>CM070699.1:13364892-18364892 GCA_036346265.1 Melocanna baccifera
TCTTTCAGAGTTGCGGTAGTACGGTACGGCAGACGAGCCCGGGTGGATCCAGACACATTCTAGAAAAATCCTTCACGTAGCCGTCACCTCATATCTACAGCACGGTTGCCGCCAACCACCAAGTGCAATCTATCCGTATCATTTTCATGTATTTAATTTAATATATTTATAAAATATAATAAAAAATATAATATTATAAAAATATTTTTATTACAAATCTATCCGTATTATTTTCATGTGTCTAATCTAAATATTTTTTAAAATATTAATAGCTAAATTTATAATATTTGATTACATGTAACACAAAACAATTTTCATGTGATTGGAGAGAGTATAAATCAATTCATCACTGTTTTCCAGTTCTTACCAACCAAAGTCAGTCTCAATAAAATGTGAACTCTGGCTAATCCAACGCCTAAACTCCATCGTATCCCCTATCCTAATAGTTGACAAGTGCGTGGTGATTAATCCCACATCACCTTACTAATACCATACTTGGTAGCTAAGCATGCGTGTTTTGATGCTTCTTGAAAGAACGACGTCCGAGATACGTTATCCATCGCCATGGATATGGTTGTGTTGAATGGGAAATGTAACAAAGGGAAAAGCTATTTGTGAGAGTGAACCAGTGATTGCCGAACTTAACCACAAACTCACGCTCGTTTTAGCGATGGTTTCTGACTTTTGGCTAAAATTTCACTGTAGCTGGTTTTTTTTACTGTAACTGATTTGATTTTTTGGGTATAATTAATTTAAAAATATATAAAAATAGAAAAAACATGTTAACCCATCAGGGACAATCCATTAGGAACAATACAAAGGAATACGGAAAAAAATACAAAAAACCTAAAATATCTAAAAAATTCAGAAAAAAACGAAATACTGAATAGTAAAAAAAAGCAGAAACTAGAAGCTGAAGCCGAAATGAGCGGGGATGATCTTTTAACTAGCTCGTATTTCCATGCAGATTACTGTATTATCCATGCATTTCTTCCTCTCTCTTTTTTTCATGTCTGTCTTTTGTTGAAAATGGCACGAACACGTTGAATATGCCTACCGTGAGAAGCTGGGCGACTGTTGCCCATGCGCTCAACAGCAAGACCTTGGGAAGAGCCGGTTTCATGTAACCGGAACGAAGGAACAGCAGGTCTGTTGCAAGTTGCAACCGTAAAGACGGCAATATGTGCAATGCACTGTATAAACCTAAACTAATTTTTTGTTGAGGAATCCTCGCTGGCGATCAGTCCGAGCAATTCCTCTGCTTAGAATAAGAACGAATCAATCAGAAGACGACAAAGTAATAGATTGAACACAGAGAGGTAGAGAGAACTCCTGGTCTTTCTTTATTGCTTCGATTCATTGGGGTACAAAATCAGCCATATAGCTCTCTATTTATAGGAGGAGGTGGTGAGGTGCCCACTAGAGATAAGGACTTTTAAACGAAGAGTCCTGATTTCTTAATATTTTTAAATAGAATATCATTCTAAGATGAAGTTTATAAGTTAATTGTAGTATAAATATTGTCCTGATTAGTGACAAAGCTAAGACAAAAATAGAGAGTGGCCTCAAAAAACTAGCTAAATTGATACGAATATAGTATTTTACACTTTGGTTGAGTTGTACTCTTAGTGATTGGGGAGTACTACTTGAATTGCTTATAAAATAATTACTCAAAATTTGTTTCTCTATTATCGCAAATCTATGAAAAACAATTATACAAGTATTGAAGTATCAAGTATACAACTAAATTATCAAGAGTATATGACTGTTATATGCTAAATAGTAAAAAGGAAAAAATAGTGGGGAAGAAATGTCATATGCATGTTTTGTTGGCTGACAACGTAACTAACATCTAAATCAGTGATGCAATGGTGTCAATGTGTCACAAAAGGAAAAACAACAATGTTGTACCATTGTACGTACTGCCTAGTACTTCAACTACAAATGATCTTAAAAATCTAGATCTAGTCATAATTTCTCTAAATCAATAATTTCTTCAAGTACTCACAGACTATGTCATTATTTTAAAGTACTATTCCCAAAATACCATCAACAGACAGCGACAGTTAGATACTTACTCCATGATATTACTCCAAAATCGTCCATATTGCTATATTAGCATGCATTAATCAATTAGCACTTAGCAGGAAAAGAATTGGATATTATGGCCTTAAAAAAGAAATAACATGTATCCATTTACAAAAAATATTTTTTAAAGAAGACAATCAATTAAAAATCAATTGTTAACTAGTGTATTTGCTCCCTAAAATATGAAAAATCACAATAATCCCACATTATAACCAAAGCAACAAAAACGTTCAAGGAGACAAAAATCTAATGTTGGGATCTAAGAAGTTCTTAAGTAGCTTCGCTTTGTCCTCAAGCCCCCTTATATTGTAGTCAAAGAAAACCACAAGCTATCAGAACAAATGATTTGGGAGTCATGAGTGGGCTGCAAATCAATCACTTAATGTAAATAGTACTAAATCAGGTTGTTTGTTAAGGATGCTTTAATGCACGCTCCTTATTACGCTTTGTAGTATTAGTCTAACTTCCCCCAAATTCTTTCGGTGCGTACAACTAGTTCAAGTTCAGCTAAATGGCACACCAAAATATAACAAATTAGAAATCTTGAATGGTTCATTCATGTCCTAGAATGGGGCATTATACAAAATCCCCCATCCAAACCTAATCAATTTATGCCAGTTAAAAACAATCGCTGATATGCGTATGAAAAAGGAGCAGATCTGACCATACTTGCTGAAATCCTAGCCCCCACGATGCAAAGCATTGGTTCTTCCCCTCATGTTTAGTTCCTATCTTCTTCTTGCCCATCCCAATCTCTTTCTTGATCTTTGTCGAATTTAGATCTGATTCAAATCAAATACCTCAAACAAAATCAAATCCAGATTCACAAAGAAACATAAAAGAGGGATGTGATGTGCATGTATACCACGGTGGCCTTGCTCTTGACATTCTGCGTCTTCTTAAGCAGTTGGAGGAAGAAACAACCATGGGAGGAGCATAATGGAAAACTATAACCAAATCCAACTCGATTATGATCAACTTAAGGCAGATCCGACCAAATCATAGGAGGGGGGAGGACACTACCGACCTCACTACATTACCAATGGCCCAACTTGCTATGGTGACCGGGAGGGGCATAAGGGGGAGAGGGAGATCTTCTTACGCGCGTGCTCCAGCCATCAAAGTGTAGGCTAGAGCATGATAAAACTCTCAATTTTATCTATATCGGTCAAAATTATATATAAGTATCTCTCTTACAGGTAGTCAAAATTTAAAATATTTTTAAAAAATCTATAAACCACAGGAAAAAAACACGAATGATAGCCGCATTCTATTGCAGGTTTCTTTCCAGAGTTGCGGTGGTACGGCACGGTAGACGAGTCCAAGTAAATCCAGACATATCCTAGAAAGATCCTTCACGTAGCCGGCCTCTCATATCTACAGCACGGTTGCCACGAACCACCCAAGAAGTGGCTTTCCAAGATTGGTCATGCTCCAACAGATTCATCTCCATCGTGCGTCGTGGCTTGATATTGGCGGACAATGGAGGACACTGGAGTTTCACAGAGACTTTTGGCAGCTGCGGAGTTGGTGTGTACGTACGTGCAGGAGCACCAAACAAATTAAGTTGTGTGAGATGGGGCACGAGCACGGCGCACCTGAAAAACGAAGTGCGGCATGCTTGGAAAGTACGTACGTCCATACACGTTGCTGAAAACTGTATACAGAGTAGCACAAAAGAAGTGGGAATAACAGCGTTTAACACAGCAACTGTACATCTGACATTATCAATATCAATGTTTAGCCTGGTCATCCATGAAAAGTTCAAAACAATGGCGAGAGTGTTGAAGCCAAATTTAGCTAATTCAGAATTCTTCTTAAAATCACTGTACTATTCTTTAGATCAGTAGATAGTGCTTACAGATATAACACTGAATCATTTTATACAGAATGTAAAATGTACCATACATTACTACTACAACTTCAGAGTTTAAATAGACCACATCGGATTAAGTTTACACAAAGACCGATAAGGCCAAATGGATTCGTACATATATTATGGAAGTGCTAGCGGAAGCAACTAGAAGAGAGCACATTTCATCACATGTAAGTGACTGGAGAAGGTTTGTGCACGATTGATATTAGCCAAATACTTAGATAAAATATATTCTTAACTTCGGTGAGTCAAGAAGGCCTACAAAATATTTTAAAATAAAATATAAAAACTTAGTTTAGACATAGACAAATGGATAGGTAGTGGGTGCTTGCTGGTATGTATTGTTGTTCAGTAACTCAATGTTAATTGTCAGGTATAAGGGGTATATGGAAGTGACTAAGTCAATTAAGGACCAGTCTATGAGCTACTGTTACAAAGTCTTATTCGTACTACCATAAGGTTGGTATGGAACAATCCTGGCTAACTAATTTGTAGATCCCAATCTGAGTCTCGTTGTGGATTGAAAGTGAGCGTGGTATAGGCTATGTAAAATTTGGCTTATGGATGGATGAAATTCATAAGAGATTAAAATGCATATGGATAGATGGAATCCATATGAAATCTTTTAGAAAAGAGGGTCCGGGTGGGATGTCTATGGTTTGGTTAGTGCTAGGTCGGTGCTTACACTAACGTTATTATTTTGCTTAAATTACAGCCTTTACTTACATTATTAAATTTGGCAATTTTTAATCTATTTACTGTATTTCTTTAAATGCTGCTTTATGCTCAAACTAACCCTACATGTCTTTCTTTGTTGCCTTATCATTATATTGCATTCTCTCGTGTGACTTGTGGGGTACAAGTTTATACTCGCCTTTGCATTAGCTCAGAGAAGGACAACTTCGACTACGATGAAGACCAGAACAAGTAGGCTACGTCTTATTGTCGTTTGCCTGTGGACAGACTCAGTAGGTTTCTTCCGCTTCGGTATTTTTCTTCCACTACTATTATGTAAATTTGGCTTATGGGCTGTGGATGTAAATTTTGGATGTTAGGTCCGTTATTAGTTTATGAATAAATATCATTATTGTTGATATTTATCTTTATTATTTACTGTATGCACTAACTGCTCCTGAAATTGTGCGATTTACACAGAGAATTCAGAGTCCTTACTCCAGGATCTAATAGTAACCACCCTTAGGTGAAACTTTAGCGGATGTAACTTACACTGGGAATACATTATAAGGTATTGTGATGATCCTATTAATTCATATGTCTAAAGAAATATATGAAACATAATAAGTTGATTATTAATCCCTCTTCCCCCGAAAAATAACTAGGCTTAACTTTTTAAAACAAGATTCGATCAACGGTACACCGTACATGTATTTTTGTTTTAGAAAATACACCGTACACGTAACACTGGGCTTGTTCTTTTTGGCTGCGCCTGATGGTTTTTAGCTACGGTTGATGATTTTTTGGCTGTTTGCGACAGATATTGCAAAAAAAGAGATACTCGCTTGCGATTTTTGATGGTACAAATATTAGTTTTTTAACGTGTACTACAATTAACTTGTAGACCCTATTTTAAAAAAAAATACTCCGTTTAAAAGTTAGTTACTGTAGCAAAAATCAAAAATAATTTTTAAAATCCGCAAAAAAACAGGACCATACGCGAGCGTCAATGCGTGCATGTGCAAATGTGAAAGCGCAATGAAGGGCCATCCTAACACAGCGGGCATGGCCCATAAGGCCTAAAGCCCGATAGCGGGACCGTTGGGCCCCACGACTTCCTCCTCCAGGTAACAACCCACCAAAGACACCACGCGCCACGCGTCGCCCTGGAAACGAGGGGGAGCCACCTCCACCTCTCCACTTCCCCTTCTTCCACCGATCCAAAGCTCCAAGCGAACCCCCAAAACCTCGCGAAGAAGAGGCCCCAAAACCCTAGAAAGAGCGAGCCATGTAGAAGAAGGAGCTGATCGGCGTCCGGAACAGGCCGCTGCCCGGGAAGAGGCGGCGTAAGGCGGCGGCGGCGGCGGGGGCCTCGCGAAGGCGATCGCTGCCTACCTCGCCTCCGACTCCTACATGTACGCGCCGCTGGTCTCCGATCCTCAGACGCCGATGCCGCCCGCGGCAGCGCCCTCCGCGGCGCCTGCGACAAGCTCTCCTGGTTAGTTATCGATTCCCCATTCCTAATCCTTCGTGCGCTCTAAAATCTTTTTCCGCGTGTAATGGTTGTCGTGCAAATTTCCGGTGCTAGCTTGTATTAATTTATGTACTGCAATTGATTCCTTTATAGACTAAAGGCCTCTATGGCCCATATTTACTTAGAAAGCTCCAGATTGGGTACAGATTCTACCCTTAATTCCGTGTTAACGTTGTGATTTTTCAGTATGTTGCTACCTGCAGCCTACCGTGAACTGCTTGAGGCTTGAGCAACTGAACACTTGTAATATCTTTACACAGTACAAGCTGGTGCCTAGTGTGTAATCCGGGGCAGTGAATCTTATGAGTGAATAATAGTTTTGATATATTTTGACCAAAGCAGGAGGGCTGTAATTTATTTGCAGTAGAGAAAAACTGATAACTACAGAAAAGAGTAGAATGAAATAAATAGATGATTTGCCCATGAGAATTCAGCTGCTTTTGGTAACTCATATTAACTAGCAGGCGCATTTGCGCGGCTAGATTTATTTCAAAGTTTTTAGTATCAAATGATATAACTTAAATGTTTGAAAATATGTTTACATATCTTATAGGCTATTTAGGATTTTAATACATCATAAACATTGGAAATGATAATTGAAGCTTGAAGGGAAATATAACTTGAGAAATATAATTAAAGTATGAGCTTAATGGATTGAGGTTCTTCAAAATGTAAACACTCTCCATTAGGATTGTGTAGCTACATGCCCCTATCCTCCCTCCATTAGTTACTCTTTTCCAAAATATATGCATGCACATGTACCTCTATTTAATCTCAAAACAATATGTTGATTATATATGCAACAATCTTATTAGTTTACATGGTATTAGAGTATATTGCTCACGAATACACCGATGCATCACGGATGATCTACCTTGAACTTATAATCCCTCGCACGTCGGCTACTCACCGAACCGTGTATCTTCTATCTTTTCTTGTAATTACAATTTTCTACTTCAACCTCCAACATCACGCTCGATTCTTGATCTATCCCTCTTAATTGTTACCCATTCCAATACAATCTCTTAGCTGCTACCTATTCTAATACAATACTTTACCACTTAGTTATCTTCTACTTCTCTCAATTGTTGCTTCAGCTGACCATCGCAACATCAAACATGTATACACATGTAGCCATTGCTGATCCCTGTTGGGGACACCCGTCACACTCTCTCGGGTGGCCTTGAGCCTATTCCTTATGGCTACGACATCTCTACTTTGAGTTCTTTGCTCCTTTGCTTATGTTCATCCGTGCTTCTATTTATACAGATATATGCATGTATATATACATGCATGATGTTATATATGCTCGATATCCCTCTTCTCCCATGTCGATAGCACCTCCTCTTCAACATTGGCCACCTCAATGCTATGGCTTCTTCACTAACTGCGGTGATTTTGCATATTCTCTGAAGTCGGTATGTCTACTTTAGTTGCTGTGTTAGAGAATCTTTTTGTCATCATAAGTGACGTCATACCCCTTACCAACGATGGCACGTTCCTAGTTACGTAATAGCCTCATATCGTTATAGCTCATCTTCAATGCAAAGTTTCATCTCCTCTCTTCCAAAGCTTCCTAATATCGAGCTTATTTGGACATTGACTTCTTCAACAATGCTGATACTCATCACTCATTGTTGTGGCTTTTGGCTCCTTTGGCTATGGTCTTTCTCTTCAACGACTTCGGCGAGTATCACAACATTGTCCTTGTTGAACAGTCAAGGTGGGCAGTACAATGTTGTTCTCATCTCCTCTGCCATCGCCTCGGTTCTTTTCCCGGTGGGTCAATGTCTTCTTATTAGACAAATCGACAATATTGTACTCTTTCGTGGTCTCCTCCAACACTATTCTTGCTATCCTTGTTATAACTTTTATTTTTATTAAAAAATTTAGTTGTTTTTATTGGAGTTTGTATACAAATCAAATTGCTAATTTTATTTAATTTATATTGAATTTTAGTTACTTAGGGATTTTACTATGCAATTGTATGGGAATCAAATTGCAAATTTTATTTTGCTTTTACTTTGAATTTCAATTATTTTGTGTTGAAATTTCTATGCAAATCCAAATGATAATTTTTGTTTTATTTTTATTTGGAACTTTAGTTATTTAGGGATTTCATTTTGGAATTCGTATTGGAATCAAATTGCCAATTTTATTATATTTTTATTCCGAATTTCACTAAATTTTTAGTTTCAATTCATGTACAAATCCAATTGCTAATATTTGTTTAATTTTTATTCTGAATTATATTTATTTAGGGATTTTACTTAGGAATTCATATGGAAATCAAATTGCTAATTTTGTTTAATTTATTCTGAATTTTAATTATTTAAGGATTTTACCTTGGAATTATATGGAAATTAAATTGCAAATTTTCTTTTGTTTTCTATTTTGAATTTCAATTTTATTGGTTGGAATTCATGCGCAAATCCAATTGCTAATTTTTTTAATTTGTATTGTGATTTAAGTTATTTGGCTATTTTAATTTTGAATTTGTATCGTAATCAAATTGCTAATTTTATTTTATTTTTATTCTGAATTTCTGTTATTTTTTTGTTGGAATTCATATACAAATCCAATTATTAATTTTTATCCCGAATTATCTTTATTTGTTAGAAATTAATCTTGATTTGGTATTTGCTTTGAGTTAGTGCTTGTAGTTTCCAGTGAGTTAGTGCTTGCAGTTTTTGGTCTTTAGTGTTTGCAGTTTTTTCTTGGTTAGTAGTACTTCAGTTTTTGTTCTTGTATTTTCTATAAAAGGAGAAGTTGTAAACCAGAAAATGCTGCCAAGTTCTGCAGCGTTAAATCCTATGTGAGTTCATCGTGTTCTTGCGTTGTGTTCCTTAGGCGTTAGCAAGAGTTTGGCCAACAATTGGTATTAGAGCCTGGTGAATGCCCAAAATAATGCCGAGATGAATGGAGATCGTCGACCCGACGGTGTCAGCATCAACGAGCGCACCGACGAAGGAGAGTTCTACGGTGGCGCTTCACTATGGCTTCGGCATGAAGAAAAACGCCTTTAACAAGGCGAAGGTACGTTGCTACAACTGCCAGGCTACGGACATTTTGCAAGGGAGTGCCACGAGCCGAAGAAGGAAGTGACTCTTCTTGCTCTAGTGGGTGCAGAGGACGAGCCAGCGTTGCTCTAAATCCAACAAACAATCTTCATTTTTTCTGTGCAATTTAATTGAGTTTGTGTACGAGTGTTAGTGCACGATTGCATTTTGAGTCATTTGGCTTAGTAGGTGTGTTGTATGTGTCATTTATTTGGTCGTGCACGTAGAAGGTGTTTTACATATGTGCGCATAGTCGTATCGTGCTCGTGCACGTAGATGTGTCAGTGTATGATGTAATGTGTGTGTGAGTCTTTGTAGTTGTGTTCAAGTTCTTATGTGTGTATACTCTGATGAGAGTCTCCGTCGCCGTCAAGTTGCGTCATCGGCGAAAGACAATTGGAGCTGAAGAAGAAGTCAAAGTTGTCGGTAAGATGTGTCACCGATGGTGAAAAAGTGAAAGACGCCAGCAAGTTGTGTCACTGGCGACATAGTCAACAAGAAGAAGACAAAACTCCTTAGAGATGTGTTAGGAGATCGGATTTCATCTTGTGAGGTTTAGCAAGTCAAGATTAGAGGGAGATTGTTAGAAATTAATCTTGATTTGGTATTTGCTTTGAGTTAGTGCTTGCAATTTCTAATGAGTTAGTGCTTGCAGTTTTTGGTCTTTAGTATTTGCAGTTTTTTCTTGGTTATTAGTACTTCAATTTTTGTTCTTATATTTGCTATAAAAGGAGAAGATGTAAACCAGAAAATGCTGCCAAATTCTGCAGCGCCAAATCCTATGTGAGTCGTCGTGTTCTTGCATTGTGTTCCTTAGGCGTTAGCAAGAGTTTGGTCAACATTATTTAATTTTACTTAGGAATTTGTATGGAAATCATTTTGCTAATTTTATTTTCTTTTTATTCCGAATTTTGGTTATTTTTTGGATTGTACATGATATGGACTCTTTTTTTAATCTAGACTATTATAATTTGGATCCACCACGATCAACGATGTGGATCTTTCTCTTTTTCTTCAATTAACGTGGGAATTTGTACTTTTTGGGAGCGAACGTGATAACTCCTTTTGCCTTTACTTTAATAATATAATAGATTGATACTGTCTGAAATCAACATTCGCAGGCTATTTGGGTAATCAATATGTCATATGGACAGATTGCATTCGACGGTTGATTCTGCAATGATGGTTGAACAGGAGTAGACTCGCAAAGCAAGCCAATCAGTTAGGACTTCAGATTAAGGAAAGAGTTGTAATTAATCTTTTTAACTTGTTTTCCTTCAGCCTGTTCTGCTTTAGATGTCCTCTTAAGAAAAACGAAATTTCTAACAGCGATACACCTTGTTGTGTACACTATTATGTGCGGTCTTCAAAGCCTTGAGTAAAACAATCCTCAAGGCATTGTCCATTTAGTTGAACCTGCAGCTTGCAGGAATATGGTTTTCGATGAACACATATACTGGCTTAGTGGTTAATTTCAATCCACCTTAGTCACGTGAGGTGTTCACTTTACGATATATTGCCGTGCAAATTTTGCAGAGAGAAGTAACTATGGTGCAAAAATACAGAGGCTCTTGGCGAGGTACCTTTACTGCCTGCTAGAAGCATTTGTGGACATGTTGTTGGAGTTGTTGATGGAGTTGTAGTGCATAAGCTTTAAACTTTACCACTGTTGTTTTTATTCTCCATTATGTTAATGCATAGATGCTGTCTCTTAACAGTTACCTTTTCTGGAGCTCCTGTCTCGGGTGAAAGGTAACCATGTTAATGTGGGGAGCATATTTAACTATCTGTGCCTTGTCTTGTATGCTCACTAATGCAGCCAGACTTCTCACTGTGTCGAGTATTTCTGCCTATTCTGCTTCTTTGTCATTCTCCTTTTCTTTGTTCATTATTACGCTATTTGATGGATTGTGATGTAGGTTAATGTTTGTATCATTTCATTCATTTGTTTTGTGTTATTTACCTACTTTGCATCTGAAAAGTGCCATTGCATTCTTGTCTGTAGTATATATTTGATTTGCAAGTGCTAACTTCTCTTGCTTAAGAATGTGGCATGGGATGTGCTCCTTATCTGCTGTATAAATAGTATACCCTTTTCAGCAAAGTATATGTATATAGAGGGGTGTGTTCACTTGAAGTGACTTCTTGACTATCAGGTTTATAGTCGGCGCTAGTCAGAATACACTTTGCACCAATTGATGTTGCTTGCTTGCTTGGTGAATAAGATGAACTGACTTTTTGCCCCCTTGTTGGTACATGGTGTTAGTTAATGTGAGCTGCTTTAATTGAGAGAATCAAGATGTATCTATATGTCCTGCAACTCACTATATTCCATACATAGCTGTTGCCTGATTGACTATTTACAGCTGAGATTCTAAGTAGCTATTTCAGATATAATTGGAAATCTACAAGTTTGAATAAAATGTCTGTGTATAATAAAGCTGTTGTATTGAGTTGTTAACTAGAAAAGAAGGGATATAGAGGATATTTGAGATTTGATCTCGTGCTACCATTGGAATTAACTACGTTACCTGTTCATGATTCTGGTTTATGACTTGGAGAATGGAACATTCAGTAAATTATCTAAAGAAAAGAACAAAAAAAGTGTTCCATCAGCTGTTAAGAGACTTCATTCTTCATCTTATTTTAACTGTGTTCCATCTTAATATTGAATTGTTGTTCTAAGAGAACTCAACCCTCACGTTTTATTTGCTCTGTTTGGCTCCTGTACCATTTCTGTTTAAGTCTGCTACTGTGCATCTTTTTCTACTTCCGTTCTCATCTATAGATTTAGTTTCATTAGCTTGCAATTTTTTTATTGTGTTGTTCACCATTTAGTCCTATTATACTGGAATTTTTATTCTTTTATTGCAAAAAAAAAAAAAAACAAACTGTAGAGAACCAGCATTTTGGGAAACATGTGAATGAAATGCCTGCCCCTGATGGCTGAGTCTGAGGCAGCAGAATTGGATTGCTAGTGTAAAAGTGTCTCGCAGTTTATATTTTAATCCCCTCCCCTACTCTATGCTTCCATTTATTTTTAATGCTATGTAGTATTCTTTCCGGACACAAAAGAGTGACACCCGAGAATAAGTGCAGTTAAATCCTAATAACTTTGACCAAACACATTGTTTAAAATATATGGTTTGAACATATGAAAATTATACTAGCAAATTTGTCATAAAAATACTTTCATAATGTTACACTTTTATAACTTTTGTCGAATATATGATAAGAGAATTTGGTAGTAAAAGGAATATCTTGTTGACTTTAAAGAGTCAATTTCGTCGCTCTTTTATGACCGGAGGGAGTACACTCATGCCTTAAAGGAGTCTACGACCTCCTATGTCACTGGCCAGTGCTTGCACAGTCCCATCACTATAGCATTTCCAGTAATGCTTTGTTTGATGAACTTGCAACACCTTTCCAGTGGTAGTTGGTAGCATAGATTAGAAAAGCATGGAACTCTAGCTCTTGGGCCACTTTGATCATTGCTCTCGGATGTAACTTCTGTTTGGGTCTAATAAGGTTAGTCTCACGGAATCATGAGCTCTCGTGGGGGCGAGGGCAAGCATGGACAATTATGAGATCTCATCCTATTTAAACATTGTTGCATATGACCACCGGTTGTGCTGGACCTTGTCAGAGAAGTACATTTACGTGGCCATGCCTGAGATTTTTGTGGTGCTGCCTATGGAGATATAGTGGGACTTAATTAGTGGTCCGGAACGGCATGAGAAATCCATACGGAAGGAAGGAAGGTGGCCTATCTGAATTGGTTGGAACAGAAGAACAGGACCAGCCACATGCATGCACATGGCTTAGAGCCCCCAAATTTGCGTGGACTTGCAACTGGAATTGGATATCCATCTACCTGCAAGCTGGTATTGGTTTGCTTATGTTAAATCTGATCGAACGGTTGTCTGTACGCTCAAAATGAAATGAGGTTTCAGAGGTGAGGAAGCTGTTCCTGCTCCAGCAATTTGAGCCTTTTTTGTTGGTTTCGTTGATTTTACTAGGAACTCGTTAAACAACAGAAGAAAACAAGCCTGCAAAATTTGGTGCCTCGAGCTTCTTTTTTCCTTCTGTTTTCTGGTAAGTGGTACTCACATCAAAAGTTCAGTCATACAATCATTGTGAGTTCTTGAACTAAATGCGCCGAAATAAGGCTATTAGCTTCTTTTCCCAGGTCCTGTAGAAGCTACCGGTTAGTCTTAACTGCTGAAGACGAAGGAATAGTCTTCTGATGGTTGTTTGCTTTTGCTTTCCGCTGGTGAAGCGTCGATTACTTGCATCGTTACCTTGAGCACAGAAAGCTGGCCTGCCTTTTTTTTTGTGGCTGTGATCAAGAGTGCTGATCGTGTTTGGAAAAGTGCTGACGCTAGATATCTTAATGATTGAAGGTGCGTTTCTATTCAAACTCGTGGTTGAAAGTTAATTTATGTCCTTAGGTGCAAGAACATTTGATGAAACCTAGGAAGGCATCGTGCGACAATTATTGCACGGCTATTTTTCTGGTAGATTCTGTCTGGAGGATAAAATTGCATTATGAAGTTGCTTTTGAGAATGCAATCCCTGCCCTGCTACATGTGAAGGCAGATGCACTAGAGACCTAGATCACTGCTACTCCATAAAATAAGCTTTATCGTTGCCTCTCTTTTGTTTTCAAGGAAAATGGAACATGAAGATGTCATCTAGGACCCACCCACAAGGACATCCATACGCCGCTCCGGTGATGCCCTAGAGGTCGATGAGGTGGGCTACGAACTGTGCGAGGTGGCGACGACGTGCGAAAAAAAAAACAATCACGATTAGGGTTTCTGGGTTTTGAATCCTCTCCTCACGTCCTCTTTTATCACAGCACGAGTTTGACTCGATCTCCAACTCCTCCATGTGACTCGATCCAGGAAACTGACTCCTCCCTAAAATTGCAAAGCATTTTGTTTTCACTTATCCCATTTGTCTAATTACGCACAGATCCTCAAGAGGGTTATTTTAGAATATTACACAAATTCACCAAAACATTTACACAATTTGATGTTCCAGTTCACAAACAACATTACACAATTTACTTATTAGGAAATGCCTCAAGCTTCAGACATTCTTACAGAAAAAACTAGAATGCATATGCCACTGATTTATTACAACTGATAATCTGAAAATGCACAAAAAAGATTACAATCCGACAAGTCCTCGGTCACTTTAGTGCCAAATTTGAAAAATAAAATAGAAATTCCTCAAATCTTCCAATTCAAGCCGAAATCAATCTCACAATTCCTCAATTTGATATAAACTCCTCAAACACTGTATTACAAAATTTGAAGAAGAAAAAACATTGCATTCCTCGATCTAGTGTCGATGGAGTCGGTTGAGGGAGCGAGACGACGGTTGGGCGAGGCGAGAGGGTCAACTGCGTCGGGATGGAGGGATGCAGCATTGTGTTCGGGAGCAGGGTGGAAAGTGTGGAAGCCGAGGCAGTGGGTTCGAGGGAGGCATCTATGTCTCTTCATGGCTTGGGGCCAAATCGTCATCTCGTTGCGGCTCGGGGGAAGGAGGGGTGATGGCATCGGGGTGGAGGGAGAGTGGAGGCTGCTGCTGGGATAGGGAAGGAGGGTAACATCGCCGCTTGGTTTAACCCTAGGTCACGACTCGTGAGGTTGGGCATGTTGTTGGACGACACGAGTAAGAGGAATAAGATGAGAAAGAGAGAGAAAGCACAGGGATAAGGATGAGTTTTTGTTGAAAAAATTTCAACTCACAAGGGATTTTCTACAAAAGCATTTAAGTAGGATGGTGCCTCCTATCTGTCTAAATTTGAGCTGCATGTGCTAGATCAGACACCCCATGACCATCTTAGTATCTTATCATCCAATTAACCATTAGCACCAGATACATTGCCTTCTACTTTTCACAAAGAGAAATGTTATGCTTGTACCCTAGCTCACACACACTTCTGTCTAGGATACATGTTCATGCTCTTACATGTGTCCTTTTTTTTAATTTCTGTTAATCCAACATGTGCTAAAAGTTTCTGTCATCCCTGGCTGAATGGACCACACAACCTTGTCATCTCTGGCTCTTATTACCCTAATCCACCATTGTCTCCGTTAGCCATGGCTGTCTTATTTACAGGCTAATGCTAAGCACATGCTACTCCGGCTGTGAATTGTCTACGGTGGATAGTCCAAATCGCTGCATCGCACAGACACATGCTCACACATGGATGGGCTCCAGGCTGCTGCAATAAAGCCACGCATCCTCTCGGAGCTGTATCATTGAGGTACATGGGACCTTGACACTATGGGTTTGTTTTTTTTTTTTTTGCTGTGGTTTACAATTTTTGGTTAAAATTTTTGAATTTTAGTTATTTGTGATAAAGATTACAGAGAGAGATACTCGCTTATGATTTTGGATGGTACAGATGTTGGTCTTTTAACGTATACTATACTTAACTTGTAGACTCTATCTTAAAAAAATATTTCATTTAAAAATTAGATACTGTAGTAAAAATCAAAATCTATTTTAAGAAGTCAAAAGTCGTTTTGAGTAACTCAGCTTGTATATTACACACGCTTATCACTCGAGTGTACGTGCATTGATTTCAGGTTACTTTCTCAAAGATTTCGTCAAAGGTGAGGGGTCGCATTTTTGGTTGGTGAGATTGGTTACTAGTAGTAACTTGCATTTTTTGTTTGAAGGCAATGCATTTGTTTAGTTTAAGGAGCTTGCACAAGCAAGGGGCAGTGTTTTATGGCGTCTGAAACATTCTGAAAATTTCAAAATCTAAAAATTTGATTTTCTTTCTTGATCTTTGTTTGCTTTAATCCCTATTCTAATCCTCCCCTAACCACCCTCATTGCCCTTCCTGTTTTTGTTTCTCCCCCGTTGGTGCCCAGCCATTCCCCGCCTTCTCCTCCCCGTTTTCTCCTTCGCGCACGCGCCTGCGCTACACGCTGCGCCCGTGCCCGCGGTTTCACCGCGCCCGCAGTTTGGCCGTCACCCTCGACGCACTGCCATCACCGGGACGCCAGCGCCTTCGCCATGTCGCCCGCGACCGTTGCCCCCAGTCAGCTCGCGGCCCCACCTGCCATTCCCCGCCCCTCCCTCCTCTGCGCGAGAAGCACCCTGGCCGTGCCGTCCGGCCACCTGCTCCCATCCCCGCGCGTACTCCTTGCAGCGCCTCGTCACTCCCCTCCTTCACTCGGAAACGACTCCCCGCCCACTCCCGCCACTTCCCCAGGCAGCCAACAACGCCGTAGCTCCACCCACGCCGCGCCATAACTCCCCGAGCTACTCCCGCACGGCTCCCTCGACGCCAGCTCTCTCCGCGCCTTCTTAAGCTACCCCAACCCTGGCATTGTGTTCCTCAAGCTCCCAGGTAGCTCTACGAGCGTCCAATCAGGCTCGGAGCCCCTGCACCGCCGGCGATCAACTCCTCCGCCGCTAGTGAACTCCCGAGCCTTTCTTCCTCTCCTTTTGATTAAAATCCAGTTACATTCGCTGACTTGCTCCTCTTTGCCTCCTGAACACGATGGTGGACCCCGCCGACCGAGAACGCCACTCCCCTGCCCTGGCGTCGAAGCTCACCGTCGGCCGAAAGGGGGTCACCGTGGCCAGCTCGTCAGAAAGCTTCCCAGCTCACTCCACCACCACCATTGAGTTCCCCTTTCCGCAGAGATGCTCCTACCACCTCCGATTTGCCTGGATCGCCGCCGTTGGCTTCCGGTGATCGAGAGCCATCGCCACCTTCTCTCCGACCATGCACCGCCCTCGATCGTTCCCATTGCCCCCAAAGCCCGGAAATGGGTTCCCCTCGCCGAGCTCTCTCCCCTAGTGCCTTCCCTGGCCGTCAGGGACCTTGCCGTCGCCGGAGAGCGGAGACCTCGCCGTCTCTGCCCCTCTGCTGTGTGCACCCGGCGAGAGGAAGGAGTCGACCGACGTGGCCGCATCCCCGCCGTCCTCTCTCCTCTGTTGCCTTTTAACGCCGACTGTCGGATGGCACATCCTCTCCGTCGTCCGATGCCACTAAAAGCACCCCTTCGCAGCCACCTGATCCACCCCTCTCCGCTACCGTCCGATTCCCTCCCGCCATCCATCCCGTCCATCCACCTACTCCACATCATCGCCGCCCGCTACCACCACGCGTCAACCATCAACTGGGGCGAGGCGCGCGCGTGCTGGGCCAAGGCCGCGCGGCCCACCTCCGGGCACGTAGGCCGCACAGTGTCGGGCCGCACTGTAGCAAAAGGCCGGCCCGACACTGTTTATCCAATATTCCAGAGATTTCTTAATTTCTAAAATCCAGAAAAATCCAAATAAATCCTAGAAAATCACAGAAAATTCCCAAAATTCACCACTTTGCTCATTTTGACCTCCTGAATCCATTTTTTGGCCCCCTTTTCCCCAAAATCATTCCAGAAAAAAATTCTAAAAATTCCCATTTGAGTATTTATGCATTTTACTCCTTTTTCATAGATTATTTTTCCTCGCTTGATTAGTCTCAAGCCGGACTTATGTTATTTTTGTGTGTTTGCGCTAGTTTCGGAGATCCCGGAAGCTTCGGTGCAGGGCAAGAATCCAGGAGTTGCTACGTTCGAGATCGCCGAGGTCGTCCAGATTCACGGCAAGTCGCAAAACCTTGATCATGTTGAAATCCCATGCCATTTAAATTATGCATTTATGATATTTGCATCATTGTTAGTTATAAAATGTTAGTTTGCGTAAAATAAAATGTTTAGAATGACATGATATTTAGATATTTCCTACCACCGACAAATGCCTTATTAAATTGTTGCCATGCCTTTGATAGCCCTAGATATAATTGCATAATAATAGAAATAACTGTAGGTTATTTACAATTCATGCCAAATCTTCACTCTAATAAGGTTGTGGCCGTGGGCCGGTAGATTTAGAAAACCCAAGCTAGGGTAGCGTGGTATGGGACACCGTACCCTAAAATGGTTGTGCTGGTAGGTGTAGTTTAAGGTAAGGGTGTGTGGGAAACCGCGAGACAGTCTGCGCCCACCGCTTTACCTTAAGTTGGAGGTTGCGGACCTCGTGAAAAGGTAAGGACTAGACCTTTATGCCGAGCAAATGACATAGTGACCGCTCGACCACAGGTGTTGACTTGTCAACCCTGGTTTAGTACCTGCTCAACTCAAGCAAAGCGCAGCTTTGAGAGTTGGTACAGGTTGTGGATCCGGACCAAGAATTCAGCAGCGAAAAGACCCGGTTCCTTAACTCAGTCATGAGGGTTAAGGATGCGTGTGAGTAAAGTTGTGCAACTCTGCAGAGTCAATCAAATGGTATTCGAATACGTCGTGCTCCCGGTTAATAGAGCTGTGTCACTTGGGTGATTCTAGTTGCGAAGCTTAAGTAGTTTTTGCAAGTGTTTTAACTGGACTAGTTGGTTAATTAACTTTTCGTGAAAACCCCCCTAATTTGGAGGAGTAGTCGTCATTTCTTGAATTTCTAAAAATTGTTTACAAATAAAACTGCATCCATATAAATTAATAAACCAGTATACTCCCTTCCGTTGTTAATCCGTGCAAGTAGTTAAGCTAGGGTTTCCTTTGTGACTTGCTGAGCTGGTTAGCTCACGGCTTGCTAAAACCATTCAGAGGATCAAGATGCTGTTGAAGGTCTCCCCATTGAGGAAGCCCCGGAGGAGCCTTTCTTCGACGAGGACCCTTGGCTATAGGTCTCCGCCGCGCTCGAGTTTTCCTTGGAGTTTTTCTTTTGTAATGTAGTATACTTTGGGCTTGCACGCCCCGCTGCAACTAAAACTAGGTTGATAACCCCTATCTTGTAATATATGCTACACTTTTGTTGTAAGCATGTGATGGTACACTCTTGCGCGACGTTCTGTAACTATTCAAGTGTGAACAGTTACTGGATGCCGTGTCCCACGCGCTCTGGAAATGGGGGCGCCACAGCGTCTATGATTTGTGCCTGGCTTGGCTGCATCTTTAGATGACTGCGCAGCTTGATGTCTCTGGTGTATTATATGCTTGTTAAGACTTAAGTGGATTGTTAGTGTGGAGCCTCAGTGGTTTGTGACCGGAGGGCCTGCTTTTGGAGTTGGACATGGCCCTTTTGGTGTCTCAGGTACAAAAGTACAAACTCACAAGCTCACTAAAGCCAAGAACCAAATAGCACAAACCAAATGAGAGTTCTCTTCTCATCGGTACTACCACCGGTCAAGCTATGGTAGTAACTCTCGGGCTGGTTTGACCGCTCGGGTCACAGCGGTATGACTGCTCGCTGGTAATATGCTCGAGTCCATGTGGTATGACCGCTCGCCAAGGCATAATACAGAACATCACTGTACACGATCCAAGAAAAAAAGCCAACTTCTAAACCATTGATCCAGACATAATAAAACTTGGCACAAGCTCTCCCTAGAATGATGGGAACCTATTTCAATCATGGATTGTGAAAACCTATGTTATAGTTATGACCTTTATCTAAACCAAGGAAGGTTACTCTAAAATTAGGCAAAAGAGAGAAACATTGATGTACTCTTATCTGTGAGTCCAAGATGGTCTAGATGGGTTCTTACATGTCATAGCAAACTAGATTACAATACGAACTTAAGCCAAATCACCCACAAGAACAAAACTCTAAAAGTATCTCGCTCTTGAGGAAAACTATTAAGAACTCTCCCTAGAAGTTGATTAGATAGATGGGGTCTGATATTCAAGAGATATCTCTATCTCTTACATATCTTTAACACTATAAAATATTAAAGAGAGAGAAATCCAAATAAGAAACCCAAAAAAATCAAAAGCATAAGGAAGAATCTATTTGGACAAACTTTAAATATCACACAACTTACAAATGGAAGAACTCGGTAACCCACACACTTCTACGCTTTTCAATGCGTGAGTTCAATGGCTCCAAAGTCTGATATGACGCTCCATCCTTCATGACGTGACCTAAACTATTTTAGACCAACATCACAATTTTGTAAACCGCCACTCCAACCACTATTAGACAATTTCCTCAATTGTACTCATCAGACTCCATGAAAATGATGCGATGCCTAATGACTCATCGCCAAGATCGTATGCCTACTCTGAGGCCATCACCACCTGAAGCGTCCAGATCCTATAGCACACCATTGTTCATGATATCTAATTACTTGCTACCAAGATCTTACGTCTACGAGGCCATCATCACTTGAAATGCCTAAGTCCAATTGGCACACCACATGCATATATTTGCCTCTTCACAATCTTTGTTTTTATGATCCTGTGCTTCTCTACTGGAAATAATGCTCCATCCAGACTTATGCGACACGCTACGGCCACCTAGCATCGGTCTTACCATTGACCACAACAATCATCAAGCACCCTACACATCAAAGAACATGCAATTGATCCGAATATAAATGACATGCACTTGATTTTCATTAGCAAATCACATACATAGACACGCCATGACTCATACTTGTATGGACTCCTACCATGACTAACATTTGCATGGACTCCGCCATGACTAACACAACTGAAACCAACTCAACAAAGGCCGATACTACCGCCAACCAATGTTCGATTGTACCGCACCAAACCGACTCCAACTCCTCTCAATAACAAGGGGTCGGTCTAACCACGATACCCATATCGGTTAAACCTCCCAACAGACTCTAACCATACCGCCATTACACAACCGATCTTACTGTTTTTTGTAACTCAGCACAGACCTCTTTAGGAAATAACTACCGCCAATTACGAACTGGTACTACTGCTATAGGCCAGTCATACTGTGGCTCCCATACATGTATGACCACCACACCACCGTCGGTCTGACCACCAGCCAAAGGCCAGACCACTCTTAGTATGCAACGACCACAATGCCGGTCATATTGCCAGCAATAAACTGCAATAGGGAAAAAAGCAACCACTCAAAATCAAATTTCGATATCAAGGCACAAGCAAAGTTAAATACTAGTCACAAACATGGGATAACCCCAACATAATCTCACAAGTACATATTCCTATACGCCACAAATGAAGCAAATTAATACTGATAGACTTGGTTTGTGCCCATGTCTTGCTTACATGCATGACCAACAATATTGCATACTCACATGCACATGCGTATATGTAAAATCAGTATGTTGACATGACATATATTATATAGCTAATTAAAGGTACTACTAATTAGCTTCATATTGATCATTGTGCTCCACATGTTTTCTCGTTTAGCTTTAAATTTTGTTACGGTATTTTAACACATTTCAAGATAAATAAACTACAATAATTTCCTACTACCAATGGAAAGGTTCCAACTAGTAATAGAAATAATGTCATGCACATCATTATTGTGACTAACAAACAATACAAATAATGTCATACACAGCAACTAAGAATGCTTACCTAACACAATCTACACCATCAAGCAAGCATTACACTACTTACACAATCTACACCATCAAGCAAGCATTACACTACTTACATGCTAATAAGAAATTAACTACACAACTTGCATGCAAATAAAATTTACCTCTTCTTGAAGCTCTCCACTGGATACACTTTTCACAACTACCAAATCTCCTAATTACCATGCAAACTACCTCTAAATTGGATTACAATCTCTCTTTTATCTCTTCCCCTCCCCCTCTATTATTTCTCTCGGCTGATGCAGGTAATCTTGTCGAGTTAGTGTCTTTGTGTTTGCATCCAAGTCAAGTCAAGTTTGTGGTTTGGCGTCCGAGTCAAGTTCTCTGACGAAGTCCAGTTTTTCGTGTTTTACTTTGAGTCCATACAGTTGATTGAAGATGAAGCCATATCTTCAGTTTCAATGTCTTTAGCAGATAACTTTCCTTTGAATAGCAGATAGGAAGTTAGGAAAGAGTTGATTTAGGTTTTTGATCATTGTAATCGGTTTCTAGTTTTTGCCATAATATTAGAAGGAAAAGATACAGAAAAGGGTGTTGGCTGTTTGCACCACAAGCCTCTGTTTCCCCTGTCTTCTGTATGCTCTGCAATTTTGTTTTCTTCTGAAGATGTCCAGGGCTATATTGTAGATGGTCCTGCAAGGTGCAGGTTTTCTAAAGATCACCTACAGCTTTCTACCGTGACAGCACCCGATGGGAAGTTTCTCTGCCGTGGCAGAGTTCGGTGAAGACTTTCATTGCCATGGAGTGGAAGAAGGTGATCTGATCCTGGAGTGATTACAACAGTTGGTATCAGAGTCATGGGAGAGTCATCGAAGTCCAAGGAGAGCTCCATGTCGCTGCAATATACCCTTCTCACTCCGGACAACTATCCAGTTTGGGCCATGAAGATGAAGGCCAATATGCGTGCCTAGGAAGTCTGGGGCGCAGTTGATCCGAAGGGGAAGGATAAGGAGAAGGACGACTATCTGGATCAGACGGCATTGGCTATGATCTACCAAGTTGTACCCGATTCGATGATGCGGTAATTGATTGGCAAGATGGCATGAGAGGCTTGGGCAACACTTCAAACCATGCATGAAGGTGTTTACAGAGTAAAGAAAGTTCGGCTCTAAACTCTACGGAGCGAATTTGAGGCAATGCAAATAGGAGAGAACCAATCGGTGGAGGAGTTGACCAGGAAGTTCAATGTGGTTGTCAATGAGATCAAATATCTTGGCGACAAGTTGGAAGATGAGGTGAAGAAGTATTTTCATGTACTGACGGAGAGGTTTCTTCTGGTGGTAAGCACACTTTTGTACTGGCAAAACCTTGCGAAGATGAAGCTAGAGGAGGTCACGGGCTCACTCAAGGCACATGAACAACTTCTAAAGAGTTACCAAACACACAATGAATAAGCATTACTCATGAAAGGGGATGCAGGAAGAGGTGGTAGGCAATCTCACAGAGGACCACTAGTGAGGGGTGGCCGTGGCACGTCAAACGGCCAAGGATGCAGGCATGGTTGTTGGCAAGCTGCTCAAAGGGGCCGTGGAGGCCAGTTCGGCTAAGGGGGAAGAGGAGGCTGTGGTGAAAAGCCTGGGTACTGCAGCAAGTAGTACTGCGGTCAGGCACCACAGTAGGCTTGTGGGGGCGTGCCACCTATTGCTCTTGCCTATTGCCGTCCATGCTGGACGCAAGTGCCATGGTGCTCTCCACCTGCTACGGTTAGGTAGCGCGACAGGTGACACGCATCATCTACCATTGCTGCTGTGGTGGGGAGTACAATTATGTGTAAGGGGGGGGGGGGTAATTTGTTTTTTAAAAAAAATTGCTAACGGCCAAAACAGTGAAGAATTCCTACATAAGTTGCCACGTACGGCTCACTGAGTCGGCAGCTTGCAGGCTGTATCTGAAACGCCATCGCTGCCATAGCCCATAGCTGTGGCCTGCCTGGCTGTGAACAAGAAGCTGGAGGAATATCCCACATGGCTGTGCTGTAAATTGCAGAATCTTACTGTCACCTTCAGCTTAGCACGCTGCTTCAGCGTGTTCCTTTCGCCGATGCTCCGACAGGAAGCCTGGACTGAGAGGGTACTACCCTCCAGGCTGAATTTAATGTCACCCACTGAGAGACAACTCGCTAGATTTAGATTAATGGCCGCCTTCTTCCTTTGAGCTGTGCGTCCCTGCCTCTTGAAGTTGAATTGTAGGAGTAGCAGCATCATTGTGTGTTCAGCCTGTGTGTTCAGAATCAGAAATCAATGCTCCTGGCCGAAGAATGCAGGAGTATCCTGGACGCAGGATGGCTGTGCATCTTAGTTTCTTATCAACTTTGCTTCTAGGCCATTTGAATTCCAGCCGAATGATCGAGTCCAAACGAAATGCGCCAATTGATTGATTTTACTGTTGAAGGATTTCTATGCTGTATATGTAGTATCATCCTCTTAAGAAATACAGAGATCTAGATGGTAAAACAGACGGTGCATTCGTTATTACTGGATCTCCTTCGTTTGAAAAGCAAAAAAGTAGCAGGTTCAACCGGTCGATGGATGGATAGCAAGCGCCAAGAAGACAGGGCTTTCCAGTGATCTGGAGCAAAATGCCAGAGCAGTCTCGGCATGCACATGCCGCCCTTGGACACTTATTCTGATATCCCAGCTGCGATCCAATCTGGTCAGCAGTGCATCTACACAGGAATTAAATCTCCGCACGTACTCTCTTTCGGAGGCGTTCGGAATAGCATTGATTTATGATTTTTTTTACTATAACTGGTTTATTTTTTTACTGTAACTGAGTTAACTTATTTAATATAATTAAATTTAAAAAATTAAAAATAGAAAAAATATGTTAGCACATCACAGACAATGCAAAAGAATACAAGAAAAAAAAGAAAAAACAAAAAGCCTAAAAAATCTAAAAAAATCAGAAAAAGACGAAATCACTAAATAGTGTAAAAAAAGAAGCAAAAATCAGAAACAAAATTGAACATCATGGCATCCTTTTCAAGTAGTATTGTAGATCACCAGTTGATGTGACATGTTAGCATATATTCTTTATGGGTAAAAAGGATCAAATCCTACAAATATCACCTACCCATGCATGCATCTACCTGAAGAAATGGACCTGACATGAACCTCCCTTTCAGCTGCAACAACCTTGCCCATCTGACAGTCTTGCTTAATTAGTAGAGGGGAAAAAACTACATGTTCTGTCTGCAATTTTAATCAGGTTATCTCCACGCATGGTCTTATCCAAAGTAAGACCATGCTAATGCAGCATGTCGAAGAATCTTGACTCCTATGATAAGATTCTGGGCAGGCATGCAATTCCTTGTGGCGCACCTGTACTTGCCTCGCCCAATCTAACAAGATCCAGAGCTGTATCCTACTTTAATCATCAATTAAACCAATCGATTGATTAATCAGCACATGGATTGAAATGAAGGAAGCTGGCTTAATTCTTAAATATTTTTGCTGTTGTCCTCATTTTTAATTTGTTTTTTGGACGGTTGTAATTAGGCCCTGGCTGGTAGGTGCACACAGCTACACGTCCTCCTGATGAGTGGTACAGCCAGTAGTGACTCCATTATTCGTAATGCGACAAAGTGCCATCCAAATGCTCCTGTATCCATAGAGCTCATCACTTATTCTATTTTTTTATTGAGTAGTTCGTTGCAGAATGGATGTGGTTATGCATGTTTGTCCAGCGTAGTTTCATAAGGCCAGGACATTGATGACAATGACAAGAGGCAGGAGATAATTGTAGAGTGATGCATGGATCAAAAGAACTGAAGAAGAGCTAGGCAAGACTTGATAATCCATGGCACATACATACGAAACAAATACTTGAATCATGCATGCATAGTTTCTTACTTCTTCCAGCCAGCTAGCAAACACCTAGTCAAAACATCTTGTAATCAGCTGAAGAAATGGCTGGCTTCTGCAGCCAGATTAAGTAGTAATTAACACACTCCCATGTGTGGCCAACCAATGATCACACAAAGGAGGCTACAATATACTACTAATACTACTGCTACTACTTGGTGGGGTAGAAGAGGGAAGAGTAGAAGAGAGAGAGAGAGAGGTGACAAAGGCAAGAAATGGATGTACGCATGCTCGCTCTCTCTCTCTCTTTTCCCTCTTACATGTACAGCGGCAACTGCACGCCATGCAAAACGACGACCGGTCCGGGCGGCTCGATCCACGAGAGCTACGCGCCGTAGATGGCGGAGAGCCTCCGGAGGACGGCCACCTTGAGCTCCAGCACACAGATGTACTCGGCGGTCTGGCGGAGCAGCGCGTCGACGTCGTCGTCGCGGCGCCGGGCGCCGACCGGCACGATCTTCTTGAGCTCCCGGAGCCTCCTCAGCACCATGAGCTGGAACGGCCTCCTCCTCCTCAACGACACCATCCCTCCACTGCTCTTCTTCACCATGGACGACTTCCTTGTCATCTCTCTCTCTCTCTCTCTACACAATGTGTAGCTGTGTTGTAGCCTTGGCTGTAGGCTTGTAGTGTGTGTGTGGTGTGGTGTGGGGATGTAAGGGGAGAGGGGTGTGTATATATAGGGGAGAGCAAAGGCAAGTGAAATATTTCACTTTGCCATGTGGGAGGAGAGCTAGGTTCTAAGCTGTAGACAGAGCTGTAAGGAGGAATACTTGGAGCCATCACAGGCCATCAGTTCTAGTGTGCTTGTCATATCTTTAAAAACTATTTGCAGCTATTATTGGTTAGGATACGGTGGCTGAGGCTCCCTGCTTTTAGTTTAATCCAAAGAGGAAAACCTATAACAGCCCCCTCGTAGCCATAGCCTGCTAGGGGTATTGTCTTGCTTTGCTTGATGATCCCTGATCCCTTGATTGCCACTGTTAATTACTTTCTTCAGCTGGTTCCTCATGTGGTCAAACTCGAGTACTTCTCTAGATATTTAAGGCCCTGCTTAACGTGACTTTTGCCTTCTGGTTTTTTTACATCATAATGATTGTTAATTTTTTAAGTAATTAAATTAAAAAAATAATATCATCACAGAAAATGCAAATGAATAAGATGAAAAAAGCTCTAAAAGCTAAAAAAACGAAATTAAAAAAAGTAAAAATCAGAAACTAAAACCATTTAAAACAGAGCCTAATGATCAGTAGTGAAGTTGCACAAAACAAGTAAGTCCATGTTGACAAATAGCATCGTAGATATTTTTCTTCTTTCATGCCAAATTTCTATGTTCAAACACCAAATTTCTATGTTCAAACAGACCATAATCCTATATGTTCCTTAGTTTCACTCTAAATCCAAACTGAACCTGGGACAGCTCGCGCGCGTACAGAGCAGCTTGGAAGGAAAAGAGAGAACGAACAGTGGCATGACGGCTGGGGGCGTGTAGTTGTTGTGGCGAGAGGACAGCTCGATAAATTGGGTAATAATTGCTTGACGTCTCCACGTCTCATGCACTTGTTTCTTCCTTGTCATGGGGCTCTGTTCCCGCATGCAGTCCATCTCAATCCAACCTGGTGCCAAAATGGCCACTGCACAAACAGCTGCTCCTGAGATTGCTAGCGACTACACACGATTAATTAGCTCACCGGCACCACGCAGAGCTAATCACCCATTTAATCTCCTCCGGATCATGTTTGGAAAGGAGAAATTCTGTAAGAATCTTGCAATAAAGCAATCCCACTTCCTTTGCCTTAAAGTAATCCCATGCTTCATCTTCTAGTCTATATTACTCTAATGACTTACCGTCAAACCTCTCAGACATTTGAATCCCACATAACGTTCCTCGCTTGCAAATAAACTCAAGTCATTTGACGCGCCATATGCCTTTTCTCATCATGACGTCACCAGGCTTCCCTAGCCGTTTTGAACCTTAACTCCACCCTAAGCTTAGTCTTAATCCACTTTATCATTGCCCGTCATGTTCACCACCGATAGCTTTTGTTCTGGTCCTCATCATCCCGGTTTGTAACCACTCTACTAGCCTTGGATATCTTCTGGTGGCTCCTTGATTATCTGAACCTCGCCTCCTCCTAAGCTTAGTCCTGATTTCTTGACCGCTTTAAATCTAATATCTCCTAGCTTAGCCTCGGTCCCGTCCGCCTCACTATGATATAGCTCTAGAGTCCTACAACCAATAATAACAAACAAACTGTCACGTAACACCTACGCAAAAATACCCATGTTGTGCCCATACTTAACTTAACCAACTCAGTTCAAATCAACCCATGCTCCAACAGCATAGGTCAAACTGTCAAGCCTAGGCTGATCTGATTGCCCCTTATCTCCCTAGTAACAAGGGAGTGGTCTGATCATAGCCACTAGGCTGGCCAAACCACCGGCACCTCGGTCAGTTAGACCGTCAAACAAAGGCTAGTTTGACCACCGCCTTCCACAGTCAATTTGATCGCTAGTCCTAGGATGGTCTGACCGCTCTTGACAGGTCTGACCATAGCCTCAATGCAGTGTTACCATCTAAGTGCAAATGCAATGTACATCTTTTATAATTGTGTATTTGTTTATAGACATTTTATTTCATTTCAATTAATTGATTTGCGAAATAGATGTTTTATGTTTGTGAAATGAATTGCGATGTGAATTGGATGTTTTATGTTTGTGAAATGAATTGAAATATGAATTGGATGTTTTATGTTTGTAAAATGAATTGAGATGTGAATTGTATGTATACATATGTACATGTTGATCTGCTTGTTTCAGAGAGTATGGCTAGCATTTCCTGAGACTAACCAATAAATAAAAATAGATTTAGGGGTAGAAAAGAATACCACAGATAGTTTGTAACTAAAAACCGTCTGTGATATAGCCATATCACAGACGGTTTTTAGTTACAAACCGTCTGTGATATTTACACCACAGACGGTTCAAAAACCGTCTGTGATAATCTTCGATTATCACTGACCCATAATTTCAGACGGTTCAGAAAACCGTCTGTGATGACATTTTTGAACCGTCTGTGATACAGTTTTCTGTAGTGTTAGACGCTGGCAACAAAATGTAATTGGAAAATTATAAACTCTCAAAAATCAAACTTCAACTTCGCAAACTCTCTGAACTAAAAGTCAATTACTCATCACAACTATATGATAACCTCACATTGTCTCACAAGACGCAAATCGAATAGCCTGTTAATTAATTACCCACTCAATTTTTGGCTAATATGCGTGGTTAAGAGAAATAACATTATCCTAATTAATCAGCATCACCAGATGATTAGCAGTGGCAACAATCATTGGGGAAGTTCCATGTTGTCATGGGAGGGTCCTCACGCTATCTCGGGCTGACGATAACTTCAATAAGAAAGGCACGGTGTGATATGCCACAACAACTTCGACGTGAAGTCACATATTGAGGATCCATCCTGGACGAGGTCCGGAGTCCATTCCGGACAAGGTTTGCAGACTAGCCCTGGACAGGATCTACGGACCAACCCCAAACGAAGTCTCTCAGGCATGGCGGGACACACTTGGCACGATGGATGAAAGAACCTCTCGATGCGAGCTAAGATCTGAAGACAAAATTGTAACTTCCAACGTTTTCCTTCTCTCTATAGACACCTTGTAAATAGGGAGGAGGAGGCCACTTGTAACTCTCACATCTATATGCAATACATTCATACGGTCACTTGTATTTGATTCTCGTTGAGTTTTCCTTTTTCATCCTTGATTGTCCATGAATTCGATCAAAAATACTTACAAATTTATTATCCGATCTTGTATTAATGACACATGTGATCATTGTCAAGTTGCGGCACGAATGCTGCCAGAAGCTGCATGCAGCGCCCCATGGCAATGTCAGTCTTTTCACTGTGAGCAAGTGCCCAAGCAGCACTAGCTCCCTGCCTGCACACACATGGTCAACTTGGGCCTAATAAAATGGTAGGGGCACTGGTTCGGAACAAAAATATCCCTGACGCAGAATTTTCGAGATATTAATATAGAAAGACTTCAGGAGTGAAATGATCTTTGTCCTAATTCAGTGCATTAGTCTTTCAGTTCAAATGGCACGTGCAACGCCAGGAGTACTCGGGAAGAAAAACGATCTTCGGGACATAGTCGATCAGACGGGCTCTGGATGTCACCGGCTTTAGAGCAGTAGTAAGAATGATCTCAGGGAGGATTTTATCGAGTAATAATCCGCCTAGTTACGTCGGTAACGAACGGCAAAGGACGTCACAACTGTGCACCTCAGTCTCTCTCTAGCTAATCCATTTTTGGATTACGCACCTCGATTTCTGTCGTTAATATATTCGCACTGACCATCGTTTTTATTTTTATTTTTTCCTTATCAAAGTCAAGGATCGGAGTGCTCAAGGTGTTATGAAAGTGCTGTTTCAACTAATTATTAAGTAACGCATTAATCCGGTCGAATCAGTTCCCAGGACAATACATGTGACCCATCCAAGCACTGTTGCAGCCGGGAACATGGGCTTGCGCCGAGATGCTCTCGTGCAGGAAGAGGAGAGCAAAGCCAACGCCTCCACAATTCAGAAATCTGGTGATCGAGAAGCAATGTGGGGTGTGCATCGACCACCAGTTCAGACATCATCTTCTGTCGGATCCGTAGATAATCTTTTCAATCGGGTTTCGTCTGAAATTCTATTGGGTGCGGTATGTTCTGCGACGTACTATTCTGATGAATGAGTTCCTCGTCAGTTCATGATATATAGATATATGTCTTGTGCATCTCTCAGTCATATTTCTGTTCCAGACCTGAGAATATGCATGGAACATGACTAGTCAAAGATGATGACCACCGGCACGTTAGAAGATGATCTTTCGATCCACCAGTTTTCTGCATTGTAATAAACCTATTCTGTCTAGTTCTACCATGCCGACAGATGTTATTCTACCCCTTTTTTTTCTGTTGTTATTCATTTGGTCTTATGTTGATCTATGATCAATAGCATTGGAATTCAGTAACATCTATATTATCATACAAAGAAAAATAGGCGCATGGAGAACTCAATCGGATCGTAGAAAGCTGAATTTAGCAAAGATCAAGAGCAGGTGTAATTCTTCGCCGCAAGCCTGGAGTTGGCAGTAACAACTGCAGCGGATCCTCGCGCGTCGGCACCCAAATCAACCAGACTGAAAAGGCACCACGCATGGGAGCTGAGTTCTCAATATGACATGCCCGGATACTGTGCCACTGTCACTCCAGCCGTCCATTCACACTTTGGCCAGACAGCTCCACGGTACAAGTGCACAGGACTGGTAATGACAACGGAGAGAGATGAATGATCTCTTCTCATAATTTATTTTAAGTACCAGTAAATCCTTCACTTCAGAGTTAAGAGAGCTAAAAAGATTATATTATACACTCTACAACCAAGCAGCAACTTAAAACACCGAATATGCACAGCACTGCACCGGCCAGTCTGACCGGCCTCAAGTTGATGTTCTAACCGGTGGAAAACCAATGGTCTGATCAGGCTTAGGAATAATCTGACCGCTTCTCTGTTTCAGAACAAAAAAATCAGTCTAAATCCAAACCACTTTTGGTGCAAACTTGAAAATCCATAATAAAATGAAATCAAACATATACCTTACTAAGGGTCTCAAGAACCTAGTCCATCCAAAGATTAGGATGATCCTAGTCAAAGTCCTAACCTTTCATCAAAACAAGTAAGATTGCATTAAAAACGAGTAAATCTTAAAATCTTGAAATACAACTTGCTCATAGATTAGGATTAGCTAAGATGGCTCGAGACGAGTTCCTACAAGTTACAGCAAGCAAAAACAATTGACGAATCAAAACCAAAATCCTCAGATCAAGAGTTCTCAAGAAGAGCACCAAATCAAGCAAACATCAGTTGTGTCTACCTTATGATTTTGTCTTTTTTTTACATCTTTGGACATGTCTGTGCAAGTGTCCGGTTCCACTTGTAGACTTTTGCAGACATCATGATGACATATTTTACAAACAGTAACTCTTACCTGATCTCCGGATGGTAATTCCTTCATGGCCTTGTCGAAATTTGCCCACACATCCGACATGCTGGGTCTGGACCTCTTTAGTGTTTGCTGTCACAGAGGTACTGGTAGAGCCTGACGATGGTACAGCCACGGTCTACTCAATGGCAGTGGCCTTGGCCATTTGAGGTGGATGCGGAGACGTCCCAAAGGATGTAAGATCTTCTAGGTTAGTTTTGTACTCACTCACAGCAAATTTGTCAAAATGTTCCATAAAGAATTTTAGAAATACGGAAAACTGCAAAATACAAATACAAAATTAAACTACTACCTATTTTATATCACAATAAAGAGAAATAAGAATAATATAAGAATATAAAAATTAGTATTGTTACCTCTTTACTTGACTGTACACTAGATTTCGGATTTTTGGCAAAATTATTTTGAATTTTGCCAAATTATCACAAAGTGCTCCGAAATTTTCACAAGAGAATGAGGAGAGGAGAATGCCGGTTTGGGTGTGGAGAAATGATGGGGTATGCTTCCTATTTATAGAAAGTTTTTTAAGATTTTTTTTGAATTTTATATATTTTTAAACTCACAAACAACTATAAAATAGCTATAATTTTTTTAAAAACACCATTATTGTGTTGAATAGGCTAAACGGGCCAAATCGGTTATGCCCATCGTGCCGTACCTATACCTAACGGTCCATTTCCGCTAGATGGACTACATCATGCCGACAGACCACACGTGCTAGATGGGGTCATGCCATGCCGTGTCATGCGCCACACCTACAGTACTTAACTATATCACGACCGATTTGGACACCACTACCAAGAAGCTTAAAGAAAAAGGCAAACACTACCGCATGGTCATAATTAAGGTTTATTTGTAAACTTGCCATCACGTGCATAAAATGGGCAACATATAGTAAAGAAATACCGGCCGAGTGCGAGCTCGTATCATTGATCGAATGGAACCAAAAGGAAAATAATGCGAGTGGATGAGTGATCGGCAGGGAGCCTGCAGGGACGTACGTCGAGTACTACGCGCGCAGAGCCATATGCATATGCCGACGTTGTGTAGATGCGACGATGACAGCGGAGAGCACGTCAACGAGCCTATCAGGCTGGGCGCGAGGCTGGCTACCGGCAGACGAGGCCGGACCCAGGCCAGCAGCTACCTAGCAGGCAGGAGGGCAGCCTTCACCGTGCGCCTGCGCACGTACAGAGCTCTGAAAATTCAGTGCCAGCTGAGAGGTAGAATTCCAGCAGGCAGCGCCGTTGGCTGGCTCACCAGGGCTAGATCGATCACACGTACGTGGAGACGACACGTGTGAGCGTGCCTTCCATGCATCCAGCTAGCGCCTTCGTAGCCGTCCGATTGAGCTTAGCACGGCTGCTTTCTTTTGCCTATCTTGCAGGTGGCTTAGGCATTTGCATTTGCGCGGCTAAATTTATTTCAAAATTGACCATATCAAATGATATATAACATAAATGCTTCAAAATTTGTTCACGTACCTTATACGCTATTAAGATTTTTAAGACATCATAAATATTAGAGATGATAATTGATGTTTGAAGGAAAATACAACTCGAAGAATGTAAATAAGTTGTTAGGGTTCATAGAAACATAATCACTCTTCATTATGTATGGATCATGTAGCTGTATGCCCCTATTATTCCTCCATTAGTTACTTTTTTCTAAAATATATGTATGCACATTTATCTCTATTTAATCCCAAGTAATACGTTGATTATGTATGCAGCAAATTTTTTTATTATTTTATATAGTATTAGAGTGCCTTACTTACGCATACATCGATGCACTATCGGTGACCTACATTGAACTTATATTTCCTTACGCGATAGCTACCTCACTGAATCATGTGTTTTCTATCTCTTCTCGTCACCACAACTTTTCTGCTTCAACCTCCAACAGGAAGCTCAATTCTTGATGATCCCTCTCAGCTGCTATCCTTTTAAATGCAATACTCTATCACGTATTATCTTCTATTTTTCTCCAATTATTGCTTAATGCTAATCGTTACGACATCATCACATATACATGTGCAACTATTGTCGATTCCTATCCTGACCCGTCACGCTTACTCCGATGACCCCGAGCCTATTCTCCTTAGTTGTGCCATCTCTACTCCGATCTTTTTATTCATCTGCTTTTGTATGCCCATGTTTCTATTCGTACGGATGCATATATACATATACACATGCATGATGTTATATGTGCTCAATATCCTCTTCTCATGTGTCAGTCGATCTTCTTCTTCGACGTTGGCCAACTCAACGGTGTGACTTCCTCACTAAGTAGCCACGGCGACCTACCATCTTCACTGATGTCATTATGTCTGCTTTAGTTATTGTCAAATGATATGGAGAATCTTCTCATCATCGTCTGTGACGATATGCCTCTCATCAGCGATGACACACTTCTATCTATCCGATGGCCCTATATGGGCTATAGTTCATCTTCAATGCATAGCTTCATCCTCTCTCTCCCCTAGGGCTTTCCTATCATTGACCTTCTTTGTCCATTGACTTCTTAAAAAATACCGACAATCACCACTTCTTAAAAAATGCCAATGACCACCGCTTGTCATTGCGACCCTTTACTCCTTCGACTACAACCTTTCTCTTCAATGGCTCCAATGAGCAACATGACATTGTCTTGGTTGAACGGCTAAGGTGAGCAGTACAATATTGTCCTCATCTCTATCGCCGTCGCTGCCCCAACTCTTCATTTTTCTATGGGTCAATGTCTTCTTATTGGATAGATCGACGCTGTTGCACTCTTTTGTGGTCTTCTCTAATACCATTTGTGTTATCCTCGTTATAACTTTTATATTTATTCAAACTCTGAGCTATCTTTTGTTGAAGTTCATACACAAATAAGACTGCTAATTTTTTTATTAATTTATTCTGAATTTAGTTATTAGGTATTTTTCTTTTGAATTTGTATGTATCAAATTATAAATTTTCTTTCATTTTTATTTTTAATTTCAATTATTTTGTGTTGGAGTTCATATACAAATCCACTTGCAATTTTTACATTGAATTACAGTTATTTAGGGATTTTACTTTGGAATTCATATCAAAGTCAAATTGTTATTTTTTATATGCGAAAATTCAGTTATTTTTTGCTGGAATTTGTATACAAATCCAATTGCTAATTTTTATCTAAATTGTATGTATTTAGATATTTTACTTAGGAACTCGTATAAAAATTAAATTGGTAATTTTATTTTATTTTTTATTTTTTATTTTAATTATTTTTGGATTGTACTTGATATGGACTCTCTCCTCTAATCTAGGATGTTATAATCTGGATCCACTACAATCGATAGTATAAATCTTTCTCTTTTGCCACCAATTAACGTGGGGATTTATAGCCCTTAAGAGTGAACGTGATGACTTTTTTCTATTGCTTTAATAATATAACTAGCAGGATGGCCCGTGCATTTGTGTAGCCAGATTTGTTTTAAAGTTTGCAATATCAAATGATATAACTTATATACTTGATAATATATTTACATATTTTATAGACTATTTAGATTTTAAGACATCATAAACATTAGAAATGATAACAGAAGCTTGAAGGAAAATACAACTTGAGGAACACAACTAAAGTATGAGCTTCGATGAAAGAAAATAATTGAGTATAATAAGTTGTTTGGGTTTCTAGAAGCATAACAACACTCCATTATGCATAGATCATGTAGCTTCATACCGTTACTTTTCCTCTATTAGTTACTCTTTTCCAAAATATATGCATGAACATGTATATCTATTTAATCTCAAGCAATACATTAATTATGTGTGCGATAAACTATCTTATTAGTTTATATGGTATTAAAGTATCTTGCTCACATACATACTGATGAACCATGAGCCACCTACATTGAATCTATCTTCCCTTACATGTCGATTGCTCCATCGATCCATGTATCTTCTATCTTTTCTCGCTGCCATAACTTTTTTACTTCAACTTTCAATAGTAAGCTCAATTCTTGATTGATCCCTCTCAGTTACTACCCCTTCCAATGTAATACTTTACTGCATAGTTATTTTCTACTTTTCTTCAATTATTGCTTAATGCTAACTTTTGAAACATTAACACGTATACACGCGGAACCATCATCGACCCCTACCGGGGACACCTATGACGTTCTCTCTGGTGACCCTGAGCCTATTCCCTACTGCACTATCTCTACTTCGAGCTCTTTACTCCTCTGCTTTTGTACGTCCATACTTCTATTCATATGAATGCATGCATGTACATACACATACATGTTGTTATACATGCTCGATATACATGCATGTTGTTATACATACTCGATTTCCTCTTATTGTATTTCAACTGGTCCTTTTCTTCAACGTTGGTCATTTCAACATTATGGCTTCCTCACCGACTGTGACGACCTCTTATCTTCACTAATACAGACATGTTTGCTTTAGTCGCTATCTAACGATATAAAGAATCTTGTCGCCATCGCCAGTGGCCCCACCATTGAGCTAATATCTAATGCAAAGCTTCATCTCCTCTTTGCTCGGACTTCCCCATCATCGAGTTTCTTTGGCCACTGATTTCTTCAACAATGTTGATGCTCATCACTCGTCATCGCGACCCTTGGCTCCTTCAAACTTGGCATTTCTCTTCAACGGCTTCGGCGAGCAACACGGCATTGTCCTTGCTGAGCAGCTAAGGGGAACATCACAACATTATCCTTCTCTCCACTATCGTTCCATTGGCTTTTCGCTTCTCTGTGGATCTGTGTCTTCTTGTAAGATAGATCGACGTCATTGCACTATTTCGTGGTCTCATTTACACCATTCGTGCTATCAACGTTATAACTTACAATTTTATCCAAAATTATATTATTTTTATTGGAGTTGGTATAATATTAATTTTCTAATTTTATTTAATTAATTCTGAATTTTAGGCATTTAGGGATTTTAATTAGGAATTCCTATAGAAATCAAATTGCAAATTTGCCTTTATCTTTTATCCCAAATTTTAGTTTTTTTTGTTGGAATTCATATACACATTCAATTGCTAATTTTTATTATGGATTATTGTAATTTAGGTATTTTACTTTGGAATTTGTATTGAAATCAAATTGCTAATTTTATTTTAATTTTTATTCTGAATTTTAGTTATTTTGTGTTGAAATTTGACACAAATCCAATTGCTAAATTTAGTTTAATTATTATTCTGAAGTATATTTATTTATGGATTTTATTTATTAATCTGTATGGAAATCAAAGTAGAAATTTTATTTTTTGTTCCAAATTTTAGTTGTTTTTGTTGAATTTGTTTATAAATCCAATTGCTAATTGTTTTAAAATTTTTGTTCTAAATTACATTTATTCAGGGATTTTACTTAGGAATTTGTATGGAAATCAATTTTTCTTTTTTTAAATTCTAAATTTTAGTTATGTTTTGTTGGAATTCGTAAACAAATTTAATTGCTATTTTTTGTTTATTTTTTATTCTAAGTTATAGTTATTTAGGCATTATGAATTCGTATGGAAAACAAATTGCTAATTTTGTTGTTTTTATGCTTATTTTAATTTTTTTAGTTGGAATTCGTATACAAATATAATTGCTAATTTTTGTTTAACTTTTATTGTGAATTATATTTATTTATGGATTTCATTAAGAAATTCATATAAAAATCAGATTGCTAATTTTATTTTTAATTTTAAATTTTAATTATGTTTTTATGGGAATTTGTATAAAAATCTAGTTGTTAATTTTTGATTTATTTTATTCTAAATTATATTTATTTTGTGATTTACTTAGGAATTCGTATGGAAATAAAAATTTTAAGTTGGTTTTATTGTTTATTCCAAAATTTAGTTATTTTTTGGATTACACTTGATATGGATTTTTTTCTTTTAATCTAGATGGTTATAATGTTGGACCCACCCTGATCAATGGTATAGATCTTTCTTTTTTTCTTCTATTAATATGAGAATTGCTTGCCCTTGAAAGCGAATGTGGTGGCTTCTTTTTATTTTCCTTTTATTAAGATTATATTTATATTTATATTTACTAGAGATTTTATTTAGGGATTAGTATGGGAACCAAATTAGTAATTATATTTTTTTTATTTTCAATTTCAGTTATTGTTTGTTAGAATTCATATGCAAGTCCAATTATTACTTGTTTGTTTGATTTTTATTTTGAATTATATTTATTTAGTGATTTTACCTAGGAATTTGTATGGAAATCAAATTACTAACTTTATTTTATTTTTAATTCTAAATTTCAGTTATTTTTGGATGGTACTTGCCATGAATTTTTTCCTTTTAATCTGGATCCATTACGATCATCTATGTAGGTCTTTTTCTTTTTTCCTTTGATTAATATGATAATTTTTAGCTTTTGAAAGCGAATATGATGCCTTTTTTTCCTCCTGCTTTAATAAAATAGATAGAAGGATGGATGGATGGATGGATTGGGTGTTAAGACCTGAGCGTTGATTTCTGATTGGACGGTCGCTGAAACGTACCGTGCCGTTCGGGCCATGTTTTGAGTTCTGGACGGCGTACGGCGGAGGATACGAGTCCAAGTAAGCAGGTGTTGGGGGTGGACGTTGCGGCCGGCACGGCGGTGGAGAGGGACCTGCAGATATGCATGGGATGCATGCATGTGGTGCGGCAGGACAGGGGCGCACGCATGTGCACGTCGCCCTCGCGGCGTGGACAGCGTTGAACCCCATGCACGTGTACTCCCGCAGTGTCGACTCCACGACCAGTCCCCCACCCCCCTCTCTCTCTCTCTCTCTCTCTCTCTAAATGAGATGATATGAGAGCTGCGCTGAGCCCGGCCCGGACGATCGACGATGGTCACCGGTCGGGGTCGACCGGCTGAGCGCGACTGATGGTATGTGTTTGCTGTGCGACTTAACTGGACGTGGTGCCCCATGCAAACGCACAATCCCACACTCTTCCTCTCGACTTCCCCGTGCAAACGAAGTGCCTCATTTTGGACACGAGAGAGAGAGAGAGAGATGGAGGAACTGAGGTGAATGCCGGCAAGACTGCCATGACCATTATTTGATTGTACGTATGTACGTACGCTAGGTTGACGGCACGCGGTGTGGTGCATGCATGTATCTGCCGAGGGCATGCATCATGCATGAACTGGACGCCACCGGTTGGAAATTGGAAGCTCCCATATATACGAGGGCATGTCTTTCAAAGTATGCGTTCCAGCGGATTCAGAATCTCAAAAAGAAAAAAAAGAAGAGGAAATGAAAGTGACAACCTGTGCTCAAGAAGCAGCTAGTGCTAGCTAGTAAGAGAAGATAACTATCACTATGGTGCTGACTTGCGCATCGTGATTGAACTGGAACATGGTGCGATGCAGAGAACCCTGTCCGTACTCATGCACACGTTTTGGCTTCCATTGATAACATTAAGTTTCAAAACCTTGGGAATAATACCCTCCATATGTATGTAGGGTAAAACACAGGACATGACAAGCACCTAGCTAGTCACATGACGTTTTGGAGCAACAGTTTGTGACAATCACGTGTTCAAAAAATGAGATAATGCTATTCAAGTTAATCCGGTAAATTCAGTTCGAACTAATTCTGGCCTAGATCTGACGTGAATTCTCTTCTGCAGTATAGCCACTAATCAGTAGGAAGCTTTAGCTGTTACTTAGTTCGTTACTGCTACAACTTATACACAAGCACACAACCAAAGCAGATCGAAGCTAGCTGCGTAGATGAGTGTTTTGGGACCTTGCAATAGCAATTAGTAAAAGTAAAAAAAAGGTTCATTTTTGCACCAAAATTTTACTTGTGCATGCACACGCAAATGTAATCACTCACCAGCTCGCAGTGTACGATCGAGCTGAGCTCTAACATCTCAGAATATGCTAGAATTTTTAAATAGGAGCCACCATGCTAATGCTATTCGTGATATATGAAACGCCCCACGTTTATGATTAACCTTAAATGGCAAATTACGGCATTAAATAGGATTAATTACGTAACTAATGATCTAAAATACGAGAAAATTTAAACTTTTTGTGTATTCTAAATTGAAGCCGACAAACGTTAGACGAATACGTTACTTTCACGATCTCATCGATCAGAATAGAAACAACTGATATAGATTAGAGAGAGATATTATTCAACTGCACGATAAGTAAAAGCATTCAACTCAATTAAAAGATATATATTTATCAGTTTGGTACAACCGATAATTAATTACAACTCTCTTACAATAAAGCAATTACATCCATTGCATAACAATTGAAAGTTACATTAGGTTAAATGCAAGTATTACAACTCACTGAAACCTATAAGTGTGTCCGTGTAGTATTACATCAAATATAAACATAATATTACATTGTATGCATTTCATACATCAGCAATTAACCTAGAGCGATAGAACATAGAAATTACATGCATATCATCTTATACAACAATTAATAACTATTTGATTTCTAAAGTAGCCACAGATTTAATTGTGAGAAGAATTAATTGGAAGATACTGAAAAAGACCGAACAAAAGAAAATAATTAAAAGAAGAATTGCCGTCAGAACCCTAGGATTTAAATTTAGGTAGGGCATTCCGTTCACGGAGATACCTGACCGTCCAGGTGCCAGTCAGCACTTCTCATAACCGTAGGGTTCATCACCCGGCGTTAAAACAAACCTATTTATATTGCAAACACCGTAGCAGATTTATCAGGTGTCAACCAGCCATTGAACCAGCATGACACCAGTCCAGACAGCAGGGTAATAGCCATCGGCCAGCCCATCAACATCCAGAAGCCACCAAACAGCACATCACGGTAATAACCAGCGGCCAGCACAACCTTCCCCAGAAAGCACCACACCGCACAGCACAGCCAGCCAACACAGAGGGGGGGTAAAGGCTGAAGCCAGCAAGGAACAAGAGGCAATGCCCCAATTGATCACCAATGCTAGCAAACCACCAACCAAAGCACCAGCTGAAACCCATCCCCCATTGCTAACCCATTCGGCCATAGCAAGAGGAGCGAGGTCAGGAGACAAACCCTCAACACAAGATGAACAAGCCAGCATCAGGAGAAGCAAGGGTAGCTAGATCATCATCAGATCCACCCCATAAGCCACCCCTACCCAGTCAACCACCAACCGATGCCCATCTCCAAACCCCTTTCCGCCAGTGCTAACCTATTCGGCCATGGCAATAGGAGCCAAGCAAAGAAACGAGCACCAGCGCCAAATGGACAACCAAGCCGAAGGGGGAAGGCACAGGAGATTCTGCACACCAACAAGAAGAAGGGCGACACCCCGACCACTTTTCAACCATTCCCCACAATCAACCCCACCATCATCCAACAGAGGTAGGTCATGCCCTCAATTTACCCCATGATTTTATTATTCAAAACCACCATTGAGCACCACCTCATTAGGGTACTATCACCACCCCAAAAGCCATACACATAGAAGATAGAGATGTAGATAGTAGGGGGGATTACCAAGATTGTAGGTCGGCGGCGGCGTGCTACCGACGGTGGGCACTCGCCCCCGGGTACCACCGCGCATTCCCTTGGCATGCAGGCGGCTCCAGGCTCTACCATGCCTAGCCACAGCCGCACGCCACCATGCCATTCCTCACCTGACTTAGAAATCAAATCAAACCAAACAAAAACGAGTTGTAGTTAGAAGAAATGGGTGGGGGGGAAGCAATCGGGTTCAGAGGGGCTAGATCCGGGCCGTAAGCCACGCATCTGACGACCGGAAGTAGTGCACGTCGTCGGAACCGAGGAGGGCAGCGCGGTCACCAGAGCGGTGGGCATGCATGAAGGGGAGGACCGGATCCGGGCCCTGGGCCCCAGATTTGGCGGTAGGAGGGTGCTACATTCCCGCAGCACTAGGGCAGCGGCAAGCGACGCGGTAGGCCGGCGGCGCTAGAAAGCGGGGTGAGGAGAGGCGGCGGAGTAGGCGAGATAAAGGGAGAGGGAGAGAGGGGAGAGATGAGGGGGAGAGGCGGCGGCACCGTAGGCGAGAGAAGGGAGAGAGGTGGCGGAGCAAGCGTGAGGGAAGAGGGGAGGCGGCGGAGGAAAAAGGAGAGGGGAGAGAGCAGTCGGGGGAAGGAAGAAAGGAAGTGGGCCGGCCGGCGTAGAAAAGAAAAGAAGAGGGCCGGCTGGGTAAGAAGGAAAAGAGAGAAAAAGAGGGCCGGGCAGGTAAAGGGGCCGAGGGTCGGCTCGCTTGAGGAAAATAGAAGAAGAGAAGAGTAAAGAAAATAGAGGTAGAAAATGAAAGGAGAAAAATTTAAAGAGGAAGTAAATTATTAAAATCCTGCACCTAAATTTTGGTAGTATAAAAACAGGGGTAATTGTTATAGACGTATTTAAAACCCCAATCTAGATTTGCTTCGTGTCGATTTAATATTTTCGAATCGTACGCATTAAATCAATACTAGTTAAATTGGTCATTAAGAGAGTAACCGATTTTATGAATTTTGTACCTCGAAAATCCGATAGCCACTCAAACCCAAAACTTAGAAGACTTAAAAGCCTCACGACGATATTGCCGCATTTTATTAATTCCTTATATTTTTCGTCAACTTGTTAGTTGTAATTAATTTGTAGAAGTCCTCTCATAATTATTTAGGATAATTATAACTAATTAATTGCAGTCAGATGAATTAAAGTCGTGCACGCCAATAAAACTTATACGTGTACAAATAAGGTAAAGTGTCGCCGTCTAAACCATTTGACGCGAACTTTTATACCCAGATATTTTAGTTAAGCCTAATTAAATCGTGGAAGACCATAATATTTATTTATAATGATTGGAACAGATTAAATACCATCAGTAGATTAGAACTAGAGCGTATCGATTTAAATTAATGTTTTGCCATATAAATTATTTCATGTTGTACTTAAATACCTAAATTAAAAATAAAATAAATGACGACCGTAGGCCAAAACTTGTAAGCGCACAAATTAAACTATCAGACTATCATTTAGATCACCCTGCTGTGTACCTAATGCCCAGATAACTCATATTAGACACTTATAAATTATAGAAACTAACTAATAAGTATTTTGAATTCATAAGATCAATTAATAGCCTTCAAAAGACCTAAAACCATTCGCGGCGATTTAAATAGCATTTAAGTTGTAAAAATCCGCGTCTAACTAAAGTAAAATTGGTGATCATTCAAAGACGCCTTAGTATCATTTAGTTGATTATTTTAATTAGAAGGTGATTTCTTTTATGTATGAATTAACTCGTCACGCGCATTCTAACTACGAGAAAAACACCGGTATCTAAAAAGAAGAGTATAGTTGAATAACCCTGAGACTAAAATCCATCAGAGGTAGATAATTGCGTACTCGCCTACGAGGAATTAAATAGACATCATTGCATACGTAAAATCGGCTACGAGTAATATCCATCGCCATAGTTGTACGTGCATTTCTTTTACGTTAAATCGATAAATTGCTGAAGATCAATATAACACCAAACATACCCCTAGATAGATCGCATCTCCCGACGCTAGTACGGTAATGTCAAATAACGAGTATCGTATAGAAACTAACTTGACTACCACCATCGAAGTTGAGTTGAACGAAGCCTCACCCTAGACGCACAAACACATCGACACCTCGCACTTTACTATAGTTTCGTAAATTAAGTCGTAGCCGACGTATTTAATTACAGGCAATTATCCGAGTCATGGGAAGGACTCCACTTGATCCTACTTGAATCCAAATATGTGGTTAAAGTCCAGACAAGTATTCCTTTTGAGCATATAATCAAATTATCTTCAGTAAATAAAGTAATTCCTATTAAATTATTATCACCATGCATGAAAATGAAAATTTTGTTTGAATCGAATGATTGTGGTGTGAAAGAAAAGGAAGAGATTAGACAGACAGTTAGAGAAGCCACTGTCAGACCAGTAAATAAGTGGGTGGAAGGTCCCCAGGGCAGGAGAAAAGGGGCAGGTGGGGGATCTTCTGCATAGGGATAAGATATAAGGTTAATCAGTCTTCATCCGTTTGAATGGACCGTACTAAACGTATCAACCAACATTTCGTCTGAGGATGGACAGAGTTAGTAGTGCTATTAAGGTTATTATATTCTCCACATGGGTAAGTATTAATTAGGAAAAATGAACCCAGGGTCAGCTGTTCTCCTGACATGGGGGATCCAAAACCTCATACCCGAGACTGGTTGGTATCAGCAGGGGGTATGTGAATCGCAATAACTCGAGACTGGTTTGTATCAGCAGTGGGGTACGCGAGGGCGATATATTACGCAGTGGAGTGTTGGGTGAAGGTCGGAAACCTTCCCAACCAACAGCTATGTCGCCTTTAGTGGGTCTGGGCAAGGGTGGTACACCGCCCCAGACTGCCAATTGAGAGTAGCTGGGTGGAGATATAATACACTAAGATAGATACAAAAGTTCTGTATTCTGATCTGGGCGCCACATCTTAGGAAATGTGGAAACCCATGGGCTAGTAGAATCAGAATAATGATGGGTAAAGTGATACAAGTTTGCGCAATGCTATACAAATCATGAATTCATGCCTGTCTCCGGGAAAGGAGATTACGGAAACTTATGGGGGTTTTTGCCGTTCATACGAGTGTTTGATAGTTTCCAAATTAATAATATGGATTTCTTTCCAAACTTAACAACAAAACTTATTTTCTATAATCCTGAGAAGAGGATTGAGAATGAGAAAGAGATTGAGAATGAACAAAAGATTGGGAATATAAATGTATATTCCTGGAAACGTAGAAGAGCATTCAGTGCATCTTGCTAATAATAACGCTTGTTGAGTACTTTTGTACTCACCCTTGCTATTATCCCCTTTCTTTAGATGCATGATAAACTGGAGGATTGTTAGAATCTGGTGAAGACTACATGGATGGATCTAAGTATTACTCGGGTGGAATACTATAGGCTCGTAACACGAAGAGTAGAAGGCAGAGGCGACGACCGGGATTGTTCCTGGGAATCCATTTGTAATAATGTGTAGTTATATTAGCTTCGCTATAGGTAGACAATAGTTAGAACCTTTTTCATTCCTAGATATTGTAATATTCAAGCCCTTGCGGCTTTGTAATGAGCTTTAGCCCTACGTGGCGATATTTTTGTAATATCATATTTTGTCTCTAATTATTGTTCTGCTGTAACACTCTGATGGGCTTATTATTCGTTAACGCGATGTTCTATCGGCTAAAATAAATAATAAACCGTTGACTAGCATCGTTACCTCACGGTAATTATGCGGGTCGTTTCAATATAGACAGAACAAAAGCATTCCTGTTTCAGAGGTTTCTGTTTGTTTGTCCTCAAAACAAATGCCTTTTATTCTTAAATTCAAGGTATCAGAATTGCGAAGTATTCTCCTGCTATTCTTAAAAAAAACAGAAGTATGAGCTTTATGCACATTGTACAAGTCCAACCACGTCCACATGTATATAGAATATATGGCAATTCCCTAAACACACGTCCGCCCTTAACCAAAACAAAAGAAGAAAATTAGTCACTGAACTAATTTCATTTCATATAGATTGAACAATATGATGGAAATAGGAGTGATCACAATTATGCAAGATTTTTAAAATGTTCGTTTCCTAGAGACGATCAATTGCAGTGCAATCGTACAACTTAATCTAGTACTATGTAATCACTAATCAGACCCCTTGCCATGGTGAGTCATGAGTGTACATCTTGAAAATAATCAAGATCTATGCACTGTTACACTGAAAACATGCCTTATCTGTCGACACTAAACGTACTTAATACTATTGCAGTTGACTCACGGAATGCTTGGCCTTAACAAACAGCTCCATCAATGATTAGCCAATGAGTTGTATGTAATGTGCGTCCAAAATTATCCATCATGTTGTATGTAATGTGCGTCCAAAATTATCCATCATATATAGACTGTATCAAGTCCCTGATCAAACAACAAAAATGTCGTTCTGTCCATAGCAGGTAGCATTATTTTCTGCTGAAAAAAAAAATCTGAAGGAAGCCGGCCGGTGGCATAACCAGATGGAAGATAAGAGAGCATTGAAGAGCTAGTTTACTGTATTTTTCCTAGGATGTGTCTAGTAATCACCTACATATTTTTTTTTCTAAATAATCATCTAAATTTGTAATTTTGATATTAAGATCCAACAGCTCTTATCATTTCTCTCTTACTATATAACGGGGGAGGGGGAATTCTCCCCTCGGTCGCCGAAGGGGAGGAAAAAGCAGTCACTAGAGAGGAGGAAGAAAGGATCGCAATTGAAGATGGAGGTGACGGCGTACGAATCTTTACGCACATTCAGATGTGAGAAAATCTGGATGATTATTTAAAAGAAAACATCCGAGTGTTTTTTTATCAAAATCCTTTTCCTAACAATATTTACCAGAGGAAGCAAACAAGGTGACAGCAGAAGATCCAGAGTTATCCCAGGATCACTACACTGTGAAAAGTATAATGAGAGTCGAAAGCTAACTCATGTTGGACCAATTGATTTTAAGAGAATGATAGTGCAGTGCAATGCAAGGAGCGCATTGAAGCAGCAGCAAAGCAGCTGAGCCGTAAGGCAGAAGAAAAGTGCACTCTGGGTGCAATGCATGTAATAATGTAATATCATCTTAATTTTCAGATACCTACAAGAGAATTAGTTCAATTAAAAAAGTTCTATGTTTGCAGAGAGAGAGAGAGAGAGAGAGCAGAAAATTTTTGGTCAAAGCTTTTGGCACCACTCAATTTAGCTTCTGACTTCTTTTTTTTTACTATTCATTAATTTTATTTTTTTCTAGATTTTTTTTATTTTTTTTGGGATTTTTTACTTTTTTTTTGTATTTCTTTGTATTGTCTATGATAGGCTAATATATTTTTTTTCTATTTTTAAATTTTTTTAATTTAATTATGCTAAATAAGCCAACTCAGTTACAATAAAAAATAAGCTAGCTACACAAAAAAAACCATAAGCTACCCTTTCAAGTTACTTCATGTCATGATTAGATCAAGGTCTCCCATCTTAATACCCATGCTATAACTGATGATTAACAACGTTTGGTACCAACTAAACTCTTGTCAGTACTATTAAGTTGTATGCATCAATCATTTTACCCAAAAACTTAGCCTAAGACGTAGAATAAAAGTAGGCCGTAATTATTTTTTTTAATTACGTCAACCGAGTTTCGAACTTAAAACCTCTTGACTCTGATACAAAATTAAGTTATATGTATTAGCTAATTCACCCAAAAACTTAAATTAATAAAAAAAATAGATAATTTAGTTATACTTCAACAAGTGCGTACTGCCTCTTGCCTCGTAGCTATCTTCCCAAATACATCCTAACCAACATGAAGAAAGCAAACCATTAGGTAACGTCGCAGCCACATATATATAAGCTTGGATTTTTCTTCTTGTCCTGTAGATTAATTATTACAGCATGTCACAGTACATGAAGATCTTGCGACGAGACGAAACCCTCACCGTGTTACCATTGCAACAATTTGTTGTATTTGCACGCCATGGGGAATCGGGGATCACCCCAGCACGGATGCCGCTAGCCCGCTAGGTCTTTGAGTACGTAAGTGCTCCGGATCGTCGGGAGTCGGGACAGCATCGCTGTCGTGGCGGCCTCGCCGCCCTCCGAGGCTTCGACGAAAGCAACAATGTGCGGTGGCGCCGTGCAGTTCGGCGGCGGTGGCTGTTGGAAGAGTAGATACAGAAAAGGGGGGAAAAGGCTGAGAAGAGAGAAGGTATGGGTTATATGGTCTTGGGCCGTCGAGCTCGTTCGTCACCAGGATGGGCCGTGCTCCCTCCACCAGGGCTCGCCGGTGCTGAACTCTCACCGTCAGCGACCACCCCTCCGCAATGGTGGAGCCGGCCGGAACTGGCCTACTTTTTGAAGACCTTGACATATTCTTTTCAAGTTTTCATATATGTTAAGGGGCCTTGTGCTCCGCCGGGGCCCCTCCTTTAGCACAATTTTCTGCAAAAGATTGCTTTGAAATTCCCGTGTTCGAGATGACACCACCATAGGTCCGTAACATCAACCAATCACGCCATGCCTGCAAGCTGATTGTGAAGTGGATGTAGGTAGGTCTGGACCGCCATGTTCGGCACCTGGCAACCGCTCGAGCTCGACTTTGAGCCCAACGGACCATGCCATATGCCAGGAGAGCAGCCACCAGTTCAAGTAGAGCAACATGCCAATTTGCGCTCCACGGCGTCGAGCACTTGGCCAACGTGGTCCGGCAGACATAAGTGACCGTCGATAAGGTGGTTCGCAGCTGGTTGTTGGATGGATGTAGGTAGCACGTAGCACTGGATCTCGCCTCTCCGGGTCTCCAGTGGCTTGGCACTGTTCTTTTCTGGGTAGCAGGACCTTAGTCTGAAGAGCTCTTCTCCTCGAGTGCGAGTCTGGAGACTTGTGGACACTTGACACAGGTAGGTACGCACGGAAAATTGACAACACGTTGTTAATTGGGTAGTTAATTAAGTATTAAGCTGTTAATTGGAGTAGTACTGGACTGCTGGTACTATTCATGAAGGCCAAACTATAGGAGCATATTTCTACTCTTTCAAAGACAGACGATTCAGACTTGCTAAGCTTAGCTTAAATGTAGTGGAGTACTAAATTAATCGGAAAGCATTTGGTGGATCCAAGAAGCAGAGGACTTTAGCCTGCCCTGGCTGGGAGCGGCGGCCTCCACTCTAAAGTCGCCTTCACCTCAGTTCCCGAGATCTAGCCCCAAGGACCACACACGCTTGGGACAAGTTCGTTGCAGATTACTCCACCTTAAACTGGGACCCGAGTTCATCATCATGTTTATGTAGGACGTTGCACTAGATATAGTGTCAAGTGATGTATACGTCGAGCCATGTCAAGCGTGATAAAGGTATGCGTATCCAAATCTGAGTCGATTTTCTTCTCTATTAAGTACTCTTGTTTCCTCATCTATATATGTACCTTTTAGTTTGGATACGTCGAAATTTTTCGTGCTTGTAATATCACCTCATATAGTGAATTTCGCCTTCGTGTATCTATTGTTTTTCCGCAAGGGTTTTCGTGTTAAATCCGTGCCTCCTGTTCTTTTGGTCTTCTATTTTTATTGTATATTTTATAACAGGTGGTATAAGAACTCCAGGTTTGAGATCAAAGCTGCTACCCCGAGAGGAGGTAAAAGAAATCTAAGAGGTATTAGGGAGGAGAGGAAGATAGGAGATGGATTCCTCGCTGCTCAACCGCAGGAGATTGATTGCATCTGCTATTTATACATATTGTCGGATATCCAACAGTACAAGCGACATGGCCGCAACCTGAGCTACGCACAACTAGCAGATAGATTCAAATCTATTCGACATTGATGATCTGTTGCACCAAATCACAACTACTTTACAAATAACATGTTTGACATCCTCCCTCAATCTCAGCTGCTATAGCAAGTTGAGATTGCGTCGAAAACATTCAAAACTTTGTATTGGCAATGGCTTGGTGAATATGTTTGAAATTTGGTCCTGGGAGGAAATGAACTACACATCAAGTAGTCTTCTCGTGACTCTCTCTCGAACAAAATGAAAGTCAATTTCAATATGCTTCGTATGCACATGGAAGATGGGATTTGCCGACAAATAAGTCACCCCCAAGTTATCGCACCATAGAGACGGTGGTCTCAACTGGAACACTCCCAATTCTCTGAGCAGTGACTGAACCCAGATTGTTTTGATAGTTGCATTTGCCATCGCCTTATACTCAGCTTTCATACTCGATCTGGACACTGTGGTTTGCTTATGTGAACTCCAAGAGATCATATTACTGCCAAGGAATATGGCAAACCTCTCGTGGATCATCGGTCATCAGGGCAGCCGACCCAATCTGAGTCAAAGAAGGTGTTGAGTAAAGTAGAGTTAGACTTCCTGATGCCCCATGAGTAAAGTAGAGTTAGACTTTCTGATGTGAGCCTCATACTAATAGTATGTTTGAGATATCTCAAAATACTCTTTACTGCTATCCAGTGAGCAGTAGTCAACAAATGCAGATACTAACATACTCTATTGACCGAAAAAGCAATGTCAGGTCGAGTAATAGTCAAATACTGCAATGCCCCCATAGTGCTTTTGTAAGTCATGCTCTCACTTTCAGATAGCCATATTCCATCAATTTTTGACAGTCGTTCTGATGATGCCATGGGAGTAAGAGCAAGTTTGCAATCTTCCATATGAACTTGGTGGAGAATGTCAGAGATATACTACTGTTGTGTGAGGAGAAGGCCATCAGTCTGCTGTACTACTTGAATACCAAGAAAATAATGCAAATCTTCGAGATCCTTAAGGGCAAATTCCCCATGTAGCTGCTGAATAAGAACATCAATAGCTAATGTGGACGAGCTCATGACAATGATATCATCAACATAGATGAGTAAGAAGACAGTTACGCCATATTTATTGTAAATAAATAGTGAAGCATCAGCAAGAGATGTCACAAAGCCCAATTCCTGAAGTTTAGTGGTCAAATGTGAATGCCAAGCCCAGAGGGCTGCTTTAAACCATAAAGTGCTTTATCAAGTTTGCAAACATGGTGTGAAAATTGTTGATCTTCATATCCAGGTGGTTGCCTCATGTAAACATTTTCCTCAAGCACACCATGAAGGAAGGCACTGTGTATGTCAAGTTGTCTGAGCTTCCACAACTCTTGAAACTACCGAGGCAAGAATCACCCAAATGGTAGTCGGCTTTACCACAGGGCTAAAAGTGTCTTCGTAGTCAATTCCATATCTTTGCTTGAAGCCTTTAGCAACTAGTCGTGCCTTGTACCGATCAATTGAACCATTAGCCTTCCTTTTCAATTCGAAGACCCACTTGCAGTCAATCACATTCTGTCCAGACTGATGAGGAACTAGATGCCAGGTTTTGTTTTTCTTAAAAGTAGTGAATTCTGCATCCATTGCCTGACTCCATTCATCATGTTGAATGGCTTCATGGTAACTGGCTGGTTTAGGGACCTGATGGACTACAGCTGAGAAGGCTCTCCCTCTCATTGGGTATCTCACTGTCCCATCTGTGTACTGCTTTGGCCGCCGAATGTTATTCCTCAATCTTGTGCGTACTCTTGGTTGTAGTACTGGTTTTTTACTTGATGGTGGATTGAAAGAGTCAAACACATCTGTACCTGCAGAGTTCGTAGGGGTAACAATAGATGGAATGCTATTGTTAACTTGGTCATTCAGAGGAGGAGAAGAGAAGATTTGAGGATAGATTGTACTGGGTACAACATGGACTGGAAGTAGAATATTTTCCTACTAAAACATTGTATCAGAGACAAGGTCTAACACAGCAAAGGGAAAGACACGTTCATCGAATACAACAGCCCAGTATATATAGACCCATCCAGTGGCCTTGTTCAAACATTTGTATCCCTTGTGCTTATTGCTATACCCGATAAACACACTGCTAAGATCTAAACTCCAGCTTGTGAGTATTATAAGGTCGAAGATTGGGCCAACAAGCACACCAAAACACCTTAAGAAAGGAATAATCTGGTTTAGCACCAAAGAGTTTATAAAGAGGAGTGGAGTTATTATTCACCCGACTTGGTAGTCGGTTGATAAGGAAACTAGCAGTTTGAAATGCATCATCCCAAAATCTCAATGGCATAGAAGCTTGGGCAAGCAAGGAGAGTCCTACTTCTACAATGTGCCTATGTTTTCTTTCAACCGATCCATTTTGTTGGTGAGTATGGGGACAAGACACTTGGTGTTTAATGCCAGCATTCTGAAGAATTTTGTGTAGAGCTTGGTACTCCCCTCCCTAATTTGATTGGAAATAAAGGATACTCTTTCAATAAGTATTGTTTGCCGAGTTTTATGTTCCAAGTAGAGCATGCCAGATTTCATGCACAGTAAGGCAAGAGTAAGGAAAGGCACAAAACAGGAGCAGCGCAATGCCAAAGCTAACATGCAACTTAGAAAAGCACTCAGCCTTTGTTGTCAAAGACCCATCACCCGTCACCCGCCTGGAAAGTTTGGTCCACTAGGCCCCCCTGCTGACTAGCACGAAATACCCACTGCCACGACGCCCCGATCGAAAACCAACACTGCCCGCGGCAGGCAACAACCATGCATGTGAGGAACGCATATATCATCGGTTGGCACGCGCCGTCACCGCACAAATCGCATCTCGTGGACCGAAAAGTGCAGTGTGGTCTTCGTTGGATGGATGACGGTCGGCCGATTGGGGGGAGGGGGTACATCACTTTTCAATTTGCACAATCTACTAGATTGCCCTAAGATTCACTACTAGAATCTGTTAAGTTCCCGAGTGTCGTAAACAGTCAGGGAAAAACATAAAACACTCGGGAGCATCTTTCCCAAAGGTCAACCGTCGGGAAAAGGCACTCGGGATAGTTTTGTCAGGGAAAAATCGGTTTCCCGAGAATTACACTCGAGAGACATGAAATCGTCGTGTGTTCAGATTTACACTCGGGGAAAAACCAACACTAAGAAAATTTGCTTTAGCCGCCGTAATGTGATAATTTTCCGAGTGTGGACACTCGGGAAAGTTTGACATATGTACCCGTTTTAGCTTGGCACGTGTCTATTATTTCATGACGGTTGGTCAACAATTCCCCTAGTGTTTTCTGGGCACACGAGAAACTAATTTTCCTTGCTTTATCCAGCCTATTTTTTTATATATAGCAGGTATTTATAAAATACATATACCATAGCGACAAACAATACAACCACAAATCACATGACATATACGACAGACATGACAACAGGGAGGATAACACATCAATATACATCACAAACTCTCAGTGTGGAGGAAGAGGCAGAAGTCACAGAACTATGCCTTACCTAGCTTCTCCTTCGAAGTTAATGCCCAACAGCTGTCAAGGTGGATTACAACTCTGGACACGCTTGGAAGACTACTCTTTCTGCAGACAAAACTTTGGGGCTGAGTTGAGGTGCAATCTATTTTGGATAGACCTGCATCAACATGCAACTATTAGGTAGCACCCAATCTAGTAGTATATTAGCCAGTAAATGCTAACACGACAGCTAAGTATGCACATCAGTTGTAAGATGATCGTCTACTCTCAAACAAGTGCATAATCGTCTATCTTATGTGAAGAATAGGATGGTGTTTTGATTCCACCTTGTTCAATGCCATCAAAGATAGAAGTTCTGGTACTTTTGGTAATTGCTAAAAGTGCAAAAAAAACTGACATATACTAAATGTTGCCACGGAAAATGAAACACATATAAAACAAAACTATGGCTCATTGAGATTCCTTCAAGTCAACACACATAATAAAAAGCAAGAACGTTAGCATCCGAGGAATCTATATACTAAAAAGTTTGCAAGGGATCTAGTCATCAAGAATTAACATCCAACCTGCAAACAAAAAGAAGCACTAATTGGTGAGCCCAACTTACCCTTAAGTCAAGAAAAGGGTGATAATAGAACAAAGTTCTGTATGTTGAATCATCATTGTCTTTTGCTGCAACAGAGTTATTGTAAGCATAGAAATTAAATGAAATTGGTACAGAAATTTTAGTACTTGGAAGCCTGCAATAATGTTTGCTCAGCCGCACCATTAGTGGGAACTTTTACCTTTCTTTTATGCATTTCATCGAGCATGTAATGTACACATAGCTAACATGGCAGAAAAGGGTTCTATAGCAAATAAAAGCTCAAAAAAAATTCTCAACCAAATCATGTCAATTTACCTACTCTCTAAGCAAGCATATATGAACATGCAAAGAAAAGAAAAAAAGGATAAGCACACCCAGGAAGCCATGGCAACGTGCAATGACAGCAACATGGAAGACGGTCCTACTCGCCGCTGCCATTGTTGATCTTGCATGCCTCCGTAGTTGTAGGAGAGGTGGTGATAACTCTTGGCATTGACCTCAGCATCCCATTGTCCTTGTTGAGCTCCATCTAGATCCACACAGGTGAGGACTAGATCTGGCTGGATCCAACCTACTTTAACGAGATCCGATCGGACTTAACACAATGGCAAGGAGAAGGGTGGAGAAGAAGGATGATGGTGTCGTTTGCGAAAGAAGACGTCAATTGTGCGTTAGGTGCTATGGCGACGTGGAGGAGGGGGAGGAGGCGACTGCGGTAGAGGAGAAGATAGTGAGGACTGGATCTACTGCAATGACCGTGACGGTGGAGGAGGCGGCTACAGTGGAATCAGTGTAGGAGATTGGCAGAGGCGGCAGAACAACAGGAGAGCAGGAAGAGGATGGCACCAATGGCGGTGGATTTGGTGGAGATGAGAGGAGAGGAGGATGGGGAGTGAGTGGATAACATGGATTGGATGGATGAGAAATGGGAAAAGAGGAGAGTGGGGTTGGGACAACCGGGGGAATTGGGCGAGGCCCTGTTTGTAGGGGTGCTCCTGTCCACTTCTCCCGAGGGTAGCCTCAAACTCTTGGGAATTTCTTTTCTCCCGTGTGTTTTGTCTCCGTTCCGAGTGTCCACCAGTAACACTCGGGATGTTCCCAAGTGTTCAACATGAAACACTCGGGAAACAAAGGGGCACTTGGGAACTACACAAAATTCTAGTGGTGATTTATGTACATGCTATCTAGAATCAACCTATGGTTTACCATGGTTCGCAATTGACAGTTCTGGTGATGAATATGGTAGGCGATGGCCGAAGGAGGTCTCCAATGCTAGCAACCTATGATATGCTCATAGAAGTATACATAGTAGGAATGGTTAAAAGACGCGAGAGAAAATTGTCTTTTTTTAAAAAATAGCTATAGTTAAACCTATTTGGAATGAAAAGTGTGTTTGTTGTGCATTTTCAAAGGAAATTATGCACCCTTAAAAAGAAAAATAATAAAACTTTGCTCTATCGTATAAAATTCCTCGTGCAAGTTCGAAACAAAGTTCTTATCCTCCTTACATCTAAAATTGCCTATAAAAGCAGCCTCCTAATTGTGCCATATCACCGTTAAAACTGTAGACATTAGATCAAACTCAATTAAAAATATTAACCCTTAGATCTTAAAATACGAGTGCTCGTTTTAGCGATGGATTCTAGCTTTTGGCTGAAATTTCACTATAACTGGATTTTTTTACTGTAGCTGATTTGGTTTTTTGGGTATAATTAATTAAAAAAATGTAAAAATAGAAAAAAAACATGTTAACTCATTAGGGACTATACAAAGGAACATGGGAAAAAAATACAAAAAAGCCTAAAATATCTTTAAAAATTCAAAAAAAGATGAAATACTGAATAGTGAAAAAAAAAGCAGAAACTAGAAGTAGAAATAAAAAAAACGAAGCAAACGGGGCCTTAAAATATGCTTTAATTAGACACCTTTAGTTAGTGGTGAAAGTTTGTAAAATTGTACGCATCGTTTCATGAAAAGACATCTTTTACGGAAAGGCATATTTCTATGGCTAGTCTAAAAATACATTTATCAACATACATTTATTAATGTTGATAGTAAAAGTAATTCTTAACTAATAAACCCCGCAGCAAAGCACGAGTGATAATACTAGTATTAACTGTTCACGTGGTCACGGGTTGCGGCGGCTCACGTTATCTTGCTACAAACTAGTACTATTATCACGTTTAATTTACTGCTTGTCCCCGTAAAAAACTGTTCCATAATTAATAGAAACGGTCCATGTCCATGAATGTACGGTCGATCAGCAGCAGTTCAACCTGCACTGCGGCCGATTCAAATACATCTCGAGCTCGGATCGACGGCAGTATGTATCGCTTGGTAATAAATAGGCAGTACCTTGCTTGGAGATGTACTGCCACCCCTGCGTCGATACATGTATACACGGCTCTCTTTGGCGGGATCGCACCGACGTTGATATACTGCCACGGATCTCCACTGAAGTCGGGAGCTATAGAGCATTTTTGGCTCCATTACAGTTTAGGGAAGCTTCGGCTCTCCCTAAGATTTTGGATGAGTTTTTTTAGTTGTGCCTTATAATTTATAGTCATAGTTTCACTACTATAGAAATCATCATCACAGACGGTTCAAAAACATCATCACAGATTATTTTTTGAATCGTCTGAATTTATAAGTCAGTGATAATCGAAGGTTATCACACACAATTTGCGAGCTGTTTGTGATAAATACAATACATAGGGTTTATAACTAGAACCGTATGTGAAAAACACTATCACAGCCAGTTTTACTACAAAACTGTCTGTGATAGTTCATTCTATACCTATTTTTTTATTTTTGAATTAGTCTGAAAAATATTAGCTATGCCATTTGAAAACAAGCAAATACGATAGCAAACATAGCAGAGAACATTCTATTTATATTACAATCCACTATTATAATATCACAAGATTACAATCTACCATTACAATATCACAAGAATATAATCCACCATTACAATATCACAAGCTATGCCTCTCGTCCCTGATGCAGCTCGGATAGGAGAAGCCCTAAACAAGCTATACAATATCACAAGCAATACAATCCTTCTTGGTGGCCGCCTCACTGTAAATAGAAGAAACAATGGAGGGAGAAAACCGTAACGCTACAAAGTAGCAACACAAAGTTACAGAATCAAACGCTAGAAGAAACAATGGAGAGAGTCCTAACCACAAAGAGCTCGATTGAGGAGGAGACAGTAAGGAGCTTGGGGAGATTTTAAGCGCATAAAGGGTAGGGGATGGATTCAGGTAAGTATTTATAAGGGAGGGAGAGGTGGGACGATTTGTGGGATGTGGGTAGATCGGTTTTTATTGGCTGAAATTGGGTTGGGTAGGATTGACGGGCCCAGCGGTCAGAATTTATCATATAACCGTCTGTAAAAGTATCACAGACAGTTCTTATTAAGAACCGTCTGTGATATTGGCTATATATATACCGATACAATATAAACAACTAGTTTCAAAATGTGAAATAACAAAGTTTCGTATGACTTATATATACTCATTTGAAAGGTTTCGACGAGATCTACAACTTTGCAGTTAAGGCAAACCCCAAATTTCAAAGGGAAGATCAAAAATTTTGACAAAAATAGAAATCAAAAACTTTCGATGCAAATTTGAGACTAAAGATGGCCAATTTTGGGGGTCTTCGAGGGCGACGAGCGCAAGCGGGTCGTTGTTTTTGATCGGGCTCATCGTTAGCTTTCCAATGAGTATAAGAACGTCGAAAACGGACACCGTATGTAAAAGTTATGCATGTTTTACTGAAGGTGTATCAAAACGGAATCCTTCTCGAATTCAGGCGAAAAATTATGAAATTTTAAGGGTGTGTAAGGCGGGAAACATATCACAGACGGTTCTTAATTAAGAACCGTTTGTGATATTAGCTATATCACAGACAATTCTTATTAAGAACCGTCTATAATAGTATCACACATGGTTCTTATCAAGAATCGTCCGTGATTGCATTCAATACAGTCGGTTTTTATGAACCGTCTGTGATGAAGCGTCTAATATAAACATTTTTGTAGTAGTGTTTATCGTTTTAGTTTTAGCATGAATAATTTGTATAAATAAATTAAATACTAATTAGTCGATAAACCGCTTCGAAAAGATTATCTCGATAAACTACTTTGAAATAGAAATTAAGAAACCGTTATATTTGTTTGTTCGAGAGAAATTATAAATTATAAGCTAAAAAAACCCCTTTATGGTGTTGCCAGTATAGCAAAGATCCAATTGATTGTTAATTATCTGGTCCAGGTCGTCCTTATGTTTGTTGTTTTATGGCTCTTTGAATATTCAAAGGTTTTGTCCCAATATGTATAAGTTTGGTGTTATAATAAAGATCATAGCAGCACCTTTGTTTTTGAACTTAATATCATAGTAGTAGTTACCCGATTCAATTCAATTGAATTGTTTCAATAGCCGTCGGTCGAGAAATATTGAAGCATATTAAATGTGGTATAATTTTTTACATATCAGCTGCACAATTTAATGATGAATTAATTGAACTTGTGTTATTTTCAGCCCAAAAATATGGCCATTCAATCTGGCTTATATTTGCGGCTTCTATCTTTCGGCTATCAATTGAAAATGCATTGTAATGGGCTGTTAATTTTTTTAGCCGTTCAATTAAAGAAAAATAAAAAAATAAAAATAAAAGGCACTATTATATCTTTATAAACAATACAAAGAAAAAACTAGAAAAGAACCAAGATTAAAAAAGCCGATATGATACGGACCAACTAAGTATTAGTTGATGCGTAGGGATGGTCCGATCTTTCCTGATACGTTTAGTTAGGTTTCTTCTTCTTTGGTTCTCGCAGATGGAGTCTTCTCTTTGTCTTAATGTCATCAACAATCTTGATAAGTGTGATTTGCACTAGTATGCAATGTACACATTGAAAGCAATCTACCGAACTCTCCAAATCGTGAATTCAGCAAATAAGACACGAACTAGATAAGATCAACCTTGTAGATTCGATGGACAATCTCAAGAACTTTCTGTTCTTACCTTGCACCAACTCAACAAACTCCAAATAAGAAAACATTGCAATCTGGCCGCCAACAACCATTATGGCGATTTTCTCTTTTATTTCACAAGTATAAAAATTTATCATATCATAGCCTCAGTTACAATGGGGTTAAGACCCTAGCCTTATATTGGCACCAAAGGTGCGGCCAATTTGAATATAACACGAACACAAAAAAACCTACGCCAATACGAACTAAGAAGGAAATACCTAAAATAGAACTATCAGTTTGTATGTCAATTTGTGCTGTAACCAGGAGGTTTCTGTGGCTGGCACCTTATGAGTTATATAGGGCTTTAAATTAGATTTCCAACGAGTCCAAGAACACCTAAATCGGACTCCGTTTGTGAAACTTATGGGTGTTTTAAGATTAGCTCTGCTGACTATTCTGAACTAAATCCGAGTTACATTAAAATCTTCATATTTTTCCTTTCTCGATTTAGGAGGCTTCCAAATCCGAGTGATAAATAGAAAGCAAATCTTCTCAACCTTAGAAAAGTCATGTTGCAACCCCAATGTTATCCACACTTACCTTGCAATGCACAAACTCATTATGTTTGGCATCTTTTGCGCGTCTTTCCGGACAGCTTGTACAGCGTTTAATGAAGTTGTCATATCTTTATGTAGGATACTCCAAATCAAATGCCGTTTGATTCGTTGGAAAATAGACTTCATTAGCTTTCCAAATATGTATTTTTTGTGCATTGGAAACCTCAGAATTGACGTTGAAAGCTTCATGAACTTTGTGTACATAACTGTAAATACAAAAATTTGATTGTTCTTGTGTCTTCTGCTTGAGCCAAAATAGCTTTCTTTCTTTACCACCCACACATCTAATTCCATGTGTTACTATCTTGTTTGCATTACGTAAAGGAGGAATCACATAAACATCCGTATGAACTAGGATTTTCTTATCTCTCCCATAACCGATTGCTTCTTTCTCCTTGCTCAATTCAGCACTAAAGCCTTGTAACTTTAGATTGTATGGATGAAGTATAAATTAATGTTACATTCACACTCTTGGTCACATATTTCTGCTTCTAGACAGAAGCCGAAATAGAAATAATAAGGATCTCAAATCACTTGTGATGTGATACTCACAAATGATATTTTATTTTGGTTGATACTGACAAATGATATTTTGTTTTGGTGTCAACTTCGTCACAATTAATGACATACTTTTCACCTGAAGAGCTACAGTGTTCTGACTAGCCAATTCAACAATTCTTCCAGAACTGGTCAACTCAGCTTTTTAATTGGGAAACGGCAACGATAATAGATTGGCACAAAATGTCTGCAGTCTTTGACCTCAGGTGTGAGAACGAGTACTATGGACTAGATCAACCACATGGCTAATAAAAATAAGTGCTTTTTTTGTTATAAGTACTTAGATTTTTAGAGTCCAATCTAATGTCTCAAATTAAAGTACTCATATTTTTAAAAAAAAGATATGAAGAATTTATTGGATCAACATCTAATATCTCATATTCTTTTTTAAGAAGATATAAAAGATCTGTTAGATAAAGATCCGACACTAAAAAAAATCTAAAACTCCTAATTCTAAAAATATTTAAGTGCTCCTTAGTTCCCATAAAAAATATCCTCATGCATGCATAACTTTCTCCAGTTTCAACAAAGATTTTCGAACCATGATCTACTGGTACTACTAGCTACACCTACTCCGGTAGCTGAGTTGACCCATGAACCTAGTGCATTCATGTTGCTCACCGTGGGGCCCACCGGACAGCTCTCCGTCTCTGTACCCATTAGCCAGCGCGAGCTCCTGGTCAGCATCTTAACGTGTAATTTACTGATTAGTTTAGCCTCGCCAAGCAACACCATCCATGAAATGGGAGGAGGAATTTAATGGGGCTTTGAGCCGGCTGCTGCTTGAAGCGTTTTTTTCCAAAGTCAAAGATCCAACCAGCCATCTTCTCCGAACTTGGGGTTACCAACAAGTTGATCTACACAACTTTATTGAGTTTTAGGAACCCTAACCGTAACATTAGGTAGGAGTACGGGTACTTGCACTTGTTTATTGCTCTCAATGCGTTGGTTCGGTTTAAAACAAGGTTAAATCCACCATCATACGACTAGCAATTTAAAACTTCAATCCCAACCGTCCATGTCAATGCTCCATGCTGTGATATTGTAGTAGGAGTACATAGTAGCAGTACAAACGCACTAATTTCGCAAACCTACCCTCTTGTTCTGTCATGCATCTTCATTAACTGTGGATGTTTTTGAAATGAATTCCCTCCGCTGTATGATATCAAGATAGGATGAAAACAAGATTCAGGGATCTGCTGCAAAAATGATTTCATATGAATCGTTGGAACATTTACTTGCTACAGATTAACTTTGTGTCATTTGTGTTTAGACGGAGCAGTCGGATGTTATTAAAATATGAGTATACTGCTTACTGTTTTTCTAACAGCTTACTCTTTCGATGATTTGATTGCTGCATAGAACTTTAGATCAAAAAATTTGATGGGAATTGCTAACTAACACTCAAGGTGTTTTTTGTGCTTTGGAGCACTTAATTTTTTTCTATATATGTAACCTATTCTAAAAAAAATATGAATTCTTCGAATCATAAAAAAATACATAATTTTTCCCCATATATACCATCTCTCTCCAAAAAATACGAGTGTTTCGAACTACAGAAAACACTCGAATCTCCTCTAGAACTTCCAAAAAATCTAAATATTCTGTATCACAAAAAAAAAACACTCAAGTATCTACTAGACACCTCTAAATATGATACGTAGCATTGCTCTCTTACAAGGAAAAATCATTTTCATTTCGTTTATCACTAGTCCCCTTCTTCTGGCCTCCCCACCCATTTCTCCCCACATCAAGGAATAAGGATCCATCATCCCCCTATACATTGACTCCTCTCTCTCCTCTCTCTCTCCAAACACACACCTGTTCTTGCTGTGTCCCAATTAACTACCTTTGTTCCTCTGTTTCCTTCCTTCCTGTTTTGCAAAGATCGAACACAAGAACTCCACAGGGACAAGGATGAGCTCCTCCACTTCTGTCTCCGTCACAACAAGAAGGGGAGATGCTGCACAACAAGAATCCACGTGTTTCAAGGAAGGAGATTCATGGTTGTGAGCTTTAGACCACACGACACCGCCATTGGCGTCAGGTGAGCGAGCACCTCCTCCAATTCGATCTCTTCTTCCATGCCGTCTCTTCTCGATCGAGCCCGACAGGCGCCATGAGCCACTATACCATGCATGCAACCATCAACTACACCGCTCTGCCCCCCATGTCACCCCCGCAGCTGCCGCTCACCTACCTCCCGCCTCCGCCACCCCCGTCATTACTGCCGCCTCCGGCGGCCTTCGACGCGGGCTTCCAGAGCCGAATCAGCCCCAGCATCCTCCTCATCATCTTGATCTTGGCTGCTATCTTCTTTGTCTCCGGCCTCCTCCACCTTCTGGTCCGGTTCCTCCTAAGCCCGGAGCCGCGTGACCCCGGCGACGCCGACGGCGGCGACACGAACGCGACTGCCTTCCATGGGCAGCTCCAGCAGCTGTTCCACCTCCACGACGCCGGCGTTGACCAGTCCTTCATCGACGCGCTTCCGGTGTTCCTCTACGGCGCCGTCGTCGGCGCCGGCGGGAAGGACCCCTTCGACTGCGCGGTCTGCCTGTGTGAGTTCGCCGACGACGACCGCCTCCGCCTCCTCCCAAAGTGCAGCCACGCCTTTCATGTCGACTGCATCGACACGTGGCTGCTGTCGCACTCCACCTGCCCGCTCTGCCGCCGCAGCCTCCTCGCCGACTTCTCGCCCTGCGGCGGTGGCTGCAGCCCGCTGGTGTTCGTGCTCGAGTCCGGCTCGGAGGGCTCCGTGTCCGATCGCCTCGACGCGGCGTCCTCTGCTCGCCTCAGCCTTGTCATGGAGCAAGAAGAAGCAGGGCAGGACCAGAAGCATTCTGCAGAGGTCGCGGAGAAGGACGAGGTGGTCGTCCCCGTCAAGCTCGGCAAGTTCAGGACCCAGGCCACCGAAGGAGGCGGCGGCTGCAGCACCAACCCCGACCAGGACGTGAGACGGTGCTTCTCCATGGGGACCTACGAGTACGTCATGGACGAGAGCTCCCTGCTCCGCGTCGCCGTGAAGCCGCCGGACAGGAAGCGGCCCACGACGCGGATGCCGGGGCACCGCGTCGCCATGTCGGAGTGCGACTGCCACTCCAAGAGGGAAGGCTTTCGCGGCTTCGACGCGCCGACCAAGCTGCTGCCGAAGCCCACGATGGACAAGAAGGAGAGCTTCTCCATCTCGAAGATATGGATGCGGGGCGGGCTGCGGAGGAAGGACGGCGTCGGCTCCGGCGCAGCCGAAGCCCCATTAGGCTCGTCCTCGCGCCGCGCGTCGTCGTTCCGGCTCTCGTCGGCGCTCCAGCGCGCGGCGAGCGACGTCGGGGCGCCGAAGCGGCGGGCCGACGTCGTGAGCCCCGTCACCGAGTCCGAGTACAACGTGTCGGCGTGGGACAAGAGCGAGAAGAGCGCGAGTGGCACCGTCGCGGACTGGGACCTCGAGTCCGGCGGCAACGGCCTCAGCTCGAGGGCCGACGAGGCGCCGTCGTTCGCGAGGCGGACGCTGCTGTGGATCAGAGGCCACCTGTGAACTAATCTCGCGGGGTTCTTCCCTCCTGCTCCTCCTAGCTCGGATCATCCGGTTCGTTCTTGTCTCGTTCGATCTTGCGCATGCTCGCGCGCGCGCATGCGCCGATCGCTTGTGTACATTGGTGTGTGGAGAGCATTTGAGTTTTTTTTTTAGAGTATTTAGATTTTTGATGTCCTAGATCAGAGCTCTCTGATTCGTATTTTTTTTAAGAGAATATAGAAGAATTGTTGGATAGAGATTTAATGTTCTATATTCGTTGTTTTAGAGAAGAGGATATGAGAGATCCGTTAATTGAAGATCTAATATCTAAAAATCTGAGTGCTACCAACTAAAAAATACTAAGTGCTCCTTAGTACTTTCCTACATTAATTCGTACACGCGGGGAGTGGAGTTTGCATGATATTTGCAGCATTTGGTGGGGTGGAAGAATGCATGAATACAAGGTAAAGGATTTTACTGCTAAAAAATTTTCAGATTTTCTGCAGAGCCTTTCACTATTGTGTGTAGTAGTAGTACTTGCTTTGCTTGTTTTTACTGTACATGGCTTCGGAAAGGTTTCTTCTTCAGGGTCATTTCTCATCAAAGATGGCGCCCGGGGGAGGGGGGGGGGGTGCTAGCAGGAAGAAACGATCTAAAATTTGAACCTTCAGACACTGAATGAATTCAAACAAAATCTTACTAGTAAATTGTCACTCAACATAGCAATTCAACCAATGTAACATTCATTTCCCTTGTTTCATTTGGCTCTGGTCTGGTGTGGAGCATCCATTCTGAATCTGGCCACGCAAGAGATGCAGGGATTTGAAAACTGAAATTTGAGTTCGTGGAGTGGGGCATTGCCAGTTCTACTAACTACTCATACTGCGTCTCATTTAATCCTTACCTTCTTCAAATTCAAGAACACCGGTATCATTGCAGCCTTGAATGCCAGAGCCAGTTAGTAGGTCGACTTTTACCCTCCTTCCATAACTTCTTGACTCCGAACGCAGCAGAGCCTTGTTCATCCAGGTTAAGTACACGTCTCAGCTATTTTAAATGTACTTGAAACAGGGAGAAAAAAAAAACAAGGATTGATGTTGCTGGCTGCTGCAAGTTGCTTCACATTTTGACAGTACCTTTTTGAGTTGGGAACCCTTGTACATTTGTAGCTCCAGACAGTAGGATCGAAGATTCTGCGGACTACGGGTCAATGCTCACACACTGGGAAAAGTATAGTAGTTGACCTCTCAGAAACAAATAGAAGGAACAAAAAAATAGCATGAGTGATCATCAAAGAACCATTTGAACTTTTTTTAATCGTGTCTTCTGATTGAACTAAACCGGCTGTCTGCTTGGGATAACGAAGAGTATACTGTACTACTCTTGTCCCAAACCTCTAATTGGTCGTTTAACTTCACTAAAAAGGGCAGAACTTTGAGACAAGTCCTTTCACAAAGGTACTCCAGAACAAGAGTAGCCTAAGGTTTGGTAATTCGGTTTATACAGATCAAGTAGTTTTGTTTGCCATGCAGATCGTTATTCATTGTAGCCCCAAAAGCTTCAGGCAGAGTAGTGCAGCGCGGTTTCATGGCAATTTCAGTCAGCTTCAGCTTCAGTCAGCTTAGGCTGCTGTTAGGCCTGGCAAAATCAAGCTCACAGTCCCTCGCAATCCAATTGCTCGCGTTCTTTTTAGTTTTTCAACCCGTTTTTAACTTTAATTTCTTTTAACAGTCACTGTTTATTAAACTAATAGCTGTAACTAAAAGCTATAAGCCTCAGTTAAGAGATCCGAGAGTTTGCACGAACAGAGCATCAGAAATGTATTACTAGATCAGTCAAAGTGTCCGTGCATCGGTGCATGTGATCATTTCAATGGACACGGCAATACATGGAGAAGTCGTTTGCCTTCAGTAATGTGCTACCGACGTAACTTGAGATTGGTGGCGTGAGGTGGTCTTCTTGTTTAACACCCAGTACTCGCCGCAAGGTGCCCTGTTTTTCCTCACCAAAATTTGGCCGCGACCAAATGCGAAACACGATGAAAAACTTGGTCACACAACAAGGAACAGCCAAAGCTATCTCTGAGCCTTTCACTAATTGAAGCATGGCTTGCCGATATGTCGTTAAAAAAAAGTCAAAACGACAGGTACTAACAAAAATTAATCAAAGTCCAAAAACAGCGTGATTGCATTTTTAACTCTCTTTAAGCCTAGTTATGGGGTGTTCGTTTTAGCGATAGCTTCTGGTTTTTGGCTGAAATTTCACTGTAGTTAACTTTTTTTACTGTAGCTGATTTGGCTTTTTGGGTATAATTAAATTTAAAAAAAATGTAAAAATAGAAAAAATATGTTAGCCCATTACGGACAATGCTAAGGAACACAGGGAAAAAAGAAAAATACAAAAAAGCCCAAAAAATCTAAAAAAAATTCAGAAAAAGATAAATTACTGAATAGTGAAAAAAAACTGAAACTAGAAGCTGAAGCTGAAAAAAAGCTAAAACAAGCGGGGCGTAGTATGTTTTGTCGGTGTGTAACGGCAATGGTTTTTTCGATAATACCTTGGAGCTAGGCATTTTTTATTAAGAGGAAGAAATGCACCTTAATTCTAGCCGGGAGGATTCCGGTTCAATTCCTCAATATATACTATGCGTATTTATATTGGCTGCTGCTGATATCTTTGAACTAAAAATAAGTGGCTGAAATAAATAACTTTTTTAAAAAAAGGGTGTGCAACGGAGACAGTAAGGGAGAGATACGTGCGTAAAACAGGAGCGAGAGGAGTGGAGTGTCTGTCTTATCTCCGGAGCGAGATGAGAGCAAGAAGAGTAAAAAATATCGCTTAAAAAAATCAGATATTTATATTAATTTCTGACTTCTTTAAATAGAAGCAAAAATAAAAATCAATATAAACAGAAAAAAAAAAACCATCGTACTGATAACCGCTGCAATCACAATATCCTTGTCATGCGATCACCAGCGGAGACTAATCTACTAGGTACCTCCGTAGCCTGTGGCCGTTGATTCGTCAACATCAGAAAGAACTTTCAGAAGGGGGCATCATTGCATCAAAGATGCAGCAGTACGTAGTAAATTCAAGTGATCGAAGGCCATGCCATTCATTCCGAGGTGTGATCTGTATATGGTTACACTTGCATTACAGGCTGGAGGAGTAAAGGCCATTGAGATACGGACATAGCTGTGTCTGCACGGTAATGAGGTGTGTAGGTAGAGAGATTGTGCAGGTCATGTTTGGCGGTCGGTCGAGTACTGCAACCACCGAGGCCTGCTAAAGGCCCCGATACAAGCAGTTTATATATATTTTTTCTCCTTTTAATGGTATCTTTTGAACAGACTGATTTTTAAGGTAATTTTTATAAGTTATTTGTAAGAGTCCTTGCATAGCCGCTTTGAACAAAATAGATCTCAATACGAGTGTTTTTTATTCTCTCACAATCAGTCAAAAGACAAAGGTAATACTCAATGTAGCTTTTGGTTGAAAATGCATCGTAGCGTCTGTTAGCTTTTTTAAGTAATTAAATTTTAAAAATAATATATATATATATATATATATATCATAGACAATATAAAAGAATAAGGAGAAAGAAAAAGCAAAAAAAGGACAAAATTAAAAAACTAATAAGTTTCAAAAGTTCGAAATAAAAGTCGTTTGGAGCGAGGTCAAAAGCCACGACACTTTTTAACAAGACCAAAAACTACTCCCTCGGTTGGTATTTGGTTGGCGTTGGCCCATCACACAGAATAAGGTGTACTTAGGTGCTACTTATTTCGGTTTATTTTCATTGTTGAGTATTGTAGCTGGTTTATTTTGTATTGTCATTGCTGATGTCTTTTTGGCATAATTAAACTAAAAAATTTTTAAGAATAAAAAATAGATTAACCCATCACGACAATGCAAAGAAATACGAGAAAAAAAGAAAAAAGCCTCAAAAAACTAAAAAAATCAGAAAAAACGAAAAAAAACTAAATCCAAAAACTGAAACCCAAACTAAACCACGCAGGAGCTTGGACGCGTGCAGCCGAGTGGCACACTAAGGCCCCGCTCGTTTCAGTTTTTTTTCAGCTTCAGCTTCTAGCTTCAGCTTTTTTTCACTATTCAGTAATTTGTCTTTTTCTGAATTTTTTTTAGATTTTTTGAGCTTTTTTGTATTTTTCTTTTTTTTCCATGTTCCTTTGCATTGTCCGTGATGGGCTAACATATTTTTTCTATTTTTACATTTTTTAAATTTAATTATGCCTAAAAAGCTAAATCAGCTACAGTAAAAAAAGCTAGCTACAATGAAATTTCAACCAAAAGCCAGAAGCCATCGCTAAAACGATCACCCTCTAAAGCGCGGCCGAACCTAAGCGGCACTGACGACCAATCTAAGGCGTCAGCATCATCTTGCTGCTTCTCTTTCACTCTTTTCTCCGTCACTTCTAGCTTGACATTCAGATCAGGCATCATGTTATCTTGCTTTGTGTTCTTTGCTTCATTCATTCTACACGTGGCATCCAAGGCCAAATTCATGGGCTTAGGTAAGTACCACCAGAAAATCTGAAATTCTAGTCGGTGGGAAATATGTGATAAATGATCTTGAGGCCAGCAAATGCATTGGAAACACCACCTTGAAAACCTAAAACGGCAGCTAGTTGAGAACAAAATCAACATCCTAAAACAGACTTCTTAAAAATAACGGAAGGAGCAGAAGAAACCTCGAACAGTACTAGTACAGACACTGTTCATGGCTCTGTCGCCCGGGTCCTCGTAACTGAAGGCCAATGCTGTGGTTACCATTAGCACAAGCTAGCTCTCTCCAAGAAGTTAATTAGAGTACTTGTGCTTTGTACTCTTAACGAATTAACTGGAGAATGAAAGTAGAACGAAGATGTACAGCTAAAATTGGCAAGGAGAATGACTGATGGGTGGCGGTTGCATGTGGATGTGGATGTGTATGTACTAGGAGCAACCTTCGGCCTGTCAAGTGGGCATCATTTTTTTAGTTTTTAAAAGTTAATTTTCAACTTTTCTACAGTAACTAGTTTTAAAATAAAATCTATAAATTGATTTTAGTATACACTATAGCGACTTCATTTATATCAGCTAAAACCACATGTGAGTTTATGTTACTTCGTACTTTCTTTCATATACAACCTAAAAACCATAAGATACAACCATAAATTGAAACAAAAAAGAACAGCCATTCACTACCTCCTCACAGGTACACCACATGAGTGTGCACACATGTAGCTCCATACCTAGAATTACGGTCAGGAATAAATCTAGGGGAAGACTATTGCACGGTATATCGTTAGAAAGGTTTCTAACGGTATACACAAGTTTCATTAGGTTTTATCTAAGTTTTATAAGTTTCAAAGATTTTATAGAGTTTTGAATATGTTTCATGAAAGTTAGTTAACTTAGATATGAAACTTCATGAAACTATATAAAACCTCACGAAATACCATGAAACTTAGATATAAAAATTTACAAAACTTAGTCAATTTAGACATGCAACCTACTGAAACTTAATGAAACATCGTGAATCTTAGTCATGAAACCACATAAAACTTAGTCATTAAACCTTATGAAACTTTATAAAATCTCGTGAAACTTACTGTTTCTTGCTTGGAGTCATTAGCGGCATTCACCAGTGAGCCAATCCCAGCAGCTGCATTCAAACTTTAAAGAAGTTCTAGGCAATATTCAAATCAAACATCATGTTTCAAAAAGGTTTCGAAACCACTCTTCAAGTTTCACCAAGTTTTCAAACAAAATTCTTCTCACATTCACTGACTAGAGACGAGATGATGGCCTTGTTTTGCCTTCACACCAACATGTGGTACCCCTAGATGATTGTCCTCATTGCCTAGGGCTTCTGCACCGTAGTGCCCAACCTCCACAGCTATGACAACTCCAATGCCCCATCCGGTGCGGACTCCACCACCTTCCACCTCGTTGGCAACCTTGTCATCCTCATTGCCGACCTTACTCGGATCTATGCTTGAGGTCGTGGATCCGAGTCATTGCCTAGCATCATTGTTGGTTTGCTCGATATGTGCATCCTCAACTAGATCTGGACTTCCTTGGCCTTGCCTGCGCCGATTGGGCTCTACTGCGTCACGCACCTGCCATCAACTCACCTTTCTTCCTTTAATCCAGTTGCAATCAACGGTGAATTGATGCAGCATAAGGATTGAAATGGGAGTTTGTTGTCTCGTGGAGATGGGGATCACGGAGAGATAGAGAGATGTGGTTGTGGAAGGGGAGATGATTGCGTCCTGGTTGTAGTTAGGGAAAGGATAAGGTTGATGAAGTGGCTTCAATATCAAAATCAGATGGTTACAAACAACTCTTGTGTTTTGATCGTACGTAGGCTCTCTATCCTGTTGGAATGTGGACAAACGTTATAGGTTTATTTGTTTTTCTGTAAATCTATGACCTCAAAGAACACAAACACTTGCTTTGATCTATGTGATGGAGTCGTTCTTTTATGTACTGTCTTCACCAGGCGAGCAACATGCGGTTCCTTGCTTCAAGCAGTACAATGTCTAAATTGAACCAATAGAAAAGCTTATCGCGGCTTCTTACAATTGTGATGGAATCTAAGACCCTGTTTGGAACGCATGGATTTTTCCATATTCATGTCGGAATTGAATTTTTTCTATAAAATTTCTATAATTTTTTTGCGTTGCAAAGAGGGCCTTAGTGTAACTACCACGAAGGTAGGTCAAATCAGGCTGAGTTTGGCTTTAGTATGGCTCAATTTGGATGCGTGTTTTAGCATAGATGAATTGGGGTCAACCCATGTTAGTATGTTACCATGTTTTTTTCTCGTTGAGCAGACCGATATCCATGTGGCCATGTTACAATATGATCAACAAGGACGTGGTTGATGCACTCTCATTGATCACATGGCGTCATCCTAAGTCATACTATATGCAATGGCTTTATAATGTTGATAAGCTGAAAGTTACTCGCAGAGTTCGTGTGCCGTTTTCAATTGATGTTTATAAAGACAAGGTGGATTGCGATGTTGTGACCATGCACATGTGTCATATCATGTTGGGACGTCTATGGCAATTTGATCGCAATGTCACACACCAAGGGAGAGTCAATCGTTTCACTTTTATGCATAAAGGTGTGTTCCAATCTTTGCTACTGAAGAGAGATGAGAAAATTGTTTCTGACATTGCCACCAAAAGTAAGGAGTTTGTGAAGAATACCACGAAACTAAGGACGATTTCGTTTGAAGGGGGAGGGGATGATGTGGCCAAGAGCGTGAATGCTACATTGATTTGTGCTTCATCCATGCAATCCGAAGTTACAAGTTTAGTGCTGAATTAAATAAGGAGAAAGAAGCAATCGGTTATGGGAGAGATAAGAAAATCCTAGTTCATACGGATACTTATGTGATTCCTCCTTTGCGTAATACAAACAAGATAGCAACACATAGAATTGGAGGTGTGGGTGGTGAAGAAAGAAAGCTAGTTTGGCTCAAGCAGAAGACACAAAAACAATCAAATTTTCATGCTTACAGTTCTGTGCACAAGATTTATGAAGCTTTCAACGTCAATTCTGAGGTTTCCAATGCATAAAAAACACATATTTGGAAAGCTAATAAAGTCTACTTTCGAACAAATCAAACGGCGCTTAATTTGGAGTATCGTACATAAAGATATAGCAACTTCATTGGACGCTGCACAAACTATCCGGAGAGACACGTGAGAGATGCAAAAAATAATGAGTCCGTACATTGTAAGACAAGTGTGGATAATATTAGGCAGCAACATGACTTTCCTAAGGTTGAGAAGGTTTTTTTTCTACCTACCAATCGGATTTGGAAGCTTCCTAAACTGAGAAAGGAAAGATATGAAGATTTGAATGTAACCCGGACTCGATTCGGAACAGCTAGCAGGGCTAACCTTAAAATGTTCATAACTTTCACAAATGGAGTTCCATTTGAGTGTTCTTAGACTCATTGAAAAGCTAATTTAAAGCCCTATACAACTCATAAGGTGCCATCTATAGAAACCTCCTGATCGCAGCACAAATTAATAGACAAACCGATGGTTCTATTTTAGGTATTTCCTTTTTAGTTCGTATTAGCGTAGACTTTTTGTGTTCGTGTTATATTCAAGTTGGCCGCACCTTTGGTGCTAATATAAGACCAGGGCCTTAGCCCCCATTATAACTTAGACTATGATATGATAAGTTTTTATACTTGTGAAATAAAGGAGAAAATCGTCGTGATGGTTTTTTGCTGCCAGATTGCGTGATTGCAATGTTTTCTCGTTTGGAATTTGCTAAGTTGGTGCAATGCAAGAACATGAGGTATTTGTGATTGTCCATCGAATCTATAAGGTTTATCTCATCTAATTCGTGTCTTTTTTGCTGAATTTACGGTTTGGAGAGTTCGGTAGATTACTTCTAGTGTGCGCATTGCATAGTAGTGCAAATCACCCTTATAAAGGTTGTTGGCGATGTCAAGACAAGGAGAAGACTCCATCCGCAAGAACCAAAAGAGAAGGAACCTAGCTAAACGTACCGGGAAAGATCAGACCATCCCTACGCATCAACTAATCTTTAGTTGGTCGGTATCACCTAATATTGTGGTTGGCAATTTGGTGGAGCCTGATGAGAAAAAGGAAACTCAGAATGGTGCAGACTATAATGGAACTATCCATGTCTCAGGTGATCTGGTTGCCTTCCTTGAGAGACTGGATTCTGAATATTTCAAGAGTTTGCAATGCACTGATCCACATACTAAAGATTATGTTGAGAGGCTGAGGGTTGAACCATTGTTTATGGTTGCTGCACAGAATATCCAGGATTACCTGCTAAGGTTGCATTGTGTCAAGTTGAAGTGATTTACTACAACGTCAGGAAGTCTATCATGTAATGAGAAACTTGGTAGAACAGTCTGAAAATAAGGATGGAGATGAGGTAACTGATGGCAACAGCAGGCCACCGCCATCTGTTGTGGTTCCAGAGGTTGTGCCTAGAAGGCCTACTTTTCCTCCAAGTAGTAGAACTTTGATGGATCGTTTGACATCTCTAATTTACAAGGATGGATATGAAAGGACCAAAGCCAGAGCAATGCTATGTTACATATCACCATGCAATCTCTAATGAATTCCCAGTGGCTCGTGACTTGCTCTTAATGAGTCATTTGCAAGACGGAGCTCAACTTATGGACATATTGTCACATATTTTATTCAACAGAGTAATTGCCCAGCTGGGGCTGTGTGCTTTAGGGCTGGCCTAATAACTGAAACCCATAACTGCCTCTCTGAGTTATATTTGACTTGGAGAGTAAAAGAATTGCTTGCACAAGGTGTCCAACATAACCGTTATCATGAGAAGACTCCCGTGCAGGTTGTGATACTCCTCCCCTCTTGTGATTGCTACAAAATTCATGCATATGTTTACTCACAAGTCATAAAAAGGCATCCATGTTTGCATGCGGACTGAAAAACAGAAGAACCTGCATAATGGTTGGATAGTTATGGTTGTGGTTTGTGCTAGTTCCTGGCCTTTTGATTCTAAGTGTTTAACATTGGGTTGTTGAGTAGTTCAATCATGCGAAATAGAAGTATAGTATCAGTTAGCTATTTATTTATTTATTGTTTCATAGATTTTGCTTATGCTTTATTCTGTATCCAAATGTTGCCCGCAAACAAGTAGTTCTAGTGTAAAACCAAGGTAATGTATTGCATAAGAACAATCTACTCTTATTCTTTTTTAAAAAACAGAAATCTAGTTTTTGCTTTTTGCACATGTTTGAATCTGATAATTCAGCACATCTATTTTTTGAATGTGATGGTTCAACACATCTGGTAATATAGTTAAATTATTAAATGGCAAATTATGTCTAAAGAATGTAATTGGTTATGAGTTAGAATGGTGGGTTTCCTGTTTACTAAAGTAATCTTATTTGAAGTATATCCCTGTTCATTAAGTTGTCTCATGGATGTATATTTAATCTCATTTGATGTATATCTCCGTTCATTAAGTGGTCTCATGGATGTATATTTTGATTGTAGTCCAAAAAAGTGATCTTATTATGGCTTTGCACTTATTTACACATTTTCCCCTCCTGATCTGCTTTCTATTTCTTCTACCTGTATTAAGCCCTTCGTAGTATATTTGCTGGTTTTGTACGGTACATTGTTTTATACACGCTGCAAGCTTAATTATAATTGTTCTATTTGATTGGCATTGGTTTGCTGAAGGAAAAAAAGGCATTTTTTGTGTTTATGATAATTGGATGTTGCTACGTTTGTTACATGTAATTCCTACAGGAAAGAGTTGAGAAGAGAAGGCAGATGCCTTACGACATGCATATAACTTTTGGAAGGCACACATTTGATTTCTGCCATGCTGATAGAGGTCCCTAATATGGCTGCCGTTACTCATGACAAGCAGAAACCTGTAAGCAAAACATTCCACAGACTTGTTGGTATTTTTGAGAGGCTGACTTTTGTTGGTCCTCCTGAGTGTGCCAGAGACCATATTATGGCTGCCACAAGAGCCATTATAACGGGTGACCACCAAAAGGCTTTCAAAGTCATCAGCGCTATGGAGATCTGGAAGCTTTTGAGGAACGGGGAGCATGTTCTTGATTTGCTGAAGCTTAAGATCAAAGAAGCGGCTCTTAGAACCTATCTCATATCTTATTCATCGTGCTGTGGGTAGCTGAGCCTGGACCAGCTCTCTCCGATGTTTGACATGAGTGAATCACATACACACAGTGTTGTCAGCAAGATGATGATACTAGAGGAGATTCATGCAAGCTGGGACCAACCAACTCAGAGCGTTGTTTTCCACAATGTCGAGCAAACTAAGCTGCAGGGGTTGCTCTCCCATGTGGCAGATAAGGTTTCCATCTGTTGTGTCCTTCTTGCCCTGGTTCTTGGTTTGGATCTGAGAGGGAGAGGGAGAGGGAGGAGTACTAACCGTCTGTCGCATTGGAGGAGGATCCGGCCATCGCTGGTTCGTTGGTGAGGTCTGCGCACGGGCAGCGACGGTCGGGGAAGAAGGCCGGTGACGGCGGCGACGGTCCGGCGACGGTGACGGCGGTGGTGCTTCCCGTCGCTCACTGCGCTCCCTCCAGATCGGTTAGGGTTTGTTGGGTGGAGTTGCGGCTCCGTACAACTTCGTGTCGCGTGCCGCCGGCCTCCACCCCTCTTTATATAGCGCGTGCGACAGAGCCCACCACCTTGATATGGTGGACGCCCCGATCAAGGCGCGGGTCAAGGCCCGATTAGCCGTTGGGCTAATCGGTGGAGATCAATCTAACATTCTCCCCCTTGATCTCAACTATGCTTTAACTTTAATTACTTTTGACTTTACTTATTCCATCACAGATTAGTGCATAGAACATGTCTCATCGTCACGGTCAAGCGCCGATAGATTTAATGACTACAATACACTCTCTGCTGCTCAAAGCAGATTACTTTAATCTTTTGGGCCATCTTTTAGTCCAGGAATCATAGGCTTTCCCTTAAACCCATGCCGGCTACATGTTCTCTGAACACGTTGGGTGGTAAGCCTTTAGTAAGCGGATCCGCTAACATCTTTGCGGTACTTATGTGCTCAAGACTTATAATTTGATCCCGAACTTTATCTTTCACAACATAGTACTTTATGTCACTGTGTTTGGCAGCACCACTTGACTTATTGTTGTGGGCATACATTCTGCGGGTTCATTGTCGCAGACAACTTAAGTGGTCTATTGATGTCGTCAACCACTTTTAAGCCGGTATGAACTTCTTTGCCGTTCACCGCCCGTAGCCTCATAACATGCTACAAACTCGGCATACATTGTGGGCGATGTAGTGACGGTTTGCTTTGAGCTTTTCCACGATATAGCTCCTCCAATGAGTGAATACATATCCGGATGTTGACTTTCTATCATCTCCGCATAATCGAATCAGATACCCCACTATATGGAGTAAATCGATCTTCGTATGTCATCATGAGGCCTTTTGTTCCTTGCAAATAACGCAAGACTTTCTTTACCAATTTCAATGCTCTATTCGGGATTGCTCTGGAATCGCCAAGTAACCCGGTAACAAACGCTAAGTCGGCGTGTGCACACTTGAGCATCTTGTAAGCTTCCGCAATGAAGCATATGGAACCGATTTCATTTGATCGAGCTCGTCTTGGTTCTGGGGCATTGAAAATCCCCATATCATGCGCCCTTGACTATTGGTGCAGGTGAAGGACTACTTTTATGCATACCAAATTTTTTAAGACTTTCTCTATGTATGCTTTTGTGATAGTCCCAATGTCCCTTTGTTTCTATCCGGTGAATTTGATTCCTAGAACGAACGAAGCTTCACCAAGATCTTTCATATCAAAGTTTGAGGACAAAAACTTCTTTGTCTCGATGTGATGATATCACTACTAGCTAGTAGGATATCATCCACATCTGAGATTAGGAAGATAAACTTCCCATCTTTAAACTTTGCATAAACACGCTTGTCCTCTACATTCTCTTTAAACCCAAATTTTCTTATTGTCTTGTCAAACTTCAAGTACCATTGTCTTGAAGCTTGCTTTAACCCATAAATCGATTTCTTTAGGCGACATCCCATTCTTTCATTTCCTTCCACGATAAAACCTTTCGGTTGTGCCATGTAAACATTTTCCTCCAAATCCCCATTAAGAAATGCCGTCTTTACATCCATCGATGTAACTCTAAATCATAATGTGCTACTAATGCCATTATGATTACGAAGGAGTCTTTACATGAGGCTGGAGAAAAGTCTCATTGTAATCAATTCCTTCTCTTTGCGTAAAGCCTTTTGCCACAAGTCGCGCTTTGTATCTTTCTATATTCCCTTGGGAGTCAAGTTTTGTCTTGTAGACCCATTTACTGACCCTCTTTGTTTTGGCTCCTTTAGGAATAATTTCCAAGTCCCGGACTTTATTAGTCTTCATGGACCTCATTTCCTCTTCCATGGCTTGAGCCATTTTGAAGAGTTTTCGCTTCTCATGGCTTCTTCAAATGAGGTGGGATCATCCTCCATTTGAAATTCCTCTGTATGATAAATCTGATAATCATCGAAATAGCCGATCTTCTTACTCTTTGAGACCTTCTGGGGCCTCCTCATTTGGTATATTTTCTATTTGAGGTTTGTTGTTGCTCCCCCTCATCTGTGGCAATGGGTTCTATAGGATCCTGAAGAACAGGTTCCACATTTTCATTCATTGTTGCCACAGGAGAAACAATAACAGTTGCTGGCACCACAGTGTCTTGCACCGTCGGTGCAATGACAATGACGGTGTGAAGAATGGCTCTTGAATCATCGGAGTGGGCGCATCGCCGCTTCTCTTCAAGGTCGATCTCTCGAGCTACCATGCTCCCCTCATCATTTCATCCTCTAAGAAGACAGCGTGTCTCGTTTCTACAAACTTTGTATATCGATCCGGGCGGTGAAACGGAAACCTTTTGACTTTTCGGGGTAGCCAATGAAATGGCGACTTCTTTTTGGGATCAAGCTTCCCAAGATTTGGGTTAAAAACTTTAGCCTCAAGAGACTCCCCACACACGTAAGTGGTGTAGTGAGGAACTCTTCTGTCCACAACTCGCACGGTGTTTTGGGCACCGATTTACTAGGTACTCTGTTGAGAATATGAATGGCGGTTTTAACGCCTCCATCCATAAACTCAATGGCGGTGTGGAGTAGCTCATCATACTTCGCACCATATCCATCGAGAATGCAGTTGCGTCTTTCACTACTCCATTTCTTTGAGGTTCGCCGGTGTAGAATCTTGGGCCACTATACCATTTTCTGTAGAAACCTTGCAAAAGGTCCAGAACTTGTCCATATGGGGTATGTCGACCGTAGTACTCCCCACGATCGATCGGACTATCTTAATCTTTAAATCATGTTGGTTTTCAACTTGACCTTAAATATCTTGAATTTATCCAAGGCTTCATTTCTTTCTTTGATTGGATAAATATATCCGTAACGGAGTAATCATCAGTGAATGTTATGAGCGAGTCATATCCATCCACACTTTTCACGGAAAGGGACCACAAATATCTGTGTGAATAATTTGTAGAACTCCTGTGCTTCTTTTGGCGTCTTTCTTAATTTTCTTTACATATTTTCCTTTAATGCATTCTCTGCATTGTTCTAAGTCTGAGAACTCTAATGGAGGAAAAATATCATTCTTAACTAGTCTTTCTATTCTCCCCTCGAAATATGGCCTAAGCAGCGATGCCATAATTTCGACGACGCATCTAGAGTTCTCTTTCGTTTTGTTTGCATTCGTGAGCGAGGATTCATTTACTTTCTGCACGCGACGTTCCCATTATCGCATCGACATTCACATCATCACATACTGAATTCACATTTTCACGAGTGACAATAAATAAAGCTTGTCTTGTTTGATGGCAAGACCAATGCATTTATTATTAAACATTATTTCACACTTACCATTTCCAAAATGACAATCATAACCATCATTGTCCAAATTTGAAACACTAATCAAATTCCTCTGTAAAGAGGGTACAAAAGGACATCTCTAAGTAAAGCTTTGAACCATTAGCTAACTCTAATGAAAGATCGCCAACGGCTTCAACTTCAGCTTGGACTCCATTTGCAACTTTAATGCATCTTTCGTTTCTTTGCGTAGTCCTCGTCGAAAGGAATCCCTGTAAGGAATTAGCAACATGAACAGTTGCTCCTGAGTCAATCCACCAAGTAGATTTCGAATATTGCACATACAGGCATTCATTTACAAAGGTAATAATGTTCTCACCTTTCTTTGCCATTATCATCTTTAAATAATCGTGACAGTTCTTCTTGTAGTGTCTGTCTTCTTCTGATGAAGACAACGATCTTTGTCTCTGACAAACTTATTCTGTTGAGGTGATGGATGAGGTTTTTCCCTTGTTCTTTGAGAAGGAGTGATTGTTGAAGTTTCTTTTCTTGTTATCCTTCACATAGTTGATAGAACCACCATGTGAGGATTTAATTCTTTCCTCCTCTTGCACACACATAGCTATGCACTTTTCCAAGTCCCATTTCTCGGGCTGCATATTGTAGTTGACAACAAAGTGTCAAACTCTTTTGGCAAGGAAGCAAAAATTAAATGAATAAGGAACTCATCCTTGAGAGCCAAATCCATTGGTTTAAGCTTGGATGCCATGTTACTCATCCTCGGTATGTGCTCTCTTATGCCACTTTGCCACCATCAGTACCTCTGTCACAAGTCTGTTTGATCGGTTGTGTAGCATAAGTCTTTGAAGAGCGATGGCGACTCTTTATTCTCTCAAGGTACTCTGTGATGGTGTCACACTCTGCAGTGAGCCCACAATTGCAGGCTCAGTGTGTTCTTTATCACGACCATACACTTCTTGTTGGTGTGGTCCATTCTTATGATCAAGATCATAAGACATCGTAAGGAGCATGATCCCTCTGTCTTTTCTCGCCAAGCGAGATCATCCTCATTTGGATCCCTCACTTTGGTGCCATAAGCTCGGTGGGGCGTCTTTGTAGTGAGGACCAGTCCACCTCGGCCAAGATAAGCGATAAGTCTATCTTTTTCTTCCACTCTCCATAATTATCTCCTTTAAGAGTGGGGATCTCTCCGATACAACTCATCAAGTTGTATCCTCCACGAAAATTTAGTTCAAATAAAGTGAGAACGTAACATCAAAATTATATGCTTTATTTTCAACGTTGGTCAAAAATACAACATACAATTAAATCAATTTTATTTATACATTAAATCTACATCACCGTTGGCGAAATAGAAATAATGCATAAAAACATCAATTAAATTATAATACTGTTATTATCAACGTTGGTCAGAAAATAACAATATTATAATGCACAACAATGCTCAAAAAAATTAAATTCTCCTGTTGGTTCGAATTTAATTTAAAGAGTAATCACAATTTAACTTTTGCAGCGGAAACATCAATTAAAAATTATATCTATTTTTCCAAAATTAAATTCTCCCGTTGGTTCGAATTTAATAATGAAAGTTATATCTTTTCTTTTAGATATATCAAATATATCTAAAAGTGCATATCATGAAACAATTGTTTAATACATATATATGTACATGAATATATGCATAACATAAATATTGAAAAAAAAACCCCATATCCATTGACCGGTCAAAGGGTATTATCTCCAAACGATATCCTCCCACGGAGGCAACCTCCACCACACAAACCTGGTCAAAAAACTTCCCAAAAAAATGCTCCACCTTCCCCATTTTTCGGATCTGACAGCAGTGGGCACATGGGCCTGCAGGGGAGCGCAATGGGCGGCGCGGCACAGGGTCCGCGGGCTTGCAGGCCGGCGGGGTGGCTGCCACCGGCAGCAGCAGGCGTCGCGCAGGCCAGGGGGGCCCCGCGTGGCAGCGGGTTCGGGCTCAGCGCGGCAGCGCGCGAGAGCGCGCAGCGCGCGCGCAGCGGACGTCGCGGCCGTCGCGGGTGTCGAGGCGGCGCGAGGAGGGCTGCCACGCGTGCGCGCGCAAAGAGCGAGCCGGCAGAGGCGGCTCGCGCGCGAGCGCCAGCAGCAGCCTTGCGCGCGCAGCGGCGCGCGCAGCAGCGCCGCGCGGCAGCCGAGCGAACTCCGGCGGCACGAGCCGCGGCACGCGGCCGCCGGCCAAAGACCAGTCTGTGCAGAGGCGCGCAGCGGCCAGGCCGAGCAGCGGCGGCGGCGCCAGCAGCCGGCGCAAGGCGGCAGGCAAGAGAGATTTTTTTTTTTTGTTTTTCCTGGTTGCTTTTCCGATCTGAGACTTCTCTGTTCTTTGCCCGCTCTGATACCATTGTTGTGTCCTTCTTGCCCTGGTTCTTGGTTTGGATCTGAGAGGGAGAGGGAGAGGGAGGAGTACTAACCGTCTGTCGCATTGGAGGAGGATCCGGTCATCGCTGGTTCGTTGGTGAGGTCTGCGCGCGGCAGCGCGGTCGGGAAGAAGGCCGGTGGCGGCGCGCGGTCGGCGGCGGTGGCGGCGGTGGTGCTTCCCGTCGCTCACTGCGCTCCCTCCAGATCGGTTAGGGTTTGTTGGGTGGAGTTGCGGCTCCGTACAACTTCGTGTCGCGTGCCGCCGGCCTCCACCCCTCTTTATATAGCGCAGCGCGACAGGGGCCCACCAGCCTTGATATGGGCTGGACGCCCCCGATCAGGGCGCGGGTCAAGGCCCGATTAGCCGTTGGGCTAATCGGTGGAGATCAATCTAACACCATCATTATGGAGAACGACGAGAAGGCTTATGAGGTCACGACCGGTGGAACTCTGGAGGGGGCACAGCCCAGACGCAGGGTCGAGAATCAGGATCCTTCGAAATTGGTGAGGTCGCAAGGAAGTCAGAGTGGTGGACGGTTTGGATTCACCGGAAGAGTGCCAGGCTCTGGACAGGCTGGTGTGTACCAGGATATATAGGAACAGCAAGGCCTTGCGTGTTCGCCATGGAAGGGCTCATACACAGTCCGGTTCATCAGCAACACGCATGGTGAGCCTGAATAGGGCTATTGGAGTTTAGAAGGGTACATATTGCACAGGAAGCAGTTTTCAGTCCTGTAGCTCACGCTCTTGTCGCTTTGAGGTTACCAAGTATATGACCCTTCAGCTAAAGACTAGGGAAGTATCTTTACTATATTTCGTTGTGACCTTAAATTTTAGCTGCGATCTGGTCGAGAATAATCGTTTATACTGTGTGGTGAGGGTCTGAAAACATTCGTGTAGTTGGATACGAAGACGTAGCTATGTTTTGGTATGCTAACGTTTTGTTCTAATCCTGTGTTCTTGTTAAACTTCAATTGAATTGAATCAATGATTAAAACTAGTTGCTTTCTTTCCAGTGATTCGGAGTTTGTTGCCTGGGAATCGATCTGGTTTTGATCCTAGAAATGAGTTCCAGGTTACAAATTTCCCAATAAAATAATATGAATTTTCTTATTGTGGAAGATGCCAGACTGCAATCCTAATTCCATTGGCCTGACAGGAAATGATGAATCTATTTTATTTGTTGTTGGTTGTAGCTCTTGCTGATTTCTGACTATTATATAAATTCAGCTGGGGATTCTTGATTGGCCACCTAGTTCGGTGTTTATTACTGCAGCTTTGTTCTGTAGAAAGTGAACTAACCGAATTTTTCTGGGGCTTACAAGAACAGATCAGAGAAGCTCTCATTTGGTTACGGTTTTATAATCCAAAATTCAGTACTGCAGTGTTGCTAATGCTATAAATTCCGGCGAAATGTACTAAAAATGAAGCAGAAGTTTGAAAGACAATTGACGTCTTAGCCGCCAGCAGCAATTCCTGATTTGGTGGCTATTTGCTTGATTAATTCCCCAAGTTTTTACTTATATTCCTAATGCATAACGTTGTCTGCAATTGTCTGTCCTGTTCGCCTTCGATCGTCCATTTATCCATTGAATCGACCAAGAAAAACCGCATAATAGGCCGCAAGCCAACCTTCTTGTAGACCAGCATTGTGGAAACCTGCTGTTCTGCTAACCACAAGTCACACCAAATGTATCCTTAATTTAGAGAGAGAGAGAGAGAGAAGTTCTAGCATTCTGCTTCTAGCCTTCTACTGAACTTTTTTATTCATCTGCATTGTAACTTTCATATCAACGATGAATTGACGGTCTTACAAGTCGAGAGTTCATTCGTGGAACATTGTCTCAGGGACTGTTCGTACTTACACAATTGCTTTCACTAGGGGAGTTAATCTACCCTGAAATTTTCCGTGTCGAATCTCATGACTAAACACAGTCCTAACTCCTAAACTACCCATTTCCTTTCACCGTTGCAGGAACTGTGAAGGTGGTCACATCAAGCATGTCTTGCTATCTCATAGCGTTCGCATGTGTTGGCCTGTTGGGAGAGCTGCCGGCCTAACACCTGGTCTGCACAGCCACATCACACGGAGGGAAACGACTGAAGAACAAAGGAAGGAGCCTTCCTTGATGAAATCAGCATAGCTTTGGATTTAGCAAGCCTGTCCCTTGCGATCAATCATTCAAACTTGTGCAGTTAGTTGTCTGTTTATCTGATCCTCAGTGATGCCTAGTGCATCCGGGTGTCTGCAGATTCCAGATTTATCGAACTTTCCCCCCCATTTTGCCGTCGTTATTTTGTTGGGCCAGATTCTTTGCTCACGTCTAATCCATCAGAATTTTGGCCCAAACCAGGGAGTCCTTTCAGGCATTCCAATTCACCAGGCCTTGCGCACTATCCGAAGCCCATAGGCTGGTAGATCCTTGAGCGTCATGTATGCAGCTGACGATCTGCCGGTGCGTCCGCCCGTGCAAATTTGCCGAAATAAATTTAGCGCCCAACCAATTCGTCACGACCAATCAACCACAACGCGTACATAAATGACAGAGAGTCGTGACCCGTACGTGATACATTACCGCCGCTGATTAGTGTTCGTAGGCTCGTAGCCTTTTCCATTTCCGTTGGTAAGTACAATGGGTGGTTCGTAGTGCAGGCCGATGAGGTCAAAAGTGAAACCACACGATAGGCATCGCTGTGACTTGCTTGCGCGACACGTCCGACGACTGACCTGTGGCGTGGACCAGATTTTGCTGGTCCGCGTTTCGCTTTTTTTTTTTCTCTCAGCGAGCGATGGGATCACAAGCGGTCGTTGATCATAGGACGTGAGAAGTTGGTGGCAGTTGCCAGCAACAACTCCGTTGATTAAAGAGCTCTCACGGTTAAACAAAGAATCCTAGTTGATTAAACGGCTCAACAACAATTCTAGTTGAGCGTCGGTCGCATATCCCAGATCCATAGGATCTTTCCTAAACAAAGAATGGAAAATTCATGATAGGATCTTTGGCCCAGGAGAACTCTGTCCGCAATTTGAATCGCCCATGCTCCATACAAGTGTGGAGAATCGGAAACCTAGCATCAAATGCGGCGTAGCGTTAACGTAGTACTAGCACTCTCCGTCCCACAACGCCGAGAGCCGTGCGGCATGGGCTGCTCGGCCGCACCGCTCGCACCACGTAGTCACGTACCAGTGCGTTAGCCAATAGCCGGAGGCCGAACAGTGTCGGCGGCCGGCCCGTGGTCTGTGCTGTGCGCGCCTCGGAAAACACATCGCATCGACAACGCGCCGACCACCACCAAAACAGCCCACAAAACCGTTGGAAAACCTGGATCTAGGTGTGTAAATTTAATCTATTGGTGGACACACTTACTTAATTTATAAATAGAATTCTCAATCATTGTAAAGTTGGATGTGAATAGAGAAATAAATAAAGAAAAAAGTTCCCATTTCATTTCTCTGTCTTCAATTTATTGTTTGTAATATTCTATGTTTGATCTATCTCTTTTGCATTAGAGGAATTGATCGGACTAGACTCGCCAGCGACAATTCATCAACACGTTATTAGCCCGAGTCGCTCTGGTAGATCATAAGGTAATAATCGAAGCACGATATTCTAATATAATATTACCTATCTAGGTCGCTTCAATTCCGTAAATTTTTACTTTCTAGATTATTTTCTATAGTGTAAATCCGCTCTAATCTACTGCGAGTAGACTTGAAGTCACCGGCCAAGTTGATTGGTAGATTTTGCACAAAGAGTAGATGATGAATACACTGTAAACTCAAAAAAAAAGGGAGAAGAACACAGTCGGCTCCACATGGCCATGCAGCATCGCTAGCCCTGTACAGCCGCAACGTGCGCCACCGCTGGTGAGCCACCGCACCGCGCCATCCACACATAGCTGTGCCGTCGGCCCCTGCACGGGTTGTCGCCCCGAGCCCCGTACGGCTGCCCGTTGCGCCACTCAGCTGCTGCAACTCCGCCCCGTATGCGTCGCCCGAGTAACGTTTATTTATTCTACGAGTCTAAATCTAGGGTATTATGGGGCTAGTTTAAACTGAGCTAGGTATTTCTCCTTGTCACCAGCACAACGTCTCTTGGAAGATGTCTCATAATTGGCTCTGGTAATTGAGGAGCAGTCGTCATTGGCTCGAAGTGTAGCAAGTTCTTCTTCCGCCCGACGAAGCTGGTAAGTTGTGAATCTTAGCTCATCCAAGGTTGCCTAGTATACGTAGTCCAGGGCTTAGGTGAATTCCACCTGTTGGATGAGTCGGAGGTTATCTTCTTCTTTCATGGTTGCGAAGATGCTACTGGAGCTCGCAGGGTATTTGCTGGAAAAATACCGAAAATCGGTATTTTTGAGTTCCACGAAGTAAATTTTCCTCAGCTTGCGGATGGCCTTCCGGGCGGCATCTTGGATTCCAGTGAAGAAGGTGTTACGTCTCTAAGGAGCGTCAAAGATGTGGAGGGCTGCTTCGTCTCTAATGTTGGTGTAGATCAATACTTCTACATGCCAGCTCTCCTGTTGCTCAATGGTTTGTTGGTACCCTTGGTAGATAGGACGTGTCTTAAAGCCTATTTCATGAAAGAGGCTCCACAAACACTCAGCTAGGTGACTAGCGTGGATACCATGAGTGACATGAGTAGGGGGTCTCGGCCATCTACAAATTTTGAAAAGACAAGAGTTATGAAACACAAACTTTTTAATGAAGAAGAAAACAAATAGTTAAGGAGGAGCAAGAAGATAATAAGTGTTTTACGAGAACTTTTGAAAATATATATTTTATAAAATAGATACTTATAGTGAACCGATACTATTCTACCTACGGTCACGTCTTAGAGTCATTATGACTTTGATACCATCTCTATCGGATCTCAGAGCAACGACTCTAGAATTCTCTGCGTAAATCGTACTAGTCTAGAATCAAGCTAGCGCACACAGGGGATAACAAAAATCAATATTAAGCACAAGTGACAAACTTTATTAAATAAGAGAGTACAATCTTATGATCAATGTTTACAATAATATTCATGGCAACAATAGCAAAAGAAATAACTGCGGAAGCAAAATAAAGCGAAGTCCAAGCTTGTCCACAGGCAAATGACATTAAGACACATCCTACTCATCTTGGTTCTCACCGTAGTTGAATTCATCCTCCTCTGAGAAGAAGAAGTAAGGATGAGTACAACTTGTACTCCGCAAGTCACACGGGAGAATGCATTATAATGGTAAAGACAATAAAAGAAGACATGTAGGGTTAATTTGCGCGTAAAATATTATTTAAAGAAATACAGTAGGCTACAATGCTACTATGCACGGTGGCCCGTGCCATCCCGTGGAGGCTGAGCTCGACGAGGAGTATGATATGCCTGTGTATCTCAATGCAACTCCACAGCTCGGGCTCGTCACACGCGGTGCAATTCTAGGAGCAGCACACATGGGAAGATGACAGAGAGGAGGAAGCATGGGGAATTGGGGTGGGGTGGGGGTTGGGCAAGCTCGACCCATATGGTCCAAACTTTGATGTCCAGCTCGATCAACTGGGAGAGAGGCAAGTTTATCTTTTCACATGCCATTTTGATAAAAAGGGAAAAATATAAGGAAGTAGTAGTAAATCCCAGCTATTTTCATCTTAAAAATGTCAAAACATCAACAAATCTATGAGCAGTGAATCCTACGATTGACAAAATCATTCGACGAACGGTAGCGTCTCGGAACTTCCGCTCTCGTGCGGGTGTTGTTGGGTCGGGTCCGGGAGCTGGGTCGGTCGATTGGGCCGTGCCGTCGCAGGTTGTGGCCAAGTTTCGCACGAATTTTGCACTTGACTTGATGCGCCTACAAACACGGAGCTCGCGTTTTTAACCTGCGGTTTATCGGAAGTTGGAGGCCTCTTGCGTTTGTTTTACCTTTACCTAAATTCTTCATGGAATCATGGATGGGTTTCTTTTGTAAATGAGACTCAAGGTTGAGGTTTTACCTTCCGTTCCGGCCAGGTTCCATGTGATTCTGGACGTAATGATGTGCGTGCCCGAGGAAACTCGTGGTCTCGAAGCATGGTTAGGTCAGTCATGTCGCCCTCGAGGCCTCCAGTCTAGTCGTTGCAAACAGTGCTTGTGCTTGGTACTACTAACTTGGTATCTGAGGTTGATTTCTGTTCGAGTAGGGTGGGGGCGATGGTAACACCTCCTTCTCCCCTTTTCTCCTCCCCGTTTGTTTATTTTGTCATGTTAATGGCCTCGTTTTTGCGTGTCCTTTCTGATCAATTTATGGCTTAGGTTCGCTGCAAATCATCCGTTTCTATCAGTCCATTAACTTCATTAACTCGGGCTGCACGTTTTCTCGACTCATCACCCGTCCTTACCAACTCATATTTTATTTCCTTTTTTTTGCGTTCAGATTATCCATTTCTATCTATTCACTAATCGTTGTCTCGTCAAATGCGTCATCCTGATAGTCGTATATGCCATTTCAATCCTCATAATATTTCGCCGGTAGTAAATAAATTAATGGAATTTGCTAAATGATACTTGAATGCTTTTTTGTTTGTGAGTACTTAATATTTTTTTTCATTGGATGCTGCTTTGTTATTCACGGTGTGCTTTATGATTTTTTTTCTCTAAGGTGAAAAATGTGATAAACGAGTAGTCAATTTGTTTAGGGCTGTTAGGAGCCGCAACATAAATGAACAAAAAGGTTTTGTTATAATTTTTGGGGCTGTTTTTTCAGTTTTTTAAAACAGCTTTTGGCTTTTATTACAGTATCTAACTTTCGAACATAGTATTTTTTTTAAGATGGAGTCTACAAGTTAATTATAGTACACGTTAAAAGCCTAACATCTGTACCATCTAAAATCACAAGCAAGTATCTCTCTCTCCGTAATCTCTGTCGTAAACAGCTAAAATTCAAAAATTTCAGTCAAAAATTATAAGCCGCAGCAAAAAAGAACATGCCCTTTGTTTGTTGTATTCCTTATATTTTATTCTGTTCCTCTTTTCTACAAATTGTCACATCAATTTTTACATAGTTTAATATGTGTAATACTAGTACATAGTTGATATAAAAAGATCACGCAGAAAACAATAATATGTATTGAACATTCCTCATTGTATCACATTACGTGGTAATACTAATGAGTAAACTAGTGAATGGGGCAAGATATACATCTAACATATAAAAAATTGAGTAGTCCTGACAAAATATTATTTGAATGGGAGGTTAGGAGGCAAAATAATTTTATCCATTAGTTCTACTTGTTTCGGTTTCAGTTTCTGACTTTTAGTTCACTATTCTTAAGTTTCGTCTTTTTCTGTTTTTTTGGCTTTTTGAGTTTTTTTCCGATTCTTTTTTCTCGTGTTCGTTTATATTGTCTATGATGAGCTAACATGTTTTTTCTATTTTATTTTTTTAAATTTAATTATGTCAAATAAATCATCATTAATTACAATAAAAAATAAACCAACTATAATATAAAATAAGGTATAAGCCACCTTATTTAAGTCGAGCAGAGCGTCCCCTAGATTCAAGGGCTCAAAATTGAAGTACTAGTTAGCAAAAAGGTACTGAAATACTCTCTAGATACCACCTAAATTAATTAAAAACGAACTGAAAAACGTCGGTACCAAGCATTACCCAGAATCGACCAAACTCATGGCGATAAGCGAGTACAACTCACGCATCTGCCGATAATCAAACGGGACGGCAATATCCATTCAAATCCATAGAAAGATAACAGAAATTCCCCTTTTGGAGAAGGAAACGATCGCTCGTTCAACCATCACCGGCGTTGCCTGCCCTCCCACTTGCGAAGTTTCCTTGTATGTCGAGGCCCGTCTCGCGATAGATAACATCCTCTTCTTGATAGGTATGGATCATTCAGAAAGACACGGGGAAAAGAAACGGAAGCTGTGGATCCGGTCGCAGTTTGTAGTTAATATAACCCTGCAAATCTCTGCTGTTTCGGGGTGAAACACGCAGATCTTTGTTAGCTATAGCGTACAAACGCATCGATCGACGTACGTACGTACGTCTCTACCGGATTTTAACTGAAAAACTCTTCACCAACAAGGCTAAAAATCGTCACGTTGAGAAGAGGTTTTTGTTCCGTCGTCTAAGTCGTCTAATTTATGAATCGATGGACGAACGACGATCAGTGTGAAATTTTAAAGCATCCTGAGAGGCTATTTGGTTGGGTTGAAATTTAGTAGATTATAGCTAAAATTACACTGTAGCTGACTGAAATTACACTATAGCTGACGGTGGCTTATTTGACATAATTAATTTTAAAAATCTAAAAATAGAAAAAATTAGGTTAACACATTACATATAATACAAATGAATATGGGAAACAAAGAACCGGTAAAAAAGCTTTAAAAATACTGAAAAGTTAGGAAAAGACGAAGATTATGAATAGTGAAAAATAAGTTAGAAACTCAAATCTAAATGAGTGGGACCTAAACACACCAAAAATTTAAAGCCTCGTAAAATACAACTAGATTTTAACTGAGAAATCTTCACCAACAAGGCTAGAAATTGCCACATTGAGGTAGCGCTCAGTTTAGCGTTGGTTTATGGTTTTTTTTACTGTAACTGACTTATTTTTTTACTATAACTGAGTTGACTTATTTGATATAATTAAATTTAAAAAAATTTAAAATAAAAAATATATTAACCCATCACGAACAACGCAAAGAAATACGGAAAAAAAGAAAATATAAAAAAGCCAAAAAATCTAAAAAAACAAAAAAACAAAATTAATAAATAGTAAAAAACAGAAAACAGAAAAAAGAGCTGACTTTAATCTGTCTTGGTCCGTTGCCTACCTAATTGTTGCCAAGATAGGCCTACAGTTTCTGAGGTCGTCTAATCTATGGAACGACGGGCGTACGACGGCCAGTGTGAAATTTAAAAAAGCGCCCCTTAAAACACACCAACTTTTCTTTGTACTTTACATTTTGGCTCGAAGATTTTCCAAGGAAACGTGCTGGAATTATCGCAGGTACAAAAGATATTATCGGGGAAGAGTTCCGTTGCGTGTGAATTAAGTCACCCTAGATCATACAAAATCCCAGGACTTCCGTAACGCATCTCCGCAACAGGCCACGGAGGAAGAAGAGGAGAAACGAAAAATGGAAGGCGAGCGGGAGCACGTGTTGTCGAACGCGTTGCGGAGCTTGGGGGCAGTTTCGTAAATACACGTTACATGCCATTCTCCAGGGTAATTATAACGTCAGCCCTCGAACTACTCCGGAATATCAATCTGGTCCCTACGAGTTTACACTTTTTGGTTGCTATATGAATTGCGCGTGGACATTCTTTTTTTTTTTTAGTTTGGACAGTTCGATCTAAAATTGATGCTCAGGAAGTATTCAGGCTTTACGGCTATTGGAATCGCATGTAAGCCTTGCATCGCATGATTTAGGGGTAAATCTCAAGAGACATGAATCTTTTCGTTCGAGAAAATATGGAGCCATGCGCAGCACTCCAAATTAGTTGCGAGCAATTAGATAGTGTTGCAACACATGGATGGAGATCAAGAGAGGAATGAGAAGCCCACCTAGCCATGCTTTGGATGAATCTCAGCGGTCTTATCCTCTCACGTGAGAAAACACAGAACCAAGCTGCGCCAATTTCCTGCCAAATATAACCTTCTAATTGGTATATACATTCCAAAATTTGCTGCCAGCTACGAATCTTTATCCATATATGAATAGAAAGTCACGAGCCACTTTACAGTAAGCTCTGAGAAGCCCTTGATTCTACTGCTTCACGAGGGAAATATATGTACTATCGTGCGTCATTAACCACAAGAGACACGAAATGTTAATTGATATATTAGATTGTTTGTGTGGATTGCTCAGAAATGTTGCTAAGCATTCACACGACTTAGCGAGGTGTATCCAATCCACTTGGCAACATTTTTGGGGGTAAATCTCTGTGTTCTCGATCCTCTGTGCCGGAACACGCAGGATCACAAGGTACTGATTTGTTGCTAGCTATATACGTTACAGGCATTGCTGCTAGGCTAGCTTTGTATCCTTATCTATCCATGCATAGAAGTCGGGAATCCTTATCTTTGTTGTTAGCTTTCAGAAACCACTAACTTTACAAGCACAAGGATTTACCAAAATAGCATGAGTTTCATATCACTGTGAGTCATGAACCACTAATCGCCACCAATATGTGGACTGGTATATTAGCCGGTGTGAATCACTTAGAAAGTATTGTTGTGCATTGGCAGAGCTCATGAAAGGTACGTGAAATCCATCTGGCATAGTTTGGGGGTAAATATCGATGATCGTGATCATTCATGTGGGAACACATTGATCTACAGGGCACCACTTTGATGCCAGCTTTATAGCTTCTGAACTTTGCTGCCAGCCATGGATCCTTTTTGCCCATTGATCTACTGGGCTAAAAGACCTATTAAACATGTAAAAATATATTTATACCTCTAGCATGATAAGCCATAGGAAAGGTATTCAGAAATAAAACTTCAGATTCTATAGGTGCTTTCGAGTTTCAAGTTAGTTTATCAGGAGTTTCAAATTCTCTTAAAAATGGAACTTAAAGTTTGGAAGGTGTTGAAACTTGCAAAAACAAAACTTCACGTTTCAAAGAAGTTTCACATATGTTTTATATTTCAAAATAGCGTGTTTCGTGAAGTTTTAGGTTTGAGATCCAAATTTCATGAAGCACCCAAGCAAAAAATCATCAAGTTTTAGATGAAATTCAAGTTTCATTAAGCCTCACGTTTCGAGTCTGGGTGAATCTCAATAAGTTTTAGACTAGTTTCATCATAAGTTCAACAAAATTTCAAAAGTTTCAGCAAATTTTAAAAATAAATTTGAAGATTTAAAGCAAGTTTTTGAAATTTAATTCAAGTTTTAAGAAAAAAAAATCAAAACACGCGAGGAAGACGAGTGCAGGACTTGTCGTAGCCACGGCGATTACTTGCCTACCACGAGCTGTCACCGCCCCCTCGTGGCCTCACATACGGTCATCATGCTGCACGGGACGTACTGGATGCTAATTTCTTATTTCGTCAGTTAAGCAAAGAACGGTATACCTATTTAGAATTTCCGTTTCGAAAAACCTGCAACGTGAGGGGCCAGACTGGAAAACACCCTTGCCAGCCTATGCAGCGCTTCCGCCCTCGAGGCGCGCGGCTAGCAAAGAGCCCCGGCCCACCCCTTCCAATTCCCACGAAAACCCAAACGGCCAAACCCCTGTGTTTGCCGTCACAATGCCCTCCCTTCACGACTCCGGCGACGAGCGCTCGCCGTCTTCGGCGGAGGCGAGTCGAATCGTGGTCGCCCACCGCCTCCCCCTCCGCGCGGAGCCCAACCCCGACGCGCCTCACGGATTCAACTTCTCCCTCGACCCCGACGCGCTCCCGCTCCAACTCTCCCATGGCCTCCCCCGCCCAGTCATCTTCGTCGGCGCGCTTCCCTCCGCTGCCGCCGCGTCGATCACCGCGTCCGACGAGCTCGCAGCGGACCTCCTCGCGCGCTTCTCCTGCTACCCGGTGTTCCTCCCCGCCAAGCTCCACGCCGACTTCTACGACGGATTCTGCAAGCACTACCTGTGGCCGATGCTCCACTACCTCCTCCCGCTCGCGCCTTCCTACGGCGGCGGCGGCGGCGGCCTCCCCTTCAACCGAGAGCTCTACCGAGCATACCTCACCGCCAACACGCAGTTCGCCGAGCGCGTATTCGAGGTCCTCAGCCCCGACGAGGACCTCGTCTTCGTCCACGACTACCACCTCTGGGCGCTCCCCACCCTCCTCCGCCACAAGTTGCCGCGCGCCCGCATAGGCTTCTTCCTCCACTCCCCCTTCCCCACCTCCGAGCTCTTCCGCGCCATCCCCGTCCGCGAGGACCTCCTTCGCGCCCTCCTCAACGCCGACGTCGTGGGCTTCCACACCTTCGACTACGCGCGCCACTTCCTCTCCTCCTGCTCCAGGGTCCTCGGCCTCGCCAACCGCTCCAGCCGCGGCTACATCGGCATCGATTACTACGGCCGCACGGTGGTCGTGAAGATCCTCTCCGTCGGCATCGACATGGTCCAGCTCCGCGCGGTCTTGCCGTCGTCGGAGACGGCCGCCAAGGTCAAGGAGATCGCTGACACGTACATGGGCCGCCAATTGATGCTCGGCGTGGACGATATTGATTTGTTCAAGGGGATTGGGCTTAAGCTCTTGGCCATGGAGAAGCTGCTGGAGTCGCGGACGGACTTGCGCGGCCATGTCGTGCTCGTGCAGATCAACAACCCGGCGCGGAGCCTTGGGCGCGATGTCGACGAGGTCAGCGCGGAGGTGCTGGCGTTTCGGGACCGGATCAATGCTCGGTTCGGCTGGCCCGGGTACGAGCCAGTTGTTGTGATGGACGGCGCCATGCCGATGTGCGAGAAGGTGGCGTTCTACGCTTCTGCAGATATCTGTATTGTGAATGCCGTGCGCGACGGGCTGAACAGGATACCGTACTTCTACACGGTGTGCCGTCAGGAGGGTCCGGTTGCCAACGCTTTGGCCGACGCGCCGAGGGAGAGCGCCATTATCGTGTCCGAGTTTGTTGGGTGCTCACCGTCACTGAGTGGTGCGATTCGGGTCAACCCGTGGAATGTGGATGAAGTGGCAGAGGCCATGAACTCGGCGCTGAGGATGAAGGAGCGCGAGAGGCAGATGCGGCAAGAGAAGCACTACAGGTATGTGAGCACGCACGACGTTGCCTTCTGGGCGCGGTCGTTCGACCAGGACTTGCGGAGAGCTTGCAAGGACAACTCGTCCATGATGATCCTGAACGTTGGCCTCGCCATGAGCTTCCGCGTCGTCGCGCTTTGTCCCAGCTTCCAGAAGCTCTTACCTGAACACATTAATCCAGCGTACCGCCAGACTGGCCACAGGCTCATTTTACTGGACTATGATGGCACAGTGATGCCGCAGGGGCTGATCAACAAGGCGCCCAGCCTGGAAGTAATTCGTACTCTGAATGATTTGTGCTCAGATCCAAAGAATACCGTTTTCGTAGTCAGCGGGCGGGGGAAGGATGAACTGGCTGAATGGTTTGCGCCATGCGGAAGGCTGGGGATCTCTGCAGAGCACGGCTACTTCACAAGGTAAACACAAGATTTCTCCCCCTATTCTCTTGGCATGCCTAGTTTAGTAGGTGAAATTGAACTTGCCGATGGTTTAAGCATTTGGTAGGTGACAAGTGGATAAGATGGCTTGGGCATGATATTTTTTTTAGCGTTGATTGTTTAGATTTATGTTATTGTTCAATTGATAAATAGCATGCTCTGTACTTGAATAGCCAATTCTTCTGGAATCATCAATATCCTGTACTGTATGACTAGCGAAAGCCGGCTTGAATTGTGTTACTAATGGTATTTAAGTAGGAAGCCCAGTTTGCTTTTTTCTCATTAGTCTGAAGTATACACCTGTTCTGAAAAAGAAATACATCTGCGTATACACAAAGAGGACTTGCTGTCTCTAGTATACCAAAAAGGTTGGTCATTAGTCAATGTTGATTGGCATTGCTGTGTAAAGTATAGTTATTCTGAGTTATATTTAATTTGTACATAGTAGAAACGATATTGTACGACGAATGCCTCATATGCAATGGATCATGGAACTTATCATTTTTCTGTATTATGCCATTACTTTATGATTGTGTGCATGTGATTGTGAGGAGATTAAGGAATAAGATTGGCTGCTTCTGGAAGTAACTCTGTTTTCTTTGTCAGGTGGAGCAGGGATTCTTCATGGGAGTCATGCAAGTTGGTGATGGATTTTGATTGGAAGAATATTGCAGTGCCTGTAATGCAGCATTACACTGATGCAACGGATGGGTCATACATTGAGGTTAAAGAAACATCACTAGTGTGGCACTATGAGGAAGCTGATCCGGACTTTGGATCATGTCAGGCCAAAGAACTCCAGGACCACCTACAGAATGTGCTTGCGAATGCGCCAGTGTCTGTGAAAAGCGGCCATCAAATTGTGGAAGTTAATCCTCAGGTACGGAAACATCTACTAATAATGTCCCAGTATCATCTCTTTAGATATCTATGTCACTTTAGTATTCAGAAAAGGGGTTCACATCCAATAATTCTCCGTATGATCTCTTTGGAAAGCTATTTCACTTTCGTATGCTTAAACCAAGACGAAAAGAACAAGTCTCAATTCCACTGGTTGCTGTCATGATCAAGCAAGAGCTTTCAGACCAAAAGGCGTTTGATTAGACTTACTTTAAGAAGCTTCATCCACCTCGTATTCAGCTACCTTTAATATAATCCGGCCGATAAATTTTTCGTGGGCCATGCCTACCTTGGTTGCTTCTGTTGACTATATTTACTAATATGTCCGGCTTATCTTCATGGGTAGTCTTTCTTTGCATTATCACTTTTGTCCTACTATGTCTCATCGGTTATTATATTTCTGTGCAGGGGGTGGGCAAAGGAGTCGTGGTGGAGAATCTTACTTCAACTATGGGAAATCGGGGCGACTTGCCAGATTTCATCCTATGTGTTGGTGATGACCGGTCTGATGAAGACATGTTTGAGGTTACCACAACTCTCATGAGCAATCCTGCAATCCCAGAGACTACTAATATCTTCCCTTGCACTGTCGGCAACAAGCCAAGCTTTGCGAAGTATTACCTTGATGACCCGGCCGATGTCCTGAAGATGCTCCAGGGCCTGACAGACTCATCGGCTCAGCATCTCCTAGCTTCGCAACCTCAGGTCTCGTTCGAAGACTAGCTCGAGTGAAGCAAGAGTGACCTGGGTGCGTGCGACATCTTGGTGGAGAAGTTCATTTCGTTCATGATTCCTTTTTGTAATTAGCTTAGCAGAAAGAAAAGGTTGGGGGAGATACGGGCAAAGGTAAAAAGATCAGCTAAACTTACAAGTGGTCAATATTAGGATAAAGATGGCAGCTATCTGGTTCATGTTTTACCTGGTTAGCAGTTTGTAGGACCGCAATGGTAACAGAGAGTGAATGGTATGGTACCTTTTCAAATTTTCCCACAAGTATTACAAATCTTTCACTCGAGAGATAAGGAGCTAAAAAGATATAACCTACAATCAAGCAATAACCTAAAACAATGAAGATGCATGAATTCTATACCTAACTAGACTGACTGGCGATAAGCTAGTGGTCTGACCAGCTACTAGCTAGCGGTTGGACTGGGCCAAGGAGAGGTCTAAGCACTTCCCTGTTTGCAGAACAGAAAATCAGTCTGAGTCCAAACCACTTTTGGTGCAGACTTCAAAATTCATGACAAAATAAGATTAAAATTTGTACACACTTTACTGAGGGTTTTAGGAACCTATTCCATCCAAAAAATAGGAGAATCTTAGCTAAAGTCTTAAACTTTACTTAAAGCATGCAAGGTTGCACCAAAACTAGAAAAATATAAAAAAACTTGAGAAATAATTTGCTCGTGGGTTAAGAATAACTAAGATGGACATGCAAAAATCACCCAACGAAGCCAAAATCCTCATATCAAGAATTCTCAAGAAGGGCTCCAAATCAAGTAAAAACTAAGTAATTTTGAAATCTTGTAAACCGTAATACCTAAATAGATGTGATCTGATTTATATGAGTCATCTCAATCACTTACATGTGTTTAACACGGAGCAAGATTAAAAAGGGGAGAAGAGGCCAAAAACCAAAAAGAATAAGAGCAAATCAACAAGACAAGGGGTATGTTCTTTTCAGCTTCTCAAAACGGTTTTTAGCTTTTGCTACAGTATCTAACTTTCAAACGAATTATTTTTTTAAGATGGAGTCTACAAGTTAATTATAGTACACGTTAAAAGCCCAACATCTGTACCATCCAAAATCGCAAGCGAGTATCTCTCTCTCCGTAATCTCTGTCGCAAACAGTTAAAATTCAAAAATTTCAGCCAAAAATCATAAATCGCAGCAAAAAAGAACAGGCCCAAGAAGACTTTATAGGAGATGAATAAAATTAATTATATTGCTACTTATGGATTAAAATTTTATAGCCACTCCATGAGAATAACAAGAGAGCATACCACAGTGCTCATTCTTCTTTCTCAAACCATGACCCTAACTCAAGGATGGTTGGAATGGTTAGCCACATTCCTCTATCCCCAATCTAGGGCTAGAGCTAGGGGTGATTAACGACATTCTCCAACTTAGAAATCCCAAACACAAACTTCCATTCCTCTAGAACTTTGCACTCACCTTTCTTAAACCTCATATCTAAATCCTCATATAAAAGCTGGGAAACAAAAAAGAAAGTTATACCTCATCTTACATACCAAAGTGACGCCCTTGAGCTTGAACTTATTGTTGACATGCACATTGCCATTAGCCATCACGGTCTCAGTGGAAGCAGCCTCGAACATGATCACTTGTTGCCGGATGCATGAGGGAGGAGAACCAATTGTTCGTTCTTTCTTAACCACACCCGTGACTCATTTTTCCCTTTCGTTGACCAACAATGCATGTGTCACCAATGTGAATTACTGTTGCTGCACCTTCTCAAGGACAAGACGGATTGTTCTGCTTCCGTTGCAACCAATTTATTCCTAAAACTTTGTCGAGATCCGATTATGTAAATTTGAACTCTCTGTATATACTGCACTAGTCCAGAATCATGCTAGTGCACACAGTATAAATATAGATAAAATATCAACCATATGCATAATTAATCAAAGAGAAATACTTAAATATTAATAATTATTAGAGATGGCCAAACTTACAATAGAAAACTAACAGCGGAAAATAGAAATGAGCGTAGTAGCCATTCGACATGCCCACAAACAACGACTGGGAAGCGAAGTCCCAATCCACGAAGTCATCGAAATACCTTCCTTCTGGTATCTCTTGCTGATATGGTTCTTCTTCTTTAACTGAGCAACAGTAGGCATAAAATCGTGAGCATATTGGTACTCAACAAGTTGTTTGTAACAAAAAAATATACAATATAGTATACAAGGCTTACCAATGGATGGCTGAAAAGTTATTTTTGCATGAAACAATAATTTAAAGTAAATACAATAAATAAATTAAAAGTGAAATTTAAATAAAATGATAATAAATAACAAATCGAAGGAATTGAATGAACCACAAGTGAACTAACCGTCCACCCATTGAACTACACATGAACTAACTATTTACGTAATGAACCACTAGTGAACTAACTATTCACTTTCCAAAATTATCCCAATAAAGTTTTTAATGAAAACTCCATCCTTTGTGTGAAATCATCGAGAATTGTCTATTACCGGAGATATAGCCATTCGAATAGTTTTACACTCGGTAAAGGTTGCACAACTATACCCACACGATGTGATTATCCCTACGCTAAAGAAATGACAACAAGGCCTTTACAATGCTCAACTCAACTCAATCCCGTCCACTAGGATTTCATATCACACCCCCCTTGCGTCTCATAAAAATCATCAACTATATTCATCAGAATAGCGAGATTGAAATTGAAATATCATAAATTAATTAGCCAGATCTATCCTATATTAGACATGTGGTTTGCACGATAAGGCTCAGTTCACTGACGCACAAAGTTAAGTCCTTAGATATTACCCAGGTGAGACATCCACATCCCTCGAAGTGAATCCACACTTCTCCCTTTATTGCACGATCACTCGTCCGAATGAAAACCAATTTTGTATCACCAACACCAATAACACACCAATGTTATGGTACATATATTTTAAAACTGTGGTTACAACCACGATTCAATATCTTATTAAGTCAAATTAATTAATTGATCACATGTGATGATAAGCCTAACATAACTATAAGTATGTCTAAGTAAATTACTCATACAACCCATGTGATAGCTAGTATGGTATCACTAGATAATTTTCCATCTTATCATGACAATGGAATTATGGTATTTAACTTATCAAGGTGGGATTAATCAAATTAGATAATATCTACCATATACAAAGATTTGTAATAAAATAGCAATACGTGATAATTTAAAATAAAATAAATAAATAGTAGATTTAAAATCTGGATTCAACATGATCAAAGAACATGACTTACCTTGGGCTTACTCAATTAATTGCTCTAGATCTTCAAATTTTGCTTTAGTTCCGTCAAAGACGTGATCTAACAAGAGAGAAACACAACAAAGCATAAAAATAAATTCAAATTAACTTCAAAAACTTCAAAACTAGAACCAAAAGATAGATCTCAATTTTAAATAAATTTAGAAAAAAGAATGGGTTAATTGAAGCTAGGACGGAGGAGAACAGGTTCTTGAAAAATTAAATCTAAAGGAAAATACTGAAAATGAAAAAAAGTTACTGTGCTGTGGACTCGGTTTACGAAAAAGTTGGTCTATGGTAAATCTATACATATAATTTTTATGTATCCAATTTATATATTTAAAAAGATATTGATAGTCGAAGTTTCAAAAAATTGACTACATGCATCCAAAAATAACATGTATTTGTGATTAGAGGAATTAGTTGTCTACATTTTGCATTTGCGTGCAGTTGTAAATTTTTATGTTATTAATACTTTGGAGCATGGGGAAATATTTTGTACAATCACACTCTCTACATCATCTAAGTGTACAGTATAAAATGATCGTCCTGTATGTTCATGGTCCACCGGCTTTCTGGCTCTCCCTATATCTATTTTCTAGCTCCGCCACTGGTCGTGTATGAGGTAAGCGAGAGCTGCAAAGTCGTTCACAGAGATTCTTGCTTTTGCATTGCTCTATCTGTATCTATCATCAGCTGTTGTTTTCCTCCATTTTTGGTGCCGAATTCTTGGGAGAATTCGAACTCTGTCACCGGTCACCACCTTGTGTGCCGATTTCGCCGGTCTCTGACATTTTCCTGGTAATGTACAGTCTAAACGTGAGGAACTGCAGGTCTTACTTGGACTTGTACACTTCTACTATAGCACAACACAACGTTTTGTTGACAAGTCTTGGGCAAAGAAGACGCTGATGGGGATAGAAAAGTAGTAACAAATATGGTGCCAAACCAAGCCCGCTCATCTATTTCTTGCTACATTAGCTTAGGATCTAATAAGGGTTACTGATTACAGGACAGGCACAAGTGGCCACATTACGATGATGCAGTTGCTAGTGGACTAGGAATATACGTGCGATTGCGAAGAGTTCTTTTCAAAGTATAAGACCACGTGGTGACAGCTCCATATCGGCGATGAGTATTTGATCTTACTCTTGTATTATTGTTATTTGGTTGAGTTTGATTTTGTGTTTTTGACTTTTTGGTTTTTGCTATCAGAGTAACAACGGTCTAACTGACTTTAGGTTGGTGGTCAGACCAGCCAGCAGTGTAACTAGCTTGTGGTATGACCGGCCCTTGGCTTGCGGTCAGACCGACTGACGGTCTGACCGGTGGGTGTTAGAGTGGTCTAACCAGCTTAGTGGCTGTGGTTAGACTGACACTTGTTGAGGTGTGTTGAGTTATTGATTTTGGTGGTGTTAGTCACGGTGGGAGTCTGTGCAAATGTTGACTTGTGCATTTCAAATGGTGACATTCCTCGAAGCAAACATATGATCCTGACGGTAATGTGTTGGGCATTACGGACTATGGTGTAATATGGTGTGTCATAGCACTTGGGTGTTTCAAGTGGTGATGGCCGCGACGCAAGCGTATGATCTTGGCAAAGGCATTGGACATCACATCTTTGTGAAGACCAGTGGATGGCAATTTAGAAAATTATCCATTACTAGATAGAGTGGCGGTTTGCTAAACAGTGGTGCTAGCTTAAGTGGTTTAAGTCACGTCTTTGTAGTTGGAGTGTCTTATCGGCCTTATGGAGCCTTATGAAGTCGTGCTTTTAAAAGTATGTAGGTGTGTGAGTGTTAAAACCCATTTGTGTGTAGGTTACTGAGTTTTCCTATATGTAAGTAGTGTGATCCACTAATAAGTGACTAGTTTAGTGTGAGGTCTCACTTGTGACTTGAGATATTAGGGTTAGGGTTTTTTGTATATGTGCTTGAAGCTTAGAGCACTATTCTCTTAAGGGAGTGGGTGTAAAACATTCATCTTCAAGTAAAATGAATATCCAAGGTCTGTCCACATGAGTTGTGCCATTGATCCTTGTGCTTTTGATTTGGTTGAATTTCTTGTTTATATTTCTCTTCTTAATATTTCTTGGTATCAAGGACATGTAAGTGTTGGAGATGTCTCTTGAAGATCACATTACATCCATCTACACACCTTCTATGGGAAGTTCTAGAGTTTGCTCGGTTTTTCTCAAGAGAAAGGTGATTTTAGAGTTTTGCTCTTGTGGGTATTTTGGCTTGAATTTATGCTATGATCTAGCTTTTTATGACATATGAGAACCCATATAAGGTCATTTAGATCATCAAAATTCACGAACATGAGTAGATCAATATTTTCCTCTTTTGCCTGGTTTTAATACGACCTTCCTTCAAATGGATCAGAACTTTGGAAATGTTTCTCTCAATCATTGATTATAATAGGTTCGCGATATCTTAGAGAAAATGCATGCCAAATTTTAAACCATTTGGATCAATGAATCAAAAGCTACATAGATTATTGATTTTGAAATCGAACTAATTTTCTGTTTTGAGAGAGAGGTCAGATCACCCCCTCGTAGAGGTTTGATCACCCCCCTAAGAGATCAGACTGGTGAATCTTCGCATTTCTAGAGTTTTGCCTTCTTTGGTTGTGTGCTTTAGGGAGTTTGTGAAATTCTATTTTTGTGAGATCATGTGGAGGTCACATATGGTTGTGATGAACAATTAACTTTTGGTTTAGAGAGTTTGTTGGGTTTTGAGTTTGGTATTTAAGAAGGTTGGAAACTTCATTTGTAAATTTGTCAAAAAATTGTGGAAGTCACTAGACCGGCTGATCAGATCGGCTCAGGGGTGGCAGTCCAACCGGTAATCTCTGACAGTCCGACTGGGAATGTTTTCTGGTTCAAATAGGTGATTATTAGTAGTCTGACTAGTGGTGAGGTCCGTTTAGAATGGCTGAGCAGGGAGGCTCTCAGCCAAGGTTTTGGTTTTGGAGTTTTGAGTCTCACATGAGTTTGGTTGACCTAAGTCATTGCTTGTATGCATATGGTTTTATTGTTTAATCATAGATTTAGGATCAGTGATTTGGTTGCATATATTTTGTATGGTGCATTATATGGATGAATTATATCAAGTGATGGCTTTGTGTATTGTGCAATACTACATGACGGTTTGATTTTTTATGTTGGTTGTAGGACTTTAGAGCTATATCGTGGTAAGATGGACATGACCGGGGCTAAGTTAGGAGAGTTTAGATCAAAAGCGGTCAAGGAATCGAGTCTATGCTTAGGAGGAGTCAAGGTCCAGATGATCAAGGAGCCGCAGAATATGACTGAGGCTTGCGGGGTGGTTACAAGCTAGGACAACGAGGAACTGGAGCAAGAGCTACCAGTGGTGGACATGATGAGCAATAACAAGTTGGATCAAAACTAAACTTAGGGAGGAGCTGAGGTCTAGAGCAGTTAAGGAAGCTGGGTGCCGTCATGTGCGAGGAGAAGCATGTGGTGCACCAAGTGACTGGCCGTTTATAAGTGAGGACGGTTCAGTGGAATCTGGACACGTGAGAGACTTGGTGGCAAGTCATTGGGGGCCACATAGAAGATAGTGAAGCATGGATGATGCTTCGTGGCAAAGAAAGCGAAAAACTTCGTGGAAGGTGAGCGCTTTGAGAAGCATATATGTGTAAGTGAAAAACCCGATATAGTGTTGGGTTGACGGGTTAGCCTATATAAGTGGATGAAACCCATCTAGAGGAGCTGGATAGAGTTTTCTTTGTGAGCCTCTATATATAAGGAGGGAGAGAGATGGCTAAGTCAAGTTTTGGGAGAGTTCATGCCAAGTCTTGATAGGAGTTAGGGTTTTTTGAGAGAACTTTATGGGAGATACAAGAGACTCTTGTTGCTGAGTTTTTTTTGTCATGCTTAGGCTTTGTGTATGGCTAGGGAGCTTTTGGCTTAAGTTCGTGCTATGATCAGCTTGCTATGATATGTGAGAATCCATCGAAGGTCATCAAGATCATCAAGAACTTATGAGTAAGAACAGATCCTGATTTTCCTCTTTTGTCCAATTTTGGTGTAACTTTTCTTCAAACAAAAAGAGGTTAGAACTTTGATAACGATTTTATTGCTTATTGATTAAAATATGTTCCTGACATACAAGAGAAGGTGCTTACACAATTTCAAGTGAATTGGAGCTTTGATTTGAGAGTTAGCTCAATTTGTGATTTTAGTCCGATTTTGATGCAGTGTATTTTCAAGAGTCAATAGATCTCAATTTTCTTAGGTTATTTCTTAATCTTTGGTTGGGATATATTCTTAAGGTTATGATCTAGCCTCAAGTTTTAAGTCATTTGGAGTTGTGGATCAAAAGTTACGTCGGTTTTTGAATTTGAAATAGTGCTAAAATTTACGTTGTTCCTGAAGTAGAGGTCAAACCGCACCCTTAATAGAGATCAGACCGCTAGCACTAGAGTTAGACCGCCACTTCCATGGAGGTCAGACCACGACCCTTGTAGAGGTCATACTGTCACCTCTATAGAGGTCAGACCGCCACCCTTTTGGTGGTCAGACTACCACATTTGTAGAGGCCAGACCGCCCTAGGTACGTCAAAGCGCATTTTGCTCAGTTTTACTTGTATCTTTCTGTGTCATTATTTATCTATGATATTCATAGTTTTCATAGTTACTAGAGTGAAGGGTTTTACTTTCGCTTAAAGGAAATAATTTTAGAAAGCTTTGGAATTAATTTGGACTCATATTCACTCCTCTAGTCGTCAATCTCAATCCTACAATTTACGCTGCCTGTTATTGCTGATATTTAGATGAAGATTTTAGTGGGTTATTCACCCTCTCTAACTTGCTATATCCGATTCTACGTGAAGGTAATTGTCGTCTTTCTTAAGGTGAATGGAACTCAAGATGCCAAGGAGACTAGGAGACTGGTCGTGTCGGATAAGGCTTGTCCTGCTGCAAAGGAGGATGAGGCTAGGACGCACAAAATTATCTTTTTAGTTGAAAACGATGGCACCAAAGCGAAACTTACTAGTAAGAATATAACCTTTGTTTGTGTATAAACTGTCGTTCGTAAATTTGGCATGTGATTAGGCCGCCCACGTGTGCAATTGATAATCATGGTAGAGACGCAAACGAAATGGATAATTTCTGTCCGACCGACTGACTGAAGGCTCACGAAGCGAATATAGAAGAGGTAAATAGGTATCTGACACTATCCGTGTCCGACTCCTACTCCGAGGAAAAAATATGAAATATGATACAGGATGAGTGATATCAGTCTATATATATCCGTATGTCAAGTGATATGAGAAAGTCTGTTGTGATTTTACTTAGAAACAAGATAACATATAGGTAGATTATCACATCTAGACATATAGAGAATACTGAGTACTCTTACTTCGATATCTCGATGATTAATATCTCTGTATTCACTTAGATCGCACCTTACTGTCCAATGTTCTGTGTAAAGAAGTGGATAATTTTCATCCGACCGACCGTCCGTAGTCTTACGGAACGAATACAGATGAAAAAATGGGTATATGGTATTATCCGTGTCCGACTCCAATTCTGAAAAAAATACAAAATAGAATACAGAATGAGCGATATCCATTCGTATCCGTTCCGATTGCATCTCTACTCGTTGGTAGCCAACAGTCCATAACTGTATAAGAATTTTTTAATAGTTTGCCTAGTTAGGTGATCCTTTAGATTTTCTAAACTGAAATATTTTAGTTTATAAAATTTTGGGCCTAACAATTGGGGCCATATCTGATCTCTCCTCGTAGAGATTTTCCTCCGATACCTGGAGGTCACGAAATCCATCCATTATATTTTCCTACAAAGAAAATTTTCCGCGTTCCACATACGACCTAATTAACGTTCTCAACAGGAAAGGAACCTACAACCTCTTAAATAACAGCTGAAGATCCATTGATCTTCCATGAAACAAGAGAGGCAAATTAGAGCATTTTTAGATCTGTCATCCTGAATTTGTAGTAAAAAAGAAACTGACAAGAGCTTAGCACACGCATTGAAATCCATAAAGTCTACAAGGTTAGTACAATTGTTGATTTTTCACCACCAATGGCACGTGCTACATTTTCCGTGGATCTTTAGCTAGCTAGCTAGGTTCCTCTGAAAATCTCATGCACGCACCTTTCCAAGTTTCCATGTCCACGGTCGGACAAGTCGTCGGACCGCCGTGCACGATGAGCTAGAGGCTAGAATGTATAGGCTAGAGGCTTCCAAGAACGGTTGGAGACTTGGAATGGCACTATTTCCTTGTTTCTTATCCGATGTGGATAAGTTTAGGCCACTGCTGCTAACTGTGACAGTTTGGATAGGATTGCTGCACAAAGGGCCAACCAAGTCAAGTATTCTGGTGTTCCAAGCAGGATATTGTAGAGGTCAATGGAGTCACAATTCGTATACAGACATCCAAACACAAAGCTTAACTTACATTTAAAAGAACCAATGAAATCTTATAGGAACGCTTGAGTGCGGTCGTAACCTTAACACGATAACTGATGCATCCTTCATTCTTCTATTGTCTGTTCTGATGAAAATAAGTAAGATTGAATATATATACCATGTACTCAGCAAGCCATATGGGACGGTTATTTAACTAATATGCAAGGAGTCCAACTGGATAGAGTCACATGTTATAATACGATAAGAATATATGCAAGTTTGCTGGTAAAAAATGTAGCACTTAAAATCATAAAATAATATTTAATTAGAAAGGGGTTTTGTCATTCACAATTTCCACGTCTAGACTCCTAAAAATGATTTTGGTAATTAATAACAATGATTAAATAGACTAACTTGTTTATTAAGATGATTGAAAGTTTTAGTCCCAGATTTTGCTGATGTCATAGAAAAGACATGTAAAGGTGATCAAAGATCGATATGGATCAAGACATGGCTCAAGGTAAAGGTATATTATAGTCTAAAGATCTCTTTATAGTTTTTACCACTCTCGGTGTTTGATTGAAAAAGACTAGATTTGTAGAATAGATGTCGTACTATAAAGAAGAATCATGGCTCGTAACTTGAAGTTAATCTTGTGCCATTTTGATCAATTATAGTTCATTCATGTATTTGGAACTTCATTTGGAACCCTCTCGTAATCTTCCTTTGAAAACTAGTATGACCGTAGCTATATTCATGGTAGTACCACTATATCGATACTATCGGTCGTTACATACCGATAGTTTTTTTTTCTAGAGACGTGCATATTGAACTTTACATGAATTGATACTGTCACATGTGTTGTACGATAGTACCGTAGAGCGGTATGACCATATTTCTTGAGCGGTAGTATCGCTGGGCGGTGTGACCGCATGGTGAGATCGGTACTACCAGAGTGCGGTATGATTGCACTTTGGTTGGCGGTAGCTAATTTCTAGAGAGGTGCATTTTGGAGCATATTCTCTCATTTGGAAATCAGTACTAATGTAGCTGAGATATGATACTATCGCATGATCAGTACTATCAGGCACTGTGAGTACGATACTATTGATATTTGAGCTAACTGCTAGTTTCTATGCATTTAATGAATCTTAAGTAACCGTTGAATAGTAGGTGCGGTAGTACTGGCCACTACATGGCGGTAGTACCACATCTCCTATTTTTTTTTTTGCAAATTTTGACCCCAACGATCATTCTGGTGGGTAAAGGCTGTAAATAGCTGCCTATCAGTAGCAAGGGCATCTTCTTGGACCTCATGGAATACATTTGAACCTTTGCTACTATCTATTCAACTCATTTGCTCCATTTTCACATTTTAAAGTTGTTTAGAGCATTCATGTACATTGCATCATTAGTTATACTTTGTGGCACTTGAGAACCTTCAAGTAAGCGTCATTGGCCTATTATCATAATGGTTGCTGACACTTAGGTGGCTTAGAGGAGTTTGCATGGTAATCTCTTTAAAGAAGCTTGTGAAGAGACCCGACATGTTTGTGAGTGGTGTGGTGCTCACCATCTCTAAAGTAGAGAAAGAGCAATCATAGTGGATTTGAAGTTGTTAGGCTTAATTTGTGAAGCCGGTTCAATTCGTTTAGACTTATCTCAACATAGATTAGGAAAGACCGGCAAGTCTTCAAGATCATGGGAAAACATTACATGTCTTCATTATGGTTTGTCCCTCTCGTCTTTGCTTTCTGCATTTATATTTCTAGCAATTGTTGAATTATCTTGTGTAGCTAGAATTGTATCTAGTATAGACTTGGAGTTGTGGTGCCTTAGTGAAACCTGAAGTGCCTCAGTGAAAACTAGAGAATTTAGATCTTAATTATGCAAAACCAATTTAATTAAATTCACACTTACTATAAAATTGAGATTTAGCCAAAATAATTTAAAAATCTCCTATTCATCTCTCCAGTTAGTTATCATTGATCCTACATGGTTGAGCAAGTTCTATGTTATTTACTTGGCACAAGCGTCTAGTCCTTATGAGACTATTATTCATATACCTTATGTACACTAACACCACATCACCATATCATACCAAAGTCTCAATATCAGGGTGAGATAATTGGCTACAACCATTTAGTGGCTTCTCACCAAATAGCCTCATTCCTTAGTATCATTTTAAAGTCTTCTGATGTGAAGCCGAATTATTCTTATTAGTTCAAGTAAATCATTTTAATTGTACCATCTACTAATAGATATCCATATTGTGATTAACTACCAAAGTTGTCAAGGTGAATATGATCTTTATAAATATAACATACTTTTTCGGTGGTAGGGTCTAACTATTCATCACGTCATTTAAAATTATTGTTGTATATAAATAAGAGTGCCCAAATAGTAATAATGAAAGTAGCAATAATTTAATAATGTAGGATCAACATGATCAAAGACATGTGACTTACGTTCAGAGTTTTTGATTACTTCTTTGTAGGCTTCAGGTTTAACACTATAATAGCTCAGTTGTTTATGTCAAATTAATGGTGCAAAAAATTATTAATTAATTTAAAAATAAAAACAACTACTTTTGGTTGCTTGAAATTTTGAAATTTTGCCTGCTCTATTTTTTTTCTTTTAAAAAGGTTATTTCATTTGAAAAGTAATTTAAGTAAAAATAAAATAAAATATTACTAAATAGAGGGTAATTTGAATATTTGTAAAAAAATCCTAATTCAAATTAATTATTTGAAAATATTTGGCTTTAATTTGAAATTTGTATGAATTTCTAGAGTTTTAATAATAAATTTTAATATTGAAAAGTATTTTAGTATAAAAATTAAAGACTAAATTAAGTTGTAAATAATTTTACTAACTCTAAAATATTTTAAGATATTTTCAGACTTTATTTGTTATTTTGTAAGTTCATTTGAAGCTCTCAGCTTTTTCTAAAAATCCAAAAAATTAAATTTCAAAATCTCCCTCTCTCCTGGGCTGTGACGTGGCCGGCCCGAATCGTTCCCCACCGCCATGCGGCAAGATCTCACCCGTCCTATGCCTTTTCTCCCTCTCTCTTTCTCCTTTCCCTCTGCTCCGATCCCACCCGTCGATCTCTTCCCTTCCTCTTCTCCTCTCTCTCTTCCCCGCCCGGCCCATCGGTCAGCTGCCCCATCCTGCACCTTGTTCTTCCTTTTCTCCCCTTCTTCCCCCCTCCTCTCTCTGACGCCACCCTTCCCACCGACATCTTCACCCACCTTCCCTTCTCCCGCACTGGCCACCTCCCTTCTTCGCTACATGCCGCACCCGTTCCCTCATTCCCGCGCTGGCTTCCTTCTTTCCCGCGCCCAACTCCCCTTTTCCAACGCCGTTCCTACCTTCCCTTCACAACCGCCACCCTCATCTCCGGTGACCAATTCGACCGAATATACCCCTCTCCACCTTATAAAACCTCGCCCCTCAGAACCCTCATCAGGCACTCCACACCGCCCTACTTCCTCCTTCTCCCTCTCGTACCTGAGGCGTTCTCGCGTCGTGCTCCCTCAGAAAACTGGGTTGTTTCAATTTTGTTGTAACAAAAAAATGTATTGCAACGTCGTTGGTGCACGAGCAATTCCGGCCGGGAATCCATAAGGTTCCGTTCGTTCTATAAAAAAAAAAGGTCCGATTCCCTGCCTATGCAAAACTCCGCTGCTGCTGCCACGAGGGAGCTGGGCCCGCCGGTACAGAGACGGCCGACGAGTCGACCAAGGAAACGGAGGAAGTATGCTCCAACTGCAACGGGCGTACGACCGGAGAAGGGCCGGGGCAAAGGCGGAGACGAACGGGCGCTCGTCACAGGTCGCAACTGTAATGCACGGGTTTTACTGGCGTCGTTGTCGTCGTCAATAATTGGAGTGAGCTAGCGATGTGTGCGGCCCATCCGGCCATACTTCCTCCGGCCGTAGCGCTCGCGCGCCGCCGTACCACGCTTCCGCGGCGGCACGTGCATGCCGTCCGAAGCATGATGATGCCGTCTTCTTCGCGGGGACGTGGCCGTGCAAACCTATCGCGTGGTGGGGGTGGGCGGTCGCCTCGTGCCTCTTCATGGCCACCGGACCGGCCTGCAGGTGGAGCACTGCGGCCATGCATTGCAGCTAGCGACGTCCTTCAGCTCCGGAGCGATCAGAGGGTTGAGAGCATCTCGGCCGTCCGATCGGACCCGTCCATCACAGGCCATGTTGCTGTCATCTAGTATGCGTACGTGAAGTTGCGTCGGCAGAAAAGATTGGTTCGCTGTTTTGGTTACATTATAAGCATTGCATTTTCTCTTTGTTTCTTTTTTTTTTGAGAAAAATATGACATTTTCTATTCTATAGAGATAATTGAACTAGCATCCTGTCTATTTTGCAATGTAGTAAGTAAAACCGTTAGCCTCACTTTGCGTGTGTGTGTGGCTACACGATTCTGCATTCGTGCAGTGCAAATGTGAGTAAAATATAATTTTTTAGGCTGTGATTTATGACTTTTAATGTAAATCTTTAAATTCTAGTTGTTCGTAAGAGAAATTACGAAGAGAAAGATAGTCGCATTCGATTTTGACTGGTATAATTGAAATTAATATAGTGTGTACTATAATTGATCTTATCTTAAAAATATACTATTTAAGAACTTTTAAAAACTAGTTATTATAACAAAAAAATAAAAAGCTGAAATCAAAGCCGGGTTGAACCTAGATCTTACGAAAACCACCTACATTGTACGACTTGATATAAACCATTTAAATGATGGGTCCATTTCGACAAATTTGCCCATCTCCATCCAAATAATTGCCACTCGATTAGTACGGAGGCAAGACACTCGTGACGAATAAAATCAACGACGTCGTTCGTTAGTACGATGTCACATTGTTTAGGACGAGCTCTTATATTTATCGTTTAGCAAAGCCACGAGCCTCGTATGACGCGAGGAAATGAGATGTAATTTAGATAGATCATGCAATCGTGGGTCACTAAACACGGTAGGATCTTTTGGGTTCGTTTCTTTGGTATGTGATTTATGATTTTTAGATAGATCATGCAATCGTGGGTCACTAAACACGGCAGGATCTTCTGGGCTCGTTCCTTTGGTATGTGATTTATGATTTTTGTTTTAAATTTTGGAAATTTAGCTGTTCATGAAAAAAATACAGAGATAGATACTCACGTGCAATTTTGGCCGATATAGCTGAAATCAGTGCAGTGTCTACTATAATCGGCTTATAGACATCGTCTTAAAAAGACACTCCGTCTGAAAACTAATTACTATAGCATACGTCATAAGCCGAAAAGAACATGTCCTCTATTTTCATGCTGGACTAGAAAAGAAGCGGTTGGGAATAGAAGTAGCTAAAAATAAGAGGTATTTGATTCGGCTGGAACTTTTAGCTGAGCTAATTTAAATGCTACCTAAATAGTCTTGCGACTTTGCTTATTTTTGTTTTTTTGGATTTTTTTTTCAATTTGTAGGGTTTATCAAGCTTCAATTTATCTTTTGTCTATGTTAGAATAATTCATTGTTTGAAACATCCCATCTAATATAATGCAAGATGCTTATTGCACTTTCAAGAGGCAAAATTACAAAGGATAAAAGAAAGCAGAGTAGGTGGCCAGGCAATGAAGAAACCATACAACCAAATAAAGGATGCACGGATACTGTAGCTATACGCCATGATGAGATGTGATGGCAATAAGATGATGACACATATGTTGCAAGTTCAAAACTTCACATGCGCAGTTGATCATTGCGAATGTTAAAATATATTGTCCATTTTTAAAACACAACATTATATGACATGTTACATTATAAGTTTTCAATATACATCATGACCCCAAAGTAACTACAATAGTGTCACACAACTCATCCATACTTGATCGGTCCTAGAAGCAACAGCATTAGGTGCAGTGGCGTCGCCTTCCCCATCAATACAATCGTTGTCCCGTTCGAGCCTCGCAAAATTCTGATCAAGTGATTGACTATATCTCTAATGAAATTATGCAAAGCCATCATAGCTAGGATAATTTTCTTCTCCTTTTGCATGTCGCAGTTTGGAACATTGAGAATGATATGCCACTTCAATTTCTAAATACCGAAATTGTGCTCCATGAAATTCCTTAATGAGTGGTGATAGTTGAAGGTCTGCTTCATTTTGACGGGCTTGATTGGGGAATGGGCAGGGGCATGGGGGGTTGGCTAGATGCATTTGAAACCACTTCAAGAAACTAATTCAAGAAGCTATCATATTTGATTGGGCTTGTCCAAACCCAAGCCGAATCAAGCGCCACCTAACTTTTCCGACTTGTTTGTTTTCAAATTGTTGTGTTACAAGACTAACTGATCTAGTAGTGCTCATTGTAGCTTAAAAGTTCAAGCTTTTAGCTTTTTTATTGTTTAAGGCTTTTTGGAACCGTAACTATTGTTAGTTTTTCAACGTAATTAAATTTAAAAAATTAAAATAAAAAATATATTATTTTACCATAGACAATATAAAGAAATATGTGAAAAAAGATAAAAACTTTAAAAAAATTAGAAAACTAGAAAAAGGCGCTATTAAAAAGCTGGAGCCAAGCCCAAATAATCGTGGCCTCGATGTTTTTATAATGAGATTTGTACCACATTTTGGAACAGTAGATGCACTCACTAAAATAGTGTCGTTTTCAATCTTTGCGTTACAAGACTAACTGATCTAATCTAATCGTGCCCTCGCTATTCTTTTTAATGAGATTTGTACCACATTTTGGAACTGTAGATTCAAAAATAGTGTCCAATTTTTGGACGGTTTATCTGTCACCCCCTGACGAACCAAATCTATGGTTAGTTTTTAGCTTTTATGTTTTATTATAATAACTAGTTTTTAAATGGAGTATTTTTAAGATAAGTCTATAAGTTGATTAAAGTAGACATTGTACTAATTTTAACTATGCAGGTTAAAATTATATACAACTATCTTTCTCTTTGTAATTTTTTCATAAATATTTAAAATTCAAAAAATATAAGCTGTAACTATATTAAAAAAAAACCCTTCCTATATATCTAAAGAAGTGATGGTTGAGCCATGAAGTTGCTCCGCTAATTATGAGCATGCATGCAAAAAGGTACGATCTTATTTTATTCCATTCTTGACTTTTTACTGTGCAAACGAATCATGTTAGGCACATAGGTTAGGGATGTTCGACCAAACAAGCAGCTAAAGGATTCAAACATGTAGCTAAAGGATTCGTACATGAGATCGGACGGCCCAATCTCAGTTTGCAGTACAGTTGCAACACACCACACCATCTATAAATAGAGCTAGAAGTCGGGCCAGACTTACCCATGTTAGTCTGAGGCCCGATTGACCTGACACGGTCCAAGTACGGTACGGACACCCACATGACGGGCTGTGCTGGCACTGCACGAATGACAGGCCCCGCCTAGAAAGCTAGCCCAATGGGCGGCATGGTATGACATATCGTGTCGTGCTCGAGCTGACCCGGCCAGGAGAGCATGGCCGACACGAGGGACACAGTCGGCACTCCAGCGCTGGCGGCCGCCTCGGCCTCGACCTCGTCTCCCACCTCCCGTCGCTATCCATCATGGTCATTTCCAGTTTCCCGCAACCACAAGTCATTATAGAGCAGAGAGAGGAAGTAGAGGCGAAGGAGTATACCAGAGCCATGTATTGCCAAAGTGCCAATCATTGGACACTCGGGACGACCGCGCAAGGTCGTAGAGGCCGGAGTCTAGAGAGCACGTCCCAGGCTCCTGTGCGTACTCTGGCGTCAACACCATGAACGCGTGCAGTCGATCCTACCCTTGTACGATTGCGAGGACCTCCCCCTACCCTCGGAGGCTCTGACGATGGTGTGGAGTGGGTCACCGGGGAGGCACGGTTGGGGTGGTAGGAGGCTGCTGAGGGAGGAGGGCGAAGGCGTAGATTGGGAGGCGAAGGGTGTGGCCGGCGGTCGAACGGAGGTTGGTGGCGGGCGCGGGGTTGGCTGGGGGAGGCGTAGCTGGGGAGGCGGGAGGCGGTCGGGAGAGGAGGGCGAGAGCGCGGGCAGGGAGGTGAAGAGTGCGGCCGGCGGTGGGCGGTGTGCGCGGGGTTGCCCATGGGAGGCGCGGCCAGGGTAGGGGAGGCGGAGGGCGTGGTCGGGCGCCAACGGCATGAGGGGAGGGAGCACGATGAGCACGAGATCCAGATTAGGTCATCGGGAGGAGGGGATGAGGAAAGGGGAATGAAGGGGATGGGTCGGGTACTCGGGCGGGTGGAAGAACAAACAATGAGGAGAAAAGAAAAGGGGAAAAGGGAGAAAATTAAAAAAATAAAATTAAAATTAAAATTATAAAGTAGATTTAGAAAATGCAGGGTAAGAGAATATTCCATAAAATGTGGCTAACACTGATTACCTTACGAAATTTTAGTAGCAATCTGACATGTTATTAAGAGCTGAATAGCATATCATTAGTAGACCAAAAAGGGGGAATTAGCGACCACCAATTAAATAAATATATTTCTATTAGATTATTCGAACGCTTATTTAAACACTTGATTCAATGATTAGTCACATCAAAATAATAGAAACCATTGTTCCATCTAAAGACAGGCAGAATCAGTAACTCTATATGCCACTTACACATATACTTTCTCTAGCACCTAGTAACTAAAGAAACTATGCACGTATGTATATAGATACAAAATATTGGTTAACACCTTAATACATCATACATACACAACTTATTGGACTATATTTTCAATATACATATGCAGACACAAGGTGCTTGACCGAATGGCGCTATCTTTGTTATTGCATGCAACTATTGCTAATTGCATTGTTCTTTCACTCTGTTGGTTTGAGGTTTAACAGATATAATATAGTTCCAAACTTTAATACCTTCCTAACATCAAAGCTAGCATAGTGTACACTTGCCATTTTCACACACTCTGGTAGGCTCTTAGTATCTATACAAATATACAACATACAATACGATCAGGTTACGAGGAAGCTTTGGATGGGAGGAATCAACCAGAGGTGCTCGAAGTCGGCATGTTGTAGAGGTGGCAGGAGTCAGGGACGAAGACATCGCTAGTAAGCTGTAGGGCCAGAGAAGCCAATTAAGCATGGTGAGAGGAAGAGGGAGGTGGGACGGTCACATCAACACGATCAGAGGAGGGTGAAGCTCACTAGAGAAGGCTGGCGACAATAAGGTCCAAGTAGCACGAGGCAGAGGTGGCAGCGAGCTCAAGGGAGCTTAGCGCGGCCAAGGTGATGGAGGAGGAGACAACAGCAAGGTGGGAGGAGGCTCGTGAGACCTGGGAATGGGCTTAAATAACAAATATTGAGGGAAGTGGCTGTTGCACGGCTTCAATGCGTGTGGTGCGACATTGTTGGTGTATAGGACAGGGCACGGCGGTCGAAGGCAACGATGGTAGTGGGTAGGCACAAACGCATTGATGACGCGGACGACATGGCAGTGATGATGCGGAAGAGCAATAATCACTAATGTGTGAGATGCGTGCGCAACGGCCATGGCGCACGATGTGGGTCGGGGCACACGGCAAAAGGAGGGAGGAGAGAGGGGAGTCCAGGCAAGGGCGGAGGCGACGGTGCTAGTGGAGTAGTGCCCCATCAATGCACACACAGGGAGGACGGCTCGGTGCTGCGACGACCAGTGTCGGGCACACACATGGCCGCACAGTGCGCGGCTAGGCGCGTATGGCGTAGGGCAAGGGGCGACCTGGGCTGACTGGGCCAGGCCAGAGACCATGAGCCAGAGGAAGTGGAAGAAAATGGGTTGGGTTCGTACCAACCGAGACCTGGGCTTTGGATTTTTTTGAAATTTGGTTTGACTTTGAATTTTTATTTGAATTCAAATTTAAATTTTTATCATGCACTTTGATTCCCCAAAAATGGGATGTTACACTCCATATTTTTTTGAGCATTGCAATTTTTTTACGACAAAATCTTGAGCTCAACATCTGCGAGCGTCATCAAATCTTAGTGTTGTAGGGGTGGTCCTGCCCCCTGTAACTGGGCCTTGAAATATGCCCAATATGTAATAGACCTAATAGTATAGATGAATGTACTAATGTACCATCACCTTGTATAATTATCAAGGGGTAGAATGAAAATTTTTCATTGTACCCTATTCATGTATATAAACCCGTAAGTGGATATGAGAGGGCAGATTCACTCATTCTTACTCACCAACTCTTTAACTAGTCTCCTTATATACTGTTTGGTCCCTAACGCAAGGGGTCTGTTCTTTTTGGTTGCAGCTTTTGGCTTTTGGTTGAAATTTTTGAATTTTAGCTATTTGCGACAGAGATTACGAAGAGAGAGATACTCGCTTGTGATTTTGGATGGTACAGATGTTGGGTTTTTAATGTGTACTATAATTAATTTGTAGACTCTATCTTAAAAAAATATTTCGTTTAAAAGTTATGTTTTATAGCAAAAGTTAAAAACCGTTTTAAGAAGCTGAAAAGAACAAATCCTTCATCTTTTCTAATGGAAGCAGTTAAGATGATCTACATAATTCACTTATATTAGTACAAGTTATAATAGTTCGACAGTGCTCTCTCCAAGACGAAGTACATGCTTAGATTAGCGATACTAGAATAATTCTGGATTTCTGGTACATAACATTCATTATTTTTCTAGAAAAAACATTCATTATTTGTGCAATTTACTGAACGATGAAAGAAACGGATCGAGTACCAGATCAAAATTAAATTGCTTGCGCCAGCTGACCATCGCATCATATCTACAAGATTCATATGCCAACAGATTTCATTTTCCTTTCCGGAGAGAAACACATGCAAAGCAATCGTGCGCTCGTGCTGCTCATAGAATTCATATTGCCGCAACGTGCGCGCTGCGTGCGGCACGTTTGCGCTCTGTTGGGTAGGTGCACCTGTACTTCCAACACAAGCAGACGAACACAACTAAAAAGGTAAAAAAAATATATATATCTCCTGATGGAAAAACGATAGAGCACTAGTAGATATAGCTAGCACAGTGGCAGCGCTATCTGTTCGTCAAACGCGATAGGAAACGGCGGATCGTTCGGGCCCGGCAGTCTCGGAACGGCGCCGGCCGGCAAAGGCACGCAGCGCCCACTTCTCGGTTGCATGGAATGTTGGGGCATGGCCCTACACGCCGCCCGCTGCTGCGATATATCCATCGATCTCGGCCGGCTGGATCACGCCGTGCCAACAGCAAGATTGCTCGCTCGCCTGCTTTGCTTGCGAGGTGCGCCATTTCAGCATCGGTCTCCCTTCCTCTTGCCGCCGCGGCCGCATGCCGAGCTAGACGCACGACAGCAAGGCCTCCCCCCGTTTTTGACTCGAAATCACACAGGGCTCGCAGTCGGTCTCTTTTGTGGCCTCTTCGGCTACGACTTATTTTTGGTTCTAATGTAAATACTTGTGCGAATGAATCGAAAACCGATAAATCGTTTCTAAAAGACTATTCTAATCAGTCGCTTCGAAACGACAGTGAAAAAACTGTTTCGTTTGTTTGTTTAAGAGAAAGCATAAGTTATATACCGAAAAGAATAGGGAACCGGTTCTTAGGAGGAGAAAACTTTGACCCTCGTTTATTTCTCTCCTGTATATGATGACATGGTGTACGAATGACATGAAAATATGCATGAAATGAAATGATTTGATTTGGCTCGTAGATTAGACGTGATGAAAATTAGCTGGAACCCCAATTATTTGCAATTCGAGTGCCAAAATAGTTTTCGGGTCTGAGGACTGTGCACGGCTTGCAAGCGTCGAGCTGCTGGTCCTATAGTCGATCTCTTCTCCGGCACTACAACAGCTTTCACCGAACCTCGCTCTGCTACCTAAACCAAGCCCGATCATAACTCTGCTCGCCTAAGTCAATATCGTTGGCGTTTTAATTGGTCCAGCCACTACCTATGCCAGGCGTCAAACGGGCAAGGCTCGAGCACGTGAATACTTATGGGTGTCAGCTACTCAACTATTCAGAAATGACGTGCGCGAAAGAAACGTTATATATATATATATATATATATATATATATATATATATATATATATATATATATATATATATATATATATATATATATATAGTGCTAAAGTCCCTTTCACTGCTAAATGTAAGCATAAGATCCGACTGTGGTATTCCCGGCGGTCCCAGATCTGTAGCATCTTGTATGTGATAAGCATAAGATGATTGATCGATGCTAGCTACGAGTAGGACAGCGACTCATAGCTGCACGCTTGCTTGTTTGAATTTCCTTGCCTGGATGAGTGTGTGTTGCTTACTTTATATGGACTACTTGTGTTTCTTTCATTGGCTAATGACGTATTCATGCTGCTATTTGATCTTTAGAACCCTAAACGATTTGCTCTTACCATAAAAAAAAAACCTCTGTTCATCCCAGAGTAAAAACTCTCTCTTCAGTTGGTGAAGATAAGATGATATTTTCAAAGTACTATGTGCATTCTTACCGATCTAACCTTATCATCATCATGTCTGAACACACTCATACTACAAAAATATCTGTTGCCCATGAGATGTCATGATATTGTGCAAATTTCTGCTGAGACGACATGTATTTCTCAATATCTTTTCTGCTGCTTCCTATATAACCTTAGTTTTGCTGAAATTTTCGGGGTCTAATTGAGCCTAACGCAAATCTTACCGCGGGGAAATGCAGCTTAATGTGATCTACAGCCTCCTCACCGGCAGGCCAGGTCAGTTGATCATCTGCCCATACATGCATGGTTTGATGCAAACAAATACTTGTAGGTAGCTGACTGAAACCAGCTACTACTTATTGTGCATTTGTCTGACAGTATCATGTCTCTTTGAACACAGATGAATTTTGATTTGATTTGATCTCTTATTCCCAAAAGTGTTGTTGTTTTCCCATATCACTACATGCGTAGGTTATGAGCATCTTGGCTCATTTTGTCGTTCTGTCACCTGTAGAATTTATAGCAGGCATGGAATTTGCGGCTGATGAGAGCATGCCATTGGGATTGCCAAGAGAAGAAAATCTTGACACACACTCTATCACTCAAATTAGTTTAGTTTACCTCCCTACCAATTAATTCATTGTGGTACCCCGAAAAAGAGTGGAAGCACCCCATTCGTAGTTAGAATCGCATTGTGTGCATGTGTTTTACTCCATCTATCAATCCATTATGCTTGACACAATCATCTGCATTGCAGAGTTCTTCTTATACACCTTGTGTTGATGCAACTATCAAGCCATTTGAATGGATGGTTTTTGATGACTTGGCCACTGCAAAAGAATTCTACAAGATATATGCACATTGCAGAGTCTGTATTGGTCCGCATACGGTTGTCAATGATGTTATAAGATGGAAGTGGTGGATGTGCTTCAGAGAAGACTTCTGGTCTGAAAAAGATAAGGACAACATGGAGTCAGAAAATAAAATGTGTCAGGAAGTTAAGTAGTTGTGGCGCTATGAGGCAATTCTTGTTGTCAAACGCACTATCGACAATAAGTTTAGAGTGAAAACATTTGTTGAATCTTATACACATGAGTAGGTATCACCTAGCAAACAATAGCTGATAAGATCTAATAGGAATGTAAATGAGAAAGCCTAGCAAATAATAGCTGATAAGTATGCATTAGTGGCCAGACATTATGTTGGAGTGCAACAAGGAGGCCCTCAGGGCCAGGGAAATCGCTGTAGAAAAGATGGAAAACAAACAGTTTAATGGTGCCCAGAAGATTCTACTACAAACTCAAGAAGCTTTTTCCAGAGCTTGAGAATATATCCCAGCTGTTCATTTAATCATTGTCATGAATGATATTTGTATGTACTGAGATGCTTGAATGCCAAACCAAGACACTGTTGTTTCTTTCATACTCAATTTCCATACTTTGTTGCTTATTTCATACTCAATCTCCATACTCTGTTGTTCAGATCAACAACCTGCGTGATGTCCTTCTCTACTATTCAGTTATGCCCATATGCACATGTATCACCTGTAACTGTTGTGATAGCTGATGGTCACCAACCAATATGTTCCTGCTTCCATGTGCCCCTGCGGCATCCGATTCGTCGATCTCAGGCAAAGCAAGAACGATGACGTGCCTGATCGGAAGTGGTCGCTGCTCCGAGGGACCTCATCGCTGGTTGTTATCCAGGCGACACCGCGACATTTACCGGATCCCAGGCGAGATCTTGAGAGGACCCTGTTTGCATTGCCCCACAGTGTAATGTGTACGTACTCAACTGTAATGGCTATACTTAGCCGGTGTTCACGACCTGTTGTTAAAATAGTCCTACATTAATTATAAAAGTATAAAAGATCTAACTTAAAAGTAGAGAAATTTCTCATCTCATAAGCTAGCTTTTAGAGATAAAAAGGCTCTTTTCGTCCAACATATCTCTGGCCCAATAAATATTAGTGTATGAAAATCCGATGGACCGTAACGCTAAGAGACCGCGATGTATGGTAGAGGGGACGGTGAACGGTTGAGGGACATCAATGTGTGAAGAAAGAGATTGTTGAAATAGTCCTATATTAATTATAGAAGGGTAAAAAATTTAACTTAAAAATAAAGAAGTTCCTCATCTTACATGCTAATTTTTTCAACGCTAATTTTTGAAAATGAGAAGGCCTTTTTGGTTTAACACCTGCTTAGGTAGGTGAGACGCCATGATCGATGCTTAGCCGGTGTTCACGCCCTGTTTAGGTTGGTGAGACGCCATGATCGACTTAAGAGCTAGACGGGCGAAGAAGCCGAGCTAGGCATGCAGGTGTACGTCGCCGTGGTGGCCATGGAATGTGGAAAGTTCCCACCTCCCGGCGCTGCCGCCTGAAGAAGCAGCACACGTGCCTGGAGGGAGACAGGTCGCCTCTTGGTGTGTGGTAGAGAATGTGACATGTTAATGAGCCTACCAATCTAGGCATGCTCGTGTGATGTTGCTGTCGACGAGCAGCTGGTTCTGGTGTTCATATGGCATAGCGAGTTAAGGCCGTCATGCTCGTGTTTCCCGAGCATGTAGTAGTGCTCTGTGCTGAAAAGTAGAAAGCCTAGAGATGGTGCTGCAGAGAGGGTCATTTCTAGCGCTCACATTTGCACCACCTGAGCATATATGAGTACATAACGTACACCCACGTAAAAGGAGGCCGTGAGCTCAGTCCCCGGCTTCAATTTTCTTGCATGTACCAAGCGGGAGCCTTGCATTGATGGGTGTGTTGCCGCGTAGTTGAGTACCGCTAACACAATGGATACAATCCACTTGTGATCAATCACCTTCTAGAAGAAAGAGAGGGGGCATTTCTTGAAGAGAGAGAGAGAGAGAGAGAGGTTTGAGCTAATTCGAACTAGGGACAATTGGCAGCCATGGCGCTCCATGGGCCACGGGGATCAGATCGTGCAACATGATACTTCAGGGGTACGTCTTTGCCTAACAGAGAATAGAATAGATTTGCTCAAATCACAATTAATCGGACGCATTCGCTAGGATAGTGTGGTCCAAGACCAAGACCGTGCGAACATCAAGGTGAGCAATCCCAGCAGCAGAGATTTGTTCGAAAGAAATCTCTCGGTTTCGTTTTTGCCGTTGGTTCTCGGCGTCCTAATCGTACGGCACGCTCGCTTCGGCGATTGCGCACCCTTTGCCACACCATGACATCACTAGGCTCCGCTCCACACCATACTGTTCCAAGAGAGAGAAAAAATGAATTTGCTAACGTTGGACAACTGCACTGCACGTAACTATTTGGGGCAAATTGCTTTCACTCGCATGTTACTTGCCATGCCTGTGCTAGTGCGCTGTTCCTTTCGAGGAAACCTATTCGCGCCTCACAGCTGAGTTCACACGCTGCTTGCTGCCTCGAAAGCTCCGACGCTTGCTGAGATGGGCTCACGTCACACAGCTTCCGAACAGTACACGAGTGGGAGATGAGTACAGGTGAAGTACGGCGCATCAAGAATGAAAAGAAAAGAGTCTAGGTACTCCACGATGGCGGCCTGCCCGCTAGCCGCATCAGCCGAGTAGCACCCCCACGCGCGCGGACCAACTTGTCCTCCCGGCCGAGCCGCCTTCCTCGACTTTCCTGGCCCATCTCCTGCGCGGCCGCGCCTACCCTTCGCATGCTCGTAGCTCCCCCGGCCTCGAGCCCACGAACCTGCGCAACTGGGCTCATCTGCCGCGTCGCGTTCCACCTGGACGGTAGACCACCTATCACACCGCGCCCAATCCAAGACTCCACGGATCACACCGTGGTCCCCACGGCCTCACCTGCCCACGCCTTCCGCGGACGGGCCCAACCCACGCCGCCATATGGCACGACAAAAACCAGAATTTTATTAAATAATCTATTTTTATTTTAAATTACAGTAATACACATACTTTTCTATTTTACACTAATAATCATCTGTCATTCAACCGTTGAGCAACTTAGACTAATCACCCAACGGTTGCACGCTAAGTGTCCAAGTCGCTCAACGGTTAAGCTACTAATCCCTTCGTCAAACGATTGCGCGCCAAGTCATTCAACCGTTGAGCTACTTAGCCCCTAGTTGCTTAACCATTGAACCCCTAGTTGCTCAACCGTTTGACGACTAAGGGGCTATAACCCGCACGTCAGCCCGGCGTGCGACTTGTCGAGGTGTCACTCCACAATTGAGCGACTAAAAATAGTCTTTCAATATTTAGGTAACTAGCACTAGTCGCTCAATTGTAGATGATTTGGACACTTGGCGCGCAACCGTTGGGCGACTAGCCCAAATCGCTCAACGGTGGAGCGACAAAGGATTATTAGTGTAAAATAAAAAAATGCAAGTATATTACTATTATTGGGAATAAAAATAGATTATTTCAAAAATTCGCAAAGGCCGCATAATGTTTTTTGAGAGTACAATGGTGGACACGCACACGCACTCACACACACACTCCACATGCAAGCCCCAACTCACACACATATGGGTGCATCCACTAGCATATATCTAACTAAAGTAAGGACCAATGCCTAGCAGGTGTGGTACTACCACACGAGGCACTACGGTACTACCGCTCTTCGGTAGTACCAGCATGCCAAGAGCGGTGCTACTGCCCTTGTAGCGAAGTTCAGAATTTTTAGGCACAATCACTTTGAATCTTATCCTTCCCTATCCAAATCACCTCTTCCTTGATCTAGTGACCACGGCTAGGACGAAAAGGCTCCGCATACAAGAATGCTTCTCCCGAGGGAGAACTGAAGGAGTTACAATCCCCAAGCGTGTCCTTCCTCTTCTTGCCGCAAGGGGGCTTTGTGCAAGTTAGCATCAAAGAGGGCGGCTCCTGTGCCTCAATAGGACAGTGATTCGAAGGCTGTCACGTTTTTGCAAGAAATGAGAGTAAGTGATGGAGGGCAATCTTCAAGACAAGAACAAGCAAGGAGCATGTTGAGCAAAGTAAAGAAAGTGATGAGGATGAGAAAGATAAAAGCTTTGCTCAAGGCAATGAGTATGACGATGATGACGACGATGACAATGAGGATGATGATATTGATATGGCTGATACTGAGAGCAAAGATTCAACCTTTTGCAAATTTCTAGTGATAAGTATGCTCAACTACGTCATTCGAATCAATTCGAGAAATCCGACAAGCTCAATGGATGCCCATTTTCACATTAAGTTCCAAGAAGAGGTGTTCAACAAAATTTACAACCACCATAAATATTTTGCAGATCACAAGTACGAAGATTGAAGACATTTGAACACTCTTGAGCGCTTTGCCAGTGCATATATCCTCTTCATGGAGCGGGTCTATAAGATATAGTAGCATTGAAATATGATTATCAAGAAGACATCATTCGTCAATTCTACACCATCGTCTATGTCTCCTATGACTTTGATTACATGATATGGATGATTGGGAATCAAAGGTATGAAGTTTCAAAGGCAGATTTTGATCAAGCACTTGGAACATATTTAAGCCAATATGAGAAGGTGTATTCTCATAGAGCACTCCAAACCCCGATGTGGTGTATGTTTTATGATGTCAATGTAAGGTACACCCCTAGAAAGCTAGCGGGACTTCTACTTCCAAGCTAGCCTAAGAACCTCTTTTATAGATTTTACTAATCACGGTGTTTGGTGAAAAATATCAGGTTGTTAGAATAGATGTCATCTTATAAAGAGGAATCATGACTAGTAGTTTGAAGTTAATCGTGTACCACCTTGATCAATTATGGTACATGCATGCATTTGGAACCTTCTCTGAATTTCTTTTGGAAATTAGTATGACTACATGTGTATCAGCGATATTACCGCTTCATCGCTACTACCGACTATTACATGTCGGTAGCTTATTTTTTAGAGAGGTGTGTTTCTGATCTTTCCTTGAAACTTTACGACCGCATTTGTTGGCCAGTAGTACCACGACGGTATGACAGTACCTGGTGTCCGGTACCACCGGAGTGTGGTATGACCGCACTTTAGTTGGCGGTAGCTAATTTCCAGAGATGTGCGTTTTTGGAGCATTTTCTCGTCTCTGGAAATTGGTACTATTTGTAGATGAGGTGTGGTAGTACCGGGCCTTGTGAGTACAGTACTACTGAAATTTGATTTAATGACTAGTTTTTGTATATTTAATGAATATTAAGTAGCCGTTGAATAGTATGCGTGATAGTACCAGCGATTATATGGTGGTAGTACCGCATCCCCTGATTTTTGGGGATTTCAACCCCAACGGTTATCCTAGTAGGTGGAGGCTATAAATACCTCCTCACCAGCAGCAAACAGCTTTTCTTGAACCTCATTTGATACATTTGAGCTCTTACTACTCTCTCTTCAACTCATTTACTCCATTATCACATTTTGTGGTTGTTGAAAGTATTCAAGTGCATTGCATCATCTAATTGATCATAATGTCACTTAGAAACCTTCAAGAAAATGTCATTGGCCTATTTCTCTTGGTGGTGGCTGACACCTAGACAGCTTAGAGGAGTTTGCATGATGATCTCTTCAAAGAAGATTATGAAGAGACCTAGCACGGTTGTGAAAGGTTGGAGCTCACTTTTTGGAGTAGAAAACAGGCTACCATGGTGGATTAAGGAAAGATTCAAGAATGTGCAAGGAGCTAACTTGATCAGTTCAAGTTCCCTCAACGTGAATTAGGGAAGACAGCAAGCCTTCGAGTCTACGGTAAAATATTGCATGTCATCTTTATTCACAAGTACATGAGAATTACGCAAGTTTTTTTTAATTTTTATGAACACCTAGAGACAACACACGTTGAAATTCAATCAAACCCTGCTGCTCTTGTTGGACCGAATGACAACAGAGGGGGTGAATGGTGGCTTCTTAAAATTTTTCCTAAGTATTCTAGATTCTATTATTCAATAACTAGAAAATTACAGAGAATACAATTCTCACCAAACACTCAAATAAAATCTCTTAAGAAAACAAATCTTGCTCAAAGCTTACTACACTTCAACCTTGAGTACAGTTTATCTATGGTAAACTCACTCATAATAGTGTAATCATTGATGGATGTGATTTTCATTATCTAGACCTCCACACCAAGAGCACCTAAAATTTAGCGTGCATTCTAAGACTCTGGGAAGGTCAAGCTAATAGTACAAAGCTCATGAAGAATTTTGTCGAACCTTTCCCACAGCTCATCCAAATGCTCACCGGGCTTTTTCTCGATCTTGGAGTGTTTTTCCTTAAGTTGACTATCTTATTTCTTTAATCGCATAGAGCCCTCATGGTAGTCAGAGAGGGCCTTTCAGATCTCATGAACAGATCTCAAGTGAGCGACTTGTTCAAACTCCAATCGACAAAGCCCCTGAATCAGGAAGTTGCGTGCCTTATTGTTTGCATCCATATCGGGAGATGTTACATTACCGTTAGCTGGCACAACATAAATGTTTTTTATCTTAAACTAAATTGTGTACCCTTGGGTCTCAATGTAAGCATACATGCGAGACTTTCAATACGAAAAATTCACTCCATCGAGTACAGGTGGCTGGATTGAATACTTGTCTTCCGCCATGGCTTCTAAGACCAGTTAAGATCTATAAGAAGAGCTAACCGGGCTCTGATACCACTTGTTGGACTGGATGGCAACAGAGAGGAAGGGTGAATGGTGCTTTCTTAAAATTTTTCTTAAGTATTTTAGATCCTATACTCTAATAACTAGTAAGTTATAGAGAATGCAATCCTCACTAAACACTCAAATCAAATCTTTCGAGAAAATAAATCTTGCCCAAAGCTTACTACTGGCGATGACAAGTTTACTATTTGCAATTTAACCGCCATGTCAAAACTGATTTGACCAAAAAATCTGCAAATGAACAGTATTTTCAACCTTATTTTAAAAACTAAAATTAATAGAACTTTTGATCCATAGATCCAAATGGTATGAAATTTTGCAGGGAACTTCTCTATGGTATTATGAATATATTCTAATAAATAATCATAAAAATCATGACCAAAGTTAAGACCTTTTCAGTTTGAAGGAAGAGTACACCAAAATCGAGCCAAAACCAAAATCAATGAATACAACCTGCTCGTGGGTGGATGATGGCCAAGATGGATTTAGATGTATTTTCATATGTCACAGCAAGCTAGAATACCGAAGAGCACAACCCAAAAACCCTTAAAAAATTATTTGGATCGATGAAACCACATGGTGTAAACCCGCCATTCGAACTCGGCTTCAATATTTTTCGTCTTTCTTATGTCATACTTGAGCTCACTATCTCATTAGGCATCCTTGATCGTTCTGTGTCTCAGCTCCGCCGTGAGCGTAGCCCCGATCCTCGTTGTCAACTATGGTGAATTCAAGCATCCTTGCCATGCAAAGACAAAAGAAATCATTTTCGGTCACAACTTTTTCACAACTTGACTCATATTAACCAAAACATGTGTCATGCAATCTTAATAAAATGACTTAGATTACCTAAACTCAATTCATGATTCAAATTCGAAAATCCTCAATTTTTGCCAATACCGGTACTACCACTCCTCTCAAGCCGGTACTACCACTTCTTCTGAAAATTCTAGAAAACAGCCCAAACAAAATACAATATTTTGCAAAATTGAAATACCACTCCAAAAATATTGCAATGATTCATCACAATATTAAATATGACCTTCTCACATGGTCCTTCAGCTCCCTTTCTCTTCCAATCTAGGTAGGCTCCTCTTATGTTAACATAACCCTAGTTCCACTACTGGCCTACCACTTTACGACCCTGTTCATATTGGCTTCTAAAAGCTACTTTTCTACTGTAAATAGTTTTTTACAGTACCTAATTTTCAAACAGAGTGTATTTTTAAAGTGGAATCTACTAATCGATTGTAGTACACACTGCAATGATTTCATTTATATCGGTCAAAATTGCACACAAGTATCTCTCTCTACAATTTTCTCTATAAATTATTACTATTCATAAACCAAATCCAAAATAATATACGAACGGACACTACTGGACACACCAAAGCATTGTACCCATTCAAAACAAACATCAGCAGCTCCCCCTCATGCTTATCCAGAACACAGCTGCCCGATTGAAAGCATCAATGATTATCACCCAAAATATCCACTACAAGTCATGGGCCAGTGCCTGGTATGCATGGGCACCCAAAAATTTTTAAAAACTTTATACCCTTCTTACTATATATTCTAATTAAAGTTAGACTTTATTGCAATTGATAATGCTTGAGGGAATTAGATAAAAATTGTATTCCATATCCTTTTTCAGGTTTTGTAGACAATCTAGCATATTTTACTTATAAATTTTGGAGCTGTATGTGATGTTAATATGCTACATCAATATTATCGTCATAAGTATAAATATACTAAAAACCCTATATGTTTTTCAAGTTGTAGACTATACGAACGGTCATGTGGGTTATATAGTGTATTAGTAAAAATCTATGTAATTTATTTCTTAATGTTAGTATTTGTTATCATTATAACACCATAAAATTAAATTATTTTCACAACTAAATTATAAAGTAGCCAATTAATTGAAATAAAAACCCAACTAATTATATAATAACGTTAAAGTACCATGTGAATACAATATTCATAATGCCTGGTTTACCAGCATTAACATTTTATTACCCCCTCCGTTCTCTTTAAATGATATTTTTATTTTTTACGGTTTACGAAATGTGACTTTGACCATTACTATTTGTAACTTTATCTTATTATATACTAATAAAATTATAATATTATGAAAGAATTTTTAGCGACAAATCTAGATAATTTTAAATGTATAAGCTATTAAACTTTAGAAAATTTGATAGTATAGGTTATAGGATATCAGTTAAAAAATTTATGTGGGTGGCACGGTGAGTTGACAACTGTGAGGACGCGCGTCAGGAGGTGTCTAGCGGCCTCGATGAGAGCGTACATCTAAGGAAGCGGGGCACGGTGGTTGATAGCGTATCCAAGGAGATACAACATGCGCAATATACACACCTAATGAATTTTTTCTAGGTCCGCCACTGCTCCAAGTACAAAAGGATTCCAGCCTATTCTCAGCTACACCTGGTTTGTGCAGCGTATTAAAAAAAGAAGCAGCCGTCCCCTGCCTAATCTCTGCCTAATCTTTCTCGTGGTGGATCGTCTCATCATTTGACATCACTATATGTACACCGGATCTGGTTCTGTGCCTGGAGACACCAGTGGATGTATGATTCACCAACCTCTCAGCCACGGCGAGCGAGCGCGCGAGTAGTGCTCCCGGACGTCATCGAGCAACTCGATCAGTTAGAGTAGATGCGAGCGAGCGCTCGAGTAGTGCTCCCGGACGTCATCGAGCAACTCGATCAGTTAAGAGTAGATCGATCAGTTAAGAGTAGATCCCATTTGTCGTCTCTCAAGATGCTGCCTAGCTATGGAGCATGCACTGTGCAATGCTTTCTTTCTTTGAAGGTTGGTGCAACTGTGCAAATGCAAATGCAATCTAATCTCTCTGCAGTCGCTCTGTAACATTTGCAGTTTTGTATGAGAGGATACATAATTCTCCTTACCGATCTAAAACGTATTAACAAATTAAAACATGTAGAAGCTGTATGCAACGGATGACAATGTGCGGTATTTAGAGAATAAATTAACCATCGCAAATCCCGAGCAATATTCCCTTTGACATCATCTAATCATAATAGTTCTTCCACCTGCTGAAAAATACCACCCTAATTTGCCTTGGTTGCCAATCTCGGAAGCAGTTGCTCCAATACAATGTCTTATTTTAAGATCGAGATGCATCTTGTAAAGGGGCAATTAGTGTTAGGAGAGTACATGATCTGACAGTGATACTAGTGGTAAAAACAAACAAACAAAGCGAGCAGGCCCTACCATATAGAGTGAAAGAAAGCATGTACAGATGTAAAGGGGAATGCATGTACAGATGTACTAAATATGAGACCATATATGATTGATGGAATCAGCTGTAACTAAACAATAATTCAGTCGCTCTCTCTCTCTTTTTCTCCAGTTAGGAAAACCGAGGACTAGAGTGACAGCCCCCTTTCTGAGCATACATACCGTAGGACCGAGAACACAGCTAGAGAGCTGAATATGAGCCACACAATCTAAGCCTTTTAACAATCTTTTCCTCAAATGAGCAAAACATAACTTTTATACTTTAATAGTTATGAGAAACTATAAATATCAAACACTGAGCACTCACAATAAAAGCTCTAAGAAAAATTGAGCAAAACAAGACCTTACCCCTTTGACCAGTCAGACCACAAACTAAGGGTCGGTTTGGGCCAGTCTAACAACTATAAGGCCGGTCTGATCGCCTAAGGGCCAGTTTGATCTCTCCATCTAGGGCAGCACTAAAAAGTAGCATGATTTCAAACAAAAAAAATGATGCAACTTTTGATCAACAATTCCAAATGACTCGAAATTTGGTTTGCACCTTTTCGAGAATATCATGAACGTATTTCAAGCATAGATACTGAAGATCAATATCAAAGTCTTGACCTTTATCCAAAAAAGGTTGCACTAAAACTAAGCAAAAGAGGAAAATCACGGTCTACTCTTGCTCGTGAGTCCTTGATGATCTAGAAGATTTTAGATGGGTCCTAAACCCTAGATCATAACACAAACTCAAACTAAAATGCCCAGAAGATCAAAACCTCAAACTCACCCCTCAAGCAAAATCGGGCAATCCCAAGAACTCGCAAATAACAAGTACCTAGAAGAATAATATCTAGCCTCTAAAAGATATCTTTATCACTTACACATCCTTGGTGCAAAATAAGATCAAAAGAGGAGAAGGAAACACTAAAAATCAAGCTAAATCAAGATGTCAACCCTTAAACACAAGAGGAAAGACTTGGGAGAATTTTAGATATATATTAATATTTGGAGATAAATATTTACAGCCACTTCTTAGTCATACACCAAGCTTAAGGATGATAAAAAGCTCAACTACAACAGCTTCTCATATCTCACATAAGGTCTATCCAAGATCCCTAACTCTCCTCAAAAGCTAAGGCTTTTTTATCATCCTTAGGCTTAGCACACAAACCATCTCTCTCCCTCCTTATATATAGAGGCACACAAGAAAAAACTTAACCAGCACCTCTAGTTAGGTTTCATCTATTTACACAGACTAACCCGTTAACCTAACACAATATCGAGTTTTATACTCACACAAGCATGTTTCTCAAGGCGCACACAATCATTAACCTATTAGTTAATCAACACTTGATCCACTTAATATTTTTAGCACATATATGACCTAAATAACTTAGGCCACCACTGCAGTTTTATACATCATCACTTTTTTGTATTGAATAATTTACCAAAATACCACTTTACCACCTTTCACGAAGCTTCACACTTCCTTTGCCTTATCGTTGACCTCACTTTTTCTCCAAACCTAGTCTATGATCATCTCCTTATTTGCAAACAATTCTCATATTTACAACGTGTAGGTCCACCAATGGCTTATGTATCAGCAAGTCTCTCCATGTCGGTTCCCCCAAGATCACGTCTCACTTGCACCGATCGCACCATTTGATGAATCATTGCTTGAATATTACCTTCAACATTTCTTTTCTTCTTTGTGCCTCGTTTGAGCTCAATTATCCCACCTAGTTTTCTTGACCCTACCTTAGCTCACTTCTAAGTCTAGTCCCAGTCTACGCCATTGACCATGATTACCTTCAAACTTTACTACACATCAAAGACCAAAAAATCATTTTTGTGCATAAATTCTTCACAATTTGATTTATATTAGTCCAAACATGCTTTATACATTATGAATATAATGACCTAGAACTCCAAACTCAACCCATGATGAATTCAACTTACTCAGCTCAACACTGACTGGTCTGATCGCCAACCAACGACCAATCATATCGCCACAAACTGTCTTCAAATCTCTCGGTAATAGATGACCTATTTGACAGCGACACCTATACCAGTCAGACCGTTAGCACAGCCGGTTACACTGAACCTGGGTCAAACCACTACCCACAGTTGGTTCGACCACCTCTGCACAGCAGTTAGACCATCTCTACAGGCCCGGTAAGACCGCTGTCCACTTGACGGCAAAACCTCAATTACAAATTTTCAAAAATCAAACTCAAATTTCACAAACTCTCTCAAACCAAAAATTAATTATTTATCACAACCATAGAGTATAGAGTGACCTTCACATCGTTTCTAAATTCCCCATCAAAGTTTTCAGGTCTAGAGTTAGTCTTCGCTGAGTCATTTTAATTCAGCAAAAGCGCCCACTACAAGACGATTTTTCTCATGATAGAACAAATAGGAGTTTATTGCACGCCCGGAGGTTGAGAGGTGACTGACGAAACAGCAGCCCTCGTGTGCATTTCTATTCGCCGCCGTGCGTCTTAAGCGGGTTTGTTTACTTCGCAGCCCTCGCAGAGCTTTGCTGTGACATGCACTGAAACGAGGCTCCTCTTCGCCAAAAGATGGCTGTCGTATCCAGCCTCCGATCACCGCTTCGCCATTGGAATATAAGATCTGCTATTTGCGCAAGTGATTCATCGCATCCTACTACTCGCATATTTTGGGCGTTACGAACTGCGTGTGTATAAGAAGTAACAGATTTGTTGATAGGCTGTGTACGTCTTTCTGTCAGAACAGACAATATTCGTATTAGCTATTCGACATTTTGACATCAGGTCAGGGAATTTTACTCCTTTTGCAGCGCTTTGGCAAACGGCGAGGCTGATGGCTGGAATTCCATCATCCTTCCTGATTGATGGACCGAAGGCATTCATTCCTTTCTCCAAGGATATATCTGCGCATATTCCATTCTCCATAGACTCCTGATATTTACTCAAACGCATGATTTGCAGCGCACAACCTAATGAAAGGCACAATTCAGAGTAAAGAAATAAAGATTTCACTGGGAGAATCAATACTGTTGTGCAAGTATATGAATACCAGGATTTAAACTTTCACCTGGCGATGTTACTAGTGGGGAGGTAAGATGTTCAGCATTGACTTACGTTTCGAAGATTCAGTAGAATGTCGCAATACATCTTTGCTGATAACCGATAAAGGGCGTTCATCTACATGTCTTCCTATTAGCTGCTACAGTACTAATGAGGATATAATAATCCTTAAATTATCATGTCATTATTACCCGAAGCTTTAAGACGTCTCTTGGCGTAGAACAACGACCGCTGCTTCGTAGGTTATATAAAGGTTGACGTCTAGGAGAAAGGGGATCTGATCTGATCCAAGCTGGACATATTGTAAAGCATTCCACATTACTTTCTCAGTTGTACTCAATTCTCTAAGCAATAGCCACACAGGAGTAGGGTTGTTATTCTTCCAAGAGAAGACCCAAACCTACATAAACATTTCTGTGTCTCTTCTCTGTGTGATCGTAGCCAGGTCTCCAAGAGTTTCCCCCGAATCCAAAAAATCATACATAAGATCGTTATTAAAACATCGACAGTTAGCGCTGTCTATAAGGAGACTTCTTCTAAGACTCCGATAATTTTCTGGTCGACAAGTTCTCTTTCTTTTGATGTCCTTATGGCAGGTGAGTGGAACAAGGAGAATTGGTTCGACCTGGTTGACTACGTGGACTCGATATGGATGTTTGCTAAGACTACTAGCAGAAGATGCTCTCCTCCGACGGTGAGGCTATCCCTAGAGATCCATCACGATATCTTAGAGATCGCACTACCGGAAAGGCTGAGAAGGAATCCTTATCCCCCATAGTGCTATGCTCACCAGAGGAATGAGTTTCCCCAAAGGGCAAGAGTCAATCTGACTACGAATAAGACTCGCAACACGACAACAGGCCTGCCCCCCAAGTGTTCAAATCCCCTAGCGACTATCCAATCAGGCTCGACGAGTCCTGGAATATGTCATTTTGAGAATTCATCAACAAATGGTGATCGTGACTCTTTAGTTGTCCCTGCACAGAATATGGGTGGGCTCCCTGTGAGTCCGTTCACACTGTCGCATGGTTCAACTCTGATCGGAGACGGTTATAACCTAGACTTCCCCTTTTTGGAGGAGCTTATTCTGCGTCATGAGCCTGTCATTGGACGACTCCTCAAGCTAGGAGGCGTCCGACCCAAGTGGAGATCTTGTTCGGGAGGTCTTTGCCCTCCCTGTAGATTCTGATCACTCTCTCAGAGAATGTCCTAGGGATGCTCCCCGCCAATCACACACTGCCACCCCTCGTGAGGATGGCGAGGAGACCTCCAGTGATGAGCCAGGTCAGTTCTCTTATTTGTGTGGGAGAAATCCTAGAAATAATCTCTCTCCTTTAAGACAGCCTCAACTAGCCTTAGACATTGAGGATCCATAGACCATTCGGAGAAGACGATTGGCTGCTTAGAGGTTTTTGCCTGGGCGCACTTATACCAATATGAAAGAGGCTCAAGAGCTTCAACGCATAAATAACTTACTCGAGAATCCAACTCAAGAGCTTGGTCAAGCACCAGGATACAATCACTTCACCAAGGGGATAGCGCGAAGACTTTGAAGCATGATGGCCAGACTCGAGCAGCCTTGTCGTCACAACTCTGGGAGTCGGATAGGTACTACTATGTCTAGTTGCTCGTAGAACTCACCTCGTGGGGTTCGACATGATAATAGGTCACATCATTATCCTAACCATAACTCCAGTCAGAGGAGAGTTCTTCGAATGTCCCTGAATCGATGAGCTCATGGAGGGGATGATCGATCATCACTTTGAGCAGTACTACCCTCGTATGGATGAAACCTACTACAGGTCGGATCCATCGATCACTAGGCACTGTCGAGTACAGTTGCCTGGAGACACCAATCACCCTTTCCCATAAAGGAGGTATCATGAACTCATTAGGGGATGTCAGGCGTTCACGTCTGAACTCCGAGCAGTGCGCTGGCCACCATGGTTTTGGCTAGTTAACATGGAGAAATTTGATGGGTCCCAAAATCCCATCAAATTTCTTTAGATTTACACATCGCGGTTGGAGCAGCAAGAGGTAGAGAACACGTCATAGCGAACTACCTATCGACTGTGCTCAAGGGATCCGCTCGGCCATGGTTGCTCAATTGACCATTTGAGTCAATCCACTCGTGGCAACACCTCTGCGATCTTCTATTGGTCAACATCTAGGGCATGAACAACCACCCTGGAAAAGAGGACAACATAAACCAGATGTGGTAGAATAGCAATGAGACCCTATGACAATTTATTAGACGCTTTAGTCAGGTTTGTAATTCAATTTCGAGGGTCTCTTATGCTTCTGGCATTAGGACATTCAAGCAAGGGGGTCCGCAATAGAAGGTTCATAGAGGATATCACCTTGAATCCTCTGATCACTGTCGCCGAGCTCTTTGAGATAGCTGCTCATTATGCAACTGCTACTAAAGTGGTCAAATGGACTAAAACCATCAATCAAGTTAATCGAAGTTCCAAAGAGGAAGGCGAAGGTAGTAGGAAGAAGGAGAAGGCCAAGAAATCTAAGAACAAGGCTAAGGGTCAGAAGCCTCACGCTAGAAGTTTGAAGGAAGTCTTGACTGTAGGTGATAAAGAGCCATGGAACTCCAACCAATACTCTGATCGGGGCAAAGGTAAAGCACATGTACAGAAAGACAACAAGCCTAGGTGGTGCCCTCTCCATAATAAGGATGGGCATGACATTCGTAATTGCTGAGTTCTCCAACAAAAACTCAAGGACAACTACTCCGATAAAGGACTATTCCCTACACTCAAAGAGTTGGGACAAACGAGTGGTCAGAAGTAATCGGAAGATGATGAGGACATGCCGTTCCAAGATCCGAAGTACACCATCGAGCATATCTATGGAGGATCTTTGGCATACGAGTCAAAACAACAGTACAAGGTTGTTGAACGAAAGGTAAACTATATTGACCCCTTCTCTTATAAATAATCTTCATAAATGGTGGGAAGTCACCATCTCTTTTGAGAAGAGCGACTGTTCAATTCCTTTGACTTAACCAGGTCAGTTTCTGATCATGGTCGAGCCCACTATTAACAATTGTTGTATGAATCGAGTGTTGATTGATGGTGGCAGTTTTTTAAATATCTTATTCGTAAGAGCTCTTAACGAGATGCAAATCCCTCGTACCAGAATAAAGCATGTGTGATACTCATTTCATGGGATTATACCAGGGTCTTCGGCCAAGCCAATTGGCCAAGTTTCTCTGCCTGTTATGTTTGGTCGCTAGGCAACTTCAGGACAGAGAAAGTCTCCTTTGACATGGTCAACTTCGACACGGTGTATAACGCCATAGTCAGACAACCAACTCTGGCATGTTCTCTGATTGTTGCTCATTATGCATACCAATGCCTTAAGATGCTAGATCCCAAAGGAGTCATCATAGTCTACTGTGATAAAAAAGATGATGCTTACATGAGACCACAAATACCTCAACATGGTCGGCTAGTTACTGACTTGGAAAGCCAACAAGGCGTAGCCTTTGACCAAGCACTTGAACCTAAAGCTGCATCGAAACCAAATGAGCAAGTCAAGGAGGTTCCTTTGGATCCAGTGGAGCCTTCCAAGACCATTCGCATCGGGGTTACTTTTGACTCTGCACAGGAAGATGCTCTCATCACCTTCCTCCAGGCAAACGCATATGTGTTTGTGTGGCAGCCATTCGACATGCCCAGAGTCCCCAGGGAGGTGATCGAGTACAAACTAGCACTACAACCTGATAAGAAGCCCATAAAACAAAAATTATGGAGATTTGCACCAAATCGACGGGAATCTATCAGATCAGAATTGGACAAGCTACTAAAAATAGACTTTATAAAAGAAGTCGATTACTCAGAGAGGTTGGCTAACCCTGTAATGGTTAAAAAGTCTAATGGTAGGTCGCGTATGTGTGTAGATTATACCGATTTAAATAAAAATTGTCCAAAAGATGATTTTCCACTTTCTCGTATCGGTCAATTAGTTAACTCTATTGTTGGTTGTGAAGTGTTAAGTTTTCTAAATGTATACTCTGGTTATTACCAGATTAGTATGTCTCTATAAGATGAAGAGAAGACTGCATTTATTACACCATTTAGAGTATTCCTTTACCTTAGCCTTTTACAACTTGGGGTCTCGATATCCTAGGACCGTTCCCAAGAGCACCGGGGGGCATCAAATTCCTTTTCATAGTTATTGACATGTTCATTAAATAGATTGAGGCTGAACCTATGACTGGGATAACAACAGAAGCCACCAAAAGGTTCATGATGAGAAGCGTGATCACTCAATTTAGAGTGATAAGTCAAATTATTACAGACAATGGTAACCAATTTTTAAGTATAAAATTTTAAGAATTTTGTGACGAATTTTGTACAAACTTTGTTATGTCTCAATCACCCATCCCCAAAGTAATGTGGCAGTCGTGCACGCGAATGGTCAGATAATGCAAGGAACCAAAACTCGAGTTTTTGACCAGCTTGTAAAATACTCGGGGGCTTGGGTACAAGAATTATCTTCAGTATTATAGGAAATTCGCACGACTCCAAGTCAGGAAACAATAGAGTCTCTATTTTATCTATTTTTGCTGCTGAAGCCATGCTTCCTTCGGAACTAAAGATTCGGTCGACAAGAGTCGAAAACATTAGCGATTCCAACCAAGAGCAACTTCGAGCGGATGACATCAACCTACTCAAAGAAAAAAGGAATCAAGCCTTAATCCGATCAGCTATATATCATTAGGCTATGCGTAAGTACTACGACCATAAAGTCTAACCTGGCAGCCTTATGGCAGGTGATTTAGTATTGAGGAAAATTCAATTCCAGTCAAATCAAAATAAACTTTCCCCCAAATAGGAAAGTCCTTACACCATGGTCGAAGTCACATGACCAGGCTCGATACAACTTGCTATAGAGGATGGCAAGATTCTCTCAAACTCTTAGAACATCGACGAATTGCGTAAATTTTATGTGTAACATTTCTATAAAAGAAACAAAACATTGGATGTACTAGTGGTGTTTCCTTCTCTCCTCTTCTTGATCTTATTGCATGCGAAAGGCATATTAGTGATGGAGATACGTCATGTATATTAAATCATATCCATCTAATCACTATGGTTTGCAAGATTTCAATATTGTCCAATTCTTGCTTGATTTGAATCTTTTTTTTAGGAATCTTAATCCGAGGGTTTTTGCTTTGAACCCTTGGTTGACCTTACTTGCTATGATATGTGAGAATTCATTTAAAGCTATCATGATGGTTCTTAATTCATGAGTAAGTTGTATCTACTTTTTTTAGATTTACTCAGTTTTTGATGCAACCTTGCATATTATGAGGAAAAATTAGAACTTTAGCCAATATCCTTGCGAACCTTGGATATAATAGGTTCCTGAGACTCTTAGCAAGGTTTGTGCAACTTTTTAAATTGTTTGGACATGGATTTTGAAGTTTGCACTAAATTTGATTTTGGGCTGGGTTGATTTCCTGTTTTGGGAACGGAGGAGTGGTCTAACCACTCCAAGGCCCAGTCAGACCAGTTGTCGGTCAGATTGGCAGGTTGTGGTTGGTCAAACTGCACCTCCAGTGGTGGTCAGACCGGTTAGGTGTTTAATCTGTGAGACCTTGTTGTTTTGGGTTGCTGCTTGGATTTAGGCTCTCAAATATGATCTTCTTAACTCTTTAGCTACTAGAGTGGAAAATTTATGAATGCTTTGGAGAAGATTTATAGGATGCTTTGACAGAGCATGTGAGAAGGTACATAATTTTATTGTGATGAATCATTGCAATTTGAGAAGGTTGGAAATTTAATTTGCAAATTTTAATGATTTTCTAGAAGTGTCGGCAGACCAGCTGGTCAGATGACAAAAGTGTGGGCGGTCTGACCGGCCCTCCCCAGTGGTCAAACCGGTAACCAAAACTGGTCTGACAGGACCCTATCCGTGGTCTAGCCGGTGTAGGGGTGCGGTCTGACCGGCCCTCCCTAGTGGTCAAATCGGTAACCAAAACTAGTCTCACTGGACCCTGTCCGCGGTCTGACCGGTATGTGGGTGCTATCAGACAAGGTGGCATGCGTGCTCCCGGCTGAGTTTTTGAATTTTGGGGGGTTTGTGTCTTGCGATGATTTTTATTGACCTAGGTCAGTGCGTTTATATTGCGTAAGGTATGTTATAGCTAACGTAAATTAAATTGTGAAGAACTTTATACCTAGAATTGATTTCATTATCTTTAAATATGTAGGATCGCTTGGAGTCAATCATGATCAACGGCGAGGATGAAGGCTACATTCATGGAGGAGTTGAGACTCAAAACAATCGAGAATGCCGAGTGAGATAGCTGAGTTTAAGCATGGCACGAAAAAGGCAGAAAATGTTAAAGGAAAGTTCAAGCGACAGGGTGAACCATGTGGCTTGGTCGGTTCAAGTAATGTGTGGTCCGGTGGAACCATAATAGAAGAAACTTACTGATGCATGGTAAACTAGTAGTGCACCTACATGTGGTAAGTATGACGATTGTTTGCAATGAAAGGAGAAGATTGAATCAAGAAAGGGTATTTTAGTAAGTTGATCAAAGTACTAGAAACTACCTTGAAAGAAAACTGTGGTACTTGAGCGGTGTTTGAGAGAGCGATTTAGGTCAAGGAGAAATTAAGAAGATCAAGTTGGATCAAGACTAAAGACTTAGCGAATTTAGACTTATACACTTTGAAAAACATGCATAGATGTAGTATGTGAGTTGAAATTCATGTGTGTGGGATTGTCGAGTTTTTCCAATATGTGCCAAGTGAATAACATCTACTAAGGGTTAGATAGATGCTGGTTGCTATATCTATTTAATAGGTTGGGATGGAGGCTTGCTAGTTAACCATCCAAGTATCTCCTCTTGCTCATGGAAGCCAAGCATCTAGGGTTAGGGTTGGAGAGAAATTGAGTTTTGTGGTATGCTTTCTTATCCTTCGGGTAGAGTAGCTATAAATTCTTCATCTTCAAGTAGCAATACATCAATATTTGTTCATGGATTCATCTTGTGTTCATTGGTTTGCTCTTGATTTGGTTGATTTTGCTCTTCTTTCTTCCCCTTTTGATGTTGCTGTGTTAAGGATATGTAAGAGATGGAGATGACCTCTAGAAATCAATCCCTATCCATCTAGCCAGTTGATTGGCAAGTTCTTAAAAAAAATCAGTTTTGTTTGGATTGGACCATCACGAGTGATTTCTTGATCCTAGTATTTTTGTCTCGATTTCTTTAGTGTTTTTGCTTGCTATGACATATGGGATTATATCTAGAGTCATCTTCTACCTACAAACAAGTCATATTCATCGTTTTCAATTTTGGCCTGATTTTAGTGCAATCTTACTTAATCTTGAAAAAGGTATGAATTTTGATATGGGGCATGTTCTTTTCAGTTTCTTAAAATGGCTTTTGGTTTTTGCTATAGTATTTAACTTTTAAACAGAGTATTTTTTAAGATGGAGTCTAAAAGTTAATTATAGTACACATTAAAAGCCCAATATCTGTACCATCCAAAATCGTAAGCGAGTATCTCTCTCTGTAATCTCTGTCGCAAACAGCTAAAATTCAAAAATTTCAGCCAAAAGCCATAAGCCGCAGCCAAAAAGAACAGGCCCATGGATTCTTGCTGCTTTTCTAACCTTTGATATGGATTCTTGCTTTCCTTAGTTGGAATAGGTTTTTGAGACTTTAAGTAAGGTGTATGCAAAATTTTATATCATCTAAACTTGTATTTTAGGAGTTGCACTAAAATTAAATTGTGTCAAGCTGTTCTAGACATGGAGGCCGGTCCAATCAGCTCCATCATTAGTCATGTCGGCTTGGAGCCAATGGTCTAATTGCCAAAGAGGTTAGACCGGCCCCAGAAAGCTGGTTAGACTGCCAGGAATTGACTTTTCTCCAGAGTTTAATCTTTTGAGTAATTTAATTGTAGGTTTTTGGCTGTTGATCCTATTACATGTAACTATGTAGTTATTTGATTAAAAGGTCAAAAATACTTTAGAGAAAAATTTAGACGACAGTATTCAGTATTCACTCCCCTCTAAGGCCTTTCAGTCCTACACACCGATATGCCAACCGTTCCACTAGCTAATGAGAACCAGCAGTACTGGAGCTTTGCAAAGTCGTATTTATGCAGACTTGCTTTTGCTTATCCAATACTACTAGCCTTGCATCCGGCTTTCGCCCCTCGTTCATTTCTACGAGCTCGATGGCCAAATCTTTCACGCAGGAAAAAGCGAAAGCCAAATCATGAATCATTAGCAAAATGGATTCCGAAGGTGGATGGGCTACGCTCACAACAGCCAACTGCACACCGAGCTTTTCAGCCGGTTTAAGCAATTTTTATGGGAACTTTTATGCAGTAAGATAAACTAAATAGAGGCAATTCGTTATATGTCACTAAATAACTTCAAATCTTCATAATGTCATTGTTGTCTTACTGGTGTGTGGACCCTATGCTCACATACTAGCCTCAAAATGAGTGATATATTGTAAATCATGCAGTTATTTAGTGACATATTGTGAATTTTCTCAACAAAATATCAAGGAATATAGAAAAGAAACTAGTATTTCAGTTCCTAGGGGTGAAAACGGATCGGATAGTTTCCGACCGATCCGGACGAATACGGATACGGATTGTGTCGGATCGGATTTTTTTCGGATAATTTTCGGATCGGATACGGATACGGATTTATTTATCGGATACGGATACGAATACGGTAAGCCTAGTATCCGTCGAATACGGATACGGATATGGATAATCCGGATAAAATGAAACCGGATATCCGGATTTTCTAGAATATCCCCGTTTTCTTATTTTCAAAATCTGAATAAAATCCAAAAGGCTCTAGAAAATAGCAATTAAATCCCAAAAATTCACCAAAAATACCAGAAAAATCCTTGAGACCTGAGGAACACAAATAAAATATTTTTAGCTCATGTTAAAGTTTAATTTAATCATATTAAATTATTTTAAATTCTAAAAATTTATTTTAAGCTTGATTTAATTTCAGAAAATTTATTTTTAAAAATATGGCTTTATAAACTCCAGAAAATCAGGATATTACAAACTATTTACATATTTTTGTTAATTTTGGATGTATAGTTTGAGGGGTTTTCATGTTCCGATAAATATTCGTAACTGTATTCGTTTCGATTCGTATTCAATCCGTATATGTATTCGATATTATTCGTATTTGTATTCGTATTCGAGTTATCCGTATTCGTATCCGTATCCGAAAAAATATGAAAACAAATATGGTAGAGGTATTATCCGTCCGTATCCGATCCGTTTTCACCCCTATCAGTTCCATTACGACATTTACAGATTTTTTTTGGCAGGAAAATAGATGCTTACACAACGAATATGAGAACTCCGACAGTGAAGTTATTCTTTGCTAAAAGAGGGGTCAAAATTTTTGTCAAAAATCTTAAAATCAAATTGCAGAAATAATAAAAACTTTTGATCAAAATGAAGAGGAGGCTTACACAGTACCAATACTACTACAAACTAAAATTTTCAAAGTAATAATACTTGTTTCCTCGCGGAAAAATACTTGTTCTTACATAGTACTACTATTTTCACACATAATTTCCGATACTATGCATTCAGATTGACCGCATTAGTGGCAATATTGTTTTTAGATGTAACAAAGATGTGGAGGGCATCTCAACACAAAATCTGCACGGATAGGATTACCAAATAGGCAAATACAACACAAAACCCAAGTTTTTTTTTTCTCTAAAAGGTTATTTTGGAGCTGAGAAGTTGCACGAAAGACTACTTGTGTGCGCTGTGTGGGTACGATAAGTTTCGCTTTTGTCGTGCCACGGAAGTTTACTTGCACATATGCGGCGCATTTGGCTGCGAAAAAAGTCTGTACGGTGGAGATGTGACACGGCGGTGGGTCCAGCATTCGGGATGGACCGGGTCCCATATCTCTGTGGGTGGATCATTACTCATCACGTAGGGAAGTTGGCAGACAGGGCACAAAGTGGTGGGGCCTTCGATCGAGTAGTAATCAGAATTTTTTTCACTTTTGATTATTTTTTTGAAAGCAGAATTATTATTTAATTTTTGTTCACATTCTTTTTCTTTAGGAGTGGAGTGGCTATACAATACAACATATGTGTATACTTTGGCCTCTAGGGATGTAATTGATAAGTGCATATTTATCCTTTCCTAGTTGGCCCCCTCATGGCCTCATCCTTGTAGATGGGAGCAGGTTTGAGTAGGGGAGAGAGCGGGAGGTTTAGTATGAATCTTAGGGGTCAAAATATCAAATAATTCAGAATGTGTTTGATTTAAAAGGAAAAATAAGTACTTGATGTTGGACACACCCTTAAAAACATTCTTTTTAAGATGGCCCTTAAAAAACAGAATTTTAAAATCCAACAGTGTGAGAACCACCTCTTCGTAAGATGGTGGGCTTATGAGTATACCACTCTACTCACCAAGATTCAATTTATGATGCCCACCTATTATATACACACAAGTACGTTTCAGTTGAAATTTTATAAAGTCATAGCATATGCTAAGGGGGGCTCACTCGCGTGTGTATACATATGGTGTGGGTACATAGTGATGTGTGTGTATGCATCTTCCATATAATCGCAAAAATAAAAGAGCGTGGGAATTTTTTGGTGCCTTTTGGTCCATGACCATTTCTTACAATAAACTAGTGAATTGACTTGAAATGTTACGATTTTTCTGTGCTCTTTTCCCATGTAGTACTACTTTGTAGATTAGAACACTACTATTTCCAGTCACAAAAGGAAGTCAGCTTTGACTTTTCAAAGTCAATAAAATGCCACTTTGACCAATAAATTTTATCATAATCATATTTTTGAAAACAATATTAAAGTGTAATGTTATGGCATTTTTGGTGATAAATTTACTTATACTATTTTTTGTGTATCCAAATTACAAATTAGACATAATATATGTAACATCCTATTTTGGGAGTTCAATTTGTGCTTAAATAAAATTTGATATGCAAATTCAAATCAAAGTCAAACTCAAAATTCAACTGTTTTTCAAAATTCTCCAAGCCCAAATCCTCCCTTGAGCCTGGCCTGGCCTAGCTCGTTCCCCATCTCTCCTTCGGCCGAGATGGCCTCTGTCCCGGCCCAAGTTGGCCCACACCACCCTCCTCGCGCCATTCACGCTCTAGGCGTGACCCGCACACATGCTAGACATGTTGTGCGCATCCCCGGTTGGCTCTGGCCACACACACGTCAGTGCCGCTCGCCTTTGTGAGCCATAGTGCTCACTGCCCCCCTTCCTGTGGGTGTCACTATGTGCCCCTGTGCAGAGCATGGCCTCGCTTCCTCGCCCAGACCCCGTTCCATCCTTCTCCTAGCACCATGTCCTCCCCGTGTCTACCACCCCCGTTCCACGTCCGTGCTGCATCCCCACGATTTGCGCATGCTCAAACGTTGCTACCGAGCCGTTCACTCCATGCCTTACCTCATGCACTGCATGCCGACGCCGCCTCCTTGCCTTGTGTCTATGCCATGTGTTGAGCACTTCCGCCCTCGGTTCTCTCCCGCATTAGCGCCACCCCAATGGCCAACTTCTTCTCTATGGCTATAAAGCACCTGAGGCACCTCATCTTGCCCCTAATTGCATCTCCACTACTCCAATTGCCACCGATCACCTCCCACCATCTTTCTTCCTCGGCTTCGATCGCTCGAGCTACTGCCAACGCCACCCTTGGTTCGCCGCGCCTCCGTTTGATTTACCGCTCCTAGAGCATCGCTTTGGAGTCTCGAAGACACCCCGAGCAATACCCCCTCCCTCTCCAACAAGCCGCCCCCATCGACATCCTCATCGTTGATTGGGTCCACATGGCCAACTCACTCCTCTCTTCCCCGAGACCCGTCGTTGCCTCCGGTGAGTCCCTCCTAGCCCCTAGATGCCCCCTAGCATTTAATTTGGGTTTGGTGCCACCGACCACTATGGTGCCATGCGCCATGCCTCGCCACCACATAAACTTCACCGATGATCGCTTTGTGCACCAAATCGAGCTGTGCCACCTTGCCTCTAGATGTGGTTCGGTGTGGGCGACCCATTTTGGCCCTTGCCTCCGACCGCTGTGGCCCCTCTCGCCGGCAATGAGCTGCGCCTTGCTTGGCAGGAGGAAGAGCTACTGTAGCACGAAGATTACGATTAAGGTGCATAATTAAATTTGTTAATGGCTGTGTTTAGCATTCGTTAATCCTTGTTGATGTGCAGGCTCCGCTCATTAAGTTAAGCCTTGATTCTATGACATGTGGCCCTTGTTCGTTTAGAATCCTTTTAAAACCTGGTTCAATATGCTGAATAGTGAAACGAGCCACTAATAAGTGGGCCCGGTTCACTATGCTGAATAGTGCCTAGTCCCACCTACCCTTATACATTTTCCTTTAAAAAAATATTTCAAAATTTAATTTGAAACCTGATGGTCCCACTGTCAGTCTCTATAACCTTTTTTAATTAAAAAATAATTTGAAAAAGAAATTAATTCTGGTTGACCCCACCTATTAGTGAGAGAGTACTCTCTCCCCTTTGTTTAGTTTTGGATTTAATCCGAATTTAAATTTTGGAGAGCCCGTTCTCACTCATTTTAACTTCAAATTTAATAAATTTATTTTTGAATTCATCTAAATTCAAGATCTATCTAATAACAGTGGAATTATTCAATTTAGAGTTGATTTGAATTTTCTTTTTTATTTAATTATTTTGCCCGCATGTTTACTTGCTTTCTAATGTGATCGTTTGAGGACATGAAAGAACCGCAGTTCAAGCCAAGTCAAAATTTTCAAGACCAACCCGCTTGTGAGCCAGGCAAGCCAATATTTTGATCATATTGGATCTATATTTTATGCAAATTTATAGTTATTTAAATTATCAGATTGCATGCTATTATTTGCATTCAATATTGTATTATTATTACACCATGATTTGGATACTTAATTCACATAATCTTTGTCACCCTAGAAACTTAATGGTAACACTACTAGCTATAAGTTGTACTTAAGCATCATGCTAGTCTTGCTTATGTACCCAGGACATTAAATTGTCCTCTCATCATCTTTTAATATGGAACTAGTTTTGGGCAATCATTGAGAGAAAATGACTGGAATGTTGAGATACATGGGTTTATGCTTCTCAAACCCCTAAAACCTACTGTTACTCATCTATACGGATGGTAATAAGGTTGGTGTAGATGTAGCACGAAAAATTATGATTTGTGGTAGCATCGTCTAGATAACTTGAAGGACTAAACCCTGTGATGACCTCCCTATATAAAACAATACAACCACAAGTCTATAATTGGTATAACTTAGCTAACTAATTTATATCTATCAGTGCAGGTTAAACCATTGGAGTGACCCATGGGTCATATCACTAGTTTTAAGTCACCGTGGACACGACTTATGTTGCTGGATATAAGCCGTCGTGTGGCGCAAAAGGGGGTCTTGATGTGGTGGACATAACCTCACTAAGATGAAATGTTAACGGGTGTAACTTACACTGAGTGATGTATTTTAAAAGTCTTGTGGTGATGTTATTGATTCACATGTCCAAGAAAATATGTGAAATATACTGAGTTGGTTATCTCTTATGGGTAAAGTATACAATCTCTACAGAGTGTAAACTATTCGAACTGCCATAACCACGATCAAGGGCGGAGACATGAAAACTTACTCAAGTATATTTATTTCCAAAACTTTATGGATGAGATAAAAACTCATCAGGTGGATATAATCCTGATTTTTTTCCCTGAGTGGATGTAACCCAATGATGATATTGGGTGAATGTAATCCTAGTAACAAAAATTAACATATGATGGATGAAACTATGTAATAGGTGGATAAAACTTGTACCGTTATAAATATTGCATACTTTTACTCTCTTTAATAAAAATATAGTTTAATAAAAAATGCTAAATCATAGGAATTTCTATTTATGATAATTTCAATCAATGCCTTTAGCAAATAAGAGAACCCGAGCCTACCTTTATTGAACCTTGTATATATACTACAACATGTTGTGTATTGTCTCACGAAGCACAATTGCTTGTGCTCACCCTCACACACTAAATCTCTTAGAACCTGCGGACCAAGGAAATTATGCATACTGCGATGTCACAGGAGCCGATGGTGATGAAGATGGAGGAGATTAGGATAGTCTATAGTAGTCTAGGTCTTACCCTAGTTATACTGGCTAAGTTGGTATTTGTATGCATCAATATTATCTACATCCTTAGTTAATATCGGCCGCACACGTTCTACTACAGTCGTTTGCGTGTGGCGAGATGTACCTCCCCCTTTTGTTATTGCTTCCACTTTTGCTTTATGTAATGTATCCATTAGGCTTGATCGGTTTTATTGTAAACTTGATCTGATGCGGTCTATTAAACTTTGATTGTAATATTAATAAATGGTATGGTTTGAATCATATATGAAATGATTCAGTGATGTATCTGTGAGTACTATCTACTGATCCAAGAAATAGTACAGTGGTTTCACATAGGATTCTAGATTAGCTAAATCCAAATCCACAATATCTTTAGTCAAAATTGATACAATTTAACTACACGTATTCTATGGAAATTTCTTTCTATGACCAGAGAAAGTAATAAAGTTTGTTTGCGTAAACATGCACCGCTAATTATGGACCCAAGTACTAACATGCTAGTTGGTACTGGAAAAATTGTCATCGGACGTCTTTTTTTCAGTTTCTAAAAGCTATTTATCGGTTTTTCTACAATAGCTAGCTTTCAAACAGAGTGTCTTTTTAAGGTGGGGTCTACAAGTTGATTATAGTATCTACTGTAGTGACTTTATTTATATCGGCTAAAATTGTTCGTTTCGCTTACTCCGTATCCTCTTTTACGAATAATCCAAAAGTTATAAATCACAGCAAAAAACCATAGCAAAAAAGAATAGGCCTATCATCACAAGTCATAGTTGCACCCTAAAGAGGTGCATATATGCTTATGGTTAAGAATATTGATCGGGGGACCAATTACTAGTCACAGTATTCCCAGCGACGACACACTACTACAGAAAATCGTATCACAGATGGTTCAAAAACGTCATCACAGACGGTTTTCTGAACCGTCTGAATTTATGGGTCAGTGATAATCGAAGACAGTTTGAAAACCGTCTGTGGAGTAAATATCACAGACGGTTTGTAACTAAAAACCGTTTGTGATAGCTACCATCGCAAACGGTTTGTAAGAAAAAACCGTCTGTGATATATCAATATCACAGACGGTTTGTAACCACATGCATACCACATGCATTGAGGCCAGCTAAATCTAAATTAGCTAGATCTTCAAAGTATATATATAACAGTCACCGAAAATTAATTAGCTAGATCAATTTTGATATTGCAACCAAAAATAAATTTCATTACTAGCCATATCTATGGCAACCAAGAACTCAATGAACCTTCAAAGCACTCCTGCCAAATAAGCCTCCTTCCACCATGCAAATAAAATGGCCTGAAAGTCTTACCACCTCCAACTGCAGCACCGGTTAGATCTGGATCGAAATGAATACAGATGCATATGCGGTCTAAGCGACACAATAAATACATAGCAGGATTATCACAGACGGTTTTTACTAAAAAAAACCCGTCTGTGATAGTGGACTATCACAGATGGTTTTTAATGAACAACCGTCTGTGATAATCTAGACTATTACAGACGGTTTTTTGACTAAAACCCGTCTGTGATAGTCCACTATCACAGACGATTCATTTGTAAGAACCGTCTGCGATAATTCTTTAGTAGCACAGATGGTTTTTAAATTAAAACCGTCTATGATAGTGTACATCACAAACGGTTTTGTGAAACTGTCTGTGATTTGCCGTCTAGTATTAGATTTTTTGTAGTAGTGACACCTATACACGTATAAGGATGATTACCCTTTAGACCCACTAGATGACCATGATCGATTAAGCTGTTGCTACGTACTCATGCTAGTTGCCATTTACACATCTAGCCTACACCCCCATCAACCGATAACGCCCGATCGAGCATCACCTAATTTGATCGCCAGCGCGTGATTCGCCCCGGCGGCAAAGAATCTCCCGGACGTGGCAGATTAGACCCCGACCGATGGCTCCGATCGAGACTTCAGCCGCAATGGTGAACCACACAGGGCACACGCACCCTGCGGTGTGCTAGATGTAGCGCACACGTATATCGATCACCAGAGGAGGAAACCCCATCAGCGCGTCGCGAATGACAATATTCATGCGCGGGGATTCCCATTCCCGACGTCCATCCGATGCAACGTCGTGTCGGCCAGAGGTGGGACCTGGGCTGGGTTGTGTCGGCATGGCACAGACCTAGTATGTTTCGGGTTACGTCGTGTCATATCGGTTCGGTCCAATCACCTCACCGTGCCTTACCGTTCTGGCTCGTCTTGTCTCCGGCCAACCTAGGCACGACCCAAAGCTCAATGGTTCAGCTCCGTGCCATGCTGGCCCTAGTCCAGCCCTAAGTAACAATAAACCTTGGAGACAGCGACAATGATGGTGGTGGTGGCCGCCATCTTCATTCAGCTCATGCCCGCCTTGTTAAAAACCTAGTTAAAATTGAATTATTTACGTAAAAACAGGGGCACGTAAATGTTTTAGGGAAAAATAATTTTTTTGATATTTTACAGATACAATATTACTGCCTTGTTAAAAACCTTACACCTCAAAATAGGTTTCTTCGACTAAGGAAAATAGTACAATAACAATATGAGTATATACTAACTATAACAATACATGTACATAATAACAACCCATTGACTACGCAGTACTTCGTGAGATCGGATCGTGGCGATGTCCTCACAGCGTGACTCACGCTGACGACGCCGGCGGAGGACGGTGGTGGCTTGATGACAGGGTTGCGAGGCAAGCCCGGATCTGCAGTGGCAGAGCTAGGATTTTGACGATAGGGATACGAACTTAGGGCACCTAGTACATTTGTATTACTATTTTTTGAGTAATTTTCTTCATTGGCCCCCTCAGTATTATAGATTTTTTATCTGAAGCCAAGAGCTTCATTCATTGGAAAAGTCCTAGCTACCTCAAATTCCCTCAAATTTCTCCGGGAGCCCTAATTACCACCCAGAGCTAGAAGCAAATCTACTCCAATTCTCCAAACAACTTACATATCAATTATCAAAACCTATAATCTGAACATTCAACATTGAACAAAGGAAAACATTTCAAAGAAATTTGAGGGGGATTATACTACTTGGCCTCGCCCTTGGAGGGTCTTGGATTGAGCAGTAAGACGACACCGAGATCGAGCAGGAAGATAGCAGCAGCACGACGACCTTGACACCCCACCTCGGCTTCTTCCCTATGCATAAATCCCAGCCCTCGATCAGATCAGACCCTAGAACCCCCATCAAAAACCACAAGTTCACAACCCAATGGAACCAAATAGCAATCGAGGAGGAGGGTGCGAACCATGATGCTAGGACTGAGAGGGGCCCCTAATGCCCGCGTAGGGAGCGCGGCGCATAGTAGTGGTGATGTCGCAATGAGTTGCGCGGCTCCGCCATGGCTGTGTGATAGGGCACAATAGGGTCTAGGGCAAGGACTACATCTGGCTGCTGATGGATATATGAGATTCTATCCGAACAATGACCATTAATTGATGCACAGATGCAGTCTGAGGAAGTGAAGATCACAGAAATTGATGGATATGGATGGCACGTGGACCGCTTGACTATGAGATTCTCTCCTGACGTGTGTGTTAGTATATGTTAGTATGTGTAGTGTATACTTTTTGTATTAAGGGGGTATATACTATATTTTTGTGCAAAAATTTTAGAGGTGCAACTGTACCCCTATGCATCTACTGTAGCTCCACCCCTACGAATCTGGTGGCACGAGGCCGGATTCAGCGGCTGTGGCTCATGTGGACAATAGTGTGATGAGGCGAAGATTGGAGAGAAAGAGGATGACGTGTGGTGGCGGCTCAGGGTGCTGACATGGAGGACAGCGAGTGGTGGCGTGGAGTGACTGAGAGAGAGGATGTCTTGAGCAGAGAAAGAGGGGAGGATGGCTTGAATTGGTGAAAGAGTTGGGAAGGTGGAAGAAATGATGGGTTGCTTTAAGATTAGTGCAACTGCCATATGGTATAATTCTAGAGCCATATGGTATAATCCTAGATATATAGGGCCTCAAGGAGAGGGGTTCAAGGCTGTCCCCATAGTATTTCCTTCCCTCTCATCAGTGACCGAGTGGCAGAGCTCTCTGGCTCAGTGGCGCAAGCGTCGTGGGTGGCATAGCCTGACGAGCACTAACCATGCAACTTCAAAGCAGAAAAACCTCGGCGGGCGTGAGACCGCAAGTGCACAGTGTGCGCACCGGGTAGATGACCCTGACAAAATGACGTTTCTGATGGCTCGGTATACCGGGCCGCAAGCACCCGTACACGAGCACATGAACCACTCAAATTTGGGTTAGAGGTTGGTCGCCGTTGCACGGTGCCTTTAGTGCCTTTTCGATGCCTGCTTGATGCTACGTGTGACTACTGCTGGGGTGCACGTGACGACACAAGGAAGTCTACTTGGTAGATAGCACTAGCTATTCAAGGTTTCGAACCCAGATCAATGCCTACAGCTACAGGCTACAACTAGCTACATTGTCCCAGTTAGTTGTATTATACTAACAGGCTGGCACAAAAAAAGCCTGGCCCAACTCCCACCTCTAGTGCTGGCCGCCAGCAACTCCTCCTGCTAGTGGAGTACATTACACTATGACGAGTCCAACCTAGAGGTGGGAGTCAGGCCAGGCATTTTCAGTCCAGCCCGAGGCTGACCGACCCAAGCATGGCACGGGCCCATAACGTGCACGGGCTAAGCTAGCATGACACAGATAGAGGAGCAGGCCTGGCTAGGCCTGGAAAACTGGCCCATCAGGCGGCACGACATGGTCTAGCCTAGCATGCCAGCCCTGCACGACAGGCACGACCAACATGGTGGCGGTGTCCAGCCTAGAGCTACGCGGCGCCGAGCAGTAGGGCGGTGCATAGCACGTGAGTAGGGGTCGAGGCAACATGAAGGTGAGGCAGCTCAACTAAGGCGACGCCAAGGGCGAGCTAGCCAAGCGCGCGGGAGGCCAGCTGATGCAGAGCCGCAGCTCAAGACAAAAGGTGCTAATCGGCTTGAGAGGTGACTGATGGCAACCGTGGAGGGCGGCCCCTGCCTATGGCAGCGGCTAGCGGAGGCTGCATCATGGCCGGAGGAGGCGCAAGCACCGGCCAAGGTCGGTGGAGGCACTGGCGGCTAGCAACCAGCGCTGGCGCAACTAGACGGAAAGAGCAGCAATGGTGGCTGTTGCCGTGGAATGAAAGAGGAAAGGAAGAGATGCAGCCATCGGGTGGAGAAAAGAAAGAGAAGAAATGGAAGAAAGAAATAGGGGAGAAGAAGGGGGAAGAAGAGGGGTAGTAGGAGAGAGCAGTTGGCGCCAAAGGAAGCTGTTGAGAGAGAGCAGTTGGGAATGGGCGGAGGAGAAGTAAAATGGAGAAGAGAAGAAATAGGGGAAGAAAGGGAAGGAAGAAGGAAGAGCAGTCGGCAGTGAAAGAAAGAAATGGAGGAAGAAACGCTAGAGAAGAAGCAGTTCTGGTGTAGAGAAGAAAGAAGGAAAGAAGAATGAGATAAGCAGGAGAAGTGTTTGTGGAAGTAAAGAAAAAGGAGATAGAGAAATGAACATGTGGTTGTCAAGTGGAAAGAAAATTAGGAGAAAGGAAAAAAGAAAAGAAAAGAATAGAAAGGAGAAAAAAAGAAAGAATGAAAAAGAAAAAAGAAGAAAAAGGCGAAAGCGCGAATCCATTAGTGATATCGGCAACTGTGCATGAGTAGCCGGGAGAGATGCAGATTTGGTGGCAATGCCAGCAGCTGCGCACGAGAGGCTGAGTAGATAGCATCCGATGGTAATTAGCGCGTCTAGTGCTTCGATAATTGTATTATCGTATTTACGGTATTTAGCTATGCATATTTGGGGTGTCGATTTACCTAACATTGGATAGGAGCTTTGGTGATTTTAGCATAATTAACGTATCAATTTCTATTATATTGTTAGCCAACAAATTAGATGATGATAGAATGGATGTCATTCTTTATTTAACTAATTGAATTAACTTGCTTATGATCTAGAGTGCTTCTGGTATTTCTTTCCTGCCAATTCAATGTAGGTTTGTTGGTGGACCGCTAAACGAATTAAGGCTTGATTCCTCTTTTCTTCAAGTAAGTTAATGTCATCTGCTTGATGTTGCTCTTGGTTGGAGTCGTTGAAGTTCTCGACCCTTATCGACTAAATCTTTAGTTCAGGAGGAGGTATGGCTTCAGCCCAAAAACTAGAGAAAAAAGGTGTTTTACCTGTTGGCTGACTAGGAGTCATGCGAATTGCCCATAATATTGAAGATAATTCCTGTACACAAGCCCCCGAGCACATTATAAGCTAGTAAAAGACCTGAGTTTTAATCCCTTGTATTATTTGTCCATTCGATCTTTGGACTGCCCTATTGCTTTGGGGATAGTCAACAAAAGCATAACACAATTTGGTACCCAATTGTTCACAAATTCTTGGAATATTGCACTCAAAAATTGCTTACCATTATCTGAAATTATTTGTCTTGGTACTCCGAATCGAGTAATTATGCTTCTCATCACTAATCTTTGTAAACATGTTAATAGCAACAAAAAAGAATTCGAAGCCCCTGATGCTTTTTAAAACGGACCTAGGTTATCGAGACCCAGGTCACAAAAGAGCAACATAGAGGAATTGTTTGAAGAGCTTGAACTGGTTGATATATTTGGCTACTACAAAACTAGCATTGTACATATTTCTTAACCAACTTTTTGACATCATTATGGGTTGTTGGCCAATTAAAAACCTTACTGAAAGGCTTTTCCGACTAGCATTCTGTATGAAGCGTGTGCTCCACAGATATCCCCATGTATGTCATGAAAGAGTTGTAATCTTTCTTTTTGCAATATGCATCGTATGAGAATCTCTTGAGTACTCCATTTAAAGAGTACCCCCATCGACCAAAGTACACATTTTGACCTTGCAGAATAACAATATACTTTGAGATCGTCATTGGGTACTGAACCCTTCTAAAGATACTCATAAATGTGTCCCATCTAGGTATCATCATACTCTAGAGAGGCTACCTCATTAACATTTGTTTTTGGTGTTTCGACCAGAGACAGCTTCTGGAGTTGTTCTATGAAAACTCCTGTTGGTACTTACGATTGAGAAGAAGCTATTTGAGCCAGCTGGTTAGTGAGAAAATTGTCCTTTTGAGAGATATATTGTATCTCAGAACTGAAAAAAATGCTTCTCAAGTTTTTTGACTTCCAACAAGTACTAAGACATGGTCGAGTTAGAGCATTGGTACTCTTTTTTGACCTGATTCACGACTAGTTGAGAGTCTCCTCTCATGAGTAGTCAACAAATCTTGAGCGCTTTTGCTGCTTGTATGCCAGCCAACAAACCCTTATATTTGGCCACATTATTAGTGGTTGGAAAGTTTAATTGAATGGTATACTTTAAAGTCTCTCCCGTAGGAGATTTCAGGACCACCCCAGCCCTCGAGCCACTAAGCATAAGCGACTCGTCAAAGTACATTGTCCACTAGTCTTGGGAGTTGTACTGAGGATCCTGAATAGTTCAGGATTTGTCTATTCAGCGACAAAATCTGCAAAGATCTGGGATTTAATGGTCATTCATGATATGAAATGGAAGTCGAACTCCCCAAGTTCTACTTATCATTTTGCCATGCGTCCTGCTGCTTCCCTGTTCTAGAGGGCCTCTTCTAAGGAAAACTCATATGGCACAACAATTTTCTGCGTCTAAAACTAATGCCTCAGTTTCCTCGAAGATATGAAGAGGGCATATGAAAGTTTTCGAATTTGAGAGTAGCGCTCCTTAGACCCGTGTAAAACTTCCCTTGCTTAGTAAACTAGTCATTGAATATTCTTGCGTTCTGCAACCAGCACCGCGCTTACTGCTTGTGGCGTGGTAGCTAGGTATATTAAGAGTGTTTCTTCTAGTTTTAGAGAAACCAAAATGGGAGCACTCATAAGATACTTGTTGACATCCTCGAAGGTGGTGTTAGCCTCTTGCGTCCACTTGAAACCTTCATGTTTCCTTGGAAGTTTAAAGAAAGGAAGTTCTTTTTCTCTTAGTCATGCAATGAAATGACTTAAAACTGCCATGTGCCCTGTGAGTTTTTTTTACTTCTTTCTTAGTGGTCGAAAGGCGCATTTGGTCAATGGCCTTTATCTTTTTAGAATTTGTCTCGATACCTCTTGCAAAAACAAGTAATCCGAACAATTTTTCTGAAGAAACTCCGAACACACACTTCTCTGGATTGAGTTTCAAGTGGTGTGTTCTGCGGTTGTTGAATGTTTCTTGCAAGTTTGAAATGTGATCAAGCCATTTGATGCTCTCTATGACTAGTTCATCAACATAAACATGCAAATTTTGGCCTAGTTGAAGTAAAAAAGTCGATTGCATCAAACGTTGAAAAGTAAGACTAGCATTTCTCAAACCAAATGGCATTAGACTAATATTTCAAATGGCGTCATAAACGCTACCTTTTCTTTATCTTCTAGAGACATACTAATATGATAATAATAAGAGTATGCATCTAGAAAACTTAATACTTCACAACCAGCAGTAGAGCCAACCAATTAATCAATATGAGCAAGTGGAAAATCATCTTTTCGACAAACTTTATTAAGATTAGTATAGTCTATTCATATACGCCACTTACCATTAGACTTCTTAATCATTATAGGATTAGCCAACCACTCTGAGTGATTAACTTCTCTTATAAAGCCTACCTTCAGTAGCTTGTCCAATTCAGACCTAATAGCTTTCCATCAATCAGGTACAAGTCTCTATAACTTTTGTTTTACGGGCTTATTGTCATGCTGTAGAGGTAGCCTGTGCTCGATCACCTCCCTAGGGACCCTAGGCATGTCGGATGGTTGCCACATGAAAACATATGCATTTGCTCGGAAGGTGATGAGGGCATCTTTCTATATGGGGTCAGAAGTAACCCCGATGCGAACAGTCTTTGAAGGCTACTTTGGATTTATGGGAACTTCTTTGATTTGCTCATTCGGCTTCAGTACAGCTTTGGGCTTCGAGTGCTTGGTCAAAGGTTACGTCTTACTTGCTTCTCGAGTTAGTAACTGGCCTGCCATCTCGAGGGACTTGCTAGCCTGGCATCTTAAGACATTGACATGCATAGTGAGTAACAATTAAGAAACATGCCAAAGTGGGTGGTCCGAGTATGGTATTATATGCCATGTCAAATTCGATCACATCAAAAGATATTTTCTCTATCCTGAAGTTGCTTGGAGAACCAAACGTAACAAGAGAAACTTGGCAAATTGGCTTCGCCGAAGATCCTGATACGATCCCATGGAATAAGTATCATACATGCTTTATTCTGGTCTGAGAAACTTGCATCTCATATAGAACACTTACAAACAAAATATTTAAAGATCTACCACCATCAATCAACACTCAATTTACTCGATAGTTATTGATGGTAGGATAGACTACGATCAAAAACTAACCTGGTCAAGTTGAAGGGATTAGACAATCACTTTTCTCGAAGGAGATGGTGACTTCCGACTACTTAGGAAGATTATTGACAAGGAGAGGGTCAATAGAGTTTACCTCTCGTTCGACAGCTTTATGTTGTCGTTTTGACTCATATGCCGAAGATTCTCTGTAGATATGCTTGATAGTGTGCTTCAGATCCTGGAACGGCATTTCCTCATCATCGTTCAACTGCTTCTGACCACTTATTTGTCCTAACTCTTCAAGTGTAGGAAGTGGTCCTTTGCTGGAATAGTAATCCTCGAGTTTTCATTGGAAAACTCGGTAATAGCGAAGGTCATGTCCTTTATTTTTGTGAAATGGGTATCACCTAGGCTTGTTGTCCTTCCGCACGGGGATTTTGCTCTTATCCCGATCAGAGTACTATTTGGGATTCTGTGGCTCCTTATCGCCCACGGCCAAAACCTCCATGGAACTTCTGACTTGAGGCTTCTAACCTTTTGCCTTGTTCTTGGATTTCTTGACCTTCTGCCAAAACCTCCAAGGAACTTCCTTTTGCTACCTTCGCCTACCTCTTTGGTACTTTTATTGGCTTGGTCAATGATTTTGCTCTACTTGACTACTTTAGCAGTAGTCGCATAATGATTAGCCATCTCAAAGAGTTCGGTGACAGTAGTTGGAGGATTCAAAGCAATATCTTCTGTGAACCTTCTATTGTAGACTCCCTGCTTAAATGCTCTGATAATAGAAGTATAAGAAACCTCAAGTATGGAATTATGAACCTGACTAAAACATCTGATAAATTGACGTAAGGTCTCATTGTTGTTTTGTCTCATCCTATGCAGATCATCCTCCTTCCCAAGGCGATTGTAGGTCCCTAAAAGTTGGCTAGTAGAAGGTCACAAAGGTGCTGCCACGAATGGATCAACTCTAGTGGTTGATTTAGCAACCACAATCGAGCAGATCCTTCGAGCACAGTCGTAAGGTAATTTGCCATGACATGCTCTCCTCCTCCTGTTACTCAAACCGTGGTCATATAAATCTAAAGGAATTCGATGGGATTTGAAGACCCATTGAATTTCTCCATGTTTACCAGTCGAAACCATGGTGGCCAATGAAATTCTTGGAGATCAAGAAGCTCCTAAGCCTCCTCAGACTAATACAGGATGTGTTCAGGTAAAGCCCTTTGGGCTGTAAACCTTCTTCTCCAAATGGTCTCAGGATCTTCTATGTCTGAGGTAGCTTGAGTTCACCTTAATGGAGTGTGATTACTTTGAGGATTTCTCTCACGCTGATCAGAGTACTCACATGGTTCATCACTAGAGGTCTCCTCACTGTCACCATAAGGGGTCACAGTGTGTAAGCGGCGGGGAGCATCGTTAGCCCTTCCTACTGGAGAGCGATCAGTATCTACGGGGAGGGCAAAAACCTCCTGGATATAATCTTCACTTTCATCGGATGCCCCTAGCTTGAAGAGCCATCAAAAGATAGTGCATCGTGACCTCGAGTAAGCTCCTCCAAGAAGGGGAATTCTGGGTTATAACCGTCTCCCCTTGGAGTTCAGAAAACAAAAAACATTGGCCCTATTTGGAATACAGGAATTTTATATGCAGCAGTTCAATTCTCACACGAATTGAGAAAAATTCCCGTACTCCAAATGAAGCCTTATATTAGACATTCAAGACACAATTGTAAGTGATGTTACTATGCGATTCCTTTGTATATGTAGTGGCACATGAAATATATTCTACCAATTCTTTTTTAGCGTCATCCTGTTGTAGTGGAATGAACATGTAAGGGCTACTTCTCTATTACTCATTTTAACTATCATCTCGTTGTCCTGCTCACACACTATTTCTGTCTTGGAGTCTCATACTTTTATTTAGAGATATCTAATTATTTAAAGCTACATGTCTCTAAAGATAACTAAAATCACGTAATTTGATTTGCTCACATATATATAAATGAAAAATGCCATTCATTATTTTTAAAAAACTTTCCTTCAACACAGTGATGCAACTCATTCAAGGGAAACTCTTCAGATCTTGCAAGAGTATGTTCAAGGATTATTTGAAGCATTGGTGCACTCTATCCCAAGTTTCTATTCAATTGCAGCAATGGATGGCTATACTATCAAGCACTTACAAAAGCTAATTTATGAATATTCGACTGATAAGATCCCAACTATAATGTGAGTACTCTATAATTTATTATTGATTATGCTATGTTGCACAATGTACGTTTAGATTTTTTATTTTAACTAAGTTTTTAGCAAGAGGAGCACAACAAAAATAAAAATTGTGGTTGTTATCATCATTTGCCATTGTCTTTGCTATCTATAGTTACTCAGGACTAATTTAAAAATCGATACGGCACAGTGCCAACCCGATCGGCTTTAGACCCAAAGCACGTCAGACTCGTACCATGCCGGCCAAGTCCCACCTATGGTCCGACCATTTGGACGGGGGAAATTAAATGGGAGAAGACTAGTCTACCGAGCGCGCACGTAGCCTCCAATCATACATATGGGTCGGACGTGCGGGCGCTGGGTGCATGTGTCAGGGTACGTACGTACGTACCTGCAGTGGTTGAGCACTTGGGGCGGGGGGCACCAAGCCTGTCTTCTTTGCCGTCCATGGCATATGCACGGGATACACCGGCCGCACATAGACGGTAAATTTTAGGTATGTTCGGTCCTAATTGGTTCGTCAGTCGGCACAGCTTACAAGTTGTAAAAAAGGAAAAGGTGGTTAGGGACATACGTACCGTGACCAAACTTGGCCTCATAGACTCAACCCTCGAACGACATTGGCATCTATACTGTAGAGTCTCGCGTGCTGCAACATCTGTAAGACAGCTTATAAGCCCTAAGCAACTATAAGAGCAACTCCAGCAGGACCTCTATTTGAACCCCTAAACTCAGATTTGAGAGTCAGAGCAAAAAACTGAACTCTACTTGAGCCCTCAAAAATAAGGGCCTCTCAAATGAGATCTCCAAACCCTCATTCCTAGGGGGTCCCTACTTGAGCCCTCAAACTCAGATTTATTCGTATTTGAATACATACGTCCCTCATAGGGAACAAATTTGAATTTAAATTTGAATATTCGTATTTGAATTCATAAATTTAAATGTCCCTCATTGTGCTTTCAATTTAAATTTAGAATAAATTTGAATTTAAATTTGAATATTTGTATTTGAATTCATAAATTTAAATTCAGAACAAATTTGAATTTAAATTTGAATATTCGTATTTGAATTCATAAATTTAAATTCGGAATAAATTTGAATTTAAATTTTAATATTCGTATGTGAATTCATAAATTTACATATTGTCCCTTATTGTGAAATCATAAATATTTTATTGTGTATTGTGCTTTTGACCCATACATATGCATATAGTGTGTGAGGAAATAGAGAGAATTGAGAAGTAGGGGCTTTGTTTTAAGGGCTCCTGCTAGAGTGCAGCCCAGAAAATAGGGCCCTCAAAAGTAGGGGGAGCCCTCAAATGAAAAGTAGGGGCCCTGTTTTAAGGGTTACTGCTGGAGTTGCTCTAATGGTTTTGTGGACCACCTCCCAACTATATATATAGACTTATCTGAAGGGATTATCAAACTTATAGAAGCCATGTTTCAGCCCTTGACAAAGTGCGATGCGCCACATTATCATCTATGCGCGCAATTCTTAAGTTTTAGAGCCAGTTTGGTTCGTATACTAAGGTTACCAAAACTTATCATAATTTATTGCCAAACTCATCTAAGGTTATATCATCCAAATTGAAGCCACACTTTGGTTAGCAAAAAAGAATCTGTCCTTTTTTTTTAGCCATTGAATATCATCACGGACAATGAAAAGTAACAAAAAAAAAAGCCAAAACTAGAAAAGACTAAATTAAGAAGCCAACGTGCTCTAGAAGATAGAAGTCAGAAGCTAAAATAATTTGGAGCGGGACCTAAGTGTAATGCTCATCATTGATCTCATCAATATATAGAGAGTTGGCACTACTATAAAAAAGGCTTATATTAGACGTCTCATCATAGACGGTTCACGAAAATCATCAGTATTAAATGCAATCACAAACAGTTTACGTTTAGAGACCGTCTGTGTTGGTACCAGCGTTAAAAACCGTATGTGAAGAGATAATAAGAACCGTCTGTGATACTTTACAAACAGTTTATTGTAATACAAACCATCTATGATAATGAAGTTATCACAGACGGTCTAAATTAAAAACCATCTGTTATATATTTTCCTCATCGTAATCCCCTAAAATTTCATAATCTCCCACCTGAGTCCGAATAGGATTCCGTTCCGACACACCTTTAGTAAAACGGGTATAACTTTTATATACGGTGTCCGTTTTCGACGTTATTATACTCGTTGGAAAGCTAACGACGAGCCCGATCCAAAAAAATAACCAACTTGCACTAGTCACCCTCTAAGACCCTAAAATCGGCCATCTTTAGCCTCAAATTTGCATCGCAAGTTTTTTATTTCTGTTTTTGCCAAAAAATTTTATCTTCCCTTCAAAATTTAGGATTTGCCTCAACTGCAATGTTGTAGATCTCGTCGAAATCTTTTAAATGAGTATATATAATATATATAAGCCATATAGAACTTTGCTATTTTATTTTTGAGACTAATCATTTACATCGTATTGATATATATATATATATATATATATATATATATATATATATATATATATATATATATATATATATATATATATATATAGTCTTTGATAATGAAGTATCATAGATGGTTCGTGGTTCAAACCATCTGTGATAATTATATTTTATAGAAGGTTTGTGATTCAAATCATCTGTAATAATTATGTTTCATAGACGGTTTATAGTTCAAACTGTCAGTGATAATTTGGTCCCTGACCGCTGGACCTATCGATCCTCCCCAACCCAATTCTAACTAATAGAAACCGACCAACCCCCACCCACAGATCGTAGCTCTCGTCTCTCCCTCCCTTATAAATACTCACATCCCTTACCTACTTCATACACTCAAAATCTCTCCAACTTCCTCACCATCCTTCTCCTCAACCCTGACCTTGATGGCCTCCTTACCGTTCTCTTCCTCGATTCCAACCTCTACTTTATGCGCTTAAGTCGGCGCATAAGATGGTGAGCGTCAAGGACATTCAGCTCACGCGTCAAGGACCTAGGCATAGAGGTCTCGTCGGTGCGATTGAGCTTCTATTAGGATCTCTGTTTTTCTATGTTCTTACTATATTTATGAGTTGCTCAGTTTGTAATGGAAATGGAATGTTCTCTACTCTATTTACTTGTTATCTTGTGATCTTGTGATGTTATAGTGGTGGATTGTAATAGAAATAAAATGTTCTCTGCTATGTTTGTTGATGTTATCTATTGTGTTTGCTATTGTATTTGTTTATTTTCAAAGGGCATAGCTAACATTTCTTGAGGCTAACCGAAAAATAAAAATAAAATTTAGGTATAAAATGAACTATCACATACGGTTTATAGTATAAACCGTCTGTGAAGGTCTATCACAGATGGCTCAAACTAAAAACCGTGTGTCATACTCACACATCATATATGGTTCTATTTACCAACCGTCTGTGATGAGAAAATATCACAAATGGTTCGATATACCAACCGTCTATGATACATGTCCATCATAGACGATTGGTAGCTAGAACCGTATGTGATGTGTGAGTATCACAAACGGTTCTAGCTACAAACCGTCTGTATTGTATTTATTACAGATGGCTTACAAACCGTCTGAGATAACCTTCAATTATCACTGACACATAAATTCAAACGGTTCAGAAAACCGTCTGTGATGACAGTTCTGAATCATCTGTGATGACCTTTTTTTTGTAGTAGTGTGGTCTCAAAGGGGTAGGGCAAGTTGCTGTAAGCCCCCAACTCCTGATGTATCTTTTGAGCTCTTGCGAGTCATCAAAGGTTGAAGAGCTGCGTCAAAAGGTAATTTCAGTGTGTTGGGTCAGTGCTCCAACTTCTGGATAAGGTTATATCGAGGAATCCAACTAGAATGTCAGCAAAATCCCACATTGTTGGGTGGAATGACAACGAGCTTTGGTGCTAAAGAACGCACAATGTGCAACTGAGCTTACGTGCAAGAGATTTTGAGCACAGTAGCCAGAGAACTATATGTCTATATATTACCTAGAAAAAAATACCATGCATATATATACATGACTAAGAAAGGTAATGGAGAAACTAGAGAAAAGGTAGAATCCTAATTCCTACCTACACAACAGACATGATCACAATGAATAGGTGGTATTCACCATTTGTACATCAATTACAAGTAGTAAATATATATTGAGTTTCATGCACTAACTAGTTCTTCTAAAAGTTTAAATTGATGAACTGGGCAATAATTTTTTTTCTTAAAATTGTGTCAACCATTTCTCGAGCTCAAAACCTTTGTCTTTCACACTATACTTAATTTAATGGACCAACCAATTCACTCAAAGTATAAACTGCCATGGAAAAGCGTACAATATACTTATGAGTAAATTTTGCAAAACCCAAGTTTTAAGGAAAAGGTAATGTAAAACCCAAGGTTTTACATTTTTTTCGAGGAACCACATGTTTAAGCAAAAGGTTTGAAAAAACCCTAGGCTTGCCCTATCTTGTTTCATCCATTTGGATGTGATTAATGGGACCCATCTATCAGTCAGACTGATAAGTAGGCCTGCATGTCAGCCCCTTTTCTCCCCCCTCCCCCTCCCTTCTTTACGCTCCCAACCATCCTCACTCTCATATATAACAACTGGTGCGGTGCACAATGACGGCAACAATCATCAACAACGGAGATGACCTAGGTGGACTTAACTGGAGAGCCCTTCTTGTAAGTCTAACAGGTTGACCTACTTGTAAGTTTAGTTAATAGGTGGGCCCCACCTATCATATCTCGTTGGAAGGAACGGTGTTGGGCAAATCTGGGGTTTTTTTAAACCTTTTACACAAAAGCATGTGGTTCCTCGATTTTTTGTAAAACTTAGGGTTTTGCATTACCTTTGCCCAAAATCTGGGGCTCTGTGAAATTTACTGTGTACTTAAACACGGAACATAGCATTGCAACAATTCTATGTCCAAGTTTTCTTCATGTCAAAGAATATCTATGCTTCCTGTTGCAAAATTCAAACCTATATGCTCAAGGCAGAGAACCCAGCAACACCAAATTCCTCTTAATCCTTAAAAAAAACTTCTATTATTTTAGGGTGGTGCTCTATGCTCTTCTCAGTGGGATATAACTCATTGCCATGCATACCCTAACCCTGTAGCGACTTAACAAAGCCAAAGGCACCATTATAATGGATAATTTTATTCCCCCATGGTCCAATAAGCCTCAAATGCTAAAATATTCCCAAAACATTTGAGAAAAGGAGCAAACAAAACTGATCCAAAAGGAGAAACATAGAGCATAATAGGTTTTGCTTTCCATTTTTGCATGGATACCCCTGGCGAACTCGCAGTGGCTCAAATGACAAATACTAAACTTAAGGGGTCATTCAGTGCAATTTCCCAACACTAAAACCGTATAAACTACGCTCTGAGTGAGTGACCTCATAATCCTATGTGTTCTATACTTCTCTTTTAGCTAATCCACCCAAGCAGTGACAAATTTTCCTCCTTTTTTCCCTTTCCCATCCTTATAAATAACCATCTACCCGTTGCACTGCGCTCTCACACCATCGCAGCAAACAGAAACCTCTCAAGAACAACACAAAACCAGCACACACACAACTGCTACTAGCTAAGAGGAGAAGCATACGAGAATAGCAGAAACGATGAGGCCAGGAGCAGGGTTCAACGCGACGGCGGCGGCGGCGGCGAAGGCCGTGGTAGCCCCCGTGGCCGCCGGCGGCCCCGCGCATTCCGCGTGGCACTCGCCGGTGCCGTACCTCTTCGGTGGCCTGGCCGCGATGCTCGGCCTCATCGCCTTCGCCCTCCTCGTCCTCGCATGCTCGTACTGGAAGCTGTCCGGCTACCTGGAGGGCGGCGCCGGCCGCGGCGACGACGACGGTTCCTCTGCCGACGGTGCGAAGCCGGCGGCCTCGGACCTGCCGCCGCCGATATGGGAGGAGAAGATACTGGTGATCATGGCCGGGGACGTCAAGCCGACGTACTTGGCCACGCCCATGTCAAGCAGAGCTTCCTCCTTCGGAGACCGTAGCAACAAGGGAGAGGACGAAGAGAAGGTGCAAGAAGTCGCCATGGCCAGCATAAAAGTTGCTGAGAATAGTGAGCACAGTGAGAGACAGAGACGAGCACCACATCCCTGAAGTATGAGTTTTGCTTCCATTTTTCTTTGTTTTTAGGTTTATTTTGATGCCCGGTGAGATGACTAGAGTGGCTCAGAATTGTTGGCGGATCAAAACGCACACCATTTTTGCTTTGGTTTCGTCGAAAAAGCGGAGCGCTTTGATGCCGCCAAATAGGATAGAACGGGATTGGAGAACCATCTCCACAAGGAACGTAACCCCGATCAAAGTCATATTTTTTGTCGGGTTATCTGTAATTTTTGCAATGACGAACGGGCAGAGCGGAATTGATAAGTAACAGCAATCAAGAACATAGTTTTGTGGAATCATCTGTAATTTTTGCTATGATGGGAGTGGAATTATAGCATGACAAGTGCAGCTTTTACCAAGCCTTTGGTTTCTTGAGAAAAAGTTGATGCTAGCTTCTAGTTACTTTCTTTTTGTTTTTGCTCCAAGTGAACGGAAATGGGAATATTTCTCCTGTTTTCTGTTGTGGCCAAGCTAGTGGGAATTATTCATCATATACCCTCCTCTTAGACTGAAATTCAGGATTTACCCTCCGGCCCACATGTCAGTGACTCATCCTGACCCCACGTGTCAGTGACTCGGAAGGGTAAATCCTGAAACTCTCAAATGTGAGGAGGGTATATGACGAAGTTTCCCGGATGAGAATTATTTGTTTCAGGTAGGACGCGTTGCGCCGATGGGCAGTCCTGGTGATGGCGAATATATGATCAGCAGCAACCATCAGCTGTTGTTTCCTCGTGGCACTGTAGTTTTCAGGATGTCCAATCAGCCAAATTTGGGAGACACATTATAATGAACAGATTATTGAAGAAGATGTAAGATATCCACCATGATGTTGATATGTATCACCAAGATTTATGCTACTACCGCCAAGGGTAGAATTAGTGCTGAACTCTAGAATTTTAACTTTGTGCCCCTAAAATTTCAGCTGTTGTTTCCTTCTGGCACTGTTGTTTATGCCCGTTATCTGCATATTTTCACCCGATACTTTACTTTTAATCGCCAGCTCTACACATCTCTTGTTCATGCTTTATTTTGGGGGGCTACAGGAAATATAGCTATCATGAATGTATCCAAAGTAGTTGATTGTGTTAGTGATCGTCCGGATGCGCTTGGATCGCATATTTACATCAAAAAAATTAAATCGAGTCGTTCAAGACTGCCTTCAGCCTTGAGAGTTGGATATGATGCAAAACCACTAACGACTAAGATGGGACGGCAGTTTGACGTGCCTGCAAACGTCAACCCGCCATCAGATTAATTAAGTATACAGCATCCATAGTGGCGTGGTTGGGGCTTTACATAGCCAATTCAACAAGCTTGCAGCACAGTACTCGTCATGATGCGTCCATGGCGCTCGTGGATAAGCATGGCGCTAGTAGTTTACTCGTGAACCTACACGGATCACTTGCTCGATTATTCTTACAGTTTGGTCTCTGTCACAAAAATCCTGCAGAGTTTACACCGTCCAAATGGTCACCTATCTATGTACCGTAGTAGTGAACTGTAGCACTTGATCTGGACCCTTGGATCTTGATCTGGACTGCTTGGCAATGGTTCTTTCACCGTACGTGCTATTTCTTCTGAGGGTCATTTTACCATTGGCGGTAAAAGCACAGACTCGGTAATGGCTCTCGTGTCATGCACGGTGCTCGTCAGGTGCGCCGCGAGGGGAGGACGACATCTTGGGCCAGAGCTTTTCTTGCTTCAATTTGGAGATGTAGACGACGCCTAGTGGCTGGCGATTTCTGGGAACAGGAACACAAGAGAGATGCGAGGGTAGTGCATGATTGATCCACCCAAACAATTCGCGGGCTACTCCTTTATGAAGTCATCTTTCATCTGCTCTTCGCCGGAAGTGAACACCGCTTTCGTTGGTTAGTTGCATATGAACTTCGGACCGAAAAAAGCCTCACTAAAGGAACTTCAACTGAGAATATATATTGGCCTTGTTCTTTTGCGACTTCTAAAAGTCGCTTTTGGCTTTTGCTACAGTAACTAACTTTTAAACGGAGTATTTTTTAAGATAAGGTCTACAAATTAATTGTAGTACACGTTAAAAAACTAATATCTGTACCATCAAAAATCGCAAACGAGTATCTCTCTTTCCGTAATCTCTATCGCAAACAGCCAAAACGCCATCAGTCGCAGCCAAAAAGCCATCAGCCGCAGCCAAAAAGAACAGTCCCATTGTACCTTGGTGAATTGGTGATTTAGCATATTAGTGATCTTTGAGAGGATTGTGAGACGGGAATAAGGCAAGTAGTTGTGTCAAACTATCTGGACAGTATGCGCGCTGCGGTATATATGAAGATATCTGAGGCTGCACAGCCGATTCAGTGGAGATATCAGATGATGATGATGATGGTCACCACGCATATAATTTGCTGCCGCATCACAGGCGACTAAGATCGGAACTTTTCTCCATGACCATTAATCATATTTTCCTCGATTTATCTCCAATTTCTTCGGTATTTTCCCTTTGTCGCTGTCGTGTAGTTTTGTTTGCAGGCTAGTACATTTATTCCTTCTGTATAATTTCGTAGTAGACCAGATAAAGAGCCATCCACAACTGTACTAGTCCATAGCAGGGAAATTTCTATCACCAAAATTTCACCGGTAACTGACGGTTACCGGTCTAATCGGTGGGGATTGGTAAAATTTTATGCTGAGGAAAAAAATTCATATTCATCCAAATTCAGCAAAAAAACTCAAAATTTTAAATTTCAATTCAAAATTTTTGGCCAAAAATTCCAGTAACCGACGGTTACAGGTTGTATCGCTATTCTCCGATAAAATTTTTGAACCGATACAATTTTTCCTAGTCCGTAGTCTGTACGTATAGAAAAGACAGATGTAGGACTGACGGAAGCCTGAAGGGTTTACATACGGCCATATGTGGGGAGATTCCTTTTGAGCTCTCTGATGTTCTTGGTTCATACGAATCACTTAATTTGCTTGTGCCGTTCCATCTTACCTACCTGACAGGTCCCACAAACCAAATCTCGTACGTGGCCGGTTGTCCCAACCAGACAAGAGAGCCAAGTGTTCCCAGCGCCAGATTTTAAGCAGCCTGACCCGAGCCAGCGGCAAGTTATGTAGCTAGGAGTAAGCAGGACCACCGCGGCACCGAGATGGCCGTGGGCGCCACATCGCGTGAGGGGAGGACCGAGCAACGCGACCCGCCGGGCGGAGCGCGGCGTACGTACGTGGCGCGCGGCGTGCCAGTGCCAACGCCGCGGCGCAAGTGGACGTGCCGTGCCTTACCTTGCACGTCGCGTCGAAATCGATCGAATTGGCCGTGCAATGCCACCAATTATGGCACCACCACCGCGGCAGTGCTGCTGGCGCAGCCTCCATTATTGGCACGTACCGGTCGGCAGGCAGGCCTTTCGCCTCGTCGCGTGCGCACGGCACGTCGGCTCGCCCGGCGCTTGGTGCGTGCGCGAGCCTCGGAATGGTTGCCCTCGGCGAGTGCCATGCTCTCTGTATCCTTGTTGCAGAACAAGGGCAGCTGTTACATGACCCGCCACTAGCATGTCCTATACATGACCCGCCTTGTCATCCAGCAGTTTCTGTTGCCCTAGTGGGTTGCGGGCTGCCCAGGTCCAAATGAACAGTATAACTTTGTTTAGAGTACGGAAATTCACTGGCGTCCGTATAGGAATTACATTGTTTCCTATAAAATTCACGTGGATTTCTGTGCTTCAAATATGCCTAACTGTTTTGCATCTGTCACACATCTTTCTCCAATCCTTACTATCAAGATTTGGTTAGTTGCTGTCAGCATTTATCATTTATTCATGGTTGTGACGCCATTTTGAAGGGGAAAGAAAAGGGAAAGCATACATGGCTGTAACTTGCGAGTTTGTTACGCTCTAATCCATGACAAGGACAAGCTAAAATCAAATAAATATCAACCACTTGAGCACCAACTAGTTTACATAAAAGTTTAAACTTGTTAGAAAAAATAATATACTCATGCTTTAACACTTCCCTTTACATCTAAACTCTATCAAGCCTATTATGTTAGAATTAATCTTGTTTTTTGATAGGTTTGTTAGATATGGTAAGAGTCTAAGTTGTATACATATATGAGTACAAGCTCATATACGTGTATGATTTTCTTGCCGTATACATGCAAGAGACTATGTCCGGTAAGGAGGTTTGCTGTAGGATCCGAGTTGTATACGTAACCGAGTCATTAGTTGATTTCATGTCTTAGTGAGAGTATTGAGTATAAGTAGCAAGCAATGTAAGAGCAGAAGCATGTAGCGAAAGTAATAAACGAAAAGAAGCAATGTATGCAGGAGGAAGCAGGGAAGCTGCAGAATAATAAAGAGAGGAGAGTCCAGGCGGGGCAGGTTGCTTTCGTGCATATTCACGTATAGGACGCAAAACTCTCGTACAGGAGAAGCGAGTAGGCAAAGGAGGATCGAAAGAAATTGCAACAAGTGGTATCAGAGTTTGTTGATTTTGGTGGTGCCTGAAGAATATGAGCGAGAAGGCGAAGGCCTAGGGTGGGCTAATCTCCCTCTAGTACCCTGTCCTGACGACCGATAATTATCCAGTGTTAGCAATGAAGATGAGGGCGAATATACGTGCCTAGGAAGTCTAGGGTGCAGTCGATCCGAAGGAGAAGAACAAGAAAATGGATGACAAGGTGGATCAGGATGCTTTAGCTATCATCTACCAAGTAGTGCCAGACTCGATGATGCTTTAACTCATCGGGAACGAGATGGCACGAGAAGCGTAGGAGACACTTCAGAAAATGCACGAGAGAGTTGATCATGTGAAGAAGTACCTGCGTGTACTAGAATTTACGAAGCAAGTTCGAGAATCTCTAGATGAGAGAGGCCTAGTTGGTGGATAAATTTGCCGGCAAGTTGACTTCGCTATATAATCAGATGATTTCTCATGGTGACAAGATGGAGGAATCTGTGGTAGTGAAGAAGTACCTGCGTGTACTACCAAAAAAGTACATGCCTGTCATCACCACGCTCGTTTACTCCTTCGACTTGGAGAAAAAGAAGATCAAGGAGATCGCCGGCTCTCTCAAGGCGCACAAAAAGCTACTGAAGGGGTTTCAGTCCTATACTGAGTATAGGTTTCAATCTCATAACCAGAAGGCGTTACTGATAAAGGGAGATACAAGGAACGGTGGCTCATCAAACAGTCATGTTAAAGAAAATGTTGTCGTGTTAAAGAAAAGTGGGAGGGTCCGTTTATATAGGCTTTTAAATAGTAATAGTTTATAAAAAAAGTTTACAGAAAGAGACACCTGTATGTGATTTTAGCCTATATAAATGAAGTTATTGTAGTGTATACTATAATCGACTAATAAATCTTATTTTTAAAAAACACTCTGTTTAAAATTTAATTATTATAGAAAAATTATTTATCATTAAAAATCAGCTTTTAGAATTTACAGTTATTTCGAACCACTATGCTGCCGTGTCATGGTTGTCTTGTCACTGGCTTGATCCGCGTGCTAACAACCGATGGTCTTTTCAACATCACAAAACTATTCATTCGTCATGTATCCTCGGAGAGTCGCAGGCGTACCATATGCACGGAATATTCTGGCAAGCCTTACGCAGCCATAAAAAGAAGGGATAGGATCTTGCAATTAGTTTTGACCGGCTCTTTCTTGTAAAAGATCCTCTACGATTCTGTTTATTGTGACCAGAATTGCTCCACGTCATTTGCCCGTATGATACCGTTCATGGCTAGAATCAGTGACCGACATAGGACACAATTCTAGTCTGGACAAACGGCAAGCTTAACTATTGCTATGCATACAAAGTTGTCAATCACATTAAGTTTAGGGATTTTTATGTATATTATACTGATAAGTAAAAAGTGATATTAGAAAAAAAAATCTGATCATTAATTTGTTATAATATTATAGGTTTTTATTTTTAAATCTGTTTTTTGAGAGGGTATTTTGTACATATCCACATTGTACAGCGTCCAAAATCCAACCCGGGTTTTCACTCGAAACAGACGTGATTTATCTCAATTTGCGCGAAGAGCTACTACTCCTGTACTCAGTCCCATGATACAACACCACCGACCATACTAGTATTTGAGAGTGCTTAGACCAGGAGTTTTTGCCACATTTAGCATTGTTTGGTAGTGTATTTATAAAAATAGTCGTATACAAAGCGTATTGACAAAAATAGTGTTTATACCGTCCGACGAACAGGTGGCAATGTGTGGGGGCAGATGCGTGGCGCCTGCTATCTGGCCACGGGGCGGCAGGCGCCCTGCCGCCCCGTGGCCAGACGGCAGGCACCTGCCGCACGATGGTGAGATGGCAGGTGATTAGGTCAATTAATTAGCCGGCCTAATCACCTGCTATTTTTTAATTTTATTTAAAATTTATGTAAATTTTTTAATATATCACATGAGTTTAAAAATTACAAAAAAATTATATACAACCTCTGAAAACAATGTAGTTGATTGTATAATTTTTCTATAATTTTATCCATTATGAATGTTGCTTAAAAATTTATATAATTTTGATAATTATAGGAGCTGTTACATATAGCAAACGAGCTTCAAAAATTACAAAATTTTATGCAAAGCCTTCCGACATAGCCATAGTAATCATGTAACTTTTTAGAAATTTTATGTGCTACAAATTTTCCATGTTAATTCATGTTAGTTTTATATAGTCGTAATTTTACAGTTAAATTAACATGAGTTAACGTGGTAAATTTGGAGTACATAAAATTCTCAAAAAAATATACAATTACTATGACTGTGTTGGGAGGCTTTGCGTAAATTTCATGATTTTTGGAGCTCATTTGCTATATGTAATAGCTCCTACAAATATCAAAATTATACGAATTTTTTAGCAATATTCGCAATGAATACAATTATCAAAAAAATTACTCAATCAACTACATTATGTTAAAAAAACTGCACTAAATTTTCATAATTTTTTTGATCTTATTTGCTATATTAAAAAATTCTCAAAATTTTTAAATGAAATTAAAAAGTGGCAGATGATTAGGCCCGCTAATTAGCCGGCCTAATCACCTGTCATCTCCTCATGGGGTGGCAGGCCCCCCTGCCGTCTGCTGGTGGGGCAACAGGCGGCCTGCCGTCTGGTGGTGGGGCGGCAAGCGGCCTGCCATCCGCCCGAGGGACGACAGGGCCACGCGTCACCCCTCCGTCGTTGCCACCCGGCCACCGAACGGCGAAAACGTTATTTTTCCTATTACTATTTTCATACGGCTATTTTTGTAATTACAGTTGAAAATAATATCAAATCGGACGAAAATTCCTTAAACCAACTCCCACTTGCATGTAAGTACAGCCGAGCGGGGTTCCATGCATGCAAGCGGCAGTGGCATGTCGAGGATGTCGAAGCCACCAGAGGCAAAGTTGTCGCCATGCAAAGCAGCCCGGCCCCTGCTAGCCGGGTCGATGAAGGGCGGGATGAGTCCTCCACCGAGGAGGCGTAGTAGCTAGCCAAATGTGTCGATGACGTTGCAGCCGTTGGAGAACCAGTCGTAGGGCAGGTAGTTGGCGTGCACGCTGGAGTTGGTGAGGAAATTGTTGTTGCTGTTGTCCACTAGCGAGCTCCAGAACACGAAAACGCCCTTCGCCAATGCCGGGCTAACCTACCTCGGCAGTTGGCCAGCGAGATTGGACACACGAAGTCGCAAAAATTAATCTTATATCATTTATTTTATTTATAATTTTATGCATTTAAATATTCTACTCTTTGTAGTGTAGATGGTAGTATAACTAAATCATAACTAATTTGAACCATTAGATCGTAAAAATTTGACGACTTATATTTATTTTAAGATATGTAAAAAAGGCTCTAATTTTAAACTGACAATCCTAAAGTCCAATGCACATATTAACGAGGTACGTGGGTTCTCTGGTGCTAGCTCCAGCCAAGCCTAAGCGGACCAGCCCTAGTGTTGGGTCTGCGTCTGCCCCTGGCTAGAATACATGGTGAATGCAAGCACGAAACAGTGATGCATCTCAAGAAGTAAACAGCTGCTTTTGCCGAGCATATGCAAGCATGGTCCGTTGGCCCTGCATTACCCGGTAATCGTCGTCATGCATGCAGTTGGCGCCGAAACGCTAGCTCTGAAGGTTGATGAAGCCTCGAACCGTCCCAAAGTAACCGTGGTGCAAAAGGGGGGAGGAGGTGGTGACGCCGTGGCGGACAGCGACACGGTGGGAGCGGCCACTGAAAAGGGCGGCAGCAAGCAGTCAAGGAGCACGGGGAATAATGGGGGGAGGACGAGAACGACGATTGGGGCGGCGTCCTTCAGGTGTTGAGGAGGGCACCGTGTGGCGGGAGAAAAGGTTCCGGAAAGGGTGGGGGGGGGGGGTACTACTACGAGACTACGAGTTCTGCTGCGTGCGCTATCGCTCGACGTGCGACGTGCAGGGGGACGTGGGTGGCAGCACTGGACCACGCGCGAGGGAGACACCGCCATCGCTGCTTTCATGGGCGGAGCGGCACCGAATAACCGGGTTCACTACTTTACCGAACATATAATAACATATATAAATTTTAGATATATTATACTAAATAGTAATATATTCAAAAAATTTTATTATAATTAGATATTGATGTGTTCAACGGTTCAACAACTAGGGTTTTGATAATCGGTTTGAAAATTTTAGGGGGGTCTGATAGCACCGGTTTTCGGAAAAAATTGGTCGAAAAATCGGTGAAAATCGGACAAAAATCGGTGAAAATATTGTAATAATATCGGGCAAAAATCTCAAATTAGAAGCAAAATCAAATGAATCATCAAACTCCTCAAACAATAGTTAACAAACAACAATTATATGGAACAAAAGTTTCCTTTACATGCTGTTGGAAAGTATTAGCAAAGCATTCAAATTTCATAGAGCAATACATGAACGAATTGTCCACACATAGCAAAGCATTCAAATTTCAGAGAGCAATACATGAACTAATCATCCAAACTTTGGAGAACACATACACGCAGATGGCAAACAGCAAGAATCTAACACTTAGATAGAAAGCCGATTGGCATAAGCATGCAGATGGCACATTGTTTTGAAGTCTGAACTCTCACACAGCCAATGAGCCAGCAGGAGCACATACACATAGATGGCATACAGCAAGGGAACATTGCTACAAATGTACATAAACAACATCAATCAAGCAGGATCATTAATCCAAACACTTCATACCTCCAGTGGCTACTGACGATGATGCTCTTGAACTAGCCGGACAGCCCGTACCAGTGTCAACACCATCGCCATCTTGGGCCCTCCCCCGCCTCCAGACCTGCCGTCGTGTCTCCCACAACGGTCTTGGCTGGCAACCATGCCTCTTTCACCGCCATCCTCCATGATCTAACCAGGTGTAAGATCATGGAGGCCGACTAGAGGGAGGAAAATATGCGTTCTTAAAAATTTTCTTCTAATTAATATCAATTTCTATTTGGCTAAACTAAGTATATAATATGGAAGCTTAACTCAAATTGGTTTAGCACAAATAACGCCTAAATCAACAATGTTCACCTAAATACACCAACAACCTAAGTCTAGGTTTGCAATCCTAGAATAACAAGTAATCAATTTAATTATATGAATATAAATAGCTTGAATGTAAGTTGAGTACAAAAAAACAAATCACAAATGACAAGATTACTTTTTACCATAGTATTCGGAGACTTGTTGGTCTCCCCTAATCTACATTGAGGTAAACCCAAACTAATTGGTTCGACTCCACGAATTAAGCCTTCCACCTCAAATCCACTAGTAGCAGCTCTTTTCCTCTTCGGGTAGGTGCGCTCCAACCTTCACAACTTCGCCGCGTCTTCTCACAAGCTTCGTCATGAGTTATGAAGATACGGATTGGTCGTAACCATATACAAACTAGTCATCATGAGTTATGAATTGATTGTGTGTGATTAAGACTGAGATGCAGATCAAATTGCATAAGGTTCGTCTAGTTTGATATTTGTGCATATTTGAAGGTCGATATGTCTTGCTAGGAACCGCTACAACCAGTGATTGGAAAGATGTTTTCAGGTTACAACCAAGGATACATTAATTTATAGGGTCACACATTTAACGGATTGGAACAATAAGGTTCTGGATGATAGACTCTGAGTCGAATACGTCTCTACTTGATTGGATTAGGATCTGATCGGAGGGTCTCTAAGTGAGATACGATATCTACTCGTGTTGGATAAGAATCCGGCCGAAGGCTCTATATAAAGGGGGCAATAGGTTATGGGAAAATGGAGAGACATCGTATCACCCACCAAAACCCTAGCCACTCCTTCCGAAGGCTCTGCTGTACGCACTGGTACTAGCACACCGATGTACGGTATTCCATCTGTAGACTTGTGGACTTTAGTAGAGGCGCTGTTGTGACTGCAGTGCCAATTGGGACAATCCGAGGAGAAGACAACCGGCTCGTGAAGATCAACTGCTGCTAGAGGATGATTGACTTTCGAGGATCGCCGTCCAAGAACGTTGGATGATTGACTATTTCCACTACACCAACCGCGCACTAGTTGAACTGGGCTGCTTCAACTCTTCGTTCACTGAACTACATATCTAGTGGTAACGATTCATGATATCTTACATGCATGGGTTCCTAGTTTACATTGTAGAAATTTTAATTTGTGCTAGTGTAGCCTGCACCATATCCCAACATTTTTTTGATTAATCATTCCCTGATTCATTGTTAAATAACACACAACATAACTTTGATTCATTTGATTGTAAAGGTAACTATTAGGTTTGAGAGAGGGTGAGAAGGGGATTCCATTGCGAATAATCGTCACTTGATTAGGGTAAGGTTTTCCTTTCATTAATATAATTTTGTATGCTATAGCTTATTTTTCACTAATTTTCTAAATATGATGTTGCTTTTCTATTTTTAGGACCTTTTCAAAGATTATATGCTAAAGTTTGTGTGGATTCTTCTTGCTACCATTTCTGTGTTGTGGTTCTTATCCGGTTATCAAAGTCTAGGTACTTTTGTTCTTTATTTAAACCAATTCTTATACTGATGTGTGATAAGATGTTGTCTAGAAAAGTATTTATTGGATGCAGTATTCAAAAATATCACTTTTTTTGCTAGGTGGAGTATTATTTGAAGCCTAGAGGCCATAATTTATTGTGATGTATTGAACATTAGCTTTATAACTGAAACAAAAACATTGTTATGTATATGTGATCAAACAAAGCGCCTCCATTTTTCTTGAATGGCCCTGGTGCTCATGTTGTAATATTAAAAAGGGTGTGAGGCTTATCACAAAATCTCTACTACTTAAAAGAGAGAGTTGGTGATAATGGTTCATCTGCCCCTCACCTCCCCTTCCCTCACACAAACAATACGTGCCGACATGTGGTCCCAATTCTTTCCCACAAGAGCGTTCAAACCCATTCCACCCTCATTGCCACACCTTCCCTTCCATCTTGCTGTACTCACTCCTCCGAGTTGGCCGCCGTGTTCCTCAAATTTCGCAACAAACTCCCATCTCATCCTGTGGCTCCCCTTCATGCAATCCTGCTCTTTCCAATCTGTCGCTACCCCCCAAACATCATCCTCGTTCTCCTCCTCCATCAATTTCCTCTCTAACTAGGTCATGGTTTCCATCCACAAAGTGCTCTACGCCACCTCTACCTTCACACATGAGAGTTGAGATCCACCACTCCCTCACCCGTTCTCCACCACATGATATTCCACCCCCATATCTTGGTCCACCTCGCTGTCACCACAACTTACCTCCTCGTCGCACACACTACTACCCGACGAATTCTGTGACCCCCCACATTCTCAGTTCTCGTTGTTCCACTTGCTATGTGCATGCGTCTTTTGTTTTCGATTTAGCTCTTGAACGGTGTAGTGGCAGTGCGTGAGAATAGGAGGTGGTGGTTCACAAGCTAGGCCTCCAAGAAGCTATCACTGGTGGGGTGGCCATGGAGCTGGTGGAGGTGCCATTAGCATAGATTGAGGATGGCATCACCAAGTATGTGTTGTTGTGCTAGTTCGCTAGGGGGTGCGTGTGAGCAATTAATCCACCAAAGAGGTTTGCTTCCTTCCAATTCTTCCACTATCCCTGCAGCTACCTCTCTCCTCCATCTGGATCTAACGACTGGCAAGCATCCTCTGTATGGATTTGGTGGCCAGCAAGCATCCATCATTCAGATCTTGCAGTCAGTGTCCTCGATCAGATGACTTTGACCTCCCCTTCCTCGCTAGCCCAAGTTGGGGGAGGCGGCACTGCATCAACAGGGAAGGCGATAGGGGACCTACCCAGCCCCTACCACCACCAAACTACATTGTCGCCTTCCTCCCGGTCACCAAATAGCATCGCTGCTGCTACTACTTTTCTAGCGTTGCTGCCAACCTCCATATCTGTTGCATACCTTCCTCCTCTCCTCTCCAGATCCATACCTTATCGCAACCTCTGCCACTAGCCACACCCACCACCTTGCTGCTCTAATTCCTCATTGACCCCTACTCTACCTCTTTCGTGTGGCCAATGGCGACGACCCTGATGCCGGTGAGCTCCTGTTGAGCCTACTCTAGTTGAGCCACTACCTCCTGGGCTCAACATCTTAACGTCGATGCCAATTTCCTCCACCGCAACATCTCCATCGACATCTTCTTTCTTATTACTGATGAATTCATCTTCTCCAACGTCAGCTTCCTTGGCCTCTTCTTCCCCAACCGCTGCCACCCTCAACTGAAAAGGAATGTGCCTTCATGGCACCACAGCCTCTCCTCGTGTTTGCACCACCGTCGTCCAATAGACTACCATTTTGGCGGTGATGCTCGCCAGCACCATGATGATGTTGTACTCCCTCTCCAACACAATGCTTCTATGGTCAGCTCCCTCGTCAACCGCCTAGCTTAACTACACACCACATTCCTTTCAACCCGCCTAGCTTGAATGCATGATAGTTGCAAGGAACAAGCATGCACACTTGGTGGTTGCCTCCTTCAATGTTACAAAAGGTATAGCTCTTCTTCCAGCTTCCACTACTCCTTTCACTTCACCTTCTCTTTATCTCCTTATTATCTACAGCTGCACATCGCTAATCCTGTGCCACACACACCATAACAATGCCAATGCCAGGTAGAAGCTACTCGACGAGGATGGCATGCTTGTCAATGCTCGCGACTACGACAACCGCATGATGCTCTATGTCACCGCCCTCCATAGCTGGCACAACATCGCTGAGTACCTCATTGCCACTGGCACTGACCTCAATGCCAAGGACCGCTGGCAGAACACAATGAGACCACAATGCTCAATCTATCCTAATTTTCTCTCAAACCATCCTAAATTTCTCTCTGTTTCTTAATTAAGATGATGCTTGACTAAATATTAAATTTCTTTTATTCGCTTCACAAATATGATGGATTGTTCATACGCCAATTTCTTTAGATGGTAGCTATCAAATAAAAAAACCTAAGGTATATATTAAAATTTTATTAGATCCTGTGCAAATCCAATCACCAAGACGATCTTAAGGTATATCACAAAGCAAATTAGTTTGAAATATTATTCCTATCCTTCTTTGTCAGCGTGAATTTGTTACTACTTGCTAGAGCTAAATCTTTTCTCTATGTTGCCTTACTTGTTGATGTTCACCAAATTTGTCCAACAGGATATGAAGGCAACAATACATTGTTTTGATTTGTTAATGAACTTCTAATTTGATTGACTGTTTAAATTGCTTGCTACACTACATTCAAAAAATTTGTCTGCTACTTTTTGGTAGTGATGTGATCTTATTATGTCATTATGATGCATCTGCAGCATCCCAAATTGTTATTTGAGTTCATAGGAAGCTATCGTGCTAACTTGATCATGTTGCAACTTGACATGCGACTATTTATGATTCTTTCCATCAGTTGTTGCATCCTAGGTGGTGCCTCTTGTGAAGCAAGCCATTGATCCAAACTCCAATCCTTGAGCATAAAATATTGTTGTCACATCCAGATTCCAATAAGTTCCTAACTTCCTATGAATCTTCTACTATGAAAGGGTAGATATCATTCTATTATGTGTGGTTGTAGAGCAAGACATTCTTGGTTATTTGCTATAGGTTTGTTCTATTCTTTTGATCCTGGTATGCTAATTTTGCTATTTGGTGGACTTCTTGTTGCTTCTGGCTATCTACTTCCTCACTCTTGGCCAATACCATACCTAGCAGCTAGTATATCCTCTATATACTAAATTACTAATTATTTGATTCTTTTTGCTTAATAAACATGTGTTGAATGCCAAGATCCATAGTTTACAATTGTTTGCTGTCAGGTTACTGCATATGTTGAGCTGGTCGATTCTGATGTTTATTTTCTTCTCGATAAAGCTTTGATGTTGTTTTTTTGAATCATTCCTACGCATGATTCATATTTGCTCAGTATTCAGATTCCTAGGCATTTTCATTTGTAGGCTTTATTCAGATTTGTCTAGAATTCATCTCTATATTTTTGTAACTTTCCCTTTTGATTGGAATAATGATTGGTCATGAATGATGAGGGTGGTATACCGGAATGGCTCTCTATATTGTAGCATGGAGAGAGAGGAGGTAGGGAGGCTAAGGTTGAGGACTTGCTATGAAGGGTACGATGAAGGCAGCATGGACGCAACTAGGGGTACCTACTACTGAGGATGGGTCCCCGAACAATGTTGTGGCTAAGGAGCCAACGCCATGGTGGGGCAGCTATGGAGCTTAATTGTTAATGGCCTATAGGAGGAGCTCAAGATGCACCTTGATGCGGGGTTTGAGGTTAGCTACCATGATATCCCATTGTTATGCACCATGTTTCCCATGTCCAAGCTCCATGAGCAAACGGTTGTCCAAGAAAACCACTCGCCCTTGAAGATTGAGACAACGCATGACAGACCCATCGGTAGCACTATTGGGCCTCATCGGATCAACCAAACATCGCCAACTGGAAGATTTGGTAAGCAAAAATAAATTATTTGATCGGGATTTTTGTGTGTGTTCTTGCAGTTAGTTGTTCCTGGTTTATGAAGTGGCAACAAAAATCCACAACAGATCTTCTCAATCTTACAGAAAAATGTCTTCTTCATTCATCTCAATCTTGTGAAAATATTCATTCTTGATTCATCTTAATCTTATAGAAGAGCGAGTTATAGATTTCTCTCGATTGAAAAATGCTACGGTTTTAATCATCAAGAGTAGTTGAAATTGATGATGGATATATGTGAAGCTGGTGGGGAGAACATTGAGCAAAAATAGCCAACTTACTAACAACCGATCAAAAGTTGTCTGCATGCAACAACAATATCATAGGAGTTAGCTACATTGTGCGCATATCATAGCCTCGTAGGTGGAGGCCAACATAGACGATCCACAAATTAGTTGGGGCGGCCTCATTTTTAGTTGGCAAAAACAAAAATGTTACACGAAGGAAACTGGTAAATATAACAAAAAGGTCTCAATTGAAATTACGATGTTTTCAAAGCAATTTGAATGGCATTGAGGCATGTCCATAACATGAAGAACATCCTTTCACTTAAGCAGCATGTTGTTTCCCTTTTTGAATTGCTTATTGACAATTATATTGTATTCAGTTGGATGCAACAATTACAAGGAGCCAAGAACACAATGTATGCTAAGCACAACAACAATGGTGTGTGTGAGGTTGGCTATAATGGAGTTTAGTTGGGTGCTGCAACGGAGCCAGGGGTGTAGAACAAGACGAGCCTGGTGATGGGCGACGCAGACTCAATGCACTATTGTAATATGAACCTTTTTATCCGTAGTTGGTGTTGGTGGCTCAACAGCCCCTCTCCTCACACCCGGGCCTACAGGTGGGGCTGGACTCTCTCTCACAATTTTCTCTCCTCTTCATTAGCTTTCCTACAAACTCAAAACAATCTACGATCTTATCCTAGCAATTTTTTCTCCTCTTTATCAACTCTCCTAACAAATTTGCAATAAATTACAATCTTAATTCATCATGTGAATTCTTCCAATATCGGTGGGGTGGAGTGACGCAATAACGCCATTGCAAGATATGCATGGCAATGGGGCCGAGGGTGCGAAATAGATCGAGTATGGTGAGGAGGTGGGTTTGGGTTGCGACGGCAAAGCAACGGCATCAAATAGCACAGCAAATGCATGAACATATGTTGAGGTAGAGCTCAAATGAGTGCCACGGTGGAGCCGAGGGCATAACATAGACTAAGCTTGGTGACATTATTTTGCAGTTACATTAGTGCCTCCATGGCCTCCCTTGTCCCTGACCATGCAATTATTGATATTGTTCACAAGATATGATTTAGTCATAACAAATCCAATGTCAATAATTCAGTGTGTGCTTATGGCTAATAGGGAATTAACATTAAAAACTTAAATCCAAAATTTTAACTTGTGCATAGTTAAACAATGAAGAGATGTTATTATGAAGCATGCTTCTTGGCGATCTCCCCATCCTTGGTAGCAATGGCTTTCTTTGTGCCTCCCACCATGTGAATGGCTGGTCAGAAAGTTCATCTTTCCCAAAAACACCTTGCAAATTACCAGATCCTTCAGCAAAGCACACATAGTACATAGAAGTTTCCTATACTACTCAGCTTAATAGGAAGAACATAAGTGCAAAAGTATCACTACAAAAAAGTAGACGGCTCACTACATATTAAAAAGCACCAAGTAATTTGGTGTTTGCACTAATTTGGTTATCATTCATCTACTATGTAACAAGTATCAAGAAAAGTAAACAACCTTCAGCGGTACATATGTAGTCACTTGGGAACACCAAGAAAAGAGTTTCTACCTTATCTTCTAATTTCATGCTGAAAGACCAATTGTTATTCTAGAGACAAAGTAATGATCCAGAAATTGTTGTAACCTTAACAGAGAATAGATAAGGCATACCTGCTATAGAAATGATTAACAAACATATTTCATTTGACAAAATAGACAAATTGTTGCTAGGTAGATGAGTAGAGCCAAACACTATCCTCTTCACTTTTCATTGGTGATCAGTGTGTTGCAACTGATTTATGCATTCATTCATAAATCATAATCAGTTACTCATGGCATCGAGAGAATGACAATAATTTGAGCCAATTATAGATATAAACAAGCAGCATTAGTCAATTCGGCCACAAAAAGAAAAGAGAATGGACAATTGCTACTTTTATGTATAATCCGTTGAAGAAAATGCACGGATCTAAGTCTATATGCGATTATATTATATTACTAATGGACTAGTACAATTAGACTTTAAATTAACTACTTGTTTGACTTTGAATCAATGAATTTTCCTTTCTGAAGCTCAATAGCGCTTGTTATGAGACCAACGGTTGCAATCAATTCATGGTGACACATGGTTAAATTGAATACTCCTTACTAATTTCTATATGTAAAGAAACAAAAGGAAATTAATAGACTTATTTCACCCTAGTTCTATATAAGTAAGTAATCATATTGCTAGAAGGTTAGGAAAAGAATATTATGTGCATCAATACATAAGCAAGAAATAGTGTGAAATGTTAACTATTCAATATATCAAATTTGCAAATTATATTGCAACACTCCATAAATTCATCATAGATCATTTCACCTTTCTACTATCCTAATTCATATTCCACAAACTCAACTTAATTTCCATCACCTTTCACCTACAAATTTACCCCTAAATGAGCTAGAGCTTCATAGTTCAGTTATCCAATTCGCTTCAATCAAAAAAGCAAATCACCCACAAACATGTCTAAATAAATTCCCATTCAAACAATTGGGGAAGATCTGATTATGCTGCCCGCTTAAGCTTGCAGGGACATACACCATGTCAATCTCTTCTTCCCTAGGATTGATGGTGATGGTTGGACAATGCGGTGCTTATAGTTAGTCCATCGTTGCCTTGGCCCGCCATCATCTCTGCCTTGATCTAGCCCTAATCTGCCGCCCTTGAACCACACCACTACATTCTAGCCCCACCACTGGCCATGTAACCTCAAAATGATGTCGTCGGTGCGTCGCTTTCCATATTCTATCTTATCTCTCCCCCACCTGCAACGAGGCGATGACATTGTGACGGCGGGCGACCAACAAACAAGGAGAAGACAAAGGCATCTCCCAACGAGCAAGGAGAATGCAGCGACATGGCATGGCAAGCCCTGTCGAAGGGGGCCGATGTGCACAACCACCGCCTCGGCATTCACCATTGCCACCAGATCTAGCCTCCTCATCACTTCCGGTTAGATCTAGCCTGTGCTAGTGTGCACCTTCACCTCTAGCGCTAATGTGCACTATCACATTCGTTGTTGGCTAGATCTAGGACTTGGGGCAGCATGGAGGAGACTCGAATGTGGATCTTGACAGTGAAGAGAGTTGGGGGAGGACGACGGTGGCGCTGTTGTCACCAATGGATAAAGGCGGTGGATCGTAGATGCGGCGGTGGCCTGCTAAGCGAGAGGTGAATGGGAGGCGATGGGCAGCGGGGGAGGGGTCGGGGCAATGGGCTAGGGCCTCGGTGTGGCAGGGGGAACTTAAAATTCAAGGTCTATCATGGGATCTTTTTGCCAAACAAAGTTAAGTGACAAAAAGAATTCGTGTGAGAGAGGAGGCCCCATATATTGGCACCCTTTTTCTTAAGAGAGGAGGGGCAAATGAACCACCAATTCTCTTTTTTAAGTAATAGAAAATAGAGGCCATAATTTACTGTGATGTATTGAACATTAGCCTTATAACTGAAACAAAAACATTGTTACTATATGTGATCAAACAAAGCGTCTCTATTTTTCTCGAACGGCCCTGGTGCTCGCGTTGTAATATCAAAAAGAGTGTGAGGCTCATCACAAAATAAGAGAGACGGAAAGGAAGGGCACGGTGTTCTTAGCGTGCAGCCCGTATGCCCCAGCCCCCAGCGGCCCGCCCCACGGCCAAGCAGCCCAACTCCCTCTGCGGACGCCGCGGGCCTTCGGAAACCCACCTCTCTCTCGCGCGTGGGAAAACCGTCTCCCCCCGGGCGCGTCTCGCACGTCGCCCTAGCGCATACAGCTTTGTTGCAGCCCAGGTCCTGCCGCGCACGAGCGGCCCAGCCCTGGAAGCGCGGAACACCGGCCTAGCCTAATTCCGGACAATGCCAACAGCCACGGAAGTGGCGCCCGTGCACGCGTTCTCCTTCCCGTCGCTGATGGCTTGCACGAATTTATCCACCGTGCGTGCGCACCGGCCCAACCCCTCGCGAACGCGTACAGCCCGTTCCTCGCCGCCCAGTGCCTTCCAAAGCCCACTTACATGTCGCGCAGCTAATCTTCACTAGCACGCACGGCACAGCACGAGGCCCAGCAATGGTGTTTTTTTTTCTTGATTACCCAGCAATGGTAGTTGCCGAATGTGATTAGACAAGCATTAGCGCGCGCGTGCATCGGGAATGGTTAGCATTGGCCGTTGACACTCGGCAGTGGATAATTCAGGCAAAGGAGAAACATTAGTTAGTACTCTCTGTCATCATACTGCATGCGTTTGTTCGTGAGGCTGGTCTGCCTTGTCATGTCACGCGAGATCGGCTACCGCAAGATGAAATCACGGTGTGCGTGCTAACTCTTGCAAGTGGAAAAGGGGATTGGGAAGGGATATCCGTTTCTTGTATGGGTGCAGCCGTGCAGGAAAGTTGGGTTTATTCCATTTCAATAGCAAGGAAACTTTGCAGTAAGACACTGAAAGTTTGAAACTACAGGTCTAGAACCGGTAAAAAAAATAGTAAAATACCCGACCAGGCCTTGTACAGGGCAAGAAATGCAACTATGCAAGAGCAACCCCAGCACCAGCAGGAAATGGTATTTTAGGCTAGGCAGCTCCTTCCTGGACAGCAGATATAAATAACAGCATTTTCCCCCATCAGACTAGTACTATTTATTGCATCAAATATTACAATTTTTTTGATACACTGATGCTGTTCTCCACAAACAAGCATTAAGCACATACAATTTACGCACAGAATATACATACACATAGATCATTCTTATTTAAACAGGGGCCAAGCGAAGGCACCCTTCATATATGTTTCTTCTACTGAAGTAAAAATTGTAGAAGTCCCAACAGACCACAGATCACGTTACTCCCTGCGGTCATCAAACCCAGATTAAGCGCTACTACTTCTACCGACAATTGCCTATCCATCCATCATAGCTCGAGGAACACGAACTCCTCTATCGCCGGGATCTTCCCGATCTTCTCGAGCGTATCCTTGTCGGGCACCTCGTCGACGCCGATGGCCATGATCGCCTGCTTGCCCCGGAAGGTCCGGCCGACGCTCATGAAGCTAATGTTCACGTTCCTCTGGCCGAGGATGTTCCCGACCTTCCCGATCATCCCAGGCTGGTCGATCTGCCGGCAGAGGATCAGGTTGCCCTCCAGGCTGACGTCGACCTCGTAGGGCCCGACGACGGTGAGGTGCGGCACGCCGTACTTGACCCTGCCTTCGAGGACGATGTCCTCGCCATCGCTGATCGCACCGGCGAACTTGGACTGCAAGTGCGAGAGGCGGACCTGGATGGACTCCAGCGGCGCCTCGGCGGTGGCGCTGTCGTGGGAGACCCGCTGCTCGGTGATGCGGAGACCACGCTGCTTTGCAGTGTAGTCCGCGTTCACGAGGTTGACGAACGTGCTGGACACGGGCTCCACGATGCCCTTGGTGACCATTGCGCGGAGGAGCCTCGTGTCGAGGTCGTCGGGGGCTCGAGCTGAGGTGTACACCACCTTGACGCCCTTGATGCCGCTCTCGCCGGCGACGAGCTGCACTGCCAGCCTGCCCAGCTTCTCTGCCAGGGAAACATACGGAGCAAGCTCTGACAGAACCTGACAAAGAAAGAAAAAGATTCATAAGATCGAGTTATCCAAGTACTTGCATAATTGCAGTATGAACGACTTGTCCAAGTTCTTGTATAATAGAAGTATGAACCTGACATTTCAAGAAATTTCGTACCTTAGCTGGGACCATTGGAGCATTCACGGCTGTCGCTGCGAGTTCGCCTCTCAGTGCACCGACAACAGCTTCGGCTATTTCGATAGCGACGCCTTCCTGCAATTTTGGTGAACTTCAGTAATCAGAGACAGCCATAAGTGGTTTACATCAATGTAGGGCATGTATTGACATGGTTGTAGGTAAGATGCAGACCTGGGCCTCCACTGTGCTTGCTCCAAGGTGGGGTGTAACAGTGACATTCTCATGAAGGACCAGCTTGCTATCCTTTGGTGGGGGCTCCTCTGTGAAGACATCCAGAGCTGCCTGATCCAGATTGGCAAAGAGGAGCTCTACCTTTCAGAGAAATCTTCACATTGATGAACTAGAAGAAAACTGAGTAGACAAAATTTCTGATCACCTGAGCAACTTTGCCGGAGTCGAGGGCTCTAACCAGAGCATCTTCATCGATCACTCCACCTCTGGCCACATTGATGATTCGAGCACCGGTCTTCATCTTCGCGAAGGACCCATCATTGAAGATCTTGGATGTCGCCGGGGTGAGTGGCATGTGGAGGGAGATGAAGTCAGCTCTAGCTATGGCCTCGTCGAAAGATACCAGTTCAGCTCCCATGGCACGGGCCCTATCGGCGGGGGCATAGGGATCATGAGCGATCACATGCATCCCAAGTCCTTTCGCTCGTCTCGCAACCTCTGAACCAACCTTCCCGAAGCCCATGACGGCAAGAGTCTTTCCAACCAGGGAAACTCCGACGTACTTTGTTCTTTGCCATTTTCCTGTGGAAAAAGAGAGATTTGTTCAATACATTTATTAGCAAGAATGAACCAGTTGCATTAAGAGCTTAACAGACCATATGTAAAACAGCAATATATTATCTCATTAGTATAACCAGAGACAGTACTTGCTTTTGTATTCCACAATTAAAGAATAATTTTACAGTTTACATGACAAGGTAAACAGGGCAGACAGGAATATAGTTTACCATATAGTTTACCCCAAGTCTCTAGTGCACTGTTAGAACATACCTACTGGTTAGTTAGATCACTTCTATACCAATTTTTGCAGGCAACTAAAATTAAGCAACCCTTGCTATTTCAAATAAAATTAAGCCAGTCTACATCCACCAAAGTTTCACGACAAAGCTTGAATGTTTGTGTCATAAAGCACCAGAAAGCAACAAGTTTCCAAAATATCAGATAGCGATTTTGCTTCAACGAGTAGCATTATTTTCAGAACTTTGGTAAATAGGTAATCCCTTTCCAAAAAGATCAATTTGCTAAATTTGATCGAGGATCTTATTATCCACTAAACTGAGGCAATGTACCTTTTAATACATAACATATTACCAACATGGTCCTGCATAAATTCCCCAATAAGCAATAAGTGTCATCTTGGTGAATTTCTAACCATTCATCAAGAGACGCGTAAAGATCCAAGATTACATCATGCCAGTGTTAGATTCATCCATAAGAAACCAATGCTTATATTGAAAGCGGACCCAAAATTCATAGCTAATAACAATACATTTATAAACTTAAAAATTTACATAAATTTTTTTTAAGAATATTTCCATACATCTTCATCCTGGTTTGTGCAATGTCCGATCTTATGCTTATGATTAGCAAAGGAATTAACAGCATAACCTTGCTATCTGAACTAACAGCAGAAGGCATATACCCCTCACCCACAGTTATGATGCATCTCTTCTGGTCACATTGATAAGCTGTCATTATCTGAAATAGACTTTACAAAATGGAAAAAGGCAATAGACTGTGCTCAATCAATCGCCCCCAACAAGCAGGTCGCCAATATCACAATCAACTTAGCTCTTACCAAACACTTTGTTCCTTTTTCTGTTTTCCTTTTGTAACAGTTTCAGAAGGCTGTAACACCTAAGTTACTAGGGGTAACACCTAACTCCAGAGAAATGCGGGCCCGAACGGCCTGTTGGTGAACAAGCAGGGTGGTTCATAGGACGCAATAATTTGCTTCGGGCACCGGAAGCAAGATTCAGTTGCCTCCAATGATGCAAAAGTATAGTTTTCTGTTCTGTAAAAATCTTTCGAGTTCGACAGAAGCGAACTGTAGACATAACCAGATTCATTGAACCTGCCCATCTTCAGTAAATTCTATCTACTCTTATCAGTTATCACTCCTCAAGCTAGAGATCGAACTAAAAAGAGGGTCTACACAAACCTACACAAACCAAAGGGGACCATTGAAAAATGAGATCAACTGGAGCTCAGCTTTAAGCCGACCATGTGATCAGCACTAAGAGCAATTTCAATTGTGGAGTGTGTAATTAAGTGAGAAAATTACTCTAAGAAAAAAAAGACATAACTAACACTGTACTGCAAGTCTACAAGAGAAGTACATGGGATCCCATTGTAAGTTGTGCAGTGCAGGCGGGGTAGGACTGTAGAACTAGGAATGAGACTAGGACAAAGTTACGCATATCATTCTTTGTTTTACAATCTAAATACTCATAAAGATATTAGTAATCAACGCTAAAATACTTAGATTGTATTACACATATTTTCGACTTGAGAGAGGTTATTCAAAGTTGTAATGCTTGTTCATGTCGTGAGACAACAAAAGTTAGTATCCTCTACTTTCCAACGGACGTATTTAACTAGAAGAAAGTTCCTTTTAAAAAAATTCGATTCAAAGTATCACTAAGCACCAAAGATTATTTATAGTATTAGTATGCTTCCGTCCTTCAGAATCGAACACGACGTCGACGTCAAACAACCTGCTCGCATCTGAATCAATGTTATTAATTAACTAAAATAGTCCCCAAAAAATCAACTAAAATGGTCTCACAATTCACTGATTTGGCCTCTCAAGCTCTAACACGTCATCACAAACGTAACTAACCACCAGCACAAAACAAATGAAATGGAGGCAGCAAATTTAAGCAAGCAATCAAGCAACCAATGAGACGCTCGATCGGGAGCAGAATCAATCACTCACCGGCTTTGAGCGCCGCGTCCGCCTGCGAGACGTTGCGGGCCATGGAGGCGAGCAGCGCGATGCCGTGCTCCGCGGCGGCGACGGTGTTGGCCGTGGGCGCGTTCACGACGAGGCAGCCCGCCTCGGTCGCCGCCTGCAGGTCGACGTTGTCGATCCCGACGCCGGCGCGGCCCACCACCCGCAGCCGGCCGCGGCCCGCCTCCAGCACCTCCCTCGTCACTTTGGTGCCGCTCCGCACGATGAGCGCGTCGAACTGCGCCGCCTTCGCGAGAAGCTCGGCGGGGGACATGCCGTACGCGCACTCCACGTCGGCGAACTGCCGCAGCACGGCAAGCCCGGCCTCGCTCAGCTTCTCCGCCACCAGTACAGCCGGCTTGGGCCGCAGCGCCCCGTCCGACCCCGACCGCGATATCCGGCGCGTCGTACCCGATGAGACAACCAGCGCCGGCGCCGCCGGCGACGACAGGATGGCAGATCGGATACGGAAGCGCGCGCCGCCGCGCGCGAACGGGATCGAGGACGGCGCGGGCGTGGCGAGGCGGGCCCGCGCCCTCGTCGTGATTGGGTTCGCGGTAGCGTGCGGGTTGGGGAGGAGCGCGCGTGAGGCGGCCATGTACGATCCCGGGCTCGTGTCTCGCGCCGGTGATTCTGGCGTTGATTTGTGTGTGGGGAGGTAAGGAGGCGGAGGAAGAGCTAGAAGGATGGTTTATAAACGCGAGAAGACGGGAGGTTGGTGGGGTTATTTTTGGGACTTTTTTTAATTGGGGGGTGGGGCCGGGAATAATTGCTTGGCATCAGTGGTGGCCATAATTTCTGGGGAAACAGAAATGTTTGGATATTCTGTGATTGACCAAGTAGGAGTATATTACTATTATCGGGCGGTTATTGCCATGTCAGTTTATTTTCTTGTAAATTTTCATTGATTTGGATAAAAATGATAATGTAGCGAATTGCAAATGGATTATGGATAGAGGCTCTACCCAAATGGAGCATACATGTCTTTGCTCATTGCTAAGGGTCTCCTTGGCCAAGTTCAGCCTCTCTGCGCTTTTTTTCCACTAGAGCCCAGCTTCAATACAGAAGAAGCGTATGTTCATATTAATTTATGTTTTTAGTTTCTATTTAAATAAATCAAAAACTAATATTAATATCTAATTTTTTAAAGTGTTTTTTTCACTCCTCTCACTTCTATCTCGCTCTAGGGATAAGACAAGGGTCACAGATATATCACGTACCTCACTACTCTCGTTCCCGTCTCGTACACGTATCTCTCCCTCACTCATCAATATTAATACCCAGTTTTTTAAAGTGTATTCCCCACTCCTATCGCTCCTGTCTCGCTTCGGGAGTAAGACATAGGTCACAGACGCATCATACACCTTATTCCTCTCGCTCCTATCTCATGCACATATCTCCCCTTTACTTCTACCGCTCGCCCACTCTAGGATCAGGTATGGCGAGTCAAGGGGTGACTTCTCAAAATCCTCTCTCTAGTATTAGCAACTCAATATAGTGAAAAACTTAAACCTATATGCTATCCTAAAGCCACGAGCCAAAGATCACATGTTAATCTTAATCTACTCTCAAAATCATCTCTCTAGTATTAGCAACTCAATGTAGAGAAATCTTAATCTACTCTTGCTCGTGAGTCCTTGATGATCTGGATGACCTTGGATGGGTTATCACATGTTATAGTAAGCTAGATCACAGCACAAACTCTAAGACAAAATATCCTCAAGATCAAAACACCAAAATCATCTATCTCTTAATCAAAACCAATCAATCACAAGAACTTCCTATAGAAAGTCCCTAGATAGATGAGATCTGATTTCCAAGAAATATCTTCATCTCTTATATGTTCTTGGCACCAAGAGAGAACAAGAAGAGATGAAATCCAACAAACCAAATCAAAAGCACAATGAGAAATCTATGGCACAACTCACTTCGATGAAATATGGTTGTTCATTTTACTTAGATATGAATATTTTATAACCACTCTCTCATAGAGAACAGAGCTCTAAGTTTAGAGCACACACATAAAACTTTTCAACATAAGGAAACCCTAATAAATCTCTCCTCATTCTCCTTAGAGCTCTTCTATCTCACACACATAAGGGTTTAAATAGTGGAGGCTCCTTATCTCCCACCAAACCCTAACAATCAACAAATACTTAGTGGATACAACTACCTACAAATAAAGAAATCCGGTAACCCACATATAAACAAGTTTTACACTTACACATACTTATACATTTTTCAAAGCGCGACTTCCACATGGCTCCAATAGCTTGATAAGATGCTCCATCCTTCAAGACGTGACCTAAACCATTTAGGCCACCGCTGCAGTTTTGCAAACTGCCTTTCCACCTGGTATCGAATAATTTTCATAATTGCCACCCATGGTCTTTAGGATGCTTCTCCTCGAAGCAACCTCCACACGAAGTCTGTGGTACCCAATGATTTGCCATTAAGATCGTACATCTGCGTTGAGGATAATCACCACTTAAAACACTCAAGCCCAATGGCACATCATATGCACACACTTGGCTTATCACGATCGTTATCTTTCTCCCATGCTTCTCCGTTTTAGATGATACTCTCCTAGACTTACGCGACACACCATAGTCTCAGGACACCTTCCCTAGCTTTGTTTGTTGTTGATTGTAACAATTACCAAGTGCCCTACACATCACAGAACAAGCAAACGTTCTGAGCATAAGTGATATGCACTTAACTCTCATTAACAAAATAGATCATCCATGGACTCCCGTCATAACTAACGCCTTGCATGGACTTTTGCCATGACTAACACAACTGAAAACTAACTCACCGCACCTCTACAAAGGCTGGTCTAACCGCTAATCAACGATCGGTCATACCGCACCAAACCAACTTAACTATTTTCTGGTAATAAGGGAGTGGTATGATTGCTCCCACAAGGCCGATACTACATCTCGGTAGTGCCGCCACATAAAGCCCAGTTATACCATTCTTCGGTAGTACTACGGTTCTAACTCTACTATTATTGAATCTGTTCATGACCCAAAATGACCCTTTCTGTAAAACTACCATCACCAACTAAAAGTCGATCATACCGTACCGTGGTAGTACCGTAGTTCAACATCGGTACTGTCGCTGATGTTAGGCAGGTGTAACTTCAAGTTTCATTAAGTTGGTTTTGGTGATAATGACAAATATAATTATAAAACTAATATATTTATTAGTTATGATATCATATAGTCTCTTTTGGATGTAATGAATGACAAATACTATTGTGAGACTGACGTGTTTGATTGATTATGATCTCTTAATTCTCACTTGGATGAAGATGTGACAATCGTAGAGGTATGCATTCGACATTACATTCTTATACATTAGTGCATTCTTTGGATCCAAAATATATATTAAACTCCACCAAAAATCTAAGATGAATATATGCATAAATTTTTCACTATATTCTTTTATGCACACATTTAGGAGAAGTTCACTCTATGCTCTATAGTTTTATTAGCATTAATTTATGTTTCTCTTTCCACATATTAAGGATTATTATTTTGAAACATATCCCTTGAGTATATATATAACTTGTGTAGTTTATATATACTCAAAATCATGTTGTCATCTAGTTCCTCTATTATGTGTTAATAGTTGGATGATTAATGACAACCGGATGACTAAGATTTACTAGCAATTAATCTCAAAGATAAACATACACATTCAAATGAGTTAATTACTAAATAAAGTTTATTCTAGAGTATACAATTGTTGTATACATAGTGTATATTCGTAAATCAATTTTATCTCATTATTTATTGAAATTGTCATGAATTACTAAAAAGATAATATTGTAGAATCTAGTCCCTCCATTATATGTTAATGATGAAATTTTGGTAATTGATGGCAATTGATTTGTTGACTAATATTTTCTATGAGTTTGATAAATAGATTAGGTTTCACAAGTGAATATGACTTAGGATAACTTTATAAGTTGAAGATCACTAAGTTAAGATGCGAGATAGAATATGGTTTCATGAGTTGAAAGTTATCAAGCGAATGATGCATTATGAGTTGATGTATGTCCAAAAGTAGATGATTATGAGTTGATCAACAAGTTGAGTGAAAACCTATCATGTGTGATGGAGTTCAAGTGAAGGATACATTACGAGTTGATGCATATCAAGACAATAACCTGGACTTAAAGTGAAGATATGTGTCATCAAGCTTTAAGAAGATGCTCAAGACAAAGGTATAACTAGTTAGAGCTAAGAATGTGTTCCTAATATTTTACCGATCTTGTTGTTTGGTTGAAAGATCGGATTGCTAGTATAGATTACCGTACTATTAAGAGGGTTATGTCTAGTAGCTTAAGTCTCATCATATATTGATAGCTTAACCTTACTTGGTCTAGCTCTCTATGGCATGGTGCTTATATTTGTGAATGTGTTTGCAAATAGTTGAAACTCATGTGTTGGATCCTTATAACATGGGATTATACATTGCGAATGTGTTTTGCAAATGTTTGAAGTCAATGTTTTCTATTCCTTGTGGTATGAGGCTTATATTTGCAAATGGTTGAAACCCATGCATAATCCTTATAGCATGCAACTTAGGTTTGCAAATGAATTTTGCAAATGTGTTTAGTCTATGTACCAATTTTTTGTGTCATGATTCCAAATATATGTAAATGTGTTTTGCAACTTGTTGAAAATCATATATGATTCTTGTGTACATGATACTATAGTTTACAAATATATTTTGTAAAATCTGTTGAAGTATCTGCATTTTTCAGGGTAATTGGAACTACCGTTGTGTATTTTTACGGTACTACAAGAAATTAGAATTACTGACATGTGTTGCGCGGTACTACTGATTGTTGAAAGCTCAGCTCTGTGTGAGTGGCCTAAGCGGCGTGCGAAAGTACCAGCTCTGTGTGAGTGGTACTACCGAAAGTCGGTAGCACCAGCATGTGTTGCGCGGTACTACCGGACCTCGGAAGTTCTGGATTTATCCGTGGTATATTTTTTCAAGAGAGAGATCTGTGTAATGGTCTTCTCCTTCTCGAAAAAAGGTAGTTTCGCATGTGTGGAGCAGTACTACTGAATTACGGTAGTACCATATTTTGTGTGTCGGAACTACCGATTTTGCCTAATAATGGCTAGTTTTCTGACTGTTGCGAAGGGAGTGGAAGTACTGAACTTTTGTCTATGGTACTTTTGATTTCCTTGATTTTTTCAGAGGTTCGACTCCAACAGCTAGTTTTCATCTGTGGAGTATAAATATCTCCTTATGACCGATTGGAGAACAATCTTTGGCACTCCATTTCACTCCCTTAAGCTAGTGTGAGGTCCTCCTCTCAATTGTGCATGTATTGTATCTTGTGAGTAAGGAGGAAGGATTTGAATTGCATGTATTTCATCTATTGTTAGATTTTATATCCATTTGAGCTTCTACATTCGTTGCACATGGTGAGAGTCAAGCAAGAGGTATGACTTGTTACTCTTGGAGTTTACTGACTCCTAAACGCGTTGGAGACGTCGTGCACAGTGATCTTCTCTTAGAAGTTTGTGAGAAGACCCAACGTATTGTGAAAGTTGGAGCTCACATACCCGATGTGGAAATAGCTATCACTACTAGATTTGAGGTGAAATGCTTAATTTGTAGAGCCGATTCAATTCGTTTGAGTTTACCTCAACGTGGATTAGGGGAGACCGGCAAGTCTCCGAATACCATGGTAAAAGTAACCGTGTCATTATAGTTTATTTTCTTGTGCTTAATTTACATTTAACTAAGTTATATTTATAGAATTAAATTGATTGGTTGTCATCCTAAGATTGCAAAACTTGATATAAGCTTAGATTGTTGGTGCACTTATGTAAACCTAGCGATTTATGTCTTTTGTGCTAAACCAAAGTTGATTTACACTTTCGTATTATAAACTTAATTTAACCATAATATCAAATTAATAATAAGAAGAATTATTTTAAAAATCGTCTATTCACCCCCTCTAGTCGGCCTCCTCGAGCCTACAATAGGTACTACCGCCGTTGTTAGGCTGGTACTACCGCCTGAAGCTAGCAGCAACACTGCAAACTATAAATACTCAAAATCAAACTTAAACTTCAATAATGAAGCACAAGCAAAGTCAAATACTCATCACACACATTAGGTGATCTCCACATGATCTCGCATCCACTCCTAAAAGTCACTACTATTTATTTTCAGCCAAAAATCATCAGCAATAGTCAATATGAACAAGCCAGAAACTAGAGCACAAAAAATTAGGGGTTTTGGCCAATTTTTTCGCTTCAGCTCCTACATACATGGAATAGACCATTTTACCTCCACTTCTTCGTCTTCACCCATCTTATATGTATGCAACAAAAAAAAATAACAATACGACCAAAAACTCCAAGTCTGAAGGCTGCATGCCTACAGCCAAACCTTTTAGGTGTACATATAGAAGAGAGAGAGGTTAAGGTAACGCTCAGTTTGGTGTTGCTTATAACTTTTTTTACTGTATTTGACTTACTTTTTACTGTAAATGAGTTGACTCCATCACAGACAATACAAAGAAATACAGAGAAAAAAGAAAAGACAAAAAAGGCTAAAAAATCTAAAAAAAAATCAGAAAAAAACGAAATTACTAAATAGTGAAAAAAAAGAAGCCAAAAGTAAAAACTAATTTTAAGCTAATGTGAGCGCAACCTAAGGATGGAGATGAGACTTCTAAACATCATGGATGCTATACAGTGCAGTAGTACTAGCATGCTATATTACTACAGTAGTACTAGCAGCAAGCAGCATCAAGTTGCATCACGGAACTGGCAATGGGTCGTGCATTTGTGGTTTGCGAAAGTACTGTCGTGGGAAATGTTTATGTAAATAATATTGTAATGTTTTTAAGTTGATCCTCAGATACCTATTATTTAAATATAAGCTCTATAAATACACCGAACATAACAGGTACTTATCAAATTAGAGAAATTTTATATGCTCAGTAGGCATCTACCAAAGTCCCCTAGTTCGACAGGAGCGCTGAGGAATCCGTATGCGGTAGCAATTAATGACAAGCGAATTAAGCACTAATTAAATATGGTAATTAAATATGACAAGCGAATTAAGCACTAATTAAATATTAAACACTATTAGCATTAATTAAATGTATACACAGTGATCATTGCACGCAGTGTAGCTAGTGGCATCCTGCCAAGCTTAGTAGATCTATAAAGAAGATTAGATTTATAAAAAATAGATATTAAAAAATTAAATTTTAGTAAAATAGCTACGGTGAAAAGAAAAATGGCTTCCCGTCGCGGGAGCGGGTTTTCACGGCCGGGGGTGTGAGTTTTTCCGGCCTATCTGTTGCGCGATAATTTCCCTCCCACGAAGCTTCCTCGCGCGCAGGCAGCAGCGGTGAGCGAGCTGCTCGTCTAGTGGTGGACTGAGCTTTCCGCCGGTGCGCGATCTAGATCCGTGCAGTCCCATTCGTTTGGGGATTCCGCTGTGAAGAGTCCACCGGGAGGGAAGGCGCCGTGCGCATGCGGAAACGTGGATCCGTGCAGGAGGGAAGGCGCCGTGCGCATGCGGAAACGTGGTTCCGTGCAGGATAAGCGATGGGAGGGGAGACAGTTAGGGGTGTTCTAATAGGCGACAATATAAATATCAAGCTTTTTCAAAATGGATTCTCACATCTTATTTTCTTCTTATTTTGAAAATAAGATAAAAGATTATAAACGTATCACTATTTCACTACTCTTGCTCCTCTCTCACGCACATCTCTTCTTTATTTTTTTCATCGCTTACTACTTTTCTAAAAAAACTATTTCTTTCCGTTATTACTATTTATTTTTAACTAAAAATAATGACTTTAGTTAATACAAATATCCTTTAATTCAAGTACAGCTTTTAGGAGTGCACGGGACACCAGGTTAAGATAATGAAGCACGATTGACCTTACCTTTGTCGTGGCTGTGGGAGTTGATTCGGTAGTAGATCCCGGCTGCTGTAGAAAAATGGGCTGCATCCTTTTGACGCATCAAGAGGCAGAGGCTGGCGGCCATTTCTCCGTCGCTCGCATTTTCTCCTCCGATGCGATGTTCCTACTTCTCCTTTGTCTCCTTTTAAGAGTAATTATTTGAGGAAGATTTCGTGCATTCTACATAAATACTCCAAAACAGTCGCAGTTTTTGCACGTGTGCCTTGACCAATTCCTCACATAGGCCTAAAATGTTGTTTTCTAATATTTAAGTATGCCATTAACTGACCGATGCACCATATCAGCTGTAAGATCAATGCAGGCAAACATGGTTGGAACAATTATTAGCTTCAAAATCTGCACTAACAAGATGGATTGGATATGAATACTAAACTTTCTGTTAGCTAGATATAGCTTATTCAGATCAAAGAGATGTGCTACTCCAAAATTTGCATAGTGATGGCTACAACTGCAATAGTGGTTTGCTATAGTTTGTTCAGATCTCCAAAGATATGCTACACCCAAAATTGCATAATCATAGCTACCACTGCTAATATCTACCTCTATTACTGCTACAGTATACCTTATATAGGCTATAGAGACAACAACGCTTGTCAAGCTTTTTCTTTCCTAAGATTTTCTGCATATATATATATATATATATTCCTTATCCAAGTGCTGTAGTTTCGTTGAGACACCATGCTGATATTCTTTCATCTAGAGGTGTCATTGTCAATTCATGCTGCCAATTCCTTTCCTCGAGATTTGAACAGAAGTGCAGTATTGAGATTACACAAGATACAATATCACAACAAATTGGGCAGCTAACCTAGACATATGTTTCCTGAAATTTCATGTGTATACTAATACAAACACCAAATCACGGCTTTTTACCATCGGGAGGTACCATTACACCCATAAGTCCAAGCAGATTGGAAGCTGGGCCGGGAAGGCCTTGTTGAGAAGAGTACGAGTTAAGAAAGCTCACCACAAGGTTCAAATCTACATCAACTGGAGCCATCTCCCCATCAGTATCGGCAGCATCTGAAGGACCCTGGAAGGCAAAATATATCACAACGTTGATTAGGATTACTGGATTAGTCAAATCGAACAAGCACTTCAAGCAAGAATCACATCATTGCCATGTTTTTAATTAAGAATTCGATATGAAGAAGAAAAGTACAAATTTGAAATTTCTGTTTTAGTTAGCAAATGCAGGATCACTGTTCACGAGTAAGCCAGACATGCAATATAAACTTGGATTAAACAAGTAATTCAAATGACTAGGCAAAACCAAGTGGGAAAAGTAGCAACATGCCACTCCAAAATAACAAACCAATCTGCAAACAGATATACACAAACATGGACGTGTTTACCTACATTGAGTTATCCTTCAGTAGCTTGGTATTGGTAAGTAACTGAAAAGAATGGAGAAAGATGCTAAATGATAAAATTCTTCGGGTTGGACAATTGGCTGAGCATATCTAACTAGTCAACTAAACTGGTTTATGTCTAGCAAGTTTACAAACATGGCAAATTGGCATGACATTGACAATATGACATCCTTACATGTTCACAACATGCCATAACTACTCACAAGGAAATCAGAACAAAAGAATATGGGAGTCATTTTGACCGCTGAAGATTATTAGTGTTTTAGTTCTAAAGGAATCTCCATGATTTCAAATTGAATGAGTATGTGTATGCTGTAATCTGATTCCTCATTTAAACCCCCACATGCTAAAAACGCAATTAAGGATGTACCCTTTCCAAACTGCACTTCCAAGTTTCAAGAAAAAAAAGCAGCCAGCAGATGGTGTAACAAACTAACGACATTCATAATTTATCAAATTTAAGCAGTTCAAGTGAACAATCCACATGGGAATGCTGTCCTAAACAAAAAATGACATGATGAAAGCATTTAACATACCAAATAGACAAGGGTTACCTCATTGTTGGTGTCAGGACATGGTGCTCGAGAAAAGATTTTGTCAATGGTGATCATACTTAGCTCTTTATTCAAAGCATCTGAATATGATTCATTGGAAGAATCATCCATACCCTTGTCACCAGCTTCTTCAGCAAAATCATTCTCATCATCAGAATCATCTGCACCACAGAAAGCATTCTTAATTAACATCCAGTGCACATCAAACCAGAATCCAGACACCAAAGTGGCAGCTGATGACCATAAAGAAGTTGGCTAGAGATGTGCATCGAAGAACCAAGAGAGCAACTAGTGAGCTAGGGAATATAAGGTTTCCATAGCACCGTAGCTGATAAAGGGTTAACCAATCCCAAATAGATCGCATATTACTTCATTTGGACTTGGGACAAATTTAAGTATAAAAAGAAAATTATGTATGAAGCATAGTTTCAAAGAAAATAGATGGCAGCAATATGCACATATTTGAACAAGCAAAAGTAAATTACTGAAGAACATGACCAACTGACAACTAAGCATGCAATAGAGACTAATTTTTAGAGGAAAACCTGTTTGCAGGAACTTCAGCTCCCTCAAAGCTCGACATTTTGTGAACAAATTCTTGCATGGACTCTGTAATCTCTCCAAGATTAAACTCATTTGGCTGGGAGTTAGAACTGCCGAAGACATTTTGCTTTTGACTTTTTATATGCTTCTTTGCAGCCTCATACTCTTCCAATGACCGGCTTACAGTGAAACGTTTCAGTTGCATCCATAGTCGGAAATCTATTTAGTAACAATTACTATATACTTTTATCTTATTTGTAATTATTATTCACCGTCAACTATCTTTTACATTTGATTAATACTCCAGCCGGTATAAAAATGTTTGTAAGACTCTTTTGAGGAAATATCTAAAAAATAAAACTCTAGCCATCATTTAGTATCTTAGTTCTTAGTTTATAGTTTTGTAGTTATTTTAGTATCTACAAATACACAGATTTGTATCTTGTTCAGACTTAATTTTTTCGGGGTCCTGATAGCGGCGCGACGGGAACGGGTTAGAGGCGGCGGCGCCATGGAGACAGGCGAGTGTAGACTGGAGCGCGGCGCGGCGCGGCGTTTGAGAGGATTGGTGGTTCGCCTTTTGTGGGGGAGCTTCAAAGACTCGGCCGGCGCGCTGCGGCGGCGCGAGAAGGTGCTGGATTTTGTGATGATTTGTTGGGCTCGGGCCGACCGCCGCTTGGAACCCGAGTTCAGGACAGGTGCTGAAAAAGTCAGATGTTGGCACCTGACAATCTGGATCAATCGTATGAGATAGAGCAACGCGTCTCAGTGTAAAAAAAACAAAACAAAAACAACCGGGCATGGTTAAATAGTCTACATTTTGCACATCTATTTTCCAGCAATGGTGCATAACTTCATCGTACAATACGAGGGGGGGGGGGGGCAGATTATATAATACACTTGGACGTGACAGCTTTGTTGATGCGTAGGAACGAGGATCAGAAACATTTGGGATTTTGGATTGGATTCTGCTCTGCGTCTGCAGCACACGAAACCTAATGAATCAATTGCGTTATCTGGGGTTGGAAACTTTAGCCTACGAGGACAAATCGCCTAAGCAAAATTGAATTGTCACTTTGTCAACAAACTCGACACGAGTATTGCCGTATTGGTACAGTGTACGCTGTGGAGTTCATGGACTAGACGAGGAAATTATCCATCATGTGGTTGATCACGTCTGCCCCGTCTGAATTTAGCCAATAGCTCTTCACCTGACGTTCATAAGAGAAAAAAGTATGATCAGAATGTAAGTAATGTGGCATCGGCCTTAATTATACTATGCAACAAATGAATCGGGTATCCATAATGCTGAGAAAAACCCGTTGACAAAAAATCAAAGAATACCAAAGAATCAAAGAATATTCTGAATTAACAAAGCGATAACAGCTTCAAGAATCAAATAATATCGATAGTAGCTCTCCAGGATTTGTTTTAGAACAGGTGCTCCAAAAACTTTATTGATGATCCAAGGATCCGAGACATCTTTATTCTTTAGTAATGTTGGTGAGAATCTAATATACAGAAAGGACTAACCCAAATTATTTACTAGGCTTGCAGGTTTAATATAGTGAACACTACAATACACAACTATAAACTAGTTAAAGGGGATCTCAGCAAGCAAGAGTTGAAGATATGCCACAATGCCAGTGCCCTTTTCGCTTCACAATATAGGTTATTCTTTCATGTCAAAGATATAGTAATGTAATTATCGATACTACCCAGATTAAAGGATAGTAACAGACTGCTACACCTGGTGCGTGAAATAGGCCATTCCTTTCAAAGTTCGTTTTGGCAATCATATCAGGAGACATTTCACTAGATGCAACTCACAAAACACAAACACCAGTCAAGTGTGTCTATAGCCCCAGCTTCCTTAGAAGCAAAGTTCGGATGCCACTAAATGAAAACAAAACTTTGCTCAAAATACACAATGCAGATTGGAAAGGCAAAAAAAAAATCACACCTGGATGGTGTTATGCGCAACCAATCTTTGACTACTTTTGTGGAAGCTCACATCAACACGTTCCCACGGTACTTGCGTAAGGCCTCTTATCATCTCCTCTACACATAGAAGGGATTGTTGTCAGTTAATGATAAAACAATCAACTTTGCCAATTTGGGTCAGCTAACAGCTGAACTTTGGATTGTTAAAGTTATTTTAAATAGGACATGCAGGAAACTGATAAACACATCAAAACCATCCCATGTCAGCAAACTTAGACTAAAATGGCTGGACAAATCCAAAAAGGTCCAATGAAAATAACTCAATCAGAAGAGACCCAGAATTCTACAAGGTACCTCAAAGCCATGATGGTAATAAATCCAATGATAATGGCTCTTCTTTGTTATTACATCTCTAATCAGAAGCAGATAAATAGGAAGTCCATACCTTCTGGGTCATACAGATCAGCACGGACTTCTGTTTCATTATTGTCCGTAATTCCTTTATCAACATAGACAATATGCGGATACATCTCATCGCGAACAAGAAGTCGATGCTGCAGAAGGGGTTGAAGAAAGGTAAACCCATTCAATAATAATTCAATATATAAATAAAGTAGTAGGTTTATTTAAACAGAAGAAACCATAAACATGAAAATATCCCTAATGCATACTTTTGGTAACTCATGTTGACGCCGGATTGAAGATGTTCTCCACCCAACCATATCTTTTCAGCTAGTTAAGTGGAGATCTTGTCAGAAGTAAGAACTGTAATTCAGAACAAATAACGAACACAGACATGAAATTTAGGCAGTTAAAGGATACGGTCAAAATTCGCATTAGCATATGCCACACGTCGTTTGAAAGAGCGCAATGCTGATCTGCACAAGAGAACATGTTGTACTTAGGCATGATGCCCTAAACATTTTTGAGGTACTTTAGACAACTGAACGAAAGCATACAGAAAATGAACTTGGATTCTATACAATCACATTGATCAACCATTTGACGGATAAAGGAGAAGCATCCAGAAAATAACCTGAATTTTATATCATCACAGTCATCAACCATTCGAAGGAGAAGTGGACGCCTGCCATCGTCATTGTCTGTAAGGAATAAATGCTTTCCGGTTCTCCCAACAATCAAATGTGCAGTTTCCGATGCTCTTCGTTCCAGGAAAGGCAGGCCACATAAAAAAGGGAGCTGGTGGAAGAATCTGAACATGAGACTAACATTACTGAAGCATTTGAATATTCTTGTTCTAAGTGAAATCAAAGCGCTTAAATATTTACAAATACTTCATTAGAAAACTAAAAGTAACAGAAATAGCATAAGTAGATCCATACAATTAAGGAAAAAGTTCACTTTTCAACCCTAAACTCTAGCCTTGGTTCGATTTTCAACCTTGAACTCTAAAACCATTTGAAATACAACCCTAAAGTATCAAAACCATATCACTTCACCCCCTTGAACCATACCAGAACGGTTTCACACCTAGGTAGCATCCACGTGTATTCAATTTTGCGGACGTGGTGGCCAATTTGGAAAGGGGTCAACAGTAGGACCCTCCCTCTCTCTCTCTCTCTCTCTCTCTTCACAACTGGAAACAGAGCATCACTGGGCACAAAGCTCACCGGTGGCAGAGGAGGATGGAGAGAACCAGGGATGGAAAAAAAAGGAACACCTAGACAATGACAAGTTCACCCGTAGTGGCTTCGTGGTGGATGGTGGCCCGTGGTGGCCTGGTGACGTGCAAGCGGCATTGAAGCAGAAGGCGAGTATGGCAATGACGCTCTAGCGTAAGACATCTTGGATAGGGCACGGGTAGAGGAAGAGGGAGTCGTGGTGAAGCTCTGCCCACGAGGAATTGACCAGCAGTTGATCTAGGAGGCGACAGCATCATGGGGGACCTCCCGGCTAGCGACGGAGAAGAACGGTCGTTCCAGCCTGGCCGCATGGCGAAGCACCAAATAAATGGAGGGGGGAAACTGCTTAGGATGTGGAACATGCCATGACGCGGCTGGTTGGGCGTGATTCTCACCAGAGGAGGAGATCAGGTGGAGGGATCTCGCTGGCTTCAAGGAAGGTGGTGGTGGAAAGAAGAATTTGGGCCTCCTCCACGCAACCCCATGTTGGCTGCTTGTTTGGCCTCTCCCCGTAGCATCCAGACCCTATCTCTTTCCTTGTCTTCCTCTTCTATCTCCACCCGCAGTCATCGGTGATCCTGCAAGCATCGTCAAGGTGGGCACGGGCTCACACGCGGCGTGGCAGACAGACTACCATCTCTATCTTCCTTTCCTTCCCCTGTCTCTTTGTCGTCTGCCTCCGCAGCCGGACGGATGTGACACCACAAGCTTGAGGAGGCGGCGCTGAACGGTGAGTTCGAACCTAATTAGTACTGCCACCACGTCTTGCTTATTCTTAGTAGTGATTACAACAAGTCTTGTATTAATTGATGAATTCTTGGTTGTCTGAGCTATCACGAGAGCCCAGATCAAGATCTAGAGGCTGCAGCCATGGACTTTACGTGGCTCACATGAACAGCAAGACGAACATGTTTCATCGATCGATCTTTTCTAGTTCGGTGCTTGATTTAGTCGATGGGGGAGCATAGTAGGTCACATTAGCCATCGCGCAACACATCCGATGGGGGAGCCAACCAGTGCACCACCGTTGTCATCGTGTGCAACCGCCACGGCAGACTGCCTCTGCTCGCGTCAGCACCACCTAGTTCTCCGTGGCTGCGGCATCTCATTTTAGTCCTCGTTGGGTGCCGCCGATGCCGTCCTCGCTAGCGGTGAGCTCAGTCGAGCCACATCCATGGCAAAGAACTCTCTGCTCTCTGTTTCGAGCGAGAAGACGACCACTGTGATGAGGTGATTTGACTTATAAGGTGGTAAAATATGGTGACATGGATGCTAGCGTGGACGGCACATCAGCAAAAAATAGACATGTCGGTCCCACATCAAACAAAACCACCTTGGTTTGGGTTAGGGGGTAAAGTGGACGGTTTCGTTAGTTTGCGATTCTGATTTGGGCAGTTTCAGAGTTCAAGGTTGAAAAACGAATCAAGCCAACAATTCAAGGTTGAAAAGTGGACTTTTTCCTAAAATTAACTCCATGAAGTTGTACAACTATCGTTCCAATAATTGCATTAAGTGATGGTTGCAATGAATAGAGTGCTACAATTAACCCTCTCTTGTACAAGTAACTTAAGTGGGTAGCCAAGTGAAGTTAATTGGGGGAAGAGACAAATGAATGTTTTAACTCTAGTTTATAAAACAATGAAAGAGATCAGTCTTACCTGTTTGTTTCCGCTTGAACCCAGATGTGGTGATGCAAAGGTTATAAAATTCATAGGCTCTAAGCCGGCAATGAGACCTTCCAAACGTTCACCTTCATCTCTACTCTTCTCAGCAGGAGATTTAGTTCTGGTATTAGGTTCGTAAAGCCTTCCTATAGCATATCTGGCAACAAGACCACCTAGAGAGTGTGCCACAAATGAGATCTTCTTCACACCTCTTCTTTGCTCTACAACTGATAGAACCTATAATAGTTCAGTTAGGTTTCAATACATAATGATGTGGTTGAAGACATAGTGCTTACAAATATGAAAGAAGCTCAGATTAGATCGATGCGGATCTATTTTGCCTTAGATTTATACCAGAGGGCAGTTATGAATCTCAAAGGGTGAAGTTTAACAACAACTTTATCACATTATCAACTTAAATGTTAACCTAATAACCACATCTAGTTTATGGTCGAACAGCTTACAAAGCAGATGTCATCTACCGGACACAAACTAATACAAAACAAACATAGTTCACTTCAACAAGACTTGTAGACAATAACAAGTAGTCAAGTACACCATGGATGAATGCAGTTACTTTATATTAAGAAGGAACAAATAAGATGGATTGATCAAACAAGCAGTAAGCATTTATATAGATGACAATATTTAGTCAGAACAAAAAGTACCTCGCTCGCTAACCTTTCACCCATCAAGTCAACTCCATCAAATGTCTGGGTAGCAGAGTTGCACTGACTCCCTGCATGCAAAGGTGCAGTCTAAATCTCTTTACAGGAAAACAAGAATAGTAGCTGAAACAACTTATCCCAATGCAGAATGAAGGAAAGATAAATGCTGTATTATTGTATCCATCAATTATGAAATCATTCTGATTTTTGCATCTGCACAATCCCGAGAGAGAAGGCACAAAAAAGATGTATGCGCATGCAGATTTTCTTTAAATCTAGACCAATAAAAGAAATCCTAATGAAACTATCAAGCACCCGGTCATGTCAACTAAAAATTTTGGAATCAATATTACCATATTCTGAATGAGACAGGTATACAAATGCAGATTTACAATATTTGGCATGCAACTGGTTGATGGCACAAAAGCAGCTAAGAGTTACGACTACATAGAATAAGAGCAAAAAATAGCATTGGATAATGCAGCCTTTGTCATATCAATCTTTACTGTACTTTATGGTGACCTTTGGTGGGTACTGTTCATCTCCATTCCAAGTTGTGTTGCCCATGTACATCATTGTCTTCCAACAGATTTGTCGCAAGCACTCGGTCACTGTGTGTGGTGGATCTATTAACTGTGTAACCCAAACATGTCTCATGTTTCTCTCTCAAGAAGTAACTTATGCAATTAATAGGATGAGAAATTGAAAATTGTTAGTGATATGCCCCAGAGGCGATCATGGAGATGGTTATACCACTTCTATGTTTATGATCTTTTTAATAATATGTTATTTTGTCTTTTGAACAAATGTCTTTCATATTGATCAATAAGTTTGTGACTTGTTCGTAAAACTCTTTATTTATATTTTGATGCTATTATAAAATTATCCATGATCTTATATCATTATGTGAGACAATTATGATTTATAAATCAGCACATGTATTAATTGATGATCATGTTTCATAGATTATGATTATAGAGATATCAAATCGATAATGTGGACACATGTAAGAGAACATGATGTTGGATTGACCTACCATAAGGCATTATAGGAATTGTTATATTCTTAAATGTCATCGATTGGTCTTATACATAGTGTATATAGGATCCTTCGACCGTCATAGTTTCCTACATGTATGATAGTTTATTTAAAGGTTACCAAATATTACTCCGTAATTGGGTGGTCATAAAGATAGTATTCAGGTTTACATAAAATATGCGGAGGAATATGAGCGATCAAAATGAAATTTGTCCCTCCTATATAACAAGAGAGATATCGCTGCCCCCCCCCCATGTGGTTGGATTAAGGAAGTGCATGGCCATGCTGAATGTGGGTGAAGAGTCAATCACAACTGAATAATCCACTATAGGTTTCAATGAAGAATCGAGCTCTCATAGGATGCCACGTTTCTCTTCTTGAGTTCAATCTAGTATCGTGAGGCAAAAAGATCAGTACATAAGCGCTATATAGGTTCATCCGATATGATCTTTATGTATATTTGGGAATCGATATGTCATACTAAGAACCGCTACTGACTTGGGGACTGGAAAGAAGTTTTCGAGCCACGGCCCACGGCCGAATATACATGAACCTATAAGGTTACACACTTAACAGATTGGAACACATCAGTTCGGATTGGATTCACACCTTGCTGAGCCCCTAATGTAGGGTTCCACCGAGGGGAGGGGTTATATTAAGAGAGGCATGGAGTTAAGGGATGTATTTGGTTCACATCTACCGAAACCCTAGCCGCCACCTCTCACAGGCCTTACCGTGCACATTGGTGCTAGTACACTTAACAGATTGGAACACATCAGTTCAGATCGGATTTGCACCTTGCTAAGCCCCTAATGTAGGGTTCCACCGAGGGGCTATATTAAGAAAGGCGTGGAGTTCAGGGTGTATCTGGTTCACATCTACTGAAACCCTAGCCGCCATCTCTCACAGGCACTGCCGTGCGCATTGGTGCTAACACACTGGTACACGGTGTTCCATCCCTGGAAGTGTGAACTTCGATAGAGGTGCTGCTGCGACTGCGGCGCTGATCAGGACGATCGTGAGGAGACGGATGACTAGAGAACGTTCAACTACTTCCACTACACCGACACATGCTATGTTGAAACGACTGCTGCAACTCTAGTTCCGCTGCACTGTGCGTCTAATGGTAATGATCTATAATCTCTTACTCGTATGGCTTCATAGTTGATACAGTAGAAAACTTTAGTTTGTACTAGTGTAGCATACCCATATCCTAATAAAAACTACCTAATCTCCCACTTTCGCACCCAACTAGACAAATTATTTGCATATTGTCATGGGTACTTAATCTTGTATAGTCCTTTCCTAAATCTCAACTACATGTTGCCTCAGCGGCATGTTCTAAGCATTTCCTCACTACCAGTCTAGACTCTAGTGTCAATCCAGTTACCAAAACGCCATTATATTTTTAGCCATCTAAACTTGCTTTCTTCCATGAATCGGCAATATGCCAATACTCCAAAATATCCCCAAAAAACATACAAGCACACAAATGAAAATATCTTATTTAGCACTACAATTTACAATCCAGAGAGCAATTATATTTAACAACCCAGCATGAAATCGCATAGCATGTGGATTGGGGTACTCACGGTGCACGATCACTTTGTCCGGCATCCGCCTCACGAACTGCTCCGCCGCAAACTTCCAGTCATCCGCACTGCAAAAAAAAGAAGCAGCAGCAAATTTAGCCACTGCAAACCAACACCCGCAAGTTGCACAAGCCGACAGCAACGACGACCAACGCAACAGTGTACACGGATCCACCTCCCGACAAGGCCATTGACCATGACGACGAGGTGCTCGGGGAATCCCCCGCCGTGCGCCACCTCCGCCTCGGCCTGGGCGCTCCACACGTCCTCCCCTCCGCCGCGCGCCGGCTCCTCCTCCACCTCCGGCCGCTTCCCTTTCGCATCCTTCGCCGCCGCCGACGACGGCGCCGGACCCGGCGCCGGCCGGAAGCAGCCCATCCAGCGCCCGCTGCCGCCCCTCGCCGCGGCGGGGGAGCGGAGCGCCAGGCGGAGCCGCGCCACGGCGCGCGGCCACCGGGACGGGGCCCCGGGGGTTGTTGGAGTGGTGGCGCGGCCCATCGAGGCGGCGCCGGCGGCGATCATCCGGCGAGGATGTGAGGCGGGTGGGGTCGGCTCGGAGACCTAGATGCGGCGGTGGCGGGGGTGGTTGCTTCGGAGGGAACGTGGGGGCTGGGTGAACGTGGGGCTGCTGAGGAGGGAGAAGCTCCGGGGGGAGCAGGGAAGATGACAATGATTGTACTGTGCAATGACGGTGACGAAAGGAAAAACAATCTTTTTTGAAGGAAAAAAAATGACTGGACGCCGTAGGTTGTGAGTATTGTGACTCGTGATTCGTGAAGCCACTCTTTAGGCCTAGCTTGTTTTAGTTTTTTTAATTTTAGCTTTTAACTTTAGCTTTTTTACTATTTAGTAATTTATTTTTTCTGAATTTTTTAGATTTTTTGGATTTTTTTATATTTTTCTTTTTTTTCCCATACTCCTTTGTATTGTCCATGATGAGCTAACATATTTTTTTTCTATTTTTACATTTTTTTTAAATTTAATTATGCCCAAAAAACCAAATCAGTTATAGTAAAAAAGCCAACTACAGTAAAATTTCAGCTAGAAGCCATCGCTAAAACGAACGCCCCTCATTACTTTTGGTGGAGTACTCCTCCAAACAAATTACCAAAATAATATTTTAGTTGTTTTTTAAAATAATTTATTAGAACAGTTTTTTAAACTGTTTATTAGTTTATTATACAATTTATTTATATAAATACTCGTACTAGAATCAAATCTATTGGCCACAATAAAAAAGAACATATTATGATCTCATGGCTAACCTAGGTTTTCTTCTACGGTGGATTTCTGAAGAGATTGCATGAAGGGTTTACCGTACGATTTCTAGCAAATTCATATGAAAATTTGTGTTTCAAAAGGGTCTAAAGCGAGATGGAATTTTGGTTTGGAAATTGCTCCTATCCTGGTTTTGAGTGGAGCGTACGTACAACGTTTGATCTAGTCCGTGTTTGCTGTTGGAGCTCATTCCAAGCTTCACATTCGGCCATTCGCGTTATATATGACTTATATTTGTTCTATTTACAGTAATTAACTTTTAAACGGTATATTTTTTAAGATGGATTAATAAAAAATTATAGTAAAAAGTATACTGAGTTTAGCTGTACTGGCCAAAACCACATGTGACTATTTTTCTCTGCATACTGCCTCCCGCAAACAGCCCGAATTCAAATATTTAAGTCATAAACCATAAGCCATCAGTCCAAAAGAACTCACCCTTAGGCCCCGTTTGGCTTCACATCTGATTATTTTGGTTTTTGGCTTATTTAAGTCAGAAGATACTTGGAACACATCACTTTCTAATTTCGGTATTTTGAGATTTTTTTTGCTTTTTCTTTTCCGCCTTATTTCTTTGTATTGTCTGTGATGTTATAGCAGTTTTTTTATATTTTTTATTTTTCTTAGAAAAAACTAACAACCGCTATAATGTAATTTCTACTATAAGTTAAAAGTCACAATTAAAAGTTTAAGCCGTAAGCCAATTAAAGTGGCTTATATAAAGCTTAATGTAATGCAACAGAAACTAGTAAGTTCTACCTAGTTGAAATGCTTTCGACTGTTGTAATACCTGAGAAGGCCCAGCCCAGCCCAGTCCATGCCAAGACCATATAAAGAGAGCGAGAGAGCAGGAGGAGAAGCAAAAGTCCATTTGCTTACCTTCCCCGTGTGTGCTCTCTCTCTCTGCGCTTCGCCGCCGTGCGCCGCTGCGCGCGCCTCGCGCCGCCACTCCTCCTCGTGCCCCTCCTTCTCCCTGCCCCGATCCACCGCCGCCGCTTCCTTGCTCCACCGCCTGCTCACCGCGCAAGGAGGTGAGGGGGAAATCGGGAGCCAGCCCAGGGGTTTGCCCGTGGGGAAGAGAGGGGAGAAGGGGGAGCCGGCAGTGGGAGAGGAAAGGGGCCGGGTGAGGGGAAGGGGAGAAGGGAGGAGCCCGCGCGCGTGAGGGGGAGAAGGAAGGGGAAGGAGCCGGCAGCATGTGAGAGGAGGAGCGTCGACGTGGAAGAGAGGAAGGGGGAGGTCAGCGGCGTGAGGAGGAAGGGAGGAGTCGCCGGCGTGGAACGGGAAGTAGAGAGAGGCGGCCGTGCGGGAGAAAGAAAGGAGCCAGGGGACGTGAGAAAGAAAGAGGAGGAGGATGTGCAGCCAAGTGAAGGGAAAGAAATAAAGAAAAGAAAAGAGAGAAAAAAGGGGGGATTGCATGATCTGGTGCCAGATCTGCCAGATCCATTGTCAGATCTGCCAGTTCCGGTCTAGGGACGACAGATCGAGGCCTGATCCAGTCGTCGGGTTCGGGTATCGGTTCGAGAACCCTTTTTATTTCAGTTATTTGCCATTTCTCGCGTAACATAGTATGCCGACTAAAACTGGGACACCAAGTCTATGTCCGGTGAGAGGAAGGTCGGCGACACTGGGTTTACACGTAACTGTGATGCTATTTGCTCGCATGTATTTGAACCGCGTTAGCGATGCATTGAAATGATTAATGTTTACTCAAGTGGCGGTTCGAGTCAGGTGTAGTCCGCGCATCGCCCGACAGGTTAACAAGCAAGTGCATGTTACAACCATAAATAGTGTTGGACGTTTGCTATTTATGTTTCCATGCCATGGTCTATCGTATGCAAGAGATGATGTATATGATTATGTGTTAATCATATCTGGAGAAATACAGTTTATGAGTAAACAGTCTCATCTGAAAAGCATTGCATCATGCAAAGTGCATAAGAGCCAGGTCGGTGAGAAAGACTTTTGACTAGTCCGGAGTGCTCTTGAGTAAGTCCTACAGAGGTAGGCATCTCCACGGGATGGAGGGAGAGGGTGACATCGACGGGTGTACCCTCCGCTATACCAGTATAAGCTTACAGTCACATGTGCATTGCATTGCATGAACAGAGAAAGCAGATGATGATCTGATTCTGAGAAATTGATTTACTGATTGCGCTTGCATTGCACTTTATTGCATTGCATGACAAGAGATACAGACAGTGATATACCGTTTACAGCTGATGAGATTCGATTTCTTTATTACGATTCTGAGATTTGACTTACTATTTACAGTTCTAAATGCATTACATTTCTAATGCTCTGCATACAGGGTGATACAGACAGTGGCATATTTATAGGAGTTCAACTTACAAATTACAGCTTACAGTGAATCGGTTTTACCGTTCACAGAAGATGAGATTTACAGTTTTACAGTAGTTCAATTTACAGTTCATAGTTTACAGTAGAGTGACTTACAGTCAACGTGATTTACAGCTTACAGCCGTAGAACTGGATTACAGTTTACAGATAAGGAATTATTTGCTGTTTTATGGTGCGCTTGCTGAGTCATCGGACTCACTCTTACTTTGTTGTTTTTTATAGGATGATCCGGAGTGACGGCATGCATGGATGTGGGAGTAGTTCCTTTTGCACTACAAATATGGAATAATGGCTTAGTTCTACTCTAAGCATCATATATAAATCTTATGTTTAGAAGTTTATGTGAACTCTTCGGTTAAGGCCTGCTTTTGTTTGGACAATGTTTCCCCTTGTTAATATAGTTCTAGCGCTTTATCGCTGTTTGTGGTGCGCTTTTGTGAGACAGTAACAGGTGGTGGTAACATCTTGAACCCTGTGGAGGGTCGGGGTGTTATAGTTGGTATCAGAGCGGGCGTTAGGTCCGTAGTAGAGATAAATTGTCAATTTGGTTTAATTATTTCGGAAAGACATGGTTTAGATCTAATAATTAAACTCAATTTGACACACTGTGCTGCACAGTAGGATGGGGCTTGGGATTTGCATTGCATATGCGTTTTCTGAAATTATGTTGTTGATTTGTTCTGTGAAAGTCAAAGCTTGTGAGTTAATTATGTGATTGTTTCTCTGTTGTTAACAGAGATGCCGAGAGGTAGAGGTCGTGGTCGTGGTGCCGGCCGAGGCCGGGGGGGCCGTGGGCGTGGCCGTGCCCAGTCGGAGCCACCGCTAGATGTTTAGCAAGAGGCACCTGACACAGAAGTTGGGTCTGCTGAGCAGTCTGTAGTTGGGAACCAACCAAGGTCTTCTGCCTTGTTGCAGGAATTCATAGACAAGGTCCGTGCCCTTCGCCAACAAGCGCCTACGCAGCTGCTGCTGCGGCCGTACCCGTCGCTGTCCCGGCCGCCGTTCCAGTCGCATCAAAGGTAAGGATGAGCCTTCGCGAATGGATGGCTTTGCGGTTGGACACTTTTGATGGGTCAGGTACACCAGTCCAAGCTGCGGATTGGTTGCGCTATATGGGAAGGCAGTTTGAGGCTTTAGAGATGACTTCATAGTCTAAGGCTTGATTTGTGGTTTTTCAGTTGAAGGGTCAGGTGGACATTTGATGGGAAGGAGTCCTTTCAGCCAGGACCCCTGCCCAAGGTCCAACCACCTGGGAGGACTTTGTCGAGCAGTTCAAGGCGAAGTATTACCCAGAATCATTTGTGGAGAGTATGGAGGTCGCCCTGTCGACCCTTGTGCAAGGAAACATGACCGTGGCTGAGTACGAGGCGTGGTTCAATGACTTGATCCGTTTTGTATCGTCAATCGTAAGAAGTGATCTGGAGAAGGCCAAAAGGTTTCGTCGAGGGCTCAATTCTTAGTGTCGGCATGTAATGGGAGCTACTGCGCCACGTGACTTCAGGTCTGTGGTTGAGCAGGCTAGAGGGGTGGAGATGCAGCTCACCAAAGGGTCACAACCCTCTGGTGGCTTGAGTGCTTCTGGTGGTGACCAGAAGAGGAGCTATAGTGAGAAGGGTGGGTCATCTCAGCGGCCTGCTCCTAAGAAATCCAAGTGGAGTCGATGTTCCTCACAGCCGTCCAAGCCTAAATCGTCAAAGTTGTCCTCCTCTGCACCACCAGCATTGCGTCCTGCCCCAGGGCAGGGCATGATTTGTTTCAAGTGTGGTGGTGAACACCGTGCTGTCGAATGTTCCTGGACAGGGGAGTGTCGACACTGTGGCCGTCAGGGCCACTTGGAGAAGGTCTGTCGTCAAAATCCCTCCAGCATTATCAAGTGGGAGCCAGCATCCGCTTCGGCGAATGCGTCATCTCGGGGTGCAGTCTAGGTGTTGGCGACTACTCCTTCACTGTAGCCTCCTTCCTGGGCACCACCCGCCGGGTACTATTGGTCTCCCCCACCAGTTACTCCCCTACAGTTTGCGGCATCACCTCTAGTTCCGATGCCGCCACAGCAGAGTGTTGGGACTCTTGTTGCCCCGGTGCCACCTGGAGTCTACACGTTACCTACCGCTGAGTCCGCAAGTCGACCAGACGTGATGACAGGTACCCTATTAGTGGATTCACACAGTGCTCTAGTTCTTTTCGACTCCGGTGCTACATACTCCTTTGTTTCCTATGAGTTTGCTAGAAAGGCACAGTTGAGTAGGCAACAGATTTCTCAGTCGGTTATAGTTAATTCTTCGGGAGGTATTATTGCTAGTTCTCTAGTTTGCCCCGGATGCATAGTTTCAATAGATGGAGAGGATTTTGTGGCTAACCTTATGGTTATACCGATAGAGCATTTTGATGTCATCCTCGGTATGGAGCTGTGATTTCCTGTTTTTGGAGGCCAGTCACTCTGCAAGCCCCTTCAGGAGAGGAGATAAAGTTTCAGGGGAATGCACCTCCGTGTTCTCTTTTTGTGTTGGCCAGGTTGTTCCCTGGCCGATGAATGTTCAAGTCTGGGTTATTGCTACCACTTGCGGAAAAGTCGAGTGCGCCTTTGCGCATTGAGGGTATACCAGTGGTATGGGAGTATCCCGATGTATTTCCGGAAGAGCTTCCGGGGATGCCACCAGAAAGAGATGTAGAGTTTAGAATTGATCTTGTTCCGGGTACTCGACCTATTTCTATGTCCTCGTACCGTTTAGCATGACCCCTTCAAGAAGAGTTGAAGAAACAGTTGGACGGATTGCTGTCCAAGGGGTTGATTCGCCGCAGCGTGTCGCCTTGGGGAGCCCCTGTCCTATTTACAGAGAAAAAAGATGGGAGTTGGCGTATGTGCATAGATTATCGTGCTCTTAATCGGGTGACCATCAAGAATAAATACCCGTTGCCTCGTATCGAAGACTTGTTTGATCAATTGAAGGGAGCTAAGGTGTTTTCGAAAATTGATCTGCAATCTGGGTATAATCAGATTCTAGTACGGGAGCAAGATATTGAAAAGACAGCTTTCTTCATGAGATACGGGCACTATGAGAGTGCCCCTGCTATCTTTGTGGAGACGATGAACAGCATGCTACATAAGTTTTTGGATGACTTTGTAGTCGTGTTCATCGATGATATTTTGATTTATTCCAAGTCAGAAAAGGAGCATGAGCGGCATTTGAGACTCGTACTTGAAACTCTGAAGGAGAATCAGTTCTTTGTTAAGTTGAAAAAGTACGAGTTTTGGATATCTGAAGTGGGCTTCCTGGGTCATGTGATTAACCAGGAGGGCATTTCCGTAGATCCAGCCAAGATTTTCACAGTAGTAGACTGGAAGAGACCAACTAATGTTAAGGAGGTGAGATGTTTTCTTGGCTTAGCGAGTTATTACAGGCGTTTCGTGAAAGATTTCTCCATTATTGCTAAGCCAATGTCATAACTCATGTGGAAGGGCGTGAAATTCCAGTGGACCAACGAAAGCGAGCGCAGTTTCAATACTTTGAAAGAAAAGTTAGTAACTGCCCCTGTTCTCACTCTTCCTGAGCCAGGAAAGCGGTTCACGGTCTACTCGGATGCATCATGAGTGGGTTTAGGTTGCGTGCTCATGCAAGACAATAAAGTGGTTGCGTATGCCTCGCGACAATTGAAGAAGCATGAGTAGAATTATCCCACTCACGACTTAGAGCTAGCCGCAGTGGTTTTTGCTCTAAAGATTTGGAGGTATTATTTGTATGGAGAGTCCTGTGATATTTTCACTGACCACAAGAGCCTCAAGTACATCTTTACACAGAAGGAATTGAATTTGAGGCAGAGAATGTGGTTAGAATTGATAAAGGACTACGATCTCACTCTCCAGTACCATCCAGGCAAAGCGAACATGGTCGCTGATGCCCTTAGTCGAAAGATGACACCCTCCACTCTAAGCTGTCTCATTGCTGACTTTGAACGGATGGGAATTTCATATTGCTATGCTGGTACAGCACAGGTTTAAACACAGTTGTTGCTGGAATCGGCAATTTCAGAATGAGTGAGAGAAGCGCAGCGAGATGATCGGCTGCTCCAACAAGTGAAGAAGCGTATCGATGAAGGGAAGACGGGGGATTTCAGCCTTGATAAGTCGAGCGCATTGCGGTTTAAGGGCCGCCTTTGCGTGCCACAGAAGGCTCAAGTCAAGAATGAAATATTGAGGGAAGCTCATCGTACCCCGTACACAGTACATCCTGGAGAGAACAAGATGTATCGAGATTTGAAAAAGAGTTTTTGTTGGAAAAGGATGAAAGTGGATGTGGCTCGCTACGTAGCGTCCTGCGGGGTTTGCTAGCAGGTGAAAGCTGAGCATAAGCGACCCGCTGGGGTATTGCAGCCTTTAGATGTTCCCCAGTGGCCATGGGACGACGTGACTATGGATTTTGTTGTTGGCTTACCTCGTACTCAGCGAGGTAAAGATGCGATTTGGGTGGTGGTGGACTGATTCAGTAAGTCCACGCATTTCATCCCTATTCGCACGACAAACTCGGCAAGTGATTTGGCACCCATCTATGTGCGAGAGATTGTCAAGTTGCATGGTGTGCCCAAAACAATAGCTTCGGACAGAGATGCCAAGTTTGTCTCTAAGTTTTGGGAGAGTTTGCAAAGTGCTCTAGGTACGAAACTTCAGTTTAGTACCGCTTTGCATCCACAAACTGATGGGCAGTCCGAACGCACAATTCAAATACTAGAGGACATGTTGAGGTCCTGTGTTTTGTCGTGGAGAGGTAGCTGGGAGGATCAGTTGGTACTCGCGGAGTTCGCCTATAATAACAGCTACCACACCAGTGTTCGGGCCGCAGCATTTGAGGTTCTGTATGGGCGGAAGTGTAGATCGCCACTCTGCTGGGATGCCATAGGTGAAAAGGCAGTTCTAGGTCCAGATTGGGTCCAACAGACAGTGGAGCGAGTGGCGGAGGTTAGATAGAATCTGCTAGCTGCCCAGAGTAGGCAGAAGAGATATGCGGATATTAGAAGGCGAGATCTAGAGTTTGAAGTGGGTGATCATGTGCTTTTGAGAGTGTCACCTACTAAAGGAATCGTGCGATTCGGTGCTAAGGGGAAGCTTAGCCCGCGATACATTGGGCCATTTCCGATTCTGGCACGGATTGGAAAGTTGGCATACCAAGTCTATGCGAGGAGTGCATAATGTGTTTCACGTTTCTATGTTAAGAAAATACTTAAGGGATCCGGAACACATGATTGTTGTAGAGCCGTTGTCCCTTAAGTAAAACCTCACCTTCGAGTCCCGTCCAGTTCGGATTCCGGAGGAATTGGAAAAGGTGTTAAGACACAGAACGTTAAAGTATGTTAAAGTACAGTGGTCGCAACAGTCTGAGCGAGAAGCAACGTGGGAGTTGGAGTCCCGCATGCGCGAGGAGTACCCGGAGTTGTTCACTATGGGTATGAGTTAAAACTGTTTGTTGTTTTATAGTTCGCTTTGTTTTCGCGTAAAGTATTGAGTTTCAGAATTCGGGGTCAAATTCTGTTAAGGGGGGTAGAATGTAATACCTGAGAAGGCCCAACCCGGCGCAGTCCATGCCAAGACCATATAAAGAGAGAGAGAGTTGGGGGAGAAGCAAAAGTCCATTTGCTTACCTTCCCCCCATGTGTGCTCCCTCTCTCTGCTGCCTTCACCCCGTGCGCACGCGCCTTGCCGCCCTCCAGCTGTCGCCCACGCGCCACTCCCTCCTCTCGTGCCCCTCCTTCTCCCTGCCCTGATCCGCCGCCGCCACTCCATTGCTCCGTCGCCTGCTCGCCGCGCAAGGAGGTGAGGGGGGAAATCAGGAGCCAGCCTAGCGGTTCGCCCGTGGGGAAGAGAGGGGAGAAGGGGGAGCCGGTTGTGGGAGAGGAAAGGGGTCGTTGTCAGATCTGCCAGTTCCAGTCTAGGGACGACAGATCGGGGCCTGATCCAGTCGTCGGGTTCGGGTATCGGTTCAAGAACCCTTTTTCTTTCAGTTATTTGTCGTTTCTCGCGTAACGTAGTATGCCGACTAAAACTGGGATAGCAAGTCTATGTCCGGTGAGAGGAAGGTCGGCGACACTGGGTTTACGCGTAACAGTGATGCTATTTGCTCGCGTGTATTTGTACCGCGTTAGCGATGTATTGAAGTGATTAATGTTTACACAGGTGGCGGTTCGAGTCAGGTGCAGTCCACGCACCGCCCGACAGGTTAACAGGCAAGTGCATATTACAACCATAAATAGTGTTGGACGTTTGCTATTTATGTTTCCATGCCATGGTCTATCGTATGCAAAAGATGATATATATGATTATGTGTTAATCATATCTGGAGAAATACAGTTTATGAGTAAACAGTCTCATCTGAAAAGCATTGTACCATGCAAAGTGCATAAGAGCTAGGTCGGTGAGAAAGTCTTTTGACTAGTCCGGAGTGCTCTTGAGTAAGTCCTACAGAGGTAGGTACCTCCACGGGATGAAGGGAGAGGGTGACATCGACGGGTGTACCCTCCGCTATACCGATATAAGCTACAGTCACATGTGCATTGCATTGCATAAACAGAGAAACAGACAGTGATACAGTTACATAGAATTGATTTACAGTTGCAGTTGCATTGTACTTTATTGCATTGCATGACAAGAGATACAGACAGTGATATACCGTTTACAACTACAGTAGATTCAGTTTACTGTTTACAGTTACAGAGATTTGACTTACTGTTTACAGTTACAAATGCATTGCATTTCTAATGCTCTGCATACAGAGTGATACAGACAGTGGCACATTTATAGGAGTTCAACTTACAAATTACAGCTTACAGTGAATCGGTTTTACCGTTCACAGAAGATGAATTCTGATTTCTGATAGTTCAATTTACAGTTCATAGTTTACAGTAGAGCGACTACAGTCAACGTGATTTACAGCTTACAGCCGTAGAACTGGATTACAGTTTATAGATAAGAAATTATTTGCCGTTTTATCGTGCGCTTGCTGAGTCATCGGACTCACCTTTACTTTGTTGTTTTTTTATAGGGTGATCCGGAGTGACGGCATGCATGGATATGAGAGTAATTCCTTTTGCACTACACATATGGAATAATGGCTTAGTTCTACACTAAGCATCATGTATAAATCTTATGTTTAGAAGTTTATGTGAACTCTTCGGTTAAGGCCTGCTTTTATTTGGACAATGTTTCCCCTTGTTAATATAGCTGTAGCGCGTTATCGCTGTTTGTGGCGCGTTTTTGTGGGACAGTAACAGGTGGTGGTAACATCTTAAACCTTGTGGAGGGTCAGGATGTTACAACTGTATTCGAGTTAAGTTCAGACCCTTGCAAGTTTCGTTCGAGAGTTCCACCTGAGCTCAATCTCATTTTTGAGCTTGAAAGCAATCAAAATTCAAGAAGTCACATAGCTCAAGCCTGATCCAAGCTTTACTATACTATACTAGTTGACATGTCTGGGTACGGGCATATATGTCATCTTAGACACAAATTCTCAACAATTTTCTTAACACCGAGTCATTTGACTTTGACTTGCATTTGTTTGATCGAAAAGCATGAGTTCATACTGGACAAAGAAGTTCCAAGCCCTAGGTCCGATTTTGGCTGGCTAGCTGCTTTTCTTGTGCTTCCTCCGTTTGGTCCCCAACCTGGTCCTTCCTGTAACTCTTCCTCCGTGTTCGCATCTTCCTCCTTGATGCGTCCAAATTCCAGAGCGTCCGGTTTGGACGTCGTTTACATTTTGCTGTGCGATCGCACAACGCCTGATCGGACATTAATTCAGCGATCTAATTAGGCTTTAAAGAGTCAGGGCACGGATACAAGCAACTACCAGCAGCCGGGAATTGATGTCGAACAGTCGAAAGTTCTCTGCATGAAGGCAGCATGCTTTGCTTAGGATGATGATAATCGATACAGGTAAGGCACAAGATATCAGCTGCAGACAACATGTTATTGTAACTAGCAGCATAAACACAGCGTTACACCACGCTAACTCCTATGTAAACCACAGTAAAAAAGCTAAAAATTCATAAAAAGAATTTTTCTAAAAAAAAGCATAAGCATATCACCATCGAAATACCAAGGGCTTATACGTAATTTTGAAGAAGTGGAGAGGCTTTCGCAAAAAATTGACATGACCTAAACCTTTCTACAAGAATCAAAAATCTACATGTGATTTCACAAAATCCAGAGGCCCTATTCGCAAAGAAGTTGAGCTGGCAGCGATCCCATGAGAATCCCCCAGAATATAATATAGGGATGATGATGTGCGATGTTCTACGGAAAATGGCAACATGAGTATCCTTAACAAAAACCTCAAAAAAGAAAACTGATTGGACAGCTCGATTTTGTACTTCGTATACAATTTATACAGGCCGGGAATCGGTGCATACTAACATACACACGCAGATCACAACAAAAACATCACTCACGACTCAACTTGGTAGTAATTAAAAAAAATCATCTGAATAGGGGCGAGGATCTTCAGTTCTCCCCTAACCAATTAAACAACGCAACAGAGAAATTTGCTAGAATCCTCTGCTGATTAATGTACTAAATGTAAAGTGCACACATTCCGTTGGTAAAACAGGGTTGCTTGCCACTTCCATTTACTCTGGGAGATAATTGCTGTAGTTGGTTCTGCAAGCGAAAGGCTGTAGTTGGTTCTGCAAGGGAAAGGCTGGAGCTCCATCATCAGTCTGTGTTGGCTGATGGTAGCAAATAACACATTCTCGCTGTGAACTTCACGACTTGGAATGATCCACAGGCTTATCGGGGATTGAAAGTTCATCTTTGAGCATAAAGGATAGATCATGCATCTGAGACAACAATTTCTCTACATTTGCATCAACAGGTTCTGGTTTTGAAATGGAGTAATTGTCATGACTTGTAGTTGCCCATATTGCAGATAGTGCATCAACATGACACGTCTGCTGCATTCCGTTCGTCCTGCACATGATGGAAATGTGCAATATGTGATAAAGAATATATTACCAATGGGTTTACATGAGATACTAAACATTATACAATATGAACCGCAATATATCTTACAAACAACCATCACCTACTTTTTCGAAATGCTGGCAAATGTAAGCATGTTAGACCAAAACAAGGAAAAAGCAACAAAGAATAGACATGTTACTGAGTGGGGTACAGGGTGATCAGAAGATGAGGTTTTGAAGTACCATCATAAGCTAGAGCTTACTGGTGACATGAGTTTAAATGGTTTACAATCGAGAAATAACATAAATTTTAAAGCTATGGCTATGGCTTAACCAAGTCTCAGAAAACCATCAAACTTCAGATGCGTTAATATGCAGAAAGTTAATCCTCCTAGGAAAACAAATACACACGGTTAATCTCAGGGAAACAAGCATGATATTTCTTTTACTACATAGATTAGTCTAGGCATCTTTCAACAAATCAATGTTGCAAATAACTAAATATTGGCCAAATTTAAATCAGAAAATAGCAATGACTAAATGCAAGACTCCCTTAAATTTTGATATATCAGTTATATTAGGTGTTCAGCAACAAAAACCGCACATAGGCTCATAGAAGTCCAGTGTGTACTGCCACCAGCAAAACTCGGACAAACAAGACGCCTAAACCCTTCTAGTCAACCTATTAGCATTAGTCCTTGTATTTGATATGATGGATACTCAGATGAAACATTAAAGCAGATAGGTGCAGTGGACAAGCTTGTTTTGGACTAATTTTTACACAACAGGAATGACTAGTTATTGGCTACCTCTGCTGAACCTTAGGCTTTGCCATAAAAATAAATAGAGTCTGACAATCAAGTTATCGCAATGTGCCTATCCTTTGCATAAAGCACCTATTTGTATGATATATTTGTGGCTTTGCCAAAAAAAATGTCTGGCAAAATAAATACAGAGTCCGACAATCGACCTGTTGTACCATGTGCCTATTCTTCTCGCATAAAGCACTTATTTGTATGATACATATGTGTACTATAATTTATATGACCTATAATGCATATATATTTTTTAAAATAAGTAATTCCCTTCACTTAGGTTGCATAAATATGAAGCTGGGTTTGTAATGTTCTTCCCAAACCAGGAACAACAAAATATATCCTCATCCGAAAAGGCTTACACTATCATACATAAACCACTAACCTTTCTAAGTGTTCATCAGATGGAACTGCATTTGCTTCATTAGAACTCTCCTTTTGATCTATTTGGCTTTTGGATGGAGCTGACAGTGCAAAGCTCCCAAATTCCAGCCCTAGTAGAGTATCAGGACTTGATGATGAGGGATTACCAAGCAATGAAGCATCTGACGGAACTTGTAAGCTTGTTTCCAGTGGGTGGGAGTTTTTGAAATCTTGCCAGTCATCAAATGGGTCATTATTTTCATTTATCTGTTCAAGGTTCTTAAATTCCTTTGCATGCCTCAAGGACCACAAGTCCAGAGGTTCAGTTCCTGAAGGATCTTCTACGGAGTGCCCTTCCTCAGGATTTTTCGTACTTGCCTGTGCTTGACCAAAACTAGCAAAATCTGGCCATCCATCAGATGAATCATCAATTCTACTAACACCTTGGCTACTGTTAGGTTCCTTGACATTGCTGGTTAACCACAAATCCATGGAATCAATTTCTTTAGCTGGCTCAGATGAGACACTAGTTGTTTCTCTCCCAAGATTAGACAAATTTTCTTGTTGGTGACCTGATGCTGCAAATTCTTGCCAAATATCTAATGCATTGTCTTCTATATTTGTTGAAACTGTGTTTGTAGCTTCCTTATTGCTGGCATTTACCCCTGACCGCAAACCAGTTCCTTCATGCTGCTCAAATGAAATATTCATCATTTCTCCACCAACATTAGATGAACTTTGCAGTGCTTGATCTGAACCAGCAAAACCTTGCCAATTGTCCAACATGGCATTATTTCCATTCACTAAATCCGTGTTTCTTGCTTCCGTAGTATTTCCTGTGAACCATGAGTCCACATCTATTTCTCTGTGGCTGACATGTGAAACTTCCGTTATGTCTCTGGCTTGATTGAATGAAGTGCCCTGTGCTTGACCAGAGGTGGTAAAATCTTGCCAATCATCAAGAGAATCATTAGTTTGCTTAACAATTTCTGTAGTGTTATGTTCTTTAACATTGCCCACAGGCCATAAATCAACAGAATTAGCTTCTGAAGAATGTTCAAATGGGATGCATGTTGTTTCTCCAACTGGTTTCACCAAACATCCCCTTCCTTGACCACTTTCTGATCCTTCCACCTGTTTCATCAAATCCCCTCCTCCTTGATCAGAACTAGAGGCAAAAGCTTGCCAATCATCAGAGGAGTCACCAGCAACATTACTGGATGATTCCATGCTACTTACTGGCCAGGAATCTATTCTTTTTATTTCAGAGGGATCGCTCTTTAAAGTCCCATCAATGTGTTCTCCCGCATTTGATAGGCTGCCCTGATTTCCACCTCCTGTGAATTCTTGCCAGTCAACAAAAGCTTCATCAATACTGACCCCAGTATCACCCCTTCCAGGCAATTGATTGCTATGAACTGAATTCTTGTTAAGGGATGATCCAGTGAACTCAACACTGTTTTCGGTAACGATTCCACTGATACTCTCAACGATAGGTGGGGCAACCTTTTCACTAAAAAGGTTATCTTTATCTAATGTGCCACTTGCTGAAGCCAAATCTTCAGAATGTTCTAGGCTGGTACTTTTCATAATTGTTGCATTTCCAGTAGCTACTACCGGGGTGATGGCAGTCCCAGAAGCTGGAAAATTAAAAGATTCAACAACTGAAGTGCTCTTAAATAGGTCCAGTTGCTTGGAGTCTCCAACAACACTTTCTGAGCCAGCAGACTGAAAGTCAGCATCCCAATTTGCGAATGCTGCATTAGCTTCTGTTTGATTTGTGCTTTGAGAACTTATTTTCATTCCTGAGGAGTGAAAGCCTTTAGATGCAACATGCATCTCTGAGCTAGAAGACTCACGGCTTCTGCTATTTGTACTTTGCATTTCCTGCACAACAGTATGAGTTCGAGGGCGAGCAGCAGCAGCAGCAGTCATCTCCTCTTTTCTTTCAATGAAAAATGAATCTAGGTTAACACCAGACAAATTTAGCGTGTATGCAGCAGATGGTTGTTCCTTGCTTTTGGAACTTCCACATGTTTCCCTATTCTCAGGGGGGCAAGTAAGTTTTAAGTCCAGCAGATCAGATAAGACCATCCCACTCTTTGGTGTTTCCTTGCTTTTATTTGAATCCGTAGGCTCGCTATCAAATTCTACAAGTTCCTGAATGAAAAAAAGGGGGGGAAGAGCAAGACAAAAAAAATACATCAGCTATAAATAGCACCAGGATTAAAATTCAGATGTCAGACTATGTATCATGCATACTTTGCAATTTAAAGAGAAAACTGGAACTATAATACAGATCTTGAAGAAGTGAAGGCTAACGATACAGATGCTTCAACTTCCATTGGTCAGAAGATCAATCAAGTTTGTTGGGAGATTCAAGCTTACTGAAATTAGTCCAGAATTACAATGCTAAGCAAGATCCACATTCTCTATGCCACATGGAGCTCATGTTCTACAAATGGCTTTAACTAATCCATATGGTAAGTGAGAAAGTAATCACTCAGACAACTACATTGTACGGTACTATAGTAGTTAAATGAAACACACAACTACATAAGCAAATTTACTTTAAATATCTAATCAAATGATTTTCTACGACAACATTCCAGACATCTAGTGCGTATTCTCTAGCCAGTGTCACATCAAACATTGGCATAACATCAAACACTGTTTCAGTTGAACATTAAAAGCACTCAAGTCTCCCGACTCGTTTGTAAGTGAAGTTTCTCACTTTCTCTAACATGTGCTGCTGTAAGGTAATTGTTGCCAAACAGCTATAAGATTTACATCATAAGCTGAATTGTTAAGCTTCTAGCTCAAGAGTTCATCTAAAGTAGTTTAGTAGTCTTCCAGGGGAGCAGCCAACAAGCAAGAAATTTTTGAGTAGGCTACTCTGAGTACGCTAAAACAAATTGCACAGAAAGGGTATCAAACTCCAGCACGCTTGATCTTGGGAGGCTCATGCGTAACGCCATGAATCAACCAAAACTGGGAAAGAATTGTTAATAGAAGCTAATCCCATTGCTAAAGCCTAGTGAAGCAGCCAGTTATTCCATTGTATGAGTTATTTCATGGAAGAACCATTTAAAACAATGAATTAATGTAACGAATGACTATATTGAAAAGGAAACTGGAAGGTGATGTTCTAGTAATAGGTGTCCTATTATACCATAATGCATATTACCTTTCCAATGCATTTCTTTACATTAGCAATCTATTCAAAAAACAATGATCTTAATGTTCAAATTGCCTTCAATATTTTCACTAGTAATACGCTGGTAACTGCAAAAAAGAACAATTATACGGAGATAAAAAACCCACAAATTCCAAATTTATCTACACTACACATGTTTTGTTATTCAGCTTGCCTCATAGCATTGTATCCCAGCCAAGTATTTCTTTCATAACTATTTAGTCTTGAGCAATCCAAATTTCCACAAATATAAGCCACATTTTCTACTACTGATAAGAGACCCGTTTGCAGTTCCACATTTTCTATTTTTAACTTATTGTTACCTCTTCGGAAACAACACTACATAATGCCCAATTGCAGTTCAACACATAGTTCTGCTAAAAATTTCCATCTTATACAATCCACTTAAAGAAAAATCCTATTTTTCTCAATTTAGACCAAAGGCTTTGACTTAGATTTATTAGAAATAATCCCTTTGTCCTAACTACGTACTTCCCTGTTTCATCATAAGTTCATAACTCATCCATGCCAATCAAACTAAGTAGTTCATTTAGAACCCAAAACTTAAGCGCTGAGACCCAAATGTCAAATCTACAGCTTTACGTCTCCCTGACTAGGGGGGTAAATGGAATTCCACTCGAATCACAAAGCGTACAACAAGAACAGATCAATTGACACAAATAAGGTAAAGAGAAGAAGAGCTCACAGATCCGTCGAGCCCGAGCGAGCCGAGCAACCACCGGTAGGCCGCACTGCCGCGGAAGGCGATCCCCCCGCCCTGCTCCCGCCTGAGGCACCCGCAGTAGGCGCAGACGGCGGACTGCGCGCCGCGGAGGAGCCCACCCGCGGCGCTGCAGCGCCCGCATCGAAGCTCCGGCGAGGCTTCGGAGTCGAAGGCAGCGACGGCGTCGGTGACAGAGGGGAAGGGAGGGGCAGGCACCGCGGCGGGGGAGGGGGAGGGCGCAGAGGCGGCCTCGCGGAGGGAGGATCGGAGGCGGTGGATAGCGGCGGTGGGGATCTCCATCGACGGAGAGGAGCAGGGGAGAGGGAGGGAGGGGAGTGTGTTCAGAATTCAGATCTCCGGCGGGCCTCTCTCCGGCTGTGCTGGGCAGTTGGGGTGGGTTGGTGCTCTCGACCCTCGACTCCTCTCGTCTTTCCGGTGAACGTGGCAATCACCGGCCTGACGGATGTCACCATACCTGGCCACATAGACCGCCCGGCCATAGCATATGATTATAGACAGGGCACCATTGGAGTAGGTCCGATACGATTGATCGAATAAATTATAATACCGTATTTTATAGACAGGGCACCATTGGAGTAGGACCTTCTTGTCAGGACCAAGCAAACTGAGGTGCGCTTCTTTTTCGTCTCATCTTTTACAGTGCCAATTCACAGTGAATTCTTAACAAATAGAAGCTTTAGACATATTCCATATATATGTGTAATTACTCTATTATATAAGAGATTTTCTGCATATGTTACATACATATACGTGTATATATATTGGTCCATTGACCTCATAATGAATACAAGCGCTATTTGCTATTTATAATATAGTATCAGAGCCATATCTAGGGTTTCGTCATACCTACGGTTTTTGCCTGGCTGCCGCGCTTGCCGCCACCGCTGGTTTTCTCCAACTTTCCACGTTCTCACTTGTTGCACTCCAACTTTCCACCACACCATCCTCTCTGCACGGATCCAGAGGAGTCGCATCTATGCACCACAAGATCTTTGACCACCGGAAAGGAGTCACGCCTTCGCGCCATCGCCACTCGGATCTGGTAGGCCGACCTTCGCCCTTTGCGCGATGAGTAGATCCGGTTCAGATCCAGCTCGTCGATCGTTGACTTTATCTGGGCCCTCTCGGGCCACGCCTCTCGGAGCTAGAGTGCCCTCTCGGGCCGTGCTTGCTGGAGCTCACTGTCGCGCCCTCCTCCTCTTCCGTCGCCGCCTTCAAGGTTGCGCCCTCAGCTCTTCCGCCACCGCCTTCAAGTCGGGCCAGTGGGTCGCCGCCGCCGGCCCACTGCCCCTCGCCCGCCACTGTTAGCCATCGGGCCAAGCAGCCACCGCCGGTGCCGACGTTGGCTGGTGTGTATTCAAGTGTGTGTTCTCCACTTGACTCCTCTTGTCTGGTGTGTTCTGTTCCGGTTGGTGTGTATTCGGGTGTGTGTTTCTTTGTTTGATCCGATCGGCCTTTTCTTTGTTTGATCCGATCAGCCAGTAAAAAAGCAAAAAAAGAAAAAAGAAAGAAAGAAAGAAAAATGTCTTCTTTTTCAGGCTCAATTTCTGTTCATCGTTGCCCGGTGATCTTCGATTGTCTCAATTATCAGGATTGGTTTCAGCATATGCATCTCCACATGCGTGATCAGCGTCTTTGGGAGTTTCTTACCGGCAAGTTGCCTTATCCATCTCACCATACAAGTAAAACATCACATATCATTACCACTAGACGCGCAGTGCAGCGGAAGTAGAGTTGAAACAGCAAATTCAACTAAGAGCGTATTGATGTAGTGGAAGCAGTCGATAGTCCTCCGACCAACCGTTTCCTCCTTGCGATCGTCTCAATCAGCACCACAATTGTAGCAATGCCTTTACCAAGATCCACACATCTAGGGAGAAAACACCGTGTGTCGGTGTACTAACACCAGCGCGCACGGCAGGGGTTATGAGAGGTGGCGGCTAGGGTTTTGATGAGTGTGTTTCGAAATACCTCTCTCAGCCCATGCACCTCTGCTTATATAGCCTTCAATCGGATCATTATCCGATATGAGTAGAGATTAAATCTCACGTGGAAATTATTATCCGGACCCTTATCGTTACAACCCATTAAGTGTGTGACCATGTAGGTTCATATATATTTAGCCATTGGTCGAAAACTCTTTTCTGGTTCATAAGTCGGTAGTGGTCCCTAGTAAGACATAACGACCCCCAAATATATATAAAGATCATATCGGACGAATCTATATAGTGTTTATGTACCGATCCCTTTGCCTCATGACATCAGATCGAATTTAAGATGAGAAACGTGTCATCCTATGATAGCTCAATCATTCACTCAAATTTGTAATGAATTACTCAGTTGTGATTGACTTTTCAACCATATTCGGCATGGCCATGCATTTTATTAATTCAACCATATCAAAGGGTTCAGAGATATCTCTTATGTTATATAGGAGGGGTAAATTCCATCTTGATTGCTCATATTCCTTCGTATGTTTCATAGTAAACCCGAAAGCTTCCTTTATGACTACCTAGTCACAGAGTAGTATTTCATAATCCCTAAGTAAACTATTATATATGTAGGAAACAATGATAATCTCATATCTAAGAATCCTACATACACTATGTATAGGACCAATCGATAACACTTCAAAATATAACAATTCTCGTAGTGTCTCATGGTGGGTCAATCAAACATCATATTTTCTAACATGTGTCCATATTATTGATTTAACATCTCATATCTGTGATCCATAAAATATGATCATCAATCAATACATGTGCTGATCTATAAATCATAATTATTCCACATAATAATATAAGATCAAAGATAATTTAGAATGGTACTATGGATTTCCCAATACATGGTAGCTCAAAAACTGTATTAATATGGTTTCAAGAGAAGGGTACCTCCTTGTTAGTATCAAGAACAATGGCACATGTTTTTGGGTCCACTTTGCTAAGCAGCCATGCTCCAAATTGTTTGTTAACTTTAGTCAACTTCAAATCAAGATTCCCCTTAAAAACTATTTGTTGAACTAGCTTTTTCTTCTTGTCATCAAAATCCGTGATTATGTTAACTACAAACTTTGGTTGGCATCTGCAGTTAATTTAAAGTTTTTGTCCTTATCTCTAGCCAGTGATTTAAGAGCCCTGTTTTGGCAGTATTTGCTAACCACACGTGCAGTGCTCAAAGAAAAAAATGCTTCTTCTTGATGATGACAGAAGAATTGGGGATTTTGCATCAGTATTATTTAGAGCCTTGAATCCCTACATACAAATTTTGGTATTGTTAGGGATTAACATTTTAATGATCATCTTTGTGCTATGTTGCCGAAAAACTGTTATAAATTGATCAGCCACAAAACCTAGGAACAATTACATAACCAGTAATAGCAAATTAGAACAAAGATTATCTTGATTTGTTAATTCACAAATATCTTGTTTGTTATAAAATGAAGTCACCATAATCATCGTGTGACGTACCATTTGCACATAAAAAGTGTGTCTAATTCTGAACATATATATTACAAAAAAAACTACTCATTGGTGCACCTTGAATTATTAATTGCATACATACTACTTTTCCAAAATGCTCTTGTAGTGAAAAAATGCAATCCGGGATGTGGTTGTATACCACATTTTGTTTTGAATTGGTCAGACAAAAACCTATGAACTATTAAATAACCAGCAATAATAGATTAGAACAATCAGATCTAGATTTGTTCATTCACAAATATCCTTATTGATATAAAATGAAGACGCCAATCATCATATGTGTGAGGCCCCCACGTCATTATCTGTCGGATAATTACGTGGTGACATACGGATTACTATTTGCCTGATCAGTAAAACACTGTTCTGGTAAATAATAAGCCTTTATCAGAGTCGCGCAGCAGAACAATAATATAGACACTGTCTTCTTTATTACAGCAGTTATCACATGGCTTAAAGTCTGGTTTTACAAAAGTAGGTAAGCAAAAGTATGACTAGTACCCCAGGGCTCCCTCGCCCGCTCCGCTGGGCCTTCTACTCGTCCCAGCCGAAGTATACGGGGTCCACCTCGCCAGGCTCCTCGTAGTCGTCCTCCTCCTCTCCTGCCATCTCGGCTGAACCTGCTTCCCCCTTATCCTGCTCGTACTGCTCCACGAAAGAAGTGGGGTCAAACAAAGAAAATTAATAGCAAGGGTGAGTACTACAGTACTCAGCAAGCATAATATTAGTAGAATGCACTGCATGCCTCTCATGTCCTTACGTCCAGATTCTAGTCTTTTATTCTGAAACTAACTTACGAAAATAGCTGTCATCTTTTAATTCTGAACTTTCTATTTTCCACCCAGTGAGGTACGATCCCTAGCGATCACCGTAGTCCACACTCCAATAGACTGGCATGAATTCATGATTTGTTTCAGCACTGCGCAAGCTTTGTACCACTTTACCCAAAACTACTTTGAACCGTTTAAGCTAGGCTTCTCACACTGCCTTAGGTGTGGAATCGGGCTCAAAGTACAGAACCTTTTTCCGATTACGTTATTCCATCCACCAGCCCATCTATTATCCATTGGTGTACCGGGTCGCTCACCCGGGCTCAACCGATTTCCAATAGTGTTTGTTTGGACCGGCTCCCGGCCCAACACTCCACCTAACGCATATAGCGTCTGGGACTTACTCACTTCCAGACTTGCGTTACTGGTCCTGAGCTCCATCCATCTCTTTACTCACACATAATTACTTACCCGATGTGGTGGACTAGATAACGTAACGGGATACTGATTTCTGCCCATCTGAGACGGGAGATTGGTTGGCACGATAATTACGGTTCCTGGTTCCGAGTGAAAATGGGGTAGGTCTTTACATGATATCCATATGTAAAGAGGTCCGCCTAACCTCTCTGCATCCTTTCCCGTAACCCCTTTACCCACCATATATTTACACACACACACATATATATATAGATAACTCTGCTTGTGGGCCCGCTGCTCCTCTCAGCGGTACCACACTGATAACTTTAATTCATTTCATTTTTTTCTCTTTTTTTCTCCTCTTTTCTTCTCTTAATCAACTCATATTAAACATCATCATTCATGTCTCTTTCCAGAAAACTGATTTTTTATGCATTTATAAATAATTATCAACATTGCCAAAAATATTGCATACATTTAACATAACTAAGTGCATGGTCAAAATGAGCTTGCCTGAGTCGTAGTGCGAACTGGAATCAGTAAAAAGCAATTTTGCTCCTCCAACGTGCGTCGGTTCGGACTCTGCAATGCCGACGCTAAACTTAACAAAATAGGTATTTACAATATTAATTTTATGAAACTTATTTTGCCTGTTCTATATACATATATATACAACATTTTGATTATTTTATGAGCTTAATCAATGGAACTATTTTTAATAAAATTATCTAGATGGCTTAGTTCTTGAAGTAACCGAATCTATGCTCATAGAAAAGATATCTAGATAATCTGAAAAAAGAATAAAAGGATAATAAAACAAAAGCAACTACAGCCCAAGGCTTGCTTCGGCCCTCGGCCTGGCGCGTCCGCGGCCCACTTGCGCGGCCCACCCGGCCACCTTACTCCCCCTCTACCCGAACTCCCTCTCCCCTAATCCACCGCAGCCTCATCTACCTCCCTGCCGCCCCCCTCTTTTTTTCCCATTTCCACCGTCACCTCTCCCTTCTCCTTCTTCCGCCGCTCCTCTCCTGCTCCCTCTCTCTCGCGCTACCGCCCTGGCCCCTTGCTCCACCCCCTCTCTTTATCGCCGCCACTGCCTCTCTTTATCTCCGCCGCCGGCTCGGCCCCCTTCCCTCTCTCCTTCTCTCTCTCTCCTGCGTCGCCCCGCCTCCTTTCTCTCCGCTGCACTGTCGCCACCGCCTGCTTCCCACCGGCTTGCTCCCCTCCTCCTCTCACCTCTACTGCCCTGACCGAGTGCCCTTGACTCTTCCCATCCCCCTCCTCCAAGCTACTGCTACTCCCTTCCTTTACTCCTTCTACACTTCGACCCTCTCTACTTGGGCTCCGATCTGAACGGGTCAGCAAGGATTGAGGCTGATCTTGGCAGATCCGCGAGGAATGGTCGGCTTTGAGGGCTGGATCTAGGGTGGCTCATTGGATCTAGCCGTCCTTACCGGACTTGGGACTACTCTCTAGTGTTTGGGGCTCTACTGTGCGTGGCCGCACCGACCACGGCTATGGTTCAGACAGTGGCTTGGTGAACTTAAAGGAGTGCTATGGTGCTAGCTTTCTCAACTTCAACTTACTTCTATTGCTTTGGCTTTAAGTAAATGCTTCTATTTGTTTTACTTACAGTCAAGGGTGTTCGATGGGTCCCGATCAAAATCCCAAAAGAGGTAATAGATAAAAGAGGGTGGGACCTACTTGGTGGTCGGGCTGGAAGAGGAAGTGGTGTGGGTTCGCAGGTGAGTTCTCACGTGGTCACTGTCGGAGAAGACGACGTACGCGCGGATCCTTGTCGGTCGTCAATGGCTCGATGCGGTCCCTTTCTGCTCCTTGGTCCCAGCTGGCTGCACTTGCTCTTGTTGCGGCCGCCTCTTACCTCCCTACCATGCCCTCCTTCCTCTGGTTGCGTCTGGCTTGGATCTTCACCCTCTGGTCTCCAGCCGAAGGTGCATTTGGGGGGAGGGTGGATGATGAACTTCTGGTTGGGTTGGGGTCTCGGTGATGGCTTGCTTGGTTAATAGAGTCTCTCTTTGTGGTTGCTACTCTGTGAGGCTTGTGAACGCACAGGAAGGTGCTAGGTGAGGTGAACTGGGAAGAGGGGAGGTTGCATCTCGCCTCTTTCTACCTAGGTGTGCTTTGACTGGCTGCAGCTGGCTTGTCCTTGTGCTTATCTCCTCCTGAGTTTTGAGTCCCTGTGCTGCCGACCTTCTGGTCTGAAGGGTGAGCTGTGCACTATTTGGTATGGAGTGGGCTGGCTAAAAGGCTTCACATGTGCTTTTGGGCTGAAAATAATGAGGCATGTTGGTGGGCTTTGTGGGCTTGAGATCAATTGTTTCATTGCTCTTGTGGGCTGAAAAGAATGGGCTAAAATGAATCTATAAATTGTAGGATTTGGGCTGAGGTAGGTTTTGTGGGTTGTATTTTCTCAAATGTCAAATGATGATGCCCACAGAGACGAGAGGTGCCGACCGGCCTGGGACGGTCTGGGGAGTCTCTAAGATAGTCTTGCAATGGCCCTAATAGCCCAAGGGCACTGACGGCAATTCACTTCTCAAATCCTTTTATTCTCCCTTGAATTGCTAGATATCTAATTTTCTAATTACTAAAGAAAATAGGTTTGGTCTAATACTAACGGCAAAATCTAATGCAGGTGATGGATGAAGGGTGCGATTCAGCTCCCACACCGAAGGCCTCAAGGATACACGTTTTCCTTTCTCTTTTTGCAAATTACTTTTGTAAGTATGATGTAATTAATACGTTTGATGCCATGCGAGTATGAAAATCAGTTGAAATTCTTAATTGTAATGAAGCTTAATGGAATGCAATGCAAATATATAAATTCAGTTTTGTAATTAGAGCCGCAATGGAGTTTAATGAAATGAAAGCTTATTCTGTATTTACTGCTAATTACTTACTTAATTAGGGTCTTAAGAGTTAGGGTTCTTTCAATATGACAAACCATTTGCTCAAAAAATGTGTTTCTACTTCTGAACAGATTAATTCAAAAACTAGTCAATGGTGCACCTTGAATGATTAATAGCATAGCATACTGCTTTTTCAAAGTTCTCTTGTAGCAACAAAAAAGCAATCTGGGTTGTGGTTCTATACCATATTCTGTTATAAATTGGTCAGCCACAAACCTAGGAACTATTAAATAACTAGTAATAACATATTTGAACAATCTGATCTAGGTTTTGTAATTCACAAATTTTCTCATTGATATAAAATGAAGACACTGTAATCATCATATGACAGACCATTTGCACAAAAAAAATGTTTCTAATTCTAAACTGATATAATACCACATTATTGTACTACATCTGAACAGATATAATACCACATTCTTATCCAAAGTGCTCTTGTAGCAAGAAAAAAATCAATCCGTGATGTGGTTGTATACCACATTTTTATACTAACTAATCTAGCCATTACCATTCCGTTGCCCTCTAATTAACAAAAGAACATCACAATAACTTTTTTGTTTACTATTCAATTTTTTATTTTTTTATATTTTTAAATAATTTTTTGTATTATCCGTGATGGACTCACATCCGATTAGGGGTGGATTGGAGGCGCACCCACGGCCGTCCAGAGAATGCGAGGAGCCTAGCTGCATCTCCATCGGAAATTGACATGCAAGAGGTGCAGCGTCGAAATCCTATGGTGCGGACTGCTGAGCGTGTCGCCACCGGATGAGATTTCTTGCGCAGCACCGCCGAAAAAGAGCGTTGTGCCTGATCAACTCTGCAGACTGCAAAGTGCCACGCCCCCAGCTGGGGTATTCTTGTATAGCATCATGGCACCACATAGCCGGTGGAACTCACACGCATAGCACCTCGGTGCTACAGAAATCGCCGTCGGTGGAAATCTTACGGCACCGAACAAAAAACTCCTCGCCTTATCTATCTTTCCCGTTGGTTTTAGTTTTTTTCAGTTTCAGCTTCTAGTTTCAACTTTTTTTTACTATTCAGTAATTCATCTTTTTCTAATTTTTTTAGATTTTTTAGACTTTTTTGCATTTTTCTTTTTTTCCCGTGTTCCTTTGTATTGTCCGTGAGTATATGATCTGTCTCATAAAATGCATACGTTACTCCCGTGTGGTACTGTTACTCAAAGATAATGAATTAGGCGGGTTCTTTTGGATTTATGACTTTTAAACGGAATGTCTTTTTAAGACGATGTTTAAAGTTGATTGTAGTAGATATTGTCCTGAATTCATCTATATCGGCTAAAATCACACGTAAGTATCGTTTACCGTATTCTCTCTTGTGAACAGTAAAAATTTAAAATTTTAAACTAAAAAAATATAAATTATAGTTTAAAAAAATCTACCAGATGTTTTAGGATGCAAGTCTGACATTTTGGGTTGGTTTGGCCAGGCTTCTGAGGTCGATCGAGCCGCCAATGCGTTGTGGTAAGTTGCCTAAATCATAAATGACGTTAGTTGGTACGCACGCAAATCGGCGGGTTCGTCCATGCATGCCGCGGCCCAACGTCAGTTCTGCGGCGCGCGGCCGGGGGTTGGGCACCTGGGCTCGAACGTGGCAGGGATTTATTTCACGCGGCGACGGGTGGGTGGACGGGTTGAGTTGGCTGCGCGCATGGCCGGATCACGAGTCGGTGGCTCGCTGCACGGCAGAGTACGTGCGCGCCAGTGCGGACTGCGGACGACGCCCACAATTCGGGGCTCTAATTGGCTCCCCGGCCAACACGTCACACGCCTCGGCCAGCCGATTCGTCACCCGGGGGTCCCGCTTTCGATCGCGACGTCCCGCGGCGCCCAACCGACGGGACGGACCGGACGGTGCTGGCAGTGTGAGCGACTGTGTGAAACAACAGCCTCGTCAAACCATGCATTCGCGTGCGCGTGCGCGTGTTTATTGCTGTCGCTGCAGCAAGCGGCTGTGTGAGTCGGTGAGATGTACATTCTCCATGGTGACTAGTGAGCTAGATCATCTGTCTTTGTGTCAGTTGTGTATAGTGGCGGATCGATCGGTGGATCAGGTGGAGCTGACGCCCACCTTACCTCCGATCGAAGAGTAGGTACCCTCCATAACCCCTCTACCTCCGGCTAGTACGTCACGCCATCGCCGTCGGCGGCCACCATCAGGCCTGCTACCGGCTGGGGCTGGGATGGTGAAGTTATGACCCGTGAAAAGACCAACAACAACAAGGCAAGTAGGCAACGATAAAGTGCTAATTTAGGCCTAAAACAACATCACAGCAAAGTGTAAATGCCTAATCGGTAAAGTCCAGTAGCCCACCAAGAGATACATACCGATTACCGAGCACCCAGATCCAATTCGGGCGGCCGCACCACCATTGCACTGCATCGGCCGCCTAGCGCTAGATCTGGACGCATGGAGTGTTGCACGCCCGCGTCGTCACGCCGAGCGGCCGCCTAGTGCCAGATCTGGAGGCCGAAGGAGGGCTGGAGGCGGCGGAGGCGATGAGGCGTGAGCAGGAGAGGGAGGGAGGCCAGAGGAGGGCTGGAGGTGGAGGGGAGCGCTTCTGAGTCGCTGGCGCGGCGGCGCGAGCTCGCAGTGGGGAGGCTGGAGGCGGGAGCGCCGGGAAGGGAGGCCTGCTCGCCGCCTCGGCGCCTCGCCGGTCGGCCCAAAGGGCGGAGCCGCTACCCGCGGACGGCGCGGAGGGAGCTAGCACTGGCAGTGGGGTGTGGCCGTGTGGGGAGGCCTGGTCGCCAACTCGCCTGGGCGCGCCTGTGAGGGAGACTGGGAGAGGGAGAGCCGGAGAGGGCCTGGCCATCCGGGCTGAGAGGCCGACTTAGACTAGCGAGTGGAGCCTGGAGTGGGGTAGTGGGCTTTGAGCCTTCGAGTTTGAGTGTCTGAGGAAATAGGAATTGAGTTGAGTACTGTGCTGGCCGAGAGGAATTAATAGGTATGAAATCTCGAATTGAGTTTGAGGAAATAGGAATTGAGTTTGAGTACTGTGTTGGTGGAGAGGAATTGAGTTTAGAAATCACTTGATGATGATAAAATTAGAAAATGCTTTCAAAGCATAAAATCTCGTAAAATACTATTGCCTCATACTTGCACTACTACTATTTAATCCTAGTTAATGATATGTTTCATCATTTTTTCAATCTTTACAACTATTCACAAATGCAATTTCTGATTTTATCAATAAGTTTGCTAATTTTGTGTACAGATAACTGCTTACATTATTTATGGGCTTTGGGAGGCACATTATCTATTACCGAGGTACAATCTTTGTTGTATTTTGACTATGTTCCTATTATAATTATGTGTGATTTTAGATTGCAAAATATAGTTCGCTTTATGTTTAGTGTGTTTATTTTTCGTATGTCATGTTTTATTAGCCCTCCCTAAAATTTGATTCTGGGTCCGCCACTGGTTGTGTGGTTATAAAGCGTATTGGAAGTAAGTTGGGTGATGGCCATGTAGGTTAAGGATGCTGAATTACTAAGGATCTGTTTGCTTTCCAGAACTGAATTGGTCTCGCGGAATTTGCGCCCCAATTCAATTTGTACTGAAATTGGAATTGCTCTATAATTCCAATTCTTGTGTTTTGTTGCCAAAGAAATCACAACATGGAAATAAACTCCCAAGGTAATTTGAAATTCTGTTCGGATGCAACATGAAAATGAATTAGCACATAGCTAGAGGAGAAACGAACTATGAAGCTTGATGGTGACAAGATCTCGACGTCAGGAAAGGTGGCCGAGTGGACCCTTGCTGGTTGCTATCCGGAGTGGTGCCTGGAGCCTCATCGGAGTGGTGGTCGGAGAAAGAGATGGAGAGTAGAACCATCGAATGGATCTGAACGTTGGGAGTAGGGATGTAAACAAGTCAAGCTTGAGCAAGCCTAACTTGTTAGGCTCAAGCTCGATACAAGCTCGAGCAAACCTCGAGTAAGTTTGAGGTCGACTAAAAAAGCTCGATAAATACACTTTAATATAATATCTTCTTCGAAATATCGACCAAAGAGTAAGGAAGCTCAAGCTTGGCTTGATCGACAAAGCTTAGCAACTACACGTTGACATAATATCTTGTACAAAAAGCTCACCAAAGCTCTAGTTTGGCTTGAAAAAGCTTGGGAACTAGACTTTAACATTGGAAGGAATGTGTGGGGGAAATTAGGAAGGGGAAGTCGAGCCTTAACCATTGAGCTTGAGCTCGAGCTCGTTAGGCTCACGAGCTTGGGTCCAAGATCGAGCTTGGCTTAGTTGGAGCTCGAGTCATGTTCAAATCGAGACTAAAGCGAGTCGAGCTTGAGTTTTTTTACAACCCTAGATGGGAGTTGTGGTGACAAGATCCAAACCGCAGGCATGCAAGGATGTCAACGTGCCATCGAAGTTGAGGAAGAAAAAAGGAGGGACGGCCACCAGAGATGGTGAAGAAGAGTATATTTGGTGGCGGTCGATGCCTTGACAAGAGATCCATCAGTGGTCGTCAATGGGAGCTCTAGCCACAACGGTTCTTGATGGGAGCTCCGGTGGCAGTCGTTGATGGGGGCTCATCACAGTCATCAACAGGAGCTCACCAGTGGGGTGATCCATGCCTCCGCAGAGATGAAAAGTTGGAAGTTCTTGGCATACTCAAGAACTCAATTTCAACTAATTTATAGGGAAGGAGCTCTGAATTGTGGGTGGCACATTTTAGCTATGTTTCAATTCAATTGGAAATGAGTTCCATTTCCAATTCCAAAGGCATCCAAGTAGTAGATATTTCTATGGTAAAATTCCAATTCCTGAATTCCCAGCCCAATTCCAACATCCGAATGGTGTGTAATATATGGTCAGGCCTTAGTTTGGATTATTTTGGCAAAATTGTGCATATACTTTCATGGCCTTGTGAGAATGTAACATTCCATTTTGGGACTTTGATGTTTGCTTATAGGAAATTCAAACTTGAGTTCACAATTCAAAAAGTGCAATACAAAATTAAACCAATTTTCAAATTTTCAAATACTCAAAACTCTCTTGGGCTTGGCGCAGCGCATCCCTACCTTTCCCCTTGGCCCACCTAGCTTTGGCCTAGCCCAGAAGGCCTTCGGCTTGGCTCAGAATGGCCCACACCACTCCCCGTCATGCCGTGCACTCCTAGCGTCGCCCTGACCCGCCTCCGTCGCATCCGTGCCTGGCGCCACCTCCCCTGTGTGTCACTGCTCCTTGACAGTGCGTCGCTACCTACCCCGTCCTAGCCTCATGCTACACCGCCCCTCGCCCATGCCTAGCCCTCCTCCCTCTCCTCTCAACGTGCTTGCTGCTCCCGCACCGTGCCCGAGCCATGTCATCTCTGTGTGCCTACAATCCTCACCTAGCCATTGCCCGGAGTTGTCCCCTCGGTGCCATAACTCTCTTGTAGCGCGTTGGCTCCGCCATACCTCCCCTACGCCGTGTCGTGCACCTAGCTCCATCACCCTCAGCCTCTACGCTCACCATCAAGGCACTTAATGTCTACCCACCCCCTCCTGGCTATGAATCCCACATGTTGTCCTCCCTATACCTCCAATTGCCCTCGAACTTCCTTTGTGCCATCTTCTCCTTCGGCTCCAGCCATTTCACTGTCGTCAGCACTGCCGACGAACCACCACGTCTCTATGCAATTGCTTGTGTCTGGAGCACCACACAAGGATCCCGAGGATGACCCGAGCCACACCAAGCCTCTTCTCCCTCTCCGACGAGCCTTCCGCGTCGTCCGCCTCGCCACCGACCGGGTCTTTGCCACCAGGCCATCCTGCTCATCCCCGTAGACCGGAATTAGCTTCTGGATCCATGTAGCCCTATGGTGTCATGCTCCCTATTCCATCGCCACTTGAGCTCACCGTCGACCGCTCCGCGCTTCAAATTTGGCTGCGTTGCCTCGCTTGGAGGCTTGTGCCATATTGAGAAACCCATTTCTGGCCTCACCTCTAGTTGTCGTCCTTCCTCTCACCGACGACAAGCTTGCTCCTCTCCGACGGGAACACGAATGTAGCACCGTGATTAGCTTTTAAACACATAATTAAGGTTAAGTTAAGGACTATCATTAGAAACCATTAAACCTGCTGACATGTGGCCCCTACTTTTAAATGAAGCCTTGATTTGTATGACATGTGGGCCCCTAGCCCTTTAAAAACCTTTTCAACCGGTTAATGAGTTGTAAGCCACTGACAAGTAGATTCGTTCCACTGTGGCTACAATGCATAGACTCCACCTATCAATCTATCAGCCCTTTCTTTTAGAAAATAAATAAAAATGATTTAAAATTCCGTGGGCCCCTTCTGTCAACCTTAGTATTCTTTTTCAATAGAAAAATAACTCAAAATTTTAATAAAATATATAGACGCCACCTATCAGTGAGAGATTACTCTCTCTCTCATTGTTAATTTAGGGATTTAATCCAAATTTAAACTTTAAAGAGCCCGTTCTTACTCATTTTAAATCTAAATTTAATAAAATTTATTTCTAAATATATCTAAATTCAAGATCTATCAAATGGTAATGGAATGGTTCAATTTGGAGTTCATTTGAATTTTCTTTGATATTTTTTATTTTACTCGCATGTTATTTGCTTTTCGATAGATCATCCTAGTAGAGTACGAGGACACGAAAGAGACGTAGTATGAGACAACTCAAGTGTTTCAAGGCTAACCCACTCGTGAGTCAGGTGAGTCAATGCTTTTGATCATATTGAACCTATATTTGTTTAAATTTATATTCATTCAAATTATGAAAATGCATGCTTTACTTATTATGTAAATGTATGTTAGCTTTAAGGTTATAGATACATGCCTAATTGACATTGTATTATTATTACACCATTCTTTGGACACCTGAATCACATAATTCTTATCACCCTAGGTACTTAATGGTAACTTTACTAGCTATAGATCATACTTAAGCGTCATATTTAGTCTTAAATACTAGGACAATAATTTTCCCTATCATCTTTTAATCATGAAACTTGTTTGGACAATCATTGAAGAAAAATGACTGGTATATTTGAAATAACTTAGTTTTATGCTTCTTTAAACCCTAAAAACTTGCTGTTACTTGTCTAGGCGGATGATATGATGGCTGGAGCAGATGTAGCATGAGAATTTGTGTTTTTGTGGTAAGCAGCACCTAGGTAACTTACGGATTGAATCTTATGATGACTTTCCAATGTAAAATAGTACAATAAAAAATCTATAATTAGTACAACCTAGATAACTAATTTGCATCTACCAATACAACTTGCACCATTGAGTGACCCATGGGTCATGTCACTAGTGTAAGCCGTTGTGGACATGGGTCATGTCACTGGTGTAAACCTCCGTGTAGCGCAAGAGGGGATCTGGATGTGGCAAATGTAACCTCACTCAGATGAAGCCTTAGCGGGTGTAACTTACATTGGGAGATGCACTGTAAAAGCCTTTTAGGTGATTTTCTTGATTCACATGTGTAAAGAAACGTATGAAACATAACAAGTTAATTATCCCTTGTGGATAAAATGTATAACCCCTGCAGAGTGAAAACTATTCGAACAACCGTGCTTACAGTCAAGGGCAGGCATGGTAACTTGCTCGAGTTATTTTCTATTTCAAAAACTTTGTGAGTGGGATGAAAACTCGTCTGATAGATGTAAGCCTAAATTTGGCTTTCCTTGAGTGGATGTAACCCAGTGATAACTATTTCAAAAACTTTGTGAGTGGGATGAAAACTCGTTTGGTGGATGTAACCCAGTAATGATAATAGGCAGATGTAACACTAGTAGCAAAAACTAGCATATGGTGTATGGAAGTATGTAATAGGTGGATGGAACCTACACCGTTATAAATATTGCACGCTTTTACTCTCTTTAATAAAATATGGTTTGGTTAAAATGTTAAGTCATAGAAATTTCTAGTTATTGCAGTTTTCAAATGCTGACTTTATACAAATAAAAGAACCCCGAGTCTATCCTTGTTAAACCTTGTATCTATACTATTATATTCTGTGTGTTGACTCGTGGAGACTATTGCTTCTGTTCACTCTCGCTCACAAAATCCTTCAGAACCTGTGAATCAAGGATATTACGCATACTACAACATTCCAGGAGCTGATGTTGAAAAAGATGAAGGAGATTATGATAGTTTCTAGTAGTCTAGGTTTTACTCCAGTCTTGCTGACTAAGTCGGTGACTATGTGCACCAATATTATCCAGGTTCTTGGTTAATATCGGTCGTACACAACCTATCATAGTCGCTTGCTTATGATGAGATGTGCCCTCCTCTTTTGCTTTTATTTTCGTATTTTGTAATGTATCCTTTTGACCTGATCGGTCTATAGTAAACTTGACCTGACGCAGTTTATTTAAATTCTAATGTTGTAATATTAATATATAGTATAGTTTACGTCATGTATAAAATGATGCAGTGTTGTATTCACAGAGGTTTTTGGATTACTAAACTTGGGTCCCACAGAGAAGTTGCTTGCTTTGCATTGGATTTACTGGAACAAGCTTTCACGATGACCCAGCTTTAAAGCTTGTGAATAAGACAGACGGTTCCATCACGTGCAACATAGAAATGTTGATCCTGACTTGGCTAAAGGAAACACCTTTTGATGGTGTAGATCAACTGATCATGAGCTGTGATATTCTCTACATCTGCGCGCCAGTATCAGTATGATCAGCTCGGGACGTTTCATTGTAAAACCTGTTGTGGCCTTACCTTGACCTCCTGGGCTAATTTCAACGGGAATTTAAGGACGGCTCATATGGGTTAGGCTCCTGATTTTTTATTTATTTATTTTTATTTAAGGACACCCTTATGCTAGAGAAAAGGTCTGACGCTCTATGACACTGCTTAATTTAGCTTCTAGCTTATGCTTTTTTCATTATTCATTAATTTTGTTTTTTTTGTTTTTTGTTTTTGGGATTTTTCCTTTTCTTTTTTTCTATTCCTGTGTATTGTTCATGATGGGCTAACATGTTCTTTCTATTTTAAATTTTTTTAAACTTAATTATGCCAATTAAGCCAACTTAGTTACAGTAAAAAAAATAACTTACCTACAGAAAAACTATAAACCAACGCCATTCTGAACACTCCTATGAGTGTTTGGTCAATTTCACTCATGTGACAAGAAATACGTGTGAATCACTCTAATTTGCTACACTGGCCAAATGGTACTTATGGTAGCCTAGATGTACATCCCACAATTGTTCATTCGTGATCTTGGTAGCCTGTATATATAGATACACTTTTACTTTAATTTACCTCCAAGCTATGCATCTATTATCTTTTCCAAAAGACAAACAATTCATGTATATAATTAATTCACGATCACTAAAAATACATTTAAAAAAGGAACATTTACGAGCACATAGCACATGGAAGCAGCGTTTTCCAATTGGAACGGAGCATCTCCAGTTGGTCTCCACCAATGGAGAATTCACGTCCAGCATGCATGCAGCGCAGCGAGCACCGAGCACAGAAAGCTGCGCGCTTTTTGTGCTTTACATGCAAAATGTCGCGTGGACGTGACGTGCGTACGCATGCATACATATCATCCGTAAATCAAAGATGGGGGACTCCCTCGTCGCTCGCCCCTGCCACGTCGCGTCTGCGCCCTCCTGCGTCGACGCATGTTCGCGCCGCGAGCGAGCTCCGCCTGACGCGTGTGTATCATCGATAGCAAGCCGCGGCTTCTCCCGCATATCGCAAGCCGCGGCTCACGGAAAAGCAAGCCGTGGCTTTCCTCGTGGGGCGCTCTCGCGAGGCGACGCTCTCCTGAGGAAATTTCCATGCTTTTTGCACGCTGGTCTTCGCCCGCATGTGTCGCTGACAGCCGTGCCCCGCTGTGTTCCTCGGCCCTCTCGCGGAAATTTCGAGACACGCTGTTCGGTCTGCGTGTGGTCCGCACTCCGCTCGTTTTTTGTACGCTGGCTTCCGTGCGTGTGTGCCGTTGACGGTTCGGCCCCACCGACGTGTTCCTCAGTGCTGTGTGTTCCTTTCTGGTCGGTGAAGATTTGTGCGATCGGTTCATTTGTCTTCCTCAGTGTGATCTGCGGATTTGGTCAGGGTCAGTTCTATTTTGCTTCTCCGTCCACCAGCCACATCCGCCGCTCCTGCTTCCTCCGTTCATGTTCCGCTTTGGTTCCTTTTGTGTTGTTGATAGTACTGCTTTTTAGTGTTTCTTGCTTTGGGGTCTCGCTACAAGGTTCGGTTCTTTCTTGCCGTTCATTGCGCCATTCTTTCTGTCTTTCATTGCCGTTCATCTCTCTGGTCAATGATGAAAGGAGACATGGATAATTGGTTCCTCCTCTTGTTGTTTTCTAAGATTTTGCCCTTATTTTTGTCTATATTTGTGTAGCTTTCTTGTATATAAGGTCCATCATCTTAGTTCGTCAAGAACTATTGAGATTCACTTTTGTGTGTAACTTTACATGTATGATATGATTGCAGATCATCCTCCGTGAAATAAAACATGTGTCTGAAATTTCTGCTCAATTTGTCAAACTCCGCTAAGGCACACTTTTGACTTCCATATTAAATTATTGTTGCTTCACTGTCTTACAAATAGGTATTGCAAGAACGCTTCAACTGTCCTATTAAAGCTTTTGCTTCTTCACTCTTTAGTGTTAGAAGTGAGAGATGACGAAGATGATGTGTATGTACCTGATTCTGACCCAGATCAACTAACCCATTATGCTAATGTGCCAAACCAGAAGTACCATATTGCCTTTACCAATCTATGTTTAATACAAGACTTGGCATTTTTTTTAATCTGTACTCAATCTATAATCTTGCCTTTCATCGTTGCAAGGCTTTGTGCCTTTCATTGCCGTTCTTTCTTGTTGTTTCTTGTGTTTTTTGCGCCGTTGGTGCTCGTTTTTACAGCCTGTTTGTTCGGCCTGCTGATCCTAGAGTGCGGCCTTTGGCAGGGAAGTTCCTGTTTTGGCCTTCGGTTTGCTGGCCGTCACCATCCTTGTTAGCCTTTTCATTGAGCTGCGGCAACTGAGCTTTAAATTCGCACACCAAGGTTCGGTTTTTGTACTTGTTTCGTTTGTAGTTTTCTGGGAGTTTCTTGCCTCTTTCGTGTATTGCTAGGTTCTTGCTGCTTTTTAGACGCAAGATCATTACGATTTAGACCATCGCTTTGCGCCGTCGATGTTCCTTTTTGATTATTGCTTTTTTTTTGCGTGTTGCTAACTCCTTGCTCCGTTTTAAATGCAAGCACGTTCCGGTTTGGATCATCGCTCTCCAGGATTGGTGCTTCTTTTTAGCTTCTGCTCGTTCAGCAGCCGAAACGAGCAAGTGCTCGCTGTAAGGAACTTCTTTTTGCCGCACTTTGTTATCGTTTGTTCTTGTTTTTGATGATGTCCTTACTGATTCCCTTCTGATTTGTTCTCCGTACGGGTACCTGATCTGTTCTCTTCCCCCTTTAAATGTAGTTCCCAAGAAAGCTTCTATCTGCTGTTTGATTCAGAGGCTCCTGATTTTGCCCTGTAATGTGTGTTCTCTCTCTGCCATCTTGATTCAGTTCCCATTGTGCACAACAGCTGCTCGTTGTAAGGTACTTTTTTGTTGCCGCTCTTTCTTATTATTTCTTTTCGTTTTAGATGTTGTGCTTACTGATTCCCTTCTGATTTGTTGTCCGTATGAACAAGTGATTTGTTCTTACTATTTATTTTGCCTTTGTTTTCTCACGATTTGTTTTTTCTTTAGATGCGATGCCGTTCCAAGCTGGAACATCGCTCTGCGCCGTTAGTACTTTTTTTAGGCTCTATTTGTTTGGCCTACGGAGGACAGATCATGGTCTTTGGTAGGAAAGCTTCCATTGGCCTTTCAGTTTACCAGCCGTCATTGCCTCTTTTGTCTTCTGCGCTGGGCTGGGCTGCGCGTTTCTTTTGTGTCGTCTTGGTTCAGCGCCGCTATACACAAATGATTGCTCGCTACGAGGTACTCTTCGATTGCCGTTCTTTCTTGGTGTCACTCGCAAACCACCTATTTGGTTTTTACGTATGCCGTTCTTGGCTGTTTTAGGTTCCAGATTACTACATTATAATCATACGTACTCTTATGCTTCTCGTAGGTTTTTCCTACTTGCGTTATGTTCTTTCTAATGATTTTATTAGCGAGCTTTTATTTCGCTTTACTATTCCAGTTGAACTACCGCTCTGCAACATTAGTGCTAATCGCTTTGCATACCATCTAAGAATCGCTCTTTTACCTCATTGTGTTTACGCCGCCATTATAACGCTTTCGATGTTCTTTTTCTCACTGGTTATTTTAGTTACGCATCTACTTCCTGCTGCACTGGTTTCTTTATCTATGTTTACATCTCTGTGTTCTCATAGTCTTCTCGGATTTTTTCCCGTCCGTATTCTATCATTATATTATGCGCGTTTATTCTGTTTTTATACCTGCTCTATTTCCCTCGATACTTAAATGATTGTTTATCCAAATTTATTTACGCTTTGGTTTACTGTAGGTTCACCACCGCTTATTATCTGATTCAGCCTGTTTAAGTTCCGTTATCATTACACAGCGGTCGAACTGGTTAGTTTACATGCTGCTTAAGAATTCTTGCTTTTACTTTGTTGTCCTAATTGTCATCCTTTTCCCTCTCTTGGTTACCTGATATACCATTTATATGTTATTATTGTTTGTACTCCGTTACTGGTACACTGTAATTGTTATTATTGTCTTCGTTATTGTTACGTTGCAATTGTTATTATTGTTTTCTCGGATTTTATTCTTCCTACACTTACCTATGTGATAAGGGTCTCCTACAATAAGATTTGTACATGTTCGTGCTCTGCATGTTTGCTTATGTGACTATTTCTACGCTGCCTATAATAGTTGTTACGATTGTCGCTCTGTTTACAGACTTTTGTAAATGCTTCCTCTGTATATGGTTTAGCCGAGTTTTCCATATTTTCAGACCGGTAGAGTTATGTTTGCTTATTCTTTCCATAGTTTGTGTGCTTGCTTATGTAGCTATTTCTACGCTGCCTATAATAGTTATTCTTCTTGCTCTGTTTACCAAAATTCATGAGTATTTCTTTTATGTACATTTTTAGCGATTTTCTGTGTGTTAACATGTTAACTAGATCATAGGAAAATCTATAAACAGCTCGAATATATCAATGATAACCAACCATTTATACAGACTGATCTGCGTGGCGTCTCGCCACGCATACGCAGCTAGTACATCCAATGAGCCGCGAGACCGGCTGGCACTCTAGACATGCGAACGCACCGCGTGCTATCGCGCACCACACGCACGCACCCAGTACGATCCACCGCCGCGCGCCCACAGCCCATGGTCCAAGCGAGGCGTATGATGGATACTGGATACTATTGGGAAACTAAAGATAAGATCTTCGTTTAAACGGATCCTATCCGTTTAAACGAGTCCTTATTTATAATAGGCACCTCATCACACCCCCTATATATAGAGAGCCATATGGCTGATTTTGTACCCCATTGAATTGAAGTAATAAAGAAAGATCAGGAGTTCTCTCTACCTCTCTGTGTGTTCAATCTATTATTAAATATTACGTGGTTGATTCGTTCTTGTTCTTAGCGAGAAATCTCTTGGGTGGTCGCGGCGAGGGTTTCTCAACACGTTATCGGCACGACTACGCTCCGTGAGCGAGGTAATCATCGAAGCACGATTGAATTTTCTAGATCGCTTTTGAATTCATTTTCTTTCGCTCTAGAATGAATCTCTACGATTGCAAATTTGCCTAATTTACCGCGAGGACTTGAAGTCGCGGCACAATGTCGATCGGTAAATTACTTGCAAGGGTGGATGTCGATTGCATCAGATTGATCTACCGCGAGCGACTTGAAGTCGGCGCTAAAATCGTCGATCGGTAGCATTAAATTTGCATCTGTTCTTCTTGTTCGATTACATGACATCACAGTTGAAAAAAAATATGGGCACGCGCCTACTCGCTGCGCGCTGCAGCGTCGCGCGCGCTGCGCTGCGCGCCAGCGGCGCCGCATGCGCTTCGGCCGTCGCGCGGCGCCGCGCCATCAGCCGGCCTCCTCAGCGCGCGCCAGTCTGCGCGCCTCGCCGCCGCGGCCCCGCGCATGGCCTCCTCCCGCCGGCCGCCGCCCGCCGGCCGCGGCCCCAGACGACCTCCGACCGCGCCGACCGGCCGGCCCGACGCGGCCTCCTCCCACGCCGCCCGGCCGGCCGGCCGCGGCCCAGACGGCTCCGCCCGCGCCGCTGACCGGCCCGCCACGGCCTCCTCCCGCGCCGGCCGGCCCGCCGGCCAGCGGCCCCCCGGACCTCGCCCAGCCACCGACCGGCCCGCGACGGCCTCCTCCGCCCGGCCATGCGGCCAGACGGCCTCGCCCAAGGCGCGGCCAGACGCTTACCGCGCGCCGCATGCTGGCTGCCCGCGTCGCCGCCAAGACGCGCCCGCGCCGCCCGCCGCCGCCACGCCCTCTCCCGCGCCGCCGGCACACCGCCTCGCCCTAGCCGCCCGAGAAGAATGGGGTAGGAAACCCTACCCCCTTTGTGTTTTCGGGTGGGCCAATAGGGACCGGGCCGGAGGCAATGGGCCGAAGAGAAAAAAAAGGGGGGGCCGGCGGGGAAATTTGCAGATAAAACCCCAAAAAATCAGAAAATTACGCACAATCTTTCTCTGAATAGAAAATTTGCGTAAAACCCCCCTGAAATTGCAGAATTTGCTGAAAATTTGTATTCTAGCATAAAAGGGCCTGAAGAACCCGAATTTTGCATTATTTTCAGCATTTGAAGCTTATTTATTTGTACCATTATTGTTTTATATATTTTCTGCATTTATTTACTGTTTTGATTAATTGTAATTATTTAATTACTTTTAATCACTGAAAATTAGCAGTAAATTATGGAAAATATATAGAAAATTATGAAACATTACGAGAATTTATTGTACATTTATTTATCGGGAGTTCGAGGAGCTTGCCCAGCATGGCAAGAACTATCTGACGTGGGCATCCGATGTCGAGATAGTACTTGAGCCGCAGCTCGCAGCGACTATTGGGATTGGCAGACGGCATGACGCCAAACCTACACCTGAGGAAAATGATCAGGCACTTCATTTCCTCAGGCACCACCTCTGCATTACTCTCAAGAATGAGTATATGGTGGAGAAAAGCGCGCTAGCACTCTGGACCGCACTCAAGAAGCGGTTTGAGAGGCTCAAGTACACCATTCTTCCTCAGGCAGAGCAGGAGTGGATCAGACTGAGATTTGCCGATTTCAAGACGGTCGGGGAGTACAATTCTGCTTTATACAGAATTTGTACCAATCTTCAACTCTGTGGCAAGCAGATCACAGATGAGCAGAAGATTGAGAAGACCTTGTCCACCTTTCACCCCAATGCTGTACAATCCGCCCGCAACTATCGTGAAGACGGCTACAAGGAGTACGCCGAATTGATAGATATGATGCAGGTAGCGGAGGCTCAGGACGAACTTCTCCGCAAGAATTACGTCACTCAGCCATTGGGGAGCTCCGCTGGCCGTGAAGCCAATGCTGGGAGCTACAAGGTGCGCAAGCCCTTGATGAAAAGAAGGGGAAAGAAGGGTAAGACCGTTGCCCAGAAAGGCAAGTCAGATGCTCCAAATGACAAAAGGGCTAAGGAGAGTGGCAAACCTTATGGCCAGCAGAACCAAGGTTGCTACAAATGTGGCAAATGAGGGCATTGGTCGCGGATTTGCAAAGTACCGCAGCATGTCATTGATGCCCACCAAGCCCAGAAGAACAATGGCAAATGGCAGCCTGAAGCTCACTTTGCAGCAGTTGAGGGGGAGCATCTTGAGCAGCTGCCTGAAATGATAGAGGTAGAGACCCTCCCGGCAGCAACACCCCTTACGACTTAGAGGTAGCCACCTCCATGATTTCTCTCGAAGAGAACATCACGCCTGAAAAGATAGCCGAAGAAGTCAATGACTTTCTAGTTGATTCCGTCTGATGCACAGAATGCATGAGACGTTAATTGTCATTTATTTTGCATGAAATGGACAAGTTAGAACTTGCATAGATGGTACTTTAGTTTTGTTTTCTCGTGATAATTGAATGATTTTGGAATAATTCATTCCTTTATTCAGTTTACAATGGCATGATATGTTCTAATATTTGTGTGTTTTATTTATGTGTTGTATGTATTCTAATACATATTAATAAAAATACCTTATATTAGAGCACGTGTGGCGCCCTATGGAGGAAGTATGCCTTGCCGACAGTGGTACCACGAATACCATCTTAAGAGAGACTAAATATTTTCAGTCGATTCGTAAGAGCAATGGCAGCCTTACGACAATCGCCGGAAGCGATGCATGTATAATTGGTTCCGGAAGAGCCACAATTATACTTCCCATGGGCACAACTTTGGTCATTGAAGACGCATTATTGTACCCTGATTCGACTAGAACTCTCTTAAGTTTTAAAGATATTCGCGCCAATGGTTTCCACGTTGAGACTGAAGAAGAGTACGGTAAGGAATACCTACTCATCACAAAGCGCGAAGAGAATGGCAAAAGGGTATTAGAAAAACTTCCTTCACTAGAAACTGGGCTATATTATACCAACATTAAGGCGCTGCAGCTGCATAATCGAAGACAGTATTTAGAAGTTCTGAACTATTCTGTCTCTGGCATGACAGATTAGGCCACCCAGGTCTTAGGATGATGAGAAATATAATTAACAATTCTCACGGGCATAATATTAATGTGAAGAATTTTTCGAATCATGAAGATTTTGTGTGCCCTGCATGTGCCACTGGGAAATTAATTATTAGACCCTCCACTCTGAAAGTGAATGATGAAGTCCCTGCATTCCTGAAACGCATCCAGGGAGACATTTGCGGCCCTATTCAGCCCATCTCAGGGCCATTTAGGTATTTCATGGTGCTCATTGATGCTTCCTCAAAATGGTTATATGTGGGTTTATTATCCACAAGAAACCATGCTTTCGCCAAATTGATCTCGCAGATCATTCGCATCAGAAATGTGTTCCCTGATCATCGCATCAAGTCCATCAGAATGGACAATGCCGGAGAATTTACTTCAAAGGCATTTGATGATTATTGCATGGCAATGGGGATTGCAATTGAGCATTCTACATCGCATGTCCATACCTGAATGGTTTGGCGAGGCATTGATCAAGAGAATTAAATTTATTGCCCGACCACTTTTGCGGAATTGTAATTTGCCACTACATGTTGGGGACACGCAGTCCTACATGCAAAGAAATCTCATCAACTTTAGACCCTCGGCCTACAATATCCATTCACCTATGCAACTAGCGCAAGGGTCACCACCGAAAATTTCTCATCTCAGGAGGTTTGGATGCAAGGTTTATGTACCTATACCCCCTCCACAGCGAACTGCAATGGGTCCTCTCCGTAAGATCGGGATATCGTTGGTTATGAGATCGCATCCATAATCGGTATTTGGAACCCATGTCGAGAGATTTACATCTTGCCGCCCATTGTTGCATTTTTGATGAGGATAATTTCCCGACATTAGGGGGTGGAAATCAACCCATTGATGAAAAATATCGGGAAATTACGTGGGAAGCCACGAGAATTCCTGCACATGACCCGCGCACTAGTGAAACTGAAAAAGAGGTTCGGAAGATTATCGATTTACAAGCATTAGCAAATCAACTGCCTAATCACTTTAGTGATTTGAAGAGCGTGACTAAGTCGCATGTGTCTGCACGCAATGCACCGGAGAGGGTCGAAATACCAAAGAAAATTGAAGGTATCCATAATCCCGTCCAAAGGCCTCAGAATAAAAGGATGAGAACTCCGGCCCCTCGAATCCAAAGTAACCGGGACGCCTGGCGAAAAAGGATAAGAAGGACTTATCACAGCCGATCACCGAAGTCCCCAAGAATGAGAAGGGGAGCCAGTTGAGACCTGGCACAAGTATGACACCTCCAGTAGAGGGCATACCGGATCTGAATATCCTCGTCGGTATGGATGCGTGCGCACATATCGGAGCCGAAAAACTAAAGGGACTTGCCACCGCAATGGAAAAAAGCGATGCGCAAGATGAAGCTCCAGAAGAAGCAACTCATGAAGAAATAGCTATAAATTATGTGCACACGGGAGAGTCCCTGAACAGGACAACAGCCAATGTCGATATCTACTTCGCAAAGAAAATTGCCACAATCATTGATCTTGATCCCGAGCCTGCATCGCTCGCTGAATGTAAGAAAAGATCAGATTGGGAAGATTGGAAGAAGGCAATTGCAACCGAATTGCTATCTCTGAACAAAAGAGAAGTGTTTTGACCCGTATGCCGCACTTCTCCCCATGTGCACCCTGTAGGGCACAAGTAGGTATTTGTTCGAAAGAGGAACGAAAGAAACGAAGTAGTGAGATATAAAGCAAGGCTGGTAGAAGAAGGTTTCACTCAACGTCCTGGAGTTGATTATGAAGAAACCTACTCCCCAGTCATGAGTGGAATTACATTTAGATACTTGATCTCAATGGCAGTGAACTTGAATTTAAAAATGAAATTGATAGATGTTGTGACTGCATACCTTTATGGTAACTTGGATTCGGAGATTTATATGAAAGTCCCTGAAGGAATTCCTCTCCCGAACCAAGACAGAGCAAATAGAAATCTGTACAGTGTGAAGCTTAGAAAGTCTCTGTATGGACTAAAGCAATCTGGCAGAATATGGTATAATCGCTTAAACGACTTTCTCTGCAAGAAAGGCTACACGAACAATGAGAACTGTCCTTGTGTATTTATACGGCGATCCCAGAATGGATTCTGTATAATCTCAGTGTATGTAGATGATCTGAATATCATCGAGACAGTGGATGATATAAAAGAAGCAAGCTCCTACTTGGAGTCAGAGTTTGAAATGAAAGATTTGGGCAAGACCAAGTTACGCTTAGGCTGCAGCTTGAGCATGTCCTGGAGGAGTCTTAGTACATCATCGACCTACACCTGAAAGGTGCTAGAAAGATTCGGCTTTGAGAAAGCATTCCCATCAAAGTACCTATGATCGGAGATCTTTACAGCAAGAAAAAGATCCTTTCCGACCTAGGGAAGAGGGGGAGGAAGTCCTGGGACCGAAATTCCCATACTTGAGTGCGCTTGGAGCACTCATGTACTTAGCGAACTGCACTAGACTGGATATTGCCTTTGCCGTGAACCTATTAGCAAGGTATAGTGCAGAGCCCACCAAAAGGCATTGGCAGGGCATAAAGGATATCTTCCGATATCTCCAAGGTAGCAAGAACCTTGGATTGTTTCTGAAAGAATCAAGATCTGAACTTGATTGGCTATGCAGATCTTTGGGTACACATCGACCCGCATACCGCAAAGTCACAAGCAGGCTATGTATTCTGTGTGGTGGAACCGCAATTTCTGGAAATCGTCTAAGCAAAGCCTTGTAGCTACCTCGACGAACCACTCGTAAATAATAGCGCTGTATGAAGCAAAGACGTGAATGCGTTCGCCTCGCCGAATGGTTCACCACATCCAGCGATCATGTGGAATGAACATTGTGCAAAACCCCACAATTATCTATGAAGATAATGCCGCTTGCGTTGCACAAGTACAAACGGGCTATGTGAAGAGTCATCTCACAAAGCATATCAACCCTAAGTTCTTCTATGCTCATGAATTGCAAAAGATGGACGAGATTAAAGTACTGTATACTAAGTCTTGTGAAAATCTAGCAGATTTATTCACAAAGTCCCTCCCCGCATCTAGTTTTGAAAGGTGCGTGCGAGGGATCGGCATGATGAGACTTAGAGAAGTGCAGAATTTAGGGGGAGAATTCTCTCAAGTCCGTTAGTAAATCTTGATCCTGAAGATCAAGTACTCAAAGAATAAAAGTCCTGAAGACTAAATGAAGTTGGGTGAATTGTACTCTTTTTCCCTTGACGAGTTTTCCTGAAATTTCTCGATCAAGGTTTTTAATGAGGCAATTCGTGCAATCGCAGCATAACATGCATCATGTACTCTTTTTCCAAATTTTTCCCACTGGATTTTTATGGAGTTTTAATGAGGCATGAGTATGTCGGATGAGTGCCCAAGGGGGAGTATTGGGAAACTATAGATAAGGATCCCCGTTTAAACGGATCCTCTCCGTTTAAACGAGTCCTTATCCATAATAGGCACCTCATCCCACCCCCTATAAATAGAGAGCCATATGGCTGATTTTGTACCCTATTGAATTGAAGTAATAAAGAAAGACCAGGAGTTCTCTCTACCTCTCTGTGTGTTCAATCTATTATTCTGTCTTCTGTGGTTGATTCGTTCTTGGCAGAGAAATCTCTTAGACTGGTCGCCAGCGAGGGGTTTCTCAACAGATACAACATGAAAACGAATGACCAGAGAGAGCAAAGGTGCGAAGACGCGTGCATATCGGCTGGATTATTTTTATTTTTGGCTTTGACCTTAGTTTATCCCTTTGTTTGCTATAGTAACTGACTTTTAAGCTGTGCATTTTTTAAAGTGGGGTCTACAGTTAGATTGTAGTAGACATTGTACTGAATTCAGTTATACCGGCTAAAATCACATACGACTGTTTCTCCTGCTTACTATCTCTCGCGAACGACATAATTCAAAATCATAAGCCAAAAGCTAAAGCTATAGACCAAAAGAAACCATCCATCAACGAGTAGTGGTATCAGCAATGATCGTACGTGAGCTTGCTTCCCTCCTGCAACCCGTGACCCTAGTTGGGATCTTGGTGCAAGGCGGAGGTGAGGGAATCGGCAGAGATAGAGGATTGTTTTAGTCTTGATTGACATAGGTAGTCCTCTTCTTCTCCGTACGATCTGGTGGTGTTCTTTGATTGTAGTCAAGCTTGGCTATGATTTGGTTAGAAGATTGCTTTGTTGTGTGTAATTGGCCCATGCGCACTCCATTATTGTCTTGTACGATGATTTCTGGACCTTCATTCCACTTTGGTGTCCTCCGACTGTGGGTTTGGGCATTGTATCCCCGTGAACCATGCTGACCTCATTGTGGGATTGCGGAGGCGATAGGTTTTCTGTAACAACGTCTTCCACGACGTGCCTTACCATGTTCATCTTCTTGGTGGCTTTGAATGCCATCCCCTCTATTAGTTGTTTCTTGTTGAACCTTGGTTCGGTTATCTTCGCACAGTGTGCTATACTTTGAAAGTTATAATATATTCTTGTGTTGGGTGATTGTGCATGATCTCTTGTGGGATTAAACTTATGCTCGATGGATATGATCTGTCTTAATGAGATTAGTGTGATGATGTGTTTTGTAAGTTCAGGTGGTATTTTGTTCTTTTCAAAGCATTGATTAGTATTGAAGTACTATGTTCTTTACTAAAATATTAAATTGTTTATTTTCATATATATACCCATTATTTTATTGTGCAGTATTTGCAATTGGAATTAATTGGTACTGTTACTTCCTTTTAACATTGTGGTAAATTAGAATGCAAATCTAGTTGAATACATAAAGTGTCACACTGATTGATGATAAATCTTGATAACTGTGCGTAGGAAGGTCTTATTCTAAAAGAAGAGTAGCCTGACATCTGAGAGCTAAATACATACAATTTGAGCAATATGATGATTGCTTATTCTCTTATGTGTAACATGTTAAGTATAATTTCACTTTCAGATGACATGGAAAAGAGATATGTAATTGCATATATTTTACTAGTGTACACGTCATTTGTTTATTGTTGGAATTATGCTTTCATATTCATAATTAAATTTGAAATTATTAAGATAAAACCACATTTTTGCAACACTAGAAGTACAATTTTCTATGGGAGATAACAATTACAAGGAGGGATAACTCAACTCTTTATTGCACTATTGACTTTACAACAAGATACTGACACTTCTCTTGTGGCAACCTCTCTCCCTCTCTTCTCTACTCATGTCATCCTACTCAACCATGGTATGGTGGCATATGTGGTAGCCTATCCATAGCACCCTAATGACTCATGGTGGCTCACATGTTTAGGGGTGGATGGCACCCTTATTTATACATGTACAAGACCATTGGATTATTACCAAATGGCAATATCCTATCCCTGCAACCACAAAATATCCCAACTCTATAAACATCCCTATAAATATCTAGCTCTACATAATTCTATACTTTGCCATGAAGCATGACTAGTTAATTTGTTCCAGAGCATTCCTAGAAAAAATCTCTGACTCTTGCTAATTTGATAATTCTCTATAACCTTAGGAAAGCATAATTGCACTAATTCTTAACATATACACTTCTTCCTTCTCTGATGTACACAAGAGGGAGTTTGGGGAAAAGAAGAGAGGAAGATATTCGAGAAAGCGAGGGAGAGATGGGTCCATATAGGTACAGTGTAGTGCCAGTGTGGCCGAAAAGTAATGGACACGGAGATTCTTGATCTATATGCATGGTTTAAGCGTTGTACTTGATAGATTGAAAATATCTGGATTATGGGCAATTGACGTCGTTGGAAGGTGATACAAATCTTAGATGACTTAAGGATGATAGTATAGTGCTTGCTACTAGTTTACAATAGGTCAATCAATTGTACACTAACAAACCCCCTTTTTCAACTAAGCCCTCCTACGACCACTTCGAAAGGGCAAAAAAAGGTCAAACATAGACAAATGATGGGTCGTATCAGTTATCACCCTTATCCTTTTTGAACTGATCAGCTAGGATTAGCCTAAGAACTAGTAATTAAGCAACCAACGGCCACACCTGAAGAGCAGCTATTCAAATACTAGAGAGGAGCAAGTTTTAAAAGCCTCTTGCGAGTAGGCTTGCTAATGGTGTGTGGTGCCTACCTTCTTGACCACCATCGCGATCATCGTCATCATGCATGCAAAGTACGACAACAAGTGGGTCACCATCATGCACCTCCACGATGGCCGTACTGACAGCTCGGTCAGCAAGTGGTTCGAGTTTGGCCGGGGGTGGTGATTGGGATCTTGGACATGAGGATATTGCCTAGCCACCCATCATTCGACAAGCACTTCATGGAGAATGCCAACATCCGGGGAAACACAGGCGGCACAACCTCCAAGATGGCACTACACTCACACCTGGCAATATACAAGGTGTGTACGCACAGCTGCTGCTCCATCATGGACATCATCACACGGCTAGACGCCATCGTGAAGGACATTATCAATGTGATGTCCTTCTCCATCAGCGCGTCCTCTGGCATGTAGTTCAACTACAACCCCATCGCCATTGCCACGTTCAAAGCCATTGAGCGTGGCATCGTCGTGAGCTGCGGTAGGAAACGCTAGCCCAGAGCTTGGTACAGTCAGCAACGACATCCCGTGGATGCTCACCATCATGATTGGCACAATGGACTTCGTGATACACACCACCATGAGGCTCAACAATGGCAATGAGTTCGACAATGAACCTCTGTTCTAGCTAGGGAACAGCTCAGTTGCAAACCGGCTCCCACTCTTCGAAACAAGCCACGATTGTAGCATGTTGAGTGACGCTGAGATGAGTGATAAGGTGGTGCTCTGCGAGAGCAGGGCCCTAAACGGCTATATTGAGGCTAGCCAAACCGTGGCAGCATACGACGGTGTTGGCATGATCGTGATGAACAAAGTAGCCGAGGGGTACACCACCTTCATCGACACGCACGAGCTCTCGGCATTGCAGATGAGCTACGATGTTAGGGCCAAGATCATGTCCTATGTGAACTCCCATGCCAGCATAGTCGCTTGTAAGCGGTAGTGTGTGGCCGGCGGTGGTGGCCCTCTTGTGGCGAATCTGGAGCACTGGACGCCTCGGCCAAGCCCACCCATGTTCACGTTGACAACAACAACCGATGGCACTACGGCCATGTCCAAGTAGAGGTGGAGGTGGTGGCAGCAGGCAAGGAGCGACACCGAGAGAACCATTGATTGGGGAGCTTGTTTGTGGGTTTTAAACCCATATGGAACCCATGGTTTCAATCCATACGGAACCACAAATATTCAACCTAAATTAACCCATACCAAACCACTTTGCAAGCAAACCTGACTCAATCCAACCCATCTTGCCTCTCAACCAATTTGAACCCATCCAATTGCACCCATTCCTTAAACCCAACCCACTCAACCAGTTTGAACCAGACGATTAGCAGGCCTTCCTGCGAGTTGTGACTTGTGAATTCTATTCCTATCCAAACTCCTAGTCCTGACCTTACCTAACCGGTCTAGCAACACAATGTTAGTGATATACTCTAGAGACAATCATATAGATAATTGTATCACTTATATATTTATGATCTTTTGAATAATATGTTACTTTGTCCCTTAAATAAATATTTTTTATATTGATCAACAAGTATGTAACTTGTTCGTAGAACTCTTTATTTATATTTTTATGTTAATCTAAATTATTCTTGATCTTATATCATTATATGAGACAATTATGATTTACAGATCAGCACATATATTTATTGATGAACACGTTTCGTGGATCATAGATATAGAATATCAAATCAATAATGTGGACACATGTTAGAGAATATGGTGTTGGATTGACCCACCATGAGACTGTGCGGGAATTGTTATATTCTTAAGTGTCATCCGTTGGTCTTATACATAGTGTATATAGGATCCTTAGACCTGAGATTGTCATTGTTTTCTACATGCGTAATAGTTTACGTAAGGGTTACCAAATACTACTCCATGACTGAGTGGTTATAAAGGTAGCTTTCAGGTTTACTATAAAACACGCGAAGGAATATGAGCGATCAAGATGGAATTTGCCCCTCCTATATAACAGGAGCGATATCTCTAGGTCTCTCAATATGGTTGGATTAAGGAAGTGCATGGCCATGCCGAATATAGTTGAAGAGTCAATCACAACTTAATAATCCACTATAGGGTCGAGTGAAGTATTGAGCTATCATTGGATAGCATGCTTCTCGCCTTGAGTTCGATCTAGTATCATGAGGCAAAGAGATCGATATATAAGTATTATATAAGTTCATCCGATATAATATTTATATATATTTGGGGGTCATTATGTTCTGCTAGTGACCGTTATCGACTTATGAACCGGAAAAGAATTTTTGACCCATGGGCAAATGTACATGAACCTATAGGGTCACATTTAATGGGTTGGAACGATAAGAGTCTGGATGATAGTGTCCAAGTGGGATTCGATCTCTACTTGTATCGGATAATAATTCGATTGGAGGCTATATAAGGAGATGTGCAGGGGCTAAGGGATGTACCCTGAAACACACCCACTAAAACCCTAATCGCCACATCTCATAACCCTGCCGTGTGTGCTGGTGCTAGCACACCGACGCACGGTATTTTTTTTCTGGATGTGTGGACCTATATAGAAGCGTTGCTATGACTGTAACATTGATCAGAACGATCGCGAGGAGAAGATGATTGGCCGGAGGACGATTGACTGTTTCTACTACACCAACGCAATCTTTGTTGAATCAGCTATTTCAACTATACTTTCGATGCACTGCGCATTTAGTGGTAACGATCTATGATCTTTTACTCGTATGACTTTCTAATTTACACGGTAAAAAATTTTAATTTACACTAGCGTAGCTTACCTGTATCGCATCACACAACACACCAAACTGTTTACTATCACAGACTTCACAGAAACAGTGCCCAGTTGGGTGCACTCTTCAAGTCATCTTGTCCAAACTGTAGTCCAAAGACCGCCATGCGTCTTCTCTTCCTCTCCCACGGTCTCTCACCCATCACCGTCTTTCCCTCTTATCAATTATTGCGAAAAGAGCGGGTAAACACTTCTATAAACTCATCAGCCCGCGCCCCAGGCAGAGCACACATCCACACAGCCACACTCACTAGCTAAGCTAGCTAGTGCAAGCCATGGCGTCGACGTCTCCGAGCTCCATAGCGCGGCTCCTCGTCGTCCTCTCCCTCGGCCTCCTCCTCCTCACCAATGCGCACCCGCTGACCCCTTCGCCGTCGCGGCAGCCGGCGAGGCCGCCGGCCCCCAAGCTTCCGGGGGCGACGGGCATTTCGCCCGCGCTCGTCTCCACGCTGCGCGAGACGCTGGACGCGATCAAGAACGTCGCGTCCATCATCTCGTCGTTCCCCATCGGCGGCATCCTAGGTGGCAGCAACCTCCGGCTCTCCTCCGCCATCGCCGACTGCCTGGACCTTCTCGACCTTTCCTCCGACGAGCTGTCGTGGTCGATGTCCACCACCTCGCCGGCCTCCCGCCACGCCAACGCAGGGGCCGGAGCCCCCGCCGCCGCCCGCCTCGGCACCGGCGACGCCCACTCCGACCTCCTGTCCTGGCTGAGTGGCGCGCTCGGGAACCAGGACACCTGCAAGGAGGGTCTGGACGAGACCGGCTCCGTGCTCGGCTCTCTCGTCGCCACCGGCCTCCAGGCGGTCACGTCGCTCCTCACCGACGGCCTAGGCCAGGTCGCCGCCGGCAAAGCCTCGATCTCGTCGTCCCGCGTCATCAGCGACCGGCGCGGCCTCCTCGAGGGGGCCCCGCATTGGCTGGGTCCCAGGGAGCGCTGGCTTCTGCAGATGCCGGTGGGGCCCGGGGGCATGGCGGTGAACGCCGTGGTGGCGCAGGACGGGAGCGGCAACTACACGACGGTGATCGCGGCCGTGGACGCAGCGCCGACGGAGAGCGCGGCCCGGTACGTGATCTACGTGAAGAAAGGCGTGTACAACGAGACGGTGGAAGTCCAGAAGAAGAAGTGGAACCTGATGCTGGTCGGCGACGGCATGGGCGTGACGGTCATCTCCGGCCACCGGAACTACGTCGACGGCTACACCACGTACCGCAGCGCCACCGTCGGTGAGTGCATCCTTCAATTGCTTCTCTTGATATTGTACGAGTCAGTTTAGACGTACGTAGAGGTCACGATTTAGTATTACTTTACGTTAGTTTAAACCGTTTGATCGACAATCATCCACAGCTAGACCGCGCAAACCACGGCCATCTGATCCTAGTTCTTTAGTTTTTTTTACTTCTAAAATTCAGCTTTTTGTTTTTATTTTTTACAATGGAGGAGTAGATCATGTAGTCAACGAGTCCACAAATGCATGATCAAGGTCAAACTCCAGTACGGACGAACTGCACTGCACTCCGTTTTCTGCATGCTAGTGTTAACCGTACCTCCTACAGTATCACTCCCAACGGCTCCGGGGGTTATTCAGAATAGCGATGATTTTTGATTAAAATTTTATTGTAGTTGATTGATTTTTACTGTAGCTAAATTGGTTTATTGAGTATAATTAAATTTAAAAAAAATATAAAAATAAAAGCAGCACGTTAACTTATCACGAACAATGCAAAAGAATATGAGAAAAAATAAAACACAAAAATACCAAAAAAATACACAAAATGACAAAAAAGTGAACAGTGCAAAAATAAACCATCCTCAGAAGCTGCCACTGGTGACAAGAAGTTGACGCGGCCACGTTTTTTTACTTCTAAAATTCAGCCTTTTGTTTTTATTTTTTCTCTTTGTTTATTTACATTGTTTCAAAAGATTTAGTGGTGTTTTTTATTTTTTTCTAAATTTTTTAGTATTTTTCCTTTTTTGACTTACAAATAGCTAACACTACTTCAGTGCTTTTACAACCACAATACACACAAAAAGGCACAAACCTCAACTTATAAGCCTTTTGTAGCAGGCCAAGTTTCTGTTTCAAATAGTTTATGTCTTTTGATTTTTAAAAATTAGGTTTTGAGTAGAGAGTTTTCTCAAAGTGATTTTTTTGTAGGAATCATTTCAAGTAGTAGATTCTCAGCATGAAACATGAGTGTCCATGCAGTGCCGCGTTATTACTGGTTTTTTGCGTGCATCGTAAAGCAGATAGTTATTATCCACTGTTCTCACTTCTGGCGGAGGTGCGCAAGTGGCCATCAGCTGGAAGCCTCTAGGAAGATGCATGCACATGCAGTATCCTCAGTCTCCATGCATGCGTCCATACATCGGCCGTGCAGAACTGCAGTACATTCAAGTCCTACCACTTTCCTTTCGATCGATCGCCTTAAATACACAACATGCAGCACCAACACAGCTTCTGGTGGTTGCCATTCAGCAGCGAATTTAATGAACATACCGTAAACGATGCTATCCATGGGCTGGCTGGCCAAGCTCACCATGGGGACCTTGCCAAGCTCTACCGACGTGAACGTACGAAATTTTATTCCATCCATTTTATTCTAAGCTCCACTGGATGTACATTCTGCTCTTTTCAATTTATCAGTCAGTTTTTTACTTCAACTTCTTTCCGCCATCACTGTTTATTAGATTGATAAGTCATTGTTAAAATGCATATCATAGTCTAATAAAACACGCTCTTTATAGGACGTGAGTCGCAAGAATTTATGTGCTGCACGGCATGATTTTTTTTGCAGCAACACCGCAAGAGGCACACACACCGCCACAAGGGCGCTACCGCTAGTACGCATAACGCGTTTTTCACGACTGGCAATCGTGGTGCTGCCGTACATTTGCGTGGCCCAACCCGGGAAAAAAAATCGTAGCTAGGACATGGAGAGGACGCATGCAGCGGCTGCTGGGGAAGGGCACGTCATTTTCCTTCGTTTTCTTTTTACGAGTACCCAAAAAGATCGGGCGCACCGGCACACAGTGAGATCACCGACACAACAAAGGGGCGTTTTTTTTCCAGTGACTTGTAGCTTTTGGATATATTCTAAACTAAAAGTCGACTGAAAATCAAAAAAAGAGGAAAGCTGCAGCGCCTCAAGAATCCGTATCTTGTGCTTCTGGCCACCCAGGTCCAGGCTACGGATCAGCAGGTCATGTGCATATCGTGCTTTCTCGGATTGGGGTCCAGTCGATCGGCCACTTTGATGAAGCCGTGCAGCTTCCATTGCTTGCTTAGCAGCAGCTGGCCGGTGTGCCAAGCTCTGGTCTAGTTCGTGGTAGTTTCTGACTGATCACCGCCTGCAATTAGTCAAGTGGGCAGTGTTTGATCAACGGGCTTTAAAACCTCCTCCTCAGTCTGGTCTGGTCCAGTGGTTGATAAATGATCAGGAGTTTGTACATAAGGAGTAGCACATTTAACAAGTTTGCTAATTAGTTGCTGCATGATCGAATTGATTAACGTCATTGTCTGATCGGCGGCAAGTGCTGTGACTGGCTCACTTAAGTGGCCATATGATCTGTGGGCCCTTAGTTTCCCGATCCGGCGGGCCTCACCTCGCTGTCTCACTGCCCTGTACTCAAGGGGCACGAACAGGTGCAAATCACATGCACGGAGACATCCTTTTGACCTGCCGACTTAATGTAGTTACTGACCAGTGGCCAGTCGACTCAAATCATTCGATACAGTAACAGCAGTAAGTTACTGGTAGTAATTATGCTAGACGTAGTAATCTTTTTTTTTCTGACCTGCTGGCGCGTGCGTGCGTGCAGCTGTGAACGGCAAGGGGTTCATCGCGCGGGACCTGACGTTCGAGAACTCGGCGGGGCCGGCGAAGCACCAGGCGGTGGCGCTGCGGTGCGACTCGGACCTCTCCGTCTTCTACCGCTGCGCCTTCGAGGGGTACCAGGACACCCTCTACGCGCACTCGCTCCGCCAGTTCTACCGCGACTGCCGCGTCACCGGCACCGTCGACTTCGTCTTCGGCAACGCCGCCGCCGTCTTCCAGAACTGCCTCCTCCTCGCCCGCCTCCCGCTGCCTGAACAGAAGAACTCCGTCACCGCGCAGGGCCGCCTCGACGCCAACATGACCACCGGCTTCGCCTTCCAGTTCTGCAACGTCTCCGCCCACGACGACCTCCTCCGCGCGCAGGGCAGTAACCAGACCGGCGCCGTCGCCGCGACGCAGACGTACCTCGGCCGGCCGTGGAAGCATTACTCCCGGGTGGTGTTCATGCAGTCGTACATCGGCGCCGTGGTGCGCCCCGAGGGGTGGCTCGCGTGGGATGGAGATTCCGCGCTCGACACGCTGTACTACGGGGAGTACATGAACACGGGGCCCGGTGCCGGCGTCGAAGGGAGGGTCAGGTGGCCCGGGTACCACGTGATGACGAGCCCCGCGCAGGCCAGCAACTTCACCGTGGCGCAGTTCATCGAGGGCAACATGTGGTTGCCGCCCACCGGCGTCAAATTCACGGCCGGACTCACGTCTTGAATCTTGTCTGAAGAATTTTTTTTAAACGAAAACAATCACTCTGCGAGATTGAAGAGAAAGTATCTCTTTCGATTGGTCCGAACTCTCAGTTGGCCGATCGAACTGATTCGATCGTATTTTATAAAGATCGAACGGTTGCAAGAGTGGTACGAACGTCTTTGCTTGATCTAACTGGCTTGATCTCCGTTTGACGAATTCGGTAGGATTATTTTCGACATTGTCATCTTGATGATTGATGTGATGAGGGGTATAGAAGTAGAACTATCGTGGTAGTACAATACGTACTATGCGTGCGAAATGTAAGAAACAAATGGTGTATAATCTTTGGGGGATTAATTAGCTGTTTAATTGGTGGTTTCTAAATGGAATAAAGGTAGTACAACAAGTCTATTGAAGTGGTGGACATTTGATTTTCTTTGCACGTTTGTGTTTGTTCTGTTCCTCAATTACTCTGCGTTGAGAATACACGGAGTACAAGATACTAGTACATGCATGGCGGAGCTCACAAGTAAAACCTCCAATAGTTTGCGTTTCAATTCTCCACAGTTCAGATGATTGTGATACACTCCACCAGGTTATGCAGATTATGACTTAGGATCTGTTCTTTTTGGCTACGGTTGATGGCTTTTGGCTGCGGCTGATGGCTTTTTGGCTGTTTGCGACAGAGATTGCGGAAAGAGAGATACTCGCTTGCGATTTTTGATGGTACAGATATTAGTTTTTTAACGTGTACTACAATTAACTTGTAGACACCATCTTAAAAAAAATACTCTGTTTAAAAGTTAGTTACTGTAGCAAAAACCAAAAACGACTTTTAGAAGTCGTAAAGAACAGACCTTAGCCTATAGGAGTTTATAGCAAAAACTAGTTTAATATCTGAACTTTATAACAGTTAAAAAATAATATTACTGATCGGCTTTCTCCATGCCCTTGATCCACCGTGCTGTGTTGGTCGAGTTCCAACAAACCTGACATTGTGCCTCTACTCCCGTGCCCGGCCCTACACTCTCAGCCCCGCCTCCGAGCTTCGATGTGATTCATGTCACAATTTCTATATTTCTATTGAAGTTACTTTATTAGCTGGGAGATAGCTTTTTTCTGTTAGAGATGTTTTTTGGGGTGGGGGAGTGGGTGTTGGTATGTTTGGAGATGGTTTTTTTTGTTTTTGTTAAAGATTTTCTAGAGAGGTAGAAGGCGAAGTAGAGGGGTGACGTATCATCATCACCGACCACTCCTTTTATATTAGTATTAGTAAACATACGTATTTTTCCCTTCTAATCAGAACCTACGTGTTGCAACAGTTGCACACTCCTTTTTATATTAGTATTAGTAAACATATGTATTTTCCCCTTCTAAACAGAACCTACGTGTTCCAACAGTTGCACACTTGCACTCTCTGTACTACTATGAGATCACCCGAAAGGTCGGAACTGAAATGGGCTAAATTCCCCTAAAGAGGATTGAAATGGGCTGCATGTAGAATCTAATCAGGGCTCATGTTGCTCTCAAAAAGAGGAAGTCATGTTGTCATGCATGAGATTTCTCCTTTTTTTTCTCAAGTCCAACATTTTTTAGACTACAAGCCGTACAAATCTGTCCATCCTACTATGTCCTCCGTTTTCTTCATCATCGCAGCATGATGGAGACGAATGCATGCGGTTTTCTTCCAAAGAGGACGGTGCATCTATAGACAGGAAAAACATTCCCCTCTGCCCATCCTGTATTATTGCACAAAGGTAAAACGCCGTCACGTAATGAAATTCTGTCGTCGCGTCAATATGCCGCTGTGCATTAACAATCCTACGCGCATGTGCCATGTTAATCCTCTTTCCATACGTTGTTTTCGCAAGAAACGGAGTTTTGGGTCATAAGAAATTGTTATGCATGATGCATGCAATGCACAGTATCAAACCGATACATGCAAGTCATACAATGTACGTGGAGCATGGTCATTGTCACAGCAATCAACAAGCTCGTACCAACTGAACAATTCCACACTTGAGGACCAACCATCATCAGATCTAAATCATCCCCTGTTCTTCCATGAACATCACATCCTCAATCTCCGCGCGCGCGCGATGGTGGCCATCACAATTTTTATCACGCCCACATCCCGTAGTTCACCGGCGTGCCGGTGGGCTTGATCCAGGGCTCCGCGTGCAAGAAGCTCTGCACGGTGAACTTGGTGGCCTCCGCCTTGCTGACAACTTTCTTGTACCCCGGCCACTTGACGCGGCCCGCCGTGTCGGCGCCGGGCCCCTTGTTGGCGTACTCTGCGTACCACAGCGTCTTGAGCCCGAAGTCGCCGTTCCACGGCAGGTACCCGGCCTTGTCGATGAACCCCGGGATGTCGGAGTCCATGATGAGCGTGCGGGAGTACTCGCGCCACGGGCGGGCGAGGTAGCTGCGGATGGCGGGGCGGGACGCGTCCTTGAGTGCTGACTCGGCGGTGAAGCGGCAGTGCTGCAGAACGAACCCCGTGGTCTCGCGGCCGTCGGCGCGGCCCTGCGCCGTGGCGATGTTCTGCTGGTTGTCGAGCGGGCGGCGGAGGGTCAGGACGCAGTTCTGGAACACCGCGGCCGCGTCGCCGAAGACGAAGTCGATGGTGCCGGTGATGACGCAGTTGCGGTAGAACTGCATCTTGGAGTGCGCGTAGAGTGTGTCCTGGTACGCCTCCATGCGGCAGTTGAGGAAGATGGACTTGTCCGACTGCACCAGCAGCGCCACCGCCTGGTGCTTCGCCGCGCCGGCCGTGTTGCGGAACCCCAGGGCGATGGCCATGAAGCCGTCGCCTAGCGCATCTGCGTACAATTTAACGTGCGCGCACGCACGCACGTGTCAGTGAGGACAAGAGGCGCGCAGATGGTGACGTTTGCTCTTACTAAAGGTTGCGGTTTTGAAGGTGGTGAGGCCGTCAACGAAGTTCTTGTTGCCAGTGATGATGGTCTTCTTGGCGCCGTCGCCGTACATGGTCACGTTCACCATGCTCTTGCTGATTGTCACGTACTCCTCGTACACCCCTTCCTTCACGTAAATCACGTACCTGACACGAACAAAAGAGCAAAAAAAAAAAAACACCATCATTGCTTGCTTATTAGCACGACGTACATGCTCAAGCTTTCGTGGGCATTTTTTTGGTTCGATGTGAGAAACGTTGAACATGCTAGCAGCCGAGCATGCTCGCGCGCACCTTCCAGTGTACTTCTTGGGCATGGCGCTGAGTGCGTCGTTGATGGTCTTGAACTTGCCGCTGCCGTCCTTGGCCACCACGGCGTTGGGCGTGAGGTTGTTCTGGAACTTGCCCTTGAGCAGCCTCCTCCTCACCTGCCTGTTCACCCACAACGGGGAGTCCACCGGGTGGACCACCATGGGCTGCTTGTCCATCTCTTCCGCCGGGATCTTCACGAGCAGTCGCCGATGGCTAGCCATCGCCGGGACGTTGAGCGCGGCCAAGAACGACGAGGCCCTCTCGATAATGGCCAGCGCGTTGCTCGTCAGCTCCCTCCCGGACTCCATGGCGTCCCTCATCTTCGTCTTGAGGTCACCGTCGGGGAACCCGTCGATGCACGTCTCCTGGTGCGCGATCACCGCGCTCAGCCACACGCGGAGCTGGTATCCGCGCTTGGTGAGCCCTTCCATGCCGCCCGTGTCGATGCCCCTGAGCGTGCGCGCGAGGTCGTCCCTGGCGTTCTCGTAGATCTCCTTGCAGTCGGCGACGGCGGCCTTCACGCGGGGGTCGTTGCTGACGATCAGCCCCGACCGGTCGAACGCCTTCTCGATAGCGTCGCCAATCACCGACACGGAGGCGCGGACGATGTCCTTGGGCGACGACGCGCTGGCGTTGGCGGCCTTGGCGAGGCTCTTCTCGCAGGCGTCCCTGTAGTCGGTCTGCGCGCACATCGCCTTGATGCTCTTGGACACGCCGCGCATGTTCGACTGCGAGCCGCCGCTGGAGGGGGAAGAGGAGGAACCATCTTCCTTGAAGCTAGCGTTATTTGCGACGGCCGCGCCGCCCATGACAATAAGGATAAGAATGACCGACGCGCCGCCGGCGGCGATCATGAAGCGTCGGCGCTGCTGCTGCTGCTTCTCGGCACGGCGGCGCTCGGTGAGCGGACCGAAGTCCGAGAAGGCCGTTGACATGGTCGGCAATCTTTCTTACAAAAAAAAAAGAATTCCTTTTGCTTCTTTCTCTGTGAGCAAGTAATCCTGACATGGTGAAGTCGCAAGCGTGCAGGACTAAGCCACCTGGAACCGAAATAAGGAAGGTGGAGCAAGTCTGCGCGGGAGATTCAGTTTTACCCGTAATTCCGAATTTTCAGTTAGAAATCGTTTCTTTCCTTTGAGTGCAGATCGCACGATTGATTTCCAATTTGTATGGATCCCGACTTAACCGGATCTGAGATAGTTAAGTATTAAGTCTTTGCTTGTAAACGTTTGATCAGAAGAATACAGAAAATTGCCCCAAAACTTCTGAGTGCTCTGTTCTTCGTTTTCTCTGAACATTTACTGTAGCGCGTCCGAAAACTGTGTGTGTGCGTGCAGATCGAGCGCCAAGAGAAAGATCGACAGGGTGTGGGCGAATCCTAGGCTTGATATCCAACATCTGGTATCAGAGCAACAGGAAGAACACCCAAGAAGCCACAGTCCCGCGGAATGGCGATGCTTCCACAGCAAGCGGTGAAAGAAAGCGGCGGCGGGTCGTTTCAAACGCCGATGTTAAACTCCGGAAACTACACGGTCTGGGCAATAAGGATGGAGGCGATCCTTGATGCCCAGAGTGTATGGGAGGCAGTGGAGCCGGCGGAAGGTGTTCAGGTGAATGTCAAGAAAGACAAGATGGCGCGTGCACTCATCATGCAGTGTGTCCCTGAAGATGTTCTCCTTTAGATAGCCAAGAAGAAGACGGCGAGGGAGATCTGGGACAGTCTCAAGACGAGATACCTGGGAGCAGATCGAGTCAAGAAGGCACGCCTACAGACAATGAAGAGCGAGTTTGATGCCCTCAAGATGACAGAGAGCGAAAGCATAGATGAGTTTGTCGGAAAATTGGTTGCTTTATCCAGTAAGTTTGCTTCTCTTGGTGAGACAATGGAAGATTCATCTCTTGTCAAGAAGTTGCTCGATTCTGTCCCCGACAAATTCTTCACGGTTGTCGTCGGGATTGAGCAATTCTATGATCTCGAGACGATGGCATTTGAGGAGGCAATCGGAAGACTCAAGGCTTATGAAGAACGAGTAAAGTTGCGTGGCAATGTCAGTAGCAACCAAGGGCAGCTTCTGCTCACTCAGGCTGAGTGGCAGGCGCGGCAAAGAAGCGACAATTTTGAAGCTCCAGTAGGTGGCAGGGGGCGCGGATTCAGTGCTCCAGAACGCGGGAGATGGCGCGGACGAGGCCGCAGCCGTGGGCGATTCGGTCGCTGGATGCCACGCCCAGAAAGTGCAGGAGGCACTAACTTTGCCGGCGGTAACACACGTGACAAGAGTCACATCAAGTGTTATATCTGCAAGAATATGGGGCACTATGCTTCGGAGTGTCGTAGCAGACGGCGGGAAGGAGAAGCACATCTCACACGTGCTGTAGAAGAAGAACCAGCCCTGATGCTGGTAATGTCCCAGGAGGGGACATACTCGGTACAAGAAAGACAAGACACAGTGCTACTAAATGAAGAACAAGAGCTGCAGAAAGGATACAGTGGTGACAAGAAAGAAGCAGGAGAAGATATTTGGTATCTTGACAATGGTGCAAGTAACCATATGACAGGTAGTCGTGAGAAGTTTCAGGCTCTGGATGAAACAGTCACCGGGAAAGTAAGTTTTGGAGATGGATCAACAGTTCAGATCAAAGGCAAAGGGTCTGTTGCATTTATCTGCAAAAATGGGGACTTGAAACTATTCCAGGGGGTCTACTACATCCCAGCTTTGCGCAGCAATATTTTGAGCATCGGTCAGATGTCAGAAGATGGAGATGAAGTGCATATTGTCGGTAATAACCTGAAGCTGATTGACAAAACCGGAAGATTGTTGATGCTGGTTAAGAGGGCGCAGAACAGGTTGTACAAGACAGCGTTGGAAACCTCTAAAGCCACATGTTTACTGACAAGTCTATCTGATCCGACATGGCTATGGCACGCCAGGCTCGGGCATGTTAATTTCAGTGACTTGAAGCTCATGGGGGAAAAAAGATTGGCCGTTGGGCTGCCTCTGCTGAATAAACCGGAAAAGGTATGTGAAACTTGTGTTATTTCCAAGCATGCTAGACAGTCTTTTCCCCAACAGACAACGTTTAGAGCAAAGAAGCCACTTGAACTTCTCCACATGGATATCTGTGGACAAATCACACCGAGTACACTGAGTGGAAACAAGTATTTTCTGCTCATTGTCGATGACTGCACCAGGTGGATGTGGGTGTATACTATGCCGACAAAGAGTGATGCTTTTCAGCACTTCAGGAAGTTCAAAGAGCTGGCCGAAAACAAAACTGGGAACAGGATTAAAACTCTTCAGACAGATCGAGGAGGAGAATTTTTGTCCTCTGAATTCACTCAGTTTTGTGAAGATATGGGAATTGAGAGACACCTCACAGCCCCTTACACACCTCAGCACAATGGGGTGGTAGAGCGACGAAACCGGACTGTGATGGGAATGGCAAGAGCTCTGTGAAAAATATGAAAGTACCAGCAAAACTTTGGGGAGAAGCAGTGAGGCATGCGGTTTACTTGCTGAATCGACTTCCAACTAAGGCACTAGGTGACTGTACACCTTTTGAGGCAATGGAAGGAAGGAAACCACATCTGGGACACTTAAGAGTGTTCGGCTGCACAGCTCTTGTGAGGAATTCGACACCTCATATGAAAAAATTAGATGACAGAAGTTCACCCATGGTGTACTTGGGAGTTGAGGAAGGATGCAAAGCACACCGGCTATTTGATCCAAGTTGGGGAAGATTGCAAGTCAGTAGGGATGTTATATTCCAAGAAGATCAGGAGTGGAAATGGAATAGTATGACAGACAGTGCAACTGGGTCATATGATTTTACAATCATGGGCAACTCCAACTCGGGCGACATGTTGGCAACGGCAGATACTGAGGCAGGCTTAGAAGAAGAAAATTCAGCCACAGTAGAGGAGATGGCGGGAAATTCAGTTTCCCCGACAAATTCAGAACCATCATCCCCAGTGGTGCAAAGCTCATACTCAGCACAAGCAAACAATCAAGCAGCTAACACATCACCAATGATAGCATCACCTGAGTCTCATGAAGGACCAGTTCGGCATAGGTCTCTTGCCGATATTTATGCAAACACAGAGGAAGCAACTGAAGGCCATGAAGAAGGAGGCATGGCAATGTTAGCATTGTCTGAAGAACCAACAAATTTCCTAGAAGCTGCAGCTGAGGCTTGCTGGTATGAAGCAATGAAACAAGAACTTGAGTCAATTGAGAAGAATGGCACTTGGACATTGACAGAACTGCCCCCTGGACAAAAACCAATTGGGTTAAAATGGGTTTTTAAGCTGAAAAAGGACTCTGAGGGGAGAGTTGTCAAGCATAAAGCCAGGTTAGTAGCTAAGGGCTATGTCCAAAGACAAGGTATTGATTTTGAGGAGGTATTTGCACCGGTTGCCAAACTGGACACAGTCAGAGTGATTCTAGCAATTGCAGCAAATAGGAGTTGGGAAGTACATCATTTGGATGTGAAAACAGCATTTCTCAATGGAGAATTGGAAGAAGAGGTCTATGTGACTCAACCAGAAGGATTCGAGGTGAAGAATCAGAAGCATAAAGTGTACAAATTGTCTAAAGCACTTTATGGATTGAGGCAAGCTCCACGGGCTTGGAACAATCGCCTGGACAGAAGCTTGAAGGAACTGGGCTTCAAGAAATGCTCCCAAGAACAGGCAGTATACACCAGAGGAAAAGAAGAGACAAGTGTAATTGTTGGGGTTTATGTAGATGACCTCGTAGTGACTGGAAGTAATGTTGAAGAAGTCAGGAAATTCAAAAGGGAAATGATGTCCGAGTTTGATATGAGTGACTTGGGACTTCTCTCTTACTACTTGGGAATAGAAGTTGAGCAGCAAAAGGGTCGGATATTTTTGAAACAAGCAGCTTATGCCAAGAAGGTGTTGTCTGAATTTCACATGGAAGACTGCAATGCCACAAAATACCCGATGGAATCTAAATTGCAGTTGCACAAAGATCCAGAGGGAACACCAGTTGATCCCACGGAGTACAGGCGCATTATAGGAAGCCTCAGATACTTGCTGAACACTCGACCGGATTTGTCATATGCAGTCGGAGTGGCGAGTAGATACATGAAGAGGCCAACAATGCTACATCAGAAAGTAGTCAAGCAGATACTACGGTATTTGAAGGGAACAATTCATCTTGGAATTGTTTATGAACAAGGACATCATGAGGTTCATCTCAGTGGCTACTCTGACAGTGATCTAGCAGGAGACTACGATGGAAGAAGAAGCACCAGTGGCATGACGTTTTATCTGAATGGAAATCTGGTGTCTTGGAACTCCCAGAAGCAGAAAACAGTGGCATTGTCATCTTGTGAAGCTGAATTTATGGAAGCAACAACAGCAGCTTGTCATGCATTATGGCTGAGGAGTTTGATCAGTGAAGTCACAAGAACGGAGCCAAAACCAGTAACCTTGTTTGTGGACAACCGATCTGCCATAGCACTCATGAAAAACCCTGTGTTTCATGGTCGCAGCAAGCACATAGACACAAGGTTCCACTTTATAAGAGAGTGTGTTGAAAGGGGACAGATTAAGGTGGAGTTCGTGCAGACCGGAGAGCAACGAGCTGATGTTTTGACTAAAGCTTTGTCAGGAATAAAACTAGCAGCTATGCGTCAGCTGCTTGGAGTTCGAGACCTACAACCATGTCAAGATTAGGGGGGAATATGTGAGCAAGTAATCCTGACATGGTGAAGTCGCAAGCGTGCAGGACTAAGCCACCTGGAACCGAAATAAGGAAGGTGGAGCAAGTCTGCGCGGGAGATTCAGTTTTACCCGTAATTCCGAATTTTCAGTTAGAAATCGTTTCTTTCCTTTGAGTGCAGATCGCACGATTGATTTCCAATTTGTATGGATCCCGGCTTAACCGGATCTGAGATAGTTAAGTATTAAGTCTTTGCTTGTAAACGTTTGATCAGAAGAATACAGAAAATTGCCCCAAAACTTTTGAGTGCTCTGTTCTTTGTTTTCTCTGAACATTTACTGTAGCGCGTCCGAAAACTGTGTGTGTGCGTGCAGATCGAGCGCCAAGAGAAAGATCGACAGGGTGTGGGCGAATCCTAGACTTGATATCCAACATTCTCTACCCCTCTGCCCTTACCTCGCCAAAGGCAGAGAGGATGGAGAAAGAGCAAGGGAGTGGAGGGAGAGGTGGCCTTGTTTATTTGGGATTCCGGGGAAGCAAGGGAGGAGAGAGATTTCAGGAAGTCAGGTTAATTTGGGAGTTGGTTCATTCTCGCTTCCTGCCATGCAACAACGGCCGCTAGATTGTCTCAGCATGGCTGGCTAGCTATTTTTTGCAATCTTGCCTCGTTGCAACTGTGCGTTTTACAGTTTTACTTCTGAGGAAGAATACACTGCTCCCTCTATCTACTTAACATCTTAAAAGTAACTCGTAATAGAACTACTCGTATTGTATGATTGTATCCACGCAGGGATTGTCGAGTGTCTGATGAAGAAATTCATGATGGGTGCTTTTCGGTTACTGTTGATGGTTTTTATCTCTACCGTGAGGATATGTGTGAACAAATTGAATACTGATAAGCAGCTTTTTAAATCGCTTTGAAATGGTGATAGAAAATATGTTTTATTTATTTATTTAAAAGAATCTATAATCAGTCAAAAAGAACTTACCTGTTGAATGATGTCCAGTGCCCTGTGTTGGCATTCATGGTCACGCGAGCTCATCTCATCAGCTTTGAATGTCACCTGTGAGGTTTTAATGGCCTATCGAGCCCGTATCTTTGGCTTGTTGGGTCTTCTGGATCATTTTTCTTTGAGTAAATTTTTATGAAACTATACAAATTTCACCAAATCTATTGCTATACTATATTGATCCAAATATACATTTTCACATAACTTCAAATTATTTGATGAAATTATCGCTAAACTACATCTTTAAACAACTTTGTTCCAGGCAACTGCTTCGGGCCATACAAGCCCATATGTAATTTTGGTTACTCTTAATTTTGCTCACTTCATTTAGTTCTCTAATACTTTTAATGTAAAATTATTTTCTACTATTTCTTTGTCACGTGGATCACATGTGTACACTTACTAGTAAGTCTAATACACCATTTTTTTTCCAGTAATACTAGGCAGTTGTGGCTGCAAGCCTACAACAACGTACTACCTTCGTCATTTTTTACTTATTGTTTTAGACATCGATACGGTCTTTTTTTACTTATTGTTTTAGACATCGATACGGTCTCCAGTATACATATTTGACCATTATTTTTTAACCATAATATAGTAAATTTTCAAAAAAAAAGTTTTGTGAAAGTATTTTTAAATGACAAATCAAGTAATTCACATGAAAAATGCAGATATTTTTGTTTATATTAGTGTCGACGATCAAATCGCCGATCTTACGAATTGTGGGAAAAATGCTAAGTCCTATAGGAGGATTTAGGAGGAGAATGGAGATGATCTTTATTGCTAACTGGTTACAAGATATTCTCGATGAAAGATTACAAAGGGGATACTACTAACCTTAGAATGATAATTCTTGCCTCTGTAATCTACTATTTGGTCAGAAGATCTTGTTTGATTCTTCAGAACCTGTCACTGTTTCTCTCTTCTTGTTTGTGTTTGTCGTTCTTCATGTCTTCTCTTATCAAACCTTAAACAACGCTGAAGGGGTGTCAATTAACCACATGAGCAGTCACCTTGTCGATTCATCCTGTTCGGTTGAGCAAACGGTTGCTGTCAGCGAGAGTATCATAACAATAACTACTCTTCGGTTATGTTAGTGGGAGAGAATCACGGGAACAACTACAAGGCGGTTGTCATCAGAGACGTAAGGTCGAGTCATCATACGGTTGGGAGAGGGATAAAGCACGTGCTTTATCCACGACACATGAGGAATTGCCTATAGGCGGACCTGTATACCAGTTCATGAGATCTCCGAGTGGTAGCTGGTCGGGTGAATATATAGTGATCCTTCGACTAGGGGTACTCGGGTAACGGTCTTTGGAAGTTTATGGCCATATTGTTCTTGAGACCTTAATTGAGTATTAAAGTTGTATTTAATGGATTATTTAATCCTTATCAGCTAGATCTCAAACTTCAAGTGAATTTATAACTTCAATTTTTCCAATCGGAATTCAAGTCGGAGAATGCTCTTTAGCAAGAGTAAAGAGGAGGTTTTGAGGTGTTCTCGATTGATTTTGACATGGGGATCTTTTTATAAGTCAATTTTCTAGATTATAGGAAATAAAAACAAATGTACTAACCGGGGATCTAAAAATCTTACCGGTCAACTGAAACTCTGATACCACCTGATGAGGCGATGGGATCCCAATCTTTCGATAGGATGATAACTTCAATTTGGAGGAGAACGACTTTGACGATGTAGACTTCTAACCAGTCATGACTAGAACACCAAACAATCGCTAAACCACACTCTGAATTGTTATCAACTGTGCTAAGAACGTGGTTGACCTAACCACGAAAGTCTATTCTTGCATGCAACCGAAGAACACGCAAGAACAAGATAACAAACAATCTAAAATTATAAATATTTATGAATTAATGATAAGATGGGATTCTAAATAAGGATCTTGACTGAGTGATCTAGTTGACACGCATAGAAAATACAAGTTACAACAAAAGTAAACTAAACATAAACGAAATCCAAAGAAACTAGCGGGGTGTGATCTTCTTAAATAGGGGAGGGGAAACTGCACATAACTAAAAAAATAAGGGGATGGTACTATTCATTATACTGTTCATGTGAACAGTACAGCCGTGAATAGTACGGGCCAAGAGGTGGGGGCACTTTTCCCTTAGGCGCAGACATTACAAGGCCCAATTTGGCTCAAACAGGTGATGTATCATTTTTTTTTGTGATTATAGCATACTTATAATGAATTTGGAGGTGAGACTAGATCCATTAAAAAGAGGACAAGATAAACTTTTCAACAAGTACTCATACACCTCAAATGGACTTCGTATGTGAGAATTATACACATTTGAAGTCGGATTTTTCAGGCTGAATCCGAATTGATCTAGAAGCCAAACTGAATTCCAAAGCTTGTCCTACTTGAACTCTTACTTGAATTATTCCAAAAGTGACACGGTGACCTTGAGAAAGAGTTGGAGAAGGCATCGACCTGGTCTTGATATACTGGTTAGCTTTCCTTTAGGTAGACCTTAACCATGAACTCGTAGTGTTGATGCAATTCTCTTTGTATATTTGCGCAGATATATATTTTTATCATTATATAGTATCATAGAGTTCATATAATATAAAGGTACTCCTAAAAACGAGCTCATCTAATAATTTAAGTGAAGTATATGAACTCTTGTAATTGGAACCATATGATGAATAGCAAATATGGTTGTATTCATAGGGGCCATGTCCTCATCACTCTGGAACCACATGTTAGTGACACATCGATGGTATTTTCCCACTCGAATGATCTTTGCAATGGTATGGGGCAATTCGCCCCTAAGAAATTACAACCAAAATTGCAATGCAATGGTTTTCTAGAACTATGCACACTGAAAACTATGTACTAGTCATTTAGTCACAACATAAAAGTAATAGTTCATATAAAACCCTAAACTTTGCTTAAAAATCTGTGTAACACCCTGAACTATGAAATCAGACATTTAACCATCTGAACTTTTCAATCTGGTTCAAATAACACTCTGGCCGATTTCGCATGGTGGTATTGCCTGTGTGGCGTGATGAGTGGGCGATTTTGTCACATAGGATGACACGCTAGCTAAGTTGGGTCAATGACATGTGAGACCCACAAGGGCTTCTTCTCCACCGAGCTCCCAGCCACACTTCCATGGCCACTACCCCTTGCAGTTCCCACCCTCTCTGTTTTGATTTGGGAGAGGTCCTATAGGCTTCACCTATCATTCACCTAAATTTGATTAGCGTGTCGTCATAGTACTAAAATCGTTCGCTCATCGCGCCATACAAGTAATACCATCATTTGAAATCAGGTCAGGGTGTTATTTAAACTAAGTTGCAAAGTTCAAGCGGTCAAATGTTTAGTTTTATAGTTCGAGGTGCTGAACAGATTTTCCAGCAACGTTCGAGGTGTTTTATAGACTTTTTCCAAAATTATATATGCACATATGTTTATAATGACAAGTACTTACATAAAAGTGGAGAATACGCTATGTTTATAATGACAAGTACTTACATGTACATATGTTTATTGCCAAGAAGTTAGTATGGATTTACAAGACTTGTGCTTTGATTCTTACCCTTAAGCTTACTGTGGCAGGGTTTTTTATTGAGAAAATGTTACTATTTTCTACAAACATAGAGAAAGAGAAAGACGGAGCAAGGCCACTCCAACTGGCCTTTTCTGGTTGCCAGCTTCTGATTTTTGGCTGAAATAATACTGTAGCAATTGAAATTACACTTTATCAGCTATTAAGTTTTTCTGATTCATTCAGTTAAAATAAAAAATAAGAAAAAATAACATAATTAAAAAAATAAGAAAAATACAGTTATATCTTCACAAACAATGCAAAGGAATAAAAAAAACCAAAATTAAGAAACCGACATGTTCTAAGTGAAGCAAGCCAAAGCAAAAAAAAAAAAGCCGGTTGGAGCAGGGCTGACACAGAGGCGAAAGGTAATCAAGCCAAGAAGGGCAAGTAACTGAAATAAAAGTCGCTAAATGCATCTCTTACACAAACTCTAGAAAGCCTGAAACGGGGAGAAAAGCACAAAAAAAACGATAAACAAGTTAGAGGTAATCTTCATCTTTAATCGCATCTAACGTAATATATTGTAAAAAGAAAATGAGGTTTACTCGCAGACATCAAAGCATGTAGGAGGATACTCGTATACAAATTTTAAAATAAGAAGCAGGCCCAACAAAATTGATTTATCCGTAGAAAAGTGGAAGAACAAGTAACGAAAAAAAGCCACCAAAGCTAAAGCTAGGGGTGACAACGGGACGGGGGGTCACGGGGGAGATCCTCGCAGCCCCGCCCGATTAAGGCTAGCGAAGGGAGATGCCCCCATCACCGGTCGCCGTGGAGACCCGACCCCCACGGGGATATAAAATGGAGTAATTATTTAAAAAATAATATAAAATTATTTATTAATTTATAATTATTTAAGTATTGTTTCCCCAAAATATAGTTTCAATATATATATATATATATATATTTATATATATATTCTAACATATAGATTTAAGTTTTAGTCAAATATACAAGAAAAGAATATATTCTTCTATATTTAAAAACTATAATATATTATTTTAAAAGAATACTTGATTTATTCGTAGAAAAGGGGAAAATACAATAAAAGTGGAAGAGCAAGTAAGGAAGAAAGCCACCAAAGCGCCCCTTACGCACACTCAAGAAAATTGTGGCAACAAGAAAAAGAAATAACAAAGAGAGGAAAACAAAACCAATACAATCAAAAAGGTTAGTAGGAGATCTAAACCTTAAGCATGCACGACACAGCACATTGTAAAACGGAAAATGAGGGTTAATAAAAAAAAAACACCAGAGCATAAATCGGTAGGAGACAAACGTACAAAATTTCTAAGAGGGTGATCGGAATAGCGATGACTTTTGGTTTTTTTGAAAAACATCAGAGTGGCTGATTTTTATCAGAAATGAGTAGCATGTTAGGCATAATTAAATTTAAAAAAATGTAAAAATAAAAACGGCTCGCTAGTCTAGTGCGGACAATGCAAAGGAATATAAGAAAAAAAAATGAAACGCAAAAAAACCAAAAAACAAAAAAAAAATTTCACTACGTGACAAAAGTGCTACAGTAATTCCGTCGCTGCTACAGTATTTTTTGACGCCAAACAGTGAAAAAATCTCCATATTGATCACCCCCTAATAAGATACGCCCGAAACAATTATTTTATTCGAATAAAGGTAAACCACGATATAGTGTGGACTTTTAAAAGAATACTTAACTGAACGACAAACACCCAATGTCATGAAGAAAAGAAAATAACAAAGAGGTGAGGAAAGCAAAATAATGCATACAAAAAAGATTAGCGGTGATCCTCATCCTTAAGCATGCATGGGCGCAACATGTTGTAAAAAGAAAATTAGGTTTACTCATAGACCCCCGAGTATGCGTCGCATGATGGAAACACACAAAAGTTTTTAATAAGAAACATGCGAAGCAATTGAATTACTGGCTGAAAGAAAACCCATAATAAAGGCTAGAAAGTGCAAGCCAATGGAAGAAAAATCGTGACAGAAAACCACCATTGAGGGTCTATTTCGCACATATGAGGTGATTTATGATCTTTGGTTTAAAATTTTAAATTTTAACTGTTCGTAAGAACGAATATGACATATGATTTTAACCGATATAGATGAATTCAATATAGTATCTACTGTAATCAACTTTAGATTCCGTTTTAAAAAGATATATCATTTGAAAGTTAGTTTCTGTAGTATGAATAAAAAATTATAAGCTCAAAGAACTAAAATAATAACCAAAAAGTAGAAGGTAAGAGAAGAAACAAACTACACCAATCAAAAAAGAAATAAAAAATAAGAAGAAAATACCAAATCCAAGCTAAAAAAACGAGACGCGTCAGCTAATCAATGATTCAATCTCCCCTCCAGAGTCTATTTCGCACCATCCAGGGTCTATTTCACACGCATGAGGTAGTTGGTTGCGGCAAGAAAAGAAAATGGCCGGATTTTTTTTGACAGCGACTTATGATATTTAGTTTAAAATTTTAGATTTTAACTACTCATAAAAAAGAGCATGATATATGATTTTGATTAATATAGATAAATTTGATATAGTATCTACTATAATTAATTTAGCTTTCTCCTTAGAAAGACACACTGTCTGAAAATCAGTTATTATAGTATAAATTAAAAGTTATAACCTCAAAGAACTAAGATAATAATCAAAAAGTAGAGGGAAAGAGAGGAAACAAACTACACCAATCAAAAAAGAAAGAAAAAATAAGAAGAAAATACCAAATCCAAGCCCCAAAAAGATTTGAAAAAAAAACGAGACGCGTCAGTTAATCAATGATTCAATCTCCCCTCCCTATCCATCCATCCCTTCCCCGTGAATCCGCATCCTCCAGTCCAGCCTCCCGTGCTCCACTGGCGCCCTTCTGGAACCCTCACGCCTCCTAATCCCAACCAAAATTAATATATCTTTCGGCAAGCCAAATCACTTCCCCTCCCGCGAATCCTGGTTGCTCCCGTTCGATCCAGCGCCTTCGAATTCGTGGTGAGCTTGGGGCTCTCCTGCCCAATTCGGCCGACGCGACGAGTTGCTGCCGATTGAAGCGATCTGATCTGGGGTTGCTCCGGGAGGTGGGAGCTCTTTTGGGCTCGGAAGCGGCGGAAGTTATGCGGATTGAGGCGTCGCCGGATTGAGCATGACGGGTTGGGCTGGTGCTGGTGGCGGCGGTGGTGGTGCGCGTGGCTTTGTGGATGATGGGATCACCGGAGGGGCGGCTCGTGGAGTTGTTTGGAGCGGTGAAGTCCTGGATGCCGCGGCGGGGTGAGCACTCGCCGCCGCCGCCTGCTCCGCGGCAGACTTCTGCTGCTGCGGCGGGGTCGCCGGCGCCGCAGCCGCATGACTTGTCGAGGGACTTCTGGATGCCGGACCAGAGCTGCCGTGTTTGCTACGACTGCGACGCGCAGTTCACCATCCTGAACCGGCGCCACCACTGCCGACACTGTGGCCGCGTGTTCTGCGCCCGGTGCACGGCCAATTCCGTGCCGCGCTCGCCGGGGGACGCCGCGCGGGAGGACGTTGAGTGGATCAGGGTCTGCAACTACTGCTTCAAGCGCTGGCTGGAGGAGGCGGCTGCCGCGCGGAGGGCGCGGCCGTCGAGCCCGGTGCTGAGCGCGTCGCCGTCGGCCGCGAGCGTCGGCAGCGACAAGTCGAGCTCGACCGGGCGTAGCAGCGCGGGGACGAACGGCCAGTTGTCGTCTTACGCGGATGTCAGCTACACGGAATTTGCATCCGTGCCGGCTGACGGCCAGGGCGACGGTTGTCCGGAGAAGCAGCAAGCTGTGATGGAGCCTGCTGGGGGCGTGGTGCCTGCGGCTTATGTGGACAACCCGTCTGATCCATTCAACTTTTGCTTGAATAGGTATGCCTTTTTGGGTTTCGTGCTTTGTTCGTTAAGAAATTGAAATCTAACTTTTTACAATGTCATCGACAAAGAAAGATTATTTGCATTGATTGGCCGATTAGTAATCTGAGCCCATGCTTCTGAGATTCTGTTATGTGTTGTGTTAGATTTGGGTAAAGGCTTTGGACAAGAGCTAGTTACTTATTTTGCCATACTATTTTTCCTTATGGGTGCTTGGACTAAGCAAATCCCAGTACTTGAACTTTTTGGATATTTTATATTGGAGAGCTTGCTCACTAACACCACTTTTGGTACACGCCTAAATGGAGCTGCTATCTTGTTTGAACACATACAAGCGCAAATTTGAAGTACAGTTGTTTGTTAGCGATCCATATGGGGTTCATTATCGTCTTTGTATGCTCCATCCTTTGTCCCTTCGCCTATAGGCGGCTTAGCAGGCAAGCTACCGAAGCGACTGGCCATTTGTCAAGGCCCCGGAATCCGCTGGACATCCCAGCGGCAGGATTGGATACCCACATCAGATCTTATTTGTATGCCACCAAACTAGTCTCAATTATGCGCCTCCTGGAGTTTGTATCCAATTATTCATGGTAGTGTCATATAAGCATACGAAAATTCATAATCTGTTGACTGCTGGTTAACCAACAAAGGGTGATTGTAATCAGTTACACTGTTAATCATCATCCCTGGACCAAGTAGAAGATGAAAGGTGCTGATCAAGATATCACCATTTCATTACTTTTTTTTCTTATCAATACTTTGCATGGTGCGATGAATTTGTTGCAACTCATTATTCTGGCATTCTGGTTTGCTTGCGCTGCTCTGTCATGATACCAACTTAACAACATGTTTGAAACTTGATATAATCTTTTTCGTTCTCATTGACTTAAATTTGCAACTTGCTATTGCTCCTCTGCCAAAAACCAAATCGTAGCACTGTCGCAAGCAACAGTGAGAAGGCTTGTTATAGTCATATTATTTTGTTCATTTTTTCAATAAAATGTGCTTATTCTGCAGAAGAAACAGTGATTTAGTTGGATGCCATGATGTTACTTTATTTTAAGCACTCCAGCTCTTGCATTAGTTTACTTATTTTTCAAGCTCTTTTCTTTGGAAAATATTGCGCAGAGGAATCAACAATCAACAAATGAAACGAAGACTAAATTGCAAGTTGCATCCTTGATTCTTGTGACTAATCCAGCATTTATTTTGTGCTAGAAGTGACGATGAGGATGATGACTATGGACAACACTTACAAAATTCCGATGAGTACTATGGACCTATGAATTCCGATGAATACTATGGACCTATGTGTTTTGATGGTCATCAAGTTGACTGTAGTGATGATGCAAAAGAATCTGTATCCCCAAGGCAAGATATAACGACCTTTGTCGATTCTGTGGGAATAGATAAGATTGGAGATCACAGCATCGATAATAGTGAGGAGTGCAATGCTCGATCTTCTTCCTTGTATAGCATGGAAGTGCTAGAGAATGAACCTGTGGACTTTGAAAACAATAGCTCACTTTGGCTACCTCCTGAACCCGAGGATGAAGAGGATGACCATGATGGTGCTCTATGTGATGATGATGAGGGGGAGGATGCCACAGGAGAGTGGGGATATCTGCGCTCAAACAGCTTCGGCAGTGGACACTGTCGAAGTAGAGATAAATCAGCTGAGGAACACAAGAAAGCCATGAAAAACATTGTTGATGGGCATTTTCGAGCATTGGTTGCTCAACTTCTTCAGGCTGAAAAGGTACCATTGGCTGATATAACTGGCAAAGAGAGTTGGCTAGATATAGTTACTTCTTTGTCTTGGGAAGCTGCATCCCTTCTGAAACCAGATACCAGCAAAGGAGGACGGATGGACCCTGGTGGCTATGTGAAGGTGAAATGCTTGGCTTGTGGTAGCCCGAGTGACAGGTAAACAAATTCACTGTTCCATGGTATCACATTCACATATCTGATGATTTTACATTTATACACTTTTGAATATTCATTTGCCTTCTGGTTTATGCAATGCTAATATGAATATCACAGTGTTTTATAATTTAAATGTCGTATGATGCTACTTGTTGGCAACCTTTTTTCTCAAGTTATAGCACCTTTGAATTTCATAGTTTCTTTCTTTTCCTTGCATTTCTTTAGAGTTCCAGGTAAGAACTTATTTGTTTTATAAAACTTCTTCATTTCCAGTTTTGTTGTAAGAGGAGTTGTTTGTAAGAAGAATGTTGCTCATCGACGTATGGCATCCAAAAAGCAAAAGCCACGAATCCTAATTCTTGGTGGCGCACTTGAATATCAGCGTGTTTCGAATTTGCTTTCAAGTTTTGATACTTTACTGCAGCAGGTATTACCCATGAATCTCTTTTCATGCATATGCTGTAAAACCAAAGCGCACTGACAGGGTGTGGTATATATTGAGGGTTGCTGTTAATGATGCATTGTCATGCCTTTTTTTGACTCCAGGAAACAGATTATTTGAAAATGGCAGTTGCAAAGATCAAAGCACACCAACCAAGTGTTGTATTGGTAGAGAAATCTGTGTCTCGTCATGCTCAGGATTTATTTCTGGAGAAAAACATTTCACTTGTTCTGAATATAAAAAAGCCACTTCTGGAAAGGATATCCCGGTGCACTGGTGCCCATATAGTTCCCTCAATTGATTATTTGTCATCCCAAAAGCTTGGGCATTGCGACTTATTCCATGTGGAGAAGTATGTTGAAGAGCATGGGACAGCTGGAGAAGGTGGGAAGAAAATGCTGAAGACCCTTATGTTTTTTGAAGGCTGTCCAAAGCCCTTGGGTTGTACAGTAAGTGTTCAGTTGTTGACTAAATTATTATCTCTTCTCTTTTGATACATGTTGCAGCTCCATCGTGTTGTCTATTTAATTACTATAGTCTACAAAGCATGCTTTTTCCGAAGTATGTCCCCTTTTTTCTACTTAAATTCGAATATTCTCCTAAAATATAAGAATGGAACGGAGAAACTTTTAAAAAATGATGGAAGAATTCAATTCAAGGTGGAGACTGAAATATTTTACATTGAAAAAGTTGTGTATTAATTAATGTGCAATACTGCAAGGAATTTGTGACCTATCAAGTTACTACTTCATGGAAATCTATGATCCATAATTCCATATTAGCTCGCTCCGGGTGGTTAGCGCCCAGTCTTCCTTGGTCGTGATCTTTTTTGTTTCGGGCGCGTTAGTTCCTAGCTGCAGCAGCAGAGTGTGTGTGTTTAGAGCTTTGTGGGTTTTCTGTGTGTGTTTAGAGTGTGTGTGTGTTTGTCTTGTTGTTTGGGTTCTTTCCCTTTTTTCTCTCTTCTTAATATATTGATGCGCAGCTCTCCTACGTTTTCGAGAAAAAAAAAATAATTCCATATTAGTACTTTATGAATAAAATACAGAATAAAAACGAGGCAAATGGCACATGTCTAACTATCTCTAATTCTGCAGATCTTGCTCAAAGGAGCTAATGGCGATGAGCTGAAAAAAGTGAAGCATGTTGTGCAATATGGAGTCTTCGCAGCCTATCACTTGGCTCTTGAAACATCTTTTCTTGTGGATGAAGGTGCAACCCTTCCAGAACTTCCTCTCAAGTCACCAATTATTGTTGCTTTGCCGGATAAACCTTCAAGTGCTGATAGATCCATTTCAACAATACCTATTTTACAAATGCCCACTGCTTTATCACCAAACAATAGCCTGCAAGCACTTCATATGAAAAAGGATGATTTGACATTTAATGATTTTAGAATAATGGACCAAACAGTAGCAGCATGCTCTCCTGAGAACAAAAGCTGCGAAAGATTGGGAGTTGGTTCTACCCAAACGACTTCTATTCAAATAAATAACCATAATGGAAACATTGCCTGTTTCCTGGGTATGGTCCCTCGATCATCTATTGATCCGTTGGTTCAGCAGTCAAGAATTTCATTTTGTCATTGTCCTGCTTGTACTAGAAATGTAGGTAGCAAAATGAAGTTTGAAGAACTTCAGCCTGAAACCACTAGACATGCACTGATTAATGACTTTGGTGCATTGCCTTCTCATCCTGCAAATTTGGTGTCTGTTGAGAGCAATCATTCATTTGCCCATAATTCTGAGATTGGTGACAAGATAGCAGCTAAGTCGTCTGTTTCCCTTAATGTACAAATTTCTCACGATGATGACAGTTCAAAGGATGATTCAGTAGTAAAAAAGGATGAAATTCCAGCATCTCCTGCTGACAACCAGAGTATATTGGTTTCTCTGTCATCTCGATGTGTTTGGAAAGAAACTGTTTGTGAGCAGCCTCACCTTCTTCGCATAAAATATTATGGCAACTTTGACAAACCTTTAGGCAGATTTCTGCGTGACAAGCTATTTGATCAGGTTAGATTTAGGTCTTTCATGAAGTATATTTATTCTTGATCTAAAAAAATAAAGTATATTTGTTTTAAAATTTTATATTCTTCTTAACTTTCACATTTTGCCTCAGAGCAACCATTGTCTCTCTTGTGAGCTGCGACCGGAGGCCCATGTTTATTGCTATGTTCACCCCCAAGGCAGTTTAACAATATCAGTGAGAAAACGTACAGTGAAGTTGCCTGGTGAACATGATGGTAAAATCTGGATGTGGCATAGATGCTTACGCTGTCCTCGGATTAATGGCCTCCCTCCAGCAACTAAAAGAGTGGTGATGTCTGATGCTGCCTGGGGCTTATCTTTTGGTAAATTTTTGGAACTTAGTTTTTCAAATCATGCAGCAGCAAGTAGGGTGGCCAGCTGTGGTCATTCTCTTCACAGGGATTGCCTTCGTTTTTACGGGTATACCCTTATCTCTTTTCCATTTTATCAAATAGGTAAAGACCTTGCCTTACATGTTTGTATTTCAGTTTCGGCGAAATGGTTGCTTGTTTCCGATATGCATCAATCAAGGTTCACTCTGTGTATTTGCCACCACCAAAACTTGATTTCACATCCCAGCATCACGAATGGGTAGAGCAAGAAGCAAATGAGGTAGTATGTGTAGTGTTATGAGCTTACTTATGTGATATTTTCTGGCTGATGCTAATAGTCAATTATTCAGGTGGTTGACTCAGCTGAACTTCTGTTCACTGAAGTGCTGAATGCACTCCACCAACTTTCAGAAAGAAGGCCAATTACAGGTTCTTTTGATGGCAACATCAAGATCCTTGAGTTAAGAAGAAACATTATGGAGCTGGAAGATATCCTGCAAGCAGAGAAGGCTGACTTTACGGTAAAGTTGTTTTACTTTCTCTATTAAATGTTTCATTAAGAAACCGTTGTCCCGCTTAAGCTCTGTACAAAAAGAAAGCTCCACTTAAAGTGCTATTCTGATTTATGAGCATTCACCTTCAGGAGTCATTAAAGAATCTACTGAAAAAGGAGATCAGAAAGGGGCAGCCATTTATTGATATTCTTGAGGTTAACAAACTAAGGAGGCAGCTACTGTTTCTGTGTTACTTATGGGATCAGCGGCTAATTTTTATAGCAAATTCAGGTGGCAAGTACTGTGATGCACTAGGAGGTTTACAGGTTGGAAGTAGGAATTCTGACTTGAACGATAGATTAGTTGATACTAATGCAACCACAAAATTAGGGAAGAGCTCAAGGGGCACCGAAGTTCATTCAAATGCTAAGGAAGGATCCTTAAAACAGAGCTCAAGCCCACTTCATACCGACGAGGGGCTGAACCAGCCTGATCAATCTAATGAAAATAGCTTGAGAAATGTTGCAGAGTTTAATGGTACTGAAGATACAATAGCCAAAATCAATCATTCTAACAGCACAGATGTTAAGGATCACCTGGATCAGCAAGAACCCAATGTTGGTGTTCGAAGGGTTTTTTCTGATGGCCAGTTGCCAGTAACTAGTGATATTTCAGACACGTTGGATGCAAAATGGAGAGGTGAGAATGAACCTGTTCCTGATGCAAGCATGGTGAAGCCACTGGCTGTGCTAGAAGGTACAGCTGTCGATGTTAAAAATCAAGCTAAGGCAGTACCATCCCATACTTCTTCTTTATCTGTCAGGTCTGGGGATACACTAGACGACTTATTGAGCTGGCTTAAAATGCCATACATGGCATTCTATAATTCCTTCAACACAAACTCTGGTACAACACCAAGATTCGGGACATTGGCTGACTACAATCCTGTATATATTTCATTGTTTCGCGAGTTATCACAGCAAGGTGGAGCGAGACTTTTTCTGCCAACTGGAGCTAATGATGTTGTCACCCCAGTATTTGATGACGAGCCAACTAGTATTATTTCTTATGCACTTGTTTCACCCATGTACCGTTTTCAAATGTCGGATGAGAGCAGCAAAAATAAAGATGGTGCAGATTCTTCTCTTCCGTTGCCTGTATACGATTCAGGGAATTTTAATCCGTTTCATTTATTTGAGGATTTTGGATCCTCTGATGATTTTGCTTTGCCAATATCTGGAAGTAGAGGGTCCTTTGCCCCTGATCTAGTGCACTTGACAGTTTCTTTTGAAGATGGTAGGCCACTTGGGAAAGTTAAATACACTGTGACATGCTATTACGCAAAAAGCTTTGAAGCACTCAGAAGGTCTTGTTGTCCATGTGAGCTTGATTTTTTAAGATCCATCAGTCGATGCAAGAAATGGGGAGCACAAGGTGGCAAAAGCAATGTGTTCTTTGCAAAATCTTTGGATGATAGATTTATTATAAAGCAGGTCACAAAGACAGAGCTTGAATCATTCCTGAAGTTTGGCTTAGATTATTTTAAATATTTGTCAGAATCCATAAGCACCGGAAGCCCTACATGCCTAGCAAAGATTTTGGGAATCTATCAGGTAACCTTCTTCAGCCTTCTGTTTTATATTTTGATCTGCAGTGTTATTACACTTTAATTCTGAGAAAGAAACTTACATTATCTATTGATTTAAGAGAAATCTTAACATTATCTGAATAATTGTTGGTTTCTTGTAAGAGAAATAGCTCTGGCTATTAATTAACATAGCTGTGTGCTATCGTGGGACAAATCTTTGGAACGCAGTCAAATAGTGGTGTTAGGCTGGTAGAAATAATAAAATGTATCTTTTATATACATGCAACTTTTTATACATGGATGTGATGTCATTTGAACTTTCAGATGAATATAGGAGAATTTGTGGGAAATCTCATTAAAGTTCTGTAGTAGTGTAGTCTATATATCTGGTAATTTTGCTGGTGAGTTGGAGCAGTTTGCCATGGTACAGGTTCTAACCGGAAGGGATATAGATGTAGTACATATGTAAAGCCTCCTGGTGCCATTTACTTGTTTAAGATCTTTTTGCTTTATTTCTTTATTTACTTTTAAATATGATTGATTGCAGGGTTTGTTAAAATTTTGATATGGAATTGCACGGTGTCTCTCTTTTTAAGAAGAAAATTGCGCTTTATATGGATTTTGGAGGTCTATTTTTGTAAAGTATGTTATATGTCCACCAGCAAATAACTTGATTTGATCTAGCATGCATTTCGTTAAACATTCCTTAGGAAATCTTGCAACCTACAAGTGGGTGTTTGCAAGAAGTGTTGCAACTTTGGATCTGTTCTTCACTCTCTCAAAAGCTCTCAGATGTGCAATAAGCCAATAACTACAATTTATATGGTCATAGCATTCCTCTTGCTGTTTTTCTTTTCTTGGAACAGTCTTGCTGAATATCTGATAGGTGCATTTTTTACTGTGACACTTGCTAATACTGAAAAGGCTATGCTTTTGCTTAGGTCACAATTAAGCATCTGAAGGGTGGGAAGGAGTCGAAAATGGATTTGCTTGTGATGGAAAATCTTTTATTTGGACGGAATATTACGAGGCTTTATGATCTCAAGGGATCTTCAAGGTCAAGGTATAATGCAGATTCCAGCAACAACAAGGTCCTTCTTGACCAGAACTTAATTGAGGCGATGCCAACATCACCAATTTTTGTTGGGAACAAGGCAAAACGGCTTCTGGGAAGAGCTGTTTGGAATGATACTTCTTTTCTAGCAGTAAGTTCAGATGCTGACAATGAGAATTATCTATTTCATGCATGAATTCCTTGCGCTCATAAAGACTTACAGAGAATGTGAGACATGTCAGGGTTATTTTAAAGTTCTAGTAGGATAATCTTCACTTTGATTTATACATCTAAAGTTGGCTGCTTAAAATACCTTACAGGATGATCATTGCTGTGGCAGTTTCCTTTCTGCGCTCTTTCCCATTTAGTCCTCTTTTGGCAGATTTTATTTTGTTCATGAATTGCCATTTGCCAGTCATCCTAAGGTTGTTGTGAGAGGGATACTGATATTTAATGTAAGCTATAAGATCGTAGATTATGCCTTTGACCTTCCCAATATGAAGAGAATCATATCTTGTTGCTAAATATTTGTCAGGATGTGTAGACATGGTAACTTCTGATCAACCTTCATGACATCTTTATGCTTTGCCTTGACTCTTGAATCATGTCACCATAACACACAGTCCCATGAATGAATTATACTTTTGGACCTTAAACAAATAACATAGTACTATCCTTTGCATTGCAATCATTCTTCTTTGAAAATAGTTCATGCCATGATGAGCTGGTTGAATACAACATGTGAATGCTAATTGAACCTAATGCTTACGAGTCATTCTTGAGTCTTGACTCGGATGTTTGGCTGTAGCACCTGAAGCTAATGTTTATAAATTATAAGTTCCTAGCGGGCATGCAGTGTTTAATGCGATACTTCCCACTATTGTAATTGTGGTATCTTTTAAGTTTCTGGTGTTTTGGTTGGCTTTTGCTGTATTTCTTTTTCTTCAACTCTGTCGAGATTTATGATAAAACACCGGTAAGGTTTATTGTGGACAGGTAGGCAATAGGTCTGTATATAGACACGACATGTATAAGAGATGTGGAAATGAAATATGGGACTAATACCTAACTGATCCTAAATTCTAATACACACACACACATTAACAAAATCCTGTTTTCTTTCAGGGAATTGATGTAATGGATTATTCCTTGCTTGTGGGTGTTGATGAGGAGAAACATGAACTGGTCCTGGGAATAATTGATTTTATGAGGCAATATACATGGGACAAGCACCTTGAAACATGGGTCAAATCTTCTGGCATTCTTGGTGGGCCGAAGAATGCCTCTCCTACTGTAATCTCACCAATGCAGTACAAGAAGCGGTTTAGGAAAGCCATGTCTGCTTATTTTATTGTGATTCCTGAGCAATGGATGCCTGCAATAATCAACCCGAGCAAATCATCATCAGATATTTGCCAAGAAGATTCTCAAAATGCTTCACAAGAGTAATACGATTTTCTGTGCATTATGCTGGACAGAGGGTGCCGGATTTGGTCTTACTCCAATCAGGAAAAGTGCTAAACTGATTAATCTGGCTACTCCAGGTGGCGGCGAGGTGATCTTCAGACTTGGATCGTGTATTCTCTTGTGCTCATTTGCACAGATCCGATTGCGCTCATTTGAGTCCCATCTCAAGAATCATCGGATGTGTATATTCTTGCAACTGTAATTAAGCCTTAGTTTTTTGGGCTTTGGTCTATATATCAGTTTAAAGTGTCGTCACTTCTTGGTAGTTTTCATTCCATTTTGGTTTGATGTAAAGAACAAGAAGTGCGGCAATTTTTTTGGTCATTGGCCATTGTATACTACGTTCTTTTTTTTCTTTTTGGGGGGGGGGCTATTGCCGTCTACAATAACAAAATAAAAGTTAATGCAGATGCCCGAATTCCAAATTCTTCTGCCAGAAGTAACAACTAATGCCTGAATTTGCCGTGTCGAAACTTTCTTTTGGTGTCCTACTAATGGTTCTCTACCGTCCGGTTCTAGAACACTAACAGGGGCGGAACTGGGCCTCGGGCTAGGTAGGCTGTAGCCCGAGGCCCAGCAAAATTTTTAGTGCAAAATTTTTTTTAAGCGGGCCGAAAAATATACTGTTCAATAGCTCAGCCCGAGACCTAGCCCACGACGAAAACCTAGCGTCCCCTCCCCCTCCTGGCCTTCCCCGCCGCCTCCTCCCCACAACCCGCCGCCGCCCCCTCCTCCCACAACCCCGCCGCCCCACCTCCTCCCCCCCCCCCCTCTCCCCCGCCGCACCCTCCCCTCCTCCCCCAGCCCCGCCCCGCCTCCCCTCCGCCTCCTCCCTCCCCTCCTCCTCCTCCTCCTCCTCTCCCTCTCCTCCCTCCCCCCCGCCCCTCCTCCTCCCCCCCTCCTCCTCCCTCCCCCCGCCCCCCCGCCTCCTCCTCCTCCTCCCCCCGCCCCTCCTCGCCCCGCCTCCCCTCCCGCCAGACTCGCGCTCACTCGCGCCACCGCCTCCGCCGGTCCGCGCTCGCTGCACAGAATCGCGTCGGCCGCCTCCTCGCCTCGCGCGTCGCGCCTCAACTCCGGCTCGGCTCTGCGCCTCCGCTCGCCTCCCGCTCGGCGCTCGCCTCGCCTCGCGCGGTCGCGCCCGCCCGGCCCGCCTCCTCCTCCGCCATCTGAAGCTCCGCCTCCTCGCGGGTCACGCTCGTGGTTGACATCGTGGTCGGAGGAGGACGGCGAGCGGATTCTAGGGTTTACAATTTCCTTCATAATCATGCTTCTGCTCTTCAGAATTCTGAAATAGGAATTTCAATTTGGGGATTCATTGTTTAGATTCGGATTCTAGGGTTCCCAATGTCCTTATTAATCTTGCTTCCACTATCCAAAATCAACAACTTTGATCATTGGTATTTTTAGCTGCAGCAATGCCGCAATCGCGGCATATCCAGCAAGTGTTATGTGGACAATCGATGGCGGATCCAGGCAATGCTGCAATTCAGAATGCTGCAATGTTATGTTCATCGATTCATGTAGACAATCGGACACTTATATAAATATGTGGACTCAAAGTTAGAAAAGCACACATGACTAAGTATGATCCTTTGTGTGTGTATGCATTGGGAACCTAAGCGTAGAGTGGTTGGATGAAGAGAGAACCAAGGTCGTGGGCGTGGGCTTCCCAAAGAAGAAAGGCTTGATCACTACGTTGAGAAGGATACCGCTGGGCAAACCAACATCTACTCTATCAAGGTAATCTTTGATTACTAAAACCCCTTGCAGATTTAGTTTTAGAAACATTCAGTGGCAAAACTGAAAGGAGCTGAAGTTTTTGCCATTTAGTTTCTAATATGATTAGCAGTAGTTTTGCTTGCAAATGTTGGACAATTAGCATGAGCATCTAGAACGTTTTGATCAAATGGTCTAAGTGACTATTGTTCCTTGGGAAGCCGCAGTCAGGTTCACATGTTTGCTTTTCATCATTCACACACACACACACATATAGGTGTAACTCTTATCCGCAATCTTTCCTTCATCCAAAACTGACAAGAACATGCACTGCCATGGATACGATAGAGCAAATCTTTGTTATACCGTAGTGTGAATATAAATTAGCGTTAGTTCTAAGATGTTAGTCTATTAGAGTTTAGCCCGAGGCGCAGCGAAATCCTGGATCCGCCACTGAACACTAAGATGCCCGTACGCCTACATATTTGATCAAAGTGCAGACTAACCATCAAATTTGCATTAGAGGTTCTATGTACTTATATTCCTTCATTTTAATTTTAGCTTGGCAAAATCCTAACCTTAAATAAGTGACAAATGTGTTGCTCATGTTCTTCTAGGTAACAGAATATGGTACCTAGGGATGCAAACCAATGTTGTTAAAATCGTGATGCTACTGATACGATCCTAAGATCTCACCAACACCATTATGACTCAAATCATATCTTGAGTTGTAATTGGTAGGATTGTGGTATATATAGAATCATAGGTCTCAAGTTGGTAAGTACTAGGTAGTCAATAGTTTAGACATTTAGATCTAGAGGCTTGAGATAATAAATATTAATTTGATTATTTTTCTTTAACTTTTTCAGTGCAAGATGGTCAGCTACCAGTACTAGCAAAAAATCATACCATATACAAAGTTGGGGGACTTCTCGTCCCTCGAGCGTGCCTACGTGTCGTTTCCCGCAAAAATGTCCTTTGAGTTTTCGTAATTACGTACATCCTCCTGATTCTTACGAAAAGGCTTAGTTTTTTTGCGAAAAATTCATTGCGTTCTTCTTTTACTGGATAACGACCTGTGCTTTTTAAAATTACGTACGGGGTCCTTGATTTTTGTGGAGAGATCCCTGGCACATCATCTCTTCCCCAAAACCCTCTCTATTTCTCCGAAATTGTGTACGGGTCCTCTAGATTTTCATGAAGACCTTCCTTTTTCTCGATAGCGCCTATGTGGCTAGTACTAAACATAAAAGGAAGAATGTCATGGAAGCTGGTTTGACTCTAGCTAGAAGCATGGAGAGGAGACAATGATTGCTTCATTATTTAAGGAGCGATTTGCATATTGAAGAATCTTTTGGTGGGCGTGATTTAGTGTGAAATCTTGTGAAAAAAAGTTTCAACTAATATTTGAGAGGATTTTTTGAAGCATTTGGGGACTAAAGTAAATGAGAGTGTCCACACTTATTAGTCAAAATAGGTGTTAAATGGCTTATGATCTTGACAACCTTAGCCTAAGTAACATATAATTAAGCAATTCGATTATTGGGAATCTGTGATAACGGCGACAATTAGATAAATTTTCATCGCAAATTCTTCGTTTGACGGTAGATGTCGCAGTGGTGGGTTTGTGACGATGCATTATGGATGTTAAGTGGGATCAAAACTAGATATCTATCACCACAGGTACATTATTTGGCATCTGAGCTTATTACCAAAGAATAAACCACCTCCTTACTTCAACTTTCCATAACCCCATAATTGTTAGTTAACTCTTTCTAAATTATCACTGTACAGTACCCTGGGAGAAAAACGAGAAGCTTGGACGCGACGCGGTGACGCGGTTCGTTCCTGACTGCGACCGCGAAACCTGATCCAGCTCGGGCTCGCGCCACCCGCGCCGTTTCTTACTACTACGTATACTGCATTGCACCCTGCACGCGCACGTACGCGCGAGGAAACCGCAAGAAGGCGAGGCGAGGCGAGAAGGGGCGAAGGGAAGCGTGGCGGCGATGGCGGCGGCGGAGGGCAGCGGCGATGGGGTCAGGGCGGACTTCAAGAAGACGCCGTGGACGGAGGAGGAGGACGAGTTGCTGCGGCAGGCGGTGCGCGAACACGGGCGACAGAACTGGGCGGAGATCGCGCTGGCGCTGCCCTGGCGCGGCTCCAAGTCGTGCCGGCTGCGGTGGTGCCAGCACCTGGCGCCGGAGCTGGTCAGCCGGCCCTTCACGCCCGAGGAGGACGAGTGCATCGTCCAGCAGCATCGCGTGCACGGCAACAAGTGGGCCACCATCGCGCGGTACCTCCCCGGGCGCTCCGACAACGCCGTCAAGAACCGGTGGAACTCCGCGCTCCGCAAGCAGCAGGGCGCAGACGACCAGGCCGCCCCGGTGTACCTCGAGCTGTTCCCCTTGGGGGCCGGGGGTCTGAAGGAGGGAGCGCCCGATTCGGCGGAGGATGATGATGCAGCGACCGGCCTGACGCTGGGCTTGCCGTGGCTGCGCGAGGCGGAGCTGGCGCTGAGCCTGTGGCCCGTGTAACCAAGCCAAGCCGGCGAGATCGATCAAAGCCGTGGCTACTTTTTGGCGTCGTGCCGTGGACTGCGCGAGATCGATCGTTTTGTCGCTGGCCGGGATGCATGGTAATGAACTCCGCATGGCGTGAAAATTTAATTTGTACCACCAGTACTAGAAATCGTCGGTAGATTCTTCTTCTTTTTTGGGGGGATTAGGGCTACGATTAATTGTGGATTTGGTTTGGGTCTTCATAACAATCGTCCATGTGTTCGTTGTTTTCTTGGCACCTGTTGGTCGTTAAACAAGGTCATATATATTTGCGTTGAAGGGTCAACTGTCACCAACAAACCGCTCCTTTTAAGATGAATCGTGTTTCATTTCTTTTTTTTTTCTTCAATTACAAGGAAGACGCACTCGTGCACGCACCACTACACGCGTATGCTATGTGCACATACATACAAGTATGTCTCCTTAACATGCATGTCTAGACAAGGAGATCATTTCAACGAAGAGTTCGATTAAGTTTCTTCTCTCCTCGCCCTGCTTCAAGTTCCCTATGTGCCAGAATTAAGCATCTTGTTGTTACAACTTAAAGAAACTACTCCCGTCTTCTCTTCCACACATCAATCTATCAAAATTACTAGCCTTATAGGCGCGGCGCCATGCCGCGCTAACTACCATGTGGACCGAAGTAAAAGAAGTAAAAATTCGCTACCATGTGGACCGAAGATTCGTATAGAAATGACGTGCCAGGGGTTTCTCCGAAAAAACTAAGGACAAAGACCCGCGCGTAATTTCAAAGAAACTGCTGAGCGTTATCCAATAAAAGGGGAGCGGAAGGGTTTTTTCGTAAAAACCGAGGGCCTTTTTGAATTATAGAAAACCGTGGGGTATTATCCAGTAAAAGAAGAGCGGAGGGATTTTTTCGTAAAAAAATCAGAGACCTTTTCGTAAGAACCAAAAATCTATACGTAATTATGAAAACTTAGAGATTTTTTTTTAGAAAGGGGACACGTGGGCACGGTGGGAGGTCGAGAATTCTCCCACCTTTGATATAGTAGTATTAGCGTGTGTAGTGTTGAGAGGCACTTTTTTGACGACCCATATCTGTTAGACATCTTAGAACACATGAGTTTTAGCAATTTCGTAGAATGTATGGAAACAATACGACTCAAGAAGAGCATATGAACAAGAGATGAGAACGGGCAATCCCCTTATTTGGATAAGAAGGAAATAGCTTAATCCCTTCGGATTGGCAGGGAAAGTGTACCGAAATCCCTTCCAATTCGAAGGAATTAGACCTGATCCCCACCATCGCATCAAGCCTAAAATTAACTAAAAATCTCTAGCCGATCTGCAATTTACCTTTCTTGATTTCGAGTTATTGGCCTACATTTATAAAAAAAAAATGTGCCCGAACTTTCCAAATTAACAACTGACCAGCCCGTATGTGGGGGCTCAGGCCACCGGATCATATGGGTGCAACTGCATGGTGACTAGGCCCAATAGGCCCGATAAACCTCCGTACATGGGCCACGCAGCCCGTGAATATTGGGCCAAGTAAGGTGCCACTTGGACTTGCTCTCTCTCTCTCAAAAAAAAAAAAAATCTTACTCTCATCACCAGCTCCTCTTGGCCTTCTTCTTCCTCCGCTTCCCTCCCCTTGACGCGAGCCACGCCGGTGAAGTCCATGGCGACGACGGCGTCCTCCCTGCCCGAGTCGAAAGCCGCCACCAAGAGCTACAAATTGGCATCCGGGTGGGACAAGGTCGGTCCCCACCTCCACGGCCCCCTCGTCGGGCGGGTGCGATCAACGGTTTGGTGGATCTGATCTGAGGTCTTGTTTATTTCCTTTTTCTGTTGCAGAAGGCGCCGCTCACGGAGCAGCAGAATGCCGCGATCGCCGCGCTCTCGCACGCCGTGGCCGAGCGGCCCTTCCCGGCCAATCTGGTGAGACGCGCGGCATCTCAGAATTGTATGCTTGTTCGTACTACGCGTCGTTACTTGAGATGGCAAGCGTTGTGATCTCGTGGGTGGCACCGTAATTTGGTTTACTTTGTGCTTTCCTATGCCTTGGCTGCACTGGAACCCCGTCAATTTGGTTTTTATTTGAAGGATCAATGATATATATTTCATCAGTAGTAATAGAGCGTACATACTGGGCAGTGCACGGCTTTGGTGAATTTATAGTTTTTTTTGTTGCGATTGTTGTGACATTATTAGCTCATGCATCTCAATCTAGTTAGTATTAGATTTGCGAAGATGTTTGAAATTTTATCTGGGTGTCAAATGGGTTTAAGTGTGTGCATTTGCCCTTGGGGTGTAATCTCATTGTATGGCTGCTTGTAATCTCTGTTCCATTTTTTATTTTCCCTTTTTTGGGTTTAGGTTAGTGGTGGATGCATTGCATTGGCATCGAGGTCATTTAAAATGTATTTGTGGGTGTTATATCAGGAAGATAGAGGTGTGGTTGTGCCAGAAAAAGAGTCTGATTTGGAGGAGGCGGGTGCAATGGATGCAGTCTTGGTGAATACACATCAGGTTGGTTTTCTTATCTCCTTAGCTTTTGTATAATGCCTGATGATGTACCACTTGTATTGATTGATTAGAGAATTTTGGAGTCGCATTTTTGCCTTTTCCATATTCTGTATGTTCAATCTTAAATTGTTTTAGGTAAAATGTAACATATTTCTGCATATTGAGCTAATACTTTTGTTATCACCTGTAGTTCTACAAATGGTTTGCCGAATTGGAATCAGCTATGAAATCTGAGGTTTGTGCATAGTCTATTATTCAGTTAGTGATGGACAACTTGTGATGACTTAGTGAGTTCTCACCTCTAGTTTTTTTGGCAGACGGAGGAAAAGTATCGTCTCTATGAGAGTACATTAGAAGAACGTGTTAACACTTGCGATGGTATCCTTCAACAAGTATGCTTACAAACCCTTCTGTCGGTTTATGTTGAAGAAATTTTATAAGGAACATATGCATCCTTATCCTTTCAGTTTAACCTTACGTACCTCCATTCAGGTGGATGACACACTGAACTTATTTGAAGAACTACAATCCTTGCACTCGAGTGTTTCCATAAAGACGAAAACTTTGCATGATGCTTGCGACCAACTTGTATGCTAACTCATTCTTGTGGTTACTTTTTGACTTCTTTTTGGAATTAACTATTCATAGTGAAATTTCCACTTGTGCTTATAAATTTCCACTATTTTTTAAGAGTGCCTTCAATATCATCGAAATTTGACAGATTACATGCCTTGTATGCCTCTTGCCTTATGGAGTTATGGTCAGCTTGAGTCTCATGTTAATGATCTGATTATTTTGTAGCGCTCCTTACTGCATCAACTAAGATATCCTTTTTTTAACAAAAAGTTACAAAATCAATTAATTCATTGATATTTTGAACAATTGATTGTAAGGGGACTCTTGATATACAGTTTCTGCATTGATCCTTAATTCCTTATGGAGTATTATGCATAAAATTCACATTAGGAATTATGCAATTAATATAAACTATTATGTTTTTTTAACTACATGGGTGAGGATGGCGTAGGGATTCAATCCAAATTAGGTTGCTGGCAAAGCCCACTAGGAAGGCATAGTTTTCTGACACTGGATAAAAAATTTAGAAAACAAACTAAAAGATTGTCTTTTGTTTTTAGTGGCTATTTTCTCATCTAACAAACGTGCTTCATATCACGTGCTAGATGTAGGCATAACTTTCCTTTTTAACTATCTTGTTGTTTTGTTTATTAGTCTAATAGTATATTTAGGTTGTAAAAGTCTGTTTTTATTGCAACTTTGCCATCATGCATGCTGGTTCCTCTTCTGATTTTTGCTTTAGAGTTTCAGTCAATGAACTATCATTTCTAATTTGAATGCAGTTGGTGGAGAAGCAAAGGCTCATTGAGTTTGCCGAAGCACTTCGAAGTAGGTTAAACTACTTTGATGAATTGGAAAATGTAAGGTTTGGCATCCCTAGTTTGTCTCTTGAAAATGACTTTCTGTTTGACTTCATTAAAATATTTGATCGAACCAATTCTTTTTCAACAATTTCTTCAGTTCACACAGAGCACCCTTTACCAAACTTACTGAATTCTGTAATACACCAATTTTGAAACTTAACTAATGAACTTAAAGTGAAAGCTTACATAATCAATAAACTTTCCAATGTTTCTGCAATTCTGCTACTACTATGTTAATGTTTGCATCTTTGCTCATTTGTTAGCCTGAGTGATTGATTGGTATGGACCCCTGTGGCTCATTTGTGCAAAAAAAGTGAATTGTCATTTGGTGGTTTGAAGAATATATGAATATGATTGAGCTTCTATGGATGTTCTTAAATCTGAATTGTGTGCCTTTCATTTCGTGTCATCATCTTTTGATTAATTCTGTAATGTACATGCTGATGGCTACTTTTTAAGACCCTGCTGATTGGTACTGTTAAGCATATTCCATAGCTGTGAGATCTAGAACATTTCTGGTTGCTTACCACACTTCACCATCAAGGCACCAACCAAGCATTTTTGAATTTATTTATCCAAATAGTGACATTCAGACATTATCTCTAGTGTTGCCGACATGTGAATCTCTTGAATCATGTTCCATTTCTGTTTGAATAAGCTGATAAATACCTATTTCCATTTTTCAGGTCTCAACTAGCTTTTATTCTCAAACTATGAACATTGGAAATGAACAGTTTCTCCCACTGTTGAAACGGCTTGATGATTGTATCTCGTAAGCAGTTGTTGCATAATAATGCTCTGTGTTTAGTTTACTGTGCTGAGATTTGTGGAGCTCATGCACTTTTGGTGGTTACAGGTATGTTGAAAATAATCCACAATATGCTGAATCTGCTGTTTACTTGGTCAAGTTTCGCCAACTTCAGGTAAAAGAACTACTTGTTATGCGAACTACATTTATAGCTGTAATGAATTAGAGCACCTAACCTGATATTATGTGCTTCTTGTATTGCAGTCTCGGGCATTAGGTATGATTCGGTCACACGTCCTGTCAATACTGAAAGCAGCTTCAACCCAGGTGATTTTCAGTTGCATTTGATAGGTAAAAGTGATGTAACTAATGATTGCTGGATAATAACTTGACTTGTTCGCAGGTGCAAGCTGCAATTCGAGGCAGTGGATCTGGCAAAAATGTTGTTACAGAGGGTGTGGAAGCATCTCTTATCTATGTTCGTTTTAAGGCAGCAGCTGGAGAGGTATAGTTTTTCATTAAATGATTTATAGTTTATAGAAAAGTTTAAACCAACTACAGATACTTGCTCTTATATCAAGCAAGCTCTAGTAGTATCTCACAGTTGTAATTCTGTTGCTTCTGATTCTTGTTTTCCAGCTAAAACCAATCTTAGGTGAGATTGAAAGTAGATCTTCTAGGAAAGAATACGCACAAGTTCTTTCAGAATGCCATAGTTTGTTTTGTGAGCAGAGGCTGTACTTGGTAAGTTGAAATGGTATTTAACTTTGCTCTCTGTTTTTACCTCAACTTGGTTATTTCCTATCACTTTTGATATTACTTCTAGATACGAGGCATGGTGCAGCAACGAATTGCTGAGTTTTCTAGAAAAGAGGCCTTGCCTTCTTTAACAAGGTCTGGATGTGCCTATTTGATGGAGGTAACTCTAATCTTCCTATTTAGATTTCATTTGTGCAGTGAAATATTTTTTTGGGTTTATGTTTAGAAAGTAACAACTTAGACTTACAATTATATGTAATAGCATGCTGAAAAGTAGACGAAATTGAGCATCATGCTTTGTATATCCGGTGGCCTAATATTATGTGTTCACAACTTCACATATGAAATTTGTTAAATAATAAGTAGTTCCACTTACTATGCATGCTGAGTATGATGCACTTATATTTTATCTAAGCTTTAGTCATTCTTGCGGTTCGATTTTCTTCATTGTTGTAATACTTATATCATTTTAAATTCTAGAAAAAAATGTTTAGTAGTTTTCCTTTTGCTTCTCAGGCATGCCAGTTTGAGCACCAGCTTTTTGGTCACTTCTTCCCAGCATCCGCATCAGATGTTTCAAGTATTGCCCCTTTAATGGACCCATTGTAAGCTTATTTTGTTCCCTCCTTGTACTGTTAATGCAATATGTGTACATGCTGGCAATCTTACACTAGTGATTTATTTGTGCAATTCACCAAACTTGACTTGATAATCACAAAACTAGACTCATGGAATTTCTTGTGTAGTGTGCATACTTCTTTTTTAATGAGAACAATAGGGAATAGACCTACTGAAGTAATAATAATTAATTACAAAATATAGTACAAGAAAAGGGTCCGCAGGATCTAAAAATAAGGCACATGCCCTATCCAACATAATCTGAGATAACTGAAGATATACAATACTTCCTACAAGGATTTAACTTGAAGATCAACATCAACTAATACTCTCCCTTGCCTTCTTAAATGAGCTTTATGGAGCATCAAAAAAACTGTCATGTAAGTCTGGAAAGCAGATATTCAACTGTTATAAACTCAACTGTAGTGTGCATACTTGTTATAAACTCAACTGTTTTAAGTAAGATGATTAACTGAATTGCTTTTCCATCCAGGTGCACATACTTGTATGACACTCTAAGGCCTAGACTGATATATGAAGGAAACACTGATTCTCTCTGTGAACTCGTTGACATTCTGAAGGTTGAAGTGCTAGGAGAACAATTGAGTAGACGTGGTGAATCAGTAGTCGGGCTCCATCCAATATTGCAAAGGATACTTGCAGATGTTCATGAGCGGTTGGCATTTTGTGCTCGGACTCATATTCGTGAGGAGGTACTATTTCAAATATGTCTTTCTTCGACGAGTGACTTTGTGTTATCACAGTCAGCATGTTGTTGTTTTTGTACCTAGCACATATTTCCATCATTTGTTTTCATATGTAGAGGGAGCGTGGCTCCTTAAAATGTTCAGATCAGTTGCTATGTGGACTTATGTTGAGTTTGTTGTAGAACCTGCAATGCCCTGAGTGAAAACTTGATAATTAAAAGGGCCGCTTTAAATAACACAATAATCATTTGAACTTCTTGGTTTCCATTTTGGTCATCTGTATGAAGATGATTATGCACATGTGAGCCTCTGCATGTGTTGCATGGGTAATGGTGAGGGAAATGGTTGGTTGTTGCATTGTTTCAAGTTGTAAAGATCTGCATATATGTTGATTGAGCTATTCTCTGGACAGTGAGCATATTGACAGCTTTTCTTCAGGGTTGCACTTGAAGCTTCCCCGAGTTTAAGTAACATCTAGACAAGCTTAAGCCCTATTTGTAATTAGACCCCATGATTCCTCTGCAGCTTATGGGGACTATCTGGCTTGTGTACAAGCCTGAGACCCTCCAAACAAGGCTGAAATGGACTGGATATGATGCTGACGGTTAAGGCTGATTCAAAGAATTAAAAGGCAATCTTTCAAGATTAAAGTGGAAGAAACATGATCATCAGATCAGAGTTGATGTGATAGCACGCTCATTTTTTTTCTTTTGAAGTAACTGTATGCCATGTTTACATTTTTGCCCTTTCATTTATTGTCCTGTCAAAAGGAAGTAGTTATTTCATTTCATTGTTTAAAACAAGTTTAAGCCTTTTGTTTTGAGTTGAAGCAGCTATTGTTTAATTTATTGCAACTCTTTTGCTTAATCTTTATTGTCTCAACTTTTTTAGATTGCAAACTTCCGCCCTTCTGATGAAGATCTGGATTATCCTGGAAAGCTTGAGAGATCTGTCGATACGACTTCAAGTGCTAACGTTAGTTTTCTTCTTATTTCAATCAAAAAATGGTTATTTCCTATTTAACTTCTTATGGTCCTACACATTCAATAAGATCCTGTGCTAGAATTTGGCTATCTAATAGTCATGCTTGCTGGTTCTTGTATATATTGTATCCGAGTCATCTGACACAGATTTGCTTGCGTAAGATGACAATTTCAGTTTACAAGTAGATTTTGGACTTTCTTCTCTCCCTTCTCATGTATGCCGATATCGCCCTTTTGCATGATGGTTGCATCTGATGTTAAGAAAGCACGTAGTGCTTATAACTGAATCAAGTTAATAACGAACATGAGAAAACATCTAGATCTAGTTGAGACATGATAATTAATTTTATTGCTTATGTTTCAATCTGTAGGTTAGTGACAACTCGGACATATATGTGACATGGTATAGACCATTGGAGAAAACAGTGTCGTGCCTATCAAAGCTATATCACTGCTTAGAACCTTCAGTTTTTACTGGATTAGCCCAGGTATTGGACCTCTCAAAGCTTAAGATAATATGTCTTGTTAATTCTTCTTTTATTGCTTGATGACCTGGTCATTCAACTTGACATATTACTTTAATTGTCACAGGAAGCTGTAGAAGTTTGCTCAGCTTCTCTTCAGGTCCCCTCTCTTCTTTTTCTTATTGTCCATGAGACCTAAAGAACATGCTATTTGCAGTTTCTGTATTATGCTACATTGTTTGTTATGCTTAGCAAATAGCAACAAACTGTTGATCCTGTGAACAGGATGCAAGCAAGCTCATTGCAAAGAAAGCAACCCCAATGGATGGGCAGCTTTTCCTAATTAAGCACCTGCTAATTTTAAGGGAACAGGTGGCCATACAACTATCTAGTATCTCATCTTGAAGTTTCATTACATACATTAATCCATCTGGCAACTCATATGGTGCTTTGCATATTTTCAGATTGCTCCATTTGATATTGAGTTCTCTGTCACACATAAGGAGCTGGATTTCTCCCATTTGCTGGTATGTGCAACTTTATCCTTTGCATATGGAGTATTTATTGTTTATCCCTTATCCCCTTGCATATTCATGGGGACCTCTGTACATGAAGCCTGATGCTTCCAGGAGTACTGTTCATGTTTTGGATTACATTTGCTTTCATTATAATATTATATATACTCCGTTGATGCTTGTTTGCCAAAATTGTCTCATGTTTACTTTTTTAATTTTATGTTCATCTATATGCATACAAAGATAGTTCTAATGTTAAAACTAAACTTTTACTAGGTCATCTGATACATGACATAAAAAAAAGCTGGTGTTTTTGATGGCTCTCATCAGCATAAAATCGAATTTGCTGCTATGTTTGATTCCTTGCATTTGATATTTGTGGTAAGACCATAAGAGTTATTACCAACTAGGCGTCTTTGAGTTGGTGGCAATTTTTTGTTAATATTTTCGTGCACCCTTGTGATAAATGGCCTTGTTTCCATTTGTTGTCCTCTCTCCAACTGAATGAAATGTTGTGAAAGATGTTTCTTTTCCTTGTTGCTTTCATTGCCGGTAGTAGATTACAAATTAGGGGCAAATGATCTCCCACTAGTTGGGCCCAACAGGCAAAAAATGTCTATTGTGCTCCATCAACTTAGACTCAAGAGTTGGTCAGCAAAACTCGGAACCAAAAGTCGCTGCCCCCTATAAGTGATTTGTTGGCAAGAGCAATTAAGATTCACCTACATCCTAGTCTTTTTAAGAGAACTTAAATCCTAGTTGTATATGGTGTTTTCAAAATCTGTTCTGCATTTCTACATTCTCTTTCCATCTAACTTGTAGTGAAGCATAGGTAGACTTGTTTCTTGAATCTTGATTAACCTTTTGGACAGTCTAATATTGCTTTGATTTAATTATGTGAAAATTCCACAGGTCCAAAGCTTTTGTTGTTATCATTTAATTATTCTTGGGCTCTATCATACAGAATTTAAGTATCATGTGGATGGATCATATCTCATAGCTAACTACAAATCATATGTTTCTTTTACAGGATCACTTAAGAAGGATTCTCAGGGGCCAGGTCTCATTATTTGATTGGTCAAGGTCAACATCACTTGCTAGGACCTTTTCTCCCCGTGTGCTGGAGAACCAAATTGATACCAGAAAAGTAAGTAACTTGAACTGATAGATTTTGCTTTTTAGCCTAAATTTTATGGGAAAATATTTATGTTACTTTCTCATTAGTTGCTACTAGAAAGTTGGCATACCATATTGTGAAAATTGAAAACAAATGGTGCAGATGTGCATGTATTTGTGCATACAGTAGGACCTTGCATGTGCAAGTGCAACTTGACATGTCCTGAAGTTGTCGATACTTGCTAAATAAGGGCTAAAACAGGGCAATACTCCAAAGTGATTGTTTTGTCATCGGCTAGTTGCTCACATCCTCTTTCAGTTTTCTTGATTTCAGCTAATTTCCCTACTACTGCTCTTTTATTTCAGGAACTGGAGAAAAGCCTCAAATCTACTTGTGAAGAGTTTATAATGTCTATCACTAAATTAGTAGTGGACCCAATGCTTTCTTTTGTTACTAAGGTATGGTCTATGGAAACTTAGCCCCCTTTCAAGTGAAAAAAGGGTCAAAGCCTTGGCTTGCATTTTATTTTGCTGTAATAAACGTAGTTTGCCCGAACTTTTGTTATTTTGTGTTGTGATTTGTGACTATCCCAATCCCTAGTATTAATTAGACCATGATTTTATACCAAGCAGTAAAGCCAGTATGCGAGATGGATAACCACATTCTACTGGAAATCAATGTTACAGAGTAGTAGGCCATACTCTAATGTGTATGTAACATGATTGTCTCATTTTCTGGCAGGTAACTGCTGTCAAAGTTGCACTGTCCTCTGGTAGCCAGGGTCAGAAGTTGGATTCTGTTCTAGCAAAACCCCTTAAGACACAAGCATTTGCTTCTCCTGATAAAGTTGCAGAGCTGGTTCAAAAGGTATATGTCAAATTGTCAATACGAAGCAAGTTACTACCATGCTGCTTTTCCATATGTTACGCAAAAATTCCTTCTGCCTGAAGCAGGTTGGGACTGCTATTCAACAAGATTTGCCCAAAGTAATGACTAAGATGAGGTTGTATTTGCAAAATCCATCTACACGATTGATTTTATTCAAACCCATCAAGTAAGGATCTACATCCCAGAGCACCCATAAACCGTCTATTTTGTTTTCCCTTCTTGCTTTCTAATGAATTCCCCGGCATTATTTTTTAATGCAATAATAATGTTTGATTTGGTCAAAGTCAGCAGCCAACATAAGTTTTGGCCGTGACAAATCATATAATGATATAATTGACATAAATCCTGACCCCTGAACCATATGGTAAATTGGTATGTAATCAGTCCTGATATGGAAATATGGTCATGAACTGTAACCAGTTGGTTACTTATTACCCATTTCTAACCTGGGGCGCCATTCTGGGTGTATATACAAACTTGTAGCTGTCTAGCTGGACTTCTTGAAGCATGGGATCTCCAATGCTCGAGGGGAAATGTCCACCTACCAGTATTTCTACCGCGATAAATTTTGCTGAAGTCCCTATTAGTTGAGCAGATTTTACCTAGTACACTATTTTCACAAATCGATGTACTTTTTTACACCATTATCAATCTCGGTACTGTTTACTTGTGTGCATCATTCAGACTATTTTGTTCGGAGTTCCTAGTTGATTAGTTCAGTGAATATAATGTTAGCACTCACCACTCAGCACACCCGATGAATGCTGTGGTCGGTGGAAGCTAAAGTTTGCAAAATGCTATGATATGCTTCTGTACTTTTTAATAAATTGAGAGTATAACAAAGTGAAGCTGTACTTCTGAAGACATTAATCTCAAATGGATTGAGACTAACTGAATACAAAACTAACCTTTATTTCTAAACTTTAACTAGTTATACTAATATTTATGCCAACAATACTTATTATAAATTGGAGAAGAGGGTCAACCACTTATGTACTACTAAAGTATTTTTTGTTCTGTATATTTCTTCTTATTCCTTTCTTCTTTATCCCAGGACAAATATAATTGAGGCTCATATACAGCTACAATCCCTTCTGAAGTCAGAATACTCAGCTGACGAAGTTCAATCTATCGGTATGTTGTCTATACCTGAGCTGCAGTCTCAGCTCGACAGCCTTTTGTAGCCCGTATCCAGATGCACCTCTACCTGACGTCCGGTTTTGAGATAGTAATGATGTTCTATGAAGTTTCAGAAGTAAACTCTACTGTTCTACCAGAGTGATGTTGTAATTTTTTCCCCCTGTTTTGAAATGATATGTAACCACAAATAAGACATGAACCATGGTGTGCGGCTAATGCACGGTGTTGATGTGTTATCCTACCAGTTCGATCATTCAGATGTACTCCTATGCCCTTCACGATTTTGGTATATAATGAACCGGAATTTTCTCAGGGCATAAATCTTATTTTACTTTTGCGGCGGAACTTGTACTGAGGGGAGCAACCTACCCTACTCGCGACGAAGACATATAATGTCCCATTAGACGCTCCTAGTCTTGAACTGTTTACGTATTTGGCCCTATAGTATTTTTTATTTCAATTTAGGCATGTGAATACTAGTTTTTGCAAAGATGGTTTCCTCTCTAAGCTCAAAAAACGTGGCAGGTGACACATATCACCTGTTGTATCCCCTTTGCTAGGCAGACTAGGTGGCGTATGAAAGGCAACGGGTGGGTGTGGTAGCATGTGGGGCTAGGGTGCTACCGAGCCAGCATTGCTCAGCAACAATCTGTCGAGCCACCACTAGTAGGAAGCTACCAAGTGCCGGTGGCTTGACAGCAAATCGGGAATCGCGGGCGTGTGGTGGGCAGCATGCAGGCAGGGGCTGAGGATTCATAAGCGCGTGCAGTTCAACCTTTCACGCTAGAAAATCTCACGGGTAATGACAATGTGGTGACGTGACATGATGTTAGATTTTTGTTTTATTCACGTGTTAATTGCACTACCTTCTCCCGTGCGTATAAAACGTGAAACACGGTCGATTTGCTGTGGAGCGAGAATGCAGCGAGAGAGGGGAAGGAAAGAAAAGAGATTTCTTACTGAGTGAGAGTGTAGCGAGGGAGCGCAGCTGTAATCCTTTGTAGTTGAAAGCATTGTGGAGCGGGTGAATACCTTCAAAAAAATGTATGCTTCATTCGCATGCAAGTAATGTGCTTAATATATTGTAAGCATTTCATTAGTGTAACCGTGGTTTTGTATTGTGCAATGTGCTAGATAATCATATTTAGTTAACAGATGTGTTTATGTAAATAGCCATATTTATTTATTGTTCGTATGTGTATCCTATTGTTCGAGCATACATGCCTAACATGTTTTATCCGTCGTTGCAGGTCGATCGGTTGCACCGCATCGTGTTTGAGAGTGGAGCCGCACTGCCCCACGGACAGTCGAGCAAGATTCAATGACTGCTGGGGTCCGTCCGCAACATGTACGAGGATGCCAAACATGCACTAGGGGCCATCACTTCCAGCCGTGCTAGCGACTTGTTTATTCTAGAGGGTGATGAGCCGCTGCATTGTCCATCGATAGCTTCTTCCATGCGTCCTAGCTTGTTGGTGTACACCCTAGCCTCAGTCATTCCTAGTCCGTGCAGCACATTGCTCAGGTTTGACGATTTCATATTCTACTATAATCTACAGGATACCTTTCTTCTGTTGTTCTTCATACATGTCTTCATGCAGCATGTTTGTACCGACACTACTCTACTCTCGTCTTCGTTGCCGAGGCAACCTGACACTATCGGACGAGGGAGCACTCTACTTCCATCCTCGTTATGGAGACAGCCTGACACATATGACATCCCACATACTGACATCAACTCTCCTGTCTGAGATTGAGAGGTGCAGTATGGCACACACGCACTCGTGGACCATCACATCTCCAGTAATGTGACGAGTAGTACGATCGAACATACGACAACTACACAGTCCACTAGCACGGTGCGGACTATACGGCATCGGGCTTTGCTATAGCTGCAGCCGAGTACCATGGACTGGAGTACCCAGGAGATTCATTGTCCACAAAACATGCGACACCAATGCTTATAATTACGGGTTTCATTGCAGTTCTACCTTACATCGGCCTAACGAAATGTGCTTTCCTCTATAAAACACCAGCAATTATGAGGAGGGCTGGGTGTAATAGATATTCAATGCTCAAAAGATTAGACCCAATCAATTGTCCGGGCACCGGTTCTCATTTGACCACCATTGTAATACAACTTGCGCGACGTACGACGCCCTTCGGACAGGCTGACCTTCCCTCAAGACCATCTTCGCTGCAAGAGCAAGAGGACAACATGCAACCATTGACCTAGAACTACGTTCGATGCTAGCTCTTTAGTACTAGCGGGTCAAACTTAATTACGTACTCGTAAATGCTTTGTATCCATTGGGCAGTCCTAAAATGGAATTTGTTCTAGTATGAAAAGCACGTATTTTTAAGCAATCTTAATCAAAGCATGAGTTTTTTTTACTAGTTTTCACATGTTTTTCCCTGTTACAAAAACACATGTTGTTTACTAGCCTCTCTTGTCCCCCTGTCTGCGCGCACCTGCCAAGCCACCGTCGCTCGGCAACTGCCTACTGAGGCAGTGATGGCTCGACAAGTTGTTGCCGAGCAGTGCTGTTTCGACAGCGCCCCAGCCCCACGTGCTGTCGTGCCTGCTAGTCGCCTCTCGCGTGCCACCCAGCCTACTTGAGCAAGGGTGCATGGCAGGTGACACGTGTCATCTACCACGCCTTCCGAGCTCACAGCGGGAACTATTTTTGCAAAAAAGATGTTTGGGAGGCAAAATTGAAAAAAAAAACCAATGCTACTGTACCAAATACGCGAACAGTTCCCTTCCACAAGTTGAGTTGTTGAAATTTTGCCGTCCAAGGGGCGACATTATTCTCGTGTTAAGGTCAGTCAGGACAGAGGACACTACATACGATGTTCACATTGGCAGCAATGGTGGAGGTGGCTCCATTTTGTGTAAAAAAAAGTGACGGGCCACTTCCATGCAGGTTTGTAGCATGTGATTGTTCTGTCTGGTGAAGTGCCCATGAGCATCGCAAGAGCGGCCGGCATGTACATACACCACGCTACAGCCTCGAGCTAGCATGGGCGATCGGCGTCGGTCGCCACCGATGCACGCGAGCGAGGGAGAGCAGTCGCACGTTGCTCGGCATGCGAAGCGAGCCAGGGCGCTGACCGTGATCTTTGTACTGACTAGTAAGGTGCCCGTGCGTTGCAACGGAAAACCAAATAAAAGTGATGCATACTATCAAATATGATTTCGAACTGAATAATAAATATCAACTTTAACATATATGTTCATACTCGTAAATAAATCAAGCATCATATTAGTGTATCTCATATTAGATAGTGTTCAAATTCATAAATTAGTTTATTTTATACATTTGAAAGTTGAAACTGCTTACATCTACCTATACTTTTTTCACGTCTAATTATGTCCTCTTATCTTGCTATTATACAGATATATTCCAGAATTTTTATATCAATGCTTTCAAATTTCCATTGTTGTATAAGCTGAAATGCACAAACAATTTCATCGTTCCTTCTAGACATTTAATTCCTAAACCATGTTGATGTGGAGTATATAGCTGACATAACTATAGTGAAGTATCTTACCTAAAACGATCAGCAAACATCTACATCAAAAACTGTCTAATGCTATTGCGCATAATTACCCAAAGTCATAAAGAAAGGTATGCCTGGTTTCAAGTTGGCAATAGCTAAAGGGAAAGCTTAGTAAACATATGAGTAAACATACATATATGTATGTTTACTCATATGTTTGTTTGTTTGTCCTTGGTTTGGCTAGATATGTATGTATTCATAACAAGAGCTAATATCCTCAACTCCACAATTGGCTTTAGAAGCCCCAAATCAGCAAAATACCATCTAGGTTAAACTCAATGCGAGGCTGTTTCTATGCATCACAACCATCTTGAATTGTTGAACTCTTTCAGGGTTCATCACCTTTTGCAATAGGCATAAATGTCCCATCACAAACCACAATTAGCACTACTGAAATTACTGAACAATTACTAACACAAACAATACAGAACATAGATTACCATCACAGGAAGAATTCCACATTGCATAATTATTAATAAAGCTAAACAAAGAAATAGAATTGAGAAGGTAGGAGGAATGTTATTAACCAAGTAGGGAAGAAGTGGCAGGGTGAAGCGATGTCGACGAAGAAGTGTCACGGAGCACTCGGTGTAGAGGAAGAAGGAGAGGTGATGTTTGGGTAGCCTCCGTCGGTGTCGCCAGAGTTGGGAGAGGTCACCGCGCCAACGGCCGCGCAACGTCGCAGCTCGATCTTGGAAGAGCTCGACGACGGAGATGTGCGCCGTTGCTCGCGGAGACACGGTGGGGATGGTCGGACCAACGATCGGCGGCGATTCACGCTGTGGAGGATGCGGCGGCGGGGGTGGTGGAGGAGTAGCGGCGGCGCGAGGAGGTGAGGGCGAGCGCTGGTCGGCGAGGAGGTAGAGGGCGCAGAGGGGAGGGCGAGGCACCCGGGAGGCGGCGGCGCGGGGGGGAGGAGGCGGCGCGCGGGGGGCGGAGGTGGTGAGGCGGAGGAGGAGGAGGCGAGGCGGCCCGGCGGCGAGAGGAGCGATGAAGAGGCGGAAGAAACGAGGCGAGGAGGCAGTGCACGGTTGGGTGGGAGGCGCGCACGGGTTTTAGGGTTTGAGGGTCCACAGCGGCGGCGGAGCGGAAGGGTGGGAGGAGGCGCGCGGGGTGGGAGGGAGGAGGAGGCGGCGCGCGGGGGAGGGAGGAGGAGGAGGCGGCACGGGGTAGGGAGGGGGAGGAGGCGGCGGCGACGTGGGGTGGGGGAGGAGGCGGCGGGGGAGAGCAAGGGGGAGGCTGGGGCCTGGGGGAGAGCGACGGGGAGGCGGGGGCGCGAGGGGGGAGCGAGACGGATTTTAGGGTTTAGGGAGGCGGTGTGCGGGGTGGGAGGAGGGTGATGACGGTTGGATTTAATCTCATAATCAGATCGAATGGCTGAGAAGAGAGGAGTGACGACGGGTCAACCACCAACTCCTTCTTTTATAATAGTAAAGATAAGTTCCATAAATAGTATTGACTGATAAAAAGCCTTCTTGTTGTGCGACTTTCTTAGGAAGTTTGGGCCAACCAAGCCCACAAACCAAAAACTAGGGCCAGACCGGCCGTTTAGGGCTGGGTGCAGTCCATCAAAACTAGCCTAGAAATGCCGGGCTGGGCGTAGCAAGATTTCAGGGGCCTGACGTAGAGTCTGGGCCGTGCCTCCGTGGGCTGACCACCCAGGTCTAAGGGCAACAGCTCCCACGGGATGTCAAGGCCCAATAGCACACGCACCAAGACTGGGCTTGGACTCCATTCTTCCTTGGACTTGCGATCTCTCTCCTCCATGGGGAAAAAGGCCCATCAACCCAAAACTTGGACGACCCGATCTGCTACGACTTGGAAGAATCATGAACAGACTACTTACTATGACTATGTTCTTTTGCACTGTAGTTTATAATTTATAACTATAGTTTATAGCTTTTTACTATTTATACGAGAGAGTATATAGTAAGAAAATCTCGTGTGCAATTTTAATCGATATAAATGAAGTTACTATAGTGTGTACTACAATCAACTTGTAGACCCCGTCTTGAAAAAATATTTCATTTAAAAGTTAGTTACTGTAAAAACCAAAAATAGAAAAACAGAAGATAGAAGCCACAAAAGAAAAGGCCCATATTTGGAAAGAGTGTTGTCCATGCCAGTACCATTTGTCAAAATTTTAAAATAATATATTTTTATTAATATTATATAAATATATCATCGCTTGAAAATTACATATGTGTCGCTATTTAAATTTGAGATAGAGCTTCTACTGCTATTTCAAATGACGACAGAAACATTGTCATCAAACGAATAAATGACAGAGTGTCACGTCGGTGCCACAGCATCTATCACCATTTCAATTGACGGCAAAAAAAAATGGTGATAAAAGCCCTCACAGTTTCAATCGTTATTTCAAATAGTGACAATCCTAGTTATTTCAAATAGTGACAATCCTACGTGAAATCTCGCGTGGCAGTCAGCAAGTCTCTGTTACCAATTGGATTAACGACAGACCTCTATCGTCAGTTCAATTGACGATAGAGGTTCTGTTGTCAATTTATTTGACAACAGAAATCTGTTGACTGTCATATAGGACTCCACGTAGAATTACCGTCATTTCAAAAGATAACAATAGTCTGTCGTCATCTGAAATAGTGATATAAGATTGTTTAAGTATTTTTTAGTGATGATATATTTATATAATATTAATAAAATATCTATTATTTTTAAAATGCTGCCATTGTCAAAGGAACAGTGCGCCCAAGTTGTTTGATGCACGCCGTGCCGTTGGACGTGACAGGCGCATCAAAATCCGACAACGAAAACTGCCACGGGAAAAATCCGTGCAAAAGTTCCTGTGTGCGCTGGCCGGCTTTAGCGCTCGCGAGCAACGTGCGTCGCCGCCCCACCGCACGTACATGCGTGGCTCGATCGGATGCTACTCCTACTTAAAAGGCATTGTGTCAATCCATCTTGTGGTGGCGACTTAAAAACGATATCCCTACTGCCATCAGGGCCCAGGCAGCTCCACGCAATCGAGCCCGGTAGCTAGCACACAGTTTTCTCGGAGGAGACTGCAGAGAAAGGGAAAAGGGAGAGGGAATTAAAGCATGCGTACAATGGCCTCCATGCATCGGCTGACACAGCAAGAGTCCAATTGACAGCTACAGTAGTACCGCTACCGCATGCATGCACATGACTCCAGGTGAGCTTGATCCCATGCATGCACCAGTCATATACTCTAGGCTCTACCACACGCACTAGCCAAATAGTACAGTGAGGTCTCGTCCTTTTCGGTTTCTAAGCAGGCTGTTTTACATAATTTTCTATATTGATATTATTTAAGCCCCGCTCATTTCGGCTTTTTTCGGATTCAGCTTCTAGCTTCAGCTTTTTTTTCACTATTCACTACACTATCCACTAACTTAGCTACAGTGTTTTTTCAGCCAGCTACAGTGTTTTTTCAGCCAAAAGCCAAAAGCCATCGCTATTCCGATCACCCCCTTACCAGATCTATTACTCGTAACAAAAATTAGATTGGATTCTTTTGTCTGTATATTTAAGACTTTTACAGGGTCTATAAATCAATTATAGTAGATCCTGTACCGACTTCAGTTTAACGCAACTATCTCTCTTACTCTCTCGTACAAATATAAATTAATTGTAATAGATACTGTATCGATTTTAGCTTACCAGCTAAATTCGTACGCGATTGTCTCTCTTACTCTCTCGCATAAATAACCAAAATTCAAAAAGACATAAACTAAAAATATAAACTACAGCATAAAAAAATTCACCCGATGGCTGCAGTAACAAAGAATAGGCTTGAGTAGTACCACAACCCAGCTCAGACAGTACTAGTATAGATCATGCATACATCTGTTTGTTTTGGCACAAACACGATGATGAGTGGAATGACGGATTGATGGCTCATGGGTGGTGCCGGCTCCATTGCCCAAAGGAGTAAGCACACGAAAACATGCACACATCGCACTGCCGCACTGTTTGCATTTTTTCCTCTCCGCAGATGCAAGCATATATAGTAGCCCAAAGCAACTCTGGCCTGTTCTTTCTAGTTTTTAAAATCGATTTTCAATTTTTATAATTATATCTAATTTTTAAATAGAGTATTTTTTAACACGGTGTCTACAAATTAACTATGGTACATATTAAAAGTCTAATATCTTTTCAACCAAAATCACAAGTGAGTATCTCTTTCCGTAATCTCTATCGCAAACAAACAAAACTTAAAAATTTCAGTAAAAAATTGTAAACCTAAGTTACAAAGAATAGGCCCTCAGAATTCAGAGAAACCTTCGGGGAAATCTTATGCCTTACACGCATGCGAGTCAAGTATTTTCAAACCATGGCAAATTAACTTGCTCATCGAAACATCTTGTGTTTCAGACTAGAAATGTTAATAGTGTTCCTTTATGTTGGCTAGTATACTAGTTCATGCATGTGCTTTTGTAGTATAAGAATAACGGTACTCCGCAATATACACTGCCGGCATGCACAAGCTACCACACCTGCGCATGCAATCGGTAGTATAATACTATAACTGAACAAAACAAAGGTGGCCGCATGCATGCACGCTGCACGCATGTCCTCTTTTCCCCTCCAAGCTAATTATTACAAGAGATTTGCATAAGTGTTTGAGAATAAACTGTTTCTCTTTATTCAATTAGGAATATGTACATGTTGATACATATTTATAGATGATGAGGGAACGTCGCGTCACGTCCGTACAGACGCGTCCGTTGGTCATTTTGTATGTAACACTAATAAGCTAATCTTCTCTCTGTTGACCTGCCGAAGAGAGGACCCGATCGACACGCCACGCTGGCCTGCAGCGAGCTGCACATGACACCGGGTCCAAATATGTATTTCCATGATATAACCCATATGTGCATAGTGTATGAGCCCTACAGTTCAACCCAAATGACACCGGCCCGAAACATTTAGCTTAGCTGAGGCAAAACAGATAGGTGTCCAGGGTAGCGTGCCTGACGCCTAGGCCCATAGAATCGACCTAAGCAAGCGCATGGCCATGGGCCAATGTCAATGGTAGGATGTTAGTAATATGTCCTAGAGGCAATCATGAAGATGATTGTATCATTTTTATATTTATGATCTTTTGAATAATATGTTATTTTATCTCTTGAATAAATGTCTTTCATATTGATCAATAAGTATGTGACTTGTTCATGAAATTCTTTATTTATGTTATTCTAAATTATCGCTGAACGTATATCATTACATGAGACAATTATGATTTACATATCAGCACATATATTGATTGATGATCATATTTCACGGATCATGGATATGAAATATTAAATCAATAATGTGAACACATGCTAGAAAACATGATGTTGGTTTGACCCACCATAAGACATTATGAGAATTATTATATTTTTAAGTGTCATCAATTGGTCTCATACATTGTGTGTGTAGGATCCTTAGACTTAAAATCGTCATTGTTTTCTACATATGTAATAGTTTACTTAAGGGTTATCAAACATTACTCTGTGATTGAATAGTCCTAAATGTACCTTTCAGGTTTACTATGAAACATACAGAGAAATATGAGCGATCAAGATGGAATTTGCCTCTCCTATATAACAGGAGAGATATCTTTAGACTCCTCGATATGGTTGGATTAAAGAAATGCATGGCCATGCCGAATGTAATTGAACAGTCAATCACAACTGAGTAATCCACTATAGATTCGAGTGAAGGATCGAGCTATCATAAGATAGTACGTTTCTCGCCTTTAGTTCGATCTGGTATCATGAGACAAAGGGATCGGTACATAAGTTATATATAGGTTCATCTGATATGATATTTATGTATATTTAGGGGTTGTTATGTCCTATTATGGATCACTACCAACTTATGAACCGAAAAAGAGTTTTCGGCCCATGGCAAAATATACATAAACCTACAGGGTTACACACTTAATGAGCTGAAATAATAAGGGTCTGGATAATAGTTTTCAAGTGGGATTCAATCTCTACTCATATCAAATAAGGATCCGATTGGAGGCTATATAAGGAAATGTGCGGGGGCTAAGGGAGGTATCTGAACACATCCATCAAAACCCTAGCTACCACCTCTCATAACCCCTGTCATACGCGCTGGTGCTAGCACACTAACGCACGATGTTCCCTCCCTGGACGTGTGGACCTCGGTAGAGGCACTGCTACGACTGCGGCACTGATCAAGATGATCGTGAGGAGACAGCTAACCGAAGAACGATTGACTGCTTTCACTACATCGACACGCTCTTCGTTGAATTGACTGCTTCAACTCTACTTCCGCCACACTGCGCGTCTAGTAGTAATGATATATGATTTCTTACTCATATGGATTTCTGGTTTATGTGGTAAAATTTTTTAATTTATGCAAGTGTAGCTTACCCGTATCTCAACAAAGGAGGCTCATAGCACTCACCAGACTCCCATAGATTGCTGAAAATATCTCGTGTCTCTCTTCATTGCGCATCGAGAGAACAAAGAAGGAGAGATGTTGGACGCCGCACAGCCTGTTGCCTAGCCACTGATCACCTATGGCTGTCTTGCCGAAGAATTCACCCACCACTCTAGTCTCCCGCCAGTCGCCCTCATCGTTGTTTGTCGAGCCGATCGACAGCGGCTACTCAAGACGAGCGCGGCGTGCCCTACACTTCTGATTTCTTTCTACTAGTTACTTTTGGTTCCTTTCAATATTTTTGACTTATTTCAAGCATAGTGACTAAATTTATGGTTTTAGGATTTAATTTTATCATCATTTGTTGAATTTTCTCAAATTGTAGGGTTAGGGTTTCAATTAGGGAAAATTGATTATTTGCCACAGCAAAGAATTGTTTTCTAGTATTTGCCACTCTTTAACATTTTAATCTATAATTCGCCACTCCAAAGATTGGTTGTTTGATAACTTAATATTTTAACCATTTAATTTCATTTTCACCACTTTTCTCCCTTTCCTCCCACGCGAAATGTCCTTATTGCCTCACGCGAAAACACAAAGCTAGCTATCATCATAGGATCGCCATGCATGCATTGCGGATGATAAAGCAAGCCTAGGAAATGATGCCCCTGAGTCACCTTTTGATCCCTCATAGATCATCTCATTCGAACTCTCACCTAGGCTAAAGCCCCGCTCCAAACAACTTTAGCTTTTGAGCTTCTTAATTTTAGCTTTTTACCCTTTTTTGCTTTTGCTTTTTCCCCTTATTCTGCTCTATTGTCCCAAAAGATATAGAGGTGTTTTCCATTTTTCTCAGTTTTTAATTATTTCTTCTCATTTTTTGACTTAGAAAAGGCTAACAGCTGCTACAGTGCAATTGCCTCACAAAAAAAGAAAGAAGCCATGGCTGCCAACCGTTTCGAGCAAGCCCTAAATCCGAAGGGAAAATTCCATTACTATGCAGTGTGGTAGGAGTTCCATGAGGTAATTTCTTGTTCCTGAATTTACTCCATCCAATCACTCCCTTCGGTTGTTCCTTCGCTCCAATCGTTCATGGCAAGACACGGCTGCTAGCTTTTCTTGATCAGAAGATCCCCGTGGGCCTTCAACTCCTAGTGATTCTTGATTCTTGAATCTATAGTGAGAATCTCATATTCTTGGATGAAGATCCTTGCGATTGCAGTTGATTTCCTGGCCGATTTAGCCAGGTTGTAGTGGTAGATCTCTTGCCACTACTACAAAAAAGCTAATACTATACACCTCATTATAGACGGTTTACCAAAATCGTCAGTATTAAACACAATCACAGACGATTTTGGTTCAGTGGTCGTCTATGTTACCTTTAGCGCTAAAAACCATTTGTGAAGAGACAATATCATAGACAATTCATGTTGAGAACTGTCTATGGAGTATCACAGATGGTTTTTAACATGAACCATATGTGATATTAACTCATCACATATATTCTCGCCTGATTTTGTCGCCCCCTTTATTCAAACTGTCAAACTGAAGCGTCGCAACCCCTCTCAACTACTGAGCTGTTCTACTACCCAAATGGTCTTATGTATATGCTGTCCTTTACCGAATGCCTCCCCCAAACACTCCAAACTGAAACACGCACCGCCTTCTAGCTAGGTCCACCTCCCCAGCTGGCAAAACGTTAACGACGATGGTCGACTACCTCCCCAAGCTCCTCCACCTCCGGTTGTGATACCACAATATGGTGCACAAGTTACTCTTGTCATAAGAGTGTCTTGTACGGCATCACCGTCGTGACACAACAGTGACGTTGCCGCCGCTGCCTCTCTCCATGGATCGTTGGTGATATATATATATATATATATATATATATATATATATATATATATATATATATATATATATCCCTCATCCTATCCCCTCTCTTCTCTTCCTTGATACTTTGATATGAAATTACAAAATTATTGGATGGCTAGGGCTTCGACCATGTAAATCTTGATACTCATGTGTGTGAAAATTAATTGTTGATACCTTAGTTCTTGTGATGATTGATAGAGAGGGGAGAAAACAACATGAATCCAAGATGAACGAAACCACCTCTTCCACGATGATCTTATTCTAATAAATAGGCATGCTTTGGTTCATTTGCATTCTCTGATGATTGCGCTGTTTTATAGCGCAATTTAGAGAATGTTAATGAACTGAAGGATGCCTATTTATGATGTCGTGAGATCGCTATCACAGACGGTTCAAGTTTTATAATAAATTATCATGGACAGTTTATAGTAATAACCATCTGTAATAAATATTTTTAGCTATCATAGACGGTTCAAAAATCATCTATAATATACTTAGAGTATTAGTGACCCATAACCATAGACGGTTTATCAAACTGTCTGAGGTGTCATTTTTCTGAATTGTCTATGATAAGCTTTTCTATAGTAGTGTGCTTGCCCTGCGTGTTGTTTCCGTGGATGGTGGCGGAGAGGAAGATATATAGCCTTTTGCCCCCGCTGGAGCACACGAGTGCAATGTTAAGGAGAGGGTAGCAAATTATATATTACAATATTAAAACTGATAAATCCTAGAAGGTTGTTCTTTGCAGTAACAAATAATCAATTTTCCCGTTCAATTATGTTTTTTTGGAGTAACTTAGTGGCAAATAGGAGGCAAAATTGAGGTGTTCCATGTGACCATGTACCCATGTGTGATCTGACAAGCTTTGGATTATAGCTTTTGGCGAGTTGATACACAATATCATGTAAGATTTGCACCTTGCAATTATCGAATTATAGAAAAAAATGACAAATATCACTATTGTGTAGCATTCGGTGACAAACTCATAAATTGATAAGCACTTTGATTGCTACTTCCTTATAATTGTATATTTCTATTTATTATGTTGAATTAATGATGCTAAATTTTACCAAACACATTACTATCCAGTATAATATTGTTTAAAAATCATATGTGTAGTTATGTATGTGAAATAATGAACCCCAATAGCTTTCGTTTCTAGTTCTGCCCTTACCGAAACGGCACATTGTGCGCCCATTCCGTGGTGTGTTCGACTCTAAATATCTAATTGCACATCGCGACGTGTAATTTTGGAGTGTCACATGCGCATGCATGCACAACTTACGCACGCTCGCTCGCTCGCTTGTAGACTACTTGAGTATTGATATGATCGTCATGCTAGCTAGCTGCATGCTTCTTCTTCTTCTTTTTCTTCTTCTTTTTTTTTTTTTGCATTTGCACGCACGTTTTAAAACTCCTTGCTGTTCCATCACTCGTTTCTTTGGCATGATCGATCGTATACATCGTTGTGCTTTCTTTGGCGAAAAGTCACGTGCTAATGCTCGGTTAGATATGTGTCGGTTGGTTGTGACGGTAGGAAGCAGCATAATATGCTACCTACTGTATTACTAATATGATATAGCGCGCATGTCGGATGAACAGTGCGTCAAGATCGATCCGATTAATAATGGACCAGATTACATGGGTGCATGTACGTCCCGTTAAGTTACGTTTGATGCAACGCAAAAAAAAGGCAGTCAGGATTTCATCCGAACCAAGCGCGTGCGTGCGTGCGTGTTACTTCTCGCTACCCAAGCGTACTAGCTATCACTATGCCGAACTGGCACACTCAATTGGTGTAAGATGGGATTGCGAGTTAGAGGGTTGAGTGACTAGATATTCACAACATCACTATGCAGTAGAAACGTAACTCAAAAGTTTATAAAGTCAAGAGTATGGATAACAAAGATCATCCAAGACTTCTATTTCAACCAGTCTGATCATTGGCCTAAAGCGGTATGACCGCTAGTCAGTCTGACCACTACGCTGCTATGATAGCAGGATGGTCTAACCGCTCACCGAGAAACAGTACAGACTATATTGCACACAATCCAAGAAAAAAACTTTTAAATCATTGATCCAAATGCAGTAAAACTTAGCACAAGTCCTCTCTAAGATGTCAAGAAACTATTCCAATCATGGATTGAGAAGATCAATATCAAAGTTTCGACATTTATCCAAAATAAGAAGAATTGCAGCAAAATCGGGCAAAAAAGGAAACATTAATCTACTCTTACTCATAAGTCCAAAATAACATAGATGTCTTTAGATAGGTTCTAACGTGTCATAACAAACTAGATCACAGTATGAACTCAAACCAAATCACTCATAAAAAGCAAAAACCCAAAATCACCTCTCACTTGAGGAAAACCGGGTAAACTCAATAACTTCCTCTAGAAAGTGACTGCATGGATGATATTTGATATCCGAGAGATATATCCACCTTTTACACGTCCTTGGCACTAGGAAAAATTAAAAAGAGAGAAATCCAAATAAAGAAACCAAGCAAATAAAAAACACATGAAAAGATCTATGGCACAACTTACTTAGGTAAACTCTAGATGTTTATTGAGGAATGTTTTACAGCCACTCTCAGAATGACAAGCTATAAGCCTAGAGAACACATACAAAGAACTCCACACAAACAAAACCTTAATACTATCTCTCAAGTGTTCTCTCTCCACACAGTAGTTACCGATGAAGCAGTACTACCACAAACACAATGGCAGTCATATCAAATTTTCAATAAAAGTTAGAGAGAGTTTTAAAATGAAATTCCAAATGCACGCCATTGTCTCAGAACCTCTTCTATAACCTCAATTTTACCACTGGCTACAAAAACCATCAAAGCACCTGCACATAAAAAAACAAGTAATGGATCTGAACACAAATAACATGTACTTAACTCTTATTAGTAAATCATATGTATGGACACCTAATGGTTAACACTTGTATAGACTCAGCTATGACTAACAATCAAAACCAACTCAACTTACCACAGAGGCTGATCTAATCGTGGCAATCAGGCTATTTAGGCCGATCAGACCGCTCTCCTCCGGTCGTACTATAACTCCAAAACCAATACTACAGCACCAGGTCACAATCCAAAACCTCCAAAAGACCTCTTCTGAAAAATAGCTATCGCTAACTATGGACCGATACTACTACACACCGATCAGACGCTAACACAGCCAGTCAGACCGCTACACCAGAGTCGGTCAAATTGCTAACTACATACAACAACAAAAACAGATATTCAGATGGTACAAAATCAACCTTAACAAATGACAACGCAGTAAAATCAAAGTCAACACACATCAGGATGTCAACGCATCGTAGTTGGATGCACCTAGCGCCGTGCTAATTAATTAACTGGAGTAATCACACTGTGCCACTGCCATGGCACATAGCCGGCCGCTATATGACGCAGCGCGGCACGTGTGAGCGCCCAACCGGGGACGTTCCTGATGAATATCTTGTACGTGCTTCATCGAGTAGATACAATAACATCAGCGCGCATATGATTGATTTATCGCGTGCATCCGACGACGCACCTGCATTATACTCCACTTTTGATCAGCCCTGGCTTTATCCAAGATAACAAGGATCGAATCCGGACGTATCATTACGCACGCGTGTCTGATGCTTTTCGTACAACTGTTCGAACCGATCGATCTCGCCTCCGCCGAACCGACACATGCATAGCATAGATAGCTAGCTCCAGATGTACATTGCAAAGATCACCGGGAAAAAAATTGGTTGCTAGCTTGTTCACTTGTATTAGGATGCCTTCGAGTTAGAAAATCCTTGCCTTGGTCTCAGGGGTGTTCAGAGTGATAGTGGCTTATAGTTTTTTTATTGTAGTTAGTTTTTTTTACTGTACCTGAGTTGACTTATTTAATATAATTAATTAAAAAATTAAAAATAAAAAAAACATGTTAACCTATCACAGACAATACAAAGAAATATAAGGAAAAAAGAAAACAAAAAAAATAAAAAAATGAAATAGTAAAAAAAGTATCGCAGTCGCAAAAACCAGAAACAGATGCAAGAATAAGCGCGGCCTTAGTCTTTAAGTAAGCTAGATCCGTTTGAAGCATGAGAACTCTGAATTTCCTATGAAAATTGTATTGTTTCGTGTAAATTTTTTTTTTTGTAAAATTCTTGTGAAAAACCCTATACTCTAAAATCAGGCCTAAAGTGGTAAAGGATATTTTTTTGGTTTTGGTTTTTGGTTGCGGTTTATAGCTTTTAAGTTGTTCGTGAGAGAGCATGTAGTAACAAAAACTCGCGTGTGATTTTAGTCGATATAAATAAATTCATTACAATATGTATTATAATTGATTTAAAATTTCATTTTAAAAAGATATTTTGTTTAAAAATTAATTATTATAAAAAATTAAAAAATAGCCTTTAAAAGCTAGATAGAGAGGCCAAATGTAACGCTAAATTTGAGCCGCTACTTGATTGTGTATGCTCAGGTACTTGTGCGTCTGGCACAAAACAGCAGGCAATGTACAAGTGCCAAGCAAGCTAGCTATTGTCCGCATTAACAGAGGCTAATGACGCACTAATCTGGAGAAACGATCCACCACTTGTACATACTTCTTTTCGGTTAAAAACGCCGTAAGTGCTAGCTGATTTTGCATTTTTGCATATTCGGATTCGGTAAGATTATCTGGTTATTGAATTCGGATACTTAATATCTGAATCTCAATAAAAAAGGATTTAAATTCGAATGTTGAACTAGCGACGTCCCGGATGCCAGATGCTGATTTGGATTTGGAGTTGGATATGCAAATAAAATCCGGATTCGGCAGATATAATAGTAACAGGTAGCTAATACGTATCTTTTACATTTGACTTTCAAATTGGACATATTATATATGTATTTCAATCATTTCGATGAGCTCGTCATCATGGTAAACTTTATTTTGACATTTCATATTTTTTTTATTTTGATATATCCCTCAATAAAGCTTTTTGTATGTTCTTTTTTAGCCAAATTTGATATGTTTATAATCGATTTATTTGTAATATATCTAGAATTAGTTAGTATTAGTAGCAAAATGATATCAATGATCAATGATTACGTGATAAACTAGAGAAAAAAGGCATAAATATTACTATAAAACTGGTATCAATTTGCTAAACTTTACTGTGCCATAGGATATAAAGCTATCCTCAAAAGCTATATTATATAAATACATGAGATGAATGATTCATTTGTTGCTGTTAATAGTTAATTTGTAGTTACATGCTAGAGTTAGCTATTTATCAATTTAAAATATTAAATCAATTCAATGTCATGTTTTAAATAGGAAAGGCCACGAATAATTATTGGAATCTAAAAAATAGTCGAATTCCATCTTATTTTGAGTAAAATCCGATCTAAATTCGTATCTAACATTTGTCTGATCCGTATTCATATCTGACGTTTATCCGATTTTGTATCCAAATATGAGAAAAATATATAGATACGAATATAATTTAATCACTATCTTGCGGGGATAGAATAATCCTCACATTATTATGTCATTACATATTTTAAATATGCTTCTTATCAGTAAGGAAAAAATTCACAAAGTGATCGTAAACTCTACTGCGACTATCCCATAGTTGTAAAGCTGTCCTACGACTACCTACTCTCGATCCTTTTACAACCATCTCATAATCCTAAGTTCTCCTGCGAGTATGAGATAGTCGTAAGTGGTCCTACTACCACCTCGTGGCCGTAAACCTTCCTATGATCAATATATCTTTAACCAGCCTGTTTACGATGATCTACCACGCAGTGGGCCCATCTGACAAGGCAGTTAAAACGTGCGCTTATGCCCAATAATCGCACACACGATCTCTCTTTGACAACAACTGTTACACAGCGAATGGCTAACCACATCTCTCTGACACATGACGTAGGGTTGTTATTCCCTAAGAGAAGGCCCGAATCTATATAAAAATTCCTGTGTCTTCTGTGTACCTGTAGCATGTCCCTTAAGAGAGTTTCATCTGAATCCATATAAATCATACGTAAGATTGATATTAAAACATCGACAGTCACTATCTAATCCGTTTTCACCCCTACAGGTCCGGTGTACGCACCTAGCGATGCCATTGGGTACCCATTACCCTTATCTAAACACATATCCACACTATTGGGTAGGATGGATAAAAAATAAAATACCCATTTATATTTGGGTATGGGGAGTATAATATCTACTTATCTATCTTTATCCATACCCATTCAAACTTAGAGTTGACAGTGCATTTCGACTATACATGAGTTTGGACTACCCATATTCAGTTATAGCTTTCTATAAAAGTATATGGGATCTAGTTGTGCACCTACACCTTTCAATTTGCACAGAGTAGCTCCATACACACAAAATTATTTCCAACAAATTTTAGTCGATTTTGTAAAAACTTTTTGTGGTGTAAATACGAGGTCGAAATTTCAAATATTGAAGTTTTACGAAAGCTTCCTATAAAAGCATGTAGGGCCCATGTATGCGTCTAGCCCTACCAATTTGCATAGAGTGACTCCTGTACACACAAAATCATTTCTAGTAAATTTTAGTTGATTTCAGAAAACTTTTGTGGTGTGAACACGAGGTTAAAATTCCAAATACTAAAGTTTTACATAAGCTTCCTTCATAAATCTCTCTTTAACTTAACCCCTCCTTTTCCTTCTCCTTTACCCACTGAGTTACCCAAACCTATTTGGTATACCTTTTTTTCATCTGGATATAAATAAATATCACTTCAAATTAGGTATGGATAGGGATGGCCACAGGGTGGGGGATCGCGGGGGAAGCCTCCGCGGCCCCACGCGTCCCGCCCTGCTCCTCGCTGGCCGGCCCCCCGCCTTAGGCCGCTAAGCCTCCCGGGAGATGCCCCCCCCCCCCCCCGTCCCCAGTCCCCGCAGGGACCCGACCCCCACGGGGTCCTTACGAGGATTAAAAAAAGACTAAATTTATTTTTTTAAAAGGAAAAAGTCTAAATTACTACTCTCAAGTATAGCCTAAGTCCAGTTAACCTCCTAAAGAATAAAAAGGTTTATTTAACCCCCTGTGTTTACTAAACCAGATCAAAATGCACCTTTTACCCATCTCCAAAAGTGGTTTTGCTGAGGTGGCTGATTTTATTAACTAGAATTGTGTTCCCTAGGCATTGCGCGTGATAATGTTCTCACATATTTTTAGTTTGTGTCGTGTAGTATGCTCATCGCGCTTGTGTACAACGATGGTGCAATGAAAAAGGAGATGTAACATGTGAAATCTGTCATGAGGTGAATTTATGTTTAAACAATTTATCACATCTTTCCCCCAGTCACAATGCTGAATTATTGTTGAAAATTATCTTACTGCAGCCGTATGAACATGGGTACACCGCTCCTCCCAGACTCCATCCTGATGAAACTACCATCGATATAAGGCAGGACATCGAGCTTTTGTTTTATTCAGTACATGAATGATTACTGTCTTCGATTTCTTAAGTTGTTTTGTTTGTATCATCGAGCGTATGTGAGAACATTATCATGCGCAATGCCTAGTGAACACAATTCTAGTTAATAAAAATCAGCCACCTCAGTAAAACCACTTTTGGATATGGGTAAAAGGTGCATTTTGATCTGGTTTAGCAAACACAGGGGGTTAAGTAAACTTTTTTATTATTTAGGGGGTTATCTGGACTTAGGCTATACTTGGGGATAGTAATTTGGACTTTTTCCTTTTTAAAATAATAATGTGACTTTGTTTATTAATTTATAATTACTTAAGTATATTTTTGAAAAATATAGTTTCAAAATATATATTCTAATATATAAATTCAAGTTTAGTCTAAATATACAAGAAAAGAATACAATCTCTTATATTAAAAAACTATAACATATTATCAAAATATTTATTTTTATTTTTATTGGATCCCTGTAGACCCTGCGGGGCGAGAATTACCCTGTCTCCACTTCACTAGCATAGCGGGGCCCGTCCCGTTCCCCCCGCGGGGGGAGATCATCCTCCATCCCCGCTCCCTATGGAGGTATTCCTAACGGGGCCTCATCCCTACGAGGAGAATTGCCATCTCTATGTATAAATTTGGATTACCCATACGCTACCTTGTGGCATTCCTACACGCACCTAAAAACTCGGTGTAACAAATATGCGCGCGCCTAGCTCTGACCGCGCGGCAGCGTCAGGCTCACGGGAGCAAAGGAAGGCGAAAACGCCGTGCGATACGTGCCAAAAACAGGAATCGATCGGCAGCAGCTAGCGCGCTGGGCCACCGCCGCTACGCCGGCCGGCCACTTGCGCTCTCTGTGCATGCCTACCGATCGACCGAGCGCAAGCACGGACTGGATAAGGTTCATCCGTCTATGAGGGCGTACGTATCGACGTATGCGTAGCTAACCTCGATTTGGCCCACCCCTGCGTCCTACCGATCGAGCTAGCATCCGTCAAATTTGTGCCAGGATTGCGACAAGTCGCCTGGCAACATACTTTCGATCTAATCTTTTTCTTTGCTGTCTCTGTCTTTCCCTGCAACCCTGATTAGCCACCAACTAATCCGGGGCTTAGTTTTTAAAACGAGGGAGTACTAATTAACGACGAGAAAGTGATCAAATACGACATGGAAGCATGTAGCGCAGCTTTGTCGTCGATTGCTCTACTAATAATTAGAATTAATTAAAAACGGGGTGCCCTCTCACTACCATAAACATTCTAATCACCGATGGGCTTAAGATAGAAATTTAAAACAACAGAATTCCTACAAGTTTTCTTCAATATGTAGTACTCCTCCCCCTTCCCTTTTTTATATGTAACAGCAATGCGACGTTGAGGCATTAACATGGTGTTGCATGTCCCATGATTGCAATGTTGATGCGTGCCTCCCATGGGAATCAAATCCTAATACTAGTTGACAAACCCGGGCATAATGTTTTCCATTTGACAAAGTTATCTTTAACCACTCTTCTAACGTCCTTTAACCACTCTTCTAACGTATAAACTTTGAATATTAGCGTGTGGATCTCAAGTATAAAATTTGAGTTTGGAGGTTAGTTAGAGAAGAATCTAAAAGGGCACTGTTGGATGCCTCTATGGCTCTATATATCATTGAGCAGAGAGAGAGAGAGAGAGAGAGAGGTAGCTAGGGGATCGAGGACGAGGAGGAGGTGACCTTTGGCCACAAAGTAATGCAAATAGAGTGGTTACAGTTTGTTACTTCCTTTGGCCATTTTATGTTGTGGTTGCTATTGCTCCCTTAATTCTTGCAAGGAGATCAAATGATTACTTGCTTGATTAATTAAAACAGGAGGAGATTGATGCATGCATCCATGCAAGGTGGCACGTTCTATTTTATTTGCGCTTGGGCACACTGCTGAACTGAATTGTGTGTCTCGCGTTAGTTGCAGCAACGAAGGGCGGTTGGTCCTTGAAAAGAATATGGACTCTATTTGGACTTTGGAGTTTACAATCTTCAAGTTAATTAGAAACCAACTATCATGGAGACTTTGGGACAGCTAGGATGCAAAAGCCAAGCTCCATCGTACGTGCCACAAATCAACTCCTGGTTGTGTACAAAATATATTTAGTAGTACAAACGGAGGCCCAAAAAATTGTGTTTAATCTGTATAGCAGGACACAGTATTGACTAGGAGATGGGCAACGTGCATTACGCAATCTGAAAACCTTTAATGGTGCAATTTGGTACGTAGCTTGACCGATGACGTTACGACTATATGTGCTAATTTGGCAAATGGACGGCAAAGAGACAGGTATTGCAGCAGAGCGCTACACCGGTATCAAACTACAGAAAATTTCAGTCAGATATTGACATGCAACGTACAAGAAAAGGCCGGAACAGTATCACTTAATTTGTAATTGCTTGAACACTTATTTCTGAATCTGGTCACTGTTTTAGTGTACTCGTATCATGGAAATATCACATCAGTGCATGCTGGTTGATTGTTCCAATCAAGTCCAATCCAATCAGCTCCACTGTGTGGCCGTTAAAATACTGTACGCAACTTCACGGCCAAACTGGTAGTCCGATATGCAACTTAATTCGCAAGGACATTTTGGAACGGTATTGAGTAAAACCGGTGGTCCGATATGCAACTCCATATACATGTTCAAGGTGGTTTTGGAACAATGAAATGTTACAAAGAGTACTACAGTTTTCTCAAAAAAAATTTATTATGAAATTTATGCGTTCTAAACAGATCATAATATTATCTCGTCAGTAAGAGTAAAAACAGAGAGATGACTACCTGCCCAAAAACAAAGAACAATCCGACTAATCCCATGTTGTTCACCTGTGTAGCGCTTGATCAATTAAGCACCTTCTTAATTAGACAGCCACGGAATCTGCCGATCGAAATCACTAATACAAGGGCAGATATCCCCCAATCGATTCCCACGATCATCTCATATCAATCTACATTAGCTACAGTACAAGGAAGAGCGCATCCGGATCAAATCTCCTAGCTCCGGCGGATCAAACACCATGCTTAACAAAAAAAAATCCATTTCATTAATGGAAGCCTAAGCACCAGAGTATATATATTTGCTGAATTAACACTAGACCAGGGGGTTTGGCCAGGGATGGGGACCCTTGCCCAACTTCCGTGCACATGTATATCACTTTCAGCAATCTTATTTCTTCGTTTGATCAATCACAGATGGAATATAAATTGTATATTTATGTCTTGGAATTTTTGAGACCTATTGGTGCTCTGTTGGGCCTTTTTCTTTTGCTTTTCAGCGATTTTTAATTTTGATTTATGTCAGTAATCACTATTTATTAAATTAATAAGTTGTAGAAAAAAAACAGGATATACAATTTGCACACAAGCTTAGCGTGGTTGGTGCTTATAGAATAGTACTGACCAGAGGGATACAGCTAGAGCTAGGAGTTGGGTCGTGCCGTGCCGGCACGGCCCAGGCCCACCGTGTTTCGGGCTGATTCGTGCCGTGGCTCGGCCTAGTCATCCCACCGTGCCGTGCCGTGCCGGCCCGCCTTACCTCCGGCCAGGCCCAAGCACAACCCAAAGCCCGCCGTGCTGGCGTTCGTGCCGTGCCAGCCCAAGCCCAGCCCAGCCCAAAGTAACTATGCACGACAAAGGTGGCACGATACTGTGATTGTGATTTCTTGTGGGGGTTCCACAACTGTGGATTGGGATGGCGACGAGAGGCGGGCGCGGGGATCTTTGGAGGAGAGCCGGGAGGCGGGCGTGCGCCGTGCCCCTGCGATCCGAGCCCGCCGTCGCCGCTCGAGCCATTGTCAGGCCGCATCGCCAAGCACGGCCCGATCTGCCGTGCCGCCCATCGTGCCGGATTTTGAGGCCCGGCCTAGCCCACCCGTTTGTGCCGTGCCGGCCTGGCCCACCACGTGTTGGGTCGGGCCGTGCTTGGGCCGAACCGTGCCGACCGTGCTTCGGGCTGGCCCAAATAAACCCTATCCAAGTCTCAGCTCTAGATATAGCTATACATTTGCACACATGCTTAGCTGCACGCCCAAGTTACTCACATTTGTTGTGTTGCTATAAGCCTACAGCGAACTTGTGCAGGCCACTGTAACATTTCTACAGATCTCGCTCTGCGTACTGCCAGTTGGCGTGTTCTCAGATTTTTGGTAGCAGTACATCACAATTCACAGGAAGGCCGAGCACATCAGCAAATATTTTTCTGAGCCACTGGCCGAGGACGAGAAGTCCGATCCGTTGCAGAATGTACAAGGATACCAGCTGTTCTTCACATTTTTTTTGTGCTCCCGTACCACAATTAAGGACACGGACGTTCGCTTATTTCGACTTTGAACTTTTGGCTTTTAATTTCTAATTCATTATTTCTTAGTTTTTTAATTTTGTTTTTTTGGTTTTTAGTTTTTAAGGTTTTGTATTCCTTTGCTTTATTCGTGATGGGTTAATCTGTTTTTTTATATTTTTAATTTTTTTTCAAAATTTATTATATTAAAAAAGCTAACAGTAGTTACAGTGCAAAATAAACTATATGACACAAAGAAAGCTCTAATGAGCAACGCCGCTGCTAGCACACAGTTTGGTCTTTCTAATAATTAAGCACACAGTTTGATCCTTCTAGCTGCATCATGTATGTTGCTAGGGTTCAGAAGAGGATGTTTGTGTTAGCCATGGTTGGTGTTTTTGATTGAAAATAGATAGTAATAAAAGAAGAGACTTTGAAAAGGAATATACAAGTGGTAGAAAAAAATAAGGGAGAGATACATATGCGATAGTGGAGTGAAAGAAGTGGGGTTTGTAATGTATCCATGATCTTTTGCTTTATCGCTGAAATAAGATGAGGAAAGGCCATTTCAAAAAATAGAGTATTTATATTAAGTTTTAGCTTATCTGAACAAAAGCCAAAAGTAAAAATTAATACCAACAGTGCTAATATCAAGAGTTACCTAGTATTATCACCCCCAAAAAAGCAAGCAGGCGACAGCCAGCCAGCCTAGCGCTGCTCCCCGCTGCCCACTGATGGAGCAGGAGGATACTCTCATGCACAAGAGAATACAGCCCATCCGCTCCGGACAAAACGCTCCAGCTGCCTCTGCACTGTTGCCAGTTTTAAGTTTACCGCTCGCCGACATGCGGACCCTACCCCCATCTCCTTCAATTCCCTCCTCCCTCTTATATAAACCCACCCCACCCCTCGCCTCCCCTACCTTCCCAATCATCCTCGCCTACCTCAACTCTCTCTCTAAAACCTCTCCCTCTGTTTCTCTCTCCACTTCTTGAATTGTGGTGTTGTGCTTGCTGCGTCCAATCGGCGGAGGAGGAGGCAATGGCGAAGGGCGGGCTGAGCAAGCTCAGGTGCATGATCAGGAGGTGGCACTCGTCGAGCCGCATCTCCCGGGCGCCGACGGCAGGAGGCGACGTCGACGTCGTCGGCTCAGCCCGCGTCGCCCACGGCGAAGACGGAGGCGTGCGGCGCGGCGCTTCGTTCCACGGCGCGGACGAGGTGCCCAAGGGCCTCCACCCGGTGTACGTCGGCAAGTCGCGCCGCCGGTACCTCATCGCCGAGGAGCTCGTGGGTCACCCGCTGTTCCAGAACCTCGTCGACCGCTCCGGCGGCAGCGGCGGGGACGCCGGCACCGTCGTCGGCTGCGAGGTCGTGCTGTTCGAGCACCTGCTCTGGATGCTGGAGAACACCGACCCGCAGCCGGAGTCCCTCGACGAGCTCGTCGAGTACTACGCGTGCTGAAGCCCACCCCGGCCTTGACGGCAGAGGCGCGCCGGAGTTGGAAGCTTCCAAAAGCTGCCGAAATTGTTCGGCAGTATGTGTTTTGGTAGGGGTAGAATCGTGATAAACGCCGAACGCCAGGGGCGGCGCAGGAAACCATGGGTTCGATTTGCTTAATATAACCCCGGTGTCGGTGCTAATCTGGAATTACCAATTTACCACCATTGTTACCGACTTACCGTGCGCCCAGAAATGCTGCTCTTTGGGCGCTGTTAATTCTCTCTAATGGCTTCATGTAATAGATATTGCCTTTTCATTTTTTTTCTTTTTCCTCCAATAAGAACAATGGACAAGTGACAAGTGTATCCATGTACATTTCATTGCATAAATCGCTCATTTCTTCTCCAAATGAATCTGTGGCCGCCTGCTACTTGAGCAATCCATTTCACTTAATAGTCCCAAATCTAAGGTCGGAGTGAACCACGACACTATCCTGCATGAAGCTTGTTATTTCTATCGTACTCTCAGCATAGAAACAAACGAGATATTAAAAATAATTAGAATACCTCTTATTATTATCTTTAAGTATTATATTTAATATATACATATAAAGAATATAAAATAAAGCTAGATATTTATTAGAGATATATAGAGTATCTCACTAATTTACATTCGAAATATGAAATATGCTATATATTTGTGAGTAAAATCATTAAAAAATATGCCCTATATATTTTTGAACGAAGGGCGAGAGCAGTGGTCGGAGAGCTGCTGCCGTGGCCAGAGGTAAAGCCGAAGTGTGAATCTCGAGCCAAATCGAGGGATGGAAATTCAGGTGCTTCCAAAGATAAGAAAACACATGAGTACTCTTAGCAGTTTCCTGCGATGTATCCCAGACCTTAAAGGTCAGACCAAAACCACGGCCCTAACCTACACGAGCTCGCTGGAGAGGCCACCGCCGTCGTGTTGCCGTCGAAGCAAGATCATCTGCGTGACGCTTGTCGAAACCCTTTTAATTCTATCCTACATTATAGCCGCGTTTCTTCCTCCTATCTTTCAATAAAGGAAAGGCAAAAAAATTGCCGCCATGCCGTCAAGAAATCAATCACAACTCGCCAAAAACAGCGTGCGCAGTGACAATGACAAGTGTTTCAATTCGTCACGCGGTACGCCGGGGCACGTTTGGGCGTGGAGCTCGCTGAGTCCTGGCTGGCACGGGCACTGTACGTCGCCGCTCTTTGGCAGCAGTCTGATCGGCAGGGCCGGGCCTGGCAGCCTAATCATCTCTCCGGTACACCTAATCAACGTCGTTTGACTGGATGATGACATCTTTTCGGACACCCGGGCCCCGCTAAGCAGCTGGTGCGCTGGGAGAGACGCATCTGGTCCCCGAGAGATGGGCCACGCCTGCAGGCGCGGTCCGTCGACTTGACCCGTGCGTGCGCCCCTCCGTCGACGCGCGGCTGTAACGGAGTCCAATGGTGCGCGCCGTTGGTTTCGGCCACGGCGCCTCCTCAGAATTCCTAGCGTGTGCCGTAGATGCGTGCGTATGTGAGTAAGTAATGTTGGGAAAATCTGGGCTTTAAGTTTAGAGCTGTAGGTCTGATTTATTGATAGATGTTTTTTACTTAATCTATAAATAGGAATCTTAATTATTATAAAGTATATTTATGAACAGAGAAAGAAATAAAGGAAAGAGTCACTCTCTCATTTCTCTATGTTCAATTTATTATTCTGTATTACCTGTGTTTGATCCATCTTTGTTGCATAGAAAGAACCGATCAAACTGAACTTACCAGCGACAGTTTCTCAACAAGTAAAGTATACATCCTTGCTCTTGAAAAAAAAGAGTCAAGGCTTTGTTTGGAACGGATGGAGAGAATTCCAAAGATTTTCTGCCGTTTTCTACGGAATTCTTGTGGAATAGCTATACATCAATCACATCTCTAAGTTCGTTCGTCGAACTGCCATTCTTGTGGCTTGTACCCAGGGACGAAGCCAAGATTTAAAAACGAGAAAGACCAAATAAGCTGTATAATATAATTATATTTGGTAAAGCAGCCAGGTAATATTAACGTCAACAAAATTCTTTAAAATATATGAAACTACAGTACAAATTTACGAAGAGTACCTGCCGGCCCTCTCTCTCCGTCGGGCCCGGCTTGTACTTTGTGCAGGGTAGGTTGTACATGTTACTACGTGCTTACTACGATTTGCAACGTCTGTCCTTTTAAGTACATCCGTCACTTCACCGCCGACAAAACAGGGGATGAAGATGGCTCCAACAAACACCGGCCGAGCAGCAACTCACCCCTCCAGTTGATGCTCCGAGATGGCTCCGCTGCAACAGCGGCACTGGAAGACCTGCTGCCGATTAAGGCCTTCTCTTAAACAGATTCTTGCTTTTAGTTTTTAGAAATTAACTTTTAAACAAAATATCTCTTTAAAGTGATTTAAATTATTTATAGAAATCACTATAGAAGTCATTTTAAATAGATTAACTTCTCAACGCAGATATTCTTTACTTTCTCAATTTTTTTTATAATTAGATTTAAAACTATAGTTAAAAGTCAAAAGGCATAACACATTTCAATAGGGGATAAGCTCACAGCCTGAACGGCAACACAAAAGGTGAGGAGGCCCATGCATTTTTAGTACTCGATGCGGCAGCTGCAAAATGTGCAAGCTCACTTCGAAGTTGCATGCTGTCTTTCCCCTGTGTTAATTTAAGACTCGTCTGTTCATCATCCATTGCAATGATATAACAACTAACAAGCACTCCAGTTAACAATAGCTTGACCCTCTTCTCAGGACCACGGCCACCAATCTCTGTAAGTTCCTTCAAGGAGTTCGATATTGACAACTTGGGTTTGCCTCTTAAAGGATGGCAATGGCAGGCACGATGAGAGACGGCTTTGGCCAGCCAGCGATTAAAGAAGTGTACTACCAGCTAGGACGGTTCTTAACCTGCACTGAAGCTAGCTAACCGAAACGAAGGATTGGTTAAATTATGATCAAATTGGATGATTAATTGAGCTTTTTCAGCAGAGTTAGACTGTGCCCTGCTTCTTCGTTGGGAGGAGGAGAATATTTTGACGAGTTAGTTGGCTGCTGTTAGTAGGTGGACTGTCGGGTGCCTAATCCAACCAATCAAGTGTTGCGTTGCCCCGGGGGGGGGGGGGCAAGCTAGGTGATCATAAAAAACCCATGCAGATGTTAATCAGAACCTATTCAAACTAAAATCCTTCCATCCAAAACCTACGTACAAATGTCAAGAAAGAACACTACGTGATTTGCTAACCGAGGTGCCACACCGTATAGACTAGGCGACGGCTCTGAGCCAGTTGTGAACTGTGATACTCTCTAAGTATGTAGGCACAACAGCGACGCTCCTCGATTAAAGGACGAAAAACGTCGTGCATTGGCGGCTAATAGCTAATGATTCGTGGCCTAATCAACATCTGTTCGTACGGCTACCACACCTGTAAGCAATAAGATCAGGTGCGCACTGCGTTGATTCTTTCTTTCTTCTTCTGAGCAGGCATACATAGCCGTCGTGGGTACGAACCAGGAACATTAAACTTGAATTAATCGGCTGTTTTGATCACGCACATCCTTGAATTGGCCCTGGCCGTGGCACACTGTAGCACAGTACGGTCGGCCCAAGTTACACTCTTGGTTGATATCTTTGACAAACCAGCTAGTGCTAATTAATTAAGAGACCGACAGCATCGGACGCGGCATTGCAATGGTACCTGCTAGCTTGTAATACGACGCATGACTGGCCTGTTCGGAATAGCGATGGCTTCTAATTTCTGGTTGAAATTTTACTATAGTTAACTGTTTTTTACTATAGCTGAGTTGACTTATTGGACATAATTAAGTTTAAAAAATATAAAAATAAAAACGACATACTAATCTATCACGAACAATACAAAGGAATACGGAAAAAAAATAAAACACAAAAAACAAGAAAAAAAGAAAAAAAAAACAAAAATGCAACAGTAAATAAAAAGCCGAACCATCGCCCAACAGTAAAAGCCGTCGCCGAAGTTCTTCGTAAGACAAGGGGAAAAGCATACTACTCACGGGGAATTGAACTGTTTCCTTTTAAATTCCTGCGTTTTTAAACAGGGTCTTAAGAGTGTGGTTCAAACACGATAAATGTGACCAGTTATACAGAAATAATATAATTCTATAGCTCTTCGCTACAACCTGCATTTCATCCGGGCCTATAGATAGGAAATCCTGCAGGCAACTAGCTTGTTTTTTTTTTCAATTTATAACTTTTAATTGTGGTTTTTATAATTTTTAGGTTATTCGTGAGAGAGTATAGTAGAATAGAAACTTGTATGTGATTTTAATCGATATAAATAAAATCACTATAGTATATACTATAATTAACTTATAGATCATATCTTAATTTTAAAATACTCTATTTGAAATATAATTACTCTAGAAAAGCAGCTAGGATCTAAAAAGAAGATGCCAGTTTTCATTAGCCCCTGGTTTTCTGAAACAATTATAATGGGGCCAATTATATGCGTCCGAAACTTGTGCCCACACTACTCGATTCAGTGCTATCTACAACCACGAAGGTACAAGTTTTGCACGCGCGATTGTCAAATGGTACACACGTCCTGAGCACTAGCAGGCACTTTTCTTCGATTCTTTCTTCCTTTCCTACGAACACGATGAAATCTGCCCTACCACCGATGGGTCACTCCATAATGCTTCTTTGCTGTGCAATAATAATAATAATAATAATAATAATAATAATAATAATAATAATAATAATAATAGGCTGTGTGTGTAGTGCGAAATATCGCCCAATCATTTTAGACAGTTGGCGCAATGATCTGGTCGCCACAACTTGGAAGGAGAGGATTAGCTCCTGTTCCCCATGATTGGTTGTCCATTCGTTCGTCCATAGTTTTCTGAAAATTGCATGCTTAAGAGGAGATTTATTGGCTGCATGATGACGCAGGGCCTACGCCCGAGTGGCAAAGTGCACGCAGGCCCTGCCATCCTTTCAAGAGCGGCTAGCATTGCATTTCATGCAGGCAAAATATGCTAGAACGAACAATGCCGTAGCACATAGAATATGCAAAACAAGAGGGGGGGGGGGGGGACACTTGCTTTTCTTTTGTTTCTTGCTAAAAGAACTGTCGTGTTTCAATCTCGGATCGAGTTTGCAGGAATTTTATTTTGGAGATGTACCATCACATGAGTTTTTCACCGCATATGTGTTTCTATTTTTTAGTTTGTGACCTATCTCTTCTAAATTGTAACGGGCGCTAAAAGAAAGACAATAGACGTGCGTAGCAGCGCTGAGCTAAAAGGAGGGAGGGAAGGATGAGGCTGGTCTCCTCTTCGGACAGGGCCAAAATGCATGTAGGTCCATAACATAATCTGGGCCGTTTATCTCGAATCCTTCTGTTACTATGATTTTGCCAAGAAACCCGTGCTCGATGCGAATCCAGCCCAAGAAGAAGCCCACATACTGTTTTTGCAGCCCTTGCAAATTGTAGTGCTCACGCGTCTAAAAAGTTCCATTCCGGTTTCGACCTGACAGCGACATAATTCATCCAAGTTCTAGTCGCTTCAGGAACAATTTAGGAACCCCTGCGGAAAAACAACAACAATTTGAGAAGACGAGCTGGATGCACAAATCATAGTGGACGCGAAAGTAGTAGGAAAAACATAATCTTGACGACCCATATATCCTGTAGTTACCGGCGCAAGTTGCTGGCATCGTCACGACTCACTCCTGAGTCATGAGCAACTTGCGTCAAAGATTATTTGTTGGAGGGCGATGTGAAAAAAGATTAACGAATATATGATCTATATACTATATTATATGCCCTATATATGCTAGCTAAGCTTAGCTCCTTTCATGGATTGAGACCATGGTCCCTATTTGGGGTACTGAAAATATCGTGATGCAGAATCGCGTCCAAGTTGCAACTATATGAAATCTGGAAATCACCTATTTACTGTCAACTAGCAAATGTCAGTGACTGTTAAGAACAGGTTGGTTAGAGCACATACGGATACGGCTCGCCCATCCATCTAGATCAGGTAGATAGAAAATAGGTCGCACACGCGCACACATAGCGAAGCCAAAAAGAAAATGGAGGATGGGCTCAAAGCATAATAGTGATAAGAAATATTAGTGAAGTTATACTCGGAAACATCGTAGTTTATATATGAAAAGCAGCCCAAACAAAATAAAATCAAATGAAATAAAAAAGTATAAAATAGGTACTCGAAAGTATATTATGAATTTAGATGAATTTAAAATTTTGAACCACTTGATTCAGAGTTTGGATGGCAGAGAACGGGTCATTGGAAGGTTTGCTGGAGGAGACGATATAGAATAAGATAAAGGAGATAATGTATAGTGGTGCTATTTTTATGGGTGATGCCTATTGATATGGCTGGACAGCATAGTTTTTGGAACAAATTTATCATAATTTCGATTTGGTTCTGGCAAACTAGGAAAGAATCATGCCGTGGAAAGCAGCAGTAACTTTTGCTCTCAAGCAACGGAAAGCTTAGAGTGAAGAGAAATGCAAGAAGTAAGCAAGCAGCAAGCAAAATGATAAACATTATTAAAAGTGGATTGTTAGTTGTTACCAATAGTACAAGACTTATTTGCTTTGCTTAACCAAAATGGCAAGCGGCAAGCAATATGAGGATAACAAGTAAATATGTAAAATCACTTCTACTTTACTTTGGTTGTCAGCGGAGGAGGTAAGGCAGCAGAGCAAGGATTGCAGGTACCTCAGAGAACGTACTGGAAATACACTGATCTTGAGCACGTTTTTGAAACCTTTCATGGCCATATTCTTGGCGAATGGTTTACGGAGACACTGACTCAAATAACATATATGTCGGTGGACACAAAAAACCTTCCACTTATTGTGGTTTTTCGAGAAATCGAAGTCAAAAACGAAAGCTTAAATAAACAGAGCCTATCCCCACGCGTACTGGCCAGTCCTCGTTTACTCGTATTCCATACCCAAAAAAAGGAGTCGTCCCATCTTGGCAGAACAACTGAACTTATGAGCTACAGCCGGTGACAGCGACAAACACAGTACGAATACAGAGAAAGACGAGGCAACTACACGTCCACACCAGCGCTGCGCCTGGACGCAATGGGCACATGCTGCTTGATGACGCAGGTCGCAGGGGCACAACCAAAATATCGCGGCCCCTGCTGCAAGTTGCAATGGCTACTGGCCAATGGCCACCTTGGGCTCCGCGATTCCTGGTGCAGGCGCCGCGAACGATCAAATACGCCCCGGTCGATCGATCGACGCCGAGCCCCCGCGCGGCTATAAGTAGCTAGCTCCCATCCATGCACTGCACACTTCATGCACTGATAACATACACCAGCTCACAAACGTTTTACTGGTCCGAGAACTGTTGGTTGCGATGGCCGGCGAAGGAGGGAAGAACGGCGGCAGCCTCTACGCGGTGCTCGGCGTGGCCAGCGACTGCTCCGACGCCGAGCTGTGCAGCGCCTACCGGAAGCTCGCCATGGTCCGTGGCCTTGATTGGTTCCTTCTCTTCTGCTTGCTCTGCTCGATTCCTCTTGTTTCTTGGCTCGGCCTCTGCTCCGGGGCGCTCACTGGATATTTGCCCGTTCTTGGGCAGAAATGGCACCCGGACAAGTGCGCCGCCGCGGGGAGCTCCGGGAGCGCGGAGGCGGCGAAGGCGAGGTTTCAGAAGATCCAGGGTGCCTACGCCGGTAAAAAAAAATCGTCTGTTTCGTCTTCTTCCGATTCTTAATCTGTGCACACTGTACATGCTATTGCTGAGCCTTACCGCCATTAATTTGGATGTTGGAATTCTTTCTTACTTGTCGAAATTCTGGCTGTTTTTGCCCATTGAGAGTGATGCCATTTGAACTGAACAGTTCTCTCGGACCCCAACAAGAGGATCCTCTATGACGTTGGAGCCTACGACGGCGACAGTGATGATGACGTACGCCTTTTCACTTTCCTTATTTTTTCCTCTATATATATATATATATATATATATATATATATATATATATATATATATATATATATATATATATATATGAAAATTACTTTCTACACCTAGGTATAATTACGCCCACCTCTAAGATACCACCTAAACGAATTTGAAATACTTCTTTATCATTTTGGATATACTCGTATACTAATTATAAGATATTTCAATGTGAACTACATGAAAAAATTACAAGGGAATATATAGTTTTTAGCGTATTTTGTAAATATCTTCATATACGTACATAAAAAGGAGTATGCAAAAAAAATCTACATACTACTTCTGAAAATTGTTCATACCACCTAGATGATCTTAAATACTCGTATACTACACGTACATACCCTCCGTTACGTGAGATACTTCCTATGGTATAAGATATGACATATGGTGTAATTACATCCGGGTGTAGAAAAGAGGCTTCATACACACACACACACCCCCCTAGGAGTAATTATGATTTTTCCTATATATATATATATATATATATATAATATTGATAGATTTTCCGCGGTCGGTCTCCTTGCTGATTGCTCTGTTCTCCATGTCAATTTGTCCCCAGGGTGCAGGCGAAATACTCGGCGACATCCTCGAGGCAATGAACCAAACAGGCCCACACGTAAGATCTTGCTTTTTTATCTCAACTATCAGATCTCGTTAAATTCTACTCCATGAATTCAAGTTAACTTTAAATTTGGCATGTATTTTCACAGGAGAATGGCAAGGGGGAGAGCTTGGAGGATCTGCAGAGGCAGTTCGAGGAGCTGTTCCTGAGACCGGACGCCTACGCGCGGCCGTCCTTCTCCTCCGGGGTACGTACGTGCATGGTCTCACTCAAATTAGTTTCGTTCTCTGTGATACGATGCGACCAGTAGCCTAACCGTCGCGGACTAGGACTAGCCACTTCTGTACATACGGATGCTCCTGGACATTGGATCATGCGTCATCTGGCTATGTGAAATGTGCAACTCGGGCTTTCAACTTTTGCGTCGCTTTCCGACAAGTAGTGCATGTCGGATTCAATTTTTTAGCTTTGAAGCCGTTTTTCCAGCCAAACTTTCGGGCTTCGAAGCCCATGTTGGATTTATATCACGCGACAAACACCAATCTTAAAGAATAATAACTATTACAAAAAGTTCAGCTCCTTCCCCCACCTCTCGTATTCTCGACCTCATTGATGTGTCGGCAGCCACCATCGCCGGTAGCCACACACGCCGCCAAATCTGCCGGAGATCAACTACCTCGTGTTCGAGATCCACCACGTACGGCTGTGTCTGGCGTGCGCACCGTCACGGAGGCAGCAGATGCGGTGGCCTGCCCGCTCGACGTCGCGGTGCATGCCACGCGCTCGCCCTTGGTGTTGATGGGCGTGGAGCGGAGTTCGAGCATGGTGAGCATCTGGCTGACGGTGTGGGTGAGGAGCTACGTCTCGGCGGCGTGCGTGTCGTGCTCGGCGCAGGACATCTCGACCATGCGGCAGCCCTCGCGCTCGAAGATGTTGAGCAAGGCCTCGGTGCGGGCGCGGCCGGCAGGGCAGTCACCGACCCACGCGGACCTTGTCAAAGACGAAAGGGAGGCCGTCCCTGTCGGAGATGCTCGATGATCAGCACGCCGTGAACTCTTGATAATCTCAGAAACAACTCACGCACGTCAGCACAATGTTTTGGTGCAGCTCAAGCTCGCTGCTTTTCTGATTGCATTGCTCAACTATTTATAGGGGATTACAAACTTAAACATATAAGCTAATCTTTCTGCACGGGTAACAAATACATATAAAAGGCAAAAGGAGATTGCGTACTAAGTAAAAGGAAATCGCATATTAAACATAGCAGGCTAGCTAAAAATAGTAAGCTTAAACATGGCAAACTTGGTGGTGACGCGTATGGAATTTGTTAACATTTCTCCCCCCTAATTCTTGACGCGATCACTGATGCCGATCTTAGTGTGCAGCTCCTGGAAGCGAACACACCCAAGCGCTTTGGTGAGGATGTCTGCGAGCTGATGTTATGTCAATGTGTGCTCGAGGACGATCTTCTTCCCATCGATACACTCCCAGATAAAATGAAAATGAGTGTCAATATGTTTACTCCGGTCATGAAAGACAAGGTTCTTGCTTAATAAGATGGCGGACTGATTGTCCACCCTGAGTTCTGGCGCTCCAGACTTTGAACCGACGAGGTCATCCAAAAGTCAAGCTAGCCAGACACCTTGGCAGGCAGCAGTGGCAGCTGCAATATACTCTGCCTCACATGAGGACAGAGCCACTACCTTTTGCTTGGATGACTGCCAGGTGATGGGGTTACCACTGAGGAAGAAAATGACGCCACTAGGCGAAGTACCTTGTGCTTGTTGCCGCCGACTACGAATCCTGGTGGCTGAGCGACATACACCTCCTCCTTAAGCTCACCATTGAGGAAAGCGCTCTTGACGTCCATGTGATGGACTTCCCATCGTTCGTGTGCCACCAAAGCCAACATCGTGCGCACGGATTCCATTCGTGCCACTGGAGCAAAAACCTCATCGAAGTCAATGCCCACACGCTGGACATAGCCTTTTGCCACCAGGCGCGCCTTGTGCCGGACGATGTCACCGTTCTCATCGCGCTTGACCTTGAAAACCCACTTTAGTCCGATGGCTCGGTGCCTAGTGGAGAGTGCGACGAGATCCCACATCCTGTTTTCTTCAATTGATTTCATCTCATCAAGCATCGCCTGTCGCTAACATGCTTGTTGCTCTGCCTCACCAAAAGAGGTTGTCTCATCTGCCGTGGTAAAGTGGAGCTCCTCGTCGAGCTCTCGGAGCGCCAAGCCTGGCGGTGATGATGGCCCGATGATGGCATCGATGGTACGGAACCGCAGGGGTGCATCGTCATGATCCGCATCCAGATCGATCTCCTTTGGTGGCGGGGACACGAACTCCATAGGCACAAGTACTGGTGGTGTCGCAGGCACTGGAGTGCGCGGCGTCCCCAGATCATGGACTGGAGAAGGCACCGGCGTCGTGGACGTGTGATCCTGTGCACCCGCCTTGGTCTACAGTGTCCCAGGGACAAGCACCGAGGTGTACTCGATGATGAAAGGCTCGCCTCCAGCTTGTTCGACGTCGCCACTACTGGACCAGTCCCATTGTGCCGCTTCGTCGAAGATGACATCGCGCGACACCGTGATGCGCCTGCTGAAAGGGTCGTAGCAGCGAAATGCCTTGGACCCTCTCTCGTAACCGACGAAGATCATCGGCGTGCTGCGGTCGTCCAACTTCTTTAAATTCGGCCACGTGTTCTTCACATGCGCAACACAGCCGAATGTGCGGAAGTAGTGGACCGCCGGACGCTTGCGGTGCCACACCTGATAGGGTGTCTTGCTGTCGACCGCGCGCATTGGAGCGCGGTTGAGTATGTAGGCCGCCGTGGAGACTACCTCGCCCCAGAAGTACCCAGGGAGGCCATGGCGACGACGCTCTGGTTGTGGCGCTCAACCACTCCATTTTGTTGTGGCGAATAGGGGGCGGTGAGTTGCCGCTGGACGCCGTGTTCTACGCAATACTCGCCGAATTCCACAGACATGAACTCCCCCCCTCACGATCAGTGTGGAGGACCTTCAATTTTCGCCCGAATTCGACTTCGACCACTGCCTGGAAATGCTTGATGGCCGCTGGCGCTTGATCCTTCCTCGAGAGTAAGTTGAGCCACATGAAACGGCTTAGGTCATCAACCAACAGCAAAGAAATACCTATTGCTGTTGGGTGTCGTGGGAGCAATTGGACCGCAGAGATCACCGTGGACGAGGTCGAGGATGTGTGCCGCGCGTTGTCGTGCCTGCTCCGGGAAGGATGCCCTCCTTTGCTTGCTGGCAAGACAGCTATCGCACACTTGATCAACTTGGTCAAGCGGCGACAGCCCACGCACCATATCCGCCTGGACGAGCTTGCGCAAGGACTGGAAACTGATGTGCTCGTACCTAGCATGCCAGCGCCAAGCCACCTCCAAGCTGTGCGCCACTAGGCACACGGGCCATCCAATGTTCAGCTCCAGCAAGTAGAGGCGTGTTGCTGACTGCCTCACCAGCGCGAGGAGCTTCCGCTGCTGGTCGAAGATGCGTAGGATGTCGGCGTCGATCTCCACCCGACAGCCGGTCTCGTAAGGCTGCCCGAGGCTCACGATATTGGCCATCAGATGGGGAATAAAATACACCCCCGTCAACGCACAGTGTTCGCCGTTCTTGCAGCTGAAGACGATGGCTCCGCAGCCCTCGATCTCCACGACCGAGCCGTCTCCAAAACGAACGGTGCCACAGATGCTGGCGTTGAGCTCGGAGAAGGCAGATCGCGCGCCGGTCATGTGGTTCGTCGCCCCGGTGTCGAGCACCCATCTCTGGTGGTCACGTTCCTCCCGTGGCCCGAGTTGTGCGAAGACCTTCTCCTCACAGATAAGTCTGATGTGGCTTGGGGACGAAGGCGGCGGCGCTGGAGATGGACGTGCGTCGAGCGTGGATCTGCCGCTACAACCCTGGTCCCTGACAAAGCCACCACCACCTGAAGGCGGCGGCGCCGGAGATACAGGCGATCGAGGCGCACGGGGAGGGCGCTTTGCGTGGAGAAGTCGATGGAGTTGCTCGCGGGAACAGATCTGCCGCTGAGCCGCCTCCCGCTGTCGCTAAGCCTGCTCCTGCTGGCAGAGATACAGATGGGGAAGAGAGGAGTGCGTGGGCCATCAGGAGCGTTGGCTCCTCCTCTTCTCCCTGGGCAACGTGGGCCTACGCAGTTCTCTTGGGCTTGCTACGGTAGTCCTTGGCCCAGTGGCCAGCCTTGCCGCAATTGCGGCACTTGTCTGTCGTGCGCTCCTAGCTCAGCCCGCTGGATTCTCCGCTCTTGCCGCCGTGCACTCCGCCGCCTCGACGTCCTCGAGTCTTTCCACGCTTGTTGCCGCTGCTCTCACCATCGCTGCCTCGGAGCTTGAGACGTGCAAGCCACTCTTCCTCCGAAAGGAGTAGGCAGCCCTGCTTGTCGACGATGTGGGCCGGTGGTGGTACCGGTTTCTTGCACCATTGCTCGACCTGCCGTAGACGACCGGTGACCTCCTCGATGGACAATTTGTCGCAATCAAAAAGCATCTCGATGGCGATTGCCACCTGAGCAAGGTGCTCGGGAGCGACCTCGAGCATCTTCTTGATGATTGTTGCGTCCGAGATCTCACCGCCGAACACGCGGATGTTGTTGGCCAGCCCAACAATTCGGAGCGAGAAGTCGTCGACGGACTCCCCGTCCTTGAACTCAATGTCGCCGAATTCCTTGCGTAACCGCTGCACGTTGGCGTCGCTGACTCGCTGGACATCGACACACAGTTTTCACCGCCTCCCACGCCGATCGCGCTGTTCGCTTGTGTGCAAGCGACCCGAGCATCTCGGGTGGCACGGCGCGCAGAATCGCCGCCAGTGCGAGCCGATCCTCGCGGTACTCGATAACCTCGTCTTCCTCTGGTTCAACGGCCTTCCAGAGCCCTTGGGCCTGCAGGTTCACGCGCATCAGCAACGACCACTCTTGGTAGTTGGTGCGCGTGAGCATCGGGTACTGCACGGAGGCGCCTGCCTCCTTGACGACGTGCTCGATGACGACCTCGCCGTGGCGTCGTCTGCGGCGCGGCGCAGGAGAGTGGGAGATGCGTCGACGACGTGGTGGCGACATCGATCGCCCATCGTCCGGGGTCAACTGCACAGACATGGCCCTTGGAGTCGATGCTCTGATACCAAATGTCGGAGATGCTCGATGATCAGCATGCCGTGAACTCTTGATAATCTCAGAAACAACTCACGCACGCAAGCACAATGTTTTGGTGCAGCTCAAGCTCGCTGCTTTTCTGATTGCATTGCTCAACTATTTATAGGGGATTACAAACTTAAACATAGAAGCTAATCTTCCTGTATGGGTAACAAATACGTATAAAAGGCAAAAGGAGATTGCGTACTAAGTAAAAGGAAATCGCATACTAAACATAGCAGGCTAGCTAAACATAGTAAGCTTAAACTTGGCAAACTTGGTGGTGACGCGTATGGAATTTGTTAACATTTAGTCCCAGCCGTCGCGAGCCGAACGTGACGATGGCGATCTAGAGGTGCTGCCGCTCCTTGACGAGCCCCGCCGCGCGGGGCTCATAGTCGAACGGTTGGGCGGCATCCAGGGCGAGGATGGTGCTGCTGCGGTAGGGGCGGGGGCGGGCGCGGAGGGGGCCGCCGGGGGAGGGCGACGGGATACTGCGACGACGGCCGGTTGGAATTGGTGGCTCGTCGGAGCTGACGGCGATGGGCTCTGGTTGGTTGGTAGAGGCGGAGGGAGGAGCGGAAGACGACAGCATCTTGTCTCGTTGGTCTTCTCGCCTTAAGATTGGTGTTTATCACGTGGCATAAATCTAAGAGACACTGAGGTGAGAGCTAAGCCCCGTCTCATAGAATTCCTTGCTCTCCTATATGATAATCGCTGATCGCTTAGCCGATGGTTAGCTCGGTTTTTGCGGCTTGAAATTAAGGAACTGGTCCAATCAGGACCATGTAGTACGGGTTCCTTCTCGGCCTCAATCTCCTCCAATATTGAGAGATTTCTGATGCCCTGACTTGTCTCGATGCATTAGATGCTCCTGTCCAAGAGAAGCTTACCCAAAAGCTGATCACTATGCTAGGAGCCAACTTCTTCCTACATTAGTACATTACATACTGATGGACTCACTATAATTATGCATTAGATGCTCTTGTCCAAGAGAAGCTTACCCAAAAGCTCATCACTATGCTAGGAGCCAACTTCTTCCTACACTATTACATTACATACTGATGGACTCACTATAATTATGCATTAATTTCTGTATCTGTTTACTTGCAGCAGGATGACGCTGGAAAGTCGTCCAAGATCACAACGGCTGGAAGAAAGTAGAAGAGAAGGACGTGGAGAAGAAGACGGAAGAAGTTTTCATCCGTTTCCTGCGGAAGTCGCACGCACGACCGAGGCCACAAGCTGGTTATTATGCCGAGAACTGTTTCAGATAAGCTATGTCGACGTACTGTTGATCCAGAGCGGTAACCTGTAACCCCAGTAACCACGGCGGGGCATCCTGCATGTAGAATTGTAGATGACTGTCTATATCTAGACAATATTCTATCACATTAATTACGATGGCCGCCCATTGTTGTATGCTCGCACCCGAATCTGGGTGGTTCTCGATCTGGAAAAGCCGAGTATACACACATACGTACATACGTATATACACGCACACAAATATACGTATATATGTGTGTAACATATACATACATACATATATACGTATATGTATATGTATGCACGCGCTATCTCAATATTTTTGAGAGCTCAATGCTCTACAGTTTTAATAACCTGTACTTTTGTTGAGACCAAATATGTAAATCTGGACTCTTTGTGTATACCACACTAGTCTAGGATCACGTTAGTGTACACAGTATAAACATAGATTAAATATCGACTATATGCACGATTAATAAAGAAAAAGACTCTAATATTATTAATTATCAGAGTACGACCTCAAAGCTAATCTTACAAATAATAGCCTGAAGAGCTTTAAGAGACTAGCAGCGGAAAACAAAATTAAGCGTGGTAGCCATTCAACATGCTCACAGGCAATCGACTGGAAAGCGAAGTCTTAATCTGCGAAGTCGTCGAAGTATCTTCTTTCTGGTACCTCTTGCTGATATAGTTCCTTTTTTTCAACTCAGCAACCGTGGACATAAAGCCGTTAGTATATTGGTACTCAGCAAGTCATTTGTAACAAATATGCAATATAATATGCAAAACTTATCAATTGATAGATGAAAGGTTATTTTACAGAAAGTAATTATTTAAAATAAATACAATAAATAGATTGAAAACAAATTTTAAAGGAAACGATAATAAATAAATAACCAAAGAAATTAAATAACCACTCACAAGCTAACCATTCACAAATTTAATAACCAGTTAATTAACCATTCATTTTTCCAAAGTTGTTCCAACCAAGTTTTGTAAAATATTCACCCTTTGTGTGAAATCATCGAGCATTGTTCACAACCGAAAACACGACTAGTTGAATAGTTTTACACTCTATAGAGGTTGCATAGCTTTGTCTATATAATGTGATCATCCTCACGTTAAAGAAAATCACAACAAAACTTATACAATGATCAACGTCCACACAATTTTTTCTACTAGGGTTTAGCATTACACCCTCTTGCACCTCACGAAAATCAACATCCATATTCATCACAATGGTGAAATCAAAATTAAAATATTACAAATTAATCAGTCAGATCTATCCTATACTAGATATATGGTTACTCGATAATACTTGGATTAATGGTGCACAAAGTTAAGTCCTTAAATTTTACCTAGATGAGACATCCATATCTTTCGAAGTGAATCCACACTTTTCTTTTACTGCACGATCACTCGTCCGAGTGAAAACCAGTTTTACATAACCAACACCAATGACACATCAATGTCATGGCACTTAAATTTTATAACTATAGCTACAACCACGATTCAATATCTCATTAAGTTGACAACTAGTATTGTATCACTAAATAATTTATCATCCTATGGTGATAATGGTAACATGGTATTCAAAATTATCAAAAGAGAGATTGATCAATTAAGACAATAACTACCAGGTACAAGGGCTTGTAATAAAATAGCAATACATGATAATTTAAAATAAAATAATAAATAAATAGATTCAAAACTAAGTTCAACATGATCAAAGAACATAACTTATCTTGGTCATGCTCAGTTATGAATTCTTGATCATCTGGTGGTGCTCCCGCTCCTTTGAAGATGCGATCTAACGAGAGAGAAAATAAATAAGACATAAAATAAATTTAAATAAAATTCCATATAAATTATAAAAAACTTCAAAATTAGAGCTAAAAGATATATCTCAATTTTAGATGAATTTAAAAAAAGAACTGGGTCAATCGGAGTTAGGACGAAGGAGAACATGCTCTTAAAAAAATTTAATCTAAAGAAAATATTAGAAAATCAGAAATTCAACTGTGATGTGGACTCGATGCATAAAATAGTAAGTCTACGGTGGACCTGGTTCATGGAACAGTGAATTGTGCGACCCGGCTGCTGACGTGGTAGATGGCTGGGATTCTATGGCTGACGTGGTAAGATAGGGTAGTCGTGGCAGGTGACGTGGCACTAATAGGTGGCATGCTAACATGGCACCTGAAACAGCATGGTTGGCTGATGTGGCACCCACGTGGCATGACACGTGGTGGCCACGTAGACTCAGGGCTAATGTGACCGGCTTGCATGGTAGTTGACTCGACACAATCGGTTCACAGGCTCACGGAACAGTGACTACTGATTGGTGGGTCCCGCATGGCATAGACTCGGCTCATGGTGAACCATAGTTATTAAAGCCGGACCGGTCATTGAACCGGTCGACCTTCCGGTTCACCGGTTCATTGGTCCAACCGGTGGTTTACTGGTCCAACTAGTGGTTCAATATAACTTAACAATATAGTAAGTTTCTTATATATTATAACATCCAACTTGCTTACTTGGTTACCAGAGCTAGCTTATGAGGTGGGTATCACAAGAGGTTGTGGGTTCGAGCCTTGTCTCATGCATATTTTTTCACAAATTTTCCCACTAAGCACACCTCTGGTCCAACCGGCCGATTTTTCTCCGGTTTTGTGCAGAACCGGCCGGTTCAATCAGTTTTTTCCGGTTCAATCCGGCTCAACTGCATAGACGGTCCAACAATAAAACCAAACCGGTCTAGACTCCGGTTCTGGTTTTTTCCAGTCGAACCGCCGGTCCGATCCGGTTTTAATAACTAGGTGGTGAACTGGGTCTACGAAGAATGCAAAAAGTCACGGCAGCGCGGGTGCGGGGTGGCATCACGGCAGACGTCAGTGCAGCGCTTCAGCATGAGAAGCGTCATGACGACGCGGCAGGCGAGCGGGCGCATTGCAGGATTAGACGCTGAGATGTTCGGTTCAGAGACAACGGCATAGTCCCGCTCAGGCACGAACTCTGAGGAATCCCGATTGGAGACAGAGAGTGGCGGTGGGAGAAGATGAACAGTACACGATACACCCGATGTGTCACACGTGGCTCCCAGCGGGATCAGACGATCGACACTAGACCACACAGATGAACAGTAGCCCAGCCCCTAGATGGCTGACATGTGTCCAAGGCGAGATCTGCGGTTGAAACAGCCATGGCCTAGATGGCCGACATGTGGCTGGGTTTAGATCAAACGACTAAGAGTGAAATGGCCAGGATGAATAGTAACGAGCTCGGCTCATTACTATTTTAGGATTTTGGGTATTTTTCTATTTCTGAAATTCAAATAAACCTTTTGAGCTCTAGAAATTAGCAAATGAATATAGAAAAAATCTAAGAAAATTCCAAAAAAATTCTTGAGACAGAAGGAACCCAAATAAAATACTTTAAGCAAATGTTAATATTTTATTTAGGTATATTAAATCTTTTTAATTAATAAAAATTTAATTCCAACCGGTCGGTTTTTCTCCGGTTTTGTGCAGAACCGGCCAGTTCAACCGTTTTTTTTTCGGTTCAATCCGGCTCAACTGCATAGACGGTCCAACAATAAAACCAAACCAGTCTAGACTCCGGTTCCGATTTTTTTCCAGTCGAACCGCCGGTCCGGTCCGATTTTAATAACTAGGTGGTGAACTGGGTCTACGAAGAATGCAAAAAGTCACGGCAGCGCGGGTGCGGGGTGGCATCACGGTAGACGTCAGTGCAGCGCTTCAGCATGGGAAGTGTTGTGACGACGCGGCAGGCGAGCGGGCACATTGCAAGATTAGACGCTGAGATGTTCGGTTCAGAGACAGCGGCATAGTCCCGCTCAGGCACGAACTCCGAGGAATCCCGATTGGAGACAGAGAGTGGCGGTGGGAGAAGATGAACAGGACACGATACACCCGATGTGTCACACGTGGCTCCCAGCGGGATCGGACGATCGACACTAGACCACACAGATGAACAATAGCCCAGCCCCTAGATGGCTGACATGTGTCCAAGGCGAGATCTGCGGTTGAAACGGCCATGGCCTAGATGGCCGACATGTGGCTGGGTTTAGATCAAACGACTGAGAGTGAAATGGCCGGGATGAACAGTAACGAGCTCGGCTCATTACTATTTTAGGATTTTGGGTATTTTTCTATTTCTGAAATTCAAATAAACCTTTTGAGCTCTAGAAATTAGCAAATGAATACAGAAAAAATCTAAGAAAATTTCAAAAAAATTCTTGAGACAGAAGGAACCCAAATAAAATACTTTAAGCAAATGTTAATATTTTATTTAGGCATATTAAATCTTTTTAATTAATAAAAATTTAATTTAAGCTTATATTAAATCTAGAAAAATCTAAATGATGAATTTTCTTTTTAAAAGCTTCAAATAAACTTCAAAAATTAGGACGTTACAAGTTTACAGTAACCGATAAAGTGATTAGCCCGTCCCCCCATAGGTCGTCATCGTACAGTTTCATAACCATATACCCGTACTTATTTTGAACTTGCATTTGGGTGCAACTCTATAAGCTCTCACTGCGGTCGAGTGTTTGATCAACATGACAAGAAATTATTATCATGTTAGCCTGAGCGTTCATCTGGTGGGCCCAAAGCTCGATCGGGAAGAAGGCGTTGGTGTTAATTTCACCTGTGGTTGCTACGTTTAACATGCGCGCGACCGAAATGACGCATACCAGCTGTAGTTGTATGGCCAATCAACACAGGACATCAATTATACAATCAACGTGATGGCTTGTAACAACCCAAATTTGATCAAATGCAAAATTCTTGAACCTTGCGAATTTCAAAAGCTTTGGTTGCATTTCAAAATTTTCAAAAAAACTTTACCTTGTATTTAAAGTTTTTAATAAATTCCTTGGCTCTAAAATCAAAGTTACGAAATATTAAAATCAATTGTGTCATCACCAAAAATATTTAAAATCCTTTACGTGCTACAACCCTTTTCGCAAAAATTAAATTCAAATCAAATTTGATTTGCCAAATTAAATCCCAATCCTTTTTCCTTCCTTCTCTCCCTCTTGGGCCAAATCCCATCCTGTGGCCTATCCTAATCGGCTCGCTCTCTCCTTTCTCCTCTCTTTCTCTTACGTGCGGTGCACATGCAGCCGACCCATGCTGCCTTTCTTCTCCCGCATAGCCCATGCTGGTGCACCAGCCAAGCCCAGCAAGTGGCCAACCCACTCCCATCTTCCCCCCTCTCTCGCGCGCTCGCTGATGAGCGGGCCCCAACCCCACCTGTTAGTGCAAGAGCACTGTTCTTCTGCTTCAAGCCATCTCTCTCTGCACGTGCGCTCGCGTGTAGCAGTAGGAGAAGACATAGAGCGTGTGCGCCTCGAGCCTAGCTCCCTCTCACACAACATCATGACCTTGTTAATCACAGTGTCATCCTCGTCAAGCCAAGTTCATGCACATGCTCATGAAATCTCATGCCTAAGCTCATTTCCATGGCCTGTCTCCTTCCTCCTTCTCTTCTCTATTTAAGACACACCTTAGGCCCCCTCTTGCCTTCTGCAACACCCCCATATCATCTTCTTCCTCCTCAAGCTTGAATTGACCTCGAAGGCACGCTGTGTCTGCACCGCTCGCCTAGATCCCCTACGCATTGCCGACACTCCGGTGAGCTACTCCTCTATTGGCTCGCATCACATCACATTCCAGGCCCTCCTCTATGTTTCCCCTTGGTTAATTTGGAGTTCCATGGCCTACAGCTCACCGGTGCCATCATTTTCTTCACGCACGACCAAAACCACCACTGTTAACGCCATTCTTGCCCAAGTGAGCTTCCATTTGTAACCCCTAATAGTACATCACCACGTTCATCGTTGACCTCATCGTTAGTCATATCCAACAGCACCGTCGCCACCACTGAGCTCGCCACACCCATAGTTATCCATTTTGATGAGTTTCTAGTGCAGTTGTTGACTTCCCTGCCAATGCCCAAACCCTGCATTGCACCACCATGCTTTCCTCTGTTCTGCTTATCTACTTTCTTCTGTTGTCCCTGTCCCTCTCCGCTTCTCGTGTGTGTATGACCAGTGGGCCTGATAGCTTGTGACTAGATAATGAAGTTAGTGTAGCAGTAAGCCTCTGGCCAATGAACACTAGGGCAATAGAAGGGCCGTAGTCAAGAAATATAAGTAATTGTGTAATGTGCAATTTAAGGAATACTTAGAGTAAGGCCCATCTAATTAGAGGATTAATTAAAATTAAATTGTGTATGTTGTTAATATGATTTAATTAATATGACATCACTATTTGCATTTAAGGTGTGCAGTCATTTAGAAAATCCAGATAATGTATACTTTCATATACCTGTCTGACCAATGAACCCTAGGTCATGAATATTCATACAAAGGTATAGTTGGTTGTGAAACCTATAGGTTGCTCAACTCTGCCTAAATTGTTGTTAAGAAAACTTTCCTAGTGTTAAATTATAATTTAAAATTTATTAGGATGTCTTTCATATTTAAATTAAAGCGCAAATTTACTTAGGAAAATCTGTTAAAATATAATTATGTGTAGATAATATCTTGAGCCATAGAACTAATAATAATCACTCCCAAGTGCAAGATAAATAAAAGTTAGAAATGATAATAGAACCAATATCATACTAAGGTCCCATTTCAAACAACGATGGCTACTGGCTTCTATAAGCCAAAAGCTATTTAGAACATGTTAGCTTCTTAATGCAGTCTTTTCCCCTTTTTTTTGCATTATCCATGGAGATATAATGGCATTTTTCATTCCCCCCCTATTTTTTCATTTTCTTTTAATCTAATATATCTGAAAAAGTTAATAGTCGCTACAATGCCATTTCAACCAAAAGCCAAACACCACAATACTTTTGAACATGGACTAAGCCTAGCCCAGCTTCTCTGCCTCACCTGTCCTCTTTTGCTGTAGCTAATAAATGAGGCCACCTTTTCGCCATCGTTGCCAAAATCAACCTGGCTATATCCCGGTGTGGTATAACCCATAGGTTCGTCATCACCATCGCAAGCGCTGCCTTCGGACACTAACCTTGGCCACAGTCTCGCTAGTGAGTTCGTCATCACCTTCCTTTACCTTCCCCGTGCTCACCACAGTGACTCTCCTCGCTAGCACCAAGGGTGGATAGACCGACCACAGTCTTTCCTAGCGCACCTCCCTTTTAAACTAGGGGATAAACTTTAGCCACTAACAAGTAGACCCATGATAGTTAATGCTACTGAAATTGATTAGGTTTGACTAGGAGTAATGTTAGGATGGCGTATGGGGCCCCCTCAATTAGAATCAACTTAAATCGATTCCATGCTAACCTGGTCCCATGTGTTAGTCCCTGATAGTTTTTCCAATAAAAAGAAATTAAAATCCTGGTGTACCCAACCTGGAAAGATTTTACTATTTTCTTGATTTTCCATCTCTGGTCAAACACTGGAAAGCTTGTTCTTCTTCATTTTAAGTCAAAATGAAGTGATGCTACTTTATAAATTCAAGGCCTTTCTATCAGTACCAAAATCATAATTTTTAGAGTTCATTTCAATTTATATTGAATGTGGATGTTTATGTGTTTATAGAATTTGACGCTTTGGAAGCCCCCCGTCACTGTCGATCAAGAACCAACTTTATCCACTATTGAGCAAGATAAGTCCTTATGATTGATCATGTTAAACCTAATTTTTAAATACAAATATTTTGCTTTTAAGTACAAATTGCATGCTTATTATTATTTAATTAAATAGTATGTGAAATGTTGACGCTTAGTTATATCATGCAATTGATGCTTATTATTTTTCTTTTTTTGGTTGTTGATATTATCTTTATCATGTAGCCCTTAGATAATTATTACAATACCTCACTCTTGGTTAATCTGCATTGCTTTTTTCTCTTATTTCTTTGTATTGTCTGTGATGACATAATATTTTTTCTATTTTCTAATTTTAATTGCACAGAAAAGCTAGAGTGAAAAAAAGAGACAAAAGTCATGACTTGTAATCCAGTTGGAGCGGGGAAGTTACAACGATCCCTCGACCGAATATGATCAGCCGGAACAAAAAGAGAGAAGGGGATGCCCAATGTTGACCAGCGCATGATGCGGGGCCATCTGCAGCCGCACAGCTCGATCCTCATGTTTGAGAGGGTATAGAACAAGAACTTTTGCTTTCTATTGATTCTTCTGTTTTCTGTTACATGTATGATCTTCATATATATAGATGATGTAGGGATGACAGTTGCCGGCGATGAACCGGCGTCCGTACGGATTGCCGGCGTCCGTACGGACCGACGCGTCCGTACGGATCGCCGGCGTCCGTACGGACCGACGCGTCCGTATGGATCGTCGCGTCCGTACGGACATGACCGTTGGTTGAAGTTTCTCTGTAACACTCCCCCTCGACCAATGTGTCTTCATATGGTCACCTTTATTCATCATCTTGGAAAAAACTCCTCCAAAAACCCTGTAGGAAAAATATGAGGAGAACCAGAAGAGTAGATATGCCATGAAAAACTCCTTTAAAACCCAATGGGAAAATTTAAGGAAAAAAATAATATGGTATATATTTGGTTATATCTTTTTTAAAAATCCCTGTGGGGAAAATAGAGATATAATATATGTATGATTACGTTGTTATATTGCATCATTAAAACCTTGATGAGAAACCTTTTGAGGAAAACTCATAAAGGAAAAGAGTACAATATTTATATGTGAACGGGTTATGTCTTAGGAGATTTCTCCCCCTGACGCTTGCAAATCACGTAGTCGTCGCATACCAATTCCATGAACACATTTCTGGAATGTGGAGGTTGGTAATGACTTAATGAATAAGTCTGCGAGATTATCACAAGACTTAGTTTGCAGAATAGTTATTTCCCCACTCTCTTGCAATTCATGTGGGTAAAATAGTTTAGGTGCGATATGTTTTGTGATATTGCTTTTTATGTAACCCGTTTGCATTTGAACAACGCAAGCAGCATTATCTTCGTAGATAACGGTGGGTGATACGATAGCACCTATACCACATGATTGTTGTATGTAGTTAATCATTCTGCTAAGCCATACACATTCACGTGAGACTTCATATAATGCAATTATTTCAGAATGATTAGTGGATGTAGCCACTAGAGTCTGTTTTGAAGACTTCCAAAATATGGTTGTTCCACCATGTAAAAACACAAAGCCTGTTTGAGATCTGGCATTATGGGGATCTGATAAATAGCCAGCATCTGTATATCCTATTAAGTCCATGCCTTTATTCTTCTGGAAGAATAGACCGAGATCTTGAGTGTCTTGAAGATATCTAAGGATATTCTTCACTCCTGTCCAATATCTTTTGGTTGGAGCAGCGCTATATCTAGCAAGTAGATTTACTGCAAATGCAATATCTGGTCGGGTGTAATTTGTAAGGTACATAAGCGCTTCGATGGCACTGAGATATGGAACCTCGGGTCCCAATAGCTCTCCATTGTCATCTCAGGGTCTAAATGGATCTTTGTCCCTGTCTAGAGATCGAACAACCATGGGGGTTTTCGATGGATATGCTTTGTCCATATTGAATTTCTTCAATATTTTATGGACATAGGCTGATTAATGCACTAGTATGCCTGTATGAAGGTGCTCAAGTTGTATACCTAAGTAAAATTTGGTTTTACCCAAATTCTTCATTTTAAATTCCGTCTGAAGATGATTACGTGTTTCATCTATATCTTGTGTATTACCAATGATATTGAGATCATCAACATACACAGATATAATGCAAAATCCAGCTGAGGATCTTTTGATGAACACGCATGGGCAATCATCATTGTTGGAGTATCTCTTTTTGGTTAGGAACTCACTTAGTCGATTGTACCACATTCTGCCCGACTGTTTCAAGCCGTATAGAGACTTGTTCAATTTTACACAATATATATTGCGATTTACTTTTGGATTCGGAATTGAAATTCCATTAGAAACTTTCATGTATATGTCCGAATCAAGTGACCCATAAAGATATGCAGTCACTACATCCATCAACTGCAAAGATAGATGATTTCGTACTGCCAATGATATTAAATATCGGAATGTTATTCCACTCATTACTGGAGAATAAGTTTCATTGAAATTAATGCCGGGTCTCTGCGTGAACCCTTGTGCTACAAGCCTAGCTTTGTATCTCACCACCTCATTGTTTTCATTCCGTTTGCGGATGAAAACCCATTTGAATCCGACAGGGAATACATTGGGAGGTGTATGTACACATTGGTGAATACATTTCTTTTCTTGAGCGAGCCTAACTCCACTTGAATTGCATCTTTCCATTGAATCCAGTCCGAGCACTGTTTGCACTCTGCCATGGTCTTGGGATCTGGATCATTTTGAAGATTGCTCGACAATTGTAGTCTTACGATCATATTATTCTCCAGAATCAGTATAGTTAGTGGAAATTTCTTGGACCCCTGGTGACTCAATGTTATTTCCCAAAATATTTGAGTCGGGGTAGTCCGATGTCCTAGGATCAGTTTTTGAGTGCACTATTGATCTGGGTTTGAGGATCCTTTGGTGTCTATCAACTTGAGGTTGATCTGCATTTAAATTCTTCCGTTTCCTTTGTCGCTTATCAGAAGCTATATCCGCCACTTGTGCCGTACTTCTCCCCCTCTTATTTTGAACTGGGAGTTGAGTGGTGTTTTGCGGTATCTCCACTCTTTCTGGCATATTTCTGGCATGATTATAGGATTTTCTGACACCCTTATAATCAGCAAATGCATCTGGCAGATTATTTACAATGTTTTACAAATGAATGACTTTCTGAACTTAAAGTTCGGTCTCTCTAGTACGTGGGTCTGAGGCAGGAATGCCTTTAACATTCCAATCAATTTTCTAGTATTTAGTTTGGTATTTGTTGTCTCCCCCTAATGCCGGGAAATGTTCCTCATTGAATATGCAATCAGCGAACCGGGCTGTAAACAGGTCCCCAGTTAGGGGCTCGAGGTATTTTATAATTGATGGAGATTTATACCCAACATAGATCCTAAGTTTCCTGTGCGGTCCCATTGAGGTACGCTTCGGTGGTGAGATCGGTACGTATGTAGCGCAACCGAACTTTCGCAGATGGGAAATATCGGTGGATTTCCACGTACTAATTGTAGCGGGGAAGTACTATGATATGCAGTTGGACGCAATTGAATTAAGTCAGCAGCGTGTAAAACTGCATGACCCCAACATGATGTTGGTAAGTTGCAATTCTGTAATAATGGTCTTGCGATGAACTTGATTCTCTTGATGAGAGATTCTGCTAAACCATTTTGTGTATGAACATATGGAATAGAGTGTTGAACTTGTATCCCAAGAGCCATACAATAGTCATTGAAGGCATGAGATGAAAATTCAGCAGCATTATCCATTCGAATTGATTGAATTCGATATTCAGGGTAATGTGCTCGTAATTAGATAATTTGACCAATTAACTTGGGAAATGCATGGTTTCGTGTGGATAATAGACACACATATGACCGTTTAGTAGATGCATCAATCAGAACCATGAAATACCTGAATGGTCCACACAATGGTTGTATATGACCACATATATCTCCTTGAATGCGTTCAAGAAATTTAAGTGGTTTAGCTCTGGTTTTAAGATAAGAGAGTCTTAAAATCAATTTTCTGGTGGCACATGAAGTGCATACAAAATCTGAGGATTCCTAAAATTTTGTTTTGAGGTATGTACGACCAATGGAATTGTTAATAATTTTCCTCATCATTCCAATACCTGGGTGGCCAAGGCGATCATGCCATGTTTGGAATGTGTTAGTGTGTTAAAAAATTACTTTGTTCGCAATATGTTGAATCGGTTTGATGTATGTATAGTACAATCCGGAGGTTAAAGGTGGAATTTTTTCTAGTACTTGTTTGCCATATCCGTTGTTTTTGGTGAGGAAGAGATATTCCTCTTTGTTGTCATTTTGTGTTTCAACATGGAAACCATTCTAACGGATATCTCTATAACTGAGAAGAGTACGTGTTGAATCGGAATACAAGAGTGCATCCTGAATTTCTAACCGTGTACCCACAGGGAGAGTGATAAAGGCACGACCAGAGCCTACTATCATTGCATCGCGTCCAGTGATGGTTAAAATATTTCCTTTCCTCCTAGTAAGAGTTAGAAAATATTTTGTGTCCTTGAGTATAGAGTTTGTGGTACCACTATCCACAAGGCATAATTCTTCCTCCATTTGATTGACTCCAAAAATCTATATACACAAAAGAAGAATTTTAATGAAAATCTTATTGTGGTATATATAGAATACATACAAACTTAGTTACAATACCGAATATGTTCGATATATGTTTGTAGCATGCAAACTTACAATATAGATGACAATATTGTTTATTTTACAACACTGTAGTACTTAATAGCTATGGCAATAGGAGTCTAAGCAAAATCTCCAAACATGTCTTGAGAAGTAAATTATTCAAGTGTGTCCTCGGTGCTTAGTAGATCATAATTCTTTGGAGAAGTACATATGTCCTTCAGTTCTTGAATGAACTTTTGAGAGCATCCAGCTTCATTATAGTTGCATGGGAGATTGAAGTGCGCTTTAAATCTCTTCTCTTGAGCATGCTTGCCTTGAACCTGAGACTGGAGGTAGGGATTCACAAGGTGCTTCGGGGTGCGGCATTTCTTGGTAGGATGGTTGTAGCAACCACATTTTTGATAAACTTCAGTTTTGTCAACTTGCTTACCAAAATTGCCTTTATCCTTCTTGATTCCACCACGCTTTTGCTTCATGATGCGTTTGTTTTTACCTTTAAAGTTTTTTAAATGGTCTTTTGAACCACGAAACTTAATGTTATTCTGATTAGCATGAACTTCAGGAAGTGGAGCAGCCCCAATGTGATGTTACTGATTGTTCTTTAAAAGAAGTTCAGCATGCTTCTCAGCCTGAAGTATAGTATGCATTAGATCAGAATAAGTTTAGTAATTTGCAGCACACCATTGCTGCTGTAGGACCCTATCAGATGCGAGCATAGTAGAAAGAGTCTTCTCTATTTTGTCCGTATCTGTTGGTTCCTTTTCACAAAACCGCAGCTTGGAGCAAATAGCATGAAGGGCATGGTTATAGTCTCCAACTGTTTTGAAGTCTTGGAGTCTAAGATATGCCCATTCATGATTAGCCTCAGGTAAAATGACAGCTTTCAACTGTTCATATCAGTTTTTGAGGGCTAACCATAAAGTGAGTGGATTCTCCTCATATAGATATTAAGACTTCATATCCGGATGTATATGATTCCGTATTATGCTCAAAACGGAATATTTTACAATATCCGGTGGGATTTGATCAGCTGGAGGATTGAATATCACCATTTGCAACCCACGTGTGGTGAGGTTGATTTTTAGGTCCATACCCCATGTAGGGTAGTTGGTACCATCGAGAGCGAGGGGCTCAAACTCTTTGGTAGCCATTTAAGACCTATATGAAAATACGCCATAAGATAATTAATTTACATGAGGTAAATTAATATGTATGGTAATGTTGCAAAATATGTGGAAAACAATATGAGTATTGTAATCCGGATGAATATATACCCAAATTAAATATAACATGTGGTTATATTTATAATACCATGTAATTACAATATTGGTGGAAACACCAATTCATTGTATGGCATAGTGTACAAAGAAATGTAGCAATGTGCCATAAATTTGTAATCATGGTATTTGTTGTAGGTATGCATTCATAATATGTTGCAAAATTCTAAATTGTTAAGTACAATGATACTTACTAAATGAGAATGTTGCTAAAGATAGCGAAAATTAAATATGGTCGCAATTCATTTTGTATGTAATTTGCAATAAAGTAATTATACCACATATGTAAAAGTTATAGAAATGTGCGGGAACATTTATTTAAACAATTACATAAATTTTTTTATTTAAAATCCTGTAGGGACTGAAATGCAAATTTATAAAAGTACAAACGGACGAGTACAAATATAAACAAGTACAGGGGTTATACTGCAAAAAGTACAATAGAAGATTACTATTTTCAAGAAATGGAGGGGGGAATTGCAAAATATGCAAAACTTGGGCTGAGGCCCAGTCGGCCTTTGAGCCCGAGTGGGAGGTGGAGGCTTAATGGGCCAAAAGCCCATGTATGGGTGGCAATATAAAAGGGAAGGAGGAAGGGTGTTAGGGTTTCCCTAACACCCAAACCCTAGCCGCCTCTGGCCCTGGGCCGCCGCCGCCAGCCGACCGGTCGAGCGCCACCACTAGCTGCTGGGCGCCGCCTCCCATACCGTCGGGCGCCGCCGCCTTCACCGCCGCAAGCCGCCAACGGGCCCCGTCATCACGCGCCACCGCCGGCTGGGCACTGCCACCGCGCACCGCCGAGCCCCGCCGCCGACGTCGCTAGGCACCGCCACGCACCGCCGCTGTCGCCGAGCGCGCGCCAGCGCGCTCGCCTCCACGCGCGCGCAGGCGTCTGCCGCCGCCGTCGCGCGTGCCATCGCGCCATTCTGCATGCCACCGCACGGCCGCCGTGGTAGCCGCGCGCGCCTTCCCCTCCCTTTTCCTCTAGTTTTTTGTAGATGAGTATGCCTCCTCTGCGGAGGAAGCCGATGGGGGAGTTGGGGCCCGAGCCCGGAGGCCGGGACGGCGGTTGGCCGCTGCGGAGGCGTGCGCCGGGCGCCGGTAAGGGCCGTAGCACGGAGCCCTTGCCGGTGGGAAGACGTTGTGCGCCTCCCATGGACGACGACGCGCCGGTGAACGACCGTGACCGATCGCGATGAAGGTTGTGGCCGCCATCGGACAAGGGGCAAGAAAAGTTTGCAGGGATTCACACAATGAATCAACCAAAGCAAGAATCCCAAGTAAAGCTTCATAATGTTGCTCACAAAGGTGGATCTCATCATTCTCCATTACTTTCGTAATGTTGCTTGGGTAAAGTGGTGAGCGTGCGCTGATAACGTGTTTGAGAGGGTATAGAACAAGAACTTTTGCTTTCTATTGATTCATCTGTTTTCTGTTACATGTAGGAGCTTTATATATATAGATGATGTAGGGATGACAGTTGCCGGCGATGAACCGGCGTCCGTACGAATCGCCGGCGTCTGTACGGACATGACTGTTGATTGAAGTTTCTCTGTAACACCTCAAACGGCGCTTCGAATGAAAAATGGGCCAAGCCGTCTATATGGAGTAACAAGTGTCCTCCTTAATTTCCTGTCTCAGATCATGTAAGCCCAAGCCCATAACCCAAGCAATTCGCGTAACTAGTGTATCACTGCAATTGTCGTAACATACATGTTTAGAACGAATTAACTCCCATAAACTCCCAATGCAATTAAGTTTCCAGATTGGCGCGCGTTAACTCAAGCAATTCGCGTAACCTCCTTCCTTCCACCTCCCCCTATACAATACAACTTCCATATACATAAGCTTGAGTAGTTGAGTGCAACCACAGGACACAACAATGGCGACCAAGACCACGTCCATGATCTCCTCCTAGCCCACGATCCGCGCCGGCAGCAGCCTGCTCCCCGGCGACGCGGGAGTGGGCGCCGCCGTCGGCTGTTGGAAGGCGGTGCTGCAGGCGGAGAGCTGCTCCGGCGACTTCCACCGGTCGCCCGCGTGCCCGGCCGCCGTCGCCCGCGATCCAGGAACGTTGAGAAATTGGATCGACAGTCAAGACACGCGGCCATGATGACCGATAAATTTGATCCACAGGCCATGAGCCCATTTCGGTACTCAGCCGACAACAGATTGCTTATGTTCTGGGCCGGCCCATGCGGTGCCACGAGAAGATAGGCCGCATGTGCGATAGGCCGTGGGAAGTGGGCTTCTTTTCGCCTGGGCTTCACGCGGAGTCCATCGGGTGCGCGTCCCAGGCTCGAGCCCACTTCCTCTATTAAAAAAACAAAATGCAAGATTCCATTCCACAGGTCAGTCACTGCTGTTACTTCGCCAGCTTCCCCATCTCCATCGAGTGTCTCGTCAGACGAGAGGAGTTGACGCCTAATAGAGAGAGAAATTCTATGATTGTTTAGGTGTATTTATGATACGTCTCAACTAAAAAATATTATAAAAATTCGAACAAAATTCTACATATACTTTTAAATTTTTTTAACCATGTATAGAATATTAAATTTAGATTCATTATATGTTAGTAGTAACAAAAAGAGAAAAAACTGAAAAATATTAAAAGCTCAAATTTATCAGAATTTCCTCTTTTTTGTTATTCTTAATATAGAATGAATTTGAACTTAGAGTTTTATACATAGTTGAAATAAATCATGAAATATATGTAGAAATTTTCTTAAAATACTTTATAACTTTTTTAGTTAAAATGTATTATAGATATATCTTAAATTTAAGTGTATAGAATATGTTGCTATTCTAGCCGGGCAAGTTCTCTATTGATCTATATTGCTTTATAATTGTATATAGAAAAAGGGAGAAGGAACTAATAATTAAACAGCTGGCTAGTGCTCGCCAACTATGCGAGCCATCGTGTCAGCCTATCGCGCAGACGGAAACATCCTTCAATGCAACAATGCAGACTGCTCGGCTCGTTTTCGCCACAAAAATTATCGCTGGTACTCTTTGGTGTCATTCGCTTGAAGAGCGTGGGTCGGTCGCTTCTTTTTATTTTTTTAAAAGTTATTTTTAGATAGTATATAATATAATAACTTTATTTATATTAACCAATATTATATGTGAATTTCTGTTATTCTATATTCTTTTTTATAAACTGTTTAAAAGTTATAAGTTACATTTAAAAGCTGAAACAAAAAAGAACACGAACAATTTCCGCTGTCACGTAGATTAAAAGCGAAGGAAAAAACTAAATGTTTGTAATCAATGTACTGGAAATGCTGGAGCGGTCCTAATATCTGGCCGTGCCGATGCGTTCGAGATTGGAGTGGCAGCGGCGACACGCAAATGAGTCGCTGTAGCATGTGTGGTGCATGTGTCTACTACGCAACAATTAGCCACACTGACGCCTCAGCCCTCAGCTACTCTGCTTGTGAACGCCAACTTTTCAGGGATTAATTATTTCCAACCATGGTTATTACTGTAGATTTTTCATTTAAATTTCTAGGATTTGATTTGTCGTCTTGTCCAACATCGATTGCTCATGTTATGGTGGATTCCATAGCACCTCAAATATATAGCAACAAAGTTTTTTGTTACAAGAGAAAAGACGGATAATTAGCTTATACTTCAACAACCGTCTTCGGTGAACTTTGACATCATCATTTTGGTCACCCTGGTCTATCGGCAATGTCCAGTTTCTTTGTTCCAATAAAATAGCTTGTACTAGGTCTTCCTAAAGTCTATGTCAAGACCGTCAACTTGTTTGTCATGTTAAACTTTATTTTTCTATGTCTTATTCTACAACTAGTCATCCGTTTGAACTTTTCCATTGTGATTTATGGGCATTTCCAATTGAGTAATTCTAGGTTCAAATATTATCTTGTTATTTTTTATGATTATTCTTATTATATTTAGCCCTTTCTGCTTTGTCATAAATCTGATGTTTGTGCCACTCTACGAACCTTCCATGCCTATGCAACCACTTTCAACCTATCCATCCAAGCCATCCAATGTCACAATGGTCACGAATTCCACAATTGCCACAACCAGCCCTTCTTTCTTTCCCATGGTACCCTTTTTCGATTTTCGTGTCCCTACACCTCTCAACAAAATGGCAAAACTGAACAAGTTATTCAAATTATCAATGATGTTATTTGAAGTCTTCTCTTTCAAGCCTCCATGCCTTCTTCCTTTTGGATCAAAGCTTTTCATGCTGCCACTTATCTTCTTAATCGACGACCTACCAAGTCTCTCCGCATGGCTATTCCTCATCAAAAACTCTTTGGTCACAAGCCTTTTTATGATCATCGAGTATTTGGATGCTTATGCTATTCGAATATCTCTTCTACTGCACCACATAAACTTTCCCCTAGTTTTGTACCATGTGTTTTTCTTGAGTATTCTTCCCATCATCAAGGCTGTAGATGCTTTGATCCTTCCTCAAAAATGTGTCCTCATATTCCAACATATTCTCTTTGACAAACATATTTTTCCTTTTACTGCTACCTCAATTCCTTCCACAACTAATTTTTTCTTATTTTCTTCTGCATAACACTTCGACCAATAATGTCCCTATCATCACCTATGTGTCACCTACACCAAATGGGGGTGCTACTGCCACTGCACCGACTGCTGCTTCGCTGTCGCTGCATCTTGCCCATCTACAGCCAACTGCTAGTGTCATTGTTGCACCCTACCTGCAGTTCCACTTTCCACTGTTGCATCTGCTACTTCACTGCCACAGGACATTGCTCCATTGCCATCTGTTGTAGCATAGGGGCGAAGCTACAGTAGATACATGAGGTACAATCGCACCTCCAAATTTTTTCTCAAAAATCTAGTATATACCCCCTTAATATATAGAGTATACACTACACATACTTATAAGTAACAAGGAATTCCTGGCAGCCGGCCCCTGCCCAATAGATGTAGGAGCAAAATTAGCGAATCAAGCCCAAGTGAGCATTCCAGCAGCTCATTTGGCTATCCCCATCCTGAGTTGAAGTCATCTCCTCAGGGCTCAAGCTCAGACTATAGCTACAGGAGTAGATCAATCGGTGCATGCCCTAAAGACCATCAGCTCCACGTCTCCGCCGCACACGCGACGACTCCTCTGCTCCTGGGACCTAGGCTCTGGCTTGGCTCCATGGGCCATGGAGTCCATGCCTTGTCGCCTCCACCCCTCTGGTCAGCTCATCCTTATTTCTTGTCTCCTCAACGCATCATGGCACGGTAGATCACTAGATCCTGAATCTCTACTCTACTCTTTAGTCCCTCTAGTTGTTTTCCCTTTAGTTCGAGCTGACAAGCTTAGATTTGTTCTCTAGTGGTCGGATTTGGGAACTGAACTAGTGAACCAGACATTTCTCACTACAAATGGTTGAAGGCCTTTTATTTAGGGAATGATAATTCTAAACTTGGTCATGAATACACAATACTTTGACAATCTTCACTTTGAGATGAATTTAGATTACACACTCAACTATCTCTAACTTAAGGTGAATTCACTCCTATAGTGTGAATTTGCTCTTGTAACCAAAATAAATCAAATCTCCTCAAATCATAATTCACTATCAATAATTCTTATGTGTTAAAAGTTCATAGGACTAATCAATGAGTAAGACTGGATTAGTCTTCTATATATGTTTCTCCTATGACGTTAAATAACTATAGTGAAGAACCCATCTCATGGACTTATTATATGCTCCACCTGGAACATATAACTCGGCAAATAATGCCCATTGAAGAAAGACTTGTATGTGTGATCATGACATACATTAAACTGCCAACTGTAAAAGTGAATTCCATAATATGGTTGAAAGTTGTCTCATGTAGAAGAACATCGAAGAAATCGCCAATGATTAATCCTGCATAGAATACCATCAATAATAGGTACAACAGCCTGAATTACAATGAATTCCATCTATAAGAAAAAACAATTCAAACATCAAAGCTAATGACACAGTCTCTTGATGAAAGATGATGATTAACTGAAGCAGAAGATTGTTGATGGAGATGGAGTAGTACAATGCCTAGGCATGGCATCAGGCGGCGTAGGCAATGATGTTGGCAAAACTAGTGTTTGAATAGTCACTAGGGTAGAACACGGGTCGACACTCGGTATAGAGTCGAGTCACGGAACGGAGTCAAGTCGAGTTGGTACGTATTTTTGTGTATCCAGAAAGGACTTATGAAATGCTTGGTGCACTTCTGTGTACTCATAGCAAAAATATTTGGAAACTTCTTGGTAGCCTTCTTTGCCGCACCTTTTTTCTTGTTTCATACCATTTGTTAGACTGTTGAACCCGGAGTTCTAAGACTAATTGTTATAAAACACACAACAAATATAGAGGATCAAAAGAATGAGATATACGGATTTAACGTGGAAAACCCTTGCGAAAAAAATCACAGACGTACGAAAGTAGAATTCACTTACGAGAAGAAATTACAAACATAAGGAACTTCGACATGTATATTGTCTCAATAAGAGCTGTGCATCCTCAGATTCGAAGTCTGTAGGCGAAGACGTGAAGTCACCATCGACTCGACAGATTGCAGTGATCTGACGATTCTTTTTCAATCAAATCTCCTATGAAGTGGATGTCGCACGATGGCTTCCTTGGTGAGTGGTGATGCTGTGCAATGGCCTTCCCCGGGAGTCGCCTTCTCTCCGGGGCAACTGCTAGGATCTTGAACCCCAAGCACTGATACCACTTGTTATAAAACGTACGGCAAATATAAAGAATCAAAAGAATAGAAAACATAAATTTAATGTTGAAAATCCTTTTGGGAAAAACTATGAACAAACCAATGCAGAATATCACTATATGAGAAGAGATTACAAACATAAGGAACTTCAGCATATCTCAACCGTGCAACTTCAGGGTACATATATAGGTTAAGGAACAAGAGTTCTTTGAGATTACAAAATCGAGATGAGGTCGACGTATATATCCATGCCCTGTTGAACTTGGATTTTTTTGGTGTCCTATGGCTTTTTCACTGCAGCTAGTTTATTTTACACTGTAACTAGTAGTAGTTTTTTTAGCGTAATTAAATTTAAAAAAAATTAAAAATAAAAAAGGTTATCCTACCACGAAAAATACAAAGGAACATGAAAAAAGAAAAGCAAAAAAAATCAAAAAGCGAGAACAAGTCAAAATTAAAGAATAATAAACTAGAAATAAGAAGTCAAAAGCTAAAAAAACCGAAATAAATGAGACCTTAAACACATATACGAATTCATATCTTATTTTAACAAACTGTATAGTCATAATCAAAGCTATTGGATCTTACGTAACCTCAGCTAGCTGCTACTAGCTAGCGTCCACAGAAATATCAACCAAGCAATGTGGACAGCTCAAATTCTAAATCCTTCTGGCGAACGCAGACATGTTACTTTCGACATCACATGGAACCACCATATATTGCATACAATTTCAGCTCTCATCCAATCGTCTTGCATACAATTTAAAAAATAAAAATTATATTACTATAAACAACAGAAAAGAATAAAAAATTAAAAAAATAGAATTAACAAGTTAGAAGCTAGAAACATAACCTATCGGAGCAGACCTTAAACTCGTGAACAAGCAAATACATACACTCATACGATCTAGCAAGCAAAACCGAAATTCGTTGTTGAGATACAACGCGTTAAATAACCATAGGATCAGGGAATTCTTTTGAAAGAAAAAAAAACGTAGCATATGATCCGTGACGTCAGGTCTTTGATCAGTGAACCAAAACTGGCCAATCCGCCGCGCCATCTCGCTGGCCCCACCATAGATTACTACTCCAGAATATCCCAGTCAAGGACGTAGGGCGTCCTTTTTTTGGACTCGATAACTTCTATCTTTATTTTTTAAAACAATAGTAAATAATAAAAACATTAAAGTAAACAACACATGGTTTTAAATTTTAGGAACCATTTAAATAATCTAAATCGTTTTGTTTATTTTTAACTTTAGAAAAAACAAAAGGCAAAAGTGAAAACAGCAGCGCCTTAGCCTGTCCCTAGACTCCCTACAGTTATAAGGTGACAGCACCAGCAGCAGCTTCGATCCCAATTTTTTTCGAACCACTGTTTTGGCTCCTTGTCATGCTATACTTATCAGCGGAAAAAGGTCAGTGAAAATGTGAGTATTTATGGCGATCGATCTGAGAGGAGAGGAGGACAGCGATCGATCTGAGAGGAGAGGAGGACAGTGAGCCGGTCCAGATGTTGACTCGGCACTGCCCAGGCACTGACGCTGATGTGCTGTGGTAGACGGTAGTACCTGCTGCTTTGTTATGACCGGCAAGTTCGAAAGTCGCGGCACCAATAATTGCGTCTTGGGGGTGGGCCCTCTGATGATAATGATCGCCATTTGCTTGGCTTTTATTTATGGACTGCATCAAAGTTGACTCAATTTTAAAGGGACGTTTGTTTTAGTGATGATATCTGATTTTTGGTTAAAATTTTATTATAATTAATTTTTTACTGTAGTTGATTTGATTTTTTGGGTATAATTAATTTTAAAAAAATATAAAAATAGAAAAAATATGTTAACCTATTAGGGATAATACCAAGGAACATAGGAAAAAAAGAAAATACAAAAAAGCCTAAATATATCTAAAAAAAATTTAGAAAAAGATGAAATACTGAATAGTGAAAAAAAAACAGAAACTAGAAGCAGAAGTCGAAAAAAAGCCGATACGAGCGGGGGTGTTTGTGGTCATTTGTTGGCATTTATGGCTGTTTTTTAGTTTGGTCTATAACTTTTAGGTTATTTATAAAAGATAGTATGAAATAATAGAAACTTATATATGATTTTAGCTGATATAAATAAATGAAATCACTATAATGTGTAATAAATTAATTTATAGATCATATTTTAAAAAATACTTTGTTTGAAATCTAGTTATTGTAGAAAAATCAAAAAATAGTTTTTAGAAGCTAAAAAGAGGTATGGCTTATGGTTATATGGCAATTGGGCCATCAATCAATCATTATGGACATTCGTAGCTTCTCAAATCTGATCATGAAACGAAACACTAGATCACCTACAGTATGGTTGTCTTGAGTGTGGCAATATGCTGTCTGTATACCGGGGCTTAACCTGAACGCGTCCCCGTTGAAAGCCACACTAGCGACTTGAGTTCTTGGGAGTAGCAAAAGAAAATCTACACCTTGAGCTGTTTTGCCGTTGAAGATAAGATAACCAAAACCAGCAATGTACAACGGGCCACCATTCGCTCGATCGCACAAGCTAAAGGCTGGATCACTGGTACACTAAGACACTGTGCACGTTCGTTTATCTTAAGGAGGAGTTCGGAATAACGATAATTTTTAATTTTTGGTTGAAATTTTATTTTAGTTGATTTATTTATTACTGTAACTGAGTTGGTTTATTAGACATAATTAAATTTAAAAAATATAAAAATAAAAACGACATGTTAACCTATTACGAACAATGCAAAGAAATACGGAAAAAAAACAAAAAACAAAAAAAAACAAAAAATGCACAATAAACTTATCATCGAACGCTGCCGCTCAACGCGTAGCCATCGCGTTGTTGAGCGGGGCCAACTCTTAGGGGTGTTCAGAATAATGATGGTTTATATTTTTTACTATAGTTAGTTTTTTATTGTAGTTGAGTTGGCTTATTTGACATAATTAATTTTTTGAAAAAAATTAAAAATAGAAAAACATGTTAGCATATCATGAACAATGCAAAGAAATATGAGAAAAAAGAAAACAAAAAACAGTCAAACAAAATAAAATTGTAAAAAAAGCCATCGTAGTCGCAGAAGCTGGAAGCAGACGCAGGAATGAGCATGGCCTTAATTAATTGTGCTTTTCATCTTACTATCAGCTCTGATTATTCCACAAGAGAGGCGCGTATCCATGGGGCCTGCTTATTTCAGTTTGAGCTTCTAACTTTTTTTTACTATTTCTAATTTTTGTCTTTTTTTGACTTTTTTAACTTTTCGCCGGTTCTTTTTTTTCTCGTACTCGTTTGCACTATACGTGATGAGATAACCTGTTTTTCTATTTTTAGATTTTTAAATTTTAATTATGCCAAATAAACCACTATCAGATACAATATAAAATAAACTAACTATAATACAAATTCAATTATAAATCACTAATTTTTAACCCAAACAAACGTCCTCAAACCATGAGAGCGGCACGGGAAATTTGGCAGCTAATCCGTCCTGTTGGCTATCTTGGCTCAAATAACTTGGACGCTTGAAAAGTCATTTGGTATTTGTTTGGTTCCCCATTGATCAGAAAGCATTAATCTCTTTTTCCTAGATTGAGGTCTGGTTTTATACAATTCAAGAAAGCTGTCCCACCTGACCTAAAGCACCTAACAGAAAATGAAAGCTGCCTGCAGCAGCACTTGTTCCTTTTATTTTGAGGGGAAAAGGAGCACTTGAGCAGATAAAGGGGGTGTTCTTTGTGGCTTCTAGAAGTGGTTTGATTTTTGCTACAGTAACTAACTTTTAAACGGAGTATTTTTTTAAGATGGAGTCTACAAGTTAATTATAGTACACGTTAAAAAACTAATATCTGTATCAACAAAAATCGCAAGCGAGTATCTCTCTTTCCGTAATCTCTGTCGCAAATAGCCAAAAAGCCATCAGCCGCAGCCGCAAAGAACAGGCCCAAATTAAGATTTAATTAGTTGCTCTTCCGATTAGTTATAGAATGGAATGCGATTAGGGCTCATCAACAGGCTTGCCGTAAATATTTTTTGCATATGAACATCTAGCGTCAAGATGTAGATAATTCACTTAGCGGCAAATGGAGTATTTGCTGTAACGCTAGAAAGAAAGAAAAATATTTTTTTTAGAAGGAAAGATAGAACTTTTGCTCTGTCTCTGTTAGTTTCATAGGCTCAGCTGGGTGGATTAGGATGAAAACTGAGTGAGACATAAATGATAGAATTTTAATTGATATAGATATCAGCTAAAAATTAAGTGGGGCTGTGCGGGCATTTACTGGTCCGCCTCTGGCTCATAGCATTCTCCTTGGTTTTATCTTCTTGTCTTAGAGTCCGCTTATTTAAGCTTAAAAAGTTAGTTTATGATTTATTTTATACTATAACTGATAATAGCTTATTTGACATAATTAAATTTAAAAATATTTTAAAAAAAAGATTAGCTCATTATGGATAATACAAACGAATACAGAAAAAATACAAAAAGCTAGAAAATAAATAAAAAATAATAAAAAAATAAGCAAGTTAGAAAGTAAGCTCAAATGAGGATGGCAGAGGCAAATACCGTTTCACAGTCCTCATCTCAGGCTGAACCAAAGCTGGGATACAATCATACAAGTACGTGGTGATGAGCTTAACGCCGCGCTCAGCCATAAGAAAACCAGCGTTTGATTTTTGCGTTGAGCGAAGTTTTCACTGTTTATTTTTTGTTTTTTTATTTTGTGTTTTTTTGTATTCTTTTGTATTATCTGTGATGGGCTAACATATTTTTTATTTTTAATTTTTTAAAATTTAATTATATCAAATAAATCAGCTTAATTATAGTAAAAAAATCTACCAATTACAGTAAAAAATATGTAAACCATGTTATTCTAAACGTTAGCTAACTGAGGTCGTGATAATTAAGTAGGGCCCACTAGGTGACGTGTTACGGCCGTCCTGAGTAAAGATGGCAACGGGTAAATACCCGTCGGGTATTGCCAACCCATACCCGTACCCGATACCCGCACCCGCACCCGCTACAATACCCGTACCCGCACCCGGGTATGAAAACCTACCCGTACCCGCGCGGGTATTTATACCCGACGGGTAACCCGTACCCGAATTGATAAAGGTATATACGAGGCATATGTATATACGGGCGCGGGTATTTCCATCGGTTTCGTTTCGAATATATATATACGAGCCACATGTATATGTACCCGTTGCTATCTCTAGTATACACCGTGGGTATATTTTACCGTGGGTATGCGGTCGGTAGTATATACCCGTACCCGCACCCGCATACCCGATGGGTAGAGTTTCTTGCCCATTAGCATACCCGCGGGTGAAGTTATCTTTCCATACCCGCCTCCTTATCGAGTAAAACCCATCGGGTATTCGGGTTTCGGGTACCCGTTGCCATCCCTAGTCCTGAGGAGGTGATGGATCTTATCGTTGCGTGGACGCTGCTGATAGGTGGACCCCACGAATGGACCGGTCGAACGCCCTCCAATTATCCCGCTCGGGTCGAAGCTCACGGGAGCCTCGCTCTGAAGCTCGGCTGATGGCTCGGCTCCACTGCTAAGCTGAAGCCGAGTCTTCGAGGCGGCATGAATGCATGCTTGCGTATATTAAACGTGAAACTGAGAACATCCTAAGACGCACACCCGACAAATGTAACTGGTTTCGACGCCATCATGCAACCATCTGAGCATATGAGGAGGAATTTTCATCCGTCTGATCATGACAAGCTAACAAAGGCAACATCCTAAAATGCAAACCCGACAAATGTAACTGATTTCGACACCAATTGTGTTGTCCAAAACTTCAGATAGTAAGTTCTGTTATCCTATTTAAAGAGTACTTCGTACCAGATACGTCACGGATGAACTATCAAAGATTATCGATTACTAATTTGTTGTGATTGGCTATGTGTGAAGAGTATTCTTGACTAGGCCAATATTTTCAATCAAGAGAGGTTAAAATAGAATTTCATTTAAACTCATTCAACCACAGCCCACCTATACCTTAATCGAGCCCATTAAACCTGGTTATGCTTTCAACCAGAGAAAAACAAAGAGATATGATTTATTTAACATAACTGGTCATCGACCAGTTATCAGATATTCAAAAAAATTTGAACAAAATTAATTAATTTCGAGGTTGTTGACTTTGAGTCAGTGTACAATGCTATTTTAAGAAAACCTTCTCTAACTATGTTTATATGGCAGCCACTCATTGTGCACACCAGAGTGTCAAGATTCCTAGTCCGAAATGTGTCATTACAATCCAAGGCAATCAATCTACTGCTCTAAATTTTGATAGCAAATCCTTAGAGATTGTCTATCATCTTCCATTAAGAGATCTTAATGAAGCAGAAACACCTAGCAAGGTGGAAAAGCTCAAAGCAACTCCTCACCCCACTGAAGAAGTGAAAAAAGTCCAAGATAATTCAGATTAGGTCAGGACTCAATAAGGAATAGGAGCTCAAGATTATCACCTTCATTCAGGCAAATGTAGATGTGTTTGTGTGGAAACCATCTGATATGCCTTGAGTCCCAAGAAGGTAATCGAGTGTAGGCTAGCCATACAACCTGATAGATGACCAGTGAAGCAGATGCTATGGTGTTTCACTCTTGATTGACAAGAGGCCATCCGAGCAGAGTTGGATAAACTCTTATATGTTTGTTTCATTAGCGAAGCAGACCACCCATATTGGCTTGCGAATCCTATCATGGTCAAGAAAACTTACAGTAAGTGGCACATGAGTGTTGATTTCACTAGTTTAAATACTACCCATCCTAAAGATGATTTTTCTTTACCCCATATCGACTAGTTGGTCAACTCAACCACAGAGTGTGAACTGATGAGTTTCCTAGATACATATTTGGGTTATCATCATATTAGCATGGCAAGAGATGATGAGGAGAAGACTGCATTCGTCACGCCATTCAGTATCTACTTCTACATCAAGAATGCTAGAGCCATGTACCAGCGCTTGATGCGGAAGACCTTTGTAACATAGTTAGGGCGTAATCTAGAAACTTATGTAGATAATCTTGTAATAAAGCACTAAAAGATCTGACCATCCATCTGATTTGGCTGAAACCTTCAATGATTTGAATAAACATGGTATCAAGTTAAATCCAGAAAAGTGTACCTTTTGGTGTTTCTTTTGGTAAATTATTTGGTTTTCTAGCTTGTTCTCGTCGAATTGAAGGTAATTCAGAAAAAATCTGTGGCATTGAAGCTTTACAACAACCTTCCACTATCAGGGAGGTACAATGTTTAACTAGTCGAATGATGGCACTCAGTCATTTTATTTCTTGACCAGGAGAGCGTGTTTTGCTTTTATGTAAGGTAATACATAAATATAAAATTTTTCATTAGTCAGGTGAAGCAAATAAAGCCTTTGGGGACACAAAACCTTTTTTTGGCTATGCAACCAATATTGGTTTCACCTTCTCTAGGGGAACCCTTATTGATATATTTGGCTGCTACGCCTAATGTGGTCAGTACAGTACTTGTCACTGAATGAGACGGAGTATAAAAACAACATACTATGTAAGTGAAGTTTCACATGGGCCTAAGAAGCGATACCCTAATGTTCAGAAATTACTTTACACTCTATTAATGGCTTCTTGTAAGCCTCGACATTATTTCCAATCGCATAAAATTAACATGGCTACATCATTTCTCTTGAAGAGTATACTACAAAATCAAGAAGCAACTCGTCGTATTGCTAAATGGATAGTAGAATTTGAAGAATTTAACATCCAATCCGTGGCCAAACCAGTGATAAAATCTCAAGCTGTGGCAGATTTTATTGCTGAATGGACTAATTCTAAACCACAAGAACATAATGTATTAAATATGGACGACCACTGGACACTATGTTTTGATGGGTCTCGTGAACTCAAGGGTTTTGGGGATGGTGTAGTATTGGTTACGCCACAAGGCTATGAGCTACTATTTGCTGTTCAAATGCAATTTCCTGCCACCAATAATATGGTACAGTATGAAGGTCTTTTGCCAGGCTCCGAGCAGCTAAATCCCTAGGAGTCCAATAATATGGCAGAGTATGAACCGAGTAGCTAAATCCCTAGGAGTCCAATAATATGGCAGAGTATGAAGGAGCACCTTAATCGGGCTCATTAAATCTGGTTATGCTTTGAAGCAAAGAAATAGAAGAGATATTTAACATAATTAGTCATCGACCAGTTACACCCATTGCTGATTAGTAAGGGGTAATAACTAACTCCCCTATTATATCATTAATTGCCACCCCTTAGATATAAATTAGGGGGGCAAATGTGTCTCCAAGAACAAGCAACATTCCTTTCCGCACTTCTTGAAACTCAATTATCTAAGGCAATAAAATCTCTTGAGTGTATCATTGTCCCTTTGTTATTTTTATAAGTTTGATAGAAGGATCTAAGTCTTGTACATCGACAATTTGTATATATAATTTTGTGACAGACGGCATCCACATATACCGGTAATCACAACATGGATTTTAGTGTAGATGATGTTGTGTATAGCTCATATACGGCGAGGTTAAAGGGAAGAAATGTATAAACTACATTATCAATATTTTGTAACTCTAATTATGAAAAGAAATTCTTCGTATGGATAAAGCCGCCACAATTCAGCTCATGGAGACGTAGGTATTTTCGAACCTCGTAAATAAATCCTTCTTTTGTGTGTGATCTTATTCTTTGTTGAGCACTCCAGCGGATGGGAGAATCGGTCAACGGTTCATGAGAAGTTAGCATGATTAAAATTGCATCATCGAATTTGCCTGCGTATTGCCTTAAGAAAACCATCAGTGGCTGTTTGGAATGTAGCACTGCGGAAGAAACATTTATAAATCCTATTTGAATCTTATAAAAATTTCCGTGCTCGGAACAAAAACATCAAGTACGTCGCTCGGGATTCTCTGACGTAGCTTCGGCTACGTCAGAGGTGACTTACACCCTGGATCCGGTCGTCCATCTCTGAATGACAGTCCAAATTTTTTCTATCTTTATTTTTTAGTTTTTAATTTTTTTAATTTTAGTTTTTAGTTTTTTTACTTTTATCTTTTTAGATAAAAAGATAAAAGTAAAAAAACTAAAAATTAAAATTAAAAAATAAAGATAGAAAAAATCTGAACCTTCTATCTAAAGATGAACGATCGGATGCAGAACGTAAGTCACCTGATGTAACCGAAACTACGTCAGATAGCCGAAGCTACGTCAGATAATACGCGCTGCAAGTACGTTAGATTGTGAGAAAGCATTTCAGCTGAGCCGAGGCCGAGGCGAGCCGATCCAAGCAAAGCCTCGGAGAAGGTGAAAAGAGTTTGAAGTCCACAGCACCAGTCATTCCCTATCCAAAATTACACCAACGCCCCCAATATCTCGCCTAATAAATCCTCTACCCCTCCCCCAACCTCTCTTCTATAAAAACCTCTTCCCCACCCTTTCCAAGGGAACAAAGGATCACACACTCCAAGGCTCAAGGCAAACTCTCTCTCTCTCTCTCTCTCTCTCTCTCTCTCTCTCGTTCATCTCTGTCGTCCTCGAAGGACGACGACACCACGCATACGTCTAACATACGTACACGAAACGAAACCATATACCATGGGCCTGCTTGACCAGCTCTGGGACGAGACGGTGGCCGGCCCGCGCCCGGACTCCGGCCTCGGCAGGCTCCGCAAGTACTCGTCCTTCTCCCCGTCCTCCTCCGCTGCCGCGCCGGCGGTGACGCGCAGCATCACCATCGTCCGGCCGCCGTCGCTGTCGGTCCCGTCGCCGCGCGGCGAGTCGAGCTCCGTGCCGTCCTCCCCGGCCAGCGCGCCGGACTCCCCGTTCGCATCAGGTGGGCTCGCTCGCCTCTGTTTCTTGGCCTCCTCTTCCCTTCCGAGAAAAAAGCCGTACCTTTCTTTCTTTAGTATTGGCGTGTAGTGCTTTCAGTGTAGAACTGTAGATCCGTGTGGTTGGGGATTGGATCCCGATGCTTACCTCTTTAGGATCTGCGATGAGCAGAGATACGCATAGAGTGAGTAGATAGTTGTATCAGTCCGTGAGCCTTCCATGAAAATGGGAAGAGAAAAATATATAACTTGTTGCTTTATGCTTCATGCCCTATGCCTTGAGTGCGATGCAGTCGCAGATCTACGACTGCTATTCTAAAGTAAGTAAAAATATCAAGAAATTGGTCATTTGCCCTGAAATTTCTCTAGTGTTGAATTGATGTTATCTCTGAAACTTCATTAAGAAAAAGAGTGGATCGAGTGTGATGATCTAGTCCAAGATTGATAGGACATGGTTTCGATCAGAAAGTAATGAGAACTTGTGCACGCATCTGTGATTAATACGCCTGACCTGTTGGTGTGGTGGAGGATTCGGTGCAGCTACCACGCCCAAGGGGGACAGCTGGAGGAGGCTTCGCCGGAAACCCAAGAAGGCCAACGTCGGCGCGGAAGCGGCCGTCGGGCCGAGAAGTCCCACCGTGTACGACTGGTGCGTATATACGCTGCCTTCGTTCTCACTTTAAGTTTCTTGTACCATGGAGAATGATCAGTACCAACGGGAGTACTTGTAACTTGGCAAATAAGGTCACAATGATAGGCTCTGGTTATCTAACTTTGGACCTGATGTGCTTCAAGGGTGGTCATCAGTTCATTGGATCGATGAACTAGCGCGAGCCGTCGAGACAAAAAAAGCGCGAAATAAGCGATCCGCCGAGCAGAGGACATGACAAAGGAAGCTAGCTAGCGTGTTTGTTTGAGGCTGCGTTGTGTTTGTGAACATGTTTCTTGTGTATCTGTGTGAGATGGTGCACTGTTTTCTTCATAGCTGTGCGCCTTTGCCGATCACTGTGAATGTGTGGTACTAGAGTGAGTCCTAATGGGGCTGATGAGTTCATGGGTGTTGGAAGTAGGCGGCGATCTAGCTACGTTTGGCCTAACGGGGTGAGTTCTTCCGGGGAAGAACACTGAACTGATCGAGTATGTGATATGCAAGTGTGCGCCTCCTTTGTTTCTACCCTCCTCTGTAATTAAGTACCGCTGTGTATAATGCAAGAGAAAATAATGCAAAGCATGGCTGCGCTTTCTGCTACTCCTGTTGATCTTGGATGCATTGTCGACTCATGTTCCTTGATTGACCGGCTCAAGTTCGAGTAGATACAAAGAGTTGTGTTCTAACAGATCCTGACCATATTCAGATCTGCCGGGGTAACCAGATTCTTCATTTGTATAGTGGAATAGTAGGATTCCATTTACCTTCATGAATCTGAACTACGAATCCTTAGTCCTTTTTGACTGCTCTAGAGACCTGAATCCAGTGATTCCCACGGAGGAACACTCGCGCAGTGCTAAGCCTGCACGTGCTATTCTGCTTGTCATGTTAAGGGAGCGCTCATTCCAGCTTCTTTTCTCAGCCATGGACGTTCAATCTATTGTAGTAGCGATAGATGAACTGTAGCAATTTTATTTTTATTCAATTTTTTTTACATTTTTTTAGTTTTTTGTGTTTTGTTTTTTTCATGTATTCCTTAGTATCGTCCGCTCTAGATTAGCGTGCCGCTTTTATTTTTACATTTTTTAGATTTAATTATGCCTAATAAGTAAACTCAGCTACAATAAAAAATCAGCCAACTACAGTAAAATTTCAGCAAAAGCTAAAAGTCATCGCTATTCCGAACGCCCCCTTAGTCATGGAACTACCTTATTGGACAAACCAAATCCATCAAGATTTTGTGTGGACTGTACAAGTAGAATGTCAAGATTACTTGGATAAAGGATGTTGTAGATCCTTCAATCCCTCTCACGGGAATTCATTGTGTTGGGATATAGGTACGCTATACTAGTATAGATTAATTTTTTTACCAAGTAAATCAGGAAGCTATAGGAGTAAAAGATCATAAATCTTTATCACTAGACACACAATACAACGGAGTAGAGTTAAAGCGATCGGTTTAACGAAGCGTGCGTCGATGTAGTGGAAGTAGTTGATCGTCCTCTGGTCAACCGTCTCCTCGCGATCGTCCCGATTAGCATTGCAGTCGCAGCAACACCTCTACCGAGGTTCACATCTAGGGATGGAACGCCGTGCGTCGATGTGCTAGCACCAACACATACGACAGGGGTTATGAAAGGTGGCAGCTAGGGTTTTGATGAGTGTGTCTCAAGATACCTCCCTCAGCCCCACATCTCTCTTTATATAACCTCCAATTGGATTCTTATCCGATATGATCAGATATTGTATCTAGGATCTTTATCCAATACGAGTAGAGATCGTATCTCACTCAGAGAACCTTCAACCGGATCCAATATGAGTAGAGATTACATCCCACTCAAGTCTATCATCCGGACTCTTATCGTTTTGACTCGTTAAGTGTGTGACTCTGTAGATTTATGTATATTTAGCAATGGGTCGAAAATCTCTTTCCAGTCTATAAGTCAGTAACGGTTTCTATCAGGATATAACGACTCTCAAATATACATAAAGATCATATCAAACAAACCTATATAGTGCTTATGTATAGATCTCTTTGCCTCATGATACCAAATCGAACTTAAGGTGAGAAACGTGTCATCCTATGATAACTCGATCTTTCACTCGAACCTGTAGTGAATTACTCGGTTATGATTGACTCCTCAATCATATTCGGTATGGCTATACATTTTCTTAATCCAACCATATCGAGAGGCTCAGAGATATCTCTCTCGTTATATAGGAAGGGCAAATTCTATCTTGATTACTCATATTTCTCCGCATGTTTTATAGTAAATCTGAAAGCTATATTTATAACCAATCCATTACGGAGAAGTATTTGGTAATCATAAGTAAATTATTACATATGTAGCAAACCGTGACGATATTAGGTCTAAGGATTCTATATATACTATGTATGAAATCAACTGATGATATTCAAGAATATAACAATTCCCGTAGTGTCTCATGGTAGGTTAATCCAACACTATGTTCTCTAACATGTATCCACATAATTGATTTGATATTATCATATCCATGATCCGTGAAATATGATTATCAATCAATATATGTGCTGATTTGTAAATCATAATTATTCCATATAATGTGTCATGATCCCGGGTAGAAGGGAGAGAGAGAGGGACTAGATGAGGTAGACTATAATATTTCTCTTCATTGATTGATTCCCCAATAGCATGCGGTAGCCTCTTTATATAGATGGCTCCTCCTAACAGATAGATTCTAATCTCAATTATATCTCTAACAAATATAGCAACTCATATTATATCTCTAATTATACCTCTAATAAAAGGAATCTCATCTCTAACTTAAATAGAAACTGGGCCTTGGGCCTAAGGCCCACACCCCTAACACTACACCCCCCTCGGACAGGCAGCTCGTCCTCGAGCTGCTAGGCGGCGATCATGACTTCTGACGCCGGTGTAGAAGACGAACGATGGCGGAGTTTTACAGCGGATGGAGACGGCCGACTCGATCCAAACGGAACAGGGTTAAATGATATCTGCAAAATTTTGTTTGTTTGTTTCTCTCTCTCTCTCTCTCTCTCTCTTTTGTTTGCTTTCCTTTTTTTCCCTTTTTTTCTGTTTTTTTGTTCTCTTTAGCTTCTGAAGGAAGCCACTACGTGGCTTTTAAAGTAAGCTACCCACCGTAGAAGCAACACAGGACCAGATGGCCTTGGGCCTTGCGGTGGCTAGGCGGCGGGTCCGAGAACCAGGCGGCCGGGGCCAAGCGGACGGGCGGCGCGGCCGGGCCGGAGCGCGGCGGCGGCGGCGCAGCGCGCGCCAGCGGCGCGCGCGAGGACGCGCTTCGGCGGCTGGCGGCGAGGCGGCGGCGCAGCGTCGTCGTGGCGGGCAGCGCGGCGAGGACACGCCGCGCGGCGGCGGCGGGCGTCTCCGGCACGAACCCGTGGCGGTAGCGGCGACGCAACGGCGCGCGGCGGCAGGCGGCGGCGAGCGCAGAGTGGCCCGGCGAGACGGCGTCGTAGAGGAGACGGCCACGCCGGGCGTCCGGCGGCGAATGAGGCGACCACGCGACGGGTGGCTCGGCCGAGGCGGTCTGAGCGGCGGCGGTCGGCGTCTCGGCACGGAACCGGCGCGGCAAGCGGCGGAGCTGCGTAGCGGCCGGCGCCAGCGGCAGTGGCGCGGGCGAGAGGACGCGCTGGCGGTGGCGCCGGGCAGCGCGGCCGAGAGGACACGCCCGGCGGCTGCGCCGCCGGCGAGCGACGGCAGCGGGGCGGAGCCAGGCGGATGGCGACTCCTCCTCCTTGCAGCAGATCTGACGAGGAAGAGATGGCAGTGGGCGGATCTGGAGCGGTGGCTTGAGGAGCGTCGGTCGGTGCGGCCGACGGCGGTTGAAGGGCATCGGCCTTTTTTCTCTTGTCGCTTCTTCATCCGATTCTCAATGGCTTCCATTAATTTATTCACGTTCTTGGTCATGTCGTCCATCAGGGTTGCCATGTCCCTTAGGGTTGCCATCTGAGGGTCGGTCGCTGGATCATAAACCATGGTAGCAGAAGTCGTGGGAAGAGATCGACTGCTCTGATACCAAGTTGTCATGATCCCAGGTAGAAGGGGGAGAGAGAGGGACTAGATGAGGTAGACTATAATATTTCTCTTCATTGATTGATTTCCCAATAGCATGCGGTAGCCTCTTTATATAGATGACTCCTCCTAACAGATAGATTCTAATCTCAATTATATCTCTAACAAATATAGCAACTCATATTATATCTCTAATAAAAGGAATCTCATCTCTAACTTAAATAGAAACTGGGCCTTGGGCCCAAGGCCCACACCCCTAACATGATGACATAAGATCAGGGATAATTTAGAATACTATCAAAATATGAATAAAAAGTTCCATGAACAAGTCACATACTTATTGATCAATATAAAAGATATTTATTTAAAGGATAAAATAGCATATTATTTAAAAGATCATAAACATAAAAAAGATATAATCATCTCTATAATTGTCTCTAGGGTATCACTAATACATTGGTCTCAGGAGCAGAAGAAAAAAGATAACTTATTCGTTGATCGTATTCATTGGGGGGGGGGGGGGGGTCAAAATGAAATCAATATGGAGGAGGAAGAGGAGGAGGACGTCTGATCTGAAAGCGTTGTGTGCTCTTGTTTTAAAATCAACCGATTAGTATCAGGATTAGATTAGTCCCAGCACCAACCAGGTCAAAATGATGGCACCATTGACGAATTAAAAGGCCTTGTCGCAACATGGTCGTGATCTGGAGACCTGATCCCCCATTTGGGGTTATCCCAGAGGCCACTGAATCCACTCATTGATCCCATTCATGTGGGCTTATTCGTTCATTCCTCTTCGTCGATTGGCTTTGGAACATTCCATGTGGAAGGCTCGTGGTCCTGCAGGAAAAGGTTGGTGCCCGATCCTTGTGAGCAACCTGGCGTGCCTGCGCGTCTCACTCATCCGTGCCATCCGTGTCTGGGGCGGAGAGCCCCTTTCTTCATGTACTCTGATTTATGCGGGCAGATCATTTCAGGACCAGATGATGGAACAGGGGGGTAACATCAACGATGGGGCGTAGCTCACATACATGGTAGAGCGCTCGCTTCGCATGCGAGAGGCACGGGGTTCCATTCCCCGCGTCTCCAGCGTTCATGGATGACTCAGGATTCACTCTGAAAATCTGAAACATTTGGTTCATGCTCCATAATGGCATGTGCTCTGGCTGAAAGAACAGGGGCAGGCGATCTGATTCTTCTTCTGCAAAGCATCAGCCACCATTTTTTGCAAGCCGTTTTGTGCTGTTTCCTGTCAATTCCTGCACCCCCCCCCCCCCACGGTCCCTCTCTCCTCGACCAGTCCTTGTATTCTCTCCCATAAGTGTTCTGGATCACGCAAGCTGCAGGCCAACCGTCATCATGCTCGTTGATGTGAAAAAACATCCCTCTGTGGCTGTGCACTACGGGTGAGCGTCAATACTAACAGTTTCTGCGTTCCGTTAACCAACCAATTCGTCCTTGTCAGAGGTTTCATGGACGGCCGGTCTCTCCTTCCGGCCTCTTAATTCGTCGGCCAGGACGCAGAGCTTACCAGCTCCGCCAATGATTTGCACAAGGCATGCATAGCACGAGGCCATTAGGGATGGCGAGCAAATTGACGGTCGAGGTTGCGCGATCAGAAGGGGGCGTTTGGAGTCTGTCAGCATGACTCCTCGTTCAATCCGCTTGCGTCTCAGCCCAAGAGAGAAGAAGCACACCACGGCCATCCTGACGTCCTGTGTCGGAAGCCCGCCCAGGAATACAGATGGCTCCACTAGGTTCGCTCCACCACCAACGCCCACGAGCCAGGGGCCACCGCTCCTGCCCCGTGGCAAGCCCAACCTGCCATAGCGGTTAGCCCGCATCGCCCACGCCGACCTCGTCGCACGCTCCATGCACCTCATGCGACGGCCCGGATGACGCGCGGTTTGCTATGCTAAGTTGCAAGTCCGGCGCTGCCTCCCCAGCGTCCTCCACTTCACTCGCGCAACGCACACGCAGCATTCGCTCTCACGCTTGGGACTCTGGCCAGCCCACTCGCCCCATAGCGAACCAAGGCGGCGCACTGCATGCCCCGCCGCCCCGGCCTGGCGGCCTACAGGTGAGGTGAATAGGTGGACAGCTTTTTTCAGCGATCAACGCTTCCATTGTCGTTGTCCTCAAGGAAAGGGGGAGGGAGAGGCCCCGTTGTCCACTCGTCCCTCTCCCCACGGCCCATCTCACCCCCACCCCTGTCGCTGATTCAGCAACCTCACAATCCCCCACACGCACGCGGCCTACTCATATCTGGGTTTAGGCCATCGCTGGCGGGAGAGGGAGAGAGAAAGAGTCGACACTCGGCTGCCTTGCAGAGAGGGAGAGATAGAGGCGGTGGAGGAGGAGGCAGAGAGAGAGAGAGAGTTGGCCAACGGTCGCCTTGCGGAGAGGGAGAGGCGGCTGGGGAGGTGGGTGGAGTGGGGGAGAGGTCGCGGGGGAGGCGGGTGGTCTAAGGGAGAGGCGATCGGGGAGGCAGGGTAGGGTGGGGGAGATGGGTAGGGTGGGGGAGGGGCAGGCGGAGAGGGAGATGGAGAGAGGCGGCGGGGGAGACTGGAGGGGATTAGATAGGGGTGCCGTAGGGATAGGCATTAGACAATGGTTGTCTAGCAGCTAGCAAGCTACCATGCTGTTGTTTGCAACAACCCTCTACTACTTTTGCAGTGACAGCTGAACCTATAACAAAAGCAACGGGCGAGGAGGAAGAGAGGCAATAGCTGGGAAGCAGCTTTTGCAATGGTGGCCTACCCATTCCAGTGACAAGACGGAGAAAAGGAAGAAGGCAAAGTAGTGGTGAAGGCTGATAGATAATGGACAAATGAAGGACTCCCTACTTCGTGTTCTATAAAAAACCCTATTTGTCTCCCCATTTATTCACAACACAAATAGTGAAGCAACACAACTTCTATCTTCCATCTTTACTCTGTAGCAATACAATAGAAAGCTCAGTAGCGGTATGCTACCGAGTCACAGCATGAAGCACCGGGGCGCAGCCACAGCCGCTACCTCCTCTAGGACCTCTACTCCCTTGGTCCTCCGGCTCCGATTCCCATCGATACTCGTCGGCTCTCCTCAAGTATGGGAGACTACAGTATGGAGGACGGTCATATGGATAGTATGGAGATCTACGAGGAGTACCAAGATAATCTGGAACCGATAGGGATGCCAGATTTCTCTCCCTCATCCACGAATGGCAATGTTGGTGGGTCCAGGTCTAACACTGTCTGCGAAGGGCATAGTTCTGGAAGCACATAACCTGGAGCCATCGAGACTACCAAATGGTGGAGAACTTGTAATTATTGTAAAGCCCAATTAACTACTCATATAGATGATGAGACTGAGCATTTAAACCGACACTACAAAGTATGCTTGGATAAGATAGGGGTGCACAAGCAAAGGGGAGGAGTCCAGACGCAGCTGAACTTTGAAGCCGATGACTCTATGAGTACTTGGGTGTACAAGTACTCTTTATGCCTGTGAGGAAATTTACAACCCTCTTTTATGCCCATGAGAAAATTACTATATATATATTATTTTTAAAGATTAACCTATTAGGATGGGTAAAAGTCGTGCATTCGAAAGAATGATCTAACACGATTTTTGCTACAGTACTAACATATCAGTAGGAGAACTACCACATCTGATATTTACGAATCTATCATAGGGAGCTAGCAGAACAAAAAAAAACATTCCTACAAGTTTAGTTCTCTTTTACTTGAACTTAAGACATTTGGACATCATGGCACCAGAGAAGAGCGTACCTTAATATGTAGCCCATTATTTAGATGATGATTACAAAATAAACAAGAGAGTCATAAGGTTTAAGTTAATGACAAATCACACACAGAAGATGCCATTGTCGAGTGCATACTAGACGTAGTTGATGATTTTAAGATAGATAATAACATCATTTCTATAATTCTTGATAACACATTAGCGAATACAACGACTATGAGCATCCTCATCTCAAGGTTGCAGGCATATATTGGTGAATATGTGCTCCACCAGAAATGCGTATATCATATCTTGAACCTCGTTGTGCTAGACGGTATGCAAGTTATTGGCACATATTTGAACAATATATGCGATGTACTTTGTTATCTCATAAGTTCACCATAAGGGATAGCTAGGTTCGTGGAGTGCCGCACAGTCAATGGTAATGACCCAAGAAAATTCGGTCTTGACATGAAGAAGAGGTGGAACTCAATATACATTATGTTGAAGAATGTACAATAATATCAACATATTATATCTGTCTTTGTCAATGCTAACTCTCAGAATAATGAATTGGTAGTTACTAATTTAGTTTGGTAAATTGTTAATTATTTTTTTAGTTTTTAAGACCTTTTTATAAAGCAACTATGGTTCTATTCGGTGTTTACTACCCTACCTCTTGTTTAGTTATAGATTTTATTTGACTAATTATAGACAAGTTTGCTAAATCTAGAGGATTGCCTTTTAAGCTATGTGGTTTGCAGCAATGGAGGAAAATTTTATTAAATATTTTGGATCTATTTCATACCTATATTGCTGTGTTATTATTTTCAATCCCACAAAAAAAGTTTGCAGGTTTATAGATTAGTATGGAGGGAATAGGTGAATGCCTCGGTCTTGATTTCTCTGAAGCTTTCGAACATGTCAAAAAAGATATTTTTCATATTTTTCGCTTGTATCATGACAAGCTTGGCAGCAGTGTGGCATCAAAGGCCTCACAATAGGGGCAACAGGGCAAGGCAAGCTTGGTAGCCCACTTGTGAAAGAAGCTAAATAGTAAGTCTATTTCTTTATCCCCTCAGTCTCAAGTGCCCCTAAGTGAAATTTTGTCTCAGAGCTGAACCACTACCTAGAGCATAATTTTACAAATACCGATCCTAATCTTGCTGGTGGAGACAAGATAAACTTACTCAAGTGGTGGAGGCACATGTTGCTTGCCGCACTATAGGAGCTCAGCAAGTGCTGTGCTACAATTGCTCAATACCAAGAGCTGCTGAGCTCCGCTGTGTGGCACCAAATTAGTGGCTATGATTAGCACTAATTAAGTACTATTAGTACTAACTAAATCACACATTGATTCACGTGCGGCCGGCTAGCGACCTACCGAGCTAAGGGACCTCGACAAGTCCAAGGAGAGGGATTAAATTTGCAAAAACAGGTACCCGGAGGCTAAATGTTTTTAAAAAAAGTTGCCACAGTGTCATTTGTGTGAATGGTTCTGCTCTTAATAATGCAAGCCCAGAACCATGCCAAGCATGGTGTAGACATAGAATCGGGCACCAGGGTAAACACTTATCTTAATATGATAAATTCATAGTGAACAAACAAATTTAATTTTGCATAGTGAAATCTTATTGTCATAATTGCACAAGAATCAGAGCTAACTGTTCAAGGGATGAACATTGAAATTCAGTTGGAGAAGTTTATTGCAAATTGAACATGTGTTCTGTACTCTTGACAGGTCAGGACGCATTTTGCATGGCCTAGCTGGGAGGGACTCCTCGCAAGAATCGCCTCCAAGCACCCGCCCCCAACCCCACTCTATAGTTGGTAATATTTGCTCCAATTCGTTGATTTTTTTCTCAAGTGATGACAAATAGTTGGCATTTAAAAAACCAACGTTGAGCACTGATCGTTTTATATCATTTTGATCACAAGAGTTTTTTTTAATGCATGCAGGGGTCTTTTACTGTGGGAAACCCACGCTAGCCAAAGATTAGTTCCAAGGCACTGCATATAAACGCTGTTTACCATATCAAAATAGAACAAAGAAGAATTTTCATGCATTAATAATCAAATAAAGTTTGCCGCAATTAATAATGTACAGCATCCACATATATTTAAAGCTAGAAAAGACGCCCCCAACCAAAAAAGTTCGCTAGCCCTAATCCAAGGTCAGCTGGAGAAACAAGACTTAAGTCTTCAGATAGTACTTACACCTATGTGATCCCCAGATGCCAGTCTTGTCAAGGTCAAGGAGCTTAATCCATCGCAGAGAACAGCAATCTAGGTTTCTTCCCCATAGAAAAGAGAATACAGTTTAGTGGATGAAGTATGCCGCACTAAGAGCATCCTTTGCAGAAATTCTCTGCAGAATAAAGGAAGGTACTAAAGTATTAGATTGTTTCAAGACCTCTTAAAATATTCTGATGTACAGACTACAGGGTATGTCAATTGATTCTCATAATAATAGGTTTAAAAAATTGATATGAAGTTTATATTAGTTAGCCCCCTTCATATTGAATCTCATACACATTGTATTAGATTTTGGAAATTTAATTTTATATGGCAGTTAAAGACAGAACCTTTAGTGAATTATTCTTTTGAGAATGTGTTGTAGATGTAATGGCTCAATATCTTTCAAATAATTAAAGAGTGTCTATAGAAAAATATAGGTATCTGGTTGACATTCAATGCTTATAATGGTTTGGTTTTGTTTTAATATTGTAAACTTCGAATAGAATCTTCTTTTCACAAATCTGGCCAACTTACACCTCCATGATACACCAACTAATCTCCCAAAACAGAACAACGGAAAGTTTCCATTGCACCAAATTGAGCCTAATTTTTTAGAATCATGAACCTGATTTCCTTTTCACCAGATTGAATTTTCCAAACAAATTTATTTGGTAAATGTAAGTACCAGTTACCAAGTCTTGTAACAAGGATATTTGTGAGATCCAACAAGTAGTTATTGGTCTTTATAAAAGGCAGAGTTTAGTTTTACATCTAACATGGTAATAAGTGACCATAATTTGAGTTGACTCTCAAGCTTCAACATAAAAATCCTAAAGAATTGCAGTGCAGTGATACGTAAGAAAGGACAACATACCTTAGTAGGATTAAGGTTCAGCATGCGATCGATTAATTCCACAGCATGACAGTTACAGCTGGAGAGGAAAGTTTTTTTGCCCCATTATATTCAATCTTAATAGGAAAATAGTAACTACTGTCAATACACAGGTGATAAGTGATAGCAGGTGGATTACTTCTGAAATATATCTTTTAGGCATCGTTTGCTTGGTGCCACAGGATGGATAGTCTTGTACAATGGTAGCTTTGATACTCCTGCCCAGTTTTCTTCATTTGGAAATCCACAGAGTTCGAATATTTTTGATAGCTGCTCTTGCTAAAACAACATACAAGCTTCTATCAAGGTTTTATGTGGAAACATAAAAATAATAAAATTTGAGCATGGTAAATATTTGGCGAAATTAGCTCTAGGACACTGCAGTGGCATTTGCTATAGGACACCAGAAATTTGATAAATCGTTGATGGACACTACAAAATCATAGCCATTTGCCAGAACACACTGCATCTATTGAAATATGATTAATTTGCAAATTTAAGACACATAAGGGGAGTGAAAAGTCCCATTGAAAAAGAAAAATTTAAAACTTTGGCCATCCAAACTTGATAATTTGACGATCGATAATTTTACCAACCAAACTTTGTTTTAAAATTTTGCTCAGCAATAGAACCTCTAACGCCCCTTGTCTATCCTATATTTCAAAATAGTATTATTTTAATGAACCTGGTGTGTTCTAGCAAATTAATATAATTTTGTAGTGTCCAGCAAATTATCGAATTTCCGGTGTCCTCTAGCAAACACCATACTTTTGCAATGTGCTAGAGCCAAATTTACCTAAATATTTTCAGGAAGTAATAAACTGATATCCAAGGACATATTATCAACAAATATGTTGGCATGTTTAGTGCTTAGGAGGGGAGGAAAAGTTATAGGAAGCAAGGAGTACATACAAAAGAATGAAAAATGATATTAGTGACATGTCATTCCACTAGGAGGAAATGTAACAAAAATGGGAATCATGGGGGGAAATGGAAACAAAAATACAATAGTTAGTTAATTAACATAAATTTAAGATACAACTTACAAGTAAAGGATAGTAAATAAAGCCAGATTATCAATATCACATGTGTTGAATAACGTTGGTCCAAAGAAAATTATCTAATTTATATGGTCCAAAGAAATGGATCTTTCTTTCAGAGATTTGTCTGAATATTTGCACATACAACTACGATAAATATTCTACAGCTTTTGCAATGGAGAGCAGTAAGAAATAGCATAGCAGAATGAAGTTGGACAGATAGAAATCATCATAGAAAAGACAACATACACATAGAAACAAAAGGTTCAGTTTGTACATGAAACCAAAACTTGTTGTGCTTGAAGTTCAAGATGCAATAAGAGCAACAGGAAAGCAAGGAAAAGAAAAGGAGTGGACATAATACCTCGGTTCTGCCTGGGAATAATGGTTTCCTTAGTAAAAATTCTGCAAATATGCAACCGACAGACCAAATATCCACAGCTTCAGCATAATTTGAGGCACCGAGAAGCAACTCTGGGGGTCTATGAGCAATTCGTAGAATTGAGCAAGTTGTAGGGATGCCCGCATCAGCACATGGAGATGGGAAAAACACAATGATATAAGTCTGTAAGGAGGCTGGGCAAGAGATATTATAATGGGTATTTTCCTTGATTCTTTATTCCACTTACCGGTACCATAAAGTGATCACATGATTTGTGAAACTTCCATCTCTAGTAAATGGCCTTGCAAGGCCAAAATCGGCGATCTTTAACAGATTACCACCACTTATTAGAAGATTAGCTCCTACAAATGGTTCCATAAACAAGAAATTCTGAGGGCAGAATAAAAATCAATCAACGAGGTGAAAGTTGAAGTTAAATCCAAATTGAAGAAACCTTTGATATCACGATGAAGTACATTGTTGACATGGCAGTAGTGCAATCCTTTTAGCAGCTGCTCCATATAGAACTAAAGAAATCAAAATTAGACAAAAATGAATAGGCCATTCTTAAAAAGTGTACCAACAACATGCACCCTACTTGGAGGAGCATTGCTTCTTCCGCAAAGCTGGCATAGAAGAGCAACTGGTGGAGAGGAGCTTCTTGTTTTGGTAAGCTTACATTTCGATCTTAATAGTTCTAGCAAGTTACCAGGACTTCGTAGAGAGAAACCATGAACTCATATTTCTTCAGTAAGTATATTAGAGTACCTTGACTTGGGATGGGGTACTATGGTGCAAGACTTTCTTCAAATCATGGTCCATGTATTCAAAAACCATGTAGATATCTCCCCTGTACATGTGATCATCTGCATATGTTTAGCATAAGTTAATCAAGGATTCCTATGCACAAGACAAGAACAAATTAATTAAAAAAGGCAACAAAAATATATCAGCATGCGCCAAATCAATGAAGAATATAAGGAACAAAGCATAAGCCAACAAACCTGATCCTCCTGTTCCATGCGCAGAACCTGAAAATATTGAAACGTGATTGGAATCTGCAGTTTGGATACTCTTGGATATCTAAATGACTAGATAAACATTTGTTACCAGGAGATACTACAATCTCTTTCAATCTGATGATGTTCTCATGGTCCAGCTTTTTTAATAGTTTAATCTCACGCAAGATTTGGCGTGGAAACTACAGAGGTACTGAACAGTTCAGTGGGTGTATACAATGTCCATCAAAGAATGTGTTTGCTCATCATAAAAGAGTAGCATTAGCTTTGTTGAGATTGTAAAGCTTACCCCTTCTTTGCCATCATCCAGCTTGATTTTCTTAAGTGCTGCTCTTTCCCCAGTTACAATGTCCATAGCCTCAAATACCTCACTAAGTTTTGTACGAAAAAGCACAATAATGACCACTTAGGCACTTAGAACAGACAATAAATTAATGTAGTGGTAAAATGTATTGCCATCTTGGAGTTTGATGGTGAAAAAGGAAAGTCTATAATAAAGTGATACCCCCTTTGATATGTTTTCTTATTATGGATTGATCCTAAAACACACAAAAAAAACATAGAGACTGCAAATTGCATAGCATTTACTTTAGACTTTGAAGAGCTAAACACATATTAGAAATAAATTACAGGCCACCTGATTTGGCGAGATGGGGACAAGTGTTCAGAAGGAAATATAGATGATAGTGCAAACAAACTCCTACATTTATTCTCCAAGAATGGCATGTTCACAAACTTCACTCCAAAACTTTTGCATCTGTATCCACCTTACGATGTAATGCAACTCACAATTTGCAATTGAAGTGTCTTGTTATGTTTAAATACAGAAACATAAGGAGTTCACCATTTTTATTGCTCTACGGAGAATATAACCAGTCCTTGTCATAAAGAGGACTTTACATGAGTCAAAAGAAAAGGAAATGAAAGTTGTAGGCTGTGACTAAAATGCAAGTTTGCACTTAAACATTAACAATATTTTGCGATTATTTTAGAATTCAGTATGAATGCTTGAAATTATGTCCTGTTCAGTGAACTGAGGTATTTCCAGAGTACAGTGGATGCAAGACAAACATTGAAAGAACTATTGTGATATTACTTGCACTTGAATAACTCTTTTTTCGTTTGGCCAAAAGGGAGCACATTCAACTGCGATCCTCAGCAAAGCAAAGATAATTAACAACCAAGCTGAGGGACAGAAAATAAATCATACAAATGTTGCATAATCTCGACTGTTGCCCAATCAAGCGCAACCTCATTTTTTTATGTACACTAAAAAAGATATATTGGGTTCCTTCTTGCCTAGAAATGGACAAGCCGTGGACCTAATAATACATAATTCCAATGTCTCCAATTCACCATCAAATTTTAATGTCTCGGATCTCGCAAGCATTGGCTGAACAGGGGCTCTTGACCGTAAAACTTACTCAACAGTATTCTTTACCTGCACCTAATGTGCTCCAGCATATTGAGATATGGATTTAGGGAACCTGCTTTGTACAGACAAGGGCCTAGGTTGGGAAAATATGCTTTGTACATACAAGGGCCTGCTTTGTAGGTGTCAAAAAGTTGATTTGCATGAATAGGTGAGGTTTTGGTAAAAGTACATTTAATTTTAATATCAAACGTTAAGATATTTGTTGTTTCTTTCTTCATAATAAAAAGGGCAATTAGCTAGCAGCAGTGGATATATGCAACTTTTCATGGGTGTGATGAATAAGTCTATTGATCAACTTACCTGCCAAATAATTAGGGAGTTTTCGAGGCCTTCCTATGGAAATGCCTAGTGTGCAACACTACCTAACGAAACCTAAGCAAATGATTGAGCTGAAATGGATCGCTACATCTAGGAAGAAGCAACCAGAGCAAAGCTGCATCGAAAAGAAAAAAAACCATCCTAGTCGGCTAGAATAGACACAAATCGTGCATTAACTTGATAAAAAACGATTTGTGCGCAATCACAGACGAGGGGGGGGGGGGTGGTAAGAACATGGACACGCGAGTGACACAATCCACCACCGCCCGCACGATCTACGAAATAGACCAGAATGTGATAGAAAGATCAAGGGGAGGGGGCCTTCTATGTGGCTTGCTTACCCGTAGGTGCCCTCGCCGATCTTGCGGATGCGCCTGAAGCAGTCGACGGTGCGCGCGCCGGCGGGAGAGTACTCGGCCAGGTTGAGCGCCCCGGGCGGCGCCTCCTCCCCGGTCATCTCCACCCGATTCGGCAGAGGCCGCGCGGCGGCGTGGCGAGATCAGCAGTCGCTCGGCGCTTCGCTTCGGCAGGGCGGCGAGGCGACGGCCCGACGCCGAGGAAGCGACCGATTTTTCTTTTTCGTGATTTCTTCCGTCTGTTTTGGGCTTGGGCTGCCGCCGGCACACGCCGTCCCGCGGGTCGTCCAATTAGGCCGACAATGTGGATACGGGACGGATGATCTACACACCGTTTCGGGCTTGGGCGTTGTCACATGCAAGCCATCTTATGGGCCGATTTGTTCACGGGGTAGGGTAGGACGAGTCACCGAGTGGGCTCAAGCTAAAAATTACATGCGTTGGTTGACATGGTGGAGGCCTAGTTTGAGTCTGGAGACTATGACCGAGGTTTTTTTTACTTATGTTTTATGATTATCCTCAAACAAATAAATAAATAGAATAGTTTTTTATCATCACTTTGAAGTAGTTTATCTGAGATAGGACACAGAGGGTTAGAGAAATGTCCACTATATCTTCCAACTTTCCTATTCTTCTTCCTTTACTAGTAAGGTGCCCGTGCGTTGCAACGAAAAACCAAATAAAAGTGATGGATACTATCAAATATGATCTCAAACAGAATAATAAACATCAACTTTTTCTTACGTCATTATGTATTAAACTAAACATACATGTTAATACTCGTAAATAAATCAAAAATATATACAGAAATGATAGTAAACAAGAAGTGTCATGTATCACAAATTCACAATCAGTTGGCAGGAACAAGCATTTACCTTGGCACGTTGCATATGATCACAATCAAGCAGATATGAAGGAAAAGCACCCTCTTGAACATCATCATTGACCTTTTGTCGAGAAGTTGACTCATCATGCATTTTCAGGCTGCAAAGAAACAATTGACAATAAGGCCCCATAAATGCGACTGCAACCAAAAAGGCAGAATCTACACTGCAAGGAAAACTTAATTTTCATGCTCACATCCCCTACTCCATAATTGTTTGAGAGTGCTGTTTGCTAGAAAGAGTTGTGTGCTACGCCGCGCCAAGTGGATTTATACAAAATGATCGGAAGACAAAATACAGTAAATAATGCAAAAGCATGCTGATATGTGTGGATCAATTTTACTATCTGATTTGGCGGCAGTTAGTTGCCGACCCGGTAAATAAATGAAAACAATCTGAAGATTATCAATTTATCATACCTCTTCAACTTTCCTTTGTTCTCTTTTCAACTGATTCTTCATAGCTGGTTTTGCTACACTTAATGGTGTGCGGTGCTTCTTAATGGCTCACAGGATAACGAATGCATTGAGATATTGAAATGTTTCAGGTTAGGCTAAGAGGTAAAAAAGATTACCTTTCCACCCAATTCAACTACTTTACGGTTCTCTATTTGCTTCCGCTCCTTCTATGTAGAGGCACCTATAAAATTAGCATCAGGTGAATGTTTCTACAACAATAAATCCTAACAATCAAAATTAAGATTTTTAAGGAGAGATGGAATACATATCCTTTTATTCTAGTCTTTAAAAAAAATGTAAAAGTGAAATGCTGAATACCAAAACCACATATATTAAACGAAGTTAACTGATATAATTTAATTGACAAATGTTTTACTTCTATTTCCTCAAGGATGTAAGAGGAGCCATTTCGAAGCATGTCCAGTGTCCACTCGCAGCTGATACAGCTTGTGCCTAAACACCAAGCAGAACTTGGAACAATTGAAAAGGTCTGCATTATAAAGCAATTAATGACAGGTAGATATGTTATATTATCATACAAAGGCATGTACATTCAAGAACTCCAAAAGCACATGCAAACATCAAGCTAACAATTCCGCACATATTCTCTTTAACTTGTAGCATGCTCATTCTAAGCAAACAATACACTAATCCAAGAATGTCTATATTGAATCAAACTTAAGAGATAATATTGAGCGTCCCACTTTAAGAGCACAACAAAGGTGAACTAAACATGTTTAATTCTCCCAAATATTTCTACATATTAAATTTCTGATAAGTAGTTATATTTCAGCTCTGCACCACAATAGCATGGATGCATTAAAACCAATGTATTCCTCCACCCAAATCTTAGCATTCATGCAAAAAACTAAGCAACTGAGCCAAACACTAAAAAACACTAATGAAGCCTAAAAACAAGGTTTCCCTGATCCAATAGCCCATTTGGTGGCGGCGCACCTCACTGTGGGCATATAACTCGGAGTTTAAAAGATTTTTGCTTCAGCAAGATATGTCTCAAATTTGAGGATTATTTTTTTTGTTCGCCTCAGAAGTGATTAAGCTAGGTGGGTTATTGCATTTGCAAATAACATCAAAACAATAGAAGATGTGTTAGGCAATGCTGATAATCTAACATTGCACAAAAGATCCATATTGAGCGCCTGATAGGAGGACACATTTAAAATATGGTGAAGCAAGGTAGGTTTACATAATGAAACTCAACGACATCAGCCAAACATTGCATGTGATTTTGCAAAACATGAACGATCTGCGCTTTCAAACATATGCTTTACCAAACAGACTAACAGATGATGAGTTGAAATCCAACAAGCAAACACTTCCTCAACAAACTCCTTCACCAGCATCTGCAAACATCCAAGCAACAATAAAACTAAACACAACCCCCAAACACTTTCGAGATATCTTAGCCAAACCGACAACTCTACATGCTTATACAACAGCAAATCAACCTTCCCAACTGCGGACACATCGAACACAAGAAATGAGCATCTCCACAACTTATCCTACCATTCACAAACCCACAAAGAAATCTCTACCACCTTCACTATCGAAACCCACGTACGTATCAATAATCCATTGTAAATAACAGAACATCAACACATCCGAAAACCGACATTTGCCAAATCAATCCCTCTCACTTAGCTCCCACTACACAAAAACCCAAACCCTAATCCGCCGAATCAGCGGTCACCAAACCAAGAAACAACCAAAGGGGATCATTGCGTCTCCACGCGTCAAGGCGTCGGTGGCGAGGCCGGAGAGGCCGATGTAGAGCTTGTCGTGGATCTTGAACACCCTCTGGAAATCGGTCGCGACGGTCTGCAGCTACACGCCCAGCCTCCGGTCACTGGCAATAGCGAAGCACTTCTTCCCCACCTTCACGGCGAGCAGATCCTTCTGCAAATCACCACGACACAACAACACAAACGCACGATTCATTTGTAATTTCAGCGCATGAAGACTCGCCCGGATCAAGAACCAACCCAACCCAGAAGGAAGTGCGCGAGAGACGGGGGGAGAGCAGGAGGAGAAGAAAAGGGCGGGACCTTGTGGAAGTCGGCGGGAGCGACGCCGGGGAGGTAGAACTCGCGGGCGGCGCCGGCGGAGTAGGCGAGGACGAGGAGGAGCACCAGTTGGGCCGCCATGGGTGGGGTGGGGGATCACCACTTGGAGGACGAAGGCGCGGCCCATGGCGGCGTCGGCGAGTCGGTCCTCCAGGTGCCGCACCTCCCCGGCGAACACCACCAATGGGAAGGTCTCGATCGTCTTGAGCACCGCTTCCAGCTCCTCCTGGCTCGGGTACTCGGGGAGTTGCAGCGCCTTCTTCGTCTTCCAGCTGTCCATCGTTCACCTCCGCACCGCCGCCGGCTTCTTATCCGGCGCCACTGTCGGGAACGAAGTCTTCGAAGCCGCGGAGGGAGGGGAGGATGCGGCGGAGGAGGGAGAGGGATGGGGGGTAGGAGGCGGCGGTGCGGGGGACGGAGAGGGGGAGGCGGCGGCTTGTGGGGTTGGGGGAGGAGGCGCCCGGGGGGCTGGAGGTGGAGGCGGCGGCGCTGGGAGGAGGAGGGGTGGAGGCGGCGGCGCTGGGAGGAGGAGGAGGAGGAGGCGGCGCGCGGGGTGGGAGGAGGGAGGAGGCGGCGCGCGGGGGGGGGGAGGGAGGAGGAGGCGGCGGCGGGGTGGGTAGGGGAGGAGGCGGGGCGGAGAGAGAGCGAGGTGGCGGGGAGAGCGAGGGGGCGGGGGCAGCACGCGCGGGGGGGGAGGGGAGGACGCCGCGGCCGCGGGGAGAGCGAGGGGAGGTGTGGGGCGGCGGGAGGAAGAGCGAGGAGGAGGCGTGGGGCGGTGGGGAAGAGCGAGGTAGCGTGGGGCGGAGGGGTGATGTTGGGATTTTAGGGTTTAATCAGATCGTGTGGCTGAGAAGAGAGGAGAAAGATCGAATGGTTAAGAAGTGAGGGAGGGTGGACGTGACGGCAACCACCAACTCCTTCTTTTTAAATAGTAAAAACAATCAAAATTAAGATTTTTAAGGAGAGATGGAATACATATCCTTTTATTCTAGTCTTTAAAAAAAATGTAAAAGTGAAATGCTGAATACCAAAACCACATATATTAAACGAAGTTAACTGATATAATTTAATTGACAAATGTTTTACTTCTATTTCCTCAAGGATGTAAGAGGAGCCATTTCGAAGCATGTCCAGTGTCCACTCGCAGCTGATACAGCTTGTGCCTAAACACCAAGCAGAACTTGGAACAATTGAAAAGGTCTGCATTATAAAGCAATTAATGACAGGTAGATATGTTATATTATCATACAAAGGCATGTACATTCAAGAACTCCAAAAGCACATGCAAACATCAAGCTAACAATTCCGCACATATTCTCTTTAACTTGTAGCATGCTCATTCTAAGCAAACAATACACTAATCCAAGAATGTCTGTATTGAATCAAACTTAAGAGATAATATTGAGCGTCCCACTTTAAGAGCACAACAGTGTGAACTAAACATGTTTAATTCTCCCAAATATTTCTACATATTAAATTTCTGATAAGTAGTTATATTTCAGCTCTGCACCACAATAGCATGGATGCATTAAAACCAATGTATTCCTCCACCCAAATCTTAGCATTCATGCAAAAAAACTAAGCAACTGAGCCAAACACTAAAAAAACACTAATGAAGCCTAAAAACAAGGTTTCCCTGATCCAATAGCCCATTTGGTGGCGGCGCACCTCACTGTGGGCATATAACTCGGAGTTTAAAAGATTTTTGCTTCAGCAAGATATGTCTCAAATTTGAGGATTATTTTTTTTTGTTCGCCTCAGAAGTGATTAAGCTAGGTGGGTTATTGCATTTGCAAATAACATCAAAACAATAGAAGATGTGTTAGGCAATGCTGATAATCTAACATTGCACAAAAGATCCATATTGAGCGCCTGATAGGAGGACACATTTAAAATATGGTGAAGCAAGGTAGGTTTACATAATGAAACTCAACGACATCAGCCAAACATTGCATGTGATTTTGCAAAACATGAACCAGTCTGCTGCTTTCAAACATATGCTTTACCAAACAGACTAACAGACAGTAGTTGAAATCCAACAAGCAAACACTTCCTCAACAAACTCCTTCACCAGCATCTGCAAACATCCAAGCAACAACAAAACTAAAACACAACCCCAAACACTTTCGAGATATCTTAGCCAAACCGACAACTCTACATGCTTATACAACAAAGAAATCAACCTTCCCAACTGCGGACACATCGAACACACGAATGTGAGCATCTCCACACTTATCCTACCATTCACAAACCCACAAAGAAATCTCTACCACCTTCACTATCGAAACCCACGTGCGTATCAATAATCCATTGTAAATAACGAACATCAACACATCCAAAACCGACATTTGCCAAATCAATCCCTCTCACTTAGCTCCCACTACACAAAACCCAAACCCTAATCCGCCGAATCGGGTCACCAAACCAAGAAACAACCAAAGGGGATCATTGCGTCTCACAGCGTCAAGGCGTCGGTGGCGGCCGAGAGGCCGATGTAGAGCTTGTCGTGGATCTTGAACACCCTCTGAAATCGGTCGCGACGGTGCAGCTACACGCCCAGCCTCCGGTCGCTGGCAATAGCGAAGCACTTCTTCCCCACCTTCACGGCGAGCAGATCCTTCTGCAAATCACCACGACACAACAACACAAACGCACGATTCATTTGTAATTTCAGCGCATGAAGACTCGCCCGGATCAAGAACCAACCCAACCTGAAGGAAGTGCGCGAGAGACGGGGAGAGCAGAGGAGAAGAAAAGGCGGGACCTTGTGGAAGTCGGCGGGAGCGACGCCGGGAGGTAGAACTTCGCAGGCGGCGCCGCGGAGTAGGCGAGGACGAGGAGGAGCACCGGTTGGGCCGCCATGGGTGGGGTGGGGGATCACCACTTGGAGGACGAAGGCGCGGCCCATGGCGGCGTCGGCGAGTCGGTCCTCCAGGTGCCGCACCTCCCCGGCGAACACCACCAATGGGAAGGTCTCGATCGTCTTGAGCACCGCTTCCGGCTCCTCTGGCTCGGTACTCGGGAGTTGCAGCGCCTTCTTCGTCTTCCACTGTCCATCGTTCACCTCCGCCGCGCCGGCTTCTTATCCGGCGCCACTGCGAACGAAGTCTTCGGCCGCGGAGGAGGGGAGGATGCGGCGCGGAGGAGGGAGAGGGATGGGGGTAGGAGGCGGCGGTGCGGGGACGGAGAGGGGAGGCGCGGCTTGTGGGGTTGGGGAGGAGGCGCCGGGGCTGGAGGTGGAGGCGGCGCGCGCTGGGAGGAGGAGGGGTGAGGCGGCGCGCTTGGGAGGAGGAGGGGAGGAGGCGCGCGCGCGGGGTGGGAGGAGGGGAGGAGGCGGCGCGCGGGGTGGGAGGAGGGGAGGAGGCGGCGGCGCAGGTGGGTAGGGGAGGAGGCGGGGAGAGCGAGGGGAGGCGGGGGCAGCAGCGCGGGTGGGAGGGAGGGACGCCGCGGGCCGCGGGGGGAGAGCGAGGGGGAGGTGTGGGGGCGGCGGGAGGAAGAGCGAGGAGGAGGCGTGGGGGCGGTGGAGGGAAGAGCGAGGGGTAAGCGTGGGGGCGGAGGGGTGATGTTGGGATTTTAGGGTTTAATCAGATCGTGTGGCTGAGAAGAGAGAAGAAAGATCGAATGGTTAAAAAGTGAGGGAGGGTGGACGTGACGGCAACCACCAACTCCTTCTTTTTAAATAGTAAAGATGAACTTCCAACTTTCCTATTCTTCTTCTTCTTCCTTCATTCTTCATAAACAAATTAAAAAAAATATGGGGGACCCAATTACAGTAAGGGAAAGGAGTGCCAGAGGCATGGTCATCATCTTCCTTCGGGATGAACAGAACGGAGGGAGAGAGAAACAGAGGAGTATGGGGATCAAACTCGCTGCTGAGTGGGGGTCGGAGAGGCTCAAGTAAGCTCAAAAACGAATTGAGGGGATAACGGGGAACACCATGTTGGCGGTGGCGCAGAGTGTAAACGTCCTAAATTTGGATGTTCGAAATCTCGAACAATTTAAAATTTTTTCTTGCATCTTGTTAGCATTCAAAATTTTTTTGAAACTTTATTTGGAATTTCTGGGTGTTCGTATTATGCAAATTAACAACCGGGAAATAATACCCAAGTAAAACAATAACCGTATTAATAAAATAATATCAGAAGTCAAAATTCGAAGGCAGATTAAATAACATCAGATGCAAGAGAATATTAAATTTTATGTCCAAATGATTAAACTAAGAATTCATTCTTTTTAATTCAATAAGCATATCAAACTTAAGGTTGGAAATTCAAAATTCAATCACAAACTTAAGTCTCAAAAAATAATAGAAGTGTAATTTAGAATTCAAATTTCTAAAATTTACAAATGCTACTCCTATTCTTTCTTCTCTTTTCTTCCTATCTCTTCCATGTGGGCCAACCCCAAAATTTCTTTGGCCTTTCGGCCAGGCCAGATCAGCCCTAGGCCATCTCCTTCCCTTGCCAACGCTCTGCCATGGCAGGGCTTTTCCCTGTTGGCCCTGTCACGGCAGCCCACCTCCCTGTCGCACCTCACCTCTGTGACCGTCGGTCACCGACTTGCTGCCACGCCTATGCCGCTGCTGACCACCTGCGTTGCCTTAGCTTTGCTTCCGCATCACCACAGAAACGTCGTCGCATCTGACTCTACCCTTTTTGACTTGCCTCTTAGCCGTAGGACGATGAGACGCCCTTCAGACCGCTGCGCCATGCTAGCTCGAGTCAGCCACAGCGCGTGCCACATTCACCTCCGTCAGCAACCACTCACTCATTTGCTCCACCGTGCTATGGCTCTCGCATCACCGCGTGTATCACCAATGACCACCTAGATAGTTCTTCTCTGGCCATCCCCTGCCGGTGCGCTATCCGGACCGCCGCCCATGCCCTTCAGCACGTGAGACCCGCCATTCGTGCGATAGACATTGCCACTCCCTGCAGCATGTAGCCGTCGTGACACCAAGATTGAATCACTAGGCCCTGTAGCCATGCTGACACCACGCCATCTGTCATACCACCCCCGCTCGGACCCCTCACATCGCTAGCCCCTTCTACCGCCTATAAAAGCCCGGCTCACCCCCCGTGTAGCATCACCATTCCCATCTACGGAATCGAGTTTTCTAGTAGTGTAGGTCATCAGCGACCCCTTTCTTCCTCAGCGTCAGTATTCGGGTGATTGCCGATCGAGGCCACCACTGGCCAATTCCCAGGGACTGGAGTGCCGCCGCACTCCCGCAAACATAACCCAAGCAGCGCCTCGGGCTAACACTACCTGAGGAGTCCCAGCGTCGTGCTTCCTCCTCGCCCACCACTGGTCCTCGCTGACAGTTTGTCTCGATCTTCCTCCCACATGGACAAGCCCCCAGGCAACCTCCTACCCACCCCGAGATGCTCCCCTGCCAGTCAATTGCTCTCCAGTGCAGCATACCACCATGGCCACCCCTCCCCTGTTTCGCCACGGCCTATGGTCACCGCCGACCGCCACCACCACCAAATTGGTTGGCGGGACTAGGCTCGAACGTGTGTTCAAACATGAGCATCTCATTTTTGAAATGCTCACGTCCGGCTGTCACGTCTACCACCGGTGGCGAGCCCCTTCATTGCTGGCAAAAAGGGGCGGGTGCCTTGTTAACGAAGGTGGCCGTTCGGACAATCCAAACGTACCCCTCAGTCAATTGGATTGTTCGAACGCCCCCTCAGTTGATCGGACGGCTCACACGTCCTAGCCATTCGGATAGTCCAAACGTTATCACGAACGATTGGACAGTCCAAAAGCCCTTTCAGCTGATCGGACGGTCTGAACGTAACTGTAGGCCCACATGTTAGTGAAAGATCTCCCTCTCCCTATTTAATTTTTGAATTAATTTAAATTGAGAACTTTAAATAGGCCTAACTTATTCATCTTAGCACCAAATTTGGTGAAACAAATTTCTAAATTCAAGATCTATCCAATAGAACCAAAACCTTGAATTTTGGAGCTCAATTGAATTTTGTGTAAACTATAGAAAATTAAATTTCAAATACCATGAAAGATCTTTTGAAAAGTAGCTAACATAAATAACTATTAAGTCAAAACTAAGGAATTTTTTTCAAAGCATGATTAGGTAAAAATGAAGATTATTCAAGAAGCTAACCAGTAATTAGTTTAGAAATTTGTATTCCCGTCGAAGGCCTTATTAAAGGTAACCCTGTCGTTAGCAGGCCATCGATAATTAAATCTTGATGGCAGATTTGACTAATAATGATATTTGAAATATAATGGTATATGTATATAAGTTAGGAACCACATAAATAAATCTTAATCAAAATTTAACTATGCTAGAACATAACAAATGATAAATAAAATAGCAACGATATTTAACCCGAGAGCGCCTCAAGTAAAGATAATATTAAAATACAATTTCATGTGCCAATTAAATTTTAGCAACCCCTGGGCCATCAGTTGTTAAAAGTAATCATGCTAACCTACACTTTAATGAATAAAGTGATACTAAGATAAATTAATTAGACCAACAGTCGTGGGTCAGTAGTAAATAGAAATATACTAAAGTTAGCTATTAAGTAGCAATTAGATAATCCCATGCCTCAATGAATTATTGAACATATCGTTTAGTGAGTAATTTGAATAATTGGCAAATAGAACCCCATAAAATACCATGGCTTAAGTTGCTAGAACTGCAGACTCTAAGGATTAATTCAATAAACTAAACCCATGCACCTATCTATATGTCTAACTCGATTTAGGGAACTTCCTTACTAAATATAAAAATTATAAAAGAAGGTAGTAAATTGAAAGAACGAGCCGTGGTATCGTAGAGTCGGCTACGTCTAGTCATCTTCAAATATGAAGCAGAATATTCTCGTGGATATTCCTTGATCTTGAACCTTCCTTGATATCTTACTCAGCAAACTATTCCTTTGTCATTCTCCACTTTGGTCAAACCTCGTTTCACTCCACCAATACTTCGCGTCCAGTAAACATTGTCTCAGATCACCCATTAACTCATAATAAAGCTAAATTGAGTTTATTCAAATTTAAGTGGACTTTGAGTTATTTGGATTCAGTTTATCGCATAATTAGAACTCAGAGTCTTGAGACGAAGACTGAGATTGCAAGACCATTAACTAAGAAGGCTATAAGTATGATCAAGGCCACGATAATTGAGCAAGGCAAGTCATCACTTTGATCATATTGCACCTACCTTTTGGAATGCAATATTTTATTTAAAAGTATCAAATTACATGCCTTACTTTATTGTTGCAAATTATGTTTGCATTGTTCATAGATAATTCCCTATGAGTAATTGCTTAATTATATCCCACTCCTTGGCTTTGAACATAAAACTTTATCACCGTAGGAAAACTATAATGGTAACTTTTCAAAATAAGTCTATCTTTATACGCTCTGCTTAATACTGATTAGATACTCGAGGATGTTAATTTGCTCTAGCATCATTTCAACATGAAAACTTGGTTTGGGCAGTCATTAATGGAGAATGGTTGGTATATTGTAATATGGATATTTTGTGCTCCCAAAGACCTCAAAATGCTTAACTATATTGGCAGATGGTTGGGGGTGTGGAGTAGTGGATGACGAGAGTGTGGAGTGTGATGGAACTACCCAGATAACTCTAAGAACTAAATCTTGTGATGACCTCCCAGTGTATAATAGCACAACCACAAGCTGACAAATTTAGGTAGGGCTAACTAATTTGTGTACTCCTATCATAGTTATGTGAAGGTGTACAAACGTTCAAAGGGAAGGATGATCTCATTTCTACCTCTGCCATGATAGCTCAAGAGGGAAACTTCTCGAGGGATGATCGCATTCTATAGAAGAAAGACCTTAGTGGATGTAATCACACTAGAAGGATGCATTATAACAACCTTATTATGATTACTCAATCGCATGCCTACGAAAGCATGTAATGACCGATATTATGAGATAATTATATCTTGTGGGCAAAGATGTACAACTTCTACAGAGTAAAAACTATTCGAACATCCATGCCCACGGTCATAGGTGGATATTGGGAACTTTAAATCGATATAGTTCTATTTTAAAAACTTTATGGATAGAATAAAAATAGTTTTTGTGTTGCCCTAAGCGGTCGGTCCCAGTAATGATAACAAGTGGATATGACACTGAAAAACTAGCATATGGTGTAGGTGACATGTAATGGATACTACTATTATTGCATTTTTTTCATACTTTAGAAAACTTTGTTTCAGTTAAAATGATTAAGTCTCAAGTATTTTCTATATCTGTATCTTAAAATGGTTGCTTTTTGCAAATCAAAGAACCTTAAGCCCTCCTTTGTTTAGCCCTTCATCTATTATTATTGTATTCTATGTGGTGGCTTATTGAGTACCTCTGTACTCACTGTTGCTTAATTACAATCATTCAGTAAGTTAGAAAGGAGAAATACAAGCCCCACGATCATCCAGGGCATCAACAAGAATTCAAGACAATGAGGCCAAGAACTAGGTCACGAATCCCAGTTTGCTGCCTGTGGGCACGTCCTGAGAGTCCCACCTGTGTCAAGTTTCTATTTTCCCTGCTGCATTTTATTGATTTCGGTTTGATCGACCCATGAGTAAGTCTACTAATATATTTACGCTTGCATATGATATATACTTTGATGTTCAGTAATGTATCTATAAGCACTATCTACTGATCCATAGAATAGTACGGTGGAATCACAAAGGATTCTGGATTGCGAAATTTGGGTCCGACACAGAGGGAGGTGGACCATGGTGGTCTATTGGCAAGTTCCAGCGTTGGATGGTGAACGAGTGCTTGTGGCTTCATCGCTTCAATGGGAGAGGGCTTGAACTGAACGTGCAGCTAGGTGGTAGAGGTTTATATGATGCTACATATGAGAGCAATTGATAGAAGATCAACTTATTGAAATAGAAGAATCAAGCAGCGAGCGTTGGTAACTACAGCAAAAAGACAATGTTGTTCCTGATCACCTGCGAAACGGAAGGGGAGGCGTAGGTGAGGGATGGAAGAGGATGCTCGGGAACATATTTGCCACGTACAGCATGGTGGGAGCTCACCGAGGCAAGGAGATTAGGTTATTAGTGTCAGCGACCGAGCTAGAGCTCCTCCTTTTAGCCATGGCTATTGCCGTTGCTGGCATCCTCAGTGTCTCCTCTGCCCATCTCAGTTTAGAAAATGGGATCTCCATGCTTGGAAACATGTGGTGTGTACGCCACCATCGTTGTTCCCTCATCGGAATCCACCGTCACCATGCTCACCTCCTCTGTGCTGAACAGCGGTGGCAGCACGGAAGGCAGCGGTTGGGAGCAATGGCAGTGGTGTTTGTGCGTAACGTGAGGATGGCAGCTAGCACATAGGTCACTGGTCATGAGCCCTAGCGCTCAGAATTGGCCTATCTAGGGCTAGAGGAGAGAGAGATAAGGAGTGAGGAGGAGAGAAAGAAAGGGGGCAATCTAGGCATATTCCCCTTTTTCTTTCTCCAAGATATAGAAAAATGGTATTTTAATCATTTAGTGTTCTACAGCAAAATCCCATGAACTGCAGTGTATTTCAATAAAAGAAATAAAACTAATCCTCTGAAGCAAACGACAACATATATAGCTTGAACACAAGATACCACAAATGTGTCTCTATGAGTTTGCCAATTGTTGTCTACTATGTGTACCCTACATCACATCACCTCAAAACGTTGATAGTTCTGAATGTTCACGAATTTGGCACTGTAGATATTTTTTTCCAATTTGGCCCCTGGACACCCGTTTTTGCAAAAATTGCTCTACCCCGAGCTCAAAAGGCACAATAGGTGACACCTATCACATGCCGCATCTGGGGAGCTTAGCAAGAGCAGGTAGGTGTGATAGTAGGTGAGGACGCAGCACGACAGTCGAGTGGACCTAGGGCACTACCAAACTCCCCAAGCTCAGCAGCACTAGCTTGGCAGCGCCACACGTTCAGTTTATTTTTTGTAATTAGGTGAATACCCATGCAAATTAGTTAAATACATGAGCTTTGATACACATTAAAAAGTCATATTATCCAGACACTATCTTGTTCGTATCAGTGTAGAAATTTTTTAGGAAGATACAGTGGGTTTGGAGGGTAAATGAACCACCATCAGCAACTCCCTGTGTTAAATAGTAGAGATATGTTATTGCAAAAAAAATATCGTAATGGATCATGTGTAGCCCGACATAATACTTCGCAATGAAGATATAAATTACATGGCACATACAGTTTGGTTAGGTGCGTATTTTTGCCTCACTACTTGTATGATACAAATGGCAATATGTGTGAACTATCAACCCTAACTATAACTAAGATACATGTGTGCCTTTTGGAAGTTATGATTGCAATCATTTGTCGTATACATTTGGGTCCATCGGTGCCTTTCTCTTCTCTCTTTTGCGGGCTTTAGTCCTCGCGACTCATGCCCAGTACTCGGCTTCTACAACTTCTGTAGGCCTATCCTAGTCAAAAATAACTTGACGTTCAGTGGGGGCATCGGGGACCATTAGCGCCTTACCCTTGTCGTCCGCCATCCTAGCCTTTCTATTGTCATCTGGGGTGTAAGGTTTTCAGTGTGTGAATCTCTTTGGCTCCACTGAGTAGTTGAGCATATATTTGTTTCTCGATGAATGCCTTCTAGTATATCTCTAGGTTGTTGATCCATTGGAAGAAGTAGCAACACTCTACGGTATGCCATCATGCATGTATTAGACTAGAGATGTGCAAAATAAAATATGCAATATGAATTGTCAATACGTGACATTCACTTACAAGAACTTCACTGCACGTGTAGTGCTCCCGGGCAATGGTGGCTAGGTATGTAGACTGAATGATATGTGTTGGATTGTCGCAGTCAAATTGCGGCCGCAAAAACTCCGGCGGCACGGGTGCATCCTTGCAAGAATTATTAGGGTATGATCCCTCTCTTCTTACCCTATTTTGGAGATCAGCTCGAGTGGAGTCTTGGATCCGGTCGTGGAGGCTGGGCGGACTCTATAGGCAATCGTTGTGCACTATTTGGGAGTAAAGCTAGTACATGTTGTCATTTCATTGTGGAAAGCTAGTGCGTGATGTCAGATCAATAAGAAAAGCTACCGCGTGTTGTCTATTCGGTTAGAAAAGCTGGTATGTGTTGTCAACTAGTTGAGAAAAGCTGGTATGTATTGTCAAATCACTGAAAAAAGTTGGTGCATATTGTGAACTCACTGAGAAAAGCTAGTGCGTGTTGTCGAATCACTCGAAAAAGTTGGTGCATATTGTTAAATCACTAAGAAAAGTGGCCACGTGTAGTAAAATCATTGAGAGAACCTTAGCGTTACATAATTACACTACATTCATCGATATATTCCATATCATATTGCTACAGCGGAGAGAAAGAGTTATGTTGACACTTAGAATTCAAACGTAGGGTAAGTGGAGTAGATTTTTGTTATGCTCAGACTAAAGAACTGAGGTCAAACGCAGTATTGGGTTAAGGGTTGTTTGCTGCCCGCTTCCTCTGGCGACGAAGCTAGTATTGAGGGATTTTCGTTAGGTTGACAGAATATAGAACTGTAATGCAAACTTTGGTTTTGAATAGATGAACTTGCACTGTGTGCTCCGTGAAGAATGAACTAGTAGCCCACTCTCAAAACTCTTGTCTCAAGACCTACACGTTCATAATGTTTGATTAGCTAAAGGGAGATGAATCATGGAATGGCAATGAAACTCATAATTGTAAGCATCGGTGTCACATGTTGTGCGGACGATAAACCTCCAGGGTACTGTGGTCCACAGTAGTCCACTGTAGAGAAAGCCAATGCCGCATAGTTCACACCGTATTGGTGGACCGTATAGCTATCGTATGTCCGATCGTACCATTGGTCATGTTGCTGGAGGCATGGTTGGTCCGCAAGTATTGCACCTCGTAGTCTTGAACAGGTGAGTCAACGTCACTACCTAGGGTGTCATGTGTGTTAGGCTGTCTCCGTGACAAGGATGGATGTGCTATGCTTCGTCGTCTTCCTCCCGCGGTGAGGGAGGTCTGGGGTCGTGCTACCTCCACAATGAGGACGGAAGTAGAGTAGTATTGACGCGAATGTCCTGCACAAAGATGACATGTATGAGGAACAATGAAAAAAAGGTGTCGTGCTAATTAAACAAAATATGAAATCCTCAAACCCGAGTAGTGCACTACGCAGACTGGGAATGGTTGAGTCTAGGGTACACTAACAAGCTAGGATGATGCTATGGCTTGTCGCCCCTAGAATAAACATGTCACTAGGATGGCTACAGCTGATGGCCTCAAGTGCATGTTTGGTGCCCTCGTACATATTACGAATGGTTTGTAACAGCGTAGCTATTTATTTCAAAAATTATTAGTGAAAAAATTAATTTCAAATAAAAAACAAGTGTTATTTGGTTTGTTTGAATTTGATGGTTTTATCTACCCTGATTTTCTGCTTTTAAAAAGATATTTCTTTTGAAAATTAATTTAAGTAAAAACATAAAAATACTATTAAACAAAGGGTATTTTGAATTTTATAAAATCCTAATTCAAATTAACTATTAGAACTTATTTGGCTTTCATCTGGATTTTATGTATTTTTTGGAGTTTAAAATCTAAAATTAAAAATTAAAAAGTATTTTTAGAATAAAATTAAATACCAACTTAAGTTAGAAACAATTTTTCTAAGTCCAAAATATATTCAAAAATGTTTTGTAATATTTTTTATTTTTTGGACTGTATTTGCTATTTTATAAGCCTTTATTTGATCTTCCTGGGTATTTCTGAAAATAAAAAAAAATCCCTGCTTTGCTCTGGGGCCAACATATGGCTGGCCCAGATCACCTCCCCAGCCATGCGGTGCAATCCCCACGACCCACGCCTTCCCTTCCCTCCTCTCCACAAGCAGCCCGGATTGACCCCCTAGCTCCATGTGGCGCCCATATCTTCCTTCTTCTCCCCCATTCATCTTCTTCCCTGCGTTGGCACTCCTCAACTGTCGTCGCCATCTATGCTGCCACGTCACCTCGGTCAGATTCCCTCCCTTCTTTTCCCCCTCTTCCTCTCCCGCTGCCCGCACAGAATCTCCCCAATCCTTGTGCTCGAATACCCTCTTTATCACACCTCACCTTCCTTATCTCCTCCACAACCGCTGCCACAACCCATGATCTCCAGCGACAAATTGCGGAGCCATGCCCCTCCGAGACTCTATAAATACCCCTCCCCAAGCATCGCACCTCCTCTCACCACCTCACCCTTGCCTCCTGTCCCTTTCTCGCTAGCCAGAGCCGCCGCCCACCGTGCTCACCCCCTCCTGAGGTACGGCGAGCTCTAACAAGCTCCTCCCTGCCACTTCTGGCCTCCTCTCAGTCACTATGTAGCCAATAGCTTTGCCACCCCAGCACAATCCTCACCGACCACTCTGCCATCCAAGTCTAGCACCAGAGCCGTCCCCCCATCGAAGCACCCCGCTGCTGCCATTTTGTGCCCATCACGGACCACTCATCGGCCATCTTCAATAAACCTCGAGCCTACCAATGTATCGCTCATGTTCTCCTCTTGCGGTTGGGCACCTCCCTGCTTGCCGCCGGTCGCCAGAACACCAGCGACCACCACCCCAAGTCGCCACCATCATAGTCTTCTTCAACTGCTTTCGATCACTGCTTTCAACCACACATAACTTTCGATCGGTTACTGTAGCCTTTGACCACACATAACTTTCGATCGGTTACTGTAGCCTTCGACCACACAAAACATTCAACTAGTTACTGTAGCATTCGACTACACATAACTTTCGATCGGTTACTGAAGCCTTCGACCACACAGAACTTTTGTCCAGTTACTGTAGACTTCGAGCACACATAACTTTCGTCCAGCTACTGTAGCCTTCGACCACACATAACTTTGGACCAATTACTGTAGCCTTCGACCACACATAACTTTCTATCGGTTATTGTAGCCTTTGACCACACATAACTTTTGACCAATTTCTATAGCCTTCGACCACACATAACTTTCGACCAGTCACTGTAGCTACAACCATAGCCAATACACTTCCAGAAGCCCGTTCTCCTTTATCCTAACTCCGATTAAACCCATTCAAATTTCTAAATTCATCAAAAAAATTCCAATCATCCATTTTTGCCCTTATTTTTAATATTTAAAGTTTATTTGATTTTATTTGTTATTTTCATATTTAGACTATGACAATTCGTATCAAACCGCGGAACAAGGCAAGTTACATACCTTTGCTATGTTGAACCCAGTTTGCAAATAAAATTATCTTATTTTAAATTATGTTACCTTCTTAATTTTATTCAATGTACTTCAATTCAGTTTTAAATTTAATTATTGCCTACTTGTTAATTCCTCCATTGATATTGAATCCCCAATACCATATCACCCTAGAATGAAACTTTAGTGAGTACACTAGTATGGTTAGAGAATTTTTATAGCAAATGCTTAGACATTGTATAGATATAACTTTAGGTTTAGGATACCTTTTTCACATAAAATGATAAGCTTTTAAAGTGTATTCTTGATTTCGCTGAGTTAACTAGATCTATGACGTATTTCAAAATAAAATATAAAAATATGGTTTAGACTTAGGCAAATGGTTAGGTGGTGGGTATTTTCTAACACACGTTGTTGTTCGGTGATACAATGCTGATGCCAGACATAAGGGGTATATGGATAGTGCCTAAGTCAATTAAGAACCGGTTTTTGAGCTACTGCTATAAAGTCATTTCATACTACCACAAGATTGGTATGGGACAGTCCTTGATGACTAATTTGTGGATCCCAATTTGGGTCTTACTACAGGTTAATGTGAGCGTAGAGTAGGCCATGATAAGTGTCACACGACACAAGAGGGGGTCTCAATTTGGTGGATTCTTTATTAGGATGAAATCTTAGTGGAGGCATGCTTAGGTTGATGATTTTGCATTATAAAAGCATTGTCATAATCTCTTAGTTGCGCACCTTTGGAAGTGTGTCAGACGAACATTATGAGTTGATCATGTCTTGTGAGTAAAGTTGTACGATCTTTGCAGAGTGTATAAACTATCCTGGATAGCTGTACCCACGGTCATGGGCAAGCCGAGTAAAATTTTTCATGGATTAGACTTTGTTTTTTTAAATAGTTTTAAAAGGCTTATGGATGGATAGAATCCATATAAGATCTTTTGAAAAGATGGTCTAGTGGAATGCCCGTAGTTAGGTTGGTGTTAGATCGGTGCCTATCCCAACGATATTATTTTGCTTAAATACTATCTTTTACTTCTGTATTAAATTCAGCAATTGCCAATCTATTTGTTGTATTTCCTTAAATATTGTTTTACACTCAAATAACCCTATATGCCTTCCTTTATTAGCCTTACATTATTATTGCATTTTTCATGTAACTTGTGGAGTACAACTTTGTACTCACCCTTACTATCAAATCTTAGAGGAGGACCGCTTTGATTACGGTGAGGACCAAGACGAGTAGGCTGTATCTTACTATCATTTGCCAGTGGGCAGGCTTGTTGAGCTTTTTTTACTTCAATTTTATCTTCCGTTGCTTATATTTAAATTTAGCCTATGGGCCATGGATATAAACTTTGGCCATCAAGCCCATATTTAGTTAATAAAAAATATCATTATGATTGATATTTATCTTTATTGTCTACTATGTGCACTAGTTGATCCTGGACTAGTGCAATTTGCACAGAGGATCTAGGAGGTGTTTGATAGTTCTCGAGCCTCTGCGATGCAGTACGGTTGCACCCTCAGACACGATGTGGCGTAGCCAGCCAAATTGCAACAACGGATGAAATGGGTTAGTGATGTATACATTAATAGTATGATACAAATACGAACTTTAAATCTTTTACCGCTTTGTCATGTCGTGCCTTACAGTGTCAGTCCGAGTTGAGTGCCAGCCTATCGGCATGCATGGCCTGCGTTGGGGCTGCGTAGGGAGCCGTGTCAGTCTGCAATAGGTTGATCCCATGTACCACTCAGGGTACGTGAGGTACGTGTTTTGGTTGTACGTCTGTTGCTCCTACTCGACCTCTGCCCTCACCGACTACTCTCAAGCCATGGTCCATGACGCCTATGTCGCCCTCTAGTAGTTGCTCTCCCGTCCCTTCTTCGTTTGTCTACGAAAAAAGTGGTGGTACACAACTGCTATTTCAGTGGGGAAATAAAGAAGACACAAATTGCACGCGACTTAGAAGTTATAGCAACAGACTGTACAAAATGAGGTAACAAATAAATTTACTTATAGGTGAACGTGGTTGGGTAGTGATCGACCCAATGTTGGTGGCACCTGTTGGAGAAGCCCAAACTGTCTCATGACTCATTGGGGACATAAGGCTCCACCATACTAGAGAAGATAAGGTGGCAAATCGTAAGCCAGTAGTCTCTGTCCTGCTCACATGGCTCTGATAATCTGAAAGGCACCGTCTCAGAGATGAACTTTGTAGTCCACACTGTCTATATGATAATGCCCTTGTGCAAGGTCTCAAACACGTTGTGGAAATTTGGGTACACTTGGCATTGTCTCTCCCTGGACCATCCTAGCTTGCTATCAGTCCAACGAGTGCCTATGGTGGGTTCGTACACTGGGTTGTTGCTATTAATGTCACCATAGAATCGCACCTCCAACTAGTACAAGTGCACCTGCACTTGAAATTATGACCAACCAATAGGGAAGTGCTCCCATGATCACAATGGCAACAAGATGTAGTAGACGATGAGGTTTTGCCCGCCAGTGGCACACTGCAAGTCGGTGCACAAACCCTTATAGGTCACGCACAGTACAGTTGAGCCCGAGCTGTATAGTGGAACCTCATCAGGCTTGGCGTTTACCAAGGACTCAGCAATGTGGATGTAGCTAGGGTACACCCAATCTTCCTAAGTCATAGGAAACATGACCCACCCGAACATAAAGAGCAAATAAACAACTAGTTGGGACCTCAAAACCTCTACAGGCACGTATGCTGGGCATTACCTGTACCGCCACAGCCATGAATGTGGCACTCCATGGATCTTCTCCAGAATGGAATGATCAAACCGATGCAGCAGACGTGCCTTCCAGTTGGTTCATCTAGGGGTTGGAACCACAGGACTACCCTATAGTGGTAGGCCAGTATGGTACGCAACATTCTACAGGGTGATGGTCATCTCCCCCACCTAAAGTGAAATGTGTGCGTCTCCGGCCTCCACAGGTCAAGGAGTGCCGACAAAAGCGACGAGTCTAATGCAAACAACCACCCAATGTGCATCATCCTCACGATGGACAGCAACCCGACTCGCCGCAGAACTGGAATATATCGAACGTCAAGAGGATACTCCTCTCGAGCTCCTCGGAGAATAAAGGGAGGTAGTCCATCATAGCTTGACCACACCTGACACAATGTTACCCATCCCAAGATGGGTCCAGCAACGTATCATGCTCGTGACCATCATTAGCAGCCATTCCCTACAATACAGAAAATAATATGTCAGTGTACATTGATGCTAAATACAACCTACTATAACCGAGAATAATCATGCATGCGTATATAGCTAAGGTACTAATGATGCCTAGTGCCATGTGCTTATATGCATGCATATAGGTGCATACATATATGAATACATATGTATACATAGATACTATAACTAACAGTGCGCACTTCTGCACTCCTGACTTTATTTCTTACAATTTTTTTAGTCACACAAGAGTAATAAGTACATACATGTAGATTTACATACATCTTTCATAAATTGCGAATGCATCGAGGACACTAAAAATAATGACGCATATTTCTTTAGCTATTTCCAAAAAATGGTCATTACGCTTAAATGCATACATACAGGTACACACATATATACATACATATGCACACACAGATACTACAACTAACAGTGCGCACAAAACCATCATTTTCTATAACTTTTTATAATCACACGAGAGCAATAAATATATACGTACAGACTTACATGCATATTTCAATTGTTTTTTCAGCCCATATTTTGTCAGCTATTTACAATAAATAATCATTCTTGCCAGTAATGCGTCCTAAATATGGCTAATTACAAAAACACATCCGTTAACTAAACATGATTACTAAACACAGTACCAAACCACTGTTATGCTAATAAAACACTAATGATATATTAAGCGCACTACTTGAATGCAAATGAAGCATATCTTTTCTTGAAGGTCTTCACTCGCTCTACAATCCATTCTACTATGAAAGCTCCTAAATCATAGCTAAACCACCTCAAAAAACTATTACGAACTCGCCTATTAATCGCTTTTTCTTTCTTCTCCCTCATTACTCTCTAGCTCGATAGGAAAGAAATCGAGCTTGGCTTTGTATGAGAGGGCAAATCGTGAGACCTCCTATTTTATGAGCGCGGGAACACGTTCACGATGACATTCCTATGCGGGTGCATACGGGCATGGAGGACAGTGGAATCCCCAGGTAAATAAAGTGGGAATCATATGTCGACGTCTTGCGCTCTCCCGTGCACGCCAGCTCACCTATCAAGCTACCAATGCTTTGCACGCACCTATCGAGCCTGCCAGGTACTGAGCAGCAGTAGCTTGGTGGGCTGTGTACCCCATCAGCTACTGTGCCCGCTCATTCCTGCCGAGCTCCCCTGGCGCAGCAGGTGACACCTGTCGCCTGTCGTACCTTCTAAGCTTGGAGACATGGGTATTTTTTGTAAAAAAAATAGGTGTTTAACATTAAATTAAAAAAAAGTGACTACAGTGCCAAAAGCGTGAATAGTTCAAATAGTTGCAATCCATTCCGCGAAGGTGAAGATGTGATTGTATAATCAGCTTGATGTTGAATTTGAAACGTAACATTCAAGGATGAAATGGATAGAAAGCAAGCATCAGAGTTTTCATTACTGGTTTTAAATTTTTGTGAGGGAGCCGGCACAACCAATTTTGCTGATAATCGAAAAATTTTAGAAGATTTCGGCCGAAAATTTCACATCGGAATTCAAATTCCAAAAATTACAGCCTATTATCGGCTGATTATCAGTTGAATTTTGGTTAGATTCAAATTGACCTAAATTAGTTATAAATTAACTTTAATTTAAATTTGACCAAAATTATTTAGTCGGTGCCCATTTTTACGGCAGTTACCTGTAAAATCGGTACCTAGCAAGCATCGGCGCGAGTTCTGCTGACGCGCACGACCGGTGCAGCTCAGCCGAGAAGGCGACCTGGTGGTCGATCTCTTTGACTGGATTTTCTTTGCACCCTACATATGTTGCTTGATTTGAATTGGTCTCCAAACAACTACTCCCACTGAAAATTTTTAGTACCCAACTATTAACTATTAAGCCAACGGCCTCCCTCTCCTTCATTTCTACGAGGCCGCCCCATTTCTGTCAACGACTCATCTGATTCAATTGCTATGCAATCACAACTATCTTCGCAGGCAACGTGAAAGGAGAACCGAAAACTTACCTGTATAATGGCGCCGTATCAGATATCAAGTAAGAAGTGGCCTTCTTTTTTGTTCTTCGCCATTTGCCGATCGTAGAGACGTTCCATGGTTCCACCAAAGAAGCCGTTTTCGGCCTTATATGTTGCCATTAGCACGATGTTCATAATCTAATAGCTGGACTTCGATTTCTAAGCCAGTTATAAAGAAAGGTTAGGTTAAAAACCACATGAGCTCTTGTGGTACCTAATCCATTTTATTTCACAATGTATAGGGCCTAGCTACGTACATGTGTCTTATATTCTGTAGAACAGAAGGCGAAAATGATTTATGTTATTAAAAAGTGTACATCGTACCTTCCTTGATTAGGTATGAAACATACGATCGTGGTTATGATTTTATTTTCCTGAGATGATTAACTAGGCATATAAGCACACGTTGCCCCGTGTTGTTAGCAGTTAATTTAAGTCCTGTTTATGCAAAAATATATTGGCTATGTTTTTAAAAAGGCTAGATAGCTAGGGCCTACAAATAAAATTGTTGTGCTAGATAGACACAGCATACCCTCTAAAAAAAAAGATGGACGCAATATCTTTACTACTTTAAAAGAAGGAGTTGGTGGTTGATGAGTCCTCTCCCATATCTTTTCTTAACCATTTGATCTAAATAATAAAATTTGGACCGTCCCTCTCCTCTCCTCTCTCTCTCTCTCTCTCTCTCTCGCGATCTAACCGTCTGTCTCGCGATCTCCGCGTCGCCTCCTCCCCTTCCTCATCCACCGCCGCCTCCTCCTCCTCCCCCCACTTCTCCTCCTTGCGCACCGCCTCCTCCCCTCCCTCCCACTCCGCGCCGCCGCACCACCTCCTCCCCACCCCGCTCCGCTGCCTCCTCCCCTCCCTCCCACCCCGTGCTGCAGCCGCCTCCTCCTCCTCCCCACCCCGCTCCGCCGCCGCCTCCCCTCCTCTTCACCCCGCGCCGCCGCCGCCTCCGCCTCCTCCTCCCCACCCCGCGCCACCGCCTCCTCCCCATCCTCCTCCCCACCCCGCTCCGCCGTCGCCTCCCCTCCCTCCCACCCCGCGCCGCTCATCGTGGCGCGCCCGATCTCGAACTCCATGGCCGTGCTCACCATAGAGACCTCCGTGCCCTTCACCTCCCACATCGTCAACCCGCCCTCCTGCGACGTCACCACCATGTCCGCCGAGCTCCTCACTTCCGCGACATGTCCGTGACGTGCCGCATGGAGATCGCCGCCGATTCGCTCTACAAGGCCAAGCTCATCCGCGGGTTCTGCCACCTCTACGACGGCCAGGAGGCCATTGCCATCGGCATGGAGGCCGCCATCACCCGCTCCGACTCCATCATCACCGCCTACCGCGACCACTGCACCTACATTGCCCGCGGAGGGGACCTGCGTCTCGCATTCGCCGAGTGATGGGTCGCCAGCCGGTGCTCCGCGATAAGGGCGGATCCATGTATTTTACAAGAAGGATGCCAATTTCTATGGCGGACACGGCATCGTCGGTGCTCGGTGCCCTCGGTGCGGCCTTGCGTTGCAGGCAATGCGGGAAGGAGGACACCGTTACCTTCGCACTCTATGATGATGGTGCTGCAAACCGGGGCAGCTCTTTGAGGCGCTCAACGTGTCGCCCTTTGGAAGCTACCTACCATACTGGTGCGAGAACAACCATTGTAAGTTGCTGCGCCACTTTGAGAATAGTGATTGCATCATGATATCTACTTGTTCATTTGATGTGATGTGATGCGGGTTCAATTTTCGTTGTGCGGATGGGATGGTAACAATGGAGTGGAGGGCGTGAAGAGCCCCGCCTACTACAAGCGTGGCGATTATGTGCCTAGATTGAAGGTGATCTGAAATTATTGTTGTTGGTTGTGCTCATCATAGTTCTGGTTTGATGTGGTTTGACTTATGAACTCAATTTCTGCTTTGTGGTATGTTTGATTGCTTGTAGTGGTTTTTATATGAAGGGTTTGACCTCATAGATTCTCTTTCTATGTCTATTTCTTGAGTTGCGAAGAGGATGTTCAATTCGGTGTGGTATTTTAGCACATGCTAGGTGTTCCAACATGTACAGGAAAAGATTTCTTAATAAATTATCAGAACTACCTCTGAGACAAATTTTATTTGACCAGAGTTAATATGTTCGTGGATAGAAGCTACACTATGTTCTTACAAATAAAATGCATCTCATCTCACATAGCTATTGAGTTCATGATTAGGTACGTTATACTTAAGTCTGTCATGGTATATGCTTCCTCCTTTCCCGATTTTGAGTTATCTCCTGCTTCAAGTGAAAGAGGACTACTCAAGCTCGCATTTCATTTTTATGTTCTACTTACTATTTGCAACTGACATCATTAAATTTTGTTTGGTGTAGGTTGATGGAATGGATGTTCTTGCTGTGAAGCAGGCATGCAATTTTGCAAAAGAATATGCTATTGCGAATGGCCCAATTGTGAGTACTGATGATATTTTGCTGTCTTCTGTCATTTGGGAGTTTTTATACCCATGTAGTACTTTAGGTGTTTCTTGGGATTGGCCTAGGGTGTATTGGAATTTCCAGTTTCATATGTCTTGGTTACGTTCGCAGGAAGAACCAATGCCAGAGAGTATAATCAACTTAATAGAGCTGCAGTCACCCTCCTTCGGAAAACACATAGGCTATGCATAACACAAGTACATTCCTGGAAGAATCGGTGCGAGAGTATAATCAACTTAATAGAGCTGCACTCACCTTTTCTTCTGGAAAACACATAGGCTATGTATAACACCGGTGTCTGGATCTTTCCTGGTCGTCAGCAATTTCTTGGATCTTTCTCCAAACATTAGGCCTTGATTTCTATTTTATCACTTGATTGCTAGAATAGATTTCACGAAGTATATGCAATTCTCCAGCTAGATTAAATGATTAATACTTAGGTGGTGGTTTTGCTATTGCATTGATCCTGCCTGCTGATGGCAGCATATGCCTAAAAATTTCATCATTGGGGATTTGTGGATTATAGTTAAAATTAGTTTTTTTAATGTTGAAGATCCATTCATCTGAAGCAACAATTTCATGTTTTCTGATCCACAGCAGCTGCATCCTTGAGCCAATGTATGACAATAACCTGTCTGTCATGATAATAATACACATTAAGTCATGGTCTAAATGTGTTCTTGGTCACTGTTGGATGTTTTGCTAACTTTAATGTAACACTGCTTTTACCTTCTGTTACTAACTACTATTGCGTTCCGTCTTCGTGGGATTCTGCTAAGTATGGTAGTTGACTAGATGATGTGAAGTGTTTGGGTGGTTGGTCAAGGGTGATGTGATGGTTGCATATTAGATTTTGGTCAGGGCCTGTTTCTTGATTGCGAGATGTTTGTTAGTTCCTATTTTGCAATTATGAATTCATGATGTAATATTGCTGTGCTACCTGGTCACTTCCACTTCCATTGTTTATGGAGTATTTAACTTTTATTTCTTAGTTTCACATTTTAGGAGTTTACCAAACAGAGCATGAATTATTGGTCACCTGAAAAATTATTAGCGAAATATAGTATGGATTGTTCGCCAGAATTATTAGCCAATTTTCCCGTCTCATGTGAAAATTTGACATTCCAACTTTGGTATGAGTAAATGCTCTATTTCGGTCATACTGTGGTCTCCCTCCCTTAGAACAATGTTTTATTCTAGAGTGGTGAAACTGTCATCCACATCTTATTTAGCAATAGATGCTTTTCAGCTTTATACCAGTTTCTCTTGCATCTTTTGAAAATGGATGAAACAATGCGAGATAGCGACCAAAGCTTGTTGCAGGTTCACCAGAAGGATTATCCGGTCATGTCGATGGGAGACTTCGAGAGGCAAAGATGAACCATCCTAAGGGGTTTACAGTGGACGATAGGGGCAACATTTATGTCTCATTGTAGAGTATGTGCACATGATATTGTCTAGTCCCCAATCATCCTATGCTTGCTCTTTGATTTAACACTTATTTAACACTTGCGTCCAAAAGTTGCGTTTGCATGCCAGTCTTACATAAACATTGTTCTTAAAATTTCCCATGGCTACACGACATCATATTTATGTGATGGTAGAGTCCATATAATGATAGATTCAAAGCCAATAAAAAAATCTCCTTCGTATCTTGGTCGGTATGGTCATAATTCCAACATTAATTTATCTATTTCGAGCTAATCTCACATGAGACTTTCCTATAGTTGTATCTGTCGTGTAGACTGAGTCTGTTGTTTTCCTTAACGCCTTATCACATTGTAAAAGAAACTTTGTATTTCTTGGGTGTCTTTATTAGCTCTTTAGTTCGATCTTCTATTGGAATTGTCCAACTTTGCGATTGGCGTGCTTGGATGACTTCTTCGAATTTGTAAATCTATCTAATTTAGTAGAAGAATTTGCTAATACATGTTACAATTGTTCTGTTGCAATGGTAAATGTTTTATTTTCAGTCCATATTGGTACTGTTTTGTTCAATTTTTACCATGTTGAAGTGGGAATTTACATTGCTCATACCAGACCATAGAAGTATTAGCTATATCTTTGCATGAACACTTTCCTAAGCAGATAATGTGCAATCGAAGCTATTAGTTATGCAGATCAACATTAATGTATAACTTCTGATACATTGTTCTAGTAGGTTGAGCATATGCTTAATGACAAGTTGGTGCAGTTTGTGGACATTGATTCGCATGATGTGAAGGTACTGACATAATTTGCTATTAACATCTAATCTATAAAATTCACATTTGGATTTGTATATGGTATCAAATTTGATAACATTTGTTCAGGATGCCCGGAAGCGTTTTGGCAAGGCTAGCCTTCTGTATGACCAGGTAATACTGTTTTGAACATTTTTCAAGGTTGTTCTGCAGCCTGTATGATTCAATGTGTTGGCTTATTGTGACTAAAACATGAAGGGTTCTATTTCCCCTTATTTTCCGTTATGGCGTTTGTTGACTTTGTTCTCTTTACCTGCCAGTATGATAGCTAACTTGCACTGGAATCAGAAAACAATAAGCCTATCATTTCTGTACATATTGTTGTATGGTATGCTTGTTCTATCATGTTTCAGTAATATGATGCTTGATTTATTTACGAGTATGAACATGTATGTTTTGTTTGATACATGATGATGTAAGAAAAAGTTGATACTTATTATTTAGTTTGAGATCATATTTGATAGTATGCATCACTTTTGTTTGGTTTTCGTTGCAACGCATGGGCACCTTACTAGTACAATGAAATGTTTTAATTGGATCTAAGATAAAGCCGAGCCAGAGCCAAGCTTGAGCTAGACTAACAAAAGGATTATATATAGCATGTTTGGTGTAACTTCAGCCTCAATTTCTCCGGGGGTAGAAATTGAAACCGGCCAAACGCAAGGTTTTTCCATCCAGCTTGTTGATAAGCTCTAATGTCCTGCTCAAGTTAGCAATGGCTTCTGGTTTCTGTTTTTTTCAATATTTTTTAATTTTATCTTTTTCTGTGTTTTTAGTTTCTTTTGGACTTTTTTGTTTTTTCTTTTTTCCTCGTATTCTTTTGTATTGTCTGTAATGACTAACCTTTTTTCTATTTTTAAAATTTTTTAAATTTAATTATACCAAATAGGTCACCTCAGCTACAATAAAAAAATCATAAACTATCGTCATTCTGAATACCCCTAACACTTATAAAAACACTAGGAGCTAATAGTTCTACCGAACAAGGGGAAAACTGGCCATTAAAAAAACGGAGGTCACCAAGATATCTTGTTAAATCTCAAGGGGAAAAACCGGGCTGTAAGTTTGAAACCAAAATTTAAACTTCAAATTTGGCAACCGGTCGAAATTTTCAGTAACCGAACGAAAATTTTCAGTAACCAACTTTAATTCAAATTTGGTAGGTTCACAATTTAACCAGAGGTCACTGAGATTTCCGGTAAGTGGTCGGGTTTTTCCCCCCTAGCCAAATTTCAGTCACCTTCTATGAGAATTAAGAAGCTAGACCTTTTCTTTTCTCCACTGTGAGACCCATATGACCAAAAAACTACAAGCTTGCTAATTCTCAGCCACCTGAATTTTTTCTCTTACTCATCTAAAATTGCACAGTTTTAAGCTTAAAATTGCAGTGCTAAGTAATGTGCAATTTAGTATAATTTTATTGTAATTTTTAGTTTTATTTGTTTTTATAATTATAGGGTTCACTTAAGTTTACTTTATTTTTGTCTAGGTTAGATTTTTTGTTTTTGTATTTTGTAGGGGTTCATCAAACTTAAATTTATTTTTTTAGGTTACAATAATTCTTTCTTTCATTCCTTGAGGGGGTGGGCTATATGTAAAAGTGAGGGAGTGATGAGAGTGGTTACATCTTCATTCATGTGTTGAGAAAAGTGACTAAACATTTAACAAAATTTTAGTAACTCGAGAAATAGACAACCCAAAAAACTAAGCTTCATATAAGCTTAGGCGATGCTATATTGCCTAGAGATCTGCCTTGACAGATCGTCGATGCTTCACGTACTGCTCCCCGGCAGCGACAAAGAGCAAAAATGCATAAGCATATATTGATTGCATGTACTGTACGCGTTTTCACAACGTGCTCGATGGTCAAAATCATGTCACGCATAGCATATTGAACTATACAATAGTCTAATTTTTCCACCAAACTGTCTGATCCATCCAAGAACCTCTCTCCTTCCTCTCCCATGGAGGTTGACCATTACCATCGTGTTGTCAAACGAATACAGATTATTAATGTTGGATTCTTTTGACTTTCATGTTTATGGTTTTTGTTATAATAACTAACTTTCAAACGATGTATTTTTTTAAGATGATATCTATAAATTAATTATAGTAGATATTATACCGACTTCAACTATACTGGTCAAAATGCATGCAATTGTCTTTCTTCGTACTCTCTCTCACAAATAATCAGAATTCAAAAGCTATAAACCACAGCCCAAAAGAACTCACTCTAAATCATCAGACCATAGAAGAAATCTAGTGGGGAAGGGTCTCAGTTGAGGCCCTCTATATCTATCATTGATCTAACATGTGCCAAAATTCAAAAGCCAGAAGTCGCAGCTCAAAAGAACCCATCCTAAATCATCAGACCATGGAAGAAAAGCCAGTGGGGAAAGGCTTCAGCTGAGATTCTTCCCATCTATCATTAATTTAACATAGGATCTATCAGATCAACAATGTATAGAGAGAGGCCTCACCTGAGACCCTTTCCACTCAGACCACACCAGGAGTGGATCCAGGATTTCACATCAATGGTGTCACCATAAATATGGGCCGTCGGCCAAGCATGGAATGATCCAAATAAAAGGCTGCCTTCAGAGGGACATTAAGGTCACATGGCAGACCAGACTACTGTCATCAATACAGAATGAGAGAGAGGTACAAGGACCCATCAAAAGGTATTGTTGTCCTGTGACAGCGTAGGATATATGTTGGATCCGCCCATGGACCACACGTCTTCCATGTACTATAAATCTCTCCCTGGTCCAAGCTTCTTCAACTCGATCGATGACTGCAATCTGAATGATCACCAACTAAAGCAAAGAAGAGTGTGGCATCTGTAGTCTTCCATACATAACAAGCCATGAATCCGGATGGCGCCGGTGCAAGCCGCGTCGAGGGCTCAGCGCCGCCGCAGCAACCGGAGCGGCGGTATAAGGGCGTGCGGCTGCGGAAGTGGGGGCGGTGGGTGTCGGAGATCCGCATGCCCAACAGCCGCGAGAGGATATGGCTCGGCTCCTACGAGTCCGCCGAGAAGGCGGCGCGGGCGTTCGACGCGGCCGCCGTCTGCCTCCGCGGCTCCCGCGCCGGGTCACTCAACTTCCCGGAGTCCCCGCCCGACGTCAGGTACCTTCCTGGCACGCTGCTGATGCCTGAGCAGATCCAGGCCGAGGCCGCGAGGCACGCGAACCGCGCGTCTCTGGCCGGGGTAGCGGCGACCACCGCCGGGTCGTCGCAGGAAACGATGGCCACGGCACAGACAGGCAACGACACGGCCGTGTCAGTGCCGTCCACTGACAATGCGGCTCCTTTCGACGATGTGCTTGACTGGTCGTTCATGGATGCGTTGCCGTCGACGCCAGCGTCCTCGGCGCCGGGGACTAATGCCGAGCTCGCTCCGGTAATGGATGATTTCATGTACGGGTTCTCGCACCCCGTGATGCCGCCGTGTGAAGAGGCTGCCGAGGATGCGATCGACGATGATGACGATGACCATGCGTTTATGTCAGACCTTTGGAGGTTCTGAGGCTAACAAAAGAATGCAAGAACAGCAACATGACGGATATATGCTTTTTTTACGGTAGTCATTGTTACTCGCCTGTATTAATACAGTACATAATTATACATACATAAAAATTATGGAGATACTATTTGGAGCTGCATTGTGTAGCCAGGACTCAGGTTGCATCGTTGCAAGTAGTCCTCAGGTAAAGTCGTGTGGAGTGCTTAAGAAATTAAATGGAGGACCGGCCTAAGCTGATGCATGCATGTGCCATCGTACGCTTTTTATTTTGAGACTCGCATCTAGCTATCACCACAATGTCATGAGCAGGGTTAACAATTTCGTTTGAGAAAATAAAAAATGGAGGGTAGTGATATCACCTAAATTTTGGTTATTTCGGTTTAGATTTCAGTCAAATTTTGGTCATTTGAATTTTGGTGAAACGGTAGAATTTTGAGAAGAAGGTTATAACAAATTTCAGAGATGAACTAGATATTAGATATATATAGATGAATAGAGATGAAAATATAGATGAAACTTGTTCTAATATTTGAAGTTCATCTCAATTTTAAATTTAAATTCAACTTTTGGTCTTACAAAATAATATCAGAGGGAACTATAATTACCAAAATTTCTGCAAAGTTTTTGAAATTTTGACAAAATTGTTAACCTTGGTCACAAGACGACGGTCATGTTCTTTACGGCTTTTAAAAGTGGATTTTGGTTTTTACTACAGTACCTAATTTTTAAACGGAGTATTTTTTTTTAAAACAGGGTCTACAAGTTAATTGTAGTACACGTTTAAAACCCAACATCTTCACCAGCCAAAATCACAAGTAAGCATCTCTCTCCATAATCTCTCTCATGAAGCAGTTAAAATTTAAAAAGTTTCGCTATAAGTCACACCATAAGCCAAAAGAAGGACAGGCCCGGCGAAGTCTTGTCCTGATAGCTTGTTTGCTAATGAAAAGTGTAAAATAGTCTCAAGCACGGTGTGGAAGGCGTGCTCTTTAGTGGTTTCAAATTGTTTATGTACGTGAGTCTTGAGTACACCCCGTTGGCTGTACGTGTTCCTGAATATATATACAAAGGGAATTGAGTATTGGACAATGTACGTACTAGTTTATTCAATACGTCAGCATGGAAACTGACTTGTGCATTCATCAACAGGCCGCGCCCGTAATGTCAGTGACTGAGCTGCTGCATCCAATACGTACTCATTGAGTTCGTGAAAGATGAAAGAGATCAAATTAAAGGTGCAAAGTAGCGAAGCGCGCATGCATGCTAACCTGCAGAAAGCTGTCTGCAACTGCTCCGGTCATCGAGTTCTTCAGGGTTTGTTAATACAGAAAGGCACCCACTAATGGATCTGACAGAATAAACTAATTAAACGAACAGTGCACACCGCACCAGTTTAAGGGGTGTTTGATTTTTTTTAGTTTCAGTTTCTAGCTTCAGCTTTTTTTTCACTATTCACTACACTATCCACTAACTTAGCTACAGTAAAAAAAAGTCAGTTACAGTGAAATTTCAACCAAAAACTATCGCTAAAACGATCACCCTAATTCGCAGTGCCCTAGATCGATCCCTACGCTACGTGCAAAGGCTATATATGACCCCATATCGCATGACGAACTGATGGCTGGGATATGCGTGGAAATATAGTTCTCGATCGACATCGCAAGATCAGAAACTACAGTGGCAGGAAAAACATATACATTACATTTCACTACTCCTTCAATTCTTACTCCAGCTGATTTAAAATTCTAATCGTGTAAATGGTGATGAATGTCGTACGTGCTATTTACATGTGACAAAGATTTATCAAATGTTTTTTTTATGACACCACGATCGAGCGCGTACAAAGCTTCGGCACTAATGTTTACTCCATCTGATGCAGATGAAAAAAACTATTTTGAGCATTGATCTCACGCGAGGACAGTCTTGTAGAGCAGTGTCTACTAGTAATAGAAGTTCTTTCCGATTGCAGACGACCATAGGCGTTCTGCACATGACTGTGGACGGGAAACTGCGCTCGGCTCAAGGCTCGCTTAACCAGAGAGCTCTAACCATACCACGTTACTAGTTCATCCTCTGTTCCATATCACTTTCTACTGGTTCGTCCGCTTTGAAAGCTCTGACCACTAATGTACAAAAAAAATTAATTTAATATATGAAAATGATATTAGTATATTTATTATCAAAGGTACTTCCGCAAGGTTATATTTTTTTAAATTTTTACTAGCACATAATTAAAAAAAAGATCAACTATGGATACTGGAGACCATATATCTATATCCAAAACATCGTCTACCTTGGAACACGGGTAGTATATATTAAGTTTGACCTGATAAGTGGATATATCTTTTGCACTTCAATAGGCAGTGGAACAACCCTAAAAATTCAAAATTTTTGAATTTATTTGAGATTTGTTTGAATTTAAAAATTTTGCCAATTTCAGAAACTCTCTTTAACTTCCTGTTTTCCTATTTGGGAAAATGCGCTTTCACCTCGCCCTTAGCATCTTTCAAGCCACGCGCCACTGCCTTGCTCCCATTGCCACGCGCCGAACCACCGTTCACGCACGCCAGTGCCGCCTCACCCATTTGTCATCGCAACCGCGTCAATGAGGGCACAACAATACCTCCCTGACCAGCCGTACCCCACCATAATGCCGTCGATGGCCATGCGCCGAGCCACTCCACTGCCAAACCTCGCTACTGCCACCTCTTGCCACCAGCAGCTCGACACGCGTTTGACACTGCTGCTCACCTCGCCAGCTTGCGCGACTGCGCTAGTGAGGAGCTAAGTTTCTCTTGTTGCCAGCACAATTGCCAGCTCCGCTGTTACAATGCCGAAGTTATCTGTCTGTCCACACCGCCATCCACACACTGAGCGCATTGCGTAGCTCCTGGTGCCATTGCCTTCGCAAGCTATAAAGCCGAGTTCAACCACTTTTTCATCACCTTTCGTATCACCTCACGACCACCACAAGCCTTCTTCCTCCTCTTCGACTATGCTGTTTCATTGATGCCCAAAATGTTGCCAGTGAAACTCAAATTTTCATTGTCGACTTCTTTTTGCGTGGATGTTTTGTATATGTCAAAGATAGACTAGTATTATGATCGAAGGGGTTAGAGTATTTACATGTGCCAAGGATAGACTAGTATTGTCAACTTCTTTTGTGCGAATGTTTTGTACATACCAAAGAGACCATGGCTATATTAAAATGCTCAGAATTTTGAAATTGCATGAAGTGCGTATGGTGTACAGCATATGTAATGTTGTGCTTACCAGAAATTTCATACTTCAAGTTTATGTATTTTGATCATCTGAATTTTATCTGTGTTGCAGCTCTATTTGATTGTTGATATGACATTGTCTAATTTGTACAATTGCGAAAATTGTATGTTTTCTAAATTTTGGTTGAATGGTGCAAACTATTGAGAAAGTATTAAATTCACTATTCCTTATGGCATAATTAAATTTTACTGGTATGTATATTCCTACCGCCGAGCCGCCATGGTCGCTTGAGGTGCACCACGTCCGCCTAAAGCTGCGCCGTCCGCTCCCACATCCTGCCAAAGCTGTCAATATACTGTCGTCGAAATGGCAAATTGAGGGCAGTTTACTGCCGGGGGAAAAAGCAACTTATCTAGGGCACTTAACTGCTAGGAACACACACATCTGTCGGCGAATGTCTTTCCCGGCAACACTTTCTGGGCAGGCACTAAGTGCTGGGAAAATTTATTACCTGTAGATAATTTGCTTTTCAATGTTGTTTTCTCCGACAGTTTGATTGCCCTTAATACTACGCCATGGTGTAGTGCATATAGTATTCGGATATACTGTACTTCCGGTAAATAAAGCTATGGTTAATGGATAAATCCAATAACAAAGTATAAGTAGGATTGGAATGATTTTAAGATGATAAATAAGTTGATTAAACCCCTTTTCTCTTAATAAGATAATGTTTTGCCTTTTACATCTAAAAGCATATGCAAATAAACATGCATCAATAAGCATAATAAAAAAAACGTTCTCTATGGACATACTAGCAAGTAGATAATTAGATTTTCGTGTAACTTATTAAGTATAGTTATACTCATACTTGCTAGATCATTAATAGAAGAAATTTGAGAAGGCATTAAGAAACTATTTGAGGGAGACTTTAATGATTCCTTAGAAGGAGACGACTATTGGTTTTAAGTCTTGTCTGCGCTCGAGCACACATGTGGTTCAATTGGAATAACTTTGTGTTGTAAAATAAACTTTGTACTTAGATGCTCTTAATATTTAATATTGTAAACTCGGCTGTTAAGTTATACTCTCTTGTAATTAAAGTTTGACTTTTTACATATAAAACACGAGCAAGTTTGATATACGCTCATCTATAGAACTCCACAATTCATCATCTTGGACAATTACGAGAAAACCGATAGCATCAGGAATAGGATCATCACAGTTGGTTAGTGCACAAAATACGCATGCTAATTAGAGAATGTCGAAAGCGGCAAAGGCCGGGTTTGCCAGGATTCCTTGTGCTGCGATGAATAGAATATGAGAGAACACCCCGTCAGCGTGCAAGTTCCAACAATGTGCAGCTGTGCAGGCGTGCAGCGACGAGGCTTTCAGCAGTAGCTAGACGAAGTGAAGGCGATCAATGAGCGGTGGCTTCAAGAACCACGTCTTGGTAGGGTATTAGAGTTTATGTACGATTTTATTTATCTGAGTTTAAATTTTGATATCTAACTATTACGTATATGTAAATATTTTTCAATAGAAATTTTATAGGGTTATAAATTTATCTTCAGCCTCCGTTTGTCTTATACATCAGGAATATATGTATAATATTGTGTGTGTGTATATATATATGTGTGTGTTTTCTTTGTAATCGAAAAATAGTAAGCGATGGCTTTCCCTCAAAATAAAAGGGAAAAAAGGGGATAAACGGGGGCTTCGGTAGGCTGTGCCGGCCCCGTCCAAAACAAAGATGCACAGAACAAACGCCCGTCCCAGTAAAGATTACGTGAAGTGTTCCGGGCCACGCGCGCGTGATCGTGTGAGGAGGGACTACCAGGCCAGGCAGACAGAGTAATTCCTTAAGGGCCAGACGGCGCGAGATTTTATTTGAGCCCCGAACCGAGGCGGCTTTGCACAGCAGCGGAGTGGAAGACCACATTCTTTTTAAATTTAACTTATAATTTTTAGCTATAACTTATAATTTTTAAATTATTTGTAAAAGAAAGAATGGAGTAATATAAACTCGTATGTGATTTTGACCAATATAAATAAAGTCACTATAGTATATACTATAATCAACCTGTAGACACTATCTTTAAAAAAATATTTTATTTAAAAACTAGTTATCGTAAAAAAATCAAAAAATAATTTTTAAAAATTAAAAAGAAGAGGTCCGACATTTTGTGCCACACGTGCAAAGGCTGAAGGCACACAAGTAATTCCTCTCCTCACGGGGCCTGGCGACACGAGGCTCAAACTTTGAGTCAACTCGGCGGCGTTTAGTTACATCATATATCAGCCCAATGTGCCCTCACTCGTTTCGGATTTAGATTTTAGTTTTTGGGTTTCTAGTTTTTTAATTTTATTTTTTTATTTTTTTTGGTTTTTAGAGCTTTTTTACCTTTTCTTTTTCTCTATTTTTTTACATTGTCTGTAATGGTCTAACATATTTGTTTATTTTTAAATTTTTTAAATTTAATTACGTTAAATAAATTACCAGTAGCTATAGTACCAAGCAGTAAAAAATAAGCCGAAATAAGCAGCACCGTAGAGCCCATGTTTTGGCTTGAACCCAAAGTTATTTGCAATTATCCTATTGATTTATCGTTATTATGACGTCGACCGTCTGGATGGATGCCCATTTGTTCTGATCATGCTTTTTTTTTTTTTTGGAGTGTGTCGTTAGTTAGTACGCCACTGTTTCAGAAATCAGAGCTGCAGGGACGTTGCAAAGCGAAACGCTGTCGTTCAAAGTGGCTATTGAGATGGAAGGTATTCCTGCTCATGCTCGGGAGCTCCCCGCGGCGGTGTCCATTCTCGCGAACTCTTGCTGGATCGAGAGAACTGAAAACTCCACGGCAAGCAGGACAGACATGTCACGTTCCAAATTGATGACCTCGACAACAAATCCAAGTTTGATTCCAAGGGAGAAAGAAAGCTGTTCTAATCCCAGAGCCGGAAGAAGAAGGATACGATGTGGACCCTGTTCTTGGGAGGCTGCCTTCCTTACGAGGAAAAAGATGTTGAGGCATAATGTGCTAGTTCACGTCAGCAGGGGCGGACCGACCGGTGGGTTAGGTGGGACTGACGCCCACCCTACCCCCGGCCGGAGGGTGGGTACCCCCCATAGCCCTCCTACTTTTGGCTGGGGCGCCATGCCGCCGGCGGCCACCGACTGTCCGGCACTCCGGCTGGGGCTGGGAGGTGAGGCCGTGAGCCCGTGACCCGTGAAGGCAAAACAAGGCAATGATAAATGGATAAACTGATAGAGTACCAATTTGGGCCGGCACAGCCCAGTAGCGGAGTAGCCAAATACATACCGAGGCACCCCAGATCCAATTCGCCCAGCCACACGCGGACACGCACACACCACCATCGCATCGGCTAGGCGGCCAGATCTGGACTCTGGAGCCTGGAGGAGGCTGGACCGCCGGAGGCACCGAGGCGGGTGGGGCCAGTCGGCCAGAGGCGGGCCGAAGGTGGGACTAGGGGAGGCCGCCGGAGCCCGGAGGCGGGTGGGGCCGGCGCGGGCGGCGGGAGGCCGAGAGCGCCGAGGCGCCGAGGCGGGCGGGCCGAGGCGGGTCGAGACGGAGCCGGGAGGCCGGAGGCGGGCCGAAGGCGGTCAGGCGGGTGAGGACTGAGGAGGCCGGAGGCGGCCAGGGCGTCGGGCGGAGGTGCTGGGCGCCGGCGGCGCTGCTGCCTGCTGCCTTTTGCTTTTGAGGAGGAGGAGGCAGTCCCTGGGAGGAGGAGTGGAGGACTGTGTTGTGAGAGGGTGAGGCACTGAGGCAGTGTCTTTTGCTTTTGAGGCTTTGAGGGAGCCAGGGAGGGGACCGAGACCAAGAGCAGGCACTGACCGAGAGTACTCTTTTGCCAACGAGAGCACTGCTGACAGCCAAGAGAAGAGGACAACAGGTTGATTATATTATTGAAACAGTGTACCAGATTGAAATTTTCATAGGTATAATTCATTCCTTTTAATATCATATGAATTATGAAATATTAAGTTATTAACATAGATTCATTCTTTTTAATTTATGTAATTGTGAATTGTGATTTATTATCATTTATGTAATTTAGTGTTATTTATTATCATTTATTGATTTATATAGTTGCAAGAAATGGAGAAACGAACATTGCATAAATATTTTTCATGCAATACAAGTGGTACTCCATATACTAATGAAAGTCAAGTAAAGAAGGCTCGGATGGATTTTAGTCCCGATGAAATCATCGCTGATCCAGCGAATTGTATACAGGTACTCCATATCATGTGGTTGTGTTTTAATTTAGCATAATCTGTGGCAATTGGTATACAGGTTTGTGAATGATCAAGGGAAGGTTCTTGAAAGGTTTCTTGGTATTAAACATGTATCAAATTGTACATCTGCTGCATTGAAGGAAGCTTTATTTGATTTGCTTGGAGAGTATCAATTACCAATTTCTAGGATACGAGGGCAGGGTTATGATGGAGCTTCAAATATGAGAGGAGAATTTAATGGCTTGCAAAGGCAGATCCGAGATGAGAATCCGTATGCTTTCTATGTCCATTGCTTTGCCCATCAATTGCAGTTAGTGGTTGTGACTGTTGCAAGTTGTAGTAGAGCTATTGCTGATTTTTTCAACTATATTCCCTTGATAGTGACTACTGTGAGTGCATCTTGTAAAAGAAAGGATGCATTGCTTGCAAAGCATCAAGATGTCTTGTTAGAGAAGCTAGAGAATGATAAGGCTGTCACTGGCACAGGGCTGCATCAAGAAATGAGCCTAGCTAGACCTTCCGATACTAGATGGGGCTCTCATCTAAAAACTATACTACGTATTTACCAAATGTGGGAGGCAGTATTAGAGGTACTAGAGATTGTGAGTAAAGATGCATGTCAACCATCAAGTCACGGTGGATCATCTGGATTGATACAAAAAATGGAAAGCTTTGAATTTGTTTTTATCTTGCATTTATTAATAGACTTGCTAAGCATTACAAATGAGCTATCACTTACTTTGCAAAGGAAAGATCAAGATATTGTTGAAGCTATGGATTTGCTTGTAGATGTGAAAATGCGTTTGCAGGACATGAGAGACAATGGATGGGAGCCATTTTTCCAGCGAGTAAAAAGTTTTTGTGAATCAAATGAAATTCATGTGCCAAATATGGAAGAACTCATTCCAGTTAGAGGTATGTCTGCACGTAGGAAGCATACAGTGACTTACCATCACTATTTTCATGTTGAGATTTTCATTACTGCTATTGATGCCATTACATTAGAGATGAACCATCGGTTTAATGAAGTTTCTTTAGAGTTATTGGTATGCATGTCTTGTCTTGATCCAAGAGGCTCTTTCTCCAAGTTTGATGTAGATAAGCTTGTTCGACTTGCTGAGATTTATGCTGATGACTTTGACATAGCTGACCGTTTGTTGTTAAGAAATCAGCTTCAAACATTTGTTCTCAATGTCAAGAGAAGTGTAGAATTCCATGGATGTGGTGATATTGCAAAGTTAGCTCAAAAGATGGTTGAAACAGGAAAAAATAGAACATTCCCATTGGTCTATCGTCTCATTGAGCTAACATTGATCGTTCCAGTAGCAACGGCATCTGTTGAAAGAGTCTTCTCGGCAATGAATATTATCAAAACTAATTTGCGCAATAGAGTAGCGAATGAGTGGTTCAGTGACTTGATGATATGTTACACTGAGCAAGAGATTTTTAGAAACCTTGATGATGATAGAATTAGAAAATGCTTTCAAAGCATGAAATCTCGAAGAATACTATTGCCTCGTACTTGCACTACTACTACTCAATCCTAGTTACTGGTATGTTTCATCCTTTTTTCAATCTTTATAACTATTCACAAATCACAAATACAATTTCTGATTTCATCACTAAGTTTACTAATTTTGATGTGCAGATAACTGCTTACATATATTTATGGGCATTAGAAGGCACATTATCTATTATCAAGGTACAATCTTTGTTGTATTTTGTATTTTTACTATGTTCCTATTCTAATTATGTATGATTTTGGATTGCAAAATATAGTTCACTTTATATTTAGTGTGTTTATCTTTTATATATTATGTCCCGTTAGCCCCTCCTAAAATTTGGTTCTGGATCCGCCATTGCACGTCAGTTGTGTTGAAGATTTCCATGTTGAACCAGATTCATCATCCAAGTTGAGCAGGCTAACGAATAAACGAAGTTATAACAATGGACGCAGAACCAGTTGTTGATTCTAAAGAGATCCAATAGGATCAAGAAGCATTTAATTCGGTAATTGAAGTTAGGACGGAGAAAACAACTTCACCAGGGGAAAATATTGTTGGTAGCGGCCCTGATTCCCCTCTAGCTCATGGCTCATCTATGTCGAATGCAAAAGAAACCCAAGAGGTCGTGGACAGGGCCAATGTTACAGTTGAACAAGTTGACGAGGAAGAAGCATCCCAAGAGGACGTGGCACGTTGTTTCTTTGATAAAGTGCGTCAAGAAATACCATCTCCGACGGTGGCACCAAGAGGACTGAAAAGAACTTCTACGTCCAAGTACGTAGCAACAGATTTCACACCACGTCGCAGCAGGTGGCTAGCGGCGAAGCAACACCCTGGGCAAATGAGTGCAGTAAAGAAGGCTGACAAGGTTCTCATGATAAAGCTTGGGATCATTCAGCAGGACGACAAGGTGGATGATCAAGCCCGCCAAGCTTATTCTGAGTTGTTTGATAAGCCTTTATCAAGAGAACAGGTGGAAGCATTTGCCAAAATCTTCGGTAAACTATTTCCACCGGAGTTATCCGCGAATGTTCCTATTATGAATGCGCAGGTGGATGGGATGTTTTGCTGAACCATTGTGGTGTTTATTCCAGTTGATTTCTTTGAAAAACAATAGAATTGAATATGGGTTGAAGAGATGAATTGCAATCAATAGCGCACAACTCAATCTGTTGCCGCTGCTCTGTATTTATACACATTTGTCAGTATAATGAACAGTACAGGGATTACAGCAACCGAAAACAGAAGATTACAACAGCGCAGATATTCTGCGATTCAATTCTGTTCTAGTCAGTTACAACAAGAGATTGATTCTATCTCTAGCTAACAATGACTACAATTACTTTAACATCCTCCCTCAATCTTAACTGTGAACTACGATGTTAAGATTGTGGCGCAAAATACCGAACTGCTATCCTGATGAAACCAGGTTTCGTCAGGATATCGGCAAGCTGATCATTAGAGGCAATGAACTAAACATCCGATGCTCCTCGCGCAACAAGTTCTCTCACAAAATGAAAATCAACCTCAATGTGTTTTGTCCTTGCATGAAACATTTGGATTTGCAGAGAGATATGTGGCATCCAAATTGTCACACCATAATACAGGTGGATTGAAAGATGCCAAGTTTAGAGAGCAGTGACTGAAACCAAACCAGTTCAGCCGTGCCATTCGCCAATGACTTGTACTCAGCTTCCGTGCTTGACCACGAGACATTGGCTTGTTTTCGTGAGCTCCATGACACCAAATTGGAACAAAAAAAGATGGCGAACTGTCCTGTAGATCAGCGGTCCCCAGCCTAGTCGGCATCAGTGAATGCACTAAGAAGTATGGACGACGACTGTTGTATGAACAGCCCCATATCCTGAGAGAACTTCAAATAGCGTAGAATGCGTTTCACAGCAGTCCAATGGCAATCAGTAGGAGCATGAAGATATTGACATACTTTGTTGATGGCAAATGCTATGTCAGGTCACGTGAGTGTGAGATATTGCAGTACACCCACAACACTCCGATACCTTGATACTTCTAAATCTGGTAGTAGATGGCCTACAGTCTTGGACAGTTTGTTTGACAGACATGGGAGTTGAGACTGGCATGCATTGTGTTATACCAACACATTGTAGCAACTCTAGAATGTACGTTTTCTGAGTCAACCATATTCCTTTTCCCTTCTGAATAGCCTCAAATCCCAGGAAGTAGTGCAAGCACCATGAGCTGGCTATTATCAAACCGTCAACATAAATAAGCACAAACATTGTAAGTCCCTCTTGCTTGAATATGAATAGTGATGTACCTGATTTTGATAGCATAAAACCAATTTCCTGAAGCTTCATGCTAAGTTTAGCGTACCAGGCTCTCAGAGCCTATTTCAACCCATAGATTGCTTTCTTCAGTATACATATGTGGTGAGGAAATTATGAGCTCTCAAATCTTGGAGGCTACTTCATATATACTTCTTCTTGTAACTCACCATGTAGAAATGCATTTTTAACATCTACTTGCCTCAAGCTCCAACATTTAGACACTGCAATTGATAAGACTAAAAGAATTGTAACTGGTTTCACCACTGGACTAAATGTGTCTTCGCATTCTATTCCATATCGTTGCTTGAATTCTTTGGCAACAAGACATGCCTTGTGTCTCTACATGGTGCCATCTACCTTTTTCTTCAATATAAACACCCATTTAATGTCAATTAAATTTATTCCATGCTCAGGTGGAACCAACTGCCATGTGCCATTGACTTGAAGAGCCTCAAGTTCTTCTTCCATGGCTATTGTCCAGGCTGGCTGCATAAAGGCTTTCACATGAGTTGTAGGTTCAGCTACAACAGCAAAGGCCCGTTTTCGTGGATCATACTGTATAGTCCCATCAGTTATCTCCTTGGGCTGCCGAATACCATGTTGTAGCCTTGTGCGAACTCCAGGTGGTGTAGAATCCTCATGATCCCTGTTATCTGCACTTGTGCGAACTCCAGGTGGTGTAGCATCCTCATGATCCCTGTTATCTGCATTAGAGTTTCTCATGTGAGGTGCTTTGAAAGCCAAAAGTTGGTGTGTGCTGAATCTATATAAATACAAATAATTGGTTAGATTCAAGACATCTCATTCTCCTTGAGGGCAAAAATATTCCCACAATAATTCTAAAAAGGGGAATAAAAAGGGAATGATCTAACTGCTTATTTTGGTGGTAGCAAATTATAACGGTACAGATTAATCATATATAGATATTATAGTTGTACAGCAATACATCTATATTTTCAATCATGCATTAGAGTTTTATAACAAATACAATTATATCGTAACATCTAGCTACACAATTATGCAGGTAGTTCTGCTAGTTTCTATAAAGAATGCAATATGGGAGGTGTTAGGAATAGACACAAGATTTACGTGGAAAAACCTCTCCAATGCGGAGAGTAAAAAACCACGGGAGACAAATCTTTATTCCAATGGCATGAGTTACAAGTACAAGGGGTGGGCGTATTTATAATAGCCCAGAGAGATGGATTTGAATACAACTCTATTAAAGATAGATTCCATGTAGGAGATAAACTATTTGAGTCATAATCCAACAAACCTCCCCTTGACTCAAAAACTCGATAAAAAAATAGTAAAGAGTTGTCTCCAAAACTACGAAGGGTATTAAGCACCATGAATACCGACTAAGCCCAAGCAATGCTTGAACTTAGTATTGGAGAGTGACTTGGTAAGCATATCTGCAGGATTGTCATCTGTATGTATCTTTTTCACAGTAATTTGCCCTTGAGTAACAATGTCACGAATGAAGTGGTGCTTGACATCAATATGTTTGGTCTTGGCATGGAACATATCATTCTTAGTCAAACAAATAGCACTGCTATCACAATAAACAATATAATGTCTTGTGGAACACCAAGTTCGTAAATCGACTGCAACCAAATAGCTTCCTTAACACCTTCATGGCTGAAATATATTCTCGCTTCAGAGTAGAAAGAGCAAGAATATGTGCAAGCGAAGCTTTCAACCGACAATTGAACCACAAAGAGAGAAAATATACCTGAAATAGACCTTCGTCTATCAAGATCTCCAAGATAATCGAATCAACAAACCCAAAAATATTATTTGTCTTCACCTTATTCTTATCAAACATCAAGCCAAAATTGGATGTACTTTTCAAATAACGAAGAATCCACTTAACTGCATTCCAATGTTCTTTGCCAGGATTATGCATAAATCTGCTAACCACACTGACTGCATGAGCTAAATCTGGTCTTGTGCAAATCATAGCATACATGAGATTCCCAACAGCATTTGCATAAGGAACACGTGACATATAGTCTTTATCATCTTCATTAACAGGACATTGACTTGAAGATAATTTAAAGTGTGAAGCAAAAGGTGTTGAAACAGGTTTGCAATCACTAAGATTATATCTTTCAATAATCTTCTCAATATAACTTTTCTGAGATAGAAATAATTTGCCAGCCTTGCGATCACGCTGAATTTCCATCCCAAGAATTTTCTTTGCTGGACCAAGATCTTTCATCTCAAATTCATGGCTAAGCTGAGCTTTCAACTGATCAATTAATGATTTATCATGAGAGGCAATGAGCATGTCATCAACATATAGCAGCAAATAAACAAAAGACCCATTGGGAAATTGTTTGAAGTAAACACAATTATCATAATTGCTGCGTGAATAATTTTGTGCAATCATAAAAGAATCAAACCTCTTATACCACTGCCTTGGAGCTTGCTTAAGACCATAAAGAGATTTCTTCAAATGACAAACTAAATGCTCTGTTCAAGGAGCAACAAAACCTTCAGGTTGTGTCATAAAAATCTCCTCATCTAAATCTCCATGTAGAAAAGCAGTTTTAACATCAAGTTGCTCTAACTCCAAATCAAATAAAGCAACAAAAGCAAGCATAACCCGAATGGAAGAGTGGCGAACAACAGGAGAAAAAACTTCATTGAAGTCAATACCTTCCCTTTGGTCAAAGCCTTTTACCACTAGACGGGCTTTCAATCTTGCAGGTTCAACTCCAGAAATACCTTCCTTTTTCTTATAAATCCATTTGCACCTTAAGGGTTTCTTACCCTTCGGAAGCTCAACCAAATCCCATGTGCGATTTTTATGAAGGCTCTCAATCTCTTCATTCATAGCTATCAGCCACTTATTAGAATTATCACATGAGATAGCTTCAGAATAAGAAGAAGGTTCAATAATATCATGAGTATCTTGTGCAGTAAGAAGAGCATAATTGGCCAAATTATCGTTGTCACGATATCTAACGAGCAATTGAGTATTCCTTCCGTTCGATCTCGAGCAATGCAATGATCATTATTATTGGAAGATGTTGAATCGAAATATGTCAAGAGTAGGAGTAACAGAGATCAAGAATCATTATCAATAGCGGTAAAACTACCTCAAATTTTGCATTTCTTGAAATATCCTCAAGAGTGTCGATTCGGATGTGGAAGAACTATCCATCATATCACTACTCGATGAGAGTAAAACATCTTCATTAAAAGTAACATTACGACTAATGATCAATTTATGAGATTCGAACACCATAAACGATATCCTTTGACACCGTAACCATAACCAAGAAATATGCATTTAATCGCTCTAGGCTCTAATTTTCCAAAGCTAGCATGAGCATAAGCAGACAACCAAAAATTCTCAAATTGGAATAATCAATCAAGTTACTGACCAAACCTCTTCGGAACCTTGAAATCAATGGCGGAATTTGGAGCGCGATTGATCAAGTAACAAGTCAGAGAAAGCAGTCTCACCACAAACTGCGTTTACGCCATAGACCAAAGATTTGAAAGCATGCAACGGGCTCTTTCGTAAGAGTACGATTCATCCGCTCTGCCACACCATTTTGCCGAGGTGTCCTCGAATAGTCAAATGTCTTGCAATACCATGATCAGCACAATATTTATCAAACTCACCATTGCAAAATTCCAATCCATTATCGCTTCTAAGTTTCTTGATTTTTCTCGCGGTTTGATTTTCAACTAAAGCCTTCCACTTGAAAAATCAAAAGCTTCATTTTTGTGTTTCAAGAAATAAACCCAAACTTTATGAGAAAAATCATCAATAAATGTAATCATGTACTCACATCCACCGAGAGAAGGAAACTTAGACTTTCCCAAAGATCGAATGTATATAATCAAGAATTCCTTTAGTTTGATGAGTTGTTTGTACTAAACTCGACCCTTTTTGTTTGCCAAAAATACAATGCTCACAGAAATCAAGTTTGCCAATATTATGTAAAGAACCTTTCTTGCATAGGAGATGCATACCTTTCTCACTCATGTGACCCAAACGCATATGCCAAAGTTTGGTGATGTGAGGAGTCGATGCAATGGAAGAAACAAATTGCAATACAGAATCGTGGATCCTTGCAAGTAATAAAGATTATTTGTTCTATTGGCTTTCAAAACAACGAGGTTGCCTTTCAAAATCTTAAGAACACCATTTTCTCCAACAAATTTATATCCCAAGGATTCTATGGTGCCAAGAGAAATAAGATTTCTTTTCATTCTGGGAACATGACGGACATTTGTAAGAGTCGTAACAGTGCCATCATAGGTTTTAATTTGAACAGAACCAATTCCAGCAATTTCAAGTGGAGACTCATCACCAATCACAACATCACCACTACTAATAGGATCATAAGTAGAAAACCACTCTTTGTATGGGCAGATATGAAAGGTGCAAGCTGAATCAATAACCCAAGCAGTTTGATTCCTTGTTTTTGTAGAAGTGACTAAAGCAGTGCTAATTAGAGCCTCCCCATCAGATTCACTTTGAACAATACTAGCCTCAGCAGATTTAACAGATTGAGTTTTATTGCCTAGTTCTTCCTTTCTTTTCAACTTATAGCAATCCGAAATATGATGAGTTGTTTGCTTGCAATAACGACAAAAAAGCTTAGAATTACGGTGTCTCGATTTAGATCTGGACTTTGATCTAGAAGAATTGCCTTTATGTGATGATCTACCTCTAGTAATTAATCCCTCAGCCTTAACTTCAGAACGAGAATCAATATCAAATTTCTCCTTAGATAACAAATTTGATTTAACATTCTCAAAGCTAAGAGTATCATTATTTCCATAGAGCATAATCTCCTTAAAGTGTTTAAAGGTAGCAGGCAAAGAGACAACCAAAAGAATAGCCTTATCCTCATCATCAATTTTTACATCTAATTTCTCAAGATCAATGATGATTGAATTGAACTCATTGAGGTGAGATGAATAGATGTACCTTCGCCATGCGAATCGTATCTGACGCTTCTTTGAGGCGCAATTTATTGGCGAGACTTTTCTTCATGTATAACGTCTCCAATTTTGTCCATAATGAAGCGGTACGTTGCTTCGTTGATGACTTCACGTAGAACATCCGTAGATAAGCCGAAATGAATGGCGAGAGTGCTTTTGATCCAAATCCTCCCATTTGTCCTTTTCCATATCCACCGGTTTGGGAAGCAATGCTTTTCGACGCCAACTTTGTGTGAAACGACTTTCATCCGAACTCGCCATCTTGAAAAAGCGATCGTGCCATCGAACTTCTCAATGTCAAATTTAGTAGATGACATGGTGTAGATCAAGAAAATATAAAAGGTTCGTTGAAAAAACTTCGGAGAAAAATCTCGATACGGTTATTGGGTGATCAGAGCAAAGAAAAAACGGAACTCCTGTGTGCACGGCCGGGTACGCGTAGCAATTTCAAGCTGCTGATGTAGCGATGATGTCAGCTCGACCGGATCTAATGTGGCGGATTTCGGTGTAGATCGTGTGGCGGTCGGTGGTGGCGCGGTCGCGAGGAGGCGCCGGCGACGGCGGCGCGGCGTCCGGAGGTGCGCGGCGGTCTTGGCGGCGGATGCGCGGCGCGGCCGGAGGTGCGCGCGCGGCGCGCGGCCGGAAGCGCGGCGTGGCGGAGGTGCGTGCGACGGAGCCGCGCGAGATGCGCGCGCCGGCGGCGCGCTGAGCGCGAGCTGCGCGGGATGCGCGCGAAGTCTGTCGGGCCGGCGCGGAGAGGCACCGCCGAAGCGCGAGCCGCGCGGGATGCGCGCGAAGTCGGCCGGCGAGGCGTCGGGCGACGGCGGCCGTTCAGCGCAGCGCGCGAGGAGGCGGTCGGCGGGAAGATGAACAAGGCTCGCGAAAATAGTAGATCGATAATGCTCGATACCACTTGTTAGGAATAGACACAAGATTTACGTGGAAAAACCTCTCCAATGCGAGAGTAAAAAACCACGGAGACAAATCTTTATTCCAATGGCATGAGTTACAAGTACAAGGGGTGGGCGTATTTATAATAGCCCAGAGAGATGGATTTGAATTTGTTGGATTATGACTCAAATAGTTTATCTCCTACATGGAATCTATCTTTAATAGAGTTGTATTCAAATCCATCTCTCTGGGCTATTATAAATACGCCCACCCCTTGTACTTGTAACTCATGCCATTGGAATAAAGATTTGTCTCCCGTGGTTTTTTACTCTCCGCATTGGAGAGGTTTTTCCACGTAAATCTTGTGTCTATTCCTAACAGGAGGTAAAAAAACATTATCTGATTCTTGTTAGATAGGCTAGCGTTTTTGTACTTTGAATGATATCCATTTTCGGTTGTCTGATTTTTTGAATGATCTCCATTTTCGGTTGTCTGATTTTTTTTCTTGCTCACTTAGATTTTGAACTTCATCTCATGGCCATCGCATGGCTGTCTGACAATTCTAGATAAGAGTTGATGCTTGATTCTACGTCTGTTGAAGCGATAAGGCCAAAGTTTCCGGAGATGCAAAATTGGCTCCAGGAGCTCGAAGCGAAGTTCAGTACTGTTTGTGATTTCTGCAGATCGCTGAGATCCATCTCAACAGTTGCATACTTGCTTTGCATAAAGGGCTACAATCCAAAGGTGATTTTGTCATCCAGCGATCCATATTTTTTAGGTCCTGGAAACATTACTACTCTACACCGTATGATTTCCATACACAAAGACGTACACACACACACACAGCGTCGTTTTTAATTCTACCGCGCTAACTGCGGGTCTCTAGCTAATACTATATATGCAACCATGCACGGGTCGTAATATGCGGGAAGACGGTAAGTGAATGCGATTTTTTAAAAAATAATCCTACTTTTTATTAATATTATATAAATATATCATCATTTAAAAAATTATAGAAATAATCATCTATTGCTAATTCAAATAGCGACAGAGCTCATGTCATCAAATAAACGGACGACAGAGTGCCACATCGGCACCACAGATTCTGTCGTCATTTCAGTTGGCGACAAAGAGATCAATCATCAATTGCAATGGTGATAGAAGCTCTCACAACCTCAATGGCTATTTCAAATGGTGATAGATGCCCTCTTATCTTCTATTACCATTTGAAATGGCAATAGGAACCAACATGTCAACATTCATTTTAATTTGGTAAAAATAGAAAGTCATGGCAACAAAGTCTCTGTCACCAGTCTAATTGGCAACAGAGCCCTCCACGCTGCCACGCGGGACTACATGTAGGCCTGTCGCCAATTGAATTGGTAACAAATGATTATTTCTGTAATTCTCGGACTCATATATATATAAAGACATTTGCAAGTCTCGCAAGCTGCAAGCCCTTAAAAAATCGCATGGATGCTAAGATACATATCAGTCGACCCAACTGCGAGTCATCCCTGGTAGCGATGTGCTACTCTCGGGGGTTACTACTATTGGAATAGTGAGGTCCAACACGACAGAGACGAATTTGTTGAGGAACTCTCGCTGGCGACCAGTCCGAGCGATTCCTCTGCTTAGAATAAGAACGAATCAATCACAGAAACACAGAATAATAGATTGAACACAGAGAGGTAGAGAGAACTCCTGGTCTTTCTTTATTGCTTCATATGCATTGTATACAAAATCAGCCATATGGCTCTCTATTTATAGGGGGTGGGATGAGGTGCCCATTATGGATAAAGACTCGTTTAAACGGAGAGGATCCGTTTAAACGGGGATTCTTATCTTTAGTTTCCCCATACTCCCCCTTGGGCACTCATCCGACATACTCATGCCTCATTAAAACTCCATAAAAACCCAGTGGGAAAAATTTGGAGAAAGAGTACATGATGCATGTTATGCTGCGATTGCACGAATTGCCTCATTAAAAACCTTGATCGAGAAACTTCAGGAAAACTCGTCAAGAGAAAAAGAGTACAATTCACCCAACTTCATTTAGTCTTCTGGACTTTTATTCTTTGGGTACTTGATCTTCAGGATCAAGATTTACTAACGGACTTGAGAGAATTCTCCCCCTGAATTCTGCACTTCTCTAAGTCTCATCATACCGATCCCTCGCACGCACCTTTCAAAGCTAGATGCGGGGAGGGACTTTGTGAATAAATCTGCTAAATTTTCATAAGACTTAGTATGCAGTACTTTAATCTCGTCCATCTTTTGCAATTCATGAGCATAGAAGAACTTGGGGTTGATATGCTTTGTGAGATGACTCTTCACATAGCCCGTTTGTACTTGTGCAATGCAAGCGGCATTATCTTCATAGATAATTGTGGGGTTTTGCACAATGTTCATTCCACATGACTGCTGGATGTGGTGAACCATTCGGCGTAGACAAGCGCATTCACGTGCGGCTTCATACAGCGCTATTATTTCTGAGTGGTTCGTCGAGGTAGCTACGAGGCTTTGCTTAGACGATTTCCAGGAAATTGCAGTTCCACCACACAGAAATACATAGCCTGTTTGTGACTTGTATGCGGGTCAGACAGGTACCCAGCATCTGCATAGCCAATCAAGTTCAGATCTTGATTCTTTCTGTAGAACAATCCAAGGTCCTTGCTTCCTTGGAGATATCGGAAGATGTCCTTTATGCCCTGCCAATGCCTTTTGGTGGGCTCTGCACTATACCTTGCCAATAGGTTCACGGCAAAGGCAATATCCGGTCTAGTGCAGTTTGCTAAGTACATGAGTGCTCCAACTGCACTCAAGTATGGGAATTCCGGTCCCAGGACTTCCTCCCCCTCTTCCCTAGGTCGGAAAGGATCTTTTCTTGCTGCAAAGATCTCCGATCATCGGTACTTTGATGGGAATGCTTTCTCAAAGCCGAATCTTTCTAGCACCTTCGGGTGTAGGTCGATCGATGTACTAAGACTCCTCCAGGACATGCTCAAGTGCAGCCCTGCGTAACTTGGTCTTGCCCAAGTCCTTCATTTCAAACTCGACTCCAAGTAGGAGCTTGCTTCTTTATATCATCCATGTCCCGATGATATTCAGATCATCTACATACACCGAGATTATACGTAATCCATTCAGGATCGCCGTATAAATACACAAGGACAGTCTTCATTGTTTGTGTAGCCTTTCTTGCAGAGAAAGTCGCTTAAGCGATTATACCACATTCGCGATTGCTTCACCATACAGGACTTTCTAAGCTTCACACCGCATGATTTCTATTTGCTCTGTCTTGGTTCGGAGAGGAATTCCTTCAGGACTTTCATATAAATCTCGAATCCAAGTTACCATAAAGATATGCAATCACAACATCCATCGGTTTCATTTCTAAATTCAAGTTCACTGCCATTGAGATCAAGTATCTAAAGGTAATTCCACTCATGACCGGGGAGTAGGTTTCTTCATAATCAACTCCAGGACGTTGAGTGAAACCTTGTGCTACCAACCTTGCTTTGTATCTCACTACTTCGTTTCTTTCATTTCTCTTTCGAACAAATACCCACTTGTGCCCTACAGGGTGCACATGGGGAGGAGTGCGGCATACGGGCCCAAACACTTCTCTTTTGTTCAGAGATAGCAATTCGGTTGCTATTGCCTTCTTCCAATGTTCCCAATCTGATCTTTTCTTACATTCAGCGAGCGATGCAGGCTCGGGATCAAGATCAATGATTGTGGTAATTTTCTTTGCGAAGTAGATATCGATATTGGCTGTTGTCCTGTTCAGGGACTCTCCCGTGTGCACATAATTTATAGCTATTTCTTCATGAGTTGCTTCTTCTGGAGCTTCACCTTGCGCATCGCTTCTTTCAATTGCGGTGGCAAGTCCCTTTAGTTTTTCGGCTCCGATGTGTCCGCACACATCCATGCCGACGGGGATATTCAGATCCGGTATGGCCTCTACTGGAGGTGTCATACATGTGTCACGTCTCAACTGGCTCCCTTTCTCATTCTGGGGGACTTCGGTGATCGGCTGTGATAAGTCCTTCTTATCCTTTTTCACCAGGCGTCCCCGGTTACTTAGGATTTGAGGAGCCGGAGTTCTCGTCCTCTTTTTTTTTTCGAGGCCTCTGGACGAGATTGGGGATACCTTCAATTTTCTTTGGTATTTCGACCCTCTCCGGTGCATTGCGTGCAGGCACATGCGACTTAGTCACGCTCTTCAAATCACTAAAGTGATCGGGTAGTTGATTTGCTAATGCTTGCAAATCGATGATCTTCTGGACCTCTTTTCGTTTCACCAAGTCGCTGGTCATGTGCAGAATTCCGTGGCTTCCCACGTAATTTCCGACATTTTTCATCAACGGGTTGATTTTCTCCCCCTAATGTCGGAAAATTATCCTCATCAAAAATGCAATCAATGGGTTAGCAAGATGCAAATCTCCGACATGGGTTCCAAATACCGATTATGGATGCGATCTCATAACCAACGTATATCCCGCCTTACGGAGAGAGCCCATTGCGTCACGTGGAGGGGGTATAGGTACATAAACCTTGCATCCAAACCTCCTGAGATGAGAAATTTTCGGTGGTGACCCTTGCGCTAGTTGCATAGGTGAATGGATGTTGTAGGCCGAAGGTCTAAAATTGATGAGATTCGCGCATGTAGGATCGCGTGTCCCCAACATGTAGCCGGCAAATTACAATTCGCAAGAGGGGTCAGCAATAAATTTAATTCTCTTGATCAATGCCTCTGCCAAACCATTCTGGGTATGCACATGTGGTACCGAATGCTCAACTGCAATTCCCATCGCCATGCAATAATCATCAAATGCTTTTGAAGTAAATTCTCCGGCATTGTCCATTCTGATGGACTTGATGCGATGATCAGGGAACACATTTCTGATGCGAATGATCTGCGAGATCAATTTGGCGAAAGCATGGTTTCTTGTGGATAATAAACCCACATATGACCACTTTGAGGAAGCATCAATGAGCACCATGGACCTGAGATGGGCTGGATAGGACCACAAATGTCTCCCTGGATGCGTTCGGGAATGCGAGGACTTCATCCTTCACTTTCGAGTGGATGGTCTAGTGATTAATTTCCCGGTGGCACATGCAGTGGCACACAAAATCTTCAGGATTCGTGGAAATTCTTCACATTAATATTATGCCCGTGAGAATTGTTAATTATATTTATCATCATCCTAAGACCAGGTGGCCTAATCGCCGTGCGAGAGACGAATAGTTCGAGCTTCAATACCTTGGGACAGATGTATGTACGCCGCAGCGCCTTAATGTTGGTATAATATAGCCACACGTGTTCATGCCATTATAAACTGAATAAATGAATGAATTATTTCAAAATCATCCAACCATTACGAGAAGACAAAAATAAAGTACCATCCATGCAAGATCTAACTTGTCCATTTAATGCAAAAAATGACAATTAACGTCTCATGCATTCTGTGCATCAGACGGAATCAACTAGAAAGTCATTGACTTCTTCGGCTATCTTTTCAGGAGTGATGTTCTCTTCGAGAGAAATCATGGAGGTGGCGCCTCTAAGTCGTAAGGGGTGTCGCTACCGGATGGACTCAACCTCCATCATTTCAGCAATGCTCATGATGCTCCCCAACAACACCAAAGTTAGCTTCAGCTGCCATTTGCCATTGTTCTTACGGGCTTGGTGGGCATCAATGACATATTGCGATGCTTTACAGATCCGCGACCAATGCCCCACTTGCCACACTTGTAGCAACCTTGGTTACACTGGCCATAGGTTTTGCCACTCTCCTTAGCCCTTTTGTCATTTAGAGCATCCGACTTGCCTTCTCGGGCAACGGTCTTACCCTTCTTCCCCTTCTTTTCATCAAGGGCTTTCGCACCTTATAGCTCCCAAGATTGGCTTCACGGCGGCGAGCTCCCAATGGCTGAGTGACGTAATTCTTGCGGAGAAGTTCGTCCTGAGCCTCCGCTACCTGCATCATATCAATCAATTCGGCGTATTTCTTGTAGCCGTCTTGACGATAGTTGCGGGCGGATTGCACAGCATTGGGGTGAAAGGTGGACAAGGACTTCTCAATCTTCTGCTCATCTGTGATCTGCTTGCCACAGAGTTGAAGATTGGTACAAATTCTGTGCAAGGCAGAATTGTACTCCCCGACCGTCTTGAAATCGGCAAACCTCAGTCCGATCCACTCCTACTCTGCCTGAGGAAGAATGGTGTACTTTAGCCTCTCAAACCGCTTCTTGAGTGCGGTCGAGAGTGCTAGCGCGCTTTTCTCCGCCATATACTCATTCTTGAGAGTAATGCGAGGTGGTGCTCGAGGAAATGAAGTGCCCGATCATTTTCTCGGTGTGGGTTTGGCGTCATGCCGTCCGCCAATCCCAATAGGCTGCGCGAGCTTCGGCTCCAAATACTATCTCGACATCGGATGCCCACGTCGATAGTTCTTGCCATCTTTGGGCAAGCTCCTCGAACTCCCTGTTCGTGATGCGATCATCTACATGTGATGAATGGGACATATAAGTTTACTTCAGTAAACATGCATGGAATTATTTATCTGCAGTAAATAAATGGTACAATAAATTCTCGTAATGTTCCATAATTTTCTATGTATTTTTCATAATTTATCGCTAATTTTCAGTGATTAAAAGCAATTAAATAATTACAATTAATCAAAACAGTAAATAATTGCAGAAAATACATAAAATAATAGTGGCATAACGTGCGGGCGGCGGCGTCGCAGTGAATGGCGGGCGGCAAGAATGGAGCTGCGCTGAGGAGGCCGACGGGGCGGCGGCCGTCGCGGGGGCTGCGCGGGGGCGCCATGCGGCGGCGGCGTGCGGGGCCAGCGGGCGGCCATGCGGGCGGCGGCCGTCGCGGGCGGCGCGGCGCGGTGGCCCGAGGCGATGCGCGGCGCGGAGCGGCGCCACCCGTCGCGAGCGCGGCGCCTTGCCGGGCGCGGAAGCCGCTGCGGCGGCGGCGCGAGGCGAGCCAGCGCGCGCCATGCGGGCACGTGGCGCTGGCCGGGCGGCGGCGCCATGCGGGCGCGCGCGAGAGGCCGGGCGCGGGAGGCGGTGGCGGCGAGCAGCGCGCAGCGCGACGCGGAGCCGAGGCCGGCGATGCGGCGCGCCGCTCGGGCGCGGCGTGGCGACGACGACGGTCGGAAGATGCGCCGTCGCGGGCACGCAACGGAGGGGCCGAGGTGTCATCGGCGTCGCGCGCATGCAGCGCGGTGGAGGGAGTCGAGACGTCGGCGCGGGCGTCGCGCATGCAGCGCAAGCGAGGAGCCGAGGCGCCGATGGCGATCTGCGCGCGCTCGGGCGCGGCCGAGGCCTATGGCGGGCGCATGCGCGCAGCGAGAAGCCGGCGCCGGCGCGCGCCGCGCGGCGAGTGGCGCGCGTGCGCGTGGCGCGTCGCGGCGCCGGGTCGATGCGACGACTACGACAACGGCGGCCGTCGGGGGCCGGTGTTGGTGCACATGCGGTGCGACGGCGACCGAGTGTTGCCTCATGCCGGAGACGGTGCGCATACAGCGCGGTGGCCATGCGGGGCGCCCTTGCGAATCTTTTCTTGTGCAATTATCGAACGTAAAAGATGTATAAAATTTTGTTTCTAATCTACGATGCAATCAACATCGCGCTTTTCACAATCTACCGATCGACATTGTGCGGCGACTTGTGTCCGCTCACGGTAGATTAGGGCGGATTTGCATCGTTTCTGATGCAATCAACATCTACCGCTTCGCAATCTACCGATCGACATTGTGCCGGCGACTTGTCCGCTCGCGGTAGATTAGGGATTTGCACCGTGAAAAACAATCTAGAACGCCAAGAAAAGCAAATTCAAAGCGATCTAGAAAAACCAATCTATTAAGTGCTTCGATGATTACCTTCGTTCACCGAGCGATTCGTCTTGATAACGTGTTGAGGAACTCTCGTGGCGACCATCCGAGCGATTCCTCCGCTTAGAATAAGAACGAATCAATCACGTAAACACGAGAATAATAGATTGAACACGAGAGAGTAGAGAGAACTCCCGGTCTTTCTTTATTGCTTCATATGCATTGTATACAAAATCAGCCATATGGCTCTCTATTTATAGGGGGTGGGATGAGGTGCCCATTATGGATAAAGACTCGTTTAAACGGAGAGGATCCGTTTAAACGGGGATTCTTATCTTTAGTTTCCCAATAGAATTAACAAACCTCAGAACGGAGAAGAACTTGTGGGAACTTTACATGGGCTACTTCAGGCCCATCCAACTGTAAACCGAAAAACCTAAACCGAACTGGAGCGTCCGGCCACCAATCCATTGGGCTGGGCTTCAACTGACTAGAACCCGGCCGGACAATCAGAAGCCACCCACCGACCAGGCCTCCCTCACAGAGAGAACACCGGACCAGACGACGCACGCACGCACGCACACGTCCAGATCAACTGCAACCCTGCGCTGCGCCGCGCACGCTCGCGTCGTACGAGCATAGCATGGCTGGCATCCGAGGAGCACCGAAACCACCGCGCCACGCCGTCCGCTGGGCGCCGTTTTGAGGAAATTCGTGACGCGTCACTCGGCAGACTAGACCGCGTGATAAGTGAGCCTGCCACGCCCACCGCGGCGGCAGCGTGCCCGGCCCACGGCGCCACAGCTGCCGTGGCAGAGCACCTCACGTGGGGCTGCTGCTTTGCACAACTGTGCCGTTTCAGGTCAGGGCCCAGCCTGGCAGGCCGCCCAATCCTTGCAGGCGCCGCAGATCTTCGGCCTGCTCAGTTTAATTTTTTTATTACAGTTGATTTAGTTTACACTATAACTGTTAGAAACTTTTTAATGTAATTAAATTTTAAAAAATAAAAATAAAATAGAAGTTTAGCCACATGGATAATACTACGAAAAAAATAAAAAAAGACAAAAAATCTAAAAAACAAAAAAAATAAAATTAATAAATAGCGAACTGAAAATCAAAAGCTAAGCCAAAACGAGCGGAGTCAAAAAACTAGTAGAGGTGATGGTGGACTGATAGTGCTGAATCCAAGTGAGGTGAACTGAGCATGTAGCTCAAAACATTGGATCACGCCCCACTTTAAACTATTTTAGTTTCTAACTTTTTTAAAGTTAAAAATCATTTAAAATATATCGGTTTTTAATTTCAGTTTTTTTCACCTTTTTTGTTTCTTTTTCTTTTACATTATTTATGAAGATATAGCAATGCTTTTTTTCTCTTAAGCGATGCTTTTATTTTTTTTCTTATTTTTTCTTTAATTACATAATTTCAAAAAATTAATAGCTACTATAATATTATTTTAACTAACAACACAAATCACAGACAACAGTTGAAGCGGCCCCATACCACTACCATCTAAGTAAAAAATCTCGGACCGCTTTGGAGCAAGAGCTCAGGAAGCTTCCGTAGGCATGCAGTTGCCCGCTAAGTAAACAATGCTGTCGCTAGCTTACTGAGCTTGGGAATTGAAGCGCTCATTTGTACGGACGTAGATACTCCCTTCGTTCTCTTTTAGATAACGTTTTGAAAAGTTGATTTTATTCTCAAATAGATAACATTTTAGGTTTTTCAGGTGGTGTTTTTTCAGTGTACCGTTATTAATAGGTGGATGGCATAAAAATCATCACTCTATCGAATAAATACACACGCATGTTTCCAAGATAATTTAACACGTCGATGAGGTGGGTTGGTGGACTGGATGGAGAAGAAAAGTCTAGCCCATTAAGTTTATTGTTGTCATTGGGACTCGATGCTGTGGAGTAGTTTTGGGTGACGGTAATTAGATTGCAAGCAGTGGTGTAGGATCCATGCTAGCAATCAGAGAGGATGAATAATTTTTTTAAAATTTATATCAAAGGTATTTAAAATGTTCACTCAAGTTACTATGATAATCATCAAGTTTAGATGATACCAACTAGGTTAAGCAAAACACTACTGAAGACCAAAGATAACAAAATCAGTCACAACCAGTACAAAACCAATAAGACCACCATAGATTGGCCGATTTAATCGTCAAGCCCAATCTCACCACAAGTGCAACAGCGGCCTAGCCACAGGTCCAGGGTTGGCCTGACCGGTCTCCTGCTCCTAGACGTGAAAACATTTTGAGATAAAAACTTAAATCTCAAGAATTTGCTCAATTATTATCCAAGCATTTATAAATTTTGCATGATACTTGTCAAGGCATATGGAACCTAAGCCAATCGATAATCACAAGGTTCTTGGTCTTTAAGTTCATTGAATTTAAGAGAATCAAATCTAGATCACAACAATATAAAAAAATCCTAAAACTCAAATTATTTTTTGTTCGTAAGGATCTAAGGTATGAGATCTTTTAAATCTATTCTCACATATCCTAACAAGATAGTTTACCCAAGACTTTGGGTTAGAATACCCACGAACACAAATCATAAATCTAGCTTAAAAACAAGTAAAACCAAGAAAGAACACAAATAATAACATAACTGAGATAAAACTTTGATCTATTTCTAGTAGAGAATAAAGTTTACATACTTATAAATAATTACAAAATACAGCCAAAACACAACTCTTCTCTCTCTCCCAATTTTTCTTTCCTATCATTTAGCTTAGGTTATATTTGCCTTTGACCTCCTAAATACTATCTTAGCTTCTCAAGGGGTAGCATCAAATTCTCATTCTTTAGGCTATGATCTGCATTTAATTCCAACTTTTGCAATTGATTCTATATTATAGATTTACAAACCTTTTTTATTTGTGTTTAATTTATGCAAAAAAAATTATATTGTAAGTTCTCGTGCCCTAACTATGGATCATCTTTTCATATTCATATTTGTAGTTTAAATTAAACGTATACTATAAATTCTTTTGCCTTACTTGCTGGATCATCTTTTTAGATTTCTATTATAATTTAATTTAAATTCTTATTATTTACACGTATTCTCTATAATTTTATTTTCAGGGTTTTCTTTATCCAATGGAAACTTCAACCAAAATCCAAGAAACTCTGACAAAACCAACTGCAATTAAGAAACACTCCAACAAAACCAACTACAAATGAGAAATGTTCAAAAAAAGTTTTTAAAATTACAGATTTTTGACATCCTAAATTTTAAGATGTTATAAGTCTACCCCCTTTAAAACAAATCTCGACCCCAAGATTTTATCTAGTCTAAGAACAAGTAGGGATAGTCTCTTCTAAGGAGATCTTCTCATTCCCATATATCCTCTTCCTTGACATGGTTGTTCCACTGGACTATATGTAAGCGGATGGTTTGATTTCTTATCTTCTTTTCCACCACATCAAGGATTTTGATGGGGCATTCCTGGTAGGTTAGATCCTTTTACACCTTAGTTTCTTCTAGTAGGGCTTGATATTCCAGTACTCACAAACATTTCATGAGTTGAGACACAAGAAATACATCATGCACATTAGCTAGATTTGCAGGTAATTCTAGTTGGTAGGCAACCTTCCCTTTCTTGGCAGTGATTGGAAATGGTCCCACATATCTTGGTGCTAGCTTGCCCTTGACTTTAAATCTCTTTGTACCTCGTAGTGGCTGTACCTTTAAATAGACACGGTCGCCAACTTCAAAGCTTAGTTCTCTTCTTCGGTTGTCAGCATAACTTTTTTTGATTGGACTGCTCGTAATCTATCTTTGACTAGACATACTTTTTCTTCAGTTTGCTTCAAAGTGTCTGGTCCGAAGACCTAAGCCTCCCCTACTTCAGTCCAATGTAAAGGGGTTAGACATTTTCTGGCATAAAGTACTTTAAACGAAGACATCTTCAAGCTAGATTAGAAATTGTTGTTATAAGCAAATTCAGCATATGGCAGACACATTTTTCCAATCTTTGGTAAATTCTATGGCATAGGCTTGGAGCATATCTTCAAGAATATGGTTAACTTGCTCAGTCTATCCATCTGTTTGTGGAACCTAAACCAATCAAGAATTACAAGGTTTTTGGACTCGGGTTCACTGAATTTGAGGAAATCAAATTTAGGGCATAAGAACACAAAAAACCATAAACTCAAATTACTTCTTATTTGTAAGGATCTACGATATATGAGCTTACAGATCTATTTTCACATATCCTAGAAAGGTAATTTAAGCAAGAGTTCGGGTTAGAACACCCACAAAAATAAAACAAAAAATGTAGCTCAAGAACAAGCAAAATTAAGTTAGCACTCAAACAATAGCATGATTGAGACAAAGCTTTGATCTTTATGGAGCATGAAGTTTACATACTCATGGATGATTATAAGTGCAGCCAAAGTACCACTTTTCCCTCTCTCAACTTTCCTTTTTCACAATCATGAAAGGAGACAAGGTGGTAGAACAAAACCCAAACCTTAAAATCCTTCTATCTCTCACCTCCTCTCCTCCCCTCTTAATAACTAGCAACATTAGGGTCCAACCCATTAAGTCTACAAGGGAAACACACCAACCCTACTAACTCGGGTTTTACACACTCATGTATGCTTCTCAAAGCATTTATAAGACTCAACCCATTTATTCTTTAGTGATTGATTCACTTGTTAATTCTAGCTCTCCTTGATCTAAACCACTTCTCTTTTGTGTCTCTTCGTATTGTGGTTTAGTTCAATGCACCAACCTGGTATTTGGATAACTACCAAAATACCCTCGATGAAGCTTCTGGACACTTTCTGTTGACTTCGTCTTCACATTCACCTCAAAACATCTCTACATGCTTTGACACATAGCCCATGGTACCCAATGGCTAGCTATCACATCTTCACACATTTAGTCTCCCCCGAACCGTCTTTACTTGCATCAACCACATCACTTGACGCACCACATGCACCAATTTATCTCGTTATGATCCTTGTTTTCTCTATATTTTTTTGCTTGAGCCATGTAGCCTCACCCAAACTTACACAACCGCTTGTACCTCAAATCCCCCACTTAGTCCCAGTCCATTACCGTCGACCACTTACGTTCTTCAAATCACCAACACATCCAAAGATCAAGCAACCATCTCGAGTCCAAGTTCCATACACTTGACTGACGTTAGTCAAAATCATGCATCATGCAACATCACTCAACCAACTAGATTGAATACGAATCAAATTGTCTCAAATACGAATACTAATCCATATTTTTTAAACAAACATGGATACAAATACAAATTCATATTTTTTAAAAAATGAATAAGAATTCAAACATTCTTAAATACGAATACGAATCAAATGTCATAACGAATATGAATTCGAATTGAATATGTACTTAATTCGATCAAATACGAATATCTTAAAACTTTTAAAACAAATCTCAGTATAATAAATTTATGTAACATGACTACATGTCTTCACGAGCTAGCAGTGTAGCATATAGAGTTGGAATTTATGCAAAGTAATTTTTATTTCTTGCTTGTAAACCTTAGTTTATCAGAAAATTGTTTCCTACAATCATCTCCAGGGAGGTTACTAGGGATGAAAACGGATTGAATAATCTCGAATATGAATATGAATACGAATATTCTTGAATATGAATATGAATACAAATATTTTCAAATATGGATATGAATATTCTCGAATGCGAATACGAACATTCTCAAATACGAATTTTCCATATTCGCGTTTTCTCATATACAAATATCAGATAAAACGGATTATCATTTACCGTTTTCTATCTCTACAACCAACCAACGGCACTCATGCTGTGCACACACTCATCCAACTCAAAAATCATTTGCATTGCTCTCTGGCCACACCCGCCGGTCTGACTGCACATCTCATGCCAGTCAGACCACTGGCTACTGATCGTTCAGACCGCTTAAGGCCACTAGAAAACTCTTTGTTTGGAATTTCAGTTAAACTCTATCTAGTTTTAGCTCCAGTTTTGAATTTCAGTAGAATCTAGTGCAAACTTATCCTCAAATAAGTCTACACAAATGTTTAGTGTTAATCTTTCCAAAAGACCATGGCCGGTGTCATCACTCGCCCTATAGTATTCAAACCGCCAGTCATCAGTCAGTCCCTGTCAGCACAATCTGATTTCTGAGTTTTCTAAAATATTTACAAAATTTAAATTTGACTTAATTAAAATTTCAATTGTTTATTGTAAATATATATTTTGTGCATAGTCTCTCAAGCAGCAGGAGTCGTAGGGTGCACTGGTGGGTGCTACCAAAAAGAAAGGACTTTTTTTGAGGGTAGGAAAGACAGCGCTTTAAAAAGAAAAGACCGTGGCTAGCTTTCGCCTTTCCTTCGGTTCAGTCATGTTACTGGTACTAGAGATTTTGAGAGGAGTGCAAGTTGGATGGTGTTCAGTCCTGCTACTGCTTGGTACTGACCCTTGGAGATCGGCGGTGTTCCATTTCTGTTGTGAGAGCTGACTAGCCCCGACCCATACTACGGGTCTGTTTAATTGCAAGCCATAATTTGCCAAATCATGTCACAGTTTTTAAGTGAACAAATTGTCCACCATAAACATGGCATACCATACCTACAATAGACGAGATATGTAACTTAAAATGTGTGATGACAACGACGCATCAAAATGTAAGAGTTAACCAAATGTTTGGCCTGTTGTTTTCGGTTTCTAAAAGCGGTTTTTGGTTTTTGTTATAGTACTTAACTTTTAAACAGAGTATTTTTTTAAGACAAGGTCTACAAGTTAATTGTAGTAAACATTAAAAGCTCAATATCTGTATAATCCAAAATCGTAAGCGATTATCTTTCTATCCGTAAGTTTTATGTAAATAGTTAAAATTTAAAAATTTCAATTAAAAATTAAAAATCACAATCATACCAAACAGACCTTTTATTTACGGAAGGTCAAACCTGCCTAGCTGAACTTTCTCTTCAACTCAGGAAAAACACATACACGCGAATCTCAATCACAAAAATGAAACGGCTGGATCGATCATTGATCCATCTCCGTCCCACTTTCCCCTATAGCTGACGAGCCCGCGGGCCCCACGCGCCTGTGATTCTGTGAAGCGATGATGACACAACTGAACATTTGTCTCGTACTACTGCCAACCACGACATGCACATCCTGACATCCATCTCCAGCGGCAGCAGAACCCAAGGCCCAACACCCACTGGCCAGCGCGCGCCACAACTACGCCACCACGGCACGTACAGTACAGTACTCTAGTCGCATGTGCTCGGCTTTGAGAATACATTTTAATTGTAATCTATTTTCTTTGCTGACCAGTATGTGTTGGAAATATATATAATATTTAAATTCTAGCTTTTACTAAAGACAAATATCGTAAATAACTAATGATGTATAAATCAATGCTAACAACAGGCTACTCATTATATTTCAGAAAATATACAAGACACGTACAATATCAAAGTCGATCGAACGTACGAACAACTTACTGTTAGGTTTGATGAAAAATAGGAAGCAGCGTATGCTCGATGCATTGCAAGACATAGATGAAGCAGAGCAGGAGCAGTCGCGCAAATGCGCTGCCCAGAAACCCTATTGCTGCCCTATGCAGGTACTCTCTACGGCAATAGCTCGAAGATAGCCGCTCTTCTTCCTTCCAAGTGCACACTAAGAAGAAATGACGGTAAGGTTCGGTCGCACAGCACACCAACACAGATCAGTAAAGGAGAAGTAGCAGAAGAATGAAGGCGGAATTCTCAATCTTTTCCTGAATGTCTCCGAGCTCGTTTAAGGGTGCTACAGTTACTTACTAATAACTGCTATGGTTAAATAGAGTTAATTCACTGATAACGGTCTTATCAAACCACAGATTAAACAAAGTTAACTCACTGGTAACTGTCTCATCAAACCACATAATGATATTTAAGCAATCTCATGACCAGTTAAAATAAAAGAGATGTTGCACATTAAGTAAAAATAAGATCGACTTGGTCTGCCAAGTGGCACACTACGTCACAATAAGGTCATGCGTCGTAAATCATAAGTCACGTGATTTTCTACGAAAAAATATGCAAATACGCATGCATATGCGTGCGCGCGTGTGTTCAGCCAAAGCCCTCATCGTAACATCCCTATCCATGTGTCACACGATTCAAGGAGTGGCAAGAGCTCCACCTTATAAATTGATCTCCTTCACTTTACCTTAGTAATATGGTACTAAACCATTTATGTTTTGAAATTATAGAAAATAAGCCTAACTCATATAGGACTATTTCTAACAGTATGTACATCTTAAGGGCTATGTGGATAACATGTCAGTCCACGAGCCTATTCTATTACATGATTTATGCTATGACTACAGGGTAGCCTCCCCTTAGCAGCGCAACAAAAGGGTAATGGTAACATCACACATCACAACAAGGCGAGTCCATAGCCTTTTTGTGAGAAATGACAACACCATGTCACCTCCTTTTTTAGCTTGAAGTGACAACACTCTGACCAACCCTTTTTAGAACCAATGTGAGCACACTGCCACCTCTTTTTTGAACCGAAATGGCCGCATCTTGCTCCCCACATACTCTATGTGCCTCAAGTTCGTCGCCCACAACATGATAGACAGGGAGGGTTGGTCAAGGCATGGGAAGGGATAATGAGCACAGATTGGGTTTCGAGGCCATAATCATTATCTAGAAGACATGCACATTTACAGTCCCCTATACCCGACTCCCCAAGCCCTAATTTACCACTCAAAACCTGGAAGTCCTACACCCACACATCCTCGAGCCTTGATCACAATGCAAGCACAAATATGACATTGTGGCCTAATTTTCTAATGACGTGGGGAACCTAGGACATTGATTCTTTCACTGCGCTCTATTCATTTTAAGCAGTTCATTTTCTATCTATACTTTCATATATGCATCGCTTGTAATCACCTCATCTTTCTTGTAGACTACGGATTGCAAGTTCACCGAGTGAGTGGATCAACCGTATCCAATACCTGTCCAAATTTACATCCATACTCTCTAAATCCGCAAATGTGTCATGTGCTGATAGATCATTTAGTTTGCTCTAGCTCTCCATGGCATGATGCCATTATTTGCAAATGTGTTTTTGCAAATAGTTGAGGCCCATGCATAATCCTTGTAACATGTGACTTAAGTTTATGAATACGTTCTGCAAACGGTTTGAGTTCATGTCCCTAATATTTGTCGCATGATTCTAAAGCATGCAAATATATTTTATGACTTATTGTGGATCATGCTTTGACTTTTGTTTGCAAGATACTACTATTTGCAAATGTGTTTTACAAATTAAATAAAAAACATACATCTTGGCTCTATAGGTGGTTTGATCGGCTCATGACGAGTGATTAGACTGGCAAGTGATCTGACCAGCTTCATGAGAGTGCTCTGACTGGCACAAGTGGTAGAACTGAGCAATTGTTGCCGATAGTATTTTTTCAGAAGAGCTATTTTCTGGAGCTCAACTGAGCACTTTGATCAGCCTTCATTGCGATCTGACTGGACTCTATGTGGGTGGTCAGACCAGTAATGGCTACTTTTGTAGCCTTTGCAGAAAAGGCGGTAGTATCGACCTCAAGCTATTTTTGCTGAATTCTTGCTCCAATGGCTAGTTTCTTAGTATGGGGTATAAATATCCCTTTATGGCCGGTTGGGGACATGTTATTGATGCCCTATTCTTTATTTTTTGAGCTAAAAGCAAGCACTCTCACCTCTTATATGTATTTGTTGCACTTAGTGAGCTTGCAGAGAAAAATTCTTGTGCTTGTGTTGCACATGGTGTTGGATTTTGTATCCGTTGAGCTTTAACATTTGATTCGTTCAAGTTAGCATCCCTAACTTGTTACTCTTAGATGTTGCCAATTCTTAGGTAGAGTGGAGGCGTTGTGGTCTGGTGATATTCTCAAGAAGCTTGTGAAAAGACTCATCGTATTGTGAAGGTTGGAACTCACCTACTTGGACCGGGAAAGAGCTATCACTAGTGAAATTGATATGCTTGGCTTAATTTGTGGAATTAGTCCAATTCGTTTGGATTTATCTCAATGTGGAATGTGGGAGACCGACAAGTCTATGAACATTTTAGTAAAAAAAGACCGTGTTAATTATGGTTTCCTTCCTTGTACTCATTTATATTTTGTAATTTATATTTATAGAATTAAATTGATTGCTTGTCACTCTAAAATTGTAAATCTTGACATTGTCATATCTTGTTGGTGCAATTAAGGAAAACTAGTCTATTTAGGTTTTAATTGAGTAAAACCGATTTGATTTACATTTTCATATATAAATTTGGTTCTAGCAAAAGGAAAGAGAATTTAAAAACGCCTATTTACCTCCCTTTAGTCGGCCTCATCAACCTCACACTAGGCACGTGCACACCACCCTAACAACTGCCCTTCTATATTAGTGCCCTAGGTGCTCCATTTTTGGCTTAGAGGTGTTCACCCATAAGTCCTATTAGATTTACAATCACCATGTTTACATCCCGCAAGGCGTGCATGTACCTTACATGTAGTTTTGGTTCACAATTTATGTATGTTGCCATTTGTATCGTAGAATTAGTAGGGCAAATATATACACCTAACTAAATCTTGCACGTAGTGTAATTCACACATTTATTATGAGATGTTATGTCAAGCTTAAAATTGTTTATTTAGGCTGTGCTCATATGAGCGACAGCGATCGGCGTCGCGATTCGTTCCCTGTAGCAAATTTTTTTTGTTTTTTTTTGTGTTTTATTTTTTACCTGTATTCTTTAGCATTATCCGTGATAGGTTAACATGTCGCTTTTATTTTAATATTTTTTTAAAATTTAATTATACCCAATAAGCCAGTTTAGATATAGTAAAAAAAGTCAGCTACAATAAAATTTCAGCCAAAAACCATAAACCATCGCTATTCTGAACGCCCCCCTAAACAAAAATCATTAAATGCAACCAGAGATGAGTAATTCAAATTAATTCTTTAATAGTTAACTATTATTTCAACATTTCTAAAACCAAAAAATACAATATGTATTATTTTATTAAGACAAAATGTATTATTTTAAAAAATAAAGTGATTGCGTTGCCATTTTAATTAGGGACATATCCTCTATAGTCAGTTGAATTACCGATAGAATCTTTATTATCAATACAATTGAGGATAGAAACCCTGTCGTCAATTAAGTTGATGATAAGATCTCTATCCTCAATTTATTTGGCGAAAGCGACGTACAGACTATCATGTATCATGTATGACTCCTCGTATGGAACGACGATGGCAGATTATTTATTTAATTTTTGTGATAATATATTGATATAGTATTAATAAAAATATATTATTTTAAAAATTCAGCATTATTGCCCAGCCGGACCGCGCGCCGGCCACAGGTCGTAACGTACGAGACGCGACCCGCGGGAGGAGGGTGGCCCCCGCCGCTGCAGCCGAGCGAGCTCACCGTAGCGGCTGGGCGCTGCGCGGCACCATATAGCTGCTGCGCCTCGTGCAGACGCTCCCCGCTTGCCCCCACCACCTGCCCCCTTCTTCGAGACGGCTTATAAGCCCCGTCGGTCGCCGCTCGCCACCTTCCCAGCTCATCTCTCCCCTGGCCCCGCCCTAGCTATAGCTACCGCCTACGCGCCAGTAGCTAGATAGGCTAGCTGTAGCCTGCCTCGTAGGTTTGGGCAGTGGATAAGTTTCGCTCGCGAGTGCGTTCGATGGGGGAGGCGCCGAAGCCCAAGTCGCCGCCGAGGTACCCGGACCTGTACGGCCGGCGGCGGCTGCAGCTGGAGGTGCAGATCCTCAACCGGGAGGTCGGGTTCCTCGAGGTGAGCAGTGAGCTCATATCACCTCCTGTGATACCAATGTAGTACTACTCTCGAACCTTGATTGATTCTGTTTAAAGAAAAAGCGTGCATTTTTTTTTGTTCTTCTACGCGGGAAAGAGGCAGCAGCAGCGCATGTAGGGAGGAAATATCAGGAAAAAGTTGACGTGGAGAGTTCACTGGTTTGGGTTTTCGGACGGGGGAGTTTGTCGCGAGGCCCGAGGCGCGACAGCCTCCCCTGTTCGGATGTGCCGTGTCGTACGTACCCCTCTGTCCATGGGCCTTGCCGCCTGGTTTCTTTCTTGCAGAGAAACTGTAAAAAAAATGCAGCCATAAGCTAATGCCATTTTCCTTCTACTAGATGCTGTATTCTGCTCTATTTCTTTCTGTGAAGAAGATGTTGTTTCTGCTTAATCAGACATCAAGCATTTGGATTTGATTTCTGAGCACTTGGAGGGGATTGCAAGTGCAGTCTATTTCCAAATTCTGTACTTGCTCTCTGCATCTTGTTGAAACACTGGGGTATATGCTAGTGAGGGAAAAAAAAAGCTTTCGGATTTCTGCTGCTCATGAGTCGCGAGTCGTGACATCACCTGGCACTGGCAATCAATAGGTAGGCGCTGCTGCTGCGCATTGCTTGTGCTACTGCTTCCATTCGTGGCGCATGGAGTAGGACTGGAGGAGCCATGTGTCTCGGCCTGACTGGGACTCGCTTTTTGCAGCAAGAGCTACAGGGACTTGAACGGATTCAGCCGGTCTCGAGGTGTTGCAAAGAGTATGCTCAGTTTCCCTTTCTGCTTTCCTCATTAGCCTCCCATCTGGAATCTTATCACTGGTAGTGCTTGTTTGTCTCAGATGGGCAAGTGGCAATTAGGCCTGTTCTTGTTCATTCTAGTTTCAGGCTAAATGCAATTTAAAAACTGCAGTTCACATTGCTTTATGTTTATTTGATTCCAGAGTTTACTAAGCAGTTCACCTGGTCTGACTAAGAAACAGGCTTTCAATTTTTTTTGGAGGGAAGCATTACAACTATATTTTGGTCTGATTTGTACTAGTAGTGCACTTGTGCTTCCTACATTCCATATCCTGAGCTTGAAACGGGATAAGCTCCAGCTAAAAAGAATGCAAATTGATCTTTTTTACTTTTTAGGTGAAGAAAAAGAGAAAATTACTTCAAGAAAAAGAGAGACTTCCTGACAGATATTCGTCAACCCAGCATTTTTTTAAAAAAGAACTGCCCCAGATGAATTGCAACATTTACTATACCTTGATTTCCTTGAATATCTATTCTTAATAATTAGTAATAGCTTCTGGCTGGTGGTCCAATAGTCAACATTTGTACTGTTCAAACTTGGCCTACATTTTTATTTTCTTCTTTTGGGATTGTACTATGTTTATCATTTGATTCCCATGTTGCTCACAAAGTTGCTAATACTCTAGTATAAATATTTGGCAGTGTCAACGAATTTGTCGGTGCAAAGACAGACCCACTTATACCAATGTATGATCTTTGGACTTATATTTCCCATATCAATGTAGTTTCCAATGTTGTTGATCAGTCTTTCCCCCGGGCCTTGCTTTCCAGAAACAAAAGAAAGCACAGATCTTGCAGTCTCTATCGGTGGATCAGGTTCGTTGCTCTTCCTTTGTACATGCTTTTGGATTGAAGGACAAAAATATTCAAGCTTGTTAAATGCTTGTTTCAATTTGAACAAACTTTGAATTGAACTATGCTTTGAGGTGATATGGTGAATAAGTAAAATAAGTCATCAGCTGTAGTAACAAAGTATAACAATGCGACAGTTTGTTGCTATGTTCCTGCTGAAGCAAGTAAACAGTCAACACCATCTTACCACCATTTGAATGTGACAGTCAATATGCATCACGAAGAACTTAGGTGTATATCCTTTGGCTTTTAAGGTTCTCTTCATTCTTTGGAAAGCTGACAAAAAAACTCACAAACTTGGGGCGCTCGTTTTAGCGATGACTTCTGGCTTTTGGCTGAAATTTTATTGTATCTAGTTTTTTTTACTGTAGCTGATTTAGCTTTTTGGGCATAATTAATTTAAAAAAATGTAAAAATAGAAAAAACATGTTAACCCATTAGAGACAATACAAAGAAACACGGGAAAAAAAGAAAATACAAAAAAGCCTAAAATATTTAAAATTTTTTAGAAAAAGACGAAATACTGAATAGTGAAAAAAAAGCAGAAACTAAAAGCAAAAACCGAAAAAAACCAAAACGAGCGGGGTTCTGTTTTTGTCGACCACTCGAACTGAATTTCGTCTTATTAACCGATTTTTATCAAATCTTCACCCAGTTGGTAGAAACTTACCACACCGAAAAATTAAAATGTCAGATATGTCACACTTTAATACTACATGATATCTGACGGTACTTGCCTCCTTTTGATGGGAAAAGTGAGAATATCTGACATCAGTTATGGACCTTGTGGTGGCATCAAAGCATATTTACAGTCTTTAGGGGAGCCTATGCTGTTCTAAGTACTGCTGCACTATTTACATGACAAACCTTTTTCTTTCAACATTTCTTGCAAAATGACTTGCACTATTGCAATACCCAGCCTCCAAAGAAAAAAAAATCTAATTCTGTGCAGATCAAAATTGTGCACTTGCTTGTCATGCTTGTGCTGCTGGTGCCGGTGCTTGCCAAGGCCCAAGAAACCAAGCTGCTTCAGTAGTTCTTGCTGCTCCTGCTGCGACACGTCGTGCTGTAGGCCGAGGTGCAGCTGCCTGAAGACCCCTTCGTGCTGCAAATCCCACTGCAGCTGCTGCAGCCCCGGTTGCTGCGCCTGCAGCCTTCCCAGCTGCGACTGCGACTGCAAGCCACACTGCGGCACAGGCTGCGGCCATTGCCGACCGTGGTGCAGCAGTCGCTGGGACTGCAGCAGCTGCTGTCCCAGCGACTGCTGCGGCTGCGCCAGCTGCAAGCCGAGCTGCTGCTGCAGCACCGAGCAGTGCCGCGGCAGTTGTGCGGACTGCTCGTGCTCTTGCCCCCGGTGCTGCAGCTGCTCCGGCTGCTCCCCCAAGTGCTCCTGCGTGCGGTGCTTCAGCTGCCTTGACGTCTTTAAGCGGTGCCTGAGCTGCCGGTCGTCGTGCTGCAAGGGGCAGCCTTCCTGCTTCAAGTGCCAGTCGTCGTGCTGCGAGGGGGAGCCCTCCTGCTGCGGCAGGGGAGCGTGTTGCTGCAGCAGGTCGTGCCTCAGCGCGCCAGCGCCGTCGTGCCCCGAGTGCTCCTGCGGGTGCGTGTGCTCCTGCCCCAAGTGCAAAGATGGATGCCGGTGCCCGTCGTGCGGTAATCCGTGCTGTGCCGGGGGATGCTTATGCTAAACTAGACCATTAATTAGTATTGTTGTTACTCTTCTTTTTGTCCTTATCAAGTTATTAGGCATTTGATTTGAGTAAAACTTCGCTAGTATATGGTACTTACTGTAAAGAATTAACTTGGGCGCCAAATGTTAAGATGGAATTAAAGCGTCCATTGTAGGTATTGCTAAGCGTGGGGGCTTAAATCTCTAGTAGAATTCTCTCAGCCGGTAGGGAAATGGTGCAGAACCCGCATCCATTTGTTCCTCTAACCAAACTACGACGAGTCTACTATCCAGGTCAACGATCCAATACCCAATCAACACACCATTTAGCAAATTGCGTTTAAGTTTGCTTTATATAAGTTTCATTTCGTACAGCGTAAACATCTAAACACAGCATCCGGTATTGACCAAGTAAATGCAACCATGTAGTTTTCTCGAGTTTTAAAAGAAAAAAGATGCAATATATCCAGCTCTAAACCATAATTTACAACGAAAACGAAACCGCGCCTGGTACGTCAGCTCACCGAGCGCAAGCCAATGTTTACTGTCCTCGGTGGCGACGACAAGCGACTATCTCGTCGAAGTCTGTACGATCGATGCCGGTAAACGGAGATGGGTGAATGATTGTTAGAATTTTCGTTCTTTAAGGTATTTAAAATCTTTATTTAAGTAATTATCATTAAATTTAGATTATACTAACTATACTTTACAAAACAAAGCTAGAGATATAAACCAATAAAATCAACAACCAACATCATAAGACCGGTCAGACTGCTATAAAGGAATACACGTAGGCTACGGAAGCAGAAAACAAAACTTTTCTACCGTGCACCCAAGAAAATCATGCTAAGAAAGGATCATGGATCGTTACCACTTAGACGCGCAGCGCAGCGGAAGAAGAGTTGGAGACCGATCCAATCACGCGCGTCGAGGTAGTAGTGGAAGTAGCCGATCGTCCCGAACAGATCGTCTCCTCCACGCACACCGATCAACACCGCAACGAGCGCGCCTCCACCGTATCCACACGTCCGGGCCGGCACGCCAATCGCGAGTGTACTAGCACTCGTGGCGCCTAGAGTTTGGCTCGGAGGTGACGGCTAGGTTTTGCTAGATGTTAACAGGACGAATCCTCACCCTCGCCCATATATATAGACCTTCTCACGTGGGCCTTGCGGACCGAGGCCCATTAGGAGTCTATTCGGATTTTTATCCGAATTGAGCCCATATTCGAATCATATTCGAATCAGTGTTCCAACCCGTTAAGCGTGCGACCCTGTAGGTTCACGTATACTTGGTCGTGACCCGAAAACGCCTTTCCGGTCACCACATTAATAGCGGCCTCTAGCAAGACATATTAACCCCAAAGTATATGTAAAGATCATATCTACGAACTCGTAATGTTCTCTCATGTACGAATCCCTTTGCCTCACAATATAGATTGAGCTCAAGGCGAGACCTGTGTCATCCTCTTAATAGCTCAATCACTCTCTCGATTCCGTGATGGATTATAAACTTGTGATTGACTCCTCAATCACCTTGGCATGGCCATGCACTTTCATAATCCATTACATCGAGGGGCCCAGAGATATCTCTCCCATAAGGAGGGGCAAATTCTATCTTGATCATTCATATCCCACTACATGTTTCATGGCAAACCCGAAGACTACTTTTATGACTACCCAGTTACGGAGTAGTGTTTAGTAGTCCCAAAATAAGCTACTACTCATGTTGGGAACCATGATGATCTCAAGTCTAAGGATTCTACATAAACACTACTCGAGACCAACTGATGACACATGGAATCTCTGCAGTGTCTCATGGCAGATCTATCCAACATATGTTCACCAACACATGTCCATATTATTGATTTGGTATCACCATACCATGATCCATAAGACATGATCATCAATCAATACATATGCTGATCTTTGTCTTTGAGTCATATTTGTTCCTCATATGATATATGACCAGGGATCATTTAGAAATAGCAACATTTTAGTATTTAAGAGTCTCATGAATAAGTCACATACTCATTGATCAATAATGATGATGTCTATTCCAAGGAACAAAGTAATGTATCATAAACATAGTATGTGATATATACAACATCTCCATGTTGCCTCTAGGGCATATCACTAACACGCTATAGATTGGCTGGTCTGACCGCAGAGACAGCAACAGTCTAACCATTGAGGCCGATCTGACCGCAGTTCCAGAGCCGATCTGACCGGTCACCTGTTCCCAGACATGAGAGTCTATTGGAACAAAACTCAAATATCATGAATTTGCTTAATTCTCATCGAAACACTTCCAATTTTTTTTATTAAACTTGTTCAAGGCATTAGAAACCCAAACCAATCAAGAAATTCTTGGGCTGGGGTCCACTAAATTGAAGATAATCGAATGTAGGACACAAGAATACAAAAAATTTTAAAACTCAAAATACTTCTTACTCATGAGGATCTAAGGCATGATGTCTTTCAGATCTATTATCACATGTTCTAGCAAAATAATTTAATCAAGAGTTCGGGTCAAAATTCCTATGAACACAAAATCACAGATCTTACTCAAGAATAAACAAAACCAAGTAAGAATGCAAATAAGAATATGATTGAGACAAATCTTTGATCTATTTTTAGAAGAGAATGAATACTAATGGATAATTATAAGGTGCAGCCAAAGCACCACACTTTCCTCTCTCACAACCATGGAATAAAATAAGGCGGTAGAAAAAAAGTCTAGATCTTAGAATTCTTGGATCTAAAACCTCTTCTCCTTCCTTTTAATAACCATCCATAAACCCTAATGGGTCAAACCCATTAAACAACCAGAGAAATATGTTAAACTCACTAACACGGGTTTTACACATTCACATACGTTTCTCAAAGTGTTTACAAGACTTAACCAACTAAACTATTAATGATTGATCTACTTGGCAATTCTAATTCTTTTTGACCTAAACTATTTCTCCTTTGCGCCTCCTCATGCCTCAGTTTTGATTAAGTCACTAACCCGGTATTTACCAACTACCAAAATACCCTCAATGAAACTTTCGGACACCTTCCCTTAACTCCGTCTTCACCTTCATATTAAAGCATCTCTGCATGCTTTGATACGTAGCCCTAGTACCCAACAATTAGTCGTCACATCTTCATACATTCGGACCCCCCGAACTATCTCTATGTACATCGGATTCGTCACTTGCCATACCATGTATACCAACTTGCCTCTTAACGATTATTGTCTTCTATGTGCTTCCTGCTTGATCCAAGTAGCCTCACCTGTACTTATGTGACCGCAGGGACCTCATCTCCCCCGCCTAGTCCGGTGCATTGTCGTCAACCACTAATGTACTCTAAGCCACTTAAATATCCAAAGACCAAGCAACTATCTCGAGCACAAGTTTTATGCACTTAATTCGCGTTTGTCGAAATCACGCATCATACAACTCAACACAATCAACCAATAGCACACATGCCGTACATACACTCAAACCACTCAATATCCATTTTCACTATTATCTGGCCATAGACACCAGTCTAACCGCTCTCCCCATGGCGGTTAGACTACCCGCCACTAGCCAGTCTGATCGTTTAAGAATACTAGAAAACACCATCTCTAGAATTTCAGTTAAACTTTATCTAGTTTTAACTCCAGTTTCTATTTCCAGTGCACCTAGTGCATACTCATCCCTAAATAAATCTGCACAAGTGTTTGTTATTGACTTTCCAAAAATCCATTGCCAGTCTAATCACTGGGCACCAGTCGATCAGACCGCCTTCCTTATGGCAGTCGAACCACTCTGTCATGGACATGGGCTGGACCAGCTACTGGGATAGCTCTATAGCCTATTCGGCTAAGGAGCAGCAGCAACAACAACGTGAGAAAGGGAGAACCAAATAGAAACTGGCTTGGCTTCCTTCCTCGAGAGTTCTCTTAGCTCCCAGTCCCCTTCCTTTGTTCTTCCCGCAAAATCCCCTCTACTATCCTCCGGTTCTTCGCAAATTTGCCCAATTGCCTGTGTGGTTTGTATCCTCTGATCAAGGAATGTGACAATATGGTATCAGAGCTAGCCATCCTGCTCTCCGTCAGTGCTCGAGAAGTAGGAATGACTACCTCAAGCAGCCAACTCCCATCGAGCTCAGAGGAGGAGAAGGAGACCATGTTGGAGTTATTGGTGAAGTTAATTCCTTCATTGGACCTCATGATTGGGTGGGCGATGTCTTCTCCAACTTCTACCAAGGCGCCCACCACGTGCTCGACATTGAGCCCCAACCATGGTGACGGCAATAGGAACTCCATCAGCACGTCACTACTAAAGGAGGCTACGCCAACAGTCATTCAGGTGCCTGCCAAATACCCTTCAACGTCCATGCCAATGATAGCTGCCACCATCAGCGTAGCAGTCGCCATCCCAGTTAGTGCATATCGAGTGTTTAATGAAATGCCGAGCCATCAGGAGGCGAACACTGGATGTGTTCTTCGTGTCACGGTGAGCCATGTGCTCTATCCAGTGACCGAGGAGGTGCTTCACCAACTCTTTGACACATATGGTGCTAAGAAGGTGTATGTGCTTGGGAGGGCAGTGTGTGTGGAGGCACTCATTCCATTCCGGTCATGCCATGATGCAATGCAAGTTCGATATGCCTTTCATGGCCGATGCACCTACGATGGCTGTTGTTGGCTAGACATCGAATACTGGAGCCACTCTGCACCAACAACACCATGGTGACGACCACCAAGTAATCAACACCATGCCTCGACCATGACACCAACATACCGACAGCTATGGCTACCTGTCGAGGCCCGAATATATAAATCCGGACTCTTTGTGTATATCGCACTAGTCTAGGATCACGCTAGTGCACACAGTGTAAATATCAATAAAATATCGACCATATGATGAATAATAAAGGTAAAAAACTCAAATATTAATAATTATCAGAGTATGACCTTATGTCCAAATTTACAACTTACAAGCCTAAAGGGTTTAAGAAACTAGCAGCGAAAAATAAAATTAAATATAGTAACAATTCAACATGCCCACAGACAATCGACTGAAGAGCGAAATCCTAATCCGTGAAGTCGTCGAAGTATCCTCCTTCAAGGATCTCCTGCTGATATGATTCTTCTTCTTCAATTGAGCAACAGTAAGCATGAAACTATGAGTATGTTGGTACTTAGTAAGTCATTTGTAAAAAAGATGTAATATAATATACAAAACTTACCAATGGATGGCTGAAAGGTTATTTTGTAGAAAATAATATTTTAAAGTAAATTCAGTAAATAGTTTGAAAGCGAACTTTAAAGAAAATAATAACAAATAAAAAACTAATTCAAAGGAATTGAATAAATCAATTGAACCACTTGTCAAATTGAACCACCAGTGAACTAACCATTCACTCCAATGTTATCCCTGCCAAGTTTTTATGAAACCTGTACCCTTCATGTGAAATCATCGAGCATTGTCTATAACGGGGGGACACGACTATTCGAATAGTTTTACACTCTGCAGAGATTGCACAACTGTATCCACACGATGTGATTTCCTCTGTGTATTAGAAAATCGTAACAAGGCCTTTACATGCTCAACCTCAACTCAATCCCGTCTGCTAGGGTTTCGTATCACACCCCTTTGCACCTTATGAAAATCAGTAATCATGTTTATCACAATGACAAGATTGAAATTAAAATATCAAAAATTAATTAGTCAGATATATCCCATACTAGACATGTGGTTTGTATAGTAAGGTTCAGATCAATGGCGCACAAAGTTAAGTCCTTAAACTTTACCCAGGCAAGACATTCACATCTCTCGAAGTGAATCCACACTTCCCTCTTTACTACTCAATCACTCGCCCAAGTAAAAATCAATTTGGTATAACTAACACCAATAATACACCAATATTATAGCACATAAATTTTATAGCTGTAGCTACCACCATGATTCAATATCTCATTAAGTCAAATTAATTAATTGATCATATATGATGATGAATCCAACGAGACTATTAGCATGGCTAAGCATATTAATCGTATAACCCATATGATACCTAGTATTACATTATTAAATAATTTTCCATCTTATGGTGATAATAGAATCATGTTATTCAATTTATCAAGTGAGGGATTAATCAAATTGGACAATAACTACTAGGTACAAGGGTTTGTAATAAAATAGCAATGCATGATAATATAAAATAAAATAAAAAATTAAATAGATTTAAAAACTAGATTCAACATAATCAACGGACACGACTTGCCTTGGTCTTGCTCAGTTATGAATTCTTATTTTTCTGGTGGTGCTCCCGCTCCTTCAAAGACGTGATCTAACGAGAGAGAAAACAAATGAGACACAAAATAAATTTAAATAAACTTTAAAAATTTTAAAATCAGAACCAAAAGATAGAGCTCAATTTAGATGATTTTAGAAAAAAAAATGGGTCAATCAAAGTTAGGATGGAGGAGAATGAGCTCTTGAAAAATTTAACCTAAAGGAAAATACTGAAAATTGAAAAATATTAATGTACTGTGGACTCGGTTCATGGAATGGCTAGTCTATGGTGGACCCAGCTCACAGAACAGTGCATGGCGACTGGACTTGCTGACGCGGCAGATTAGGGCTAATGTGATAGTGATGTGGCTGACAGGTGGCTCTAGGGCTGACGTGGCATCTGACATGGCTTGCTGACATGGCTCTAGGATGGCTCGGCTATGCTGATGTGGCGCCCACGTGGCAAGACATGTGGTGACACGTGACATCTAGGGCTTGCATGGTGTCCGACGTGGCCACTGGCTCGGCTAGAATTGGCTCACGAGTCTACGAAACAGTGTTACTGACACACGGGACCCACGGGTCAGTGACTCGATGCACCATGGACTAGGTCTATGGAGAAGCCAAAGGGATGCACAAGCGTAGTGTAATTTGGCGACAGTGTTGATGTTGGCAAGCACGTAGACTAGGGTGGTGGGCTCGCGTATCGAGGGGTAGCGCGACGGGTGATGTAATGGCAAAGCGAGGCAAGACGGTGACTGGTCAGCGGGAAGATGATAGCGCGAAAAGGGACAGCGGTGGCTGGCCTCATGGCAGGCAAGCACTCACTGGCAGGAGATCGATGGGACGGTGATGCTAGTAGTGAAGGACGGCTGCGGTGCGGTGAAGCGATCGCTTCGGCTGTGTGCGCTTGTCAGTGGAAACAGAGTTGGAGCAGTAAGAGATGAAGATGACGGCGGCGGCACACGACGGGATAACGGTGGAGCGTCGACACAACTGTCAAGGACGATGATGCTACGGGGTGTGAAAGACGAGCCAATGGCATGGCTTATAAACACAGAAGTTGAGGAGATGACAATAACAGTAGTTGGGCCGTCAGATGTGCGACATGCGGCAAGCTCGAGAGAATGGACGACCGAGGGTAGACTGCACAGATGCAGAGTGCATGGCCTCTCTGATGGCTAACATGTGTCAATGGATGAGATCCGGCTGCTGAGGTGAAGCACAGTCGGATGGTTGACGCGTGGCTAGGGCAAGATCGGACGGTTGAGGATAATTGGGCCGAATGAACAGTAATGGGCTTGCCCTATTACTGTTTTTAGGATTTTTAATGCCTTTTCTATTACAAAAAACTCAAATAAAATCAAAAAAGCTCTAGAAAATAGCAAATAAATCTGAAAAATTCATAGAAAATTTCTTGAGATACAAGGGATCCAAATAAAATACTTTTAGCAAATGTTAATATTTATCTTAGTCATATTAAATCCTTTTAATTATTAAAAATTTAATTCAAGCTTATATTAAATCCTAAAAAAATATAAATGATGAATTTTCTTTTAAAAGTTTCAAATAAACTTTGAAAATCAGGATGTTACACTACCCTAATGGTTGCTTCAGACATGCCATCAACTACCTCAATGGTCGTGGTCACCACTTCACTTGCCAACACCACCCTGTTTGTGCAAGTCAAGGCGGAGCAATCGAGTGCTTGCGAGGTGTTCAACAGAATGCTTGAGAAGAGGGGGAAGTGAGGCGAAGCACCACTGGGTCGTCGAGTGGGTGACACAAGTGCAAGTGGGCTATCGCCCCGTGCGGTGGTCCATCAGAAGAAGGTAATGATGTGCTCACTCATGTCGGTGGCTCATCGCTGTTCTTGGAGCATGGTATAGTGGACCCAGACCATGTGCTTGACAAAATTCCTAATAAGGCCAGTGTCTTATCGGCTTGTGAAGATGGAGATGACAGTGTTGCACGCCTATGGAAGATTGTGATCGTGAGTGGTGACCACGTAGTGTTTGTTGAAGTGCCACCAGATGGCAAACCACTAGAGTTGCCTATACAGGAGCGGTTCTTAGCAGGGATCCAACCGGTCACTGTCTCGTACTCCGCTAGGCTCACACCTGCTGGTTGTCCCAAAGGGTGCAATAGCGTTGTGAGGCATGATGACCAAGACACTGGATGCGTGGATGACAATGGGTGGTCAGTTCTATCTTGTGAAATCAGTGGCATACAATATGCGTTTGACAAGGTGCCACCATGGAGGAGAAGTGCAAGAACCCTCAAATTCTTTTTTGAAATTAAACTAAGCGTGCTATTCTAAATCGAACTAAAGTCAAACTTTCCTTAAAAAAGAGTACGACGGGGATGATGTCCTGAATAGAAGACGCGGGAATAGGAAGATTTTTTCTTCCTTTTGTTACCCTTTTTTTATAAGCAAAGGACGTCAGAATATACCATAAAATTAGGATAGATAAGCTTATTGGGATAGATGTAGCTAAACAATGCCCCCCTAGAAACGTATAGGAGGTTTTCTCCTCATACGGCAAATTGGATTTGTTTCGTACATTTATCTATGAGAAAATCCGGGGGTCAGAATTCCTTCCAATTCGAAAGTCCCAAATGATCCGAGGGGGCGGAAAGAGAGGGATTCGAATACCCAAAATTGTAGTCATTTTATTTCTATCTTTCCATACATAACCAAAGAATGGAAAAGATTCTTCAAGAGTCTCGGGTCCCAGAAGCGCGTGATAAATGCCACCGAAGCCTAAGCCAGAAATACAAAGTGGTCGTCTAGTGCTCGAAAAGACTCCACCTTGGCGACGTGGTGGTTTCAGCCCCAAAAATCTTGAGCAGCAGAACAAGGAGGAATCCCAATGGATATGCTCACTACCATATGGCCTCTACTTACTTCTCACTAAAGACATATGCAAGTTACAAGAACTGAAATAGGGAATAGAGATATATAAACAATGGGACCTGAAATTCAGCAGCTTGGTTTTCATTACTTTCTCATGAAGTGGTCTGCTATTGAGATGCTATGGCTGCTACTACCTTGGCCTCCCCCTCTTCGATCTATGATGACACATGGTAGAGTGAGTTTAGTCTGTACACTACTGAACCGACCTTGGGATCTGGGCATTCAGAAGTTCAGGTTGGAGTTAGAATCAATGGCACGTTGTGTTTTGATAGAAGTGTATGGCAAAGCAAGTTTGGACGCTCAACCATATACCAGGATCCCTACTTATTTCTTTACTTTTCATATTTTACAAGAGCTGATCTGAATAGGTGTTTGGCTCAATTGATCTTCAAACTGTATCTTTACACTAGCAAAGTTCAGAAGAACTCAAGCCTCAATATGTCGTGGTATGAAAAATGCAGCAACAGTGCACTATTGTTTCTAACTCTATGGCTGCTCCCTACACCAAGATGCCCAATCAAGAAGCTACTAGTTGAATACTTAGCTAAAATGCCGAAGCTGCTAGTTGTTATTAATGACTTGAAGATGGCAAAGAATATGCTCAAGGCAAACTCTATGGATTTTGTCACTGAAGAATCATTGCAACAAATGAGAGCCGCTAACTCAGTTTCACTACTTAGGTTTGAAAGAGTGGGAGTACTTAATGATGCATTTTGGCAAGTTGGAGAAGAATTGGTACTAAGTCAGAGGTTTGGCGCTGAAAGGAGATGGTCAAAAACTGTAAATCAGCACAAAGATTCAATGACTTACAATGTCTTTCATCTGATTTTTGTTAGCAAAGAGGTAAAAATTGCTCAGGCCATGCACTTCTTTGCACTTCTTTATTGTGATGAATTTACAGAAGTTGCTAACTGATCAGGTCAAACAAGCATATCACTTCTATTCATTGCATGTTTTTAGAAACATGTCTCACATTACTACAAAAGAGGCTATACTGGACGCCTATATCATAGATAGTTTATAGGGAACCGTCTATGCTGTAAATATCACAGACAATTTTATAAGTGTAACCATGTACCGTCTGTGATACGTAACTATGATATTTTCACAGACGGTTATTTATACCAACCGTCTATGATAATAGCAAATATCACAAATAGTTTTTACGAATAACCGTATATGATAATTCACAGATGGTTATTGCCACAAACCTTCTGTGATAATGGCAGTCATCATAGATAATTTTTACGATTAACCGTTTATGAAATTTTATAAACGGTTATTAATACGAACCGTTTGTGATAGTTGCATATCACAAACGGCTTGTGGTTGGAACCGCTTGTGATATGTGTTTGTAGAATGAATATTGACGATTCGTCTCCTCGATGTGTGTGCGCCTCTTCGATCATTTTGGGTCTCCGATGCGTCTCGATCTCATCTCATGCGCAATGTATAAAAATAACCATCTGCCACTGTATATTAATCCCCACATCGCTAATCTTGGTCGAGCACCTCGCCGGCCGGCTATTTTCTGTGCCTTAATTCCTTGTCTCTCAAGCACATAAATAAATATATGGCTTTCTACTCTTCCTTATTGCCAGCATTGGTGATTAGATCTATCTATTCTTGGTGATTAGAGGTTAGTATTTGCTTCTAATTCTATGTCTTGTAATAGAGAGAGATGGTAATTTGCTCCAATTTAAGAATAGATCAAGACTAAGTAGTTTACTTGATATATATATATATATATATATATATATATATATATATATATATATATATATATATATATATATATATATATATAGTTTCATGAATACATGGCTAGCTACTTAATTTACAAATGGACAATTTATTATAAGGTGAATGATAATGATGTTCGAGTATTAGGCTAGTTAGCTATAGTAGTATTAATAATCTAATTTGACACTAATTTGTTACATGTGTAGCGTAGATGGACCGAATCTGAATGTACGTTGAGAACTGTGTAAGTGAAGAGTATATTAATATCGTGTCTGCTTTTAGAAGAGCAGCCGAGCATGATATGTTGAAGAAGATGGAATATATGTACTGTCCATGCATTGATTGTGATAATCTGAAGATGCTTACCAACTCAGCGCAGATTGAAGCCCACTTGATTCAAAGGGTTTCAAAAAGGGGTATACTGATTCTAATTTTTCTATGTCTTGATCTGCTCTTGGGATGAATGACTTAGCGAATCCGGATGCAGGGATTTCACGGTGGTGACAACAATGTCTTGGCTGAACTGGAAGAGAGTGGGTCGGGTGTGCGATTGGGTGTCAATGGAAGTGAATGGTGAGGTTGGCATGGCTTTATAGTGTTCAAGAGGTAGTGGGAGCAAGAATTCACTCTCAGCGGTGATGGCACGTGTACATGCAATGGTGGCAAACGGGATGCTTCGATGGCATGGCCAGTGGTCGTGGTGGCATCTTGGTCTCAGTGCTCCTTCTTGGCGCTAACGAGCTTGCGAGCGACGCAGTCAAATGCGGGCGTGTGCGCGGGCTGAGGACACTCTGTTTGGTGGCGCAGCAAAACGTGCTTTGGCGGCCGTGGCTTGTGGCCAGGGCAAGGTGATGGACTTTAATGGAGATGTTAGGGGCATGGCAGGGTTTGGTACGGCTGTTGACGAGGGTGGCAGCGGCCAGCACATCTCTATGGCAGCGACGAGCAGGAGTTGGCCGGGTGGCAGGATGAATAGAGGTGAAGGCGGCCTCTCAAGTGACGTCAAGGTAGAAGGAAGGTGAGAAGCCAATTAGGGAAAGCGGGTTTTGGCTGAGAAATTCTAAATTAGGTAAGTTTTCAGGTTTAGCCAAAATTCAATAAAAAAATCAAAAATGGTTTGAAATTTTTGGGGTGTTTCAATGAGTGGCCGTGGTTTTATGTGAGGCGTACGCTGTTCAGATGTGATTAGGTGATACCACGCTGAGTTTATCCTGTAGTCGTACTAATTCCAGACTCCTTTGTTTGGATGTGGATAACACTTGTAATTTATTGCTTATTGTAATCCGGTTTGAAGTTCAAGGCGGAAACGAACTAGGTAGGCTAATAACGTGTAATTTATAGCTGCTGATTTGACAATTTGCTAGCTTCAGATGACATCTCAATAGAAGTTGCTGGAAATGGATTTGCAAATCCCTTGCTGTAATTTAGTTATTACCGATAGAAAATCTTCTCTCCACAAGACCACTAGAGAAAGCATGCACTCGAAAGCTCAAAAATGCAATCAAATCCCGTAAATTCGGATGAGTTTCAAGGCGAACAACTACAACGGCCGGCAAGGTCACCAACCAGCTACTATATAAGTTTGTGGGTGGATTCTTTTCGACTATGACTTATGACTGTGACTTATAGTTTTTTCCTTTAATATGAGTGTTTGTGTAAATAAACCGAATGACGATAAATCGTTTCAAAAAAGCTATCCAATAAGTTATTTTAAAATGACGACAGAAAAATCATCCTATTTATTTATTTGAGAGGGGTTATTAAAAAAAAAACTCGACCGTGTGTTCCTACCGACCAAACCAACCAATTTTGCCCGGCATGGCAGCGCACAGGCAGCTAGCCGCTCGTGGACAGCATCGCAACAACTAACGGTTTGATCGCAGATTCGCGGCAGTTGCAAGCACAGAAAACTGGAAATAGTAGCGAGCTGCGCCGCTGCATAGTGCTGCTGGATTTGGAACAAACGTGCATGCAGTTTCCCGGTCAGACGGAGCGACCAGTATGCGTATCTGTATCTATGCATTGCAGCACTTGGAACGGTGTGTGAGAATAATCAGTTGAGGGGAAATAACTGTCAGACAAAACCTGATGGGTTTGTCTCCGCTGCTGTCAGTAGCACTAAATAATCTGCTTGAAAGAGGATCGCTGTGCTTGTAGCCTTGTACTAGTATGATCTAATGATCTCCGGACAACAACTAATATTGTAGTACAGGGTGTGATGACTCCATCGGATCAATGGAACAGAAAATAATGGCATGCCAATAATGCGATATGAGGATTAGGAGAGCAGCAGGAAATGTTCTGCGCATGCAGCAGTCTCTCTGAAACTGTCCATCTGCTAATCAAACATTTTTTGTTTTGCCAGTGTATTAATGACGACAGTTTTATATCCCAATCAATCTGCTACTATAGGAGATGATGTATCAAACAGCCACCAGTTTCTTAGCTACACGGAATGAACCAATCATCCAATGGACTTGTAGCATTGTTTAGTTTGCCTCCCCTTTCTATTCTTTGCAGTTTGCACTGGTGTCACCTCACATTAGTCTTGCATCATCGCACAGTGCAAATGATTAAGAGTTGATATTGCTGTCGCGATGTAGATGTTCCTTCTGCAAGATTTGCCTTGCCATCCTCTCTTTGTTACCCCCCCAAAAAAATCCTTTCTTCTTAAACAGAAAGTCATTATTTAGCAGCAGATCAAGGGCCTGTTAGAGAACAGCAACTGTTCACACATATGGCACGTAGCAATATTTTTTTCCCAATTTTGGCACTTTACCACCCATTTTTGCAAAAAATGACTTCCTCCCTGATCTCAGAAGGTGCAGCAGACGACACGTGTTACTTGACGCGTCGCCATAGATCGGCAAGAGGCGCGGGGCACAACAGCTGGTCGAGAATCCCAGGCAGGCAGAAGCGGCAGCAGGTGCACGTGGGCACATGGAGAAGCTACAGCAGATGCGCGTGGGCATAGGGCCAGGGGATCTCACGGGGAGCGTCTGCACACGGTTTGCTTTCAGGAATCCCATGGTTAATTACACAATGTGACGCGGTGACCATGCGTATAAAACGTGACCCACGGTCGCATTGCCGCCGAGTAAGAGCGTAGCTATAATCCTTCACAGTTGGAAGCATTGTGGAGCTGAAAAATACCTTCGAAAAAAGGTATGCTTCATTCATATATGAGCAACGCGCTTAATATATCGTTAGTGTAACTATAGTTTTGTAACGTGGAATACGCTAGGTAACTATGTTTAGTTGACGGATGTATTTTTGTAAGTGGTCATGTTTACTTATTGTAAATAGTTATAGAAATATGGGCCGGAATAATAGCTAAATAATTTTATATATGTCCACACATGTATATTTATTGGTCTCGTACGAGTATAGAAATATGTACAAAATGATGGGTTTGTATGCACTGTGCATACCTAATTAGCGTGTAATTAGCACTAATCTCATTAAGTTATTACTAATCATAATTAATTAGTACTAATCACAATGAATTCGTATGAGTGTGCATTTAATCAAAGCAGCAAGCTAGCAAAAGAAGAAAAATTCAATCTAGGTAATATGTACGTATGTATAAGACATGATTATTTTCGGTTATGGTCAGTTGTATTTAGCACCGTGTAACACTAATATATTATCTTATGTGCCGCAAGGAATGGCTACTGGTGGCGATCTCGGGGGAGACACATTGCTGGAGATCCACACGTTTCACTTCTGATGGGGGGAAATGACCATCTCCCTGCAGGATGTTACGTGCCTCACGGTTTGCCAATAAGGGGTAGTCCTGTGGTTATACCCACTAGATCACCCGATTAGAAGGTACGTATGCTATACCAGTTTGGTCATCCTATTTTGGATAAGTCCTCTAGAGTGCCACATGGGTGGTGCGGCTATACAGGTAATACCCAGCAGACGTGTCTGCACATATCATGAGGTCACACCTAGTGGCTTACTTGCTCTTCTTATTCGGGTGAATCATATTTCTTACGACTTAGGGAGACTCGATGCACTCTAGCTACATCCATATCACTAAGTTCCTAGTCGATGATGAAGATGATGAAGATGATGATGATGAGGTCCCAATGTACAGCTAGGGCTCGGTTGTTCTATGTGCGACCTATAGGGCTTTGTGCGATGGCTTGCAGTGTGCCACTAGCATGTCAAACCTCGTCGGCTGCTACATCTTATTGCATCTGTGGTTGTGGGAGCACTTCCTTCTTGGTTGGATGTCCTTTTGTGTACAAGTGCACCCATATCAGTTGGAGACACACTTCTACGACGACGGCGATGACCGAGTGGACGGACCTAATATGGGTACTCGCTGGACTACCAGCGAGCTAGCATGGTCCAAGGAAAGGTCACAATGAGCATACTCTGATGGTCCAGGGAAGCGGTCTGACCGGTGGCCATGTCCTATTCCTTGGCCGAAGGGGCTCTGAAACTTTTGGGAAATTGGTTATGGGTTGAGTTTTGGGGTCTAGGTCATTACATTCATAATGCATGAAGCATATTGGGACTATTGTGGGTCAAGTAATGAAGAATTTATGCCAAACAATAGTTTTTTGGTCTTTGATATGTAGGTGTTTGGAGGTAGCATTGGTCAACAGTGTAGACCAGGACTAGGCTTGGGATGAGCTAAGGTATGATCAAGGAAGCTAGACAGGATAGTTGGGCGCAAGTGAGGCATGGGAGAAGACAAGAGATGTCAAAGGGAATGTTCAAGCAATGATTTATCGAATGATGTGGTCGGTGCAAGTGAGTCGTGGTCAAGGGGAACTGAACCGATCTAGAGATTTTTGCCGATGCATAAGCTATTGGTGAACCTACGCATTGCAAGCATTGAGATTGCTTGTAAAGGAGGATAAAACTATGGACTAGGCTTAGGGAAGAGATGCAATTCATAGTCAAAGAGAGGGTATTTTGACGGGGAAGCCAAAATACCGGAAATAATGAAGGGACCAAAACCGTGGCATTTGGAGGGCATTTGGAGAGCGGTTTAGATTAAGAATGTGCTAAGGAAATCAAGTGGATGGAAGCTTGCTCCTTAGCAGATTTAGGCTTATGTGCTTTGAAAAGCATGCATAAGTCTTGTGTGAGCGTAAAACCCAGTGTGTGGGGTTAACAGGTTCCCCAATTGTGCTAATGGATAGTATCCATTAGGGTTAGATATTAGCTGGTTGCTCCATCTATTTGAGTGGGAGAGATTGGTGGCTAGGGTTAAGGCAAGTAAAGGGGAAAGCAACCAAATCTCTCTTTTAGGGTTTGGGTGTGCACTCTTGGGTGGCAGAGCTCTGTTCTCCATAGTGTAGTGGCTATAATCAAACCTCTATAAGTTGTAATAGATCAATCTTGTTCATTCCTCATGGTGTGTTCTTGATCTTGTTGGTTTTGCTCTCATTTTGATTGGAGTTTTTGCTCTCTTTTCTTCCCTCTTGATCTTGTTGGTTCTAAGGATATGTAAAAGATAAAGATGTCTTATGTAGATCATATGTAGCACCCTGAATTTGGAAAGGGGTTTCAATATTCCAAAAAATGGCAAAACCCTAATTACCCTTTAAATCAATTGATTACCTACCTAATCTAGGCTTAAGGGAAAATAAAGGGAGCTTGTTTATTCCTCCGTGCCCAGGCTCCATCCTCCCCAAGAAAGTTTATCTCTTTCCCATCTACCTCTCTCCCATATATTCCCCTCTCTCTTTCTAGGGCCAATGGCGGTAGCAGCATTGCGGGTGGTGACGACGCTGGCGGTGGCCGGCGCGGGGTAGAGCATGGCCGCACTACTGGGGTAGTGATGGAGGCAATGCACAACCAGATGGCGTAGGCTGCGATAGCGCCAGTGGCAGGTGGCACAGCTGCACGGCCAGCAAAGCTGAAAGAGGCGGCTCGGTGAATGGCGCGTTGCACAGGCAGCGCAACGCGGGGACAACGGCCGGTAGCTCGACGCTTGGCTAAGGTAGCCGATGGAGGCGACGCGGCCACACGACCATGTGGCACGGGTGGTTGTGTGGCATGGCGTCGCGGCGCAAGCAGCGGCGGCTACGATGGCCGATTTCCATGGCCACATGATTCAGTTGGCCGAGGGCGCAGCCAAATCACGTTTTTGCACAATGTTTTGTTGGGTTGTGCAGAAGGATGTGGTTTGCACAGCTGAACGATGAATCACATGGCCGAATAGCAATGCGCATGCCAAAGGCCTAGCAGATGCAATCTTTTTGAACTGAATGCACTTTTTTCCGCTTTTCCACAAGTTTACCTTAGCTCTGATCTGATTCGTCTTTGTTTCACCTTGTAGGTTCGCACGCGACCTCTGAGGGAGCGTTTGAGTAGTTGCGCACCTTTGATCTTTCAAGTAGCGAGTCCGTCGAGCGTGCTCAAGGTAAGCACCTCGCGGCCGTAACCTCTCTGTTCTACATACCACATGCTCCGTGATTAATTTTCACCACTACTATTGAGTATAATTATCATATTGTAATGCTTTCCTAGTTATAGACTGCTAATATAGTATTTACACTATGATATTCTAGGTTATCCAATTTACATGCTTTTAGGTTTATTAGAGTACTCAATTAATATGTTCTAGAATTTATGCTTTTAATTTAGTGATTAGAATTAATACTTAAATCATTAATGGGGGTAGCATATGAACATATTTTAATTTAGGTTTAAACCACTAGCACTCTTTTAACATTACGACTGCTATGTTTTATTTTTTCTGATATCATGATCCACTATTTGTATGATGTTGTATGTGAGTCACGACGGATTTATATATAATACCTGTTAATCTGACTTATAATCACTCATCACGTAATAAAATTTGGATGGTTGACAACTCCTGTGTGAGCTATGTTATGATACTCTTATTAGAATAATTCCTAGGTCACTATCACCTTATTATTATTCTATCCTGCCCTCATATTGGGAATTATGCTTTGTCATTTCCAGCCTCTATGAATCCTTCCATTTATCATAGCCTTAGCCTTTCTCTTAGATTCCTTAAATTCATACCATATAATCTGCTAATAGTACAATAATTACCTGGCCTAGGGTTATCCACATATAGAGGAGATTTTCACCCACCTAGTAATGTACGAGGGATCATACACTTTTATTACTCAGGATATTACACCCCGTCTGCGATTATAGAGTCGAGGATAGTGGCATAGCTGACTATTCTCGTATAATCGGATATGTATGAAGTAATCGCTAATGCCATTGTCATGACTTGCTAAATAATAATGATATTTAATTCCACCATTCCTGTTAACACTATCTCCGATCTTTATCAGTGTTTTCGATAACCTAGTTTCATTACACTTAACTTATGTCAATTACTTGTTAGAATTACTTGACCATTTCTCACTTTGTTGCGATTGTTGTTAAATACTTGCTGAGATTTTTAAATCTTATACTTGCTCTTTCTTTTCTTAGGTAAAAGGTCAGTTGAGTGATTGCAACATGCATGGGTGGGAGCGCTCGAGTTTTCAGCACCATGACTTGCTACTATTTATGTTATCTTATTTACTCTTTATTTGGTTAGAAGTAGACCGGTCTCATGTTTCAAACATCTATTTCAGTTTCTGCTGGTTCTCTAATAAAGTGCTGATAAAGTTTTAATTTCTTTATGATTTCTATTATTGCTCTTATTTATTCTTTACGTTGGCGATGACGTATCATAGTAGTATCTCGTATTGGTATGTGAGGTGCCACATCATATGTCATCCATCTAGGGACTAGTGTAGCAAGATCATAGAGATTGCTCGGTTTAGTTCGATTTGGAGCATTTCTTTGTGAAATCGTGATCCTAAGATTTTGGTCATGAATCTCTAGGTGTTCTAACTTGTTGTGATATGTGGGGACCTATCTAGAGTCATCTTGGCCATATCAAACCCACGAGCAAGTCATCTTTTAAGTTTGTAAGTTTTACCTAGTTTTAATGCAACCTTACTTATCGCAAGAAAAGGTTAGAACTTTGGCCAAGATCCAAACGATCTTTGGATAGATTAGGATCCTGATATCCTTGTCAAGGTGTGTGTAAAGTCTCAAACCATCTGAACGTATATTTTGAGGATTGCATCTTTTTGGGGTTTGGCTCGAACTGATTTCTAGGTCTACATCAAGGGAGTGGTCAGACCGCCCCACACGAGTGGTCAGACTGCTAGCTCTAGGCTGGTCTAACCGCTCTGTTAATAGCTGTTAGGCCGGTGCTGTGTATTGAACTCTGTTTTCTTCCGCTCTTTGATGAGTTTTTTGATGGTTATCTAATTTGATCTTTCTAGCTACCAGTAGTTAGTGGAGTGAATGTTTTGGAATACTAGAATTTGAAGGCATTATATCCCGATTGCCATATCAGGTCCTACCGTCTTCATGTGTTTACCGTATTTACTTCTAGAAACAGGTTTACTTCGCACCAAATAAATCTCTCTCAGGAAGAAAAAGTTGGGATGAAGGCGAGTGGCTTCGTGTTTGCCGGGGTGAAGGCGAGTGGCTTCATTTTGTTTTTTTGAAACAAGGACTTTGTTCAGTTTTCAGTCTATGCACTTTGCATTGCCCCAGGTTAAGATGGTTTGGAGTGATTAACTAGTTGATGGTTGTGTGAGCCGACGCTGCCGTTGTTGCTAGTTGAAAAATGAGAGTTTTGTGTTCGTAATTTCATTATTGGGGCAAGTTTTGTTGCAGATTTTACTTGAATGGGTCGATCTGCAGCTATGCGCACATAACGTGTGTTATCTTGATTAATTGGATAGAATTTTCTTCTTTGTTTTGGATGAAGTTTGGATCCAAAGATAAGCTCGGTAGTATGTGCTTGCAATAGAATTTTTGGTTGTCAACACGTACCAAAGGTTGTAGCTAGCTTCGCAGATTGTGACAGAGTTAAGACTGTCCTGCAAAGCATCTGGAGTGGTCAGCATAAGCCTTTGGTGTGAAGAGTCATCCAGTTGATTAGGAAGGTCGCACATTATAGCATTTCCCAATAAAATCTTTTGACAGGCTCAGAAAATTATTTTGTCCTTGGCAGGTGCGAGGCAGACTTGAGGCCTTATATTTGTGGTTGATAAATTAGTAAATTGTTCAAACGAAGAGTAAAAGTACCGTCCGCTTTACTGCTTAACTTTCATGTTTACAAAACCTACGAGTTAAAATTCTTCTGCAAAATATTGCGTACTACTAGGTATAATAGCACTTGTCTAATTTAACCCCTTTTCTGATATGAAAACATGTTTCTACGGCTCTGATCGTTTCGGCTTTTTTCGGTTTCAGCTTTTTTTTTCACTATTCACTACACTATCCACTAACTTAGCTACAGTGTTTTTTCAGCCAGCTACAGTGTTTTTCAGCCAAAAATCAAAAACCATCGTTATTCCGATCACCCCGTATGAATTGTCCTATTTTACATGGATGGTTCCTAAGCACATACCAACTTGTCATTCTTGCTTTCTTCAGGTTTTTTCCTCTCTGGAAATGGGAGAAAGGCACATGCTACAATACTGAAATCCTCCGAGCAGATTCGTTCGTTTTGACTCATTCTGGTCATTTTAAGCATACAGAGCGGCGAGATGTGGAAGATGAAGGCGCAGAGTATGGCTTTGTCTTAGCACCAGGTGCAGAAAGACTAGATGGCTGGGCTTACCGAATTCCCGAGCACTAATACGACCATCTTATAACATTGGCCATCGACACTGTGATTTGGAGCCTCTTTTGAGTCCATCAGATGCAGCCACCAGTTACGCTATGCACGTTGATCGTCCGCCCACTTTTGTGAAGAATAGCCTCCACAGGTTCCATGTTCTGGTTCTTAACACTGGCCACCACTGGAACCGAGAGAAGATAAGGGGGGCAAATAAGTGGGAAATGTATCTTGGTGGAGCACCAAACAACAACAGGAATATTGCTGTCATCTGGAAGGCCAGATATTTCACCATCCACAGTGCTGCAAAGTGGCTGGATGCCCAACTTCCTCACCACCCCCAGCTGAAGGTGTTCTATAGATCAGTATGGCCTCGGCATTTTTTCAATGGAACTGACAATACAAGTCCTTTGGCCAAGGGAAGTGGAATCTTCCAGAATCTTTCTGACGACGCTGATGCTGAGGGTGCGATGAAGGGAACCAGTGTTACCTAGACACGCGCGTCTGAAATTTTTTTCCCACATCAACATGTATTCCGGTGTCGACACGTATCAGATACGGGGCGACATGCCTCGGATTCTTTTCCGGCGAGTCTCCCAGCCACCCGTGCTATGGCACGCCTCCTCCCGCCCGGATCCCGCCAAGCCAACGGCCGCCACCGGATCTAGACTCCCTGCACTGGATCCCGCCGCCGCCACAGCTCCTGTAGTTGCTGGTGAGGGAGATGTCAGGCGGCGGGGGAGAAGCACGGAGGGGGTAGCGCGGAGGGAGCGGCGCAGATGGGGCGGCACGGAGGGAGGCGCAGAGGGAGGAGGGGAGGTGGGAGGCGGGGGGTGGGGGTGGGAGACGACACAGGGTGGGAGCGGCGAGGTCAAGGTGGAAATGGGAGCAGCACGGGGTGCGACTAGGAGGCGGTGGGGTCTGGTGGCAAAGGGTTAGGGTTAATGGGGTTAGATAGGTTTTTATGATTTAGTTCTCATAGTTCTTTAAAATTACAAATAAATCCCGTCATCAATGGATTTCTTCCTATTTGAACCTCCCTAAATATATATATTAGACGAATACCAGAATCTTAATTTATAAGGTTTGCCGAATCGGACACCCGAATTCAAGTCGAACTCGAGTCCTGGTAACACTGAAGGGAACAAGGGTCAAGAATCACGTCTGACATACGAAGGGTATATTTTGTGGTATAGGATATATTCAAAAGTGTTGTGCTTTTAGTCTTTTAGTTGAAATAGCTCTATATCGGTTGTTAGTTTTTTCTAAAGTATTTAATAAAATAAAAATAAAAACACCGATATATCTTCATATATAATGTAAAAGAAAAAAAGAAAAAATATGTTAAAAAGTCAACACTTTTCCAAGCGTTATTTGGACTGGGCCACAGTATTAAAGCCACGCAAGGGATTTATGATTGCTTGCATTGGTGACTTCCTGTGTATGTGGTCCTGTGTACGTGGAATGAGATCCTTGCAGCCCAATTATAGGGTGGGTTTTTTTGGTTATTGTTTTTTGTTTAAATTTTTAAATTTTAGTTGTTCGTGAGAAAGAATATAGAGAAAGATATTTGTATACAATTTTGGCCGATGAAGTTGAGACGGTATCTATTATAATCGATTTGTATATCTCATCTTAAAAAACCACTCTATTTAAAAGATAATTCCTATAGAAAACCAAACTACTATAAGCCCCAAAAAAAACCCACCGATAGTCTAGTTGAATGAGAAAAGAGCTAATGGTCGACAAACTTTAGTCCAAGTTCTTATATACGGTAATTATTAGTCTTTACCGCAGAGCCTTTGTGCTGCAGGAGAACACAAAGCAGTACTGCAGTATTATTTTGGAAGCTTCCTTCTGTAATGTAACACCTTGCATTCCTGGCAGTTCTCTTAGGAAATGCATTCCTGATTTACGCGGTGTTTGAGCTACAGTCTGGGATCTGTTGGACTTGAATCCTTGCCTTATTGTACTATTGTCCCATACTTTGTTTCACTAGTAGTATGTATGAATGTTCCTATTGCACTAACCGATTTGCACTTGATTTTTTCCCTAGTAATTTTATAATCAAACGCTTTCTTTATCTTGACGTTCGGGAGAAGACGCACATATCACCAAGAAAAGTCTTTCACGTGCCAAGGAGTATAGCCCGCTATGCAAAGTGTAAAGCAGAATCTGTTAAGCACCGGTAGTTTGATTATTTTACTGTAGTAACGAGTTGAGCTTTATCGGTTCGATGCACCGACCACGTTGCCGGAGAGGCTTATCAGTTAAGCTATCAGGTAATGGCAGATATTTTGCTCGCATTTTCAGCACATACACATGTTGCATGCTAAGCGCTTTGCGTGTCAAAACATCTGCCATGAGTGGAAGGATTCACAGATGCAACCAAGATCCTAGGAGCAGCAACGAGAAGAGCACCGAGCATTCGTCGTATCACCCAATTTAACGTGGACTATATATCCATGTGATCTTGGGAAGCAGATTTTCCGCTCGTTTTGATTTTAACTTCTGGTTTTTAGTTTCTAGTTTACTATTCTTTAATTTTTTTTTCTAATTTTTTAGATTTTTTTATCTTTTTTTCCGTATTCTTTTGTATTTTCTATGATGGGCTAACTTTTTCTATTTTTATTTGTGTAAAATTTAATTACACTAAAAAATTATTAGCATCTATAATATAAAATAAGCTAGCTATAATGATAAAAAACATAAGCCACACAAAAAAAAAAACCAATTGAGCATAGCCTTTGTAGAGCAATAATCAGGGAGCAAGAGCCAAAGGCGCCCATGCTTCATGGTCAAGCATATGGCTGGGTTTGGTTGCACCGTGGGCTTTCGCTTATGTATGTATAAATAGTAATTAGTTTAAAATCGATGTGTTATTTTTAAAAAAAGGATCTAAAAATTAATTTAGTATACATTATGCTAAGTTTATCTGTAGTAGCTAAAATCACATACGAGTATCTATCTCTTTATAATAATTTTTTGCAAATAGTTAAAAAATCATAAGATAAAAAAGTATAAATCATAGTTAAAAAAATCTACCTTATGTGTTCTAGAATGATATAGCAGGTAAATAAAATACTAATGTGGTATCGATAGTAGACTCCAGTGTGACAATACCAGCTTCTTTCTAGAACGGCATAGAACAAATCGAATCTTTCTAGAATGGCAAAGAACAAATCGACGTGCTTGCCCAAGCGGCATAGATGGCGTATGGTTTAGTTGGTACAGCGATAGCATTGCACTTGACCAGCTAGACGGTAGATCATATCAGCATTGATGTGCTTCCAGCGAAATCTAGCGCTGCGGCAGAATCGCGAAGGTTTGACGATAGGGTTGTCTTAAGGTGATTTATTTTTAATTATCCATAAAAATTTCACTTATTAGATCAACATCAGACACTAAATTCTAAAATCGACTTAGATATAAGAAAATATCGGGCCAACTAAAAATTAGGAAAACTGTTTGTCAAATACCACTCGAATGAGAATGCTACCGTACGCTTTTAACCTTGAATACATGCACCGTTCAATTTAGCTTCCGACTTCTGATTTCTATTTTTTTCACTATTAATTAATTTCATTTTTTTATTTTTTGGGTTTTTTTTATTTTTTTCTCATATTCTTTTATATTATCCGTGATGGATTAACATTTTTTTTTATTTTTTTAAAAAATGTAATTATATCAAATAAACTAACTCAATTATAGTAAAAAATAAATCAATTATAGTTAAAAAAAATTATAAACCAGCATCAGCATCATTCTGAATACCATCACAAGCTTACGACGGCGCTTCTTTGCTCTTTCAAAATAATTTGTATAAATCTTGAAGCAACACTGCTCTGACAGAGTAGCGTACAATCAGGCCGGCAGTGTACCTTAAGATAGAAGTTCGGATTGGAATGTAAGAATTTCATGGAAATACAGTTTAATCCTCACAAGAATCCAATAAATTTCATGTGTCCAATAGTTTTCAATTATGTGAGGAGCATGGAAGCACCTCTCGAGCTTAAAAAACCAAACAATCAAACACGGAGCCCCCGAATACATACGGCGACATTGTGCGTACGTACATACCGGTATGTATGGCCCCGTACACCTCGACGTATACTTCCGATAACCAGGGTTGTTACGTACGTGTGACACCGCGAATGTAAGCATGGGCGCCATGTCACGCAACGTGGCACACGGAGCCCTCGAATACACCCGGCGCGGCGCGTGCGTATCCCGTATCCGGTGCGAGCTCGCGGGGCGGGAGAGGCCGGCGTGGGCCAACCACGTTTCTTTCTCCTTTTTTTTTTCGTTGAAAAGACACGTTTCCTAGCCGACGATAACTGGTACCCGCACACTTGATCCGTATGTACTGCCCTTTCATGCATTTTTTCCTTTTCCGAAGGAAATTGTTGTTGACCATCTTTGTTATTTGACACTCATGTGGAGCCTATTTATGGAAATAGCAAGGCGCTGTCCAGGATTCTTACGAAATTAAAATCTGGCGTGTATACATGTACGTTGCTATGAATTAACAAAAAAATTATATTACATATGTATAAAGATTATTTACTTGATTGAATTGAACCGAATAGAGATAACGATACCACTAAAATTGCTAAAAAAATCATTTGAATTCAGACTTTTTTGGAAGACGAATGCCTTGCAAGTACAAAAGCCATATAAACAAGTAAAATATATATATATGGCCAAGTCTATTCATAGCTTCATATAGGCCATGTTCAAAAGTGTTGCAGCTTTTAGCTGAAATGACACCGAAGTGGTTGTTAGTTTTTTCTGATATATTCTGGATAAACTAAAAAAAGTGTTGCTTAAGTGTTGTAGAAACCACTATAGGGAGAAACATCAAATTATTTGCCAACAAGCTCATGTAAAGTTAAATTTGCATGAACAGGCTAAGAATCATTGCCATCAAACAGAACATGTGCAACTTCAAACTAAATCAGTATTGCATGATGGGACAGACTTCAACTATAAATATCTTTTAAGCAACAATCGGACTTCATCTGATCTTAAAATAGGGCAAACCTGATATACTAATATGACAACTGTGCAGCAGCTAGAAGGGCATCGCCTGTGTAACGCCACTTATGGTGAAGCTCATCTCTCTCGCGAAGACCTCTTAGAATATGTGTGGTTTCATCAACAGTTGGTTCTGGAACCCTAACTGGATGAAATCGTCTCTCCAGTGCCAGATCTTTCTCAATATGTTTTATGTATATTCATCTAGTGCTATGGCACCAATACACTGAAGAACGAACAACATTAGTTATATGGAAAAGGTAAACACAACCGTGTGGAGCTGTCGTATCTTTTATAAAAACATGGTTGCCCAGTCAACTTGAATAATCTAATTTTCATAACAATCTCAAATCGCCTTATTGAACCAAGGTTTTTCATGAAAAACGAGAAGCAACCAATAGATGGAAACAAAGTAACCAGAAAAAGGTCAACATAAAATTTGTTCTTACTTGTGAGAGTAGGCTTCAAGATGTTGGCTGCATCAATTACACGGCCGCGAGGCATGTCCCTGTTTACTTGGGCTAAGGCTAATGTCTTTTGGTTGCGGCTTGCTAGTATGATAAATAGTGATCACTGAAAGAAGCCGAAGCCAAAAATTACCTTAAAAGCCAAAAAGAACGGGGGTGTAACATCAGAGAAAAGAACCGTTGACTTCCAGTAAAGAAGGCCCTTGACAAAACGAAGGGCTTGTCTTTCGCCTCACCTTACTTGAGAAGCCCATCGAATGTAGCCATATGGAAGTAGTATCCATATGCATTGTGCAATTCTCGGTGACATCCCCATAATATATTGCATCCCTAGGCATGGTGACCTATTTAAGGAAATATATTTTCCAAGATTGATCCATGAACAATATAGTTTGATTTTGTTGTATACTTTGTCATCACAATATAATGCAAAAGCATATTCCAATTCAATGACATACCTCAGGGCCATTGAAGACTGATGGCTCATTCACAGTACTACCAAAAGGTTATTCTAGATGCCTCATCATAGATAGTTCAACACAAACCATCAGTGATAAAGTTATCACATACAGTTTTACAAGATGGATTATCTAAGTTCACCGCGATGAAAAGAACCGTTTGTGATGACCTACTTATCACAAACCGTTTTTATTCTGAACCTTCTATGATACATTACAGACAATTTTTATTTTGAACCATCTATGATGTATCACATACAGTTTAGAACAAAATCAGTCTGTGATGACCTACTTATCATAGACGATTCTTTACTTAGAATCGTCTGTGATAATATTTTAACTTACCCACTCTCGCAGAATTTAAATTTCCTGCTCATCTTACTGAATTTGCTCTTTAAAATAGAAGGCTTGGTTATTCTTCACCTTATATCCTCTTCTCTCTTCTCACTTGTCCTCTCCTCTTCTCTCCTCTCACTTCTCGTCCACTTGTCGCAAAAATTTCCCTTAAAAAAAGAAGGCCCAGTCAGCTCCTTTAAATTACCCAAGCCATGGTAAAATTACCCATTTTTTTTAGCTTTGGTACAGTTATCATAGACAGTTTTACCAAGAATAATATATGATAACTGACTATTATAGACGGTTATAGTTTTGAACTATCTGGATGATCACAAATGGTTCTAGTTCTAAACCATATGTGATAATGGACGATCATAGACGGTTTTAGTTCAAAACCATCTGTAATATGGTTTTCACAGATAATTCAAAAACTGTCTATGATAGCCCTTATTATCATTGACCTATTAAGTCAGACGATTCAAGGAACCGTCTGTGATGACAATTCCGAACCGTCTGTGATGAACTTTTTTTTGTAGTAGTGCTATGTCATTCCAAATGTATAGTGTACGGTGAGTGCATAGTATATGTTCCATACATATGTACATACGTACGTATACACACACACACACATATATATCAAACCTTAATCTGCTAGAGGGGCCAGATTGTACTTTTACATACTTAGGTCTATGAATTCCATCCACAGTCCTATTGTTGATCATCTTAAAGTAGAACTCATCTGGGTTCTTGAATGATGCCTTCTCCTTCAATTTCTACCTTGAAGCCTAATAATCTACCTTGAAGCAAATGAAATTTCCCCACAAAATTGACAATTGCTTCATTATCACTTATCAAGGTACAACTAGTCAATCTCAAAATGCTTGCTCATCAAGGTGAATAAAAAAGAATGTTGGATAATTACGCAAACTTGAACAAGCCAAACCAACATGGAAAGATGTTTCCAACTTTGGTATAGTACATTCGATTTCCCAACTTCATAAATCATAGAACAACAGTGATACCCTGATAGTTTCTTCCTTCTTGTGGTAAGTCCACACCTGAATGATATAGTCCTTGTGCTCCTCCAGAAGCCCAAACTTCTTCCTTGCCTTCCTACAAAACCCATCCGAAAACCAATTTAACCCCAAATATTCACAGACCAGAGAAGCTCCCATGTCAAACCGCTGTAGAGTGCCTCAAATTTTCGACAATGGCACACCTAGTGGCGGCGCCACGGCACTCGAATTCGACCAAGTTCTAGATACATAAAAAGGAAATAGAAAGCATTAGGTCATGGGAGTTGAAGGAGAGCATGGGGTCGCCTAAGCCAACACAGTGGATGGTCAGCTCGAATGGATCATGTTTGACGATGACGTCGAGGTCGGAGGAGAGTGTGAAGGTAGGGACTCCCCTGACGGTCTTGGGTTTCGAGAGGTAGAGCATGCGGGAGTCGACGTTGGGAAGGAGGACGTTGGGGACGTGGAAGCGACAGTGTGGCAGTGGGTTGGTAGAGTAGTCCTTGTCGATCTGGAGACGGAGCATGTGCGGGGAGAGCGCGGAGAGGCGGAGCAGGAGGGGGCAGGGGCAGGAGGGGTAGGAGAGCACAACGGTGAAGGAGCTGTCGGGGGGAGGGGGTAGCGAGGGAGCTGGTGGTGAGGGATAGCGGCACGTCGAGGGAGTGTAGGGCATGTCCGTGGGCTCGCTTGTAGAAGGTAGTCTGGTTATAGTTGCAGAACTCATTCTTCTTCCAGGCGCGCGCCATGGGGTAAGCAGGGAGCAACAATAGTAGGACGGCTAGGGGGAGGCGCTACTCGATAGTCTCGTGCTTATGAAGCTAATCTAACACAACTGATCCATATTTCTCTAGCCAGTGGCAGACCCATAATTTCTAAAATAGATATTTAGAGTTGACAAATAAAATATAAAACCCACAATACAAAAAAAAAGTATAAAATATTTCGTGCTTGATACAATATCTGTAAATAATTTAGAAAAATTTAAAAATATATTAGAGAAATTACAAAATAACTTAAGATAAAACTATGTTGATGCAATTTGATATGCATGGCCTGCGTGCACCAGTGCATGACAACATGTAGTCATTGTCTAGTGCCTACTACCTCATCGACTTGGCCACCACCGCTGCACGCTCCTTCCTCGGCTCTCATGTGATAGCTGTCGTCCATTTGCTCCTTGCAGACGTATCGCCGCTTGTCATGGCTATGCTCCTTGCCACTGAGGCCAAGCCATAGGCCAGAGTTGCTCTCAGCCCCTCACCAAGTCGCTTGGTAGCCAATTGCCCCTCGATCTCGTATACCAATGCCACCAGGTTTGGCAATTTTGGTTTGGATTAGTGGAGCTTGAGAGAGACGCAAAGAGAAAGGAGGGAGGGGATAGGTTAAGACTTGAGAGGTCTACGGATGGGCTAATGGGCTAGTATGATGAGGGGGGATGGGTTATTAGACCTCACTATTTTAGGTGAATTAGAGAGGGGGTGGTGTGAGAGTGAGTTGAAATCAATTAGGGTGTATATATATGAAATATTTTGTCTAATTATCATTATATATGTGTAATATACCTATTAAATATTGAGTACTACACAAAAAAATTCGAGTATTCAACTAAAGATCCTTGAATCACGATAGATCCGCCCATGCCTCTAGCTGCATTCGATATCTCATGATTATTCTAGTACGAACCTTGTTAGATATTGTAGCAGCCTTTGCCCATTCCAATGTTAATCCCAAGCTGACAGTACAATAATCTCGTTTCAAACAACTTTTGGTTTCTATTTTCTAGTTTGTAGAAGTTAAAAATCGTTTGAAATATGTTAGCTTCTTAGCGCATATTTTTTTCTTTTTTTTTCTTTGTATTGTTCGTAGAGATATAACTATATTTATTAATTTTTCATTTCTTTTTAATTAAATATCTAAAAAACTAACTATTGTTACAGTGTTATTAAAAAAATAAAAATCATGGGAAAAACTGAATTAAATATCGTCAGCATTGTGCGATACGAATAAACTATGGGCCAGCAACTCAGCATGTCACGCTGGGAAGGAGCAGATCTTATCCAGAGCCCGAGAAAGGAGCCAGAAAACGGATGAGGTAAAAAATAAGCTAAATCCCCACGAGATTCGTTGTCCAAAAATGGGCAGTTCCGACATTTCGCGCTGCCTATGGTTAGCGAGGAGCACCCCCAGATTCTTCTCCTCGGCGCCTCCTCACGCCCCCGACATCACACCGAACCACGCAACAGAAGCGAAGCGATCCACAAAAAAACACGCGCAGAAGAAGCCACCCCCTTCGCCTCCCTTGTGCTCCTTCTCACCCTTATAATCCCGCGAATTCGCCGGCTTAATCTCGCCAAGATCGAGTTTTGGTGTCGAATTCGTGCTCTGTTGCGTCGATTGCCTCCCAGAGCTACTCTTGTGTTTAGCTCGAACCAGCGCGTTCTCCCCGTTCGGTTCTTGTCCGAGGAGCTTCCAATTCGTCGAATTGGTGTCGGCAAGATCGAATTTTGGAGTCTTGGAGTCGAGTTTCTGTTCTTCTGGGTTGGTTGCCCGAATTCGGTTGTTCTTTAGCCCGGGATTTCCGATTTGAGCGGTTTGGTTGGGTGGTTGGGAAGTTCCGGCGACCATGTTCGTGCCGGCGATAGCCATCTACACCAGCCCACCAGGCGCCGTCTACACGTCGTCGGAGCTTGAGGCGAACTCCCGCGGCTCGGTGCCCTGCGCGGCGGCGGCCTCTCCGTCGCCGGCCAGCTCGCACCGCCACCCCGCCATCGCCGGCGGCCTCTCCTGCCTCTTCTCCTCCCCGTCCGCCGCCCCTCGCGCCGCGGCTCACGACGAGCTTGGCGCGCTGTGGCACGACAGATCCGACGAGCCGACCGTTGCCTGCGGGGGCGAGGGCTACTCCTACCCACAGCCGTCCTCGCCGTTCAAGTGGCCAGACCACCTCCACCACAGCCCCGTGTCACTGTTCCACAGCCCCGCATCCTCGCCAGCCCCCAGGAGCCCGTCGGTCTCTTGGCTCTCTGGCCGCGAGCGCGAACGGCTCTTCTCCAGCTTCGTGCGCAACGCGCTTGGCTCCTGCATCGACTACGCGCCGGTCACCACCCCACCGCTGGGCGTCACCGCTGCTGCTGGCGTCGACGCTGGCGAGCTTGCCCTCGAGCTCGACGAGAACCTCTCGGAGGCAGAGCCGTCCTGTGAGCCTTACGCTCGCGACCTCCTTGCTGGCGCCCAGGGTCGCCACCACATCTTCCACGATGAGCTCGTCGTCAAGGCCTTCTTCGAGGCCGAGAGGGCGCACCGGGGCCAGGTGGAATCCCATTTCAAGAACTCGCACAAGACTCCATTCTTTAGTTCTTGATTTATTTGCTAGGTCTCGTTTGTGTTGTTAAATGTTGTGGGGTTTGTGCTTTTGATTCTGCCATCAGTTGCGGGCGAGTGGTGATCCGTACTTGCAGCATTGCGTGGAGACCGCCGTGCTTCTGGCCAAGATAGGTGCAAACGCGACGATAGTCTCTGCTGGGCTTCTGCACGACACAATTGATGATTCCTTCATGGACTACGATCATATCTTCCGGATGTTCGGCGCCGGCGTGGCTGATCTCGTTGAAGGGGTATGTGTTTTGTTTACTCGATCTTTACCATTATTTTAGATGGTTTGGAATAATTTAGGAGTTTTCTTATGGTAGTTTAGTGAAGGTTTTGGCTGGATCCACGGCTAATTATTCGAAGGGTGTATATAGCCATCACACAGTTGTTTTCTTCTAAATAATTATTTAGATTTCTGACCGTTAGATCAAAAATCTAAGGGCCCTTTTTTGGAGGGGAATTTTTTTAGGGGGAGAATTCGTGGCCGTTAGATCAGAGATATAATGGTCAGAAATCTGAATGATAGTTTGAAAGAAAACATCTGGATGATGTTTATCAACTCTCTTATTTGAATTATCTATGATATCCTTGTTGTTTATTCAAAGTCAATGTGTCATGTGCTCCTTTTGCTTAAGCTTTCAATCTTATGGGTAGCTTTACTTAGTAAACAAAGTGATTAGTAGGGTAAAGTACTGAAGTCTATTGTTATGACCTTCTATGCTTCTACAGCCTGCTACTAATCTGTTCTATTAATTGTAGCAATCAATTTGTGACATAGTTTTGCAGTGACCAAGTCAAAGTGCTTATTGTTCAGGCTTCGCTTCTGTTGAAGTTATTTCTTCCAACACCACAAACTTAAGAAATATTTATGAACTCATCCTCATGAATAGATACGAGAAATGCTGCCTATTCATGTAGTTGATCATGTCCTCTATGTCCTTGGCATGCCTTAGTTTTTAGTCCGAACATTTTTTGGGCAAATGAAAAACAGTAGCAGGATTGTGGGACTAATAGTTTCCTGCCCAACTGTTTGATACAATTGATGTTGTTGATGCATATGCTATCCTTGTTACATATGTTGCATAGTTTTCTCTCTTTTTGTTTAGGAATACATCTTCTATACCCTTGTTTGACTTGTTTTGATTACATCTGGTCCATAAACTATTTTGCTATTGCAAGTTCATACATGTGATTGATTTGTTCAGGTCTCGAAGTTAAGCCACTTGAGCAAACTTGCTCGGGACAACAATACTGCAAGCAGGACTGTTGAAGCAGATCGCCTGCATACAATGTTTCTTGCAATGGCTGATGCACGAGCCGTTCTGATAAAGCTAGCAGATCGTCTGCACAACATGAAGACGATAGATGCTTTGCCTTTGGTCAAACAACAGAGATTTTCTAAAGAGACTATGGAAATCTTTGTGCCATTGGCTAATCGGTTAGGAATTGCTACCTGGAAAGACCAGCTGGAAAATATTTGCTTCAAGCATTTGAATCCAGAGGAGCACAAGGAGCTTTCGTCTAAACTTGTGATATCTTTTGACGAAGCACTTCTTACATCTACTCTGGATAAACTAGATAAAGGTCTCAGAGATGAGGGTATTTCATATCACAGTCTTTCTGGGAGGCACAAGAGTCTGTACAGTACATACTCCAAGATGATAAAGTATGCCAAAGTTACCTTCTTTTACATTGTTGACAGTTCAGAAAAATGAATAAATCGATGAGAATTCACAGTATCCACTCTAATTATGCTTGTGATGTCTCTAGGAAGAACTTAACAATGGATGATGTACATGACATCCATGGTCTACGGCTTGTGGTTGAGACACAGCAAGATTGTTATCGAGCTCTTGACATTGTCCATAAACTGTGGCCCCGAGTTGCTGGAAGATTTAAGGACTATATATTGCATCCAAAATTGAATGGGTATGCAGAATAAAATTTTGATCATTTCTTAAAAGCTTTTCTAGAATCACTGCTAATTTACTAGTTACAGGTATCAATCATTGCACACCGTCATCATGTGTGAGGGTGTCCACCCATTTGAAGTTCAGATCCGGACAAAAGAAATGCATCTACAAGCAGAGTATGGATTTGCTGCGCACTGGAGATACAAAGAAGGTGTTTGCAGGCACTCATTTGTACTCCAAATGGTGGAATGGGCAAGATGGGTGCTCACATGGCAATGTGAAGCAATGAGCAAAGAGCGGTCCTCAGCTTTAGGCAGCTCTGATGCCATTAGGCCACCATGTCCTTTTCCCTTGCATTCAGACGACTGCCCTTATTCTTACACCCGCCAATGCAACCTTGACATTCCCATATTTGTGATCCTTCTTGAACATGATAAGGTAGGTCTCTCCTTTTGATTTCTTTCCAACTTGTATTATTCAAAATGGTATAATACTGCAACAATGTAACTGTGGTCATTTTGGTTGTCTGACAAAATTGTATTTGTGATTTAGATGTCTGTCCAAGAGCTCCCTGCAAACTCGACTGTAGTTGATCTAATGGAGCGAGTTGGGGCCAATAGTCCAAGATGGAGCCCTTACAGCTTCCCATTGAAAGAGGAACTGCGACCAAGGGTTAACCACAAGCCCATAAGCGATCCGAACCGGAAGCTGTGCATGGGCGACGTGGTGGAGCTGACCCCTGCCCTCCCACACAAGTCGCTAACTGAGTACCGGGAAGAGATCCAGCGGATGTACGAGCGAGGTGGGTTCGCCCTCGCCACCACCCGGGGTGGCCCGAGAAGCTGACAGTGTCGTGAATACCTTGTTAACCTGTTGTTGTACAATGCGCTCGACCCCCATTTGGTTCCTTGTAAATATGAACTAATTCTTGCTGCAGAGAAAGCACAATGAACACCCCTCAACTGAATTATCAAAGGTGTGTTGTTTGGTGTTCTGATCCAAGACGCTGCCGTGTATAACGCTTTACAAGTTGATCAAATTCGTTTCAGATCCTCCAAGATTCAAGAGAGTATATTTATGTAGTCATTGTGTCGTCGTTACATCTTTGTGTTGCAATGACACTGTTTCTGAGCTTACATCATACATGCTAAAGGATACCACCAGTGACATCAGTTTGGCTGTTACATATCTGCTCATATAAATATGAAGTGTGAACCATGCATGTACTATGTGAACCAGGATTCTTTTCAGATAGAATATTCCGGGGGTGCAGATTCTTGTAAGTTTCTTGGGTGCAGTTTTTGTTGGACAAAATCGTGTGCAGCTGTTGGTTGATGAACCTTGGATTGTCGGTTCTAGGCGGTAACTGCTCTCCAGGCAAGGTCATGGCCAGGCATCTGTATCTCACACAGGACAACATTTTTGGAAAACTGAACTTTTGTGATGAAGCCAGCCGCCAGCCCGCTTCGTGCCGACCGACGAGCTGAAAGTTTCAGGTTGTAGCCTTGCAACTCTCGCCTACGGCTTGCCGTGTAGCCTTGTAACCTTCGCCTACGGCTTCTCCGTGCCGCATGGCTCGGCACGGCGGACAACCTGGAAGCTTCGGCTCGTGCCCTGCGACTGCGAGGACGGATGTTTTGGAGGCTAGGGAAGATTCGCTGAAGTGATCTGTACGCAGCTTGACGAATGACGACTCAGCCGGAGTCATAGGACTGGCTATTCGATCTGAGAACGCGGCGTGTTGAACGGTAGAATGTCGATGGCTGGCTCGATACACGCAGCTTTCACCCAGCACAGCTGGTCGAGAAGAAAGAAAGGTGCAAATGTGCGTGGGCCGCCTCGCCTCACGCCGTGTGGGCGTTGCTTCTCCTGTTGCGGCAGGGGAGGGAGTGGCGGCCGCCGGGCCGGCACGGAGGACGACCTGGGCCGAGCCGACCCGAGTGGCGCCCAGCGGCGGCACGTGAGTCTGCCCGTTGGACTTCCCGGCCCACCGTGCCCGCTCGGCACGGGTAGCATGAGTTGGCCCAAGGTCATCTGGACGATCGTCAATGTTGCTAGGAAGGCGAGATGGGGCGGCCTAATTCTGGTTTTTGCCATCTGCTCTTGAGTTGGGCATGGCGAGCCTTCTCCCCCGCTCTAGCACAGCTAGAGCTGAAAAAATAGCTCAAGACTTACGAGCTGACTCGGCTTATAACGAGCTCAACCCAGCTCGGCTCGAGCTCGTTATCTTATGAGCCGAACCGAGCCTGGCATTCAGCTCGCAAGGTAAATGAGCCGAGCTTCGAGCCACTTGCGAGCCACTCATGCTATTCATTAGGCTCGTGTGGCCGTTGGCCCAGGAAGACTCATTTGAACAGCGGGCGTTGGATGGAGTTCGGACACTAGCCTCAGTCGTTGGATGGACTCTAAATGTTCAGATCGTTCGACCTAGTTACTGCTTACTGATGAGGCATGAAGGTTCGGACTATCCAAACCCCCTCAGTCCAAAGTATGGCTGAAAACGTTTGAACCAAGCGTTCGGACCATTCGACCTTTCTCGCCTCCTATTTTCATTTTCCCGATCTATTATCTATTTCCTCATTCCCCAATCGGCAACTCCCACATGCTCATTAGACGTCTGGGGCACCACCGCGCCCTATCCTCCCCATCCCCTATGCTCCCATCGTTCGTGCCCTTGTGCTCTCATCGTCCTCACATGCGCAGCACATGGATCATCAACGAAGCATGGAGTCTCATGCACGAGCATGAGGGAAGAAGTTGGCCAACGTCGAGGCCTTTGACTCAGCACTAGCCGCCGAGCGTGCAGTCGATCGACGCCTCATCAGCTCCTAGGCGCCTCCTGACCTCGCCCAACCGGCAGCCTTGGTGATTTGAGTTTTCACTTGTATATAGTTTCCATGGATGATATGATGTAGAATTAAAACTTTTATACTTCTGATGTGAAATGGCTATCGATATATGTATTGCTGAAATTTTTGTGCATTAAAGCTGTCATCTTTCTTATGTTTCTTTATAGATGATAGCTGCATCATCATTAGAAGTTTTTTATGTGTGTAGTGTATTATAGATAAGCAGTGGATGGTGACTGCAGTTGAATTTAATTTACTGGTAACTATAAGCTTTATCTCCAATCTTTAATTGCAGTTGTCAAGCGAGGATGTGGATTGGGAGCATATAGATGATAATGACGATGGTGTACCATCTGAATCATCTGATGATGAGGGGGAACAAGGTCATGTTTCTGTAGATTCTTCAAGTCCAAATGATGATAAAGCAAATGTGGCATTGACTGAAGATGGTATTGTATCTTAACGAAGATCAAAGAGGGGGGCAAAAAGGCGAAAGGGATCTCCCAAGAGATAGAAACAAAGATCAGATTGTTTAATGATTTTTAAGATAGTGACTGCTCCATCCAAGACAAAGAAAGGGGAGATTGATACAAAAGTAAAGTGTAGATTTTGCTACAAACTCATGTCTTACAAACAAGGGGGTGCTACATCACATCTGATGAGGCATATACAGATCACGCAAACCCATAATCATGCATGCACAAGAAAAACAGAGAAAAACATTGAGTTGGTGCTTCAACCAAATGTATGAGCCCTCAAAAGCTGCAAAAGAGCTTGATGATGTGAAGATCGAGTTGGAAGATTTGTACTCATAGTTTGAGATGGATCATCAGCATAGCAAGGTAGCTAATCGAGGTGATGTAACCTTCTCTTCAGCTATGGCTACAAGCAGCTCATTATCCTCGATATCATGTCGTTTCAGTCATTCTTGCGTTCGACTTCTACTGAGCCATCAAAGTTAGAGTTGCTCATCTACCTAGATAAAGTGAATGAGAGTTTAGATAACAAGGGCTTCAAATTACTTGAGTGGTAGAGTTTGAATGCATATAGATTCCCAGTAGTGTCAAAGATGGCTAATAAGTTCTTGAATTTGCCAACTAGCACTGTATCTTTAGAATCAACTTTCAGTATTGGAGGTAGAGTACTAGATGACTACCGGAGTTCTCTACGTCCGACTATGGTTCAGTACTTGGTGTGTGCCTCTAGTTGGATAAGAGGTGCACATGATGACATGAAACCGTTTATATTTGTGGTAGGTTCTGTACTGCACTGTTCATGAATTTTTTGCTTACATTATGGCTAACTCCAATCTCATATCTCTTTTTAGGAAGAAGATGATGAGGATGATGTCGAAAACATACTATTTCCTCAAATCGTCGTAGAGAGCAACTAGTGCATGTTAAATATCCATACCAAGAGGACCTTTTATTTTGTGGACTGTTAGAGTTTTGTTTTGTGGACTGTTAAATATTAAATGTTAAGTCTTGTTATGTTGACATGGACTGTTAAGTATAATGAGTAGATACCTCTGTTCTAGTGTTAAATATGACGAGTGCATGCCTCTGTTAATAGATTTGCATGCACCACCTACTTCACCACTCACCAATTCACCAATCACCATTCACCACATACTTAATGCCACTCATTTGAACGATAGCCGTTGGATGGAGATCAGATGCTCGCCTCTCATAGTCATAACCCTTGGTGGCTTACGTGAAGTCGACGGCGACATTGGTAAATCTGACTACCGTTCGATCAACATCGTGTGAACCATTTTAGCCTAAACGTTTGGACCATCTGAATGTCAAATCGCTCTCGATCGCTGGATTTACATCAGACCCATAGCAGATAATAACTGTTCAGATAGTCCGAATATCATCATCACTATTGGCCGCTGGATTTACATTGAACGCATAGCAAATGATAACTGTCCGGATGGTCTGAACATCGCCATCGCTATTGACAGCTAGATCTACATCAGACGCACATAAGATGATAACTCTTCGGCGGATCCGAATATTCTCTGAATGTTGAGCTGCTTGATCCCACTTACAATTTCGACTTTGCATCTCAGTCGTCCAGTGCAATTCAGCCCTTCTTCCTTCTTAGTGTTTTCAGACCTCAGTCCAAGAGTACGTGCTTCTTCTGAAGTCCAAGAGTATGTGCTAGTCCTACTGCTAACCCTCTCGCCGGACTCCTATCGTCTAGACCCAACGCTCTCAACAATGGCGGCATGCAAGGGTAAATGAATAAATTTGTTGATTTTTTCTACTGGCATGTTTGTGGATTTGAGATTTAATTGGTGATTATTTCACTTTAGATGTATGGTGTTTGTGTGTTGTTGATGTGGCAAGAGAAGCACAGATTTTCCTCACCGATTTGGGGGGTTTTGATGGTGGTGTGACGACATCTTGCAACTACAATGGGTGAATCGAGATGAATCATTGGGGAACTTGTGCATGCTGGTTACTGCCCAGTTCATTGCATTTTCTGTGGTGCAATTGAGACGAATCGTTGTTGCTATACTAGAACTGGGCAGTAGTAGTCTAATTAAAATGCAAGCAGAATTTTATAGGTGTAGTACACTGAAACGTTGAATGATCAAACTGAAATGCAATGTTAAATGAACAATGCCATGTGCTTATTTTCTGTGCTTTGTTTCTCCAGATATGCTCTGAGTTGAGTACTGAAGAAACATAACAATCTGAAAAGTATTATGCTTTGTGCGGCTCGTGAGCCCGTTCGAACTAGCTTGAGTCAGAAAATGAGCTAAGCCGAGCTGGGCTTCTAGCTCGTTTCCTAAATGAGCCGCAGCTCTAGACAAGCTCAGCCGAGTTTGGTTTGAGCCGGCTCGGCTCGACTCTCACCTCTAAGCGCAGCCACAATGATACATTACTGCTAACTTGCCGCAAAGAAGGCCCACCCATAAAGAACGAAAGGGTCAGTTCCGCCCAACAACACTCAACTCATGAAGGAAAGAGGCCATATGCATGCTTGCTTACACGGCAGAAATTTTATTCATTTTTATCTTCTTTCTTTTTTGTGCGTGTCTCGTTCCTGTCAGGCTGCCACAAGCACTAGGGGAATTCCAGCACTAGGCCCATGATTTCCACCAGCAGGATTGCATGCAAGTATGCAACATGAGCAGAAAAATACCACCGTCATTAACAGGGAGATTTTGGTGTCCCGCCCTTATCACCACCATCATCATCATTATCATCGGCCGCCGTGTAGACGCCGTGGTCGTCGTCGTCATTTCTCCTGGGTCTACCAGAGTAGCAGGGTCATTTTGGCTCCAAGTATAAGCTCTCTCCTCCATAACAACCTGATTGCTGAATGCTGAGCAACTGTACAGAGAAAACAAGCTAGAAGAAAAGAACAATATTTGTTAAGCATTTAAAAAAAAGAACATGTCAGTGCATCAGGCTATTATCTCTAACTTGACGTGTTTGCTTATGCAGTTCCATCTTCTCTCGTTTCTTTGACTTGAGCGCTGCCAAGAACAATGGGCCACGTGCTAATCACCATTCTTACTTTTTCCTAGCAGGAAAAAGGTCTAAATGACTGTGGAAGCTTACAAGAAAGTTATACCACGTACGCGAGCCACCACTGGAAACACGAGCACGAAAGCTGACCAAACTATATGCGTTGGTAGAACTTTGCTTAGGCTTTTGTTTCTGTTTATTATAATAACTAACTTTTAAATAATGTATTTTTTTAAAATAAAGTCTACTTATACATTATAGTAGACACTGTACTGAGTTTAACTATATCGGTCAAAATCGCATATGACTATTTCTTTCTACCTACTGTCTCTCGCAAACAGATATAATTTAAAAGTCATAATCGAAAAATGACCTACAAGAACTCCCAAGCCTGAGGGTCAACCGGTCAAGACATCTGCTTCTCTCTCCTTTTGTAGTACGTGTTTGTGTGTGGAAAGATATCATGCATTGTTAACCTTAATCAACACGCTATCATGACCAAAGCATGTGAACAATGGGAAAATCGTGTGAAGAACGAGATATTTTATGGTCTCCGGAAGCTTGTACCATTTAAATTCTTGTTAGAAACGAAGAAAACACATAAATTTCTTTGTTTGGATTCCTGCAAAATTCTTACAGTAACAGTCCCCGAGTAGTAAGAACTGGACGATGCTGTAAATTGTCCGGATGTGCACTATGGATCAACCATGGAAGGCGAGCCGACGGGTAAAACCTTTCTCCATGTTTGAGTCATATTGAAAAGTGCTATGCCATTTTACTATGTAAAGCCTATTCGGAACGAAGTAACTTTAAATAAAACCAATATTTGTCAGAATTTAGAAAATTACCGTGTATCTAACGACGTCTGCTAATGCGCATCATCTCACATCTCCTATTTTTTTTTAAGAAATGAGTCTAATTTACCTTTGAACTTTAGAGATACGTCTAATCTATCCCTAAACTATAAAACCATTTAAATAGTTCCTTAACTACGTAGAACCATCTAATCAACTCTCTGGAGCAGTTTGAATGGTGGTTTTACTATTGTAGTAGTGGTTTTATCAGCATGACGATGACATAGCTGAAAATTATTGCCATATTCTCGGCCACGTCATTCGTTATAGTAGCAAAACCATTATGGCATTGCCATATTTTTAGCCATATCATCCGTTATGGTGACAAAACTGTCTTAAGAGATTATTTAAATAGTTTTGTATAGTTTAAAAAGCTGTTCAGACGGTTTTATACGTCAGAGATGGATTAAATGTATCCTAAAAGTTGAGGGGTAACATAGACCTACTCTTTTTTAACCCTGCATTTATGTACGATAAAATAACACGTAGTAAACCTTACCTAAAATTGTTTGATCAGACATAAGAAAAGCACTAAATGATGATCTTTAGCAGTTACGCATCACTAACCAACAGTCAACTTAATACTAAATTGGAAAGCCACGATAAATCCACTCATCATAAACTTGCTCTCGTCCCCTCGCTCCCCCAAACCAAAGCTGCGTGTGTCGGCGCGGGGTGATCCGATCCCACCTCGCGATCAGGGCCGTCGGCTCTGCATTGGACGGATGCCTGTCGACGTCGACCGCATCGCCGTCTTCAAGGCGGCGACGGCGTGTAGCTCGTCGTCGATAGGGAAGGACAGCAACGACGAGTGCTCGCCCCCCGGGGAGGAGGGGGAGGTGCAGGCGCTACACGGGGGAAGCAGCAGCAGGAGGAGGGGGCCTCGCTGGGTTGGAGGCATTGGAGTAGTCGCTTCCCATTCGGTGAGCCGAGTTCTTGCCGGTTTCTTTATCTCTTTCTTGCTCTGATTTGGGCTGCGAAGGAAAAATCCGTTCTTTGGAGGTTCTTGACGTCGCTAGGCTGCCAGTTTGTAAGAAGGTTGTGATTCGGGTTGGCTAATTTCTTGGAATTTACGGGGATCATTGTGTGAATTTTGAGTTTCTTTTTGTTGAAACGATACGTACTGTAGACTGCTAGTCTTGCTTGATGAGTATTTTGGTGATATCATTAGTGTTGTTATTAATTCACAAGATGCAGTCAAGTTTGGTACGATGGAAGTTTCCTGGGTTTTTGGCAATAGAACTAGGCATCTTTTTGGTACTGTCTACGGGAGGATACACTGTTGGTGTAGTATTTTTTATGACGCCCTGCTATTGGTGTACGTTATTGATTAGCTCTATCTGCAGACTGCACAGAGCATTCGCTTGACTGTATAGTATAGACTATAGAGTGCTCTGAAATGTGAATGCCAGACGAGCAAGGCATATCCATATCCTATGGAAAATTCAGGATCTTGTTTCTTGTGGAAAATGCTTTGGTGCTAAATTCGTGTGGTGATGCGTGCTCCATCGTTTTCTTTGACGCCGATTGAAGAAGAGTCGATAGTGTTTGTGCTTGTGGGATTGAAGGTGGGTGGTTAAGCCATTGACAATTCTAAATGAAAACCGAATTGCATAAATCTTGTAAAAAGCCATTGTCTCTCGTGTTTTCTTTAAGCTACTGGAATTTCTCGAGTGGGAAATGCGTGCTGCTAATCATGGCACATTTGGTTGAATTATTAATTAATTGAAAAGGACCTGCTTCACATGGTACCAACCAATCTTATGCAGCAACTTCCGAATGAGGACTGAAGTGGATTAACTAGTACAGAACATCAATTATTGGCTAATCGAGGACTCATAATGTCATTCCTACTCTGGATTATATGGATACATATTATTTTGTTTTCATACATCAAATGTACTCTAGTATTTTCTTTTTTTTCCTTAATGTGGATTAGCATGCTTTATATGAACCGTAGTGATGACACTTATCAATTCAATCATCATGTGATTAGTTTTTGCACTATGGATGTTCTACATTTCAGCTCTCTAATGTCCATATGTTTCCCTGGACAGGCGTAGCATCTCGAAATTCTACAACAGTAAATCCAAATCTTTCGCGTGCCTCAAAGAAGCTATCACATCTTCTGGCTCTGCAAAGGACATCACTAAGGCAGAGAATGCGTACCCCAGAAAATGGAACAATCTCCTGTTAGGATATGGATAGGTTACGCTAACGTAAATTAAAATTTTATACTACGTAAACTAGAAAGCTACGCGAGTATAAGATCACAGATCGTTACTACTGGACGTGTAGTGCAGCGGAAGTAGAGTTGAAGCAGTTGATTCAACGAAGAGGGTGTCGATGTATTGGAAGCAGTTGATTATCCTCTGGCCAACCGTCTCCGCCTCGCGATCGTCCCGATCAACACCACAGTCGTATCAACGCCTCTACTGAGGTCCACATGTCCAAGGATAGAACATCATGCGTCGGCATACTAGCACCAGGGCGCATGGTAGGAATTATAAGGGGTGGTTAGTGTGTCCCTAGAACGGCAGGAATCATGCTTTGACTTCCCATCAATACCAAGTAGGGTCCCTAGAATGATGTCACATATATTCTTCTCTATATGCATTACATCAATGTTGTGGCGTACCTTCAAATGTGACCAATACAGAAAATCAAATAAGATGACCTTTTGAGTCCAATTTGCTTTATTCTTCTTGGAACACTTTCTTTTCTTTATTTTTGGATGCGTCCCTGGTGTGAAATCTTTAACTTTTTCTAGCTTCTTTAGCAATTAATCAGTGAAAACTTCCTTTGTTTATCTCAGTTCTCATGCTTGCCATTGAAAGCTTTGCTTTTCCTCTAAGAATGGTTAGCTTGAAGGAATCAATGATGCCCAACATATACAATTATGTGCCTTAGAGGCTCAGAGCAAGGAATCTCATCACAGTGCATACATGCAGAATAACCGCTTGTGCTCCTCCGTGACAAAGTGCCCATTGTAGGGTAATCATGAATACCCCAAAATAAAAGCAGCATGTAAAGAAAATGTTTCCCCTATAAATGCATCATAAGTCTCGACACATTTCCAAAGATGTATCATATCTTCTATTAAAGGTTGCATAAATATATGAAAATCCTTTCTTGGTGCTTTTGGTTCAGGAATAAGTAAATCCATCATGAAATTTGATTGATCCATGAACATCCATGGTGGAAAACTGTATGGTATGACAAATATTGGCCACATACTGTAAGAATTGCTCATGTTTCCAAATGGTTTAAATCCATCTATGGCAATACCTAATCTTATGTTGCGTGGATCTTGAGCAAACCATTCAAACTTGTTGTCGAAGTCTTTCCAAGCTTCACCATCAGTAGTGTGTCTCATAACATTTTCTTCAGGATATCTCTTCTCCTTATGCCATCATGTATACTCCGATCATTCCTTTGATATGAATATTCTTTGAAGCCTAGGGATTATAGGAAACATATCGAAGTACTGCCTTGTGAGGAATTCTTTTCCTTCCGTCCATGTATTTCCATCTTGATGTGCCACATACTGGACAATGATTATCGTTGGCACATTCCTTCAAAAATAATGCACAATCATACTTGCACACATGAATTGACTCATAACCAGGTCCAACTTCTCGAAGAACACTTTTAGCTTTGGTATAAGATTTTGGTAGATTATTGCTAACTAGAAGTACCATGTTAAGCAACTAAGGTAAGGTAAATGCAGAATTGTAATTCGGTTGTAAGATTTGATATGGAGCAGCTTAATAAGAAAAGATAATCCTTTGAAATTGTTGCAACCATGATAAAGTTCATGCTTGGCCTCATCCATTAAATTTGCAAAAATGTTTGGCTAACCATCACCTTGATTTCCAGCTGTGTAGAGATCTTCTACTAAACAGGGAATATCATCACCATAATCTTCATCATTTTTAGTCTTATCAGGACCTCCAATATCCTCATCGAAATCATATGCAATATCCTCAGCATTTCCTTTATCATCACTTATTGATTCTCTATGGAACGCCCATTTGGTATATGCAATTGACATGCCATTAATATGTATGTGTTGCATCACTTCTTGATTATGGTTGTTTAGATTAAGACATCAAGGGCATGGACATAATATTTCATCAATTTCATTGAAATGATCTTGAACAAACTGCATAAATTGTTTAACACCATTTCTATAGGTAGTATTGAAATGCTGCACATCTATCTAATTTGAACCATTTGATCCTAAAATTTGATGGAGGATTATCAACTTTCATAAATAAAAATGATGTCAAAATTTCAACATGGCAAAAATAAATTTCAATTGCCTTGGCTAACTCCTAAGTAGGATTATATACATATTGCTTACTAGGAGAGTGGACTACATTTTGGCATTTCATCAATTAGCTTGGATGCACAAAATAATGAGATAAGTTTTTTTTTTGTAATGTCACTAAACCAATATGTGAATTGTTTCAGAAAGCAATAATTAGCAAGACAAACAACAAGGAGAATATTTTATATGAAAGATTGCGGAGAACCCACAACATGGGAATTGGAATGGGAAAGTTGAACTCACTGTTCTAGAAGGTTTTCTAGATCCCACACAAAATTGGAATGATCTCTCCACTCAGATAAGAATGAGTAAATAACGCAAGAGGAGTAGATCAAAAATTGAGGAAGAGTGGAAGGAGATTGGAGTGCTAATTTTGAGTATGCTCCTATAGAGCAACTGCCCCATTCTATCTTAGAGAGATTAGAGAAAGGGCTGAGGTGTGTAATGCAATTGACAACTTATGCATGACAATTCCTTTCTTCATCGTAAATGTACATCTTTTATGACGAATGTAATCATCATTAACATATGTACTTCCTTCACAAAGCAATTTTGTCATGAAAGAATTACATATTGTCATAGATTATCTTTGACTAGGTCTCGCCGTCTCCCCTATAATTTCTATGATGAAATGATTTTGATATTTTGTGAAAACATCATAGATTTTTGCCGGCTACCAGCCCTTATGATGTGGCACAACAAAACGACATGGAATGTTATCTTCCATGACGCAATCATTATTGGTCACAAAGCTTTATCTCACCAAATGTCAAATCTGTTGCGGTTTCATCTAAAGTAGACGACACACGAGAGGATTAGATGCTAGATTATTCTTTAGTACTATATTTTTGTATAGGGTAAGGATCCAAGGGTCCTAAAAGATTTGAGAGGGTAATGAGAAAGCGATAATCTCTTGTACTTTTTTAAGGTCACATTTAGAGAATTTGCGTTCAGCTTTACCAAATATTTCTCTCTCATTGTGATTATTTCATCATCGTTATTTGGTTCTCTCTAGGAGATTAATCTACTTCATTTTTGATATCGTACACGCTCGTGTCGTATCTCGTAACTCTGATCCTATCTAGGGGATGTTGATCGAACAAATTCCCTCACAATAAATTGCAAACAAAAAAAGGATTATCGCAACAATGTGCGGAGTCGATCTAGTAGTTTTTTTAGGGTATTGCTATGCTTTGTGCGTCTGACGTAGGAGAAAAATAATCTGATGCCTCTCCCCCTGATGTCTAGCTGTCTAGCACTCCCCACCACGTGCATTCTCAACTACAGCTGCTCAAGCCCCATTCATTCCTCAATCTCACGCCATGAATCTCTCTCTCCCCCTCCTCATTCCTCTCCAAGCTGCCAAACTGGCGAGCTTTACCACCACTTGTGTTCGAGGGGTGACCATTCACCGTGGGTTGGAGCTCATGCAAGGTGTCTCCCCTTCCAATGGCGCCTAAGTTCGTCGAGTTGTCAGATTTGTCACCACAATGCCTGTAGCTCGCCAGATTTGAAGGAACCAAGGTTGAGAAGCCAATGAGGATGGCACATGTAGGAGGGCAACAAGTCAGCCTTACCTAGCCAGATCTGGAGATTGGCTGGAAACAAGGTGGTGGTGTGGGCCAGCCAAGTCCTTTCACCTCTCGTGAGCTTAGATTTGGTATGGTTGTTGCATGCATTTATCAAATTTGTTGCATGAATTTCTCGAATTTGTTTCATCCTTTTCTCCATTTGTTACAAAATATGTCCCAATTGTTGCAGCCTTTTATTATTTTGTTGTGTGCATTTCTTAAATTTGTAGCAACCATTTCTTCATTTGTTGCAAAATTTGCCCTGATTGCTGTAGCCTTTCATTATTCTGTTGCGGATTCATGTTTCCATTATTGTATCTAAGGTTGCAAAATATTGCAACTATTTTTTCAATATTGAGGTTTTGTAATATTTGTTTATTTGGAATTTTGGCGAGATAGAAAGCATAGTATGAACAACCTTGGAAGTTGTCAACTTGATTTTTGAGCTTATGAGTTTTGTTTTTTTTCCAAAAATTTCCTTAAATTATGGTTTAATTTGTTGCATTCACCATCGTCACTAATCACAACATACAATAACTGCATATACTCATCTCCCATCTCCTTTCTATCATTACATGCTTGCATCTGCTCATTCGTACCCCCCATGCGACGGCTCCAATGAGTAGTGTCCTGAGCTCCGCTGTTTACAGTGGCCTTCATGAGCATCACTTATGGGCAGTGGTAAATTATTGGATTGTCTTTTCTATTGTTATTACAGGGCAAGATTTTGTTACAAACAAGTTACTCAGTGTTGAGTATCACCAATTTTTATTGCATCAGATCAAACGGTTGAAATTGATCTCCTTAAGTAATATCTAAGAGTGGATGGAAGTTACGATAGGAACTTTCTTATCGCGATAACAAAATTGTTGTTTTAACTATAGTTACTATTTGTTGCAACTGTCCTTTTTCTTTGTTACAATAAGAATATTTTATTGCATCAGTTATGTCAATTTATTGCAGCTAGAGAATTTTTATTTTTATTGCCATTGGTATTTGTTATGTTGTAATAGGTTTTTGTTGATGTTGCATCAGAGTTCTTATTTGTTGAATCATAGTGTTGGATTGTTTTCTTACAATATAAAATTGTTTTACTGTAGATATTCAATTTTTGTAGTCCGCTTTACAAGCTCCGACAACGTGCCCTTTACGAGCTCCCACAGCATCATGAGTGGCACTCAAGCTCCGCCACTAATGCCGGCCATGGCATTTGCGAGCTCCATAGCCACTGGGCGTAACCTCTGGTGGTACTGCCGTGGCAAGCAAAGCTCCGAGCCTTGGGTTCCTTGCCATTATCTATGTCTCCTCATCCAATAGTAGACATTATGTATAGCGTAAGAGAAGCGGGTGGGGGTCATTGTCCATCCAACCATTGGTGCAATATCAAATGGTGAAAGAAAACATGCGAGCTAGCATCCGGCTCAGCCGTCTGGCACTAGTTGCTCCCTTTTTTGAAACACAATCAGTAAGAATTGGCATGTTTGATAGGCAACTAATATTTGACTCGTCAATAGAGAGGATGTCCCTTTCAGCTACTCCCGTTCAGTTGGGTAGCCAAATTCAAGGGCTGTAGTCTTGGTCGTCATTAATTGCTAGCATGCCAAATCTGTGCACATAGCACAAATTGATAAGTTCCGGCCATTCCATATCGAAACAGAGTTTCAACTCTATTTTGCGCCAAAAACTAGTTTCGGACATTTCCGACCGAAGAAAGAAATAAGCAAGAACACACACAAATATATAACCACGGTTCAACAGAAACATAAACCTTTGTCCAACATTACTTACTGAAACTGGTTTATTTAAGAGAAAGCTCTCCTCTCTCTCTCTCTCTAGCCATAAATTGCTAGGTTATTATTAGTTGCACTTCATGCACTGACTAATCGCGCTCGGTCATGTCATTCAGCATCATGAAATCCCCACTGGTGTCCTTGAAGATCTCATCCAGGGGAGTGAAGCCCTCTGTCCCCAGGTACCAGTTCCCCATTCCACCTTCCTCGCAGTTCAGGAAGTCCCCAGCTCCGGCGGCGGCGGCGGCGGCGTCAATTGCACCATGCTGACCAAGGCCGCCGTCGTTGTCCATGGGCATGTCCAGCCCCAGCAGAGCATCCAGAGGAAACATGAAGTGTTCATCAGCAGCAACCATTGGTGCGAGCCCACCCTCACCTGATGCCACGGCAGGACCATTGCCAGACGCCACAATCAGAGAGCCATTGATGTTGTCTGGTGCTCCCATTGTAGGAGCGTTCTCTTCTGATGCAGGCATGGCAAGGACCTGAGGCGCCACAAATGACCCAGCACTGTTGGCTAACGACTCCATCAGTGCCTCGTTCTCCCCTGAAGCTAGAGCAACATCCCCATGAGGCGCCACGAGTGATTCAGCGATGTTGAATAGCTCCTCCAATGCTGCCAAACTTGGTGCTGCGCCAAGACTCAGTGGCGCCACAAGTGAGCCGGCGCAGTTTCCCAGTGCTCCAGCATGCGCAGCAGCAGTAGCTCCAATGGCTACACCATCAGCGGTTGCTCCAACGACAAGATCACCCACGGGTTGCTCAAGTCGAGGCTGGATCTCGGCCTCACGCTGCCGCTGCATCTCGCCTTGCGTCAGGAACATGTTCTGTGCTGCAGGTGGAGGCGGGCCCTGGTTGGTGAAGGGTCCGAAGAAGTTCAACAGCTGTGTGAAAGCGACCTGGCAGCCGGAGTACTGCTGCGCCACCGCCGGTGCAATGTTGTCGGAGACGATCCCGGAGGGCTGCTGGAACACCGGAAGCCACGGCGCCGGGGCGGGGGCATCATCATTGCCGCCAAAGGACTGCTGCCCCTCTGCCGGCATGGCCGCCGCCGGTGCAATGTTGTCGGAGGCATTCCTGGCGGGCTGCTGAAACACCGGTGGCAAAGGCGCCAGGGCGGGGGCATCATTACCACCGGAGGACTGCTGCCCCTCTGCCGGCATGACCGCCAGTGCAATGTTGTCAAAGACATTCCCGGCACGCTGCTGGAACACCGGAGGCAACGGCGCCAGGGCGGGGGCATCATTGCTGGAGAAGGCGGCGGCAGTGGCGACGTTGCTCGTTCCGGCGCCGTCCGCGAAGATCTTAGGGTTGTACCGCGGAATATCGAGCGTCTGGAGTACGGCCTGGACGAACAAGGACTCCTGGGGAGGATGGCATTCCGAGCGATGGCAGGTGCTGCACTTACTGTTTTTGTTCAACAGTTTCTTGCGGTATTTCTGCGGTGGTGGGTAGAAATTAAGGTAAGTTATAACACACACACGATCAAAGAATAATAATAACTTTATTTTTATTGTCAAATGGTATACATGACGTTAAAACTAATAAAGTAGTAAGAATTTTTTCTAAAACACGCGTGGTGAAATGCTACTGATCAATAACTAACTGCATGGGGTGTGTGTGTGTATCTCAAGATTGAATGGGTTTTAATCAGTGTATCTGGTGAAGATATATATTAGATTGGCAAAAGTCTACTACACAAATGTGGACAGGAAGAGCTGCACTTATTGTAGTACGTAATATAACCTACGTGTGTTAGAGATAGACTCCCGTAAGCATATATGGATGCTAGTAGTAATCCCTGCAAAAAGGTTCGCTAGTATGCATGGACAGAGGCAAAATGAAAAAGGGTATTTCCAAATATTTGCAGCAAATGAACCAACGGAAAACTACTCCAAATATGTAGTGCTTATAAAAAGATAAAGATTACGGGAAGTGCTAAGGAGCACCTAAAAAAACACATGACCGAACGAGTTTGGAAGAATTAGCACCTGTGAGTAGCTAGCCGCATGGTTCCTCTCCAGGCCTCCCACATTCATGTGCTCCAGTATCTTGCTTGGGTAGCCTTCTGGTTGAGATATCACACAGAAAATAATTGAAGTAAATAGAAGAACTTAATAATAATCTGAAGAAACTAATAATAATCATTTTTTTCAGAAATGTGCTATCGTCGGTCTAGAATAGATATCTCGTGTCGAAAATAGATGTTGTTTTTAACTTTGTACTGCCTGCAACATATAACCATATAGATATCTATTTTAGACCGGAGATAGTACTACTATCCGCATAGGATCATGCGTGTACCAAGCCAATTATCTTCCACCGCGCCCTCAAACTTCCGCTTGAAGCATGGTGTCCACATGACCCGGTGTTTCAGCTGGGTTTCAGAAGAACCTGCGCCGCCGCCGTTGTTCCTCCGCTTCCTCGAGCCGCCGGACTTCACCACCTTGAAGTGGACACGCCCCTCTCTGTCGTCATCATCATCAGCGCTGCCCAGAACTGGCACCAGACTGCCTCCCTGGCCTCCGGCGACGGCGGGAGCCGTGCCGTTGCCACGGTACGCCATCCTCGCATCCAGGAAGCTCTTGCGCCACGCCACGACCCTCCAGAGAGTGGCCACCTCGCCGGCGTTGAGCGGCTTCTTGATGACGTAGGTTGCTGTGTGAATCGTGCGGAGCAGGTCGAACATATCGTCGGCGTCGATCGGGGTTTCCGGCGAGAAGACTGCATCCAAAGAGATTCTATTTGCATGAGATTTGATGCAACGCCTGCATGGTACTAGATCTGTGCTTGTAGTCAGCGCTCAGCAGTGTGCTTACCGTAGATGACTGGGATGCGGAGATCAGGCTCGATGATGTCACGGAAGTCGAAACCGCAGGTTGCTACCTTGTGAGCGTCGGAGAGGACGACGTCAGCATCTTTCAGACTGCCGCTGGTGAGAAGCCTTAGGGCAGAACTTGGGCTTCCACATGTAGCCACTGCAGAGGCAAGAGATGTGAGAATTTGTTCTAGTTAAGAATTATGTTTGATACTCAAAAACTATCTTTTTGGATAAAACAGAGATCTTATTAGGCATACATAATTGAGCAAAATTGAACAACAGTATTGTAGTAGAGGTACAGTAGCATCAAAATCAATTTCTTTAAAAAATAACATCAAGATTTAAAAAAAACTAAATTTGGCTCGAAAGGCGAGCGCGCGCAATTTAATTTGAACTAGATTGAACCTAGAAAGAAAATTTATCTTGGAAAGAAGGAAGAACACTGGTATAGGACATGATCTAACTATGCTGCAAAGGAAAACGTGAAGAATTGCCATAGAAAAGGCATGAAAACATCAGAGTCAAATCTTTTAGGGACCACCAAAATGAGTAACCGATGGTGGAAGCACCTGAGCGTGCACTGCCTGACCCGGATAGTCATTGATGGAAAAGGAAAAAGCACCTTTAAAAAAAATCAAATCTTCACTTAGTTCTTTGCATGTTAGAGTGGAAATTAAACAGTGAGAAGAAAGACCATAGATGGCAACAAAATTGAAGGGGATTTGATGAACATAACTCGTTCTCCATATCAAACCTAATCACACAACACATATATAAACCGCAAAAAAAAAATTGCTCAAAGAGTTGCTAAATCAAGCACTTAACAAACAAATGTATCTTTAATTCATCTTAGAGAGCTCACAGATGGTACAATTAAAAAGGGAATTTTTATGAACATAGTATATAACAGGATCTACGTGCTTAATTATCTGATCTAAACGCACAACACATAAACAGCAAACCTAGTGCTCAAAGACCTGCCAAATCGAAGACTTACAAAAAAGATTGTACCTTTGAAGTTCAAGAGAGACAGCATCACGGTAGCCGATTTCACAAACTTTGGATCATTGTCGACAACCAAGGCCCGGATGCCATTAGGGAAAAAGGCGAACATTTCCTGCTCCGTCGAGACACCCATTACAGTACACATGTACCCACTGATTGAGTGAGCAGAAGAGGGGACTGGACCGTGTATTTGTAGGCCAATAGTGGGGAGCAGTCGAGGCGATGAATGCGTTATCACATCTGACAATCCAAGGCTGCATAAGAAACGGTGCGAAGATGGGACACGTGTCCTACGAGATGTGCATTTTAACCTGAAATTACGAATGCTACCTGTTGCCCAAAAGTTGAAGCCCTTGTGCCAATTGATCCGTTGTGTTTGTTTCTGAGCATGCATGATGCATAGTTAAATTGGTATATATATCCCTGAGTCTTCAAAACAAAATTCGTATCGCTGTGGTACATACGCATGCTTTTCAACTGCACTGTGGACCAAAAATGCATTCATGTTTCCTCTCTAGCGAATGAATACTTTTTTCTTTCTCTCTCTCTCTCTCTCATAAATGAAGCTGGTTGTGATCTATCTCTTGTGACGACATGCGATTCTTTTTTTTTTCTGAATGTACGAATTGGCATTTCATATTCCGTTGTGCCAAGCTCGTTCCCTCTCCTGTGACGTTGCATAGACCGGTCTCCCTTTCACTGGCTTGCATTTGTCACCCACCTACCTACTTGGCAGATTTCACTCCGATGACCCTTTCCCATTATTGAAATGGTCTTCCCATGATCCTTTCTTCTTCGGCCCCAGCGTCCGATCGATCAAGCAACGGCATGCATCCAGCGCCACCAGGATCATGTTCACTCAAATGATTTTTTACGGTAGTCACTACCAGAGACCGAAGAATCTCTGATGGCTATGAATTAACCTGACGGTCCTACAAGCAACGTCAAGGTTTATAATTTTCGTGACCGGAATAACAATTACGTCGAAAAACTCCAATTTTATTGACTGTTATTAGTTAACCGTCACAAAAATGTATTTTAGTGACATGCTTTGTGAACCCATCGGTGAAATTAGAAGGAAGAATTCCACACTACAACCCCCAAAACGTCCAAATAGTACTCCCAAATCTTCTATTTCACCACCCAAAATCCCCAATAGTCATGACCTCTCCTCCACCTCAAATTCGATGCCGCCGCATCGTGCCAGCCCCAACTCCGGCCGCCAAAGCCATCCTCCTCCCCCACTATTGTCCAAACCCTCCATCTCCCTAATCCCCACCCGAAATCCCCAAAAGTCATAAACTCTCCTCCACCCCAAATCCACCGCCGCCGCATCATGCCGTCCCGCCGACAAAGCCATCCTCCTCCCTCACTACTACCCAAACCTTCCATCTCCCTAATCCCCACCCTCAAACTCCCTCCATCCCCAAAAACCTCAACTGTCACCTCCCCCAATTCTGCTCCATACGAATCTTCTGCTACCACTCCCACTCTGATCGTAGTTTACCAGCCTAGATGCAGTACCACGATGAGCTGCCGCTACTTGTTGCAATGATTGGCCGAGGTGGGAGGTGGATGTGGGTCTAGGGTTGAGGATGACGCTGTAAATCTACGACAGCCAGTCCCCTAAGATATGCAATTCATCCATCCATCTTCCTCCACTCCCTCACCATCACTCACTCTTCTCATATGTATCTTTTATGTATATTGTTCAGGTAATTTTGGTGAAGATATGACTGCATAAGGCTTGTGTTCTTAGATCTATGATGCTCTTGTGTTTACTTTTAATTAAGCACATCTCTAGTATTCTAATTTTTATGGCATTATACATGTCCAATAGTTTTTGTGATCTAGATTGAGCTTGGATTTGATTCGGCTAGCCAAAACTTTCAAGATGTGTCTATAAGGAAAAAACGTTTTAGCCTACTGTATGCTTTTGGGCTAGAACTCTTGTAGCTGCATTTCTATTTGTAGCTCTTGAAGGACAAGGTCTAGTTCATGGTTTAGAATTATCAGGTTCTCACGCTTGTAGATTTTTATTTTTGGCACTTTAGAGTGAAGAAAACATGCCGAAGAACTGTCCAATTGAACAATGAAATTTTCTCAATTTATTTGATGTTGCAGGTTGTGAAAAAGAATGCTTTTTTGAAAGGGATATGTTACTGGTGACTAAACCACTCAAGTACCATTGGTTGTGCAATTTCAGTGTACAAATTATGCTTATGTATCAACCTGGCTATATAGTATATAGAATGCCTTATGCTTGTGTTGCAGCAAGCAGTAACAAATGTGTTTCATGATAGCTGACATGTGTTAACACGCAATAACCTAGCTGAAATGTCTCTCTGATCTAGCTTACAACCTCTATGCAATGAAAAAAAACAACTGTCAATTTTGTTATTATTTCTGGTAATTGGTTTAGTATTTTGGGTCATTTAATTATATCTGCTATCTGGTAGCTCCAAGCTACTTATTCAATAGTTATAGGTAACTACCTATCCTGGTTTGAGTTTGTAGCCAATAAGATTAATGTTAAATCATGTTTTAGTGTAGAATCCTAGCCAACAAAGAATGAATAGTTTGATCAAAGGAAAATAGTCTCCTAAAGATGGAAGGCTCAAGCTCTTCATATTGAGGCTACTATTCTCTAAGCATAACTAATGCCATTTCAGGTACATGTAATATCTCTATGTCTCTCCCTTTGGATATTGTATAACCCAGAATGTTCATGCGTAATCATGCAGTAAATTTTCTGTAATGTTCCCAATTTTGATAGTGGAGCTGTGCTAAATAGGATTTTTTGTTCAACCCTTCTCCATGGAAGTCTAAAATAGCAAGCTAGTGAAGTGACCCCACAAACATCTTGATACCTCTGTCTCGCTACATTTGAGTGCTCTTGGTAAGCTCCACCTATCTTATTGTAGTAATAACTATTATTTCATATTATAGTGATAAGTAAATTCTTGCGCTGTGTGTAATGAAAATTTTGTCCTTTGTTGCCTATGCAATTTTATGCTGGACCAAATTTGTTCTTGTCTTACATAGCAGTTGTCTTGTAAACCACATCATGTGTTGATTGCTAAATTAATAATTTTGTGCAGTTATCTAATTTTGGCACAACATCGTAGTACCAGAGAATATAACCAACTTAATTGTGTCATGTTAGTATCAAATAAATTTGCAACTAACATATTCATGTTGTTAAATGCAGAACTATTTAATGGTAGACCATGAATGGATGTATAGTGGGTGGTAAAGCTCCCTCTAATTAATGGATTGATAACACCACACAATTCTTGGATCGTGCATTCTCTAACTCCAATTTAGTTGAAGGTGACACCATTAAGTGTCCATGTGAAATGTGTCGAAACTATTTTAGGCACAATAGGCATATTGTAGTGTTGCACTTGAGTAAATATGGGTTTAGGGCAAATTATCAAACATGGTTAGCCAATGGTGAGAGCCTTGTCGTTAGGCATCATAAATTCAACGAATCTGATCAGATGGATAATATGTTGGCTAATCTAAGCGGTGTCCATCCACTAGCAATTGATGAGGAGCTAACGGCCTTTGCCCAAGCTTTCTATAGGATGGTCACTAGTGTTGATGAACTTATCCATGAGAACACAACACATTCATGTCTATCTATTGTTGCTTGCTTGCTAGCTATGAAATCACATTACAATATGTTAGTTGCACACTATGACGATGTATTACAGTTAACTCATGAACTTTTGTCCCCCGGAGTCTAAGTTGCCCAAGGACTTCTACCATTTGAAGAAGCTATTAGAGGGTCTCAATATACTATACGTGAAAATTGATGTGTGTTATAATAATTGCATGCTTTACTGGAAAGATAACGTGCATAAATACAAGTGTGACTTTTGTAATACTCTCAATACGAGGTAGGCAAGAATAAAGTCCCACGTAAAGTACTGCAGCATCTCCCCATTGCAAATATATTACGAAGGTTGTATGCCCATGAGGAGACAGCAAAGCTAATGTGATCGCATAGTCCCTCCACATCTCGTAAGATGGTGCATCCATGTGATGGGGAAGCTTCGTAACAATTTGATAAGGACTTTGCAGAATTTGCAAGTGATCATACAAATGTGCGACTTGCTATAGCAATAGACATGGATGATTTCTTTGAGTATGTGCTTAAGCTATGCAACCTAAGTCTCTTTTTTAGAATTAAATTTGCATAATTCTGACCAACTTTGGTCATGAAGTAAATTTTCAAAAGAACAATGGAAGAGCATAATCAAACCAATTGAAAAGCAACTTTAGGACTTGAGGTTAAATGGTTGGAAATCGGACTATCGTATGCATCATGGACCCACTTTTTTTGATTGGTTCAAAAATCAAGTAACTATCTTCAACACTGGAGCTTGAAAACCTAAAATTCATCTATGTAGAAATCTAAAACTAATACTTACAGTGCATGAAGTCATCTACCATTCCTAATTCCTTACACCAAATTTCCTATGGTTTTCACAGTAGAGTTACCACTTACAGACTCTATGATGATGTGAATGGATATAGATTCCGTTCGTCAAAGTATGAGAGTGAGAAATCTGGATTGACTACAACTAATAGTGTTGTGTTGTGTGTGTGTGTCTAGTTATGATGACAACAACAATGTGTTGGAGTACTATGGCAAATTAGGTCACACAAGTCTATTACTTTCCATACCCATGTAAGACCAAACCAGATCCATCAGAATGGTCGATGGCATATCATGTAGCTCCACAGGGATATATTCCTCTAAATAGCAATAATGGTGATTTGAACCCCCTAAAGGACCAACACAACCAATGGAGGTCTATCAAGGGGATGATGGTTTTCAAGGAACCTTTGTTATTGACTTAGGGGATGACTTTGAAATTACACCTCCATTGATCTCAGATGAGATAACAAATCTAAAAGATTTGAAATTTTTGCAAGGGCAGAATGTTAATCCTCAAGAAGATGAGCAAGAAATTTTTGAATCTGAAGATGAAGATGAATATGAGGATCAAGGTGATGAGCTTCAACTTCTAACTTATGATCCAAATGATTTTCGACTTTTGTTTGTCCTTCAAGTGTTTCTTTGACATACCTTATGTAATTTGTACCTATTATTTTGTTGTATGGAGTTGGACTATTAGAAGTACTAGTTTAATTAATATGTGAATGCTATCTCTTTGTTTTGATGTTATATGTTGTGATGAGAATTGATCCTTAAATTGCACTCATTTTCATGCTATGCATATATAAAATGGTGGTAAATTTGCACTAATTTGAGATTGTAACAATGCAAGATATGAATCATATTTGCTACAAACGACGTGAAGGTCACCAACATGGAGGAAATGCCTCCCAAAGGAGCAGTGTTGTTGGTACCGACAACAGTGTGAATGCCTCACAAAGGATTAGTGGTGGTGGCATGTCAGATCCGGGAGCAACACATCTAGATCCTTTGTGTAAATCACACTAGTCTAGAATTAACTAGTGCACACAGTGAATAACAAAGATAGATATTGACAATAATGATATTTATTCATTAAACGGGGGTGTTACAGTTATAATTGAAACTGGGCAGTTGGTGGGCAGGACCATGTTCAAGATTGAGGTTGTGAATGTATTAGGTCATGTTGCACGTACAAATTAATGAAGGTATCACGATTGACAACTCTGGGAGGAGGTGCAAGAGTCAAGGTTTGGTAGTAAATATGGGAAGTGCTAGGGTGAAATCCAGGCAGATAATTTTCGTTTGATCCATAGTCAGATTTGGTCAGGACCCAATCTAGAAAGCTATTTTACTATCCGGTCGGATCTAGGGTTAGATCAGGCCGAATCTAGAGTGACTACTATCCGTTGGATCCAGATTTTTCTGTATTATGCCTAATAGTTTCCCGTATTGTAATCCAGATACTTTCCTGTATTGTAGGAAAAAGAAGAAAATTCCAAAAAAAAGTCTTTGGGCCTTAAAATAGCAAAAGTCACTAAACAATTCTAGAAAAATGCACAAAAGTATTTTTAGAATCTTTTGAACCCAAATAAAATATGTTCAAACTTTGAAAAGGTTTTATTAATTCCTTAGGAATGTTGTAATTTCCTGAATTCCTTACGAAATGGATAAAAATTCAATAACGGATAAAAAATTATTTGAAGTTGTAAATTGAAAATTGACGCTATTAAACCTCAGGTCGTGTGATCTCGTGTACATGACCTTATGTTGAAGCATACTATGCCATTATGTCAATATAATTGTGTCTTAGTGTGACACATATATGTACTCGTGTTGAAAAGTTGAAGCTATGGTGGTATGGTTTGACATATATTCCTTCCTGTGTGTGCGCCAATTGCATACTATCTGACTATTTAATCCAATCTAGATCTAAATACGTCATATATCCTCCATGTGTCTGTATCTCGAATACTCTGAATTCATATTGGTATCTGGCCTGCCATATCCACCTCTAAATCCAAAAAAAAAAATTGGTTAAGATATAGGATGAGCAATATCTACTCGTATCTGACCTGGTTTCAACCCTAGGAAGGACACAGTTGGGTTTTATAAAAAAGTGTCAAAAATATCTTTTCTTATTTAACATGCAAGAGGTAGCTATTACGTACCTACTTAAAATTGCCTTTTTATTCAGATGTCTTCTATTTGCTGCCATATATGTCACATTGATTCCTTCGTGGTTGCACTTCCACATGGATAACATGTATAAATAAATCAAAGAGCGGGTGTGTGTGTGACACACAAGATGTTGGGCTAAATATTGACTCCCGCATGTCTACCCTTGGTTACTAACAATGGCCCTCCACCAATTTCACCCCTCCCCCACATCCATATATAGACACTCATTTCCACCGTTGTCACCGTCACCTCTCGTCTCCCACTGGCGGAGCTACAAATTAAACCAACTGGGGGTAGGGGTAGGAGGCGGGGGACGGGTAACCCTATGCAATGTTGACAAAATGAAATGGATGGAATAGAAAGTTTGTATCAAAAGTATTCAAACGTATGATTTGAAGTTACAATATTTAGGTTTCTAGCTCAATAAAGCATTCATCACATTACTTATCTGCCTAAAACTAATAATAAAAATATATGTGTGTGTATTACGGCAGAGGCACTCGAGGCTAGAGCGCAATCATACCCAGGTCTGAATTTGGCCGACGTTACCAATCTAATATCAGTTGTCATCCCCCCGAAAAAGCTAACCTATGAGCGTTCATTGGCAATGCATGCTCCACCTTTTCTTGGGGTCACCCGAAACGTGATTGACTTCTTTCCTTCCCTCCTTTCCCACTTCCCCATTCTCCCAATTGTTTTCTTCCTGAGTAGTGCCTCTTCTCGTCTTCATCCCTTCTTAGTTCCCCATTGTCCCAACATCCATGAGCTAGCCACCATCGCCATGAGAGAGCCTGTCGCACGAAAGCAAACACATCACCAAGGTGTCTGTTGGAACCCTAGGCGTGGATTGGGTGTGCGATGGCTGATCACCCGTCGTCGATCCCACCGCCCTTAGTTGTCGAGGAACCACTTCCATCAGATCCTATCGCCCTTAGTTGCTAGGAGCGATGGGCCACCGTTATCTCAGGTGAGAACTTACAAAAGATGATTTGAAACTTGTTTGATCTAATTTGAAATTTTTGAAAGATGATTTCAAGTGGAAGTTGTTTGATTCAGGTTAAAGTTGTTCGGTTCGAGTCGAAAGCTAGCTTCCAAAGTTAATTTGAAATGAGGAAAATACTAGGATTAGGACTAGATGGCTATGCACACAAATCTTGAGACAGTCAAATTGTGGCTTTAATTTGCTATGGCCATCACCAGCCACATCATAGTGCTCATGCATCTACCACATTAATTGAAGAGTAAGATTATTCATGCAATCACTCGTAACTTGGAAACTACCATTGCGAACAATAGGTACTACCAAATACCATCCAAAAAGGGGAAATATCTTGAAAATACTATCACAATCATGTTTTCTGTCCAAAACATTCATTTTTGGAGAGAGAATTTCGTAAATATCAATGCTACCCCTATGTTCTTCTCTCCTCTTCTCTATAGGTAGGTCCTACCCGTTAGTTGCAAGGAGAGATGAGGCAGAGACTCTCTCCCTTCCCATGCCGCCGCCGGTTACTAGTAGAGCTGAGAGTTGGGCCAAGCTTATCCATACCAGCCCAAGGCTCGGCTGGCCCGGCACGGCCCAACCATGGCACAGGCACGCCACATGGTGGGCCATGCCGGCATGGCACAAATGGTGGGCCGAACCTGGGAAGCTGGCCCATCGAGCGGCACTGCATGGCACGACATTTCGTGTCGTGCTCGGGCCGGTCCGGCCTAGCTAGCATGGCCAGCACGGGGGACAAGGCTAGCACGCCAGCGCTTGTAGCCGTCTCGGCCTTCCGCCTCCCGTCACCATCCCATTCTATGGATTCCCCAATTCCCAGTTCCTCACAAGCCATCACAAAGCAGAGAGAGGGGGAGTAGAGGACTAGAGGGGAAGGAGCATACCTCATTGTCACCGTGCACCACCAACAGTGGCAGCTCCACCAGCATCGCCCAGGGTCTTCCCGTAAAGGAAGCACGGTAGCGACGGGGGGTAGTAGGTGCGGAAGGGGGCGAAGGCGGCCTCGTAGTCGTCGAGCACCAGGCCATCCAGCTAGACTCGCCGATGAAACCATGGACGACGGTGATGGTGCCGAGGATGGGAGCACCACCGTTGGGGACCTAGCACTGGTGAAGATGCGGCTGGGAGGAGGGGTCACCGCAGAGGGGCCGGGGGAGGATGAAAGCGGTCGGGGAGGAGGAGGCGCCGGGGGCAAGGGGAGGAGGGGGAGCCGAGGGTGGGGGAGGAGGGAGGCGAGGGATCGCGAGGGGGGCGGGGGCAGGACGGAGGCGGGCGGCGGGCGCGGGGTTGGCTGGGGGAGGCACGACTGAGGTAGGGAGGCAAAGGGCATGGCCGGGCGCCGACGGCATGAGGGCAGGGAGCACAGTGAGTGCAAGATCTAGATCAGGTCATCGGGAGGAGGGGATGAGGAAAGGGGAATGAAGGGGATGGGTCAGCTACTCGGCCAGGTGGAAGAAAAAGGAATGAGGAGAAAAGAAAAAGGGAAAAGGGAGAAAATTAAAATTAAAATTACAAACTAAATTTAGAAAATGTGTTTAAGAGAATATTTCATAAAATGTGGCTAACACTAATTATCTTGTGAAATTTTAATAACAAGCTGACAGGTTATTAAAAGCTAAATAGCATGTCATTAGTAGACCGAAAAGGAGGAATTAGCGACCACCAATTAAATAAATATATTGCTATTATATTATTCAAATGCTCATTTGATTACTCAATTCAATAATTAGTCGCATGAAAATAATAGAACCATTGTTCCGTTTAAAGGTGGGCAGAATCAGTAACTCTATATGCCACTTACACATATACTTGCCACTTACACATATACTTTCCCAAGTGCCTAGTAACTAAAAAAATTATGCACACATGTATATAGATACAAAATATTGGTTAACACCTTAATACATCATACCGCGCCGCCTCCCCCTGCCCCCCTCGCGCCGCCGCCTCCCCCTGCCCCCATCGCGCCGCCTCCCCCTACCCCCCTCGCGCCGTCACCTCCCCCTTCCCCCCTCGCGCCGCCGACTCCCCCCTTCCCCCCTCGCCGCCTCCCCCCTTCCCCCCTCGCGCCGCCGCATCCCTCCCTTCTGTTGTGCCGCCGCCTCCCCCGGCGTCGCCCCTTCCTCCCGAGCTCCGGCGTCGCCCCGACATCTTCCTCCTCCCGCCGCACGGTGCAGGCAGCAGCCACCTACCGCGACGCCAAGCTCCACCTGCCTTCGTTCTCGCCCCAAGGTGCACTACCCCTCCCAAAACCCGTAAAAATTGATCTGTTAATTGCCGTATGAATGGTAATTTGCACAATATGAATTGTTTGTGAGGTAGTACAAAGATTTTAGTTTGTTCTTGTCGAAGGGTGAATGCTCTTTGTCAATATGAATGTTCTTGTAGATGTTTGTATAGCAATAGTCAGCTGCGATATGAATGTTCTTGTAGATGTTTGTCAACGCTGTTTGTATGAATAGTCAGCAATAGTCAGGCTCCTATTTTTTGGATATGCAAGTGTCAAAATTTTCTTAATCATAATACTGTGAGAGAGTATGCTTAAGATAGTAGAAGCATTTCTATCATGACTATCTGTTTTGTTTTTCAGGTCAGCAGCGTTCCTCGGCACCACGATGTTGCTGATGGTCCTGACTATCTGCCGCTTAAGCTGCCCCCTCTTCAGTGGAGGCCTCTTCTCCTTTGTGCTGTTGTTGTGTTGCATTGCTGTGCCGCTGTTGAAATGCTACCCTGAGCACTTCTGTTCGTGCCTTTGAAAAACATAAACATGACTAAATTACTTCACAATTTTGATGAGATAAAAGTAGACAATGAGTAATTTGCACCACATATATCATTCATGCCATTTGTTGTTATTTGTAATTCTTACTTATGCCCTGTTGAACAAAAGCTTATGGCAGTTCATGTGCTTTGCAGGTTTGTCGAGAATCTGAATGGTGTTGAACAAAAGCTTATGGCAGTTCTGAGCATTTTCTGAGCTAATGTTGGCCGGTGTGATCATGCTCAGATTTTTTTCATTGTCAAAACCTGAATCGTATGTGTGAATAGAACCGAAATGTATCTTTCGAATTGCAATCAATTTGTATCTGTGAATAGAAAACTGGCGCATTCTATGTTTTGTGATGTTCCATGAATTTCTATGTTTTGTAATGAGGTACAATCTGTTCTCAGAATTGCATGACTTGCTATGAATGAATGGGAATTGCTATGCATCGTTTCGGTTTTGTAATGATTGTTGCTTCTAGTTTGTGCAAACTACTAATCTGTAGTCATCTGTAGTGCTCGGAAGTGCTCTGAAAGCATCCTCTGGTTGTAAATCTTCTGTGAGTTGGCATGGAACAAAGTTTATATCATGTAATCCTGAAAAAATTCTGTAGTAGCAACTACTTCCTCCCTCCATCACTTTGAAATGAACAATATGGATTCATCAAATTTACAAGATTTTCTTAGGAAACATCCATATAAGTTAACTAGTTTTTGCATTCAACAGTTCAATTTCGTACAAATCAACAAATTTAGGAACACATGTTTCTTTTGCTAATTCAACAATAGATAAATAAAAAGGTTACAACTAGGGGTAACATAGTCTATTTCCCTCAAATCTCCTCTTTTATGAATCTGGAGCCAACCCACTAGCCAAACGCTTTTCAGAGGTAGCTCCAGATTCTCAGAGAAGTGGATTCTTACAGAATCTAGAGTAGAAGCTGAAAAATAAGAATCTGGAGCTCTACCAAACAGGCCCTTAGTATCTATGCAAATATACAAATATAACACGATCCCATTCTGTATATGCCTACATTTGGCAAACACATATGTACACCACAAGACTAGTATATTATACGTATGTTGTTACTTTTCCCCTGAAATATTTATGTGCCCATATTTTATGCAATTAATTCTATTTTAACTAGTTTTTAACAAGACGAGTACGAGAGAAAGGAAGATGGCGGCCACCGCCACCATCGTCGTCGCCGCCTTCGTCATGTTAGTTACTTCGGGCTAGGCTTGTGCTAGCACAGCATGAATGTCGGCACGGTGGGGTTTGAGCCGTGCTTGAGCCTGGCCCGGAGGCAAGGTGGGCCGTTAAGGCACGGTACGGCACAACTCCTAGCTCTAGTTACTAGTGCCGTTGTGCCCATGTCCAACCCCATCGGCGCCCTCGTGCTCCATTCCCACCCCACCGATGTCCTCGTGCCTTGTCCTTGCGACATTCTCACATGCACCACCCCTCCTTAGGCCCATGGATACATTGCTCAGTGCAACCAACCTCCCTAGTCAAGCAGCTGACTGTGCCATACACAGCCTTACTTTTAAACGTGCGACACAGGGACGACCTGGCGCGTTGTGGCAGTGGCACCAATAGCACAGTTAATGCTCGCCAACAGATGAACTCCATGGCACTATCATCACTTTCCCCCACTTCGGCCGACGAACCATAACACCACGGAGTGATCTCCCAATCTGATGAGCAATATCGATGTTTATTTACGTCATATCGTGTTCTAGCTCTTTGTGGATTCATACCCCCAAATTAATTTGGTTTTCGTTCATGTAGTGCGAGGGTAGAAAGGTCATTTTGCATTTTTTGGATAGAAAAGGTGACTGATGATATTTTCCAAAGCTTTTCGGGTTTGCGATAACATTTGTAAACATGTCTTCTTAGTGATGGCATTTTGCAATTCCATGACGCGATGGCACAGAGCAAATTTACTCTTCATTGAACTGCACATCAATATTAGCTTTACAATCTCCTAGGAAAATAAAGCTACCATTAGAACCAACAGCAACAGTTTAAGCCTTCTCTGCATCCGCATGCATCACCGTTCACCTCCCGCTGGCGATCAGCCTCCCCAGGTACATCCCTATCTCCCGCAAAACGCGCAGCCCATCTGCATGCACCCGAAGATAACAAAAAAAAGAATTCAAACGATTTGGCCCCGTCAGTCGATGCGACCATGCAGACCAAAACAATCCCCCGCGCAAGTCGCAGCGAAACAGGACAACAAAAACATCTCAGCTCACGCGCGCGCGCACTGACCTTTCTTGGACGGAAACGTCGGGCGTGGCTGCGGCAACATCCGGATCGGCGCCGGCGTCAGGCCGTTGCGGTGGCGCCTGGACGGCGTGCGAGGTTTGCCTGACGGCGTTGTCGGCGCGTCTGGCTTTAATTACGATTCTACGAAGAATGGCCGTGGATATGCGTCATGCGTGCTGTTTATACTTGGAAAGTAAACGCGTGGGGAGGAGCAACGGTGGGCGTCGGATTGATGCGGGATTCTATGCTGGCATCGTCCAGACCGGCAGGCGAACAGCCAACCAACGCAACATCCGAACTGTTGTTCGCGGTAACGGACAGTGGGGAGACCGGAAAACCACGATTTGTTTTCTTTTTACAAATAGAAAATAGAAAAATGTAAGTAGGTTCACCAGAGTTTACAAACCTAGTGTCTGTATGGAGCATGACATTTGCGAGTTTTCCCAGGAAGCAGTTCGATTCCTACAAAGATAAAAAAAATCTCATGTTCCAAACAAAAACCTTAAACAGAGAAGGAGAACAACATGTGAAAGATATATGTGAGACTATGTGGAGATCACCCTCATGGTGTATAGTGAGTATTCGACTTTATTATGCAAATGTTATCGAAGTTTCAGTATGGTTTTGGAAGTTTGCAATATTTAGAGATGATGTTAAGTTTCAGGCAGTTTGACCGGACCTAGGATGACGATCAGACTGGCCTTGACCTGTTCATCAGGTCTTATGCCTGGCGATCTGAACACCACGAGGAAAGCAGTCTGACCGACCGGTAGTCGATAGTTTAACCGTCATAGGGCAAGCGGTCAAATCAGTGATAGACAGTCTGACCGACTGTAGCACAGTGATCAAACCAGCTTCTCGAGAGGCCAAAGATGTATGGGGTGTGCAGAGAGGTTCTGGAGGGACCAGACATATGTAAGGTACCCAAGATATGTCTGGAGTGTTGATATGAATGAATATGAGAGTGGTTTCAGTGTGTGCATGATATGGGTGCCGGTGTTTGCGTTGTGTTGTGTAGTGTTACATGATGATTGATTTGACTAACATGAGTGTGCATCAAACTTATGTTCAAGATGGTTACTTAGTCTTTGGATATGCAAGTGGCTTAGAAAACGTTAACGGCCAACAACAAGGGACCGAGATTGTGCGGAAAAGTTGAGATCCGTGCGGTCAAGTAAGTTTGAATAAGGCTACGTGGCTCAAGTAGGAAGCACATAGAATATAAGGATCATGAAGAGAAGAGTTAGTGCATGTAATGTGGCAAGTGATGAGGCCTATACATGTAGAGACGATTTAAGGGAGTCTAAATGCATGAAAACGTAATGGCTAGTCATTGGTATTACGGGCTATGTGGAAAGCATGCGGAGATACATTAAGGAGAAGGTAAGGGTTTCTAGCTCATCAATTGTGTCAATTGATAATTTGTGTTATGCGGTACTATGTGATAGTTTGTTTATTGGTATTAATTATAGGACTTCGTAGCTAGGTCATAGACAAACGGAACCAAAATTAAGTTAGGAAAGCTTAGATCCAGAGCTGTGAAGGGATGGATCAGGAGTAAACTAGGAGAGCTAAGGTTTAAAAAGATCAATGTGCCACTGGAAGATGATTGATACTAGCGGAGTAGTTACAAGCCGAGAAGATAAGGAACTGAGTGAGATCTACCGGTGGTGAACACGATGTGCAATGGTAAGGTGGATTGTGGCTAAGCTCTAGGAGGAGCTGAAGCTCAGAACGGTTAGGGAAGTTAGGTGCCATCATGGTGCATAGAAAGGCGTGTGGTACGCCAAGTGACTTGAGACGTTTATAAATAAGAACTGTTTAGTGGGGTCCGGACGTATGAGAGATGAGTTGTGGTCTATTGTCTTGAACTTTTTATCAACCTTATGAGTAGCTGGGGAGTTGTTGTAAACATTTCTTTTCAAGTATCAATAGATATCAAAAGTTGTCCAAGTGTTTCTCCTCTTTGCTCAAGTGTTAAAATCTTGATTCTGCTTTGCTTTTGTTGATTTCTTCTCCCCCTCTTGATCTTGCTTTGATCCATGTTAAGTAAGAGGTAGAAGATTATTCTATTGATTATCTTCATCCATCTAGATCACTTGTATAGAAATATCCGAGATCAAGCCTAATTTTACTTATTCTTTGCTCACATTTAGATTTTTCACGGTAACGATAGTTTTATCCCAAATTCATGCCTAGATTAGCTTGCTATGAAATGTATAAGTAGATTTAGATCATCCTCTTGATTAGAAACTCCTCGAGCAAGAACCGATTTAGATTTTAGGGTTTTGGGTGTTCTGAGGACCTAGATTTGATTTTCTTTGAATCAGTGAACATGAGCATAAGAATCTTATATTGATTAGTTTAGGTTTCTAATATATTGAACAAGTCTCATGCAAAATTTAGGAACATTTGGATGATATTTGAGTAGGTTTTTTAGATTTGAGTTTTGACTAGAAAGTTTTTTAAGTCCGGGAGCAGAGGATCGGTTAGACCAGCCCTAGACCTATAGTCAAATCAATGGATTGATTAGATTGGTGTTAGACTAACAGTTAAACTGGTCATGCCCAGTTAGATCAGTCTTAAGCCTTCAATCAAACCAGCCCATTGATGACTTGGATCGTTTTGTACTTTGGTTGTTCCCTTGACTATTTGGCTTCTGTTGGAGGGTTGTTTCCATTGTGCATCTGGTATTATTAACTCGTTTTGGCTATTGAAGTGAAGAAGTTTTTGTATTTAAAAAGGTTTGTTTTGTTAAAGTAGAAAAGGAGACAATGATCATTCACTCATCTGATCTCCATCATCAGTCCTACAGTACCTCATAGTGGCTCGATGTGTAAAAGTTCATTTTTGCACTGCCATTTCATAGCTCTAGACAAGCTCGTAGCAAAGCAAGGATTATGAGACAAGCTCGTAGCAAAAAGCAAGGATTATGGGAACAGCTAACAGAATAAACTAATAGCTTAATCAGGTGTTCATTCTACAAAATAAGGTGCTCTATTGAGTTGAAAGCTTGAAACGAAATGCTCGCCTTTCATGCTTATTGTTTCTAAAAAGTGGTTCTTGTAGTGAAACGACGGAATGCATCTTTGCCTTATCATGCTGCTTCTCAAGAAGAGCTAGGCTTGATGATGAGGACATCATTTTCATACATACAACTAATAGTTCTCATAATAGATCTGAACATATGTATTTACAAGGTCCAATCAAAAGAGCTCGCACACATCAATTGAACTATTAGGTAACTTTGTTTCTAGGAGAGAATTCTGTTTCTAATAAGAATATCCTGCTACCTAATACATGTGATATTATTTTAATTAGGAACTTAGGAGCTGATCATGAAGGAAAGCATGCACAATTCAATTCGTCCTCCGGAGATAATACCGACTTCAAACGAGCATAACTTTCACATACAGACTCCATTTGAGCTCCATAAGTACTTGATTGAAAGCTTATCTCATCCTTTTTTTTTCAATAGATCTAACCTCATCTCAAAACTCCTTCTGAGCATGGTGCAATTTGCAAAACAGTCAACTACTATCTTTGATTCCAAAACGGACTGGTGTTGCACCACCTCCACTTGGGCCCATGGGTCTTGTAACCCTAAAGACGTGCGCACAACCCCCTGCCCACCACCCTCTAGTCATCATCCTCATATAGTCTCATGTGTACTACACTTTAGGGGGTTTTTGTTGATTGAAGTTTAGCTTTTCCACTTTATACTTTGCTAATTTCACGATTAAGTTAACATAAATTAATGTGGTAAATTCGGAGTACATAAAATTTCCAAAACATTTATACAATTACTACGAGTGTGTCGGGAGCTTCACATAAAATTTTGTAAATTTTGGAGCTCGTTTGCTATGTGTAACAGCTCCTATAAATATCAAAATCATACGGATTTTTGAGCAACATTCACATCAAATAAAATTATGAAAAAATTACACGGTCAACTCTACATATAAATTTTCATAATTTTTTGATCTTATTTGCTATATTAACAAATTCGCACAAATTTTACATAAAATAAAAAATGTCAATAGCCGGTCTAATCACTTGCCGTTTGGGGGGTGGGGTAGCAGGCCCACCTGCTGTCTGCTGGCCGGGCGATAGGCGTCTGCCGTCCGTCCGTAGGACGGCAGGGGACACGTATCAGCCTCACTGCGCTGCCGCTCATCCGCTGGACGGCAAAAAACACTATTTTTACCAATACATTTGATATACGATTACTTTTGTAATTACGACAGTAAATAGTATTATAAATGGTTTTAGTACTATAACATTAGGGAGTATATAGGATTGGCAGGCTCCGTCCGACGGCAGTGAAGAGCGTATCGAATGAAAACTGACGTGGATTTCAGTAATGGAACACTGTTATCACTCTCAGCCTGCACCTGCGCAACGTAGAAACTCTCTCCGACCATCGGAAACGACCTGTGCTACTCGCCAAGCCGAGCCTCCGTCCAATCCGAATTAGCACGCCCGGCAGTCGGTGGCGAGAGAGACCCATCCATCCGTCCGCCCACGCGACGCACATGCGGAAGAAAAATCGACCCTTACCGGTCTCCAGCACGCGCCTAACCAAGACGGCCAGTCAATGAGGTGGGCCCAGCCCACTCCTCGCTTGCGCACGCAGCTTTCCCCCATTTCCTACACCGTTTTCTTTGCAGGAAATGCTAGATGCTCGGTTGCAATACTTTTTAATTATATTTACAATATTATTAGTTCTTATTTTTGTTGTAATATTTTTTATTTTATATACACAACATCGATTTTTATATCATATATTTTATTGTATAGATTATTTTTTATGAGGTGGAGGTTCCACCCTACTTGATCTGAGCTGTACAGGTTAAATCAGATGACTCCGTAAAAGTTTTAGTATTTTAGCATTAAATAGATCTTTATCACTAAATATTTTATATATATATATATATATATCTTTACTACTTTAAAAGAAGGAGTTGGTGGTTGATGAGTCCTCTCCTATATCTCTTCTCAGCTATTTGATCTGAACAATAAAATCTTAACCGCCCCTTTCCTCTCCCCCCTCTCTCTCCCTCCCTCTCTCTCGCGATCTAACTGTTAAAGTTTTTCCGTTGCAACGCACGGGCACATAACTAGTATATATATATGTTACAGCTAAACGTGTAGAGCGCTAGCATTACCCTTTCTTTTCCCACCCTCCCCAGGCATTGCAGTCTCGGGAACCCACTTCTGCGTCGCCATTCGCTTTCGAACCCCACCTCGGCTCTTCCTCTCCCATCCCCTTCAATTCTTCCCTCCTATAATTGGCTTCTCGCCACCCTCTCTTTCCCCTTCCCATCCCTCTCCCACTCCTCCCCTCCCCTTGCCTCTCCTCCCCTCTCGATCCAGCACACGAGCACCAGATGGATCGGCCGCCGCCGGATCAGCGGCCGTCGCTCTTCTCGCCGTACCAGATGCCCTGCTTCCGCCTCGCCCACCGGTGAGCCACCCGCCCGCCTCTTAATTCGCTCTGGAATTTGGTTTGGTTGGTTGTTTTTTTTTGCTAACGGGTTTGATTGATGGGTATGTATTTTATGTATGCGCGCAGGGTGGTGCTCGCGCCGATGACGAGGTGCAGGGCGATCGGCGCGGTGCCGGGGCCGGCGCTGGCGGAGTACTACGCGCAGCGGTCCACCCCGGGGGGCCTGCTCATCTCCGAGGGTACCGTCGTCTCGCCCGCCGGCCCGGGGTAATCTCGTCACTTCGCTCACCCTCTCCCCCTCTGCTTCACTTTTACGCTCGCCTGGGCACATGCTTGATGCTACTGCCCCGAGTAGTTTACCAGTTCCCCGTGCTCCGCGTGCCATCTTCTATGATCCGTGCTGCTCTTAGATTACACTGCCATACTCTTTTGATTATTTAGTCTCTGTGGCCGGGTTTTTTTTACTAGTAGCACTTCGTGGAAGGTGTGCTTTTCTGATAGAAATGTGAAATATGCGTGCTAGATCTGGTGTAGTACTGGACCTCTTGCAAGTGGTAGTTAGAGCGATTTGTCGCTGGATATTCGGTGGGAGTGCTAGCTTTGATCAAGTGGGCTTGCTATGTTTTTTTATTAGTGGATGGTGGTTCAGTCAATGGTCAGCACATAAGCACCGCCCTCTTTCTGGTTTATAAATCCTGGAGCAGGGGTAGTAGAAAATGGGGACTTTGATGGTGCCTTCTGCTGACCCCGTGGCCGTCTCAACTCCCAAGAGGAGTTGTTGGAGTGCAAATAAAGAAATGGTTGTGGTTTGTAACATCTACGAACTACGATATGGTTATTTCGAGAGAGATGCACAACAAGTAATTTTATTTCTTAAGCAATTTTAGTGTTAAAAGATGAAAACGTGAGGCATTTCTCCTACAGAATACTGAAAAACAATATAAGATATCCATAAATTGCTCAAGTGCTCGGGCTAGTGAGTAATGCAAACAAAACGGGATCTGTAGTGTAGGCTCCATTAAGAGCAACTCCAGCAGTAGCTCTCAAAATAAGACCCCTACTTTTTATTTGAGGGCTCCTCCTATTTTTGAGGGCCCTGTTTTCTGAGCTGCACTCCAGCAGGAGCTCTCAAAACAGAGCCCCTACTTCTCAATTCTTTCTATTTCCTCACACTATATGCATATATATGGGACAAAAGCACAATACACAATAAAATATTTATGATTTCATAATGAGGGACAATATGTAAATTTATGAATTCAAATACGAATATTCAAATTTAAATTTAAATTTATTCCGAATTTAAATTTATGAATTCAAATATGAATATTCAAATTTAAATTCAAATTTATTCCGAATTTAAATTGAAAGCACAATGAGGGACGTTTAAATTTATGAATTCAAATACGAATATTCAAATTTAAATTCAAATTTGTTCCGAATGAGGGACGTATTTATTCAAATACGAATAAATCTGAGTTTAGGGGCTCAAGTAGGGGGCCCCTAGGAATGAGGACTTGGAGGCCTCATTTAAGAGGCCCCTATTTTTGAGGGCTCAAGTAGGTGCCCTGCTGGAGTTCAATTTTTTGCTCTGGCTCTCAAATCTGAGTTTAGAGGCTCAAGTAGGGGCTCTGCTGGAGTTGCTCTAACAAACCCCTCCATTAACAAACCCCTTAAGTACAACTCTGTGATTACGTGATGTATGGCCGTGTTCTAGATTTTTGGAATCCTGTAGAGGTTCTTCTAATGCCCAATACTGGTGAACCTATAGCAAGTTTTTGCCCATTTTATAGCATGAAATCCGAGCATTATGTAATAAAAGTGTTATTGAAGGTTTCCTCGTGTCCCTGGGATATACAACCAAGAGCAGATTGATGCATGGAAGAAGGTGGTGGATGCTGTTCATGCCAAAGGAAGCATCCTTTTCTGCCAATTATGGCATGTAGGCCGAGCTTCTCACCAAGGTATGCTCATTGTATTCGAAATGATAATGTAATTTCCTAGAAATCTGTAACTGGTTTCCAAAATGCAGACAATAGACATCATGGATAACGGATTATCAGTTGATCTCTGGGAAACTTATTTTTTCCCTTTTGCTAGGCTCTAGGAAGCAATTGATTATGACATAATTTACTCTATCTGGATTAGTACATAGTGAATTGTCAAGATAGAAAATCGATGTGAAAAAGTCATGACACCGAATTACCTTGAGATTTCTTGCTATATTTTGCCCTATGGGAAAAGGTTGTGCTCTGGTGTAGTTGTTTGTTGACAATATGGGTATAATTTTGTTAGGACTTAGGATTAGTGTGAAGAAGAAAGGGTTTGTGCATGTGAATCTGGGCAAGCGGGCAGTAGCCCAGTTCCCTATCTTTAAGTTGCATTTCTTCTCAAATAGTCAACGAAGAAAATTTTGAATTTCAATGATCTTCAGTCATTGCACTACTAAGAATAATCACATTGTATTGTTTAATGTAATAGATGGGATTCAGTATTTCACCTCGTTGATCATTTACTTGTTCAACAGTCAACACATACCATATCTATGCTTGGTTCACATTACCAATGAAATGCACTTATTTTTCTTTATCGGATTTGACCATGAAAAATATATACTGATCCAAACGTATATGATCTTTTGCTTCGAATGTTGATTTATGTTCTTCCATTGATCAGTATACCAGCCAGACGGTGCTGCTCCAATATCCTCAACTGATAAGCCAATATCTTCAAGGTGGAGGATACTGATGCCTGATGGCTCCTATGGCAAATATCCTAACCCGAGGCGCCTTGCCACATCGGAAATACCGGAAATAGTTGAGCAATATCGTCAAGCCGCTGTAAATGCAATCGAAGCAGGTAATAAAAATGTAGAATACACTTCGCATAAATTCGCAAACTTCGCACTCCAGCCATAGACCATCAGAAATCCCTTTGATTTGCTGATCTGGAGATGGTTTACGTTCACAGGTTTCGATGGCATTGAGATCCATGGCGCTCATGGCTACCTCATCGATCAATTCCTCAAGGACGGCATCAACGACCGCACCGACGAGTACGGTGGCTCACTCTCCAACCGTTGCCGGTTCCTACTTGAGGTGACCCGGGCCGTGGTCTCTGTCATAGGATCAGACCGAGTTGCAGTGAGGGTGTCACCAGCCATCGACCACCTCGACGCCTACGACTCGGACCCCATGCAGCTCGGCATGGCCGTCGTCGACCGGCTCAACGCCCTCCAGCAGGAAGCCGGACGGCTCGCCTACCTCCACGTCACGCAGCCGCGCTACGCAGCCTACGGGCAGACCGAGTCGGGCCAGCACGGCAGCGCCGAGGAGGAGAGCCGCCTCATGCGCACCCTGCGAGGCGCGTACCGGGGCACGTTCATGTGCAGCGGCGGCTACACGCGGGAGCTCGGGCTGGAAGCGGTGGAGAGCGGCGACGCCGACCTCGTGTCGTACGGGCGGCTGTTCATAGCGAACCCGGACCTGGTCGAGCGGTTCAGGCTGGACGCTGGTCTGAATAAGTACGTGCGGAAGACGTTCTACACTCCTGATCCTGTCGTGGGCTACACGGACTATCCGTTCCTCGGCCAGCCGAAGTCTCGCATGTAATGTACGAGGCTTGTAATCAGAGATGTGATTGTGTAATGTATCTGGCGAAAATAAAGAAGAAAAATATGTTGAGGTATTTGATAGTATTTTTTAAAGCGGTAATGTAACGCCAGTGTATCAACCGAGGACGATCAACGTTGATACTATCATTCATTCGATCCTCATGAGAACATGTATTATGTTGTTATTGCACCATTTGTTTATGTCTTGGTCACGAAGCTAACAAATTGTATATTGTGAGCGAGGAGCACACACATGATGTTCATCACAAATCAAGTGTAGTACAAGGAGTAAGTACTAACACAGAGAGGCTCGTATCTCCCTTGTAGAGAACAAGCAAACTCGTTTTATACATTATTATTAACTCCATCTCCGAAATACAACTTTACCACTCATTTCCATTGTGTCCATTATAAAAATATTTTTCATGGCAAATATATATATAACATTTTTATGTGTTCATTCTAAATATTAAAAGAAATATTGATAGCCAAAGTTTATAATGTTTGGCTGCTTGTCACCTAAAATGACCAACGACCTTGCAATTGCTAAACCACTCAATTGGTTATGAACCATGTCAAAACATGACTGACCTGTTCATGAAGAACGGCCAGAACAATTCAATGAGAATTGGAAGAGCAACAACGGAAGAAATCACTCGACGATGAATGATTGAACGGAGACTTCAAGTTTGTGGTAAAATACCTTGACAATAGCAATAACTAAATCCAAAATCTAAGTCTCATGTTTCTAAGGTGTACAAATATATATATATATATATATATATATATATACTAGTAAGGTGCCCGTGCGTTGCAACGAAAAACCAAATATCCAGCACAAAAATTGTATACTACAATATCCAGCACAGATGCTTTTAGTTCAATTGCCAAACTATTTTTCTGTCAGATTAATCACTGATAAAAATTCTTTCTAAAATCATTGCTAATAAAATAAGCTATATTCTTGCTTCCAGCTCCTAGGAACTCCAATTTTTATCCATTATCAAACATGCAAGTCATCATATTTGCATAACTGAACATCAAAGATTCTTATTAATAGAGATGAACCGTAAGATATCTAAAAGGAAAAATACCGACCTCCCAAGACAAAGAAATGAGTAGGTTTTACCACTTCATCTCTAAGTGTTTCTTGAGGTTGCCGCTTGAATAAAAGGCACGAACAGCTAATAGTGGGCAAATAACTACTTGCAGAGAAATGAACAAATAAACAACATTTCCTTTGTACCCTAATAAAAATAAGGGAATAGTATACCAAGGAAGTACTGAAGAAATTTTTTTGTTAGATTAACTGTTAATATATAGCGAAATATAACTCTGTATGGATATTAATTATTTAACACTGCATAGTACACTCAATTTGGCTACAATAGTTTTTCATTACAATGCTTAGAATATTACATCAACTTGCAATAATTTTATTATCAACATTTTTCTTACATTGCATACTCCGTTGAAAGAAATTTTATTTTCTATGTAAGCAACAGTGTACAGAATAAAGTGGAGTATAATTCCAGAACAACAGGCATGAAGATGACTGAAGTACTGAACAGAGAGTAAAACTTGACATAGAAAAAGGTTACCACAAGAGATTATCGTAGCCAAGCTAAACTACAATAGCAGCCCAGAAACTATACTACAAATGTAGGAAGGTCAATTTTACTGGGTCAGGCTAAATGAAATCTCAGCAGCTAGGAAGACAAGCAGCATAAGGTAGATTAGGATATTGCAAATAAGGTCCTCTGCAGCACAATTCCAGCATGATGTAAATGCTTGCTGTATATCTAGGTTATATATGCTTCTACTTAGCTAAAGTGCAAGTAGATGACATGATGCTAAACCGTCATGATTCATGAAGGAACAGACCGAAATGTGTAGCCTTTTGTTTTCAATCCAAAGTGTGTAGTGCTAAATAAGGAGAGCAAGTCAGATATTTGATGAGCGCTTCTCACACGATTAGTCAAACATTTAAACTCCATAATATTGGTGCTTACAAAGATAATAAAAGGAGCTTATTATTTCCATAAAATGACCTTATTATTTAACTAAGCTTTTCTGTGAAATGAATCCCAGTATTTCTTACAATGGGTATCTAAAATGCTATATAGCTAGATCGAAGCAGACAGAACAAACATGAAAGAAGCACCGGTCATAGGAAAGTCCCACATTGCTAATTCATTCAAATTATAAGAAACTTTTATATGACTGCACGAAGCATAAAAGATAACATTTAAACGTAATTCCATGCTACTGTCTTTCTCATTCTAATCATCAAGACAACGGCTAATTTCATGGATGCTGTTGTAATAACATTATAATGCCCATACCACCAGTAGGAGTGAAAGACACCTATAACTCCTACATTCCGAGTTTGACTAATCATATTCGAACTATGCCCAGTAGATTCCAAGAAATTAATAAAAACCTACTTTGGTAAACATAGCAATTTAAATGCAAGGCCAACCGCAGTTCGAGAATCACACTCACAAATAAATCAACATTGTAATATATCCTAAAGAACATAACATGCAATGCAACAAATACGGAAACATCCCACTCTGATATTAGCACAACATGAACATAGCATTTACAGCATTTAGAGAACATCCCACAAACAGTATAAGGAAATGGTTCATCACATTGACCACTGATGTGATGTCGCGGAGTGGGGTCCTTGGGTACCACTCCGGTAGGGGGCTCCTCTTCGGTGCTGTCCTCACAGCCCACACCGGTGGCACGATCTCCTTGTTGCTCGATGGTGACAGGACCCGTCGAGCCAGCGGCTTGACAGCACCCTTCACCACCACTTCTCCTGGCGACGTCATCCTCCTGATAAAGAACCCACCACCAGAGAGGTCGGCGGCGTGGCCTGCGACATTCCTCACTTGAGCATCTTGGAGCTCTGCAAGAAGTTTATGGTGCACATCAATGATGCGAGAACCCAAGGAATGCAACACAAGAGGAATAAATGGTCCTAGAAATCACAGATTTTCCTTACAGGTGTTCTGCTCTCTCCTAAATGGTCCTAGAAATCACAGATTTTTCCTTACAGGTGTTTTGCTCTCTCCTGTTCTTTCTGCCATGAGTCCTATTGCAAAATCCTAGTACTCTCCTGGAGATATGAAGAAATTTGCGGGTGAAACCATCAAGACGAATCAAAATACGCATGAACAAGTAATGCCCCAAAACTTACACACCTTTTGCTTGTATCTGATTGGGCTTCCGCCTCTTCCAATATCCACATGAACTCTACGTCCCTAACACACCAGCAAGAACGCCGCAACGCAAACAAGATCATTGGATAAGACCTCGAATCAAGAAATTGACTCAAGAAACATCAAAAAGCGTCTAATCTCCGATTTGTTCTACTCAGACTCCTACCGTGATCCTCTAATCTCCAAAGATTCCAACTAAAGAACCCGAGAACCGGATTAGAAAACCAGGAAAGAGTTTGGGGGCGAACGCGAACCAACAAGTCCCCAAACAAAAACCCAACCAAATTTCCAATTTTTCTCACCTCTCACCTTAGATTCTTGCCGTTCTGATTCCCGCAGGCCAATCCTAACCCTTCCGCAGATCTGCAAGAAAAGAATCACAGAAATGCATCGATAAATTGCTCGAAAAAATCCAAGAACACAATCCCCCCAAAATACACAAAATTCCTCACGATATGCTCGGCTCTTCTCCGATTCCCGTCGATCCGAACCCTGCAACGGCTACCACCTATGATACTGAGTGGCGGCGGCGGGAGGGGCGGAGGGGTGAGGGGGGCCTTGGTGGCGAGGAGGGTGGGGCGCGGAGGAGTGGCGGCGCGGGGGTGGAGGTGGCGAGGCGGAGGAGGGGAGGAGGTACCGCCGGGAGGGCGCGGAGTGGGAGGGAGGGGAGGAGAGCGCGCGGGGGGGGAGCGGAGCGTAGTGGGAGGGAGGAGAGGAGGCGGCGTCACTGGGTGGGAGGGAGGGGAGGCGGCGGCGGCGCGGGGGGGAGGAGGAGGCAGCGGCGGCGACGCGGGGGGGGGGAGGAGGCGGCGGAGCGGAGGGGTGGGGGAGGAGGCGACGGCGCGCGGGGTAGGAGGGAGGGGAGGAGTGGTGAGGCGCACAGCACGGAGGGAAGGGGAGGGAGAAGGCGGCGCGTGGGGTGGGGAGAGGAGGAGCGGCGCGTGGGGTGGGCGAGAGGGAGGAGTGGCACGTGGGGTGGGCAGAGGGGAGGAGCGGCGCGTAGGAATAGGAAGGGAAGGTGAGGAGGGACGGTTCGGATTTAATCTCATAATCAGATCAAATGGCTGAGAAGAGAGGAGTGACGACGGACCAACCACCAATTGCTTCTTTTATAATAGTAAAGATATATATATATATATATATATATATATATATATATATATATATATATATATATATATATATATATCAACTTACTAAATGAGTACATGTTGCAACATGCATAGATTCTCTTTAGTTATTGGCGTAAAAATAGGAAATATAAGGTGCAGTAACAGAATAGATTGATTTCCCTTTAAGTCCTAATTTGGTGACAACAAATCCCCGTGCATCCTGGACTCTTCATGGCAGCAACAAATTCTTTCCTTTTAATCTTCTTCTTTCTCTACATGGTTGCGTGCATAGACTCATTATGTTAACTCCCGACCATCCCGGCTGAGTACTGGTCACCTGTTCACCCAAGCAATATACTGTTCATTTGACCAGTTACCGTTCATCAGATAAGGTACTATTAATCTAAACAATTATTGTTCACCCGAGCAGTTACTGTTTATCCAAATAGTTATTGTTCATCTAGTGGTGTTGTTATTCATCTGACCAATAGCACTGTTCGTCCTAACCAATGCACTATTCATTCCAATCAGTGCACTATATGCCCTGATCAATGTTCTTTTCGTCTCAACCAGTGCATTGTTTGTTTCGATCAGTGCGTTGTTTGTCCGACCACTTGGCACCTTGTCCTCGATATAATTATTTACATGAACAGCTACTCCTCTAAGAAGTCTCTTGCAAATAATCACAATTAAATAGCAATCATTAGGCAATATCATTTGTTCTATAATTAAATAATTACTCGGAACAAGAAATGAATTCACCTGTTGTCCATGGTGACGTGCACAGGCTCGTGTCATTCAACCTTGTATACTAGGTGAACCTTGCATGCGTGCACTAGTGATGTTCTCATCATATTCCCCTTCTTAAGAAGGAGTCGACCTCGACTCTAGCTGTAAAATCATATTCCCCTTCAACTGTTTTTAAAGCTTTTAAAATAAAAATGCATTTATGGAATTTTCTGGAATTTAACAAAGCTTAAATTGAATTTTTAAAAATTAAAAAGGATTTAATATGATTAAAATAAATATTAACATAAGCTAAAAATATTTTATTTGGATTCCTGGTGTCTCAAGGATTGTTATGGAATTTTCTATGATTTTTTTGAATTTATTTGCTATTTTCTAGAGCTCTTTTGAATTTATTTGTTTTTTTGAAAAAGAAAAGCCCTAGAAAATCCTTGTGAACAGTAACAAGCCGGCCTGTCACTGTTCACCAGCCCAACACCCGTTTCCCTTTCCACGTATCGCCGACGGTTCACCTTTTTCGTGGACGTTGTCCATCGTGAACCGTGAGACTAACAGCGCGAACCCACCTATCAGAGGCACTGTGCCACAAACCCGTGGACCCAACTCGTCCGAGTCAGCAACCTTGTCAGCAGACACGTTAGCCCTAGCCGCCGCATGGTGCCACGTGTCACTGCCACGTCAGCACCGACCGTCTCTAGCTGCACATGTCAGTGTCACGTCAGCCCTAAATACCACATGTCAGCATAGTCAGTTGCTATGTCAGCTCTAGCCGCCGCGTCAGCACCACCCAGTGTACGCTGTTTCATAAGCCGAGTCCACCGTGAACCCGCCTTCCCATGCACCGACTTCACAATACAGTAACTTTTTTGATTTTTAGTATTTTTTTAGCCCATTTAATTTTTCGAGAGCCCGTTCTCCTCCGTCCTAACTCCGATTGACCTCATTCTTTTTTCTAAATCCAAAATCGAGCTCTACCTTTTGGTTCTAGTTTAGAGATTTTTGGAGTTCATTTGCTTTTTATTTGATTTTATTTTGTTGTTTCAATTGTTTTCTCTCTCATTAGATCCTGTCTTCGAAGGAGCAGGAGCGCCGCTAGAAGATCCTGAGTTCCTCGCTGAGCCAAATCAAGGCAAGTCGTGTCTTTTGATCATGTTGAACCTAATTTTTAATCTATTATTTATTTATTTATTTTGATTTAAATTATCGTGCATCGTTATTTTATTAGAAACTCTTGTACTCAGTAGTTACTATCCCAATTGAGTAATTCCCCCTTGATAATTTGAACACCATGATGCCATTATCACCATAGGCTTGGGAAATTATTTAGTGATATTGTACTAGATGTCACATGGGTGGTACGATTTATATGCTTAGTCATGCTTGTAGTTTGATGGGTTCGTCATCACTTATGAATAATTAATTTGACTTATTGAGATATTGAATCGTGATTGATGTCACAGTTATAAACTTTGTACCATGACATTGGTGTGTTATTGGTGTTGGTTACACAAAATTGATTTTCACTTGGGCAAGTAATTGTGCAGTAAAAGGGAAAGTGTGGATTTACTTTGTGGGATGTGAAAGTCTCACCTAGGTATATTAAAGACTTAATTTTGTGTGCTATTGATCTGGGCTTTACCGTGCAAACCACATATCTAGTATGGGATAGACCTAGCTGATTAATTTAGGATATTTTAATTCCAATCTCGCCATTGTGCTGAACATGGTTGCTAATTTTCATGAGACACAAGGGGGGTGATGCGAAACCCTAGCAGGTGGGATTGAGTTGAGATAGAATTTTGTAAAGGCTTTATTGTGATTTCCTTAGTACGAAGCTAATCACATCATGTGGGTACAGTTGTGCAACCTCTGCAGAGTGTAAAACTATTCGAATAGCCGTGTCCCCCGGTTATGGACAATGCTCAGTGATTTCACACGAGGGATAGAGTTTTCATAAAACTTGTTTGTTACTGTTGGAAATGGTTAGTTCACTGTTGGTTTAGCTTGTGGATGGGAGATCCACAAGTGGCTCATTCAATTCTGTTGATTATTTATTTATTATTGTTTTCCTTCAAATTCGCTTTCAATCTATTTATCATATTTACTTTAAAAATATCGCTTTATGCAAATTAACCTTTCAGCCATTCATTGGTAAGTCTTGAATATTATATTGCATTCATTTATTACAAACGACTTGCGTAGTACCAATGTACTCATGGCTTTATGTCACTGTTACTCAGTTGAGGAGGAGTTATACCAGCAAGAGGTACCAGAGAGAGGATACTTCAGCGACTTCGCGGATTAGGACTTCGCTCCCCAGTCAATTGCCTGTGGGGCATGTCGAATGGCTTCCACGTTTATTTTGGTTTTTCGCTGCGTGATTTTGTGCCCTTCGGGCTAGTGAGATTATAAGATTGGCCATAAGGTCATATTTTGGATAATTATTAATATTTGAGTTTTACCTTTATTTTAGCGTGTATATGGTTGATATTTCATCTATGTTTAACTGTGTGCACTAGCGTGATTCTGGACTAGTGCGGAACACAGAGAGAGTTCAGATTTGCATATTCGGGTCTTGATACTAGCTTATCTTCGTTACCCAAGTATGGAGATAAATTAGCAATATTGAATGTATCACTCACTCCATAGTCCTCTAGCAACTCCAACTTGTAAGCATTGTTGTTGTTGGAACCAGAATTAGTCATCCCGAATCCTCTGTGATTCCACCGCACTATTCCCTGGATCAGTAGATAGTGCTCACAGATACATCACTGTATAATAAAAACATATTATGTGGAAGCGTAGCTTATACAGTAATAACTTACACATGGGCTGATTGGGTCAAAAACTAAGAGTGCAACAGCGGAAACTTCACACAGGTGAGAACCTTAGGATTTGCCCACAGGCAGCCAATTGGGGTTTCGCGACCTAATTCTTGGCCTTCTAGGATACCAGATCTGTCGACCCTTTAAGCATTGTAGGGCCTTCTCTCGTTTGTCCAGACTGACTGGATGGTTGTAATTAAGCAAGAGTGAGTATAATCGTACTCAACAAGCCACCACACAGAATGCAATAATAATACATGCAGGGCTATGAAAAGAAGGCTTGAGGTTCTTTTAGTTGCTAAAGTATTGTTTGAAGAGTACATTACATAAGAAATCTATTGAGACTTAGCAGTTTTGACTAAATCAGATTTTTTTAAAAAAATTGAATATGTGAGTGCAATAGTAATAATGGCACTTAAATCCACCTTTTACAGTGCATGGTTACGTCCACCAATGCTAGTTTTTATCACCACTGGAGTACATCTCTCCAGGAAAAGTTAAAGTCAGAGTATCTCCCTTTGATAGATTTTTATCCCGCCTGAAAAAGGTTTTTGAAATAAAACTAACTCGAGGATATTCCAATGTCCGCCCTTGACCGTGGGCACAACTATTCGAATAGTTTTAGACTCTGCAGAGTTTGTACAACTTTACCTACAAGAGACAATCAGCCCGATAGGCCTACGTGATTCCTTAGTCACGTAGATCGAGAGATCATCACAAGGCCTTTACAATACTTTTCCCCCTTAGCATCTCACCCCTATGGGGTTGCTTCCATAGGTTATGCGGGATGTCCCTTCATAGCAGCTGGCGTAGTCCAGACTCTACTCTCCGCAACGCCATTCTATCTAGAAAACCTTACCGTCCACTCGTTGTCCCTTTCAGGCCGGACCTTCACTGTCCTCCTGCAAGTTCCCTTCTTACCACTACCTGTGAGATGACTTTGGGGGTTAGGTAAATTATTCAGCCAAGCCTACACTTTGCCAGCTTGTAGTTTGTACTATTTTACATGAAGAGGTCAACACAGAATTCAGTCCTTAATTTGTCCAGGCAGTGCCTACCACAATCCACAATTTCTCATGCTACATCCACACCAACCACTCTTACCAACCGCCCAGACAGGTAAGCAATTTTAGAGTTTTGAGAAGCATAAGATAGACTGTACCAAACTATTAGTTATCTACCTCCACTGACTGCCCAAAATAATTTATGCATGTTTGAAGAGTAATGATCAGGATAATTTAATGCTTTGGACTTAGACTTGCTTAGCATTAAGTATGACATAGCTAGTAATGATATTAGTAATATCTAGGGTGATAAGGGATTAGTTAAATCGAGCGGTAAGGAGTATTGCAATAATAATATTTGCAAAATCGTGTAGGCAAGTAACTACCTTATGTTTGACATACATTTGCATAATAAATTAAGCATGCATTTTTGATAATTTAAAAGAACATAATTTTTATGAAAAGGTAGGATCAACATGATCAAAGTGATGACTTGCCTTTCTTGTTTATCGCGGCCTTGGTTTAGCTCAAAGCAGGTATAATTAGTCAGTTGTATTGAATCTCTGGGCTTTTTCTCCACTTGCACTTCGATTTTGCTGGAGCTTGTCACCTTGCGAGACTACAGCTTCTAATACGCGGCAAAAGAATGAAAAACCAGATAAATCCAAATAGCGACAAGAGTCCAGTTCAATTTAAATGAGCTTATTCGATATTGTTATATTTCGAGAGCAAAGAGAGATGGTTGGGGATAGTGTGAAGTAGGCATTGAGTTTATGGTATTGAGCAAAGAAGGGAGGTGACTGGATAGCTTTACTGTGAGGGAAAAATTTTAGGAAGAGTTAGAAATGAAGGATTACTCACAGGATCCTTCTGTTGCGACATAGGAAGGTGATCTAACATAGCCGATTGGAGTAAGCTAAGGTTTGACCTTTTTAATTTGTAACTTTCTTTTTATTAATTATATTTATCAAGGAAGTTCCATGAGTTAAGCTGGACTTATGGATAGTTTAGAGAGATTACCTGAGAGTTGTAACTGCCAGATAAAAGCCATGTAGTGTTTTGTTGATTAATCTTCATCCTATGATAAAGAAAATAGGAAATCAATGTCCCGTTTGTTCTTTCTTTCTTTTTCCCACATGAAGAATCTATGTTTGTTGCTTAGCTTCTCGTTATCCTTTGATAATACATGCTTGCTTTGTTTGGTAAATCATACAAGAAAATAAATCAACGATTAGGCTTACCTTGTTTAAGCCATCAGGTGTGCATGGGCCCTTTCCTCCTCTACTAACGAGAAGTCCATTATGCACATAGACCAAGGAGACATTATTTTTTTAAAAAAAAAATTCAATACCATTGAACCATATATATCCCTATTAAATGGTATAATACAATTACTCATTCATTTTTTTAGTATTAAAGTAGGAGTATATGGTAAAAATTACAATAACTACATCTTTGGTCTCCACAATAGACTTATATTGTGGGACAACGCTTCTCAAGGATGAGGACTTATATTATGGGACAGAGAGTAACAAAGTTGGGGATTTGTGGGTATATGGAAGGTTAATTAATTGGATTATGTGGGGATATGGAAGCCCATTCAATGGAAAAGCAGATATTAGTGAAACTTAGCAAATTAAGAGACACATCCCAATATGAAAGATAGTTTGAACGTTTTTGGGTAGTACCATTGATATAGTTTGTAGCAGATACACTACCACATATAGAGTCATCATAGACGGTTCTAAACATCATCACAGATGATTTCTGAACCATCTGATTTATTGCATCTGTGATAATAGATGATTATAACATATGGTTTTTAAGTTGTATGTGATAATAGGTGATTATCACAGATGATTTTTAAGTTATCTGTGATAAGTCACATCATAGACAGTTCATCTCAAGAACTGTTTGCAAAGACCAACTATCACAGATGGTTGGTGCACAAAACCATCTATGATAGTAGATATTCACAGACAGTTTATACAAAAAAAAATTCATCTGTGATAGTTCACTCCATATATAGAAATTTTTCTATTTTTGGGCTAGCCTCAGAAAATGCTAGCCATGCCCTCTGAAAATAAGCAAACAGATAACAGATAATTGCAGATCTTATAGCACATAACAATCATTATAAAGATCTCACAAATGAATTACAACTGAAAGAGTTACAATTGAACGAATTACAATTGAATCAAATATTTAAACATCTATTAATTGTTGTCACCGGAGTTGAACTCTCCCTTTGGGTCAATGACGTCCATCATCAAGAAGGTGGAGAGTCGTCCTCAAACGTCGGAGAGTTTGTTAAGATTGAATGTATTTGAGTTGATTGTCATGGCCTATCGCTAGAAGGAGCAAAGTCGTAAACTCGACAACATAAAGTTACAACTCACAACTTGTTCTTGATTTAGATAAATGATACCCACATATATCATGGCAACACTAACATATTCTTGTACACCCCACAATTTAAATAAGATAGAGATAGAGTCAGATCTCATATCACGCTTGATAGCTAAAACTCTATTAGTCGGGGTAGTAGTTGTTTTAAAACACCCTTCCAATAAGATCTTGTAGCAATAATATATGCCAAGATGAGAAAAAGAGAACCAATTGTCCACTAATTCTTCTGGAAAGTAGTTAGGCTGCTCAAGTTGGTATTTCTCAACAACTAAAACAGGAACATTAAAACACTGTACACTTGGGCATCAAATGGCATGAAGTAGGTCATGACTGCTATCTCTTCTCCCTCATCATGCTATGTGTTGGGCTTGGTTGTTGTTTTAGGCGTACTCGCCACCTTCTTCGCGACTATCCATTGGCTTCTTCGCACTCCTTTTCTTCATCTTCGGTCCTAAGTAGCCAATAGATAGTCACAAAGAAGGCAGTGAAGTGTCACACACAGTGTGTGATAATTGCAGATGTCATAGACAGTTTTTAATCTGAACCATCTGTGATAATTATGTATAACAGAAGGTTCTAGCTATCGCTAGTAACATAGATTATCACACTTATAAAATCGTCTATAATAAGTACAACGCAAACAGATCCTAGGAACCGTTTATGATGAGGCGTTTAGTATAGCCTTCTCTATAGTAGTGATAATGCGTGTATCGGTTTAATATATTAGCGATATTGCACTAAACTACAACAACAACAACAACAACAGGTACATAGTGTTCGAGGTGCCTTAACCACTATAGTAGGACTATAGCCAATACTGTAGAAAAGATCATCACAAATGGTTCAAAAACCTCATCATAGATGGTTTCATAAGCCATCTGAGTTTATGGGTCAGTAATAATATGAGGTCATCATAGATGATTTTTGAACCGTCTATGATATATACTATCACAGACGGTTTTAACTCATTATAGTTTTTAGTCAAAACCGTTAGTGATATCTAATGAATCACAGACAGTTTCAACTAAAAATGGTCAGTGATATTATCGTCTGTGATTCGTGAGATATCACCAACAGTTTCGACTAAAAACTGTTCACGATAGTTAACTATCACAAACGGTTATGAGTAAAATCATCTGTGATATTCTTTTTTATTCCTAAATCTATTTTTATTTGTTGGTTAGCTTTAGGAAATACTAGTCATGCCTTTTGAAACAAGTAGAAACAAAATATGTACACATCCAATTCACATTCATTTCAGAAACTAGAGTATTCATTTCACAAATCAATTATCTCAAATGAAATAAATTAACCATCCATAAACAACACATGTACAATTAAGCTCAATGTTTTCCCAATCAATATATTCATTCTATATTGTGAAACTCTCCATCTTTATTTATGACCTGAGATAACAAGAAGTACGCACACTATCCTTTAATTTTTTTGGAGCTTGGCCTGTTCCAATGAAGTTGTAGTGATGGACGCAACTTGTCGGTAGGAAAATCAATATCGTGCATACATATAAATTGGTAAGTATGAAATAATAATTATTGCAAGATTGACAAACCTCAGGATCATTGGTCTTCATGGAACCGAGTAGTAGTTCCATGTTGTGGCAAACATAGAATCCATAGGTGTTATCCGGCGGCTACTAGTGGCATTGCAAAAATAAAATTTGTTAGTTCGAGAGGCATTACTATGAAGTGTTATATTGGTTTAATGTGTACTAGCAAATACTGTGAAATCTATATCGTATCGCAGGACGTTGATCCCTCCCTTGGATTTCCGTATAGTAGTAACGTACTCAGCGAACGATCTACGTGATTCCAAAAACTTGGCCTTAGTCGTTACAAAGGAAGGAAATACTACAATAGAGTTATCTATAGAGGAAATATGTTTACCTATCGATTAATTGTTGAGCAACTGTGAAGTCAGTTTTGGACCTCTTTTGAGAATCAAGGTATATTGTCTTGTTCTATTTTGGTATAATTACAATTAGAATCCAGTGGAATCTACACACGTATATTATCATGATCATTAAATCTAAGTTTGTGTTGTTTATAAAGTATAAATCAACAAGTATAGCCACTAGTGTAGTACTTACCCCTGGTTGTAGAGCATAGTATGAATTCCTTGTTGTGCTTAGCTACCAATGACGTCATCATATAATGCTGGATGAAGGATGCATCATCGTTGATGGTACTCATGGAGACCAAGTGTGGGTAAAAAAACCAACTAGTGATTTCTTTGATCTAGCTTCATTCACCATGTATATATATGTACAAAAGCAAGGAGTTATATATGACATTTATAGGTATTATATGAACGTAGACCGTGATTATATACATACTTATAGTGTTCAGCATCGAATGAGTGAGGCATCAAGGGCATCGAGTTTGAAGAGAAAGAATAAGTCCTCGTGTACTTTGACTTGCAGTACATCAACAAAGATTTCTCCTAGTTCTCCATCAAGCCTCGGAATTTAATATACTCTCTCTCATAACAGTTCCCTTATGCATTACGAAGCATCTGATCCAAATTATCATTATGCAGCCCACCGAATCGGAACCACAATCGATATCATCCGACAGCATATCGTTGACTTCATCGGTGATGTCATTATTACTACCTTTCTGTGTAATCTGCTCTTCACTATGACTGATCTAATGTGCATACCTCTTTTTGAAACTCCTTTGAACCAAGTGCGTTTCAATCTACACTCGATTCTTAAACATCTTGAGATTATCGCAGTCAATTCATGGACAGTACATATATTCCACACCCTTATTCACCATATCCTCCTCGATAGCTCTTGTAAAAGCAGACATACTATTAATGTACTTTGTACACACACGGTTCTCAATGTATATCTAGGTTCGGTTCTACGTTATGCATGTAACAATTTAGTATTAAATGTTGAATTAATTAATTAGTATACTACATATATATATGATCTAAAGTAGCTATATATATGTACATAGCAAGAACAATTAATTAAATTCAATTAAGTATAAATAGACTATAAATTGGCTAAACCCTAAACCATACTAGAATATGTAAATAATCTTCAAAATCTCTACATCAAGCTGATCTAAACCATCTTCAATTCTCTCTTTACCAAAAGCTAGATCTAAAATATAATACAATTAGAAACAAATTACTAACCATAGGTAGTCAAGAACAAATGGATCTACAATCACTCTTGCCAAATCCGTGATATACTTTCACCAAATGGCTTCAAAGCCCTATCTCCTCAAAGCATGCAGCAGCCTATCAAAGCATGCTGTAGCCTATGAGAACAGATCTACAGATCTGTCGACGGGTCTACGCAATTAATAGGTGGAATTGTCACATATGATTTTTAGTACAAACCGTATGTGATAACTTTATTATCACAGACGGTTTGTAATAAAAACCGGATGTGATACTTTAGATATGGTTTTTACCAAGAACTGTCTGTGATATTATCTCTTCACAGATAATTTTTAGCACTAGCAGAAATATAGATGGTCTCTAAACCTAAACCATCTATGATTGCCCTTAACATTGACGGTTTTGGTCAACCGTCTATGATGAGACGTGTAACAAAAGCCTTTTTGTAGTGAGCGGCACTATAGCACAATATTTAAAACAATGGATAAAGGTTTAATGTGTTGTTGCTTTGTTGTTAAGTGTGGAAATTGTTGTCTGAAAACTACTCTAGAAAATATCTATAGTATATGTTTAACAAATTAGATTAAAGATTAACGAAGCACTACCATGTCTTTTGTGTGGTAAGTACTCCTAAATCTTCTTCTGATATTTGGAATACAACAATCACCATTTGCAAACAAGTAGGTAAACATAAAATATTTGAAAAGTGGCACACCATAATCGACTGCACTTTCAAATGGAGCCTTGACCACTCAAATGACAAGTGGCTATAACTTTAAAATGACCATCATAAAGCTAATTAAACCAATCGGATGCACTGTTTAATCCCTCGTTTGAACAAATCACAATGACAACTAAAGAAATTAGGGTCTGTCTATACATTATTTGACTATTTTTCAGCAAAAAACCAGTCAGACTTTTAGACCATTGGATGCAAATCCAACGCCCCAGATCCACCCATCCAAATCCTATGTAAACCCAACCCTAACCCTAACTTCCACCCCTCCCCCTCTCTCCTAGCTGCCGCCACCCACCACCCAACCCACCTCCACGCATCGCCACCCCGTTGCCTTGCTGGCGCCATTGATCACCTCCCCCACCATTGCCACCTCCCTCTACGGTTGTCATCACCACCACTACGCGTCGATGCTGCCCCCTCCACATGCCCACCCCTCCACCATCTCCCTTATTGCTGGCACACCTTCTTCCTCATCTTCAGTGATTAACTACCTCCGGATCTGCCTCCATCGCGGCCACCACTACACGCTTCCATCCCCTACCTTGCCCTCCTTCCTCGTTTTCGGTGGCTACCACCTTTGGATCTGCCACTATTGCTCGCTGCCTCTTAATTGCTCGTTGTTATCATTGCCCCAACTGCCTTCATCGTCCACTGCCCTCTCCAAGCCCGCGGTCGGCAGCGCCACCAATGCCTTGTCGCCCTGTTGCCACTGCCGCCCACCATCATGCCTCTCACTACTACAAAAAAAAGGGTCATCCTAGATGCCTCATCACAGACAACTCAACACAAACCGTCAATGATAAAGTTATCACAGATGATTTTACAAGATAGACTATCTAAGTTCACTGTGATGGAAAGAATCGACTATGATGACTTACTTATTATAGATGATTTTTATTCTGAACCGTTTGTGATACATCATAAACGGTTTAGAATAAAAACCCTCTGTGATATCTATACTTATCACAGATATTTTTGTTCTGAATTATCTGTGATACATCACAAACGATTAGAACAAAAACCGTCTGTAATGACCTATTTATCACAAACGGTTCATTACTTAGAACCATCTGTGATAATATTTCAACTTACCCGCTCTTGTCGAATTTGAATTTCCCACTCATCTCGCTAGATTTGTTCTTTAAAATAGATGGCTCGGCTGTTCTTCTCTTCATGTCCTCCTCTCTCTTCTCCTCCACTCCTCTCCTCATCTCCTCTTCTCTCTTCTCACTTCTCACTTCTCCTCCTCTACTTTACCTTCAAATTTTTTGTAAAAATAGAAAGCTCGATCAGCTCTTCTTCTCCACATCTCCTGTTCTCTTTTCTCACTTCACTCCTCCTCTCCTTTCCCTACCTCTTCTTTAATCCCATCTATTCGATTTTGCTATAACTTGGATGCTCAAACTTTTATCTAAGTCTGAATTTTTACCATGATAAAATTACCCAATTTTTTAGCTCTGGTATAGCTATTACAGATGGGTTTTACCAATAACTGTATGTGATAACTGATTATTACAAACGGTTCTAGTTTCAAACCATCTGTGATAATGGACGATCACAGACAGTTCTAGTTCCAAACCGTCTCTGATAATAGACAATCAGAGACGATTTTAGTTCTGAATTGTCTATGATACAGTTTTCACAGACGGTTCAAAAATCGTCGGTAATAACCCCTATTATCACTAACCCATAAAGTCAGACGGTTCGACAGTTCAAGGAACCGTCTGTGATGACGGTTCCGAATAGTTTGTGTTGACCCTTTTTGTAGTAGTATCTGCCGCCCCAGCCTCCCTCTATATTTGGACTCTAGTGAACTCTAACCCTAATCCGGTGAACCACCGTAGTTGGAGGCAAAGAACCCACCCGCCAAAATTGGAGACGACGGTAGATGGTGCACAAATCTTAAAGCAGATCTGAATTGCATAGCACTTCCAAATAAATTATTGAACCGCCTTAAATGAAATTAACATGAGCAGGCATAACTTGAAAAGGACTACAGACGTTCACATAACCGGTGCACGCACGCTTGCAAATTAATCTCACACCACGACGACCGCGTACGGCCACGATCACGACCGCGACGACGACCAAACCCTGCCGAAAGCAACTTAGCCGCTGCCGCCAAGCAGAGCCTTGAGCTTTTTCACCTGCGCGTCGTCCAAGAAGGTCACCGTCTCGACGATGGAGGACGGGAGGTTGTTGGCGAAGAGCGCGAAGTCGGTAATCTGCAGGCCGGGGTTGGGGCTGCTGAACGCGACGAGCGCCACCGCCGTCGTCTTGCCGGCGTTGTACTGGTAGTGCAGCAGGCCCTGGGGGAACACCATTATGTCGCCCGCGTACAGCGTCTTGATGAACACGGTGTTGGACGAGGAGGATATGAAACCGGCTGCGATGGTGCCCTGGGTGACGAAGAGGAGCTCGGAGCCGGCCGGGTGGGTGTGGAGCGGCACGACGCCGCCCACGGCGATGTCGAGCCTCGCCCCGGAGATGCCCAGCCCGTTCACGCCGGGGAACTGGCCGACGAAGGCCGGGGTCACGGCGGCCTTGATGAGGTTGCTGGTGTTGCCGGCGGCGGCGAGGCCGTGGTAGTAGAAGTCATTAGCGCTGACGCTGGCCTTGCACGGGTAGCCGGCCGGCGTGTCGCTGCAGGTGAGGTCGGCGACGCAGAAGTCCTGGGTCAGGGCGAGGGAAGAGAAGGGCAGGAGGAGGAAGGCGAGGAGGACTGGGAGCAACACGGTCTTGGCCATGGCTACTTGCTAGCTAGCTACAGGTGTATGTGTGTATGTGCTGTGTGCGTTCTACGCTTATCGCTAGGGCTGGGTGTGGCTCTCGAGGCGTATATATAGCAGGCGGCCGTGCATGTACGTACGTTGTATAACAGTGTAACGTGGGTGAATTTGGCGACGCATGCGCGAGTTCACGTGCATGGCAAAGCGTTGAGCTGTGCATGGTCCACGAATAGGACGGCTTTGGTGAAGAAAATGTCTCGAATTGATGCATTATTAGGGAAGGCCGGGACAAGATGAGTTTGTTTCCGACGACGTGGATGGGGGGACTTGAGCACTCTTCACAACGGTACATGCATGTGTGGCGGTAGCTTTTGTGAGACGATGGAATGCATGCACGAGACCCCAGAACTTCCTTTTCCTATGACCACCATGGCCATATATGCATGGTAACCTTCGGTGCTCATCTTTCATTGCGACAAAAGAGTGCATACATAGCAAAGTTCCGAAGACAAAAACTGCACCGTTCTTTGTTGCTTTGCTGTTACTTAGCTTTGAAAAAAAACGCAAAACAACTGTGTATACATGAATGTGTCACGTACTTTCGTGAAATTTTAACTGCGGGGTTGATAACATTATTTGTGTACTTCCACATTTTGTGATTCAAAGGTGGTGATCATTTTAGCGATGGTTTCTGGTTTTTAGCTGAAATTTCACTATAGCTGGATGAAATTTTACTGTAGCTGAGTTAGTGGATAGTGTAGTGAATAGTGAAAAAAAAGCTAAAGCTAGAAGCTGAAGCTGAAAAAAGCCGAAACGATCAGGACCAAAGACAGCATATCTAGTTTTCCTAAAGCCTAAAGGAGAAATAATTTGATATTTTGGGAAATACTGGGGTTTCTAGAAAGAGAAGCTAGGCCGGCCGGCTGCCAATTGGTCAATTATTTCTTTAGAGTATGTACAATAGTATAGACATTGTTTTGTTTGTAATATACCTTCATATCATCTATAGATTAGACTAAAGATAGCTCGTACAATAGATTGTCTATATAATTGTCTATAATGACCTCATACAATTAATGAGTTGTTTATACAATAGTATATAGTAGAAAGTCGTCTTTAAGCCTATCTATTAAGTAGTAGACAATATCTTTCTCTCTCTTCCTTCTATCTCCTCTGCATCATCTAAAATTCTATGTGGCATAGACTTACAGACAGCTGTCATGTACCATTGCACACGTCCTAATTCACAAAGATCTTCCGCTGAATGGAATAGCTGAGGCTCAGAATCACTTGGGGTCCTTAATTGGAAACAGTGGGTATTTTCATGGAAAGGGCATTTGATTTTGAAGGACAATGTGAAAAACTCTAAGGTTTTGTTATGATAAATCATTATCATTTTGAATGAGTGAAAATTTACAATTTGCAAATTTGCAGACTTTTCTGGCCAGCTTGTGTTGCTTCGGCCGAAATGGATGATTTTAGAAAATTTGAGTATGAGATGATTTGGTTTGACCTAGGTCAATGCATATGTGCGACATGATACATGTTTTAACTAACGTAAGTCAAGTTGTGAAGAATTTATGCCCAAAAATGATTTCTTGGTTTTTGGATATGCGGGGATGCTTTGAGTCAGCCATGATCAACGGCGAGGATCGAGGCTATGCTCATAGAGTTGATAAGACCCAGAACGATCAAAGATACTAGGTGAGATGGTTAAGCTCAAGCATAACACCATTGGCTTGGTCGGTCTAAGTGAGGTATGATCTAATGAATCAGAACAGGATAGACTTACTGACATGTGGCAAGTTAGTGGTGCATCTCACGTGATATGCATGGTGATTGCTTGCAAAGAAAGGTGAATATTGGGTCAAGAAAGGGTATTTTCGTAAGTTATACGGAAAACTAGCTTAGATGAAAATCTTGGCGCTTGAGTGGTGCTTAGCAAGATGGTTTAAGACAAGAAGACACTGAGATGAGCAAGTGGATCAAAGGCAAAGGATTTAGTATATTCGGGCTTATGTATTTTGAAAAACGTGCATAAATATAGTGTGAGTAAAACCTATGTTGTATGGAGTTAACGGGTTTCTCCCATTTCTGCAAGTGGATAGTATCCATTAGGATTAGATGGGGCTAATTGTCTTGTTAATGAGTTGAGATGAAGACTTGCTAGTTAACCATCCAATCATCGTAGTTTTACTCATTAAAACCAAGTGTTCTATGGTTCGGGTTTGAGAAGTGTGAGTGTTGTGGTATTTTATCTTGTCCTCTAGGTGGAGTAGACATAAAACCTTCATTCTCAAATAGCAATATGTTAAATTTATTCGTCTCTCATGGATCCCTCTTGTTTTGGTTGATTTGCTTTTATTTTGATTGGTTTTGATCTTACCTCCCCCTTTGTTGATCTTGCTGGATGCCACGAATTAGTAAGTGATGGATATATACCTTGAACATCAATGCCCATCCATCTAGACATCAGGTTTGGAAAATTCTTGAAGTTGCCTAGTTTTTGTTTAATTTGGTCTCTCCGGGTGATTTTTTTTGATCCAGTTGATTTTATCTCGATTCATTGGGTATTCTATCATATTATGATATGTGAAAATATATCTAGAGCCATCTTAGCCATCTTTCACCCATAAGAATGTCATATTCACAATTTTTGTTTTTTGGCCCGATTTTAGTGTAACCTTCCTTCAAACTGAAAAATGTCAGAAATTTGGTAATAATTTTCTTGATTGTTGATTCGAATAGGTTCTTGACATCCTATAGAAAGTTCATACCAGATTTCAAGTGATTTGGAGCCTTTGTTTGCGAGTTTGCACAATTTGTGATTTTGGCCCGGTTTTGGTGCAGTAGAGTTTCATGAATCAAATAATCCTAATTCTCGTAAGTTCTTTCAAGATATTTAATTGGGATAGGTTCTCAACGTCTTGATGTAGTCTTGGTTCAAGTTTCATGTCCTTTGGATCTATGGATCAAAAGCAGTATGGATTTTTTGGATTTCAAACAGTACTGCTTGTTATTGTTTACCGAGCTAAAATTGGTTCAAGTTTCATGTCCTTCATAACAGTATGTATGAGCATGATGCATGTTTCAGTTAATATGGGTCAAGTTGTAAAGAACTTGAGCACAAAAATAATTTTTTGGTCTTTAGATGAGCAACAACGCTTAGAGTCAACCATGGTCAACAGTAAAAATCAGGACTATGCTCATGAGGGGCTGAGGCCCAGAACAATCAAGGATGCTGGGTGAGATGGCTGAGCTCAAGCATAGCACATGAAAGGTGAAAAATATTGAAAGGAAGTTCAAGCAACGAGTTGCACCATGTGGATTGGTCAATCTAAGTAAGGTATAGTCCGGTGGAACCGAAATGAAAGAGACTTGATGCGTGGTAAGCTAGTGGTGTATCTACACGTAGTAAGTATGGTGATTGCTTGCAAAGAAAGATGAAAACCAAGTCAAAAAAGAATATTTTGGTAAATTGACTAAAATAACAGACACTATCTTGAATCAAAACCTCAGCGCTTGAGCAACATTTGGGAAGGTTGTTTAAGTCAAGAAGGAGCTGAGATGATTAAGTGGATCAAAAGATACAGACTTAGCAAATTCGGGTTTATGTGTTTGAAAAGCGTGCATAAATGTAATGTGTGAGTAAAACCTGTATTATGCAGGGTTAACGAGCTCCTCCATTTGTGCCAATGGATAGAATCCATTAGAGTTAGATGAGGCTGATTGCCTTGTCTATTTAACGGGTTAGGATAAAGACTTACTAATTAACCATTCTAGCTTTACTCATTGAAGCCAAGTGTTTTAGGGTTAGGATCTGATAAGTGTGAGTATTGTGGTATGCAATCTTAACCTCCAGGTGGAGTGGTTGTAAAACTTTCATCCCCAAGTAGCAATATATATTTTTATTCATCTCTCATGAATCCCTCTTGTTTTAGTTGATTTGCTCTAGTTTTGTTTCGTTTTGATCTTGCATTTACCCTTTTTTTTATCTTGATAGATACTAATGATGAGTAAGTGATAGAGATTTACCTTAAAATAAATATCCATCTATCTAGTCATTAGGTTTGATAAGTTTTTGAAGTTGCTCGGTTTTTGCTTAATTTGGCCTCTCCCAGTGATTTCTTGATCCAGTAATTTTTGCCTCAATTCCTTGGGTGTTCTAGCTGCGTGATATGTGAGAATACGTCTAGAGCCATCATGACCATCATTCACCCACGAGTAAGTCATATCCACCGTTTTTTTCTTTTTGGCTCAATTTTAGTGCATCATTTCTTCAAACAAAAAAGTTAGAATTTTAGCAATAATTTTCTTGATCGTTGGTCAAATTAGGTTCCTGACATCTTAGAAAAGGTGCATACAAAATTTGAAGTGTTTTGAAGTCTTGGTTTGAGAGTTTGTTTAATTTATAGTTTTAACCCGGTTTTAGTACAACAGAGTTTCATGAACCAAAATATTCTTATTATCTTAAGTTCATTCAAGATATTTGATTGGGATATGTTCTTAAGGTCTTGATCTACTCCTAGTTCAAGTTTTAAGTCTTTTATATTTATGGATCAAAATCTACTTGGATTTTTGGATATGAAATAGTGCTTTTTACTGTTTACCGAGCTAAAATTACTATAGCACATAGTTTGTTTTGTTTCTCGATCTTCATAGTTTTTTGTGGTTATTAGAGTGAAGAATTGGCGAATACTTAGGAAACATTTGAAGACACCATTCACCCTTCTCTATTGCCACATTAGTCCTACAGATTTGCTCTATTTTTTTTTTTTGGCAAGATCTCATTGCCTACATGCTATAGTTCATGTCTTTGCCAAAACTTGGCTAACTCATGTGCAATGAAATTCACATATTGGAAATTGGAATGGTGTTCATTGGACAGGAACTAGATACAGCTATCACAATTTTTTATCCCGATCGGTTTAATTTCCTCCGTGCGGCGCTAATGACAAGACAACTACATAGTGTTCTATTTTTTCTAACGTGGAACATTCGCGTATCTTGAAAGGATGTTTTGTCATGATCGATCAGGTCATGAAAATTAGAGCTGGATGATCTATCTGTTCGTGCAGCGTATAGCGTATGCGTGGCCAATGCCAACGGTGAGTTAATTGGTACCAAACCTTGGTTGTTGGAGACAACAGAAATGCAGCAGGCAGCAATTAGTTTATTCACCAATTCATGATCGGTACTCACCAGCATTCAGCGGCCAGTAACTGATGCACGATGCATGGTGGAAGGAAACATTCTTTTTAAAATTAAGGAGTTTAGACAAGTGAGATCGTCCATAATCTTCCAACATGGTCGACGTTCATCCTCTCATCCTTTTCTTCTGAACCCAAAAAGGGATATGATGTGATCAATAAGTAATTTTATATATATATATATATATATATATATATATATATATATGGGAGCATATCTTAGTGTTAATATATTATTCAGTGTTAATATACTAATGCGAATGTGGACCATCCGATCTGATCCGAACGGCTCAGATCTGGACTGATGGGAGGAACTGAATCACCTAATACAATTTTTCAAAAACCCCCCTGCCTCCCTTCTCTGTCTTCGGTTTGAATCCCGTCGCCTCCTCAACTCTCCTCTCAGAAATCTCCGCCTCCTCTCCCCTATGCCCCTCCAGCCTCACCACCGCCCTCCCGCCCTCCATCCCCGGCCGGCACGCCGCTCCAGTCCTCCATCCCCAGCGCCACCCGCCCTCCATCCCGGCCGCCGCGCCGCTCCAGCCCACAGCGCCGCGCCGCCACAACCCTGGCGGAGGGCCGTCTGCAGCCTCTCCTCCCCTGTGGCGACTAGGGTTAGGTGACGCCGCCACGCCGTGCCCCTCTAGCCTTGCCGCCGTCCTCCCGCCCTCCATCCCCGGCGGCCTCGCCGCTCCAGTCATCCATCCCCAGCGCCGCGCCGCCACAGCCCTGGCGGAGGGCCGTCTCCAGCCGCCACGCCGCTCGTGCCGTTCCCTCTACAGCCCCAGCCGCTGCACGTCCTCTATCCCCAGCGCCGTGCCGCCACAGCCCTAGCGGAGGGCCGTCTCCAGCCCCGGTGGCCTCCCTCACAATGATTGCATTTTGATATTGCTAGTTGAGGTTGTGTATGTGTATTGAGATTATGATTGTATACTGAGATTGAATGTTTGGGTGCAATCTTTATTCAGATTCTGATTGTGTACTGTAAAAATCTTGACTGGTTTGTTCAACAAATTGTATACGGAGATTCTGAATGTTTGGGTTGTGCAATGTGTATTCCGATTCTGAATGTATACTGTAAAAATCTTGACTAGTTTTGTTCAATAAATTGTATATTGAGATGCTGAATGTTTGTGAAAATCTATTATGTAACAGATTCCTATTATGTACCATGACATATATTGTATTGTCAAAGTGAACATGCTCTTGTCATTGAGAGGATATGCTACCAAAAATTTCTTCCATACTGTTACAAGTTGTTTTGCCTGAGGTATTCAATCTTGTAACATAGCCAGAGGTATTCAATGTTCCTCATGAAAGCCTTCTCATACTCCTACCTTCATTTATCATTTGTGAATTTGGTTCTTAAATCTGGAAGACAATCACAAGAACTTTCATAATGATTGCTTTCCTGTAGGACCAGAATACAAAATATGGAACAATCAAAACAGACACAAGCTGGATACAGAAAATTTTTCATTGCAGTATATTACTTCTCCCCCATAAGATCCCATATTGAATAGACCACTTACAAAAGGACAAGTGTAATAACCTCTTGCTCACTACGATACAATTCAATTCCTGTATTATGCAGTATACCCCTAATATTCTACTTTCGAATCAGGAGAACTACGGTGTGCGCAGCTAAGCTCCTGTTTTCCCCTAGACTGTCGACTTTCTCATGCATCTTAGCCTTGAGATTGACAACAGATGGAGCCGCCCCAAGTAGGTCGCAACAAGTTAGATCGGATTGTCTCCTTGAAAGGGCTAATTTTTGGTTTACGCAAGATCATTGCGCCGTCAAGCTTCCCAAGCTCGTACCCTGCTTCATGCAAAGGCGTTAGTGTGACACAGATAGAAGCTACATAAAATTGCATCACAATCAAAAGGCGTTAGTGTTACACAGATAGAAGCTCCATAAAATTGCATCAACCTAGCATCTGTTTCACCAGTTCATATCTTCTGGACTATAACACAAGCAAAATTCATGTCTGAACACAGGAAACAAACATGCTTCGATTGGATAATATTCTACATAATATTGCTTAAAATGACTAAGAGAATGACAAATATTGTGTAATGTCAAACTGGAGAAAATAAGCCGAGGAGGGAGGCGGCGCCGCGCCTCGGGGAAATTAGGGGGCGGCACCGGGGGCCGGGGAGGGAGGCGGCGTCGCGGCTTGGGGGAAGGAGGGGGCGGCGTTGAGGGCCGGGAGGGAGGAGGCGTCATCGCCAAAACCCTAAAGAGGGCAGGGGCAGGGCGGGGGCAAGAGGGTGGTGTGATGATAGAGGCCGAGGGAGGTGGCGCCGGGGGAGGCTGGGGAGGACGGCTCCGGTGTAGGCAAGAGGGGAGCCTTAAGAGGCTGCGAAGGGGAGGGAGTCACCATCGGTGGCCAGATCCCAAGAGTACATACTCTCACTTTCAATATACCACTTAAACGAACATGTTATACCTTTTATCATTTTTGGTATATGTAAATACTAATACTAAGATACTCCAATGCGACTTGTTTGAAATTTTTTTATCGGAACCCTTTATTTTTGCTATATGCACTTTCATGTATAAAATGAGTACATATATAAATTATGCTATAAAAAATGAACTTTGATAAAAAAATTTCATGAAACTCATTTTAGAGTATCTTATAATTATTATTAGAGTATGTTAAAATAGATAAAATGGTATAACAATACTATTAAAAGGGTATATTAGAACTAGAAGTATGTACTACTAAGAGTATAGAACTATTTTCCTATATATTCAGAGTTTGATATCTCAAATACATATTTTATGGGTATGTGAAGATACTCACGTCAAATACCACGAATCTCAAAACACATCGACGGGGTATTGATTTAGGTACCTAGACATTGTGGTGCATAAAACATGTGTCCTATATATAGAGTACTCTCGAGAAGAATCTGGAGCCACTTATATATAGCCCCTGTTCCAATAAATTTTCATTGTTATAATACGTCCAGTAATTTGCACTGCATATAACGATATACATACTTGCTACTGCTTGCCGCCCCTTGGATCACACAACCAATAGCTAACCACACATATCTTGATATGCCAAATCGACGTGCGTACGGATCAGAAAGTGGGATATCCTCCATTTCGACTGATCGAGCCATGGCTCCATGCACCAGCAGGGCGAGCCCCTCCTGCATGCACGGTGACAAGGGCATCGACGTCCGGTCCAGCGCACCTTTCACACGGTACCATGGCACCATCACATGGCGATGAGCTACGAGGTGAAATGCAGACACAACGGCCGTGCATAACGGGACACCGCACGTGTGACAGCTAAAACCAGGCGCCGGGCCCCATGCATGCCACGCCCCGGCAGCGGCAGGCAGCTGGTCTTCGCGTTTTCTTGCGCGGTAGTTGCCGATCGTCCACGGCAACGCGAGATCGACGTGGCCCCGCCGTTCACGCGCGCGGGAACCATCGGAGAGGCCTTGCAGTATCCTAAGATCCTATGCCGTCGGGTACGTGCATGCAGTAGATTTTAAGGGCGGTTTGCCGTTGTTGTGCTGTACATGTTCGGTGTGAACTTATTCCTTGGGGGTTAACACCGAGAAGAGGGTTTTAATTCGGCTCGCACTAACCACATACTAGGCAGATTTATTATGAAATTCCTGGATTACATGATCTCTCAGTCGGATAAACTGAGAAGAGAATTTCGGCTCAGCCTGTCACTAACCATGTGTTGGGCAGATTTGTTGTGAAAATTCAGTTGGATTATTGCTTACAGAAAAACTAACGCACAGTATACCATGCGAATCCAAACTAAGGGAACCAGAATACACCGTCTCTTGCCTCTATACGATAGAAATCAAGCCGTCAGATGATGCCTCTGCTTTTACGCACGTATACATTGTTTACTCCTCACGCGAAGACTCTCAATGATATGAGACACCTTACACCACTCATTCCTTATCCTCTCTACTAAAAACACTCTATCTCCATCTAGTAAGATGAGCTTACCTAAACTAGTCAAAACATTTTAAAAGTTGTTTGAAATCTATTGAAATTTCTTGAAATTTTTGGTTGAGACTTGTCGAAACACAATCATTGAAACTTGGCGAAACTTGAGTTTCATTGATCTGTAACTTGTTGAAACTTTAGGTTAAAACTTGCTAAAATTTATTAAAACTTACTTATTTCTATTTTCTGCTGCTAGTTTCTTAAAACCCTTCAGACTAGTAAATTGTAAACTTAACCATAAGATCGCACTCTAATAATTATTAATATTTAAGTATTTTTCTTTATTAATCGTACATATAGTTAATATTTCATCTATATTTATACGGTATACACTCGTATGATCTTAGACTAATATGGTATACATAAAAAGTTCGAATTTACGTATTCGACTATCGACATCGCTTCCTACTGCTTAGCACTAAGATAGCTATGTTAAACCAAACGATGTAATAGCACCTTTCTTAGTGATGCAAACACAAGTGAAGCAAAAATCTTTTGTACGCGCGCGCCTGGAGTAGCCTCGTATTCCATTTGTGTTTGGTGCGTCAGGGCGGTTTTAAATAGCTAAGCTTGAGCTGTATATTTTGTCTGTTCTCCGTTTTCATGCCCTGCTCGGCCAGGGTTTGGCCCAGTCCGAACTCGGATCTAAAGTCTAGGTGATGGCCCAGCATATATTGGACGTGTTCTGAAAAGATAAGAGAGCTAATTTAAATGAAGAGTCTCTCACCTCACAAATTAGTTTTTAGGGATGTAAGATTCTTTATGATCCATCAATTGGTATCGAGCCCGGTTTTACCATCTTTAGCTTGAAGGACCGTTGGTGTAAGATGAAAGGATTGAGAGGCATCAATGTATGAAGAGGAGATTAATAGTCTTATATTGATTATAGAAAGATAAAAGATCAAATTTAAAAGTAGAGTCTTTTACATCATAAGCTAGTTTTTAGAGATAAAAAAATCTTTGTATCCATCTATAACCGTATAAATATAGTTCGCAATGGGAAATCCGAAAGAAGTACTTTAGGGATGAAAAGACCTTACAATCTATTAATAATAATATAATATAGTTTGCAATGGGAAATCCAAAAGAAGTACCAGGTAGCAGTGGATAGTGGCAGTTGCAAATCAAGCTCGTAACGTCCTTTGGGGGCGCTCAGGAGAGCTTCTGCCCTTAGCGATGGGCAACGGGCGATTTTTTTTACTGAAGCGCGCATAGTGTGCGCTACAGTAAAAAAAATTTTTTGTTTTTTTTATTTTTTAAAAAAATTTACTTATATTTTTTTTCGGTTTTTTAGATTTTTTTACATTTAATTATACTCAATAAACCAATTTAGCTATAGTGTTTTTTCAGCAAAAACCAAAAACCATCGCTATTCCGATCACCCCGTATAACAGCCGTAGGGTTAGACAGGGTTAAGCTAACCCCCAAAAAAAAGGTGGAATAAGCTAGCCGACCACAGTTAACTCTCGAGTTTTGTTTTTTCTATAGCTGACTTACCTAATCTAGCCGGGCAACATTTTCTATTAAGTAGATTAGATATCAAATATAAAAGTGAGTTAGGTTAATCTACCTAGATTAGGGTTAGCTAACCTAGTTATTCAATCTTAACGTCCGAACCAAATGCATAACGTAGAAGCACTATTCCCGAAGAAAAAGGGAAAGGGGAGATGCTAAATTGCTGGACTCAATGCAATGATGAGAAATATTGAGTTTTATGCAATAATTAATTTACCCAAAAGCTTAAGATGCCAAGGAAACATAGTACTACAGTCCCCTTCACATTTATGCACCCTCAGGGTTTTGACATGGGATCAAAGTGTTTTCTTCCTTCAAATTGTGGCAGCTAGGTCTCAAATTCAACACCTTTTGATTTTGGTATCATATTGAATTTTATGCACTAACCAGATAACCAAAAAGCTCAAGCTATTAGAGAAAAATGGTAATACTTCAACAAGAAAACAACATATAGCTAAAACTCTCACGGCCCACTAACGTTACGGTGTCATGTGCTACATACGGCCCAGAAGGCTGCTGCGTCGGCTGTTGGGGATCTATAATGGGCCTACGTAATCGGCCGGTGTGGGCCGTGTTAAAAAAGTAATTGGCCGGTAGTCAATTCCTTGTACCATAATACATACTCAGCAAACTTCCAACGTTTGAAACACGATCATCAGTTCTCGTCCACCGAAAGGCTAAGATTTGTTTACAAAGCATATCCAGCTGTAAATAACCTTTCAAAAAAAAAAAGAAAAGAAACTGCTGGAGTTGCATCGGTTCTCGTGCCTCTGTGGAAAGAAGGAAATCCTAAAGCCAAAACCGGAGGAGCAGCTCGCTTTTCTCCTTAAAAAACCAATCAGCCGGGGGGGCTCGCGAAGAGTATCCTACTAACCTCATGCGATCCTCGCACAGGGAAAAGCGAGCGACGATACGATCTCGCTCGCTCGCTCGCTCCAGATAAAGTCGACAGCTATCCTCCGGCGAACCCGGGGACCGTGCAAAGGCTTTTCCAAGATTCTGCCCCCCCTTTTTTTTTCCTTGATTATCTTAGAAGGATGATTCTGCCTTGCCCAATGGCGGTGGCATTCTCTCTCCTTTTTTGTTTTCAAAATTATCTCGCACAAAGCAACGGATACTACTAGTCTTATGGCATTCATTCCAAAAAACAAACAAACAAAAACACCGTTTTCGAGAATATATTTGGTTTTTGCGTTGCACATTATACTGTAAATATTATGTGAGAATGAGTGCTTCTATACTTTCCTTTCTAATAAAAATAATATTAATTTCAAAGCATATTAAAAGATAAGTAATATATATCTACCGTTTATAGTGTCTTAAAAATTTATATAAATACTGTTAAGAAAAGTATAGGAACACATCTCTTATGTTTAAAATCTGAAGGTAACAAGCTACGGTACCACACTATCCTAGTTTTTTTTCTCGTGATCTTGATGCATTGTAGACTGGATTTTAACATGAAAAATGAACAAAGAAACGTTTTTATTTTTCAGAACAAGCTGCATAACTCTTTTTTTTATCGATCCATTACATGTGGTCTGTGGGCAATTTCGATGTTTTCGTTACCTTGATGAGAGAGGTTTGAGGCCAACTCCTTTCCTTAAAGTTAGTAGTACTTCCCTTTCCAAAACGCAAGACCCAAATCACCTTTGTTGTTGCGTGCATGGCATGGCATGCATCGACGCAGCGGCAGGACAGGGCAGAAGTGAACCCAGCCGAGATCCACCTCGTGACAAGAGCAAGCCAAGTGTTGAGCCCATGCTTAACCTTTTGGACACACACACTTGCTCCCCCCAGGTTAACTTTAGAAATCTAGCTACCATTATGTTTTTAAATATTTAAATTAGATACATAAAAATTATATGTGTAAACTCATTTCTAAAAATACTTTCATAATATTATAATTTTATTAGATTTTATAAATATATTATAATAATAAAGTGTTGTTATAGTTGTATTTTGGACTTGATGCCCAGATTTATTTTTTGAATCGGAGGGTATCAAGGACTACTATACTTAACATAAACAAAAGAAAGAATTAGCACTAGTAGGATAGCGTTGCTGTGTTGTTGGGAAGTGAAATCATGGGGCTATAATTGCATGGACAGAGAGGAGAGAGAGAATCCAATAGGGGTTCTTTCTTTTGCAGCAATCCTGGTTACCCTCCTTTCAAGGAGAGGATCACCTTTGTTTGGAGTTGTTTACATCCCCCTTCTTTTGCAGGGTGATCTCTGCATCTTTTGCTGCATCAATGTACAGAATCCGAAGGCTGATGCTCTGCAGTCTGCATGCAGCATCCTCCTTCCATAAGGCCCCGCTCAGGACGGCGGTAGCTTCTAGTTTTTTTTACTAATTTTTAATTTTATTTTTTTATAATTTTTTTATTTTTTTAGCTTTTTTGTTTTTCTGTATTTTTTGTATTATTTATGATAGTTTAACATATTTTTTATTTTTTAAAATTTAATTATATAAAAATAAGTCAACTTAGTTCTATTAAAAAATAAGTTCGTTACAGTAAAAAAGCTATAAATCATCATCAATCTAAACACCGCCGTAAGCTTGATCTACCTTAGAGAAACCCACATAATGTCAGCACGGAAAATCTTTAGTATTTATTCGTGAAACATGATGCAACTCATGCCGGTATTGAGGCACAACAAAAGATCCTTTCTTGTTGAGTTTTTCTTTTCATTATTTTTTCTTTGTTACTATCTATTTATTTTTCTTAGGTTGGACGAAACCACGCACACATTGCAGTTGTGGGCGCGTACCGAATTCAAGCAGCATTGAGATGCATGGAGAATCAGATGCTCTGGCCATGAAAAGACTCTAGCCTAATCTTTTGCATATTCTATGTGGGGAAGGCATGGGGTTAGTGAGTTGACAATTGACTTTGACCGTTTTGACCCAGGCTCGTGACAAGCCTCACGAGAAATTGAAAGAAGAATGTGCCAATTTGGTGGTGTCCATGACAGAAAGGCAGCTTTGTTTATCTTACATGTTACTCACAAAAGTAGGGATAGATGCTCAAAGGTAAATGTTCACACGAGAAGACAAGACAAGCACAATGCTCTCATGTTTTAATTAAGCTCCTTTCTTTTTAGATTCGCGAAGTAAAATTGTATAAGATAACAACCTTTTCCCTCAAATGTTACAAGTTCAGGGATGGCTTTGGCATAAATGCTCAAGCAACTGCATAATTTGTTAGGCCATACGTACGTGGTGTACGTTGATAGAGAGGTTGAGGCGATTGTTCGGTTTTATTCCCCGTCAGGCGTCACTCTCTTTGTTGAATGTTCTGCAAGCTTTATCTCCATTTAATTTGAAGATATTGTTTGATATGAGACAGTGTTATCTTTGTTCCGTGGATTATTTAGATATACGTCATTGTAGAATTCTCGATTTTAAGATACGTTACTGCAAAATTTCGCCACTACGGCAAACAACAGAAATTAGAAATATGCCATCATCAACTGTTTAAGACCATAATACCCCTCCTTGCTCTTCCCACTCCTTCCTGCTCCCAATCTTTCTCCACCACGTGGTCCCGTTGAGCTCCCCTCCGGTTGAGCCACCACCTCATGAGATGACATCGACCTCATGAGCCACCACCAAGGCGAGGAAGAGCGGCGGACAGCGGCCAAGGCAGGGTAGCTCCCTCCCTGATCGATTAGACGATGGTGCAGCTCCCTCCCCGATTGATTCGACGGCGGCTTACTCGACCTCCCCCTTGTCCTCAATCTCCCCCGAGGAAGATTGAACAGAGATGGGTGCCTGCCTCTCTGTTCAATCGCGTCGGTGGTCGTTCGCTCTGCTTGTGGCTGCACAGGGGGGAGCAGGGTGTCACTGATGGTGCTACTGGAGCAGGTGGAGCGGCAGTGGACGGCCGGTAGTGGCGAGTGGAAGTACATGGCATTAGAGGAGGGGAGGAAGGGAGGCATGGGTAGGTGCCCAATCTCCAACGCCGAAGGACGACAACTTGCTGTTATGAGCTGCCCAGGGACCCAAAGAAGGCAACCAGGTGTGGGTCGGCACTTTTGACACGACGGAGAACCAACGCTGATTGGGAAGGTCTGTATCTCAATTCTCAAGTGATACAGTTTCATTGGCATAATAGTCAAAAGAACAAGTTGGCTTGCTTAACCAATTTTGGCTGGATTTGGCTCTATGTGAAATTTATCCAAAATTTGGTTATAATTTATCAAAATTCAAATGTTATTTAAAAATTTCGTCTGAAATCCCGAAATTTCGTCTCTTTCACTGCCTAGCGAGAATTTTTTTCAAACCGAGATATTTTTCCCTGCCTCCACCACCACCCCTTGAAATACCTTAAGCCACTCACATCCACACGTAGACACTAGACACAAAGAGCGAAGCTCTGCTCAACTTCTTTGTCAAAGGAGAGATGTAAAAGAAAAGAGATGTGGGGATTTCTCACCGGATGTAGTTGGGCAAAATTGAGGGCCAGAATTGGAATACCCATGCTGACAGAGGCGGCCAGTGGCCGGCAACGGTGAGATTGCCGCCATTGATGGCAGCAATCACAGGAGGCGGCGGCTTAGGCGGCGATGACGCAGAGAGAGAGGGGGGGGGGGGGGAGGCGTTGGCCGCGGAGGTGTGGGCCGCTGCGCAGTAGCTCGTTCAGGAGAAGGGCTGCGGAGGTGTTGGCTGCTCTTGCAGTAGCTAGGTGCTCAGATTAGAATGGGAGAAGGGAAGGAGAGAGAGAGAGGAGGAAGGAGGGCACTATGGTCTTTAAATATTTATAATGGCATATTTTTATTTTCGCAAGTTAGCAATGTTATATCTTAAAAACAAAATTTATAAAGACATATCTCAAAATTAGGAACTTTACGGTGACATATATATAAACAACCGTGTTATTATCATGTCACATGCATAATTATTCGTCGGAGTGGAGTAGAAAAGTAGCACAGCACGGTTTAAATGAATATCACTCCCATGGCTCTTTTATTTTTTATGTTATATACCTTTTTTTGTGTAAAAGCTTTTTTCGGATAGAATGTGCATGAGATTCTGATTTCATCCAATATTTTCAGTACCTTCAATTTTGGCTTAGATGTACACGTTAGATTTATAAAACTCAAAACAACGCACAAGTGAGATGCTCCCCATGTAAATCATCGGAGTCGTAAGATTCTTTTTGGATAATATCAAGAAGTCATCAGATATAGCAGAATATTAGCTCTATCTCCAAACACCAAACTAATTAAAGAAATGCTGAAAGCTATAAATCTAGGAATCAAATGTTACAAACACTACTGTAGCCAGCGTGACAAAATGCAGGATCACGAGAAGGGGTAGAGGGGTTGAAAATATTTGAGCTTTCACATCTACACCCACGCAACACATCAACTTTGAACGCCCAAAAGGATATCTAAGTTTCGCAGTACAAAGCAGACCTGTCGGCACTCAGCACTATGCTCGCTGCATGCATCTCTCTCTCTCTCTCTCAAAGACAATTCTGTATAGTAGTACATAGGATTTTGAGGCCCTGCGCTGTGCATGCATGCATGGCTTCCCAGCTCATCAGCTCCGATCACCAGAGCATCTCCCGTTCTTTTGCTGGCCGGGCCGGGCCGGGCCGGGCGGCTCATCGAACTCTGACTCGGAATCTTTGCTTTATTGACAACGCAGCCATGCCATGCCATGCATGCAGAACCTGGGAACCGGACGCCCTTTTGCTAGCTTTGCTTTGGCGCCCACCCTTTCCATGCATGTGCGTGCATGCTAGTAGTGCCCCGATCTCGTCGAAGCTGGCATTGGCGTCCGCACATGGACGCAGTGTGTATTTTTGTGCCTGCCGATTTAACTATGACCACTGTGCAAAGCAAACCCTCCTGCCCTAGTCCTGCTGATATCTAGGACCATCCATCCATGTACCTCAAAAACGACTTTTGAGTAAAGTAATTAATCTACACTGCACCTGCATGGCGAGCGAGAGGGCGCAGAATCTGCTCATCTTAAAGTGCGCTAGCTGTGAACACCCACGCCACGCGTGAGATGCACCCATGGCTGGCTGCATGTTTGTAGTAAAGCTCAGCGGCGAATCTCCTTGGAAGAAGTACACCTAAGGCTGGGAGGGAGATACGGTGGAAAGCTTGGCTGCTGCTTCTTTTTTTTTTCACCCTTTCCGGAAAACAGAAAGCTCTGGTTTTTCAGCTGAGTTGGGTGCTCATTCAAACAGTCTGCGTCTGCGAGCTGTGAGATGTTCAGTTGTGCGGTGCGCTGGAGCTAGTAAGTAAGACAGGCAAAACGTCCTGCGAGGAGGCAGGAAGATGCATTCAGACGCAATGTGACGTGGGTATGGCTTTAATACTTAATTAATACTCTAAGACCCTTTGATCGTAAGTTTTCTATAACTGCTCCTTGAGTATAATTGTTTGAGGATTACTGCATATTCTGCCTGACCAGCAGATCACTCAGCGGCAATAACGAATCCAGGATCAGAATTTAGAGAGGTTAATGGAACTTAGCTTATCGGTTTACCGAATACCAAGTTGCCTTCAGTAGGTCCTATAGCACCTAACCGAGTACCTCCGCCGTCGCCTTGAGTAGGTCCTGCAGCTGGAAGAACCTGCCCCGGTCGTCGCGCACGTACGTCATCATTCACGGCAAGCACCAGCATGATGTAAGTTAATTTATACGCGCATGCACCAATGCATAAGTTTACTCTTTTCTTCACGGTAAGCACCAGCATGATGTAAGTTAATTTATACGTGCATGCACCAATACATTACTTTACTCTTTTCTTCAGATTCACGAATGATATACTTCTATTGTGGTGTATATTCTTCAAGTTTGTGCATGAATCAGTAGTGATATGATTATCCATCTTCTTTCTCACGGTGCGTTCGTGTTCACTACGTACGCAACAGATCATTACATAATAAATAAAAGACAGAGAAAAGATGGCAGAATATGTGGGTTTCATTAGTCAGAATCAGATGATTAGCTAGCTTTGAGCACGATACATAACTTCCCCTGAAACCAGTAGGGAATCCGTTGCAACCAAGGACGACATTGCAGGCGCAGCACGCATGCATGAAACTGGCGTGTAGGTGTATCCGTCACGGTTGCACTTGCATAGTCGCATGTACCTGGTGTGACGCATGTGCTAGCTCGTGTAGTTAATTCACAATCAACTAATCAACCAGATTAATTATGTAACTAGTTAGTTTTCTTAAGATAATTACTTTTCATTTACAGCGCGGTGAAGCGGGTGAACTGCTTCGACCAGGAGGGGTTCGGCGCCAGCGACTGCGGCGCGTCGGGGAGCACGTACATGGTGGCGTTCGGGCTCTTCCAGCTGCTGAGCCTGCACAACATCGCCTGGCTCTCCGTCGTCGCCTTCGCCACCTCCTTCGGCTATTCCTTCATCAGCCTCGGCCTCTGCACTGCCAAGTGGGCCTTCCACGGCGAAGTCCGCGGCACGCTCGCAGGCGCCAGCATTGACTCACCAAGGAACAAGGCCTTCAACGTCCTCCTAACGCTCGGCAACATCGCCTTCTCCTACACCTTCGCCGACGTCCTCATCGAAATCCAAGACACGCTTGGGTCGCCACCGGCCGAGAACAAGACCATGAAGAAGGCGTCGTTGTACGGCCTCAGCATGACAACCGTGTTCTACCTCCTGCTGCCTTGGGGGTACCCACGGGCCAACCTAGGTCCGCCCCTACTTGGAAGGTTTGTGAACTAGTTTGAGGGTCTGCTTCCAGGAGACTTCTCCTATATGATGAATAAGACACGTGCTCTATCTAGTCCAAACAACACAACGTCGGCACTATATCTCTAACAATATCTGCTTTGTAGTTGTGCCACATGATAATCTCCCATTGACAATAATTGAAGATCAGTTATCACCAGGTATCTTTCTCTAACAACAATCTCCCCTCTAATCAGATGTGATGATTCTATGAGACATCTCCTCATATGGATAACCGGCGCCCCTTCAACGACATTTAAATGTTGACGAGAGAAGACAGAAGGACAATGAACAAACAACACACAATCGCTCAAAGACATGATCAATCATTAGGCAACTAGAATCTTCCGAGCAGTGGGAAGAAGATAGATTAGGGCTAGTTGAGTCCCTTTTGTAGGACCCTTTGTAACTAGTTCATAAGCAATAAAGATCCAAGAAAATCCATCCATCTTTCTCATATTATTCGTAAGATCAGTGATTCGATCGTCGACAGCTCGTGTCGTCCGTAGGGAAGAAGGTGCTGATTCCCTGAAGTCTTCTTCATCAGCAAGCATTATCCACTCTCATCTTATGTCAATATTGTATCATCCTAATTGTCAGAGTTTATTTGAAACTTTTAAAAGAAAATTCACGATTTGGGTTTTTTTTCTAGATTTAATATAAGCTTAAATTGAATTTTTATTAATTAAAAGAATTTAATATGACTAAGGTAAATATTAATATTTATTAAAATATTTTATTTGGATTCCTTGTATCTTAAGGAATTTTCTATGATTTTTTGGAATTTATTTGGTATTTTCTAGAGCTTATTTGATTTTATTTGAATTTTTGAAATTAAAAAATCCTAAAAAAATCCTAAAACAGTAAGAAGCTTAGCCCTTACTGTCCACTACGGCCCATTGAGCTTCAACCATTCGTCCCCCACATCTGCCACGTGTCGACCATCCGTCGGTCGTTCAGCTGCACACATCGTTCGAGCCATCCGATCTCCTTAAAGCCACACGTCAACCATCCGAGAGCCGTCATACTATTCATCCTTGCTTTCTGCCTTAGCCGTCCGATCGGTGTCTTGCCATATGTTGCACATCTGATGGTCTAGCTACTGTTCATCTCCTCCCCGCCGACGCTCTCCGTCTCCAACCTGGACTCCTTAGAGTCCGTGCTCGAGCCGACTCCCGCCGCCGTCTCTTGGCCGAATACGCCTCAGTGTCCACACTATAAAGGCCACAACACCGTCCCTCAGTTTTCTCGTCTTCACTGCCGCCCTCGCCAAGCCGTGTCGATGCTCCACCGTCATCTCGTCCTTGCCCCGCCGTCCCGACCTTTGTTTTCGCCAGAGTTCTCGTCGTTGTCGAGACTGTTGAGTGCTACCGTCTCTCAGGTCATCTTGTTCGATACCGTCGCCCACTCGTTGTCGACTGCTCTGGCCGTTTGCTCTGTCACCGGTGAGCTTTGCTTCGCCACCTACTTCGCCGTTAGTAGTCGCCGCTACCCTCGGTCTGCGTGCACCACCGCCACCTCGCCTGACGCACGTCACGTCTGTTCGGCCACTCGAAAGGTTGCCTTAATTCACGCGCTGCCGTGTCACCCCACACCGCGCCCGTGCAACGCTTCACCTTCTCCTTAGACGCAGTCCACCGTGCACCGAGTCACCATAGTCGGGGCCCACCTATCATCCACGACTATTTCATAGACCTGTCATCCACCGCCACCAAGCCGAGTCAGCCGCCAACTTAGACGCCTCGTTAGCCCTAATCTAACGTGTCACCACATGTTTGGCCACATCACCGCCACATCAGCACATGAGCTAACTCAAGTGCCACGTCAGCATGACACGTGTCAGGCCACGTCAGCCCTACCTACCACTTATTAGCCACGTGTCCGCCATGTCACTACCACATCAGCACCACGTCAGCATGTTGAGTCACCCATTCACTGTTTCATATACCGAGTCCACCATAGACCAGCATTTTTATGCACCGAGTCCATAGTACAGTAATTTTTTTTAAATTTTTAGCATTTTTCTTTAGATTAAATTTTTCAAGAGTCTATTCTCCTTCGTCCGAGCTCCGATTGACCCCGTTATTTTTTCTAAATTCATCTAAAATTGAGCTCTATATTTTTGTTTTAGTTTTGAAGTTTTTAGAATTTATTTAATTTTTTTTAAAAAAAATTATACCTTGTTCGTTTCCTCTCTCATTAGATCGCATCTTCAAAGGAGCGGAAGCACTACCAGAAGATCAAGAATTCATAACTGAGTAAGACCATAATAAGTCATGTTCTTTGATCATATTAAATCTAGATTTTAAATCTATTATTTATTTTATTTTAAGTTATCATGTATTGCTATTTTATTATAAACCTTTGTATATGGTAGTTAGTGTTCAAATTGATTAATTTCTCATTTGATAATTTGAATGTCCTGATTTCATTATCACCATAGGATGAAAAATTATTTAGTGATGTAATACTAGATGTTATATATGTTGTATTATTAATATGCTTAGCCATCCTTATAGACCCGTTTGGTCCATCATCACATATGGTTAAATAATTAATTTGACTTACTGAGATATTGAACCGTTGTTGGTGCCACAATTATAAAATTTGCGTGCCATGATATTGATGTGTTATTAGTGTTGGTTATACAAAATTAATTTTCACTTAGACAAGTGATCATGCAGTAAAGGGGAAAGTGTGGATTCACTTCGAGTGATGTGGAAGTCTCACTTGGGTAATGTCTAAGGTCCTAATTTTGTGCGCCATTAATCTGAACCTTACCTTGCAAACCACATGTCTAGTATGGGATAGATCTGGCTGAATAATTTGTGATATTTTAATTTTAATTTGACCATTGAGTTGAATATGGTTGCTGATTTTCATGAGGCATAAGAGGGGCAATTATCGACTATGTGGTTAGCCTACTCGATGACGAAACCTTAGCGGATGAAATTGAGTTGAGGTTGAGTATTGTAAAAGCCTTATTGTAATTCTCTTTAGTGTGGAGATGATCACATCATGTGAGTACAGTTTTGCAACCTCTGCACAGTGTAAACTATTCGAATAGCTGTATCCCCGGTTATGGACAATGCTCGGTGATTTCACACAAAGGGTAGTTATTTCATAAAACTTGGGGGAGATTAACACTGGAAAGTGAATGTTTAATTCACTGATGGTTAAGTTTATGAATGGGTAGCTTACGAGTGGTTTATTCAATTCCTATGATTGTTTATTTATTAGTGTCTTCATGAAAAGTTTGCTTTAAATCTATTTATTGTATTTACTTTAAATTATTGATTTCTATAAAATAACCTTTTAACCATCCGTTGGTAAGCCTTGCATATTATATTGCATCTTTGTTACAAACGACTTGCTGAGTGCCAATGTACTCACGGCTTTATGCCTACTGTTGCTCAGTTGAAGAAGTGAAACCATATTAGAAGGAGATACCTAAAGGAGGATTCTTCGATGATTTCGTGGATTAGGACTTTACTTCCCAATCGATTTTCTATAGGCATGTCGAATGGCTACTAAGCTTATTTCTATTTTTTACTGCTAATTTCTTAACCCCTTCAGGCTAGTAAGTTGTAAACTTGGCCATAAGGTTATTCTATGATAATTATTAATATTTGAGTCTTTTCTATTATTAATCATGCATATGGTCGATATTTCATTTATGTTTGTATTGTGCGCATTAGCATTATTCTGACTAGTGCAGTATACATAGAGAGTCTGAATTTGCATATTTGGGTCTTGACAAATATCACCCATGTGATCGTAACAAGAACTTGGAATGAGGAGAACTGTTTCAATTTGATCGATAATGCCAACCTCTACATAGACGCATCCATCTGCGCCATAGAACATGAGACTTCTTCATTGTCATCCTCCATCCCAAGCTCACCCATCCCTGAGACCAGCAAGATCAATTGGATGGAAGAAGGAACTTCACCCCCATTATCAACATCGCCTGGGGATCAGGTCGTTCCAACCTTGTCAGAATGCCCAAGCAATGTGGCAAGCCCAGTATTTTTGACCGGCAAACATGGTGATAGGAACATAGCACCACAACATGAGGATCAGAGTACTCTCAATTCGTTTGTGGGCAACCGCTATTCTCCAATAGCTTCTATGTATAGCGGGAGCTGAATGACACCTAGTCATGGTGTCAATGAAGTTGCCTCTAGTGAGAAGCCAGAAGGTAATAACACTCATCATCCGATCTACAATTCGTTGGATCAGGTTGAGTCTACCACACGGCCTTTTGGTGGTGGTGTTCTCTAATTGTTCTCCATCGTGGAGGCTACTGGCCAAAGTGACGGATGGCTCTCCCTCAGTTATGATGGGAGTTCATCAGGAGATTCATGTTGGAAACATAAAGTTAACGCAATCGAAGATACCGCTGCAAATTCCGTGCTAGATTCTCCCGGGTAGACTCTCCCATGACCCACTAGTCGGAATGGTGTGAACACTCCCAGATCACCTAGAAGGAATGGAAACAATAGAACTAGTAGACATCTACCATCTAATCTACCTACTTCTACCCCTCCACGCTTGATGAGTCGCATGAGACGAGCAGGGAACTCACGGCAAAGCTTGAGTCATCATACCCCTTTGTCTGGCAGGCACGCTCTAAGGTCTTTGGTAACTATCCAGAACCTACAATGAGTTCATGATATTCTGAACAATCCAAATTCTACTTTGGCAGAGACCCCAGGATATGCTCACTTTGCAGGATAGGTATCGAAGATTCTATAATAGACCAAGCGCCAGACAAAAATGTACCAAGAACTAATATGCTCTCAAAGCTATACACTAACTTCTTCCACGGATTCTCCACATGATAGAAGCCAGCATGGTCGGGCTAATGTTAATCCATCAGCAGGCCAAAGACCCACTCAAAGGTTTCGTCAAAGAGGTCACAAGGGAAGAAGGCTCTTCGAGAATGAAGCAACTCCTCCCCCTCGTTCTACAACCACTGAATGGTCGTAAGTCTTTCTTATACTTACCCTCTGATCGTAAGCCTTTCTATGATCATAACATAGTTGTAAGTTGTTCTATGACCACCTTATGGTCGTAAACTTTTCTACGACAAGCCCGACCTCGACTAACTTGTCTACAACAACCTGCTACATCGTAGGTCTGTTGACATGATGGTTAATGCACACACTTATTCTCTAGAAATAACTGCTCATAACTTCTTCCTGCCTCTAGTGATACTCCCCGGCGAAGAGGAGAGATCGTGTCACTGATAATAACTTTTGCCAGGTGGTTCCTCATTCCAAATGTTGAGACACCTCTTGGCGTGGAGCAATCGCGACTGATTCATGCGCTATTTAAAGGCTTAAGTCGGGAAGAACGGGGGAGGGAACAGATGCAATAGAAGCAACACAAGACATCCATCGTTACTTTCTCTCCTAATTGTAATCAGTATATGCAATACAGTCACACAAGGATAGGGTTGTTATTCTCTCGAGAGAAGACCTGAACCTGTATAAAATCCCTATGCCTTTCTGCAAATGCTTAGACCTGCATGGACTTTAGGCTCAGGATAACAATTTACACATAAAAGGATGAGTCTTTCAAAGGTATTCTTGACTTCGGTGAGTCAAGAAAGTCTATGAAATATTTTAAAATAAAATATAAAACTTGGTTTAAACTTAGCCAAATAGATAGGTGGTGGGTGCTTGCTAGCATACGTTGTTACTCGGTGGCTCAATGTGGATGATAGGCACGAGCAATACATGGTTAGTGCTTAAGTCAATTAATGATCAGTTTGTGAGCTACTGCTATAAAGCCCTATCATACTACCACAAGGCTACTATAGGACAGTTCTAACTGACTAATTCATGAGTCAAAACTTTAGTCTCGCTATAGGTTGAATATGAGCGTAGCGTAGGCCATAAAAAGTCTCACACGACACAAAGAGGGAGGTCCCGATTTGATAGATTCCTTATTAGGGTGAAACCTTAGTGAAGGCATGGCCAGGTTGATGGCTTTGCATTGTAAAGATATTATCATAATTTCTCCACTGCACACCTAAGAAAGTGTACTAATCGCATGACAATATGAGATGATCATGTCTTGTGGGTAAAAGTGTACAACCTCTACAGAGTGTATAAACTATCTTAGATAGTCGTACCCACGGTCATAAACATGCTAAGTAAAGTTTTTCATGGATTAGACTTTATTTTTCATAAACTGGTTTTGGTTGAAAATGAGGTATATTTTTGGAGAAAGATAGTCTAGGTGGGACACCCATGGTTAGGTTAGTACCAAATCGGTAACTGTGCTAACGGTATTACTTTGTTAAATTATTACCTTTACTTATAATATTAAATTCAGTAATTTTTATCTATTTACTGTATTTCTAAAAATGTTGTTTTATGCTCAAATAACCTATATGCCTTCCTTTGTTCCCGTTATCATTATATTGCATTCTCTCGTGTGACTTGCGGAGTACAAATTTGTATTCACCCTTACTATCTCATCTCAGAGGAGGACGACTTCAACTACAGTGAAGACTAGGACGAGTAGGCCGCGTCTTATAGTTGTTTGCTTGTGGGCAGGCTAGGGCTTCACCCATTTATCTATTTATTTCTATTGTTACTTTCTTATTTTGCCAATAAGCACGGTGATGTTAACTTGGCCATAAAGCCCGTACTCTTTTATTTAATAATAAAGCTTGCTATCTGTGCTTGATATGTATCTCTGTTACCGTTGTGTGTACTAGCTGATCCTGTCTTAGTGCGATTTACACAGAGGATCAGAAGTCATCACTCCAAGATCCAACATCTGTGAACCTAGGCTTATATCTGGAGGCAAAGTTCGGAACCTGACTCTAGAGATTCTTATGGGTGAAGTAACTCCTCTAATGGACCTAAAAATACGTATAATCTCTTTTCTCTCATACTTGACCCTACGGAAGCAGAATTCAATAATATGGCCATCCCTCTTACTGAAGGTGTAATGGTACTTGACCTTTTGAGGAGTTTGATTTGCTGAAGTAGAAGCACTGACTTGCTAGAATGGGTTTGGGCAAATCCACCTAACCTAAACATGGATTTGGAAGGCTTAAGGGGTTTGACCTCAAACTTGCCACTCTTCAAAACTCTCAAAACCTTAGGTGCGTAGTTCTTGGAATGTTGTAGGGAATTGAAACATAGACCTCTCTTCTTTATACTCACTTTAGATTGATCAAGAATCTTGTTGAGGTTCTTCTTTCCACTTAAAAATCTCTCAATGATTTTTTTGAGGTAGTCAATTTCTTGAACTAGGTTCTCACATATGACACACTCGATGTTCTTAGTTGTCATAGCATATCTTTCTTTATGGATAGCTATCTCAAGTCTTAAAGCCTCACAAAATACACAAAGAGATTATCTAATCCTACCGAACTACTCCTTAAAGTTGACTCGAAATGCTTCATGAATCTCATCTAAATCAATCACAATTTCAGCACAAAGTGTACAAAAAATAGAATCAATTACTTTCTTAGATAAAGCCATGGACAAGGATTGTTCATTTTTTACATGTCCTTAAGTGCCTTGTTAAGAGTATCAATTTCAATTGAGAGCTTAGAGTAATTTTCACAAGATACAATTTTAGAATTAAGAAGTATTTCAGTTATTTCTTTCAGCTTAAGTTGCTACTCTCACAATGAGAGCAAGAAAGATTAGGATTAAACTTGAGCAATTCCTTAGTGGCACTATCAAGTTTCAGTTCAAGCCAAGCACAGTTTGAGCATGATGAAGGAATAACATCCAAGCCAATAACATCAAAATAACCATGACCATTACTAGACTTAAGTGTTTTGAGTTCATCTAGAGCATCTTTGAGTTGATTGATAATAGAATAATATTTAGTTGTAAGCACAGCTAACTGATCATGCAAAGACAAGCAAGATTCATAGTTTTCAACATCAGAATTTATGGACTTGAGGCTAACAATTTCTAGATTCAAGTTATCAGTCATAAGATCCTGATTCTTGATTATCTTATCTTATTTCTTCAATTTTGGTTCAGCTACAACAAAAGTATGCTTCATTTGTCAATCCGAGTGATGTATCTCATTGGGATCATTGTACGGATTATCGTCGTCAAAAATGTTAACGTTGGTGACACTGCCTTTGGCCATGAAGCACATGCTAGTGAAATCCTAGATCTTCTTCTTACTCCTGAAGTCATCCTTATTATTCTTAGGCCCTGAGTCCACATCACTCATGTTGATGTTCTCAAGAGCAGTAAGGGCTTGGCTAATGAACTTGCGGTAGTTGGATTTCTTGGACTTCACGTCATGAACTTGAGAATGCCTTCGAGAGTCCTCCTTGCTCATCAGCTTAGGGTACTTGGTACAAATGTGTGTTTGGCTCACCACACTCAAAACAAGTGACAAAACCACTCCACTTTCTATTCCTCACTTTGTGATATACTCTTGTGAATTTGGTGGATAGGAGTGTTAAGTCGTCATCAAGAAACTTCTCTAACTGCTCATCACTCAAAGGATGCAAAGCGGACAATAAAAATCTAGAAGAGCCAAAGAACAAAGGACAAGAAGAGCTACTCTGATTAGGGTCAATCTCATGCATTTTCAACCTCGAGTAGAGCTTATCGATGATAACATTACTCATAATAGTGTTGTCATTGGTAGAAATGATTTTTATTTCCTAAACTTTCACATTAAGTGCACCTAGCAGTTAGTGTGTATTCTTAGATTCAGAAAAAGTCAAGCCAACAATACACAAATCATGGATAATCTTGGTAAATTGTCCCTACAACTCATCCAAGGATTCACCTGGCTTTTACTCGATCTTTAAGTATTTTTTTCTTCAATTGGTTCTTTCTCACTTCCTTGATAGCAGTAGAACCCTCATGATAATCAGCGAGGGTGTTCTAGATCTCGTGAGCAGACCTCAAATGAGCAACACGCTTAAACTCATATCGACTAAGCCCTTGAGTCATAAAATTTTGTGCCTTGATATTTGTCTCCACATCTAGTGTATTCACTTTCATCGGTATGCACAACATAAGGATTCTTGACTTTGAGCCAATTTGAATGCACTTGATCTTCAATGTAAGAGGATATCCGAGCTTTCTAATAGGAAAAGTCAACCCCATCAAAGACATGTGACTTGATTGAATACTTGTCCGATGCATTGCTCTAAGATTAGTTAAGATTTATCGAGAAGAGCTAATGGTCTCTAATACCATTTGTAGAACCAAATGGCAACAAGAGAGGGGTGAATAGTGCCACATAAATGTTTCCTCAAGTATTCTCAAATTCTTCACCCCAGTAGCTATGAAGCTATGAAGATCAGAATTAGAAGTCAAGAACAAAGCAACAAACTCAAAAATCTAAGGTCTAACTGGTAGCAATATTGCATTTTGACCAACAATTGGTACAACTAGACCAAGGAGTGGTATGATCGCTCCCATGTTCTCAGAACAGAAAATCAGACTAAATCCAACCACTTTTAGTGTAACTCCAAAAATCTATAGCCAAATGAGATGATATTTTGCACATACCTTGTGTAGAGTCTTATAAACCTATTCTATTTAAAGATCGCTTGAATTCTTATCAAAGTTTAGAGCTTTCTCAAGAATAAGCAAAGTTGTACCAAAATTAGGTAAAAACTGAAAACTCGGGATATAACTTGCTTATGGATAGATGATGACCAAGATAGCTCTAGATGTATTCTCACAAGTCACAACAAGTAAAATCTCCCAAAGATTCAAAGCAAAACTCTTGAGATCAAGAAACTTTAAGATTAGACCAAAACCAAATAAAACCAAGCAACATCAAAATCCTTCAAGATCTAGTGCTTAGATGGATGTGATTTGATCTCCATAAGTAATCTCTATTACTTACACATCCTTGACACATATCGACATCAAAGAGGGGAAGGAAGAGGTCAAAACCAACAAGAACAAGTGCAAATCAACCAAAACAAGACACTATAAGAGATGAACAAAGTTGCCATATTACTACTTGAGTACGAAGGTTATACAGCCTCTCCACCTAAGAACAAGAGACTACACCACACTACATCACTCACTCTTCTCTAACCCTAACCCTAGAACTCAAGGCTATAATGATGGATGGTTAGATTGTAAGCCTCCATCCCAACCTGTTAAATAGATAAGACAATTAGACTACATCTAATTATAATAGATACTATCCACTAATACATTTGGGGGAAACTCGTTAACCGCATATAACAAGAGTTTAAGTCACACACTTAACTCATGCATGTTTTTCAAAGCACATGATCCCGAATCCACTGAGTCTTTAGCTTTTGATCCACTTGATCGTCTCAGTATCTCATTGATCTAAACTGCTTTTCCAAATGCCACACAAGTTTCGTGGTTTTGATTCAACCCAGTTTTCGGTATTTGGCAAATTACCAAAATACCATCACCTTGACTCAGTCCTCATCTTCCATTTCAAGCAATTACCATGCTCACTACGTACAGGTGCACCAATAGTTTACCACATATCAGTAAGTCTCTCACATTCTAATTCCACTGGACTACATCTCACTTAGAACGATAAAGCCACTTGGTGCAACCTATCGCTCAAAACTTCTATTCAATATTTTTTGCCCTTCTTGTGCTATGCTTGAGCTCAACCAACTCACCTGGCATCCTTGACCATTCTAGGCTTCGGCTCCTCTACGAGTGTAGACTTAATTCTCACTATTGACTATAGTTGACTCTAAAGCTACATACACATATAAAGACAAAGAAATCATTTTTGGGTATAAGTTCTTCGCAGCTTAACATACGTTAGCTAAAAACAGGTTTTGTGCAACATTAATGCACTGACCAAATATAATTTAAATCATCCAAAAATCAATTTCTCAAAATTATGGAACCAATTTTCTGGGCCGGTCTAATCGCCAACTAGAAGTAGGTCTGACCAGTTCAACACAGTGCAAACAACCCATTCTGGAAATTGCAAATAGCAATAAAACTCCTGTCATACTGCTCGACGGTCTGACAGGCAACATACTGACGGTCTGCTCGGTAACAAGCTAGTGATCAGACCGGTTTGTCTGATAACAAACCTGACAAAATGCAAAGTTTACAAAAAAATTAAATTCCAGCTTCACAAACTTGGTATTGGTTGAACACAATATTATTGTGGACCTTTTCACATGGTCCCTCAGGAAAATTCCATATTAAAAAAAAAGGGAAATTAAGTTGCAAGGGCCTAATCATTTCAAGCTAGCTACATTATTCCAAATCATTTGATTTCTAGCTCACCATCATACAAAAAAGAGTGGGGTGGGGGTGGGGGGGGGGCAAATGGTGTAAGTTGAAACATGCGCAATCCCAATTCAATGGCACCAAAAAATTTTGCATTGTTCATGCATCTATACTTTTCAGAGTGAAAGCCTAATTTTGATGCATGAATCAATGGGAATCAAACATCTATCTAGCTGCTATCACAAACCACGAGCAAACATCTCTGCTTTCCACGTCCCTTTTATGAACTCATGGAAAACACGACAAGGTGCTTCAATTCCAATAACATTTTATGTCCCTTGACAATGGGAAAATAATAACAGTTTATGTTTGTGAAAAATCCTAATATTATTTCCCCAAAGGACATTGCTCCTGTCGGAATTATGCTTTATTTGACAACCCCCACTTTCTGCTTAGTATGTTATGAGCACATTATCAGTGATCAATCAAATGCGATGCCCAACAGTAGAAATCAACTCCACAAAAGGCAACTGGCCCCATAGTGTAGGAGTTGGTGCCAATTTTCCAGATGAGTAGTAATGCTAGCTTTAGGTGTATTCGTATTAGCTTATGAAGTCATAAATTAATATGAATATCTGTCTTCTCGAAACGGTTTTTTCACTACTTTTGCCCTCGTCTCGTTCCGAGAATAAGATAGGAAGTTATAGACGTATCACATACCCTACTTCTTTCGCTCCCGTCTCGTGCACGTATCTCTCCTTCATTTTTTCTACCGCTCACCTATTCTTTCTAAAAGCCACTTCTTTTAACCGCTACTATATATTTTTAACCAAAAATCATTAGTCGCAGTCAATACGAACACCCTCTTGATCTTGTCATAAGTCCAAGAGCAACTTGTTTATGTTTGTGTCATACATGATCCATGATTACATTGTCATTGCTAAAAGCTAGTGAGTGAGTAAAAGCAAATAGGGTCAGAAACTTCTCCCGGAAATGTGGCACTCTAAAATTTTCCTTTATGAAATTTGAGGAAAAAAAATCTTCTATCATATTTCATATTTGAACAACATGATTAGGGATTTTTAGGATGAAAAAAAAGAATGATACCACAATGGAAGCAGGATGAATGTACCAGCCAAATGCAGCGAATGTTTCAGCTGTGTGCAAGAGAAAAGCAGCTTAGAATGGGCAGGGCATGATCTCACTTTCCTCTCGGTCCCTGAAGGCCTGAACTCCGGCTCTCGGGGTCCATAGCCTGTAGGGGCCGATGCCATGCTTCCATGCTTATCAAAAACTGTTAATTGACTGATGTGAGGCAGAACTGCTACTAGTGAAAGTGTACCTGCGTGATGTGGTCCTAATATTCCCACTAGCCACTTGGCTTCACATGCCAGGTAAAAATTCCTGGAGATCTTTATGCTAGCTGTCAGGGGAAATAAAAATCTTAACAATCCCGAAGAAAACAATATAATCATATCATAAAGTTCACGATAGACTTGTTTATATCTCTAGCTAGTCGCCTTTCGTGTTATAAAACCGTTAATATTTAAGAGGATTCGTTCCGCTCGTTTAGGCATCAGCTTTTGATTTTTAGCTTTCAGTTTCTTAATTTCGCTTTTTTTTGTTTTTTTAGCTTTTTAGGCTTTTTACATTTTCTTTTTTCCGTATTTGATGGAATAACCTGTTTTTTCATAAAAAAGTTACCATCAGTTATAATACAAAATAAATTTTAAATAGTAAAAAACCTAAAAATCATAAATTTAAACCGAAACGAGCAACACCTCGAATCAGCACCGTGAGCCACGTGGCAGCTCAGTCGGTAAGATCTTTTCCTTTTTTTTCCATAAGAGGGATCGCAAATATAGTTAGTTTCTACCACCACGGCGTGATAGCTGCGCGTTCCAGGGTTTTCTAGAGGGCAGAGATAGCTGCAGCTTCATGTCGATGCCCACCCAACCAATCGGAAGGCCACACGACACGCAACTTTGGTCATCGCAAAAAACGTGAGCTGAGCATTAGAATCAGTGAGGCTTTTGGGGGGTTGGGACATCCACCAGACTCGAGAGGGAGCGACGAAGGGAAGGAGGAAAGCAAGAAAAGATCTTTCGCTCGATGATTGCGCAGCTGGCTGGCTCTCGACGAGTCAAGCACTTTCGCGAGCACCTTTGCCCGATGTTTTCCTCCCTCGACTCGAGCACCTTTGCAAGGATCGACCGCTGCATTGACTGGTGCCTACGCACTCGCTAGCAGTCGGCTTCTGCGCCATTATTACGAGCGCTGCACTTGCCACTATCGCTTAATCATTCAGCTGCCTCCACTCCCCGGTGAATGGCCGGCTGACACGTGCCCGGCTTCTTCTTTCCGTTATGTCGCAAGTTGGTGGGCATCGTCGGGGTTCAGGGAACGTCGAAAATGGATTAATGGTCCTTGTGACGTGAACGACCCAGTGCCTGCCATTTGGCAGCGAGAAAGAGGGGGCGACGAATTGGACTGAACAAGCAAGCAGGCTGAAAAGTGAAAACCAGCTGATTTTAGTAGCACGCAGAGTTTCAGTTGGGATGGCAGCCTGACTTGTTGCCGACATGCACCAAGCGTGAATAGCTGTTTCACCTGTTTTGACGACTGGATATTTACATGAGGGAACGGCGAAAGCATGTGGTACTAATATTCATTCAAACTAACCGTGGCTCCAGACCATATTGCTGACGGCCGCCGATGCATTGAATTGCGTATTTTCCAGTCATTATGTTCCCTTCTTGAATGCTTGATAGCTACAAAAGATCAAAACAGCCCATACTGCTAAAGTTTTCTTTTCGCACTTGGTGTTTGTGTTGTCAGTTTAGTTTTGACTACACAGCAATTTGCTAGCACTAAGCAACAACAAACTTGACAAATGTTTGTGCAAGTCAAGCCACTCTCAGCCACGGAAAACGATTTTGGAAGAAATTTACCGAACTTCGGTTTTCTCAGCGGGGTCCAAAAAATTGCAAAATTGGTGCATTTCGATTCGAAATTTGAAGTTTAACTAAATTCCTTAACTAATACAAGGTAAGAAGTACTTAGCTAGCTATGTGATAAGGGATAATGGTTAGTGAGCACTAGGACTTGAGTTCAAACCTCAAAATCAACATTGTTTTTTTCCATTTCTACTAAAAAATCAGATTTAAAATTTAAAAATTTTGAACAAAATTTTTGAGATTTTCCTAAATTTCCGAATTTCGGATTATTGGTGGGGGCAAAAAATAAATTCTGGAAAAGTTTTCCCTGCTCTCAACCTCTCATTACAAAAAAGATTATCCATGAGAGTTACACATATGTGTTGTTAAACTCTTGACTATTCAGTGCTTCCTTTTCTTCCCTTCCCTTCCCTTCCCCTCGCCGTGACTTTCCTTCCTAAAGAGTAAACAAATCGAGCTCGATCAGTCGCAACTCTGGCTGATCATTCCATGTCGTTAGTTTTGTACGAACTGGACCAAGTGGACCGTTGGAACACGGTGCACCAAGATTAGATTTTGTCGTCGCTTTTCTTTTAATTATCTAAAAAAGGTTATTAAAGATGGATCAGCTGATGGATGGATATGGCTTGGACACTACTCATAGATGCATAGATTGCGTTGTCAGAAAGATCGCTGATACGGAGGTGCCCGATCTTCACGATGCTCTTGAACGGTAAATATACAGCTAACCTGAAATCCCGTGGATTCTGATGAATGGAAGCACATAATTGTCTCTCTCGATTATAGACTCCCATGTACCAAAATTCAACTAGCAATACGCTCTGATATGGAGATGCCCGATCTTCACGATGCTCTTGAACGGTAAATATATAGCTAACCTGAAATCCCGTGGATTCCGATGAATGGAAGCACATAATTGTCTGTCTCGATTATAGACTCCCATGTACCGGAATGTAACTACCAACACGCTCTGGATCTCTGTCTTCTCACCACATCAAAGAAGATGACTTTGCTAGTCCGCAAAGAATAACAAGAACACTAGTAACCGGTAATTTGGTGAAACGCTAACTAGTCGGCTTCTCAACTCTCATGGTAGCACATGGCATAAACCAAATAGTAAGAAATTAATTTGACTCAAAATTAACGTTCGAGGGTTACAAGGGATAGTGGCCAAGACTTTAAATCCTCGTACAAGCCTAGCCGGACTGAAAGTAGGGAAATAACTGGAATCCAATTTTAATTCCTAATTTAAGCTGAAAGCAATAGAAAGTAGCTGGCTGATCATCTTGGTTTGGGCACCCATGAGGTGGGCTCCACGTGGTGGTTGGCTTATGAGGGTGACACACAACTCTCTTAAGACAAATTATCTGCAACAACATTATCTTTACCCTTCTTATACTTAACAATATATAGAAAAGTTTCTACGAATTTCATCCACGCATGTCTACGGTTTAACTTAGATTGGATTTTCAAGTACCTGAGAGATTCATGGTCAGAATGTATGACAAAAGCATTAGGCCATAAGTAATGTTATCAAGTTTCAAGAATATGTACCAGTACATAAAGCTCCTTATCATAAACATGATAATTCAGCTGAGCTCCATTCAATTTTTTAGAAAAATAAGTAATTGGCTTACCTTCCTATAAAAGAACACCAATACCTATTCCACTAGCATCGTATTCAATCTTAAAAGTTTTAGTGAAATCAGGTAGAGTAAGCTGTGGCACCTCTATGAGTTTTGTTTCCAGAGTATCAAAAGCTCCCTGTTGTGTCGCTCTCCACACAAAAGGCACTCCCTTTTTTGACAATTTATTTAACGGGGCAGCAATAATACTGAATTATTTCACGAATCAACGATAAAAACTAGCAAGATCATGAAAACTCGCACTTGACTCACATTAATAGGAATAGGCCAATTTTTAATTGCAGCAATTTTAGAGTCATCAACTTTAATTCCTTGTCCAAAAACAACAAACACAAGAAACACTACTTTATCAGTGCAAAATGTGCATTTAGCAAAATTAGCGAATAGTTTCTCAGTTCTAAAGACATCAAGCACTTATTTCAAATGATCTAAATGTTCAGCCATAGTTTTGATATATACTAGAATAGCATCAAAGTAGACTACCACAAAGCGACCAATGAAAGCTCTTAAAACATGATTCGTCAAGCGCATGAATATACTAGGTGTATTAATTAATCCAAAAGGCATGATTAACCACTTATATAATCCAAACTTTGTTTTAAAAGTAGTTTTCCATTCATCTCCTGGTTTCATACGAATCTGGTAGTATCCCCTTTTTAGATCAATTTTTTAAAAAAATGTGTGCTCCATTAAACTCATCTAGCATATCATCAAGCCTAGGTATGGAATGACAATATCTACTAGTAATATTATTGATAGCACGACAATCGATACATATTCTTCACGTACCATCTTTTTTAGGAACAAGAATAACAAGGATAATGCAAGGAGAAAGGCTCTCACGTACATACCCTTTATCCAAAAGCTCTTGCACTTGCTGCTGTATTTCCTTAGTTTTAGTTGGATTGGTGCAGTACACGGTCGGTTCGGCAGTGAGACATCCGACATGAAATCAATCTGGTACTCAATCCCACAAAGTGGTGGAAATCCGGGTGGTGCCTCCTTAGGAAAAACATCATCGTATGCTTGCAACAATGACTGGACAACACTAGGATCATTAGTTCTAAGCATAACCTTAGTGTCCTTATAAATAATAATAAAGTGCATAACACTAGGATAATTACTCACCTCTTTCAGATCTGCTTTCATCACAATCATGACCTTTTGAGTGCTTATCTTTGCCTTACCTTGCTGAATAATAAGTTGTGACTTCTCCTGGCGTTCTTGTTCAGCGGCTTTTATTTGAGAAGGAGTAAGCAGTAGTAACACTCTATTCTTACCCTCCCACTTGAAGCTATAAGTATTGTCTCGTCCATCATGTTGTACATTGCGATCAAACAATCATGGACGACCAACAGTAAATGACATACCGTCATAGGCACAACATTGTATAAAACAATATTTTCATATTTATTAACCTTGAAGGGAACTTCCACATGATGCTGAATTTTAATTTTGCTTCCTTCACAAAACCATTGCACACAATATGGATCAGGATGTTTAAGCAATTTCAGGTTAAGTTTTTCACATATCTCAACACTAGCAAGATTTTGGCATGAACTACTATCAATGATCATTTTAACATTAATACCTTTCACTTTAGCACTATTTATGAATAAATTGCAACGCTGAGATTGGTTATCTTCTTTAACAAGCATGGATAAATATAGAGTAACAACCAAAGCAAATTCACCTTCACCAGGGCATTGATCATCAGAATCAGATTCATTCTTAGTGTTATTATCATCACAAAGAATAGGTTCAGTTTCAGAATCAGAAGCGGAATCATAACAAGTTTCAGTAACAATCATAACGTTAGCATTAGGGCAATCACGAGAATAATGACCACATCCTTGACAACACCAACATTGAATTGCACTTGTTTTAGTGTTAGAACCAGTAGAAGATTGCAATGATTTAGGTGAACTAGTAGGTTTAACACTAGATGATAAAGCAGATTTCATATTCGAAGCATTGCACACAACATTTAATTTTGTACTAGAATTTGAAGGTTTGTTAAACATACCTTTACTAATGTCTATCTTGGGTCTATCCCTAAGTGCGTACGACGAGGTAGATGTGTGAAAGTACTACACCTGGATTGCAATAGCGTCTCTTCCTGAAGTTACTTTTCCGCTTTGATCGCTAAGTGCTGTAGTTAGTTATAATGGGATATAGCTGAAAGTTGATTAGCTTGTGAATGTTGCGGTTCAGCTTATGCAAGAATCTCGTCATTATTTTTTCATTGTCCTCTAGGACTAGGTCCTAAATTAAGAGTTCCTCCATCTACTTGTAGTAGTTTTCCATAAATTATGTGCTTTACTTTAGCTCCTACAATTGAATAAGAACATCTCGACAGAAATGTACATGAACAAAATGAGTATGCATCTCCCGCTTCATTGCTTCTCATGTTGTGATAGGAGGGTGACCATTATCCCTGTGGTTGTTTTGCACTTTCTTCCACTACATCAGCGTATAATCCTCAAATTCCAAGCAAGGAAGCTTGATTTTTACTGTTTCACTGAAGTTGTGCATACAGAAGATCTTGTCCGCACGCATCTCCCATTTTTGATATTCTCCTATATCTGTACCACCAACAAATTTAGGTATGAAATTTTTTATATTAGTGAGAGAATCCTCCTCATGTGGTACTAAAACACGTCCAGCATAGCCACGATGATGGCTGTGATCTATCGGTGCCCAATTAGTATCGTAGTCCTCCTCAAAGGCATCAACGTAATATCCATCGTCATCATCGGATCCTGCCCTGTAGTGACCAAGCCCTCCTCCACGGACGCCACCCTGTGCTGTGGCTTGCCCACGTGCGGCTCCTCCTCGTACGGCTCCTGGTGGAAAATACATACATCCTGCGGTGCGCGAGGTAGACATGTTTGTCATGCTTGCTCTCTATGCTGGTGTTGATGAGCAAGATGAGCATCTTCTTCGCGCCTGTGAACTGCTTCTTCTTCCTCTCGATGAACTCGGGCAACCATCTCCACGTCAGTCTCATCGAGTCCATGCTCTATCGTTATGTTTTCACCTATAATAGGGTTAACTACAAAATTATTGCTCTATTCTCTTAGTTCTTACAAGTCGGCACAAATCTCCTCAAGCACTTCATTAAACCCCTCTACAATTCGCTTGACATCATCCATGTTAGCAAAGCGATCCCCTGATGGGTGCTCATCAGCTAATCTGTCCCCTATCATGGTTAGCACAACAAAAAAATAATAGACACGATGTATACTACGTAAAGAAATACCTAATGCAACCACCAACCAAGTATCTTTTAAATTCCTACGAATAGCAATATCATGTATCTGGATGGTGAGAGACAAGTCAGAGGTGTCACTAGCTGAAATCCAATCATAAGAGTTATGCTCACCAAGTTTATATGGAGCTAGGATAGTGTTAGTGTATAATTCTACCACAATTCAAATGCTCAAGATATTGTAAAGCTAGTAAACAATTCACAAAGTTATCAAAAGACTATTCGCAATGTCCAAGATATAAGTGATGCACACACACGCAATGATTAATGTGACTTGTTGTAAGCAAATGAAGTTCTAACACTAAGTTCTAGAAGAGATGCTGACCTACTACTCAAATGTTTGTCTAGGGAACAAGATTGTTCACACGATGTAGAGCACAAAAGATAATATAACGGTGCAATGTAAACAGCTCTCCAGTTTAAGCAAAAAACAACAGCTAGTCTCAAAAGATGAGGTAGCAAAGTAAAAAGCAGAAAACAACAGCTAGTCTCAAAAGATGAGGTAGCAAAGTTTTATATGTCTTCTATATGCTCATTTGAAAGGTTTCGACGAGATGTACAACTTAAAATTGAGACAAATCCTAAATTCCGAAAGGAAGATTGAAAGTTTTTGGCAAAAACATAATCCAAAAATTTGTGACACAAATTCGGGGCTGAAGATGGCTAATTTTGGAGGTCTCGAAGAAACCAAAAAGATGTGCCTCATTGTTAGCTTTCTAATGAGTACAAGAAATTTGGAAACGGACTCTGTATGAAAAAAATTATGCTTGATTTGCTAAAGGTATCTCGGAGTCAGAATCCTATTCGAATTAGAAACCGACTCGGACTCAACTATATTTTTCAATTTCGTGGGCCAAACTTATTGAATGTTTTTATAAAATTTTGTGTCTCTATGTAGAAGGTCTCCACCAATTTTCACTAGATTTGGCATCGGTTTACTATGCTTTTCAATTTTTGAAATAGTGACTACTTTTTGAAAACTTCTACACGATTTCTTTGTGGGATTCCAAAACGAACTCAATGTGAGGCTATAAAAATATGTTGTACATGTCTGGAATACTTTCAAATGTAAGTCCCAGCACCGAGACAAGTTACAGATGCAAAGTTGGGAAACCAATCACACCGAATTTAGGATTATAGGAGATCTAACAAATCAAGAAGGGTAAGGGATTTTTTATTGTGATTTAGGGAATCTAAACCATAATAATTTTTATGCGGATTAGAGGAGTTCTAACTCATAAATTTTTTGTTTATAGATGTAAAAAACTAAGAACCTTAAAAGAACGATCAAGCAACGCGAAGAAAACACAAGTTGTAATGGACAGTAACTATGCAATTAAAACTAATGGATTAAAAACTAACTAAATTCACAAGTTGCAAATGAATTGAAAACTAAGGCTATGATTTTTTTGACTTTGTATATAGGACCAAAAATAAAATCTAATTAAAGATAAAAGATTGATCCTACCGTATCAACCCGGTGCTCTGATACCAAAATGATACGGGGGTGCCCAATTTTCACGATGTAGGATTTCTTTTGAATGGTAAATATGTGACTAACCTGAAATCTCATGGATTCTGATAAATGGAAGCACACGATTGTCTGTCTCAATTACAGACTCCTACATACCGAAATTTAACTAGCATACGCTCTGGATATTCGTCTTCTCACCACACCAAGGAAGAGACTTTGCTGGTTCGCAAGAAACAATAAAAACACTGGTAACCGATAATTTGGTGGAACACTAACTAATCGGCTTCTCAACTTCCATGGCATAAACCAAAGAGCAAGAAGTTGTTTTTGACTCAAAATTAACGTTCGAGGGTTACAAGGGACGGTGTCCAAGGCTTTATATCCTTGTATAAGCCAAGCCAGACTCAAAGTAGGAAAACAACTAGAATCATATTCTAATTCCTAATTTAAACTAAAAATAATAAGAAGTGGCTGGCTGGTCGTCTTGGTTTGGACACCCATGAGGTGGGCCCCATGTGGTGGCTGACCCATGAGGGTGGCACACAACTCTCTTGACAATAGCCCAACTTTCCTTACAGCCTAAGTATTCGTTTTCAGCCTGTTCGAAGTTTTGGCATCGCCGTCACCTCCAAACTGAATCAAAATGAATTCTGAAACCCAAAACAATCTTAATATATCTTATTATAGATACAAACAAGCCCATAACACATAAAATTTGGCCAAAAATTCAAACCAACTTAGAATTGAAGGCTGGACACAATCGAACTTCTGAATTGTAGTCTTCTCCAACCTTCAATTTAAAATTTAAAAACTTGATTCCAGCATCTTGGTGGCATTTTCCACTAATATAAGTGAAGTGTCATTGTCTCCTCCTTTTGGACCTTCTCTTGGTGCGCCGGCCTCCCTCACTTTCCACTTGGTAGCACTAAGTTCTTGCTCTCCTAATAATCTGAGAATATATAAAGCAGAAGCATTAGGTAGCAAGCTATCCTTAGCAGTGAAATAAAGGGAACTTAGAATCAGATTCACCTGTTTAGTGAGTTTCTTTGCTCTAGCTCGAGTGATTGGTCCCTTATATAATTACTGCAAAGTTTCAGTCATTGGACCAACACTACTCTTATCATTGTTATTGTTACTTACGTATGATGATAGAGATGATACTTATATAGATAAAGTCTTAATAATAGTGATGTCCTCATCAATAGCACTTGAACTAATATAAAACGGCCGGTGTCATCTTCCCGGCTGATCTCTGCTGATGCCCTTGCCGATCTCGGGCAGCCATCCTGCGAACGCCTTTTGTCGCCTAAAAGCCCATTGGTTAGTGAATTTTCGGAGCAACCTCCTCATAAACAAAGCACTCGGTTAGTGAATAATTCCCTCTCGATCGATCCATTGCAACAACGGAGACAGACAAAATTAAAGGGAGTGAGAGCTAGCTAGCTCTAGTAGTTAAATCTATCCAGGAGTCACCTTCGTTTACCTAATTCTGGCTGGGGATAAGTTTCAGGATTTTATAGGATAAAAACCCCCTTAGGGCGCCATGGGACCAAACATTGTCATGGAGTCGCTAGGATCACCGGTCGGACTCGACAAGGTCATTAGCAGCAGCCTGTAGCGCAACAGTGCCCGATCCCTGTGAGCGAGACAGATAGCTGGGAGGGATCGGGCTCTGCTGCATCCAATCGACAGGGATAATTTTGTTCCATTATGGAGTAATAATATCGATTTTTTTTCTGTGCACAGCATCGATCGGCCAGCGTATATTCTGCGACCACATGTGACGAGAGCCTGACAGCTAGGAAGCGTTACCCAATCCATAAACAAGGTGCGAAATTAACCGTCTCTGTCGATCGATCGACATGGCCCGAGCTGTTCTAGAACCAACGTTGATTTGTTACCACGGCTGAGTTGTCGTGCTTAGGAGGGCCTGCATGATCCAGAATTTCCAAGTCCTGCGATGCCAAATGATCATGCATATTGCATTAGAGCTAGTTAAGTGGAACGGCAACACGGGTTCGACGGCCTCACCGACTGCGTGCCCATGTCATATTTTTCACTCCTTAAGTAACTAACCGAACGGGGGCAATTGTCACGACTTGAATTTGCGATGCAGTTTACCCTGCAGTCTAAACACTAGTTGTGCTAACTAAAAGGGACGTTTCCCGCAAGCACGTACGCCGTTTTGTCACTATACGGATGTTGCCAACAGTAGGGTGAATCTGTCGCAATTCGGCCGCTTTCCTCAAACACAAATACACAATTGGGACGATGGAAAAGGAAAGTAACAGTATCGTGCTATAGTCCACAAAATTTGGAAAATATTGCCCCCAAAACGACAGACCCTATTGGCCGGTCACGTCCGATGTATCCGCCACCACTGTCGATACACCCCGCACACAATATCGGCGCTCACGGCGCACGTGGCCAATACGACGAACTGTTCATATAACTAGCATTGAAGTCATTTTTTTCCAAATTTAGAATATATATCTGTTTTTACAAATCTAATCATCTCTGGTTCATAATTAGTATTAATTAATTGAATTAGTTTTAATTAATTGCTGAGTAGTACTAATTAAATATGATTAGTGCTAATTAAAGTGCTGCACAGTGCACGCCGGCTTGCTGCCGCAGTAGGGTGGCTAAGCAGGTGTCTATAGCTTGTAGGTAACTAATGAGCTAGATAGGAGAAGGCTAGATTTATCAATATAGGTATCTAAAAGTTAAATTATATAAAAAAAAAGCTCCAGTACCAAGCACAACACCTCTAAGCCCCCTCCGCCACATCTGCTACATACATTCTCCGATCGAAAACGGCACCAATTATTCATTCCTCCCGTCAGTCCCATCCGCGCGCGGGATCGACCAAGACGACGGCACGGCACGGCAGCGCGCGCGCAAGCAAAAATTCTCATCTTCTCATGAGCGCCGAACCGCCGAGTGCGACCCGCCCACTTGGCCGCACTGCACGCGCGCACGGGCGCGCTAGCTTCCTTGCGCATGTACGCCGTCGTCATCGTTGTACGCCGCGAGCAACCGGCAAGGGGGAGGATCGAACCAACGGCCGCGCGCGCATGAACGTCGCGATCCCGGCCTTCGGTCGGGCTCGTTCCCATGTGGGGTGCACGTACGCTACGCCTGGATGTGGGGTGCACGTACGCTACGCCTGGATGTGGCAAAAAACGCTGGGAGATGGGAGCAACTACAACTGGACTGGCTCGTCGAGGGGCCGCTTCAAAATGGACAGAACCCAACGAAAGGGGCCGCGAGACGTGTGTCAACGTCGTTGCATCTCAATCTCATGGGCAAAGAACAAAAAAGAAGAAGAAGAAAGTTACACCTTTCATTTTCCTTTGCCCCTCCCCTGCATCTCTTCACACATCCATCGATCCCCTTTGCCCCCAAATGCACCTAATAATGACCCTATCATCATCATTGTCCTCGTCACGATCTTCATCATCACCACCGCCCATAATCAGCAGGATAATCGGCATCATTATCGCCAACAACAGCATTGATCGTCGTCGCCATAATTTGATGGTTTCCATTGGTGTTACATGATCACAGGGGCGGCGACGGTCCTAGGAAAGATCTTCTGCCCCGGGGCTAGGATCGCCCACGGGTCGTACCGCGCCTTCCTGTCGACGAAGCGGCTCCACTTGGCGCCGAAGTGGAGCGCCCAGTCCGACTCGGTGTGGTAGTGAGGGAAGTATATCTTGTAGTCGTAGCCGTTGGCCCGGCAGGCGTCAATGATTGCGTTGTTCTGCGCCACTAGCTCACCGACCGGCGGGCCACCCGGGTAGGGCCGGCAGAATCGGAGCAGCGCCACCAGGTAGAAGATCTCGCCCTCCGGGAGCGCCACCGACGTGTTCGGGTCCCACCTGCAGCAGCAAGTCACAGAGCGTGTCACGGCAAAGTGAGAGTTTATCCTGAATCAACCGAAAACGATGAACGCACACGCGCGAGCGGTGAGCGCAGTGCAGCATCGAAGTGCCGGGCCGACAGGACATGGAGTCGAGCCGAGCCGGGCAAAAATATTTATCAATCATGGACGACCTGAGTTAGTGGCTCCTAATGGAGCAGATGACAAGGCTTAAGTCCAAAACAGAACGGGATGGAGAATTGGAAACCCGTCCGTCTTATTATAAGTACGGACGGCATCTATCCGATCAGACAGCATAATCCCAGTAAAAAACGCTGCCGCCACCACGTCAGAGGCTCACATGCGTGACCGCTGCCGCTGCCCCTGCCCCAAACGGCAACTCTGCCACCGAACGGGCAGCGCTGGTGCGGCAGCGCCACAAAAAGCGAGCTCGAACAGCTAGGAACTAGTGTGCGTCATCATCATTCATCGGAGTGCGCATAGCATACTCACTTGCTCTTGAGCACGGGGTACACGAGCATGGGCCCGTCGACGCCGTCGGCGAGCATGCCGTTGAGCACGGCGCGGTCGAAGTCGGCGATGTCGCGTGCGGAGATGAAGATGTTGAGCCACGGGTGCGGCGCGGCCCAGCTGCCGTTCCGGCGCGCCTCCTCCTCCACCCGGTTGACGCGCGACAGGAACTCCACGTACCCGACGTCCGCCGCGAACTCCAGGCCCCGCACGTACTTGAGCTGCTGCATCATCTGGCTCACCCTCTGCACGGGCACGAGCAGGCGGAGCAAACATAAGCACGAGAGAATGGACGCAATTGGCAGAAGAAACAACGACAACGACAACGCTATCGTGTCACGTTACATCATGCGTAGAGATAGCTACTGTAGATGAGCTGTTCCGTGGGGACAAAACGAGAGGAGACCGAGCGGCGGGGGTGACAAAAGACGGGATCCGCTTCGTCACGGGCGCGGCAGGGGAATCGCGTCACGGCCGCTGAGGTGAGGTGCTAGGGTGGGCTCGAGCCACATTGTACGCACGCTCGGGCGTGCTCACCTCACGCGAGATCGGCCGTGATCCGGACGAAGCCGTGCGGTGGTGCGGTCGTGCGCTGCCTGCAGCTGTACTGTACTGGAAAGACCGGGCCCGCGCGCGCAGCGACCAGCGGGTGTGGGTGGGCGGGGCCGGGGGTGTCTGGCGGGACGCACGGGGGCAGTTTAGGCCTTTGGGGAGAGGCACCCGTCACAGAATCCAGCGGAAGATACACGTCGACGAGGCAGACATCCCCGCCGCAGAAAAGTACACCACCACAGCGCCCGCGCGCAAGTACGGGAATGCCCCCGGCCGCGCGGGGCAATTACGGTAGAGTTCGCGTTGCCTTGCCTACCTTGTCCACGTCGTCGCGGTGCTGGTACAGGGCCACCTCCAGGCAGTAGAGGACCGGGCCGGCGCCGGCCGGGAGGAGGGACGGGTCGAAGCGGGCGCCGCCCGGGATGGGCACCGACGGCCAGCCGTTGACCGGGTCGTCGCTGCGCACGAACGCGAACCCCTCCACGTAGTCGAACGCCGCGTGCGAGGGCCGGGTCACCAGCCACTCCGCGTCCGCCGCGTAGTCCGCGAAGCTCGCGTACACCACCCGTGTCCACCGCACCTGCAAGGACGTGAGCTCGACGGTCAGTGTGCGGTGATTGTGCGTCGTCAGACGGTGAGGTGTTGGGTGTTTTTGGCTCGCTTGCTTACCGTTTGGGGGGCGAGGAAGAGGGGGATGCGGGCGCGGGTGATGACGCCGAACTGGCCTAGGCCGCCGAGGACGGCGAAGAAGAGGTCTGGGTGGGAGGAGGGGGAGCAGACGTGGCACTTGCCGTCGCCGGTGATGACCTCGAGTTCGTCGACGTTGGACACCTGGGGGCCGTACCGGAAGGACTGCCCGCTCACGCCGCCGTTGGAGAGCGTGCCGCCGACTGTGAGGCGGAGGTAGTCCGTCCAGGAGGCGGGGGCGAGGCCGTGCTTCGAGACGGCCCAGTGGAGGACCTCCTCCCAGAGCGCGCCGCCCGAGACGTCGGCGAAGAACGCGCCGTCGCGGACCGAGAGGACGGGCTGCATGCGGCGGGAGAGCGCGCGCATGTCGAGCACGAACCCGCCCTCGGCCATGGCCTGCCCGGCCACCGAGTGGCCGTTCCCGCGGGCGGCCACGGTCAGGTGCGCGGTGCGCGCGGCCGCGTGGATAGCTTTGGCCACGTCCTCCGCGCTCGCCGGGCGGAGGACGGCGGCGGGGCGGGCGCTCACGAGCCCGCCGAAGTCCCTAGCCGCCGCGTACTCTGCCGCATCGGCGGCCACGGTCGGCTCGGCGGCGGCGGCGGCATGGTCCATGTACGCGAGCATCATCTTGGGCGAGCGTTTCTTGCTGCTGTGTTTGTCTGTGCAGCTGAGGCTGAGCCGCTAGCTAGCTGAGCTCTGTATTGTGATGTCACTGCGCGCTCGCTTTGCTTGTGCTCTGTCCCTGCCTCTCGTGGTAGTTTGGGTCGAGGGGTTTATATCGAGTGGACACGCGGACGTCAACTAGTGATCACGTCTTCGAAAACAACAATAGATGGTTAGAAGATGCAAATTGGAATTGAAATGTTTCCATTTATTTTGGGTTTTTTTTTGCTTTATGGTGGTTTTTTGTTTTAACTTCTCTAAAAATCAAAATTAGAGGGATGACTTCTTCAATCAGCTTCTTGAAGTAGATTCTTTAAACAACTTCTCAAGTTCAAAATCGTGTACACCATTCGCGTCAGCATCTCCGTCATTCACTACTGTCTTGAAAACACAAATAAAAGTAATCAGTTGTAGCTCAAAAGAGCAGAGCCTTTAACTACACTCACTTGAGACATGGAAAATGTCTGTGATTAGTAAGAATTACGCTGTTTTATGTAAAAAAAATTTTAAAATTGCGATCTTTCCATGTTTTAAACAGACGTTACATGCCCACGAGCTACTGCAATAGTATGTGGAATTTATATTTTTTTTCTCTTTATTCATTTCTGGACTGAAGCCATCTTTTGCTTTTTTCTGTGTGCCATGGATGATTGCAAGACGGATGTTAAATGATCGGATCTAACGTTTGCTTGTCTGCCACTATTGGGTGAACGAAAGGAGAGGGTAGTATAGGGGCTATGCGTGCATTTGGAACTGGAAATAATTTGTACCAATCCGTCACTTCACTTCAGACGGTTCCTCTCGATAGGCGAAAGCATGGGCATATGGCACCTCCTGCTCTAGACCAGATTTGCCATGGTTGCAAGTTTTTTTGGGGTATGGTGCGTAGCACCCCCCATATCTATGGCCTTGGAAGTTGGAAGTGCCGTTCCATTGTCTTCCTCGAGTAGGTCCAAGAATCATTCAGCAGAAGCAGCCATCAGCTTGCGTCGTCTTCCTTCAATTGAAATCTTTGGATGCCTAGCTCATGCTCAGATTAGCATGCGGTGATAACTTTTACTACTAGAAACAAGGGAACCATCTGTTTTGGAAATGCAGCCTTCAGAAGAAAAACCGGGGCGCATGAGCAAAACCGAGAGAGAGGGAGTTCTCTGAACATCTGACTCACAAAGGATCAAGGAAAACTGTAGACTAGTCTCTCCGCTGCCTTTTCCTTACAACTGGTCGTATTTACGAGCGGGAAGCAAGCTTGCTTACACTGTTACGCTTTGAATCCGTGTCTCAAAGTAGTACATCGTATATTTATATCTTAATAGTACTTGAGCTGAGTGCAAAAAATGATTCGAGGGATCGATCCGCACCATCTCATTTTCTCGATATCGCCCGATTTAATTCGGGATGCAACGGACACGGATGCACCTAAGAAAACACTCAATAGATCACGCAAATATATTTCTGAAGAACATTAGAGCCAAACAAGCAGGTGGATCTATTCTTGGTTGGTGTGCGCGAAAGAAATGAAAGCATCAAACCCAATTTCAAAGAAAACGCACGTATATTCTTGTAGCAATGCGTGGGCTACTTTAAACTAAGTTGGATTCATAGAATTGTACTATGGAAAAGTAAGAAATGTGTCAAGTGCTTACGAAAGAATAAGAGTATGTAGAAGCTATGTGTTAATGTGTACCTTGTTTTGTAAGGAGAACTAGATTTATTTCAAAGTTTTTAGTATCAAATGATATAATTTACATATTTGAGAATATGTTTATGTATTTTGTAGATTATTTAGGATTTTAATACATCATAAACATTAGAAATGGTAATAGAAACTTGAAAGTAAATACAACTTAAAAAATATAATTAAAGTACGAGTTTGATGTATTGAGGTTCTTAAAAACATAAACACTCTTCATCATACATGGATCGTGTAGCTGTATGCTCCTATTATTTCTCTATTAGTTACTCTTTTTCAAAATGAAAGTATGCACATGTAGCTCTATTTAATTTCAAAACAATACGTTGATTATATGTGCAGCAATCTTAATAGTTTACATGGTATTAGAGTATATTCCTCACGCATACACCGATGCACCATAGACGATCTATCTTGAATTTATAATTCCTTACACGTCGGTTGCTCTACCAAACCATGTATCTTCTATCTCTTCTCACCATTATAACTTTTCTGCTTCAACCTCCAACATCACGCTCAATTCTTGATCTATCTCTCTTAATTGTTACCTATTCCAATATAATCTCTTAGCTACTACCCATTCCAATACAATACTCTATTGCTTAGTTAACTCTATTACTTAGTTACCTTCTACTTCTCTCAATTATGGCTTAATGCTGACCGTTGCAACATAAAACATGCCTACACGCGTAGCCATCGCAGATCCCTACCGGAGACACCCGTCACACTCTCTTGGGTGGCCCAAACCCTATTCCCTATGGCTGCACAATCTTTACTTCTAGCTCTTTACTCATTTGCTTCTGTATGTATGTGCTTCTATTTATACAGATGCATGTATGTATATACACATATATGATGTTATACATACTCGATATCCCTCTTCTTCCATGTCGATGTCTCATTTTCTTCAACATTGGTCATCTCAATGTTATGGCTTCCTCACTAACCGCGATGATCTTACATCTTCACTGAAATCGGTATGTCTGATTTAATTGCTGTCTAACAATATAAAGAATCTTATCGCCATCATAAGTAACGTCGTTAGGGCTGTGCATTCGGTTTTTTCGGTTTAATCGGTTCGGTATATACGGTAAATACGGTGTTAGTAGTTCGGTTATATACGGTATTTTTAGAAGTACGGTTCGATTTCGGTAAATACCAAATTATTTCGGTGCGGTATCGGTAAATACCATATTTACCAAAGTTAACGCGAATTGCTAACGATATAGCGACTAGCAAAACGAGTAGATGATAATACATATACGCGTGGTAGAGGGTAGTCATCCTTCAGGCACGCCTTATTGAAGGCGGTGAAGTCGATGCACATGCGCCAGGCACCGTTAGCTTTCTTCACCAACACCGGGTTGGCCAGCCAATCTGGGTGTTGGACTTCGCGGATGACTCCAGCCTGCAGGAGCTTTGCTACCTCTGCCTTAGCTGCCTGCTGCCGGTCAACGGACATGCGTCGAAGTCTTTGCCTGACCGGCTTGGCATCCTAGCGGACCGCTAGGTTGTGCTCGATGAGGGAGCGGTCCACTCCCTTAATGTCCTCCGGGGACCATGCGAAGACATCTGCGTTGTTCCGGAGGACGCGGAGTAGCTCTTGCTCCATCTCTGGGGGGAAGCCTTCGCCAATGGAGACGACTTGGCCGTCGGCTCGGAGGGGTACCCTCTTGACTCCGCCCTCTGATCGAGGCTTGGGAGTCCACCCCGGGGCGGATGGTGTGTCCGCCTTGAGCTTGCCGGCGAGGGCGTGCACCTGACGGCGGAGACTCGTAAGCTCCGCGCATCGGGCGAGGTCCTGGTTGCCGAAGACAGTGATGATGCCCCACGGGCCCGGGAGCTTCAGTCATAGGAAGCCATGATGCGAGACCGCCTCGAAGGAGATGAGGACAGGGCGGTCCAAAATGGCATTGTACGGAGTTGGGGTGTCCGCGACATCAAAGATGATGTCCTCGGTCCTGACGTTATTGCCCTGACAAAAGGAGACTTGGAGACATACCTGGCCCAATGTACTTAGCGATTGGCTCCCAAAACCGTGTAGCAGGGTCCTCGATGGCTGCAGTCAACATCGAGGGATTCCCATGCGGTCGAGGGCCTCCGCAAAAAGCACGTTCGCCGAACTACCTCCATCGACGAGGATGCGCCTAACGTCATATCCTGCAATGTCGGCTCGGATGAGCAGAGAGTCTTGGTGGGGAAAACCCACGCCCCGGGCGTCGGCAGGCGCGAAGGTGAGTTCGCCCTGAGCTACTCCCGGCCTTGGCTACTGCGAGGTTCCTGACGAGGAACCTCCGGAAATGACATTGATTATTTGAACCTGCGGGGGCGTTCTCTATGGCTGCTGCGGACGGGTCCCTGGTGCGACGGCCGGCAGGGCCTGCAGGCTCGAAGCCTCTTGCATGGCCCGCACGGTCTCGCGGAGATCCGCCAGCTCCAGCTGGAGCGTATGGACCCGTCCGCGCACCGGCGTGGTCAAACCAAGCGGCACACCCGTCTGCGCTGGCCTGACAGCCGCGACCAGTGCTTGCTCGCCGAGATACTTGCTACATCGGTGTGGTGGGTTCCCGCGTCACTAACTCGGTCCGCATGACTAGCGGGGCCGCTTGGCGCTCCTGTACCGGGAGTAAAGGTGATGACCATGCCTCCGTAGACGCCGACGCTATCTCCCTGCTCCGCCCGACCGGTGCTGTGGTAGTTGGCGGGGCTGGAGTCGACGTCGGTGACGGCGGGGTTGGAGTCTACGTCGGCGACGGCGGGGTTGGAGGCGACGTCGGCGACGGTAGGGTTGGAGTCGACCGCTGATGCCGACGCCTTGGTGCTGACGCTGACACAGGGCCTTGCCGCGACCCCTTTCCTCCTCTTCGCCGCCGATGATGTTGGTGCTATCCTTCCTGAGATCTTGAGGCTTGCTTCCGTCCCCCCCCCCCACAGACGGCGCCAACTGTTGTGGCTACAGACCAAACAGAGATAGATGTGTATGATAGTGGAGAGTTAGGTAAACAAATATCCTCTTAGGTCTTTCCCAAGAGCTGGTCGTAACATATATGCGTTGTAAGAAGCGTTACTATCGTAACCTTACACTGAGCTTCCTTCGAGAGCAAGCTACGTCATTTACACGGTTTATAACCTTCTAAACAGGCTAGTTGGGTTTAGGTGGGGGCCACCCCTACAACACTAGTTTTTCTTTAGTTTTTATTCTTAATTATATTTATTTAGGGCTTTACTTTAGAATTCATAAAGGAATCAAATTGCTAAATTTATTTATTTTTATTCTAAATTTTAGTTTTTTGTTGAAATTCATATACAAATCCAATTGCTAGTTTTGTTTAATTTTTATTTTGAATTGTATTTATTTTGTGATTTTACTTTGGAATTTGTACCGAATTCAAATTAGTACTTTTTATATCTATGCTCTGAATTTCATATTTTTTTGTTGAAATTTATATACAAATCCAATTACTAATTTTTGTTCTGAATTATGTATTTAGGAATTTTACTTATGAATTTGTATATAAATTAAATTGTTATTTTATTTTATTTTTTATTCTAAATTTCAGTTATTTCTAAATTATAGTTGACATGCTCTCTTTTTTTCAAATATAGATTGTATAATTTAGACCCACCACAACCAATGATGTGGATCTATCTCTTCATTTACCGTTTAACTTGGGAATTCTAGCTTTAAGAGTGAATATGGTAACTTCTTTTTCTTGCTTTAATAATACAATAGATAGATAGATCTTCAAAAATACAACCTCAGCTATAACAAACTTGTGCTCTACTTGTAGTTGCGACTCCATTGCGAACGGATGATCTTGACCGTTTCCGAGGGTACTTACAATTTTAAAACACAGTTTCTGATCACTGAATTAAGCTGGTCTTGGTGTTAGTGCAGAGATGGCTCCACTGGTAGTAAGATGTCAAGGTCGACGGGACCATCAAACCCTGTAACTTGTCCCGATCAAAATCCGGGGAGGCTTTAGCGAATTGTATGCCAGCTTGTAGTATTACACCACTGTTGCATGCAATAATTGTTGCATCGATTACGGTTGGGCTACGATGGCTTTTTGATCCTTCAGACACATTCCGGAAGGAGCCAATGCAAGCAGCAGCCATCATGGTCCATTCGTGCCTCTCTTGATGGCCAAGATTGAAGCAGAATTTTCAGGGATTGTGGAGATTGAGTTGCACCTGCTTTTCTCCATGTTATTAATATCAACATTTAAGAATGTATATGGTACAACAAAAACAAGTTTGAGCCACTTAATTTGGTGCAGTTTGTCCATCATAAACAATAAACTGTGGACAACACACACTGAAAGAATTTGGATTATGCATGAACAAAGCATATGCTGTTTTATTTCCCTTTTTTTATTGAGAATGACTACAGCACGGTGTACCGTTCATGCATATAAATTAGAAAGTCATACGAATAAGAGATCATACATAGTTACCACTAAATGCGCAGTGCAACGGAAGTAGAAATGAAGCAGACAGTTCAATGTAGCATGCATCGGTGTAGTGGAAGTAGTCGATCATCCTTGGGCCAACCATCTCCTCATGATCATCCCAATAAACACCGCAGTCTCAGCAGCGTCTCAACCGAAGTCCACATGTTTATGGATGGAACGTCGTGTATTGGTGTGCTAGCACTAGTGAGCACGATAGAGGTTTTGAGAGGTGGTGGCTAAGGTTCCGATGGGTGCGTCTCAAGATGCACCTTCAACCCCATGCCTCTCTTAATATATAGCATCTAATCGGATCCTTATTTGGTATGATTAGATATTGTATTCAACTCGGAAAGCCTCTGATTGGATCTTTGTCCAATACGAGTAGAGATTGTATCATACTCGGAGAGCCTCTGATTAGATCCAATACGAGTAGAGATTGTATCCCACTTGGAGTCTATCATTCAGACCCTTATCGTTCCAACTCATTAAATGTGTGACCCGATAGGTTCATATATATTTGGCTATGGGCCAAAAATTCCTTTCCGGTCCATAAGTCGGTAGCAGTCCCTAGCAAAATATAACGATTCCCAAATATACATAAAGATTGTATCAGATGAGCCTATATAGTGCTTATGTGTGGATCCTTTTACCTCACGATACTAGATCCTTGGATAGCACACCTTGGATAGCTTGATCCTTTACTTCAACTTGTAGTGGATTATTCATTTTGTGATAGACTCCTCAACCATATTCAGTATGACCATACACTTTCTTAATCCAATCACATTGAGGAGCTTAAAGATATCTCTCCCGTTGTATAGGAGGGACAAATTTTATTTTGATCACTCAAATTTTTTGTATGTTTTATAGTAAACTCAAAAGATACCTTTATAACCACTCAGTTATGGAGTAGTGTTTGGCAACCCCTAAGTAAATTATTACATGTATAGGAAACTATAACTATCTTAGGTATAAAGATCTTATATACACTATATATGAGACTAACTAATGATACTTAAAAATATAATGATTATCGTAATATCTCATAATAGGTCAATTCAACACTATATTATTTAACATATGTTCACATTATTAATTTGATATCCCTATATCCACGATCGATGAAACATGATCATCAATTAATACATGTGTTGATCTATAAATGATAATTAGCCCACATAATAATATAATATTAGAGTTAATTTATAATAACATCAAAATATGAATAAAAAGTTCCACGAATAAGTCACATACTTGTTAATCAATATAAAAGACATTTATGCAAACGATAAAATAACATATAATTTAAAAGATTATAAACATAAAAGTGATACAATTATCTTTGTGATCGTCTCTATAGCATATCACTAATAACACCGTTCTTTAATTTTTCTCTTTTTGATTGCATGTGCATGTGCTTATTGGTGCAAAATGTGTTGTCCCGCAGTGCGGTTTGAATCGGAGGGAAATTCTTTTCCGCCTTTCCTGTGGACTCGAAAGAAAATTCTTCCTGGTGGTGTCGTCACCGTGTCATGTAGTCACATTTCCAAGAAGGCAATGATACTTCAAACTCTCCCCGCGTGTCTCTCTTCTCATGCATGTGCTGGCACTTGGCAACCTTGATTGTGTCATCAACCTAGTATTTATTTTGCGAAGATCACATATCGTCTGATATGGAAAGCAGAGAGCATGACGTGCAATAAGTCAGGTACACCGGCAATGCTTTCTAAATGGAAATCCTTTTCCCCCTTAAAATGCAGAGAGGAATTTTCCAGACACGAGTGCTGAAATGCAAGTACTAGCATCCTTAGAAATGCAAAAGTTTGGATGCAGTAGAGAGGCACACACACACAAAATACTACTTGCAATAGTATAAGTGAATTCGGATAATGCTTTCTAGAGAAAATAGTGGAAATTTAACTAGAAGCGGTCGCTCCCGATCGAGCTGGTCGAGCAATAATTCCCTTGAAAAGACCACTTATGATGAAAGTTGAATTTGGATACAGCACAATAATTGGTCAGGAAATGTCAGCTTCAATAGGTTAGGGTCTGTTCTTTACGGCTTCTAAAAGTCGCTTTTGGCTTTTGCTATAGTAACTAACTTTTAAATGGAGTATTTTTTTAAAATAGGGTTTACAAGTTAATTGTAGCACACGTTAAAAAACTAATATTTGTATCATCAAAAATCGCAAGCGAGTATCTCTCTTTCCGCAATCTCTGTCGCAAACAGCCAAAAAGCCATCAGCCGCAGCCAAAACCCATCAGCCGCAGCCGGAAAGAACAGGCTTAGCCTTTTTCCCCCTCTCTCCCGGAGACGTATTTGTATGGGGGCATTACAACAATCATTCATTGAGAACGTGGACTAGCCCAGAATTGCTCTTTTCGTGCATGGTAGCTTGGCATCTCACCCGCAAGGGCTCCGTTTGGGATCACAATGTGGGGAGGTCAATACAAGGCTCCATTTGAGATGACACTGTGAGTGTGGTGTTGCGCAATTCGACAGCTATCGAACATGTTTACCATATATAGCAAAATATTGTTGTTAATAGGCAATTAACAGATGACAGCGTCACAAAATAGCATATGAAATTGACTTTTGTGAAGCACACCGCAATTAAAAAAACAGAGCTTTGGTGAATTTGGATCATTTCATACGCACCTGCTCACCGATTGGATGCTGTCATATCATTTTTGAAATCGGTCACCGATTGGATGCTGTCATATCATTCTTGAAATCGGTAAGTACGAGGGTGTTTAGAATAGCAACGGTTTATAGTTTTTTATTGTAGTTGATTTATTTTTTACTGTAACTGAGTTGATTTATTTAGTATAAATTTAAAAAATTTAAAAATAGGAAAAATATGTTAGCCTATTGTGGATAATGCAAAAAAATACGAAAAAAAGAAAAAACCCAAAAAAAATAGAAGAGAAAATTTGAAACAGTATAAACAAAAGATGGTGTTGAACGCAGAAGCCAGTCGCGAAGCCAACTTGAGCACGCTGTCCTCAGGCTGCATTTTCATACATTAATTGTGACACTGAACCTGTATGATGAGCTGAATGGTTCTTATTAGTAGTATATCATGCACTCATGCTTTTGGAATATTGCTGAATTTCCACAGCCTCCGTCTCTCTCCAGTAGAGCTGGGAGTTGGGTCGTGCCGTGCCGGCACGGTCCAAGCCCATCGTGCTTCGGGCCGATTCGTGCCGTGCCGGCTCGGCCCAGTCATCCCACCGTGCCGTGCCGTGCCGTGCCAGCCCGCCTCACCTCCGGTCAGGCCCAAGCACGGCCCAAAGCCCGCCGTACCGACATTCGTGCCGTGCCAGCCCAAGCTCAGCCCAAAATAACTATGTACGACGAAGACGACGGCGACAATTGTGGCGATGTCCGTCATCTTCCTTTCTCTCATACCCGCTAGTACGATAATGTCAAACAACGAGTATGCCAAAGTGGCGTATGTTAGACCGAAGGATCTAGTGAAAACCGAAGGATCAAACAACGATAATGCCAGAGTGGCGTATGTTAGACCGAATGATTGCTAGGATCTAGTGAAGACCGAAGGATCAAACAACGATAGTGCCAGAGTGGCGTATGTTAGACCGAAGGATTGTTAGGATCTAGTGAAGACCGAAGGATCAAACAACGATAGTGCCAGAGTGACGTATGTTAGACCGAAGGATTGCTAGGATTTAGTGAAGACCGAAGGATCAAACAACGATAATGCCCGAGTGGCGTATGAGACCGAAGGATTGCTAGGATCTAGTGAAGACTACATGAATGGATCTAGTGAAGGTGTAGTTATATTATCTCTGCTTTAGGTGGACAATAATTAAAACCTTTTTCATCTCTAAATATTGTAATATTCAAGCCAGGTTAATTAGGTATTTAATTACAATCCTAATTAATTTAGATGACAATACATTATTTAATCGGTACGTGCTGCGTTTTAATCTACTAATCATCAAAGTGAGTATTTCAATAAGCGTTTGAAAAATCTAATAGCAATATATTACTTATATTTTATCTTACTTTTATTTTTTCTTTTTATTTTTCTATTTTATTTATTTCTTTATTTTTCTATCTCTCCTTCCATTCTTTATTTTATTTTCCCTCTTTATCCATTCGGCGGACGACAGCCGACCGCCCGACCCCATTCCCTTCGCCTTCCTCCGCCTCCTCCTCCCCCCCTCCTCCCCCCACCCGCCCCCCTCCCCCCCGCGGCCCCGCCGGCCCCCTCCCCTCCCCAGCTCCCCCACGGCCCCGCCGCCGCCTCCTCCCGGCCTCCCCCCTCCGGCCCTCCCCCTCCCGGTCTCCCCCTCCCCCCTCTGGCCCTCCCCCTCACCCCACGGCCCCGTCGCCCCCTCCCCTCCCCGACTCCCCCCGCCGCCGCCTCCTCCCGGCCTCCCCCCTCCGGCCCTCCCCTCCCGGTCTCCCCTCCCCCTCGGCCCTCCCCTCACCCCACGGCCCCGTCGCCCCTCCTCCCGGCTCCCCGCGCGCCGCCTCCTCCCCTCCCCGCCGCCGCCTCCTCCCGGCCTCCCCCTCGGCCCTCCCCCTCCCGGTCTCCCCCCTCCTCCCCCTCCCCCCTCCGGCCCTCCCCCTCACCCCACGGCCCCGTCGCCCCCTCCCCTCCCCGGCTCCCCCCGCCGCCGCCTCCTCCCGGCCTCCCCCCGGCCCTCCCCTCCCGGTCTCCCCCTCCTCCCCTCCCCTCCGGCCCTCCCCTCACCCCACGGCCCCGTCGCCTCCCCTCCCGGCTCCCCGTCGCCGCCTCCTCCTGGCCTCCCCGCCCCCTCCTCCCCCTCCCCCCTCCGGCCCTCCCCTCCCGGTCTCTCCTCCTCCCCCCCCTCCTCCTCGCGAGTTCTGGTGCGGGTGGGTGGGCGGCCGTGGCGCGCAGCGAGGGCGTTCGTGGTGGTGCCGGGCTGCCGGCCATGCGGTGGCTGGTCCTCCTGTCTTTGGCGATGACGGTGAAGGTGCTCGTGTGCCTCGCGGTGAAGGTTCTCCGGCTGAAGCCCGAGCGACGATACGGGTACTCTTCTTCTTCCCTAATCCCCTCTACTCCCTCTCTCTCTTTGCTCTGTGATGTGATGTGTGAATGTGTGATGGGGAGCCGGGGAGGGCAGCGGCGGGGCACGCGAGGGGAGCCGGGAGGGCGGGCGAGGATGCTTGGAGGGGGACTGAGAGGCGGAGGCGGCGTCTTGGCCGTGCCCCGTCTTGCCCCGAGCCCGCCGTCGCCGCCGAGCCCATCGTCGCGTCAGCGGCGAGCACGCCCAATCTGCCGTGCCGTGTGCGTCGCCCACCGTGCACGATTTTGAGGCCCGCCCAGCCACCGTTCGTCGCGCGTGCGCGCACGCGCCGCCATGCGTGTCGGGTGGGCCGTGCTAGCCGGGCCGCCGTCTTGGCCGTGCTTCGGATCGCCCAAAAGCCCGGCCCAAGTCCCACCTCTACTCTCCAGTGTGTCACAATTAGAAACCTGTGGCTGCTTAAAGAAGCTGCAAAAGTTAGAAGAGACAACGGTACTTGTATTAGGTGTGTTCTTTTCGACTGAAACTAATAGCTTATGACCCTAGCAGGCTAGCACGAGTGTTTATGCAAATAAACCGAATGTCGATAAGTCGCTTTGAAAAGGCTGTCCCGATAAAACACTTTGAAATAACGGCAAAGAATCCGTCCCATTTATTTATTCGGAGGAACTTATAAACCATAAACTGAAAAGAACGATGCTATTAACAGTTGTTCTTAGCCTAAATAAGACACACATTGTCTTCCACTTTCCTGAATAGACATGGTAACGGTAGCCATATGAGGCTATGACATAAATGAAATTGATGTGGATGCTGATCAAAACAACGTTATTTAAAGTCGAGGCCAAATTGATGTTTTCCAATATAAGTTCAATAACATGAATGTAAGATGTGCCCTAGAAGTTCATAAGCTCAACATTTAGCCTTATAGACAAATATCCATCAGAATCCCTTGAGGTGTATTCACACATGGGGCGTAACCCGCATATGGAGCTCACGAAAAGGCATTGTCCACTCCATCCTCCTTGCCGCATTTCTCAAAATAATCACATAGTTATGTTCTAGACTGCTAAAGCCATTGTATCTTAAGTGTTTCCAATAGCCCAAACTGAACCATGTTGTGGTGTTTCCCCTTTAAGACCGGTGTATTCTTTTCTTCTTGAAATAAAAGGTAGAGTTTCTACCCTTGGTTTATAAAAAATAAAAAATTTGAACAATGTAGGAAGCTGCCTATATGTTCACCAAATTCACATCCACAAGAGATATGTTAAACATGTATACTAAATATGAACAAAAAATGAATGCTTACGAGAAAATATAAGAAAGACATTCATATAGAAATTTGTGCTCCAAAACTATAGAACTGATCATACAAGTAGTTCTGTAGCTACTTTGTTTTTTTTTTCAAATTTAGCCCTCGAACACCCTTTTTTGCAAATTTAGCCCCTCTGTGGACCTACCTAGCTTGGCAGTTCACCTGCTAAGCCCGTCCACGACTTCCGCCTTGCTGTAAGTTTAAACTCCATTAAGTTGGTTTTAGTAATAATGACAAATATAATTGTGAGACTAATGTGTTTATTAGTTATGATATCATCTGATCTCATTTAGAAGTAATGAATGACAAATGCTAATGTGAGACTGACATGCTTGATTGATTATGACCTTTTAAGTCTCACTTAGATGAAGAGGTGAAAATTACAGAGGTATGCACTCGATATTACATTTTTTATATTTTAGTGTATTTCTTGGATTTAAAATATAAATTAAACTTCACTAAAAGTATAAGATGAATATGTGCATATGTTTTCTACTATGCATTCTTGTACACACACATATAGGGGAAGTTCAATTTATGCTTTGTGGTTTCGTAGTATTGATCTATGTTTCTCTTTCCACATATTAAGAATCTTTACTTTGAAATGCATTATTTGAGTATATATAACTTGTGTAGTTCATATATACTCATAATCGGGTTGTCATCTAATTCCTCCATTATGTATTAATGGTTGGATGATTAATAATAACCGGATAAGTAAGTTTTGCTAGAAATTAATATCAAAGATAAACACACATATTCAAATGAGTTAATTACTTAAAAAATTTATTCTAGAGTATACAATTATTGTGTACATAGTGTATACTCGCAAATCAATTTCTACCTTATTATTTGTTGAGATTGCCATTTAAACATTAATAAAGCTCATTATTATATTTCTATAATTTATTTTATCTTTTTTTAATTATACATATTTTTGGGTATTCAGACATTTTTTTCAAATGTTTTGGGCCAAAATGGGCTAGCCGTGTGTAACATCTTGGTTTTCAGTGCATTTTTAAGGTTTTTAAAATAAAAATAGCCATTTGAATTTTTCTTGAATTGATTAAAGCTTAATTGGAATTTTTGAAATTAAAAAGATTTAATATGCATGTCGTTGTGTTGCAAGGAATTTTTTGTATTTTCTTGGATTTTTTGGAGTTTATTTGCTATTTCTTTGAACTCAATTTGAATTATCCCAATTTCTAGAAATCAGGAATCTCTAAAAAATTTGAAAAGCTTTGTGGGCCGAATCCTTCTCTCAGCCCATCTTCTGGCCTGGTCCACTATTCTAGATGTTGCTTAGTCTAGCACAACCCAGCAACCCGCTCTGCTCCCATCACCACATGTTATCACTAGCTCGCCTCTCCCTCCTGTCGGCCAGCTGTCGCTATTGTTTATATTCCTCACGAGTTCATCGCTCGCACGCGAACGATGCTGCCGCCGTCTTTGCCCCAGACTCAGAGTCCACACCTCGCATGGACCCCCTCACCTCACCAATAACTAGCCCTCGCACACTGAGCTGTTTCCTTCCTTTCTTTGCTTCACCATCGAATTCCGCTGCAGTCACTGCCACCTTCATCAACTCTGGCAAGCAATCGCCCCCACATTGGTAAGTCCCTACTCTCACCGACCACTCCAATAGGTTTGCCTCATCAAGAACTCCATCCCTATTGCTTCATCCTCATCGGGAACTCACTAATGCTCACTGTTGCCATGGTCGAGCCTTCTCCACCATAGAAACCTCACTACCAGTTGCCTCTGTTGACCGTTGGTCTCCGCACCATGCTCAATCACACCGCATTGCTTCTAGGAACCTTTTGTGCGCATCGCCAACCCAAGCCAAGCCTCCCCTCGCTAGATTAACTTCCACCCATGCTTGTACCGCTGTGAACCTCGACGCCAACCACCTTGCCGGTCATCTCCGCCAGATTCGAACTGCTCGATGAGTTTGCCTTGTTAAGTGGAATCCCATGGTGACCTTACCAACCCGTCGATCGCCATCGTCAGAGTCGAGCACCATTGCTCATCCATCTCCCATGTCAGCAACCTATGTGGCTAGCCACATCAGTGCAACACCAGCCGAGTCTTCCACCTTAGCACCTAATGCACTATTCTATACACCGAGTCCACTATAGAACCAAAATCAATATAGACCAGGTCCACATGTTTGTGACCAAAACCCTTTTCCTTTAGAAAAATAATTTGGTCAAAATCCAAAATCCCTGCTGACATCATAAATCCAATTTTATTATGAAAAATAAATCCAAAAACTACTGAAATATTGATTTCCTTATCTCTTTCTTAGATTCAAATCTTCCTAGAGTCTGTTTTCCTCCATTCAAACTTCGATTGACCTGATTCTTCTTTCTAAATTTATCTAAAATTAAGCCCAATCTTTTAGTTTGAGTTTTTTTAATTGTTTTTGGATTTTATTTGGATTTTTTCTATTTATGTGTGTTTCACTCACTTTCTCTCTCGTTAGATAACTTCTTCGAATGAGCAGAAGCAAGATTTGAAGATCGAGTTGTGATAATTGAGCAAGGCCAAGGTAAGTTATGATCTTTGATCATGTTAAATCTATTATTTTAAATATATGTATTATTATTTTGTTTTAAACAATTATGCATTGCTAATTTATTACAAACCTTTGTACACAGTAGCTATGAACAAATTCTGATTAAATCCCTCTTTTGATAATTTGAGTACCATGATTCCATTGTCATCATAGGATGGTTAATTATCTAGTAATGCAATATTAGCATCCACTTGGGTTGTACGTTTAGTATGCTTAGCTATGCTTATTGGTATATTGGGCTCATCGTCCATTGATTAATTAATTAATTTTGACTTAATGAGATATTGAATAGTGGTGGTAGCCACAGTTATAAAAATTTATATTCCACAACATGAGTAGTGTCATTGGTCTTGCTTAAACAAAATAGTTTTCACTTGTGTGAGTAATCGTGCAGTAAAGTGGTACAATTAGCACATTGGGATGTAGATGTCTCACTTGGGAATTGATTAAGGACTTAACTTTGTGTGCTATTTATCTGAGCTTTATCATGCAACCACATGTCTGGTATAGAATGAACCTTGCTAATTAATTTATGATGTTTCAACTTCTGTTTTACCATTGAGAAGAATGTGGGTATGGCTGTAGCCATTGGTTCACATAGGCGCAAGAGGAGACTTTCCAACTAGGTGGTTAGCCTACTCGGCCATGAAATCTTAGCAGACAGAATCAGGTTAAGATTGAGCATTGTAAAATTGTTATGACAATTTCTTTGTCGCACACATTTAGAAGTGTGTCAAACGAAAATTATAAGTTGATTATCTCTTTTGGGTAAAGTTATGCAATCTCTATAGAGTGTAAAACTATTCGAATAGTCGTATCCTCGACTATGGATAATACTCGATGATTTCATGAGGGGTAGAATTTTATAAAACTTTGGTTTGGTTGAAAAGTGAATGGTTAGTTGACTTGTAGGTTATTCAATTCCTTTGATTCATTAATTATTTACTTATTACTCATTTTCAAAGTATGCTTTTAATCTACTTATTGTATTTACTCCAAATTATTGCTTTCTACAAGATAACCACTCTATTGTTCTTTGATAAGTCTTGCATCATTATATATTATATCTTGTTACAAATGACTTACTGAGTAATCTATAAACTCATAGCTATATCCTTTTTTTGTTCAGTTGCTGAGGAAGAACCATACCAAATAGAGGTATTTGATGAGGAATGCTTCGACGACTTCGCAGATTAGGATTTTTCTCACAGTCCATTGCCTATGGGCATGTCGAATGGCCATTGTGATTATCTTTATTTTTATCACTACTAGTTTTGTTAGGCCATTCAGAATATTATTTGTAAGTTTAGTCATAAGGTCTCTACTCTGATAATTAATAATACTTGCTTCTTTCATTGTTATTTGTGGTTACAATTGATATTTCATCTATATGTTTACTGTGTACACTAGCATGATTTTGTACTAATACAGAATACACAAAAAGTTCAGATTTGCATATATACATATATATATATATATATATATATATATATATATATATATATATATGTCTCAACATCGTAGCTCCTTGGTCTGTTAGGCAAAATGGGCGCATACCACCCGGCACGGTGTGAATGCTCGCTGGGTCGCCGCCTCAGCCCACAGGCCAGCATAGCATGGCCCATTTAGGCTGACAGGCTAAGTGGATTGTGCCTAAAGGTGGCAATGGGTACCCGAAACCCGAGTACCCGATGAGTTTTACCCGATAAAGAAGTGGGTATGGAACGATATCTTCACCCGCGGGTATGGTAATGGGCAAAAACCTCTACCCATCGCGTAGAGCGAGTACGGGTACGGGTGTATACTACCCGTACCCACCTACCCGCGGGTAAAAATACCCGGAGGCCATATGCCGGCGGCCCATATACTCATGGGTCATGGCCCATAGCCCGTCGATATATATTCGATGAAACCCTAGCCGAATCCCCATCCACTCCCGTCGGGTGTCGGCCGTCTCGATCTCCATCTCCCGATTCTCCCCCAAATCCCCAATCCTACCTCCCCCAATCCCCCGTCGACCCGGCCCTCCCCTCCTGCCTCCCCGATCCCCGCCGCCCTCCCCTCCTGCCTCCCCCGATCCATGGCGGCGAACTCCGGCACCACGCACGAGGACAACCGGTGATGCTCTTCCTCATCCTTAAGACCTTAACCTTGCTGTTCTTTTGCCTTTTGCTGACCCCGACGCCGTCCCGAAGGGACGACGACCTGCACCCACCGGATCCGGAGGACACAAGGAAGAAGGACCCGCCGGCTGCCCCGGCTGCTCCTCCGTTGCTTGCACTGCTTGAGACCGTCCACTGTGTTGGTGTGACCGAGAAGAAGCAAGCCGCAGCCGCTGTGACTCGACGCCTCGTGAAGCCAAGGACTGCTGAAATAGCTCGCCGACCTCCCTTGTCTCCGACGACTACAGCTGCTGCTACTCTCCAAGGCTGCAACCAGAACCTTCGTCGCTCCCGCGGGTAAGAAAATCAGATGATGTATGTTAAGGATATTTATGTTTGTTCAGAGATGGCAATGTTAAGGAGATTGCAATATGTTTGTTCAGATGATTCATGTTCAGAGATGGCAATGTTAAGGAGATTGCAATGTTAAGCAGATGATTTATGGTAAGGAAATTCATGTTTGTTCAGATACATGCGTGAGATGGTAATGTTAACTAGCTGTTAAGGAGATTTATGTGTGTTTAGAGATATATGTAATATGTTCATTTTATGATCTGTGTAATTGATCAATGTGCTGGTACAGAGTAAGAAAAATGTCTGCAGCCAATGGGAGTGATGGTAGCGATCACCGCTAAGTCCAATATCTCAAGGCTCACATGTACAATTAGAGTCAAGTCCAATATCCGGATCACCTCAACTTTGAATCTATCAATAACTCGAGGCGAGTCAATTGGAATAGATGATGATGATGATGGGATTGAGATAGATGATGATGATGAAGGTGTAGTTGTGGCTGGTTCCAAGAGGAAGCTCACATCAGCTGTTTGGAAAGAGTTCACAAAAGTGGAGATTGGGGGCACGGTCCGGGCAAAATGCAACTATTGTTCTAAGAAGCTTTCTGGAGAGTCAAGGAATGGGACTAACCACCTTCGTCTCCATTTGAAGTCTTGCGTGCAAAAGAAGATCAAGCTGAATGGAAAGACAATGGCACAATCTTCTTTGAGGTTTGGTAGAACAGATGCAGGGACAGTTTTAGTGGAGAACTACACCTTTGATCAAGATATAGCTAGGAAAGAACTTAGTGCAATGATAGTACTACATGAGTACCCCTTAAGCATGGTCGATCATGTTGGCTTTCGAAGATTTGTTGGTGCACTTCAGCCACTATTCAAGATTGGGACAAGGAACACAATAAGGTATAAGAGCTATGAGCCTATGACTTGTACTCACGATTGTTACGCTAATGATAAATGAATTTTCTAACCTTTTTTTTGTTTCAGATATGATATTATGATGCAATATGAGTTGGAGAAGAAGAAAGCCATTGAATATATGGCTGCAATGCAATCAAGGTTGTTCTAAGAAAGCCATTGAAGAAGAAAGCCTTTTGGTCCTGCCTCCAAGATATACAAGAGGGGCTGCAGGTTATATTGTTCATAACTTGCCCTTTGAATCTGTGCTCTTTCTCATGGATGTTTACTCATGCAAATCTGTTCATGTAGGAGCTTGCCCTTTGAATCAATCCGCCCTCCAAGTCCAAGCTTCATCAATCATCACCCTGCAGCTACTCCAAGTCAAAAAAGCAAGTGCAATATGTATCTCCTTTTGATTGTAATTAAATGCTGCTAGCTATTGTGTACTCTGGGCCTTTTGCTGGTATTACAACTGCTATGGTTGAGTCAAAACATGTAATATAATATGTGATGAACTCATGAACTTGGTGGTGTGGTGTATTGCTGTTGGTCTATGTACTCTGTTTGTATGGCTGCAGTTTGAAGTTGTTTGGTCTATAAACTTGTATGGCTGTAGTTTGAAGTTGCTGAGATGTACTTAGCAGTTTGAACTTGTATGGCTGCAGTTTGAAGTTGTATGGTCTGTCTCTATGAACTTGTATTTGAACTTGTATTTGTATTCTTTGCTGACTTAGTTGTTTTCTCTGCTTCTGCTACCTGTGCTACCCAATAATGGGCAGCATGCACTGCCTTGCTAGCTCAGCAGCGAGACGGGTATGGGTTACCCGTCGGGTATAAATACCATGTGCGGCGTAGTGCGGTGCGTTTTATACCCGGGTGCAGGTACGGGTATCGTAGCGGGTAGATTTATATTTGACGGGTGCGGGTATGGGATAGCTATACCCGTCGGGTATGTACCCGTTGCCAACTTGAATTGTGCCTAACGGGCCCATGCCATATCAGGCCCGTGCAGTACCGGGCCGTGCTGCCCATTTGGACACCACTAGTGTCTAACACTATTTATTTTATTTCAATCAACTGAAGTTGATGTGTTGGAGCGGCTACCATTCCTGTTTGAGAACCTTAGGAGTATAGTTCTTGCAGTGAATTTTTGTAAAAAATGTCCCACATTTTGCCTACTTTCTGCCTACTTAGAAACACCTCTGTTCTTGAAGAACTCAATGTTTGGGTAATTTTGAATTCTGACTTACAGTTTTTTTTGCCATTACTTAACTCAAGATGATAATAACATCTTTGTGTTATCTTATAGGGATGGAGCGAAGGGACTCAGCGAAATGAAGCAAACGATGAGTTCTTGAATGCTCAATGGATTGATCATATATTTGCCAAACTTCATGCTGTGCATATGAAGAAGATTATATATTTGTCAATCTTTTCAGTTGTTCTAAACTACACTTGTGTCTGGTAATTCCTTATGGTATACTCATGGACACCTGATAGACACGATGTATTCAATATTCACTGCCGTAGATATTGGCTATAGTGTAAATTGCACTTGTGTGCCACATAACTCCCTAACTCGAACGGCAGAGGAACTGTGGTGGAACTAGTGTCAAACACAAAATAAGCCTAAGAGAGCCGTCTTCAGGTGCACTAGGTTTGTAATAAATGTTTGCAATAGCTTGTAGGCCTTTAGTTGGCTGTTCTTCTCCCCTATTTTCCTTTTTGTGTTTTGTAAACCTCCAACTGGTACTATGTTTCTGGGCTAGTTCCACCAAATCAGCAACCTCGGTCATCAAATAAATCCAATTGGACGCCACATCAGCAAAATTTGTTGGCTGAAGGTAGAAATGCCCTGAAAGTGCTAACTGCTAAGTGAAACGAGTCTAGGGAGGTGAGGGTTTAAATTTCTAGTTTAGGGATTAATGTGGCACACTTTCGCATCTTGTGCTTAGGGACCTGCAGGTGCAATTTACTCTTGGCTATTAGACCAGCATATCTGTGTATGAATTCAACAAACTCATGGTGTGTTAAATTTTTTCAGAGCCTACAATATTCAAACTACATTGACCATTGCAAACAGAGGCGAAGCCAGTGTTGTAGCATTGGGGTCCAGTGACTTCAATAAAATTTAGTAAATCTTATAGAAAAATACTATTTATTACTATTCATCGGTAGAGGAAACATCATTGTGCAATGGAGATGACCCCAATACTCCTATCATCTGGCTTCGCCCCGGATTGCAAATATTATATATTGAACAAATATTCGCACTTTCCTCAAAATCTTTAACGGCATGAGGTAGTGAATTGTTGAGGTGAAGTCTGAATAGCGAGTTGCACTTCAGAAAACTATCTGTTGTTTATAAGTTTATTAGTTTTACAGTGTAATCTACCCCCCTTTTTTTTGCTGTACTTGTCCAACAATTTGATTTTTACTCAGTGAATGCAATGGCTTCATCGACTCATCCCCCGAGAATTCTGATGAGGAGGACACAGACATCAGGCAGCAGGTTGATGGATTATACACGCCCTCGGCGACGGCAGCGGTTGGATGTAGAGTCCGTGGCTCAGCTGGAGCAGCTCAAAGGGCAGCTGCTAAAGCTGGGAAAGGAGAGGCAGCAGGAACTCAACGATAGGCTACGTGAGCTTACGGAGAGGGCACAAGAGCGTGAAGAGAGTATGCACGAGCACGACAATTTCATGAGGCATCAAGAGTACTTCAAGTCTACTATCAAGGTATCCTAGCTGTACTAGCTTAACAGTTCTTCCCTTCGTGTCCTGCGAACGAACGACTTACTGGCTGACGAAAATGCAGTCTCTGTCTGAGAAATACAACATTAGACTTCCACCGTTGCCAGAGCTTTCACCAGCCCAGTCATCTCATCCGGTAGGTAATGTTCGCCTGATCCTACCTGAACAATTGTAACACGTCTTACACGCTTGTCCAACATTACTTTTGATGATAAAGGCCACGTCCAGACCAGAAGACACTCCTGTCGATCTTATCGTCAATCGTGATGCCAATGCACATGCGGTTTCTGGAGAAGAACATGTCGTCGATGGTGCTGCGAATACCCCTACGGAATCCCCAGAAGACCATGTCTGACGAGGGTTTCATGATTCTAGCCTTCTCTCTCCCCCTTTCTCTCCGCTGTAAAGTATTTGGTTTGTTGACGCACTGGACTGTATTATTGAACAATGTACGTTTTGCTTCTATCATGGAACAATCCATGTCCCGTTTATCATCTGATAATGAACTATGGCACTGTTCTTTTGTATTTTTTGTATCTCCGAAACTCGAAACAAATAAGATAGCCTCTTGAAGCGGATTTTCTAAACAGCTTTTCGAACCCAAAACCATATGCGCTGCCCACTGCCTTTTCGAAAAACACAAACAAAAACTATCAGTCCCAGCCAAAAGTCATCAGCGGTAGCCCAAAAAAAGGTCCTATGCATGCCAGGTTTACCCTTGATTGATTGGACTATATTATGGCATGTTCATTCCAGTTTTAGTTTCTAGCTTTCAGAAGTCAGAACTGGAATGAACGAGTTGGCTTCTTAATTTCGGCTTTCGCTTTTTTCTTCTTTTTTGCCTTTTGCCTTTTTTTCTTTTGTATTGCTTGTGAAGATATAATAATATTTTTCATTGTTTTCTCTTATTTTTTTATTTTCTTTAATTGAATGACTCTGAAAAAGGTAACAGTCACTACAGTACAATTTTAACAAAAAAATCCATAGTCAAAAGCAGCTAAAAAAACTAGAATGAACGGGCCTATGTACTCTCTGTCCCCAATGATTCAGGCCTGGCCCAGCTTGATGACCTTAGCATGCCAGGCTTGGGCAGCAACTCCGACCCGGCTAACAAAATACTTAGGTCCACTTTAGCCCAGCAATCATGCAACTCCATCCTCTCAAACCAACTAAATGTTCCCTGTGTTCGAATGCTGTGCTCAAGGGCTTAGGTTTCTGACCGCGTGGATCCTCGGCGCTTTCTCGCATGTGGTATTGCCGCTGGGAGTCGCTCCCCTCTGTCGACCTGATCCACAGCCCCAGCATATCCACCTCCGACGTCGATGCCCTCCTCCTCCGCCGCTCCGCGCAGGTCCACACCTTTCGGCTCATCGTGTGCAACCCCTCCTGGTTCGTCGACACCTTCCATGACTGGCTCCTCTACCTCTCCTGCAATGGCATCCAGACCTGGACTTCTGGTTCCCGCCGCTCAATTTGTAGCTCCACTCCTGCCTCTTCTCCTACCACGACCTCACCTGCCTCAACCTCACCAGCTGCCACCTCCCGCCTACGCCCATGGGGTTCCTTGGATTTCCGAACCTGAAGACGCTGCACTGGAGAAAGTTGACCTCTCAGATCATGGGGGGAGGGAATTGGTGGCTCTAATCGCCACGTTGCCAGACGCTTGAGGAGGTGGAGCTAATGCAAGTAAAGCTCCTTGGGGACAGCTCTGATAAGGAGTGGGTGATTCAGGTGCCTAATCTCTGGAACCTGACAATAGTATGTGACTTTGCTTATGGTGGCCAGTGGAGGACCTCCCACGGCTGGAGGAAGGGATTCTCTTTGGCCTCAATTACGCCAAGTTCTTGACAGGGATGGTGTGAGTGACCAAGCTTGAGTTCTACTACAATTCCATTTTGGTAAAGATTCTACTTCATTCCTTTCTTGTACTCATTTGATTCTTTTATCTTATGCTTATGGATGCTTGTTCGACCTAATGACTCGAGGGACATTTTCAGTCTTGAGGAATTGAGGGACTGATCCAAGAAAAGGGAATATAAGTTGGTTACAGGGAATTGTGAAAATGAGGATTTGATTAGCGACATACCATTGAGTTAATCAGACAATTATTTGTTTATGTATTGTGTTGATTAAAATGGTTTCTTCCCTTGAACTTGATTCAAACCTTTTTTTTCCTTCAACTTGATTCAAACTGTTAATGTTGCTACAGTTCTCTAAGCATCTGTTACTAATTTGCTACTGTCGTAGAAGCAGTATGTATAACAATTTCAAGTAGGTGTAGAAGTTTCTCTAGAAAATATTTTATGTAATACTAATTTGAAGAAATAACAAAAGAGAACATTTTCAATTTGCCTTTAAAAATTAATTTTAAATAATAAATTTTCATTAGACTTTTCTATAATATTTTTAATTTCTTTGGTCCCGCGATGCTCCCCATTAGTTAATCTGACAGTAATCAACAAAAGGAATAAGGAAATCGAAGATATTATTGTAGAAACTAAAAAATGTTAATGTGAGTGCTACTGAGTACCGAGATCACTTCTGTTTCATGCTGAGTTCATGTCTAATATTTTTTTAATTATTTCAGTGAACTGAAGTTGATGTGCTGAAGCAACTACCGTTCTTGTTTCAGAACCTTAGGAGCTTAGTCCTTGTAGTGAATTTTTTAAAAATGTCCCATGTTTTATCTATTTTTTTGCATACTTAGAAGTGCCCCTGTTCTTGAAGAACTTGATGTAGGGAGCCGTTGACTCCAAAGAAACAATAGTAGGACCATTGACGTCTCGAAGAATCCAGGAGATATAGGGGGCTAGAATGGCGGTGGATTATGACTTTTTTTACTATAGCTGTTTTATTTTCTATCGCTATTCTGAACACCCTCTAAGTATGCGAAAACCGTTGACTCCAAAGAAACAAGGGCAGGACCATTGACATCTCGAAGAATCTAGGAGATATAGGGGCGTTCAGAATGGCGGTGACTTATGGTTTTTTTACTGTAGTTAGCTTATTTTTTTTACTGTAGCTGAGCTAGTTTATTTGGCATAATTAAATTTTAAAAAAATAAAAATAAAAAACATATTAACCCATCATAGATAATACAAAGAAATACAGAAAAAAATTAAAAAAATAGAAAAAAATTAAAAATTAAAACAGTAAAAAAAGGTCAATCGCTAACGCTGAACGCGGCTTTTTCAAATGGTGAGCGGAGCCGTAGATGATGACACAGCACTAATTAATTACTTGGCATAAAGACCCCGGTGTGCTGCTCAAACGAGAGACCACGCTAACCTTTCCCCTGCCAGTACCAACGGCTACTTTTTGGAACGAGATTAGGCCCAGTCATTACAATATGCCACAGTAGATTGCTGTAGTACCGAACCAATGCTACAGTACCTTCGGCGCAATTGTTGCTGTACCCTCGACTGATCTAGGACACACAATTTCAGTCCCGTGGCTGTACCTACTGCATTTTTTACTGTAGCATGTGCATTATTGACGTTGATTTGGTGCTCCGACCGAAACTTGGTTGTACCATTACGGTCCAAGGGTGGGTTGCACTGCCCAGAAAAAAGCCACACATCCATTTTTATTCTGGTATAAATTACAAAGGCCAAAGGACAACCTCGTCACGAAATCGATCTGAATCTGGGGGCCCAACTAAACCTCGGCCCAGCTCAGGCCACCCCACCAGCACATGCAAGTTATACACAGTTACTTCACCACGCGCACCCAACGTGCAATCCCCAAGCAAGTGACCAGTGAGTCACTATCCCTGCACGTGGCCATGCGACGCATCCTAACCTTCTACACATGCTCTGAGACGGGAAACACACGCTTCTGAGGCGATCCCTCGTCGACGGCGAGGACGCTGCCGTCGGCGCTAGGCGCCTGTAGCTGCCTGTACTCCATCCACTGACTGTCCACCCTGAGGCACAGGTACGCCGTCACAACCCACACGGCGGCAAGCACCCAGCTAAACTGCAGGTTCGCCATCACCATCGCCCTCTGCGCCGCCTCCTCCGTCGGGCACGCGACAGCGCTCTGCATGGCCGCGCTCCCCTCCACGCCGTGGCAATCCCTCGGCACGAGGGCCGGAACCCACAGCGCGAAGCCCATCACCATGAACCACAGGCCCTGGAACAGCACCGACGCCGACCGCACCACCGCCACGGCGAAGCTCCTCGGCAGGACGACGGTGGCGGAGGTGGCGGCCAGCGACGCGGTGACCACGAGCTGCAGGAGCCAGTGGTAGTGGCCCTCGAGGCCGATGTGGTCCGCGGAGTGGAACCGGAGCAGGAACAGCTGCTGCCCGAACACCGACGCGGCGAGCACGGCCACCACGTCCCCCAGCTCGCCGTGGTGCGAGGAGGTGACGTCGGCCGCGAGCGCCACCGACGCGTAGACTGCGAGGTGGAGGTACATGGTGGCGTGCTCGAGGCTGTCCGGCTGGAGGGAGAGCGCGAGGAGGGGGAGTTCGACGAGCTGGTCGATGATGGCGAGCACGGAGAAGGAGAGCAGGAGGTACAGCTCCAGGTGCTTCAGGCCGGGCAGCGGCGACGGGAAGGGGAACCAGGCGGCGGAGCGGAAGCCAGAGGCGCCCTTGAGCTTGTAGGCCTTGACGGTGTTGAACGTGTGCCACATGCCGAGGATGGCGAAGGCCAGGCCGGGGATGAAATGGCCTAGGAACGTGCCCATGGCTTACTTACTTACCTTGGTTAACTTGGCTCGTGTGGATCTTGATGTTGGTCTATTTCTGCATGGGCCGTGCCGACAAGTGACAGTGCAATGGCTTAAATAGACAGTGTGTGTGGAGTTGTAAGTGACAGTGTTGCCATCGTTATGATATGCAAATTAGGAGTAATTAGGACATGGGAGAGGCAAAGCATGCACAGGTTTGTTTGGACTCTCCACTTTCAGGAGTAGATCTACAAGTTAGTGATGGATTGCATGGAAAGAGATGCGAAAACGTGCATGTAGGGACGAGCGATAAGATATGCATGCAGGGTGAAAGAAAGGTTGTTGTGCTTGTCAACTTTGGAGTCTTTTCTCGATCATCGCAAATGGATAGTTATTTAGTCCGGGCGAAGAAGTTAAGAGCTTCTACATGAAATCTATCTCTTATATTATTAAAACGATATAAAAATAAACCGTCACATTCGCTTTTAATACAAGAAATTCTTATGTTAATTGACACAAAAGAAAATAAAGATCTATAACGTTCATTATGGTAAGTCTAGATTATAACGGTCTAGATTAAAAAGAGAGTTCATGTCAACTACAATCTAGAAATAACTAAAATTAATAATAAAAAATAAAATAGCAATTTAATTTTCATACGAATTCTTATGTAAAATCCCTTAAAAATAATTCAGAATAAGATTTAAACAAAAATTAGCATTGGACTTGCATACAAATTCCAACAAAAAATATGAAATTTAGAATAAAAATAGCTACTTTTATTTTATTGTTTATTCTGAATTTTTGTTATTTATGTATTGTACTTGGTATAAACTCTTTCTTTTAATCTAAATATAGATGATAACTATATGATAGAGTATTGTATTGAAAGAGGTAGCAGTTGAGAGGGATCGATCAAGAATTAGATTTGCTATTGGAAGTTGAAGCAGAAAAACTATGACAACGAGATGAGATAGAAGACATGGTTTGCTAGGGCAGCCAATGTGTGATCATGAGAGAAGTTAACTTCAAGCTAGATTGCCCATGGTGCAACGGTGTATGTGTGAACTAGATACTTTAATACCATGTAAACTAATAAGATAATTTGTTGCACACATAATCAACGTATTGCTTAAGATTATATAGATGTACATGTGCATACATACATTTTGCAAAAGAGTAACTAATCAAGAAGGAATAGGGGGCATGTAACTACATGAACTATGCATGATGAAGAGTGATTATATTTCTAAGAACCTCGACAAGTTATTATGCTCAATGATTTTCTTCTATCAAAACTTATACTTCAATTATATTTCTCAAGTCATATTTACCTTCAAACTTCTATTGTCATTTTTAATGCTTATGATATTATAAAATATAAATATCCTATAAAATACATAAATAAATTCTCTAACATCTAAGTTATATTATTTGATACTATAGTCTTTGAAACAAATCTAGTGGCGCAAATGCGCGGGACACCCTACTAGTTACATATTAAATTCACACATTTATACAAGGTAAAATTAATTACAGCTTTTCGCCATCAAGTACTATAACTGAATAATTAATATCTTATTCCTTTCTCTCGATTAAAGAAAGGATCTCTAGTTCTCTATGAAGTTTTATTTTTTATTATTACGGAACTAGCGGGATGGGACATGCATTTGCATGGTTAGAGTTGTTTCAAAGTTTGTAGTTTCAAACGATATAACTTAGATGCTTGAGAATATATTCATATATCTTGTAGGCAATTTAGATTTTTAAGACATTATAAATATTAAAAATGACAATTGAATCATAAAGAAAAATACAACTTGAGAAACGTAATTGAAGTATGAGATTTGATAAAAAAAATCATTAAGCATAATAACTTGTTGGGGCTCTTATAAACGTCATCACTCTTCATCATGTGTGGATCTTGTAGCCGCATGCCTCTATTCTTTCTCTATTAGTTACTCTTTTTCCAAAATGTATGCATATACATGTACCACTATTTAATCTCAAGCAATACATTGATTATGTGTGTGGCAAATTATACTATTAGTTTACATGGTATTAGAGTACTCTACTCACATATACACAGATGCACCATGGGTGACTTATCTTAAACTTATCTTCCTTCACACGTCGGCTACCCCCACTGAACCGTGTGTCTTCTATCTCTTCTTTCCGCTACAGCTTTTCTACTTCAACCTCCAACAATAAACCCAATTATCGATCAATCTCTTCAAGCTGCTACCCCTTTCAATGCAATACTCTACCACATAGTTATATTCTATTTTTCTCCAATTATTGTTTAATATTCATGCTCTCCCTAGTAGCCTGAAGCTTATTCTTTACGACTGTGTCATCTCTATTCTGAGCTCTTTGCTCCTCTGTTTTTGTACGTCCATGCTTCTATTTATATGAATATATGTATGCATATACACATACATGGTTTTATATATGCTCGATGTCCTTTTCTCCCATTTTGTTTGCTCCTCTTTTTTGCATTGGCCAACTTCACGTTGTGCCTTTCTCGAATCGCGATCACTTTCTATCTTCACTGATGTCGACATGTCTATTTTAGTCACTATATAACAACATAGAGAATCATCTTGCCATCGACGGTGACACATGCTCCTCTTCAGCGATGGCACGCTTCTAGCTACCCGATAGCCCCGCATCGTTCATAGCTCATCTTTAATGCAAAACTTCATCTCCTTTCTGCTAAAACTTCCCCACCATTGAGCTTCTTTGGCCACTGACTTCTTCAACAATGCCGACACTCACTACTCGTCGTTGCGGCCCTTGGTTCCTTCGACTCTAGTATTTCTTTTCATCAGCTCCGATGAGCAGCACGATATTATCCTCATCGAATGGCTAAGGTGAAAGGCATGACATTGTCCTTGTCTCCACCGCTGCATTGGCTCTTCGCTTCTCTGTGGGGGTCAATATCTTTTTGCAAGACAGATCGGCATAATTGATTTTTGCGGTCTCCTTTGACACCATTCATGCTATCATTGTAATAACTTTTATTTTTAATCAAAATTATAGTTATTTTTATTAGAATTTGTATACAAATCAAATTGTTAATTTTATTTAATTTATTCAAAATTTTAGTTATTTAAGGATTTTACTTTAGAATTTATGTGAAATCAAATTGCTAGTTTTTTTTAATTTTTATTCCAAATTTTAATTATTATTTATTGGAATTCATATACAAATCTAATTGCTAATTTTTCTTTAATTTTTATCCCAAATTATAATTATTTAGGGATTTTACTTTGAAATTCGAATTGAAATCAAATTACTAATTTTATTTTATTTTTATTCCTAATTTCAAATATTTTTTCGTTGGAATTCACATAAACATCTGGTTGCTATTTTTCTCTAGTTTTTATTCCAAATTATATTTATTTAGAGATTTTATTTAGTAATTCGTATGAAAATCAAATTCTTTTTTTTTAATTTCTATTTTTTGTTATAATATGTATACGAATCAAATTGCTAATTTTTGTTAAAATTTTATTCTGAATTATATTTAATAGGGATTTACATAGGAATTCATATGGAAATCATATTACTAATTTTATTATATTTTTTCTAAATTGGTCAAATTTGGATTATACATGATATAAACTCTTTCTTTAATCTAGACTGTTATAATCTGGACCCATCACAATTGACAGCGTAGATCTTTCTCATTTTCTGCCGATTAACGTATGAATTTCTAGCCTTTGAGAGCGAAAGTGATGGCTTCTTTTTCTATCACTTTATTTAGATAATTGATAGATTATATTTAATAGGGATTTGATTAGAAATTTGTATAAAAAATCAAATTGCTATTTTTATTTTATTTTTTATTCTAAATTTCAGTTAAATTTGAATTACACTTAACATAGACTCTTTTCTTTTAATCTAGACCGTTATAATATGGACTCATCACAATCGATAGTGAAAATCTTTCTTTTTTTTCACCAATTAACGTGGAAATTTCTAACCCCTGAGAGTGCATGTGATGTTTTTTTATCGCTTTAATAAGGTAATAGATTTCTAGCTCTCAAAACAAAACAAGAATACCTACGAAGAAGTCTAGGTAACCTTTTTATTAAGAAGAAAGGCATCAGAATTTCTATCCCCAAAACATGTAATGCAGATTTAGTCTCACCAGTATTTTGATGTTGATTGCTATATCATCATACAACAAATTGCAGTTCGTCCGCCAATAACTCCCGAACTAGTTGCATTGCATCTTTTTCCTCTTTTCTGTTTTGATTTGCTACTGAAAAGAGGAACATCCTCCATGAAAGTCGACAGCGAGAGTCCACGAGCGCATCAACGCACAGATCAGTGCTTGACCACTTTACCTAATCAAACTATATAATCTAGCAATGTACACACGACTTGTGTCTTATGTTGCAGGATTTGGCAAAAGACAGAGACGAGTTCATATATAGCAATGGCCTCTAATTATCATGAGTGATTGGACCTAATTTTGCAGGGTGGATCGAGAGCGACTACGCACTAGTCAATGGTAGTGCAGGCTGCGTTCGATTCCATTTCAGACAGTCATCGAAGTAATTAACGTTTCCCTGCAGTGAGTTCAACTTTCTAAACTTTTGTCGGGCTCCACTGAAATTTTTGTTTTGTACTGTGGGTGAGTCATTTTCCTTTGCGAAAATTAGGTATGCATGTCGTTAATTTGATCATTCATTTCATTTAGAAAGGGACGCTACATACGTGTTTAAGAATTTCATCGCAATTTGACTGACCGCAAGTTCATGAATTTGCCTCAATTGTGGCAAATGATTTATCTGTTACAAAAAAAAAGTATGGCATACCACACGTTCTCTGTTAAGTGTTGATACCAACCAAACACGACCCAATAATCTCACTGAGGTCCCGCTTGTTTCAGCTTTTTTTCAACTTCAGTTTCTAGTTTCAGCTTTTTTTCACTATTCAGTAATTTGTCTTTTTCTGAATTTTTTTAGATTTTTTGAGTTTTTTTATATTTTTCTTTTTTTCTGTGTTCCTTTGCATTGTCCGTGATGGGCTAACATATTTTTTTTATTTTTACATTTTTTTTAAAATTTAATTATGCTCAAAAAGTTAAATTAGCTACAGTAAAAAAAGTCAGCTACAGTGAAATTTCAGCCAGAAGTCAGAAGCTATCGCTAAAACGATCACCCCCTAAGTGGTAGTGAACATTATGGATTCTACAGGAGGGACACCAAAATAAGTCAATGTATGGGTAAGTATATAGTGTCGTTTCTGTTTTAAGATTTACAGCATGGGTCAGGATCAGGCCTTTTTCTGTTCTTTGTGCTATGCACCCAAAATGACGACAGTGTTGCAGATAAATTGGCTAATGCGGCTAGTGTGTGTGGTCTAATCATATGGGGCCGGGATGGCTTGGATAGGTTTAAATTGGGTTTTAGATTTGCATACATAGTGGTTTGACTGACTGACTAGGATCAAAGTAGGCCCATTAAGATGTGCGAGGACGGTCCATTTACACTCCTGAATAGTTCTAACTTTTCGTGGTACGTCGGTGAGCGCATGGAATCAATAGGGCGATTTGTCGCTGCCAGTGAAAAGATCACCGGCCCAGCCCAACTCCAAATCCATTCCAACAAGCGAACAAAGAAAAAAAACACCTCCTCAACAACGAGTTCAATTCGATGCAGTCAGCACGCAAACAAACTACACCCATAGAAAAATGCAAACCAACGAATACCTGGGCTCTCTCTCTCTCTCTCTCTCTCTCTCTCTCTCTCTCTCTCTCTCAAATGGGGCTGCATGCATGCGCTGTACGTGCAGGCAAGTGGTTGCCTGACCGTACTCGCCCACGCAGGCATTCATGGCGTGGCGTTCACTCTCATCTGCCTGTAGCTTTGTTCGATTCCTGCAGCGTGGGATGGATCGCGTACGGGACGAGAACCCCTCAGATCGACGCCATTTATTAACTTTCAAGCAGTCCCCGAATTGGGCGTGGCATCCCAGTTGTCTGGCTTAAACTGAAGGGCAAGGGAGAAGGCACACGAATTCATAATTTGTGCGAAACAGCCCCTATCTACTACGGAAAACCGTACAAAATTTCACTTGTGGTACAAAAATCTTACGAAATCGACCTTACTGTAATGTGAAAAGTTCTCTTTCGGATTAAATTGTAGCGTGAAAAGTCACCGTGTTAATTTAAAAAAAAGGAACATGTGGTTCGCTAATTAAACACTGAAAAGCTAGCCCAAATCTGAGGGCCCAGCAACACCATGTGGCAGCACTTTTCCAACAATCGAGGCCAAGCTTCAGGCTTCAGCTAGCTCCAGCACGCATCAAACGACAAGCATCCTTCCAGCAGGAACGAACTAGACCATGTTCTCATTGGTTTTTCAGTGATTTTGACTTTTGATTTGTCTCACCGATTATTATTCATCAGACTAATAAATCGTAGACAAAAGTTATAAATCGTACCTCAAAAGAACAGACCTCTAATGTGTTTCACGAACCACCTGTCGACTTCCGGCGCCACATCTCGACATCAGCAGCGCCGATCAGTCGCCGTCCGGCCCAAGATTCACACACAAATGTGCACAGAAACATATCTGGCATGGACCCCCTATTTCGGGGCAATCCGACGGCGACGTGCTCCTACACTGACGAAACATCCGAGTCCCATAACTGATGCGGTTGTGCCTTACCCATCCGAAAGAGACCTCCCTGTTCTTGGTCATCCTGGCCAAAAGCTTCAATTCAACTCACCACACCTACCCACCCACCAGCATTTTTTTTTTTTGCAAAATCCTTGGTCATGCCACATAAATGGCAGTGCACATATAAAGGTCCGGCCAATCGGCACAGGCGCCAGTTTTTGGAAAGGTTGGCGAACTCATTCCCGTTGTTGCAGTGCAGGTGCAGTGCATTCATGTGCCTATCGATCGCTTTCCTTCTTCAGTGGCTAAGCTTCAGGGACCCGAGGTAGCTAGCACAGTGCAGGAAAATGGAGAGCACAGTGCAGGGAAATGGAGAGGCGACGAGGGCTCTCTCTGGAGAACGGTGCAAGGAAAGGGAGGTTTTGAGACTGTTTTCGTTTCTTCCGGGACCAGGGTGAGGAGTACGTACATGTCATGGTGCGTGTGTGCAACTGTGCACTGAGAGGTCAGGGTCGTCGCTAATGGGAATCAACACATGCGCATTGGATACCGGTTTCCGAGATCTGTTGTTCTTCTACTGATGCCGAGGAGCAATCACTTGGTGTGCAGTTGTGCATTCCAAGCTAACTCACCGGTTAGACGATAAGTGTAAAAATCGCTTAACGGTTGGATCGGTGGGTAACTTAGACATTTGACGTATTTATATATCTTTTCTTGAAATATTTGATCAATACGGTATATATGGGTTGAACGACTAGGGGTTGAAATTAATCTTGACTCATGCTAGTTGTGTTGAGCGTGGTCGAAGTAACTGTGGTCAAAGCAGTCATAATGTATTATAACAGTCGAGACACTATAGCAATCTGAAATCACCGTAGCACCCGTAAGTACTGTAGCAGTCCAAAATCACTATAGCACTCGTGAATACTGTAGCAGTCTGAAATCACTGTAGTACTCGTAAAGTACTGTAGCAAGCTGAAAAGAACTGTAGTAGTCTTAAGTTACTGTAGTAAGGATGCATCGGAAGTCAGTCGAAGGCGTAGAATGAGTCGAGGTCGTAGGAGCGAGTTCAGTTAGCGCAGTGTGAGCAGGTCATGAAAGGTGAGGCCGATAAAACCAGATCACAAGTAATCAGTTATTAGAGTCCGAGTCGTATGGTTGTAGTGGGTGAGTGGCCTACATGTGCGGCCTAGTTGTGTCTATTTAAGCCATGTAATCTATTGAGTAAGCAGAGCAGTCATAAAAAGGGAGATAAGAGAAAAGCAACGCAAGTTGAGTTCGCATTGGCAAAATTTCTCTCCATGTCTCTTTGTTTGTTCTCGCTTACGTGTGTAAGTTGTGTCCACATGCTCGTGTGTGTTTGATCCTAGGGGCAAATTCCAATAAGTGGTATCAGAGCCTAGTGAATGCCCAAAATCATGCCAAGAAGAATGAAGATCATCTACCTGACGACGTAAGCATCAGCGAGCGCACCAACGAGGGAGAGTTCTGTGGTGGTGCTTCACTATCCTGTGCTCACAATCGATGGGTGTGTTTTGGGATGCCTCACTCAGCCCCCGCTTCTCTCCTTATATAGTCTACAATCGGATCCTTATCTGATACGAGTAGAGATCGTATCCTACTCAGAGACCATCATCCGAACCTTTATCATTCTAACTCATTAAATGTGTGACCTTGTAGGTTCATGTATATTTGGCCAAGGGTTGAAAACTTCTTTCTGTTCCATAAGTTAGTAGAGGTCCCCAGCAGACATAACGACTCTCAAACATACATAAAGATCATATCGAAAAACTTCTTTGCGGTCCATAAGTCAATAGCGGTCCCCAACAGGACATAACAACTCCCAAACATACAAAAAGATCATATCGGATGAACCTATATAGTGCTTTTGTACCTACCCCTTTGCCTCATGATACTAGATTGTATTCAAGACGAGAAGCGTGCATATGATAGTTCGATTCTTCACTTGAACCTATAGTGGATTACTTAGTTGTGATTGACTCCTCAACCACATTTAGCATAGACATGCACTTTCTCAATCCAACCACATCAAGGAGGCCAAAAATATCTCTCCTGTTATATAGAAGAGGTAAATTCCAGACTTATCACTTATATTCCTTCTTATGTTTCATAGTAAACCCGAAAGCTATCTTTATGGCCACCCAGTTACGAAATAGTGTTTGGTAACCTATAAGTAAACTATTACATATGTAGAAAATAATAATGATCTCAGGTCTAAGAATCCTACATACAATATGTATGAGATCAACTGATAACACTTAAGAATATAACAATTTCCGTAGTGTCTCATGGTGGATCAATCCAATATCATATTCTCTAATATATGTCCATATTATTAATTTGATATCATATATTTATGATCCATAAAACATGATCGTCAATTAATACATGTATTGATCTGTAAATTATAATTATCTTACATAATAATATAAAATCAGGGATAATTTAGAATAACATCAAAACATAAATGAAGAGTTTCACGACCAAGTCACATACTTGTTGATCAATATGAAAGATATTTATTCAAGGGGCAAAATAAACATAGTATTCAAAAGATCATAAACGTAAAAATAATATAATCATCTTTACAATTATCTCTAAAATATATCACTAACATCACAGACTTTTGACCATGAATGCGGCATCTGGGAGTCACACCAGTAGGACGGAGGGACCATGCATCTACGACGGGGAGAAGGCCCGGAGGAGTTATAGCAGCTGCATTATTCATGTGAATGCTCCTTGACATGCTCACCAACCGCAGGTAGAGGGCAGTGCTGGGCGATGGGTGATCCACAGCTGACCAATGCGTACGGCAAATCAATTCGTTGCTTACCGTATCCTTACGAGCCTACAGCGAAAAAAAAAAGGGCTCCACGTACAGGTGCAATTCAAGAAAGCCCTGTGTGTTCATCGGTGATGTCTAAGGATATATTTTTTTTCAGGGCTAATCTAGCACCTGATCGATCGAGCCGAGGCCCGAGGCCATAGGGGTGGGGGCGGAGGCGTGTCCTCTCGGTTCCTCGCGTTGGAAACATCTGATCCATGGGTCGCCATTCGCAATGAATTCAGCCATCGCCTGTGTCCTGGTGGTTAACTGACAGCTACGTACGTACTGCCGCGGGGGTGTACAGTGCGAAAATAATACTGCCCATAACATGGTGCCTGCGCCGCCTACATACTGTAACGCATTTGGAGCAGCACGTATCTCATAACCAGTACTGTACGTAACAAGTTCATTGTGATGTTTCAGCCATGCATGGATGGTAAAAACAGACACATTATGTTTGAGTTGTTGTCGACCTTGGCTGAAGGTCCGCTTATTTTAATGATGACTTCTAGTTTATATTTTTATTTTATTATTTCTTAATTTTATTTTTTTCTGATTTTTTTGATTTTTTAGGGCTTTTTTTCTATATTTCTTTGTCAATGACACACTGCTGCTAAGTCCTCGAAGTTCCTATCACCATTCTGAGTGCCCCCGAAGTCCCTTTGTCAACGACACACTGCTGCTGATTTTGTCATGCATGCATGAGTAACACGCTATGGCTCATTGCATGCGTGCGCCATACTTTACTAAATCTTTCCTTAATTTCTGTTCTTAACCTCCATAACCACATACTCATGCCTATATATATATATATATAATCTCTTTTCTACACTCATTACACTCTATGTTATATCTCACAACGTAGCGGGTATCTCGTGTAACGGAGGATATATACGTGTAGTATACGAGTATTTAAAGCATCTAGATGGTATATATAATTTTTCAGAGGTGATATGTATATTATTTCAGACATACTCCTTTTTATGCGCGTCTATGGAGGTATTTATAAAATACGTTAAAAACTATGTACTCTCTTGTAATTTTTTTCATGCGTTTTACATTAGAGTATCTTATAATTAGTATACAAATATACCTAAAATGATAAAGGAATATTTCAAGTTTGTTTAGGTGGAATATTAAAGGTGGAAGTAATTATACCTGGGAGTAAAAGGTAATTTTCCTATGTATGTATTTGCGTGCCATGGTGAATGCACGTAGGTGTTTCAATCCCCATGAGTTTGTTTCTGGTGGAGTTTGTAGATTTTGTACAATCTCTATCATTTATTCTGGACCTAACACTTTGAGTTTGACCACACAAAGCGAGGGACCATGTGATAAGGTTCAGGAATAGTTGTGATAAATCATTGTCAATGTGTGTTAAGTTGAAATTCAAATTTATGAAAGATTTAGATTTTTAGTTTGTTGGTTTCAGCCTCAGACAGTTACACCAGCCAGTATGTTGCGGCCAGATGGACTCTTGGGTTTTTGAGCATTAAGTGGTGTGACCAGTTATGAGAGTGACCAAACCCATCATGGGAGCGGTCTAACTGACCAAGCAGTCTGCCTGGCCGTTCAATGTTGGTCAGACCGGTTAAGCTCTGAATTTTAGCTAATAATTCTGAATTTTAAAAATTTGATTGTGGATTGAGTCAAATTGTCCTAGATCAAGGCATTCATATTGCATGAAGCATATTTAAGCTAACGTGGGTTAAGTTATGGGAACTTATGTCCGAAAATGATTTCTTAGTCTTAGATGTACAGGGAATCTTAGAGTTAATTATGGTCAATGGCAAGGATCAGGACTACGCTCATGGAGGAACCGAGGTCCAAAACAATCAAGGATGTCGGATGAGATGATTGAGCTCAAGCATAGTAAAAGAAAGGTAAGAAATGTTAAAAAAAAAGGTTCGAGGGATTGGTTGCACCAAGTGGCTTCGTCGGTCTAAGTAAGACAGGGTCTGATGAGAATCGAAGTAGAAGAGACCGATGCGTGATAAGCTATTGGTGTACCTACATATGGTAAGCATAACGATTGCTTGCAAGTGAAGAAGTTGACTAGGTCAAGACGAGAGTATTTTGGTAGTTGATCTAATACCGAAAATTGTGTTGGATCAAAACCGCGGTGCTTGGGAAAATGGTTTAAGTCAAGAAAATGTTGAGATAATCTAGTGAATTAAAAGCTAATGACTTAACGGGTTTGAGCTCATGTGTTATGAAAAGTATGCATAAGTGAAGTGTGAGTGTAAAACTCGTATGGTGTGGGATTAACAGGTTTCCCCTATTGTGCTAACCAATCGTATCCATTAGGATAAATGTGAGCAGATGACCCCATCTATTTAACAGGTTAGGGATGAAAGTTTGCAAGCCAACCATTCCAACCATTTTCAATCTTGAGTTTTAGGGTTAGGGTTTGAGAGAGAAGAGTGAGTGTTCTAATGTGCTCTCTTATCCTCCATTATGGTATGGTTGTAAAACATTCATCTTCAAGTAGCAATAGATCAACTTTATTCATCTCTCATAGAGTGTTATTGTCTTGTTTGATTTGCTCTTATTCTTGCTGGTTCTTTATCTCTTCTCTCTTTTTTAATCTTATTGCGTGCTAAGGATATGTAAATGATTGACATAACTCATGTATATTAAATTCCCATCTACCCATTGTGGTTTGCAATATTTCAAAGTTGCCTAGTTCATGCTTGATTTAGAGTTTTTCTTAATGAATATTGATTCGAGAGTTTTAATTTGCTTTGGATTTTTTTTTGTTGGTCTTGCTTGTTGTGATATATGGGAATTCATCTAGAGTCATCTTGGCCATTCTGAACCCATGAGCAAGTTGTATCTCAAGTTTTTTAGATTTGCCTGGTTTTAGTGCATTTTGCATGTTTTGAAAAAATGTTAGATCTTTGGCCAAGATTCTTGCGATACTTGATGAAATAGGTTATTGAAACCTTCAGCAAAATGTGTGCAATGTCTCAAATTATTTGGACGTGGATTTTAGAGTTTGCACAAAAATTTGTTTCGGCTCAAATTGATTTTCTGTTTTGAGAACAGAGGATTGGTTAGATCGCTTCTTGGCTTGGTTAGACTGGTGGGTTGTGGCCGGTAAAACCGACCACTGATTAGGCTGCACCTCCAGTAGCAGTCAGATCAGTTAGGTGTTGAATCTGTGAGATCTTGCTGGTTTAGATTGTTACTTGTATTTAGACTGTAAAATTTGATCTTTTTAGCTCTTTTAGCTTCTAGAGTGAAATATTTCTAGATACTAGTGGAAAGACTTGTTGAAGGCATTATTCATACCTGTATTGCTATTGCCGATCCTAAACAAAGTAAGAAAATTTGTACTAAAAAATCCTAACTGCACAACTTGTAAATGTTGAGCTGGAAACAAACATATAGCTGAGATTGCACTCCACTGGGTATATTTCCTCCCTAACTCCAGGGCTCAGCACCCGAAATGTAGTTCCGGTCAGTGCCACGTCATTTAGGTTTTCTTATATATATATAGGCTAGATTCATCAACAGTACTTAAAAATACACAAAGTATATAATATTCTAATATTGGAAAATGATTCGCTGGAAAACATCATTATATATATAGGAAAAATACCTTTTACACCTGGGTGTAATTACACCCACCTCTAATATACCATCTAAGCGAACTTGAAATACTCCTTTATCATTTTGGATATACTTGTATACTAATTATAAGATACTTTAATGTGAACCACATGAAGAAATTACAAGAGAATCCATAATTTTTAGTGTATGTTGTAAATATCTTTATATACATATATAAAAAGGAGTATGTCAAAAAAATCCACGTACTACCTTTGAAAAATTGTTCATACCACATAGATGGTTTTAAATACTCGTATACTAGACATACATACCCTCCGTTATGCGAGATACTCACTATGTTATAAGATACGACATAAGATGTAATTACACCTAGGTGTAGAAAAAAATATATATATATATATATATATATATATATATATATATATATATATATATATATATATATATATATATATATATATATATATATATATATATATAGACACAAATGAACATGTTCCAACACGGGCTTCCAGATGAAACAGGACTTAAAGCTGCAACATCATGACCTTTCAATCACTCTGCAGGTTTAGGTTTTATATTAGAAGCTGTAGTACAGTGATGCTCACTAAACGAAAGGCAACGTCAACGTACCGTACGCTAATTAATTTAAGACTAATCAGCTCATAATTAAGAGATCGTCTGATTAGACTGAAATTGATAATTTATAACTAAAATTATACTGTAGTTGACTAAAATTATACTGTAGTTTATTTAGCGTAATTACTTTTAAAAAATCTACACAAATTAGTCTATCACGTATAATGCAAACGAACACGGGAAAAAACCGGTAAAAAGCTTAAAAAATACCGAAAAACCAAAAAAAGATGAAAATTATGAATAGTAAAAAATAAGTCAGAAGTCTAAACCCAAATGATTGGAAGCAAATTATGTTTAGATCGAGTACTTAACAATGTGGTCCAAGATTTTTAGTCCGATTTAGTACTTAACAATGTGGTCCAAGATTTTTAGTCCGATTTCTGACTCATGATCTTTGTGGACCATGAGATTAAGCAGTAGTTATCAGTTTCTTAATTATCCCGATCGACCCTACCTGATCAATCAATTTATGTTTAGTCATATATAGAAAGAGCTTCCATCCATTTGCTGTTAATTAAGTTTATCCAAGATTAATTTTAGCTCAGAATTCAATTTAAGATGTCATACAGAATGTGTAGCATCGAAGTCGAAAACATCAACCGTTCTGGAAGGGCCGTCGTGAAATATGTGCCTGAAAGTGTAGAAAATTGCTGAAATGATTGTTTTTCCCTGATGGGCGGCTTAAATAATGTGCATCCTGGATGAATACGCTATTAACTTGTCATTGCTTAATGCTTATGATGAACTCCGTCGACACAGCTTTGAGGTAGCCGGGTTGTTGTGGAAGGCCTTTCCTTTGACGTGGCCATCTAGCGAGTCATTATTAATTGTTGATTATGTGTTCCAAACTGTGGCCGCATACTTTCTAGGGATTTTAGGTTTGATGAGGATCTAATAAATTCTTCTATACACTTAAATATTTAATTAAGATCAAAAGACCTCTGTGATCGTAAGCCTTCAAAGATTACTTTCTGAATACCCTAGTCGAAGATGCACTATGCAGCTTACCTGACCGATTGACCACTTGGAGATTCTGTGAACTAGTACCTGGACTCACTTCTAGGAAATTCCTTATGTGCAATAAATAGAATTCGTGTCTTATCCACCTGAAACAGCACGATGCTTCGGCCATGTCTTTAACAAACAACCACCATGCAGTTGTTCCCCATGTTCATCCCTCTATGACAACAACCGACGATTAGACATTCTCTCTCTGACAATAACCACCCTCGATTAGGGCTGTGCGTTCGGTTTTTTCAGTTTAATCGGTTTGGTATGTACGGTATATACGGTAAATACGGTGTTCGTAGTTCGGCAATATACGGTTTTTTAGAAATACGGTTTGGTATCGGTAAATCCCAATTTTTTCGGTACGGTGTCGGTAATTACCATATTTACCATAGTTGACGCGAATTGCGAACGATATGAGGCAAAACGATAAGACACAAAGTAGCAGCCATTAGCCAAGCACCAATTTACACTTCAAAAAACAAGCAGTAGCAGCGATATTCTCGATTGTCTTGTGTCTGCAAAGTGCAAACGCCCTCAGTACCAAACTATACCCCCTCAGTACCAAACTATACCATGGGCCAGGCTAAGTTAGCTACTGCATGTAACTTCCGTCTGCATGCACACGCCACGCGGGACCCAACTGAGCTGCTGCGCGGCCCGCGCTCCTCGCCTGCATGCGTCCGCCCGACGGCCCGACCGCCCACGTCAGCTACACGCGTACTGGGCTAATGGGCTTTTCGGTTTTTCAGGAAATTCGGTTTTCCCTCGGTTTTTACCGAAAAAACCAAATCATAGAAATACCACTTTTCTAGCTACCGAACCGAATACCGAATACCGGTCAAACCGAGTTGACCGGTTCGGTTCGATTTTTTCGGCACGGTTTTTTCGGTTCGGTATGAAACTGCACAGCCCTACCCTCGATCGAACGCGTTGGTTTCATAAGGCGTTTTCCTAGGTGGATAATTAACGCTTTTTAATGGTATTTAAAGGGTGGTGAGAGAAGACAAAAGAACAGAGTCAACCCAGGACAATTGGTATTTAAAGGATGGTGAGAGAAGACAAAAAAACAGATTCAATCTAGGACGATTCCATTGAATTCAAAGCCAAGTAGATCACGTAAAATTATATTCATCCAGCCAATGGTAGAATATAGAGATATGGCTAGTTTTATGCTTTTGTAAAGGTATTATGTAACTAGTTCGTAGTAATAAAAAACATCTCTATTTTCTCCTAAAAAGTTTAGCTATCTTTTTTATATTATTTTATAATATCGATGGCTCGATCATCAACGGGGTTGTCTAATGATATGCTAAGCATATTTGCTATGTTTGGAGATCTTTTCCCTACCGTAAACCACCACACCACGGCCAAAACAAGATTATAATTTATAGCTGATCATAGTCTTTAGGATAGATATTTGCAACAACATGTGGACCTCGGACAGTTGGACACGTACTATACATAGCTCGATCAGAAGAAGGTTCTTGCAAGAAGCAAACATCTTCTCCTTACTTAAAACCTTAGGGCGTACGTTCGGCTGAGCCTGATGGATAGCCGTCAGGAAAGTCCTTTCCAACGACTTACCGGCCCTTCTTCGCTGACGGCCTTTAGCCCGTCGAGATATCTGGTGGTCGATCCTCGCGGCGGTAACACCACACACTGCTATCCATCCATCCATCGTACGTCGTCGATGTCACGTACTCCTTGCAGATCAAACACGCGTCTCGAAGTAAAGCTGAAAGAGAGTTGGATGTCCAACTGAAGCAGCTGCAAAACAACAACACACGTGCGCCCACACGTTACGTCCCTGTGTGACAACCTGGTTTATTTATGGCGTGTTGTGACTCGTTGGACGTTTGCCTCGGCTCCGACGTGAGTGACACTTGACAAGTTGTCCAGTATTCTAATCGCGGCTTTGGGAGGAGCTTTGATGGCTCGCTTGACACCACATACGTACGTACGTACATAAAGGCCACGGGGCCCGGGAGTCTCTGCATAATTGAGGAGCTAGCGAGAGAGAGAGAGAGCACGCGTGTACATCGTACGCTTGAGTTAACTTGCAGTTTCTGCAGACTGCAGCCGATCAAAATGGTCTCTTTGGCACTTCTTACGTTACCAAAGGTTAACAGCAATATGTGTTAAGGACTTCAGTTCAATGGTTCTTTCGGTGCACTGTCATGCATGTAGGACAGTAGGAGGATGATATGTATACTCTCGTGGCATCTCTACACGTCATGTTATTGCGTAATGGTATATATGGAGTATTGAGTTTCGTCACATATATTTGACTGTACCGGCACTTTGGGATGTGTTCTGCACATCTGACAGTACCTAGTGGGGAAAAAAAATACTAAGAACCTCAAACAAAGTTTCTCCTTCTTTAAGTATAGTACATGTTCCAAGAAGACCTGTTATAAAAGACAAACAGTACTATATGATTAGCGTTGCATTACTAAACGTTCGCATGCTTTAGCAAACTAAGCTTGTACTAGTACTGATCATTAATAATGGTCCCAGGCAGGAAAGCCCCAAAGGCACCAATCTCTGTACAGGGAGCTGCAACAGTTGACAATATTGTGCAAGAATTGGGCCGTTCAATCTGGCTTTTTTGCGGCTACTAGCTTTCAGCTATTGGTTTTTAGCTAAAATTACAATATAACGGCTATTAGTTTTTTCTGAATCATTTAATTAAAAAATAAAAAAACGGTTATATCTCCACAGACAATGCAAAGGAATAAGAAAAAAAAAGCAAACAAGCAAAAAAACCCCCAAAAAAACCAAGGCCCCGCTCCAAGCGACTTTAGCTTCTGGTTTCTGACTTCCAGAAGCCAAACGCCACTTAGAACATGTCGGCTTCTTAATTTTGACTTTTTTTTGGCTTTTTGGCCTTTTTTGTTTTTTCCTTTTATTCCTTTGTATTGTCCCAAAAGATATAGCGGTGTTTTTTCATTTTTTTTCTCTTTTTATTATTTTTTCTTATTTTTTACCTTAAAAAATCTAACAGTCGTTACAATGCAATTGTAGCCAAAAGACTACATCAGAAGTCAACAAACCATGGCTTTTAAGCCATTTGAAGCACTACCCAAAATTAAGAAGCTGACGTGTTCATTATTGATTCTAAGTTTCCCAAGCCGAAATGAACTTGTGGAAATTAAAGAAAGAGCCAAAAAAACAACACTCCTTAGGACATGTATAATAGTCTGTTTTTTAAAGTTGTCTTTAATATTTTCATCTTACTAAAAGACAACATTAGAGATAAGCTCTTCAACAGTAAGTGGGTGCTCATTTGAGCTTAAAACTTAAACTTTTGGCTTATTTGGCACTATTTGAGGCTATTTTTACACTATAGCTGCTGTAGATTTTTCAATGTAATTAAACTTAAAAAGGAAAAAAGAAAAAATATGCAAAGGAATAAGGAAAATGGAAAAGCTGAAAAAGCTAAAAGACCAGAAAAATACGAATTAAAAAGTTAAAAGCTAAAGCTCAAATGAACACAGCCTATTCATCTAATTATTTTATATTATTTTTATTATAACTTTCTGTCTCACACCTTCTTTCTATTTGTGTTAGTTTGCGAACTCAAATCGTCTATTATTTTTTATATAAAATTTTATTTATTTAATATAGCTAAGTGATACTGTTGGGATGCCATTAGTACTACCACGCCCAACATCCACTCAGAAAATTCCTCGCACGCACTTACACGGCACGGCCGTTGGCTAGCTAGCTTTGTAACGACATCTCGCTGCTCCAAAACTGGCAGCCCAAGGGTCTTGTCGAGCGGTGAAAAGGCTAGCTAGCTAAAGGCCCTCGGGAGATGCGAAAGCGAAAGCAGAGAAAGGGGACGAACGGAGCAAGCAGCCAGGAGTAGTACTGTTGCTCTTGAACATCCCATCAATCTGCAACTGTTTACGCAAATATGACTGTAACCATTTTCTTCAAGCATGTATACCTACGGAACTACTCTAGTTCGGCGGCGACCCGCCGAGCCCCTTGCACGGGAGCAGCTGACTGGCCATGCTCATGATTAAATTAGAGTTAATCATAATTAATTAATATTAATCAAAATTAAATAGAGTTTTAATTTAGTACTAATTAAATCACTAAATTAATGACATTTTATTTAGATCTAATCGTATTTAATTAGTATTAATTGTCATTGATTAGTGCTAGTTATGAGCTTAATCAGGATTGTCGTACTTGATTACGTAGTACTCTTTCCATCTAAGTTTATAAGACGTATTTTCTCTTAGCATATAGATCAAAGAGATAGTGCAAATGAGTAAATTACCCATAATTATTATCTCTAAATACTATATTCAGTGCATACGTGTAGAGAATATCAAGTAAAACTGTATATTAATTAGGGGTGTAAAGGAAACATCACACTGATTTTGTATCAGACTATGAAATATGTCCTATATTTATGGATAAAATTATCAAAAACACGCCATATAAACTTGGGTAGAGGGAATATTATCGACAAGATTTGGTCATACAAGCCATGTTACTTTAGTCATTATAAAACCCCAATTATTGCATTTTATTTTATCGTCCTGAGGTTTCACAGTGTCAAAACTATAGTTGCCTTATAACAACAACATCTGGGGAAGGTCGGTACTGATAATAATAATGCACTTTAAAATATTACAATCATTGGTAGTTTAATATATGGCCTCTGAATATTCAGCTAGTAGCTTTTCAACAAGTACGTACTAACTAGCACAACAATTAAACAAATCTTTGTATTAGGATAAGGTAGCCTACCTCATTGACCAATTGCATGCACTTTGATCCATTGAATTCGTGACTAGTTTATTGTAGTAGACATTATACTAAATTTAGCTATACTGACCAAAATCATACGCGACTGTCTCTCTAAAAGCATCTAGACTCTTAAAAATAGTTTTTGGTAATTAATGCAATATGTGAAAATGGAACTAATGTGTTTGCTAGGTATCAAATAGGTTCAGTCTCTAATGATGAACGTGACAAATTGAAAATGTATGCTAAAGGTCAACAGAGAATCAAGATGGTTCAAAATAAAGATACAAGTAGTCTATGATCCCTTTTTGTTTTTACTGGTCTTGAGAGAAAGGTTAAAAGACCAGATTATAGGTTAATTACTGTACTATTAAGAGAGATCATAGAAAGTAACTTGATAATATGTTCTTATGCCATTTGGATCAATTTAGGATCATGCATGCATTTAGAATTAAATTTGAAAGCTAATTGTGTTCTGGAAAATCAGAAGTACCGGAGTGTGTTTAGCGGTACTACCGGAATCTAGAAGTACCAGCGTGTGCACAACGGTACTACTGAAACTCGAAAGCATCGGCACTTTGAGCAGTACGTTTTTTCCAGAGAGCACCCAATTGAAACACTTAGACTCTTTAATATCAGTAGTACCAGAAAATGAATGGCGGAACTACCGCAAAGCGGTATGATTGCACTCTAAAATAGAACTACCGGATCTCAAAAGTACCAAAAATTTAGGCGTTATGGTTTTTCCAGAGAGGATCAACTTTTGGTCTTAAAGCAAACGGTAGTACCACGTCATAAATCAGAACTACTGCGATTTCAAAGGCGATACTATCGCGCCGACTTTCAAATGGCTAGTTCTGACGCTCTGACGTAGCCATTACTATTGTTACAATATAATGCAGTAGTTTCACAAATTGCACAGCAGTACTTGGTTGGTGGGAGTATAATTTCCCCCTCCACAAGCTTAAGGACAAATGAAGAGACTCTATTGAATATCCTTAAGCATTAAGCATTCTCCTTACACCTCAATTTCACATTGTGCATTTATGTGAGGTAATTAAGCCACATCAAGTGCATTTTATCTCTAGATTGATCCTTGACACTTGATCGCCATCAAGCGAAGCTGTGATTTGTTACTCTCAGTGCTTACCGGCACATAGACGGTTTGGTGGAAGATTACGAGGTGAGTGGTTTGGTGTCTACCATCTTCGGAGCGGATGAAGAACAACTACTAGTGGATTGAGGAGTTGAGGCTTAATTCGTGGAGTCGGTCCAAGTTACTTGGGCTTTCCTCAATGTGAATTAGAGGAAACCGGTAAATTTTCGAATACCAGGTAAAACATTGTGTGTCAATTGGTTATTTCTTTGTCTCTCTTTTTGCACTTGTATTTCTAGCATATTGCGGTAATTGTGATTACTTAATTTACTTTGGCTAGAGATATTTGTAGAGACTAGTGCTTGTATAGCTACAAGTTGTGGTAATTGTGTAGATTTAATTTGTGCTGAAATCTTGTCTAGCTACAAGTTATGGTAATTAGCTTTAGAAGGCAAGAATTTTTATAACTTCTTATTTATCCCCCTCTAGTTGGTTATCTTTGATCTTACACACACACTCTCTCTCTGTACTCTCTTTCGCGGATAACCAAAATTCAAAAGTCATAAGCCGTAGCTGAAAAGAACACACCTTCAGCCTCCACGCGCCAGCATGGTCAAAAGCGATGTGACACGGCTCGGCTTGCTCGGTCAACGTGCGTATTAGTCCTGCCATGTGTCGCCCCAAGGCACCTGCCACCCGGTGACCGGGTGGCAGCTGCGCCACATGTCAGCTTGAGAAGCCTGCCGCCCAGTGACCAGGCGGCAGGTGCCACGTGTTGTCCCAAAAAGCTAGGTGGCATGTAATGCTATTTTTTTATTTGAAAGTGAGAAGGTGTTATTTTTGCAAATAGCGCGTGAAATAAAGCTAAAAATGGCTTTTTCTCTCACACTCTGTCTTACAATTTAAAACAGACCTCAGTTAAAGGACATTCACATGCATCTTGGAAGGTATTATATATACATGCTTGAAGTCATTTTTGCCAAGAAGATCATGGGAAGTAAGAATATAGGTTCTTTTTAAAAGTGTTGTGGTTTTTTGTTTTTTGTTTTTGATTGATTATAAAAGAGACTAAAAAAGTAAAAGACACCTCGTATTGAGAAGCCGCTCTATTTAAAGTGGTTCCTACAGTAACTTTTATAAATAGTTTATAAAAACCACCTCAAAAAATCACTCTATTTGTAAAAATTAAAAGCTAGAAACTGTTTCAAACAGCTCTTATAGCATGATAGAGGTAGCCGTGAACCCCACCGGTCTCCCCTTCCTTCCGCCACTGCGAAGAATCCCGTCAAGAACACCGAAACTGACGCAGGAAATAGGGCCAAGAAACAAACTCCTTCCTTGTCAAGTCTACGTCCCAAAAACAGCTGGCCCAATTAGACGTCCTCACAGGACTGTTTACATAGATATCACTGTGATGAGATCCGAGCGTTGACTCAGTGGGAGGATGCGTAGCTGTACGCCCCTCTAGCCAGTGTTCGATCCCTAGATTTGGCAGAGTGGCTTCTCATTCTCAGGATGAACAGTAGGGTAGTATACATACGTGCGTTTAATGAAGCAGCGTGTGTCCACATTTTGGAGGTTGTTAAACATCTCATTAGATCCTAGTGTGTGAATGTGTCTGACGTGTGTTTGTCTTGTATCTCTTAAAAAATAATAAATAATACTATGATCGTATTTTTCAAATTTAGCCATTGGGTACCCTTTTTATAAATCTAGCCTCCGTTGTGGACCTATCGAGCTCAACAGGTACCTGCCAAGCTACAATAGCTCACCAGGCCACCTACCGAGCCCCCTAGTGCGGCAGCAACATTGCCTCATGATTAGCACTTTAATTAAGCTCATGATTAGCGTTTTATTAATTGTATTTGGTACTAATTAAATATGATTAGCACTAATTAAAGCGCTAATTAAGCATGCATAGTGGCCGCCCAGCGATTTGCTGCATAGGAGACTCGGCAGGTATTTATCGAGCTCAATAGTTTCGTAAAGAAGGTTAAATTTGTAAAACAGACATTCAAAAACAAAAATTTAAAAAAAAATTATAGTACCACCTGTATGAACAGTTCCGTCCCCACAAACCAAAGTAAAACCCCTTCCGACTCCGAAACATCCATCACATTTGCAGTAGCCCCATATCCCATTCTAACCTTGCTACCATCACAAATCCATGAAGAAAAATCTCCTACACTAGCAGCAGCTTCTCCTCTCCTCATCACCTCCTCTCCCCAATCAAACCCTAACCCTACGCCCGCTTTAGATCTCCAACGAGACAATGAGCACCGAGCGAGATGCGCACCACAAGCCCAACGGCGCCGCCTCCAGCATCGACTCGTTCTCGCAGATGTCGTTCATCGGCTCGGCCTGCAAGAAGCCTCCGCCGCCGTCCAGCTCCGGCCCGGCGCCCATCCGGCTCTTCGGGTTCGACGTGCCGCCGGCCGTTGCCACGGACGTCCCCACCGGCGCGCAAAAAGAAAACAAAGATAGAGCCGCTGCCACCACCACCACCGCTGCTTCTGATGCGACTGCCCAAACGGCAGGTGCAGGTGCAAGTGGCGACGGCGTCGGTGGGAGCCGGAAGTTCGAGTGCCACTACTGCTGCCGGAAATTCCCGACGTCGCAGGCGCTGGGCGGCCACCAGAACGCGCACAAGCGGGAGCGGCAGCACGCGAAGCGCGCGAAGTTCCAGACGGCCATGGCCATGCACAACGGCCAGTACTACCCCCTCCCAGACCCCACCCACGTCTACCCCACCTTCGCTGCCTACCCCCACCACCACCGCTTTGCCGCCGTGCCGCCGCCGCACTACCGCTCGTGGGCCGGCGCCAGTTACTACAGCGGGCCCGGGTCCATCTCGCAGCCGATCAACGGCAGCCCGGTGACGTCCGGTCTATGGCGGGTCCCTGCCGGCGTTGGCTTGGGAACGCCGCTGGCCGCGCGACGTCAAGAACCGCCGGCGCCCCATCTGTCGTTGCCTAGAGGCGAGGAGCCAGTGGTGGTGGGAGGACCTGGCTCGACGTCGTTCTCGCCGTCGACCTCCTCCTCGTCATCGTCGGCTTCGCTGCATGGGCGCCGCACCCGGCCGGAGCATAAAGAGAATGTGAGTTTGGATCTGAGCTTGTAGCTGTTGGGAAATGATGGTCGGTGTCAGCCTCATAACTGTTTCTTACAAAAAAACAGCAAAAGGTTTTTCCTCTCATGTTTGGATTTATTTAGCTCAGAGCCCTAATACCAATTATCATGTCGATCAGGTGCTACGATAACATCTCTCTCTCTCTCTCTCTCTCTCTCTCTCTCTCTCTCTCTCTCTCTCTCTCTCTCTCTCTCTCTCGCCGTTTATCTGCACTTCTGAATTGTTTATCTTACTGGGAAAATTGGGACAAGAACAAGAGCTGGTAAAAGGTGTTAATATTTTTTTACAACTTTAGCTCTTGATTATTTGTAGATAATTTTATGTTTTCCCCGATAGTGCTTAATCTTTATCCTTTTTCATTCCTCAAGGTATCAAATTGCGGTCAAATTGTTCCCTATCTGTTTCTCGTATTTGCATATCTGGCAAGGCAGTCAATTCTGGTAATTATTAGTATGATTTTTATCTGAAAAGAATTTTTATGTGTGTTGTCTCTTTTCTCAAAATTCTTCTCCTTTTGCTACTTGCAGTATCGGCAGTCATGCTTTCTTCTTGAATCTTTTGGATATATATGGTTCTATTTGTCTAATTGGCACTTGCCAAAATTTCCCAGAATTGTATAATTGCCATGTTTAGTTAACACCAAAATTCAGTGCCTGCCTCCACCAGTATTGCAGGACATCTGCATATGCATACATTGATCTTTCCTTCTTGAAAGAGCTCAAAGTAGCATTTTTGGGGAACAAAGTAGCATTTTCGAGCACAACATATTTCAATAAATTGGGCCTTTTGATTTTTTATAGAGAATCCCGGGGCCATTAATTAACAGACCATTATACATATTTTGCAATTTGAATAGGTATTGCAATTGGTTTCCAAAGTTCGAATTTCAGTATTTCAAATTTGAAAATCAAGCATGGCTCTCCACCACTGTAGGATTTGTTTCTGATCATATCTTGCCAAAATGCATGGCTATTTCTAACTCATAAGGAAATTTAACTATCTTTCAAAAAAAAAAGGATTGATTTCTTTGCAGCATGTCCCTTTATATTTAAAACACCTCAAATAACATTTAAAGCAAGAATATAACGTACATGCATGCACGATGATGCACACTATGAACACCAGACCTTTGGATCATTCCATGTAGTCTTATGTCATCTATAAGCTGGTCATTTAAACCATTCAGATGAGAACCCCCACACACATGATTGTCCTTTTTTAATTTCCTTTCTAGATATTTAAACTAACATTTGATCGAGCTTTATTTTAAACTAATTATATCTATACTTTCTGTGAGGAACTAATTATACAGCACTAGAAAATATAGCATTGCTCAATTAATGATTTGAACACTACATATTCCTCTAGACTTTGTTATGAAGGGAGCAAAAAAAGGGGACCTTAATTCTGGCTGTAAAATGATGGGACCGCTGATGAAATTGTACATATAAAGGATACATATCTTATGTACTGAATTTCGCTAGCTAGTCTTCCTAACTGTTCATCTGCACTCTACTTCTTCCTTTTTAATGCTTTCAGGTGTTAGTTTATTTGATGTCATCTTCACTTCTCGATCTGTCTCTGTTGTCGAAAGTGTCGAAAATAAAATTTGGGAGTTTTTCCCCATATAAACATGAAATGAGGCACCTTTATGCATGAAAAATTATATAAACACGCTTATGCATCCCAACAAAAACTGCAATCTGACTTTTAAGAGGAAAAGGTTGGAAAGCTGTTCTTCAATAATTGCATATTCCTTAAAAAGAGCGTAGTAGCAGTAGAATACTCATATCATCCATCATTATAAAATGGTCTAGCTAGGGAAACAACTTTAAAGTGTTTCAAATCATAAAGCTTTAGCACAACATACTGGAGTACTGTACTACATATGATCTGATCAGTTAAAGAAACCTACTGATCCATGATGAATTAAGAGCTAGTAGATTTCTAGCAAGCTTAGCTAGCTAGCACATATAAAGAGTACAAATTCATTCGTACACGCGCGTTGTGTTTTAGCCCAGAAAGAATGGTACGTCTTGCATTGCATGTTGTTAGTACTCAGGTACTCTTAACTGTTCATACTCTGGCATGCAGAACGGTTTCGACCTGTTCACGGCTATCCTTTCATTTAGAGTTTGGAGAAAAATACATGGGGGCAAATTCTGATCTATGCGTTAATACAGTGAACCAAAATCTGTACGGTATCATAACAGTTTGTATCGTGTTTACGAAGAGATTTTATTACGTACTGTAAATATGAATGTAACCATTACCAGCAGCGCCCCCATGAAATACCCTAAGTACACTCCTAATTGCTGTTGAACTTGCATGTTATGCACCTCGGACACAAATTATGACGTGCGTACTGCTTGTATCTTACAAAAATTTCGTCACAGTACGTATCAGATTTAATTATTTTAAGCGTGCTTACATGCTTGCACTAGCACACCCTGCACGCAAATTACGTCCACAATTCTGATAAATCGGTGGACCTACATTGTCATGGAAGGCCATCTCCAGCCTCCGTAGCCAACAAATCTGATCTAAATGCAGCTCGATATATCAGTTATCGAATCTCTGTATGTAAATTAGTGATCTATGCCAAGCTAGTATAAAAGATAATGAAACCATGTGAAATATTGTTTACGAGTGTCTTGGGGGTATTTACACATTAACTTAACTTATGGGAGACAAAATAGAAAAGAATGAAATATTGGAGTCGAAGTGAAAAAGCTACGTAGTGGCTTAATTGTAGGTTTTGTGGATTTTTCCAAGTCTAAACAATAGAAAAGGATGGCCAAATTAAAGAGTCAGATGTGTGCTCTGCACGATGCTGCACGATGGCAGGAATTGCCCAAGAAGACCACCAAAATTAATGAAATATATGCACTCTGCAGCATATTTATGTGTAGGGTTAAAAACGAGCCGAACCAAGCTCATTTCAATAGGCAGCTCGGCTCATTTTGAGCACAAGCCAGGAGGGCAGTTTGATCTCTGACGAGGCGAACTTCCCCCGGTACATTTCCAGCAGCAACATCGTCACTGCGAACAGTAGTAGCGACAGTAGCATCGACTGCCCTATGACCGCGATGGGAGGCGCAGTGGGAGGGGCGAGTGGCTGTGGGAGGCGTCGGGGGAGGTACGGTGGCCGAATCAGATTGGAATGGCCGGATGGGGATCGGCCGAAGGGAGGGTTATGCCGCACGAGATGACTGGGCTGGGCCTGGGGCGTCGCACAGGCGACTACTGCTAGGCTGCACACACACACGAGCCAAATTAGGCTCACAAGCAGCTCAAATTTGGCTCGAATTTTTTGCAAGCTTGGAGAGGGGCTCGGCTCAGCTCAAAACTTTTACGAGCCCAAGCAGAGCCGGCTCAAACTTGTTACGAGCGATTAGCCATTTTTTCAGCCCTATGTATATGGCTGCCAGTACTGTACGAGGTATTGTACCATGCGTAGTAGTTTACCCCCAGACAGAGACGACAGCACACCGTTCAATAGTACTGCTGCTGCTGCTAGTAGCTAAACATATGGACACTGACATCTAGGCCTCTACCACATGCATGGACTGCCAATAGCTGCCATATGCGCCCGGCCGGGCGCGGCAGTGCTGCCGCTGCATGCGTGCATGGCAGGCAGACAGATCGATCAGCTCGGCAGGTTATGGATGTATAGGACTTAAATTTGCATCAGATCGCGGCATCAGTAGTGTCATATATAGTGTGCGTAATTTATTGGTATATGTACACATACGTAGTAGACGCATGGATGATTAGCTAGTAGCTAGAAATGGACAATACGTACGGTAGATGGATTACATCTCTAGTCTCTGCTCAGTATATAAAATGTTAGGTTTATAGGAGTATTATGTTGTCGAGGACCACTACAGTACTCACCCTGTTTTTTTTTTTGGAAAAAAAGTAATCTCTCTGTTGTGAAAATAGTAGGGCACATCTGATATATATGTTCCAACTTTTAGTGCATCGTTTTGAAAACACGATGCAAATGGTTATAAAAAATTCTAAAAAACTTAATAACATTGACATAAAATCAATATTTCATGCCACAAAATTTCATAATCTAAATTCCATCTATACGTGCAAAAACAAAAAAGACAAATCTTGCTGAAAATGAAATCCAAAAAAGAAAATGATAAAACTACTATTCAATAAAATTTGTCTTAATACACATTGCATTTTCAGTTGAATTTTTTTGCAGGATGTTTGATTGCATCATGACTAATCCAACCAAAATTTTTTGAAATTTTTATGACCATTTGAGTCTTATTTTAAAGAGGATTAACAGGGATGCACACTAGTAATGCCCTCGTGAAAACGAAGCGCATGATTATTCCGATCTATTGCAAAATGTAAAAGGTATGACATACTTTCATATAAATCTCGTTTATATTGGATTTAAAAAGGCTCATTTATATATTTGTAAGACCATAAGGAGGTCTTCCCATATTTGTGATGAATATTTGATTTTGCTTGTGCTTCAGTGTCGTAGTTTGACTTTAACTTTGTGCCTTTTATTCTCTGGATTTTGTTGTCTAGGAGACAAGGGTCTGATTGGCCTGCAGAGGTGGCCTGACCACTGTGCAGAAACGGCTTGACCGGCCGCGAGAGGCTGTCTGATCAACAGGGTTGCAATCTAACTGCCCGAGGGAGACGGTCTGACCAGATTTGTGGTGTTAGCAGCCCATAGTTTGTGGTAGCTTTTTCTAGAGAGGGCCCAGTTGCGTAACGCAAAGTTTTGGCGAGTGGTACGACCAGCCTTGTAATGGTGGTATGACCTGAAGGAGTAGGGTGGTCTGATCAGCATGAATGCCATGGTCAGACTAGTCCTCTGTTATTGAGAGAGTTTGAAGTCAGTTGTTGGCAATATGATCGGCCGTTGGTTGGCAGTCATACCAGTCTATGCTGAGTTGGTTGAGTTAAGTTGGTTTGTGAGAGTGTGAGTCATGGTGCCATGTCATTTATGCCCAGAACGGTTGCTTGGTCTTTAATGTGCAGGGCGCTTGGTGATTGTTGCAACTAACGGCAAGACCGAGACTAGGGAAAATGTCTTGAGGCCATATCATGTCGCATAAGTCCAGATAGAGTATTGTCTTAAGCAAAGAAGTACAGGAGAAAGACAAGAATCATCAGGAGGCAACTGTCTAGATGTTATTTGCTAATTGAACTTATGTGTTTCAAGTGATGACGATCCTCGGAATAGACATACGATCTTAGCAACAAGTAATTGGGGCACCACAGACTGTTGTATGGTGTGGTGTGCCATATGACTTAAAGCGTTTCAAGTGGTGATAGTCCTCTAGAAGAGGCGTACGATCTTGGCGATAAATCATTTGGCATTGCATCATTGTGTGGAGGTTTCTTCGAGGAGAAACTTCGTAGAGTCCAGTGGGTGATAATTGAGAAAATTGTCCAATACTGATTGGAGTGGTGGTTTACAAAACTACAATGGTGGCCTAAGTGGTTTAGGTCACGTCTTTTTGGGCTATTGAAGTCATGTGAAATCACGCTTTAAAAACTGTGCAAGTTTGTAAGTGTAAAACTCATTTTTGTGTGGGTTACCATATTTCTCTATTTGTATGTGGTTGTATCCACTAAGTGTGTGTGATTTAGGGTTTGATATGAGGTGAGATGCCTCTACTATATAAGTCCTTGTGTATGTTGAGAGAGATTAATCAAAGAACTTGAGAAGAGAAATTAGGGTTTTCTTATGCTAAAGACTTGTGTGTGTTCTAGGTTTAGATTTATGTCCTCCATGAGGAAGTAGCTATAAAACATTACTCTCCAAGTGAAATAAATATCGTTAGTTCGTCCAAATGAGTTGTGCCATAGATTCTTTCTTGTGTTTTTATTTGCTTAATTTTCTTGTTTGGATTTCATCTTCTCTTGATCTTTTCTGGTGCTAAGGACATGTAAGAGGTGTAGATATCTCTTGAAGATAAGATCCCATCTATCTAGGCACGTTCTAGGGAATGTTCTTGTAGTTGCCCGGTTTACCTTAAGAGAGGCGATTTTTGGGTTTTAGTCTTTAAGGGTGATTTGGCTTGAGTTCGTACTATGATCTAGCTTATGACTCATGAACAAAAGTAGATCAAGATTTTCCTCTTTTGCCTAGTTTTGGTGCAATATTTTTTTGTTTTTGATAAAGGTCAGAACTTTGGTATTGATCTTCATGATCCATACTTAGAATAGGTTTCTGCCATCCTAGGTAGAACTTGTGTCAAGTTTTATTGTGTTTGGATTAGTGGTTTAAGAGTTGGCTCTTTACTGTGGTCTGTGGATCGTGTGCAGCGTTGTTATGCACTCTGCTTAGGCGAGCAATCATACTGCAGTAAACCGCGCTGTCCAACCAGACAATCCCAATCAGATTGGTGACGCGAGCAATCGAACCACATCCTGGCCAATGGTTAAACCGGTGAGACAGCAAATCTTAGGTGACTTTATGATTTTTGGCACTTGATTTTGGTGAGGTTGTAAGTTTGTGTTTCTACTACATTTGGTTGATAATACCAAAGTAAAGATTTTGAAGAAACCATTCACACCTGACTGGTCATACCGATCCTACAATCTTAATTTGGTTCATTAAATCCTCACCTATTTGGCTCCCATGTATGGATTGGAGCCTAGGGGTCATGGAATTGGAATTCAATTCTACGAGGCTGATTGGCTGCCGTTGAAATTGGAATTGATTATTACCAATTCCAAGAGTTGTGATACAATTAGACATGATTCTTTAATTCCCACTATCAATCGTATGGAATCGAAGAAGTCCCACCGTTTCTCACGACACCTCCCTTTCGTTCTCCCCCATCACCTCCTCTCTGCCATTCGACGAGCACCGCCTCCCCTCCGACCTCTCGAGCCGCCTCTCACCCCTCCCCTCCGGCGGTTCTGTTAGTCTCGAGCTACTCCCCTATCGCGCCGTTGACTCTCCTCCTGCTCCCCACCGTGTTGGTGCTCCCCTCCCCTGCTGCCTCTTCCCTACCCTACCGCATCGCCTCTCCCCTCCGTCGCCCTCCCCTCCTCGACCGTCTTTGCTCTACGAAGTTTGTTGCCTCGCCCTTCCCGTGCAGCAGCGCCTTGACAACACAGATCTAGGTGTAGCGTCGCCGAAAGTTGCGGAAGAAGAGTCAGCCCCCGCCCAAGCCCAACCAACCTGTCTTCTCCTCCATCGCTGGCATGTGTTGGTGCAACAACGGTGTTGGTGTAGCGGCGGCAGAAGAAGGGCAGCGGTGTTGGTGCAGCGTCATGCCATCTCCTCCTCCTCCTCCTAATTCCAATTCGGACATCCAAACATAAAAAAATGTAATTTGAATTTACTTGAATCATATTCAAATTCAACTAGAATATGATTTGGAAACCAATGGAACGAATCAAATTCAATTCTATGGAACCAAATGCGGTGTAAGTGAATTTGTCATCCACAATTCCACCCTCCCGTCATTTTCCATCTCTTCCATTCTTCTCATGCGCCAATATGGCTAGTTGGCTACTAAGTGAAACTGATAGCGCAATGATCAAAGTCTCCACTGACATAGTCCAGATTTTGCTGCAGATTTTCTAATTTTCCAGCTCCGCTGCTGAACTTGAGAGTAGAAACATCACCCCCATCCTTAGCTACATCATGATATGAGATACTGTAGGTGAAGTCGGACTCCCCACCAACATGCGGTTCCTGCGTAACCGGTGGAACAATTACACTGCATTGATTGATGTTCACAATATAACTTGGCATTCTGCTCATAAAGCAGAAAGCGAAGGTATGCTGACGGAACAGAAAATGAAGTTACGATGAAGATTTGCTTTCATTTTGTTTAGGCGACAACATTTTCTTTATCACTAGTAACCAAGAAATTACAGTACGGAACTCTCTATTTTCCTGACAGGTTGTACTGCTAGTTAAACCGGTACAGTACTATGTGTATCCAGCAACTGCAATCCAAATCACTTCGGCTCTTATCCTAGAACCCATGTGGAATAAGATGAAAACAAGAAGACGCTAGGATTACAGAAGGAACAAGCTAGCCCCAATTTTCCAACAAGGACTTCTGTGGAGAGTGGAAGCATCTGCCAAGAAGAGCCAACTCTCGCAGAAAGAAGATGTAGAATGAATCAGACAAGCTTATCTAAATGACTTCGGGAGAACTGTCCGCACCATGGAATCTGATAAAAGAAATACAAATGAAAATCATTCGACTTGAATATGTAGCAAGGATGAACGAACATCACAATATCACAATTTAGTAGTAAATAGGATAATTAGTAAAAATGAGCAAATGGAAGAAACCATTTAGCCGTTTTTTTTATCGAGGAAGATCTAAATACAATCATTATCAGGCGCATAAGCCAATCAAATTTCTTTCTACTTTTGAATCGATAACAGGTTTACACAAGATGCCAAACTCCATATTATTTCTCCCTCGTACCCCAGAAATAAACCTTGCTCACCACATGTATGTTAGTCCAAACTGCAAACGGATTCACTGCGAAGTTCTATACCGCAAACTTATAGATTCCTATTCTATTGTAGTGCCATGTAGCCTCTAGCTATACAATTGCAGCCCTGCCAATTCTATCTGAATCATTCTATCTTAATGGAAAATGAAAATTGGGAGCTGGTTACGGCCTCCAATGGCTACAAATGTATTCTGCAACAAGCCTACAACATTCATCAGCAGTAGAAACAAGGAAAGAGCTTTCAAATCCTATTACGTGGCAGTTACAAATACAATACTACCGTTGTTGGCTCGATCTATTGCAAACATTGCGATGCAACGTACTTGTCTAACTAGCTAGAGCAATCGATTGCATCAAAGCTAAGCAAGTCAAGCTAATAATTCAGCGCTGCGGGGAGCACTGCTTCCATCAACTCAATACCGTGGCACTCTGTAGTCTGTACTAAATCACAAGGCAGAAGCACGACAGGTTATTTCTCAGTTGACATGCCTGACCTAAAATCTGAATAAGGTGTTGGATAAACCTTGCACTTACAGAGTAGAAACTGGTCATAGATTACCGACAGCTCCTGCGAAAACATCCTATTGCAGAGACATACATCAAACCATGCTTTAATTGAGTAAATACCAATGCAAGTATGATCCGGAAACTAAGGCCTCACGTCTCCACCATAAGCAGCAGCAAGACACACCATTCTGCTGTGGTTGCACGCACTCCTGTCATGACTCATCATTCAGTAATCACCACCATCCTAAATTCCCAGGATACGGAGCCGGTAAAGAATGCGGCACAGGGGAAAACCACAAGATGTTGGTAGCAATCTACACGCGGGGCGGCGTCAGGGGAAGGGCGGCAGCCGCAGCACGGCCTGCTCGGTCTCCAGGGGGTCCGACCGCGAGATCTGCCCTTCCAAAACACGCAGCTGTTACTGTACAGGCAAGAAACGTTCGGGGAGGCAGGAGGACGAACCGGGTCGCGGAGGACGGGCTTGGTGTCGTCCGGCGCAGGCCGGCAGGGCGGCTTCTTCTTCTTGCTCCCCTCCGCTGCCTCAGCCGGGCTCCTGCCGCTACCTGCGGCGCTGCCCGAGAAGGACGCGGTGGGGCCGCGCGAGAAGTCCTCGGAGGCCGTGGACTGGGTTGCGAAGGCGTAGGCGCGCTCGCTCCCGGCCGACATGGCGAACTGACGGCGCCGCAGTCGATCGGTTCGGTCGCCAAGCATCGAACGTTGGGTCCGAGCCCAACTCAACCTGGATCGGACCCCAAGCATGGTAGGGTCCGAACCAGATGTTTCGCTTCCCTACTCTCCAAGCGCGGAGCCGCTCGCGTCGCTTCCCCTCCTCTGGTCCTCGCAACGCCAAGTGAAGTCAGGGAAGGGGAGAAGTGAGGGAAAGAGGCGACGATGGTGGGCACCAGCTGCCACTTCCTCCTCTTGCCAGCGCCGGCGCCGGCGCCGCTCTGCTATCGACACCGTCCTGCCGCCGTTAGGGGTGGCGCCCACCGGCCGGCCAAAGGTAAGGTCTTTCCTGCTAGGAGCGTACTTAACTTGGAGCGCTCCATTTGGGATAGCAAACTCACAAGCTTCAGTATCGTCATCATGCCATGTTCTCCTTCACATATACAGAATTGTGCTTAATTTGTTCGATATGTAAGGGAAAATGGTTTTTCTTGGACAAATCTATCTCTGATCAATTCGGTGTTGAAACTAACTTCTATGTGCTTGACGTATGGCGATGTTTCAGTGCGACCCCAAATCAGTTGTTGCGCGAAACCCGACGATTCAGAGGAATGCGCAAGCAAGTCGCCCAGCGATGGCAAGGTTGCGCTTGTTGCCTTCTCTTTCCAACTCAGTTACTCTTCACTGAACATGTATTACTATTCAGTTGCATTAGCCATTCTAACATAACTAATGTTCAAGTTGTCTCTGTTCGAACTGTACAATTGGAGTAGCAAAAGAGGTGGATAAGGCAAGAGACTGTATTCATATTGTGCATGGTAGTGGACGTCAGACACAGACCCTAATTGTATTACATGGTTATCACATATTTGAGAATAAGTTTCTAGATAAATCAGGTTATGTATATCCTGTTCATCATGGCGTTTCTCAGGGAAAAATAATGGAAGAGGCGAAATCTGTAAACTATAAGACTGCAGATTATACAAGTAAACAACCCTGAAAAAATATTTATGGATACATTGAACCTACAGAAGGCATAGATAGAACCTGACTGTCCTAAACCTAGTAGTGTCAGATTTTCGGTGCGTATTACCATGCTTTTGAGTTATGACCTGTGGCAAGTGGCAACCATAACCCTGCTGATGCCATTGAGGAATGCAGTTTGAGTGAAATGTTTCTAATTACTCAACAAGTGGTTCTATGTTACCCCAATTGTGAAACAATGTCTGAAGAACCAAAATGTGCATGAATAACTGGCAATGTTGTGTTCCTGTATTTGTCCCTCCTTCCCAGCAGCCTTTTACGGGTACCTTTTGCTTAGAAGTGTTCTGATGCACCTTTTTTCTCATATAGGAAGAAGAAATTATTCCTTCCAGACGAAAATGTCTTGCTTGCCTATGTGCTGTAACATTAATCAGTGCATCAGATCCAACAATTTATACACCAAAAGGACTTGCCTCGGATATGATGAATCAGCCAGGCACACAAAATGCTGTATGCCGGAATTGTGGTGGTAGCGGTGCTGTAATATGTAAGAGTTTTGCATCACTTTGATCTCTTTCTATATGACATTATGTCTTGTTGATGCTCAATGTCGTTATCAGTAGAGCTTCAATGTTAAAGAAAATAACTTTTGAAGAACAGTTTCGTTGATTAGAATGTCTAGCAACTTGCAGTATGTCACTCAAAAGTACGTTCAGTACATGCAAACATGCTGAGTCAGTAGGCAATGTTGTCAATTCATGAATTTAGAGAAACCAAGGAGTCATTTGCCCATAGGCATCTCAGGATAGCGATTTTAGTAATATTCTGCACTTTTAGCAATTTCCATTTCACTTTTGATAACCGCACTCACTGTTTGCCTGTATCAAGGAACTAGCAGTCCTTGTCTAGTAGTAGTAGTAATTTTTATGAATGTAGTAGCCAATTGGGCATCCTAATCCAATTTGTGGAGCGGTCCTCCTGTCATGAACTTCAGTACGGCGGCTAACTACAAACTAGTAAACCGTTTTCCTTGGAGTGATAATTCAGTTTCAGTTGGATCTAGGTGACATGTGTGGCGGCACAGGAAAATGGAAGGCCCTCAACCGAAAGAGAGCAAAAGATGTTTATGAATTCACAGAATGCCCGAATTGCTATGGTATGCTCTTCGTTCTGGTGTGGTACTATGATTTTTGATCCATCGAATCTGGTACATGAAGCATTTGTAGCTTCTTCATGCGCTTGCCAAAGGTAAACCAAAATTGCATCACTACCTGGAGCATCACCTATTGCCCTGCTCGTTTTGACGATGACTTTTGACTTCTACCTTTTAATTCATTATTCCTTAATTTCGCATTTTTCTAATTTCTTGGTTTTTTTGGCTTTTCTTTTTTTCTTGTGTTACTTTGCATTGTCCGTGATGGAATAATCTATTTTTTCTATTTTAAATTTTTAAAAATATAGTTACGCCAAATAAGTTATCATAAAAAATAAACTAACTATAGTAAAAAAGCTATAATCTATCGCCAAATTGAGCGCATACAGTTGTTGGTTTCTTTTTTTCATTTGACGCAACTATTGGACATTCAGCTTCTCTAGTTAATATTACTTTTGAAGTCAGCTTCATTTGTTTACTTTGGAATTCATTCTAATTAGTTTTTTAGGGTTAGTACTTAGTAGAAGGCATAAGCTATTTGTTAATCATACTTCTACAATGGTATACTGTCATGTAGGCCGGGGGAAGCTGGTCTGCCCAGTTTGCCTTGGAACTGGCCTGCCGAACAACAAGGGACTCCTTCGGCGACCAGAAGCCAAAAAGTTGCTCGACAAGATGTACAATGGCAGGATAATGCCTAACTCGTAGACCATCTCTTCACACGGCCAGGAGAATTTTGCATCTTGAGTAGGGAGTAATTTGAGATACATGTAGAGCTTGGAAAACTTTTGCGTGTAACTCTCCTCTGATTACGAGTGTATGATTTGTTAGAAATTAATCTTGATTTGGTATTTGCTTTAAGTTAGGTCTCTTGTTCTTCCACAACCAATGTAGAACTATTTCAACAATCTCTCCCTTCACACATTAGTGTCCCTCAGCCGTTCACCGTCCTTCACCGTACACCGACGGTCCCTCAGGATCACAGTCCATCAAATATTCACACACAAGTGTCTATTGGGCCAAAGATGTTATAACTAGGCTCTGATACCACTTGATGGCCAAACTCTTGTTAACGTATAAGGAAAATCTTGTTGGATCGTAAGGGCCTTCTTACCCCAAAAGCTAGCCGATGAGATGAAGGACTCTCTCACTTTTAAACTAGATCTCTTACCATTCCACAAATAATATAGGACTATTCCAACAATTTCTCCCTTCACACATTGGTATATCTAAGCCGTTCACTGCCCCTTCACCGTACACCGACGGTCCTTCAGGGTCCCCTTCATCGTACACCGACGGTCCCTCAGGTTTACAGTCTATCAGGTGTTTACACCCTAGTGTCTATTGGGCCAGAGGATTTGGTATTTGCTTTGAGTTAGTGCTTGTATTTTCTAGTGAGTTAGTGCTTGCAGTTTTTGGTCTTTAGTGTTTGCAGTTTTTTCTTAGTCATTAGTACTTCAGTTTTTAGTCATTAGTATTTCATTTTTTACTCTTGTATTTGCTATAAAATAAGAAGATGTAAACCAGAAAATGCTGTCAAGTTCTACAGCGCTAAATTTTATGTGAATTCGTCGTGTTTTTGTGTTGTGTTCTTTAGACGTTAGCAAAAATTTGATCAACATGGTTAGGGTGATTGTATAGTTCCCTGATGGAGACGCTACTCGTCGTGTCTCTTACGAAGACACCATGGAAATGTATCAAAACTCCTAATGGCGATGTCTTCATACAGCTCCGAATCGTGAATGCCTTCTTCATATTTCATACCAAAGCTGTAGTCGAATTCATTGAGCCCCTTGGATGATCTTTTTTTCCACTTGTAACAGTTGCTCGTGATTTTTAAGAAAGGTGTGTCTAATAATTACCATATAATTTTTTTTTTCAAATAATCATCTAAATTTGTAACATTTAGATTAAGATCCAATAACTATAATCATTCTCTCTTACTATATAAGAGAGGAATTCTCCCTCGGATCATCAAAGAGGAGGAAGAAGCGGTCGTCAGAGAGAAAAATGGAAATAGTGGTGTATAAATCTTCATGCACATATGGAGGTGTGAAATTTAGATAATTATTTGAAAAAAATATTCAAATGATGTTTATCAAAACCCTAAAAATCTGCACGTTAAAACTCTCCGATTTTCGTCATTTTAGATTATTTTTTCCTTAAAACAACTTGTTTTTCCCTTTTTTATAAGTTTTCTTTTTCTTTTTACAAATAGTTTTGGCTTAGGGCATGACATACCGGGTTATTCCTCTCTGTACATTGGTACAAGATTTGTGGTCAAGCAATAGAACGCAGGAAATTGGCAAGAAACTCAATGGTTTTAATGGGAGAAATGCCGGATAACGGAATCCACGGGCCAAACGGGAGACGGCGCACGCATGATAACGTATTCCGAAATCGCTCTCGGCAACGTACAGCGCTGAAGACGCTACGGGAAGAAGATTGCTACGGCGATCAGGGAAAAAAAACAATGCAAATCCAATGGAATTCAAATCGGGGCCTCAGAGATGGTTTGGCAAAGGAGGAACATCACAGAAAAAAGACTCAAATGGTACGGACAATTGATCTCAATCATAAGCCCCAAAACGTGAGAGGTAGAGAAGTAACTCAGGGAAGAACACAAGGGCCGGGGAGAGGATGCAAGGTAAACCCTTCTCGCAATCTCACCTCGTCGTCTTGGCTCAGTGGCTATGGCGGCGGCTGGTGGTGTTGGTGGGAGGTGGGTGCGGGATTGTTTATATAATGGCGGTGGTTAACCCTAGTCCTCTTTGTGTGCGGGCTGTGGCGGAGAAGGTAAGGGCATGATAAGACCATCTTCAATGTTATATTTTAATCGATTTAAATAAAGAAAAATGTATTGAATCAATTTAATATATTAGAGGTATCAATTTTAATAAAGAAAAATATATATTAAACTGGACTCTACTTAGAAGTCAATTTAAAGTATTAAATAATTCATATGAACATTAAACAACTACATAGGAGAGCATGTGGTTAAGAGATGATATTATTTTTTATGGTTTTTTAAAGTAACATGGGTTCCGGTTATTAGTAGGAATCTGTTCAATACATCAAGAAAAAAAGCTTAGTTTCTAGAATGTTTACATGACATGACTTTGAATCGATATCGGTTCAATACACTGAAGATAGTCTAAGGGCCAAAAGGAGGACAACAAAGCTAACCCACCACCGATCTATCCATCCATTTTTTTTGTTTATTTGAGCTATGATGTATGGCTTTTGGTTGTAGCTGATGGTTTTTATTGTACTTTTTAACATGACAGATGGTGTAAACACCGATATGAATGGTATGGCTGATGATTTTTTACTGCACTTATCGACACGATAGTAGATGACGAAAATACTAACACGGATAGCATATACGGTTTTAAGATCAGAAAGCTATTTCGAGAATCCACTTCAACAGACGATTTTAGGGTCAGGATAACATTTGGCGCACAAGTATCGGCCGACGAAACCAAAAGCTGGCTGAAAAATTAAAAAGAACAACCCACATTGTTGTATCATGATCAATAGTTTTTACCACTAAAAAATCTTCTTTTTTTAGGCTTAATCGGTATATTATTATGATTAATCAGTTTCCATTTCCTAACAGTGACCCTGTTTAACCACCAGTTTCTGTCTCTGTAGTACCATCTGATAAACAATAATCAAAAGAGAAGTTGCATTTTAACTGCCAGTTTCTGTACCCGGCACCATACAAGCACACTCGGGAATCGGGATCCATAGCAACAATACACATCCAAAAACAACAAACAACGATCACAATTCAAAAGAAGTCCAGGACAAGGGCCCTATCTGGGACATTATTCCTACGGCACAATAAGATCGTATCCAAGCGAGAAACAAGAAAATAACAAGTCATTCAACCATCATCTGACGATAAACAGTTTTACCAACATCAACACCAGAGTAGCGAGTGAAAAACATTGCAGACGGATTCTAGCGTGATGAACGAGAGGTTTTTTAACCCTCGTAATATTCGAAGTTTGTGTGTCTAACAACATCGAATAAACCGAGACAGCAAAGCAGGGATAACCGTCACAAGGCAAGGCTTGACTTCCTAAAAAACTGAAATCCAGCTCAGAGTCAAGTGCTTCTTTAGATCCCGAAACCGAACACTGCACGTATCCTCTGGAAGATGAGTTCTCTCCAGCCCCTCTCCGTGTTCTCCACCACAGTTGAGTTGCCGTACCTGGAGTAGCAAACATAAAGAGAGAAATTTTAGGTACAAGGGCCACGAATTAACAATTTGGCGGATTCAAAGTTTGATGCACAAAAATGACATGACGAACAGGAACATACTTGTCTTCCTCTGGCACATCGGTTTGTTTGAGCTTTATGACTGTAACTCCTGACTCGGGCTCATCAAACACCAACCTGACCTGCATTTCAAGTTTCACACAGCACATTGAGGTGATGTTTTATAGAGGAATATGATTCAAAGATTATATAGATGGAGAATACAGAGAAATTGCAGGCATGGGCTTCACATAAGCACAGATATATCTCTCAAGTAAATATCTACAGAACATTACCGGGAGCAGAAATTGAACAAAATGAAAATATCAGCTAAGCATACTGGGCAGCCAGGAAAGAGGCATGTGGCATGTCGATGTATTCTAGCATGGAAATGACCGGCCTCCTAGATTATAACAGTAATAATTAGCCGAGATCTCAGTTGGTGTCAGGAGTTTATGGCAAAAACTCGTTCAGGAGTTTATGGCAAAAACTCGTTACACAAGTGAAAACACACTTCCAGATAGAGCTCACGTTCTAAATATTGGTAATCTGTACTCATCAGGTCACCCGCACACTGCTGATCATAAAGCTAACTAGCTGATTATGCGGCCTAACTGGCTCTTTATATATAGCCTAGCATTCAGCCTTGTAGATTTTTTTAGAACATTGGCTAGAAGCTTAGAACTAAGATCAGTCCATCTTACCATATGAAAATCTCTGTTATCAGCCTAGAACAACAATAGTACCAATTCACAATTACATGTTTCCACAAATGTAACACACTGCACAGAAGTGTTGCATACTCACTATAGGAATTTCAGCAACCTCTAAATTCGAGACGACATATTTCGTCCAATAAATTGCTCAGCATAGGTGGCTGGAGGTAATAAAGAAGTGAGAATGGGAATAGACAAGCGTGAATTCCCAACAACTATGTTTGATTTTGAGAATCCAAGTGGAAATGGGAAGAAAATTCTCACAAAGTCACAGCCAAAGAAAGGTGAGGATGGGACTCTGATGGGAAGCCAATTTGGCAATTTGTGTGCTTATTTCCAGATGGAACCAAACAGCTCCTTACCACCGTGCCAAACTTTATCCAAGCAAAGGCATATCAAACATCCAAACTTGTCCGTTCTTAGTTAGATAAGCTTAAGCTTATTATGGTTTCTGTGTGGGGGAAATTTTGACATCCAAACTTCCCTATCTAACACGGCATATGTGGAGTGATTAGAAATGCATCCAAGCGCAATACAAAAATGATCGCTTTGAGCTTAACGTGAATTAGACATCCATGGCATCAGGATATTACCGTAGAATGCAAGCCATCTGGCCAGCTCCCAAACCGCCACTTCTGCACAATCAGCTTCCCTTCCTGCAGCTCCTCGTTGATGCCGGTGATGGATCCATCGAAGAGGCTAAACTGCCCACCGACCTCCCTGCTGATCCTCGCATTGCTCTGCGTGAACCCCTTCCATCTGTTCTCATCCATCAAGATCTCATATATGTCTTTCGCGCGGCAGTAGAACTTCTCCGTCATCTCAATCGTCTTGAATCCTTCCTTCTCATTCCCCTTCGCCTTCTTCTCCTTCGCCGCCGGAGCTGGCGTCTCCTCCTTCTTCGCTGCCGGATCAGGGACGGTAGCCGTGGCCCCCGCCGCTGCCGCCGCCTTGGTGGGAGTCTTCTTGGAATCTAGCTCGTCCTTGGCGGGGCCGCCCTTGGCCATGGCGGCGACGTACTCCCGGATCTTTTCGAGGACCAGGGGTTTGCCTCGGGTGATGAAGGCGTCCTTGGCGCGGCGCGCGAGGGGCCCGTCGTCGCCGCGGACGGTGACGCGGAGGTCGGGGTCCTCGTCGGCGTTTTCGTCGGCGAGGTAGGGGACCTCGGCGGCGCCGGTGACCTTGGTGTCGCCTGACTCCGTGGCTGCCTCGGCCTCCCAGGAGAGCGTGAGGGAGAGCTCGTACCCCGGGATGACCTTGCCCTTGCGGATGTTGACATATGCCTCACCGTCAAGCTTGTCGAGGGTGGTGGTGCGGAGGGTGAGGCCGCCCTCACCGGAGAGGACGGGGAGGCCGGCGAGGAGGGCGGAGAGCCGCGCGCGCGACCACTCGAGGCAGTCGCGCTCCGCCCAGTGCCAGTTGTGGACGTTCGTGCCGTCGGCGCGCTCCTCCACGATCCACCGCGCGTCGCCCTCGCCGTACTTCGCCATGGGGGGAGGGGGGGTCGGAAGCGGGGAGGCTTAGGGTTTGGTCGGGCTGGGCTTTGCTTCTCTCCTTCGGATCTGCGTGTGGTGTGGGGGCGGAGTCGTTGAGACAGTAGATGCGGAATTTTTAGAATCGGGGCGGCGGTGCTTCTGGATGATTCGGTCGTGGATAGGAATAATCTGGAAGTTTATGGGGAAAGAAGGAGAGGGAGGGTTTCTGGGAAGTTCTACCGAAAGTTTGGAATGGGCTCCATCTGAATCTTTTTTCAGAGATTTGAAATTATGAATCTCCAAGATTTAAGGGGTGTTTAGTTTAACAATGACTTACGATTTTTTTTCTGTAGCTAGTTTATTATTTATTATAACTAATGATGGTTTTATTTGGTATCATTAAATTTAAAAAAACAAGTTAATTTATCACGAATAATACAAAGAAATACGAGAAACAAGAAAAGACAAAAAAAGTCCAAAAAACTAAAAAACCAGAAGGCATCACCAAAACGAACAGGACGTAAAACTCTCTAAACATGGCTACTTACGTCACTTACTGGTGAATGGTGTGGTGGGATTTATCCCTTTTCAATTAGACATGACAAAAATCATTGCCTGGCAGCAAGTTCGATTTGTTTTTGGTTGATTTTTGTTGCGTATGGCTATGCCTGACCAACTAGGGCGTGTTTATTTTCTTGTATGCCTTTCGATCTGGTCGGCTTTTTATCTAGTGCTAATGGAGTTTTCGGTGCTAACATGTTAATGACGATGTGGAGCATTGAATCTAGCTCGGGCGACTTGAATGGAGACGAGTGGATTCCCTCATCTCACATATGGAATTTTCCAACAAAACATGTAGCGATACTTTCTCATGAATGCGTACCCCTGCGCCAGCCCCTTCCCGACTCCAACTCCTCCCTACGCCATCCCCTTCCCAAGCCCATATGCACTCCCCTACCCACCCCCTCGCCCCCCTCCTCACCTGCCATTGCTCCTATGTGATTAAGGATAACCGACTAGAAAGGAGGTGAACAAAATGTTTTAAAAATTCTTGTCTTCTAAACTAATTATCACAATTAATAACTAGTCAAGACTTGTACATTTTTATCATAAAACATTGTTCATTATCTTTGTCTTAATTGAGCTTAAGCTCTCAGCCTGTATAAAAGACTTATAACCCACTGTTGGAGTTATCGAAGAAATGAAACCCTAGTTTTACATGCTCTTACTTTATCCTGTTCTTGTTCTTACTTTACTTTGTACTTGTTCTTATTTCCGTCAAATTCTATCCACAAATTAGCCCCCAAATCCCACTCTGATTTCAAAATTTCAAACCCAATCCCCTCGGGTCTTAACGTATTGTCACGTCGATTTGTGATAGCTAGTTGGGGGATGGTGGGAAGAGAGGCCGAGGCTGGGTTGGCGGCGACAGTCGAGTCTCGGCGAGAAGGGGAGCAGCAGCGTGGAAGAATGGGGCTGGGGTGGCTAGGGAGAAGGGGGTGGTGGTGGCAGTTGCCAGAAGGGGAGCGATGGAGCATGCCTACTTACGTGATGGGGAGAAAGGAAGGAGGCCAGGTCGAAGACAGAGGTTGGAGAGGAGGCCAGGTCAAAGGAGGCCAGGTCCAACAAGTAGAAACACTAATTTTAAATTGTTTCGTGGGGCTCAGTAGCCTATAGCCCCGACCTCTCTTCCTTCTGAAACCATCCATTTTTCTTTTTAGAAACCATCCATTCTTGCATATATGGTTTGTTTTAAATATAGGAATTTAAAAAAATGTTTTGATTCTTGCAAAAATCTGGAAAAATTCGGCATTCTAAACAAGACATTGGTAGAGGAAAGGGCAGGAGAGCTCACGTCCTCAACCTTTTGTTTGGAATTTTGTAATGCTGCTGCCATATGAAGAGTGCAACCCTATTTCTATTTATTGATAAAGATATCACCACATATTTCTATTTTTTTTAATAAAGATCTCACCATTCCCTGCAAAAATAAAGAGGAAAGGGCAGGAGGAAAGCAAGGGCGGGGGAAAAGCAATTTTTGCCAAAAAAAATTAAAAAAAAGAAACAAACGATGCCTAGAGATTCAAACCCTCGCAGGGAAACCCCATGTACTTGGCAAGCACACGCACTCGGCCAAAGCGTCTTTGTTGTGCCTACCACTTTATACAAAAAGAAGGTTTTCAGACGTCAAGTTTGACCACGGTGTCTCTGCATTTTTTGAACGGCAATAGATTCGCAGTCAGTAGTGGTCGTCGATGACAAATTGAACGGACCTGAATTGCTAATTCTCCTTGCGGTCGTTGGCGGTGTCGAAGGCTGAAGCTGGAAACATGGGCCCGAATAAAAGAAGATTGATCGAGGCCTGAGCCTGACACTAAGGCCTGAATTATGACTTTGATTCAGCCCGCGCGCCCCAGCCCAACAAGGCTGAGTTGAGCAAGTCAGAAGCGGATAAAAACTACCAACATCCGGTACGAATTATTTTCCTTGAACGATTGCACTCCAAACGGGCTCTAAAATTTACTACGGACGTGTTAGGATCTCATTGGGTTGGCGGTTGCATGGTACTATAGTTCACATGCTTATTAATGTTGATTTTTACAACATATAACTATAAAAACTAATACTATTGAGATCAATATTCAAATGTGTACATGCATAGTTCACAACCATAGACTTGCGAAGGAAGGCCATGAGTTGATTCACGACTGCCTCTCTTCAACCCCTAGAACTATGCTCTATGGAAGAAGAAGGATGATATCTCTTTCTTTGGAGAGAGGAGGAGGTATTGGACCTTAGACATGGTACCATTTTTTTTTTCAAGAATCATATTCTAACCTGTAACCAATGGTTATAAAAATAAGCTAGCGATGTCTATGAGTGGAAAGATGGATACCCGTCCAATCCACCCTTTTCTTTTTACAAAGGAACAATGTATCAAAGTTTTGCCCATAGATCACACGACTAATTTTGTTACTTGTAATGCACCATAATCTAAATCAATGGTGCCTACACATAGAAGAGGCTAGCATCAATGCCAATGATAGAAGGAGCACCGGCTTGTCAATTCCACTTCTTTTTCAAGGAAAAGAAGCAAGGCTTGTCACAAACACGCCACCCCACTCTTTCTTTAAAGAGAAGAAGCAATGTTGTATATTAGTTCTTAGACACAGCATAGTATATCACATTATTAGTATGTATCTTGTAATGTATCATTATCTAAATCCATGGTCGATGCGCATCATTTCTTCTCTTTCTTATAAGAAAAGAAATAGCAACAAACCAAGCATATAGAGCATGTGGTTTACATGACTAGTTTGGTAGCTTGTAACGCATTGCCATCTAAATTAGTGGTGTCTACTGTCGATAAGCCCGGCACATTTTTCTCTTCCTTTTAAGAAAAGAAGCATTAGTGTGTCCTAGATGCACAACCTACTGTCGTGAATAGAGGGGTATTCTAGTAATTTTACAATTGAAAAAACAATAAAAGAGAGTGGAGCCCACCTGTCGGTAGGCCAGATCGAAAATATAAGGAGGAGACCTAGTCTCCTTCCTAACTCACTCCCAAGTGGCGCGGTTTTTGCGGCGGCATCTCCATGGGCGATGCGCTCGGTCTCACAGGCGACGCACCCGGCGGCGCGCGCGATCGGGCAACTTGCTCCACCCATGCGGCGGCTCCTTTGTGCGGGCTTTTCTCTCGATCCGATTTTCGTGGGAGTGGTGATGGCTCGTTTCTTAGATCTGGAGATGAGCGAGTTTAGCGGAGAGGTGAGGGGCGGCGGCGCCCCGAGAGCCTCGGCTCCGGCCGTTGGTGGCCATTGCGCCAAGGGTTTTCCCTTCCTCTCTCGGCTATAAATCGAGATTGCCTCCTCTCGTGATTGGCACCGTATGACAAGTAAGCTCTCTTCTTTCAATCATCTGCCTTCTTGATTTGCCTTTAGTTTGTGGTGTTTTGGTGCTTCATTGGCACTTTATTGTCGGTCTCGGCGGTCCCTGGTGCTTGACGGTGAGGTGCTTGGTCGGTGCTTCCTGTGTGCTTATGCGGCATCCCCTCACCTCAACTTTGCCAGCTGGTAAGCATTCAACATCGAAGGTGGGCTTTGTATCTCCGATTACTCTGCTCCTCTCTCTCGCCGCGGCATAGAGGGGTGCTAAGTTTTCTGGGACAACGCCCCGTGGCGTGCCTGGTTCTGAGATCTTCTCGGTGATTTCGAGTATCACCGACTTTGTGAGTATTTGGTTTGATTCTCTACAGTTTGTGGCTTTTTCATATATCCGTGATTGCAAAGAAATAGTGTGGGCTAAGTTGCTCGATGATGAAAATAGTCATATACTAATATTGGATGAATTCACATTCATGCTCTACTGGCTGAAAATATATGCTCTGGATGTTTATGGAATTAAGATTAATTAACTGTGATTTAGAACTTAAAGTTTGAAATCTTCTTTAACATATTTAATTAATGAAGAGTAGGGTGTTCTTTGCGGCTTCTAGAAGCGGCTTTTGACTTTTGCTACAGTAACTAACTTTTAAACGGAGTATTTTTTTTAAGATGGGGTCTACAAGTTAATTGTAGTACACGGTAAAAAACTAATATCTGTATCATCAAAAATCGTAAGCGAGTATCTCTTTTTCCGCAATCTCTGTCGCAAACAGCCAAAAAGCCATCAGCTGCAGCCAAAAGCCATCAGCCGCAGCCGCAAAGAATAGGCCCTAAAACTATAGACCGACTCCCCAAACCAACGCGGCAGCATCCACCCGACCCAACCCTGCGCGAGCAAAAAGAAACCCATCGGAAGCGCTCAAAACTCCCCGCGCCGGCGCCGCGTCATTGCGTTCTCTCTTTCCGCAATCTCTGTCACAAACAGCCAAAAAACCATCAGTCGCAGCCAAAAACCATCAACCACAACCATAAAGAACAAACCCTAAAACTATAGACCGACTCCCCAAACCAACGCGGCAGCATCCACCCGATCCAACCCTGCGCGAGCAAAAAGAAACCCACCGGAAGCGCTCAAAACTCCCCGCGCCGGCGCCGCGTCATTGCGTTGCGTCCATCGAAGTTTTGACATTTGTAGTACCCTGTAGCCCCTAATTTCCCGAACTAGCACCGGTTGCGAAAAAATTCCAGATCTGGCCCCCGACGCACCGCGACGATCAGCAGCGCCGACCGCGACGACCGCGAGGGTGCCGACGCGTGTCCGATCATGCGGTACCGGACCGCACGACCGGTGAACGATGAGTCGTGCGGTCCGGTATCGCGACGCTTACACTGCTCACCGGCCGCGGCGGTACCGCCCGCACGACCGAGCTGGCACCGCCGAGTCAGCATGCGTATGAAATAAATTTTTGAAATGAATAAAATTGTATTTATGAAGTTGTATTTAAAAAATATTTACATGTACAGAATTAATATTTGGAATGAATAAAATTTTGGATATGTATAGAATTAATTGTAGATATCGTATTCATTTATATGTATATGTAAAGTTATTTTTTCCTGAGCGTATAGAATTTATATGTATTTGTAAGGTTATATTTAGGTTTCTATATGTAGAATAAAAATAATTTTGGATATATAAAATGATGTTTGAAACATAAGAATTTTACGTACATTCCAGTTTACTGCTTGTGTAATTTTGTTGTAACAACTATCTGAAAAAATATTTGGAACATATTGAACACATGAAGTTTGATAGTAATTCTTTCATCTTAATGTAGTTATAAAAAATGTGAAAACTGATACATATGATTAATTGTAGAGTTTGATTACTTACTTAAAAGTATATGTAAAACATTTGTAAAAATCATACTTCTGATTTTTTCGTTGTAGGCATTGCAATATAAGTAGGAGTTAGAGAGGTTTTTGCATTCCAATTGAGCTTGAAAAGATATGTGAAAAAATGACTTAGAAGAGTGCAATAATTGGGAGAAAATTTGTCCATCTGGACCAATATGTGAGGATGAAAAGTCATAATTATTCGTACATCAGATTATGAACACATTAAAAGATATGAAAATCAGAAAAGTGCTCAAAATTATGCAAAAGTTTGTGCATTCCAACTGAGCTTCAAAAACTAGCTGAAAAAATGACTTATAAGAGTGCAATAATTCTGGGAAAATTTTCACATATAGACCAATATGTGAGGATGAAAAGTCATAATTATGAATACCTCAGATTATGAGTGCATTAAAATATATGAAAATCAGAAAAGTGCTCAAAACTATGTGAAAGTTTGTGCATTCCAATTGAGCTTCAAAGGTACCTGAAAAAGTGCCTTAAAAGAGTCCAATAATTCTGAAAAAATTTGTCAATATAGACCAATATGTGAGGATGCAAAGTCATAATTATGACTACCTCAGATTATGAGCACATTAAAATATATGAAAATCACAAATGGACCTAAAACTATGAAAAGTTCTGAAATTTTAGCAATTTGTCAAAATGAGGAAAGTACAGATTGATGTCTTTTCATTTAGTTCTTTTATTGTACATTTAGATATCGAAGTCCTCATATGGCATATTATGTAATCCGTCCGAACATGCTATTTATATTGCTAAAAGAAGAATATTGAAATGACAAGATGAACATACGATTAGCGTAGAAACGGCTGGTAAATAAGAACATAAGCGATATTGAGGAAAACAAACTTACACACACAACGTTACACACATAAGCGATTACATGAAGAATTGAATGCAAAGGTAAACATGAAAATAACATAGCGCACAAAGTTACACGATAGAAAACAAACCGACACACTCCTACGATACATGTGCGCGTAGTTATGCGGACGAAAACAAACACGAACACACACAACCTAATAACCGGGGCCATTCACGGGACCAGCGCGGAACAAGCCCACCTATTGCGTGGGCCGGGCCATTTTCCCTTCCCGACGACATCTGCGTCGAACTCCTCGCCCTCTTTTGCCTTGGCCGCTAGCTCCCTTTCCTTTCGCGTTCTCTTTCGCGAAGCCGTGCTCCCTACGCGTGCGCCGTGATGAGCTTGCGTCTCCGACGATATCGCTCGCCCGCTCGTCGCTCCGACGCTCCGCCTCGCGAATCTCGAGTCCCTTCTTTCATTCCACTCGTGGAAGTCGAGAGTCCATCGGTCGATTCGTGGATCTCTTGGTCAATCCACTTGCGATACCCGCATGTGGGTTCTGGGATCGCGAGTACAAAAGAAATGTTAGTGCGGACAGAAACGAGAAGTAGTAGGGAGGAACACGCCGCGCTGGTTCTTACAGTCGCCGATAGGTGCGTGTGTCCCAACGTCGGTCCGGATAGTCACTGGAGTAGTTTGCGCAACCCCAGTAGCGCATACCCAGGCTAAGCCGCTGCTTCGACTTGACAAACTTACATGGATCTTGACACCAACAGAGGGGAGGCCTCTCCCCCTCGGGCGGGTCTTGCGGTGAACGCGTCGTTGGAACCGCCGGGATAGGGTCGGTGCAACGCGGGATATCTTCTCGGGGAGCCGTCCTCCTCGCACGCACCGCTTCTTGGGCCCGCTCCGCAGCTGCCTTCGCCCGTTCGTCGCGGGCCGCCGCAGCTCTTGCTATGTCGCGAGTCTCCTCCCATTGCTTCTGCATCTTCTCCCATTGTGCCTTCTGCCGCTTGTCCATCTTGAAGGTGTGGGGTTTGGATTCTGTAGTGACTTATCTCAAATACCTTTCACCTCCTTATGTACGCTGAGGGGTTGGAATGGTGTGGATAATTTCGAACCATGAAAAGGTGCCCCGTGAATTAATGAAAGAGTGCAGGGTTGGCCCATATGAACTGTGCACAAAGCAATGCACATGCTTGTGCTGTCACTGCGTAAAGTAAAGCCGGCCCGAATCGTCTTGTCAATGCGTAGCGACACTCTTTCCCCTCATCGCGTAAAGTCGCCAAGTCTTGCGCTTTCATCGCCCAAAGATGACTCGTCTCGCCTCGCCTTGTCAATGCGAAAAGCGTGACACTCTTTCCCGTCATCACAGTAAAGTCGCCAAGTCTTGTGCAACATCGCCCAAAGATGACTTGTCTCGTCTCGCCTTGTCATCGCGCAAAGCGTGCCACTTGTCCCGCCTCGCCTTGATATGTCATCGTGTACTCACCGCGTAACGCTTACCTCTCTATCCCAGCAGCGCGAAAGTCGCGATCCCGCTTTGCGCTCTTTGGTCATGTCGACGCACAAAGCTGGCCCCGTCTAGTCTTTTAAGTGGGTGACCCTCACCCGCTTAGGTGGGCACGCGTAGAAAAAATGAGCAAGCCATAAAATGACATGATGACACCCGCTTGGAGGGCCCCCGTGACTACCCTACCCTTGTGAACACGTGTCAGCTGCGTCGTTTTCTTGGTCGCCCGGTCCCTACGTAGAGAACTCTTTAAATTGATCGAAGCCCCAGCCCCTTCTCCGTCGTGCAGAAACATACCATGTCGGAAGTAGAGGGTCCAGTCGGATGTGGGTCACCGAAGGAAGATCTTCCTTGGAAAGGAGGAGAACTTCGGTCCACGATCCGCTGGTACCAAGCCGCCGCGCAACCCGCGTGGCGAAAATGCAGCACAATGAGGACGCGGTTGTGCGGTCTTGATGGCCCAATCGATGGCGGGCGACGTTTCTTCCGTTGCCCACACTCGTGGGTACAACTTGCTAATAGTATAATTTTCATTACTACTTATGGTTCATCCTTGGTAATCGTTTTTCACGCAGATGGCGAAATGCGACTTCTCGTTGGATCGACCCTCCTAATGAACGGTATGTTGTCATCTACGTGACTACAATATGGGAACGAATATTGGAGTTGGAGGAGCGAATCGAGACTCTCAACGAGGAGAACAACGACCTCCGCCAACAGATGCAACGCGAGAGGGGCAACGAGGAGGTCGTGAACATAGGAAGCTCGTGCGATCCGGATGTTGCCGCGCGAACCCTAGCTGCATATGTGCGTGCCACTACAACGACGCCACCACGCCCGAGGCGCCCCCAAAGAATACTCAATGTGGGTGCCACGAGGTTCTTTTGGCATGTAGGCAACGCGGTGTATGCTTGTACCTTGTATCGACGTTTTCTACGATGTGGAGTAGAGAGTGGTTACGTTAGTAGTGTGTCGTAATTTATTTGTTGTGTTTGTCGATCTGTCACGCCAATAATCGCTAGTGTTTTAATGTCACCGCTAGTGTTCGTAATTTATTTGGATGTAGTGAGGGTTTGAAGAAGCCTTTGGAATCGCAAGAAAATGTTATTTGAGTCCCGAAACCCAATAGGAGGGTCTACTCCAATTGGAATCTATTAAGAAGCATAATGTCCTCATACTCGAGAGAACGAACTCATTGTTAGTAGTAAGTAGATTCTTTCCGCTATTGCATGCGAAAAATCGAGATAATAAGCTTATAAAGTTGGGACGAACATGGCGCGTACATTTTTATTACATGCATAGCATATAGCATGATATCGGACTGACCGACCCAACTGCTCTCACGACCTCTCGTGCGGACTGGGTCTATTACATATTGTCTACTGGGTGTAGCGTGGTTGTTTCCCCTTTTTGTCGCGCCCTGCAGATGGCTCCGCTACATCCTTCTTCCTGTCACTCTTGCTCTTGAGAGCGCCTCACGAGCTTGAAGCTCTTCCTCCTGACGCTTGATGGCTGCTTCACGCAGAATCAACTGCTCATGCCTCATTTGCAGCCCATCTTCCTTGCCCTTCAGACGGATTTGGTCCACCCTCACGCGGCGCTCTTGCTCAAGCCGCATCTGTCGTTCCACCTCGCGAGCCTGAGTCATCTTGGCAAAGTATTGGCCTTTGTTTTCCACCGCACCGCCGATTCCGTGGCCATGCCGGCGCACCGATCCACCCATTCGATGAACGTGCAAGCCTATGTGTGGCGTGATAGATGTCATGGATCAAGTTGAGAAACAGTAACGCGGAACAAATGATGTAGTTGTCGTTGTTACCACAAAGTCGTCATCCAGGTCAGGACACTTGAAGAACCTACGGCCGTAGTTGGATCGTTGTACTGCGTCCGTCGATACGCACAACATCGTCCGGAAGCCGCAATGGCACTTCGGGCGCTCATGCCACTCCGGCACTCCAAATGGCTCGGACCTCCAGGAAGACATTGCTGTGTAGTAGTATTGTGATGTCTTGAGGAGAAGATGTGGTATGGAAGACATAGGTGGCCTTTATGTAGGCTTTTCAGAGACTATAGTGTCGTAATATATTCCAGAGTAGGCTTCCAGCTGTCCAGTGTAGTAATAAATGGCTCTATGTAGGCTTTTCAGAGACTATAGTGTCGTAATAAATTCTAGGGTAGGCTGCCAGCTGTGCAGTGTAGCAATAAATGGCTCTATGTAGGCTTTTCAGAGACTATAGTGTCGCAATAAATTACAGGGTAGGCTTTAAGCTGTCCAGTGTAGCAATAAATGGCTCTATGTAGGCTTTTCAGAGACTATAGTGTTGCAATAAATTACAGGGTAGGCTTCTAGCTGTCCAGTGTAGCAATAAATGGCTCTATGTAGGCTTTTCAGAGACTATAGTGTAGCAATAAAGCGGGATCGTATCGTCTTGTCACTGCGTAAAGCTGACCTCTTTGCAAAGCTGGCCTCTTTCGTGTTGTCACTGCGTGTTAGTTTCATATTCTGTGGCCTCTGTTAGTGAAGCCCCCCACCGAGCCTATAAGAGGGAGGCATTCCTCACCTAGACCCATGCATTGCTCTCCCTCCTCTCCTGAATTTGTTGTAGCTTTCTTTCCTGCTCACTCCCCCGAACGCCGAAATGAGTCATCTCAGCACCTCTTCATCGGCACCCACGGTGATTTGCCCACAATGCAACACGGTAGTTAGACGTAAGACCTCACACACCGCTGCAAATCCTGGTCGGCACTACTACAAGTGTCCCTATCACTCGGTGAGTACGATTGTTTCGGATTCGGTTAAATCGTGTAGGTACGTTTTAAAATCTTCTTATCATGAAACGCAGGAAGCCCTCGGCGGTTGCCGATTCAGGTGTGGGAGGATGAATGGGCACTAGGACGGACATCGCTCGCAAGACAGAGGTGTCATGGGGGGTAGTGAACTCGTCGAGATGCGGCATCGTTTCGATAGACTGGAGTGGAAGATAAATGTAATGTTGTGTGCTATTTTCTATCTTGTGTTATGTTCATTCTTTCCGTGAGTATGTAGAGCTGTAGGTTGTTCTCGTCTATGGTCGCATCGTTTTATGCTATGTTGTACCTTCGCTTGTTGTTATCGTATGTTCTCCGCCGCGGAGTTAATCTATGTACGTGTAATGCATTGCAGAAGCTGCAGTGTCCACCCTGCAATGATGCTGTAATTGTAGGTAAAATAATTTCACAAGCCCTTGACAGTATGAACATGACAATTGCATAAATGCTTGCACGGAACCATGCGACATTACAACAACTTAATTACAAAAACTCATTCCGAATCTTCTCGTCGCGCCTCCGACCCCGCATGTGGTCCTCTCGAGAAGGTGAACACGGGTGGCGAGTGCGGTTCATCGCGAAGGTCATATCGCGGCTCGCGACCGTTGTCCTCGCTGCGTATGGCCCGTGGGGACTTGTGTTGGATGGGCGAATATGTTGCTCAGCCATTCAGTTGCCGATGGATCTATGTCCTGCTAACAATGTATAGCACAATTAGATAATGGACAGCACCATTAATAATAAATAGTAGTACCACATGGTAATTACCTGGGTAGTCTGGAATGTGTCTGACCCACCGTGAAATTGATGGACCTGTTGCTCCGTATAAACCTGTAATTTTTTGGGCAATGCGATGAGATGGCATTGAAATAGACGTGGTTAGCTTAGTACGTTAGTGCGTACCGGGGTATGAGGCTCTCGAAATGATGATCAATGCATCATTAGGCACCCATTTTACCTCCCCTGGCCATAATTCCCTGTAGTGCATGTCTACCCCGTATGAATGAAACTCTGCACTCCAGGTTGCATATAAGTGTTGCATGTCGTAGTACTTTGAGATGTACTGCGTCGACGCCTGCTTCCATACCGCGCATGCAGCGTACACATGCGAGCATGGCTTGTGCAGAAGCTGGGGTTTGTTGCAGGTGCAATATGCTTTTTCATCAATCGTACATACCTGCTTGCGATCCCCTCTAATGTGACCCATGACGTACTTCTGTCTGAGGCGGATCTCGAACTTCTTTCTTAGGCCATCTATGATTTGAGGAATGTGGGAACGACCCTTCTCTATCTTCTTATCCATGTAGGCCTGCATTACCTCAGAGTATTGTTTGTTTTCGTCCATGTGCTTCTTCGCCATCATGGCTCTATTCACAAAGTACCCAACAGTCCGATTCCAAGTCTCGTCCACAATAGCCGTGATCGGTAGGGATCTGACGCCCTTCAAAACACCGTTGTAAACCTCCGACATATTGGTCGTCATGATTCCATACCTTGCCCCCCCGGTGTCATGTAACAAAGACCACATCTCCAGGTCAGGCGCATTGGATTGAACCCACTGTGTGAACGCCCCAACTCTTGTGGAGCCTCCCTCTATGGACCCGGCTTCTGTCTGCACATGCTTGCTAGCCTCCTGATCGAGTTGCCTCCACAAGGTCTCGAACTTCCGCTCGTTCTCGCATACATAACTTCTTGAACATCTTCATTAGGTCCTTGCTACGGAACCTTCTATGGAAGTTCGCGCGAGATGCCTCATGCACCAACGATTCTTCGATCATTCCACCGAAGGGGGCGCCCCATTCGCATCGTTCGCAATGCGCATAACAGCTCGCATTGCGGTCCGAGATGACACACACTTCGGGCGATCTTGCACTATGGCTTGCTTCACATTTGCAAGGAACCAAAGCCGCTCTCCGTACTCTCATTCTCCACAATTGCAAATGCCATCGAGTAATCGGTCATTTGCATCACCGCAATCGCGGTCGGATAGTACCCTTGTACTTGCCCGATAGGAACGCCCCATCCATCGTTAGCACCGACGGCACCACCAACCCTTCAATCGCTCGATGGAACGCCTGAACACTCTATCAAGAATCAAACAATTCGGGCCCTCCGTATGATGCACTCTCTCCCGCTCGTTAATGTACGTGCAGGTTAGATTCGCAATTTGTCAGTAGCATTCTTGGAACCAGTCATACGCCTCCTCATAAGTCCCAAACATACGGTGCAAAACCTTTCGCTTTCGCCCGCCATACCTTCTTGTAGCTGACTTGAAATCCCACCATATTCGCTACCTCGCCATTAGAACCTTTGGAGAAATGGAAACATCGCCACGATGAGGTGGCTCACCACTCGCAACATAAGATGATGTCATGTTGCGGTGCCTATGTAATGGCCCCGCAAGCTCGCAATCGTGATCATGTAGCACCGTTATCCGAAAGACCGTGCAGCGCCTTTGTACCGCGGTACGAACTTTGCCAGACAGACCCGTTGACACACTTCACAATGTACGTGTCCGGGTTTGACTCGGCACCGAGCACGTCCGGCTAATGTTCACGGCATATCTATGAATAGCTCTTGGCAAGACTCTTATTATTGAAGCATCGCCCCAAAATGAGTGTGGCCTCACTGAACCCCCATTCGCCTCCTCCGCTTTGTGGCAGGCACTAGGGATGCCGCCGCATTGTCATCCGATCTTGACGACACGTGCGCAACGTCGGTGGTCACAACACCACCCACCACCCCTCCATTTGTACCTTCGCCTCCGCCATCGTCATCCTCTCTCGAACTGCTCTGCTTCACATTCTCGCCCTCCTCGCTCCCACTTCTTCCACCGATCCGCAAGGTACTCATGATACCAATACGGGCGGCCACCACCTCTCCCCACACCTTCGTTGGCACGAAAATTGTCCGCACGCCTCCCGAGGTCTTCATCACCCACTTCCTCGCCCACATGTTCTCCCGCAGTACTACATCTTCACCAAAGAAATCATATCCAACCTGTCCGGATGATTCGGCCTCTCCACGAACTCCACATACACCATTGGCTTGGCATATATCTCAAGATCGTGGTTGCACACGACCTCCATGTAGTTTGCCCATGATGCATCATTGGTCACCTTCGAAGTTGCCACTTGCTCTCCCTGCATCACCCACCATTGCGGCATAGAATGCCTCGATCCGTAACTTCTTTCTTGCGGTGTACCGATCGAACGCCGAACGGACATTCCGCCGTAGCTCGCACAAGCTCATGGCGTTGGATCGTGTGCGGATCATGGTCCGGCGACAATTTGATCGTCCGCCCATACGGCCCGTCACGTCACGAGACCACCGCCGTAGAATATGAACAAATCTTGAATCTCACCATGGCGTACCTAACATAAGTGCATAATAAACCATCTTAGTACACAACATGCAATAATCGTACCATCAAACCCCACTACCGCATTGTAAAATTAATAAAGCGGTATTTCATACCTCTTCCTACTGCGTACAAAATCGATTAGTATCTCTTTTGTATTTGTAAATCTAAAATTCATTTATTTTTATTTCCATTTCCAAATCGTATGAAAAATGCATTACAACGTTATTTTATTTTCCCTCTTATTACGTATTAAGCTTGTTTCCATTAATGCAAAAACAATTACTAATTTCTATACAGATTATACAAATCGTCTCTAATCTAAATGTTGTTGTTATCACCTACAAATGCTCTAACATCAATATTTAATTCTTCAACACCTACACATGTAAGCACATATATTCACCAAAAACTAAGTACATTACGACACGTAACTTCAACAAAAAAAAATACGACATCATTTACACTACAATAAATCTTAAATCATATGTGCATGTTTACCTACACATACACACCGTATCAAAGATTGACTTATAACAACATTAACGAAACAAGGTTTACCTAATTACGGGCTAATGACATTCACAAAAAAATACTTGCACGGGGGCAAAAATTACCTCTTCTTGAAGCTCGCGACACGATCTACAACTTTTGTATCTCCAAAATCTGTTGATTTCAAACAAAATCAACTCAAAATCTTGAGTTTCCTCTCTTTTCCTCTCTTCACTCTCTTGTTCTTGCTTCACTTCACCGCACCGCAGACCGCAAATGATTGAATTTCTTCGCTTCTGTGAGACATAGCGCTCTTTAAGTGTGTGTATGCAAGATTCTCAATGAGGCCATGCCTTTGTGCCACAAAGAAAGAGACGCGTGTCTTGCGCGGCGTACAAAAGAATCGCGCTCGTGATGCTTTCGGCGGAGGGAATTGACAGCAGAGAGACGTGCGGTCGGAGAGCCGGTCATGCGCTCGGCCGCACAAAGGCGATCGTCGAAGCCGACCGCCACGACCGCGCTGATAGCAGATCGTGCGGTCCGGCATCGCACGGCACAGATCAGAGCACGGCCGTCGCGGTCCGTTCCGACGTTCGCCACGTGTCGCGTCGCCCGGGGTCGTGCGGTCGGGAAGGGTGCTAGTTCTGGAAATTTTTCGCGTATGGTGCTAGTTCTGGAATTTATACGATATACAGTGCTATAATGGTCCAAATTTCGCGTCCATCCACGCGCACTTTCGCCTCACGCACCGGACAACGCGCGCGCGCGCGGCCCCACCCGCCAGCGCCACGCCAGCCAGGGCCGTGAGCCGTGCGATGCGACCCCCGCAGGTTTGGTTTGCTGGCTCTGGCTGTAGCAGCAGGGCCCTGCGCCTGCGCGGCCGAAAGGTGCGAGTGCTCCCAGAGCAGCCGAGCGCACCAAATCCCCCCACAAAGAGCAGAGGGCGAAACACCGAAGCGACGAACGACCCTGGCCGGCCGAGACGCAAGGGAGCCATGTCCGCGTCCTCCCCTCCTCCTACCGACGCGGCGCCCGCGAGCGGCGCGGAGGCGGGGGCCGCGCCCGTGGCGTTCTACTGCTACGAGTGCGAGGCCACCGTCTCGCTGCCCGCGCCGGCCGCCGCGCCCTCGCGGCTCCTGCTCTGCCCCCGCTGCCGCAGCGACTTCCTAGAGGAGAACCCTAACCCGTCGACCTCGTCCCCTCCCCCGCCGCCGCCCCCGCCGCCGGGGTTCCTCTCCGACTCGTCCTCCGACGAGGCCGACGACATCGACCTCGGGATAGACCCCGCTGCGGCGCGCGCCTACCTCGCCCGACTCGTCCGCAGCCTCTACGACGAGCCCGTCAACGCGGCGGCCGCCGCCGCCGCCGCGGTGACCGTGCTCCAGCAGCACGGGCACCGCGGTGGGCAGGGGCAGCCCCCTGCGTCGGCCGCGTCTATCGCCGCGCTACCAACAGTCCAGGTGTCCGAGCCCGCCGCTGTCTGCGCCATCTGCAAGGACGACCTCCCTCTGGCCGCCGCCGCGCGGAGGCTCCCCTGTGGCCACCTCTACCATTCCGACTGCATCGTGCAGTGGCTGGAGATTCACAACTCCTGCCCCGTCTGCCGCTCCCGCCTCCCGTCGGCCGACCCCGAGGAGGCGTTGCCGTCCGAGCTGGATCCCCTGCCCACGCGGATCACTATTCGGTTCACTACCAACCGCCGCGGCGTCCGCACCAACCATGATGCGGCGGCTGCAGTCGCGGCGTCGCCCACTCAGCTCGCGCAGGCGGTGACTGGGGAAGGAGGTGGTGGACCCGCGAATAGCGCGGAGACTGTGTCCTCTGAGTGGCCACCGCCCCCTGAGTCCGATGCCATCATGTCAGAGGCCCGCGAAGGCGAGGGCTTCTTTGATTGAGCCAGAGGTTAGAGTTTGCAGGTAAGGACGTTGCGATAAATCTTTGAGCATTAGTGTTTATATTTGTGTCTCTGGAGCATGAATTGACTTGCTTAGTTAACTAATCAGTTGGAGTGAAGCCAGGGGTTTAGGATTTCTGTGATATGGACCATATGGTGTAGATCAAATTACATTTGTTTTTTTAATTGCTTATGGGTTTTACGCTAGTTGATCAAGGATAAGCTTGAATAAACATTTATATTTGAAAAATCAATCACATGTAGCTGACCTTGATGGGCACTTTGAAATTGGAGTTATAGCTTATATGTGTTGACTTATGTTCTTTGTGTTGTTTATTATTTATGCCTCGTGCTGTGGAACTTTGGGCACATCTATAAGCATTTGTCTAGAGTTGTTATTTTGGTCAATTAGGTATGATGTTCATGCTCTCAATTGGATTTCCGTTCTTTGTTTTACGTTGTATTGTTGACTATACTACGTGATGTTGGCACTTTATGCAATGTGTCGTTCCATAGCAATCACAAAGAATGCATTAGGTGTTGCCTAGGAAGCACCGATACTCCGCTGAACTGCCGTACCCGTGTCCGATACGTATCCGATACGCGGCGATACGGTATCGGCGGAGTATCGGTGAATTTCAGCCCCAAAAAAATTAAAAAAATTCCCGATACGGTTTGATACGTTGCCGATACGTGGCCCAGTTAAATTCCAGCCCAACAGAGAGAAGACGGCCCAAGCCTAACGCGAGAAGATAAAGCACGCCCGTCGGCAGCGTCGCAGTGCATTCTCCCCGAAACCTAATCCTCTCGCAGTCTCCCCCCAGCACATTCGCGGCTTCTCTCGGCCACGCCATCGGCGGAGGCTACCGCCACCACTGCCGGAGGTCCACCGGCCGCAAAGACATGGAGATCCGCCAACCCGCTGCCGATCCCATCGCTCGAGGTCACCTTGGACGGACCTCGTTGCGGCGCCGAGGTTCGCACTGCCGAGATCCGCCGCCTAGAGGTACTTCTCCCGCCGCTCCTCCACTTCTCCCGCCGCTTCTCCCGCCGCTTCCCCGCTGCTCCCGCCCTCGCCGCTGCCCTCGCGCTTCTCGCTTCCCCGCGCTTCGCCATGCTTGCTCCCGCCGCCTCTCCTCGCTCTCTCGCTCCTCTGCCGCCTCTTGCCGCTTCCCGCGCCGCCCCGCTCCTCCCGCTTTCCCGCTGGCCGCCTCGCCTCCCCCTCCAGCTCTCAGCGCCGCCGCCGCCTCTCCTCTTTCTCTCCGCCCCCTCCTCTCTTACTTACGCCAAGGGCAGTCGGCCGAATGGATAAGAGAAATGAGGCCAAGGGATAAGGTAGAGGGGGAGTCGGCCAAATGGATAGTTGTATACTTGTATTAACTTACAAAACTAAATTAGATGATTATTATTTGCTATTTTAAAACTGTACCTCTTGCTATTTTAGGAGATGGATCTAATTGATGTAAACAACAAGCCGTTGTGGAAGTATGTTGATATTCTGGAGAGATTTACTGGTGGTGGAGGAAATGTACGATTCAGATGCAAGTATTGTGCTTGGGAATACTGTGGAAGCTATTATAGAGTTAAAGCACACTTGCTTAAAAAATCCAATGCCGAGATCAGAATATGCCCAAAGGTGACAGTAGCTATCCTTCAGCAGCTCCAGAGTGAAGTTGAAGAGGTTGAAGAAGAAAACTAGTCTGTAGCATTTAATTCATCTACCTTGATAGAATTTTGTATCGCCGCGTATCGGAACGTAATATCCAACAATTCTGTAATATCAGTTTCTCCCTCTCATAGCCTTATTACAATTTTATATTTTCATATATATATATATATATATATATATATATATATATATATATATATATATATATATATATATATATATATATATATACATACCGTATCAGCGTATCCTTGTTTTTGAAAAATATCGTATCGCCGTATCCGTATCGCCGTACCCGTATCGCGTATCGGGGCATCCTAGGGTGTTGCATATTGATTCTAATTGGATGTCTGATGCCCCTATTAGGTGTTTCATGATGATGGAACTGTCAAATTAAAGACGCATGCTTTTTTTACCTTCACAGTTCATACTTCAGAGTTGGAAGTACTGCTGGGATATTGATGGTTTAAAACACAATCAGCTAGTCATGTTACCTGGTTGGTCCTACAATATCAACTGACTCACAGTCAGCTTACTCTTATTTCATGACAATATGGCAAAATTTGACTGTTAAAGATTTTTTTTTAATATATGTAAAACACTAGTGAAGTGTTGGTCAATAATTTCAAAGTTGTGCTTGGATATGTCATATGTTAATCAGGCATCCTAATATTCTAAAATGTTCGGCAAGTTAATTTTGTCTTATACTCATAAATCATAATTGTTGTCACGATGATTTAAAATCACTGTGCGTGAAAATAGTTAAAAATGGTCCCATAGTGATTTAAAATTGCTCTTACAGTTACAGGTTACCTGTTTGGAGTTTTTGAAGTGTTGTCATTGTGTCTTACTGTCTTGTGTATCAGGCTAGAACATACCTTTTGTGGCCAAGCTTTTTTGTTGATGATGTAGCATTGCACAAACATCTACAGAAGCACCAGTTTCTTGCAGGAAATTTAATTGAAGTAAAGCAAAACTCCTGTAAAGTTAACAAAGCTCATTTGGATGAAGTTGTTTGTCGGACCGTTTGATTAATGGCCCATAGAAATCTACCTGTTTTATCTATTAGAATGTTGATTGTTGTGTGTGGTTTGCAGTCAATTTTGATAGGCGAATTGACTCTCTAGGGGGATATAGACTGCCAAAATTTCAAAAACTGCGAAGTGAGTAGGTTTTAAAGAAAGGTGCGTGTATGTCAGTAGCTGCTGGCTTTCTATGAATTGTTTGTCGTAAGTATCATTTATATTTGAGTTTCAAGAATTAAATATAGCTGGACTGCCTTGATCATTGTTCTTTGAAAAGATAGGAACGAACTCATGCTATTGTAAACTGATAGTTTAACAACATGAATCTTCATTCTTTTTTGTTGTTTTAATCCTTAAAATATCTTGTCTTTGTATTATTGCTCATTACTTAGTTAGTTTGATCCCACTTCCTACCTACATCCTTTCTTTTGATATGCTTCCTGTGCCTGTTAGTAGACCATGCATGTCTCCATTCACACATCCATGCTTCTGTGATGTTAACAAATTGTGCTCAAGTGTATGCGTCATTCACTCATTGTTATTTTATTATTGTAACAAGCTAGAAGCCAGGAATACCTAGTTGTCTGAACGATGTGCATCGGAACTTGCCTGTCATATGCACAGGCTTAGAGAATCACTTGTTTCATGGAAATTATGTGCCTGTTACACCAAAGAGGACATTGATCCAATAGGATCCACAAATGACCTAGACGCTGGAGACGTTACATGCCTATTGCCCTATCCTCATATAATTGGTTTTCTGTCCGCAAGCTTTTATTCTGATTTCTGACATATCTGTACTCATGGATTTGAGTTGCTCAGTTGAACTTTTAATTATGATTGAAATCACTCTTCTTTACAAATATTCACTTTGCACGTCGTATAAATCACTTTTATTCGGCCAAAAAAAAGCTGACACGAAAAAAGCTTCCATGTTCATTTCTATTTTGGTGAATGATTGCTTTAGTTGTGGCAAACTAGCATGGCATGTAAACATTAATAAAGCAGGGGCTGTTCAACTTATTAAGTTGTGAAATGGATAAATTCTATCACGTGAGATTAAACTGATATATCCAAAGAATAAAGGATATTAGTGATTGCTTTTTAAAGTGTCATTTAGTAGCATGTGTGTTATCTTTCTATCCAGAGGGCCACTCTCTTGACCTTATCGGTGCCGAATATTATTCCTTAAAGCTTGCATAGTCTTGCAGTTGTTGAGCTTATATTCTTCTGCCGTTTCGTACCTTTTTCAGGTGATAAGGTAGCTGCTGTTAGCTGTCGGACAAGAAGAGTAGAAAGAAGGCCACCATATGCCTAGTCCTTTCGGTTTCTGCTTTCGCTCGAACGAGTTGCCTCCGCCAAGTGCCTTTCTCGCTACGTGATAGCTGTGCTGTTACATGGTGAATTAAGCTGTCCTATGCAGAGACCGAGGGCACTGTTGCATTTATTCCCAATACCTTGTATATTGGTCAAATTTATTTCTTTTGCAATAAATATGTATAATTGGCAGTGTTGTTTCCTATTTTGTTTTGTGGCTTGTGGAGAAGGGGCATTCGAGGATTTACCCACCTGTCAGTGGCGCGTGAGGGCAAATCTTTAATTGCATCTATTTGCAGTGGCAAATACTCAATTATCGGAGAATGAGCAAGAGAATAATTGTGAAGGGCATGGGCAGTGGGCACGTGATGACAGGCCTTGTCATTTTGGTTTTGCTACCTTGTGTTTTTGTGTTGCCAAGTAGAAATGCCGCACTTGGGCTTGTCTGGTTTACCCACTCGATGAAGCTGCAAGTACAAATGTACAATGCCCTACCCTTCCTTCCAGACCTTGCTTGTGGGGGCTGCCTTGAGCATTTTTGCTCGCATGATAACGGTGCTGTACTGGCTTATGTAATGTGGTTGCATTCTATAGCCACATACCTGAAGATGAGCAAGAGCCTTCTGTGTTCTGCAGATGCCGTGCTCTGAAGCAGTTTCAATGAGTGGCTGTACTCGAATTATGCTTTTCATAAAATTGTTCCTTTGACATATGTTTGACATGCCTCAAATCTCCTACTTTCGACACGAACTGCTGTGCTGAATTATGTTCTATTATTTCCATCATACCAATTGACATCTGCTCTGCAGTACGTACTGGTCTACAAGTTGCATTTGAGGAGCATGTTCAGGAGATGGGGATCTCAATACAACTCAACTCCTTTCCGTGGTGATATTACTGCATACAGTGATGAAGTTTAATGTCACAGCAGCAAGATGCTCGGGATTGGTTAACCAGGTGCTGTTTTTCTCTTTGAAAAGGTTTTCTTTTCATTGACATGGAACAGTGATTACCTGGATATTGTACAAACCCCCACTATGTCCTAGAAATATTTGCATGGACATTCAACGCGCAAGATATTGCAGATTATGCACTTGAAAGGCATTAAAGACTTGATGCTAAGTGGAACGAAGTTCTGCTCTAGTTGGCTTACAGCTTAAGTTTTTAGTTATGGTTTTTGGTTGAAATTGCATTGTAGTGGCTATTAGCTTTTTCTAAGAAAAAACGAAAAAAAAAGCAAAAAAAAAACTGTTATATCGTCACGGACAATACAAAATAATAAGAGAAAAAAAAAGAAAAGAAAAACTAAAAAATAGAATAAGCCAAAATTAAAAATTGACATGTTCCAAATGATTTCTAATTTAAATAAGTTGAAAACTAAAATAAACCAAAAAACTGAAGATATTTGAAGTAGGGTCAGTAGTGCTATGACTACGGACATGGTAGGATACTTGGGCATCTTATTTTCAGCTTTTAAAATCAGTTTTTCTACAGTAACTAACTTTTAGATAGTGTCTTTTTAAAACGGAACCTATAAGTTAATTGTAGTACACACTGTAACGACTTTATTTATATTGACCAAAATTGCATACGAGTTTCTGTTACTCTGTGCTCTTATTTACAAATAGCCTAAACACTATAAACTGTAGCTAAAAGTCATAAGGTAAAACCAAAAAGAAAAGGCCAGCTCAAACCAAGCTTCCTATGACCCTATCAAGGCGACGGCAGATATGTATGGGAATTCACTAACGGATGGCTTAGATGCACCCAAGTACGTCGCCTTATCATGGTTACAGCTATGACTACCTTAAGGCCCAGTTTGGAAGATAGAATTTAAAACAAAAAAACAATTCAATTCTCGTATGAGTTAGAGAAAATTTTCGCGTTTGAAACGGGGCCTAAGTCAATTTGATCCGTCTATACATCAATCAGATGTCTTTGAGACCTCCTATCACCTACATTCTTGGTGGCAGGAATGCTCATAGTTCATATACTTTATTCTGAATTTTAGGCTGGCTCAACCATCTGTTAGTATACGAGACCGTACGTCTGGAAGTCAACATGACCTATAGGACGTGAGAAGAACGTGACACGAATACAGCAAATCAAATACATGCGTTGACAAGTTGGTCTCCTCAAACGACACAAATTTTCGGTTGCACCGAGGAAAATGCTTCGCCAACGATGCCTCTTTCCCCAGACAAACTTAAAAGAGCAATGCAACACTGAGGGTATCTTCAATGGTCCTAACTAAGTACTATCTATAAAGATTCTACATCATCTATAGAGTACACACTAAAAGCTAGCATTCCAAAGGACTATCTATAAGAATAGCTATTTGATGTTTACATGCACACACAGTCATTTATAGAACCTGCCTCGTTTTACATTATAGACTAGAGACGAAATAGTAGCTAGCTGTTTGTGTTTTGCATACTCTCTTTCCTCTATATAAGATATATGCTGATGTGTACATACAAATAGCCAGTTGACTTAGCACCATTGAAGATGCCCTGATGCACATTCCCATCGCAACAAATAACCGTGCCTGAAGTTTCTGAAAACTAGGCTCAGGCTTCAGCACGCAGTCAATGCAACAGAGTGAAACGTAGTCAATGCAACTGAGTAAGGGAACGATCTGTGGGCAGATAGCAAGGGAAGACTACCTCACATCTACAAAATCTTTCGGTGTCCCATGCGTTTCCCTTGACCTTAATCAAGTGCCCACATACTCATTAAACTTCGAGTACTCATCAATGTAACTTCGGACCTGATTAATATGGCTGCGGCTTATGGTTTTTAGTTGAAATTTTTGAATTTTAGCTATTTGTGACAGAGATTACAGAGAGAGATATTCGCTTGCGATTTTGGATAGTACAGATATTGGACTTTTAATGTGTACTATAATTAACTTGTAGACTCCGTCTTAAAAAAATATCTCGTTTGAAAGTTAGGTACTGTAGCAAAAGCCAAAAGCCGTTTTGAGAAACCGAAAAGAACAAGCCCAAAATCATTTGCTTCAGGCACATACTAACCAGTACTACATAAATAAGGAGGAGGATCTGCTACAGTGGAGAAGACACTGCATACATTAAGATCATGTTAATTAGGAACGTAGAAATTTTGCAGGAAGCGCTCGAAGCAGTAACTTTATTTCCACTATTTTGCAGGAAACAATACATATCAACATATTGTTTCCACTATTTTTTTTGTAAAGGAATCGAACTATATTTTGCTATCACACTGTGTAACTTTGTATTGTAAGGGGTACTTTAGCTACATTTGTAACTACTGCAAGTCTCCAAAATATCATGGGGCGTAGCTTAGATGCGATACGAATCTTCGAATCTTTTCCCTAAGGTTCTCATGGGAGGGGCCCTACCATGACTGTGTGGTTGGCAAGTTGCCTGATTTGTGCTAGCTACCGGGGACAAAAGGTTGGCTCATGGTCGGAATTCCTCTTCGCTAGTGTCATGATTGGTCATGTCTTTTTCTTTGTTTGTTTTTGCGTTGCACAACGTGGAGTATAGGTAGGCTCACCGTACATGAACGGTACACTACAGTTGGAACTTGGGCTACATGTAGTTGTAAGCAAAATTCTATTCCCGCGAATACCTTGAGCTTTCTGCATCACTGGAAGATTTTGATGGTAACAGGTAAGAGGGTAACCATCACATGCATGTCCCTTCGTCTTAATATTCTTCAGAGTGAATTTCATGAAGCTACAACCTTAGTGTCAAAACTGTCACAGAACTACGTATTTTAAGTTTAACTTGTACGAAACTATGGATTTAGCAGCAATTTTTCTCACAAAACTACAAGATTGTACTTCTCTGAGAAAAATTGCCGCTAAATCTACGGTTTCATGAAATTCAGACATAAATGTACAGTTCTACGAATTTTGACACAAAATTTGTAGTTTTGTGAAATTTACTCGTAATGTTTTGACAAAAACACGGAAGTACAGGTTTGCCAAGAATTGATACTACCGGCAGGCAAACAAAACCTGATGTTTCCTTACCGGCAGGCAAACAAAACTTGATGTTTCCTTCCTGCATATTGATTAGTGCTCCTACAGTTCTTAAAAATGGTCATCTTAATATGACAGAAACTTCAGAGTCCTTCGGCATATCGATTACGACAAAGTCTACAGGGACTGGATAATCTTTGAGCTAGTACGACTTTTTAAAAATAAGATTGGCCGTATTGAGTTTCATCAATAAAGCATTGAAAGAATGAGAACCTTTACAAATGTTGATAGTTGGTTCTCCTAAGCCCTCAAGTTTTGACGGTAGCCTCTTCTTCATTTTCATCTCTTCCGCTTCTATTTTCTCGGAAGACTAGTGTGCGTGATTTTAATAAGCACGGTTTATGGAGCAATTGAGGGCTATTTGGTGGTGCTTGTCGACTTATTTTAGCTTCTCAGTGAAAATTCTGTTCTACTCAATTTGTGAACTCATAAATTGCTCGAGCATATTTTCTAAAGTAGCTAGATCAGTAAATTTCACAAAACTACAACTTTTGTGTCAAAACTTTTCCCAATTTCTCTAAGAAAAAATGCTGCTAAATCTGTAATTTTGTGAATTCAAACTTAAATATGTACTTCTGCGATAGTTTTGACAGAAATAATGTAGTTTTGTGAAACTTACTCTATTCTTCACGATTGCAATAGCAGGAATTAAGATCGTTCGATTCATGCATTCAATTGGGACAGTAGACAAGCACCACAAGCCATTTCGTCTGCAGACAGTTACTTTTCCTCTAGATCGTTGGACCAGATAAGCAGACTTCTTATCTCATTCCAACTCTTTCTCTAATTATTCCCTTCCTTTCTTTTTGGCAAAAAGTAAGAAGAATGTAAGGTTTTTGAAGCATTCTAGAGATACCTTCTTCAAGAGTAAATTTCAGAAAACCAAGTTTTATGGTCATAAGGTTTCACAAACTCCACTCTAATCAGATACAAAGATTGGATTTTGGAACGCGCTTGAATGCGCTGCTGCATAATACTTCTTTACGCAATAATTCCAAAGGTGGAAGTTCTAACCCTAGAGAACGAGTGAAAAGGAGAGAGAGAAGAGGCCGGGGCCAATACCAGGAGGTCGAAGACCAACTAGAAGACAATGCGTCGATGGCCACAAATCCAATCGAACAGTTGGACGCAGAGGCGAGTGGGATAGGTTTAAGATGGACATAACAGAAGGTGGCGGTAGGGGAACATACCGGAGGACAGGCAGCGCGACAGACAAGATGCAATCACGCAGCTTCGCCATAAGTCTGCCACCCCGCGCACTGCGGCAAAGGCCCCAATGCTCCGCGTCTCCTCTGCTCATCAACATGCCGGGCGATGTTTCCTGATCGCTACCGCCATCTGATGGCGATGGGTGTTGTTGCCCCAGTCGCCCAATCCCGCGACAGGTTTGCTCGAACCTGCTTGACCGTAAGAATTGCACAGGAATTTCATAGCGAACAGATCAACTTTTGTGGAGTTCGTCGTTGTTTGCTGAGCGAGTAACTCGTTGAACTACTCCATTTGTTTGTGTATGTAGAAGAGAACAGTTATTCCATTCCACTTCCTTTCAGAAACAAAATGATGCTGGAAGAAGATGAGAACAGTTACTCCTGTGCGGAGTGCAGCGGGATGCATAATTGCTGAACCTTTCCACAGTGATGAGCCACCAAGGATATATTCTTAACGAGTTACAACCTGTGGGGGGCAAACTGTGCGTTTCTCTCGTCTGCAAGGGACAATAAATGGGACTCAGAGAAAGCTTTGTCCACTGGTCACTGGTCAGCCCTACACATGCCCAATTAATATCGATAAAGCACAAACATGCTTAGCAGCAGTATCTTGGTAAGTCACAGTTGGTTAATCACCTGGTGTACTAAAAAAAGGAGCAGGCCATACCATGGGTCCATGGCCAGTTGACCACATTCACTACTCAAGATCATAATCTGATGGCTTGGCAATCTCCAATTTGTACTATCGTATGACCATTGATTTCTTTGGGCTTCAGAAATGTTTGCAAATGCAGTAGAAGATGTAGCATCCAAGGTCCAGTTTGCCAATCACTTGGAATGAAACAAAGCTAAACTCTGCAAAGGTGAGTTGAGGTTTCCTTTTGGAAGGGGGTCGAGGACTTCACGTTTTTCATTCGAGCCTGCAAATAAATCCCTCTATACAATGTTTCATGGAGCAAAATTTGTTTATAAATGATGTGTAAGTACTTCCGGTGCAAATCTACTAATATTATTTGCATGTAAAAAATCTAAATATTTGTGTGTACACATTGCATTTTTGGAACAGAGAGCATAGGTAGAAATATTGCATTCTCCAGAGCCCAGTCATAGAAGGAAATCCTTTTGGGTTACAAGCAATTAAACATTATAAACTTTAGCTATCAACATATTTTTTAAATATTTACATTAGATACATGAACATAATATTATAGATTTATCTCGAAAAATACTTCCATAATTTTATTATATTTTATAAATATATTTCAATAGAAATGAGAGATAAATTTGATATTGCCCAAAATGACTTTTTTTTTACGAGAGAGAATCCTATGCTGACAGGAACGGACGGCTCTCTTTCCCCCCTCCTCTTAATTTCATTTTCATCCAACGGATTGGAGTAATCGTTTTCGCTAATGGCTTTCAAGATTTCACTAGATTGTTCAGGCAAATTTTGCCGCGTGTGGTCTGTCATTGGGTTCCTTCAAGTTTCGACCTTCATGAGCGACTTATAACCGGAAGTACATGTAAAACTATCCATTTCTTGGAACTCGGAAGGCGTCATAATTTCGCAAACCTGCGCTCTAGTACGAACGGGAACACGAAAGCAATTGCGCTTCATAAATATAGTAAAACACTGTTCTTCCCAGCGGCCCAAAAAAAAAAAATGAAGCCAACCTCAGCACTTTCACACCCTAAACAAACTATAAAGCCCTTAATACAAACATGATCAAACTGATTAATACCCCATCTTAGAAAACAGAGAAGAAATTAAGGTTAACTCTATCCCAGAATTTTTCCTCCTCCAGCATCCCAGCCGTCCACGTAACGGCAACGGACGGCCTCGGGGAGAATTCTCACCGGAACCAACCAAAGAAGCCGAGAAACGGCGCGTATTTACAAACGGTTGCTCGCCGGCGCCGGCGGCCGCTGCTGTGGCTGGGCGGCGTGGGGGAAGCTGCGTGGCGACGCGAACAGCGCGGCGAAGGACGACGGCCGGTGCTCGGGCGCGGCTACGGCGGTGTTGCTAGCTGCGGCGCCCGGCGCGGCGGCGGGGGTCGAGGTGGAGGCGGCGGCGGGGTTGGAGGCGACGCGCTCGCAGGAGGGGCACATGGAGAGGGTGGTGGCCGGGAGGCGCATGTAGAAGGGGTGCGCCGTCTTGAGGGCGCGCAGCTCGGCGAGTTCCTTGTGCAGCCGCCGGTTCTCCTCCGTGAGCGTCTCGCAGCAGCGCTTCAGGTACTCGCAGTCCACCTCCGTCTGCTTAAGCTTCGTCCTGTGCGCGTCGCCGGAGATGAGTTTAGCGTTGTACGTGGAGAGGATTTTAGCCGAGGATTAGGAGGTGAAAATGTCTGTGCATGCACCTGGCTCTGCGGTTCTGGAACCAGACTTCCACTTGGCGCGGTCGGAGGTTGAGCAGCTTCGCCAGCGCCACCTTCTGCTTCTGCTCGCCGCCGGTGAGAAGAGGCATCAACGTCAAGACCGAGGTAGGAACACTAGTGTACTGAGCAGTGAAAGAGAGCTTTGATTTTTCATGGACGCTTACGGGGTTAAGGGTGCTGTGCTCCTTGAAGCTCTCCTCAAGGAACGCGGACTGCTCCTTGGAGAGGCGCAGCTTCTTGCGCGCGGACGCGCCCTCGTCGTCGTCGCTCGCGCGTGAGGACGACCGCTCGGCGCCGGCCTGCGCCGCCGCCTCGGTGGGGCCCCGGCGGCCGTGCGCGGAGAGGTCCAACGGGAAGGAGCCCGCGCTGTCGTTGGGCGACGAGGACAAGGCCACCACGGCTGGGTCACCCTGCCGTTCCTCCTCGTCCTCCATCCCCGCCGCGCCCACCGCCACCGACGGCGCCCGGTTCACGTCGAGCCCGCGCACCGACGCCTCCGAACGGCCTGCCAAGAAACAGGAACGGCATAACAGTCCACATGCAAAGCAAGAGCAGCGAAACAAAACAAGACCATGCGCGGCAACGACCCGCCAGTCCGCCACTCACCGCTCTCGGAGGGCCACCGGAGCCCAAGGCTCGACACGAGGCTGAGCCGCACCAGCGGGTCCGGCGAGGCCGCCGCCGCCCACCTCCTCGCTCCCACCGCCGCCTCCCTCCTCCACCTCCCGCCCTCTTCTCCCCTCCGCCCCCCGCCCCCCACCCCAAGCCCAATCACCAGGTCCGGCCTCCCAGCATCCGCCACGGCCGCCTCCCCCAGCCTCAGCCCCAGCTCCATCACACGGACCGGAACCAACCAAACCCCAACCAAAAACGCAAACACCTACTCGCGAGACCGACGAGGCTTTATAGCAGCAGTGTGCGACTGCGAGCGATAATGGCGAGACTAGCTAAGCCAGCTAGGAATAGGATACGACGAGGGCGGCTCGGGCTTTGACCCCCCACGAGACAGCGGTTTGACGAGCGCACGTGAGTGGCCCGGCAAAAGGGAGCAGGCAGGGGAGGATCGAATCATAACGCCAGGATTAAAAAAAAACTGGCGAGGCATGGGGGGCGTTTGGATTCTCGGTGTTAAAGAAAGAAAGGAAGAAGAAGAAGAGGGCATGCCATGCAGCGCAGCGCAGCTCTGCAGCATGGGCCAGGCCGGGAGAGGGGGCTAATAATTATGTTAATCATCACCGAGGGCCGCGTATCTTTCGTGAGTAGCGCCCACGCTCTTCGTCAGAGAGACGGGGGCACCAGAAGCATCAGAACCTGAGAGGGATGAAATGCTTGTATTTGAAAAATGAGATGCATGCTCATGTCGTTCCATCGCATTCGACTAACTCAGTATGAGGCTGCTTTTTAGGTAGCGTTTAGTTTAATATTAATTTATAATTTTTTTATTGTAATTAGTTTATTTTTTATTGTAACTAAATTAGTTTATTTAATATAATTAAATTTTTAAAAATAGAAAAAATATGTTAACATATCACGGACAATGCAAAAGAATACAGAAAAAAAGAAAAGGTAAAAAGTCAAAAAAAATCTAAAAAAATTAGAAAAAGATAAAATTGTTAAATAGTAAGAAAAAAATAGAAAATAGAAGTAGAAGTTGATTTTAAACTAACTTAAGTATGACTCTAGCATCATAATGTACTCGTCGTTTTGTTCCTGCAGCAGTTTCTTTATTACGTGGAGTGCATATATGTAGTTTTGGGAATGGATACATCGAAGGTGCTCCGGACTTGATTGATGCTACCAACAGGTCTGAGGGCATCTCCAATAGTCCTAGTTAGCAACTAACTAGGAGACTTCCACATCATCAACCAAATAGTTAGCATACAAAGGACTGTCTATAAGGATAGCTATTTGATACTTACATGCACACACAGTCATTTATAGAGACTGTCTCGTTTTCTGTTATAGCCTAGTGCTTAAGGAAGAGCCGGCTCGATTTTTTTTTGCATACTCTCTTTCCTCCACATAGGATTTATGCTGATGTGTACATGCAAATAGCCAACTGACTCAAACCATTGGAGATGCCCTGAGTAAAAGCAGCTATCAAGTACTTCTGGCAGTAGAAAGACTGGAAATGATCGAATGTTCCTCGGTATTTAGCCTTGCTGCTTGTTGAAGGAGGTTGGTCGAGGAATTCGAGCTTATATTTACCCTCGGGGACAATGATAACGACAAATTTAGCTAGTTTCTTACACTTTGTACATGAAGTAGGTGCTTAGAACCTGTTTTCCCTGAAAAAAATGTACTAGTGCTAGATGTGCTAGAATTCTAAGCACTGAAGGGGACCAAACACAGCATGGGACGCACTATGTGTAGATTTGGAATCACCTAGAACTAATATTTCTATGCAAAAACTACAGGAAAGCCTTCTTCCTAGACGGAATGATGAAGACTCGTTGTTTGGATTAGGGCACGACATGGATATCTCACCTTTAGGCGCGCAATAATTCTGCAGTACATGTCCTAGCAAGCCTAAATCCAGACTTAAATAAGCAAGCTAGATAGAACATGCAAATCCTTTTGGATGGATGCATGCAGGCACTGTCTGCACACACGCGCATGACTACGGTCATCACTTCCTCATCCGACGCCATCATCGTCACCTATGGCATGTGTCTACTTGCGTGATATTAAGCAATCCTGTTGATGTGCACAATGGGGACAAACCGATTGGTTGTTCACTAGCTTCAATCATGGAGCCTGGACCATGATGGTGTTGTTTCGTATGGCCTTGCCGCTACTCCAGCTCTGATTTTTTTTTAGAATAATCTATTTTTTATTAGAAATTATAGAAATATATATATACATTTTTTTTGCAAAAATGAACTCTATAGAAATATACATATACATATTTTTTTTTGCAAAAATGGACTCCAATTGTTCAACCGTTGGACGATTGAAGTCTATCGCCCAACGGGCAAGCGACACACAGGCAATAGGTTGGGCAACAAGGTATAATCGCCCAACGGTCGGACAACTAAGACCTGTCACCCAACCGTTGGGCGACTGCAAGTCTAGTTGCTCGACCGTTCGGCATCTCAACCCATTTTTTCGCAATTGCTCCCCCCCCCCACCACACATGGAGGGTAAATGATAAATGTTGTAGGTAGATAATATCGGTAAATCCATTTGTGATTTTCGTAGACTATAAATGAAACAAAATCTGTTAGATTCGCAATAACGTTTTGCGATCGCTATATGTTATTGTAGTGCAAAAAATTTTCTAAATTTTTTTAGGACGATTGACATAGCAACGATTGGTAAGTACTAAGGTAAGTGATATTATGATGCAACCAAAAATTCATATATGAATAAGTTATTTTTTCATGTTGTTGGATGCCTTGCTACGCAAATAATTGAATGCGAATAGATAACAAGATGTGATGTTGTGAATTAAAATAGACTTCACAATAAAACTAGAAATAACACGGCGCATAGGGTTTAGTTACGTGTATAAGAAATAGCAGCATGCACGATACAACAAACCGAAGTACTCCTACGATACATATGTGTCTTTGTATAATAGAAATAAATTCGACTTTTGGGGGACTAGTGCGGAACGATCCGACCTACTGTGTCAAAGCGTGACTTTTACAAGGCTTCACAAGTCCGATAAGACATTCTATCTAAAAAAATGTGACCTAAACCACTTAAAGGAATACCGCGGTTTTGTGAACTGCCACTCCACTTGACATTAAACAATTTTTTAAATTGCCAACCATGTCCTCACGAACGATGCGATGTCTATGACTTATTGCCAAGATCGTACATCTACATTGAGGTTGTCACCACTTTAAACATTCAAGTTCCATAACATACCAACATCACACCATAGCCCATGATACCCAATGCTTGTAGCCAAGATCATATGTCTGCTTCGAAGAATGTCACCACTTGAAACGTATAATACCAATTGGCACACTATATGCAAGTATTGCTTTCTAACGATTCTTGTCTTTTTTCCGTGCTTCTTGATTTAAGATATTGCTTCACCCGGAGTTACAGGACACACCATGAATCCAGGACCCCTTCTGTAGCCTTAACCTTGCTGCTGGCCACAACAATCATTAAAGAACCTGTACACCAAAGACAAAGCAATCGAGCCGAACATAAATGATACACACTTGACTCTCAATTAGCAAAACATACATATGGACCTACATTATGACTAACACTTGTATATACTCCTACCATGACTAACATCATCAAAACCAACACTCAAATCCTACTCAGCACAAGGGTCCGTCTAACCGCAACCACCAAGTTGGTCATACCACCAACTTCACACCGATTATACCGCCTTGCCAAGGCCAGTCATACCACTATATCGCAATTTCAACGTTGGTGCTATACAATAGATTTTAGCCCCAAAACTCCAAAAAGACATTCTATGGAAAATAACTACCGACAACCATAGGCCGGTACTACCGCTTCGGCCGGTCATACCGCGGTTACAATGCCGGTACGACCGTCAACTTCAGAAAGCAACAACTTAAAATGTAAATTCTTAAAATCAAACTTAATCAATAAAAATAAGATATAAATAATATCAAATACTCGTCATGGGGCTGCCACCCGATAGACTTGGAACATCCAAAATTCCCATCATGTCCCTACTATCCCACGGCCGGCCAGACGGCCCACACGGGCACACCAGTACGTTCCCACGCCCCTGCCAGTTCGCACCGCCACCGCCGCTACGTGACGCGATCACGCGCCGTGCCGCATGCAGCGCGGTTAATGCGCCCCGGTCTGGCCCGGTCGGCACGGGATTTATTGAGCGTCTTGCGCGTGTGCGGAGAGCCCGAGACGACGTGCGCGGGGCCGTGCGCACAACACCGCGGACGGACGTACGCGCGAGCGCGCCGCGTCCGGTCTGCGCTGCGCTGCTCGCTCTTGTTGCTTGCCTTGCCTGCCCCTCTGAACCGCCGCTGCTCCCTGGTCCATGCCCTGTGCCGAGCGAACGCACGCATCCAACTCGTAGCTGCACGGTAAACAATCCTTCCTTCTGCTTTGCCCCCGGCCTGTTTTGCTACGCATTGGCCTGTGCGGTGTGCTTGTCCCGCCGGGCGGTTACTCCACGCTTAGCTCCTACACAGATGAATAGATGGATGGGTGGATGTAATGTAAGTGAGCTCGCAGGTCACTTTGGGCGTATCTTGTTTGAAGGGACACAGCCGACCTACGTACACGGGCTGCTGTTGGCTGGAGTCAGACCCTATCTCTCACTACATGAGATACTACTTTTTCCGACGGGTAAAGACAAATGGCCGACGGTTCTAAAAATCTTTTGGTGATTACTAAATGATCGTCGAGTTTTCCATTTTATTGAGAGTTCTACCAACATATACTAACTATTTTCATCTTTATAGACGATGTAGAAACTCTTGTCTATTTGTATATACTGACGGTGGTTGCTAAAAATCGTCGGCAATACGTCTCTTTACCGACTAACCAAATCTAGCAGTTATTACCGATGTAGAGCCATCGACCAATAAAATTTCCGACGGTTTTCAGGAAAAATGCATATGGTACAGTGTCTGATGCGACACCGAGCTAGTAGTGGTGTGATGTAGTAATAGTACATGTACGAACGACTATACGAAGCATCGTATCTACAATATTTCTTGGCATTCGTGTAGTGTCGGGCAATCTACCCTATCCACCCGACAGTTGCCCCACGCGACCGTGCTGCGGGCAGTCCCTAGGGTAGGGCAACAGGGGCACCCGCCGAGGCCCCCAAGAGTCATGTATTTTTCCCAAGAGATGATGGGAAGTTTATGTTGTTGTAAAGGCCCAAGGCAAACAGTTAATAACAGCCGACGAGTTACGGGCTCGCGGTTTCTCTTATTTTCCTTCCCTAATTCAGTGAAAAATAATACTCTGACAATTGACACAACAACTATACTATTTAGAATGAAACATAGATCTTTCTTACAACTTTGGTTGATTCATGATAAGATTCTTTCAGTAGATTTGATTCTATCGGTTCTTCCTTTGCACTAATTTTATAGACAGAATATGTGGTTTAAGTTTTTTCATGGATTATTCTTTCTACTACTTCGGTTTCAATTAAACTATCAACGCCCATAGCTCTCTTGTGTTTTTTTGCTGATACTAACTTTCTCTAACAGTGTTTTGTTTTTTTAGTAGCATGTTATAGTTTAAAATGCCCTTATGACGTCCTCTTCCACATCAACAAAAATAGCAGTGTCAACAGAAAGAGGGTGCTCGATAGCATTTCGAACAATCATGCACTTGGGGGGCATGCCATGAAAGTACCTATAGAGGGGTAATTCAAACTCCAACTAACTTTTGAACAATTTTTCCTTGTTTTCATTATTGTACTCTGCACAACACGAGGTCATGAACTTGTATGATGTATTGTATATTGCCTTTGAAAAGTAACAAAAATGTTACGTGTTTGATTGAAATTTAGAATAAAGGGCCCTTGGCTTCTACCTCGCCCTAGCCCCCCCCGAAAAGTCAAGACCGGCCTCGGCTGCGCATCATTTGATCCGGGGGTCCACGGTGGCGTCACACCTGTCACGCCGGTGTGCCACCGTGAGGGGTCGGTCACCCGCGGCCACGGCCACGGCAATTATTGAAGCCACGCAGAGCATGCTTTGCGCAGGCGATCAGACGGACAGGAACGCTCGGGACAGCACGGCCCCCCATCCTATCGCTAGGAGCCGTAGGAAGCTCAGGTGACGCACGAGGCCCTACGACAGCATAGCGTGCACCCTGCCTGAGCCCCGTGGCGGGCCCCCCACCTCAGGCTCCGTCTCGCCCGTTGATCCATCCATCGTGCGGCCACGATCGGCGAGGTCCGGACGAGACCGGCGTGCTTGGAGCCCAGCGGTGTGTGCAGTGCACACAACTACACATGCGTCGCAGCTGGTTTTATCGGCGAATTCTTTTCGAGTCGCGTGGACAGACGGATGAGAAACCAGACGGGCAACCGAGCTGCGGTTTGGGTGCGGTGGGAAAGCGGGGAAGATATTGCGCTCGACGAGTGGTAAAAGATGCGGATGCGCATGTCTCGGTTCTAGAAACAGGGTAACGGTCAAGCGAAATCCGACAGCGACGGGTGTGATCTCGGGCGATCCGGCGGCAAACGCCAGGCTGTGGAGACGTTTCAATTCCTTGCGCGGTCGCCTGATGGGGACTGGGCATTCGTGCGTTTTCGCTCTGAAAAGTCCGGAGGCGTGGTGAGTTGCCCAGCGATGCTCGAGCAAGACACAAAACATTCGTGCTTGCCAACTTGCCAGTCGTCGCGTTGCTATCTCTTCCTTCGAGCAGTCGGTAAGCTGAGCTCAGGTGTGGAGGGGAAGCGCGGAGTTGTTGCGCTAAGGTAGGGCGTGTATAGATGACAACACGTGCTTCGACAGGGGACTCGGCACGAGGGTCAATAATTTTACTTTCTGCCGCCATCCAATTTTTGAACACACAAAAATACTAAGTAATTCTTTGGGACTATCGGAATAGCGATGCTTTATGATTTTTTTACTGTAACTGAGTTGATTCATTTGATATAATTAAATTTAAAAAAAATTTAAAATAGAAAAAAAAACATGTTAACATATCACGGATAATGTAAAAGAATACGAGAAAAAAAAGTTAAAAAAACCAAAAAAAATATATAAAAATAAAAAAGATAAAATTACTGAATAATGAAAAATCAGAAACCAGAAACTGGTTTTAAACCTAAATAGCGTACCTTAGCTCTTTCTTGCACCGATCTGTCCGGCGTCCGTCCGTCTACGGCGCGGCCATGTGAACGAACGAACGGGCAGCCCCGCACCGCATGGGCACGCCGAGCCCTGATTGGCCGGGGTGGGCCACGTCGAGCCTCGAATCCCAATCATGCGCGGCCAGGCCCACCTGTCGGGGTCGGCCAGGCCCACCTGTCGGGGTCGGCCCGACAGCGCGCCGGGCGCAATCATTAGTACGACCGCTGCCCGCGCGGCCTCACTCGCTCGCGCCGAGCCGAGCGGGGCCCGCGAACACGCCCTGCCGCAATTATTTCCCGGTGATTGGCGCGGCGCCGTGCGGCTTGGCGGCTCCACCCGGGCTCTCTGGGCCGGGCTTGGCTTGGACTCGGCTCCTGCTCGGCCAACGAACGGGCTCCCACCAATGTTGTGGCCTCGATGCTTCATATTTTTGGCCCATTTTTTCTGTACCGCTGCCCATAGTTTTTAGCTGTGTTATTTGAGATGACGACAGACGATAGAAATATCGACACATATGATATACGCACTGACGGAAAGCCATTTGATAAGCGAATTCTAGACACCGTTTAGAAAAACCACCTCAGTTGCTTTAGATTTCAAAGAAGTCAAAGTTAAAACCATCACAAAAGTCCAAAAAAAACATGGCCTTTAACCACAGAAATAGGTGATGTATACTGCACTATGCACGTACGTGTACCGATTTTCCTTGTATGGCCCATGTACTGTGCACGGAGACGTAAATACATGCACCGTGCCCGATCTCTACCTCGTGAACCGGCACATGCGGTAGACACTGTAGCAGTACTCCCCTGGTGGGCCTGACGAGTCCTGCGTCGTGCAAGGCGTAGCGGCAGACCGCGCATACTGGAGCACACGAGTTCCCGCGCGACGCGCCGGCTCGTCAACGTACCTGCTCCGGTCGGAGAGGGCGGGAGGCTAAAAAAAAAAACGCAGCGGTAGATCGCTGCGCGCAGAGCTCGACTCCCCGGGGCTGCTGCTGTGGTGTCGACACTGTAAGTGGTAGCAGTAGCGCTGGCACATGCGCTGTTTCGTCAACTTGATGAACTCGATCGATCGACCGCCATTGCACGGGTCAATGTTACATCCGAGCAGGGCAGGTGGGCGTGGGGCTTTCGTCCTGGCAGAGAGCATCCTCGCGCGTGAGGACCGACGATTGATTGCTTGTTCGGCGTCGTGACATGGACGAACGGTCCGAATCGATCGTAGCAGGCGTAAGCAGTATATTTAGAATGTATTTAAGTGACGCGGAAACCTTTTTCTTTTTCCAGCGAAAAACGAACTGTTTTTAGTGAAATTCCTGCGTTCTAATTAGGATGTCGAGGAGATGTATACTAGCAGTGCAATTGATGAGTTATGGACCGACGAAGGCTACGAGAAGAAAATTTTTTTTCTGAAACAGTATCAGGGGAACCTGTCTCCGTCTGCCGATGACTGGGTGGCAGTGTTTAATAATATGTTGGCAATAATGCCAAGTTCAGCATGCGACCAAGACAGCATGGGCGAGCACACGGCGACACGCGCGACAAATGGTAGTAGCAGGCAGGCCGGACTCGTGACCTCGGAGCGAAAGCTACAGTTGCCCTCGCTGCTCGCGGCGGCATGCAACTGGGACGGCGTGTGTCAGTCAGTCACGCAGAGGCAGGCAGGAAGGGCGAGACGTCCTCCTCTCGTCCCCTCCCCTCCCGTCTCGTGTGGTCAATCATGGCACATGCTCCGAGCAATCATCTCTCTTTCTCATCTGTGTCTCGCTGTAGACCTCACCCTGCTGCTCCTGCCGCTGTCGTCTGTTACCGCACATATGCCTCCACCGATCGATCGATCGATCGATCAAAGCTGCGTGCATGCATATGCATGGTCAGTGCCTCGGCTCAGTGGCCTGCCTGAAGCGGCACTGCTGGCACGGCCTCGCCTGTGCAGCGAGTAGGACAGGACCTCTCGCTTTCGCTCGTCAGAGCCCCCATCATTTGTCGTGAATCTATCTACCCGTTCCATCCATCTGTTGCTGCAAGACAAGTGTAAGAAACGGCGTAGCCATACGCTGCTCGCTTGAGCACGGCACGTCTGGTTTCTACGTATCTGCTGACGTGATCTGCCTGTGGAAAAATGTAGTGTGGAGACAGAAGAAAGGTTTATGGCCCAAGCAAAGGCTTCTTTCTTTGCCGGCGAGTGGCCCAGTTAAGGTGAATACGTTAATGGGCCATGTATATGGCTATGGACCTTCAATGGCGTCTAGCCTTTGCGAGGGAATTATTCTGCATCAACCTATTGGACTTGCTTGTACACTTTTACAGGTCACCTTGTCCGTTTTGATTCAATAGAACTAGCCGGATTCTTCGTGCAATTACTTGAGTAGATACTATATTACATGTGTTTACATTTTAAAATAGAGTTATATTTGTTAAATAACTCTAATGTTTAATAGCCCCAATATATATTTGATCCATTTGCACCGTTATAATATAGATCTACCATAATTGATAGTATATATATCTTATTACTTTCCTCCAATTAATGGTAATTTCTTATCCATTGAAAGCAAACATGGTGTTTTTCTATCGTTTTAATAACTAGCCAATTGGCATGCACAATTACGTGGTTTGGTGTAGTATAGTATAACTTCACGCAATTCCAAATTTTAAAATTTATATTTCGCAATCTAAATTTGAATTTGGGATATTTGATTTGATATTTAATTAGCAAATGTTATTTTGAGATCTCTTGCTTTTTGTGTGAAAGTGAGGATTGAGAGATGGGTCTATCAAGGAAATTTACACTCTAAACCTTTGAATTAAAGTAGGGCTACCTATTTATTTTGTTTAGATTAATATATCTCTAAGACAACTATCAAATCTAAGCCTTTAAAATTGGAGTCCACCAAATTGAAGGCTAGATATTTTTTAGATCTTTTTTAAATTAATATATATCTAAGGCAACTATTGAATCTAAGCCTTTAAAATAATAGTCCACCAATTTAAAGGTCAAATATGTTTTTTGAGAATTTTTAACATATTTCTCTTGTTTTTTCTTAGCATTTGTAAAAGGCCTATCACTGAGTTTTAATATATAATAGATATACTAGCTGATTGACCCACACAATTGTGTGGTGTATTGTATAGCATACAAGATTTTCTTCTTAAATTCCAAATGTTGAAATTTCTATTGCGCAAACAAGATACGTTTGGGATATTTTAGCCTGGGCATATGATGGGAACGTTCCCATTGTACATCTGGGCGCCAATCGCTCCCATATTAATTTACTAATCTTACCGGCCTTAAAGTTTTTGAAATACAGTAAAAATGCAAAAAAAAAGATTCATGATAAAATGTACAAGTTATTCAAATCCTAATAAAACAACAAAGAAACAAGACCTCAATAACTTTTACACTAATCAAACTACAAAAAGAGAATAAAAAGTGCATTCTTTTCTCAAAAATAAAATGTTCAAATCCAAATAAACAAGAACGAAACATGATCTCAATAACATTTACACCAATCGAGCTATAAAGAGAGAAAACTCATAAGGCTGCAAGGAATCCAACAAATGACCTAGAGTTTGAGAAGAGTGCAACTAACCAACTAGGCACAAGCAGCTTTGTGTCAAAATACAAATTGTCTTACAAAAATATTTTTGATTTTCAGTTGTAAACCCATGGCCCAATGTGGGTTTGCTGCTGATCCGTTTGAACTGTTTACACAAATGATATTGTTACCATTTATTTTCCCAAATTTAGCCTCCAGACATCTGTTTTTTTGCAAATCTTGCTCCCTCCCCTATCTTGACAGGATACCAGCTAGCTGCGCAGTGATTAAATAATATTAATTATACTTAATTAGTGCTAACAATGTAAAATGATGTTTAATTAGTACTAATCATAATTAAATTAATCACCTACCAATTTGTGGGGCTCGACAGCTTCCTGCCGAGTCATGGTTGCTCGGTAGGTTGAGGACCTGCCGAGCTATGGTTGTGGCTTAGCAGCACCTGTCATGCTGCTATAGCACGGCAGGTGACACATGTCTCCTGCTATGATTATCGAGTTTAGGAAAAAGCTAAATTTATAAAAATAGATACCCGAAGGATAAATTTGAAAAAATGGCTATAACGCATTTGCGATAGTCTTGCGGCGTTTCCCACTGCAACAAATGTCATTGTCCGTATACCATTCAAACTATAGATGATTAGGTCATGACAATGAAGCCACGCACGATTTTCATGAGACACAGTGAGTCCATGGGGTACTACACACATGACATGTAAGGTAAGCTTTTCTGGCAGACTCAGTTTGCTGGGACAGAATATCAAAGTAACAAGGCCACACGATGCTTTATTGTTTCGAACGTCAAATACACTACGCAACGTTTTAATTTTCGGGAACCACGTACGCCTGGATGAGGAGACTAACTTTTCCTTTTGGTCTTTTAGCTCCATTGTCCATTATCAAATCGCCATATGCATGCTTAATAATGTCACAATAACCCCTCTTTGATAATGGCAACCTAAGGTGCCTGATACCCCCTCTCTCATCCAAAAGCATGCATATTCCCATTATTGTGACATTTTCAGTTACTGAAGAGAGTTAAGATATGACCATTTATATAGGTTCTTCTTTACATTTAGTATATGCTAGTTTTTGCGCTATGCATGCGATATACAGGTCAAAGAAAGGATCAGTAAAACATGTACATTTGTAAGTTATTATCTTTTCATTTTATATTTTCTTAGCATATTCCTTGTATTTTTCTCTACAAAGCTTTTGCAACCATTAAACAATGTATTCTATGATAGATGGGGTTGAGTATTCAATGGCCCCAGCACAACCACACGTGGACATAGAGATAATTAAGTATTGCATGCATTTTCAACGATGACTAAGAGCAACTCTAGCAGTAACCCTCAAAACAGGGCCCCTACTTTTCATTTGAGGGCTCCCCTACTTTTGAGGGCCCTGTTTTCTGGGCTGCACTCCTGCAGGAACCCTCAAAACAGGGCCCCTACTTCTTAATTCTCTCTATTTCCTCACACACTATATGCATATGTATGGAACAAAAGCACAATACACAATAAAATATTTATGATTTCACAATGAGGGACAATATGTAAATTTATGAATTCAAATACGAATATTCAAAGTTAAATTCAAATTTGTTCCGAATTTAAATTTATGAATTCAAATACGAATATTCAAATTTGTTCTGAATTTAAATTTATGAATTCAAATATAAATATTCAAATTTAAATTCAAATTTGTTCCAAATTTAAATTGAAAGCACAATGAGGGACGTTTAAATTTATGAATTCAAATACGAATATTCAAATTTAAATTCAAATTTATTCTGAATGAGGGACGTATTTATTCAAATACGAATAAATCTGAGTTTCAGAGCTCAAGTAGAGGCCCCCTAGGAATGAGGGCTTGGAGGCCCCTATTTTTGAGGGCTCAAGTAGGGGCTCTGTTGGAGTTCAGTTTTTTGCTCTGGCTCTCAAATTTGAGTTTGAGGGTTCAAGTAGGGACCCTGCTGGAGTTGCTCTTGGAGTGGGATGTGCACACGTGGTGGAGCCCATCTTATCAAAAGTTGCATTATAGATGGGTATTGATAATGAGCTTGGTTGTTATAGAAGGCCTAATTCCCTATTTCCTCTGTATATTATTACGCATACCATCTTTTTTTTTACAATACTTGCAGTCTCTGTCGGATGGGTTCAAATTTGTAGCCTCACTTCCCATGCAATTAGGCACAATTATCTTTTTCCACCACACGACATATGCATCAGTGACCAATGATAGTAGAAGAAAATTTATAGAACATTGGGTGGTAATTTTTTTCAAATCAGATTCTAACTTTATGTGCAAATGGTGTTGTTTTTTAATGTAAAAAAACCCATAAATTGAACTTAGGTTAATAATTTTTTGAACTACAAATGATAATTGATGATAAAGTATGAATATATAGAAGTGATAAAAATTGCAGCTGATAACCTAGGACCAAACTGATGGTAAGTTTTAAATGTTCGGGTTTATTTTTGGGTTAAAAGTGATGATACCATAAAGTGATAGTAAATTCATAAAATAGGATGGTAATTTATAAAAAATACAGATGATAACTTAGGGTGCAGCTGATGATAACTTTAGTGCAACTGATGGTAAATTTTAGAATATTACAAATTTAAAAAAATGGTGGTAATTTTGAATTTAAGGTGATAATTTCTTAAAACTATAATGATAACTTAGAGTTCGAATGATGGTAATTCCTAAACTTTTCTCAAATTCATAAACTATTGGTAATTTTAAACTTATGTTGGTGATTTGTTAAGCTATCGGTGGTAACTTAGAGTCTAACAGATGATAATTTTTGTTACTTTTGTTTGATAATTGATAAAAATTTTATATGATAACTTTTATTTTTAGTTGTATTTTTCATTTCTTAAGTTATATGACATAATTTCGTGGTAAATGTTATGAAAAGAACATCAAATATTTCTAAGATTATTCTATAAAAGAAAAGAAAAAAATGAGTGCTCTGTAAGACTAAAGAGTATTTAAGTGCTCTATACGATCCCTATATTATTATTTGTTAATACAGGGCTTCTAGAGGAGCCTCATTTTCTTAACTTGGAAGGAATCTCCAATTGGAGCAGTAAAGAACTTTAGTGCACATGTGGAACTCAAGTTACCATATTAATTATGCTAAAAAAACACATGTGGAACTTTAGTGCACATGTGGAACTCAAGTTACCATATTAATTATGCTAAAAAAGCACATGTGGAACTTTAGTGCACATGTGGAACTCAAGTTACCATATTAATTATGCTAAAAAAGCACATGTGGAACTTTAGTGCACATGTGGAACTCAAGTTACCATATTAATTATGCTAAAAAAGCACATGTGGAACTTTAGTGCACATGTGGAATTCAAGTTACCATATTGTTTGTGACAATATATTTTTTACATTTAATTATGCTAAAAAAGCAACAACAACTATAGCGTATTTTCAGTCCTTACAATGAAAAAAGGGTAGAAGCTTGGGCTTATAAACCCAAATAAACACTTTTCTAAAAGATCGGTTGGACCTAATGTATGTCTTTCTGTGAATCGGGGAATGGAAAAGCAGAATTAGGCAGTGAAAAAGTCTATTCCATAATGTTAGACCATGTGACCATGTCTAGGATATTTTAGGTGATGAATAATTGACAACGTTGGTTATGATATTACTTATGATGTGTTGCGTGTATGGATTAGCGTATGTTGCATGATACGCTCGTGTGAGGTATTGTGCGGATTGACTTGAGAGTCAAGTCGTGGACTTGTGCTCGTACGTGGTTGTTTGTTTATTCATACGCAGGTGTTACTTGAGGCGGAACATAGTCGATGACGGGACTGGAACTGAGGTTTCGGGACTAAGTTCAGGGAGGAACTGAAGTCCTATCGGTCAAAGATGTCATACGGGATGTTCAGGCTAGAGAACAATGCGTATGAAGATGATGCGTGGAGAAGATAGAGGAGGTGCGGTCCTGGAGGCTTCGACACGTGGACAGCTGAAAAAATCGGAAGTGAAAAACCCGTGTTAGAAAGGGTTTCGGGTCCCTTGAAAAGTAGTGGGCTAAAAAGTTTGGTTGAGGCAAAGAGGCTCAGAATGAGTTGTATTAGGGTTAATGACGTATTGGAGTAGGTTGAGGAGTTTTAGGATGGCTATTTAAGGGAGACGGTGTCTGTTTATTGAGTACAGCTTTTGAAGGCTGTTTTGTATCGGCCGTGACTTTTGGAACATACAAAAGATTGATCCTGTTCCGATGGATTAGTTGCATGGGAGTGTTGGCCAAGAGTTGGTGCAAGTCCGATCGTGCGTGGCGTGGCGTCTCTCTATTCGATCCACGCGCAAGATTCAAGTAGCACCAAACCGAAGGAACAGATAAGATTTCGGACGTGCGTCGTCGAGGTGAGTTGCGGCGTATTTTGTGAAGCCGTGATTTTGAGAACAACTACGGAGAGGCAACTAGATAAGAGAGGTATGCACGGCTGTTGTGTTTGGCCGACTTCTTTTTGAAGAAATAAAAACAGCGGCGGTTTTTTTTGGTGCTTCTCTGAACGTGAAAGCAGAAACTACTAGATCATATATGGGATGGCTGTTTTTGTTTGATCTGCTGTGATCCTTTTGAGAGAAGAAAAGAGAGCTGTGGCGGTCGTTTTTTTGTTCGACGTTGCTTTTTCAGATTGAAACCGAAGGAAAGGATCAGCGTGTGGTGCGGCGTTTTCTTGTGTACCAGAGAAAAGAGGAGCCTGTGACAAGCAATCAAGAAAAAAAAACAGGACAGCTGGTTCCAGACAACAAGAAAAAGGTGACAGCTATTTTGTTAGTCTTACGTGAATGCATGCATGCACATAAGTTAGTGCTAATTAAGTTTAGTCATTTGATTGCATGGCTGGCTTTTGATGTTTGGATGTTTTGTGGGCAAAAATAGTATACTTGGATAACTGCATGCTGTGAAATTGTGCTTCGCCTAATCTTTTCAAAGTTGATTAATTAGTTTTTGCTTAATCGCTTAATTAAGGCTTAATCAATTTCGTTACTATCTGCACCAGCGAGTTTGTTTATTTTATATCTCGAGTTCTAGACCCCCGTTTGACGTAATTCCTGTTGGGTTAGTTCAATAACTTTGTCTAGTTTATTTTTACAAAATTTGAGGTTAATCGGAGTTATGATTTTTTATTGAGATCAGTTTTAGTGAGGCAACAATATTCTGTCCAGATCTTTAAACGAGGATTAGGGCCTGTTTGTTTCAGCTGTAGATTCTGAGAAGCAGCTGGTGAGTATCTAGCTAGTCAGAATCTGGAGGAGCTGGATAACCCCAGCTTCTGATTACTAGTTCATTTTCTGGATTCTGTAGTTTCTGACTACTTAGAATCTGGATGAAAATCTAGACTGTTTGGGGGAGCTGCAGATTCTGGGAGTAGTTGCAGCTACCAGAAGCTAAAACAAACAGGCCCTTAAATAGGTTTTGTGTTTGGGAGAGAGTCTTAAATTTTATTTTTAGCTTCCGCAATCATTCAGCCCCCCTCTGATTGCCTATCTTAGTGTGAATCGATCCTACAAGTAGTATCAGAGAAATGTTTATTTTTCTAATTAATTTGAACCGGTGATTAGAAAATATGTCGATGGATAGGTATTCCACAAAACCTTGTGTTTTCGATGGTGTTGATTTTCAGTATTGGAAAGCGAAGATGGAGGCATTTATTCAAGCTTAAGGATTTGCAATATGAGAGAAGGTCTACAGGCCTTATCAAGTGCCCGAGAACGATGCTGTGACAGCAGCGAACTTGGCACAAGTAGAGGCAAATGCCAGGGCGAGAAACCTGATAATTCAAGGACTAGGAAGGAGTGATTTTGATCATGTTGTGCATCTTAAATCCGCATACGAGGTATGGAAAGCACTATGTGATTATCATGAGGGTTCATCTATTATTAAAGAGATACGTTAAGATATGTACAAAAAGGATTACATGCGTTTTGAGATGAAACCTGGTGAATCAATAGATGATTTCTTTGTTCGCTTTAATAAAATTCTTAGTAACCTACGTGCTGTTAATGTTATTTATACTGATGCTGAAAATGCACGTCAATTATTTGGAGCATTAGATATGTCTATATGGGAAATGAATGTTACATCTATTAGAGAATCTACTGTCACGAGTACACTAACATTAGATGTGCTTTATTCTAAATTGAAAACTCATGAATTAGATATTTTTGCTAGAAAATATAATGGTAATAAATCAATTGCTTTAGCTTCACAATGTAGCAAGTCTAATGGTGATAATTCTTCAACTAGGTATGCTTTGTGTTCTTTGTCTTCATTAACTATGAACAGTTAGAATAACTCCCGGAAGATGATTTGGCACTACTCTCTACACGCTTCACAAGAACTTTGCAAAATGTGAGATCAAGAAAGAGAGAATATTTTGGTCCTCAAAAGTACTATGAGTGTGGTGATCTCAATCATATTCATCTCAAATGTCCAAAATTTCTAGCAAGATTTGTAAAGGAAGAAAATATGAAGGAAGAAGAGATGGAGAAAGAAAAGAAGAACAAAATGAAGAGCTATATAAATCGCAAGGTGGTGTATCGTGTTCTTTCGGCTCTTCAGGAAGTTAATTTGAGTGATGTGGACACGGACAGCGAGGATGATGCCCCCAAAGACAAGAAAGATTTAATTGAGTTGTGTCTAATGGCAAGTAGCAGAAGCTCCACCGACAATGATGATCTTGACAGCGACAACTACAGTGAGGTAGAACCTTCTTATGATGATTTAGCTAAAACTGTTGCTAAACTTGGTACTTTGCTAGAAAAGAAAAATAAAAAGATTAAGAAACATTATATTTTGATTGAATCTCTAAATTCTGAAATAGCAAGACTTAGAGTTTTAATTCCTGATGATGATTCTTACAAATCATGTGACTTAATTTATTCTGAGCTTATATCATTAAAGGATGTGCATGCTTCTACTTTAGAACAACTTAGAGATGTAAATGCTAAATTTGATGAATTAAGATTGTCATATGTCTCTTGTGATGAAAAATTAAAATATGCTAATGATGAAATTGAAAAGCTCAAGTTTAGTTCTTATATATGTTTAGAATTAATTATTTCAAATGTTCGTTCTAAAACTTGTTCTAAATGTGAATTATTAGAAGCTAGACTTAATTCATCTCAGAAAACAATTCAACAGATACTTTATCATGATATATCTTTTTGTTCTAATTATCCTAAGCTTAACACAGAAATAGAAGTTTTGACTAGACAACTTAATGATTTTGTTGAAAAATAAAGATTGGCTTAGTCTAGTGTTTCTAAGAATTTTGTGAATGGGTCTTTTAAGTGCTCAACTTGTCTCACTTTAGCTAAAGAAAATAAGTACCTTAAAGACACTTTAGAGATATTCTCTTTTGGCAAGAAAAATCTAAATATGATCCTAGACAAGTCAAAAGTAAGTGTGAAGAATCGGGGTCTATGATTTAATTATATTGAGCATGCCAAGAATAATTCTCCTTAGATTGTTAAGCTTCTTGAATCTAAAAAAATTGAAGTAACATCTGAACCGAAACAAACTGTTTTTAAGTCTGCTAGTATTATGTCATCTACTAATCAAGTGAATGCAAATGTTGTTTCTACTTCTCAAGTTGAACATAAAGTTAAGTACACGTGCAATTATTGTGATAAAGATGGACACTTGCATGAATTTTGCTTTAGGCGGCTAAGAAAGAGAGGAGAGAAAGATTGAATATAATGAGACAAGAATATGTATTATCTTTTGTTCCTAAAATTTATGCGAAAGCTAGGTTTTTAGAGAACTTTTATGATGACTTTAAATCTGCTTCACATGTTGGTTTAGAATTTAATTCAAATAATTCACGTTCTTTTTGTCGTTTTGATCAATCAAATGCATGTGATTTTGGTTCTAGTTTTGTTACTGTTCCTCCACATCGTGTATCTCAGTACTGGATTCCCAAATCTCATTTCACTAACCCCGGTACTGTGAGATCGATGTTTTCTGTGATGTAAGAACAGCTGACGAGGATGGAGAACATGAGCTTGATTGGGTTTCGGCCTTTTATATTATTGCTTGATTGGAACACTTAATAGTTCTTCATTCTTTTTTATGGTTTCCAAGATATTTCACTTTTTGAGAGACCATGTGGCAAAAGTGATGTTGTTATTTATCTTATGGAGTTGGATTCTAAAATTGTTTATACTCTTATAAAACCGCTTGATACTTCTCAGTTTGTTCGTTTGCAAAGTGAATTGGGTGTGTTACACTCTATATGATTATTCTGAGGGGGAGCTTATGAGATTATTCTGAGGGGGAGCTTGTCTTTTAAAATTTCAGAAGCTTTGTTTATTATCCTTATCAAATAACTCATCAAATCCAAGGAAACAATTTGAGTAGTAGAGCTCTCTTTATCATATTTATTCATATGCTGTGTAGCTTTGATCATGATTAGTTATAATTAACTTGTTACATTTGAATTAAAAGCTTGACATGGCGGAATATTTTGACTAGATTGATTATATTTATTACTTTGCGATGTTCATAAAAAAGGATTAGCTTGATTGTGAGTCTTGTTTTAACTCTTGGCTATGAGGCTCGTATGTTTCATGTGTCCAATTTTTATGATCACTCAATTTGGCTTGTTTTAGAAAAAAGTATAAAAGAAAAGAGAATTAAAAAGATGTATGCTTCAAGCATGCCATGGTGAACAAAAAGAAAAAGCACAAAAGTGCGCAAAGTGAAAAGAAGTATGCTTCAAGCATGCCACCATAAAAAAAAGAAAGAAAAAGAAAAAAGTATGTTATTGTGAAAAGTAGTATGCTACAAGCATACCACATGCCTAAAAATTGAGTGTGGTGCACTAAGTTGTTACATGAGACTACTAGCCTTTCTAGAATTAAGGTTTGCTTCATTTTTAAGCTTTGATTTTTCGTTGTGATATCTCATTGTGCTCTTTATAATTAGTCTGATCATTGTTGCGATGCCTGTCATTGATATAAATCGCTTAATCATTTTGACGGACTTGTTTTGACATTGCTATATGATATATGATTTTATATGATCTAGATAGCTCTACTCAAAAATATGACTTGGTTGTTTTATTAAACCAGTGCAATGTGACTTGGATAATTTACAAAGTTTCTAGATTTTTATTCTCATTATTCTTTCTTAGATTTATTCTTATTCACTGAAATTTCTTGATGATTACATTGCCAAAGGGGGAGAGAGATTGGAGAGTTTTTGTTTCTCTTGTGTTGAAAGGGAGAGTTTGAGAGTTTGACTTCAGTTTTTCACTTAAATTTGTTGAAAGTCATGTTAACTGAATGTGTTGTCAATGTATTCATCAAGGGGGAGATTGTTAGACCATGTGGCAATGTCTAAGATATTTTAGGTGATGAATAATTGACAACGTTAGTTATGATATTACTTATGATGTGTTGCGTGTATGGATTGGCGTATGTTGCATGATACGCTCGTGTGAGGTATTGTACGGATTGACTTGAGTTAAGTCGTGGACTTGTGCTCGTACGTGGTTGTTTGTTTATTCATGCGCAGGTGTTGCTTGAGGCGGAACATGGTCGATGACGGGACTGGAACTAGCTTTGGGTGGAACTGAGGTTTCGGGACTAAGTTCAGGGAGGAACTGAGGTCCTATCGGTCAAAGATGTTATGCGGGATGTTCAGGCTAGAGAATAATGCGTATGAAGATGATGCGTGGAGAAGATACAGGAGGTGTGGTCCTGGAAGCTTCGACACGTGGAAGGTTGGAAAAATCGGAAGTGAAGAACCCATGTTAGGAAGGGTTTCGGGTCCCTTGAAAAGTAGTGGGCCAAAAAGCCTGGTTGAGGTAAAGAGTCCCAAAATGAGTTGTATTAGGGTTAATGACGTATTGGAGTAGGTTGATGAGTTTTAGGATGACTATTTAAGGGAGACGGTGGCTGTTTATTGAGTACAGCTTTTGAATAGAAGAAAAAGTGCTTGCGGCTGTTTTGTATTGGCCGTGACTTTTGGAACATACAAAAGATTGATCCTGTTCCGATGGATTAGTTGCATGGGAGTGTTGGCCAAGAGTTGGTGCAAGTCCGATCGTGCGTGGCGTGGTGTCTCTCTATTCGATCCACGCGCAAGATTCAAGTAGCACCAAACCGAAGGAACAGACAAGATTTCGGACGTGCGTCATCGAGGTGAGTTGCGGCGTATTTTGTGAAGCCGTGATTTTGAGAACAACTACGGAGAGGCAACTAGATAAGAGAGGTATGCACAGCTATTGTGTTTGGCCGACTTCTTTTTGAAGAAATAAAAACAGCAACGATTTTTTTTGGTGTTTCTCTGAACGTGAAAGCAGAAACTACTAGATCATATATGGGATGGTTGTTTTTGTTTGATCTGCCGTGATCCTTTTGAGAGAAGAAAAGAGAGCTGTGGCGGTCGTTTTTTTTGTTCGGACGTTCTGTTTTTCAGATTGAAACCGAAGGAAAGGATCAGGCGTGTGGTGCGAGCGTTTTGCTGTGTACCAGAGAAAAGAGGAGCTTGTGACAAGCAATCAAGAAAAAAACAACGGGACAGCTGGTTCCAGGCAACAAGAAAAAGGTGACAGCTATTTTGTTGGTCTTATGTGAATGCATGCATGCACATAAGTTAGTGCTAATTAAGTTTAGTCATTTGATTGCATGGCTGGCTTTTGATGTTTGGATGTTTTGTGGGCAAAAATAGTATACTTGGATAACTGCATGCTGTGAAGTTGTGCTTCGCCTAATCTTTTCAAAGTTGATTAATTAGTTTTTGCTTAATTGCTTATTTAAGGCTTAATCAATTTCGTTACTATCTGCACCAGCGAGTTTGTTTATTTTATATCTCGAGTTCTAGACCTCCGTTTGACGTAATTCCTGTTGGGTTAGTTCAATAACTTTGTCTAGTTTATTCTTACAAAATTTGAGGTTAATCGGAGTTACGGTTTTTTTTATTGAGATCAGTTTTAGTGAGGCAACAATATTCTGTTCAAATCTTTAAACGAGACTTAAATAGGTTTTGTATTTAGGGGGGAGTCTTAAATTTTATTTTTAGTTTCCGTAATTATTCACCCTTCTTTGATTGCCTATCTTAATATGAATCGATCCTACACATAAGAATACGGAACTCTCGTTCCTATGCTCCAATAACCTCGTATGAAAATAAACCCAGCTGATTCGTAAAAAAAGAATCAATAAACCCAAGGAACTTGTATCCTCTAAAAACCATATGAAAATCCTACAATCCAAAGGTGCCCTTAGTTTTCACAGGGTTCTCACTACATACGTCCTCAATATGTCGATATACTAACACAAAATTAACAATTTCTATATGTAATTTATGTGATTTATTACTTATAATCGTTTTACTTTGCTAAAGGAAGGATCAGAATTGTAAAAGATTAATATACATAATTCATCCGATAAATATATTACATGAAAGTACATAATTGGGTGCTGATTTTGATTCTTAAAAACATTGGGTGCTGATTCACAATTTTACATGCATGGAAGACCATGTACTTACAAGTTAACATCGCTGGCTGGCACCGCACAAATGTACATATTTGTACTTATAAAAATATGTGCATGAATCCCGCCTGAACTACCGCACCGCACAAATGGAGAGCGAGCTCTGGTTGCTGTGGGCAACTCTCGCCGCCTCTCTCCTCTACTACCTGACCAGCCTAAGACGCCGCTCGGCCACCGGACGGCTGCCGCCGGGCCCCACTCCGCTCCCAGTCGTCGGCAACCTACTCAACCTGAGCGGCAACTTCCACCACAGCCTAGCCAGCCTGGCGCGTGCCCACGGCCCCGTCATGACGATAAAGCTGGGCCTCATCACTGCCGTGATCGTCTCCTCGCGAGATGCGGCGCGGGAGGCTTTCACGAAGCACGATCGGCGCCTCGCCGCCCGCACGATCCCGGACACCAGACACGCGTTGGGCTTCTCCGAGCGATCCATGGCATGGCTACCGAGCTCCAATCCGCTGTGGAAGACCGTGCGCGGCATCGTGGCCGCGCACATCTTCTCCCCGCGCAGTCTCGGGGCAGCGCGCGCCGTCCGCGAGTGTAAGGTGCGTGACATCGTGAACTATTTCCGCGGCCATGCTGGGAAAGAAGTGGAGGTTGGTCGGGCCGTGAACAACGGCTTGTTCAACCTCGTGTCCAACGTGCTCTTCTCCGCCGACGTGATCGATGTGGACGCCCAGTTCCCGGAGCTCATGGAGGAGATCGTCTCGCTGCTCGCAAAGCCGAACGTCTCCGATTTTTACCCGTTCCTCCGGCTGCTCGATCTGCAAGGATTTCGTCGCCGGACGGCAACGCAGATGAACAGAGCCTTCCGCATCTTCGATGGTATAATTGATCGCCGGTTGGCCGAGGCCTCCGAGGTCAAGCACGGTGACGTCCTGGACTCGCTCCTCGGGCTGATGTCCACTGGCCAGGTCGCTCGCCAGGACGTGCGAGTCATACTGTTTGACGTCTTCGCGGCGGGGAGCGACACGACCACGCTCACAGTGGAGTGGGCGATGGCCGAGCTGCTCCGGAACCCGAGCGTGATGGCCAACGTGCGGGCGGAGATCAAGGACATTCTTGGTGGCAAGGAAATAATGGAGGAGCCCGATGTGGCGAACATGCCGTACCTCCAGGCCGTAGTGAAGGAGGCGATGCGGCTGCACCCTGTGGCACCGCTGATGTTGCCGCACAAGGCAGTGGAGGACGGCGTGGAGATTGGCGGCTACGCCGTGCCGAAGGGGTCGACAGTGTTCTTCAACTCGTGGGCGATAATGCGCGACTCTGCTGCATGGGAAAAGCCTGACGAGTTCTTGCCAGAGCGTTTCTTTGGCAACGCCGAGGTTGGCTTCTGGGGCAAAAAGTTCGAGTTCATCCCGCTGGGGACCGGCCGGAGGCTGTGCCCCGGCTTGCCGATGGTGGAGCTTGTCGTTCCGTTTATAGTGGCGTCACTGGTGCACGCCTTCGACTGGCGCCTGCCGGACGGCGTGTCGGCCGAGGATTTGGACGTGACCGAGAGGTACACGAACAAGGACGTCCTGGTCATGGCGACCCCTCTGAAGGCTGCGCCAGTCGTGCTCACCTAGTTACTGAACAATGGCACACATGGTCGTCCACTTGTCCTAGGATGCTCTACACATATGCATGTATCTTGCAAATAAGCTTTACTGGAAGGTAATGGTACGAAACCTAGAAGGTTTCGATGTGGGTAAATAACAAAATTGTCTCTAGTGGATTTATACTATAAATAAAGAGACATTATACCATGCAAATAGATCTAAGAATCAATAAAAACTACGTTCTGATGTTCTCTCTCAATTGATATCTCCTGTGATTGATCTATTACATTCTTATAATTGATTGTGTGGATTGCGTTGCCGTTCATTTATTCTCCATCGATTTCTTAACACGTTATCAGCACAAAAGCTCTACAAGGTGCACGGTATGCAAATCGCAAATCAATCTACTATGCATTGCTGTTCATGTTTCAATCTAGATTGATTTTATATTCTCTATCAATGCCATGATTGGATCAATCTTATATTAATAGTTTCTAGCTGTAGATTGATCTTTTATTTGCATATTAGATCACAATTATATAACAAGGTGTGAAACTAGCCCTAATTACATTCAATTGCATAAAATATAAATCCTTTGATTGAATCGTCTGGGATTAAGACTGATTGATTGTGAATTGTCCTTCGATCATCTCTCGTCTAACCTTAAATACCAATGAAGAGGTCAATTATCCGTCGGGGAAGACATCTTATGGAACCAGCACGTCTGGTCGAGAAGGTAGTTATTGCCAGAGAGAGCATACCAAATTGTTGATTGTAAGTTCATGACTAAGTTTCGGGACTAAGTTCAGGGAGGAACTGAGATCCTATCGGTCAAGGATATCATGCGAGATGTTCAGGCTAGAGAACAATGCGTATGAAGATGATGCGTGGAGAAGATACAGGAGGTGTGGTCCTGGAGGCTTCGACACGTGGAAGGTTGGAAAAATCGGAAGTGAAAAACCCGTGTTAGGAAGGGTTTCGGGTCCCTTGAAAAGTAGTGGGCTAAAAAGCCTGGTTGAGGCAAAGAGGTCCAGATTGAGTTGTATTAGGGTTAATGATGTATTGGAGTAGGTTGAGTAGTTTTAGGATGGCTATTTAAGGGAGACGGTGGCTGTTTATTGAGTACAGTTTTTGAATAGAAGAAAAAGTGATTGCGGCTGTTTTGTATCGGCCGTGACTTTTGGAACATACAAAAGATTGATCCTGTTCCGATGGATTAGTTGCATGGGAGTGTTGGCCAAGAGTTGGTGCAAGTCCGATCGTGAGTGGCGTGGTGTCTCTCTATTCGATCCGCGCGCAAGATTCAAGTAGCACCAAACCGAAGGAATAGATAAGATTTCGGACGTGCGTCGTCGAGGTGAGTTGCGGCGTATTTTGTGAAGCCGTGATTTTGAGAACAACTACGGAGAGGCAACTAGATAATAGAGGTATGCACGGCTGTTGTGTTTGGCCGACTTCTTTTTGAAGAAATAAAAACAGCGGCGGGTTTTTTTTTTTTTTGTGCTTCTCTGAACGTGAAAGCAGAAACTACTAGATCATATATGGGATGGCTGTTTTTGTTTGATCTGCTGTGATCCTTTTGAGAGAAGAAAAGAGAGCTGTGGCGGTCGTTTTTTTTGTTCGGACGTTCTGTTTTTCAGATTGAAACCGAAGGAAAGGATCAGGCGTGTGGTGCGAGCGTTTTGCTGTGTACCAGAGAAAAGAGGAGCCTGTGACAAGCAATCAAGAAAAAACAACGGGACAGCTGGTTCCAGACAACAAGAAAAAGGTGACAGCTATTTTGTTAGTCTTACGTGAATGCATGCATGCACATAAGTTAGTGCTAATTAAGTTTAGTCATTTGATTGCATGGCTGGCTTTTGATGTTTGGATGTTTTGTGGGCAAAAATAGTATACTTGGATAACTGCATGCTGTGATGTTGTGCTTCGCCTAATCTTTTCAAAGTTGATTAATTAGTTTTTGCTTAATTGCTTATTTAAGGCTTAATCAATTTCGTTACTATCTGCACCAGCGAGTTTGTTTATTTTATATCTCGAGTTCTAGACATCTGTTTGACGTAATTCTTGTTGGGTTAGTTCAATAACTTTGTCTAGTTTATTCTTACAAAATTTGAGGTTAATCGGAGTTACGGTTTTTTTATTGAGATCAGTTTAAGTGAGGCAACAATATTCTGTTCAAATCTTTAAACGAGACTTAAATAGGTTTTATATTTAGGGGGAAGTCTTAAATTTTATTTTTAGCTTCCGTAATTATTCATCCTTCTCTGATTGCCTATCTTAATATGAATCGATCCTACACATAAGAATACGGAACTCTCGTTCCTATGCTCCAATAACCTCGTATGAAAATAAACCCAGCTGATTCGTAAAAAAAGAATCAATAAACCCAAGGAACTTGTATCCTCTAAAAACCATATGAAAATCCTACAATCCAAAGGTGCCCTTAGTTTTCACAGGGTTCTCACTACATACGTCCTCAATATGTCGATATACTAACACAAAATTAACAATTTATATATGTAATTTATGTGATTTATTACTTATAATCGTTTTACTTTGCTAAAGGAAGGATCAGAATTGTAAAAGATTAATATACATAATTCATCCGATAAATATATTACATGAAAGTACATAATTGGGTGCTGATTTTGATTCTTAAAAACATTGGGTGCTGATTCACAATTTTACATGCATGGAGAAGACCATGTACTTACAAGTTAACATCGCTGGCTGGCACCGCACAAATGTACATATTTGTACTTATAAAAATATGTGCATGAATCCCGCCTGAACTACCGCACCGCACAAATGGAGAGCGAACTCTGGTTGCTGTGGGCAACTCTCGCCGCCTCTCTCCTCTACTACCTGACCAGCCTAAGACGCCGCTCGGCCACCGGACGGCTGCCGCCGGGCCCCACTCCGCTCCCAGTCGTCGGCAACCTACTCAACCTGAGCGGCAACTTCCACCACAGCCTAGCCAGCCTGGCTCGTGCCCACGGCCCCGTCATGACGATAAAGCTGGGCCTCATCACTGCCGTGATCGTCTCCTCGCGAGATGCGGCGCGGGAGGCTTTCACGAAGCACGATCGGCGCCTCGCCGCCCGCACGATCCCGGACACCAGACACGCGTTGGGCTTCTCCGAGCGATCCATGGCATGGCTACCGAGCTCCAATCCGCTGTGGAAGACCGTGCGCGGCATCGTGGCCGCGCACATCTTCTCCCCGCGCAGTCTCGGGGCAGCGCGCGCCGTCCGCGAGTGTAAGGTGCGTGACATCGTGAACTATTTCCGCGGCCATGCTGGGAAAGAAGTGGAGGTTGGTCGGGCCGTGAACAACGGCTTGTTCAACCTCGTGTCCAACGTGCTCTTCTCCGCCGACGTGATCGATGTGGACGCCCAGTTCCCGGAGCTCATGGAGGAGATCGTCTCGCTGCTCGCAAAGCCGAACGTCTCCGATTTTTACCCGTTCCTCCGGCTGCTCGATCTGCAAGGATTTCGTCGCCGGACGGCAACGCAGATGAACAGAGCCTTCCGCATCTTCGATGGTATAATTGATCGCCGGTTGGCCGAGGCCTCCGAGGTCAAGCACGGTGACGTCCTGGACTCGCTCCTCGGGCTGATGTCCACTGGCCAGGTCGCTCGCCAGGACGTGCGAGTCATACTGTTTGACGTCTTCGCGGCGGGGAGCGACACGACCACGCTCACAGTGGAGTGGGCGATGGCCGAGCTGCTCCGGAACCCGAGCGTGATGGCCAACGTGCGGGCGGAGATCAAGGACATTCTTGGTGGCAAGGAAATAATGGAGGAGCCCGATGTGGCGAACATGCCGTACCTCCAGGCCGTAGTGAAGGAGGCGATGCGGCTGCACCCTGTGGCACCGCTGATGTTGCCGCACAAGGCAGTGGAGGACGGCGTGGAGATTGGCGGCTACGCCGTGCCGAAGGGGTCGACAGTGTTCTTCAACTCGTGGGCGATAATGCGCGACTCTGCTGCATGGGAAAAGCCTGACGAGTTCTTGCCAGAGCGTTTCTTTGGCAACGCCGAGGTTGGCTTCTGGGGCAAAAAGTTCGAGTTCATCCCGCTGGGGACCGGCCGGAGGCTGTGCCCCGGCTTGCCGATGGTGGAGCTTGTCGTTCCGTTTATAGTGGCGTCACTGGTGCACGCCTTCGACTGGCGCCTGCCGGACGGCGTGTCGGCCGAGGATTTGGACGTGACCGAGAGGTACACGACCAAGGACGTCCTGGTCATGGCGACCCCTCTGAAGGCTGTGCCAGTCGTGCTCACCTAGTTACTGAACAATGGCACACGTGGTTGTCCACTTGTCCTAGGATGCACTACACATATGCATGTATCTTACGAATAAGCTTTACTGGAAGGTAAAGCGTTCTCTGTTGCGCTAGATCTGTCGCCTGTGTGGCTAGATATTACAGTATATATGCCTATATTTGAAAATAAAGTTGTGTTTGTTATCAACCCTAATACTTATGATTGGAAATATATTTATATTTCTATAATTTGGACCTACCAAAATAATTGGTATATATCTTTTTTGTTTTATCTCTAACTAATGTGGGAATTTTCTAGCCTTTTCACAACATACGTGGAAATTTTCTCTAGGCATCTATCTATTATATTATTAATGCATGTGATAGAAAAATAAGTCACTACATTCGCTCTCAAGGACTAAAAATTACAACATGAATCAAGGGAAAAAAGATAAAGATCTACACTGTTGATTGTGGTGGTCTAGAGGGTCCACATTTGTAACGGTGCAGATGTATGTGTGTATGTATACATGCATATATGTATGTATAAAAGATGTTACAGTTGTATAGACAATAGTTGTATAATAAGTACAACTTTGTGTCTGAACGCCATGCAAATGTGTTCGTTACAGATGCTTAAACTGAGATACACAAGAAAGGAAGAAACAATGCAGCAATATGAGTCTCAACATCTCAGTTTTTAAAAAGCAATATAGGTTGAGCTGTAGCTATCGCTAAAATGAACACCCCTTTAGTGCCCCTTAGTGCCATGTTTTCAAAAAACTCCTCGGTCCTGGTATCCAAGAAGGCCTATAAACATTGGTAGCAATATAAGAAGTGATCATGCCATTGGGCTGTAGCTATGGGCGTTCGGTTATGCGAGCCATGTGACCCTTGGGTTGGCGTGGGCCTCCACATCCATGTTTAATTTTCCATGTATGGTTGTGTCTTCACGGGCAGCACATGTGGGTACTGCCCTCTTATGGCCCAATTAGAGTAGGGTGCACTTTTCTAATTACTTAAGACAGTACGGGCATGTTGTATGTGGGAATGGGCTTTCCAGGCCCAATGCCTGTACAAGGCACAATCAGACTTCTCTGCAGTCCGTTACCACCAAAACCAAGGGAAATACTTTTGTAGCATTGACGGATTCAGTCAATTCGGTTTGTTACAAACTTAATACTACTATGAGGTTTAGTACTTACTATCAAAATACTGGTCCTAGCAAGCACTCTATTAGCCTAATCTTCCTACTCTTCTATGAGACTGGCTCCACGGCAAGAAGGATTGTCGCCCGATAAGCAGTAGTGAGAACGACTACCACTAAGACTGGATGTGCTGGAGCGGGAACGGAAGCGACTACGGCTGCATCCTCGATGAGTACCCCCAAGGATGATAACCATCGGCGGGTTAGGGCATCGCACGCTTTTGCGTGCCATGATCCTCAAACGGAGTCCACCAGTTTGGGGTCAAGTTGGGGTAGAATCGGTGGGGATGTGGCAGGTTCAATAGGTGTAGAGCATGAATCACGACTGGCACTACGGTCCACTGAAGCTTGACAAGGGCAGCAACCTTCTCACTCTCCACTGGGGCTAGTGCCTTCTCACATATAGCGAGCTACTCACGAAGGGTCTCCACTTGGCTATTGCTGGCAATCAAGAGCTGGCAAAGGTCAGCGATCTCGTCCAATGCCTAGATATAGGTAGATCTTATAGCTCATATGAGGTGGACCTGACGTCAACATGGGATCATCCTCTGCAACTAGAACAAACGTCTTGCAATGGTGGGCTGAGAGATGGATAGAAGCGGAATGAAGACAGTAGGGTAGCCTCATAGATCTCACATAATCGGGCAAAGGCTAGACGTGCGGCATTCTAGAGAGCATTGGCTACAGTACTCCTCTTGTGAAGGCTCATGAAGGTGTGAGACTGGTTCTCACCATCCCTGGCATATATGAATACTTCCATTATCCACGACTCTCTAAGTCCCTCTGAAGTGAATAGTAACTTTCTTAAACTAACTAAACATTATTATTTTTTCATTTTTAGGTTGTTTTGGGTCCTTTTCTTATGTTCTAATCGTCACTGCTGGCTTTTTTCGATCGTGGGAATTTTTCCTTTAGTTAGAACAGGATGTTTCATTTCCTCTAAAATGTACATGTTAGGAAAACTTTTTAAAGGAATTTGTTTGCGATCCTACGTTCCAAATGGCACAAACAGTGGCCAAAACTGAGAAATCCTGTTTCCTGTACTTTGCCTTTGAAAATCCTCCGATCCAAACGGGATCTAAGACTGGGACTAAAAATAAGAGTGGAACTCCACGCATAACAGCTCTATAAGCAAGCCATATAGGATCGTAGCCTCCTTTTCCATTTGTCATCAAATTCTGAAAATTTTAGAAGGTCTGACAGATTGCCACTTTATTCCCATCATTGCACCACCTGTGCCTAGAAAATATCTCTGTCACTCGGTTATGCCTCAGCTCAACTCCAAACTCCTAAGATTCACGTCACGGACAATCGAGCATCTCTCACTGTGAATAGATGTAACCGAGAATTTGCTCCTGTGTATCCCAATAAAATTGCATTAATCTACAGATGGTCTTCATTCACTTCATTTGATCATGTAACAGGCCTAATAAAAAGACTATCAAATAGTGTTTATTGAAATATAAGTGAATTATCTTCTTATTAGTTTAAGATTTTATGTAATTTGCCCAGTATATAAAATTTAATATAATATCAGAGTTAAGATGTTTTGAATTCAAAACCTAGTTGATAAAATTAAAAAATAATTATAACTTATTTCTATTCTACATTTTATGTCTGTAAGAGTTTACATGTGAGAAGAAGTGTTTAAAGTATAAATAAACTAGTCTTTTTTTTCTCAACTTAGTTTTTTTGAGTGAAATGGTTTTATATGTGTTCTGAATTTTTCAAACGCAAGAATAGGCCCAAACTATGTCCACTCTCTGTACGGCCCAGACCACCCACAGGAGGATAGGCCCAGGGCGCAGCAATATTATCCCGCCACTTCCCCAAACCGCAACCCTCATTTCCCGCCACAGCCACTTCCCATTCGCCTTCTCCCCCCTCCCCCATGGCGGCGCCGTCGGCGGCCACGCGCAAGAAGCTGCACCGCAAGTTCCGGCTGCGCGGGTTCACCCTCAAGGTGGACGCCCTCGAGGAGGCCGCTGCCTTCCTCGCCCGCTTCCCCGACGCCGAGGACGACGCCCTCGACCTCCTCCTCGACGAGCTCGACAAGGAGCCGCGTAACTATTCTCTCTGCCCTAGGCCTACCTACACGCCGTTGCTTCCTATTCTTTTGGTGGTTACGTTTTTATGTTTGTGACCCTGTGCGTGTGTGGGTGCGCACAGTGCAGTCGTCGATCCTGGACCGGGACGCGGTCCGGCGAGTGGTGGCGTTGCTCGTCGAGGCGGAGGAGGCGGTCGACGCGGCGTTGCCGGCGGCCACCAGCGCCCGGTCGGCGCTGCGGGTGGTGGACGCGTTCGTCGTTCCGCGGTTCCACTACGATCCAATCAAGAAAGTGTTCTACGAGTATGTGGACGCCGTTGCTTCCTTGTAGATCTGGGCAATTGGGTCTAGGGTATTGAGAATTTGTTCTTTATTTTGGCGCTTTGCTGTTGAATTGTGGTTAAAAATTGCTAATTTGCCTAACTTGAATGCTTAAGTCGTGGCTTTGGAAGGTGACGATTGGGGCGCGCGAAATGCCTGTATTTTGGGAATAGGGAGCTATTTCACTATCTGATTCGCCTAAATCTTGCACGAATTTTGATGAGGGATTGCTACTTTCAGAATGGGTGGACAGATATTTGCCATTTTTTTAAAAAGAGAAATATTTCTTTCTTAGTGTTAGAAAAATGTGTTAAATAAGCTTATTTTGTATTCAAGAAGTTGTGCTTGAATATAGTCCGTCAATTGGTTAGCTCGGCCATGAGGATTGAATGGGTTTAGCAAATTAACTCGTTTTCCTACTAGGAGGTGCCTTATGATTCAGTATGACACATACAACTCTATTTGATTCTAGAACACATGACTTGCCAAAATAGCTTATTGTCTGAATATTTTAACCAAGCATTTCACGGAGAAGCGGGATATAGTGACTATAATAACCCTCAAATCTTCTTTTTTTTTTTATGGAAAATCTTCTATTTGTTGATGCAATGTTCGATTGTGCTGTGGATATAGGCATACCGGCAGATTAGTCATTCATGGAGAAGCTGGAGACAAAGCTGCCCTTTACCGGGACAGGTATCAAGTGCTGCTTCAGAGGCTCGCTCGTGATAAATATTTCTCCAAGCCAGCTTTTGACACTGTTATGACTGAAGACGATAGTTGCGAGGTATCTCTTGTTTTTTTGTTGTGTTTCACTGTTTCTCCTATTATGGTCCCTGTTCACTTCAGTCCAATATTTGGTACTTTTCCCCAGGAACCTTTGTTCAGCCTCTTTTGTTCCCCACATTTTGTTAGTCTTTGTATATGAAATTACTTATGCAGCTTTTCTTTTTATGTAGATAACTTCTATACAGTCTCTAATTGGGTGCACTGGACGGAGATGGATTATGGGGGTCATATCACAATTGGAGGAACGCCAGTTCTACTTAGAGGATCTTACTGGAGCAGTGCCAATTGACTTATCGAATTCTATATCCCGAGAACCTATTGTTTTGCTACCTTAATGTGAATATCTATATTTATGTCTTCGCTGTGCCAAACGAAAATGTTTGTCAATTTTAAAGTTCCTTTGGCCACTTATGGAGGTTATAAAAGAAGTTTCTCTCATTTTTCACGGGATAGAATAGAACACAATATTTGCAACAGTGATTAATACTTTATACGAAAATTTTGTTTGATCCATATGGATTTCTTGCTTATTCAGAAAAGTATGACCACTTTCCTTAACATAGAACACAAAATCACTTCAGGTTTCTTTGTTGAAAATACTGTAATTGTAGCAGAAGGGGAATTGCTTTCAAATGGCATTTTCCAGGTATGTAATTCTTGTCTACAAGAAAATGTTCAGATCTTTCCTGTATTATTCTCTTGAATGTGGTTATGTTCCATCGTGTGCAGGTCAATACATGCGGGTTTCCTCCCTTAGAGGATAGGGAAGCATCGCTTTCACTGCTTATGGGGCTTGATTTCTTTGGTGGAGGTATCATACCAACTGAAGAAACAGTAAGTTCAATAATTCTGCTCTACGCGTTGAATAATTAGGTCTTGTCAAAAACATCTTTACTGATGATCTTTGTTACATTGGTATCGAACAGCTAAGATTATCATCTCTAGAAAAGAAGGCTGTGAATGACATGTTTGTCATTCTTTCAGATGTTTGGCTGGACAATTCTGAGGTATCAGTTCTTGATTTTGTGTGACATGTATTATTGAGTCCTACTCTCAGGATGTTTGTATGTGTTATCTCGTAGAGAAGACTATGGAGAAGTTAGGAGTTGTTCTTGATGGTTATGATAGCGTGGAAGTAGTTCCTTCTCTCTTTGTTTTAATGGGCAACTTCTGCTCTCGACCCTGCAATCTGGCATTCAATTCATTTGAAGAACTCAGGTCTGACTTTTGTGTTGCATGAAATATAATCAAAGGTTGTATGTTGTTTTCGCCATTCCAATCCAAGACAAGGTCTTAACTATGTAATACCATGTAGATTGCAGTTTGGAAAGCTTGGCGAGATGATTGCAGCTCGATCTAGGTTAAAGGAACATAGTCGTTTTTTATTCGTTCCTGGTCCTGATGATACAGGTACTGTAAAACTCAATGATACGCTTTTAGCTGATAACTGCTCATATCCACATTTAGGGTTGCTTCGATATCCTATTTTGTTTGTTCCACTAATGAATTAACTCTGACTTGCTCTATTCTTTTTTATGTTCTAATATTTTTTCTTGTCCTTTCTATTTTAAATCAAGGAGCATTTTCTGTAATAGGATTAGGAATGAGCTTGATCACCATAAATACTGTCGTTCTAGATTTCCGGATAGCTGGAATGAGATGTTTCTTTGTTTCTCCAACACTTGATATGTTGTTTTTATCTTAATAACAAATTTGCAGGCCCTTCTAAAGCTCTCCCAATGTGCGCACTCCCAAAATATCTAATTGAGGAACTTCAGAAGCACATCCCAAATGCAATATTCGTAAGCAACCCCTGCAGGTTCGATATGAAAACAGTGCCTTATATCATTATGTAAAATTCCAAATGGTGCCAGTGGTTGATATGAAGCTATAAACACCACACGCAAAGACAGGGATAGATCTTTTTGGGTTGAAATTATTACATCCTCGAATTTTAAAATCTGAAGTATGTAGCTGAAGAGAATCAATAAGCCCTTCAACAATGGATGATGCCACTATTTCATTTGATTCTGTAAATCATGCTACATCCCTAATTGTTATCATCCTTTTTTTTCACTGAGTCCAAATTTTGCATAAGGTCAGCAGTCACTACATGATTCAGACTAAGCTATCGGTGTACTGTAGTTATTGTGATGACTCATGCAGCTATCCTCTTCATTCTCAGATATCTCATACACAATATTATGGTCATGATGCACAATGACAATACATGAAGAGGCTTAATGACCATACCCATACTAGTCTACTGATGTGCATACCAGGTTTTTTAGTTGGCATCGTAATGCATGTTGCACACATGATAATTTGTACTAGGCATTATCTTTATTTGCTTTTTTTCCTGAACTTGCCTGATTCTATCTTCATTGTATCCACTGACATGTCAGTCAAGTCTTGGCAAAAGCTTCATATACTCGTTACCCACTGAGACTACTATTTAGCGATAGATTCGCAAGAAACATCTAGTCCAAGCTATGTCATCAATCCATATCGAGTTATCATGATTAAGATGAAGTTTGCAGATTTGTCAATTATCATCTGTTCTATCTCCAGTAAGAGCTATGATTTTCCAGGGTTAAGTTTTATGCACAAGAAATCGTGTTTTTCCGGCAAGATCTCCTTTACAGGATGCAGCGGTCATGTCTGATTCCACCAACAACGGAAGAAACAAGTGACCTTTTTGAGCATGTACGTTAACTTTCCTTTGTTATCTCAGTGAGAATATCCAGTTGAGAAATTAACCAATCCCTTTTCCTTTCAGCTGGTAGCAACTATCACCCATCAGAGTCATCTTTGTCCATTGCCTCTTACAGTTCAGCCTGTCATATGGAACTATGATCATTGCCTTCGGCTGTATCCAACTCCTCACACGGTATGTCATTTAGGACAGCCTATGCACACCTTGAGATGTTTTCCAACTGTAGTTTTGATGAATCTGCTCCTGTGCTAATTTATTTGCTTGAACATGCCCAAAGCATAAGTATACTTTGTGCTGTATAACTGTCACCAATTCACCACTATCAACAGAAGTTTGGGATGTGTAATGCTCATTCTTCCCTTTTATAAACTTCTTCAGATAGTATTGGGTGACAAGAGTGAGCAGAAGGCCTTCAAATATACAGGAATTACTTGCTTCAATCCTGGATCTTTCGCGAATGACAGCACCTTCGCAGCATACCGTCCTTGCACCAAGGAGGTTGAGCTTTCTTCATTAGAAAGCTGACATTAAAGGGAGAACAAACTGAAGCTCTCCAATTTGATAATGTGTATCATCCAACCCGGCATTCTCCAAACCTTTGATGAACTGCCTATCGCCACTGTACACCAGCCATCAGGATTGATATTTATGACTTAGCCATATAAATTAAGGGGAAGACCCTTTTCATGCAAGAAAATTTATGGGGATGACATAACATCCATGGAGTTGGTGCTGTTTCTCTGAAGTGACATCTCATCATAGGCTCAGCAAAATCATAGAGTCAGGTAGTTGTGGTGTTTGTGTAACAAGGACCTCTGAACGGGTTTTGCCCGTTATTGACCCTGTACTTTTTCTTAACAAAGTATTTCCACCTGTCCTTTGCTGAAGCCATAAATTGAGGCTTAGTCCTCTAATTTGTGCCATTTAGTTTCAGTTTTGTAAACGATGGTAAGAAAATTTGCTACTTTTGAAAGTATCCATACTTGTTACTGTTTCGTGGATTGTATCGTCCAATTGTGCAAGATTTCATCTGATTATACTCTGACAGATTAATAGTATACAACCAATGTGGCTCAGTTCCAGGTGAGCCCTACAGAATTCTGCCCACCATCCACCAACCCTTCTTTGTGACGCAGTTTGATTATCAAGACAACTCGACGTAACCACAATGATGCTTGTGCCCAGATCGACTCGAATCCGTGTTGGCTCCCTCGGTAGATTCTGAACTCATTGAGACCTTGAAGAGTTTGAAAGAAGGATGCTTTAGCTTTTGGATTGTGCGTGTTGATGCTGAACTCCATCCTACTGAACAGAAGGTCCCCAGTGTCCTCCAGCTTTTGGACCATTGCAATGATGCAAGATGGAACCACAGTTTGCACAAATCACAATGGCCTTGCAAAACAAAATACATGCTGATATAGTTGGTTCAAACAGGGCTTGAGTTCAGCTCAGCCAAGCATGGCCAATCATCTTTTACCGTTGCTACCAGGTTAACTTTGCATCTCACGCATACTCATTGCCCTAAAAGGCTTTCAGCTCAGCCAAGCATGGCGAATCTTCTTTTACCGTTGCTACCGGGTTAACTGTGCATCTCACGCATACTCATTGCCCTAAAAGGCTAAAAACTCCCATTAGGCCAGGCAAGAAGTCTTGCTTCTTTCGGTACATGTTGGCTGTTTTCAATAGGCATGCTACTCTCTAGGTGTGCCTGGAATGGTCTATTAAAATCTGTTAGCATATGAAAATTTTCATAGGGATAGTAGGGGGAACAAAGAACATTCTCTTGCTAAAAACAGATCAGGGATTACTTCATTTTTTTTAAAAAAAACATGTCTTTGACGATTGTTCTCTCAACTTTATTCCACCGTTAAACAACAATCACACCAACCTCACAAATCTTGGCACTTGCTGATGTGCATACTAGAATTTTAAGTTGGAATAATGATGATTGTTAGTTTGTAATATGCGAATTTTATCCCCATAGGAAAACCATTGTTTATGTTAATGGAGTACAATTTCTGCTTGTTGCAAATCCGTGATGAGCAATTGTGCGCTAACATGTGCCAAAGCAAATGCTTTTACCATCCCCTTGGAATTGTTGTGTCAGTGCTTTCTGTCAGCTTGATCACCTGTTTACAACAAGATATGTCAGGTGTCAAACTGTCAATCCCTTTAGAAAAAGCAACAAAGAGATGTTCATCCAGTTGGAAGAAAAAAAAGGAAAAAAAATGAGTTGGTCTGAATCAAAATAATCATGCAGGAAGAAAATGATCCAGCAGGATAAGGTGAGGATGGGATTGAAGGGTTTCAAAAGTCCACCATGTCTTTTTTTTAAGAATTTGTATTTTGTAATATAGGTTGGCTCCATGCGAGACTTTGTTAGTTGTTCCCTCCAGAGTTTTGAGTTTCATATATCTGGAATTTGTATTTTGTAATATAGGTTGGCTCCTGCTAGAAAGCCACTGAGCCCTAAAACAGAGCGGAGCTCAAATTTGAAGGACTAAAACTTCACACCTTGGGGTAATATTTTCCTACAGTAACAAAAATAGTTTTTTTAGATGAGCAAAGATAGAACTTGGAGACGTGTGGTCTAAGATGCTACTCATAAAAGCCTCATATGCGATTGTGCCCTGTGGAACATCTTTCTGCCGAACAGAAGGCGTATTGCAGCCAAGTGCTCCACCAGTACCCGAAAGTTGGCATCTGAGCTGATGGGAATAGGAGAACCATACTGAGTATGTTTATATTTTATATGTGCTGAACAATTGACAATCATATCGAGTTAAAATTTGAATTTACGAGAGTTTGCAAGTTTTCAGTCTTATCATGCTTGGTGGTCTGACTGGCCAAATGAGCAGTCGACTGATGGGAGTAGTCGGAACGGCCACCAGTTGGCAGCCAGACCATGCCTCTACACTTTTGGATTACGAGTGCTTTGATCCTTCTCGATTTAATTCAAATTCTTCGAGTGCGGTAGTACCGGATTTAAGGTGCAGTATGACTAGAGGTTTGGTCATACCGATTTCTAGTTGATGGTACTTATTTTCTAGAGATGTGTATTTTGGATGCACAGTCCAAATGGTTAGACCAATCATAGGGACGGTCCAACAAATCACTCAATGCTAGTCAAACCAACTTTGACTGAAGGTAACCGAGAGGGCTTGAAAAATTGTGGAAGATGGCCATGGGTTGAGTTTTGGAGGTCTTGACTATTGCGTTCATGATAAATGAAGCATATTTGGACTAATTAGGTCAAGTTATGAAGAATCTATGCTTAAAAATAATTTCTTGGTCTTTGATATACAGGAAGCTTGGAGGAAACTATGGTCGATGGCGTGGACCGGGACTAGGCTCGAGGACTTGTTGAGATACGATCAAGGAAGCCTGACAATATGGTTGAGCTCAAGCAATGCACAAAAAAGACTAGGAATATTGAAAGAAAAGTTTGAGCAACAATTCATCGAATAATGCAGTTGGTGCAAGTGAGTTGTGATGCAGGGAACTGACACAAAGAGACTTATCAATGTGTGAGCTATTTATGAACCTACATATTGCAGACATGGTGATTGCTTGTAAAGGAGAAGATGACCATGGACTAGGCTAAGTGAAGATGTGAGGTCCACGGTCAAAGTGAGGGTGTTTTAGCGGGAAAACCAAAATACTGGAAATGATGATGAGACCAAACTACCGTGCTGGGAGGGTGTTGGGAGAGCGGTTTAGGTGAAGAAAATGTCGAGAAGGTTAATTGAATAGGAAGCTTACTTCTTAACGGGTTTAGACTTATACGCTTTGAGAAGCGTGCATAAGTCATGTATAAGTGTAAAAACTGGTGTGTGTGGGGGGGGGGGGTTTGGGGGGGGGGTAACAAATTTTCAAGGTTGTGCTAACGGATATTATATATTAGGGTTAGATGTGGGCTAAAGTCTCCATCTATATATGTGGGATGGGTTGGAGGCATGGGGCCAACTAACCATCCATTCATTAGGATTTGAGAGAGAGACTTTCTTATATGAAAGCTTTGTGTGAGTGCTCTTGTGAGAGTTATGTCCTCCAGGATGCAGTGGCTATAAAACCTTTATCTATAAGTTACAATAGATCAATCTTGTTCATCCTACATTGTGTGTTCTTACTCTTATTGATTTTATATTTGTTGTAGTTAGTGTTTTACCCTCTCCTCTTCCCTCTTGATCTTACAGGATTCCAAAGATGTTCAAGTGATAGAAATACCTCATGAGGATCATATTTGATCCATCTAGGGATTAGCTATAGCAAAGTCTTGAAGATTGTTCGATTTAGGTCGATTTGAAGCCTTTCTAGTGACATGTGGAGATTTATCTAGAGCAAAATCTTGTTCCTAATGTTTTGGTCTTGAATCTTTTGGTGTACTTGCTTGCTGTGACATGTAGAGAGTTATCTGCCATCTTGGCTATCCTCAATCTACGAGCAAGTCATAACTCAAGTTCTTGATTTTTGTCCAGTTTCTGTGCAATCTTGTGTGTCTTTAGGAAAGGTTGGAACTTTATCCAAGATTTATACGATCCTTGCATGAATTAGGTTTATGAGATTCTCAGCAAGGCATGTGTAAAGTTTCAAATTATTTAGAAATGTATTTTAAAGATTGCACCATTTTTTATTTTGGCTTGGGCTGATTCTCAATTCTGGGAACAAAGGTGCAGTTCAACCACCCCTAGGCCCGCGGTCCGACTGGAGGCTAGTCAGACCAGTCATCTCCGATGCTCAGATTGTCTAGTTGGTCCAACCGCTCTCCCATAGTGGTTCGATAGGTCCGAAGGAGTTGAACTCTGTTTGCTTCCGCTCTTTTGTTAGTTTTTTTTGTTAGTGAGTAAATATGATCTTCCTAACTTTCAATAGCTAATGAAGTGAAAGTTTTAGAATACCAGTGAAAGTTTTGGGATACCATTTGGACAGTTGAATTTGAAGACATCATTCACCCCCTCTGATTGCCATATTGGGCCCAGCAGGAATAAAAGAGAAGCGGTCCACACATTGCAGCAGAGATGCTGGTGCCAGGATTCTACAATCATCTTGTAGGACAAATTGTATGATTGCATCACACATCACATGAAGCCAATGTGCAACACGAAGTGCCCATCTCAGTAATACTGGTACCCCCCCTTTTTGTTGTGACCGGCCAAGTGGTGGTCCAACCAGGCTCTGTTCAGGTTGCTGAGTGAAGTTGATTTGAGTTGAATAGTTCTAGTGTGTTAGTCACGGCAGGTGCTGTGTAGTGTTAGTAATGGTGCTTCCATGCAAGGTTAGTTATGGCGTAGGTCCATGTATAAGTTTTGCTAATTGAGAGTCAAGTGCATATTATTTGTGCTCGGATCGATTGTTTTGTTCTTTGGTGTGCAGGTGTTTTGATGATTGTTGTGGCCAACAAGAAGACTGAAGCTACAGAAGGGGTTCTGAGGCTATGGCGTATCGCGTAAGTCCTGGTGGAGCAACATCTCAAGCCGAGAAGCACATGATAAAGATAAGGGTCGTGAGGAGGCAATGTGTGTATGTGGTGTGTCAATTGGACTTGTGCATTTCAAGTGGTGATGTTACTCAGAGTAGACGCATTATCTTGGTGGCAAGGCATTGGTAATCACATATTGTGGAGTGATGTGGTATGTCATGGAACTTAGGCGTTTCAAGTGGTGACGGCCTCGGTGTAGGCGTATGATTTTAGTGACGAGTCATGGGCATCGCATCGCCGTGAAGACCAGCGGGGTGATAATTGAGGAAATTGTGCAAAACTGAGTGGAGTGACAGTTTGCAAAACCGCAATACTAGTCTAAGTGGTTTATGTCATGTTTTTATAGATGGAATATCTTATCGGGCTATTGGAGCCTTCGGGAAGGCGCGCTTTTAAAAGGTGTGCAAGTGTGTGTAGTATAAAATATATTTATGTGCGGGTTACCGGGTTTCCTCAAGTATAAGTGGTATGATACATTAAGGAGTAGCTAGTTGTTAGGGTTAAGTGAGAGATGAGGATCCTAAACTATATAAGCCTTGTGTTGTGTTATGAGAGGTATGTCTCTTGTAACTTGAAAGATTAGGGTTAGGATTTTTTTGTGTTGGAGCCTTTCGTATGTGTGCTCTAGGCTTAGATCTTTGCTATGTTGAGGGATTAGCTATAAAACATTAATCTATAAGTGAAATAAATATCCAAAATTTGTCCAAATGAGTTGTGCCATGTATCCCCTCTTGTGCTTTTCATTGGCTTAGCTTTCTTGTTTGGATTTCTATTATCTTCATCTTTTCTGGTGCCAAGGATGTGTAAGAGGTGGAGATATCTCTTGAAGATAAGATGGCATCCATCTAAGCATTATTTAGAGAAAGTTCTTGAGTTTACTCGATTTTTCTCAAGAGAGAGGTGATTTTTGGGTTTTGCTCTTGTGGGTGTTGTAGGTTGAATTTGTATTGTGATTTACCTTGCTATAATATGTGAGAATTCATTCAATGTCATCTAGATCATCTATAACTCATGAGCAAGAGCAAATCGATGTTTCCCTCTTTTGCACAATTTTGGTGCAACCTTCCTTTAGAAAGAAAAAGTTCATAATTTTGATAATAATTCTCTTGATTGTTGATTAGAATAGGTTTATGATATCCTAGAGAAAGCGTATGCCAAGTTTTAAGTCATTTGGATCATCGGATCAAAAGTTATATAGATACTTGGATTTAAAATAGTGTTGCTTTTACTGTTCTTCTAGTCTAACAGCAAATCACTAGAGGTCTGACTAGTTTCTGATAGAGGTCTTACTAGTTTTGGTCAGAGGTTTGACCAATTTCAAGGTGCTTTTCTAGAGTTTTGCTTGCTGTGGCTCTGGCCTTTGTGGAACCTATGAATTTGTGTTTTTGTTGTATGTTGTTGTTGATATTTGATTGAAGATTTTGAAAGAGTCATTTACCCCCTCTCTGATTTGCCACACTCGATTCTACTAGTGGTATCAGAGTTCAGTTTACTCTTGTCATAGATCTTAACCGATCTAGAGTATAACGAGTAGGATAAAGACTTATGAGCGGTTTTTTTATTCTTGCCGGGAATCCTTTGCCAATGATCTCCACTGTGACGAGAGCTTTGAGTTCAAGCTGAAAGCAAAGGTAATAAAGAAAAATTCTTTTGCAAAGCTTGTGGTGGATTATTTTCTTTCAATTATCCTATTTTCATGGGTAAAAAGCTTTTGGATTCTAAGGAGGAGAAGATCTATGAACATTGTGGACTAGCGATCGAGGATGATCATGATGAGATAACCAAGGACAATCATCTGCTCAATATAAGTAAGTTCAGCAAGGAGAAAATCATTGAGAGCTCTTTGTCTCTAGCAATTAAAATGCATAAACTTGAGGAGAAAGTAGAAAAACTAAAAAGGGAAAATTGAGATTTGTCTCATAGAATTGCTAGGTTGAAATCTCTCATGCCTTGTGAATCTTATGAGTCATTACTCAAAAACTGAAAATAAATCTTTGAACTTGAAGGTTGCTGTGCTATGTGATTCTTGTATTACTTTACTTCATGAGCTTGATAATGCTAAGGTAAAAATTAGCAATCTTAGGTCATTGGCTAGCAGTGAATATGATTCTTACAAAAGCATGCATGCTGAAAATAAAAATATGAAATTGGCACGTTCTCTTTGTGTAGGATAATTAGAAAATTATAAATTTGAGAATAAAAAAATTAAAATTGAGCATTTCCACTCATTTTGAGCAATTAGAGATTGCTAGGGCTGAATTATTGATATTAGAGTTAGCCCTTGTAGTATGTAATTAGAGAATAAAAAATTGCTTATGAATGATTTACCTTCTTTCAAGAATTGTGCCAGTTTACAAATTGAAATTGATACTTCAAATTGCAAGCTTGCTGAAAATGCATCATTGTCATCTTGCACTTCTTACATTTCTTTGAGGGAAAAGTTGAGTCTTTAAAGAAAGTGGGCTATAATATGAGAGCCAAGTCTTGTTATTCTTTTGGTTCTTCTAGTGTTGTTCAAAGGATTTCAAATGACAAGGGTGTTTCTTCTTCACATAGTACTACGTCTTCTAAGAAAAGTACTATTGCACCTTTTGCAAGAAAGATGGACACACTTTTGAGTTTTGCTTCCACAGTGTCAAACACGAGCGTTGAGTGCGTCATTAAACTTCTAGGAATACACATCGCCCATCTCATGACATGTATGCATCTAGTGCTGACACAAGCACTAGAAGTGGTGGTGGCTTTTCTTGTTTGTCCCAAGGGACTTCTCCTTTGAGTAAGAGTAGTACTTTGTCCTCCGAGACCATGTCTACATCTAAATTTTTGTACTATTGCTAATTTTATGAGAAGAATGGACATTTTGTGGACTTTTGCTTTAGACATGCCAAACATATGCATTGATCTCGTGCTTCTAAGTCTCCAAGTGTTGATAATCTTTCTCATAACATGAATATTGAAGAGCCTGGCCGAGGACTGGCTTTGTTAATGGCTTCTTTGATCCAACTTCTAGTGGCTTTGGATAGCGTCGTGGACTTATTTTTTATGCATTTGGTTTTGATCCATGCACTGCTCTGAGGAAGGATTTCTGTTGTTCTGGTCCATAAATAGAGCTTTTAAGAATGTCATTCGTCACTTTCCTAGAGATAGCACTTGCTTTCTTCATCGAGTTGTCCCCTCACGGCATGCCTCTAAGTTTGTTGTTGGATCTTCTCGCTTGAATCTTTATGTGCACCATGCTAATCTTCATATTGGTTCTTTTGCATCTGCTAGTCATGTGTTTCAGTATTGGATACCTAAATCTTGTTTCACTAATCCTAGTACTGAGACACAAACTTTTTCTGTCTCTTTGGTGTAGGATTTTTACCATGAAGAGGAGATCATGTTGGCTTCTTTGGGGTCTCCTACCTCACTTTGGGCATCCGGTGATGGTTTTTTACTTTTCAGGATGCAACTTGCTCATCTTTGACTACATCAAACTACAAAGCGGCGTGACGCAAGTTCTTGCTTGAGCTTTATCAATTCCCTACTTCCATATTTAGTGTTGTGTAGCATTTAGGAGTATAAGAGTTGTTAGGTCTTCAGGGTGTTGTGAGTTACACTTTTTGTCTTGTATCTTTCTTAGGTACTTCTCTTCTCCACTAGGTTCTCTTACTCTGTCTAGTTTAAACTTGCTTCTTCTTTCACTAGCTTCTAGTAGTGGAGTGGCTAATGTGGTACATTCGTTCCATAGCAATGTGTGTTCCTTGGGCCAGAGATCAAGTGGTGGAGAGTTTTTTCCCCTTCTTGCAGAGTTTTTCTTTTTCTTGCTTTTAGCTCTTGTTTTTGATTTTGCAGGTAGTTATTATAGATAGGGGAGTTTTAGTTTTTGCTTTCTTTTTGCATCATGCATACATGGCATTGTATTGTAAATTATACATTTAGATGTGAGATTTGACTATTACTTAATTATGATGCAATTTTAACTTGATAGCGCTCATTGCTATGTTATGCCTACTTAGTTTGCTTTGTCATGCTTTTGTATATATGATTAATTTACCTTGCTAGCTTAACTTGTCAATCTGAAATTAATTTCACAATTAGTATCAATTTCTACTATTGGTATCTTTGAAGTTTACAAGGATGGATCTTTTGGCTAGTCTACTCTCTAGTGATCATTTTTACCATATATGCCATGTCAAAATACTTTATTGAATCTTGACTCTTATATTGTGTTTTATTTAATGCTTTGCTAGTTCTTTGGAAAATCACATCTTACGCATTGAACTAGTGCCTAACTTGATAAAATGATCTCTTTTATACAAAAACTTGAATCTCAGTAATTATTCTTCTTGAGACTACTTGTCATTCTTTTGGTATGAACATAGGGGGACTTTTGTATGACTGAAACCATTCTTTTATGTGTAATGTTTGAAATGGTCGATAATGGCTTGAGACTAATCAAAATAAGAAAAAAATGAAATTTGGTTGAAGCTTATGAGGCAGTTGTAGATGGTTCTAAGTTTAGAACTTGTTTTTACTAAGGTAGACCATAAAAATGTAATAAATAGATGAGCTTAGGAGGCAGTTGCTAAGATGAGACAAAATGATTTCTAAAATTTTAAGAATGACTTTTACCTATTACTTGAGCATAATTGGTTAAAATTGAACTTCTAACACTTTTAATGATTCAATTTGAGCTTCTTGGTTCTATTTAGCCTTCTTGACATAGCTTCGCTCATATAGGGATACTTTTAGTTGAACTTGTCAATTTTGAAGAATTATCTTAAAATCAAATTAAATGCTATAAATTGTGTTATCTTGCTTAGATTGGTTGTATATGCTTTATCATAATCTTGATAGTTTTGTATGTATTTTATGGCTTTAAGTGGTATATTTTTTATCTTTAACCTCACTTTAGATAATTTTCAAACCTCACTTTAAGTGGTGTTTTCATATACCATTTTAGTGGGAGAATAAGTATTTGTGAGCTTATATTACTTCCTTGTCCTTGATGACTATTTTGCCAAAAGGGGGAGAATGTTTAAGGATAAATTTTGGTATTAGTCTAAATAGGGTGAATATAATAAGAATGAACTTAAAAAGGGGGAGAATGTTTAAAAATGTTTGAAATGGTGAGAATAAGCTTTATAAGATTGCATTAGAGCAAAATAAGATTTCGTGAGAAAAATGAATTCTAGATCATTTATGATCTTTTGTTTTCAAGTGATATTGCTTTTGTTCTTATTTGCTCTTTTGTGCTTTATCTTGACATGACAATGGTTATGATGAACAATTATTCTTTTATTTGGACAATGAGAAGATTATACTATTTGAAGGATTTTGGGTGTGAATGGAGCTTTTATTGAAAATTTGCTCTCTCTCTCTATATCTAAGCACTGTTTCACATCTTACCATTGTGGTCATGTTCCTTTTTTCTCTTAAATATGGGCCACTAGTGGCTCTTGCAACTTGTGTGCTTTAAAAGTCCAAAATTCAAACTCAAATTCTTGCCTTTAGGGTATTTATTAAATTACTCATCAAGGGAAACATTGTAAAACTATGTGGTGGCAGCTCTATAAGAGTGATGAGTATTTGACATTGCTTGTACTTTGCTTTAGTTATTTGAGTTTGATTTTTGTGTTTTTGCAGTATGGCCTGTGCTTTTCTGGAAGCATCGGTCAGATCGGTCTGGGCAGGCGTTCTAATTGCTGGGAGGTTGTGATCAGACCGCCCTAGGGAGGTGGTCTGACCATTGGAGTGTGATCGGCTGAGTAGCGGTCCAACCATGCCCTGTTGAGGTTGCTGAGTGAAGTTGGTTTGAGTTGTTCTGTGGAGTTAGTCATGGCGGGTGTTGTGCAGTGTTAGTCATGGTGTGTCCATGTATATGTTTTGCTAATTGAGAGTCAAGTGTACGTCATTTATGCTCAGATCGATTGCTTTGTTCTTCGGTTTGTAGATGCTTTGTTAATTGTTGCGGCCAATGGCAAGACTGAGGCTATGGCAGGGGTTGACACAACGATCGGACGATCCAAGAAATGATCGGATGGTCTGAATGCGTGGAAAGGTTCGGACTGTCTGAACGCGACGACGATTAGACGGTCGAGAAGCAACAATGTTCGGACAGTCTGATGATCGAACGACTAAGGAGGTGTGGAGGGTTTGGATGATCCGAAGATCGATGGCACGCGTCACTCGACTATTGGCTATGGGAGGCAAAAGGACGGTGGCTCTTTGGTGGCCGAAGGGTCGCGGGTGCGCGATGGGCGAGGCGGCGGCGCACAGGAATCGAGCGATGGAGCGATGGTCGGAGCAGAGCGAGACGGAGAGGTGGCAACGGGGCTCACCAGCGGATGGTGGTCATCGGCGAGGACGGACTGGTTGAGCGGAGACGCTCAGCGAAGATGGCGATGGCAGTTGCTGGCCGAAGATGAAGATGACAGCGGCGGCTGCGAAGAAGGTGGCGCATGGGCGATCTTGACTGTGGGGTCCAAAGGACGAGGATGGTGGCACGGTGTCGGACTCTAGGTTAGCAAACCCAGATCCTCTGTGATTCGACCGCACTATTCCCTGGATTAGTAGATAATATTGATAGATACATTACTGTATATCAAAAATATATTATGCGGAAGCTTAATTAATATAGTAATAACTTACATATAGGTCAATAAGCCAAAAACAAAGAGTGCCACAACAGAAACTTTACATAGATGGGACCCTTAGGACTTGCCAACTGGCAGTCAACTGGGGTTCGCTATGTAGTTTTTTTATCTTTTTGTCTTCCAGCTCTGTCGATCCCATTTATAGTATCACAGGGCTTGTGCTTCTTTTTCTGACTAACTGGATATTGGTAATTAAGTAAGAGTGAGTACAACCATACTCAGCAAGCCACCACAGAATGCAATAATAGTACCTGCAAGGCTGTGAAAGGAAGGCTTAAGGTTCTTTATTTACTAAAAGTATTGTTTTAAAAGTACAATAAATAGAAAAATTCTCGAGACTTAGAAGTTTTAACTAAACCAATTTTTTTGAAGTTGATATGAGAATGCAATATTAATTGTAGCACATGTTACATCCACCTTTTACAGTGCATGGTTACCTCAACCAATGCTAGTTTTTATCACCACCAGAGTATCACTCCAGGAAAAGTTAAAGTCAGAGTACTTTCCTCTGATAGATTTTTATCCCACCCACAAAAATTTTTGAAATAGAACTAACTTGAGGAAGTTTCCATGTTTGCCCTCGACCGTAGGCATGGCTGTTCGAACAGTTTATATTATACAGATATTGTACATCTTTACCTACAAGAGATAACCCAATTGCTATATTACGCATGTTTTCTTTGACATGCAGATCAAGAGGATTACTACATGGCCTTTATAATGCATCTAGCAAAGGATTTCACACGCTAAGATTTCATTTGAGGGAAGACTATATTCGCTCCACCTAGACCCCTCCTGCGCCACACAGTGGCTTAAACTAGCAACATGACCCATGTCCACGACGGCTTAAACCAGCACCACGATCCGTGGGTCACTCCAATGGCGCTTTCCCCTACTGGTGATGCAAATTAGTTAGCCATGCCTACACTTTGCCAGCTTATGGTTGTACTGTTTTACACGAAGAGGTCATCACAAGATGAAGTCCTTAATTTATCTGAGCGGTGCATATCATAAACCATAAATTCTCATATTACATCCACATCAACATCTCTTACCATTCACCTAAATAGGTAAAGCAAGTTTTTAGGTGTTTTAAGAAGCATAAACCAAGTTGTCGCAAATTATCAGTCACTTCTATCCAATGACTAATCTAAAAATAAATTTTCATGTTTGAAAAGTAATTAGCAGGGCAATTTAATGCCCTAGAATTGCATGCGACTAGCATGGCATTATATTACGACCTATAATCATATTACTACATCATCAAGTAGGTATGTAGCTACCTTATGTTTTAACATATATTTGCATAATAAAGTAAGCATACAGTTTAATAATTTACAGCAACATAATTTTCATAAAATGTAGGATCAATATGATAAAATTGATGAATTGCCTTCTTGTTTTACCACGACCTTGATTTAACTCAAAACCTACTCAATCAGGCAGTAGTATCGAATCCTTAGTCTTCGTATATACCCAAGTCTTGAACTCACTCAAATTGTCGATCTGTCAAGTCTTCTGATTCTATTACGCGGTAAACGAACAAAGGACCAAATAATTCAAATAACTTCAGAAGTTCAAACAGATTTAATTGTGCTTGCTTAAGTTTGGTTATGATTGAGGAATTGAGAGAGGATTTGAGGGTGAAGTAGGCACTAAACTAAAAGTATTGGGCACAAGGAGGTGGTTGAGCAACTTTACCGTGAGGGAAAATTAAGATAAGGAGGGATCAAGGGTAAAGAAATACCCATAGGAATATTCTGCCTTGGAAATGAAGGTCGCCAGACATAGCCGAAGAGGGGATACAAAATTTTGATCTTTTAATTAATAGTCTTTGTATTCACTCTATATTTATTAAGGAAGTTCCATAAGACAGGCAGGACCTATAGACAGATGTGAGAGATTATTTGCAATATTGAGTATTATTTAATTGGTTCAAATTAACTGGATAGTTTCAGATGCAGCATTATTCAAGATTTGTATTTGCCAAATAGTTGGATTATTAGTTCCAGGTCTTATTTAAGGTGCGAGGTTGGTTACTTAACCAATTATCCTTAGGGGTAAAGTTTATTATTTTAATGATTGACAAATTTAATAGAGTATCCAACGGCTACACTTTGCATTATTATTTGCTCTCAAATATTATTAGTGAAATTCAAATCCGGGGATGATATGATTCCTGAATAGGCAAGATTGTATTTTTTTTGTAGATTTCTTTAAGTAAGGATTTTATTCGCACATGCAACATTATTTTATGTATTGTTTTTGTGATATTTACCTTTAGGATAAATATTAGTGGTTTGCAATATTCTTAAGAACTATTTGATTAGGATTTGAGATAAGGATTATTGATGCCCCCAGGAGGTTTTAAACGTCGATAAGGTGATCTTTGATTTAAATATTGCCATTTTGCAGAAAAATATGGGGGACTTTACTAATAATTATTTTAAGCATCAATTAGAAGGGAGGTATCATGACTTTAGATATGAGCAAATCATGATTATTGTTTTGTGAGGCAAAACTTTGCTACACCACAAAAGCATGACGCAACAGCTTCCTACGCAGTCAGAAGACTGGACAGGGTAGCTTTGCGCAGTAACTAGACTGGACAAGGCAGTTTTGCCCATTGACAAAATCAGACAGGGTAGCTTTGCGTAGTGATAAGACCAGACGGGGCAGTTTTGTGCAGTGACTACCCCTGATGGGGCAACTTTGCGCAGTGACAAGACCAGACAAATCAGCTTTGCGCACTTACTAGACCTGACGATGTAGCTTTGCGTAGTGACTAGATCTAATGGGGCAGCTTTGTACAGTGACTACATCAAATAGGGTAGCTTTGCGTAGTGACAAGATTAGATGGGGTGGCTTTGCATAGTGACAACACCAAACAGGTTAGCTTTTCGTAGTGACAAGACCAAAAAATATTGCTTTGCGCATTGACAAGACCTCACGAGGCAACTTTTCGCCATCAATTTTTTTGAAAGACAAAGCAACACTTTGCCTCGTAAGTTATTTACATGAAATTAACCACACCATGCCCACTCTTTGGCTTATAAAAGGAGGTGAAAAATATTTAGAAGATAACACTACACAACAAAACCCAACACTACACTAGAGCTTGTTTCACCACGTCGTGATGGACAGGAGGCAGAAGAAACAATGGGACAAGATTATGAAGCAATAGGAGGAGACCCGCGACCTAGCAAGATTTGCTGCGCCCCGCGACAAATAAGTAAGGGCTGCTGTGGTCTGGGCTGAACAAGCTAAGCGTGCCAGGAGGTCAGCTCCCTACAAGGATGGCCCCCATAGCAGTAACCCCATCCCAAAAGTTTCAACCGAGTGTTCGCTGCAACACTCGCCCGAGGGGAAGACGTTGCCTCTCTATTGGTGCAGGGATCCACGTAAATTCTTCAAGTCTAAGCAGTGGCTCAGCTTAGGTATGTGTTACTAGGGTTACGCAAACTACTCCTGTGATTATCTCGACCGCCGTCAGGGCACGAGCAGCTATCAACAGCCGGTAAGAACCAGTTACAATGTATTTCCCCGCTACTATTTCTCTTTTAAAATATGCATTAACAAACTCCTCGTCTACTCGCAGTTCCTAGAACTGCTGTGTGGCTATCGTAAGTGGATCGACTTAGAGATCCACCCACATGACCAGTGGACTCTCGACTTCGAGGAGTGGAACGTTAAAAGGGCCTATGAGATCCGGGAGGAGGAGTGGCGCAACGACAAGCAAACCGTGCGTATATGTTGGGAGACAAAATCTCATCTCAAGGTGTGCACGTGGAGGGAGCGCGAGAAAAAGAGAAAAATAACGGCCAAAGCCAAAAAGGCCGTCGAGGAGTTCAACGCCGAGCTCGCAAAGAAAGGAAAATGGCCTTAGTCCACGCATTAGGTTGGGTCATTTCACACTAGTCCTCCAAGTTTGAACTTATTTTCATTCCAAAAAGGTGCATACGTAATGTAAGAGTAGTTCGGTTTGTTGCATCGTGCATGATACTCTTTTATATGCATGTAACCAAATCCTACACGTCATGTTATTCCCAGCTTTATTATGAAGTCTATTTTATTTCTCAAAAGCACATCTTCTCATCTTTTCACATTCAATTCTTCGTGTAGCAAGACATCCAACAACATGAAAAAACAAGTTCTCGTCCATGTCCCCTCCATATATGAATTCTCAGTTGCATCACAATGTCACTTAAGGTTGTACTTACCAATCGTTGCTATCTCGATCGTTTTCAAAATAATTTTTACAAAATTTCTTGCACTATAACAACATACGATGATTGCGAAAGGTTGTTATCAATCTAATAAATTTTATATCATTCATAATCTACCAAAATCACAAATGGATCAACAGACATTGTCTTCCGTTATTTTTTCCAAACAAATACAACTCATATATAAAATTTGATCAAATATTACTTACCTATAATAATTGTCATTTACCCCCATGAGCAGGTTGGGGGGCCACTTGCACAAGAATGGACTGAAATTGCAGTTGCTGAACGGTCGGGCGACTGGAGGTCCAGTCGTCCGACCGTTCGGCGACAGATCTCAGTGCCAACGGTGGGGTGACTGCAACCTGTTGCCTAAGCGTCCAACCTCCAGTCGCTCGACTGTTCGGCGATAGATCTCAGTTGCCAACGGTGGAGTAACTGCAACTTGTTGCCTAACCGTCCACGGATGACAGCTACCTCGAACAATTTATGTTCTGCTGCATCAAAAGCTATCTCTGGTTCTCTCCTGAGAATTTAATCTATCTACGCCCACTGGCGCGCAGCGCTGCAATTTGATTCAGTTCTAGCCGTTCGGTTGCATCTCTGTCTCCTCTGCATTTCTCGGAAGCACCTGCCAGTATGCTAGACACGACAATACCATTCTTGATGTAGTTTTGGAAAGGTAAGTCAGGTCGTTTAACACATGGATTCTACAGCTACTGCGCATGTCTTCATCGTACGTACGTATAGTCAGCTAAACGAAGCCATTCCTGTGTTTACACGCGTCTTTTCGCGTATAGAATAGCTAGGGGGAAGAATAATAGGTAAATCTGCGCACGTTGCGCGTATATACGGAGGCAATAATGCTGCAGCTGTCGGTAGTGGGGCGCGGGTCATGGCGGAATCGGAGTGGCTGCGGATGGAATCGCTTATTTTATATTTTACTAGTAAGGTGTCCGTGCGTTGCAACGAAAATCAAATAAAAGTGATGCATACTATCAAATATGATCTCAAACTGAATAATAAATATCAACTTTATCTTGCGTCATCATGTATCAAACAAAACATACATGTTCATACTCGTAAATAAATTAAGTATTATATTAGTGAAGCATGATATTTGAGGTCCATAATGCCATTCTGTAACACACAAGCCATGTGAAATGAGTCAGCTGCCGTGGTAAAAAAAGGCAAGCATCAAGACCATCGTGTGTATGCTTAAATCCAACTGCACTAAAGCGGAATGCTAAAGGAAACTACTCTCTGCAATTAGTACCCACAAATATGATAAAAAAATTGCAAAAAAAAAAACTCTAGGAAGATGATACAGATATGAAAAATTCATATTTTGAACACCTATACACAATTACACCACAACTACATTTCAAGCAATCATCCATAGATCTATACAAAAAAAAGTATCCTTGTTAAAGAAAAAAATTGTATTCCTCTTTAAGATATGCACCAACATTCAATATTTAGAACTGAAGCATGAGTGGGAGCACCCCCACTATTTATCTTCTGTGCTACTGGTTATAAAACAATTAGATATTCCTCTAGGGAATAACCCAAATGGATGGGAAAATTGGTTCTGCAACATGCAATTGCTCTAACAAAATAACAACTATCCTAGCCGAAAAGGTGCATGCCATCATGAGCAGATTATACAAGGAAAACTTCATCCTAGATTGACAATTAGTATAAATCTAGATGTTCTTCACTATCCAAGAGTAATTTAAATTACAAGCCATTACCTCAAAATTAGTTGCAAACTCCGAGTTCTCAGGCAAAGTTTTCCTCCTCATCAAAGAAACCCACCCACAGATACACACATACATTCACACTATGCCATCAAATATTCGGCTTCAGAAAAATTCATACATATTTCAATAAAAATATGTAACTAACCTTAGGTATAGCTTAGCAAACAAATTATGCCGACCAATAGAGAACAGGTTTGAAGTACTATGTTCAGCAGATGTAACAATCAACCAAAGGAAGCAAGGAACAAATTCCTAACAAGTGACAATAGTACTTCCTTGTAATAGTATATCCATTTGACAGGTGACAATAATTTCTGTGGCTCAAGATGACAAATAAACTTAATCATGGTGGTGGTTTTGTAACTACAACACGAAAACAAATAGCAACTGCATATGTGATGAAACTCGAAATACAGCTACCTCAGAAATATTTTGTCCATGTTAGTTTTCTTATTCTAGTTTTTTTAGAACCAGTGTTCTAATTCCAATTGAGTTTTGTGTCTTCAAGTCTTCATACTACATTACAACCCATTAGCGTGATGAAAGTCCATTATACAGTTCTCACCTTGATATACTTCGGCTTCTCCATCTCCACATGAGACACATAGCTTTTGACAAGGAACTTGAATCCAATTTCGAGCTCAGCATCAAAAGAACCATTGTCATACCGTCTAATAATCCTCGACCGCTGGCACCATGGCACAAAATCCTCATAGAGGTCCACCGCGGCTACAACCGCAAACATCTGCTCCGCGAGTATCTGAGTCCACCGCCACCATCACCAATCACTTCCATTTCAAAAAATAATCACAGAAACAGCAGCAGCAGCAACCGGTCCAATCCACCATACCCCATCACGCGCCTCTCCTCGTAGACCTTGAGAACACGCCCCCTTCTCCCGTCGCCGCACTCCGAGGAAGCACTCGTCTGCGTGCCGCCGCCAACCCCACCCAACCGGTCCGCCTCCGCGCGGTGGCGGATCGGCCCACCGGCCGAGCCCGCGCCCGGCCAGCGTGGCCACCCACCTAGCATTGGTGAGCGCCCCCCCCTGCCGCACTCACCCTCCGCGCACCCCCGCAGGATGGCCAGCCCCTTCCTCCAAAGCAGCGACCTCGTGCACGGCAGCATCGGAGCAGCCTTCGCGGCGTGATCCGACGGCGGGAAACCCTAGATTCGGGCCGAAAGGAGGCCGCGGGGGAGCGAGGCTACGATCGGTGGCGTCGCGGGAGAAGGTTCTGGAGGATCGGAGGGGGTGGATTGGGGGAGGGAGAGAGGCGTGGGGAGTGGAGCTTTGGTTGCGGGGGCAATCGGATTTGGGGGGCGGGCGGTATGAGGCCGCCAGGAAGCCGGTGCGCAAGTGGGGCGGCATGCGGAGGCAGGGGAGAGGAGGACGGGGAGCAAGGGGCGCGCGCGGCGGGGTGGGGGTGGCAGGGAGAGGAGGACGGGGGAGCGAGGGGGAGGCGGCGGCGGGGGGGGTGGGGGCGCTGTGTGGGAGAGCGAGGGGAGGGCGGGTGGAGGCGGGGGGAGCGAGGGGGAGGCGCGGGGGTGGGACGGTCTAGATTTTTATTTATAATCAGATCGAATGGCTGAAAAATAATAGGTGTGACAACAACCACCAACTCCTTCTTTTTAAATAGTAAAGATTTTATATTTTTTTGAGTGAGAATCAGATATGTATAATATCGAATATCTATTTTTTTTTATTTCGTATTCGTTTCATAAGTCTTAGATGATTGGTCAAATGAAAATTATCCGTTTCTGTACATAGGTCGTTAAATAGTAAAGTATAATCAGAACGAATATAGAGAGATATTTCTCTATATCTTTAGATACGACAATTCGTCTGTATGTTATTTTCCTGGCGCGTGCTCGCGACCTCGCTATAAGTACGGCACCTGGCTGCGTTGCCATTCATGCGCCGCTCGCTTGCATTGCCTCCGAGGCTCTCCAACCTCTCCTGATCTCTGTCACGGCGACAGCCTCCATGGACGTCGAAGCGGGACGAAAGGGCAAAGATGTAAGTGATGATTGTTGCAAGTTATCGTCGCATGCATTTCACTTCTTGTACTTGGCCCAGATGTACTAAGACCAAGTACCATATTTCTCATGGACCTAGATACTCTTGTCGTTTGTTTATTTCTACCAGCTCCGTTGTTAATCTTCAGTAAGAAACTAAAAGGTGGTCTACTGAATTAGAGGTAATCAATCAAGGAATTCAAGAACAAAAAATGGCAAAAGGAGGGTCTCCCAAATTATTGGGTTGCTGTATTTGGAACACATAAATTTCATAGAAAATAATTCAATTTATATAAAAATTTCACATAAAACAATTCAATTTACGTAGCAATCGTGATAATTCCCCACGTTCCAAATAGGCATAAAAGGCTGTGGTCTTCTGACGGTTATCGTCCACATACTAATTGAAACTGTCCCAATATTACTCGTCTCTTCGCTTTTTCCTAAAAAGATGTTTTGAACAGCTGCAAAACATATAATAAAACAAGTATTGCCCTATGGGATGATGCTTGGGTGGGTGTTTGTGCCGATGTGTAGTCAAGTGAGAGTACATATTTGTCTGTTTTCTTACAAAAAAAAGAAGTACATATGTACCGTTCTAGAGCATCATTTGTAACAGTACATGTAACTGCTGGCTACATTAATTAGTAAACCTTGATGCACAACTTACTCCAAATTTGCACAAACAGAATTCAGAGGTCACTCATGCCTGACTCGTATGTTTCTTTCCTTTCTGAAGGGTAAAAATGTTATCTGGCTTCTACAGTGCAACTTTCTCTTCTTTGAGAAGATAAATCGTTAGTTCGTTACACAACTCATTTCAGTGCTGTCCCTCATGCAGAAGAAGGTGGTCTACCAAGATCTGGTCCTAGCTTACAAGACTCTTGGTGTTGTTTTCGGCGGTCTTGTCACTTCACCTCTCTACGTTTACCCCTCGATGAATCTGACAAATCCTACCGAAGAAGACTACCTGGGAATATACAGCATCATGTTTTGGACCCTGACTATGATCGGTGTAATCAAGTACATATGCATAGCTCTCAACGCCGACGATCACGGTGAAGGTAATATATCCGCAGATTCTCCCAACTTTGATGGATAATCTTGAGCATTTCTGACTAGATCAGAGTGATTGTCTCGCAGGTGGGACATTTGCCATGTATGCTCTGTTGTGTCAGCACGCCAACATAGGCATCCTTCCATCCAAGAAGATCTACACCGAAGAACAGAATTTGGTCTCAGCTCGGCCTGTTGTGGCTGGAAGGCCCAGCAGATTGAGAAGGTTCATCGAACGAAGCATAATCGCAAGGAGGATGCTTCTGCTTACTGCTATACTAGGCATGTGCATGCTCATTGGTGATGGCATCCTCACGCCTGCCATTTCAGTCTTGTCAGCGATAGATGGATTAAGGGGCCCCTTCCCATCCGTCAGTAAACGTAAGTAACTGCTTTGGAGTACTTAATTAGCTAAGAACATTTCTGGTGACATGAGTCATACACTGATCTTGTGTTTGTGAAATCTCTGCAGCTGCTGTGGAGGCTCTGTCCGCGGCAATCCTGATTGGGCTGTTCCTGCTGCAAAAGTACGGCACGTCGAAAGTGAGCTTCATGTTTTCGCCGATCATGGCGGCTTGGACGTTCACCACCCCGATCATCGGAGTCTACAGCATCTGGCGCTACTACCCTGGAATCTTCAAAGCCATGTCGCCGCATTACATCGTTCGGTTCTTCGTGACGAACCAGAAGAGAGGCTGGCAGTTGCTCGGCGGCGCCGTCCTCTGCATCACAGGCACGTACGCCGCATTCACCGGCTCGATATTCTTGTTAGTCATGTCCTTAATCGGTAAACTCACTTTGATTTCCTTTTTCATGCATGCAGGTGCTGAGGCCATGTTTGCCGATCTTGGGCACTTCAGCAAGAGGTCTATCCAGATCGCGTTTCTGTCCAGCATATACCCTTCCCTGGTGCTGACGTACGCCGGGCAGACGGCGTTCCTGATCAACAACGTCGACGACTTCAGCGACGGGTTCTACAAGTTCGTGCCGCGGCCCGTGTACTGGCCCATGTTCATCATCGCGACGCTGGCGGCGATCGTGGCGAGCCAGTCGCTGATCTCGGCCACCTTCTCCGTCATCAAGCAGTCCGTGGCGCTCGACTACTTCCCGCGCGTCAAGGTGGTGCACACGTCCGAGCACAAGGAGGGGGAGGTGTACTCGCCGGAGACCAACTACATCCTCATGCTGCTGTGCGTCGGCGTCATCCTCGGCTTCGGCGACGGCAAGGACATCGGCAACGCGTTCGGCGTGGTGGTCATCCTCGTCATGCTGATCACGACCTTCCTGCTCACCCTGGTGATGCTCATCGTCTGGGGCACGCACATCGTGCTGGTGGCGCTCTACTTCGTGCCGTTCCTGATCCTGGAGGGCACCTACGTGAGCGCGGTGTGCACCAAGTTCCTCAAGGGCGGGTGGCTGCCGTTCGCGGTGTCGGTGGTGCTGGCGCTGGTCATGTTCGGCTGGTACTACGGCCGGCAGAGGAAGACGGAGTACGAGATGGCGAACAAGGTGACCCTGGAGCGGCTCGGTGAGCTCCTGGCCGGGCCCGACGTGCACCGCGTCCCGGGGCTCTGCTTCTTCTACAGCAACATGCAGGACGGGCTCACCCCCGTGCTCGCGCACTACATCAAGAACATGCGGTCGCTGCACAAGGTGACCGTCTTCCTCACGCTCCGCTACCTGCTGATGGCCAAGGTGGACGCCAAGGACCGGGTGGCGATCCGGCGGTTCGGGCCCAGCGGTGTGTACGGGTGCACGATACAGTACGGCTACGCGGACCCGCTAGACTTCGAGGAGGACGACCTCGCCGGCCAGGTGGTGAGCGCCCTGCGGGAGCACATCGAGCGGGAGCAGACGGCGGAGGCGTCCGCGGACGAGGTGGCGCAGTTGGAGGAGGCCAGGGCGGCCGGGGTGGTGCACGTGAGGGGCAAGATGAGGTTCCACGTCGGCAAGGACACCGGCCTCTTCGACCGGGTGCTGCTCGGCTTCTACGAGTTCCTGCACAGCACCTGCCGCTCCGCGCTGCCGCCGCTCGGGATCCCGCTGCAGCAGCGCGTCGAGATCGGCATGCTCTGCACGGCCTGACGCCACGCGTGCAAGCACTTGCGCACATATATATCGCGGGTGCTGATTAATCAACGAACTACGTATCCTACGTGGTCTTTGATGATTTAGCTGTGGTACAAGGCTTATTGGCAAGTAGTAGTGGTAGTCAATTTGGTTTGGGTTGTTTCAGCTAGCAACTAGCAAGAGTACTGATGCAATGTAAGTAAATCTTATATGAAGGTTGTGTTGTGATGGAATAAAACATGTTTGGTGTGGTGTGGAAGGTGAGCGTCTGCAACCACGCCATGTTCGTATCATCCAGTACCTTCAGTGTACGGTGCTATATGTGAATACTTTGTGCTCAGCAATTAGCGTTAAGATGTAGGGGTTGTCCATATGTTAGATTTGTGTATTTCACATACAAATGCAGCTGCCCTACGCTGCTCCCGTTTGGTTAATCTGGTTAGCATATAGATTACCAGCAGCGATCCTGCTGCGCGAAACTAGACCTGTCATTGTATTGGGCTCGGCCCGCGAGGACTTGTACCCCGTCATTACCAGCAATTATGCCTCTTGAGCTTCAGCAAATTTTCTGCTTAGTACACATAGTTAGCAACTTAACTTTGCTAAAGGCAGCTTACGAAGACTTTCTGAGCACTGCCTTAAACTTGCAGAAAATTATATGCAGTTAAATAGTTGCAAGTTTTTAGCTGTATAGTTGGGCAAATATCAAGTGAACTAAAAGCTAAATATGAAAACTCGTGAAAATCCAATAAAGGAGGGCATGTTCTGTTGATTTGTGATCCAAATTCTATATATCAATTAGGCCAGCTTCTGGAGCGGAGTTCAGAAGCTGGCCCATTGTGCAAGGCCTGTGCACCCAGGGACGCCTGGGGGTGCGGGTTTGGATCCTAGTCCAATTAGGGTTTCCCTGATATATATATATCCTGTAAGCCGCCGTTTGGGATAGAGAATTAGAGTTGTAAATCCTCGGCGTTGTAACCTCACCCCGATATAGTGAAGATTGTTGCTGGCTGGCGCCCGTGGTTTTTTTTCCCTCTCGCATTGGGAGGGTTTTCCACGTTAAATCTTGTGTCTCTCTGCGATTGATCTTGTTTACTTCGTCGTTTCTTCCGCCGTCACGTACAACATGTTCTATAGCCACACAAATTTTCAAGATCAAACTCAACAGTATTAGTGAGAAATACAAAAGACGGATACTTAGTGAACAGTGTAAAATCAGAGATTTAGCTTGCCTAACACAATGTCTAAGCTGTAAGTACGCAGTAGCTCAGAGAAAGAAATGTGCAATTTATCATGAACTTCAAATCTGGCAGGCCACCTAATTCAGACAAAGGCTAAGCTGCAGGTTGGCTCACCATTCAGGTATTTCAGCAACATTAACAGCAAACGCTTGTCTACCGGTACAATTATAACCGCACACCGTTCGTCTCAGTAAGAGCTTTGCCCCCTGTTAGTACAGTCCAAAGGTGTCTCCGATCGATTCAAGCTCCTGATTCCTGAACAAATGTTCCGCAACAATCTTTCTTTGCTTAAAAAGACTCAGATTTCAGATTCCTCCTTGCACATCGAGATTCGGCACATACATTGATCGATCTCTCAAAGAGTCAGTCACCATTTTATTTCACAATAAGATCAGTTACTACTAATAAATTTACATAAGATTTACAGCGACGATCTTTATCAGTTAATTGAGAGATAGACACTACACAAACACATTAATTTAGCTGTAAGCACATACAATTCGTTCATTAGCTAGCCTGTCGTCCTTACGATGGTTATTGTGCCCCTCCCTGCGGTGTGCAGCCTGGTGAAGCCGGCGACCGTTTTGCCTGACGGGGCTGGCCGGTTGCCGTCCGACACGCGCGGGGCGCACGCGAACTCCCCCACGGGGTGCCGGACGGGTCTGGCCGGCCGCGTGAGGATCCGCTCGTTGATGTCAGCGAGCGTCGCGCCGCCGTCCACCCCGCAGGGCTTCACCACGGTGAACGGGTACACCACCGATGATGATCCGGCACCGGACGACGCCGTCCTACTCCTCTTGTTGCTCATTTGGCTGCTCCATGCATCTGTATCTGTGGAACGCATGCAGCTACTCAGTATCAAGATTTTTACATGGACAGTGAGAAAATTGTTGCTACCGTGTGGATTCTCTCAGAGGCGGCAGGTACCTTCTTGTGTCGTCGAGCGTTTGGACGAGCGGTTGGTACGAGCGGTCTGACGTTGGGCGCCGCCGGTGTCACTTGCCTGTGGGTCCACGTTGCAGTGGGACGAGGAAGAGTTGGGCAGCTGCTCTGCTTGTGGCTGCGCCACGGTTTTCTCTGGCAATGTGGGCCCCATAGGTGAGACAGAGCTCAGAGCCAGAAGATCATCATCTGCAGATTGCCCATCAACTTGTTGTTTAACCAAGCAAGATGGCCCCAAATTTTGTTGAATTTTAACTTACGAGGCGAAGAGCCAGAGGGATTACCAGAATCTGGTACTACCATCTAAACATGTAAGTCCAAAATTTTTCTTTACTATACTTAAGAAGTGATGCCTGTCTAATAAGTCAAACGCATGATGCACACATATGGGTTAGGACTAAGTAAAAACGGACGGGATAGTTTTTGATTGATCCGGATGAAAACGAATTCGGATTTTCTTCGGATAATTTTTAGATCGGAAATGAATACGGATTTTTTTATCGGAAACAAATATAAATATAGTAGACATGTTACCCGAATATGGACTATCCGGATAATATAAAGACTTGATATTCGGAATTTCAGCCCAATAGCCCAACTAGTCCATCCAGCCGACCGGCCCATCACATCAGTCGATCGCTCCATCCATTAGGGATTTAGGGTTCCTACAACTACTAGTCTCCACAGGCGCCGTCACGATCGTTCCTCAAGGATCCAGGGCCACCTCACATTGAACTACGCTACATTGATCGTTCTGGTGCTGTTTGTTTTTGTGCATGCGTCTGTTGTAGCTGAGTTTTCTCTTGATTTTGCCTCTATTGCTGTTTCTTGGTTTGCATTTTGGTGGACTTGGGAGTTGATGTGCCCATTTCGTACCAAATTCATGTGAAGTTCTTGCGTTCCAATTTCCAAACGGGCCCTTAGTTTTTGTCGCTGTTAGTTCTGAAAATAGAAGTGCTAGGAGCGACAAATGCTTACTTAGTGCTATGTATGCAGCATGTGCACCAAGGATACCCAAGAGGGACTCTGGTGCGTTTTCTGAAGGCCAGAGAATGGAATGTTCCCAAAGCTCATAAAATGGTAAAGCATATTACACGTACTATTACATTAAGATTGAAAATTTATTTGCTTATTTATCTCCAATATGAAGTTGTCTGGTGCAGCTAATGGATTGCTTAAATTGGAGGCTACAAAATGAGATTGACAGTGTTCTAGCTGTAAGTACCTTTATCAGTGGACAAATTTTTTTTTGAAGAAAGTGACAGGACTGCCAATCAGTGACTTAGTCTGTTACAAAATGACTGTAAAAGATGGACAGAATGAACTAAAGCAAAATAAACAATCTCTTTGTCTGCATGCTCTTACATTGGTAGAAGCAATAACTTTTCAAATATCACTTCATTTGCATTGTGCACTGGAATTGCTAATTGGTTTAGCATATGTTATTCATCTGACCAACAACCACCATTTTTTTCAATGCAGAAATCAAAATTTACGCTGTGGTAGTTAACATTTATGAATGAAAGTATTCTATCAGTATCAAATAAACTAATTATATGTTTTCGTTAATTTTATGGCATACAATTTAAGGGGGTTTTATGTTCCGAAAAATATTCATGACCGTATTCATTTCGATTCGTATTCCCATTGTATTTGTATTCGTATTCAAGATATAAGTATCCATATCTGCATCCAGGAAAAATATAAAAACAAATATGGCAGAGCCATTATCCATCTGTATTCTATCCGTTTTCACCCCTAGTCAAGACAACAAATGTGCTGCTAATCTTGAGTGGGACCAGACATAAATTTCACAAGCACCGTAGTTACTTAGGGAGCGTTCGGAATAGCGATGGTTTATGACTTTTTTTACTGTAGTTTGCTTATTTTTACTGTAGTTGAGTTGACTTATTTAGTATAATTAAATGTAAAAAAATTAAAAAATAGAAAAAACATATTAACACATCGCGGACAATGCAAAAGAATACGAGAAAAAAAAGGCAAAAAAAGCCCAAAAAATCTTAAACAATAAAAAAATGAAATTACTGAATAATGAAAAAAAAGCAGAACCAGAAGCTAGTTTTAAATCAAAATAAGCAGAGCCTTAAATAACCATTATAGTTTGTCCTAGTGGTTTGGAATCGTACCACTACCATGGAATTAATGAAAAAAATGTAGGACTAAGCAAAATCCTGCCAATAAGCTGTTGGTTAAAAAATGAGCAGTGCACACTAAGCTAAACCAAGTAGAGCAAACTAGCATTCGAATTCTTACCTAGGAAAGTGGTAGTGCTACCCTTGTCCTTCAGAATGCAGCTTGAATTGAAGCCTACCAGCTGCTCTTCGTCTGAATCCCAGAAATTCTGAAGAGGTTACAAGGATGCAATGAGTAAAGGAAACACCATAGTTCAGCACAAGAACTGCATGCGAATGTTGATATGGCTAGCTCAAGCTTGCACTCACTTGTAGTAGCGCGTCCAACTCATCCTCGGGCATCACCACCGTCACATCATCCTCCGCCGTCAGCAAGCTGGTGACCGCAGTTGACGCCTCGGAAGCTGACGACTCCATGCCTGCATGCCAATCAACAACCACAAGAATTATCGCCATGAAAGCAACCTGCAAGAGAAGGAAAACTAAAGGACAAGGCATATATGCATGCAGTGCAACACCTACACTTGGGGAAGAAGAGCTCAAGCTCATGCTCATGGTCATGCGTGTGATCAGCAGGATCACCGGCGGCACCAACTCCCACTACTCCTAGACCAAAGTACCTGAGCTGTGGATCCCATTCAAACAGGAAGCAACTGTTGCTGATATCCAAGCTGCAGGCCATGGTGTCTAAAGGCCACCAGGCCTGCCTCTGCTGCAGCTCTCTTTCTTGGGCTGTCTCCATGGGATGTAGTAGTGCTAGTAGTAGGCTAGTAGCAGCAGTGGAGTTGGGGGGACACTGAGAGTAAGTACCTTGAAGGTTGTGGCATGCGTGCTTAAATAGGAGGGCATTTGGGAGGCCTAAAGGCGAAAGGTTGTGTGTGTGTGCGCACTGCAGGCTGCAGTCTGGCATGTCAAGCAAGCACAGTAAGTCGGGGGACGAGGAAAAGAAAGCTTGGAAATTTTGCAAAGTCGAAAGGGGGCAGCGAGCCAACGAAAGCATGCAGAAGGATGGGACTTGGGAGTGGTTGCGAGCTCTTTCTCGTGGTTCGTTGTGTTGATGACTCTTCGGCCTTGTTTCTTTATGTGCATCTCTCCATTCCTCGTCTACCCTTTTTGGCTTTTAGTACTATTTTATATTAAAAAATAAGGTTTTATAATAACTTAAACTTTACTTAAAAATCCATTCAACATCTCAAACTATAGAATCAGATATTTGACCATTTGAACTTTACAATCCAATTCAAATAACACCCTGACTTAGTTTTGCATTGTGGTATTACTCACGTGGCACGATAAATGAGCAATTTTACCATGTAGAATGACACGCTGGCCAAGTTAGATCAATGACATGCAGGATCCATAAGGGCTTCTCCCCCCACCGAGCTTCCAGTCGTACTTCTGTGGCCATCGCCCCCTATAGTTCATTCTCTCTATTTCGATTTGAGAGAAAAGACCCTATAGATCTCACCTGTCATTCACCTACACTTGATCAGTGTGTCATCTTACATGATAAAATCTTCACTCATCGTACCACGTGGGTAATACCACTATCAAAAATTGGATCAAAGTGTTATTTGAACTGAATTATAAAGTTCGTAGGGTTAAATATCCGGTTTCATAGTTTAAAGTGTTGAATGAATTTTTAAGTAAAGTTTAAGGTGTTATATGTATTTTTTTCTTTAAAAAATAGAAGTACTCTCTATCGGTTTGAGATACTACTATTTTGTTAAAATTAGATAAAACCTAAGGAATTATCCTAATTTTACCTGTCAAGATGACCAGAAGGATTATTGACAAGAGTAGTCCAGCGACGAGGTTGATAGAGGACACATTGAGGCCCAAATTAAGCTGTAGAGAAGGGGACGCACTAAACATGAGTGCAAGCTAGTGGTGCGTGCGTGGCAAAGTCAGGAATTTGTAGAGCTAGGACGAATTTTTAAAGCCTGCTCATCTAGGCTTTAAGGAAAAGAGCTGGAAATAGATACCACAGAACAAACATAAATGATTTCATTTGCTCATCTATATAATTACAAACTCGCAACTATATTTGGAATTTGAATATAAAGCTTGCTTTCACTTAATATTTGCCCAACCATAGCTACTGATTAACTCGCAACTATACCCATAAACGATTTTCTGTAAGTTGGAGGGGGTGCTGAGCAAGTTGGATAGACTCTGTTCTCTAACGATTGTCCATTCACGTTTCATCTCATGTTTTCGTATACAATAATATATTTATTAGATTGGTTCTTGATCGTATATCTAGATCCAATTAAATTTACTTCTCAGATCATATGTCTAAATACGTTGAACATAACTAAACTCACGGAGCAACATATGTATAAGTGATATTAGGCTTTTCCCCCCTAAAAGACTAATCCAATTGGTAGAGTCTTTCTCACATTTATAAATTATACAATTAATATGGGACTATTCCTAATAATCTCTTCCTCACATATTGGTTGAGCACTTATTGCAACCATGAGGTCCAAGGAGATGTTAGACGCCTCACACTTATAAGTTATATTTTTTTTTCACAACCAATGTAGGATTATTCATAACAATATTCATTTGCAACTTAATTATGGAACAAATAGCTAGCCCAACACCCAAATATTAAAAAGCAGTTCAACCAAAAGAGATTATCACAATCCATTGTAAGCCTAACTATCTACGTCTGTTTAGGGCAGTCCCAATGCTTGAAACCATTACTAGTTTCTAATCTTCTAAGACACTGTGATACAAACTACAGCTCTAATTCATGGTTTCTTCGTATGGGACCAGATCGAATCGTGACCAATCGTTTTCATCCCCTTCCTGCATATGCATTGGCTGTTTCTTCTAAGATACTATGATAAGAAACCAGGTTCGCTGCAGCGCATCTTTTGCTGGTTTCCTCGGCTTTGGACCTCGTGAAGAAATAGTTTCCTCATGAAGAAACCGTTTCCTTATCTCTCCTCTTTAATTACTATGCCATATCACTAAAATACTTACGTGGTAAACCTAATTAATGTAAGAAACTATAGTATTAGAACTGTCTTTATATATTTACCGCTTTTTTTCTTGGTGGGTGACCAAATTATTGCGGCCAGGCCATGCACCATGTGCCAAAGGAGACAAACGTGAGGAAAGGGGCCCAACGCAACAACGTCGGGTATCGATCAGATCAATATTTGGACTATAGCCAAACCAACCAGGCCCCATAAGCCATGAATCAGAGGGAAAACCATGGTTTTTCCATGCCATTATGCGTGCAGTCAAATTTGTGGATGGTAGGTCAAAAATTATCATTTCTACAGACATAGACACATAGCAAGACATCTGTTCTCTGTATTCGCATGCATGCCAACACGCACACACGTGCATACTCGCATGCATGCGTTGACTGACTCGTATAATTGTGTTTGCAGTTGCCGGCATTAGAATCCAACTCATTATGGTAGTCTTAAATCTAAAAATATTGTACGTGGACATACGTGCCAGAATGCTAAAGTATTGCTAGCACCTTCGAGTATATTATGACATTGCATATCAAAAGACTGGTGCATCTATTGCAGGGCATACAAAGGTAGCCACTTTTAAAAATATCAGCAGGTAAATTCTGAATTCGTATATATTGCAGTACTGCAGGATGGACCCACAATACCTTGAGCTATGGCTGCCATAAGCTCATGGATACGTAAAAAGAGGCGTCTGAAAAACCAGGCTACATGCCTGCTGCTACTGCGAGGTAACTTTAATCGCTTTGTCAATGCAATCCTAGCCGCACGAAAATCCAAGCAGTAGCATTGTCTGCCGTTCGTCATCATGGCACAATTTCGAACCGCGGAAATTAAACTCCCATCCTATGCACGAGCTAGCTCAAAAGTTGCTAGCAATATTGGACGTCGTGTGGAATCCATTTGTGACTTCTAGCTACCTTCCAAAATAAAATGATAATTAACATTTTTGTGGTGAAAGCCTATTTGGCCCGGCTCCGGATTCAGGCTTTCTCACGAGAAGCCGAAGAAGACGCGCCAAACGGTTTAGCCCCAACCTTGGGTTTCTTTTCGGAGCCCGGACCTTTTCTTTACAAAAATGGGCAACACTACACTGTCGATGTGACTTCGCCTCTGTGAGAAAATGGCAACCTATCTGCGGGAACATGTGATGGTCACTCTTGGGTTGCGATAAATGACTGACTTTTATTTAAGAAAGTTTGTAAAGTTTGAATTTGATTTTTGAGTATTGCAATTTTTTGTTTCTTTTATATGCTAGCGGTCTGATCAGTATTAGGGCTACGGTTAGACCGGCCAGGAATGGTCTGACAGGCACATGGGGTGTGGTTAGACCGGTGTCCTGTCACCGGGGATTTTTGGTGCAGCAACGATGGTTAGATGGGCTAAAGACTGACGATTTGACCGCTAGTCAATAGCCGGTGTTACCGGCCATAGTGGTGGTTGCACCAAGGTTGAGGTGTGGCCAGGGTTTAGTTGGCGGTAGCAATTTTCAGGGAGTGTTTTTTAGTAGTGTGCTATGAGAGGCGCCACTATAACCAGCCTTTGGTTGGCGGCCATGCTGGCTGAGGCACCATCAGTCCAACCGACCATGGTGGCTGCAGTTAGATCCCCATTCTCGGGGTGGAATGAGACGGTCAGACTTGCTGGGTGTTGACGGTCTAACTGGTGCTGTTGGATAGTGTGCTAGGTGTGTGCACTGTGGTTTAAGGTTTGGTCCTCGAGGGTTAGGATCAATGTTTAGGTGCATACATCTTGCTTAGTGCATTGTGTGGACTAATATGGGTCAAGTTGCAAAAAAACTTATGCCCGTAATGGTTGCTTGGTCTATTATTGTGTAGGGACGTTTGGAAGCAATTATGGTCAACGAGGGGCAATCAGGACTAGGTTGGGGATAACCAAGGTCTAGATCGGTCAAGGTAGTTATGTGGGATAGTTGAGCTCAAGCAATGTACAAGATGGATAAGAACCATGGATGACAGAGTTTGAGCAAAGATCATGATACATTGGAGATGCATGTCATGCCTCGTGGTTATGCTTCTGGAATGGAAGTTTTAGAAGTAAGTGTTCTTGTGTCATTAATTAGGTCAATTGATGATGATTGTATGGAGCGGTGCTATGTGATGGTTTTCTTGTTGTTATTGGTTGTAGGATTTCGAAGCTATGTCATGGTGAGACATACGTGACTAGTACTAAGCAAGGGGTGCTAAGGTCCAGAGCGATCAAGGGATTGGGACTAGGCTCAGGAGGAGCTAAGGACTGGAAAGATTAAGGTGTCATCCGAAGATGACTGAGACTTATGGAGTGGTTACAAGTTAGGAAGACAAGGAGTCGGAGTAGGAGATACTAGTGGTGGATACGATGGGTAACGGTAAGGAACTGGGACTAAGCTTTGGGAAATGTTAGGGAGTTAGGGTTTTTAGAGAGAACCTTTGAGAAATGGGTTGTGACTCTTTGTCTTGAGTTTGTTGTCATCCTTAAGCTTGCGAAGTGGCTAGGGAATGGTTATAAACATTTATCCATCTCTAAGTATCAATAAATATCCAAATTTGTCCAAGTATTTTTCCTCTTTGCTCAAGTGATGAAATCTTGATTTGACTTGGTTTTTTATATGTCCTATTTTCTCTTGATCTTGCTTTTATATTAAGGACGTGTAAGTGATGGCAATGTCTCTTAAAGACTAAATCTTATCTATCTAGACATCTTCCATAATAAATTCTTATGATTACCCAGTTTTAGTTCAAGGAGGGGTGATTTTGAAGTTCTTTGGTTCTAGGGCTTTTAACCTTAGTTCGTGTTGTAACCCAGCTTGTTATGATATGTGAGAACTCATCTAAGATCTTCTAGATCATCAAATACTCACGAGCAAGAGTAAATCGATGTTTCTTTTTTTTTTGGCTGGTTTTGGTGCAATCTTCCTTGTTTTGGATAAAGACAGTAACTTTGGCATTAATATTCATAATCCATGATTGGAATAGATTTTTGATATCTTACGGAATGTGCATACCATGTTTCAATCTATTTGGAGCTATGGATCAAAAATTGCATCATTTGTTTATTTGAATTTGTGCTGATTTTCAACTCTATCCAAAGAGGCTGGTACTATCGCCCCTAGATTGGTCAGACCGCACAAGGGTCGATGAAACCGCCTTGTGACCTATGATCATACCGCCCCCATTGGTCAGACCACCCTGTGCACTACGGTCATACCACTTAAGTAAGAATAGGTCTGTTTGGTTTGGTTTTTTTAGAGCAATTCTTGTGGGTGATTTATTTTTGATAATCATAGCTTCTTATAACGGTTAAAGTAAAGGGGTTGATTTTTTTCTTAGAAAAGATTTTGAAAAGCCTTGAATTTAATTTAGGTTACTATTCGTCTCCTCTAATTGTCTCTTTCCTACGAGCTTCATGCAACTTGTCGCAACTATTCTCTCTCGACTGAGCTTGATGTTCGATTGCCACCGCAATTTGGCAGTGTATCGGGCATTCTCTTGAGCGTGCGTCCTGAAGTTGTCAGGCCTAGCGGCGCCCCTATCCCTAAAGTGTACATAGCCTGGGCGCAACGAGACTCTGCAAAAGTATTAGGCCCACTAAACAACTCGAAAGTCTTATGCCCACCCACCCAGCAGCCGCCGATATTTTCACAATCCAAAATCTATTTAGGCACAGTTTCTATCTCCAACACAAAATGCCAGCCTATAAAAGAAAAATCTACGGATCAGGTATCAACAAATGCTGGCTAAACATTATAGCCCATATGCTCAAAATCGGCAGCCCAGTTCTCCTCCCGTTGAGAAAACGTTGTTGGGCCATGCTACTTTTTTTCGAAGCTATTGGGCCATACTATCGGAGAATGCAACACCACAGCATTTTTTATCCTTTGTCGGGCTTCGGGGGTTTGCAAACCTCGGGGACTTCAAACTTGATGTGGCATTCCAAAGAAAACCGTCCACTTTCTGCGTTATATTCAGCAAGGGGGAATCAAGATAGGGACAATATGAGCAGTGTTTCTATACTTTTCTTTCTAACAAAAGTAACACTAATCTTAAAGTAAATAAAGAGATAAGTAATATTTATTCACCATTTATCATACTTTAAAAACTATATAAATCACAGTTAAAAAAAGTATTGAAGTACCTCCCGGACAATATATATGCATTTTAATTCAGTTCCACTTTCTTCGGTCAAAAACTGCCAAACCTAGTGTAGTTATATATACACGTACGCTAATGGATGCCTAAAAGAAAAAGTGTCCGATCAACAGGCCATTTAACTTGAGAATGATGCAAATTAAATCTGGTCCTCTTTTTGTTTATCTCAAGGGGAAAGAGTGCCAACTATGTATGTATGTATGTGTGTGTGTGTGTGTGTGTGTATATATATATATATATATATATATATATATATATATATATATGTGTGTGTGTGTGTGTGTGTGTGTGTGTGAAAATGATTCAATTCTAGGAGTTTGTACTTTTATTTTTCATATACTATTTTAATGGTGTTGTTATACATCTTTATATAATTGTCTTCCCTTTGTAAGATATTCTCTGATTCCTCCTTCAGAAAGGTCCCTTCTTACCATACCAAATGGAAGCTGGATAAGGCGCCTGGGACCTGACCCCAAGCTCCCTCTACTGTCCCTGTCTACTTATATGTTGTGGGGTTGGCCTCCACCTTAGGCCTATTCGGCCTGATTGTTTTAATAAGTGCTGTAATGCTTAAATGGGTCAGACCCAAAAAGCTCATCTGAGTATGTAAAAAGACAATAATATCTTAAGGCGGTACTTATTACCTAGGGGTAATATTGTAACAAGAAAATGACAATAATATAAATAGTCCCCTCTGAGCAAGCCTAGGGCCAAGGGACTACTTTCAATCAACATTTTTCCTCAATCTCTCTATTCTCTACTGTTTGATCCTGTAACCACAACAACACACACACACATATACACATATCTATGTATATACATAGATATGCATATATACATATATATATACATAGATATGCATATATATATATGTGGGTGTGTGTATGTATATATATGTATATATGTATACATATATATGTGTGTATGTATTATATATGTATGTATGTATACACACACATATATATGTAAATAATTTCATGCAATTTCGACGATAACTTCATGTGCAAGTGATAGTAACTTTACCATGTTTAACAATCGCTACAACTTCACTAGTAACCATTCATAGGGTGGGTTGGTAGGACGACTTGCTGATTGATTCGAGGGGGCACACGCTTATTCTACGTGTAGGCGCTTATTAGTGTATATATATATATATATATCAATGTGTTTTGTTTTTGTTTCTTGTTCTTGCTATTTTTCAAGTTGAACAGTTAGAAGACAGTAAATTTTGAAAGAGGGCTTCCACTGCGGATTACAACCATTTACCCCTATCTGATTGCCATCGGCAATCATACAATATTAGTTTCAACAAGTGTTTATAATTGTAGTTTTAACAAGTTTCAAGGTAGTGAGCGCATTCTAGTTTCAAACAAGTTTCATACTAGTTTCAATGTGTTTCATTGTAGTTTCCATAGTTTCATTCTAGTTTCATACAAGTTTTAGGAAATTTCATAGTAGTTCCAACGAGTTTCAAGCAAGTTTTATGAACTTGAACCAAGTTTGAATAATTTTTAAAAGATGCTTCATGGTTTTTAAGATAAATTTGAGCCATTAGTTCTTATGTTTTTTGACAAGTTACACAGCTTTGTCAAGAATATTCGTATATCATATGTTTTGAAACAAATATTGAGAACAACAACATGTTTTAAGTTTTTTGCCGCTGACATTTTGAAAGCAAACTAATTATTCTTATCAAGATTCTAGTAAGTGAGTACATAAGCTTAAAATGTTTAAAAGCTTTGTAGTGTTTCTTAGCTGCTCCTGGAACTTCTCAAAGGTTGCATGTACGTGTAGAAAACAAACACAAGGTCCTCCATCAGGTATTTCAACCACAAAGTTGGATCCATCTGAATAGTAACATACACGCTTCTTAGTATTGTTGCATGTAATTTGTCTAAAACTGATTAGATTAAGAGGTTTTTGAAAGCAAACTTAGCTAGTCATTTCATCGAACACACTACAAGCAACAATCATGAACCACAAGGAGGCCCAAAACAAAACTGGCTTGAGAATTCCGAGAGGTTCCAATGCACCTAGAGGGGATAGATGTGAGTTTTGTTTGAGTTCCTGTGTGTGCGAGGAAGGACAACAACGAGTTCTCCGTAGAGGAGGTCAGCGACGAGGGTTCAAACGCGCTCCCGTGCATGTGATGGAGGAAGATGGTGAGGGTTCGCATGTGATGTGCATGCTCCCATACGTAGGAAGGAAGGTGGTGAGAAGTTCGTGACGGAGGACGGTGATCGTGAGGTTTCGACTAGGAGTAGCTACATGCAAATCAGGTGTGTCCAAGTAGTGTACGGGGGACTCGACAGTTGAATCCTATACCGTTGAAGGACAATCATACGGTACAGCTTGGTATAACCGAGCCCAAAATTAAATTGGACATAACACTGGTCTTAACACCATGTTTTGAAGGAAAAAATCTCTAAACCAAAAACGATATGAGACCAAACCCTCGTACTAACAAGCTCCAGTAGAAAGTAATCTCTCCTGCTAACGGGAGCTCCAGTAGAATAAAATCTCAGACACAACTAACAATGGGACTTCAAACTTTTGCAAAAGTCAAGGAACATTTTCATTTTTTTTCTTAGGAAATAATTTCATTTCGGCATACCATGCATGCATGGGATTTGAACTCCAATCTAGAAAAATCAAATAAACAAACCAGCAGAAACAAACCAAATCCAAGTGACAGCTCGCTTCAAACGGTTTCAACTCCTAACTTCTGAATTCTTAATTTCATCTTTTTTTTAGTTTTTCTTTTTTTCTTTTTTATTGCACGTGATGATATAATATTTTTTAATTTTTAATTTAATTACTTAAAAAAGCTAACAAATGCTACACTAAAAAACCTAGAAGTCACTGCTTACTCTAGTTAATCCTCACCGTAAGCGTACTGTATCGTCCGTTCGTACCCTTATTCCTCCAACAGTCTTGGCACAGTCGCATTTGGGCATTGAGATCCGAGCATGAGGCCCAAAGCCACCGAAAGATCCGTCCATGCGTCTGCTGTAAGCCCGTAACACGCCCCACGAGGCCGCCAGGCGAGTGTCCGGATTGGCCATACGTATGTCCAGACGCGAACCCGACACCCACACGGCACGGCACGCCGTGCACATCGTACCGTGCACCCAATCGATCGGCTGGGCGGCCGGTTGGTCGGTCGTCACGTCCCACGCACGCCACGCCCGTCCGCGCTTCGATCGGCGCGGCTCGGCTCCCGACGGTGCTCGGTTGATCGGTTCGGCGCGGCGCGGCGCGGCCGGCCGGCCGGCACACAGTGCCGAGAAACGATCGAGTCTGCGGCACACAGCGCGCGCGCCAGCGGACGCACGCGCCGCGCGCGGCGGCCGATGCGTGCGGCGTGGCGCGGGGCTGTGGATGTAGCTGCGTAGCAGCACAGACGGCCGCGTCGCGTGCGGCAGCGTACGGCGGCCTGCCTGCCTGCTCCCGGTCGGGTAAATCTGGACGTACGGCTTTGCCGTCCCGTGCCGCGCACAGCAGCGATCGATCGCGTTGGAAATTGGAGCGACCGGCTTGTGCCGGCCGTGGAGCCGGCCGGGCGGCGGGCTAGATGCGAGCGCGTCCACGCGCGCCGGACGGCCCGACCGGGCAGGGCCGAGCGGGTGCTTCGCGCGCGGCTCTGTGTGGCACTGTAACCTTAATCGGCCTAGCGTTTCTACGTTTCTTGGGGCCGGTTACGTTTGGAGGTCACTCAGAGGTCAGTCAATAGCGTGATACTGCATGCACAATTTTGGGAGCTGGCAAGGGAGATACGAGGCAGAGGCTGTCTCCTATTTTTGTCATATCATTCGTGCCTGACAGTCTAGCGGTGAACTTATGCGGTTTGTTTCACGAATCAAGAAAATGGATGGTTATTTTTCTTAAGGCTCACGACCCACGGTTTATAAGTTCGAGCCTCAGAAAATTAAAGTGAAAAATGCATATAAATAACCCATCCAACCAGTTTTTGATGAGAATTGAACTATATTCATCAGCCGGAGTGACAATGTGCCACACCACTATAGTCCTGTATATAGATGATCAATATTATTTTTGTACAAAATCATCCTAGGTGAAAACAACTTTTTGAAAATAAACAAATTGAGCTGATATATGCACTTCCATCTGATTAATCAGTGAAAAAAAGAAAGCAAATTTCGCAAAGCTACATTACCTTTAATAAATCTATCATAAAACTACACTTTAAAGTATGAGTTTTACAAAACTATACTTACTTTTGCATAAAGTTTCATAAAGCCGCACTTTTCAGCAAAGTTGTCATATGCGACAGCCTGACATCCTTGGTCCACTAGTGAGACTAACGAGGTTATCCACATTTTCATTTGTTGGCATAGAGGTAATTGACATGATGAATGTCAGCCAACTCATTATCATGACTGTGTGTCATGGTGGAGCTGACTAGGCCCCGCTCAATATGGCTTCTGCCTTGAGCGATGGGCGACGGGCGATTTTTTCACTGTAGCGCGCACAGTGCGCGCTACAGTGAAATTTTTTTTGTTTTTTTTTATTTTTTTCCGTATTCTTTTGCATTGTCCGCTCTAGACTAACATGCTATTTTTATTTTTATATTTTTTTAAATTTAATTATACTCAATAAACCAACTCAACAACAATGTTTTTATGACTACGGTGTTTTTTCAGCAAAAGCCAAAAGCCATCGCTATTCAACGCCCTAAGGGCGTTGGAATAGCGATGGCTTTTGGCTTTTGCTGAAAAAATACTGTAGCTACCTTATTTTTTACTGTAGCTGAGTTGGTTTATTGAGTATAATTAAATTTAAAAAAATATAAAAATAAAAACGACACATTAATCTAGAGCAGACGATGCAAAGGAATACGAGAAAAAAACGAAAAAGAGGAAAAAATTTTACTGTAGCGCTATAGTGTTTTAGACGTTGATCGCTCAACGTTGGCTATGGCAAAAGCCATCCTGAGCGCCCCCTAAAGGACTTGAGCTCATTTTCCCGGAACCCATCGGATGAGTCTGGGAGACATACGCAGGGATAGAGGTGGGAGGCTGGGCACGTAGAAGTGGCACGAAGCGAGATGCAACTCGCAAAAGTAGCACAAAATGGAATGATCTTGTTAGTCTGACGAGTGGGCTCAGCATGTTGGGCCTCTCGCATATGACAGATCGCTTAAAAGTGCGATTTTATGAAATATTATACATAATTAAGTGTGGTTTTATAAAATTGATATTTAAAAGTGTGCTTTTGTAGTTGTTTTATTAAAGGTAATGTGGTTTTGAAAAATTACTCTTAATTATATATCTGCTGTTGTGATATTCACTACTATAAAAAAGCTTATATTAGACACCTCATCACAGACAATTCACCAAAACCGTCAATATTAAATGCAATCATAGACGGTTTGTGTTTAGAGACCGTTTGTATTGGTGCCAGCACTAAAAACCGCATGTGAAGAGATAATATTATAGACGATTTATGATGAGCACCGTTTATGAAGTATCACAAACGGTTCTTCTGTGATATTATCAAATATCATAGATGATTTTTATTTAAACCATCCGTGCTTCATAGATGGTTTGTATTACAAACGTCTGTGATAATGAAGTTATCACAGATAATTTATATTAAAAACCATCTGTGATATGTTTCCCACCTCGCAATCTCCTAAAATTTTATAATCTCCCGCCTGAGTCCAATAGGATTTTGTTCCGAGATACCTTTAGTAAAACATAAATAACTTTTGCATATAACGTCTGTTTTTAACGTTTTTGTACTCGTTGGAAAGGTAATGATGAAAACGATCCAAAAAATGACTTGCTTGCACCAATTGCCCTTTAAGACCCCAAAAATTGTCCATCTTTATCCACAAATTTGCATCGCAAAATTTTGGTTTCTATTTGTGCCAAAGTTTTGATCTCCTCTTCGGAATTTGGGATTCGCCTCAATTGCAAAGTTGTAGATCTTGTAAACCTTTCAAACAAGTGTATATAAGCCATATAAAATTTTGCTATTTTATATTTTGAGATTAGTTATTTACATTGCACCAATATATATATATATATATATACACACACACACACACACACACAGTTATTTATGTATCACAGATAGTTTGTAGTTCAAATCGTCTGTGATAATTTGGTCCCTGACCGCTGGGCCTGTTGATCCTCTTCAACCCAATTCTAGCCAATAGAAACCCATCAAGCCTCACCCTACGGATCGTAGCTCCACCTCACCATACCCGCGCTAATGTGTAAGCATGTATATAACTCGCGTGTGCGTGCTTGCAGGGACTAGCAAGACTCCGTTGGTATCGTCATGTTGCTCTTCATCAACTCTACCATCAGCTTCATTGAGGAGAACAACGCCGGCAACACCACCACCACCCTCGTGGCCAGCCTCAACCCCAAGCTTCGACATCATCAGCATCAAGCACGATGGCATCATCCCGGTGGACACAAGGCTGCTGGAGGGTGACATGCTCAAGATCGACCAGTGGGCACTCATCGGCGAGTCCCTCCTCATCAACAAGTTGCCCGACAACAGCATCGACTCTGGCTCCACCTGCAAGCAGGGCGAGATAGAGGCCTCGTCGGCGCGGTTGAGTTTCTATTGTCTGCTAGGATCTTTGCTTCTTGTATGTTCTTACCATATTTAAGAGTTTAAGAGTTAAATGTGTAGGATCTCTGCTTCTTGTATGTTCATAATACTAACTGAAAAAATAGAAAAAAAATTCAGATATAGAATACATTATCACAGATGATTTTATGGTATAAAATGTCTATAAAGGACTATCATAGATGGCTCAAACCAAAAATTGTCTATGATACTCACATATCACAGATGGTTATATCTACCAACCATCTACGATGAAAAAGTATTACAAACAGTACTATATACCAACTGTCTATGATACTCGCCCATCATAGACGATTGGTAACTAAAATCGTCTGTGATGTGTGAATATCACAGACGGGCGTCTGTAATAACCTTTGATTATTACTGACCTATAAATTTAGATGTTTCAGAAAATCGTCTGTGATGACTCTTTTTGTAGTAGTGGTCCCATTTCATTATCTTATCATGACATTGGGAAATGGATTACTATTACCTAAACACAACGTCTTAGGGAATAATAAGTCTTATCAGAGTTGCATAGCAGAACAATAACTAGATACCATGCTTTATTACAACAAGTAGCCATGTAGTGCTATAGTCTTTAATACAAATACTACGTACAAAAGGGATATACATATTATTTATATGCCCCATCTCTTGCAGCCCGAGAATAATAGTTTCTCCGAGTCCTCTATCAAACTCTTGAATTTACTAAACTCTCTCTCACTATAGTTTTTTTCTGTATCGCACTACATCTAATTCAGATTATCTTCGTGTAGCCTATCTCATCGAAAGAACAATCGACATCTGGTATATCGTTGTCTTCCTCGACGATGTTACTAACTTCCTGTATAATCTACTCTACACTGTGACTACTCCAACATATATACTCCTTTTTGAAACCCCTTCAAATCGAGTGTACTTCTATTTGCGTTGAATTAGTAAACATTTTAAGATTATCATAATCAATACATAGACAGTACATAAATTGCATCCCCATCTTTAACATATCTTGCTCGACAACTCTTCTAAAAGCAGATGTACCATCGACGTACTCTTTACTCACACGGTTCTCAACGTACATCTAAGTTTGACCCATCTACGCTACGCATATAATAAATTAATGTTAAATTATATTAATGCCCTCCTAGGTAGCCATTACATGTATGTACACTCGTACACATAATTATCATTCACCATTATCTGTCCATCTAAAATAGCTAGATATAATTCATAAACCAATCCAACAAAAATTAAAGTACATAGGAGTGAGACCAACTTTTAAATTGGAACAAAAACTACGAAGTTGGATCTCTCTTTCCTTACAACTAAAAAGAAACAAGATCTAGTTAGAATATAATGCATTTCATTATATATAGTACCAATTATTAACTTTAGATCACCAAGAACAAATAGATACACAAGCATCCTTTCAAATATCTGGTCTTCTTTTACCAAATTGTCTCAAAGCCACCGCCTAACAGCCAGAATATTTGTCGGGACAAAGATATTTAATAATACAGTGAATATCACAGACGCATTCATTCACAACCCATCTGTGATAAGTAGGTCATCATTAACAGTATTTTATAAAAACCATTTGCGATGTATCACTGACGACTTTTCACAAAACTATCTGTGATAAGTTTGTACATAACAGATGGTTTATGTAAAAAACCATCAGTGATAAGTAGATCATCACTGACGGTTCTTAACATCAGTTATAACATAGATGGTCACGCTAGTAAAATTATTTGAGATAACTACGTTCTAGTTTAGCACTAACGGATTCTGTAGAACCATCTATGATGAGACGTCTAGTATAAAAAATCTCCATCTTTACGGGGAGGATCAAAAGAGATCTAAAGAGAGAAGAATCTCATGGGAATACCGCATACATGAGCTCAGCTGAGGAGATGGTGTGACTTGTGAGCGCACCAATGTCATCTTTCTAAAGGCGATCGAGGGGCGACCTAGCGAATGATGAGGGCTCGTGCCTCGTGGGCACTTGGGGTATGCACGTAGCATGCAGCTGGTCCTGCAAGACCGATGGCGAAAGATGGCTCGATTTGTCTAGTGCGTTCCAGCTCGATCGATCGTCACCTGATCACTCACCTTCAATTCCAAAGGATTAGTTAGTTACTCCGATTAATCAACTAGTAACTCTTCCAGGTAAAAATTAAAAAAACTACTGCATCAGCATGCATTGTCAGGACTTAGGATGCCATGAAGAAATGGGATAGCCCTGTGTGACATCGTGAATTTGCCGCAATTAACCAGTTGGGTGTCCCGGCCTGCATCATGTCTCTCATTGACGAGTCCCTACTAGCTTTTCTATTCAGTTTCTAAGAGCTACTTTTCTACTGTAAGTAACTTTTAAATAAAGTGTTTTTTAAAGATATTGTCTACAAGTCGATTACAATGGACAATACAGTGACTTCATTTATATCGATTAAAATCGCACACGAGTCTCTCTCCGTACTGTCTCTCTCTTCGCACTTGGGGGCACGGGACATGTAGCTTGCCTGCAGCAGCAGGTGATTGAACGAGCGAGCGAACGAAGGAACGATGTGGATATGGCAATGATGATTGCCGGCGGCACTGGCCTTTCCCCGCGAGAGGCTTGCATGTGTTCCAGATCCCTCTGGCTCTCCATGGCCATCATTATCCCAACCCATCCCATTCCCTGGCCACTAAACAAAACAGACCAATTTGACGCAACAGGACGAACAGCTTATTGCAAGTACAATCTCTACCAAACCATGCATGTTTATATGACACAAAACAAAAAAAAAGATGTTTATAAATTATGAGTATATGAGAGTAAGCTGTGGCTGCTTTTCGTGTACGTACTCGCTTTTTTGGTGAGGGAGGCCATCAGGCCAGGGGCCATGGCTGCCTGCTTGCCTGGCCTGCAGTAACGAAAGCCAAGCGTTCCATACTCGTAGGTTCTTCAGGAGATTACTAACTGACCTGCCCCAGGTGCTCATAAGGTAGGGCCAGGGACTCGATATATGCATGGCTTCCCAAGATTACAGCTTAGTTAGCTAAACAAGAAGCACGCTGACACAACGCATGCATCTTGCAACGCATTGGATTGGATATGCAACGCATATATGTTATGTGAACTTTGTGCTGTACTTTGTGAGTACTTACATGCATTGATGCATGTACATAACGTCTCGTGTCTGATTGACCGAGCACTGCAAAACCGTGGCTCAAATCAGCACCTGTTTCAGAGCTGAATTATGGCACTGCAAATCGCGGTTGGTGAGGAACCATGGAGGAGCGCATGTGAGGGTTGGACCTACCAAATCTCCCACTCTTTATCACCAAACATGCAGACCAAACAGTCGATCATGAGTGGAGTGTTCCAGACGCTTTGCCCCCCTCTCTGCTCTGCACGAGTTTGTACGTTCGTGCGTACGTATATACAGGACGGGATATTAGCAACTTACCATGCACTGGCTATGGCTAGCTAGCTACGTGGTGCTGAGCTGCTGATCTCGTCAGGGCTCCTACATGCGAGGCCCATGCAGGCATGCCGATATGCACGACTCACCACTCGATCACAAGCAAGAAGCCGATCGAACCCTGTCGAGGGAAGGGCGACATGGCTGCTGATTTACATGTCTGGCCGGCAAGATCGATCGAATGCCTGCAGGAAAGCGTCCAAATCACCCCGCGGAGACCGAGAGACGTAACAGGGACTTGGCTTGCAAGTGTGCAACTGCTGCTGAGCCATGGTACAGTTGAGCTCAACTATACTGATACTGATGTATCAGAGCAGGAGACTAGCTAGCTTGACCGTAAATTCAGGGATGTGCAGTCGTACATATAACTTCAGTAAAGAAGGCTTATGGTACTTGTGAAAAATACAAGCTAGTCCATGGCTTTGCTTGAAGGAAATCAATTAAAGCTAATGGCAAGTAATCATGAACTGTAATCAGCAGAAAGCATGAGGCAGTGCAGATTAGTACGAACTAAACTAGTAGCGTTATTATAGACAGTACGGTCGGCTTCGATGATACCATTAATCAATTGACTGCGCAGAGCAGACTGTTTGACCGGTGCAGGCAATCAGACTGGTAAATGAATGTATCAAAATTTTCCCCTTAGGTACATCAAAACTTTCACTTCAATAGTTACGTGCAGCTACGAAGATCATATTCACAGTGAAGCATTACAACGGCTAGAAGGCCGATCTAACTGCCACTTGGGACCGGTCTGACCGCTGACCGGTCTGAAAGCATGGGTAATGCCTGTTTGACCACTATCCTGCATTCAAAACAAAAAACAATGTAAATCCAAACCCTAATCCATGAAACTTTTAGAAAAAGCTCCAAATAACTTGAAACTTTGAACGCGCCTTCTCTAATGACTTAGAAACTAGATCAAGACAAGAAACATGATGTTCTTGGACCTGGTTTCACTAGTTTGAAGAAAATCGATCCAAGGACCCAAGAACACCCAAAAACCGTGAAACCCATATTACTTCTTGCTCATAGGGATTTAAGATATAAGATCTTCTAGATCTACTCCTACTTATCCTAGCAAAGTGATCAAGGCAAAGATTCAGGCAAAAACCACTTAAATCATAATTTCGAATTTCTCACTCAAGAACATAAAAAACCAAACAAATAATAAGTGAAACACCAAGAATGGATCAAAGATTTGATCTACTACCAATGGAGTGGATGATTCACAAGTACATGGATAGCTACAAGATGCTTTCAAAGCACCACCCTTATACGCACAAGATTTCTCACATAGAGAGAGAGAGAAGAACTTGACATGCATTTTCATAGTCGGGATAGACCACACCGACTTCACATAAGTCACGGAGGATCTTGTGAAAGCGAGCAAACAACTCATCCAAAGACTCACCGGGTTTTATCTCAAACTTTTGATACTTTTTCTTGAACTGGTTCTGACACACCTCCTTGATAGTTATAGAGCCATCATGGTAATTAGTGAAAGTCTGTTAGATATCGTACGCCAAAGTGAGATGAGACGCAAGGTCGAACTCATTCCTACCAAGACCATGAGTCAAGAGATTCCTAGCATTGTTGTTTGTCTCTACATCTGAAAGATTTGCCAGAGTGATCTAATCATCGGTAGGGACAACATAGAAACTCTTGACCTTTTTTCAGATTGAAAGCCTTAAGCCTAAATGCAAGTTGTCATCCTCATCTTATAATATATAAAGTCAATCCCATCGAAGACGGGTGCCTTGGTGGAATACCAATCTAATACCATGGTTCTTAAAACCATTTAAGATTTATGAGGAAGAGTTTAACAGGCTATGATACCATTTGTAGGACAATGCCAGCAGTCAGAGGGGGTAAATGATTGTATCAAAATTTTCTCCTCAGGTACACCAAAACTATGACTCCAATAGCTATATATAGCTACGAAGATCATATTCATAGCAGAGCAGTACAACGGCTAGAAGGCCGGTCTAACCCCTACTTGGGACTGATATGACCATTGGCCAATCTGACCGCAGTGGTAATGACAGTCCTACTGCTATCTTACATCCAAAATAGATAACACTTAAAAACCCAAATTACTTCTTACTCGTGGGGATCTAAGACATGAGATCTTTCAAATCTACTCCCACATATCTTGGCAAGGTGATCAAGGTAAAGATTCAGGCAAAAATGATATAGATCATGATTTTGAATTTTTTTACTTAAGAACATGAAAATCCAAGCAAAGAACAAGTGAAACATCAAGAATGATCAAAGATTTGATCTATTACTAGTAGAGTGGGTGATTCACAAGTACATGAATAGTTACAAGGTGCTCCCAAAGCACCACCCTTATACACACAAGATTTATCACATAGGGAGGGAGAAAAAAAGCTACTCAAGACTTAGACAATCTATCTCTTTCACACCCTTTACCCTAGCTCTCCCCTCTCCTCTCTCATATAACCAATGCCACTTAGTGGGTCTCAACCCACTAAACATATGAGGAAACCTGTCAACCCCACTAACACAGATTTACACACTTATGTATACCTGTCACAGTGTTTACAAGATTCAACCCACTAAACTTTTAGTAGTTGATCCACTTAGCAATCCCAACTCACCTTGACCTAAACCGCTTCTCCTTTGGTGCCGTCCCACGCTGCAGTTTTGATCAAGACACCAACTCGGTATTTGGCCAACTACCAAAATACTTTCGATGAAGCTTCCAAATACTTTATCTTAACTCCATCACCTTCATGTGGCCCAAATGACTTCCCACTAAGCCTCTCGTGTGTTCGGATCCCATCGAACCATCCTTACTTGCAAATGGACCCAAATCACTTAGTCCCAGTTCTGCCATATGCCTCACCTTGCACCATAACTGTACTTGGCTTCCCTAACCGTTCTGAACCTAAGCTCTTCTTGAACTTAGCCCCAGTCATCTTGCCATTGCCCACCATCTCTTCTCATCAAAGCATGTTGCATCCTTGGACACATAACCCATGACACCCAATGACTTGGCTATCAGGTCTTCATGTATCTGGTCTTCTCCGGATAATCTCTACTTGCATCGGCCCCATGTCACTTAACACATCATATGTACCAACTCATCTCTTCACGATCTTTATCTTTCATGTGCTTCCTGCTTGAACCACATAGCTTCACACGGACTTACAAACCACTCGGACCTCAGCTCTCCCTCCTAGTCCCGGTCACATGCCGTCGACCGCTAACGTTCTCCAAGCCACTTGCACATCCAGAGACCAAGCAACAATATCGAGCACAAGTTTCCTTTTGCATCACATGGCGGCTTACACCAGCGACACGATTCACTAATCACACCAATAGTGCAACCCGTATCGGTGGATGCAAATTAGTTATACAGGTCATACCCATTTTAGACTTATGATTGTACTATTTTATATTGAAAGGTCATCACAGGATTCAGTCCTTAGAGTTATATAGACGGTGCTACGGTAAACCATAATTTCTCGTGCTACATCTGGACAACCAAATCTTACTATCCGCCCAGATAGGTAAAGTAAGTTTTAGGGTTTTGAGAAGCATAAAATACTTTAGACAAATATATCAGTCACTTCCTTTCAGTGACTGTCCAAAAACCAATTTCATGTTTGAAATTGATGACAGGGCAATTTAATGACCTCGGTTATCTAAGCAAGACTAAACATGGTGCTTAGATATAACTTATAACTAGTATATTTACCATTAATTCTAGAATGACAAGGGTTCATATTCAAAGTCAATGGGTGGGGTATAATTAAACAATTATCCATAGGAATTTAACTATAAACAAGTATGAATATAATTTGCATAATAAGGTAAAACATGCAATTTGATATTTTCAAATAAAATAATTTGCATTCAAAAGGTAGGTGTGATATGATTAAAGTAATGACTTACCTTGTTGAATCTACCATGGCCTTGATCTTATTCAAAGCTTTCTCAGTTAGTCATCGTAAACTCTTACTCTTCATCTTATCTGAATCTTAATCTCGTTCAAATTGTTGCTTCTTCGGGACTTCAACTTCTAATTATACGATAAATGATAAAAAACCAAATAAATCCAGATGGCCTCAAAAGATCCGAATAAATCCAAAATAAGCTTAATTGAGTTTTCTTATGACTGGGTTGGTGATATGAAAAATGAGGTTTAGCGAGGGCGAGATGCTTGACATAGCCGATTGTAGGATACGATTAGCTTGATCTTTAATTTAAAACTTCTTGTATTATTTTATATTTATTAAAGAAGTTTCATGAGTTAGTTTAGACTTGTGATAGATATAAGAGTCCACCCGAGTGATTGGGCATTAAGTGACGAGCATTTTCAAGGCGCGAGTTTCACATGCGATGAGAATAACTTTAATTTGTTGAATTAATCTTAGAGGTCATATTTTACCAGGATTCTCTTTTAAGGTTGTGCCTCGAAGTGTTGGTACATTAATTATTCTTAATAACCATTGGTGATTTAAATCTAGAGATAAAGATAGAATGATTGTTAATTAGTCACGATTGTAATTTTTGTCAAGACTTCTAATTTAAATTTATATTTCAATTTAAGTGGCATAGACATACTGGTTAATTACCTTTTCTTTAACTTAATTGTTATTTTCACAAAGTTGAACTTACCAATAATGTCTTTTCATTTAGTACTTGGATTAGCGATACAAAATTAATGGTCCAACAATTATTTTTGAAGCATTTAATTATATGTAAGGTGATCTTTAATTTAAATCTCAAGATTTACAGTTAAATATTGGTGATCCAAAGTGCAATTATTTACCTTAATCATTAGTGATTACTTTGAATAGCTTTTGATCAAATAGGCCCCTATAGGTCATTAACAGAGAGAAATAGAGTGTGGGCACACAGGAGAAACAGAGGAGGTTCTCAGTCGACAAGGGAAACCAGGGCCGCATTGCGATGGGCTCGCTAGTGCTGAGCGACGGCCAGAGAAGCTGTGGGGACCAGCAAAATGGGATGCCAAGGAGGGGAAGAGGCCAAGGGAGGTGGCGTCGCGGCCAGGGCTACGCCAAGGGCTAGTGGTCGACAGCTAGAGTGATCGGGTATTGGGGGCATACAGAGGCAACGATGGCTAGAGGGAGGGTAGAGGAAAGGGAGGTGAGCATGGGTATGAGGGAGGTGCAAAGGAAACTTACTGAGTGGTTCGTGGAGGTGAAGAAGCACCGAAGCAGGCCGACGACGTGAGGCTGGGGTGGCATGAGGAGGCTCACCGTGGTGGCGGCCTCAGGTAGCAAGGAGCTTTGACCAACAGTTGGGGGAGGTCGAGGATGTCGAGGTGGAGCTCCAGCTAGGAGGAATCAACCTAACAGGCGCCAAGCAGGACATGGTGGCTGTGGAAGCACAATTCAGCCAGAACCGAGAAAGTACGGCATTCCGGCGAGCTTCATGCACGAATTTCCAATTAAATATGAGGGGAAAAGAGGACGCTTAGGAACACATTTCGATGTAAGTGGATTGGAGGTAGCTTCATCGTGGTGGCCAAAACGGCAGGGGAGGCAGCGCGGCTGATGCACAGGGAACGATGGTACTCGGCTTTGGGATGGAGGAGTTGGGGCAACGGGGGGAGTCAAGGAGAAGGGCATCACGACACTGTTGGCCAGCAGTGCAGAGCAATAGTCGGCGGCACGTGGGATGACGTGCGTGCTGCGGACGACGTGGCTAGTGTGCGTGGCTGGGTCGGGTAAAGCCACGCGTGGGCGCAGGTAACGTGCAGTGTGGGTGCGTGTGCGGATGGCAAGGTGTGCATCGCGTGGGTGTGACGCACACACGTGGTGCATAGGCAACGCGTGGCTTGGCATGTTTGCGCAACACTAGCGCTAGGGCCGGGTCGGGCGGCTGGCGCGTGGGAGCACTAAGCCCAAACAGAGGAGAGGAAGGAGGGAGGAAGAGAGAAGAAAAGGAGTGGGGCCCGGTTGGAAGTGAAATGGAGGAGAAAGAGAGAAAAAGAATGCCAACAAGAATATGATTTTTGAATTTTATTTGCATTTCCCATTTGAGATTTGAATTCAAATTCAAACTTGAAATCTTGACTTCAATTACTTCGATGAGAATTTTAATATCCCTTTGTTTTTGCTCTTCGTTTAATTTATTTTCGGATATCAATTTTTGATTTAAAATCCAATTTCAAATTATGCTCAAATTTGTTTCCAATTATTTGGCTCTTGATTCCAGGTTTTATTTTTATTTGATTTGAATTTGGCAAAACCAACTCGATGTTCTTAAATAAACACCGAAAATTTTAAATAACGCTGAAAAGTAACAAAAGAATTTGAATTTTTTACAATGTTAATAATTCCTAGATTTGGTATGTTACATCGACCTGCAGATAGAGAGATTTAACAGGAAAGCAACCTCAATGCCGTCGATCGAAGTGGATTCCTTTGGTTTGAAGCGAAGGGCAAGCTGGTCATGCATGAGCTTTATGTGTGTGCGCGTGGAACAGAAGCTGGGGAGAAAATTGCGTTAGCTCTTCTACCCCGGGGGGGTCCTCACATTCCTTTGGGCATTACCAAACGCATTGCACAGTGGCCTCCCTCCCCTTGTGATGTGTCTGGTCGATCCATCAATTTACAGGAGGGACCCTCCATTATTTTTTGTTTTTCTTGCCCACACAACCAAACTCCAGTGCATCAAGTCCGGTTGACTTTAATTTGCTGGACCAATTTTTGTTGAGCTGTAGATTTAGATATGTCTAGAGGAACTGATGCAGTTAAAGAGTAATTAGTAGGAGAAGTGACACTTGTAGTTGTTTTATTTGCATTGTGAAAGCTACACACTAAGAACAAGGTTAATTTTGTGCTGTATTGAATGACAGTAAGTAGAAAAGTGCACCCTGCTCTTCAGTAGCTTAGTCTTTTAGGTGAGATAGTTGGTGCATGAAATTCAGTACTACTATACACTGGCAGGGTCCTATCAGTACTGAGACCTAGTTGAACTACTGCAACTGAAGTTCTAATTAATCATTGAGGCCCCTAGGGGCATTAGTTTGATTACTCTCAAGGGGGATGTTTTGCAGCTGGATGGAGATCATGCGCTGATCCCCTCCTTGTTTGTTCTTCCTTGTATCGATCTTTTCCAAAGCTTTTGTGCTCCTGTCCTGATACAGTTACAAAGCAAGGGAACCCCACAAAATTCCTTAGCCTAACAATGCAACATGTGTCCCCATGTCGTCCAAACCTCTAGACAGCAGTCCAACTGCCTGACAACGCAACATTTGTCCCCACGTCGTCCAAACCTCTAGACGGCAGTGTAACTGCTGGTGCTGGCTCTGTATCCAATTATGTTGTAGACAGTGTTTAGAGTTGTTTGCCTTCAACTTGTTGGTACTTCTACCTCATACAAACACAGATGTGGTCAGGCAAAAAGGCTAGGGTGAGAAAAAGGCAGTCAAACTCTCTCTCTCTCTGTTTTTTGAAACAACCATGTTCAGACAAGATTTAGAAGCATGGTTGGGTGACTTCTAAGCAAGCCTTTTTGATGTATACTAGGGATATTCAAGTGTGACATTTGCAACTTTTCACTGGCTGTGTACTTCCGCATCTGTTTCGGCCTGTTTCCCCATTTACTACTAACTTTATGGTAACACTGCACTACTAGTCTACTGTATCAGTATGTGTATTCATACAGTAGTTGATCGCTGTTTCAGAATTCAGATTACGATGAGACATAGCATAATGAAGTGACATACACATGCTATATATACATCCTCTATCGATCGTACAATGAGGGCCGGGGTACGGGTGACACTGTATCATGCACATTGCATGTGACACGCTTACTATATGCATTGCAGATTACATGCACATGCATGCCAGTCAGAAGATGTAAAAGAAGATTCGTAGACTGTATTTTTTTTCTCTGTCAATTTCAGGCCTGCCGTCTCAGAATTCATCCAGTGCTCAAACTCCTACAGCCAGGAGAAGCATGTAATTTTTCAAGAGAAGACAAAACAAGTTAATTGTTTGCGGCTTCTAAAAATTACTTTTAGCTTTTGCTATAATAACTAACTTTTAAACGGAGTATTTTTGAAGATAGAGTCTACAAGTTAATTGTAGTACACGTTAAAAAACTAATATCTATACCATCAAAAATCGCAAACGTGTATCTCTCTTTCCGCAATCTCTATCACAAACAACTAAAAAATCATCAACCGTAACCAAAAACCATCAGCCGCAGCTATAAACAAACAGACCCATAATTTGTTCTCTCTTGAATCTCGATCAACGAGGAAGCCAGTACTGCTCCACCTATTGAGGACCTTGTCATCAATATGCTAGCTATAATTCCAAGAGCACGTACGTTGTACACGTGTCCTGTCTAAGCTAACACAGAGCAAAAATGCAGGAATGTACAGACGAACCCAGCGAGCTCGAGCGTGCAAATAAAACCTTCCATTTGGAGCCTAGCTAGCTAGCGGCATGCAAAGTACTGCTACTTAACTGGCGATACGTATGCATAGTACGTACGTGCCTTATATATTCCAAATGATTTAACAAATAATAAAAAACTAATCAATTGGCCTTACAAGCGTCGAAACCAATCATTCCCATCCGCTAAGCAAGGCCTCTACCTCGAATCCTTTTCGGAAACATGACACGTGCATATGTTTAAGACCAGGAAAAGACCAATCACGAGGCAGAAAAAAAAATCAGCAGACACCAATTTAATCGAGAATAGACAGATTACTAGTTTATTTATGTATGCTTCTGCATTGTGCGTCGTGGTCTAAACTGGAGGTGCCCTATATAAAATAGGGATAATTGATTCTTTGCCTCTTAGTTTGGATCATTTACTCTTTTTTACTTTGTTACTTATATTTTGTCCAAAAGTTCTTATGCTAGATGATCTTTTGCTCTATCTGCATAGTATATCATTTTTCATTTGTTTAACCTCTTAGAGCTAATGTGAATAGACCATATTGCTCTTTTGTGAAATAGTTGAATGATTCCTGCTTTTTCTTCTCCAAATCCAGCCGATCAGTTCACCATCGCGCCAGCCTCCAGTCCAATGCCGCTTCAGCGACTTTAGCTCCTCAAGACCGACTTCAGCAGCCATGAGCTCCTCCATCGCATGGAGATCAAGGCGCACAAGGTCCAGTGCCTCCGCACTGTCGAATGCCAGCTCCTCCTCCAAAAGCAACTGCTTTGGCCCTGCCCCACCGCCTCACCCTCTGCTTTCTCACCTGCCTCCATCGATGCCACTGAGGCGCAGCCCGAGCATCAGGGCAACACGGAGGACGACCTCCCAAGGAAGGAGATCATCTGACGCCTGTGCCAGCCGGCCATGCTCTTCGGCAAGAACGATGCCGCGCACTTCTGCCGCCTCCAACCTTGCTCGAGGACCCAGCCGCGCCCGTCATCACCTCAAAGCTGTGGACCAAGGCAGTAGCCGTAGTGAAGCCCAAGGCTGGCACCGCAACCAAGAGATGGAAGGTCAGGGACGAGGAGAGAGAGGTGGCATTCGAGGAGCTCTTTGGTGTTACCCTCCGATGGCCAGGGTGAGTGCCACGGAGGCGGTGGCCAGCGCATGGGGTGAGGGGATGAGTGAAGGGAAGGGGAGGGGTATTTTGGTTATTTATAAAAAAGCGATTCGGAAAATGATATAGTATACGGATAGGGTAAAAGACTGTCCCGCTCGTTTCGGCTTTTTTTCGGTTTCTGTTTCTAGCTTCTGCTTTTTTCACTATTCAGTATTTCGTCTTTTTCTGAATTTTTTTAGATATTTTAGCCTTTTTTTGTATTTTCTTTTTGTCCCGTGTTCCTTTGTATTGTCCCTAATGAGTTAACATGTTTTTTCTATTTTTTTAAAATTAATTATGCCTAAAAAGTCAAATCAGCTACAGTAAAAAAAATCCAGCTATAGTAAAATTTCAGCCAAAATCCAGAAACTATCGTTAAAACGAGCGTCCCCTAACTGGTATGAGAATTTTATAATAAAATATAAATAACAAAGTAAAAGAAGATAAATAATCAAAGACAGTTAAATTGAGCGGCGAAGGGTTCAATTATAATTATCCCTATAAAATAAGCAGCGTAACGTTGTGCTGCGTTACGCACGAAGCATGCCGTGCAGTGCAGACCCCCGCCTGAGCGCGCTGCAGTAGCAAGGACACAGCGGCGTGTAGTGATGCCATGTAGCCGCCCTGTGGACTGCAGGTGCTTGCACAGCTACGCACACCCTAGTGAGAGACAGCAACTGTAGAGTGGTTCAATGATGCCACTGATTGAGTTATGGAGCATGAAACAAATGTCTTCAATATGGTGAATATGTTAGCTGATTCAGAACTCTCAGCCATTCTTGAATTTTGGTTGTTTCAGTTAACACATGGTCAGATATATACTAGCAAACTTGTATTAATCTCTTGGAGTGTGGATGTTCATGTTTTTGTGCTGCAAGTAGTACTTGGTTAGGCCTTGCTCATGTTCCGCGATGGGCGTTGGGCGGAAAAAACACTGTAGTAGATACTATAGCTACATTATCTACTACAGTAAAAAATTTTCGTTTTTTGTTTTGTTTTTTTCTCATGTTCCTTAGCATCGTCCGCTCTAATTTAGTACCGTGTCTTTATTTTTAAATTTTTTAAAATTTAATTATACTCAATAAACCAACTCAACTACAGGGTTTTTTCAGTTAGCTATACTGTTTTTTTAGCAAAAACCAAAAGCCATCGCTATTCCGATCACCCCCTTAGTAGAGTATCATCCAGATGTAAAATGACCATTAATCACCATATGTAGTTGCATAAATAAAAAAACAATCTTTTCTTTGTAGGAAATTGATTGTGGATTCCATATAATTGCATGACCCTAATTGCTATGTTTTCCGTCTCTTTCAATTCCTAGCATTATATATATGTTGTCTATGGTGAAATTGAATCTGTCAATTTATTGACAAGACAGACCATTGTGTGTTGCGAGTGTAACTGTCATATTCATTCTGTACTGCTTGTAAATGCTAATCATTTTATTGGTTTTGATTGTACTAATGAAATTGTCAGCACTGTTCACCTTAGAATAAAATAATTTTCCATCATTGCATCAAAATATCTTGATTTAATTTGCTTGTTCAGGATATATGTATTCCACTCCACTGAAATTTGTAATAAATAAATGAAATAGTTATTAATAATTTTGGTATGCAGGCAGACTTCCTTCTCTATTTTTTAAAATCTCTACTTTAACAATACATACTGCCCCTTGTTTTTTCGTCTAGGCAGTTGTTTTTGTACATAGATACAGGGCCTGTTCTTTGCGGCTGCGGCTGCTAAAACGTAAGGGCATGATGGTATAATCTTTTGCTGATATTTTTTAGCTATAATTTTTAGAAACGACTGAAAATAAATAGTAATAACTAAAATAAGTAATTTTAGAAAGAGAAAATAAACAGTAAAAAAGTAAGAAGAAGATGCGTGCGTATGAGAGAAGTTAAGGAGTGAGATATATGATATACCTATAACCCTCTATCTTATATATCTTCAGAGCAAGACGATAGCAAGAGAAACGAAGAAATCATTTTAAGAAGTTAGATATTTATATTGGTTTTTAAATTTTTTTAACTTTTTAAGTAGATATCAGAAACAGAAATTAATATAAATATGCTCTAAAGCTGGTAGAAAGTTGCCTTTCCCTCTCCCTTTGGTGTTGTCTGTGCAGCAGCAAAGCCGAATAAAACAACACTACTCCAAAGACCTTTTCCTTCCCCGGCCTCTCAATTCCTAAGCGGTATTCACATCTCCCCCTCTTGTTTATTCTTCCCATCTCCGGTTTCCTCTCCCTGCTTCCCGCTTATATAGAGATTTGTCAATTCTAGTGATCCATTCCTATCACCCGGGCTTGTGATCACAAACAAGAACACACAAAAATTCGGAAGACAGAAAAAGGGGAAGTGAGGAGGGAGAGGTTTAATTCCGTGGCTTTGCTCTTTGGGTGCCTTTGATCTACTATCAAGGAATAAGAGTTCCGGTGTGCACTGCCAACATGTTGAGTTCTCGCGCGCCGACGGCCGTGCCGCCTCCGGAGGCGGCCGCTGCGCCACCGGAGCCGTTCCGGTCGCTGCAGATCGCTACGACCACAGCCGCCGCCAGCGCTGCCGCGAAGAAGAAGCGGCGGCCAGCCGGCACTCCTGGTAAGTGTAGTGGAGCACGCGCACATCCAATTACAACACGTAGGCCAGGGAAGAAGGAAATCTTTCAATTATTGCATATCTAGCTTGTGACAATGGCGATGGTTGCGCGGCAGACCCGGACGCGGAGGTGGTGTCGCTGTCGCCGCGGACGCTGCTGGAGTCGGACCGGTACGTGTGCGAGATCTGCAACCAGGGGTTTCAGCGCGACCAGAACCTGCAGATGCACCGGCGGCGGCACAAGGTGCCGTGGAAGCTGCTGAAGCGGGAGGGGGGCGAGGCGGCGCGGAAGCGGGTGTTCGTGTGCCCGGAGCGGCAGTGCCTGCACCACGACCCCTCCCACGCGCTCGGCGACCTCGTCGGCATCAAGAAGCACTTCCGCCGCAAGCACAGCGGCCACCGCCAGTGGGCCTGCTCCCGCTGCTCCAAGGCCTACGCCGTCCACTCCGACTACAAGGCCCACCTCAAGACCTGCGGCACCCGCGGCCACACCTGCGACTGCGGCCGCGTCTTCTCCCGGTACGGTATACTACTACCACTAGCCTGCCATTAACCATCCAAGCCATCAAATGCAACACTCGATCCTATCCCATGGTAGTACAATTTAACATGGCAATTAGTCCAATCTTTTACAGGACTACTAGTATGTGGTACTTTCATGGCAGCTTATATACACGGTATTCTCCTTTGCGAGATTTGGCAGAAAGGCGTGATGATTTTTGGGAGAATTTTTGCGGGGTCACTCTGTGCTTGTAGGCCTCGGCACCTTGACGAGCTTGTTGTCGTACCCTCTGGGATTACTAGCACTAGTCTAGTACTATTATTGAGTCGTCGAGAGGAGGGAGACGGGAAGGCACAATTCCCGAGGGCAGGTAGCCAGCGCTGGGTGTACGTATGACAGTATGTATGCATACAGTGTTGGTTGCTTTCGCATTTGTTTCTGCTGCCCTGGGCTGGGGCTGCCTGCCGACCGGCGGCTAGCTACTCCGCTTGGTTCTTCCTTTGCCTTTGCAGGGCTCCATTTAATGCATGCCACGCGCGTCCACGAGTCCAAAATTTCACACCTGACAATCGCAAGACCACCCCCTGATCGCACCCTTGGCTTCTCTCCATCACGCGCGCTTGCCACCCGGCGTGCGTGTGGATCGATCCACCAAAACCTTCGGTCTCCGCATACAATACACGTCCTTTCTTCGCATCCGCGTCAGTGCATCACACTCTCCGGGGACACCTCTGGTCTCCTTGCGCTGAGATGCATGCGCGCGTGGATTAGTGGTTTAGCACCACATCGCTTTTGAGTTTTGCCTGGGGTGTGTGTGAGTGGTGGTAACGTGGGTGACGTGATGCGTCTCGTGTGTGCTGCAGGGTGGAGAGCTTTATAGAGCACCACGACACGTGCGACGCCAGCCGGCCGCGGGGTGAGACGTCGTCCTCGCCGGTTCGCGCTGGAGAAGTGGACATGGCGAACGCTTCCACGTCGCAGCAGCAGCGGCGGCGGCGGCTACGTGCGGCGTCTCTGTCGCGGACGGCGTCCAGCGCCAGCCCGTCCAGCGACCTCGTGGTGAGCCCGGTGGCCTGGCCTGGCCCGGCAATGGTGAGCCCCACGGCCGCCAACATCGCAGCATTCCACGGCCGGTTCGATCCGTCGCTGTCGCCTCCTACGCCGTTCGACAGCCGCGGCGCCCACAACCTGGAGCTGCAGCTCATGCCGCCGCGCGGGAGCTGCCGCGCAGGCGCCAGCGCTGCTCCCGCTGCGGTCGTCGGGTACTGCGCTTCGCCGCATTCGCCCGCTGTTCCCCAGCTGGGCGCCGAGGCAATGCGGTTGCAGCTATCGATCGGGTTCGGGTGCGCACGCGATGACAGCAGCAGCGAGGCGGCGTCGGCGGCAGCAACGAGGCTGAAGGAGGAGGCCCGGGAGCAGCTGCGGCTGGCGGTGGCCGAGAAGGCGGCGGCGGACGAGGCGCGGGCGCAGGCGAAGCGGCAGGCGGGGCTGGCCGAGCAGGAGCTGGCGGGCGCCCGGCGCATGCGGCAGCAGGCGCAGGTGGAGCTCAGCCGCGCCCACGCGCTCCGCGACCACGCCGTGCGCCAGATCGACGCCACGCTGCTGCAGATCACCTGCTACAGCTGCCGCCACAAGTTCCAGGCGAGGGCGACCGCCATGAGCTCCGAGGTGGGCAGCTACGTCTCGTCCGTCGTCACCGAAGGCGGCGACACCGAGGTCGACAACGACGACCACCACCAACTCAACGCCGACGATCATCTGCCAAGAAGCCATCATACTAGGATGGACATCAACTAGCTCTAGCTCTAGCTCGCCGCACAAAAGATCATTTTTTTTTCTTTCTCAGCTTGCCCTCCTTTTGTTTCACCAATGGGCTGGGATGTGCTGCATGGTGGTGTAATTAGATGCGGCCGGTGATGGGATCACTACTCACTGGCTCTAGACTCTAGCGCCTAGTGGTTGGGTTCTCAGCTTTCTCATGGCAGGGCAGGAAAGCTAAAAGGGGTCTAAGCTAATTGCGGCGTGCATGGAATCTTTCCGTTGTTTGCTTGCTATTGGATTTTCTTATAATAACATTTTGGTTCGATCAGGAGCATTTCGGCAGCCGTGCATGGAGAAAGGATGCTCTTGGCCGTATTTTTGCTAACATCTTAGATCGAGTCACTGCAATGGCATATTTGCTACAACAAGTAGTAGTACTTCAATTTTATATTTTTCTTGTTACACTTTGGAAGCAAGGCTATGAAGTTGGGAGCAGTGAACAAAAGGCAAGGTCACAGTGTTCCTACAAAGGAGTAGTGCACAGTTGATACGATGGTTTTAGTAAAAATGCTTGTAAGTTGGAAGGACTGTGAGGGGGACCAATGAAATAAACCTTGGTGGAAGAATCTGAGGGGGCAGTAACTCCTAGATCAGGGGCCATCGAGTCCCACCACCGATCCGCCATCTGGGGGTTGGCCACACGGCGCGAGCTCCGCCGTCCGTGAGCCGTGGTGCCTTTGGTCATCTACGCGCGCCAGGTCCATCGGTACCACTCCTGGGCGAGGTCCCCCTCGAGTCAGCCTAGCGCCTTGTGCGGATGCCCTCCCGCCGATCACCCCGCCCACTGCAAGGTACGACCCTTTCCCTTCCCTGTAGTTTCCTATATCTCTTGCTTCAGCTTGTCGGTAGAGGTGGGTACGCTTAGCTACCGTGTTTGCTTCAGTATATGCATCACCCTTCCTTTGGCACTTGTCCACTATGCCTACAGATGGCCTGGGCTACCTAGAGCGATGAGAGTACGCATGTATTCCTAGAAATATGTGCTGAAGAGGTCAAGGCATAGAACCGACTATATTCATGAACATGCAGGGCAAGCACAACCTTATCCGCAAATTCACTGAGCGAACCGACTTAGTGTACATGACAAAGCAAATGAAGAACAGTGGGAGACCCTGAGATGCGATTATGGCAAATGGAAGGGATTGAAGCTTCGTGCGACGAGCCTTGGTGTGAAGTAAGTTTGCACTTCCAAGTGCAGTGCTCTTTGAATTACTTCCGCCTCGCACAAAGCCGCAATGACGATCTGATGTAACATTGTGCCATTGCAGGGAAAGTCAGAGATGCGCAAGTTCAGGGACATAGTTTCTCGACATGAGGACCTGCTGAAAGTCGTCTTTGGAAACACCACCACCGTGAGCAAGTATGCATTTGTGCTGGGTGTCAACACGATGGACTTCGACACCGAGGACCTAACGGAAAGCCCAGAAGGAGATGCTGGTGGTATGTATACCCCAATGCAGACCACTAGCAGCAGCCACGCCCTGCTCCATCGTACCTGAGCAGTAGTAGGCCAGAGAAGCGCATCGACCGTGATGTCTAGCCGAAGCGACTGGTGGACCTCTATGAGAGGAGTCTCACACTGTCCAGTCAGGTGTCTGGCTCGAATGTTACATCCCTTGAGAAGGATTCCACAAGGGAAGACTTCCTAAGACTCATGAGGATGGTGAAAAAAGCAGAGCTGCTGAAGTAAGCAATGAGTACTACTATGCCTCCCAATTTTTCATGAAACCAGAGTGTTGCACCAGCTTCCTCTCAATGGAAACGAGTGATGGTCGAGTAGACTGGGTTAGGCAGACACGGGAGAGGAGACAAGGAAGATAAGAAAGACAATATCAGCGATAAGAAAGACAATGAGTACTACTATTCACTACTACACAAAATGTTATCACAAACGGTTGGAAAACGTCATCACAAACGGTTGGGTGAGCCATCTGAATTGATGGGTCAGTAATGATACGAGGTCATCACAGATGGCTCGAAAGTCGTCTGTGATAGTTGCTTATCACAGACGGTTTTTTTAAAAAAAACCGTCTGTAATAATCACATATCACAGATAGTTTTTGTTAAAAATCGTCTGTGATATTATTTCTTTCTCCTAAAGCTATTTCTATTTGTTGGCTAACCTCTGAAACAAGCAGATCAACATGTATATGTATAAATTTAATTCACATCTCAATTCATTTTAGTAACAAAACATCCATTTCACAAATCAATTAATTGAAATGAAATAAAATATCCATTAACAAATACACATGTATAAATAAAGATAGCGATTGCATCTACATTAATAATATGCATCTACAGAAACATGAAACATCTACATGAAACATGAATAACATATATTAATTATTCTATATGAGACAATAATTAGTCTATATAAACAATAATATTTATTCTATATAAAACATGAATAATAGATATTAATTCTTCTCCTCACGGGGAGCAGGGCGTCGAGCTCACTGGAGTTGGGGAAGTCGGCGATGGCTCGGGGGGAGGAAGAGGGCGCCGGGCTCGGGGAAGTCGGCAACGGCTCGGGGGAGGAGGAGGGGCACCAGGCTTTAGGGGAGGAGGAGGCCAGGGGTGTTTAGATCTGGATCGAACTGAAAACACAGGTGCGGATCTGAGCAGCGCAAACAATATATATGCCAGATTATCACAAACAGTTTTTAATAAAAACCGTCTGTGATACTTCACAGACAGTTCTTGCCAAGAACTGTCTATGATATTAACCTTACACAAGCGATTTCACAAACCGTCTTTGATGTTGTGTCTACTAATAGTGTTTCTGTAGTAGTGATTTATGCTTGAGAGACAAGGTAGATAAGAAAGATAGCCAACCAGCGAGGTGCTCGTACAGGATCAGCGATGTAGGGATTAATCTCTAGTGGCAGATGATCATTTTTATATAAGGAGTACATTCAGCGTGTGAGATAAAGAGATGCATCAGGGAGCCAAAACAATCGAAAAGGCATGCATCAGGGAGACAGCTCCATTCATGCGTACAAATACATATCACAGACGGTTCGAACCACAAGTCATCTGTGATACGCAACTATCACATAGGGTTCATATTAATAACTCGTTGTGAACTATCACATATGATTTTAATTAAAAATCATATATGACGTCTGCAATTATCATAGACGGTTCATATTAATAATCGTTTGTGAACTATTACAGATGGTTATTAGTAAGAACTGTCTGTGATAGTTGTATATCACAAACAGTTCATATATGACGTCTGCAATTATCATAGACGGTTTTGTAGTATAAACCGTCTGTAATTCACTATCACATACGATTTTTGTTTAGAACCATCTGTGATATTTGAATATTTTTCACAGACGGTTCTAGTTACAAACCATCTGTATTGTATTTATCATAGACGGTTCACAATCCGTTTGTGATAACATTTGATTATTACTGACCCATAAATTCAGACGGTTCAGAAAATCGTCTGTGATGACGTTTTTAAATCGTCTATGATGATGATTTCTGTAGTAGTGTAAGTGCAGAGAAGGGAGTAATTAGCATCTGATATGCATCTCATATGCACAGTGTTGATTCTTTTTGTTTTAGTCTATTTTAGCTCCTATCAATTTTTTCAAGTTGTTACGGTATATTCAATCGCTACAGTATTTTTTAAACTGCTACAGCAAAAATTAAGGAAAAACCGTAAGGACGAGTCTAACCGAGCGGCCTCAAGCTCACTGTTGCTGGTCAGCAATGGCACTAGTAGTCCAAAACAGCACGCGCACACACGTCCCCTCCCCTCATTTCTCCAAAGAAATGATGAAATGTTTCTGTAGATAATAATGCCTGGAAACAGATGTCTACGCATGGTTTTCAGTGCCACAGCATCCCACTCACTTTCTCGGTCACCCTCTCTCTCTCTCTCTCTCAGTACCGTCTTATAGCACTGAAAGATATGCTGAAAGTGTTACTAGCTTTGATGTCTGTGAAAAAACACTGAAATGAATTGGGCATGATTTATGATGCATGCAAAATAGTTGCACAAAGCTACTTGTCGGATGAAATTAGTGAATTTATTCATATAATTATGTAGCTAAATATTATGATATAATTATTTTTGATATATAACTTTATTATCTATAATTAAAATATAATTATATTTGCTATATAAGTCTAATATAGGCTATGTTCTTTTGCTTTTTTTAAAAGTCGCTTTTGGTTTTTGCTACAGTACCATCAAAAATCGTAAACGAGTATCTCTCTTTCCATAATCTCTGTCGCAAACAGCCAAAAAGCTATCAGCTGCAGCCAAAAGCCATCAGCCGCAGCCAAAAAGAATAGACAGATATATGATTAATCTGCACCGTTATAATCTGGTTTCACTAAAATAAATGGTAGAGATGTTTCTCTTTTTGCTATTAAAATTGTTATAGGATTTTTTGCTATTAAAATAAAATAGATGTCTTAAATCTCATTGATTGTTTTTATTTATATGGATTTCATGCATGCAGGAGATGGAGCACGTGTCAGATGAAACAAACACTACGTTTGCCTGAAATGTGCTATGCTAATTCTGGACGTAGATCTGCTCAGTGCTCTGAATGTTTGGCCAAATTTCATCTTTAAGGAACCTTATGGCCTTTATATACAAGCCTATGGCTTTTTTAATACGATAAATAAGATTGAAAGGAAATTTCAATTTATAGAGGTGAGGCTCAAAAATAGGCTCGCGATTCAAGCTGCGATACCATCATATAAGCCAAAACTGGCTTGATAGGTTTTGATTCTAAACATTATTCTCCACTTGATGGAACATGGAACTCGGTCAAACGTCCCTAGGAGGCTTCTTCACTTGAGATAGAACATGACTGCATACACCATTGCATGCTTAATATTTGTTTTAGATGTGTGTAATAGCAATTTCTGATAAGGTTGTACTCATACGATGGCGATGTGATATAGAGTGAAAGCTTGATGTGCCATAACTTGCATTTTGCCGAAACCATATTTTTAAACAATGTAAGAGTATGCAATAAATAGTAGTAGTGTAGGTTTTTTTCACCTTTTGCAGGGCGTGGTTCTATCCACCATATGCTATTTTTGATACTTGAGTTCTATCCATCCATTATAATCACTAGGTTCTATCCACCCAAGGGACATCGATACTCAGGGTTCTATCCGCTTTTCGTGTTTTTATCCCAACCACAAAAATTATTTTGTAAATAAATACTAACTTAAATAAGTTACCATGTCTACTCATAACCATGGGTATGACTGTTCAAACAGTTTTTATTCTACAAAGGTCGCTCACTTTACCCACAAAAGATAGTCAACTTATTATATTCTACATGTTTTTTTAAATATGTAGATCAAGAAGAGCACCACAAGGCATTTACAATGTATCTTTCTAACTAGGCTACACCCGCTAAGATTTTCACCACTGGGGGATACGTCCACATGTTCCAAAAGCCCCTTCTTGCGCCACACAGTGGCTTCCATCTAGTGACACGGCTCGTGTTCTTCCAAATAGTGCAACCGATGCTGGGTTGATGCAAATTAATTAGCCAAGTCATACCCATTATATACTTGTGGTTACACTATTTTACATTACAATGTTATCACAAGATTTAGTCCTTAGAGTTATCTGGACGGCTCTATCACAAACCACACTTTCATACTTAGTCCGCACCAGCCCCACTTACCATCCGTCTAGATATTTAAGTAAGTTTATAGTTTTGGAATTCAAAATATCCTTTCTAGTTTAAATATTACCCACTTCCCTCCAGTGACTGCTCAAACCAAGTTTTCATATTTGAAATGATGTCAGGGCAATTAACGCCCCCAAATATCTAAGCAAGACTAAGTATAGCGCTTAGATAAAGACTTATATCTAGTATATTTACCATTAATTCTAGGGCAATAAGGATTTATGTTCAAAGCCAAAAAGTGGAGTGTAATTAAACAATTATCCATAGGGAATTAACTATGAACTATTGCAAATGCAATTTGCATAATAAAGTAAGACATGCAATTTGATAGTTTTAAATGATAATTTGCATTAAAAAGGGTAGGTGCAATATGATTAAAGTGATGACTTGTCTTGCTCAATTCCCTATGGCCTTGACCTTGCTCAAAGGCATCTTAGTCGATGGTCTTGAACTCTTGGTCTTTATCGAAATCTTGACCTCGCTTAATCTGTTGCAACTTCGAGATTCTAAATTCTAGTTATATGATAAACAACCAAATCCAAATAACTCCCAAAAAAATCTAAATAAGTCTGAATGAACTCAATTAAGCATTATTATGGTTAAGTTGATGATATGCTATATAGTTTTAGTGAGTGCAAGATGTAGATGGAGTCGTCGAAGTTTGAGCGAAGGGAGGATGGTAGAAAGAAAATATGCTGAGAAGAATATCAAGGAGGGATCAAGGAGGATGAGTGAATGTTCACAAGAATATTCCACTCTCGATTCAAAGGCGGTTAGGCATGGCTATCCAGAGAATATTATTGCTTGATACTAACTTGTTTTCTTTTATTATTGCATATTTATTAATAAGGCTTCATGAGTTAGGGGAGACCTACAAATAGGTATGTGGGTTCACAGGCAATAAGTATAATTTTAACAAACCTCATTAATCTTATATTTCACATTTATGGGAAGTTCATAACATATTATTATTCGAGGTTTATTTACCAACCAGTCTGAATGATTAGTTAACTTAAAATGTGGAGTCAACTATTTAATTAATTGCTACTATGCATTTAATTTATATGATTGTCATTTTAGCAAAATTATTACTAAGGCCCAATGGTCCATGTGCTTTTGAGACAATGGGTTATATTTTAATAGAGTTTTCTCACTGAAGTTGCACTTTGAAATAAATACTATCGATATACTAATTATCTTCAATTACCATTTGAAACTGATTGACTTGATTTAATTCATATGGATTAGCTACGATAGCTATATATTGTTATGGGACTATTTGTGGCATAGGGCTTATTAGCAGTTAACATTCTATTTATTTAAATTTGTATTTTAGATTCTTAGAAAAATGACATGACCATTGTCATTTATTCAAGATTATATTATAATAGGGCCTTTCATTAACATTTGGGTTTATAAAATAAATATTGATGACATCACAACTAACCTCCATATCTACCCACTACTGCAAAACGGCTAATACTAGACACCTCATTACAGACAGTTTACCAAAACCATCAGTATTAAACACAATCACATATGGTTTTGGTTTAGCGGCCGTCTGTGTTACCCTCAACGCTAAAAATTATCTGTGAAGAGATAATATCATAGACGGTTCATGTTGAGAACTGTCTGTGAAGTATTACAGACGGTTTTTAACATGAACCGTCTGTGATATTAACTCATCACAGATAGTTTGTATTAAAATCTATCTGTGATATTTTTCGCCCAATTTTGCCACCCCTTTATTCAAACTACATGTCAAACTGAACGTCATGACCTCTCAAAACTACTGAGCGGTCTGCTACTCAAATGGCCTTATATATGCTGCCCTTTACCCAAACACCTCCCCTGAACACTCCAAACATAAACATGCGCCACCTGCTAGCTAGGTCCATCTCCCCAGCTAGCACAACGACGCCGGTCGACTACCTCCCTGTTCTCCTCCACCTCCGGTTGTGATGCCATAGTATGCTGCACAAGACACTCTTGTCATAAGTGTATCTTGTTCAGTGTCACTGTCATGACACAACGGTGATACTGTCGTCACCTCTCCATCGATCATCGTGGTGATATATATATCCCCCATTCGATTCCCTCCCCTCTCTTCCATTAAATGAAATTACGAAATTGTTCGATGGCTAGGGTTTCAGCCATGTAAATCTTGATGCTCGTGCATGTGAAAATTAATTATTGATGTCTTAGTTCTTGTGATGATTGATAGAGATGAGAGAAAACAACAGCAATCCAAGATGAACAAATCCACCTCCACAATGATCTTGTTCTCATAAATAGGCTTACTTTAGTTCATCTGCATTCTTTAATGATTGCGCTGTTCCTCCTCCACGATGATCTTGTTCTCATAAATAGGCCTACTTTGGTTCATCTGCATTTTCTGATGATTGCGTTGTTTATAGCGCAATTTAGATAATGTTAATGGACTAGAGGAGGTCTATTTATGATGTCACGAGATCACAATCACAAACGGTTCTTAACTAGAATCGTCTGTGATAATAAACTATCATAGACGGTTTATAGTAATAACCGTCTGTGATAAATATTTTCACAGACGGTTCTAGTTAATAACCGTCTATGATAATTGTTATCATAATGGTTCAAAAACCGTCTATGATAACTATTATCATAGATAATTCAAAAAACCGTCTATAATACTCTTAGAGTATTACTAATCTATAACCATATATGATTTATGAAACTGTTTGAGGTATTGTTTCTGAACCGTCTAATTCCATTGCAATTGTTTGATTTGAGATGTAATGAAGATCAAGGATACATGAACTAACACTAATACTATTAGCACCAAAACCAATCCCTAATGAAATCATTGTTTTTTTTTTGACGCGACATTGTAGTATTTGCAATCAACAGAGCATGAAAAACGAACCTGAAATCGTTGAAGGTGCAGTAGCAATGAACATGTACAACGGATAACGTTCCAATCAAGAACCGGCCGCAGGCAGGCAGCGGCGTTGCGGCAGATCGAGCAGCACGCGAGTTCGGCCGGCCGAGAAAGGAGCCGGCGGTGCAGAAACGGAGGTTTCGGTGGAGACCGGCGGTGCAGAAACGGAGGTTTTGTTGGAGAAACTGGGAGTCTGGGAACGAGACGCGAGGGGGTGGCGGCTGGCCTAACAGCCGGCCGTGTCGCTCATGCCGGAGTCGTAGAGGGCTTTCCTGCGGCGGCCGCGTTGGAGTTGCCATATCACGGGCCTTGCTGTGGCTTTTAGGCCTTTAAAGATTAGATTCTACGCGCACGTGAAAGCCCAGTAGTGGCCTTTAGCCAACGGACCGCACTGTTCTGGAGAGACGCCCTCCACGCAATCACAAAAAAGCAGTTATACAAATGCATGTACCTACCATGGTCACTCCTAAATAATAATTGTACTAGTAAGGTATCCATGCGTTACAACGAAAAATCAAATAAAAGTGATGAAGAATAGAAATAAGATATAAGATGATGAAATATTCGTATTAGTTACACACATACTATATCGACTATTCTTCTTCAGCATTGTCATAGTTATTGGTAAAATTCATTTCATTTTAGAATATCTGTTCAACAACCACTTATGACTTTTATTTCAAGTTCCACTGGCTCCATCTTCGGATAAGAAGCCATAATCTCGTATCATAGATCTTGTAGTATTCTAAATTATCTGTTTTAATACAACTATGAACCTGTCAAGTTCAGTATTGGATTGGTCTTTGCGGAGAGGTACTCGAGAGCGATCAAAAATCAGATTTAGCTTAGAAGAATACCCAAAGAATAAGCTATCGGTTTGAAAGACAAACACACGATGGTAATACGGACGGAGTACTTGAGCGCGATGTGGGGCGGTGTCCGTCTTGGACGAGTGCGAGCGCGGCGGCCGAGGGAGGCGCGCGCGAAGGCCACAGTGGCGGCTCACCGACGACGCGGCGCACATCCCAGGGCACGCGGAAGGCGGCCTCCAGCACGGCACGGTCGGACAACATTAAATTTTCATGTATGTTGATATGGACAATACAACAAAGTAAAAATTGACAGGAAACAGTTGGTAATTTATCACAAAAAAAATGATATTCGTGGCGACTATCATACTTACAAAGAATAGATAAATGTGTATATGAATATATAAAGTAGTGTTTTAGTCATAAGCAGTTCGAATGAATAACCCGAAATAATTGCGGTTTTAACCATTATCTATGCTACATGAATGAATACATACACTGATTTGAATGCAGTGTACCACAATTTCAAAAGGGCCAGCAAGAAGCAAGCTGTTTTTTTCTTCCTGTAAGAATATGCTACTTGAGGATCAACAGAACCAACTAAGTTTAAAAATAAATGGGCTGACATGGAAATTTTCAAAATATAATGAGGTACAATTTCAACAAAAGAATCAAGGGTTTGTCTGTCCATCATGTGAATGATTTGGAGATACAAAATTGTTCGAATTTTCGGCCGTCCGATGCCCATCAACGATCCACCAATTCCCCTAATCCTTAAGAACCAGATGATCTAGCTGCTTGCTCCCAACTTCCCGAGCTTTGCCGTCCAGCCTTTCTCCTCTTTTATTTTTTTGAGACCAACCTTATCTTTCTCTTAGTCATCTTATTCAGTGTTAATCAAATTTAGCTTTGGCCTCACAAAAAAGGTCTAAAACTGTCTCGAAAGAACACATAAATGGGATTATACATTCAATTAGGAAACTGCAGCATCATTGGCATGACCTCACATCAGCCAAATCAGCTAACTTAAATCAGCTATTTCAGCTCTCTACTGAGCATGCTACCAAGCAATTGTAGGCAACAACTGTCTTACAATCTGGTAAACGTGAACCTAGGCAACCCATATGGTTATGAGGCAAAGAAAATGAAAACTTGTACTACTATCCTGAGCATGCTACCAAGCAATCGAAGGCAACAACTATCTTACAAAATAGGTATGCAACCACATGTAGCATATAGATTTGAAAAGGAAGCATAAGCGAGACCTTAGAAAAAAACTCTATTGTTGTAACCAATTATACTTCCGTTAATGGTTTTCAAAGACCAAGCGTGTAGGTACTGACTTCTTTCCTTGTAACCAATTATTCTTTCCTCAATTCAATTAGCACTAAGCGATCTTCCTCTCCTTAAGCGATGCTCAAGCATTTGAACGTCAGAGAACATTATGGCAATTTGCAAGTACCAAAGAGCGACTTTATACATTGAAACTTCAATGTAACAACTATCTCTTGGCCTCCTCTGGAATCATCCGAAGGCGATAAGAAAGGCTAAAATTAGCGACAAGCGATCGGCAATAAACAAATTCTTGATGAATCTACAAAGCAGAGGCAAGTGATTACCAAAAGAAAATTTTGTTGCCAAATCACAAGTTTAGCTAATGTCATTGTGATGTCATGGAGCTCCTCCGTGGTCCAAGGCAAGCAGCACCTGTTCTCCGTGTGTGCAGCCATAGCACCAGAACACCTCAAACCGTCAAATGTCCTCATTGTCGAGTTTGTGATGCCTCCAACTGGTCTCCAACTTCCATCATTTGTAGAGTCGTCATGGGGCACTGGAGGGGAGGGGAAGGAAGAGAGGAATAAGGGGATAAACACTGGGCCCAATCAAGAATGGTAATGGCGTCTGGAGAAGGCGGCCACAAACACATCCTCAGCTAGATCCAGCGATTGCGTCGGTGGCAGAGGGGCAACACCCAATTTGGCTTTCTTGAAGGATGGTAGTGGTGGAGGCTTCAACCAGTACAATCTAGGCATCGTTGAATCCCCCAAACCTGAAAATATTTGGCAAAAAAATCAAGATTAGCATAACAACTCACCCTCTCATGAATCTAACTCTTAATTCCTGTAGAACTGAAAGGAGAGTTTGGGGGAGAAGGGTCGTGCCTTCGTGGCATGATGCACTGGAGCAGACAACGGTAGGAAGGAGGGAGGGCTCCTGCAAGCAAGGAGGGAATTGGGGTCCACGATGGTGCAAAGGTTGACGCCGCGCACAGCCCCGACCACCACCCTAGGCTTTCCTCCAGGTCGCCCCGTAGTACTGCAACATAGATCCACCACTATCTTGGACGTAGACGGCGGCCACGTGGGCAAGCGCGACCGAGATGGCATCGGCACATCGGGGAGCGGGCGTTAGGTCTCGGCGAGTGCTCTGGTGAGAGCTTGCTGGCCGACCTCGTCGGGGACGTTGACACCCGCCCAGCCGATCCACTTCGCATCAACATCGTTCACACCTGCGACGTGAGGTAAATTTGCATGTAAATATATGTAATTGCTAGCGCAGGATTCTAATGCATGCATCGCTCCATCACATCACATTTGGGAGAAGGGTGGAATTTTGGAATTACCGAGAAGGGCACTGACGAGGCCGCCGGCGCTGATCTCTAGGGACCACTGGTCCTCGCCGCAGCGGTTAGCGAAGACGGGGAGACAGTTGGCGACGATGAGGAGACGTTGCTTCATGCCGCGGAGCCCGAGGCGGCGGAAGCAGCTGCAGGACTCGGCGAGCGGCGGCCGCGTGGCGTGGCCCGCGGACGCGCCGCCGGTGTCGTCCATTTTGGTGGCCGCGAGCTCGGGAGACTGGACGCCGTAGTCTGCGACAGAGGTGGGTTCCGTGGCGTCAGTGTCCATGGCGTCGGGGGACGCCACCGTCGAGAAGAGGTGGCGGCGGCCGTGCTCCCGGAGCATGCGATCGATGCTGTTCGGGGAGGCGGCACCGCCGTCGCTGGAGAAGGGCAAGGAGGTGGGGGAGTTGGAGGATGAGGTCGGCATCGCCACATCGCCCCTGCGGTATCTGCTGCTGCGCTGACCGCCCGCGGCGTCAGTTCTCATGCGCCGGTGCGATTCCCCTCCGACCGCGCGCCACAGGCGGCAGACGCAGGCCACCCGTGCGAGGTCGGGCGAGGGGGTCACTGCAGGACCGCACGCAGGAGTTCATTGGGGACGATACCTCCGGATCAAACGCTGAGGAGGGGTTGATGAGGGGAGGATGCGGTGGCGCAGGGTGGGAGGGAAGGGAGGAGGCGACGGCGCAGGGTGGGGGCGCGGAGGAGTGGCGGCGGCGTGGGGGGTGCGTGGGGAGGTGAAGCGGAGAGGGAGCGGAAGCAAGCGGAGCAGAAGGGGAGGGAGGCGAGAGAAGCCGGGTAGAAGAGGTGGGGAAAATTGAATATAAAAAATCAAGTTGAGAGTGTTTTGATAAAATAGGATTAAATTTGTTGTCCTTATAAATATAGGACTGAGTTGAGCAACTTCTTGCAAATATGGTATTTTCCCATTTAATTTCATTTTTATTTTTCAACCCATTTTTCTCTACATGAAATGACTCTTTTGCCCCTCATCTGTTGCCCCAAATCCAGCCCATTCCACAGCGCCGCCGCTCCTGGCGCTACCGCCGCCGTGCTCACAGTGCGCCCTCGCGGCGCGCCGAGCGCGCGCGCCCTCCTCGCCTCGCCCGCGAGCGCCGCGCCCTAGTCGCCGCCAAGCCCCTCGCCTTCCTCCTCCTCCTCCTCGGTGCCCTTGCCGCCGCGTCCGTGTCCGCCTTGTCTGGCGGTGACCACCTCCTCTTCACCCTCCTCCCCGCCGGGTGCCGCGGCTCCGTGGCAGAGTGCCTGGCCAGCGACGAGCTGGGCGTCGGCGGCGACCTCCACCGCCGCGGCTGAGACCTTGATTTGGTTGGTATCTGGTGTAACCGGAGCCGTACAGGATGCGGCGTCTGGCGGTGGGGTCGGTGGGGAGGAGGGTGAAGAGGAGGTGGTCGCCGCCAAACAAGGTGGACACGGACGCGGCGGCGAGGGCACCGAGGAGGAGGAGGAGGAAGGCGAGGGGCTTGGCGGCGGCCAGGGCGCGGCGCTCGCGGGCGAGGCGAGGGAGCGGCGCGCGCTCGCGCTGCGCGTGAGGCGCGCCGAGCGGCGGCGGTGTAGCGCCAGGGAGCGGCGGCGGCGGCGCCAGGGAATGGGCTGAATTTGGGGCAACAGATGAGGGGCAAAAGAGTCATTTCATGTAGAGAAAAATGGGTTGGAAAATGAAAATGAAATTAAATGGGAAAAATACTATATTTGCAAAGTGTGTAGTTTTGATAAATACAACTGCAAAGTGTCACTTTCAAGAAATACTAATCAGTTGAGAGACCAAATTAATATGAAAAAAATTCAAAAAAAATTCGTGTCGATTTGTTGCCCCAACCAAAACCTAGTTGCCCGATTACATTCTAAGGGTTGGTTACACCTAATATGTTGCCAAGATAGATATATAGAGATAAGACTTCATACGCATTTGTATAGCCAAAAAATGTAAAGTTTGCACACATTTTTGCAGTGTCGTGCTCATTAGGTTATGAGCATGTTCTTTTAGACTCTAGCTTATGATTGTTAGTTACAACTTATTAGTCTAGTGAATAATGATTACCGAATTAAACCAAAACCAATAGTCTACTAAAAAGTCGAAAAAGGGGCCTGATACAACTGGAGGTGTTCATTAGGTTAGATACAAGTGGAGGTGTTCATGGGACGGGGCGGGCCTGATTAATCCTGGTCTCCGAGCCTGGTCTGGACTGAAGACCAAAAATATAAATCTTTATTAATTTTCTTAACAAAATATTACTTGCCATTATTTTATTAATTTTCCTAGTAAAATATCACGTGGAAATATATCTTTAGATGGAAGCATGAAAACCTTTTTAGTTTCAACATCAAATCAATGTTAAAAAAATATTGTAGAAAAAAGGATAATTGAGGTTTTGCCACTCAATATAGTTGTCTTTGAGGTTCTGCCACTCCTTACAATATAATCAATTATTTGCCACTTCATAGGAGTGGTATTTCATTATTTGTCACTCCGTTGATGTGGTATTTAATTATTTGTCACTGTAGATAATTTTGTCCCTCTGTTCTTCCTCCCATTCTTTCTCCTCTTATCGACTTCCTCCTTTTCACGTGCCATGGCCAGGGCCGACAACACACACCCGCCCTGGAATCGACGATCTCGAGCTTGACCGCCACATCATGGACAGGATGATAGCCCTGTCCCTGAAATAGCCACCATTTTACAATGTGTTTAGACAAAGACAAAAAAAATAGTGTTCTACAGCAAATGCTACTAGAGCTCATTCTCCTATAGACAATTATGTCATTTTCATTTGACTGGCCTACCTGCCGAGGCACACAGGTCATGGGCAGACGCACATAAGGCATGCCGCCATGCCTGCGAGAAGCGAGTCGCACCACAAGGGCCAGCACTTCCATTCAGTGCATACTGAGTCCGCCATGAGTCACATCGATCGTTTGACAAGCCAAAGACATGTGTTTAGTTATTGTAGACAATGACTCTAAATTGATACCCCTGCCATTAATTATTGGGATTTGGGAGAACAATGGAATCTTTCAATTTCTAGAAGGATGCTAAGCTTCAGCATTGTCTGGAATGGCTCAGCTTCCTAAAGTCTTTTAACTTCTGAAATATGAGAGCTGGTGGAGTGATGCTCAGCTTCTGCAGAATGGGGCTTAAGCAACCTGAGATGTTAAACCCTGTTTTAAGAAAGTTTAAGCTTCTGATGTCTTCATTCCGAAGACAAGGCTCCCTCAGACTAAGCTTGAGAGAGAAATAGAATTGGCATGGTTTCACTAAATTAAATTGAATCTCACGAAATCTCATTCAGGGTTGAGTTTTTTTTTTTTTTTTTGCCCTAGAAACCCAGATAGGCTCTATCAAAAAAACTTAAACCTCAAGAACTTACCAAATTCTTATCAAAACACTACCAAAATTTGCATTAGACTTATACAAGGTATTAGAACCTTAGACCAATCAAGAATCACAAGGTTTTTAAGCTCGAATTCACCAAATTGAAGATAATTGAATCTAGTTTACAAGAACACCAAAAACCCTAAAACTCAAATTACTTTTTGCTCGTGAGGATCTAAGACATGAGATCTTCTAGATCTATTCTCACATATCCTAACAAGGTAATTTAAGAAAGTGATTGCGCTAGAACTCTCACGAATCAGAAATAACAAATCTAGCTTAAGAACAAGCAAAATCAAGCAAAAATACAAACAAAAATATGATTGAGATAAAGTATTTATCTATTTTTGTGGAGGATGAGATTTACATACTCATGGATGATTACAAAGTGTAGCCAAAGCATTACTCTTTTCTCTCTTACACAACCATGGAAGATGACAAGGTGAAAGCAAAAATTAAATCCTAGAATCCTTATATCTACCACCTCCTCTTCTTGCCTCTAAATAACCAACATAACCCTAATGGATACAACCTATTAAGCTTACTGGAGAAACTCGTCAATCCTATTAACATGGATTTTACACACTCACACATGCTTCTCAAAACGTTTACAAGATTCAACCCGTTAATTCTTTAGCGATTGATCCATTTATCTGTTCCAGCTCTTCTTGACTTAAACTACTTTTTTTATACCTCTTTACATTGTGATTTTGATCAAAGTACCAACATGCTATTTGGCCAACTACCAAAATATTCTCGATGAAGCTTTGGGGCATATTCTCTTAACTCCATCTTCATCTCCACCTTAAAGCATCTCTACATGCTTTGATACGCAGCCCGTAATGCCCAATAACTAGCTGTTATGTCTTTACACATTTAGATTCCCCTAAACTGTCTCTATGTGCATCGACTTTGTCACTTGGCACACCACATGCACCAACCCACCTCTTTATGATCCTTGTTTTTTCTGTGTTTTCCACTTAAGACACGTAGCATCACTCGGACTTACACGACCACTCAAAACTCAGCTTCCTTGCCTAGTCCTGATCCATTGTCGTCGACCGCTACATCCTCTAAGTCACATGATGAGGTTCATATGCTGCAGTCACAACATCATCTATCAAAAGCTGATAAGTGCATGGTTGATAATATAAGAGCAGTAGGAATCAAACTGACCGAAGTATTCAAATTCTATGAACAACTATTCAGTGAAGCTGGAAATGTACCTTTCCTGCGAAAGGACTACAATAATTATGTTACCTGTGTGCATAGAAAGTATATGGGAATAAATGATATACAAACACTACTGGAGTACTTGAAGAACAAACAAGCAAATGATCCTTCATTCTTTTTATACCGTGCAATTAGATGAAGAAGATGGTCACATAGTTAATTTCTTTTGGATAGACAAACAAGCCATTGTGGATTATTGTTGCTTTGGGGACGTCTATGTCATTTGAAACCACATTCCGAACAAATAAGTTTGATAAGCCATTTGCTTCACTTCTAGAAACAATTCACATAGGAAGACCATTGTCTTTGTAGCTACTCTATTATATGATGAATTTACAGAATCATTTGTTTGGCTTTTTAGAACATTCCTCACTGCAATGTCAAGTAAACATCCTACAACAATTTTTACAGATTAGTGTGTTGCAATAGCGAAAGCAATCATGATGGTTTTCCTAGGTACAAGTCATCACCTCTACTTGTGGCACATATATCAGAATGCCACTAAGCATCTTAGTCATGTGATTAGTAACCATCAAAATTTCCTTGCTGACTTTAAAACATATGTGTATGAAGGTAGGTCTGTTGCTCATTTGAACAACAACTGGTGTGACTTGTTGTGTGCTTACAATCTTGGAGGAAACTATTGCTTAAAAAATTTGTATGCATTGCGTGAGAAATGGTCTACTATATAGCGTCATGAATCTTTTTTTGTGCTGATGCGACATCAACTCAAAGGAGTAAAGGCATGCGTATTGTGTTTAAGAAAGCTTTTCGTAAAAATGAATTGTATGAAGACTACAAGTCATGTCATACTAATCCAATTCTATGTGTTTCTAGCTTACCTATATTGAGGACTGCAGTTGAATCATATACAAGAAATATGTATTCTGAATTTGAGAAGGAATTTACAAAGATATTCACTATGACATGCACATTAATTCTCCTTGAGGAGACTATCAATACTTACAAGATGACATCTTCTGAACACATTGAAGATGAAGCAACTGTAGTCTTCAATTCTGAGGATATGAATACAACATGTTCTTGTAAGATGTATGAATGTGTAGGTATTCGCATATTGTACTAAGTCCTATCCTAATTACTTCTAGTTACATGTTAGCTTACCTTTTCTATTTAATATAGGTATACTATGCAGGCACGCTCTACGGGTCCTTAACTTCAATAATATTTTCATGTTACCACCTCAATATATATTGAATAGATGGACAAAATATGCAAAGAGAGGATCCTTTTCTTCTAATGCCTAGAGTGTGGAACAAAGTTTGGCATTCGAATATGCTCATCTTTCTCGAAAGGCCATGGCAATTGCATTTAAGTGCAAGGCTTCAAAAGAATGTATCACATATTTTAACAATGGTTTAGGTAACCTAGCTTCTGAAATAAAAAATATGTTGTCTGAAGTAAGCATCGATGATAATTCTCTTCAGTGCAATGAAGATGTCAGAAAAGTAATTGTGCCATTCAAAGTTCACAAAAAGGTCCAAAGTCTAAGAGGGTAAGAAGCATTCTTGAAAAAGAAAAAGAAAAAGGTAAATTGAATCGACCATGGTATTATCTTTCTTACAATACTTGGTGGTAATATTTTAGCTTCTCATATGTAGGACCTTCTACACAATTATCAAACGTAAATTAAATGCAATGCTTGATGATACACTACCTTCTAGAGATTCATCTCTTCCTACCATCCTTGGGGAATTTAGCAATATGCTATTTGAAGCTTATCATGAAAATACTTCCGCCAAAAGATTAGATTTTGAACTGGTGGGAGTTATACAACGAATAGTCCCATGTATCTATTGGATCTATGAAAATACTCCATGCATGAACAATTAAGATGTTCCATATTTTGGCAAAAGCTTCCTGTAAATAGTTCTATGAAAAAACTACTTTTGTAGTTATATGCAGTACTACATATTAATGTTCTAAACTTTTGGTAAGATGTAGGCCGAACAGAAGATACATTTTTTGCTGCTGCTGCTGTATATCCTCTATGAGCAATACACAATTGCTTTATGAAACCTATATACTAGTTGTTAACCATACAAGTTTTTTCTTTTGTTACACTTAAAAAAAGGTTCTGCTCATACAAGTTCAACATCACAAAAAAAAGTATTTAAGGAACTGTAATTTCCTAATACCCTATGTGGAGGGTGTCTCCATGTCGTAGTTCTCCAGGTTCTTTCTCTTCTAACCAGCTGCAAAGAGGGGGCCAACAAGGCCGATGACTAGTAGAGGGGTCGACGAGGTCGGCGGCGGGGAGACCTCGTGCGGCATAGACATGAGCGGCCAGCAAAGGGGCCGTCGACGACAGGGGCTCCCTCGCATGGCGCGGAGGATAGCAGCCCACAAAGGGGTCGGCGGTGGCTCACTATCGAGTGAAGGCAGTCCAAGGAAGAAGGAAGAATTGGAGAGGGCTGCGCTGGTACTTTTGGGGGGGGGAGGGGGAGGGGGTGATGAGGGAGATTTTGCGTTAAGATTCGTGCGCCACCTGTCCGAGGATGAATTGTGGACACGCTCCAGAGTAGTTGCTTCCGAATGCTCCGCCCCTGAAGTACTGACCCAGCCACAAGGCCACAGCCCACAAGTACTCGGCTCCCCCAGCACAACTCCGCCCCCAAAACAGAGCTAGCCGAGCAATCTCGCAGCGGAGAACGCAGAAAGATTCAAACCCCAAAACCCTAAAGTCCCGCATGGCCCCGAAGCGCCCGGCCGCCGCCGCCGCGTCGGGCTCGTCCTCCGACAGCGAGGCGGACGCGGCCCGCCACCACCACCCCCGCTCCCCCTCCCCGAGCCCTTCCCCTTCCCGCTCCCGCTCTCGATCCAAGACCCCTCGCCCCAACCTCCACCCTAACGCGGCCGCGCTCTCCTCCACCCCCGCCTCCGCCTCCGCCGCCGCCGACTTCGCGGCCGCCTCTGACTCCAACGCCGCCGCCGACTTCGCGGCCGCCTCCGATTCCAACGCCGCCGCCGACGGCAGCCTCCCCTCCCCGAGGCGCAGCCGCGAGCGGTCCCCCCGCATCCACTCCGACTCCGAAAACTCCGCCGCCGCCGCCGCATCCGACGACGACGGCGGCGACGAAGGCAACGCCTCTCCGCCGCCTCGCTCGCGCCGCTCCTCCTGCGTCGAGGCCGCCAACATCAAGCCCATCAGCTCCCGCCCCATGGACGGGCCCCGCAGCCCCGCTGCCGGCTCAAGCGCCTCCCAGCGGCGCTCCAAGCGCCCCCGCAGCTTCTCTGCCGTGCACTTCCCGGAGCAGCAGAGGCGGTCGCCGCGGGTTTGGAGCCCCGAAGACGAGATCACCATACTGCGTGCCCTCATCTCGTACCGCGCCAAGAAAGGTGTGCTCCCCGCGTCCACTCAGGACACAGGCAAGTTTCACAGTCAGATTCATGGGCAGCTTAATGTTAAGGCATCTACCACCCAGCTTAGTGATAAGGTTCGGCGGCTCAAGCAAAAGTACAACATGCTCGTGACCCGTACTAAGAATGGACGGGATCCAGACTTGCCAACGGTGCATGACCGTGATGTCTATGAACTTAGCAAGAAAGTTTGGGGGTCAAAGAGTGGCGGTGCTGGTAGTGGTGGAGGTGGAGGAGGACGTGTCTATGAGAATGCTCAGGTTGCAGAGAGCGGTGAGCTGCAGGAGAGTGGAGAGAGTGACGAGGATATGGAGGGTGCGTGGGACGACCCTGACCACAGCAGGAACAGGAGGCTGAAGGCGATTGCTCTCGCAAATGGGAATGGGAATGCCATTGCAATTGGGGGTAGGACGAGCCATGGCAACAGTGGGGGGAAGGGTGATGTTGAGAAGGGGAAGGACATGTACCCGTACCTGTGGGAGGCTGTTGAGGAGCTGTCCAAGGAGCACCCGAGTGGGACAGCGTTCAGGAAGGCCTTTGGTGTGCTTGAAGGGTCAAGGGCACGGGCGATGGAGGAGAAGCTACAGAAGTTCAGGCTGTCAGAGATCAGGCAGCAGCTGCATCGGATGGACCTGATGAAGGAGACGGTGAAGATGGTTCTTGATGCGCTGGAGGGCACTGACTGACTAGGTTGAAATTGACATACTGTTGGATTTTGGAGTGCATGGCCCGGTGAGTACGCTGCTCAAAAAGGGCGAACAGTGTCTCTCTGTTTCCTAGAGTAGTCCTGTTCTAATGTTATGGATATAGATCTTCGGTTGTTTTAACTTTTGTGAACAAGGATTTACTTGCCTCAAATCAAATTTAGGTCTAGAACAAGGAGTAATGGCTCCCTTGCTTATTATCCATTGTGAAACGTTGTGCTTTATGTTGCTTAGTTGCTAACATATGTGCTATTCGTTATGTCATTGATATGTTTCTGGTTAGTGCTAACCAGTATTTCCATCTTTAGCATAAATGCTTTTGCTAATCAGTATTTCCATCTTTAGCATAAATGCTTTGTTTTATTTCCCTTGTCAAGTTTCAACTACTTCTGTCAGTAGGAATATGGTTGTATTTAATCCAGGCAGAATCAAGCTTGGTGCTTGCTCATTGCTATGTTCTTGCTGCAGGAGGAACGGAAATAATCACCCCATGACTATTCTTAGGGTCAGTGAGATCTTTTTTCTCTCTCTAGACTTATGGCTTGTTTGATTTAAGTTCTGGGATTGAGAATGCTTCTTTCCGGATATACAGTCATCCCAACACTATTTTATTTCTCTTATATCATTAGGAACACATTGAAATTTCATAACATGTATTGTTATAGAATGAACCTATAGTGGTCTATTAATAAGCAACGTGACCATGAGCTGTGATCAGAAATCGAGAATGGTGCAATCTGTAGAAAAATATTCGAGTGCAGTTCAAGTGCTTGTGTTCTGTGGGAAGATGTCTGTAGGAGGGCGGGATGGTGACAAGTTAACAGAGTGATCATCTGAGATGAATGTGGTTGTAACAAATAGCTTCAACGCAAAGTAGGTAAGGTTGAGGGCTATGGGGTTCATTTCCATGTTGAATCTTATGTCTTGTTGGCATGTCCTGATGAAGTGATGATTGATTGACCTAAAGGGGTTGCTTGCTGGGGCGAACGTCATCGTTCTGTATTGAGTCATTTACAATTAAGGTCCAGTAGGTTTTTTGCGAATGCACCTAATAAATTTCAGTTTCATGTGTGAACTCTGAACCTTACAGAAGAAAGGGTATATATGAAGAAATTTTATCTAAGGATGGGTTAACCTTTTCTAATGGCATCTAGCCTAGCATTCCTTGTGATTTGGGATGAAGGTCATTTTGATTCCTGAAAATGGTGCAAACTGGGATAACACACCGCAGTCATGACCATGAATAATTAAACCACCTGACCTGGAGCATTGTTTGGCCCATGCTTGTCACTCCTAGGAAGGGGGTATCTAGTTTTATTGCTTCCATTCAATATACTCTTGATATGAAGCACCGCACATGCTTGGTCTTCTAGCTACTACATATTCTTGAGCGTCAGGCAGGAAGACAGGAGCAGAGTTCATCTTGGTGACCTCAAGCAAGCATTGCAGGTGTCGGCCCAAACTATGTTTTTTTTTTTTTTTGGCACAGATAGCTTACATGGCTGTGAAATGAGTTACTGTTAGGCTTCGTCAGATAACAAGGAATGCGACTCCTTTACAGTATTGTCCTATAGCCTAATTAACATCTATTATATTATTAAAGTGATAAAAAAAAGTCATCATGTTTGTTCTTAAGAGCTAGAAATTCTCACGTTAATTGGTAAATAAGAGATAGATTTAAATTGTGGTGGGTTCAAATTATATGGTCTATATTAAGAGAGAGAGAATGCCAACTACAATATAGAAATAACTGAAGTTGGAAATAAAAAATAATTGATTTCTACACAAATACCTTAGTAAAATTCCTAAATATAAAATTTAGAATAAAAATTAAAAAAGTAGTTGAATTTGTATACAAATTTCAACAAAGAATCTTAGGATCAAATAAAAATATAAAATACCAATTTGATTTAAATATGAATTCCAAAGTAAAATTCCTAAATAAAAATAATTTAGAATAAAAATTAAATAAAAATAGCAATTGGATTTGTATACGAATTCCAACAAAAAAATAACTACAATTTGGAATAAAACATAAAAAAATAGCAATTTGATTCTTTTACAAATTCCAAATTAAAATATCTAAATAAATATAATTCATAATAAAAATTAAACCAAAATAGCAATTGGATTTGTATACGAATTTCAACAAAAAAATAAAATTTAGAATAAAATTTTAAAATTAGCAATTTGATTCGTTTACAAAATCCAAAGTATAATTCCTAAATATATATAATTCAGAATAAAAACTAAAAAAATTAACAATTGGATTTGTGTACAAATTTTAGCAAAAAATAACAAAATTTTGGAATAAAATTAAAATAAAATCCATAATTTGATTTGAATACAAACTCCAAAGTAAAACCCTATAATTCGGAAGAAAAATTAAACATAAACTAGCAATTAGATTTGTATACGAATTCTAACAAAAAATAACTGCAATTTAGAATAAAAATAAAAGAAAATTTGCACTATCATTTCTATGCGAATTTCAAAGTAAAAATCTATAAATGACTAAAATTCAAAATAAATAAAATAAAATTAGCAATTTGATTGGTACAAACTCCAATACAAAATATTAAAAATTTTGAACAAAAATAAAAGTTATAAAAAGGAAAGCACGAATGGTGTCAGAGGAGATCACAAAAGAGTACAATGACATCAATCTATTCTACAAGAAGATATTGACCCACAGAGAAGTGAAGAATTGAAGTGGTGGCGACAGAGATGAGGACAATCTCGTGCTTCTGACCTTAGCCATTCGATGAGGATAATATCGTGCTGCTCGTCAGAGCCATTGAAGAGAAGGCTTGAGTCGAAAGAGCCAAGGGTCACGATGATCAGTGGACAACGTTGGTATTACTGAAGAAGTCAGTAGCTAAAAAAGTTCGATGGTGGGGAAGTCCGGATAGAGAGGAGATAAAGCTTTGCAGTAAAGATTAGCTATAAACGATATGGGACCATTAGGAGCGTGCCATTGCTGGTGAAGGGCATGGTGTCACCGGTGATGGCTAAATGATTCTCTATATTATTAGACAACGACTTAAGTAGGTATATCGGCATCAGTGAAGATGGGAGATCACTTAAGTAGATATGTCAGCATCAGTGAAGATGAGAGGTCATCGCGGTTAGTGAGGAAGCCACCGTGTTGAGTTGACCAACGTCGAAGAACAGGAGCGACCAACACAGGAGAAGAGGATATTGAGTATGTATAACATCATACATATGTATATACATCAATACATGCATGCATCCGTACGAATAGAAGCATGTATGTACATAAGCAAAGGAGCAAAAAGCTCGAAGTAGAGATGGTGCAGCCATAGGGAATAAGCTTAGGGCCACTGGAGAGAATGTGACATGTGTTCCCGACAGGGATCAGTGACGGTTGCATATGTATGTGTGTTGATATCACAACTATCAGCATTAAGCAATAATTGAAGAGAAGTAGATGACAAGTATATGGAAGAGTATTGCATTGAAAGGGGTAGCATCTGAGAGGGGTCAATCAAGAATTAGACTTGCTATTGGAGGTTAAAGCAGAAAAGCCTTGGTGGCGAAAAGAAATAGAAGACATTGTTCGGTAGGGTAGCCGGTGCGTGATCATGAGGGAAGTTAAGTTTAAGGTAGTCCATGGTGCATCGATATATGTGTGAGCAAGGTACTCTAATACAATATAAACTAATAAGATAATTTACCACACACATAAGCAACATATTACTTGAGATTAAATAGAGGTACATATATATGCATACACTTTACATAAAGAGTAACCAACGGAGTAAGAATATGAGCATGCGGCTACATGATTCATGTATGTAAACTAATAAGATAATTTGTTGTACACATAATCAACTTATTGCTTGAAATTAAATAAAGGTACATGTGTATGCATATATTTTGCAAAAGAGTAACTAATGGAGGAATAATATGGGCATGTAGCTACATATCCATGCATGATGAAAAATGGTTACGTTTTTAAGTACCACAACAATTTATTATGCTTAATGATTTTCTTCCATCAAAGTTCATACTTCAATTACATTTCGCAAATTTTATTTTTCTTCAAGTTTCTATTATCATTTCTAATATTTTATGTTGTCTTAAAATTTAAAAATCTAAATAACCTATAAGATACGTAAATATATTCTCAAACATGTAAGTTATATTATTTGATACTATAATCTTTGAAGCAAATATAGCCGCATAAGTGTTTATGATTGAAAATTGGGAATGTTGACTGGACCTCGCTCACACCGAATTTGATGTTCATGTGCATGATGATAGGATGCTCAGGCTATCTTGTAAAAACACCAGTTACAGGTCTCCGTACATGCAGATGACTACGCATTGGCGTTTGTTATATATGTTCATGCGCATTCACATCTGAAAATGGGTCCCAGTATCTCAGTAATGTTATTGCTCTCTCTGCCTTTTTTGGTACTAACGTAATTTCGTCTTGGAATTATCAAATGCTGATTGATGTTTCCTTCGTGTACCCTGATTTGCCTTTGAGATGATTACCTGGATGAATCTTAGTTGGATGTCGCTGGAGTCTTAGCATAATCAGAAAGGAAGTCACTTGATGATGTCTTGCTCATCATTCTTGATGCTGGGAACTTGTGACCATGACCCTATGAGATTGATTGAAGTAGAACATGAGGATGAGCATGCCGAAAGTTGCTGTAAACCTCAGGGTTCAAGCAGGAAAGTATCGTAAGCCTCGTTCTTATATGGTTTGAGCTAGTTGCGATTTCTTAAGCTGTTTCATGATGCTCTGCGCTGAATGTGCACGTCTGTTAGTGAGTCTGTTGTGGGCTGGGAGATTTTTATTTTTTAGGCCCCCGTTTGGAACGCTGAAAATTTTCTCAGGAATTGAACTATTTTCTATAAAATTCTTGTAAATTTTCTATGAAATTCTTGCTTCCCAAGCGGGATCTTGACTCAAGCATGACAAGCAGGCTGCGTTCTTTTAGGTGTCTGCAGTCTGCAAATCAATAGGCTCTTCAGCGCTTCATTTTCATCCTGGCCCAAAAATACCTGGGCTGGGGCCTATTCTGACAAATCTTTTGGTATAGTCATCGTTTCTCCAACATATATTCTAGTGGCTAGACGATGTGAAGGTATACATATAAAAAAGATGATGTGAAGGTACATAAGCAAACAATTTCGAGATCAAAATTACTGCAAAATATCTCAGCAACCTAAGAGGGAGTACAGCTGCTAATTGCCCAACTGCACAATCAGAAAATGTACTCTATCCAAGCAAAAGATCCATCAAACAGCTGATCATCTGATATTTCTTTGGCTACGAGGAACTCTACTTGCTCAGTTCCCCTGTGTTTGGAAGTAGGGACTACAGAGCAAACCTATCCCTAGCATGATTGTTTTCATCTTCATGCGGAGGAAGCCATCATGAAATGCTTGATTGGTGCAGCAAGTGAAACATCTGTACAAGTAACCAAATTCCCAAGTTGAATGGTTCTGGAGTTCTGGTTATTCATGCATGTACGTATGCCTGAATTTCCAGCAACTGGGGCAAGTGGCAGCGAACTCTTCACGGAATGCAAAGGATGCGCGCGGCTGGTCGCGCGGCATTTTTGGCCTTTCAAGTCTCCTTTTCGGTGAGATGGCAAAACCGCTTGCTACTGCCTACCGCGACTTGCTTTGTTACCAGTCATCAGATCGAATTGTCTCACGGAAGGGTTACGAAATCTTATTCTATCGCAAAAATCGTATAATTACTTGCGTAATGGACCGTACAATGAGAAGGTCAAATGTACCATCAGCATGACACTGGAAACTGAATCAAACTCGTTGAACGTACGGGCATTGCATCAGCGGAAACATTCGCAGAAACTGTACATTTTGGACTCGGGCAGCCAGCATTTTCTGCAGACTAAAAGATACCATAGTCAAGAGCACATCAAGACGGCGAGCAATCAGAAGGATGCCTGCAGTTCCTACGTAGTTGCAGCAGGAAGTGTAACATTTGGACAAGCAACTCAGCCAGGGAGGAGAATGATTAGTTCGAGCCATCACATGCCAATTCTCAGTGGAGCAGGGATTCCAAGCATTTGGAACAAACAATTGGCAAAGTCCAAGGCTTGCAAGACTTTGCACGAAACGTGGTGGCGTCGCATGGCATCTGAAGGATGGATGCGGCTGGTTGTGCAATTACTAGGCTCTTGCCCTTTCAGGCCTTCTTTTTGCTGAACTGACAAAGCAGCTCTCCGTTAAATTTGGTATACCTAGTTGCTAAGTTGTTGTAACCAAGTTTTAAGTATGCACGGACAGGTTGAACCCAAGCATGATAGTTACATGCCAAAATACTGTTAGTTCACAAAAATATCATCTCGGAACATATCAAACAATAAGAGTCCGTGACAAATACGGATAGCGATCGATACAACTGAAGGTGGAAATAAATCACACACGTAAATTCATTCATTAACCTCAAGGGTTCATATAGTACAATCAAATAGAACCCGAGATGGAATGAATAACAATACATGACAAGAGGTAAGATCTCTTAACAAACATGGAAACAAACTCCTGGCGTGATCCTCTTGATTTCATGCGGAGATGAAAGCGGATCCTCCTGATCCTGTGGTGCACGGCACCAGGACGGAATACATGCATGTCCCAAGCACGTATAGCCTAACTCCCCCTGTAGTCGGAATAGGAGCAGCATGAACAGTCAGGCTAGACCAAAAAATCTTTGAAGACCGCCGTAGGTAAGTCCTTGATGAAGATATCGGCATACATTTCATGCGGAGATGAAGGTGGATCCTCCTGATCCTATGGTGCACGGCATCAGGGCGGAATACATGCATGTCCCAGGCATGTATAGCCTAACCCCCCTGCAGTCGAAATAGAAGCAGCATGAACGGTCAAGCTAGACCAAAAAAAATCTTTGATGACCGTCATAGGTAAGTCCTTGGTGAAGATGTCAGCATACTAGGACATCGTCGGGACATGCAAAATGCGCACATCACCGAAGGCCACGTGCTCACTGACGAAATGTTGGTCAATCTCCACATGTTTGGAACGCTAGTGTTGGGCTAGGTTAGTGGCGATATACATGACACTGACATTGTCACAGTAGATCATCGTAGCTTTAGAGAGAGGCCAGTGTAGCTCAAACAACAACTGTCATAACCAGCAGGCCTCGACCATGGCATTCATGACGGCACGGTACTTGGCTTCTGCACTAGAGTGGGAAACGGTGTGCTGCTCCTTAGAGGACCGGGATGCCAAGTTGTCTCCAAGAAAGACGTTGTAGCCGAAGGTAGATTTTCGTGTATTGGGGTAGCCCGCCCAATCGACATCGAAGTAGGTGGTGAGGGCAGTCGGCGAAGTATGGCAAAGGTATAAGCTAAAGTGAGAAGTGCCCTTAAGATAGCGGAGAATCCATTTGACGAGGTTGTAGTGCGGTTCACAAGGATTATGCATATGAAGACAAACCTATTGGGCAACATATGCAATGTCTGGACGTGTGAACATCAAGTACTGTAGGGCACCGGCGATGCTCCTATATTGAGTGGCATTGGCAACTGGTAGGCTGGAAGAAGACAACAACTTGGACCAGGTGTCAATGGGGGTGTTGCAAGGGTTGTAGCTGGTCATGCCAACATGCGCAAGAAAATCATTCATGTACTGGTCCTGAGAGAGAAATAGGCCAATAGGGGTGCGAATGATGAAGATGCCAAGGAAAAACCAAAGAATACCCATGTCTATCATAGAAAACTCATGCTAGAAAGAGATGACCATCCAGCACAAAAGTGTGGAGGAGAACACCATGAGAACAATGTCATCGATGTACAGGAGCAAGTAGATGACATTGGAACCTTTCTTGAAAATAAAGATGGAGGAGTCGGCTTTTGAAGTGACAAAACTGAGTGAAAGGAGAACGGTTGCAAAGCGATTCTACCAAATAAGTCGAGCCTACTTGAGGCCGCACAAGGACTTGTTCAGTTGATAGACATGGTCCAAATACGAGGAATCAACAAAATCAGATGGTTGTTGGCAATAGAAAGTTTTGGCAACGGTACTGTGAAGAAAAGCGTTTTTGACATCCAACTGATAGATTGGCCAATCGCTGGAAACGACAATAGTGAGAATGTTGCACATAATGGCAGGCTTGATGACTAGGCTAAAGGTTCCATTGAAGTCAACACCATGTTGTTGAGAAAAACCATGAAGGACCTAATGAACCTTGTACCAATCAAGAGTGTCACCCGATTTGTACTTGTGCCAAAAAATCCACTACCACACACAATGTTGGCACCACAAGGGCAAGGAACGAGATCCCAAGTGAGGTTAGCAAGGAGGGCATGGTATTCCTCAAGCATGGCAGAATGCCAATTGGGGTCTTTAAGAGTACCACTGTAGGTTTTAGGAATATGAGAAAGAGGTATGGCAAGAAGGTTAAGGCGAGTGTGAATTGGACTAATGTGTTTGTTGATTGTTTAATAAGTTTAGTCCCTAACGATGAATGTGACAACTTGAAAATACATGCTAAGGGTCAACATAAGAATCAAGATGATTCAAGACAAAGGTACAAATAGTCTAGGATCTATTTTTGATTTTATCGGTCTTAGGAGAAAGGTTGGAAGACCGTATTATAGGTTAAATAATGTACTATTAAGAGATATCATAGCTAGTAACTTAACAGCATATTCTTGTACCATTGGATCAATTTATGATCATGCATGTACTTAAAATTAAAATTGATAGCCAACTATACATTGACAGAAAAATCGGTAGTAGTGGTGTGTAACTAGTGGTACTACCGCAGCACGGTATAACCGGGGTGGTAGTGAAGAACTACGAGATCCCAGAAATACCGACGTGCATTTTGCATAATGTTTTTTTTAGAGAGCACCATTTCAAACTCTTAGTTTCTCTAGAAATCAGTAGTACCAAAATTTGAACAGTGGAACTATCACAGAGCGGTATGACCACGCCATCTGAGTGCTACTACCGGAGCTCGAAAGCTCTAAAAAATCGAGCAGTATGTTTTTTTCAGAGAGAAACAATTTTCGGTCATCGAGGGTAAACGGAAATACCTCTCCAGATATCGGAACTACTGAAAATCGGAACTACCGCAATTTCAACGGCGGTAGTACTGCGCCGATGTTTAACGGCACGCTTTGATATAGCCGTTATTGTTGTTATAGTACAGGTGCGGTAGTACCACAAATTACACAGTGATACTACCGCTCATCCTAATTTTTCATGACTATTTTATGCAACGTATATATTTGGTTGGTTGGGGTATAAGTACTCCCCTACCAACTCAAAGACAATCTTAGAGACATCAATTAATATCCTTGAGTAATAGAGCACCTCTCCCGTATCTCAAATTTATATTATGCATTTATTTAAGGTAGTTGAACCATATCAAGTGCATTCTCATCTTAGATTGATCCTTAGTACTTAATCGCCATCAAGTGAAGCATTGTTTATTACTCTTGGGGCTTACCTGCATCTAGATGGCTTGGCGGGATATTATGAGGTGACTTCTTCAAGAAGGTTGTGAAAAAGTTTGGCGCCAACTTGTGAGTGGTTTGGTGTCTGTTGTGGTTACAAGACCAAACAGAGAATAGTGAAACTGGGAAGAAATGTTGGATCGAAGATAGTCTTGGCCTTGGGATTGCCCAGAGGAGACTATTTATATTGCTGTCATTTTCTTATTACAACATTACCTCTAGGTATCATGTTCCGCCTTAGGATATTATCGTCTTTTTACATACTCAGATGGACCTTTTGAGCCTGACTCATTTAAGCATTACAACACTATTTAAATAATCAGGCCGAATGGGCCTAAGGTGGAGGCCATCTCCACAACAGTGTCCACTGTGTCTGGAGAGGTGGAAGGACAACCACTAGTGGATTGAGGAGTTGAGGTTTAATTCATAAAGCCGATCCAAGTCATTTGGGCTTTTCTCAACGTGGATTAGGGGAAGCTGACAAATTTTCAAACACCACGATAAAATATCGTGTGTCAATTAGTTATTTCTTTGTCCCTTCTTTCCACACTTGTATTTCTAGCATATTATGATCATTGTGGTTGTCATATTTATTTGTGCTAGAAATATACTTGTAGAGACTTGTGCTTGTGGTGTCTTAGTTATACTATAATTGTATAGGTTTATATTGCTTTGAAATCTTGTCTAGCTATAAATTGTGATAATTAGTTTTAGAAGGCAAAAATTTTTAGAACTTCCTATTCACTCTCTCTCTCTAGTCGGTTATTCTTGATTCTATATCACCACAACTTTCTTCTCTGGGATCTTGTCATCCATTCCTTCCAAGCTCTAATACCAAATCTCAGCAACAGAGCAGGATCACGGTAAGAGCAATGGACAAAGCAAGTCACGGTAGTCTGAATTTTGCCAAACAATGAACAGTGCATCCTACAAAAAATTCGGAGAACACATAGCGCAAGACAGAGGAAGATTCTAAGGGGGCGTTCGGAATAGCGATGACTTGTAGCTTTTGGCTGAAATTTTACTGTAGCTGACTTATTTTTTTACTGTAGTTGAGTCGGCTTATTGGGCATAATTAAATTTACAAAAATGTACATGTTAGTCCATCACAAACAATACAAAGGAATATAGAAAAAATAAAACACAAAAATACCAAAAAGCAAAAAAAAACTACAATACTTAAAAAGCCGAGCGACCGCCGAACGCGATCGCTGGCAGTGAAGCTGAGCGGCCCCTAAAGAGGAGGTTAGCATGAACAGTTTCTTTTCTCTTGTTTTAGAGAGAGAGAGGGGGGAGGGAGGGAAGCGTTAGCATCTACAGTTGACAACGTATGGGGACAAACAACATATGATCTGAATCTTAGCTCCATGCCAAGAGCACTCGAGCCAAGAAGGTGAAAGAACAATTGGCTGACGTCTACGTCCATATTGAGACCGCCAGCAGGTCCACATGCAAGAAAGACGAAACTACATAGGCTAGCTACACTTGGATACGCAAAGCTGAGACAATCTGCGTCGTGTACGCCGTTCACAGGTAATCGGCACCATCGCCCAGCTGCAACACGGCAGCTAAAATCAAAGAAAAAGATAGCACAGCCAGCAACCTATATCTGTAAGAAGAAAGAGGATCCAACAAAAATGATCTAGACACAAAATTTATCTATGCGTATATCGTGGATGGCCACCCGCCACGATGCATAACTATGTGCAGAAAAATTGCTACTATTATTGTGCGGGTCAGAAGATAAGATGCTGGCATATGAAAAGGATTAAAGATTGACTGTATTCAGTGACTTTGGTTTTGTATATTTTTATCTGACCTTTTGATTCAAAAACTCTTCATCTGGTGATGTTGCACGCGGTATATATCGGTTGATGGACAATTTGATCATGAACAACAATTATGAATACCTGGTTACTTTTAAAAAAAACAACATGAATATTTTTCGTACACTAGCATCCACAACATTGAAACGTATCTCTACCGTCTTAGAAGTCAAAAGAACACCAAAAGGTGTAGCGTCTATCTCGTATCAATTAAGCATGGAGAATTAGTATATATACTACTATAAAATGGTCACTTAGAGCAACTCCAATAGTAGCCCTCAAAACAGGACCCATACTTTTCATTTGAGGGCTCCCCCTATTTTTGAGGGCCCTGTTTTCTGGGCTGCACTCCAGCAGGAGCCCTCAAAACAGAGCCCCTACTTCTCAATTCTCTCTATTTCCTCACACACTATATGCATATATATGAGACAAAAGCACAATACACAATAAAATATTTATGATTTCACAATGAGGGACAATATGTAAATTTATGAATTCAAATACAAATATTCAAATTTATTCCGAATTTAAATTTATGAATTCAAATACGAATATTCAAATTTATTTCGAATTTAAATTTATGAATTCAAATACGAATATTCAAATTTAAATTCAAATTTTTTCCGAATTTAAATTGAAAGTACAATGAGGGACGTTTAAATTTATGAATTCAAATACAAATATTCAAATTTAAATTCAAATTTGTTCCGAATGAGGGACGTATTTATTCAAATACGAATAAATCTGAGTTTAGGGGCTCAAGTAGGGGGGCCTCTAGGAATGAGGGCTCGGAGGTCTCATTTGAGAGGCTCCTATTTTTGAGGGCTCAAGTAGGGGTCCTGCTGGAGATCAATTTTTTACTCTGGCTCTCAAATCTGAGTTTAGGGGCTCAAGTAGGGGCCCTGCTGGAGTTGCTCTTATTAGAGCTGTGTGCCTATCTCCCTACGATAATTTGCAGTGGTTACTGACATGTTCAGAATACAGGAGCTGGAAAATTTGCTGCTGCAAACAATGCAATTCCTACCACAATATGTGAACAGCGTAAATAAGCTAGGTCGCTTTCGAGAGTTCACGTACAGCCACCACCCAATGCGGTTCACACAGAAATTCAGCGACATTTTAACCTTTTAATCCCGTGGGCTGCCGCAGAAGAGCCGCTAGTACTTGGTAGAATTGTAGCAGCTTTGCCCGCATGCGGGGGAGGTGCTAGCTAGCTAGCTCGCCCGCCGCGCGCTGATTTGCCCGGCGCACGGAGGAAAAGGCTCAAAAGGAGGCCTGGAAATTCCGTCCCCGCGCGCGGCCCTTGCCCTCCGCAGGAGGCAGGGCCGTGCGTGCGTGCGCGCGGGAGAGGCCGCGACGCCGCACGCACCCCTTGGCCGTTGAGCGCGCCATGCGCCAACTTCGCCACGCGCGCCCGCGGGACCACCCACCACGGCCGACCGTGCCGGCCCCCCTTCCACGGCTCGCCTTGTAGAGCTAGTAGCGAATTGTAAATTGCGTTGCACGCGGCAGCTTCGATCGACCGGTGGGTATTAGTCTTGTAAAAGGTAAATCGAACCACTCGGTTGCTGCCCGTGACTTGCTGTCGGTGCTGCAAACTTGATTTCAAATTTCAATATAACACTAGTGGAGTAGTAGTGTTCCAAGGATTCCCTTTTAGGGCTTGGTACGGTTACTACATTGTTTATCGAGCAGTGTTTCTATGCATTCCTCTCTAACCAGAGTAACATTAATTTCAAAGCAAATGAAGAGGTAAGTAATATTTATTCATCATTCATTTTGCTTTAAAAATTATTTGTTATTTGGAATGTAGTTGTTTGTTTTGTGTGTGTGTGAGGGGGATGCCCGGGGCTTTCAGTGGGGAGGTTGATTGGGCGCTTAGTTAGAGACCAGCTGTGGCCCCGATTGGAAGATATTTGGATACTCTGATAAGATTCAGTGATCATAATCTATGACATTTATATGGAGTCATATCAAAAGATAATGATTAGTAACTTTGGAATCGGTGGCACGGCCAGTGAGAGTGCCTTTTACTAATATCATATCTACACCCCCATGACCATTTGTAGACAATGATTGAATGACGCCACATTGAAACCAGATTAGCTCGCCCTTCCGTTTTCATGAAGGGTGGCAGAGGCAAAATGGTTTTTGGAAGGAAGAACATTGCAGTTCTGGGGGAGAGTAGGGAGCATGTTCGTACGACATGAAGCCAAGAGCGAGTCATTGCTAAGAGAAATTATAGCATATATATTGTGCAAGTGTGCATGCGTACGATGCATCGACGTGCCTTGCTGCATATACACATGCGCGGACATATTGTACTACCAGTTAAGGTTGACTATCAACTCTCAAAGATCCAAATGCCGTAGTGTCATGTATCTAACATCGAAACACTGCATCATCATCAGTGCCGGATCGTCAAACCAGCAAGTAAACGACTAGTCGATCGAGTCAGAGTTCATCTATTGGACAATTCAGATCAAGTGTAGAAAGTGTAGAAAACCCATTCGAATAGCCGCGCTCTCGGATATGGGCAAAGTGTAGAAAGTTCACACTTACGTAGATTTCGTAATAACTGATTACCGGTGATTATGGATGTAGTTTTCTAGTTTAGAAATGGAATTCATTTGGTGGAAATCTAGTATCTTGGTATAGACTATTGTTAATCTTGGTATGGACATGTATTATGGGAGCAATTGGATCCCTTCCTCGTGATCAACGTTACTTTAAATGGATATTTGATTTTAGTTAAAAATAGCTAAGTTATAGGTTTAGAAACTAGCTATATTATGATATTTAACAAGATGGCTTTATGCTAAAGAAACATAAGATATTCCCTTGGATAAGCTCTGCATGTATACATGTAAGCTGATATAAGGACGTGCTGAGTACTTTTGTACTCATTGTTGTTCAATTATATGAATTCAGTGCTCATGGAGTGATATGTCGGTGAACATTATTCACCATCAATCAAAGGTTGAAGACGATGCAGAGACTAAGTCGTGTATCCTAATTGATTGTCTGTGGACATATCCTGAGGGATTCCACTGCTAAGTGTCTTTTCGGCTGCAAGACTTCACCCGTGTTTAACCTCTACGGTTTATGATGTAAGAACTTGGCTATCTGGTCTGTTTATACTTATTTACTACTATATCTTTTATTGTTACACAGGAGATTTGGATTGTCCCATCCTGATCCCACATCAAGGTTTGTAAAAGGTGTCGGATTTGAACCAGCTTGTCGAGATCCAACAAACTGATCCATAGAGTAGAGTATGTCCGTCGCTCCAAGGCCGGTATGCTAAATTGCCAATCCCAACCTAGCTGGTGGATGAACGATTCCAATAACCGGCTTGCGCAGCTAGCCGCCAATACTTTTATATCTACCATGCAGCTGGAAACGGAATAATCTTTGCATAGATGCATCGAATATCTGCGAAAGATCCAAACAAAAAAAAAACTGGAACAACATGTACATAGCCTACTTGGGCAATGGCTCTTGCCTCTTGGTGCTTTCAAGTCGTATCGCAATGGCTCTGTTCACAGATAGATCAATGGGACGTGGAGTCCTGCATGGGCGCCAGAGCGTACCAGCCATTAGACAACGCTGACTCTTCACGTGCCCAAGTCCTAGCTTAGCCTAGCCAGCTGAGCAACTCGCATGGACGGTCAGACTACTGCGCGCGCGCGGGGGCGCGGCCCTTCCGGCTTCTCAGGAGGCACGACGGTGACAGCGAGGTGTGGCGGCCGGCAGCACGTGGCCGGTAATCGCAGGGGAACGTGCGTCACACGCTCGGGGGAGTGTTCCCGCCGTTTGTGTTTGGTGGATCGGGAACGAAGAGGCTAGAGTTCACCCTGCAGCTAGCTTGCCTGCGCTGGAAACTTGAACGGTATGATCGGGGTGCACGGGAGAGAGCGACCGGCGGCCGTAGGCAGACAGGGATGGCTTGCCGTCGACGGCGACATGGTTGGAACCATGCTTTCGTCGAGGATTTGCTGTTGATGTGATAGATAGATTGGTTGAGTCCTGTATCTAACTAGGGTTTGGGGCTAGCTAGATACTTCGCGAGGGAAGATACTTACTTTTAAATCTACTCCACTGATCTGCTTGATCTTGACACTTTTGGTCGAGAATACAATACGTGATCTAAATCTTATCTGCGTTGCACAAGATGTGGCACCAAGATTTGCCGAGACGGGTTAGCCCACGGGAAAAAAATGGCTAAAGATATGCTTGTTCTGCGTACGATCGTCACGGACCCGGTATACACTACATAGCACTCGCGGCTAGCACCACTTCGAACGTGTGGATGAAAACTGGCGTGTAATCGGAGCTGATACATGGATATAACTTATTTCTATATTTTATTATATTTTTTTAGAATTGGAGTTAGATATAGATAGTATCATATATACCCATTTCTCTATTCCGTATTCGCTCTATAAACCTTCGTACGATCGATCGGATGGAAATAATTTACTTCTTTTACATGCCTACACAGGACATTGAATAGTAGAGGTGCAATTAGAGCGAACATATATAGACTAATCACCGAGATATTGAATAAAGAGCACTTAATATTCTCCGTTTATTTAGATGCGACAATTCACGTATCTGTTATCTTGTTTCTAAGTAAAGTCACAACAATTTACTCATATCACTTGATATATGGATATATACGAACGGATATCATTCATCCCATATCCTATTCCGTATTTTTTTCTTAGAGTCGGAGTCGAAAATAGATAGTACTGAATACATATTTACTTCTTTCGTCTTCACTCCGTAAACCTTCGGTCAATGGGTGGAATGAAAATTATCCACACCATTGCATCCCAATTAAAACTGACGAGAAAGGATAATATTGTTAAGAAACCTGGGCTGAGCCTGCAAGCCTAGACCATGGTGGACACCTCATCATGTAGTCTATAAATAGGAGTCCCAATGATTGTAACTTGTACATTGTGAAGGAGAAAAGTAATAAAGAAAGAAGCTTCTCCTTATCTCTCTGTGTTCAATCTATTTTATTCCTGCATTGTCGGTGTTTGATCATTCTCTTGCCAAGAGGAAATCGCTCGGACTGGACTCACCAACGACGGTTCCTCAACACATTATCAGCACGAGTCGCTCCGGTGGATCACTTTAAATTTCACAAATTTCGCTTTCTAGATTATTTTCTAAGGTGCAAATCTTCTCTAATCTACTGTGAGCAGACTTGAAGTCACCGACACAATGTTGATCAGTTGATTACATGAAAAGAGTAGATATTAATTGCACTGTAGATTGAAAAGGAAAAAAAGAGGGATGGCAACACTGTTCGGCCACCATCTGCACATGCCCATAACCGCCCACATGTAGTCACGCTACCGGCCACCAACATGTCGCCGTATCAGCCACCATGATCGAGCCGCGCAATCCGGCCCTGCATGGTCGAGCCATCGCCGCATGGCGCATTGCTACCCGCCTACCACGTTGTGCCATTGCTGGCCGCACCGTCGTCGCCCCCGCATGGGCTCTCGCCGTGCTGCACCATCACCGTCCACACTAGCGCCGTCCCTACATGGGCCCACCGCCACGTCGTCCCCGCACGGGCGCATCATCGCGCACCCCGGTGCTCGCTGTGCGCCCTGGCCGCCCGCCACCGCTTGTCATGCCTCGGTTGTTGGCCCCAGCCTCTTTTTTGTGCCGCCACAAGAAAGGAACAGGAGTAGGGAAACCCTACCCCTTCCCTTTTGGCCCCATCGCACGGACCTTGTCGGCCGAAGTGGGCCAGGGAATAGGCCGGCCGGGGGAAGAGAAAAGAAAAAATGAAAAAGAAAAAAGGCGTGGGGTCGGTGCCCCAAATTCTACAAATAATCCCTTGGAAAATGAGTAAATTACGCGAAAAATTCAAATTACATGAAAAAATTTTCTCATAACTAAAAATTAGCGAATAAGCCCTTGGAAATTGTAGAATTCAATAAAAATTCATATTCCAACATAAAAGGGCCTAAAAAATTCAAATTTTGTGTTGTTTTTAGCATTCAAAGCATGTTTAGCACTATTGTCAATATCTTCTATGCTTTTGTTTATTTACTTACTATTTTGATTAATCATAAATAGTTAAGTTACCTTTAATCATGGAAGTTAATAGTAAAAAACTCTAGAAATTGCGTAGAAAATTCTGGAATATCATGAGAACCCTTTTGTACCATTATCCAATTTATTTCATGCATGGTTATCTACAGTAAAATTATATATTCCTTTTATACACATGTAGATGATAGGCATTACGAACCGGAAGTTCGAGGAGTTGGCCCAGCATGGCCAAAACTACTTGACTTGGGCTTCTGATGTCAAGATCATACTTGAAATCAAGAAGCTCTGCACTGCCATTGGGATTGTTGCACCATAGGATGCCAAACCCATCCCTGAGAAAAATGATTTGGCACTTCAGTTTCTCAGGCACCACCTCTGCCTTACATTCAAGAACAGGTACATGGTAGCAAAGAGCGCACTAGCCTTGTGGATTGCATTGAAGAAGCGACTCGAAAAGTTGAAGTGTATCATTCTTCCTTAGGTAGAGCAGGAATAGATCTGATTGAGATTTGCTGATTTCAAGATGACTGGGGAGTACAATTTCACTTTGCACAGAATTTGTATCAATTTTCAACTCTGTGGCAGGCAGATCATAGATGAGTAGAAGATTGAGAAGACCCTCTCCGCCTTCCACCCCAGTGCAATGCAGTCTGCACGCAACTATCGTCAAGACATCTACAAGAAGTATGCTGAATTAATTGATATTATGCATGTTGCAGAGGCTCAGGATAAAGTTCTCTGCAAGAATTTTGTTGCACAGCCACCGAGGAGCTCCGTTGGCCTTAAGGCAATGCTGGGTGCTTCAAGGTGCGGAAGCCTATAATGAAGAAAAGGGGAAGGAAGGGCAAGGCCACAACCCAGAAAGACAAGCCACATGCTCCACAGGAGAATAAAGCCAGTAAACCAAAGCGGACAATAAGCCTTATAGTCAACAAGTGTGGCAAGTGGAGGCACTAGTCGCGAATTTGCAAAGAGCCGCAGCACGTCGTCGATGCCTTCTAGGCCAAAAAGAAGGAGGGTGGCAAAGGGCAACATGAAACCCGCTTTGCCTTCGTTGAGGGGAAGAATTCTGAGCAGCCACTTTCATTGATGGAGGTTGACTCCACTCCCGCAGCGGCACCCCTCCCTCCCTTGATATTGCAGTTGCCACCGCCATGATTTCTCAGGAAGAGCTCACCCCTAGGAAGATAGTAGCCAAAGTCTTAGATTCCTTAGCAGATTCAGCCTAATGCACAGAATGCATCTAAATTTTAATTGTCGTTCATTTCATATGTGAAAGGAATAAGTTCGATTTTGCATTAATGATACTCAAATAATTTTATTTTCTCATGATAGTTGGATGATATTAATTAATTCATTCATTTATTCAATCAATAATAACATAATATATTTTGATATTTTAAAGTATTTTATTTATGTGTTGCTTGTCTCCTACTACATACTAATAAAGTACTTTATATTAGAGCGCATGTGACGCTCTATAGAGGAAGTGTGCTTAGCTAATAGCGACAGGACAAATACCATCTTACGAGAGAGAAAACTCTTTTAGCTGATTAGCAAGAATGCTGGTAGTCATATGACAATCATCGGTAGCGATGTTTATATAATAGGCTCAGGAAGAGCCACAAATTATACTCTCAATAAGCACAACTTTCGTCATTAAAGAAGTCTTGTTGTACCCAGAATCGACTAGAAGCATTATTTATACCGTCACAACCATGAATGTGGCCTCCACGGATCCTGTCTAGAATAAGATGACCAAACCGGTGTAGCTGACGTGCCTTACAATCGGCTAATCTAGGGGGTGGAACTACAAGACGACCCCATAGTGGCAGACCAATAAGGTAAGCAACATCCTGTAGGGTGATAGTCATCTCCCCCACAGAAAGTGAAATGTGCAAGTCTCCAACCTCCACCGGTCAATGAGTAGCAACTAGCCTATCGTAGAACTAGAACGTACCACGCTCGAAGAACAAAGGGGGTTGTGCATCACCGCTCGACTACGCTCAACAATGATGCTGCCCATCCCAAGATGGGTCCAACAACATACCACACTCGTGACTGTCACCAGCAGCCATTCTCTGTAATACAAAACAAACATGTCGATGTCCGACGATGCTAAATATAACCTACAATAATCTAAAATAATCATGCACATATACATAGCTGAGCTACCAATTATACCAACAGTCGTGTACTTATATGCATGTATACATATGCACACGTATATGCATACATATGTACACTTAGATACGACAACTAACAGTGCACACTTCTACAATCCTAGCATCATGTTCTAATATTTTTTTGATCGCACAAGAGTAATAAATATATGCGTGTAAACTTATATACATATTTTTCTAAATTACGATCGCATTGGGAATACTAAAAATAACAACATATATTTCTTCAGCTATTTACAAAAACAATCATTATGCCTACAGCCATGTGCTTATATGCATGAACATAGGTACACACGTATATGTATACATATTTACACACAAATACTACAACTAACAGTGCATAAGTCTACATTCTGGCATCATTTTGTATTTTTTTTTAATCACACAAGAGCAACAAATATGTATGTGCAAACTTGCATATATATTTTCTAAATTGCGGACGTACCAAGAACACTAAAAATAACAACACGTATTTCTTCATCTATTTACAAAAAATAATCATTATCGACACTAATACGTTCTAAACATGGCTAATTACAAAAACACACCCATCAACTAAACATGGTTACCAAGTGTAGTCCACACTACCAACCACCGTTAATATGCTAATGACATATTAAGTGCATTGCTCGCATGCGAATGAATCATATATTTTCTTAAAGGTCTTCACCCGCTCTATAATCATTCTAACTGCGAAATCTCCTAAATCACAGTAAAATGACCTCAAAAAACTATTACAAACTCCCATTTTAATCTCTCTTTCTTTCTTCTCCCTCATTACTCTCTCGCTCGGCAGGAAAGAAACCGAGATGAATGGCTTTAGATGAGAGGGCAAAGGAGGAGGCCACTCATTTTATTCGCAAGGGAGGGTGCACATGAGCGCGGAGGGTCGTGAAATTCCTGCCAAATGCGATGGAAATCAAGCGTCGCATCAAAGCATCATAGTGGTCAGCCACCCGATCCGAAGATTCCTCTCTACCCCTAACCTTGGCCACCATCGAGCTCCTCACTGTGGGCCTCGCCACTGCCACGTTGTCTGACTCCTTGCCAAGGTCGCTTTGGTTGCCGCGGACGACATGTCTCGCTGAGCTCTGGTGGTGTGGTCGGTAACAAGTGTCGCCTACCGTATCTGCTGAGCTCGGGAATGAAAATAGGATTATTTCTGTAAAAACTGAGCGTTGAGAGACCTTTTTTTTTAAAAAAAAAAGAGCACAGTGACTAAAGTGCGAACAGTTGAGTCCCAGCGCACGTACGGTCCAGATAAAACTCAACTCGGTAACCGGTCATTTCTTTGACTGCGACATCGGGGGTGATCTGGAGCGTTTGCGCGGCGCAGAGCGCGCGGAAACTAGCGGCGCAGAACCGAGCGGCTATTGGGCGCGCGGCAAGGCCAACCGCGCGAGCTGGCGCACATGGCAACGCAGATGCAGGCCGCGTAGCCCCACCGGCAGCTAGGCCGCTGCGCTCCGCGCGCCACTTCGCACCGGGGAGACCGGCCCTTCGCCTCTCCCGACTAGCCCATGCTAAGGGTATCCTACCCTACGCTGCACGCATGCAGCCCGGCCAATCGGTGGGCGTTGTTGGACTAGTACTAGAAAACTAGACCTGTATAAATGCTGCCGGGGTTTAGTAGTGATCCACGGATTGGGATTGGATTCCCCCGCGCGGGTTGAAGAACTGTTGGTGGTCAGTGGGTGGCCGGGCGCGTGCGGTTGGGGATTTTTCGGTGGTTTTGCCGTGAGTTTGGCCGCTTTTCGGCACTTTTTTGGGTGTGCGTGCGCGGCCAGCTGGGGGTCTTGGTTTGGTTGGGGATGTTAGCCGCTATGGCAGAGCTGAAGCACTGGTACTAGTGACTTCGAGACACGAATGGTTTGGCCTTCGAGCCTGGCTTGAAGCAGGGCTCCAAGTCTGGAGATCTGATTGTTTTGTGGGCGGTGATTAAAGTTCTCCCTGGCATGTGCGAGTGACGACTTGTCGTGCCGTGATTCGATCGCAGGGATCGTGTTCGTGTCTAACTAAAATAGCGCTTGCCTGTGCCTGTGAACACAAATCTGCCGGCGAGTTTTTGTGCATGCGTATGGCATTGGCATATGCAAACTAATGTTACGCAACTAGCAGGGAAAGCAGCTAACTAGATTTCAACATCGACACCTGTGAATCAACACAGCACGTCACACCACCAAAACTAATGATTAGTACTACTCGAGGCCTGATCCATGCTATATTTTGTATGTGACGGTCTAAATACGGCAAGATACTTTAAGCTCCAAAAGCTAGTATCAAAATACCTAGATTTGATCGATTCTATCCAACTCGAGTGCCATCATTCTAGCCCATTTCACGCCATGCTAACTGAGCCCTCGCCGCGTTCATCACCCGAGAGCACTCACAGCCACATCAAGTCTCTCTCGGCAAGAACTCTTTCTCTCGTTAGCTTTGCTCTAAATAGTTTTTAACTTTATATTTTTAAAAATCAGTTTTTAAATAGAGTAGTTTCTTAATATGATTTCTATAAACCGTTTATAAAAGTTATTGCAGGAGCTGCTTTGAACGTCGTGACTTCTCAATGCGAGTATCTCTTACTCTCTTAATCTTCCTCATAATCAGCTAAAAGCTATAGCCAAAAATCCAAAGCCGCAACACTTTTGAACAAAATCTAAATATATGTGTTAATGTATTCACACAATCTCTACACGAGCTTGAAGACATGGTGTGAGCCATTTATAAAAGTGGTTGTAGGAGCTACTTCGAACGGTGTAACTTCTCAACATAAGGATCCCTTATTATCTCAATATCTCGTAATTAGCTAAAAGTTACAACCAAAAATCGAAAACCATAGCACTTTTGAATAAAGCCTAGATATCCGTGCTAATGTATTCACACAATCTCTACACGAGCTTAGAGACATGGTGTGAGCCATTTATAAAAGTCATTACAGGAGCTGCTTTGAACGGCATGACTTTTCAATACGGATGTCCCTTACTCTCTTAATCTCTCTTGTAATCGGCCAAAAGCTACACCAAAAATCGAAAGCCACGGCACTTTTAAATAAGACCTAAATATGCGTGCTAATGTATTCACACAATCTCTACACGAGCTTGAAGACATGGCGTGATTGCTCGAACGAGTTTCTAGATTGAATGGAGGTTAGTTGGAGGCTAAAATACGGTCACACTCGCTTCTGAAAATGCAAGGAGAATTAAAACCAGCTGTTTGCTAGCCAAATACTCGACGCGAACCCTTGGCGAAGCCGAAGAGTGAAGCGCATCAGGCCGTCAAAGCTCTGCAGTGTCACGTGTACGTGGTCCCTGCTTCACATCCATTGTCAAGTATCTTCACCCGAAGATGCAGGGTACCACGCCATGGATGCCAGGTCCCTGAGTCCACTGGTTGGAAATATGCCTACTTTTTTTTGTGTGGGTTGGGTCCATGCTTTAACCCAATGACCGTAGAGAAAACACCTGCCGCTGCGGGATTCCTTGCCAACCAGAACTGCAGAGAATCTGTTGTCGAAAGTGGATCAAGCCGCGGGTTATCAATACCTGTTTGTCCACCTGCTTTTTTCTTTCACAAACTCATCTTTTTTTTTTCTCCCCTTTGAGCTGTTCCGAGTTCTGATAGCTAGAACTTGCCCAAAGGTCATTTATACACTCCCTTAGCTATAAAAAAAACGTGGATATCAAAATGCATATGATTAGGAGACGTTTTCGCACCTAGAACAATTTATTCACATGGACAAAAACAAAAACGTTCATTCCAACGGTCATAACGGAATGGCAAACAAAATAGCTTCCTTTGTTTTCAATTTCATGTCTCCGTGAATTATCCAGATCTGACCAATTGCTTCCCTAAAAACATGGTACTCACTATTCCTGCTAATTGATCTGTTATTCATTTTGAAAAGCTCGCCGCGGTGATAATATTTCTATCCTTCCTTACGGTCACAGCTCGCCGTGGCATACTCCCAAATTAACTACCTCCTGTATCGCTTGCCCGCTGAACTGACGAAGTAGCCACGGATGTGTTCCTGCGTGAATCCATGGCCACAAGGCCTGTGCTCATCTCTTCGATGACGTTGTTCCTGGACGGTATAGGATATAGGTACGCAAGATCTAATCATCGATGATCCTATATTTTGCATCGATATGTTCCCATCCGTTTTTTCCAAACTCATGACGCTCTCCAGGTTTTATATCAAGTGAGCTTTTTATTTGGCGTATATACTCCTTTTGGATTTTCTTTGGGAGCAGTATATGTAGTCCTTTTGGATTTCCTTTTTTTTTAGAGATAGCAGCATATACTTGTTTTTCTAATCGATAGCTCCCACAGGATACGCTTAGTTTCTGCCTCGTAACTTTCTTTATGCAATGAAAAAGAGTATATTTCGGGTTTTAAAAGAATGGTTATGTTCATCGACTAGCAGATTCTTAATGTATCTCAGTATGTAACTTTTCCATTGATATATTTGCCTTAAACTCTTATTAATTAGTGATTTCGAATTAATATTTCAATCATTAATGAGGGGTAACATACGAATATATTTAATTTAGATTTAAAACAATTAGCATTCTTTTTACATTAGGATTGCTATGTTTTAGTTCCTGATACTATGATCCATTAACTGAATGATGTTGTATATAAGCCATTACGGGTTATATATATACATGATGCCTATTAATCTAACTAATAATCACTTGTCACAAAATAAAACTTGGATGGTTGACAACTCTTACGTGAGATGTGTTATAATACTCCTTTAGAGTAATTTCTAGATCTCCACCACCTTATCATCATTTCATATTGCCCCTTATCGGAAGTTATGCTTTCCGTTTTCAGCCTCAGCAAACCCTTCCGCTTATCATAGTCTTATCTTCGCCATCCCTTAGTTTCCTTAAATTCATTCATATTATATAATCTATCTATAATATAATGATTAACTTATCACCATATCATCATACATCACCCCTATCGAATATTAGGCCCTTATATTTTCAAACTTGTTAAATCCTTTCACTGTTCATAATCTTATATTAGTCTTTCCTTAGTTTCTTTAAATTTATTCCTTAAAATATGGTAATAATATAACAGTTACCTAATCTGGGGTTACCCACATATAGGAGAGATTTCCATCCACCTGATAACGTCCGAGGGGTGTACACTTTCGTTATTCAGGATATTACACCCCGTCTATGGTTATACAGTCGAGAACAGTGACGTGCCTGACTACTCTCGTATAACCAAGTATATCGGAAGTAATCGCCAGTGCCATTGCCATTGCCATAACTTACTATATAACAAATATCCTTATTTCCACGGCTCCTATTACCTTTGTCTCCGATCAATGCTTGTAATAACCTAATTTTATTGCAATTAACATATGTCAATTATTTGCTTACATTGCTTGTCCTTTACTCATCATATTGCGAGCGTTGTTAGGTACTTATTGAGATTTTCAAATTCACACTTGCTCTTTTCATTCTCAGGTAAAAGACCAGTAGAGTGATTGCATCATGCATGGATGTACGCACTCAAGTTTTCAGCACCGTGGCTTATCAATATTAATATATTTTTATTTGGTTAGAAGTAGACCGGTCTTATATTTCAAATATTTATATCCGTTGGTTTTCTAATAAAGTACTCTTAAAAGTTTTAATTCATTGCAATTTTTATTACTACTTTTATAATTATTTATTCTTTCTTTTGACGATGATGTTCTATAATAATATCTTATATTAATATATGAGGTACTGCAACTTTTTTTGTTCCGGTGCTGCCTTTGACCTTTTGACAGACGAAAGGAACCAACTTTTATGCCCATGGCATGAACCAAGGAAATATCTTGGAGCCATCCATCGATATGAGGCTCACCTAACAAGGATGGTCTTGTTGGTGGTTTTCAGAAGCATGGTACCTGGTGCGTATGTCGCTGTGTCGCACAATGCAGACGGTCACCGCGTTAACTGAAGTCAGTCCACTTCTTTTTTTCTAAGCTAACACTACAGCCGACATGTAAGATGTAACCAAGTAACATGATCTGTGGACAGTATTGTTTGGGTTTGAAGTTTGAACAGCTGGAATACGTGTAAGAAGTAATATGACGTTTGATCAACTGGAATACAACTGTGAACAGAGACATGCACATAAATCGCACGAGTGTTGTATTAAATCAGCAAGAGTTGCGAGTTTCAGATAAAAAAAACAGCAAACTTTGTGGCGTTGGAGAACGCTACTCAAAATTCCAAGCGTAGCGCCAAAACTACCGTGCTGCAGAGCTACGTGGAGGAAAACTGTGGAGCCATGCTGGCTTCTGAAGCGCCACGTCATGCGGGAGCTCGGCTGCGCGCGTCATATATAATACACTCACCTCAATGCTTCTCTTGGCACAAATTCCGCGCCTCTTCCTGGCTCCTCATCACCGGCAGGCAAAGCGTTGGCTAGAACCGAGCACCTGTCCCGCAGCATGGCCGCTTATGTCGAGCCACGGCAGTTCGGTCGCCTCGAGCCGGGCTCCGCGCCTGTGCGCGTCACCGCTAACGGCGCCAAGGCGTACCCTCCCGCGAACGGCATCCCGCGCCGCGCCGACTCGCCCGTGCGCGGGTGCGGCTTCCCTCCCCTTATATCGCCACCGCGGAAGGCAAGTGCCGACGGGGACGCGTCGGACGACGAGGAAGACGAGCAGGAGGACTGGCGCGAGCTGTACGGATTGCACCTGCACCTGGAGGTGGAGCCGGCGGTGCGCGACCCGCGCGACGATGGCACCGCGGACGCGTGGATCGAGCGCAACCCGTCGCTCATCCGGCTCACGGGGAAGCACCCGCTCAACTGCGAGCCGCCGCTGGAGCGGCTCATGCACCACGGCTTCATCACCCCGGCGCCGCTGCACTACGTGCGCAACCACGGCCCCGTGCCGCGGGGGTCCTGGTCGACGTGGACCGTCGAGGTGACGGGCCTCGTCAAGCGGCCCACCCGTCTCACCATGGACGAGCTGGTCAACGACTTCCCAGCCGTGGAGGTCCCCGTCACGCTCGCTTGCGCTGGCAACCGGCGCAAGGAGCAGAACATGGTGCAGAAGACGGTGGGGTTCAACTGGGGCCCCGCCGGCGTGTCCACGTCGGTGTGGCGCGGCGCGCGCCTCCGCGACGTGCTGCGCCGGTGCGGCATCATGCCCCGCAAGGGCGGCGCGCTCAACGTGTGCTTCGAGGGGGCCGAGGACCTCCCCGGAGGCGGAGGCTCCAAGTACGGCACCAGCATCACGCGCGAGTGGGCATTGGACCCGTCGCGGGACATCATGCTCGCGTACATGCAGAATGGCGAGCCGCTCCTGCCGGACCACGGCTTCCCCGTGCGCGTCATCATCCCAGGTTGCATCGGCGGCCGCATGGTCAAGTGGGTCAAGCGCATCATCGTCACCACCGCCGAGTCCGACAACTACTACCATTACCGGGACAACCGCGTCCTGCCGTCGCACGTCGACGCCGAGCTCGCCAACGCAGAAGGTAAATTAACTGAGAACAACCTTACACCGAGTTCTTACGTCTTTAATTCACGAGAAATGGAATGACTGAAATAAGCAAATGTTTGGGTTGTGCAAATGCGCAGCGTGGTGGTACAAGCCGGAGTACATCATCAACGAGCTGAACATAAACTCGGTGATCACGACGCCGGGGCACGACGAGATCCTGCCCATCAACGCCATCACGACGCAGCGCGCCTACACCATGAAGGGATACGCCTACTCCGGTGAGTCCTCCTAGAGCCTCTGACTTGCCTTACCTTCGGCTGTGACTTGAATTACTTGGAGCCAGCGGTAGTATGATAAGGTAAACTTGCCAATGTTCTTTTGAGGGGTTGTTCAGAGAGGGTGTTCAGAACAGCATTGTTTTATAGTTTATTTTTACTATAGATAATTTATTTTTTTACTGTAACTAAGTTGATTTATTTGATATAATTAAATTTTTTAAAAAATAAAAATAGAAAAAAAAATATGTTAGCACATCACAGACAATGCAAAAGAATACGGGAAAAAAGGCAAAAAAAGTTCAAAAAAAACTAGAAAAAGACGAAAGTAATAAATATTAAAAAAAGCAGAAGTCAGAAGTCAGGAGCTAAATTGAGCGGTGCCGGTAATTTATGTTCGTATTGTCTACAGTAAAATAATTCTTCTACAATATCTAGATTTTAAATAGAGTATCTAGACTAGATCTATTAATCTATTATAGTACAAACAATAGTGACTTTATTTATTTCAGCCAAAATCATCTATGAGTATATCTTTTTATAAGCTTCTCTATAAGTTGTTATTATTTATAAGCTAAAATCAATATGAATAGAACATTATACTTCCATTTTGCATGCATTTTGTCTCACCAATATACACTGTTACGTTAGTCTAAAAAACATATAAAGTTCCGTGCCTCGGAAAATCTACGGTACTTTTAGATGACACAACATGTACCCTCAATACCATTTGAAAAACTGATGACAATCTAATCCAACTAATATCTTCTGCATTCTCTCTTGTAGTCCTACTTAATTAACCTGTTTACCTTAAAATTAAAGAGTAATATCTTGGGCTTGTTATAGGTCATTTGCCCAAATAAGAGAAATGAACTGATGAAGGGAATCTGGTTGGTGGTATCTCGAAGGGCTATTTTTCTTTTTCTTTTATTTTCTGAATAAGTCACTGTGAGACTTTTAACAATTTGTGGACACTTGGGACCAAAAAAGAACCTCAATCTTTGCAACCTTGCTCCTTTATCTCATGGTTCGTTTTATTAGAACAAAGATGTCCCGTCTCAAACGGGCCGGCACTGAAACCGAAGCGCATCCGCTCGTTTCAGCTTTTTTTCAGTTTCAGTTTCTAATTTCAGCTTCAGCTTTTTTTCACTATTCAGTCATTCGTCTTTTTCTGAATTATTTTAGATTTTTTAGACTTTTTTGCATTTTTCTTTTTTTCCGTATTCCTTTGCATTGTCCGTGATGAGCTAACATATTTTTTCTATTTTTATATTTTTTTTAATTTAATTATGTCTAAAAAGTCAAATCAGCTACAGTAAAAAAACAGCTACAGTAAAACCATCACTAAAAAGAACACCCTATACACGGAATGAGATCACCGATCGATTCTTGGAACAACTCGTAAAGATAGTTCATGCAAAGCTAACGCATCCAAGATTACATATTTTTCAATACATATCCCGGCTCATAGAATATAATCACTATGGAACTGCTAAACATCAGCCCAATGATTTCTTTGTCAAATTTCTCACCTTAAAAGATTTCCTTCAAGATTTCTGCTCTAGCAAGATAGTTATCTTCTTTGGCTTCGCTAACCACACACGCAAGTGCCCTAGCTATCACCGGAGAAGCTGGCTCCTCGCCGCCGCCGGGTTAAGGCTCGGGTTTAGTGGGTTAGGGTTTCGGAGGTTTCACCATAGGCTAGATTTAGAGAGAGGGAGGGGTAGCGATGAGGCGACGGTGGCACCGCCGGCTACAGGTCGATGGCAGACAAGGGGGCAGTCGATGGATGGGGCAACTAGATTCGAGTGGTGAGTCAGGTTGGAACAGTAGAAGGTAGTCAGGGTGGTAAATTCGACGACGGTGAGTCTCCAGAGACAAAGAAAAAGGATCGCAATGATGGTAGAAGCTTGGTGGTGGTAGAAAAGGTAAGAGACGACGGAGTGAGGAGAGGGCTGTCATGGGCAATGGCAGGCGTCATCAATGGAGAAACCGTTGAGAAGGTTGAGAACGACGGTAGGAGCTTGATAGTAGCAGCCATTTATGATTTATTTCTCTAGTGTTGACCATATTAGCGTCATGGTAGTACTCGGAAACCGGGTGCGTGATACTGTGTGTAGTTTGTTATGTGCATTTGGTGCACTTTTCTGGTAGCTGGGGAAAGCATATACAATTGGGGAGTTAGCACTTCGTGGCACCCAAAAGCTGTTTGGTGGAGTGCTACCAAAACGCTGCCTTTGGAATTGTCAGAAGCTATACCACTGTTGTGTGTCAAGGGGAGAAAACCATAGTCCATAGTACTTGCTTTATTTTTGTCAGGACGTGTGGCAAGCTTGCTAGGTTGTACCTGGTGCCGGCTTGCAGAGACAAATGGATTCGTGGTCGAAAAGAGTATGAAACCGTTCATACAAATAGCAATTTAACTATTTTTTAAAAAAATAATTATCAAATGTCTAGTTTTATAAATCTACTCTCTCTCCAAGTTCAACAGACACGACAAGCAACACGTGTTAATACGTACCATCTGCCATGCTACAGAAGCTCAGCAGGTACTACCAGGCTACAGGGGCTCAGAACATGGCAACTAATTAGCACTAATTAAATATGATCAACATTAATTAAGTATGATTAACACTAAATAATTATAAACAACAATTAAAAGGGTAGCTGGTTGGCTTTCTGCCGAGCTCCCTCCACTCGGTAGACACTTGCTGAGCACAAGAAGAGGACTAAATTTGTAAAAATAAATATTTAGAGACAAAATTTAAATAAAAAAACTATAATGCTATTTATGCGAACAATTCCAATTCGTGTGCCCAACCGCAGCTAAAAAAAAGTTTTTCTTTCTATCTACACTGTATTAGCAGAACTTTTTCCGATGCATGTTCCTTCTCTGGTTCGGTTAGGGGAAACCTTTAACCTTCCATCACTAAATGATGCTAACAATTTCCTGCCTCCAAAGTACTACGGGTCTATTTGGTTCGTAGCCATACCTTAGCAAGATTTCTTTTTTTCACCTAGATCCCACACATTAGTAACTAAAAAATTGTGACGAGATTCTTTTTTTGCTAGCCAACGTGTGGCGCCAATTTTAATGACCTAACGTTAAGCTGGTTTGGCAAAAACAATTATGATAAAAGTCTGGTAACATTAGTTGGAATCCAGCAACATGACACTGAATATTCTGGCGTCGACAGAAACGTGTCGAATCCGAATTACGTACATGCATGCATAAACCGTCACATGCTAGCAGTGACCTCTTTTTTACACGCTAAACAGTAACGGCCGGGCAGTAAGCTAGTGAGCCATGGGGCTGACGAGTGTTTCTGTTGTGGTTTTGGTAGGCGGTGGCAAGAAGGTGACGAGAGTGGAGGTGACGCTGGACGGCGGCGAGACATGGTTAGTGTGCGCGCTCGACCACCCGGAGAAGCCCAACAAGTACGGCAGGTACTGGTGCTGGTGCTTCTGGTCCGTCGAGGTCGAGGTTCTCGACCTCCTCGGCGCCAAGGAGGTCGCCGTCCGCGCCTGGGACCAGTCGCTCAACACCCAGCCCGAGAAACTCATCTGGAACGTCATGGTACGTACGCACCTAGCTAGTACATCTGATCCCCGTATACAACCATGACGTTGTGTACTTGTCATTTGCGAACTTACGTAAGGGCGTTCTGAATTCTGATGGTTTTGGTTGGTTTTGGCAGGGGATGATGAACAACTGCTGGTTTAAGGTGAAGGTGAACGTGTGCCGGCCGCACAAGGGGGAGATCGGGCTGGTGTTCGAGCACCCGACGCAGCCGGGCAACCAGTCGGGCGGGTGGATGGCGCGGCAGAAGCACCTGGAGACGGCGGAGGCCGCCGCGCCGGGGATCAAGCGGAGCACGTCCACGCCCTTCATGAACACCACCGACGGCAAGCAGTTCACCATGTCCGAGGTGCGCAAGCACGCGTCGCAGGACTCAGCGTGGATCGTCGTCCACGGCCACATCTACGACTGCACCGCGTTCCTCAAGGACCACCCGGGCGGCGCCGACAGCATCCTCATCAACGCCGGCACCGACTGCACGGAGGAGTTCGACGCCATCCATTCCGACAAGGCCAAGGCGCTCCTCGACACCTACCGCATCGGTGAGCTCATCACCACAGGCACCGGATACAACTCCGACAACTCCGTCCACGGCGCGTCCAACCTCTCCCACCTCGCCCCCATCCGCGAGGCCATCAAGGCCGCCGCCCCCGTCGCGCTCTCCAGCCCGCGCGAGAAGGTACCTTGCCGCCTCGTCAACAAGAAGGAGCTCTCCCATGACGTCCGCCTGTTCCGCTTCGCGCTGCCGTCCTCCGACCAGGTGCTCGGCCTCCCTGTCGGCAAGCACATCTTCGTGTGCGCCAACATTGACGGGAAGCTGTGCATGCGGGCGTACACGCCGTCGAGCATGGTCGACGAGATCGGCCAGTTCGAGCTCCTCGTCAAGGTGTACTTCAAGAACGAGCACCCCAAGTTCCCCAACGGCGGGCTCATGACCCAGTACCTGGAATCGCTCCCGATAGGCTCCTACATCGACGTCAAGGGGCCTCTCGGGCACGTCGAGTACACCGGCCGCGGCAACTTCATGATCAATGGCAAGCACCGGCACGCGCGCCGGCTGGCTATGATCGCCGGCGGGAGCGGGATCACGCCGATGTACCAGGTGATCCAGGCTGTGCTGCGCGACCAGCCGGAGGACGAGACGGAGATGCACCTCGTGTACGCGAACCGGACGGAGGACGACATCCTGCTGCGCGACGAGCTCGACCGGTGGGCGGTCGAGTATCCGGACAGGCTCAAGGTGTGGTACGTCATCGACCAGGTGAAGCGGCCAGAGGAAGGGTGGAAGTACAGCGTCGGGTTCGTGACGGAGGACATCCTGCGGGAGCACGTGCCGGAGGGTGGCGACGACACGCTCGCGCTTGCCTGCGGGCCGCCGCCGATGATCAAGTTCGCCATCTCGCCCAACCTGGAGAAGATGAAGTACAACATGGCCGATTCTTTCATCGTGTTTTAAAATTCGTAGGTGCCAACTATTATTTCGGTACCATGCATCGACAAACCATGCATGCATGGGAAGGATTATAAGTTGTGCACTTGTATTGTTGTGCACTTGTATTCTTGCTCTCCTAGAGTACATAGGCGATGATATTTTGCCCTCTCAGAATGTGAAGTTTATGCAATTCTGAGCAGGCTGTAATTTATTCCTTTCTGTATACTAGTATGTAATTAATTAATATTGCTGTTAGCATTGAGAGGGAAGGATCTGATTATGTATTGTTCATTAACTACTACAGAAAACCGTATCACATACGGTTCAAAAACGTTATCACAGATGATTTTCTGAACCGTCTGAATTTATAGGTCAGTGATAATCGAAGATTATCACAGACGGTTTGAAAACCGTCTGTGGAGTAAATATTACAGACGGTTTGTAACTAAAAACCGTCTGTGATAGCTACCATCGCAGACGGTTTGTAAGAATAAACCGTCTGTGATATATCAATATCACAGACGGTTTGTAACAAAAAATCGTCTCTGCTAAAGGTTAAATATACGTGCCTAATCCTCAATGCAACGTACGTACAATATGGCTTCTACTATTCTTGTGATCATCTCCTTCCTCTCATTTATTCATCAAGAGTTGTTCAGCCGGAACTTACACAGGCGGCCAGCAATTTACATCTAGAGCAGTTTCTCCGCACACGCCCTGCTCTTCTTCTCCAACTTTATTGCATCCGTCAGCTCGACCTGATCATCTGCCGTCGACGGAGGCATCTCGCTGCCACTCAAGAAAGGGAAACAGCCCTCACCCTGGTTCTTCTCAACAATGTGCACAGAGCGGAAGAAGCTCTTGTGGCATTGGAGAGACTGATGGATAGCATTGCCGATCAAGCAGAAACGGCAGATTCTGAGGAATCTTATAATGCTATCCTCTATGAGATTATGAGCTATGCTACTGATCATTTGCTCAGGCTGGAGGAGGAAGTGCTGAGGGTAAGGACAATCTTAACGACGTTCGAGAACTCAGCGGCTGATCCTCCAACTCCCAAAGTCGAAGAAGAAGCGTACGAAACCCTGAAGATTAGAATCTGGGAATCTCTTTATCTGTGTGACTTTTGTAATAAATTTGCATTTAATTTATGATCTCTTGTCTCAGTAGTTTTGTAGGTAAGTTATTAGAAGCAATGTGTACTTATATATTAACTAGTTCTGTAGTTAAGTTATTAGAAGCAATGTGTACGTACTTATATATTAACCTCTGATAGAAAACATTACAGACGATTTTGTATTACAAACCGTCTGTGATAATTCTAAGATTATGACAGATGGCTTGTAATACAAACCGTCTGTGATAATCAGCTTATCACAGGCGGTTTTAAATAAAAAATTATCTGTGATAATTTCAGATTATCTGTGATACTGAAATATCACAGACGGTTCATTGGTAAGAACAGCCTGTGATACTTGTTTTCTCCGACGCCATCAACACAGACGGTATCCAAATTAAAATCGTCTGTGTTAATATCGGTCACAGATGATTTTGTCAAACCGTCTGTGATTTGGCGTCTAGTATTAGGCTTTCTGTAGTAGTAATTGTTTGAAGAAAATGAAATACAACTAGTTTTTGGGTTGTGAACTTGTATATTGCGCTCTGAAATACTACACGTTGTTCTGAAAGGATTGGCTTGAACTGCCTATACAACTCGGGTGTTTGGAATAGCGATAGCTTCTGGCTGAAATTTTGCTGTAACTAGTTGATTTTTTTACTATAGTTGAGTTGACTTATTGGGCATAATTAAATTAAAAAAATGTAACAATAAAAACGATATGCTAACGTATCACAGGCAATATAAAAGAATACAAAAAAATAAAACACAAAAATACTAAAAAAATGCTAACAAACAAAAAGCTACAATACTCTAAGGGCACGTACAACAATTCAGACGGCTGCTGTCTGTATATACATGCATATCACACATAGACAACAAAAAAGACAGCTTGTACAATGAACTGTCTATTTAGTTGTCTGCAACCTCATTAAAAAAACAACAAAAAAGACAGCTTATAAAAAAGACGGCTCGTACAATGCTCGTAACGTCGTCTCTTCGCCTAGGAGCACGAGCGTAGGCCGTCTCTTTGTGAGAGGATGGTTTGTGTCTCTCTCTTCCTTAATTACAGTCCACATTGAATGATTTTACTGTGTTAGCATGGTAAAAATAGTAATTATCTATGGATTGTACATGCTCTAAAGGTTTGTCGAACGTCGAACGCGGACGGTGGCCGACGCAATTACAGCTGAGTACTTCTCTTTCTCCGTTGCTAAATGGGTGATGTGAAAATATGCAACACAGAGATTTGGCCAATTTTTCGGATTATGACGAATGGAAAATGGGTACATCCCGAACCGGGAAAAAAAAAGGAGATTCGGCCTTAATGAGGTGCCAGCTTAAGAAGTATAGAGTTCTTTTTTTTTTAGTGTCCTGTTCCTGGGAAATTTCGAGGCACTATGTTGGTTATTGGTTTCATAAATCTGTGGCATTTGGTTTCATATATATTTTTTTGTGTTATTTTGAGAAATTTTGATGCATCTATGTTGATCATATCGAGGATTAGCTTCACAAGCCAAGCTTACAAAATGGCATTTCGGGCTTCAGATTATAGGGCCAGGCCAGTGCAGACCACGTCAAGGCCCAGTCGAGGCAAGGGTTAATCAGCCCAGCTTGCCCATTGTCTTTTCCACGAGCAATCCGCACGGCCGAAACTCGAAACGCCGCCAGCCTCCCAAAACGTGTCCTTCGAAGCTTTCCCTTCCGCCGCTCCCATTTCAAAACGCGCACCTCCGAAAATCAAAATCAAAACCAAAACCTCCCAAATCCCCAAACCCCAACTCCGACGCCCAAAATGCGGCGCGGCGGCCGCCGCCTCCCCAAGTCCTCCCTGGCGCCCTCCTCTGCGGTCGAGCGCACCCCGTCGCTGGACCCGCACGTCCTCCACCCGCGCAACCTCGACCTCGCCTTCTCCCGCCGCGACTCCGACGCCGCCAGCCTCTGCAGCAGCCGCCCCTCCTCCATCGGAACGGCCCCCTCCCTCGCCGCCCCCATCGTCCACCTCTCCGACCGATCTTCCCAGGCCGCCGCCCTCCGCGCCGTCAATGCCTACCTCGCCCCGGCCATCCACCTCCGCCCACCTCTCCCCGCCGGCCGCGACATCCAAGCTGCCTTCCGCCACCTCCTCGACCGCCTCAACTTCCCCCACCAGGACGCCTTCGAGGACGACCTCCTCCTCCTTCTCCGCCTCCTCGGCTGCCCCTACAAGCTCACCCGCTCCGCCCTCAAGGCCCCTGGCACCCCGCACTCCTGGCCGCCCCTCCTCTCCGTCCTATACTGGCTCACACTCCTCGCCCGCGTCTCTGACAACCTCGACGCGTCCTCTTCCCCCTCCGCCGCCACCGCAAATGACCTCATGCTCTACATCACCCACAGCTACTCCCTATTCATCTCCGGTGACGATGAGGCTGTTGCCTCCCTCGATGAGGAATACGTCTCCAAGGCCCGCTCCCATGCCGAGGCGGCCGCTGAGGCCGTCCAGGCGCTGGAGAAGGAGGCCGAGGATCTGGAGGCGAAGAGGACTAAGCTCACCTCAGGGCCCTCGCGGCGGGAGGCCCTGGAGGCGGAGAAGGAGGCCTTCACTGCGGACGTCCAGAAGTTTGAGGCAGTGGTGAAGAGCTGGGCCAACAAGATCAAGGAGAAGGAAGAGTCGTTGGTGGATTTGGAGAAGGAGCTGGAGGCGAAGGTGATGGATGGGCGACGCATGGTGGCCGAGAATGAGGAGCTGGTGAAGAAGGTGGAGGCGCAGGTGGTGAATGTGAGGGATGCCGATAGGATGCAGAGGGAGATGCAAGCGGTGGAGCTTGATATTGCCAAGGTGGAGAATGGGAAGGTGATGTTGGATGAGAAGGGGTGGGAGCTCGAAGCTGCGGTTGTCAGGAAGCTCGAGGAGATCGAAGCGCTTGCTGAGCAGTGCAACCAGGCCCTCAGAAAGTATGAATGCCCTACAAGAACCTTTAACTTTCTGATTCCTCGAATTTATTCATATCCTTCATCAATAACTAATGAACCATTTGTAATTTAAGCAACGGGAAGTTTATGCTAACCATGTCATTCTTATTTTATATTTAAAGAAAATATCTATTTTCTTCAAATTAACACGGAAAGGATGATATGATATGTATTTTCTTTAATTGTTAGAGTTCAATTTGATATGTGCTCAATATATGTGTTAGGAAAAAGAATACGAAGGCCTGATCTTTTATATACTTTCTTGAGGTTAAATTAAGTGAGCTACTGTGTACTGTATGTTCATCACCAATAATTCTGCTGTCAGTCATGACTCATGAGTCACATGTTATATAGGCATGTACATACATAAACTCTGGATTGACATGGTGAATTACAATGTGTACAATGCAGTCTTCCACTAGTATACATTTTGCTGAATAGAGACTATTTCTATTTTATCCACCAGAAAGGATAGGGAAATTATAGGACACCTTACATTTTGCCCAGAATTTGCTTTATCTCCCTGAATTGTTTCTGCGATTTAACTCTTCATTTAATCCCCTCAATCCCTGTTATCCCTTTCTTTAGTTTTGCGGTTAAAATGCCTAGAATTAGCACGTGGACCCACTTTACAGTAGCAAACACCATGACCCCTTCCTCCCTGGCTATCACTAGAGACATACACATTATTGGGCCCACCTGTTTGGTTATTAACAAATTGGGATCAAATGGACAAAGCAGGCACATATGTATAGGAATAGGCAGGGTGTACATCATTGTTTCAATTGGTCATAAATATACGGGATCATGTATAGCCTGTGTGCTAATTCTGTGATAGTTGAGCATAAAATAGATAGAGTGGGTGACTAGAAACTAAGAGGATAATGCAAAAGGCTAATATTATTTTAAAAAACGCTGTTAGCATAGATTCTGGGTAAAATGCAAGTATGATTGTATAATGTCCCTAAATTATATGTCAATGCTCAGCTAGTTAGTGAAAGCACAGATCAAGATCTAAAATATCCTTTTTTTTTTATTGTGGTTTTGTTGCTTGCATTTTGCTTTACAAGTTCCTTCTACTAGCTCAAATTCTATTCTGAGCTTTTTGCCTTATTGTCAAACACTGCTGTGCCATTTTACAGATTGAAACCTGGTATTAATTTCCAGTACATGCTAAACGCAAAAGGATCCATCCCAGCTGAGATCCTAGGTACCAGTTACAAAACTGTCCTGAAGCCTGCACTCAATGCTCTTGCTGATGAGACTAAAAGGATATCTGTCTCAAAGCTTGATGATTCAATTGATCTAGAAAAGCAATTGCAAGGAAATGTTAAAATCCTGGAGGAGAAAAGGAGTCATATTTCCGTCGTACAGGCAAAAACTGATGAGGTCAGTCCACCTTGTTACATATCACAGTAAAAAAATAAACTAAGACCTGAAAGTCCATTTTTCTTTTTAACTTTGGTTTCTGTTCATGATCTATTTTTTAAAAACCCAGGCATCAAAATGGAAGCACTTTCAGAAACTTAGCCGAAGTTATTCAAACTTCTAGCAACATGGAAGTTCTATACCATGAGTTGATAAGATTAGTCCAACAGTCTATTGTCATGAATTCAGTGCCCATTACAGTGTTTTATAGAACTGGCCTATTATTTATTTGCAGGGCATCATGCTAAAAATACTTAAGTCAACACTAGCAAATGGCTTACTTCCTTTGTACTTTTTATATTTGGTTTCTATAGTTAGACAAGTTTAGTGATATGCATTTTCTGGTAGAAATATGCCGTACTGCTGGTATGTGGATTGTTTTATTGCTCATTGGCTGCTACAGCAACAGAACCGAATGAATGGTGCTCATGTGTAACCTGTTACCAACGATAATCTATGCTGCTATGCCTATTCCCATATGGACTGCATGGGCTGGTGGAGATTTAAATCAACACTCGCTTTAATCATTGTTCTGATTGGCTTATTAAGATAGCAAAACATCTGGAGATCTTTTTTTAGTCAAACATGTGGTTGAGTTGAAAGCACTTCACTAACGGAAGCTGTATGCATCGTTTCTGCCACATGATGTACGTGGTCTTAGCACTTTAGTTATCCTTATCATGATTGGATAAACATTTATGTACCCAGATTCGGAAGAATGGTGCTCTGTATAAACTTTGAAGTGGCAGTAGGCATGGAGAGTGTGCTTACATATCAAGTTTGTAGAGGAAGTATTGAACATTTGGTTTCAAGGCTATAACAATTATAAATTTATAATGCATTCATTAGCGTTATTTTTTATGTTGGTGTTATAGATTCATACTGTGGCATAGATTACTCTAGAAGGCATCGACAGCAGACCGCCCAGATTACAGAGGAAGACGCGGCAGTCGCTGCAAGTGGCAATATCTGACGGGCTACAGCGGTGGCGGCAACATGGTCTGCACTCAGTGGCAGGTTATGGGTTTTGGATAGTCAAGGAGCATTAGGAAAGTATTAGCAATATATGGAGTCTGTTTGGATTGCTTAACAATCCAGCTAGCTAAGTGTATCCGAGTCAGTTAAGGGATAGAGTCCAGGTTGGAGTCGGCTTGTATAGCCCTATATATATGGGCTGAAATTGAAAGGAATAAAGCAAGCAGTAAGAAGTAATTCCTTCCAGAAATCAGAGCAGCAAACCTGGCCGGTGAAAATCCTGGAGGGGAGCCTGCTCCTCGTTATCCCTTGCGATCTAATCCCAATTCGCAGCATCTCCTTCTTCCGCCTCTTTCCTGCCACCGCAAATCTTCACAGAATCCCAGCTGTATCAGTTGGAAATTGCATTTTTGCATTCATTTCATGGATTATTCTGTTATGTGTTGTGATCAGACTTTAGGACTATCACATAGTCTTTGACAAAAATCTTTGTTAAAGGGATTCTTGTGTTTTTCTATGTAGTAACATTCCATTTATTGTGTTCTGGTTTGCACCCCTTTTGGGCTTTCATCGATTCCTTGTATCTAGTTCTTTTCATGGTGATTCCAAACATTTATCAATTTAGACAACTGCTAGAGCCTGTATTTACTGTACAACTCAAGTTGTTTTGGAGTCCTACAGCATAATCACAATATCTAGCTTTTGCTTTTTGGAAAACAGTTGCAAAAGAGTGACGTTTATTTTTTCTCGCTGTTTACATTTCAATTTATGTTTCTCAGATGGTTGCTCTATTGAATTCACTGGATCTTGAAATTGGAAATCATGTTTCAAGATGCACAGCTGATGCTAGACAAATGAAAGATGAGTTAGAGAGAAAGGAACATCACTTGACTACTGTTGAAAAGGAGGCTGACGAATTTTTGAAGGTACTTCTCATTTATGTTTTGTGTTACTTAAATGTGTTCCCTTACCAGATCTAGCATGACGCATGGACAATCAGATAACTTGAAGCAATTTGATTGGACAGAGTTCTGAACATAGGCTCCAAGATGCATTACAGGAAGCTGATGACGAAACTCAAATGTGCGCAAGCGAACTTCTGCAACTTATTGATTCCATTACAGAGTATAAAGAGTTCATGGAAACATCAATTTCTGGAATGAAGAAAGACCTTTATGAATGTGCGGATGACATAGCTTCTTTGCCAGCCAAGATGATCGCTCCCAGTCAGACCTCTGCTAATCCTTGACTGTGAACGAAGTTCCACATGAAATTGGTGTTGCCCCTTCTCAGCAGCTTCTCTTATTATTTTGAAAATGTGTAGCTTCTCTTATTTGAGGTCACAAGATTAGTGCTGCATTGAGCTTGTTTGACCTGAAGATGCTGAAGTGGTTATTTACATCTTATATATCGTGATTACTGTGGCTGTTGGGGAATGGCTTTGGTTCTTGAAGACTTCCATGGATGTTGAAGCCCAAGCTCAAGCAGAAATTTGCCGTTGTAGAATTTGTCCCCGCACGGCTACCTTGAAACGCTTGAACTATCTGTTTGTATTTAAATCGAGTCTAGGTTGGAGTTATTATGGCCCAGTTAGGTGAATTTGGTTTTGTTTGAGAGAGGGCTTGTCTCAGTTGTCCCCGATTTGGTGTCATGGGTGTTATTGATCTCTTCCTATGGATGAGATCTGTTGTACCATTTAGTTGTACCATCTTCTTAATACAAATAGCGTAGCTCTCCTACGCTATTTCCCCACTAGTTTGTTGGCCTGTTCTTGCGCTTTCAAAGATGGGTCGACCGCAGGTCCTAATCCATCGCAAGGCGAAGGGAGCAATGGGATGTTTCGTGCTTCAAGTTGGAGCACATTACGTATTTGGTAGTCCATTGCATGTTGGACTGTTGATTAGTTTTCTCATCGTTCTTTTAGGGTATGTACAATGTAATACATTCCTGATGAAAGAGAGTCCTCTAAGTCAACTCAGGGCCTGGCTGTGATATATAGCTTTTGACTGAAATTTTTAAATTTTAGTTGTTTGTTACAGAGATGACGGAAGAAAGATACTCATTTGTGATTTTAGATGGTATAAATATTAGGCTTTTAACGTGTACTACAATTAATTTATAGATTCTGTTTTAAAAAATACTTTATTTAAAAATTAAGTACTATAACAAAAACTAAAAACAGTTTCTAAAAGCGGCTCCAAACAAACCCTCAAGCTTTACATAAAGTCATTCTCCAATGTATGGTGATTTTAGGTAGTGGTTTGAAACATTTGTATTTCAGCCCCGTCATTTTTTTATCAGTCCCACTAATTGTACTTTTATTTAATATTTTATAATGAAAACCCTATAGAGAAGAAATATATTACAAACCCACACCTAGTCCCACCCTCAGCGACCCTAAGAAAAGAAAATAGATTACATATGTGTTCCTCACCGTATCACCCCTCTCCCACCGTCACCCTCACCCTCTTTCCCCCAAATCCGGCTAGCACCATTCTATGGTTGGCAGGTGGTGGTGGAGCTAAAATGATAAGAAAAACAAGATTTATTGGTTGGCTTGGGATAAGTTGACACTTCTTAATAGTAAGGGAGGTTTGGGCTTTCGGGATCTTCATTTGTTCAATATGGCCATGCTGGCTAGACAAGTTTGGAGGATTCTGGTCTTTCTGGATACATTGTGTGGCCAAGTGCTTAAAGCAAAATATTTTCCTAACAGTAGTATACTGCAATGTGTGGCACAGGATGGGATTTCTTACTCTTGGAGGAGCATTCTCAAAGGGGTGAATCTGCTGAATCAAGGGCTCATATGGCGCATTGGCAATGGTGAATCAGTGAATATCTGGACGGATCCTTGGATTCCTCACGGCAGTACAAGACGTCCTGGTACAAGTAGGGGGACGACGGTGTTGACAAAGGTGGCCGATTTGATGGACCCGAGCTTGGGATCTTGGGATGAGACCTTAGTGCAGAATGTTTTCTCAGAGTTTGATGTTGAGGCCATACTAAAACTGAGAGTAAACCAAGATACGGTAGATAGACCGGCGTGGCATTATGAGAAAAAGGGGATCTTCTCAGTTAAGTCAGCGTACAGGTTGGCGATTCAGAACAGGGAGAATGAGCTTGGTAGAGATGCAGCAAGTGCTGAACCAGGCCCAGATGGGGACTCCCTTTTCAGATGGGATAAAATTTGGAGTATGGAGGTCCCAAACAAAATGAAAATGTTTCTGTGGCGTGTAGCCCATAATAGCTTGGCTGTCCGGCGGAATTTGAGCCGAAGAGGGATGAAGGAGGACACCCTGTGCCCCATGTGTCATAGGCTGGATGAAGATTGTGGGCATCTCTTTTTCAGATGTAAAGAAGTAAAGGAGTGCTGGAGAGGACTAAACTTAGAGGAATATCGCAATATCCTAGCAGCTTGTTTTTCTGGCCGAGATTTGCTGAGGAAAATTTGGTCCTTTCCACATCCAATCCAGCTACAAATTGTGGTTCTATTATGGAGGTGATGGTCGGTAAGGAATAAGGTGAATGCCGGGGAAAGAAGAGCCACATATCTTGAGGTCTGTTCACTTATATCTTTCTATGTTTTAGAATTTGAAAAGGAGAGGAAAACCACGAAATATCAGAAGCAAGTCAGTCTCAAATTATGGCAGCCGCCACCGGAAGATCTGTACAAGATTAATATTGATGGCTCCTTTAAAGCTGGTTCGGGTCAGGGAGGATGGGGTTTCGTCGCGAGGGACAGTGCTGGTGAGTTCCTTCAGGGGGGCTGCAGCAATCTGTGCAGAGTGGAGAGCCCTTTCGCCGGCTACCGGCGGCTCAGATAGTCTGCAGAGGATAGCACATTTGGGAATGGCGAGGCTTATTCTGGAGTCTGATGCGTCTGATCTGGTACAGGGTTTGACCTCGTTGGAGTTTGATCAAAGTGTGCATGGAAGTCTCCTCAAGCAAATTAGAGATTTCATTGACTCTTCCTTCGACTACTGCAGCATTCGACATTGTCCGAGAAATTGCAACAAGGTGGCTGATCGCCTTGCAATGTATGGGGCGAGCGTGGTTAGCTCTGGCTCGATGGAGTTCATGAGCCAAGTCCCCTCCTTTGTTTCCAGCTTGGTCTCCGACGATCTGGCTAGAGATAATGTCTAATGGAAACAAGCTTTCTGAGCTCAAAAAAAAAAATCCGGCTAGCACCAACGTTGTCCTGAGCTCACCACACCGGCATCTCCAGCCGTGACGCTTGAAGCTCACCTCAATGGCATCTCCGGCCATCCCTGCCACCACTCCAGATGCCGTCGCTAGATCTGGAGCTCACCTTGCTAGTCGTCGAGAGCTTGTCGCTGTCGCCACTCTGTGGCCAGATCTGACCGAATTTGGTCGCCGCTGCCTGATCGTGCTGGTCGTCGTCATCCTGTTCCCCGTGAAGCTCGTCGTCCCCCACCGCCGATCGCGCTCATCATCGTCATCCACGTCGTCCTCCACAGTCGATCGTCCTCCGCTGCCAGATGCGCTTGGGCTACCAGGTGCTCTCCTTTTCCCTGACCACACCTCTCCCATGGACCACTCCTTTTCCTCAAGCCCACCTCCTCCTTTGCAAGCTGCTTTGACACCTTGCAAGCACCCATTCTGCCTCCATGCTGGCATCCCAACCTGAGGCATCGCATTTTACATGCCCTTAGCGTACCTACATGTATTAGGTTACTGATTGACGCTTCCAATGATGCGTGACTCCAAATTAGCCAATGGCATCACTCGACGATTTATCAACCATCAAAGCCGACGAAGGCATCGCCGCCACCGGCGGAGGTGCACAAATTTCGTAGCATATCCGATGGCAAGAAATTCGACTGACGTCCCAAAAAAATGATTATCAGGTGATGTATCGCAACTATGCTGTCTTTGAATATCAAGACAACATGCATAGCTACTTCCATGACGAAGTGGCAGGGGTGATTTACTGCAGAAATTGTGAAAATAGAATATGATGACGAAGAACGTAGAGAGCATTAATTTTAATTTGCGAGGGGAGAAAGGTTGATGTTGAGAAAAAACAAAGAAAATGGAACTATCGACAACACACAATAGCGACTACTCAAGAGACAAGAGACGGTTAAATATGTGGATAATCATATAACGATCACTAACTTACACAATGATCTTGTGGTGGGCACGGATGTGCGGGTAGGAGCTTATCCTGTTAGCTAGGTGTAGAGTTCGTAATTTGTGTTTCAGTGTGCCGATGTTAATTCAGGTACTGCCTAACGAATCCTTGTTTTTAGGCCCTTTTAAACAGCTTCCGGTAACTTTTAGAAATTCATTTTTAAATAGGATGGTTTCTTATTATGATTTCTATAAGTTAATTGTAAGAGTTACTATAGGACTATTTTAAACTGAAAAACTTCTTAATACAAATATTTTTTTTACCTTTTAATCTCTCATAATCAATCAAAAACTAAAATCATAGTCAATAGCAAAAAGTCACACCCCACACAGCCCTTCATTATGCATTCTAGACATTACTTTAGAGGAGTCGCGTCAAACCATTCGCAATCCATCGTACGCCACGGGTGGACGTCAGGGCTGATATGTGGCGTCCGTTGCCCAGGGTGTACTTGTCAACCTTTAAAAATTTTAGTTACGCCTCTTCACCTAGCACAACGTTGTTGGCCATTTAGCACCTTTTGCTCGATCGTTCGATGTTTGGAGAAGGGATATGACCGTAGTTGTCGATTCTATTTAGTCTATTTCAATTTATCTCTTGATATAAAATATACCGGTATCAATCTATACCAACGTACCATTCCTGATCAGTATATGTAATATGTGCTCCCCCACCACTACTAGCATTAACATCAAATCAATTTATGGCAGAGGATATCTTTTGTGGGGTGGAATCTCGAGAAGAATATACCCCTAAAATTGGTAATTCAAATCCGAAAAAAAATATGTTAATCTATCACAAACAACACAAATGAATACAGAAAAAAACAGGCAAAACCCCCAATCAGCAGCTCTGATCATCCAAGAACCAAGAAGTCAAGAATTGTACAGCAGTAGTCTTCCCAACACCTGCATCAGACTTAGAGACCGCGAATAGCCGGGATCTTTTCCTTGCGCGAGCAGATGAAGCAACACAAGATAGGGTCGAACTGGTGTGTGTGTGTGTCGAGGGGATTCTAAAGCGAGAGGAGATGGGCAGATCCCATAAGCCTCCAGCCTGGTGCTCGGGTTCTCCAAAGATTGGGGGAAAGCCTGGAAGTGGAACGCCAGCCGTCACAGCTCATTTTGGGTTACTTGGGCCGGCCGCCGCCGCAGACGCACAAGCTCATGCTCGACACCGGCAGGGACCCGATATGGACGCAGTGCAAGATGTGGAACGGCACCGTGAGGCAGCACGACACGCTCTACGACCCCGCTAAGTCCTCCGCCGCTGCCCCCTGCCACGGCAGGCTGTGCCAGGCAGGCTAGTTCGACTTCAGGAACTGCTCTAAGAACAAGTGCCTTTACAACTACGCGTACGGCAGCGCGATGGCCACCGGCGAGCTCGCGTCCGAGAGAGACGTTCACGTTCGGCGTGCATCAAAAGGCATCCGTCCGTCTCGGCTTCGGGTGCGGCAGGCTCTCGTCGGAGTGCGCCTGTGGGGTCATGGGGATCAGCCCAAACACGTTATCTTTGATATCGCAGCTCCAGATCCCGAGGTTCTCCTACTGCCTCAGTCCGTTCGCCGACCGCAAGACCAGCCGCATCTTCTTCGGGGCGACGGCCGACCTGTAAATACAAGACCACGGGGCCGATCCAAACCACTTCCATTGTGAGTGTTGGAAAGTGATCCGAATACGGATTCGTGTCCGTGTAGGACTTTTATTTTATTTACTTTCCATATGGGACTCTATCCCCAATACTATATAAGCACCCCAGTAGTCCATAGGATGGATAAGCCCTCAGAGAGTCTCTCCATTGTAATCTCTCTAAAATATAGTGATTTGCCTTCGAGCGCCCGTGGTTTTTTCCCGCAAGGGTTTTCCACGTAAAAATTCGTGTCTCTTGTCTCTATTATTCTGTGCGTTATTTGCAACAAGTGGTATCAGAGCACAGGAGATTGGAGTTTAAGAGATTCATCGAAAAAAAATATCTACGAGTTGGCGTCCTCTCGCCGAATCCGAGCAGTACTAGGATCTATTTTCTTCGCCTCGCAGTCGGTTCCAGGCAGAGGCGATAAAGCGAAGACGTCCCAACGCAGCAAGCAGATCGATCTGCAGCAACAGGCGAAGCGCAAGAAAAGGAGTCGTCCTGCACAGAAAACGTGAAAAGCAGCAGGCGCAGGCGTTTTATTTTCTTCATTGCCTCGGTCAAAGTACTACTCCAGTCTATCTCTCTTGTCAAAGCACTGCATCAAAGTACTACTCCAGGCGCAGGCGCAAGTACTACTCCAGTCCATCTGAGGAAAAAGGTGCGTGGTATTATTTGTCTTGGAAGTTGCTACCAGCAAACTAGTTATCATCAAAGGCAAAGCATTAAAACTTGCACGGAACACGAGGTAAATCAAGATAGAGAAAGAAAGGTTGCATGAATCATGCACGGATGTGCAACCTTTTGATTCCTTCCTTTTCTTTTGTTATTTTTGACTAAAAATTTCTACATGCACACGGAAGGATACCAGGATTTTTGACTGCTAGATTTTTTGCAAGATTTCATACTAGAAAATTTTTGGTTTTCTTCCGCATGGCTACTATGAAATATGATCTTCCGCTGTTGGATCGCGACACGAGGTTTTCTCTATGGCAAGTCAAGATGCGGGCAGTTTTATCACAACTTGATTTGGATGATGCTCTTTTAGGGATCGACAAGATGCCAGCGACACTGTCCGCCGATGAGAAGAAACGTAAAGATCGTAAGGCCTTATCCCAAATTCATCTTCATCTATCAAATAATATTCTACAGGAGGTTATGAAGGAGATATCCGCCGCCGCATTATGGCTGAAGCTGGAGCAGATCTGCATGACCAAGGATCTGACTAGTAAGTTGCATTTGAAGCAAAAGCTTTATTCACACAAGATGGCGGAGGGAGCCTCATTGTTGGACCACCTGATAACTTTCAAAGAAGTTGTTTCTGACCTCGAGTCTATGGAGGTAAAATATGATGAAGAAGATTTGTGTCTTATTTTGTTATGCTCTCTGCCTAGTTCATACTCTACTTTTAGAGATACTATTCTATATAGTCGAGATACTCTTACTCTCAGTGAAGTTTATGAAGCTCTGCATGCTAAAGAAAAGATGAAACTTATGGTTCCCGGTGGGAGTTCAAGCACGCATGCGTAAGGTTTGTCTGTCTGCAGCAATATGAGAAGAGTTCATACGACAATTCAAGAGGCGTAAGCAAAAGCAAATTCAGAGGCGATCTAAATCCAGAATGGAAGTCATGCGGTATTGCAAGAAGGATGGACATGACATATCCGAGTCTTTGGAAGTTGCGAATAAGGAGAAGAGAAATAATAATTTCAAGAAAGATCAACAAGAGGATGAAACTAGAGCCACCGTTGTCACCAAAGAAGGTTCGATGGAGATGTTCTCGCCTTTGCCGTAATTGCAAAACCGACGATGAATGGATTCTTGATTCACCGCACTTTCCACATGAGCCCGAACCGTGAGTGGTTCGTTACCTATGAAGCTACGCCAAGTGGATCTGTGTTGATGGGTGATAATACACCATGCAAGGTTGCGAGCATTGGTTCTATCCAGATCAAGATGTTTGATGGCACCATCGACTTTGTCGATGTTCGTCATATTCGGATTTAAAGAGAAATCTTATCTCATTGAGTACTCTTGATGCTAAAGGGTACAAGTATTCCGGTGGAGGTGGAGTTCAAGGTTACCAAAGGTTCTCTTGTTGTGATGAAAGGTGATATGAAGGTCGCCAACTTATATCATCCGCAAGGCACTACTATTTCGTAATGTTGTCTTTGTTTCAAATAAATCATTTGATTATGATGCTACTAATCTTTGGCATATGCGTCTGGGGCATATGAACCAAGCTGGGATGACGGAATTGTGTAAAAGAGGATTTCTTGATGGTAAAAATATCGATAAGTTGAAATTTTGTGAACATTGTGTCTTCTGCAAGCAAAAGAGGGTGAAATTCAAAGATCGCGACTCACTCTACAAAAGGCATATTGGATTATATTCACTCCGATTTGTGGGGAGAATCCTGCTCCATCACTTGGAGGTGCAAGCTATATGTTGACCATTATTGATGATTATTCAAGAAAAGTTTGGGCATACTTCATCAAGCGTAAATCGGATGTATTCAAAGACATTCAAGGAGTGGAAGACTATGATCGAGAGACAAACCGTAAGCATGTCAAAAGCTTCGATCGACAATGGTTTGGAGTTTTGTTCAGAGAATTTGAAGCTCTATGCAAGTCGAAGGTATTGTAAGACATTACACCGTTCTCGCACTCCTCAACAAAACGGTGTTGCGTAACGCATGAACGTAACCATCATGGAGAAGGTATGTTGCATGTTATCAAACTCGGATTATCAAAGAGTTTTTAATGAAGCCGCTTCATCGCTTGTTATTTGATTAATCGGTCACCAAATTTGGCTATTGATAAGAAGACTCCAATTGAGGTATGGTCCGCTCTCCAGTGATTATTCAAATTTGAAAATATTTGGTCGTCCCGCTTATGCTCGTGTCAACAATGGTAAATTAGAACCTAGAGCCGTTAAGTGCATTTTCCTTGGCTATAAAATTGATGTGAAAGGATATAAGTTGTGGAATCTCAAACTAAAAGGTGGTTATTAGTAGAGATGTTACTTTTGATGAGTCTGCTATGTTGCATGATAAACCATCTATTGATGTTCCGTTGAGAAGCAATCAAGCGTGCAGTGGAGCATATTATTGATTCAGATCTACACCGTAAATCAACAAGGAAAATACTCCAAATTCCTATTGTTGCGCCACCAACACAACATTCCATTGCAGCTAATAGAGAAAGGAGGAACATTCACCTCCTAAGAGATTTATTGAAGAAGCCAACTTTGCGACTTATTGTCTAAATGTGGCGTAAGAAATTGAAGGTACTGCAGAACCTTCATCTTATTCAAGCTATCTCTTCTAGTGATTCAGAAGGTGGATGGTCGCCATGCATGATGAGATGGAATCTCTTGACAAGAATGGTACTTGGGAGCTGGTCAAGTTGCCAATTGAGAAGAAATCTATTCGCTGCAAATGGATTTTCAAGAAAAAGGAAAGCGTTTCACCAACCGAAGAGGTTAGGTATAAAGCAAGGTTAGTTGCTAAAGGATACAGTCAAATTCCAGGTATTGATTTCACAGATGTCTTTTCCCCTGTTGTGAAGCATAGTTCTATTCGCATTTTGCTTAGTATTGTGGCTATGCATGATTTTGAGCTTGAACAAATGGATGTGAAAACTGCATTCTTACATGGGGAATTAGAAGAAGACATTTATATGGAGAAACCAGAAGGTTTTGTCGTTCCCGGAAAGGAGAATTTTGCTTGCAAATTGAAGAAATCTCTTTATGGTTTGAAACAGTCACCTAGACAATGGTATAAGAGATTTGACTCCTTTATGATATCTCAGGATTTTAAAAGATCAAATTATGATAGCTGTGTTTATTTCAAGATTGTTAATGGTTCCGCTATTTATTTGCTCATATATGTTGATGATATGTTGATTGCTGCAAAAGACAAGGTTGAAATTTCAAAGTTGAAGGCTCAATTAAGCAGTGAGTTTGAGATGAAAGATCTCGGTGCAGCTAAGAAGATTCTTGGTATGGAAATCATTAGAGACAGAAAACTTGGTAAATTATATCTAAGTCAAAAAGGGTACATTGATAAAGTTCTTCGTCGTTTCAACATGCATGAGGCTAAACCTGTGAGTACTCCCTTAGCAGCATATTTCAAACTTTCTTCGGCATGATGTCCAAAATCTAATGATGAAGTGGAGTACATGTCTAAAGTCCCATATGCGAGTGCAGTTGGTTCACTTATGTATGCCATGGTATGTTCTCGCCTCGATTTATCTCAATCATTAAGTGTGGTTAGTAGATACATGGCTAATCCTGGAAAAGAGCATTGGAAAGCAGTTCAATGGATTTTCAGATATCTGCGGGGCACATCTAATGTTTCTTCTGCTTTGGAAGGATTAAAGATGGACTTGTTGGTTATGTGGATTCGATTTTCTTTGGAGACTTGGATAAAAGAAGGTCTCTCACTGGTTATGTGTTCACTGTTGGAGGGTGTGCCGTAAGTTGGAAAGCAAGTTTACAAGCTCTACCGTTGCTTTGTCTACTACGAAGTGAGTATATGGCTATCTCTGAAGCTTGCAAAGAAGCTATTTGGTTGAGAGGTTTATTTACTGAGCTTTGTGGAAGTACATCTTGCACTACAATATTTTGTGACAGTCAAAGTGCTATTTGCCTTACAAAAGATCAAATGTTCCATGAGAGAACAAAGCACATTAATATCAGGTATCACTACATTCGAGGTGTCATTACTCAAGGTGATATTAAAGTCTGCAAGATAAGTACTCATGATAATCCAGCTGATATGTTGACAAAGCCAGTTCCTGCATCTAAGTTTGAGCTTTGCTCAGACTTAGTTGGTATTACTCACTAGTCCTTTGGACTTTCGGCGCTCAAGGTGTACATGCTGATTTTGTTGAAGGAGTTCATAATATTCTTCGACTACTGGAGGGAATTCGGCTCAAGGTGGAGATTATTGTTGAAAAGTGATCCGAATTCGGCTCAAGGTGGAGATTGTTGGAAAGTGATCCGAATTCGGATTCGTGTCCGTGTAGGACTTTTATTTTATTTACTTTCCATATGGGACTCTATCCCCAATACTATATAAGCACCCCAGTAGTCCATAGGATGAATAAGCCCTCAGAGAGTCTCTCCATTGTAATTTCTCCAAAATATAGTGATTTGACTTCGAGCGCCCGTGGTTTTTTCCCGCAAGGGTTTTCCACGTAAAAATTCGTGTCTCTTGTCTCTATTATTCTGTGCGTTATTTGCAACAGTGAGGAACCCAAGCAATGACGACGTCTACTTCATCGACTCGGGCAGCACGATCGGCCCCATCCCGGTGAGCGGGCGACGGAGGCCCTGAAGAAGCCTCTGGTGAAGGCCGTGAAGCTGCCGGCGCCCGAAAGTCAATCACGCCGACCTCTGCTTCCAGCTGCCGGACGGCGTGTCCCTGGACGCCGTGCGGACGCCGCCGCTGGTGTACAATTCGAGGGCGGTGCGGCGATGGTGCTGCCGCGGGATAACTACTTCTATGAGCCGTCGGCAGGGTACATGTGCCTGGCCATAGAAAAGACGGATGGCAGGGCGGACATCGGCAACTACCAGCAGCAGAATACGCACATACTCTTCGACGTGCAGAACCAGGAATTCTCCTCCGCGCCCACGCACTGTGATCAGGTCTGAGCTGTGCGTGCCTGCGTGGCTCAATATAAATAAGACGCTACTCTGAATTGGGGTAGCGTTGTAGCAGTGTTTCCATTGTAGTAACAAGTCCCAGTCAGCCAGCAATTTGCAAGGTATAATCCATCGGGGCAGTATGCCCGTAACTTATATGGACGCTACCTAATATGGACAGAAATATTGCTACTCTGTAGAGAAAGGGATCAATAAATATAGGTCGTACTCACATCTGTGGAACTTTAGTGCGTACTCGCAGAAATTTGATAGGTCAATGCACGCTGAAACCTGAGATATCCAGGCTCCAGAGAATCTGATGGAGTGAAAGACGTTGGCTGGCTGTTTGAGGTGCTACTGCAACTGCAAGGGCACCATCAATAGCTTAATTATGCGCAGTTGAAACATTCTGTCTTCCAAGTTCCTACCTCTCAAGTAGAGCATGATTTTCATTTAGACATATGGTCATCCCCAACAAACCAACAAAACAAAACAAAAAAAAAACAGGCAGAAGTTCAGCATATTCATTAAGTGAATGTAGAATGCACAGATATGCCAAACGCCACAGTATGTAAGGAATACAGTCAAGAGGACAGCGCCAGTTCACCTTGAAGCCTGATCATTCTTATGCTTTTCATCATCAATCTTCGCTGTGGCAAGTCCAGTAAATTAACCCACTGCGAGGATGATCCAAGTCAGATATCAGAATAGTTACCACAATGCGTAGGTGTACCTGGAGGAAGAGTTGACTGAACATGCAGAAATACCTTATCAACACAAGGACGCATTGCAAAACACCAGCAACACCAGTCCACACAGACAGGCCCTTATCCGTCAAAGCGTCTTGCACCAACAAGCCAACTGCTCCAGCTAGGCATACAAAGGAAACAACATATGCCACAAAGAGCCAAAGCTTCACTCTGCATATAAAGGAATAATGGGTAAGTAAGAAAAGTTCCGTGCAGTATCACTAGAGAGTTTTTTCCATTACAAACTAATTCAGCAAAAGTGCGTCCTTACTATCTTCCTCTGTTTGTTATCCTCTGCAAATAGTCAAAGCCTCAAAAGTATGCAGAAAACTGAAGTGTAATAAATTTCCAGTGTTTTGACCATGCAGCAATATGAAAGATGTGGTAATGTAAACTGATTAGCTTAGAGACAGCAAGAATTATGTAATGACCTTGTGAAGGAAAGTTGAACTACACTATCCTTCTTTATGCATAGTATAATGGCAGCACAACTAAGCTAGTACAAGTCTTTGCATAGTCCTGCCTAAAATTACATATCAGAGTCAGGATGATCGTACCTGCCTCCTAAAACATTTATTTCAGCAGCTTTTTCTCCATGTTAACTTACTTTCTTTGACATTTTGACAGTCCAACGAATTCCAACTTACAAGAGCATCATTATCACCATCATCGACAACAACTCAATCTGAACCAGCCCATAGTATGTGCCAGGATGTGGTCACCAGTTTACTGGTTTAGATCTGATTTTTTTTTCTGGAACCTTGGTTCATACCATATTTTTAAGACCTTGACTGAGCATAATACTAAAGGGTAGCAGCAAAAAAAGGACACATAAAAGGCGATGTCCTACCAAAGGTCAGTAGGTCAAAAAAAAAGGTTTGAATTCAAGACTGCATGAAAAAATGGCAACCCAAATTAAGAGTTGTGAAAATAAAATATAACAGAAGCAAAATAAAATAAAAATAAACTGTTAAATTTTGAACTCTTAGCTTTACCCTATACAATAGTCAAAGAAAATGGGCAAAAGCTACTTTATAACATGTGTCAGTCTCAAGGAAGATTAAGCAAACATCTCAAATAGAATTCAATGAAATAATCATGTTCAGCCAACAACAAGATAAGAGTACAATTGATATGCATTTGACGCTAAATAGTACTAAGATTAAAAACTACATAAGAAGAAAGATACAAAAGAAATAATTCGCAATTGAAAACGCAAATGTAAAGTCTGGAACTAGCAATAATGAAACTAATGATACAATCACGCGAGAAAATCAAATGATTTGGTTTCAAATGAAATAATTGTTGCCTGATGAAACAAAAACTAATAGTTTATGAAATTGACAGGTTTAAACAGAATCATCTAAAATGACATGCAATCCTCAAAATAAATTATCTCTACAGGTCTACCATACCATTTAAACATAAACTTAATTACCAGGACCAATCATTCAACAGTTTGATTTGAGTAACAAGAAGAAGACTTAGGTGGATCAAACAAGACTCAGCATACACATTTGATATGTACAAGACAAAAAAAAAATTTGGCATCTGCATAACTGAGGTTTGACAGGTCTTTCCTAAAATTAGCCGCAGATCAAAATAAAATTATCCAAAAGAATAACCTAAAAATGTTATAATACTGCTTGTAAGTTGCAACAAGGCATCTGAGATTGGTATATAACATGGCTAAGTTTGATTTCTCAATACAGTTGGGTTCAAAGTTCTTGATACTTGCTTGAACTAAGGTCCTAATGCAGAAGCCTTTGTTACACATAACACATACATTGGAGATCCACTACCTCATATGCAAGCAAACTCTACACATATGTTTATGCAGATTTCGCCCTACCAGATACAAACACTGAACTTCTAGCCACATTGTTAATATAACTAGTACAGCAACAGCAGAGACCCTACAACCTTCATCGTTTCGACAGCCATGCAGGGTTCAAATCAAAAATTAACGAGCCCTAATTAAGCAGCCCAATCCAAGGAAAAGCCTAACCTCCACTCGGAATCGTCCCCGTAAGGCGAGTAGTAGTCATATCCGATCTCATCCTTGTTCACGCAGTTGAACATGAGCGCCGCCAGCGACGCGAAGATCCCTGGGATTCCGCGACCGAACAACCATATCAGTTCCAATCAATCCAACCCCAAGCCCCAAGGCAGAAGGCCTCAATTCTTAAGGAGGGAACCTTACCGGGGAGATAGTGGAGAAAGGAGACCTGGACGATGCTGCAGACGACGGCGTCGACCCAGAACCACCAGCCCGCGCCGAAGACGGCGCCAGCCACCCCCGGCCCGATGATCCCCCACACCAGCGCCAGGTTATCCATGGCCTCCGCCGCAAGCACCCCAACTGCTTCGACCAAATGATTGAACTAAACAATGCCGGTTTTAGTTGTCTATCTTTCCGCTGGTTTTCGCGTGTCGGGTGTGGTGGTATCCTTGGTAGGAGGTGGTAGGAAAGAACAGAGGAATGGTCTGTTTTTTTTTACAGTTTTTGGCTATTAATTTTTAATTTTTTATAGTAATTAATTTTTAAATAAAATATTCTTTTAAAATGATACCTAGTTAGCAACTTCATTTATATCGGTAAAAATTATACGTAAGTTTTTGTTACTCTATAATTTCTACCACGAATAGCTTAAAAAAACATAAATCACAGCTAAAAAACTATAAACCACAGCGCGCGAAAACGCCTTGGAGGTCTCTTGTTTTCTAATTTGCACAAACACTCCTCCGTAGTTCTGCATTTGCACGTGTAGACTGTGCAACTTTTCGTATACTCTGTATTTCTGTACTTGCACACGTACAAACTCTGTAATTAAATTACACGGACAAGTTCATTTCCTACCGGAACATGAGAAATCCTCTTGCTACAAACGACCCCTATGAAGTCACATGTTTTTCAGTTGTGTACGGTTCTGGATTCTGAATGAGAAGTTATTTTCTAGTTCATACCATCTGTTCTACATTGATAGCATCACAATTTTTCCTTCGGATTACAACTAGTACTATCCTTAGCTTTTGTATAGTTGCATGTTTTCTGCAAAGAATACGAGATCGCAAAACAGGGTGCTTGCGCGTATCATGCATGGACACTAGCTCCCGACTCCCGACTTTCCTGGCAACTCCAGATCAACGGAAACAAGCCGAGCCGTCACGACTACGCCAAGCATGGCCAATCTAGAGATCCTCATCCCGGCAACCTCATTAGGTGTTGGACTGTTGGTGCCTTGGTGGCAATGGGGCGAGGGGGTGCGGACGCGACGGTGGCACTGTGATGTTTAGTGTTAGAAATGTGGTCAATATTTTAATCTAAATTTTACTAAGAGATAAAAACAGTAAAAGACTAATGATGTAACAAACAAATTTAACAATAAGCTACTCATTGTACTTTAGAAAATACACAAGAAAAAATTTTATAATAAAGCCGATCAATTGTACGAATGACTTACTGTTGTACTTGATGAAAAATAAAAAACAGCGCAGACTCGATTGTACGGACACACATGTGTTTAGTCAACATCCTCCTCATAGCACCCTATGTCATGTGTCACATATTTTAAGAAGTGGTAAGAACTCCACCTTATAAATTATCTTCCCCTATTTAGTTATGCAATATGGTACTAAATTATGCGTACTTTAAAAATTTTAAAGAAAATGAGCCTCAACTCATAGGCCAATTTCTAATAATCCCCACCAATTCTAAAGCAAAAAAAAGATGAGAAAGATTGTTGTACTGAAGTGTTGTTAATATATCAGTCTTATGGTGTAAGTCCTGTGTAGGTTGAACTTACATCTAGATTAACAAGATTCATTTTCTCACCTCTGATGAATGGACTACGCCTTAAATTCACAGCTTTCTGTGATCAGAGTTCACTTTATCTCAACTGAAACTTAGCTGTCAATGAACCACGTCTAAACGAAGCATTATATGATCATGCTCTCTTATCTGGTCATAAGCTTTTTAGAAAATGTCATATTCTCATGAACTATGACCATGCAGTTAGACTCAAATAGGTGTATTGTTTTGAAGTATCATGCATGTTAATACATTTTTCTTATTTAGATAATATAATATATTAAGTTTTGTGCCAACCTTCCATACAATCGAGTGTTTTATTAGGACACAAGCACAATTGATATATACTCTCTTATTAAAATATCAATTTATTTTAGCCATTGCTTAAGTCATGGAATCTCTGATCAAGAAGGTATAAGTTACCAATATGATGTAATTCAAATAGACCTGATTCCTATGCCCATAATTCAACGAAAATCGCTTTCTATACTAACCTCTTTGTAAAAGGGTCTCACAGATTTTTCTTAATGTGAATATAATTCACAGCAATTACTCTGAAATTTCTCAATTTTCTAACAGATTTAAGTTTATGCTTTACATGTCTGGAGGACTTCAGATTATGCCAAAAGGGGGAGAAATATTAAATAATAGCATTGGTTAAATAGCATTGATATAAAGATGGGGAGAATTGTTGATAAAAGAAAAATAGGGAGAACTAGGCTTCAAACTTGAACAATGCCAAAAGGGGATTTCACCAATAATCTTTAATTTGCTATTATATGTTCATTTTTATCCAAATGCTATTATTGTTAATGGGTTTGTCATTCATCACCAAAAATAGAAAGATTGTAAGTTCAAACTCCATTATGTTGGTTTTGGTGATGACAAATACAATTGTAAGACTAATATGTTTAATTGATAATGATATGGTTTAGTCTCATTTGGACAAAAAGGTGAAATCAAAAAGGTATGCATTCGACACTTACATTCATTTACAGCTTAGTGCATTCTTTGGATCCAAAATATAGATTAAACTCCACAAAAAATCTAAGATAAATATGTGCATATGTTTCTAGTATATATTCTTGTATGCACACATTTAGGGGGAGTTTACTCTATGTTTTGTGGTTTCATCAGTATTGATCCATATTTCTTTTTCACCGTATATTGGGATCTTTACTTTGAAACATATTCTTTGAGTATGTAAAACTTGTGTAGTTCATATATACTCATATTGCTTTATACTCCATCAATTATTTATGTTTGCAAAAAGGGACTAATATGTATGTTAAGTGATTGAAAGGTTTAGTCCTGAAATTTGTTTGATGGCTTAGAAATGCATGCTAGGATTGACAAAAAGATTGATATAGCTCGAGACAAAGGTTACGTATGTATTAGAATTTAAATTCTAAAGCTAACTGTGCTCTCTCAGTAAAATCGGTAGTACCGCCGGTTTAACCGCGGAACTACCGGAGTACGGTAGTTCCGGCATGTAAGCAGCGGAACTACCGGACCTCGGTAGTACCGGACTTTCAGCGGTACGTTTTTTTCCAGAAAGCACCCCTCGGGGGATTTAAACTCAACAGAAATCGGTAGTACCGGATTTTCAATGGCGGAACTACCGCAGTGCGGTAGTACCGCATGGTACTGCGGTAATACCGATTTTCGATATGTATTTTCCAGAGAGTACCCCTTGAAATACTTGGTCTCTCTGAAAACAGTAGTACCAAAGTTTGAACGGCGGAACTACCGCAGAGCGGTATGACCGCACGGTACTGCGGTAGTACAGCACGGTACTGCGGAACTACCGCAGTGCGGTAGCACCACACTTATAACGGCGGTAATACCGCAAATGCTTAGTAACGGCTATTTTTCTAGCCGTTACTATGTGCTACAGTAAAGTGCGTTAGTACCGCACTTTGTACGGCGGTAGTTCCGATTTCCCTAATTTTTTCAGGAGTTTAGCTCCAACGACTAGTTTTTATGTGTGGGGTATAAATACCCACTTGTGGCCGGTTGGAGAGCAATCTTTGGCACCTCATTTCACTCCTTTGAGCTAGTGTAAGTCTCTTCACTCTATTGTGCATGTGTTGCACCTTGTGAGCAAAAGAGAGAGGTCTCTAGTTGCATGTGTTGCATCTAGAGGTGGATTTAGCATCCATTTGAGCTTGTGCATTCGTTGCACGTGGTGAAAGTCAAGCGAGAGGCTTGACTTATTACTCTTGGAGTTTGCCGACTCCTAGACGGCGTTGGAGGCGTCGTGCGCGGTGATCTTCTCAAAGAAGGTTGTGAGAAAACCCGGCGTGTTGTGAAGGTTGGAGCTCACCTACTCGGAGCGGGGAAGAGCTACCATTAGTGGAATTGAGGTGTTTGGCTTAATTCGTGGAGCCGGTCCAATTCGTTTGGGCTTACCTCAACGTAGATTAAGAAAGACCGGCAAGTCTCCGAACACCACGGTAAAACATCGAGTGTCAATTGCGGTTTGTTTACTTGTGCCTAATTACATTCAAGCAATTTATATTCATAGAATTAAATTGATTGCTTGTCACCCTAGGATTGCAAACCTTTGACATAGGTATAAATTGTTGGTGCACTTAGGCGAACCTAGTTGTTTTAGGTAATATTTGTGCTAAACCAATTTAAGTTAAGCTTCCGCATTATATACTTGGTTTAGACAAATAGATATTATTTTTAATTGAAAGATAATTTTTAAGACCGCCTATTCACCCCCTCTAGTCGGTCTCCTCGATCCTACAATGTTAAAGTTTTGTCAAACTTCTCGTACTACTATTTAGGTTCTTGCTTTAAGTCATACAAGGATTTCAATAATGTGCACACCTTGTTTTCTTGTCTAAAAATCATAAAATTATCTAGTTGATCTATATAGATTTCTTCTTCCAATTCTATATTAAGGAGAGCTGTCTTCACGTCCATTTGATGGACATGTAAACCGTAGGAATATGCTAATGCAAGGAGTATTTTGATGGTGGTTAGTTTGGTGACAGGAGAACATGTATCAAAGAAATATTCACCCTCTTTCTAGGTGTAACTGTTGGCCACAAGTCTTGCCTTATATTTTTGAATAGTACTATCATGCCTCAAATTTTTTTTAAAGACCCACTTATATCCTACAGGTTTGCACCTGATAGAACGATTAGTGATCTTCCAAGTTCCTTTAACCATAATAGAGTCAATCTCATTATAGATTGTCTTTCCAATACTCAACATTAAAAGATGCATAAGTCTATGAAAGAATCTTTGGCACATTATCTATGAGGTATACAATAAAGTATTCACCAAAAGTTTTCTTAGTCCTTTGTCTCTTGCTACTACGAGGAGTCTCTGCAACTAGATTGTTATCCACTTTAGAGAAATTACATATTAGTTCAAAAATGATGAAAAATTCAAAAGTTTGAACATTCTCAGTTCATAAAATATTGCTTGCGGTTCTTACAGGAAAAATATTCTCAAAGAATGAAGTATCTTTAGACTCCATTATTGTGTTAGCAATAATCTCAGGAGTTTTTGATTTAACTACTAAAAATCTAGAGGTCGTGCTATTATGAGCATATCCTAATAAAATATAATAACTATTTTATGTCTAAGTTTTCTCTTTTTCTGCAATGGTATATTGACATTTACCAAACACCCACAAGTTCGCAGAAAATTGACATTAGATTTTTTCCCATTCCATCCTTTATATAGAATAATCTCACTCTTTTTAGTGATTACTTTGTTTAGGACAAAAGTTGTTGTCAATATAGCTTTCCTCTACCATGTCTTAGGCATATCGACACTCTAACATGGTATTAACCAAGACTGTTAGTGCCCAATTTTTTCTCTCAGCTACCCCATTTAATTAGGGTGAATATGGTTGTGTAAATTTATGGACTATTCCATGCTTAGAACATTATATAAATATTTTTCAAGCAATACAAGTAGTACTCCTCATACTAATGATGATATTTAGAAGTTTTGATGATGATAGAATCAGAAAATGCTTTCAAAACATGAAAGCTCATAGATTTGCCTTGTACTTGCACCACTCAATTTTAGCGCTTTAGTGGTATGTAGTATCATTTTTTAATCTTTATAACTATTCATAATTGCAATTTCTGATTTCATCACTAAGGTTGCTAATTTTGATGCACATATAGTTATTTACACACATTTATGGGTTTTTGAAGGCACACTGCCTAGTACCAAGGTACAATCTTCATTACATTTTGTATGTTCACTATGTTTCTCTTCTAATTATGTATAATTTGGATTGTAAAAGATAGTAAGATTTATGTTTCATTCGTTTATCTTATATTGGGTTTGTTTCATTAGCCCCCTCTAAATTTTAGATCTAGACCCGCCACTACACGGCTCCCATAACCCACAACACAAATTGCATTGTTCAATCAAAGAATTTGCCGAGAAAGCCATAACTAGGCTATGGAATTCCACACTTGCGATTTCTTTTCTTAAACAGGACACATAAACATCGTAAGGGTGGTTGGATCAAAGAATGCGTTTGCTGGTGTGTCTCACTGAATGCAGTGCTTGTCATTACCATAATAATTTCTTCCTGAATTGCTCTTGCAGGTGATATCACCTTACGGAGACGTCCTACAACATAGGGATAAAGTTACACAGGGACAATTTGCATTTACCACAGCGGAAGCTGAATTTACCTAGCCTGCTTCAAGGTGGATACCTTGGAGAAGGGAATGGTGATTAAGGCGCAGTTTTTAGTTTCTAGCTTTTATAAGCTAAAAGTCGTTTAGAATGCATTGGTTTTCTAATGTGATTTTTTTCTTTTTTCTTTGTATTGTCCATGAAGATATAATGATGTTTTTCATTTTTCCTCTTTTTTTTGGTTGAATGTCTTAGAAAAAGCTAACAATCACTAAGTGTCATTTCAATAAAAAAGAACCCACCAGCCACAACTATTTGGTGGTGCTTTTTATTTTTCCTCTTTTTCTTTATTTTTTTAAATTGAATGTCTTAGAAAAAGCTAACTGTTACTATAGTGTCATTTTAATAAAAAAAAAACACCAGCCACAAATGTTTGGAACAAGGCCTAACCTCAATCTTGACTGGAAACTTGGGATTGCATCAAAGGATTTCGACTCACTTGCTAAGAAAGAAAAGCTTGAGGCGAGCACACCTGACTTGGCAAGCAATTCAAAAGAAAAGCTTGAGGCGAGCACACCTGACTTGGCAAGCAATTCAAACATTTTTCCCGTCAGATTTCACATTCTTTAATTTCACGGATTTTATTCGTTTTCCTTGAACAGGGAGTTGCACTGAAGCTGGTTAAGCTAGAGACAGCTGTTCAAGCAATCCATGAAAACTTTATCTACCTCAGATCCTAGTAAGTTCACTTACTCTTTTTATACGTTGATGATGGTCTAATTGACGATTTGGTTCTTAATGCAGAGAAGCAGACATGACAGATGCTAGTGAGTGGACGAATTTTAAGATCACATGGTTTGAGCCTAATGTCCCTCGCAGTCTGTATTATAGCCTCAATTGTGGCATCTCAAACAGTTCTTCCGCAAGAAGAAATTCATTTAGATGATACTTCTGGCGTTGTCGTCTGGCAAGAGCTACGAGCACTGGCCTGAGATTAGGTGAAATTTTGCTATCTTTGTGTGAAGCAGTTCTGGCTTCTTTTATCAGAACTGTAACATTTTTGGCCTAATCCTTAACTATAGCATGTGGATTTCAAGAGGTGCAGACAAAATAAGTTACATGCTCATTTTACTCTCAGGTTCCTACCGTTTGCAAAGCTTCCTTCCAAATAGGTTAGCTTCTGTGTATACCCATTTTGTTTGGCAAGCATTCCATTTCCTTTGATGTGTCAACTACACTACCGAGTTTATAGTTTGCATTTCATAAATCCGAAAGATCGCATTCTTTGATGCATATCCCAATGAAACGATACCATCATCTTAGGGGACGTTAATTTTAATGATGGCTTCTGGCTTTTGGCTGAAATTTCACTGTAACTGGCTTTTTTACTGTAGCTGATTTAACTTTTTAGGCATAATTAAATTTGAAAAAATGTAAAAATAGAAAAAATATATTAACCCATCATGGACAATGCAAAGGAACACGGAAAAAAAGAAAAATACAAAAAATCCCAAAAATCAGAAAAAGACGAATTACTGAATAGTGAAAAAAAAAGCTGAAGCTGAAAAAAAGCTGAAACGAGCGGGAAGGAAGATTGCAAGAAATGCAGGTCAGTTTGATGGGTGTGCCTGACTTGGCATACTTAGGCCCTGCTTAGCGTTCGGCTTTTGCCGCCGACGCTAGCATTCGACTTTTATTTTCACTATTCTTTTTTTTTTGTCTTTTTTTTATTTTTTTCTGTATTCATTTGTATTATCCGTAATATATTAACTTATTTGTTTCTATTTTTAAATTTTTTTAAATTTAATTATACCAAATAAACCAACTACAGTAAAAAAACTATAAGTTATCACCATTTTGAACACCCCCTCGTGCTCACTGTCCTTTGTGTTCTTGTAACCGGAAGATGCTAGTTTGAACTGTGGGATACTCCCCAATAATGTGGTGCTGCTTTGCATATTAAGTATTTTTCATTCATTTGCCATATTATGGATAACAAAACTCTGCTGTGAATTGTATCAATAGATTTGAGTCATTATCATTGGATTGCAATTGTATCAATCAGGCTAGTCCACTAGCGAATACGAACTATTAATCATAACAGAAATGCTCTCAATTGAAATACTACAAAAGATTGCTAGGCCTAAGATCATTTGGTATGGAATTTTCTGACAGTTATCAACATGCATTCAGTCCAGTGACTACAAAAAATTAGGTGGTGTCTAGGAAACACTCAACAAATCAAATGTTTACGAACAGAGCTCAAACGCAAAGCATAGTTACAGGTACAGCAATAAGCCAAAACAGTTTCTTATATTTCAGGAAATAAAGAACAGTGCAGTTTCCAAACGTAAAAACAGAACAAAATTGATCTCTAAGCGTGCTGAACTGCCGATATATTCCAGGCGAGATGAACAATAACAAACAACACAGCATGACATCTCAAGTGAAATTGAGCTAAATAAACAGCATCCAGTAATAGTTTCATTGGTTGAGTCGCAACTCACAAGAGTCAAAGCGAACCGAAAAATCAACTTCGCTTCAAGAATGGAGCTATGCAGAGCCGCCTCTTCTATTCTATCCGCACTCTGCTGTTATTCATATACGTGAACTTGCAAATCTCTTCGAAGAATTCATCTGCAGCGTCATGGCAATTCTTCATCTGCGAGATCCTAATGACCATCCTCTGCAGCCTGGCACCGTACCTGACGAGGGACTCAAGGGTGTTCAGCTTCTGCTCAGCATTCAACGGTGAGCGCACCGTGATCAGGATCTCCTCCAAGCAAGGCATTGAGAACCTCGAGTCCAACTGCATTGACAGAGAAAAATTAGACATGCCATAGAGCAATCTCAAGTGAAATGTTACAATTGACAAGCAGCTTGATATGACGCACATTTTTCAGGCTGTTCTTCTGGCACAGCGCAGCAAACATGGCGCCATGGATCTCAAACTTGCGAAGCTTCGAGTGGCTGTTGAAGAAATCGACGAGGTCCACCTCCGGAAACGGCTGGAGGGTATCGAAATCACCGCAGAACTCAACCTTCATCACCAGGTGCTTCACCTCGCTCGCGCACTGCAGCACCGAGCTGATGGCTCCCCAGCTCCACTGGACGCCGCGCAGCGAGAGCTGCTCCAACTCCGGGAGCTTCCCCATCTCCACATTATACACACTCCCTGAAACATTCGACGAGTAATAACATTAGGCCATGTGAAAGAACCAAATCTGTCTTACATGGCCACGGATAGGGGCTTCCGAAACGTACCGGTGTTCTTGGCAATTATGAGGTGTTTGAGATGGTTGCCGCCTTGCAGCGAGATCCAGCTGAAGCCCTGGACCTCAAGGGACTCGACGCGGGGCGCGGCGAGCACGAGCGAGCAGTTGCCAGAGCCGACGAAGTCAAGGCGGCACCGCTCGAGAAGGGCGAGCCCGATGGCCACCGCGCCGGAGCACTCGCACCCGAGCAGCGCGAGGTCGGTGAGGTTGGGGCACGCGGCGACGGCGCCGCTCACCGCGACGTCCCGCAGCGCCGCGCCGACGATCTCCAGCACGCGGAGCCGCTCCAGCTGCCCCCACGCCGGCGCGCGCGTCATCGTCAGCCCCCACAGCCTCAGCTCCTGGAGGTTCGCGACGACCCCGATGCAGTCCAGGTGCCCGGATCCCCCGCCAGGCGACGCCGCCTTGTCGGCCGCGGAGTCCACCCGGAGCTCTAGCACGCGCAGCGTGGCACTCCGCATCGCTAGCCAGCACGGCAGCCGGGCCGCGGAGAAGGGGCAGTAGATGACCAGCTCCTCCAGCCGGTCGGCGGCCTCGACCATCCGGCCGATGGCGTCATCGGCGGCGCCCGCGGCGTCGAAGGCGCTGCGCGGGAAGTAGAGCGCCGGGAGGAAGGGCACGCAGTCGCGCCAGCAGCGGGAGACACCAGCGCAGGCCACGACGTCGCGGGCACTGCTGAGCCGCGACAGGATGTGCTGCACGACGCCGTCCGGGAGCGCGTCCATGCTGCCGTCGCACTCCATGCGCTCGGCGAAATGCGCAGACGGGACGGGCTACGCGAACGAGATGGGGAATCGGGGATTCCCGGATGGAGAGGAGGGTTGGTGTGCGTGTGCGGGATTCGTGGAAGGGATTCGAAATTTAAAAGGGAGGAGATGGGATGGGACGGGAGGGAAATCGGAATCGGGTGAGGCGCCGGCCGCGCGGCGTGGGTTGGAGGGAGGGGAGCGGCGGCAGCTTTCGGTTTTCGAAATTTCGGCGACCGCTTGGACGGATTCGCATCGGAGGGTTTGCTTGGCCTTTTTTGGGTGGGCGTGGTGTTTGAACTTCGAGATGGGTGGGAGTTCTCGGTTCATTTTTTCCAGCAGCGCGGGGTGCGTTCGTGCGTGGGTCATTCGTTCCTTTTCGGCTATGTCTGTGTCGACCGGCATGGATCGTTTAGCTTGCGAACTATGCTGGAATTAGGGTTGGCAATGGGTATAATTTGTGCCCTTGAAAGTTGGATACGTCCGTTAAAAAATCTATGTCCGTTGATGGGTGAAGATTTTTGCCTAGAATCATGCCCCACTCGGGTAACAGGTACCCACGGATCACCCGTGCCCGACAACAACATAAATGTCTTAGCAAGGGTCAGTAATGCAAGTTACAACTATGGTTAATGGAGAGGAGGAAGAAGTTCACCGGCCATCTTCGTTAGAGTCGGAGGGCAGCGCCATGGCCAAAGGCCTACTACTGCGATGCACGTTGGTTACGGCGTGGGGGCGGCGGGCTAAACTGGAAGCGACAGCGAGGGCGTGCGGGAGGGCGAGCATGCAACAAGAGTGGCGGGAGCAGGAGCGGGACGGGAGGGCGAGCGTAGAGAGCGAGCGAAGACCGAGCGCCAGATGCGTCGCCGCTGCGGCGGCTGTTGAATCAGGGTGGGGAGGAGTGAGTGAGCTAGGGTTAGGGCTTGAGGGCCATCGTCTTTTATGCGCACTAGTTGGGGCCAGGCCCGCTGGAGAAGTTTTGGGGTAATTGTGGGCTGAGGTATGGGCTGGTTTATATTACCCATGAGTTTACGGGTTCGGATACTATAGAAACGTACCCGACCCGGTAGACCCAATGAGTTGGGCTTTTTGCTTATTAAGATATCTATGGGTTAGAAAATTAATCCAGACACATGCTCTAATAGAGTAAAAATCCATCGGATATCAGGTTCCGGGTACACATTGCCACCCCTAGCTGAAATGGTATGGCACAGGTAAGGAGGACAACCGGCGTAAATGGGTATTGCCGGAACAGTATGGTCCGGTTAAGGGGGCGTTCGTTTTAGCGATGGTTTATGGCTGAAATATTACTGTAGCTGGCTTTTTTTATTGTAGCTGATTTGGTTTTTTGGACATAATTAAATTTTTAAAAATTTAAAAATAAAAAATATATTAGCCCATCACGGACAATACAAAAGGAATACATGAAAAAAAGAAAATACAAAAAAGCCCAAAAAATCTAAAAAAATCAGAAAAAGACGAATTACTGAAGAGTGAAAAAAAAGCTGAAGTTAGAAACTGAAGCTGAAAAAAAGCTGAAACGAGCGGGGCCTAAAAATAATCATTTTTGACCATTATTTATCGTTGTATAAAAAATTCTGAAAATAGCAAACAATTAGGAAAAATATAAAAAAATTCTATAAATAAGGGACATCTGATCCAGTCTCCATTTCTCACACCTCAAACCTCACTCTCATCTCTCTTCTTTAGCTGTGAAAAATTCGGTAGTGTTTGTGAAAATTTGGCAAAATTAGTGAAAAAATTCATACGAAGTTCAAAAAACTTCAAAAAAATTTCAGAGAGCCGCAGAAAAGGTAATGGTGTTGTCTTATTTCACTTTTTTATATTATTTTTGATTGAATAGTAAGTTAATCACTTAATTACTATTTCAATTTGCAGTTAATTAAATGGAGAATTATGATTTTCAAATCTCCAAATTCAGCCTTACGGCGGAGGATATGCAATCCTTTCAAGACAGATATCCATCTGCGGAAGATTCACATCCATAACAAACTGTAGAGGCAGAATAAGCGACCAATCTGGCGTCGCAAGGCCAATTGATCCATCTTCTGCTGGCTCAACGTGTGCATCCATAACCCATAGCACGGGTTCAAAAAGATCAAAAGCTACTATATTAAGAGTCTGGAATGATTTTGACAAGGAGTTCAAGACCAATGATGATGTAAATTCGGTGAAGTATGATGTTTGTAAAATTTGTGGTAATAAATTAATTGCAAAATCTTCAAGTGGGGTGGGTTACCTGCAACGGCATGCTGCAAGCTACAAAAGAATGTAGGGTATATAAATGCGCCAAACGCATCAGCAATATAACCTCAACAGCTCAGTACGTACTTGGGAGTACAACTCGGACGTAGCTTGTGAATCCCTTTGTAGATTAATTGCTTCTCAAGATTTACCTTTAATTTTTTTGTGAGTCTGCTGCTTTTCAAAAATACATTAGGATTCCTCATAACCCTCAATTTAGCATTGTATTTAGATAAACTATAACTAAAGATTTAATTAAATATTATAACAACTGTCGTGAAAAATTAAAAGAAATACTTAATACTTGTACATTCTCTATTGTTTTGACATTAGACATATGGAATGGTAGAGTTAGGGAGGATTATATTAGTATTGTTGCTTATTATGTTAATAATGACTGGGTAATAGAAAAATTTATAGAATTTAAATTAATTAATGCTTCACATACTACTAAAAATATTGCAGAATGTATTATTAAAGTTATAGAAGATTTTGGCCTTACAAATAAGATTTTTTCTATAATTTTAGATAATTCAGCTGCAAACACTAAGTCTATAGAAATTCTTACTCATTTGTTTAATACGTATGCACAATCTTTCTTATTGCATCAAGCGTTGTGCTTGTCATATTATTAATCTTAGTGTTAAATCTGGTTTAAAAAGATTAAATGCTTGGATTAATTCTTTTAGGGATACAATTTTATATATTAATTGTTCTAACCAACGAATAGCCGCTTATAAGAGTTTTTACATATCAATGAATGTCTGCTCTAGAAAATTTGACTTAAACATACCTGGTAGATAGAACTCTACTTACCTTATGCTGAAACATATATTGCCATATAAGAGCACATTATCTGTTTTACTTTACAGCCAAGTTTATCAATCTCGTAACTCCTCTAGTAGAATCCAAATTAGAGAACCCGAATTTACTGAGAATGATTTAAATTGTCGGTGAAAAAATATATTTTTTTAGAACTTTTTCATAAGACTATACTTTTGTATTTCTGAAGTATACTACCCAACATTTCCTCTAATTGTACATAACATTCTTGAAATTGCCACCTACCTAAAGGTTTTGAAAATGATCCTGTACTACGAGATGCTGTAGTTACCATAAAAACTAAGTTTGTAAAATATTGGAGGAAAATTTCTATTTTATATGCATTCGCCTTTATTTTGTATCGTAGGGCCAAACCTCAAGAATTTACAAATATACTATAACTTTTAAGTGATGCTACTGGTTTAGATTATTGTACATACTACAAAGTAGTTAATGATAAATTACATGAAGTATACGAAAAATACAAAAATAAATTTGGGTCTATGATTTGAAAAGACTCCAGGTAATCGCTAGCACCTCTATAGGGACTATGCAATGGGGTAAGATATTTAGTTCTTTCTCTCGAGATTCTCATGCAGGTATACATCAGTCAGCAGGAGCAAGGCGACAAAGCACCGGGGATCTATCATGCTATCTCAACAGTGATAGCGTCAGTTTTGAGGTAAAACCAGAAAGTAACATATCCAGTGCTATTCATATTAGCACATGATATGTTGACTTTTTCTGTCTCTACGGTCTCCTCGGAGTCAGTTTTTAATCTATCTGGAAGAATAATCGAGGAGTGACGAACAAGTCTCTCGAACGAAATGGTCGAAATCCTTCTGACCGTCAAAGACTGGTAACAAGTTGAAACAAGATTCCAACATACTGTGCAGAATACAGACTTAGAAGAATCTTTTGATAATTTGTATTTAAATAGTAATGAATAGAATTTCCAGTATTTTTTTCAAATGTAGTTATTATTGAGCTTTATAGGCTGTATTCTTTTTCTTACTAAGATTTTTCTCAAATTGAGTTTTTACTTGGTAAAGTTTTTAATGAGGTAATCATACAATGTAATTTAACAAGTTAATAAAGCTCATTATATTATTGATAATAATTATTATGATAATTAACAATGTCTACGATTTTTTAATAATTTTTTTACTTTTTTACAATTTTCTATAATTTTTCCTTAATTCTCTACATTTTTCTACAATTTTATGTAATTTTTTGAATTATTTTGGGCTAAACCGGCCAGCACAGCATGGTCATGGACCGTGTCTGGGCTCGCTCCTTGGCCCGTGAGCCGGTACAGCACGACCCAATTATTACTCGTGCCTAAACGGATCAGGCCTGTTTCGGATTCATATCGTGTTGGTCCGGCATGGCCCGCCGGCCATCTCTGGAGCTAGACAAGACTGGTTGTGAGATGGACCGACGCGGAAACGATGTGGCCAACCTTGATTTGGGCTGGGCCTAGAAGGGCATCATCTTTGCTGGGCTACGTCTGTTCGAAGAAGGCAAATTCGGCTCATATGTACTGTGAAAATGGGCTGTGTATTGAAAACCCGTGGAAATTAGTATTTACTGACTTCGCTCTGGAAATTTCGTACGGGTGTAGAACGTGTCCTTTCGTACCCCTGCTAACTTTTTAGTTACCATTTTTTCGAAGTTCCCACGAGCTCTCGGGGTGATATACAAGGGCTTCGCCTGCTTAGTTCACTGTAACACTCGATTTCCACGCGAGTTCGATATTTCATAGCATGTGTTTGGTTTGTCGCTGCATTTGGAATGTGCCATATTTTCTTAGCCGCACATTCTGCACTCATATTTCTTGCCACCATTTGCATAAGTTGTGAAGATGTTTTTTAGCTGCAAGAAATATAGTTTGTCACGGTTGGGTGTGATTAATTAGTGTGGTGGCTCAAACAAACGTCAGTTCTTTATCCCACGTGATAGCTGCTGCGTACCTCCTATTTCATTCCCTCACAAGCCATCGTACGCTTATGCTCGACGAATCTGCATCTCATATACATGGAAAAACTATCCTCTTGAACATTAAAATCAAACTGATTCCAGGTCACGATGGGGGAAAGGCCGCTGCCAATGCCACGGTACTCGTTTCGCCAAACAGCCATTCTGCCAAAACTAAAGGTAAATCACTACGAACTCCTCGAAAAGTTTGAAGACAATTTTAACAGCTCGACACTGCAAGCATCCATAAAAATGTGTATATACATATAGATACTAGTAAGGTGCCCGTGCGTTGCAACGAAAAATCAAATAAAAGTGATGCATACTATCAAATATGATCTCAAAACTGAATAATAAATATCAACTTTTTCTTATGTCATCATGTATCAAACAAAACATACATATTCATATTCGTAAATAAATCAAACATCATATTAGGGAAGCATGATAGAACAAGCACCACATACAACAATATGTACAGAAATGATAGTAAATAATATTTTTTCATAGTATTCTTAATACATAAATAACTGTCATACTGTCTTGGAGAATAACAAACTAATTGATAAATAGGACATCATGCCATAAACATTAACGAGAATTTTAAAATAAAACTGATGCACCATACTTCTGGAAGACTTATCTTCATCTCTAGCTTGTTTCATACACAGTAAGACTATGTAACTTTTATTGAACTGTTTACTACAGCAATGTAGTGAAGTAGCAACTTCAATCGCTGAAAGAAAAAGGACATACGAGGTCATTATGGAATCAAATGTTTACCTCGTAAGTAACGACCCATTTCCCATTGCGCAATGGCTTGTGGTGATAATTCATGTTCCCTATATAGAGGCCTTTACCGCTTGGTATTTTCTTAACTTCAGCCATTACTGATTCAAGTCTAACAAAAGTATCATCATCACACTTCATTATATATCCGCAGAAATAACATGGGCCCGAGAGAAAAGTCCATTGGTGACAAAATGTCAATACAAAGACTTGAAAGTAGCAAATTTTGAAAATAGGTAATGGCTCTTAGACATACCCCATATTCGCATATTGCAACATCTTGTAACAACCACCATACTGTCCCATGAATGGCACAACAACAATGTCACCAAAAACTCGCCTCCTTTTTCAACTCAGATTCACTTCTTTTCTCGCGTGCTTTGAAAAGAAAACTCATCACTCATGTCCATAGACACACGTACACAACTTGGACTTACTAAACCATCAAATTTCGTCTTCAAGATTTACTGGGCAACAAAAATCGGGCCACAATGTTCGAGGACCTCAGGCGGCGGACATCCATGTCTTCCTCACAGCCATACGCTCACCAAAATGGTTGCTCACGACGGGATGCCAATGAAAATCTCAACCGGTTCATCCGGAAGGGGAGGGCTCGCCAAACAGGCAACATCTCGAGGTGTTTGTGGTGCAAAGCTAGGTGCGTAGTGGGCAAAGTCCCCGCAAACACCGATTGCACATCAAGGTCCCCATTAAGTGATAAGCCGGTGGCATCCTCGAGCACAAACCCTGCCATCTCCACCGAGACAAAAGTTAACCCGATGTCAAACTACACAACAAACCAATAACATTGCATTCCATTCCCCATCTCTTCATGAATCATGAGCATGGAAGTGCCACTTACGAAGCGGTATGGAAATGATGTCACGTGCCGCCCGTCAACATTCACATGGTAACCCTCCAATCCAGCGGTGAGAGTAAGAACAAACAGCGCTCTCCACAAACAGTATGGCCAATCAACAGACCTTCTTCGTCCGCCCTATGAGTCGGTTAGCCACCATGACGTCTTTGACTCCTCCGAACGATCTTTGTCATCTCTAATCCACCTCTCACACTTCACCATCCCATCCGCTGAACAACAATTTAATCAAAATTTATTTGAGCCAAAATAATCGATAGATTAACGATTTTCATCCGACAACAGGATGCATACCAATCTCCTCGTCGAGAAGGACCTCCACCCTCGCAGTGGCGGATGCCCCATCGCATGCGGTAGCGGTGTTCTCGCCGATCACAGGCTTTCGCTCCGATCGCCAGCGAGGCGAGGGTTGAAGTGAAGGATCCTGGCGGATCCTCGCCGCCCACCGTCTTAAGCCCTGCAGCTCCATCATGAATCGCGACACCATGATTGGCTCGTCCTTCGCCAGCGTGATCTTAGGATCTCGCTCGCGTGCGCCGCGTCGCGGCGTCGCGCGCCACCGTGATGCACGATCCCGGCGTCGCCACCACACGGCAGCTCCACCGCCTCCCCTCTCCGGAACTCGCCGCCATCGAGGACGATCGAGTGCGAGCACTTGCTTCTCCTCCTCGTCGGATGCATCCAATAAATATCGTGGTCCCCGCAAGAATCTGCAGCTCGGAGAAGACGCGGCCCTAACGGCCGCGCCTTGGCGGCGACCTTGCGGAGCGAGGCGGCGCGGAGGAGTTGAGGTGTCGAGGTCGAGCCCGAGACGATCCCCGATAGCCGGCGCCCAGATCTGCTCCGCCTCCATCGAGCGTCTCGGTGGGGTGCCGAGGCCACGCTGCCGAGGCGCGCTCCCTCGAGCTGGGCAGGCACATGGACATGAGGGGCGACTCGAGGACGAGCACGAACAACGCGCACACGAGGAAGAGCGCGCGGCGGCGGCAGGACGCGCCGGCCGGCGGTGACCTCAGCGGCGGCAGCCGGGCACGACAAACCCTAACCCTAGAGGAGATAGAGCGGAAGAGAGGGTCGGGGTCGGGGTGGGAAGGAAGCAGCGGCTATGGGCGCGGAGGAAGCGAAGTACAGGCGGAGGTGGCCAAGGGAACGAACGAAATGGCATGGTTAACTTAGGAAGGAGCCGGATCGACCGAATCGTGCTATATGTTAGTTATTAATTCCAATGGACGGCTGAGAAACGAGAAGGGATGATGGACCAACCACCAATTCCTTCTTTTTAAGTAGTAAAGATATATACATATACACATATACATATATAATAACAGTACAACACTACAAATTAAAAATTACGATAAAATAAATAATTACATAAATATTTATTTCATGTCAGTACAATACTACAAATAAATAAATACCACAAATAAATAATTGCATAATTATTTATTACACAGAAAGTACCTGCTAATACTACTGCTAACTGGCTGCGAAGAATTGTGAGACTCTAAGAGTAACTACGAGAGAGTTTGTGAAAGAGAGACTGCGAGAGAGCGCACAATTTATAGCACGAGCAAGAGTGCGCGTGAAGCTAACGAAGCGCTGATAATGGCAAGAGTGAACTACGCGCGGAGAGACATACATGACGCAAGTGACACTTTCGGCGGTCTGTTTCATGCACAAGTACTCAATTCCATATGAGCCAAATGCCCTACGGCCCACTCTGTTCGTTCGCATGCGGATTAAACAAAGCAAACAAAACCAAATACCCTACCCTCGCCGCACGATTTCAAAGCCTGAAAGCCTGACGCCCGATATCCGGACGACAGGCCATTAGAATGCGCCTAAACTGGTATTATGGGTAGTACTAATCACCTGGAGCCCGCTCACTGGTGGCAGCCTGGCAGGCCACCTGAAGCCCACCGACCGGGTGGCAGATTGCCTGCCGCCTAGTGGCTGAGCTCCACCTACCATGTGTCACTTCTACGACGGTGGCCTGCTATTTTTACTATTATTATGCGCAACTACTGTTTTGTGTAAATATAGGTTATAATAGTATCATGTATGCTAAAAATTTATATAAAAGTAAACTGATTGCCTATACATACGTACTTCTTTCAATGTTGTTCCATGGAGCGATGATTGCTATCGTGACTTGTCTCAGTCCACACCTCAGCCTTAGGTAGATCTGGGCCCTGGCAGATGGTGAAACGGCGAGATGGTTGCAACTTGCAACTGAAAAACCATATGCTTCGCAGATTCTCTTGGTTTGTCAATCACGTCACTAGTAGAGGGCGGCTGGGAGGACAGAACAAGGCACATGAAGAAGGGGGCTCTGAATTTCGTCCTTTTGTCGCTGTGGGCTGTGGCCTAACCTAAACGAGTGGGATGCAACTCAGTCGATCTACTATTTCTTTCTAACTTTTGAGCAGACGATGACTTCGGAGAATGAGATTATAGGGTGGGTTTTTTGGACTGGCGATTTATAGTTTATAGTTTAAATATTTAAATTTTGGTTATTTATGAGAGGTAATATATAGAAAGAAATAGTTGTATGTGATTTTAGTCGGTACAGTTAAATTCAATATAATTTTTACTACAATTTTTCTATTAATGCTACTTTAAAAAATACATCGTTTAAAAGCTAATACTGTAGATAGTACAAGTATAAACTAAAAATAAGCCTAAAAGAACCCGGCCTATAAATTTTCTGTGTAACATTGAGCAGTAAATCACATTGGTGCAACATGACCGTCGGCCATGGCTGAATTCTTTTTGATTTTAGCTATAATAACTACTTTTTAAATTATACGTCTTATCAAAATGAAGTCTATAGGTAAATTATAGTAGACACTGTACTAAATTTCGCTATATTAGTTAGAATTGTATGTGATTATTTTGCTCTGCATATTATCTCTCATAAATATCTAGAATTCAAAAATTATAGATTAAAAGGTACAATCATAGTTCAAAAGAACCTAGCCCATACCTTGCCAAAACTAGGGATTGAACTGCCCCTGGCTGGAGATGCTCTGTGTGTGCTGCTGACATGCCATCCTAGTTCCTACATTGGCCACAACCCACAAACCCACAGTCCAAGGCGAGCACGTACTTATTCAGAACAGATTATCGACCAAGCACATAAATGCCTAGCGGCTAGCAAGTTCAACTAAAGATTGTGGGTTTATTTTTTTAGCTTATGATTATAACTTTTTCTTAGGCAAATAAACAGGATGACTTCTTTGCTGTCATTTTGATATAGCTTATTGGGATAGTATTTTATAAGTAATTTATCGATTTATTTACACAAACACTCACACTAAAATTAAAAAAGTTATAAGTCATGTTTAAAAGAACTGGTCATATGTCGCAAGGGAACAAGGCTACAAGTTTTGGGGGACCTGACAACACTTTCGTCATCAAATGCCATCTGCATTAGAGCACTATAATTGTAGGTCGGTTCAAGGAACCGACCAAAGGAGACGGGCTGATTTAGTGTAGAACTTCGTCAGAATAGGGTATTTGAACTTAAATATTAGAAAATTTTAATAAAGCATTCAAGCATAAAATTTGAAATCATAATCTCTTGCTTTCTTGCTCAATAAATCATCAATTAGGCCTTTTTTCCGTAAAACTCAAGGTAGACATGAGTACATGTATGTGTATAATGGCTGAAGAATTTATGCCCTGTTCAATTCGGTCTCTTACGGGTGGTTTTTGGCTGAAATTATATTGTAATAATTATTAACTTTTTCTCAGGCATTCAATTAAAGAAAATAAAGAAAAAGAGAACAATAAAAATAAAAACACCGTTATATTTTCCACGGATAATGCAAAGAAAAAAACCACGTTAAGAAATCAAAGTGTTCTAAACGGATTTCAGCTTCCGAGAACTAAAAGCTAGAAACCAGAACCTGTTTGAAACGGAGCTCAAATTGGCCCCTGACTACAACAAATGACTCAAATGTGAAGGGCAATAATGTATGTGCTTACAAACAGTTAAGTATACCAATCACTAGCAGATCAAATTTCATAAAGCGTGTTTTAAAAGTAATTTTGTTTCCAGAAGAAGTCCACTCTACCCCTCTCAACTTAGGGGCATTTGATCATTTGCCCCATAAATTAAAGTGTACTTGATGATTTGCCCTTTGTATGTAGATCTACATATCAGTGAGATATTAGAGGGAAAATCATCAATTGCACCTCAAATTTTGGCAAAGGATCAATTATCCTCTCAACTTATGCCTTGAGTCCGATTTACGCCTTTAACTACAAAATTGTTAACTTTCCACCTCGAGCTAGCAAAACTAGTGCAAATCACCCCATTCACCCAAAATCACCCTGTTTTGGCCAACGTGGCATCCAGTGTTCAACTTTTGATTACATGGCATCCCTATACACAAGTATAGCGTGGCAGTAACATTGTATTTTAAAATATTAAAAAAAATTTACTTTTTTCTGAAATATTTACGTTATTGTGTGCCCATATTTTTATACAACTAATTCAATTTCAATTAGTTTTTTTAACGAGATTGGTACGAGAGAAAGGAAGATGACGGTCGTTGCCACCGTTGTCGCCGCTGCCTTTGTTGTGTATAGTTACTTTCGGATGGGCTTGAGCTGGCATGGCACGAACGCCGACACGGCAGGCTTTGAGTCGTGCTTGGGCCTGGTCGGAGGCAAGGCGGACCGGCACGACACAGCACGGTAGGATGATTGGGCCGAGCCAGACAAAGATAAAATGTACTGGCACGGTGAGCTCGGGCGGTCTTGTTGGCCGCAGCACAAGACGACCCAACTCCTGTCTCTAACCCCACCATTGGAGCGCAGAGACAATGACAGTGAGTTAGGGGTGCCACGTGTTTTGATAGCGGAGACAACGGCATCCATATTGCCACTAGTTCAAGCCTTGGATCTCAGATGATTTCACGAAACCTATCCCATAGACTCCATATCATCTCAAACCAAAGTGGTTTAGGACTAGAGAGGTGATTTAATCGATATAATTAGGATTGTGAAATAAATGGTTTCATAATTGAGTGTTATTCGGACTTGAGTTGAGGGGTAGAGGGGACTTATTTCTTTGTTTCTCATTTATTTTGCTGATCGGTGCATTTGTACGGGTCATGCAAAATCCAACACCTAGGACGGTTCCAAAAGCTGACATGCACGTCCAAACCCGATGCGACCCAACGCCGTGCATCCATGCAACTGAAGCCAACTGACCGAGACAATTTCGGCCAGGACTGTAAACGAGCCAATTTGAGCCTAACCTTTTAAGATCAAACTCAGTAGAAACTCAAACAAGCTTGATTTAGGGTTCAAACCTGAACTTAGGCTCGTGTTCGACTCGATTCAAGCTCGAGTTCAATTCAAATAAGCTCGATAACAGTTAAAATAATTTAATATACACTATTTTTTTATAATAAGAAAAGTTTAAGTTTGGCTTGATTAAGTCCGATAACAGTTAAAAATAATTCAATATACACTAATTTTTAACAATATAAAAGATCTCTTGGCTTAAGTAAGCTCAGTAAAAGTCAGCATGTATCAATTCAAGGCAACGTGGAACAATAAAAGGATTTCTTCTTTTGGAGGGATTGCTGGTTTTCTTAATCCTCTATTGGGCATAAGAAAAATGCTTTTTTTTGTCTTTTTTCTTGTGTTGATTCTTCTTGTATCAAAATTATTTAAGCTTGATTTGAGTTCTAACAAGCTATTCAAACTCAGTTTATTTAGAGTTTAAGTCAAACTTAGATCAATTCTAAAACAAACCGAGGTCCGTAGCTCACAAGCCGAGAGTTTTTTTTTACAACCCTGCCTCGGCACACGCCCAATGCTTGGATGTACCACACGTCTACAACATTACGCCGGCCTAGGCCAGATCCCAAACCATGGTGGGCCCCGCATCACCCAACCCTCCTACCGGATCCACCTCCCCGCCACTCCAATCATCCAATCCCGCATCCGGATCAAACAAAACCTCCCTTCACCAACCCAACCCCCGAACCGGCAAAGCCTTCCACTGGGACCCACACGTAAGTGAGTCTGGTTCCCGAATACCGGACCCGGCGTCTCCGCCCGGCCCGGTGACTCGCCGCGCCGGTTTGCGTCGCCAGCGAGGAGAGCCCGCGAAGGAAGCTGGTCACAGCCGCCCGGTAGTTATAAGAGACGCCTCTCTATCCCCTTCCCTACCCCTCTCCTTCCTCCTCCACTTCTCAACCACTCCGTCTGCTTCGATCTGACGAACCAGTGGAAACTTGACAAGAAGCAAAGCGTGCGAGGGCAAGAGGGAAGCTGACGAGGCGAGGCGAGACGGCGGGGAATGGACGGGCACGGGGCCCACGGCGGCGGCGGGGCGGGTAAGCTGACGCGGACGCCGTCGTCGCTGCTCCGGTCGCCGACCGTGCGCAGCGCGTCCTTCCAGGCGGCGGCTCTCGACGACCCGGAGCCCGACGACAAGAAGGCGCAGGCCAAGCCCAGGGCCCTGCTCCGCCGTGCCCACCTGCACCACCGCCTCCGGCCCAGCACGGCCCAGTCCGTGCTGCTCCTCGTCGTCTCCCTCCCGCTCCTCGCGCTCGCCGTACTCCTCCTGCGGCAGGACGGGCACCACCTCGTCCTCCTGGCCGCCGCCGCGGGGGGCGCTCTCGCCGCCGCTTCGGCCGTCGCGCGCCTCCGACGCATCCGGCGGAGCTCGCCGGCGTTCCCCGCCTCCGTCCAGTGGTTCATCGGCGAGGGCGAGGACGAGCAGCAGAGGAAGGGGAAGGCGAAGGCGGACTGGCGCGTGGTGCGGGAGGGCGTGGAATTCTACAGCAACGGCGACTGCTACGAGGGGGAGTTCCACAGGGGGCGCTGTAGCGGCAGCGGCGTCTACAACTTCTTCGGGAAGGGCAAGTACGAGGGCGACTGGGTGGGCGGCAAGTACGACGGCTACGGCGTCGAGAGCTGGGCACGCGGCAGCCGCTACCGCGGCCAGTACAGGCAGGGCCTCCGCCACGGCCACGGCGTCTACCGCTTCTACAGCGGCGATTGCTACGCCGGCGAGTGGGCCGGAGGCCAGAGCCACGGCCTCGGCGCGCAGACCTGCTCCGATGGCAGCTCCTACGCTGGGGAGTTCAAGGGCGGCGTCAAGCACGGCATCGGCTGCTACCATTTCAGGTAAACACCATTACATTGCAAAAATCCCATCTTTGGGTGCCCAACAACACGCCATTGCATTCTTGCAAAAATGCAAACTGTTAGATTGCTAATTCTAGCTCTTACTAAAATCCGTTGCAGGAATGGTGATCGATACGCGGGGGAGTACTTCGCAGACAAGATCCACGGTTTCGGTGTGTACAGCTTCGCCAATGGCCATTGTTACGAGGGCTCTTGGCACGAAGGAAAGAAGCAGGGATTTGGGATGTATACGTTTCGGAATGATGGTAAGCGGTCCGGGGAGTGGGATTCTGGGACTCTCAAGAGTCCCCTGCCTCTGGCCGATCCGGCTGTTCATCGTGCCGTGCTGGTAATACACCGATTCACTTGTACACATTGATATGCTTATTGGCTTCAGGAATTCTAATTGCTGCATTGTTCAATTAGGCTGCTCAAAGGGCTGCAGATAACGCCTTTCACCTCCCAAGAGTAGATGAGCAGGTGAACAGAGCGGTCATGGCTGCGAACAGGGCAGCCACAGCTGCTCGGGTCGCTGCGATCAAGGCAGTGCAGAACAGAATAGATGGCAAATTCTGTGATACCGATGTGTGAAATGCGTTCAACAATGGGGACCTTCCCTTTTTATTTGTACATTAGAGCAGTGAAGAAGGGCAATAACAAATTGCTGAGGTTCGCGACCGGGACAGCACAACCGCTTGCTCCAGTGTCGGAGAGGTCAGTATGAACGGCAGCCACCAAAGGGCTGAGCTGCTGCTTGTTTTCGCGAAGAGGCTCGAATTGTGCTAGGTTTCGGTGGCAACTGGTGGTCCTCTTCCTCCACGCAGGCTGTAAAATTGTAGATGGTTCCATGTGTATGAATGGAGGGGGTGATGATCTTTCAATGGCTTTTCTTGCTACCAATCCCTACTTCTCCTGCGCCGCTAAGATGTGTATGTGCATTGTACATGTACCTGCGCTTTCTTCCTCGTAGCAATGCTCCAAATTGAAATCTTACCGGTTTGAGCCGGTGGCGCCATGTGCTGTGATTCACCATTTGCAATTGTACTCGGAGGATGCACATGGGTGAGTGAGTTTCTTCTGGCGTTGCAACTTGAAGTTGCTATGTAGGACCCCTTGCTGCTATATCTTACTGCCTCTCTGATCTAGTGATCCATCCCCTGCATCTTTTTCACCATTTTCAAGATCTCAGTGCAATTTATATCTTTGGGGTCCACATGCTGCTCCAAGTTCTTGCACTAGGGACATGAATAAATGAATTCTGCAAATGTTAAGGTAGCAAATGCTTGGCTTTGCTGTACGCTGCGTCCAGCCACCGCTATCAATTTCTTTGCGTCAGGGACACATGTGCAGGGATGAATAATACTAGTATGATACTGAAACCAGTCATCCTATTGTATTACGTGAGATTGAGAAGCCACCTGTTTCGGCTGTATCCTGATAGTGATAGGTCTGAATTCTCAACAATTTCGTTTGCTCATTAGGCTGCTTGTTCTTGTCGAGGTTCCTTTTGTATTTACGCTAACATGGTAAATTGGGTAACAAAATGCAGATAATGGTTTGAAATGTGAAATGCCCAGCATCAGAATTCAAGATCGCACATCTGAAATTTCTTGCAGAATTGAACAGTTTGATTGTTACCTGAAGTACAAGCACACTGGAGTTGATCTAGGTTCTCCTGATGGCTGCTTGTGTTTCCATTGTGGATAAGACCTGCTAAAAAGGTTCTTGTAATGAAGCTAATGTCCCGATTAAGCTGATCTGTATTTTTTAAAACTTCAGCTTGTTAGACAGGCAGTCAAATTGTCTGGATACATTGAATGCCAAAATTCCTTGTGTTGTCCAGACTGTGACCTTATGTTCTCTCACATGTAAATGCTACTAAATAAGACATCTCTTCCTCTGATTTCAGGAATGGAAATATGGAATGGATTTTTCTGCATTTCCCCCAAGCTCAACTTGGCCTGCCATTGTAGCTTGTGAGCATGGCAAGCTTCTGTTCTGCAGTTTTGCTTCCTGAAAAAAGATGGTCGCACTATGTTGCTGGTTGTCTAATTCAAGTGCCATATGCTGCACCCTGCATGAAAAGGACAACTCCAGGCGTCCCAACTTATCATCTTTCCCCCCATTCCAACAAACTCTATTAACAGTAGATACAATGATTGCTCGCACATAAGCTATACCAGATTGGGCTTGATGAGTACTTTGGTTAATCTATCCGGAAAGTTTTGTACTTCGACGTCCTACTAGATATCTTACATGGTACGCTAAACTAAGTTAAACATCAAATATGACAACAGAGAGGGATGAATGATGTCAATTTAAATTTTTTTCAAGTATTCAAGATTCTATCCTCAAACATCTACAGAGGTGTAAACATAGAATCCTAACTAAACATCAAACCAACTAGCCTAAATTAACCAAACTTATAACCTAATCCTTTCCGACGGTCTGACTGACCTCCAAATGGTGGTCTGACTGCTAGTATAAGGGCGGTCTAACCACCTGCTACAGTAAAATTAGAGAATAAATAGAGTTTTTAGCACGATTTTAAAAACTAAAATCGAGAGAACTTTTGATTCGTAGATCTAAATGATATAAAATTTTGCATGAATCTTCTCTAAGTTATTGTGAACATATTCCAACAAACGATCATGAAAATCATGGCTAAAGTTGAGACTTTTTCAGTTTGTTGAAATGTTGCACTAAAATCGAGGTAAAACTTCAAACGTTTAATATAATTTGTTGTGGGTATATGATGGCTCTAAATGTATTCTCACATATCACAGCAAGTTAGAACACCAAAGAACACAACAAAAAAAGGAAATTACTCGATGAGACCAAAATCAAGCAGAATCGGGTTTTTTCATGAGCTTGCTCTCAAAGTACCTAAATGATAGAAGATTGATCTCCAGAGGTTTTCTCCATCTCAATCACGTCCTTGGCATAGTAAGATCAAGAAGAGAAAAGAAGAGAGATAAAAATCAACCAAAACAAGAACAAATCAATCAAATAAGAAATAGACACAGAAATCATCAAAGATTGATGTATTACTTGCTTGATAGAGATATTTTTACAACCAATCCCTCATAATAGCAGAGCCCTAAGTCTAGATCACACACACATAAGGCTCTATCCCAAGGACTCTAATCTCTCATAAGAGGGAGGAGTTAGCCACCAAAAAGCTAGCCAACCTTCTCAAACACTAGTTTTTGCCTCTCCTCCCCTTATATAGTCTCACAACTAGAACAAAAACTTAATGGATCCACCTATTAGGCCAAACCGGGGATAACCCGTTAACCCTATCTAACACCGGGTTTTACTTTCTCACGTACGCTTCTTAAAGCGGTTTACAACCATTAACCTATTAGTAAATCAGCACATGATCTACTTCATATTTTTAGTACATACATAACCTAAACCACTTAGACCAACGCGGCAGTTTTGGACACCGTCACTTTTTCAATATTAGACAATTTAGCAAAATACCCCTCTACCGCCTTCCTCGAAACTTCCCGCTTCCTTTGCCACGAAGCATCACTAATGCTTGGCCATCTTCCACGTGGCCACAATGATTTGCCGCCAAGCCCCTCACACGTCCGGATCCCATCAAACTGTTCTTGCTTGCAAACAACTCAAGTCACTTGGGGCACCACATGCTTCTTCTCGTACATGACGACGCCCAGCTTTCTTGATAGTCTGGACCTCAACTCTTCCCCAAGCCTAGTCTTGATCCATCTTGCCATTGCCCGTCATATCCACCACCGGTAGCTCCTGCTCTGGTTCCTCGTTATCTCAGCTTGTAACCACCCCGCAAACCTCGGACATCTTCCTGACAGTTCTGGACTTTAGCATCAGCCTGTGTCTAGTCCCAGTCCTCTTACGCCTCACCATGACCTAGCTCCGAAGTTTTACAACCAACAACAACAAGCAAACAGTCATGTAGCACCGCACAATATGCAAAGTCATCAATTGACACAATCATCCATACAATGCACCTTGCAAAAAAGTATCAACCAAAATACTGATCCTAAATCTAGGATCAAACAATAAACACATGTGCACACACGCAACAATATCCATACTATGACCACACTCCAATACTTGATTCATGACTCAATTCCCAAAACCTTGCTTTTCTACGAAATCTGATAGTACCGCATGCAACATGCCAGTACTACCGTTCTCTAAACCGGTACTACCGCCATGTGGTATAACTACTCCAACACTTGCGGTACTATCGTCCTGTGGTATGACCGCTCCAATACTTGCGGTACTTTCGATTTTTCTGAAACTTCTAGAAAATAGTCTAAATAGAATACAATCTTTGCAAAATCACTTAACCACTTCATAAAACTTGCAATGATTTATCACAGCATTATTCTGAATTTTCTCACATGGTCCTTCACTAAGATAGATCTCTGTTTTGATTTCCATCACGGTGACATGTCAAAGGAGATAACAGCAAGCCTGGGGGTATGACATGTCAAAGGGGATAAGCACCGGGAGCAAAGCTAACCAATCATTGCGTGTGGCATGTGGCTTTCGCTGATACATCACTTCTCTAAACTATCCATTTCATATTGTTCTCTTGAACACGAAGCTATGGATAGGTTCTTTTCGACTGCAGGTTATAGCTTTTGGCTCTAGAGTGAGTGATTATGTGAACGAATCGAATGCCAATAAACCACTTCGAAACGGTGGTGGAGAAGCCGTCCCGTTTATTTGTTTCAGAGAAGTCGTAAATCATAAGTCATAAGTTGAAAAAAGGGAGGTTATATCAGGCCACTGCTATTGTGGAGGAGGGGGCAGTGGCATGGGGATAAAATGGGGATGTGGTGTGCCATCGGCAGGCACCAGGGGAGTGTAAACCGCCATGGAGAGGGAACAGTGAGCGAGAAGCACGAGGGCTCTCCTTCCCTCCCTCGTCACTATTATTCGCCATATCCTTTACGTGGTTATATCTTAGTCACTTGGTCTATGAAATAGAATCAAGTGTGCATTACAACATGATATCAGAGCACATAACTCTCTCCCATCAACTCTAATCCCATGCATGGGTGTGTCCGAACCGTACTAAATGTGTTTTGTTGGAATAATGGGCCCTTGTGTCCGTGTGTGTCAGACACTTAGACGACATATTTAATTTGTCGGGCTTGATTCAGAACAAGCCCATACTTTAACCCTCAAGCCCATTTAAGTACTCAATAGGGAAGCCCAGCTAAAGGGCTGAACCCTCCCCTCCTTTCACTTTTCTCTCCCCTCCCTTCCCAGGCTTAGGTCCTCTTGTGGAATACAGGTGCAATTCTTGCAGGAATTGAAAATTTCCAAATTTTATATGGAGCCTTAAGTTGCAGGAATTGAAAATTTACAACTAAAACAACCACAACTTAGAAAGCATTAGTAGGAAATCCAAACTAGTCGCGTTAGGGTTTTCATGCATGTCTATTGGCTTTTCTTTATGCAATTTCCTATCCGTTAACTTCGAAGCAAAATTTGCCTCAATCTGCTGTGTATGGTGGGGAAAATCGAAAACTTTCAAACTGTAGTTTTTAAAGTAATAAAGGATGCGCAATTTGGAGTTCCAAGGAGCAAGTTATGTCCATTTGCATAAGGATTTCTTAGTTTGGTAGGAAGCTGCACGAAAATAGGGGGATGATATGCAATGTGTTGGGTGGTTATTTTGGAAGAGATGTGAACCACTCAAAGCTGAACACCGATATTCTTTGAGAAATGTGTAGAGTAATATCAGTGTTGGTTGATCCCATTCAATAACTTCCAGGTTAGACAGGCTTTATCCTTTCCCCATATCAGCTTCCGCATTATTCTTTTAGGGTCTATTTGGAACGCGAAATTTTTCTTAATTAGCAAAAAATTAAACTTTTTAGATTTTTTTGGTAAAATTTCTGTATTTCAGATGGGGTTTAAGGGAATTTAAGATCTTTATTAATTGATGGGTTGAATCATCCGTATATTAAACCTCGGGGGCTCTCCGTTCTCTCGCTCGTGCCACATCGGTCTCGCTTGCGCTCCGCTCGACGCGTGTGTCCGCGCTGTGGGACGCCATTGCGTGTGTTCTCTTCACTTCCCGTTTGCGAGCGGTGGTTTTCGCGTTAGCTCCGTTTGCGCGTCGTTCGCTGCGTACACGCCGTTTCGTGTGCGCTCTTCCCTCCTCGTTTGCGAGTGGCAATTTTCGTGTTAGTTCCACCAGCGTGCCGTTCGCTCTGTGTGTGCACGCTCTGCCACGCTGTTGCGTACGCGTTTCCCGCACCTGGTTTGTAGCTGGTGGTTTTGCCTTCTTCGATTTTTGTGCGTGGGTTCCTTTTGGGTTTTCGTTTGTACATTGTTTTCTACCTCCGCATGTCGCTGATATCTGTGTCCCACCTTCTGTTTTCTTCCTGTAGTGTGCTCATTTTGCATGTTTTTCCTTTTTGCTCTGGTACGACGACTACGAGGCGCGGATTTGTTCAGCTCTCTTCTAATTTCGGCTTTGCTTCTATCGGTTGCGTCCGTTGTTGCTCCTTCTCGGTTGTTCTTGGCTTTGTTTTTATCGGATGCGTCACTTGTTGCTTCTTCTCGGTTGTTCTCCTTTGGTCCTTGCTCATCGGTTGCGGTTGTTTCGCCCTTGCTTTGGTCGCCTCTACGTTTGGTTCCCGTTCACCGGCTATGAGGTATTCTTTTATTCTCCCCCTTTTTGTGCACTCTTATTGATCCCTTCTTGATTTGTTACCTGTACGAAAACGCGATTAGTTCTTGTTATGTATTTCTCTTTTGTTGTGTTTCTAACTTGTTTCCCTTTTAAATGCAGTACTGTTCTGAACTGAGCTATCACTTCGTCAGTGTTTTCTTTTTGTTCCTGTTTGTTTGACTAGCCTAGGAGAAATCATGGTCTGTGGTAGATAAGCTTTCGTGGGGCTTCTTTCCTCACCTCATGATTTGTTTCACGTTATGCCCACCAGGTACGCTCCTACTGATCCCTTTTTGCTTTGTTATGTGTACGAAAAAAGCGATTAGTTCTTGTTATGTATTTCGCTTTTGTTTTGTTGCTGACTTGTTTCCCTTTTAAATGCAGTACTGTTCCGAACTGAGCTATCGCTTCGTTAGTGTTTTCTTTTTGTCTTTGTTTGTTCGACTGGCCCGGGAGAAATCATGGTCTATGATAGAAAAGCTTTCGTGGGGCTTCTTAGTTTGCCAACCGTCTCTATCTCTTTTGCCTTTTGAGTTGGGCTGCGTTGCGCATTCCTTCTGTGCCATCTTGTTTCGAGTGTCGCTGCACACAAAAGTTGACCGCTACGAGGTGCTCTTCGATTGTTCCTAACTAGAAGGTATTCTTTGATTACCATTCTTTTTGTCTACCGCTTGCAGATTACTTCTTTGCTTTTTCTATGTGCCATACTTTAGTCTTATTCTTACGTTTTTACATACGTTTCCTATATCTACATTATGTTCTCTCTACAGATAGTTTCTTGTTTTTTTGTTCCTGCTTACATTTTTCTTTCCTATTAGTTTTTACCTGCTTGTGTTATGTTGCCTCTATAGATTGTTTAGTGATTGTTACCTATTGCTATGTTGCGATAAATATGAAGCACGCCCCTTTCTATTTAAGTGCTATTGCTATGCTGCAGTGAATATGTTGTTCCGATCTTTCCTATTTAGGTATGCAGTACTGATTTGTTTTTGTTTATCATATTGTTGCTGTTTACGCTTAGGTTTTCTTTTCTTGTGTTATGCTGCTCCTGTGTATTGCTTATTGGTGTTTCGCTGTTGCTGTAGTACGGTCAGTATGTAGTTCCGAATATTTTTGTTTAGATATGTGATGCTGATTTGTTTTACTTAACATATCATTGCTGCATGCGTTAACTGCATTCGGTATAGTTGTCGATCCCATGCGTTTTTGATTGTGTTTCTTTATTACTGTGTTATCATTGCTTCTGTTATATTCGCTTAGCTTATTAACCACAGAATGCGACTTTTTCCTCCCTGCCTTTTCCCCCCGCCTCATTATTTCGAATTGGCCTATCGTTCTCCATGCATTTTTTTTGTTGTGTTCCCCTGTAGCTGTGTTATATTTGTTATTATCATATTTGCCAACTTTATTAGCTACAGAGTTTGGGTTTCTTTGCCTGTTTTTTTTGTACCTTCTTGCAATAGCTCTTGTACATTTCCATGTTTCACACATCTGCTTACGTATTGATTAACGCACTGTGTACGCTGTTGTTTGTTACTGTTATTCCTTTGTTGTTAAATTTCGTTTATGCTTTCCTCTATCTGAAAGCTGTATAGATGCTTATACTTTTACGAGTGTGAAAATTGTTTGCTCTGTAGTCTTTATTCTTTACCGGTTTGTATTCCACGTTCTAATTTTTATTTCTGTATTTCTTGCTTTTTAGATTTCGCCGGTTTCAGTGCTAGCCTTCTGACTGAATTGCTGCCCTGTTACTTATTGTTATGTATTTTTATGGATTCAACGCGTGCTGCTAGAGTTAGGCATGACGAGACCCACCGTGGGAAACAACCAGCAAATTCATCAAATTCACCTCTGCTGCCTAGCCATGTTTTGCCTGATGTTTCCTCATCAGTGCTTTCACAACCGTTCACTCAGCAATGTATGCCTATTATTTACGCTGAATAATCTTTGTGCGCCAGTTTCCCCCTCCCCCCCGTTTTCGTTTCTATTGAAACCTTTTTATGTCTTTCTGATTTCTTCCTGCGTATTTTGTCACGCAGTTCTTTCCCCAGGCGTTGACGTATTTGTTCCATGGAAGCGCCAACATGGTTATTCACAATCTTTAGTGTTTTTCCTTCTTTCTTTTTGGTTATGTTTGATTTATACTCTCACTTCGCCCTTGTTTGTTTACATAATAGGAAACCATTTCTGCCCACTCATTAGCCCTTCTGAGGCAGCAGAGAATAGGAAAAAAAAAGGAAATTATACAATTCACAGCGTGCTATTCGTAGAGCAGGTTTCTTCCTTTTTATAACTTCTTTCAGAATTTTCCTTTTATATTTTGCTTTCCTTTTGTTGTTACCCGTACAAATTATATTATACCTTACATCATAGCTGGTGCTATATCTACTTCGTATTTCGTTATGTTTCAGGTCACGTATGGTCTTTTGCTCTAAACCCACTAAGTGAACCAACTGTTCCTCTTTGTAAGGAACAAATTTTTTTCCTGAAAGGTCTGCTAATGTATTCCAGCCTATGTTACTTCCTGTTTTTATCTTCCCCCTCTGTAGGCATCGTATCCCCATGGGTTTCGCGTGCCTACTATATCTGCTTCTTCTTGTTTGTTGAACGCTGCCTTCGTTATATTGTTTCAGCCACATATGCTAATCGCTCATATTATGGTGGTCCAGATTATGAATGTAATAAATATAGTGCTGTTTTTTGGTTTCAAGAAAGGTCTCAGCATAGAAGTTCTCTTAGGCATCAACGTATTGTCTATAATAGATGTTGCCGGAGCGGTAGAGTTTCTCTTCCATCACATAAAGAATTTCCATATCCGCTTCGAGAACTTATTGGTTTCAACAAGGGTCTTCGTTCAAATGAATTTATGTGCTTGCTTCGTCATTACAATTCTTTGTTTGCATTCACTTCCTTAGGCGTAGATGTTGATAGAACCATTAACACTGGTGAAGGCCCTTATGTTTTCCGTATAAATGGTGTCGTTCATCATCAGATTGGCTCATTAATGCCTAGACCAGGCCAGAGACCCCAGTATGCTCAGTTGTACATTTATGACACATACAATGAAATTCATAATAGATTATCTGTGTTTGATAAAGAAGACTGTGTGTACGACGAAGCAGATTCAAATATTGTTGCTACCTTGATTAGCATGCTTAACTATTGCAACGTTTTGGTAAAAGAGTTCAGAATGGCTCGTGACCGATTGCTTTCTCAAGAAAACCCAGAAATTTATATTTGCTTGATTGGTTTGTCTGATAGCCATGGTGATCAGTATTCTTTGCCAGTTGTGCCTGAGCTATCAGCTTTAGTTGTTGGTGACTTATCTTTAGAGAATAATAAGTTTGATATAATTGTTGAGACTCAGCAGGGTGAGCTAAAACAAGTGTCACCTTTAAACCCCGTTCTTATGTCTCTTTAGTACCCATTGTTGTTTCCATATGGTGAAAAAGGATTCCACCTTGGTATTAAGTACAAAGAAACTGCTGACAGTTTGCCTTCTGTTAGAACCACCGTATCCATGCTTGAATATTACTACTACGAGTGCCATTATCGAAAAAATGAACCAAATCCTTACACATGTTGTGGACGGCTTTCAAATCAAATAGAAGTTGACTGCTACTCATGTCTTGAAGAAAATCGTCTTTTATTCCATTTTTTCAACCAAGATATGTTACGGTCAGAAACATATCAAGGCATTTCGGATGCACTTGGTGAAGGCACATCACAAGGGAAAAATATTGGTGTCAAAATCTTACTTCCTGCAAGTTTTACTGGTAGCCCTCGCTACAATGCACTCAATTATCAAGATGCTATGGCTATTTGCCGTGAATATGGTCCTCCGGATTTGTTCTCCACTTTCACATGCAATTCAAAATGGCCAGAAATTATGGATGCTCTCAAATATGAGCCAGGTCAAAAATATGTAGACCGATCTGATATAGTGACTCGGGTGTTCCATATGAAGCTTAGTGAATATATTTCTGATATTAAAGATGGTCACGCTTTTGGTGCTGTAAGAGCAGGTGAGTTTATTATTTCTGCGATAAATATTATGCTTTGCTTTTGTTACTATATTACCATTTCTCACTCTTGCCTACCTTTTATGCTTATAATAGTGCTATACACTGTTGAATTCCAAAAAAGAGGTCTACCTCATGTTCATACTCTTATATGGCTTGGCAGTCATGCTGTAGATCTCAATGCTCAGTTCATAGATACCCTTATATGTGCTAAGATTCCAGATCCAATTATTGACCCCCTTGGTTATACTCTTGTCGAAGAATTTATGATGCACGGACCATGTGGAGATCTTAATAGGAAATGCCCGTGTATGAAGGATGGGCTATGCTCTAAACGATATCCCAAACAATTCAATTCAGAAACAACCATCGATACATCTGGCTTCCCAATATATCGTCGCCAAAATAATCAGCGTTTTATTACAAAGAATGGAATCAGATTGGGTAATACATAAGTTGTTCCATACAATATCAATCTGCTCAAAAAATTCCAAGCACATATCAATGTTGAATGGTGCAATAAAACAAACCTTGTGAAATATCTATTCAAATACCTTACTAAAGGCCAAGATAGAGCAAGAATGAATTTTTCTACCAATAGCCAGCAATCGAGCTCAGCTGGCACACAAATTAAACAAGGAATAGATGAAATTGCTGATTACATAAAATGCAGGTAATACTTCATCTATATCAGAAGACTACATCTTGCTGCGCTAGATTTTTTATTCTTCCATATTTCCTATCCTATAAAGATATTTCTATGCATAGGTTTTAGAAAACTATAACAAATTATCTATGGTTCCCTGTTTTTATTTTGTTCACATTCCTTTTTCCCACTGGTTGCAGATGCTATCTTTGTACAGATTTTCTATTCTGTTTTACATACCGATTATTTTCTACGCGATACTACAGATATTTACCTTCATGCAAAACATAAAAACAAAATTTCTACAAAAAACCATCAAGTACACCGGATTATCTACAGTTCCTTGTTTTTACTTTGCTTACATTGTTTTTACATTGGTTGTGCATAGTACCTTTATACAACTGTTTTTTTCTGTGTTACAAACTAATTCTCACCTACAAAATACTACAGATACTTATCTTCATGTGAAGCGCTTTGGCGAATATTTGAGTTTGAAATACATGGTCGTATGCCTTCTGTTAAATGGCTATCTGTACACATGCCTGGTATGAATCGGGTTATGTACCATGAAGAAAGAAATTTACAAGAAATTGTTGCTGATCCAAGAATTTACAAAACTACGTTAACTGAATGGTTTACTGCTAATCAACGATTTGAAGCTGCAAGACCCTTCACCTATCATCAATTTCCATCACAATGGAGGTGGGACACTGATAACAGAAAATGGATAGAAAGAAAACGTAAATCACTGAAGATTGGCCGTATATATAATGTGCATCCAAGTACTGGCGAGTTATTTTATTTGAGAATGCTTTTAATGGTTGTTTGTGGTGCACAGAGTTATGAAGATGTTAAAAGTTTTGATGGTATACAGTACCTTACTTTCAAAGAAGCTTGTAAAGCTCGTGGATTGATTGGTGATGATACAGAGTGGTTTTTGCTATTCGATGAAACAATTGTTTGGGCTACACTGCGCCAACTAAGGCAGTTATTCATGGTGGTTCTTTCTTTCTGCAGTGTGGTTTATCCTCAAAATTTGTTTGACAAATATTGGTACTTCTTTGCTTATGATATAGCATACAGAATACGACAGAGTTTACAAAATCGAACATATCCTATACCAGATGCTTACCTCCAGTCCCAGCTCATAAATGTGTTATCTTCCATGTTTTCAAAGAATGGTTTAGACTTTGATACACACAATATAATCAGCGCATCAGCATATGGTAATCTTGCTTATGGTAATAGGCTTGTGACCGAAGAACTTGCCTATGATAGACTTATGCTGGCAACACAGTCTGAATCATTGCGTCTTAAACTCAATGCTGAACAATCTGCTATATATAGTAGGATTATAGCATGTGTTACTCGCAAAGAAAATGGCTTCTACTTTGTGTTAGGACATGGGGGTACTGGAAAAACTTTTCTTTGGAATGCTATTATAGCTGCATTAAGAGCTGAGGCTCAGATAGTTCTTGCTGTTGCCTCATCAGGAATTGCTTCACTTTTACTTCCAGGTGGTCGTACAGCCCATTCTCGTTTTAGAATACCTCTTAATATCAATGAAAAAAGTTTATGCAATATAGCGCGTGGAACAATGCTTGCTGAACTTATTACTAAGACTTCATTGATTCTTTGGGATGAAGCGCCAATGACTCATAGACACTGCTTTGAAGCACTTGACAGAACATTGCGGGATATTATGTCTGTTCAAAATACTATTTGCGCAACAGTACCTTTTGGTGGAAAAATTGTGGTTCTTGGTGGAGATTTTCGGCAGATTTTACTTGTCATTGAAGGTGGTACCAAAAGAGAAATCATCGAAGCATCACTCATCAAGTCATCACTTTGGCAACACATTGAAATACTTAAGCTATCCACAAATATGAGACTTAACAATCCAAAGCTCCCAGTTGCACAGCATGAGGCTCTCTCTGTATTTGCTCAATGGGTGCTTGATATCGGCAATGGTCATATACCAATGACTAGAAAACCAGGAGAACTTTATGCAACTTGGATAACTATACCAAATGACCTTCTATTACTACCAGCGGATAACAACATGGATACAATTATCAACACTGTCTATGATTCATTCTGTACAAACTACCAAGATAGTCAATATTTATCAGCTCGTGCAATCATATGTACAACCAATACCATCGCTGATGAATTAAACAAAGCTGTTCTAAATAGGATTCCTGGTCAGAGTAAAGAATATCTCAGCTTTGATTCCATCTCTCAGTTTTATAGTCATATTGGTGATGCTGATCTCCTTTATCCACCTGAGTTTTTAAATTCTATAGTACTCAATGGTTTCCCACATCATATGGTTTGTCTCAAAATAGGTGTTCCAGTGATGCTACTGAGAAATCTAAATCAGTCTATGGGCCTTTGCAATGGAACACGACTCATTATCACAAGACTAGGTGATCGAGTTCTCGAAGGACGTGTAATTACTGGAACCAATATTGGTCAATCGATTTGTATTCCAAGAATTGTATTAAATGCGACAAGTCCTCGGTGGCCTTTTACTCTACAACGTCGACAGTTTCCAATCAGACTTTCATATGCAATGACTATTAACAAAAGTCAAGGCCAAACTCTAAACAAAGTTGGGATTTATCTGAAGAACCCAGTGTTTTCCCATGGGCAACTATATGTGGCGATATCACGAGTGACATCACGTTCAGGATTGAAGATACTTATTGAAAACGAAGATGGTGTTGCTTGTTCTGAAACAAAAAATATAGTATACAAAGAAGTACCTGCTTCTATTTAATAGTTTTTCTCGTTGTTTTTCCCACCTCTTCTAATTCACCCTTCCTACATAAACACGTTACTCTACAACTTTCCATACCAGTTAGCAGCACCATCTATAAAAATTTCCTTTACCAAATTAGTGCAAGCTTTTGTAGTCTAAATAGAAATGTACAGTTATGTGCTTTGTGCTACATATACAGCAAATGTTTTGCTTCTATTTTATGTGTGTTTCCTACATGTTTTAATATGTCCTACAAATAATAGCTCATAAATAGGCTTTCTTAGATGTGTTTAAAATTTCTTAATCTAAAGAACATAATGTATTGTTATCTATTCATTTACATAGGTTATATATACTATCCTTTTTTCCCTCTCTCTGAATATGTACATTATTTAGGTTATTCAATCTCTTCTACAACTTTTCTTGTCTTATATCTTTATACGCTTCAATTTCAGACACACAAAACAATTACTTCTTTTCCTATCTTATAATCGTTTCTTGCTTACCTTATTAAAATCTCACAATAGTATACTACAAATAGTCCTTCGTAAACATTTTTACAATTGCTTATAACAGAAAGAAAAAATTTCAAACAGTTAGGTATTCATTTAAATATAGTAAGCTATACTCTATTTACACATATTCCTATATACGCTTGTATTACTCAACTTTTGCTACATCTTTTCCCCCTTTAGATCGGTTGTGCTTTCAGTGATACACCTCATGCACTTCTCATTGTGTTATACAAAAATGATTTTGCAATTCGCAATACACCAGGTTTATTAATATGTTAGCGCTTCTATAACTCTTTTTGTTATGCAGCTTCAAAATGGCATATACATTGCTAAGTCATATCAATCAGAGCTCCCATAAGTGGAAAATTCTTGTTCGTCTGGCGCGTGTCTGGGAGTTCAGAAATCCATGCAATATAGCAAATATCTATCATTTAGACTTCATCATGCTTGACGAGCAGGTTTTTTCCTACTCAACTTGTTTCTTCATTCAGTTTATGTACTTAATTATTCACTCTTTCCCACTACATTGACTTATAGTATATGCACTACGTTAACATAGTTCTGCTTTTATCTTTTGTTTCCCTCTATACACATTATATTTTTTTAATGCCTACCAATGCTTTTTAGGGACATGTTATGGAGGGTGTCGTCCCCCAAAAGTGGCTTCACATATTTACACCTCTGTTTAAAGAATGGTCTATATATGAAATTGAATATTTCGAAGTCCTCGATGCAAAGCAGACATATAAAGCAGTTCACGCCAGCAACTTTATTCGGTTTTCTAAATATACAAAAATTAAAGAGATACTGCCAGAACCAGAAGCATTCCCAGTTTATGCATACAATGTGGTATCCTTCTCAATCTTAAATGATCGTATTGGGAAAAACACTTTGCTATCAGGTACGATGGCTACTGCCTTAAGACAGATAGGTTATCGTCCTTACAAAATTACAGAAATTCATTTAATCAGATGTTGTTGCTCTCATAACCTCTGCTTCACCAGTTACACAAACGACAACAAAATTAGGACCAACAATCAAACGCGCTATCAAAATAACAGACGGAAGGTATACATGTTTTATACAGCATTCATTGTAGTGTATTTCTCTAAACTCCATACTGTGTGCTACTATTGTTATCGTATTAATTCCATTGTAGAAAACTTATCGCCTCTATTACCTTTAACGAAAACATTTGTCTTCTTATCTATCTACAGTCAAGCAGCAGTTATAACATTATGGGGACAACATGCTGAAGCATTTAATGCTGAATTGCTTCTCGCTACCTCTCAGACCACGCCGGTTATCGCTCTATTTGTTGGCGTGTTAGTTGACACGTATTCAGGTCTGCTATATCATTTCTACTTTAAAAATGAACTTTCGATTCACCACACATAAAACAAACAAATCTTATCTAATTCTTTTTTCCCATAGTCTACTAACGATTGGTATTTCTTCTGTCTATAAATACAGGTCAGCTTGCACTACAAAGCACTTCTGCAACAAAATGGTATATTAATATACCAATACCTGAAATACAAGCCCTACGAAATACGTACTACCTACAGTCATCATTATTATTGTTTATGCAATCGCTATACATAAAATTTTACTTATTGTCTTACCCTTACATTTATTTTATTTCTCTTAACATTCTATTTTATAGCATTGGTAGCCATCAGCATCAAATTGAATGGCAACAAGAAAGTCATACCCACAGCAACCCAACTACGACAATAGTTCAAGAATTGTTAGAACTTATACCTAATGAAGCTTTGGTGAGAAAAAAACATGTTCAACACAGCTATTTACACCTTCTCTTTTCCAAAAACAATCCATTACTTATTCTTCAACGTAATACATGCAGGGTCAACGATACAAAGTCTCTATCCTCATCATAGGTTTGGTGCCATCACAGTCATGGTGGTATCTAGCATGCTCTTCATGTTGGAAAAAAACTTTTCCACATGGAGATGGATACAAGTGTGAGAGATGTACTGGTACAGGGGCAGAACCAAGGTATGACACTACTCACACATTCATACAATTCAATCCTTCAATAAAATCCATAATTAGCCAATCAAAAAATAGTAATGTGTACAATGCTTTTCAAATTTTGAAATAGATACAAGATAAATGTATATGTTACTGATGCTGAAGACAATGAACAGCATGAGCATATATGTGCAGAATTCATGTTTTTTGGTGACATCGGCCAGGAATTAGTTGGAAGACCACCTATGCTTCTCGTTGCAACAACTGAAGGACAAACAAATTTTGTGCCTCCTGAGATAAAAACAATTGTGGGCCAAAGATATGATGTTATTGCTGAAATGTCAGAGGGTTCACTACAAAGTGATGTCCCAACATTTCGTGTGCGGTCACTTATAGCCCAACCAGATCAAAGTAGACTCCTGCTATTAAGCGAACCAGAAGCTTCATCATCAGGGCCCATGAAAATGAAATCTGTTACACACTATCCAGAACATCTTCCTTCTACACCTACAACCGCACCAACGCCGACAACTCCTCAGTTATCAATAACACCTGTTCAGACTTCAGAGGTAACACGGCAAACTCAGTGCTTTTTACATATGTTTTTCTATATCTAACCACTGGCGTGCTTCCTATAAGCTTGCATTGATGCTACCCTCTGACAAAAGGACTCATGAAACTCTTACGGCCAGCAAAAGTGATTTACCTGCCTCATCTACAGAATTAGACAAAAGGTAATTTACTTTACGATAACTAAACAACATCACCACTGCTGTTTAGGACTTTAATAAAGCCATACGTTTTAGTTCTGCGCTTTATAGCCTTATTTCATATACTAATTGATAGGTCGATTCAGCCTCTTAAGAAAACAAAAGCTGCCAGAGAGCTATTTCCAAGCGAAAAACAATGAACAATCGTGGTAGGTATAAATATAACAACACCTTCTACAGTACTATATTCTTTCTACAAAAACTTATTGAACTAATAAATGCTAATTGTTATCTTCATATTATCCCTGCAGGAAAGTTACATGCCTTATTCCCAGTTAAGAACATACAACCTCTACGCCTTGGTGTATCATAAGTACTTTCCATGGGTTTTGCTATACAATGGATAGACGCCACTGCTGCTTTCGCTTCACCGAAAACATTTTGCCAACCATGAAATCTATTTTGTTGTACAGAATGCTAGCAACTATGCTGTACCTATTGACAAAGCTACCGTTCCTACACAGCAATGCTTTACAGTAGACATTATATTAGCTAATCTCAATATGTTTAATAAAATGTTTTCTTCCGTTGGCAAATATATTTATGCCAGCAAAAAAACAAAACCTGTGTTCTAACTTCGTTCAATGTACCTATATATTATGTTTCCCTCTACGATTCTCGCTGGCTAATCCTATTCACAGTCTTCCTTTTATTGTCATAGACAAAACCGATACAATGATTTGTTCCAACTTATATAATCTACTTGTATACAACGTGTTCATCAGATCGTTAAAAAAAATTATAAACAACGTTAATTTAACATTAGTAACCAGTAATTTATACAAGTTGCCTTACATATCATCTTTCCACACATACATACTTACTATTTACAACTGCGTGAACAATTGTATAAATGCTCTTGCAAACCTATTACACATCTTTACTGGTTCAGTATTTGCGCGCAAACACAGAGGTTTACACAAAATTGTTATAAACAAACAAAACCTGATTGAATGCTTCTACAAATAACGCTACATCCTTATTCATACGCCATTTACCACTACTGAGCGCCCAACATCTATACTCCGTTTCTTATTTCTTTATTATATTTGTCTCTGGATACTTCTTACCGACCCTATTCCCAATACAGCTAAACCAAACACCGGACTTTAGGGGTGATCGTTTCGGTTTTTTTTTTGTTTCAATTTTTTTTTTCACTATTCACTACACTATTCACTAACTCAGCTACAGTGTTTTTTCAGCCAGCTACAGTGTTTTTTCAGTCAAAAACTAAAAACCATCGCTATTCCGATCACCCCCTTTGTTAGTTCGTTTCATATTTTGCTTTCCGATTTTCTTACGTCCGCTTCCTCTCAAAGCTTCTTCCTTCTTCTACTCTTCTGCCGATTATCGTCCCGCTCCACCATATACGTCATCAATGCAGCGTTTTCATTGTCTACCTTACATTGTGCTCTAATCTAATCCTGGTACCGTTTCTTCCCTCAAAAACTCATTGCTATTTTCGTTTCCTTTTCCAGGTAACATAAAGCTTACTGTTTTTTTACAATCCGTCCTATAGATCTCCTCCAAAATTAGGCTATAAGGTTGTTCTTAGTTTCTCCATCTACAAAGATCCTTGATAGTCCTTTACAGTTTCCATTCTCATCTGCAAAAGATTCACATTGAAATCCTAACCTCTTCTTAAATCATTTATGAATACAGATTATTTTTTCTTTTTGGCTTTAGTTCTTTGTGCTTTCCCGCTCATATAAACGAAAAAAAAGATCCTTTTCATTCACATATTATTTTTATCTATCAGCATACAATATTGTTAAAGATTTTCTGCATTTTTTTATTCCCTGTGATTAACGTACTTGCTTTTAGTACGAATTGGTTAGCCTTCTATCTTACCAAACGCCTTTTGCATTTGCACGTATTCCTTTTAACTTCAATTGTTACCGTTATATTTCCTCTTACTCTTTTTGCTTCTTTATCCGTAAAATATGTCATTTTACCTTTATTCCTTCAAATAGTCCATTATTTTAAAATAACTCAATTTATATACAGCTTCCAGTGCTACATTTATTTAGTTACAAAACATGATGTGAGGCCCCCACGTCATTATCCCTCGGATAATTACGTGTGGCATACGGATTATTATTTGCCTGAACAGTAAGACACTGCTACGGCAAATAACAAGCCTGTACCAGAGTAGCGCAGCAGAACAATAATATAGATCTCGACGTCTTTATTACATCGGTTGCCACGGCTTAAGGTCTGGTTTACAAAAGTAGATAACAAAAGTATAATTAATACCCCAGGGCATTCTCGCCCGCTTCACCGGGTCTTCTACTCATCCCAGCCGAAGTATACGGGGTCCACCTCGCCAGGCTCCTCACTGCCGTCATCCTCCTCTCCGGCCTGCTCTGCGGAACCAGTCCCCTCCTCATCCTGGCCGTAGGTCTCCTCGATTGCAGCAGGGTCTAACAAAGGAATTAATAGCAAGGGTGAGTACCTACGGTACTCAGCAAGTATAATACTAGCAAAGATGTTCTGCATGCCTCTCCTATCCTTAATCCAAATTCTAATCTTTTATTCTAAAAATACTCTAATACAAAATAGCTGGCACATTTTAGCTTACCAAAACAACTTCTAATTTTCACCCGGTAAGGTATGATCCCTAGCGATCACCGTAGTCCACAATCCAGTGGACTGGCATGAATTCATGATTTTATTAGCACTGCGCAGGCATTGTACCACTTTACCCAAAATTACCTTGAACCATCCGAGCTAGGTCCTCCACACTGCCTTAGGTGTGGAATCAGGCTCAAGATACAGAACCTTTCTCCGGTTACGTTAATCCATCTACCAGCCCATCTATTATCCATCGGTGTACCAAGTCGCTCGCTTGGGCTCCACCGACTTCCAATAGTGTTGGTTGGACCGGCTCCCGGCCCAACACTCCACCTCAATACTCTCCCAATGTGGTAGACTGGTTAACGTAACGGGATACTACTTTCTACCCATCCGAGATGGGAGATTGGCTGGTACGAAATTTACGGTTCCTAGTCCGAGTAAAACACAATAAATCCTTATATTATAGCCCTATGTAAAAAGGTCCGCCTCATCCCTTTTTCATCCTTGCCTCGAACCTCTTTACCCACCTTAAGTAAATGCAGAAATAGGTATATGATTAACTATCTCTACTTGTGGCCCGCCGCCTCTCTCAGCGGTACCACTGCGACTAGCTTCCAACTACTCTGACCTACTTCTTTTCTCTTTCTTTTTCTCCTCTTTCCCTTCCTTTAACCTTTTACTACCCTCTAAACTCATGCAATTGATTCTTTTGTTCCAAAAACGGTTTTCATGCATGTAGGTATACATATAGTAATTATCCGGAAATATACCACATACGATTGACATAACTAAGTGCATGGTCAAATTGGAACTTGCCTGAGCCGTAGTATGAACTGGAGTCAATATAAACAGTTGGTTCTTCCTTGCTGCTAGAAGACTTGAACTCTGCAAAGCCAAAACTAATCCTTAACAAAATAGGTATTTATTATAATAATAGTTTTAAGAAATCCATTTTCCTACCCTAAATACACATATACACATAGATGTACATACATATATATATACACCTGCATATATATATACACATACACACAACTACACATATACATCTATATATATGTGTTTTCACACATATATATACATATATACACACTACATATATATCTATATATATGTGCTCACACACATATATATACATATATATACAACTATACTAAACAAAAATTTACTTGCTGAAACTTTAGAAACAAAAATATTTATTGGAGATGCTCTGAAATTAATTTAATGGCAACAATATGGTTTTGATAGCTAGCATGATACACAAATACCAACAAAAATCAATGAAAAAAGAAAAGGAAAATTCCTCTGCCAGCCACCCGCCCACTCGCCCAACCGCGCGCGCGCCCCTCCATTACCTCCTCGCCTCCACCCGAGCTCCTCCTCGGCTCCCCTCTCTCTCTCTCCCCCTCTCTCTCTCTCCCCGAGCTCCTCCTCGGCCGCCCCCGGCTCCCCTCGGCCTGCTCCTCCTCCCTTCACTCTCATTCTTGGGATCCCAGTGGGTTGGCTTTAGGCTCTACAGAGGGATTTACTTTTGGCTACTACTTGCTGCTAGGGTTTCTCGGGTAAGTGCTAAGTCTATGTGCTATGTGCAAGAAGGAAAAGGAGATGGGGGACCTACTTGCTGTCGGTTCACAAATGGAAGGTTGGGGGCAAGGGTTGCAGGATCGGCTTCACGTGGTCGTTGTCGTGGGGGTTGCGGTTGTGGATCCTTGTCGGGTCGATTGGATGTGGTGGTCCCGGATGCTCCGCTTGCTTGTGGTCCTGTCGGCTTCACCCTCTGCGGTGGTTTGCTGCCATCCCGATGTGGTTCTTGTTGGCTTCTTGTGATGGTGATGAAGCTGGGTCCCCTTTCTCTTCTCCTTGCAGCTATGGCTCCGGTTCTTACCTGTAGACCTTCAGCTGGGGATGCATTTTGGGGGAGGTCTGGGAATGGGGGAAAATGCTGGTGGTGGTCTTGGCTCTGTGGTCTTTCGTGGCTGTGGTTGTGTTGCATGTGAAGGCACAGGGGGTGCTGGGGGGAATGAACTGGGCAAAGGGGGAGGTAGTATTCGGTCTTGGCCTGTCTGGGGCTGTCTTGCCTGGCTGCAGCTGGCTTGTCCTTGAGCTTATCCTCCTCTGTGTCTTGAGTTCCTGTGCTTGATATCCTTCGGTTGGAAGGGTGGTCTGAGCACTGTTGCTACAGTGGCCGAAAATTGAGAAAATAATTGTGGGCTGAGTGGGCTGAAAAAATGGCAGTGGGCTTGTGGCTTACATGATTTTGTTGCTTCTGTGGGCTAAAATGGCAATGGGGGCTGAAATGAAAACATAGCTTGTGGGCTTTTTGGGCTGAGGTAGGTATTGTGGGTTTGGTTCTTTGAATTGCCGGATGATGACGCCCACAGAGACGAGAGGCGCCGACCGGCCCGGGACGGTCTGGGAACCTCAGAGACATGTCTCGAATTGGCCCTCGCAGCCCAAGGGCAACTGACGGCAATCATTCTTTATCCCTTTTTATTCTCTCTTGGATTGCTCGTTAATTACCCTTTTAGCTGCTAAAAGAGAATGGTTTTGGTTTGGTGCTAATAGCTGTTTAATTGCAGGTGAAGGGCGAAGGCGCAACTCGAATCCCTCCCCGACGCTACGAAGATACCCTTCTCACCCTTCCACTTCTCTTTTGGAAAAGCATTTTGTAGATGTAATGCAATGTAATGTATTTATGAATATAGGTATGATGCAATTGCAAATGTAAAGTTTAATTGTAAACTTGTTGAAAATATTCTTCATGAAAGGCATTACAAGTTGTAGATTCATTTTGTATTGAAATTGGTAAAACAATGGATAATTGCTATGCACTTTTGTAAACTTTTGTTTGTATTCAATTTGAAATTAAATTATGCTATGAATGCTTACAAAGATTGAATGCACAATTGAAAAACTTACTGCAGCTGGCTTACTTAATTAGGGTATTAGGGTTAGGGTTCTTTCAGCCTTCCCCCCTTTAGGCGATTTCGTCCGCGGAATCGGATCTCCGCTTGAATAGGTTTGGATAGGCTTCTCGCAATTCCTCTTCTTTTTCCCACGTAGCCTCACGCATTGAGTGGTTCTTCCATAAAACTTTGCAAAAGCGCATAGTTCTATTTCTCAATCGGCGATCCTCAGTTTCCAAAATTTTTACGGGATATTCTTCATATGTTAAGTCCGCTTGGAGGGGTATGTTTAGATCCGTCACGTGTTGAGAGGGTTCACGTAGGCATTTCCGAAGTTGTGAGACATGAAAAACATCATGTATTCTGGATAATTGTATAGGAAGTTCCAACTGATAGGCTAGGGCTCCTTTTTGTTGTAGAATCCGAAAGGGCCCGACATACCTAGGACTTAATTTTCCTTTTACTCCAAATCGGTGAACTCCCCGTAGCGGTGAAACTTTGAGGTATACATAATCTCCAACCTCGAATTGAAGGTCTCGCCTACGTTGATCTGCATAGCTCTTTTGTCTGGTCTGAGCTACCTTAAGTCTCTCTCTGATGACCTGGATCTTCTCATCATTTTCCCTCACTAATTCTGGTCCCAATAAGGGTCTTTCTCCTGTTTCATACCAACACACTGGGGATCGACACTTTCTTCCGTATAGAGCCTCATATGGTGCCATTTGAATACTAGATTGGTAGCTATTGTTGTATGCGAACTCTGCAAGTGGTAAATATTTATCCCATAGGCCTTCAAAATTCAGCACACACGCCCTCAACATATCTTCTAGGATCTGATTCACTCGTTCTGTTTGTCCATCGGTTTGAGGGTGGTATGCGGTGCTAAAATTTAATTTGGTACCCAACGCTTTGTGCAAGCTTTGCCAGAATCCAGAAGTAAATACTGACCCTCGATCTGACGTGATTGTTTTGGGTATTCCATGCTGGGAAATGATCCTTTCTATATATAATTCCGCTAGTTTGTCCACTGAATATTTTTGGTTAATAGGAAGGAAATGGGCTGATTTTGTTAGGCGGTCCACAATAACCAAAATAGCATCCTTCTTTTTAAGGGTAACAGGTAAGCCCGTAATAAAATCCATACAAATATCTTCCCATTTCCATTCTGGAATTTCCAGTGGCTTTAGCAATCCTGCCGGTCGCTGATGTTCTGCTTTGATTTTCTGACAAGAGTCACATTGACCAACATATAAGGCTATCTCCCTTTTCATATTAGCCCACCAAAAATTTTCCTTAAGGTCCCTGTACATCTTTGTTCCTCCGGGGTGGATGGTGTAAGGGGTATCATGGGCTTCTCGGAGGATAGTTTCCTTAATATTATCATCCTTTGGTACACAGATCCGATTTTGGCGCCATAGAATTTCCTGGTCATCCAGACGGAATTCGATGGTCATCCCTCTTTAATCTGCGGGTTTCTTCTCTAATAAAAGAGTCCAACATCTGTTTTTCTCTAATTTGGTCCAACAAGGTGGGATGAAAGGTCATGGCTGCTATAGTGGCCTGAGTGGTAGATGCTCGAACTTCTATTCTCATTTTGGCTAGTTCTTGCACTATCTCAGAGATAGGATTTTCCAAAATGGCTTGATGACATTCCACTTTTCGACTGAGGGCATCAGCTACCACATTAGCTTTTCCAGGATGGTAATTGATGGTTAAATCATAATCCTTAATTAATTCTAGCCATCTCCTCTGCCTCATATTCAATTCCTTTTGAGTGAAAATATATTTGAGGCTCTTATGGTCACTAAACAAAATGCACTTGGATCCATACAAATAATTTCTCCATATTTTCAATGCGAATACCACCGCTCCTAACTCCAAATCATGAGTAGGGTAGTTGACTTCATGAGGCCTTAACTGTCTAGAAGCATAGGCAATGACTCTTTCTTTTTGCATTAAGACACCACCTAATCCATGCTTGGAGGCATCACAATAAACCGTGTAGTCTACTCCTTCTTCAGGCAGTGCTAAAATAGGAGCAGTGGTTAACCTTTGTTTGAGGGCTTGGAAACTTTTTTCACAATTTTCACTCCAAACAAAAGGGGTTTCCTTTCTCAGAAGCTTAGTGAGAGGGCTGGCAATCTGTGAGAAATCTTTTATGAATCTTCGGTAATAGCCAGCAAATCCGAGAAAACTACGGATACCTTTTACATTGGTGGGTTGGATCCAGGTGGTTACAGCCTCAATTTTGGTAGGGTCTACTTCAATTCCTCGGCCTGAGATAATGTGGCCCAAAAATGCTACTTGATCCAACCAAAAAGCACACTTATTGAATTTGGCAAATAATTGATGTTCTCGGAGGGTTTCCAAGGCAATGGTCAGGTGGTGGCCATGATCTTCTGCGTTCTTTGAATAGATTAAAATGTCGTCAATAAAGACAACGACAAATTCATCAAGGTATTTCATGAATATTTTGTTCATGAGGTTCATAAAAATGGCTGGAGCATTGGTTAGGCCAAATGGAATAACTGTGTACTCATGGTGTCCATATCTGGAGACAAAAGCAGTCTTCTCAATGTCGGAGGGTTTGATTTTAATTTGATGATATCCAGATCGGAGGTCTATTTTCGAAAACACTTTTGCTCCTTTGAGCTGGTCAAACAGATCATCTATCCGGGGAAGTGGATATTTATTTTTGATAGTGACACTGTTCAGCTCTCTGTAATCTGTGCATAATCTTAGACTACCATCCTTCTTCTCCACAAATAGCACTGGAGCCCCCCATGGTGAGGTGCTCTCTCTGATAAACCCTTTGTCTTGCAATTCGTCCAACTGTTTCTTTAATTCACCCACCTCCTTAGGATTTATTCTGTAAGGCCTCTTGGAAATAGGTGCGGTGCCTGGAATCAGTTCTATTGATAATTCTATGTCCTGTGTCTGTGGCATCCCGGTAACTCCTCTGGAAAGACATCTGGGAATTCTTTCACCACTGGTATATCCTGGAGTTCCGTCTTCTGCATACTAGCTAGACTAGGGATGGGTTGTGGTCGCAACTTTCTCACTCCCACATACCTTAGTCTAGTCCCATCTGGCTTTCTAATGGATGCACTTTTAGATTCACAATCTATATTCACACCATTAGCGGATAACCAATCCATGCCTAAAATTATTTCTAGGCCGCTCAAGTCTATAACATAAAGGTCAGCTAGGAACTTGGTGTTCTGAATAATGATAGCTTGACCCTTTCTTATAGATGACACCTCTATTACGCCCCCTGGCGTACTCACTACCATAGCTTTGTCTAGGGGTTCATATGGTAATTTATTCCCTTCCAAAAATTTTCGGGAAATAAATGAATGTGTTGCCCCTGGATCAAATAAAACCATACCCAAAGATGGTGGAATTAGAAGCGTACCCGAAACCACATCAGTAGCTTCTCCTACTTGTTCAGCGGTCACATGAGTGAGTCTTGCAGTTCCTCCCTTCACAGTGCCGGCTGACATATTCTGAGTGCCCTTGGTAGGATTTTGCCTGACATTCTGGTAAGGTGCTGGAGCAGGTAGACGAGGTACATTGGTAGGAGGCAAGGCTTGTCCTGAAGTCTTACGAGGTAAGGATAGTCAATCTTGCGGTGGCCTGGTCTTCCACAGTTGTAACAGGCATCTGTTCCCTTCAAGCAGTCCTTGGTGAGATGACCCAATCCACACTTAGCACATCTAATGGCGAGGGCCACTGGTCTCTGTGGGGCTGTCGGCCTCTGATACGTTGTTTGGTGGGGCTTGGGTTTTGGGGGCCCATATTTTGGTGGGTTAGATGGGTGTGAGGTTGGGCGAAATTTACTTCCTGAGGGGGCACGCTGATCAGTCTTTGCTTTCTTCCTCCTTTCCTCACTAAGGTTGGAGTGCTCACTCTCTAGGATAATTGCTCTATTCACTAGATCCTGAAACTCAGTGATCTTGTGGATAGACAAAAGCATCTTAAAATAAGGATTCATGCCTTCCTTGAATCGATCTATTTTTTTTCCTCAGTGTCCACATCTGCGGTGGCATAGCGGGAAAGATCATTGAACTGGCTAAGATAATCAATCATCTTTTTGCCTCCCTGAGTTAGAGCTCTAAATTCTCTTTTCTTTAATTCTAGTCTACCGGTGGGAACATGGGTTTCGTGAATCTCTGTTGGAATTCCTCCCATGTAATGGGCTGTTCACCGACCCTAATGCAGTGTAAGTGAGCCACCATGCGGTCGCAGTCCAGATTAGGCGGTGTGCGGCATCATAACTTCTCCTCATTAGAGCATCCCATCAGATTCAGCTTTTTCCCTATCTCCACCAACCAATCACTAGCATCTAGGGGGTCGGTGGCTTTAGCAAATGTAGGAGGTCTGGTTTGGAGAAAGTCACCAAGACTAACTCCTAGAGCAGCAGGAGGGTGAGGTGCTGCCACACGAGTCAATAGTGCCTCCATAAACCGATTTTGGCTCTCTTGGGCTTCCTTCCTGGAATTTTCTAAAAATCTGAGAACCTCTCCCATGACTCCTAGAGGATCTGCAGGCCTGGAAGATGATGCCTGACCAGTGCTTGGTACAGTTGTTGGTGGCGGTTGCTCGCCTGTGGGTCTTGGAATATTTTCTGGTGGTGCTCCTTCTGGTACAGGCTGAGGTAACGGACCCAATCTCAAACCCAGCTCTCGCTCAATCCGCGGACGATCATCCATCCTACAGAGGTAAGGCCACAGGTTTTAGTTGCACGGATAAACCTTTCTACCCACCACCACTCTCTACCCAAAGGCTAAGGACGGGCTTCCTAACTCCAGGTGGGTGTAGCATTCATATTAAAAGGAAAAGTATAGAGTGAGTTGTAGGATTTAGTGCAACTTAGCAGCTAACAGCATTAATTTAAGGAGAAGAATGCATCTGTAAAGGTGATTTGAGGCTTTAACTCTCTCTTCTTTATGCAAATAAATCGCGAGGCAGAAGAAGAAAAATATTACTTCAACAAAACCAGAAAGAAAGAAACAAACCAAGAAGGAAGGAAAATTGCAACCTACACTAATCGGGATTCTCGTGCCCACTACGCTCGAGAACCCGCTCTCGAGATCGCCCAAAACTGCGCGTTTGGGACCACGCACAGGGCTCATTCCTGAGTACGCCCAGGACTTCGTTCCTGGGTACGCCTGGGCTACGCGCCCGGGTGCGCCACGAACCACTCGTTCGGGAAATCTCAAATTTAGCAAAAATGGGGTAAGAAATTTTTATATCACCAGTCTCAGATTAGTCTAGGTTTCATGTGGAAATTATAGCATTTTCTAAAGGCGATGACTCTCTTTTTCAAAAATTGAGATGAACAGAAAAGGAAGCTATGGGCAAGGCTTCACCTTGTCCAGGGACAAGGAATCAGCTTGCCAGAAGTCTAACTATATGCCGCTATCCCCGGCACACTACTGCCTTAGAATGACATGCTCACCCCTAGGTTTCAAACAACCTAGCTTATGTTGCAATGGCTAGCCTACCAGGTTTAACAGCATTAATTTAAAAAGAGAACAATCTAGTCAAATAATATTACAAGGCATACATAAGAGAGCTCCAGTTACAACTGAAGATACTGAAAATGACAGGAGGAACATAACATACACACTCCATAGCAGGGATACCATCATACTGTCGCTCAATAGATTAAATGAGTACCCCCCTAGGTCCCCTAATCTGGGCTCCCCGGCTCCTCCTCAGGGTCACTCTCCTCCTCAGGATCACTCTCCTCGCCCCCATGACCCCGGCTGGTGCCCTCTCCCCAAGGGGCTGAACGACTGCTGCCAGGGGCCGCGCCACAAGCTCTGTAGAGCTCGTCAATGGTAGCGGTGTCCCTAACAGGATCAGGGTGCACTGAGATGCGAGCCCTCCTACTCTGGGGTATAGGTGTAGCTAAGTAGGAGTAGGGGTCAAGGTAGGGAGTGGGAAAACTAGTGTAATAATCTGCATAGGGGTCAGGGGTAAAAGCTGGGGAAACTACAGGGATAAACCCATCCCCTGGAAACAACCCGGAAAGATAGGATGAGGCTGGGGGTGGGGCTGGAGCTGGTGCTGGTGCTGGTGCTGGTGCTCTAGGCTGATTAGCCTCAGGAGTGTCGGCTGCAGGCTGGGCAGGGGCTAATGGAGTGTCTGGCTGGTGGACTCCCTGCATCCTATCAGCCTCAAGGTCGATGCAGCGCCGCCTCCAAAAATCAGAGGCGTCCTCCGCTCTCTCTAGAGCTCCATAGATAGCGATGCAGTGGAGGGCATTCCCCAATAACATAGTACCGCGGTCTCCCTCTCAAGGGCTATAGTAGGCGGGAAGGGACTACGAAGGAAGTGCAGGTAGAATAGGACCAAGCGGGCTCCAAAACTACCCCGAGAAATAGGAGGTATCTCCGAGAAAGGCGAGTCTCTCGGTGATCACTAAAGTGGAGTCTCAAGTGGTGGATGGCCTTACGGGCAGCCTCTGAAGGGTAAATAATCATCCACCGGCGCCAAGATGCGTACTCTCGCTCTATAACCACGGCGCCAACGGATCCCGTCACCACAATCACTACAAGTGCGGTGGATCCGTCCATGGAAACTCATAAAGATACTCGGAAAAGGACCATCCGGATGGTGCAACATCCGCCCTAGTAATAGAACATGCTCCCCATGGATCCTCTCGGTGGAATAAGGCACGAGTCATCCTGCAAAAATAGTGGCTCTATGTTAGTTTAAATATAATATCTAAGATGTAAGAGTTTTTAACATAATAATTTGGAAGCGAGTAGAGTAGAAATTGACGTCCGGATGAGAGTAACATAGAAAACTTAGTGCAATATAGCAAGTGTGGAAATCCACTTAAGCATATCTACAGCATCTATATTATTAGCGTGGCCCTATCTTATTGCTCTGATACCACCTGTGAGGCCCCCACGTCATTATCCCTCGGATAATTACGTGTGGCATACGGATTATTATTTGCCTGAACAGTAAGACACACTACGGCAAATAACAAGCTGTACTGCAGTAGCGCGCAGAACAATAATATAGATATCGACGTCTTTATTACATCAGTTGCCACCTGGCTTAAGGTCTGGTTTACAAAAGTAGATAACAAAAGTATAATTAATACCCCAGGGCATTCTCGCCCGCTTCACCGGGTCTTCTACTCATCCCACCCGAAGTATACGGGGTCCACCTCGCCAGGCTCCTCACTGCCGTCATCCTCCTCTCCGGCTGCTCTGTGAACAGTCCCCTCCTCATCTGGCCGTAGGTCTCTCGATTGGAGCAGGGGTCTAACAAAGGAATTAATAGCAAGGGTGAGTACCTACGGTACTCGGCAAGTATAATACTAGCAAAGATGTTCTCGCATGCCTCTCTATCCTTAATCCAAATTCTAATCTTTTATTCTAAAAATACTCTAATACAAAATAGCTGGCACATTTTAGCTTACCAAAACAACTTCTAATTTTCACCCGGTAAGGTATGATCCCTAGCGATCACCGTAGTCCACAATCCAGTGGACTGGCATGAATTCATGATTTTATTAGCACTGCGCAGGCATTGTACCACTTTACCCAAAATTACCTTGAACCATCCGAGCTAGGTCCTCCACACTGCCTTAGGTGTGGAATCAGGCTCAAGATACAGAACCTTTCTCCGGTTACGTTAATCCATCTACCAGCCCATCTATTATCCATCGGTGTACCAAGTCGCTCGCTTGGGCTCCACCGACTTCCAATAGTGTTGGTTGGACCGGCTCCCGGCCCAACACTCCACCTCAATACTCTCCCAATGTGGTAGACTGGTTAACGTAACGGGATACTACTTTCTACCCATCCGAGATGGGAGATTGGCTGGTACGAAATTTACGGTTCCTAGTCCGAGTAAAACACAATAAATCCTTATATTATAGCCCTATGTAAAAAGGTCCGCCTCATCCCTTTTTCATCCTTGCCTCGAACCTCTTTACCCACCTTAAGTAAATGCAGAAATAGGTATATGATTAACTATCTCTACTTGTGGCCCGCCGCCTCTCTCAGCGGTACCACTGCGACTAGCTTCCAACTACTCTGACCTACTTCTTTTCTCTTTCTTTTTCTCCTCTTTCCCTTCCTTTAACCTTTTACTACCCTCTAAACTCATGCAATTGATTCTTTTGTTCCAAAAACGGTTTTCATGCATGTAGGTATACATATAGTAATTATCCGGAAATATACCACATACGATTGACATAACTAAGTGCATGGTCAAATTGGAACTTGCCTGAGCCGTAGTATGAACTGGAGTCAATATAAACAGTTGGTTCTTCCTTGCTGCTAGAAGACTTGAACTCTGCAAAGCCAAAACTAATCCTTAACAAAATAGGTATTTATTATAATAATAGTTTTAAGAAATCCATTTTCCTACCCTAAATACACATATACACATAGATGTACATACATATATATATACACCTGCATATATATATACACATACACACAACTACACATATACATCTATATATATGTGTTTTCACACATATATATACATATATACACACTACATATATATCTATATATATGTGCTCACACACATATATATACATATATATACAACTATACTAAACAAAAATTTACTTGCTGAAACTTTAGAAACAAAAATATTTATTGGAGATGCTCTGAAATTAATTTAATGGCAACAATATGGTTTTGATAGCTAGCATGATACACAAATACCAACAAAAATCAATGAAAAAAAAGAAAAAGGAAAATTCCTCTGCCGGCCAGCCCGGCCCACTCGGCCCAACCGGCGCCGCCGCCCCCCTCCATTACCTCCTGCCTCCACCCGAGCTCCTCCTCGGCTCCCCCTCTCTCTCTCTCCCCCCCTCTCTCTCTCTCCCCCCGAGCTCCTCCTCGGCCGCCGGCCCCGGGCTCCCCTCCGGCCTGCTCCTCCTCCCTTCACTCTCGGCTGCTGGGATCCCAGTGGGTTGGCTTTAGGCTCTACAGAGGGATTTACTTTTGGCTACTACTTGCTGCTAGGGTTTCTCGGGTAAGTGCTAAGTCTATGTGCTATGTGCAAGAAGGAAAAGGAGATGGGGGACCTACTTGCTGTCGGTTCACAAATGGAAGGTTGGGGGCAAGGGTTGCAGGATCGGCTTCACGTGGTCGTTGTCGTGGGGGTTGCGGTTGTGGATCCTTGTCGGGGTCAGTTGGATGTGGTGGTCCCCGGATGCTCCGCTTGCTTGTGGTCCTGTCGGCTTCACCCTCTGCGGTGGTTTGCTGCCATCCCGATGTGGTTCTTGTTGGCTTCTTGTGATGGTGATGAAGCTGGGTCCCCTTTCTCTTCTCCTTGCAGCTATGGCTCCGGTTCTTACCTGTAGACCTTCACCGGGATGCATTTTGGGGAGGTGCAGGAATGGGGAAAATGCCGTGGTGGTCTTGGCTCTGTGGTCTTTCGTGGCTGTGGTTGTGTTGCATGTGAAGGCACAGGGTCTTTGGGGAATGAACGGGCAAAGGGGAGGTAGTATTCGGTCTTGGCACATGTCTGGGTCTGTCTTGCTGGCCGCACTGGCTTGTCCTTGAGCTTATCCTCCTCTGTGTCTTGAGTTCCTGTGCTTGATATCCTTCGGTTGGAAGGGTGGTCTGAGCACTGTTGCTACAGTGGCCGAAAATTGAGAAAATAATTGTGGGCTGAGTGGGCTGAAAAAATGGCAGTGGGCTTGTGGCTTACATGATTTTGTTGCTTCTGTGGGCTAAAATGGCAATGGGGGCTGAAATGAAAACATAGCTTGTGGGCTTTTTGGGCTGAGGTAGGTATTGTGGGTTTGGTTCTTTGAATTGCCGGATGATGACGCCCACAGAGACGAGAGGCGCCGACCGGCCCGGGACGGTCTGGGAACCTCAGAGACATGTCTCGAATTGGCCCTCGCAGCCCAAGGGCAACTGACGGCAATCATTCTTTATCCCTTTTTATTCTCTCTTGGATTGCTCGTTAATTACCCTTTTAGCTGCTAAAAGAGAATGGTTTTGGTTTGGTGCTAATAGCTGTTTAATTGCAGGTGAAGGGCGAAGGCGCAACTCGAATCCCTCCCCGACGCTACGAAGATACCCTTCTCACCCTTCCACTTCTCTTTTGGAAAAGCATTTTGTAGATGTAATGCAATGTAATGTATTTATGAATATAGGTATGATGCAATTGCAAATGTAAAGTTTAATTGTAAACTTGTTGAAAATATTCTTCATGAAAGGCATTACAAGTTGTAGATTCATTTTGTATTGAAATTGGTAAAACAATGGATAATTGCTATGCACTTTTGTAAACTTTTGTTTGTATTCAATTTGAAATTAAATTATGCTATGAATGCTTACAAAGATTGAATGCACAATTGAAAAACTTACTGCAGCTGGCTTACTTAATTAGGGTATTAGGGTTAGGGTTCTTTCACATGACAACTCTAAAAAACCACACAAATGTTCAATCTATAATTACAGAAAACAAAACATGTTATATTACGACATTCTTACATTATGTCTTTACGTTACCGCAAACGCATTCAAACAAACCTTATATTCTTACTGCTTACATATTTAACCTTTCCGAAAAAATTGTACCATTTATCCTTATTTATGTTCGTCTTTTTCTTACCACTTGTTTTTTTCATTGTTATCCAGGATTGGTTTCACAGGGCTCACACAGCTTCGCATTATCAAAACAGGATTATTTCCTTTCCAGATTTGAAGTCCAAGGTTTACTTTCTTATCAACAGCTTTTACTCCTTGTATTGATAACGTTTTTTTCGCTCAGGCTTACTGAATACCTTTTTCCCGTTACAAATTATGTTGTACATCATTTTTATATTTTAATTCCTGACATCATATCTTTAGGTTCTCATATTATATAGCCCTTTCTTTATGTGTAGCGCCTGTATACAAGAATGCCTACGCATGTTTTTAAACTTCATAATTTCTACGTTGCGTAAACTAAAATATACATCGATTCTTAAATTATGTCATGTACTTGATACCATCCATCTCTTTTATAACATCTTGTTTTAGCTCTTCACGTGTATACAAATTATTTACTACATATTACTCGTTTATTAGCATTGTTATCGCTTCCTCTTCCTATCGATTACACATCGATTTGCCTATACAACATTTTAGTACATAGTTCCTCTGATAATTATCTTACTTGTACACTTAATATCCTATGCGATACTTACTCCCTATATAATATCCCTATACCGGCAAAGAATACATTTCCTATTTCAGTACCTAATACATTCGCTATTACATACACAGCTAAACTTCACATTTACAATATACTATCTTTATCAATAGTTCGTTCTCTTCTATTCATATATGCTTCTATTTCTTTACATAAAATAGAATTCACCATGCCCATTCAATATTACGCTACAGTTCATAATAACCTGGAACAGCAGGGCTATTTCATATGTGTTCTTAGTACATACAATATTTCACATTACTTATATCTATCTTTGTCTAATTTCGGCTTCCTACTGCTATCCAGATGGTCTATATAATGCATACGAATCCACAGGCTCTATCAGGATGGGCCACACGACTATGGGAAATGCAACAGTACCTAGGAGCCACCAATCAACATACACCTATTTTCCACTCAATTACTCAAGATATGTGCGGTCAAAAGTATGAATGGATAATATGGACAAACATCAACACTTCTACGGCAACAGAATCAAAGAACAAGACGCCATCCAAGATGCTGCTAGACGAGCAGTCTACCATCTACGACATTATTATGATGCAGAGTTCAGCAAATCGCCATATGACCTGATTCCCCAAAAAACAAATGATGGAACATGCTTTTCTACTCTAAAGCCAGCAGAAGATGACGATCCACGCTTACGAGGAGCAGCACAACACATTGTTTTCCAAGAAGCATTGTATTCAAGAACAGTTGATGAAAATGGAAGCCTCCACTATCAACTTCACAAGGCTCAACAGGAAATACAACAACTCAAACACAAGCTCCAACACTACCACATGCTAGAAACAGAAGAAATATCATATTGCGGAGAATCTCCCAATGTACTCACTGCTACTCAACCACACCAACAATACCGTAGAAGACCAACTGCTCGAGAATATCGTAACAGATTTCATCCAAGTACATCTAGACTGCCACATTTAGCACCACCAAACAACAACATCTAGATACACAAAGTTTCCAGTGGGCTTTCCAGTCTTAAAAAAACATATTAGTAGAAATGTTTTGCTCAGATACTATAGCTGTTGGCTTAATATTATCTACCTTTCATCCTTATATATCTGCACTGTTACGTTCCTGCTTTCTGATTCTTCAATGGTACTCATCACATATTATAGTCTTCATAGCTTCTACCTCACCAAATAAAAAACACAAAGATAAATTTAATACTAAACATATTATCAACATATTAGCTCAAAAAAACATTTATGCTATACAGTAATTACTTCTATACATTCTTTCACCCTTTATGTTCATTATTAGATTGCTTTCACTAAAAAATAATACCTGTTTGCACACCTATAGCGAAACAACATCTACAGCATTACAATATCATCGTATTCAAATATTTAATATTCATTTGCTTTTTCTCATACTACATCACGCGTCTCTCAAAAATAGATATATAATAAATCACACATGTAGCAACGCTGCCTTATTTACTTTCCTTCCACCTTATCTTACCAACAATTAATTTCCCCTTTTACTTATGCATACAAATTAACTTAAATTTGTAAAATTACGTCAAAACCATCACTTCTTTTACTAACGCTTTCAATTTTCCACACAAAATAAACTCCGATTCTTTTTTATTGCGGAAAAAAACTCATTTTTCTCTGCCGAAAATCATATGTTTTCTTTTTTCGATAAGTTTTTGTTCACTTTACTATAATACACACAATAGCCGCCGTGCCTCCGAATCTAGTAAAAGTAGTTCTCGTGGAGACCGGAGGGATGCGACTAGGAAAGAGCAGGTCTTACCGTCTTACGTATAGCCAGTGGAAACTCGGCGCCTATTACTTTCTCAGCATGGACTCTGGACAATTCCACAGAATTGACACCATCCGCCGTCACTCGGCGTCCCTCCCCTTTTGATTTTGGCTAATAATCAATAACTAATTTTTAAATGATATAAGATAAAATCTATAGATATATTAAGATAGATACGGTATCAAATTTGGTTATATCGGTTAAAATTACATACGATTATTTCTCTATATGACTGTCTCTCGTATATAGCTAGAATTTAAAAACCATAAATTAAAAATTAAAACCACAGTCTAAAAAAATATTACCAATATGTGGACAGACTTTTGGTTTGGGCAAAACATCAATTACATACCAGGAATGTCATTCAGCCTACAACACCGGCGTTTCAGACCAAGCAAACGTTTCTAGCCCGCTGTTCCGATGTTCAGTTCGACCTCCTCGACAGTTTTACTTGGACATGTGCGTTCCTGATCACCTCAATCCTTATGCCATCTCCGACGTTCAGTTCGGTCTCCTCGACTGTTTTACCTTGGACTCGTGCGTTCCTGACCTCAATCCTGATGCCTTCACTCTCTCATCCCCTGTATCTACAGGACAGTAGTACCAGTCCAATATAGCAAACTATTCCGCTCCAAACAATTTTAACTTCTAACTTCTTAATTTCTTCTCTTTTTTTTGACCTTTTATCTTTTTTGCTTTTACTTTTTTTACTTTATTCTTTTATATTATCCGTGATGATAAAATTTTTATTTTTATTTTTAATTATTTAGAAAAAAGTTAATAACATCTATAGTGTATTTTTAGTTATTATAATATAAAAAAGTCAGAAGCCTCGTTGAACGGGACACACCACCGAAGCCTAGTAATGGTCGAAGGCAACACGGTCTATCACAGAAGGAAACGAAAATGCAGAGAGAAGTTGGCGATTTTACATTGCCTTTCCCCATTTTACACTCATTTTCACATGCCCTTCCGATGATCAAACCGGTTCCACTGAACCTTTTTTACTTTTCAATTCATAAAGACTTCTGAATGCCTGTGTAGAAGAGTAATTTAACGCCGTACTCACATTCAATAAAAAAATGTGACTGTCAAATTTTTTTCTGAAGGTTGGGGTTGCAACAAAAAATTCACTACCCCTGTACACCATGACGCAATACCAGAGAATCTGTCAGCGAAGGCCATTACGGCGACAAACTATCTGTCAGAAAAAGTATAACCGACAGATAGCAGCAGTGGCTAAAGTCCTGCTGCTGAAGGCCTATGCCGACAGATAATCTGACCACAATAAAAAAGATTTGTGAACAGACTGATTTTTCTGATAAATAGCCCTTTGCCAACAGACAGTATTATTGCCGACAGACAGTGGACGTCAAGCACCATTTTTACCGACAGACAGTCTGATGCCAACCATTGTTCAGATTAAAAAAGAGCACTTAGATATATTGTGAATTCTTATCAATTATTGCTCAACAATATTGATCGATGGACCCACATTGCTTACATAAGTTCATTTCAAATGTACATTTCATTTGGTTCAAGTTGACTCAACAATTTTAATGTACATTTCTTTTCATGCTAATATAACAAGATGAACAACACTCCACACCAACATGTATTTAACTAAGTCTACATGTCTCCATGAAGTAAAAGGAAACCGCCATGGTAAGTACAGCACCAATTGCCACCTGGAACAAATAACACACAAAGGTATGGAAATAATTGTCAGATTATAATCGCTTAAACTTCAAGATAACTTGCAGAACAAACGATAAAAGAATGTTGGATGTCAAAATGCTGGGTTTGATGGGTCTTCATTTTAATAGACCGCATTAATAAATCTACCAGATTCAATATTCTTAGGAAATATTTTCATGTTTTTTTCCATTATTAGCCCACTACTTGCAAGTTCATCTGCGATCTATGGACAAAAATAACAGCATAGACCTTGACGCCTACAATCTACTATACTAGAAATTGATGCTAGAGCCTACAACACAACACTAGAGCTAATTAGCATACACCCAACTAGCTACAACTACAAATCTGTAGCTAGCTACAACATAAACACAAAAAGACTTATCATGCATCATTATTTCCAAAAGGCAGGCTGGGCTGAAAAGTGTGCTATCTATTATTTACGCTCGTGATAATCAAAGGTGTGCTTTCTATCTAGATGTACATTCCTATCAAACTGCTACTTGTCTAACTATAAGTATGCAAAAGTAAAACCAAAAAAATTACACAAGTCTCTGGTTATGCATAGTGGCAATATATCCGTAGAATTACCGACAGATCGTCTGTCCCTCAACATGTTATTGCCAACAGATGGTCTGTCGCTTACCTTTACCAACACAGTTTATTGGTGATTACTGATTATTACCTATACTTGTCTGACAGTACTACTGGGTCATGGTGTGTGTAGTGTTTGATGCCGTACGCGTAGTGTCATTGAGCGTCACTGATTAACTTAGGCAGGTCTTTAAGCACCCTAAATTTTCAACCCCTCACCAACCGCAAGAATTTGCAGGAACACACGCTTTCTCCAAAATGTAATTCACAGTTGCTGCTTTCAGAAGCAGTTCAGGACCATGTGTTCCTTTGCTGTTCATGCAAAGACCGGAAAGGCAACTGCTGATCTGAAAAGGACTAGCACTACATTAGATGCCCTTTCGTAGTTTTTCACGAAAGATCTCATATCGTTATCAACTTATCGTATCAGGGACAGCAACTGGTGAGGCTGTCCCATTCATCTCTGTCCTTGATTTGTGCAGCATCTGGTTGTATTAATGTACTTGATCTGACCCAAACAAAACTTAATAGCAAAAGATATGGGGACACAGGACAATTAGGAATAATCAAACATAACCTTTTTTTGACCTCTAACTAGGGCTGCGATAGATTAATGGAGAGAACCATTTCTTGATTGTTAAGAAGACAACACCAGCCGGATGGTTTTATTTGAGTTCTTACTATTCAACAATAATCAAATCCTCACCATTTCTTTATTCTTAAGGAGGCAGTGCCAGTAGTTCACAGCGCCTCTTCTTTTCAGCTTCAAGAAGCTGTTTTTTAGCTTTTCTACGGTAACTAATTTTCAAATGAAGTGTTTTTTAAGATAGAGTCTATAAGTTAATTGCAGTATACACTGTAGCGACTTTATTTAAATCGGCTAAAACCGTACGCGAGTTTTTGTTACTCTGTACTCTTCCTCACAAATAGTCCAAAAATCATAAGCCACATCCAAAAGCCATAAGGCGAAGCTAAAAAGAATAGTTCCATACTCGAGTGGTCAAGTACTAAACAATAATCACGTCAGCGAGGACATGAACTAGTAGTGTTTTATTTATCGTATAAAGACATGGTAATGGAAGAATTACAAAAATCATATACGCATGTACAATATTCTATCATTCAGGCTGAAGTATGAAGCTAATCCTCGGTGTAACTTTATTCTGAACTGTCCCTCTCCCTCCACATCTGCTAAGCGAGAAATCGACCCTAATAATGTTTACGAGGATTAGGCCGGAAAATGCCGATGCCTCTGTTGTTCACCGCCTGAAGGGGTCTCGCGTTGTTCTCCATGTCCTGCAGAGCAACACGGAGGGAATGAGCCCAAGTTGAGATCAACCCAGAAGCTGTTTTCACATTGCTTTAGAAATTAACCAGGTGCTTGGTTTCCAAGTGCCTTCTAGATGTCTGCAACCCTGCAGATCTATCTCGACAGTCCTACCCCGGTCTATTAGTCAGACAAGAACGCAAGCCTGAAGACTGTGGGGGGGGCGGTCGCGTTCGTGGTTGAACGACACGCGTTGAACCGCGAAATGGAATTGGCACGTCGAGATCGCAGACTTGCTTTGTTGAAAACGGGCGGAGAAACGGGAGAAAATAGCGAAAAAACTTACGTCATGGACGGCCTCCCTGAGGAGCTCCAGCTGGTACCTCGACACGGTGCGAACCTGCAAAACCACTTAAAAATCTCAGCAAAAAAAAAAAAGAAAGAATCCCTCGCCAACCCAAATAACCCCACAAGGTACACCTCCCCCGAAGAATGAAACAACGACTTCTTTACACAGTTGGTCGTGTCGTGATCGAAATTCTAATCAACATAAGTAAACAAAAACGAAAACGAAAAGATTCTTGAGATGAGGTGAAATGTCAGGGGAGGCACCCTACGTACCGTCCTGACGATCGTCCAGACGACCCCCTCCTTGCACGGCGGCGTGGTGAGGGAGCCCATGTAGCGGTAGTACACGCTGGCCCTGCCCCTCGCGCCCCTGGGGTCCAACACGCCGACCTTCTCCTCCCTGTCCTTCTTGTCTGATATCCTCTTGATGAACGGCTCCAGCTGCGAGAAGAACCACGCGTTGCATGATGCATCAAATTGTTAATTAACCAGCTAAAATGAGTAGCAGCTGGTCAAGGGATTAAGGCAAGTAAGCAAAGCAAGGTGCATGCCATGCCATGCCATGGCATGGCATGTCGCTTAGCTTAGCTTTATTAAAGAAACGGGCAAACCTTGTGCAGGAAAGCGTCGTGGCTGCCAACTTGGTAGAGGACGCCGATCACCGCAGCCTTGTTCTCGGCGCTCTCGTGGACCATGTGCAGCTCCATGTCGTACCTGCACGCACGCATGTCGGAGCGATTAGTACGAGTAGCAGTGCTACTACGACTTGCTCATTAGCATTTAAGGTGTGTCCATGTCAACGCTAAGCGCCATTAAGAGAGGACGTGAATATTAATCGCTAGTTAGCCCTCACCTTCGGCCGTTAACGCTGTGCTCGGTGGGCGAGTGCCAGTGGAGCTGCTTGAGGAAGTACGCCGTGCCGTTGATTGAAAGGCTCCCGGCGTCGCCCTCGAACCTGATCTGCACACGGTTAATCAATCAGTCAGTCGTTGATTAGGAATATGCTTCACTATCGATCAGTTCTCCCAACTCCAAGTAATCAAGAGAGGGATCAGAGAGATAGGCTAATGTAAAAATGCTCTTTGCTAGAATAAATTGCTAGCGGTCGAAGGATCCTATCCTACCATGATGTCGTGGCCGCGGTTGACGATGGAGGCCTCGGCGGGGCGGTAGGAGTGGTTGAGGTAGCCGAGGTGGCGCATCAGCGAGACGCGCTGGTCGGAGAGATCGATGGGCGACTGCATCTGGCCCCTGCCGCAATCCGCCCACTCCTTCTTGATCTCGCCCCAGTGCTCCGGCCCGTTCTCCGCTCCGGGCACGTAGCTGAACTCCTCCTCATGCTCTGCAACAAACCAACCAAAGAATCTTTCAGTCAAAACAATGGACATGCATGCATGCATGGTAGAATCGTAACACGCATTAATTAGTTTGAGGGAGCGAGCGAGCGTACCGGTTTCTTCCTGGGCTCTGGCCGCCGGGACGGCCGAGAGCAGGAGGGCGGCGGCGAGGAGGAGGGACGAGACGGCGAGGTGGAGGTGGCGAGTTGAACCCATGTTCTGCTGCTCGGTGTTGCGCTGCCGTCTCGTGTGTGTGTGTGTGTGTGTGTCTTCGTTGAGCTAAGATGGGAAGAACTTGCACAGGTTGGTGGGGTATATATACAGTGGGGAGAGGGGTGTCTGGTTGGAACGCTTCAAACCTGCTTCGGGCAAGTACGTGCTAAGGTCCGCAGCAGAAGTAAATTTGGTTGCGTCTCTTTTCGTAATACGGAAATGAAGTATGTATACATAATATGCACCGTGTTTGCAGGGATGCGCAGGTACAAATGTACAATACATCCCTCTTCTTTCAAGCCGTTCAATCCATAGTGCAGCTAGAATAGGCCCCATTTGGGATGCGAACATTTTTTTCTAATTCTTACGGAAATTGAAATGTTTCGTGTAAAATACCCACAAAATTTATGTGAAATTCCTATGTTCTAAACGGAGCACACGGCAACGACAAGTTTTTTTTTTCTGGAAACAGGACGCTTATCAATTCGAAATTCTGTTCTTATTCGACTCGGACGCGGTCGATGGAGAAAAAGAGAGGACCCCCCGTCGCCGGCCTTGCCATCCTGCAGCAGTGCTCCGGTCACCGCGTGTGTCCGCTCGCTGAACTGGTCCTGTCCTCGCACGACGTTCCTTGTTCAGACATGCACACTGCTGCAACTTTTCTTCTACTTCTTGCTATATCGACCATTTTTTCATCGCGCGCAAGCAATTGCTCACTTCAGAGGGCGTTGCAGTGTTTACCCCGGCAAACAGGACGCTTATCAATTCGAAATTTTGTTCTTGTTCGACTCGGATACGGTCGATGGAGAAAAAGAGAGGACCCCCCGTCGCGCGGGCGTGTTGATGTACGCAGGGAAGACTGACAAGCTGACAACACATTTTTGGTTGGCCACATGCAGCCGGCAGCTAGCCGCCACTGCATGCACGGTGGTCGCTTATGCACAAGATTACCTTGGCCACATGTACGTACTCGGCGTCTTGCCACGAAATGGTCAGGACGCATAAGTAGACCATCTTCTCATGAGGAAAGGAAGAGGGTCGGTCGCTATTTGCGGATGGGCAATTGAGTTGATAAGGAGAGAGCCAGCATCAGTTACCGGGTCAGAAAATTGTTGTTTATGGCGTCCATCTTTGATTCTTAATTTTTTGGCTGTTTATAAGTTTATTAACGAAGTGCGTACTTTATGTTGCAACTAGCGTTAGGTCCGACCGATTTCTTTTGTCCGATCGAGAAAACGGCTAAAATGGCGTCCTGTTAGTGTTCTTTTTCAAGATTGTTTTCGTACATCGAAGCTGACATTTTACATCACACGTTGCATTACATAGTGATCTCAAATCAGTCAGCGATTACCTTAAAAAAAATCAGTTACCGACAGTGACAACCTACTGAATCTGTCAATTGGGCGATTTACCTAAGGGTAAATAGGGAATTTCCCATATTGCTAAGAGAGAGAAAGAATGGGCCCACCAAAGATGAAATCCTTAGTAATAGTTGGTTGTATTCACCCTTTTTTGGAATAATAGCCTCTTTTACTGCAGGATTAACTGCGTTTTATATGTTTCGGATATATTTACTTACTTTTGATGGGTACCTGCGTGTTCATTTTCAAAATTACAGTAGCACTAAAGAGGGTTCGTTGTATTCAATATCCTTATGGGGAAAAAGGATACCCAAAGGAGTGAATAGAGATTTCATTTTATCAACAACGAAGAGTGGAGTTTCTTTTTTTTCACAAAATATATCCAAAATTCATGGTAATACAAGAAATAGGATAGGGTCCTTTAGTAGTGGGCCAAGGAAGAGATAAGAGAGGAGCTGTGCTCCTCCTCATTTGGGCCGATCGGTTTGGAGGGGAGACGAGAGCGGCGGCACGGGCGAAGAGGGCAGTGGCACGGGGGAGCCGGCGGCGGCGCTCCCGGTGAGGGCGCGCAGCGGGCCCCCCTGGCGGCCCGGGTCTCCCGCTCGCTCGCTCTTCCCCTCAGGGCCGGTCCTCTCCCGTGTGCTCTCCCCATGCGCCCGTGAGACTTGGTCCTCGATCCGGTTTTCGCGGGCACGACTTGGCTCGATCTTCGCATGCGGGGCGGAGGCGACGGAGGCGGACGGCGCTAGTGGTGGGCGGGGGCTTCGGCCCGGCCGGTGTAGGCCACTGCGCAACCCCTCCTCTCTTCGCCTATAAGAAGAGGTCTCCTCTTCTTCCTTGAGAGACCCAAAACTAGTGAGCTTCCTACTTCCTCTCTTCTCTTATTGCTTGTGGTGACTTCGGTTGTGGTGAGTTGCTTCGGTTCCCGACGCCGATCTGCGATCCCTTGGTGCTCATCAGCGAGGTGCTTGGCCGGCTCCTCCCCTATGCTTGTGCAGCATTCCTGTACCTCGACTTTGCTGGTTCGTAGACGGCAAAGGTGGGGCTTTGTATCTCCGTGCCTATTGCTCTCTCTCTCACTATGGTGTAAGGACAATAGGTTTTCTGGGACAGTGCTGTTCAGCACGCCTAGCCCAGTGATCTTCTGGTGATTTCGAATATCACCTGTTTGTGAGTATAAATAGTCTTTGTGGGCTGTGCTAGTTTGTTAATCTTCTATTTACTATCTGGCACTGGGAGACATAGATTGCTCGTGGGATCGGATTGTTGCTCGATGATGACATTAATCATATACTGATATTGGTTTATTCAATCTGTGAGCTCTAGTTTACATTAATTTCTATCATTACTGTTAATTCTGCTAGTTGATGTTCAATTAAAGGTATATTGTCACATAGCATTCGGTTTATACAGTCATTAGATTATACCAATCTTTTACATATTGCAAGACTGTTATATATATCTGATTTGATTCATATGCAAAGAAAACTAGTGTGTATGTGAAAGAGGTAGATCTATTTGAAACATTCCTTGGACTGTTTAGGGGCTGGCCGAATTGCATATATGTTGGATATATACATGTTTTGAACTATAAAAGTGCAGAATATAAATAGAGAGCTCATAGATTGAATTATTTAGACATAACCAATACATGAAGAGTATATGATCTAGTAGCGGGACGGCCAACATTAATCTTGTGTAATCCTACAATCTGAGAGCACAAATAATAAATTAAAATTTGAGCTTGTTGCTAGTTTTAATTGATACATGCTTTATACATTGACATACATATTCATGTTTAGAATGTTATTGTTTCTATTATTGAATATGTGTTACACTTTGAATGATATCTTCAATTCATATGGTTTCATACATGTTATGTCTTTTATATTTGAATTGATGTCATTCTTGTGCTTATATAATTATACTAGAATTATATTTACATATATGCTTATATCGCAATTACTACAACACGTACTTCTCCTCCCTTTCTACACACGATATCTTTGTCTTCCTCCATTGTTCGAGCATGCCACCCAGCCTCCCGAGGACTCCTCCCTTGTGCCGCTCCCGCCTCCTCGCCGGTGCCAAGGTCCTCCTCCCCCGTTTCCTCCTTCCCCGCAGACGTCTTCTCCATCTCCGACTGGATCTGACGTTGAAGCCCCCCGCCCTGCCTTTCTTCTTTGTCTCCGGTGACTAACGCTGCCAGATCCACAAGCGCTGCCCTCCGCCACCTAATGAACTCCACGACATGTCGCTCCCCAATGCCTACCTCGCCCACCGCCATACCCCTGCCCATGGTTGAGGTGGCGCCTCATCGCCCCACCATCTCTGCCTCCCACCGCTGGTTCGCCACCGCCCTGGTCTCTCTCTAAGCTCGGGGGGTTTGGGTGAACCCTAACCTTAACGATGAATCCGAGTCCTAATCCCATAAGCGGCAGCTTGCGAAAACCACAATGTCACCGGAGAGGAGGAGGATCCCAGAGGCGAAGACAACAAACAATTCTCTATGAAGATCGAAAGGTCAAAAATTTAATTGATTTTGCTTTAAAAAATATTTAAGTGTGGTATAGCACTTCTGCAAACTATTAAAAACTATAATGAATGGATCATATGATTCGTGTGAATATGATCCATTCATTTTTTTTCGGTCAAAAATGAATGGATATTCACACAGGCATCGTAGCAATCGGCAAACCTTGTTAGAACCGTACGTTTGGTGAACGTTTGCACAAATGTAAAATTACTGAATTTAGTCTTTCATGATTCTACATTGATTCTTAGTTAATCATGTTACTATTAGGCAATGCTATTTAGAAATTTAATTCAAAGTTAATTCGACGTTCTTTTTCTTGGACTTTCTTTTCTTTCTACCTTCAATTTCACACCTATTCTTCTTTCATTTCTTTCTTTTTGACTGGTGTCGCCACGTATGCCATTTCCTAATGTCAAATGAGGCATGTTCACAGTAACTTCAAAATAGAGAAAGAGGCACTCCGTGTACGGCTTGAGCACTTAACATGCTAGAAAAAATAGACCACAAAGTCAGCTTTCTCCTTGGTGATCGAAAGCCATTTTCACAAACTGAGGTCAAACTTTTTCACAGCTGTGTCTTGAAGACCTACGGTTAACATTCTATCGTGTGTTTCGTGCGAATTATATTTGTCAAATTGCAATGCACCAACCAAATATTTCTGAGCACTGACTAAGGCCCCGTTTCAAACAGATTCTGGTTTTAGAGCTAAAAACTATTTAGAATATGTTGGTTTTTTAACGTGTTTTTTTCTTTTTTCTTTGTTCCTTTGCATTATTCACAGATACATAATGGTGTTTTTATTTCCTTATTTATTTTTCTTTAATTGAATATGTCAGAAAAAACTAATAGTCACCGTATTACTATTTCAACCAAAAGACAAAAGCCACAATACTTTTAAATGGGGCCTAAGTCATTACGGTTGGTATTGATAGTTATTTCTACTAATTTTATTTTTGTATCATTGGCTGGCTAACCACTGATTTCAAGATTACAGCTACTGATCAATAGTTTTTTCAGCTTGAAATGGCAAGAAATAGCCTGTACAGTTTGATCATTTGTCAAATTTAGGTTTTTCAACTTAAAATCTAGATGGCTGCAAGGCTGCCAATGGAGCTTTGCATATGTTTTTGACTGAGACACGCTATATATTTCTTGCTAGCTTATGGCTGAACTGCGTCTAGGTGGTCTTCATGTATGTTGTTATATTCTCTGAAAATACCTTGGCTGACTAAACTTTTTTGACGATATATGGCAAGGTTGGAGAATATATGACTGAATGGCGAGGGTTTCGGTTTGTTTGATGTGGCCATTGGTGGCTTTGATGAAGTTGAGGGGAGCTTCTGCGGCGAGTTATATGCTTCATTTGAAGAGGTAAAATGTAGAATTGTACAAAAAAGATATTCCCTAGTCCCTACTCCTCCTCCCTTCCCAATCTGAATTTTGTATAAGAAAATGAATTAAAATATTGAATACCATGTGTATTGCTAGTGGTAAGTTAGATTTTGACAAATATAAACCGTATGTTTTTTGAATTTATCTATGCCTTTGTTTGATTTACTTTTTTATGTTGTCTTTGTATATTCTTATATTCCGGTTTTTATCTCGCTATTGATGAAGAATGGTAGGCTAGGACAAAACAGATCTTCTTTATTTAGGTACTCAAATTGTATTTTTATCATGCTACATTGTTAATGTTTTGCTATATTTTCTTCATTATGTTTTTTGTTGAAGCATTGAGCAAAAGTTTTATATCAATGATGTATTTACAGTTTACTTTTGTTATGCCACGGTATTGATATAAATTAACGTTAGTTCTAGAATGTTAGTCTATTGGAATTTAGCTCGAGTTATAATAAAATTCTAGATCTATCACAGGATGATGCTATATTTCCAAACCATCCTAAGCAGCCTGCGATCAGAAAACTCACATGCGCCTGAAATATTCCGATCCTCAAAGGCTGCTAGAGTCTGGTGTATTGTGCCCCTCTTGTCCAACTTTTCATGAGTGACTCAATTTAGAGAAGTGCTCCAAAGTATTGTTAACGCAATCCAGCCAATCGAATAGTCTGATTATTTGACGAGGCACAGGAGAAAGCCTGCAGAGATAGGACCAACATGCCATGCTCTTTCATCTTTGCTGTGTAGCTTGGATATGTTGCTGCTATAGTTGCCCTGAAAATGATATCAGATTAGCATAAGTTATCATACATTCCACGATAACTCCAGAAAAATTCAGCCTGTTAATTTACAAGTGGCGTAACAAACATTCCAATTGATCGAGATAAAGTGGTTACCTGTTGCTAAATCAGATCACTCTACAACACCTGGTGGCAATCATGCGTACGTCATATACAGATTTGAAAATTCAATCAAATCTATGCACACACAAGTATTCAATTGAGCATGATATTGGATAATTCAGTTAGATAATTACGCCATGCTCCATTTTAATGACACGTAGGCATAGATATATATTAATATTATCATAGGATGGATAAATTCTTGATAAGTGTGATAAAGACCACTAAACCTCTAAGGAAATCATAACTATGGACTATGGAGTGGAGTATTACTAAGTAGTAGATTGTTTGTTCAGTACTGAAAATAGGGATTATGTCCGACTCTTCACTCAGGGTTGGGTCCAACTTGTACATACGTGAACAATGAATCATGCAGCCATGCACTTTCAGTTTTCAATAACATTCGTTTACTTAATATATGCAGTAAGTCGAGAATAGAATGCAAAAACCTAGAATTGCAAGGACAAACGGAGAACTTACAAATGGAGAATTATTCCGTACTATCACAAAAATTATTCAAGTTGAAAAATATCATCCATGTATCACTGACACGTGATTCCAGGATCCATTTATCAACCTTATATCCAATGGTATTTTCCGATTCATACGTATTTGCACCGAACTAATTTTCTCTGATCGTACAGTCGTAGTTCCAACCATTTGCGGACCATTAATCCGAATCTGCAGTTTCACTAATTTGCGGTTACCCGCACGTACGTTTTCTCACGGGCATTCTGCAATTTGCGACACGTGTCCAAGATCGTGCCTCATACCAACACGTGGACAGCAGGGAACTCATCAGAAGAAGCTGCTCTCCTTCCCGTCCGTGAAACTCGCCCAAATCGCCAAGAAGCAAATCAGCAGCAGCAGCGAGCGAGGGGAGCCCATACTCGTGCTCCCGCGGCAGCTCAGCGTCGCCGGAGGCGTCCCATCGCGAAGAGGTGACGCCGCCTACACTACCATGGTCTCCTGTCGGGGAGAAGAGATGCCGCCGCCGCCACCATCGTCTCCAATCTCCGCTCCGCGGCGGTGGCCCGCCGTGAAGAGGAGTACCAGAGATATCGTGTCCGGTTGGGGGGGAGGCGATGATGCATATTTCAGAAAGCTCACGCAGATCCGTGAGTTTCATCCCCAAATCCAAGGTTTTGTAGATGAAACTTTCGAAATCGGAAGTTTTTACTGTAAATTGGGAGTTCTCGAATTGAACTTTTTTCGAATCTCAGTTGAAAGTTTCCGAGTTGAATTTTTTCGAATTTGTTAGATCATGTGGTCATGTCTAGAATATTTTAGGTGATGAATAATTGATAATGTTGGTTATGATATTACTTATGATGTGTTGCGTATACGGATTGACGTATGTTGCATGATATGCTCGTGTGAGATATTATGCGGATTGACTTGAGTCAAGTCATGGATTTGTGCTCGTATGCAGTTGCGTGTTTATTCATGTGCAGGTGTTGCTTGAGGCGGAACATGGTCGATGACGAGACTGAAACTAGATTCGGGTGGAACTGAGATTTCAGGATCAAGTTCAAGGAGGAACTGAGGTCCTATCGGTCAAGGATGTCCTGCGGGATGTTCGAGCTAGAGAACAATGCACGTGTAGATGATGCGTGGAGAAGATACAGGAGGTGCGGTCCTAGAGGCTTCGACACGGGGAAGGTTTAGTGGGTTAAAAAGCCTGATTGAGGTAAAAAAGGTTTAGGATGAGTTGTATATAAGTTTTGGTTATGTGTGATGCGTTTCCGTAATGAGTAGGTAATTATGTAACAGGATAAAAAGAGGTGCGGCAACTGCGTTTCTGGGCCGCGAGTTTTGTACGAAACGTGTGCAATGAGAGAAATAATTGAAGGGCTTACGGCTGTGATCGTCGCTTTTGAAAAAAGGGAGGCCGACTGCTTTTCTGTTTGGTTGGTGATTCTCTGCACGAAAAAAAAGGAGGCGGCCTTCTGTAGTCTTCGCCGAGATTTTTGCGCGGGAAAAAAATCGGTGCTCCGTGGCGTTCTCGGCCCATGATTTCTGAGCGGCGCTGTCGTGCATTGGGACACGGGAGGAGCTTGGTCGCACGTCGGTGCGCCAGGTGTTCGTTGAATCAGTGCTGCGGCTTTTCAAGTGTTCGGTTGTGATTTTTCTTGTGGAGAAAAAGAAGACAGTGCAGCTACTGGTCGTAAGGGATCGGCAGCCACGACACGAAGATCACGTTTCTCTGCACAATAGAAACAACGTGCCACGCACCCTTCTGGCTGTCAGCTAAGTTTTTTTTTACGAGTCCTCGCGAGGTATCACGGTCTCTCATGTTCCATGTATCAGTGCAAAAAGGCAACAAGTAGTTTCATGCATAGCCTCACGTGAAGGACACATAAATTAATTAGTAAGCATAGATTTAGTTCTAAGCAATCTGGAGAAATCTCGTTAGTCAAAGTCAATCTGTCTTGCTATCTGTGCATTGAGTATTTGAGGAGAGAGAAAAATATAATTAGTATATGCAATTAAGTAAGGTTAATTAAGCTTTTTGTCTTATACATACGGATCATGTTACATAGATAAAAATATATTTAAAGATTGTTTTGCATTGCTTTTTGTGGCCAAGAATAGTATACTTGATTGCATGCATGCTGTGAAGTTGTGCTGCGCCTAAACATCTCCAAGTTGATTTATTTGTTTTTGCTTAATCATTTAATTAGGGTTTAATCAATTCTCACCTATCTGCATCGGCTATCTTGTTTATTTTATATCTTGAGTTCTAGACTTCCGATTGACGTAATTCCAGTTTAGTTAGTTCAATAATTTTGTCTAGCTTATTCTCACAGATTTTAAAGTTAATCGGAATTACGGTTTTTATCGAGATCAGTTTTAGTGAGAATACAGTATTCTGTCCAGAACCTTAAACGAGGTTTAAATAGGTTTTATGTTTAAGGGGGAGTCTTAAAATTTATTTTTTAGCTTCCGCAATCATTCACCCCCCTCTGATTGCCTATCTTAGTGTGTATCGATCCTACAGAACTCACTTGAATGTTCCCGAATTTGAAAGGTTTTGTACCTTGTTGGAAATCAGAGGAGCAACGCACACACTCCTGGTGGTGAACACACACGTGCACACAGCCAGAATAACTCCGTGCAATACTGCACTGGTACAATTTCAAGCAAACCATCTGTTACACCAGACACACATGCAAATATACTAAAGCAAAAAACTAAGTCTAGATTATTTCCTAACATACCTCAATTGAAAGCTTTGAATCTCAATTGAAATTCTCGAATTTGAATTTTTTCGAATCCTTTTGAAAGTTTTTGATTTCTCGGTTGAAATTTAACGAATTTTTGTTTTGCCGTCTGGTGAAGGGTGAGGGGGGAGTCAGCCAGCCGGGGGCGCCGAGTGAGGACTGAGGAGCGAGGGAGCGGGTGACTCGGTGGGGAGAACCGCGCTGAAGCTTCCCGTTGCGACGTGTTGGTTGGCGTACCGTCTCGAAGAAGGTCATGCCGGCGGACGGGCGGAGCAAGCAGGCCGCTTCGGCGCCGGCCTGCGTTGTCCGGTAGAGTTGGGCCGCCAGTTTTCGACCTTGCGGCGACAAGCTACGCGGCCGCATGGGCAGAGCGGTCGGTTGGTGCGGATATGTGCCGCCACGGCGCTGGGCCGTATCGCGCGGAAGGGACAGGGGGCACGAGCGCGTGGGCCGCCGCGCTGGACCCACTGTGATATTCCCTTGCACAGGTGCAATGGGTACTCCCTCTCAAAAAAAAGTGCACTTGCACTAGCAACCCGAAACGAAAACCTATGGGTTTATCTTTGACTACGCTGATTATTTTTATTTCTATAACGAGTACTTATATGAATCAATAGAATGTCGATAAACCATTTAAAAGAACTGAATTGAAAGATCATTTTAAAACGACAATAGATAAATTATCTTATTTATTTATTAAAAAACTATAAATCATATTTACAAATTATAACCCTAAAAAAACGACCATACATCTAACGCCGCCGAGTCCAACGTGTGGACGCTGCCGTTCTCGCGCACAGGAGCTCGCTCCAAGACTAGTACTATTAGTGCGGCTGTTGCCGTTTCTGCTTCTTGGGAATAACACTATACGATCACAGTGTTCTCTTGCTCGTGATGTCAGCTTGCATGAATAGTTGTTGGCATGTACGAGCGTGCCTCACGCAATGGAGCAAAGCTAAAATGGCCTTCGTCTATAAACTTTTTTTGCGATGAAAAGACTTCTTTATCTATGTTCTTCTCGTCCAAAAAGATCAATGCATGTTAGCGTTAGCGTTAGTTTACTCAAGGCCTTGCCTCTGTACGTTAGCGTTAGCTAAACGAGGAATCGGGGTTCGATGGAATCAGTAGATCGCGATGGGCCAAAACTGCAACTAAAGCCTAGCCGCTTATTGGTTCACATCAAATTAGCAGAACAAAATGGCCACGCACGTTCGGGGAAACAACACATTACACGCACACACAAACTAGCTAAACTACGCTAAATAAAAGCCGGCGACGAGACCGCGCACGGCGGCGGCGGGGGCACAACGCTCAATCTCAGGTCGTCGCATGCGAGCACCATGCTCCGCTTCCATTCCGGCGATGTGGGCGGTTGCTCTTGCAGTGATCTCTTGCGGCTCGCGCCGCACGTCTGGTCGGTGCTTAGGTTCACGCCGAACAGCTTGGCCGGCCCGGCCCTGGTTCTGCTGCTGCGGCTGGTGCCGGCCGCCTCAGTGCCGATCTTCTCCGTCCGCAGCAGCAGCGCCAGCGAGGGCTGGTCTTCAGCCACTGTGAGCGAGCTGCTGGACGTGGCGCTCCGGCCGGAGGCGTTGCGCGCCTCGGCCGAGGGCGCATGCGTGCTGCTCATGCCGAGGCCGTGCAGGACGGCAGCGGCGGCCGGGCTGGGTGCCACGGGGCGCACGTGGTTCTGCACGAAGTAGATGATGTCGCTGTAGAGCTTGCGCATGCGCGCCAGCTCCTGCAGCAGCGCCGCGTTCCCGCGCCGCAGCTGCTCGTTCTCCTCCATCAGAGCCTCCGCTGTTGCCACCGCACGGCCGCTCTCCGCACGTGCTGTCGTCGGGCCAAGACCTAAAAGTCGCGACGTCGCCACCGGCCCCCCCACCGCCTCAAGCCAATGACGCTGCGGGGCCAAAGCGCCCAAGCCGTGCAGTACCATGCCGTCGTCAGGACGGAAGAGAGGGGAGCGGTGCGAGCCAAAGAAAGGCGGCAGGAACGGTGGCCCCGCCGTCGCCGCCGACTTCCGCCGGTGGATTTCGCACAGCAGCTGCTTCTCGCCTTTCCTGAAGAACTCGTTGGCGAACTCCCACCTCTCCGGCACGACCTTCCTAAACCCCTGCGTTACAATATTGCACTGCAATATTTCAGCACAAATTAAGTCACAAACACCGACATAAATTACAAGCAGGTGCAATGGCGCGTGCGCACGCATACACGTACATAGGTGTTGAGCTGCCGAACGAAGGAGGAGAAGTTGTTGTGCTTGAAGTAGCTCGGCAGGACGTCACGCGCGAACTCGGGCGGCCGCCACACGACGAACGAGGACGCGCGGTCATCCCCCCACGACACGACGTGGTCCGTCGCCGGGTCGTCCACCAGCTGGTACGTCTTGGTCAGGAACGGAGCGGGCACCGACGCCTTCTGCCCGGCCGCGACGTCGCTCTCCCACTCCATCGTCGTTTGCTCACGCGCGTCCTGACCAACTGCTAGCTTGTTGAGCAGTCTAGAGAGACGCAGGAAGGAGCAGTGACAACATGTGGAGAGCACACAATAACAATAGCCACACGCAGACAGGGGGGGTTTAACAATAGTGTAGGATCAAGTATAACTAGTTAGAGGTGGTGAATGACTCTTTCAAAATCTTTTCGTCGGTATCATTGAATCTACAAACGAAAAACAAACTCATAAACTCACCAAAATCAAGAGCCAAAAATCGCAAACTCACAGCCGAGTTCACTGCCTAACCAGTCGAACCGTCGGCCAACAAGCGGTCTGACCACTGGCCAGGCTGACATGCCAGTCGGACCACTCGGTTCCTTAAAGTCTGCTCGCCAAGAACAGTACAAATAATACTGCACACGATCCAATAAAAGAGCTAACTCTTAAACTATTGATCCAAATACCACTACAACAGAAATCATCATCACAGACGGTTTTAAAACGTCATCACAGACGGTTTTTTGAACCGTCTGAATTTATGGGTCAGTAATAATCGAAAGTTATCACAGATGGTTTGTGAGCCGTTTATGATAAATACAATACAGACGGTTTGTAACTAGAATCGTCTGTGAAAAACACTATCATAGACATTCTAAACTTACAACCGTCTGTGATGTGTGATCACAGATGGTTTATACTACAAAACTGTTTATGATAGTTCATTCTATACCTAAATTTTTTTCTATTTTTCAGTTAGCCTCAGGAAATGTTAGCTATGCTTTTTGAAAACAAGCGAAAATAAGCAAATACGATATCAAACATAGCAGGGAACATTTTATTTCCATTACAATCCATCATTACAACATCACAAAATTACAATCTACCATTACAACATCATAATATTACAATTCACCATTACAACATCACAAGATTACAGTCCATCATTACATAGCAGAAAACAATGGAAGTAACAATGGAGGCTACGATGAAGAGAACAATGAAAGCAACATAGTAGAGAACAATCCACCATCACAAACTTAGGTAGGCCTTCTTAGCAGCTGCCTCACTGTAAGCTCCCAGGCAACCTTAGTCCCAACAAAGTAACAACAATGGAGGCTACGATGGAGATCTAAACCCTACAGAATCAAATACTTGAAGAAACAATGGAGGGAGGAAGCGGAAAACAATGGAGACCTAAAACCCACAGACACATTTGAAGGGAGGGGGTGGAGGGGTTCGGGTGAGTATTTATAGAAGAGTCCTACTCGAACTTAGGCGGGAAATTATAAAATTTTAGAGATACACGAAGCGGGAGACATATCACAGAAGATTCTTAATTAAGAGCTGTCTGTGATATCCAATATCACAGATAGTTCTTAATTAAGAACCGTCTGTGATATTGGCTATATATATACCGATACAATATAAACAACTAGTCTTAAGTATGAAATAGCAAAGTTCTGTATGGCTTATATATACTCATTTGAAAGGTTTCGACGAGATATACAACTTTGCAGTTCAGACAAACCCCAAATTTCGAAGGGAAGATAAAATTTTTTAGCAAAAACAGAATTCAAAAACTTCCAATTCTAGTTTGAGGCTACATATGGCCAATTTTGGGGGTCTTCGAGGGCGACTGGCGCAAGCGAGTCATTTTTTTGGATCGGGCTCGTCGTTAGCATTCTAACGAGTACAAGAACATCGAAAACAGACACCGTATGCAAAAGTTATACCCATTTTATTGAAAGTGTGTCAAAACGGAATTCTACTCGAACTCAAGCGAAAAATTATGAAATTTTAGAGGCGTATGGGGCGGAAAACATATTACAGACGGTTCTTACTTAAGAACCATCTGTGATATTGGCAATATCACAGACGGTTTTTAATAAGAATCGTCTGTGATAGTATCACAGAGGTTCTTGATAAGAACCGTCAGTGATTGTATTCAATACTGACGGTTTTTAAGAAACGTCTGTGATGTAACGTCTAATATAAACCTTTTTGTAGTAGTCTATAGTGAAACTTGCCAGAAACACTCCCTAAGATATCAGAAACCTATTTCAATCATGGATCGTTGGACGGCTAGGGTTTCAGCAAGGTAAATCTTGATGCTCATGCATGCGAAAATTAATTATTGATGCCTTTGTTCTTTTGATGATTGGTAGAGATGAAAGTAAACAATAGGAATCTAAAATGAATGAAGCCACCTCTTCCACGATGATCTTATTCTTATAAATAATCTTGTTTTGGTTCATCTGCATTCTATGATGATTGTGCTATTTTATAATCCAATTCTTGTGTGTGGATGCAAGATGACTCACCCGATTGAACTCATTTCTCTCTAGGTCTTAGATCAACAAGTTATGTGCCTTATCATTTGCCTTAACTTCAGGTGACTGGACAACATCGAGGATCACGTCATCATCAGACACAACAAAGAGACTACTTACTTTGTTCCAATTGGCTAGGCCTTAAGCTTTGATATACATCCCCATTCTTATCATTCAATAGGGGTAGTCGACCCCATTAAAGACAGGAGAATTGTTGCGATACATCTCCAATACCATTGCTCAAAAGACTGATTAGGATATATGAAGAAGAGCTAATCGGGCTTTGGTACCAACTATAGGATCAGGTACGATGAGTAAGAGGAGCATGAATGACTTTTTTAAAATCTTCTCTGAGCTCACAAGCAAAAATACAGGGCTTGTTCTTTTTGGCTGTGGTTTATGGCTTTTGGCTGAAATTTTTGAATTTTAGCTGTTTGCGACAGAGATTACGGAAAGAGAGATACTCACTTGCGATTTTGGATGGTACAGATATTGGGCTTTTAACGTGAACTACAATTAACTTGTAGACCCTGTCTTGAAAAAAAATATTCCGTTTGAAAGTTAGGTACTATAGCACAAGTCAAAAGCCATTTTTAGAAACTGAAAAGAACAGGCCCACAAACTCACAAGCTCACCACAGCCAAAAACCAAAGATCGCAAACTCACATTTGAGTTCACTACCAAATTGTAATGATCGCCAGTCAACAAGTGGTCTGACCACTGGCCGGACTGACCACACCAGTCTGACCACTGGCCGGTCAGACTGCTCGGTTCCTTGCGGTTTGACCGCTTGCCAAAAATAGTGCAAACAACACTGCACACGATCTAACAAAAAGCCAACTCTCAAACCACTAATCTAAATGCAGTGAAACTTGCCGTAAACTCTACCTAGAATGTCAGGGACCTATTCTAATCATGGATCATGAAGATTGATATCAAACTTCCAACCTTTATTCCAAACAAGGAGAATTGCACCAAAACTAAGAAAATGAGGAAAATCTTGATCTATCCTTGCTCATGAGTCCTAGATGATATGAATGACTTTCGATGGCTTCTCACATGTCATAGCAAGCTAGATCATAGCACAAACTCAAGCCAAAAAGTCTACAAGAGCACAACCACCGAAATCAACCCTCTCTTAAGGAAAACCGGCCAAACTCAAGAATTTCCTGTAGAAGGCACCAAGATGGATGGGATCTGATCTCTAAGAAACATCTTCACTTTTTATACATCCTTAGCACTAGAAAAGATTGAGAAGAAAGAAATCCAAATAAGAAAACCAAACAAATCAAAAGCACAAGGAAAAAACCATAGCATAACTCGCTTGGGTAAACTTTACATGTCCATTCCATTTGGAGAGGAATGTCTTACAACCACTCCCTCATGATGGTAAATCTCTAAGCCTAGAGCACATATACAAAAATGGGCTTGGACACAAGGAAATCCTAACCCTAATCTCTCTCATGTTCTCAGTTCTCTCTCTTCGACACACAAGGTTTATACATTGGAGGCTTTCACTTACACCAAATCCTAAACAACCAGCCACTCTCAATGGATCACACAACTTATAAATAGAAAAACTCTATAACTTACACATAAATAAATTTTATATTTTACACATTTGCATGTTTTTCAAAGCGTGACTTTCACAAGGTTCCATAAGCTCGATAAGACACTCCATCTAAAAAGACGTGACCTAAATAACTTAGGCTAACACCATAGTTTTGCAAACCACTATTCTACCCAGTTTAGACAATTTCCTCAATTGCTACCCACAGATCTTCACGAAGATGTGATGCTCAAAGCCTCGTCGGTAAGATAGTACACCTGCGCCAAGGTTGTCACCACTTAAAACATCCGAGTCCTTTGGCATACGACATCATACTATAGTCCATGATGTCTAATTATTAGCCGCCAAGATCATACGTTTGCTCCAAGAACTGTCATCACTTGAAATACATAAGTCTAATTGGCATATCACATGCACACACTTGTCTTTTCATGACCCTTATCTTTCTCCCATATTTCTCGGCTTGAGATAATATTCCACTCGAATTTATGTGACATGTCATGGCCAGCAAGCCTCGGTCTTACCGCTAACCACAACAATCATGAAAGCATATACACACCAAAGAACAAGAAATCGATCCAAAAATAAACGACATGCACTTTACTCTCATCAAAAACCAAATCATGCATAGATACACCATGACTCACACTTGCATGGAAACCCCATGACTAATAACTGCATAGACACCGCCATGACTCACATCCCAAAATAAACTTAACTCAACTCAAAGAAGGAGGGCCAGTCTGGTCACCAAGCCAGTTTGATCGCTAAGCACTCTCTGGTCATACCGCACTTACAATACTAGCACTACCGCACTGGATCTTGGACCAAAAACTGCAGAAGACCTTTTCTGAAAAATAGCTACTACCAACAAATCTCTGGTATTGCCTTGCACCTATTAGACCACCATACAATGGTCGGTCAGACCACTGGTAGATCAGATCACCACACTAGGGCCAGTCAAATCATAAGCTAGTTACATCGCCAGCCACAAGCTGGTCAAACCGCCACCACATATAGGGTTGAAAAAACTTCTCGAAGCTTGTGAGCTAGCTCGGCTCATAACGAGCTCGGGCTCATGAAATTTTGAGCCGAGCAAAGCCCACCATCCAGCTTATGCAAACAATGAGTCGAGCTCGAGCTGGCTTGCGAATGGCTTGTGAGCCTCAATTGGCTTGGCCCATGAAGGCCCAGGAATCCCCATGAGTCCATGACCCCTCCCTACCTTAACCCTACACCAGTACACCACACGCATGGCCGTTGTACTTCTCGATCCCTAGTTCCCCATCCGCTGCGCCGCCGCACTGCTCGCCCCGTCCCTTCCAACCCTAGCCGGCCCCGTGCACCCTCGACCCCCCATGCTCCTACCACCGCACTGACACCGTCCTCTCCCCAATCCCATTTCTCTCCCGAGTCTCGACCCTTCCATCGGGCTGCTGCGCCCCATCTCCCGCTAGCCCACCCCTTCGCTATCCTCCAGGCCCCTACCGTTGGTCCTCCATCCGCCTCGTTGTCCAGTCCTCCATCCACCGTGGCCTCCTCCAACCGACGTGCATGGACTGCCAATGGAGCATGGAGTCTCATGCTTGAGGGAAGAAGTCAGCCGATGTCGGGGCCTTCGCCTCAGCACTAGCGGGCGAGCGTGCAACCAGTGGACGACTCCTCAGCTCCCAGCCGCTTCCTAACCTCACCGAACCGGTAGCCTTGGTGAGTGTAGTGTCTCTCATCCCATGCCCGATCCCCAGTTCCCCTTCTTCTCTAGTCAATATCTAGAAGTGTTTAATCTACTACTACTTCTCCTTGCAATTATTTGGGCTTCTCTAGCTAGAAGTGTTCTGAAGCTTGAGGGAGGCCTAGAACAGAGCACAGGATGGTGTAGATGTAGACATGTAGTAGTGCAGATGTTGAAGCTTAGAAGTGTTCCGAAGCTTTGAGCAAATTCATAGTTGGTACTTCACTATGTTTATCATGTAGAATTGTAGATGTAGTAGTGCAGATGTTGTATATGTTCTTGAGATGGTTTCTGTTTGCTTTATGGATTAGCTTGTTCATGTAGGGAAGACAGCTTTATGTATTAGCAAGACTACAACATGTGAAAATGCAATTTGTAAAAATCAAACTTAAGTAATAGAAGTAAGGCATAAACAATATCAAATACCCCACAGCATAGTCTTACAAATAGTTTCGGCAGGGGTTGACATGAGCCTGCCTAGAGAAACGTGCGTGGAGGGGAAGGGTAGTACGGTGTAGGGGAGGGAATATGCATTTGTGCGTCTCTGTGGATGCCTCGGTGTTCGGGAGGGAGAGATTAGAAGCTTGATCAATTGCCCGTCAACCCTCTCCTTCCTACTCACCTACCCAACTCGCTCGCTCTCGCGCGCCTGCTCTCTCTCTCTCTCTCTCTCTCTCTCTCTCTGGGTTCTGTGATCTGCGCAGAACACTATGAAAGTATGAATCATACGTGCAGAGGTAACAACCGCCGCTAATCAAAATCAATTTCTTCCCTTTAAATTATACCTTCTTCACCTCGTCCAGCTTTACAGCTTGACCGACCGGCCGGGACCTTGGCTACAAGCCTACAACGTGCATACACTGATGAAGCGCTGCGCTGACACCGCGTATTAACGCCTGATCGATGGTTTTATAAACGTACTGACATCTAGAACTTTGCGTTCCTCTGTGAGTCGCTGTTCATGCTGAAGCTGCCGAATGCAAGTGGCGAGGAATGCATCATTCGTACTGCGATTCTGAGACTGTTAATTCACAGTGCAACGGGGTTCAATTAATTCCTTCTGTTCCAAAATAAACTCGTGAGTCAGAAAGAGGGTGTCCTTTGTTTCTCAAGACCTTATGACACATGCTGTTCAAATGCATGCTTGGCATACCAGCTGCAAATGGTAAGCATGCAACAATTAATTAACGAGGTTGGTCAACTAATCTGGCCTACAGAAATCATCATCTAATCGATCGTTTACATCTCAGAAGTAAGCAAGCGCGCAGTGATCTTCGATCTGCGTCCACATAGCAAGGTTTTGAAAAGAAAAGCTCAGCCAAACCGAGAGAGGAAGTGAAACGAAGACTGCAAGAAACTTCGGCAAAGGACCAAGAGTCTTTATGCCTTAATGCCGTAGCAGGAGAGAGAGAGAGAGAGAGAGAGAGAGAGAGAGAGAGAGAAGACAGGTATGAACAAAACGCTAAGATCCAGTGCTGATGTGGTGTGTGCAGTGCGGGCTGTGCATTGCAGGACAACGAAAAGGCTGCTCGGCGGCACAGTATTATACGGGGGAATATTGGAATCGAGCAAAAGTTAAAACTACGCGGGAGGAATCCAACCAAAAGCCACTGTTACTCAAAAGTTTTTCATCTAGGGATGCATGTAGATGCATATGCGTCGACTGCCCTCTATGCAAGGAGGCGGCCATGGCTACATGTCAGCGTCTACTCTCTGCATGTAAGCCATATCTTCTTCAAAGGCTACTTCTCCAGATGCTTCTCCCCCATTGTTTTCTTCTTCCACCGTCCAAGAAAGTTTCTTTTGTTTTTCCCTCCCTGAGAATGTGATTCTAAATGTGCAGATACCATTCTTTTGAAGCATGTGTATAATTTCCAGCCAAATTAAAACAGGGTAGTTCAGGGAAAATCTGGTGGATTAATTGACACAAAACTCGAGGCAATATGTATAATTCCATAGACGCATAAACAGAAAAAGGCCTTGTCGACGGATCTATGTGCGTTATTTCGAGAGATTTGAGTGAGAAAGCGATAAAGTGTGTGTAGTAGATAGAAAGTTGAGGCATCTTTCTTCTACTCGGACCCCGAATGACAAAAAAAAAAAAAACAATGTATAATTGACTTGATCACGCTACTACCATGCAATGCAATGCATGTACCAGCTGAAGAAATGTCTTTTTACATGGTGGAGTAGCTAGTTGCTTTCCTGTTCCAAAAGCAAAGAGAAACTTCACGAGTTCTGAACATGTAAGGATCCATTTTATCCGTCAACAAATGTTGTAAAATATGCGGTTTTAACATAAATTCAGAATTAATTCTAGCATAATTAACAAAGACACAAGCATGATACCAGAGGCATAAAAATGACTTAATCAACATGTACACAAATGAACTTTTTAAGTAATTCAAGTAGAGTTTTATGCCCAACATACATATCATGTGAATGTCTAACATTAGCATAACACTAATACTTTGAATGTTATTTATTGCTCTCAGAAGGCTAGTTGCACAAGATTTGATCTTGGCTCTCACAGCCATGATAAAAATGCAATCTTGATTATATATACAGCTAATAGATTAGATCTTGAGCTTAAATCAAACTTTGCTATTAAAGAAACTAACATATCATGAATATAATCTTGCTGGACATCATATAGGAACATAATAATCAATCTAACATTCAATTGAGATGGACAATATTGATTATAACAGAGTTCGGATATCAACTCCAGTGACTGAAAAAGGATCACAGAGCATAGAACTAATACTACCCAGTATGTGGCAAGCAGTATATATGGCAACTTCAATGATCAGAGCATACCAAACAGCAAGCCAGTCGAAAGCGCAAGACCAATCTATACTCAAGACCATATGTAATTTTAGCTTCATGTCATTTCATCTTTGAGTAATTAACCCACATATTTCTTGAAATTTCCAATCAGTGACAGACAGTGATAATTCACAGATATTTGAAGTAGATCAAGCAAAGTGCAAAGAGTAAACAGCCAAAATACTCATAACACCAGTGGCACTCGAAGTCACCGAGAAGAAACCAAACAAGGCAAACCATGCACTCAATGCTGTCCCAGAAAATTAAACGTCTCACTATGCCGCACAAGGAGATGAGGTAGATGGAGATACAATGTTGGTCTTCAAATTTCGGGTCACTGAAGTATGAAGTCAAGTGCTGGAAAGATGCCGCACAAGACCGAGAGGTGCTCCGACCAAGAGCACCCACAACTTAGTACACATCTCAAATACTCCTTCCACAACTTAGTACAAACCCAACAGAATTAGCCTTCTAGAGGAAAATCCCAAACTTCCTCACCACCAGATCTCAAAAGAAATGGCACAAGGAAGCCGCACAAAAAAACTCAAAAGGCGATTCGGACTGTACAGCAACCGGTGCCGGTGAAGAGCACGGCGGAGCAGCTGCCCCAAAACTTAAATCGAGACCCAGCTAAGAGGAGTAGGAGATCAATATGGAAGAGGACTCACTTTATTCAGTGCAGAAAGAAGGAGAGGGGAGGTCGCCTTATATAGAGAAGCGAAGAGGCGATTGGTGGGCTGCAGCCAATGGCCGACGCTCGGGCTGATGACGCATCCGATGCCGCTGACATCTCCACGAGACCCGGTCACCACAAGAAGCAGTCAAACTGAGAGTTCACCCCCCAGGCACACGCGAGAGAGATGACCTTCAGCCTTATCTCTTCCTCCGTCCCACCGACAGGTGGGACCACCTCTCTCTCTCTTATTTTTTTTCTTTTCTTCAAATTAGAAAATTACCCAGATATCCTCAAAAGTCCAATAGTCCCCATCAATTTATCAATTTGATAAAAGATGTTCATAGGTCTTATTTAATATACAGTTGTTCAACGATGTGTACCTTACGGGTTTGGACCAAAAGCCTAGTAACAAGGACTACAACTCTGCACAGACAAAGGAGGACTTCGCCTTGATCCAATACCTTGGTGTGAGAATTTTTGCCCAAACCACATTTTGTACTAACTGGCTTGCCCTTTCCCTCTCGGGTTGGGACATTACAGTCATATCCCCGTATCTAACTCATGAGTACTTAAGAAAGCATACCCTTCTCTTTCTGTGATCGCAACCTCACAATCATACTCAAGTAGATGAATTCTTTAAGGTATCCTGTAGGACGATTCCTGAAGCCATATAGGCATCGAATTCTTTAAGAGTTATTGCTCAACCTTCCATACAGAAAAGAGCACTACAGCTAATGAAACTCGTTAGATGTGCATTCTAATCCTACACAATTTGTTATCATAGAGTCTAGTTCATGGGATTTCTAATCTTCTAGGATAGGTTACTACCAATATGGGCCTTTACATGGGTATGAGCCACATTCCCTTTGACGTTGCAAGTATGACCTTTCGTGCCAAACATTTAGTAAAAAGATCTGCCAAGTTTCTCTCAGACTAGATGTATTCTACAGAAATAACACCATCTCTCTGACATGTCTTATCGACTTAAGTCGTTTCTTTATATGTGTTTTGAGGACTCCATATTATCCTTCCTACTCTTCGCCTTAACCAGAACGGTTTGGTGATCACAGTAGGTCAATATAGCTAGAATTGGTTTTTCTAGAACAGATAGGTTAGAAATGAGTTCTCTAATACATTCTACCTCTACAACAGCTGAATCAAGTGCTACTAATTCAGCCTCTATGGTAGACTGTGTAAGGATAGTCTATTTAGAAACTTCCACGAAACAGCCCCACTTGCTAGAGTGAAAACAAATCCACTCGTAGCCTTCATACCATCTGATTCATTGATCCAGTTAGAATCACTGAATCTTTCTAAGACTACCGGATGGCCTGAATAGTGTATTCCCAAGTTTAGGGGTCCCATTTAAGTATCTAAGTACCCTTTCTAGTGCTATCCAATGATCATTTACTGGATTAGACGTATAACGACTCAATCTGCTTATATCATATAAGATATTCGGCCTCATTACACTGGTTAGATACATTAAGTATCCAATTGTTTGAGAATATTTAAGCTGGTCTTTTCCATGTCTAATGTTTTTATATTACTTAGCATTTAGATAATAGGGTGTGGCCACTGGCTTATAGTTCATAAATCCAAATCTAGTTAGGATCTTGTCTACATAATGGGATTGTGACAGAGTAATCCCATTCTCACTCTTTATAAGCTTGATTTTTAAAATAACATCAGTTTCATCCAGATCTTTCATATCAAAGTTCTGGGAGAGGAAAGACTTTGTTCTATTGATTACATCCATGTTGGTTCCAAAAAGCAATATATCATCAACATATAGACAGAGAATGACACCTTTACTCCCGCTAAATCGATAGTAGACATATTTATCGGGTTCGTTTACATAAAATTTGATCGAAGTCATAGTACTATCAAATTTCACATGCCATTGATTGGGAGTTTGCTTTAGACCATACAAGAATTTAATCGATCGACATACTATCTTTACTTGTCCTTCAACTACAAAGTCATCGGGCTGTTACATATAAATCTCCTCATCCAACTCTGCATTTAGAAATGCGGTCTTTACATCATTTTGATGTATTTAGAGTTTGTATGTAATAGCTAGTACTAAAAGTACCCGAATTATAGGTAAACGAGCCACATAAGAGTATATATCAAAATAGTCTTATCCTTTCTTTTGCGTAAAACATTTGGCCACTAAATAGGCCTTATGCTTTTCTATAGTACCATTAGGTCTACGCTTCCTTTTAAAGATTCATTTGAAGCCCACTGGCTTATATCCAAGTGGAAGATCTGTAATCTCCTATGTTTCATTAGCTATGATGGAATCTATCTCACTACGGACTGCCTCCTTCCAACGATCCACATTCGAGGATGTGTATGCGTCTAAAAGGGTTCGTGGTTCATCATCCATGGCATAGATGATATAGTCATCGTCAAATGACTTTTCAGTCCTCTATCTCTTACTTCTCCTCAACTCCAATTCTGGAGTGGTGCCATCCACATTAGGAAGGATAGGGTGTTCATTTGAACCAAAATGGTCAATGACTATATTTGATCTCATAGAAAACATATGTTCAAAGAATGTCGCATCATGATATTCCATCACTATATTTGTAGCGATGTCATTCACCTCGGATTTGATCACTAAAAATCTATAAGCCGTATTGTTTATAGCATACCATAGAAAGACACAATTAACATTCTTAGGACCAAGCTTCCTTTTCTTCAGTAACAACAGATGCACTTTTGCAAGACATCCCCACATTCAAAGAAATGATACGTTAGGTTTTCTCCCATTCCATTCTTCATAGGGTGTTTCCTCCTGTTTACAAGGTGGAATCTTATTCAAGACATAATTAGCTGTGAGGACTGCTTCACCCCACTAATAGTCTAACATACCTGAACTTTGTAGTATGACGTTAACCAAGTCACAAAGAGTTCAGTTCTTTCTTTTGGCTATTCTATTCGATTGGGGTGAGTATAGTAGAGTAATTTCATGAATTATTCCACTTTCTTCATAGAATTAAGAGAATTTATTTCAGACATATTCACCACCACAGTTTGATTTTTCTTTTTTAACTGATTTTCAACTTCGGCTTTGTAGATTTTAAAGTGTTCTAGTGCTTCATCTTTCAACTTAAATAAATAAATATAACAATACTTAGTCACATCATCTATGAGAGTCAGATAATAATATTTGCCACCTTTAGTTAAAATTACATTCATTTTACAAAGATCAGAATGAATTAGTTCAAGTAGAGAAGTGGTTCGCCATTCAATGCTATGAGAATATTTTTAGGGTTGCTTTGCTTACACACACTTCATACTTTGAGTCCTTCTTATAATTATAGCTTGGAATTAAACTCATTTTGCTCAACCACACAATGACTTCAAAATTAACAAGACATAAATGAGAATGCAAAATATCATAAATTTTTATTAAAATGGAAAATATTAAAAAAATTTATATTATTGAAATCAAGAATGGATAAGCAGAATATGCCTCCGCTATCATAGCCTTTGCCCATAAAATTACCAAATTTGATCAACACAATCCTATTAGACTCAAAAATAAGCTTTATTCCTTGCCTACATAGCATCGACCCGCTCAGGAGGTTGCGAGTCATAGCAGGCACGTACAGTACATCAACTCCAGTGATTGAAAAAGGATCACAGAGTATAGAACTAATACTACACAATGAGCAACAAGCAGTATATATGGCAACTTCAATGATCAGAGCATAATAAATAGCATGCCAGTCGAAAACTCAAGACCAATCTATACTCAAGACTATATATAATTTCAGTTTCATGTCATTTCATCATTGAGCAATTAACCAACAGTATTTCTTTGCAATTTCCAATCAGTGACAAACAATGATAACTCATAGATATCTGAAGTAGATCAAGCAAAGTGCAAAGAGTAAACAACTGAAATACTCACAACTCTGGTGATAGTCAAAGTCACCAAGAAGAAACCAGGCATGCACTCAGTGTTGTTCTAGAAAACCAAATGCCTTGCTATGTCGTGCAAGGAGATGAGGTAGACGGAGATACAATGTCAGCCTTCAAACTTTGGGTCACCGAAGTATGAAGTCGAGGGTCGGGAAGATGCCACATAAGACCGACATGTGCTTCGGCCAAGAGCACCCTAGAACACGAAGTACACGTCTCAAATACTCCTTCCTCAACTCGGCACAAACCCAACTGAATCAACCTTCTAAAGAAAAATCCCCAAACTTCCTCACTCCCAGATCTCAAAAGAAATGGCACAAGGAAACTGCACGGGAAAAACTCAGAGAAGGCGATTCGGACTGCACAGCCGCTAGCGCCGGTGAAGAGCATGGCGGAGCAGTTGCCCCAAAGCTAAAATTGAGACCCAGCTGAGAGGAGTTGGAGATCAAAGTGGAAGAGGATTCACTTCATTCAGTGCCGAAAGGAGGAAAGGAGAGGTTGCCTTATATAGGAAAGCGAAGAGGCGGCCGGCGCCGAGGCGCTCAGGCCGGTGACGCCTCTGGTGCCGCTGCCATCTCCGTAAGACTCGATCGCCACAAGGAGCAGTCAAACCAAGAGTTCACCCCTAGGTGCACGTGACAGAGATGGCGTTCGGCCTTATCTCTTCTCCGTCCCACCAACTGGTGAGATCACCTCTCTCCCTTCCTTTTTTTTCTTTTCTTTAAATTGAGAAATTACCTAAATATCCTCAGGAGTCCAACAGTAAAAGCTGTGCACTTTTATTTTAGATGAATTACGTCCATTCTATCTGAACTTTTAGAGAGTACGTAGAATTTGTGTACGAAACTCTAACAGCTTATACCGTTTCGTTGTCAACAAAAAATAGATTATAGTTACGTTGTTCCAAATTAATGGCATTCACTCCGAAACTTTAAATTAGTTTTCATCCAATGAGGTTCTGATTGCATGCAATATGCATCTGTAGATCAAAACAAATCATAGCAGGGTTGTTACAGGATGCAAGATGGGTTCATTATATTCTAGAACATCGTCAAAATGCAAGCTTTAAAAATGTATAATAGTAAAAAAAAGGGTAAGAATGTCAAAATGGACATTGATAGATGGTACGTTCCCATTTGACTACAGAAATGCCTTTGCATCAGACCTTTTATGCCAAAGTACGACTTCTTGCTTAACCAAGTTAAAGCAAGAAGGTGACCTTTATTAGTACGTACAGACAAAAAAAACTGGAACTAGCTGCACCCTATATTCTTCCTGCCGCTTCATGGACCAAGGGTGCATCTTTCAGAGATTCAGCGATCTATGAGCACCTAATAAATGCCACTTCTGACAGATTATGCATGATATCGATACCCCCCCGCCTGCGGCCTGCCTGCTGTTGCTGCATCCTGCATTTTGCCGCACTGGCATTATACTACCGGTGAATGCCAGGCACAATCAAGGATTGCCAGGGGGGGATTACTACGAGCCAGGAGATGGGTTTGAAGTTTCAAACCTTTCTGAGCAGGCATCGATCGCAGCCTCAGCATGGTGGCATCCTTGGGGGCACAAAAGCTGTTGCCCATCACATGGTTGTCACTGGAAACCCAGTGTGCTGTGGCTGTGCGGACTAACACAGGAAGGGCTAGCTTTCTCTCCTTCCGTTACTCATCCTTCTCTTCCTTTCACTCTGCTCGTGCTCGGTTCGGCTCCATCCCCCACCCTAAATAAGGCCTGGAATTGAAAACGTACGACGCAGGTGGTGTTAATGGCTCAATCAAAGGCAATCTCACTATCAGATCGTTAGCTCTCTGTCATCGCCTCCAGGATAGCGCGGCATGTGAGGGCCAGCGCCCGTGCGGCGAGACGAGGGAAAGTCACACACACGCTTGCTGCCGCGGCACGTCGCCGCCCCGGCCGCGTGAGCACGTACGTCGACGCGCTCTGTGATTGTGCTGCCGGCTGTCGCTCGCTTCGGCGCTTCCCACTTGCCTTTGCTCGTTGCCGTCCACACCCCCGCTGCCTAGCCCATCGTCCCGCACGCCACGACCTCGCCTCGGCGTTGCGCCGTTGCCATTGTCGTTGGCGGGCGGCCTCCGCGCTACTCGGCCATGCGCACCCCGGAGCATCACCGTGCAAGACGACGTCCCCTGATAAAAAAAGGGGGCTGGTTTTATGCATGGGCGGTATTTCGTTTTCTTCCGTCGGCATCTTCTACGCTGAGCCCATTAATTGTTGAAATCTAAGCGTGGGCCTAGAGTCCATATGTCACGGGGCCCAACTAGTAGGGAGACCCAAAGGATAGAAGTCCATAGGCACAGGTCTAGTTCACACTTCACAGCACGTCAAAAATGAATAAAACAATCCGTTGTGTAATTGAGTGATTCAAGAATTCAAATTTTATAATTATCAAAATCAAGGAATCAAGGATTGAACTAATATAAATTTCATTTTGTAAGTAAGATTCAAGATTTAAAATTTCCGAACTTGCAAATCTGAAAAATATAAGAAGTAATATGTTCTGGATACTAGGACCCCCCCCCCCCCGGGCCCCCTGGGGGTTTATGTGAGCACCAGAGAGACGGTGTGAATCTGTAGAATTTCTTTACCAGACCAATTGGCCTTTTCAAGAATCGATGGGAAAGATTCAGAAGATACAGCAAAAGCCAACACGTCACAACACAAAATCACCTTTTGGCATCACGCGGAAATAGGAATGGACGCTTCGCAGAACAGGTCATGGTAAAGAATCTAGAGGTGCAGTGCTCCTAACTAAGGAAGACTTATCAGTGTGGCTATGTGACAGCACTTGGGATTTGACACATCCGGTTATGTTCATGAGGTGCATGTATACCCGAGCCCCTGGAATGTGTACATGGCACAGGCACAGCTCCATGCATGAAGGGAATCAATGTCTCAGATTTACTAGCGTTCGTTTCCTTAATATGCTTCATCTTTAGTGCCTGCAAACGGGTGGAGTAGACGAGAAAGCTTGTGTGAAAGGCTCATGCCCATTTAGTACAGATGAAACAAGTGTCCTGGAGAGAAGAGGCACTGACCTGTGAGGTGGCTACTGGAGCTAGATAGCTCTGCCGTCAAAGGGACACTTGTGGATTACTAGGTCGAAGGACCCCGTGAACGCGTAGGGCGCGGTCAAGATAACGAGGCCAAATGAGCATGTTCAGGTTCTGTTCTGATTTATATGTGTAAGCCGAACCTGATCCCGACAGCGAGGTAGAAAGTAGGCTCGGTTTTTCTAGAACTCGAGATCAAACTGGTAGCTTCCAATCAATTTTTGACTTGCTTTTTTTATTTGAGCCAAATTCTACATGGAAATATAAAACCCGAGCCACTTAGCATAGCAAAAAAGACTTGAAGTTAGGGGTGTTTAAATCGTCTCTGGCTTTTGGTTTCTATTTGGTTTCTATTTGAAGAAACCAAAAATCAATTTGAACATATCTATTTCTAGAAACGGCTTCTTCAAACCATTTTCAAAAGTTGCCAGTCAGCCTCTATCGCCTCCTCCATGTCCACGTTTCCAAAAACCATTTTTTTAAATTTTATTCTAATAGCTACTTCTTTTAGCAGTTATTATTTTATTTTAACCAAAAACCATCAACTCTAACCGATGAAAACAAGCCCTAAAACTACCGACAAAGGTTTTGGCTTGGCTAAAAGGTACTAGGTGCAGATATTCTTTTCTTTTCTTTTATCAACTAGCTGATTGGCTCCACACATTGCGTGGTTTGGTGTAGTATAGAATAACTTTACGTAATTCTAAATTGCAAATTTTATAATTTGCAATTTGGATATAAATTTGGGATTTTTTGATTTTATATTTACTTAACCAATTTTATTTTCAGATCTATGTGTGGACAGAAGATCGAGATGTTGGTCTATTGAGCAAATTTACACTCTCAATCTTTGAATTAAATGTAGTGCTATGCGTTTTTTTAATTATTAATATATATCTAAACTAACTATTGAATCTAAACATTTAGAATTATGGTCCACCAATTAAGGGTCGAATGTTTTTTAGATCTTTTTAAATTAATATATCTACAAGACAACTATTGAATCTAATATAAACCCGCAAATTCAGGGTCCACTAATTTAAGAGCCGGATGCTTTTCTTTTTATAGAATTTCTAGTTTTTTTCTTAGTAGTTGTAAAAGACATGTCATCGATTTTTAATATATAATAGATACATTTCTCTTTTTTTCTTAGTAATTGTAAAAGAACTGTCATCAACATTTAACTTTTAATAAATAATAAATGTAACCAAATTTTCCTACCAGAAACCTAGGAGCATAACTATAGCGACAAAAGTGAAGAATTACAGAAAAGAAGAAGAAGAAGAAGAAATAGTAGAAGTCAAGTGTGCAATCTGACAGCATGTGAGTAACAAAATGGATGAACAGAACAATTTTAAGAAGTTACTGCAACGCTGGACTAGGTTTTTACCACCACTCTGCCAACCCTCCAACGCCGAGCTGGAATCATTTGGCAGCACAGCGGCAGTCCCCGACCGAAGCTGATCAGATCGGAGCGGCCTAACCGGCGGTCCTCCGCTTGGTGCCAAAGCGGTAGTGCGGCGATCCGATCGATGGGGAGGCAAGCGGACGGAGCGTGCTTGTACTCCGGCGCGCGGATCGTGTTGGGCTCCGGGTCATTTGTGCGCGTACAGGACGAAGGTACGCCAACCGACGAACTGACCGGCGTCCTCCCCGCCGTTGACCATGTCCCGACCTTTGATGGCAACCCGGAGGCGGCAACAAACGCTACCGGCTCCGCCGCTCCAGGACCCTCGCCCGTACCTCAGGGCTCTGCCTAGCTAAACTCCATCCGTTCATTATTCTCCCGGCCGGTGTTGCATTAGTATTAGTACAACTTGCTAGTCATTTATCAGCATATGGAAGCATATCTAGCTTGTTTATGCATGGGGTGGTTAGATTGAAGTGTTACTACTTTGGTGTTGATGATTGACATCCCAATTACCAAAAATCGAGCACTAAAGACAACTTCAGGAAACTAGTGATAGCCTGTGTTCGTGACTATCTGGCTTAGGTGCTAGAAGGCCTGAAATGGATTTGTTATGGTCGTCAACAATTGCCGCAGGTAAGTAGTAGTAGCAAAGGGAGCAATGGGATTGAGGAACTGGAGATCTAAGATTGAGAAATGCCAATGTCTAGCTCTGGTTTGTGAAATTTGTTGCTCACTTTTGGCCAATTTTATTAGAACAAAGGGAATTTTTAACTAGTACTCTAGTGTTTTTTTAGGATTTAGCACTCAAATTTCTCACCGTATGATTTTACCTTGAGATTTGTGCTCCACCTCCTTCTCTGGCTGTGGTGAGAGCTTTGGCGGCGACTCCAGTGATTTAGGGTTAGGGTTAGGGTTTGGGTTGGGTTCACCAGAGCCCCATGGATTTAGAGGAAAGGTTGAGGGCAGCGGTAGACTGGCGGTGGGCAGCGAGGTGACGGTGGCGCCGCCGATGCCGCTGGTCGGAGGAGGGCGCTGGGCAGTGGCTGGTTGGTGGAACGGCGCTCAGGTGTGGAGTTGAGTTAGATTGGGTGGGCATGTGCGGTGGTGAAAGAGGTGGCGGGCAACGTTGGTGTCACCCTCGACATCGATAGCTACGTCAGGAGGCGGAAGCAGTGGCGGGTAGGGCTCACCGGTGGGCCGCAGTGGCACCAGGGACGGGGACAATGTGGCAGAGGGAGGGCGACACGCCATTGGGGGTGGGGTGCAGGTCAAGGAGGGGATGCAAGTGGCTGGAGAGGGAACGACACAAGAGATGGACACCGATGGGGCTCGTCGGAGTCGAAGGTGACATCGGCGAGGCGATGGGGAAGGCGGTGAGTAGGGTGGAGGGGGTAGATGGGGAAGGGTTTAGGGGTGGAGTGAAGTGAAGTGAGGAAATTTATATAATTGAGGGGGGATGGGGTCCATTCGATCTGGATCCAAATGATTAAAATCTGAGTACTCTTAAACAAAATATCACTAATGTTTGTTGGACACCTCCTAGAAAAAAAGGCTATTTGCAGCTATGCTTGTCGGGCTTAAATCCAGCACCCCCATGCTCGTGCAACTTGCACTCTAGCCCTAAGGGCATGTACAACGCCTCTACCATTGTTGCTGGCCTCGCGGGGCCACATCAGAGCGGAGCCATGGTGGAGGAGAGAGCAAGGAAAGGTGGTGGCTTATAGTGTGTCAGGGAGGCTTGTGGCGGAGGTGGTGGCTTCAAGGAGAGAAAGTGTGGTCCTGCGAGAAAGAGAAGGGGAAAAAGCAATGCACCTCTTGGCCGCGAGAGATCCCACCATTACGCCATCCTCCGCAACGACGATGGATGGTCACCTCATGCCCAGGAAGATGACGGCCACTGTGACTCCCAAAGAGACAAAGGCAATGATCGGGACAGCCATGGCAACCAAATCCAATAGGATTTGGGTAGCTGCAACTGGATCTGGACATTGGCAAACTTCTCGGCGGAGGTAGGTGATGACAATGAGCTCGGGTAGAGGAGGACAGATGAAAAGGAGCGTGGGCAAAGGCACATGACGACGAGGAGCGCATGCCGAGATGGATGACGATGAACAATGCAAGTGAAGGTGTGCGGTTGGCAGTCGTTTCCAGCCAGATCTAGTTTGGAGCAGCAAAATCGTGGGTGGCAACGCACGGATGAGAGAGAGGAGGTATGGGGAAGTGTTTTGTCGAGAGAGAGAGAGAGAGGAGGGTGGTCGGTGGGGAGAAGACAATATAAATGTATGCCGAACATGTGGGCTAGTGGACAGTGGCGAAGCTAGGATAAAAATGAAGGAGGGGCTTGTAGACCGAAACTTCCCCAACTACCCACGCCGACACCGTAGATAGACACACGCATGATCAATGCCGTTATGGCCTGCACTAGCACTGTTAGCCTCACGTATAAACTCATGGTTCGTACATGCCAGCAGTGGCTGATGCATGACAAAATTTTATTTGAGATAAACCTAAATATGGCTAATTTATCGTAAACAAGTTGATTTATGCATCATGCATGCAAAGTTCGCAGTCACCGTAATTTTAGACTAAAATCAATCATGAAATTAGATAGACAAAAGAAGCAGATTCATTCTCTCAATTCGACTCACTGTTTCTTAGTTAGATATTCCTCTCATTCATCCATTTATTCTCAGATAATCAAATTTAGTATACAGAGATGTCATTTCGCAATAAAAATGACATATAAAATTTCACAATATCATTTTCTCAAATTAACATATAACTCTCTTTCATTCTTTCTCATAAAATGTTACCTTATATATGATATTAAAATCAGAACTATAAGTACTAGCTATAGATATAGGGGCTACAGATGCTAGAGGGTGGGCTCGAACCTATTGAAGCTGGAGGGTGGGCCTGAGCATATTGAAACCTACCTGCTGGTTATGCCTCTGCTAGTGGAGGTGTTCGTAACAAGTTTTTTTTTTTTTGCTTCTAGGGTTCCAAAAGTAAAAACAAATCAATAAAATATAATTATAGGACTGAAATATCAAACCACTATGCATTGGGAAGAGTGGTAGCATGAGAACATAGATATTTAGATGGCACACTCTCTCTCTCCTCAAACCACTAATTAAGACTACTATACCCTAACTAAATTTTGCAATAAAAAAAATGAAAAGGCTGACGAAACCAGTTTGCAAGCACAGATTCAAGTTCTTACAACGACAAAGAAACAAAGTAGTACTAGCAATCCTGGAAATAGTAAAAGTAATTTTGCAAGCTAGCCTGCACAACATTAATAACCCCAAAAAAACTCACTCCATCCGTGGATGCGTTTTGGTACGTAACAGCAGCAGAGTGACAACTGATCTTAGCCATTGATCTCGGTGAATGGGGTCTCGAATTTTTGTCACGTGTGCTGTCGCACAGCGTTTGAGCTACAACGATCGATAGATCCAAAGTTGAACCTAAGGCCGGGAAGGACGACTTGATGGCGCATGCCGGCGAAAAAATGGCTAGTTTTCCACAATGCTCGAAATCACTTCCTTTCTCCATATAAGAAAATTTAGTTATTGGATTTACTTATATTCCAAAATATATATATTGTGGTTGCTGAGCCCCTTTCGTTTTAAGCAAGCTATGGCCTACTTTTCTTGTGTGTTGTTGTTCTTTTTCTTGAAATTAGATTAATTTGCTAACAAATCAAAAACTTGGATTTAGAAATAAAGATACCATTAGCATGCATACATTTGTCACGACATTGCGCACCAACGATTGCTTGCCACGAACCAATGGAAGGTGTGGCGAGGTCGATATACTGAAACATCGAGCGATCGCGTGAGATCTAGCAGCATGATGAAACAAAAAATTTCGCACAATTTCGCGTCTAGGTGCATGGAAGAACCAATTATGTGGTCTGCATTACAACGACATGGATCCGATCAAATCTATGACTGCACGGCTGTTGACGTATGAAATACCAGCTACTTAATTAGTAGAGAAGTACTATGGACGTAATACCATCGGAATCAATTTTAACTATATAGCTTCTGCCCCTCTGGCTGCCCGCCCTCCCCCCCTCCATCTCTCTTACCTCCGCAATGTCCCCCCTTTGTCACTGCCGCTGCTCCACCAGTCGTAGCTCTGCACGCCTCCTCCTCCACCCAGGAATGGAACTAGAACGAAAATGAGTTCATCACTTTCCCGTACATATAATAATATATATAATTTTTAAATAATGTTAGGCTCAATAGTAATGTATCCGGCAATTTTTAGTATCAATACTTTAACATAACTGATGACAATATATGATGACCAAGAAGTAGAGATCAAAATGCTTACTAATATGAAGAAGTCCGATAATAATATTGGGTAATTGCAGCAAATTGAAAGAACTAAGAGCAAAATCACATATAAAAGTTGATCAGCATTGGTAAAATACATTATTTGAACTCAATGGCCTGTTAAAAAGAACAAAATTACTTTTCAAGTAAAAGTAGTAGATTGATCAAATGTAAGTCAATACATTACCTTTTAGTATTTACGTTCTTTTCAAATTTATAAAGCGGCAAACCATGATATATCAATGGTAATTTTTTTTTGTCAATTCTTGTTTCTCCACATAGCAAATAAGTATATCATGTATGAAATCATCATCAATTAATTGAAAAGGTTAATTAGATATTTATATGTTCAACAGTTCAAGAATAATATAATAGAAAAATATATTAGTAGCTTACTAACTTGACATTATGGTTAAGTATTATAATTTTGCCTCTGATTTGCAACGAGCTAGACCAGTATTCCAAAAATCAAAATCAAAATCCTAAGTCTTAACCCTATAATTTGACAAAAATTAATCAATAATCATCACATTGAAACTCTAACTCACAAATTTAGCCCATGTTCTTGAAACAAATTAAAATAATTGAGAGAAATTTAGAGCAAAATACATACTAATCAAGTGGACCTAAGCTTTCTTTGGCTAGCGATGGCACGAGGCAACAAGGACCAGGCAGCACCGTGGTGAGATGGTAGATGAGAGTGACCAGTGGCGCCGATTTCTCCCATTCTCTATCAATTACTCGTTGCTTGGCTGGATACGGTTATGCAGTGGACGCAGTGCATATCTTCTAATCGACCATGCTAGATGAACAGACGTCGAGGGTTGCTGCAAGGTGACATGCTTTGGGATCTATCAAATAGACACCGTGGCCTATTGCGGCCCTCTCTCTTGGGCTGGCTCGGTCTACTGTAGTTGCCTCATGTCCCAAGAGAATCGGAGGCTCCTCGTTGACTACTACTAGCTACTGAAAATTTGGGATGTTAGTGCTCTCTTAATTGGGCTTCAAGAAAGGAACTGTGTGCACTGAGTTTGGGTTAGGAGGTTCATATATGGGCTGGAGGTGCTAATTCCTGCTAAAAAATTGGACACGATGTCATGTGACACCAAGGTCCCTATCTTGGTTTCGCCTGTGCCTTCACCCTCACTCCTACCCCCACCTCCCCCTACGACCGGTGATGAGTTCGCCACCGGCTCCCCTACCCCCATCGGTCACCCCATCCAACCTAACATTCTCTCATTCATCACCTTGCTAACCCGCCCTCTAGCACCGCCCACTGCCCTGGCCTCCCTCTACAACTAGGGGGCGTAGTGAACCCGTCAGCGGCGGAGGCGACACCCTGTTAACCGTCATGCAAGAGCGAGAGTGGGCGAGCGAGAGAGCGAGAGAGAGAGAGAGAGAGAGAGAGAGAAGGATACGCTGAAGATGGTATACCGTTCGGATGCTATACCATTTCCTAGTTTTTCTCTAGTTAAGAAGACATGAGATTATTAATCAAGAATCTTTCGATTAATATAAGTAGTAAATCTTGTACATGTGCATTAGTTCCCTCTTAGGAGAAGAAATGGCATATTGCAATGAAGTGTTTAAAGGCAGTAGAAGTTCCTTTTTTGAAGTACAATGATTTTTACTGCAAATTATTCTATGTATGATTATCACTTGTTAATATGGAATTTAGGATCTAGTAATTGTGCAAAACTCTAGTTAACAGTTCAATAATTAGTGAAATTCCCATGAAGAAAAGCTATGCTATGTAGATGAACAAATTGTTTACACCATTTTGTGTTTTATTAGAGATAGTGGTAACGTAGTTACACATAATAAAAACTACTGTAGATTGGGTATGCATGAGTGGCAAAGCGTTATGTAGTAGAGTGTGAGCGGTAAAGTCCATTATAATTAGAGAAAATCTAGAAAACGGTATACTGTTCATACCTATTTGGATGGGATCCACTGGCGCAGCCTCTTTCTTCAACTCCGACGCCGCTCATCCACCTCGTTCTTCAGCTCCAACGCCGCCCCCTCCTCATTCACCTCTGATGACTGGTTCACCACGCCCCCCTCGGATATAGAGAGAGGCCAGGGAGGCGGTGGTCTAGCGGTGGATGGTGGTAGAGGGCGTTAGATGGTGGCGGAGGGCGGTGACAGAGGGAGGCACAGCCACTGCGGCACACTGAATATTAGGTTGGGTGGCGTGGGGAGAGGGAGATGGCGGCGTGGCTAGATAGTGAGGTTACCGCTGGTGGTGGAGGAAGGGGTGGGGGGAGGGTGTGGAGCTGCTCGCGCCGGAGAAAGAGGGGAGGGGGAGCGGCAACGGGGGAACGGCTGGGGAGGGGAGGGAGGCCGGGGAGAGGCGTTGAGAGGGAGGGGAGGGAGAGCGACTATCCCGTTGAATTGGGTTCCAACGGGATATCATGGGGTAGTAGGCCTATTATAATTAAGGCCTTTTTTTGGATGGATCGGTCAAGATCCCACCCATCCACATAGATGTTTAGCTAGGGTGTCTAACTTCTCGCCGGTCCCATTGTCGGCTTTGTAACTGTCGTTGCCACCTGAAGAAAATTTCTACTGCAGAATAATAGAAGGATTCTCCATATGGAGAGATGTTTCCCATTGTCTAGCCCAAATTAAAGGTGCTAAAACTCTACAAAGAGAAAACAAAACCTTCATGAAGATAACTAAGCTAAGCAGTCGCCATTCTTGAAATGTAGCAAGATAGATACCGTGTTTTTGAGACATTATCTTGAGACGTCAATTTCTTGAAAATAAAAGAAAGGGAAAGTTTATCTGAACATGCCACTTTGTAAAGCCAGAAGAGAGCAGGAAGGCCCACCGCACCCCCCCTCCCCCACCAAAAAAAAAAAAGAAAGGAAAATAGAAAAGCCGAATGGATTATGCAAGGAAACAACATTGCCTAGTCAAATCCAAAGAAGCCACCCTACCCATCCCTTATAAATAGCACCTCTCCACTAACAACTCAACAACACAACCCTTGCATACATAAGCCTCTATAGTCTGGGCTTTTTTACACCTGCGCTCTAGCTAGAGGCTAGCATCCTCACCCCTCTTGCTCTTTCTACACATCTTTCAAGTTTCAAGAAGCTGCTGTCATCCAGAGTCTCACAAGCCTTGAATGGACTTTGACATGTTGAATTCTAACCAGGAAACGCAGCTCGAGCTGATGAACACAATGCTACAGCTGGAGCAGCTCACTGCACTCCCCGAGCACGCCATGGTGGCGCCTTCGACTCCCCCTTCGCCATGCATGCAAGCTCCTCATCACTTCTCCTCGGTGCCTCACATGTCAGGCACCAACAGCGCCTCCTACCACGACCAGTACTCCCAACAACTGCCTGCTGCCGCGTACAACGGCAGCCACCGCTCGGAGTACACGACGCAGCCTCCTGCCGGCGGCAACGGCTGCGACGGTGCCTCCGTGGGGTCTGCAGCGATGCGGGAGATGATCTTCCACATCGCGGCGCTGCAGCCGGTGAACATTGAGCCGGATACGGTGCGGCCGCCGAAGCGCCGCAACGTGCGCATCTCCACCGACCCGCAGAGCGTCGCTGCGCGGATGCGGCGGGAGCGCATCAGCGAGCGCATCCGCATCCTGCAGCGGCTCGTCCCGGGGGGAACCAAGATGGATACCGCGTCCATGCTGGACGAGGCCATCCACTACGTCAAGTTCCTCAAGACGCAGGTGCAGTCGCTGGAGCGCGCTGCCGCCGCCAGCGGCCACCGCCCATCACCCACCGGCGCCTCCGTGGCCTACCCCGGCCTGAACGGTCCTTGGTAGATCGTGCCGACCATCCTCCTGCTTACGGTCCGACATGCATGGCCATGTAACAATCATTAATCGCCGTTGGGCCTGGAGCATGCACGTACGACGACGGACGCGCGCGTCGGTAGCACTTGTACGACGATCTTATGTGTAAATTAAGATCTAGCTAGCTAGCTAGATGCGTTACTATTTTACTACTGGCTAGTGATAGTATTACTGCATGCCTGTGATTGGACTCGCAGCGCATGGCACGCATGTAGCTTGTACATTGTACGCACGCACCTATCTTATCATGAATCTAGCATTTCCATTCGCTGCAACATCGATCGTTTCCCGGCCCGCCATAACGATGTCGCGGCACGGCTATAATTAAGTGCACCTTACATGTCGTGCAGTCATGGTAATGCGGCCTTGATTAAGAAAACCACGCCGTGAACACGAGAGAGAGAGAGAGAGAGAAGAAAAACTCCTGCGCCGTAAAGCAGATGGGTTCCCTCCCGAGCGAACGTATGCGTGATCGATGGTTGGACGACGGAGGGCAGAGAGTACAGAAGCGATCCAGCTTTCTGTGCACAGGACGTGTTTGCGCAGCAACTAGCAAATTAAAGACTGTTCGCGTTCCATTATTTGCACGTACGTACGCACCGTCCTCGCGTACGCCCCGAGCGGAGAAGCTCGGCGACGCCTCGGCGGGCGAGACCGCGCGCCCGTTGGCCTCGTGCTCGTCACGTCCGCCGTCTGGCCCTACGTTGGCGCACAGGGGCGGCGCTGTGTGCGCACAGCCGCGCGCGAGCATCGCTGCCGGCCATCGCGAGGGCGGGAGAGCGCCGTCCCGAAGTGGGGCGAGGGGGGTCTCGCTTTCCAACGGTAAACTAATTCCGGTATGCAACCGTTTTCGCAAGCTTTTTGCATGTGCCCGTGTCCGGCTGCTATTAATGCCTCAGCAGTTTGTCTGCCGATGCCCCACCCTGTTCCGTCCCAGATTGCACAACCTACCTAGTAGTAACATATATAGATCATCATGGTCTATACACACTACTACTGGTGTGCCCTATTTGGGGTTTTATCTGGGCAGTTCATTTCAGATCTGACGTCCGTGCGAAGCTCTAGTCTTCTCAAATGCGACTAGCACGTCAACTGAGACTCGGTCTCGAGTGCTAGATCACGAATGAATGTCTGAGATCACTCGGGTGCTAGATCACGAATGAATGTCTGAGATCAGGTGAGATCTACCGTCCATAAACTTGCGTGTAGTGTCTGAGATCAGGTCATGAGATCCACCGTCCATAAACTTGCATGTTGTACTATTTGTTTATGTAAGTAGACATGATTAAGAATTTCACCGCGGTGTACTGAATGAAGACGCGGCTAGTACTGAAAGAGAGAGAGAGAAAAACAGCGCTGATGATAGCGCAGCAGCGAAAAGACAGAGGTACGAAATCAAGCTGAACGGATCCAAATCTTTCTACATGTGCTCCACCCGCAGCCATGTGCCGAGAAATTGATACGTGCCATCTACCGCACCACTCCTTTCGACAAATAGACCTTTGGAAACCGACGTGTTCAATCCCACAAACGCACTCTTATGTCTATATTTCACTGACCCCGGCCGACCTCCGCGATTCCACAGAAATCTTTTCAGGTGCCCGTACGCCCCGTGTCGGCATGCAACAACAAAACCTCAGATACATTCTTCAGAAAGAAGAACATGCACCTACTGACCTGACCAGTTAGTAAAAGAAAGAAAGAAATAAAAAAAAAAGAAGTAGAGAAGTTCATGTGCCTTGAATCTGCGACCGATCATACAAGCTGCTAGTATAGGATTTGCGCGACTCTGCCATCAAATGGGAAAGCGGGGGGCGCGTCGAATCGGCCGCCCCTTACACACGTCGCGCGGCGGGGGGTGCCGGCCCCACGGCGCCAAGACTTCGCGTGGATTTCGGCAGATTCAGAGCGTCCCGGGTGCATCCCTCCTGGCGCCAGAGACCGGGGAGAGTCGCAGCGTCATCACGCGCGCAACAGCCGTCCTAAATCTCTCCCTCTCCAACCAACCTGACCGAATGATCGATCTCATTCTCTTCTCCCGGGCCTCCTCTTTCCATGTTCCTAGCCCTTGACTATCGCTTGTTCTTTTCTCTTCTTTACCTCACGTCCCTCTTTTCCTCGACGGATTTTTAGTTCCAGTCCCCACAAAGGCACTGGGAATCCCCCAGAAAGGAATACTGTTGCGCAGGATGCATGAACCTTAACCATGCAAGGAAGGGGCAGGAAAGGCACTGGGAATCCACTCATGTGCGTACGGGGCTCTCTCCATTGTATCATGCGCGTATTTAACTGTGGCGCGAGGCAGAAAAACAAGCTATACAGAACGAGAACGTAATGTTTTTGTTTTCTATACAGGAGAAGTTTCATATTGAGATATGTAGTTACATAGACAGCTACTAAGTTGTGCATATGATATTGTGCGGGGAACCCCGCTGATTAGTTTTTTTGCCACAAGATATATGTGTCCTTCCGTGAGAGGTGTGGCGAAGACCGGAGAGACCAGCTGAAAGTGCATGCTTTATCTCTAGTGACAAAGCTCAACTCGCTAGAATGTGCCGGTCCTGGCCCCGATCGCTAAGATGTGGATGCAATGCCAACACTTGCTTGCCGCGACGAGCTTTCAGCGAGAGCGCCCCTGAATCGGGCGAGCAATCTTTCTTGTCCAGCATCAAGCCTACCGGTCTCCAGACAAGAACAGCGGTCTGACAGGACCTGTTCGTCACGAAGGATACATGCATTTCGTGATCCAGCCGTTCACCATCGGGAGGCCAGTGACTAGACAAAAGATCGATGTTTGCATGGAAAAGCCCCGGGTCGCACACGTGTACGTACAGCCAAATCCCCCCGGAAGATATGTACGCAGAAGATAAATACAAGGCACAGCCCAAACCGATCCCATCGACGATCGATCAGCAACAGCAGCAACGTAACATCACGTCTGAACGCGCCCGCGCCATCTCCATGCACAGGGTCACCTGACCAGAGAGATACATGGAAGATCAGAACGGTCCAAGGCTTTCTTTCTCTCTTTATCACTGCACCATATCCATATATCATTCAGAATCTCACCTCTCTCTTGTCAGAAAAACGAGTCCACCCCAGGTGTCCTGTCTGACCGGACATGCTCGTCACCAGATGGGCTAGGCGTGCCGAAACGGCCGCGCGCTGCATCACGATGTGGAGGCTAGCTTGCACAATCTCCGTGGGCCTAGACTGTGGTCTCGTTCCTGTTGCAATCGAGATGGATGACCGGTTGGCGGTAGTGGAATGCTTGGCCTGTGTTGGGTTTTTGGTTCTGATTAATGGTTTTTGTTTGTGTTTTTTTTATATGATGGTTGATAGTAAAGATGTTAATGTAGATAGTGTATATATTTTGAGCTCAGAAAATTATTAGAGAAGTAACTTCTAGAAGTAACTAGTTTAGAGAAATCGTCCTATTTATTTTAACTTTTGAAGTAGTTTAAACAAAAAAACAGGACCTGTGTTTGTGGACGCACCATGGCACGGCGCGGCGTGGCCAGGCTACAGGGCGGGCAGGGGCTGTCGTGCCGAGGGCCACATGGGCGGAGCGATGGCTTGGGCGGCTGCTTGCCTGGCCGGCCGGCTGGCCCCTCGGACTGATCAGAGATCGGAGTGTTAGTGACAGGTCAGCGATTGGATGGAAGCCTCGGTGTCGTGCAGTGCTCGGGCTGTTAGTGTTGGATGGGATGGACATTTAATGGGAACGTGATTGCTTGCTTGCTGCCGCAGACCAACGGCGTACCGACCATTAGGACGGTAGAGCTTTGACTTTTCACGCTGCCCTGTACTACGTCTTTTTCTTCATGTGAGCTTAGACGGTTTTAACCGTTTGCATTAACTGTTTAAAAAAGTAAACAGTGATGGATTCTGGGATGATATGCGTGTTGAAATGTGGGATGAAGAAAAGTTCAATCCACGTGTATAGAAATGTAGCCGAGTGATCCTGCATGAGGTGTGAACAAGAAAGAGTAGAAGAAATCAAGGGTGAGCGTTGGTGCACAACTTAATGTTTGTACGTAGTTGTAGCCGTGCATGGTCCTACACGCGATATTTTTCCTATTTCATATGGCAGTTGAACCATTTTATATAGAATTTCTGTGTTCTAAACATACATATGGCCTGACATGTTGGATTCTTTATGCACAGTGGCCAACTGTCCTCTGAGTCAGCCAGTCAGGCCTAAGTAAAACCAGCCCGGCCCGTAGGCTTCAGCCCGTCTTACAAACAAACCGATCAACACGTACTCAGCTCATCGCGCAAAATAAAGAGCAACTTATAGGCCAAACCCAGGTACATTACGGACCACTACCAAACTTGCCTCCCGACCAGGCCGGCAGCCAGAAAATCACGGCCTATCCACGGCAAAACGTTGCGATCCCCAGGCGAAACCGACTGCGAGAAACTCGGCTCGGCCCGGCTATGCCCTTTTCTCCAATTCCATGGCCCATACAAACCGCAACGCCAACCGCCGCCCCGAGATCCCAAACCAATCCCCGCCATGCCGCGCCCAGAGACGGAGCCCGGCGTCTCGTCGATCGCCGGATGCAGGGTCGCTGCCTCCGCTTCTACCCTCGGCCTACGCCGCCACCGATCTCGTAGCCCTTCCAAGACCGTCTCCGCAGACGCCACGAAGATGAGGGTCAGGGCTTGAAGGGATCTGGGACCGATAGGGTGTCTGACTCGGAGACCTACGATTCCGTGGATTCCGGGGATAGAAAGAGCACGAAGAGATTAAGAAGTCACAAGAGTTCTAAGAAAACTTGGAGGAGCTCCAGGAGGAAGAAGGGGAAGGATGTCTCAAAGAGGAAGAAAAGCAAGCGATCGAATTCCGATGGCTCGGGTAAATCCGATTGCTCCGCGGCGGGCTATGGCAAGATCGGCGATGAGACGAAGGAAGCTATCGAGCTTAAAGAGATGATCGAGTTCAAGGAGATGCTCGAGGCACGGAATCTGCAGCCCGAGTTGGACGGCGACACGGCTCCGCTGGTTGGGCCGATGCTGATGTCTCAGACCCGCGCCGAGGCGCAGGTCAAGTACGGCGGCGCCCTGCGTCCGGGGGAGGGCGACGCCATGGCGCAGTTCGTGCAGCAGGGGAAGCGCATCCCGCGGCGCGGCGAGGTGGGCCTGTCCACCGATAGATCCAGAGGTTCGAGGAGGCCGGGTACTGTGATGAGCGGGAGTAAGAACTAGAGGATCACCGCCGTGCGCCTCCGCAAGGAGAACCGGGTGTACAGCGCCGAGGAGAAGCGCGCGCTCGCCGCCTTCGACTACGAGCAGAAGGTGAGGCGGGAGAGCAAGGCCAGGTCTGACCTCAGGCGACGCGTGGACAAGGTGCTAGGCAGACTCGACGAGACCGAGCGTGATCCGTTCGCTGACAAGTAACACGCCATTCCAACCTGCTATTATCCTGCTGTTAGTATAAAAATTTGATTGACTTTGCTTAGTACATCAGCAAATTTTGTATGAAGATATTGCCATATGTAATATGTTTGGTACCTAAGTTTGGTACCTAAGTTTGGAGCGAGTAGAACTTATGTGTAAAATTCTGCACTATATCGATCTTGCTTGGTTTATGATGCTTACTGGTTACTATTAGTGTTTGAACTTTATCTCTAAATTCTGCATTATATCAAGATCTATTAGTGTTTGAACTTTATCTATAAATTCTGAATTATATCAATCTTGCTTGGCCTATGATGCTTATTGGTTATTGCATCTAACAGCTTGTAGTTTACGTGCAAACAATGAGACATGAGTTAGAGGATTATAAGCTCATACACACACACACACGAATTCGTGTAAGGCTAAACCAAAACACAAACTAGCACCAGCCTAGAAATATAGGATTGTCCTTGCAAAGGTATTTAGCCGCCCATTAATTCAGTGAATTTTGACTTCATGCTTCGCCTTGAAGCCCAGTAGCATGCATTCAGATCTGCATGTCATGTTTCAAGACCTGCAGGTTGCAGCATTACTGCACATTACCTTAATTTTGTCTGTGATTGGCAAGATCAGATCAGCAAAAAGTTAGCACGTATGATTGAAAGCCTTGCATGGACCCTTAACATCGAGGCTTATTAAAAGCTACAGATCATCCCTCTAAAAACAAGATACAAATCATTCGCACAATCATACTGGGACTTTTTTTTGTTGGCTTTTGCTCCCTCATAATAAGTTCTCTCTGAGCCCATACGCATGTACTGATGTACATGTATGAGTATTTTGTTTCTTTGAAATGAACATGCCCATGTATTTTAGCTCTGATGAGGATTAAATAATCAATTAAATACAGCTTTAATACTCAATTAAGCCCTCAGATAAATGTGGTTGTGAGCTACCAAATACTATATTAACCGAGTACCCCTAGTCGGAGGGTCACTGTTTATACACCCGATCAGTCACCACTCGGAGATTTTATAAACTGATACATACGCCCGCCTCCAGGAAACTTCTCCAGTGCATAAGAATAAAGCACGTGCTTTATCCTCTTCCTAACCACACGATGACTTGGCATTACATCTCTGATGACAACTACCTTGCAGTTGTTCACAAGATCTTCCACTGGCAATAATCGAAGAGCAGTTATTGTCAGGTTTCTCTTGCTGATAGCAATTGTTCACTTGACCAGATGGGACGAAACAACAAAGTGCCTATGTGGATATTTGACACCTCTTTGGCGCTATTTAATGTTTGATGAGAGAAGGGACAAAGAGCAAGACAAACGATACACCAAGACTTGGACATATTGTGGAGAATCAGAGATCTCTCGACTGGATAGTAGATTACAGAGGCAAGAAGTAGTGATCCTACAGCTGGTAGCATCCTCTTTGTAATCTCTCATTGAAAGCATCTTGTAATCAGTTCATAGTAATAAAGATAGTCTCCATTCTCCTTCTAAATCCTTTTGAGAGACTTCTTTTTTGCCACGATTCATAAGATCAACAATTTGATCATCGACAATTGGCGCTGTCCGTGGGGAAAAGGCACTAAGTCCCTAAAGGTTCTCATCAACATCATCTTTCTCTGTTTTTGTCGACATCACCTATGTGATCATAGCAGGAACCTGGGATGAGGAGAATTGGTTTGATCTAGCAGACCACGCTGATCTCTACATGGATGTATATATCCGTGCCATGGAACATGATACTTCCTTGTCATCATCCTCCGTCCTAGGATCACTAGTCCTTGAAACCGATGAGATCGACATAATGGAAGAAGACACGCCACCCTAGTCATCGACACTTCTTGGGGAGTCAGGCATCCTAACCTTGTCAGAATGCCTAGGCACTACGACAAGCTAGTGCATTTGATTGGCAAACGTCGCAACAAGAGCGCGATGTCATGATCTGAGGGTCAGAGTACTATCAATTTGGTCATGGGAAATCGCTATTCGCCAACAGCTCCTAAGCATTACAGGAGACAGCCGACACCTAGTCATGGTCTCAATGAAATTACCCCTAGTAAAAAGCCAGATGAACACAATAACACTCACTTTTCAATTAGTAATTCTCCAAATCAGGTTAAGTCCACCACACAGTCCCCCAAAAACTATGGTCTCCAATCATCTTCTGCCATAGAAGAACAAAAAAAGATCATTATAGTGATCCGATCATTATAGTAATAACACTCGATCTGATCATTATAGTGATAATGGTTAAGAAGATAGCTGGATCAATGATATCAATTTTTTTGAAGAACAAAGAAATGCCACCCTAATCTGATAGATAATTTACCAACAAGCCATTGAAGGTACCACAGTCATAAAGTTTAGCCTTGCAGCCTAGCTGTGGGAGATTTGGTTCTCAGAAAAATTCAGAGCTAGGCAAATTGTAACAAATTTTCACCTAAATGGGAAGATCCTTACACTATGGTCAAAGTCACCAGACTAGGCTCGATTCGACTAGCCATGTTGGATGAGTGTATTATTCCAAATTCTTAGAACATCGATTAGTTACATAAGTTTTATGTATAATGTATTTCTTTCTTTTAATAAAATTCCTTTTTATTCTATCATTTCTTTTGATGATTATTTTTATTTGTACTTGTCCCAATTTTGGTCATAAACTGTCACTATTATCTAAGCTATCAGAGAAATATCCATATTTCTCTCGAAATCTCTTATTAGGGATGCATTTACTTTTTATTGGCTTTGGCATTCTTGTTAAACGGCATGCAGATCTTTATCATAACCTTAACGGCCAAGGTTCCTACGATAATATGCATTTTTCCTCAGAAGGAAACAAGTAAAAAACACAGACAACTGATGTGATCATTTATAGGTCAGGGACTCAAAGGCTTTATTTCTTACTTCTTCATTCTATTCTTCTCTTGGTTACTATAGTCAGGACACGGAAAACCTCCTAGTCAAAAATATCTCCTCTCTACATGTGGTCAGGCCCACTGGAAGGAGTTTTCTAGTAATGGCCTTTTTCCTATGATCCTTGCTACTAGTTGAAGCTTGAAGTTGAATACATTTCGAGGAGTTTTGTCCATACTTTTCATCCTTGGCTATCCTACGATCAGTTCATATAAGCTTACAAAAAATACTTGTCTTATTAGCATGCAATTTTACATAGTTCTTATTATGCACAAATTTTTCTTATAGTGTCTATATGATCATTCTACGACTATGTTATATCGCAACTATGGCAAAGGCATCTATGACTAGTTAAAATTTCTCACTAGCTCTTTCCATCATGAGAATTTCCTAGTGCTACTTGATCCTTGAAGTCTTATAATTAAACCTGTTGATATACTAAGTTTACTGATCGGAGGCAACTAAAATGTGTCTTTCCTTTTCTGCTGCTTACTTAGTATATCAATTTACTAAGAAGGCAATCAGGGGTTAGGAGAGATATGATCAGTCTTCAAACAAGAAGAAATAGCATAAACTCTATTACTACCAAAGGTAAGTTTTTACATATTAAAAAATATGTATATAAATTACATTATAGCTAACTACACATTGAAGCCTCATGACTGACCACTGTCTAATGGAGACCCAACCTTCATCTCATGGCAATCTTGTTCCTGAAAGATTTCACTTCTTCAAAGAACTTTGTTGCTTCTTCCCTAGAGCAGTTGAACTCTGCTTTGAGTGCATGAAGATCAAGAGAACAATTGGATGCCTTAAGCTTTGCTAAGGTTAAACTAACTCCATCTGCAACAGTGTTTCGCATGGTTTACTCGTGATTGTTCCTTGAAGTAGCTAGCAGGTCTCAGAGGATTTCGAGTTGTCGACCAAGATAGTTCACCTTCTTGACCGGTTCATCTGAGGAGGAGGTAAGTACTTCCGCACCCATCTTGATGAGCACGTTATTGAAAAGAAGGATCTTATCTTGAAGATTTCCTTCAATGTCTTTCTTCCTCTACTCAGTACCAAGAGCCTTTTCAAATTCTTGAAGCTTTAGAGCTTGCTCTACATGAGTAGCTCAAAGTTAGTTAAGTCAACTTCAAAGAACAACAAGCTGGTCAGATAAATGATCGATTACCTTGACTCTTCATCTTGTGAGCCTCAATCACTTCCTTATGCTTAAGGATACTGTCATTAAATTTGGTCGACCGGTCTTCAATGAACTAATCCTTGGCTTTACATGCCTCTTCTAGTTTTAATATGACAGCTCCCTTAGCTTTTGCCTCTTTTTTGAGACTTTCCAATTCTACCAACCGTGATAAGGAAGGAAATATGAAAAAAAGCAAAGATTTAGAAGCAATAAAGGAAAACGTGAGAAGTAACTTACTTCTCAATTGGAGATTCTTCTCCTCAAGGGTCTTGAGGAGTTGTTCATTCTCGGTCAATGTCGACCCGAACAACACCCTCCCCCTTTTGAGGGTGTCCTCAAGCACTTTCACAAAGCTTCCCAACCTGTAAGAGTGTTTGAAAAATTACGAGAGGAAAAACACTTCATGATAGGAAATAATGAGAACAGGAAAGCCATTACCAGTCGTCAGCTTGTCGGTGGAGAGTAGCCTTTTCTTTCTCAAAGGCTAATGATCGCTTGGGCACTTCTCCCACTAGAGCGACTGCCTCTATCATGTGCTAAAATAATGGGGGAACTCAGAGAAGTTTCGATAAAGATCGAAAGTCCAATGAAAGTGGTCTTAAGAACTTACCGAGACTGCTCTATTGGCAAAGGTAGAATAGAGCTCCTCAGGACCGATCTTCAACTCAAAGTCCAATAGCTTCCTTCACTAAAGATCTTATGAACTGATACGTAGGCCCACCTCCAGTCAACTTCTCCCGTGCGGAAGAATAAAGCACATGCTTTATCCTCCTAACCGCATGTGACCTAGCCTTACATCTCTTACGACAGCCGTCTTGTAGTTGTCCCCATGATTTTCTTCCACTGACAATAACCGAAGAGCAGTTATGTTAGGTTTCTCCCGCTGATAACAACCGTTCGCTCAACCAGACGGGATGAATCGACATGGCACCTGCTCACGTGGACAGCTGATACCTCTTTGGCGCTATTTAAAGTCTGACGATAGAAGGGACAAAGAACAAGATAAACGATACACCTAGACATAGACAAATTCTGGAGAATTAGAGAAGATCTCTTGACTGGATAGTAAATTACAAAGGCAAGAAGTAGCAATCCTAGAGCTAGTAGCATCCCCTTTGTAATCTCTTATCGGGAGTATCTTTTAATTAGTTCATAGCAATAAAGATGATCCATGTTTTCCTTCTATATCCTTCTGAGAGACTTAGTTTTTTTCTCATAGTTTATAAGATCGACGATTAAATCGTCGACAGGCTTTTGTTAGCTTCGAGCTGCACATAGTCGTGTACTAGTGTATGTCTATTTATCGCCCATGGAACATGAGAATAATAGCATCTCAGAACTGTTCGCATGTGCAGTTTATACTGCAACGTATATGTATGAACATTTTCTGCTGAATGGAGCCCAGGCGCTTCGCAAGCTAGCCACGCTGTTTGCCTTTTACATTATTATTCAGACAGTCTGCTCGTGTTGTGGCGAAACCTCAAAGCGAATGTCGATTCTGGAAAAAATCCCTTTAAAAAAATGTAAATTCTGAATTGGATATTATTGTCCTTTTTAACTGCACATTGGTGCTGTCCAACACTGAAGTTTGCTGGGCGTGCAGACCGAGCTGACCAGACGGAACCAGATTCTGCAAGCTGAATATAAGTGATAGCCATGCGTCCTTAGCCCTGACAGATCGTAAAGCTTGCATTTGTGGGCTTCGTTGTCCGTCCCCTGTATTGGCACATGATGGATTTATGGGTCCGTAAGCGCTTGTTTTGTGCCACCCTCATTTAGACATCCGGCCCCAAGCCGTCACTTTGGTCCATAGCCTGACGAGGAGTACTTGGTCCACTCTGTTCATTGTTCATCATATCAGTATAATATCAACAAATCTTCTGCGATTATGATATTTTTAGTAATCAGATACATTCAGTATTTGATACAGATAAAAGGGTGGCTATGTCATGTGTCGGCAGCGAGAAAGATAAGATCTGCACGCAAAGAGACGCTTGTCTCTGCCGCATCTCATCTATATTGGTTGTAGGGGGGTATTTAGAATACTGATGGTTTATGATTTTTTTTATTATAATTAGTTTATTTTTCATTGTAGTTGAAGTGATTTATTTAGCGTAATTAAATTTAAAAAAAAAGAAAAAAAGTTAGTTCATCACAAATAATGCAAAAGAATATAGAAAAAAAGAAAAGACAAAAAAACCTTAAAAACATAAAAATAGAGAAATATGAAATTAAGGGATTGTAAAATAAAAACAGAAGTGAAGTCATGTTAAAACGAACGGGGCCGTAATGTCTGGAGGTACGTACCGCAGTGCGGCCGAGATTAAATGGCAACGTACATGACCCGACGAGACTGGCCTGTGCGACGAAGACTACCCACCGCGGAGGGCGTGAGCCAACCGTGGCGGGAGCGGGAGGACGGCACGGGCACGGGTTCTCCGGCGCCGCGCGGCCCTGTGGCCTTGCCTTGCGGCCTTGCTACGCAACAACAGCTCGCGCGCAGCTGCTCCACGTACTAATGAGCCGCCGTACGCCCGCACGTACCGCCTTACCCGGAGGCGCTGCAAACCGCGCGAGGGTGGCCGTTCGATGGGGGAATCAGGCAGGTGGGCGGCTGCTTCGCGGCATCCTCGGGCAGATCACAATAATGTCAACTCGACTGAGATACCCAGGCCGCGTTGGCACTTGTCACCTGCCTGCCATGGCGGCGAACTAATAAGCCCTGCCCCACTTCATAGATCGCCGCCCGTGCGTAGCATCGGCCAACGGCTGGATCCGGATAGCTACTGGCTGTTGAGGAGCGGTGAGCCACCGGCCGGACCGTCCGGCCGGTCTTCGATTCCGTACACCCTGGTGCGGTTAGCTGCCACCTCAAACTCAGAACTGCTGGGTCCGCCCTGTCCGTCAAGTCGTCACGTACGAAAGCGAGTTTTTAGCTCACCAACGCACTACGTGCCAAAGCAGCAACAGCAGCAGCACAAGGAAATCTGGGTGGGAGGCGAGCGTCGTACCGAAAACCTTCACACGCCTTGACAGTTTCACCGTAGCAGCGGCAGTGAAAAGTACGGGCGGCGCAATCGTCCCAGTAGGGAGTGGAGGCGCAGCCAGCCAGCGCGTAAGTTTCAGCGTCGCAGTTATTAACCCACGTTTGGCTCCTCCTCGAGACGCCCATACGAGGCAGTGGACACCGCCACACGAACTGTGTATGAATTTGGTATCATAGCTATTTGTTTAAATTTGATATTGAAATATCTGTTTTTACAAAAAATAGTTTTGTCTTTAAGCTCAAAAAACACGGCAGACAATACCTGTCATTTGCTGCACCCGTGGAACGTGATAGGAGTGAGCGGGCGTGGCAACAAGCACGAGTTCAACAGGCGAGGGAGCCATGCGGCAACCGGGCAGACCCAGGGCGCTGCTGAGCTTTCCAGCATCGACAACACCAGCTCGACAGTGCCACGCGTTCAATTTATTTTTTATTAATTAGGTAAATATAAGTGCAAACTAGTTAAATACCTGTGCTTTGATACACATTAAAAAGTCATATTACTCAGACACTGTTATGTTTGTATCAAGGTAGAAATTTTTAGAAATGTGCAAGGGGTGTTTTGGAGGAGCAAATGAACTACCATCACCAACTCCCTGTGTTAAATAGTAGATATACGTTATTACAAAAAATGTCGTAATAAACCATGTGTAACCCGACGTAACACTTCACAATGAATATGCAAATTACATGGTACGTTTGGTTTGGTTACGTGTGTATGTTTGTCTCACTACTTGTACTATACAAATAGCAATATGTACGAACCATTAACTCCAATTATAGCTAAGATACATATGCGTATTTTGGCAATCATGCTTGCAGTCATTCGTCGTATATATTTGGGTCTATCGGGGCCTTTTCCTTCTCTCCTTTGCGGGCTTTAGTCATCGCGACCCACGCCCAGTACTCGACCTTCACAATTTGTGTAGATTTCTCTCAGTCGAAAATAACATGGCATTTAGCGAAGGCATCAGAGACCATCGATGAGTTATCCTTGTCGTCCGCCATCCTGGCCTTTCCATTGTCATTTGTTGTGTAAGGTTTTAGTGTGTGAATATCTCCAGTGTCACTAGGTAGTTGAGCATGTATTTCTGCTCGATGAATGTCCTCTCATACATCTCTGAGCCATTGATCTATTGGAAGAAGTAGCAACACTCCATGGTCTGCAATCATGCACAAAGTAGGTTAGAGATGTGCAAAATAAAACATGCAATTTGAATTGTCAATGCATGACATTTGGTTACAAGAACTTCGTCGCACATGTAGTGCGCCGGGCAACGATGACTGGGTGTGTGAACTGAATGATATGTGCTGGATTACCACAGTTGTACTTCAGCTGTGGAAACTCCGGTGGTATGGGTGCATCCTTGCAAGAATTATCAGGGTATGATATCCCTTCTTCTTGCCTTACGAAGCATCTCTCCATAGTTTGACATTCCTAAAAGTGGCACAGTGGCCACCTCTACATGTGCCTTCTTCTTGCCTTACGAATCCTGTCGGCTCACGTGGCCTACTTTGGGGGCTACGTAGGGAGCCACATTAGTCTACAATAGGTTCATGCAATGTACCACTCCAAGTACGCAGGGTACATGTCTGGGTTGTATGACCACTGCTCCTGCTTGACCTCTGTCCTTGCCGACTACTCTCACACTGTTGTCCACGACACCTGTGTCGCCATCTAGTCATCGCTCTTCCATCTCTTCTTCATTTGCCTGCAAAAAAAGCAGTGGTACACAACTGCTATTTTAGTGGGTAAATAAAGAAGACACAAATTGTATGTGACTTAGAAGTTGAAGCAACAGACTGTACGAAATGAGGTAATAAATAACTTTACTTACAGGTGAATGTGGCTAGATAGTGGTCAACCCAATGCTAGTGGCATCTGCTAGGAAGCCCGAATTGTCTCATAACTTGTTGTGGGGTGTAGGCAGGTCATAAGCCAGTATTCCTTGTCCTGCTCACATTGCTCTAACAATCCATAAGGCGCTATCTCCAAATGAACTCCGCGGTCCACACCGTCCTAGCTCGCTAGTAGTCCAATGATTACCCATAATGGGTCTATCTACTTGGTCGTCGCCATTGATGCCACCATAGAACCGCACCTCTAAGTGGTATGGATGCACCTACACCTAAAAGTACGATCGACCAATAGGAAAGTGCTCCTACGATCACAACTACAATAAGATGTAGTAGACGGCGAGGGTTGGCTTGCTAGTGGTACGTTGTGAGTCATCGCACAAACCCTTGTAGATCGTTCATAGTATAGCTGAGCTCCAGATGTACAGTGGGACCTCTTCAGGCTCGGCGTCAACCAGGGACTCAGCGATGTGGATGTAGCTAGGGTATACCCAATCTCTCTGAGTCATAGGAAATAGGATCCACTTGAACATAAAGAGCAAGTAAGCAACTAGGTGGGACCTCATAACCTCTACAAGTGTATCTTTTGGGCATTGCCTGTACTGTTGTAGACACAAATGTGGCACTCTATGGATTTTGTTTGGAATAGGATGACCAAATCGGTGTAGTAGACGTGCCTTCCAGTTGGCTAATATGGGGAGTGGAACTATGGGATGACTCGTAGTAGCAGGGGTACGCAATATCCTATAGGGCAACCGTCGCAGCCACGGATGTCGCTCTCCATGGATCTTGTCTGGAAGGGGATGGCTAAACTAGTGTCAACAAAAGCGATGAGTCCAACGCGAATGACTGCCCAATGTGCATCATTCTCACTATGGATGGCAATCCAGCCCGTCACAGAACTAGAACATACCAATCGTTGAGAGGCCAGTTCTCCCGAGCTCCTAGCTCACTGCTCAACCGTGCTTGACAACGATGTTGCCCATTCCAAGATGGGTCTAGCAATTTACAACACTCATGACCATCACCAGCAGTCATTCCTTGCAATACATAAAACAATACATCGGTGTCCAATGATGCTAAATACAACCTACCACAACCAAGAATAATCATGAACATGTACATAGTTAAGTTACTAATTATGTCTATTGCCATGGGCTTAATGCATGCATACATATGTACACACAGATACTACAACTAACAGTGCACACATTTGCACTCCTAGCATCATTTTCTACAATTTTTTAGTCGCACAAGAGCAATAAATATATACATGCAAACTTACATGCATGTTTCCTAAATTACGAACGCATCGGGAACACTAAAAATAACGACACATATTTCTTCAGTTATTTACAAAAAAGGCCATTACACCTAAATGCATGTATACAGGTACACATGTATATGTTTACATATATACACATAGATACTACAACTAACAGTTCGTACCAAACTATCTTTTTCTATAATTTTTTTGTAATCGCACACGTGCAATAAATATATACGTGCAGACTTTCGTACATATTTCAACTATTTTTCAGCCCATATTTATTTAGCTATTTACAATAAATAATCATTCTTGCCACTAATATGTCCTAAATATGGCTAATTATAAAATATGCCCGTCAACTAAACATGGTTACTAAACACAGTACCAAACCACTATTACACTAATGAAATGTTAACAACATATTAAGCGCACTGTTTGCATGCGAATCAAGCATACATTTTCTTGAAGGTCTTCACCCGCTCTACAATCCTTTTAATTACGAAAGCTCATAAATCACAACTAAACCATCTCAAAAAAACTATTACGAACTTGCCTATTAATTTCTTTTTCTTTCTTCTCCCTCGCTGCTCTCTCGCTCAGTAGGGAAGAAATCGAGCTCGGCTTTAGATGAAAAGGCAGACCATGAGGCCTCCCATTTTATGAGTGCGGGAAAGCATTCACGATGACATTCCCACACGGGTGCATATGGGTGCGTAGGGCAGCAAAATCCCCTGACGAATAAAACATGAATTATACGTCGCATCGCGTCACCGCGTCGTTGCGGTCCGCCACACGAGATCCCCCCAAGCCAAGCCAACCAAGCACATCTCATGCTCTCCCATGCGCTAGCCCACCTGTCGAGCTGCCAGCGCTCGGCAGGCAAGTACTGAGCAACGGCAGCTTAGCAAGCTGCAGACCCCTCGCGTTGCTTCTCCAGCTTGCTCTGTCATGCCTGCCCATTCCTGCCGAGCTGCATAAGTGTGGAAGATGACAGACATCACCTCATGCTGCGTCTTCCAAGTTTGAAGGCAAAACTATTTTTACAAAAATGAATGTATGGGATTAAATTTGAAAAAAAAAACTATTACACCCAAAGTCTGAACAGTTCCCAGCAATTCAATTCCACCCCCTCTCTTCCGCGAGTCACCACGATCCCCACACCACACCATCTCCCGCACCCGCCATTTTTAATACCGCTTCGCTCGAGCGGACGCGCACTTGTCGCTGAGCTGTGTTGTGTTGTCTCTAACCAGCTACCGCTGCTTCCGCTTGGTGGAGGAGCAGCAGAGGGAGAAATTTTTTTTTAGAGATGCGGGTCGGTGGTGAGGTGGTGTTAGGGTTCCGCGGCGGCGGCGGCGGCGGCGGCGGCGGCGGGGGGATGGTGATGAGGAGGAGGAGGGAGGAGGGGGAGGGATGCTGGGGCTCGACGAGCCGTGGATCGTCTCGCTGTGACTCGGTTAGTGATTCCTCATCCCTGCATTGCCGAGCTTGTTGGTGTTGTTCATGGAGTGGTAGCTTGTTAACCTGTACAAGTAGTATATATGATGGAAATGGCACACTCTTGAGGCCTATCGGAGCTGCGGATATGGAGTTGCATCCTTTGTTTCCATTATCCTTTTCCATGCTGTGGCGGAGATGATAAAATTTGGGTGATCAGACGGCAAAAGATGCCATTTTTGTTAAGGGGGAGGTGAAATTTTAGGTAATTAGTCTGGTCTAATTGATTAATTTTATCTTTTGTTTGGAGACTCTGTCACAGATCTAGCTAGGTAGTCTATGTTAACCGCACAACAAAATATGAAGCAATGAAGAATAATCAAGAGCGCGAGATAAAGATTTAACGTGAAAAACCTTTGCGAAAAAAAAACTACGAACGTACAATCGACAAAATCACTATATAGAGAAGTTATAGAACACTCTTAGTGTATTACATGTGTAGATAACTTAAGCTGCGTGCGCTCTACTATCATGAGACTTACTGTTAAATAGCTTTGAGAACAAGAGTCTCAGATGAGAAAGAAACAAAGTCCTGGTCAGTAATAGAAACAGAGATCTACTTGGAAACTAGAATAATAATCTGCACAGAGACGGGAACAATGAAATAGAGTCTCAGAAGATAACGGTGAACAATTATAGTCAGAAGCACCTTGAGTAGTCACGTCTGACTCCAGTCGGCGCAAACACCTTTGGACACCATGATGGCGTAAGTCGGTGTAAAGTCCCTCACGAATACGAAGATGATCCTAATCATAACATCCGATCAATTCGTATTACCGACCAATCATACTGGTCGGAATATATCTTTAAACGAAACCTGATGAAATTCTTCAAATGGTTGGACCCGACCAGATTCAGATCACAAAATACATCCGTCTATGAGACCATGACGTTTGTTTTCTCGATGCCAATGCTAGCAGAGACAAGAAGCAACAAGTCAAATATTGTAGTTGTACAACTATAGATTAGATAATCTACTAAACCAATGGAGACAAACAAAAAAGGGGCCTTAACCTTGGATGCTAGCACAAAAAGGGGACTAGGAGAGTGTACTTTTCGATAATGAAATAGCCTTAGTTTTGATTGCTTGTTTGCAAATTGCAACTTCACAGACTAGGTTGTTTTGCTTTATCTAAGACTGTTGTTAGTGCAGCCTTTGCCCAGCTTCATGCGATTGGGTGGTGGACTGAGGACAGATCTGGAGCCTGATGGGTTGCCCACTTCCTCCTCCAATGGTGAGCGCAATGTGGCCACATACAGCTCATTGCTTGTATTCTTACTGTTGTTGCTTGTGAATGCTTGGGTTGGGCACAACTTTACAGCCCTTAAAGCACTTTTGTCTTCTGAAGCTTCTGCAGCTTCCACAGGGCCAAATGGGGAGGAGGACGGGGCATTGGAAGGGTTGAAGGAAGAGGGGTGGATACAACTCCAAGGAGCGACCAAGAATCCAGTCCCCCGTTCTGCTGGAGGTAACATCCCTGAACTTGGTGATGGTCTAGGCGGTAAATAAGTGTTAATTTGTTATGATCGTGTCGTGTTTGATAGAATGCCAAGAGCAGCGGTATCGATTGGGGGCTGTTCTTTTACATGGTAGGAAGGACAGGAAGCAGCGGCCAGCATCACTTGATTTTGGTTGCCCCCATGTTGATAGATCCTCCGTGCATTCTCCGGGTTTCTTGGTCAGTGGTGTGGGGGTTATGAACAACGGATTGGGTGTATCATCACACAGTAGATCAGGAGTGTTAACTAGCCCAGGGACACCAAACTACAGTCGGCGTGGCGCAACAGTTGTTGGGCACCAGCAGGGGTGGAGTTCTGAAACAGTGCCCCTACCTTCAAACGGCCACAGAAGGCATCCGGGCAGCAGCATGGCGTTGCCTTATAACAATGGGAGAGCATTGCCCTCGAAATGGGAAGACGCAGAGAGGTGGATCTTCAGCCCGAATCCCAGCGATGCACTTGGGAGGACCTCAGTCCCACAACCTCGGCGACCAAAATCCAAAAGTGGACCACTTGGACCTCCCGGCAGATTTGGTGGACCATACTCATCTGTTTCGTCGTCGGCTTCATTGCTTGACGGTGGGAGAGTTGGAAATCTCACAGTGAACTCACCTTTCCTGTCTGGAGTCTTGCTACCAGAGCACGTTTGTGGGGGCAGTAGCTACACTGGAATGGATCTAGGAGGAGCATCTGGTGTGGATAGCAGCAACGGCCAGGGAGGCAGGTCTGGTCGAGCAAATGGTGGGCAACCTGGCATGTGGTCTACAAGAGTTTCCCAGCAATTGGATAGTGCAGTTCAGTCATCTCAGTCATTGCCTACATCACAAGAATCTACTCAAGGTATTGAACTATTGATGCCTCATTTTCTTATGCCCCATATTTAGCTTTACTTTATAACTTTATTAGTTAGTATTGGAGTAGTGTTGATAAGTGTAGAGCATAAACATTTCTTGAGTATGCTTTCTGTTTGCTAAAACAAAGTAAACGTAGCAGAGTTATCATTGAACTATACAAAGTTTTTGACAATTGAAATGTTGGTAGCTGATCCAGGTGTTATTCATCAGAACACAGTGGCTAGTTTCAATCTTATACCTTATGCAAAGAATGCGCAAATTTCAGGAGCTAGCAACAATTTTTCTGAAACTTTCTCATGTTTGCTGCTTGCACAGATGAACAGGTTGAGATTACAAAAGACTCAGCCACTAGCAGTACCCCTGTAATTTTGAGGAAGGACGTGGCAACTCAAACTAGCCCTGAGCTAAGCAGGTCCTCTTCTCCCAACATGAGGCCTTCATTTTCCCGTTCACTATCAGTACAACAAGTCAAAGAGCTGGAGAGCTGTTTCTCTAAGCTTGAGATCAGGGATGTGCAGATGGATGATCGTGTGACTCTGACCAGGTGGTCCAAGAAACATGTGACGCGAGGCTGTGACAAGAACTCGACAAATATTATAAAGTGGAAGAACAAGAAAATGGAATCTAAATCTTCTGCCTGGGAAGTGACAGGAACTGCAAAGTGTATCTCAAAGTAAGGAATTACTATTTATATTGGTCCTTTTGGGTGAAGTTGTTGTTTGACTGCCCCTTTTTCAGGCATACCCTTGTTATTTTGCACTTGTTTTTGTGCAAGACTAACTAATTAGATGTATACTTCCTAAAATTATGTGATGTAAACTTTGGTTCTCTTCTATTATGCTGTTCACCTAAATAGTTTGCCTTAGACTTGTTCTTTTCATAGTTTAGTCTGACATTAGTAGGACATAACTATTACTAAGTTGCATTATCCTAAAAGAACTTGCGGACGCACAGAGGAATGATAAGTCCTCTCATAACTAATGCAATGGTGCCTGAATTTGCTTTACAAGGCTTTAGAAAAGTGAGTTGGAGATTAAAGAGAGCAGGAGGTACAGGGATAATGTCAGTGCATAGTTTCTAGTGCTACAGTGCATACCTTAGTTGTCAATATTGGTTTCAGGTTTGCCATTATGGCTAGGTTCTTTTCAGCTTAAAGTTGACTTATGTTTGTATTGTCTACAATAACTAACTTTTAAACGGTATATTTTTGCAAGGCGGGGTCAATAGAAAAATTGTAGTAAAAAGTGTACTGAGTTTAGCTGTACCGGCCAAAATCTCATGCGACTATTTCTTTTTGCGTATTGCATCTCGCGAACAGTCAGAATTCAAATATTTAAACCATAAGCTATCAGCCCAAAAGAACCCACCCGTACATCTAGGATTATCCTAGTTTGAAGTGGGAGATGAGTATACCTTCCCAACCTTCTGAACACAAAGCTTCTCTTATGATTTTCGCTACTTTCTTTAGTTTAGTGATGGATATCTTAGAATGTCTAAGCCTGTAGTACCCTCTTGAGTTTGGTGAAGGGAAGTTAAACGTAAGCGAGGTTTCGAAGAAACGATACAAAATATACATTTTTCTCCCTCCTCTCTATATTCTCTAAAATGTTCAAAAGTTTCTCAGGGTGGCTTTTTCGGTCCAATTCCATCCATTTTTGTTGAGGCAATTCTGACTTGTTCATCGGGAAGTGATCTATCGACTGAGATATATAACATTCTTTATCCTTCTCTTTTCCTGGTCTTCTCGGCTGGAATCTACAATGGTTGTCTCTCAAACCTAAGACTCTATCAGTCGGGAATGCATCGAGGAACTGAGGATGTTTCCAATATGGACAGCAGCTTTGGCTGAAGCAATTGCGGCAGCTCCTAATCGACCAGAACAACAAATACGTACTTGTTGCACTGGTCCAGCTAGCTAGCTACTAATCAGATCTGTCATCTGTTCTGTATAACTTGGAACTGATTCTTATCTAGGTCAATCATCTAATATAAGGGTTTGGGTAGTTTAATGAAGCTGCAATAAATTTACCATGTTTTATCAAACACTGATGGTTGTACATATTGTCTGTTTGAAGAATCGGGGGAGAGCAAGCAAAGATGACTGCATGGGAAAATATGCAAAAAGCAAAAGCAGAGGCCGCAATACAGAAGCTTGTGGTATGCTTGTTTCTTTGCTTCTGGCTCTCTAGTATCATTTTCTTCCTCTCCTGCATGTATCTAACTTTGTTTTTTGTGTGTATCTGATTCTACTTCTCATTAGTGAACCTATGTTTGCTATTTATGATTAGCATGCTTCGTTCTTGTTTAATGCTAGGAAGTCCGATATCCATTCAATTCGTACTTCTTTGTGATTGTTCAGATGAAACTTGAAAAGAAAAGATCATACTCTCTGGAGAGGATTTTCAACACCCTCAGGTCTGCTCATAGGAAAACACAGGTGGTACGCAGTACAACCGCAAATCATGACCAGCAGATTTCCAGGGCTGTCAAAAGGGCGTCACACCTCAGCAAGAATGGTCAAATGAACTCATTGAGTGGCTGCTTCACTTGCCATGCTTTCTAGTGTGATCTAGTTAAACAATCAAGTAAGATGAGTTCAAATTTCATTATTAATAAATAGCATGTCTACTTCTGCAGTTGTTTTGTTCATGATAATGCTAATCACCTGCATTTGTCAACTAATATGATAATATTGTGTTATTTCCTTGCCCACTTCTGACAATTTCTGAATCATCAATTGTTCTATCAAATTATAAGGAACATCTAAGTATCCAACTGCACTTGTTTGTTTTTACAGATATCCCTTGCAATTTAAAATTGCGTAAACCTTGCCAGTTTTATAATGATTGTTTTATTCTGGTCTCTTTATATGACAAAATTGATAAACATGCTATGAAAATAAATGGAAAACTCAAAACCCATATGTTGATAGTAGTACAATTCAACTAAAAGTATATCATTGTCGATTAGTACACATTGATTATAGAATCACATAATCTTGTACCTTCGATCCATGTGTGCTTAACTCTTAACATCAAGACTTCACTATTTTCAGGCACTATTATTACTTTCAAGATGGAAACTAGAGGGAAAATCAGAGGCTTGTTAGTACAGAACTATAGATAACCCCATAGTAGGAACTGGGGCCTCTCAAATTTTCCAGGCGATGATCTGTCTACATCAAGGGCCATATCCTGGCATTTCTTTTTGTGTTGATTCTGCCAGGGAAACAAAAGAAAGTAGATGCAGAAGGAAAGGAGGAACTGTTGATCATACATGATGCAACCCTTGTGAATTGTGATCTATTGGTATCTCACCACATATAATAATAAAATCATCTTCTATTCTTCCAGGTGCATTGATGTTATAGAAACAATAATATGTCATATGACATTCCAGTCAGAGAGCAAGGATTCTTCTTGTAACTAGGAGAGCGCACTGTTCGCTTGTGCTTCCCCAACGTCGTCTGGATAGTGTAGAAGGGAACCATGCCATGTTGTTTTTGGTTTGATCTCTGTACATGAGGCATGTTCCTGTTGCTGTTGATAAATATCGGTGGTTTTTTCCTTTAGAGTTTGTTGCTCAGAAAAATACAACACGATATCTCACTTTACCTGTCAAGGACTTGTTAGATCTACAGATGAATCTTTAATGTATTGCATAGTCTAAAGGGCAATATATATAGTACAAAACTCAAGAGATACAAGATTAAACCCTAAAAACTAGAAAATATCATAAATATTCTTGTATTCTTAACACCCCGTCAAATGCAAGGTGTATGCAATAGTATTATATTTGAAAGAGTTGACACTAAAATAGAGAAAATCCAAAATCCGAGTTTTGAAGACGTTGTCATAGCGTACAACTCTTAAAAAATTATGTCAAGGCTAGAAGATCTCCATCCGAGATAGTGTGGCAGCCCATAAAATACGGTGACAGCCTATAAAGTAGATCGAAGCTCGAGACGACAGCGACGTAGAAAGAAAGCATGGTGGCCTTAAAAACTCGTGGTGATGGCTTTAAAACTTCTACAATCTGCAACAACTCAAAGAAAAGAGCAACGGTTGCAGTTATACGAAAATAAGAGGACCACACTCGATCCAAGAGGATGGACCATTGCTAGCAAAGCAATCAGCTGATCGACAAAAAAATTTGTGGACTCACACGGTTTAGACGAACTGAAAGATACATATTATAGACTTGGATAGAGGTAATGGAAGACTCAAAAAGAAAAGACTGACAAGCAATGAATAATAGCAGAAAGACTGACAGGCAATGGATGCTTGCAGAAAGACTGATAGGCAACGGATGCTAGCAGAAAGAAGAAAAAATGGAGTACTGCACTGACTCCATACTACAACGAGTAGTATTAGTACTGTTCACAACACCTACTAAGTGCTCAGCAGCGAAAGCATGTGATGGATGATATCAATAGTTCAACATGACCACTGAACAAAAGATCTCGTGCACTGTCACCAACACAAGGCCAACCACCTCATCAGCTCACTAGCCCCCACACAAAGACTCCATCAGTCCATCCGTCAACACAAAGACTCCACTCACTCCACTCCCATCTCTCTCTCTCTCTCCTGGCGACCGCATTGGGAGAATAAACAGGAGGAGCTGGCTCAGACTAGCGGCAGCCAGAAACGGGAGACGCGGCAACGGTTCGAAGAGAGCGAGGTGGAGATGCGGCAAGACAACGACCAGAAAGAGGATGAGCTAGCCATGGGCCACTCATCCAGGCTGCAGCAAGTAATGGTGAGCGGCTGCAGCGGTGGGTGATGGCGAGTGGCTGCAGCGGCAAAGGCAGCGGTGCTGCAGAGTTAATTTAGGAGACTGAGGGCCGAGCCGGGGAAGGCCTGATGATGACAGATTCGATTGGATCTGGGCTTATCGTGCTGGATCTGAGGACGAGAGTGGCAGTGAAGAGGCCGACGACAGAGAGGGCCCACGTGGAGATGGAGCCCAGCATGGGAAGGGCGTCGGATAGTGCGACTTTAGATCCAATCAGCGGTGTCGGGATCCAGAAGCACCTCGCCTACACCGATGCCGAAGCCAAGAGAGACAATAGACAACGACCCATGGGTGGCTCCAGATCAGGAAGAGGCGGCAAGGGCTGGCAAAGAGGCTAGCTGTGGTATGGATCCAAGTGGAGAGCACCAGATCTCACAGCGGCGGAATCTGGCTCAGGCGGTCGAGGTGGCGGCAACGGCTGGCAAAGGGGTCTGGATCTGGGTTGAGAGCATCAGATCTCACGGCGGTAGAGAGCGCTAGAGCCCGAAGATGATGGCGTTGAGGATGAGCCGACGGCTAGAAGATTGGTCACACCGGTGGAGAGACCCGTCCCGATGAGGAGCAACAGTCGCGATGGCTCGGGACGAGCGTCGACCTGATGGTGGCCGCCCTTGGGAGAGGATATCGATCCTCTGGGGGCAGCGACAACAGAAGACAATCGAGGCTAGGGTTTGAACGAAGACTCTAGGTATGGCTCTGATACCATATTAGATCTATAGATGAATAGATGAATCATTAACATATTACACAGCCCAAAGGGTAATATAGATAGTACAAGACTTAAGGGGCACAAGGCTAAACTCTAGAAACTAGAAAATACCACAAATACCCGTATATCCTTAACAATACTCGCGACGAGTGATAGTTATCTATTTTTAATTTATATTTTTCTTTTGGTTTATAATTTTGTATGGTTGAGGTGGCAAGCAATCAATTCAATTTTATAAATATAAATTTCAAGTATATAAGTGAACATTAGGAAGCAAACCACAATTGTAGGGATCCGAAGCAACCTGCACAGCTTCATAATTGTGTCACACACCACCTGAAGCCGCAATAATACCTGGACATTCTAAAAAAAATCTGATTAGTAGGCATAGGCAATATATGAGCATTATCATGATGGTCATTCACATGAATGGAACTGGATGTGTGTGTGATGGGACAGAGGTCAAAAGAAGATCTTGAGGAGTGGATTGTTGTTTTCTATCAAGAGCAAACGGAAAAACTCCCTCATCAAAAACAACATCATGAGAGATATACACTCGATCAGTGGTAGGATGTAAGCACTTGTAGACTTTGTGAAGAGCACTATATCCGAGAAAGACACACTGTTGTGATCGGAAGCCAAGCTTATGAGAATTATAGGCTCAAAATATGGCCAACAAGCACAACCAAAAATTCGATGGAATGTATAATCTGGTTTGGTCCCAAACAATCGTTCTAAAGGAGTTTCAAAAACCAATGACACGACTTAGAAGGTGATTAATGAGAAAACAAGCCATAGAGAAGGTATCATCCCAAAAACTAAGAGGAACACAAGCATGAGCTAGAAGTGCAAGTCCAGTTTCTACAATGTGCCTATGCTTGCGTTATGCTATTCCGTTCTGTTGATGTGTGTGGGCAGGAGACACGATGAGCAATGCCCTATTTATTGAAGAAGGAATTAAGCTTTTGATATTCCCCTCCCCAATCAGACTGAACAGCAAGGATTTTCTTGTCTAGTGCACGTTCAGCATAAGATTGAAATTGAAGAAAGGTATTGAGCACATCTACTTTGCTTTTCAGCAAATAAAGCCATGTAAATTTGTTGAAGTTATCAATAAAGCTTACATAATATTTAAAACCACCAACAAATGTTCTAGCAGGACCCCATACATCAGAACACACAAGTTCAAGAGGAGCACTAGACATATTATTTGATAACGAAAATGGCAACTGATGACTCTTTGCCTGCATACAGGTATCACACACACGATTGTCATGATGGGAGGAGCACGACAGTTTATTTGAGTCTATAACTCGCTGAACTGTAGAAAATGATAGAAGACCAAACTTGGAATGCCAAACCTCAGAGGAAGGTTTAACAATACTAAGAACTCTCTTGACCACCAAACCAAGAGAAGGAGGGAATTGATATAGGCCCCCTTGTGTTGTCCTCTAAGCAGAATGTCCCTCGTGACCAAATCTTTGATGACAAAGAAATCATGGTAAAACTCAAATAATACTTGATTATCAGAGGCTAGTTTCTGGACAGATAACAGACTCTTATGTGATTGAGGAACATGTAAGATATTTTTAGTTGTAGAGGTTTACTAGAATGTGTAAGAATTTGTGAATAACCAATATGAGCAATACTCATACCTGGCCCACTTGCCATATGTATCTGGTCGTTGCCGTTGTAGCGTTCTTTGGTGCTAACTTGTCAAGTTCGGCTGTGAGATGATCAGTTGTGCCCATATACATACCAATTGGTGTCAACTAAGTAGGCATTCATTGCTGTTCCAGCTGACCGTTCATCATGATAAGCATGATCAAATCGAAAGTAGCAACGCAATGCAGTGTGGCCGGCTTTTCCACACACTTGACAGATTGGACGGCCTTCATTCCCACGAAAGCCGTGACCTTCATTGCTATCGTGAGACATTCCACGAAAGCTGCCACATCCAAATTTGTTTCCTCCACGACTGGAGAAACCACTAAAGTTTCTGGACTGGTCACCGTGTCCAGAAAAATTCCTGGGCTGATTACCATTTCAGTTTCTCCCGTTATTCTTCCAGTTCTGGTTCTTTCCACCCTGTGCATTGCCATTGCGAGACACAACATTGACAGAGGACCCTCCAAAAGACGTTGCTTCATCCTGTGACACTAAACGAGTTTCATAGCTCAAGAGATGAGCATACAAATCATTTAACATCATAGGATCAGCCCTGGTTGTTATGGATGTGACAAGCGGATTGTAATCCGCATCAAGTCCAATCAAGATGTAGCTAATGATTTCTTCATCACGAAGTGGTTGCCCAACTGTGGCCAATGTATTGGCAAGCTGATTTATTTTGTTAAAGTACGCAGATGCTGAGGAGTCACCTTTCTTCATGTTGGTTAGTTGAAGCCGAATTTGCATCACGTTCGCCCGTGACTCCGAGGAGAACATGCACTCCAAAGCACACCATACACCCCTGGTAGTGGTAAGAAGAACCACCTGAGCAAGCACCTCCTCGGTTAATGACCCAAGGAGACCACTAAGGATCTGTTGATCATGTCAAACCCAAGTTTGATATTTTGGTTTTGTTCCATCCACAAAATCGAGTAAATCTTGGCCTCTAAGGGGGTGATCGTTTCAGCTTTTTTTCAGCTTCAGCTTTTTTTTTCACTATTCAGTAATTTATCTTTTTCTGAATTTTTTTAGATTTTTTAAGCTTTTTTGCATTTTTCTTTTTTTCCCGTGTTCCTTTGCATTGTCCGTAATGGGTTAATATATTTTTTCTATTTTTACATTTTTTTAAATTTAATTATACCCAAAAAACTAAATCAGCTACAGTAAAAAAAAGCCAACTACAGTGAAATTTCAGTTAAAAGCCAAAAGCCATCGCTAAAACGATCACCCCCTAAGAACCGCCGTGACCTGTGCTTTCCACAGGAGATAATTGGTGCCAGTTAGCCGGACCATCACTGAGGTGCCAAACGCTAGAACGGCAGTAGCATGGCCGGCAACAGAAGTTGCCCCAAGATTCATCTCGTCAGAGATGCTTGAGGGCTCTGATACCGTGTGAGAGCAGAGTTTCAGAGATGTGTTTGGTTTGCACGGTGCTAAGCCAGCATCGGCAGGGAGCGATTATATTACTTAATGCTGTTGCCAGATGCAAAACAGTGGTCCGGCAAAATAGGCAAGTGCAGAATCTGTACAGCTAATCAAGCCAGATTACAAGGCCATATCTGATACGATCGAATACAAATAGAAACTAATTGAATACAGATTATATACGGAGGGATTCCTATTTGCTGAAATCAGATATCAGCACTTTCTATCTATATTTCAACAATCCTGTAACACCCCGTTTCGTGGGTGGTACTTATCTTATTCATCTCGCAAATGCCAGATCGCTCAATCATGAGGCAATCAGAATTGAGTGTACATCATAGCCAACCATTGCTCAAGAAAGTCAATTTTATTACAATATAGTAACTTGGCAGCCGAAACTTACAGCGAGACAGCAGCCCTTACAATACAGAAAACAAAAAGGCACCACAGGCAGGCCTGAGTGCAGAACAACCCTAAAATCAAACATCATACTCGTCGTAAGTGCCTTCGTCTTCGACTTCGTAAACTCCTTGATCTTGCGATGCACCTTCTATTAAATTTTTATTTGCAAGCATGAGTACAACCACTGTACTCAACAAGTCACATGTGGATACGCTAAATAAATACATGCAAGGAATTTCAATAAACTGGGCATAGTGGTTCCATAATTTTATGTGGATGCAACTTTATTTCGTAAACAGTTACAGTTTAAAGCAATAAAATCACATACTATTTAGTAAATGGGGGTTCTTTACTAGATCTTCCATAACTTAACCATTATCAAAACCATTAAACCTTTTCATCCCTACTTATGCATCAACAACGGAATCACCCATTGAACATAGCTTCATAAACCGGAAGCACGGCGTATCAAGATACGTATGTGATTACTCCGAAGAGTTTGCCCAGCTTTACCCACAAGATTTCATAACTCCCGCGACAGAGTTAAGAAAACAAGATTGTTCACTGCTCACTTCTTTGTTTAACCTCCGCTCGGTAGACCTCCAGTACGGACCCGGGCATTCACTAGCTAAGTAGAATGTTTTTCTCCCGTCCCGAGTGGATCCTACCGGATTTGTATGATTTTACCCCCTCTCATACCAAATCCTTCCTTCAGTACATGCATGGAGTGTTAAACCGATTTGAGTAGATACTAAACCAGGATTGATGAGTCAAACTTGCGGTTGAGCGATCACTATGTCCTTCTTGAGCATAAGACTTCAATCTATCTGCCCATCTACTTCAAACCATTTTCCTTTTCTTTTACACAATTCCCACTGTCCACTGACAGTGTAACCATCACATAAAGTATCATTTTCTTTACTTTATGGATCTTACTTTCACTTTACTAAATTCATTCTTACAATAATTACTGGCAAAATGCCCTTGCTTAACAATATAAGATAATTGAATTACATATACTACCATGATTAAGTTAAATAGTAAAGATAATAATTCTAGGTCTTGTCGAGGCGTATGTGGCTATTAAAATAAATCAAGCTTTTCTGTCGGTGGTAGGACATATAACTAATGCCATGATCATTAAGTCTTTATTTGTACATAAAATAACAATGCATAAATTACTTAATGAACATACGGGTAAATAAATAAATAATGGAAAGTAGGCTCAACATGATCAAAAACATGCGACTTGCCTTGCGGATTAATGACTTCGACAAATTCGTATTCGTCGAAACCTTGGACTTGAGCCGAGTCTTCTCCTCCTTGAATCGGCGGACTTGCGGCGTCGGTAGCTAACCGAAAACAATTAAACAAAATAAGTCCGCATTCCAAGGGTTGAATTTGGACTAAAAAGAAAATAAAATAAAATCGAACAAAAATCCAAATAAAAGGGGTTTTGGGAATTGAGATGGCGATGGTTAAAATGGTCGGGACGGTTGTACGAGTAATGTTTAGGTTTCGACAAACGGGAAATAATCTAGGTTGCATCGATTTTTGAGTCTAAAAGGGTTCTTTGGTGGTTTTGGATTTTTAGAAGTCCGGTATGGAGAAACGGACCCTGGGAATGGGTTCACGGGCTCGAGACGATCGAAACGGGTATCTTTTACATTTTTGTGCTCGGTGAACGAACGGTGAGGTTACTATTCATTACGGGCCCGCATAATCGCTCATTCCGGTCGGCACTCTGTTCATGCGCGACCCGTTTGCTACAGTGCCGCGTGGGCACTGTTCACCTTCTTCTCCCCTGCGCGGTTACTGTAGCAACCGAGCGCAGGGGATTTTTGCGACGGCTACTGGCGACACTATAGGAGTTTGCGACGCAATCCGAGGGCATGGATGGGTAGCAGGGGGACTAGAGAACCTATTTTGGGGGTCGGCAACAGCTAGAGCTCCGGCGATCACCGACGGCGGCCCTCGCAAGACTTTCGATTTTTGGATGACTCCGAGAGGATTGGCTGCGAATGGGAGCAATTGCGTTGGCATTTGAGCATCACAGGGGATAGGGGAACCTCGGAGAGGAGGCGGTTTGGTCGGGGGAAGCCGGTGATGGGCTGCCCACGGCGGCCTCCATGGCCGGGCGGGGGTGATCATGGGTGGTGTTGTGGGGAGCAAGGGAGGCTAAGGGGAGCTTGCAGAAGTGTTTATAGGGGCCTAAGGAGGCTCCAAACGAAAGCAATTGAAACCTAATTGAGTAATTTGCTGGATTGGGGATTTAAGCTTACCTCGGGTATTTCAGTGGTTGCGGGCGGCAGGGCGAGCTACAGGCCGATTGACGGTGCAGGGGGCTTGCTGTGCACATGTGCTTTGCGGTGGAGGAGTGCTATGGTTTATATAGAGGCGGGAGGCGGTAGACTCGGATGCCCTGGAACCGGCGGGAAGGGGACAGACGGTGGGTTTCGGGAAGACTCGAGGGCGCTCGGTTCTGGCGGTTAGGGGAAGGCACTGGTGTCCTTGGAGAAAGGTTGTGGCGGCCAATTGCTGTCGAGAGCTGTCAGTTCGGCTGGAGAGGGCGAGGTGGCCGATCGGGCGAATAATCGGCAGCGACAAGGATATTTGATCGAGCGGCGGGATAGGCGGCCGGGGAAGAGTCTAGGGGTGCCAGAGGGGTATACAGCTATTTAACTCGAGCGTGTAGGCGTGGTAGGAGCTGGATTGCGGTGGAAGCGACGAGAGAACGCAGGTGGCGGCAAAACAGTGGTGGCGGTGGGATATTTTCGGGTGAGCTACAGTGCCGCGCGAAATCAGTGACTTGGGGGCGGTTCGGTGGATGCTTTGGGCTGGACTGAGCTGGACTTTGAGCAAGATAGGTTGGGTTTGGGCTAGGAATTGCAAAGATTCAAAGAAAACCGAAAATTCAGATTTTGACAAAACTCAGTTTTGTTTCAACCTACCCCCCTTAAAAAGAATCTCGACCTCGAGATTCACAGGGTTCAAAAAGTAGGTTCGAAAATCCCTTGCTGCAGGTTGAATTCTTTTTCCCACGTCACTCCATCCGCGGTATGGTTCTGTCAATGAACTTTGAGAAATCTGACGTCTGTACTTTTCAACTGTCTCTGTGATTCCCAAAATCAATCTCAATGTCTCATATGTTGGGTCATCTTGTGACTTCATGCTTTTTGTTGGAACTTGGTCTGTATGTCAATGTAGATACTTCTGTAATCTGTGACACCTAAAATACATTGCATTCTGACTAGGTCTGATATCAGTTGTAGCTCGTTGGTTACTTCTTTCGTCCTTTGAATGGTTTTGTCTCATGAGGTGGCTTCCTTTTCACTTGAATTCGTTGAAAGTGTGATTTTAAAATATATGTAACCTCCAATGTTAATACTGATATCCTTTCTGTGGTTGTCCATATAATTCTTTTGTCCATCTGATGCTGTTTTCACTTATCTCTTATTATTCTGATATAAGCCTTTATATCCTGAATAATCCGTAGTCTGAAATATTGTAGTCCTCTGGTCGGCAAGTGATGTGCTGAGCTGAAAGCTAGATTCATTCCCATAGTATCATATAGTTTCTTCCAAAGTGTAAATTGTGCTCCTTTATCTAAATCCCATATAACACCATAACCTTGGTCTGGTATGACTTTATCGATCTGTTCTCGTTATAAGTTTATCCGTTTGGTGTAAAGTATATTGTCTTTGCGGATCTGTTTATAATTATTCAAATTGTGTCGTATCCATCTTCGACTTGTAAATAAATCCGTGTCCATTTCTTTCCACTTTCTTTCTGATACTGGTATGAGTTGTAACATTCTTAAGAGTCTCCAATAGTCTGTCTTGGCCTTATGACATAAATCTTAATATGCAATGCACTCGGCTTTCTGACTTTTCTTGACTTCTCAAGCTATTGTATTTCCTTTATTCTTTTCTTGTGCTGTCCTGACTTGATTTCTAGAATTCTTGTATCCATGTCATTACTTCCAAAGTGGTATTCTACTTTATATCCAGTGGTTTGAAAGGTATAGGATTCTTGCCGAGTTGTAAACAATACTTGATTTTCACCATAAAATCCAATGAAGAAATGAATATACAGCTCCAAGGTAAAAGCAATGAGAGTTCTAAAGGCATTAGAAACATACCAACGATGACGTCGTTGGCTCCAATTGTTTCTTCAGTTGAAATGTAATTCACTCCTCCTTGAACTGGCTTTAGTATCCATTTTCTTTTCTTTACTATTGGTGTCACTTTTGCTGACGTTTCTGTTGTAGTCCCAGTAGGTCTTGTAATGATACGTCGCACTTGATTACCTCTTTCTTGTTTCGGTAGTGTGATAATCTGACGGGAAGCTTTGGCTTGTGTTTCTGTCAATCTTTTTGCCGCATCAGAAGGCAATCGTTTCTTCGGGCACTGATCCCTTAAGTGTCCAAGTTGACCACAATGGTAACATGCACTGGATTTTAGTGGACAATTTCTCTGATAATGGTTTTCTCCACAAGTATAACACCATATGACCGAATATGGTGTAATGATAAACTGAGGTGTCGAAGTGGTATAATTATCATTAGATTGTGGCCTTGACTTGAAGATAAATTTCTTTCCTCGCTGTCCTTTGGACTGCGAGGCTATAAACATCCGTTTCCGGAGTGTCTCCTGTGATGACGACACATGTATTAGTTTCCTTTTCTGTGCTTCTTCCAACTGTTTTTGAGTCTCTTCTGACATAACAAGCTTGTTTACCATCGAAGGTAAATCTTTAAAATCCATAGCTGAAATATGGTGCTTCAGAGCTATCTGCAATCCTTCCTTGAATCGTTCCATCCTCTTCTCCTCAGTTCTTACGTCATCAGGGGCATAACGAGCCAATGTACTGAACTGATGGAGATACTCTGTAATCGTACGGGTTTCTTGTTTTAGCGCGAGAAACTCTCGACGCTTAGCTTCCATCACACCAGTAGGTACATGCGTTTGACGAAAATAATCTTCAAATTCTTTCCAAGCTATATCTCGATCTTCGAGCATAGTTTGGTAATTCATCCACCAGGCTGCTGCTGGGCCTCGTAACTGATGAGATGCATAAAGTACTTTCTCCTTTTCATTGCACTGGACCGTATTCAGCTTTCTCTCGACATCCCTGAACCAATCTTCTGCCATCATAGGATCAGGTGAGGCCGAAAAGACTGGGGGTCGAGTCTTCTGAAAATCTGCCCATTTGGATTGGGCAGGTGCTGCCGACTGATTATTTCCTCCACTTCTCACTGCAATTTGTTCCATTAACTTTGCATGTTGTTCCATCATACGAGCTTGATTTAACTCTGCCTGATATCTGTTTTCTTCCATTTTTGCTAATACATCTGCTATATCGGGCTGTCTCATTTCTTCTGTATGAGGGCTCGCTTGTCCATGGGATCTGGTTTCAGCCATCTTGTCTGAAGTTCAGTGGAATTCAGAATCAATTCTGCAGCAGTTTTGGAAAGGTCAGATGGATAAGTAAGATTTGAAGTTTAGATAAGAACGGATAGAGCAAGGTAAGAAGCTAGAGTGAATAAGGTAGATAGCAATTTTTGCAGAGGTAAGGTAAAGATATTTAATGACAATCAAATTATTTACTTACGCAAACATAGTTTTTATTCTTTAAACAAGTCGAACATATACCATACATACGAGGTATATATTACAACATGTATTACACAATCAAAAGATTCTATTGCTGAGGGGGTTTACTACCCCTATATTATCGTAATCTATAATGTACACAACTTCATCCCTCGGATTACTTGCTGTGTACCATCTATATACATCGACTTTTTGAGATGTAGGCGAGAAGGAGATTAATTATTTTCAAAATCAAAACTGAGAATTAGGTAAGGTAGACATGAAAATGATTAATAAAAGAATAATACCGATATATTATGTAATTCCTTTTTATTTTTAAAATGGTCTTTGTAAACAATCTAACATACTTAGGGTCGTCCTACAGTCAAGCAAGCAGGCTCTGATACCACTCTGTAACACCCCCGTTTCCAGGGGTGGTACTTACCATTCATCTCGCACTGCCCAGACTGCTCAATCATGAGGCAATCAGAATTGAGTGTACATCATAGCCAACCATTGCTCAAGAAAGTCAATTTTATTACAATATAGTAACTTGGCAAATAAACTTACAAATGAGACAAAGAGCTTCTTACAATACAGAAAACAAAAAGGCACCACAGGCAGGCCTGAGTGCAGAACAACCCTAAAATCAAACATCATACTCGTCGTAAGTGCCTTCGTCTTCGACTTCGTAAACTCCTTGATCTTGCGATGCACCTTCTATTAAATTTTTATTTGCAAGCATGAGTACAACCACTGTACTCAACAAGTCACATGTGGATACGCTAAATAAATACATGCAAGGAATTTCAATAAACTGGGCATAGTGGTTCCATAATTTTATGTGGATGCAACTTTATTTCGTAAACAGTTACAGTTTAAAGCAATAAAATCACATACTATTTAGTAAATGGGGGTTCTTTACTAGATCTTCCATAACTTAACCATTATCAAAACCATTAAACCTTTTCATCCCTACTTATGCATCAACAACGGAATCACCCATTGAACATAGCTTCATAAACCGGAAGCACGGCGTATCAAGATACGTATGTGATTACTCCGAAGAGTTTGCCCAGCTTTACCCACAAGATTTCATAACTCCCGCGACAGAGTTAAGAAAACAAGATTGTTCACTGCTCACTTCTTTGTTTAACCTCCGCTCGGTAGACCTCCAGTACGGACCCGGGCATTCACTAGCTAAGTAGAATGTTTTTCTCCCGTCCCGAGTGGATCCTACCGGATTTGTATGATTTTACCCCCTCTCATACCAAATCCTTCCTTCTGTACATGCCTGGAGTGTTAAACCGATTTGAGTAGATACTAAACCAGGATTGATGAGTCAAACTTGCGGTTGAGCGATCACTATGTCCTTGCTGAGCATAAGACTTCAATCTATCGGGCCCATCTACTTCAAACCATTTTCCTTTTCTTTTTACACAATTCCCACTGTCCACTGACAGTGTAACCATCACATAAAGTATCATTTTCTTTACTTTATGGATCTTACTTTCACTTTACTAAATTCATTCTTACAATAATTACTGGCAAAATGCCCTTGCTTAACAATATAAGATAATTGAATTACATATACTACCATGATTAAGTTAAATAGTAAAGATAATAATTCTAGGTCTTGTCGAGGCGTATGTGGCTATTAAAATAAATCAAGCTTTTCTGTCGGTGGTAGGACATATAACTAATGCCATGATCATTAAGTCTTTATTTGTACATAAAATAACAATGCATAAATTACTTAATGAACATACGGGTAAATAAATAAATAATGGAAAGTAGGCTCAACATGATCAAAAACATGCGACTTGCCTTGCGGATTAATGACTTCGACAAATTCGTATTCGCTGAAACCTTGGACTTGAGCCGAGTCTTCTCCTCCTTGAATCGGCGGACTTGCGGCGTCGGTAGCTAACCGAAAACAATTAAACAAAATAAGTCCGCATTCCAAGGGTTGAATTTGGACTAAAAAGAAAATAAAATAAAATCGAACAAAAATCCAAATAAAAGGGGTTTTGGGAATTGAGATGGCGATGGTTAAAATGGTCGGGACGGTTGTACGAGTAATGTTTAGGTTTCGACAAACGGGAAATAATCTAGGTTGCATCGATTTTTGAGTCTAAAAGGGTTCTTTGGTGGTTTTGGATTTTTAGAAGTCCGGTATGGAGAAACGGACCCTGGGAATGGGTTCACGGGCTCGAGACGATCGAAACGGGTATCTTTTACATTTTGTGCTCGGTGAACGAACGGGGTGAGGTTACTATTCATTACGGGCCGCATAATCGCTCATTCCGGTCGAAGTCTGTTCATGCGCGACCGTTTGCTACATGCGCGTGGGCACTGTTCACCTTCTTCTCCCCTGCGCGATTCTCGTAGCAACCGAGCGCAGGGATTTTTGCGACGACCATCGGCGACACTATAGGAGTTTGCGACGCAATCCGAGGGCATGGATGGGTAGCGGGGACTAGAGAACCTATTTTGGGGTCGGCAACACTAGAGCTCCGGCGATCACCGACGCGCCCTCGCAAGACTTTCGATTTTTGGATGACTCGAGAGGATTGGCTGCGAATGGGAGCAATTGCGTTGGCATTTGAGCATCACAGGATAGGGAACCTCGGAGAGGAGGCGGTTTGGTCGGGAAGCGGTGATGGGTCGCCCACGGCCCCATGGCCGGCGGGGTGATCATGGGTGGTGTTGTGGGAGCAAGGAGGCTAAGGAGCTTGCGTATGTTTATAGGGGCCTAAGGAGGCTCCAAACGAAAGCAATTGAAACCTAATTGAGTAATTTGGTCGGATTGGGGATTTAAGCTTACCTCGGGTATTTCGGTGGTTGCGGGCGCAGGCGAGCTACTCTGCCGATTGACGGTGCGGGGCTTCTTGTGCACATGTGCTTTGCGGTGGAGGAGTGCTATGGTTTATATAGAGGCGGAGGCGGTAGACTCGGATGCCCAGAACCGCGGAAGGGGACAGACGGTGGGTTTCGGAAGACTCGAGGCGCTCGGTTCGCGGTTAGGGAAGGCACCGTGTCCTTGGAGAAAGGTTGTGGCGCCAATTGTTTGCCGAGGCGCTGGCCTACCGAGAGGCGAGGTGGCGATCGGGCGAATGTCGCGGCGACAAGGATATTTGATCGAGCGCGGATAGGCGGCGGGGAAGAGTCTAGGGTGCCGAGGGTATACTGACTATTTAACTCGAGCGTGTAGGCGTGGTAGGAGCTGGATTGCGGTGGAAGCGACGAGAGAACGCAGGTGGCGGCAAAACAGTGGTGGCGGTGGGATATTTTCGGGTGAGCTACAGTGCCGCGCGAAATCAGTGACTTGGGGGCGGTTCGGTGGATGCTTTGGGCTGGACTGAGCTGGACTTTGAGCAAGATAGGTTGGGTTTGGGCTAGGAATTGCAAAGATTCAAAGAAAACCGAAAATTCAGATTTTGACAAAACTCAGTTTTGTTTCAAATCCTCTGTCCCATCTTTGCTTCTTTTGAGTGTTCGATTCCCAACGTCATAGAGCAGCGTGGCGTGCGCCTCCTCGTCACCCGCCGACTCCGCGGCGGAGCGGTGGTCCACCACCACAAGCCCTTCCTCGCCGGAGCTCGCCATGGCCAGGCTTCGGGCTAGGCTTCTCGTGGAGGAATGGAGCTTCCAGAAGCTCCTCGCGATCTCTTTGCTTCCCTTCGCTTGGTATGGCTCGCGTGCTCGTGGAGTAGTTTGCTAGCTTCACGGCGGGAAGGGAAGGGGAGACGGGAGAGAGACCTAGGAGCCTGGGCACAGATGGGATGGGATAGGCTGGGAGGGCAACGGGTACAACGTGGGCCGAAAGGACGATGGTCCATTTGGTAGTTAGTTTTTGGGGGCGCATATTACATGGCGGTCATTGAAATGTCCTATTTTTTATGGTTATCCAAACATATATTTTCTCCGTTTAAATTTATAGAATATATTTTTTTAAATAATTTTATCTATAAAAATGAGACATATTTAATATCCTAATATAAAATTAATGTTGCATTCTCTCTGTACCCTTAAGAAATATCTAACTTTATTTCTATTTTCTACATGTATGCATTAAATATAGTGCTTAGAGATAATAATTATAAGTAATCTAGTAATTTTTAATATTTTATTAGTTTATATACTATAAAAATATGTCTTCTAAATTTGAAGAAGAGAGTACCATGGAAGTTCAGAATATCGATGACTTTTGATTTTTACTGAAATTTTACTGTAACTGACTTTTTTTACTAAAGCTGAGTTGGTTTATTAGGCATAATTAAATATAAAAAAATAAAAATAAAATCGACACGCTAATCTAGAGCGGACAATGCAAAGAAATACAGAAAAAAACAAAACTAAAAAATTCAAAAAAAGAAAAAAATAAAATAGCTACAATTTCACTCATCACCTAACAGTACTTTTCACAGCTCAACGCTGCCGCTGGCAGCTACAATGAGCAGGGCAAAGACGACAATACCCGTGTCTTCTTTCTCGCCCCTCTCGTTCCCCACCTACTTCACCCCTCCCATGCCAGCCGTCCCCACCTCTCCCTCGGTCCCAAAGCACTGCCTCCTCTCTGCGCACCTCCTCCCCTCACCGTCCCCCTCTGACCTCTCCTCCCAGAACACCCAACGTTGGGGCCGCCGCAAGCCCGCAGATGAGGAAGACAGCGACACATGCAGATGAGGAAGGTGGTGGCGTAGTACTGGACGTCGGCGTATCCTCTTTGTCTCATTAAGACTGTCGTTTGCTTGCTTACACTTATCAAGCATATACATATTAATCTCTAGCCTCTTCTTGATTTGACGGGAACCAATCTTGTTTGCTCTTCTTGCTATGCCGTGATTTCGTGTTCTTGATTGGACTTGGCTTAGTAGAAACATGGTTAAGTGAGGGTGCGCCGCTGTTCAGCTAGGAGGAGCTGCAAGACGTGAGCCTGAGTGGCGAGAAGAGGTGATATGCGGCTGCACCAACGCTCGGTGAGGGAGGATGGGGAATGGGAGGGATGAAGGAAGAAGACAGGAACAATGACGTCAATTTTTTTAATGACATATCTCTAATTTTGTTTATTTAGCAGTGGCATACTCCGTATATTAGAGATGGTGAACTCTGCTTGCATCCACGTCGACTTTGCTTTCTCTGCAGCAGATGCGTGAAACGCCCTGTGTTTTCTAATGAACTTAATAAACATGATAGTGTTAACAATAGTAATTAAATTAACTAAATCAATATTAAAAATCTAAATCTGTTAGTCGATTGTCATCACGGGATTTCAAATCAATTGTGACAATTAAATGGGATTTTAAATCAATTGCGATAATTAAATAAACTGACATATCGTATTGCAAAGCAAAATTCATTTATTCATCATTAACAATGCACAATTACAATAGAGAGAACTCAATTACAACAAAGAAATCATTTCATACATTCACTACTGCATTTAGATCGTAATCCAATAGAATTACATGCGAAGTTATTCATATAGGCATATTTACATCACAATTAGAATAGGCGAAGTTGCATGTATTTCATCTCGTACATTAAAATCCATTGTTAAACCCGCACCACACCGCTATTTTAATTGTGAGCAACTCAGTAATTAGAATATCGAAAAGGATCGAACAAAAGAACAAATAGCAATAAGCAACCAAAAAAGAAGAGAGAGATTGTCGTCAGAGCTCTAGAGATTAATTTCGGGCAGGGCATTCCGTTCATGGAAATACCTGACCGTTCGGGGGCCAGTCGGCACCTCTCACAACCATAGGGTCATCATCCGGCGTAAACAAACCTGAGTTATATTCAAAAGACCATAGCAATCAGTCAACAATAACCCAATCACCAAAATGCCCTTATAAAATCTATACAGCAACAGGAAAGCCAACAAGGCCCTTCTGGACACCACAGCCACAGTAAAGCCAGCACAACACCCGACAAAAGTAGCCCACAAATTACCCATAGTAATAGCGTCCATTTCTCAATAGTAAATCATACATAAACCGTAGCCAATAAACAACTAGCCGTTTGTCACATAGCATCACCAGAGCACCATAGAGCCAGCACAAATACTATTAGCCGACGGTAGAGAAGTAGAGGGGAGAGAGGTTACCGTAGATGAGGATCGGCAGCGGCGCACTACCGGTAGCCTAGTACTCATGCCCGACAGCCACCGTGCACTCTCCCGGCATGCGGGCAGCTTCGAGCTCCGCCGTGACTGGCCATAGCAGCACACCTCCATGCCTTTCCCGTCGTAAGCTAAAAATCAAAGCAAAGCAAAATAGTGACAAGCTCAACATAGGGAATAATTGCATCGAGAAGGGGACACGAGGAAGATGCAGCCGGGTGAGGAGGGGTCAGATCCAGGCCTTAGGCCACGAATCCGGTGGCCGGAGAGGGTGCCAAAAGTCAGACCCTGAGGGTTGGCACGACCGTTGGAGTGGGGTGACGCGAGAGAGGAGGGGGCGGCGCGGCTCTAAGGGCCGACAACGTGGAAGGGGAGAAGAGCAGGGGGACCGGTGGCGCGGGAAGAGAGGCGAGCTGGGAGGTAGCGGCGCAAGGAGAGAGGCGAGCCGAGGAACTGGCACCGTAAGGGGAGAGATCGGCGGGCGTGAGAGGACAGGAGGAGCCAGGGGAGATGAGATGGGGAATGAGGGAAGCCGACCGGGTAGAGATAAAAAGAAAGAGGAAAATAAAAAGAAAAATATATTAAAATAAAAGAGTGTAAACTAAAATTTATCAATACTTGAAAAAGGGGTAAATTGTAGAAATACTACCATGCAAACGTCTTCACAATTAAATTTATTAATTACAAGTCTCAAGAATTATATAATTAAATTCAACTGCGTAAAAAGAAAGTAGTACCATCTCTTTCGAGAACCATATGAGATCTTAGCATAAATTTGCATGCCGACTTAGTACTTTAGAATTCTCACGCAGTTAAATAATATTAGTTGAATAATGCCAATGATTAGCTGGCAAATTAAAGTAAATCTAACACCTCAAGAATCCATTAATAAATCAGCCGAAACATTAAAAATCACTTGGACACGCTTTAATATAATTCATTCCATTATTATGTCATGTTATTTCATCAACGCCATAGATTAAAATATAGCATTCGTATAATTGCAGATGAAGTACCAGGTCTTCAGGGAGAATTGTATCAGGGTATGAAAGCATCTAGACCCCTAAAATCGGGTTTTGGTAATTAGTGATGATTTATAAATATGGGACTAATGTGTTTGTTTACAATTGTATAGACAAAGTTTCATATGTGAGCAGTGGACAAGAACAAGTTGCATGGAAAATAAAAATCGAGAAGGATCAAAATCAAGGTACATTAAGTATAGGATCTCTTTTTGATTTTACCGGTCTTAGGTGAAATGGTAGAGGACCGGATTATAGGTTAGATGTCGTACTATTAAGAGGGATCATTGAAAGTAAATTGATAACATGCTTATGTGTCATTTGGATCAATTTAGGATCATGTATGCACATAAAATTTTGTTTAAAAACAAAATGTGCTCTCTCAGTAAAATTGGTAGTACCGTCGGTATAACCACGGAACTACCGGTGTGCGGTAGTTCCAGCATGTTAACAACAGAACTAATGGACTTTGGTGGTACCGGATTTTTAGCGGTACGTTTTTTTTCAGAGAGCACCCTCGGAGGGGACTTTGACTCACAAAAATCGGTAGTACCGGAATTTTAACAGCGGAACTACCGATTTCCGGTAGTACCGACTTTTGATGCGGTACGTTTTTTTCCAGAAGGTTCCCCCCGAAAAACTTAACTAGCCAGAAATCGAAAGTACCGGACATAGCACAGCGGAACAACCGCAGTGCGGTAATACCGCACCGACAGGTGGAACTACCGCAGTGCGATAGTACCGTATGATCAACGGCAGTAGTTTCGCACTGAATTTAAAATGACTAATTCTGATGCTCTGACATAGCCGTTACTGTGTGCTACAGTAAAGTGCAGTAGTTCCGCACTTATAACGGCGGTAGTTCCGATTTTCCTGATTTTTCAGAATAAATTATTGCAATAGCTAGTTTTGGTTGGTGAGGGTATAAATACTCCTCCACCAGCTCAAGGAAAAGGTGTTGAACTCACATGAACACTCTTGAGCCTAGAGCATTCACTCCACTCCATTTTCTCACTTGTGCATTCATTTTGAAGAGTTGTGTGATTTTCAAGTGCATACATTCCGTAGATTGATCCATTTGCACTTGAGCGCCGTCAAGAGAAGCATTGGTCTATTCTCTTGGTGCTTGCCAGCACCTAGACAGTTTAGAGGTCGATCACGAGGTGATCTCTTCAAAAAGATTGTGAAGAGGTCCAAGCAAATTGTGAGTGGTTCGGTGCTCGTCATATCTAAAAAGGAGGAAGAGTAACCACTAGTGATCGAGGAGCTGAGGCTTAATTCGTAGAGCCGTTCCAAGTGTGCTTGGGCTATCCTCAACGTGGACTAGTGAAGACCGGTAAGTCTTCGATACCATAGGAAAACATCATGTGTCTCATTATGATCATTTCTTTACCTTCCTTTAGTTTTGTATTATTAGTTGAGCAATTTGATATAGTCATCATTTACTTGTGGTTGTGATTTAATTGCTATATAATGGCCTGTTTGGGGGAGCTGGAGATTCTGAGTAGCTAGCTGGTCTGAGTATCTAGCTGGAGATTCTGAGTAGCTGGCTGGTCTGAGTAGCAGCTGGTCTGAGTAGCTAGGCTGTTTGGCATCTTGGATTCTAGTTGTGCAGCTGGTATCTTGATAGATGTATTGTTTGATTTACCCTTAAGTGAGTTGATGTCCTGATTATGTATTGAGAGAAGAGATATCCATGTTGTAAATTTGTAGTACTTAGTTCAAACATTGAAAAACTAATATTAAAATTGCAATCACGTCAACTAGACGTTTCACTTGATCATAGGACTCTTCTTTTTAGTTGGGCTAGGCGCAATGCTACCTCCCTTACGCTTTCCAACCTTGATCTTCTTATCATGAGAGCTGTCATCATCCCCAATATCGACGATATCATCGTCAACATTAATTGGAGTTGTGCTTTCATGACTACCAGGAATAATAGAGGACGAACCAGACACATGGATGTTCTGGAACATAACTTCCAACTCATCTAAGTTGTCCATTGGTGTGTAACGAAACTTGGCATACTCTTTGTTGGCCTACAAAAAATATATGTATAATTATTTACAAAATGGTGCCACAAAGCATTGAATGGAAAATAATTTTACAAATGTCAATGGCATACCGCTATTTTTTCTGTCCACCATTCGTCATCTGCAACAATTGTTCCATTTTGGACATCCCAACCAAGACCGGTTGCATTCTTTTTTAGCTCAATCCATAAGTTGTATTCCCTCTTCAAAGCATCCCAACGATTCTTTAATTTGGTCCGATCATAGTTTCTATTCGTCTTTGCATTGAATTTTTCTAGTAGATTTTTGTAACTAGTGGTATTCAAGGCTGCAGTTGGCTTATTTCCAGCTAGTACTTCATCCCTACATATTTCACAAAATATTTTAGTTGCCCAGGCATCCCAACTTGCTTTTGATGTCTTCCCTTTCTCCATCTAATTTCATGCAACATGCAACAAAACACACAAATTGAAAACTGACAAAAAAATGTGATATCAACAAGATGGGAATTAAAAAAATGCACAGCCATCCTAACAGTTGAGTTGTGCTATCCTAACAATTAGAGAAGTCACACTGCACAATACAAAAGCATACACATTGACACAAATCCCTGAGGTGTACATCGCTTAAGCTGACTTCTCAAATGTATATACCAATTACCAAAACAACAAAAGCAAATAGATTATCCATCCCACATAATGATATCATTATCCTCCCCTGAACAAAGCACGATAATGTGATATCAACAATCGCCGCTTGGATTACTGCACACGATTGAAGCACAATAGCACATAAACTGCAGTAGCAACAGCAAATGGTAATCAACTAATTACCTTCAATAGTGCTTCGACAGGGAGGCGGGTTGGGTGGAGGAGGGAGGCGCTGGGGAGGAGTAGGAGGGGGCGGCGGCGGGGGATCTGGGGAGGAGGAGAGAGGGGCGGCGGGGAGAGGAGGAGTAGGAGGGGGCCGGCGGCGGCGGGGAGAAATGGCACCGGGGGGAGAGAGGTCGCCGGGGGGGGTGCCGTGGGGAGGAGGGGCACGAGGGGGGCATCGGTGCGGGGAGGAGGCGACGGGGAGGGGGCGCCGGGGAGGGGGAGGGGCGCTGGTGGGGCGGCGACGGCGAGTCAGGAGGCGGAGGAGGCCGGGGAGGAGAGGTACGAGGCGGCGCGGCGACCAAGAGGGGCGCGATCGGGCCGGGAGCAACGGCGGATTTGGTGACGGGGTGCCCGATCTTTCGATGAGATTGATAACTATCGATTTGGTGGAGGTGACTCTCGCGATCCAACTACAACCGTACGACGTCGCTTGCACCTTAGCAATTGCTGAACCAACTCCGAGATGTTATTGATCTTGCTGGAAGCACGATCAACCTAAACACGAAGTTCAATCCCTGCAAGCAATCGAAGAACTAGCAAGAATAAGACGAAAAGCAATCTGATATTGCGAATAACAAAGTTGGTATTGAAAAACAAAGGTGGGATCCCGAAGGTAGTCTTGACAGGTGGTCGTTTGACACAACTGAAGAACCAAAGTTTGCGCAAAGGCTAAACCTAAACTCAACGAAATCCAAGTCCTAGCAGAGGGCGGCGGCTCCTATTTATAGAGAAACGACCAGGGGGGATGCCCTAGGGTTACAAGGCCCATGGGCCCAAGTGGTGGTGGCGCAGCATCCTTTTTGGATTCGGACTCAGAAACCAACGTGGATTGTTTTGATGATTGCGGCCGGCTCGGATGGAATTTGAAGATGAGATTGGATCCGTTGGAAAGTAGACTTCATAAGATTTCCATGAAGTACAAGAACGCCCCAAACGGAGTCCGTATGAAGAAGTTATGCCCATTTGAATGTGGTGCCAACGCAGCAGTCCGAATCTGATTCCAGAACGTGTCCAACTCGGATTCTTGCTTGACTTGATCCCAAAGTGACGTGGTGACCTCCATGATTCCGTCCTTGCATGTCCATGACTCCATGTCCCTTTCCTTCATCCTTTCCCAGGTTCCTAATCACGATTAAATCACTTGCATTAGGTAGCGGTCTATTCTCAGTAATATATGAGCCTAGGAATGAATTCACCTGGTAATTAAGTTGATGAGTACGAGCTCGAGTAAGTGATCCTTGTTGTGGATGAGTTGTATCCATGGAAGGGATGTCCTCATCATGGGGAGGCTACGGGGAGGTGTCGAGGGGGGGGGGCTTTGGGGCGGATCTACGCGTCGGGGGGTGGGGCGATGGGGCGGCGACGAGAGATCTGGGGCGGATCGCGCGGGGCGACGGGGGGTTCTGAGGAAGGGGGGCGACGGGGGGCGTCGGGAGGGGTTTTTATCCGGTGGCATTTGTGGGTAATTAACATGAAATCTAAGTGGTATTATCCCAAAGAATCTGTTAGAAGCTGGGTTGTTGCAGCTTCTGGCTACTAGTTCATTTTCTGGATTCTGTAGCTTCTGGCTACTCAGAATCCGAATGACAATCTAGATCGCTTGGGGAGCTACAGATTCGAGAGTAGTCAGAGTCGCGTGTGTCAAACAAACAGGCCCTAAATTGCTTAGAGTGACTAGAATTGAATAGGTTTGATTTATTTAGAGTACTTGCCTAGTATTCAATTATCATTATTTGTTTAATTAGGCGAGAATTTTTGTAATCTCCTATTCACTCCCCCTCTAGTCAGTTATCCTTGATCCTACAGGATAGCACGAAGACTCAAAGTTTAATTATAAACTAAGGCAAGCATTTCCTTGAACAACGGTTTAGAGTATGTTCGGTAAAACAAATATTTCCTTATTAACCTAGTATCACTTTGCATGGAAAGGAAAAGTCTTTAAATCGAATAAAGGCTATGATAAATAAGAGAAATGAGAGAGATGGCCACTTAGATTAATTAAGAAGGTGGGCAGAGGTTGTCTTGGCAAGTAACAGAGAGGTAGGTCGGGACCTCTACGTAAGAATATAATAAGAAATTACAAACTTCATCCATGTGAATAGATCGTACTAAAGTGTATCAACTAGCATTTCACCTAGGGATAGACAGAATTAGTAATGCTATCAAGGTTATTATATTCTCCACATGGGTAAGTACTATTTAGGGGAGGAACCTAGAGCCTGTAGAGAGCCGGGAGTGGGGGATCCACAACTGCAAGAACCCAGAACTGGTAAGTAGGCCAGAAGTGGGGAATGCAGATTGCAAGAACCCAGGATTGGTCAGATACCAAAAGTGGGGTACACGAAGGTGATATATTACGCAGTTGGGTGATGGGTGAGGGTCACACCTTATATGAGGACTGGGATGACTAGAGACCTAGGAGCAGCTTGGACTCAACCACTAGGGTACTTGTGTTATTCGTGTATTATATTTGTATACTTCTCTCTTGTATAATTAGAGTTCTAAATTATACTTTCTTTCCTGGTGTTGTAATAATTGAGATGAATAAGCGATGTACACTTTAGCCCTACGTGGCCATATGGATGTATGTAATATACTGTTCCTAATTATCGTTCTGCTGCAATACTCTGGTGGGCTTATTATTCATTAAAGCAATGTTTTATCGACTAAAACAAATAATAATCTATTGACTAGCATCATTACCCCATGGTAATTATGCGGGTCGTCTCAGCGTGCTTGCTTCCGCTCTGCCTGCTGCGTGTATGCGTGCTTGCTTTGTCTTTGCCTCACACGTGCGTATGCAGGGCCACTCTTAATCAGCGGTTAATCACCCACGGTTTGCGAGGTGTGGCATCGTGTGTCTTTGCCTCACACATGCGTACGTGGGGCCACTCTTAATCATGGGTTAATCAGTCGCGGTTTGCACGACGTAGCGCCTCTCAAATGCATTTAGTATATTAAAGCTAGAAATTTATAGTGACATATCTCAAAACCAATAACATTGTAGCGATATATATCTAAAGGGAATTGATACGGTGAGAACATCCAGTCCTAACTTCTTCGATTGTACGTTTCCATCTAGTCTCCATCTTTGATCTAACAAACACCTACACACTCACTAATCCACCCAATAGAGATTTCCACTAATCTTATCCACATCCAATAACACCCTCTACCAGCCATTCATTTCTCTCTCTCTATGCATGCCTCAAGCTTGAGCTCTGACCAAGTCATTGCACGCCAACCCACCAATCGTTGCTATGCCGCCACCCTCCACGCTTCCTCTAGATGCATCATCCACAAGATCCCCTGTCCTGGTGTCAGTTGAGCTTAGCCGCCGGCAGACGCGGCCTTCATGAGCTCCATAGAGGCAAAGGGGACTGATGACCTCTGCACCTTCCTCCGCAAGCTTCGTCATTTTCGGGCCAAACCAAGCTTAGTTGTTGACTGTCATATCCTGTGTGTGCTTCCTCATGCCAAACGACTGCCCCAATCGTTGGACGTAGCATATGCATGTGTTGTTGCTTTTAGTTGACAGAGAAGAAAAGGCTAGTCCCCAACTATTACATTATATCATGCACATTGTTGCAATAGGTATTTCAAGATGTTCCAGCTATTTGTTTTGATTGTTACAACAAAGCATTTGAAATTTTGCTTTTTTTGGAAATGTTTTGACCCTCATGTTTGAGTGCTCCGGACGCAGACATGGCTCGAGCGCCTTATCCTCACATCCCCACAACCACCTATTTCTCCTCCCACACGTCCCTCCCCATGGCTGCTTCCTTTTCCTGCGTTCTCTCTCCCTTGGCTTCTCTCTCTCAAACATATCTATCTCTCTCTCCTACTCAGTCTCTCTCTACCTTAATCCACCAAACGATTGAGCTTGCGGAGTTTGTCTACACTGCTCGCGCTCAAGGAGTTTGGCCCTCGAGCTCATGCTCGAGGAGTTTGTTTGGCGCAATTGGAGCTCATGTGGAGGGCTCCCCTTTCAAGGAGCAGGTGGGGCTCCCCGAATCTAGCGAGGCCAAGGCCGAAGGAGGGGGGCAGATGACGACCGGAGGGCAGGTGATGAAGCGGTGGTGTGGGGTGGAGCACGGAGATGAGGCATCAAGTCAATCGCCGTTGCCGCCACATGCATGCCCTCCTCCTCTGGTATACATGTTACAAATATTTCTCCAGATTGTTGCAACACATTTTTCTAATTGTTGCATAAAATATTTGATTTTGTTGCAACATCTCTTCATAAATTTTATGCAAGAGGTATTTGTAGTCTGTATTTTGATTTGTTGCTTCAAAAATTTTTTTGTTGCATTATAGATGCCAAATTGTTGCACTGAGGGAATTAATCTATCTAGAGGGGCGGAACTCGTCGGATCTGGAGGGGCTCAAAATGATAGAGTTCGGGATGCGGACCGCGAGCAATGGAAACCTTCCACTACAGCAAGTTGTTGCCTCCTTCTAATCGTACAGACTAGAAGAGAACCAATTAGCCTCATCCTCACTAGATTTGGACCGCCAGTGACAAGGGATTAGGCAGCCACTCCTCCCCCCATCCCTCAAAGATTGCTGAGGCACTAAGGCACCAGAATTGTCTTACTCCATACTTAGCTTGTTGATGCTGTCACTAGGTTCCTCTCCGCAATTTATGAAAAATTGTTGCTATCACTACCTTATTTGTTGTAGGGGTTGTGATTTTATTGCGCATGTTCATCTTTTTTGTTGCAGTAGAGGTTGCGCTTCTCAATTCATTGCAAATATTTATTTCTATTGTTGCACAAGCAATTCTAAAATGTCCCTACTATTTTTTCAAATGTTGCAATGTTGTAAAGTCGTAAATTTTTTATTTGGAATTTTTAATCTTGTTCTATTCTTTTGTGAGAAGATGGCATCTTTTTTAATTTTTCTCGACATTTTTCCACTGTTATTATATATTTTATTGCATAGAAGTAGGGTTTGTTGTAGGTTTACTATTTAACTATTGCATCTTATCGATTTTTGTTAGTTAGATTAGATAGCTAAGATCGACCCTTTTAAGTTAGAACTAATGGTGAGAAACAGTTTCCTATCATACGTCTAGACGCTAACACGTCCTGATGTAAATAACCCCTTTTTATGGAACTGTCGTTTCCATTTGGCAGGAACGCCAACCGCAACACTACCACGAGTCCACGACTGAAGCAATAATTCGCAGCATACGAACAAACAGAAATTATTTCCTTCAGTTGCCAACAACATATCATGTCGTGTCACGCCTTGCTAGCAGTCGCACTGCTCGCTAGAACGGAGGTTCGACGTATAATCGACCCTGGATCATTTATTGGCTTATTGCAGCTTGTAAGACTGGAACTCTTGAGCGCCCGGCATAGCTAAGCTTCCTGGATGAAATTGAGCAAGTCGTAGAGCAACATCAAAGGGCTTCGGATCTCTTGAAAGCCACCCTCAACCATATACTCCAGGTACACTGGAGGTCATAACTTTTGATCTGAGAGCACATATACAAAATGTCAATTAAACCTGTTCGCTTCTAATCTAGTTGCTGTCCGCCTCGTGTACATATTTGCTGTCCGCGGCAATCTCGTATACGTATTCGTTGTCCACCTCGTAGTCATGTACTTATGTCGCTCGGAAACATTGTGTAGCTCGGGAACAATGCCCGACTCATGAGCTGTCTTGTACACTATAAATTGCATCGAGGCAGCGCCTCTTGTATCCATCAAGCAGAGCATCGCCTCTTGCAAATCAATAAACAGGCAGCGTCTGTGCAAGAGAACTAGCAGCGCCAAGAGAAAACTCGTATGTGTTTGTGCCTTTCAAGTTCATCTAGCGATTTGTGTTCATCGAAACATCAAGCTTGCCGTATTTTCCCGAGGAGATTACGCGATCCGAGCCGAGCTCCAAGATCGGTTCCAACATTTGCATCGAGCGTCGTGCTAAGGCGGTCTCCAACAATGGATGAGCGGCAGCAGACCCACCGTCACCACCTCGACCTCCTAAGAAGCCGCGCCGACACCGCAAGAAGCCAACCGACGGAGCAATGACACCAAGTCGAGCTACGCTGGCCGCAGCGAATGGCGAAGGAGGCGAGCGTCGGTGGTGTACCCGATGTTGACGAGGACAAACCATAACGAGTGGGCCCCGTTGATGCAAATCAACATGGAGGCGATGGGACTCGGGAGGCGATCGAGCCCGGCAAGGTGGAGCGGCGCGAGGACCGCCTCGCGCCGCCGCATTGATCCGGCGCATCGTCCGACATGTACTCCATCTTGGGCTCCAAGAAGAGCGCCAAGGAGGCATGGGAAGCGGTGAAGACGATGCGCCTTGGAGTAGAGCGTGTCAAGGAGGTCAATGCACAGAAGCTACTCAAGGATTTCGAGAACATTGCGTTCAAGGATGGTGAGGCTGTCGACGATTTCGTAATGCGAATTTCCAGCCTCGCTAGTAATCTTCGAGCGCTCGGTGAGTCCATCGACGACACACGTGTCGTCAAGAAAATTCTTCGCGTGGTCCCTTCGCAGTACAACCAGGTTGCGGTCTCGATCGAGATGTTCTGCGACATCAAGACACTCTCGATCGAAGAACTCGCTGGGAGGCTGCGCGCAGCGGAAGACCGTTTCGAGACCAGCGTCGAACGGATCGTGGACAGAACCGGGCGGCTCATGCTCACCGAGGAGGACTGGCTGGCGAAACACAGGCACCGACTTACACCGGAATCCTCGTCGAGCAAGGAAGGAAGCAATACGAATTCCCACTGGAGGAGCAAGGGTGGAGCACGGCCGGAGGGCCGCGACACCACCGTCAGATTGACCTCGGAGGGCACTCCTCGCCGGAAGGGTAAATGCCGCAACTGTGGCATCTATGGACACTGGGCCCAGGAGTGCAAGAGGCCCAAGAAGGCGCGTCGTGAGGAGGCATACTTGGCCAAGGCCGACATCGAGCAACCGGCGCTACTGATGGCTTCAGTGAGTGTCACGGCTCGGGCGGCGTCGCAAGTCGTCTACCTCAACGAGCAGCAAGTGATCCCGACTGATTGCGATGATGACACGTGGTACCTGGACTCTGGAGCCAGCAACCACATGACGGGCAGGCGATCGGCGCTAGCACATCTTGACGAGACCGTGAGCGGCACCGTTCGTTTTGGTGACGGGTCGCACGTGGATATCTGCGGGCTTGGGTCGATGATCATGGAAGGGCGTCATCATGAGCACAAGGTACTAACTGAGGTCTATTTTATACCTAAGTTGAGAAGTAACATTGTGAGCCTAGGGCAATTGGAGGAGGCGGGATGCAAGATCGTGTTAGAGAAAGGCAGGCTTTGTGTGTTCGACCAGGAACACACTTTGCTTATCGCTGCTCGCGCCGCGGCAATAGGCTATACACGCGAAGCCGACGGTGGCTCCACCGGTGTGCCTGTTGTCGAAGGCCGACGACGAAGCGTGGCGATGGCATGCCCGTTACGGGCATCTCAACTTCAGGGCGCTCCGCGAACTCGGCACAAAGAGCATGGTGGACGGCATACCGGTGATAAACCGGGTTGAACAGTTCGCGACGGTGTACCTCGGCAAGCAACATCGCGCCCGTTCCGCGGCGACATCGTTCCGTGCGCAGCGTGGACTGGAGTTGTTCCATGCGGATCTCTGCGGCCAGATTACGCCACCAACGCCTGGAGGCAAGCTCTTCTTCTTACTCGTCGTTGACGACTTCAGTCGTTTCATGTGGGTGGAGCTGCTGAGTACCAAAGATCAGGCACTCCACTACATCAAGAAGATCAAGGCTGGCGCAGAGATTGAACATGGCGGGCGACTGAAGGGACTGAGGACGGATCGTGGAGGCGAGTTCAACTCCAACGCCTTCGTCGTGTTCTGCAACGAGTCCGGCATCAAGCACTACACCACCACACCGTACACTCCGCAGCAAAACGGTGTGGTGGAGCGTCGAAACCAGACGGTGGTGGAGATGGCTCGGTGCATGCTCAAGAGCAAGGGCGTTCCAGCGCGTTTCTGGGGCGAGGCTGTGGTGACTGCCGTCTATGTACTGAACCGCTCGCCAACGAACAGCTTCGATGGCGTCACCCCATATGAAGCGTGGTTCGGCAAGAAGCCCCGTGTTCATCACTTGCGCACCTTTGGGTGTGTGGTCCATGTGAAGAACATAGGTCCCGGCGTGAGCAAGCTGACAGACAGGTCCAAGAAGATGGTATTTCTCGGGTATGAGCCAGGGACAAAAGGATACCGAGTCTTTGATCCAGTGGCGAAGAAGTTGCACATCAGCCGTGACGTGGTGTTCGAAGAAGATCGATCGTGGGACTGGAGCTGCATAGGAGACGAGCAGGACATGGTGGAGACATTTTGTATCGAGATCCCAAGCACTGTTGATGGCTCGACAACAGTCAGGACTGACGTCTTTCAGGAGATGGAGACAGCAGAAGTTCAGCCAGGATCACCAGCTACACCTACAGCAGACCCCACGGCATTGGCACCACTGACGTCACCAGGCATCCAATGGGCAACCCCGCCGACTGATGGAGCAGCAGATTCAGACAACGTGCCTCTCAGGTATCGCACGCTGTCGAATATTTACAAGACCACCGATTTAAATCCACGATTTCAGTACGATGGCTTGTGTTTGCCGAGCGCGATGAACCAAGCGGCGTCGGCGGCGCTAGCGTAACGTCTTTGGCGGAAGGCAATGGAGGCTGAGCTGGAGTCGATCCGCGAGAACAAGACATGGACACCGTCGGAGCTTCCAAGTGGCCATCGTGCCATTGGGCTAAAGTGGGTGTTCAAAGTGAAGAGAGATCCAGCCGGCAACATCGTGAAGCACAAAGCTCGATCGTCGCTAAAGGGTATGCTCGCCGCGGGGGTGGACTTCGACGAGGTGTTGCGCGGTGGCACGGATGGAGATCAGACGGTTGCTCAGGCGCGCGCGCACGGTGGTGGGAGGTACACCATATGGATGTTAAAACCGCTTTCTTGAATGGTGATCTTCTCGAGCAAGTCTACGCCCAACACCACGGGTTTCATCGACGACAAACAAGCTGGCAAGGTGTTGAAGTTAAAGAAGGCACTCTATGGACTGCGTCAGGCCCCGCGTGCGTGGAACGCACGGTTGGACCAGGAGCTGGCTAAACTCGGCTTCAAGCGGAGCACGCTCGAGCACGCCGTATACAAGAAGGGAGACGGTGACTCTCTCCTTCTAGTGGGTGTGTACGTCAATGACTTAATCATCTGCGGGCCGAACAATGACGACATCGCCGTCTTCAAGCAACAGATGATGAAGAGTTTCGAGATGAGCGATCTTGGTCTCTTGAGTTAGTACTTGGGGATCGAGGTGAAGCAGAAGAATGGGGAGATCACGCTGTGCCAAGGTGCATACACGGCGAAGATCCTTGAGCAAGCGGGACTGGCAGGATGCAACACCTGCGACACGCCCATGGAGAACCGAGTACGGCTCAGCAAGCGAGACGGTGCCACCGCCGTAGACGCAACCAAGTTCAGGAGCATCATCGGGAGTCTCCGCTACCTCGTCAACACCAGACCGGACATTACCTACGCGGTAGGAATGGTGAGCCGGTTCATGGAAGCACCATCGAGAGCAGACGGGTGGCGGTGAAACGCATTCTCCGCTACTTGGCGATGACGATCGGCCACGGTGCCAGACGCAAAGGGGCGAGGTCGCATCAAGACTTGGTGGGCTACAATGACGGCGATCATGCTGGGACATTGACGAGCGCAAGAGTACAACGGCGTGGTTTTCTTCCTCGGTCCAAACCTCATCACCCGGCTTCCCGAAGCGTAAGGTGGTGGCTCTCGTCGTGTGAAGCGGAATACATCGCAGCTGCTACAGCCGCATGTCAAGGAGTATGGCTGAGCAGGCTGATCGGGGAGCTGACTGGCACTAGCGTTCAGAAGTTCAAACTACTGGTGGACAACAAGTCAGCGATTGAGCTCAGCAAGAACCCAGTCCATCATGACCGCAGCAAACACATTGACACTCGGTATCACTTCATACGTGAGTGCAATGAAGAAGGGAGACTCGACATTGACCACGTCGGCACTGAAGGGCAGCTGGCAGACATTCTGACCAAGGCACTTGGCCGGGTGAAGTTCGTAGAGCTCCGTCAGCGTCTGGGCGTCGTTCGAGTGCAACAAGATTAAGGGGGTGAATGTTCGCTTCTAATCTAGTTGCTGTCCGCCTCGTGTACGTATTTGCTGTCCGCGGCAATCTCGTATACGTATTCGTTGTCCACCTCGTAGTCATGTACTTATGTCGCTCGGAAACATTGTGTAGCTCGGGAACAATGCCCGACTCATGAGCTGTCTTGTACACTATAAATTGCATCGAGGCAGCGCCTCTTGTATCCATCAAGCAGAGCATCGCCTCTTGCAAATCAATAAACAGGCAGCGTCCTGTGCAAGAGAACTAGCAGCGCCAAGAGAAAACTCTCGTATGTGTTTGTGCCTTTCAAGTTCATCTAGCGATTTGTGTTCATCAGAAACATCAAGCTTGCCGTATTTTCCTGAGGAGATTACGCGATCCGAGCCGAGCTCCAAGATCGGTTCCAACAAAACCGAAGGTGATCACTTCATCAGGTGCAACCTTATAGATCCTAGCAGGTGAACAGAGTGAAGATAGTTTACAGTACATCAGTCCATATCCTAGAAATGGTTTCATCTATGTAACTTAAGTACTTCGAGAAAAAACAACAGCATTGTTTTAAAAACACTGTGCCACCAAAATTGTCGTCAATTTACAGGTTACAATGTTAGATTTATCTTTCAGTGCACAAAAACAAAGTGCTTCATAGTCATAAGAATCCAAGAAAAGATCATTTGTGCCAAAACCAAAACGAACATCAAACAGAACTTGCCAGTTTGGATCCACCTGTGTCATTTATATGCCAACAGATCATATAGAGATGAATTGATCGCCACTGAATCTTCCCGATGCAAAATTGGTCCATCCCAACACATATAGTGGATTATTTCAGTCCAGCTGTCCAACGAGGCAGCAAAGAGGAACATTTTGCTGTCTCAAGAACAGTCGCAATCACTTTTTGTCTCGAACATAGCTGCTGCAAGAACCCCATAGTGCAACCAAAACTGTGTCTCCTTTCAGCACATTACACAGTACCAGAAATTGTAGGTGTTTCAGCTCTTGGGGTACTCAAAAACTATTCCATTTGCCACAGCTTTGGCTCTTCCATGGCCAAAGAATTTTCTAATAATAGCCAGGGAAAAATCGATGACTGTCCCAAGCCCCTTCCCAGTAATCAAATTTCCGTCAATCACAACCTTTGATTGGTCAATAACTTGGCAAGTGAGCTGATTGACTATGGCAGGATGAGCTGTCACTGCTTTATCCTGAGAAACAATTTCAATGTCAATTTGCTTCCATTTCCAAGAAATATAGGGTGCAAAAAGTTTTTAGTCCTAACAATCACCTGGAGTAAACTTTGCCTCTGCAAGATCACAGGAGCATAACAGATCCCACCATACATCCTGCCTGCTTGCTTTTGTTCCTTGAGTAACTTCTTAAGAATTCTGGACTTGTGCAGCCGCTCAGCTCCGGCAGGTCCTCCCTAAACAATTTCAAGAGATACAACATATCACAAATGAATTACTGAACAAAGAAAAGCCAAACATATTAGCTGAACAAGCGAACAAAAAAGGGCACTAGAACATGCAAATACATACACTTGAACATTTGAAATTCTAGCTAGATGTCATTGAAGTTCTCAATGCTACACCTTAATAACATAATTGAGAAAAAAAGATAAAATAAGACTTCATAATTGCAGAACACACATCATTTATCATAGAAACGTACAAACATGACTATAAAAGACGCACATGCTGAGATACAAATACACTTGCATGAAGTTGCACTGCGAGTCCAAGACCAAGGTTACAAACATGATACATTTTTGTTCACTAAAACTAAAAGGAATCACTAAAATCTCCAAAATTAATGTACTAGTACAACTGATTGCGATACCCTCAAGGCTATCGATGACATGTAACACCTGGCTACAATTACAAGGGCAGCAATAAGTTTAATTCTTCTTTCAAACTTTCTTGAGCTAGATCCTGTCATATTCTACAAGCTTATTGTATCACAATTTGGTATGCAGGTCAACTCCTACACAAGAAACAGTGAACTTAGGTTGATCATGACATGTTAGGAATGCACTTCAGAATGGTCTTACTTTTATCACTAACATGCAAGAGTAATAATGACGATGCGGAGGTCAGAAATCTTATCCCTCATTCATGATTGAATGCTTGCCTTTTTTGGTTCTTGATACCAGATATGAATTTGAAATTGAAATTTTGCATGTTTATGTAACATTATATATTTATATGCACTACATCCATGATTTTTTGTTTGATTTCGAAACATTGCATCACGCTGAAATCACTAATGGGGCCACCGGTTCCCCTAGACACCAAAACTGCATTGAATGCCAAATATTTTACAGGAACAACAATGAAGCTTTGTGACACCATTTATGGTCATCCAAATAAAAATGTAGAATGCAAAACAGCTTACAGGAAGAATGATTAGATCATAATTTGAATCAGAAGCACCCAGAATACATTTGTCAGCAACAATCTTTATCCCCTGAGGTCCAACAATATTTGTAGATTTTTCAACTGATGCCAACACCACATTTATGTTTGCCCGTCTTAAAATATCTACCAACATTATGATCTCCATCTCTTCTGACCCATTTGCAATCGGAATCAGAACCTGTTTCGGAAGTCAAATCATCAGACAATCAATGTCATACTATAATAAACCTCCAACACAATATATCTGGGCTCCAATTGCACCCTTTATAATATTTTCTCCAAGGATGCATATAGCTGGAAGTAATGAGGATTAGATAGATATATGAGTTGTGTTTTTCACATAGAACGATAGCATATGAGGGGGAGCAGATAGACCAACTATATAGCACGATAGGGCATATGCAACCAAATGGAGCTTTATTTAATCAAGTGTGCACCTTTAATTAAGCATAAATAACAAACCAAATTAAGTGTAATAATTTACTCTGGTGCTGTCCAATCCAATATTTTTAAGAAAAATGCTTTACTTGTCAACTGTTCAACCAAGCCTTGTTACACTTCATTAAATTTCAATCATATAAGCATGATGTCATATTCATTCTGATATAAAATCCTAGGTAAAGGATGCTCCCAAACATAATATAGCACAACTCATAGTTCAACAAGAACTTACATGAGGGTTGTGATCAGAAGACCACTCAACTTCATTGATTTCTGTAGTTGTTTCAAGATCATCATCAATTTGTGCCATCTGTGCAGAATATACAATAATTGCACAGTGATCAGCCTGTATTACAGTGCAAAAAATAGAAATGTCCCTTAAAAATTTTAGCTGCAAAACATAATATAAAACTACCTAGCATAGCCAGCTCCCAACTGAAAGAAAAGTACAATTATCAGAAGAAATAAAAAATCAGAATAATTTGAGTTAGCGGTTACGCTATTAATAAATTTAAACAAACATGAACAAACTAAATTTAGAAGAGAATTAGGCTAATCAGCTAAAAGGCAGGATAACAACAAAGATATGCAAGTTTTCTTTTGACGAACCAAAGTGTTGTCCACGTCTTCAGCTACATGAGGCCCAAACAATTGCTCGACAAATGATAAAGCAAACTGAAATGATGTCCCTGGCCCACGACTAGTCGTGAGCTCTCCCGAAACCTGAACATTTGATTCAACAGCTCGGAATGTTGGGAGATCTCCTATGAAGGACGGGTGACAGGTGATCTTGCAACCCAAAAAAAAAGATGCAATGTCAATTAAAAAAAGGCCAAACCTTGATCTACTAAATTTAGTCCTATAGCAAAATGGCCACCTTTTTTCTCTTGTGGAGGCCCCATGGCATGAGAACAACAGCTGGTGCAGCGCATATAGCACCATATAATCTTTTCTCCTCAGCCTGTCTAACCGTGATCCTCTGAAGCATCTCATTGTCTCTCAACCGCACTGAACCAGGCATTCCTCCCTGAACACATCACCCCAAGAATCAAAGATGAGATTTTGGCTACCGTCAGTATGTAACACACATATAACACCACAGCTTGAAGAAAGTGACAGCGACGAGGTTGACCAGTTGCCATCAGCAAGAACAGTGAGCAAATATGATGAAACACTTTAAAACGTTGGGGTACAACGGATAGTGCTTAGAAATATTTGAATGCTATACCAAAGAAAGACTAGAATGCTCCTAAAAGTTTCTACTGCTAAATCCGGTAAGAAGTATTTTTGCTCCACAAAAATTAAATGTACCATTTGTGGGTCAGTAGGAAAAGAGAGGAGTTACCGGGAGAACCACAAGGTCGAACACCTGGTCGGCGCAGGCGGCAATGGGCTTGTCTGCGACGATGCGGGAGCCACACGAGGCCTCCACCTCGAGGCCGTCCTCCACGGAGGCCAGCGTCACGTCGGCGCCGGCGCACCGGAGGACACCCGCCAGGATGACCGCCTCCATCTCCTCCGTGCCCATGGCGATGGGCACGAGAACCTTCGCAGCGCAAAGCGCAGAAATTCAGGTTCTTAACGCTGTTAAAGAGGAAGGTGACGACTGATGAGTGGAAAGCAGACCTTCTTCTTGGGATGGGGCGGTGGGGAGACGGCCGCTGCGGTGGCGGAGAGCGAGGCGGCTGCCCGCGCCACGGAACGGAATGGCGGCGGCGGAGGGGAAGGGGGGGTGCGGCGGTTTGGTGGGTGCGTCGGCGGCCGTATCGCCATGGCGGGAAGTGAGGTCGGGGAGAGGAGTGAGTGAGACGCGGGGAGCATTGGAATTTGGAGATGGACGACTCCGGGGGCAGCGCAGGTCCGCTGGAGAGGAGCGACGGCTGAAATGGATAATTCGTCGTTAGTAGTTGGAGGAAAATAGTGTCTCTTGGGTTTCACTTGGGAGCAATCGATAGCTTTCATCGATGTTGTCACTCGACTTGCGTTCCTGAAAATGATGTAGGGTGGGGTTTTTTTTGGTTTGTCTTATTATTTATAGTTTAAATATTTGAATTTTGATTATTTATGAGAGGCAGTACGCAATCAGAAATAATCGTATGTGATTTTGATCAATACAGCTGAATTCAGTATATTTTTTACTACAATTTTTTTATTAACCCTGCCTAGAAAAAACACACCGTTTAAAAGTTAGTTACTATAAAAAGTACAAGCATAAGCCAACTTTCAGCCTAAAAGAACCAACTATTGTCACTCGACTCAATTTTCTAGTCTAGCTAAACCGCTAAAATAATTGAAGATACCTTATTTTTTAGTTCTCATGCGACCATGATTTACATGGGATAATCGATTATGCGTCCTAAAGTTTAACTTTTGCTTCTAACTTCTACTTCTAGAAACAGAATCTAATACGGATGTCTCAGCTTCTATAAACCGTTTCTATCAGCCACTACTATTTATCAGTTATTACTTTTCACTTTCATATATTGTAACGTACTTTGTATTTATTATATCAAAATTTCGTAAGTCGTATGACGGTCCGATTGTTATAATGTCTTTCGTTACACCATCTTTCTTACATAATGCACTACTATCTATCAGTCACTACTATTCATCAGCTACTTTTACCAGTCACCACTATTCATTAGACACAGCCAAAAACCATCTGTAAAAACCAATATGAAAAGACCCTTAATGCGCCCTTGGTAAAATACGCTCCATTACATTGTAACAGAGCTTATGGCCTGAACTTCACGCACCATTTGTCACTTTGCCTTTTTTTTTGAATTTTTTAGCGTATTTGGAGAGGAAATGACCGGTTTGCCTTCTTGCCGTCGCTATGTAGCTAGACTAGGCCCAATGGCCAACCCAACCGCGCCAGTCTCCATTTCAATCTCCCCTTGCTTTCCTTTCCCGACCCTAGTAACATTGTAGGCGACTTGGCAACACATCGTCACCGGCATCGAAGGTAATATCATTTTCCCAATCTTGTCATCTTTTTCATTGTAGTTTCCTTCTGTAGATTGTCTTGAAATTTTTGGTCGATTGAGCAGTAGGTTGTTTCATATATCTGGATTGTGTTTGAGGGATTGAAAGCTACGCGTGCGATGGACCCCAAGGGGTATGTAAACTCCCCTCTATTATGTGTTTTATTGGTTGGTTTTGTATTCAATGTGGGTAGAAACGAACGGAGTAGCACGACCCCAACTCAATTTTTCGCATTCTCGATTAGGGTTGATCCAGAGAGGGCATTTATAGTAGTTGATCATCAAGATCTGGAATAGGTTGTTAGTGGTGGCTGCACATTGGATATGCTACAAAAACACTTGCGGCAAAGGACAATTTGGGGACTATGCCAAGAAGTCCATTTCATCTGCAATGATAGGAACACTGATTTGGTAGAAAGGATAAACCACTCCTTTGAGCTGATGCAAGCATTCAATAACCGATGACAGGTGAAATGGATTTACCTTTTTTATTGAAATTGTGGATATTTGTGATCACCAATCAAGCCAGTGCAGTGTTACCAATGTCGATAGTCCAGTGCTAACTACTGTCATAGTTGGACCCTCTATTCCACCTGCAACACCAATAGTCGAAGAAACAGAGGGTAGAGAAAGTGTGTGGTCCTCAGAAGGTTTGGTGGATTGGTCAACCCTTTAGATTGCTCAAGCCTATGATCAAGAGGAGAGGGATGTTCCTATGAGCAAGGAGGAAATGTATGTTCTTCTAGGCCTGAGGGATGAGGATGCTACAACTGCTAATGATGATGCTATTGGTGTTGCTGCAGCTGCTGATGCTGCTACTCCTAATGATGACACTCATGGTGCAACTATCCTAGTGGATGATGACATAACCAAGGAGCAGCACTTTTTTATGACAAGGATAATCCAAGGATTAAGATCGGTGACACTTTCCCTTCAATGGATGCCTTCAGAATGGCCATCAGACAGTATGCCATAAAGCAGAATTTGACATGTCCACAAAGAAATCTGACCCTACCAGGATATCAAGGATATCAAGAAATCTGACTAAATTAATAATAATCTTGTAGAGTCCTTGAACGCCTATGTCAAGGATATCAAGGATCTACCTATTGTTCAACTAGCTGACAGGCTCAGGGAGATGATTATGATGTTGTTTGATAAGAGGAGAAGGATTACAGCAAAATTACAAGGTAGGATACCACCAGCTATCATGTACCAGTTGAATGGCAGAATAAGAGGCTTAGGTCACGTGCAGGTTGGTAGATCTACTGACTGGAGTGCAAAGGTGAGGGATACAAACAATGACCAATTGAGGCATATATTGAAGATATGTACACATGAGTGCACTTGTCTTGAGTGACAGTACACAGAGAAACCTTGTGAAACATGCGCTGAGATTTCTACCAACTCAAAGGAATGTTAACTTGAAGGACTGTGTGCATGACTATTACTCACTAGAGAGATGTAAGGCTGCATACGAAGGTGTAATAAAGCCACTGACAGATAAAAGCCAATGGCCTAAAGTAGATCAAGGATTTTAGTTGCTACCGCCACTCGGCAAGAAATCTGCTGAAAGACCTAAGAAATTGAGAACTAAGAATTGCCTTGAGAAGGGGTCCCTTCAAATAAAAGGTAAGAACAAGTGCAAGAGGTGTGGTGAACTAGGACATAGGCAAGCTAATTGTCCTCTCAATGGGACCAAAAAGGTACAACACAAATTCTTCCATCTTTTTCCTTGCCTTAATCCAACTAATGTAGCTGTGTCACAGGAAAAGAAAGGCAAGGAAGAATACAACAAGCACATCAGGGAACACTAGTCCAAGCACATCCACAACTGCATGTGCACCCACATGTACACAACCTAGGGTTGCAATCAGCATGCCTAATCAACTTGATGGTAGTCCTGGTCCTATCATAAGAAGGTTAGAAAAACAAAAAGTCATTTCTTTACTAGTTCATATGTACATTGCAACTAAATACACTTTTTTTGGCAGACAATTGGTAAGGGCAAATGCTAATGGAGCATCCCGGTCTTCTCTTACCATGACCACATCTTTAGCCAGGTCAGGGCCTACTAAGAAGATGTCTCCAAGGTGGAAGAAGAAAAACAACTGATTGTCGGGAAGGTTTCAAGTGCATCTTTTGTGCTTTTGCAAAGGCAGTTCCTAAAACTGTCATACTTTGTAATGGGTTTGTATGAGATGTGAACTTACTTGGTTGCTAGTTTCTAATGTGGTTTGTACTACTTGTCTATGAGATGTGAGCTCACTAGGTTACTTTCTGTACTAGTTGTCTGTGAGAACCTATTTGGAACCCTACAATTTGTGAGGTGAACATGATGCTATGTTAGATGGTGCATCCCATGTCAGGTTCTGTTCAGTGCAAATCTCACATTGTTCTGAACATATAATATAAAGAACTATCCTAGTTAGCTCAACATCAAGTAAGCATTGCGCATTTAGGATTCTAAATATAGAGGACAAAATAGGTCATGATCCAAAGCACTGCATTCACTAAACCAACATCTAGTACAAGTTATTTTGGGACACAAGCCACTACTTAACTAGCATCACCATTAAAAGTAGAATGATGAGAACAACAACCACTGCAATGCTAACTATTTGAAACTCTTCTAATATGATGAGCTTGTTCATCTTGGCTGCCAACTCGAGCATTTCAGCTTGGACCTTGTTCATTTTGGATTTCATCTTACAACAGAACAACTTCAACATAGGCATTCCAATTTTCAACCCTTCCAACTTACCTTTCATGGTCCCATATTCTTCCTTTAGCTCAGAGGTCTCATCAAGGAGACCAGAAATAGCATCTTCAGGGCAAGTGCTATCAACATGAAGGACCCCAATGTCGATGAGGTAATCTTGGTATTTATCTAGCCACATGAAAAATTACAACCCTTTGACCCCTGCATAGCACAATAAAGTTCCAAATTAGTGAGAACTACACCAGAATCACCCAAATTTCTCCACATACGCAAAAACCCTAAAACCTAATTAAACCCTAATCCACATGCTATCAGTGGCAGTAATACAGATATGACTACATGAAGCTCACAAAGGATTACAAGACTTATGTTCACCTGATTCCTAGGGCACTTCACGAAGATCTTGCCTAGGTTGTTCTTTTGTCTTATATGTGAGCTCCACTAGCTTCTTCACACTGCACCAAGGGCACACCAAGAAGGGAAACTAGCTCTTGCCACAGCTTGGCAAGGCAACCGCATTGCCACTAGCCCATACGGAAGAGTTGTTGTTTGACATGGCCATCGCGTCGTGTCGCCTACTTAGTCATTGGAGTCGGTAGAGGAAAAGGGAGGGGGAGAGCGAGATGGAGAGAGTGGCTCAATTGGGTTCAACATCGGGGCCCGACCTAGCCACATAGCGCCGTCTGAGGGGCATTACGGTTATTTCCTCTTCGGTTTTAGCCTAATTCAACAAAATATGCTCAAAAATTCAAAAAAGGAAAAAGTGACAAATGGCACGTGAAGTTCAGTCCATAAGCTCCGTTACAATATAATGGAGCGTATTGTACCAAAGGTGCATTAACTTGGGGCACATATTCGATTATCCTGACTTACATTGGTTTTAGATGCCGTAACAATGATAAAAACACACTCATAGTAATCTAGATCTAGTGTACTAGAAGATAGACTAAAGTATGATCTATATTATCTTGTTTGAATGCATTGGATTACATCTGACCCTTTGGATGAGCAGGGAAATTAAACCTACCCAAACAAGCCTTTAGAGGTATTGTAAGTTTACAAGGAGATTTTGGTGGTAGGCAGAGAGAGAGAGAGAGAGAGAGAAGAAGCATGTATTATCAAGCCTCCATTATAGTATAAGAAATAGCATATTTGCTTTTGTTATTTTTTGTCTGAATATGAATCTTGGACATACACCATGGAGCCTAGCCATCCAAATCAATCCCTATTGATGTGCATCAAGATTCATGATGTGTGGTGTTGGTATCTTTTCATACCCATAAAAAGGTGTATCTGAGATATCAAACTAAAAAATAAATTCAGCTTTGTTAGAACTGTTTTGACCTAGTTTCATCATAAATAAGTATTGTCATGGCATGAATTACATAAGTAGATCAAGTTCAAAACCATAAAGACATCATGGGAACAAAACATTTCACACCCAAACTCTGTATTTCATATCGATCATACACGTGTATCATTTGGTTCATGGTGTGGGTGCCTATGCTCATGGCATACGAAGTAATTTACCTATGAATTTTACATCAAAAAATACATAAAAACCCAACATATTGTACACAACAATTGTATTGATTTCAATGTATCAAGTTTTAGCAAAATGTATGAATTAATTATTCAGATCCATTGATCCAACACGAGGTGGTAAGTGGTGGATGGGGCTAAGGCGGTTGGCAATGAGGATGATAGGTGAGTTAAGTTTTAGGGCAAAAGCAAACATATAGGGAAGAAGCAGCAAGGCGATGAGGGTTTCATTAACTATAAGTGGCGAAGGTAGATAACAGGAACACAAGCATAGCTATAGCACTAGTTGTTCCATATGCAATAGCAGATGAGGGAGAAGGAGTACTGTGATAGTGGTGAATAGGACTGGGTGAAAGCATCAAATGAAGTGGAAGGTGGAGGTGAGGAAGAGAAAGACGTGTTGAATCACACCCATTTTAGTTTAGGAAAAAGTTCATCTGTGGTCCTTCAACTCTTCACTTTGTTTAATTTCCATCCCTCATTTATAAAACCGGGTAGAACACATCCTCCAATTGTCAAAACCAGAGCAAATCATGTAAAAGCTGGTTTTGTCGGTACTCTTAGGTGATGTAGTGTCCCAGGTGGCAAATGAGCTGACATGGCATGATGATTTATGAAAAAATTATAGGACCCAACTGTTATCCTCTCTCTTCTATTTCTTCCTCATCTTCTCTTTGTTCCTTACCTTCTTCCAGTTGGCCTAGTTGAGTATTGGCATCGACGGCATGGATGTTGGTGTGCTTGAGCATGAGCATGCACATGGTGGCCTTAGACACCTTTTAGTCCTACTGCTACTGGCTTCCCTTGCATGCCAGTCCATCCCCTCCGCTTGCTCGCACGCCAAGCGATGTCAAGGTTGCGCTCTATGTGCTGTCGCCATTCAAAATCTGCTACGCTGTGGATATCTTCCTTCTTTCTTACATCCACCATGTAATAGATGCGTTCCTTCTCCACTTCAGTTCACCTTGACCTACATTTCCTTCTTTGGTACCGACCAACACCACGATGAACTCATGCCACCCCAAATTCCATTTATCTTGCTGCCACATCAAATTCTTCTAAACCATTGCTTCTTCCTCCAAATTGACTGCATCATTAGCTTATCAATGCCTCCTAGATCCTCCCTAACTGCTTGCTTGAGCTCTAGTTGCTGCTCTTTACCGCTGATGAGCACTTACACCTCCCCTGTTTTGTCCTCGTTGTTGTTGCCACCCCATCATCTTGGACCATCTCCATCCACAAAAACAATGTCAATAACATCACCTTGAATCAATGAGTCCACAAGACGCTTCCTCCTTGTCCCCAACACCGGTGGCTTGCCACTAATGAGCGTCGTGCCCCTAGTTTCGTAGCTCACGTTGTTAGGCTAGTATGGCCCATTGCAAGACAAGATACCACCATGGATGGATTCCCCATGTCCCCTAGATGCTCTCAGACCTCTCATGTTCTCCAGCTATCACCAGGTTCACCACCGGTGAAGTCATCTTCTTCGTGGCTGGTACATCATTGCTCGACCAATTCTAACCATCTCTGCCCACATTGACACTGTAATCATGGTTCTTATGATCCATTATTCCTTCCCAACCTATCAATTTCTCAAAAATGCCACCAGAACAAGGCCGTCGTCAAGCTTTATCTTCCTCATGAATGGCGAGTCACCACCGTGACCATTGTCGCTTCCATGCCCCAACTGCCATGTGCAGTAGGCATTTCGTTGCTGTTCACTCATGCCTCCGCCTCTCTACCGATGAGATCACCACTAGTAGAAGCCCTTGTCGTAGTGGTTCCATTTTGCCATTCGGCGGAGTCCACCATCGCCTTTCCTCACTACCAGTGCTCTTTACCTAAACGCCCATTGCCTCCTCTGTTTCCATCATAGGCGAGAGGATGGAGGTGAAGACCTCTCCATCTCTCTTGTTCTCTCTCCCTATCTGTGACATAGGGGTCCTAGCCCTATACTTTGACACCGACGTTAGCTTGGATCCTAGCTAGACTCCAAGTAGATCACAACCACGGTCAAACAGGCGTAGGGATACCGATGAGATCACCATTAGTAGAAGCCCTCATCGCGGTGGTTCCATCTTGTCATTCGGCGGAGTCCATCACCGCTTTCCCTCACTACCAGTGATCGCCGCTTGAACACCCATCGCCCTTCTCTGTTTCCATCATAGGCGAGAGGATGGAGGCGAAGACCTCTCCATTTCTCTTGTTCTCTCTCCTTATCTATGACATATGGGTCTCACCCCTATACATTGAAATAGACATCAGCTTGGATCCGAGCTGGACTCCAGGAAGATAAAAACCACGATCAAACAGATGTAGGGATAATGTTTATTAGTATTGAGAGATGGATGATGGATTTTACCCAGCTTTATAAACAAGGAGTGACGGCTAGATGAACCGAAGATTTGAGCTAACACGGATGGACTTTACTTCTAATCATATTCGCTATGTGCTCTATTGGAATGGAGCACTTTGCTCGCTAAGAGTCCCTAAAAATAATTCTGTATTTTATTAAAAAACAATTCTTTATCACTCCACACATATACTCCGTATATTAAGATTGGGGGACTCCTCGGCCGGAGGTAGTGCCCACGTGGTAGATTGTGCAAAAAAACCTGAATTTTTATATTTACATACAGGCCCTCGGTTCTTTCGAAAAGACCCTTGGTTTTTGCGAAAAAGCCCATCCGCTCTCCTTTTACTGGATAATGCCCCGCCGTTTCAAGTAATTACGTACAGACCTTTGGTTCTTTCGAAAAGACTCTCGGTTTTTTACGAAAAAGCCCCTCCGGTCTCCTTTTACTAGATAACGTCCCGAGTTTTCTTTGGAATTACGTACGGGTCCTTGATTTTTTACGGAGAGGCCCTTGACACGTCATTTCTTCCTCAATTTTCGTCTCTTTTACTTCGGTCCACATGGTAGTTAGCGCGGCGTAGCGCCGCGCTTACGTTGCTAGTATTCTCTATAGTTGGAAGAGTTCATCCGAGATGGAAGTGTCATCCATCCAACCAAACACATGGACATCCAAAAAAAACTAGATGGGATGATCCTATCCATCCTACGTCACATGAACCAAACACATCTTAAGCCACCCCTTTCCTACAAAAGAACCAGTCGCCCAAGCATCACAACACAATCACGACAGGGTGCAGACAAATTAATTTAAACATCTACCACCAGATTGTTAGTGATATACCCTAGAGGCAACATGGAGATGTTGTATATATCACATACTATGTTTATAATACATTACTTTGTTCCTTGAAATAGACATTATCATTATTGATCAATGAGTATGTAACTTATTCATGAGACTCTTAATGCTAAAATGTTGCTATTTCTAAATGATCCCTGATCATATATCATATGAGGAACAAATATGATTCAAAGACAAAGATCAGCATATGTATTGATTAATGATTATTTCTCATGGATCATGGCATGGTGATACCAAATCAATAATATGGACATGTGTTAGTGAACATATGTTGGATAGACCTGCCATGAGACACTGCAGAGATTCCATGTGTCATCAGTTGGTCTCAAGTAGTGTTTATGTAGAATCCTTAGACTTGATATCATCATGGTTCCCAACATGTGTAGTAACTTATTTTGGGACTACTAAACACTACTCCGTAACTGAGTAGTCATAAAATAGTCTTCGGGTTTGCTATTAAACGTGTAGTGGGATGTGAATGATCAAGATAGAATTTGCCCATCTTTATGGGAGAGATATCTCTGGGCTCCTCGATGTAATGGATTATAAAAGTGCATGGCCATACCAAGGTGATTGAGGAGTCAATCACAAGTTTATAATCCATCACAGAATCGAGAGAGTGATTGAGCTATTAAGAGGATGACACAGGTCTCGCCTTGAGCTCAATCTATATCGTGAGGCATTGGGATTCGTACATGAGAACATTACAGGTTCAGCCGATATGATCTTTACGTCTACTTTGGGGTTAATATATCTTACTAGAGGCCGCTATTAACAGGGTGACCGGAAAGACGTTTCTGGGTCACGACCAAGTATACGTGAACTTACAGAGTCGCATGCTTAACGGGTTGGAACACTAATTCGAATATGATTCGGATGTGGGCTCAATTCGAATAGAGATCCGAATAGACTCCTATTGGGCCTCGATCCACAAAGCCCAAGTGAGGAGGTCTATATATATGGAGGCGATGGGCTAAGGGGAGACTCTCCTGTAAACCTCTAGCATAACCCTAGCCGTCACCTCCCGAGCCAAACCCTAGCCGCTGATGAGTGCTAGTACACTCGCGATCGGCGTTCCAGCCCCGGACGTGTGGATACCAGTGGAGGCGCTGCTCGTTGTGGTGTTGATCGGCGTCAACAACCTACAGTTGGATCTGCTCGTGGTGTGGTTGATCGCGTGGAGGAGATGATCTGTTCGGGACAATCGGCTAATTCCACTACTACCTCGACGCGCGTGGTTGGATCAGTTTCCAATTCTTCTTCCGCTGCGCTGCGCGTCTAGTGGTAACGATCCATGATCCTTCCTTAACATGATGTCCTTGTGTGCGCAGTAGAAAAGTTTTTGTTTTCTGCTTTCATAACCTACGCGCAATCCTTCACAGATCAGTAGAAAGCAACTAACAGTAGTGAGCCCAACAGCCTGTGTCAATTTGCCCTCTCACTTAGCATATCAAACTCCCGCACACGAAACCACAAACCCGTATAAAATATCACACACACGACATGACCACGCATGTAACAAGAGTGATGGATGAAGTGTACAAGCTCTTCTGTGGTTGGATCTCTAGCTTGGGTATGCCCTCCAACTTCTTGAACTGAATGCTCCTGTGCTGTGCAGTTTGCACACAAGCTTCCAGGATGTACCACTTTTAGTAGCAAAAATGCATCCAAGTGGGAAAATTTGATTCCAGCAATGTCAACCTTTATATTTCAGTTAGCTATCTATTAATTAAGAGATCAAAACAGGATGCAGCTAAAATAGAATAAGAGAGCTTTTGGTTGATTTAATTGACCTGCATGTAGTCTATGACCCCCAATTTTGTTTAATATTTGAAGTATTTAAATGAGCTGCTACTACTGATTGATGGATTATAGATTTCTGAAGATAAAACAATGGATAGCACAATTAACATGTAACATCAATACCTTTGTGTTATCGAAGCTGTCTTGTTGTACAAGCTGTACATTCAGTTACTTCTCTTGCAGTTGCAGTTGCTGCTCATATGTTTTATTCGGTTGTCTTCCAAAGTTTTTTCACACTACTAATCATATCCAGAAAATCTTCGTTACTTGTGAAATGTAACAGAATAAGCATTCAATTGAGCAATATCTTATTTGCATTACAGTCAACTTCAGAAGATCCAGTGCTAGATCTGGTTGGAAGTTGGAACACAATTCAGGAAAGTCTCTGGCTTTTTTAGTGAAACGAACAGAGGTTCTTTCAATCCAACTTCTAAAAATTGTGCCACTTGGATCTATCTACACCAACTTCTATGGCTGCCACCAAATTCCATACAATTACATTTCTACGCTTATTATTTGCAAACTGACTTTGCAACAAGGAAATGCCAACTCTGTTTTGTAGTGGCAAATTACAGTGTAGCAAACAGAATTACACAAATTGTGTTAAAAGCAATGACCAGATTGTCAAGGCTCAAGACAGGAATCCAAAATGGCATACAACGTTACCTCATCACAGAAACAAAGCATGCCGTTACAGAAGTCATACCCACCGAAGATATTACACGTGGCATCTTTTACGTGCATACATGTGCCATGGCACCGTGGAGTGCCCTCCCCTTCACGCCAACATCACACGAAAACTTCAACCGGCGCACATGCTAACATCTGATTTCTTTATTATTAATTCCCATGCCGCGACGAGGAGTTTTGAAGCTCCGTTTTACTTTAACCGCTCGCTTATGGCATGCCAAGGTGGGGGAGTACGAAGCACAGGGAAGGGAAGCTAAAAAAAAAGGCCACCCATGTGAGCTACCGTATCTGATAGGTACGACGCTTTCCAGAAGACGCCCACCCAGCCCTCACATACCCACGCGCTACTACGAACACTGATCCCCAGGACCCACACCCGACCGGTACCAAAAGGCCCCGCTTGCAAGTCAAACAACGGCGTCGAAGGCTCTCGTGGTGCGCTGCTGCTCCTGTCCGGACGCCGCCGGTTAAAGAAAATTAGTACCTGACGGTGCAGATTCCTCCACGTATCGCGCCCTGATTGGCTGGAGCGTCGCGTTCTGCCCGATCCACGCCTCGGTACACCGCCACGTATTAACCGAGCCCACTCTCGGATCCTCTGCGCCGCCGCGTCCTCCTCCAAAGTCCAAACAACGCGCATCTCTACGCGGCTGTTGGGTCGCCCGGTGCAGAGGATCCGCGAGAGTTGCCAGTGTTGACCGGGGTGGGGGAGGGGACACCTGTCCCCGCCGCACTGTCCCTCTCCGCCCCCGCCGCGCGCACCCGCAGCCGCACCGCACCAGCGAGACGTCACGCGAGACACGGGCAAGGCAGAGGCAAAGCAAAGCCAACTCCACCACCCACCGCAACACAGCGGCAGGTAGCACAGGAGTGAGTTGAGTCACTTGCCTTCCAATTTGGTCATCCAACGCTTTCGATTGCCCCCGCGCACGCGCCCATCACTCTGCCATCTCCGCCACCCCGAGCAACCTATATAGCGCCGCGTAAAAATTCCTCTCCTCTCTGCTGCAGTGGGAGGGGGAGGAGGAGGAGTTGGGGATGGATCTGAAGGACGGCGGGGCCGGGTCGGAGAGGAGGGGGGCGGGGGCGGCGGCGGCGGCGCTGGCGAGGCAGGGATCAATCTACTCGCTGACGTTCGACGAGTTCCAGAGCACGCTCGGGGATGGGGGCGGGCTCGGCAAGGACTTCGGGTCCATGAACATGGACGAGCTGCTGCGGAGCATCTGGACGGCGGAGGAGAGCCAGGCGATGGCGTCGGCGTCGGCGGCGCCAGAGGGGGAGCTGCAGCGGCAGGGGTCGCTCACCCTGCCGCGCACGCTTAGCGTCAAGACGGTGGACGAGGTCTGGCGGGACTTCATGCGGGAGGCGCCGCCGGGGACGGCCGTCGCCGGCGCCGGCGCCGGCGAGGAGGTGCTGCAGCCCATGCGGCAGTCGACGCTCGGGGAGATGACGCTGGAGGAATTCCTGGTCAGGGCCGGGGTCGTCCGGGAGAACCCCGCCGCGGCGGCGGCTGCGGCTGCTGCCGCGTCGCCCGTGGCTCCGCGGCCGATTCAGGCGGCGAACAACAGCTCTATCTTCTTCGGGAACTTTGGAGGCACCAATGACGCCGCCGGCGCGGGCGCGATGGGGTTCGCGCCGGTTGTGATTGGGGATCCGGCCATGGGCAATGGGCCGATGCCCGCCGTGGCGGGGATGGGGGGTGGTGCCGTCACTGTGAGCCCAGTGGATACGGCGGTGGGCCAGCTGGATTCTATGGGCAAGGGGAACGGGGACCTGTCGTCGCCGATGGCGCCGGTGTCGTACCCCTTTGAGGGGGTGATTAGGGGGAGGAGAAGCGGTGGGAATGTGGAGAAGGTGGTGGAGCGGCGCCAGAGGAGGATGATCAAGAACAGGGAGTCTGCAGCTAGATCCCGCGCCCGGAAGCAGGTCATCCTTTGTCCTGAATTCTTGCATGTGTTGCATATTGCGATTGCAAGTGGCTGTGGTAAAAGATAATATTACAAATAATGATAAACCGGCATGTCGGGCTTGCCCTTGCCATGTCGAGAACAATGGATATTTCACAAGGTATTCATTTGTAATGGAAATCTTGCCTTGCATGTTTATTATTGTGAAGCTTTGACACAGAAAATTTGCTCCACTTACCTTTTGTACTTTCTAGGCGTACACGATGGAGTTGGAAGCTGAAGTTCAGAAACTCAAGGAACAAAACAAGGAATTGCAGAAGAAACAGGTACCTTGTGTAACTACATCGAAATATGTGTAGTCATTTGTATTATTCCAATAATTATTTTAAAACGAGTGTTTTTTCGGTACAAAAAGAGTGTTTTTATCAGCATAAAAGGAGTGTTTTTTATCATTATGAGACAGTGAGATCCATTTGTTGCCTTTGTAATCAGCCTCAGTGCTAAATGCTACAGTTATTCCACCAATGTTGATTTTGCATGAAATGTTTAGGGAACTATTTACAGGGAGTTTTTCTGCAGGCTTTTGAAATTGAATATTAGGAGATTCACATTTGGTCTTTATGTCAGTAGTTCACCATATTTCAGTTTTGTAAATTAGACCCAATTTCTTTTATAATTATTTCAGTTGAGTCCCCACCAATCTACTACTATTATTTATGTGCTACTGCTAATAAAATGCTGACGTATTATGCTTCCATGCTAATGAAACATGGAGGCGAAGCTGTCAAGGTAAGACCACCCTTCTGAGGCGGAGCCTACAAGGCAATCAGTGCGCTCCACAGCGAAGCCGTAGCCATCCTATCGAGACCATGTCTCCGAAGCATGTGGCGCATGGAAGCAGAGCCATCGAGGTAAGACCTCCTTAACGAGGCAGAGCCTATGAGGCAAGCGGCGCCGCCCCACAGTTAAGACGTAGCTGACCCGTCGAGGCCATGCCTCTGAAGCAGGCGACGCGTGGAGGCAGAGTCGTCGAGGTAAGACCGCCCTACCGAGGCAGAGCCTACGAGGCAGGTGGTGCGTCCTGCGGCGAAGCCGTAGCTGTCTCGTTGAGGCCATGGCTCTGAAGCAGACGGCGTGTGGAGGCGGAGCCATCGAGTTAAGACCACCCTGCTGAGGTGGAGCCTATGAGGGAAGCGACGTTCGCTGCAGCCTTACTGTCGAGGCCATGCCTCCAAAGTTGGTGGTGCGTTGAGGCGGAGTTATCGAGGTAAAACTGCCCTGCATTGGTGAAGCCTACGAGGCAAAGCCACCCTACCCTGGCGATTCCTACATGGCAGGCAACGCGTCCCGTAGTGAAATCGTCGTCGTTCTGTCGAGATTGTGTCTTTGTGCCCTTACTAAAGACCAAACACCATACAACATTCACCTTGTTGCTGCCTTTTCAAATGGCCTAGTACCATTCCTCCCTTTAGCCACGTTGGTGTGCTTGCTAGGGATGAATGCCGCCTTGTACAAAACAAGGTGGGTCAAAGCAATGCTAGCCCAAAGAGGGCACTTGCGCACGCGGAAGCAGGGAGGCTGGAACGCTGTTCCCCTACTTTCGAAAAATAGCACCCATGGAGGGCAGGCGGCATGGCCCAAGGAGGGCGCTAATGCACACAGAGACAAGGAGGCCGGACCGTTGTCCACCTACCTTCAAAAGCAATGCCCGTAGAGGGCAAGCGGTGCTAGCCCGAGGAGAGCGCTAACGCATGCGAAATGGGGTGGCCTGACCAACATTCCCCTACCTTTAAAAACAGTGCCCACGGAGGGTGTATGGTGCTAGCTTGAGACGGGTGCTTGCACATGCGGATGTGGAGAGGCCAGACCGCCGTTCCCCTACCTTGAAAAATAGTGACTGGAGCGCACGCGGTGCTAGCCCGAGGCGGGTGCTTGCACACGTGGATGCGAAGAGGCTAGACCGTCGTTCCCCTATCTTGAAAAACAGTGCCTGCAAAGGGCACACGGTGCTAGCCCGAGGCGAGTGCTTGCACATGTGGAGGCGGGGAGGCCAGACCAACGTTCCCTTACCCTGAAAAACAGTGCCCGCGGAGGGCGCATGGTTCTAGCCCGAGTTAGGTGCTTGCACCCGCAAAGGCGGGGATGCCGGACCAACGTTCCGCTACCTTAAACAACATTGCTTGTGGAGGGCGCACGGTGCTAGCCCGAGGCGGGTGTTTGCACATAGGGAGGTGGGAAGGCAGGTCGTGGTTCCCCTACCTTGAAAAATAGTGCGTGCGGTGGGCACGGTGCTAGCCTGAGGCGGACGCTTGCACACGCGGAGGCGGAGAGGCCAAACCACTGTTCCCATACCTTCAAAAACAATGCTCGTGGAGGGCACGCGTTGCTAGCCCGAGTTGGGCGCCTGCACACATAGAAGCAAGGAGACCAGACCGCCATTCCCCTACATTCAAAAAACAGTGCCGGTGGAGGGCGCGCGGTGCTAGCCCGAGGTGGGCACTTACATACACAAGGGCAAGTCATGTGGAGGCCTTGCCTTCGACGCATGCCTGAACCCGCTGTGGTCAGGGCCAAGGAAGCAGGTGAAGTCCTTGTCGTTGCCGATGCATCCGACTCCCTGGTGGGACGCACACTGAAGTGCAATGTGCTCCTCTAGCCGAGGTGAAGACCTAGGTTGTGTGGAGGCCACAATCTTGAATGTCCGCTTTGCGCCCGTTGAGGCCGAAGCCTATGAAACGGGTAAGGTCCTCAGTGGGGACATTGCCAAAGCGGCAAACTCCCTGCTAGGACGCTCGCCGAAGTGCTATATGCATGGAGGTGGGCTTCTTCGTACTCCGTGGAGTACGTCGGGGCTGTAAGGCCCCTCGCGATTTTTTATTGAGCAGGGAGGCAAGTCTATGTAGACTTGTCCACACATGTTCGACACCGTGTGGTTTGTCTTCGAACACCAACACACGTGTAGGTTGACATGTAGTCACCGCACGGAGGTCAGCGCTGTTCGAGCGGAGAGCTAAGCCATACGGAGGTCATTGCCTTCGCCACATGCTCGCGCCCCGTTGAGACCAAAGCCAGCAAGCGGGGGGAGGTCTCACCGGGGGCATCGCCGAAGCGGTGGACTCCTCAGTGGGACACGCGCTGAAGCGCTAAACGCTCAGACTTGTTGAGGCTTTGCCTTCGGGCAGAGAGCTAAGCCATGCGGAGGTCATTGCCTTCGACACACTCTCACACCCCGCCGAGGCTAAAGCCAGCAAGTGGGGGGAGCCCTCACCCGGGGCATCATTGAAGCGGCGGACTCCTTGGTGGGACACGCGCCAATGCGCTGAACGCTCAACCTGCTGAGCGTTGCCTTTGGGCTCAGAGTTAAGCTGTGCGGAGGTCATTGCCTTCAACACGCGCTCGCGCCCCGCCAAGACCAAAGCCAGCAAGCGAGCGGGGGGAGCCCTCATCAGGGGCATCGCCATGCCGAACTGGTGGACTCCCTGGTGGGACACGTGCTAAAGCGCTAAATGCTCAACCTGCTGAGGTGCTGCCTTTAGCGGAGAGCTAAGCCGTGCGGAGGTCATTGCCTTCGACACACGCTTGTGACCTGTCGAGGCTAAAGCTAGCAAGCATAGGGAGCCCTCACTATGGGCATCACCGACGGACTCCCTAGTGGGACACACGCCGAAGTGCTGAACGCTCAACTTGCTGAGGTGTTGCCTTCGGGTAGAGAGCTAAGTCATGTAGAGGTCATTGTCTTCAACACACACTTTTTTATACTCCATGGAGTACCACTGGCGAGGTCTTGCCCCATGTGATTTTCCTTAGCCCACGATGACGTGTGGTGCTGTGTGTTTTTAAGTTGAGCAAGAAGTAAGTCCAAGCAGTGCTACAAGTCTACTTAATGGCGATTCAAAGTTATGATAATAGGAGCAATTTGCAGAATAAAACAGAGGAACCGGTTTCTACAAATACACACGTTGATACTATAATATGCACTGAATGCGCTTATTCCTAGCATGTTTTAGTTCCCAGGCATGTAAGAAGAGTGCCACCAACTAGTACGCACAAGCTGTTAGGTAAACTATGTAATTTGCAGTAAATAGCCGAAAACAATTTACTTTAATCATGCCATGTAACTAACTAGCACTAATCATCGCTTATCCTGGTCAAGAGATTGCTAATTGTCCACCTGATCTAGTCACAATAGCAGTACTAAGGAATAGGTATCAATGAACTTATTCCTGTACACATAGCCAACCGGACCAAGGGTCCGCATGGCCAGGAGGTGGGGATTTAAGTCCTACACATGCGTGAGGTCTCAGGCTCAACTCCTAGGTGCGGCGATATGTGGCAATGTTTCTGCAGTAAATAACAAATAGCCGCATGCGGCACTCTCCCGTGATGGGGGGCCATGTGAGCAGTTTGGCACAGTAGGGTGCACTGCCCTGAGGAAGTCGTCGTGGGCCTCCTACCGAAGCCTTTGGACTCCGCGGCGCGGGGGGACTCAACTTGCCTACCGAAGCCATCGGCCTCCGTGCGGTGTGGACCTCTACGGGTCCTGCCAAAGGTGTGGGCCCTCGCGTGCGAAGTGGGCTATGCACACCCACGGATGTCAGAGACCTCATCGCAACGTGCCTCTTCTAGCTTGCCGAAGTTGTAGGCTTCCGTGCGAAATTGGCTTCGCATGTGAGGTGGGTCTTCGACCGTCCGAGCGAGGCATGGGCCTACGTACGGGGTGACATGCTGGCCATGCCGCTACGCTACATGAGCTAGACCACGTAGTTGATGGGCCTCGTCCTCCGCACGAGAGGACCTCTGCTCTGCTTGATGGGCCCTGAGGTACGAAGCCCAGCTTGACGGGCTCCGAAGCACGAAGCCTGGTCAACATGATGAGCCTCCACATCCGTGCCCATGCTCGACGGAGCCCCATAAGGAGCGGAGCCAGAAGTGAACCGTCCCCACTTGAGGTGGAGTCGGGCACGATGAAGCGAAATTGGACAAATGAGAGCTCTTCTCCAAAGCCTGGTCAAAGGTCGACGCTTGAGTGGCGAAGCCTTCTCCAAAGTTGCCAGTTGACCGGGCTAATGTGACGAAGATCTCTAGATTCCTTCAACTCTTCTTCTTAGCACAATTTTTTTGCATGGTCCCCATGGACGGCGCCAACTGTTGTAGCAACGAGACCAAACAGTGGGTAGTTCATATCCTTTCTTCCTTGGGGATGTGGTGTTGAGAGAGCTAGAGACCACCACTTATCTGTGTGAGAGGGAGAGCTAGTGAGGAAAATGAGAGCCCGCCTCTCCCTAATGCCTCCTTGGGACTTTATATATGTGAATGGAGGAGGATGGGAATTGTCCATCCTGGCCCTTAATAATTACAAGAGATGAGGGCATATTGGTATATTCCTTTGTATAATAATGACGAGAGGTGGGGGCACATTGGTATATTACTTTATACATACAACACCATTCTATTGGGCTTACTCTAGAGACTAGGCAACCTTGACGGCCCAAGGGGCTAGGCACCCTCACAACAATTATCTTAGAATATATACAACAACAACAAAGTTTTTTGTCCCAAACAAGTTGGGGTAGGCAAATTAGAACTTCAATAACCTTAAAAAACCATTGTAACAGGATAACAGTGAGCTTTTGTAACTTTTACATTATTTTTTCTATTGATAGTGTACTTTGAATATAGTTTTGGGTGGGAACATTAGGCAGTATTTTGGTAATATAGAAAACAGGGTGTTACGTGCATCCATAGGTGTATAAGTTCTTAGGTTGCTTTTGTTCAGGGTTAAGATAGCCAAGTTAGCTAACCTTAACATAGTTAGGTTAGCTTAATCCAAATTTTATGTTTGGCAACTAACCTAGTTGGCCTAAATTACCGTTTGGCTAGATTAGGTGGGTTAGCTAGGTTAGCAGTAGAAAAACATTACTCAGGGGGGTTAGTTATTTTGGATTATCTTATTCTACCATTTTTGTGGGTTAGTTTAATCCTAGGTTAGGGGGTTTTAAAAGTTTTTGACCATGTTAAGTTTACCCTCCCAAACCCAAGGGTGTTTCGCGGGTTGAACCTTTAACCCACCTCTCAACCCCAAACCCTTGAAGTGTTTTTGTTCTTTCTCCCGATGAGTTCTTCTAGGGCGGGTGTTGTATCTTTACACTCTATTCCTCTCTGAATGAATATTCCTGCCATCCGTTAAAAAAAAGAACTAAACACAGCCTTAGTGTCCTGCGATAGACAAATACAAATCAACATTTAGTCACTTTTCCCTTGTGTTCTATCTACCCCAATACTAATTTTCTAACGAACTCATTGAAGCTTCAACTGTTCACTCAACTTTGTCCACTTGAGTTGAAGGCAACCAAAACAAACCCATTTTGCAATGTATGAGTAATTAATCCAGTTTTATGTTGGTGCCATGTGTAAGTTGTATTATTGCCCGACATTGTTGGCCATGTGACTAATTTCAGGGTAGGGCTATAGGGGCCTAAATGCCATGATAAGAAGCTTTTCCACAACTAGATTCATTCTGCTTATTCTTGTTTATTATTACTAGTTTTTTGCATAATGGTTTAAGGATTAGTTGTTTGGGACAAAAAGGCTTTGTTGTTGTTGTTGTGGTTTGTTTGGGACAAAACACTTTGTTGTTGTTGTGGTTTAAGGATCAGTTGTTGCCACTTTGTCATCATTTTTAAGAGGAAAACAGTAAGTGGTCCTGTTCGCTTATGGTCTTATGGCTATTATTTCCTAAATGGATCTTCCAAATCAAAATGGAGGGAAGTCCTAAAGTTGTCTACCATCTTGTAAAATTTAAAGATCGGTATGATACTTACACATTCAGTAATTTGGAGAATTTTCATGGTAATTTGGAGGGAACCGCAGAGCATAACAGCACCTTAATGAGCATATCTTCCATATCAAGAGTATTTGTTGTCGAACATCTAAATTCAAATTTCATGCCCTTTGTATTTTTGTAAGCATCTCTGGAGCTTTCTATTGTTTGGAGCTTTCCATATCAAGAGTATCATGAGTACACATATTGTTTGGAGCTTTCTAATCTTGTTTGTTTTCTGAATTATGCAGGAGGAGATGATGGAAATGCAGAAAAACCAGGTAAATTTTTTTGGTCAAACTTCTGTTCTTGATCTTCTCTTTCATCTGTCTGATATATACATTAAAAAGGATGTGTTGCTGCCTTTAACTAGTGCCATATAGAGTTCTCTTACTATTAGTTCTTACATTTCATTAGAGAGATTGGCATGTTATTTACTGCCTGTCATATTACATTTGAAATATTGGCTGCTAAATTGAACATCAGTTTTACTCTCTTTTTTTTTTTTACCATAGCAGAAAATGGAGGAACTCCATCATTTCTTGTTCTTTACATTCAGTTTGCTCTGCTTATTTCTTTTCCTTATATTTTCAAATTGTCTATGTTTTTTTAATGTTTCTTGCTGCATTTACAGCATAAAATCATTCTCATCAAAGAAACAAAGGAACTGAATCATGTTGCAAGAGCACTTTTAAGCGTCGGTCAGTTGGATAGTAGTTAGTTACGAATATTTGATATCTTTACGTGTAATTACAATATTACATAGAGATAACTTATTCGGAAAATGGTGACAAAAGCAGTTTCTTCTAAATGACTGGTGTATCTGATTACTTTGTTTTACTATCTAAATATGGTGTAAATTATATTGGCCTCTTTTGTCAATTCATATCACAAACATAATTTGTAACAACTACTTGTAATTATAGAGGTATAATTTCACTTAACATACTTTCACCTTGAAAGCCTTTTAAAACTATTTATAAAGTTGAGTTTTGTTGGATGCTCTTCAAGTTTGGATTGTAAATGGCAAATATGACCATAGTGCCCTGGTAACAAGAGGAATGGTGGAAACGATGCTTAAAACAGATATATGTATTTTTGCATATACAGATCATTTTCTGCTGGTCAAACTTATGGAAACTGCCAAATACACTATGCAAAGGAAAGTACATACATTACTATTGATAGTCTTATAGTACAGGTCTGTTGCAATTTATGTATCAGAAGAAATTACTGGAAACTAGCTTTGTGGTCCAACCAAGGATCAAAAAACCGGTACCGGGGCAAATCCCGGCCGCCGGGCGGTACCGGTAACCGCCCGGTAACCGGAAATCCCAGATAAAAATCGGATAAATTTTGGCAAATGAATTTTGTGGTCGGGGCGGGAGGAGACCGGTAACCGACCGGTAACCGGAAAAACCGGTGGAATTAATTCAACTTGACCATGTGGTGATTCCTTAGGAGAGAAGTAATATAGCATTGCATCATAGCATCAAGTATCATCTCTTTGCATCAAGGTGTGTACCAAGAATGCTTGTAAATCAAAGAGTACTATAGAAAGTAAAGATGATTAACGATCCTTTATATGATAGAGGTGTTCTTGAGTGCATGATGGGTGTTTTTGTTATGGAAACTAGTATGTTTATGATTGCTCTCAGATTTTCTTTATTGTCACTGAGCTATTGTTATAGATCTTTGCATAGTACCATGCTCTTATCAGTTTTGTTATGTGTTCTTTTAGCAAGAAGGTGCTGCGTAGCTATCTGACAATAACTAGTATGCATATGTTGCTCTCAGCTATTTTGCATCATCGAGCATATGTGCATTTCCTTGTCATGGTTCTTTGTCAAATGGATGCAGTAGGAAGAATGGAAGATAACTAGCATGACATAGTTTCTCATGCAACACAAAAAAACATTGCTTTCTCATGCCCATAGGCCCAACATATCCCTAAACTGATTCTTAAGCATCCAATATAGCTACAATGCCCCCTGGAACCCATCCAAACATCTACAAATTCAATTTTTTGAAATTTGCATCTCGGCCGGTATTTTCCCTCCGGGTCGGCGCCGGTAAAACCGGTTACCGCCGGTATTTCGAACCTTGGGTCCAACAAGTGGACTTACAAGACATTGGTTGAAGATTTATACAGCATGGTGAAACTGGCACTAATAGGGATGTTGTACAATAAATTAATGGTATAGGATCTGTTCTTTTTGGCTACGGCTTATGGGTTTTGGTTGAAATTTTTGAATTTTAATTGTTTGCGATAGAGATTACGGAGAGAGAGATACTCGTTTGTGATTTTGGATGGTACAGATGTTGGGCTTTTAACGTGTACTATAATTAACTTGTAGACTTCTCCTTAAAAAAATACTCCGTTTGAAAATTAGGTACTGTAGCAAAAGCTAAAAGCCGTTTTGAGAAGCTGAAAAGAATAGGCCCATAAAATAGTACGTTGTACAATATTATTTTCGTAGACCACTAGACAAGCTCAATAAGTTTGGTTTGTGAATCATGACTAATCCGGATGTTTGGATTATCTGCATGCCTCTTGGTCCAGTATAGACTATTTCTCTCCTTTAGAAAAATATGTCAACTAAGTCTGTCAAGGAACTTTTAGTTTCCACTTGAGGTAGTTCATATGATTTCTTCGAACTGTTTTTACATTTTAGAAAAACCAGCCCAGCAATGATTTTCTCAAATCCTGCCCGTGTCTTCCTATGTCACAATAATCACCATGATGAAGAATTGATGATTATAAATGGAGATACAGAAGAATGGGATGATTTGGGTGGAGTAGAAGTTGATGCAAATTTTATATTCTGACATGTCTGCAGTTGGGAAAACTGGTAGGAGCTAGCTGGCTGCAGGGATAACATTCTCGACTAGGTTTTCTTGAGGGGTTCCGAGAAAATCACCGAACTGGCCAAAAAATTTGCTTTGGCTCTGCTATTGGCCAGGAAGTGTCATGAGACCAGTATCAATAGGGCTATTGAGAATGGGTATTCTAATTCGCTAGTGCAGTGATTCATAGCTGTAAAATCCTTGAGTTTATTTTTATTTAAAGAAAAGCTCCAACCATGTCATCGAATTCTTACTTTGTAGTACAAACATAATTTCTTAATACAGGTGGCTTAAAGGCTTGTCGGGGCATGCCCTCAGGCTCCAATTATACAGTGTCTTAGATTCTGGATGACCTTAAGTGAATCAAACTTTTTTCATTAATCCAAGAACTAGACTAGCACTATTACTTTCCCAACCAGAACTCCAAAATTACTGCGCTTTAGGAAAGTGCATCTATGCAAGCAAGAACCTTGCACAATGGAGACAGTTGAGATCTTGTGCCCTTGTCAATCTTTGCATTAGAGGTGTAATTGGTGATGTTGTCATCAGTGAACCTGGGAGACAACAGTCTTTCTTGAAGACATTAAGGACACAACGGATGATGATGCTAGAGCTAACGGGGTGAGCATGTTTACGGAGGTGGTAGCTGTTATGAATAGTGCTTGTATTCATAATGAGGCCAAATGCCAATATATATACACGTACAGGTATGTCATTTATGCAGAAAATCCTTTATACAACAGGGTAATTACACATATACCTAGGATATATCTAGCACCTTCCTCAAACTTATGGTGGATCAACAACATTAAGTTTAAAGAGGTGAAAACTATACTGAGCTCTGGTCTGTGCCTTTATGAAGAAGTTTGTCAACTGAAACTCGGAAGGCACATACTGAAACTCGGGGTGAGCATGTTGACGAAGATGAACATTAAGTTCCATAGGAGTCTTAGCTGTGCGCTGATCAGTAAGAGATGCATGCTCAAGAAGAATCTGAATATACTTTTCTTGGGATAAATAGAAACCCTCAGGGGTAGAGATAACCTCAATCCCAAGAAAGTAGCGAAGTGGATCCAGATTAGACATAAGAAACTGCTCATGAATACGCTCCTTAATAAAAGTGATGTACTGAGAATCATCTCCAATAATAATCATATCATTAACATATAACAGAAGAAACGTCCGATCACGAGGCAAAGTGTGAATAAAAAGAGCAGGATCGTGAGCACTGGCAGAGAAACCAGTTGCAGTGACAACATAAGAGAAACGATCAGACCAAGCGCGAGGAGGTTGCTTGAGACCATAGAGAGAGCGGTGAAGGCGACAAATCATACCCTCAGGAAAAGAATACCCAGGGGCGGCCGCATGTAGATCTCCTCACGCAACTCGCCATTGAGAAATGAATTCTTGACATCCAACTGGGAGATTGACCACCGGCGAACAGAGGCAACAACAAGAAGAGTGTGAACAGTGGTCATGTGAGCAAACGGAGCAAAAGTCTCATCATAGTCACGACCATACTTTTGCTGAAAACCGCACGCCACAAGACGAGCCTTGTAGCGCTCAAAAGAACCATCAGAGCGGGTCTTAATCTTATAGACCCACTTGCATGTGATAAGGGTGACACGTGCAGGAAGAGGAACAAGATTCCACATGCCAATACGCTCAAGGGCAGCAATCTCCTCTGCCATCGCATGCTGTCACTCCTGATGAATAATAGCATCATGATAAGAAGTCGGTTCAGCAAGAGTAGTGGCACTAAAACCAAAACGCGTAGGAGGTCGAATAGACTGGCGATCGCGAAGAGCATAACGAGGAGATACCGAAGAGGATGGCCCATCAGAAGAAGAGGGCACATCAGAAGAGTCCTGAACCCGCGGACGACGGGTATAGTAGAGAGGATAAGAAGGAACAAGATTAGGACTAACCTCAGGAGAGGATGCTGGTGGTGAAGAGGGTGCCGATTGGGAAGAAGGCACCTGAGAGACCAAAGGCAGTTGTGATGTAGGAGGATGCTGGTGGTGAAGAGGGTGCCGACTGAGGAGGCACCGGAGAAACCAAAGGCTGTGATGATGGAGTGGCAACTATTGGAGTGGAAGGAAAAGTTAGGAAAGAAAGGAGCTCGACAATAGATGCTGAAGTGAAGGAAGAAGGGTGTGAATAGAAAGGATGCGACTTATCAAAAGTAACGTCCTGAGAAATCCGCATCCGTCGGCCAACAGGGTCCTAACAGCGATATCCCTTGTGCTCAGCACTGTAGCCCAGAAAAACACACTCAACAGACTGAGCGGTCAGCTTGGTGCACTCACGAGGTGCAAGAAGAACATAGCACACACACACCCAAAGAGGCGAAGACTGAAATAATCAGCGGTCTTGCCATATAGGCGCTCGATAGGAATCCCTCCTTTAAGAGCAGAGGAGGGCTGAATATTGATAAAAGTCGCGGTGGAAACAGCCTCAGCCCAGAAGTCTGGTGGAACATTAGAAGCAAAGTATAAGAGCACGAGCTGTCTCAACAAGATGGCGATGCTTGCGTTCGGCCACATTATTCTAAGCATGAGCACCGGGACAAGAAAACTGAGGGAGGGTGCCCTGCTCAGCGAGAAAAGCACGAAGAGCTCCAGATAAGTACTCCCCAGCAGAGTCAGCATGAAAAACACGAATGGAAGAGTCAAACTGAGTATGGACCATGGTGGCAAAGGTCTTATAGATGGATAAAATATCACTACAAGATGACATAAAATATATCCATGTATGCCTAGAAAAATCATCAATAAAAATGATATAATACGATGACCTCCTTTTGAGACAAAAGTGTTAAGGAAATAGAGTTGTATTAGGATATAGAGTTTGTATTCTATTCCATATATGCCTTATTTTTATATGCCATATTCTCTTGTACTCTCCTATATATATAGCCTTTTGGGTCTCATATCAACATACAATATTCATAACATGGTATCATATACATATAGAGAAGGTATATATGGAATAGAATACAAACTCTATATCCTAATACAACTCTATCTTCTTAACAAAAAGGAGCTAGTCCCCATACATCAGAATGAACAAGATCAAAAGGACACTGAGATACTGACTCGCTAGAAGTATAGGGGAGTTGAAGCTATTTGCCAAGCTTGCAACCCTTATAATGGAGAGAGACATCGCCAGACATAGATCTTAAAAGACCACGACGAAGTAAAGAAGACATATGTGACCCATAAAGATGTCCTAAACGATGATGCCACTGAGCAAAAGAGGCGGTGGAGGCGGCAGCAAATGCGGAGGCAGTGGTGGAGGCTGTTAGGCGGTCGAATCTTGCTCTTGGTGTTAGCAAGATCCTTACTCTCATTGAGAGGATGACACTTGGAGATGGGGCAATTTTCTTGTTTACTTCTCTCACAAAGCCATACCAACCTGAGGGGTTGGGGATACATATTTATAGGCCAAGATGGGCCGAGCATATGCTGTCCTAGAGATGCTAAAGCAAAGATGCTAGTCTAAGATGCTAAAGCAAAAGCACTAAAGCAAAAGTAAAAAGCAAAGATGCTAGTCTAAGATGCTAAAGCAAAAGCAAAAGCTAGTCTAAGATGCTAAAGCAAAAGCAAAAGAGATGCTAAAGCAAAAGCAAAAACAGGAGACACAGCACAGACTTATCCATCACTCTCCCCCTAAGTCTTGTGTGTCTCCTTGTGGGGAATCTGAGCCATCTCGATCTTGGCGCGAAGCTCCTGGAACTTGATCCGCCCAAGAGACTTGGTCAGGAAGTCGGCGAGTTGGTCTTGAGTGTTGATGTAGGTGGCCCGGACACTCCTTTCATCCAGGCAGCTTCTGATGAAGTGATACCTCACCCGGATGTGCTTGCTGCGCTCATGGAAGACGGGGTTCTTCGCCAAGGCCAAAGCGGACTTGTCATCCACCCCGAGCTCCACGCCTCGCGTCTACGCCAAGGAGATCGCCAGCGGCCGAGCCACCACGAGCTGAGTAGAAGCGGTAGTGGCGCAATGTACTCGCCTCGCGACTAGACAAAGCCACCACTGCCGCTTGACCGATTGCCACCGATCGGACATTTGCCGAGGAATCTGACATCCGCTAGTGCTCTTGCTCGTGTCGATGTCGCCGGCGTGGTCGTCGCCATCGCATTCGATGAAGTGCGCGCGCCGGCACCTTGGGTAGTGCCGTGTGGTCGGAGGTGCCCGCGACGTAGCGGAGGATCTTTTCACGGCTGCTTTGGTGCTCGTCGTCGATGCCGCATGAGCCGGCTAACGTGGCCGACGGCGAACGCCAAGTCCGGCCGCGTGTGGACAAGGTAGCGGGTCGCCCAATCTGCCGATCTTGCGTCGCGTCCCACCTCCTCCGCCGTACTCTCACGACTCGGCCACCTCTCCTCCAGGAGTGTGGTGGGTTGCGATCGGTGAGGCCGCCAGACTCCACGATGCGCTTGGCGTGGCGATCTGGCGAAGAGAGATCCGGGTCGTCTGGTGGACCTCGATCCCGAGGTAGAAGGAGGGCCCGAGGTCGCTCATCCGGAAGGTGGCCTTCATCTCGCCTTAAAAGCCTCGATCTCCTCTTTCTTGGTGCCGGTGATCACAAGGTCGTCGGCGTGACGCCTATCGCCAGGCATTGCCTCCTGCCCCGCCGGTAGACCGACCTCGTGGCGCTCTGCTGAAATCCCATTTGCTTGAGGTGGAGTCCACTTGGCGTTCCAAGCTCGCGGTGCTGCGCCGCCGTAGAGGGCCTTGCGCGGCGGAGGACCTTGCTCTCCTTGCCGGGATGATGAATCCGTGGTGGCGGGCGTGAGACCTTCTCCTTCAAGTCGCCGTTGAGGAAAGCACTTGACGTCCATGTGATGGGCGCACCACCCTCCCGGGCCGCGAGGGCAGGAGGAGACGCACGGACTCCATCCGGTACAGCGGCGCGAAGGCATCGTCGAAGTCGACTCCTCTGCCGAACGGCCACGTGCCACGAGACGCGCCTTGTGCTTGATCACCTCTCGGCCTCGTCTTTCTTGAGCTTGAAGACCCACTTGAGAGAGATGGCGTGGTGGCGGTGGAAGATCGGCCGGCTCCATGTCTTGTTTCGCTCGGCGGCGTCCATCTCTGCATCGCGGCACGCCATGCCGCGTCTCTCTCCGCCTCGGCGAATGGCGAGGCTCGCCGTCGCCTCTGTGCGAGTGCGGCCCGCCGGTCGCTACGCGCGCTGATCCGAGGGACCGGCCGCCGCGAGGAGGTCGCCCACGATGCGGTAGCGCGAGGCTCGCCGCCGTGGTAGCGTCGTCGCGATCCTCATCGTTGGGCGGAGTGGCAAACTCCACCGTCGGCGCCGCTTGTCGTGGGCGAAGGCTGCCGTCTGAGCTGTGTGGAGTAGGCGCCGGTGTAGGAGAGCGGCGTGGCCGACGGTCTTGGCGGTGGACTCGTCGAGCTCGTGGGCTTGCCGAGCCGGTGGTGGCGGTGGTGAAGGGCTCGCGGAGGTGGTGGCGAGCGAGGTGGTGGGGTAGGCGAGCTCGGTGAAGGCGAGCCGCTCCCCGCCTCCTCGAAGTGGGCGTGGTCGGCGGCGAAATCGCTAGTCGTCGAGTCGAGCCGTCATCCACCATCTTGCCCCACGTCGGCCTCGCGCCGTCGAACACGGCGTCACGCGTGATGCGCGCGCGCCGTGTCGCAGGTCGAGGACGCGGTAGGCCTTGGTGCCCTCGCGTGCCGATGAAGACCCTGGCGTGCTCGGTCGTCGAGCTTGCCGACGTGGTTGAGCTCCTTGACGAAGGCGAGCGTACCAAGACACGGAGGTGGCTCACCGCGAGCTTGCGCCGTGCGAGCCTCGTATGGCGTCTTGCCGTCGAGGGCCTTGGTGGGGCGCGTTGAGCAAGTGGGCGGCGGTCATCACCGCCTCACCCCGAGAGAATGCCGCATCCTCTGCGCTGAGGAGGCGCGGGCGGTGGCAACCACCGCCTGGTTGCGGCGCTCGGCGACGCGTTCTGCTGCGGGGTGTACGGCGCGAGAAGTGACGATGGATCCTCGTCGGCGCGATGACGCCGCGAACTTCGGCCGCCGTGAACTCACCGCCGTTGTCCGTGCGTGGACCGGCTTGCGGCGCGCTCGCCTCGCGGCGGCCTGAAGGCACTTGATGGCGTCGCGCGCGGCCGCCTTGACGTCGGCGGGGCGGCCCACATGTAGCGGACACGCCGTCGACGAGAGAGGAGGAAATGGCGCCGGCCTCGGTGTAGCCGGTGTCACGGGGCCAGAGGTCACCGTGTGAGCTCCGGCTTCTCCTTGGCGCGAAGCTCGCTGGCGAGAAGAGGAGCCGCCGCGGCTTGGTGAGGCGCAGTGTCGCGAAGCGCTCCACGTGGTCAACGTCTTGCATGCCCCGCACCATCTCCTTGCTGCCGAGCTGCCTCGGGACCTCAAAGTTGAGGTGCCCAAAGCGCTCGTGCCACCTCCAAGCGTCGTCGTCGCGGCGGGTCGCAAGACACGAGGTTGCGCCACTGCGCGTGCAAGGCGTGAGGCGGTTGCTCTGCTGACCTTGACGAGGAGCCGACGGCGATGATCCCAGATGCGCGGCACCGTGCTCGATCTCCACGCGCGATCCGTTCTCATCCACCGTCCCAAGGCGATGATGGAGTTCCTCAACACGGATGTAGTAGACACCGGTGGCGGCCGGTGCTCGCCGATCTTGGCGGCGAAGACAACAGAGCCGACGCCTTGATCTCCACGGCGGGCGTCGCCGAACAGCGGTGCCTCGAGCGCTGAGTCGAGCTCGAGAAGTACTCCGCCGCCGGTCATGTGGTGGGTGGCGCGGTGTCGAGCACCACCCATCGGTCTTGTCGTGCCGAACTATCGCCCGAGGCGTGTGCTGGCTCATCAAGGTGGAGGAGAGTCGCTGCGGCGGTGCCGCCGAGGTAGTTCCATGCTCGCATGAGCAATGAAACGAGCCGTTGCTCCTCCTCCGCTGCGCGCGTGGGCTTTGACCGCGTCGTGGTATCCGACAATCCTTGGCCCAATGACCGAGCTTGCGCAGCTTGTAGCAAGCGAAGTCTCGTGCCGACCTTTGTTTGCCGCGTCGCCGCCATACGGGCGCCTCACGGTCATTACCTCGGACGTCCTCGCGCCCTGCTGGCGTCTTTGCGTGGCTTGCCGCGCTTGCCACGCATGCGTCGCGCTGTCGTGGAAGAAGGCTCCCCTTCTTCCTGTCACCTTGGCCGGCACCCACCGCTCCAGTGAGGAGGAGCTTCCGCCAATGGTGACGGTCCCGAGAGGCGCTGTGGCTCATCGCCATCCAACGACCTTGAGGCGACCGCGCCGCCTCGATCGTCATCGTGGAGAGGTCCAGCGAGACTCGATCGGCGAGCCATCCGCTTGTACTTCTCGGGGCGCGCAATGAAGAGCTTTTCCACGCCTCTCTCCTCGCCGTAGGTGTCGTCGCCGAACCGCACCAACTTCGCAGCGAGTGTTGAGGCGGAGAGCAAAGTCATCAATGTCCTCACCGCTTGAAGGCGGGTTCTCCCACTCCTTGCGTAGTGCACGTAATGTAGACTTGCGGCCACGGTCGCCGCCGATGCGTCTTTGCAATGATGGCGTCCCAAGCCTCCTTGGCGATCCGCTTGTTGGTAGCGAAGCGCATCTCGGGCGGGGCTGCGATGATGAGAGCATCCGGTGCCGTCGATCCCGGTCGTAGTCGGCGTCGCCGTGTCGGATCGCATCCCACATATGCCGCGCTGAGCTTTACCCTCATCACCGCGACCGCTCGGCGTAGTTGGTCTTGGTGAGTGTGGGCCACCGCCGCCGGCCGACGTCCTCGACGACGGCTGGTACTCGTGGTGCCCACGATGCCGGCAGGAGAGAGAGCGCGTCGCTGTGAGGGCCGCGCTCTCCATCGACCGTCTGCCGCCGCCGCCGCATGCCTCCTCCAGAGCACCGCCGCGCGCGCGCGCTATCTGGCTGCCGCCGCTCGTGGCGTCTTGCGCGCCTTCGCGCGCTTCGCTCGCCTCGCCGCCTCCTCTCCAGCTCAAGGTCCACGTCGGCGTTGTCATCGCAGAGACGGAGGCTGCTGTTGCCGCTGCGTAGAACCTCGACCTCATTCTTCTTTGCCGCTTTGATCTGCCGCCGCCGCTTCGCCTCGCTCGCCGCCGCGGCCCGCCGTACCGCGCCTTTGACGCCCTTCGCGCGCCGCGGCGCTGTGTCGCCGCTTCGCTCGCGTTCCTCGCCGCGCGGCTCGGCTTCTTGCCGCCGCGTGCTCGAGGCGCATCGAAGGCCGAGATCGCCTGCGGACATGGCGCGCCACACGGGATAGCTGCGTGGAGAGAGCGCCTCGATGAGCCGCCGCTCGTCACGAGCGGGGAGGAGTGAGCGGAGGCGGCCGGAGCTGCTGCTGCTTGCTAGTTGGGGCTGCTGCGCGAGGCCGAAGCAACGCCGGAGAAGGATTGAGCAAGAGATGCTCGAGCTCTGAGGATAACCTCGCTCTGATACCACTTGTTAGGCGGTCGAATCTTGCTCTTGGTGTTAGCAAGATCCTTACTCTCATTGAGAGGATAACACTTGGAGATGGGGCAATTTTCTTGTTTACTTCTCTCACAAAGCCATACCAACCTGAGGGGTTGGGGATACATATTTATAGGCCAAGATGGGCCGAGCATATGCTGTCCTAGAGATGCTAAAGTAAAGATGCTAGTCTAAGATGCTAAAGCAAAAGCACTAAAGCAAAAGCAAAAAGCAAAAAAGCAAAGATGCTAGTCTAAGATGCTAAAGCAAAAGCAAAAGCTAGTCTAAGATGCTAAAGCAAAAGCAAAAGAGATGCTAAAGCAAAAGCAAAAACAGCAGACACAGCACAGACTTATCCATCAGAGGCTACCAAACTGGCAAGGGCAACGGAAGGAAGTCGAAGCCAGTCCAGCTCCCAGAGCTGTTGGGAATCACGGCGGCGAGGGCCAGTACCAACCAGTCCCGTGCGGCGATACTGAACACAACAAGAATCAGAATCAAGAATAACACGACAACCATGATCAGTGAGCTGGCCGGCAAATATGAGCTGCATGGTTAGTTTTGGGACATGGGAAACAGCAGGAACAAAAAAAGATGAAGTGGAAAGAGTGCCTCGTCCTGTGACAAGGAGAGATGTACCATCTACTGTCTGAACAGTAATAGGAGCAACTATGGGGCTAATAGAAGAGTGGTGGAATCAAATGTCATATGAAAAGAAGCTCCAGAATCAAGAATCCAAGGTGATGCACTTGAGGAAGGAGTAGAAGGTGATCTCTCACTCGAAGACTGAGTAGCAGAATCAGCATACGGACGAAGCAGAAGCAGCCATGCGACGTAGCACCTGTAGAAATTGCTAAGTATCAGAGGTACCAGGACTTCGTTAAGAAGAGGAACCTCCAGTGCCCCTCGACGGACGAGCACCACGACGAAAATCCTTCTTGTAGCAAAACTGCTTCACATGTCCTTCCTTGTTGCAATAAGTGCAGTGGAGCCCCCTACTAACAGTAGCTGTCACTGGTGAAGGCGCAATCGGTGAAGAAGTAACGAGCGACACAGCAGGAGTAGAAGCTGAAGAAGCCGCCAAAACTGAAGAAGATGACGACGATGACAGTAGACCCGCACCACAAAGACGGATCTCTTCAGTACGAACAGCTGTAAAGGCCTCCAATAGAGTCACACGAGGGTGACGAGTCAGCAACTGAGCACGGGTCTGCTCAAACTCTGACCGGAGACGTGTCAAGAAGTCGTAGATGCGACGAAGCTCCAGATGAGATTGGTGACGCTGACAGGTGCGATAAACATCTGGCCCCAAAGAGTCAATCTGATGCCATATCACGGACAGCTGAGGGTAGAACTCGTCCACAGTGGCATCTTTCTACTGTAGCGACTGCTCCTGACGCACAACAGTAAGGTACAAGGAATCACCAGATGGCTCATGGCGGGTGCGTAGATGTGCCCACATCGCCTGGGCAGAAGTCAGACAAACAATATCACCTGTGAAATGCACCTCCATGCTGGCAACTAGAATAGCACAAGCACGAGCATCTTCATCAATCCATGTCTTGTGAGCAGCAAACTCAGACTGAAAGGTCTCCATGGCAACCTCAAAAGCCTCAGTTGCCTTTGTACGAGTGTCTTCGAAAATATCATTCGGAAGTACAGGTGCAGCAGGTGGAGTAGGGAGAGGCGGACAGGGCAGCTCGCCGATAAGAAACTCCCAAAGACGCTGACCACGCATATGGAGACGCATACGCTGAAACCAATCCCGATAGTTGAGACTATCGAAAATCACCGGGCAACGAGGAACAGAAACTGAGCTTGCAGAGGAGAACATTTTTTTTCTCTCTTTTTCTTTTTTTTTCTCTCTGCTTTTTTTTACAAATAGAACTAACCGAAATCAACAAAAGTTAATCAGAACCAAAAGCTTAGGCACAACCGTGACTTTACTCCGGACTTGACTTACCAAAACGGAAGCTTAAGGCACCAGCGGGCGAGAAGATCATCAGGCGGTGGTGGCGACCGATCACCAGCGGCGGCCTCTGTGTGCGTGCGTGCGGGAGATCCGGCGGGTTCCGGCGTCCAGCTGGGATAAGGCGCGGCAGTGCGCCTCGATGCGCGTGCGGGAGATCCGGCTGCTGATCCGGTGCAACCGAACAAAAGGGATCAACAGCGGCGTCAGTCCCCGTCCACTGCTACTCTCCCCAACGGTGGCGTCAGATCCGGTCTTTGCGCTAGTCTTCTGCTCCTGGAAGTCGTGGCGCGCATGCGGCTCAGAGGCAGGCGGCGCGATCCAGGTCGAGGACGCCGAAGATGGCAGTGGCCGGCGGTGGTGTTCGGAGATCGCGGACGCCGAAGACGACAACGACCGGTGGCGGTTTTGAACAACGCGGCGTCTTCTCTGAAGCAGCTACCTCAGCTCAGACGGCGGCAAGAGCCTGGTGGCCGACCTAAGAAGAACCAGCCGGCGACACAACGGCCAGAGCCACAAGGAAGAAGTCGCCGAGGGGCAACAGATCCCGTCAAGAAGATGAGCGGTGGTAGCACGCAACAGATCCCGTCAAGAAAAAGACGAGAAAAACACTGCAAGCAAACAAACGCAATGGGAGAAGAGCCAGGTGCGGCGGCGGCTGAAGAAAATCCGGCGGCGGCGGCTCCTGATGAGAAACCCTAACCCTAGGTAGGCTCTGATACCATGTTATGAATAGTGTTTGTATTCATCATGAGGCTAAGGGGCCAATATATATACACATACAGGTATGTTACTTATGCAAAAAATCCCTTATACAACAGGGTAGTTACACATATACATGGGATATATCTAACAGTAGCAAGGTATTTATTACGATACTGGTTGCTGTGGCCATTGCGAGATTATGATCATGGTCATGGGGGAGGCAACTCTAGTTGGGGAAGGTGGGCCACGGGATGTCATGAATAAGTTGGCCTACCGAGTGGGGATTTAAATAAAACAGCATGTAAAAAACATTTTGCTTGGAATCAAAATACAAAGCAAAGTAGCTGACTTAAACAGAGTTATAATTTTTTTAAAACCCAATGAATGAAACAGGAAAAGGAATTTCTATTCATGTGGTCACAAGGCAGCAGTGTTGGAAATGTTACTGGCTGAACCCTGTTATCTTTCATTCTTGTACTGACTGACAAAGTATCGCATTTATTCTTGAAAATCCATAATGTTAATGTAACCTTGTCCACACTAAATGGTTTTTTTCCTCTTTCATATGTATTTGGGATTGTGTCATGCCATGAATGCAGTGATTTGCCAAATGATCTCTCCATCATATCTAAGTGAGAGAGAAAAGTGGATTTTTTTGTAAGTTTTGCAGGTTTTTTTTTGGGCTTAGTGGTATACAAAAGAATGATCTTTGTAGTACTATGGCCCTATTTCTTTTTTTTTTTTGCGCCTGTAAACTTGTCTTCTGCTTTAAACAAGGTAGGGTGCTAAAACAAATCTTACTGTCTCATTGTAATAATATTATAGCTTACAGCGTATGCTTCTACATCAGCGTTTGCTTTTGTTCACTTAAAAACAATTTATTGGATATCACTTATAACTTGAAAACTTTCAGCTAGAGGATTTGGTATATGTAAATTTCTTACAGGAACAAAGATTTGGAACTGTTATCACACCTATTAGTTTTGGTTGATCACAGGTAGCAGTACATGGGCCATGTATTCAGTTCTTACTAAAAACTTCTCGTGCATCATAATTACTAGGTTGACCGAGTTGTTTGGCTACTGGGCCTTGACTTATTACAAAATTCTGTTGTGAATGGTAGGTTAAATGGCATCATGGCACATGGCGCTTGCCGCCATATGTAGCCCCTGCAATGGAGTTCTGTTTAGTAGAGTTCGTTTTTATGACCCACCAACTGTGTGTGCAGTTTGTTTACATCTACCTCTTCCTTTTCAAATCTTCTTCTACATGAGTGTACATGCAATTCGTTATTGTCTTGTTTAGGTAATGATTACCATGTGATTTGCTACAAACAGGTCCTGGAAGTGACCGACAATCCATATGAGCAAAAGAAACGCTGCCTAAGAAGAACATTGACAGGTCCCTGGTAAAATTTGAGTTGTCGATGATCAGAGCCTGACAAGATGCACCATATTTAACCTTATGATACTTGGTACATATTGTCAGGATTCGGTTGACAGGTCCCTGGTAAAATTTGAGTTGTCGATGATCAGAACCTGACAAGATACACCATATTTAACCTTATGGTACTTGTACATATTGTCAGGATTCGGAAAACTCATATCTCTGTTGTAAATTGATGATCAACAGAGTCGAGTGTACTAGTGCTTAAATTACTTGCCGTGCCACTCCGCTTCTTTGATTTACAGTTGCAAGTCGGCTTTATTTCTCTTTGACCTCTTGCTCTTTTCCTACCCTGATGAGTAACGGTCCATGTACCTGCGGTATTGTTTCATGGAAGATAAATGTGTTGTTGGACGGTTGTGGCTACTGACTGCATTGGTCTAAGAGAAGTTCTGGAGCGTCTTGCAGTTTGCTGATACAAGAAATGGCTGTATATCTGTTGTGGAAGTGGGAGACACTGGAGCAGAGGAGTTCTTTGTTAATAATTTAGGATGAAGTTGTAAGTAGTAGGATTGAAGTCTGAAGAAGCTTTGATTCATGTCATATAAATATATAACCAAACCAGCGGATATCCATGCACACCAGGTACTCTCTTCGGTGTAAGGAGCGGCAACAGCTTGGGTTTGGCTTATGCTTCTGGCTTGCTTAGAGAAGTTAGAAGTGTTATGAATATTATGTACATTGATATGAGATCCAGAGGGTCATATATGTAGGAGGGTACAAGGGATAGTTATATACAGATAAGGAAACCGAAACAGATACGGAATCAAATAACAATCCTATTCTATCTCCTATTCGTATCCTTTTCTATCTCTAACATCCCTCAAACTCATGGTGGATCACAAACACTGAGTTTGGAGAGAAAATACAAGTGTTGCGTCCTTGTCTGCGGTTTCGTGAAGAAGTCAGCAAGCTATAAATCTGACGGCACAAACTGTAGGGCAAGTACTCTCTCCTGCACCTGTAAGCGAGTGTATAAAACATCCACACCAACATACTTGGTGAGCTCATGTTTCACTGGATCTCGAGCAATACTGATGGCCCCTGTACTGTCAGACATAAGGAGTGTAGGTCCCTTCATAGGTACTCTAAAATTTGCAAGTAGCCACTTCAACCAAATTATCTCTGCGTCACTGCGGCCAAAGCTCTCAACTCAGCCTCTGCACTTGAACAGGAAACTGCAATCTGCTTCTTTGTCTTCCAAGCAATCAATGAGGAGTTAAGAAAAACACAGTAAGCAAAGAGCGAACGACGATCAGAAGGAACACTAGCCTAGATTGCATCGGAATAGGCCTGAAGTTGTAGTGAGGTGGAGCTAGGGAAAAACAAATGACGAGAGATGATTCCGCGCAAGTAGTGAAGAACACGAAGAAGGTGGCTGTAGTGAATATGAGTAGGACGGGCCATGAACTGACTCAGGATATGAATAGCATGAGCAATATTACGACGAGTGCTTACAAGATAGACTAGACTCCCAACAAGATGACGATAACGAGTAGGGTCATCAAGAGGATCGCCATCAGTAGCACGACGCTAAGGGAGAGCTGCATAGGAGTCTCAGCAGTGCGAGTATCGATCAGACCAGACCGATCAGGAAGGTCCTGGACATACTTCTGCTGGGAGAGGTAGTAACCCTCAAGCGTGGAAGAAACCTCAATCCCAAGAAAGTACGTAAGCAAACCAAGATCAGACATGAGAAACTGCTCACTGAGATACTTCTTCACATATGTGATGAAGGATGAATCGTCGCCAGTAATGAGCATATTATCCACATAGAGAAGAAGCAGTGTCCGACCTCGAGGTGAGACGTGAACAAATAGGGCAGGATCATGAGTACTGACAATGAAACCGGTAGCGGTAATCATCGAGGTAAAACGAGCAAACTAGGCACAGGGGGCCTGTTTCAGACCATAGAGAGCACGACAAAGACGACAAATATGGCTATCGGGAATAGAATATCTAGGGGGTGGCGACATGTAAACCTTCTCATGCAAGACACTATTAAGGAAGGTATTTTTAATATCGAACTGAGAGATAGACCATCGACGAACAGAGGCAACCGCAATAAGAGTGCGAATAGTGGTCATATGAGCAACGGGGGCAAACGTCTCATCGTAATCGCGACCATACTCCTGCTGAAAGTCGCACACCACAAGACGAGCTTTGTAGTGCTCAATGGTACCATCAGACCTGGTCTTGATCTTGTACACCCACTTGCATGTGATAGGACGAGCATGCACAGGTGTTGGTACGATATCCCAAGTCTCCGTACGTCGAAAAGCATCAAGCTCTTCTGCCATAGCGAGCTGTCACTTAGCATGGAAAGCAGCCTCATGATAGGAAGTGGGCTCATGGACAGAGAGGGCATGAGCTGTCGAAGTAAGGCCAAAATAAGTAGGAGGCTGAAGAAATGTCCGGTCACGAAGGGCATAACACAGAGCATCATCAAACGAATCAGAGGTCGGTGTCGGCAAGATACCAAGAGATGAGTCTGAGAAGGCCGAGGACGTCTAGAGTAGTGAATCCCCGAGAAATGAGATGACGGTGCTGTAGGAGCAGGAGGTGATACTGCAGAAGGTAACACAGGAGGTGTAGGTGCAGCTGGAACCACAGGAGGCAAAACAGATGGTGGCGGTAAAGAAGAGGAAATAGGTGACGAATTAGAGAGAGACAACCAAGAGATCGTCTCAACAGTGGTGACAGGACAAGGAGCTGAATCTTGATGGAAAAAAGGTCGATATTTGTCAAAGACAACATCTTGTGAGATTTTGATTCGACGAGCAAAAGGATCATAGCAGCGATATCCTTCATGCTCAGAACTATACCTAAGAAAAATGCATTCAACGGACTGGGCGGATAGTTTGGTGCGCTCATGAGGCTGTGGAAGAACAAAACAGGTACAACCAAAAACACGAAGATAATTGTAGTAGGGAGCGCGAGAGTAGAGACGCTCTATAGGGGCCACACCCTTAAGAGCAGTAGATGGCTGCATATTGATAAGATATGCAGCTGTAGAAACAGCCTCCGCCCAGAATTGTGGTGGAACATGAGAGGCAAGAAGAAGAGTGCGAGCAGTCTCAAGCAGATGGCGATGCTTGCGTTCAGCGACTCCATTTTGGGCATGGACAACAGGACAAGAAGACTGATAAAGAGTGCCCTGCTCAAAAAGAAATTATCGGAAGGCACCAGAACAATATTCACCAGCAGAGTCACATCGAAAAGTACGAATAAAGCTCTCGAATTGAGTACAAACCATCGTGGCAAAGCTACGGTAGATCGCAAGAAACTGGCCACGAGTAGACATAGGGAAAAGCCAAGTAAAACGGGAATAATCATTAATGAAAAAACATAGAATTTATGCTCGCCTTTTGAGATAATAGGCGCATGTCCCCATACATTTGAATGAATCAAATCGAAAGGTCGAGCTGACACAGACTCACTAGAATGATAAGGAAGTTGTAGCTGCTTGCCCAACTTATAACCTCGACAAGATATAGACTTGTCTATAGTAACACGTCTAAGAACTCCCTGATAAACTAATGAAGAAAAACGGGACCCACATAGGTGACCTAAACGGTGATGCCATTGCGCAAAAACTCCAGAGGTGGCAGCAGCAGTGGCGGTGGAAGTAGACGCGGTAGGAGCATCTTGAGAGGATGGAAAGTGAAGGCGGTCAAGAATGTAGAGGCCTTGGCGATTCTTACGGCGGCAGCCAGTTTCAAGAATTGTCCCTGTCTGTCGATCCTAAACAAAACAGATGTGAGAGTCAAAACCAACCCTACAACCAAGATCAGTGAGCTGTCCTACCGAAATAAGCTGCATGGTAAGCTAAGAAACATAGGAGAGAGCTGGAATAGAGAAATCAGTAGATAAAAAGGTGCCTTGACAGTTGACCGGTAAGGAAGTGCCGTCAGCTGTCTGAACATTGATAGGAAAAGGAGGAGATCCTACTGAAGTGAGAGATGTGGAGTCCGGTGTCATGTGAAACGAGGCACCAGAATCCAGAACCCAAGATGTACTTGGAGGAGACGTCTGAACTAGACTGGCAGAACCCGCAGAGTTGTGAGAGAGTTGCTGAAGTACGGCCTGGCAGAGCTGCTGAACAGAGTGACCTCGCTGAGCAGAACCTGATGAGCTGGTCTGTCCTCCTGTGAAGGAAGGGCCTCCCTGCCCCCCTTGTGTCATCCACTCGTGCGCTCCTTGTTTCGCTTTCTTCGCACCGCACAATTCTGGTAGTCATGTCCGAAGTTCTTGCAGTAGTTGCATTAAACTCTAGTCGGTGCGAAGGCAGGAGCAGCAGCTGGCGCCTGAGAAGGAACCACAGTCAAAGAAGGAGCAGCAAGCACAGTTGAAACGGATTGTGCTGCTAATCTGAAGCGAATCTCCTCAGCCCGATGCGTCAAAAGGGCTTCTGTGACGATCGGTCGTGGCGAGCGGCTCAGCAGTTGAGCCCTGACAGGCTCAAACTCTGGGCGAAGACAGCAGACGAAATCATAAAGGCGAAGACGATCATGATCCGCCTTCTGCACTTTTTGACACTCCTGATAGAGTGGAGAGGCCAGCTCATCCAACTGGCGCTAGTGGCTGACTAGAGCTCGAAAGAAGTCATCGACGGAAGAATCTCCTTGGCGAAGCATCTCCAACTCACGTTGAAGCAAGAAGAACTGGGCATCATCGCTCTGCTGGTAGCGCTCAAGTAGGTACTCCTAGATTTGTCGGGTAGACCGTAGACCGACAATATCTGGCTGGATAGAGTCGTCGACGTTGACCAAGAGGATGGCACGGACCCGGGCCTCATTAGCACACCAGCGCTCAAAAACATCAGCGGCATGCTGAAAGGCCTCATCAGCAGCAGCGGCAGCAGCCTCGGCCTCTTTCTTGACAGCCTCATCTGCAGGAGGTGCAGGAGTAGGCTTCCTGGGAGGAGGTTGAACCGGTGGTGGCGGAGAAGGTAGTGCACCAGTAATATGTCCTAAGAGGTGAAGACCATCGAGTGTGATTTCCATGAGAGAGAACCACATCCTGTAGTTCGTCCCATGAAGCTTTGTTCCCGAGAAGGGGATCGTAGCTGGTGGAACAGAAACCATTGGTAGGCGGCACTGGACGGCGCGGCGACCAATGGAATGTTGTCTAACGGGCGGCGCTGGACGGCGCCGCGGTTAGGTTGACATGTTTTGTTTTCTTTTTTTGCTTAGCTTCTAAAAGAAGCTATCTACTCTTTCGTTGAGGAAGCTTGTTGAGGAAGCTTCAGAAAGACCAAAGAGCAACAGAGGGGCCAGGGTAGGGGCGGCAGGCCAGGGTAGGCCGGCGGCCGGATAGGGGCGTAGACCGGCGGTGGGCCGGCAATAGATCGGCAGCGCAGCGGTAGCAGTGGTGGTGGTCGGTCCCGGCAACGCGCGCACGGCAAGAGGGGTGTAGTCCGTGGCGCGGCCGCACGGCAGGCAGGCGGCTGGGTGGAGGTGTGATGCTGGACCAACTATCGGCACCAGCGGTCCGGGAAGCCACGGCGGGCGTAGGTAGCCAGGTGTAGCGGTCGGCGGCCTGCTCCAAGCTATAGCCGACGAGCGTGGTCAGCAGGAGCCGACGGGCGCAGATCTGACAAGCGGTAGTCGGAGGCGCAGCGTCTTGTACACGAAGACGGCACACAAAGGGCGGTCGGAGAGTACACGGAGGCGGCACACAGAGGGCAGCGACCGGAGGGTGGGCCGACGCGCAGAGGGCGGCACCGAAGGCAGCGGAAGAACATGTCAGAGTCCTAGTTCTGATACCATGTTATGAATATTATGTACATTGATATGAGACCCAGATGGTCATATATATATGAGGGTACAAAGGATAGCCATATACAGATAAGGAAACTGAAGCAGATATGTAATCAAATAACAATCCTATTCTATCTCCTATTCGTATCCTTTTCTATCTCTAACAAAAAGCTAATATGAATATAGTTTTTCGAAGTGGTTTCTTTAATTCTCTCGCTTTCATCTCGCTCGAGGATAAGGCAGGGGGTTACGGATGTATTACACACTCTACTGTTCTCACTTTCTCTCGCATGTATCTCTCTTATTTTTCTATTGCCCATTTTTGTTAAAAAAAACTATTTTTTAGTTATTACTATTTATTTTCAGCCATCAGTTGTAGCTAATACAACACCCCTTAGTCATGTTGGATGCAGTTCTCGTCCCCTTATTTGGTTGGAATCGGACCTATGCAACTATGCCATTGTGCACGCCTTCCTTTCGAGAAGCCACCAAGCATATCTGCGTTAGCACTGCACCATTGCCATATCAACTGTAACACCTGTGACGCCTGATGTTTCTGCATTTGCATCAAGAATACTGGAGAAACCCATCTTTGATTGGATGTAAATTTTCCAGCTGTATGTTCAATCGATCAGCGTACGTAACCACATTAAAGACCCGTAATTATGCATTACCATTACGGCACTGGAAAAGCCCACAGCTTTAGGATCATCGCGAACAGAAAGCGATAAGAACAAAATACGTGCTTCAGTCAGATTAGCTGCATTGGCCTCCGGGCAGAGTGAGCGTCAAAGCCAGAAAATGACACCGCCTGAATGCAGATCCAGTGCACTTGACTGACGCGCAGACAAGCTATAGATCGCAAGCTTTCACCAGCAAAACACTCGGCGCTACCGTCCAAGTTCGCGAGACAATGACAAGTTAATTCGCTTCACAGAACACCGTCCTCGCTAGGCGCCCGATGCTACATGTAACACGAAGGCGGACAAGAAAGTTCCACCGCACGGGAGAAAGACACTCCATTTTCGGTGCCGGGCAATGGCCAACCGACCACCTGTGCGAAACGAGCTCTTTCTCTGCAGACTCTTGTGCTGGAGTACACTTGTCATGCCTCTCCGGCTGTTGCATGATGTGATTCACCCTCAGCAATCAACGGCTTAGATAAGGATCCATCCGAAAATGTGTGAGAATTACATCGATATTTTTCCACGGTGATCGATCAAGGTCGTCAAATTTGTCATCGAGAGTGTAATGGCTACACAGCTGCAGCTGATCCAGGTCCCTCTGATGTAGTACCCTGTCACGTCGCCCGGGCTGTTTCTTGACGTACTTCTTGGCCCAAACTACGGACATGTTCTTTGCGGCTGCGGCTGATGGCTTTTGGCTGCGGCTGATGGCTTTTTAGCTGTTTGCGACAGAGATTGCGGAAAGAGAGATACTCGCTTGCGATTTTTGATGATACAGATATTAGTTTTTTAACGTGTACTACAATTAACTTATAAACCTCATCTTAAAAAAATACTCCGTTTAAAAGTTAGTTACTGTAGCAAAAGTCAAAAATCACTTCTAGAAGCCGCAAAGAACACCCCCTACATATCCCTGTCATGCACTGCTGCCCTACAATTATTTTTGGATATGAGATTTAGATATGGCACCTCCTCTCTTGCATTGGTAGCACCATTAGGTCTCATGGCCTTGACCAGCAACTACTAGTACTCTGAGGAGCTGTGGCATTTGCCTCAGGAACAGGGAGTCAGGGACCCGTTCCAATTAGTTCATGTACAGTCACTGCCCAGGTGGGCCCGCCTTGCCCGGCCTAGGAGGAGCCCATTCAGAACACGCCCCAATGGCGGGATCACCCTCGTGCTTCCTACGCACCGGCACATGGCGAGCCCACAGCATCTATGCTCGGCAGCACACACACAAACACAGTCCATGTCATGGACAAATTGAGAAGCAATTCTCCCCTCCGTCGCCATCTCTCATCTTCCAAGAACAAGAGACTTGGGAACAGAGTGACGGTGATCGCCTGATTGGGAGAGATCTGTGCCCGGATTTGGTCTGGATCGGATCACTCTAGCTGGATCGTCACCAGCACCAGAACTTTCGTTGAAGAACAGGGACTGCTTTCGGGGGACGAGTGCGACCGGGCTGGATTTTATTTTGGACCGATTCAGCAGCTTTTTCGTTCAGAGTTTTCCAGCAGGAACGAACTACCCTGGAGAACTTCAGGTTCTTTGTGCAAACTGCAAAGTGGTTACTTAAAGGAACAACATTCATTGGTTCAGCAACCGAAATTTTGTCTTTTGAAAATAGTCCAAGAGCCTCCTTTTTACTAGGTTTACATTGCCACCTAGAGTATGCTTGCAAGACGGGCAATTCAATCTGAACCCACACAAATGAACATCTCGAGGAGGTCAACATCCAACCTAGCCATATAGTAGTCCAACTTTTACTATTTATCAGACTAATAAATCACAACTAAAATCTATAAATTGTAATCCAAAAGAACAAACCCCTAGCATATGAACATATAACTACATCACAAGATCTAATCCCTCCGTTCTTTTTACTTGACTTCCTAAAACCCATGCCATCAGTAGACTCAAAACTATCTAGACTGATTACACAAAAGTTATATCATTAGATTTATTATTAAAATATATTATCATAGTATTATAACTTTATTAGTATATGTTAGTGTAAAGTTATAAAAAATAATAATCAAAGTCGTATAATATCAGATGAAAAAGAACGAAGTGAGTACCATCACCTCAGCATTTTCTGTGGCATGTCGTGTGATCATTGATTAGCTAGCTCAGCAAACTTACCAGACAGTAGACAACTGTACTAGACGCTAAACTCCTCGACAAGTACTCATTGACGTCGAGTGCGCCAGTGAACAATGAAATATCAGTTCACTCTAAATGTTTTTAGTTTTTTAGCTTCTAAACTTTGATTTTATTTAGTTTTTCTTTTTTCTTATTTCTTTGCATTATCCTAAAAGATTTAGCAATATATTCTTTTTATTTTTTACTCAGAAATATCACCACTACGGTGGATTTGCAGTTTAAATACACATAAAAAGCCTGACTTTAAGCTGTTTGGAGCAGGTCATTACACGGGACCACGAACTACGAGAGCCAATGTATCATCTCTATGTATATTGGGTCGGGACTTGTGCATGGGCACACCCGTCGCACGTGGACTCCACCATTGCGGCCTCGAGCCACCGCCACCAATGCCGCCTTCACATGCGCCTATTGTCCCACATGCCGCCATATAGACCGAACCAAGAAACCTCAGGGCACGGGACCTCCTTTCTTTTCAGCGTATATCTATTTTAACTTACCTACAGTAGCTAGCTATCAAACGACATATCTTTTTAAGACAGATCTACAAGTTAATTGTAGTAGTCACTATATCGACTTTATCTATATCGGCCAAAATCACATATGAGTGTCTCTCTGCACTCTCTCGCAAACAGCTAGAATTCAAAATTTAAACCAAAAGTCATAAGCTACAGTCTAAAAGAACCCACCAATATAGCTCCGTCAATGCCCTGGTCCAATTTTAATACTCAATCTATCTCACAATGCAAGTACAAACCCATTATATATGTATACCCAGGGGCGGAATTAGGCCCCTAGCAAGGTAGTCTTAAGCCCGAGGCATGAAAAAATACGTAGTATATAGCCTAGGTATTCTTAGCCCAGCTTGGGGTAGTATTGCTAGGATTCAGCCCAGTAGCCCATGAAAAGGTATCGGTTGACAGTCGTTTGATCCAGATCCAATGGCTAAGGGTTACTCAGCCGATCATCCAGTCTGAAGAGTCATGCTCTGCTGATTGTTCGATGTACATGCAATGGCCGAAAGGTTATTAGTGATGTTTAGACCATCCGAAGAGATAAATTTACTGATGGTCTGATCCAGATCTAACGGCCGAAAGGGTAGTGATGTTCGGACAGTCCGAAGAGTCCTCTCCTGCTGTTCGGACGATGCTAATTGAACGGTAATGATGTTCAGCAAAATACAATCAAACCAGCGCTTGTAAGATTCTTTTGGGGAGACGAAGATCGTAGCCTAGTTCTGCCACTGGTGTCTCTAGTCGAGTAGCCGTCCCTCAACTCCCTCTCGGCCTGCGCCGCCCGTCTCCTAGCCTAGTGCCCCCTCCTGGCTTGCGTCGCCCGCCTCCCAGCCAGTGTCAGCCTGGCACCCTCCTCCCGGCCTACGTTGCCCTGGTGCCCCCCCTCCTGGCCTATGCCGCCCACCTCCCAAGCTTCAGGTAAAATTTTTGAAACCTTACAAATGAATGTGGAATTGTGGATCATATATAAAACCAGGCATACATTCATACCGCATATGGAAAATAGAAAATGTTCAGGCCTTCAGGGGATGAATTGCCAAATAACATTGTAACTAACATTTGAATTGCTCATATCAGAATATGTGGTATAGTTGGTGCCAAGCATATGAATTGCTCATATCAGATGTAATCAACATTGTAATCCATTCCTCCATATTCTTGTATTCTAGCTCTTGAAAAAAAATATGAGTGTTTTAATAGAGAATGAGTTTAGGTATGGGTTTGACGAAGACATTATCATCTTATTTTCATTGTAGGAGTTATTAGTGAATACTAACAAAATAAAGCAGGCGAAGACATTGCCATGTTATTTTCCAACACATGTTCAATCTCACGATTCTGACCAATCTCTTGCAACTCCAGAAACACCAAAAACAGGAGCTAGTAACACGCATCAAAACAATTCTCGTGTTGTACTCAGTCCGAATGATATTGTTAGTGGTTGTTTCTGTTGCCAAGTGTTGTTTGTCAGTCTTAGATTTTTTTAACTACACCACCATGATTGTTAACACTGTTAATGCTTCTTGCCTCAGAAAAGATCAATTGGTCCAAGATTGCCATGATAAAATTATGAACAAATTAGAGTCTAGTGAAATTTTTCAGAGAAGAGGAAAAAACAAATAAACTAACCTTGCAAGGGCCTGGTGATACTCATTGGGGCTCACATCATAAAACCTTGTGTCGTTTTCTTCTTATGTAGGATTCGGTCCTAGAGGTATTAGAGAATTTAAGTGATTATGCCACTAGTGCAACACAGAAAACAATAGCCTCCAGTTTGTTGGGAAAAAAATAAGAGCTTTGAATTTGTACTTATATTGCATCTTATGATCAGAATCTTTTGCAAGACTAATGATCTATCATAATGCTTGCAAAAGAAAGATCAAAATATTGTTCATGCAGTAGGGTTTATTAGGACAACATTGAAGACAATTGAGGTAATAAGAAATGATGGTTGGGATGAATTTTTCACAGAGGCAAATGCCTTTTATCTCCAACATAAGATCATTGTGCCAAATATGAATGATATAATACCGGTTAGGGGTTGTTCAAGGGGTCGTGGTGGCCAGATGGTAACTTACTATAACCATTTTCATCATGATATATTTATTGTGATGTATGGCCAAATTATCGTTGAGATGAATAATCGCTTTACTGAAAGATCGACCAAGTTATTGATGTGCATTGCTTGTCTAGATCCAAAGAATTATTTTGCCAACTATGATGAAAACAAATTAATTGAACTTGCTATGATGTATGGTGATGACATCTCCAAATATGATTGTGTAGTCCTTAAGAACCAGCTTGGTACATTTATTGCTGATGTAAGAGATGATCTAGATTTTACAAATTGTATTGACCTTGAAATCTTACTGCGAAGATGGTTGGAACTGATAAACACACAATTTTTCAATTGGTAAATCATCTCATTGAATTGGCCTTGATTTTGCCGGTAGCAACAACAACCGTAGAAAGAGCCTTTCGGCTACGAAGATTATCAAGATTGATTTACGGAATAAGATGAATGATGAGTGGATGAATCATACCATGGTATGCTATATTGAACGAGATATATTTGCAAATATTAATGATGATAATATTTTGGAGTGTTTTCAAGGGATGAGGTCGTATAAGAAACAGCTATCTTGTGCTAATGACAAGTTAGCTTCTTATAAATGTAAACTTCGTGTTGTTCGTATTTATTCATACATCTATTTGATTTACTCTCATATGTTGTCTTTATAGGTTCTGGTTCATATCCAATTATCAATAAAGAAATAACGGGATAAGATAAATAGTAAATCTTCGTGATTTTGATACTCAAATTGTATATTTATTATGTTATATTGTTTATATTTTTACATCATACAATGTTTTTCTTATTATGCTTTATATTTTAGCATTGAACTCAAGTTTTATATCAATAATGTAATTATAATGTACTTTTGTTATATCGTGTGATAAGTATAAATTGATATTAGTTTTATATTGTTAGAGTTCAGTCTAAAATGTAACTAAATCCTAGTTCCGCCGTTGCGTATACCAACAAAGTACTAAACCTAAGTAAAAGTTTATATACATACTATTGATAGAGCTGAAGAAATAGCAGTGGTGTTAGATTAGACACAACGATCCATTGCAGGCATGGCCATAATTCCATCGAGCTAGCGCGCGCGGCATGCCTGCACGAACAGGAGACGCACCATCTCAAATAAATTGCCCGGCTCGATCGATCAATCGGCCAATCATTCCCTTCCTCTGATCCGTACAGCTGGTGCGCCTTGGCCGTAGCACCCGGGACGACCAATCGCGCTCAGCCCCGGCCCGGCCGCGCGATGCGCTTGCCGGCCCGCTTCCGCGCATGATTGTACGTGCACTCACCGCGTGCGCCACGGGGAGTTGACCCGGAGCTGCCGGACGGCGGGCGCACGGGACGACGCACCGCCAGGCGGGCGCGCGTCGCGGTGATGGGGGCCGGGGCCGTGCCAGCCAGTCTGATGTAGGTCATGTGCTCGATGTGATGTGCATGCTGATGATCGATGCGTGGAGACCGGCGCGGAAAGCGCCATGCCGCCGTGTATGCGCGGGCGCGCAGCACGCGCATGGACGATTGCTACAGCCTACGGTGCTGCGTTGTGCTGCCTGGTGTCATGCTCATGCATCAGCAACAGAGACAGAGCTAGCTTGTTGCGGATAGGTACGTACGTACGAACAGTATGATCGTCACATTGAGATTGTTACGCTTATTAGTTGGATTCTCAGGGGTGCTCATTTAAACTTCTCCATTGGACTTTTTTACTGTTTAGTAAAAAAAGAAGAGACAAAAAATTCAAAAATAGATAAAAAAACTAAAAAAATAAAATTAAAAAGTTACAAACTAAAAAATTAAGCTTGAAGCCCGAGCGGGAGCATTATCTACTATATGTATGACACGATGGTTGATGGGGCCACCGATCGCTGTACCTGTCAGTCGCTAACACGCGCCGAGAGGGGAGGGGTCCGAGCCTCCGAGGCGGGTGGTACGGCGGCGACCGTTGAGGGCATCTCCAATGGTTTGAGTCAGCTGGCTATTTGCATGTACACATCAGCATAAATCCTATGTGGAGGAAAGAGAGTATGCAAAAAAAATCGAGCCGGCTCTTCCTTAAGCACTAGGCTATAACAGAAAACGAGGCAGTCTCTATAAATGACTGTGTGTGCATGTAAGTATCAAATAGCTATCCTTATAGACAGTCCTTTGTATGCTAGCTATTTGGTTGATGATGTGGAAGTCTTCTAGTTAGTTGTTAGCTAGGACTATTGAAGATGCCCTGAGGGGAGGCGTAACGTCCGCGCGTCGGCACCGTCGATTTCGTGTGGACGGCAGCAGCAGAAACGAGTAAAGGCAATCGAATTCCGGCGCCGAATCACGCCGGTCGACTCTCAATCATTCGCCCCGAAAATTGACGCGCCGAAATGTCAAATGGGCGGTACAAAGGAAACAGTCTGCTCTGCTTAAAATTACACTCCCATCGCCAAAAAATGTGTCGTCCTCAACTGAAGTCGCGCGTACCATTGGGTTTTGTCCGTTTAGTAGTACTAGCTATTATTACTGCTTACTACGTAGAACGCTAGGACTCATTTCACAAGAAAACATTCGAACGCGTATGAGTAGTAATTGGGTCTGCTCTTTTTAGCTTTTAGTTTTTAGTTTCTGTTATAGTATCTACTTTCAAACAGAGTATTTTTTTAAGATAGAGTCTACAAGTTAATTGTAGTACACATTAAAAGTTTAATATCTGTGCTATAAAAAATGGCAAATGAGTATATCTCTTTTCGTAATCTCTATCGTAAACAGCTAAAAAATCATCAGTTATAGTAAAAAAGAACAGACCATTGTTGCGTGCTCCTCACGACAAAGAGTACCGACTGGGCAATATTTTTGCACTCATCCAAATGCAATATTTTTAGGATTTTAACGGAAGTTTCCCCTTGATTCGAACACGGCAAGTGGGGGATGGATGGAGAGGGACCCCTCGTGCAACGAGGAAGAGAAGACACAGGAGGCAGTGGCTACGCCTTGAGCTTAGCGAAAGGGCCCGAGTGGCAGCTAATTTACGCCTGTGCTATAAGGGATATGAATTATCTGTATTATTTAATTATTGTATTCGATAGAATGTTAATATAATATAGATTTTTTTCATCCGATTAACAATTTCTATTTCATTCGTATAAAAATATGGATATAAATATGGTATAAACTTTTACTATCCGAAATATTATTTTATCTAAACTATCCGTATCCGTATTCGACTAAGCAATATGCATACTTTATTACAATATAACTAATTAGTTAGACAAGTTTTTTTAATTGAATGTGAATTCATGTTTCTTTAGGTGAAGTAAATGAATTAGAATGATTAAGCATGATTGTATGAGGATAAAATATCATTAATATCTTCATACTACATAAGTTATGAGGATATCTGAATCTGACCGATTGAATTGAGTAGATATTCGATTCGAATTCGTTACAATATTCGATTCATATTCAAGAATATTCGGATTCATATTCATATTTGTTTATAGAATATGAGTACAAATATGGTAAAGACACAATTTAATTTAATATTCGACACATTTTCACCCTATTTTCAATAGATTTGCGGCGCCCGAGCGGCAAAGCGTATCCCCAAGTTCAAGTGGTTTTGACATGGTGTCGTTTGCATAGCACGTGCATTCCGTCCCTAGGAGGCGTAGATCTTCCATCTCTCATTCCCTTCTGCCTGCTCTTTATCTGGACGTGTGCGTTCACGCGAGCATAGCGTGTCTTGCCAAAACTTCTAGCTGGCCAACATTGTGCGGATCCATGTAACGACTCCATTTTGGTGGCCGTCGGTTTTTCTCCGTGACTGACCAGAAAGATCAGCTGCAAAGTGTTACGAGTGTGTATCAAATTTGTTCATGTTTTATTCAGAAAAGCCAAATTTTTATTACAAGAGAGTATAATTTAATAGCCGAGTTTACAACATTGAGAGCATCCCAGCCCAAAATTTATATTACAATACAAAAGATCTTACAAAAAGAACCACAAGTATGCTTGAGCGTAGACGAGACTTAAATTAATACTCATCTCCTTCTAAGGAGTCATCAAAGACCTCAAAAGGTTCCTCGATCGGTGTCTTTCCACCCTTCTTCTGTTGATGATTTAGCAAGTATGAGTACAACCGTATTCAATAAGTCACATAAAAATATCTACTTAACTATTTGCCAGAATGTCAATAGAATAAGGTATAAAGGTTCTATTATTATGATTATAGATCTATGCTTATTTGCAAATATTTTTAGTCTAGTAAGGCAAAGCATTAACTTATTAAGAGCAAATAGGGCTTAACCAATTCTTTTATCATTTTAAAAACATTCCAATCATACTTATGCCATGTTATTAGATCCACCCATAAGCACAGCTTCAATTATTGGAAGCAAGTTGTATTCGAATACCATAAGTTTTACTCTACAAAGTTACCTAGTTTTACTCACAAGATATCTCAAACTCGCAATTGCATGTAATAGACACGCAAATTATTCACTGCTCTATTCTTTCTAGCTTCTACCAATATGCTCGGGAGCATTCAACCTTCTTCAGGAATCCAGTGGCCAGTGCAAAAATCATGGCCCGACGTTGAGTGGACCCACTATTGTGAAGAATGGCAAGTGGCATTTGAAGAGTCTAGTCCCTCTATTTTGTCTTAATGGAATGTTATGGATTATTAATAACCAGATGTGTAGCCTGCTAGCAATTAAATTAAAGTCAAACACTCCCATTCAAATGAGTTAATTGTATGTAAAGCTTATCAGTAAGAGAGAAGATTTACAGAGTGGTTGTAAGCTTTTCTATGACCATCCCATATCGTAAGTTCTTATATGACTACCTGGTCGTGAGTCTTTCTACAACTACCCTATGGTCGTAAGGTTTCCTATGACTATGACGTAGCCGTAAGTTATTCTACTACCACCTTGTGGTCGTAGACTTTACTACGACTAGTGTATCTTCGACTAGCTCATCTTAGACGATCTACCATTCCGTGGGTTGTCTGACAAGACAGTTAGAATGTGTATTTATGCTCAATAATTGCACACGATCTTTCATTGACAGCAACCATTGCACAACGAATGGCTAACTACGTCTCTCTGATAATAACCTCCCCCTAGCGGTTATATCCCGAAATATTAAGACACCTTTTGGGCATGAGACAATGATCGTTGCTTCATCAACTATATAAGGGTTGACGTTGAAGGAAAAAGGGATCGGATCCAGAAGATTCAGGAGATACTACAAGTACTTTTCGTATTACTCTATTGTAATCATCCTTGATAAGCAATAGTAACACAGGACGTAGGGTTGTTATTCTCCAGGAGAAGACCCGAACCTGTATAAAAATTCTTGTATCTTCTGTGTACTCGTAGCCTGTCCCTTGGAAGAGTTTCTTCCGAATCCATACAAATCATGTGTAGGATCAATATTAAAGCATCGACAAGACCGGATTGCTAGTATAGGATTGCCGTATTATTAAGATGGGTCATGCCTAGTAGCTTAACTCTCATCATATTTTGATAACTCAATCATATTTGCTCTAGCTCTCTTTGGCATAATACTAGTATCAACGAATGTGTTTTGTAAATAGTTGTAGCTCATTCATAATATTTGCGACATGTGACTAGAGTTTGCAAATATGTTTCATAAATGCCTGAAGTCCATGTTTTCCTATTATTTGTGTCATGATACTTAGATTTATGAATGTATTTTGCAAATGGTTGAAACTCATGCACAATCCTTGTGACATGTGACTTGGATTTACAAATGGCTGAAATCCATATTTCTTACTTCTTGTGATATGATGCTTAAATTTACGAATGTGTTTTGTAAATAGTTGAAGCTCATACACAATCCTTGTAATGTGATACTTAGGTTTTGAATTGTGTTTTGCAAACAAATTGAGTCTATGTACCCAAACCTTATGTCATGTGCGAATGTGTTTTACAACTAGTTGAGAATCATGGTTCAATCCTCGTATGAATGGTATTATAATTTATGAATGTGTTTTATAAATTTATTGAAATATATGCTTTATTGTCTCTGCTTGAAAATCCAAGGCGGTATGACTATATTGTGTGTAGTGGTATGACCGGGGCAGTCAGAGCGGCCTCCAGTAGTACTAGTCTATGTGGTGCGGTATGAGCGGCCTTACGGTACTACCGGGCATTTATTGCCAATAGGTATTTTCAATAGCCCTGTTTTCTCTATCGTGATTGAGAGGTACGACTAGCCTTCGTGGCTGTCCAATTGGACCCAGCGGTAGTATCAGACCCTGTGAGGGTGGTACTACCGTCAGTGCTTGTAACATCTAGTTTTCTAGCCATTGCAAGATCACAGTAGTACCGTCCCTTGTATGGTGGTACTACCAGATTTCAGCTGATTTCATCTCCAATAGCTAGTTTTTGTGGTGGAGATTATAATATCCCTTAGCTGATTGTGAGACAATCCTTTAGCACTCTATTTCATTTTCTTGAGCAAGAGTTAGGTTCTCCACTCAATTGTGCATGTATTGCACCTTGTGAGTAAAGAGTGAGGTCTGTAGTTGCATATGTTGCATGTAGCAATGTATTGAGTATCCTGTTGAGCTTGTGCATGTGTTGCACTTGTTGAGAGTCAAGTAAAAGATTTGACTTGTTACTCTTGAAGCTTGCCAACTTCTAGATGGCATTGGAGGTATCGTGTCAGTGATCTCTTCAAAAAAAGATTATGAAGAGGCCCGATGTGCTACGAAGGTTGGAGCTTACCTACCCGAAGGGGGAAAAAGCTACCACTAGTGGAATTAAGTTGTTTGGATTAATTCATGGAACTAGTCTAATTCATTTGGGCTTACCTCAATGTGGACTAGGGGAGATCAGCAAGTCTCTGAACACCATGGTAAAATATCATGTGTCAATTGTAGTTTATTCTCTTGTGCTCAATATGCATTCAAGTAATTTACATTCGTAAAATTAAATTAATTGCTTGTCATCTTAGAATTACAAATCTTTGATATAAACTTAGGTTGTTGGTGCACTTAGGTAAACCTAATTGATTTATGCCTTACTTGTGCAAAACTGATTTGATTTACACTTCATCATTATAAAGTTAGTTTTAAGCCATGGAAATTTTTTTTAAAAAAATCCTATTCATCCCTCTCTTGTCGCCTCCTCAACCTTACAGCATTACCAGCCCAACTTCCATTTCATTCCTTTCTTGCGGGCTATCCAGAGGAAACTAGGATAACTGTCATCCTGCAGACATTCGATCGAATCAAATAGTACACTAGACCAGATTTACCAAGTCAATCTTGTGGTTGAGCGATTTCTGTGTCCTTTACTTAGTGTAATGGTCTAGTTGTTACTTACCACAGGTGAGGCTATCTTTCACATTCCACATGCATTACAACATAGTACCACCAAATCATACTAAAGCCTCAATTCCAGAGCGAGGTCATGGGTTCCAATTATCTAGTGGCTTCCCACAAGTGGCCTCAACCCTTAGTATCATTTTAAAGTCTACCGCGTGAAGTCGAATTACTCTTAGTAGTTCAAGTAAATCATTTTGATTATCCAGTCTACTATGAGCTATCTATATAGTGATTAATTACTAAAGTTGTCAAGATAAATATGGCCTACACAATTTTGATATGGCTTTTTGGTGGTAGGATCTAGCTATTTCTCATATCATTCTAAACTGTTATTTTATACGAATAAAAGTATGTAAATAACATAAATAAAAATAAGATATTTAAGTAATATGGATTCAACATGATCAAAGACATATGACTTACCTTCTTGTTCGTATTCTTCAACTGGGCCTATATCTTCTGCATCTTGATTTGCTCTTGTGGTGGACTGCTCAGCAAAACTGCGTGCTATCATAAAGAAAGAAACAAAGAAGTCTGGGCTGAAGAAAACAAGCTAGGAACAAAATAAAATAAAAGATAAAATCAGGAGAAAGTTAAACATAGGAGGGTTTGAGTTATTAGGGTTTAAACGGGGTTTGGATGGTTCAAATGGAGCTAAAAATGGTTTAGATAGGCTCGAGATGGTTGAAACGAGTATAAATAGGTTTAACGGGTTATGGGTGAATAGTAACAGGTCAGGTGAACAGTTTGGTACTATTCCTAATAGGTCGGGTTTGGTGAATAATAATGGATTCAGGCTAATCCTACCAGGTTGTACAGTAATGGGTTGGTTGTGAATAGTATTGGACTATCTATAAATAGTGTTAGGATTGTACAATGTGGCCTGACCCAATTGGCCTACTAGGCTGAAAGATAGATTGGGCTGGCTTTGCCAGGCCATCCAGGTGATCTACAGTGCTCAGGCCTAGCTCTCTCTTTAGAGCTCGTGCTCATGGCTGACTGAACAGATGGAACGGCGGTGGTGCAAAATTGGGTGACTATGGCGATGAGCGGTGGTGTGGTGAGCAAGTTTGAGACACAAGCAACCCATTTTGGGCATAAACATATGTGGAGGTGGTTAGGAGATGGTTGATGGTAGTGGTGCTTGGACAAACTAGGGGCATAGCATGGCGGGCTATGGCGAGGCTTAGACCAAATTAAGGATGGATCGGGATCTAAGAGGTGAGGGGAGTATGGCAATGGCAATGATTTAGCTTGGGTCGGCTCGAGGTGCTTTACGTCGGTGGCCATGCATGACTGAGCGGTGGTGAAAGGCAATAGCGAGCTAGGGACGGTGAGGTTGGACGTGAGGCTAGGGATAGCTTCATGGGGGTTGAGGTGGTGCCATGTGTGCGGTTAATTGGATTGGAAATGAGGCTACAGTGAGAATTTGTTTTTTGGGCTCATTGGCTAGAACTCGGGTGTTGACGGCGAGGCTTTGCCAAAGAGGGGGGAGAAAGTGTGTGGTGGTTATGAGGCGCTGTGAAAGATGATGAAGTTGCTAGGCTCAGCTTTATAACCGATGAAGGCAGTGGAGCCAGGAGCTATACGACGTGAGCTCGGCACTTGGATGGTGGTGTGGACGGATGGGTGACTTCGGTGTTGTAGCAGCGGAGTTGATGGTCGTGCTGCGACGAGGGAAGCTTGGTTCCTCACTAGTGCAAGTGTGCGAGCTGGTGAGGTGAGCAGCAACATTGAGCGCATGTCGAGTGGCTGGTGGTAGGAGGTGGCAGCGGTGTGGTTTGGTAGTGAGGCGACATGGCGCGTGGCCATCAATGATGTTATGGCGGAGTACGGCCGGTTGGCGAGGTGGTGCGATTGTCGTGCCTTCGTTGACATGGTTGCAACGACGAGCATGTGAGGCTATGCTGCCGTGCGTGAACGACATCTCGGCGTGTAGCAACGGGAGCAAGGGAGTGACGCCTTGGCCTGGAGGTGCCAAGGGTGAGGTGAAGGCATATTTCCCATAAGAGAAAACGAAAAGCCGAAGGAATTTTTGAATTTGGCCAAAATTTTGAATTCAAGCAAATTAAAAAAAAATTAATTTAGTTTTGAAATTTTGGGCTGTTTCAATCCACGCTTTGGACGAGTATGTTTTTATACAGCTTTCAACATCTTTTAACATCAGAAAATTTTCCGACGGTAACAACTTGTACACTTGATCCACACGTGGGTGTAGCCGTGTAGGTTAATCTCGACCGCGCGAAGGCATGAGGCCAGATAGTGTGTTCAGAACTCGTTCCAATTAAGCAGCTTTGATGCGTCTATCTGTACCCTATACAACGGACAGGATACGTGTATATACCCACTCACTCCACCTAACACTACATCATAACGGCATTTCACATGGATTACTTCCAGGGCAGCTCTGCTGCGTTCTGCATAATAGCGCACGGCCCCAACAAAAACCAGTTGGACCGGCCTCCAAAAGCTTATGCGGCGCTGAGCTGGGAGGTGAACCAAATCACACCTGCCTCCGGGCTGTGGCGCTGCCATGCCGGCCGTTCACGTTGCACCCTTGGTCCACAAGGGGTAGCAGGAAGCGCTTATTTCTAATCATTGGCATGTGCCCGGCCGGGCACGTGGCTCCGCACATTGTCACAAGCTACCTCTCGAAAAAGCGCCGTGGTGCGATGTCGCGGTAAGAACGCCGCGCGTTGGCGCGGCAGAGGAAGCGGATGGCCCTTTGAGGCGCAGCCGGCTGGGGCGACGGGCGGGCCTCCGTGTTGCGTTCCCGCAGGCCACACCGGATCGGTGATCAGAATTGGTGCTCGCGATTTCATTCTTCAACTTATAGCTTATGATTTTTTTTAATAAATAAATAGAATGATTTCTGAAACACACCAAAATTTCAACTGTCTTCAAACTTTTCTTGAATTCGGTTTGAATATGAAAACGTTCCCAATTCGAAAACTTTCAGCCTTTTTGCGCTTTCCTTGTTTGGCCTTTCGCCTCCCCTGGTCGTTGGCGTCTTTCCAAAATCCGTCTTCACCCCTGTTCCCTCTCTGCCACACGGCCCATCCCCATTCACTTCCGCTATGACCTAGTTCGCTGCTGTCACCCTGCCAAAGACAGTACCCTTGCCTATTGTGTTATGATATTCCCCATAAACGAGCCTTGACTGAGCGCTGGAGCAACCAAAGCCGAGTTTGCTGTCGTTGCCTCACTCTCTCTCCCTCTCTCTCTCTCACGGCTAACACATCATGCCACGGTTTTGACTACCGCAACTTGTCGATTGAGGAGACACTGAGGTCGAGGTTCCATGCCGCTTGCCGACCTCCCCGTCACCAAGAGAGAACGATATCATCTTGTGCAAGTTGAGAATGCATTGTTCTTATATTGTATCAAAGGATTGATTTTGCAATTCGATCATATTAGATCGGTTTGCAAGGTTTCATAGGTGGTATAGTGAAAAATCAGCCTATTCGTGCATCAATCGGCATTTGCCACTGGTTTATCCATATCAAATATTATCTACAACCAGATTTTAGTCACTCACGATCAGTTCATAATTCCTTACAACTAGTTCGTATTTGACCATGACTAGTCCGTATCTCTATACAACTAGTTCGTAGATCAATTTGTGATAGTCTGACCAGCTCATGATTAGTTCATATCTGGTTGGACTAAATGACCTGTTTGCGCATTCTTCTTTTGCCTCATGATACCTGATCGAACTCCAAGCGAGAAACGTGCCATTGACTATTCAATTTTTTCTTAATTTAGTTATGGATAACCTCATAGCTATGCAATTTCTTTATCCGACCACATCGAGGAGCCTATAAATACCTCTCTTGTTATGTAGAGGGGTAAATTCTATATTCGATCAGTCATATTCCTCCGTATGTTTCATGGCATATCTGAAAGCTAACTTTACAACTACTCAGTTATGGAGTAGCATTTGACAACTCTTAAGTGCACTATTACACATATAGAAAATTACGTTGATCTCAAATGTAAGAATTATACTTCATCATTGTTTGAGATCAACTGATGACACGTAAAATATAACAATTTCAACAATATCTCAAGGTGGATTAATCCAACACTATATTCTAACATATATCCACATTATTGATTAAATATCCACATATCCATGATCTATGAAATATTATCATCAACCAATACATATGCTGATCTATAAATCATAATTGTCTTACATAATGATATAAGATCAAGAATAATTTAGAATAACATAAACATAAATAAAAAATTTTACAAATAAGTCACATACTTATTGATCAATACGAAAGATATTTATTCAAAGGACAAAATAATATATCATTCAAAATAGTTTAAACAGAGTAGTGATATAATGATCTCTATAATCAGTCTCCCAAGAAACTCCATCGGTGGAAGGACCACCAAAGAATTATTGTGGAATTTGATGTAAACAATGCATTTCAAGACCACTCAGTTGGACTTTTTAAGTTGGCTTATGGCTGTATCTGTATTGTACCTGGCTTATTTTACACTATAACTGATGGTGGTTTATTTGATATAATTAAATTTGAAAAAAATTTAAAAATAGAAAAAAAGGTTAGCTCATCACAGGCAATGTAAATGAATACAGAAAAAAAGAACTGATAAAAAGCTCAAAAAAGCCAAAACATCAGAAAAAGGTGAAATTTAGAAATAGTAAAAAATAAGTTAAAGTCAAAAAGTTCAAGCCAAAATATGTGGTGCTAGCTGGCATGTCTCGAACTGCAATCCATTATGTCTGAACTTGTAATGCTCCATCCGCGTTCATTACAACCATGCATGCATGGGTTTATGGTTTGCGCATTCGTTTCTTGATATAGGGCCTATTTTTCCAGCTTATGGTTTATATAGTTTTTTGAATAAATAAATATAATAAATTCTTCATCGTATTTTTAAAGTGGATTATCATAATAATCTTTTTAAAACGGTTTATTGATATATGATTTATTCATATAAATACTTATACTAATATCAAATACCATCATCTATAGTCAAAAAGAATACACTCGAAGTGCCAAGAATGCACAACCAACCTCTACGTGCAACATATTTTTTTTATTAGTGAAGGTCTTTGATACCAGTGGCGGAGAGAGGGGGGCAGGGGGCCTGGCACCCCCAACCTCGGAGCGCCCAAAGCCACCTTTCCCCAGCATCTGCGTGCTGCTGAACCCATTGGTCGCTCTACGGAGGTCTTTGTATGCGAAGCGGCGGGGGCCCAGCTCAGCCTCCCAGTCTTCTTGCCTCTCTGCGTTCTTCTTCCACAAATATCAAAACACAAGGCAAGCTGTTATACCTGCAAGTATAGCAAGCACAGTCTGTTTTGCGAGAATATCAGATCTGAGTAAAAAGTATGTTCTTTTGCCTAAATTATTTTAGTAAGACGCGACTTCGAAGTACAATGGGAGATGGATTTCTACGAGATTGTTTGGTAATTTATATTGAAAAGGAATTAGCCGCAAAAATTAGTAATGGTGATATTATTAAGGGCTATGATCTTACTGGTAGTCGTAGAGCTAAGTTTAAGTTAATAGAGATGTAATTTTTTGTATTATAATTTGCAAAACATATTACTCTAATATGTGATTATTGGATCGATAAATCCGGTATGGTTCGTTGGTTCTACTCTACTTGTTGCCTATGCTATCCTCTATATTCAATTTTTGATTTCACCCTTGTTTGATACGATAGGACAATGCATGCTTGATAAGTCCAATTTGTCTACGGGAAGGTACGTGCAAGTTTTCGTTAATACGAGGACCTTTGCGCGATACCTATCCATCGCGCAATCATGCAAGCATGATACTGTCAACTAACACGATGCTTCCGCAGATCCTAAAGCGTACACCGGAGGCATGCTATCTTAGGGTATATAGGGGTCACCGACCGAACATTCTAGGAGTGGCGGACCTAGTATTTTTGAGATTGGTGTTGAAAGTTAATAAAATATTATTTAAAAAAATATTCTTGATAGAAAAAAAATCAAAATATAAATTACCCTAACCAAAAAATCTCAAAATAATGTAGAAAAAAATACATAACAATTAAGTAAAATATAATTTTGACTCTACGACTCTTCATGTAATTCTAGAGACAGCTATTTCATTGTTCAAATTTTTATGCTAACCAAATTAAAAGTTCAAAGAAATTTACTTTATTATGTTAATCTAACCAATACTACCTACAAAGATTTCAAATCTATAAACTTCTTTCTCATTTTTGAAGGTTTTACAATATACATTTCACAAAGTCACAATCATTCAATGAATTATTTGGGATTTGCCAATTTGCGAAATTGGGAGAGAGAGTGGGAGACCGAACACAACTCACCTGAGAATGAGATCTCGCCACAACATCATGCGTTTCATATCCCCTGCTTGCCACATCGCCGCCCAACTCATCGCGTCACTTTTCTGCTCATCTGCACCACCTTGATTTGGGAATTGATTTGCCTTCTCGCTGGCTCGCCATCGTCGACAGCCACTACACACCATGCGCACCCTCTCCCTTTCCTTAGTCGCCGCCTCATGCACCCATTGTGGGCTTACACTACTACAACACTACCTCGCGGCCCCCATCTGGCCAACTCCCTCACCCTCCACATGCGCACCGCCGCCACATTGAGAAAGAGAGAGAGATGAGCTAGTTAGGTAGAACTTGGGTGGCCGGTTAGGGCTTTGGGGAATTTAGGTTGTGGTGGATCTAGTGGGATAGTGGACTGAGAAAGAAATGTGTGGGTTGGATTAGATTGATTTATATTTTTGGATACAAATACGTAGCACTTGGATCTAATTAAAAGTATATATATGGTCAGGAGGGTCCGCCCTTGTTCCGGGGGACATAAACATGATGAAAAAAATATAGTAATTAAAATTTGGCAAGTAAGATGTGCTGGACAATTCGAAGTGGAAGGCTGGACATAATGCTGAAGCTCCTAGAGCAACGGTGATATACTTTGTCGACCATGAAGAAGCCAAAACGAAAAGTAAAAAACAAAACAGGTTTATCTTGTCATATTCTTAATTTTCGATCGCAACATAAACCAATCTGGTCTCATCTATATAGTTTACCACTAGTGAAAGCTGAGTTTCACCTGTACACCGCCGCCAACCAAACCTCCTCCGAGTCCCCCCCCCCCCACCACCACTTGTAGAGGTGCAAATGGAGCGGATATTTTCCAACCGTCCGTCCGTCCGTTTTAATTCGGATAGAATTCGGAACAAATTTTTAGATATCCAGAGGTTTTGCCGGATACGAATACGGATTCAGATATTTTTTGCCGGATATGGAAATGGATTCGGAACAAACATTATCCGATGGATACGGAACTATCCGGATAGTTACCGGATTTTTTTTCGGATAGTTACCGGATTCAAACTCGGATTCAACTCAGAACTCAATTCGGATTCGGTTCGGGATAGCCCAACAGGCACTTACTAAAAAGGACACAATTTTCACAAACGGAGTCCGATTCGGGTGTTCTTGTACTCACTGAAAAGCTTATTTCAAGACCTATACAATGGATAAGGCTTCATCTTCAAATATATCACAAATTATCTACTATGACGAAAACAATGTGACGGCTATAAAATCTAGTTTCCTTTTTGTGTGAGTTCAAGTCTAAAACAATATAGGGTTGAGTTGTATTTAGTTTGAGGATCATATAGACATCCTAAAGGGCTATATAAGCCTTGTAATCGTAGCCTTTAGGGTTCAGACTACCTTTGAGAAAAATCAACCTACTAAAGTTTGTTTGACTTCATCATTGCTGCCGAAATTTCATATGGAATTAAGAGTGTTCTTCAATCAAGATCGTTCAGCCTTTCCGCTGAGAATTGTGTGCACGGTAAATCTTCGTTTGATGGTCGTCGAAATCAATGCGAGCATGTTTTGGTGGATTAAAGAGTGTTCGTCCCTTGCACTGGCATTGGAGGATTATTACGATTCATCAAGACTCCTGCGAGTATCCATTCTACGTCGAGAAGATCGGATGACCACGAATCAAGTGATGTACCTGACTATTTGGCTATGAATAATTCTTATTTTCGAACTGTGTGGCATGTAGCTAGTTAGCTACTATTTGTTTAACTGGTCTCTATCATTTACTTGCTACTTTGCTAGCTAGAATTTATTAGTTGCTTAACTTGTCCATGTCATCGTGTGAAATTTGTTTGTTAAGCTACTAATGTAATTTCATTATGGATATGTAGTATGGTGATTGATCCTTACACACGCAATATATATATTTTTTGTTTTCGCGTATTATCCGACTAAATATTCATGACTGAAATTAACTGTATTCGGAGCGGCATGTATTCACTCCATATTCGTGACCGAGAATATCCGTATTCGTATTCATATCCGGTATTATTCGTATCTGATTCCAACTCCGATAAAAAATATGAAAAAAATACAGAATAAGCAATATCTGTCCATATCCGCTCCGTTTGCAACCCTAAGCACTTAATTCTAAAAACCTCCGATCAATGCCACAGCAAAAGTACAGAAAAATAACCAGCATCACCCTCCACTGCTTCCATTAAAGCTGCCAGCTTTGGGGAAGAACTACGAGTATGGTACTGTGGCCTGCGCTCACCACCACAGCCGTATTGCCGTCCAATTCAAGTCGAACCAACGGTCGGGATAGGACGTCGAAGCGAGCTGACCGCACGGTCGCACAGCCTCTTCCCCGTCCCGAGGACGAGAGCGCCGAGCATTCGCCAGCGCAGGATCACCGGCACATCGGACACACAGGAGTGTGCATCGTGTGATGTTTACGTGGTGGCGCTGGCTGCACGGAGCGCACGCCGCGGCATTGAATTGAGGCGCACCCCCCAACTCCCAAAGCTAAGCTGTTGTGTCACAGGACTGGAGCGCGCCCGCGCGCGCGGTGTGAGAGAGGCTGAAAGGTGAGAACGCGCCGCGCCAGCCTTGCTGGCTTTGCTCGCGCGCGCCTTGCACGAGCACAGCGCAGGCGCGCGCAGCACGGCTCCCCGTGCGTACGCTGCTGCTGCTGCGGCCCGCTCGGCAACGGAACAAGGCTGTTCTTTTTGGAGGGCACACCGAGTCACCGCGGCGAGTTTTAACACGCGAAAAGTGGAGACGCACTGCGCACCCCCCGGCCAAAAGCGCTACCAAAGCGCAAGTGCATTCACGAGCATGACCCAACCAACCACTCACGACTCGCCACCGTCTCCTGATCTACTGCTTTTCCGTCGACAGAGCCGCGACGTTAAGAGCTGAAAATTAACAACTGGGTAAACTTGACTAGTTACTGCTAATCTGCGATTATCACGGCTTAGGACGCACTACTAACAATCCGAGGCTGTACTGAAGAAAAAACAAAAGCAAGATGGAGCAAAAAAACTAAGATTAGCAGATTAGTACGGCAGCTGCATGGGATCCGTTTGCTAGTGGAAATGACTCGGTAGATCAGTAGATTAGCAGCAGACAATGGCATCCACCCTGACTCCCAAAGATTCGACAAAAAGTACCGTTCTCTAACAAAAGATTGAAAAAAAAAGGAGTGTGTGCTTGGCGCCGTCAACATAACCGTTACCACTCTCATTTACCTGGTCAGTTCCGAGCATTATTACATTACATATCAGCATGGACATGATCATGTGTTAGTTTTTATTTACTTGGTTAAAGTACAGGTATTCTTTCCTTGTATAGTGAAAAAGTCGAGAAAAAAGAAGCAACTTTTTTCTAAAAGAAAACGGCAAAGCTAGCGCCAGTGACCAGCGGCGGCGAGGTCACGGCCTCGCTACAGACTCCGCGAGCCGCTCGACCTTGACGGCGATCTCCGGCGGTATCCGTACGGCGGGCCGCGGCTGCTCCTTGCACCGCCGGAGGTCGAGTCCGAGCGCGTTCGACACGTCCTCCGAGCTCCACCCGGCTCGACGGAGCGAGTCGGAGCACCGGTCGGCCTTCAGCAGAAGTGCGTCGAGCACCGCGTCGGCGTCCACCGCGCCGTCGAACAGACCGGAGGCCGCCACCTCGACCATCTCGTTCACTTCCGTGTCCCTCCACCCGCCTTTCTTCAGCACGGACCCAAGCCTGTCCAGGTAGTTGTCCACCCAGTGCGGGGTCCTCGACCTCCTGGCCGGTGGCGACGAGCACCCGGAGGACGAGGAAGAAGTGGAGGCCTCCGAGGAGGACGAGTCGCGGCGTCGCCGATCGGACGCTGCGTCGCTCCAGAACTCGATCCAGCGCGGGGCCTTGCCGCCGCAGGCCGCGTCGAGGCTGCGGCGCATGTACGGCGTTGTCCCGCCGGAGGACGGCTGCACCGACGAGGGGACCCGTAGGTCCAGCGGCTGGAATGAGGAGTCGCGGGTAAAGAAGTGGAGGATGTCGAGGCCACAGCAGAGCACCCGGTCCTCGGTGACGAAGAAGACGGGGTTCCCGGCGAGGCAGGGGCGGCAGGGCAGGAAGCACCGGTCGAACAGCGGCACGAGCAGCGGCGCGCGGCGGATGGCGGAGCGCGCGAGCCGCAGGGCGCGGTCCGGGTCGGCTGGCCTCGTCCCACAGCACCGTGGCCACAGCGCACCCCGTGCGATCTGCAACGACGCCGCCGCGATGGGCAGGTCGAACGCCGACCGCAGCCCCGCGCGCGTCCGCCAGTCCGGGAACCCCGGGCCGGACGGGAGCCCCATGGCCAGCAGCGCGCGCAGGTCGGGCTGGAACGCGAAGCCCATCTCGGCCTCGGCGCGCGCCAGCTCCGCATCTGAGAGCCCCGGGAGCACGGCCACCCCGGACGCCCTGAGGTGGGCGAGCACAGCGGCCGCCAGGGCGTTGAACGAGTGTAGTCCATGTCTCGGAGACGCGGACGCCGACGAGGGCCCAGCCGCGGCGCGCATGGACAGGCGGCGCAGTCCGGCCGCGTGCGCCGCCGGGGACAAGCCTGCCATCCGACGGTCCACGTCCACCATTGCAACCGTCGTCGTATATACCCGCTCTCCCCTCCGTACGTCGTCTGCTTTCACAAATGCACTGAGCTTGGAGAAGGTAACGGCGAGTCAGGAGTGAGCGAGTACCAGTAGGCTAGAGATGGGGATGGGAAGGGTTGGTTATATAGGGGAGGCGGCCATTGCCCATCGCGTGGTACGGATGGTGGCTCCCACGGCAGAGATCCTTGGGTCACCATGAGGGGGGAGGCGGGGAAGCAAGGCAAAGGAGGGTAGTAGTAGGAGCAGAACACGGACTCTCTCTCTCTTTTTACAATAGTGTATGATTTATAGGTAACACAAATTTATGCGTGTGGTTTTGATCAATATAAATAAAGTTATTATAGTGTATACTATAATTAATTTATAAATTCTATTTTAAAAAATATATTATTTAAAAGTTAGTTACTATAAAAAAACTAAAAATAATCTTTAGAGGTTAAAAAATGAGGCTCACATGAGCAGGTGAGGTGATTCTTGAGTAGGCATCCCTTGTTTTTTTCCTCCTCGCTCGTAACAAACGAAAAACGTGAATCACTATGCGGGAGGGTGACCTCGGCCAGCATTTGTCTCGCTGTTAACTTGCCTGATCCGGCTCATAATGATGATGACTAAGGACAGTTCTAATATTATAATTTTTTATATTAATTAGGTTTGCTATGTAAGTATTTTAGTGACATAGTATAGTAATTAAAGAGTAGAGATAAGAAAACGGTTTCTTCATGAGGAAACTATTTCTTTACGAGGTCTAAAGCCGAGGAAACCAGCAAAAGATGTGCTGCAGCGAATCTGATTTCTTATCATAGTGTCTTAGAAAAAACAGCTAATGCATGTGTAGAAAGGGAATGAAAAGGATTGATCACGATTCGATCTGGTCTCACATGAAGAAACCATGGATTAAAGCTGTAATTTGTATCATAGTGTCTTAAAAGATTAAAAATTATTTATGATTTTAAATATTGAGACTGCTCTAATAAGTAATGACGCAAGAGCTCGGAGCGAGAACTGTAAATGCTCCTGATCAGGATAGGCCTCTCATAACTCGTATGATTTGGACCTGTCATGACTCGCATAAGTATAGCAGATTAGAAAGCTCAGCTCTTAAGATCGGATACGCAAGTGATAGAACAGTGCAAGTTTAGGACCCACGACGTACTTTTGTCCAGATTAGTCGTATGATTGTGTCTAAGAACCAACTAGATGCACGGGACGATCCAGCATTGGTACATGGCGCCTGAGCCTACGGCATCTCTTCTCAGAAGACAAAAGGTTTTGGGGAACGACTGCATGTGGCATGGGCGAGGCCAGCTAGGCTAGTCGGTATACATAGGCATCCACAAATTTTTTAAAATATTATATATATATATATATATATATATATATATATATATATATATAGGAAAAATACTTTTTACACTCAGGTGTAATTACACCCACCTCTAATATACCACCTAAACAAACTTGAAATACTTCTTTATCACTTTAGGTATACTCATATACTAAATATAAGATACTCCAATGTGAACCACATGAAAAAATTACAAGGGGTTCATAATTTTTAGCATATTTTATAAATACCTTCATATACATACATAAAAAGGAGTATGTCTAAAAAATATACATACCACCTCTGAAAAATTATTCATATTACTTAAATGATCTTAAATACTCGTATACTATACGTATATACTCTCCGTTACGCAAGATACTCTCTACGTTGTGAGATACAATATAGGGTGTAATTACACCCGGGTGTAGAAAAGATGCTTCATACACACACACACACACTTCTACTAGCTATAGGTTTTAATTTAATAATATTTTAAAAAATTAGATGTAAATTATATTTCATACTCTCGGTTCAGATTTTATTGATAGTTGCTAATCTTTTTTCCTCTACCTATGTTTAGCATGTGAATCGTATGAAAGTACCTATTTTATTTAGCTCTTAGGAAATTCCTTACTTTCTAACTAAAAAAATGATGTGTTGACCTAATTCTTTATCTGTTTGCATTGTTGAGACACTACTGCAGGAAAAGTCATCACAGACGGTTCAAAATGTCAACACAGATGATTTTGTGAGCCATCTGAATTTATAAGTCAGTAATGATATGAAATCATCACAGACGGCTTTCGAACCGTCTGTGATGCAACTATCACAAACGGTTTTCAGTAGTAACCGTCTGTGATATATAAATATTACAGACGGTTTCAACTACAAATCATCTATGATATTGAACTATCACAAACGGTTTGTAATTGAAACCATCTGTAATATATTAAATATCACATACGATTTTAACTTAAAATCATATGTGATAGTTCAATATCACAGACGATTTGTAGTTGAAACAGTCTGGGATATTTATTTTTATTCATAAATCTATTCTGTTTGTTGGTTAGCCTCAAAAAATGCTAACCATGTCCCTTGGAACAAGCGGATCAACACAGTATGCATCTAATTCATATTCATTCATTTCAAAAACAAGAACATCCATTTCACGAATCAATTAACTAAAATGTAATAAATTATCTATTAACAAATAAACACATGTACAATTAAGGTAAATTTTATCTCAATCAAATTCATTCTACATTGTGAAACTCCATATCTGATTTTATGACTTTAGATATCAAGAAGTATACACACTCTCCTTGAATTTTTGCGAGGTCAGTCTGTTCCAACGCATTTGTAGCGATGGATGCAAACTGTTAGTAGGAATATTAATGTCGTATATACATATATAACTTGATAAGTACGAAAAAATTATTGCAAGATTGACAAGCCTGAGGATCATTGGTTTTCGAGGAATCAACAAGTAGTTGTTGTGGTGACAAATATAGAATCCACAGGTGTTGCCCGATGGCTGCTGGTAGCACTGCAAAAATAGAATTTGTTAATTCGAGAGGTATTACTATGAAGTATTATATATATAGGATTAATGTGTACTAGCAAATACAAAAAAATCTAGATCGTGTCGCATGGTGTTGATCTCTCCCTTGAATTTTTGTACCTCTGCAACGTACATGGAGAATGACCTACGTGATTCCAAAAATTTAGCCTTAGTTATTGGGTAGGGAGGAAAGACTACAATAGAGTTATGTACAGAGAAAATATGTTTACCTATCGATTAGTCATCAGACAACTGTGAAGTTGGTTTTGTTCTTCTTTACATAATCAAGATATATTACCATGTTCCATATTGGTATAATTACAATTAGAATCCAGTGGAATCTATACAGGTATATCGTCATGGTCATTAAACCTAATTTTATGTTGCTTATAAAGTACAAATCAACAAATATAGCCACTAGTGCAGCACTTACCCCTGATTATAGGGCATAAGTATAAATTTCTTGTTGCGGTGAGCCACCAATGACATCGTAATGTAATTCTCAGCGAAGAATGAATTCTCCTCGATGGTATATATGGCGACCAAGCGTAGGTCGAGGAAACCAACCGATGATTTCGATGATTACACACACACACAACAAAAGCAATGAGTTATATATGAGATTTATCAGTATTACATGAATGTAGACCGTGATTGTACATACTTATAGTCTCCAGCATCGAACGAATGAAGCATCGAGGGCGTTGAGTGTAAAGAGATCAAATAAGTCCTCGAAGATCACCATGAATACACAATCATAAACATCATATGAAAGATGATGCGACCTGAACTTGATGGTGAAATCCAAGTGTTGTTGTCCCTTTAGCTTGTTGGTTTGTTTCATGTACCATATATGCAACCTCTGGCAATCCAGTCCTAGTGTTAGGAGGTGCTCTTTCGGGACGACTATCGACTCGCCTAGCACGAATTTTCATGCCAATGGCAAGCAGGGGATATCATCATTGGTCTTCTTTGATTTTTCCCTTGCCGCCTCAGCTGTAGGTTGACTTTATGGTAGTCGATCGTAAAGGTAGCTCCAGTGCGGATAGCCAAATAGTCTTCTTTCACCAAATGGCCTCAAAGCTTCATCTCCATCTCAAAGTAGCAGCCTAAATCTAGAATTTAAGATAGATGGTCGAGGGTCTGTACGCAATTAATATAATAGAATTATCACAGACGGTTTTTAATACAAATCTTCTGTGATATCTTAATTATCACAGATGGTTTGTAATACAAACCGTCTATGATACTTCACATATGGTTCAAAGAAAAAAAATCATCTGTGATATTTGGTAATATCATATACGGTTCATGGTAAAAAATTGTCTGTGATACTTCACAGACAATTTTTACCATGGACCATCTGCGATATTACATCTTCACAGATGGTTTTTAGCGCTGGCAGTAACACAGATAGTCTCTAAACTAAAATCGTCTGTGATAGTATTTAATACTGACGATTTTGGAAAATCGCCTGTGGTGTGGTGTCTAATATTAGGCTTTTTGTAGTAGTGAGACCATCATGATGAGTGCAATGATTCAAAACTAACATTGGGTATTTTATATAAGACATTTTACTTATAAATTTTGAAGTCATATGCGACATAAATAGGCTCCAATACTAGTCTACTAAGTATAGATGTATTAAAAACCGTATGTGTTTAATGGGCAGTAGGGTATGTGAACCGACACGAGGGGCCTAGCGTACTAACAAAAAAAATGGGGAAACAAATATACAATTGTAATAACATGTTGACACATTTAAAATATTTTATAAATATTATTATTTGTTATTGTTATCACTACGTAAAATAAGTTGTTCCACAATTAAATGTGTACAGTAGCTAATTAATTAGAAAGAAAGCTCAACTAATTATGTAAGAATATTAAGTATGCATGGTTTAACCGATGCTATCATTCAATCAACTAATAATCGCTTAACAACAATCTTTTATCCCCTCATTAAACATCAATAGGGCACACCTAATATAAATTTTCTACCTCCGCCATTGATACATGTAGCCTTGCCAGAGGAGAGGTCCATGCAGCTAGAAGAGCGCGCTCGAATAGTTGAATGTGCCTTCGCCATTGGAGAGGTTCAATGGTTGTTGAGTTGGCTGAGATGTTCTCCTAGACATCCAAACAATATTCTGGGGAAAAAACTGATAAGATTTCCAGAAAAAAATTGTTTTCCATTGACGAAGAAAAAGATGCTTGCATTATTCACGTTCGGTACAAACTGTACGAGCATGTGTGCATTAAACACATTATTCAAGAAGAAATCTAATCTGGATGAAAAAAGATGATGTGTATTTTAGACTGTCTTTTGATGGGATCGAAGTGGCCTACAATGGGAAACAAACAAGTGCATGAATCCCGAGTGCATTCTCAAGACGGCCATTTTTTTAATAAAATATGTTTCTCTTCTTTTGAACACGTACGGTTTGATTACCAGCAGCATCAATCCGGTCTTATTCTGCGTGTAGGCGATCTCCTAATCTTTCACTATATCTGCAGTACTATTGAGCTCAAGCTGTGAGTGGCTGTGCTTTTCTTCTCCATGGATGTGTAATAACTTGCATGGCTAAGAAGCTACTTATCGCCTTTCGGTTGCTGCACAGTAGATACGCATCTAAACACTAGTAAATTAGACACAACTCTGAATGAACGACTGAACGTTTGGCCTGGACAAGACGCACACCTTCCCAAACTAGCTTTTCAAGATGGTTTAGGGGGTGATCGGTTTGGCTTTTTTTCGGCTTCAGCTTCTAGTTTCAGCTTTTTTTCACTATTCACTACACTATCCATTAACTCAGCTACAGTGTTTTTTCAACCAGCTACAGTGTTTTTTCAGCCAAAAGCCAAAAACCATCGCTATTCTGATCACCCCCAGTTGACTTACTAAATGGGCAAATCAAAGCATGAAAGACTAATAAGCCAAGCCCACACTACTACCTCCCTCGAGAAAATTACAGTTGATCAGAGATGAGACAAGGATATACTGGTCCATACCAACTGTACATGTTATCTTGTCAGAGTTCTATTACATCTCTCTTCCTGTGATGGCGGTGGGGGCCAAGCTAATACGCACGAAGCCTCCAAGTTGGTGAGATAACGAGATTTCCAATAGCTCGTGGTCGTCGCCGTCTGAATTTTGATGCTTGCGAGTCTCACGTTTTCGACTGGTGCTATGCTGTTTAGGGATGAAAAGGATCGGATAGTTATATTCGTATTTGTATTTATAAATGAGTGTAAACGTGAATTTGAATATTCTCGAATAAAAATACGAATCGAATATTGTAACGAATATGAATTCGAATCGAATATCTACTTAATTCGATCGGATCTAGATATCCTTATAACTTTTGTAGTATGAAAACATTAATGACATTTTATCTTCATACAATCATGCTTAATCATTCTAATTCATTTACTTCACCCAAAGAAACATGAATTTACGTTCAATTAAAAAACTTGTCTACCTAATTTATTGTATTGTAATAAAATATGCATATTGCTTCGTCGAATACGAATATAGATATGAATACTCCGTCTAAAATAGCATTTTGGATGGTAAAAGTCTATACCATCTTCGTATACATATTTTTATGTAAATTCAAATATGAATATAAATAAGATATAAATTATTAATCGGATGAGAAAATCTATATCATATTTGTATCCTATCGAATATGGTAACCAGATAATACAGATAATTCGTATCTATTTTTCACCTTTAATGCTGTTCCTCTACCGATTGCTTGTAGCAATTGCTCTACAAAGCAAAACTAAAATGAACAGTAGTTTCGACCTTATTGTCAAGGGTAATCTCTGTATTGAGTTACATGCATCAGTTAATTCACCTAAAAGAAGCTTAAGCTAATGAGGAAAGGTGGGCAATTCATTTATACTTTAACACTTCCCCTTATGTGCAGGCTCTCTCAAGCCTAAGACGTGGAATAGAAGTAGACTACAATTATTTTCTTTTAATTACGTCAACCGGATCTCGAACTCAAGACCTCTTAACTCTGATGCTATATTCAGTTGCATGCATCAACCAATTCATCTAAAAATGTAAGTTAATAAAGAAAGGTGGACAATTCACTTATACTTCAACACTCTGAGCTTCCTTTCTTTTCTCTGGCATTTTTAGTCAGCGTAAATAGTACTGCCAAAGAAAGGTAGCTATGAACTTTCCTTAGTGCTGGCATTCATGGCAGGCTCACGCTCTCTATTATTGAAATGATGTTTTACCCTGATAATTATTAGCTAGCGCATGTTCACCTGTTAAACACGCCATTCTCTAGTCTCTCTCTCTAACTGAAGCTCAATCAACCGCAGGAAGATCGACCCAACACTTTTTCTTTGGAGGTACACACGGAGAAGGCTAAGTTGTCCTTCCTTCAAGTGAAGGGTCTCAACCAGGTTAACACTCCAGGAAAGATTAGGACTCAAGATCGAGCCAATTAGAGGATTGGTCGCCCTTGATGATTGGATTGGAGCGTGCACTAAAACTAGGTTACCATGCTTTGATTCTAGGTCGGTGTTGGACATGACTAGCAGTCACCCTCCATACGAAATCATACATTCGCCAATTGATCGAGACAAGGGATCATTGCGATTCCCCGATCACAACGCGAATGTTTTGTTAAGCGAACGGGTGCTGGTTTTCAATAGTAGCAGTAACAGTTCCCTGACGTCATCGTCTCACCGAACAGTGCCCTCTGTTTAGAAATTCTGCCTCCCAATTCTTAGTTTCAACTCTCGTCTCACAGTAGCTTTTAACCATGTGGTTTCTTCACTCTTTCTCCCCCCTCATCGCCTCTCCTTCTCCCTCCTTTCTTGGTGTCACTCTGACTCCAGTGCACGCAAACTGGTCGCGCCATCAAGTAGCAGTAGTACTCGTAAGCTCTATTTTCACGCTGATTAGTGGCAAATGATGCAAAAAATTGTCGCATGAACTGAGGCACGCAAACATAACCTATCTGTCCATCTCGTGGATCTTGTGAAAAGTTTAATCAGCACCATCTCCAGGCCGGATCAATAGCGACCATCCTTTTCCCCGCATCCGTGACGTTAATGCGCCAACCGAGAGCACCCATAATCCCGAGCCGGTACTACCTTGGAGCAGTTGATTCATATGGGATTAGCACTCCCAGTGTACACTCACTTGGAACAGTTCACATATATAACACGCAGCCACTTTCTTTTTTCAAATTTGGTTTTGAATATCTATTTATGTAAATCTAGTCTTTTTATTGAGCTTAGCATGTACCTGCTGAGCTCCTCTAGTTCGACAGAAGGACATGCAGAGCCGGCCGGTGCGGTAGCGTTTAAATAGTGCTAATCATGCAATATAATGTTTAATTAGTACTAACCATACTTAAGTTAATCACTAAATAACTAATTAATTTGCTACTGCTCGTCCTGCTCGTCGGGCTCTGTAGGCACCGAGCCTCCGTTGCTAGCTGCGGTTGCTTGACAGGTGTTGTCGAGTTTTGGTGGGCGGCAGGACCTGTCGAGCTGTCGTAGTGCAGCAAGACGTGTCGTTTGTCATGGCTATCAGGTTTAGAGAGAGAACTGATTTAGAAAAATAAACATTCGACATTCAAATTAAAAATAAAAGTGGCTACAGGCCGTAAATGTGAACAGCTCCACTCAGTTGTGCCACTAAACTTGCTTTGCTCGAGGCTAGCTAGCTAAGCCACAGCCGTGTCTTTCGATTCACTCATTGCTAAGACAGAAGGCGCTCGTCTTTCCTAGCATGTCACTAGCATAAATAAAAGTGATAATAAATTTATTAGCATGTCACTAGTACTTAATTTTAAATACAAACTTAATTAAAAATGATATTGTGCATATGGAGCCCTAGACTATAAACAGTCCCCTAGCAATATAGTAAAACAGTCCCAATAACCCATGGATCATTGGCCATTAATAATAATTTTGTTATACTGCAATTTGATAAACTAATTCGCCAACGTGTCAATAGGACGTAGTCTTGGGGTCTAGTAGTATCCAGGTTAATATAAGAGTTGCATTTTGTACAAATGCTTAAAAATCCTAGGATTAATTAATTATCAACTGTGGTTTGTTAGTAATTAGTGGCCTAACTAAAATTAGTTGTTAAATAGCAATTAGTGGTAGAACCTATCAAACGCCTAAGGATATAGTAGCAATTAATTAATTAATTGACCACATATTTTAGTTAATTATTGAATTAATCCTTCAATTAATTATCAATTGAACTTCAAATAATAATATGTCATAAGCTTCCTAACAATGTGGAATCTAAGATTAATCTGGTTAATTAAAAATATTCCTATCGCATGTAGAACCCACGTCGTAATTCTTAAATAATAATATTTGGTAAATACTGCCTAGTATGTTGCGTGGACTCTAGTATCTACCCATAGGTCTCACCTAATTCATAGAACTTACTTAATAAATAGCAAATACTCTTTGAGTTAGGTTCAATCAATAGTATCTGTCGGTCAGCTATATCTAACTGTCTCTGAATCTGGAGTGGAATATTCTCGTGAATATTCATTCATCCTCCTTGATCCTTCCTTGATGTTTTTCCTAGCAGATTTTCTCCATGCCATCTTCCCTTCACTCAAACTTCGTTTAACCCCATCTATATCCCACACCCTCTAAAACCCTATCTCTTGTCACCAATAAATCATGACGGAATTTAATTAAGCTTATTCAGATTTATTTGACTTTTGATGTTTATTTGAGTTCATTTGAATCCTTTTGAGTTTATTCAGTTGGATTTATTTGGATTTGGTCATTTGTCATGTAACTAGAATTTGGAGTCTCGAAGAAGCAACAAATCAAATGAGATCAAGATAAATGACCAAGAAGTTCAAGACCCTTGACTGAGAAGACTTTGAGTAAAAATAAAACTTATAGTAAATTGAGCGAGGCAAGTCATCACTTTAATCATATTGCACCTACCTCTTTGAACGCAAAGTATACTGTTTCAAATATCAAATTGCATGCTTTACATTACTACATAAATTATATTACTGCTAGCTCATAGTTAATGCCTTATTAATAATTATGCTAGCAAATTGAATCCCTTGACCTTGGACATAATTCCTTGTTGCTCTAGAAATAATAGTATATATACTAGATGATAAGTCTATATCTAAGTGCAATACTTAGCCTTTCTTAGATACATGTGGGCATTACATTGTCTTAACATCATTTCGAATATGAAAACTTAGTTTGGATAGTCATTGGATAGAAATGGAAAAAATATTTTGGAATCCAAAACTCTAAACTTGCTTCATACCTAGGCGGATGGTAAGTAGGACTGGTGTAGATAGAGCACGAGAGTGTGGTATGTGATAGAATTGCCTAGGTAGTCTTAAGGACTAAATCTTGTGATAACCTCCAAAGGTAAAAAAATACAAAACAACAAGTTATAATGTGTATCATTTGGCCAATTAATTTGCATCGACCCAGCTTTGGTTGCGCCAGCCGATGGAACACGGGCAAGAGTGTTGGATAGAAACCTCTTGACGTATAGCACAACAGGGGGCTTCTAAAACAGGTGGATACAACCCCACGGTGATGGAAACCTTAATGAGTATAGCTATATTGGGAAGATGCATTATAAAGGTCTTGCGATAGTCTTCTTAATCAGTATAACTAAGAAAACATGTGAAATATAACAAGTTAAATATCTCTTATGGGTAGAGTGTGCGATCTCTACAGAATAAAAGCTGTTCGAATAGTCATGCCCATGATCATGGGTGGGAACTTACTCAAATTAGTGTCTATTTTACAAAAGAATCTTTGTGGGTAATATGAAAACGTGAAGGGTGGATAGATCCCTGAGTTTGATTTTTCTTGGGCGGATAGAACCCAATGATTATAATGGTTGATAGAATCCAAGTATCAAAAATAATATATGGTGGATGGAAACTACACTACTATTATTATTGCATACTCTTACACTCTTTAAAAACATGGTTTAGTTAAAATACGAAGTCTTAGGTTTTCTACTTATGCTATTTCAAATGTGGCATCCACAAATAAAAGAACCTCAAGCTTCCCTTTATTCAGCCTTACATCTATTATAGTTGTATTCTATGTGGTGGCTTGCTGAGTATCTTCGTACTTACTGTTACTCAATTACTATAATTCAGTAAGTAAGAAGGAGAAAGACAACACCGCGATCGTCCAAATATGTTGACAAGATTGGAAGATGGAGAGGCCAAGACCTAGGTCATGAGCCCCAATTGTTTGCCTGTGGGCACAGCCTAAGGGTCCCAATTGTGTGATGTTTTTGTTTTCGCTGCTACTCAAGGTATTGTAACATCATGGTTTTTAGAGTCTTTCTTAATATTTCAAAAATAAAATTAACCATTTGGATTTTTCTTGAATTAATTAAAGTTTAATATAAATTTTCATAATTTAAAAAGATTTAATTTGAATAAAATAAACTTCAATTAAATTAAAACCATTTTTTTGTTGGATTCCTTGTGTTACAAGGATTTTTTTTGTATTTTCTTGGTTTGTTTCGGAGTTTATTTGCTATTTGTTTGAGCTCAAATAGATTTACTCTAAAATTTGAAATTACAAAGTGTTGGAATGTCTCTTAAAGCATTTTGGGTCGAAACCCTAAGTTTTGATTGAATCCTTTCGGCCCAGTCCGTGGCCCATCTTTCACGCGTGGCCAAGTTAGCCCGTCTACCTTACACCGCTCGATGCTCACCACGCGTCGCATATCCACACTGCCACATGTCATCATCATAGCCTTTCATCTCACGTCACTCATCGCCAGGTGGGACCTCCATGTCAGATCCTCCATTCCAAACTAGGACTCTTCCATGTCTCCAGTTGGACTATTGTCGCATCGTCGTGCCTATCTTAGAATCTTCGTTGTGGCCATCTCAGAATCCTCAGCGTCTACACCATAATTAGCTTTCGAGCCGCCCACCGTCCTCACCGAAGTTTTGCGTAGTCATCTTCATTGTCGACTTCTCGCCGAGGGTGAAGTTGAGCCATTGTCACCTCTTCACGTTGCTTTGTCTCTGTCGCCAACCAAGTGTCCCATCTGTCCTTGCCACTAGTGAGCTCTCCACTGAGTGTCGCTTTCCCTCCACCGTCCAACCGCGTCGTCTCACGATCCACACTGTTGCCTCGTCCATCATGCTGCCTATTTACTCTTTAAATTGTCGCCCGAAAGCCGCACCGCCTTGCATCCTGCGATGTCCATAGGCACAATCCACCATAGGCCGAGCCCATGACATTTATAGCCCGCACGTCAATCCCTATTTTGTGAACCAGTGCACTGTGGACCCATGAACCGAGATGTGGACTCGGCCTATAGACCATAGGCCTACTTGTCAATCTCCGAGTCCAATTTCCTTTAGAAAAATATTTTGACCAAAATTAAAATCCATGCTGACATCATAAATCTGAATTTTCTTCAGGAAAATAATTCCAGAAAAGCCAAATAGTGCCATTTTTCCTTTTTCTTAGATTTAAATATTCTAAGAGCCCGTTCTTTTCCGTTTGAACTCTGATTGATCCGATTCTTTTTACTAAATTCATCTAAAATTGAGATCTATCTTTTGGTCCTAGTTTTATAGTTTTTAGATTTTATTTAAATTTATTTATATTTTGTTCATTTTCTCTCTCTCATTAGATAATGTCTCAAAGAAGCATAAGCATGACTTGAAGTTCAAGAGTTGGTAACTTAGTAAAGACAAGACAAGTCATGACCTTTAATTATGTTGAACATATTATTTTAAATCTATTATGTATTAATTTATTTTAAATTATCATGTATTACTAATTTAATACAAACCCATGTAACTAGTAGTTATCAACCAAATTTGATTAGTTTCTCAATTGATAATTTGGATGGCATGATTCTATTATCACCATAGGATAGGTAATTATTTAGTGATGCAATACTAGTGTCCACTTGGGTTGTACGTTTTGTTTGCTTAGCCATGCATATAGCACGTTAGACTCATCATAACATGTTGATTAATTAATTAATGTTGACTTAATGAGATATTAAATCATGGTGATCAGCCACAGTTATAAAATTGATGTACCATGATATGAGTAATATCATTGGTGTTGGTTGTACAAAATGATTTTCACTTGGTCGAATGATCATGTACTAAAGGGGAAAGTGTGGTCAGCACTTTTAGGATATGGATGTCTCACTTGAGTAATGTTTAAGAACTTAATTTTGTGCACCACTGATATGAGCCTCATCGTACAATCACATGTCTAGTATGGGACAGACCTGGCTAATTAATTTGTAATATTTCAACCTTGATTTTGTCATTGAGATATTTTGTTGGCGTGGGGGGCTTTTACCAACTAGGTGATTAGCTACTTAGTAGTGAAATATTAGCAGGCCAGGTCAATTTGAGATTGAACATTGTAAAAGACTTGTTGTGATGAGAGGTAGAAGTTCATAAAATCTTGATTGGGTTTGGATGGAAAGTGAATGGTCAGTTCACTTGTGGTTTATTCAATTTCTTTCACTTAATTACTTATTACTTATTTTCAAAGTTTGCTTTCAATCTACTCGAAATATTTTTCTAAAGGAAATTGGTCCATGAACCGAGCCGTGGACCCAGTCTATGGACAATGGGCCCACTTGTTAGTCTCCGAGCCCAATTTTCTTTAGAAAAATATTTTAGCCAAAATTAAAATCCATGCTGACTGCATAAATCTAAATTTTCTTTAGGAAAATAATTCCAGAAAAGCACAATAATGTCCTTTTTCTTAGATTTCAATCATCTGAGAGCCATTTTTCTGTTTGAACTTCGGTTGATCCGATTCTTTTTCATAAATTCATCTAAAATTGACTTCTACCTTTTGGTTCTAGTTTTATAGTTTTTGAATTTTATTTGAATTTATATGTGTTTTGTTCGCTTTCTCTCTCGTTAGATAACCTCTTAGAAGGAGTAGAAGCAAGACTTGAAATTCAAGGGTTGGTAACAGAGCAAAACCAAGGCAAGTTATGATCTTTGATTATGTTAAATCTATTATTTATTATTTTATTTTAAATTACCATGCATTGCTAATTTGATACAAACCCTTGTAACTAGTAGTTATTGACCAAATTTGATTAATTTCTCAATTGATATTTGGATACCACGATTCCATTGTTAGTATAGGATGGGTAATTATCTAGTAATGCAATACTAATGTCTACTTGAATTGTACATTTAGTATGCTTAGCCATACTTAAAGCACATTGGACTCATCATAACATGTTAATTAATTAATTAATATTGATTTAATGAGATATTGAATCATGGTGGTCAGTCACAGTTATAAAATTGGTGTACCACGACATGGGTAGTATCATTGGTGTTGGTTATAAAAAATAATTTTCACTTGTGCGAGTGATCGTGTAGTAAAGAAGGAAGTGTGGTTAGCACTAGTATTGATCTAAGCCTCACCATACAACCATATGTCTAGTATTGGATAGACTTAACTAATTAATTTATAATGTTTCAACCTTGATTTTGACATTGAGATATTCTGTTGGCGCAAGAGGAGACTTTTATCAACTAGGTGGTTAAGCTACTCGGTAATGAAACCTTAGCAGGCGAGGTCAGTTTGAGATTGAGCATTGTAAAAGTCTTATTGTGATCTTTTTTGTCGACATGCCTAAGGAAGCGTGTTATACCAGTGACACCATAGGATGGTCATAGCATGTGAGTAAAGTTGTGCAGCTCCTATATAGTATAAAACTATTCGAATAACCATGTTCTCAGTTATGGATAATATTCGGTGATTTCACTCAGGAGGTAGAAGTTCGTAAAACCTTGGTTGGGTTTGAATAGAAAGTGAATAGTTAGTTCACTTATGGTTTATTTAATTTCTTTTATTTAATTACTTATTACTTATTTTCAGATATTGCTTTTAATATATTTATTGTATTTACTCTAAATTGTTGCTTTCTGTAAAATAACCACTTAGCCATCTTTTGGTAAGCATAGCATTCTTATATATTGCACCTTGGTACAAACAACTTTCTGAGTACTCTATGTACTCACGGCTATATCCTTTGATGCTCAATTGTTGAAGCAGAACCATTACAACCAGAGGTAATGGAGGAGGAATACTTTGATGTTTTCACATATTATGATTTTGCTTTCCAGTCGATTGCCTATAGTAAGTCGAATGGTTACTACACTTGTCTTTTTTTTTTCCCGTTGCTAATCTATTAAGCCCTTCAGGCTGTTATAAGGTTGCTACTCTAATAAGTAATAGTAATTGAGTTTTCTTAGTTAATCATGTTCATAGTCGATATTTTATCTATGTTTTTACTGTGTACACTAACGTGATATTGAAGTAGTGCAGAATACATAGAGGGTCTGAATTTGTATATTCAGGTCTCAACAGCTATTGACCTAATCGGCCCGTGTGTAAGTCAAGAACCATTAGGTCTATTTATGTATCGTTCACTACTATTGTATTTGTTTTGCTTTCGTAATATATGTATTTGATGTTCAGTAATGTATCTGTGTGAAATATCTACTGATCTAATGAATAGTGTAATAGAATCACCTAGGATTCTAGATTGTAAATTCAGGATCCAACGGTAGCAGGCCCATATCATCCCTCTGGTTTTAGCATCTTGGTTTAACTCCGTAGTTATACCTAAAATGTAGTACACTTCTTTGGTTAGTTTTGTTAATTGGACCTGTGCAACAAAGCAGAAAATTGGATTGGTTCATTGTATTTGTATACTTCTACTTGTCAACCTGTACCACATTCAGAGAGCGTTGAAACACTTCATCTTGTTTTTATAGGAAGAGTAGGCTCTGTAGAATTTTAGTTTAACAATTTGAGTTACTTAACCTAGTTTTTCTTTGTCAACGGTCATTTTAAACCTAACCCTCTCCAGAAAGACGACACAACAAGCTGTCTTAACCATCGAGCCACAGCGGAACATCCAAAAAGAATTAATTTCCACTTAACTTTGTTGGCTCATGCGGGTGTGGCTAAGCAGTAATCTTGTCTGGCTACGTGCCTATGCCTAGTAGAGTTGGCAGACGGTTTGGTCTACGAACAAGAGTGCGCTCTGCAAAAGAAAAGCACCTGGAATATTTCATTTGCTTTCGATCTAGCTGGTTATCTGATGGGCCAGTAATGCTAGTTATGTTGGTTTGTGAGATAAACCTTGCATCTGACTGATATGGACTCTGTCTAATCAGTGATTAATCACCACTATACTATTGTGATTTGTGAATCAGGCAGGACAAACAAAAGCGAAAAGGCGCAGACAATGTAGTATAGCTAGGGACATCATTATGCAGCACCACTAATGTGTAAAATCTGAATCGGTCTTGGATGTAAAGGATAGCCCCCTTTCTTTGGGCAGTTCTTGAAAGTTGAAACGTTGGTAATTCTTTTAGACATTAATTGGTCATTCTTGTAGATTCAGAAATTGCACTATAGCTCTCTAAAGTTGTGACGATGTACCACTTTAGTCCCAAAATTTGTGTTTTACTTTTTTGGCTCCCTAAACTTGTCTTCATTTGCACGTATGTTGTTTCGTCCATTTGGTAACAGAAATGGCTGATGTGTGCATGTGGTTGCTTAGGTGGCACATTTCTGGATATGTATTGGTGGATGACAAGCAGGGCCATGCTGTCATAGACTTAAGAGAAGAATACAAGTGAAGAAACATAGAAGCTTCTAGGGAGCAGAGTAGCGGCTCGGGCGGTGGTTGGGGCTAGCGAGTAGTGGCGTGGGCAGCATGGCCAAGGCCCAAAATGGGTCGAAGGCTCCTCGAGGAAGGCATGGCCGATGGTAGTGTGGCATGTAACTACCCCATTTCCTGGAGCACTGGCAATCCCTGCAAATGTTTAGGACTGTTCAGTTGCGGAGTATTGTGCATGAGTGAGCACCAAATCAACACATGCTTATAACATAAGAATCAAACTTTATTAAAGAAGTATAGCTTATCAGCCAGGTTTGGAGACAGCGGGCATGCAAGCCCAAGGTTATATTACAACACGAAAGTAAAACCCCACAGGCGTGCCTGAGCGAGGATAAGACCTAAAGCCACCAATCATCAACGAAATAGGGTTCTTCAAGTTCTACATCAATAGCTTCCTCAATATTGTCCCAAGGTTCTTCTATTGATTGTTTTGCAAGTAATGAGTACAACTGTATTCAACAAGTTACAAGAGTAAACCCTAAATTAACTACTTGCTATAATTGTCAAGAGGTGGAATCATACTGGTTTTATTAATGTGATTGTGGATGCAATTTTATTTGTAAACACTTTTGAACATAAAATAACAAAACATAAACTTCTTAAGATAAAGGAGGTTTCAGCAAACTAATCATTCAGATTAAAACATAATGAAATATACTTATGCCTTACTGTTGAAATCACCTATTAAACACAGCTTCATTTACCAAAAGTACGACATATTTGAATACCATTTGTTGTACTCTGCAAAGTTGCCCAGCTTTACCCACAAGATTTCTCATACTCTCAATTGCAATAGATACACGATAGGTGGCATGTGACTGAGTTGAGAAAATAAGATCTTTCACTACTCTCCTCTTTCTAGTCTCTACCTAGTAGGTTATAGACCACACATTATCAGGTATCCATTGGCTAATGCGGAACACTACTGCCCGATTCTGAGTGGACCTATCGTTATCAAGTATGGTTTTACCATTTTCATACCACTCCCCTTGTCCTTGGGCCATGCCCACATTGGAAACCCCACCATCCTGTAGATATTTAATTGAATTGAGCAGTTACTATACCAGATTTGATAAAGCAATACTTGTGATTGAGCGATTTCTATATCATTTACTCAGCATAAGATTCTAATCCTTACTTTTCACCACGAGGCAGCCATCCACAAACCATTAACCCAGTGCTCCATGGCACTACCACCTTTCCAACCAAGCCTCCTCCTTAGGGTAAGGTCATGGAGTTCAACCAACTAGTGGCTTTCCACGATTCTTTCTTAACCCTAGAACTATTTTTATGAATCTACCGCAAAATGCCGATATCACTTAGTAGTATAAATATTTGGGTGAAATACACTATAATTAACTATACAGTAATTAAATATTACTAAGATTGCCAAGGTGAATATTGCCTCAAATTAAACATGATATTTTTTAGTGGTAGGACATAATTAATTTTTATGTCATTCTAAATATTTATTGTAATTAAGTAGTAGTGTGTAAATAAAAGTAATGAAAATATTGTAGTTAAATAATTTAAATATTATGGGATTCAATATGATCAAAGACTTGTAACTTGTCTTACTGCTCAAAATACTCTACTGGCTTGAGGGCTTTGACATATGGGTCCAATCCTTGTACTGTCACTTCGGAATACTTGAATGCTAGTGCAAACAATTAAAATAACATGAGATCCATGCTTAAAACTAATCAAGCTAGGAAATAAATAAGATAAAAAGGAGTAAAATGCAATAAAACCAAATAAGGGTGGGTTTGGATTTTATCGAGATCTAGGTTGGCAAAACGATGGTTTAAATGGTCTTAATGAGCTTGAAACAGTCAAAATGGGTATAAACTTGTTATTGGGCTTTTGGGTGAACAGTAATGGGCTAGTCACTATTCACTTTGGGTCAGGTCAAGATCAGTAACGGGCTCAGCACAGTGTTCAGGTCAGTTTCTAAAGGAAATGGGTCAGTCAGGAACAGTGCAGCATAGTGATGGGCTGGCCTGATGTGAATAGTGCTGCACAGTAGTGAACAGTGTTAGCCTGCCTGATATGAACAGTGCTACAAAGTGCTAATTGGCTCAGCTCAGTTTAAAAGAAAAAGGGTTCTTGCTTCTTGGGCCGGCCAACTTGGCCTAGAGCGCATGGCCACACCGGCCCATCCACATGCGCGCATAGCCTAGCGACCCAACACGCAACCCCCCTTCTTCAACCTCAAGTTAGCTCCGGTGTCGAAACAGGGGATGTGGTGACCACCACAAGGTGGCACCAGCGAAGCTCACCGACGACGATTGAGGTAAGGACAGACTCCAATAACTACGGTGGTTTCATTTTTTGGGGCTTAGATGGCATGAGAAATGGTAGTTGAGGCGAGCGAAAATAAAGAGACTCTCGGCTCCTACAACAGCACTAAAAGTCTTTGACCGATTTTCGGCAAAAAAGCAAGGATGTGCAAACATCTACGAACAAAGGGAAAGCCAATGGTGGTAGTGGTTTTGGCTAGAGTGGCTTGGTTTGGGCTGTCCATGGAGAAGGTGGTGTGATGGGGCGGCGCACGGTGGTAGCAGAGCTATGGCTAGGGGAGAGTCTAGCGGTAGTGGCTATGAGTTCGAGATAGCTTAGAGATGCTATGATGGCAACGAATCGAGTTTGTATGGTTAGGAGCAAGGAATTGGCCGAATAGCCTTACTGGATCAAGGGAGGTCAGCCACGGTGTCGCAGCGCAAGAGTGGTCAAGGGGATGGTTTGGCTGTGCAATTGGTGGTTGTGCGAAGGGATCCAGATGGCCAATTGGGCTTTAAAGCCATGACGAGGCGATAGGGGTAGTGAGCTGGGCTCAGCGACGCAGGCGTGTGGAGGCAACAGTGGCATCGGTGCAGTCAGCAAGGAGGGCTCACAGGTGAGGTGGTGCCAAAGGTACTATGACGCCTTGCGAGTCTGCTAGGGGTGACAAAGGTGGGTATGGCGGGGGGCGCGTGTCGGCCATGAACCGCACTGAATTGTGGCGGGGAGTTTGTGGGTAAGCATAGCACACAAGACGAGATGGGGATGAGTTCAGCCGAAGGTGGTAGGGCTTGAATGTGTGGGTTGCGCTGGCAAAGCTGGGAGTCACGGTGTGAATGCTGAGAGGGCTGAGTTGGGGTTGCGACGTGGGGAGGCCAGGTGGCCAGGCGACATAGAGGAGAAGCGGGAGGAAGGAGGGTGCCGGCCAAGGAAGGAAATGGGGTGGCTGAAAGAGGAAAACATGATTTTGGATGGGGTTACCGAATTTGAAAAGAACTCAAGTTCAAAAGAAACTCAAATGAAAATTTCAAACTCATTTGAATTTTGAGGTGTTTCACGGCAACCGGAGCCTAATGGTGGCACGAGAAGCAATGGTGGCTTGGGCTGATCACCACAGGAAATGAATTTTCTTTGGTGCAATATATCACAAGGTATGTGTCTGTTTGAATAAGAGCACAAGAATTCATTTTGAACACTGTTCCATTCGTTGCTGTCTTGGGTGCCCTGGTGATCAGGCCGTGTCTTTGTGATATGAATATTGTGCAAGCGAACTGAATAAACAACTCACCAAAAGCAAGATGGATTATAGAAGCATCTTGAAGTGTCAGGCACTCATGGAAGCAAAAAAATGATGAACTGTGTGGCGTTTACAAGGCACACAAGTTCATTGTAGGACAAAAGCTTTATTCTGTGTCATAAATCATAATATTTGGCAAAAATGTAGCCTCTTTACCTGTGTCTACAGAATGTGTCAGTCATCAACTGAACAATTTCTTTGAACAAAAAACCATATCCTACACATACCTTCTGATATGTTGCACCAATGATCAGCACATAGGCAATGTCATCATGAGGAACTGGGATCTAGAAGTTAAAAGAAAAGGAAAATGTGAAAAACAACCATGCTACCAAAAAAACACCTTCAAGTTGGTTGTGTGGTCTCACATTTGCCAAGCTCCTACAAAGTATGCGTATTTGCAATGTTCCAATGGTCGGCACCTTGCAGAAAAAAGAGTGCTCTCAGCCATGGTGTAAACATATGGGCACCGAAACATTTGTCACCAAGAGAACTTTAGATTCGTACCTATAGTAGGAAAATGAACATGGGAGCATTTGCCAGTGCCAGAGAAAAGCTCATCATGCCCCCCTAGTTCATTTGGTAGGTAACTTCAGCAATGTCAGCCATGTAAATAGAAGGCTCTAACAAGTGACTTTACATGACGTACATATACACGATTGACTTACATTGCTCTCAATCTTTCTAGTGAAGGTAAAATAAAGCTTACACATGCATGGAAGATGCAAAACAGTACCACCAATGTTCCAATCTCCCGTTGAAAGAACATTGCAACAGATTAGACTTATAGCACCAACTTTTTACTGCATGTTGCATCGAGCCCATTGGTCCCCAAGCTGGTCGGTTGTCGTTCCAACTAGCATTCTGACTTGAAAATTTTTATAATCCTTCCACGTCATGTTGTGTTCCCGGGTCTCATCAACCTCCATGTCAAATTAATTTGGTTTTTGTGTAGAGAATCGACGTGAATCAAGTTTTTCCCAAAACCAGCCAAAATCATCTCTAGCTGTAGATTCGTCATCGCCGGTGAGCTAAATTTTAATTCCTTGCTCCTACACCATCTCCCCTTCGTGTGCTATACATCAATTTGCCCAATGCATCACCGAGGGAGCCGTCACCAGTGCCACCTCATTTACCGTCGTCAGTCACCGACACAAGCCAATTCCAGCCATCCTTCGGCTAAGCCAGCCCCACCAACATGTTTTACATGCTGAGGCCATGCTCGTGCTCATGAAAACTGCCACCAGACATCGCCAGAGGACCACCATCATCATGTCACCCGAGCCACCGGGCTTCGGTTGCCGCACCACCACCGGCCATTCCTTCCTCGATGAGCCTTCAACCCATTTTGGGCTTTGGCCATGCCATTGCTCGTTGGCACCAGCCACCGCTCGAGCCACTAGTTTGCTCCCTGGAAGCTAACCTGTCCTATTAGAATCCATATGGTTGTACAACAAAAAATTTAAGTTGTACGACTACTATATGTGATTGATTTGTTGTTTGTGTGAACATCTCGGATTTGTATATGCACTAGTCAAATGCACGTGCTTTGCTACGGAACATCTTATGTTTGTATTCAAAAGAAAAAAGGGTATACATTGTAACATAAGCCCTTCCATTCGAAAAAAACGTTATACACAAGCTCTCAAAGAAACACAATGGATAGTATTCTTCAAATCCATCAAGTATGTTTTGTTGTTCCTCCCAATTTCATGAGTTTTCCACACTTCAGATCGTATAAACCAGCCGGATGCTTTCAATCATAGACATAGTGAACACTGAGCAGATATAAAGCATGTTCCAACTTCCAATACATGTATGAGGAACCAAGGTTACTGAGGTTAATGCTCGGAAAAGCCACAATGAATAAGAGGTAGTCGGTATTGCATAGTAAAAAGCATCTTAATTCAGAATACATCAGCTACTTGTATGCAGTTGGTTCTAGCTTCACAAATGAAAAGCACATACATAGGTATAGACATTCTAAATGCCCACAGGTGACTTACACGATGGCGTAGTGCATCGCATCGCATCAGGAATGTGCTTCCTTGATCACACCATATTCTTCAACAAGCTTTGTCACAAGTCCCATTAGATCAATAAACGCACTGAAATGATGCTCGCAGAGACCAGGCCTCCACTGCCTCAAAGTGCCTGGATTCACAAATAAGAGGGTTTCAATTATACACCTCATGAAGCAATGCAAATGCAACTCTTAGAAATGTTAGAGTGGATTTTATTGACACAACAAGTTTGCCACCAAAAACAGATATCTCCCTCTTGACCTGGTCAGGCTACAACTACATTGCAAAGACACCAATCAGAGTTTTCAATAAACATGCCATGAACAAATAGGAAGGAGTTCATGAAGGCAGGCAACATGTTAAATGGTAGAATATAAATTATTTACCTCCTTGTCAACAGCTAACATTTTGTAGACAATGGATGCAGTTTCTTGGATCCGTAATTAACTTCAAAGTCACTGCCAAAACAAAAAAGGTTAGTAGCTCACTTTAAAATTTCTCAAGGAATAATTAACAATAGAAGCAAAATTGTGAATGGGTAGGAAGGGTAACATTTGCATCAGATCATTGCTAAATTAATTTGTTAAATTTTTTACACAATGGTAGCATGCTAACCTTTTTGTTGGTTTTGTAAGTTCAAACTTCATTATGTTGGTTTTGATGATAATGACAAATACTATTGTGAGACTAATATGCTTATTAGTAATGATATTGTCTAGTCTCTTTGGATATAATAAATGACAAATGATTTGTGAGACTAATTTGCTTGATTGATTATGATATGGTTTAGTCTCATTTGGATGAAAAGGTGAAATCAAAGAGGTATGCATTTGATACTTACATTCATTTATATCTTATTGCATCCCTTGAATCCAAAATATAGATTAAACTCCACCAAAAGTTTAAGATGAATATGTGATGCTTTTATCATATATTCTTGTCTGCATAAATTTAGGGGGAGTTCACTCTATATTTTGTGATTTCATTAGTATTGATCTATATTTATTTTTTCACATATATTGGGATCTCTACTTTGAAATATATCCTCTGAGTATATAAAACTTATGTAGTTCATATATATACTCACATTGAATCATATTGCTTTATACTCAATTGTTTGTGTTTACAAAAAGGGACTAACATGTATGTCAAGTGATTAAAAGGTTTAGTCCCAGAATTCATTTGAATATTTGAAGATGCATGCAAAGATTGATAATAAGATCAATATGGCTCGAGAGAAAGGTCAGCACGCATTTGAATTTAAAGTCTAAAGCTAACCGTGCATTGATAGAAAAATCAATAGTACCGGTGTGCATCAAGCGGTACTACCGCACTGCAGTATGACCGGAATGGTAGTGCGGAACTACAAGAACCCGGTAGTACCAATGTGTTAACTACGGAACTACTGGAACTCGGTAGTACCAGCATTTGAGCGGTACATTTTTTCCAGAGAACACCCCTTGAAATACTTAGTCTCTCTGAAAACGGTAGTACCGGAGTTTGAATAGCGAAACTACCGCATAGCGGTATGACCGCAACTCTTGAGTGGTACTACTGGAGAGCGGAACTACCGGACTTATAACGGCGGTATTACCGCACTTTAAGTTTAAAGTTTTATATTCAATTATTTGCAATTGTGGTGATTATCATCAATTACCAAAGGAAAGATTGAAGAATCTAGACACACCATTATGAGTTAATAGTATATTTTGGTAATTAATGATAATCACATTATGTGACTAACATTTTCCATGAGTTGGATTAATAGGTTATGTTCCAAGATGATGAAAACTTTGGATAGCTTCATATGTTAGAGATTATCAAGTAAATATTTGGGATGAAAAATAGCTTCATGAGTTAAAGGCCATCAAAATCAGGATGCATCATGTGTTGATACATATCACGATCTCGAAAAGGAGATGATCATGAGTTGATCATTAAGTCAAAAGAAGACAATGACTTAGACTTGAAGTGAAGATATGCATCATCAAGCTTCAAGAGAATGCTCAAGGTAAAGGTATGACTAGTTAGGGCTAAGGATGTGTTTCTAGTCTTTTACCAGTCTTGGTGTTTGGTTGAAAAACTGGATTGCTAGTATAGAATTGCTGTACTATTAAGAGGGGTCTTGTCTAGTAGCTTGAGTCTCATCATGTGTTGATAGCTCAATCTTGCTTACTCTAGCCTCCATGGCATGGTGTTATTATTTGTGAATGTGTTTTGTGAATAGTTGAGGCTCATGCATCTAATCCTTACAACATGTGACTATACTTTGCAAATGTGTTTTGTAAATGGTTGAAGTCCATGTACCTTTTCCTTGTGGTATGATCTAAGTTTGTAAATATATTTTGTAAATTGTTGGAAGTCATACATTATCTCTTGGCATGGTCTAAGATTGTGTATTACTATTTTTCTTGGACTTAGACCATGATAGTGATTTTTTATATCTCTTATAATTTATGCACTGATTTAATGTGTTTAAGATCATACAAATAGATGGGTTGTATAGCTCTCTGAATAAGCTTTCCATAGAGTCCAAGATTACTCAATTCCGACATCGAAGTCAAAAATTATGACCGTTTTTCTGAGTGTCATCTGTGCTGAAATCAGTAGTACCGCGATTTTAACTGCAGTGGTACCGTACTGCAGTAGTTTCGCAAATTACACGGTGGTAGTTCCGCACCTTTTTAAAAAATGGCTAGTTCTGACGTTCTGACATAACCGTTACTATGTTCTATAGTAAAATGCGGTAGTTCCGTATTTTGTACAGCGGTAGTTCCGATTTCCCTGATTTTTTCAGGGGTTTGGCTCCAACGGCTAGTTTTTATGTGTGATGTATAAATACCCACTTGTAACAGGTTAGAGAGCAACCTTTGGCAACTCATTTCACTCTCCTGAGCTAGTGTAAGCCTCTCCGCTCAAATGTGCATGTGTTGCACCTTGTGAGCAAGGAGAGAAGTCTCTAGTTGCATGTGTTGTATCTAGAGGTGGATTTTGCATCCACTTGAGTTTATGCATTCGTTGCACGTTGTAGGAGTCAAGCGAGAGGCTTGACTTATTACTCTTGAAGTTTGCCAACTCCTAAACGACGTTGAGGCGTCGTGCGCGGTGATCTTCTCAAAAAAGGTTGTGAGAAGACCGGCGTATTGTGAAGGTTGGAGTTCACCTACCCGGAGCGGGAATGAGCTACCACTAGTGGATTTGAGGTGGAAGGCTTAATTCGTGGAGCCGGTCCAATTTGTTTGGGTTTATCTCAATGTGGATTAGGGGAGACCGGCAAGTCTCCGAACATTACGGTAAAAAGTAACTGTGTCAATTGTGATTTATTTACTTGTGCTCAATTTACCTTCAAGCAATTTACATTAATATAATTCTATTTGATTGCTTGTCTTTCTAGTATAGCAAATCTTAACATAGACATAGATTATTGGTGCACTTAGGTGAACTTATTTGTTTTAGGCAATATTTGTGCTAAACCAATTTGAGTTAAGCTTCCGCATTATATACTTGATTTTAGCCAAATAAATATTATTTTTAATTGAAAGAGAATTTTTAAGACCACCTATTCACCCCCCTCTAGTCGGCCTCTTCGATCCTACAACGGTTCACACTCCAAGCTGAATAGAGCAGGGTTGATGTCAAGCTCATAGAGATTGCTCCACATGAAGCCCACATTAGACTCCTTGGAACTGTTATTCTTGGACCTACAAAATAAACATTGGGTGAGAAAAATGGTTTGAGGTTTGAGTTGCTTCAGAAGACTAACACTAAAAACAATACAGTTATATTTGGATAGCAACACACTAAGATTCGTAACCTTGATAACTACTGATGATATGATGCATTATAACAAATGTTTAAATGGAAAAAAATGGATGGTTATGGACAGTGACCAATTGACCGTAGTGAAGGCAGCAGAGCACCCAAAAAACAAGGGCGCCACCAATAGAAAAGATATCAGTAGTCTATCTCATCAACCGAGAGCAGGGCTTTGATTCGGGCTGCATCACCTCCCCTTCTGACCATCCTAGTGCCTGACAAAGTGTCATCGTGATCCTTGGCATCTTTGGCGATGGAGAGTTGATAAAAGTTTTAGTTGTCAAATTGCAGGGCACTCTGCTTTGAGCACCTCCTGTTTCTGAAACACATTTCTTTGCAATTAGAGCATAGCATTCTCATAGCACACATACACTAATGTGTTAATCTCATTAGTCAGTACATCTAACATTGACAAAAATCCTTAGCAATGGATAAATTTACAAGAACATACCTACAATGTAATATCCAAATTCCTTAGAGTTGTAGGAGAAGAAAGAAAGGTAACAACTAAAACTCATATGACACATGTAAATCTTGGCCTCAAAAGGCACCACCTGATCTAAAGATAAAGAATTACAAAAATCATGACTTTAAGAAAAATGAAAAATATGCGACTTTTTGTTTCTTTCCAAACTATAGCATCAATAAGGCAAATTTTCCATAGAAAAGCGCAACCATAGGGTAGATTTTCTACAAAAAAAAAAAGCACAAAGCGCAATCAAGTACAAACCAAAATAAAAGGCTTGTGCATGTTGAGTTACTCCTATGCTTTTGCCTTCAAAATGCTATGACATGGTAAATCACATAAACATTACAATGACATCGAGCCAAATAATCGCAGAATCACCATTTCCATCATCCAAAGAAATTAACTTATGCAGGTTGCAAAAAATCATTGAGAAGAACAATTAGAGGAAATACAATACGATTAATGTGAGAAGAAGCCACAAATGGAAAGGCTGATGTAATTACTGAGCTAGCTCAATTACCTTCAAATTTGCATAGCATGTCTCAAGGTCATCATTCACCAAAAGGTGATAAAAAAAGGAGAGAAGTGATAATCTATGCAAGTACATCCTCCCATAGTCAACTAAGATTGAGCAATCTTGAGATAGTCTCCACACATCAAATGAAAGTAACATAAGATTAAGAATTAGCAACCACCACTAAATCCGCACTTCCAGTCAGACCATTACCATTCCAAAATCCAAAACCACACCACAAATTTTATCCATAAAAATGGGAAAAGGAATGATGAAGAAAAAAAAGGAAGACACTGAGCCCTCAGAGAAGAGCACCTCAGAAGCGGATGGCCGTGTTTTATAGGTCCAACTGGCCCCCAACAGGTCAGTGAAACCAAGCCCTTATTCCTTGGCAAGATCTGTAGTGGCGGCAGGTCACGGTCGGCCTCGGAGAGGAGGGTGGTGTCAGAGGTACGCTGGTCTGCCTTGTCGAGCATCGCAACTAAATCCAAATCCAAATCAACCAAATCGATATAGGCAGAGGGAATTGGGGCATCCGCCTTACCCTAGACAACAGGAGAGGGAGAACGACGGTCGGGCGGCTGCAATGGCATTAGGAGAGGGAGGCGGCAATGTGGACCGGGAGGGATGGGAGTCACAAAGGGGAGGGGAGGGGAGACCAATCGGTCGATGAGGAGGGAGGTGAGGAATAGGCCCAAGGAGAGGCACAAGGTCGAGTAGGGAGGAGACCAATCTGCGTGGGTCTGATCGGGGCGGAGGGGGTCGATCGAAGGCAACACATCTTGGGCACATCCTGGTCGGATCCAGAGAGAGGGGAGGTTTAGGGGAAAGATGGAGTCAAGGGAGACGATGGCACGGATTGGGAGGGGGATGGGAAGGAGCTCAGTCGAGAGCGCAAGAGAGGGCATGAGGTTGAGCACGTGGTGGTGAGAGGAGAAGATGGACATAGCCATGGGATGATGGGAGTGGGCTCTGGGAGGAACTGCCGGGGGAGTGAGGAGCGAAGAGGTGGAGGAGCGCGCAGCGACAGCATTGGAGGAGGACAGATTCGGGGGTGGAGAGCGTCAAGATGGGGGTAGCGGTGGTGGGGAGATGCCCGACTGCCGACGAGGAGAGAGAAGGGGATGGGGATCATGGGGGATCGAGCAGAGAAGGTTATCTCCACGTGAGGGAGCGACGGGCGTGAGAGTTGGGGGAGTAGGGTAGCAGAGGGGTGCGGCGTCTGTCTATTTTGAACCTCTTAATTGGCGATGGACGGTATAGGTTCGATGGTTTTAGGAGGTGGATGAATCATGAAGTGGGATGAACCACTATCAACTCCTCTTTTTAAGTAGTAGAGATAAGCTAGCACAAAAAGAATGTTAATTCGTCAAACTATGTTCCCTCAAAAAAAAATTCTTCAGACTATGCTTGCTTTCTCTTTAGTGGTATATTTGCTGGTCCCTGAACACAATTTGACGTTTGGTAATGGCTACATGAGAAGTCCATAGCCTACCATGGACGTGTGTGGACAAATTTACATCCTTTTTGCGTAGTTTGGTAAGGGAATAAGCATGAAAGAACTGGAAATGAGAAGAAACCAATGCCTTTTTATGCTCTTATTCTGACCTCCAAATGAATAATCACTTGGAGAAAAATGTAACGCCAGTCTTGTTTGGGTTGGATGTACAATATACATAGTTCATTTCCTAGCTGTCCATGATGGACCACATCCAGAGCATCAGTGGAATACTGGATGGAGTACATAGTAACAAACTAACAATATAAGTATATATAACTAGTCATTTTCATGCAGAATTCTATTGCATGTTTTGTCCCATGTGTTGGGTTCACGTACATTTCTATGCATGGACACGGCGACACGATAATGTATAAATAATCCGTCTTTTTTTCGTATTGGTTTTAAGTTTTAACCACCTCTTGATTTTGTCCTACTTTTGCTGTTCCCGGACATGCGATGTACAGATGACAAACTGAGCGATTTACATTTCTCGCTTGTTCTAATCTACCGTCACAGCATGTTCGCGATGATTCCCTTTGTCTAACGGTTGCGGAGGTCGGCACGCCTTGTGTGGCAGAGGACTAGATGCATGGAATGGTTGGAGCCTAATCTAGCTTTGATCCTAATCCAAACACTAAATCCAAACACTGGCTGAAGTATCGTGTGGGCTGCGCAGCTGCAGTGCAGTGTAGCCATACAACTAAGGGCAGTGTAGCTGCAGTGCAGTGCACGCCTTTGGTTTTAAGTTTTAAATAGCCTGATATAGCTCCGTTGTAGCTTCCATATAGCATTCGGGGGTAGTAGCCGCTACGCAACAATTGTCTGTAGTATTTTGTACAGTTACCATGCTGCAATAGCCCGCTATGACCGCTGTAGTGTATGGTGTATAGCGGCGATGCAGTACAAATATATTTTAGGTTTTCATATGATTCATTTATTACATACTTTTGCCATTTGCCATTTTAAATCATGACTCCAAAACTTGAGATATGCATAAACAAATAATCCAAACACAAGATAAGTTATTTTACTTTAAAACTAATTCATTTAACTTTGTATTTCTACAAATATAGCTAAGCATATTGCACTCGCTATATCACCGATATCTGCTATCCATTATAAAAACACTTAGCTGATACGCTCCCGCTACACGCTATTTAAAACAATGCTTCTAGCTTCTGTTTCCAGAAGCCAAAGCCAATATGAATGCCCTATTTTCTATAAGCCGCTTCTATCAGCCACTACTTTACGCTTTCACGTATTATAATAAACTTTGTATTTTATTATATTATAATTTCGTAAGTCACATGGTGATTTAAATGTTGTAGTACCTTTAATTGCATCGTCTTTCTTACATAATGCACTACTATTTATCAACCATTACTATTCATCAACCGTCTCTATCAACCGCTACTATATATCAGCTACTATTATTTATCAATCACAGTCAAAAGTCATCAGTAAAAACTAATACGAACAGGCCCTAAGTAGTGACACGTAAATCTGGTGCTAAAGTTTAGAGGTAGGTTCGAACCACTTTTACTTTTGGCTTATGTAATTTGTTATAGTAATTAGCTTTTAAATGGTACATCTTTTTAAGGTAGAGTCTATAGATTAATTATAGAAGATATTGAACCAACTTTAATTATACCGACAAAAATTATATGTCACTGTCTCCCTCTTCACAGGAGGTATAGAGGGCCAGGCCTGGGTGCGGCCTGGTTTCCCCCTCGCCCGGTCCCCCCGGCCCACGTATTTCCCTCCCCAACAGCCGGCCCACCTAGTCACCCCGGCTCGGCTCACCTGGGCTGACCCTCCCGACTTCTCACCCCGTTTCCCTCCTCACTCCTCCCGACCCCGCAGCCGGCATCCGCCACCAGCGCGCGCCGCCGTCATCCACCGCAGGCCCGAGACGCTGCCGCCTCCGTCTCCCTGCCCCTCGCGTTGCCTCCAGCCGCCGTCGCCCGCCGGCCCACGCTGCGGCGAAGCCATTCGGTTCTCGCGATTTCGCGTGCGCCTCCCTGTCGTGGCCGACGTCATCGACCTCTTCTCCGGCGACGCTCCCCTATTGGCCGTCATCTCCACCCCTTCTTCATCCCTCTTCCTCCTACTCATCCTGCTCCTTCTCACAATCTGCAGCTCGTTGGTGCTAGTATCGAGGAAGGAGAGGAGGGAGCAGTTTCTGAGGCGCGGACTCGATCCACACGGGGTGGCGCAGCAAGGTTTGCAAATGTCGCCATGATTGATAATATCATAATATTGTGTGTTTATTTTAATTCGGAGTTCGTACGCCACTGGAGCGTGCTTTGTATGGGTTGATGGTATTAGATCCTTGCAGATGCTGCATTCTTGGAACAACAAGAATTTGTCACTTGATCTAATTCTAGGGTTGTATTAACATGTGCTGCTGCATATGGCTTGTCGTTCGTTGTTGTTTTCCTTTAGTTTGTGAGAAGATGTGAACCATTTGGTAGTCTGTTGGAGGCGTATGTAGGCGTATTGTGATGCTTGGACGTGCATTAGCTGTAATGTGGAAGCATGGGGATCTTAGTATTGGCTGCACGTTTTGTTGTCAAAGTTTGTGAATCCGTGTTCTGGTTGTGATTTGTTGTCGTCGTCGTCTTTATTGTAGTTTGGAAGCGTTTTTACTTTTTACCCATTTGTTAGGAGACATGGTTGACGCGGCTTGTTATGTTATCGTAGTCCTGTCGTGCAGTGATCTCTGAAGTTGTTGTACCGTTTACTGTTATCTCTGTTGTTGGAATTTTCATGGTTGTGCGCCAATGTGCGCCTGCATTGATGGATGCCATGTTTGATTGTAATTTCTGTGAATGGCTGGTGCTATGAAATGGGATTTCATTTGAGTTGTATCTTTGCACAGCAGTATAGTTCATATTTGATGTTCAAATGGGCAAAATATTGTTAAGTTCAAATTACTTATTCCTCAAAAAAAACGAGGGGAAGCTCTTTCTGTTATGCTGGTACCTGTGAAAAGTAAAAAGTGGAACATGTTGGTATCTGTTCACATAAAGTTTCTCTTGTTAGGTGCTAGGACCAGTCCTTTTCTTTTTACAATGTTGTGGTGCCTCTTCGCATTTTATTCCCTCCAAAACTGGAACATGTTGGTATCTGTTCCCATAAAGTTTAAGGCAGAAAATATTTGCAATAGTCTTGTATATGCTTGAGAATGCACTATCTGCTTTAGTTCTTTCTTTCTTCTTGCAGAGGAGCTATTAGCAGCTATCTTTCCTAATATTTCTTTACAAATCTCCTTGCATGCTTGATGTATTCTTCAAGTTTCAACTATAGATCAAGCATGCCTTCAAGTTTCCCAATGGGTTGCTAACTTGTTGTTTGGCTTCTCGCATAAGTGTAAACTACATTTGCACTTAGAACTTGAGAAGGTTAAGCTTTATGTCTGTTGTTTGCAGTAACCTAAGCTAGTATAAGTAGGTGCTGAACTGTTTCTTTGAAGAAACTATATAGCACTTGGGTTGCCTTATCTCTTGTAATACATTGAAAATTTGATGTTTCATTTATGTCTTATTGCTACTATTCTGCACCAAGTTGCTTGATGGGGAAAGCTACAAAGATGCAGAGTTTGCTGTAGGAAATTTCTGTGAACAAGTTTAAGCCACAGAAATTTAATGCACATGAATCTAAAAATTTGTTGGTTATGTTCCCTTTTGCTTTATCGATGCACAGGTCCAGGCTTATAAGTTGTTATTTTTCTGAAAAATACTGCTTTAATGTTCAGTTGTTTTTTTCTTTATATACCAAGTTTGCTTATTTGTAATGGCAGTATCTTTTTTTAATTAGCGAGTGTCTTTACTAGGTACAAAATGATAGAATCATAAAATGGATGATTGAGTGATAAATTTTATTCCTGATTTTTCACGGTCTCCCCTCCACAGCTGTGAAGAACTGAAGAAAGGACAACTTTATTCTTTTGATATCAACTCAGTGAACAAGCACAAAAATACCCTCATTGACGTCAAAGCGGACACAGAATCAAATGTTAGTTCTTTGGAGTATGCAGTTTACCCTTTTCCCTGTAATGACATGTTGCTAAGTGCTAACTATATTGCTTTTTACATGATTTGTGCAGATCTCTACTACTTTGACTTTATTGGACGCCCTGCCATCCACAAAGCTTGTGACTTTGTCAAGCTGCCTGACTACAACTTCACCAATGCCACTAAAAGAAAGCAAGCAGGTGTTCTGCCTCTCGCTAATTCTCATTGATAGAATATTAGAATTTCCTGGCTACTAGATTTATCTCTGCATAATAACAGGAATTTTTTCACTGTGTTGACTTGTGTAAAGAATTTAAATCCTATTTGATTAAGAGTACTTATTAGTTATTTCTCTAAATCCAAGTCTCGTTTTATTTTATCGATGCAGTCATGCATCTACTGAGCTAGGAACAACTATTGATATTTGTGCTGGCACTCAAACCGGTAGTGTTGGCATCATATCATGCTTCATAGGGTACTTCTTCAATCAAAACTCATTTAACAAATAAGATCTAAATGAAACTATAAAGGCCTCTGACCATAAATAATGTATCTTTATTGTTGCCTGACATTTTTTTTAATCAGATGATACGCAAGAGAGGGAAACTACTTTTGAATTGGCGAATTTGTTGGGATAAATTCTAATCTAGTAGACTAGAAGATATGTGTCTTACGTAAAATTCTCCATTTGGATTTTCTGCAAACAGAATCTGTGATGTGTGGCTTGTAGTTTTTCTGTGACTTATTTATATCTAGCACTGAATCTAAAAATCAGCACCTTTGTTTCTCTCTGTTATGCATCAACATGTATTTTTTTTTCTTTTACGTATTATTGGGATGATGCTCACTGCATATGCTTGTTAACTCCGTCAATATTATAGTATAAATCCACTGAAGCAATAGTGCATGTTTTACTGATCTTTCTTGGATGTTACGAAGCTCTTTCAGAGGCTCAGAACTCTTTCATTGCTTGATGTACGCAATTTTGTGCTAGCATGGTGAGTCAATGAGCAGTATAGTAGCTCACTTGTAGCATTGTGAGGTGTTACAGACCTGCACACAAGATTGAGGGGGTGTTTTAATCGGAGTTGATCGTTTTTGGCTAAAATGAAATAGTAACGATTAAAAGTAGTTTTTGGAAAAAAAAATTTAGAAAAAACAACTTTTTAAAGATACGGACGTGAAGGAGGCGACGGAGGCCGGTCGGCAGTTTTTGGAAGTGGCTTGGAGAAACCGCTTTTAGAAGCCGAGGTGTTCAAATCGGCTTCCAGCTTCTCCAAGTAGAAGCCGGAAGCCGAAGCAGGTGTTCAAGAAATTGATGAGATGGTCTGCATTTTTCTTTTGGATTAATGAGAAATAACCCTTACATCTAAAGAACCATCCTTACTTGAATTATCATCTTCCATGTGTTTGTGAAAACAAAAGGACAAAAGATGGAATAGGGGGGCACTTTATTTCATTAATTCTGTATCGAACATACAAAATTTCATATGCTCCTGTAGGCTTTCATCCTTTGCCTTTTGCATCTATGCTTAAGGAGAATATTTAACTGGAGATTGCGTAGTCCGTTGATTCCCGACGCCTTTGCTTGGCATCCGATTAATTACATCTGTAGGGCTAGCCTACAGAATACCTCTGGTTAAGCTAAGCTTGTGGTTGTTGTCATGTTTATGTTGCTCGTCCATATGCATGTATGGTGTAGATGTAGGTGGTGATGATGCACATGTGATATGGGTAGCTTTGTGTCGCCGACGCTCGGTCACGTGTACGCCATCGTTGTGTCATTTTACGGGCAGGATATGCGGATGAAGAGGATGGCTTTCGTCACGTTGGTGCCCTGTCATGTATACGGCTGACTTCATTGGACGTGGACGTGTTTGTTGCCTTTGCCTCATCAGCGCCCGAATGCCCGGCAACGGAGTGTCTAGTCCCGTACGTTTGGGGTGTATTGATGTGGTAGTGACCTTGCCTCGTCAGCAGTAAGCCATAGTTTTGTCTAGCCTCATCGGCCATAGACGTGTGATATTATGGATACGTCTCGGTTGTAGATGGATGATAATTGTTACGAAACCAGAAGGTTTTTGATTTGGATAAATACTTAAATTACCCCTAGTAGGTTATTACTATAAATACAAAGGCGTTGTACTATGTAAATCAACCTATTAATCAATAAAGCCCATGTTCTGGTGTTCTATTCTGTTAGTGTCTCTTGGATTGATTGTTCCTTGGTGATTGTGATCGTGGTTTGCGTTACTGTTCATCTACTCTACGCCAATTTCGCAACACGTTATCAGCACAAAGCTCTACGAGGTATACGGTATGCATATCGCGAACTAATCTATTATGCATTGAGATTTGGTAGATCAATCTAGATTGAATTTTGAATATTCGCAATGCCATGATTATATCAGGTGTGTTCTAATTGATACTAGTCTCAAGTTTGATCTATATTTTGTATGCATGCATATTCATTAGATCAAAAGGCTGGAATCTAGATTGGTTTGAAATCTCACATTAGAATCAGAAACATAATGAATATGGGATTAATCTCGGTGGCGTCAGCCGCCGCATGATCTTTAGATTTTTTTTTAATGAACATACTAGATACTAGATCAATCTGCTAGAACCATGATCTGGGAATAAGATTCAATCACACACATGATTAAGCCATACACGCATTGAATTGAATCTATAATTCATGTCGGCTGAACCTTGAACATCGTGGGCGACGCCACCGTCAGCATGCCTAGAGCACGCCGTAGCACCACGATTTGAACGAGCGATGCAGGCGAGAGCCATGCCTAAATCTGAGCTTGGCCACCACCAATTGAAATCGTGCCCAGTCGCCGGGCCGTCTGACGCCGCCGCACACCCTAAGCCGTTGGCCGCAGTCTCGAAATTGCTCGCCGGCCGCTCGAAGCCACCTCCACGCACGACCACCCGAAGCCGCCACAACCACACCTGGCCCCGCTGGCCGTCGCTGCGCCCGGTCGACGCACTGCGCTTGAAGCCAACGACACTCCAGTCACCGCATACCCAGAAGTCGACGGTGCTCCGGCCGCCGCCTTGCTCTCTCGCACCCGAGCCGGTCGCTCGTAGCCGGCCGCCGTCTCAGGACCGTGAGCCCGAAGTCACGCCCAAGCCGCCGCTCGATCCCAGCCTCCCGAACCCGCTGACCGACCAGCGCCATGGCACTCGAAGCTACCGCACCCAGCCGTGCCCGCGCTCGACCGCTCCCGTCGGAGAGCGCGCCAGATCCGCCGACGCCATGCTCGAAGGTCACACTCCCACGCCGGCCATGCGCGCCCGAAGCGCCGCCGTTGCTCTTACTTCCAACGTCTCTCACTGGAACACCACTGCCCTCAGGGCCGGCCCTGGAGGGGGGCGAGCGGGGCGGCCGCCCCGGGCCCCCAAAATCCAGGGGCCCCCATATACAGCGGCGAGTTGAGGCTGAGCAACTTCTTCCGTGGCGATCGGCGTACTCAAGCTCTTCTTCACCAACACGTTGTGGTCTCGATTTTGGGAGGCCGACTATCTCGAAGCACCGAGCTCCTTCCGATCGAGACAGCGGTTTGGCCTAAGAAAATTGTAGCACAAAGCCACAAAGGTTGGTGCTTTTAAATGCTCAATAGCAGATAAGCATTGGTCAATGAAACATGGTGAGCTTATGATTTGGTTTTCTCGACGATCGTTGATCAAGATGTACATGAGATTACATTTTCAATGGAAAAAGCACAGTGATGAACCCCAACTTCTCCATTATTGTAGTGGTGGACTTTAGTAATTCATGTGGAAGGTGAACACCGAATATAACAAAGACAAGAAGAGCGCAAAAAGTAGGGAAAGCAAGTGAACGCATAAGAGCAAGTTGATTGAGCAGCAAAATGTAATTGAATTAGCGGTAGATGTGCCAAATCAAGAATATTTTGTATTTTATTCATGGATACAATTAGACAGAGCATAAGATTGCCTGATCGCAACCATGTTTTTAGCTGCGTTGAATTATTCACTGTATAGTATTATCAACTACTATTATCGACTAAATAGCACGAGATAGACTTCATGTTGTATTGTTTTTCGCCTTGTTACACTCTACTTATTTTATCCTCGATTTTTTTTACCAGTATTGATTAGCAATAAGGCATTTGTAAATGGAACTACGAGGCAAATAACTCTGATACCAGTTGTATTGTTTTTTTTGGGTCCCCTTTGCTAGTAGAATCTTCACATATGATGTCTGTAAGGTCGGCATAGTGCCATTCTGAACATCATTATAGATTTATAGTCCTCTGACGAAGTTTCGCCCTTGACGAAGTTTCTCTTTAGATGGTTCATCTGATGTTGAGTTAAATGATCTAATTTCTGAGTTAAGTGTTATGCAATTGACTTTATCAGATAAACCAATGTCTGCTATGGAGATCTTTGAGTTTGTCAGAGAAGCGGATTGTTATCCTAATATTTCTATTGCTTATCGGATTTTATTTACTATGCCTGTGACTGTGGCATCAGCTGAAAGAAGCTTTTCAAAGTTGAAATTGTTGAAGAATCATTTAAGGTCAATAATGTCTCAAGAAAGATTAAACGGTTTGGCAACTTTATGTATTGAGAAGAAATTACTATTATCAATGACTTCGTATCTAGAAATGTTAGAAGAAAATTTTAAAGTAATATCTATAAACTCTTTGATATGAATTTTTCTTTAATACATAACACATTTTAAGTGTTTGTTGGTAAAATTAGATATATATATATATATATATATATATATATATATATATATATGTATATGTATATGTGTGTGTAGATTTATATTAGATATTTATACTGGGGTCTCTATTTCTAGTTTCGCTCCGGACCCCTAAAATCCCAGGACCGACCCTGACTGCCCTCCGCCGGTCGCCCGCTGAGTGCCACCCACGAACGCCTGGTGAGGAGGGATAGAGCTGGTCATGCTGCCGGTGAAGAAAGATGGAAGACCGGTGGGGAGAGATAAGCCAAACTCAAGCGTGAAGACCGAGTAGTGGTGGGTGGCTGGGCGCGGCGACATTTTTGAGGCGCTGTCAGCTGAACGCGGGGCGGCCGTTGTTGCAGCGCGGCGGTGCCCAGATTTGACCTTGGGCGGCGGCAATCGGTGCATCAAGCGGCCGGGATCAAGTGCAACGGCGGCCATTGTGGACGGTTGCCGATGGCAATTTCAAGTGTAGCGTGTGACCGCGAGATGGCGCAGCTTCAAGTGCATCGGTGACCTCGGTCGGTGGCTTCTGGTGGTGGCGCTGAGGGTCGGGTTCAGCAGCGGCACCGACAATCTGCTTTAGGCTGCAGAGCAATTCTGGGCTGCCGATGGCTGAGCAGATGGCATCTGCGCGGCAGTGGCTTCTTGGCCGAGCGAATGGCGTCGGCGCGGCAGTGGCTTCTAGCTGTGCAGTGGCCGACAACTGCGTGGCCGCCGGATCGGGTGATGGCCGAGGCCGTGCGGCGGCCGTGCGGTGTTTGCAAGTTTCTTTCCCGATTTGATGTAGATTCTAGTATGTGGATGCAATCTGATCTAGAAGTTAGGATCTAGATATTCAATCTACAGGATTCTAAATATTATACACAAACTGCAGATCAATCTATTGCTAAGAGCACTTAACACAAGATTGATCTAATCATGGTATTACCACATAATGTAAAATCAATCTAGATTGAAACATGAACATCAAAGCATAATAGATTGGTTCGCGATGTGTATACCGTGCATCTCATACAGTGGGTCATGCTGATAACGTGTTAAGAAATTGATGTAGAACAAATAAATGACAACGCAATCACGTAATCAATCAATCGCCACGAACGAAGTAGGTCAATCACAGAGACGACACCAATTGAGAGTGAATACCAGGAAAAGCAATCTTTATTAATTCTCATATCTAATTACATGATACAAGAGTCTCTCTATTTATAGTCTAAGTCCATTAAAAGCAATTCTGGTATTTGTCTATACCAAAATCTTCTAGATTTCGTAACAGAAGCAAGAGTGCTGGTACAACTTCCTCAAGGGCCAAGTCGACGATATAGCCATGGCTGGCGTCACCCATGTCTGGCTCCCTCCACCCTCGCACTCCATTTCCCCCTCAAGGCACGCAAAAAGACTTAGTTGTTACACCAGTTTTTGCCTTCTTTTTTTCTTGATTTCTGATCACTTTGCATGGTGGCATGCATCGCGCGGCGGCTCTACGACCCGAACGCATCCAAGTACGACACCGCGGCTGAGCTTAAGTCTCTGATCGCGGCCTTCCACGGCAAAGGCATCCAGTGCATGGCCGACATCGTGATCAACCACCAGTGCGCTGACAAGAAGGACGCGTGTGGCATCAACTGCACCTTCGAGGGCGGGACGCCCGACGACCGCCTCGACTGGGGACCTGGCATGATCTGTAGCGACGACACGTAGCACTCGGACGGGACCAGGCACCGCGACACCGGCGAGGGGTTCGCCGCGGCACCTAACATCGACCACCTCAACCCGCGCGTGCAGCGGGAGCTCTCCGACTGGATCAAGTCTGACGTCGGCTTCGACGACTGGCGCCTCTGATGGTATAGGCCCAAGGCTCACTCAATCTCACAAATTGTGCTAATTCTTACTGGTAATGTGTATCACTCAAGTAATGGAGGACAAAACAAAACTTGGCAGAACTCTGAATGCTAGGACAGAAGTTCATAACTTAGTCTGATGAAAACGATTTCAGAGTTTATTAGCCGTTGTCAAACGGTGAACAGTAAACGAGAGATACAAGTATTCGGGAACTGAACTTCTGTTAGAAACTTAACATATTACGTGGGACATTTAAGACGTCTTAAGTAGCTAACTAACTTCCTAATTAAACTCCTGAAATCCAGTAATATCTGACATGATCCACGCAATCCAGAAGTGCAGATCTTGACAGACTCCATTGTTGAGATACGGATAGGTTACACTAGCGTAAATTAAAATTGCTACCACGTAAACCAGAAAGCCATGCGAATACGAGATCATAGATCGTTACCACTAGACACGCAGTACAGCGGAAGAAGAGTTGAAGCAGCCGATTCAACGAAGAGCACATCGGTGTAGGCGAAAGTAGTCGATCGTCCTTCGGTCAACCGTCTCCTCCTTGCAATCGTCCCGATCAGCACCGCAGTCGTAGCAGCGCCTCTACCGCGGTCCACACATCCAGAGAGGAAACACCGTGCGTCGGTGTGCTAGCACCAGCGCGCATAGTAGGAGTTATGAGAGGTGGCGGCTAGGGTTTCTTGGGATGTATCCCTCAGCCCCCGCACCTCTCATTATATAGCCTCCAATCGGATCTATATCCGATACGAGTGGATATTGAAGCCCACTCGGAAACTATCATCCAGACCCTTATCGTTTCAGCCCATTAAATGTGTGACCTTATAGGTTCATATACATTTGGCCATAGGCCAAAAACTCCTTTCTAGTCCATAGGTCAGTAGCGGTCCCTAGCAGGACATAACAACCCCCAAATATACATAAAGATCATATCAGATGAATCTATATAATTCTTATGTACAGATCTCTTTGCCTCACGATATCAGATCGAACTCAAGGCGAGAAGTGTGCCATCCTATGATAGTTTGATCCTTCACTCGAACTTGTGATGGATTACTCAGTTGTGATTGACTCTTCAACCACATTCAGCATGGCCATACACTTTCTTAATCCAACTACATTGAGGGCCCCCAGAGATATCTTTCCTGTTATATAGGAGGGATAAATTACATCTTGATCGCTCATATCCCTCCGTATATTTCATAGTAAACCCGAAAGCTACTTTTATGACAACCCAGTCACGGAGTAGTGTTTGGTAATCTCTAGGTAAACTATTACATATGTAGAAAATAATGATGATCTCAGGTCTAAGAATTCCACATACACTATATATGAGATCAACTGATGACACTTAAGAATATAACAATTCCCGCAGTATCTTATGGTGGGTCAGTCCAACACCATGTTCTCTAACATATGTCCACATTATTGATTTGATATCTCATATCTACGATCCATGAAACATGATCATCAATCAATACATATGCTGATCTATAAATCATAATTGTCCCACATAATGATACAAGATCAGGGATAATTTAGAATAATATCAAAAAGATGAATAGAGTTTCACGAACAAGTCACATACTTGTTGATCAATATTAAAGACATTTATTTAAGAGATAAAATAATATATTATTCAAAAGATTATAAACATAGAAGTGGTACAATCATCTCCATGATTGCCTCTAGAGTATATCACTAACATCCATGATCTGGCCGAGCGCATTCTCAGCGGTTCCTAGGCTTCAAGCGTTATTTGTGCAGAGCTCGATCAATCTGACAAAGTCTTCATTATTTCCAACAGCCTCAACTTTGCTAAGGGCTACTCCGCGACCGTCGCCAAGACGTACGTCGACAACACCAAAGCTGAGCTTCGTCGTGGCCGAGATATGGAACTCCCTCAGCTACAACGGCGACGGCAAGCCGGCGGCCAACTAGGACCAGTGCCGGGAGGAGCTGGTGTACTGACGATCGACGGGCCGGCCCACCAAGGGGCTGCTGCAGGCGGGCGTGCAGGGCGAGCTGTGGCGGCTACGCGACGGCTCTGGAAAGGCCACCGCATGATCTGGTGGTTGTCAGAGAAGGCCGTTACGTTCATCGACAACCACGACACTGGGTCGACACAGAAGCTATGGTCGTTCCCGTCCGACAAGGTCATGCATGCAGGGCTACGCCTACATCCTCACCCACCCAGGTGTCCCCTGCATTGTGAGTGCTACACCAGAGAAGTCTCTATTGCAAGAGATTGACACAAGTGTTTAGAGTGAACTGTTGCTTTCATTCAAAAATCATCAGTACATGTTTCATACATATTTATGGATGATGAGGGGGTGACGGTTGCCGGCGACGAACCGGCGTCCGTACGGATCGCCAGCGTCCGTACGGATCGTCGCGTCCATACAGACACGACCGTTAGACAATATGTAACACTCCCCCTTGACCAATGTGTCGTCATATGATCATCTTGATTCATCATCTTGGAAAAACTCCTCCAAAAATCCTGTAGGAAAAATATGAGGAGAATCTGTAGAGTAGATATGCCCTGAAAAACTTCTTTAAAACCTAGTGGAAAAATTTAAGGAGAAAATGATATGGCATATATTTGATTATATGTATGATTACGTTGTCATATGACCTCATTAAAAATCTTGATGAGAAACCTTAGAGAAAAACTCATAAAGGGAAAAGGAGTACAATATTTATATTTGAACGGGTTAAGTTTAGGGGATTTCTCCCCCTGACACCTACTAATCACGTAGTCTTCGCATACCAATTCCATGAACACATTTCTGAAATGTGGAAGTTGGTAATGACTTAGTAAATAAGTCTGCGAGATTATTACAAGACTTAATTTGCAGAATATTTATTTCCCCACTCTATTGTAATTCATGTGGGTAAAATAGTTTAGGTGCAATATGTTTTGTGATATTGCTCTTTATGTAACCCGTTTACATTTGGACAACGCAAGCAACATTATCTTCGTAGATAATGGTGGGTGATGCGATAGTACCTATACCACATGATTGTTGTATGTAGTTAATCTTTCTGCGAAGTCATACACATTCACGTGATGCTTCATATAATGCAATTATTTCAGAATGATTAGTGGATATAGCCACTAGAGTCTATTTTGAAGACTTCCAAGAGATGGTTGTTCTACCATGTAAAAACACAAAATCTGTCTGAAATCTGGCATTATAAGGATCTGATAAATAGCCAGCATCTGTATATGCTATTAAATCCATACGTTTATTCTTCTGGAAAAATGTACCGAGATCTTTAGTGCTTTGAAGATATTTAAGGATATTCTTCTCTCCTACCCAATGTCTTTTGATTGGAGCAGTGCTATATCTAGCAAGTAGATTTACTGTAAATGCAATATCCGGTCGGGTGCAATTTGTAAGGTACATAAGCGCTCCGATGGCACTGAGATATGGAACCTCGGGTCCCAATAGCTCTTCATTGTCATCTCGGGGTCTAAATCGATCTTTGTCCCTGTCTAGAGATCGAACAACCATGAGGGTTTTCGATGGATATGCTTTGTCCATATTGAATTTCTCCAATATTTTATAGACATAGGCTGATTGATGCACTAGTATGTCTGTATGAAGGTGCTCAAGTTGTATACCTAAGCAAAATTTAGTTTTACCCAAATCCTTCATTTCAAATTCCGTCGTGAGATGATTACGTGATTCATCTATATCTTGTGTATTACCAATGATATTGAGATCATCAACATACACAAATATAATGCAAAATCCTGTTGAGGATCTTTTGATGAACACGCATGGGCAATCATTATTGTTGGAGTATTCCTTTTTGGTTAGGAACTCACTTATTGTACCACATTCTACCCGACTGTTTCAAGTCGTATAAAGACTTGTTCAATTTTACACAATATATGTTGCGATTTGCGCTTGGATTCGGAATTGAAATTCCATCAGGAACTTTCATGTATATGTCCGAATCAAGTGACCCATAAAGGTTTGCAGTCACTACATCATCAACTGCAAAGATAGATGATTTTGTACTGCCAATGAAATTAAGTATCGAAATGTTATTCCACTCATTACTGGAGAATAAGTTTCATTGAAATCAATACCGGGTCTCTGCGTGAACCCTTTTGCTGTAAGCCTTGCTTTGTATCTCACCACCTCAATGTTTTCATTCCGTTTGCGGATGAAAACGCATTTGAAACCGACAGGGAATATATTGGGAGGTGTATGTATCACATTGGTGAATACATTTCTTTTCTTGAGCGAGACTAACTCCGCTTGAATTGCATTCTTCCATTAATTTCAGTCCGAGCGCTGTTTGCACTCTGCCATGGTCTTGGGATCTAGATCATTTTAAAGATTATTTGCAACTGTTGTGGTGACATAAATGTCGACAAGTGTAGTCTTACGATCATATGATTCTCCAGAATCAGTGTAAGTTAGTGGAGATTTCTTGGACCCCTGGTGACTCAATGTTATTTCCCAAAACATTTGAATCGGAGTATTCCGATGTTCCAGGATCAGAATTTGAGTGCACTGTTGATCTGGGTTCAAGGATCATTTAGTGTCTATCAACATGGGGTTGATCTGCTTTTACATTCTTTTGTTTCCTTTGTCACTTGTTAGAAGCTGTATCCGTCACTTGTGTCGTACTTCTCCCCCTCTTATTTTAAAATAGGGTTGAGTGGTTTCTTGCGGTACCTCCACTCTTTCAGGCACAAATCTGGCAGAATTATATGATTTTGTGACACCCTTATAATCAGTAAATGCATCTGGCAGAGTATTTGTAATATTTTGCAAATGAATGAATTTCTGAACTTGAAGTTCAGTCTCTCTGGTACGTGGATCTGAGGCAAGAATGCCTTGAACATTCCAATCAATTTCCTGACATTTAGTTTGGTACTTGTTGTCTCCTCCTAATGCCGAAAAATATTTCTCATTGAATATGCAATCAGCGAATCGGACCGTAAATAGGTCCCTAGTTAGAGGCTCAAGGTATTTTATAATTGACGGAGATTTATATCTAACATAGATCCCAAGTTTCCTGTGCGGTCCTATTGAGGTACGCTGCGGTGGTGAGATCGGTATGTATGTAGTGCAACTGAACTTTCGCAGATGAGAAATATCTGGTGGATTTTCACGTATTAATTGTAGCGGGGAAGTGCTATGATATGCAGTTGGACGCAATTGGATTAAGTCAGCAGCGTGTAAAACTGCATGACCCCAACATGATGTTGGTAAGTTGCAATTCTGTAATAATGGTCTTGCGATGAGCTTGATTCTCTTGATGAGAGATTCTGCTAAACCATTTTATGTATGAACATATGGAACAGAGTGTTAAATTTGTATCTCAAAAGCCATATAATAGTCATTGAATGCATGGGATGAAAATTCAGCAACATTGTCCATTCGAATTGATTGAATTCGATATGCAGGGTAATGTGCTCGTAATTGCATAATTTGACCAATTAACTTAGCAAATGCATGATTTCGTGTGGATAAAAGACACATATGTGACTATCTAGTAGATGCGTCAATGAGAACCATGAAATACCTGAATGTTCCACACAATAGTTGTATATGACCACATATATCTCCTTGAATGCGTTCAAGGAATTTAAGTAGTTCAGGTCTGATTTTAAGATAAGAGAGTCTTAAAATCAATTTTTCGGTGGCACAGGAAATGCACATAAAATCTGAGGATTCCAGAAATTTTGTTTTGAGATATATATGACCAATGGAATTGCTAATAATTTTCCTTATCATTCCAATGCTTGGGTGGCCAAGACGATCATGCCATATTTGGAACATGTTAGTGTGTTGAAAAATTACTTTGTACGTAATATGTTGAATTGGTTTGATGTATGTATAGTACAATCCGAAGGTTAAAGATGAAATTTTTTCTAGTACTTGTTTGCCATATCTGTTATTTTTTGTTAGAATGAGATATTACTCTTTGTTATCATTTTGGATTTCAACATGGAAACCATTATAACGGATATCTCTATAACTGAGTAGAGTACGTGTTGAATCGAGATACAAGAGTGCATCCTCAATTTCTAATTGTGTACCCATAGAGAGAGTGATAGAGGCGTGACCAGAGCCTACTATCATTGCATCGCGTCCAGCGATGGTTAAAATATTTCCTTTCCTCCTAATAAGAGTTAGAAAATACTTTGTGTCCCTAAGTATAGAGTTTGTGGTACTACTATCCACAAGACATAATTCCTCCTCCATTTGATTGACTCCAAAAATCTTTTTTCTTGTTTGATTTGCAATCGTGCTGACAACGTATTGCAAGAGATTGACACAAGTGTTTAGAGTGAACTGTTGCTTTCATTCAAAAATCATCAGTACATATTTGATACATATTTATGGATGATGAGGGGGTGACGGTTACCGGCGACGAACCGGCGTTCGTACAGATCGCCGGCGTCTGTACGGATCGACACGTCCGTACGGACACGACCGTTGGACAATATGTAACAGTCTCAAGCCACGTGCAGTTCCATTGTACACGTGTCCTAATTATGCGTTCTTGTGTTTTGTGCACGTACTCCTGTGTATGCATACATGCAGTTCTACGAACACATGTTAGCCTGGAACCTGAAGCAGGAGATAACCACGCTGGCCGCGATCAGGGCTCGGAAGCAAGCAGCGGATCCTCGTCGCGGGCGCCGACGCCTACGTGGCCGTCATCGGGACGAGGGACGAGGTGGGCAACGTGATCCCGTCGGATTTCCATCCCGCGGCGCACGGCAAGGACTACTGCGTCTGGGATAAGGGGATGGGCCTCCGTGTCCCGGCCGGGCGGCACCTTCAGCCTGTGCGGAAATAGTAGTGTACTGAAATGCAACACTCTCCACGACCTTCTATAACGGAGCATTCCCTGATTCTTAGTTTTTGCAGTCCACTTACAACTTCTACATGTACAAGTTGTCACCGTATGCAGCTTGTGCTCCGTATTCTGTAAGCTAGTGGTAAATGTGTAACACGGTTCGGTTCGCTGTAAAATCATGCCTCACCAAATGAGTAGCCCGTTCAAAAAAATACTCCACCAAATTAGTAATTCTGGCGAATCTTTTGCCCCATGTGTTCGACCGTTGCGAGGTCGCATCGATGCGCACGGACGAACAGGGCTGCTTGAGCTTAGCTCTAGACCCAATTAAAGCTGATTTGATTTAATCCTAAGCTCACAAACTTTAATAAATTGTACTTGAATAGCTTATCAGGGTTTGCTAAATTTGTCAGCCCACATTCGGAGTCTTTCATTTTTATATTTATTCCTATTAAGACATGTATGCTATTATGCTGTGAGTTGCGATAATTTTTTCATTCTCATCTGTTGTACATTGCTAAATACTAGTTTTTACTGGATTTACTCAAACTGAGCTTGAATTTTTCTTATTATTAAAAATAAGTATATATTAATTTATTGATTGTTACCAGTTTACTTTAAGTCAAACTTAAATCTAATCTAGACTCGAATTCCAACCAGACCCAGCTTGAACTCGAGCTTAGGGGCTCTCTCAAGTTCGGCTCTCTAGGGCCTACGGAGGATCGCACCTGCACAGGAGATAAACGGCACATGGTTTTCTGCGGGAGGGACCCTGGTGAGAGCGACAGGAAGAGGTCGGCATGAGGTGGTGGGCTACGCACTTTATTCTCTTGTCACAACAAAAGTCGGCACGCAGTGGTCGGTCAGGCGCTTTTTTCTTTCGTTTTGGAAGCGAATTTAGGACTGATCGCACACAGCAGTCCGACGCTTTCCCCGGTCCCGCCTTCCTGTGCCGTAGGCAGCCTCTGATTGGCCCTGCTGATCGTCGTCGGCCAAAATGAACAGCACGTTTTGTTTTTACTGTCAGCGACAAGTTCGAAAGTGAGTTCGAGTGTGATTTATGATTTATCACTTTTGAATTCTAGTTATTCTTAAAAAAAGATTATAAATAGAGATAGTCATATACAACTTGAATCGGTATATTATATGCTATAATTAATTTATAGATTTTATTTTTTAAAAATATACTATTTAAAAACAGTTACTGTAATGTCACTGTTTGGAACCCACCGCTTTATGGATACAAAGGTACGTGTGAGTGGAACACAGTGCGCGTCTACTAAAATTAAACCACGTGAGCGAGCACAGTCCAAAAGAGGAATCGTAGTACGGAAAACATGAGCGTATGTTTTCTAGAGTCGTAGAATTGGGCTTTGCGAATATTTCATGTAGAAAGTATGGCTAACTAGAAAGTTGCACGAGTTTTTCCTTCGTTTTTGTGGTAAAGCGTGGCTACAGTACAGTACTACCAATTTAGTATCTGGAAAATATTGTAGTTCGTAAAAAAACCACACCATCAGTGATGTAGCTTAAGATCTAGACTTCAGTAGAACAACCACAGGCTCTAACAGCTGATCAGAAGTATATCATTACTCTTCCAAAATGTAAATCGCATAAATCTTGAAGCAATACAATCAAAGACAGCGTCGTTCATTTTTCTTTATTGGAAACTATGCATTTTACGTTTAGGGGTGTCTGTACATCAGGCATACATTTCTTTCGTGGGGACAAGTCAAATTGCCGTTCATCGGATCAACATGCAGCATTTGAGTCACACATACGTGTCTAAATACATCTAGCGACTAGAAAATTCTGTTTGCTAGTTTACAAAAATATCAGGCGTACAATAATTACTAAAAACCATTCTATCTTTCAGCTTCAACTTCTGACTTCTAACTTCTAGTTCACTATTCCTTAACTTTATCTTTTTCTGGTTTTTCAGTTTTTTTAGATTTTTTTGCCTTTTTATATTTTTCATATTTCTTTACATTATCCATCGTAGGATAATATTTTTTTCTCTATTTTTAAAATTATTTAATTTAATTACACTAAAAAAAATACCAACTGCGCCAATAAAAAATTAAAAGTTATAAAAAAAACCTACTAAGCACAGCCTAAGTGCAAGCGTGCCAATTAGCTTCTCGTGTGACTCAGTCAACAAGTAAAAAAATCCAACCAAATCTTTGGAAGTCGTATACTTCTTATACCAGTAACCTCCATGGCAAAAGATTTTTGACGTTTTGACACTGACCGCAGCACAAAACCATCCACCGTGGCCGCCCCGCGGCGGGGAGCTGTCTCCGATCTGTCCGCGTCGCTTTCAACGTGGCGAGTGAATCGTCTCCACGCCACGCCCCCACCACCAGCAACCGTCACCACAGGTCGGGGGATATCGGCAAGTGGCACAACATGCGCATTTATTGATTTATTGTTCGTTTGTTCTACGGTGCTATAGCCCTTTTCGCCGTGGACCCCCTCTGGACGGCATGATTCCGAGCAAATCGAATTCTTTTTTAGGTATTAAGCAACATGGTTCTCATTTTTTGTGCCTGAATAAAGAATATGTATAGGACATGCTTAACAGGGCAGTAGGACAGTTAAACATGATTTATACATGCGGATCACCATGTTTTAGGCCCACTTGTTTACTTTTACCCCATGTTGTTGAATTTGGTACTATTAAAAAATTGGTACAATTTAAAAGCAAAATGTACTCCCACGGCAGCACATGTGCTGCTTAGGTAGCTGAATCTCCATGTCTTCCAAATTATTTTACCTTGTTTCTCGTATGAAAAGACAAGTTTGCTGTGACAGTATCGTTTGTCCTTTTCTTTTCTTCCCCCTTTTAATTTTACATCTGTCATCATTTTCTATTTTTGTTTGTTACTCACTTACTCTCAACACAACAGTAAGTTGAACTTGAGGTTTTACACATAAGTAGAGAAATTGAAAAGTACATTGTCATGTTTTCCCCCAAATTTTTTATGTTGATTTCGTGCCCTAATTCACCAGGCTGCATGGAATTTATCTTAAGGGTGGGTTGCATAGATATATTGCCTTCCGAACTCGAACACAGACAAACGAAATATGTACGGCTAATTCACCATTAGACATTCGTAAAAGTGTAAATTAAATTGATTTTGCACAATTTAGACCTAGATTACTAATCTCAATAAGTGCAGCAACAAACTAAGTTTATAAGGTCTTCAATCCTAAGGTGACAAATAAGAAATTCAATTCTAGGAATGTAAATCATAAGAATATAAATAAGTATAAGAAAGCAAACCACAATAACATAGTTATATTTTTACCGTGGTGTTCAGAGACTTGCCGATCTCCTCTAATATTCGTTGAGATAAGCCCAAACGAAATAAACCGATTCTACGAATTAACCCAAACACCTTGAATCCACTAGTAATAACTCTTTCCTCCTCTAAGTAGGTGAGCTCCAACCTTCACAACCATACCAGGCCTCTTCACAAGCTTCTTGAAAAATTTATCGAGCATGACTCCCCCAAACCTTCTAGGTGACGACAACTACCAAGAGTAACAAACTAAGCGTCTTGTTTGACCCTCACCAAGTGCTACACAAGCACAAGTAGGAACTCAATCCACCTCTAGATACAACATATGTAACTAGAGATCTTTCCTTGTTCATAAGATGTAACACATGCACAAAGTAGAGAAAAAAACTCACACTAACTCAAGATAATAGGATGAAGTGCCAAAAGCCAGGATAGAGAACCCCAAGCCAAGCTTATGTAGTCTCCATATAAGAAACTAGTCATTAGTCACAAAATAGCTCAAACACAGATACCCTAGACATGTCTGAGTAATAACACATTACGACTAGTTCATGTACATGCGGCAAAGAGTTGTTGGGCTGAGACGCTAATACCAGACATGTCTAGGGACCCCAGACATGTTTGGACCCTCTTGGGAGCTCTTTGTAAACCTCAGATATGTCTAGGGTACCCTAGACATGTCTGCCCTATACTGAGAACTTGAGATCAACTAAAATTTTGATATCCAATGCAAAGATGCATGAGCTCCAATCATTTGCAAAACACATTTGTAGATTCACAAACTTTAGTATCATGTCACAAAGAGTAGATTCATGGACTTCAACTATTTTGCAAATTATAGTCTCATGGTACAAAGAGTAAATGCATATGCTTCAACTATTTCCAGAACATAGTCGTAAACAATAGCATCATGCCAAGAAGAGCTAGAGCAAGTGAGACTAACATATTAATACATGATGAGACTCAACCAACTAGAAAAGACCCCTCTCAATAGTATGACAACATATACTAGGAATCCGGTCTCCCAACTAAACACCAAAACCGGTAACATGACTAGTAACTTATCCTTAACCTATGCTAGTTAAACCTTTATCTTACACATCCACTTTTGAGCTTTGACTTGATGAAAATCATCTCCTTTCCAAGTATGGGTTATTGTCTTGATGATTTTCCATAGATGATGATATCCTTCACTTCAAGATCTTGACATGATGATAAACCCATCCTTTGCTTCTGAATCTTGACTTGGTGGCCATCCAGGGCAAATCCATTGAGGGGCTTCATTAGGCTTCAACCTACCCTATTTTAGAGCCAGTCCCCCCCCCGAGGCTCGGGAGTCTACTGGGATGAGGAGTGGAGTTGGCTCAGCTAGGGACTAGGGAGGGGGAAAGAGGGACCAATCAAGGGCCTAGTTGATGCCAAGGAGTAGGTGAGACCAGGAGTGACTCACTGTCACTGACCGACTAAGCCACTGATGTATTTATCGAGAATTCATGATTCTTTCTTGTTTATTTTTGTAGTCTCGTTGATACTTAGATGTTGATTGCATATTTGTATAGACAATTAGAGTATTAGACAGTAAAATTTAAACTAACAGTAGTATTTTGTAATTTGTGTAATGATATATTTTATAATTTATTCGTAGATTTGCAATAATGGAGAAACGAACTTGATAATTGGTGACTCTCTTAGCCTCCTGCCTGCCCTAGACATAAAGGTAGACATGGATCGCAGAGAGGGGGGAGAGAGATCATGGCCTGGCACCTCGGTGAGGATGCAGTAGCCCACGCAGTGAGGGCGTTGAGATGGCAGTTTGGTTAGAACGTGGTGAGCCAGGGTGCTCGATGAACATCACGAGGAGCTGACGATTGAGAGGGAACAGTGAGGGCGTTGTGACCTTGCGGGGATGCCAGGGAGTCAGCGAGGGCACATGCGTGTGGCGACTGGTGAGCCACAGAGGCTATGGAGAGCCTACAAGGAAGGCGGTCCAGTGTGAGTCAGTAAGTCTTTTAGGCCCACCTTCTATTTTCATCCTAGCTTCACCACTGGCCATCAACACATAATGTTGCTCTTCACTTGGGGTCTTCACTTGATGACCATCAATCCATGATGCCATTCTTTATTCTAAATCTTGACTTGATGATCATCAACTTATAATATCATCTAAAGTTTTTATCATCATAGGACTCACCTATTTCAACAACTTATGGAAAATATTAGCTCACAAATTTGATTGTCATTACTCACCAAAACTCACCATTAATACATAATGAAAGGTCTAGATCATTTGAAGAGTCAGCATGGAGTTGCAAATAGAGCTCTTATTTTGCTTTAGCCTTTAGGCTTGGTTCGGGGTAAAAATAGCTAGGTTAGCTAACCTTAACCTAGTTAGGCTAGCATGACCTTTTTTATGTTTGGCAACTAACCTACTCGATAAAAAAAAATGATGTCATCTCGAACACGTGGATTAGTAGGAAAAAAACCAGAAATCAATAGGGTTATGGTTAGTTGGATATGTGGGGATTAGATCCAATTGTTTACCCTGTCTAACTCTTTGATAGTTTAAACCTCTAGTCCCAATTAAGGGTGTATTCGTATTGGCTTTTACTGATGGCTTTTGGTTGTGGCTTATGGCTCACTACTACAGAAATCATCATCACAGACGGTTCAAAAACATCATCACAGATGGTTTTTTGAATCGTCTGTATTTATGGGTCAGTGATAATCGAAACTTATCACAGACAGTTTGTGAGCCGTCTGTGATGAATACAATACAAACAGTTTGTAACCAGAAACGCCTGTGAAAAACACTTATCACAGATGATTCTAACCAAAAACCGTCTGTGATACTCACATATCACAGACGGTTCTATATATAGAACCGTCTATGATGTTCTTCACAGACGGTTTATGCTACAGTTCATTCTATACCTAAATTTTTTTCTATTTTTGAATTAGCCTCAAAAATATTAGCTATGTCGTTTGAAAACAAGTAAATATAACAAAAAATATAGCAAGAATATTCTATTTATATTACAATCCACCATTACAACATCACAGGACTACAATCCACCATTATAATAGCAGAAAACATAGCAGAGAACATTCTATTTCTATTACAAATCGAGCAATAGAGAAGAAAGAAAATAGAAGAATCAGATATCCTAATGGAAGCTCGTCCCTAATGCAGCTCGGGTAGACATTCTTAGTGGCCGCCTCACTGTAAGCTCTCGGGTAGCCTTAAACCCAACAAAGTAGCAACAATAGAGGCTACGATGGAGACCTAAACCTCACAGAATTAAATACTATAAGAAACAATGGAGGGAGGAAGCTTAAGACGCATATGAAGGGACGGGGCGGATGGATTCGGGTGAGTATTTATAGATGAGGGAGACTTACGATCCGTAAGGTGTGGGTTGGTCGGTTTCTATTGGCTGCAAATGGGTTGAGGAGGATTGACGGGCCCAGTGCTCGGGAAATAAATTATTACAGACGGTTCTTGATAAGAATCGTCTGTAATAGTATCACAGACGGTTTGAACTATGAACCGTCTGTGATATTAGTTATATATAAACGGATACAATATAAATAACTAGTATCAAAATATAAAATAACAAGGTTATATATGGCTCATATATACTCATTTGAAAGGTTTCGACGAGATCTACAACTTTGCAGTTGAGATGAACCCCAAATTTCGAAGGGAAGATCGAAAATTTTGGTAAAAACAGAAATAAAAAACTTGCGATTCGAATTTGAGGCAACAAATGACCGATTTTGGGAGTCTTCGAGGGCAACTAGCACAAGCTGGTCATTTGTTTTTTATCGGGCTTATCGTTAGCTTTCCAACAAGTACAAGAACGTCAAAAACGGAGACCGTATGCAAAAGTTATGTCCGTTTTACTGAAAGTGTGTCAAAACAGAATCCTACTCGAACTCAGACGGGAAATTATGAAATTTTAGAGCTGTGTGAGGCGGGAAATATATCACATATGGTTCTTAATTAAGAACCGTCTGTGATATTGGCAATATCACAGAAGGTTCTTAATTAAGGACTGTCTGTGATATTGCAAAAATATTACAGATGGTTCTTATCAAGAACCGTATGTGATATTTTAATATCACATACTGTGATATTTTAATATCACATACTGTTCTTGATAATAACCGTCTGTGATTACATTTAATACAGGTGGTTTTTATGAACCGTTTGTGATGAGACGTCTAATATAAACTTTTTTTGTAGTAGTGACTTTTGACTGAAATAAATAGTAATAACTAAAAAAAGTGACTTTTAGAAGGAGAGATCTGGTGGTGGAAAAGTGAGAGAGAAAGAGATACATGTGTATGATAGGAGCAAGAAAAGTGGGGTGTATGATGCACTCATAACCCCTTGTCTTATCTCCGAAATGAGACGATAGCGAGATAAGTGGAGAAGTTGCTTCAAGAAACCAAGTACTTATATTGATTTTTGACTTTTCTAAGCAGAAGTCAGAACCATAAATCGATACAAATAGGGCCTAACTTGTGCAGTTCAATTCTCTAGAGACATTTGAATAAGCGGGGATTTTCTCCTTATGCCAACACCCCTAAGGTCCTGTTTGGAAAATATTTTGCTGTGTAACGGTAGCACAAATCAGTTGTGTAACGAGCTTACCAGGGTTGGACACGTAGCACGAAATACTGTGGTAAGCACTATAAAACACTATAGCACAGGAAAAAAAACCCCAAAAATGCGACGTAGTGATAGAGCGCAAAAAAAATGCTTCTTCTGCAGTGCTACAGAGTTTGCTCCAGTGCTGCATGTTTTCAGTACAGTGCTACAGAGCTTTTCACACCAAGTGTCATCGCCTGGTCATCATTACACAGCTTGGTTTGTGTCACTGTTACATAGCAAAATTTTTCTAGTTTGGATCCTATATCATTAAAGCGCTCCAGTACGAAATACTTCAAAAAAAAGGTAAATTAACTTCGTAAAGATAAAACACTTAAGGATAACTAGTATACTAGTACTATCCGATTAATGTGCAGTCTGAAAAAGCGCTCTGAAAGTGGCCTGACGACCATGTAGGAACAGTTGCTCGCAGTGAAAGAACGTAGGTTAGGACTTGGGTCCCCCTCTTATCCAAACAGGTGAATCCTACTGGAAGTCTTTCCTCCTTCCCCCAGGTGGGCCCTCCCGTCCCACGCAGCCCCCCTCGACCGACCTCTGGCGCCACGTCGGACGAACCAAACCACGTGTTAGATCTTCGTCACCCCTTCTCCTTGACCCGCTTTGACCCTTTCCACGCACGGACGGACGGACGGGCCACTTACCTTCCATCCCAATCCCATTATTCCACTGACGTCACCCCCTCACGTAACCCACCACCGGCGTAGAGAAACCAGAGGCCCCAATACGCGCACGTTCCACACGTTTGTTTTTGCGGGAGCCCCCTAAGCAGACGCTTACTTAGCCCCAGAAAGCGCACAAGGCGCTGTCTGTATGCGCCGCGTACCCTGCGACGTCGACCTCCTATAAAACCCGCACCCTCACCTGTTCCCGCTCACTTCAAACAACAGCTTGTTATCAAACACACGAGCTCAGCTCAACGCAGCGGCAAGAACACACATGACCAACCGCATCGAGACGACCATGGGGGCGAACCAGGAGTACATGATCCGATTCGACGGCCAGTTCGAGGATCCGTCGCCGAGCTCCGCCAATGCCGAGCCACCGCCGTTCGCAAGCAGGGTGATCTCCCCCGAGCAGGAGCACAACGTCATCGTTGCGGCGCTGCTACACGTCATCTCCGGGTATACTACCGAGCCACCAGAGATCTTCCCGGCGGCGCGCGGGGAGATGTGCCAGGTGTGCGGGATGGATCGGTGCCTCGGGTGCGAGTTCTTTGCGGGGGAGGCCGAGGTGGTCGCATTGGACGGTGGCGCGGAGAAGGTGACGGTGGTGGCGACGGGAGAGCAGAGGAGGCGGAGGAAAAAGAAGAACAAGTACCGTGGCGTGCGTCAGCGCCCGTGGGGGAAGTGGGCGGCGGAGATCCGTGACCCGCGCCGCGCGGTGCGCAAGTGGCTGGGGACGTTCGACACAGCGGAGGAGGCGGCCAAGGCCTACGACCGCGCTGCCATCGAGTTTCGGGGACCGCGCGCCAAGCTCAACTTTCCATTCCCTGAGCAGCTGGGTGCCGCCCACGACGACGGCAATGTTGACGGGAGTGCCGCAGCCAAGTCCGACACATTGTCACCATCGCCGTACAGCGCGGACGCCGACGAGCGAGGGCAGCACGGCGGGGAGGAAACTGGGGACCCGCTCTGGGAAGGCTTGCAGGACCTGATGAAGCTGGACGAAGGCGAGCTCTGCTTCCCGCGGACTTCGAATTCTTGGAATTGAACGTGTAGATCCTAGCCGTTGGAGTATCATATGGAAAAGACCATTTCACCCTTTCCTTTTTTTTCTCCTTTTGCTCTTCTTTGTAGCTCTGTTGTACTATTTGAACAAAGCAGAGTTTGTGAATAATCACTAGAGCTGTACTAAGTGCGCGTATAAAGCAGGCAATTTTGGGTTTGTACTTACATTTCCAATTCACAGCAAGGAACACGAGCTGACTGACTCATCAACCGATTTGGCCACGCGTGGTTATGGATGAGGAATTTCGGGCCGAGCTTTTTTCGTACCGGGTGTTTATTAGGAGCGAGACCGCTTGCCTCATTTGCAAGCACGAGTATGAACGTATGATACACATGGTTTGCGTCGTTTGGTGGTTTACCAATTGTTTACTCTGCTTTCATATGTGGTACTCCGATAAACAAATCGTTGACCAAAATTCGCTTATTGTACTTCGTGAGTGAGTAATCGGACACAGATGAACATATTTCTGGTGGAAGGTCAAACGTGGGGAAAATCAAAGAGATATTTCTCAGGTCAAACATGGGATCAAAAGATGAATGAACGCTGTACTTCGTTCGAAAAGTGCACCTTTTCATTCATTTCTTCAATCTTCATCTGCTTGTCCTTGCATTCTTTGATGTGAACACAGCCCCACCACCGACGGCCACAGCCTCTTGAATCAGGTTGTGCTAGTCGCCTAGTTCTTGATGGCTTCTTGATCCGTTTCTGTGCCGCGACCGGCTTTGCACGTGGAAGATCACCTGCTAGCTAGTGCCCAGCTGCCCAAATTGTTAATCCGTGCCATGTAAACACGTTCATACGGTCATAACACATCCCCACGGATACATACATTCTCAAGTGCCACGGAATTGACAGGTTGCCCGTTCGAATTAAGCAACGATCGATCCAGTTTCTACCAGAATTTTCGCCTCCGTCTGGCAGTAACATTCGCGCCACAGGCTCCCTGCGCCGTTTGCTCGCGTTCGTCCACTGGCAGCGTCACTTTCCTCATTCCCTCCGCCGCGAGAACGACGGCAGCGGCTAGCTCGCTCCGCCTCAGCGCAGAGGACGGCTCCCTACTCGTCACCGCGGCAGGGCGCGGTAACGGGGTCCACGAGCGGGACGGGGGCGGCAGCGCCCGCCACCCGTCACACAGCTGGGTGCGCGGCTGCGCGCGGGCGGAAAGGGTCAAATTGGCATGTGAGGCAGCGAGCCACGCAGCTGTCGCGCGGGCGCGGGCGGGATTGGGTGGGTCGGGTGACGGGTGGCGGCGTGGTGGAGTGTGAGATCAGGGTGGGCGTCAGTCAGCGTCAGCCGCGGTTCCAGGCGGGGAGTGGCTGGCCGCGGCTCACTGGGCCGAACAGGGAAGCTGCGGACGCCACGATCTTTTTCGGTGTTCTCTGGCGGCCTGCGTGCGTGGTATGAGTTGTTTTTCAAGTCCTGATTTATCCCGTTATCCGTCGATCCGTCCGTCGGTTAAGTCTTTGACTTTCTTTTAGGGACTCTCTCTCCTTTTCTTATTCTTCTTTTTTTTTTGCGAGGAGGGACTCTGGTCTTTCACGTACTACTCTGAAACTTCCATCCGCACGGCATAATGTAGATTAGATCGCATGCTTCAACTGAGCGAGCAAGCGTGGACCTTTTTTTTTCAGAATCTGAGGGTGGGTTCGGTTGGGCTTTAGTTTTAGCTTAACATATTTTGCTACAGTAGCTAGTTTTTACACAGTACGTCTTTTCAAGACGGGATTTACAAGTAGATTGTAGTATACACTATACTAAGTTTAGCTATACTGGCTAAAATCACATACAACTGTTTCTTTTTGCGTACTATTTCTCATGAATAGCGAGAATTCAAAAACTGTAAATCCAAAACCAAAATCACAGTCCAAAATCCACCCTAAATGTGCATGCATTGGCATCATAATGTAGTGGTTCAATAAAAATGTATTATTGTTGGTTCGGGATATCTACGTTATAATTTTGATCTTAAAACGCTACACTGTAATTTGGTACTAAATCCTATTTTCATCTCTCGGATATCACAACGTGCCAAAACTATTCAAAGTTTCAGCAATACATGTCACGTTGTCCTCGTTCAAGTAAGCACCAGCAATGCGGTTCCTTTATCTGATAGGTTACGAGTGCTCGGAATGAAAAGTTTCCCGTGAAAACAGGGGAGACATGAGAGATGTCCTGACTCGAGGAAGGCCTACAAGTTACAAAGCGGAAACTAGTCCTACACCAGCCCGAAACCGAAAGCAGAAAAAGAAAACTCGGAGGAATGAAAAGACATGTGAGAATGCCCATCGCGTCCAGCCAGGATTGGCAGCCGGCCGCCCAGAGCGTGTCTGGATTGGGCTGTTTTGTTGTTCTAGGACAGCCCAAGTGCCAACCCAAATGTACATGTAGGCCTAAAACATACAGGCCCAGACTGAAAAGACAAAACGCTTGCGGTTCAGGTGGGGTGGCCGTGAGTCCGTGGCCGACTGGCCGAGATCGAACAGACCGAAACTTCACATCCGCTTTTCGGGCCCAATGTTAAAATATGGTGTGTTGGGCCTCCCTCTCATGCTTCAAGCCCTCCTTGCGGCCTTCTGCTGGCCCGGCCGGACCACCGGCGACCAGTTACCTCTGCTGTGCCCGTGAATTTTGTTAGTTTTTTTTAGACCAAGAGCAAAGCTCCTCGTCAAATAAGCGAACCACAATCATGCTGCACACACTGCAGCAAGAAATCTGGTAGTTGATCGGTCCAAGTACTGAGTGTTCTAGTTTGGGAGACTTTCTTAGCGCACAAACGTGCAGCCGAGCTCGCCATTCGCCTTAAACAAGGTCTCATGTTACAAGCAGGACGTGACCATAAGAACGATAAAGGCTTTGATAGCTTCTGACTTCTGTTTTTATTTTACTATTTCTTGATTTCGTTTTTTATATTTTTTTGTTTTTAGGACTTTCTGTCTTTCTTTTTTTTATGTTTTTTTTGTATTATCTGTGATGGGCTAACTTATTTTTTCTGTTTTTAATATTTTAAATTTAATTACACTAAATAAGTCACCTTAGCTATAGTAAAAAATAAATCAGCTATAATTAAAAAAACTGTAAATCATCGTCATTCTGAGTGTCCCCGTAATCTATAATCTAACTTGCTAAGTTGGCAACTGGCGTCTAGTGAGTATTGACCGCCGATGCACACTTCCTGGTGCCATAGCTTTTGCTCTTCTTTCTCCAAGAGCCCTGCGCTCATGTGAGACCTGGCTCTGCTCTGCACCTTCCCGTCTCAGTAACGAAACTAAACCCCACATCGCCACTTGCAAGTAAAACCACCGAAAGGGCTGACAAAAGTAGGTCAGCTTAACAGTACTGCTGGTTACTCGATCATTTGACATATAGTTTCCCCTTTGCTTTAAAGATTGGGGACAAATGAAGCTTCAATTCGCTGCAAGGCTTCGTAATCAGGCCTGCTTTACTGGGGAGAACATACTCACATTTTTAATATATCACTTAAACAAATATATTATACCTTTTTATCATTTTTGATACACTTAAATACTAATTCTAAGCTACTCTAATGCGATATGATTGAAAATTTGTCATTAAAATCTTTTATTTTTGATATATACCCTATTTCAAATATAAAAGAAGTATATCATAAATTATGGTATAAAAAGTGGATTGTTATAAAGTATTTCATGAAACTCATTTTAGAGTATCTTATAATCATTATTAGAGTATGCTCTAAAGTGAGTTTCTAGTGATGATTATAAAATACTTCAAAGTGAGTTCCATGAAAAGTTTTTATCAAAATTCACTTTTATGCTCCAAAAGCGAGTTTCTAGTCATGATTATAAAATACTTCAAAATGAGTTCTATGAAAAGTTTTTATCAAAATTCACTTTTTATATCATAATTTATATATACTTTTTTATATATAGAAAATGATATATAGTAAAAATAAATTGTTTCAATGAAAATTTTTCAACTAATTTGTATTGAAATATCTTATAATTAGTATTTAAATATATCAAAAATGGTAAAAAGATATATTATATTTGTTTATATATATATATTTATATATCAAGCAATCAAAATTAGCTTTATCGCCTACAGATGTGTACTCAGGCCTGGATTACATGTGTGCTGCTGTACTTGCAAGCTAGCCCACGCGCCCAGCCATGAATTTTTATCGGGCTGTCAAACTGTGCCATAACCGACCATGGCAGTAACAGCAAAACGCGCGCACCCAATGGTGGCCCGTGGTGAAAGCTGAGCCTGCAGTTCCTGCTCCTCCATGCGCTCATCTACAGTCCCAAATGCAGTACGTCAAATCCAAGGCTCCAGCTATCCTAGCACTGTGCTTCGCTGCACCTCTCTGCAGACGCGCAGAAATTAATGTGCAGACGCGCAGAAATAAATGGGCTCCGCGAGCTATACGCACTCCATGCACTCATGCAGACGTTCGTCGAATTTTGGACGTTTTTAGCACCCTCGCGCGAAGGAATTCCACAACTAGCACCGAGCAGCAAAAAATTCCATCTCTAGCCCCCGTTCCGGCGCACGATTGAACATCCGAGCGCGACGACGCCGCGCGCCGACACCTGCCGTCGTGCGGTGCGGACCGCACGACCGGTGCTACGATGTAGTCGTGCGGTCGGTATCGCTGACGACCGCATCGTAGCACCGGCCGTGTGCTCAGATGTAGTCGTGCGGTCGGTATCGCGACGACCGCATCAGAGCACCGGTCGTGCGGTCGTCCGCACCGCATGGCCGGACAGTGTCGGCGTCTGCTGGATCGTGCGCTCGGATGATCGATCGTGCGCCGGAACGGGGGGCTAGATGAGGAATTTTTTGGCGCTCGGTGCTAGTTGTGGAATTTGTCCGCGCAAGGATACCACAAACGTCCAAATTTCCGTAAAACGCGAAATGTTCATAAATATCAGGCTTAGCGATGCTTTTAAAAAAGCACTCTCTCCAAGATGGAAAGACAAGACGGCTGCGACAGAGCGAACGAATGCAACAGAACGTGATGAGGCGACGGTGCGGTAGGCTGGCGCCCAGCGCAGTAGGTGCGGTAGGCTGGTGCCCAGCGCAGTGGGTAGGGCTTGGTCCGATTAACCTGCACGGGCTCACTAAATATCTAAGGGTATCTCCAATAATACTGAGTCAGCTGACTATTTGTATGTACATATCAACATATATCCTATGTGGAGGAAATAGCTATTCTTATAGATAGTCCTTTGGAATGCTAGCTTTTAGTGTGTACTCTATAGATAATGTGGAATCCTTATAGATAGTACTTAGCTAGGACCATTGGAGATGCCCTAAGTTTGTTAGAACTTTTTTTTAGAGAGACAAAATATGAGTTTAGATAGGCTAATAAACTAAGGGGGTGTTCGAAATAGCGATGGTTTTTGGATTTTTGCTGAAAAAATACTGTACATGGCTGAAAAAAATACTGTAGCTGAGTTGATTTATTAAGTATAATTAAATTTTAAAAAATATAAAAATAAAAATGACACGTTAATCTAGAGCGAACGATGCAAAGGAATACGGAAAAAAAATCAGAAAAAAACGAAATTTTTTTTTACTGTAGCGCACTACAGTAAAATCGTCGCCACCGCTCAACGCTTGCGATGGCAAAAGCCAACTTGAGCGGGGTGTAACACCATCCGATAAACTGACATCATCAACCCTATCTTTTAAGTAATGCAAATATATTATTAAAAAAAGTAAAAATGGACAACATGTAACTCGACATAGCACTTCATAATGAAAATGCGAATTACAACGGCCCTAGGGGTGAAAATATGAAACCGCACGCCACCCACATGGCGTGGCGGTCATTTGGGTGGCATAGACGTGGTCGGTTGTCGTGGTAATGGCAGGCGTAATTGCAACTCGGGTTAGCATAGCAACAATACGAGTGATAGTCGCTGTTGAGGTGTACAACATCCCCGTTGTTACTCTTCCTGATCCTCTGCCATTGGAGCTCATCATTGTTGGTCCTCTCGGTCTGGAGCTACTCCTATAACTCTTCTATGTAGATATGCTGTTTGTGGATGTAAACCTAAGCGAGTATTGGATACAATAGATCTACCCACTCGATGAACTTATAATCCACTGTCTGCAAGTAAGACGAGATTAGTACAAGCGTTCTATGTATGCAAGTATATGTAGATAATAGACCACTTACCATGAATAGAGGGCAACGAAAGAATTGATATCCTAGGTGCATATGGTCGTCACAAACCTACACCACCATGTCAAGGTTGTGCTTGCATTGTAGCCAAGGGTCGGGGATATATGGATAGTCGAAGGAATTTCTAAGGTTGTACTGCTCTCTGATTTTGAGCGGTAGATCAAGGCTTAAGGGGTCAAGGTCCAGGGTAATGAGAACATATCTCCTATGGATACAACCATATTTGCTATGTTTGTTGTTCCCACTGCAATATCTCGTACACATCACTTAAATTATTATGTGAGCTCATTTTTAGGAGTGCATTTGTATTATATGAACTATATGATGCTACCTAATGATAAAAATATAAATTTGTGCAGCACCACATCACTTTTGGATTAAGACGAGCAAGGGTTCAAGCTGGACCTATTTTGAAATTCAATTCGGTATCCAGAGACATCATCGATTTTAAATGCGCATAACTTTCATATACATAGTCCATTTGAGCTCTACGAGTACTTGATAGAAAGTTTATCTCGTCATCTTTCCAAATGATCTAATCTCACCTTTAAATTCTTTCTGAGCTCATTACAATCATCAAAAGAATATGATGCACCACTCCAAAGACAGCACCGACTTTAAACGTGCATAACTTTACATAGTCTGTTTGAGCTCCACGAGTACTTGATTGAGAACTTATCCAGTCCTCTTTCCAATGGATCTAGCCTTACTTCCAGATTCCTTTTGTGTGCACTGCGATTACCAAAAAAGGCACTATATCACCTATTTGGGCCAATTTAGACCTTGTAATCGTACCAGGCTTGGCCTATATGGTAGCTACTATTCACGTGGTACTGTTTATGCATGAATACTATCATGAATAGTAATACCTCACCATCTCCTATCTTATCAGTATTTCGTAAATATTTGCAATATATCATATTATGTTTTACCTTGTTCTTGTGTGTTCTTCAGTTGCATGCAGGAATAGACCTCTGTGGTTAGGTCAATCGTATTCTTGGCACGTTTGATAGCGACCCAGAATGTAGTTTAGCGTTTACTTGGTGTTTTGACCGTGACCGGTTAGAAGCCTGTGTCATCAAAATCATTCTCCTCCAAATCAAAATTATCATTCTATCGGAAGATCGGGACCCCATTGCCTCATCACAGGGGACTGTAGATGCTCATGTCTCTGATGTAAGGGTCACGACCTCGAAACTTAGCCTGTGTCCGTCGTCCTCTTCCATGTCTTGAGCTTCTAGCTTTGTACGCTATGCTTCAGTCGGCATAGTGCGATTACCTATAATACAGAAAATTATGCTTGAGTGCCCTGTACGAAGTGTGCATTAAAATTCTATATTAGTGTCCATACAAAAATTCATATTAAAAGTTATAGAAAAGAACATGGCAACATTAGGACTGAACTTAATTTGAAGTGCACATAATTTGTATTGTTGAACGTTAATTCATTGCGAGTTACATTGCAAGAAATGTCAACCTTATAAAGAATGAATGAGTACACATGAGCAAGTGCTATAAATTGCCATGTGTACGGGGTGATTGATGAAGTACGCCTACTCAGGCAGTTTCTCATGGAGTGGCTTGCTATCTTGTATAGCCTACACTTTCATGGCCTCGCCCGTTGGCCATGTTAGCTGTCATCTATGTCATTGCAAATGTGGTGAGACCGTCATCTTTCGCGCCTAAGCTATTTCCATGTGCCGTTTCATACCCACTTCACTTCTCCTAGCCAAAAGTCCCTGTAATGTATGTCCACCCTGTAGAAGTTGAACTCAACACTCTAAGTCCCACATAAATGATGGAGGTTATAGTTTTCCAAAATATAATGTGTGGAGGACTGCCATCACGTAGCTCACGCAGTGTAAATATGGAACAAGGCTTGTGAAGGAGCATCTGCTTATTGCATGTGCAGGTCGTGACTTTACCGATGCTGCATGTATGCTTGCAATTGCCTCTGACGTGGCCCATGATGTACTTCTCCCTCAAATGGACCTCGACCTTCTTTCTCACCCTGTCCATGGTCCAAGCATGAGTGAACGAGTCTTCACCATTTTCTACTCTATGTACGACTGCATGACTTTTGAGAGTTGCCTTCCTTATTTAGGTGCTTCATTGCAATCATGGCTCTGTTAACAAAGTAGCCGACAGTGTGGTTCCACTCTCATCCACAATTATAGTGATAGGGAGAGAGTGCATACCCTTCAACACAACATTGTACACCTTAGACATATTGATCATCACAATCCCGTATCTCACACCATCAGTATCGTGAAGTAGGGACCATTTCTCCATGTCTAGGGCATGCAAGCTAATCGAACTCACCCATGTTGTAGGAGTGGTCCATCCTGCTAGTTCCTCTCCCTGCGACTCCCTTACATGTCTGGTGGTCTCCTCGTCAAGCCCTCGCCATATTGCGTTGAACTTGCGAATCTGGTTCTGCATGCACAGCTTCTTAAACTTCTTCATCAACTCTTTGTTATGGAAATGGGTGTGGAAGTTCACTGCTAGATACCTCATACACCAACTAGTCATCACGCTGTTTTACTAGAAGGGTGGTTTAGTCCCTTGTTGCATGGTGCTCGGAGCCAATAGTAGCCTTGCGTTGCTATCTGTGTAAGGCACATGTTGGGCTGGTCTTAGACTACTACTTGCTTCACATTTGGCCAGAAACCATAGCTAGTCATCAGTATTCTCATTCTCCAGAATTGCATAGGACACTAAGAGTAGCTGGTCATTTGCGTTGGTGGACATCGTCGTCAACACCTTGCTCTTGTACATACCGGAGAGGAATGTATCGTTCATCGTGAGCACTAGATGACAGTACTTGAACTCCTTGATCGCCTGCCAAAACAACCAGAACTTCTAGTCAATGATGAAATAATTGGGCCCTTTGTAGGGTGCACCCTCACCATCTTGTTTACATATGTCCTGGGATTGACTTCAACAATCTATACAACATTTTTGGCACGAAGTCGTAGGCCTCCTCGTACATGTCATACATCCCATGTATGACTTTCCTCCTTATCTGCCATACTTTTCCATAGCTAACTGGGAAACCAACCAGGTTCATGGCATCCGCAACTACGAGATGATTTATCAGACTTGTGACAAGTGATGAGGTCACATTGCATTGCCTGTGCGTGGCTCCGTAAGCTCACTGGTTTGGTCCTTGACCACCATTATTCAGAAGTTCATTGCACCACCTCTGAATCTCAGTGCACTAACCTTCCCAGGACAAGATCCATCTACACACTTCACCACATATGTATTAGGGTTTGACCTATGTATCCAATACACGCGACTTATGTGGACAACATATCTTGCAATGGTTTGCTGCGCGACAACCTTGTTGGAGAAGCGTTGCCCTTCGAGGAGAGTGTCTTCGTCGAAGGACCATTCCGAGCCATCTTCGGACAGCAAAACTCGGGAGACCAATGCAACAATATCCAATCTTGAGGGGATGTGCTCAACATCCGTACACATAATACCACCATATGCACATGCCCCACCATCACCTACACCAATCTCATCTCCATTGTTGACTATGTCTGCAACCTCCTTGCCAGAATGGCTTTCATCCAACAAATCATTTAAATATTTATGGAAATCAATACACACTGCCCACCATCTCCGTGACCTTTTGTTGCCTCAAAGTTATGAGCCAATCTCGACAGTCGTTTATCATTCCGACCGGCACCATCTTCCACCGCACCAACACCATAGCTAGCATCAGCAGGTTCCACTTTGCCACCACTATCCCTATCAACATTATGCTCCACATCGCCACCACCAATCAACTGCAGCACTTCCACGCTTCCACTCCTGCTGCCCTCGCCCCTACTTGACGCCTCCGTCCTCTCGACAAACTACACATACACTATTGACCTTCCATATATCATCACGATCTCCATGTACTACCGTCAAGCGACATTGCCAACTACCTTCTTCAGCTCTCATAACCCCCCCCCCCCAATTTCCATCCACTGTGGCTGCCACTGCTTCGATGACGAGCTTCTTCCTACCAACCTCCCTATGAAATGCTCTCTGCACGCACCTCCTAAGCTCAAGGAAACCATTTCCTAGGCCCCAGAGCCTGGATTATGGTCCTTTCACAATTTTAAAGGTCCACACGTACAGCCCGTCTGTACGACACCCTCCTCGTAGAACACAAACAAGTATTCCATATCCGACAACAAGTACCTACCAACAATGCAGACGAAATACACTTATTTTAGACGATGCTAAATACACCTAAATATAATGTAAAATAATCATCCATATGTACATAGTTGAGCTACCAATTATGCCTATGGTCATATGCTAATAATATAGGTACACATATATTTTCTACATTATTGGCAATGACACTAGAGCAGTACATATATACGTGCATATCTAATTTACAAATGGCAACGATAAGTGTACAAATAGACCTTTCTTATCGTTATTATAAAAAAGTTATAAATAACAATAGTGTACAAATAACAACAACGTACAAATAATGCGCCACTAACATTACAAATAAACTATAAAAAAGGTATAAATAATAGCAATATACAAATAATAATAGTGTACACATAACAGTACAAGAAAGGTCGGCTGTTAACAAAGAATTGTTATTATCGCCACTAATACATCACTAATATGGGCAATTATAAAATATCGTCCGCACAAACTAAATACATATATCATCTAAATATGGTTGCAAAGCATATTCTATACAACCAAACCATTGTTAAGATAACAAAATGTCAATGACATATTAAACGCATTTTCTCACATGTGAATGAAACGTATCTCTTTGTAAAAGTCTTCACCAAAATCACACTAATTTCAACTATGAAATCCCGTAAATCACATCAAGACCACTTAAAACAAAACTAATTCAAACTTTCTTCTACTCTTTCTTTCTTTTCTCTTGGGTCTCTTTCGCTTGGTAGGGAAGATCCTTAACTGCGCGGCTTCAGATGAGATAGCAGAGAGGGATGCGATCCATTTTATGCACGCGAGGAGGCGTTGCCGACTGACAGTCTCACGCAGGCACGTGGGGTTGCTCCAAGTCCAACCGAAAGCCACGAGAACCACTGTCGAGTGCATCGCACCCGCCTGGTCAGCCACCCAGCCACTTGTTGAGGTAGCGCATGCAGCTCGGCAAGGCTACTGCCGAGCTCCGCTGCCAAGCCAATGGAGCTCAATAGGAGCTACCGAGCTAGGGATACTCGGCAGCGCGAATAGTTGCTCCACCCTCCATGCCTCACCTCCTCCTGCTGCACTTGGTGCCCTGCTGCGACCACACTGACCTGCTGAGCTAGGGGGCGTGGCAGGTGATAGATATTATCTGTCATATCTTTAGAGCTCATGGAGAGAGCTATTTTTGTAAAATCTGACATTTATGGCTTATAAACAGTTCCGTGAATGCCGTCCAGAAAAATGAGAAAGATACATCTATCCAACCAACCGATCGATCAGACCGGACGCCCGGCCAGCGCTGGCGTACATGATAGACAAACGTGCATGAACTTCGATTCTTTGAACCCATTTAATTAATTGCCGCCAGACTAATTCCGTGCCGACACTCTCGGAGCACTCGTGTCTGCGTGCACGCCGAACCGCAGCTAGCGTTTTCTTCTCTCTTTTCTCGCAAGGAGCTATAGGTGTTCGATAGCTATAGGGCCGTTGATCAAGCTGCATCGCATTTACTCAAATCTTCTCAGTGTTTACGTACGGTTTGCAGATCACTGCCTTAGGAGACAATCGATATGTCTGATGCATCACGTGGGAAAATAGCACATGCGTGCCCATGCCGTGCATGCATGATTGATCCGGTCCACTCGTACGGCCCCGGAGCGCGACGACTGTGCGAGAGGAGTTTTCGTTTTTGGGAGAGGGATGTGTGTTCTCGTATGGCTTCTTTCTTGGCGATGGCAACGTCGAGCTCCCATGTTAGTAATGGATGGATTCATACGCATGGTTCATGGACCTATATTGTTAGCCATCTCGACAAAAATATGTATGTTGCCATCGCCAATCAAGCCATAAATTAAGGCAAGGCCGTTCTAATATATCCGTCATGCCAGGCTGCCAGCAACGATCTTATACTAGTATTTCATCGTACTGTAGTGTATGTCTGGAGTATGTGTGCACTAGATATGGTGCCACGCGGCGTTACGTGGCGTGTTCCTTGACTTTTCGCGGGCATGCATGCACTTCAATTAATGCGACAATCTGCCCGTCTGTCTCTCTAACCGCATTGCTCTAGATCTGTTCCGCGACTTGATCGAATTGCAGGTCAAACGAACATAAATAAGAACTATTTGTTAGGTATGTGATCTCAGGCCAATCAGCCAAAACGAGAAAGAAAGATTACAGCGCCCTGATCGGGGGAATTTTCCATATTTTGGTTACGGTCCCCCGTTGCAACAAATAAGCAATATAAAGAAGGGGCTCCGGCCTCTCACGAGAGACGTACGTTTTCCGTGAGAGCCAAAAAGCCCCGTACAATACTAAAGACGTCCGATCTATTGCGCGCTGCTAGCAACGGGAAGACCGTCGCCGCCGCTACTACAGGACGCCGCCGGCGACCCTCTGGACGATCTCCACCGACTCTTCCTCACGCCTGCATCACGCAGGCACGGGTCTTCGCTCATGGCGTTCATCGGCGACCGTAAGTCATGATTCTCCTCTACTCTAGATGTTCTAGCACTAAACTAGCAAATCACGTCACATGAATAAGGATTCAAGAACCAACATTTGGTATCAGAGCCATCTGCTAGTTTTCTAGAACTCTAGTCCTCTGATGAATGCATAGAATCGAGAACGAGGGGATTTTATCAAAACTCAAACTCCAGATCGGCAACAAAAAAAAAAAATTGTTGCCTGCTCTGCCGCCGGCAGCCTTGGCCGGCCGCCTAGTTGCCAGCAGCCGCCTGCGCCCTGGCGCGTCCGGCCGCGAGTGCTCAGGCGCCTCCTGCTGGCGCCCTGCGCGCGCGCTGCTGCGCTGCTTGCTGCTGCCTGGCCGACCTTGCGCCCAGGCCTCCCTTGCGCTGCTGCTGCCCGCCGCCCCTGTGCTGCTGTCTGCGAGCCAGCCGCCGGCTGCTCGCTGCCAGCTGCCAGCTGGCTGGCTTGCCGCTTTCGCGCCGCTGCCACCGCCGCTTAGCACCCGCGCCCAGTGGGCTGCGCTGCCGCTGAGCGCGTCTTTACTGCGCGCGCTGCTAGCCGGCCGCCTGCGCCGAGCAAAGCCACCGCCATGACCACCTACGCCACGCGCGAGAGCAGCCGCATGCGCCCGGCCGGCCGAGTCTCCTCTGTTAGATCCGAAAATCAAGGGATGGTTTTGGAAATGAGTGGTGGACCTTTTTTCTTGGGGAGCTAGGAGCCTGTGCGTTTGGGAATATGGAGAATCCTCTTTGACCGGTCCATGGATCTGGATTGGGTTGGAAACTTTCAAAAGGCACAAGTTTGTTTTGCTTTTAGAATCTTATGTATATGTATTTCAGTATATATATATACATTATGTATATTTTTTTAGGGATATATATATATACATGAAATCGATTTATGGTACATATTTCACGTTGTTGTTTTTAATTTAACATATACATATTTCATGTATTTATGATTTACATAATGTTTAATTCATGATTATCTATGATGTCTCTTATGTGAAATTATTGCTGCATAATGTAACTAAGCTGCTGCAAATATTATTATGCTATCGTTTCCGCTGCATGATGTCCTCCCCTAATTGAATGGAACCAACGAGAAATTCAATTAGAGGGGTATAATTAATTTTACGTGCTATTACTTTTGGACTAACGTTAATTGTAATAGCATGTTATCGATTACGTTTATTCTTGATATGTTTTGTTTTGGCCATGCTATTACTCCTTGACCAACGTCAATTGTAATAGCATGCCCTAAATTATGTTAAATTTTTCGTCATCTGCCCAACGGTGATACGAAAAATTATTATGAGCATGTTGTTAATCATACCAACGTAAGATTAATTTTTCATGCAAATCAATTATGTATTTTCCTAATGTAAAATTTTTTTAAATTTTTTCAGCTGGTTCTATTTCGGCTCAGGTTAATGCAATTGAGCCACTTAATGGCAGCAACTTCCAGAAATGGAAGTTCACCCTTATGACGACTTTCCAGCTCTTGGACCTAGACTATGCGTTTAGGTTCGATGAGCCTGTCGCTCCTAATGAAGGAGATGACAATTTTGACGATAAAATGAAGGAATACAAACTTAATGTTGAAAAGTGGGAGCGGTCTAACCGCGTTTCACTTGCTGTCATGAAAAACTCCATCAGTGAGGCTATTAGGGGAGCAATCCCTGAAAAGGAAAGGGTGAAGGATTACTTGTCCTCCATCGAGAATCATTTTAAAGGATCCTCTAAGGTTTATGCTACCACACTGATGCACAGGCTCATGAACACAAAGTACAATGGTACTGGAAATGTCCGTGAGCACATCATGACCATAATCAATATTGCTGCCAGACTTAAGACAATGGACATGGCAATTTCCGACGGTTTTGTTGTCTATTATATTATGATGTCTCTTCCTAAGCAATTTGAAGCTTTCAAGGTGAACTACAACACCATTAAAGACAAGTGGACAATGAGCGAGTTAATCGCCAATGTTTCTCAAGAGGAAGAGAGGCTCAAGGTCAAGGGGTGATGATGTTGTGAATCACATCAACTTCTCAAACAGAGCTGGCTCCTCTAAAAATAGAGGAGGCTATAAAGGAAAGGGCAAGAAGGAGCAAACATACTCCCCTTATAATAAAAGGCCACAGCATCCACAGCGTCCTCAAGCGCCTAAACACGCTTCAGGTCCTGGGAGCTCAAATGGACAAAAGAAAATGATGAGTGTCATTTTTGTCACCCAAGGACCATTTCAAAGATAACTGTCCTGGATGGCTAAAATGGCTCGCCAAGAAAGGTACTTATGAAATTACTTTCGTTGATGAAGCATTTTATGCTGATTTTCCTGTAAATTCTTGGTGGATTGATTCTGGTGCCACTGTGCACGTTACGAATTCCTTGCAGGGATTCCATATGTTGAGAAATCTCAGAGGGAAAGAAGCCTAAGAGTGGCTAATGGAATGGAAGTGAAATTAAAGCCATTGGATCAGTTTCTTTAGTTTTGAATAAAGGTTTTGTAATAGACCTTAATGATGTTCTTTATGTTCCCTCGATGAGAAGAAACTTAATTTCTGTCTCATTATTAGATAATGATGGATATTCATGTAATTTTGGACACGGACAGTGTCTTGTTTACTTCAATAATAATAATGTTGGTCGTGCCATCCGACACGACAAGCTTTATATGTTATCCTGCGCAAGATTCTCCTATATCCATGAATGTATGTGATGTGAATAAAAAGCATAAGCGAATTGATGAGACCGTCGAAATTGTGGCACTGTCGTTTGGGCCACATTTCGAGGGGGAGAATTGAACGTCTCATTAAAGATGAAATTCTCCACCCTTTAGATTTTAATGATTCGGATGATCATTGTCTTGATTGTATCAAAGGCAAATATGTAAAGCAAATAAAGAAAGGTGCTACTCGAAGCACAGGGATTTTGGAATTAATCCATACTGACATATGTGGTCCCTTCCCTGTGACATCAGTGGATGGTTATAATTCTTTCATTACATTCACTGATGATTACTCACGTTATGGCTACATCTATCCCATTAAAGAGAGATCGGAAGCATTAGATAAATTTAAGATATTTAAGGCTGAAGTTGAAAATCAGCACAATCTAAAGATTAAAGTAGTGCGTTCGGATCGCGGGGGAGAGTATTATGGGCGACACGCAACTTATGGATGATTCTGGCCCTTTTGCGAGTTCCTACAAGAAAATGGTATAGTCGCCAAGACTCAATGCCCGTGATCCCAAAAAATGGAGTAGCGGAAAGAAGAAACCGCACACTTATGGACATGGTTCAAGTATGTTGAGCTACTCCACCTTGCCGAGAAAGTTATGGATGGAAGCATTAAAGACCGCGCACACATACTCAATCGGGTTCCCAGAAATCGCTGCCTAAAACACCATATGAATTATGGATCGAGAAAACCAAGTTTGAACTACCTACATGTGTGGGGTTGTGCAGCTGAAGCTAAATTATTTAACCCACAGATTGGGAAATTAGACCCTAAGACTGTGAGTTGCCATTTTATTGGCTACCCTGACAGGTCTAAAGGGTACCGATTCTATTGTCCAGATCGTACCACAAAATTTGTAGAAACAAGACATGCAGTGTTCTTGGAAAATGATGGGATCAGTGGGGACTTGGAGCCTAGGAAAATTGATCTTGAGGAGAAGCGGATTTATGTCCCTTCACCGCTAATCCGACAAACTGATTTTCCTATGCCCCAAATGGTTGTACCCCAAGCGGTTGTACCCCAAGCGGTTGTACCCCAAGCGGTTGTACCCCAAGTGGTTGTGCCCACAGTTGACCCTGTTGTTGCAACTCCTGTTGCATCTCCAGTTAATCCTGTGGCCACTCCTGTTGAGGGCTCTGAAAATGCTAGTGCAGACCTAATGATGAACTTTCACGACCCTCTGTGATGCTTAATGAACGACCTAATGAGCCTCTTGTTGTACACATCGGAGATCGAGCAGTAAGGAGATCTGCTATCCCAAGTGATTATGAGGTTTACTTGAATGAAGATGATCTTGGGAAGCTGGAAGATCCTAGCTCTTATAAAGAAGCTATGAAGAGTAAGGATTCATCTAAATGGCTAAATGCCATGAAAGATGAAATTAAGTCTATGGGCGATAATGATGTATGGGACTTAGTAGAAATTCCTAACGGAGCCAAAACAAGAGGGTCGCAAGTGGGTCTACAAAACAAAACGTGACTCTAAAGGGAATATCGAAAGGTTCAAAGCGAGACTTGTAGCAAAAGGGTTTACACAAAGAGAAGGCATTGACTATAATGAAACCTTTTCTCCTGTCTCGACTAAAGATTCTTTTAGAATCATAATGGCGCTCACAGCACATTTTGATTTAGAGTTGCACCAAATGGATGTTAAGACGCATTCCTAAATGGAGACTTGTATGAGGATCGTTACATGACACAACCTAAGGTTTTGTTGTGGAAGGCGAGGAACATTTAGGATGCAAGTTAAAGAAATCCATATATGGCCTGAAGCAAGCTTCTAGGCAATGGTACCTTAAGTTCGATAAAGTCATAAGGAATTTTGGATTTAAGGAGAATGATGTTGACAATTGTACATATGTTAAGTTCGGGGAGTAATTACACCTTCTTAATCCTTTATGTGGACGATATATTATTGGCCAAAGCGAGTGGACATGTCATGGGAAACTAAAAGATTCCTCTCGTCCAATTTTGATATGAAGGATCTCGGTGAAGCATCTTATGTTCTTGGTATTGAAATTCACCGAGATAGGTCCAAAGGAACATTAGGTTTATCACAAAGGCATACATTGACAGAGTACTAAAGAGATACAATATGCATAAATGCTCGCCTCGCTTTGCTCCTATTGTTAAGGGCGATAAGTTTGGGAAATTTCAATGCCCAAAGAATGACTATGAATCGATCGATGAAGGCTATACCTTACGCCTGCTGCCGGAAGTATTATGTATGCTCAAGTATGTACACGCCCGATTTAGCTTTTGTTACCGGATGCTTGGCGATATCAATCAAATCCAGGACCGGACCACTGGAAAGCCGTTAAGAAAGTCCTACGCTATATGCAAGGCACTAAAGGTCACATGCTCACATATAGAAAATGCGACAACCTTGAGATTGTCGGTTATTCTGATGCTGATTTTGCGGGGTGTAAAGACACTAAGAAGTCCACATCAGGTTATATTTTCACCCTCGCAGAGCAGCAATATCATGGAAAAGTGTAAAGCAAACACTTACTGCATCGTCGACAATGCAGCTGAATTTGTGGCATGTTATGAGGCTACCGGTAGGTCAGATGGCTAAAGAACTTTATCCGGGATTAAGAGTGGTAGACGACATTTCTAGACCACTCACTTTGTATGCGATAATGAACCCGCAGCTTTCTATTCGAGTAACAACAAGTCAAGTCACGGTGCCAAGCACATTGACATAAAGTATCATGTTGTGAAAGATAGAGTCCAGGATCAAACAATTAAGGTTGAGCATATTGGAACTAAATTTATGCTCGCGGATCCGCTCACAAAAGGCTTACCACCCAATAATTTTCGTGATCATGTTGCCGGCATGGGTTTTATTGGAGAGCCTGTGATCCTGGAATAAGGGGACCAAATAAAGTAACTAACTCCCATTAAGTGTTATGTTATCCGATCGAGATAGAATGGAGCACTATAAGTACTGATGTCCAGCGATACTTAATTGATTGTTGTGATGCACTACTTTGGTGTGAATTTTTATTGAGAGAGGGCTTATGATGTTTAGCCTTACGATCAAGGGGGAGAATGTTAGGTATGTGATTTCAGGCCAATCAGCCAAAACGAGAAAGAAAGATTACAGCGCCCTGATCGGGGGAACTTTCCATATTTTGGTTACGGTCCCCCGTTGCAACAGCGCAATATAAAGAAAGGGCTCCGGCCTCTCACGAGAGACGTACGTTTTCCGTGAGAGCCAAAAAGCCCCGTACAATACTAAAGACGTCCGATCTATTGCGCGCTGCTAGCAACGGGAAGACCGTCGCCGCTACTACAGACGCGCGCGGCGCCCTGCGACGATCTCCACCGACTCTTCCTCACGCCTGCATCACGCAGGCACGGGTCTTCGCTCATGGCGTTCATCGGCGACCGTAAGTCATGATTCTCCTCTACTCTAGATGTTCTAGCACTAAACTAGCAAATCACGTCACATGAATAAGGATTCAAGAACCAACACTATTTAGGTCTGTTTGGATTATGGAAAATAAGACGCGGAAATGAGATTAGGATACGAAGCAGGATAAATTTCTCCGTTAAATCATGTAACTGAGAGTTTGATTTATTACATCTTGTATCCGAATCCGATCCTCGTCCCTCGTATCCCATTATCCAAATTAAGGGTCCTAAGTGGACTGCAATCACAAAAGGAAAGGGACATGGACTAGCTAGTTTGTCATGGCGCAATGTTACTGACGCATGCGCACAAACGATCTATACATAACATATGAGGGAGTCACACTGATTGGTCGTACATCACTATTTTCAAGTATTTCAGCCCAAATGGCCCAAGCCGGTTTTTTTTTTAAATTAAAACGATAAAGTCAAAACCCTAGTTCCATGCCCCGAGATTTTGACCAGTGTATTTTAGTGCTCAAATCAATTAATCCGGCGGCGAGTATTTGCTGGCAACATCGTGATAAAGTCAACGGCGTGAAAACACATGGAGTTTTGCAGCTTTGGTCCAGGCAACGTCTTGAACAAAAAAAATAATGTCCTCGCTTGCCAACGTTACCATTGAACACGTACTGCCCCTACCATTCCCCGGCCTCTTCCTCTTCTCAACCCAAGCGTGCAAGTACGTACGTGCACGCGCACGCGCCCGGCCATCCTCTCCTCTCGCGGTCTCACCTGCTTTGCTGCTATATATAATCCCTCACGCCAACCCAACACGCGCGCGCCTGTAACGTAGTAGAGAGTTAATTGGGCGGTTTGACCCAGCTCCATTTAGTAGTAGCTAGAACCCACACACTAGACACTAGGAGCGGTACGTAGTGTGTGGTATTCCTATAGAGTCCTAGTAGCTTGTGCTGCGCACGAGGGCGCGCATGTAGATCGAGGGTGGAGCACGTACTTGTGGGCGTGTGTGTTCGTGTGCCGATGACATGCTTGTGTATGTGTTGACATGTACAACCCGGAGAAGCAGCAGCAACCCCAGCTCATGGCGCCGCGGATGTCCTTCTCCAGCGACTTCGCGCTGGAGCCGCCGCCGCCGCCGCAGCCGGGGTCCGGGCGGGCGTCGACGGGGGACGCGGACTTCGAGTTCTCGGTGGGCAGCCGCCCGATGATGGCAGCGGACCAGCTCTTTTCCAAGGGCCGCATCCTGCCGCTGCGGGAGGCGGCCGTGGGTGGCCGTGGGCCCGTGACGCTGCGCGACGAGCTGCGCGCGCACGGCGCCAACGACCGCCACCGCCACGCGGCCCGGCCGGCGCCCGGCACCCGGTGGAAGGAGCTGCTCGGGCTGAGGAAGGCGCACAGGAAGGGCGCCGCCGAGAGCGCCGGGGAAGGCGGGTCCGCCGACGCTCCTGTGGTAATTGATGTACTAATGCTGCTTGAAGTTTGGCTCTCTCTTTTTAGATCCCATTCCTATATGAGCTGCCTTCTTGATTTCACGCAGACACATGCAATTCTTTGTTGTGGCCTTGTCGTGTGCGCTCGCTTGCACACTGTCCACAGACTTGCAATATGTTTTGCATTTGTTAATTACATCAGTACTTTCAGAGTTTCAGCACTTCTGTTTGGTTATGTCAAGCTTACTTGGTCCCATTTGGAATCGACAAGACATTATGTGTTCCAAATCCTTAAGTAAATTTGGAGTCAAATGTAGTACTAATGGTGCTACTTTTTAACCAAAAGTTCAGTGGAAAGAGTACTATAGATTTTTTCCGTCTTAACACATGCAACCTTAATTTACAGGATCTTGGAGACCATGGAGAGACAGGGGAATGAACGAACATGATGTATCTCTCTTTCTCTGTTCATCGTTTAAATTGTGATCTCTGCTCGGAGGAGCAAGAAATTTGAGGCCATTACCATTTACCTCTTAATTGGTTCTTCTCTGGAGCAAAGGAAGATTATATTTTTAGCGTATTTTTTCACCGTTCGAGTATTTGATGCATGGATGGAAACAAATGTTCTCGCTATGTCATGTTTCCCTGGCCTCTTTCTTTCGGAGGGTCAATTGGTAGTGTTTTTCCGCCTGCTGTGATCGGTAGGACACACATTGTTTAGCTCTTTGTGTGCTTGTTGTCTACTTTCTCAACTTGTACAAAGACGAAGTTTGTACCTTGGAAATTCAATGAAGATGTAATGAAACGAAGAATGTGTACCGATTACTTTTACCCACTTTGCACATGTATACTACTACCTGCAATTCCAAATATAAGTATATCGATGATCGAATGTCGATCTTACGAATAGTAAGAAAATTCAAGTCTCATAGAAAGATGAACAGGATAAATGAGATGATACTTATTATAATTACAACTTGCTCTTAATAAACGATAACAGGGGAAATGCTTCTTGCACTAATGCGGAATGATCTTATTGTTGTTGTTCTCCTTTATTCTCTCTCTCCCTGTTGTCTCCCCAGGTAAGACTTAAATAGCATCGAAGAGACGTCAGTTGTTTGCATGAATAGGTGTCTTGTCGATTCTTTCTCTCCGTATGTGCAAGCAATTGTTAGCGGTGAGAGAAGCCTGATTAATAACTGTCGATTCGTTATTGTCACTAAGAAAGAGCATTAGGAAATAAACGTAGGGCGGTTGTTGTTAGAGACATAAGACCGAATGTAGAGCAGTTGAGGAAGTGGGAGAGTACGTGTTCTGCTCCTTAACTACACAAGGCATCACCATAAGGGAGGCCCATATGTCAGGTCATAGAGTTTCCGAGTAGTAGCTGGTCGGGTAGATGAACAATGATTCTTCGAGCAGGGGGTACTTGGGACATGTTATAGCACAAACCATTATAACATTGGTCTAAAGGCTTTGATTACGCATTAAAGTGGCTTTTAAATGGATTATTTAATTATCATGAGCTAGCCTCTGAACTTCATGTGAAATTACGACTTAGGATTCTTGGACTGAAACACTAGTTCGGATGTATATTCCAGTTGGGAAATTATTTGACATTAGTCAAGAAAGATAAAGAAGTTTTTTCACTTGAAGTTGAAAAGCCAACTGGAAGAAGAGTAGAACCAAAAGGTTTATATCTGTTGGGCATGGTTCCCATAACTGCCAACTTGGGTATGGGAGAGCCCCTATAAACCAAACTGATATTTGTATTATCCCACACTTTCCAGAGATTTTTTGTATTCTCTTCGTTTCTTTCGCACATGATGGAAGCAGTTACCTTGGTTGGAGAAGCGACAAGATGATCTCTTACTCTCGAGGAGAGAGCTCATCTCCGCTGACAAGCAGACAAGTGATAAGTTACTTGGCTTTTTATGTTTCTTTTGAGTGTTCCACTGCAAATGAGGAAGCACAATTAAAGTGCTCAAAAAAGACCTCATCTAATGGCATCAAGACTTGCAGTAGTACGTAAGTACTCCGTAGCTTTACGAACGATAACATGTATATATCAGCCTAGCATTTTATTTCAAAAATATTAATTCCATTAAAATAAAAAGGTGTTATTTGGTTTTCCTGAGTTGCAAATTTATTTTCCCTATTTTGTGCTTTTTAAAAAAGGTTTTTCTCTTTTCCAATAATAATATAAATTTGATTTTTGTAAAAAAAATAATTTCAAATTAATTGATTTAAAGTATTTGGTTTTTATTCAGATTTTATGTGTAATCCTTGGAGGAAATCTCAAAATTCCAATTCCAACCTGAATTTTTAAATTCAAATATCCAAAATGTAAATTCAAATATCTAAAAAAATTTGAACCTCTAGAAAAATGCATGTTCTACTTTTTTTGGGTCCACCATATTTTTCTTGGTCCATCTTTTCATTTATTTTCTTTTCTCTCTTTTTCTTTTTCCTTCTTCTCTCTCTCCTCTTTCTTTCTCTCTCCACCATCGGTTACTATTCATATGGCATTGTTCATCTTGAAGCTCCGAACAACGCATCGGCTGAACCAAATAGACCGCCATGTGCCTCCTTTCCTCCCCAAGCCAACTCTTCAACCAAACCTTATCTCAATGTCGTGCTAAAGCAAAAGATGCTCCAAAATAACGCAAGAAATCCATTCCTTATGGCCCCTTCACGATTCGTTCATTCATTTGCCTTTTATCTCGTCTATTCTTGAACCAACTCAAAACCAAATTCTACGAATTTGGGTCCATGTCTATTTCTTTTAAGCCTTTATATAAGACCTTGTGACCTCTCTCAACCTTTTTCAATCCCTGTCAAGTCTCCTCCAAACCCCAGAACATCACTGCCACCAAGAGCCCTCCGCTCCCGAAATTGTTCGTTGCTCCAATTCATGTTCCAAGCACTCCAATGATTTTTTTTTTGAATTCCTTTTACATCACTTCATGTTCCTAAGTATCTTGTACCCTCATGTAAAGTTAATTTGATTTTCGTGTAGCTTGTACTCTCATGTGAAGTTAATTTGATTTTCATATAGCCATTTAACGAGAATCGAGTTTTTTTTCCTGAAATCAATCTACTGCGTACTCCGTCGTCGATTCGTCACCTTCGGTGAGCTAAAATCTAATCCTTTTCTATTGCACAATCATCATCATCTACTCTATATATTTTAATGCACCACCGAGGAAGTCTGACGTCACCGTGGCTAGTCCGCTCTGGCCCTTTTTTGGCCAAACCGATCACACCCTCTTCCGCTATGCGCTATGTGAACGCCAATCTGCTACTAACCCGCTGTCCTCTATTTATTAGCATGCTTGGGAGGCGCCCAGCCGGCGTGGCCTCCCGACAGAAACAAATGTTTTGGGCGGCAGGGGAGGGGCTCCTCCAGCTGCTAAGGACTGCCGTGGTGCGTGCCCCACCCTGACCTGCTCAGAAAAAAGGCTCGGAAAGTGGAGGTATCTTGGCCTCTTGGGGCCATCAACCCAAAGGTTCAGGTGGTGTCTGACCATGACCTGATCCGTGCCACTCGTACTTACGGATCTTCCGTCAGTTGGCGCGGGATCGGGATCGGGATCAGGGAGTCTTCGCGCGTTCCGGCCACGGCCGCTCAGGTTTCGGATGGTTGCGCGGTGGCGAGAAAGCACGGGCCTGTCTGGAACGCAAAGCATTTCACGTGAAATGGCACATCTTTTTAGGAGAAAAGAATCACGAGTTCTTTCTTCTGAACGGGGCCCGAAGGAGGAAAGAAAGGGTGGAGCGGCGTCGGGAGCCGGCGCGGCGGCCCACCTAAAGCTTAAAAGCCCACCCTGGGCCGCAAAAAAGAGAAGGCGCCGCTGCGAAACCTCGACGCGGCCACGGCTGATCGCGTGGCCTAGACATCGGAGGCGCAGGGGCCGCACGCTTCAGGCCCACTCACATTCGCTCGAGGTACTTCACGGTTGATCTCTGTATGAATCGCACGAACCAAGAGCCAAGCCTCCCGTGCAAGCTGTGGGATATTAGTCTCAGGGAATGCAACCGTTGGTCCCTGCACGTTCAATTGACGTAGTACCTGGCATTTGTTCGTGGGACTGCAGGTTCGATCCATCCATCCATCGCACAGTTTTAATCGGAGAAACCGACCAACCACCGCTCGCTGTCACGCATGAAACCGGAGGCTCGATGACAGCACGGCCTGCAGGTGGAAGACGCTTTCCAAACGATTATGGCGATGATTATGGCCAAGTACTGCGTGCGACCTGTAGATCGACTTTTCTGGTACGTTATTTTTAGTTTCTTAAAACAATTTTTGATTTTTGTTACAGTACCTAACTTTCAAACGAAATATTTTTTTAAGATGAAGTCTACAAGTTAATTATACTACACGTTAAAAGTCCAACATCTGTACCATCCAAAATCGCAAGCGAGTATCTCTCTCTGTAATCTCTATCGCAAACAGCTAAAATTCAAAAATTTCAATCAAAAGCTATAAGTCACAGCTAAAAAGAACGAACCCTCTGGAACAGTGCTTCTCTGTATGTTAGTGTTTCATTTGTCAAAGGAAAGTTCAGTACTTGCGAGCTACTACCTTACATTGGTTCTAAGGAACTTGTTTGGTGCCAGGTAATGTGTCACTTCACTGTTTCCTTCACAATTAATTGGTGTGCGTACTTCTATGAGTTTAGCTAGGTTCCTTACCTACAGTGATAGCCAGGGATCAACTTCTACTCCCTTGGGACGTCAGTGCACTGTGGTATGATGGTTTTTTAGGCCACGTGTATGCATAGGTTAATTATTTTTTTAAGAGAGAAGACCCCTAAGGGCTTCTTTCATTCCATGGGCGGTCTGTTATAATTTAAGGGTATTCAACCGAATATCTAAATTTTATTGTAAAATACCTAGTATTTATTAGATATACTGAATATGTATATACTGATAATTACGCTAGATAATTTATATTCATATTCTTCAATTAATTTCGGCTCACTCTCATACCTCCCCCTCCTCAATTCGTCTCAAATAGCGCAGGTAAACAATCCATCTGCTCCCTCCTCGAATTTGCACTGTGGCTCATCCAAAGCCTCTATCTCACACTCTACTGCTCCAATCCAAATTCAGACAGTAAAGAGAAGGCAACGACAGTCCCGCAATGGTGAGTCATTACAAAATAAGATTGCAAGGAGTAAGCGGGCGGCGACGAGCGGGACCTAACCGCTGGACTGTGGGGCGGAGTAGGGATTGCGCCGTTGCATAAAGGCTATGCACATCAGTGTTCAGATAATACATGTGATTCTAAGGCATAAAGACTCATGAGTTAAATTATTTTTTCTAAATTAATTTCATATGTTGTTTCTGGTACTGTCTCTAGTACGAATAATTTGTCTTTTGATTTTAGCTAATATTTTTTTGAAAGAGAGATTTTAGCTATTGTGAATCTTTATCTTTTCTATTGAGCAACATTTTATTTATTTCAATACCCATTTTAAAAATTCTGGGTCTGCCACTATTTCATTCATAAGCGTGACATCTTACATATTTTTTGCCCATATTGGAAACACAAAGTGAAAATTAATTGGGCAAGCTCCACCATGCGATTAGTTACAACTTACAACAAGAGATAACATTCTGTAATTGATTTAGCTGTAAATCTCGTTTTACTAAACAATCTGCCACCTGATTATGTTCTCTCGGTTGATAGATGGTGGAATCCATTGCATTTGTATCAATTCCATGATCTGTGGTCTAATAGACCATTCATATGTAATCGAATTTTGGTCCTTCGAGTAGCCAATTGCCTTCTGATCGTCTGAGATGAAACAGCATTTTTGAACCTGCAAAGAAGAAACTAGATATGCCCCAGCAAGAGGTCGAACCTCTGTATGAAGAGGTGAAGCTGCATAAATGGCCGTAGCCTGAACATGTATCGTGAGATTACGAGTATGAATAACAATTCCAAGACCAGCATTATTATGACCTGTAAAGGATGCACCAGTGATGCAATTTGGAGCATTGTTAATCATGCTCTCCATGTCTGGACTCACTGAAGAAATGACGTGAGGCTTAACTGGAGATTGAGTTTGTCTCCAAGTGTTCATGTTGGTGGAAAGTCTCATACTGAGCATTTTGAGTCGAGTCTAGTGGTAACTGATGGAAATGGTTGGCCAGGTACGTGCACCTTCAAGAAATGATATGATTAGCGTGGTGCTTTCAGCCCCGACATGCATTGACTCCTGATCCAGTGCACCGGTGCAGGACTAGACGGGTATCGAATTACTAGTTGATGTTGTTGTTCTCTGTCGGAGCAAGTGAGCCCCGATAATTGGTTCCTCGTTTGTACGAGCCGGAAAGACGTCAAGGCTGCATCATAACGCAGTCACTCTGCTGTTCCAATCTGACAGATAACCCAATTATTATCTCAGCCGGCAACAGTCTCCTAACCCAGTTATTATCTCAGCCGGCAACAGTCTCCTAACTAGGCTTGAATATCCTTTAGAGTACTAGCTAGTTAATCTGCTTTGGCACTTTTTGGAAAAGGAACGACTGACATAATTAGGATTCGTTCTTTTTCAGCTTCTTAAAACAACTTCTAATTTTTACTACAGTACCTAACTTTCAAAAGAAGTATTTTTTTAAGATGTAGTCTACAAGTTAACTATGGTATACGTTAAAAATCCAACATCTATATTATTCAAAATCGCAAGCGAGTATCTCTCTCTTCGTAATCTCTGTCGCAAACAGGTAAAATTTAAAAATTTCAACCAAAAGCTATAAGTCACAGCAAAAAAGAACAGACCCTTAGAATAACTAAATTTCCCAGCTACACAAAGCACATATAGACGTACTTACAACCTTTTTTCGTGAGGTGAGGAGGATTTTTTTTAAAAAAAATCAAGGGTGGAAGCTCTGCCATTCAATCTAAGGAGAGAAGAATACAACACCGAAGCCGAAGTTTATACACCGCTGACAGCTAAGAGTACGCGCCAGAAACATCAAAAGCACCGCAAACACTATGCTAGAAATGAAAGCCAACTAACACCACATGAGATAACGAGGAAGACGCCATGCCATTCACCATCGTCAATGTCGGTGATACGGGGTTGCCCGATTTTCTTAACGTAGAATCAAGATACTCATGTATAGTCTCTCGAATCGTAGTGATCCTCCGTTGCCAATACAAGAATGAGCACTCTTTAATTCGAAAAAACACATGCGCCGGACTTCATAACCACCAAGAGAAGTCTTATCATGCTCCCAATTCTCAGCGACAAGATTGAACGATCTTGATTAGCAAACCCTCCAAAATCTTCCATGGATGATTCCCATCAAGAAGAAAAAAAAGTAAATCAATCTATTATCTCATGTTTGGTTTAAAAACTTAGCTCTCACTTTAGTCGTTGGACCCTTAGATGTATCAGACATAGTATCTTGAACATTCTCATGTACACTAAAAGTGAAAAATATGGAAATAGCAAGGATGTCCTCATCAGTCGGGCTTCTCACCCTCGCACGGCCGTGACCAGGCCTGACTAGCCACGTCGAGGAGGAGGACGACCTTACCGTCGTAGCCACTGATGTTTTGCCCATCGAGCCTCTCAGCCTCCCGTGGCTAAGGCTTGGCCCAGCCAGCCACGCTTACCGCGTGCAGCCTAGGCTAGGCCTGACCATCCACACCAAGGAGAAGGATGTCCATGCACAGCGCCACTAGCCAAGTCGTTCACCCCCATGTGCCCGAGGACAGGCCTGGCCAGCCACGTGCAGACCCATGTGTTGCCGTGACCAGGCTTGGTGAGCCATGTCGAGGAGGAGGATGACCTCTTAGCCATAGCCACCAACATTCTGCCCGCTGAGCCACTCACCCCTGCGCGGTCGAAGCTAGGCTTGAACAGCCACGCGCATTGGCACGCGGCCGAGGCCAGGCCCAACTAGCCACGCCAAGGAGAAGGATGTCCATGCCGCAGCACAGCCCGCCCAATCGCTCACCCCTATGCAACCGTGAGCAGGCCCAGCCAGTAACGTGCACACCCACATGCTGTCACGACCAAGCATGGCTAGTCATGCCAAGGAGGAGGAGGACCTTGCCGCCATAGACGCCGACGTTCCTCCCACTGAGCCGCTCACCCCATGCGCCCTAGGCTAGGCTCAACCAGCCACGTGCACACCATGCACGGTCGAGTCTAGGCCCAACCAGCCTCGTCAAGAGGCGATGAGCCCCATGGGTGGCTGGAGGGCGGCCAAGCAACAGCATCCACAGAGCAGCAACAATCACCAAACACCAACGGCGGGTAATCGGATCTGGCAAGCTCTAGTGATACTCGGGAGGACGGCGATGGGAAGGTGAGGAGGATTTGCATGGTTAGAATTTAGTTTATATGTCCACTGTTGACGGGTAATTTATCGATGTTTAAAATGCAACTTAACTTATTCATAGAAAATTTCAATCTGAAATAAGATTAGTAATGAGCAATCAACAACATAAATATGATCACATACAGTAATTCAGATAAAAATCAAAATTCCAATGGAAAAAGAGAGACACCGATTGATAATTAAGACGTCGCATGCAGAACATTTTCTCCGACAAATTTTGCCCTTTTTTATCCATCATATATTCAATGGTCATCGTTACACATGAGATCGGCCGTTAAATCGATCGAACCGAACCATGCATTAATCTTCTCACGCCAAAGCTACGTACAGTACATGGCTATACGGCCTACAGGCTGGCACGTACATGCTCCCGTGACGTTCGTTTAGTATGACACACGCAAGACGATTACGCCACCGCCTCAACATTTACACTTGTCGCCGCCGGTCTGCTTGGCCACGGCGTTGGAGTTCTTGCAGTGCGCGATGGCGGCCTGAATGGCGCTCTTCAGCTCCTCCATCGTGCTCTCCTCCGACGACGTCGACACCTTCGTCGTCACCGATCCCACCACCGAGAGGTGCCCGCTGTTCGCCGGCGACCCCCGCAGCGACGCGGGCGCCGAGGACAGCCTCCCCCGGTCTAGCTTGGACGGGCCGTTCCAGCCGCGGCCGGAGGTGAACGAGTGCGGCCTCCGCCGCAGCTCCCGCCTCTCCCTGCCGCCGGATGAGAAGGACGTGAAGAGCTGCTCCACCACGGACATGTACTTCTTCACCAGCTGCCCTATGTCTAGTCCTCCTCGCTTGCTGTTTCCCTTAAGCTGCCGCTTCTTGCTGCTGCTCTCTGCCCCGCCTGTCGTTCTGCCGCTCTCGCTTCTTTTCCACATGCCGACGCCAGAGAAGAGAAGCGAGAGCCTCTGCCTGGCCTTATTGGCGCTGATGCTGTTGCTGTTTCTCGTGCTTTGGTGGTGGAGCGCACCGTGGTTCGTTGCTGCTGTTGAGTAGTTGCTGCGGCTGAGGTCGCTGCCGACGCGGCCGACGGGGCGGGACATGTCGGTGCACGCGCCGGCCAGGTTGGCCGGCCGTGGAGGACGACGTAAGGTGTTGTCGTCGTCGGTGGTGGGGAAGGGGAAGCTGGGGGAAGATGCTGAAGGAGAAGTAATAGGAGGAGATAGAGGGGTGGTGGTGGTAGAGGATGGATCCATCGTGCTGTGTAATTATTGTTGGAACACACATAATTATACACATAACTATAAGTATTTATTACTCATTTATGATTACGATACAAATGATAAGGAGTATCTAGTACTCGTTTATGACCATAACACACTTGACTACTCTCATGACTACAATGATTCTACGACTGCTACAGTGATTTACGACTGCTACAATGTTTCTGCGACTACTATAGTACCACAGCGATTTCGAGCAGTCGACCACGACCACGAGCACTCAAACACTCGGGATTTCTGTACTCGATAACGACTATGAGAGAATGGAGTTTTGTGCCGTGCTAAAACTGTGTAGTTTTTCTCAGCTTTCTTATCTGATTTATATGATGCAGATACAAAGCAAAAATAAAACTTATTGCCTATTGTTGCGGCAACAGGCCAAACAGTAAAGAAGGGGACTAGTAGGAAAGGAAGAAGAGAGCCAGATCTGGGGGAGAGCTGTAAGAATGAGGGGATGATCTCCCTCCTGCCCCTTCTGAGGTTTATATACATGAGTGTGGTAGAATGGGAAATCCCAATTCTACCCCTTAGTGCTTACAGAGGGTGATGGTACATTGGTATATTTACAGTCCTACACTATCGAGCCTACTACATATTAGGCCAGTTGCGAGGCCCAGTCACGAGGCGGACGGCGAGGCGTTGCTCCAAAGCCGGGTCGTCCCGCTGAGGCCGTGTCTACCAGGCGGACGACGAAGTCCTCTGTCGGAGCCGAGCCGTCTCGCCGAGGCCTTGCCTACGAGGCGGACGGCGAGGCGCTGCTCCGAAGCCGGGTCGTCCCGCCGAGGCCATGCCTACCAGGCGGACAACGAAGTCCTGTGTCAAAACCGAGCTGTCTCGCCGAGGCCTCGCCTACGAGGCAGACGGCGAAGTCGTCGTTGCCCCGCCGAGGCAATGCCTACCAGGCGGACGACGAAGTCCTGTGTCGGAGCTGAGCTGTCTCGCCGAGGCTGCGCCTACGAGGCGGACGGTGAAGTTGTCGTCGCCCCGCCGAGGCAGTGCCTACGAGGCGGTCGGCGAGGCGCGGCTCCAAAGCCGGGTCATCCCACCAAGGCTGTGCCTATCAGGCGGACGACGAAGTCCTGCGTTGGAGCGTCCCCTTACCTGGAAAAAATAGGGCCCGCAGAAGGCGGGCGCTTACAGCGTAGGCCAAGGGTGCTACGCACGCGGAGGTAGGGGGGCGAAGCTGCCGTTTCCCTACCTTCAAAAACAGTGCCCGCGGACGGCAGGCGCTTGAGGCGTAGGCCCAGGGCGTTTGTAGGCCGGGGGCGCTACGTATACAGAGGCAGGGAGGCGAAGCTGCCGTTCCTCTACCTTCAAAAATAGTGCCCGCGGAAGGAGAACGCTTACAGCGTAGGCTAAGGGCGCTACACACGCGGAGCCAGGGAGGCGAAGCTGCCGTTCCCCTACCTTCAAAAACAGTGCCCGCGGAAGGCGGGCGCTCGCGGCGTAGGCCAAGAGCACTACGCACGCGAAAGCAGGGAGGCGAAGTTGTCATTCCCCTACCTTCAAAAAATAGTGCCCGCGGAAGGCGGGCGCTTACAACGTAGGCCAAGGGCGCTACGCACGCGGAGGCAAAGAGGTGAAGCTGCCATTCCACTACCTTCAAAAACAGTGCCCGCGGAAGACGGGCGCTCACGGCGTAGGCTGAGGGCACCACGCACGCGGAGGCAGGGAGGCGAAGCTGTCATTCCCCTACCTTAAAAAACAGTGCCTGCGGAAGACGGGCGCTTACAGCGTAGGCCAAGGATGCTACGCACGCGGAGGCAGGGAGGTGAAGCTGTTCGTTCCCCTACCTTCGAAAACAGTGCCCGCGGAGGGCGGCCGCTTGAGGCGTAGGCCGAGGGCGCTACGCACACGGAGGCAGGGAGGCGAAGCTATTGTTCCCCTACCTTCAAAAACAGTGCCCGCGGAGGACGGGCGCTTGAGGCGTAGGCCGAGGGCGCTACGCACACGGAGGTAGGGAGGCAAAGCTGCCATTCCCCTACCTTCAAAAAATAGTGCCCGCGGAAGACGGGTGCTCACGGCGTAGGCTGAGGGCACTACGCACGCGGAGGCATGGAGGCGAAGCTGCCGTTCCTCTACCTTTAAAAATAGTGCCCGCGGAAGGTGGGCGCTTACAGCGTAGGCCCAGGACGCTGCGCACGCGGAGGTAGGGAGGAGAAGCTGTCGTTCCCCTACCTTCAAAAACAGTGCCCGCGGAGGGCGGACGCTTGAGGCGTAGGCTGAGGGCGCTACGCACACGGAGGCAGGGGGGCGAAGCTGCCGTTCCCCTACCTTCAAAAACAGTGCCCGCGGAAGGCGGACGCTCGCGGCGTAGGTCGAGGGCACTATGCACGCAGAGGCAGAGAGGCGAAGCTGTCGTTCCCCTACCTTCAAAAATAGTGCCCGCGGAAGGCGGGCGCTTACAGCGTAGACCAAGGACGCTACGCACGTGGAGGCAGGGAGGCGACGATGCACTCCCTGGTGCAACAACGCACGCGAAGACGCGATACCCAGACGGTGCACCGTAAAAGCGAGGCACTCCCTAGTGTCTCGGCGATCATGCAGTTTTTATACTCGATAGAGTGCGTGGGAACATCAACCACGTTTATACTCCGGAGAGTACGCGTAGTGATAACATCAACACGTGTGCGGGACATCCACGTCTTGTTTATACTCAGTAGAGTGCGCAGGGACAACATCCACGTCTAGTTTGTACTTCGAAAAATGCGTGGGACTATCAACCACGGCTTAGCTAGGCTCCGGAGGGTATGCCAACGCGCGCGCGGGACATCTACGTCTTGTTTATACTCAGTAAAGTGTGCAGGGACAACATCCATGTCTAGTTTGTACTCCAGAGAATGCGTAGGACTATCAACCACGGCTTAGCTAGGCTCCGGAGGGTACGCCAACGCGCGCGCGGGACATCCGCGTCTTGTTTATACTCAGTAGAGTGCGCAGAGACAACATCCGCGTCTTATTTATACTCCGTAGAGTGCGTGCGGAGGCGAACCTCGACGCTACATCTTATTTATACTCCGTAGAGTGCGTGCGGAGGCGACCTCGACGCTACGTCTTATTTATACTCCGTAGAGTGCATGCGGAGGCAGTCCTCGACGGTCACGTCTTATTTATACTCCGTAGAGTGCGTGCGGAAGCGGACCACGACGCTACGTCTTATTTATACTCCGTAGAGTGCGTGCGGAGGCAGTCCTCAACGGTCACGTCTTATTTATACTCCGTAGAGTGCGTATGGAGGCGGACCTCGATGCTACGTCTTATTTATACTCCGTAGAGTGCTCGATGTAGAGTCGAATGTCCACGTCGCGGAATCTGGAGTGGAGACCCGTGTTGCAGGGTCCTTCATGTGAGCGAGATAGTCTCCGATGCTGAGGGTGCTAGGCTCCGAAGACACCGGCGGAGACTTCGAAGAGCTTAGTGAAGACTCTGGAGAGGTCGGCGCTAACTCCGAATGGCCTGCCGGACACTGGCGGGGATTCCGAAGAGCTTGGCGGAGACCTCGAGGAGTTCGGCGGCAAAGACTTCGGTCACCGAGGCGAAGGCTGCAGACGTCGCGGCGAGGGCTCCAGACAACTCAGCGAAGACCACTTCGACTGTAGCGAAGGCCATGGACGTCACTACGGTGAGTCACGGTGGCCGACTGGTGAGGTGAAGCTCTTCTGAGGACGTCACCGCGTAGCCTGAGCAGCATAGCCGTCGGTGCGCGGAGGGCGAAGTCACACCGAAGCCATCGCTGTGAACCTTGAGCGGGGTCGGGGAGTCTGCGAAGCTCTCGGAGGCTGGCAGAGTCGATGTGGTCGAAACGTAGACGATGCGGCGACCGAGATGGCGTATACACCAAGTATGTGCATGCAATGTATGCCATGCAGCATGAGTGCATGCACGTAGGAAATATGCCATGCCCACGCGTGAGTGCATGAGTGTATATGCCACGTACGTGAATGCATGCATGTTGTGCAACGTGAGCCCAGTGCTCGTATGGACTTCGACGGCGTAGAGCCGTGACCTCGCCTGTGCGGAGCCCACTTCACCTGTGTGGAGTCCACGGTCGAGGAGGTCCTCGTTCGCACGGAGTCCTTGGTCGAGGTGGCCATCCTGTACGCGGAGTTTTGACTTCGCCGAACGAGACTCGCCGGGACCTCGAGCATGCGAAGGCCAGCGAGCGGAGGAAAACCCCGGGATCGTGTCGTCGTCGAGCAAGTAGACGAAGTCGAACTGCTGTTGCATCCGCCACTGTGCGATCCCGTCTCCGCGTGGCCTCCCCGCGTCCTTCGTTTCTGCACCGAATCCCGTCTGCCCGTGACCTTCGCCTCCGTGCGAACACCTTCGTGTCAGCTTGTAGCTTCGCGGTGACCGTTGCCCTCGAGCCAGAGTCCGTCTTCGCGCGGCCTTTGCTTCGTTGCTGTGGTCCGCGCTCCTTCTGCTCAGCACCGATGGCCTCCAAGCGGGAGCCCACGAAGGCGAGTCTTCGCGTGCAGCGAAGCCCACTCCGCAACACGCACGGGATGGTCACATGCATGCCTTTATGCTACAACAATGGCATGCATGGCTCCCGCATGCATGCGTTGCATGCACTTCGTCGGTTTTCGGTGTCGACCCCACTCCGCTTTCACAGATACATCCTCCACGTCGCGGACTCCTCCCCATCATGGAGCTCGTCGGCGGTTGACGTGCAGCCTCCACCCATCTCAGAGGCGTGCTAGGCACAAGGTAAGGAAAAAAAATCTGCACTTAGTGTATTAGCTCAAGTAGCATACCTCATCATGGGTTTTTTGCATGCATGAGATAGTATACACGCACGTATCCCTGCATGCACGCCTGCTTGCTGCCTGTAAGCATTCATGCATGCATGCGTTAGCATACATGCATGGGTACTACCACACCGCCGGCGATATGGAGAACACCACGTCGACATCCGTCTGCGGAGGCTGCCTCGCGCTCCACGCCTGCGAAGACCTATCCGCGGTGTGTGAACTCGGATGCCAGTGCCCAAACGCGTTTTGCCGGCCTTTGCGTCTTCACGCAGCCACCTGAGGATGTCTGGGGGGTACCCGAGCGAGAGCGGCCCAATGAGGTTGGGCGAGCTCAGCGGCCTCCAGACGAGCCTGGACGGGGGCGACGCCATCATGGTGGCGAGCTCCTCCTCGCACATGCTCAACCTTGCCGACCTCGCCGAGGAGATCCAAATGGTGTACTAGAAAGAGAAAGATGAGCCAACGCAGGGACTTCGTCGACGAGGCCTCGGTTACTTCGCACAGCCAGGCCCGGTACGCACTCGCCGCCCGTGTCGTATGAACTGCCTCGAGGGGGCGGCACGGCTTCGTCGTCCACGTCGGCCACCTACAAACCGCCTCGACGGGGCGGCACGGCTTCGTCGTCCACGTTGGCCACCTACGAACCGCCTCGACGGGGCGGCACGGCTTCGTCGTCCACATCGGCCACCGGCGAAGGCCGACGCGGCGAAGTCTGGTGCCACGGAATTCGTCACGGCGAAGTCAGTGGCAAAGGCCGACACGGCGAAGTCTGCGGCGTTGTTGACTACAGCCGCGTTAGCTCATATACATGCGCAAAGAAACAGGTTAATCCGCTGGCCTCACATATGCTTGCTCCTTGGTGCATGGAATGCTAACAGACAAGTCGCTTTACGTATTAATTCTCGACCGGCTAGGCCATGCATGGACACGCGCAGGATATGAAATGAGCAATTAGTTACGTGCACAATGCATGTATGCGTGTATGGTAACCACTTACTTGACTCGCTTTACCTCCATGTGCGGGCCGTACTGCGTCATCTTTGGCGGCTCGGCACGGAGCCTCGCGGAGGCTATACGAGGTTCGGCATGGCGAAGTCTGACAGGGCGAAGTCAGAGCGAAGGCCGGCGTCGCGGGGTCTGCCAACATGGAGTTCAGCACGTGGAAAACGGTGCCGTGCCGCGAGCGAAGGCCAAGCGGCCGATTCGCGCAAGGCAAAGACAGCTCGGCGAAGGTGGCAAATCTGTGGTGGAGGCCCTCGTCGTGCTGAGCCGGCGAAGTTCGTGACGCCGGACGCGAAGGCCTGACGCGGACTCGACAACGCCATCCGTGGCGGCTGCCCAGGATTCCTGCACACCTGGATGTGTGTTGTGGACGTATGCATGGACTACGGCCGCGCGGAGGCAGCGCTAGTGCGAAGACGAGGCTTCGCTCGACGCGTCAGATGATGCTGCACAGTGGCGAAGTTCGTGACACTGGACGCGAAGGCTTGACGCAGGGTCGACGGGGCCATCCGCGGCGCTTTAAGGCGAAGCTTGACGTTCCTACTTGATGTTCTCCGCGTGGAGGCGAGCGGAGTTCGAAGCCCCATCTTCGGCAGCGCGGAGGCCGAGGCGAAGGCACGGAGTCACCAGTGCGGAGCAGCGTAGCACTCGGGGCTGGTCGTCGACCGCGCAGAGGCTCGACGCAGGGCTCTACACCGTGCGGGGGCCCGAGGAGGCGCCGATGTGGAAGGCTACGACGCGGAGGTCGGCGCCGAGACCCTGTCGCTGCACTTTGCTGCTCAGGCAGTATTCAGCAATAGATGGTAGATCGATGGATCTATCAGATCCGCCTGGAGACTTTCATGCATAATCGACGGATCTATCAGATCCGCGTGAGGGCTTACACACAACCACAACTGGTGAGCGAGTTGAACTATTCAGAGATGCTCTACCTTTTCTTACCTTTGGCAACATTTTTTTGTTCTCCAGCATACCAAAATGTATCCCAACCCGGCCATGGAGCAAATCTTCCTCGTGGTGACGGCTCTTTTCACGACTTTTTGCTCGGTCCCCACGGACGGCGCCAACTGTTGTGGCTACAGGCCAAACAGTAAAGAATGGGACTCGTAGGAGAGGAAGAGGAGAGCCAGATCTGAGGGAGAGCTGTAAGAATGAGGGGATGATCTCCCTCCTGCCCCTCCTGGGGTTTATGTACATGAGTGGAGTAGAATGGGAAATCCCCATTCTACCCCTTAGTGCTTACAGAGGGTGAGGGTACATTGGTATACTTACACCCCTGCACTATCAAGCCTACTACATATTAGGCCAGTTGCGAGGCCCAGTCACGGGGGATTGGGCCACCCCCACAACACCTATTCTTATGCCATGATCTGTTTCAGCCGTGCTATCCCACATTCAGCGTAACCACCGTTCTACTGACTAACAGTTTAATCGAGAATCACGGCTACGACGTTAACATAAACACGTCTCAGACCACTAGCTATGACAGAGTAAAATGCAAATATACAGTGCAACGGACTTAAGTCTAACAAATCACCCCCTAAGCATGTTACGGAGACTTCACCTCAACGACGCGGAGACTGAGATCACTCATCTCAAACAAGTTGCGCATCTGGTCTTTGAACATGCTAATATCGTTCATGCTGGTGTCGGTGATGATTAGGTCATTGACGTAGACGCCTACTAGCAGTGATGACATCCTACTGGTCCTCCAGTATGTAGTATGTTCCAGAGGGCTACGCTCAAACCCAAGGGAGGAAAGCAACGCGTCTAACTTTGCATTCCACGCTCGTGGCGCCTGATGAAGACCGAACAGAGTCTTGTGCAGCTTGAACACCTTGTGCTCGTTGTTGGGGTCAACGAAGCCAAGCGATTGGTGTACATAGACCTCCTCGGGTAGATCATCATTCAAGAACGCCGACTTAACATCCATATGGTGCACCTCCTAGCCTCTGTCTGCAGCGAGTGCCAGCAAGAGCCACACTATCTCCATTCGCGCCACTAGGGTGAAGACTTCATCAAAGTCCACCCCTTACCATTGAGCATATCCTTTAGCGACTAGATGCGTCTTGTGCCTCACCACCTTGCCTGCAGGGTCCTTCTTAACCTTGAATACCCATTTGAGCCGATGGCCCTATGTCTTGTCGGAAGTGCGACAAGCTCCCATGTACTGTTGTTGTGGATGGCAGTTAGCTCTTCTTCGATCGCCTGCTTTCAGCATGCTTCTTCAAGCGTTTCGTTGATGTTGACTGGCTCCTCAACAACCAGAAGACAAATCCTGCTCTGCTCGACGTCGACTCCTCCATAATGTCGTGGATGTTCAACAACTCCCGATAGCGACGTGGCTCAGTGTCAGTGTCGAGCACATCATCATAGGTTGGTGGTGTCACCCACTCGACTTCCTTAGATGTCGGTGGAGGTGTCGTTTGTGGCTTTGCCGTCTACGGTGCCACCAGATCTGCTTCGGGTGTCGATGTTGTTGCTTCGTCCGCGATGTCTTGCTCCGTGGTGTATGTCACGGTGAATGTGGCAGCTGGGCATGGTCCAGCACTGCATTCGTGTGACTCCTAGTCCCATCGCTTATGTTCCTCGAACATAACATTGCAAGTCACATGAACCTTCTTCGTCACCAGATTGTACATCCTGTACTCCTTTGCTCCTTCCTCATAGCCGATGAACACCATCGGCGTCAAGCAGTCCGTCAGCTTATTCACACCTAGCCCGACATTCTTTACGTGTGCAATACATCCAAAAACTCGGAGATGGTGCACCTTCGACTTCCTCTTGTGCCATGCCTCATACGATGTCTTGTAGTTGAGACTTCATGTCGGCTCCCTGTTGAGGATGTAGACTGCAGTTTTCACTGCCTCACCCCAGAATGTCGTCGACACATCCGTGGTCTTCAGTAGACAGCATGTCATCTCCACTACAGTTTGGTTGTGGCGCTCGACAACCCGTTTCTGCTACGACGAATATGGTGCAGTGGTATAGTGCTTGATGCCAAACTCATTGCAATATTCGTGGAACTTGGTGGAGTTGAACTCCCCACCACGATTCAAGCAGAATGCCCTGAGCTTGGCACCGTGCTCAGTTTCCGCTAGGGTCTTGATCTTCTTAAAAAATTTAAACGTCTCATCTTTGGACCTGAGCACCTTGAGCCGCATATATCTACTATGATCATCTACGATCAACAGGAAAAACTTATTACCTCTAGTCGTCACCGGTGTGATCGGTTCGCACAAGTCACTGTGCACCAACTCCAGTGGGTGCTTGGCGTGGTAAGTCATGGCCTGCGGGAAAGCGACTTGGTGCTGCTTGCCAAGAGCGCACATATCATAGAACCACTCGATGTGATCGAATAGCGGAACCCCAGTCGCCATTCCCTTCAGCGCCAGGTTCCGTAGGGCTCAAAGATTAAGGTGGCCGTAGCGTTCATGCCACAACCATGCCACATCATCCATCCGCGTAAGCAAGCACACGGGACTGCATCAATGCACACCTCACATGTGCGCCCGTGTCCTGCTCATGACTAGGATGGCCACTGCTATGCTGCCTGCGCTCTATTCTACACACTCCTGCTTGTCGCTCGCAGGTGCACCTACGCTGGCCGCTATTGCCCCCACGCTGGCTACCAAGGCTTCACAACACAACTGCTCTCACAGGCGCTTCCAACATTGACAAGCCTGCTCCATTTCATGGTGAGCCGCACCGCGCATCAGGCAGCCTGGGTCTGATACCAATTGTTGTCCACGATCTTCTCCTGGAGAGAATTCACACATGTCTTCCTTTGAAACTCACACGAACACGAGAAGTGGAAACACTCTAATATATAACGCGACAACGCCTTTCCTTCTCCTATTATACCTTATACTTTCACGGTAGCTCTTATGGATTAAATACACCTCTAATAATCCACTAATGCACCATACATGCGCACATGATGTGCCAGACTGAGGCTTCATGGCACCTAATGATACGGGGATATCCGATTTTCACGACGTAGAATCAAGGATAACTTTAGATCCGTACAACTTGACGAACCGATGGCGCCAACCACTATTTCAATACAGCAACATACGACAAAAGAATTCGCCCAACCATACGCTTCGATCCTCGTCTACCCGACCACATAAAAGTAGACGCGACGTTCTTCCTACAAAATACGAGGAATCACAAGAATAACGGGACTGAGAACGTCTAATTCCCCTTTAGGTTGCATCTGTATGTCAAATCCTAGGAAGAATAAATGTATAACTCTTTTTAAGAATAATAGATTGATTTACGGTGGTATGTCCCCAAAAGTAAGTACAAGAGGTATGTATCCCCTGGCACCGACTGGACTAGGGATCATCAACTCACGCGCACACGCTCTGCTAATTAGTTCGGAAATAAATGAGACTAGAACATCGGGCGCGCTTCGCGCGTCTTGTCATGACTTTAATTGCAGAAATTAATTCACACTTCAATATAAACACTTCAAGCAGATGATAGATAGATGCCATTGAAGAAATTAATCTCTACTTCAATATAGATTCTGTAATTCTAGCTTTCAATGATCTATAATTTAGTAAGAAAAATTTCTGGAAACTGAAGTGAATGCATAATACACATTGTCTTGACTTTAGAAAGCATTCACTTACTGCAAAGATCATTGCTCTGGACAGCACCAATTTGTTTGCCATCAACTGCAAACAAATGTTCTTTAATGAAGGTATGTTTTAGTGGAAAGAATTCAAAGCTCGAAAAGGATCACCATGTGGTACTAACTTTCATTTATTAGCTGGCCATCAGATGTTTGACGGAAGTCGATCTTTGTACCCTACAATTATATAGACTTTAATATCTTACACCCAAAAGTACTGTTTTGTAGAGACCAGATGTAACAAAGAAACTTACTGCAGGTATACGGATGTCTTCACAGAAACAAGAACCAAATGTCTTCAAGCAACGATAATTAGTATTAGGATTCATCTGGTTTGAGAATGTAAACATAAAAGCTCTGTTAAGCCTTATAGTTAGCAGTTAGTAAAGAATATTAAACTACTTGCTGAATTAACAACAAGCTACCTTTTGCAATCGGAAGCAAAGAGACTTCTGAAAATGCTCTAAAAAGTATGTTAAATACAAATAATTAACTTCAATCTTGCATAGATCATATCTTTTGAACCACAGATAAAAATAATAATATGTTATTGTAAGCAAATAAGAATACTTACACTCGCACTGTGCCAATGCTAAGGCCATTGTAGCTAACCACCAACCTTACTGTCATATGAATATTTTTCCTAGACAACAGGACAAGTATAATTCAAATTATATTAGCATCAGAGGCAAATGGAATGCAGATGGGGAACAATGAAGGTTGTTGCTGTAGTATTAGATAAAAAGAAATATCCTATACAGTATCAAAAGCCTACAAATAGAAATAGTCCTAAAAAAGATAAAAAATGATTGCAGGTTTGGAGTGGTTCCAGAAACCTTCTATATATAACTCCACCTATCTTTTTGGAAGACCCCTATAGTCCTGCCAGATTACTCAAGGAGCACCATAGCATTCTCCGTGTACGTCTAAAGATCTCAGACAAATTATGCTAATCGATATCCACTAAAGTCACCAATTGATCAGGTTGGGCATTATGAACTGATCCACAAAAAAATCATGTATAGATAAATGCATTGAGTGGAATAAATCCCTCTTGAGAACCGTATTCATATGAGAGCACATCAGCATTCCAACGAAATCAGCATTCATGCATTGATGCATATAACAAATGAATATACACGACTTTTATGATACCAGAAAAATGGTAGAGCTCCCAACCAGAATATGGAAGGCGCAGTCTTTTCCTTTCTTTAGTATTCATAGAAGCTATAGCAAGCAAGACTAATTGGGAGGGGGCTGCAAATGAATGGGAAAAAGCAGCCTTCTATGGAGGAAAAACACCAGGTGGGACAGCTGCAATGTATGGCTCGCAAACATGAGGTGAGATCACAAATAGCCCTATAAGACAGATAGACACTATCAGATTGATAACCTTCAATTTTTTCATAACATCCTGAAAGGAAGAACATGGATAAATAAATTGCATAACAAAGTCTACCTATGATCTAGGGGTGTAAAAAAGCTTAACACTCACAAGCCTAGCGAGCTCGAGCTTGAATAGCTCGGTATGGCTTGAGTAGATGCATAATAGGATTCATTGTGGTTAGAAAACAATAGAATATAGGCAGTTGATGAAATCATTGAATCATGTTGATTTACTGCCAATTAAGACAATTCATAAATTTGCAAAGCCGTAGTGCCAAAGTACTTCCTCATCTATGCCGTAGAGTTGCTACAAAGATGTAATCTATCCATTTGAACATATTTCTCATATGAACAATTATCTAGACAGACACAACTTCAGGAAACTTAATTTACTTACTATATTTAACCTTTTTCCATTAGATCATTATGTACGCAAAAGTTTAAATTCTCCATCAAGTAACCTTTTTATTAACATGAACAGCGACTTTGGCGTGCTTAATTTTAATTGGCTTCTCGATGTTTATTGTCGTCTTATGATGATATTTGACCATTAGTTCATTGGAAGAAAGGAATCATCAGTGAAACACTTCAGAGAATAATGAGAAATTTTGTAAATTGTTACATACTCTTTTTATTTTTCTTTTCTTTTGAGGGAGGATAGGTTGTGTTTGGGATGGTTCACTTACCTCAGCATAGGCTAGATGATAAAGTGGAACGGTTGGTTGAGACAATATTAGCTCCTCATAACAAAAGGCGGTTTGCTTATACCTGATAAATCATAAAATTTAGTATCATCACATCGATCAGATTATGTTGAATGAATCAAGATCGAATATCTCACATTTGTAAGGAAACATATATTTCAACAAGTTCTCTCGAGGCATCGTGATCTGCCATAAATCTAATAAGGGAAAGAGTTATTATTTTACACCAAAAGGACAATTGAGATAACAATATCTAGTTCATAACACAAAGTGGATGCATATACTTACAATTCCAAATATTTTTTGAGATAGTCGACATCTAATGACATGTTGCCTTGTGCTTTTGCAATAGCAATTTTTCTCTTGTGGACAATCTGCCAAACACACAAGGAAAATATTCAATATAGTGTAAAATGAATTAAGGCTTACAAAACTATCACCCTTAGCATCTGAATGGTTCTAGATACCAAGGAAAACAGATTCCTCTTGCGCACCAAGTTCACAACATGAAAACCAGAATCATCATCAGAACCACAAGGAGGAACCATAAACTCTCTAGTCTCTAGTTCCAGAAGAAGCCAGAACCACAAATTATCGTACCTGATCAAATGGATTGTTTTCCAGGATAAGTGCATATGCTCTTTCAACTTCAGCCCATTCACCCTTTGCTTCAAATAGCAGGGCTTCCAGCCGGCCTGCATTTTAGAGTAAGGTGTGTTCAACATATACAGAAAAATGGCCATAAGAACCAACACCACATGACTTAGCAAAAATCAATACTTTGAGCGCTTAAATAGAAAATAAGGGGTTTTGACCTTAGCACATTTTGTGTACACCAGGATTTAGGTAATCATCAGTCCTTAATTAGCAAACATGTCACATGTGCCACCTTCAATATCACTTCTTAGGCTGTTGACGGATCAAACTATTGTTGACCCAAATTATAACCTTTCATAAATTTATGGAACTGAATAGATGATATCTTTTAAAGTTTCATGTCAGAGTTTAGTCATATATTTGAACAAACTCTTTTTCCATTTGAAAAATACTAAACCCCTTCTAAAATTATGTGGCTTTCCCCCACCACATGTTTCATATGTACATTCGCATACAAGGTTTAAGATCTAGTTTTGTTGTTAAATTATGGTGGTCTCACTAAAGCTGCAAACTGACTGTCTATGTTCCAAAAGAACTTACCAACCCGTGCACTGCTTGGAGAGGACTCCAACACAATCCTGCAAATCCATGAAAAGAAGTCACTTCATCAAGAAATTATGATAGCTACCCTAAGAAAAATGTGTGTACCTTGATCCCTCAGAAAAACTGCTGCAGGAATATTGGTGAATTCAAATGCTGAGATGCAACCAGTCCATGTAAAACTAAATGATCTGCACTGCAATTCTCAGACAACACCATATCCGGTAGGATGGAGCTCTAGCAAGAACACGTAATCGCAAAAAAACCTCTCACCAACAAAGGAAATCAAATAACATAACCACCCATAGATGCAAAGATTGTAAAAATGGTCAGGAGGGGCAAGCACACGCCTTCTAATCATGAAGATCATGGGTAACAAACAAATCATATCACCCTGTGCATAGCCAACAGCTAACGACATGGGCAGGGGATGAAGAGACTCAATGCAGTGCAACATAATGGGAACGTACTCACCATGAAGCAGCACCATTAAACATCAGCATCATGCACCCTAAAACTGAAACAATTCAGCAGAGAAGCGAAATGAATAAAGTAATCATTAAAATTATCTTAAATCAGACTACTGGCCGGAGTGCCACCGGAAGCGGTCGGCGGCTTGAGGTGGCGGGCGAGGACTCACGGGCGGCGATCGCTGAAGGAGGAAGAGTAAGGGGAGGAGGGCACAAGCACGAGGAAGGGCTGGGGAAGCTTACCACGCAGTCGGCGGAGGCGGGAAGAAGCCGAGGTGGTCTGGCGGCAAAGGCTGAGGGCGGCGCAGGGAGGTCTCCGTGGCGAGGGCACTCCGGCGGGGAAGAGCTCTGGGCGAAGGTTGGAGAAGGTCGGGGGGCTACGGTGATGCTCCCACCACGAAGAATCGAAGGCTGGTCCACTGAGGAGGAGCGGGCGGTGGATTGGGCGGTGGCCGGTCGGAGCGGAGGAGGAAGGACCGTGCGACGACTTTACTGCGGGAAAGTCAAATCGGTCGCTAGGAGAGGTTCCCAGGAGTGGGAGGCACGCCGTGACGCGGTCAATTTGGGGAGGAAGGGGAGGCGGTGGGGATGGGGAGGCGGCGAGGAGCGGGGAGGAGGGGTTGGGGAGGCGGCGGGGACCAGGGAGGAGGGGCGGGGTAGGAAGGGGAGGGGGCGGCGGCGGCGGGAGACGGTAGGGAGCGGGGAGGAGGGGCGGGGGGAGGGGGAGGAGGGGGAGGCGACGGGGACCGGGGAGGAGGCGGCGGGGGGAGGAGGCGGCGGGGTAGGAAGGGGGAAGGGGAGGCGGCGGCGGCGGGTGAGCGGGAGGAGGGGCGGCGGGGAGGGGAGGCAGCGGGAGCGGGGAGGAGGGGGAGAAGGGGGCGAGGAGGAGGCGGGACAGCGGGCGCCAGCGGGAGTGAGGAAGCGGAAGACGGCGGCGGCGCCGCGGCGCGCGCCGCGCGTGGATAAGCGGAGCTCGGACGCCACGCGTCGCCGCGCGAGACCCTCGCGCGGGCGTGGAGCACTCTGGTACGAGCAAACCCACTCGGGTTTTAATAACTCCGATACAAACCGACTGTGCCACGAGTCGGCCCAAACAAATCGGCACGCAGGCCTGAACCTATCTGAAGTTCTCAAGTTCCTTCAGGCTTTTAGATTGGCTTTTGTAGGGTCCTGCCAAAACCCTTCGGTTTTGTAGAGAGGAAAGAAAACTAATTGGATTCTCCTTCCTAACCAGCTTAGGATCAACAATTAATGCAGATTCCTTTCTCCTTCCTTTTCTTGTGTGTGCAGCATGCATGCTTTCTCACGAACCATGCACAAGGCTTCCTGCATCATTCGCTCAACACGCATGCGCAGGACATAATTCCCATAGCTTGGCTGCATGCATACCACAACATTTCTCAAGTGAACAGTGCCTTTTTTTTTTCTCCTCACACCGCCAACACTTGAATCCTTGTAATGCATGTATTTCCTTTTAGTGCTTGGTCTGCAGGTTATCCTTCCTCTACATTTCTCTCTTGGTTAATTTCCTCTCGCACAAACCTAAAAACAATTAAAATATTAGCATTAGATATTAATTAGTTGTCATGTAAGTACAAATCAAATTCAACTAGGAGCGAGTTCACCTATTAATTAATCTTTTTAGCTCGTGTTCATGTAATGTCCAATCGGAATGTCCTCATTATCTTGTACACTTGAAGAGATGAACAATGTACTTGTGTCGACGAGACCTTCTAAGCACATCTTTACTTTAGACTTGCATAAATCAAATATGGGTCTACATATGATTACATAACATAGTAACATAGTAGTAGCTCTGTATCTCTAAGTATAATAGTTGAAGACTTAACTAAATTAGAGTTCCCCTGATAATATTTAATGCGACTTAATAATTTTTTCAGTTAAATAATATATTTAATCGAGAAGTGAAGATATAAACGCATCTCCTATACTTAACTAACTCCTTTCCTAATTTTAGCGCACACGCACTAATTAAGGAGCCTTATTAGCTCAGTCCACACACGTACACAACATACATAAGACTTGGTACAACCAAAGTAACTAAACAATAAGTAAGCGGTTATTATTTCCAACACAGGCAGCCACAAACACTTCCTCCATGGACTCACCAACTTCCGATGCATTGGTTCTCGGCCCCTCGCCGACACCATCCTAGGGCTCGGGCGTGCGGGCGCAAAGGGAGATGCGGAGCGATGAGCAGAACAACAGCACCAGGTGGCCGCGGCCACCCTTTGTACTCTACAAAGATATGGAAGTTAGAGGAAGAAGACAAGGGGAAGAGAGAGAGAGGGGGGTGTGGATTTAATGTTGCTCGATGGCAGCCAAGGAGAACTCAGACCTCATCCTTAGGAAGAGGAAGGAAGAGGGAAGAAGGGTAAGAGTGTCTTTCCCTATCTGACTTAACACCTAGCTCATGGTTGAGGGACGGAAGAAAACTTAGAAAAGTGAGCCTGTGGCACGGAAGAAAACGACAATTTTTTCAATGGGCATATCGGAGAAACTGATAATTTTGCACGGCAAGTAAGGAATTTTGTCAATGCTTTAGGGTATGGAGCAGATCCTTTCACCAGATTCAATCCTGGCCATCTGTTCACAATCTGACGGTAGTAGGAATTCGAGATGACGTTGCGAGGTTGTAATGATTTCATCCGGTCCCATGGAATTTCTTCCCCTCACCTTGCTCCCCCGTTCCCGAGCCCTGCGACTCCCGATCCAGCGCCGCCGAGCCCTCTCTTCGCCAGCGCCGGAGAAGAAGCGTCCAGAGAATTCCTCCTTCCACCGAAGCTGCGCCGCATCGAAGGCGTAGGTACTCTTCTCCCCTCCCCTCTTCTGGGCTGGCGTGGAGCGGGCAGGAAATCACCGAGGCTGCTTTCTTCTGTTGGTACGGAAGCCCTAACGTAGCTTGCTTGGATTGTTCTAGGAGTGTTTCTTCTTTGCTTTGAACAATCAAATCCAAATCCTTTTTTCTCTCCGAGATATTCCGATCCGTCCAGTCATCCAGTTTGTTGCGGATTAGATTAGATTTGATTGGTCTAATAGCAGCTTGTTTTCCCCAAAATTTTGGGGGTTTAACTGAACCCTCACTTTTAATTGGTTAATGGTTATTGCAGCTCAGACGACCTCTTGCTGCTGCTGGTGGAGGCCTGTTACAATTGCGAAAACAAAGGTTCTACAGAAGAAACTATAGTTCGAGCAACCTGATTGCAGAAAATGTCTGAGTTCCTGGACCTTGAGGCCCAGGATGGGATAAGGATGACTTGGAATGTTATACCGGGGACGAAGCAGGATGCTTCTAACTGTGTTGTCCCTGTTTCTGCCATATATACTCCTCTCAAGCGAAATTCTGCAATTCCTGTTCTTCCTTATGGTCCCCTTCGCTGCCGCATTTGCCGTTCCATCCTCAATCCATTCTCGATTGTCGACTTTATTGCAAAGATCTGGGTCTGTCCATTCTGCTTTCAGCGCAACCACTTCCCCCAACACTACGCCTCTATTTCGGAAAGCAACCTCCCTGCAGAGCTATTTCCTCAATATACTACCGTTGAGTACATGTCCATTGCCGAAACAAGTCCTGTATCGCCACCAGTCTTCCTCTTTGTTGTCGACACTTGCATGATTGAGGAAGAAATTGGCTATTTGAAGTCTGCTCTAGCGCAAGCAATTGAGCTATTGCCAGACCAATCCCTTGTTGGATTCATTACTTTTGGGACATATGTGCAGGTTATAATAACCGTTCTCTCATTAATGCTTCACTGCTTAATGTGCTGGTCAACAATTGATATGAATACATTTTGATCCGTGTAGGTCCATGAATTGGGCTTTGGCTTGTTGCCAAAGTCATATGTGTTCAAGGGGACAAAGGAGGTTACAAAGGATCAAATTCTTGATCAAATGTGCTTCTTTGCAGGGAAGACAAAACCCACATCAGGTGTGATTGCTGGCTCAAGGGATGGTCTTTCAGCAGAGAGCATTGCTAGGTTCCTGTTACCTGCTTCTGAGTGCGAGTTTGTGTTGAATTCAGTTAAGAACTCTGCTTACTTACATAGAAGCATGATTAATTTATCCAGGGACTTGGACAAAACTTTAGGTCTTTTAATACACTAATTTTTATTTTCTCAATTGCAAATTATTGATGTTGTTTTCCTTTTTCTGTAGGTTATAGAGGAACTGCAAAAGGACCCATGGCCTGTTTCAGCTGATCAGCGTGCATCAAGATGTACTGGAGCTGCATTAAGTGTTGCAGCCAGTCTCTTGGGGGTTTGCGTTCCTGGATCAGGTGCTAGAATTATGGCATTTGTAGGTGGTCCATCTACAGAGGGACCTGGTTCTGTAAGTCAAAATTCATTAATGAATATCACATTCTTAAGCTTCGTTCACTTTGTCGATCTACACTTACATTGTGAAACATGACCTTCTGTGGCCTTGCTTCCCATCCCACCCCTTTAGTGTTTTCCCCTTTTCACAGTTAAATTGTTCTTATGAGTTAAGAGCCTTGTTTTTGTCTTGTGATCATGCATCCACCAGTTACAAAATGAAAATATATCCCTTCTCACAGCAATAATTAGTCAAGCATTTTTTTCTTTATTACGCTGTGGAACTATTTGTAACAGCCTTGCCCAATTTGTTTGATGTTCTGGCTGATAGTGGTGGGTTTAGTCCCACATGGCTAGTCTAGTTGCATTAGAGTAATAGAGTTGGGTATAGATCTTGGACAAACATCCATACAAGCTGGGTTTGACTCTTTTAGTGGAAACGAGGATGAAAGCCTTACTGCTGGTATGGGATGGACATACCTGGGCTGTTACATGTTTAGAGTTCAAGTTATGAAACGTTTATGGGCTTGCTCATTTGCTCTATGTTTATCTGTTGTAGAAATAATCTTCTATTTACTTTCTGTAATGAAGCTAACTTTATACTTCCTCCAAATTTCAAGTAATTTTAAAAACGAAATCACCCTGATTTGACTTTTCTATTTAAATCATCTCATAACTAATTATGATTTCTTTTCTGATAAAGTAAAATGTCATTTCATTTCTCTTTTCTTTGCGCTTGCATAACTCTCTGCCTACAATCGGGTGATACACCATCAGGGAATAACAATGTGCACATTTGTGGCCATGATACTCCAGTATAGATATTGATTATTGTTGAGAGTTAGCTTTTCTCAAATATCATGATTTTTCTTAGAAAACAGCATGAGACATTAATGTACTATAATGATATTCTTTGCATTTTTTCAGATTATATCTAAGTCCTTACCAGAGCCAATTCGTTCACACAAAGACCTCGATAAAGGTTCCGCTCCTCTTTATAACAAAGCTGTTAAATTCTATGAGGAGATTTCAAAGCAGCTTGTGCATCAAGGCCATGTGCTTGATTTATTTGCATGTGCGCTTGACCAGGTTTGTTGCTTTTTCCCCCTTAAATAAACTATTCATACCACCTTCTCTTGGTAAAGGATCAGGCATAAGCTTGTTGAATGAGAATATTGTCTTATTTTCTTGGTTTTGGTCACTGTCAATGTAGAGGAGAACAAGTGTTACTGTCTAATCATTCATGGACTGTTGTCAGTTGTCACACAAGCATGTTTGTCTCAATATAGTAGTCAATAAACAGAAACTATCTGTTTAAGCATTTTGTTTCTTGAAAGTCCCATGACTCTGTAAGATACTGCTATTGGTGCATCAGAATTCAGCAGGTATTTACATAATGTCATACTATGAACTTTTTACTTAATGCAATTTAGTGAAGGAACTTTGGCACATTTTATCAGCTAATGAAATACAGAAGAATGTTGATCCACTGATAATTAGTTGACAAATTTAGCCATAATCTGTAAGCTGTCATCTTTTGCAAATTGTCTAATAAAGGGGTGTGCAACAAGATTTGTCAAAAAGGGGGAAAAGGAGAAATTTTAATGCATAAACTATCGGTAATTAGCACATCACAGTACAGTGTTGACTCAATTCTTTAATTTTTCCAATGTCTATGCATGTTTGTGTTGTTTTGAATTAATAATTTCTTGTTTATATTCTCATTCACAGGTTGGTGTTGCTGAGATGAAGGTTGCAGTGGAGAGGACCGGGGGAATAGTTGTGCTTGCAGAAAGTTTCGGCCATTCTGTTTTTAAAGACTCACTTCGACACATTTTTCAGTCAAGCGACAATGACCTTGGCTTATCGTTCAAGTAAAGATACTCTTCTGCTTGCTTTGTTTAGCTGGATTGCTACTTGCTAGCATGTTTATGTTTGGTTTGTTTTCTGTGCATTTGAAAATCAGGGATTTGTTTTGAGTTACTTCTGTTTTTACTGCAAACTCAAAAGTGAGACATTTTTTACTCCTTCCTGTTGAACTTTTTTTTTTTTTTTGGCAAAGGCACCTATGATGCATCAGAGAAACTGCAGATAAGTTTAGCGCTTCCCTACACTGATTAAGATTTGATGTTGAACTCAAATGAACCTATTTTCTCACTTTGCATTAGTTGACTATTTTCTTGAGGCAAGAATGCTTGTGTGGTAACTCTTCCTTGTTCTAAAGTTCAATTCATAGTTGAATCATCCACATAGGTTCGTTATAGGTGAAAAGGTGGTTCAAGGGTGTAAAGAACCTTCATGGCACGAAATAACCTGTCCTAGTACATCCTTTGTTTTTTAGTTTCATGATTTCTGTGTTTAAATTATGCTTGCAGTGGTATATTTGAGATTAACTGCTCAAAGGATGTCAAAATTCAAGGCATTATGGGACCTTGTACTTCCCTGGAGAAGGTACGTACTTAGTTATATGTTAACATTTTAGAATGATGATTGTACTCTATATATACATATGAGTCTTTTTTTGCATGTTGCTGTTTGTGCAGAAAAGTCCTCTATCCTCAGATATAGTTGTAGGTCAGGGAAACACTAGCGCTTGGAAGATGTGTGGTCTAGACAGGAAAACATCACTCTGTTTGGTATTCGATATTGCAAAAAAAGATGGTCCAGATGCAATTGGTCAGTCAACAAGCAATCAGTTCTACTTTCAATTCCTAACCTAGTATGGAATCTGCCTTTTCTCCCTTCATCGTTTTGCTAAACAGCTGATACTATTAGAGAAGGATATCTATCTGACTTGGAGGTGCGATGTGCAGTTATCAGCATCATGAGGGCCAGATGAGATTACGATCTACTACACTTTCCAGAAGATGGGTTACTGGTTCTGGCAGTGTGCAGGCAAGTTTTCCTCTCTATCCACTATGATAATCATTAATCGATAATTATTTATGTTTTCCTCCTATTTGTACCCCTTTTCTTAGAACTAGTTGAGATCATATATTAATTCCATTTGTACCTTCGCTGGATGCCACAGACAAAATTGCTTTCCTAGTCGCAATTCAGGCCCAGGCCTTAAACAATTATGTTTAGTCCATTTCAGTGTTTCACCTTGTGTTTCCTCTTTTTTTTGGAAAAATAATGTAGTATTGTTGCTTATTGGATTATACGTGTTACAGGAGCTAATAGCTGGCTTTGATCAAGAGGCGGCTGCTGCAGTCATGGCACGCTTGGTCTCATTTAAGATGGAAGCTGAGGTACTTCCTGATACTCTTCTTAAATTATTTTAACAGTTAATGAGCGCATACTAGACCATTTTGCTGTTTTATGGAGATGGAATTCAGTATCATATAGAAATTTAAAGGATGGAAGTTTGGCCCTACTTATCTTTTTATTATACATATATGTAGATTGTTGCTTCCTTTTCTGTTTGAGATGTTCACATGCTAGTTTAAAGTTCCTGCAGAAAAAATGTGGGACGTCCAATTTGATTTATTTCATTCACTTCTCAGACATGTTATCTCTCTGAATACCAGTTTACAGTTTACAATGTATCTTTGTTTCACTCTGAATAACACTTCACAGTTTACAATGCCCCTTTGTTTCTCAGACCAAGGTTATTAAGTCGTAAAGTCGAGTCGTGTCACCCGGGGCGACCTGGCGACTCGACTCGACAAGTACCCTGACTATGAAGTATGTTAATAGGGCATGCCATATACTAAGTTGCAGCAACAATTAAACATATATAAATATTGTAAAGCATGAAATGAGGAGAAGAACAACATAAGCATGATGATGAGTTGATGACTTCTTTGTTGGAACTAATCTTGTTGTTTATGTGTTCTTTGTTTATTTATGATTGAGTGTTACATGTATAGTGGCTAGAGTCCAAGTTAGTTGAAACGTGTAGCATGGCGTAGTGGCAGGATCTGGAGTGTGTAGTGAGCGGATCGCCAGCCAGGAGTTGAGTGCACGTATGTGTTACTTGGAATTAGCCATACATGTATTTGTGGCCAGGTATTCGGCCAAGTCGTGATGCCCGTCCGGAGTAGGAAGCGATCAAGCTGTGCGTACATGCAGGAAGGCGATATGTACAAGCGTTGCCTGGAATTCTGGAGGTGTGGCTGCATGTGTGCGTGTGTTAATGGCGTGGCAATTTGCTAGTTTGCATGCATGCAAAGTATGAATGTGTGTGCGTGTGTTAATGGAGAGGACATGCAACACTTAATGCTTTTTGCATGTAACCAACTTGTTTTTGCTTTATATAAGAGACAACAGCAGCAAGGAAAAGACGTGAGTAGTTGCACGTCACAAACTTTTGTGTGTGTTCTCTCTCCATTCTATTTTTTCCATTCAGCCGAGTGCACTTCGAGCATTCGTTCCAGCTCTTTCATTCTGTTGATCCCGAGTCCTGAGTTCATACTTCATACTGATGCGATCTGCCTCAAGCCTGCACTTTCTATCTGCAGAATAAATTTTTCGGCTGTCTACTTCCTTTGCCATATGATTATTTTGGTTACATTATTGACATAACAATGTTAATGAACCTACAGTAACATATAAAATCTCTTTTTTTGAAGCATCATTTAAACATTTAAGTAATCACTCCATTAATTGAGACCTTTAGATCTGAGTTCTTCTATAGAGTCATCACCATACTGGACAGCAAGTAATTGAGAAGCAACACCCTAAAAATTGAACAGAATAATGAGAAAATTGAAAAGTCAAGTCAGGCGGCTAAACTTGCCCGACTAGTCGCTCCTAGTCGCCGACTAGTCGTCTAGCCGTCCGACTAGTTGCTCCAGTCGAGTCGAGCAACCTAGTCATCCTCCGTGTGCTGACTCGATATGTATATATAGAGCCCAATTGTAATGGTTGTGATTTCTTAAAAGTACCCTTATGATAAGAAACGCATTGTCTAAGAAGCAGATTATATACATGGACTCTCAATAGGCATGCCATATATAGACCTAAGTTGAAAATGAAATCATGTAAGAAGCAAACTCTAAAACATTAATTGTGAAGTAATAAAAACTGTGTAGAAAACAAACTCTGTCGGTGCTCAAGGGCTCCTCAATTAGTTTCATTAATAATAAACTGCTGCAGCTATTGTTGTTGTTTACGTTTTCTGACATAAGTTGCGCTCTTGATTGATCCTATCTTTGAAGTCTTATTAGCATGATCTTGATGTTTCCTTCAGGCTGATTTTGACCCAATAAGATGGCTTGATCGAGCATTGATTAGTTTATGTTCGAAATTTGGAGACTATCAGAAGGAAGCACCCTCATCTTTCAGTTTATCCCCACGTTTATCAATTTTCCCCCAATTCATGTTTAATTTGAGACGTTCTCAGTTTGTTCAGGTAAAGCATTTTCCCTTGTTCATTGAGTCATGCTGATCAACAGATCAAGTGGAAATTATATTTCTCTTTGCTCTAATTAATCTCCCATGCAGGTTTTCAATAATAGTCCAGATGAAACTGCATATTTCAGGATGATGTTAAACAGAGAGAATGTAGCTAATGCAGTTGTGATGATCCAGCCTTCACTTATATCATATTCATTTCAATCAGGTCCAGAGCCTGTTCTGTTGGATGTAACTGCAATTGCTGCTGACAGGATCCTTTTGTTGGATTCTTATTTTACCATTGTCATATTCCATGGGATAACCATTGCACAGTGGCGAAAGGCTGGTTACCAAGATCAAGAAGAGCATGAGGTAATGTTTTGTCAGCCAAACCATGATAACACTAAATACGGTTTATTCAGCTCCATGTAGCCTTTCTTGTAAGTTTATGAAGAACTTTTTTTATCTAGATTTGATCTAAATTCTAAAGGTTTGCCTTTGCATTGAAAGGACTAAAAAAATCAATATTAAAGATTTTGCATTTAATGGCCTTGATGCACGAGGCTGTTCGGCCAATCCAAGAAAAATCATGTGACCTGCATTGTATATAGTATATGCTACAGTAATCTCCAACAGATAATCTTGTATGATGTTCAGGTGTTTGCCCAGTTGTTGCAAGCTCCACATGAGGAGGCTGATACAATAATCAAGGAGCGCTTTCCTGTTCCTCGTTTGGTTGTGTGTGATCAATATGGTTCTCAGGTTATTTTCTTGCTTAAGTTTTCAATACACACTGCATCTGACCTCGTAGGAGAATATATGATGTTATCTATTTGAGTAAATGCCGACAGTTGTCCTCCCTACTGGATAAGATTTGCAAACTCGTCCCCGACAGTTGTCCTCCCTACTGGATAAGATTTGCAAACTCGTCCTACTTTCAATTTTGAACACCTTTAAAAAGAAAATTTGAACTGGATGACCCAAATTTGAGCCGAGAATTGCAATTAAGCCTCCAACAGTCTATTAGCATTTTCAGTGGATATTTGTTGCTAACAGCAAAAAACAATTAGCATTTTCATATAATTAAAATTTTACTTTATTTATGACATTTCAGGCTCGATTCTTACTGGCAAAGCTTAATCCATCCGTCACATATAACTCTGACAATCCTCCACCACCTGGAGGGGATGTCATATTCACAGATGATGTGAGTTTCCAGGTCTTCATGGATCATCTCCAGCGGTTGGCAGTTCAGTAGAACATGGTCGTGCAGCAATGGTGCACCAATGGTCTCTTCTGGTGTACAGCAAGGAACTTTTTTTTTGTGTGTGTATCCTCTTCTACAGGTTGCCACATATTGTAGGCTGTGACGTGCCATTGTTAGCTCTACATCTGTACATTGCCATGGTTATAGGACATACGGTATCTGTCGTATAATCAAGACGAAAAATTCACACATTTTGTGTAAATGGAGTATCGTACCCTTCTTGATTGGTCATCGCTAACACCAAAGATTACTGTCTTCCTAACCATATGCCAATATGCCATCCGGGGTACCTTCTGGTCATTATGTAACATCCCGAGTTTTGTCCATTTTAAAACCGTGTAATTTTCTTGAACTTCAAAAACCTTTGTTGCACATTTGGAGTTGTCAACGTTTTTGCGTAATCTAAAAATATTTTTCTTTGTTGCAAAAGTCGAATGTCCAATTTTTTTTGAAGGGATTATGTTCAAACCAAAAAACATACAAAAAAGGCTTTGTTACTGCAAAACCTTTTCAAAACTTACATTCAGAACCAAACCCAAACAAGTTTAGCAAGGTAAATTAATTCCAAACCTTTTTCCTCTCCTGTCCTCTTGACGTGGACCGAAGGCCAATCAGATGGCCCAATCGCCCTCTTCCCTTCTCCCTTTTAAGCCCACACCGTTGCCCAAGCCCAACAAGCAGCAGTCCACTTCATCTCCACCTCTTGGCCCAAATTCAGCCGAGCATCACCGCCACCTCGCCACCTTCACTGCTGCATGGGCCAGGCCCCACCTGCTAGCCTTATCCCTGTTCATTTTCTTCCTCAAGTCATCTCACTCACGCATGCGCCTCCTCTCTCTCTCTCTCCAGGAGACAAATTTTGGACGGATCTAGCACTATCACACGGTAAAAATACCAAATCTAACCCTCTGCGCGATAAAATTCTAAATTTGACTCCCTTCCGACCGCATGACTCATGTGAGCATGACACGTGTTAATCGTGCGGTTAGGGACCGCACGACTCATGATGAATAGTGGAGTCGTGCGCTCCCTGACCGCACGATTCATGATGAACAGTGGAGTCATGCGCTTCTCGACCGAACGACTCATGATAAACAGTGGAGTCGTGCACTCCCTGACCGCACGACTAACACGTGTCATGCTCGCGTGAGTCGGCGGTCGGAAGAGAGCCAAATTTGGAATTTTATCGCACAGGAGGCTATTTTTAGTATTTTTACCGTGTGATAGCGCTAAATCCGTCCAAATTTCGCAGGAGACAACAAGCCTTGCAGCCTTCCTCCCTCTCTCTGAGCACCACAAGGCAGTCTCCTCAATGCCAGAGCACACGCCTAAGCTACTGCAGCCGTGCGAGAACTCACGCATGTTAAAACACACACGACTATAAGTACTTAGTACTCGTTTACGACTACGGCACAAATGAGTACGAGTATCTAGTACTTGTTTATGACAACGACACACTTGACTACTCTCACGACTACAGTGGTTTTACAACTACTACAGTGATTTACGACTGCTACAGTGATTCTACATTGCTACTATACCACTGCTACAGTGATCTTAGGACTGCTACAGCACTACTGTCATAGTGATTCTACGACTGCTACAGTGCTATTGCTATAATGATCTTATGGCTGCTACAGTACCACTGCTACATTGATCTTATGACTGCTACAGTACACTACAACTTCGAGCAGTCGGCTACAACCATGAGCACTCGAACACTCGAGGATTCCTATATTCAATTACGACTATGAGATACTGGAGTTTTTTGTGCCGCGCTCAAAGTGTGCAGCTTTTCTCAGCTTTCTTCTCTGATTTATATGATGCGAATACAAAGCAAAACTAAAACTTGTTGCCTATTCTTACGTCATGATCCGCTTTAGTCATGCCATCCCACTCCAGCGTAACCACGTCTCCACTAACTAATAATCTAATCGAGAATCACGGCCACAACGTGAATATGAGCACGTCTCAGACCACTAGCTATGACCGAGTAAAATACAAATATATAATGCAACGAGCTTAAGTCCAACAACGCATACCTGCCATGACCTCATGAGAAAATGTCAAGCCTTTGTTGCCTTTAAGCCAAGCTGGGCGCGTCATCTTCTCTGCCTCGTCCTCTTAATTTCCCCTCTTGTTACCCACCTTCTCCTCCACTCAGTCACTAGCAACGCCGCCACACCATGTCGTCTCGTCCAAGCTTGGCAATGAGTTGTCGAGCACCTCCACGCTGTTCTCGTCCATCCGATGAGCCACTTCAAGAATCAATTGTGTCCTTCTATCTTTTTCGCGTGATGATTCCTCCCATACTCCCGCAGCCAAGCCAGCTCACCCCCATCTTCATCATCTTGGGCGTGACAGCAGCACGCCAAGCCTCATTGACCGTGCATGGCCGGGAGAGAGGGGAAGGCATGGGCACACAGGATGGTGTCGCATGGTGGCAGGAGGAACATCGATCATCCACGTGACAGCTCAGGAACAAGAGGGAGGTTTTAAAATTTTGATTTTCTTTTTAACTAAAGCTATAGAATTCAAATAAATCTAGAAAATAGCAAATAGATTCTACAAATTCTAGAAAAATTCACAAAAATTCCTAGAATTACTATAGACTTATTGAAAATATTTTAAACTTAATTTGGTACTTAATTGTTATACTAAAAATACATTTCTTTATTTTTAAAATTATATTAAACTCTAGAAAATCACTGAAAAATCAAATAAAATCCAAATGAGTTCAAATAATTAATTTCAATTAGGATTTTTTTTATAGAAATTCAAGATATCCATTATTTAGTAATATTTTTATGTTTTTACTTAAATTACTTTTCAAATAAAATACCTTTTAACAGCAGAAAATCAGACAATTAAAATTATAAAATCTTAAACAACCAAAAGTAAATATTTTATTTTAAATTAAATTAATTAATTTTTTATCCAAAATTTTGAAATAAACAGTTACGATGTTATAGAAGTACATGTGGTACTTATTGGGTGTCTCGTACGGCCGCGACGGGAGTTCAGGAAGTCAGCAATGGACCATGTGGAGGAGGCCGGTGGGCGCAAGGGTGGAGGGTCGTGGTGGCAACGACAAGAACTGAGGAGGGCGGTGATGATGGGACCTAAGGAGGGCAGCAACGGGCCTTGGAGAGGAGGCCAACGACAGCGGGAGCTGGGGAGGGCAACGGCCAGCCACGGGGAGGAGGGTGGCTATTGGAACTAATCTTGACTCATGTTGTTAGTGGTGGGTGTCGAGTACTCATGTGTTTAAGTACTGTGTAGTCGTATGTCGAGTACTCATGTGTTTGAGTACTGTGTATTCGTGTGTCTAAGTACGTGTAGAAGTCGGGGCGTTCGAGTGCATGTAGCAATTGTACTCGATCAGCTACTATAGCAGCAATTGTACTCGATCGATTACTGTAGCAGCAATCATACCCGACTAGCTACTATAGCTGTCATACTCATAAGAGTACTATAGTAGTTGGAGCATTCGAGTAGCAATCGTAGTCGTTGAAGGGACGAGTCGTGTAGATCATAGAGAATTTTCAGGAGGTCACTGGCATGAGAATATGTCTTAGTTGTTAGCTAGTGGAGTTAGTGGGTGCATGAAGTACAGGTCGTGTGACTATGTGTGCATAAGGCTTATTTAAGCTGTGCATTTCCTATTAAGTATTGAGTTGCAAGTGAATAACAAAGAAGAAGAAAAGGCGTGAGTCGCCACACAAGAAGTCTCTCCTGTGTTTATTCATCCTCCCTACTCATGTGCGTGTGTCGTTCCAAGGGAAAAAGCATGTGTGCATTTTCTCCCGGAGAGTAGCGATTGGAGTTGATGAGTTTAGCTCCAACACTTGGTATCAGAGCATGGTGCGGTCCTCAGGAGATGCCGAAGATGATGTCACAAGGTGATGGGTTATCAAATGGTGCCACTGCAAGTGGCGGCTTCGACGACGAGCGCACCAATAGTAGACTCCATGAGTGGAGGCCAAAGGTGGTGCAGTGGTGACAGACTCCATGCAAGATGGAGGTTGGCGGCGGCAAGGTGAGGCAGTGTGAAGCTGCCTGGAATCGAGTTGGCATGAGGCCAACAAACGATGATGGTTGGAGACCGTCGTCACAAGAAGAATCAAGGCCAGAGTCACCCAGTGAGTCCTGTCATCAGCGGCGAAGTTGTGGTAGCAAAGAGGTAGCGGTGAAGAGTGGAGGTGGCATGTCTCCCAAATACCTGCTACCAAGGAGTGTAGTCAACAATCAGCAATGTCACGCCAAAGACTTACAGTGTGAAGTCATGGGTGATGGCGGTGTCCACGCCTCGAGATGATTTGATGTGAGGTCGATGGTGGAGGTCATCATCGCATGAGAAGTCGGTATGAGACTGACAATAACAACGATGTGAAGCGACTATGAGATGATGGTGGTGTGAGGTCGCTGCAAGAAGAAGACATGCACGAACAATGGTGCGAGACCGCTGTAAGTCGTGCAAAGAGAAGGCCACTACGTGTGGCAAGAAGAGAACGCTGTTGCATTTGGCAAGAAGAGAAGGCTGCTGCGTGTGGCAAGAAGAGAACGCTGTTGCGTTTGGCAAGAAGAGAAGGCTGCTGTGTGTGGTAAGACAGTGCGGTTGAACACATCGAAGATTGACGTGTCAAGTTTAGGGGGAAAATTGTTGAAACTAATTTTGACTCATGTTGTTAGTGGTCGGTGTCGAGTAGTCATGTGTTCGAGTTCTGTGTAGTTGTGCGTCGAGTACTCGTGTGTTCGAGTACTGTGTAGTCGTGTGTCGAGTACTCGTGTGTTCGAGCATGTATAGAAGTCGAGGCGTCCGAGTACGTGTAGCAGTCGTACACGGCCGGCTACCGCAGTAGCCATACTCGACCGGTTACTGTAGTAGCAGTCGTACTCGATCAGTTATTGTAGCAGTCGTGCTTGTAAGAACACTATAGTATTCATGGTCATAAGTCATACTCGTAAGAGTACTGTAGCAGTCGGAGCATCCGAGTAGTAGTCGTAGTCTGAGTAGCAGCCATAGTCGTTGAAGGGGTGAGTCGTGCGGATCATGGAGAATTTCCAAGAGGTCAGTGGCATGAGAATAAGTCCTAGTTGTTAGCTAGTAGAGTTAGTGGGTACGTGGAGTGCAAGTCGTGCGACTATGTGTGCATAAGAGTTATTTAAGCTATGTATTTTCTATTAAGTATTGAGTTGCGAGTGAATAACAAAGAAGAAGAAAAGGCGTGCATCGCCACAAAAGAAGTCTCTCATGTGTTTATTCGTTCTCTCTACTCGTGTGCATGTGTTGTTCCAAGGGAGAAAGCATGTGTGTGTTTCCTCCCGGAGAGTACCATCGGAGTTGATTAGTTCAACTCCAACAGTGGTGACGTCGACGAGAGCTTTGGAGGCGGGTAGCGGTGGGAGTAGGGGTGGAGGATTACGGCGGCAGCGGTGCGAGATGAGGAGGGCAGCAACGAGCCATGGGGAGGCCGGTGGCTAGCCATAGGAAGGAGGGTGGTAACACTGACGGGAGCTGGGGCGATGGCTAGCTTCTTCCCCGCCTACAAGCTTTAGATCCGGTGCTTCTCTCCCACCTCCGAGCATCTCTACCACTAGGAGCTCGGGGCAGCTTGGGAGAGGTTGGAAGGTTGAAGAAGAGATGTGAAGGAAGAAGAAGCGTATTTTCGTTTTTTCATGACAAAACTAACAGTTTGTTAACGGAAGATGGACGGTAATGGTACACATTCATCATTCTCCGGCCGCAGTGAACAAGTGAAGTCACCTGTCACTGCGGTTACAAAGAAGTCTACTGGAAGAAGAAGAAAAAAAGGTGACACTCACTACACATTATGTATGGTTACCACGCTGCCGATCAGAGACAGAGCTAGCTAGCTGCGGTTAATGAACGCGGCAAGCGTGGCCATATGCATGGCCGCCTTCAGCGACTCGAGGTTGTTGAGGAAGTAGCAGTGCCCCTCGCCGGCCGTCTCGTACACCTGCGCCTGCCCGCCCCACCCGCCCCGGAGCGCGTCCACGTACGCGCGCTGCCACGGGCCGAACCGGTCGAGGTCCGACACCGTCATCAGCACGCGCGCGCTCCCGAGCCGCCGCCACGCGGACGCGGGAAGCGCCATCGGGTTCATGTACGGGTTGTCCATCCCGTACCGCCCCGCGCAGATGAACCACCACGCCCTCTGCGACGCCGGGTCGACGTACCTCCCGAGGAAGTACGGGTCGAGCAGGGCCACGCCCTTGATCCTCGCGCCGCTCCCCAGGCCCTGCTTGCCAGCGCGCATCGCGAGGTTGTGCGCGATGTTGCCGCCGGCGCTGTCCCCTGCGACGAACACGCGGGACACGTCCCCGTGCATGGAGAGCCAGGTATCCAGGCCGCTCCGCGCGTTCACGACGACGTCCTTGGAGGCGACGCCGGTGCGCACGTCCACGGACGGCGGGACCACGGTTGTGCCCATAAGCCGTTGCACGCGGCCGCTCCTGTACTGGATGAGGAACGGCGTGAAGTCGAACTTGACCTCCAAGTTCGGGTCGCGCGCCAGGCTGCGCAGTGCCGAGGCCTCCTCCGCGCTCTTCGGCCCTACTACTGTTCCGAAAGACGAGCAGAGCGCGACGAGCAGCACGGCGAACAGCACTCTCCCCCAAGCCATGACGAGAGCACGCCCGGCACAGTGGCAGCGAGTGACCTGCACTGCACTGTAGTGAGAGGTATGCGCGTTGCGAATGTCGCCCGGCGGTGCGGCCGCGCGCGCGACCGCTTATATGCACCGATGCGGCCGACAAGATGGGCAGCCGCGCACTATTTTCTCTCGGCACGGCACGCATGGCTGCATGGTGGTGCGTTCCCTCCTTTTAACCGCTTGCATGGGAAGCGACCGATGGCGTGCGTGGCATGGCCGATGTGTCCCGCACTCCCGCTCGCACTCGTGAAACGGTTCGGCTCGGTTCAGGGGCGAAGTCAGAAATTAGATACAGAGGAAGTAACATAGACTCGTTTAAGTGAGTGGTATATATAGATAAATAAAATCATAAAACATTGAAAATAAGTCAAAAAGACATTGTTTTTGTTTTTTAAAATCGTAGCTAATACTTTATAAAGCTAGTACTGCATATATATGTATGAACGGGATTCTCATCACAAAACAAAGTTATATAACCTATTAAACCATTGATCAACCTTCCTAACCATCTAAAGTATGTTCTTCTTACCCTGTTAATTAGGAACTAATGGAAAGAGAACCTAAACTATCCAAGCATGAGTTTTTTGAATTTGGCTTGGGACAGAAAGACCGATGGGCTATTGTGTGCTCGATCCGTGATATGCAAAGCAATCTCGCTTCGTGACGTCTTTTCTCAAATATGTTTCGGAGTCAACGTGACTAAAAAGTATCTGCGCAGCTTGTACAATACTGGATTTAAGTATGGGAAGTTTACGAATCCATTCGATATTCTACGGAATCAATATTACCGAAAACTTTGTGAAAATACTTCTACGAGCGGACGGAAGCGAGGAAGGGGGAAGTCCGCTCCTGGGCCGTCGCTCTGCTGCGTCTGGCCCATCCTCTAGGCACCTTTGGAGGGCAGGGAGCTGCTTTTTTTCACTCTTTCGGATGGGGCAAGGGCCGTTCTATTTTTGGTCTCTGGTGACAAAGTCCACTGATTGGTATTCAGGAGAAAGGTTGGGGGTGCCAGGCCTCTCCTGGCCCCCCTCTCTCCGCCACTGGCTCGATCAATACGCGGTGTTACCGTTCCAGTAGTGGGGCGGTATTGTTATTAAAGTATGTACAATGATATAGGATGATGATTATCTGTAATACATCTTTATATTATCTATAGATATAATTAAAGACATAGTATATAATAAATTGTCTATATAGTTATCTGCAGTGAAGTCATACAATTAATGAGTTGTCTATACAATAATATACACAGTAGAAAATCATTTGTTAAGTAGTAGACAACATCTTTCTCTTATCCATATCATTTAAAATCTTATGTGACATAAATTTACAGACATTATCATTAACATGCCCTCAAGGTATTCCCAATAGTCCTATGTAAGCAGTGTCTATAGTATTAATTAGCATGTTATATAGAATTAGTGTTGAGGTGGATGAAAAATTAATGAAGGAAGAGAGGGAAACAATGTCTTATACAATATATTGCTTGAGTATACAATTTAACGTGAAGACATTAGTTAAGACATCTATTGGAGAGAAGTGGTGTCTACCACATGACACTACATTAAACGTGCATTGGAGAGAGAATTAGAAATAAATATTAAATTACAATATTGATTAATGATAAATATTGTGTATTAAAAGAATGATGTTTAATCTAATGTCTATATAAGATAGTAATATATAGATATTGTTATGTAGTATTATCATTAATGCCTTTAGTGGTCCTTCGGCGCCTAGAGCTTAAGCGCGCGGAGCTATCCTCCTGTCGCGAAGCCAGGTACTAACCGGCGCGTAGCTAAAGTCTCATGTAACTACACAACGGCCGTGGAGTTACCCAAAACTGATAGACATAGCGTCACGGGAGGGAGAGCATTTTTGGCCTCTGCGAGTACCGCCGTGTTCTAGATCCAGCATGTCATTTAAGAGCCTTTTGTACCCGTGGCTACGGACTGGCCACTTTCTATCTGTAGTTTGTGTTACAAACCGAAATGCCCAATGTATATGTGTCTATTCAAACAGACACCTTCCCATGTACAGATGTCTGTCCAAACAGACACCTTTTGTTGACACCTTTACATCATGTATAAATAGTTGTACAAACTACAGAATCAAGGCTAATCTATAAAGCAATAGTTCTCTCTCTCAAGTTCTTGTCAACTTCTCTTGCAACACGTTATCAGCACTATGTCTCTAGACATCAACAAGAAACAAGACAAGGTAATGGTTTCTAGAAATCGACGTTTTGGTTGAACCCCGGCGCTGCTCCAAACCGGTGGCAGTCCACGGCCAAGGTAGTGGCGCCCTCATGGCGCGCGCCCTGGCGGCGGCGGCGCGCGCAGACCCAGTGCCGGCCTCCTCACAGCGCCACGGCCCTGGTGAACAGCGCGCAGAGGCAGCAGCGGCGCTGGCGCGTTGAGGCGGCGGCACATCTGCGACGCGCCCTCGCGGCCGACAGGCGCTCCCGGCCGGCGCGGCCCAGTGCCAGCCTTCCGGCGCGTCGGCCCCACCGACGCGCTGCCTCCCGATGCGGCGGCCTCCCAACGCGGTGGCCCCCTCCGCGCGCGCCTCCAGCCGCCAGGCGCGCGCAGCCCACGCGCGCGGCGGCGGCGACCTCTGTCGCAGCCCCTGGCGCGACAAGGCGCGGCGCGCGCGGCCTCTGGCGCTGCAACACGCGGCGGCACGCGCGCACACGCGCCGGCGCGCCGGCGTGTGGCGGCGCCGAGGGCGCGCAGCCGGCCCTCTCGGGCGCGCGCGCGGCGCGCGCCTGGCCGGCGGCCTCCCGCGCCACGGCATGCGCGTGGCCCCACGTGGCGCCGCTCCGGCGGCGGCCCTTGGCGGCGCGCGCGCCTTGCGCGCGCCACGGCGCAGCCGGCGGCGGCGGCGGCTCCTCCCTCCGGCGGCGGCGCGGCCGGGTGCGGCACGCGCTGCGGCCAGCGCGGCCTCTCACGCTCCCGACGCGCCCGCCCTAGCGCGCACCAGCCGGGTGGCACGGCGCGGCCGGCGGCCGGCTCCTGCGCGGCCCGGCGCCAGCAATGCGGCGCGCCTCCTTGTTCCGGCGCGTAAAGCCGCCGGGCCAGCGCGGCACCGGCAGAATGCGGCGCGAGCACGCCTGCGGGCGGGCCACACAAAGAAGACACGCGTAGGCGCTCGCGGAGCGGCGGTAGGTATGCGGCGGCGCCAGCCGGCCGGCGTGCGCGGCGCGCACTCGGCGAGGAAAACAGCGAGCCGTGCGGCTCCATGGCGGCGCGCATGGCGCGTAAAGCGGCGGCGCCGAGCAGCGAGTGGCACGGCGGCGGCGCCCGTGGCGGCGAGGACCGCCGGCGCGCGCGCCGGCCGGCCGGCCGGCGGCGGCGGCGGCTAGGGTTTGGGTGTTAGGGAAACCCTTAGGGAAACCCTAACACCCCTTCTCCTCCCCCTTTTATATTGCCATCCAATATGGGCTTTTAGCCCAATTAGCCCCCACCTCCCTCATGGGCCCAAAGGCCGACTGGGCCTCAGCCCAGGTTTTGCAACTTTTGCAATTCCCCCCTCCATTTCATAAAAATTGTACTCTTCTATTGTAGATTTTGCAATAAAGTCCCTATGCTTATTTATAATTGTACTCGTAACTTTGTACTGTTATAAATAAGCATTTCAGTCCCACAGGACCTGAAAAATATGTAAATATTTTCATAAATGTGCAACCACATTTATATAATTTTTACATATGTAGGATTATTATTTTATTGCAACTTACCTACAATATGAATTGCGACCATATTTTATTTTCGCTACTTTTAGCAAAATTCTCATTTAATAAGTACCATGTACTTAATAATTTAGAACTTTGCAACATATTATAAATACATACCTACATTAATACCATAATCACAATTTATAGCAATTTGCTACATCTTTTTGTACGCTATGCCATACAATAAATTGGTGTTCACCACCAATATTGTGATTTAACGGTATTATAAATATAACCCCATATTATATTTAATTTAGGTATAAATATTCATTCGGATTACAATACTCATATTATTTTCCACACATTTTACATTTATTACAATATCACCACACATATTAATTTACCTCATGTAAATTAATTATCTTAGAGCGTACTTTCATGTAGGCTTTAAATGGCTACCAAAGAATTTGAGCCTCTCGCTCTCGATGGTAGCAACTACCCTTATGGACCTAAAAATCAAAAAGGGATTTGGGTAAAACCAACTAAGTGAGTTCCTAACCAAAAAGGGATACTCCAACAATGATGAATGCCCATGCGTGTTCATCAAAAAGATCATCAACAAGATTTTGCATTATATCTGTATATGTTGATGACCTCAATATCATTAGTAATGCACACGATATAGATGACGCACGTAATCATCTTAAGATGGAATTCGAAATGAAGGATTTGGGTAAAACCAAATTTTGCTTAGGTATACAACTTGAGCACATTCATACAGGCATATTAGTATATCAATCAGCCTATGTCCATAAAATATTGGAGAAATTCAATATGGACAAAGCATATCCATCGAAAACCCCCATGGTTGTTCGATCTCTAGACAGGGACAAAGATCCATTCAGACCCCGAGATGACAATGAAGAGCTATTGGGACCCGAGGTTCCATATCTCAGTGCCATCGGAGCGCTTATGTACCTTGCAAATGGCACCCGGCCGGATATTACATTTGCAGTTAATCTACTTGCTAGATATAGCGCTGCTCCAACCAAAAGACTTTGGGTGGGAGTGAAGAATATCTTTAGATATCTTCATGGCACTAAAGATCTCGGAAGAATAAACATCTGGATTTAATAGGATATACAGATGCTGGCTATTTATCAGATCCCCATAACGCCAGATCTCAAACAAGCTTTGTATTTTTACATGGTGGAACAGCCATCTCTTGGAAGTCTTCGAAACAGACTCTAGTGGCTACATCCACTAATCATTCTGAAATAATTGCATTATATGAAGCATCACGTGAATATGTATGGCTTCGCAGAATGATTAACTACATACAACAATTATGTGGTATAGGTGCTATCGCATCACCCACCATTATCTACGAAGATAATCTTTGCTTGCGTTGTTCAAATGCAAGCGGGTTACATAAAGAGCAATATCACAAAACATATTGCACCTAAACTATTTTACCCACATGAATTGCAAGAGAGTGGGGAAATAACTATTCTGCAAACTAAGTCTTGTGATAATCTCGCAGATTTATTCACTAAGTCATTACCAACTTCCACATTCCAGAAATGTGTTCATGGAATTGGTATGCGAAGACTACGTGATTTGCAGGCGTCAGGGGGAGAAATCTCCTAAGACTTAACCCGTTCCAATGTAAATATTGTACTCTTTTCCCTTTATGAGTTTTCCTCTACGGTTTCTCATCAAGGTTTTTAATGAGGCAATATGACAACGTAATCATACATATATTATATCTCTATTTTCCCCACAGAGGTTTTTAAAGAGATAATAACATATATGCTATATCATTTTTCTCCTTAAATTTTCCCACTGGGTTTTAAAGGAGTTTTTCATGGCATATCTACTCTACAAATTCTCCTCATATTTTCCTACAGGGTTTTGGAGGAGTTTTTTTCCAAGATGATAAATCAAGGTGATCATATGACAATACATTGGTCAAGGGGGAGTGTTACAAACTGAAATGCCCAATGTATATGTGTCTATCCAAACAGACACCTTCCCATGTACAGATGTCTGTCCAAACAGACACCTTTTGTTGACACCTTTACATCATGTATAAATAGTTATACAAACTACAGAATCAAGGCTAATCTATAAAGCAATAATTCTCTCTCTCAAGTTCTTGTCAACTTCTCTTGCAACAGTTTGTATCCTCTCGTCGTGCGAGCGAAGCGACTGTTCGTATTTAGAGCCTAGCATCTTACTGCGCCATCAATGGCCGGCGTTTTACTGCTACCACGGCTACGACCACCTGCAGTGTCCCCTCCCCTGCCTTACCATTTATACTAACCGAAAGCGATCGAGGCATGATACTGGTCCATCGGTACAGTGAAAATGTGTCATGTGTGTACTGATCGATGTACATGCACTCGCTCTCCTTTTAGGTTCTCCCTGCCATAAAAATGGCCGTTGGAACGGTAAATGTCGAGGAGCAGAGAAGGCAAATTTGCAGAATCGATGGTACTGTTGAGGTACCTGTGTACCGGTAACGTTTAGAATAGCGATGGTTCATAGTTTTTAACTGATATTTTACTGTAATTGGTTGATTTTTTTACTATAACTGAGTTGGTTTATTAGATATAATTCATTTTTTTAAAAAAAATTAAAAATAGAAGTAACATGTTAGCCTATCATGGACAATACAAAGGAATACAAAAAAAAGCAAAATACAAAAATCCAAAAAAAGAAAATGACAAAAAACTGCATAGTGAATAAAAAGCCAATCGTTGTCGCCCGTCGCTGGTTTCTTGAAAGTTGAGCGGGCCATATGTGTGATGTGTCCGGTATAACTTCTATCGATCTTACGCAGTTTTGGTCCGTTCTTTTTAGTTCTTTTTATGTTTTTAGCTTCGCTTTATCTGGTAGACGAAATAAAAAGGCAGTTTTTCTAAGTGGCTTTGAGAAACTATTTTTTAAATAGCTTTCTGAGCTTATCTACATCAATATCTCTATCGTCTATCACTATCTCAAAAAAATACAGATAAAAATTATTAACTACAATCAAAAGAGCCTTTAAACGGTGATGCATAACCACGGCCCTTAACGGCAATCCAAAGCCGTGGTGTGTATGATTCGGGTCAGCGGATGTGATGTGCCGAACTTCCTGTAATCCTGTTCTCGTGCTGGAGGGATGGGAATGGATGTGCTTGAGATCAATGCCAACAAACTTGAAAGCCTTGGTCATCAGGAAACTGAACCATCAACTGACCGAACTGTCTGTTACTCCTCATCAAGAGTACTACTTTCCTATTTGAGAGGATGTAGAGAATACAGTACATAGTTTCTCTTTTCTGAATCTCAAAGCACGTTTCATGGTAGAGAGATTATGGGAGCACTCACCTCTATAAGCAGACGCTTTTCCCAGTAAAGGAGACGAACACAACAGGACTTATTCACCTCCAAGGCCCAAAAAATAAGTAAATGTCCAGAAGCAGTGTCCTCGAAGAACAAGCTATCCAAGCAGCCATAGGCCCATGACAGATTCCAAAGTCAAACTTCTTCCTAAATAATCTTCGCAGACAATGGATTAGGCCTAGTACTATCCAAACTAAAACAAATGGGCCCAGTAACATGTTGAATGAACAATCACTCCTAGCCATCTGGGTGTCTTCTCATACACGGTACAGGGTTTGACTCCGTACTGTATATTACGAAACCTAAAAAGTTTTGATATGGATAAATACTAGAATTATCTTGGTAGATTTAGACAACAAATAGAGATGTATTGTACTATATAAATAGATCTAAGAATTAATAAAAATTACGTTCTAGTGTTCTCTCTCAATTGGTGTATCCTGTGATTGATCTATTATTCTTAGCGATTAATTATGTGGATTGCGTTACCGTTTATCTACTTCTCTATCGATTTCTTAACACTGTATTCCTCTTAGCATCAATTGCAAAAATAGCACTACCTGTCGCCTGATGACCACACGACAGGCTTCTCAGGCTGACACGTGGCACCTGCCGCTCCATCACCAGACGGCAAACTTCTTGGACTGACATGTGGCGCACTAGCCGCCTCGTCACTGAGCGACAGATGCCTCGTGCTGACATATGGCGGTTTACCCTACGTATTAGACCTGTCACGTGTCTTCACGAGGCACCTACCACCCGGTGACAGAGCGGTAGGTGCATCACGTGTCAGTCCGAGAAGCTTGCCGCCCAATGATAAGGGTAGCAGGTGCCACGTATCAGTTTGAAAAGCCTGTCGAATCTTACGAGACGTGTAGTGCTATTTTTATAATTGATATTAAGAGTATTTTTTTTTTGTGAAAAACCGTATCCAAATCGGACAAAAGTGCCTTTGTTTCCCACAATGTTATCGCCACCATCGGCGCGCTCGCCAGACGTGTCAGTCAAGCTCTCTCAATCGCAAATCTTACGAGAGACGCTTCTCCCATCTTCAAATATACGCCGCCACGCTGACGCTGCGTCCTTCGCTCGCTCGGATTATCGCCATATCGTGCACATGGACCCTGACTCCGAGATCACGTTCGAGTTCGTGCCGGTGATCCGGCAGTACAAGAGCGGCCGCGTGGAGCGCCTCCTCCCCGTGAACCGCGTTCCGCCCTCGGTCGACGCCGCCACCGGCGTCGCATCCAAGGACGTCACCGTTGACCCGGCCACCGGCCTGTGGGCGCGCCTCTACCTCCCCGACCTCTCCGCGTGCCCCGCCGACAGCGCGGACACTAAGCTTCCCATCGTGGTCTACCTCCACGGCGGTGGCCTGGTCGTCGGCTCGGCCGCGGACGCGCCCGAGCACGGCTTCCTCAACCGCCTCTGCGCCCGGGCACGCGTCCTTGCCGTGTCCGTCGACTACCGCCTCGCGCCCGAGCACCTGGTCCCTGCCTGCTACGATGACGCGTGGTCTGCGCTGCAGTGGGCCGCGGCGGCGGGCGCTGACGCGTGGCTCCGGGACCACGGCGACCGGGAGCGGATGTTCGTGTTCGGGTTCAGCGCCGGCGGCAACGTCGCCCACAACGTCACGCTCCGCGCCGGCTTGGAGGAGCTCCCCTGCGGCGCCCGGGTCATGGGGATGGGGCTGCTGCACCCCTACTTCCTGTCGGGCAAGAAGGCGGACGGCGAGGTGAAGCACGCGTGGGTGAGGGCCAAGCTGGAGGAGATGTGGGCGTTCGCGTGCGGAGGCCGGACCACGGGGCCGGACGACCCGCGGGTCAACCCGGTGGCCGACGGCGCGCCGAGCCTGCGGCTGCTGGGGTGCGGCCGTGTCCTGGTCTGCCTCGCGGACGACGAGCTGGAGGTCCGAGGCAAGGCGTACTACGACGGGTTGCTAGGGAGCGGGTGGGCGAAGGAGGACGCCGGGCTGCTGGACTCCGTCGGCGAGGAGCACGAGTTCTTCCTCCGGGAGCCCGGGAGCGCCAAGGCGTTGGTTCTGATGGACCGGTTAGTTGCGCTCCTCGGCGGGAACCGGTAGAACAACCGTACGCCGGTGCCGGTGCGAAATCACATGTACTTGACTACTTTCGCTAGAGTCAGTGGAGTATTTGTTTTCTTTCGGCTTCCCGGTGAAGTTTTCTGTCGAGACCACGCAAGACGGCGGCAAGAGCCCTGCCCCTGCGCATCACTTCATAAAAAGAGAAAAACGGTGCAATACAGTACTAAACCATCGCATAATGCACCGTGCAGTAGACTCACGCCGAAATGGCCAAAACAGTCAGGGAAGAAGAACCTACCAACTAAAAAATTTTGTCAATGCATTCAGCTCCCGCTGCCCTCCACTGCTAACGCTCTTCTTTGATCTCCCTAGTCACCAGCATGTGGGATTTGTAGGTGTGTGTGATATCATGCTGATTTCAGTTTTTTTTAGCTTCTATTTTTTTTCATTATTCAGTAATTTTATTTTTTTCTAGATTTTTTTTAATTTTTTAGGTTTTTTTTGCATTTTCTTTTTTCTCGTATTATTTTGCATTATCGGTGATAGGCCAACATATTTTTTCTATTTTTAATTTTTTTTAAAAAATTTAATTATACTAAATAAATCAACTCAGTTACAATAAAAAATAAATCACTACAGTAAAAAAACCAAAAGTCAATACCATTCCAAACGCCCTAGAGATCCTTGCATTGCACGCCTCTAGCCAAAGCGGTCTCAGTGTCAAGATTATTATCGAATTGTTCGCATAAAAAAGAGATAATGATCGAATTGAGGGGGCATTCGGAATAGCGATGGCTTTTAATTTTACTAAAATTTTAATATAGCTGACTAATTTTTTACTGTAGCTGAGTTGATTTATTAGGTATAATTAAATCTAAAAATGTAAAAATAAAAATAGCACACTAATTTAGAGCAGACGATGCAAATGAATACGGGAAAAAATAAAACATAAAAATATCAAAAAAATAAAAATAAATAAATAAAGATAAAAGTACTACAGTATTAGTGTTTTTATCGCTGCTAGAGTAACTGAGAGCCTACCTGAGAGACAAAAAATGAATAAATACTAAAATCTATCGCGGATCGCGGTTTTTGGAAGCCTACCTGAGAGCCTCACCCGTGCTTGCACCTCTTTCTAAATTGCGAGCCATCGATTTTCGGGGGTCCTGACCTCAGCGCTCAGCAGAAGGTGCCAGGCAGTCAGGCTTTGCTTGGATAGTTTTGTTGTGACCTGACAGTTGCTGACGTACTATGTTTTTTAAAAGAAGTTTCTTGCATCTCGAATTATCGACCCGAGTTTTGATAGGTATCGTCCGAGTGTTTTCTTGCTAAAAAACCATCCAGTTTCTTGACCGTCTGATCATGTCGAAATAAAGGAAGGAGAAAACTCTGTGTGCTGGAATTTTACTCTGAAGACTGGAGTTTAATCACACGAGTTGTTCTTGTTTGACAGGCTCGGTTTTTTTGGTTTTCATATTTATGGTTTTTAATTTTTTATTATAATAACTATCTTTTAATCGATGTATTTTTTAGGTGGGGTTTATAAATTAATTGTAGTAGGCACTGTATCGACTTTAGTTATACCAATCAAAATTATATCAGACTATTTTTCTCTTCGTACTATCTCACGAACAGTTATAATTTAAAAATCATAAACTAAAAATTATAAGTAAAAAAGTTTTTTTTTCTGTTGAGTCCGGGCAGATCAGATGCAAGGGAATCTTGCACATGAGCTCCCTAGTCATATTTGCTGCATTAACACGAAACATCTAACAATGTTTTCTGGATCAAACTTCGGCTCGAAGTAAAGTTCGATATTTTTTTTTGGAAAATTCAGGCTTATGAGATGGCTTTTCTACAGCTCCAATCCCTCTTTCAAGTAACCAACCTCAGAGCCACAGCCCACAGGTGATTTAAAGCCCTGAAACCGAAATCAATAAAATTAGAGCAATTTGATCACAATTTAAACCCCTTAATCTAATACCTCTTCCTGGGTAGCAGCACTGCCAACCACCGCGGCTGTTCTAGCTAACTTCGCAGTCCGCAATCGGCAAATCCCATCACTCGACGATACCCAGTCCAACTCTATCCCTCTCATCCCCCTAACCCCAACCACCCTTGCCCAGATCTCCACCCCGCGGTCGATGGCCGCCGCACCCACCGCGCCTCCGGCCGCCGCGGCCGACGACGATATTGTGTATGAGTCGATGCCCTGCATCCGCATCTACAAGAACCGCGTGGACCGCTACTTCGGCTCCGAATTCGTCGCCGCCTCCACCGACGCCGCCACGGGCGTCGCCTCCCGCGACCGCACCATCTCCCCCGACGTCTCCGCGCGCCTGTACCTCCCCTGCCTCGAGGCCGGGGCGGCCCCGGCGGCCAAGCTCCCCGTCCTCGTGTACTACCACGGCGGCGGGTTCTGCCTTGGCTCCGCCTTCAACCCCACCTTCCACGCCTACTTCAACAGCTTCACCGCGCTCGCCAACGTCCTCGTCGTCTCCGTCGAGTATCGCCTCGCGCCCGAGCACCCCGTCCCCGCCGCCTACGCTGACTCGTGGGGGGCGCTCTCTTGGGTCGTGTCCCACATCGCGGGCGCCGGCGACGACCCGTGGATCACCGACCACGCCGACTTCTCCCGCCTCTACCTCGGTGGCGAGAGCGCCGGCGCCAACATCGCGCACCACATGGCGATGCGCGTCGGCGCGGAGGGGCTGCCCCACGGCGCCAAGATCCGCGGCCTCGTCATGATCCACCCCTACTTCCTGGGTACCAACAAGGTGGCCTCCGACGAGCTGGACCCGGCGGCGCGGGAGAGCCTCGGGAGCCTGTGGCGCGTCATGTGCCCGACGACCACGGGCGAGGACGACCCGCTCATCAACCCGCTCGTGGACGGCGCGCCGGGGCTGGAGGCCCTGGCGTGCGGGCGCGTGCTCGTTTGCGTCGGCGGGGGCGACGTGCTCCGTGACCGCGGCCGCGCCTACTACGACAGGCTCAGGGCCTGCGGATGGAGCGGCGAGGTGGAGATATGGCAGGCGCCGGACAAGGGGCACACGTTCCACCTCCTTGAACCGTGCTGCGACGAGGCCGTCGCGCAGGACAAGGTCATCAGCGACTTCCTGAACCGTCGACTCGACGGCGCGATGACATCGTCCGAAAAGGAGTGAAATTTAGCTTCAGAATACACTCGGAATAACTGCAGCTACGTCGCTGATGAATGCTGCTTCTTTACACTTCGGATTCAGATTTGTGTGTTGTAATTTCATTGCATATTTGTTTTCGGTCATACATTATTCAATTAGAAGTAAAAATTAATTTTCTTATTAGGAGTCTGCTTACTGACCATTTTTCTACATTAGTTAAGAATTTACTGGTCGCAATGTTGGGTATTTACTAGTGGTAACGCACTATTAAAGTTTTGTAATCGTTTGTTGTATTTAGTAGTATATAAAAGAGAAAACCAGAAAAGACGCTGAGAAGCTTTATGCGTCGCAAAAGCTTCTGTGTCATGCTTGTGTGTGCTTTCTTCAAAGTATTCTCGTGTGAGCTGGCTGGTCTGTGTACTCGATCAGTCTGTACGATTGAGTACTACCGTATTTGTAACTTGAGTACGAGAAATCAAGCAATCGAGTGTTCTGGCGGTGTGTCAAGCGGTGGTTCTTGGTAGCGTCCAAGAGATGGTGGCGTAGACGGTGCTAAAGGAGGCCAGAGTCACGCTGCGCTACCCCGTGTTCATGCGCACGAACTATACCGATTGAGCGTTGCTCATGCATGTGAATTTGCAGCCTCAGTGAGTCTAGGATGCGGTGGATTTGGGTGGTGCCAAATACCATGTGGAGCAAATGGTATTGGTGGCAATTCTCCAATCGGTGCTACCGGAGATACTGGGAGCGTTGACGACCAAGAACATTGCCAGGTCTACATGGGAGGCCATCAGAACAATGCATATAGGAGTCGAATGTGTCTGGGAGGCCTGGGTGCAGGCGTTGCGTAGGGAGTTCGAGGTCATTCACATGAAGGAGACTGAGTCGATCGACAACTTCTTTATATGGTTGACCAGGCTGGTGAACAATATCCGAACATTCGGAGACACATTGGAAGAGGATAAAGTCGTGAAGAAATTTTTGCGAGCCATACCATAAGTTTTATCATGTAGCTGTCTCGATAGAGCAGCTGCTTGATCTCGACACCATGTCCGTTGAGGAACTTACTAGTTGTTTCAAAGTTGTTGAGGACTGGTGGGAACGAGGAGATAACGGTGGAGATAGAGGGAGCCAGATACTCCTCACCGAGGAGTGGATGGCTTGGTCGAGGCAGAAGTCGACCGAGTCAACCTCTTTCTTTGGTGCGAAGGGAAGGCGTGATCCACGTCGTGGTCGAGACAAGCAAAGTGGTCAAATGAAGGGATCACTAGATGGGAAAGACGGTGGATCCCCAGGCTTCAAGCGCGACAAGTCAAAGGTGAAATATTTCTATTGCAATAATTTTGGGCATTTTGCAAAGGAATGTCGCAAGCCGCATCAGGAACGCAAGGGAGCAGGTGAATCTCGTCCAATCTCAAGAGGAAGAGTCCGCTCTGCTCATAGCAAAGGTATGTGGGATCAATGAGATGGCTGAGGCTATTTCAATTGAGATCTCACCAAACAAAGTCCACGCGCGTGTGAATCTTGGGCGTGTGAATGATGAGAAGATGATAAGTGGTGCCTGAACACTGGAGCTACAAATCACATGATCGGGTGCTGATCGACTTTTGCTGAACTAGACATGTCTGTGAAGGGATCGGTGAAGTTTGGCAATGGATGAAATGTGGAGATCTGCGGACGAGGGACGGTTTTGTTCACATGCTGCACCAGCGAGCATCGTGAACTCACGATCATCTACTACATACCTCTACTGTCCAGCAACATTACAAGTGTTGGGCAGCTTGATGAGGTTGGGTACCAAACGATCATCGAGGATGGCATCATGCAGATCCGCGACCTGGATTGGAGGCTTCTCGCTAAGGTAAACCGTACAAGTAACCGGCTATATGTGCTTAACCTCAACATTACGCAGCCGATATACCTGTCGGCACGGAGCGGTGAATTGGCGTGGCGATGGCACGAACGTTTCGGCCATCTGAACTTCCATTCATTCCAGAGGATGGCCCACAATAGATGGTTCGAGGACTTCCTCAAATTGATCAGGTGGATCAATTGTGCATAAGTTGTTTGAATGGAAAGCAACAACGAGCCTCAATTTCTCAGGAAGCCAAGTACTAAGCTGATCTTGTGCTGGACCTCGTACGTGGTGATCTCTGCGGATTGATTACTCCAGCAACTCCTGGAGGTAGACGCTACTTTCTACTTCTAGTCGACGACTTTAGCCAATATATGTGGCTGATTCTTCTCAGAACTAAAGATGAGGCAGTTGAAGCAATCAAGCGCTTCCAAGCAGGCGTTGAGTTGGAGGTCGGGAGAAAGCTTCGTGTGCTACGCATTGATCGAGGAGGAGAGTTCACATCCATAGAGTTCGAGGAATATTGTGAAATCGAGGCATCGTTCATCATTTCATTGCGCCTAACTTGCCACAACAAAATGGCATGGTCGAACGACGCAATCAAACATTGGTTGTGATGGTGAAAAGCATGATGAAAGCCAAGGACATGCCGACCGTATCCTGGGCGGTGACAGTTGTTACAGCGATGTACATTCTTAACTGCGCCCCAACTCAAAATCTTGAAGGGAAAACTCCGTTCGAGGCATGGCACGGCCGATAGCCCAACGTGCACTATCTTCGCACGTGCGGGTGTGTGGTGTTGTTAAGACGATGAAGTTGAACCTGAAGAAGTTTGAAGACCGAAGTATGCTGATGGTCTTCATTGGATATAAGCCGGCACCAAGGCATACCGGGCATATGTTCATGTGAGCAAGTGGGTGCATGTGACACGTGATGCTATCTTTGATAAGGAGGCCAAATGGGACTAGACTAAGCATGATGATTTACTCACTCCAGAATTCGGTGAGACATTCACGGTTCAGTATTTGTCTTACCCAGGTTCAGAGACAGGAGGCAACAAGGAATCAAAGCAGTCTATAGCAGCGCATGATGTGTCCAGCCATGAGCCAAGCGTGGAACAGGAGTCCTCGGTGACATTGCCGACAACTCATCCCCAAGCACACCTGCGGTGAAGGGGGTGGAATGGGCCACTCCACTGAGCGGCTCATCATCCGATGATTGAAGGGCCACGATGCTACCGCACATTGGAGAATCTATACGAGACCACCACAACACATAAGCTGGCTGATTCCTTTAGTGAGCTTAGTCTTCTTGCAACTGAGGGCCCTGTGAGTTTTGCTAATGCTGAGTAGAACCACAGTTGGCGCCAAGCAATGCTAGAAGAGATACAGTCAATTGAAGAAAATAGCACTTGGAGGCTTGTTGATCTCCCAGCAGGTCATTGAGCAATAAGCCTCAAATGAGTGTTCAAGATTAAGAAAAACTTTCAAGGAGCTGTGGTGAAGCACAAAGCATGCCTAGTCACCAAAGGCTATGTGCAGCGTCAAGGAGTTGATTTCGAAGAGGTGTACGCATTGGTGGCTTGCATGGAATTAGTGCGGCTGCTAGTGGCGATGCGGCGCACAAAGGTTGGCAAGTACACAATATGGACGTGAAGTCCACATTTTTGAACGAAGAACTCAAGGAGGAGGTCTATGTGGTGCAGCCTTTAGGCTTTGTGCGCGAGGGCCACGAAGAGAAGGTTCTGCGGCTGTACAAAGCGCTTTATGGGTTAAGGCAAGCTCCAAGGGTGTGGAACGCCAAGCTTGATACAAGTCTGCTATCACTTGGTTTTCACAGGAGTGACTCTGAACATGCCATGTACACGCGAGGAGTAGTCATGACACGTTTGGTGGTGGGGGTGCATGTGGATGATCATATAATTACCGGATCACACCCACTGGAGATCACCACATTCAAGGAAGAGATGAAACGACTCTTTAAGATGAGTGATTTGGGACTACTCACCTACTATCTAGGCATCGAGGTGATTCAGAGTGCCAATGGCATCACATTGAGTTAAGGAGCTTATGCGTCCAAGATTCTTAAAAGAAGTTCCATGGCGGATTGTAATCCATGTCAGGTTCCAATGGAGCCTCGACTAAAGTTAAGCAAGGTGAATACTGCTCCACCAACAGATGTTGTGTGCTACAGAAGTGTTGTCGGCAGTCTCCGGTACCTAGTTCATACTACACCAGATATTGCTTATGCGGTAGGTTATGTAAGCCGTTTCATGGAAAAGCCAATGATGGAACATCACAATGCAATGAAGCATTTATTGCGGTACACTACTGGAACTTTGAATATTTCTATGCCAGGAAGGAAGGAGAAGCAAAGCTGATCGGCTATATTGACTCCGACATGGTTGGGGATGTCGATGATCGCAAGAGTACCACTGGAGTGATGTTCTTCTTCAGAGAGAGTCTAATTAGCTGGCAGTTGATGAAACAAAAAATTGTGACATTGTCCTCATGTGAAGCGGAGTATGTTGCTACCACGACCGCTGCATGCTAGGGGGTTTGGCTCACGACTCATGCGTTTGCTTGCTGAACTGACTGAGACAGAGCCTAGAAAGGTAACACTCAAGGTGGACAATAAGTCTGCTATCTCACTTTGCAAGAACCCGGTGTTTCATGATCGTAACAAACGCATCGAGACCTGGTATCATTTTATCAGGCAATGCATTGAAGAAGGATCGATTGGGATGGAGTATATTGGGTCGGATGATCAACTTGCAGATATTTTAACAAAATCTCTCGGGAGAATTAAGTTTTTTGAGTTGCGTAACAAGATTGGTATCTTGGAGGTGCAGCAAAATTAAGGGGTGTTTGTTAAGTAATATCACTATATATTTGTTTTTGGTCATGCATTAGTCTTTTAGAAGTAGGAGTTAATTTTCACATTAAGAGTCTACTTACTGACTGTTTTTTTTGCATTTAGCACTCTGCATTAATTGGGTATTTACTGGTCATAACGTTGAGTATTTACTGGTGGTAACACACTATCAAAGCTTTGTAATCGTTTGTTGTATTTAGTAGTATATAAAGGGGATAAAACCAGAAAAGACACTGAGAAGTTTTACATGTCGCAAAAGCTCCTGTGTTGTTTTTGTGTGTGCTTTCTCCAAAGTGTTCTCGTGTGAGTTAGGTAGTCTATGTACTTGATCAGTATGTACGATTAAGTAATGCCATATTTGTAACTCGAGTGCGAGAACTCAAGTAGTAGAGTGTTCTGAGTACTGTAGGAAGTTTCGAGTACTCAGAAGCACAAGACTTGGGAACTTGTCAGTCTGCCACATGGTCACCGCCCTATTGGCCTCAAATGGGTCTTCAAGTTGAAGAAGAATGAGTCTGGTGAAGTAATTAAGCACAAGGCGAGACTTATCGCGAAGGGATTTGTCTAGCAGGCAGGCATTGACTTCGACGAAGTGTTTGCTCCTGTTGCCCGCATGGAGTCCGTTCGCTTGATGCTAGCCATAGCTGCTCAGAAAGGGTGGACTGTCCACCACATGGATGTGAAATCCGCCTTCCTCAATGGAGAATTGAAGGAAGAGGTATATGTGAAGCAACCACCAGGTTTTGTCATTACTGGAGAAGAAGGGAAGGTCTTGCGGCTACGCAAAGCACTGTATGGCTTGCGCCAAGCACCGCGAGCTTGGAACGCAAAGCTCGATCACACTCTCAAGAACCTTGGCATCAAGCAAAGTGAACATGAGCACGCAGTCTACCGACGTGGCCATAGTGAGAAGACTTTGCTTGTTGGGGTCTATGTGGATGATCTAATCATTACCGGGCCAACTATGGAGCAGTTAGAGGAGTTCAAGGGCGAGATGAGAAACAAATTCCAGATGAGTGATCTTGGCTTGTTGTCTTTCTATCTCGGCATTGAAGTGCAATGCAGCAGCGCCACATCGGTCTTGGCAGCACATTACGCTGCACGGATTCTGCAGTCAGAAGGCATGGAGAAATGCAATCCAGCCCACACCCCGATCGAGGAAAGGCTCAAGCTCAGTCGTGATAGCACGGCCATGGAGGTAGATGCCATGAAGTATCGGCATATTGTTGGCAGCCTTCGCTACCTCGTCCACACGCGGCCAGACTTGGCGTTCGCCGTTGGATTTGTGAGTCGTTTTATGGAACGACCAACAGAGGAGCACATGGTGGCAGTAAAACGCAACCTCCGTTACATTGCCGGAACAATCCACCATGGACTATTTTATGGGCAAGAGGATGGAAGAGCACGGCTGCTTGGTTACAGCGACAGCGACCACGCCGGCGATATCGACACAAGAAAGAGTACAAGCGGCACGTTATTCTTTTTGGGCAAAAGCCTGGTGAGTTGGCAATCGCTCAAGCAAAGAGTGGTGGCTTTATCATCTTGTGAGGCAGAGTATGTGGCTACCACTACTGCCGCAACACAAGGTCTTTGGCTAGCCCGGTTACTCGGCGAGCTCCTAGGGAGAAAAGCTGAGAAAGTCAAGTTAAAAATGGATAGCAAATCCGCTTTAGCTCTAAGCAAGAACCCAGTCTACCATGAACGTAGCAAACACATCGATCTTCGCTACCACTTCATCAAGGAGTGCTTGGAGGATGGGAGTATCAGCGCTGATTTCATTGGGACCAAGGACCAACTCGCTGATATTTTAACAAAGGCACTTGGGCGAGTCAAATTCCAAGAGCTATGTGCGAAAATTGGAATGTTCAAGATCAAACCAGGATTAGTGCACAAGGATTAGAGGGAGAATTGTTAGCATTAATCCTACGTGCATGCAGTCCAACCCTTAGTATTTCAACGTTGCATGCGCATGTATCTTTTAATTCCAGTCACTTAGAATATTGCACTACAGTTATTGCTTGTAACCTTTAGATTTTCGCACTGCAGTTAATATCTTTTGAGCCCGTTGGCTATTAATAAAGAAGGAAGAAAAGAGCAGATTAAGCAGCTCAAAACAAATCTCTAGTTTGCTGTCTTCACATAGTTCTTGCAGAGCGTCATTGACAGATTTCTCGGCAGATTTGTGCAATGATTAAAAGATGATCTCCTGCATCATATAAGACTAATTTCCTTGGTCGGCCAAAAGATGATTATTTGATGGACGGAGTAGAATGCAAGTAAAACATGAATACAGAACTAAAGGCACCTCCTATGGTCCAACCAAGGAGATGCCCTACCGTACAACAATTCTTTCTTTTTTTTCCCCAAAGCTGTGAATCAATGTTATTCGAACGTTATAACAATTTAAACGAGTATTTTCAGTCAAATTGACACTTGCATGGTTGATAAGTCACAGAATATTACCAGTAGCTAGTAATTTATACTTTTATAGTATCTTCAGTGAAATCATCGTCGTCATTGGTTCCTGAAGCATATGTAAATTACAAAACAGAGGTATTTTTTATAAGACTTGACTCCTCAACAGCAAAAGGAACCAAAAAGAAATTACAAATCTGAAATGGCACACTGGCTAGTGGCGCCGGTCAGCTCTTAATCGTTTTTTTTGTAAATACCCTACTGTACGAGTGTTTGTCAAACAGGTAATTAAGAACTTGTATGATATCAGTTGACCACACTCATATAATGCTGAGTTTTTTCTTCCCTTTGATTTTGTGGTTTCTGCTCATAAGCAAAAGCCAAAACGCATTTGTTAGCAGTTAGCTAGTTAGTAATAATCCACCTCGGATGGTCAGAATTATACGCGCGTGCTGGTGAACAGAGTGAGTTTCTGACCGTGGCACTAGCATAATAACATGTGAAAAACTTGGCATTTTGATTGCTCGTTCACTGAACCGTTGAGATTTGACGTAGTACAATGAGATGTACCAAAGCACCGTTCTCCCTCAATATATACCGGTGCAGACACCGCTTCTCACATTAACCCCAAGAAACTTCAGAAGAGTATCAGTAGTAGAGACTTGAGCCTACTAGTCCCATTTAGCTAGACACATAGGTCATCTCCCTTCCTCTCACTCTAAGTTAACATTCTCGCATGGCTGGTTCCAAGGTTTTGTGCAGTTGCATTCTGATCTTCATCGTCATCTCAAGCCAGGCCGTGGCGAGGCGGTTGACGACGAGCAAAGGCAAGGAGCCATGCAACGAGGGCGCCATGAAAGGTGACGGAAGCTTCAGAGCAACGCAAGAAATGGCTTCTGAGACGAGTGCATGGCAAGACGGTGAAGGCATGCCAATGACGACCACGGACTCCCGGCCTACGGCTCCTGGGAACAGCCCCGGGATAGGCAACAAAGGGAACATCAACAACTAGTGTATATTTTGGTCTAAGGCTCTATAAGCTTTAGCTAGTATTGTTTCATATGCCCTCTTCTTGTTGGTTTTTGGCTTCGGTTTCTCCAAAAACCGAAATAAATAGAGTGGTTTCTTCTACAGACGGTTTCTTAAATCTAAAACTATATGCGCCGTCTTTATCTCTAGTTTTCGTATTATTTGATTTGCTTGAACTGAGTTCGTTGTTGTGTGTACATTTTTCAGTTCATTGTGAAGTGTGCACTATTGTACTGTTTTATGTTGATTAAAATAAATAAAGCTGTGAGGGATTGCAGTCCCTTATGTCATCACAAATATGCTTACGATGTTGAGCTCCTTCGTACATCTTTGCATGGTTCTACTCCTAAAAGGTACCTAAGAAGCCAGAAGGCTGTCTAAACAAAGCATTTAAGCAGTTCAAGAATAAGATCAAAGGTATTCACAGTTTTATAAGTATGTTTCGTACTCCTTTTATATTGGTGTTTCCGGCAAAATGAGACGTGGACGAGGGAAATCGGAAATACCAACTTCATGACGTTGCACCTCTCTGCTTTCTCATTCTCTTTATCATGCAGGAAACATTACTAAATATAACAAGACATACACGAATATACAGTTCAGTTGCCAATTATTTTGCACACTCTGCTTTCAGTTTTAGTAAGAAAGTTCAGGAATCAAGCACACAACAAAATTTGGAGGGAATATAACGGTTGGCTGCATGCCCAATTGCAAAGATGCCACGTCGCTTAAATTATTCTGCATGCACTCTGCTTTGATTTTGTGGTTTCTGCTCATAAGCAAAAGCCAAAACGCATTTATTAGCAGTTAGCTAGTTAGTAATAATCCACCTCGGATGGTCAGAATTATACGCGCGTGCTGATGAACAGAGTGAGTGTCTGACCGTGGCACCAGCATAGTAACATGCGAAAAACCTGGCATTTTGATTGCTCGTTCACTGAACCGTTGAGATTTGACGTAGTACAATGATATGTACCAAAGCACCGTTCTCCCTCAATATATACCGGTGCAGACACCGCTTCTCACATTAACCCCAAGAAACTTCAGAAGAGTATCAGTAGTAGAGACTTGAGCCGACTAGTCCCATTTAGCTAGACACATAGGTCATCTCCCTTCCTCTCACTCTAAGTTAACATTCTCGCATGGCTGGTTCCAAGGTTTTGTGCAGTTGCATTCTGATCTTCATCGTCATCTCAAGCCAGGCCGAGGCGAGGCGGTTGACGACGAGCAAAGGCAAGGAGCCATGCAACGAGGGCGCCATGAAAGGTGACGGAAGCTTCAGGGCAACGCAAGAAATGGCTTCTGAGACGAGTGCATGGCAAGACGGTAAAGGCATGCCAATGACGACCACGGACTCCCGGCCTACGGCTCCTGGGAACAGCCCCGGGATAGGCAACAAAGGGAACATCAACAACTAGTGTATATTTTGGTCTAAGGCTCTATAAGCTTTAGCTAGTATAGTTTCATATGCCCTCTTCTTGTTGGTTTTTGGCTTCGGTTTCTCCAAAAACCAAAATAAATAGAGTGGTTTCTCGAAGCCACTTCTACAGACGGTTTTCTGAGTTAAACTATATGCGCCACCGTCTTTATCTCTAGTTTTCTATCATTTGATTTGCTTGAACTGAGTTCGTTATTGTGTGTACATTTTTCAGTTCATTGTGAAGTGTGCACTATTGTACTGTTTTGTGTTGATTAAAATAAATAAAGCTGTGAGGGATTGCAGTCCCTTATGTCATCACAAATATGCTTACGATGTTGAGCTCCTTCGTATATCTTGCATGGTTCTACTCCTAGCTAGAAGGCACCTAAGAAGGCTGTCTAAACAAAGCATTTAATTAAGCAGTTCGAGAATAAGATCAAAGGTATTCACAGTTATTAATTCTTTGACATATAAGTATGTTTCGTACTCCTTTTATATTGGTGTTTCCGGCAAAATGAGACGTGGACGAGGGAAATCGGAAATACCAACTTCATGACGTTGCATCTCTCTGCTTTCTCATTCTCTTTATCATGCAGGAAACATTACTCAATATAACAAGACATACACGAACAGACAGTTCAGTTGCCAATTTATTTTGCACACTCTGCTTTCAGTTTTAGTAAGAAAGTTCAGGAATCAAGCACACAACAAAATTCGGAGGGAATATAACGGTTGGCTGCATGCCCAATTGCAAAGATACCACGTCGCTTAAATTATTCTGCATGCACGGTTGTCTAAACTAAAGAAACCATTATGCTCGTGTACTGCGCAGAACAATCTATCGTGGAGCACGTATCTTAGACAAAGGTTAGATGGAAAATAATCATACGGGACTCGGGTCGTATGCTTGTCATTCTGGAGCATTTGGCCGAGATTCTTTTCAGCTTATGGTTTATAGTTTTTTTTGAATAAATAAATAAGATAATTTCTTTGGATTATTTTAAAACGGTTTATCGTAACAGTCTTTTTAAAGTGATTTATCGATATTCGATTTATTCACATAAACTCTCACACTAGAATAAAAAACTATAAATCAAAACTGAAAAGAACTCACTCTTTAACTTTGATCCATTGCCTATCCCATGAATCCTCCCATGAAATTTTATATCACGTGTCATGCGATGGGAGGTTCCAACCTTACAATCATAGGACCGAGATCTCATATGATTATTTTTTAGGCTAGATACCTCCGCTACTGATTAATTTGCTATATTTTGTTTTCTGATCTTGGCTATTATTGTGCTTCAATTTTAGAAAAAGTTAATGTAGCATGCAAGCATTGGGGTTCTGCGACCCCAATGAATTATTGCTAATTCCAATACAATTCTCTTTAAAAATAACACATGACTTACAAGTGTCACCTCGGTGATATTTTCCCCTTGACCCGCGTTTGAAGCCAGCATACGAAGAATGTACGCCTTGTCTGTAGTGGTGCAAACGGATCAGATACGAACGGATAATATTTCTAGTTTTTATATTTGTTTTCGGATACGGATACAAATACGGATAACTCAAATACGAATACAAATATGAATAATATCAAATGCAGATACAGAGCGAATACTAATCGAAACGAATACGGTTATGAATATTTATCGGAACATAAAAACCCCTTAAACTATACATCCAAAATTAACGAAAATACATACATAGTTCATCTTGTCAAAACATTCATGAAATCTAAATATTTCATATTCAAAACATCTAAAATATTTATTTTCATATACATGGGCTGTATGTATTGGGCTGGACTGCTGGAAGCATTATGGGCTGGATGGCTATTGGGTTAAAATCTCGGATATCCGTTTTCGTAATATTCGGATAATCCGTATTTGTATCTGTATTCGACGGATACCAGGTTTACTGTATTCGTATCCGTATCCGATAAAAAAATCCGTATCCGTATCCGATCTGAGAATTATCCGAAAAAAATCCGATCCGACATAATCCGTATCCGTATTCATCCGGATCGATCGGAAACTATCCGATCCATTTTTACCCCACTTGTCTGTGTAGAAAGAGGAACAAAATGATGAACCAACGCGCGTGCCATGCATGTGTTCGATCCTACACATCTGGCTGGCAGGCAGGCATGCGAAGTAATGCATGTACCTAGCTCTGACATGCATGGTGATCGATAAGATTCCTCGCACTAGCCCCGAAAATGAGACATGAGATCCTCCCCACTGCGAGCCAGTGCTCCTTTCCGAGGTACCATCTCGCCAAGATTCCCAGCAAGTTCGCCGTATCCCTCGGAATATTCTCGCCTGCCGTGCCATGCAAGTTCGCCGTATCCCTCGGAATATTCTCGCCTGCCGTGCCATGCAAGTTCGCCGTATCCCTCGGAATATTCTCGCCTGCCGTGCCATGGTCGCGCTCTGGTCGTCCTGGGCGTCGCAACTTTCGGTGGACAGCGTTCGGCCTGCATGGCGAGCTCGGTCGAAAAGGCGAATCGAGGAGGAGCCCCACCGCCGCTGGATTCTCCTCGGCCGTTGGTGCGCGCGCGCTGGGGCGAGCGAGCCAGGCATAATTGGGCGCACAAACGAAGCACTCTCCACACGATAGAACGCGTGCAGCTAGTGGTACACCCTACTGGGCGAGTAAGTGATGGTGCATGTGCATGTACTAGGCCTTATCCTGCCCGAAATTGTACGTGTACTTAAAGATTCGTTTCGCATTGCGGTAGTTTTCTAAAAAGGACTTTTGTTGTGTTAGTTTTTGATACACTAACTGACTGGCTGTGCCTATTTTAGTGCTAAAACAGAATCATGTTGCTAGAACTGGTAAAGGTCCTCTTAGCTAACTATATTCCGTGTGAATTATAACACATTTACTTCTATATAATATTTCATAAAACCATACTTTTAAGTAATGTTGCCATATACAACGAGTCTAATATCTCAGACCCACTTGTGTACTAACAAGATCATCCTGTTTTTTATTATCATAATGGATAACAGGTGACTTGTCAGCATAACTGTCACGGTGGGGTTGACCAATGGGCTTGGGCAGTCGGGCTCCTTCTCCCGGAAGCCATCGATTGAGTCTAGAAGACGTGCGCAGAGAGATGGACTGGAAGTTGGGCACTGGCATGAAGCGGGATGTAGCGCACAGAAGTGGCACGACATAAGATGGCCTTATATTAGTGATGAGTGGGCTCGAGATGTTAGGTCCATTGCATATGACAACATTGCTTAAATATGTGGTTTTGTAGAATGTTATATAGAATTTAGTGTGGTTTTATAGAAATGTTTAAAAGTATGATTTTACGATGGTTTTGTCAAAAGGTAATATGGTTTTTGCGAAATCTACTCTCTTTTTTTTCTTTTTTCTTGCTAGCTTCTCTCAGTTTGCAGCTAGTACTATTCAATTATTCATCGGCGTGCTTTTAAAGGAAAAAGAAAAGGTCTCCTTCGGTGAACGGCGGAACGCAAACGTAGGCGAAAAATGGAATAGAAAAGGAGAAGACCAAAGCGAAAATTTTCCTCGACTTTAGGAGCTGACCAGCAAATAGGAAAAACGTATCGACTTTGTTGTCTTTTTTCTTATAGCCCTTGCAGCAACTTGGCGTGCCGACTGGATGGCTGATCATCGCAAGGAGACTATCTTGTAATCTTTGAGCACTTACTCGATACAATTAGGAGCCTCTGCTAGCCAAACAGCCGAACTAGCACTGCTGCGGTGCTCCCCAATTTTGTTCTTTTTACCTTGGCAAATGCCCCTGATGGCCCTGATCATTTCTAATGGTGAAGTTGAAGATCTTACCCAGCGAGCTTAAGAGATCCTTTTCGCTTGTTAAAAAAAATAATTAGTTTCTCATCTGAAACTGGCGAGCTGCTTAGGCTAAAGACCAAAGCTTCTAAAAACTCGAGTAGACTTAGACCTGGTAGCCTAAATTAAGACTGAAACCATAGAATAGTTAAAGCACATATGACATTTTCCTTTTAGGAACCACCCCTTGGTGTGGTGGTGGAATTGTAGGTGTACAACTCCACCTACTAAGGTTCAAATTCTGATGTCCTCTAATACCAATAGAAAAGCTACTAAAACAGTATAGAGTCTACCCTTGAACCAAAATGCCCCTGAGGCACAGCCGCATGAGAAGGGATGAGGCAAGGGCAATTTTGGTATTTCATAAAGCCAGGAAGGAAAAGGTTGCCAAGCCATGCCCCTTTTAAGCTAAAAACATCACCCCTCATTCCCATTTGCTTCTCTCGACCAAGAGCCATCATACATCTCATAGCCACACACTGAGAGGGACAGGGAGGCAGTGAGGGAGAGAAAGTTAGGAGGAGAGGATCTCAAGAAGTCGAAGAAAGAAACGGAGGAGCGAGGACCGCGACCATAGCGGCCTAGAGCAACTGAAGTTTAACCACGATCGGAGGCAACCCAGGACAAGGCGAGCCGATCCTCGGGGGGAACCATGGAGTGACCACAACCATCGGCACCGCGGCCTCCAACTCTCGGTCCGTAATAAGGTGCCCCCATGAACCCTCCATTTCCCGCTTTCCATCCAAATCACAGCACAAGGCCAAAGTATCCACTAGCCATTCAAGCCCATACATCCACAACTTGTGCACCACAATCACGATCACATAGCCATCATAGAGCAATAGGGGAAGGGGAGAAAAGAGTAAAGAGAAGAGAGGAGTAGTGTATCCTCGATGAGAACGAGTGGTGCAGGAAGGCCAGCGCTACCTGGGAGCCAAGCCATCGGCTGGCGCCAGGTGGCGGGAGGCGTGCACGTGGGGGGGGGGGGGCAACGGCCGAGGGGTGGCCAGGTCCGGCCTTGGCCGGCCGGATTGGAGGAGGCCGGTGTAGGATCTGAGGGATGAGAAGGAAAGCCAGTTGGGGAGAGAAAGGAGAGGAGTGAGGATAAGGAGGGGCGGTAGAGGAGCAGCACAGAGGCGCTCGACGCCGACGAGCCCAAAGGCGATGGCGGCATCACCCAAATGAGAGAGAGAGGGGAGAGATACGGCAAAGGGGGCTTCGGTCGAACCAAATGAAGAGTTAAGGCTAGTCGGCCAGAGAAAAAAAAGAAGAAAAGAGAAAGAAAAGGGGGTTTCGGTGGCATGCGCGTCGGACCCTTAGCCTTGCGCAACTCATTTGCCAGTGTTAAGTCTTGCACATAGGATCGATGGAGTGCGTATAAGCGCATGTACCGCTTTGTTATACTAAGTCGGGTTGATGCTTGTACAGGTGGAGGTCCTAGTGGGGAGCCATCCACACATCGTCCCCACGAATAATCAGGCAAGTGCACGATAAAATAGTAACTTCGGGTAGCGACTGCCATTAGATGAATGTTGATGCATTACTTACCCTACTATTATGAGTTGTTTATTTCTGGTTGCACATTGAGGGATGATGAATAACGGTTAATGAAACATGACATATTGATATGCTTAAATGGAGAATTTGCATTGCATGCATTCATGTCATGAAAATAAATAGTTTTGTAGTACCATCGGTCCACTTTGTGATCTCCGTATGAAAAAGGATGGGCTTGTGATCCCCGCAAGAAAACAGGGTGGACTTGGGTGAGCATCGACAAGTACTCGCTCTACTATACCGGTATAGGCTAAAGAGATAAGAGAGAAGTGCATGTGCATACGCAATTGCATTATGACAAAGAACAAGTGCAAATGCATAATGAGTGGTTGATGAAAGATTTAGAGGGATTAGTTGAAAACAAGTGGTTAATGAGACTGTGATGGTTATTGATTGATACATGTACATGTTATTTACTGTTTTACTTTGTATGTGCTGAGTCTTTGAACTCACCCTTGTTTTCTTATTTTTTTAGGTGATTAGTAAAGACGTCATGCATGGACGGGTGTAGCACATGAATAATTTCATGTTTCGGTAGCCCTACACGTACCACCTTTTGTTAGTATGTTTAGAATTTACTGGTATACTATGGTAGTTAGGATCGAAATAGTATGATGTACCCTAAGTCACTACAATAAGAATAAAACAGTGTTTGCTTAAGATTACCAACAATTGTTGAAAAAGGTCAGAAATATGCAATTGTGGTAGCATTTCATGCCCAAAGGATGGGTGCGGTGCTACATGTCCACCTTTACGCACACGTGAGTGCAATTCAGTAGGAATTTTGTAAGGTCCACGGATTTATCCTGGCCTCCGTTTGTTTAGATGTGTGCTAAGGAGACTCATGTGTGTATGAATGTAATGTCCATGCATGGTAGTGTGTATGCGTATGCGTCTTCCTTGTAATCGAAAAAAACATTATTTTCTTTAGCCAAACCACTTTACACTAATCACCCTAGATTCTTCCACCAATGTTTGCATCAAACCTTGGCAACATTCGTGGTCAGTGTCCATGATTTCATGGTATCGCCATTGTTTGTTTTCTAGTTAACAAATGGACACCTGGAACGGACAAAATTTTAAGGAAGTCTGCATAGTTGTAGATGCTTAGCCATAAGCCCAGTTGATGTAGTGCTTTTTTTGCCATGTTATTCCTAAGAGCTATGTTTGGTCTATACAATGATCATGCATTGAGTTGTAATATATTCATTCTTGGGAGCAACTAGCAACTGGACGTCTGATCCAGGCATTGGCTCCATACGTTGTATTTTTACCCTAGGATTTGCTCGCGAGTAGCTTTCACCATTCGATTCCTCCTAGCAACACCGCACCCCCCCTACTTTCTTCCTCGCGCTCACTCGTGAGGCATTGTTACATGGCCAGTGGCGACGACATGACTCACGAGCTCGAGGTAGGAAGCAACGACAGCCAATCTCTGGTGTCTACATGCTGGTAGAAGGGATAGATTTGGTGGGGTAAGGCCGACCAGGTACACTTCCTACTACCACCGCCATATATGCTCTCTCCTCATGGCTGCTGAAGAAGAATAGATTTAGCAACAAGAGGAGCTGGTTGATGGTGGGCATAGAGCTTGACACTACCGCTATGGTGTCAGGCTATGCCTACTCCATGCATAAATAATTTCAAAAACAATAAATCTATCTCAAAAAGAAGTTGCATCATTGCAACAGTTTCAAGATGTATATGCAACAATTGAAAATACCTTCTACAATATCACAAATAACTTATTGCAACAATCCATTTCAACAAAAATATGCAACAAAATAATTACCCTATTGCAACAAAAAAATATTGTTGTGCAACAAATTACCATAATTGCAAGAAAATTATAATTTGCTACTAGATATGAGAAAAAGACATTACAACAAAAAAAATAATTCGTGCAACAATGGAGGAAGCGAGCTACAACAATTCGATAAAACACCCACAACAACCTTACCAAAGAAGGAAGGGGCATGGATTGTGATGAGTGGCAGAGGTTACTGAAAGAGGTTGTAATGGCACCAGCAAGGATCCCGTGGTAATAGAGCTCTGCCCGCTATGGCAAGGCTCACAGCGAAAGGTTGTTGCTTGTGCACTGGGTCTATGAGGGGGAGAGATTCATGAGGTTGGTGATAATGACATCTGGTGAGAGATCCGTGAGGGAGAGAGTAGCAGAGAGGGAAAGAAGGGTATAGAGTTGGATGCATGTGCAAGAGAGGTCAGAATGAGTGATTTGTATTTGGCCGGTGATGTGAATAGATAAGGTAAAGTGAGAGTAGCTGTGGGAGTGAAGCGTATGACACGTTGGACGCTTGAACGATAGTAAATCTCCCAAAAAGAGCAAAATTTCTAAAATTTTGTTGTAACAATCAAAACAAATAGCTGGAAACATCTGGAATACAACAATATGAACGATCTAATGTAGCGCATGGGAGACTAGCCTTTTCTTCTCCATCAACCAAAAACAACAACACTTACAGATGCTATGCCCGATGATAGGGGCACTCGTTTGGCACGAGGGAGCTCATGTAGTACATGACCATTAGTAGCTAAACTTGGTTTGGCCCAGCGATGGTAGAGCTTGCGGAGGTGGGTGCAGAGCTTGTCTGGCCTCTATCCCTGTGGAGCTCACAAAGGCCGAACCCAGTGGCGGCTAAGCTCAGCTAACCCTGGTGGGGTAGCTCGTGGAGGATGAATCTAGAGGAAGCATGGAGGGTGGAGACGTAGTACCGATTGGTGGATTGGCGTGCGGTAACTTGGCCAGAGCTCAAGTTTGAGGCATGCGTGGAGAGGGAGAGAAATGAATGACTGGTAGAGGGTGTGGTTGGATGAGAATAAGATTAGTAGAAGTCTCTGTAGAGTGGATTGGTGGGCATGCAGATGTTTATAGGATCATAGATGGAGACTGGATGGAAGCGTACAATGGAAGAAGTTAGGATCAAACGTCCTCACGGTATCAATTCCCATTCTTCTCATAGTTCTCCTTTATGATCTAACCTAGCTTTTTTGTTTGCATGGGAGATGGGGGGTAGAAGAATGACAAGAACTAGAGTCTAACTATGAAGAAGAATGACAAGAACTGGAGTTTGATTTTGAATCTGTGGTTGAAACTTGAAACTTTGCAATTAGTAGACATTCTATTGTTGTCCACATCCATGTATCAGGATTGGTCCTACACGTCACTACAGAAGTTCTATTCTCCTTTTTAGTTACCTTTGGGGAAATATTGCATTATCAATGATTGAATTAGACCAGTATAGCTAGACATCATTGGTGATTATCAACCATTCTAACATGAAAGAGAGTCGGAATAATATCTAATCACTTTGTCACCGTGGCAATTTTGTTTCTTTTTTACAGTGGCAATTTTCTGGTAATAAGCAATCGATCTAGGGCCTTGGTATTTTATCATAGGGTAAAAATGGTTCTAAGGGTGCTTTTGGTTGGTGAAATCCTTCGAGGATTCCCAGAAATGATTTAGTAATCATATGAGATTACCTTATTTAGTAAAATAATCAGGAATCCAAAATTACTTTGAGAATCAGATTACCATAATTTGTATGAATTATTTTTCTGTAGAAAATAGTGTCTATCTTGAATTAACAATGGAAAGGAATCTTTGCTATTGCATTTTTATTAATTGCTTTAATTTCCCATAGAAAATTTGAACATTCTGAATTCAAAATCCAAATTAAAAATATTTTTCAAAACATGAATTTTGAAACCAAATATTGAAATTTGAATCCTGAATTTTAGAATCTTAAATTTAGGAAATTTAGATTTCAATATTCAAAATTTCAAGTATGGATTTTGAAATTCCATTTTTTGAAAATTTAAATATTAAAATCTGAAATTTTCAATCTTGGATTTCAAAAATTCAAGTTCCAAAAATTTAAATTTTATAAATTCAAATATTTTAAAGTTCCAAACTCAAAATTTAAAATTCAAATAAAAAATTGAACTTTTGTATAATAATAATTAAAATTTTTAATGATGCAATTTTAAATTGAGAGAATTTAAATTTGAGTTTTTAATATAAAATTTATAAATGTTAACCTTCAAGGTTTGAAATTTCAAATGTGTAATTTACATTTGTAGATTTGTTGGTTCAAATTATGAAATATTTGAACTAATATAAATATTATTTTATAGTTTCTTTTAAACTAACTAAATATTATAATCTTATATTATCAGTAATCAAATTAAAAAATATTAGACTACAGAAAAAAATTATGCATATCAAACACCCCCCCCCCCCCCCCCCTTTCTAGTCCCTTACGGTAATTTTCTGGTACCAGAGGCAACGCTCCGTGCGATCCGCAGGGCTGGCTGAGGCCGACATAGATGTGGATCCGGTCAAAATCCGCGATCGACGGCTCCAAACCTCTCCAAGGCGCACCATCAGACGGCTCACGCGTCTCCATCGTCCGCAGCCACCTAGCGCCCACCTCCTCGCCTTCACAGTCACAGAGGTATTACCACAAACACCTCTCCGGCGAGCGGCAGCTGTGCAGGCCACGGCTGTGGCAACCAGCAGAGGGCGACGTGCAAGCCTCAGAAGCCAGTGGCGCAGTGGGTAGCCGTGTCGTTCGCTCCGCCGGAGGCCGCGGCAATGTGATACCACATCAGATGGTGCCCCGCCGCCTCCGCGGGCGAACCGTGCGGCGGCTTGCTCTCCCGTGGCACCATGCGGCCATGAGGAGAACAAGACGATCTGGGTCGGAGACCTGCATTACTGGATGGACGAAAGCTGCCTCCACAGCTGCTTCGTTCACACCGGCGCGGTGAGCACCGGCAACCAGCACCCTCGTCCAAAGCGCACATGTTGGCCATGGACACGCCATGTCCGCGGCGATGCAGGCTATGTCCATGGTGTCATGCTGTCTCTCAGGTCTCAAATGATGTGTTGCTCCCGTTCATTGTATAAGATCATAAGAATGTCAATGTCGGTGCAGAGGTCTGAACTCTGTACTGATGATTCGGTCACTGTGCGGGGAAGGAAATTATATACTAATGAAACTCAGCCATCTTGTGAGGTTGATGGAGAAGAAATCTTGATACATTTGGTTGCAAAATATAGTTGAACGTTGCGATTAGATTAGAATGAAACAACTGGTGGTCTCGGAGATAATCTCATGACAGAATTATTATGAGTAACTGATGATGAATTTTGTCAAGTGAAAGAGTCGATACAAGTTTCTTTTCCCTGGTTGTAGAGGCTTAGTGAGATAAACATTATAATAGTTTTTGAAGCTTACAACTACTTTTCATATTTAGAACTTCATTGATGCAGTTTTATGTATTTTTCAGTCCTTAGCTGTACTTGCCTTAATATTTTGTTAACTGATAGTGCAAGTGAAATGCCGACCTGTTCAATAGAGAGAGACTTGTAATTGTGTGCGGCCGAGTTCTGCAATGCATAACAGAGAGCCTTATCAATTGGGGAAGGAATTGTGTTTCTTGCTTGGCAGCTTATCACAAGCAGTTACTTTGTATTAGGTGCTGAGCCTGCTACTCTGTAGGTTTTCTTATATTACCAATCAAATGGACTAACTCTGGGTGTCTTGACGTTTTGTAAATAATCTCTGTCCTTCCATTCTCATTATGTTTTTTTAATAAAATTCTTAACTGGGGTTCTGTCGCTAAAAAAAACTTGTTTCTCACTGGTTTAACTAGTTAATATGATTACTTAGATTCTCCAAAAAAACTTGCAATGGCATTCACTGGTTTGTTACTGCAAATAATTCTTTTCTTTAAGTATTTTTGTTGCAAACTATTTTTGATGGTTTAACTAGTGTATTGATTCACTTTAGATGCCTTCTTGTTTATTTCCAAGTTTCAAGTCCATAGCTCTATTTTATTAATATAGCTGAACATTTTGCAGGTTGTAGCAACTAAAGTTATTCGCAATAAGCAATCTGGACATCCATAAGGATACGGTTTTGTAGAGTTCCACACCCGTGCTGCAGCTGAAAAGGTACTTCAAGATTTTGTTGGTCATGTAATGCCAAATACTGACCAATCTTTTAGGTTAAATTTAGCATCATTTAGCATGGGAGACAGGTATTCAGATTCTGCTTCAGACCACTCCATAATTGCAGGTGATCTTGCTTCTGATGTCGATGATGCCACATTACTACAGACTTTCTCCACTAGATACTCGTCTGTTGAAGCAAGAGTTGTTATTGATGCAAATACTGGCAGATCAAAAGGGCATGGTTTTGCCGCTAAAAAAGGTATGGTTTTGTGAGATTTGGAGATGATAATGAGAGGGAGCATGCCATGTATTGCTCCAGTAGAGCCATGAGTATCGGCCCAGCAACTCCCAGAAAATCTTCAAGTTCATTTGAAAATTCTTTTATATATTATAATATCAAGATGTACTCCCCTGCCTCTTTACATTTGTTCTTGGTAGTTCCTTATATCTGATTTCATTCAGCTCTCTTTAGTTCTCAAATGATTCGATAAACAATATGTTAAACATATCTCTGTAGCTCTAGTCTCCTTCATCTTGTCATACTATTTTTTGCAGGGGCATTGTTATACTAATCATTTCAGTAGTCTATCGAACATACTATTGTTTCAATTCCAAGATGAAGCAAACTATCATTTCAAGCCCCTTGAATGTTTTATTTTATTTCATTGATTTTGTTCTACACTTAGGAGCTTTATTAGAAGCGTTAAGGATCATACCAAGTGATGATCTATATGCTTATAACTCTATTGTGAATCTAGCTGTTACTTTACTCTGTAGTGAAAGCTATATGACAATGTATGTACTCATAAACAATTCAGTGCTAAATACTGTTTTGGCCATCTCTTTTATCTTTTCTGTTCAAAATGTTCACTGTTAATATTATCCACACATCTGAATACATGTTCAATTCATCATTTTCTTTTATCTGAACGCTTACTTATTCAGTTCTTCTAGTGAGCATTTTTAATAGGTGCTTCTGGTATTAATGGTTCGTCTTCACAATCAGATGGAGATTTGATAAACACAACGGCGAGTACATCTTCATTCCTGCAACATATATAGTTTACATATGCACTTCTTTTGTCATCGTTTATGGACTGTCACAGGTGTTTGCGGGTGGGTTTGACCCAAATGTTAGTGAAGATGACCTTAGGCAAAGCTTCTGTCAATATGGTGAGATCTCCTGTAAAAATTCCAGTTGGGAAGTATTGTGGTTTCGTGCAGTTTGTACAGAGTATGTTGTATTAATTTCATAATTTTCATATTCCCACGTGCACCCTTCTGAGAATATCGTAAACAGATACTGATTTTTGTGAATTTTCTATTATCAGAAAGAATGCAGAAGAAGCACTGCAGGAACTAAATGGAAGTACAATTGGAAAACAGACAGTCCGCCTTTCATGAGAGCGTAACCGGGCAAATAAACAGGTATTGATTACTATGTTGTAAGGTGTTGCGAACAGAACTCTGTAATAACGAAATTAGTAACATGCATTTATTAGTTCTAAGATGTATTGTAAGTTCTAACTTGTGTTGATGTTCATACAGAAACTTACAATCACTTACCGCATACACAGTTAACTTTATGTTCTAATGTGTTCATAGGGTGTTGCTCTTCAGAATCAGTTAGTATTTCTGTCAAAAGAATTATCTGATCTTTTGGACACTGCTAACCTTTAGGCAAAATAGTTTACCCAGTAGCTGTTCAACATTACCTTTTTATGCCTCGTTAGAATGCATGGTCCTCTCTGCAGAATATGAAAACTTAATAAAAATATGCTCAAAGGAGCATTTACTTTCAGTTTGTTTCTACTCTAAAATGCAGTCGTTCCCAGCTGAGGGGTGGCACCGGCGGTCAGTGGAACAACAGGATATACTATGCCAAACAATTTTACTACGGCTATGATTATCCGGCGATCCAGGCATGTAACTGCTGCTTATGGTGGCTATTCATTCTATTGGGACCAACAACAAGTTAAAGATTGATGGCTCATTCAAGCTCAGGCAAGTCTAGGAAAAATAGTTGTAGCACTTGCTTCAAAAGGTAGGTGCTTTCTTACCTTAGCTAATAGTGACTGGTAAAGTACTTTCATCGATCCAGGAGCTAGCACGACTGGGGAAGCTCTTAACTCACCATGTCCTGTTAAATTCTTTGGAAATTTTTTGACCTGGACCTTGACCTTAAATCTGCTTCTATTGTCTGTGTCATTTATTTTGACATTCGGGTTTTGCACTTGACGATGAGTGTGGTTACTAGAAACCCCAGCACATTATATTGGCAATTTGGCACCAAATTTAAAACGGTAATATGCTAGCTTCTTGTTTACATTTGAATTTTGAGATTTTAGGCATAATTCTTTACATATATTATGATTTATGTTTCCATGAAAAGTAACGGTGGAATCCTGTAGTGTTCCCCCGAAGTCCACCTGGTGGATTTTGATCATTGGAGCTTGGTAGGTTTCATGCTGTTGAACAGTGGAAGGCATCTTATCAGCATGAACAGTGGAAGGCATCTTATATGTTCATCTTAGCATTAGGGAAAATCTATCTGATCTTATAACCTTGGTAAATACAGATGGATTTTATAACCTTGGTAAATACTGCAATGTTTACCAGCTTTCTCTTATAGTTTCATGCAAAGGAAAATTTGTAAAAAAATGTCAAATCAATGTTAAGATACAACAGCAGTTCTTTTATCTTCATTTTGCCAGGAGAGTTAGGAATTGCATTTCTTCTGTTACATATTTTCATCAGCTAAATGAGGTTACAGAATGACCTTGTGGCAAAGTGTGCTACATGAGCAATGTAAATGTGCAGGCATTCACACACTGAGAGACCATGTGAAGGTATAGAATATATTTATGATGAACAATTAATACTTTGGTTAAGTTGAATTTGAATTTTATAAAAGTTTTAGAAAACTCTTATTCCAGATTGTACTATCAGGGTTCAGGCGGTCTGACCGACTGATGATTGGCGGTCTGACCGTTGTGGGGCAAGTGGTCCGACCGGCTATGGACTTTTAGAAAATTGAATACCAAACACATGTGTAGGTTTATTTGAGGATGAATTTGCAATAGGTGCCATTGGAATTGAAAATTAGAGCTGAAATAGATAGAGTTTAACTGAAATCCTAGAGAGGTTGTTTTCTGGTGGTCTTAAGCGATCAGACCGGCCAGTGGCCGATGGTCTAACTACCATGGGGAGTGGGGTCAGACTGGTGGCTATGGCCATAGATAAGTGAAAATAGTTTTTAAGATGGATGAGTGTGTGTACAGCATAGGTGTCGTTGGTTAGTTGTATTGTGTTGTATGATGCATTGTTTTGACTAATATAAGTCAAGTGTATGGAATTTGTGTTCAAGATGGTTGCTTGATCTTTGAATGTGCAGGTAGCTTAGAAAATTTTAACGATCGACGACAATGGATCAGGACTAGGCAAGGGAGCTAAGATCCGAGCAGTCATGTAAATCCAACTGAAACTACATAGGTCAAGCGGAAAACATAGAGAATACAAGGATCATGAAGAAACGAGTTAGTGCATGTGGTGAACCAAGTGACGAGGTAGATATATGAAGAGATGGTTTGGGGAGACCGAATACGTGAAGACATGATGGCTAGTCATTGGATACTACGGGCTACGTGTCAAAGCATGTAGAGATGTTTTGGTGTGAAAGTAAATGCGAAGTTAAGGGAAGGTGCCTGGAAGCTTTGTTAGGGGTATTTTGGTAGATGACCAAATTCCAGGTTAGTGCTTTGATCAAAACCGCGGGGTAGGGAGGCACAAAGGAAAAGTGATTTAGGTCAAGGCGAGCTAAAATTGTTAAGTTGATCAATCATTGAGACATTAGCGAATTGAATCTTGTAAACGCTTTGAAAAGAGTGCGTGAGTGTGCAAAACCCATGTTAGTAGGGTTAATGGGTTTCCCTGGTGTCTTAATGGGTTAGACCCATTAGGGTTGTTGCTTGTTATTAAATGGAAGAAGAGGAGGTGTTAGATACAAGGATTCTAGGGATTAGATTTTTATTCTACAATCTTGTCTTCTTCTATGGTTATAAGAGAAAACTTGAGAGAGTAAAGAGTGGTGCTTTGACTGCACCTTATAATCATCCATTAGTATGTAAAATTTATCCTCTACTGGAAATAGATCAAGTTTTGTCTGAATCATATTCTTGTTTGTATTTTTACTTAGTTTTGCTTGTTTTTGAACAAGATTTTTGAATTCGTGTTTGTGGGAGTTCTAGCATGAACTCTTGCTTAAATTACCTTGCTAGTACCTTCCAAATAAACATGCATAATTTTCCATGAATTTTAAATTTTTTGGTGTATTTCTAAAATTGTTTCTAAAGCCTGGATGGAGTTTAAGATTTTTCAAATTAAATTACATGACTCAAAATTGTGAATTCAAAATTTCTAAAAGTCAATGGGATGCTGAGGAGTTTTTCCTAAAAAACTTGTATGCAAATACCTTTGGAAATTCAAACTCAAATTGAAATCCATAATTAAGTTTAAATTCTTATTTTCCCCTCCCCTTTTCAGGCCTAATCCAATTCGCCAACCCAGCCCACTTGCCATTTCCTTTTTCTTGCATGGCCCACGCTCATGCCACGGCCCGCTCCATGCTCTTCAATGCAACTCATCGCTCTCACTCTCTCACACGTCACTGACAACTAGCCCCACAGTCCCACCCGTTAGCCAGCTACTGCTCTTCTTCCTCCTATCCTTCTCCCTCGCGCGCACACCTGAGCTCATCCCTTTGCATGTGTTCACATGCAAGCAAGCATTGAAGACCTGTCTTCCTTGAGCCATGTGCGCCGTGACCTCATCTCGTCACTGCGAGCTTTTCCTATCGCCACCTACCCTCTCTCTCTCGCTCTCTAATGCTCTCTCTCACTCGGCGCCCAAAACCAGTCATGGCACCCAAGCCCTCTCTTCCTCTTTGCCCCTATTTAAGATTGGCATTACGCGTCAAAAGTTTCATGCTCACTCACTCAGACTTTTCCCCAAGCTCACACAACACCAGCGCCTTTGGAGAGGAAGGATTCCCCATCATCTCCAAGTCCGGCCATGAGATCCACCTTTGATTCCTCATTGTTCGATGAGTCTCTGACGATGCCATCGTGCGCATTGAGTTTGTCTCATCCTTCTCTACCTTGTATTCACCTTTCCTTGCCCATTTGTCCTTAGGAAACCCAAAGCAAACATCCTCATCACCAAGCCCCGCGTCATCATCCACCTCACCACCGAGCCCCACACCGCCGTCCACCTCGCCGCCTATTCTCTTCTCTTGGGTGAGCCTCGACCATTGCTATCATGTCATTCTTGCTTGCCTTGACTCTATATGCTAACGCACCCCTCCAATTGCCTTGCTGTGCCCCAGAGCCACCGAGACACGTCCTTCTTCCCCAACACTGACCAAGCTCTTCGCTATTGCCGTTCTATGCCTCGCTCAAAATCCCGTAAGCCCTTTCATCCCTTTGCAATTCAACATAAAGCTGACCTTATAGGCTAGCTATCAGATCTTAGAATCGGCCGTAGCCCTCCAGCCATGTTCACCTATTCTTGCAATTGCTAGCCACTGTGGATAGTACGACACATCGTGTGATAAGCCATGAGTAATGCTCCGTTAGCTTCATCCTAGCTTGTAGATCATGAAACCACCCTCAATTTGAGGAAGTTAGGAAGGGAATCCAAGGTTCACTGTCGCCGATCATGTCACCATTGCCAACCTTACTCCGACGACCCTAGGTCCCCGAGCCATGTCTAGAACGCTCTTGGCAACTCACTGAACCTAGTGCACGCACGATTTTGGCTTGAGCATAGTTCTATGCCCTTGTCGACACATCATAGCCTAGCACCACAACTCACTATCTATATTTCTGCTTAAAAACCATTTAATAGTTCAATCACCCATAGGTGATATGAAAGCCCATCTAGTCATTCCCCGGACTAGGATTCAGATTAAGGAAGTAGAATTCCTAGCCAGCCTAATAGTATTGGATTCCCAAGTCATGTATGTGATTCGAGGTATGGATTGACTATCCCAACACCAAGGTCAGATCCATTTTGCCCTCAGATTAGTGATCCTAATGAACGTCCAAGGAATTCCAACATAAGTCACAACCAACCCTTCACCTCAGAAGACCCTGACAGTGAATAGCATGAAGTGTGTTAGAGTAAAAGAAGTGCTAGTTGTAAGGGAATACTTCGATGTCTTTTTAGAAGAATTATCTAGCATGCCGCCAGATAGAGATTTAGAGTTTGTCATAGAATTGGCATCTGGTATCATGCCTATATCCAAAAGGTCGTATCGCATGCCCGCCAATGAGCTGAAAGAATTAAAGAAGCAAATATAAGAGATTCAAGATAATAGGTTTGTGAGGTCAAGCTCATCCCTATGGAGATCCCCAGTGCTATTTATCAAGATAGACAATAGTATGAGAATATGTCTGGATTACCATGCCCTCACTGAGGTCACCATCAAAAATAAATATCCTCTTCCTAGGATAGATAATCTGTTTGATCAACTCAAGGGAGCATGTGTGTTCTCCAAGATTTATCTGCGATCAGGATACCATCAACTGAAGATATGACTAGAGGATATCCCTAAAACCGCCTTCTCAACCATATATGGACTATTCGAGTTCATCCTCATGTCATTTGGACTAACTAATACCCCAACATATTTCATGAACTTTATGAACAAAACATTTATGGAATACCTAGACAAGTTCGTAGTCCTTTTTATTGACGACATTCTCATTTACTCCAAGATGAAGGAAGAACATGAAGAACACCTGACATGGTCCTTTTCATTGACGACATTCTCATTTACTCCAAGATGAAGGAAGAATATAAAGAACACCTGAGACTGATTTTGGATAAGCTCAGGGAGCATAAGCTTTATGCCAAGTTCAGCAAGTATGAATTTTGGCTAAAAGAAGTTACTTTCTTATGTCATGTTATGTCTACAGGAGGAGCTATTGTAGACTCGTCCAAGGTAGAACTTGTTCTTCATTGGAAGCAACCATCATTCGTAACTGAAGTTAAGTTTTGAAATTGAAGATTTTTTTCTATCTCATGGTTTCACCTTTGAAAGGCATGAAGCGATTCCAGGTTTGCGAAAAATTGGTACCACGATACATTGGACCCTTTCAGATCACTACTAAGCAAGGAGAAGTCACTTACTAGCTAGAAATGCCACCAAAAATGGCTGACATCCACAACGTTTTCCATGTGTCGCAATTGAAGAAATGTCTTCGAGTTTCGCATGAGTTAACCCTGCTAAAGACCATTGACCTTGATACAGATCTCACCTGTAGGGAGTATCTTGTACAAGTTCTTAACGTGGAAGAACGACGGATGAGAAGACGAGTAACTCATTTTTGCAAAGTTCTAAGGAGCAGCCATACAGAAGAAGCTACTTGGGAGTCCAAAGGAACTCTCAAGGCAGAAATTCCCTACCTCTTTGCTGACTAGCCTGAATCTCGGGGACGAGATACTTTTTAGGGGGTAGGTTTTGTAACAGCCCAATTTTACCCGTGTTAGACTATTAGTGGAGGTAACGGGTTTCCCTGGTGTCTTAATAGGTTGGACCCATTAGAGTTGCTATTGTTATTAAAGGGGAGGAGAGAAGGTGTTAGATCCAAAGATTCTAGATATTACATTTTTCTTCTACCACATTGTCTCCTTCCATAGTTGTGAGAGAAAACTTGACAGAGGACAGAGTGGTAATTTGATTGCACCTTATAATCATCCATGAGTATGTAAACTTCATCCACTACTGAAAATATATCAAACTTTTATCTTAATTATGTTCTTGTTTGCATTCTTACTTGGTTTTGCTTATTTTTGAGCAAGATTTTTTATTTCATGTTTGTGTGAGTTCTAGCCTGAACTCTTACTTAAATTACCTTGCTAAGATATGTGAGAATTGTAACAGCCCAATTTTACCTTCCAAATAAACATGCATGATTTTTCATGAATTTTAAAATTTTTGGTGTATTTTAAAAATTTTTCCTAAAGCCTAGATGGAGTTTATGATTTTTCAAATAAAATTCTGTGGCTCAAAAACTATGAATTCAAAATTTCTAAAAGTCAATGGGATGCTGAGAAATTTTTCCTAAAAATCTTGTGTGCAAATACCTCTGGAAATTCAAACTCAAATTGAAGTCCAAAATTAAGTTTAAATCCTTATTTTTCCCTCCTTCCATTTTCGGGATGAATCCAATTCACCAACTTAGCCCACTCGCCATTTACTTTTTCAGCGTGGCCCACGCTCTCATTGCGGTCCGCTTCACGCTCACTAGCCCAGCTCCCCACCCTCACTCTCTTGCGCTTCACTGATAATTGGGCCCCATGGTCCCACCGTCAACCAGCTACTGTTCTTCCTCCTCCTCTCCATCTCCCTCACGTGCGTGCTCGAGCTCATCTCTTCTCATGTGTTCACATGTAAGCAAGCATTGAAGATCTTTGCTCCTTGAGCCATGTGTGCCGCAACCTCGTCTCATCGCCGCAAGCTTGTCCTGTCGCCAGCTGCCGTCTCTCTCACTCTCTCGCACTCCCTCTCACTCGACGCCCGAAGCCATTCATGGTGCCCAAGCCCTCTCTCCCTCCTCGCCACTATTTAAGCCTGGCCTTTCATGTCTAAAGCTTCGTGCTCACTCACTCAAACCTTCCTCCAAGCTCACACAACACTAGTTCCTTCAGAGAGGAAGGATTTCCCCATCTTCTTCAAGTTTGGCTACGAGCTCTATCGTCCAATTCCTCGCCATTCAGTGAGTCTCTGATGAGGCCATCATGCACGTTGAGTTCACCTCATCCTTCTCTACTTCGTGCTCACCTTTTCTTTCTCGTTTGCCCTTAGGAAATCCAAAGCCGACGTCCTCGCCGTCGAGCCCCGTGCCATCATCGACCTCGCTGCCCGTTCTCTTCGCTCAGGTGAGCCTCGATCATTACCATCATGTCATTCTTGCTCGCCTTGACTCCCTTATGCTAACGCACCCCTTCAATTGCCTTGTCGTGCCCTAGAGCTGCCGAGGCATATCCTTCTTCCACAACGCTGACGAAGCTCTTCACAGCTATCATTCTTGCACCTTGCCTAGAATCCCGGTAAGCCCTTTCATCTCTTTGCAATAAAGTGTAAAGCCGACCTTATAGGCTAGCCATCGAATCTTAGAACCGGTCGTAACCCTCTGGCCATGTTCACCTATTCTTGCCACCACCGACCACCATTTATAGCATGACACACTACATGATCAGCCATGAGCAACGCTCTATTAGCTTTGCCCTAGCTTGTAGATCATGAAACCACCCTCAATTTGAGGAAGTTAGGTAGGAAAATCAAGGTTTGCTGTCACCGACCATGTCACCACCGCCAATATTGCTCCGATGACCCTAAGTCCCCAAGCCATGCCCAGAGCACTCCTAACAACTCATTGAACCTTGTGCGCACATGATTTTGGCTTGAGCGTAGTTCTATGCCCTTGCTCTCGCACTGCCACTCATCGTTGGCTAGCCATTGCTGCAGTGCTCCTCGCCAAGCACCATCATTGCCAAAAGCTAGCCCTTGACGCAAGCAATCCATTTGGCCCATGGCAGTGTTGTTAAGTATATTGTTAACTGTTAAGTATACCCTTAACCTTAGTTTGACACGTGATCCTCCCAAGATTAGGAATCTTAATTAACATAGGATTTAGACCAAGTCACTGACATGTGGACCCCACACCATTAACCCATCGTGTAAGCCAAGTCTATAGACCACTATCACTAACATGTGGGTCCCACTCTCTAGAAGCAGCAATTTGGACTAAGTCCATGTGAACCACGACCCCATCTGTCAGCCTCTCTTGTTTTACCAAGTAAAGATAATTGAAACAAAAAATAAAACACCCCTAAATCCCACCTGTCAACCACTAGACGATGCCCTTAAGAAAAATAAATAGAAAAGACAAGGAATAACCCTAGCCAACTCCATCTTTCAGCCACATAAGATTTTCTTAAAAAAATAACTCAAATAGAAAAAGAAATTCCAGCTGGCCCCACCTGTCAGAAAATTTTGAATTTCTAGAATTTTGCTTTGGTTTAAACTTTGAAAGACCATAATTTCTTCATTTTAAATCCAAATCCAGTGAATTTTTTTTTTCCTAAATTCATCTAAATTCAAAACTTTTCCGATAGTACCAAAATCATAATTTTTGGAGTTAATGTGAATTTTATTTGAATGTTTTATTGAATGTGGACGGTTTCGCTTCGATGCGAATCCTGCACTCTTAGATTGGAGTGTGGATTTCTGGATTTCTGATATGATTGTTTGGAGTGACCTGTAACGGTCACTGCTCTTGTGGATTTTGTAAACGTGAAGGGACGTAAACTCCCTAACAACTAGGTCTCTCACTGAAAACACAACCTAGGATAGGAACGTTCTGGGGGTGAGGCGTAACTTGGGATAGGAATGGTCACTATCGCCAGTATTGAGAATTCATCCCGGAGTGGGAGTAAGTATCAAAATTAAACATTGTAAAAGACTTGTTATGATTTTCTCAGTCGTATGCCTACGGAAGTGTGTGGTGGCTGATATTATGAGTTAATCATATCTTATGGATAAAATTGTATAACATCTATAGAGTGTTAAAAATCTATTCGAATAGCTATGACCCCAAATATGGGCAAAAGTGTAGAAACATCACACTTGCGTAGTTTTCAAAAATTAGTAATAAATGGTTACCTAGAAAAGGTGGTGATAACTTAATTTGAATGGACATAAAAGTGGAGGGATTTCGCTCTCATGATAAACTTGACTCAAAATAGATACTGATTTTAAGGTAAAAATGGCTAAGTCTTAGGTTTAGAATATAACTAAATTAGTACATTTAACAAATTGATTTTATGCTAAAAGAAACATAAGACCTTCATTTGGATAAGCCTTGCATGTAGATGTGTGTGTAGTTGCATTCTGCTATAGGAGTTTGCCGGGCACTTTTGTACTTATTATTGCTTAATATATGGTTTTAGATGACAGAAGTGATGACCCAGTGTATAGGTTCACTCACGCCTCCTCGCTATGACATGAAAGATGAAGATCAAGATAAGGTTTAGCCCCAATTGTTTTCCCGTGGCAGATCATAGAGGTTTTTTTTTTGGTTTACTTACTATTCTACTGCTTTGTTATAAACAATCTTATTTGGCCTGTCGGCCTGTTATGTAAAACTTGGTCATAAGATCTATTTATGGTTGTCTATGTAATATGAAGTACTCCTTTTATTTATTCGCATGTATAGATGTGATATCTGTTGATATTATTGTATAAGTTAGCTACTGATTTAGGGACTAGCTTGAAATACATAGGAGATTCAGATTATCAAATCCAGGTCTCCACAAGAATAGATCTGGAAGATCTCATGTTTTAGATCTTCACGAGCAAAAAGTAATTTGAGTTTTAGGGTTTTTGGTGTTCTTGATTCGATTATCTTCAATTTAGTGAATTCGAGCCCATGAACCGTGTGATTCTTGATTGGTTTAGGTTTCTAATGCCTTAAAAAAGTCTTATGCAAAATTTGAAAGTATTTTTGATGATATTTGAGTTTTGTCATAAGAGGCTTTTGGATCTGAGAATAGGGGACCGGTCAAACCGGCCTTAGACCTACGGTCAGACCAGCCACGACAATCAGACCAACCCTAGACCTACAGTCAGACCAGCCAATCCATGGTGGTCTGACCAGCCTGGTGCTATTGATGGGTGATTTTGTTGTCTTAGGTCTCTAGTCTTGTTTTATAAAGTATAGTTGGTGCAGTCTGAACTTGATGACTCTCATAGTCACCAAAGGATTTGAATACCATTGAGGAAAAGTTTGAATAATTATTCACCCCTCTGATTGTTGGTATCGGTCCTACACTTACTGTCTATACCATATGGTCGCACAATGATTCCACTAATGGCAAATCTTTTAAGCAAGAAATAGTATTGAGTGAGCTTATTCCATGGCTTAAAGTCAACCACAAAGAGTAAAGCCGCGACAAATGGATGAATCCAGAGCAAGCCAACTTTGGATTCTGATATCATTGTCCTGGATTCTGGTTCTATTGCCATGCCAACCAAGCCCAAAGTCACAATGAATGAGCAGCAGAGAATCAGAGATACGAGTTGGAGAGACAATGTAAGCTTTAATGTACAAAATTTCACCAGCCACTCGAAAATGTCAGGCAGGCAAAGGAAAGCAGCAAGGTGCCAACTTTTGGCACATGACTGACTGGCTGCATCCATTTCTCTGGGTTTTGCTCAGCTGTGGTGGCCATTGGCGCTACACCTTCTGCAGGCCGCCTGTGCCATGGAAGCAGGCAGGGGCAGGCACAGGTAAAAAGGCATCTGGTGGACCATGGCCTAAGAACAATCTTGGATGGGTTCGCATTTTGGCATGTGTTGGAGAAGCTAGGCTCCTTGGTCAGTCTCCATGTCCTTGTGGTTCTAATGTGTATGCCACTTTGCATTGCGTTCACCTCATTGCTCTCACTGTATAATGTTTCTGGAAACCAGCTGGTAAAAAAATTAACTCCCTGGATCGATGATCACAGTGAAACCATATTGGGGCGTATTTGATTGAGATGCTTGTAAATTGTGACACGAGTTAGTGAAGTTTTGGTCAGTTTTCTGCCGTTGTAGGCTACGGGGACAGATGGTCGACAGGTGAAGAAGAGCAATCATACTTGTCTCATGCATTGCACACTTCTGAAGTAACATTTTCTGAGAGTGTCAAAACTCAAAAATAACTGTCCTTCGATTTAGACAACGGCCAAACGAAGGCTATCGTACAGATTGATCTTTCCTTCGAGTTTGAAACTCTTCTGGCTGGAAGTATAGCAATAGAAGCCGGTGTACTTTCTCCAAATTGAATGCATTGAGAACTCTCAATGATGGACACAATATTGTGAACCCACCCAAGTTCGAATCTCACTTCTACTTTAAATTTAAAGTGTGGGAGAATAAGTCTTATCCCGCCACATCTAAAAAAAGTTTAACGAGTTGTAAGAGCTCGAACTGCCCTTTGAGGATACCAGGTTGTATTTGTCATTAATCCAAATCCTAAGGTGAACAGCACAATTGATTCTTTCTTCCAACCAGAAAGATCCGTACGCCACAGCTTCAGTGGCAAACTGTCCACATGCACACCATTCTTGCATTGAGTTAGTTAAGCAGTCTAAATCTCATTGATTAAATTCTAGGGCGACAAATTCTTAAGATAAGTATAAGCAAAGTGACATGACTAGGCCACAAAGTACTCTATATTTTATACTAATTGCAAAAGAAGACATTCTTCTTCTACAAAGAAATTTGAACCATTCACATTAGTTAACATGTTATGGACACTATTAACAAACTAATACTATAAGTGAGAGTGTAACGTCTTAGGATCCAAACCGGCTTAGGTCTAACCCCATTATGATAAGCCACACACACGTAACAATCTGCTTGTACTTTCGTCCTCGCTTTGCGCAAAACAGTTAACCGAATGTTATTACCAATGTTGCCTATGAGTTTATATATTAGTACTTCTCATGCTAAATTAGTAATATGGAACTAATCCATACCCTCATGTGCACATACACATAAGCCATTATAGGTCTAATTTCACATGGACCGAGGTGTCATATACACCCCCCTCAAAGAATCCGATGACCTCGTCAGTCCAACATACCCACATTGGGGCAAATGACCAGGATCTCCCCCTTTGGCATACGTCCGTGCATCCAGTGATGGTACATATATCATGTCATGTGTCCACTCCAGACCCACACGCGCCATACGTCATATGCCAACGCCCTTGACCCGTACACGCCCGTGTAACTACGAGGGTCGGCTCTGATACCATTTGTAACGCCTTAGGATCCGAACCGATTTAGGTCTAACCCCATTATGGATAAGCCACACACACGTAACAATTTGTTTGCGCTTTCGTCCTCGCTTCGCGTAAAACGGTTAACCGAAGGTTATTACCAATTATACCTATGGGTTTATATGTTAGTATTTCTCATGCTAAACTAGTAATATGGGACTAATCACACCCTCATGTACACATACACATGGGTCATTATAGATCTAATTTTACATGGACCGAGGATCTAATTTTACATGGACCGAGGTGTCACAAAGAGCCACCGCCACTACATTCAAATCACATCTATTTATTACTATACAAAAACATATCTCTGGACATCCACACGGTTCCTAAAACATAGCTTTGACCATCAATTACTATCATAATATATTTATAATACCCAATTATAATACTCCCTCCGTTCTTTTCTACTTGACGTTTTTGACTTTTCACGGTCTCCAATATGCGACTTTGATAATTATTTTTTATAACTTTACATTAAGATGCAATAATAAAATTATAATATTATAAAAATATTTTTAACGACAAATCTGATGATAAATATTTTACATACCCAATTTAGATAGTTTTAAACCTATTGACAGTCACTTTAGAAAGTTTGACAACACGAATTCTAGGATGTAAAGTAAAAAAAAGAATGAAGAGAGTATTATGAAAATACTTTTTGAGACAAATCTATATATAGGATTTTTATGTATCCAATCTAAATATTTTAAAAAATATCTGTAGCCAGAATTTCAAAAGTTTTACTATATGTATCCCAAAACAATATATTTTTGTGACTGGAGGAAGTAATAAATTATATATGGTGAGACTGGATGTACCGTGCACATTTAATTTAGCTCCGGAGAAACATTTAATAAATTCTCAAAATAATTATAAAAAGCAAAATCATAAAATTCCCACATTAAGAGCAAATATATTATACGTTAATCTTCCATGGGACCTGATTATAACAGGTAGATTAATTGCATAAAATCTAGAACTCCACATTAGACGGTAGTATAATTTAGTGGTAAACCAATTATTACTCAAGTCGATCGGCAGGTCTTATCCATACAACGTATAATGTTTTTTTTGGCGAATTACAATGCATAATAATGGATTCAAACCCTGGATGTAGCTCTACATATAGCATCATAATCAGACAACAAAGTCTAAAACATGCTCGCAGTTGATGTTAGCTATGGAATTGCATGGTCCACTCCGCTAGTTAATACCGAATCCGTTAGTTTCTTAAGAAGAAGAAAATACTGAATTTGCGCCCAACCATGCGCTTCATTTTTTCTCTTTCGGTGTCTAATGTCTTCTTCCTACAGGTGGAAAGCTACTATAATACATAGAATCCAATGTTATCTATTTGCAAAGAGAAACAACATAAAGCAACTATACTTCCTCAATTATGAGACTATCACTTAGGCATCCATAATCTATTTCTACCATTGTCACCTCCTTTTTGATGAACAGTGAGTTCTATAAATGAAAACATTGCAACAACAGTACAAATTTGCACATGGAAACAGGTCTTCAAACTAAAGTATCCCTCTGTCCCGCAATATAAGTCTAAATCTAGCCATACACATAAACTAAGAAGACAATAAATCTAAGAAAAAGTTAGTGTCATTGGACCATACATATCTCTATTAAATGGTACACAATAACTACTCATCCACTTTATCAGCATTAAAGGATATGTATATGGTGGAAATATTACAATAACTATACAGTTGATCTTTACAATAAACTTATATTATTGGACAACGCTTCCCAAAAATAGTGACTTATATTGCGGCGTGGAGGGAGTAATTTGTTGAGCATGAAACATCCTAGGCTTTACCAAACAGTCACTTTGTTTCCCCCCGAATGAATCACTAGCTAGGGCTGCAATTGTGGCCTTGTGGGTTTGCAGGAAAAGCCGCAAGCTTTTCTCCGAAGGTATTAGTATGATTTTGCCAGGGTGTTACACTGGAGTATAATGATTATTATTGAACAGCCATCTCTTCTAAGGTAACGGGTAGTTTATACTAATCGACAGTTTTTGTTTGTAATTTTAGCATAAAAAGCACGACATTTCCTTCCAGTTCACTGACGACTCAGTACAGCTAGTAGTAGTTTATGCTCGAGGTCACACGAGAACAACCAGGCGGTTTGAAAAATGCGCGCTCTGTGCCGTCCAATCAGTGGAGATATACACGTTTAGAAATGGCATTAGGCACGACAAGCAGCCGTCTTAAGAACGTACGGCTCTCTTCCCACACTTCTGAACAAGATTAACTAAAGAAAGGCTTTGTGATGAGTAGTACTAAAATACTCCTGCGACGATGCATCTTTCCATCATGTTTTGGGAAATGATAGCAAGCTGAGGGCATACTGATTACTCCGCTAAGTTAATGCATTCATGTGGGTGTCTTACTCTAATTAAGTAGCTGTAGGTCCAGTGTCACTAGCTATGAGCTGAGAGGAGGTATGCACTGGCTGACGTTTTTGAGCTTTGGATTCCAGGGGTTAGGAGAAGGACTGCTGTCTGCTTCCTGGCCTCTGAATCTCTGATTCACTGGTAAACCACCCATGGACGGTCTCAAGTTTGAATATGCTTAGACAAGTGGTCAAGAGCTTCAGTAGACGACGAGCAGCAACCATCTATTCAATCACACATGAGCAAGAACGATGCACATTGGAGTAGGACATGGAATCATGGATCCTCTGACCTTTCGATAGAAGAGGAGGTTGGCCGTTCATGAGACTCTGCAGCATTCACTACAGCACTTGAGATTGCATTAGCATGCAAATCGTCGCAATACATTTCGATCCAACGGCTACAAGAGAAATACTCCTACATACGTACCAATGCATTGTACAGAGGACGGGAAACAGAAATCTTTTGTGATGAGTATCAATTTTAGCTCCTAAGATTGTAATTATCCTTAACCTATTACTGTCTCCACGTCCCCAGCCCTCCATGTCGCTGCTGGAGGCGGCTAGGTTTAGGGTTGGGCGCCGCCGTCTCCGGTCGCCGCCATTCACGTCCCCAGCCCTCCCCGCCGCCGGCGGAGAAGACCAGTCGCGCCTTCTCTATGCCATTGGGGAGGCTATGCCATTTTCTATGTTCTATGCACTACCAAGATCAATTTATTTTCCTTTAAGTTCCTGTTGTATTTTTCTCGATGTAATGAATTGAATTTGAATGTTTCTGTGTTCCTGTTTGAATGAAAAAAATGCTCCTGATACTAGTTCCTCGGATGAGTTTTTGCTTGCATCAGGTCCTGTGGAATGGGTTTTCTCGTGGGATTTTCTGCAAAATAGGTAGGGTTCTCACCCGTCTTTCTGATCCGAGCCGCAGGGGCTACACCAACCACTGTTACTGTCTTTCACACCCTTAATACCTAATTATTTTTAACAGTAGATATGTTGTCCAAATTGATCATGCTTTCGAAACGAGATACCCTTTGCGTTGATCGGTGTGCTATGGGCAGGAGCGTAGCTGCAGGCCTGTCTTGTACTGGTCGCATATGTGCCGCTGTCCATGTGGACCACGCCACTTGGACAGCGTGTCAGGACGTAACGTAATTTTGTCGAGACAAACCGGCCATCAAATCGAGAAACGGAGTTGCTTGCCAGCTCCGCGGCCCACGTGTGCCCCTCCCGCAAAAGCTCTACATCATCATCTCTTACTCCGAGCTCCCTCTAATATGCTTTAGAAACCATTCGAGGCGACTACTAACCAGAAATCGTACAAGGCATGACAAACTTTTAACCATTTGCTAGCCACTGAATTCGAACTGACTGCGTACATTTCTTATCCTGCATGTAGGCAAATATACTTCACTAATTCTGTCCTTTCTTCCCCATTTCTCTTCAGAGATCGATACGGATCAAAATTCCCATGCAAAATCCAACACTTTTCACCAAAGTTATCAATATCATTCCGTTTCAACTAATATGAATCAGTATATACCATACCGGTCCTTAAACCGGTACAAAGTACCTTATGTTCCGTATCGACCCAAATACTGGTCAATGCCGGCTCGATACCCGTCAATATCGGACATACCGGTTTTAATACCGATGGAATTAATAATAGTATCTATTGAACTATATATTATATTAAATAGTACTACTATGTATTTAGAATAATATTATAAATAATATTTGGTGTGTATATAATTAAATAAATATATGCTTATAAATGTACTTATATTATTATATTAAATTCAAAATAATACGTTGATATAGACCGGTACCAAAATATATTATTTTAAAAATCAAATTGGTATGATCTCATTATGTGCTTTTCACCCACCTCCTTGCCCTGCTCGCTTGTAATCTTTCAGGAAGACGTAGTGCGCACTTGTCTTTTTGTAAAGGCTCTGCACAGTGCAGTGGCTCGCTCAATGTGGCCACGAGGCTACCCTGCTGCTTGCTGCATGCAGCCGGCCGGACCGCCGGAGACAGGCGCGTCTTTATTTCACATGCACCGATCGATCGGCATCGGCTTCGGTGCCACCATCTGCTACGCATGGTAGGCCAACCTGGCTTGAATGGCAACCTGGCCTTCAATTTTTTGCTTTCAAGTTGCTCATTAGTTCTCCCAACTGGGTGATTCTGCTTGTTTTAATTCCCGCGCGGGCTAAACTGTTGGATCCATCGATGCACTTGGACATATCTAGTTGGATCAGGAACAGGGTAAAATTTGTGTTTGGAAGGGTTTCTTCTCTTCGGTTACCATCTCAGTTCCTGTCCTTTGCTTTATAAATACCTGATATCCTTCTTCTATAAGCGCAGATAAGTTTAAGCTGGTAGGATAGAGACTAGAACACGGAATGGTTGTTTTGCTGGAAATTCTCCATTGACCCTACCACATAAGAGCACAGAAGAACTACTCGTGTCTAATCCTTCCCTCTCTCTCTCTCTCTCTCTCTCTCTCTCTCTCTTGCCCCCTTGCTGGTTTAGGATAAACTAACCTAGAAATTCTGGAGTCTTTTCCTGGCAAAACTAGGCGTTTCCTCTGATCTAATGTTAGCAGTCTCCAACGACCAAAATTAGGGGACAAAATGAGTGCTACTGCGATTTTGCTGTGAACTTTTCTAACACCGATTGAAACAGGGACCAGACGCACGAATGGATTCAGCCAATCCACACGTTGTGCAGTTTTGTGGCATTGCTCCCTAAGCATGCAGAGCTTTTCCCAAACAGAGGGCAGTGAGCACTCCAGTTTTCACAGCGTGGGGACAGTCAAATCGAACAGCGACTGGACGAGACGACAGAAAAGGTGAGGGAAAAGCGAATTGCTACGGTGAGGATGTACCATACGAATGTTCATATCGGACGACGCCTAGTCCTATATGGCTACGCGGTTGTTGGGATATTTCTTAATTCCTTGCTCTTGGGTCACACTGGACTGTGTTCTACCCAAAAGACAGAGCTGCTTTGTTCTGTAGACTCCACGAGAGGTAGATACACCTCTGCCTTCTCCACGTCTTCACGTGGTGCACAACAAAAATAGCCAAGACTCCAGTGAATAGTTTTATCTGGAGCACCTGTCCTCCGGTCCAGAACGGATCTACAGTAATTCAGAGGTATTCAACTGAATACCTATTTTTTTAAATAAAAAATCATTATATATAAGGTATAATATATATATATATATATATATATATATATATATATATATATATATATAGTTGGACTAAAATCAGTATTTTCAATGCCCATCCGGTCACCCCATTCCGTCTCATCCAGTCACCCCATTCCGGCCCATTCGGCCGCGCCCGCTATCGCGTCTTCCCCTGGTGGCCCGGCCCAGCGCTCATTGCCTCATTCCCCATTCCCCGAGCACCCGAGCGACCGAGCGGCCCGAGCCCCACGCCCTAGCCCCCCACTGCCCCAGACGGCCTCCACCGCGGTCTGCGGATCTGGATTGTTTTTTGAACATGATTAGATGAATTGGACCAATAATTCGCAGCGGAGCTCTCCATGGCATATGATTTTTTTACTTTTCATTTAAATTGGTTGATTTATCACAGTATGATTGTTGCAGATAAGTGAATTCCGAGAGAGATATGGTTGTTGCAAGAATAGTGTTACGGTGGCGGACGGCCATAGCAGCGAGACAACACAGTCGCTTCCGTAAGCCCCCTCTCGGTGCCGCCCTTGGCGAACGGTAGATGGAGGAGTCTGACTGTTGAAAACTAGGCTCTAGATGGGATCAAACGATAGAGAGGAAAAAATACCGCGAAGCGGGCAGTGGGCTATCTCTGGAAGCTGTAAAGCGAGGCCACCACGAGGCTGCACGCTGAGCTCATGATAGCCGCGTGGCCGGGGCCCATGCGGCTAGTGCTGACTGCTGACCCTTCCTGCCCCACCCCGCCTGAGCTGAGCCGAGTCAAACCGACCGAGCCCAATCGAGACCACCAACCAATGGCTCCATCACACCACCGCGCGGGTTCGAGGTGCGACGCCGCGGTCCACCTCGCAGCGACACGGGCAAATGCTCGCGCGGCGCGCCCAGCAGCCGCGCCCGCCGCCCCCACCTCGTCGCGTCGCTCCGGCCGCGCGCGGAGCAAGTCGGCACGGTGAAAAAAAACCGCACTTCTCGCCGCGCATGACGCATCATCACACATAATGAGAGAAATACTACCGAGCAGTCGAGTACGAACCAGTAAACCACCACCACGCGCAAACGAGACGAATCACCCGGCCCCGGCTGCACCGTCGCCATCGCGACACGGCGGCCCGCCTCCCGCCGCAACCCCGCGCAAGCTTCCCGATCCGACCCAGTCCACCACACTTACACCGCCAAGTTTCTGGTGCCTGCGGCCTTGTCCTGCTCCAGGCACCGCGCTAGAAGCCGCCCGGGGCTCCTCCGGGGTCTAGCCATTAATGGCATTCAAGGCACCTCGCGCCCTCTAGGCCTCCGCCTCTGCCCGCGGCTCGGCGCGGCATCGTTGCTCGTGCCCCGCGTGCCTTGCGTTCTGTAGATACAGAGATACTAGTACAGGCCTACGTGCGCAGATGCACACGGCGCTGGAGATGAATGGCAGGGCGCGGAGGCCGGCGGTGGTGCACGGCACGAAGGGCGCCGCTCCGAGGAACGAAAAAGTAAGTGGCCTTGTATTCCCTCTCTTTCTTGGGCTTTGGCATCGGAAAGTTTGAGCCTTTCGTTGAGTTGAGCGCCCAAGCGATGATGACATTCTTTGCGTTTCGGTGGTTTCCGAGATGTTTTTTCGGGGGGTTTTCTTTGCGTTCTGCGTGCTCCTGGCGGAAAGGTGACGCCTTTCGCGTCCCATGGAGATGGGCGTTTGAATTCTTTGCGCTTTTAGTCTTTTAATCTTTTTGTGGCCTCTTTGCGCGTTTGAAGGCCTTTTTGTGGCCTTCGAGATACGAGTTCTGCACTCTCTTTTTGTTCTTGGAGGTAGTGAAGACTGGTTGTTACGGTTTCAAGTGTTCCGCGAGTAAGGTTTGCTTAATACGGTTGTGTACACCGCAGTCTGTTGTTCGATGCTTTCGTTAGCCAATTCGATGGTTTTGTTCTACTGAGAGTTTGAAATGGGCTCCGTGGGATCCGTCGCATTAGAGAGCGATTCAAATTGGGTATCTTCTGATTGCTCCCCACTCCTGCAGTCCTGCGCGCTCTTTAATTTGCTGTCCTTTGCATCTTTGAAGTTTCCGTCCCATTCCTGTCTAAACGAGTCAATTTTTTGTTCCTTCTGTTGTTGTCCTTGATCAAAGGTGATGGAGAAGGGTCAGAAGAGGCCCAACAACTCGAGGACGCCGGCCATGAAGGCTTCCTCCAATCCAGCTCCCCAAGGCCTCACGAGCAGAAGCCGATCGAGGAGAGAGAGGAAAATTGCACTGCAGCAAGACGTATAGCATCTCATCCCCCTAGTCATTGATCCAAGAACTCAATTACAGTATTTCTTAGTATGATTCAGTGTTTTGCATTTTGAGTTGCAGGTGGATAAGCTGAGGAAGAAGCTGCGGCACGAGGAGAACGTCCACCGAGCTCTGGAGCGGGCGTTCACGAGGCCACTGGGTGCTCTCCCTCGCCTCCCCCCTTACCTGCCTTCTCAAGTAAGCGCCACGCTCGCATTTCAAGCAATCCATGATCAACTGTAGTCTGTAAAGGTTTCCATCCTGACATTTGCTTCTTCTGAATCGTGCCAAGACACTGGAGCTTCTTGCCGAAATCGCGGTCCTGGAGGAGGAGGTCGTCCGGCTCGAGGAGCAGGTCGTCAATGTCCGGCAAGGCCTCTACCAGGAGGCTATCATCGTCTCCTTGGCGAAGAGCGCATACCTTCCGGACAGTGAGCGTTGCACGCCGGCACAACTCAGGCCGTCGGTCCAAATGATGAATTCAGATATCTCTCCGTCGGCGTGTCAAGGTCCCGATCAAGATGCTAATTGGCCATCCTTAAAACGAGTCACCAACGTCAAGCAGACTCCAGGAAAGCCTGGTCCTTCCCTGAGCCAAGGTGATCGTCCTGGGAAGGAGAACCAATCGTGCACCACTAACTCATGTAGAGATTCTAGCCGGTTGCCTCTTAATAATGTGCCAAAATGCAGTGTATCATCAGTGGAGAAATGCGCAGGCGTTCAGGTATAAAACGTACTCAATTTAGAGGTAAAACTGTTACTACTTAATTCCGCATGCTAATGTTGTTGCATGCATCTTCCATTTCAGACAATTAGTACAGTGACAGATATTGGGAAACCTGAACCTGAGCCTACAAATCTAATCTATTGGTATGCACCCTCTACGTAGTTTATAAATAGGGGTTCTACTCATTGTAACATACACGTGAACAGAGAAAGTAATAAAAAGAGGAATTTCTCTCTTTGTGTTCAATTTATTATTTTATATTACATTTGTTTGATCTATCTCTTTTACATAGGAGAAATCGTTTAGACTGAACTCGTCAATAACAGTTCCTCAGCTGAAGACACCAATGTCATCGATTCAGAAAAGGTCTCAACCGCAGCGAACAAGGTGTGGGAGGAGCTATTGACATGCCTACTAACCATCTTCTCACAGACGAGCATGAGCTCCTCCTGTGGCCAAGATGAGGAGAAAGCATCGCCTCCGTCGGTTTCAAGCTCCTGCAGAAGCTCGGACGGTGCGTGCGCCGGAGATGACCCTTACGGTATCCTAGAATTTGGAGGAAGAGACATTGACCCGTACAAGCAATTCCGAGCAGTTAGAATTAATCTAGCAACCATCATACTAGATCTTTTATAATTAGAATTAATCCAATAAATTACATGGGACATTTTACCGTTATAAAACTAACAGATGCCACTTCATTCCACCAGAACATTTCTGCCAGCAACACCCTTCCTGGCCGGAGATTGAAGTGAGTTTCTTATTATTATTCTGGCTAACTACTATTAATCTGTTAGTGCAAACTAGATTTTGTTGTGTGGTGCGTTGGTGGCTGTTTGACTAAGCATGCTGATCATGGAATGATCCTTGTCTACCTGGCAAAATCATCAGGTCCTTGCTACGAAAGCTCTCGTCGGTTGACCAAGTGGGCCTCTCCCATCAGCAGAAGTTGGCGTTCTGGATCAACACCTACAATTCCTGCATGATGAATGTAAGCTGTCCCTCATAATTGAGGCCTCCTTTTGCTCCTCCCCTCAGCATGATTCGCAATAGCTTCAGGCCTCTTTTTCGTTGATGTGAAATTCACATTGGTAGGAAGTTTCTTTCTTGGGACCATCTGAAACTTCATAAGTTTGCCTATGCTATGCACCGAGATATAAACTTCTAATGGTGTGTAGTTTTTGTGTATTTTTTTAATATGTTGAACTATAAAGCATACAGGGCATGTCTGTGCACTGCATGTTGTCTGTTTTTTGAAATTCAGTATCGAAATGCTTCCTGTCTCCTTAATCATCAGCAGAGACACAAATAATTCACGATCTTGGCTTCATTAGCCTTTGACCCACATTACGTCTTCAGTAGTAGTACAGCCTAACAGAATACATTAATAAGATGAAGTGACATGTCCTGATCTAACACACTAGCTCTTGTTTATTCTGCAACTCCTGGCATTTCCTGAGCAAGGAGCACCTACCACCCCCATATGCTGGTGGCAATGATGCCCAAGGTTCCACATCTACTCCGAGATGCATTACGTGCAGCATTTGCACTGTGAGCAAAACAAGATACGAAAAAAAGATCGCTGACAAGATTGATTCGGCGGTTTTTTAAGATGTGAAATAAAAGTAAATTATATTTTTTTAATTGCATCAATTGAGTCTTGAATTTAAGACCTCTTAATTCTGATATCATATATCAGTTAATTCATCCGAAACCTTAAACTGATAAAAAAGAGATAGATAATTTATTTATATTTTAACAGTGATAATGGAAACCTGTGTACGGTTCGGGGACAGGTGAAGGACGACGACGACGTGTCGGCGCGAGGCGTGTTTGGGCTGGAGTGGCCGGAGCCACTTGTGACGTTCGCGCTCTCCTGCGGGAGCTGGTCCTCGCCAGCAGTAACTGTATGTTCTTGGCTCCACTGGCATACGTGCTGGCAAATTGCTCTGCTCCCAATGTGCAGTCTGTACTACTCCAGAATAGAAGAAAAGGGGTCCAAAAGCCCCTGGCTTCCCTTAGAACAAATTTTTTATTTAACTTATTTTTATTATTAATCCCTTGCCGACTTTATTTCTAAATCTAACTCTTTTGGCTACAACAGCATTTGTGACATAACAACATAACACTGTCACGTTACAAGGTAAGTCTAGCTAAATAGCACTTCTTGTGGCCAAACAACGGGCCTGTTCTTTATGGTTATGGTTTATGATTTTTGATCGAAATTTTTGAATTTTAGCTATTTACGATAGAGCTTATAGATATAGACACTTGCTTGTGATTTTGGCTAGTACAAATGTTAAGCTTTTAACATGCACTACAATTAATATGTAGATCATGTCTTAAAAAATACTTCGTTTAAAAGTTAGATATTATAGCAAAAATCTAAAGATAGTTTTAAAAGCCAAAAAGAATAGATCAAATACTGCCATACCACTAGTGGTGGGGTGGTAGGATTTGATCATGCTATAATGACCAGCATGATAGTATTGTCTTGCCATGACATGAGTAGTGGTATGATCAAAAGGGTTAGAGCTAAAAAAAAAGTTGGCAATAGGTTATCAATAAAATATTTTTTTAAAAAAAATATTGAATAAAATGTTCCTTCGTGTATCTTTTCAACTGCTACAGTGTGAATTTGCGACGAAAACTCTGTTCGTATAGATCATCTCACAAGCTATGCTATCTAGCTTGCAATCATGGCATGTGCTAGAGACTAAAGTTGAACAAGTCACATTATAGTACTGCAGACTGTAAAGTACAACCAGTACTGTTTAGAGGGTATCAGGCAACGATCAGTTTGGCTTCTGATCGTCAGCGAATTCAGAATACTGTAACGTGTACTGTGCATACTACAGTAAAAAATTTTCGTTTTTTTCTCGTATTCCTTTGCATCGTCTGCTCTAGATTAACGTGCTGTTTTTATTTTTATATTTTTTAAATTTAATTATACTCAATAAACCAACTCAGCTACAGTATTTTTTAATCAATTACAGTGTTTTTTTAGCAAAAGTTAAAAGACATCGCTATTTCGATCACCTCCTTAAACTAGTTGCTATTTAGAGGGAAGGAAATTATATGGGTTGGGTCCTAAACCCCTGTTTAAGGCCCCGCTTATTTCGGCTTTTTTTTGGCTTCAGCTTCTAGCTTCTGCTTTTTTTTCACTATTCACTACACTATCCACTAACTCATACAGTGTTTTTTTAGCCAGCTACAGTGTTTTTCAGCCAAAAACCAAAAACCATCGCTATTCCGATCACCCCCTAAAGGTCCTATCTCAGATCTTACACTTAACAAACACCAATCTCGAAGAAATCTATCTCTTCTCTTCTCCATTCTCATCTATTCTCTATCCCCATGTCTTATCTATCGATCTCTCTTCCCCAGCCCAGCCTACCGAAGCCCCGCCACCGGAACCTCGTCACCGCACGCTGCGCCGTGCCGACACCGAGCCTCGCCGCGTGGCCTCGCACCACCGTGAGCCTCCCTGACTCATGCCACCGCTGCCACGTCCTCGTCGGACTCCACCACTGCCACACGCTTGCCAGAGCATCCTCGTGCTTGTCGACGCATGCTCAGCAAGCCGGAGCCTTGTCGCCACACGCCGTGCCTCGCTGGCCCCGAGCCTCGCCAGCTCACGACATCGCCGCCGCATGCTCGTTGAACTCCATTGCTGCCACACACTCGTTGGTGCATGCTCTCCAGACGCTGTTGCATCCTTGCGCTTGTTGACGTGTGCTTGGCGGGTAGCAAGCCAGGCAACGCGCAACGAAGCACGGCCATGGCAGGGCATGCCACGGTGTAGCAGACGAAGGCTTGGTGGGGTAGGTGCGTAACTAGAATAAAAATGACAGGGTTCACAACTTCTCCATACATATAACAACATATGTAATTTCTAAGCAATATTGTGCTAAATAGTAATATATTAGTAATTTTTAGCATCAATATTTCAATATAACCAATGACAATGTATGATGATAAAGTAGTGATCAAAATGCTTACTGACATGAAAAAGCTCGATAATAATATTGGTTAGTTGCAGCAAACTGAAGGAACTGAAGACAAAATCATAGACAAAAGTTGATCGGTATTGGTAAAATACATCATCAGACCTCATTGGCATGTTAAAAAATAACAAAATTACTTAAAGTTTTTAAGTAAAAAAAAGTAAAACAGTCAAATATAAGTTAATGTATTACCTTTTAGTATTTACATTCTTTCAAGTTTATAAAGTGATGAACTACAATATTACGGGTATTTTTTTTATCACTTCTTGTTTCAATTAATTGAAAAGGTCAATTAGATATTTGTATATTCAACAATTCAAAAACAATATAATAGAAAAATATGTCCAATGGCTTACTACATTATAATCGAATACTACAATTTTGCCTCCGATTTGCAATGAATAGGCCAGTATTTCAAAAAATCAAAATTGAAACCCTAAATCTTAACCCCACAATTTGACGAAAATCAATCAACAATCATTACATTGAAACTTTAACTCATAAATTTAGCTCCTGTTCTTGAAACAACTTGAAAGAAATGAGAAAAATTTAGAGTAAAGTACATGTTGATTGGGTGAAGCTAAGCTTCCTTTGGTCAATAAGGGTGTGAGGCAACAGAGACCAACTGACGCCGTGGTAAGATAGCAGACGAGGGTGACTAGTGGCACCGATTTCTCCCATTCTCCGGCGACTGGTCGTTGCCTAGTTGGGTGCATCTACGTGTGGACGTGGTGCACATCTCCTGGTCGATCATACGAGACAAACATACGTTGAGGGCTGCTGCGAGGTGGCATGCTTTGGGATCGATCAAATGAATGCCGTGGACTGTTGCGATCCTCTCTCTTGGGCTGGGCTTGGCTACTGTAGTTGCCTCATAGACTAAGAGAAACGAAGGTTCCTCATAGATTGCTGCTAGCTATTAGGAATTTGGGTTGCTAGTGCTCCCTTCATTATACTTCAAAGAAGGAACCAATTGCACTGAGTTCAGGTTGAGAGTTCACATATAGACTGGAAGTGCTGATTCCTATTAAAAATATTTTTGAATCCGGTGTCCTATGGCACTGGGCCCTAAGTTTTGCTTGGTGTGGCGACCGCAGGGCACGGTGAGGCTCACGGTGGTGGGAGGCCACATGGTGAGGCACATGAGGATGGAGAAGAAGATAAGAATGGAGAAGAGAAGAGATAGATTGCTTTGAGATCGGTGTTGGCTAGGTGTCAAGATCTAAGATAGGGCCTTTAAAGAGGGGGTTTATGGGCCAACCCCGTAGAATTTCCTTCCTGTTTAGAGGTACTGATTTACTGAACAACTACTTGCTTCATCCCCTTTCTGCACTTTGTTGAAGTGCGAGAATTCAGGCATAACGTAGGCAATCAGGCAGTAAAAAAGCAGACCATAATTTTGGGCATCCTGCAGGCATAACCACAGCCACAGTGAGACTGATCGAGCACATGTTGGCAACCATAATTCATTGTACTGAGTACTGAGTGTTGCTACACATTTTGTTTCTCTATGAAGGTGAGGGTCTACACAGCCACCCATGTCGAGGAGGAACTGAAGGCGACCAAGAGGGACTACTTGCAGGCCGCCGTCGGCGTCTCGACTCCGAGCAGGCTGGCGATCCCGAAGCTTCTGCATTGGTACCTCCTGGACTTTGCCAAGGACGTGAGCTCCCTCATGGACTGGGTATGCCTGCAGCTGCCCAGTGAGCTGCAGCGTGACGCAGTTGAGGTCGTCGAGGCCGGTCGCCGGTGTCCGGCGTCGACGGTGCCCGTTCAGGTTTTGCCGTACGAGTTTAGGTTCAGGTACCTGTTGGCCTCATAGAACATCCACCATATATACAGAAGGGAAGAATGTTGTTGTACACAGGTTTGCAGTGATTAAGGTTAGATTAATTAGTGGTTCGCGACTTGTCTGGTTCCATCCAATTGGCTCAGTGCCTGAAGGGGACCATGAACTTGCTAAGCATGCACTGGCCATTGCTGGAATTCGGCATTTGTAGAGGGAAATACATAAACATCTCAAAGAATGAGATCACGTTGTTGTTGCTTGGTAGAAAACACACCTTCAATTCGTGTAAGGTGTGTGTCAGATATCTTGCTGCAAATTGCAAGCAAGCAAAAGATGGATGGCATGCAGGCTGCCTTGTGATTGTTTGGTCATGTAGGGAGATGTTTATGTCCTAAACTCCTAATGACTGAATACATGCAAACGGTAAAATGTAAATGATTATTGCGCGAGTGTACATTTGTAACATTCACCGACAAGCGCTCATTCCTCTGAAGAACTATATCCCAAGTGTCCAGGCCACTTGTCCGCTGTCAGTTTGGTGTACTGTTAGGAGATTTCGTGCAGAGTTTTTTTTAAGCGAACACAATGACGACGACACCTTTAAAAAGTCAGGACCATGGTGCCCACGGACGTGATTCCGGCTGGTTCTCCTACGATTTGATCGCAAGATCTAGCAAACAATTTGTCGAAGCCTCGCAGGCCAGATAGGAGAGGGGCTCTAATTCTCTCACTAAGCTCACCAGGTCACCATGCTGCAAAGAACTGCTTGATTGGCTACCTACGATCTTGGAATACTACAGCTTATTCTTTATGCACGCGTGACGCGTGCTTGTTTCTGTGGCGTAATTGGACCGTGTGAGTTCTGAAATGCTTGCTAAGTTGCTATCAAGAATCGTCTCTGCATGAGTGCATCCATAGCACTTGCTCGGACCAAGGCGTAGGAAGCATTTGCAGGTCCTCATTATTGGCTCTCTCTACCACTTGGCTTCAGTATCTGACTATCTTCTTCTGCTACGTCCCGAAATGGTGCATTGGTGTTCTCTCAGTGCTAGAGGTCCTGCAACGCCACTTGGACACTAGCACTGCCAACCATGTTAATGGGCCTTCTTGAGTCTTGACCCCATCCACTCGATTTTTTTTCTTCTATTTTTGAAAACCATTCGCTAGTTATACTGCTATGTAGTGTGCACTGTGTAGTGCAAAGTGTCCTTTTTGTATTTTTTCCCTGTTCTTCCAAATAATGTTGGAGCATGAGCATTTTTAGAGAGAGAGAATGAGCATGTATCTGAAGCAGAAAAGCTCCCCTGTTCAGACCTAAGGTCCACTTTTCCAAAAAAAAAGGAAAAGTTTAAATGAACAGCACTTATTTTTTCCATGGTATCAGGAGGGACATATACACGCAGTGGCGGAACTACCCCTGGGATAAGCCGAGGCGGCTGCCCCGGGTCTCCCGGCCGGGCAAGAATCCCCCCCCCCCCCCGGGGCGGCGCGAGCAAGAAGCCAAGAATAAAGAAGGCAGCAAGCCGAAGAGGCGGAAGAGCCGATGCTGATGGCAGAAGAGCGGCGGATGGGCCTCGGCCGTGGGCCGCGTCGTGCAGCGGCTCAATCCAGTGGGCAGTGGCCTAATCCCCATCGTCGTGTGCACGTGTAGACCAGCGATGCATTCCCCATTGTGCAGCCGAAATTCCTAACCCACAAATCCGAAATCCCCATCGCTGCGGCAGTGCGGCGATGGCGCGCGACTGCGGGCCTACGGCGGCCAGCTATGGGTTGCGACGGTCGGCGGCGAGGCGACTCGACGAGTGCTGCGGCGACGGTCGGCGGCGACTCCACCCTCCGTGCCCGCGGCTCCGCGCCTCTGCGGCTCTGCCAGAGTGCCAGGGGCCCAGGCGCCACTGCGCCAGTCCGCCGGCCGGCCGGCACCGAGGGGCGACCGGGTGAGGGCCGAGACACTGAGGCCGCCGTGCCCCACTGCCCACTGAGGCCGCTGTGTGCCCGTGCCCCACTGCCCGTGAGGGGTTGAGGTGAGGTTCTCCCCGGGTCCTTTAATTTTCTGGTTCCACCACTGTATACACGCACTCATACATCTCACACGTACGTCCATATACACGTACATGGGTCCGTTTTTAGCACATGACTAATTTAGAGCGAAAGTCAAAATTTCACAGAAAGTGCGTGCCCCAACCTCCTTAATTCTTGTCCCCTTCGATCTTGACCTCAGCTTCAATCTCTCTCTGCATGCCACTGATCATCTGATCGAGAGGGGCAGGGGCACCATCATCTTCACAGGCTCGTCGGCGTCGGTCGCCGGCTTCGCCGGCTACTCTGATCTAAGCAAGTCGTGCGCGCTCGATCGCGCGTGGAAAACCATATTTGAACAGAGGTTCTCGCATCTGTCCCTAAGCAAATTCTTGAAGCTGATGTGCGCGCGCGCGCGTAAAACGCATGCAGGCTGCGGCAAGTTCGCTCTGAGGGGGTTGTCTCAGTCTCTGGCAAAGGAATTCCAGCCGGCCGGCGTACACATTGCCCACGTGATCGTCGACGGCATCATCGGCGAGCGGGGGTCAGTGAAAACTCATCACGCTAATTCATTAGTTAATTACTCAAGTAGCTAGCTGATCGGTACACGTATACATGATGGTTCGTTCTTGGTTGGTCTTCTTAGATTATGACTTTGCTCGCCCTAATGCGTCTGTAAGTTTATGTGCCAGCCCAGGCTCGCAGCAAATGTCCATATGGGAAGACCCGTAAGTTTATGTGCCGGCCCCGTTTTTTGGTTGGCCGTGTATAGAAATCATTTGAGTATTTTCTTCTAAATAATTATTTAAATTTTGGACTATTATGTTATAGATTCAATGGTCCCTTTTTTAAAAGAAGGAAGGAATTCATAGCCGTTGAATTTCTAATCCAACGACTATAAATCTAAATGATAATTTAAAAAAAACATCTAAATGATATTTATCAATACCCTTTTTGGTTATACCGATCCAAACGGCACCACTTCATAAACAAATTCTGCAAATGAATTCCCAAGATTAACCGTGTGGATTGTATATTGTCGTCTCAACAAGCACAGATAAAAGACATAAGCCATTATCAAAAGCTATAAACTGCTGTCTAAAGGAACAGGGCCGCGTGCCTGACGGTAAGCTCCGCATCCGGTGCAACTGCACCGATAGGTTCCAAGTGATGAGATACAAGCACTGGGGTCGAATAGTAATTGGATAGGGTAAGGAGAGAGAAGCTAGACAAACACAGCTCGTTTCTGGTCCATACAAGCGAAACGATGGAACTATAGAAGAATAAAGATAATAAATATGGGGCGGATAGTTTTGGTTTATTTTCCACTGCTGTAGTAATAGTCTAATAGATCGGTTCCATTCCAGCTAAAAGATGACGACAAGAATGTGTACTCTTTAGTCATTAAAGAGCTGCAAGTACGATGCTCCTAATGCTGAAATTACGCAGATGTCTTATCTCCACCGAAGGAATTATCCAGAACACCGGTTTCCTGAAGGTGACTGATGTCTCCCCACATCTTGACAATGCACCGGCCAGTTGCGCCAGACACAAGGATAACACTTACTGACGTGTTGTGTATCTTACCATGAAGCGGCTTCATTGGACTGGCATGCCTGTAGAGTTCTCTGATGGTTCCACCATGAGAGACTAAGATTACTCGCTCCCCTGTCAATAGAGTAGCGTAAGTTCAGAATGCTCAGAAGCTCATAGACATAGGCAAGTAAGATACTAACGTGCAGGCGTTAATGAACTAAAAACGGTTGTTTTTTAAACTAAATTATCGTCATCCAAACATAAACGCAGTATCTCCACCTTAGCCCACAAGGCACAAGGGATGCCGATAAGCCAACCTCCTTTTTGAATTGCATTCCTTTGAATAGGTACTGAGTGCAGACATAATTCATGTCATCGTGTCTATGAAAATCTCCAAAACTCACAATTACAAGATAAAAGCCCCATATACCGAGTAATAGTACAAGAATGAAGCTACCAGTTTACCTTGATGTTTCTCGACTATGTTATACAAGCAAGAAACACATCGCTCTGATAGTTGATCAAGACTCTCTCCACCACCCTGAAGAACAAGCCCAAAAAAAATCAGAAAACATATCTTTTAAGAGAAGCTACTGCATGCAGGTATGTATCACAAGAAAAAAAACCTGCAAATATTTGCACTTCAGCACTGATACAGCAGCTATAAAGCAAGTCAGAGAAAAGCTGTATGGGCATCATGTCTGATAATCCCCTAGAACCAAACCACTTTTCTTTACAGGCACAACCCAAATTACAGAAAACAGCTTCCACCTAGTACAATTTTCTAATTTTTATTGCTTGCTTAACGAGCAAAATGTTATGTGCAAGTGCATAACTAAGGAATGATTTGATTTGACAGCTCGACAGTCCAACTTGTCCTTAGAAGTAGCGATATGCTCATGATTGGGTAAAAGAAGGTTGTATTAATACCCCATTTAATTAGTAGCACATTAATTAAGGGCATGTTTAGAACGCAGGAATTTCACAAGAAACAGTTCAATTCCTACAAGAATCGGTAAAAATTCCCACATTAAGTGTATTTTGCAATTGGAAGACCGGTCCGTATTTGACATGTTAAAACCTATGCAATGGTTGACTCAGGGTCATTTAATGGAGTTTCTATGCATATCTGCTTGCGAAAATCCTTCAGGTAGGTATAATACTGGTAATGAACCAATATCAACATTTTCTCAAAAGGACGAAGATCTGAATGCTTACAGGAATTTGTTGGTTTCTCTTGTGGGACATAAGAGCTTTGTAAGCCTCTGGCCTTTCTGTGGCAGCATCTTCAAACTTCAAGCCCTGCAGATCTCCGATGTGCCTTTCTCGAAGTGCTGCATCGAACACAACCTACAGTGCAGGTTGCTTATTCATTAATAACCTACGAACAATTATCTTGCACACAACATACATTGCTAGACACGGAAACTAGTCTAATATATTCAAACAACATAAAAGGCACAAGTTGAATGAACATACATTTGGTAAATTGCAAAATTTTGCTATTGTTCGTGCAGTCTCTGCTGCTCGCTTCAGATCAGATGAGTATATGGCAGCTGGCTTGGCTTCTTTAGACAACCGATGAGCAACCTTGGCATTGAAGTCAAACAAGTTCCACATAAGAAATGCTACTCAAAATGACATGATAATCTGAGTAACTCGAACCATACCGCAACAGCTTGCTGCCTCCCAATCTCATTCAGTTCGGCATCCAAGTGCCCCTAATACAGGATTTGGATAATATATCAGTTCAAATGAGCTATTAGAATGACAATCAAATTGATGAAAAATACATGGTTAGGTAATGTGTACATATGCAGAACAAGTTGATGATCATATCATGAAATGTCTTGCTCCTACATTTCCCCCCAGATTATACAGTCAGATAGAGTCAGGTAAATGTGGTTTTACAGCTACAAGAGAAAATTCCCCAAAGGTCTCAGCAAACAACTAAGCGTTCAGATCATGTAATGAAGTGAACACATGCAGATATTATAAATTTCTATAAATAGCACGAGGAAACAAACATGCATTACCTGACACACGTTTCAATTCAATGAATTCATTATATGACGAATTGAGGATGAATATTTATAAATTTCTATACATAGCATGAGGAAACATGTAAGATTGCCTGGTACAAGTTTCAATTCATTTTATGAGGATGAATGCTATTGGGTGAAAAGTCGTACTTCTCTTAACAAAAACTTAACACACTCGCCCGGGGATGCCAGTCTGCTCCCAACAACCCTGTAAGCGATAAAGCAGTTCTTGGGATTGTTCTCTATAATGGAATCAGGCAATCAATCAAACGTCCCTTAAGCAAATTGAAAAACACTCCCTAAGTTGCTTCCTACATTTCTACACCACATGCCTACATCAAAGTCTATATGGCATCACATACATATATCTATTAAATCGTCCACTTCAAGACACATTCTCCCACAAATTCGGTTCCTGATCTTGAGATGATAAAACTGCCAACTATTCCCTAGTGCATCACTAAGCCAAGCATTAAAAAAGAGTCTACCACGTCCTTGGTCTTTTTCGATTTCTCCATCACAGGTTTTTTCCAATTTAAGCAAGAAGTAAAGACCAAGCTCCAATGTTGAGGAAGAGATGGGGCTGGGAAGGAAAGCAAGCGTCGTCACCTGAATGACGCGAGAGGCGTTCCAGGAGGTCTCGCCGTGGCGCACCACCACGACCTCGGTGAACTCGCCAGCCTCGCCCTCGGCCATGGAGGCGGACGACATCCCTAGAGCTGGTCCAGGTACGTCGTTCAAGGGGATCTGCTGGGCGAGGGCGTGGCTGGGAGGGAGGGAGACAGCGACGACGGCTGAGGGTGGCGACGTGAGGAAGGCGGCGGCGAGGGGAGAGAGACGCGCGACGGAGGCGACGGCCGGGGCGTAACGGTGAGATGGGGCCTGGACATCCGCCGATACGCGGCTCCGCCAAGCGCCGGCCGATTGCGTCAGGTAGAATAGTCCACGGGCACGACTACGGGGCTACGGCATACGGGCCACCCGGCGCAGGCCAACTTAGTTACGGGCTATCAGCCTATGGATCAATGCCATGCCCAGACTGCCCAGTCCAACTGGGCCATCCAGCATGGATTCTTGCCCGACCTGGCCCTACACTTGGACTCGGTGGGCCGTCAGTCTGGATTTCCTTACTATGCTTGAAAAAAAATCATAAATTGCTTGGGATTGACATAATGACATGTGCATCTGAACAGTTAGAAAGTGTGCGCACACAAAGAAAGCTTACCAACGTACACACCCAACTTATGCCTACAACCCACCAAAAAAAAGGACCGAACATATAAGTAAACTCATGGCCTCATGTCGTGTGGTTAAAACACTCTAAAACAGTCCGAGTAGGCGAGTACTACGTATACGAGTACAACAATTGTTTGGCTTAAAGAGCAGCAAACCTTTCTGAACTAACACAAGCGCTACTACCCTGTCCCCAGTTACGAGAACCTAACCATGACAAACGGCCAGGACGACACTGTGCGTCCACGCATGCACCACCAAACACTGCATGTGCACACCGCTGGGCTTCCGTGGTGCAGAGTAAACGCCTCCCGCGGATTGATGCGCAAAGCTAAGCCATCTGCAAGGCAAGCCGAAAAAGTTCGTGCACTCCCTGTCCTGTGCATATGAAACATCGAGCACTTTCATTGCCATTGAACATGGGGGGCAGATGGCTACCTTAGCCAAACTAGCAAGTCGGCAGCACGGAATTGGTGAACAGAACCATATTCAGGGATTAGCCCTAAGGGGGGGCATTCGAAATAGCATTGACTTATAGTTTTTTTTTACTATAGCTGATTTATTTTTTTACTATAGCTGGTTTATTTTTGTTACTATAACTGAATTGATTTATTTGGCATAATTAAATTTAAAAAAATAAAAATAGAAAAAACATATTAGCCCATCACGGACAATGCAAAGGAATACGAGAAAAAAGGCAAAAAAAAGCCCAAAAAATCTAAAAAAACATAAAAAAACGAAATTACCGAATAGTAAAAAAAGTAGAAGCCAGAAGCTGAAGCTGATTTTAACCCAAAATAAGCAGTAAATTCTTGAAGGTACCTAACCTATGTTTAATCTTCATGAAACCAAGCTTACTTCAAACAAAAATCTTCATGTAACGATTGAAAAAAAAGCGAAACAATTTGTCATATCTCTCTCGCTAACAGCAACTGCTTGCTCGGCAAGACGCAAGGAATCAACAAGGCAGCTGTTCCAAAAGGACAACCGACACCTCTTCGACGCTATTTAAAATCTTACAGGAGAAGATAAATAAATAAATAAATAAAGAGAATTAAGAGAAAAAAGACACAAGATCAAGCACTAGACAACGGAGATAAGATATAGCAAAGTTAGGGCTAGCAACATCCACTTTGTAATCGCTCTATGAGAGCATACTATAATCCAGATATAGAAATAAATAGTCCCATTTTTCCTTTTCAATCCTTCTGTGAGGCTTGGCTTTTCCATACAATTCATAAAATTGACGATTTGACCATTGACAGCCGGTGCCGTCCATGGTAATATAGCGCCGAGTCCCTCAAAGTTCTCATCAAATTCTCTCTTGTTTCTGTCAACATCGCCTATGCAATCATAGCAGGAATCTAGAATGAAGAGAATTAGTTCAATTTGGTAGACAACACTGACCTCAACATGGATGCATGTATCCGCATCATGGAACATGACGCCTCCTTGTAATCATCCTCCAACCCAGAGTCACCAGTCCTTGCGCCCAGCAAGGTTGAGCGGGTGTAAGAAGACATGCCACCCTTATCATCAGCACTTCCTGGGGAGTCAGGTGTCCCAACTTTGTCGGAATGCCCAGGCACCATGACAAGTTTGGCACATTCGACCGAAAAACATGGCTTCGAGTATACAATGCCGCGATCTGAGGGTCAGAGCACTACCAATTCAATTTTGGGCGATCATTATTCGCCAATAGCTCCTACACATTACGGGAGCCGGTCAACACCTACTCACGATGTCGATGAAATTATCTTTAGGCTCGATACAACTTGCCATGTAGGATGGGTGTATTTTTTCCCAAATTCTTAGAATATTGATCAATTGAGTAAGTTCTATGTATAATCTTTTTTTATATTAAATAAAGTTCTTTTTAAATTTTGTCAATTTTCTCTGATAAATATTTCTATTGGTAATTTTCTATCCTACTTCTAGTCTTACACTATCAACATCATCTAAATTCTCGAAGAATACCCTCACTACTCTCAAACCCCTTCTTAGGGACATGTTCACTTTATGACATATTGGCTTTGACATTGTCATTAAACGTTATGCAGATTGTTCTTGTGACCTTGACAGCCAAGGCCTTCACAATAATATACTCATTTCCTTAGAAGGAAACAAGTGAAAAACAGACAACTGATATAAGTCATTAACAACTCAGGGGCTAAAAAGCTTTATTTTTTACTTCTTTATTCTGTTCTTCTCTTGTTTACTATAGTTGAGATACGGAAAACCTTCTAGTCTAAATCTCTCCTCTTTGCATATGGTCACACCTACTGGAAGAAATTTCCTAGCGATGGCTTTTTCTACGATCTTTGCTACTAGCAGAAACCAGGGGATATAATACGTTTTGAGAAGTTTTATTCATGCCTTACATCCTTAGCTATTCTACAACTAGGTTAGACAAGACTACGAATAGAAACATATATCTTATTTTTTACGCATGTTGTTGTGTAGTTCTTATTATAAATAAAAGCAACAACATTTTTTTGCAACAATTGTCTTCTAATAGTTACATGACTATGCTATGTCACAGTTATGGCCAAAGGTATCTACGACTAGTCGAAATCTTTCACTTTGGCTTTGTCCATCATGAGAATTTTCTAGTACTACCCCGATCCTTTGATGCCTTGTTACCAGGTGTTGATATACCTAAGTCTACTAGTCAGAGACAATAGTACTACGTCTTCCTCTTCTACTGCTTGCTTAGTACATTTTTCTATTAAGAAAGTAATCAGGGCTAAGGGAGACAAGATCACTATTATTCTCAATCAAGGAAGAATAATAAGTAAAATTAACCTCATTGCAATCAAAGGTAAGTATTTACATTCAAATATTTACAAAAGGTTACATTTAATTAAATCTTAAATAAACTACTCATCAGAACTTCTCGATTGACCACTGTTCGATGGAGATCCGACCTTCATCTCATTAGCAATCTTGTTTCCAAAGTGTCTTACCTCTTCAAAGAACTTTACTGCTTCTTCCTACGAACGATAAAACTCAACTTTGAGCAAATGAGGATCGAGAGAAGGATTCGATGCATTGAGTTTCGCCAAGGCAAAGCTGACTTCATCAGCTATAACATTTCACATAGTCTATTCGTGGTTGCTCCTAGAAGTAGTCAATATACCTTGAAGGTTCTCAACTTGCTACCCTATGCAGCGCACCTTCTCGACCGGATCCTCGGATGAGGAAGTAAGTGTTCTTGCACCCATGTTGGTGAGCATGGTATTGAGAATTTTTTTTTACCTTGTAAGTTTCCTTGCGCCCATGTTGGTGAGCATGGTATTGAGAATTTTTTTTTACCTTGTAAGTTTCCTTGCACTACCTTCTTCCTCTCCTCCTCGACCCTAAGAGTTTTCTCAAGTTCTTAAAATTTCAAAGCTTGCTCTGCATAAGTAAAATAAAATTAGCCAAGAGAAGTATGAATAACTAAGAAACTGGTCAGATGTAAGACCGGTTACCTTGGCTAAACTTCTCATGTGCTTTGATATCTTCTTTGTGCTTAAGAGCATTGTCACTGAACTTGCTTGCCCAGTCTTTGATTGATTGGTCCTTTGTTTTGCATACCTCCTCTAGTTTTTCGATGATGACACTCTTACCTCTTGCCTTTGCTGGAAGGTTCTCCAATCCTATCGACCATGATAAGAAAAGGAGATAAGAAGAATGCAAAAATAGAGAAACAAGCAAAGTAAAATTGAAAAGGGACTTACTTTTTAGTTTAAGTTTCTTCTGCTCGAGAGATTTGAGGAGTTGTTTGTTCTCCGTCAATGTAGACATGAACATTTCCTTCTCCTTCGTAAGACTCTCCTCGAGCACTTTCATCGTGCTTCCTGACCTACAAAAGGATTAAGAGAATCACAAGAAAGAAAACTTTGTATGACAACAGAAATTAAGAAACTTACCAGTCATCTACTTATCGCGGAGAGTGGCTCTCTTCTTTTCAAGAGATAAAGATCGCCTGGGGGCTTCTCGACTAAGGCGACCGCCTGCACATGTGCTAAAACAAAATGGGATAAGAAAAAATTCAGGGGAGTTTTTGATCATATCAAAAATGGTAAGAGTGGTTTTAAGTACTTACCAAGACCATCTTATTAGTAAATGTGAAATAAAGCTTCTCAGGTCTAGTCTTCAACTCAAGGTCTGATACTTTCCTCCGCCAAAGATCTTTAAGTCTCTGGTTGTTGAAAATATAGCCCTAATCAAGTATATCCTTTAGATGAGGAGATCTTCTGTTTATTGAAGAACTCTTGACCATTGGGCCTTCAAAGAAAGATGGAAGGATTTCAACTTCTTCCTCCTCAACCATAGCTTTCTCAACAGATGTAGGGATCTACTGAGTCTTGTCCTCCACCTTCATAGTTACATACCTCGATGGGTTTTGAACCATCAAAGGATTTCCTATCAAAACGGCTTCTGTTCCTCTGGTCGATGTCGCTGCCAACTAAGGAGAAGAAACGACCACTTCCTCCCTCAATACTTCTTTGGTAGAAGCACTCAAGAAGCCTGCGCCTAAGGTGGTAGGTGCACTTAACGACCACTTCCTCCCTCGATACTTCTTTGGTAGAAGCACTCAATATACCTTTGCCTGAGGTGGCAGGCACACTTCAAAACCGAAAAAGAAGAAGGAAGTAAGAAATCTAAGATATTAAGAAATCAGGAGGTATAAAATTTTTGAAAACTATTTCATACCTAATATTCTTTGTCTTGAATTTAAATTTTCCTGAAGCATAGTCTAGGGCAGTTGCCTTCCTTTTCTTTTCAACAGATTTCCCCAATTTAGAATTGATAGGGTTGGTTAGACCCTTAGCACTCTCTGACTGGACACTCCAACTCGGAGTAACGTCCTTAGTCGGTTCCCTCTCAGGGCAGTTAGAATTGTCTCTCCGACCACCGAAACCTCCTTAGAGGGACAAGCTTCCTTAATCACCGGAATACTTGCCTATGATGGTAGTACTAAGGAGGTATTTGGGAGTGTATTTCTAACGAGTCAGAATCCTTAAATGTTACCTTCTAAGGAGTTTCTGGTCTAATTTTTTGAGCTTTCATACCATAGCATGATACGATCACACAATTTCAAGGGACTGATTCGGCGTATGGTGAAATCTCTCGCTTTGTGCCATGATGTCAATCCCTTATCCTTCAAGTGCACGATGGCGTTGACCAATTGTTGTATCCTTCCTTCTTAGGAGAGGATCTCCACTCTAGGCTTTCTACAGTAACCCTTCTCGTAAATGATAGGCTGTCTTCCTTGCTCACTATCATATAGAACCAAAGTTTGTTTCATAATGACCAGGAAGACTTTGAGTACATTAGAATGTACTCTTTCGCCTTTCTGTCATGAAGGACAATCCCGCCTTTCTAGCTCTTTCAGTCATCTGATAGTAGTATCTACTCCAAGTTTGTCGAAATTCCCATATACGCCTCACACAGATACACAAAGATACTGAGTATGGCATTCAAATTGGGCTCTAGGTTCACCAATTTGATTCCATAGAACTTGAACACCTCTGATAAGAAGGGGTGCACCAGTATTTGATCCCGCATTCTACATACGCTCGAACACAGTTATCTCACCATCTTCACCATTCGGAAAGTTCTCTCCCATAGCCAATTTCCATGGGATTTAGATTGGGTTGGGGATTAATCCTACATCCTCCAGGGCCTTTAATCTCTTCAATCCTAATTCAAATCTTGGCCAATCAGTGATGAGTTTAGACATTTTCATTACGGATGGCCTGGATCTAGTTGAGACCAAGGGAATTTGGGAAAGAAAAGAACTAGAACGAAGCATGCTAGGGTGAAGAAAAATAGAGAAAAGTTGAGGAATTCAAAAGGTTTTATAGAAAGCATGAAAATCAACTGATACCTCTTCGGTTTATAAAGGCTTTTCACATAACCAGAGTTAATGGTTACAGAAACAGTGCCTAACGGATATAAACTCTTTGGTTCCATTCCTCTTCTAGTTGGTTCTTTAACTTCAAGTGAAAAAATACTCTATCTTTCTTGACTATCGTAAAAAAGACTTTCCGGCTTATATTCCAATAGAAGGATTCTAAGTCATGAATTCACTTAAAGTTCAGGAGCAAGCTGACGAGGATTGAATAATTCATTAAATACGACTTTAATATCTAATTAAGGCTCTAAGCCATTGTGATCGTAGATCACTTGAAGCAATGTTGTCTGAGTGCCCCTAATTGGAGGATTACTGCTCGAGTACCTTTAGTCCTAGGATTACTACCTAACCGATACTACTCGGAGATCCTATGATCTGATAGCTGGGTTTAACTTCAGGTAGTCTCCCGTGTGGCGAAATAGGGCACATGCGCCTCTAACCCCAATAACCACATGACGATTCAACCATTCGCCTCCAACAACAACAGTCTCACGGTTGTTGCTACAATCTTCTCCCACTGATAAGTAACCAATTGACAGCTATTTATCAGATATCTCTCATTGACAGCAACCGCTTACTCGGCCAGGCATGAGGAATCAACAAGGCACCTATTGCAGAAAAACAGCCAACACCTCTTTAGGGCTATTTAAATATTACAAGAGAAGATAAATAATAAAGAGAATCAAGAGATAAAGAATAAGATCAAGCACTAGACAACGGAGGTAAGATATAGCAAAGTTTGGACTAGCAACATCCCTTTTTTAATCGCTCTATGATAGCATATTGTAATCCGGATATAATAATAAAGATAGTCTCATTTCTTCTTTTTAATCCTTCAGTAAAGCTTGGCTTTTCTCTACCATTCGATTGACAATTTGATGATTGACATAATTGTACTAAAATGGTTAGCTGATAAAGGCCCTGCTCAAGTTCGCTATTTTTTCACTGTTCAACGATTTTTTGCGATGAGTGGTACTGTAGCACTTTTGTCCTTATTCAAAAAAATTTTTGTGTTTTTTTAGTATTTTGTGTTTTGTTTTTTTCCATATTTCTTTGCATCGTCCGCTCTAGATTAGTGTGCCGCTTTTATTTTTACATTTTTTAGATTTAATTATATCCAATAAACCAACTCAGCTACAGTAAAATTTCAGCAAAAGTCAAAATCCATCGCTATTCCGAACGCTACCAAAATGTAACTAGGTGACGTATTCAAGTCCTGCCACCTAGTTCGTACAACATAATCATGCAACTGAGATATCTAATGAACATTTGATGATTTGATTCAATGGTTATTAGATTCCAAAGCACATAAATCGAACGACCTCCCAACCTCTCCTTCTACCTCTTTAAGGGGCCGCTCATGTTGGTTTCTGGACGTGGCGATGGGCTGCGCGATCACTGTTCGGCGGCAGGTAAGTACTGTTCACTTTTTGTCATTTTCTGTTTTTTTTTTTGAATTTTTGTGTTTTGTTTTTTTCCCGTATTCCTTTACATTGTCTGCTCCAGATTAGCGTGCCGTTTTTATTTTTATATTTTTTAAAATTTAATTATGCCTAATAAGCTAACTCAGCTACAGTAAAAAATAAATCAGTTACAGTAAAATTTCAGTAAAAACTAAAAGTGATGGCTATTCCGTACGCCCTCTAAATAACGTCGTAGCCCCCTCCACTTCCTCTTGGGGTTCGATCCGAGCAAAATCGCAGCTATCAGCTGCACCAATTCCGCCCGTAGTATCTCAACATCACTCTCCAATGCCATCTCTAATCGACGGCCCGGTCTCTCTGAGGTCGCTGCTCCGGCCGGCCAGCGATGAGCGCCGGACGAAGTTCTCCGGTGGGGGCGGCGGCGGCGTGGGGATCTTCAAAATGTTCAAGCTCCTGCCGATGCTCACCACCGGCTGCAAGATGGCCGCGCTGCTCGGGCGGCACAACAAGGCCCTCCTGGCCGACCACGCGCCGACTGTGACGCTGTTCGGGCACCGGCGCGGGCGGCTGAGCCTGGCCATCCACGAGGACACGCGCGCGCCGCCGGTGTTCCTCATCGAACTGCCCATGCTGGCGACCGCACTGCACAAGGAGATGACCACAGGGACCGTGAAGCTGGCGCTGGAGAGCGACACGCGCAGCGCGCGCCGGCGGCTCCTGGAGGAGTACGTCTGGGCCGTCTACTGCAACGGCCGCAAGGCCGGGTACGCCATCCGGCGGAAGGACGCGTCCGACGACGAGCGGCACGTCCTGCGCCTGCTGCGCGGCGTGTCCATGGGCGCCGGGGTGCTGCCGCCGCCCCCCACCGAGAGGAAGGGCGCCACGCCGTCCGCCGGGCCCGACGGCGAGCTCACATACATGCGCGCCCGCGTCGAGCGCGTCGTTGGGTCCAAGGACTCCGAGGCGCTCTACATGATCAACCCAGACGACGGCAGCGACAACGGCGGCGATAGCGCGACGGAGCTGAGCATTTTCCTAGTGAGGAAGAAGTGAGAAAAAAATGCTAGTACGTACGTAGTACATATATACTGTTCTCCTGTGAATATATATATATATATATATATATATATATATATATATATATATATATATATATATATATGTGCGTGTGTGTGGGCATATATATGCGCGCTATTAATCTGCGTGTGTAATGGTGATCAATCAATTCATCAATCATCTCGCCTAAGTAAAATGATATACACAAATGGACCACTTCAGTTACTTACTCAAATTTTACCAACGGCGTATGGCATGCTGGAAGAAGAGCTAGCATTGCTTCTGATCAAATGGACTTTCACGTATGCGTACTTCGGTGTTCGGTGTTAAGATGCGCCCAATCAGTGGCATTTTCTGCATTGCAAAGCTGTTCCACAAGCGAACTACTACATAGCATGACATAAATCGTGATGGGACATGTGCGTACCCGCCTAATTATTTCCTCTTTAGTCGATGCGCATGTGGGAGCAGATGTTGACACAACGGTCGTAGTTTTGCAGTACTTTGTTCCTCATGACTCATCTACCCGTCTTGATCACCAGCTGAGTCATTATGTAACTAGCTGCGGAGACACAGGCTCTGATCGTTTCGGCTTTTTTCGACTTCAGATTCTAGTTTCAGCTTTTTTTTCACTATTCATTACATTATCCACTAACTCATTTCTGATGTTTTTCAATACCATGATGTTTTTTCAGCCAAAAGCCAAAAGCTATCGCTATTCCGATCACCCCCACAGTTTATAGCGTAGAATGGAAGTAGATCTTGCAAAAATGGAGCAATAAAAGTATCTGCTGTGTTGCAGCCTATAGACCCTCCGTTCCTTTTTATTTGATATTTTTAACTTTTCATGTTTTTTGATATACGACTTTGATCTTATTTTTTATAATTTTATATTAAGATATACTAATAAAATTATAATATTATAAAAATATTTTTAACGATAAATCAAATTTAATGATATAGTTTTTGTATAACTAATCTAGATAGTTTTAAATTTATTATTGAAAATTAAGTAAAAAAGAATGGAAGAAGTATGACAAAATAATAAAATTAGTATGGTTGAGTTTAGACAACGACTACTAATCATCGAATTAGGGTTAATGCTAGACAAAGTGGAACTAATTAGTGTGCTAGTTGATCTTGTTTTCCTTTAAAACAACTGCTTTTGCCTAGCTTGTTCAATGCCAATGCGTATGACATGCTGCTTGATGGGTACTTGTTTTTTTAGGAAGTAACCCTGATTTATATTATAAGGTTTACATCCATCCAAGCATTACATGGAGGACATCAAAAGAAAGAAAATTATAATCATGCCCCTAACGAGGTTGGAAGAAAATTATAATCATGCCCCTAATGAGGTTGGGCTTTGCTCTCCTCTTACTGGTCGCCGAGAACGCGCTTGTAACTAGCTCACCGGAGTGGGTGATGTCAGGCGGCGCTGACCTGGACAGACAACAGTGATGTGGAAGACGACTGACGGCCCGACGCTGACCTGATGGAGAAGATACTGGGCAGGAGGCGTCGCTCGCAATGAGATCGCTGATCCACCGCCTGCAGCCACCGCCCCCTTACTGGACGAGCCAGCCATGGAGGTAAGCAAATATGAGGTTGGCAGCGAAGAAGATGGGGGAGGAAAGCTGCAGCCGACACCATGGATTGAAGTGCAAATGCCTTGCACCAGATCTGAGAGTGAGAGCCTGACTTTGTTTGGAATCGAAGTGTTCGACCTCAAAATCAGGGGTGAAGAAGGGGGAGGAGATCATGGCGGCCGTAGAGAGGCGGCGCACCGCAACATCGGTGACAAGCACCAAGACCACAGCGGGAAAGTTATTCAGGGGGATTCAGCGGCCTGAGTTATAGTGACCATGAACAGGACCAATGCCAATGAAATGGCGGTGGACAGCGTCATGATAAAGTCCTACAGCTCCCGATATCCAGATCTGATCGGATATGAAAAGGGAAGCTCGGAATCCACCGATCTGGTGACTTGTGGCGGCCAACGGGTGCTCCACTGCGAGGGAGAAGCCTGAACCATTCCTAGTGGTCGCTGAAGCAAACCACCAAATCAGAGAGGAGCCGACGATGGGAGGGAGGAAGGAAGCTACAACTAGGTTAATGTATAGTGGAGGAAAGGGGTGGGACCCCCCTCCCACCGCCGGTGAGAAGCCAGGGAGGAGACAGGGGAGGGGAGCCGAGAACAGGGATGAGTCAGCTTTGGGAGAAAAGAGAAATAGGCGGCGAACGAGAGCTATCTTATCACTTGCCCAGGTCTTGTCGCAGTATCCGACAGTAATACCATATCCAGGTAGTGTTTATTTGGGTTTATAAGTCTAGTTTTTGATTGTTTATTATAGTGGTTAAAATTGTACTATAGCTACTGTTAAATTTTTTAGCATAATTAAATTTTAAAAATAAAAATAAAAAATTTGTATCATCACAGATAATACAAAGGAATAAGAAGAGAAAAAAAATAAAAGGCAAAAAAGCCTCCAAAAAAATAAAAAGACAAAAAAAAACTGAAAGCAGAACCTCCTTAGAGTAGAGCCTTAATTCTCACGCCCCAACATGGTAAGTACAATAAAGGCATGTACAAATGGTCCACCATTAGCTATCTAAAGGCTCTATCAAGTAAGATTTTAGCTAATGTGGACGAAAGAGAATACAAAAGAGAAAGAGGTCGTATGTCATGTAGTAGTTGACTCTGTCGCGAGAAACAAGATGCTATCGATGGTTCTTGGTGCCGTTGTATCGAAGCTGTCGATAGAGGTGTCTGCTTTGATGCGTTTTGTGGGCCTTCTCAATCCAGTGTGTGTGCCCTCTCTTTTCTCCTTCTCTATCAAGCGCGCAAAGATTTCTTTTTTCCTCGCCTTGCGCGCGAAAGGGGAAAATCTTACCTCCTTTTTTTCTTTGTGGCACATCCAAATCCCCAATCCATTTGCTCACCCACTCGAATCCATCCCTGTCCTCCCCCAAACCCTCTCGTATTGTTGTTGGTTGTGCTTCGCCGGTGTTGCTACTGTTGGGTGGAATCAAGGATACCTCGCAGGCAAAAGCGTGTTGTTTCACTACTGCTGCCTCTAGGAACGCAGCCAAACACCACTATGGAGCATGGGAGCACCAGTGCAGGAGTTTGGTGGGATGGTGCATTCACTGGTAGCCCCACACCTACTCACCTCATGTGGTCCACATGGACAAGCGGTCGGATAATGCCGCGGTGGCCGAGTCCTCATCCTCGACCTTAGATCCACGAAACTGGTACGATGTGCTCTTCCTAATTCCCATTATCTACATTAGCAAGAGATATGTTGTTGAGGTAATCGGTTCTTTGAGCTATTGTGACTGTAGTTTTATGAGTTGTGCAACTCGATTGAATTTGTGATTCATTTTTACCGATATGAATGTCAGCTATGCTGCTTTGCGGTGCTTAGTAGAAGCTTCTCAGCTTCGTTTTTGGGTTGAATAGTGCTCCTTTCAAGGTTCAGTAGTGCTCTGTAAGTGTTTAGTGGTAACTTTTGGGCTTCATTTATGTGTTGACCATATTCATTTGTTTTAATCATGTATCTAAATTAAACAAAAAAATAAAGTTACACAAACAGTCCACAAAGATGAAAATTAGAGTTAATCATCACATTTCTTAGGTGCATGCAAGCATTAAAAGATTATTTGGTCTATAAAGACAAGTAAAAAGACAATCCATTGTACAAGTGATAAGAATTAAATAAATCTCTAAATATGGCTTTAATATTTGATTAAGGCCAAAGGACCCCCGTGGTCGTAAACCTCTAAGGGTTGCTCCCCGAGTACCTTGGTTAAAGATACACTGTGTGTGTTGCCCGACCAAATAACTGCTTAGAGATTCTATGAACTGGTACCTAGACTTGATTTAGGATATTCCTTCCATGCTATAGTGGAACACGTGCCTTATCAACTCTAAACAACACAATATTTTTAGCCTTGAGTCTCTGACAACAACTGTTATACGGTTGTTGTCCACGTTTGTCTTCTGTTGACAACAACTCACGATCAGACATTCTTTCTCTGACAATAGCTGTCTCCCTGACCAGACGCACTAGTTCCATTAGATGTCTTCCTCGACAATAATTAGCGCCTCCTTGTTGGTATTTAAGGCTGGACGATGAAGACAATTCATATATTCTCATTCAATTCTGTGCAATTAAGGTTAGTCTCATGCCTTATTAAAGACACCCTATAACCAGTTCATAGCAGTTAAAAGCATCTCTTTTCTCTCCTAAGGATTTTAGCCATCTTTCTCATTTTTATTTTGTAAGATCGGTGACTCAATTGTCGATAGCTAGCACCGTCCGTGGGGAAGAAGGAACTGAATCCTAGAAGTTCCTCATTCAGCATTCCTCAACCTTCTCTATTCCCTCTTATCATTGCTCATGCAATTATGGCAAAGACTTGGGGCAAGGAGAACTGGTTTGACTTGGCAGACTATGCCGATCTCGACATGCATACATATATTAGCGCTATGGAACATGACACCTTGTCATCATCCTCTTCCATTCTAGGCTCGCTGGTTGCTGAAACCGGTGACATTAACCGGATAGAAGAAGATTCACTATCTCCATCAGTGACACTCCTTGAGAAATCAGTTGTTCCGAATAGATCGAGATGCCCAAGTGCCTCTACAAGCCCAATGCTTCCAACCGGCAAAACTAGCGATGGGAGTGCGACACCATGATCCAAGGGTCAAGGTACTCTCAATACAGTCATGGACAACCGCTATCTGCCAATGGCTCTTATGTGGTCCAAGAAACGACCAACACTTGAGCTAGTGTCAATGAAGTTACCACTGGTAGAAAGCCGGGTGAAGATGATAATGCTTAGCATTCGATTGGTAATCCACATATTAGGTTGAGTCCACCATAAAGCTCATTAGAGTTGGTAATTTCCAACCGCTCCCCATTGTCGAGGCTTCTTGCCAAAGCATGGAAGGCTCTCCCTTAGTTTCAACGAGAGTTCATTAGGAAATTCATGTTGGAGGCACGAAGTTAACACAATAGGTGATTTCGCTCCAAATGACATGCATGATTCTTCATGACAGGACCCACCAAGACCCACTGGTCAAAATGGACCAAATGGTGCATGCTCCTGGATCACCCTGAGACGACGGAGGCAATAGAACTGGTGGACATTGATTTGTTAATCCTCCTTCTTCTAACCCACCACGCCAGATGGGTTGAACGAGACATGCTGGGGGTTTGGAGTGGCACTCAAGTCATCGTGCCCCATCCGAAAACCATAATCCTTCGAGGCCCTCAATAACTATTTAGAATTTGCAACGAGTTTATGATATTTTAAACAACCCAGATCTTACTCTGGCAGAATCTCTAGGATATGCTCAAGTTGCAAGTCAAGTATTAGAAATCCTCCAGCAGAGCATACGGCGCATAGAAATATACATGGAACAAAGGAGCTCATAGAGTCATACTCTAACTTCGTCCAAGCATTCCTCCCTAAGTAGAAGCCAGCGTATTTAGACTGAAAATAATCCAACGTCCGGTGCAAGACCCCCTCAAAGGTTCTAATAGGGGAATCATGAGGGAAGCTAGGTTTTCGACAATGAATCCACTCATCGCCTCGTTACAGGGGCCATCTACGACATCACCTAAACCAAATAATTGGTTAGAGACACCACGTAAGTGTCATGACGAGGTTAGAACACCAGTTCCTCAGTATGATTATCGAAGGAATCGGTCTCCAACCAATTATAATCCAACGCCCTTCCAAACAAGGCACCATGACTTGATTACAGGCTGTTAGGCTTTCTCGGCAAGCCTCTAAGCAATACGCTAGCCGAACAGGTTCTAACTAGCAAATGTAGAGAATTTTGCATGAACTCAGAACCCATTAGAATTTCTCTAAATTTAAATATTGCTATTAGAGTGGCAGGTGGTGATAATAATGTGATAGAAAACTACTTGCTCACGATCCTCGAAGGATCTATCCAAACTTGGTTGCTTAACCAATCGGCCAGATCAATTTACACCTGGGAGCAGCTTTGTGATCTGCTAATCACAAACTTCTAGGGGACATACGACTGTCCCGAGAAAGAAGACGACCTCCACCGAATCCAGCAAGAACCAAAAGAGACTCTTCGATAGTATATCAAGAGGTTTAGTTAGGTTCATAATTCTATTCCAGAGGTTGCAGATTTCTTTGTTATTCAGGCTTTCAATACTAGGTTGAGCAACCAACGATTTACGGAGGATATTACAATGAACCCTCCAAGAACAATTGTCAAACTATTTGACACAGCTGACAAGTATGCAGCCGCTAGCGAGGTAATTGAATGGGCTAAGGCCATCAACCAGATAGAAAAAATTCCTCAACCAGGCCTAGATAAGAAAGAGAAGAAGACCAAGAAGTCATCCAAATGTAAGAAGAATCACAAACCTAATGCTACGGAGGTTTCACGATTCCAGAGAAATTCATTAAGGGCAAGAAGTATTATTCTGGTTGAAACAAGGCAAAATCTCTAACCAATGAATTCAAGAAGAGTAAGAAGTGGTGTTCACTTAATCAAGCAGTAAGGCATGACCTGCACAGTTGTCGCAATTGACAGAAGAAGTTGATGTCTCTTCGTTGGTATTTAAGGCTGGACGATGAAGACATTTCATATATTCTCATTCATTTAGTGTAATTAAGGTTAATCTCACGCCTTGTTAAAGGTACCATATAACTAGTTCATAACAATAAAAAATTATCCATATTCTCTAACCATCTTTCTTATTTTTATTTCGTAATATCGATGACTTGATCGTCAATAACGAGCTATCTTTAATGCTTTCTGTAAGACTATAACTGATATTGAGGAGTACTATGGCTATGTTCGGGACGGTTTTGCTTTGGTTTTGTCTTATGCTTGCTACATTAACTAGCTTTTGAACGGTACGTTTTTTCAAGACGAATCTACAGTTAAATTATAGTAGACATTGTACCGAGTTCAGCTATACCAGTTAAAATTATATACGACTATTTTTTCTATATAATATCTTTCATAAATATCTAAAATTTAAAAATTATAGCTTAAAAATTAAAATCGCCACCTAAAAGAACCCTATGCAGCCACCGTCGCACGTAGCTTAAGGATGGAGTCGCCGTGCTTTGCTATACATGGATAACCATCTCGGTCCCCATCAACGCGTGGGAGGTGGGACCGAAGATCCCACTGGAAGCTGGCTCGAGGGTATGTGCACCAACTTCTTGTTCCCTGGCCCATGCATCCAGTGGCGGAGAAAGGGGGGCCAGGGGGGCCTGGCACCCCCAACATTCTTGGCATACAAGCCTAGGAGGAGCTTATGGCCGGTTAACTAACTAGTACTCGCTAGCTAGTACTCGCACAAGCTGATAGCCATGAAGGTGTCTTGCTTCCTGGTAGTGCTCCTGGCCTCCTGCTCGCCATTGCCACGGGAAGTGGGCTGTCGCTCGCCACCCGCGAGAATAGCAGCATTCCCGCCGTGAGGAGCACAGCGGGGCGGAAGCGACTGTGGAAGGCCGCCGTGAACTGCATCCCCGCCGACATGTGCCGGAAGAAGAAGGTGCGCTGCGGCAAGAGGTGCCACAGGTCGCGCTCCAGCCTCAGCCACGTCCTGTCCAACCAGTGCGTCGTCAAGACGTCAAGTGCAAGAAGTGCGTGCCAACCTGCTAGATTTCCCCATCTTCTCGTGGTGGATTCGAGTCCTGGGGCTTTAGTTATGTCTGTTCCTCGGTTCCGTGCCGTGCGGTGTCGTCGAGATGTTAACTTTCTATACTTCTGTTAGGTTCGGTTGAATAAACATGCATGCATGCAGTTGCTAGGTAGTGAATTCTAGAATGTAATACTCTTGTCTTGTCGATCTCAAGTTTGGATGTGATTTTCCCCTCTTAATAGTTATTAGTGTGGTTCTTTTTTCCACCTGACAATGGCCATTGATTTAGAGAAACCATCAACTGCAAAAGTAATGCATTTTTTTTTGGGAAATACTAAACAACACTTAAGTGTAAATCCACATTAACTAAAATGTATATGGTGCGGAGTTGAGGATTCGACACTACTATAAATAAATTTATATTAGACGTCTTATTATAAACGGTTCATTAAAACCATCAGTATTAAATGTAATAACAAATGGTTTAGGTTTAGAGACCGTCCGTGTTGCTGTCAACGCTAAAAACCGTCTACAAAGAGATAATATCATAAATGGCTTTGACTTATGATTTTTAGATATGGTTTATAATTTTTAGTTGTTTGTATGAAAGAGTACGGAGTAATAGAAACTCACATGCGGTTTTGACCGATATAAATAAAATCTACTGCAGTGCGTACTATAATCAACTTGTAGGCCTTATCTTAAAAAATATTTTATTTGAAAGTTAGTTACCGTAGAAAAATAAAAAAAACAATATTACTCTAATATAGTGATATGTGACTATAGGATCGATAAATCTAGCATGGTTCATTGGTTCTACTCTACTTGTTATCTATGTTACCCCCTATATCCAATTTCTGACTCCGCCCCTGCATGCATCGATCAAATCCTAAGGCCAATGATGAGCACACGTCCTTGTTTAGCTAACCTAGCTAGCGAAGGGTCTCTGCATCTTTCATTGATCTCGTATAGATCAACGTGGATGAAAAGAGTCTCAGCTTTTTCATTGGATTTTTTCCCCTAGCTAGCTAGTTCCAGCGAAAGGACGACCTCCAAACCATTGTGGATGCTAATTAACATAGCTCTCATCTTCCAGTCTAACGCTATGCATATATACATGCACCCAACACAACAGCTTCACACGTGCATATATATCATAGTTATCAATTTTATTTTGGAGATTATTCCGATTTGCTTTTTGGTATAAAATATATTGGTACCGGTCTATGCTAACGCACCAATCTAGATTTTAATATAATAATAAATATATATTTATAAATATATATGTAATTATATACACATATAATTTACTTGGAATATCACTTTAAATACACAATTATAGAATAAAAATGACACATAGTTCAATCATTGCAAGTATCAGAGCATCACAGCACAGTAAGCTGTAAGTGACACTTCAAATTTCTCACTGTATTTAAAGTACATGACTTGATCTATTGAATCCGGAGATTGTGGTGAGGTATTGGCTGATACTCTGAACTCTGAGAACACTTACTGTGGTAAGGCAAGCAACAGAACATGCTAAGGGTATCTTCAATGATACTGAGTCAGCTAGCTATTTGTATGTACACATTAGCATATATCTTATGTGGAGAAAAGAGAGTATGCAAAACACAAACAGCTAGCTACTATTTCATCTCTAGTCTATAACGTAAAACGAAGCAGCCTATATAAATGACTGTGTGTGCATGTAAGCATCAAATAGCTATCCTTATAGATAGTCTTTTGGAATGCTAGCTTTTAGTGTGTACTATATAAATGATGTGGAAGTCTCCTAGTTAGTTACTAATTAGGACCATTGGAGATATCCTAAGAGTAGCTGCTTTCATTAAACGATTGGCCACATTAGCTCTGAAACCGATTGGCCACAATGTTACATGCAATTTTGGAACCGTGCAGGGAACAGAGTCAGAAAGTAACACTTCCAAAGTTCAAAATTCAAATACATAACCATAGGATAATACAAAGACTTCATAAGTACTTCATAGCTCATAAGCTGATAAGCATAGTAGATTACTAGTCCGCCACATTTTGGACATATTCAAAGAGATCTTGGCCTGCTGGAGGGTCAAACATATGAGCATCTTCTGTTTCTTGCCCTGTTGGTTGCACTATTAGTGTTGGAGCAACATCAGGAACAGCTAGACTAGCCAATTCTTTCTCTTCTGAAGTAGCCATAGCAAATGAAGTAGACATAGCAAATGGTGCATCAACGGCACTCTCCCAATTGAAGTCATCCCTATCTAGAAGAGCAGGTTCTTCACTAACCCATTATCCTAGTAAATCAATGTTATCAAGGCTATTAGGATCTAATGCAGCTCTAGATTTCCTCAAGATCCGAAGTAAGAATAATGAAAAATAACTATCAGTTATGGTAACAAAGAAATTATATCTCAAGACTACATATAGCATAAATAACTATCAGTTATGGCTGCAAAAGAAATGAATTCTCAAGAGCATGCAATGGCAGCATGCAGTAATCAGCCATGTTGAGCATACAATAATCAGCCATGTTGAGCATGCAGTAATCATACCTTTCTCGAAGCTTAAGGTTGTAACGAACAAAAACTAAATCATTTAGTCTTGAGTGTTAAGTCTTCTTTTTTTTTCTTGGAGTAGTAAAGCACCAGGGAAGGGATTAGTGCTGTGTTCTGTGAGAAGAAAAAAGTGTGCAAACTGCAAAGACACCAAGGCAGAACTACTAATGCATAAAGTAGTAAAGTATCAGGGAAGGGATTAGTGATTAAATTGTGGATCTCTAAGATTGAATTCTGTAATCTGTCGAAAGCAAAATGTACACAAAGAACTCTAGCTGGAGCCGACGGCCGTGAGCGCGTGCTCGATCTGCACCACACCAAATCGTGCCGCCGCCGACCTCGACCAAATGTTCCACAATAATTGTTAAATCAGAAAATTCAATTTTTTAGAAATTCTTTTATTAATCAAGAGAAAAAAAATAAGATCTATACTACTTATTTTGGTAGGTCAAATTATGACGGTGCAGTTGTAGTTGTATAACAAATACAACTATATATTTTTAAATGAATTAGAGATATATAACCGATACAATATGTTGCAATATTTAGCCGCACAACTGCTTGTGAAGTCCCGCTAGTTACAATAAAAATTAGAGGTTAAAGTTGCACTTTAAAAACCATGTCGATGTCCTTTTTTATGACCGAATGGAGTACTCCTTCTGTCTCACAATATAAATCCAAAGTCAGCTATGTGTATAGACCAAGTAGACATTAAATTTAAGAAAAAGTTAATATCATTGGGCCATACATATATCTATTAAATGGCATACTATAATTACTCACTTATTTTTTAGTATTAAAGTAGGAGTAGATAGTCAAATATTGTAATAACTATATTTTCTATCTTTGTAATAGATTTTTATTATGGGATGATGTTCTCTAAGAATAAGAACTTATATTGTGGGATAGAGGGTTATGTTTTAGCTCGAGAGCACTAAAAATAAAATACAAAGTAGTGATTAATTGTAAACGGCCAACTACTAGAGTTTAAATTCCACGTGCGACAGGCCGCGCATGGGTTGCATGTTACGGCGGATTGGAACATGCACGTACTGCACGTAGGGTAGCTCGTAGCTGCCCGTGCATGTGCCGGCTTGCATGCCAATGCAGAGGCGATTGCTTAATGTAACACGCCGGCTGGCGGTGCATCAGGCATGCATGCCACAGCTTGCTTGCTTACCTGATGCAATTAAGGAAAGTATCTAAGCAGCACATCTACTAAAAACTCATCACAGATAATTTTATAAATCATCTATGCTCATAAGTCAGTAATACTCTAAGGACATTATAAATGTTTTGAACCATTTGTAATAATCCTTACCACCGTTTGTGATAACAATTATCACAAATGATTCTAATTAAAAACCGTCTGTGATTGCAGTTTCGTGTTGTCATAAATAGACATCCTTCAGTTTATCAACATTATCTAATTACGTTATAAAACAGCGCAATTAGAGAATGAAGATGAACCAAATCAGATCTATTTATAAGAACAAGATCATCATGAAATAAACTTTAGTGCAATGTCTTTGGTGGCTTGTTGTTTATGGATCGTTATAGGTACTGTTGTTTTGTTGCTTTGATGTGTAAGAGGTGGCTTCGTCCTGCAATAAACATGAATTTCAATAAGGACTAAAATCTTAGCAATCTATCAATAATCACAAAAACTAACGCATCAACAATTAATTTTCACACACACGAGCATCAAGATTATATTTTTCGTAATTTCATATCCAAGCGTCCATGAAGAGTGGGGAAGAGATCGGATGGGGGATATATCACCGACGATGAAGAGATGGTTGCAACGTCACCGTTGTGTCACGACGGTGACACTTCACAAGACACTCTTATGACAGGAGTGTCTTATGTAGTGAACCATGATGTCACAACCAGAGGTGGAGAGCTCGGGGAGGTAGTCGGTGTTGTTGGGGGAGGCAGCGCTTTGATCGGTTTGGAGGAGCTAGTTAGCAGACAATGCTTCAGTTTGGAGTGTTTAGGGGAGACGTATGGGCAGCATATATAAAGACATTTGGGTAGTTGAGAGAGGTCGATACTGCTTCAGTTTGAATGTTTGAATAAAAGGGGTGGGAAAATCAGGTGAGGAAATATCACAGACGATTTTTAATATAAACCGTTTGAGAAGAGTCTTCACAGATAGTTTTTAGCACTACTAGAAACACAGACGGTCGCTAAACCAAAACTGTCTGTGATTGTGATTAATACTGATGGTTTTGATAAATTATCTGTAATAATATATCTAGTATTAGTTTTTTTTATAGTAGTGTACTCCATGATGGTCGAGTTCGCTAGTTAGCTAGATGCATGATAACATCAAAGGGAGAAGCCTGCAATGTGGCTGATACAGCTCACTTTGACCGGATTAGGTCCTGGAAGATCAATCACCTTAGACGGGGTTGTTCCATCCATCGATCGATCGACATATATGGTCCTTGCATGTAGGGCGCACCATGGCCCATGCACGCATAATGATAGAACGGAGTTAACATCAGACTAGCTAGACTTTTCCTGAAAGGAAACATCCACTGTTATCTCCTAACTGTGCACGATAAGGATGCCAAAATTAAATCTGCTTCCGAGCTTGTTTGTAGCGTTACACTGATCGCTAGCTGTGCAACTGAGTGTGCACTGCTGTCTGATTCGCGCACGTACGTTAAGTAGTACTGATCAGTCATCACTCGTGAGTCGTGGCTAATAGCACGTACTTTGTCCGGTGGCAGGACCGCACTTAGTTTTTTTTTTCTTTTTGAGTTGCTGCATGCGTGCGTCTTTCGTACTCGTGGACCAGCTGCTTCCAGCAAAAATGCCGTATAGCTCGTGAACAATGTTCGCTACCTGCCTGTGAACCTTCACCTAGTTTGTTCACTACACCCAGTTAACCACCGCAGCATCCAGTGGCGTAGCCAACCCATCTTTAATGATAATAAAATAATTTTTAAATTATTATATTATTATATACTCTAAATATATCCCTTATCAGTAAAGAAGAAAATTCACAGAGTGATCGTAATCTCTACTGCGACCATCCTATAGTCGTAAAGCTATTCTACGACTACCTGATCCCAATCTTTATACAACCATCTCATAATCGTAAGTTTTCATGCGAGTATAAGATAGTCGTAAGTGGTCCTATGACCACCTCATGATCGTGTACCTTTCTGTAACCAGTATATATCCAACTAACCTATTTACGATGATCTATCACGCAGTGGGCCTGTCTGACAAGGCAGTTAGAACGTGCACTTATGCCCAATAACCACACACAATCTCTATTTGACAGTAACTATCACACGGCGAATGGCTAACCACATTTCTCTGACAATAACCTCCGCCAAATGGTTATCTCCCGAAACAACAAGGCGTCTTATAGCGTGGGACAACTGCTAGCATTTCGTCAATTATATAAGGGATGATGTTGGAGAAGGGAGGAGAGATTAAGGCCAAAGCAAAGCAGGCGTCTTTACCGCATCCCAAATTGTGTCGACCTGTTCAGTCTTCAAGGTGAAAAGATGCTTCTCAAGAGTTTCGACTTGTAGTCCAATCGAACTCGAGTAAGCGACGATGGTGTCCTCAAGACCAAACCTAACGAGTAGATTGTTGAGGAGAACAATGTTATCTTGAAGAATGGTCTTCAACCATTTTATTTTCTCTTGACTACGAGTTAAGGCTTGGGATAGTTTCTTTATTTCGATCATGGCCTCTGTAAACAGAGCAAAGATGGTCAGAAAATTACCTATGTAAGAGTAAGAGCTGGTCGAAAGGTAAAGCTTTTTCTTACCTACAAGTTGAGCGTCAAGTTTATCGACTTCGACCTTCCTCTTCTCATCTTTTTCCTTGTCCATACGTTTAAGTTCTATGATAACTTTAGCCTTTTCTTCGACCTCAATACGGAGCTTACTCATTTTAATTTCTTTTCCTGTCAAAAGAAGAGAGTCAAAAACAGACAAGGAAGATATCTGTATGAGCGATCATAAGTTTAGTGCTTACAGTTTATTCTTTGTTCTAATGATCTAATTGTGCCAATTGCATTTGCAAGCTTCATCGACTGGTTGACGTTCTCTTTCTTTAACCTCTGCGTCTCAAGCCTCTCGTCCTTGAGTGTTGTGGTTAAGAATTTCTCATCGTTTCTAAGTTGATAAAGTTCAAAAACCAGCATAAGAAATTGAACAAGTGGTCGTAACAAAATTCAACTATGAGTGTCAGTAACTTACCATGCCTCTGCCTCCTTGGTGAGTTCAGCATTCGCTTTTCGAAGGAACGTGATCTACCTGTGGTACTCAGCCACAGTTGCTATGTTCTCCAATACTATCTGAGTATGAAAAGGCAATGAGAAACCAAAAAAAGAAAAAGAAAAAACCAAGTACGGGTATCTAAGTACTTAATACGTACATTCATATCTCTTCGAGCAAACTTGGCAAGTACCCCTTTGGAGTCTTTGAGCTCATCGACCTTGTTCCACCACACTTTCACGAGACGCTCATCGTCGAAGATGAGCCCTTTATCAGGAAGGTCTTTGGGGCATGGAACACTCAGTGGTCTACCAGAGTGAGTTCCCACTATTAATATGGGATTGACATATGCAGAGAAGAAGTTGAATCCCTCCTCCTCTTCTTCTCTGATCGTACCTTCCTGTTGTCAAGGAAGGGTGCCTTTAACGACTTCCTTCTCGGCACGGTACTCGGAAGGTCCTCTAACTTTATGACAAAGTATTTCTACTCTACCTTTGATTACTTGACCCCCTGTCAAAGTATTTCTACTCTACCTTTGATTACTTGACCCCCTATCTCTGCGACCACCTCTATGGTCATTAGCACTGCAACTACGGCAGCAGTCTCTGGCATGGTAGTGGTCAATTCCTCGACCGCCTTCTCCACTGTTTCTTCGACTGTGGGCAAAGCTGCAGGGGGCTTTTGCGCAGGAGCATCTTTGGTCGATGAAGATGTTGGGCTAGACACCATAGAGTGAGTTGACATTCAAGGAGACATAAAAGGTAAAATACCATGTTTATGTTTCTATTTACATACCTTGTTGTCGCACCCCTAATATTGAACTTAGAAGAAATCTTCCCCGAAAGTTTCTTCGTTTGCTTCTCTCCAACCACGTCTAGTCATGGAGGAATGATGGCATCTTCAACCATGTCTGGTTGAAGGTCTTGAGCTAGGGACACCACACATTGCCCCTTTTGTTCTTTCTGTCCCTCCTAGCGGTCGAGATTGGTTTTGACCACCTAGAGGGCAACCTCCTTTTCGATCACAGGTTCTGTTGTAGTAGCAGTCTTCTTCACAAAAGATAAGAAACTTTTCTAGTTTTTCTTTTTGAGTTGCTTGATAAAGCATTGAGAAGCATCAACTGAGTAAGTCGGTGTCAAGGCAGAAGGGTACCTTGATCTTAGGAGTAGGTTGCTCGAATACGACTGCCCCTATTTCTCTTGCAATAGTCGTTTTTGCAAGGAATTGCTACATAGGGCTAGTCAGAGCAGTTGGGGCACGAGGAAGAATGGCAAGGGGAACAACATCACTTGTGCTCCCTTTCTCCTTCTTGTCATCAGCTTTGGTCTGACAACGTCTTTTGGCTGGAGGAGTTTGAGCCTTCTCTACCATCAGAACACTATTTAATCACTCTCTACAACTGCGTAGACCTAAAGAAGAGGTTAATTGTTTGATTACCTTTAGGCATTCTTTCTTCTCCTCGATGGACACATCCACCAGAATACAAGGGGCACCACATATGGTGGTGGAGCCTTCTCACAAATGTTCTTGACCCAAGAGTTAATATCATCTAAATTGAGATCTATTCAAACAAACAAAAGGTTGATATACAATAGTCAAAACTCAAATCTACAACTACGAGTACGATGGTTACTTACCGTCCTCGTAGTCCCTTGTAGCATCAGCTGCTCTTGAGTACATCCACATAGGATGTGCTTGCTTCTTCAGATGGCTAACGCGACAGATGATGTAGTCCTTCACCATGTCCCAACCAGTAAGCCCTTTGTCCCTCAGCTCCTTGATGGCTGAGATGTAGGAGGCTATCTGGTCGATGTCCTTGGGAGCTGAGCTCTAGGTTGAGTTCTTCCCCGCAGCCTTTCCTATGAAGTAAAAGCTATCTTCACTGGTGGTCTCCTAGTAGAACCACTTCTTCTTCTAACCCAGCCGTGACGACTGAGTGAACATTGGGATGTACATTTTTGTCCTTCCATCATGGAGCATCAATCCGTAGCTCCCAGTGATTCCAGCATGTCAGCTCATCTCATAAAAATAATGGAAAAGCTTGAGATCTAGAGGGATACCCAGATACGCCTCATAGAGGTACACGAAAACACTGAGCATCATGATCAAATTGGGAACTAAGATCACCAATTTGACCGCGAAGTATTTGAGTACCGCTGTAAGGAAGGGATGAGTTGGGAATCGAAGGCCACACTCACAATGAGCCTAGAAATAGAAAATGGGGAGATATCCAATTTCTCTCATTGACCAATGTTGCCCAATCGCTTCGATCCATCTGACGAACTTCCGTAGAGGAATCTTCTCAGCAACCTCCAGTGCCTTCACCTTCACGTTATCCATCTTCGACACCACCCAGTTGGATGAAGATTTTGTCATTTTCCCAGTTGAGTGGTTTGGATCTAGAAAAGTTTAGAGGAAGAAAATGACTTGCTCGGTGGTAGAAAGCATGAAACAGATCAGAGCAACAAGGAAAGTGAAGAAGCCAAAAAGCTACCTCAGGTAAGCTTTTATAACTGTGTGTTAGATACTTATCTCAAGAACCACACGGTTATTTTGGGAACCGCTCCAGTGGACAGATTTGTGAGGGACGATTGGAATCCTTCTTGAAGTCCGTCTATCTTCACAACTCAAGCGAAATTATCTTTCCTCGTAGTTGTAGACCTTCTTGTAACCAGTTTATCTCCAACTAGCCTGTTTACAATGATCTACCACGTAGTGAGCCCATATGAAAAGGCAGTTAGAACGTGCACTTATGCCCAATAACCACACACACATAATCAGTCTGACAACAACCGTCACACGGTGAATGGCTAACCACGTCTCTCTGATAATAACCTCCACCAGATGGTTATCTCCCGAAATGATAAGGCGTCTTATGGCGCGGGATAACTGCCGGTGTTTCATCAACTATATAAGGGATGTTGTCAAAGAGAGGAGGAGAGATCCAGGAGATTCATGAGAGACTGCAAGTCCTTTTCGCATTACTCTGTTGTAATCATCTTTTTTGAGCAATAGTGACACAGGACATTGGGTTGTTATTGTACAGGAGAAGGTCTGAACCTGTATAAAAATTCCCGTGTCTTCTGTGTACTCGTAGCCTGTCTCTTGAGAGAGTTCCCCCAAGTCCATACAAATCATACATAAGGTAGATATTAAAACATCGACAATCTTGAACAAAGGCTTTGGAAGTGAATATTCGGAATAAAGGCTGGGCCTTGGGCAAGCAATTTTGATTTGAGCCTCGAGCCATTGCCTCGATGGCTCGAGGCCAAGCTCTGCGTCTAGCAGCATCACGCTCCTACTGACTGCCAATTAATTGGAACCGTATCCTCCATGTTTTACACAACAAAGGCAGAGATGCACTAGATCCAGTTTACTGTACCGAGAAATCACTACGATGAGAAAATTGTTTCTACTATAGCAGTATATCTGCGTTGGTCGCACTAGATCCAATTGTTGATATTTGCCCAAAAAGCAGGGATACAAACTCCTTACCAAAAGAATAGAGCAGTGGGCCACATGGATTTTTTTACTTGACCACAAACTGCATCTCCATCCCTTTGCCCTCCCACATCTCCTGCTCCACCCTACGCCTTCCGTCATCTCCCACTCCAATGTCCCTCTCCAGTGCTACCCCTATCCCACCCCCGCTGTTTTTGGTACCTTGCTGCCTGCCGTGCCTCCCCTACGACCACCGGCCGACACCTCCTGTGGCCGGAGGCTCCTTGCCGCCTCGTCGCATCGCCTCCAGTCCCATCCGTTGCCACTACAACCACCCCCGCCCTCGCTGAACCTAACTTCTCCATTGTTGTCTTCACTAGTACCACTCGTCGCCGCCGCCCATCGCCATCTCCGAACCCATGGCCGGTGGTGCCACCGTTGCCTCGTCGCATCACCACCACTACCACCTCCCTCCATAACCAAGGTCCCGGTGAACCCCCACACTAACATTGTGAACCCTAACCCTAACCCTTCGCCGCCGGTTGCCGCTACCTCATCGGAGAAGAATGCAACAGTGGGTGGAGTCGAGGAGATCACAACATAAGACTAAAAAGTCCGTGCGCACTAAATAGATTTTGCTTTTTTTTTGGGAAATGGCACGGGAGTTAGTGCTTGCCACTAGGCTAAGATGGGATTTGTTTCCAGCAAGCTGCATATGGGCCAAAAGGCTATTAAGCCTCCTAACTTTGGCCTCATTTGTTTGGGCTTTTTCTTCGACTTCAAAGTAAAAAAGCTAAAGCCTCAACAAAGGATGGCCTTTTTATCGAGTTTTTGAAAAAGCCTAAGCCTCCCATATAATTACAAGTCAAAAGGCAGCCGAGAGGTGTTTTTTTAGCTTTTGCGAAATGAAAATGGCTCTTTGCCACTGAAAGTCCTCGAAATAACCCACCAAATGCCATCGTATATAATCTCCAAATCCCTCCCCCTCACCTTATGTCTCCTCCTCTTCCCTCTCTCCCCCAATAAGACATGTGTAGGCGCCACCACTGGCCTCCTCCCTCCACCCCTCCCTCTTGCTGGACTCGTGTGGGTTCCACCGCTGGCCTCCTCTCTATCTCGACAACTAGCGAGGCTATGGTGACGGATCACCCCCTCCACTGAGCTGATCTCTCTCATCCTTATCTCACCAGACCGGCGAAGCATGTAGGATGGCGTCCGGGGAGGCGAGGCCACATCCAGGCAGAGGAGGACCTTATTGTCACCAGCTTGCAGCGATAGATGGCTAGATCTAACGTGGGCACATTGGGAGGTGGTCGGATCTAGTGGTGGTGCAGCAGGAGACGACCGATCCAGTCTTATTCGATGTCAGTGCTGTGGGTGGTGGCTGGATCCGACGACATCGTGTGGCAGGGTACGACTGGATCTGGCATCTTCATCGCTTTTGGGCGCACATGTGAATGATTTTTACCTCTTGTCTGATTTTGTTCTTGTGTTCCAGAATTTTTGGTTCTAGCTAGTGTTGTGGCTCGGCTAAGCTAGGGGAGATGAGCAATTGTGTAATTTTTTGTGCAATTTATGATGAGTATGTGTGAAAAAATCCACTAGACTGTAGCAAAATTCTTCATATAATATGCTCAATTTTTCTATATTTTTCTTGTTGATGATTGAATCAAAATGTCATTAGTACCACGAGTATTTCAAACAATTCAATAATAAGTCATAGCTCCAAGGCCAAAAAAGCCTGGTTACCAAAAACCTTAGCTTGGCTTAAAATCTAGGTGCTCTAAGCCAAAGAGCTAGTATCCTATAGTCTCTTTAATTTTTTTGGATATACTATCAATTATTTTTCTTTAGCCCATAACTTGACCTAGGGCTGAATGAACCGTAATTAACCATGTATTGGCTTGTCGATCCATCTCCTATAGCCTACGATGAACACATGCTCCATCCATGAATTGTCTAGCATATATATGATATCGCTACGTAGCACAGCGTGCGTATCTATAGGCTCTGTCCATGATCCATGGGGCTATTAATTTGCGCACGCTAGATAGGGAGCGTTCTGACACAGGTCGGAAATGACTACCTCACCGCCTGCACGCTGCCACCATCCTTCTTCCCAATTTAAAAATGAAAACTTTCAACTTCAAACTTTCACTTTTAGAAAATTTTGCAACTTTCAACTCCCCTGATCCAATCCGCTTTCAACTCAAATTCAACACTTCTGGCTTTTGCAACCTTTTGCTTTTCTTTTCAAAACAAATTCAATTTCTTGCCTTTTTGTGTTTGTCAATATACTCATCAAGGGGGAAATTGTGACATCATGTGGAGGTCACCCTATGATTGTGATGAGTAATTTACTTTTGGTTCAGAGAGTTTTGCAAAGTTTGAGTTTGGTTTTTAGAAGGTTAGAAATTTAAGTTTGCAAATTGTCGTTTTTGGAGCGAGCAGCAATTAGACTGGTCTGACCGACCAAAGGGGTGGCGATCAAACCAGATGCCCTTCATGATCTAACCGGTGCCCCATACCGGTTTGACCGGCCCCTGTTAGCAATCTAACCATTATGGGGGTCCGGTCAGACCATTTAGGTGTTGAGCAGTTTTGGCTAAGAAGCTTCCAGCTTGGGTGGCTTTGAGCTTTGGTTTTTGGGTCACGAGATGAGTTTGGTCTGACCTAGAATACTGCATGTGTGCACAGGAGTTTAATATTTGCTCCTAGGCTTAGGATCAATGGTTTGGTTGCATATATTTTGCACGGTGTATTGTATGGATGAATAGTATCAATTGATGACTATGTGTATCGTGCAGTGCTATGTGATGGCTTGCTTATTTGTGTTGGTTGCAAGACTCTAAAGTTACGTCATAGTGAGGTGAACGGGACCGAGACTAAGTTAGAAGAGCTTATGTTTAAAGCGGTCAAGGGATCGAGACTACACTCATGAGGAGCCAAGGTCCAGACGATCAACGAGCCGCCGAAGATGACTAAGACTTGTGGGGTGGTTGCAATCTAGGACGACGAGGAACCAGAATAGAAGTTACCAGTGGTGGACATGATGGGCAATGACAAGGTGGACTGGGACTAGACTTAGGGAGGAGTCAAGATTCTATGCAGTTAAGGAAGCAGGGTGCTGTCATGTGTGAGAAAAGGTATGTGGTGCGCCAAGTGAACTGTGTCGTTTGCAAGCAAGAACGGATCGGTGGGATCCGAATGCATGAGAGGCTTGGTGGCAAGTCATTGAGGCCATGTGAAAGATGGTGAAGTATGGGCGATGCTTCGTGGCAAAGGAAACGAAAAACTTCGTGGAAGACAGTTGAGGGGTATTTTGGTAAATTATCCAATACAGAAAAAGTGACGATATATGAAACTACGACGTTGGCCTAAGTGGTTTAGGTCTTGTGTATGCTAAAACTATGAAGTGGATCAAGTGTTGATTCACTAATGGGCTAATTGGTGTGAGCGCTTTCAGAAGTATGAATGTGTAACTATAAAACTTGATATGGTATTGGGTTAACGCGTTAACCTATGTAAGTCGATGAAACCCAACTAGATGTGCTGGTTAAGATTTCCTTGTGAGCCTCCGTATGTAAGGAGGGAGAGAGGTGGCTAGGTTTAGTTTTTGGGAGAGTTTATGTCTAGCCTTGACAAGAGTTAGAGTTTTTAGAGAGAACTTTGTGGGAGATATGAGAGGCTCTTGTGGCTAAGTTTTTTGTCATCCTTAAACTTTGTGTGTGGCTAGGGATTGACTGTAAATATTTCTCTTCAAGTATCAATAGAGATTAAAATCCATCCAAATATTTCCTTCTTGTGCTTAAGTGATGAAACCTTGATTTAGCTTGATTTTTTTGGTGTTTCCTTTTCTCCGCTTAATATTGTTGTGTGACAAAGATATATATAAGTGATGAAAATATGTCTTAGACACCAGATCTCATCTATCTAGCCACTTATATTTGCAAGTTCTTGTGTTTGTCCCATTTTGGCTCAAGAAATAGTGATTTTGGGGTTTTGGTATTGTGGGCATTTTTTACTTGATTTCATCAGTGTTCTAACTTGTTGTGGTATGTAAAAATATATTTAGAGTTATCTTGATCATCATCCACCCACGAGCAAATCGTATTCACCGTTTTAGGTTTATGATCGATTTTGGTGCAATTTGTCCTAAAACTGAAAAAGATCTCAACTTTGGTAATATTTTTCATGATCATTTTTTGGAATGGGTTCATGATATCCTAGAGAAGATCCAAGCAAATTTGTATATCATTTGGATCTTTGAATCAAAAGTTACATCAATTTTTTATTCGTAAAATAGTGTTCAAATTTCTGTTCTTCCCCTGATTTTACTAGTCTTATTTCAACCACATTGGTATTATTTCAACCACCCATGGTCTTCGGACCACTCTAGTCTTATTTCGACCACTCCCTGGTTTTCGACCACTCTAGTCTTATTTCGACCACATTGATCTTTGACCACTCTAATATTGTTCGACCATACTAGTCTTTGACCACTCTGGTCTTATTTAGACCATAGGTCTTTGACCACTCTGGTCTTGTTCAGTCACACTAGTTTTCTACCACCCTGGTCTTGTTCGACCACTCTGGTCTCGATCGACCACACTGGTATTTGCTGGCCTCGTTAGTGTTTTCTCAACCATACTGGTCTTGGATGACCACTCTAGTTTTTCTCTATCAAATTAGTCTCTGTTGATTTATTCTTTACTCTTGATCTTTATATCTTCTCATAGCTATTAGAGTAAAGATTAGGGAATACTTAGGGGGAAATTTGTGGCAACATTCACCACCCCCTCTGTTGCCATCTTCGGTCCTACAATCAATGAGTGCATATATATGCCTAGTTGTTTAGACATACTTCATAGTTTAAGAAGATTGTGGGCTAGAGGAGCTTGATGTTGAAGGGATGACGATGTTTTTGAGCATCTGGCTAATTTGTGTCTTGCCGAGCAGCTTTTGCACAATCAAGTGGAGGTACTTGCCGTCGTACTTTGGCCCCGTCATGCTCCTAAATAAGCCCATAAGCCTGTTACTTCACAATACAAGGTGTTATAATCGGGGATTTTCTTTTAAGGTTCACAAAACTTTCATACGAACCATCCATCTAGCTAATTTGATCAAAAGGCTCAGATCGCATATGGTGACCAATTACCCTACAAAAAGTATAATTGCTCATCCATAAAACCCGTTGCTGAATTACATGTCTCCCTATTTAGCCCCCTACGTAGGCCACACACGCCGACAGGTTCGCACTCGACCCGAACTAACACCATGAGGCACGGCAGGACAAAGCAGTAAAAGACTTAAATTTTGAATTTGTATGCTATAGTTCGATCATACATGCCTAACATATTTTGTTCATCATTACAGGTCAAATGGTTGTGGCACATCGTGTCTGAGAGAGGAGCCACACTGCGTTGCAGACGGTCGAGAATGACCAAACGACTGCTGGGATCAGTCAGCTACAGCCATGCTAGCGACATGTGTATCCCAGGGGTCACGAGCTGTTGCATCGTCCGTACATTCTAGCTTGTCAGTGCACCCCCTAGCCTTGGCCGTTCGCAGTCTATGCAACCCAATTTTTATTTTAAAAATAATAATAAAATAAATTATTGTCATTATTAATTTAAGAAAAAGCAAGTGTTATTTGGTTTGCCTGAATTTTAAAATTTTATTTACCTATTTTTTAGCATTTAAGAAGGCTTCTCTTTGAAAAGTAAGTTAAGAAAAAAATATTAAATGAAGGATAATTTAATTTTTTTGTAAAAATACTAGTTCAAATTAATTATTTGGAAGCATTTAGCTTTTATTTGGTTATTCTGTGAATTTTTGGATTTTGAAATTAGAAAGTATTTTGTGTGAAAAATAATAAAGACCAACTTTAAGTTGGAAATGATTTTTCGAAGTCCAAAAGAGCTTTAGGAATTTCTGTGAATTTTCTGAAATGTTTGGGCTTTATTTGTTATTTTCTAAATTTTCTTGAGTTCAAAAAGGATTTATAATTTAAAATAAACTTCCCACCCGCTTAACCCCATCATGTCTAACCCCAAGTGCCAAGTTTCCTTTCTTTTTCTTTCATTTCTTTCTTTTCTTTCAAAATTTTCCTTTCTCTCTCCTCATTTGTTCTTCCTGCACTTGAACCGAACTCTTGCTAATTCTTCAACCTAAAACTTCCCCAAATCCTTGGCATGCAAGATAAAAATCAAAATCTCCCAACAAAATTAATTTGCATACTTGATAATATCTTCATTTACTGCTAGAAATAATCCTTATCTGGTTACTTAGCAATTATTTCTGCCATTTTTCTTTTTCTGGTAAACTACCGCCATTAATTCTGGCCATAATTTCATGAGTGATTCCGGCCATTCCATCGCTCCCCTTCACCTATAAATTGAGCCACTGCTGCCTCACATCATTCCCCACAACGCATTTTCTCAGTTTTGGCCGAGACCCTCCGGACCTCCCTCAACTGGCCCTTTTTCCCCAATTCTGGCGAAATCTTTGATGAGCTCTCCCTCCCTCTCTCGTACTCTGTTGGCCCTCAAATTTTTTCTAGAGATTCCCAATGCCATTATCTACGATGCCTTTTTTAAGTTTTGATAGAAATCCACTAGAGCACCACTGGCCATACTTGCTCCTCAACTCCAACGAGAACTTTGTCAAGCCCGATCTTTTCATCCATTTGGTATTTTCAAAAAAAACCTTTTACCCACATGATCCTCTCCTCATTTCCCACATTTCTAATCAAGCAGATTTTTTATTTCTTCATGAATCTCCGTGGCCGCCATTCCAAGTGTTGTCGCCATCACCATGCTCCATTTAACGTGCTATCACTTCCTACACACTCCTTGTGTTCATAGCAACCCATTTTGCCAATTACCATTATCACTTGTGCCTCCCCTCGCTGGCACCAAGGCTAAAAACAAAGTATATGTGCTCTGTTTGTTTCTTTTGTTTCCAGCCAAGCCAAGGAATAGTCCTTCGAAATATTATGTTGTTTTTCCTTTTTCAGTATTTTCTCATCAGACAATTTTTTGATCGCTCATTTTCCACTGTCTGAACTTTGAATCAAGTGATTCAAAATTTTAAATTCATATAAATTCATATTCTATCGCCCAGTATATATTTTATAATTTTTGGATTTTCTTTAAATTTGGTGAATTATTTGCACGTGTAGACTACGATGATTCAGAGGAATTATTCTACGACGATTCACACCAGACAGCAGAGCAAAGTAAGTTACACACCTTAACTTTGTTGATCCTAGTTTACAAATAAAATTATGTCATTTTAAATTATTCTATATGTATTTTTTTATTCCACGTATTTCAATTCAGTTTTAAAACTAAGTTATTGCCTACTTATTAATACCTTCTTTGATATTTATCCCCAGATATCTTGCCACCTTGGAATAAAACTTTGGTTAATACACTAGTATGGCTAGAGAATTTTGTAGCAAACGTTTATATCTGCATAGATATAATTTTAGGCTTGGGACACCTTTTTCACATAAAACGATGAGTTTTTAAAATGTATTCTTGACTTCGGTGAGCTAAAAAGGTCGATGAAACTTTTCAAAATAAAATATAAAACTTGGTTTAACTTAGATAGTGGTATGGTGGGCGCTTACTAGTTCTCATTGATGTTCGGTGACACAATGCGGATACCTAGCATAAGGGGTATGTGGGTAGCACCTAAGTCAAATTAAAGATCGGTCTATGAGCTACTACTATAAAGCCCTATCGTACTACCACAAGGCTGGTGTGGGACAGTCCTAACTGATTAATTTGTGGATCCCAATATGAATCTCACTACATGTTGAATGTGAGCGTGACGTAGGCTGCAAGAAGTCTCACACGGCACAAGAGGGGGGGCCCATCTGATTGATTCATTATTGAGGTAAAATCTTAGTAGATGCATGGGCAAGTTGACGGCTTTGTATTGTAAATGTATTGTCATGATCTCTCCGCCGCACACATAAGAAAGTGTGCTAATCGTGTAGCAATATGAGTTGATCATGTCTTGTGAGTAAAGTTGTATCATCTTTGTAGAGTGCATAAACTATTCTAAATAACTGTACCCATGGTTATATGCATGTTGAGTAAAGATTTTCATGGCTAGACTTTGTTTTTCATCAAATGGTTTTAGACAAAAATGACGAATCTTCTTAGAGGAAAAATGGTTCAGGTGGGATACCCATGGTTAGGTTAGTGTCAAGTTGATGCCTACACTAATGATATTGTTTTGCTTAAATTACTGTATTTACTTACTGTATTAAATTCAGTAATTTTTAATCTATTTACTGTATTTCTTTAAATTCTGTTTTGTACTCAATTAACCCTATATGCCTTCACTTGTCAGCCTTGCATTAATATTGTATTTTTCGTGTAATTTGCGGAGTACAACTATGTACTCACCCTTGCTATCTCTACTCAGAGGACAACTTCGAATTCGGTGAGGACGAGGGCGAGTAGGCCGCGTCTTACTGTCATTTGCTTGTGGGCAGGCTTGTTGGGTTTCTTCCGCTTTGAATTTTATCTTCCGCTGCTTATGTTTAAATTTGGTCTATAGGTTGTGGATGTAAAGTTTGGCAATCAGGTCCATATTTAGTCGAATAAATATCATTATAGTTGATATTTATCTTTGTTGTCTACTGTATACACTAACTGATCCTAGACTAGTGTGATTTATACAGAGAATCCAGAAGTTATTGCTTCGGGGTCCGACACTACTCGGGTTTGATGATTTCATATTCTTCTACAATCCATAAGATACCTTTCTCCCGTTGTTCTTCATACATGTCGTCTTCGTGTAGGACGTTCGCGCAGGCACTACTCTACTCCCATCTTTGTCGTGGAGGCAGCTCGACCCAAGACCATCCTCGCCGAGGGGGCGGGAATGAGAGAGCACTCTACTGTCATCTTCGTCACAGAGACAGCCCAACACACCGGACACCCTAGGCACCGATATCCACTCCCTTGTCCGAGACTGTGTGGTGCAGTACGACATGTACGTATCTATGGACCACTCACATCTCCGTTAGCGTGACGAGTAATATAATCAGCCATATGACAGGTCGGCGCAAGATTGATACACTCTTGCCCGCTCGCCTAACAGATGATCACCGGAAAATTGTCCCCTGGGTGGGCGAACAATTGACACGCGGAGACCTCATTAGTGGCTCACGTGTGTGTGCTGTGTTTCAAGAGGAGCAATATTCTATATATGTTGCCACACGGACACTTCTCAAAGTTGCCAGAATGAATCTGTAAGTATACCATAACATAGGAAATTAAACCTTGTCTACTTGTGTACTAGATAAACAATAACTTAGTATTGCGCCATACAATTTATTTGGTACATATACACGAGAAATAATTAAGGCATATAAAAACGAATGAATACAAGCTTGTTTGGCTGGCATTTACTACACAAATGAGTACTTGGCAAGTTGGCATACCCCATCCATGTAAAACTGTTGGTTTCCCATCTTCTGGATCCTGGCCTTGCGCTCCTCCGACAGCATCCGGGCGAAATGGACCAGCTCCTCCTTGTTGGTGCCCCTCCTCTTGTCAGGCTCGTTCTTGCCAGTCTCGACGTTTACCTTGCACATCTGCCTCTTCAGCAGCGAATTGCCGACGTCGATGAGCCGATTCAGGTTCTCCGACGTGGACACGTCGACGGAGGCTGTGTCGCCCGTGAGCTCGTCATCCTGAATGCGGAGATAGTGCTTCTCGCAGTGCAACGCCTGGAAGAGCACGGAGGCGTGAATGTCGACGAGGTCGGAGCTGGCCTGGCTAAAGCTGTCGATCAGTGGCGTGGCGCCCTTGTTGTACAGCCACCCGAGGATGCCCCACTTGCTGCTCTTGACGGCGTCGAACTTCTCCTCGACCTTGGCCGAGCCGGTGCCGAGAGACAGGACCATGAACTTGCCATAGTCAGCCGGCTTGATCGGGAAGAAGTCCTGGTTGCCCAGGAGGATCTGCTTGCTTACGTGGTTCATCGCCAGCAGCGTCTGCATGTGTCGAGTTGTCAGATAGGGCACAGCACGTGTCACAAAAGGTCAATGATGTGTGATGTGTAAGGCAAGGTAGATTAACAAGTCCGACTAGCTAATTCGTCTAACTACTTTTGTTTTGTTTGACAAGTAAATCCAGTCAAGATCTCCGACTGTTGCTGACTATACGCTTACCGGATTGTTTGCGGCGACGCCTCCGTCGATGAGGTTGAAGGCCCGGAGCTTGCCGTCCTTGCCCTCGGTCTCGAAGTGGTGGCCAGGGAGGTAGGTCGGCGCGGCGGACGTGCTGACGCACACGTCCGACAGGAGAGCGTTCTTGGAGACATCCTGACGGGCCTGTACAATTTTCATGGACATAAGTAATGCAAGCAACATTTAGCAGTAAGTCATATATAGATGTATTTTCTTCTTCACATACCTCGTAAGTTGAGAAGATTGTGGGCTGGAGGAGCTTGATGTCAAAGGTGGGGATGACAATGTTTGTGAGCGTCTGATCGACCCGCGTGTTGCCGAGCAGCTCCTTCACGATCGAGCGGAGGTGCTGGCCGTTGTACTTGGGTCCCGTCATGCTCTTCATCAAGCCCACTAGCCCTTTGCTGCACAGCACACAATATTATACGTACTTAGTCGATCATCGTAATTTTCGTTGATCTGACGTTGACATGCATAAAATCGCTGGAGTTTGATTTTAATTTGTACGTGGAAGTTTTGTAGTCCTCACCAGACGGGAGGGAAGATCTTTGAGCAGTGCTCGAGGTAGAAGTTGTTGATATCCTTGGCGGCGAAGAGCGGGCGGCCATCGGCGTTGGGCGCAGTGAGCATCGCGGTCACCAGTCCTCCGGTGCTCGTCCCGGCGATCACGTCGAAGTAGTCCGCCAGCCTCATCTCCGGCCCATCAAGCTCCTACAAGTACAAAGTGAGACAAATAACCTATTAGAATTTATTAACAGATGCATAGAAGCATGCTGCAGGAAACTCCCATCACCTGGAGCTTTTCTTCGAGGAAGGCGAGGATGGTGCCGGGGATTATGCCGCGGACGCCGCCGCCGTCGATGCTGAGCACGGTGACGATGCTCCCGTAGGACGGCGGCGGGGACTTGGGCGTCGACAGCAACGACGCGCCGCGGCTGAGCGCCCGGTGCACCGGGTTCAGGGTCAGGGACCCGTTGCTCTGCCCCGGTACTTGCATGGGCGCCATTGCTGTGACCTAAGAGAACCCTACACCAGCTACAGCAAGAGCTGCCAAACAAATTCTAGGGAGAGATTCTTTCGCTTCACAAAAAGAGGCTTGTTTGGTTTGCTGCCTTTGGCTGCCCGCTTCGCTAGCGCACTGGAGCTTTGTGATGTGGCTCGGTGCACCATATATTTAAATATCGTGCCCCCCGCATCGGAAGCATCGTGTGGAAAGCAGACAAACACGCGGGCGTGCACAGGGCGACTGTACTTGACCCGGTCGTGGACTCGTGGTCGCGGATGCACCCGTGGAGATAGTAAATGTTGTATATGTTGAGGAACTCTCGCTGGCGATCAGTTCGAGCGATTCCTCTGCTTAGAATAAAAACGAATCAATCACAGAAACACAGAATAATAGATTGAACACAGAGAGGTAGAGAGAACTCCTGGTCTTTCTTTATTGCTTCATATGCATTGAGTACAAAATCAGCCATATGGCTCTCTATTTATAGGGGGTGGGATGAGGTGCCCATTATAGATAAGGACTCGTTTAAACGGAGAGGATCCGTTTAAACGGGGATCCTTATCTTTAGTTTCCCAATACTCCCCCTTGGGCACTCATCCGACATACTCATGCCTCATTAAAACTCCATGAAAATCCAGTGGGAAAAATTTGGAGAAAGAGTACATGATGCATGTTATGCTGCGATTGCACGAATTGCCTCATTAAAAACCTTGATCGAGAAACTTCAGAAAACTCGTCAAGAGAAAAAGAGTACAATTCACCCAACTTCATTTAGTCTTCGTGACTTTTATTCTTTGGGTACTTGATCTTCGGATCAAGATTTACTAACGGTCTTGAGAGAATTCTCCCCGAATTCTGCACTTCTCTAAGTCTCATCATACCGATCCTCGCACGCACCTTTCAAAGCTAGATGCGGGAGGGACTTTGTGAATAAATCTGCTAGATTTTCACAAGACTTAGTATGCAAGACTTTAATCTCGCCCATCTTTTGCAATTCATGAGCATAGAAGAACTTGGGGTTGATATGCTTTGTGAGATGACTCTTCACATAGCCCGCTTGTACTTGTGCAACGCAAGCGCATTATCTTCATAGATAATTGTGGGGTTTTGCACAATGTTCATTCCACATGATCGCTGGATGTGGTGAACCATTCGGCGAGCTGCGCATTCACGTGCGGCTTCATACAGCGCTATTATTTCGAGTGGTTCGTCGAGGTAGCTACAAGGCTTTGCTTAGACGATTTCCAGAAATTGCGGTTCCACCACACGTAAATACATAGCCTGCTTGTGACTTTGCGGTATGCGGTCGACAGTACCCAAAGATCTGCATAGCCAATCAAGTTCAGATCTTGATTCTTTCGTAGAACAATCCAAGGTTCTTGCTTCCTTGGAGATATCGGAAGATGTCCTTTATGCCCCGCCAATGCCTTTTGGTGGGCTCTGCACTATACCTTGCTAATAGGTTCACGGCAAAGGCAATATCCGGTCTAGTGCGTTTGTTAAGTACATGAGTGCTCCAACTGCACTCAAGTATGGGAATTCCGGTCCCAGGACTTCCTCCCCCTCTTCCCTAGGTCGGAAAGGATCTTTTTCTTGCTGCAAAGATCTCCCGATCATCGGTACTTTTGATGGGAATGCTTTCTCAAAGCCGAATCTTTCTAGCACCTTCTGGGTGTAGGTCGACTGATGTACTAAGACTCCTCCAGGGACATGCTCAAGCTGCAGCCTAAGCGTAACTTGGTCTTGCCCAAGTCCTTCATTTCAAACTCGACTCCAAGTAGGAGCTTGCTTCTTTATATCATCCACTGTCCCGATGATATTCAGATCATCTACATACACTGAGATTATACAGAATCCATTCTGGGATCGCCGTATAAATACACAAGGACAGTCTTCATTGTTTGTGTAGCCTTTCTTGCAGAGAAAGTCGTTTAAGCGATTATACCACATTCTGCCAGATTGCTTCAGTCCATACAGGGACTTTCTAAGCTTCACACTGTACAGATTTCTATTTGCTCTGTCTTGGTTCGGGAGAGGAATTCCTTCAGAGGACTTTCATATAAATCTCGAATCCAAGTTACCATAAAGATATGCAATCACAACATCCATCGCCATTTCTAAATTCAAGTTCACCGCCATTGAGATCAAGTATCTAAAGGTAATTCCACTCATGACCGGGAGTAGGTTTCTTCATAATCAACTCCAGACGTTGAGTGAAACCTTGTGCTACCAAATTTGCTTTGTATCTCACTACTGCTTTCTTTCATTTCTCTTTCGAACAAATACCCACTTGTGCCCTACAGGTGCACATGGGGAGGAGTGCGACATACGGCCCAAACACTTCTCTTTGTTCAGAGATAGCAATTCGGTTGCTATTGCCTTCTTCCAATCTTCCCAATCTGATCTTTTCTTACATTCAATGAGCGATGCGGCTCGGGATCAAGATCAATGATTGTGGCAATTTTCTTTGCGAAGTAGATATCGACATTGGTCGTTGTCCTGCTCGTGGACTCTCCTGTGCACATAATTTATAGCTATTTCTTCATGAGTTGCTTCTTCGAGCTTCATCTTGCGCGACGCTTCTTTCCATTGCGGTGGCAAGTCCTTTAGTTTTTCGGCCCGATGTGTGCGCACACATCCATGCCGATGGGGATATTCAGATCCGTATGTCCTTTACAACAGTGTCATACTTGTGCGTGTCTCAACCGCTCTTCTTCTCATTCGGGGACTTCGTGATCGGCCGTGATAAGTCCTTCTTATCCTTTTTCGCCAGCGTCCCGGTTACTTTGGATTCGAGGAGCCGGAGTTCTCGCCCTTTATTCCGAGGCCTCGGGCGGGATTAGGATACCTTCAATTTTCTTTGGTATTTCGACCCTCTCCGGTGCATTGCGTGCGCACATGCGACTTAGTCACGCTCTTCAAATCACTAAAGTGATCGGGCGCTTGATTTGCTAATGCTTGCAAATCGATGATCTTCGACCTCTTTTTCGTTTCACCAAGTCGCGGGTCATGCGTAGGAATTCCGTGGCTTCCCACGTAATTTCCGACATTTTTCATCAACGGTTGATTTCTCCCCTAATGTCGGAAAATTATCCTCATCAAAAATGCAATCAATGGCGGCAAGATGCAAATCTCCGACATGGGTTCCAAATACTGATTATGGATGCGCCTCATAACCAACGATATCCCGCCTTACGGAGAGGGCCCATTGCGTCACATGGAGGGGGTATAGGTACATAAACCTTGCATCCAAACCTCCCGAGATGAGAAATTTTCGGTGGTGACCCTTGCGCTAGTTGCATAGGTGAATGGATGTTGTAGGTCGAATGTCTAAAATTGATGAGATTCGCGCATGTAGGATCGCGTGTCCCCAACATGTAGCCGGCAAATTACAATTCTCGCAAGAGGGTCGGGCAATAAATTTAATTCTCTTGATCAATGCCTCGCCAAACCATTCTCGGTATGGACATGTGGTACCGAATGCTCAACCGCAATTCCCATCGCCATGCAATAATCATCAAATGCTTTTGAAGTAAATTCTCCGCATTGTCCATTCGATGGACTTGATGCGATGATCGGGAACACATTTCGATGCGAATGATCTGCGAGATCAATTTGGCGAAAGCATGGTTTCTTGTGGATAATAAACCCACATATGACCACTTTGAGGAAGCATCAATGAGCACCATGAAATACCTAAATGGACTGAGATGGGCTGGATAGGACCACAAATGTCTCCTGGATGCGATCCAGAATGCGAGACTTCATCCTTCACTTTCGAGTGGATGGTCTAGTGATTAATTTCCGGTGGCACATGCAGGGCACACAAAATCTTCAGATTCGGAAATTCTTCACATTAATATTATGCCCGTGAGAATTGTTAATTATATTTCTCATCATCCTAAGACTGGTGGCCTAATCTGTGCGTGCGAGAGATGAATAGTTCGAGCTTCAATACTGCCTTCAGATGTTGTACGCGCAGCGCCTTAATGTTGGTATAATATAGCACGCTTTCTAGTGAAGGAAGTTTTTCTAATACCCTTTGCCATTCTCTTCGTGCTTTGTGATGAGTAGGTATTCCTTACCGTACTCTTCTTCAGTCTCAACGTGGAAACCATTGGCGCGAATATCTTTAAAACTTAAGAGAGTTCGAGTCGATTCTGGGTACAATAATGCGTCTTCAATGACCAAAGTTGTGCCCATGGGAAGTATAATTGTGGCTCTTCCGAACCAATTATACATGCATCGCTCCGCGATTGTCGTAAGGCTGCCATTGCTCTTACGGATCAACTGAAAATACTTAGTCTCTCCTAAGATGGTATTCGTGGTACCACTGTCGGCAAGGCATACTTCCTCCATAGGGCGCCACACGTGCTCTAATATAAGGTATTTTATTAATATGCCTTAGAATACATACAACACATAAATAAAACACACAAATATTAGAGCATATCATGCCATTGTAAACTGAATAAATGAATTAATTATTCCAAAATCATCCAACCATCACGAGAAAATAAAACTAGAGTACCATCCATGCAAGTTCTAACTTGTCCATTTAATACAAAATAAATGACAATTAACGTCTCATGCATTCTGTGCATCAGACGGAATCAACTAGAAAGTCATTGACTTCTTCGGCTATCTTTTCAGGAGTGATGTTCTCTTGAGAGAAATCATGGAGGTGGTCGCCTCTAGGTCGTAAGGGGTGCTGCGCGAATGGACTCAACCTCCATCATTTCCAGATCGGCTCATGATGCTCCCCTCAACACCGCAAAGTGAGCTTCAGCCGCCCTTTGCCATTCCTCTTCCGGGCTTGGTGGGCATCAATTACATATTGCGCGCTTTACGGATCCGCGACCAATGCCCCCACTTGCCACACTTGTAGCAACCTTGGTTCTCACGGCCATAGGTTTTGCCACTCTCCTTAGCCCTTTGTCATTTGGAGTATCCGACTTGCCTTTCGGGCAACGGCCTTACCCTTCTTCCCCTTCTTTTCATCAAGGGCTTTCGCACCTTATAGCTCCCAAAGATTGGCTTCACGGCCACGGAGCTCCCCAATGGCCGAGTGACGTAATTCTTGCGGAGAAGTTCGTCCCGAGCCTCCGCTACTGCATCATATCAATCAATTCGGCGCACTCCTTGTAGCCGTCTTGACGATAGTTGCGCGGATCAGATGAAGATTGGGGTGAAAGGTGGATGGGGTCTTCTCAATCTTCGCTCATCTCGCGGATCCGCTACCACGAGTTGAAGATTGGTACAAATCTCGGCAATGCGAATTATACTCCCGACCGCCTTGAAATCGGCAAATCTTAGTCCGATCCACTCGCTCGCTGAGGAAGAATGGTGTACTTTAGCCTCTCAAACCGCTTCTTGAGTGCGGTCCAGAGTGCTAGCGCTTTTCTCCGCCATATACTCATTCTTGAGAGTAATGCGGGTGGTGCACGAGGAAATGAAGTGCCCGATCATTTTCCTCGTGTAGGTTTGGCGCCATGCCTTCCGCCAATCCCAATAGCTGCGCGAGCTTCACGGCTCCAAGTACTATCTCGACATCGGATGCCCACGCCGATAGCTCTTGCCATGTCGGGCAAGCTCCTCGAACTCCTGTTCGTGATGCCATCATCTACATGTGATGAATGGAATATATAAGTTTACTTCTGTAAACATGCATGGAATTATTTATGCAGTAAATAAATGGTACAATAAATTCTCGTAATGTTCTATAATTTTCTATGCATTTTTCATAATTTATCACAATTTTCAGTGATTAAAAGCAATTAAATAATTACAATTAATCAAAACAAGAAATAAATACGTAAAATACATAAAACAATAATGACATAAATAAATAAGCTTCAAATGCTAAAAATAATGCAAAATTCGGATTCCATAGGCCCTTTTATGCTAAAAGCAAATTTTCAATAAATCTCCCACTTCTGGGGTCTATACGCAAAATTTTCAATTCGGGAAAATTTACGTAATTTTTAGATTTTCAGGTGTTTTCTGAAAATTTCCATCGCTTGAGCGTATTTCGAAAACTCAAGGGTCTACTTGCAAAATTGCCGGCCTTATCTTTATCTCCTCCTTTCCCCATTGACTCGCACCACTCACCGATTCCTCCGCAGCTTTCCTCCGCCGGGCACAAAAGGCTGCCACGGCGGGCGTTACGCCGAAGATGGCTGCCATGGCAGCGCTGCTTGCTTTGCGCCGCGCGCGCAGCTGCCGCCGCGGCTACCGGCGGCCGCCGTGGCAGCGAATCGGCTGCCGTTGGCTGCCGTGGCGGTGGTCCGTGTGCCGGCACCATGGAGGCCGGTGGACCGTGCGCCGCCGTGGCGGCTGCCGTGGCGTAGAATTTGTTGTCGGCGGCGCCGTGGCGGCGGATATGTAGCGGCTACGCGCGTCACGGATCGGCGGCGACTACCACGCACGGGTTTCGGTTGCTAGCGGCCGCCACGGCGGGAGTTCGGCGCCGGGCGCCAAACGTAGCGGCGAGCCATGAGCTGCCGTGGCGGCTACCGGCGGCTGCCGTGGCGGCGAATCGGCCGCCGTCGGCCGCCGTGGCGGTCTCGTGCCGGGCACCATGCGGCCGGTGGACCGTGCGTTGCCGTGGCGGCCGCCGCGGCTACCACGGCGGGATTTGTTGCCGCTTGCTTCCATGGGCTGCCATGTGCTGCCGTTCACGCCATGGGCCACCATGTCTTTGCCGTGGGGTGGAGGCGAGGTCGGCGGCCATGCGAGGCACGCGCTGGGAGCCATGGCGCGGTCGCGGCGGCGGTGCCTCATGCGGGAGGCGGCGCGCATGCGCGCGGTGGTGGCGGCGGTGCCTCATGCGGAGGCGCGCGCATGCGCGCGTGGCGCCGACCGTGTGACACCCGAACATCCCTTTTTTCAATCGTGATGTCATACATTCGAACAAGAAGAACAGATGCAAATTTAATGTGCGTGATCTACCGATCGACGGATTCGCGGCGACTTCGGTCTGCTCGTGGTAGATCAATCTACAAGGCAATCGACATCCACCCTTGCAAGTAATTTACCGATCGACATTGTGCCGGCGACTTCAAGTCTCGCGCGTAAATTAGGCGAATTTGCACCGTGACAAAATAAATCTAGAACGCGAAGGAAAAATAGATTCAAAAGCGATCTAGAAAATTCAATCTGCGCTTCGATGATTACCTCGCTCACCGGAGCGTAGTCGTCTTGATAACGTGTTGAGGAACTCTCGCCGCGACCATCCGAGCGATTCTCCGCTTAGAATAAGAACGAATCAATCACGAAACACGTAATAATAGATTGAACACGAGAGGTAGAGAGAACTCCTGGTCTTTCTTTATTGCTTCATATGCATTGAGTACAAAATCAGCCATATGGCTCTCTATTTATAGGGGGTGGGATGAGGTGCCCATTATAGATAAGGACTCGTTTAAACGGAGAGGATCCGTTTAAACGGGGATCCTTATCTTTAGTTTCCCAATAGTATAACCCAGTCCGGTTCCGTTTGGACCTGGTCTGTGAACTTATTAATTCTACTTTCATTTACTTTGGCCGTAGAACCTGTGTGGCGAGTGCCGGATAAGTACGTATGCACTGCTGTTTTCTTGCCCGGTCGCCGTCGGTATAGATGGATCATGGACGTATGCACGTACGTATGGAAAGCTCGTGTGTTCGTCGCCGAGGAAGAAATTTGCTTCTTTTTTTGTGAGAAGGGAGACGAAGTAGTACTAGTGGTTCCAGGTGCCCGTGTTTCCAAACGTTTTTTTTTCACAAAAACTTCGTAGACTGGTTCAAACTTGGCCGACGCGTGTTGATCTGTTCGATTTTCTTGATTTGCAAGAGATAGTTTTGAGTTTTGACTGCTGATTTTTATCATAATAGCTGGTAGCTTGTCTTGGCGGATAGTCCTGTCAGGGTTTCACTTGTGATGCTAGGATGATAAATGCCTAAACAGAAAATTTCAAATTTCTCTTTGTGCGCTACGATGCGTTCCATAGCTGTGTAGCACAGCTACTGTGGCACATGCATCAGCTTCTAGCTAGAGGCTAGAGTTTTATTTTCATCAAACCACGGGTGGAAGGTTTAGCTGTGTGGATTTTCACTATGTGACGAGGGTTAAATAATCTCTTAAAAACGACTTTAATACTTAAATAAAGTCTCAAAAAATCCATAGGGTCGTAAGCTTCTAAAGACAATTACCTTAGTACACCTGATCGAAGATTTGCTATACGTTTTACCCGACCAGTAATCACTTAGAGATTACATGAACTAGTATAAGGGTCCACCTCTAGGGAATTCCTTTCGTGCAGCAAATAAAGCACATGTTTCATTTGCTCCAAATAGCATAACGATTCAACTATGTATCTTTGACAGCAATCGTCATGAAGTTGTCTCCACAATTATCTTCCACTGACAATGATCGAAGATCAATTATTATCATATCTCTCTCTCTGACAGCAACCACCCCTTTGACTAGATGGAATGATTCAACCAGGTACCTGCTCATGTGGATAACTGACACCCCTTCGGTGCTATTTAAAGTTTGACGAGAGAAGACACAGAGGAAGAGAAGAACTCCAACAATTGGAATCATAACTAGAACTACAAGAACATCATATAAGATAGTCAAGATCTTCCTGTTAATGGGAAGATTGTAGAGATTAGGGCTAGTTACATCCTTTTGTAATCTCTTAGTGAGAGTATTTTGTAACTAGTTTATAGCAATAAAAAATGATCCATATTCTCTTACTGAATCATTCCAAGGAATCTAGCATCCTTTCTCACAAGTTCATAAGATCAACGACTCAGTTGTCGACAATTGGCGCCATTCGTAGGAAAGAAGATGCTAAGTCCTTGAAGTTTCTCATTAGTAAGCATCATTCTCTCCTGTTTTTGTCAACATCATCCATGCGATCATGGCAGAAACATGGGACGAGAAGAATTGGTTCGATCTAGCCGACTACACCAACCTCAATATGGGCGCATGCATCCACGTCATGGAACATGATGTTTCTTCATCATCATCTTCCATCCTAGGATCGTCGGTCTTTGAGACCCACGAGATCGACTGGATAGAAGCAGACCGTCACCCCCATCATCAGCATTACTAAGAAAACCGGACGCTCTGACCATGTCAAAATACCCAGGCACCACGGCAAGCCCAGTACTTTCAACTAGCAAACATGGCAACAAAAGTATGATGCTACGATTCGAGGGTCAGAGTATTCACAGTCGTGGGCAACCGCTATTTGCCAATGTATCCTACGTATAGCGAGAGCCGCTAGGCATTTAGCCACGATGTTAATGAGACTATCTCTAGCAGAAAGCTAGGAGAAGATAATAATACATATCATTCGATCGATGATCTATCGGATCAGATTGAGTCCACTACACAACCCTCTAAAAATGATGGTCTCCAATCGTTCCCCATCATGGAAGCTACTTACCGAAGTAATGGAAGGCTCTTCCTCAATTTTAATGGGAGTTCATCGGGAGATTCTTGCTGGAAGCACGAAGTTAACATAATCAGAGATACCTCTACAGATGTCGTGCATGATTCTGCACCATAGACTCCCCATGATCCGCTGGTTGGAGTGGTATGAATGCTCTTGCATCACCCTGAGGGAACTGAAATAATGAAATTGGTGGACATCGATCATCTAATCCGCCTATTTCTACCCCTCCGCACTCACTGAATCATGTGGAGTGAGCAAAGAACTTGGGATGAAACTCAAGTCATTATACCCCTTCTGATGATATGAACGCTCCGAGGCCTTCGGTAATTGTTTAAAACCAACATGTCAATGATATTGTTAACAACTTGGATCCTACTCTAGCAGAAATCTTGGGATATGCTTAAGTTGCAGGTCAGGTATCGAAGATTTTGCAACAGACCATGCGATCTATGGGAATGTATCGAGAGCAAATGTACTCCTAGAGCCGAACATTGTCTTCATCTGTGCACTCTTTGCATGGCAGAAGCCAACATGGTCAGGCTGACAATAATCTGTCAGTAGATACAAGGCCCACTCAAAGATTTCACCAAGGAAGTCATGTGGAAAGAAGGCTCTTTAAAAATGAAGGAACTCCACTCCCACATCATGAAAGGCAAAATCAAGCATATGGCCCAAATGATTTACGTCATCATCTAAACCATGTATCTGGTCAGAGACGCAATTTAAGTGTCCATGACTGGATAGAGGCACCAACTCCCCACTACGACAATTGGAGAAATAGGTCTCTAATAGATTACAATCTGGTCACTTTCTAGAGAAGGCGCCATGACCTAATCACAAACTGTCAGGCTTTTTCGGCAGGCCTTCAAGCAGTGCGTCGGCTGAAATGGTTTCGATCAACAAATCTTGAGAAATTTGATGAAAAACAAAATCTATTGGAATTTCTACAGATCTATACCACTACAATCAGGGTTGAAGAAGGCAACAATAATGTGATGGCAAACTATTTGCCAATAATTCTCAAGGGTTCTACACAATCGTGGTTGTTCAACCAACTGGCAGGATCAATCTACACTTAGAAACAACTTTGTGACCTGCTAATTGCCAACTTACAGGGGACATTCAATGAGCCAGTTCAGGTTCTCTGGCATGGACATGTCGATAGACACCGTGTCGCCCATGAGCTTGTCGTCCTGGATGCAGAGATAACGCTTCTCACAACGCAACACTTGGAAGAGCATAGAGGCGTGGATGTCAATGATGTCGACGCTAGCCTGGCTGAAGCTGTCGATTAGCAGTGTGGCACCCTTGCTGTAGAGCCACCCAAGGATGCCCCACTTGCCGCACTCGACAGCGTCGAACTTCTCCTCGACCTTGGCCAAGCTGGCGCCCAACGATAGGATCATGAACCTGTTGTAGTTCACTGGCCTGATTGGGAAGAAGTCCTGGTTGCCCAACAGGATCTTCTTGCTTATGTGGATTACCACCAGTAGCGTCTGTGTCAAATTGTCAAATAAGCACAAAAAAGGTCATGAAAAATGTAGTGTATTATCCGGATAGTGATCATTTTCAAGTCAGAAAGCCAAGCTAATGCATTGACTTTTCTCGTTTGTTTAACAGGTACGATATCCAGTCTGGATTGAATTTAATAATTTTATAACTTATGCGTCTGCTACACTATACATAGACAAGTACGTTTGCTTGTGACAACTATGCGAGGAAGGTGTTGAAATGAATCAGCCATGTGTTTAAGATTGATATTGTGTATGATGATGTGTCATTGGTGTTGGTCTTGAATTGTTTGTTGGGAAAATGTTTGATAGGGCAAGGGGCACTTACATCATTCACTCATGAACAAATTATGGATGTAGCACATATAATCCATATGTACTTTACAGAAGAAAAAATCATCTGCAAAGTCATTTACTATAAGGAGAAACAAGAAAATAACAAGTTGTATATGCGAATAACGCATGCACTATTTTGTTATCATCGTAGCATAGTTAGTTAGCACGCATGGTCACTTATAGGATTGTTTGCGGTGACGCCTCTGTCGATGAAGTTGAAGGCCCAGGGTTTGTCGTCCTTGTCCTTGGTCTCAAAGTGGTGCCCAAGGAGGTAAGTCGACGTGGCGGACGTGCTAATGCACACGTCCGACAGAAGAGCGTCCTTAGAGACTTCTTTTATTTGCTTGTGTAAATTCCATTAACGCATGTTAGTATGATGCAGGCAACATGTAATCGACCAATGAACACATATATATGCATAGTTGTTTGGACATACTTCGTAGGTTGAGAAGATTGTGGGTTGGAGGAGCTTGATGTTGAAGGTGGGGATGACGATGTTTTTGAGCATCTGGCTAACTCATGTCTCATTGAGAAACTTTTGCACAATCTAATGGAGCTACTTGCCGCTGTACTTTGGCCCCGTCATGCTCTTGAACAAGCCCATAAGATCGATGCTGCACAATACACATAGTTGTTTGGACATACTTCGTAGGTTGAGAAGATTGTGGGTTGGAGGAGCTTGATGTTGAAGGTGGGGATGACGATGTTTTTGAGCATCTGGCTAACTCATGTCTCATTGAGAAACTTTTGCACAATCTAATGGAGCTACTTGCCGCTGTACTTTGGCCCCGTCATGCTCTTGAACAAGTCCATAAGATCGATGCTGCACAATACAAGGTATTATAATCGGAGATTGTCTTTTAAGGTTCACAAAATTTTCATGTGCCGAGATAGGGTAAGTAGGGCACAAGCTATGTGCCGTGTGTTACTGATCATCTATGGCAAATAATATATCGGCTTATTAGCTATGAAGGCAAAATATGGCCTCTCCAAAATGTTTAAGCTCTTGATTTATGGTTTTGGTTGTTGGTTTTTAATTGAAATTGTACTATAACGGATATTAGATTTTTCTGAGTCGTTCAATTAAATTTTTTTAAAAAATAAAAAAAATCATTATATCATCACTGATAATATAAAAGAATAAAGGAAAAAAAGAAAAGATAAAAAACTAAAAAACTAAAATAAATTAAAATTAGAAGTTGATGTATTTTAAATAACTTTTAATTTAAATAAGTTGAGAACAAAAAGAAAAAAAAAATACAGAAGGTGAATCGTGCTGCGTAACTAAAAATATGGCACATACAAAAATTTCAGCGGGAAACTGAAATATTCGCGCGCGGTGGACGTGAGGACCCCAAAACTGAACACAATAAGTCACCCAAACGTCCAAAAGCCAAGCACTTCCCCTCACTGATCACACACACACTGTCTGGTTTGCTATTCTACAAACTCCATATCCCTCTCTCCCCCAAATCCCCATCTCCTTTCTCCCAAACTTCCCAAGATTTGTGAGACAAAATTCTCAGTCGCTCAACATGTGAAGCTGGTCACTTGGAGCAACAAGTTGGGTGGCAAATTCCTGGTGAGGAAGCTCCTTCCACCAGTCTCTCGTTTGCTCCAAATTCCCCAAATCTACATCTCTTCTTCCCCAAAATTTGCGATCTTTTTGAGGCAAAAAATCCCAAATCGCTCACCATGTAAAGCTGGTCACTTGAGCAGGAAGTTGGGGGCAGATTCCTGGTGAGGGGAGCAGCAGCAGAAGGCAATCGAAGCAAGAACCAAGGGGCGGGTTAGACGGCGTACTCCAGTGGGGTGCTAGCAAATAATCGGAAGGCACAGCGCCAAGATAGCATCGTACCATTCTGGTGAGTGACGAGTATATTTTGCCCCATGTTTTGTTGTTGTGGCTTTTGAACCGATGCATGTGGAGGCTGTAGGTTTGTTGTTTTCGGGACTGCAACAATATAGCTAGTGGGGTGAAGTTGTGGGCTTGATGCTGCTTTGTATGAAGTCTTTGGGTACCACTACAATTGAAGTGATTATTTAGATTTTTTTTTTCGAGTAGCATGTGTTATATTTTCTCATCTTCGAACCTCTAATACTCATGTAAACTACAGCTAGCTACTTACTGCAGGGCTCCAGAAACTTAGCTTACATTTATTGGAGGCACATTTCCTTTAATTTCTTTTTGGTACAAGTAATGCATGCTTTAAAGAAATGATGTCATTTTTTAAATTTAACTACTAGGTAAAACTCTCTCTGTTTTTCACACTTACATAACCATTTAAGGGATGGTAGGAGGATAGTTTTACGGCAGGTATTTATAATCTATACTATATTACAATTGTACGTAGATTAATTGGCAGCATAAGGATGGACAAGGAGTGGATGCATTTACCTAGGCACACAGATGAGTACCAAAGTGGATTGAAGGAGTTTATAATGTTTGCATTTGCCAAGTCTGCAAGAGGTGACACATTTCATTGCCCCTGCGTCAAATGTGCAAATTTATTTTAGTTAGAGGAAACCATAGTCTATGATCACTTGATCTATAATGGGTTCATGTTAGGGTATACTAGATGGATATTCCATGGTGAGGGTTGGTGTTCTGAAAATGTTGTTGGCACAAATCCACAAGTACAAAATGATCAAGGTGATGAAATAGATAATATGCTAAAGGAAGGACTTGGGTTTTTTTGACAATGGAGCTGGAGATGTAAATTGTAGTGATGATGGGAGTGAGCAGGCTGTAGATGATGAAACCTACTACAGATTAGCAACTGAAGCTAGTGAGGGGTTATACCCATGTTGTCAAACATTCTCAAAGTTACAATTTCTGGTAAGACTACCTAACATAAAGAATATATGGGGAGTCAGTAATGCGTGCTTTGAGTAACTTCTACATCTTCTAAGGGAAGCTCTTCCTGAAGGTGAAAATTTACCCAATAGCTACCATGAGGCAAAACAAAATTTGTTAAGGATGTTGGACTTTCATATGAAAACATCGATGCATGTATAAATGACTGTATGTTATATAGGAAGGAGTATGCCAATGCCTATTCATGTCCTGTTTGTTTGTAAGGTTTCTAGGTGGAAATCAGAGAAAGTAGGTCTTAATTGAAAGTGTGTGCATAAGGTTCCTGTTAAGGTTGTTCGTCATTTTCTACTTAAGAGAAGGTTGCAGAGAAGATTCATGTCTTCAAAGATGGCTCCATACATGAGGTGGCACAATGAAGGTCTTGTGAAGGATGGCTTACTACGGCATCCGGCTGACTCTACTGCATGGAGAGACTTTGAATTTAGGCATCCACAGTTTGGTTCTGAATGTCATAATGTTAAACTTGCTTTGGCAACTGATGGGTTCAATCCATTTAGAACCTTTAATGTTGCCCATAGCACATGGCCTGTTGTGTTGATCCCATACAATGTTCCTCCATGGATGTGCAGGAAGCAATCATTCCTTGTTGATTCCTGGCCCGAAAGCACCTGGAAATAGTATTGATGTGTATTTACAACTCTTAGTGTTGATGCGGCTCGCTGAGAAGCATGCTAGTGGAGATGGGCTTTACCTTAGTACAAAGGGGGTTTCAGCTTCTATAAGAAGCTGGAGAAGCCGTACCCCACCCCATTTGAGGGAGCTTAAGCTTCTGGTGGCTTCAGGGTAAAGTTGAAGGTCTGCAAATAGGGAGTGAGGCCAAGTCTAATTTACTAGTTGGACATGTGTGAAATGGCCATGATGGTGTTTATTGAACTACATTTTTTGTAGTATCGTTGGTGTTCATGATGTAACATCCTGCTGAGAGAACTGCTTGAGATGAATTTTTGTTCTAGATTGTTGTTTGCAAGGTTGAATGTGAGATATAACTAAAAACTGCAGAGGACTACATTCATTTAGCTCTAAGCTCTTCTGAATTTGGCCTTGTAGGTCAAGCATTAGTAGTTGAAGTATAGCCTTTCAGGGACCATTGGTTTTAGCATCAGTTGGGTGTTGCAGCTGCCCTGTTCCTTCCTTACAGATAATTGAAGTTGATCTTTTGCTAGAATCGCATGTTGCCATCAAGCCGGCCAGCAGTCACAATAGACAATTTATGTACCGATTGTTTCTTGTTCCGTGCTAATGCAGGTTTGACCTGATCATTATGGTGAAGGAAAGTGCAGCGAAAGATGATGGTACAGGTGAATGCCCATTGACTTCTGAACCTTCAGAAAATAAGCTAAGGCACAATTTCCGATTAGGAGATATAACATGGGTTAAGCATAGTGGCTCCTCATGGTGGCCAGCACAGGTATGACACATACACCTTCTAATCACTTAATATTTCAATGCACAGACTATGGTTCTTTTATAAGATTGTAGGTTGCCAGTGAATGCCATTGTTACTTTGCACATCACCATAAAATTGACCACGGAACAGATGTTTGACATTTGTAGAACAGTTATATTGATCAATAATGAGTAAGATGAACAGTTTGTAGAGTTCAGGTGCCAATTTCACCATTTTTGTACTTGCATGATGCGAAGCCAAGACAAAGTAGACTTTTGTTTACTGTTATTTGTTCTTGATCCTAGCTTCCCCATGCATATATTTTCACCCAATTCCTGTGTCTGAATTCAAGGTCATTGATGAAGCATGTGTCAGTGGCATGCCTAAGAGGAAGGCGAAACATGATGCCATAGTTCGACTGTATGGCACATGTCAATAGTAAGGGATCCTATTAACATGGTCTACCTTTTTCTTTCTGCGATAATATTACTCATGACAAAAAGTTAATTGTTTTCATCATTATACTTTCAGCTTGTATGTAGACCCTTGGAAGTCTAACGCGGCATTCAAAATGGTATGCACAATCTACTGTCTCATAAGGATGCTGAAACAGTGTCATTTTCGTGCTGCTAGAAATAGGTTTCTAAATGGTTCTGCTGCTTGTATAAACTGATTTTGGTTTTCTAACATTCAAGGAAATTGGTGGTTTTTGTCTTTTCTCTCAAAGTAATATCAATGATATGCCTGTCCTTTTTCAATTTTAAATATTTCTAATATGAATTCATTGTACGCAGATGCTGAAGCAAGAAAATAAGAGTGCCATGGAAGCATTCCATGAGGTGCTTGAGAAGGTAGGGCAGTCTCCTTTGCATTAAGCATGTTATGAATCAGAATTCGGCACAGGTTGTTGACAGCCATGTTTAATCCCACAATGCAGGAGCTGTCTCATGTTAAGTCGCCCAGTGATTATGACGAGGAAGCTGTTAACTCAAAAGGTGAATATCTGTTTTTTGCCTGAAGAATCTACTATGTACAAGTTCTGTATACTCAACATGGTGGTCCTTGTGGACAATGATTTGATCATTCATTTCATCCCCCTCTATTAGTATGATTGTTGTCAACAGTGATATTTTCTGTTTTGTAAAATTCTTCATAATGATGCTAATTGAGAACACATTCTATGGAGAAGTGTTGATGCAAAGGCAATTCATCTTAATGGTCTCGAAATGTCAGACTTTATGAGCAATATTGCTAAATTGAATATCAGAAACATAATATGCAAATTTATTCACTTGTGCTGTCTTTTTTGTGTATTAAGTTGTATTTATACTTGTCATCGGTAAAACAAATTTATTTTTCTTCAGTTGCTTTATATCTAAATATATTTTGTGTGACCAAATTGGCCACAGGCAAGACCTCTTCCAGGAAAGTCAGAAAGCGAGAAGGCTTAAAGAGGTCTGATCGTAGGTGTGTAAAAGAATCAGCAACTACTGAAGGTCTGGGAGACAAAACAGAACAGCGATATGGTGCAGAGCAGGACCAAGAAGTTGGGAGCACTGCAACAACTGGAGTTACTGTTCTGAAAGGAAGAGAGCGAGAAGGTGTGAGACAATCAAGTCCTACTCATGGTAAAGAGCAAGCCATTGATAAAGTTTCTAGTGAAAATTCAGCTGAAGGCTTAAGAGATAAGACACAAAAACATATTTCTTTTGTGCAAGATAAGGAGGATAACAAGATGGCAACAGAAGGAACTTTAATTGTAAGAAGGGAAGGATTGAGACGATCAGCTCGTATCAATACAAAGGAATATTTAGATGCAGGCGAGGACAGCGCATCGCAGCTGAGTGATACAAGTGCGAGTGTAGATGGAGCTGAAGTAGGGAATAAAACATCAGGGAGTCAAAATCAGCACGAAGGTGATGCAATGGTAGACGGAACTTGGGCCCCTGATGCAGAAATAAGAACTATGGTTAGGGATACACTGTTCAGTGACATTATTGCCAGGCAGAATGCTGCTGAAATGGCATATGTAGATGATGTGATAAATGGAATTTGTGATGCTACTGAGGAAAACATGACTGGTGGTGCTACTGCTGCTACAAAGGGTGGACGAGGCATCAAGCGAAGTGGTAGTAGAGCAGAGGCTGAGTCATGTAATGTTACACGAAGAAGGAAAGTGGATAAAGTGCCTATGAGTCACGAAGCAACTGAAGACCCCATGCAAGTGACAAATCCAGAGACCATGAATTACCACATCACGAAGAATAACAATTCAAAGGTCAACGATTCCGACTCTTTGGAAGGGATTATTGATACTACTCCTGTAAGTAGATTCCCTTGTCCATACTCCATACTTCTGAACTCCCCTTATGACCTCGAATTTCATACACTAATTGGGCAAAATTCCACCAGAGCAGGGATGCAGCCACAGCGGAACTGGGGCAAATTAGTGCACGGCAAATCAGGATTATGCAGAGTCTTGCTCTAATTGCTCCATCAGGATCTCCATTTGGCAGAAATGGATTGGTTGCAGCCACCCATCGATAATTCTATGTTGTTTGCTAGGACCTTCCAGCGCGCTTAAAATGTTCGGTGGACTATGGCTAACATTTTGCAGTCCTCAATTCCATGCATTAGTGTTGGAAAAAAAAAATCAAAGCCTCTCTTATGCATCAGCTCTTGTTCGCCTTGAGGTTTTCAGAATCACCTATTTATGGTGCCCGATCTACTTTATTGCATTGCAATTGCTATTCTTCACAGAAGAATTAACTGAATTTGACTGCTATGTACGCACACCATTGGTTCTGTAACAGCACAAATTGGGTCAATATGGTGTCAACTGAATTCATACACCCCCCACTACTAAGTTATTAAGTTAGCCTTTTCTTTCAGAATGCGGTACCGACATGTCAGTAAATTTGAAGCCCATGAGTTTAACCGTTGGAGTTGAAACGGTGTCATCAATGGCTCAACAAAGCATGGCATACTGGTAAAGATTAACACTGCTTGTAAGAGTTCAGTACAGAGGCGTTGCCATGCGTTGCGTACCCAGTGTTGCTTCTTGCCATTGCGGGTACGAGTCAGAGCTGATGACAACCTATTACGCCAAGTCGCCAACTTGTTTCTTGAGCAGTGTGGACCGATATCGGCTGTCCGATCAAGGTAGAGAAGGCCCTATACTTCACCAGATACATCGCTGTGGCACCGTCCCTACCTGTCGGCTGCCCTTCCTGTGGCACTGTCGCTGGTCGTCAGATCTAGTCGTTCCTGTGCCCACCGTGGCGTCCTTACCTATTGGTTGCCCTTCCTGTGGCACCATTGCTGGTTATCAGATCTAGCTGTTCCTATGGTCACCGTGCTGTCTCTACCCACTGGCTGCCCTCCCTATGGCACCCCTCCACCTGTGCTATCGCGAAGCCACGTAGCGCAACCCCGTGATGAGAGGGGAGATAGCATGACCCAGCCCGACGACAAGGGAGGAGGCAGTGCAGCACCGCTAGATCCAAGTGTTGATGTCGCTGAAGAATCTAGTCCTTTCATTATAAATTAATGGCGAGTTTTGATAATTAACGGCAATCTAGTCCTTTCATTATAAATTAATGGCGAGTTTTGATAATTAACGGCAATCAATTTATAGGACTAATATTTTCTATGAATTGACAAAATATGTCAGGTCCTACAATGAGATTGACTTTGGAAAACGTCATGAGTTGATCATAAGTCAAGTTTCCGGATGAAAGATGGTAGATTGAGTTGTTAGTGTAGATTGTCAAGTTTCCGGATCATAAGTCAAGTTTCCGGATAGAATTGTTAGTGTAAATTATCGTACTATTAAAATGTGTCTTATTTAGTAGTTTAAGTCTCATCATGCGTTGATAGCTTAATCTCATTTGGTTTAGCTCTCCGTGGTATGATGCTATTATTAATGAACATGTTTTGCAAATAATTGTGACTCATGCATCTCTCATTGTAGCATGTGATTATACTTTGCAAATATATTTTACAAATGATTAAAGTACATGTATCTACTTCTTGTAGCATGATCTAAATTTGCAAATGTGTTTTGGAAATTGTTGGAGTTCATGCGTTTTCTCTTGGTATGGTTTAAGATTACTTATTGCTATTTTGTTGGACTTAGACTATGGTAGTGACTCTATAGAGTTCTTGTGTTTTCTGCATAGATATAATATGTTTGAGATTATGCAAACAAATGGGTTATGTAACCATCTGATAAGCTTTTCATAGAGTCAAATATCACTTTATTCTGATATCGGAGTCAAAAGTTATAATTATTTTTTTGAGTGTTGTCTGTGCTAAATTTCAAGACCAGTACTACAGCCATTTACCTATGGTATGAAGGTCCAAGCTGGTACTACTGCCCATTAGTTGGCGGTACTACCGTCTAGTATAATCGGTCAGTTCGATTAGGGTCTTCTGTATAACCAGACTTTGTATGGCAGTTTTCTCAGAGAACATATTTTTGAGATATTCTTATCACTTTAGGTTGGTATGATCACACTTTGTGTGGCAGTGCTACCATACCTTTTTGTGACAACTAGTTTTGAGCATTTATGCTAAATAGCCGTTGGCACTGGTACTACCACCATGCAAAGTGTGGTACTACCGTTCTTGTTGATTTCATCTCCAATGGCTAGTTTTTATGGTGAGAGTTATAAATACCTCTTGGTTGGTTGTGAGATAATCCTTTAGTACTCCATTTCATTCTTTTGAGCTAGGGTGATCTTCTCCTCTTAATTGTGTATGTACTGCACATTGTGAGTAAAGAGAGGTTTTCTGATAGCATATATTGCATCTAAAGATGTACTGAGTATCTACTTGAGCTTGTGCATATGATGCCCTTGATGAGAGTCAAGTAAGGGGCTTGGCCTATTGCTCTTGGAGGTTGTTAACTCGTCGACAGCATGGAGGCGTTGTAGTCCGGTGATCTTCTGAAAAAACTTGTGAGAAGGCCTATTGTGTTGTGAAGGTTGGATCTCATCTGCCCAGAGCAGGAAAGAGCTACCACTAGTGAAATTGAGGTATTTAGGTTAATTCGTGGAGTCAGTCTAATTCATTTAGGCATATCTTAACATGGACTAGAGAGACCGGCAAGTTTTCGAATACCACGGTAAAAATAGATTATATCAATTGTGGTTTGGTTTTTTGTGCTCGATTTACATTCTTGCAATTTACATTCCTAGAATTAAATTGCTCGCTTGTCGCCGTAGGATTGCAAACCATGACATAGACTTAGGTTGTTGGTGCATTTAGTGAGACTAGTTGATTTAGACCTTAATTATGCAAAACTATTTTGATTTACTCTTCTGCATATAAACTCGATTTTAGCTAAAAAAATTAAAAGCATCTATTCAGCCCTCTCTAGTCAGCCTCCTCGACCTTACAGTCACATAGATGTCACCTCCCATTCCCATTTGTTCCACCCCTCCTCTCTCGGATCTCTCTCCTACCTCCAATGACCACGACCACAACGGCGATGACCGCCGTGTAGACGCCTCCCCATGGGTCACTGCACCCTCCATGGCATCCCCCACGGTGCTGCTCTACAGTGTGTCCCTGTCAGGCTAGCGCTAGACCACATCATAAAAAATGCGGCGTGGCGGAAGCACTTGATGCTTGTCATGACAATGAAGTCAACACTCGACCTCCTCTCCTCGTCGGTCTACCCGTCGCCCAACTCCACCTCACTGCTCCTCGGCTTGCCCACTACCGTCGCTGAAGCCTCCCTCCACATGCTGACCCACGCCCTCGAGTCTGCCTCCCCCAAGGTCGTCGACCCTACCCTCAATTGTGTCGCTAAGCTCCCTTACCACTACCTCCTCCTTGGTGACCTCGGCGTCGCCAATGATGACTCCCCTACCTCCAAGCTCTTTGCTGCTATCCTCTCCTGTGGCTCGCTCATCGACAATGCCATGTAGCTTGCTATCCTCCGTGGTGGGTGCGATTTGAGCACCTACTGCACTCCTCCTCGTCAATGCCCTCTCGAGTCAGTGATTGCATCTAGGTAGTTAACGAACTACGTGCAGATTTGACAAGACATATCTCCTACCTGGACATGCAGTACCCTCATCGTGATCTTGCCTATGTAAGTTCAAACTCCATTAAGTTGATTTTGGTGATAATGATAAATATAATTGTGAAACTAATATACTTATTAATTATGATATTGCCTAGTTTCATTTGGATGTAATGAATGATAAATGCTATTGTAAGACTAACATGTTTGATTGATTATGATCTCACTTGGATAAAAAGGTGAAATAACAGAGATATGCATTCGATATCTTATTCTTATAACATAGTATATTCTTTGGATTCAAAATATAGATTAAACTCAACAAAAGTCTAAGCTAAATTTGTGCATATATTTTTCACTATATATTTTTGTATGCACACATTTAGAAAGGGTTCGATACATATTTTGTGGTTTCATTAGTATTAATCCATATCCCTTTTTCACATATTAAGGATTTTTTTACTTTGAAACGTAGCCTTTGAGCATATATAACTTGTATAGTTCATATACACTCATAATCGGGTTGTCATTTAGGTCCTCCATTATGTGTTAACGGTTGGATGATTAATGACAACCGGATGTATATACTTAGCTAGCAATTAATCTCAAAGATAAACATTTACATTCAAATGAATTAATTGCATAAGAAAGTTTATTTTATAGTATACAATTGTTATGTACATGTTATATACTCGCACATCAATTTATATATCATTACTTGTTGAGATTGTCATGAATTATTAAAAAGAAAAAGATTGTAGAATCTAGTTCCTCCATTATGAGTTATAATTGATTTATGGACTAATATTTTTCATAAATTAGATGAATAGATTAGGTTCCATAAATAAGGATGATTTAGGATGAATTCATGTGTTGAAATTCATCAAGTCAATATGTGGGATGGAAAAATGGCTTCATAAGTTGAAAGCCATCAAGTGAAGAATGCATAATAAGTTAATGCATATCAAGACAATTTCCCGAACTTAAAGTAAAGATGTGAGTCATCAAGCTACAAGAGATTACTTGAGGCAAAAGTATGACTAGCTAGGGCTAAGATTGTGTTTTTAATCTTTTACTGATTTTGGTGTTTGATTAGAAGACCGAATTGCTAGTATATGTTGTCGTACTATTAAGAGGGATCATATCTAGTAGATTGAGTCTTATCATGTGCTGATAGCTCAACCTCACTTGCTCTAGCTCTCCGTAACATGATGCTTATATTTGTGGATGTGTTTTACAAATAGTTAAAGCTCATGTATTGAATCCTTGTAACATGGGACTATACATTGCGAATATATTTTGTAAGTATTTGAAGTCTATGTTTCCTACTCCTTGTGATATAAGGCTCATATTTGCAAATATATTTTACAAATAGTTGAAACTCATACATAATCCTTGTAGCATGTGACTTAGATTTACGAATGTATTTTACAAACGTGTAAAGTCCATGCACCTATATCTTGTGTCATGATTCTAAAAGTGTGCAAATATGTTTTCCAACTTGTTGAAAATCATAGTTGATCCTTGTGTGCATAATACTATAATTTGCAATTGTGTTTTGCAAGATTTGTTGAAATATATGTACTTGATAGGAAAATCGGAACTACTGGTCTATGTGGCACGATACTATCGAAAATCGAAACTACCGACATGTGTTATGCGGTACGATCGAAAATCGGTAGTACCGGTATATGCTGTGTGGTACAACTGATTGTCAAATCTATCATCTCTGTGTGAACGGTCTGAGCGACGTGCGGAAGTACCAGCTCTGTATGAGCGATACTACCGGAAGTCGGTAGTACTGGCTCTGTGTGAGCGGTACTATCAAACTTCGGAAGTTTCAAATTTTTTTGCGATACATTTTTTCCAGACAGACACCTTTGTGGATGTTTTCTCCTCCCTAGAAAAATGATAGTTTCGCAGGTGTCCAGCAGTACAATCGGATTTCGGTAGTACCGAACTTTGTATGGCAGAGCTACCGATTTTGCTGATAATGGCTAGTTTTTTTACCACTGCGAGGGGAGCGGTAGTTTCGGTTTTATAACGGTGGAACTACCAAAAATCCTAATTTTTTAGGAGCTTTGCTTCCAACGGCTAGTTTTTGTGGTGTAGGCTATAAATACCCCCTTGGCCGGTTGGGAGACAATCTTTGTCACTTTATTTTACTCTCTTGAGTTAGTGTGAGTTTCTCCACTCAATTATGCATGTGTTACACATTTTGAGCAAAGAGAGAGGTCTCTAGTTGCATATATTGCATCTAGAGATGGATTTCAAATCTACTTGAGTATGTCCATTCGTTGCACGTGGTGAGAGTCAAGTGAGGGGCTTAACTTTTTACTATTAGAGTTTGCAAATTCCTAGATAGTGTTGGAGGTATCGTGCGCGGTGATCTTCTCAAAGAAGGTTGTGAGAAGACCTGGCAAAATGTGAAGGTTAGAACTCACTTACCTGGAGCTGGAAAGAACTACCACCAGTGGATTTGAGGTGGAAGGCTTAATTGGTGAAGCCAGTCTAATTAGTTTGGGCTAACCTCAATGTGGACTAGGAGAGACCGACAAGTCTCTGAACACCACGGTAAAAGGAATAATTTCAATTGTGGTTTGTTTTCTTGTGCTCAATTTATATTCAAGCAATTTATATTTATAGAATTAAATTGATCTCTAGGTTGTTGGTGTACTTAGGTGAATCTAGGTGTGTTAGGCTTTATTTGTGCTAAACCAATTTGAGTTAAGCTTTTGCATTATATACTTGATTTTAGCCAAATAGAAATTGAAAATAATTGATAGAAGAGTTTTTTAAGACCACCTATTCACCCCTCTCTAGTCGGCCTCCTCGATCTTACAACCTGTACACCACATCTCAGTGAACGATGACCAGTGCGAGGGTGCTGCAAGCGAGCCCCTTTGAGGAACAAATGTAGATGTACATCACAATCCTCGTAGATCACCTTTGGAGATTATTTGTTGTTGACTTGCCTAATGAGACTGTTGATATTTTGTGATTCTTTGAGGACCCCAGAGGCACACAGAGCTGCATACAAAATATTGTGGCAAAGTGTGATGAGTAGTTTGTTCCAATCATGTACAAAGTGTTTTCTTTTTCACATGTACAGAGTGTTTTCTTTTTCACATCAATTTTGTCATTGGTCACATCACACAATTTTTTCTAGAGTATCAATCTACAATATGTATTGACAAAGTTGCAAGGTGGACAAGTTGGGGTTCATGATTTGTTTAAAGTCATGTACCCTCAGACTACTGTAAAACAATATGTTGTTATATCACCACTTTTTATTCATCATAATTGTTTGTCATTGTTGCTTTCTTGCATTAACTTTTTGTTCTATTTTTTTGCATCCATAAATAACAGAAATACCTATAGGTTTTGTGTAAGAAAGATGCTTGAATGTCACAACGGCAGGAGTTTAATTGGTCACAGCATGGTACTAAACAAATATTACATTTTTGCAGCTTTTCGCTTCTTATTGGAGCTTAACGCTTTTTATATTCAACATTTTTTGTGATACAGTCTAACATAGAAGATTACAAGAAGAAGCTTGCTCACAGGCTCATATACTATCACTTCAATGACCTAAACCCTTGCGAACCTTTGACTGATTGGCCTATGATGATCTTCCCTTTTCCCATATTTTTTTGTATGATTCACAATTTTTTCGGATGAAACTGCTCTGTGTAAGCATGTGAATTTGCAAGTACTCATCACTATACTCCATTTTGATACAATGTTACATAGTATATGTAAATCTCATATGTAAGCCAATGATGGTACCACCACTTCAATATTGGTATATCTATTATACGTCACATTTAGTTTTAAAATGTAGCATACTTCTAAACCATGGTTAGCTATCCTATTCTACACTATGCAAATGATAGGGTCTTGTTCTTCTCTAAATTGTCGTTCCATGTTCCTAGAGTTAACATTGTTTTGTAAAATTAATTTTTTGTGTTATATTATGTACTTAACATTCTCATCAAGAACTATCTTAATATTTTATCCTATAAACTATTCAAGATTCACGATGTTTCATGAGGTCACGACTTGCTTCATGAGGTTTTATGACTAAGTTTCATATCGTTACATAAAGTTTTCAAGAGATTTCATGACTAGGTTTCATAATATTTCATAATGTTTCAAGACTAACTTTCATGAAGTTTTTGTAGCAGCTCCACGAAGTTGAATTCCAAGTTTCATGAGGTTTCATAAAATTTTAGGAGGTTTCATTACTATGTTTTATGAGGTTTCACGACTAAGTCTCAATATTTTATTTTGTAAACTATTCAAGTTTTATGGGGTTTCATGAGATCTCAACTTGTTTCATGAGGTTTCATGACTAGGTTTCGTGAAGATTAATGAGGTTTTATGTCTAAATTTCATTAAGTTTCAAGATGTTTCATGACTAAGTTTCAGAACTGTTGACACATTTGGCACTGTAGCAACTTTTTTAAAAAAAATTGGCCCCCAGATGCCCATTTTTCCAAATCTAGCCCCATTTGTAAGCTTAGTAATCGCGGTATGTGACACTTGTCATCTGTGCACTATAGTAGACTGGCAGATCCTACCGAGCCATTAGAAATCAGCATGTAATAAATGCATGTAATTAATTAACATTTAGTAATCATTATTAGCACTAGTTAGCATTAATTAATCATGATTATCACTAATTAAGCATTGTATTACATAATTAGCGCTCACTGTGAGGGGCCAGTGCACCTACCAAGCTCGGTGGGTCTATAGACGGGGATAGATTTGTAAAAATAAATGTTCGGAAGCCAAATTTGAAAAAAAGGGTTGCAATGCCACTTATGTGAATAGTTCTATGTTTTATGAGGTTTTAAGGCTAACTTGAAGTTTCATGAATTTTATTTTGTAGCGAATTCTCGAAGTTGGACTCCAAGTTTCATGAGGTTTTACAAACTGTTAGAACGTTTCATGACTAAGTTTTAGGATATATTATGAATAAGTTTCATGGTGTTTCATTAGGTTTTATGTCTAAATTGACTAAGTTTTATAAGGTTTCATGTCTAAGTTTTATGGTGTTTCATAAAGTTTCAGAAGATTTCATGCCTAAATTGAGCAAGTTTCATGAGGTTCTATGATTAAGTTTCATGATATTTTTAAGAGGTTCCATGATGAGGTTCCATGGTGTTTTCATGCAGTTTTATGACATTTTTAACAAGTTTCATGACTAGGTTGCATGATATTTTTATGCGATTTCATGACTAGGTTTCATGAATTTTCATGTGGTCCTATGTCCAAGTCTCATGATTAAGGTTCACGAATTTTTATAAAGTTTTGTCAAGTTTCATGAGATTTGATAACCAAATTTCATCAGGTTTCATGATTAAGTTTTATGAGTTTTCATGAAATTTCATGAGGTTTCCTGTTTTGGTCTCATGAGGTCCCATGACAAAGTTTCACGAGACTTCATGTATTGGTTTTATCAGGTGCCATGACTAATTTCCATGATGTTTCATGAGATTTCTAGAAAACATTTCATGGGTTCTATGAGGTTGCTTTAAGTTTTGTGATGTTTTCACAGGTTTTCAAGAGGGGCTCAATGGGGGGTGATTGTGCTCCAGCTCAACTATGCTAACCACCTGCTTCTCATCCCTCTTAACAATCACCATCTTAGCTTTGTAGTTAGTATTGCATGGTTTGTTGCTCTTTCATGAGCTGTTGTTGCCAGTTGCTCCATCACCTTATTTTTGTATTGTGTTCAGAGTGGCAGGCGAACACATACTTGTTGTAGTCTCCTGTAACTTGCTTCTTGGTGTTGGTTGAAACCTTTGTTTCAAAGCTAGCAGTAAATGCATAATCATAGCAGTACTTTTGTATTTCCTCTATTGTGAAGAACTCCATACCAACATGGGGTTTTGCAGGCTGCAAGATGACACAATCTGTATCGTTATCTTATCGATCCATTTCTTCATTGTCTACATCCTCATCCCTTTGATCATTATTTTTGGCTAATAAAACTTTTGCAAAGGCATCCTTCGTTTCATTATCTTGTGTAGTACAAATCTTATCTAATGTCATAGCAACACTTTTGACTATGGGTGGAACTGCATGCATATACACCAAAAGGATGGATTTTTAGCACATAAACCAAGTGGAACACCACATAAAACATTCTCATAAAAGAATTTCAAATAGAAACAAGTCAGGCATTTCGTTGAACACATGCATGCAAAGTAGACATGGAGAGAAAAGCACAGATCTTGCCTAAGACATGGTGGAGTAACAGACAAGTGGAGATTGCAGACAATGTTTTGAACGTGCTTGAGGAGTTTGAACAAAGTGATTGAAGCCGACGACGAGGGGATTTGAAATGAAGGAGGATGACAGGTGCAGGGCTCTGGCTAGGACGGTGAGGTTTCCCTTGCATGCAAAACTAAGGAGGATAGCATCACTCGAGCTCCATGTGCGTGATAGTGGAGGACGGCGTGGTGTCGGGATGAGGCCAGATGGTAGCTGGATAGAGAAGACGACATCGGCAGTGAGCTCTCTAAAAAGGTAAGCGTGTGTAGGAGGACGAAGGGGAGTTCCGCGCACCCGATCGCTATCTCAGGATAAACGATGGGATGTTATAGTGTGTGGATCAGATCCAAATGGTGTACCATACTGTAGTAGTCATCTTTCTGATAATTGAAAAGGCCAACAATAATAACCCAACAAGGCCAATAACACCCACCCATCCCTTTTTCCTTCCTCCTCAGTAGGCGAGCACGTAGGACCTCCTCGGGCGCTACATCTCACTACCAACGAAGCAGTAGCCCATTCCACCCAACCACCTGCCCTCCTCGCCCCGTCGTCCAATGTGACATAGTACATGTAAATCCTATACGTAAGCCTACGATGGTACCGCCACTTCAATGTTGGTGTTTCTGTGATACGTCATATTTCGTCTAAAAATGTAGCATACATCTAAACCATGATTAGATATCCTATTCTACACTATGCAAATGATGGGGGTCATGTTCTTCTCTGAATTGTAGTTCCATGTTCCTGGAGTTACATTGTTTTGTAAAATTAATTTTCAATGTTCTATTTTGTGCTTAACATTCTTGTCAAGAATTGTCTTAATATTTAATTTATAAACCGCTCAAGTTTCACAATGTTTCATGATGTCTCAGTTTGTTTTATGAGGTTTTGTGACGTTTCATAAAGTTTCAGGAGGTTTCATGATTAAGCTTCATGAGATTTCATGACTAAGTTTTACGGTGTTTTATAAAGTTTCAAGACTGACTTTTATGAAGTTCCATGAAGTTTTTATAGGAGCTCCATGAAGTTGAATTCCAAATTTTATGAGATTTCATAAGGTTTAAACAGATTTCATTACTATGTTTCATGAGGTTTCACGACTAAGTCTTAATATATTATTTTGTAAACTACTCAAGCTTCACAAGGTTTTATGAGGTCTTAGCTTGTTTCATGAGGTTTCATGACTAGATTTCATAAAGATTACTGGGGTTTTATTTCTTAGTTTTGTCAAGTTTCAAGATATTTCATTACTAAGTTTCATAAAGTTTTAAGACTAACTTAAAGTTTCATGAAGTTTTTTATAGTAGATTCATGAAGTTGAACTTTAAGTTTTATGAGGTTTCGTAAAGTTTCAGGAGGTTTCATGACTAAGTTTTATGAAGTTTCATGATGTTTTATTAGGTTTTATAAAGTTGTAGGAGGTTTCATGTCTAAATTGCTAAGTTTCAAGAAGTTTCATGTCTAGGCTTCATAGTGTTTCATAAAATTTTAGAAGGTTTCATATCTAAATTGACTAAGTTTCATGAGGTTCCACTAAGTTTTATAACATTTTCAAGCACTTCCACGACTAGATTTCATGATGTTTTTATGCAGTTTCATGACTAAGTTTCAAAAATTTTCATGTGGTGCTATGTCCAATCTCATAATTAAGGTTCACAAATTTTCATGAAGTTTAGTCAAGTTTCATGAGATTTGATGACCAAGTTTCATAAGGTTTCATGACTAAGTTTTACGAGTTTTCATGAAGTGGCATGAGGTCTCATGTTTTGGCTTCACGAGGTCCTATGACTGAGTTTCATGAGGCCTCATGTATTAGTCTTACAAGGTACCATGACTAAGTTCCATGGTGTTTTATGAGGTTTCTGGAAAAAAAATCATGGGTTCCATGAGGTTGCATTAAGTTTCATGACGTTTTTCACAAGTTTTTAGGAGGGGCTCAATGAGGGGTGATTGTGCTCCAGTTCAGCTAGGTCGACCAGCCACTTCTTATCCCTCTTAACAACCACCATCCTTGCTTTGCAATTGGTATTGTGCAGTTTGTTGCTCTTCCGTGAGCCGCTGCTACCACTTGCTCCATCACCCTTTTTTGTGTTGTGTTCAGAGTGGTAGACGAACTAATACCTGTTGTAGTCTACTGTAATTTGACTCTTGGTATTGCTTGAAACTTTTGGTCGAAAGCTAGCAGTAAATGCATAATCATTGTAATAATTTTGTGTTTCCTCTATTGTGAAGAACTCTATGCCAACATAGGGTTTCACATGCTGCGAGATGACACAATCCGCATCTTTATCTTGTTGATCCATTTCTTCATTGTCTATGTCCTCATCCCTTTGATCATTACCTGTGGCCAATAAAGCTTCTGCAAAGACATCCTTCGATTCATATCTTGTGCAGTACTAATCTTATCCAATGTCATACTGATACATTCAACCATGGGTGGAACTACCTGCACATACACCAAATAGATGAATTTTAGCACAGAAACTAAGTGAAACATCACACGAAACATCCAACTTAAAGAATTTCAAATAGAATCAAGCCAGAAATTTCATCAAACATTATGCAAGAAAAGTAGGGCAGAGTAACATACAAGTGGAGATTATAGACAATATTTCAAACGCACTTGAGGAGTTTGAACAAGGTGACTGAAGTCGGCGACAAGAGGATTTGAAACGGAGGAGGACGGCAGGCGCGGGGTTCCGACCGGGACGACATCGCTCGAGCTCCACGTGCGCGATAGCGGAGGATAGCACGACGTGAGATGAGACAGGACGGTGGCCGGATGGAGAGGACGATGTCGGCATGAGCTTCCTAGAAAGGTAAGTGCATGTAGGACCGGAGAGAATTTCGTGCGCTTATATCAAAATAGACAGTTAAATACTATATTATTTAGACCAAATCTAAAAATATACTATATTACAGTAGTGCTCTTTCCGACAGACCCACCCATCCCTTTCCCCTTCCTCCTCGGTGGGCGAGCACGCAGGGCCGTCTCAGCGACGCATCTCACTACCACGAACACGAAGCAGCAGCCCATACCACCCAGCCGCCCGCCCTCCTCGCCCTGTCGTCCAAGCCGCAGCAAGCCCAGCCCCGGCTCGAAGCGGGCGAAGCCCTACTCAGAAGCTCACGCCCCTGCCGAGCCGCGACCCACCGGGTGCTCGCTCTCCGGGCGACGGCTGCGGCGGAAGCGCGCGAGGCGACTCCAGTAGGTAAAGTGTTCCGTTCCCCATTCGCTTCCTTTTGCGTCCGATCAGCGATCGGCGTCGCGTTTTGGTCATGATGTGTGCGGATTTTGCGTGGTTGGTAGAGTTGGTGGGTTCTGTGACCTAACTCGATGTGGGTGTGAAAGTTATGATGGTACACTGGAAGATGAGGTGCGATATTGCGATCGTAGTTTCTACAGTAATTTGCCGCATTTTAGATCCATCTGCCAGTTCAGTCGTTAGTAGTCATCAGGACCACTATAAGATTAATGTGGTTGCTGGTGTCCCATTTTTAAACTAGTTGCTGGTGTCCCATGAATCGTATGCTTTTCAGGGGACTACGCCCAGCTTCCCTAGAATGCAGCTCGCTGAGAAGCAAGCTAGTGGAGATGGGCTTTACCTTAGTACAAAGGGGGTTTGAGCTTCCGTAAGAAGCTGGAGAAGCCGCACCCCACCCCACCCCATTTGAGGGAGCTTAAGCTTCCGGTGGCTTTAGGGTAAAGCTGAAGGTCCGCAAATAGGGAGTGAGACCAAGTCTAATTCACTAGTTGGACATGTGCTACATGGCCATGATGGTGTTTATTGAACTACATTTTTTGTAGTAACGTTGGCGTTGATGATGTGACATCCTGCTGAGAGAAGAGAACTGCTTGAGATGAATTTTTATTGTAGATTGTTGTTTGCATGATTGAATGTGAGGTATAACTAAAAACATCAGAGGACTACATTCACTTAGCTCTGAGCTCTTCTGAATTTGACCTTGTATGTCAAGCATTACTAGATGAAGTGTAGCCTTCTAGGAACAATTGGTTTTAGCATCAGTTGGGTGTTGCAGCTGCCCTGCTCTTTCCTTACAGACGATTGAAGTTGATCTTCTGCTAGAATAGCATGTTCCCATAGGCCATCAAGCCGACCAGCAGTCACATTGGACAATTTATGTACCAATTGTTTCTTGTTCCGTGCTAATGCAGGTTTGAACTGATCATTATGGTGAAGGAAAATGCAGTGAAAGATGATGGTACAGGTGAATGCCCATTGACTTCTGAATTTGCAGAAGATAAGCTAAGGCACAATTTCCGATTAGGAGATATAACATGGGTTAAGCATAGCGGCTCCTCATGGTGGCCAGCACAGGTATTACACATGCACCTTCTAAAAACTTTATATTTCAATGCACAGATTATGGTTCTTTTATAAGATTGTAGATTGCCGGTGAATGTCATTGTTACTTTGCACATCAGCATAAAATTGACCGCTGGACAGATGTTTGACATTTGTAGTAGAACAGTTATATTGATCAATAATGAGTAAGATGAACAGTTTTGTAGAGTTCAGGTGCCAATGCCACCATCTTTGTATTTGCATGATGCGAAACCAAGACAAAGTAGACTTTGTTGATTGCTATTTGTTCTTGATTCTAGCTTCCCCATGCATATATTTTCACCCAATTCCTGTTTCTGAATTCAAGGTCATTGATGAAGCATGTGTCAGTGGCAAGCCTAAGAGGAAGGCAAAACATGATGCCCTAGTTCGACTGTATGGCACATGTCAATAGTAAGGGATCCTATTAACATGGTCTGTCTTTTTCTTTCTGTGATGATATTTCCTCATGACAAAAAGTTAATTGTTTTCATCATTATACTTTCAGCTTGTATGTAGACCCTTGGAAGTCTAACGCGGCATTCAAAATGGTATGCACAATCTTCTATCTCATAAGTATGCTGATGCAGTGTCATTATTTTCGTGCTGCTAGAAATAGGTTTCTAAATGGTTCTGCTGCTTGTATAAACTGATTTTGGTTTTCTAACATTCAAGGAAATTGGTGGTTTTTGTCTTTTCTCTCAAAGTAATATCAATGATATGCCTGTCCTTTTTCAATTTCAAATATTTCTAATATGAACTCATTGTACGCAGATGCTGAAGCAAGAAAATAAGAGTGCCATGGAAGCATTCCATGAGGTGCTTGAGAAGGTAGGGCAGTCTCCTTTGCAGCATGTTATGAGTCAGAATTCAGCACAGGTTGTTGACAGCCATGTTTAATCCCACAATACAGGAGCTGTCTCATGTTAAGTCGCCCAGTGATTATGACGAGGAAGCTGTTAACTCAAAAGGTGAATATCTGTTTTTTGCCTGAAGAATCTAATATGTACAAGTTCTGTATACTCAACATTGTGGTCCTTGTGGACAATGATTTGATCATTCATTTCATCCCTCTCTATTAGTACGATTGTTGTCAACAGTGATATTTTTTGTTTTGTAAAATTCTTCATAATGATGCTAATTGAGAACAACACGTTCTATGGAGAAGTGTCGATGCAAAGGCAATTCATCTTAATGGTCTTCAAATGTCAGACTTTATGAGCAATATTGCTAAATTGAATATCAGAAACATAACATGCAAATTTATTCACTTGTGCTGTCTTTTTTGTGTATTAAGTTGTATTTATACTTGTCATCGGTAAAACAAATTTATTTTTCTTCAGTTGCTTTATATCTAAATATATTTGTGTGACCAAATTGGCCACAGGCAAGACCTCTTCCAGGAAAGTCAGAAAGCGGGAAGGCTTAAAGAGGTCTGGTTGTAGGGGTGTAAAAGAATCAGCAACTACTGAAGGTCTGGGAGACAAAACAGAACAGCGATATGGTGCAGAGCAGGACCAAGAAGTTGGGAGCACTGCAACAACTGGAGTTTCTGTTCTGAAAGGAAGAGAGCAAGAAGGTGTGAGACAATCAAGTCCTACTCATGGTAAAGTGCAAGATATTGATAAAGCTTCTAGTGAAAATTCAGCTGAAGGCTTAAGAGATAAGACACAAAAGCATATTTCTTTTGTGCAAGATAAGGAGGCTAACAAGATGGCAACAGAAGGAACTTTAATTGTAAGAAGGGAAGGATTGAGACGATCAGCTCGTATCAATACAAAGGAATATTTAGTTGCAGCTGAGGACGTCAAATCCCAACTGAGTGATACAAGTGCGAGTGAAGGTTTAACTGAAGTAGGGAATAGAACATCAGGGAGTCAAAATCAGCACAAAGATGATGCAATGGTAGATGGAACTTGGGCCCCTGATGCGGAAATAAGAACTATGTTTAGGGATACACTGTTCAGTGACATTAATGCCAGGCCGCATGCTGCGGAAATGGCATATGTAGATGATGTGATAAATGGAATTTGTGATGCTACTGAGGAAACCATGACTGGTGGTGCTACTGCTGCTACAAATGGGGGACGAGGCATCAAGCGAAGTAGTACTAGAGCGGAGGCTGAGTCATGTAGTGTTACACAAAGACTGAGGAAAGTGGATAAAGTGATTATGAGTCGAAACGAAGCAACTGAGGACCCCATGCAAGTGATAAATCCGGAGACCATGAATTACCACATCACGAAGAACAGCAATTCCAAGAACAACGATTCCAACTCTTTGGAAGGGATTATTGACACTACTCCCGTAAGTAGATTCTCTTGTCCATACTTCATACTTCTGAACTCCCTTATGACCTCAAATTTCATACACTAATTGGACAAAATTCCACCAGAGCAGGGGTGCGGCCACAGCGGAACTGGGGCAACTTAGTTCGCGGCAAATCAGGATTATGCAGAGTCTTGCTCTAATTGCTCCATCAGGATCTCCATTTGGCAGAAATGGATCGGTTGCAGCCACCCCTCGATAATTCTAAGTTGCTTGCTAGGACCTTCCAGCACGCTTAAAATGTTGAGTGGACTATGGCTAACATTTTGCAGTCCTCGATTCCATGCATTAGAGTGTTGGAAAAAAAAAATCAAATCCCCTCTTATACACCAGCTCTTGTTCTCCTTGAACTTTTAAGAATCACCTATGTATGGTGCCCGATCTAATTTATTACATTCCAATTGCTGAATTTGACTGCTATGTAAGCACACCATTGGCTCTGTAACAGCACATAACGGGTCAATATGGTGCCAACTGAATTCATATACCCCCACTACTAAGTTAATAAGTTAGCCATTGTTTTCAGCATGCACTACTTACATGTTAGTAAATCTGAAGCCCACAAGTTTAACCGTTGGAGTTGAAACGGTGGCGTCAATGGCTCGACAACGCATGGCTCTGGTAATTGTAAACAGTGCTTGTATGAGAAGAGTTTACAGGGGCGTTGCCATGCGCTGCATACCCAGTGGTGCTTCTTGGCCACTGCAGGTACGAGTCAGAGCTGATGGCAACCTATTACACCTATTTGTTTCTTGAGCAGTGCAGGACTGATGGATGCATCAAATCTTTCTCCTACCTGGAAGTTTCCAGTGACGGTGAGACCGTCAGAGAGACTGTTATCGCTTCGCAAGCAGCACGGTACGCATCGAGAGAGCCTGTCGGCATGCAAGACATGATGTCACGTCTACATATAATCCATTTAAAGGTAGAAGGATCAAGATATACGTACCCTGTTCGCTGCACGGCAAAGTCAGCTCAGGACGGAGCAAAAGGGATTTAATTATTAGGAAACCAGGGATAAGGTTTTCGTTTAAACGGATTCTTTCCATTTAAACGAATCTCTATCCATATTGGGCACCTCACCCTCTCCTATAAATAGAGAGCTATATGGCTGATTTTGTACCCAATGCATATGAAGCAATAAAGAAAGACCAGGAGTTCTCTCTACCTCTCTCTGTGTTCAATCTATTATTCTGTTGCTTTGTGATTGATTCGTTCTTGTTCTAAGCAGAGAAATTGCTCGGACTGGTTGCCAGCGAGGGTTCCTCAACACGTTATCAGCACGAATCGCTCCGGTGAATGAAGGTAATCATCGAAGCACTTAATAGATTGGTTTTCTAGATCGCTTTGAATTTGTATTTTTTCTTCGCGTTCTAGATTGGTTTTCTACGGTGCAAATCCGCCCTAATCTACCGTGAGCGACACAAAGTCGCGGCACAATGTCGATCGGTAGATTGCGAAACGGGGTAGATGTTGATTGCACTGTAGAAACAATGCAAATCCGCCCTAATCTACCGTGAGCAGATCTGAAGTCACCGGCACAATGTCGATCGGTAGATTGTGAAAAGGGGTAGATGTTGATTGCATCGTAGATTAGAAACGAAAATTTTATGCATCTTTTCTGTTCGATAATTGCACAAGAAAAGATTCGCAAGGGCGGCCCTGCATGGCCACCGCGCCTGTATGCGCACCGTCTCCCGGCATGAGGCAACACTCGGTCGCCGTCGCACCCGCATGTGCACCAACAGCCGGCCCCCGCACGGGCCGTCGTTGTCGTAGTCGTCGCATCGGCCCCGGCCGCACGCGCCCCGCACGGCGCGCCACTCCGCCCCACGGTGCCACCGCCGTCGGCCCGAAGCCCGCGCACGCGCCCCGCATGGCATGCCACCGCCGGCCTCGCGCCGCGCGCCCGCCGCGCGCCGCCGCCGCCGCGCCCGGCTTCTCGCTGCGCGCATCGCGCCGCCATACTAGCCTCGGCTTCGCGCTGAACGCCGCGCGCGCCATCGGCTCCTCGCTGCGCTGCATGCGCGGCGCGCCGCCGACGTCTCGACTCCTCCACTCAGCGCTGCATGCGCGCGACGCCGATGACACCTCGGCCCCTCCGTTGCGTGCCCGCGCGCGCATCTTCCGCCCGCCCGACCTCCTCGCTGCTGCGCTGCGCGCGCCGCGCCGCCTCGGCCTCCTCGCGCTGCGCTGCGCGCCGCCGCGCTGCCGTCGGTCTCCTCGCCGGCCCCCCGCCACGCGCCGCCGCTGCGCGGCGCCGCGCGCCCCCCGCCTCCACCCGTGCGCCGCGCCTCGCCTCACCGTGCCGCGCCGCGCGCGCGCGCGCGATCCACATTTGCGCATGTCACGCACGACGACGCGCCGCAAGCCTCGGCCGCGCCACCCCACGCCACGCCGTTTTGCTCCTTCCGCGCGCGCGCGCACACGCGAACCTTGGACGTCGGTCGCTCGTCGCCCCACATGGCGTCGCCCCGCCTCCGCGCGCGCGCGCATGCCGCCGCCACAGTGTGAACGGGCGAATGGGCGCATGGGCGATAACGGCCGAAAAGTGGGCGGGCAAAGAAAAAAAAGGCGGGGCGGCGGGTGAAGGGTAGCCCGGGAAAATTTGCAGTAAGCCCCTCGAAAATTCTAGATATTACGTAAAATTTCTCTGAATTGAAAATTTTACGTATAGATCCCCAGAAAATGCAAAATTTACTGAAAATTTGTATTCTAGCATAAAAGGGTCTCGGGAACCCGAATTTTGCATTATTTTCAGCATTTGAAGCTTGTTTATTTATGCCATTATTGTTTTATATATTTTCTGTATTTATTTACTGTTTTTGATTAATTGTAATTATTTAATTGCTTTTAATCACTGAAAATTAGCAGTAAATTATGAAAAATGTATAGAGAATTATGGAACATTACGAGAATTTATTGTACCATTTATTTACCTGCAGTAAATAATTTTATGCATGTTTACCTGAAGTAAACTTATATGTTCCATTCATCACATGTAGATGACTGGCATCACGAACCGGGAGTTCGAGGAGCTTGCCCAACATAGCAAGAACTATCTGACGTGGGCATCCGATGTCGAGATAGTACTTAGAGCCAGGAAGCTCCGCGCAGCTATTGGGATTGGCGGACGGCATGACGCCAAACCTACACCTGAGGAAAATGATCAGGCACTTCATTTCCTTAGGCACCACCTCTGCATTACTCTCAAGAATGAGTATATGGCGGAGAAAAGCGCGCTAGCACTCTGGACCGCACTCAAGAAGCGGTTTGAGAGGCTAAAGTACACCATTCTTCCTCAAGCAGAGCAGGAGTGGATCGGACTGAGGTTTGCCGATTTCAAGACGGTCGGGGAGTACAATTCTGCCTTGCACAGAATTTGTACCAATCTTCAACTCTGTGGCAAGCAGATCACAGATGAGCAGAAGATTGAGAAGACCCTGTCCACCTTTCACCCCAATACTGTGCAATCTGCCCGCAACTATCGTCAAGACGGCTACAAGGAATACGCCAAATTGATTGATATGATGCAGGTAGCGGAGGCTCAAGACAAACTTCTCCGCAAGAATTACGTCACTCAGCCATTGGGGAGCTCCGCTGGCCATGAAGCCAATGCTGGGAGCTACAAGGTGCGAAAGCCCTTAATGAAAAGAAGGGGGAAGAAGGGTAAGGCCGTTGCCCAGAAAGGCAAGTCAGATGCTCCAAATGACAAAAGGGCTAAGGAGAGTGGCAAAACCTATGGCCAGCAGAACCAAGGTTGCTACAAGTGTGGCAAGTGGGGGCATTGGTCGCGGATCTGTAAAGCACCGCAACATGTCATTGATGCCCACCAAGCCCAAAAGAAGAATGGCAAAGGGCAGCCTGAAGCTCACTTTGCAGCAGTTGAGGGGAGTATATTGAGCAGTTGCCTGAAATGATGGAGGTTGAGTCCATCCCGGCAGCAGCACCCCCTTACGACCTAGAGGCAGCCACCTCTATGATTTCTCTCGAAAAGAACATCATTCCTGAAAAGATAGCCGAAGAAGTCAATGACTTTCTAGTTGATTCCGTCTGATGCACAGAATGCATGAGACGTTAATTGTCATTTTTTTACATTAAATGGACAAGTTAGATCTTGCATGGATGGTACTTTATTTTTGTCTTCTCGTAATGGTTGGATGATTTTGAAATAATTCATTCATTTATTCAGTTTATAATGGCATGAATACGTGTGGCTTATTATACCAACATTAAGGCGCCTGCAGCGTACACTGTTCTGAAGACAGTATTCAAAAGCTCTGAACTATTCTGTCTTTGGCATGACAGATTAGGCTACCAAGGTCTTAGGATGATGAGAAATATAATTAACAATTCTCACGGGCATAATATTAATGTGAAGAATTTTCCGAATCATGAAGATTTTGTGTGCCCTGCATGTGCCACCGGGAAATTAATTATTAGACCCTCCACTCTGAAAGTGAAGGATGAAGTCCCTGCATTCCTGGAACGCATCCAGGGAGATATTTGCGGTCCTATTCAGCCCATCTCAGGGCCATTTAGGTATTTCATGGTGCTCATTGATGCTTCCTCAAAGTGGTCATATGTGGGTTTATTATCCACAAGAAACCATGCTTTCGCCAAATTGATCTCGCAGATCATTCGCATCAAAAATGTGTTCCCTGATCATCGCATCAAGTCCATCAGAATGGACAATGCCGGAGAATTTACTTCAAAGGCATTTAATGATTATTGCATGGCGATGGGGATTGTAGTTGAGCATTCGGTACCGCATATCCATACCCAGAACGGTTTGACAGAGGCTTTAATCAAGAGAATTAAATTTATTGCCTGACCCCTCTTGCAGAATTGTAATTTGTCAGCTACATGTTGGGGACACGCAGTCCTACATGCAGCGAATCTCATCAACTTTAAACCTTTGGCCTACAACATCCATTCACCTATGCAACTAGCGCAAGGGTCACTACCAAAAAATTCTCATCTCAGGAGGTTTAGATGCAAGGTTTATGAACCTATACCACCTCCGCAGCGAACTGAAAAGGGCCCTGTCCGTCAGACTGGGATATATGTTGGTTGTGAGACTGCATTAATAATCAGGTATTTGGAACCCATGTCGGGAGATTTGCATCTTGCCAGCCATTGATCGCATTTTGATAAGGATAATTTTCCGACATTAGGGGGAGGAAATCAACCCCTTGATGAAGAATGTCGAAAAATTACGTGGAAGCCACGGGAATTCCTGCACATGACCCACGCACTAGTAAAACAAATAGAAAAGTCCAGAAGACAATAAAAGTCCAGAAGACAAGAGAAGTCCAAAAGATAATTGATTTGCAAGCATTAGCGAATCAACTGCCTGATCACTTTAGTGATTTGAAGAGCGTGACTAAGTCGCATATGCCTGCACGCACTGCACCGGAGAGGGTTGAAATACCAAAGAAAGCAGAAGTTATCCCCAATCTCGTCCAAAGGCCTCGAAAAAAAAAGAGGACGAGAACTCCGGCTCCTCGAATCCTAAGTAACCGGGGACGCCTGGCGAAAAAGGATAAGAAGGACTTATCACAGCCGATCACCGAAATCCCCCAGAATGAGAAGGGGAGCCAGTTGAGACCTGGCACAAGTATGACACCTGTTGAAAAGGACATACCGGATCTGAATATCCTCATCGGCATGGATGTGTGCGCACACATCGGAGCCGAACAACTAAAGGACTTGCCACCGCAATTGAAAGAAGCGTCGCAAGATGAAGCTCGGAAGAAGCAACTCATGAAGAAATAGCTATAAATTATGTGCACACGGAGAGTCCTCGAGCAGGACAACAGCCAATGTCGATATCTACTTCGTAAAGAAAATTGCCACAATCATTGATCTTGATCCCGAGCCTGCATCGTTCGCTGAATGTAAGAAAAGATCAGATTGGGAAGATTGGAATAAGGCAATAGCAACTGAATTGCTATCTCTGAACAAAAGAGAAGTGTTTGGGCCCGTATGCCGCACTCCTCCCCATGTGCACCCCGTAGGGCACAAGTGGGTATTTGTTCGAAAGAGAAATGAAAGAAATGAAGTAGTGAGATATAAAGCAAGGCTGGTAGCATAAGGTTTCACTCAACGTTCTGGAGTTGATTATGAAGAAACCTACTCCCCGGTCTTGAGTGAAATTACCTTTAGATACTTGACCTCAATGGCAGTGAACTTGAATTTAGAAATTGTGAAATTGATGGATATTGTGACTGCATACCTTTATGGTAACTTGGATTCGGAGATTTATATGAAAGTCCCTGAAGGAATTCTTCTCCCGAACCAAGACAGAGCAAATAGAAATTTGTACAGTGTGAAGCTTAGAAAGTCCCTGTATGGACTGAAGCAATCTGGCAGAATGTGCTATAATCGCTTAAGCGACTTTCTCTGCAAGAAAGGCTACACGAATAATGAAGACTGTCCTTGTGTATTTATACGGCGATCCCAGAATGGATTCTGTATAATCTCAGTGTATGTAGATGATCTGAATATCATCGGGACAGTGGATGATATAAAAGAAGCAAGCTCCTACTTGGAGTCAGAATTTGAAATGAAAGATTTGGGCAAGACCAAGTTACGCTTAGGCTGCAGGCTTGAGCATGTCCTGGAGGAGTCTTGGTACATCGATCGACCTACACCCAAAGGTGCTAGAAAGATTCGGCTTTGAGAAAGCATTCGCATCAAAAGTACCGATGATCGGAGATCTTTACTGAAAGAAAAGATCCTTTCCGACCTAGGGAAGAGGGGAGGAAGTCACGGGACCGAATTCCCATACTTGAGTGCGCTTGGAGCACTCATGTACTTAGCGAACTGCACTAGACCGGATATTGCCTTTGCCGTGAACCTATTAGCAAGGTATAGTGCAGAGCCTACCAAAAGGCATTGGCGGGGCATAAAGGACATCTTCCGATATCTCCAAGGAAGCAAGGATCTTGGATTGTTCTCTGAAAGAATCAAGATCTGAACTTGATTGGCTATGCAGATCTTGGGTACTGTCGACCCGCATACCGCAAAGTCACAAATGACTATGTATTCTGTGTGGTGGAACCGCAATTTCACGGAAATCGTCTAAGCAAAGCCTTGTAGCTACCTCGACGAACCACTCGAAATAATAGCGCTGCACGGCCGTGCGTGAATGCGCTTGCTCGCCAATGGTTCACCACATCCAGCAGTCATGTAGGATGAACATTGTGCAAACCCCCACTATTATCTATGAAGATAATGCCGCTTGCGTTGCACAAGTACAAACAGGCTATGTGAAGAGTAATCTCACAAAGCATATCAACTCTAAGTTCTTCTATGCTCATGAATTGCAAAAGATGGACGAGATTAAAGTACTGCACACTAAGTCTTGTGAAAATCTAGCAGATTTATTCACAAAGTCCCTCCCCGCATATAGTTTTGAAAGGTGCGTGCGAGGGATTGGTATGATGAGACTTAGAGAAGTGCAGAATTCAGGGGGAGAATTATCTCAAGCTCGTTAGTGAATCTTGATCCTGAAGATCAAGTACCCAGAGGATAAAAGTCCTGAAGGCTAAATGAAACTGGGTGAATTGTACTCTTTTTCCCTTGACGAGTTTTTCTGAAGTTTCTCGACCAAGGTTTTTAATGAGGCAATTCGTGCAATCGCAGCATAACATGCATCATATACTCTTTATCCAAATTTTTTCTACTGGGTTTTTATGGAGTTTTAACGAGGCATGAGTATGTCGGATGAGTGCCCAAGGGGGAGTATTAGGAAACCAGGGATAAGGGTTTCCGTTTAAACGGATTCTTTCCATTTAAACGAATCTCTATCCATATTGGGCACCTCACCCTCTCCTATAAATAGAGAGCCATATGGCTGATTTTGTACCCAATGCATATGAAGCAATAAAGAAAGACCAGGAGTTCTCTCTACCTCTCTCTGTGTTCAATCTATTATTCTGTTGCTTTGTGATTGATTCGTTCTTGTTCTAAGTAGAGGAATTGCTCGGACTGGTTGCCAGCGAGGGTTCCTCAACATTAATCACCAGACACATGTTCCCTCACAATGGGTACCATTTTCCTTCGACTTTGGCCACTAGATCGATAGATTAACTACTAGTACAGTAAAAAACCGCTATCCTAATCAAAATTGTTGTAATAGAGAGTGATATCATGGTGGGAGTATTACAATGAAATCAATGGTAGAGGATGCGAATCCAGTTTTGCTGAGGAAGTGAGGAGAAAGATGGAGGCCTTTGCAACATGGACAAGGGGAGAAAATTAAAAATGGGTCTTGGCCAAGTGACCAGATGATAGAAGTGTGACCTGTCCCGGCCTCTCCCTTTGCCCTGTAACTTCGCAACTTTCTTTTCCTTCTCGGCTAGTCTCCTCTCTTCCCGTGTCGCCCCGATGCGACGTGCCTGCCGTTGCCCGACCGATCGGTGGAAACCACCTTTAACTTCCGGCTAATTTAGACGTCAGCTGTAGGTAAACATTATCGTACAGGACATTGGATGAGGTGTAGGGGAGAGAGAGAGAGAGGAGAAATGTAGATAATTAGATCATCTCTCGTACAACAATCGAAAACAAATATATTACTCCCACTGTTCTATTTTAGATGACGTTTTAAAAATTCATTTTTGTTCTCAAATAGATGACGTTTTGGATTTTCCAGAAGATATTTTTCTAACATAACCCTACTTAAAGTTGCAACATGTATCTATCATTTCTCTTGTCAACCCAACTGTTTCCAATGCATTTGCTGGCTTCCAAGATCATTTATCATATTTGAAGAATCCCAAAGGTTATGGTAAGAGCAATAGGACGAGGCAGGAGTATTAATGTTGTGCTTTTTATCCTTTTGAGGAATTGTGTTAACTGCAAAACTGAGTGCGCCCGTGCAAATACAGTTGTATCCATCATTAATTAGAGGTAAAAGCAATCAAGAGGGGTAAACAAATCACAAAATGAAGAATAAAATATCACCTAGTTTTGTGTGTCTCGGGCTAAAACGACACCTAGTTTTGTTTATAGAGATAAGACCTTTAAAAGGATAAAATATTATACTAGTTTTCTTCAATGCTATTTATATTTGATATAAAAAAGTATTACAGACACCAGTATATACTCTTAGTCCACATAAACACCTTGCCGTAAACCTATTTTTTCAAAAGAAAATCCAGTAAAAAAGATCATACATGAAACCCTTTATCTACCATTGATCTGATATAGAATCTATCAAATATATAATAGATAAAAAGATACTCCCATAAAAAGTGCTTCCATTTTCTCACTCGTCACTCACCGATCGATCCACCACCCAGCCGACCGCGCGCCAGGTGCCAAAACAGCGGTCGTCGAGCAGGGGCGGACGCCGACGCCAGCCGCCCGAGCAAAAGGGAAGCGCGCACAGCGTAGCCGCGTGTCGACGCGCGGCCCGAACACCCCAACTAATCCCCTGGGGTTCCCCGCCTCCTCACTTTTAAACCCCCCACCACGGCACGACGCTTCTACTTCCAATTCCACTTCCATACGTACCTGACGTTGTTACAGGTAGCCGCCGCGCGCGTCGAGCCATGCGTTGCGGTCGTTGTTTGGGGTTTGCTGGTTGGCGAGTGGAGATGGCAACGGATGGGGAGTGCTCGGCGGCGGCATCGCGGAAGGGCCCGGTCCGGAGCAACAGCGAGGCGGAGCGCACGCGGCGGTAGCTCATCAACGCGCACCTCGCCACGCTCCGCACCCTCGTCCCCTCCGCTTCCTGGGCACGCACGAACGAAATGTCGTGCGAAAAGAACAAGAGGCTAAGTTCTCTTGGCACGTACGCGTCTGATGAGTTTGCTTATTGACGTGTGTGTAGATGGACAAGGCGGTGTTGCTGGGCAAGGTGGTGAGGCACGTGCAGGAGCTGCGAGGGCGGGCGGAAGACGCGACGGAGGGTGTGGACGTCGTGCCCAGGGAGGGCGACGAGGTGGGCGTGGAGGACTACTGGCGGTCTGACAACAACGGCGGGGTGGTGGACGGCGACCGGCGGTGGCGGCGGTGCGTCCAGGCTTGGGTGTGCTGCGCCGACCGCTCAAGGTTCATGTCCGACCTGGGCCGCGCCTATTATCTCTAATCTTGTTTTGCTGATGTTCAGAACAGTTTTCAATCAGTCAGTCAAATAAGAAGAAGTCTGCACTGGTTTCAGTCTGGCGTTGTCTTCAACTTGCCTCCAGTTCACTAGCTTCGTGTCATGCGGTTTATCCGCGAATGGTTGTCGTACGTAGTTCGCCGAGATGCGATAAGTTTATTTCCTTGATATATTTGAATTGTAAGTTTGTGATCCGGGTTATTAGGATCATGGACCAGCGTTGTGTTTGCATGTTGCAAGTTTTTTGGGTGTCAGTTTAGAGTCTTGTGGCGTTGTGTGGTTCAGAGTTAATCTCTGGTTTTCAGTTTTGCACTGTAGCTCGTCTAGTCTTCTAAAGAATATAGAGTTTGCGTGAAAAGCCCTAAGTTCAGAGCAAAATATCTTGTGTGATACTCATCCATCCGTATCCAGATTTTGTATGTCTGCAGGTTGGGCATCCTAGATCCATCATTTGGTATCAGAGCTGCGGGCTAGTGATGGAATACTCGCCGGCGGATGCCCAAGTACCAGTCGGCGACAGACACGATGGGAAGCACCAGCAAGCAAAATTCGGCTGGGTTGCCATATCCAGTCTTGACCCGATCAAATTTTACTGCGTGGTCTATCAAGATGCAGGCTGTAATGGAGGCCAATGACCTATGGGACACAGTAGATCTCATTGATCCGAGAGAACCGGTGGATGCCAAGCAAAACAAGATTGCCCGTGCAGCCATTTTCAGTGCAATACCTGAAGATGTCCTTTTCCTTGTGGCGAAGAAGAAAAGTGCGAAGGAGGTGTGGACTGCACTGAAGAACATGTTCCTTGGAGCTAAACGTGTACAGGAGGCAAGAATACAATCTCTTAAAGAAGAATTTGATGGGCTCAAGATGAAAGGTAGTGAAGCTGTTGAAGACTATGCTTTCAAGGTTGGTACAATTGTAAACAAGATCAGAGAGCTTGGAGAAACCATGGAAGAATCGTATGTCGTCAAGCGAATGCTCATATCTCTTCCCAGTAGATTCCTGCAGATTGTGAGCTCTATTGAGCAGTTCACCGATCTCAAGACTATGACGGTGGAAGAACTCATCGGGCATTTGAAGGCTCATGAGGAACGACTACACAGCGCAGAAGAAGGAGATGATGAACATGTGCTGCTGACCAGAGCGCAGTGGGAGGTTAAAGAGGAGAAGAAAGGAGGTGAAGTGCCAGGGAGCAGCTTCAGGAGAGGCCACCGTGGCGTGGCAGCAGCCGTGGGCGTTGGCGTGGCCGGGGACACAGCGCCGGGCCATGAGAGGTGACAATGCCGGGGCATGGAGAGGTGACAACACTGGGGCATGGAGAGGTGACAAGGAATTCAAGGTTGACAAAGCCAAGGTGCGGTGCTACAATTGTCAAAACTATGGACACTACTCCTCAGAGTGCCAATCAAAGAAAAAGGAAGTTAGGGCACATTTGGTTGAGAAGAATGATGATGAACCAGCCTTGTTGATGGTGCAAGCTAAGGAGGGAGTGCGGCTCACAAACCTTCCTGCTGAAACTGTACTACTCAATGAAGAAAAGGTTGTCCCAAAGCTTGGAGATGAAGATGGCCCGAAGAATCTTACATGGTATCTTGACTCGGGTGCAAGCAACCACATGTCTAGAAACCGCCAAATGTTTACAGAGTTGGACACAACAGTGGGAAGGACTGTTAGCTTTGGAGATGGTTCAATTGCAAAGATTTGTGGATGAGGTTCAGTTCTGTTCCAGAGCCAAACAATGGAGCACAAGGTATTGACTCAAGTGTACTACATTCCTCAATCGAAGAGTAACATAGTCAGTTTGGGACAGCTTGATGAGAATGGGTGTAAAACTATGATTGAAACTAGAATCCTAAGGATTTATGACCAGCAAAGTCAGCTGTTGGCAAAAGTCAAAAGAACCAGCAACAGACTGTACCTGTTGAAATTGCAACCAGCAGAACCGGCTTGTTTGATGGGGGTGCTAAAAGAAAAAGAGTGGCTTTGAGGGACATGGGACGACAGCAGATGGTAGATGGATTACCTCAAATCGAGCATGTGGAGCAGCCCTGTGAAGGCTGCCTGGCTGGGAAACAACACAGATTACCATTCCCTTCTGCAGAAAGTTACAGGGCACAATCACCTCTAGAGTTACTCCATGGAGACTTATGTGGGCCAATATGACCGTCTACACTATCAGGCAAAAGGTACTTCTTATTGATTGTGGATGACTGCACTAGGTACATGTGGATTGTACTGATCAAAACCAAGGATGAGGCTCTAGCAGCGTTTAAGTTAGTAAAGGCTAAGGTGGAATTGGAAACCGGTCTGAAAGTCAAGGCATTAAGGACTGACCGGGGAGGGGAATTCACCTCAAAGGCTTTCCAAAGCTATTGTGACGAGTTAGGCTTGAAAAGGTATCTCACAGCTCCTTATACACCCCAGCAAAATGGAGTGGCCGAGAGGAGGAATCAGACTGTTGTCAGAATGACTAGAAGCCTTCTGAAAAGCAAAAAAATGCCGGGTGAGTTCTGGGGTGAAGCTGCAGCCACGACAGTGTATTTGTTGAACCGGGCAATGACAAAAAGTGTTGTCGGAAAAACCCCCTATGAAGCTTTGTACAAGAGGAAGCCTCAGGTGCAGCACCTGAGAACATTTGGATGCATTGCTCATGTGAGAACTGTAGCACCTCATCTCAGAAAATTGGAGGACAAATTGGAGGACAGGAGTACTCGTATGGTATTGATAGGCTATGAGAGTGGCACAAAAGCTTATCGGTTTTATGATCCAAAGAGTAACAAGGTTCATGTTAGCCGGGATGTGGTATTTGAAGAAGAAAGTGAATGGAAATGGCATGAGCAAACTGAAGATAACTCAATGGAGGACAGCCAAGGTGATGGCTTTACAGTCGATTTTGGCCGTAGTGAAGATGCAGGTGAAGCTGAAGTTTAGAACCAACCTAAGCCAGCAGTGAATGATGCCTTAGAAGAATCAGAAGCTGGAAATGCAGGTGTGGATGGAAGCCTGGGTGCAGGAGATGACAGTGCAAATTATACACCTGTGCAGAGCAATAGTCCACCACATACACCAATCAATGCATCACCCATCACACCATCTGGAGCAGCAATAGTGAGTGGGTCATCAAGTGAAGGCCCTTGTCAGTATCGATCACTACAGGACATATACAACACATGTAGGATCAAGGGTAACCGACTAGAGGGGGCGAATAGGAGGTTTTAAAATTCTTGCCTAATTAAACTAGTAATTCCAATTTTAATACATGACAAGAATACTAGAAGAATTGATTCTACTTAATTATGAAAATTCTAGCCAAACAATTCTATGAACTACAAGCACAAGTAAATATATCAAGTATCAAATTGCTCAACTAATAATTGAAATACTAAATGTAAGCAAGAAAATGATCACAATGACTCGGGGATGTTTTTCCGTGGTATCAAAGATTTGCCGGTCTTCACTAGTCCACGTTGAGGATAGCCCAAGCGCTCTTGGACCGGCTCCACGAATTAAACCTTGCTCCTCGATCACTAGGATAGCTCTTCCTCCTCTCCGGAGATGGTGAGTTCCAAACCACTCACAAATCGGCTCCGGGCTTCTTCACAACCTTCTTGAAGAAATCACCGGGCAAACAACCTCCTCGCCGTCTAGGTGCCAGCAAGCACAAAGAGAATACACTGTTTAATTCCGCTTGACGACGCTCAAGTGCAATTGGATCAACTAGAATTGAATGCACTCGAAAAACTCTCCACAAACTCAAAATGAATGCTCAAGAGAGAAATGAGGGTGGAGTGAATGATCTAGGGCTCAAATGTGTTCAATGCAATTTCAGCAATCTGCCTAAGAGCAGGAGGAGGGGTACTTATATCCTTACCAACCAAAACTAGTCGTTGCTAAAAATTATTCTAAAAAATTCAGGGAAATCGAAATTACCGCTGTATAAAGTGTGGTATTACCGTACTTTACTGTAGCACACAGTAACGGCTATGTCAGAAGAAACAGAACTAGCCGTTGGAATTTTGTGCGGTATTACCGCCGTTGTAAGTGCGGATTACCGCCGTTATAAGTGCGGTATTACTGCACTGCGTTAATACCGCAGGTCAATGCGGTACTACCGCACTGTGGTAGTTCCGCCGTGCTAACACCGGTATTACCGATTTCTGACCAGTTAAGTTTTCAACCGGGGGATTTCTGGAAAAAACATTTCGGAAAATGGTAATACCGCGGTAACATGCGGTACTACCGCACTACGGTAGTTCCGCCGTTCAAATTCTGGTATTACCGATTTCAGTGAGTTGAAGTCCCCGGAAGGGTGCTCTCTGGAATTTACATACCGCATATAGTCTGGTATTACCACCTTGCGGTAATACCGCTGTTCATATGCCGGTATTGCCGCACTGCGGTAATACCATTGGTGGATACGGTACTGCCGATTTTTCTGAGAGAGCATAGTGAGTTTTTAAACTTATTTTCAAATGCATGCATGTTTCTAGATTGATCCAATGTGCACCAAAACATGCTATCAAGCTACTTTCAAAGATCTCTCTTAATAGTACGACATCTAATCTATAATACGGTCTTCACCTTAACTTCTAAGACCGGTAAAATCGAAAAAGATATTCTGAAATTGTGTACATCATCTTCGAATTTTTGACGACAATGTTTCATGTAGCTTGTTCTTCACCTTTGCACACATGAGACTTTATCTATACAATCTTAACAGATACATTAGTCCCATGTTCATAATTCGTCATTAATTACCAAAACCCTACTTTGAGGGCCTAGATGCTTTCAACACCACTGTCTCAATTCAGCTGCAGCCTGAACAGCTGGAATTTTGCATGATGGCAGCAGAGGAGCCAACCAGTTTTGAGGAGGCAGTGAAAGAAAGATGTTGGAGGGAAGCTATGCAAGAAGAGTTAAAGTCTATTGAGGATAATGAGACTTAGAAACTTGTGGAACAACCAGAGAGTCAAAAGCCCATAGGATTGAAATGGGTATTTAAGGTGAAAATGGATCCCTCAGGTGCAATTGTTAAATACAAAGCTCGTTTGGTTGCAAAGGGCTATGTTTAGCGTCATGGAGTGGATTTTGATGAAGTCTTTGCGCCAGTTGCAAGAATGGAGATCGTGAGATTGCTTGTGAGCTTGGCAGCACAGCAAGATTGGGAAGTCCATCATATGGACGTGAAGACAGCATTCTTGAATGGTGAACTCACTGAAGAAGTATATGTGACACAACCCCCTGGTTTTGAGATGCAAGGTCAGGAGCATAAGGTGTTGAAGTTGAAGAAGGCATTATATGGGCTTTGTCAAGCACCAAGAGCTTGGAGTATCAAATTGGATTCGAGTTTGACAACACTCGGATTCGAGCGTAGTCCATTGGAGCATGCAGTGTACAAAAAGGTAAAAGACTCTTCAGTATTGTTAGTTGGAGTATATGTGGATGACTTGATCATTACAGGCTCAAGTAATGTTGAAATTGTTGAGTTTAAGACTCAAATGCAGCAGCTGTTTAGTATGAGTGACCTTGGTTTGCTTAGTTATTATTTGGGTATCCAAGTCAAGCAAACGAGAGAAGGGATCACACTGTGTCAATCAACATATGCAAAGAAGGTGTTGAGAGAAGCAGGGATGGAAGGGTGTAATCCTTGTGCCATACCCATGGAAGAGAGACTCAAGTTGAGTAAAGAGAGCAAGAGTCCTCCGGTTGATCCAACCCTGTATAGAAGCATCATTGGAAGCTTGAGGTATTTGGTTAATACTCGTCCTGATATTGCATACTCGGTTGGGATTGTTAGTCATTTTATAGAGAGTCCAACAATTGAGCACATGACTGTCGTGAAGAGGATTCTGAGATGCATAAGTGGAACACTTGATTTTGGGTGTTTCTATGGAAGAAAAGGCAACAACAACATAGAGTTGATTGGGTATAGCGACAGTGATCTAGCGGGAGATGTTGATGACCGAAGAAGTACCTACAGGGCTGTGTTTTATCTCGGGACAAATCTGATTGCTTGGCTCTCACAGAAGCAAAAAGTGGTTGCTTTGTTGTCATGTGAAGCCAAGTATATAGCAGCAACAACTTCAGCTTGTCAAGGCATATGGATGGCACAGTTGTTAAGTGAATTGTTGAATCATGAGCAAAAGAAGTTCAAGTTGTTAGTTGACAACAAGTCGCTATCTCTTTGTGCAATAATCCCGTGCACCACGACAGGAGCAAGCATATTGATACAAGGTACCATTTCATTCGTGAATGTGTTGAGAATGAAACAATAGAAGTGGAGCACGTGAGGACAGAAGATCAGCTGGCCGACATTTTAACGAATTCATTAGGCCATGTCAAATTTCTTGAAATGAGGGAGAAGCTTGGCATGGTGGATACAAGAAAAAGGGAAACAAGATTAGGGGGGTGAATGTTATCTCTAATCTTGTTTTGCTGCTGCTCAGAACAATTTTCAGTCAGTCAGTCGAATAAGAAGAAGTCTGCACTGGTTTCAGTCTGGCGCTGTCTTCAACTTGCCTCCAGTTCACTAGCTTCAAGTCTGCGCCAGTTTGTCTACCTAATGGTTGTCAGGACTGCAGTTCGGCCAGGATGCAGATAAGTTTATTTCCTTGATATATTTGAATTGTAAGTTTTTGATCCAGGTTATTAAGATCATGGACCAGCGTTGTGTTTGCATGTTGCAAGTTTTTCGGGTGTCAGTTTAGAGTCTTGTGGCATCGTGTGGTTCAAAGTTAATCTCTGGTTTTCGGTTTTGCACTGTAGCTTGTCCAGTCTTCTGAAGATAGAGTTTACGTGAAAAGCTCTAAGTTCAGAGCAAAATATCTTGTGTGATACTCATCCATCTGTGTCCAGATTTTGTATGTCTGCAGGTTGGGCATCCTAGATCCATCATTTGGTATCAGAGCTGCGGGCTGGTGATGGAATACTCGCCGGCGGATGCCCAAGTACCAGTCGGCGGCAGACACGATGGGAAGCACCAGCAAGCAAAATTCGGCCGGGTTGCCGTATCCAGTCTGGACCCGATCAAAAATAAAAAGTTCTCTGGCTTGTGATCCTGGTGGAAAAACCCCCGTGGAGTGGCAGTTGTGCACGACTGCGATGATCGCATGGTAGAGCGTGACGATGGCGCGCTCGGAGTAGTGCCCGCACTTGATGCGTTCGAAGAGCTCCCTGTTAGCTATAATCTTGTCATTAGTGCATATGCATGTTTATTTGTATTCATTCGTACGTAGTGAATATCCTTGTGTAGGTCTGTGCATGCTATCAGCACGTATGAGACATACGAGCTGGTGGCTTGAGTTGAAGCGCATGCATGGCGAGGTGGCGAGGTGCCGACGTGTCGTGCGACGCGGACGTGCTGTGAGAAACGGTATGCATGCGAGCTAAGGAACCAACAGACTGCATGGGTTAGTTGCATATTAGTAGGAGTCAAGGCTTGAGAATAGGTCCATAAGTGGAGCACGTTTTTAGTGGCCCTGCACATTAGCTAGTCTTGCATGCATCGTTTATGTATTAAGTTGTTGGCTATTGAATGAAATAAGTACGAGACAAGTTCCCTCTCTGTGTGTGTTATCCTGAGGTCCATTATCTCCTGTTGTGCGTGAAGCATACCTCTAGAGAAAGATATTCGCAGCCACTGTGAAGGTGTAAGAAGAGTTGTGTGATTCAACTATGTAGCCACTGTGAAGGTGTAAGAAGAGTTGTGTGATTCAACTCCAACACTCCCTGCCCTCATAAAGCTCCATGACAAGATTAACGAAGTGGCGGTCCTTGTAGGCACCATGAAGCTCGATGATGTTGTGGTGGCCCATGAGGTGGTACATGATCTGCACCTCCCAGCGCATGTCCTCGATGTCATCGCGGTGGACAAGCTTCCGCGTGGCGATGTACTTGCGGGCGAAGTGCTACCCCGTGGCCTTGTGTGTGATGAGGTAGGTGACCCCAGATTGCCTCCCGACTGAGCTCACAGCCGAAGGTGTAGGTCACGTGCACATCCCATTAGCCACCCCAGCACGAGCCCCATCACCACCACGCCTTGTCTAGCACCGACTAGAGCTTTTGCTGTTGCAGCTGGGGTTTGCTTGGGGCATAGATGGGGGTAGGGGGTTGGACCAACTAGTCGGGGTGTGGAAGGTAGGTGGGTTGGGGAGTTGGTAGTTCTATTAGGGATAGGCGGGGTGGTGAATCATGTACGAGATAGGGGAGGTGGCAAAAATAGAGGTGGAGAGGCAATTGCAAGAACGGGAAAACAGGGAAAATAAGGGACACGTCGGATCCATCCGATGCTGTTGTTGGATCTGCCCCCCCCCCCCTAGCCGAGCCGCCACCAGATCCAATCTACCCCGACCGTGCAGACATCGTCGTACGCCGCACTGTCGTGAAGGTGGGGAAGACGGTCAGATCCAGCCATTTCTCACCGTGCCACCGCCGATTCCGACCTCCCCAGCCAGGCTGCTACCGAATCTGGCCCTCTCGCAGCTCATCGTTGCCGTGCACCCAATCTCCCCGGTCCCTCTGATCTAGACGTATGCGGCACAACCATGGTGGAGTGGCGGACACGAAGATTCTAGGGCTGTGGTGGCTGAGAGCCTGAGACACGCCAGCGGAGGTTGAGTCCTGGGTTTCTCCTTCTTTGGTGATGGGGTGTGTGGGTCTAGAGGAGGGGAGGCAAAGGCCATAGACTTCCATGGTCCTTCCGATCTCGACGCAGGCGATGCTGCAGGAGCCGACGACAGAGATGAAGATGCAGGTGCTGGGGGCGACAATTTGGCCGCCAGGTTGTGGTCAGAGGAGGCGGCCATGAGGACCATGAGAAGTGGGTGCGGCGGACCGGGGGGAAGGGGAAGAAATGAGGTGGGAGAGAGGATGGGGGTGGGAGGTGGGCGAGAGGAAGCGCAACTAGTACAGGGAGGAGCTCCGCGCATGGGACGATCGCCCCGCTACGTGGGGCAAACACCTACTTTCATTAGTTCTGATGTGGGAGAGTGACGGTTTTCAAGGGAGAGTTTGCCTGTGTGGAAGATAGGAGGGTGGTTTGACAGGTGGTTCGATCGTGAGAGAGAGAGAGAGGAGGGGAGGAGCTGTTCGATTATAAGAGAGAGGGAAGGGGAGGCGTGCGAGATGGATAATCCATATCCTTTCTTATAGCTAGATCAGATAACTACAGATAGGGGTGAAAACAGATCTGATAATTTCCGATCGGTTCGAACAATTTTCGAATACGGATTTTGTCGGTTCAAATATTTATCAGATCGAAAACGAATACAATTTTTCTATCGGATACGAATACAAATTCGGTAGCTTACTATCCGTCGAATAGAAATACAGATCTAGATATTCAGGGGCCGGATATCCGCAACATATATCATCTATTTTGACCCAACCCATTAACATGATACTTTAGTAGCCCATTATATATTAACATATACATCAATACATAGAGTTAGGAAGAAATCTTAGCTTATATGAAGAATTCATGAATGTTCTTCACGAATGTTTGGATGAAATAAATTATTTATATTTTTCTGCTCATTTTATGTATACAATTTAAAGTGTTTTCATATTCTAAGAAATATTCGTAACCGTATTTGATTTGATTCATATTCACTCTGATTTGTATCTGATATTATTCATATTCATATTTACATCCAAAGTATCCGTATTTGTATCCACATCCTATGAAAAATATAAAAACAAATATAGTAAAAACATTATCCGTCCGTATTTGATTCGTTTTCACCTCTAACTACAGAGAGGAGAAGAACAAACCACACTAACTCGTATTTTAAGTAGCAGAGACTTGGCAAAGTAGCAGCCACTTGGTCAGCGGCTAGTGCATAAATTCATTTGCACTCCAACAGCGTTCAATAATGCCCAAAGATCAACAAGCCATACAAGATTACGCATTTTTAGCCTTTCAGCCAACTTTTAGCTTCGGTTTTTACCAACAAGTACTATTTATTAAACCTACTAGCCAGTAGCCACAGCCAAAAGGCATCAATCGTGGCCCAAAAGAACAGGGCTACAAGGAGGAAACAAGTCTGCAGAAGTCCTCTTGTTCAAGCAGAAAGGAACTACGCACAAAACATGAACTTTGCAAGACAACCGACGACCCTCGAAAATGACGAGGTTCAATACAGCCGATTTAGTATGAATTTCGACATGCTTAACACAGTCGATTCAGCTGGAATTTCAAAAGGCCCCATCGACATGTCATGGGAACCACCAATGTTGGGATAGTGGATTTCATCGTCGAATTATTTGTCCTTCCAAGGAAAGGGAAACGGGAGTAATTCTCGCTTCAATATCCCCAGTAGTCGTTACGAATTTCATCGTCGAACTTCTGCTTGAGTTCAGGATGCTTCTCAAAGTATTCATCAGCTGTCATTGTGCTGATCTTTTTCTGTGCACAAAAACAAGATGTTAGAACGAATGGAAATATGCCCTAAAAATGAATGGAAATGTGATCGTTTCCACATGAATGTACTTAAGTTCGTGTAAAGACTGTCCTCACCTTCATCTCCTTGAGTTCAGCAATCTCCTTCTCTATTCTTTCCGACTCCTTCAGAGACGCTTGTTCTGCTTCTTTTAGTTCAACCACCTATACATAACATAAATAAACGGATAGAGAGTACATCAATATCTAAAATGGGTAATGAGTACTTACAGAAGAAAGAATGTCCTGTTGTAGCAAAATAGGAGTATCAACAATACAAAACAGGATATGGAACATAAGCAGAAAATCAACTTGGAAAGACCAAACATAACAAGAGTGATAGTTCCTCACTAGAGCGTCAAACTTTGGCTTGTACTGAGGAGTCACAGTGTCAACATACTTGGGGATCTCGACGCCTGCAATTATTTCATGCTTAGAATCTCAACAAGTAGAGAGAACAAACTTCATGAGTTTCTGGTCTATTTTGAGTGTGATTACATCATTTTAAGAATATTCCATACAACATATTTTCAGTGGCCGACTCTAAAATAGAACAGGTGAAATAAATATAGCACCTTCTATCAAATTAATACATTAGCCTAACGGGCATGTATCCTATAGCCAACAAATAGGTACATATTACAATGCAATATAAAACATTGCTAGTTCGGACCCGCTATTATAATTATAGCCAGCTGAATCATTGTCAAGGCAGGAAACAAGCACTTGTGAGCAACACAGTAAGAAGATATCGAATAAATTAATCTCAGAAGGAGCTGAAAAGAAAATAAACACAATGTGGGTTTGATTTGAGAGCTTCAAATGTCTACATGGGATGTCTAGAGCGAGTATCCTTGTCCAACAGCTAGAAGAAGCACAAAAAATTGATTGACCAGAAAAATGCCCACATGCCAAGCCAGATAATAAACCGACATAATCATGAATTGAGAATATCAACTGGTAAGCATCACATATGCAACTTGCCATGCTTTATAATACCTTGAATTAGGCCCATATCATTTTTAAACCAATAATAGAGTAGAAGGAAATCATTCGAAAGTATGGACTAAAGCACAGCAAGACAATCGTTCGCAATCAATCAACATTCGCAACATTGCTTGAGACATAATCCATTCCACCGAGAATCAAGACAGAAAGGCAAAAATATCCAAATATCCTCAATGATACACAAAAACAGTGTTTCAGATTTAATAGCACTTGTTTACAGAAACGTAAATTAGGTTTGAAGCATAAGGATGCTTACTTTCATAAGCCTCTTTGTACATGTCCACCACTTTAGATCCAATTCCTTTTCTGTAGTACTCCCAGTCAATCGGCTGGGGTTCCTGCAATAACAAAACAAATACAGTTTTATAGACAACACATTGATCTACCCTAAAATTTACAACGTGAGGAGACATGACTGCAAGTCAGGTGAATGCATGTCTCCAAGGCTATCTTAATACTTCTGGACATTTTCAAGATAGAAGCAGCAAAGAAGCATGACTACGATTGTACAAGTATTCAACATGACAGAAAGCGGCGCTTAACCACCCCATACCAATTCTGTTTCCCATGAAGCTTGTTGCCTACCGAGACACGTGTTTGCACTATGAATAACAAACTTCACGAGGCTCCATAAATTTTTTGAAAAACAGGCAATGCTTGGGTTGCATCCGAAGCCAAAAACACCGTATCGTTTTGTCTTCAATAGATAACTATTCTGAAAGTAATTCTTAAAGGACAACGCAAATACATCAGCTAATGACTGCACTCTTCCGACTACAAGAATAAGTTAGCTCAAACCTAAGACGTGGAGGGCTTGAACGCAGCCATACAAGTTGAATATACCCAAGTTATGGCATCTAATGGCCCTACTGGCTTTGTCCTCTTATAAGTGATAATAAGCGCAATTCAAACCATCTAATTTCAGAGCTTGCCCACGTCACAATTGGCAAACCAACAAAACCTACTGAAACCCGGCACTCGTCTGAAACAGTAGGCTAACTTCTAACAAAACAAAATCAACGATGACCACGTTGCAAAATTGAAGCATAACGACGGGTACATCTAAAAAAACTGCCTATCCGCGAGCTATTCAACAAATCAAATCTAATTGAATTACATCAGTATGCTCACAAAATTATTAGAAAGCACACGCATTACAGAGTTCCTAACAAATTGGAATGGTTCCACTAACACCTCATCATGAAATCTCTATACCCGATAATATCAAAAGGATCGGATCCGGTAGGAGGAGGACGAGAAGGCCCCCGAAGAGGGGTGCCAGATCTGGAAACAATATGTCAGATCGGGCGGGATGCGAAGGCGCCGGGCGTGATACCTGCGAGAACTTGGTCTGGAGCTGGTGGTTGACGTCCTCGAAGGCGCGGCGGAGGGTGGAGAACTCCTTGCGCGCCTCCTCGGAGACGAGCATCTTGGCCATGCCGTCCCAGTCGATCGCCTTCCCGGCCTTCGCGGCTACCTGAGCAACCTTCTTCACGCCGTTCCCGCTCATCTTCTCCGGCCTCTCGCCTCCCTCCTCACGCCGTGGAGCCTTCTACCCCCCTCTCTCTCTCCCTCCCTCCCTCCCTCGCTTTCGCCGCCGCCGCCGCGCTGCGCTCCGACCGCACAAGAGAGAAATGGGAATCCGGGATGGCCTGGGGTTCGGGTGGGCAGCGAGTGTTTTGGTGGGTTCGAATGGGCCCTAAAGAACAGCGCCTGGGGTTTGACTGGGCCTGGTAACAAATTTTGTAGGCGATTGGGTTCGGCTATGGGCCAAGTTTGAGCCCAAGTACAGGGCCACTAGGATGTTGCACCTTACACGGCCTATCGTCGTATCTCTTTAAATAGAGTACTCTGCTCCTATTGTTTGTACATGAGTACAGTACATCTTTATCGGATGATAGAAGTTTCTTCCAGAAATTGCAAACCATCTCCAAGATATTTTTTTATGGATTAAGGCCTCATTTGAAATGTAAGAATTTCACAGGCTTAATTTTTATAGAAATTGAGAAAACTTCCTAGTTTCAAAAGCGGGTCTAAGGTTGCAACAGCGCACAGCAAGCAAAAAGGATACCTGGAGTGTAAAAGGCCGGTCCAAATTTCACAGTCCATTTGGACGGAACTGGTGCTCGAAAAGCAGAGAAAGCATTTCTTCAAGAAAAGCAGAGAAAGCATGCATGACACAACTTGCTATCGCGGCAAGTACTGCGAACTGCAGTAGCAACTTACGACAGGACATCGGTCATCGGTATCGACCGTGATCTGTCTCGTCGAAGACTTTCCTGCGTACTCGACACTGACACCACGTATCGTGCGCTCAAGTGAGCTGCGCGATGAGCCATGTCTAAGCTATAGACATGGGCGATGTACTGTAGTATTTTATTTTTTTTGTATTTTATTTTTTTTCTGTATTTCTTTACATTGTCTATAATAAATTAGCGTACTACTTTTATTTTTATATTTTTTAAAAATTTAATTATATCTAATAAGTCAACTTAGCTACAATAAAAAATGTTAGCTACAGTAAAATTTCAGAAAAATTCAAAAATTATCGCTATTCCGAACGCTATATCATGGTCCAAAAGTCGGTGCTCGTGATGTTCGGTGGGTTTATTTTGAGCCGTCACTCTAATTCTTGGTTATAGTTTTTAATTTTTGTGTATTCGTGAGATACAACACGTAAAGATATATATATATATATAATTTTAATTAATATAGCTGAACTCGGTACAATGTCTACTATAATTTATCTGTAGATATCATTTTAAAAAGATATACTATTTAAAATCTAGTTACTGAAGTAGTAAAGAGTGATAAGACACAGACAAAACTAAAAGAAGCTGCATCTTTCTTTGGCGTTGCTGCTCCCCGCGCTATCGAAAGCTGCTTCCCACTCTACGTGCGCTGCAGCGTCGGAGGCATGACCAGCCCGGCGCGCACGTCGGTGTGCTCTAGTACGAGCGCGGCTCGTCGAAGAGGCCGGAAAAAAACAGGAGATGAGCATAAAAAGATGCAGTAGTGGATCGGAGGAGAAGGTATCAGCATAGGGTGGGCATATGGTATCTTTGTGCTATAGATTGTGCTGAATAAAGTGTTTCCTTCCTTTGAAGAAAGGAGAATGCTGAAGCCTAGATGTCTAATCTTGGTGCTAGCTTCGGATGCTCGGTTGCAATATTTTTTAGTCATATTTGTAATAATTTTTTACTCATATTTATAACATTTTTGTCTATATTTTTCTTGCAACATTTCTTACTTCGTGTCTACAACACCGACTATTGTATCATATATTTTTTGTTGCATACGGTGATTAAAATATTGTAGAATTATTTAAGAATACTACGTTGAAACATACGATGCGAATACTCATATCGTTCTTTCTTTTTTTGTTACATACATAGCCAACAAATGTTATAGACATAGGCAATAAATATTGTGGATAGAAATATTGATATCGTTCTTCGATTTTTTTTTGTTACAAATATAGGTAAAAAAATATTACAAATATGATAAAAAAACATTGCAGTGAGATAGGTAAAAAAATATTATAAATATGAACAAAAAAACATTGCAGTGAGCGTACGGCGTCGGACGTTCGGATCGGACGCTCGGGCCGTAGCATATCCCAGAAAGAAACGAAAGTGCTGTGTTTAATTTGTCTGCATCACTACAGTCCGACTGTGTCAGTTGATATTATATATTGTCTTGCGACGCCGGCCGTGTGGTTCACTGGTTCTGAAATTCTGGTGAACTGAAAGACAGTTTGAGCAACAGCACGGAGGTTGATTAGTTTCCCCGTATTAGTTTCCCCGTAGCAGATAGCAATGGCTCGGGGAAAATGCCATGCACTTGGTTTTCATGTGTCTAGCAAAAGTCTGCAGGATGCGGCGACGTGAAAATGCGGACTCTACATGCATAAGAACTGGGAGTAAGAACTGCCATGTCTACCCACATGATCCATCCAACATTTCTGTTGGCATAGCCCAAGGAGAGTGTACAAAAGTAGAGAGAACAAATAAAAACTAGAAAAAAGTTTTGATGGCGACGCACACTTTTTCTAACTTCTCTTTTATTCACTCGACTCAAATTTGATTCACAGAGAGTACACGGCTTAAATAAGCCTCACGTACATACAGTCATACGATCTGTACTCCACACACCTACTAACTTCACTAGCTAACAATCAAGACATGATCTTATGCCACTAACCTAGAATTTCTCCACGATCCACATGGCTCGGTCCTCTAAAAAACTGACTACTTGTAATCCAGTTTTACCGGCCTCACCTTCTACAACTTGTGCATACAGACTTACGACCATACACAGACTTGATCAAGTATATGACTGCTACTTGACTCCTTTTACGACTTACAACTCTGACTGCGGACTTGATCAAGTATATGACTGCTACTTGACTCCTTTTACGACTTACAACTCCGACTGCTACAGTACTCGGACTCTTCGATTACTACAGTACTCAAACATTCTAACTTCTACACATACTCGAACACACAACTACACAGTACTCGAATACACAAATACTTGACACCGACCACTATCAATAACAAGATTAGTTCCAACAATCAACCCCCTAATCTTGTTGTCATTATTTTAAGTACCTCCTCACCGAACTTTAGAGTAGCGTCGGTTCTTCATCCGCTATAGTGAGATGCGCCTCTTCCTTCCTCGGCTTGTGACACCCACTGGCAAGATGCCCACGTATGCTATAGTTGTAGTATTTTACCTTCTTCCTGTTGAACTTGCGCTCACTAGTGTCGGAGTTGTTATTATCCTCGTCATCGTCATGGCCGTCACTTCGGCCGCCACCAGCTTTGATGTGGCCATCGCCACGGTCACGGGTCTTCTTCAAGCCACTGCATGACCCTTCTCCATTCTTCTTCTCTTTGTTGAGGGTCTCCCATTGCATGCGCATGAGCAACAGATGCTCACTTTATTTTGAATTGCCAAAATTAATTCAGACGCATTCATCGTAGGATTTGTACCGCCTGACGAGGTCTTTGACGGTAAGAGTCTTCAAGTCCATGCATTGCTCAATGGAGGTGACAAGTTGCATGTAGCGTGCCGGGCAACACAAAGAAATCTGCGAACAACAGCAATTTTATCCATCGTAGTGTCACCCAACGCACGGAGGCCAGTGACGATAGATGTCATCAGACCGGTGAAATGTTCAACGGTCTCCTCTTCCTCCATCTTCAGCCCCTCAATGTCATTGAGGGTCTACAGCTTGACCTCGCACATGCGTACGTGCCCCATGTGCACCGTCTTGATTGCCTCCTATGCTGACTTCTTGTATCTTTCCCGGCGAGGGAAGACATGACTTTCTCTGACACGGCCTGATAGATGGTGTACAATGCCATCCGTTCCTTCTGGTACTCCATGGCATTAAGCTCCACTGCTTCCCACACATTCTGCGCTTGAAGAGCAACACGCATCTTTATCACTCAAATTGTGTAGTTCGTGCGGTAAGCTGCGGGTATGACAATGTCATCGTGCTCTCCCTCTTCACTACTTGCTAGGCGGACAGATCACCTTGCAGCAGGCCTTGTACAGCGGATAGAGACACACTCCTTCCTTCCCTCGGCATTCTCTCTGACTCGCGGAAACTTGCTCTGATACCAAATGTTGATATAGCCCAAGGATCAAACGCACATGAGTAGGGAGAATGAATAAACATATGAGAGATTTCTTTTGTGGCGACACACGCCTTTCCTATCTTCTCTTTTATTCACTCACCTCAAATTTGGTTCACAGGAAGTGCACAGCTTAAATAAGCCTCATGCACACATGGTCACATGACTTATGCTTCACGCACCCACTAACTCCAATAGCTAACAACCAGGACCTAATCTTATGTCACTGACCTAAAATTTCTCTACGATCCACATGGCTCAGTCCTCTAAAAAGCTAATTATTTGTGATCTAGTTTTACTGGTCTCACCTTCTACGACCTACACACATAGACCTGACCAAGTCTACGACCACACACATGTAAGAGCCTAATCCTTATGCATGTTACATAATCTGCTAGCCTAGCACTAGAACACCTAGGATTGAGGGGGGTCGGGAGACTTACGGTCGCCGATGAAAGCCATCGAGTCGGTGAACGTCGGGGAAGGTTTGCGGTGTTCGGAGAGTCGACGGAGCGGTGCAGAGGGTTGTCGCCGGCGAAGTCTTGCAGTGGTGGCGCCGGCCTTCCCGTTGCTAGCAACGCGTAGTAGATCGGTTTACTTAGGATTTGTACGGGATCTTGCTCTCACGAGAAAAAACTCACGTCCTATGAGAAGCCGGAAACCCTCCTTTTATGTTGCGCTGCGCAACGGAGAACCGTAACCAAAATTGGTTAGGCACCCCCGATCAGGGCGCGTGAGAAACGGACGGGTGGACGTGGGCATCACCCCACGTCTCCCTCTTTCATCCGTTTGGACTAGATCAAAATCCAACAACACAGACCTGATCAAGTCTACAACTGCTACTTGACTCCTTCTACAACTTACCACTTCGATGCTACAGTACTTGGACACTTCGACTGCTGCAGTATTCGGATGCTCTAACTGCTACAATACTCAGACGCTCCGACTACTACAGGAACTCAGACGCTCTAACTTCTATACGTACTCAGACACACGAGTACACAGTTCTTGAACACACGAGTACTTGATACACTACTACATAGTACTCGAACACACGAATATTCTACACTAACCACTATCAACAACAATATTAAATCCAACAATTCCAACACGAGCAAGTGCCAGAGAGGGAGTCGGGGGTAATCAGAATCTCACGTCTCAGTGACCCCATTTTTTTCCTCGATGGGATCACATGCAAGCCAGATCCCTTTGATCATTACTTGAGAATTATCTAACGTGAAATGCATGCTCACAAGGTGACAATACAATTGAAGCCGTGCCCGTGCGCATGGCTCAACCATGCCGGCCGGGCCTTCCCTTTTTTTTCGACGAAGCAGCCGGAGCGAGCTAAACCCATGGTACGTACGCGGTACGAGTGATCTGTGATCGCTGCTAAGTCCTAAGTGCCTGAATAACCTGTGACGGTTGAAAGTTAACGTACTACATATCAGGAAATGAGGCTGCAGGCAACTCGTGCATACACCTTGCAATACTCAGTTGTACTACTTCGCCAACTTGCAAGGTCATCACCAAAGCTCGGCAAGTGATCGACGATTAACCAACAGTATCTTCGAAATAGGCACTTAAGTGGATACGTGGAGTTAGCTATTAGGTCTCGATCAGTCACCCGATTGATCATCTACTGCATGTCCGAGCCTGCCAGGTTGCACCCAGTAAGTAACACGGGCTTTAGCACTGTCATGCGATGCTGTCCCGTGGTGATAATATCGGTACGCATACAGATACTAAAGTTCTTTTAGATTTATGATTTATAACTTCTTTTAAATAAATAAATAGCACTATTTTTTACTATTATTTTAAAGTAATTTATCAAAATAATTTTTTGAAACGGTTTATAAACAGTCGGTTCATTCACATAAATACTTACGCTAGAGCAAAAAACCATAAAATATAAATTAAAACTGAAAATAACCCAACCAGAGATGACAAGAAAGGCACGTCAAGCCTATGCCTGTCGAGCATATCCATACAATACAGACTCTTTTTTTAATTACAATAGAGGACACTTACGCACACTACATATGCACATATGTGCGTTCCAGTGAAATATATGTTAAGACTTAAATAAAAATTGTTAGATAAATTCTGAATTTATCTAATATCTTATAGAGTATAAACACATATTTTTTTAGTGAACACATATGCCTGTGTGAGGCAAGGCACCTGGACGGACAGTTCGAGCGACGGTAGAGCTTGCCAAGCAAGCTACACTCCTCTACAGTATAGACTCCGGACTCCAGACAGAAACGCTCTACATAACAACAGCATCAACTTTCTTAGGAAAAAAAAGAACAGCATCAACAGCCTCCCCACCAGATAAGAACACGCGAAATTTCAATCTTCAAACCAAAGAGAGAATCATAACGATAACATAGTGAATGAGTTCTAAAAAAAATTAGTGAATTACAATCTGTTTTTTTCTTTTGAGAAGCCAGTGATTGACATTTGTCGAGGATGCAGCAGGAGAACTGCGTCTGCTCGGTTGGACTGAAATTTAGTAGTTTATAATTGAAATTACACTGTAATTGACTGGAATTACACTGTAGCTGACGATGGCTAATTTGATGTAATTAATTTTAAAAAAATCTAAAAATAGAAAACAAACATGTTAGCCCATCACGTATAATGCAAACAAATACTAAAAAGCTGGTAAAAAGCTCAAATAATTGCCGAAAAGTCAGAAAAAGATAAAAATTATTAATAGTGAAAAATAAACCAGAAGCGAGAAGCTCAAACCCAAATGAGCGAGAGAAATCCGTGCTTCCATTGTCAAAGCAACTAAAAATAATTAAATATGTAGCAGATATATTGGCATGCTTGATGCTTCTCAGTTTTCACCATTGTCCATGGACACCGGAGCCCGGAGGTATAACCTAATGTGGCAAACAGAAATGCTAAACCCTAATTAACAACTCTGTATAGCTAGCATCAATGTAGCAATCGCACACAAGTAATAAGGAGTACCTAGTTAAGAAGGAGCGCCACGCCGTGAACTTTACAAGAAGCTGCAAGCATGCCAGGAAAGCGTGCTCCGAGCTATTGATCATACGGCGGCCGCGGGAGTGGTGTGCTTGCCGCCGGCGCCCATACCTCATGGGGCTGGCACGCGTATAAGGACACAGGCTGAGTCGACGACGCCATGGCGTGCGGCTGCAACCGGGTAACATGATGCTGCTCCTGCGGCTCAGGTTGGTGCCCGCGGTGTTCGTCGGCTTCGCCGCTGCCGGAGACGGACGCTGACGCGTGGACGTCGTCCGCGGGGAGGCGGTGGAAGGTGGGGTTGGTGAACGCGGCGGCCACGACCACAACGGTGGTGGCGGCCACGAGCGGGCCGGCCACGGCGCCTCCGACGATCTGGCCGTGGGGGCCGGCGAGTGATATCGAGAGGCCCCCGAGGGGGCGGGGCACCGCCGTGGACATGGAAGGGGGAAGGAAGGTGGCCGATATGGAGAGGATCTCGTAGCGGCCGTGGAAGACGATCGTAGCGGCCGCGGCGCCGCCTTCAGAGTTAGGGGAGGGGTGGCAGAGCGAGACGTTGGCGACCGCGCCTGTCCCGGCGAGCACGCAGATCCCGAGGCCACGTCGGCGCGCGAAACCCGCGAGCGCGTCGGCGACATTGCCACCGCCGGGGATCTCCAGGACGTGAGGCCGCATCGCTGCAGCGGGCTCCGCCTCCCGCGTGACCACCACCGGCTGCTTCGGCTTGTTCTTGGACCCCGGCGGCCGTCCCCGCCTCCGCTTCCCAGTCTCAATGCTCCTCCCGGAAGCCGCCGGTGTACCACTCGCATCCTTCGTCTCCTCCGCGCCGTCACGGCTGTCCACCTCGTCAGAGAAGCACTCCAGCTGCTGCTGCCCGTGACCACCGTGCTGCGGCCGCGGGAAATCTAAGACGACCTTGTCGACCTCGCGGTCTTGGTAAAGCCTCTTCTCCATGTCTCCGTCGCCAAATCTTGCGCGAACTAATGGCGGCAGTGGCACTGCAGAACGGCCACGGAAACAAAAGAAACTATCCCTAGCAGCAGCTAGCTAGCTTGGGGTGTAAGGTTGGTGGCTGCGTAGTGGTAATAATAGTAGGAGGGGTCCTCAGCTCCTTTTCCATGGCATGCGCAGCTAGAGCTGGGTAGCGCAACAGCTTCGAGGAAGAAGATTTCTTTATACTTTTGGGCCGGGCGGCGAGATAAAGCAAGGGATAGGGGAGGAACACAGGACATGGTTGGCCACCGGATCCGGGGCGAAAGGGACTGCGACGAGAGATAGGACCCGATTCTTCCGGCGAGTTCTTAATTTTGGTTTTTTTTATTTTTAGTATTTTTATTTTTTATATTATTTGTAATGGTATACGATGTTTTTTATTTTTATTTACTTTTCTTCAATAAAATAATTTATAAAAAAATAATAACCACTACATTATAATTTTAGTCAAAAATAGATAGCTAAAAGCTAAAAACCGCTAAAAAAAACTGGATTCAAACGTGTCATCTTTTACCTTTTGTTCCTTTACGACTGACATCCTCCTCCTGAAAAAAATAATAACCGCTATATTGTAATTTTAATCAAAAATAGATAGCTAAAAGCTAAAAATCGCTAAAAAAAGCTGAATTCAAATATATCATTTTTACCTTTTGTCCCTTTACGACTGACATCCTCCTCCTGCCCTATCTACGCGATATTGACGAGACCAGAAAGACAGAACGGTGGCCGGTGTGTCGTGTGTCCATGTTGGTACGTGCCAGTGCACAGTGTGCGTGCATCGATCGGCGAAGTTGGTGGTGCTTGTGTGTGTGAAAACTGAGCAAAAGCGCGCGCGGCGCCATCGATTCCAGCTAGCCAGCCCACCCACCCACCGGCCGCGCGCGGCGGCACCCTTTGACGCCACGCCAAGGGCACGCACGGCCACCGCGCTTGCTGTCCTTGCCTGTGCCGGCCGACGCAGACCGCGCGCTCTGCCGTGCGTTCCCCGCCTCCCTTCGTCAGGATCGTACGGTTCTCGGGCTCCTTGCCGTTTCTGACTCGTGCTGTCGTGCGTGAACATGGCATGCAGATCGATTGGTCGTGCATGCATGCATGGTGCGGGCCACCGTGGCGTGTGGTGCACATCAGGTCTGGCGCGCGCGGGGGTGGATCGATGGAGATGGTCGGCCCAGCCGTGAACGTACACAAACGCTGCATCATATATGCGCGCGGCGTGGTGCGGCTCGAGGAGCCGGCCGGATAGACATGTGTGGTGTTTAAGTACGGGCCTGGATCACAATAATGACGTCCACCTTTGTACGCGGGGGTGCGGCCTTATGATGCCATGTCTGAAGCATTTGCGTAGCACATGGACCGGTGGTGCAATGACTCCCCATGTGAACTTGCATGAAATAATCCAACGGCAACGCGACTAGGTTTACAAGGTATTTTCAAAGAAAAAATAGTGAAATCAATCGGTCTGCATGGATTCGAGTAGTGATCGATGTCAATGGAGATATTCCCCGTCGAGGCATGGTGGAACATCTTCAACTATGTTCACGACCCTGGGCTGATAGTGGCATCGGAAGTGGATTCCTCCCGTCCAGCCCCGACACCCAAAGGGCATTGGATACCCCGAGAGGAAGCGAGGACGCGCTGAGTGACGAAGGTTGGAGAGAAGGCATTGGTTGTAATGTCCATCTGCAACAGGATACATCCACCGACTTGTCGGGACATCTGCTTTTCCAGGTAAGTTGGTGGGTGTATCTTATATTTTTTAGATTACAAAAGACGGTCTATACTCATGCACAGGTGAAGAGTGTATCTTATATTTTTTAGATCCGTAGAGGTGAGAGTGCAATGACCACCCGGAACTTATCTAGTTGTTGATCAGTTTGAGGAATGGTAATAGGATAGACCTAGAGCTCTCTACTTGTCAATTTTCTCAGGACCCATTGGAGGCCACGGACAAGGGGGCGAGGGAACGTTTAGCCGATAAGGAGAGTTTCCCACCACCCAACATCCTCATGGGGAGAAGAAACCGTATCCATTTCCCCTTATGGCTGGAATGAGGCCATCGGAGTTATTAAAACCCCACCCATTCTCCTCGCACCACAGCGCTCCACCGTGCCCAGAGGCCTCGCGCGGGCGACGCGTGGCGATCCCCGTCTCGTGGTCACGGCGTCACGCGGGAGCTTGCGTTCGCTGCCTTCCAGCAGGCCGAGCGCCATCCCTGACCGGTGGGTCCTGCTGATACGCGGTCCCGCATGCAGCGGCGGGGAGTAAGTGCAGGGGGCGTCTCGCTCTCCACGACTGGGCGTGGAGCGGCGCGTCCACGTCGCGCCCCATCCTCCAGCGCTACGGCGGAAGACTCTGGGCGATGGACCCTGGTCGTCCCGGACCCATTGGCAGCGATTGAGTGTAGAGGAGATTGGAGTGCGGGGGTTCGGCGACGGGGCTTTGACCGGCGCGCGGGCCGTCTGGGGAGAGGGAGCGCACGCGGAGCAGGCGGAGCAACCCATGCCTCCTGTACACTGAGAAGAGATTCGCCCTCGAGACTGAGCCGTCGTATCGGAACAGTATCGGTCGGCGCTGCTCCCTCGCCGTACGCGCGTGCGCGGCCGCTCTTCCCTACCGATGGTCGATCTGTCCCGTCGGAACAGTTCACGGACGACCCTGGCGTCCCGTCGGGCGGAGCGCACGCGGCGCGGCCATCATCCCTCACTGTTGGTCCGTGCATGCCTCATCCCTCTACCGCCGCTGGTTCCCGTGCTCAAGGTGAGTGTCTCCCTCTCCCTATTTATCTGCCGTTCGGTTGGGAGCCCCCTTCCTCCCTTCCCTTTTCCAAATCTTTGCGAGACCTGGTGTTTGACCTCCGTTCCCCAACCACGATGTCCTGGGTGAACTATTGACCGTGCCGGGGCTTCTCCGTCTCTAGGTCCTGTGCTTGTGTCCATGCGATTTAGTAGATTTTTTTGGTTGCCCTCTGTTTCTTGTTCATGCGGTGCTCTGTCTTGGTTGGGTAGTGGCAGCAAGCAAGCGCCTTTTCATGTTTTGGGTTTGATTGTTCTTGCAATATACACTATTAGCCTTCTGGTTTCAGGAATTGGTTCCAAAATTTCTGATCTTTTTATGTTCCTGTAATTTAGCTTCTTCTATTTTTGTTCTTGCCTTCGGTCTTCTTTTTGGGAAGATCTATTCTTCTTTCCCTGCGATTCTTTCCTACTCATGCCCAGACGTTGATGCCAACTGCAGGTCTTTTGTTGGCGACATAAACTGGACTCTCCTTTTGCCAATGGTAAAGCTGGACTAATGGTGGAGACTAAAATCTCATAGTACACATTCAGGACCCCTTGGCCACAGCAACCGTCCCTTCGCGTCCAAGAGCATGGTAGGCAGTATTGGACATCTCTATTTTTAGCTTTTCTGGGCTTGTTGTTATCTGACCTCCTGTCTATCCTTATAGAAAATATTATGTTTATGAGTATGCAAAGGAGATACTGCTTTACAGCTGCGCTGTTTTGATCACTCTAGGATAGCTTTTGGTGCTAAGATGTGTTTCTTTCCATTTACACGATGAGCTACATATACATGGTAGTGTCAGGTTCCTTTCGACTGGAATATGTATTGCTTCCATTTCCATATGCTTATGAGACTTAATAGAAAAAACTGCCAGCCATGTTTCATGTTAGGGTATGCATAGCCTAGGTGCCTTACTTCCGATCGTTTGTTTTTTCCTTGCTCACGAACTGTGCTTTCTATTCTCCAAAAACACTCCTGGGCACATTTCCTTGCCCTGTCAGAGAAGCAACTGTATGTACCTGCTAAGCAAAAGCACTGTTTCGTGCTTCAGTGCTTCGTAGGTTGCATGTCTTCAGCCTGCTCTGCAGGCTATACGTGAAAATAGATCAGTCCTTCATGCTCTGCCTTTCATTTGTGCTCTGCCTTTGGCTTGTGTTCTCCTATTTATCCTGTGTGAGAGCCTGTCGTATAATAGTGGTGATTGAATAGCTCTGAAAATTTACATTTGTTGCCTTGGAATCCTTCTGCAGAACTCCTTCTTGCGATTCCATTGGTTCCAGAGGTGCAGATTTACATCACCTCTTGAAGATAGAAGCCAAGGAGATGTTCTTGGTTCCAGGTATGGGAAATGTGTGCTACAGCCTTGCCGGTTCTAACCTTTTTTGTTGCCCTTTCTTGATTGGATTTGAGATATGGTGTTAAAGAAGTATATGTATGGAGCATGAATGCAGGTTGCCACTTGTTAGGTCACAAATAATTTAGGCACGTAACTTCTGGATTAGGGCCTAATCTGCAGTGCTACTTTGTTTTTTGTTATTGGGTTCAGTCATATATCAAATAGAGAGAGGTGTATTTAGTCACAGAGGGAAAAATGCTTTTTAGTACAGTAGCTTGCAGAGTTAGTAGGTACTAGAGTTAGCATTTGATGCTTCGCTGATTTAGAATCAGAGAGATGGTGGAAAGATGATTTGCTTTAGGCCCTAATATGCAGCATCCTAATCATGACTGTAGTGCTTCTACACCAGTCTTTTGGACTCATGCCAAGTATGCAGGGCCATTATGCAGTAAGGCATGAACGCTTTAGAACAGGTAGATCAGTTATCCATTTCCCAGCGCGCTCGACTCGCAGATAGTTCAACCTTTGCAATACCACATGCTTTTGACTTTGCTTCTGCGATTAATATTTCTATCTCTTTCCTAAGCGACTGCATTTTCCATACTAGCTTTGTCTAAGCGTGTACTAGATGCAATGACAACTTCGGCCCTTTCCAATATCTTTTATGCCATAGCTCCATAAGGAGAAATTTACAGTTTTACTCTTGAGATTTAGTTCCTTGTGATTAAATAACCCCCAATGCTTTGAATCGGTATTTCAGGCTTAGGAACAGGTTGCGTTGGGTCTTTGCATTGAAATCCCTAGCTTCCTGACTGCCCTCGAAGGTAATATGTTTGCTTATGTTCCTGGGCAATGATCTTATTTCTGACGAGTCCCATCTGTGGAATCTGATATTGCCATATTATTGGTTGTCTAGAATAGATTGTTCAATGATGTGTCCAATTGCAGTTATATTCGTCATTACATTGATTGAAAAATGGGTCCGCACCTCACTCTGGTCACTTACAGCTTCATGGGAGGCATCCTTCCTCACTGTTTGCTGCTGTCTGGGTGTTGAAGCTGTTGCTGCCTTCTGTTGTGTGCAGAGGAAACAAGTTGCAAAGGTAGGTTTGGTCTTCCTGGTTTGTACAATCGTAGGCTTTCAGCGTGGTTACATGCTTCAGAAGTAATGCCTTTCCATGTGCTTCTCTAACCTGCTTCATACGCATCATTTAGGCATGTGACTTCTGGATTAAGGACTAATCTGCAGTTCTGCTTTATTTTTTGTTATTGGGTTCAGTCATATATCAAATAGAGAGAGATGTATTTAGTCATGGAGGAAAAATGCTTTTTAGTACAGTAGCTTGTAGAGTTAGTAGGTACTAGAGTTAGCATTCGATGCTCCGCTGATTTAGAATCAAGAGAGAGTGGAAATCTAAGTTGCTTTAAGCCCTAATATGCAGCAACCTACTTATGGCTGTAGTGCTTCTACACCAGTCTTTTTGGACTTAAGCCAAGCACGCAGGGCCAATATGCATTAAGACATAAACACTTTAGGGCAGGTAGATCGGTTATCCATTTTCCAGCACGCTCGGCTCGCATATAATTCAACCTTTGCAGTACCCCATGCTTTTGACTTAGCTTCTGCGATTGATATTTCTATCTCTTTCCTAGGCGAATGTATTTTCCAAACCGGCCTTGCCTAAGTGTGTGCTAGATACAATGGCAATTTCGACTCTTTCCAAGATCTTCTATGCCATAGCGCCATACAGAGAAATTTGAAATTTTACTCTTCAGATTTAGTTCCTTGTGTTTAAATAACCCCCGATGCTTTGAATCGGTATTTAAGGCTTGGGACCAGGTTGCGTTGGGTCTTTGCATTGAAATCCTTAGCTTCCTTACTGCCCCTCTGTTGAATCAAAGGTAATATGTTTGCTTATGTTCCTGGACAATGATTTCACTTCTGACGAATCCCTTCTGTGGATTCTGATATTACCATAGTACTGGTGTCTACAATAGATTGTTAAATGATGTGTCCAATTGCAGTTATATTTCGTCATTACATTAATTGCAAAATGGGTCTGCAGCTCACTCTGGTCACTTACAGCTGCATGGGAGGTGCCCTTCCTCACTGTTCGCTGCTGTCTGGGTGTTGAAGCTGTTGCTGCCTTCTGTTGTGTTCAGAGGAAACAAGTTGCAAATGTAAGTTTGTGCTCCCTGGTTTGTACAGTCGTGGACTTTTACCATGGTTACATGCTTCAGAAGTAATGCCTTCCCATGTGCTTCTCTAATTTGCTTCGTATGCGTTTGGCTATGAAGTCAGTACGTAGGTTCTTTGATCATGTTGCTATTACTTAGAGACTGTTAACATGCCGAGGTACTGCAATGTAACACACAGGTCAGCATTTAATTCTTTCGCAATACATACGTGAAACTAGCCTTAGAACTGGCTAGAGGTACGGGGTTCCTTGTGCAAATCGGACCTCCGGATTGGGGCGCAAGGTCAGGGCCTTCCCGATCGCTAATCCTCTCTCCTTGGTGCCTGGCATGCGTGCGGGTGGGGGGTTTGGGTTTTTGCGTGTAGGTACGGTGAACTTGTCCAGTAATTGCAGGAGTGGATTGCAATATTGGATCGTAGTTACTGCATTTAGTTTCCCTATGGTGGCCCATCTGGTATGTCAGCTGTCAGTGGTAATTTAGGTAAGGATGTTATGACATCTTGTTTCCAATGGAGGTCATTTGCGGTTTCCAGTGTTAGTGGACTGATATGGGCTGTACACTATCAGGATTAAGTAGTAGTGAATGATTGCCACTAAGGGGAGGGTTTCAATGTGGATGTGAACATATCTCATATTATGGCAACTGTCTACCACTTTGCGCGCCATATGCAAGTTCATGGCAACAAAGAACCACCGTGATCGGACTCTCGGCGGAGTGAGATATCTTGTGGTTTACTAATCACCGCCCAAAAATTCGATGCTACTATGATAACCGATGGACCACATTATATAATTGTTTTGAAGTTCATGGAAGCTTGGCGGAAGCTAGAGCTATCATGAATTTTCTTTTGATTCTGCGCAGCTAATTGTCATCATGTTTTTTTTGTTTCTTGTATGGCGGCAGGTAAGAGATCATATAGTTCCATTCTGAAAGGAAATTATAGTCCTATTAGCTTTTTAAATGAGGATTAATAAACAGAAGATTGTAACTCAAAAAAATCTATGGTTGGTGCCCCTTTGCCAGTAGCAAATGGATGTTTTTTCTCTGTAGGGCCATGTGTGATAGTGAATAAATAGAGTCAAGTGCGATGTGGTCAGAACCTAGAATGACCTTTTTAATGGGGCTAATAGATTTTTGTTTCGTGCATGATGTTCAGCCTGGACTTTTTTTTAAGAAAAACTAGAGCACTTAGACCTGTACCTTACATCTCTGAGATTTTAATGGCTTTGAATTTTTATTCACATTTGCTGATTTGTGTGTTACATGGACAAAAAATCTGTCTCCACATGTGATATGTATTATGCCCTATGCGATTAAATCGATGGGTACATTGTGTCTCACTGCAATGTCTTACCTTGCTTTACATGAATCATTTCTATTTGTTGCTTTTGTGCAAATTTGCCTGGTGTATATGTACTGCAAATTGAAATTGTAAAATGATTTGAGACAGACTATTGACTGCATTTGATTATTCATGACTGACACTTTTTAATTGCTATTTCTCTGCAGTAACCTCTTTTTGCCATACGGAACTCTTTGAAGCATTTTACCGGCTGATTTTGGCATTTCATGGGAGGTTTTGAAGATGATGAACCACCCGCAAAACGCGCAAGAGCATCCTCGAGAGACTCGAAAAGTTTGTCGACAGTTTACTTTTTGAAATCTACCAATCCTTTGGGAGGTACAATGGCTAGACCTTTGCCTTCCCGGGGAAAGAAGTTATGGTTGGTTCTAAAGGTGTTATTAAGAGGGACGAATTTGTGAGGATAATCACAAAAGCTCAGATACTCTTGGATATGAAAAAGTGGAGCAGTTCTTGAGGAAGAATCGTGGATAACTATGCATTCCCACCAGTGAATCTTTTGAAAGGTGTACTTGGTGGGAATTTTGATAATGCAGTAGTTACCTTGAATAAGATTGGATTTCTGGATGAAAATGTTGTGAAGTCTTCTGCATTTTTAATATTGGAACAGAAATTTTTTGAACTATTGAGAAATGACAACCTCATGGGTGCTATAAAGACGTTGCAAAGTGAAATCATGCCCCTTGGTGTTAACCCAAAAAGAGTTCATGAACTGTCAAGTTGCATAATTTCTTCGCAGAATGTCTTGCTTGGTTTTTCAAAGCTTGGAATTGAATCAAATTCACAACTTAAGCTTCTAGAGGAATTGCAAAAGGTGCTTCCCCCTACTGTTATGGTACCAGAGAGGAGGTTAGAGAATTTAGTTGAGTAGGCGCTTACTGTTCAACGCGAAGCTTGTTATTTCCATAATTCTATTGATGGTTTGTCACTTTACATTGATCATCATTGTGGGAAGGATCAAATACCGTCTCGAACATTGCAGGTAAGAACTTATGCCAATGCTCTATTAGTCTATTTTAGTGTTTGCATTTATTGCATGTTTGAATACAATGTTTTAAATCAAGTTTGCATACTTGCCTAGACTGCTTATGCACCCACATAAGGATTATCGAACACCCTAGCCCAACATCTGAGCTCAAAATGCTACTACCACAAACCTTACTCTCAATTTCATGGAGGTGTTTGGCAGTGCAGTGGCTTATCCCTTAGTTTCCCATTTTGTACCTCATGTGAAGAATTGAAATTGCACAACTTCATTCACGTTTCTTTCTTTCTTATTTACCAGCTGCTTACTTCTCTCGGAAATTTGAGATCTAGAATACTTTGTTATTTGTGAAAATTGAAGATATGATGATCATTTTACATGATCGCTTCCTTGGAGCGTACTTGAGATTTGTGTCCTGTTAGCTTTAGCAAAAAAAATTCTATTTAGATGTTTGTCATGTGTGCTCCATGATCTTGTGGCTCGACACTTTTCTCCTAGCCTGCTACCATTGAACATAAATGTGTATATGTCCTCATCCGTTACTGATTGAGTGAATCTTACAAGTTACAACTCCACAGCCATAGAAGTTGGATCTTTATGCATGCGAGGTGTGGTTTAATTATCTTCTTGGAGGCGTTGTGATTTTTTTTTTTTTGTGGTCGAGGAGACGAGGACTTGATGTCACTGCTTTATTGAGACATTTTTCTTGATAAAATTTTCATCAAATCTTCTTCAAAACTTGAATCCCATCGAGATGTCTTATGCACAAGCTGACCATCAAACAGATTTTAAGATTTTCAGTTTTACATTTTCTTTTCATCATTGTGTAGATTATCTGAGTATGCTTAGCATTTTTTTCTTATGGACTGAAGGGGGGAAGGTACATTACACTTAGTCATCTTCCATATGGCTTGAAATTTAGATTCTGTATTTGTGGTATTGTTCCAGGAAGGTATCTCTTCAGAGCGTGTCTTTATTTTTTTTATTGATCATGATGGTGAAGTTTACATTTTTGATGTTAACTTGATACATCACAAATCAATCTTCTGCTTGCTTGCAGTAATATGAGTATTCGTTTCCTAGGTTGATGAAGATGGGGAATTATTGCTGAAGCACACATTGACTGGTCATGAGAAACCAGTGGTGATGGTTGCATGGAGCCCTGATGATCGCCAGCTTCTCACATGTGGAATGGAAGAAGTCATCCGGCGTTGGGATGTTGAATCTGGTGAATGTATTCATGTTTATGAAAAGCCTACCCTTGGTTTGATCTCATGTGGTTGGTTTCCAGATGGAAAACAAATATTGTCTGTTCTAACTGACCAAAACTTTTGCTTGTGGGATTTAGACGGTAAAGAAGTTGATTGCTGGAAAGGGCAGAGCTCATCAAAAACCATTGCAGAACTGATTAATTAGTTGAATAGTATGTTTTAATCTAAGAAGTATCATGCTAATCATCTGCTTATGTTGACTACACTATGTCATATAAATTGAATTAATTTCTGCAATTGAAGTCATGACAAGGCGCGCGAGGCGCGCCCGACGTTCTAGTTTTTTTAAATGAACAGGACATTTCAAACGATCCTCCAGTCCCAAAATTTTATATGAAATCGAGCAATACATTTGCTTCCGAAATGAGGCCGTAGCCGTCCCTAGGTTCAAGCATTCAGCTTAGAGTCTTTAATTAACTGTGTACTGGACTTCAAACAGCGTAATTCCTGTCTACAAGCGCGGTGGTTTGTTTGATTCGATTTGCCAAGGCGTTGAGGTCATCCAAGCCCTTCACTGATGCTAACGACGTGCGCTATCAATAAGCACGTGATACATTTGGCCAACCAGATAGACCCCAACGCTCTGAGCACCTTGTCCAATCTTGGTCCCGGCCATGACTTTGGCCCATGCAATTAAATCCCTGCAGAACGAGATAGGGCCTGTTCTTTGCGATTTTTAAAAGTCGTTTTTGACTTTTGCTACAGTAACTAACTTTTAAACGGAGTATTTTTTTAAAAATAGAGGCTATAAGTTAATTATAGTACATGTTAAAAAACTAATATCTGTATCATCAAAAATCACAAGCGAGTATCTCTCTTTCCGCAATCTCTATCGCAAACAGCTAAAAAGCCATCAACCACAGCCAAAAGCCATCAGCCGCAGCCAAAAAGAACAAGTCTATATTTTGCTTGTGTAACGAGCCAACAGGATGACAACACATGGCTTGAATACTGTAGCAAATATTGTGATGCAGTGCCAGGGTGCAAACAAAACTTTTTTTCTACAGTGCCGCAATGTTTAACACACAGTGCTCTACAGTGCTTTTTGTGTTGCATGTCATCATCCGATTGGCTTGCATGACGGCATGTTATCGGTCGATCTGTACGTGGACAGATGGTGCAAGTAAAATCATACGTTGTTCATTTGAATCCCCAAAAAAACATACAGTTTTTGTTGTCAAGTAGTAGTAAGATTTTGCCTCGAATTTCAAAGGAGAAAAAAAAAACAGGTTTTCCGTTAGCTCGGTGCACTTAGCCATGAGTCCAATAATTCTATGGGACAAATCTCGAGCCCAAATGGAGTTCTGTAAAGACGCAATGGCATGTGTTTTTTTTCGTCGGCACATTAAATATGGCATGCCCGTGTCGATGAAAAGCCACTAACTAGGTTGAAGTTGCAAGTGGTTGCTTTCTCTCCTCTTCGATCGCATCTAGCCAGGGTAGAATTGTGTGATGACTTGATCGATCGGACAGTTGAATATGTTGGCGCATGGAGAAAATATCGGCCATCGATCTATTTCCCTTTTGACCGGGCTCGACTGGTTCTGTTAGGGATCATGCATTCAGGCTAACACATTCCAATTTGTCCATGATAATCTATCACAAAACTATGGCCGTGTGTTGCAAATTGCAGCGCGCATGCATGCACAATTGCACATGGACGATGGACCAAACCCAAGTAGGGTTTTAGTTCTCTTCTCTCAAAAAAGGTTAGGTTGAGTGGTTGACACTCCACGGTGCTCGACCTCTGCTGGGTTGTTTCAGACACATGCATAGATCTAAGGTGGATAAGGCATCTGCTAGCAGCCGAACGTAGTGTTCAATTTATGGGTTCTGTTTGCAACGTAAGAATCGATCTGTTTTCATGTGATGTTCTTATGTCCCAAATGTGTGTTAACATTTTTTAGGGATACAACATAGGGTCTATTCTTTTCGGCTTCTAAAAGCGGCTTTTAGTTTTTCCTGCAGTACCTAACTTTTAAACGGAGTATTTTTTCAAAACGGGGTCTACAAATTAATTATAGTACACATTAAAAACCCAACATCTGTACAATCCAAAATTGCAAGTGATTATCTCTCTATCCGTAATTTTTATCGTAAACAGCTAAAATTCAAAAATTTCAGCCAAAAGCCATCGTGATCAATGTTGTCGGTCGTCGCTACTTGCTAGCCGCCAATCAGGCTACCAGCAAAGACCAGATTTATCCACCGGCCCAATCGAAAGCACCGGATCAATTTAACTATTGATCAGGCTGTACGTCCATGTCCTAGCGGCCTGAAAGACTTTCCTCTGCGGCAAGTGGCAACTTTTAGAATTTTTTTTAAGATTATCTTTTTTTATTCCGATTTATAGTATTATATCTATGTTTTTTTTTTGCAGTTTTGACCACCTGTCGCTCCACAGTTGGTATACCCTAACCCCAACCCTAAACTATTAACCTCGTACCCTAACCCTTAACCCTAAACCCTGAAATTGTAAACCCTAATACCAAAATACAGTTATGTCTATATATATGTTGAGAAATATGCAGTTTATGCAAGAATGTAAGTAAATTTTTAGATTTTTTGAAGCTATGCTATAAATAATTAAAGCACTAATTGTATTGTAATTGCTAACATAAAATTGAATTACAGGTATGACTTGCAACCTTGGTGGTTTGGACTGACCTTTCGGCCTGCTGGACCGGCACGTTGACGCACAACACCGCATGAGCCATCATGTTGGGAACGAGGTGCCCCAATTGGGGCTGGTCCGTATGCAGACATCCCGACGGGCTTGGAGACCGGGTCCACGCTGGAGAGACATGTTTGTCTGCAAACTATGGCACTTCTTTTTATGATATTTGTGCTATTTACTCACTTCTTAGTGCTTTGCAAGCTTAGCGATGCTAGCCTTCTACCTCTCACGTGGATGGTGGAGGCTACCGACGAGGAGGACGCTCAGGTCGATGACGGCGGGGAGGTATAGGCTGCCTCGGAGTGGTCATGACGGTTCCCACTCGACTAGTTGCTCCTGACAGCTTTAGTGGATCGATGGCGGCCCGAGACACACACCTTTCATATCCCATTCGGGGAGATGGCACCCACTCTACAGGACGTCACGCTGTTGCTCGGCCTACCCATCGCGGGAGAGGCTGCCTTCCTGACGGACGTGCTTACCGACTGACGCGATGACTTGTTGGGCAGGTTTGAGGGAGTTCTTCCAGTGGAAGCCACGACAATGTATTACGTCTTCCCAGTGCAATAGAAGCATAGTCCGCCCATGCAGTGGCCTTCGTAGTTTCGGGTACGTATGCTATCCATTTTCTCTATTTAGCGATGTATTATCCTTGTCATATAACGGACTTACTAATTTTTTGTTTGTGCACAAGTCGAGCGGATGGACTCAGAGGCCGACAAGTGTCAGGTGTCGTGGTACCTCGAGGTGTACTTGTTGTGGTTGTTCGGCTGAGTACTATTTACCAACAGCCATGGTGACTTCGTCGACGCCGGGCTTGTGCGATATGCAAGAGCCATCGCCAATAGGGAGGAGTTACACATCAGCTGGGGATCAGCAGTACTTGCCATGACGTTCCGTGGCATGTGTGACACTTGCTACAGGATGAGACCAACCTCTGTCCTTATAGGTTGCCCCCTCCTGCTGTAGCTGTGGTCGTTCGAGCACTTATCCTTTGGACTGCCGATGCTGCTTGCCAGCGGTCTGTATCGCGCAGACATGTACCACGGGAGCCTTGTGGACTATCTGACCACAAGGTCCCTTTGGTGTCGTAAACGGGTATGTACTCTCCTGGATCTTTACTGTATGTGTATTATGGGTCATCTTTTGTAACCACTGTTTCGGTTCACAGGTACAGTTTGCATACCTGCAGGTCACCAATGTGAACGACAACTTCGTCGACCACCTTGACCGCCTCACCACTAACAACATGCACTGGGAGCCATACTTAGCTCAAGAGATAGAGGATTGTGCTCCCAAGAGTTTGTCCTCACTATGCTGGCAAGACTGTAAGTTCAAGCTCCATTATGTTGGTTTTGGTGATAATGACAAGTACTTTTGTGAGACTAATGTGCTTGACTGATTATGATATGGTTTAGTCTCATTTGGATGAAAAGGTGGAATCAAAGAGGTATGTATTTAACACTTACATTCATTTATATCTTAGTGCATTCCTTGGATCCAAAATATAGATTAAACTCCACCAAAGTCTAAGATGAATATGTGCATATGCTTTTATTGTATATTCTTGTATGCACACATTTAGGGAGAGTTCACTCTATGTTTTGTGGTTTAACTCATATTGCTTTATACTCGATTGTTTGTGTTTGCAAAAAGGGACTAATATATATGTCAAGTGATTGAAAGGTTTAGTCCCAGAATTCGTTTGAGTATTTGGAGATGCATGCAAAGATTGATAAGAAGATCAATATGGCTCGAGACAAAGGTCAGCATGCATTTGAATTTGAATTCTAAACTCATTGTGCTCTCTCAGGAAAATCGGTAGCACCGCACCCACCTGCGGTATTACCGCAGTGCGGTAGTACCGGCGTGTAGACAGCGATATTACCGCAGGGCGGTAGTACCGGATTATATGCGGTATGCTTTTTCCAGAGAGCACCTGTTTGGGGGACTTCAACTCACAGAAATCGGTATTACCGCGGTACCATGCGGTACTACCGCACTGCGGTTGTACCGCCGTTCAGTTTCCGGTACTGAATAAGCTTTCCATAGAGTCCAAGATTACTCAATTCCGATATCGGAGTCAAAAGTTATGACCGTTTTTTCGAGAGTTGTCTGTGCTGAAACAGAGGTGCGGTAGTACCGCACTTTATTTTTAAAAAACAGCTAGTTTTAACGCTCTGATATAGCTGTTACTTTGTGCTACAGTAGAGTGCGGTAGTACCGCACTTTGTACGGCGGTACTACCGATTTCCCTGATTTTTTCAGGGATTTGGCTCCAACGGCTAGTTTTTGTGTGTGGGGTATAAATATTCACTTGTGGCCGGTTGGGGAGTAATTCTATGGCACCTCATTTCACTTCCTTGAGCTAGTGTAAGCCTCTCCACTCCATTGTGCATGTGTTGTACCTTGTGAGCAAAGAGAGAAGTCTTTAGTTGCATGTGTTGCATCTAGAGGTGGATTTTGTATCCACTTGAGCTTGTGCATTCGTTGCACGTGGTGAGAGTCAAGCGAGAGACTTGACTTGTTACTCATGGAGTTTGCCGACTCCTAGACGGCGTTGGAGGTGTCGTGCGCGGTGATCTTCTCAAAGAAGGTTGTGAGAAGACCCGGCGTGTTGTGAAGGTTGGAGCTCACCTACCCGAAGCGGGAAAGAGCTACCACTAATGGAATTGAGGTGTTTGGCTTAATTCGTGGAGCCGGTCCAATTCGTTTGGGCTTACCTCAACGTGGATTAGGGGAAACCGGCAAGTCTCCGAACACCACGATAAAAAGTAATCGTGTCAATTGTGGTTTGTTTACTTGTGCTCAATTTACCTTCAAGCAATTTACATTCATAGAATTAATTTGATTACTTGTCACCCTAGGATTGCAAATCTTTGACATAGGCATGGATTGTTGGTGCACTTAGGCGAACCTAGTTGTTTTAGGTAATATTTGTGCTAAACCAATTTAAGTTAAGCTTCCGCATTATATATTTGGTTTAGACAAATAGATATTGTTTTTAATTGTTAGAGAATTTTTAAGACCGCCTATTCACCCCCCTCTAGTCGGCCTCCTCGATCCTACAAAGACCAGACGTACTAGCTGACGCGAAAGAAGCTCGTCTTCGACGTGTTTATCAAGGACTATGTGGTGTACAAGGTGATGCACCAGTTCAACTTTCGCCAGGTTGTTCCAATCCCTGTCGGGCATTGGGTGCCTGACTCGGTGCACACGTGAGTTACACACAACATATATCCCTAATTTTTTTTAGATCTATTACGATACCTTCTAATTGCAGTGGTACGTTTCGCAGGCATAGCAGGAGGGGTGGCAACAGGACGAGCTGGGCGGGGAAGATGGCACAGTAGGCGGACGTTCTCGAGGACTTCATGCAGGAGGCCACACAGTATGACCCCAGTATGTATGACCAGTACCTATGCTGGTATGCTCCATATACACGCACCAAGTTGTTGCATGTTGTTGGCCCTCCCCCCACTCACGTAACAGCACTAACTGACGTGTACCCTTTACACTTGGTGTGTAACTTGTCTCTCGCGGTAGGTACTTTCGTGTTTCAAAATATCTGACTACAGTTACCATAATTACAAGCTTGGCATTTTCTTCTACTTGTAAACGGACATCACCGCTAGGATTGCGAGGGACACCGAGTCGATCGTGGTTAGGGTCGTCCATGGTTTCAAGGTGGCGTAGGACGAGCTGTTGCATGTTCTCCATCGGGTTCACAGTGCATCCATGCGTGTCATGGCCCTAACGTCATCAGGACGCTCCCAGAGGTGGCCATGCCAACACATACACCGAGGTCACCATGCCCTGCAGCTTGGGTAGGAGGCTCCACAGAGCCACATGCATATGCCCCAACAGCGCCTGAGCAACCTGGAGGGTCAGGGTGGCCACGTGGCTACCCCTAGGCACCGCCACCGCCACCGTCGGGCTAGGCTAGAGGGTCAAGGTGGACACGCGCGTACACATCGGCACCACCGTCGTTCTTGGACAATACCCGTTATACCCTTCCCTATTTGGGCAGGGCGGGTACAATAGTTGGATGCACGCCATAGCCCACGTGGAAGGTATATTTCGTCTCTTTAGATTTGTTAGCATCGATACATTACACGAATAAACAATATATGTCTTGTATTTATCACAGCCCAACCAGGAGTTCATGTATCCCCGCACGAGGATGCCCCGGTGGATGTCAGCGACTTCCTCTCGGATAACCCAGCGGAGGTCAGGGGAGAGTGTGAGTTCGCACCCGTCAAAGTCTTTCTGGGTCGCAGCTCAGCAGTGTCCCAGTATCCACGCAAGCACAAGTAGAGTCAACCCCCGAGACCTTAGGAGCACAAGTCAGCATGGCTCCTAATCGCCTCACCCTATCGAGGTGCCAACACCCCGCACTGAGGAAGACGACAAAGAAGGTGTTGCGGGTGGTGTGACGGGCGACACATAGGGGCCTTTTGTACTTGCATTCGTTATATACATATTTTACTTCCTAGTTACTATGATATGATTGTGGATGAATTCCCTCGTGCATCGTAATATCACTTACCTTCGTACTTACGAATCATTGTAACCTCAATTATTCTCACAAAATTCTTTAAAAATTTATCGCACTACAATATATAATGATCACAAAATATTGTTGCAAGTCTAAACAGATTTTGTACCCTTAAGAATTTAGGAAAATCACATACAGACCAACCGACATTGTCTACCTTTTTTGTTAGAAAAATATTACATACAAGAATTGTCATTTACTCCCTCACAATTATTTCCATTGAATTAATAAAATAATATTATTATTTTTAATTGTCCAACCGTTAGAAGACTTAGACTAGTTACTCAACCGTTGGATGACTTGACCATGTGTCACTCAACAGTTGAGCGACTAATCAAGTTATCCAACCGTGAAGCGACATAATTCAAAATAAAAAATAGATTATTTTAAAAAAAAATCGCAACTTTACCTGACGTGCGGCAAGAAATTTCCCCAAGGGTAATTTTATGGATGCTAACTGCGACACAACATCAAGTGGCGATTTATGAATGGTCAAACCTAAGCGTAAACAATGAAATATCCGCTGGCGCATGCCAAAGTCGTGCAGCTCCCCCGGTAATTATCCAAAGTACCAAAAAATTGAAGGCATGTACTGACTGAAATTCCTTCCATTTTTACTAACTGCCCCTTTTTTTCCATTGCAACGAGATAATAATATATGCTACATTATTATTTCTCTACAACCCAAACCCTCCATATCAATAAAATGTCTGGGCGGTCCTTTCCCTAGCCGGTCGTCTCAATAAAACACTGCCCCTGGCTTCTCCAGTATCATGTTCAGTCCGATCAAACAGCCTATATTGTTCTGTTAACTTACCACTATTCGAGTGTTGTTTACTTCGGTCCGTACACAAGGCCGACGACCTTTCATCCTCCTCAACCCAACCTCCTCTGGTACCCTGATACCTGTGCTCACCAAGCCCCTCAACACCACCTAACTGATCCACCTCACGACCAGATGAGCTGGTTCCCAAGCTAGACCTCGACCGGGAATAGGTCATACAGTCGTTCTCGTGTGCTACCATAGGGCCTCCCGGGTACATTTGATCTGAGGTCCCAAATAAGTATTGTTCGTAATCATCAGTGCTGGTCGAATTCCTTGTACTTTCGCTGCTATCTGTGCTCACAGTGCTGTGCGACCCGGCATCGGAGTTGCTAAACAGCGATGAACTCTCACTTGGACTGGGAGATTCTACCGGTGGATATGGTGAATCTCCAAATCTGTCAAATGTCCGGGTGAGGTCATCTGCTATGTGATCTGTACGCAACTGGCCACCTTGGTGTCTGGTCAAAGAACCTCCTCCTTGCAATGGTGTCCGTCCCGAGTTTAGCTTCTGCTTGGCCTTCTTTCCACGTGCTGGGTCTAGAGCCATCATCGCTTGTCTCACAGAGCTAGGAGCCCTTGGTGAACACCTGATATAGTTGATGGATGATTTAGAATGTCCTGATAAAAATCCTGACAGGAACACACAGGATAACTGCTACTATCGGTTCAAATAAGAGAGCTCTGGTAAATCACCTTGCATAGAGCAGCATGTATGCACACTTCGACATGACATTTTCCAGAGATACAGGTTTGACCTGCACACAGCAAAGAAGCTATTTAGAATAGAAGATTACTGCAACTGATTCTTATTGACGATACCCCAGGGCAGGTAGCTTTCATGCCAGAGGAACACTAAAGCAGTGATAATTGAAGTCATATAATCTGTTTACTATTCTGTTACAGACATATAGATTATGCGCACTATTCCAATAAGATGCATAGTCTTATCACTGTTCAAGCTTCCAACAAAGTTTAAGTCCATTTTTAATATTGCTAAAAAACTAAATATCGAAACAGGGTTACCAAAAAGATCGAAAGATGACCTTTTAACACACTCTGAAAGCTTTCGGCTTATGGCTATGGCTTTTGGCTTAAGGCTGAAATTGCACTGTAACGTCTGTTAGCTTTTTCTGAGTCATTTAATTAAAGAAAAAAAATAAAAACACCGTTATATCTTCACTGACAGTGGAAAGGAAAAAGGAAAAAAAAGCAAAAGCAAGCCAGAAGCCAAAAAACCCAAAAGCTGAAGCCATTCGGAGCGTGGCCACAATGGCCAGGCATAGGCACCTTGAGATGTCCAGAAAAAGTATACCTGACTGTCGTCTATCTTGTACCACTTCCTATATGTATCCTTCACATAACATACATAATGGCCAGAAAAGGCAGCATTCATAACATCATGATGGACAACCACTGCATATAGGCTGTAAACAGGCGAATTGTCATCAGTTGTGCTCATGTAGGAAGACAAGTTCAGGGTCTCTGGGAATCTGATGGCTTTGCTGATCTTCCCAAACTTGCCAGACTGCACAAATAAAAAGGGGGGGAATGATTACTGGATTTCTACACAAAATTTCAAGGCTTATTGAACTTAATCCAAATTAAGACACATAAGAGTATGAACTCCAGAAAAAGTTAACAACACTGATGTCAGCGTTTTTCATCACAAAAGAGAGCTAGACAAGTGCCCTCAGCATGTAGCCTCTTTTGTTATGACAGAGTTCATAGGGAAAGTAAATAACTTAGTATTCTGGATGGTACCTGATATCTTTTCAATGCAATAGTCAGGACATTTGGTGCTTCTGATATTGTCAACTTCTTTTTAGCACGCTCATAGGATTTGCATCTGACATTACAGAATACAGAGTAGAGTTAGGAGTCATCTTAGGTAGTCATAGTAGAAGAAAACAGCATAGAACAAGGAATAAAATCACCCATCCATCTTTTTTAGCAGAAAACATTAATAACATGCATACAGTACAAATTAAAACTGGTATTCTCATGCTGCTTGATTATCTTACAATTAAATTTTGTTTCTTTGCATCTACTTTTGGGCAGTTTTCACAAGAATTAAAACATACCTATAATGTTTTCCTTCATTCCATTTTATTTTGGTGAATTCAGAATGTAAGGCAACGTTTTCATTTCCCCTTAAAAATCCTGATTAAATGATATGGCGAAAATATTATCAACCCTCAATACTCAGCAAGTGAAGGTAACCTAAGAGGTGTGGATGCCGATAATCCCTTTTAAAATTATATGACAATACTATAATTGAAGTCCTTAGTTTACTAAAATTTGCAGTGACAGCTCAAGGACTGTGGTCTGGGGATAAAACACAAGCAATGTAATGAACACTAAAGGGAACAGCATGAGCAGGTTCACAAAGCTAGAGATCAACAAAGTTGTTAAGGGTATTAGAAATATAATAGGATTATTTTAGTTGTTTCCTTATATGTCTGGGTTTCCTTTTTTATATATAGCATATTCCTATGTAATATTTTCTTGTACTCCCTATATATATTGCTCATTGAACCTCTTCAATATACACACAATATTCATAACATGGTATTAGAGCTAAGGTTAAAATCCTAACCTCGATCTCAATCTACTTCTGCTATTGCTGCCCCCGAGAGGATTAATCTCCGCTCCCAAGGGCGGCTACTTCTTCGGTCGCCAGTTCCACCTGACGCCGCCGCCCGTCGGTCATCGCCCTTGCCTGCCGACCATCCACCAAGGCCGTCGCGCCGACGCCATCCGACTTCCTCCCAGGCCGCAGCCCAGGTCGCTATTGCCGTCGTTGCTCACTCGAGGCCAACCGCCTCCTCTGCTTCTGCTTCCCGCCGCTAGGAGACGCGTCCACACGCACTCTCCGTTGTCGATCCATGACAGATCCGGCGCCGCCTTCTACCGAATCCGCCACTCCGACGCCGTCCCGCCGCCGGATCCGTGCATATCCACAGCTACCGGCCATGGGCCAAATCCACCGCCGCCACCGGATCTCGCTGGGCCATCGCTGGATCCCGCCACCTCCTACTTGGGCCACTGGATCTCACCCACCGCCGTCGCCGGATCTCACCGAATCCAGGCTCACCCCGCCCGGATCCGTCCAGATCCGACCGTCTCAGCCACAGTCGTCGATCCACAGGCCGCCCGCCGCCGCCTCAGGCCGCCGATCTTCTTCGATTGGTCATCACCCGCCTGGGTCCCGACCGTCGCTCGTCGTTCCCGGCCGCCTCTGCTGGTAGTCACCCTCGTCTGTTGGTCGACGCCCGTCACTACCGTCCACTGTTCCCAGCCACCTCCACGATGTCGTCACCCTCGACTGCTAGTCATCGCCGCCATCCTCAGATGCCGCCGCCGTCGACCATGCGCCCGCACCACGCAGCGTTGCAGTCACCGCTGGATCCCGCCTCCCTCCGAGGTCACACGTTGGCCTACCCACTGCCGTCACACGGATCCACAGGCCCGCTTCTGTTTGTCGGCCGCCAACCACCCCTCACTCGCCCCTCGTGCCTGGGTCTAGCCGCCATCCCAACGTCGCCCCTCGCACTCGCGTGTGAGGGAGAGACGAGGAAAGAGATGGAGAGTGACGGGGAGAGAGGACGAAGTGCTGGGAGTGATGCTGATAAGGCACATCGATCAGATGGCTGGCTGTTACTTAGTATCTCGAGTCTTTTCTTTAGTCTTTCGTTGTGTGTATCTTAAGTCCGTAGCCTCTATTTTTAGTTCGTCCAAGTCGTGCGAGTCCACAAATTGTCAGTCATAAAAGTCTAAGAATTTTCTTTTGCATGGCAGTAGCCGCTGCTCCTCTCTTAACCGCGTGCAAATCGTATAAGTCGTTATAATGTCGCCGCTTCTTTAGCCATCGCCCCGAGCTTCTAAGTCCACCGTGCTTCTTCTGCACCTTGTGCACTACGCCGTCGATCTGCGCCGCCATGCTTCTATCTATTTCTCTTCAGCTTGATTTGACAGTTTTTTCAAAAGCTGCACGCTACGACGACATTATCAAGACTCGGACTTTGGATTTTTACTATTTTAGTAACAACTCTTTTCAAATGCAATGCTATTACATATGCTTTGCATTTGAAGGGGGTGTTAGAATATTAGAGATATAATAGGATTGTTTTAGTTGTTTCCTTATATGTCTAGGTTTTCTTATCCGTATATAGCATATTCTCCTGTAATATCCCCTTTTACTATGTGTGTGTGTGTGTGTGTGTGTATTGTCCATTGGGCCTCTTCAATATGCACACAATATTCATAACAAAAGTAATACAACCTGCTGCATTGATATCTATTATCTCCATCCAAGATTTCTGTAGATGTAAACCGCTGAAGTGCTTCTTCGAGCGAACTGATGTCGCCGTCTATTTCAACAGTAAGATCCAACATTTGCTCATATTGCTCAGAACTAACATGACACCTCATGCATTTTATCTAGCAAAGAGAGAGGAAGAAAGTGAAACAATTAATAGGAATGTTAAAAGGCTAGCTCACTAGATAACTGGTCTCTGGTAACTGAATATATAGAAATAACAGGGATTTAAGCTGTTATGTGAAGAGAACCTTAGATCGCAGATAGCCCCCAAATATTAATTGCACAAGTGTTGTTTCTTCAGCTAAACAATGAGCACCACTTTTTCTGGCTTCCTTCATGCATACAGATTGCATAGCATCAATGGCATACCTGTAAACAGATCAGCAGTGTGGTCCCATGAAACATTACTCTTGGAAAAAAATTGAGTTGACTAAAACTAATTAAGCTTTTCACTTAAGATATGGTCATTTGCAACATCAATACATACCCAAATAAATCATCACTAGGTAATTGCTCTATCAGGTTTTCTATTTAATATTCGCTATTCAGAGTCTTTGAAAAAAATACACTATTCAGACAACATCGCATTGGTAAGAATGGCAACCAGCAACCAGTAGGGACAATGAATTCAAACAACTATACTGAGTGATGCCTTCAACTAACCTTCAGTTTAACAGGAAAATAAAAATCAAATTAAAAAGTGTAGTAGTTGACTAGTTGTACTGTTGAACATAATTTGGACACACAAATCAGATAATGCTGCACTGTTGTGTTACAAATTCAGCCCTAATAGAAGGACATCTAAATAATCAATGATTGCAAAAGAGCTCGTCCACCACTAGTAAAAGGCAAGTGTTAAGCAGAGACCAGGAGGGCACTTTTTCCATCCACCCACACTGGAAAGGTATGACATCAGGGAAATTCAAAAGGGCTAAATCATTGTGAAAACCTCTATATTCAATGTTTTGACACTTAACTATTCATAGCTTCTGTCAGTCGTGTAAACTCATGCTTAAGCTTCTTATAGTGTCAACTGACAATAACCAACAAAAATATAAATAATGAATGTTCTCTTACCTAAGGAATTCGTGAGCATCTTCTTGTTTACCAGGACCAAAGCTACTTCCAATGTCGTGCAAATGAGAGAGTATCCCAGTTGGTGACAAAGCAGTCTTGCCCTGTTTGCCCTCCACAATGAGTTTTTCAAATTCACACATGAAGCACCATTCCTTTTTGGAACCTAGAAAAGGTGAGATATTAAATAATTACTCAAAAGAAGTGCAGTATAGAGAAAACAAATGTCGTAACACAGTATTGGAAGTTACAATTTTTTGAATGAAGTCCTTCTAAAAGATATGTTGTAAGAGGTCGCGTAAACATCAAGCACTGCAGAACAGCATTTGCATAGCAACTGCAAAAGAAAAAAAATGTCAGACAGGGTGACGCACAACAATGGATTCAGATATCTCAATTCCTGCCAAAACATCTCACTTATCATAAAGTGTTATGTAACGGTAAGTCATCAACAAATTGGACAGCAGGAAAAAAATATGCAGAGCAACACAATAATCCTGTCGTACAACACTAGAAGTCCAACCATTGTGAAACAACAGTAGGAACGAGATCAAAAAGACAATCGGAATCAGATGCAAAAAGACAATTGGAATCAGATTGCACGGAGAAATGGAAAATGGTACAGTATGCCCATTAAGGTCTGCACGCTGTGCATACAATGAGCACAAATTGGATGAATTAAAGTGGAGCCATCAACTTTGAATATTTCAGGGCACGCCAGACCAATCAAGCTGACACACATTTTATTTTCTTCATCTATATTTGTGAGAAGGAAACCAGTCCATCTTGAGTAACAGGTTATTCGGTTGTTGAGTGTCAACAAATCAATGACTAACCCTTGAGGGAACAAAGTAAGATCTACTCATATGCCAACCAGACTCGAGACTCCAATGGAAGTAGGATGCAAACAGATTAGAATGTCAGAAATGCCCAAACAAAAAAAAAAATGGGATAAACTTAACAGAAATACATATATCCATTCCGGTTAACCTTCCAATGTGTTACTTTTCAGAAATTATTCAGTGTTTACCTATTACCAAGGTTATGAAGACCAAAAGGGCGCAACTCAACCTTGTCATAGAGCTTGATGAAAAGTTCATACGGAAAAAGTGTCTGAAAAATAAAGAAATATTAGCAAATAAAAGTGATAAAATAAACTAATTAAACAGAGCTATTCAGTTTTATTTACCAATTCTGATGGATAATGCCTCACAACTTTTGATGCTGTTTGCTGCCTGACAATTTTCTTCAGAGATATTGCAAGGCTATTTGCTGTTGAACCTGCTGTGCCTGATGGTTTTGCATTCTTTTCAGAAAGATCATCAGCCCTTTTTGATGGATTAGGTATTACAGAACGGCCATCACGAATGGCAGAAACTGTAGCAACAGTTAAGACGGATGGCACAAAATTTGAGATTTCGGTGTTGTCTGTACCAGCAGCTTTTGTTTTGGACTGTTCAACGTCCACACGAAGAGAAGTCCTAGAATTTTTGGGTTCCAGGACAACAGTTGCAGAAGCTTGAGAATTCTTCTTATCTGCAGATTTTCTATTATGACTAGTCTGAGAACAATCCTCACTAACATCAGCATCCTGAGCTTTATGAAGTTCCTTGGAATGAACTAATGGTTCTTCATTGATAAAACTGCTATGGCCACTTAACTTCAGTGCAGAAGCTTTAGATTTACACACCAGCACCTCATTTAAGTCCTCTACTTGCGGAGTATTTTGAGGAAGTTTGACCTCACAGTTGGAATGGCCACCTTCAGGAACCTCTGTGGTAGCAGATACCTCTTCCAAACGTGTATCTTTGCTTTTATCATTTAAACTCTTCACAATATGGTTTGCGCCTGAAGCTTCAGACCTAACAGGAACTGGTATGTTGATTTCAACCACCGGTTCTACACCAGCCACTGCATGTTCTTCAGAAGTTCTTCCCTGTTCAACTTTTCCTTCCATTGCAACATAAACTTCAGCTCCATTATCTGGCCTAACATTAGAACTTGGTGGATGGCATTCATCTTTATGACCTTGTCTCCAGTGGGCTATCTGGCATTTAAAGGAACTGCAACAAGGAAGGTATCATTGAAGTTGAACAAGTAACACAGTAAGAATCTTATGTATCATGCATAATGTTACAATATTGTTTAGGATTTTTGACATGTAACATGTATTGAAGGCTGAAGGTAATAGCTCAAGAACTGCAAAGGCATCACACCTCATCCAGCGAGACAAGTACCCAATTATTAATATTATTTAACTTAGAATTTATAGTTCTCGTTCTCCTGTTTTGGTGATGGTTCTCATTTGATACTTCCCTAATCCCTACTAATGATAACCAGTAACAGTTTAACACCATGTGCCAGAACTAGTGGTAATCAGATCAGGATATACAAGTGTCAGTTGTTGTCTGTACTAACATATTGTCTTACATTTCTAGTTTCGAAGAAACTTTGCAGGATGCCTGTCCTATAGCATCCAAACTATAGGATTAAGCAACTTAAAGCTCGCAAAAAAGACAAATATGTATAAGAAAGTTCAGAATTGAATGAACTATACTCAACACTGTTACTTCAAATAATGACAGTACCATCAGAAAAGAAACGAAAATGCCTAAATTCAGCCAATAGTAATTGAATTTGGACCACCTAAGTTCTGGGGTTTATGAAAGTGACCTAAAATTGCACAGTAGTGTGCATAAGTATGTACTGATGCAAATCATCATTACATTCCCAACGGAAGTGCCTTGGTAAATCAGCCAACAGGGGGGCTAATATGGACACAAATGAAGCCATAAAAGCTGGGCTTTGCATAGATGATGAGTGTCAATGCATGCCAGTTTTTAGCTAATATTTGACAGCTGTACTGCTTCTCAAAAAACATTTAGTGCAAAGGTATTATTGTGGCACCACTGGTTAGCTGGTGCACTTACTCACCATCAAACAAGCATATCATACATGGAGGCACTGGCAATTAATCCATAATACTAGAGTTTCCCCACAACCAATTCAACACACAGGGGTACTTTTTTACCAAAAAAACAGGTTTTCTGTCAATGCAAATTACTTAGCGAGAAAGAACTAATTAGGACATAGGTTTATGCAAATGTGAGTATGCACATAAAATAAATATTGTGTATTCTCGTCACTGGTAACCACATTTCAGAGACACAATTTTCTTGCACATGGTTTAATAACACATCTACAGATGCTGCCCATAGATATTGCCACCAATTAGAACATTTGTGCTTTGTGATAGGATACATCTTGCAACAGATCGATGACAGTAATGTCCATGACAACAGATAACACATTGTGCCATGAAAATGATACCGTGCTCATCCAGAAAACATGTGATTCGCTATGTGATGGTGTAAGATGCTTTATAGCCTAACTTAGGTTGTGGCCTATGTCGGTTGATAAAAAACAACAACAAACTAATATAGGTGTTTGGAACCGATAGGCAGACAACTTGAAGTCAGGGTCAGGGACCCAAAACAAATGTTAAATTTAAGAGGAAACGCACCATTAACGAAAATAACAGAATTGAGCCATTAGGGATCCTAGTTGGTTTCAGATTTCTACAATAGCTGACCAATTCACAAGCAAAGTTCTATCAATCCGTGTTTCTATTAGAGATGCTGTACATCCACGGATCCACCTAAGATTTCCCAAAATTGAAATTACAAATAGACACAAATAAAAAAGATTAAATGGAGGGTTAACAATAGACCTAACTCACATGGCAAGCAGTCATGTTCACAGCGCCCAAAAAATTGGGGGCAAAACCCAAATATTGCCGAACTACTAGCCTATTACATGTTACCAACGCCCAAATTTCTTCAAAATACAGCGCATCCCCACTCCCAAGTCCCAATTGTGTAAATCGCAGACTATCTTCCCCCAATTTCCCAATCACCCACTGAAATTTAACGAATTGAAAAGGGATTAGGAACAGGTTTTCAGCCCACTCACCAGTACTTGACGGCCTTGCACTGCTTGCACCTAAACGTCGTCGGTCTGAAGCACACCGCGCAGACCCCCTTGGCCCCCGCCGCCGGCTGCGGCGCCTCCGCCAGCTCCTCCTCCCGCGCCGGAATCGCCGAGGGGGGCGCCCACATCGGCGCCTCGGGCACCTCCACTGCGTGCACCACGCCCGGGAACAGCTCCGAGTAGTACGCGAGCACCGACTCCCGCTCCGCTAGCTCGGACTCCTCCGCCGCGAGCCGCGCGAGGCGCCGCACCTCCTCCCTCCGCGCCGCGGCGCGCCGCCACCTCCGCCGCACCAGCAACACCAGCGCCGGCACAACAACAAACATCACCAGTGCCAACGCCGCAGCGGCCGCGGAGGACGACCCCGCCGCCGCCTCGGCCATTGCCCCTCCCGCCGCTCCCCCTCAGCCCACTCCCCTCCCCCCTCCTCCACCCCCGCGCATAGATCTCACCACCGTACGCCCCAACCACCGGATCTGCGCGCCGATTCCGCCCTCGCCGGAGCAAATACGCCGAAATTTAGCGCCCCGAGGTTCCCAATTTTTTCCCCTTTTCCTCCGGTCCGGGTTTTGTTTGGTCTTTGGAAGTGACGGAGAGGCAGCGAGCAGCAAGGAAGGAAGGAAGAAGCCGGCGGTATCCGTTACCGGAATCGGCACTCGAGGAATAAGACAAGTAGACAGCTTGTGGAGGGGGCGAGGTGAAAAAAGTGCGCGACGAGACGACGTCGGGGTAGTATTAACGGAAGCGGAGGCGACGGTAGTAGTTCGAGGGGAAGGAATACGTGAAAGGAATTTTTGGCACTTTAGATATATTTAAAATTTTTATTTGTAAAAATAGCAGTAGTTATACGGTAATAATAGAAATGATATTTTTACTATTTGATCACTAGACGATAGCGGTATGAAGGTGATACATGTGTAGCGAAGCAGCCTGCCGTTCGGTCACCGGGCGGCCATACGTCTGCTGCTCGGCCACCGAGTGGCTCCTTGCTTGCCGCACTGCTACCAAACGGTAGGTAATTTAGCCAGCTTAATTACTTGTTTTAATTAAAATTTTATATTTAGTGCTTGTTTGATTTTTAAATATAGTGAATGAGCTCAAAATTTTATAAATTTTTATGTGTAGGCTTTCGACATAATGTACTTCATTATGTAATTTTTTTGACAATTTTATCAGTTCTTAATATTGCTCAAAAATTCATATGATTATGATAATTGTAGTAGTTGTTACATATAGCAAACGAGTTTTAAAAATTACGAAATTTTATGTGCAACCTCCCAACATAGTCTTCATAATTGTCTAATTTTTTAAAAAAATTATATACTCTGAATTCACCATATTAATTCATGTTCGTTAAACAACTCGCTTGTACTGATTCATGATGTATCTACCGACTATCGCACCCTTAACATCACATAAATTTTCTAAAAAAATAGATAATTAGGATGACTATATTAGGAGGTCACACATAAAATTTCATAATTTTTAGAACTTATTTGCTATATGTAATAACTCTTATAAATATCTAATCATATAATTTTTTGAGCAATATTAAGAGTGGATAAAATTATCAAAAATTAAACAATGAAGTATGTTATGTCGGAAGATCGTATATAAAATTTTATAATTGTTTGAGTTCATTCGTTATATTTAAAAATTCTAACAAACACTAAATATAAACTTCTAATTAAGGTAGGTAATTAAGTTAGCTACCAGCTGGTGGTAGGGAGCCACCTAGTGGCCAGGCGATAGGCTGCTCCGCTACTCATATGTCACCTCCACACCTCTACTGTAGGGTCATTTTTGATATTAATGTGCAACTACAACTATTTTTTGCAAATACGAATTTAAAATGTGCAAAAAGTGCCAACTCACAGGAAAGGAATGGGATCCCACGAGGTACCGTGTGCGTGACCAATACCCTCCGCGATCGCGTGTCTGCCGTCCGATGGGTTGGGTTGCGACCGTTGATGGGATGCTGCCGTGGGGTAGGTGCCCTGTGCAGGAGAGGAATCGTGGGAAACTATTTTTTGTAGGTTTTTCTGGGGAATGCTAGCATATGGATATGTTTGTAATATTTTTTATTTATATTTATAATATTTTTCATTTGTATTTTTGTTACAATATTTTTATTTTATGTATGCAACATCGACTTTTGTATCATATATTTTTGTTGTATACGATGATTAAAAATGTTACACACATCATCTAAGAATGTTGTATCGGATCATATGATGAAATACTCACATCGTTCTCTTTTTTTTTTTTGCATATATGGCTGATAAATATTGTAAACATGGATGAAAAATATTACGGATGAGAATACTTACACCGCTTTTTGATTTTTTTTGTTACAAATATGACCAAAAATATTATAGCCGAGCGTTCGAAATCGGACGTGTGAGCCTAGCGTTGCCCTTCTTTCTGGGTTATTCCCCGCCGGGATCCCACACACTGACGAGTAGATCCCACGCGAGCTCACGTCATGAGTGAAGAAGGTTGCACAATTTTCGCACCAAAAAAAGGACATATATCTACCGTTTGGAAAATATTCTGGCCTGATACGAATACATATCGAGTCATCAACTAGTGCGTTTCAAAGGTGGTTAATGATTTGCTACTCGTTTACGTAGGTAAAGATCGGATTTTTCGTGTTAATTGCCTTGCATAATCTTCATGAAGTTTTTTAGGAAGATATCTTCGGATATGATCCTTTTAGAGTTTTTCCTCCTGCTACTTGGATCTTTTTGGTCTAAAGGCAATGGTTACCAAATTTTGGTTCTGATCTAATGGAGACCAATTCAACGTGTGACAATTTTTGCCATGATAGCCAAAGTTTAGCAGGAAAATGAATTAGATTCTGGCAACAAATCAAATGCATGCATAATTTAGTTTCTTTTTTAAAAAAAATGCCAAATTCAGTTAAACCGTCAAATTTTGAACCCAGACAAAACGCTACATTTTGGTCGCCAAATTTTATGGTGTTGAAGGGATTTGGAAAACTTTTGGTTTGGTACCAAAATTTAGTTTCTAGCAAGCTCATTTCCTTTACTTGACCCTAACTCGTAAGCAACCGGAATTCGGTAATTGATAAGGCCAAATTTGGCACCACGAAATAGGGTCTGTTCTTTTTGGTCATGCACGATGGCTTTTAGGTCTGGTGATAGCTTTTTTTTTTTTACAGAGATTACGGAAAAGAGAGATACTCGCTTGCGATTTTTGATGGTACAGATATTAGTTTTTTAACGTGTACTATAATTAACTTGTAGACCCCATCTTAAAAAAATACTCCGTTTAAAAGTTAGTTACTATAGCAAAAATCAAAACATAGCTTTTAAAAACCGCAAAGAATAGACCCTATAGTCATATCATCCACCCAGCTAAAATGCATGTGACTGCGCTGCGGTTAGAGCAGTTCCTAGGGCGATCCAACAGTGTAGAAAAATGTTTTAGGCAAAAGAAAAATATTTGGGTTCATGTTTTTTATTTTTCCCACTTCACGCTTATATGATTGGGTTTTTTTAGCTTATATATAGTTTAAAAAATATAGTGAATTCATTTGTACCGATTAAAATCACGTATAACTATTTTTCTCTATATATTACTTTTTATAAATAATTAAAATTTAAATATTTAAACCATAAAACATCAGCCAAATGAACCCATCCATCTCAAATTTTCTTCACCTGAGGTTGAGAAGTCAGGTACCTGAGATCATTTCTTCATTTGTCAATGGCACTGGCAAAAAAATTAGAGGAAACAACATGCACAGGTGCACGGGGAGCACAGACGTGCCGTGCCAAACAAGCGACACCTTCCTTTTCGTTCGCCGAGACCAAAGTAGCCATGCCCACGAGATGGCGTGGTATTTTCAGCACGGCTTTCCTCGGCACACGCGAGCCACACAAGGCGCACAGATATGGACGCGACAAGTGGCGCCCACGTATTAGGTACATACCCCCACACGTCGCGCATCCCGGGCGCACGTGGTGCGTGGCGCGCCAGCCAATGACGTCACGGGAGAATAGGCATGGTCGGAGGCTCGGAGCCATCTCATGTCGCGGGTCAGACCTGGCCGAACCAATCGTACCGGTGTGAGGTAGAATAGAGGCAGAGCTAAGAAAAAATTAAGTTAGGCAAGCCCACCTTTTTCGGTGGAAAGAATCCCTCTGACGGATGGGAGCAGGGAGATCGACGAGTTGGCGACGACCAGCACCTGCAGCCTGTAAAAAAAACTAAAATAAAAAATGTCTAGTCAAGTAGTTAACTGTCCTTAAGGGTATTCGAAATAGTGATGTCTTTTGATTTTTACTGAAATTTTACTGTAGCTAACTTTTTTTACTGTAACTGAGTTAGTTTATTGGGTATAATTAAATTTAAAAAAAATATAAAAATAAAAACGGCACGCTAATCTAGAGCGAACGATGCAAAGGAATACGGAAAAAAAACAAAACAAAAAATGAGAAAATTTTTTTACTGTAGTGCTACAGTGCGTGCTACAGTGTTTCCAACGTTGAACGCTGATCGCTAGCGGTGGCAAAAGCCGAACTGAGCGTAGCCTAAGAGTCTCAAACAAATCCATCGCATCGCCCCCACCAAGACACCAACTTCAACTCATAAATCGTAGCAAATTAGCAATTGGATTTTCGGTTTTCAGAGAGAGATGGTGCACAACACAGAGGGGTAGAGGGCGATCGGGCGAGGCGGTAAGCAGAAGGGGGGACCGGGGGTTGGGGAGCTGAATTTGGAGCGAGGGCCGAGCCGCCAGCTGAGGGGAGGTTGATCCGCGGGTGGGGGCCGAGTCGGGGCATGGGCAGCAGGGGGCGACCAAGCGAGGCGGCAAGTAAAAGGGGGGACCGGTCAACCGGGGCCGGGGGAGTCGGATCTGGCGGCGAGGGCTAAGATGTCGGCCGAGGGGAGGTTGATCCATGGGCAAGGGGAGTTGAGTTGGTTATCAATGGTTATTACATTTCGGTTATAGTAATCTCCATCGTAAGAGTTAGTAATTTTGTTGTATCACTGTAGTAATTTTAGTAGTGTCTCGAAGTAGTTAATTTTTTTCCGTAAATTAGAATGCATTTGATCGTAAAAGTGTTACACATGTTTTATGGTCGTGATAAGTGTGTTGTGCAAGTTTTTTCGATTTTTTATGAAACTGCTAGTGGGGGTAAGTTATCTTATTTACCGAGACATGCCATTACGTTTGGGTTTCTCTATTGCCTTTTTCGATTCCTTCTTTGAGTCTCTCTAATCTCTTTCGCACTCATCCAAATCTAAAACCATCTGCGGTGAACTATTTGCTCCCCGGCGATGTAAGATTGAGGAGGGCGACCAGAGGGGGTGAATATGTGGTTTTTTAAAAATCCCTTTGGCTAAACTAAGGTTTATATGCGGGAAGTGAAAATTAAAACGGTTTTGCACAATTAAAACCTAAATCAACTAGTCTCACTAAGTCTATAACAAGATTTGCAATCCTAGGATGACAAATAAATACCTTTATTCTAAAGATATAAATAGTACAATGTAAAGCACAAGAGAGCAAACTAACACAAGGTGACACGACCCTTTTTACCGTGGTGTTCAGGGACTTACAAGTCTTCTTAGTTCACATTGAGGTAAAATCAAATGAATTGGACTGGCTCCACATATTAAGCCAAACATCTCGATTCTACTAGTGATAACTCTTTTTCGCTTTTGGGTAGGTAAACTTCAACCTTCACGCCAGTATTAGGCCTTTTCACAACGTTCTTGAAGAGATAACTGGTTCTCACACCTCGAGCTATTTAGGAGTTGGTAACCTCTAATAGTAACAAGTCGATGATTCTTGCTTGAAGGTCCTCAAGTGCCACAAAGCTCAATTAATGGATACAATGCACTTGAATGCTTTCAACAATCTCAAATAATGAACTAAATGCTCTAGAGTTAAAGAGAGCAAGGCAAGGGCTAAGTATATCCAATGGGGTTCATAGAGAGTGTCATTGCTGAAGGAGAAGGGGTATTAATAGCCTCCCACCACTTAAATAACCGTTAGGGCTGAAATTCCCAAAGTCTATCGGAATTAGTGCGGTCGAAATTAAGAGGCTAATCGGACTGAACCTTACTATAACGGATAGCAATTGTGCATTTATTGCATCTAAACTAGCCGTTACATCTGGATTTTGTTGGACCACTCACACAAACCTCGGTTGCATTGGTCCTGGAGAAAATGATGATATCAAAAAACACCTTTCTGGAAAAAGCAGGCATCAACTAAAAATCAGTGTAATCGAAAAATCAGTAGCATTGGGCAATGCAAGGCGGTAGCACCGGATGACCGGATGGAAGAAATTTCGATGAGTGCTCAAAACCACAATCCAATTGACAAAGGGAGAACAGTTGCACTGGCTACCCTGGTTAGACCACCTAAGGGGTGCTGGTCGGACCGCGCTTGAAAGACGTATAAATTCCTGATGGGATCTAATCCTACAGGCAACAAAAATCCGATATCACCGGTGTCTGTTCAAACTGGCTTTAATGTACAAATAGTTATTTACATTTGTTTATAGGCCTTTGAGACACGCAACCCATTATCAATATATAATCTTTATTATATTTTATATTTTTACTATGTTTCTTTTTAATAATGTATAATTTAGATTATAAAAGATAGGTTGATTTATATTTTATTTATTTATCTTATATTACTATTATTCTATTAGCCTCTCTAAATTTTAGTTTTGGTCCGTCACTGGTTGCGGACGGTGGGTGGAGGGGGACGTCGTGCGTCGGTCGACGCGGCACCACGTCGGCGCTGGGATCGGAAAGAAGCAAAAGCAGAGGCGCTTCCCGACGTAGCCACGCGGCCCCCTCGCGCCGACTTCACCTACACCTGTGGACACTGGCCTTGCGTCTCGATCGATAGTAACAGAGTTACAGAAACAGTCGGTGAGAGCTCTGCATTTTTTTTTAGAATTTTTTTTTAGATTAATGATGGAGCAGATAAGAATCAAGATAGTATAAATTACACAATACTCAATCCATTCTATAATCTGGATTCCGATGTACTTCCTCCGTTTTTTACATAACTTCTTAGAATTTATACCGTCTAAAATTTGATCACCAATAAATTTAAAACTATCTATATTAATTGTATAAAAATTATATCATTAGATTTGCCATTAAAAATACTTTCATAATATTATAATTATATTAGTACATCTTAGTATAAATATATAAAAAAGTAGTTATCAAAGTTACATATTAAAAGACCACAAAAAGTTAAAATGTCAAGTAAAAATGAATGGAAGAAGTATTAGAGAACAATCGGTGGTAATCAAGTACTCATCAACATGTATTTGCTAGTAACATTGAAGCTAACGATGCTTTGGAGACTTGCTTTGAGAAGATTTTTAACTTTCACTGCTCATTTGGACTTTTGAAGCTTGAGCTTCTAACTTTTTTTTTTGTTATTGTAGCAGTTTTTTTGTACTCTAATTGTTGATAACTTTTCAATGTAATTAAATTTAAAAAAAATAAAAAGATGAAAAAGTTATATCATCATGAATAATACAAAAGAATAAGAGAAAAATATAAAAAAACTTAAAAACTAGGAAAAAAAGAAATTAAAAAGATAAAAGGTAAAAGCTTGGGCTCTAATGAGCATGCTGATGTAGGAGCTGTTGATCAGTCGATGCGAACTCAAACAACCAATCGTTCGTCATGGTTAAGCCTTTTTTGTTGCTCATGTATTGATGCGAGCTGTTAGAAAAACACTACTAGCCCTCGGAATTGAAACTAGTTGTGCTATATGGGCTTTCATAACGTAAACTGATATCGTGCTTATTCATTGTTAGGGTTCCGTCCGGATGAATGGGATTGGAATAGGATTTAACATACATAACGTAGTTTAATTGTATAAACGTGAAAGATTAACTACATGTCAAGATGCGGTGGTTTTTCTTTGTTCATTGCAAGAACCTGTTCGGAACGTAGAAATTTCACACAGAAATTGAGTGTTCCTGTGAAATTCATGCGTTCCAAAACAGGGATTCTTAAGTTGGCACCACTAAAAGTATTTTTCTATCCTTCCAAATAGATTTCTCCATCAAAGGCTATACGTACCTAACACCCAATAGACTCGGGTTGGTGGTGGCAGTGGTTAGGCTTTGACTTCAACTGGTTGAAACATTAGGCAAAATGCATTTAGATCTATTTTTTAGATTGTGGTTTATGATTTTCAACTATAATTTATTACTCTAATAAATAATTATTGTAGAAGTTGAAGACAAAAAAGTAGCTAAAAAGACAAAAAGAATGAGATCTTTATAGTAAAAGGGTAGTGCAGTGAGCTAGTTCATAAATTTTGCAACCAATTCGGGGCTTTCCACTGTAGGTCCCGTTAGTTTCCGTAATTGGCGATCAGTCCACAAAGTTTGCATCAACTTTTATTTTCCGGACCAGGTGGGTAACAAATGAATATTCGAATTTACAAAAGCAACCTCTTCGGGTGTTTGTGATAAGGGAATGTCACGGTAGAAAGCTCGTTATCTTTACGAATTAAAAAAATCTTGTGTTTTAAACATGATCTTTATTTTAAAAATTACACTAGGGAAAATAGGACCTCTCTATTATTTGGCTTCTCCAGAATCTGAAGACAAATAGGAGTAATTGAAATTCGATGAACGGTTTGGGTATCTCTATATATATTTGGAGCGTATCACGTCTTATTTCTCAACTATTATTTCAGGACTAACCGGTGCTATCCATATTAATTGGCAATCTGGCACCAAATCCCCAGTTGTAAACCCAACATTTTCATAACTAGATAGATGGTGGGTTCTTTTCGACTTATATCTTATAATTTAAGATTTTTTTGAACAAATAAATGGCACGACTCCTTTGTTATTTTTTCAAAATGGTTTATTAGGACAACCTTTTCGTAGTGGTTTATTAGTATTCGGTTCATTCTCACGAGTGTTTATGCTAAGCCTAAAAGTTATCAATCATAACTATAAGGTATAAACTGCAGTCGAAAAGAATCCACCTACTTAATTCTTTATTTTTGTAGAACCATTATGATGCTATCTAGAAAAAACGTTTTACTCTCTAGAAAAGGGAAAACGTTTTACAATGCTAGTATATAGCACCAAACAACGCCCAAAACAGCGGCGCGTTGCATGAATGACACCATCATTTGCAGAAAGATGACCACCTTTTCCCACTTTTTTTTGGCTAAGTTTTCTAATTTTGTTCTCTCGCCATCTAGGAAGCGACATGGCTTTGGAGTAGTTGTGCGCGCTTGTGGTCCTCTGTAAAGCCCGAGGGTGCATTCGTTGGGCTAATCACCTGAACCTTTATTACTAGTTCTAAAGAATTCCATCACTAGCTTGCGAAAGTTAGTGACGGTGACGCTTCGTTTGTGCTGATTGTATTTGAAGTCAGTTGATTATTTCATCCTTTGTTGAGTGGACAAGACAGAAGAATTTGTTGCGGCTGGGTCTGAAATTGTGGGCCAAACTAAAATAGACGAATTGATTCTTTTGTACCGTTCGTGGAGTTGGCTAATGCAGAAGAAACAAAAACAGTACTAAAACAGATGCACAATGTACGTTTGTCCCGGCCTAGAGATTAACAAAATTGCATTTTATGGGAAAATAAAAAGAAGATGCAAATTTTTACGAAAAAAAAACAGTTAGCTGAAAGTTACCTATAGTTAAATTACGTCTCATCTTGTTGTTTTGCGGGGAAGGCGTGGTGAAGCCTACTCTTTGAAGTCTAAACATTCCTTACCACAACACTAAAGCGACAATCTATAGAAGGTAAGGTAGGTTCTTACTTTTAAATTCTAATTATTCTAAGAGAGAATACAAAAGAGAAAGATAATCATATATAATTTTAGTCGGTATAACTAAGACTTTGTCTTAAAAAGATATATTATTTAAAAACCAGTTACTATAGAAAAATAAAAAGGCACGAGTGTGAAGTCTAAAAGCGCCTAGCCTTTTTGCTGAGAGTGAGATATAATGATTTTTTAATTTTTTAATTAGTGCCTCAGCTAAAAGTTAGCCACCGTTACAGTAACAATTTCGGTTAAGCATCAACAGCCATAACCAAAATATATCAGCAAAAGACTTTTCGAACGGACTTAGCTAAACACTAACCCTAATTAACGGGCATTGTCCTAACCCCGGGTACTAAATCGAAGTGCGGCCCACCCTTCAGAAACACTGAAACACTAAATAGCGGCGCGGGACGGGAGCCCACCGTGCTATCGTTTCCCTCCAGTTCTCCACTCCACCGTCCCACCACTCCCCGCACCGCCGCCGCTCTCCGCACCCGGCCGCCGTTTCTGCCACCGCCGGCGGCGACAAATCGGGTGTTTGCCGAGCCTTAGTCCCGATCCATCCGCCCCAACGCTGCCCGATCGCAACGTAAGATTGTCGAATCCCTTCTGTTCCCATCTGGATCGACCTAGGCAGACTAGTTTTAGACTCCTCCATATCTCATCTTCTCTTCCTCGGTTGCAAGTCAAACAATTATATATTGGATTAATCAACTCCTACGAAGTATCTCAACCCAATTGTTTAATCCCCAGATCCACCGGCTTGCTAAATATAGGCACATCGATCCCTTTTGGCGCGCACACTGGGCCGTGTGTGTAAGGACCACCGAGGCATCAAATGTTCTTAAAAACTCGGCAGCACAAGCGGAAGATGACAAGGGAGGTTGTTCAGGGGCGGGAGTTACTCGGCTGCGCCCGCCGCATATGCGGGTGGGTGGAGTTCTTGGGGGGTTCGGGGGTGCACTCGAGGTGTTGGATGTAATGTGGCAGTAAAGTAGTAGACGTTCGCGTCCTGGAGATCGTGTGTCAGCGTCAGGGAGGGGGTAGATGGTTCGTGCGGAGCTGAGTTGTGCGTTTGTTAATTGGGGCGCGTGCGTAGGTGTTGTTTAGGTGGGATGTGCCTTTCGGAGCTTCGGTGTCTCCGTAGGAAGAATTCATGGTGGTGGCTTAGTTGAGGTTTGGGGTCGCCATTCCTCTCTTTAGGAGGGTTAGCACTTGTCGCACGCAGATAAAAATGTAAATTGGATCGAAGGCTTAGTGGAGCTTTCGACTAGATTAAAGATTAGCCTGGTTTGGAATGCCCTTGATGGAAACAGGATGTCGGTGATTAAAAGTTTGTTTCCCTCTTTAGTAATCTCCACACTGGTAGCTTTTTGATTGTTTTGTTCTGAGAAAAGGTTGTCGAAAATGGATAGAGCAGTTGTTCTTTTCCAGCGGTCCTTCCGTGCAATGCAGTTATGTCATTAAGTTACACAAGATTAAGAATTCGGTTTTGACCTGGATGATAAGAACCCTTTTTGGAAGTCACAAGAGCTTTTTGATTGTTTATTACGAAGTTAGAGCTTTGACAGAGCAGTTGTTAGATTAAATATATTCTGTTTGCACTTGAGCAAAATTTCATAGGTCCTCTTGGAAGTATCCCTAGCCTTTTGATTTAGCAATGAGATAGATTTTCATACAGACACATCAGTTCTCTTGTTTTCTTCATGGTATTCTTATGTATGTGCACATGCTTTTCTTTTGATGATACCCTTTTTGAACATGTCTGCAAGGGTTTACCTGAGTCATCTAATACATTCAAGATTGATCTGGTTAAAATCTTGTTCTGTAAGAACAATTGAGTCCATGTCAGGTTATAAACTTGGTTTGTGCTAAGATTAAAGCTTTAGGTTATAAACTTGGTTTGTGCTAAGATTAAAGCTTTCTTTGTTCTTTACAAGCATCAGCTGCTTTCCAGTTAGGTACTACCAAGATATGGTTGTTGTGCAATAGTGCACTTCTTTTTTTAACGTGACTACTTAAAATTTTCCCTTTGAATAGTAACCATCGGTGTTAATTTGCTTCGATAGTCTGATATATTTGCAAGTTGCAACCACCTTTTCGTTTTTCAAAAACCCTTGGTTAATCTAAATAAAGTTTGATGGGGAAAAAACAAATTTCCTTGGATTAAAAGTTTCTGAATAGTTAGGAAAAGTGTGTCCTACCCATATTTGATACCAAGCTAGGGCTGCCAGAAAAGTACATAATTTTGTTTAAGGAGATTTTCCTCCATAGTACTGCAAAGGTCTGCATTTTAGCAAAATACCACCAAGTATCTCATTGACAAGTGGACCAACGTCCCACCTGTTAGTGTTACTGCCTAAGATATCTCAGTAAACTGTTGCTTTTCCAGTGTTATAGAGATGATCATTAAATCTTCTGATGTTACTTTTGGTATGAATGGCAAAAGGAGTTGATGGCATTAAATCTGAAATGTTCTTGACTTGTTTAATGTATTGTTGTGTTCTAGGTGATAATGCTGAGGGAGATGTGTTTAGGACCAGGATACAGGCTAGCAATATGGTTCTTGGCATAAACAACTCATGTGCTTGCATTGGTGTAAAGCGTCATTCTGAAATTGCAGCATTAACACAACAGAGATGAAATCAGAGATGAAGTTATACGACAATCTTGTGTAGCTGAGAACTTGTGCTGTTTGATGTGCGTGTCTTCTGGAGGTCAGGTGCGCCTGAGCCTCTTTATTTGCAGTTTGCACCATTAGCACAAGTATAAACAGATTATCATGTATGGACTGGCCTTTAGACGAAAAATTGAAATGATATTAACCTCTGTTCCTCTGCTTCTTAAGACCTTTATCTAAGTTCATGATAATAACCTTTTGTAGCTCTTGGAAAAAGTGGTAGCTTACCTACCAAGCAAAAGTTGTAGCTTATGTAAATTTATTGTAACATCCCTTAAAGTTAGAATAGTTGTTAAGTAATAGGCTGGTGTAACATGGGAGATGGGACAAGCCGATCTGTTGCCTGGACCATGACCATCTCCAGGCAACCTGTTACCTGTCCTGATGGCAAACTGAAAAACAGTGCCAACCACTAGGCAACTTTTGGTGTTATCATTATATCATATATTCATATAATGCCTTCTGATAATCCATTAGCAATTCTTTTCCATGCTCTTCTTCACTTTTCCCATGTATTCCCATAGAAGGTATATGATTAAAACATCACACTTCTTTTCTGCATGGTACACTTTGATGTGTACAGTGTCCTACTTGTTAAATCCTGTGGCTGTACATACTGTATGTCAAGTCTGTCAATCTGAGGAATGTCCCGCCCTTCTGAACAGCAACTCCACTCAATGATCAACAATATGGAGGTTGAATCGTGATGATAAAATGCCCATTCTGAACTGTACCACAATCAATTGGATCCATGCAGCTATGCAAGCAATGTTGCTTGCTAAGAATCTGCGTGCATTGGACAATGAAAACTTCATCAGATGATTTCTGTGTTACCATGCCTACTTGGTTTGATAACAGATCTTGATAAAGATCTCAACATTTTTTTTTATCTTGTGATCTTACTTATAAGAGAACTCTGGATTGTTTCGTACTGTTAGATTGCACAGTATCAATAACTACAATTTTGTCATGCAGCACTGCACTTTTGGTTTAGGAAGGATACTGAGTGTTGGCAAGTCTAGTGTTAGCCATGTTTCCTGTAGATGTAGGAATTGTATTGAGGTCATCCTTCTACTAAGGTTGGAATTTGGATGTGTGGGTGATGCAAGTTCTTGAATCAAAAGTTATGTCTATTTATTGTGTGAAATTGCTATGTTATGGTACCCATGTCTTGAAGAATCACCTCTATGCATATTGCATAACATTGCATTGGCCCAGCCTTAGAATTTCCAATGCCTGGAAGCCTAGACTTTTCCTGTTAGAATGATCCAATTGATAGATTGATTGGACTCGCTACTAATAGGAGATGTGTGACATAGGATTGGTGAAAACTTTTACACTAATTTCAACAGTGGGTGTTTCTGGCGAAAATTATTCTGAACGTAAAGGTTTAAGAAGAAACAACTTTAATGACACAATAGGCTGGATCAGCTGATTCTCTAAATAAAAGGAATCTGGCTTTTCGCTCTCTCTTGAGATTCTTTTCCTGTCTCTGGTGATTTTGTGTAGCATGGTGGGTGATATGGCGGGGCTTTGGGGCTGGTCGGCGGTGATCTGAGAGCGGAGGGAACAGGTGCAGCCTGGAGGCCGGATTAGAACGCAAGGGATAACGAGGAAGAACTAGCTCGCCCTCAGGCGACTGAACGGGATTTTCACTGGCCAGCGTCGAGGCTTTGAGCCACCAGATTGGAGGAAGATACTTCTTTATTGCTTACCCTGAATTACAGCCTTCGGTCTCTATCTATACGATTGGATACAAGACCCAATGACTCACGTATCATATGTAACCGAGTCTGATAAGCAGACTCGGAAGTACCTTCTGAATTGGAGTAGAATCCGACTCGTATCCTTAATATAAATCCTAACATGACTTTCCTAACTAATCTCCACTTGCCAAACCGACATCTGCTAATTGCCGGAAGCTGTAGCACCACACGGCTGCTGTAGCGTGTCCAGCCTCTTGCCATTGTCGCAGCCATCTAATTGCTGCAGCTCTTGTTGCCTTCTGGCGTCAGTTGATGATGACTGCTGCCTTGGTCTTCTAGTATAATTCTTCCCCCAATATGAGTCCACAACAGTGGGTTCTACTACTACGGGAAGGTTCTTTACCACTTTACTTTACTCCGTTGTATTTGTCTATATGGCAAACCATTTAGACATCCTTGAAGTAACCTAAAATGAAATGTTTTGAACGAAACTTGTATGATCCATGTTTTGTACGGCATGTGGGATATTGAAGAAAAGTAAACTTATAAAGTAACATAACTGCCAGTGTTAGCATTAACTTATATTCTGCCAAATCTATCATTTTAACTTGTATTGAGTAATTTGTGTTTCTCATTTTAGTTTGCTTCTTCGTAGCCCATATTTGTGCATTTATTTTCTATAATAGAAACATTATAGGAGGGATGCACTGATTTCTCTGTTGTATTGTGAAAACCTATACTATTAGGCCCTTTCCGGTCTTTCCACAAACATACAAGTTGTGAACCTTGTTAAGGGTACTAGTAATATTTATTATTGTACTAGGGTTTAGTCTTGTATCTCCTTTATATCCTATATATATTGCCCATTAGGCCCCTGCAATACATACAATATTCATAATATGGTATCAGAGCCTAGGTTTTGAATATATCTCTGAAATTCATCCTCTACGGTTGCTGTCCCCTAAAGGAGCAATCTCCACTCCCGGGGGCGGTCACCTCTTGGAATCAAGGCCGTCGTCATCAGATCTGGCTTGTGAGGTCGCCATCATCAGATCCGACATGTCCTCCTCCGTCTGCATTAGATCCGGCCGCCTCACCACCGTTGCCGCTGCCGCATCTCCGCCAGCTCTTAGGCGACGCCGTCCCTTTGGCACTCCCGATCTGGCCTCCAGGAGCATGCATTGCCTCCGCCATCTCACCGCTTCACTAGAGCTGGACCCACCGCTTCGCCGTTGGCACTTGCTGCCACTTAGGCCGTGTTAACGGCCTCCTCAACATGTCCACCAGCCTCGTCGCCGCGTTGCCTTCTTTGGTTGGATTCGGTTGTCGCTGTTGCCGCTTTCTCCAAGCTTGCCGCGCTGGATCCAACCGCCTTCAAGGTCGATCCACACCACCCTGAGCTGGCCTGCGTCGGGATGCCACCGCCTTGCCCAATCCTTCATCACCGCTTGCCTCAACCCACCCAGATCCGACCATCTCCAAGCCGTCTTAGGTCATCACTGCACCATCACTAGCCGGGCTACGTTGGGACAACGCCTGATCTCGCTTGCTTGCAGCCACCAGATTTCACCGCCGCCTCTTGCTCTAGCTGTAGGCGGCCGCCGACATCAACCCTGGCGCAGATCTAACGTCATCTACCGCTCTGATTGCAGGAAGAGCGCAGTGGTAGCATGGTGTGGCCTTTGGGTAGGTTGTCTAAGCCTGGTTGGCATGTGGCATCCTTTTGTATGGGCTGCAATGGGCTAATTCGTCCTGGTGCTTGTTTATTGGATAAGGAGATGGGTCTTCTTCTGATGCTAGTATTGGATGAGTCTGCTGCCTTTGAGTTCTTTAGTTCCTTTTGAAGCTTCCGTTATATCCATCTAAATCCGTAGTCTCTATCTTTGAGTTTGTCAAAGCCGTGTGAATCTATAAAATCTTTGTCAGTTAGCCGACTGCTTTGCTAGTCACGATCCATCCTCTCGGATGAGTGTGGCCCTCTCCTTCCTTTTGTATGGCCGCAGACACCACTCCTCTTTGAGCCGCGTGCATATCGTAGAAGCCGTTGTGATACTGTCGTTTCTCTCTGAGCCGCCATGCTTCTTCTGCATTTCTTGTGCACTGCGTCGCCGTTGTCTTGGGTTTCTATCTGCGTCGCCATGTTCTATCTATTCCTCTTCGTTTTTGATACTCGATATATTTTACAAGAGCTGCGCGCTACGACGATATCATCAAGACTCGAATTTCGAATTTTTTTCTATTTTAGTGTCAGCCATTTTCAAATGCAATGCTATTGCATACGTCTTGCATTTGAGGAGGGGTATTAAGAGTATTAGTGGTATTTCCTATTTTACTAGAGTTTAGTCTTATGTCTCTTTTGTATTATATATATATATTGCCCATTGAACCCCTACAATACACACAATATTCATAACAAACCTTATTGTGGTGTTTTCACCTTATCAGTCTGAGCATCATTTTTTTTTATTGTGGGATGGAAGCTGGAGCTAATTGTCGAGTATCATGATCGGCTCACAACAACTTGTTGGAATTTGCTGGGGAAGCCATCCAGCAATCGTTCAGGTATGCATCTCCTATCCTTTATCAAAATGGTAGACTTAACATGTTGTGTGAACTCTTTTTTTTTTTTTTTGCTTTCCACAACCGGAATGTCTGCCTAGTGCCTGTGTGGATTGGAGTAAATACATCATATAGCCAACCTTTTTGTAATTGGATATATTTATTGAGTCATTTAGGAGATATCTTGTTAATTAACACCTTTTTTTGCTACGTCCTGTCCACATCAAATTGGCATCAACGGAACAAATTCCTTTTCTAGGCTGGTGATAGGATGTTGTCACAGTAAGATTACTACGATATTTGTCAGGTCCAATCATGCTGCGGCCTGCAGCACTCCCTTTTCCAGACATATAGGCTAAACTCAACCTCTTGGGCATCAACTTACCATATCACTAGTTGCAGATATTCCAGATAAAAATGCCTAAACTGAACTTGATTCATATCAATTTGACATAGCACCAGTTGCAGATTCCTAGTCATCACCATTTGATCCCTGAATCACCATTTTATTGATTTTACGTGATCTACAATATCTGCCTTATTCTTCTATACTTGAGATGAGAGAGCTCACGCCCTAAACAATGGACCTCATGCACTAAAACAATACAAATATGTCTTTCTAATAAGCATCTTTTCACATTTTCATGAAATTGCCTTTGACTACCTTCCAACTTGAGAGCTGATTGGAGCTTGATAAATGAATTGTTTCAGTACAACTTGGCCATAACATGTCATGAAATACTGTCATGTGCTGAATAACATGTCACTTATATTTGCTACAGAAGCTGTTTTTCAAGTTGACACTGTCATTATTGCATTTCAGTTTAACGTACTAGAAGGATACCTCACGCGTTGCAGCGGGAATTTGTAGAAATCAATTTGTTGGTTTTAATATTTGAACAAATCAAGGTAAAACATAGTAGAGCCTAAAAATCGGAAGACAACGCAAAGAAGGTACATCTATGATGCTCAATTTTCATCTAAAGGTTGTGAACAATAAAGGTAATGTAGCTGCATAAGGAAAGAGAAATAAAATTGATTGTAGTTAGTGGGGATTACTTGTTTAATATATATAGATTTGGTAATGTTGACTACTGGGCATGGCTAACTCTAGTGGGAGGTCTATGGTGATTCAATAGTTTGAACGCATATGTTTGACAATATGCTTCTCAGTTCACACCAATACTATTAGTGCCTCGTAAATCATACGTGAGACCAAGATAGAAAATGAGATGTTGCATTTTTTTCTCCTTTTATAAATAAGCAAGACAAGGAAAAAAATCAAATTGTAAACAGTCTTGATGGTTCTCTCTCCAGGTTTTGATCTAAACGTCACTAAAATGGTGTGGTCAATCAAAACACTACTACTAAGCACTTGTTGAATCTTGAAAAACTGTAACGTGTTTCAAACTGCTTTCCTGGTCTATTCGGAGTGAGGTCAGCAGCTGTCAGCTGATTTTGTTTCTTTCTTTCCTACAATTTTGGTCAATACAAATTCACAGACAAATTCTCTTTCTTGTTATATGTCTGAGAACTGAGTAGTACTAAATACGAGCAGGATTTCCTTTGCGTCGAAATCCATTGAAACAACCCAGATTTTAAAAACAATTTGAATTTTCAGAAACTCGGTTTCATTTGAATCTTTGCTCAATTCAGCATCTTTCCGACCCCCTTAGCATTAGCACTCCTCTCTCTCTCAGAAGCTGCCCTCGCCAGCCATTTGTGTAAACCTCAGCCGCCGGAGCTACTATTCACAGACAACGGCCTTATAATGATTCAGTGTTCATCTGTTTCGTGTTCTTCAGCATTGTTCTTATCGTGTCTACTCCAATGGCGGAGTTAGAAGTCTTTCAATGGGAGTGTAAACTTCACATGTACAATTCCATAGTCTTCTATAGCCTCATGATGATTCAGTGCTGGTAGACAACGGCCTTGTTACTGCACGACGCCATAGCCTTGGCGTCCCGGTTGTATAGGCAGAACAGCCCAAGCGCTCACACCAGCTTGCCGAGCACTGCTATAGCACACGATGAACTGGGTTTAGAGATCTAAGAAAGTGTTTATTGTTAGTGATATGCCCTAAAGACAATCATGAAGATGATTATATCACTTCTATGTTTATGATCTTTTGAATAATATATTATTTTTTCCTTAAATAAATGTCTTTAATATTGATCAACAAGCATGTAACTTTTTCGTGAAAATCTTTATTTATATTTTTGATATTATTCTAAATTATCCCTGATCTTATATCATTATGTGGGATAATTATGATTTACGGATCAGCACATGTATTGATTGATGATCATATTTTACGGATCATAGATATAAGATATCAAATCAATAATATGAACACATGTTAGAGAACATGGTGTTAGATTGACCTACCATGAGACACTATGGGAATTGTTATATTCGTAAGTGTCATCAGTTGGTCTCATATATAGTGTATATGGGATCCTTTGACCTGAGATCGTCATTGTTTCCTACATATGTAATAGTTTACCTAGGGGTTACTAAACACTACTCCGTGACTGGGTGTTCATAAAGGTAGCTTTCGGGTTTACTATGAAATATGCGGAGGGATGTGAGCAATTAAGGTGAAATTTGCCCCTCCTATATAACAGGAGAGATATCTCTGGGCCTCTTGATGTGGTTGGATTAAGAAAGTGCATGGCCATGCCGAATGTGGTTGAAGAGTCAATCACAACTAAGTAATTTATCATAGGTTCGAGTGAAGTATCGAGCTATCATAGAATGACACGTTTCTCGCCTTGAGTTTAATCTGATATCGTGAGACAAAGGGATTCGTACATAAGCATTATATAGGTTCATTCGATATGATCTTTATGTATATTTGGGGGTCGTTATGTCCTGCTAGGGACCGGAAAGAAGTTTTCGGCCCATGGTCAAACGTACATGAACCTATAGAGTCACACACTTAATAGGCTAGAACGATAAGGATCCAGATGATAGCTTTCGAGTGGGCTTCGATATCCACTCGTATCGGATATGGATCCAATTAGAGACTATATAACGAGAGGTGTGGGGGCTGAGGGAGAATCCCAAGAAACCCTAGCCGCCACCTCTCATAACCCCTATCGTGCGCGCTAGTGTTAGCACACCGACGCACGGTGTTCCCTCCTTGGACATGTGGACCGCGGTAGAGACGCTGTTACGACTGCGGTGCTGATCGAGACGATCGCAAGAAGACGGTTGGTCGGAGGACGATTGAATACTTTCGTCTACACCGATGCACTCTTTGTTGAATCGGCTGCTTCAATTCTTCTTCCGCTGCACTGTGCGTCTAGTGGTAACGATCTATGATCTCGTACTCGCATGGCTTCCTGATTTACGTGGTAGAAATTTTAATTTGCGCTATTGTAACCTATCCGTATCCCAACATTCATTGTCACACCCTTAGCTGTGTGCATGGCCACTATGACCTCGTTGCGTAGCGCCTCGCACCCTAGTGTGTTGAAGAAGCCGGGGCCGTGGCCTTTGTCACCTTTATAGGCATCGACATTCCTGGCACGACGTGAGGGTGCTGCTCATCACTTGTGGCTATCTACTCGTGAAGCCTATGCATGACGGTGTTGATGTCATAATGATAAGAAATATGACGACCCATGGAAGAACAGCCGTGGGATGTTGAAGCTCCTAGCGACACCGACTGCCTACGGGTTACGCTAGTCGGAGATGATAGATGATGCAGCCTGGTCATAGCTTCAAAACGGACCAATGAGCTCGTGTAGGGCATTGAAGAAGGGGAAGAATTGGGTGTTGTCGGTCATCTTGTCGACATTCTGGCAGTCTATGGGCAAAGTTGGCCAATGAGAGCCTTGACTTACTGTTGTTGTGTGTCGTTGCCTACTCCCACCGCACCACTTGCTGCTCTCCAACTCCCATGCAGCGTTACGCTACCCACTACTTGTTGCTAGTGAGTCCCACACCGACGCCACGCCACTGCTCCCGCGGCTCCTATGTCGTGGCCCCGCTTTTGTATCGTTCCCCTGCCGTTCCTCTCTACGTTGCGCCGTTGGTTGACGAGTAGCCAACCTAGCTACCAACCAATGCCCAGTCGGGAGGAGAGGTTTAGGGTTGAGGAATTGAGGAAGGAATTGGAATAGTTGAGATGGAGATTGAGGTGGGCTGGATTGGGTGGTGAGTGGTAAGGTAGTTTTGGGCTGGTGAGAAACACAAGCGGGTTGTTTATTGTGGGCTGGGCTTCAAAGAGGGTGCACACCAAACAAGTGCTATGAATATGGTTCAAATGTTGAATTGATCCCTCCTGAAAAATATTGATTTTTGGATATGCCCAAATATACAACACCCTTGCTGCCTCCACCCTGGTCTACTCGTAGGATGTGGGAGAACCAAAGCAAGCGGATGTAGGGTTTATTCATATTGATTTTTGCTTATAAATAGTAACAACTTATAGAGAGACACTCGCGTGTATTTTGACTGATATAAATTTTTATCATTGCAGTGTATACTATAATCAACTACTAGATTCTATCTTGAAAAGATACTATTTAAAAGTTAGGTACTATAGAAAAACTATTTACTGTTAAAAAATAGCTTGTAGAAGCTAATATAAATATGGCTATAAGCACAAAGCGATGTACTCCAAGGACAACCGTGATTTCTCAAAAGAACTAGGTGCGGAAGCATGACGGTACGCCACATTAGATACCATGTGAATTAAAGTTAAAGAGTCACTGCGTCACAGGGCATCTTTATGTGAATAACCGAAAGAAGGATTCGTACGTATTTATAGAGAAAAGGAAAGTTTTTTGTGAAAAAAAATCAAAGATATATATGTAAAAGGCAAGGACCGTTTTGTAGTTACAGGAAAGTGGAGGATTTTTTTTCGTAAAGTGATGATGTGGCGTGGGGAGGCCGAAAATCCCGTAATCTTAATATAGAAAGTATCTGTCGGTTTCTGCTCAAACTTGAGACACGGTGAATAACTAAACTTTTGTTACATTATTTTCTAAAAAAACAATAATGTGGATAGTTTATTTTTTTTAATCTTAAGTAGTGCTGAACTCAGCTGAAATCGATGGAACACATTATTTGTTTTCTTACTAGAGAGCTCTGATTTTTATGTGTCTATACTCTTGACTGGTCAGCCTGCCTGACCATGTCGTTGCCTTCGAAATTTCTGCGATTGTTCCACTGCTGGTGCGACCAAGTTGGCACCCATTCATGAGAAACAGTGGGTATGTGGTTTGTAGTAATGATTTTTAATTTTAGTGTAAATGTTTATATAAATAAATTAAAAATTAATAAGGATATATATAATAGTATAGATAACTACTGTTTATAATATTTTCTATATCATTTATAGACAGTATTAAAAACAACCTATATAATAATTTATCTTTTTACATGTCTCTATATAGCGTTTTTATGACACAATATGTCTTGTTTATCGTATTACAATTGACTACTGCATGAGAGACAGTTTAATTCTCCCTCTTTCTTCTCCACATCATCTTATATCCTGCGTGATAAGTTTTTATAGACAGTTAATATCATACTATTGTGTATGTTTTAAGCTATTTTAAAATAGTGATAAAGAAATTATTCTATTTATTTATTTAAGAGAACCAGCTGAAATAAGCTAAATAGATCAGTCCCAACGGTGAATCATGCTCCAATGCTCATGCCGGTAATTGACAGCGAGATGCCACACTGCGTCACTGCTACTGTCAGAGCTGCACTTACCACCACCATTATTGGCCTGTGATCTCGTGGTGGACACCCCATTTGCATCGGTATCATGCACTGTCAATCGTGGAGACAAGAGAACATTTTGTTTTGCGTGGGAACAGGCACACTTCTATGCTGATTCAGATCCAGTTGAGAATACTACCGAGGCCCCAGCCTCCCAGTATCAGGTAACATGCATGTTGCTGTCGTGCCGATACCGGCAGTACTAGCTCGAGGGACACGTTGCTGGTTGCTGCGCGCTCAGCGGAAATCAGGTACGCGGGATACTATGATGTGCCCAGCTAGCACCATGGAGCAGGTTGGAACCGGGGAGGGTTCATGGATATCAAATTTAAGTTCATCCTTTAATTGCGTTTTAGTAGATTAGCAGTACCATTAGTATTCAATTTATTACCCCAATAGTCTATTCAGTAAAGGCAGCCACGTTCAAGTTCCAACATCCATGGAGGCTACTGATGAAGTACTACCACAAGTTATAACAGAGGATTAAAAAAATGGAATCCCATTGAAATTTGATCGAATCCAGCATAATACACTAGAGTGCAGGAACAGAAGAAACAAGGCCAACACGGGGAGGAGGCGAGGGGGTATGATATCCGAGCCAGCAGGAGGCTCTAGTAGTAGTTATTCGTAGCAATAGCACGATAAGGTTCTTGTCGTCGTCATCATCGTGGCCGTGGCCGTGGCCGTGGTCTTAGAACTCGACGTCCTTGAAGACTTTGCGGACCTGCTCGAGCGTGACGAAGAGCACGACGGTGAATGGCCCCTGGCGCGACACCGTGGGGATGAACCCCTTGTACAGCGCCATCACGCCCTCCGACCGCACCGTCTTGAGCGCGCAGTCCATGGCGCCGGCGTACGGCGGGGGTGCGCCGGGCGCCACCTTCATGTTCATCACCCTCGTCTTCACCACGTCCACGGGGTTGGACGCCGCCGCGGCCACGAGCCCCGCCGTGAAGCTGGCCGCCACGTGCGTGGCCAGCCCGTCGGCGCCCGGGCCGCGGTGCGCCAGGATGGCCTCCTTGGCCTGGTCGTATGTCGCCAGCTGCGACGCCGTGACGATCATGGCGCGGTTCACCGTCAGCGCCGACCCGCGCCACAGGCTGCGCACGCCCTCGTCGCGCGCCATCCGACCGATGGCGTCCCCGACGCTGCGGTAGTTCCGGCGCTCGGCCAGGGGGAGCCTCCCGTCCGCCTGCATCCGCACCATGGCCACGTCGGCCGGGTTACCCACGGCCGCGCCGATGCCGCCGGCGATGAGCCCGGCGGCGATCTTGCGGTGCAGCGGGAGCACGCCGCCGTTCTCCTGGGTCCACCTCTTCTTGAGGATGTCGTACAGCCCCATCCGCGTGGTGGAGTAGAGCGTCTGCCGCAGGACGGTGGCCGACACCCCGGAGAAGAGCCCGGCGGCGCCCTCGGCGCGCAGGATCTGCGCGCCGACGGCTATCGGCCCGGGCTTCCTCGCCGTCGCGATGTCGCGGCGCGGGAGCGCCACGGTGTGCGCCCCCGCGTGGAACGCGAGCGCCGGGCGCAGCGCGGGCTGCGGCACGGGCGCCGCCGCCTCGCCCTGCAGTTGCATGCGGACCTTAATGAGGTCCAGCGGGTGGGTCGAGCACCCGGCCACGACGGACGCGATGCCGCCCTCGACGAATCCCTTCAGCCCCATTTGCTTAGGTTGCTTGCCCCTTTCTCCTCCTTCCTCAAAGACGGATGCTTTCGAGGCCAAGACACGGAAAACCAAAAATTTCAAGAAAGCTTAATAAAAACGGAAAAAGAAGAGGGATTTGGGTGGCTATTGCCAATAGGAGCTGGGGCACATCTCACTGGAGACCAGGAGATGGGAATGGAGGGCGAAGGCTATGCAGGAGGAGTGTGGGACGCTGGCCCTCTGTGACATATGCTGCTCGTGCTTCCTCTTCCCTCGGGGTTGGGGTGTGTGGGAGGAGGCGAGGAGGCGGCGGCGCTATTTGTAGGTGGGTTGGAGACGGACGGGAGGAAGGAAGGGAGAAGGTGAGAGTTGGCTTCGGACTGGCCTTTGGCTCTCGCGGTCGGACTGGGGAAGGCAGATTCGCGGGCAGACGAGGCTTGCCGCCCGCGAGAGCTTTCTGGGGTCGCTTGGCCTTGACGCGGAGGGAGGGAGAGGCGGACGGCTGTGGCCGCGTCGGTGGTGGGTGGCCGCGCACGTTGGGCGTCGTATTATTCCGCTGCGCGGCCACGGCGGCGTGAGGGTTTCGCATTCGCGTTGCGCGTCTGGCCCGCGCGTTGGTGTCGGGATGGACGGGATCGGGGATGGATGGTGGGACGGACGGCTAGGGTGCGCCAATTTCCAGCTTCACGTAGGGAGGGTTGCCTGAGGGGTGTTGGAATTTGGAAAGTGCCATTTTGCGGCGGAGGGGTGCGGGGCGAGCACGCACCTCGGGGCAAAAGAATAGGAACACAAAGCTTTTCAAAAAGTTAAAATAAGCAGGATATTTTAAAATGAATTCTTTAAATAGTTTTTATAGTTTAAAACCGTATGTATTATTGGTGTTGATGTCTTCATTTTATTTTATCTTATTAAAAAATATAGATAAAAACTATCGACCGTTGTCCAAACGGACTAAGCCTATTTGTTGTGCAAATGGTGGCCGTGATTTGGAAAGGGTCGTCCGCTAATACTGCCCGTTGCACATTGGGTTTGTACGTAGGCGTACAGAACTGTAGAGAGGATTAGTGGGAGGTGGAGTACCCATCATTGACTAACACGATGGTGCATGCTTACATACGGTGGTCTCTCTCGGTCTGGATCTCGGAAGAAGTGCTCCAGATGCTAAATTTCGATGCTATACGTACTATATGTCACGCTTGTTACGTACCTAGAAGCGTCGCTAGTCATCAGGTCAATTGCGGCTTGCTTGAAGCCGTGGTGGATTTAACCACCACAAGCTTTCCTCTTGCTTGTAGCCACTGGATGCCCAATGGAGCGTCAGATACCATACCTGTTACGTTATTTCCATCGTATTCGTAATTTCATGACAACCCTTGCCGGCTCAAACTTGGATTACTTCTCTGGAACTACTAGTAAGCGAAATTAGGATGCAATTTTCTACAAAAAAATGCACATGTGGCGCCTTTAGCCACCACGGTTTCCTTATTAAACGCGTTCCCATGTCCAGGACTCCAGGTATAATTATTACCGATCGAGTTGCCTACTGAATGCACATCTACTCCTACTGAATTATTTTTTTTAAAAAAAAACTACTACTGAATTGTCGACCACAGCATGCCCGTTTTCATACGAGACATCGCTCCATTTATGAGTTGCCAGTTCCTGTTTCAATTTACGCAGCCATACATTTCCCGTCATTTTTTCCTGCACAAATATTTTTGTGCGATTCATATTGCTGATTGCAACGCGCTCTGTAGTCCTACCCTCGCGGAACACGCAGCACCACGAATTACCTCTGTACTATTAAATGACCAGTTCACGCACAGCCTCAAATCTGGCGCCCCAGTTGTTCGATGTTACCGCGCGCTGTGCACAGTCGGTCGGTCGCCTGGCCTGGCCATACATATGGCCATCGAGATTTTGGTTTTCAAAAGCGAGAAGCTATTTAGATTATGATGGTTTCTAAATTTAATTTTATTTTTTATTATCTATGATGATATAATGATGTTTTTATTTTTTTTCTTAATTTTTTATTTTTTAATTAAATAATTTAAAAAATAACAACCACTACATTACAATTTTAGCTAATACCCGAAGTCCATGGTCATAAGCTGCTTCGAGTGGCCCCATAGTTCTGTCCGCTTGATTCCTCTCGCCCAGAGGGGACCACCCCGCGAGCGGCGAGGCTGGCATCTCCTATTCCGTTGACGTGCCGCGCGGCCAACTGTGACGTTGGTTCGTATCTTGTACCATCCTCATGTCGAACGTCTTTGCGTCCGTTGCCCACCCTCATTGAAGCACGCCTCACAGCCGTCTGGGAAGCGTCCAGACGCCCCCTGTAGGGGCGGAGGCAGGGGATGCTATCAGAGGCTGGCTAGGTCCCCTCATGGTTGAATAAATTTATATTACAACTGCCTATATATTTAAAGAATTTTATTATTATTAGTGTTATTTGAACTCTTTCATTAAGTATAATTATATTATATAGGTTGTTTTGGCCCTTTATATTTCTAAATCCTGGTTCCCCGTAACGTTGCCGTCGCGCTCATCGCGTTATGACTTTTTCCCCCTCGCGTGCGCACACCGGGAGCGTGTGGACATTTGGGCGAGGTCGCTTCGCGCGTCGCGGCACGTGGACTTCCCTGTTGCGTTGGACTGGACTCCGTCGTGTGGACTCCCCTCGGTGGTGAGACTAGTAGAAGCGCGTGGCGCAGCGTGGGCGCCGGCACGGTTGGTGCTGGTGCAACGGTTCCAGAAAAGCTGGCGAGGTCGCAGCTGGTGCGGGGCGGAACAGAGTAATTCTCCACTCTACCTAACGTGACACGGTCTGTGAGTATACTCCAACTGTACATCAAATCTGGGCTTTATTTTCCACTGATTTGGGTTAAGTTGGGTGCGCTATGTTGTTTTTCTGCTTGCTTTTGGAGTTGTGTAGTAGCAGTGCTACTTTAATCTGAACTGTAAGCTTGTCCTTCATGGACTAATGGAAGATTAAAGAACGAAAAAGCGGATTGAGCCGTTGCTTTTTAGGATACCTAATCCAATCTCCAAGGCTAGTGGAGAACGAGGAAGAACACAGGCAGCATGCACCTACACTGTAACGCACAAGGTAAAGCCTTCTGTTTTAGGTCTATGGTTTACGATTTTTTTTTCTAGCTTCTTTTGTCTTTATTTACTTTTTGCTTTTTCCTCCTTATTTCTTGCACTGTTTGTAATAGAATAATCTATTTTATTTTTAATTTTTTTAAAATTTAATTATACCAAAAAGTTATTAATTGCTATAGTGAAAAAACTAAAAGCTATAAAAAACATAAATAAGCACAGCTTAAAAGGCTTTTGCAAAACGTCAACGTTGGGACTTCCTTCCTTTCTTCCTTGTTTGTTGAGGAAGTCAACTTGGGAGCGCACCCTTTGTCCAGCAACCGTGTTAGCAACCGGGCGATCAGATTGGAGATTGAAATACTGTTTAGCGATCGGAACATTGTAGCAGCGATCGGAATACTGTAGTATTTTTGTTACGTAGTGAAATTTTTTTTTGTTTTTCGGTTTTTTTGCGTTCCGTTTTTTTTCTCATATTCCTTTGCATTGTCCGCACTAGACTAGCGAGCTGTTTTTATTTTTACATTTTTTAAAATTTAATTATGCCTAACATGCCACTTAGCTACTGATATTTTTCAATCGATTCTGATATTTTTAGTAAAATCAAAACCATCGCTATTCCGATCACCCCTTGAAAACGTTTCCCTGAAGTACCACGTGCTTTACGATCAGGACAGGTTCTATAATACAAAGGGTAAAATCGCGCCTCACCCTAGCGCGCGAACACCTTCCGCCACTGCGCCTGGGCACACCCGTCAGTCACCCCGGTGCCGGCTCTACGCACGCACGCCTAGCGAGGCCGCGGAGCCAGCGCACCAACGTTGCCGCGACAAGCTAGCCTTACGTACCGGCGCCGCGGCGCTGCTCGTGGCCGTGGTGCGCTGCGCCCGTGCAGACCACGTAGCCACGTAGGCGGCCCGCATGCGCCGTTGTCGACTTGCCATGGTTCCTGTGCACGTTGCGTTCCGCTCACGTGCATGGTCGGCACCATCCGCTGGGCTGCTGCCCGAGTGGCTTCTTTGTTTTGGGATGATTTGTGACTTCTATTTTTATTTTATTATTTTTTTAATTTCGTTTTTAATGATTTTATAAAACTTTTATTTTTTTTTCGTATTTTTTTGTATTGTCCGTAATGGACTAACTTATTTTTTATTTTTAATTTTTTAAATTTAATTACGTTAAATAAGCTATCTTGCTTATAGTAAAAAATAAACCTGCTATAGTGAAGAAAGTGGCACGACGGTTGGCGCGACGAACAATTCCTTGTCTCGTTGCGTAAAGAGGTGGCTCTGTTTCCGCTTTTTTGATGCTTGGCCTTTCGTCCATATGGCCATATGGGCATGCCCACATATCCCCTAAATGTAGAGGTGGGAGTTGTTGGTTGGGTTATTCGGACTAGCCCGAGGCCCAATCAATCTGGCACGGCATGGACACGCCACGTGGTGGGCCGGGTCGGGCCTGGAAAGCTGGTCCATTGGGCGGCATAGCACAGCACGGTGAATCGTGCCGTGCTCGGGCCGGTACAGCACGGGGAGCACGGGTGAGCACGGACAAGACGCTTGACCGAATGACACTATCTTTATTTTTACATGCAACTATTGTTGATTTCATTGTTCTTCCACTCTGTTGATTTCATGGCACGATACAACACAAAGCATAATAAGTTTGGACCATACCGGCACAACCCAATGTCCACCTCTACCTAAATGCTTTCAACATACTGTCCTACACGGTTACTTCATATCCCCTGAATGCTTTCCACGTACGACCCTAAAGAGCTAATTCAAATTGGAGTCTCTTAAGCGAGAGGAAATTTTGCAGAGGACCTTGGCAGAGATGATATCGCTGGCGAAGGCGAGGAGGCGTTCGAGGGTGGTCTCGATCTTGACGCGGAGGAATGAGTTGGGGGCGAGGCCGGGGCAGCGCAACCAGTAGTGGTCGACCATGCGGCCCTCGTCGGGGTTGGCGACGGCGCCCTTCTCCAGCTCCCGCATCGCCGCGAAGGCGCGCTGCATGGGCGGCTCCATCCGCTCCAGGAACTCCTCCGTGAACCCTATCCGGATCACGTCCACGAACAGGCCCAGCTGCTTGTGCTGGTACAGCCAATCCACGTAGCGTCTCCACAGCCTGATGGGTTCCTTCTCCTTCTCCACTGCGCCGTGGGCGTGATCCGACTGCTTCGAGGTGAGCGACTGCACGGGAGAGATGGAGGTGGGAGGGTCGGGGCAGGAGGCGGCGACAGGGCGTGCCCTCCACAGTGCATGGGTGAATACCTAAATTATTTTGTAAAAAACCTAGTATAGTAAGTATATTACATGTATATACTAATAATTAGACCAAATTTTTTGTATTTGTACTCTAATACAATTTAGTCCCCTTTCACACCTTCCCCTCCTAGGTTCGTCTCACATAGCCTAATACAGTTTAGCCCATCCGAGTCCTCCTCCCCCTCTCTCCCTTTCTCTCTCTCTCTCCTAGGCAGCGTGACCTGCGACAACCGGCGAAGATGGAGCATAGCAACACATGGCAAGCAAGCATCTAGAAGGCAGTGTGCAATGATCAAGGGAAGCACAACATTCCAGTAACGCGTGGCAGCTGGAGAGTCTGGGAGGCCGAGTGGGCGGAAGGAGGGAGGGAACGCTCTGTGCTTGGTGACCGGGTCATTGGATCGGTGGGATCTGTGAGATGGCAAGATAGACTCACGCCGCGCACAATGCACAACATAATACAGGTGTATTCTCAATTCCTAAGTCTCAAATCCTAAATTCTATTAAATAATATTTTATCAACTTTGAACGCTTATTCTAAAAAATGCTAAATTCACCGGCCCTGAAAGAGATGGAAGCCATTGCAGCAATTGTAGTAGAGTGGAGTGTGTTTTGGAGTCCCCGAGGTAAGGCCTTGTGAGATGAGAAGAACGAGGAGACGGTGAGAGACTAGCGGCGCCGCTGCTTGGTGGGGTCTACCTGTCAGTGAGTGATTGAGTGCCTAACAGGGAGCATGGAGAGCCGGCGAGGTTGGTGGTTGGAGACGGGGCGACCTAGCCGTGCACAAGGGGCCCTGAACCTTTTCTCGGCCAGCCACTGTCCGGTGTCTACCTCGCCCACGGCACGCCATCCGTAAGGCCCAGAAGCCAACGCTTGCCATGTCCAAAATTGCTTAGCATAGTAGGCCTCAGTCATCCATCCATCCCCCAGCCCACTTCTCCCATCCGTTCCCCGGCCCACCAACCCGGACCCTCAACGGGCCAAATTCTCAGTTGGCCTTACAGGGTTCTGTGATTCCGCCCAATGTACGGACGGCCCAAAGGTTCAGGGGATTCATGTGCGTCCGTAAGTGATAGGGAGGCTTCCTCTAAAAAAAGAAAAATGTGAAAGGGTTAGGCCATTCAAGGTAACAACTTTCTGACAAAGAAAATTCGAACTTTTAATTCGAATTTGAATTTTCCAACACAAAATTTCGAGCTTCTACTCAAAGATTTTGCACCTTTACTTTTCAACTAGAAATTTAAACTTCCAGACCGAAGAAGGGGAATATTTTGGAACATTCAGGTCTTGTTCTTTTAGGTTACGATTGATAACTTTTATTTGTGTTTTTTGAGACGGCGACAAGAACGGTACACACGGTTTTAGACTCAGAAAACCATTTGAAAAATCTACTTTGAAAAGCTATTCTATTTATTTCATCTTTCGAAGAAGCTGAAAGCCACTCTAAAAGCTCAAAAGAACGGCCTTAGACTTTCAACAAAGAAAAATGCAATTCACCCGGCTGCACTTCGATCTTTCCTTCGACAGTGCGGCATCATTAAGGTGTCTAGCACGTCACACGCACGACTGTGACACTAGCAAGGTGTTTAGGCACAGTGTGAGCAGCAACGACGTCAATTACTAGGGTTTTGGTGTGAGAAATCTGGCGGCCCCGGAGCGGAAGCGAGGGAGGAGGCGATAGGGAAAGGCAAGGGGTCATACTTGTCAATTCCATTCCAATGAGCGTTTCGATTTACTTCTTGGTATAGAATACGTCGGTACTGGCCCATCAACGTCGAATGAGGTCTGGAGTCTAACCTTAACGAGGTGCGCGAACCAACCCCGAACGAGGTCCACAGGCCAACCCCGGATGAGATTTGGAGTCCATCTTAGACAAGGTCCGTCGACCAACCTCGGATGAGTTTCAAGGGCCAACGTCGACGTAGCGTCACACATCAAGCAATCCGTCCCGGATGAGGTCCTAACTAGCCACGCGCCGAGGACTTGTTGGTAGCCGCATAGAAGAAAGATCGACAACATCGTGAATCTCCGATGTGGCAGGACCTACTTGGCACGATGGACGAAAGTACTACTTGGCACAAGTTAAGATCCAAGAGAAAAATATAATTACGGGCGTTTTCCTCCCCACTCTATAAATAGGACCCCTTGTAAATAGGAGAAGAGACCACTTGTAACACGAACACTCACATGCAATACATTTGTATGGTCGCTTGTGTATGATTTTTATTGAGTCCTGCTTTGCATCGTTGGCGGTCCGCGAATCCGACCAAAAGTGCCTATATCGATGACAAACAGTAGTAAGAATTTTGCAATCTATTTGAAGCTTCATATATAAAGATAGCTGATTTGATTTGGATATAGCGTGGTCGTATCATAGAAGAACCCAAATGCATCTGCCAAGGCTAAAAGTGCCGGTTATTAAACCACTAGGTTTAGATGATACTTTTGTCCAAGCCATTTCTTAACCTCATCTTGACATTTTACTTAGGAGGACCACGTACCCAGGATCCCAACCAGGATGCATTTAACCTCGCTTCGTGTGTCTTTAAAGTCAGAGCTAGCACTAGAGCAAGCTGAGCAATTATAGGTCACAAAAGGAGTAAAACATAGTATTAATAGTTGTACTTAGAGAGTACTTACTACACTTACGTACATGGCTAAGTCCGTCATTTTGTTTGTTTTACATGGTTGTAGTGGCCTAATGCATGTCTAGAACATCTTTTTGAGGATCGATGCACTGGAACATGCCCAGTTGGGTTAGATTATTGTTACTAGTATACATCAGAATCAGAGTTATCAAACTGATACCAGTAATCAGAGGAAGTGAATGATTTCTAAAATTTTTCTCTCCTAAAGTATCTAAAATCTTCATTCAAGTGATCATGATAGTTACCAAATTCAGATCATAACAACTAGATTAAGCAAAACAAAGTTAGAGACAAGAACTAATAAAATCAGCAGATTACTGCATAGGCCTAGTTAGACTGCCATTGAGGGGCGGTCTGATCGTTGGCCGTTTGACCATAGGTCTGTGGTCGGTCTGACCGGTCCTCTGTTATTAGATATAAAAACCTCTCAAGTTAAAAGCTCAAATCTCAAACACTTTCAAGTTTTGTACTAGACATGTTCAAGACAATAGGAAGCTAAATCAATAAAAAAAATCACAAGGTGTTGAACTCAAGTTCATTAAATTAAAGAGAATTGAATCTAATTCACAAAAACAACAAAAACCCTAAAATTCAAATTAATTCTTACTCGTGAGAATTGAATCTAATTCACAAGAATACTAAAAATACTAAAACTCAAATTACTTCTTGCTCATGAGAATCTAAGACATAGGGTCTTCCAGATCTATTCACATATGTCCTAACAAGGTAATTTAAGCAAGAAATTGAACTACTAAACTCTCATGAACCCAAAATCACAAATTTAACTCAAAAAGAAGCAAAATAAAGTAAGAACGCAAACAAGAATATGATTGAGACAAAAACTTTAATCTTCATAGATAATGAAATTTACATACTCATAGATGATTACAAGGTATAGCCAAAGCATCATCTTTCATCTCTCAAGTTCTCTCTCCCACAACTATAAAAGGAGATAGAGTGCTAGAGCAAAAACTAAAATCTAAAATCCTTGAATCTATCACACCTTCTCTTTCACTCTAAATAACCAGCATCAACTCTAATCGATCTAACCCATTAAGCTTACCTGAAAATCCATCAACCACACTAACATGGATTTTACATACTCATGCATGTTTCTCAAAGCGTTTACAAGACTCAACCTGCTAACTGTTTATCGATTGATCCACTTGTCAATTTCAACTCTCCTTGATTTAAATCACTTCTCTTTGTGCATTCCGCTTGAGCCACATAGCCTCACCCAGACTTAATGACTATTCGGACCCCAGTTCCTCCACCTAGTCCGGTCCATTGCCATTGACCACTAATGTTTTTTAAGTCACTTGCACATCCAAAGATCAAACAATCATGTTGAGCATAAATTCTATGTACCTGACTCACATTAGACGAAAACACACATTATGTAATGCCGCACAAACTCTTATAGGTCTCAAGCCATGAATTGACCTCAAACCAACTCAGCTCAACTCCACCTGATCTTTGGCCGTAGCCACCGATCTAACCGCTCTTCCCATATTAAGCCACCGGTCTAACCACTCTTCCCATATTAGTCAAATCACCTTGGTCAGACCATCTACCACTGGCCGGTTTGACCAGCCATCAAGTGTGATCATATTTTCAATGCCAGTCACACCAGCCAACTCACCTCGGTCTGAGCGCTAACCATGGCCGGTCCAACCGAACACGACTAACACCAAAACACTCTCTGAAAAAATTGTCGCTGTCTAGAAATCGGTCACATCGGATCGCCGATCAAGCCGTCGTTCACATGCTGGTTTGACCGCTTCATCCTAGTGGTCCGACCAGTCCTACCGGGAACATTGGCAGTAACTCTCAAATCTAAATTTTCTGAAACTATTGTAAAATTCAAATTCATCTCAAATAAAGTATCAATTATTCATCGTAAACATATATTAGATCTTGTATACCATCTCTCACTAAGTCAAACACGAAGCAACCAATTAGTGACTTGGTAGTTGTACTCGTATTCTTCTTAGTAGTAGCAATAAAATGGACGACGGGAGAAGAACCTTAATGGCCAGATCATGGAATTGCATATTTGCATGATCGTCTTAATTGCCTGTCTTACTAATACTATAAACAAATGACATTAATTTGTCGCTAATGTAATGCAGCACTAGGCAAATAAGTTTAATTCTGCCTCTAGACGACACCGCTATTCATTCATTTTTACTTGATGTTCTAGGAATATGTAGTTAATAGATTTTAAGGGTCTGTTTAGTAGAGCTCCAGATTATCATTTTTCAACTTCTGCTTCAGATTCTGTAAGAATCCACTTCTCTGAGAATCTGGAGCTACCTCTGAAAAGCGTTTGGCTAGTGAGTTGGCTCCAGATTTATAAAAGAGGAGATTTGAGAGAAATAGACCATGTTACCCCTAGTTGTAACCCTTTTATTTATCTATTATTGAATTAGCAAAAGAAACACGTGCATATCTCTTACTTGCTTCATGTTCATGAATAAGGACAACTAATCAAAAGTATTATACTAGTATTCTATATTTAGAACTATTTGCTTTTGTATTGCTTAAAAAACATCGGTCAAAAGTCAATCAATTAAAGTCAAAACTGACAAGTAAATAAGAACGGAGAGGGTACAACACAATAACATTTGCAAGTGAATGTAATAAATCTGACACTGGAATTTGCATTCAACAATCTCTGAAATTTGCACTAGCATTCATTATAGAAACAAATTCAGTCATCTGACCGCTATACATTTTTACATGAAAGATTCCTTTCAATTGTGCACATACATACATCAATTTTCAAATTCCAGATCTAAAACAAGGCTTCATGATTCCAACTAGCAGCAATCATGATCTATGTAGCCGAGTAACTGAGATACTGTATTATTTTCTTGCTCCCCTCAGTTCTTGTGTTGAGCTGGAATCTTGGTGCTAGTTTATACCCAAATGGACTGTGCCTGTGTCAGCGCTGCTGTGAGTATAATTTTGTTCCATTAGCTGACTGAGTATATGCCTCTTGTGCTTTATCCAATAATAGTATGCCCCAGAAACAAAATGTATCTTTCAGTTACCTGTCATGAACAACCGTCTTCCAATATTAACACATGTTGTACCAATCCAGGCATCTTGATCATTTGAAGCACATGGTACACAGACAATACATGAAATTTGACAAGTATTCATGTTAAGAATGGGGTTGATTTCATAAGAATGAATTGTGAAATCTGGAAGTATTCATGTTCATAAAACACTCTCCTGATGTGCACATGGACTGACAATACATGAAATTCAAAAATTTAAAAATTGAGCTCACATATCTCAAACAAGAATTCCAATTCTCTGCATACATGAAACTCAAAAATCAGAAAATTGAGCTCACATATCTCAAACAAGAATTTCAATTCTCTGCATAAATGAAATTCAGAAATCAGAAGTGGTGGAGGGGGGAGGCTGCGGCAGAGGTGGTGGAGGGGGCGGTGTGAGGCTGGTGCGGATCTCCTCGTCGTAGGTGCCGGAGGGAGGGTGGCGGCGCAGGGCCAGAGAGGCGATTGCCGGGGCGGGGAGGAAGAGGCCAGGGTGACGCCGGAGCTCAGGAGGAAGGGGCGGCGCCAGGGAAGGCCGGGACGACACTGGGGCTGGGGCGGCGTCGGGGGCGGCGAGAGGGGAGGTGGCGTGCTCGGGCCCGAGCGTGAGCACCTGGAAGGCGGCGGCGACGAGAGGGGAAGGAGGGAGGTGGCGGCGCGAGAGGGGAAGGAGGGAGGCGGCGGCGTGAGAGGGGAAGGGGAGAGGGGAAGGCGGCGCTCGGGTGGGGAGAGGGAGGGGGGCGCTCGGGTGGGGTAGTTGGATGGTAAATGCGGGTAATTTGTTTTAACTTCAATGGGCAGATTTGATGTAGGGTGGACAGCTCCCTACGAGAATCCACCAAAAGGCTGCTTCTCCTTTCTAGTTCATTTTAGAGTCTGCTTCTCGCGAGAAGCAGAATCTACTCATGTTGGGAATCTGGGTGTTTGTCACAGCTCCATAAGAATTTATTGAGAAGCTGTGAGCTGAAGCTGCACCAAACAGGCCCTAAATTATCTAGATTAACTATATAAAAATTATATGATTAAATTTATTATTAAAAATGTTTTTATATTATTATAATTTTATTAGTATATCTTAATGTAAAGTTATAAAAGTAACGGTCAAAATCATGTCTCAATAAAAGTTAAAAAATATAAATGAAAAAGAATAGATGGAGTGCTAACTTTTTTAAGAGTATCCAAGTGTGTTACTCCCGCGCTTTTACTAAGGGGAACCAATGCAACTCTGACACGTATAGTTTTATTCGTATTAGGCTTTGTTTGAAGAAGTCAGAAACTAATATAAATATTCGATTTTTTGAGGCGGATTCTTCCCTCCTCTCTCTTCTATTTCGCTCTGGAGATAAGGGATAAGGTTATGGACGCATTGCGCACTTTACTTCTCTGGCCCTCATCTCGTATACGCATCTCTCTCTCATTTTTTTACCGTTTTTTGTCATCTTTTTTAAAAGTCACTTTTTTTATATATTACTATTTATTTTTTAATTAACATACAACATCCATAGTCATGTCGAACGTCCCGTACTCTTCTAGTCATGTGTCCAAAACTGAAACAATAGTGACCGTAGTCACCGGACAATGCTCCGACTGGCCATGCCTGCCTGCACGCTCAGGTGCTCACCAGCTCGACCAAACAGAGTTACGTAACGCATACTATCTACGCACATCTCGCCCACAGATATAACAAACGTACTTGCAGAGGAATTTTTTTAATAATCCAATTTTTATTTAAAATTATACAAATATACCTGCACAAAAAAATTTTTATATAAAAATGAGTTCCAATCTTCAACCATTGGACAACTAGAACCTCTCGCCCAATAGCCATGCAACACGCAGCCAGTCCATGGGCCGTTGGGCGAGAAGTTGCTGTCGTCGAACAATTGGGCGACTGCAAGTTCAGTCGCTCGACTATTCGGCAACTGCACTTTTAGCCCATTTTTGCATAACTACCCCCCAACTGCCCATGGGGGTAAATGGCAATTGTTGTAGGTGGGTAACATATATCAAACTTTATGTATAAGTTGTATTTTCTTGAGAGAGAGAAAACGAAGGCAATATCGGTTGATGCATTTGTGATCTTCATAAATTATGAATGGTACAAAATCTGTTAGATGTGTAATAATATTTTACGATCATCGTATATTATTATAGTGCAAGAAATTTTGTGAATTTTTTTAGGACGATTGAGATAGCAACGATTGATAAGTACAATAATAAGTGATATTATGATATAACCAGGAATTTATACATGAGAAAATTTCTTCATATTATTGGATGTGTTGCTACGCCAACAATTGGATGCAAAAAGATGATGAGATGTGCTTTTGTGAAATAAAATAGACTTTATAATAAAATTAAGAATAACACATCGTGCAAAGTTTTCCTATATGTATAAGAAAGAGCATCATGCATGATGCAACAAGCCGAACTACTCCTACGATACATAAACACCTTTTTAAAATGAAAATAAATTTGAGCTTCAGAGGAGCAGTGCGGAACGGCCCAGGCTACTGTGTGGACCAGGGCCATTTTCCCTTCCTTGTGAGCTCTGCGTTGAACTTCTCGACGGCCTCTTTGGCCTTGGCCACCATCTCCCTCTTTTTCTCCCACTCCCTCTCGCGAGCATCGTGCTCCCTGCACGTGCACGCCTCAAGATGAGTTTTCATCTCGTGACGTATACGCTCGGCTGGCTCATCGCTGCAGTGCTCCCCCTCGCGGATCTCGTAGACCCTTTTGAGATTCCACTTCTTGAAGTCGAGAGTCCACTGGTTATATGGATGGATCTCCAAGTCGATCTACTTGCGGTAGACACATAGCGGTTCCGATGACTGCAGGTAGATAGAAGAGGTTGTTAGTGCGCACTTTAAAATAGAAATAGATGGAAGAAGTGGTGGTCCTTAGCAGCTGCCCATAGGTACTCGTGTCCTAACAGCGATCGATATAGTCATAGGAGTAGTTTGCGTAACCCCGATAATGTATGCACAGGTTGAACCGCTGCTTAAACTTGAAGAATTTGCATGAGTCCCTACACCAACAGAGGGGCAGCGTCTCCCCCTCGAGCGAGTGTTGCGGCGAACGCTCTGTTGGAATGTTCGGGATGGGGTTGCTGCTACGGGGGCCATCATTGCGGGGAGCTGACCTTCTGGCATGCTCCACTTGTTCAGCCTGGGCCGCAGTAGCCCTTACTTGTTCGTCGCAGGTCACAGCAAACTTTGCTAGTTCGTAGGTCTCCTCCCATTGCTTCATCATATTGTTCCATTGCTTCTTCTACCTCTTGTCCATTCCGACGTGGTGAAGAAAGCTTTGGTGTAGTCTTGAGTCTGGTTGTGTAGTGTTCTATGTTAGATCTTTTTCATCTCCTTTTATAAGTCAAAGGGTTGGCATGGTGTGGTTAATTTTTTTTTGAGTAGTCTGCGAGGTATTGTCATTGTGCAAAGCTGCCTCGCCTGGGCTTGTCACTGTGTAAAGCTACCTCATCTGGTCATATCACTACACAAAGCATACAATGACGTAACAGCTCTCTACATCTTTTTGTAGTCACTGCACTAGATGGGGCAGCTTTGCGCAGTGATATGACCAGACGTGGTAGCTTTGCGTAGTGACAAGACCAGACGGACCATCTTTGTGCAGATACAAGACCGAAGAGTGCAAATTTCTGTGGTGACAAGATCTGATGGGGTAGCTTTGCGCAGTGACTCTTCTACCCGGAGATCTTCATCATGCTGTGGCCCTTCTTCCTCTCCTCCATAGTTAGCATCGGCCTTATCAGACCAACTTCCTCTGCAACCTTTGTGACACGGGTCTCTGGATCCTCTTACCAATATGCTAGCCGTCCGAGCTGCTTGTACCACTTGGATGATAGACGTCGTCACAACCTTGTATAAATTTTATTCGGCATAGTTGCAGAAATAGCACGCACCTGTATCCACGGCGTCGACAGTCTTGCACAAACCCTTCCACACAGCAGTGCATACCAATGTTCTCAAGTTCCATCTAATATCCCTAAGAGACCGACTCCAAAGCCATTGTATGACAACGCTGCACACCTCAGAGTCTAAGGAGAAGTTGCGGGTAAGCCAGTGCATGACATTTGCGATTCCAACATTCTCGCCGTTTGGGTATACCAGAGTAGCTTGCGCAAAACTGCTCAAGTCAATACCGTTTGGATCTTCACGAACGGTGCCGACATCGTAATACTATTTCAATATAGTGCGCATCGGCATTACTGATGTCTGCCTACAAATATTTTCAATACTGCAATTAGTCAAATCGCATTGCACATTATGAAAGCACTACTGTACTGTAATTTATATTTTCTATGACGTTCGTCTATCATGACCAATTACACTACTCTAATAGTGTAACTCATCCTCATTCAGATCGACATCGTTCCCTTTCCTCCAACACAATATGCATAAACTCCCTATCGGCTCCTACACGCACCGATGCCGCTCTTTTCTCACTGTTCGAGCTCTCTTCTACTATAAATAATTCCTAATCGGTTTCGACAATTTACATGATATACTGATTTAAATGTCAATATATCAATTCTAACGGTACACGTGAATTTTCAATATACTGCCAACATTATATTCATTCGTAATTAATCATAAATGTTACATAATAATGTTCTGCACAAAACAAACTATTTACTTCGTAGAAAATTATTGACTAAATTTTGAACAACTATAATTTTTGACGGACTACATTTTCTAGAACTATAATTTTGTACGGATGTTAATTTGCTACACATGCTAATTTGTTACAACTATAATTCTCTACGGATGCTGATTTTCTACAACTATACTCACTAAGTTTTGTACAACTGTAACTCTGTACGGATGTTAATTTTCTACAACTACGTTGACTAAATTTTTTATGACTATTTACTTCACACCAAAGTTGTACCATTCTTTTCTAAGCTATAATTTTCTGCTGATTCTAATTATACACCAAACAAACTATTTACTTCAAATAAAAATATTAACTACAAAATAAAAATTTTACCTCGCACAAATAGTGAAACTTCTCCCTCCTCTCCCTCTCCCGTCCTCTCCTCTTTTCTTTCTTTCCCTTCTCTCAGCCTCTCGTGGGAGTCGACGGATGATGGAATGGCCGAGGGGTGGCTCGGCCGCGGGATTTATACTGCCTCCAATCGCCCAACCGTTGGGCGACTGGAGTTGCAGTCGCTCAATGGTAGGGCAATAGGTCCCAATCCCCCAACTATTGTGTGACTGCAATTATATTGACCAATGGCCCATGGACTGGCTGTGTGTCGCGCAGCTGTTGGACGAGAGGTTTCAGTCGGCCGACTGGAACTCATTTCTGCAAAAAAAATTGCACAGATATATTTATGTAATTTTGAATAAAATTTAAATTATTTTTTTTAAAAAAATTCCTTACGAAGCGAGCTTAGCTCGGCTAGTGGGCGTACGAGGCGTGCACTCCACCGTCGTATCTTCAGGGACTGTTTATATAAATAATATTCTCCGGTACTATTTATATAAATAGTGCTCCTCTGAGTATATGTGTATCTAGGTACGTTTACTTGCCAAAGCGAGTGTCCGTGCTTCATGAGACCTAGTCTCATGTTTTGTCTGTAGCGTTTGCAGGACGAAATTACGTCCGGGTTGTACTCAAATATATATATAACAAACGTACCTACGTTAGAGAGAGATGGATTGTTGCACACATGTGAGGAATTTACGTGTGCGTACATCGTACGTAGATGATAGCGCATGGACCACGGCTACGTACGTACGTACCTCTCCACGCGCGGCCCACGTCTGCGAATAGGCTAGGTAAAACTACCAGCCTAAGTACTAGCTCCGGCAAAAAGTGAGAATCCGGCCGGCCCGGCCGTGGTGCTCGTACGCGACGCCCGGCGAAACCAGACGAGAGAGGGAGAGAACGAGAGCGCGCGCGGTGGAGTACGTGGACGCGGCCGGGACAGGCACCATGGCACGTCACGGCGTGAGAGTTCGTTCGACGGCGGCGGGCGTGTGAGCAGGAGCTCGGGCTGATCCGCCGGACGTGTCAGCGTGGCAGACAGTGGGCGGGGACCGCTTCTGCAGGCGCTCGCATCGCATACATGCAAATCCGCGAGATCGATCCACCGAGCCGAGTGGCCAAAAGGCGCCGTGCAAGCACGCACGTACCGTTGAGAATTGAGAGCCTTAGCACTGTGCTCGCTGCTCGGATGGTAGGGGGCGTTATTTTAGCGATAATTTTTAATTTTTGATTAAAATTTTACTATAACTGGTTGTTTTTATTGTAGCTAATTTGACTTTTTAGACATAATTAAATTTAAAAAATGTAAAAATAGAAAAAAAAAATATGTTAACCCATCACAGACAATGCAAAAGAACACGAAAAAAAGAAAAATACAAAAAACCTAAAAAATCTCAAAAAATTAGAAAAAAGATGAATTACTGAATAGTAAAAAAAGTTAAAATTGAAACGAACGGAACCTAAAGGATAACTATAAGCTAAAGCTGAAGCTAGAATAGTAAAAAAAAATTGAAGTTGGAAAAAACTGAAAAAAAAAACATGAAACGAGGTGAAGCTAGAAGTTTGCTCGTAAAGCGGCAACCGCGCGATCGGTCATCGTCCGGGTGACGCTCTCGATAACTATAAGAACTGCATAATGCACGTGCTCAGGATGCAACCAAGTGACACCGCAACCACAATTATATCCGCGACAGAGCAATGAATCCAATCCACTATTAGCTAGTCTCTCGTACTGCCAGAACGGGCGCCAAGCAAATTAATGTACGCTCGATGGTGTTTCCAGTACCTGCAACGTACCTGGCCCCAAAGCGCCTTGAGAGTTGGTACATACATGGCCGTGCGTTAACTCCGGCGACACCCGGAGTTAAGAACTGTCAAATCGTATCGACGTCCTTGTCCAAAAAATCTGTGAATGCCCGGTACAATCCTTTACGCTCCGTCCGGAGGTGATAATTGTCTGCAGAAAATTGCGTTATTTTCATAACCATGATCTACAGTTACCGCAGCCAAACTAGTACTACGGTACTTACTACCTAGTCTTGTGCATATGCTTCTAGTAACTTCGTAGTTCCATAATTAATGTTGATCCATCTCTGAAGATAGAGACGAATTTATTTTACTGAAGTGCTAAGCGTCCGTCCATCTTAAACAATCCAATGGTTTAGATTAATCGGGCAAACTTTAGCAAAATAATTAATAACGGACAGGGAAACCAATTAATTAATATAAAAAAAATCAGCTAGAACCACTATTGTCATGATAAAGCGAGTTGAGGTAGATAATATTGCAGTAGGCGAACTGAAAGTAGTGCTCATTTGAGCTTCTAGCTTAAAGCACCGCTCAAAATAGTTTAAAATTAGTTTTTACTTTTGGCTTCTGTTTTGTTTACTATTCAGTAATTTCGTCTTTTCAGATTTTTTAGATTTTTTGAGCTTTTTTACCTGTTTTTTCCCGTATTTCTTTGCATTGTCCGTAATGAGTTAACATATTTTTCTATTTTATTTTTTTAAATTTAATACTGTCAAATAAACCAACTCAACTACAGTAAAAAATAAGCTAGCTATAGTAAAAAAAAACGTATAAACCAACGTCAAACTGAGCGTTACGTAAAGCTTTTTGGCACTGTTTGCATAGTACTGAGTTTATTTTGGTACTGTAACTGTTGTGAGTTTTTTTGGCATAATTAAATATAAAAAATAAAAACAATACTATTATAGATAATGTTAAGGAATAAAAAAATAAAAAAACTAGAAAAAGACAAAACTAAAAGCTCGAAGCTAAAATTTTAAGCCCAGTTGAGCAAGGTTTAATGTTGTGCAAGCAACGAATATTGATTTTTAAAATCTTTTTCGAGCAATGTCAGGCCATCATCATCAGCTAGCCCAAGAAACCTGCCACTTTGGTCCAAGCCTGGTTCAGTATGGAGTATTCTCCATGTTGATTTTTTTATTTGAACTAGCAGGGTTATATTTGTTATTTTTTATTCTCCAAGAAATCTTGCGTGGCTAGATTTCTTATATTCTTTTTTGCTACCAAAGAATACAATTCACATAGTTTAGAATATATTTTTGATAATATTAGGGGTATATAAATCTTTTTAAGATAAATATTTGAAATAATAATAAAATTTCGAAGCCAAAACACGTATTGAGGAAGCATAATTGAATGATGTAATATATGATTGAAAAAATTAATTTGAAACTAATACATTATATGGGAGTTAGAAACATAATATTTAAATACAATTTTACAAAAAAAAATAGCTTGATTTAAACCCTATAAACTCGACACTAATCCCAAGTAGTCTCTATAATAACTCCTACTGGAAATACTCAAGACGCTGACCATTCCATTTATTAACATAATAACAAAATATTAATTTTATATCTTAATCTACTCTTAGTTATCCCTTTTTTTTCCGAATCCAATGAGCATCTAAGAGATCTACTGATTTTTTTTTTCCTTCTCTTAGATAAACGAATAGATCTCCTCACCGTGGCAGCATCCAGCATCCAAAGACGTGACCTTGATGTTGGGAACAATTGCTAATTGGGGTCAAGAATTAATCGAGATAACAAACTGAGATGAATGATGCAGAAGAAGAGAGGACCGAACATTGTTTCTAAGGACCTGCCGAGACGTCGAGCCTGCAGAATCGTGATGGGGGCGCGGTCGTGGCGGACATCGACCGGATGTGACCTTGTCGGCGGCGACACCTTCCTCGTCAGTACACATGGGTGACCCCACATAGCACCAAGGTCCTACTACAAAGTTTGTATTACAAGAGATTTGTACAAATATTTAAGAGTGAACTATATCCTTTTTTATTAAATCATAAATCTGTACATGTTTGGTATATATTTATAGATGATGAGGGGACGATGGTTGCCAGCGACGAGCCGGTGTCCGTAAGACGCGTCGCGTCCGTACGCCGGCGTCCATACGGAACGTTGCATCGCGTCCGTGGACGCGTCCGTTGGTCATTTTGTATGTAATACTCCCCCTTGACCAATGCGTCTTCATAAGATCATCTTGATTCATCATCTTGGAAAAACTCCTACAAAACCCTGTAGAAAAAATATGAGGAGAATCTGTAGAGTAGATATACCCTGAAAAATTCCTTTAAAACCTAGTAGAAAAATGATACAACATATATTTGATTATATGTATGATTACGTTGTCATATTGCCTCATTAAAAACCTTGATGAGAAACCTTAGAGGAAAACTCATACAGGAAAAAAGAGTACAATATTTATATTTGAACGGGTTAAGTTTAGGGGATTTCTTCCCCTGACACCTGCAAATCACGTAGTCTTCGCATACCAATTCCATGAACATATTTCTGGAATGTGGAAATTGGTAATGACTTAGTAAATAAGTCTGTGAGATTATCACAAGACTTAGTTTGCAGAATATTTATTTTCCCACTCTCTTGCAATTCATGTGGGTAAATAGTTTATGTGCAATATATTTTGTGATATTACTTTTTATGTAACCCGTTTGTATTTGGACAACACAATCAGCATTATCTTCGTAGATAATGGTGGGTGATGCGATATCAACTATACCACACGATTGTTGTATGTGGTTAATCATTCTGCGAAGCCACACACATTCACATGATGCTTTATATAATGCAATTATTTCAGAATGATTAGTAGATGTAGCCACTAGAGTCTGTTTCGAGGACTTCCAAAAGATGGCTGTTCCACTATGTAAAAACAAAAAGTCTGTTTGAGATCTGACATTATGGAGATCTGATAAATAGCCATCATCTGTATATCCTATTAAATCCATATGTTTATTCTTCTGAAAGAATAGATCGAGATCTTTAGTACCTTAAAGATATCTAAGGATATTCTTTACTCCTACCTAATGTCTTTTGGTTGGAGCAGCGTTATATCTAGCAAGTAGATTTACTACAAATGCAATATCTGACCAGGTGCAATTTGCAAGGTACATTAGCGCTCCGATGACACTGAGATATGGAACCTTGGATCTTAATATCTCTTCATTGTCATCTCGGGGTCTAAATGGATCTTTGTCTCTGTCTAGAGATCGAACAACCATGGAGGTTTTCGATGGATATACTTTGTCCATATTCAATTTCTTCAATATTTTTTGAACATAAGCTGATTGATGCACTAGTATGCCTGTATGAAGGTGCTCAAATTGTATACCTAAGCAAAATTTGGTTTTAACCAAATCTTTCATTTTAAATTCCGTCATAAGATGATTACGTGCTTCATCTATATCTTGTGTTTTACCAATGATATTGAAACAATCAACATACACAGATATAATGCAAAATCCTGTTGAGGATCTTTTGATGAAATCATCATTGTTGGAGTATCCCTTTTTGGTTAGTAACTTACTTAGTCGGTTGTACCACATTCTACCCGACTGTTTCAAGCCGTATAAAGACTTGTTCAATTTTACACAATACATATTGCGATTTCCGCTTAGATTTGGAATTAAAATTCCATCAGGAACTTTCATGTATATGTCCGAATCAAGTGACCTATAAAGGTATGCAGTCACTACATTCATCAACTGGAAAGATAGATGATTTTGTACTGTCAATGAAATTAAGTATCGGAATGTTATTCCACTAATTACTGGAGAATAAGTTTCATTGAAGTCAATGCTGGGTCTCTGCGTGAACCCTTGTGTTACAAGCCTTGCTTTGTATCTCACCACCTCATTGTTTTCATTCCGTTTGCGGATGAAAATCCATTTGAAACCGATAGGGAATACATTGGGAGGTGTATGTATCACATTGGTGAATACATTTCTTTTCTTGAGCGAGGCTAACTCCGCTTGAATTGTATCCTTCCATTGATTCCAATCCGAGCGCTGTTTGCACTCTGCCATGGCCTTGGGATCTGGATCATTTTGAAGATTGTTTGCAATTGTTGTGGAGAAATAAATGTCAACAAGTGTAGTCTTGCAATCATATAATTCTCCAGAATCAGTGTAGTTAGTGGAAATTTCTTGAACCCCTGGTGACTCAATGTTATTTTCCAAAACATTTGAGTCGGGGTATTCCAGTGTCCCAGGATCAGAATTTGAGTGCACTGTTGATCTGGGTTCAAGGATCCTTTGGTGTCTATCCACTTGAGGTTGATTTGCATTTTCATTCTTTTATTTTCGTTGTCGCTTGTTAGAAGCTGCATCCGCCACTTGTGCCGTACTTCTCCTACTCTTATGTTGAACTGGGAGTTGAGTAGTTTTTTGCGGTACCTCCACTCTTTCAGACACATTTCTGGCAGGATTATAGGATTTTGTGACACCCTTATAATCAGTAAATCCATATGGTAGATTATTTGCAATGTTTTGTAAATGAATGAGTTTCTGAGTTTGAAGTTCAGTCTCTCTGGTACGTGGATCTGAGGCAGGAATGACTTGAACATTCCAATCAATTTCCTGGCATTGAGTTTGGTACTTGTTGTCTCCCCCTAATGCCGGGAAATGTTCCTCATTGAATACGCAATCAGCGTACCGGGCCGGAAACAGGTCCCCAGTTAGAGGCTCAAGGTATTTTATAATTAACAGAGATTTATACCCAACATAGATCCCAAGTTTCCTGTGCGATCCCATGGAGGTACGCTGCGGTGGTGAGATCGGTACGTATATAGCGCAACCAAACTTTCGCAGATGAAAAATATCTGACGGATTTGCACGTACTAATTGTAGCGGGGAAGTGATATGATATGCAGTTGGGCGCAATTGGATTAAGTCAGCAGCATGTAAAACTGCATGACCCCAATATGATGTCGGTAAGTTACAATTCTGCAACAATGGTCTTGCGATGAGCTTGATTCTCTTGATAAGAGATTCTGTTAAACCATTTTGTGTATGAACATATAAAATAGAGTGTTGAACTTGTATCCCAAGAGCCATACAATAGTCATTGAAGGTATGGCATGAAAATTCTGCAGCATTGTCCATTCGAATTGATTGAATTCGATATTCAGGTTAATGTGCTCGTAATTGGATAATCTGACCAATTAACTTAGAAAATGCATGGTTTCGTGTGGATAAAAGACACACATATGACCATCTAGTAGATGCATCAATGAGAACCATGAAGTACCTGAATGGTCCACATAATCGTTGTATAGGACCACATATACCTCCTTGAATGTGTTCAAAAACTTTAAGTGGTTCAGCTCTGATTTTAAGATAAGAGGGTCTTAAAATTAATTTTCTGGTGGCACATGAAGTGCACACAAAATCTGAGGATTCCGGAAATTTTATTTTGAGATATGCATGACCAATTGAATTGCTAATAATTTTCCTCATTATTCCAATGCCTGGGTGGCCAAGGCAATCGTGCCATGTTTGAAATGTATTAGTGTTTTGGAAAATTATTTTGTACGCAATATGTTGAATCGGTTTGATGTATGTATAGTACAATCTAGAGGTTAAAGATAGAATTTTTTTCTAGTACTTGTTTGCCATATCCGTTGTTTGTGGTTAAGAGGAGATATTCCTCTTTGTTGTCATTTTGGGTTTCAACATGGAAACCATTCTGACGGATATCTCTATAACTGAGTAACGTACGTGTTAAATCGGGATACAAGAGTGCATACTTAATTTCTAATTGTGTACCCATAGGGAGAGTGATAGAGACGTAGTGCATCCTCAATTTCTAATTGTGTACCCATAGGGAGAGTGATAGAGGTGCGATTAGAGTCTATTATCGTTGCATCGCGTCCAGTGATGGTTAAAATATTTCCTTTCCTCCTCGTAAGAGTTAGGAAATATTTTACGTCCCTAAGTATAGAGTTTGTGGTACCACTATCCACAAGGCATAATTCCTCCTCCATTTGATTGACTCCAAAAATTGTGTGTTCTTCTTGCTTTTCACTTACAGTTTGTGCAGATAACGTATTACAAGAGATTTGCACAAGTGTTTGAGAGTGAACTATATCCTTTTTTATTAGATCATAAATATGTACATGTTTGGTACATATTTATAGATGATAAGGGGGCGACGGTTGCCAGCGACGAGCCAACGTCCGTACGAAATGTCGCGTCGCGTCCATTGGTCATTTTGTATGTAATAGTTTGATCTGGCTTTATGGGCGTAGGCACGAAGCTGCAAGATCGAAGCCGCAGCACGGCAGAACACCCTCAAATAATTTAGCTTTTGACTTCTAATTTTTATTTTTTCACTATTCATTAATTTCATATTTTTCTCTTTTTCTTTTGAATTTTTTGTGTTTTCTTTTTTTTATATTTCTTTGTGTTGTTCGTGATAGACTAACATATTTTTTATTTTTATTTTTTTTAAAATTTAATTATGTTAAATAAGTCAACTTAGTTACCGTAAAAATAAATCAGCTATAATAAAAAATACCATAAGCTAACGTTATTCTAAACACCCATTTATCTACAACATCTTGGACTCTGGTCTTTGGTACAGTTGATTTCACGCCTGGGAGTGCATCATTAATCAACTTATGGTCTTGATTTGCAAAGCAAGAAGACATGGAGCCGTAGTATAGTCTGTTGCTTTTATCTCCTTTGTCTTGCGTCGGGGAATCACGTGAACTACGAGAGAAGTTCGTGCGTGTGTATATGTATATAGACACACATATACATATACTCTAAAGTAGGTTTCATGAAAAATTTTATAAAAGTCTACTTTTTATAATATAATTTATGTATATACTTTTTTATACATGTAAAAGTATATATATCAAAAATAAAGGGTTCTGATAAAATTTTTCAACCAAATCGTATTAAAATATCTTAGAATTAGTATTCAAGTATACCAAAAGTGATAAAGAGGTATAAAATAGTTATTTAAGTGGTATTTTAAAAGTGAGAGTATGTATTACTGGAAATACGAAAAAAGCTTCATAATATATATATATATATATATATATATATATATATAATACAAATATAAAATCATACCAAGGGATTACTTTATTTAAAATTCCTCATGGATAGTCTCCCGTGCGCTATTTCTACTAGCTACGTAGGCATGACGTCACGTCGCGCCAGCTACTGTGTGTACCGAAATAAAAGGGGCGAAAATTCGCAGCAAAAGAAAAGCTTAGGGGTTTTTTCGCCAAAAATCGAGGCATTTTCGTAATAAAAGGAGAGTGGAGGGGTTTTTTCGTAAAAAAATAGAAACCTTTTTAAAAGAAATTGAGGGCCTGTACGTAATTTTTAGAAACCACAGGTCGATATCAACGAAAAAAAGTGTAGAAGTTTTTTTTGCAAAATTTTAAGGACCTATTTGTAAGAACCGAGGACCTATACATAATTACCAAAACTTGAGGGCTGTTTTGCAAAGATGACAGGTGGACGGGGGGGCGCCTGGCCAGGAAGTCTGCCCGTAATAATATACGAAGTATTTCCTTATGGCGTCCAATACGAGACCCGTCTCTCAGCGCACTTGGAAAAAAATCAACGGATATACTTTGCTAATCATAATAACGGTCCGCCAAATAATGAGTTATATGCTTTTTTAGAATTTGTAGTATATATTTTTCAGCTAACATCCATCAGTTATGATTTACTAAACATAATTAGGATTCACCAAATCAAGTAATGTTTTTATTTTTTGTGAGAATTTTTAGTATATATATTTTTTAGCTACAATCAATTGGTTATGATTTGGATCTATCAAATTAAGGGTCGAATGTTTTTTCTTGAGAATTTTGTGTTTTTGATCTTTATAGCTTCTCATACTATTGGAGTAAAATTGATGAACATTTGAGAAAAAATTTTGAAGACACCGTCCACTCATCTCTCTATTGTCATATTGGTCCCAAAAGACATCATACGGAGAGAACCAGGAGTCTTACGAAGGATGATGAGAACTACGATGAGATATGGTGGAGGAGAATAGAGTTGTTGGGGAGGAGGCATTTGTGAGCAAGAGGGAATGCAAGGAACTGGCGAATGCACGCGAGTTGAGTATTGGACGAATTGTACGGTGGCTGTTCAAAATTATGTGTATCAAGCGGTGGGTCCTGGTAATGAGTTTTGTTGGTTATAGTAGTAGGCTGTAGACTAATGCGATTGCACGACTATGGGTCTGTTCTTTTTAACTGCGGCTTATGATTTTTAGTTGAAATTTTTGAATTTTAACTGTTTGCGACAGAGATTACGGAGAGAGAGATACTCGCTTGCGATTTAAAATGGTACAGATGTTGAGCTTTTAACGTATACTATAATTAACTTGTAGACTCCATCTTAAAAAAATACTTTGTTTGAAAGTTAGGTACTGTAGCAAAAGCCAAAAGCCGTTTTAAGAAGCTGAAAAGAACAGACCCTATATGAGTTTATCGTCACCACCCGTGCGTTCTCAAAGGAGGATGGTGTGATCTAGTGGTGGACCCTTCATAGTGTACGGGTGTTCACTTGAATACCTAAATTATTTTATAAAAACCTAGTATAGTAGATATATTACACGTATATACTAATAATTAGGCTAAATTATCTGTATTTATATCCTAATACAATTCAGTCCTCTCTCACATCTTCCCCCCTCTCATATACTAATAATTAGACTAAATTCGTGTCACATAGCCCAATACAGTTTAGCCCATCTGAGTCCTCCTCCCCCTCTCTCCCTCTCTCTCAGGTGGCGTGACTTGCAACAACTGGTGAGGAGGGAGCATGGCAACGCACAGTAAGCAAGCATCGGGAAGGCAGTGTGCAATGGCCGAGGGAAGTACAACATTCCAATAGCGCGTGGCAATTGGAGAGTCTAGGAGGCCGGGTGGGCAGAAGGAGGAAGGTTAGGTCATCAGAGAGGTGGCAAGATAGACTCACACCACACACGATGCACAATATAACATAGATGCATCCTCAACTCCCAAGTCTTAAATCTTAAATTATATTAGTTAATATTTTATTAAATTCGAATATCCATCCTAAAAATACTATCGCCCCGCTCAACTCAGCGGCGAAACGCGGCGATCGCTTAAATTTCACTGTTCGGCGATTATGGCGCACTGTTCACGTTTTGTCCTTTTCCTCTTTTTTTTGTTTTTTTTTTTGAATTTTTGTGTTTTGATTTTTTTTTCTCGTATTCTTTTGCATCGTCCGCTCTAGATTAGCGTGCTGCTTTTATTTTTATATTTTTTTAAATTTAATTATGCCCAATAAGCCAACTCAGCTATAGTGTTTTTTCAGCCAGCTACAGTGTTTTTTCAGTAAAAATCGAAAGCCATCGCTATTCCGATCACCTCCTGTATCTGCCACTGGTGTGATCGGCTACGATGTGCCATTCCACTGGAATTTCTCATGAGCATAGGTAACTACGCGCCGACATTAATCACAAGCGTAAACCCAAAACGTTTATATGTCTTTTGAGCCTTTTCGAGAAAGACATTGTAGTACGACTAAAATCAACTATAAGGTGACATGTCTAATACTTGCTGAACATATCTTTATAAGTATTCACACCAATAAAAAAAAAGTAAAACTATATTTGAACGGGTTTACACGGCCAACTTGACTAAGGTGTTGCTTCAAACAACTTCAAAGCCCATCTTCTAGTTTCTATTTCTGGTTTTTTATTGCAACTACATTGTAACAACTGTTAATTTTTTCTGAGTCAAAAAATTAGAAAAAATAATTAAAAAATAAGAAAAAAATTGAAAAACTCTAATATGTTTTGGGACAATGCAAATCATTATGGGAAAAAAGAAAACAAAAAAGGCAAAAAGCTTAACCTGATATGTTCCAAGTGATTTCCGAAAGTCAGAAGCCGAAGGCTTAAAAGCTATTTAGTGCAGGACATAAATTCTCGATTTAGGTCTCGCTCCAAGTGGCTGCAGCTTCTGGCTATTGATTTTTAGTTAAAATTGTAGTGTAACGGTTGTTAGTTTTTTTAATTTATTTAATTTAAAAATAAAGAAAAAATATTGTTATATCTTCATAAATAAGGAAAAGGAATAAGGAGAAATAAAAAAGTAAAAAATAAAAATAAAAAAATCGAGATTGAGAAGCGTCGAGAAGCCGAAGCCACTAGGTGCCGAACCTTAGGCATCCTTTCGCGAAGAGAGTTGCAAGGGTTGTCGATTGCCGAATCTTCTGGCTGAGAGAGCCGCCCGGCTCCAATCACAATCGCCCATCCACAATCGGACGGCTATAGTCGCTCCCGCCTCTTCACAAACGGCGGATCCAGCTCATCATGTCGTAATACTGTCCTTTTTCTGCACAGCCGCGACCATCCGGCTCCTCCGTTCCCGCTCCGGCCGTCTCAATTTTGGCGTACCGTCGCGTGCGCTTTCCCGAAGTACTCCGTCCCCCTCCCTTCCCAGTACAAAGCGCGAGGGCAGAAGCAGCAGCAGCAAATGCACGGCACAGGCACAGCCACAACAAACTGCACCGCACAGCGCAAAGCGCCTCTTCCTCCTTGTCCTTGACGACCACTCGCACTACTAGTCGCTGCTCCTCACTACCCAAACACGCACCAGTCGCCACCCAAACCAACCAAAGAACGCAGAGTAGGGACCAGGAGGAGAGGGAGAGGGAGGCCAAGAAAAGCCAAGGCTTTGCTGGTGGTGGGATAGGGTAGCGAGGAATGGCTCCGAGCTGCTACGACGTGGCGGCGTCCATGCTCCTCTGCACCGAGGACAACAGAAGCATCCTGGGTTTGGAGGACGAGGAGGCGGTGGTGGTGGAGGAGGAGGTGGCGGGGAAGAGGAGAAGCCGGTCGCTGGACGCGGATTTGTTCCCGCCGCAGTCCGAGGAATGCGTGGCCGGTTTGGTGGAGAGGGAGCCGGAGCACATGCCGAGGGCGGACTACGTTGAGAGGCTCCGCTGCGGCGGCGTGGATCTCTGCGTCCGGAGGGAGGCCATTGATTGGATTTGGAAGGTGGGTTCTTGATTGATCTGATGCTGGCCGGGCCGGGGAAAGAAAAAAGAAAGATTTTTGCGTCATTATTTCGGTGTTTCTAAGAAACGGAGTCCATTTCCATGATTAGCTCTGTTCATTTAGAACGATGTATCTTTTCTTCGTTTTTGGATTCAAACACATGCTGCAACTTCTTTTCTTGGTCAGTTCTTTTACGGACGTATGTGTGGATGCGTAGTGGGCGTGTAGCATAGTAATATGTGCCAATATTTCACTGCACTTCGAGCAATAATAATTTGTGGTAGCGATGTAAATTTTTGGGGCCACCTTGGCCAAAGTAGCCCTTTCATCAGTTTCTTGGTTCACGAGATATCGATATGCATTGTCTTATTCTAGTACATGTTATTCGCGGGTAAAAAAGGAATCCTTTTTTCATTAAATCTTTTTTGATAAAGACGCAAAAGATAATTGACGTTAGTTTTTATCTGCTAAGTGCTAAAGTTTTGCTATTTTCCCATGTGATTGCTTAACTTGTTTCGTTGTGATCTCTCCACAGGTTTACAATTACTACAACTTTGGCCCTGTTACTGCCTATTTGGCTGTGAACTACCTGGACCGTTTCCTCTCACAGTACGAGCTGCCGGTAAGAATCCTGAGGTCATATTTGTAGTTATCTCAAGAAGTCGCCAATGCTGTCCATTTCAGTACTAGATGAGCTAAACATTTGGCGCCCTTGCCTGCAAATGCAGGAAGGCAAGGCTTGGACGACGCAGTTGCTCTCGGTGGCGTGCCTGTCTTTGGCTGCCAAGATGGAGGAGACTGCTGTCCCGCAATATCTGGACCTTCAGGTGAGCAGAAAGCTGTGTCAGGCATTGCATTGCACCGGCTTGCACATTTAGTTCGTTTGATCTCTGTCTTGTTCTAAGCATTGCCGGATCGTGTCGATCAGGTCGGCGAAACGCGGTATGTGTTCGAGGCGAAGACGATCCAGAGAATGGAGCTTCTTGTTCTGAGCACCCTCAATTGGAGGATGCAAGCCGTGACTCCTTTCTCCTACGTTGACTACTTCCTACACAAGCTCAACGGCGGCAATGCGGCGCCAAGAAGCTGGCTCTCTCAATCGGCGGAGCTTATCTTGTGCATAGCTAGAGGTACGTATGCATGCAGATAAATTATGCGCATGGTTTCTATTAGTGAAATTTGTGTTGATCAAACCATTCTGTATTCTTGGATCAATCTGATATATGTGGATGCGCGGCAGGAACTGGATGCCTATGGTTCAGACCCTCGGAGATCGCCGCCACAGTTGCAGCCGCCGTGGTCGGAGAAGTGGACGTTGTGGGCATTGCAAAGGCTTGCACCCATGTGGATAAGGTACATTGGACAAGTCTCATGTAATCTCATCCTCGTAGTTTGTTACGAACTTATGAAAAACGCAACGGTACTATTTGGATCCACACATTCATAACTACTATAACTCGTAATTAAGTTGCAGCCGTACTTTCGTAATCACAGTTCTGGTACAAATGCGTGAAACGCATTTATGGCCGTGTGGGCAAACGCATTTAATGTGTTGCTTGCCTTTCGCTGCTGTGGCTGCAGGAGAGGGTGTTGCAATGTCAGGAGGCGGTTCAGTCGGCCATGGCCTCCATTAACACTGTGCAACCTAAATCTGCAAGCACCAGCAGAGGCTCAGCCTCCTCTGCGCCACAGAGCCCTATTGGGGTGCTGGACGCTGGCTGCCTGAGCTACAAAAGTGATGATACAACAACTATTGCCTCGCGTGGAAGTTGTTGCTATGATAGCTCCCCGGTTACTAGCAAGAGGAGGAAGATTAGCAGGTGACTGACCAGTCAAAGTGCCCAATGATAGGTTACTCCCCTGTACACCACTCATCTCAGCGAAGGAAGAGTCAAATGTTCTCGATTGCAACTACTGTGGGCGCGAGCTACGGTGCCGTATAAAAAGAACATTGAAAGGCAAAAGAAGGGGGGCCAAATAGGAGGAAATTTTGAGTTTTTGACATGACAAGAGGGCAAGAAGTTGATGAATAAAGAGGCGAGGTAGACAACACCTGATTGCTGAGCTTTTGGATGAGCTTTGTAGCAACACAAAGCTAGATGAGATGAGTTGATCAAAATAAAGGAAGTGTTGAGGGGACAGTAGGCAAGAAGTCCAAGAACTAGGCATCTGACCTGCCTGTGTAGGAGTATCTGCTTACTTAATTTGTTAAGAGAGAGTTTGATCATCCGAATGAATAAAATAACAGGGTAACGAAAAAATTGAACAAAACCCAGAAAAAAGGGAATGAGTTTCCTTCAGCTGTAATCAACAAAATTTTTTTAATCATTTCCTCTCTTTTTTTTTCTTTGTACCTTGGGATGCCTGCCTATATTGTATGACTGCTTGCCTGCTTTAAGACCATGCATGAGCATTACTTTCCTTGGGAAATAAAAGAAGGGGACCTTGTCAGGAGGAACCTTCAAACTGTCAAACTTCAATACCATGAGGATGCAGTGTTGAGCATCTGCGACTGTCTCTTTTCCTCCTGTTTATACTCCATAGTTTAAGGACTAAATGCTCCCCATCCTCTAAAAAAACAGTTACAGGTAACCGGAAATGCTGTATAATGCTAGGATTTGTATTTGAAATTCTGTATAGTGCTGGATTGTCCTACTCCATGCATCGGATTGGAGAGGATTGGAGAGCACTACCAATCCAAACTTGGAGTGGGATTGTGGGGCCTGTTCTTTTTGACTGAGGTTTATGGTTTTTGGCTGAAATTTTTGAACTTTAGCTGTTTGCGACAGAGATTACGGAGAGAGATACTCGCTTGCGATTTTGGATAGTACAAATGTTAGACTTTTAACGTGTACTACAATTAACTTGTAGATTCCATCTTAAAAAAATATTCTGTTTGGAAGTTAGGTACTATAGTAAAAGTCAAAAGCCGTTTTAAAAAGTTGAAAAAACATGTCCTGTATTACACAGCATTTTCTACTAACTGATCCTAATAGAAATTTGCACTGTGTAAACTGAGTTTTTATTTGAAATGCTGTATAATGCATTAATGCTTGATGATCCTACTCCCTGCATTCTCAAATTGGGAGCTCCGGGTGATTGGAGGTATACTAGATATGTCTGTTCTTTTTGGTCATGGTGATGACTTTTAGTCATGGTGATAGTTTTTGGTTTGTTTGTGTGAAATTGCGGAAAGAGAGATACTCGCTTGCGATTTTTGATGGTACAGATATTAGTTTTTTAACGTGTACTACAATTAACTTGTAGACTCCATCTTAAAAAAATACTCCGTTTAAAAATTAGTTACTGTAGCAAAAGCCAAAAGTAGCTTTTAGAAGCCGCAAAGAACAGGGACTTATGGCTTCTACATCACTGGCGACATGTATGTGGTCAATAGTTTTGTCAATCTCTTGAACACTATACAGACCACTACATGAGCTATTACATTTATCAGAAACAAAATGCATTGTCTATTTCAGGTGTCACTTGAAATTAGGAAAAGCTCATCATATGAAAGTCCGTACTAGGGAGTTGGGACTCATCATGCCATTTCTCCGGCAGCATTCCAATGAAAGATCGATCCCATTCAACTCTTGGCCGAGATCTACGCGCTTTGTATATATGCAAACCCTATTACGAGTTATGAGTAGCCGATGTAGGGGCATTGGACCACAGGGCTTAGGTGTGTCTAGGAGATTAATCTAAGCGACCCACCATGATCTACTTCACGTAAGACTGTCGCGTGCACTTATATATTTACAGCTTTCAACTTTCATGGGCGTTGTATATGGTCTTGATCTCTGCACAACACCTAACGTTTTTGTACGATTTTGCTCAACGATGCATACATACGCCGAGTACATACGTAACTACTGCAGCTCTTGGCACGCAGAAAGGTTAAAGAGTCATGCATAAAGACGAGTCCCTTTCTTTACATTTGCCACACACCGTTAAATGAACTTCGACCGATGGACTCGTGTTTCTTTGCTCTTTCTGGCAAGATCAACACGCGAGATCTCTAACCTGTTCTCCTCTCGAACGACGAATCGGCAACCCAACAATAACAAGGCATGTACATGGCATGCAAAAGCAGGAGTTCAAGACGTGTAAAGACCCAATTGCCGGCTAACTTTTCCCAGGAGCCAGGGACGAAACGCCTCTTTTAACTAGTATTTTTCACCGACCCCAAGGCCTGCTCCAACCGTAACTAATTCCTTCCTGCCTGCAGCAGCAGCGGGCCGAAAATGGAATCGCGCGTCGAGACAAGGGCAGGGCTCGGGCGCGTCGTTCCCGGCACGGTGCTGACCAGTGGGGCGCGGAGCTCCGATGCGGTCGCCTGCGTGGTCAAACGAGTATGGGGGCCTACCCCTTGAGAAAAGCGAGAGACAGTCATACACAGCCATGCGGGGCTTAGGCCCTGACTGGAACACACGGATTCTGCGAAGAAAAATAGAAAAAAAAGAGAGAAAAACTCCGTTTGAGCCAAAATGAACAGGATCGTCACATACCATTCATCATTTTTTAACTTCAGCGACACCCTCCCCTCCCCCTTCATCTCTGACTCTAGATCTGCTAACGACGGGTTCACCGCAGCCACTCGGACGTAGAGGGAGATCAGAGAGACGGTGGTCCGGCGGTGGAGGGCGATGAGGTCGTCACTGGCTGTTGGTGGTGGAGGAGAGAGCATGGGAGGCGGAGGAGGGGTACGGAGCTGCTCCGATACCGGTTCGAGAGAAAAGAGAGGGAGTAGCGGTAGGGAGAGGTATGCCGTCGAGATGTCTCCTGATGGCATGCTGTGTAGTGGTAGTTTTTTTAAAAAAATTGGTGGAGCTTATGTATTTCTTGAAAAATCATGTGATATTGTTATGTTTCAAATAGGTCTAAAACTATGGGTATATCCGAGTTTAAGGGACGTCTTTGAGGTCTGTTCTGAAAATGTGGAAATTTTCACAAGAATTTTCTAGAAACATCGAGGGTATTGGTATAGTTGATAGAAAAAAAATCCTACCAATGACATATATATTGTAAGGAGGGTCTTGATGTTGAAATAATGATAGGCACAAATTTGCGATTACATTGTTTAGTACGAACTCAAATGGAATTACCACATAATAGGCTATACAAGTGCCTGGACCAAAGCTGCAGTGGAGATCATCGAGTGTTCTGCTCTGCTAATCTGTTTTGGTCCGGCCAATCAAAGGAATTGCTCGCGCCATCATGGCACGAGGCCTGCAAAAGAAAGAAAAATCAATTTGGCACGGGGACCGGCTCTACAACGCATCAAAAATCGCAAGGCTTTGAGGCGGCTAAGGCCGATGAAGCGATTGGTTCCTTTCGCCGGGACATGCACTGCGGGAGCTGACGGACACGGCAAAGCGGTGCCGTGTAATGATCACCTCGCCATGGACGGAGTTATTATCGAGATCACTTCGCCCGGTGGACCAGATCTATATGCCAAAAAGAATGGGTGTGGAGCTGGTGCCTGAAAGATTCGTGCACGCTTGTGGACTCTTTCATGCATCAATGCATGCCCGTGTGGTGGAACGACATTGGATGCTTGATTTGTTCAGGGGGACCAAACGAACTGCGTTGGGATGTATAATTACATCAGAGCAAGATGCACGATAGAAGTATAGTAGGAGTAGGACGAGCTAGGCAGAATGGCGGCATAATTTCACTGGAAAGTGCAGGTCTTGCCAAAGCAAACCGTACATGTCTGTGAGCTGTGCTTCTTATCATTCTTCAGAAGAGAATTACACAACGCTACTCCACTTTGTTGTGCTCTTCCACAACTCTGTTATAGACTGCAAGGTCTCAACAAGTATTGCTACCATGCTCTGCAGGGGTGCACGCTGCGGGTGCAGAGAAAAGGTTGTTTTTGTGCCCGGCTGCCCGCTAACGACCTAGCAAGCAAGCCTGCAAAGCTGGACCTGGCTGCAAGCTGCAAACCACTCGCCACACGTTGCGGAACAGTTTCTTGCTTGTTCCAGTGAGAAGCACACACGCATGCACCCACGGGAATCATAAAACTCTCGCAGCGGAGGAAATCGCCGGCCTCTCGTTGAAGCCGTACGCTCCCACGCTTCCACGTCAGTCGGCGCGTGGCTCGTCCGTCGCCGCTCGTCTCATGCATTGGCTCCGGGCCACGGCTCCTTTCCCATCTGTGCTTATCTACCTACCCCCGTGTCCCACCCTGCGTGCGCGCGTCGTTTCCATCCTCCTCTCCCGAGTCTCGATCCCCTTCCAGACGCCGCCGCCGCCTCCCCTCGCTCCTTGCCTTCTTTCACGCTCGTGACCGCCTCCCCTCGCTCCTTGCCTTCTTTCACGCTCGTGACCGCCTCCCCACCTCCTTCGCTCACCTGGGCTGGCGCCGGCCACGCTGGCGTCCGACTCCCGAGGTTCGCCTCCCCGGCGCGGCGCGAGTCGTTGTGCCTCCTCGCCACGCTCTGCGCCGCTTATCCGGACGCCGCCGTGCAGCACCTGCAAAAGGTGACGGCGCACCTTGTATACATTAGGAGAGGAAACAAAGCCAGTGACGCGCAGTGCGCACTGCGCTGCAGCTGCAGGTGGTAGAGATGAGACAAAAGGACGGCGTGGCGAGAGACATTCCGATCTGCCGACTGCCGAGTGGCGTGCGTGCGAGGCTGCGCCTACAAATATGGGCCAGACAAGGTGGGCTTGCGCTACCTGAGGCCTGTGCCCAACGAGTGCCCGGGAAAAGCCTGCGCGGAGTGGTACGCGGCCACAAATGACACGAATCCCTTTCACCGCATGCAGATTACGTGATGATGCTACGCCGAGCGCGACCTAGCTTAGCTGATGGCTTCTTTGAGCTGACACTTATAATTTATAACTATAATTTTTAAATTTTAGTTTATTTATTAAAGATAGTATGTAAAGAAAAGTAGTTATATATAATTAAGGCTGTAAAAAAACCTCGAGACTCGTGAACTGCTCAAGCTTGGCTCGTTCTAAATTCGATTTGAGCTTGGCTCGGACTTCAACCGAGCCGAATTCGAACTTCATCTCAAGCTCGCGAGCTTTACCGAGTCGAGCTCGAATAGCTCGCGAGCTTGAGATATTTTTACTCCTCCCTCAAATCCCTACAATCCCGCACTCCCTCCCGCCTCTCTCTCTCGAATCCCGCCCCCACCCGCACTCCCTCCCGCCCCTCTCTCTCGAATCCCGCCCCCACCCCGTGCTCTCTCTCTCTCTCTGATTCCCGAAATCACCCCCCCACCCGCCTCGGCCCGCCCTGATCCCACCCGCGCCCGCCCCGGTCCCACCCGCGCGCGCCCAAATCCTCGCCACCTCGCCTTCGTCGCCCCGTCCGGCCGTCCCCTCTCGCCGCCTCTCCTATCCCCGCCGCCCCTCCTCACCCCCACCCGTCTCTTCCTCTCCCCACCGCCGCCTCTCTCTCCCACCGGTCTCCTCCTCTCTCACCGCCGCCCCCCCGTCCCCTCCTCGCCTCCCTCCTCTCTCCCTGTCGCCCCGGCCTCCCCACCGCCGCGGGCCCTCCTCTCCCCACCGCCGCCTCCTCGCCGCTCGCCTCCTCCCGCCGCCGCTCTCCTCGCTCCCGCCCCCATCCCCTCTCCCCTCGGCCCCCTCCCGCCACCCTCCTCGCCTCCCCACCGCCTCCTCACGGATCTGGTCGGATCCGGATCTCCCATGGACCGGCCGCCGCCGCCGCTCGGCCTCTTCCCCCCGGCCGAGGCCACCTCCGTGCCCGGCCGCCTGATGCCGCCACCGCTCGGCGCCCCTTCTCGACCCGAATCCAACCAGATCTCCCCGCCGCCGGTGCCCCTCCTCACCGGCCTGCCCCCAGCAGGTACGCCCTTGGCACTGAGCCTACACGAGCCGTTCGAGCCGAGCTCGAGCCCGGCTTGAAGCTCGACGGCAATTTCAAGCTCGCTCGAGCTCAGCTCGAGTTTCTACCGAGCCCGAGCCGAGTCAGGGCAAGTTCGCTCGAGCTCGACTCGTTTACAGCCCTATATATAATTTTGATCGATACAACTAAATTTGGTATAGTTTATATAATAATTTATTTATAAACTATACCTTAAAAATACATCATTTAATAACAAGTTATTGTAAAAGTGAAAACCAAAACTTAAACGTAAACCTAAAACAACTCAGCCCACGAAAGAAACCCAGTAGCTACTAGCTCTCGTAAATAAACCAGTTTGTGCATCAACGTGACCACTTCATCGTTGTGATCCGGACGTATACAGTCGCAAAAAAGGTGATCCGGACGTTTGTATATTTTTTATCTGCAGGGAAGTACACGTACCATTTCCTGCATGTATGATTGTATCTTTATAGGAGGATGTATGATTGTATTAGTGTAGACATGTATATGCGTGCAGGCAACCTTCTTCAAATGATACATCTTCAGTTATTGAATTGTCGAGAGCAACTCAAGTGGCCAAGGCATTATAACGAGATCAACTTGGTCGATCTAAAACCAGTTCGAGAAGTACACTACAGAGCGCAGAGAAGGAGATGCCGCTCATCACATAGTGCTCCTAATGTTACAGTAAAATGCTAATTTGCTCAGCTGTACTGCACTTCTAGATTCAATTCCACATGAATACTCTTCATCCGTTCAATTCCATAGTATTTGAAGGTGTTATTCTTTTGAATTATGACTGTAGCTTTTAGCTACTTTTTTTTGAGACAGTGATAGACGATAGAGATGTCGACAGAGCATATGGTTTTAAGCTCAGAAAACCATTTAGAGAAAGCCGTCTAGTTTATTTATACTTTCGGAGAATCCAAATCCAAAACCCGAAAAGAACAAGACCAAAAACCACAGTTTTCAATACCCCACCCATAAGATACTACAATTTATGAATATCGTAGTTTTTTTTTTTTTTGCATTTTGAGAAAAACCAAGGTGCGTTTGGATGTTGTAGTATATAATCCAGTATTTCTTTAGAAGTATAATGAGAGTTTTTAATTTAATGTTAAATTCAGATCAAACTTTCAAAATTCAAGGAGAATTTAACAACTTGATTGGTTCAAATTATATTTTGATTTCTAAAAGAAGTACCTAAAAACCGAAATATATACATTCTAATTTCAAATTACTAATTTCGAATTTGAGATTTGGAACCAACTTTCCAAAATCAAACAACACTCGTGGTGATGCTTATTCGTTGTTTTCAAATTTCATTGGCTCGGTATAAAAGAAAATGAAAGAATGTACTCATGTGGTACAACGTGTGTGTGCATAGCATGCGTGCATACTACGGGAAAGATCACAGATATGAGACGATTCTTGGAAACGTGCTGCAGATGACGCCCATAGATGCACATGCGAGGGGTCGGTTGATCTCGGTTTGTAAAAAAAATGGTTGTGAGTAGATGCTTTAAAACTCAAAAAATACTATAGTATTTGATATACTACGGTTTATAAAACTACAACGTTTGTTATATCCAAACACCTCAATTTTTAACACCATGGTATTTTTGAATAACCATGGTACTCTCTAAAAACTCAAAGAATACCACATATTCAAACAGGCCCTTAACAATCTACATATTGCTGGTTAGGATGTTCGAGAGTAAGAATTCGAAACCTCGACCAGTCAGACTTAAGTAAAACGTAGGCACGAATGCAGTTTAGCACAAGAATCTCCCAATAGATCATTGTGAATTTGCACAAAATTATAAGCAAGTGTCATGGCCCAGCATTTGACTAGGTGTAACCCTTCCTTTGGTTGGGTCGTAGGACTACTCACCACCACAGACGTCATCTTCGTGATGGTTAAAAACCGTCAGAAAAATAGAGAGACCGTCAGGAATTATTTTCTTGGCGGTAAACCGTCAGATAATAATCAGGAGTCGTTTGACCACGCGAAAATTCTATTTTCCTGACGGTTAATCGACAGGCCAATAATTCTCGACGGCCACACACAGGAAAATGTCTCCCACAGCAGGTTTTGGAGACCCAAATCCCTGTCGGACAGCCGTCAGGAAAACCCGTCAGGTATTATTTTCCTGGCATCAACGTCGCCGTCAGGAAATTTTGTCTTATTAACAAAAATGAAAATCTAAATACACATTTTTATTCTCATAATCTATCCATTTCCCTCCATATTCAAACCACACACATTTTTCACCAGTAGCTTTTCAATGTTTTTATAATTAAGTCAGGAAAACGGTTCATAAGATTCCATTATCCTGCTTATTGAGACACACATGACATGATCTTAATGCTTTGGGCGTTAATAACTTACATCAATAGAAGTCATATATTTGATTGTCTACCAAATATTAAACGTTCTCGCAGCAGCAGGGGCAATACAATCATCCAAACATGCCCATGTCTTAGTGCAGCCCACCGTGAGTTGGTAACAATGATGTTACAATCAGTTTTTGCTTTTCAGAAGAGAAACCTGAAAAACAATTGGTGATGCTAAGAATAAGCAGTGCGTATAACCTTCTTAGGGTGACCTCTTGAATTTCCTGATTCCACGGGGGTTTACCAGTTGCATGCCATTTCAATTCCGGTGCATCCAACATTAATCCACATATTGGCTGAACTACAATGATAGATGATAAGGATTAGTTCAAGAAATAATAACAGCATGTAGTTGCTAGAGATGTAGTGGTGTGGGAAGGAAGGAAATAAACAAATGAAAGACAAGTGACATGGCAGTAAAGAACGAAAGATCATCGTCATGCAATGACGAACAAAAATGCAAGAAGTAGGACTATATATAGTTCGTTTATCCTTTTAGTGAAACATAAGCATTACACGGATAAAAAGGGAAATGCAAGGTAAACCTTGGATGTTCTGAAGCACAAATTAATTTTAGACCTAATACGGAGTGACGGTGAATAATTCTAGTCTTGACATAGGCGAGGAGATGCTCACAGAATAATCCCAAGGAAACAAGAGTACAAGACATGCTTTCTACACTAAGTGCATCAAGTAAACATTTATACAACGGAGGACTTGTTTTCTGCATCAATGCCTTTGCTGCAGCCTGGGTTGGAAATCTTGGTTTCAGGTATCTTGCATTGGATAAAATTAATTATTTGAGAGTTCATGTTAAAATGTGTCAAGTCTCAACAGCTAAAATTAATTCTTGCAGGATTTAGAAAATTTTCTCACGTTTCAAACGGGTCTATGACCGACAAAAATTGGACCAAAATAGGGGTCTATGACTGACAAAAATTGGACCAAAATACTCTCTAATAATACTACAAGCACGAAAAATAAGGTATTGGGTGGAGGATGATGGATAACGTTAATAGTGGTGTTTTGAAAATTTTCACCTTAAAATTTTGAAAGTACCGAGTACAAGTATTTAGGGTAGAAAATTTTGATCGCCAGTGGAAGTATTCGGGAACGGGAGTAAGCTAGATTCTTTTTAGTTCATATATGACTTATGCTTATACTGTCTATAGTAACTATCTTTTTAAACATGTGTTTTTAAGATGGACCAATAGAAAAACTATAGTAAAAAGTGTACTTAGTTCAGCTGTACCGGCTAAAATCGCAAGTGGCTATTTTCCTTTACATAGAGCCTCTTGCGAACAGTCAAAATTCAAATATTTAGCCATAAGCCATTAGGTCGTAAGAATCTACCCTAAACTAGAGCGAAAGGCTCCCGCGTGGGGCATCATCCTTCAAAAGAAAATGTTAATGGACTGTAACGCCCTAACATCCAAACCGGTTTAGACCTAACCTCATTATCGATAAGTCATGCACATATAACAATCTGCTTGTGTTTTCGTCCTCGCTTCGGCAAAACGGTTTACCGGAAGTTATTACCAATGGTTTTTATAAGTTTATATGTTGGTGTTTCTCATACTAAACTAGTAATATGGGACTAATCCATACCCTTATGTGCACATACATATAGGCCATCATGGGCCGATGTGTCACATACACACCCTCAAAGAATCCGATGTCCTCGTCGGTCCAACATATTCACACTAGGGCAAATGACCAGGATCTCCCCCTCTTAGCACACGTCTTTGCGTCTAGTGCTGATACATATACCATACCGTATGTCCACTCTGGGTCCACACGCGTCATACGTCATATGCCTACTCTCCTGACCCGTACGCACCCGTGCAACCGCGAAGGTCGGCTCTGATACCATTTGTAACGCCTTAAGATCCAAACCGGTTTAGCCCTAACCTCATTATAGATAACCATATATACGTAACAACCTGCTTATGGTTTCGTCTTTGCTTTGTGCAAAACGGTTAACCGGAGTTTATTAACAATGATTCCTATGGATTTATATATTTGTGTTCTTATGCTAAACTAGCAATATATGACTAATTCATACCCTTATGTGCACATATATATACATAAGTCATCATAATCCTACTTTCACATTGACCAGGTGTCACATGGACTAACGCAAAAGACCCAAAAGGGCAACCACGCCAAAGCGCCAAGCCATGCCATGCACCAAGCCAATCGAGCTAGCACAGTAGCACTGTTCATCACACCGTTCCATATTCTGAGGCCATCACTTCGATCGGTCAACTTACCCGGAGCCATCCAGAACATGGAGATAACTGTAACGCAACAGTTCCAGTTCGGCAAAGAGAGAACCACGTACGTCACGCGACATATCTCCTCCTTTAAACACAGCCCGACGAGGCAGTGTGCCCGCCACCTTTCAGAAGCGAACGGAACAGCGTGTACTACTGACACTATGCACAGCCGCAACATTTGCTGTGCTTTGGCATTCGTGCCATCGACGGCCTCGTTACATGCACACAACCAAACACTGCTCCTGCGGTCCTGCCCATGTTTTAATTTGGATAGAGGTACAGAAACCCTAATTTGGCAGGCAGGCAGGCTAGCTGTGACACAGATCCGATACGGCATCATATCTAATATCTCGTACTATACAGCCCTGACACTGGCACAGCACGGCGCATCTCGCGAGCAAAGCGGGCCGGCGCACAGCGGTGCCGGCTTGCAGCAGCGTTGGGCGGCACGTCGCGTGGGTGGCGCCGAGCCTTCCTCCGCTCAGATCCACGGGAGAGAGAGAGAGGGCAGCAGCTCCGGCGCGCGCATCGTTTTGTCCCTTTCACGCGCACCTTTCCCCTGCCCGATACGTCCAAGCTGGCTTAAAGAAGACGAGTCCTGCGTACGTACGTACGTAGCAGTAGTGCTACGTGGCCCCCTGTCGATCTTTCGTCTGTTTTATCGATCGATTCTGCGATCTTTTGCCGCCAATATTTGGCTACAAGTTCTGTCTCCATCAGGTGTCCACCGAGTAAAGGGGCCTAGCAGGTAGCGTAATAGACAGGCTAGGATCCCATGCACGTCCACCGAGTAAAGTAAGGGTCGCCACCCCGCAGTTGCAGCCGCAGCTACATATGATCACCCCCCCCTCTCTCGTTGATGAGTGCCAAGCTAGGTAAAGACGCTGCATGGTTTCTTTAACCAAAAAAAAAAAAGATCAGAGGCAGCTGAGGTGAGTTGGGCTTTTGGAACCTTACTGCTGGCTGCTGCGGTCAGCCCATGGAATTGATGTCGTGGTGTCCCTTTAGGACTTTAGGCGCCAGCCACCTACACCTCTCAGGCTCTCCTTTGCTCCCTTTCCAGAAGATGGGAGTCGAGGCAAGTGTGCAATGCAAGCTAGCAGCTGGGCGAGAACATGGGCGCCCCAGCGCCGTGTCGACTGCCAAGGGAAGGGAGAAAGAGAGAAAAGGAAGCCCCTGCGGACTGCGGTGCCGATCGATCGCTGCCAGCGCTGCTGCTGCTGCTTTCCTAGCTCCGGGCCCGGCCTTGTTTCAGCCCAAAAAACAACAAGGGCCCACGCTCTTTTGCCACTGACAAAAGGGCCGGCTCTGTATTTTGTCGCGTCCAAGTAAAGGGATTCCCGAGGACTTACGTGCCTCGGTTCGGTCGTTTGCTTCAGAGTTGAGACTTGTGCTGCACCTGCATGCTTTAATACGTCGCAAAATTCGACTTCTCACCGCTTTCGGAGTGACAAAAGTTTATCAGATGTCAACTTGAACAAGTACCAGTGTTGATCTGTTGATAAAGAATCAAAATGTAAGATTGGCAAATCTGTTTAGTTAAATAGGTATGGATAGCAGTGCAAACCTGCTGCAACAGCAGCATGTATGCTATGGAATTACGGATCATTCAACTTGTGCTGGAGCTCCATTTGGGGAGGGAGGAATATATGCCCGATAATGACCTCGAGTGAATAACTGCCAATTATTTGGATCGTTTCAATCTTAACCTCCCTTTCTTTGAGCGAATCTCGCGAGCTAGGCATCTCAATCAGCCTCGATCCAACGGTGCTTGAGCAAGGTGTTGCCTGCATGCACTGAACTGCGCACTGCTTCAGCAAATCTCTCCCGGAATGTTTGGACCAGCGAGCACGCAACCGCGACGTTGCACATCGAGGATCACACATCTCGTGGTCGCGGCAAATAAAAGTCACGAGGTGACCGAAAGGACTGAGGAGTCAACGTGCTCCAGCCTTACTGTTGGTACAGAGAACGCGTCGCTACTCGATCGCTAGGCGTGGCTCGCTCTTTGCCGAGGTCCGAAGTGATCGCGTCTGTGATCCAAGCGGCAGAAGAGGGCAAAAGAAGTAGAGATGTTAGATTACGGGTGACGAAATGCTACGAAATCTCACCCCACAAAATTCCTTCCAGTTGAACCTCATGAGACGTCAAAAATAGGTCTAAGACTTAGATTAATTGTTTGACCCATGCGGATTGCGCAGTGTAGCGTAATATTTCACTTGGAGCACCTCGATGATAGGTGTTTCTAGGCCTCTAGGGTATATAAGTCTCTCTATCTTTCGAGCTTATGTACTTTGTAAATGGTATTAATATAAGGCATAATTAGGATCAACCCAATTGAGGTCAAATTTTTTATGGTCTTGTATATATTGGGAATTTTTCTAGCTCCTGGGGAAATTAATTGTTTTGTGTGAACAGGGCTAACTATTTTCTATGTTGTTCGGAAGAGATTCATAGTGAACATCGATAAAGAATTATTCGTGTTTCTTCCCCTCGATATTCTCCCGGTCTTGCATAACGGATGTAACTAATTTAAGGCTATGTTTGTTTTAACTTCTACTTAAAAAAAGTCAAAAATTAATACAAACATCTGGTTTCTTGAAGCAACTTCTTCACTCATCTTGTTTCCACTCCGAGGATAAAAACAAAGTTATTGATACATCACATACCTCACTCATTTCGCTCACATCACGCACACATATCTTTCTGCTCATCCTCTTTTTTTAAAAATCACTACTATTTATTTTCAATCAAAAGACAATCCGAGCGTCCCCTAATTGGCTTGTTGAGGGGTACACAGCTCAGAAATTCTACGTTGATGCATTACTTGTTGTACCCTTTATGTTTCCAAGGGAAAGATTCCACTTACTGTACTGTTCATCAATACCATTGATCCCTTGTACATGCCTACACACAGCTATTTCTCCGATTCTCTCCAAGACTAGGTCCCAGCATGCCAGAAAAGATCACAATGCAGCTTTGCCATTTCAACTATAGCCCGGGTGAGAAGTCAGGAAGTGTCATTTTAGAAATTGCTACAGTGCTGCAAAAATATTTCACCATTTGTTTCGGTTTTAATATATTTTTCAAATAAAATAAAGGTAACATTATATAAGTATTTGTTAATTTGGAGACAGATCTTCAGACAGCTAACCTGAATTATCACTACGATGTCACTGACCCAATTTTGAGTAATTCGACTGTATACATCCCACGGTGATCGACAATATATCCTCCAAACCGAACATGTGCCATTGGACTAGTTATACAACTAGGTCAAAATGAACCGACTCTTGCGATGAAAGTGTGTTTCAAGCTATCATAAATACTAAAAAGCAACTAACACTAATACGTTTTTCTGCTCATTTATATGCAGACGAGCAATCGAGCCTATGTAATTATCAAGCTTACGACTTGTTTGTAAACCTCTCCTATGAATAATAAAGAGTAAACTCCTGTTGCCACCAAAAAGAAGAAAAAAAACAAACACTAATAATAAAGGATACAAGCTTGTAAAGCTTTTGACTTTGCATCAATTACCGGTAGGTAACCAAACTGATATATAGAGGAAACACTTGTGCAGCGTAAACAAACTGAAGTTTGAAACTCCTAACAATAACTGCTGCAACTTTTTTGATATGAAAATAACTATTCAAACTTGAAACACTTTCTTCTCAGAAAATATGGGGTAGATAGATTATATGTGTGTGTGTGTGTGTGTGTGTGTGTGTGTGTGTAAACCATTAAGGAACCAAATGGAGGTTGGACTTGTAGATAAAACACTAAGTGAAATTGAAAATTCTAAAATCTTCCAATTCGATTCACATTGTGTCACTGTGATACAATCATCCAATTGCTCACACAGCACGTCACCAGAACCAAAGCTTACTTTCTTTCGCAAAATACTTCGATACTTTTAAGTTTCAAAAATCGATACTCTGAAATACATGCAGTCAAACCATAGTGATTTTGACCGAAGATATTGTCTTAGATATGGAGTTTGGATGTATGAAAGATGATGCGAGTAATTCGTCATAAAAAAAACTTCTATGACATTACACTTTTACAACTAACTTTGAATATAAGATAAACAAAATCTAGTGGTCAAAACAGAACCTTATCGACATTTAAAAGTAAAAAACGTCGGTTTTTTTTTTCTTATGAGAGGGAGTGCTTTTTCCTTCCCGTTCCACAAAACACACGGACCACGGATGCACGCATGATCGATCTGCAGAAACACCTTCAACCCAGCCGCGCGATCAGCGGCAAAACAGCAGCAGCGTTCGACAGCAAACTTCCAACCCCAACTCACATCCAAACCAAACCAAAATAAAATTGGAGCGCCGCCCACCAAACTGTTCCCAGTTGAAGTCCGCCCGCCCGAGCCTCAGCGCGACCGCGGCCGCGCCATGGACCACGGACGATGTTGGATTCCATTAACACTACACCAACGCAGCATATTCTGCTCGATCGGGACGGCCCCCACCGGCGCGGCCGCGGTAGCAGGCGTCCTCTGTACATGGCGGCATCACCGCGCCTGCCTAGGTAGCTACACCCATTCTCCGTGACGCGCCGGACGCGGGCCCCCGCGCCGCGCACGGAACGGCGCCGTGGTCCACGCCGATCTATCCAGCCCGCTAGCCCGGCCAGGCCGTGTGTACAGCAGACTGGGAGTTGCCATTAAGGAGGGGCTTCAATAATGGCGGGACGGGCAAAAGTACAACACGGGGAGGCGACGGGAAAGGGAAACATCACTGGCGTTGCACTTTCCCCCTTGCGACGCTGCACTGCAGCCGACCTCTCCCAGAAAGTTTACTTTCAGGATATCACGCGGCAGGCGCGAACACCAGCCTTTCCCACGCCGCGCCGCCGCCGCCGACGACGACGAAGACGAAGGCAATGGCATTGGCAGGCAAGCGCAGCCAGGACAAAGCCACTCAACATGGGGACTGTGCCTGTGAGCGTCGCATGCAACGCTAGAAACAAGAAAGGTCGAGAGGCCGCGCGGAAAAAGACCACAAGAAATCACCGGAATTTTTATTTTTCTTTCCGTCTTTCTCCTCCCAGCCTTTCTTCCAAAAGAAAAGGAGGGAGCTTGCAAGGCTGGCTCTTGGTATGGCCGTCTCCTTCCTTTCCGAGTGTGGACCCTATATTAGCTTGCAAGCCGCGCCATTGCAGATGCGGATGCTAGCTAGCACTTCGTATGGTGAGGTCACAAATGTGCTAGCTAAGCTTGGAGTTGGGGTCTTGGGGCTCGTCGTGGCCAATGGCGGATCGAACGCAATGAATGCAACAGCCTCGCCTAAATAAAAGCAGAAAGGTCGATGATGCCCGAAGTAAATAGCATGAACACAATGAGAGGCCACTAGCATTAGCCATTAGGAGTAGTACACAGAGAGCACAGGAGCATTACTACCACTGGAGTACTTGCGAAATGTGGAGGATGCATAAACGCTGCGGATTCAGTGAGATCACAACTGACGTAGAGTGATCACAAAGGAAAATCAGAAAAATATGGAGTAAATGTAGATGTAGCGGATAGATCATGAACAAGTTAGGCGGAGTATGGAAGCAAGGGAGAAGGGAATGCAACAGTGCTGCTGCTAGCTTGCAAGGTTTGTTGAGCTCACCGGTTGCTGTGGCAAGGGAACCGACATTTCTGAATCCCATCTGCCCTAGCTGTAGCCAAGCCTAGAGGAATGGCCGGACCCATGAGGTGAGTAGTAAAATTATCCCGCTTCTCAAGTCCCAAGCACAAGAAATATAGGGAAAATGATGAAACAATGCATGGAACCCAAATCCCCAGGTAGGAAATTTCAATTGCAACACAAAAGTACATCCCCAAGATCCAAATCGGCAAATGGCCATGCCCTCCTCCTTCCCAACAACACCAACGTCATCATCATCACATCTAGGAAACAACAACGGCAACACAAGCCCTAAGAACCACAATGAAATAAAGATAACGGAAAAGAGAGAGAGAAAAACAACAGCTAGCCACCACCTCCTCCCTTCCTAAAACCAACAAGATCAGCTGCTGCTCGCTACGATCCTACTACTCGGCTAAAAGAAGGCAAAGAAAAGGCTAAGCCGCTAAGGAGATGATGCGAGTACCTAGCACCGGGAGATACCGCGCGCGCGTCAAGGCTTCTTGCCGAAGGTGTGCTTGTTGTTGTGCATCCAGACCTTGAGCACGTGGCGCTTCACGCAGACCTCCTCGCAGAACTGCTGCACGGCGGCCTCGTCGTGCTTCTGGATGCGCCACCCCAGCCGCTCCGCGAAGGCCAGCATCTTGTCCTTCTGCTCCTGCGTGAACTTGGTGCGGAAGCGCTTCTTGCCGGAACCGGAGCCGGAGCCGGACGGGCCGGCCGAGCCGAGGGACATGCCGACCATGGGGCCCATCACCATGGGACCGATCATCCCGGACATGTCGTCGCCCTCGTCCCGGCCCGAGTGGGAGGTGGAGGGGAGCGCGAGCGGGCGCTGAGCGTGTCCGGCGGCGGCGGCGGCAGCCGCCGCGGCCATCTGGTGCTGCTGGTGGTGGAGGTACCCGGCCGGAGTGCGGTAGTAGGGGGAGAACTGGTGGTGCGGCGCGGCGCCGTAGGCGGTGATGGCGGCGGGGGAGACAACGGCGGGCTCGGCCACGCCGGCGCCGGTGGGGGAGTCTGACTCCTTGCGGTGGAAGTTGCGGTGGCAGCCGCAGGCGGCGCAGCGGAGCGCGTCGATGGAGCCCTCCTCGCCCGCGGCCATGAACTCGCCGCAGCCGTCCACGGCATGCCCGCCGATGCCAACCGCGTGGTTCTTGAGGCACTCCCGGTACCTCGCGCCACCTGCTCCGCCGCCGCCCCCTGGCGTCCTGAAGCGCCCTCCAGAGTCCCCCGGCTTGGGCCCCCCACCGCCTCCCAGCCCGGGCTGCGGCGGCGCCTCGTAGCTCGAGCTCACCGGCATCGGCGCCATCTCCTCGTCGCCGTCGCCGTCGCCCTCATCGTGCTCGTCGAAGTCCATGGTTGTCGGCTCACGCGGTCGGGAGCTCCCCTTCACTTCCTTTCGGATTTCTTGGGTGTTCTTGGCAAGGTTAAGGAGGGCTTAGGGAGTAATCGGGGAGGAGAGGTGGATAAGAGAAAGAAACATAGCTGTGTGAACTGTGGACACTCCCTGCTAATTTTGACGCGCCGCTGCGGCAGAAGCAGCGGCACCAGGCTGCAGGCAGGCAAGCCGCTGTTGTGCCCTCGGGTGATGATGTAACTCCCTCTCGCGCGCGCGCCTGCTCACTACCTCTCTGAGGCGCACCTGTCGCTCTGTGGCATCACTTGCTTTGCTCCGCTGTATCTTTGTTGCTGTCTCGCTCTCTCTAACCCTCTGTCTCAAGCCATTTTTGGCTCCAACTCGTTTAAAAATGGGTTTAGAATTCTTGATTTGATTGTGACAGCGGCTCCTTTGAAGTTCTTTATCTCTTCTCGCATGGTGCTCAAATCAAAGAAAGTCAATTAATGTAAGGTATGCTTGGCAAAGCATCAGTTATTTTTGGAGTACCGGTCCATCCATACGGTGCACTACTACTACGGTACACTAGCCGAGAATGTCAAAAAAACAAACGGAGAACTTTATTGTCCTGCGAAACTTCGTGATCCTCTACCGATGCGCGTATAAATGACCCCTACAATTAGTCGTGTCCTATGCTCCAGTCAACCTCATACGTACAACCATGCTGGTGTGTAAAACAGAACAAGCTGTTATTGTTGACCTCTTGTCAAACTACACCAATCTTTTTGTGGTAATATGATGATTATTGACTACAGATAAGCATCTTAATTGAGCCTTGTCTTCGAGAAACTATAGCCATCAGAGTATTTTTCATATATTTTTTTAGAAACAGTAAGGAGACCTCTAGTATATATTAAATATATATATAAGGCTTATGCACAGGGAAAAAGAAAATTATGTTACAAACCTAGAGAAGCATCAGATAATTGTTTCTAGCCAATCAAGGATAATATGTCTATGATCTTCCTTAATTTGGTGCACACACAGCGCGAGCTCACTCTTGAAAGGACTTTTCCAACTAGAAGTATTTGGCGTAATATTCTCAAACAATTTTTCATTCCATTGCTCTCAAATATGCCAAGCTACGATAATAAAGATTTTCGTGTAGAACATGGAATTGAAATGTTCTCTCCACCTTAAGTTTAACATCATCCACATTATCCCAATTGATGCCAATGATACTCTAACATGCTCGGCTGAATTGGCAATCAAAGAAAAGTATTTCTCATATTGACAGCCGAGGACTAACCTCGAACCTAAAAAAAGATACAACATGTTGAGCTTATATTCTTCTTAAGGCCACCAGCTCAAATCGTTGCACCATCTCTCTAGACAGTTTTGTGCATACTACTACTACTACAGGAAATGCTCTAAATAGCACAACATTGGGTATAGGAAAGAGGTAACTGCGAACAACAGAACGCCTAAATATACAAAAAGGAGTATCTGGTTAGGCAATCTTTGATATATCCTCGCTAAGTCACTAGAAAGCGTTAACCCTTACCAGTACGGGCTGGTATGAGTTCTTTTAGGCTGTAGTTTATGATTTTTAAATTTTGTCTGTTCGTGAAAGAGATTGTGAAGAGAGAGAAAGTTATATACGATTTTAACCAATACAGCTGAACTTGGTACAATGTCTACTATAATCAATTTGTAGATCACACCTTAAAAAAATACACTATTTAAACGTGAGTTACTATAGCACCATATAAAAGCAAAAGCCTAAGCTGATTCGAACCTTCCCAAGGCCTAACTGATTGTACGATCTCCTATATGACTGCAAACATACAAATTTTCAAGAGAAGGTTATTCTTAACACACACATATACATACATGCATGCATGCATGCCCTCCTCGACCCACCCATCCCCACCGGCGTGCCTCAATTCCTCTGCCACGGCGTTGCCGTCCCCGACGTCGGCGTGGGCAGCCAACGAGCCCTACCCTCAACCACTTCGCCCTCCCAACACGGTTGTTGGCACCGAGGGCACCATCGACGCACTCGCCGCCTCTTTCACCGTCACACATCTCGGGCCAACCTAACTCGACTCCACGCTTGAGCGTCATTCCACCCGCCGCCCACCGCCCTTCTTCGACCTACGGCACCAGTGGCGCCATCGCCGCCTTGCCGCCCAACACTGGTCTACTACTATCCTGACCTCTCTCTAAATCTAAGGGGATTTATATATGTGTGTGTGTGTGAAAATGATTTATCCCTTTTCGGAGAAAGCTCTATCACAAGGCCAAACAAGCTGTAAGAACAGAGAGACCACAATATAGTCAAAACCCAACTGCAAACAAATGACCCAAAATTTTCCAAAGTAGAATTTGTTCGCACATCTTATTTGATCGTGGCAACTGGCAAGCTAGGAAGCATTAAGCTGGTGAAGGACCGATTTGTCTGAGTGATGTACGCAACACTAGGCTCTTTATACATCACGGTTTTTTCGAGTTTCAAGGCCAATTATTCTTCTCTCTCTCTCTTTTGCGAGATTTCAAAGCCTAAATGCTGATAAATGTACTACTCACCGACTTATCACACGACTGCTTGCAGAGAAACCCAACTGTGTTAATTCAGCGCTGGGAAGTTTTCTCTCTTTGATGAAGGCCAAGGTTCAAATTACCCATATTTAATATAAGCTATCCATTTTTTCGATCCAACGTGTTAGATCATAGTTAATTAGTTGTACTTCCCTTTTAGTACGAGTAATAGAATTCCGATAATGTTAAAACTGTAATTGTGCGGTGTTGCAAGGTAGAAGACGGGAACTAGGTTCTAAAAAAAGATGGGGATTAGGATTAGGATCACGAAAAGTTAATAATATTGTACAAAAAAAATCTGAGATCTATATAAAAAAGTATATAATACCTTTAAGAAATCAATGTCTAAATTCTATTTATACTAAGTAGAAGGCATGCACCATACCGTAAAAGAGCTCATCGTATACGTCCGATTCGGATCCGTATGGTCCCTGTTTTTTCAAAATCTGACCAGACAGCAGTAGCTCATGGAGTACTCGACGCCGTGCCGTGCAAATCTCCCAACAAACCCGATTCGAACCCTAGAGAGAAGAACCGCCCTCACTCCCGTCGTCCCACGTTTCCTGCGCGTGGTCCGGTCCGAGAAAACAGTGGAAAATCCCGTGCCGCGTCGCGTCATCCATGGAGCGCGAACCGGCCGGCCGATCCAGCGAAACGAGAGGGGCAGCCATCAAAGGCTACCTCCGTATCGTCGACCGGCTAAGCGACCGGCCGGCCGGTCAGGTCAGGTCCAGCTCGCCGAACGACGTACAGCTCCCGGAATTTATCCTCCTCCGGGCACCGTACTAGTACGCTGTACTGCAAATCTGTCGCTGACTGGAGATCGATCGCACGCAACGTATATGCACGATGGAAGATCTACACGATGGCTTTTTGTGATACGGGTTTAACTCCACAGGTATGGACGTGCGTACGCGTTCGGCGGCATTTGCTACCCGCAAGGAATCCACTAGAATGAGAAACGGTCGGTGTGTATCACTATCATCGGTCAGTATCTGTCGGACCTAGGTTTGCAATACAGGATATATGCGTTTCCACCCTGTTATTACCTAAATCAATAACTAGTACACACAAAATCATACATATACATCGCATTAAACCATACCAGGCATTTATACTGTATAACAGAGTTTACGTAACTCATACCGAGTAGAGTTTTGCATAGCAAGCTATTGGCTAAATGTTACAATACAGAGAACCGAAAGCGAAAGCGGAAGCAAAAAAGCTTAGGTGAGACCTACATTATGCTACAGGCAAACAACTATGGGTAAAACATGAACGGCATGCTACTATCCAAGGCTTAGATATTAGATGCATGCATAATCACCATCAAAATATACCTAAAAGAAGTAGGGACTAGAGACTACTGAACAACCTAGACTCCACCATCTTCTTCTCTGTCTAGTCCAAACGTGACGTAGTAGGCGTAGGGGTCTTGATCCGAAGACTCTAAGTTATTTTAGTGAGCGAGAGTGAGCACAAATAACCATACTCTACTAGTCAACACAGAATACAATATTATAAATGCAAAGCTTAACAAAAGAAGCCTCATGTTATTTTATTTGCGAAATGCCAGAGTTGAGTTATAGCAAATAGAAATCTTGTGATCTAGCATTTTAATTAAACCATATTTGTAAAGAGTGTAGAAGTATGCAGTGATAATAGTAGTCCAGATTCCATCCACCTGCTATATTGTTCTTCTATCCACCGTATGCTATTTTGTTATCAGGATTCTATCCACCCATTATACTCACTCGTTTCTATCCACTCAGGGAAAATCAAACCAAGATTCTATCCACCCATCGTTTTCCTTTTCTTCCAACCCACAAATGGTTTTTATAAAATAGACACTAACTCGAGTAAGTTCCCATACTTGTCTATGACTATAGATATGGTTGTTTAAATAGTTTTTACTAAAGGTCGCACATTTTACCCATAGGAGATGTTCAACTTATTATATTCCACACGCTTCCACATACTTGCAGATCAAGAAGACCATCATAAGACCTTTACAATGCACCGTCCCAACGTGGCTATACCCGCTAAAGTTCTACCGCTGTGGGGTTCTATCCACCCGCTCCGAAAACCCCATCTTGCACCACACATCAAGGACTCTATCCGGCACTCTTGCCTGTGTTCCACCGGATTATGTAACCAGCGTTGGATCGATATAAATTAATTGTCCAGGCGACACCTATTATAGCTTGTAGTTGCGCTATTTTACCTTAGGAGGTCATTATAAAATCCAGTCCTTAAAACTATATAGGTTGTTCTATCACATATCAAGCTCTCGTGCTCTATTCGCACCCGCTCGACTTACCATCCGCCCAAGTACGAAATAAATTCAAAGTTTTGGATTACAAAATATCTTTTCTAGTTCAACATATCAACCATTTTCATTCAATGGCTGCTCAAACCAAGTTTTTATGTTTGAAATAATATCAGAGTAAATTAATGCCCATATGTATCTAAGCAAGGCTAAACATATGTAATATCCTATTTTTTAGAGTCTTTTTGAAGCTTTTAAAATAAAATTTATTATTTGAATTTTTTGAAATTAATTAAAGCTTAAAATGAATTTTTATGAATTAAAAGGATTTAATCTGATTAAAATAAACATTAACATAAGTTAAAAATATTTTATTTGGATTCCTTGTGTCTCAAAAAAATTTTGAGTATTTTTTGAGTTTATTTGCTATTTTCTAGAGGTTCTTTTATTTTATTTAGATTTTTGAAAAAGAAAAATCTCAAAAACATCTGGAACAGTATCGATCCGGCCCACTACTGTTCATCTGGCCCACTTCCCCGCAGCCACTCAATTGCGCCATGCCGCGCGTCGGCCATCCGGCCACCAAGCTTTTACGACCGTCCGATTCGTCTGGCTAGCCACGCATCAACCATCAGAAACGCCCCACACTGTGCATGTGTGCGTTCTCACACGACCGTCCGATCCGCCCGGCCAGCCACGCGTCGTGCATCCACGCACCTAGGCACTGTGCATCGTCTCCACGTGGGACTTCGCCACTACATCCGCTCCGCGCACGTGCCTTGGTGTGCGTGTTCGACATGGATTCCTCACGTGCGCGCCGTCTCCAAGCCAGATTCCTTCCGTCCCCGTGCATAAAACACCGCATGGAGCCTCCGCCTTTCGCCTCCCCAAGCCATCGCCTGCCTCGCCGTGAACTTCGTTGCGCTCACGTAGTTCGCCGCCCTCACCGGAGTTCACCATCGTTAGCGACAGAGTAGCCGAGCTTCTACGCCGTTCCCGCGACTCGTCACCATCGTTCGTCGTTGTCGATGAGTTCCAGCACCATCCAGTACCCCTCGCCACCGCTCACCGGAGAGACGCAGCGCTGCCAGCTGTGCCTCCCCGCCGCGTTCACACTCACGTTGCATCACCCCTCGGTTCCCATGCCAGCGCCCACGACCGTGACGCCTCACGCCGCGCACCAGCCATGCGTCGCCCTATGGACCATCCAATGCAGCCATCCAGACCGCTCATCCAGATTTGCACCAACGGTCAGGATCTCTCTGCGTGTCGACACCATCGCCGTTGGATCACGCCGATGTCGGCCGCACCGTCATCGGCGTCGCCGCCTTCTCGTGGGCTGCGTCCACTGTACCGATCCGCGCGGTCGGAACCCACGATCGAGCTCTCGTGCGCGTGAGCACGTGCGCGGTCCCCATCCAAGTCAGCGCCACCTTAGCGCCCAGCTGTCCCAGCTGCCATGTCAGCATGCCATGTTAGCCAGCCACGACAGCAGCCACATCAGCCCTAATGCCACGTGTTAGCCCAGCGAGCTGCCACGTCGGCCCTAGCCGCCGTGTCAACACCCACCGTCGTGCATTGTTCTGTGCACCGCGTCCACCGTGAGCTAGCCTTTCCATGCACCAAGTCTACAACACAGTAAATTTTTGATTTTCTAATATTTTTTAGCCAATTAATTTTTCAAAAGCTCATTCTTCTCCGTCCTAACTCCGATTGACTTTCTTTTTTTAAAAAAAAATTCATCTAAAATCAAGCTTTATCTTTTGATTCTAGTTTCGAGATTTTTTGAGTTCATTCAAATTTTATTTTATTTTATTTTTTTGCCTCGATTGTTTTCTCTCTCGTTAGATCGCGTTTTTGAAGGAGCAGGAGCACCGTTAGAAGATCCAAAGTTTCTCAGTGAGCCAAGCCAAGACAAGTCATGACCTTTGATCATGTTGAACCTAGTTTTCAATCTATTATTTAATTATTTTATTTTAAATTATCTTGTATCACTATTTTATTACAAACCATTGTACTTGGTAGTTACCGTCTTAATTGATTAATCTCTCCTTGATACTTTGAATACCATGATGCCATTATCACCATATGTTGGGAAATTATTTAATTATGCCTTACTAGTTGTCACATATGTGATATGATTAATATGCTTAGCCATATATTACCATAGGTTCGTCATCACATGTGATTAAATTATTTAACTTAATGAGATGTTGGATTGTGGTTGGAGCCACAGAGAATCGTGGTTAGAGCCACAGTTGTAAAATTTGTGTGTCATGACATTGGTATGTCATTGGCATTAGTTATACAAAATTGGTTTTCACTTGGGCATGTAATTGTGCAGTAAAGAGGGAAGTGTGGATTTACTTCAAGGAATGTGAAAGTCTCGCCTGAATAATATTAAGGCTTCACTTTGTGTGCTATTATCTGAGTCTTATTGTGCAAACCATATGTCTAGTATGGGATAGATCTGACAGATTGATTTGGTATATTTTAATTTCAATCTCGCCATTGTGATGAACATGGTTGCTGATTTCCATGAGGCGCAAACGGGTGTGATGCAAAACCCTAGCGGGCGGGATTGAGTTGAAGTTGAAGTTGAACTTTGTAAAGGTTTTGTTGTAATTTTCTTTAACGTGAGGATTATCACATCGTGTGGATACAATTGTGCAACCTCTGCAGAGTGTAAAACTATTTGAATAGCTGTGTCCCCGGTAATGGATAATGCTCGGTAATTTCATACGATGAATAGAATTTTCATAAAACTTGGTTTATTATCGTTGACAAGTGAATGGTTAGTTCACTGATGGTTTAGCTTGTGGATGAGCTTGTGGATGGGAGGTTCACAAGTGGTTTATTCAATTCTGTTGATTATTTATTTATTATTATTTTTCCTTAAAGTTTATTTTCAATATATTTACTGTATTTACTTTAAAATATTACTTTCTGCAAATTAACCTTCCAGTCATCTATTGGTAAGTCTTGCATATTACATTGTATTTATTTGTTACAAATGACTTGCTGGGTACCAATGTACTCATGGTTTTATACACACTGTTACTCAATTGAGGAAGAGGAGCTATATCAGTAGGAGGTACCAGAGGGAGGATACTTCCGTGACTTCACGGATTAGGTCTTCGCTTCCCAATCGATTGCCTGTGGGCATGTCGAATGTTTTCTACGCTTATTTTCTGTTTTCTGCTACTAAATTTTAAGTCATTCAGGCTAGTAAGTTGTAAGTTTGGCTACAAAGTCGTACTCTGATAATTATTAATATTTGATTTTTTTCCCTTTTATTTTATCGTTTATATGGTCGATATTTCATCTATATTAAACTGTGTGCACTAGCATGATCTTGGACTACTGCGGTATATACAGAGAGTCCGAATTTGCATATTTGGGTCTCGACAATATAGCATTTAGGTATGAACTTATCAACTGAGATGTATACCATTAATTCTACGGGCGACAAGGATTCATATCCAAAGACAAGGGGTAGGTTGTAATAAAGCAATTATCATTAGAGAATTAACTACGAACTAATAAAAATATAATTTACATAATAAAATAAAGCATATAATTTAATAATTTAAAGCAATATAATTTGCATTCAAAAAGTAGGTTCAAAAGATCGAAGTATTGACTCACCTCACTAACAGTCTTGTTGGTCTTGGTTGGGCTAGAACTATTGCTCTTCTATGTCTTTGGAATCTATTCAAGTATCACATCAAAATCTGAGAAATAACACGGGGATGCAATTACGCTAGCGTGGGCACGATGCGCACAACGAGAGGAGGGATGGCGTGGGCTAGCCTAGGCCACATGGGCCAGGCAATGGCCAGGTGGGCTTGGGGCAAGAACGGGCTGGACCAAGACCAAGGAAGGTTTTGGGTTTTGAAAATTTTGAAATAGGCTTTGAAATTGAGTTTAACTTTTGATTTGAATTCAAATTTTGAATTTTCATTCAAGCATAGAGAATTCCCAAAAATACGATGTTACATCCTAGAACATAAGTACATATGACACACATGGCTTTTCATGTAGACTACTTGTAGAGAGTAAAGTTGTGCACTACTGAGCTTACAGGTATAAAGATTCATCTTCTATTTTTTAAAATAAAGATAAGTACTTCTGTTGCTCTTTGTACTACATTATATGCAATGCAACCACGTAGCTGGCTATGCAGTGCAACCACCTAGCTGGCATCACAACATGTGAAAGAGTTGACCTTTATTGTCTACATACTGATCAATGTCGACCGCTCAGGTCCACACTTCAATCTATAGATCCATATCACCATAGTTTAGGTAGTGCTTATTTGGGCTTAAAAGCCCAGGCTTCTTACTTTTTTTTTGCACTGTAGCGACTGAAAATACATTATAGCTGTTGTTAGATTTTTCAGTATAATTAAACTTTAAAAAATAAAAAAGTTATATCATTATGGACAATGCAAAGGAATAGAGCAAAAAAAACCCCAAAAAACCAAAAAAAAAGAAGATGAAACTAAGAAGCTAAAAGTTAGAAGTAGAAGCTAGTTGGCTGCACGTCGCTGACAGTACACACGCTAACCTCCTCCTAATCTTGTGCCACAAGCTCTGCCACCGAATACACGTGTGTTAAGCCTATAAACTCTCTAGCTAGGTATTACATCATGGAGCTATGCTAGGGCGAACCCACCGAGGGGTCAGTCGGGGTTGGCGCCCTCCCTACCGTCGACCGGCCTGTTGTACCCCCCAACCGCCTTGCCTGCCAGTCGGCCCGTGGGTACCCCAAGCCGTGCACTAACACAGTGAGGAAGTAGGTGGTGCACGCTATTAGCTCTCTCCATGACTCTGCTGACAGTGACTCCTCCCAGCTCCTAGCACCATACAAATCCCCTATCATTGCCTATCCGCTCTCTTTGCTATGGTTACGTTTGCAGTGCCATCGGTGTTGCAATAGGGAGGCGATCGAGCAGTCGTGGAGGCAAGAAGTCCTCCCCGTTCCCTTTCCTCTCCCCCTTCCCCTCCTCTTCATCTTCCTCCAAGCGCTCCTTTTCTGTTCGCCTTCTCCCCCTCCTTCCCCAGGCCGCCCCTTGCATCACCGGCACCCGTAACCAACAAAAACTGGAAGAGGGCATCGTCCACTCGACTGTGGATGCAAATAGATCATTAGGGTGGCTGTGAGATACTCATGTGCGACAAGGCCTTCATCGCCCGCCACTCTGACGTGCTCACGTGTGACCTCCGTGTCCTCAGTCCCATCCTTTGTCGCTCCTCCAACATCTTTGGTGAGTTGATGATGTGAAATTTTGAACCCTATGACTTTGTCCATTCAAGTGCATGTAAATGATGATCCACCACTAGAACATGTGGTACCTTTATTCTAATATCATAATTCAATTTTATCCTTATATTTATTTTTATTTACAACTAAATTATTTACCATTATATTTTTATTTGAGTTTATGTTAATTATGTTAGTTTTTTGAAATTACTTTCTAATTGGAAAATGGAAATATACTTATGACATGTGGGCTATGAATAGTACCTGAGCCTAGTGTCATACATACATAGAGAGAGACAAAGGAGGCCAGCACACTGTAGCGCCAAACAATGGAAAACAGAGGAGAAGGTGGTGTTCGACCAGGGCAGGCTTGCCAATGGCGAACGGCGGCTGGGGAGATGGCAGCAGCTAGCAAAATGGAATGGTGGGGAGGAGTCGCCATGGCCGGGGATGGCATCGAAGTGAGCCGACGGCACAGGGTGGCCGAGCGCATGAAGGGAGAAGGGAGCGGTGGTATCTTAGGGAGAGAAGGAAAAGAAAGGGGAGCATGAGCTGGAGGGTGTCACGGCGAACTCACTAGGGTGGTCGGTGACAGCGAGAAGCCGAGGCGAGCCAGCGATGTAGGCCGGGGGACGCAGGCGGGCTGATGGTGGCGATGACCTTGTGCGGATGGGATCTCCTATTGAGGGTTGGGGGAGGTAGAGGGTGACTTGGTGCTCCACCTTAGAGGAATTGGACCGAGGATCTGCAAGGACGCAATGATAGCAGTAGCGATTTTGGCCGAATTTGGGGCGACGGATGTGTCGGCGAGTTGCGGGGAACAAGAGGCAATTGCGTGAGGGCAAGGCACTAGGGGGCTCCGGAACACTTGTTGACACGCTCGGTTGAGGAGGAGCTCACCGGAGGCTGTCGAACGGTAAGATGGTCCCAGAGGCTAGAGCGAGCTCGGGCTGAGCTCAGGGAGGGGAAGAAGAGGAGGGGAGGAAGATGGAGGGGGTGTGGGGAGGCAAGGTGAGCTCTAGGAGGGCTTTTATAGTTGTAGCGGGGGGAGGGGAGCAGTGTAGCACTGTGGCCGGTGAGCTAGCTACAGTGCATGGCATGGGTGCTCAGAGCTGTCTTGTCGCGGTCTTTGGTCGTAGCTTGAGCTACGAGGCGGCCGTTGCAGGGTATGGCCATGGAAGAGCATGGCAGGGTGAGGTGATGGGGTCAACATTTGTGGCGCCCAGCTCGAGCGCAGCGGTCAAAAATTGTGGCGCTACGGGCAAGGGGTGCACGTGGTGCACGGCATGTTTGGCCAGCGCAGGTGCAAGCGCATGTACAACATGCAATTAGGGCAGCGCGTTGCGGTCAGGCACATTGGCATAGTGTGATTGTAGACGGCATGGTGCTACGTAGACGCGATCGATGCATGGCTTTGCGCATAGGTGCTAGCGTGGGGTGTGGCGTGGCCCGTGCACGCTGGATGGATTGGGTTGGGTTGAGTCGGAAGGAAAAAGGGAGAGAGAGAAAAGGGAAAGAAGATGGGTCGACCCGATTGAGGAATTTCGATGATTTTCCTTTTTACACAAATTTCAATTTTGATTTGGAATTTGAATTCCTCTTGCCCAAAATTTGAAGTGTTCGTCATTTTCATTCTTTAATTTTGTTTTCTTTTCAAATTCATTTTTCGGTTCAAAAATTGTCTTTCAATTTTTCTTTAATTCTGGCTTTATTTCAATGATTTAAATTTGAATTTAAGTTTTCATATTTGAAATCACATTTCATTGTTGTTTTCGATTTTTCGTTCTTTTACTATAATGATTGCTATTTGTACCTGGGTATTATTCCCTGTATTGTTTTCATAGCACTGAATTCTGAAAAGCACAAATAAATTTTGAAAGAAATCCGAACGTCAATTATGATGCATTAAAATATTTTAATATTTTTGAACATCCGATTTTTTTGGATGTTACAAATTAGGTATGGAATCGGCCGGCCGGCCACCGGGCATGCGACGGGAGTCTAGGAAAAGTTCTTGCGTCCCACTCGTTTTCATTGTGCGAAACGTGCTGCGGGCTGAATCCGATCGGGTTGAGAGCAGGAGGGCCCTTCGCTTCGCCAAATTGTACTCCTATATACTGTGATGCCTGATTTGTCTTTTCGTGTTACAAAAGTCTAGTCCAAAACAGTATGGAGTCCTCTGCAGTTTAATTACTATGTGCATTGATGCTAAACTGATGTCTAGTCTCTTCGGGACAGCTTGGTCGATCTCACGTTCTTGCCGCACGTTTGGCTGGCACAGGCCTTAGCATCCGTTTGATCCGTAAACAAATCTACGCCATCTCTCATGGTAAAACTCTCGGCCGGGCCTTGTAGTTACGGCACGTGGACCAACATGCATGGCCCGTGCATCGTTTCGAGAGAGAGAGACCATCCAATTGAAGAATACTAGTGGACGCGTAGATTAGCCTCTAGCACTTTTGGACCAATTTGAAGCTGAAGATCACGAGCTAGATCATATTCTCGTAGCAACCAGTCAACCACCTACAAAGGACTGTACATATCATGCACGAGCGTAGATCCGCTGCCGATGTAGCGATGACGTGTAATCCTCCATGTACACGCACGGACTGATGGCTCTGATCTGATCTATGGACCACACAGGATCTGCGCACCCGCCCTTTCCCTGCCGAGATACGCCCAAGCATACGACTACGCGTGTGACCTCATATACGAACGACCCCGCGCCCTGCCCACACGCATGTAACCGAAGCAGTAGCACGCACCACCACCCGGCAAAGTTCCAGCCGCATGATTGTATGCGACCCCTTTTGCGATACGAGGGAGATCTCTCTCTCTCTCTCTCTCTCTCTGTGTGTGTGTGTGTTTCGTGCACTTTGTAGTGCATGCAGCTCCGTCTCGGCAGCTAGCGCGTGCATGCGGCATGCCTAGCTAGCTCCGTCCGTCGTCGCGTCCATCCAAACGAAAGAGATTAAAAGAAAAAGAGGACGGAAAAAAAGTGTATGCAGCTGCTGCAGCAGCTTGCTACAGGGACGCGTCCGAGCGGCTGAAAAGATGGATCAGAGGCGTTACGTCTTGGGACTCGGTGCCCGCGAAGCGGTGGGCGACAAAACCAGCGAGTCTCCCGTCCAGACGATGGATGAGCGCTCCTCTCCTCAAGTCCTAAGCTAGTACTCCTTCCTAATTAGCAAGTTGAGCTATTGCTACAGTTTTGGACAGCGACGTCAGAGGAGAGAGAACCAAACCATGCACCATACACATGCTCTTGCTCTCTGTCTCTCTCCCTCCCTGCCTGCGTTGCTCTGCCTATAATTATATTCCGAGTGCACATATGGGACATCGTAGATGGGGAACAGCAGGCCATGATATTGAGGCCGAATCAGATCCAGGGATGGTGCATGGTGGGGGTCGCGAGGGGGAGGCCGGCCTGCCGGGAGGAGTTAAAGCCTGGCATGGACGGTTGCGTGCATGTGTCCATATATGTGTGTGTTTGTGTTTGTTTGTGTGTAAAGCGTTGTGTGCTCGCGCTGCGCCAACGTCTGCCTCCCGCAGAGGCAGGCAGTGCCCGTCAGTTGCTCACATGATCCACCTGCAGGAGGCCATACCGCCTTGGCCAAAGTTTCAGGGTGGTTGTTTCATGCGACTTGCGAGTTGATCAGGAGCTAGCGTACATGACTTGCCTGGGAGTGATCGAGAGGGCTAGTCTAGCTAGCTCGGCATGCAGTGCTAACATGCACCCTGGCTTTTGCACTTTTGGAGGTGTGGTTTTTGCGTGCCCGGCCGGTGGTTCGTGGACGCACACGCTATTATTGTTTTGAGACTCAGATTGCACGCATGGTAATCGCCCACCAGGAACCAATGAACGATGATTATCTCTGCAGGTTACTGATGCGAGCTCGTACAGCAGCCTATCACTATCCGGAGGCAGTAGTCCATTACAACTCCACATTGCAAAGTTCGCTTGTGCGCCAGACGCAGACAGGCAGCCTACGTGGCATCCAGCGCCCCTGTCAGTGAGCCCCAATTTATAGCGTCCCAAACAAGTGAACAGGGCACAACCCTGGAATAGCCACTCATCCCGGTCCAGACTCTAGAGAGAGGGGCAGAGACCGAGCCGATCCATGTGGTCACTCACAGGCAGCGGGCCAGGCCAGCATGCATGACCCGGCCGGTGACCTGACTGGTCAGACCGGACCAGACCTAGGCCCCAGCTTGTCCGTGCTGCGCTGACACGGCCATGCACCACGGCGCCACTCCACACCCCCCCCCCACCCCGGCCGCCGTACCACTGCCGAATCACGCACCAGCCGCCGGACCCGGCGCCCAGCACGAGCTCGCTGCATCGTCCGCGCCATGCTTTCCGAACGAACACTCACCGGCCGCGCTAATGAAGAGGCCGCCTCACCGCACAGGCAGGCAGTTCGGCGCAGGGGCGCGACTGTGCACGCGTCACGCGCGGCAGGGCGCACTGGCCGGCTTTGGAGGGAGGAGGAGGCGCGCAGGCGCATCCGGTGCGTGCCCGCCGATCATTCGCGCGCACAGGCACGAGACCTGGAAAGCGCGCGCGGGGGATGGTAGTAAATAATTGCTAACGCTAGCTACAGCTCCGTCCGGGCCGTGGCATGCATGGCAGCATGGGCGTTTGCCAATCGCTACAGGATTATTCTGGGCCTCGGCTGTGCGTGCACTGTCCATGGTGGTATCTATCCTACTGTGCCTGTCCCTAGTCCTCACTGGTTACAACCAAAGTGATTAAATTTCAAACTGGCCTGTCCCCTTGAGAGAGATGAGGAGTCGAGAGAGGGTTTTCTGCTGGAAAAGGAGTCGGTAGATAGTGACAAGACGAGAAAAGGGCGTCTACCGTGATTTCTATTTCTATTCCTGCCAGGCCTTTTTGTTTTTGAGACCTTTTCTCCTTTAAAGATTCCAGAATTTTGCAGCGAAGACCATAGCTAGCTGCGTCATGTTTTGTAGAGGAGAGCGCGAGAGTATCCGAAGGGGAGGCTGAGGACACGTGTGAGACCAGCGCTAGGCAACTAGTCTACTTGGGTCAAATTTTCTTTGCGTCGGGCCAAGGTGAGGACGTTCCGCTCGTGTATTTCGTAGGAAAATGCATAATTGAGTCAGGATGCACATGCAAATGCAGAATGAGTTTCGCGCTCTCCTATAGTCTTATATGCGGCCCATAAGTGCGACATTTCATACTCCTATCTAAGGACCGAGGAGCTCAATAAACGCGCCCTAGATCGACCAAGCCAGCTGATAGATCAATCAGACCAGCCGGAGGGCCTGTGCATAATGCATGCACTCCTGGTCTGTGAATTTTGATAGCACCAGGTAGAGTCCTTGTTGAAATTAGACAGTCATCAGATTTCAGAAACCACAAAAAACTACCTAGGGTAAGTCGGTAAAGGTGGTGCCGTGTGGGGCCGCTCGCTACGGCTAATTTCCTGACGGCCTGAATCATGGCTAACTGCGATGCTTTCAGCGAAAGTTGCGCGCAGGCCAGCGCTTCGCGTGACAGCGGTTTCAAATTTCACCACGGTAATTTCGGAAAGCAGAACCCAAGTACGCGGAAGCAGCAATTATTTACTCATGCACGAACAGTGCGCGGCAGAGTTGGGCACGGAGGCATGGAGCCAGCGAGCTGCAGCTGCAACAGCAACCCCGCACAAGACATATTCCATTGTTGTCTCTATTCTCTCCTCATGATTGCCATAATTTCCTCTTGCCTCTCCTCCTCCCTTGCTACCCACTGGCTGCTGCTGCTGCTACCTCGCCTCTCCAATAGAACGAATAAATGCCACCCTCCCCACGACAGCATCAGACCGCTCCTCTTTTACAAATGCTCCATCGCAATATGCATTGGTGAACAAGAGCGGCATGCAAGAAGCATGGCGAAAGAGAGGAACCAGATGTGCGAGGCATGAACGTGCACCGGCCCAATGGCTCGTGATGCATTTCATGCGTGCACGCGTGTGTTATGACTAAACAAAACGAAAAGATTAGTGATTAGACAAAGAAAGGTTATACGTACGTACATCCTAGCTAGCTGCAACATGAGTGTACATGGATAATGGAAGGGGAGAGAGAGAGAGAGAGAGAGAGCTAGGGCAATGTGAGCAGTGGCTGGGAGGGCGACATGTCCATGGCCGTCGCTGTGCGTTCCCTGGACTCATGATTAGTCACTTGCATGTTTCAGTTTGGCGTCGTCCCACCCACACGGCTTGTCACTCTTGCCATCCCACCAACACACAGCCGAGTCACAGGTGTGCTGCTGTCCCCATGTTCCTTCCTCCCGACTCGTGCCTCCGTTTGAGCAATCATGCTCTCGCCACAAGGAACCAACTCCAACGAGCGGGAAAGTGATATTTCTGACTAGGTAGGCCTACACTGATCATGAATTGTCCGTCCGTCAAAATCGACATCTCTGGTCTCTTGAAGAACACGTATCACCGCTCTGTACATGCGTGCATAGTGTAAAAGTGCGCCTAACCATTCGTTTTGCCATCTATTCGATTTCCTAAACTGAAGACAAAAGGGCATTCTAGGGCCCCTTCGGATCACATGAAATGTGGAGGAATTTCAAAGGATTTGGCATTCCTATGGTTTTGACTACTGTGGCAGCATTTGGAATGGAGGATTGATTGATCCATTTTCTAAGAAAAGTTTCTCACAGCTGTATGATTTGAAGGAAAAAAAACAAGAGGAAAAACTTAAAGGAAACTTTCCTATAAAATGGGACACAGAGAGGAACGAGATGGGTGATATCTACTCCTTCAATCATTCGCTGATCCGTGGGGTCTAGTCCAGTGGACCTTACGTGTTATCAGCTAAACTAAATAGATCCTTAGAATTCCTATGCTTTCTATCCCTATGTTCCAAACTATTTTCTATAATTTTTCTGTGTTTTGAAATCCTTTGTTTTACCACTGTATTCCTATATATTTTTTGTATTTTTTCTATTCCTTTGTTTTCACTCTCACCTTTCAAACAGGCCATTGGATTTGTTTCATTTTCGTGCTACATTATTTTACAAAAAGAAAGACACTAGGTAGTTAACAAAGTATGGAACACAGTGCTTAATGATGAACTTTTATCTGCCTTAAGTTTGAGCATTAATCCTGATCAGCGTGGTAGATTCTTTTGTGCGTATAGCACAGAGGCCAAGCAAAATTTTCTTTCCCAAACTGACCTAATCCTGCTATACCAATTACCAAATGCTACACGGAGAACATGTTAAACAGTGCGAAAACTTGTCTCGCAACATATCAACAGCACGGCATGCACCCCCTTTTCCTCGGTCACGGATCAGACGCAGTCGCTGTAGCGACTGCAACTTTGGCAGTGACCTGATCCAAACTGTCCAAAAGAACCACACTGCTATGGGCTATGGCAGCGAGGACTTGCATAGTTGCATCGGCGCTGAACAAAGAAGACTTGCATCAGGTTAGAACGTGCGGAAGCGCTGGGGACGGACGAGTGGGCGGCGGCCGCGCTGCTCTCTTGCGGCGCCTTGGCTCAAGCCGCCGCACCACCTTCAGAGGGAGAGCTCCAGTGCGTGGTTGGCCACCAGATACAAATGCTCCCTGACGCCGCATGCGCCCACGAAGCAGCCGAGCACCTCGAGCGTCCGCGTGCCGTTGCCGGACACCGCGACTCCGCCGGCGACGTAGAACACGCCGCCAGTCCCGGCCCCGGTGCACCTGTACCTCCGCCGCGGCGCCTCGACCACCACGCAACATGCGTCGGCTGCCCCGTCGTACTCGACGGCTGCGATGCGTGCTGACTCGCCGGCGACGTAGATCCGCCCGTTCACAGCGGCGGCGGCGAACTTCTTCCTCGGAACAGTCTGTGCGCACGCAGGGGCAGCGTGGCGACTTCGAGCTTTGGCCTGGATGCTTGGAACTAGGGTAGCGCGTGGGCGAATGTGCCGTAGTCGGATATGGCGAGCAAGGAGGGGTGGAGCTGGCCGTGACTGCGACGGAGATGAGGAAGGTGTGGCAGCTGCGGAGGGAGGCGCGGGGTTTAGTCCGTTTGATTTCTTTTGGACGGCTTGAATCAGGCAATTGCCAAAGTTGCAGTCGCAATAGCGGCTGTAGCTGGTCCGTGCCCTTTTCTTCACCACCCATCATCATTCACAAGGTGCGTGCTGATAGCTAGCCCGGACACAGGAGGCATTCGATTGCTAGGGTGAAAACAATGTTTGATGAAGACAACACAAGGGGAAGCCAGCACTTTCGGTCCAGTCTAATCCAATCCAAACATCCAATCCATCGGTTCCAAAAAGCCACCTCAAGGTAGTACATCTCATCTCTCTCTCTCTCTCAGGCCAGCCAGCCTTTTCCCTTTCTTTCTTTCTTTCTTTCTTTCTTTCTATCTTCTCGCCTCATCGATCTTTCACGCACGGCACCGCGACACATCTGAGTGCGAGCCTACGGGCTAAAGGTAAAGAAACACCCCCCAAATTGGCAGATCCGATGCTGCCTGCCCCCGGCCCGGGAGAACGGGCAAAGTTGGGTCCGTGTGTGCAGGTCGTTGTGCGCGCGCACTTCCAACCGGGAGCAAGAGGCACGGTTAAGCTCGCTCTTGTCTTTCCGAGTGTTGACTGTTGTATATCTCGAGTTGTGTTCTACATACTTGTGTTGACGTTGACTGCTTTTGCTCCGTCTATCATTTGTATACGTATACGGGCACCTTTGTTTGGACTTTGGACGAACTAAGTTTGTTCAGAGAGCTTAGTGGTTTGACCGGTTGGACGATAACTTAATAGTGTTAAATTGGTTTAAGGATCAATCAACCAAATAACATTTCCCGCAGTCATGTGAAGGTAGCAACTTACTGTATCATGCTCATTGAAGCTAGCAACTTCGTTCGTTGTATCTATATCATGTGACGTTAGCAACTTCCCATGATTAAGTAGCTCTCCATGACCATGCTGATTTTGATGTGCGGCTAATGGTGCTAGCCTCATTCGTTGCGATTTTTTTTTTTGGTGTTGTAGCTTCTACTCCCCTGCGCCCACACTGGGAGGGATCAACTTAGAACCAGTTTCAACTTACACCACCGCCCATGGACTGAACTGCTCGACCGGACGGCCTTCTCGCGGCTGGACTCCCTCTCTGAGGCCACGTCGTGCCTGCGCCGCAACATCGGCTACTCCTGCGTCAACTACGCCATCGTGGTCGCCTTCTCCCTCGCAGCCTCACTCCTCGTGCACCCCTTCGGCCCTTCTCCCTTCTATCCTCTTCGGCATCCTCGGAGCCTGGTTCTTCGTCTACGTCTTCCGCAAGCGCTACCTCGGCGAGGTCGGTGTTGGTTCTTTGCATATTAACAATCAGCAAAGAAAGTTCCTTTGTATATCATTACAATCGGTACAGAGAAAGGGTCGATCCATATGAACCAATGGATCATCGGTTCCATTCTATCCCTGTCATATGGATTGCTCCATCGCCCCCTAAAATAAGTTGGTCCGCACGGGGCAGGATTGGGTCGAACCGCCCCGATCCACTCCCACCCCCTATGCCTACCTCCCTCTTTACGGCTCGGCCGCAGCCTGGCCGCCGTGCAATGCGAGACGAACGTACGCCTTCGACCCGCCCACTCGCTTCCACGGCTCCCACCACCTGAACACCAACGCGGCAACGCCTCCGGACTCCTAACCACCTGCATTGAGACAATGAGACGTCTCCAGTAGAGCGGGCCGCGGGCACCGCTTCACGAGGCTGGTTCTTCGGGTAAGGAAATTTCCCACGGCCCACGGGCCTACTCGCCGTCCGCATTCAGCCTGCTTTACGTCCTCGCACGTCCCACGTTCAATCCAACGAGGGCAGCGCCGAGGACCCGCGCGCCACAAGTTTGTGCCGTCGACGCAGCACGCGCCGGCGGCCATGGTGCGGACGAGAACCATCGCACCTGCTAGGTGACATATTTGAAATGTTGAAATGTCACCACATGGCAACGATGCTCATGAGCTCATCCATCGTTTGCACTGCCTTCTTCACTTCGAGTAATAGGCAGACACAAGGTTCATAATAGTTTCTTTCCTACACTGTTCTCTCAAATTTTTTTACAGCCGCAATGAACTAGTTGACAAAAACCATGCTGTTTTGTGTTCCTGCTGTTGACTCAGAGGTCCACAGTTGCAATTTGGAAACGATCGATGCCCCAAGGCCAAAGATGGCAAATCGAGAAGCTCCACTAGCAAACAACAAACTAATATTTTGGCAAACAACTACAGCTACAAACCGGAACCAAGTGCACCCTGACATAGGCACCACACATGCTACAGTTAACTATATAATATGTATACTACTAACATGAAATCAATTCTCCCATGATGAGCGCCCTGGCGACAGAAGTGATGCTATATTTACAAAATTTACAGCATCAGCAAGCCTGCAAGGTCTGGTATGTGAGCAAGCACTCATCTAAAGGAGCTATAACACGAAGAACTTCATCAGATCAACCTTCGTTAAGAAATTCACAATATTCAAATCAGAGGCTATACACAAATGAGGTCAAGTCAGAACTCAGAATGCCGTGCATCGGTGCATGGATTCCTCTTCAAGTTACAAGAGCATTCCTACTGGGTAGGAATTGTTGGGGTGCAGACCCGACTCCTTTTGGGCTCTGATATTTGGGCTCTGATATCCTTACTTGTGTTATTGCTGCCGTCAGTGCATCAACCATACCACATTCGTCCTGCTCATCAGAGTGGTTACTTGAAGATTCTGGAGATGAACACTGACAATCTGACCTAATTCTTTCCCAACGAATCCTGGGTGTTGTAGTTGTAGTTTTGTTACTATGCCACAGATTTGAAAATTCAGCCTTCAAAGGGGTTTCGGTGTAGAACAGAATCCAAGGATGCCCTGTATTCCACAGAATCGAAAGATCAGAATCGTAACAAAAGAACATAAGTTATGTTAAGGAAGATGTTTAAACTTACTAAGTACTCCATCAGCATCTAATCTTGAGGAAACGTCTCGATCAAGCATTCGGCTAATAAGATCACGTGCAAGAACAGATACTGATTCCCATTGACCACTGTGAAAATCAAGTTCAACTGTTTTTATAGCCTCAAAGACTGCTTGTACAGAGCCCCCTTGAAATGGAAGACTGGACATCAGTAAGACATGCAAAAGGACCCCAGCAGCCCATATATCTACTTTTTCTGAGTAATTCCCTAGCAGAACCTCAGGTGCCACATATGCTGGGCTCCCTGCGACACCAGATAGTTTCTGACCTGCTCAACGCGGACTCAACACATTAGATAGCATAGAGCCAAATGTCAGCAAATAATCTAATTTAAGCCACCATACATTTTGTGCATATTATTTTGATGGTTTCAAAATCATGGTTGCTAGCTACCAGATGAACAAACTGCATTTCAACATCACATCAAGAAAGATGCAAACATGCACCTCAGTGCGCTGAGATCAACTAATATAATACTTCCGAAAATAAACTCCATAGTAAAACAAGCATGCATTGTTTATCGATTACCTAAAACAACATACATCACAGTAAACCTGCTCTTACTTGTCAGAAAGATGTTAGACATTTTGCCACTTCCTCACAAAGCAATGATTTCTGGACTGAAAATGACTGATACGCTCAAGAGCAGACCATTGGCCACAGACTGGCTACATATAGGCTTTTCAAGCGCAGGCTGATGCTTTAAGAGTTAAGACCACATGATGGATCTAGCGATAACCATGAACTGATTATGTCACCATTATGCTGTCATTCTATGACAATTGTCAGCATCCAGAATTCCATGGCAATAACAACTAGCTTCTGATGCTCCACAAACAAAAACTCGACTGCAAATATCAAATAGCACCAAGCTTCAACTCTCTTGACAGACCTAACAAAACAACATGACATAGTCAATGAACACATGCTACTGACTCATGACTTAGAAACACAACTTGCATTCTTCGAATCCCTGCTTACATGATGCAAAATGCTAAGCGGCCATTGTAAAATGTAGACGTGGTTATTTTATAAGAGAATTCAATCTTCTGCAGAAATTTCTCCCATAAACCTATTATGTCGATCCCTCCGTGTATAAGGCCAAGAACAGAAACAGCCGTTATGACAAAATAATTCTTTCCATCTACAATTTTAAGATGCAATGATGCAATAATAATCTTTATGACACAGCATGCAATTTGTAAACATAATGAAACCATCCACCACTCAATGCCTTACAGAGCACATCAATCTTGAGTACAAATACTCTCCAAACTCCAAAGACACAACACGCTTAAGCAATTACTCCTGTTTTGGATTCTCCTGTCTTGAGTACAAACACTCGCCAAACTCCAAAGACACAACAAGCTTAAGCAATTACTCCTGTTTGGCTTCTCAAGTTAATTTTACTTGGAAAACATTAGTTCTTTCATGCATTTTGATCTTACATTGCATTTTGAAAGCACTACATTGCCAAATCCAGTTTGATTCGTGACCCTAACATAGAGGATTGGACTAAAAACCATCTTAAGATCTATCTAAAGATCTATGTATGTGAAGTCTTCTACACTTCCAAACTAGAAAGTAGCAATCTTTGATGGTCATTAGTCATTACCATTAGTGACCCGCGCGGCCAGCCCAAAATCTGCAAGCTTCAACCTCCCGGCCTTGGTGAGCAAAACGTTCTCCGGCTTAATGTCCCTGTGCACAACGCCCATCTCGTGGCAGTACTTCACCACGGCCATGAGCTCCCTGATCACATTGGCGGCGCGCCGCTCGGAGAGCCTCCCCTCCCTGGCCACCTCGTCGAGGAGCCGGCCGCCGCGGCAGAGCTCCATGACGAGGTAGAACCTGTCAGCGTCCTCGAAGACGGCCCTGAGCGTGACGACGCCCGGGTGGCCGGAGAGGTGCTGCATGATCTCCACCTCTCGGTGGGCCGTCTCCCCGCCGTTCTTGGGCAGCGCCTTGCACGCGAACTCCTCGCCCCCGCCGTTCTTGGCGCGGCAGAGCCGGACGGACCCGAATTTGCCCTGCCCGATCTCCTCGCCAATATCGTACTCGATCTCCATCCGCTTCCGCCGCCCCATCCGCGTGGCCGCCTCGATGCACCCCATCTTCCGCTTCAGCCCGCGCACCGCACCCCCCGCCGCGGCCCCGCCGCTCACCGCAGGCGCCGTCATCACCACGTCGCCGGACGCACCGGCTGCGCCAGCGCAGGGCTTCGGCTCCGACTCGCGGCAGGCGCGCTTGCGGGACGCGGCATCTTGGAGGGACCTGGCAGCGGAGCACGCGGGGGGCGCGCCCTTGCGCTTCCGCGGCACCGACTCCATCCGGTGGTTGCAGAGGATCGGGAGCTCCTACTCCTAGGTAGCGCTCTTGCAACGCCTGCGGTCGCGGGGCATGGCGCGGCGGCGCGCCGGGAGGGGGGCGGATCGGGAGGAGGGTGGTGAGCCGTGCGCGCGCGCGTGCAGTGGTGTGGTGGACCTGTGGCGTCGAGACGAAGCAAACAAGGCTTTTGGGGACGGGGGCGCGTGGTTAGGTGTTGTACGGCGTAACCGACGCGGACGGCGGTGAACGTGTCACGTCACGCGGAAGTTACGCAGACGATTTTTAGGGGCCGTTCGTAGTGCCTACTGACGGGAGAAACCAATATTCATCAGCATTACGCTTTTACGTATTATAATATACTATATAATTTATTACGTTATAATTTTACTTATCGTATAGCGGTTTTGAATATAGTAGTGTTTAAGATTGCACTGTTGTTTACTCTCTTACTTACATAATACACTCAACAAAAAGCAATAAAGCAATACAAACACCTTAGTTCCTATAAACTATTTATATCACTCACTATTATTTATTGCTTATTACTATTTATTAACTATAGCAAAAAATTATTAGCAAAAGTCAATAGAATGTACCCCTATGATTAGGTTGCTTGCTTTTTGTGGTCGCCGTGCGGCCCATGTGAGGCCGGAGTTCGACATCCTAGTAGAGGAATAATTTATTTTATATTGGGCTTTGTTGTTGTGTTGGTGTCTACGTCTGAGTTTATTTTATATTTCTCCAATGGATGCTTCTTTGGTTAGGGGATCAAGAATAATTTACGATATAACATTCGAGAGAACGGCGTAATCTGAAATATCATTTTAAAAATGACTTCCACCATATACTATTTTAAAGAAATTTAGATTCAACATACACTAATTCCTCTATTTTACTATGAATTAAAACTTTTCCCTTTCAGCCATAGGAAAGAACTATTTCGCCTATACATGCTTTGTTTTCATAACTCCAGGAAATATCACTCCTCTCTTTTAGTGCTGTTTTGCCAATGTGTGTGCCATATGTTTTGGATTGACACGAAGTTCTGTATATTGCACTAAGTCATCCTTGTTTGTTCCTGAAAAAAAATGAACTATCTTTATATTTGTTAGTGCCTTAATAGTACATTAAAAAAAGGGACAATAAACAATAGCTAGCTGAAACTTAATTAACATTCATGGATATTAGAGCAACTACTGGAAGATAAACACAAATTTAGGGCAATAGGCTTATTATAACATAGCAATTTTTTTCAACAAAAGGTTGAGATGATCCACAGCAGAACGCAATCTAGCACTATAACAAAAGCAATTATATAGAAAGCACAATCTGATAACTACATATGGCAGAGAAAAGAAAATGGCATTGTTTGCTACTATGCTTTTGGCCAATTCAGCGCTTACTCCTATGCGCATGTGCGGCCAAAGTGATATTTTCTGGAATCACGAAAATATAGCGCATACGGGAAAATAGTTCTTTTCCATGATAAAAAGGGGAGAAGCTTTAATTCGTAACAAAATAGAGGAAATGATACGTACTAAATCTAAATTTCTTTGAAGTGGTGTGTGTTAAAAGTTATTTTCTGAAATAGTATGTAACGCCCCTATTTCTAGAGACGTCTTGTTCCTCCCACAGCTACCCAGAACTGTTCAGCTATGAGGTACTGTAGACGAGTGTATATCACTGTTGACACAAGCTTAAGATCAAAAGCCAAACTTTATTACAAGGTAATGGCTTAACGGTCGGGTCTTACAGCGAGACAGCGGCCCTTAGATACTACAATACAAAAGAACACCAAAGGCGTGCCTGAGCGCAGAATAACCCTAAAACCAAACATCAACTTCGTCGTATGTACCATCAGCTTCGTCTTCATAGATCTCTTCATTCTCTTGCGTAGCATTTTCTATTTATATTTTTAGTAAGTATGAGTACAAACTACCATACTCAACAAGTCACACGAGGAATACTATTTAATTACATGCAAGGATATCCTTGGGATGAGATTATCATGGTTCTATTAAATTATGTGGATGCAATTTTCTTTGTAAATATTTTGAGTATAAAACAATAAAACATAAACTTCTTACAGGATTTTGGGGTTTTTCAACTTATTTACTAGTCTTAACAATTCCAACTCTAATTATGCATCATTAATGGAATCACCCATTAAATATAGCATCATTTACCGAAAGTAAGGCGTATTCGAATATCATTTATGATTGACTCTATAAATCTGTCCAACTTTACCTACAAGATCTCCTAACCCCCACAACAAGGTTAAGAAAACAAGGCTTTTCAATGCTCAGATCTTTATATAGTCTCTACCCGATAGACTCTTGGCCTACACAAACTCGGATATCCAACGGGCCAAGTCGGAACACATCCGTCCGATTTGTGAGGATCTATCGTTCGTTAAGTATGGTCAAATTATCAAAACTGTTGGTTATAACTGGTTCCTCGATCGTTGGAAAAATAGCTGTTGTGTTGATATTAATTAAGCTAGCAAAGTCTCAATGCATGTGGTATATATATAGTACTAATTAATTAATTTAATTTAATACTAAGTTATTATATATATGCATAACATAGGGCTAAAGCTGGATGTATGCCGCGAACCGTGTGAGCGAAGAGTACATTAATAGCGTGTCTGTTTTTATAAGAGCTGCCGAGGAGGATATGTTGAATATAGGGGTGGACTATATGCACCGTTCATGCACTGAGTGCAAGAATTTAAAAATGTTTAAGAACCGAGAGTAGATTGAAGCACACTTGATTCGGAGAGGTTTCAAAAAAGGGTATACGTGTTAGACCAGTCATGGCGAAGTCAATGATATACCGCCGGATGACATCGCCGATGAAGTCAATGATATACCACCAGATGATATCGATTGTAGTTCGGATTTAGATAGGTTGCATGATAATAGTCTAGATCAGATACTTAACGATGTAGAAGAGAACTATGATAAGAGAGAATACGTTAAATTCCGGGGCTTGATGAAGGACTCGGAGAAACATTTTTTTCACGTGCTACAAGTCAAAGTACACGAGGTTATCAGCAGTGCTCGAACTGTTGAAATTGAAGACAAGCAATGGTTGGTCCGATAAGAGTTTTACAGCGCTACTAGGTCTTTTAGCGAACATACTTCTGGAGGAAAATGAGTTGCCTAAAACCACGTATAAAGTCAAGAAGGTTCTTTGTCCATTAGGAATGAAAATAGAAAGAATACATGCATGTCCGAACGACTGTATTCTCTACCGTAAAGAGTATGCAAACATGCGTGTATATCCGGTATGCAATGCATCCTGATACAAACGTAACAATCAATCTGATGACAGCGAGAGAACAGAGGTGAAAAAAGGACATCCTGCTAAGTTGGTATGATATCTTCATGTAATTCCCCGTTTGAAGCGGTTTTTCACAAATCGAAATGAGGCAAAACTGCTGCGTTGGCACTCGAAGTAGCGTAAGAAGGATGAAATGCTGAGAAACCTTGCTCATTCTACCTGGTGGAGAAACATCGATAGGAAACTTGCAGACTTTGGTGCAGAATCGAGGAATATAAAGTTTGAACTGAGTATAGATGGAATGAATCCTTTCAGTAGCATGAGCAACCGATATAGCACCGTGACTCTCTGTATCTATAACCTTCCTCCTTGATTATGTATGAAGCGAAAGTATATTTTGCTGTCAATATTTATCTAAGGACCAAAGCAACCTGAGAATAATATTGATGTGTATCTAGCACCATTGGTGAAAGATCTAAAAGTACTGTGGAACGAAGGGATACAGGTATAGAATACATACAAATAAGAGAACTTCACTTTGCGCTCCTTCTTTAATATCACAGATATTTTTTTATTAAAAATCGTCTGTGATAGCTAAATATCACAAACGGTTTTTAATAAAAACTGTCTATGATAATAAACTATCACAGACGGTTCGAAAGCCGTCTGTGATGACCTCGTATCATTACTGACCCATCAACTCAGACGGCTCACGAAATCGTCTATGATGACGTTTTCTAACCGTCTATGATAACGATTTATGTAATAGTGAGTGAGCATTTTTCTTCATGTGAATAAGCATTCAAGTATTATGCCAGTAGCCTAGTACAAAATCTTAGGAAGCGGAGAATCAAGAAGAAGAGGAAACAATAATCCAATGCAAGGAAGGTCCATGGCAGAGGTATTAGGTAACTAGGAATCTGTAAGTAACCTTACTTAGTGCTACGATGCCGATGACGATCGATAGAAGGAGCAATTTAGCTTTTGGTTGCACTGCTGCCTACATCCATCCGCAACTCGTAGGCCACTATCAAACTTGGACTTAGTGCCACGCTCCTACCCTGTGCCTCTGCCGTTGCCGTCGAGCTTGATGGAGATGGATGTGAAGGCAAGGCTCAAGGTCTGGGCACAGGCGGTGGCACTGGCATTGGCTCTTGATGCTAGAGTGGAGGATAGCTTGTGGTAGGCCAGACTGGAGGAAGGATGGAGAACCAGGAGAAGTGAGGAGGCGGTTGCCGGCTGGAGCCTGGACTAGATTTGGGGGGATTGGGGGACTAAGGTTATGTGGGGCTGGGCCGGGTGGGGTTAGGAGGTTATCCTGTTACTTAGTTATGTTGCATGTCACATGTAGTAGAGATCCGGATATTATTCAGATATCCGACTCCAAATTCATTTCACGTTGTGCCGAATTAGCATTCAAAATCCGCAACTTTACTAGGCAAACATCTGAATCCGGCTCCGATTGTCTATTCGGATTTAGATATTTACTATCCGAATATGAAAAATCCAGATTCGGTATCTAGATTATTCGATCGAATTTGGATCCGTTTTCACCCCTGCTTCCACTAATATCCGATGAGAACTAGCTTGAATCGTAACTCACCTACATATCAGTGCTAAAATCATCAAGGATATACTATTCTGCCACATTCCCACATTCATCCATTAATCTATCTATTATTATCTTATGAAAATAAGGCTAAAAGGAGTTTCCTCATTCACTCCACTTATTTATATGGGCCAAGATTATAACAGTGCAGATTAGTTAGATATATGTAAGAACCGTGACAATTGTGTAAGAAATAAAATTATATTTTCAATCATATAAGAATTATAGTTGTGTAACAATACTACTCTATTTTTCAAACATATGCGTATGTAATTTAATATCTAGCCACGTAATTACCAGCAGAGAGACGACGTTTTCTGAAGGAAGGAAATGCGACGTCTTCATTATGAGGAGAACTTCCAATGCGCAGCGGGAAAAAAATCAACAAACATGTCAATGTTCTATCATCAGTGGTGACTGGTGCCCTTACTTATCAAGCTGCTGCCACTGTCATTTTTGTTCGCCACAACTCACTTGCATTGTCATTATTCATGTCCTCCCAACAACAAACAGTACAATAGATCGTCGATGGACTAGTGCTCTTTTAGAAGCAGAATTAGTATCGACCCAGACTGGGGATTTACCTGGATATGTCGTCGATGGTATGAACTGGTTCCTTTGCCCACTAAGATACAAACATTCAGCAGATCAACTTGTACGATTGTAACCTGCGGAAGCAGCCTGAAGCTGAACGGTTCAGTGCGGTGCGGCCTCAGATGTCAATACGTCACGCTGCACGCGAACAATGTTCAGAGCTGCTTTCTCGTTGAGTGTGCTGCTCTGCTGATGCTCCATGTAGTCTCTTTACTCTATGCCCCGGAACTCCAGGCGGCCGTCCCGTGCCAGCTCCGGGACAGGCTCGACGACGGCGTCCAGACCCGGCCCCATCAGGCTCACAATAGACCGACCAGCGCGCAATCTGCATGCACATGTATGAGTTCACGAACCGAACTGAATTTCACCCAACTTGTTGAGTTTTAACGAGCATAGTTAGTTGGTCAGTTACCTCCAACTGATCGCCGGTGATGACGAAGTGTGAGGCAGGAAGTGGCATCGTGAGGAGCCACTGGCCACTGTGCTTGACCGGGAGGCCATTGACGCTATTCTCTTAAAGCAAATTTAACAATTGGTATTAAAGTCTAGACGAGAACTGAGTCGTTAAAAAAAAATCGCCTCGGTGATTCTGTTTTGGCGCATCTCGCGGGATGCTTCCGAGGCCTCTCCGCGTGCGACGCTCTATCTAGCCGATCGCCTGCCTTCTGTCCCCGGTCCAAGCGTGAGGAAGGGGAAAAGCCACGTCGTCCCAAGCCAACAAGCATCAACAAGCTACGAGAGGTCGAGTCTCTACGAGAATAAGCCAGCTATTGTAAAAAAAATAAACCAACTACAGTAAAAAAAATTCTATAAGCTAATGTCATTCCGAATGTCCCCTATAAGATAACCTGAGTTCTTAATCTATATCTAAGATCATGTCACATTCTTCAAAAAATAGTATCACAAGCAATGAGGCATCATCCAATATGATGACGAAGGAGAGTTCCACTGTCTCGCTGCATTAACTGATGCTCACGACGAGTAATTATGCAGCATGGGTAATCAAGATGAAAGTGTATATGAGGGCTTAAAAGGAGTGTGAGGCATGATAAAAAACGGCAACATCGATGTGTACAAGAATCAGATGGCATTGGCGGCCATCTATTAGGGCATTCCAGAGGAGACGCTCTTCCTACTGACTGAAAAGGAGATGGCCAAAGCTGCATGGGAGGTGTTAAAGATGATGCATCTTAGCGCAGATCATGTAAAGAAAACAAATGTACAAACTCTCAAGACCAAGTTTGAGGTGCTGCGTATAAAGGAAACAGAGTCAATCAACGACTTTGCCGTTCGGTTGACGGTCATTGTCAACAAAATTTGAGCCCTTGGCAAGAAAGTAGAAGAGTTGTACGTGGTGAAAAAATTTCTTCGTGTTGTTCCCTCATTGTTCCTTGGAATTGCTTCGACCAAAAAATAATTTGGAGACCTAAAAATAATGACCATGAAGGAAGCCATCGGTCGTCTTAAGGTATATGAGGAACGCATCTACGATAACAGTAACAACGGAGACAGATAGATCTTGTTGACCACGCTGAGAAGGAGATCTGTACGTGGTGAAAAAATTTCTTCGTGTTGTTCCCTCATAGTTCCTCGGAATTACTTCGACCATAAAACAATTTGGAGACATAAAAATAATGACAATGAAGGAAGTCATCGATTGTCTTAAGGTATATGAGGAACGTATCCACGGTAACAGTAACAACGGCGACAGACAGATCTTGTTGACCACGCTGAGAGGGAGATCTGATCATCAAAGCGTGAAGATAAAAACACTTCCAACAGTGGTGGCCGAGGCCGTCAGAATTAAAAGTTTGATAAGGCAAAAGTGAGGTATTATAACTATAATGATTATGGGTATTTTGATTCAGAATATCGCAGGCCAAAGATGGAGAAAGCGTCTCTTGCTAAAACACTCAGTGATGATGAATCAATACTGCTTTGATGATGAGATGAGTCTGGAGCGTTGAGAAGATGTGTCGCCGTCCAAACTCAAATAAGCAGAGTTGAGACCAGAATGTTGAGGAGATGTGTCGTCGTTCTGTGTCGAATATAAATTGAGAAGTTATAGTTGAGACCGACTGTCTTAATATTTTAAAATCTTTGCAACTGATAGACCCATACCAGTTGAGTTGAATTTCTACATGTAACTTGCATGTAAAACGCTTCATGTGGAGGCGTGACTGATAGTTCATAATGCATTGAGGCTGAAACTAGACTATGTTAAGGGCATGTTCTTTGCGGCTTCTAAAAGCCACTTTTGGCTCTTGCTATAGTAACTAACTTTTAAACGGAGTATTTTTTTAAGATGGGATCTACAAGTTAATTGTAGTACATGTTAAAAAACTAATATCTGTACCATCAAAAAATCGCAAACGAGTATCTCTCTTTCCGCAATCTCTGTTGTAAACAGCCAAAAAGCCATCAGCCGCAGCCAAAAGCCATCAGCCGCAACCAAAAAGAACAGGCTCTAAGTCAAGATTAAGAGGAGATTGTTAAAAATAATCTTAACTTAAAGTCTGAGTTGAAGTCCAAATACGTATGTTAATAGAAGAGTATTAGTCTATAATTTGAGAATGTTTATAACCAGTTTAATTGGGGAGTAAGTAAGAAAATAGAAAAATTCAAAAAATTTCCCGTATTCTCCTGAGGCAAATTCAATAACGCATGATAAAAATAGATGATCAAAAGAATAAGAGATACAAATTTAACGTAGAAAAGTCTTACAGAATAAATCACGAACGCACAAAAATAGAATTCATTATATGAGAATAGATTACGAGATTTTTATCCTCTTTATGATCTATATGGGTATATTTATAGTTATTACAAAGAGAATTTCAGGTTAAAGTATAATTCTGTGTTGAAAACGAAAATAAACCGCCTAAAATTTGTTTCACACTTCAACAGTGGCTAATGGTTTCCGATGAGCTTCTGGAAGCCGGACTACAGGTTTAGGGCTTCAAAAATGCGACTGCCATCGAGACCTAGGCTCCCAGATACTGCCTATTTGCCTTCGCGGGCTCGAGCAAGAGGTCTTTCGTGCAAGTCGAGTACTCCATAGCAGTCTCTCTGACAGCATGACACGAATAATTTTTGCACCATTTGGTGATGTCAAAACACGGTGTTAGTAGTTTGTACTACGTACCTCAACTTTGCAGGGCAGTAGAGCTCAGGGTGAGTGAACATCTTCACGTAGTCCCTCCAGTACTTGGCACCGTGCACGACTTTCTACCTGTCCCGATACGTATTGGATCCATTGGGGCATCATCCATGTACTCTGCCTTCTCCTCTATCGGTAAACTGAACAGTTCTTTGCATGCATCCATCACTGCTTCTTGGAGATTCTCGGGCACCCCATGGTTAATCACCTTCGTACCAGATTTAAGTCTTACTTATTTAGACTTAGACTTCTGCTTTCTGATTTATTTTTTAGTATTCATAATTTTTTTTGGCTTTTTAGTATTTGTTTAAGCTTTTTTACATGTTCTTTTTTTATATTCGTTTGCATTATACGTGACGGGTTAATATGTTTTTTTATTTTTAGATTTTTTTAAATTAATTACATCAAATAAGCCACCGTCAGCTATATAGTGTAATTTCAGTCAGTTACAATGTAATTTCAGTTATAAATCATTAAATTTCAGTTCAACCGAGCAGCCTCTTAAGATAAGCTCATTAATCGTGCCATTGATGAATCGCTATGTACGTACCATGGATAGTGCTCTTCTAGTATGTGAGGAGGTGTTCTTATATACTTTTCCGAAAGCAAAAGACAATACGAATAGAATCTCAGTCGTACCATGAAGCCGCCCTGGTCCTCGCATGCCCGGCCAAGGTCCGGGATCGGCCGCGCCGTTGACGAGGACGTCGAGGTCGACGAATGGGATGCCGTCCACACCGCATGCTCCGGTACAGTCACCGTGTTCTCCGTCAGCGCAGTCAGGGGAATGATTGCGCAGCGAAGGGAGATTGTTGCAGAGGGAGCGGCGGAGAGTTGTGAGCCGAGGCATAATTGTTGGCTTGTTGCGTGGCTTACTGGTGTTCCCTGCACGACAAGGACAACCGTACACGTTGCAGTGTTGGACATGATGAGACCAGGACACACGGCTCAGCCGGTGTTGGGCATGAAGATGCAACGGTTCTCTCCTTGTCCCTCCTTGTCCCGTATGCATAGAGCTAAAACAACAAATAATTCAAACTAGAGGTAATATAAACAGATGACATGGCTGTGCTCAATCCAATTTTTTTCCAGCGATTGTGATCAGCTTCTGTGTTGAAAGTACTGTAGCAACACTGTAGTAATTTGTCACGTAGTATTTTTTTTTGTTTTTTTTGAATTTTTGTGTTTTGTTTTTTTCCCGTATTCCTTTGCATTGTCCGCACTAAATTAGCGTGCCGTTTTTATTTTTATATTTTTTAAAATTTAATTATATTCAATAAGCCAATTCAGCTACAGTAAAAAATAAGTCAGCTACAGTAAAATTTTAACAAAAATCAAAAATCATCGCTAATCCAAACGTTACCCAACTAAGCACCTAGTACAGTAGCTAGATACGTGAAGTGTCAAAATAAGCACCTGGTACAGTAGCTAGATACGTGAAGTGTCAAAATATGGGAAGTTTAAGGCACCTGGAGAGTGGGTGCAAGCGTTGAAATAGCCCGTCAGCCTCCATTTATTTAATGTTATTTCTCCAATCGAATGGTACGTGACTACATGTGTGGTTGGTTTGGTGCCTATCACAATGTTAACGAATTGACATGCATTTGGTATACAACCAAAATTTTGTTAAAATTTTAATTCCTGATTGCAAAACTAACCATCCATCGTTTGACTGACTGGGAATTTTGGCATCGGTTAGATGACTCTCTACTGGTTGAATCACTCGTCAGGTTACATGCGATTTGATCCAGAATTTTTCAGTCACGTCGTATCAAAACGTTGGATTTTCTAACACCATTATTGTGCGGCGTTTGATGTGGAAAACTGAAAGTGAAATGCACGGCTATTTGTAAAGGATAGGTGAACTGTGTGTGTGATAAACTGTGTACTTGCTCCTTGCTTGCATTTATGTAGTTTGTTAACCTGCTCGGATGGAAAAGCGTATGGTTGTCTAAGTCAATACTACTATAATCTCGTCATCTTCAGCTATGAAGATAATCTTAAGGCGACGAGCCACTTGAAGCGTAGGAGTACTTCGAAAGGGACATCCCTTGCTCATTTCACACTGTCTCTCAATTACGAGCTATAAACAAATGAAAATTCAGAAATATAGATGCCAAAGCTTGTCCAGCAAAATTATATACCTCCCTAATTATAAAAAATAACCAAATAAATGGAGAATCTATTTTCAACCAGCCATTTAAGTCTATGTACACGCACTCTAAATTTGCCGCCGAAAAGAGGATTAACGGCGACGACAAAGACACGTTCCTAACTTTGGTGGAGTACGTTCAGCTCGTCAAAAAGGGGCGTCAAACACGGCCTCCAAGTGGAAGTGGGCACGCCCCGCCGTCGCACTGCTGCTCCACGGCCTTGCCGTCGCCAGCGACCTTCGCGCCCTTGGCCGGCGGGTCGGACTCGCCACGCCGCACCGATCCCCACACCGGCAGCCTCACGGAGAGCGCCAAGAACGACATGTTTGGCCAGCGGCCTGACTGGCCGAGGCGAACGCTCCTCGCGAAGCGGGAGCCGCCGAAGCCTCGGCGCGTGCTTCCGTCACCGCCCGTCCGGAACGCTTGGAGGCTCGCTGTGCGCCGCAGCTTGCCCGCCGCGACGACCTCCCGGAGGACGTGCTCGGGCAGCCTCAGCGTGAACCTCTCGGCGCTCTCGCCGGCCGCGGCGAGCTGGGTGCCGGCGAGCGAGTGCCCCGTGGTGTGCGATCGCGGGAACTGCGCAGGACGCCGGCCCGACTTGCTGCGCAGTGCGCGCTTCACGCTGCCGATGCGCATCAGCTCGGCCTCCTCCTCTCTCCAAATCCTCTGTTCCTCCGTCTCCTCGGCATCAACGACAACCACGGTCACTTGCTCTGGTGCCGCGGCAGCTTCTTGCGCCGGCTGCTCCAGTGCAGGGACATCTTGCTCGGTGGTCGTCGACATAGCAGTACTGACAGCCGTCGGAGCCTCCGCGTCGGGGGCAAGGTTGGCGCGGCAGACGGGGCAGGTGACGTGCGACGCGAGCCACGCGTCGATGCAGTCGGTGTGGAACGCGTGGGAGCACTTGGGCAGGAGGCGGAGCGTCTCGTCGTCGTCAAACTCGCTGAGGCACACGGCGCACTCGAGCGCGCCCTTGCCGGCCTTGTGCGCCTTGACGTCGGCGTAGGCCATGGTCGGGAACGCCTCCAGCACGGCCGGATCCAGCCCCCTCATCCTCCTCGATCGAACGGCACCCGTGGCGAACGTGATCCCGCCCGCCCGGCCAGCGCCGGGGTACTCTCCTGGCCCGCCTAGCGGGGGCCCCACGCACCGCCGCATGTAAATCGAGAAGAACCCGAGGAAGAAGAAGGCGGTGACGAGCACGACGATCACGATCGCCAAGGACGGGTTGAGGTTCTTGGGGTCGAAGTAGTTCGGGCCCGGGCCCGACGGCGAGCCCTGCTGCGCCGCCGCGAAGTCGGCCGCGCCAGCGACGAGTATGATGACGAGGAGAAGGAAGCGGCAGCCATTGCCTTGGCCGCGCGTCAGTCCCATTGGGGGGGGGGGGTCAGCGGAGGGTGGTGGCTTTCTCTGCTTCTCCTTTCGGGTGGGAGTATTAATCGAGGCGGGGGGATCGTAGGGAGTGTGTTCATACGTGGGAGGGAAGAGATAATAATAAGGGCGCGCGGGCGCCGTGCGTGTGAAGTTACGGTGATGAGTTTTAATCCACCGCAAAAAAAAAAAAAAAACTTTTCTGCGTGCCTGTAGCCTGCACAAAATGCAGAACTTTGTAGCCACTAGTTGGTGAAAATTAAGCATTCATTTGGTTTGCGTATATAAGCATGAACAAATGCTGCTGCAGCCCAGGGTCCAGAGTGGGCGGGGATTCTTGATTTCTTTCGCCAAAGCCGTCAGTTTGATCAACGGAGGGTTGGGCCGGCCACGCCGGGCTCCACCGGCACGTGGATCTCGCCAGTTGCAGCAGGCAAGGCGTGCGAATTATTATGCGTCGTGCCCTACCGCACCACCATCTTTCCCTTTCTTTAAGCTTTAGTTTACGCTGTCTTCTCTTTAATCTATCGCGGCAGGCAGCAGAGCAGAATTGAATCAACGACCAGGCATTAGCCGGTCATGACCAAACGACCTTTGCGTGGCCAGTAAAGAACGGCGACGTTTCATACTAGTACTATACTTGCGGGGTCCAACCCATGCGGCCGCGCGCGTCGGGGGTTCAAAGCCGACAGCCGGCAAGAGGGAAAATTCGGAGGCCGTGCGTTTTCCCGCCGGGATGGTTAACAGATTCAGTTTTTGATTTTTTTTTGTTTTTGATTTATTTAAACCAGCTTCTCATTTCGCCCTATTTTATTTTTTTAGTTTTTTCGGATTTTTTTCTCTTTTATTCTTTTACATTATCTACGATGGTATAATATTTTTTATTTTTAAAAATTAACAGTTATTATAATATAATTTTAACTAAAAGTCACGGCTAGAATATTAAATTAAAAACTAGTTAGGACAACTTACGCTTACGCCTGGACCGGGACCGGCTAGCGCGATGCGCCGTCACCGTCCGTCGCCGTCGGAAGCTGATCGTGCGAGTCTAGCGAGAGACCGACGGTTAATGGTACTTGCCGGCGGCATGAATGGGGAGGGAGTGTGTAAAAAGACTGAAAATGCACGGTCCAAACGCACGAAAAGCTGCCATGCACGTACCTGGCTAAACCGTGCTGGCAGTAACTGTACGAGTGTAGCTAGAGCGGTCGGCGCGTTTTGCCGCGCCCCGGCGTGTTCTATATTTGTTTCTTGTGTTACGATAGCATACGGAGGAAGGGATGAATAGCACAAGCTGTACCGTTTTTTTTTTTGCGTGTGGCTGCTTTTTAATATGGACTGGGATGGACTGTGCAGGTCATAAAAGTATATATGCTGACAAAGCTCTATAGCATGGAAGATTGAGACGAGCACACGATGCTTATAGGATGATATTTTACAGATAACCTGATACAGGTGGGTGGGTATGAAAAAGGACATAACAGTGTAATTTATAAATTAGAAAAAAATACCTAGCAGCGCTGCCATAAGAAAGTTCCAGACCCGTACAAAAATCACGCAATAAACCACTGAAATCGCTTCTCAATATTTGCCCATCTGATGAGCCACGGTGTGCATCACAATGCATTATCTTTATTTTTTGTCCTCTCTGCAGTTTCAACCATTTTGGTAAAATTACCTCTAATTTGGCTTAATGGCTAAGGGCTTGTTTGATATGGCCATGATTTATGGTTTTTGGCTGAAATTTTTGAATTTTGGCTATTTGTGACAGATATTACGGAGAGAGATCATCGCTTGTAATTTTAGATGGAAACTGAAAAGAATATACCCTAATTTATTCATTTAGTGCTTGGTGGACCAAAATAGAGCTAGGTAAGATTGTATACCAGTACAACTGAATAGATTAATTTGAGGCAGTATTGTCAAATTTTTAACTCAAATAAACTACATACAGACCATCTACAATAGATGTGAATATCTAAATGAGAGCAGAAGGGAAAGCTCCACATAAAAATATGCCTTTTGGGTATGAAAACCTATTGTGGAGCCTAATCAAAAGTCTCAGCTACTTTCTTAATTTGAGCCATTAAGTGAGACAATTTCCTGGATGTCAATTGCTACAACAAATACCAAACACTAATTGAATGAAGATAAGGGGGCATGGCGCGCAGCAATATTTCACACAGAACATTTTACAAACTTTGAGCAATCTCACCTGTGAGATGCAAGCACTCCATCCATCCTTGTTTAATCTCTGGTTCGAATCTGAAAGAGTATAGCATGCAAAGATGACACCTAAAATTGCCCTAGAGGGAACCAATGTCCAGTATAAATTGCAGTAAGATGTACTAACTATTCGATGAGGGCAAAATAGGACATAACAGGCTAATTTCTCAAAGCAATAAGGAAGAGAGAGCTTAATGTACTGTTCATAAACATGCATGTTGCTCTCAAACTATAGTAACTAGTAAGATGCCCGTGCGTTGCAACGAAAAACCAAATAAAATTGATACATACTATCAAATATGATCTCAAACTGAATAATAAATATCAACCTTTTCTTACGTCATCATATATCAAACAAAACATCCTCCTCTCCCTCCTCCGCCGCCGCGCCGTCCTCGCCTCCTCCCCTCCCTCCCCCCGCGCTGTCGAAAGATGTTTTACCACATGCCTTCAAATGCATAATGTTAATAAAAAAAAGTTTTGGTGTCCATGTAAGAGTGAGTCTCCATTTGCACAAAGTGTGATACTTGCATTGACGAACAAACCCAAACAGGTCAAACTTTTCACCTTTATCTACTTATCTACACATTCAAGCAATATGTCTGTCTAGCAAAATATACAGCACATTGCATAGCTGCATGACTACATCAACTATATTAATTCAATAAAGAACATTGAGTTTTGTATGTACATAAACAAAGGTGTTTGACAAAAGGATATCCAATATTTGAGTCGATAACATTTGCTCAAACACAACAAATTATTGTATAAGCATCATAGACCAATGAAAGGACGAACATGGTTTGCTTGACTCAAAGCCCCCTCAGAAGGGGGAAAGGAAAAACGATCATAAAAGGTCCACAAGACTAAATACATATTCAATTATTCATAAAGGATAAAGAAAATAATTTCATATTACAGTTATCATGCATAGGCATCTGCACTCCGAATTTTAGTTGGAGGTGGTAAATAGCAATTAACATGGTGGCAACACTAATAATAGACACAAGAGTGTACAAACCATAAATAGGCACACAAGAGTGTACACCTAGCAGGAACTGCACTTAATGTGTTTTATGTCTCTCAACAAACTAATTGTGATCATCTTTAACTCACTTAAATCAAGTTTATTTGGCAAAGGAGAAGTAAATGAACAACGATTGAGATGAGAGAGGAGCGTACTTTGTAATGTCTGCAGCTGCTGCTGAGCTTGTAACATTTTCAGCTGACAAAAAGCACGACAAGAGATTACATAAATTACATTGAGAAGCAGCGCATATTCCCATACATAACTGTAATGACTAACAATGCCACATTAAAACAATTCTCATGAAACACAAGGTTGCCGTTTAACACATGCAGTGATTGACTATGTTCTTCATTTCTTCTAAATTAGAAATAGATTATTTCTTATGTTCCCTTATTGGTTCATGCGATGAATTATATAGATATAGAGGCATTGAATGTATCTTGTCCTTAATCAAAAGTTTATCCAACTTCGTGCAAGCCAACTATCCAGGTGCCAATTCGATAAGGGTATAATCAAAGATCTTCCTTTTTTGCTTCCTCGGATTTTACCACCAACCCGTTGAGTCACTCAAGCTAAGATGGACTCAAGTTCCCATGATAAAGACAACTACAGGAGGTATGATCAGACATAGAACTAATCTAAACCCCGTTTGATAAGAAAAGAACACTAAATAATATCGTGCATACCAGCTCCACCCGAGATAGCACCTCCAGCACCGTGCATAAGGTATACCATTTTTAGACAAGTGCTACATCATAAAGCACACAAGCTAAACAATCTAACAACTGATTGGCACTTACTCCCTATGCATAAATCTTCCTAGCCCCTTCCAGCTGCGACATCTCCCCATCAAAGGTATTCGCCATCTCCAAGACTCGGTGTGCTCACGGCGCACGAATCTTCAAGCACAAGCCAACCAAACACCTATCAAAATTCAATCTTTTCGACACCATCAACTCAAAAAACACAACATAAGCCATATCAAGAAACCTCTCGAGGGCCACGCGACATGCCGCTCCAACTGCAGCCGGATCGCCGGCGGCAGCAGCTGGGCCGCTGCCTGCTCCTCCGCAGCCTGCAGGTTTGCCACGAACGGCTTCACTGACCTCGACGCGATCTTCTCCGTCCGCCCATTGCTGGACACCACCGGCTCGCACTTGCGTAGAGACCCAAAGGCACCACCTTTAGCCCACAAGAACAGCACGAACCCACCAAAAATGCGAGATTGTTCTCTTCCTAGTTCCCGGCTTCCTCACCGGGAGCGGCGGGGGGAGAGCTGAAAGAGCACGAAGTCGAGTAGCGCGTCGGGCTCCATGGCATCGCCACCACTGCCGCCGCCGCTAACGATGTCGGATCTGGTGGATCCCAGACAAGACCAGCTCCTCCTTCCGGAACCGCCCAAGAAAGGTCGGGAGGAGGCGGCGCGGGTGGGGAGGAGGAGGCGGCGGAGCGGAGTGGGAGGGAGGGGAGGAGGCGGCGCGCAGGATGGGGAGGAGGGGTCTACACAATACGGCGCCCTCACGCTGCGCCGGGAGGAAGGCGGCGGCCAACGACGAGGACACGGGTGCGACGCCCGGCCCAGCACGGACGGCGCGCGTGGGCGATAGCATGCGACCACCTTGGACCAGCCACGCCCGACACGACGATCTTCCCGACGGCGCGGGCGACGATGCGAGGAGGGAGAGGAGGAGGAGGGAGCGGCGAGGATCTCTCGGAGGAGGAGGCGGGCCGACGGCGGATCCGGCTCAGGCGGGGGGAGGGCGGCGTGGGCCGCGGGGATGGGGAGGAGGGGAGGTCGGGAGGGGGAGGAGGCGGCGGCGGGGGGGAGGGGGCGACGGGGGAGGCCAGGAGGGGGAAGGGGGTGGCGGGGGGAGAGGGAGGAGGGCGGGGGCCGACAGGGGGAGAGGGAGGGGAGCGGCCATGCGGAGGCAATGGGAGAGGGAGGACGGGGGGACCGAGGGGGAGGCGGCGGCGGCGGGGGGGCCGTGCAGAGGCAAGGGGAGAGGGAGGACGGGGGGAGCGAGGGAGAGGCGGCCGGGGCACTGTGTGGGAAGCGAGGGGCGGGTAGAGGAGGGGGAGCGAGGGGGAGGCGCGGGGGTGGGGACGGTTCAGATTTTATCTCATAATCAGATCGAATGGCTAAAAAATAAGGGAGGACTCATCAACCACCAACTCCTTCTTTTATAATAGTAAAGATAGTTAATTTCTTCATTTACTGGTTGATGGAGTAAAAGAGAGCAGAGAAGGTTCTTCACAAATACCGCTAATTAGTGTCAATGAATTGCCAGGAAGAACCGCTCCGTAACACCTAAAGAGGGAACAGAGCAGCAGCAAGCAGACATCACTGAAAAGCAATTAGCCCGTCTGTCTTAAAGCTACAACCTGAAATAGGGAAAAAGCGAAAACAGAATAGCACCAAAAGTTTCAAATGACAGCAAAAACAAAGGTAGAGTAAGAAAGAGAAGTAACCATCGAACCTTTAGATAGTTCTTATGAGCCTCCATAAACTCTGCATAGAGAAGAAAAAGTAGAGGTCAAATCGAATAACGTGACATGGCAAAAAGCAGCGCCGAGGTCAATTATAAAAAAAACATGAGAGAGGCGGGATCTGGAGAAAAGGGATATACGTGGAATGAGAATGGAGATATGAAAAGAGAGGAATCTAGAGGGGAAGGGGTGAGCAAAGACTTCGAGGAGATGATGAAGGGCCTGTTTGTTGATGGTTTTTGGTTGTGGTTGATGACTTTTTAGCTGTTTGTGACAGAGATTACGGAAAAAGAGATACTTGCTTGTGATTTTTGATGGTACAGATATTAGTTTTTTAACGTGTACTACAATTAATTTGTAGACCTCAACTTAAAAAAATACTCTGTATAAAAGTTAGTTACTATAGTAAAAATCAAAAACGGCTTTTAGAAGCCGCAAAGAACGAACAGAAGTCCGATGGCCATCTGAGGGGCAGATGCAGAAAAAAGAACATCTACATAGCCCAAATCGAAAGATGGATAACTTACCCAACGTCCCGAAAAGAACAAGCGATAGAACAAACCATGGAATGGCGAAGTCAGCGGGAAGACCAGACAGAAAAGTGCAAAGGGAACACGTATAAGAATAAATTTTAATTTTACAGAACTTTACAGCACTCATATGATTCAACAAAATATCATTACTTCTATTAAAATGCACAGACTGACCTATTTGAAATCTGCATGATATCTTTCTTTTTCTCTCTACCTTTTACTCCAATGTTCTCTTGATGGACAGAGAAAAACCATGTATCTGTTCTGTGTCATATGCAACAACCCTTTTATAGTATACGATAGTATACGTAGAGATGTATTGCGCTGTGACGTCCTTTTATCGTATACGATAGTATACGTAGAGATGTATTGCGCTGTGACGTCGCTTCGAACAGTCGTGCTCGCTGCGAACAGACGTCCGATCGCTGCGTGCAAACTGCAATGCGGACAGCCCGCATGCAACTAATCTAGCAGCTAGCCGACCATGCTGCTTGCTGGCCCATGCATGTAATTAACTTATCTAGCAACCAACCATGTAATTAACACACATGTAAATATTTATTTAGCAAATAGAGAGAAGACGGATTAAAATGCTTGATTCTAGCCTTTAAATTTGGTAACTATACTAGAACTTTTAATATATACTTGAATCAATCTAATAAAAGTACATAGACCATAAAAGATTAAATTAATCTTACAATCTCCTACTTGGCCTATGTAATGGTTTAATAATTTACTAATAAATTTAAGTGCACACTATACAGTAAATTTATCAAATCATTCTTTTCATTAATTTAAATTAACAGAATCATGGCAGTCTAAAGTTTATATTGACAAGATTCCTTACATACAAATAACTTAAATCAATTTATATCTGTAATTAAGGAAACCATAATCCTATACTTTTATGTTACTTCACTAAACAATAATGTATACACCATTATGAGAATAAAAGAAGCACAAAAATGTAACCTTTATTGAATACATACATACATACATACATACATACATACATACATACATACATACATACATACATACATACATACATACATACATACATACATACATACATACATACATACATACATACATACATACATACATACATACATACATACATACATACATACATACATACATACATACATACATACATACATACATACATACATACATACATACATACATACATACATACATATCAAGTTAACAAGGATTTATTCATGATGCCCATTTGATTTACATGGCCATAAAAAATCTTTGGTGGCAAATCTTTGGTTAGTGGAACCGCTATGATTAATTCAATACCTATATGCTCAATTGTCACCCTTTGTTTTTGCACTTCCTCTTTGACAAACAATAACTTCAAATCCATGTGTTTTGCACCATCCAAATACTTGTCATTCTTTGAGAAGAAAACAACTGTGGAGTTGTCATAATAAATTTTCAGGGTCTTTGATATTGTGTCAATAAGGCTGAATCTTGAAACAAATTTTCATAGCCATAATGCTTGAATTGTGGCCTTAAAACATGCCACAAATTCAGCCTCCATAGTGGAAGTAGCAATGACAGACTGCTTCACACTCTTCCGTGAAACTGCTTCTCTAGCTAAAATAAATATATAGCCAAACATAGATTTTCTTGAGTCAATACATCTCACGTAGTCTAAATCAGAATAGCCTAACACTTCAGGATGATTGGATCTTCTGTATGTGAGCATGAAATCTTTGGTGCCTTGTAAATACCAAACAATTTTCTTTGCAACTTTCCAATGATCCATACTAGGATTAATTTGATATCGGCCAAGCATCCCCACAGCAAAACTAATATTCGGCTGAGTGCATGTTGATGCATACATTAGACTCCCAACAACTAATGCGCAAGGAATTGATTCCACTATCTTACATTCCATACCATTTTTGGGACACTGCAATTCACTAAATTTATCCAATTTCTGAATTGGAACCAATCTTGCAGAGCACTTGTCGATTCTAAATCTCTCCAAAAAATTATTAATATGTCCTTGCTAAGACAATCCTAATAGACCTTGCTTTCTATCATAGAATATTTCTATCTCAATCACATATGATGCCTCTCCCATATCTTTCATTTGAAATTTTTAGAGAGATATTTGTTAATATCATATAACAAAGATTTATCATTAGCAGTAAGAAGAATATCATCAACATATAAGACTAATATAATAAACTTGCTCCCACTGTTCTTCATGTATATACACCGATCCACGGTGTTTTCTACAAAACTACAAGATATAATGGTATTATTGAACTTAATATACCATTATCGGGAAGCTTGTTTCAACCCATATATCGATTTCTTTAACTTACACACTAATTCCATTTTCTCAGAGTTATGTTTAATTCATTTGTGAGATCTGTGTAATGATTATCATGTGCTATGTATGTGATCCGTTTGCTTGTTTTCAGATGGTATGGCTAACATTTTCTGAGGCTAGCTGAAAAACAGAAAATGATTTAGCTTTTTAAATAGCTATCACAAACAGTTTATAACACCAAACCGTCTATGATATGTCCAATATTACAGACGATTATTAATATTAGCTGTCTATGATATCATACATATCATAGACGGTTTTTGGTATTAGCCATATGTAATATCTTACATATCATAGACGGTTATTAGTATTAGCCGTATGTGATATGTAAGATATCACAGATGACTATTTTTAAGAATCGTCTATGGTATCAGATATATCACAGACAGTTGTTTTAAAAAATTGTCTATGTTGTAACTTATCATAGATGATTTGAAAGTCGTCTGTAATAACCACCTGTTATCGCTGATACACAAATTTAGACGGTTCAGAAACTATCTATGATGACGGACAATTGTTTTAAAAAACTGTCTATGTTGTAATTTATTATAGACGATTTGAAAGTCGTCTGTGATAATCACTTGTTATCACAGACACACAAATTTAGATGGTTCAGAAACCGTCTATGATGACAGTTTTAAACTATCTATGATAACCCCTTTTATAGTAGTGCTTAGACCGATGTGCATAACGACCGCAATATTAAATGCCGTTACTAGACATACATGCAACTTGCGATCTAATTAATTAAGAAACTAGAAAAGAAATCTAAATAATTAATACAAACCATGCATGCGACATCAAGACTTTAATACGGTGATCTTTCTTGTGTCCAAAAATATTTGAATAGCAATAATGACAAAAGAAAGATAAGATGTTGCCTTAAAACATGATCCCCTGTAGTATATATGATGGGTCATAGAATCCTTTTGTTATCTAGCAGACATATACATATATGTGAATAATGGGTTATGAAACCCTTCTATATAAAATAGCTATGCTTATATGTACGAATAATAAGTGCATCAACCCTATTGCCATTCAATAGCATTATATTCAGAGGTCCAAAAAAAAATCAAACAACAACAAGTCTGCCAAGGAAAACATCTAGAAGCGGCAAATCATTCAAAAGAAAGATTCGGACCATAATGTGAATAGTACTACTATAACGCTGCTCTAATATCAATTATAAAAATAAAATTTAATTTTGTGAAACTTTGCAGTATTTATATGATTTAACAAAATATTATTGATTCTGTTAAAATGTACAAATTGATGTTGCTCCGTGTTTAAAATCTGTTCACTTCAATGTTCTCTTGATGGACAGAGAAAAAGCATCCACCTGTTGTGTTATATCCACAAATCTTTTTATAGTATACGTAGAGATGTCAGTTGCGTTGTCAGACGTCGCTTCGAACAGTCGTGCTCGCTGCGGACAGACGTCCGCATCGCTGCGTGCAAACTGCAATGCGGACAGCCCGCATGCAACTAATCTAGCAGCTAGCCGCCCATGCTGCTTGCTGGCTCATGCATGTAACTTATCTAGCAGCCAACCATGCAATTAACACACATGTATACATTTACTAGTAAAGTTTTCGTGTATTACAATGGAAACCAAAATTTATAGCAATGTTCTATAGCTTCTACTCAATTTATGAGTATCTCATTGTTTCTATGGACTAAGCTGATTCTCACACCTATTAATATACTCTTATCTGGATTACGTTTACCCTTGATTCTTCTAGTAAAATATAAAGCATCCCACAATTTATTTGAATTGCTAAGAGACAGCCTATGTGAAGCTGCTGCAGTGTTAATGATATGGGTACCTTCACTATCCAATGGATTATTTGAACTGGTATAATTGCTTGTTTTTCTTTTTCTTTTTCTCTTTTAAATTGCTTCATGTCAGCAATTTGGTTTTTATATGGCAAACCGTTCACTTCATGTCAATAGCTTTTCTAGCCAAATCATTATTATGTTTATGTAGTTTCATACATATTTTATCTCCTCTTTTAATCAATTTCTGAAGTCTGTTGAGAAAAAGAAGGCACTGATCCAAATGGACCAATCTGGACATGAAATTTTCCATTCTCTCTATATAATTTTTTTGTAAGAAAACTCAGGCATTTGTTTCATTTGTTCGCCTGCACCCGTTAATTCTTTGGTGTGTACAAAAATGTTAAAATTGATCATATGGAATAGAAAGGAAGAGATGTAATTTTCATTATTATCATTTACTATCTTGTACTAATCCCTCTTTAAGTATAGCAAATCCGCCACATCAAAGGCAAGGAAAGGCCACCTGATCTGATGTTTCCAGCCCTCACAAATTTGATATGGTGATGAAAACAAAAATAAAAAGAGGTCAGAAAAAAAGAAGTGGAGCCACAAAAATATAATCATTGTTATTGTATAATCGCACACTTGTTCTCAACAAAGAAAATGATCGCTTGCAATGTAGCAGAAAACCCAGCTAGCTAGCTTGTGCTCATCTCCATACCTGATCAACTATTATCATGCACATTCCCGATCAACTATTATCATGAATTCATCTTGCATGCATAAGTGATTTCACCTATAATATATTGGCTTGCCTGAATTGCTAAAAAATGAAGAAATGTTTTTTCCTCTTCCTCCATGAAGCTGAAACATCAAGGAGCATATTCAGGGTGACACAAGATCATACTGCCTACACCCCTCCAGCGATAGCAGCTACGGTGCAAACTTATGTCTGGAAAAATAGCCAGGATACCAACAAGCTAGTGCGTAATTAAAGCCTAGGAATTATGTATTGTTGGCTTGGTAGTTTCTAGATTTGTAGATAAGAGCGAACATGATTAGGCATCAGTAGCAAAGTTAGGCGTTACTTTTTAGTAAAAACGGCAACGCCATGTCAAACATTAGTATATGTCCGTTTAGGTAACTACGGATATCACACGTTGAACCAAATTACCGATGAAGAATGGAATTGGCCAATTGGGTACGAAGAATTTCATAGATACCAGTACAAATAAAACAACAAATTAAAAGAGAAAATTCACAAGACCTAGATCATGAAACATTAAACATAGTAACAAAACCTACATGCTTTCACTGCAATCGCTTAGGTGTCAAACTGCACCTCTAGTCTTAAGGAATTTTTACTTCTGAAATACCTGCATTTGCTTTGACCCTAACTACATATCCAGTCTCCCATCAAACCAACAAATACCCAAACAACAATGGATTTGAGGTTACTGCCATCCGATGATCAAAACTAAAAACACTTAACCAGAAAAAAACAGAGAGGACAAGTACTGGTGCTAATTAAGCTACCATGCTGTTCTCTTCCGGTTCCATCAACCGCTCCCTCTCCTTCCGCGCCTCTCCTTCCACGCCTCTCCTCTCTGTTTGCGTGCTCCACTGAACTGCATCAACACCAAACCAACAAGAACAAGCAATGGAAGACCTCTCGATCGAACTGCTTGTGAGCCACGGTCGATCCTGCGCCGGTGACCTCGAGGATGACGGCTTTGCGGGCAGGGACGTCGGGGAAGGAGGATCCGGCGCCAGCGACGTTGCGGACAAGGGATCCAATGCGGGAGACGTCGTAGACGGCAGATCCGATGCTGGAGACCTCGTGGACGAGGGATCCACGGGCATAGCTTACTTCCGCGGTGGCGGTGTCGCGGGGCGAGCCATGGTGCGCTTCCTGCGGTGACGCGGTGCCGTCGTGGAAGCGTTGCTCAGCGGGGAGGTGGTCGCGTCCCCGACCATGCGCTCCTCCGTGGGCTTGGGATTGGGGAAACTGCGTCGTCGCGGTGTGCGTCTGAGAGAGAGGGGGGAGTTTGACACAAAGAAAGCCAGAGAGCGGAGGTTTTCTGGTTTGGCATTGCGCGCTTGCGGGTGATGAGAGGGCGTCGTGGGGAGTGGTTGGGGAGGAGCCCGCACGCATGGGAGGGGACGAGAGCTGGGGGCTGCGCTACGCGCATGGAACAGAAGGGATGGACAAACTCTCATGTCATAATATGTTAGTCGTTTGTTTTAGCGATAATTTCTAGTTTTTAGTTGAAATTTTACTGTAGTTAGGTTTTTTTACTGTAACTGATTTAACTTTTTGAGCATAATTAAGTTAAAAAAATGTAAAAATAGAAAAAAAATATGTTAACCCATTACGAATAATGCAAAAAACACGAGAAAAAAGAAAAATACAAAAAAGTTCAAAAAAATTTAAAAAAAATTAAAAAAAGACGAATTATTGAATAGTGAAAAAAAACTGAAACTGAAACGAGAGAGGAGAGGGATTAAAACGTTTGATTCTAACTTTTAAATTTAGTAACCACTATATTAGAACTTTTAACACTAGAATCAATCTAATAAAATTATATAGACCATAAAAAGGTTGAATTAATCTTACAACACGAATAATCCTGATTAGAACGCAGGAGAAAGGATGCGGTAAAAAAACGCACAAACCGCAGGAGAAATCACTAAGCAAAACGGAGGAGACGGAAGAGGCGGGTAGGGCGGTAGCGCAGAAGACGAACTAACGGGGAGGCAGACCATCGATCGCACATCCATATATACAAAAACCCCTCTCCTCGCACCCTCCGCCTGTACGGCCGAACAGACCGGACGTCGGTGAGCCAAGGGGAAAGCCGTCGTACCAGGATGAACAGGGCGACGAACCCCACCATACCGGCGAGCGAGACAGGCCAACGCGAGCCAACGACGGCATGGGTCACGTAAACGAGCGACAGCAGAGAAAGAGACCCAGGAACCGGCCCATGGAGCAGCGCCGACCGGCTGAGCAACGCGGAAGCGACACGCCCGGTAGCCCAACCAACCGGGAAACCGACGCCGGAGGAGCTCCACCGCAAAACGAACCATCCACCGGATGCATGGCGCCACACAAGTGGATGACTAAACGTACGGCGCTCTCCCAATCTCGCCCTTCTCCACGCGCCTTAGCCCTTAGGATTAGGGAAGATTCTCAAAAAAAAAAAGAGAGTAAATTTGTTGAGTGTACTACTATTTTTTAGGACACTGCCGTAGAAAAGTGAGTACTTTTTTTTTTACTTGCTTCAATCATCTTGGTGTGGTAGTGGAGTTAAGGTATATGGCTGGATTCGGTTTAGTAGTTTATGTCTGTACTTGTCTACAGAAACTAGTTTTTAAATAGTATATTTTTTAAAACAGAATTAATAGAAAGATTATAGTAAAAAATATACTTAGTGCGACTGTACCGACTAAAACAACATATAATTATTTTTTCTGTGCGTACTACCTCTCACGAACAACCAGAATTTAAATATTTAAGTTATAAGCTATCAGCCTCAAAGAACCCACCAACTAGGGTTCAAATATCAGTGATCACGTTTATATGAGTATGTTTCAGTAGGATTTTTATAAGATTTACAGATTTATCTCAGGCCTCTGTTGTTTAAATATGTGCTAAGAAGACTACTCCTATGTATATGATATGCATGTGTGATGGTATATGTGCATGTGCGTCTTCTTTGTAATAAAAAAAACAGCAGCGCGTTATATTATGAGTTACGAGAACTTGGACAGCTAGTCAGCCAGCTGTTTTTCTTAATTCAGGAGGCCGGCGCTCGAGCACTTGAGCTCAACAGAAATCTGAAGAAAACATTTGTTTTTGTTGCAATTTGCACTAACTTGTGTTAGGTTAGCAAGGCAGATGTCAGGATTCATTCCGGGTCCTGACAGCAGATCGATCGCATTAGCAGGTCGCAGGAACGAATAAACAACAGCCTTGTGCCGTACGTAACAATCGGCAAACGACCGGCTTCCGATTAACAGATGAAAAAAAATAGCTCGTAGGGTTCATTCCCCTTTAGCACTGTGATGGTTGAATCTCACTGTCATTGTCAACAATATTCATCATCATCATCGGCAAATTGCATGGTTTCCTTCAGAATTCAGAGTCAGAGGTTCAGCAAAGGCTGCACTGCATTTTCTCAATTTTCCTGTAGTTAAAAGGATTGACGAAAGAATGAACAGTACTGGTAAGATTGAGGGGGAAAAAGAATGAACCGTATGTTTGGGATCTCTTTGCATCAACTTTTGTGAATGAGTAAAAATGCCTAAAAATTAGAGAGAGACTATCAGACTATCTTCTTATTTTCCTAAACAGGTATTAGACTATTTTCAGGTGGTGAGTGTACTGTTCATGTTAATATAGACAAGAGGTACATAAGGAATCCTGCCACAAGCAACATGTAATTTGGGCTCTCCAACAGTGAACCACCTGCAGAGAAAAGGACCATGTTAACGCTTAACAGGGGACATGGACGATACGAATCAAACTGCAAAAGGAAATACTTGCTGCATTAAGCAGATGAGTGTCTATAATAATAGCACACGATGCTACAGCTCATCTAGACTCTAGAAGAATCACTCTACCCGTAAGCCATTTGTCATGGGTTGAGCACTTAGACGACGATCGTCAGGACAATTGATATGATAACCAAGTTTAATGTAACATAATAGCATATGCCTACGTTAATAAATGGGTTACATAGTGACTTAGGCCCCATTTGGAACACAAGAATTTCACAGATATTTTGCAGGAATTCCCGTAGGAACCAGGAAAATTTCCATGTTCCAAACTGGGCCTAAGATGTTACCAAGCAAAACCATTAGTTATGTAACTCCATTGTATACGGTGATAGTAAAATTTTGTTTAGAGTGATTGGATATTCAAAGCAGAAGTGGAGAAGTGGTAAATGATGAACTGCTTACCAATAAGATACATGTTCCTTATGTTCCATTCATAATCCCAGTGCACACTGTTGCACTTGACTGTCCAATAAGACCAGCCAAAGGAGGCTTCCCCGTAGACCTCTAATTGGGCTTTTCCAAATAATTGGTATTGACTTTTTGAAGCGTCAGTCACATTCCATTCATTTACCCACTCTCCTGAATAATGTAATAGCAGGGAGGAAAGAAATTAGAATAGAGCGTACCAATGAAATGGAGTACAAGAGGAGAATGACTGATATCTGGTATATAAAAGTCATTGTAAAGAGTTGGATGAATTGAGAAACCCCTATCATTAAATGGTAGACAAATTTTCAAATGACCTATATGAAATTTTTTGACAAAGTTCAATGCAGAGATAGTATTACATACAAAAAAACATTGTTAAAATTGAGTTTGCAGGACCTACCAATGAAAACAAGAGGTCCATTTGCGCCATTCAAGGCCTGAACTTGAGGCAGTCTGTTGTCATAAATGAACTGTATGTTCTCTGTTGTATTAAGTTTCTCAAAATAAGGATCAAAGAGATTGTAGTAATGCAAGTCTACGACAGTGTTAGTTGCACCCAGGTCAGCCTGATAAAGCTCCATTGGGTCTGCATTCCCTATCCTCTGGCAGAATATAACATAAGCTGTGTCCGAATAACTTCGTACAATTTGGTAGCCTGTTTTGTAGTATGACACTAGAGTATCTAGTGGGACTGCATCTGCAGAAGGTTCATTCAAAAGCTCAATACCTAGTAAAGAGGGGTTGTTTGCATACCTGCAGATAAAGACACACTACGTCTCGTTAGGACTGGGGAAATTGTGATATGTAGATTCTTCCTGTTCATGTTATTGCACGGATTGTCCCTTGTCAGTGGATTCAAAACATGGCTACTTGCTTTCGTTTATTTTCTGATTAGTGAACAGATTTAACATTGTTAACATATCTTCTAAAGTTGTCTCATTTTTTTTCAGAAATTATTCTAGTAACCAAGAGACTATATTGTTGAAAAAGAGAGTAACTTCAGGATATGTCAATGTAGTGCCTATTACTGCTCACTGTCCACTGCCTTACGTTTGTAAGATCTGTGAAGGATGAAAATGAGATATTCAAAGCCATTTTCCAACTTACTGGTGCATTTATCTACCCTTATGTTACCAACGGCATGATAAAGAAACCTTTCCTCCACATAAAGCAAAATTTTCTTCCTATAACAAACTAGAAAATGCAGTGAAAGAATGCATTTTATTGTTACCTTTGAGCAAGAAAATTAATGACATCCAATGTTTTCTCAATGTTAGTTGCTGAAGGCCAATCTACTGAACCATCCCTGCTAGCGCTGTGCTCTATACCGTTTTGAGATCCAGGAGCCGCATGAAGATCAATGATGCATTTCAAGCCATAAATCCTGATGTCAAAATCAGAACCTCCATACCATGCAGTCTCAAAACTTTAAAAGAAAAAATTGTGAATGTAACAATCAAGAACAGTTTAGAGGCTAGACCTACTGTGCCCAGTAGAATGCTCTATCGAGGGCATTCAGGGAACCACCAATAAATGGAGCAGGTGGATCAGGATCATATGCAATCCACCATCCAACTGGAATCCTAACTGCATTTATACCGTTTTGTGTGAGGAAATAGAAATCTTTTCCAGTAACAAAGCTCTTTTGGTGTTCCTGCAAATTGTGTAAAACAACATATGAACAACAGAACATACCAAGGATTGTATGGGAGAAAAACTCTGCACTACAAACCGGGAGGATATGACACAGCTCTGAAATTATGGAACTTACTGTCAAGACCGCTTTTGCTTGCTCAGGTCCATACCCATTGGCAAGCTGGTAATCTCCATGCAAGTTGTTGGCAACAATTGTCATCTCAAATGTTGCCATATCATCATCCCATCCTGGTTGGGAAGGATAATTTGAAGTAAGCTGATTATTGTTTGTGACCTGAATAATGGAGTATATGTCAACTTTCCTGATGGCACTGCTGAAACTTAAGCTGTTTAGTTTCATTTCTATCAGAAAGAATCTAAACAATACCTGCAAATAGCTCCCATTTAAAAGCTTGATATGAAGCATTGTATTGTTCCTTTCGATGTAAAATGTTTCAGAGTCTCCTGGTGAATCTGCAGTTGCTGAGATCACGTCCCCATTACTTGCTGTCAAGAACTGACCTTTGAAGCACCGGAATTGAAATTCATTATAAGAAATTCTCCACAGCTGAAAAGAGCGGAAAGAAGAATACAAATAGTATCAAACTCACATATGATTACCTTTAGTCTATTAAAATTTTTACATTATAATATATTATTTTCTTCAAGTATGTTTCTCTTCCCTCAAGTATGGTAAACTTATCTATCGACTGTCAAGACCCAAGAAAAAGGCAACAAATGAAGAAGAAAAAAACAATGGTTAACTTGTGTCATTTTCTAAAATTTGACCTTCTGCCACTGGGAATCACACATACATATGATAATTCTATCATCCACACATTGTGAAGCAATGTGTATTTTTAACCTGTAAAAAACTAAACAGTTTGGTTTTCCCCTTCGTCTCTCAGGAACTATACTGGTCCTTCAATTTTGTGGCAAGTCTAAAGAAACTTCTCAAGCTTTCTGAGCTGCGTCGGTGACTTAAAGACCTGATGGACTTAAAGTCCAAAGTTTCAGGGATCAAAATAACTACCCTTGAGAAAACGATTAGGCCTAAAATTGAAAAAAATGTTAGTTTGCTGTGCAGTTTTATCTCAAATCTCCAAAACAGAACCATTCAATTCCCAAGTAGGCACCAAAGATGTGTACTATCAATTCAGTTCCCATCGACAGTTCTAGCAATATGACAGCACAGGCTACGCACCTTGAAGGTTTCCCATAACGAAGCAGCATCCTGATCCACCGTCACATTCCCGCCACCGCCACCACCCACACTCAAGTACTTCTGGAGTCCCACAGACTTCAGTTGCACCTGCGTGCCATCCTAAAGCAAAAAAAAAAAAAACGACAGTCACATGATAAGAAAGCAAAATGCAGAGCATTATGCACAACATGAGTTCCAAGAACCAGAGAACAGACAAGCATGTCCCCGTTTGGGATGCCATCGAACAATGAAGGCTTGATCCACCCCTCCACCACAAGCCAACCTCCCAAGTTCACCCCTCTAACCTTGGTGAAGTCATTATCTGCAAAGACAAGCACACAAATAAAGCATTTTTTTTGTTTGACAAAAGAACAAATAAAGCATTAAGACGGGAAAAGATAGACTGAACCACGAGAAGAATTTTCAGCTGACGACGAATGTGACGATTGGAACACACACAGAAACCCAAAGATCAAGAAACAAGTGTAAGGGAGCCTCATGTGGGCAATGCATCGAACAGCCGGTGTGCAGAAGAACTGACTGAGGCAGGGGGTGGGGCACCGCACTCCGCACTTGTAGAGAAGGAAAAGGACAGGAGATTCCAAGTCTGTCCGGGGCAAAAAACCTGAGAGCGATGTGGCATGGTTGGGGAGGCAGGGAATATCGCCTTTTGCAATGCTATGATATACCTTCCTTATCGCAAAGTTCATCCCAAAGAAGGATGGAGACGCAAACGAACAGCACCACCAGCAGCTCGCTTTCCTTTTATCGGCTGCTTTTCTTGCTCTCCCGGTGGTGGTGGCGCGGCGGTGCCGCGGGTCTTCTTCGGTCATCCGATTCCGTGATCCCGTCCAGTGGTTCGGACTTCGGACGGGCTTGCTCGTTGGGACCTGGGAGAACGAGGTGCTCGGCTGCCTACCTCACGGTGGCCATTGCAGTGAGCGCGCGCGTGTATAACACATTCACACGCGAGAAATGGGCGTGCGTACGCAGCCACAGCCTCAGACAATCTGACAACAGCGGTTCGGCCCGGCTTTCAAGTCGGCTGCAATCACGTCCCTGATCAATTTAGCAGCGGTTGACGGTTTTACATATAGCTGATAATTTTTATCTATATTTTTAAGACAACAGCAAACAATGTATATGATTTAAAGCTCAAAAAGTTATTTAAAAAATTTATTTAAGAAATTATCCTATTTATTTTAATTGTTTGAAAAGCCAGAAATCAAAACTGAAAATAACAGGGCCGTGGGTAGCTTCACGATTCCTGCCCGGTGCGTGCGCACACTTCTTTTTGGGCCGGGCTCTCGACACGGCCGGACCGCTCGCTTCTCTTGAGTGGGGCTGGGCCATCACGCTCGCTGCTTAATTACACGGCCACACGTAGTCCGCGCCGCAGCTCCGCCGCACGGCCACACCGCGCCACCACGCTAGCTTTGATAGAACGAGTCTAATCATTTGAAATCTGTCCGTCGAGTGCTGGCATCACGGAAAAAAAAAGGGTTCGCCGGAACGTGGCACCCTGCCCGCAGCTGGCCGCGGTGGTCGTCGATCCGCTCGCACAGCCGCTCACTGGTCCGTGGCCTTCTGCCGCGGCTCAGCTCGATCGTTGTCGCGCGCTTGGTCACGGACTCGCGGTCGTCGCCCGCCGCGATACGCTTCCCTTGTCCAGCCTTGACGCATGCACGGCCATGGTCGTCTGCTCGTTTCGCCCCTACCACGTTTATCAGTTGCTGTATGCTTGGCCGCCGCCGGCCACTTGCCGGCCGTGGCCAGCTCTATCTGCCACGCAGCCACTAGGCTAGCCCCTTACTCTTTGTCGGAATATAATTAGGTAGGCTGTCACTGAATTTTTGTCTCTAACTAGCTAGCCGAGATCAGTACTGTACGCACGACGCACCATTCCATCGGTGTACAATACAGTACCTAGATTTGAGCATTAAGTATTGCTAACCATTGACAAGTCAAACTAGAACTGTCTGTGCAACATTCATATATTTTTTAGAATAAAATTTGTCAGATTTTGTGGATTGAATAGGAGATCCAACGTTCTTAGATTTGAACCACTTTTTTTTTAGGAGGTATGGTGAAATTCATTGAATAAATATCCAAAAAGATCATACCATGTATGTTGCATTCTCTGTTGACCAGTTTGTTTCTTCCAGCACTTTGCAATATGTACTAAACTATTAATAGTTACACACTTCGCAGCACACGAAAAGCGACCGCTGAACCTTTTCGCTTGTTGTTTAGTGGTTCTAGCATAAGTTTAGTGTGGAGTAGTTAGACTAATAATGCTCACTAAAAACAACATAACTGTACTATTTTGCCTTGGGTTAAAATTTTACTGTTGTTCATATATGTGTATACCACAGTTTGTACAGAAATATAGACCACCATGTACAGTAGATCATGTATACGCGTTTCAAGGTTCTGCTGCTCGGTAGCACAGCATCCCAATGGGCAGCAAACGCAGCAGGTAGGGCGTAGGCTGCTTTCGCGAATTGGCAAACATGCATGCACGCGCGCAACGTATACGCAAGAGCACGAAAAGAAACGAGTGTCACAGCATGCATATGCACGCATGCAAAAGACCAAAACGTAGCAGCTAGCCAGCGCAGCCTAATATCATTCTAATGGCTATACCGGTCGGCTCTTGAAATGATACATTGTGGTACCGAATTATACCGGTCATACCGATGTATTGTTCTGGACTGTAATATACACACACACACTTACATGTACACCAAAATTTAATTATAATATTATTCTAAATGGATAGTAGTAAAATCAAATATAGCATATAGTTCAATGAATTTAATAGATGGTATTATCAATTCCACCGATGTAGCCGGTATTGTCTGATATTAGGGCCAGTATGACCGGTATTGACCAGTATCGCTTCAGTATTGACCAGTATCGCTTCAGTATTGATCGGTATTGACCAGTATCGCTTCAGTATTGACCGGTATAGAACACAAGGCTGCTTTGTATCATTTGAGGTGGTGAAATGGTATATACGACTGACCATACTGACCGGTGCCAGTATAATAAGTTTGCTAATAATCAAGTGAAAGACAAGCCTAGGCTGGCGCGCAAGAATATTTGCACGGCCGTGGCTCTCACTGTTTTTCTTTGGGGCCACGCATATGCATTTCACCCTGAGAGAGGCGGAACTAGAAAAAAAATAACCGAGTCTCATTACTTTGTTATACATATAACAGCATATAAAATTTTTAAGCTATATTATGCTAAATAGTAATGTATTCGATAATTTTTAGCATTAATACTTCAACATAATAAATGATAATGTACGATGATAAAGAAGTAGTGATCGAAATGCTTATCAAAATAAAGAAGCTCGATAATAATATTGGTTAGCTACATCAAACTAAGAAACTAAGAATGACATCACAAACCTCAATGGCCTATTACAAGAGAACAAAATTACATAAAGTCTTACCAATACATCATCCAGCCTCAATAGCCTATTAAAAGAGAACAAAATTACATAAAGTTTTTAAGTAAAAAAAAGTAGAATGATTAAATATAAGTTAATGCATTAACTTTTAGTATTTACGTTTTTTTCCAGCTCATAAAGTGACAAACCGCAACATCAATGATAATTTTTATCAATTCTTGTTTTTCTATATAGAAAATAAGTATATCATTCATAAAATTATCGCCAATTAATTGAAAAAGTTAAGTAGATATTTGTATGTTCAACAGTTCAAGAACAATATAATAGAAAAATACGTTTAGTTGCTTACTTACTTGATATTGTGGTTAAATACTACAATTTTGCCTTCAATTCACAACGAGTATGTCGGTATTTCTAAAAATCAAATTAAAATCCTAAATTTTAACCCTACCATTCGACAAAAATCAATCAATAATTGTCACATCGAAACCCTAACTCAAAAATTCAACCCTTGTTCTTGAAACAAATTGAAAAAAAAGAAAGATTTAAAACGAAGTACGTACTGATTAGATTGACCTAAGCTTCCTTCAGCTGGCGATGGCACGAGGCAATAGGGACCAATTGGCGTCACGGCAAGATAGTAGGTGAGGGTAAGCGGTGGCGCTAATTTCTCCTGTTCTCCGGCGACCGCTCACTGCCTGGCTGGGTGCGACTGTGTGGCATACATGGTTCACATCTCCTAGCCAATCATGTGAGACAAATAAACATCGAGGGTTGCTACAAGGTGACATTCTTCGGAACCGATCAAATGAATGACATGGTCTATTTCGGTCCTCCCTCTTAGGCTGACTCAAGAGCTAGCTCGGCCTACTATAGTTGCCTCATGGACTGAGAGAAACGGAGGCTTTCTCGTGAACTGCTGGTAGCTACTGGGAGTTTGGGCTATTAGTACTCCCTTTGTTGGGCTTTAAAAAAAACCAGTGCATTGAGTTTAGACTAAGAGGTTTACACATGGACCTGGAATTGTTGATCTCTACTAAAAAATTTGTACACCTGGTATCCTGTGATACCGGGTCCAATAACTTGATTCAACCCGTGCCGAGAGGTTTGGTATAAGCGTACAAGGAAATTTGGATGCTCCGTCGCGCCGTGCGCCTACAGCCGCGGCCTGCGGGCGAAACAGTTTTGATGCACCCTGCCGCTGCGGCACTAAGAGACCATTATGAGTCCATGACCGGGCGGCCGCCGCATGCACGCTAGTTTGCAAAGATTTCCCTCGTGCGATTGAAGAGTGCGCGCGCTCTCTCTCTCTCTCTAAGGCACCAAGATCTGAATGCCAAATGAACACACCTTAGATTGCGTTTCGCAACGAATATAAAAAGGGAAAATTGGATTCATACCATCAAAAGAACAGATTGTTAGATATATACCATCAAAAGAATCTACTTTAGATATGTACCAGCAAAAGATATCACTTCTTAGCACTTACCACTACGTGAACTGAACGTTAATCGTGACCATTGTACCCTTGCTAGAAATGATTATATGGCTACACTCCAACTCCCATTCCAAAGAAGAAAGTAGTCTGCGCTCCACTTCCATTTCAGCAGCATTATAACAGGATATAAGAGGTCATATAAAACAATATTTTAGTAGGATATGACACAACCTCTCAGCAAAATATAACACAAACATTTGAGAATTATATAACACAATTTTGCCCCAATTTTGCTGCCATTTCAATACCATAATCGCAGGGTACAACTAATTTTTGCAAGTTCACCATAATCTGAGATAATACTGAATAGCCTTGCTCAAAAGAGTTGCACAAAAGACCACAGTTGACCAGCCATGCTCACACACAAAATAGAGTAAGAAAGCTAATGTTTCTAGCTAATAATGAGCCTTCGATTAATTCCTCCAGGTGAGATAGATGCCATCCTTCTGGTTGTAGGACCTGGGCTAGTTGGAGAAAGAGAAGACATGCTTCTTGTTGTTACACCTGGACTAGACATCACCTTTGGATCAACCATGGAGACTTCAACAACTTCAGGTTTGGATTTCCTAGGAGGTACAACATAAGTTAGATAGGGAACATAATGCATTACACATCAAGCATATTATTACAGTGGGATCCCTATTACAGTACCTTTGCTTTTTTGTTTTTTTTTTGGATGAGGTGGTGGAAGCTCTTGTTCTAATTCAGCTTGAGTGGCAGTACAACCCTTTTCTATATGTCCAAACTGAAAGCACCTTTTGCATTGATACGGGCCTCTTTTCCCTGCCTCTCCACTAGCCTTGATTCTTTTCTTCCTTGGTCTACCAGCAGGCCGTTCTAGCTTTGGAGGAATCATTTCAAACCCAGGGTCAAATTTTGGCCATTGAGTCTTGTCACCCATTGGAGTGACCACAAACTGATAAGCTGTCTTGAACCTCTCTACTGAGTACTAGTCATCCACAAAGTTCTCAATGTTAAGTTGTCTAACTTTCCCAAATAGAGCTATTGCATGAGTGCATGGTTTTCCAGAAATCTGCCATTGACCACATCCACAAGTTCTTTTCTGAATGTCAACAGGAACTCTCCAATTCTTCCCTTCTTTTGTTATTCCTGATATCTCGCCTGATATTGCATCACTCTTTTGAATTTCATAGTGCAGCTCTCGACTCTTCATGTTCAACTCATGTAACACACTTGGCAGGATACGCCCTTCCATTCTATTGGCTATCACTTGCCTTGTGTAAATCTTCTCCATGATCTTCTCCCTAATCTTATCCATCAGATCAGCAATTGGAAGGTCTTTGTAATCTTTTATCCAATTGTTGAAGCATTCTGAGATGTTGTTGTTCACATAATCAACCTTGCATTCTTTGGAGAATTTAGATCTGTTCCATTTCAGCTTGTGATGCCTATTTAAAAAGGGAATTGCTTTAGGACTAGCTGTTGCAATTTTTTCCATTAGTGTGTCATACCTACGATCTGTACATACCCATGCACAAGGCCACATATACTTCAGCACATCACCCTTGAATTTTTTTCCTGAAATTAGCCATGAGGTGCCTAAAACACTCACGGTGCTCAACATAACCTTTGAAGACCTTATTGACAACATATGCTAATCCCTTACAAGCATCAGTGTGAATTGTTAATCCAAGGGGAGTCCCAACTGCTCTTTTTAGTTGCGCCATGAACCATGCCCAGTTGGAATTTGTCTCTTTGCCAAATATCCCATATGCAACTGGATACATCCAGTTGTGTCCATCAACTGCAGTTGCCGTTGCTAGCTGGCGTTTATACTTCCCAATTAGATGAGTAGAATCAACCCCAAGATAAGGCCTGCACCCAGCCAGAAATCCATCAACACATGCTCTAATTGCCACAAACATCCTTGAGAAGTGCATTTTTCCATTAATCTTCTTGCAATCAATCTCAACAATGCTTCCTGGGCAACACTCTTCTAGTGCTGCTTTGAATCTCCACAGCATTTCAAAACTCTCCTCCCAAGTACCATGAAGATCCTCCATTGCAGACTTCTTTCCAGACCACACTTTGAAATATGACAATTCAATGTTGTAGTGTTTCTCCAATCTTTTCTGTAACTTCTTTGCACTCAAACTGGGATCCTCCTTTACAACATCTTTCACCTTTTCTGATATCCAAGCTACAGAAGCCTCTCGACCCTTCATCTTGCTTGTACTGGAACACGTGTGAACATCCAATTCTGAGAGTTTGACAATCATGAATGTGTTGCTTCCATGTAGTTTCTTTGCAAATACTCTCCAATTGCAATTTTCATCTGCACACCTTGCCCTGTACCTTTTTGTGTCACTATGTTCAATCCTACTCTCAAACTCATTTTTGATGGCATACTGCCTAATAGTCTGGACAAACGCACTCTTGTCTACAAATATGTTTCCCTCCTTAATGATTGGATTCTCTTTATCATGTGATGTGTGAGGCACAATAAAATCATCAAGCATAGTAGCCTCATCATCAGGAACAGTTTCAGTACCAAAGTCTCTTATTTCTAGAATAGACCTAGCCCTCTTTCTTTGATGCACCTCTACTTCAACTGGATCAATCACTACATGATCAACAATTTTGAAGTACCTCCACTCTTCATTTGTTCCAGTTGGCTCATCTCCATAAGGATCACACCCAACAGTCATAAAGTGCTCTATCTCTTCCTCATTAGCCATTGGTAGCCCTGCAGTTGTTTCCCCATATTCAGGTGCTTCTGCCCATGCAAATCCTCCATTCGGCACATCCAAATCATTGTCCATTGCAACATGCATCACCTCCTCTCCTATGTTCACTGCAGCAGGCATCTCCTCCTCTCCCATGTTCACTGCAGCAGGCATCTCCTCTCCCATGTTCACTTCAGCGGGCATCATCTCCTCTCTTATGTTCTGCTCACGTCCACCCACTACCATGAACAACTTTACTAGTCTAGATGCCCTTAACAAATCAAGAAGCTGAGCATCTGAAACCAACTTGCACGTCACATTATCCCCTGTTATAACCCAAAAATTTGCCACTTGATCGCTGCCCCATTTAAAATATAGATCAATATCTTTCTCTAAATCGATGATTGAGTACTCTTCTGAATGAACAAGTCAGCTTACTGTCCTACCCCGATTGTACTCCTTTCTACCATCCCGCATAGTAAAGTAAGCATTGACTGTGATTTGTACTCTACATGTACTCCTGCGATAACAATGGCACACGTAGAAGACAGAACAAATGTGATGCCAATCAACAACAATTCCAGGTCCTCATCCACTCATTAATTCCCTTTTGCAAAGCCATGTGTCTGCCCCCACATCCATCATACTAGCAAAATTGGTAGAAATTGCAAGAAATTACAGAGGTTCAGAAGAAAGGAAAAGGTTCTTACCCATCTGGCGTCTCAGAAGGATCCATACAGCTCAATTCGAGGTTGATTAATCAGCACTGATATCAATTCGAGGTTGATTAATCAGCACTGGTAAAAAGGAAAACCTAGGATTTAATAAAAAAAAGAAAGATGAGAAACGAAGAAGGGAAAGGCAGCAGCATCATGGAGGTAGGGCACACGAAGTGGTCACCTGAGATAGGTGCGCCGGTGGGCGGATGGTGCTCAGCAGCGCCGCGTTCGTGAGGAAGTTCAGGGAGGACGACCCGGTGCTGGACAGGATCGATCGGGAGATCCTGCGCCGAAGCCACCATGGTGACGCCGCGGCCGTCGGGAAGCTGTTCAGCTATGGCGGATGGTGCTCCGAGGGGGAGGTGAGGCTGTGCTCCAATCCCCAGGAGCCTGGCAGGAAGGGAGCGCACTAGGGAGGCCGCCAAGGAGAGGCGCCGCCGAGGAGACGAACACGCTCAGCGAGTCGCCCCAGGAAGCAGCAGCGAGTACAGGGTCTGTAGGGTTGTTTAGGAGAAGGGTAAAACTGGAACTTCTTACATACTGATCAGTTAAAAAAAGAGTTTGAGAGGAGGCGTACTAACAGAAGTAGACGGAATGGTAGATTTCTATAGTATCTTCATCTTTTGCTGGTATATATCTAAAGTAGATTTTTTTGATAGTATATATCTAATAATCTGTTCTTTTGATGGTATGAATCTAATTTTTCCATATAAAAAAGTTGCGCAGGCAAGTTGCATATGCAGTGCAGATCTTGCTCGGCCGGGCAGGCAGGTGGGCACAGAATTGGAGTCCGATTTCTGGGAGGAGGAAAGCCTTTTTCCTCGTGGTGGAATGCAGACGGTGCATGGGCTGCTGCGAGTAGACCATGGGACAAGCTACGTCTGCGTCGAACATAACCGAGCAATTTCCCGTGCCCCTAGGTTTGATAATGACAAATCGTTGCCAGGTCACGAACTCGTAGCCTTTTGTCAATCTTCTTATAGTACTTCCCCTGCGTCAAAGTAGCTTTGTAGGTGTAGTAGCCTCCTGCTGCATGCCCTTCTCCAAAGCAGGCATGGCAACCACAATGTCAGTCATAGCTTTTCAGAATATCACATACTTGCACTAGATGCCATGCTAAGGCGTTATTCAGAATAGCGATCATGTTAAAGAGTTGTTCAGAATAACATGGTTTAAGATTTTTTATTGTAATTAATTTATTTTTTACTGTAACTGAGTTGACTTATTTAGTATAATTAAATTTAAAAATAGAAAAAATATATTAGTCTGTCACAGACAATACAAAGGAATACGATATAAAAAAGAAAAGACAAAAAACCTAAAAAATCTAAAAACACCAGAAAAGATAAAATTACTGAATATTAAAAAAAGGTAGAAATCAGAAATAAAAACTGATTTTAAATCAAAATAAACAGAGCTTTAAATATGGCAAGAGATAGACGATATCAGATACTTTAAAATCAGCTACTTTTTTTTTTCAAAGTGCTGGTTCAGTTTGACATCGATTTCCCTTTCCTCGGATTCCCAAACCTTCATGTATTCTAAGCAGGTTCTAAGTTAAACAATGATATAACTAGTAGAGTACGTACAGTAGCGTCAAAAATGGCATTTTCAGTTAAAATATGCAGCAGACAAAACTTGGAAACATGAACTAATTAAAAATATTAAAGAAAGGAGGACGACGGAGTAAACAGGTGACGAAGGACAAGCTCTAATCAACATGGGGACTCTCCACGCACTTCTCTATTCATCACATCATAACTTTCTTAGCTCCATTCGATGGCATCTTGACATCAGAAAAGATTAAAAAAAGGAACTTTGTTGAAGAAAGCAAAGTGTACAGTACAAGTGCACGTAAAACCATACTCTTCAAGTTAACTTTGCGATCGTTCATGCACAATTGCTAATCCTAAGTAAATTCAGAAGCCAATTAATTCACCTTATCAATAAATTAAAGGATTACATAAGTAAATTTAGGAGCCAGTTCACTCGATCAATCTTTTCACATATCTGTCGTTATCAATCGATCTTACGCTCTTAGTAATGAGCATGTACATCTATGCCATAATTTCACAGCTATGTTGTTTACGGACCATAAAGCCAGTGTGTTGTTTTTTGCCCCTGGTCTTCAGAGATGCATGGGAAGGTTAGAGAATCTGTGAAGACATGTACGTGACCGGAGCGTGGGCAGAGATCTACACATACGCGCTAGGGCAAATGCACAGTCGTCGTACCAGTCTCCATGCATAGCAGACCATATCATACGTAAAGGGCAAGCTCCCGTGCTTGGCAACGTAGTGCTGGCTCTAGCATGCATGCCTGACTGCCTCACCTACATGACTCTCGTGACCGCCAAATAATTCCTCTCACAGTGCATAGGGACCAATGGATACGATCTGCATATGATGCATGCGAATTCCCTGTAGCTAGCTAGATATATAGCATCGGAGTGCGGCCAAGCTGAAGCTGTACTGTACCGTGCTGGCGACGCATGCAGCAGCCAGAGCCAGCAGGCGATCGATGACGACGAGATACGCTCGAAAAGTTACCGCACGGCAACATTCTGTTACCATTTTACTGCGTGTATGTGCCGGAGCTGGCTCCTTTGGTTGGCGCTATTGGGATGGGATGCATATGTCACGTATGCATGCATGACAGGACGTGCATTTTTCTGGGCGTGTTGTTTTTAGCAACGCGCTGGTGTTGCGTTTCCCAATGGCTTTGCATGCCGTCGCGTCGTCTCTGCCATCCGACCAAATCATGGCCTAATCACACCAAAATCCACGAAACTCCAAGCCTTTCCAAGCCCATCGATGGATCCCTGTATGGAGTATAAATTACTCGTCGCCTCCGAAAGGCTCCTCTGCCTTTCTCCCTCCTTCGCTCCATGTTACTTGTTGCCTTCTCGCCTCCTTCCCCTCCCTTCACGTGTCACGTCTCTCGCTCCGACCTCGTGACAAGTAATCGCGAGGCATTAGGGATTAAGGATACCTCATCGCTCGATCGACCTGGCCATGAAGGAGAGTTAGCTACAGATAGTCCGTCTCTTTCGTGTGTGGCTTTGTTTCTTGGGGGTTTCTTGATCAAGGCATGGCGTTGGAGGCCGTGGTGTTCTCGGAAGGATTCTTTGGATGTCACGCCATGGCGGCGGAAGGAGGAGGAGCTTGGAGCTGGAGCAGCCATGGGTACGGTGGCATGGACGGGATGATGGAGTTGGACGGGAGCAACGCCTACTGGGTCGACGCGGGTGCAAGGTCCTCCGCGATGACCCAGGGGCTTGAGGAGCCGGACGGCGGTTCCTTCGTGGCAGTGCTGCCGCCGGGGTACGGCGGTGGCTGTGGAAACACGGATGGTGCTGTTGTTGGACAGGAGGGCGCTGCGGCGGCGGCGGTGACGCAGGCTGCGGGGAGGAGGAAGCGGCGCAGGGCCAGGAGGGTGAAGAACAGGGAGGAGGTGGAAAGCCAGCGGATGACCCACATCGCCGTCGAGCGCAACCGCCGCAAGCAGATGAACGAATACCTTGCCGTGCTCCGGTCCCTCATGCCGGCCTCCTACGTGCAAAGGGTACGCCTAGCTAGCCAGGGCTTAATTAATATGAGGCTCTTGATCCACATTGTTAATCTTCTTAGAAGATAGGAGTGCTTCTACTGTAATTTGCCTACTTGATTGATTAGGTTTTGTATACTTTTCTTTCGGAAACAAAAGCACAACATATATAGTAAAACTGAAACAGCTAGCCTAGCTCATGACAAAGATGATCGAGTTGTGTGTATTGTTGATAGGGCGACCAGGCGTCCATAATTGGCGGCGCAATCAACTACGTCAAGGAGCTGGAGCAGCTGCTCCAATCCTTGGAGGCGCAGAGACACGTCCGCCAGGAATGCTCCCTCGCCCCCGGCGACGACTCCGCCGCGGTGCCCTTCGCGGGCGTCTTCACCTTCCCGCAGTACTCGATGAGCGCCGGCCGCTCCCCAACTACAGCAAACACGGCCTCTGCGGTCGACGACGGCAGTGTCGACGTCGGCGGCAACGCCGACACCGACGCCGAGGATTCGGCCTCGAAGCAGTCGGCCGTGGCGGACATCGAGGTGACCATGGTGGAGAGCCACGCCAACCTGAAGGTTCTGTCGCGGCGGCGGTCGAGGCAGCTGCTGAGGATGGTGGCCGGGCTGCAGGGGCACCGGCTCGCCGTGTTGCACCTCAACGTGGCCAGTGCCGGCCACATGGTCCTCTACTCTCTCAGCCTCAAGGTACATATATACGCATTCCCCAGCCTGCGTCTTTCGAAAATACTCCCTCCAGTTCAATTATAATTTTATTGTATTTTATAAATATATTGTAATACTAATTAGTGATTAAAATTACATTTAAAGGAACATATCAATGCCTAAAATCTTTTTGAACGGGAGGAGTACCACTTCTGTTCTTATCCGAGACCACGGTGAAACACACTAAGCAGCTAGCTAGCCTCGCTTGCCGTGCATTGTCTGGGAGGACTCCTCCAAACCCTTCCCACTCTGCGTGTTTTTAATGTAGTTGCATTGATTGGAATGCAGTTTTACATGGAGTACCGAGCACGTAGTAGAAACAACAGCCACTCCATTTTTGTTGTCCAAATTAATGCATGGATATATATGAACTCCTCTGTCCCGTTGATGGCTGCTGCAGGTGGAAGACGACTGCCAACTCTCGTCGGTGGACGACATCGCGACGGCGGTCCACCGCATCGTCGAGACAATCGAGCAAGAGGGGTAGCAGGGCTGTGGCTAGCTTAACTAGATCAGGAATATTAGCAATTAATGCCATTGCATATGCATGTAACGAGCTAGTACTACTTACTGGCTTCTAGGAAGCTAGCTAGCAATTGCTCTGTGTAACTTCTGTACTCTACCGTTTTATGCATGTATATGTTTGATTTTTTAGGCTATAATTTATAGTTTTTTTAATCATGGTTTATGACTTTTAATTGTTCACATAACAAGAGCATAGAGATAGAGACTTACGTGCAATTTTAACCGATATAAATGAATTTACTATAGTATATACTATAATTGATTTATAGACTCTATCTTAAAAAATATTTTATTTAAATGCTATATAGATATGTATGTGCGTATATTTATATATGTGTGTATATTTCTACGTACATGTGTTGTGCGGGCATGGTCAGCTGCGATGTTTCGTCGATGACGACCCACGCGAACGTTCCGAGTCTTTTTGACGTCGTACAATCGTACGTAGACACGACGTTCCCTGTAGGCACCGGCGTTGTTCGACTCGTAGGATCCAACACGATCGACAGGCAGGCACAAGTGCAGAGTCTTCAGGGCCCTGTTCGCCGCGTGAAGCATCGCTCCCCATCAAACAGGACAAAAGATTCCAAGGTTTTGCCCCGCCCTGCCTCATTTGCCTGTGGCCGTCCACACCCACTCAATGGCAAGTTCGGTGGATTCGGCGGCCGGCCGGCCGGCGGCCCACTGTGCAGTGACTGCCCGGTCACATAGTGTGCCGCCCCGATTGCGCTGCGAACGCATCTACCGGACGGTACGTTTCACGGAATTGGCAGCCCATTGAATGAAATCTGGACAAAAGTAACATCATTGCAATGAAAAATTTCAATTTTAACCTCATACACACGTAAATTCCGTTTGTAGCCCCCGGTCGACCGCACGACTCGCCATGCGCCGACACGTGTCCGGTCGTGCGGTCCGGGACCGCATGATCGCACTGTAGCTAGGTCGTGCGGTCCCAGATCGCACGACTCAATTGTTCATATGGTTTTTTTTTCATTTTCAGATCGTGTGCGTTACGTAGCACTGGGCACGGCCTGGTGAAGGGTGCGTGGCTTCATCTGGACCGTCTGTTGGATGATGGACGGGCCAAGTGTTTTCACTGGTTTTATGGCGTCTGTGCGTCCAAGTAGCAAAGGAGGGTACTTTACGCTTTTTAGTTCGGGTGGATAAGCTACGGTATACTAGGCGATTACACTATTCTCATAAATTCTTATGAGATATATACTAAATTGCATATAATATTACGTTAGATCGACTCAAATGAGAAAGGAAATATTTCAGTACACCTGTTGCAACAAGCAAGCATAACTGTTCATACCCGGTGAACAGTTGGGTCGTGCGGTCCCGGACCGCACGACCTAGCTACAGTGCGGTCGTGCGGTCCCGGACCGCACGACCGGACACGTGTCGGCGCATGGCGAGTCGTGCGGTCGACCGGGGGGTTACAAATGAAATTTACGTGTGTATGAGACCAAAATTGGAATTTTTCATTACAATGATGTTATATATGTCCAAATTTCCCATTGAATAGTGGCCAAGCATGTAAGATGGTACAACCTGCCTCCGATGCAGTACCCTTGTACGGCGGTCACTGTTGGCACACTACCTGAACAGTACTTGGCCGAACCTAGCCCTTGGATTCGGATCTGACAGCCGGTGGTGCGACTGCTTAAGCTGCAGCACGCTAGCGATTACACAGGAGGCAAGTCCATCGAAATCGGAATGGCCCGACATAATTTAGCATTGTAATATTCCATGGCACTGCCCGCAATCTTGACAACCTTACCAACAAAACCCCATAGGTATTTGCTTGATTTGGCTTCCTAAAATAGGCCACACTCAGCGCATAGCGATATTTCAATATATACATACACACACAATGGTATATAATATATAAAGTAAATTTATTATCATTTATTAGTTTTAAAAGGTATCGATTTGAAAAGAAATTAATTGATTTAGCATACTGAATTAATAATAACTAGAAAGTCTTAATCATGAATAGAAAGTCTTAATAATAGAGTCTGAGCACTATGGTACCTCTATTATTTAGACTATATATCAATTCTTTGCTTAAGATTATAGAAGTGAATGAGGCATTAACCAGAGAGTTGCACCTGCGTCAACCAGGAAGGGTTGACGAGCCATTTCTCCAAAAGAAGAATACGAGGAACGTTTCACGAAAGATCATGGGCAGGCAAGAGGAGCGACGCTACTGAACGCTGGAAATTAAAGCAAGGTGATGGCGGTCCTGTTCTTTTATTTTAAGGTGGATTTTGGTTTCTGTTTTCCTAAAAGCTAAAATAAATAGAATGATTTTTGTAAATAGTTTATTAAAACAGATTTTTTAAATAACTTTTAAATTTAATATATCATCATATTAACGTCTTGTCATGTATTGCTGTCTTAAAAATACAGAAAGAAGTATTAGCTGCAACCAAATCCTAAGAGAACATGGACGGCCAGAGCCGGAAACGATAGGAAAAGACGCGAGCTGGAAATGACAGGAAAAGACGTGCTGTTCGTGTCGTCCCATTGACCCTTGGGATAAGGATTCTAGGACAGAGCCCATTTCCCTGACAGACCCCTTCCCCTTTTCTCCGTAAGGATGATTGATCCAACAGTTGAAAGGACCGCTGAAATGATCCGACGCTCTCGAGATGTTTTTTATCTGGTGATTGGACCAATGTCACAAGACGGGGTACACGTGGTGCGTGCTCCCCACCGCTGAAACTCACTAGTGTTTGGTATATAAAAGAAAAGAAAATCATTACCGATAAGACTTACGCCCCGCTCAACTCAGCCTGTGTCATTGTGACGGTGACAATTTTTTCACTGTAGCTTCAGGACCTGCTAAAAACATCACCGATAAGACTTACGCCCCGCTCAACTCAGCTTGTGTCATCACGGCGGTGGCGATTTTTTTCACTGTAGCAAGTACTGTAGCTACAGTACCTGCTATAGTAAAATTTATTTTTTGTTTTTTTTTTCATTTTTTTTTAAAAAATTTACTTATACTTTTTTTCGTTTTTCATTTTTGGTTTTTTTATATTTTTTACATTTAATTATACTCAATAAACCAACTCAGCTACAATGTTTTTTCAGCCAGCTACAGTATTTTTTTAGCAAAAGCCAAAAACCATCGCTATTCCGATCACCCCCTTAGGTCCCGCTGGATTAAGCTTCGATTTTTAGCTTCTAATTTTCTAATTTTACTTTTTTCTAGTTTTTAGATTTTTTATCTTTTCTTTTTTGTATTTTTTGTATTATCAGTGATAGGTTAATTTATTTTTTCTATTTTTAAAACTTTTAAATTTAATTACATAAAAAACTATCAGCAGTTATAGTGCAAAATAAACCAGTTAGAGTAAAAAATAAACCAAAATAAGCAGCACCTTAAGGGTCTATTGGTATTACCTTTTGCTGATGGTTTTTGACTTAAAATGATGAATAGTAGTGGTTGATAGAAACGGTTAATAGAAGCCAAGGTATTCATATTGACTTTTTTGCTAAATGCATTATGTAATAAAAGAGAGGGTAAACAATAGTGCAACGCAAGGCACTATAACATTCAGACCACCATACAACTTTTGGAATTATGACATAATAAAATACATAGTGTGTTACAACATATGAAAACATAAAATGGCAGATAGTAGTGGCTGATGAATAGTGGTGACTCATAGAAGCTGGGACGTTTATATTATCTTTGGCTTTTGTAAGAAAAAGCTAGAAGTCAAAGTCAATACAAACAGACGCTAAGTCTCTAGCAAGAAGAAACAGAAGCTCGTTTTGCTTTTGTTTGAAATAACTGATCTTTGTATTCTTCTAAAAAATAAATGTCCTATAAAGTTTTTTTTATAATAATAATACTCTATGGCCATCTGAAATGATGAAATGCTGACATGGCAGACATTATCGATATTTCCAATGGCATACCTTCTTGTCTGCACCCTAATTTTAGCTTCCTATCACCAATTGGTTTGCCCATATGGGTGATAGATGCACATACACTAGTTCGTATGATGTAGGGCAATTTCCTTATTTGTCATGAAAAGTTACCTTTTTTTGTTATGCTACTGAAAACCTGGTTTTCTTTAGTGTCACTGAAAAACTTTTCGCATCCCTTTCATACCACTTCCATTAGCTCTGTTAGGTCACTTAGCTATTAGCACATGAAAAATTGTCAATTTTTTAAAATACCCATCTTGCTCCTCTTGTCTTCTCCTTGCTGCCACTACCACGCCCAGAAACTCTTGAGCTCCACCTTGACAGCGTTTGCTCCCACATCAGATTTGGAGGTGGAGGAGGATGATGTTGAGATGCTAGGGCCAGATCTAGAGGTGAAGGTACCACGACGTTGTCAACGAAGAGAGAGAGAGAGAGAGCAGAGCTCTCCTTTCACGTGCACAGGAAAGACAAGCAGGGCACAAGCAAGGCGATGGCCACCACCGCCATTGATTTGCTTGGTCGTCCTCTCCATCATCTTCCTTCGCGCTGGACACCTCATTCGTCGTCGAGTCCAGGGGCCGCTGCCACCTGGATTCGCCACTGAGCAAGGCTGTTCGCCTACCGTTCCGTTCCCACTATGACATCTCAGTTCAAGATGATGCTGCTTGTATTCATATTTCCATTGCTGCATATATTCACATTAGCCGTGTATTCACATTATCATGCTACATGTATTCACATTAGCGAACATTGTATATATTAATGAATCAGTTAAGCGCTTCATTTCTATGAGCTTTCATGGTATCAGAGCTTTAAGTTCTCTTGCTTCCAAATCCTAGCGCCACCGCTCATCTTCCGCTGCACTGCACTTGAGAGGAGCGTCTCTATTCCCGGGGGCGGCCATTTCCTCGCCGCCCTGGCGGCGTGGACGGCATCATTGCACCGCTGACTCCGACGTTATCAACTCCCACACCGCACCACCCGGCCGTTACTACCTCTCCTTCCCCTCCCTTTCTCCTTCTTTCTCCCCTACACTACCCCGGTGCCACCTCCAGACCCACTGTCGCCAGCGGCTTCCCTCACAGTCGGTAGCCTTCCTAGCTCCCCTCTCCTTCCTCCATCTCGTCGCCACTGCTGTTCCCCTTCCTCTCTCTTTCACGCTCTTTCTTTCTTTTGGTCTCAGCCTGCCATTGCTCTAGATCCACTGCCTCCGGTGGTTTCCTCGCCACCGACGTCCCTACCTTAGGCTGCCCCTCCTCCTCTTCTTCCACCTCAAAGCCACCACTCTTCTCCTCTATCACGCCCTCCTCCTTTTCCTTCTCTAGGCACCACCAACCCAATATACTGCCTTCGGCTGTCTACCTCACCGCTGGCCACCTCCATAGCCGCCACCTCACCTACTCTACTCACTCCTCCCCCTTCTCTTAACTTGTGTCACTGGCGTGATCTCTCAATGTCGGGGGCTACCATCGTCAGCCTTTCTTCTCCGTCCCTGAAGCTTCGCCCCCGCCTTCACCGGTGTCGGCAGGCACGGGCTTGCCAACCCCTTTTCCTGACGGAGGCTTCAAGGAATTATGGTTTAGTTTGAATATCTGACCCGCTCCCATTCTAACTACGGGGGTGTTAACCTACCATCCCATTCCTACTGTAACGTCTCGGTTCAAGATGATGATACATGTATTCACATTACCATTGTTGCATGTATTCACATTACCATTGCAACTTATATTCATCGTAGTGACCATTGTATATATATCCTTGTATATCAATGAATCAGTTAAGTGCTTTATTTCTATAAGCCTTCAAAGGCGGTATAGCTCGGAGTGCGGCCAACTTCTTACCCACTTTCAAGCTCCAGATCTAGCTTCCATGAGCTCCAAAGCCCCCAACGCTAGTGTACTAGCAAGCTGCAGTGCGCCTCCATGAGTTGCATCAGTGGAATGGTGGTAATGGTTGCCGCTCCTCTCTCTCTCACCTCGATTCGATAGTGGTTAGAGGGGAGGAGGCCGATAGAAGTGGGGAGAGATCTGGTGGGAGGAGGGGAGGAGACCGGCGATGGGAGGTGGGGCGACAATGACTAGGAAAGAGAAGAGAGCGATAGGAAGGTTGAAGAAGAGAGGAAGAAGAAAAAGAAAAAGGGTCAAGGGGCATAATTGTCTTTTTGCACCTCTGATAGGGACAATGTCATAGAGGGGTGGTGGAAGTGGCACGAGAGGGAGAGAAAATTTGATCCAACGGCACTCGAGCAAAAAGCAAAATTTCAGTGACATATGAAGGAAACTGGTAACATTGTATGACAAATAAGGAATTTTCTCTATAATGTACTAATTCCTCTTCGATTCTTTACAAATTTCGTATGCACTTCAATTCATGATTCGACTGAACTACTGAATTCCTCATGTCCATGCAAGTAGATCAACACCATTAAGTTCACATAGTCCCTCTGAATGCATCATCGCTAAACATATAATATTAAGTAGTCATTACAAATGTCTATATATGGTTTATAGTGTCGATCTACTCATATGGACATAAGGACTCCAATGATTCAACTGGATTATCAATTGGAGCTACGGATGAAAAGTCATAAATTTGGAAAGATCAGAGAGTGATTAGTACAAGTAGGACTAGTGTATGTGCCTTATCACCAAACAAATTGGCGATAGGAAAATGAAAGTATTACAAATTGAAATTGCGACAAGGTCTATACCACGTCAGCCTGTCGCCATTTCAAATGTAAAAACACTCATGTGGCAACTGAGTATTATTCTTGTAAAAATTTTCACGGTAGGTTTATTTTTGAGATACAAATACAAAATGGGCTACTATTTTTATAGAAAAACCAGAATCTCCTCCCTTTTAGTCAGCAGTCAATGGCTAGTTGTGCCAACCAAACTCAACAGCAGAATATGAGAAGAGCTAGTCACTTCGTTGAAAAGTGAAGGAGAATGCACCAATCAAATCTTACTATTGGAAAGTAATGGCAGATTAGACAAGAAAGAACACAGCTAAGAAGAACAGGCCAGCTCATTACCCATGACGACATAGGTATGTTCTTTGCGGCTTCTAAAAACCGCTTTTAGCTTTTGCTACAGTAACTAACTTTTAAATGGAGTATTTTTTTTAAGACGGGGTCTACAAGTTAATTATAGTACACGTTAAAAAACTAATATCTGTATCTTCAAAAATTGCAAGCGAGTATCTCTCTTTCCGCAATCTCTGTCGCAAACAGCCAAAAAGTCATCAGCCGCAGCCAAAAACCACCAGCCGCAGCCGGAAAGAACAGGCCCATAGCCTCCAAGGGTTGACTTCCAAAAGTTCAGCTGTTAAAGGCTGAACACAGCAATAGCTTGGGCACTAAAGTGCAGCCACATCTCCCGTCCAGTTTCTATCAAAAAAGGAAACAGAAAATAGCATTGGCCACGGTAAGTACTTGTGACTGCACAGCCCAAAATGTGCAGGCAACGCAGCCATATTTTTGATCCACGAAGTAAATTTGGGACAGCAAGACTGGTCAACAGTTAAGCACAGAGGTAAGTGCTATTCAGCATGTCCAAAAAGGGCGACATTGAGTTTTGGTCTAACTCGGTCTCATTCAGAGTTGAAAATTGTAACAGAATCAATATAACACAGATAAAGTCAGCATCAGAAATTCTACAGGGTAGCAAAAAAGCATTACATGCTTCGAAGCTACGTCCTAGCCCATGTGGAACATTCAAGCTCATGTTAAAATAACTCAAAGCTCAGACAACTAGATTTTTAGAGGTAACATACTAGCATGGCGAGACCTAATTTACAGAACTAACTCAATAGAACACGAGACTTTGGAGGAACTAGACATATTTCAACATATAAAGGCAAACAGACAAGTTGCCCGACAGCTTTCTCATTATATCATCGGATGTTTCCAAACCCAGGCCAATAAGTTAGATGTTTCAGTGGCCTACTTCGTATTTGATATTTTTAGCTGCTGTCTGAAAGGAATATAAAGGAATCACTTGGAGTGGGACCAGAACATCCCTAATAAACACGGCAAGAATAACTTCATAAAAATGATTCCCGTGTCTACAATATGTCGGACGGAAGTATCCCCTAATTCTTTAGATCACAGGGACATTAGTAAATCGTAGAAAACTGACAGGAACTTTTAGATCCACGGGTGAGGTCTTGCAGAGAAACAACTTCACTGGAGATAAAAGCTTAAGGATGCACTAAAAAGATAGGGACAGAAAGGACCCCAGCTCTTCCGCCATACTCCAAACATTTAACCCAAGTTAGCTCCACGAAATTCGCTATGTTCAACTAACAATATGCCAGTTTCACCACATGTATGTCCAGATATCTACGTCATGTAGATTTTGCGCATATATCTCATTCAGATTCTTTTTATTTTTTTTCAACACAAGTTCATTCATAATTTCAGTCAAGTCTCCTTTCCAGGGCAAAAACGTTTCATGGTGTATGCAAAAAAAAAAAAAAAAACGTAAACATAAGCAGGAGACATTTTGTTTGGAGAAAGTAAGAAGCAAATCTACAAAGAAACATGCAAGCTAATTTTATTGTTTCATTAGTATAATATGCGGTATAATTGGCTTATTGCTCACCAACCTTTCATGCTACATGTGCACATTCAGAGAGTAAAGTTGATGCCCCCATCAAATAGCATAAAAGCAGCAGGCAAATTAACACATTTGCAGTTTTGTCTCTCTTGATTCCTAATCAAAACAAATTTACTTGATGAAAGAGATTTGGTACAAGTATAAAATACAGGAACAGCGAGACAGATAGTTGAGTGGCAAGAAGCTTCTTGTGAAGCTTGAGCATAACAACTAGTCATAACAAGTTACAGGCATCTACATCTTTTGATCCAAGCAAAGTTCATGGACTCTCCTAAACAGGAAAGCAGTTCCGGTCTAATATATTGAAAGAAGGTAACTGCCTTACCGGATTCTTTTCACGTGAATTCATAAAATGTTGTTAACTATCCTCCATTTGAGTCCCGAACTACTGATGTCCACCCAATTAGAAGGCATGTGTTTGAATGAGATAAAAAATTGCAGATATGAGAATAACTATCCAGCAGCTTCCCACGATAACCTTATTCTGATGAGTTTAATATAGTTTAAATAAATAAAACGGTTCATCAAATATGTATTTATGCACATCCTGTCTCCTAAAATATGTGCTAGCAGGGTGCAAGAACGCGCACCAGGAAGTGTCCTCAAGGCAGAAATATGTCAAACGTTCAACTTGTTAGGCCAAAATTTGATACTTTCCCCTTCTCATTTCCACATTATGAACGTTTTGATCCATAAGCCCAAGATTACTAGCAACCGGAAGCAAATACAGCTAGCAGAGTCTTCAGGCACTGGGTTCAGAATGATGGTATGGATCAGTCATCAGTGAGAAGATATGTCACCGAGATGCATGTAATACAATGATGTACACCACATAATTAAGCCATTTCACAAGATTGTCTATGAATTCAATATTTTCTATTCAAAAAAGTAGTAAGAGTAATTGGACAACCTTCAAGATCTTGCTATAGATTGTCTCTAGATAGATGGAATATGATCATCATAAGCATCCTCATCACTTACACATTCTTAGAATCAAATAAGATCAAGAGGGAAGGAGAGAGGGCAAAACACATACCACAACAAGAGCAAAATCAACAAGAGTAAGAACATATGATGGATGATGAACAAGACTAATCTATTGCAACTTGTATATGAAGCTTTTACAGCCACTCCACCTTCAAAGATAGAGCTCTCATAAAACCATTCACCCAAAGTTTCCACCACAAGAAAATCTCTCAAGCTCTAGTGAATGGATGGTGGTTGGCCACATGCCTCCAACCCATTCCACTCATATATATGGAGCAACCAGCCCATATTTAATCCTAACCGATACTATGCATTAGTACAACTGGAGAAACCTGTTAACCCTTATACATTAAGTTTTGTACTCATATATGACTTATGCACACTTCTCAAAGCGCATAAACCCGAAGCCGTTAAAGAGCAAGTTTCCCATGCACTTAGCCTCCTTAACATCTTCTTAACCTAAACCTCTTTCCCAACACCCTCCAAGCGATGCGATTTTGGTCCCATCGCCGTTTCTAGTATTTTGGCTTCCTCGCCAAAACACTCTCATTTTGACTGTGGACCTCACATCTTCTCTAAGCCTAGTCTATGGTCATCTCCTTTGCAAGCAGTCCCCATGCCTACAACACCTCATTTGCATTAATCAGACCATTTGATAAGTCGTTGCTTGAACCTTCCCTTCAATATTTTTAGTCTTTCCTATGCCTTGCTTAAGCTCAATCATCCCACCCGACTTCCTTGACCGTACCTCATCTCATCCCGAGCTTAGTCTCGGTCCACACCGTCGATCATAGTTGCCTCCAAGCTTCCAACACATCAAAAACTAAGAAATTGTTTCTAGGCACTAGTTCTTTACAACTTAATCCACATTAGTCTAAACATGCTTTATACACCATGAATGCAATAAATCCAAAGCATTTGAGCCAATTCTAAACTCAAATACTAAATTTCACTGACCTGAACTTTGCCTGGCTGGTTTGACCACCAACCATTGGCTGGTCTAACCACGCTAGTCAACTCTGGTCAAACCTTGGTAATATGAGCTGGTTAGACCACGACACCTATGTTGGTCTGACCGCTCGGCCATATTCTCGGTCGGCCCTCTAACCATTTGCTGGTTGGACCACTTACATTTTCTCTCACGCACACAAGTGAGCACCTCTCTGGAAAATAAGTACCGCCAACTAGAATCCGGTATGATCGAACCCCAGTCATACCGCACCATAAACTCGATGCTGTCACACTCGAAGATTTTGGATTAAATCTAGGAGGATCAAAGCACTCAAAATCCAAAAGTGCAGATGGTCAATTTGACTACCAACTGGTGGCTGGTCTGACCACTCCCGCTGGTCAGACTGTCTATTTGGCCAGTCTGACCGCCAAGCACTGATAAGGCTGAAAACTTACAAACTCTTGTAAATTGAAACTTCAACTCTACACTATTGCCAATTGTTTAGCATATATAAACCATATATATTCTCAACATGGTTCCACGGTTTGTTTGCTCTCTTGTGAATTGTGACCAAGCCTCTTTGGCTCTTTGTTGGTTGATCACCTAGGGCGCAGTGGGTGCTTGAAGGTGTGGTATACACGGTGGTGCCATTCTACAAGAGAGTCGTGCATGTCGAAGGTATATATACGCAACTCAATTGTCAATACCGGCTATTGTCTATCTCAGACTCACTCACCTATAGTCATTCATCGTTCACCTGCGAAATACAAGTGGATAATCTTGAATAGAACTCAGTAGTAATCATTGTGGAGTTCATGAATTACTATCAAGTAGTTCATTGCTGAGTTCATGAATTGCTAGTTTTCAACCAAGTAGAAATTATTGTGGAGTTCATGAATTGCTACTAAGTAGTTAAAAAAACTATTAAGGTGTGCTATAAGTCTGGAGAATCTTATTGCTGTGGTCTGGCTGTTATCTCAGACGAGACAGTGGGAAACGTGGAGACTGCTGTCGAGGTTGTGGAGCATATAGCTGAGGTAACGAGAAGCTAGCTGCTAATGTGGCGGACCAACTTCCTGAGGATGGGTCTGCAGAAAGCAGAGGAGAAGGTTGAGTACATTGCTGAGAGTGGATAAGGACGCAGGGAAGGTTGAAGCCATCCTTAAGGTTTGCTTCCATACTATTATTTTATTCTTCAAGGCTTGATACTAATATCCTATTATATTTCACATATGATTGGTAATATTATTTGAGAATATTGTACAAGTGCAAATTAGCAATTGGCAATGCTATATGATAAATTGTTAATACTAAAGATTGAAAATTGATGTATGCAACTTCCTTTTGGAGAGCATAGGACACTCCTACAGTTCTATGTCCTACTTTCTAATTTCTGACCATCTCAGTCATTTAGACTGGTGAGCTTTCGACTTCAAGTTAGTTGTTTCTTGTAAGAAACCAAGGCCGGTTTCAATATTTCTGGTGTTACTCTTACTCCACACTAAAAAAATCTGATGACTCAAGGGTTGGAAGATTATCTTAGTTGGTATTGCAAAAGGAGTACCATTATAGTTTCATTTCAAACTCATTATGGTGACATTATCACAAATTTTGTAAAGCAGTTTACTATGCCATACAGTTTGCGATAAATAGTTTGCTTTCATCATTCCAAGAGGGATTAATGTTTAGCCTTCTTATGTCATTACACTTTATGGAAGACTGAGAAATAAGTTAACCAACTGAATTATAAAAAAGATGCCTACAGACCCGTAAGGTCCCTTGTATAATTCCTTCTCTTGTCATGAAAGCATCGAATGTCTAATCTTGTTTTAGAAGTAATGTGAAAGAAACCAAGGATGAAGGTATTAACTTTTTATGGTACTTCTTGCTAATACAGATTGACAACGACAAGATTGACGCCGAAGTAGAGCCTGTCATCAAGGAGATTGAAAAGGAACTCAAACAAAATCCAACATCCTATGATGAAGTAAACGCACAGATATGATCACTTGCCATGTATAGGGGGGAAGTGTTGCCATTGTATAAATTGTCTAGTCTTTTTCTCTTTTGAATGACTGCTTGTACATATGTGTGCCGTTCTGTGTGAGTTACACCATGACATAGTATGGCATGGTGACGGCGTGCTGGGTGCTCGAAATCGAAGCTGAAGTACACACCAAAATAGAACGATTGGTATGCTATCAAATCATGAAATGAATAAACACATCCTTGGCATGTGGATTTCAGCTGCGAAACTAGAAATCCCTGAGTTGTCACTTTCTTGCCAAGAACTCGTTGAACTATCTAATTGAGTTCGTACTTGTATCTCTGTATGTTGGTTACTGATAGTGTAAGCTGTTCCTGTAATATGAAGTGCTACTAACCCCACGAACTGTCAAATTAGCATACTTGTGATATGTGAAGGAAGAAGGATACAACCATGCTGTGACAGTTAACCTGCAATGCTATCTATGCCCTTGAAGGCTTGAACTCTCAGGACCAAGCTCACTGCTCACCTGTGACAGTCTTACAGAACCAAGCTCACTGCTCACCTGTCTATCGCGCGCGCAAGATCCAGGGCTGTCGCTGAGACGGACGGCGACTTGGCGAGACACCGGCCGCGAACGTCTTCCCCGCTGCTTGGGACATTAATCCGGCGAGCCTAGCCCACGCTTCGGATATTTCGCCGCGCCGTGCGCTTCCTCGCGATGGCTCTCCCCCCCGCCCGCCTCCTCCTCCCCTCGCTTCCCGCGTGCCAACCGCCGCACTGCTTCCCCAAGCACTCCACTACAACTTACCACGGGCGCATCTCTTTCATTAACGCCACGACCGCCTACTCCGGTAGCCGCGCAGCCTGCGCTGCTAGTGCCTCGGTGGCCCTGGCCCCCGCGCCGCCGGCGCCGGAGAAGGAAGAGCCCGTGGGGCCGAGGACGCGGCTCATCGCGCAGAACATCCCGTGGGACTGCACGGCCGACGACATGCGCGCGCTCTTCGAGAAGCACGGCTCCGTCGTCGATGTGGAGGTAACCGTTCGTTTCCCTTGCCTCATCCGCTTGAAGAAAAAAGAAATCTACTGCAAATTGCGAGTAGCAGTAATCCGGTGAGATGAGAATTTACACGGATTGAGCATTTGCCGTAGGAAGTAGCAGTACTCTATGGTTGCTTGAATCAGAGATGGTATTGGTTGACGAAAGAACCGAAATGCATTCGGTGTGTCGACATGGACCTCATGGTCCATTTGCGTGCAAGAGTAGCGAGTTTAGACTAGTGATCATTTCAAACTTGGCTCTGCTTAAGTAGTAGCGAGATTGTTGAAATGGTTCTACTGAAGTGGATGCATTCTAGCCTGCTTCCAAAGAGTGAACTGTTACTCAAGAAAAACACAGTAAAGTGGCCTAAAGTTTCCCAATCCTTTTTACCATTGTGGCACTGTACAAAAGGAAATATCCTGGCACAAATTTGGGATACAAACATGCGAACTAATTTTACTCGGGTGCAAATTAGTTTACATTTTACATACCACTAAACTTTTAGATGGGGACATCAGGAGGAGGTTGCCATGTAACGCATTTCAAAACGGGTCTTTCGATTATAAATTTACGAAAATATGTGCAGCGGTGGCATCATTAGTTATTACTTTTGTTGGTTGATTTGCTAGCTTTCGATGTACAATTCCAGTAAAAACAGAGGATTGGCATTTGTAACCATGGGTTCATAAGAGGAGGCTCTTTCAGCACTCAACAATCTCAATTCAACTGTAAGTTCTAGTTTGTTATGGAAAGAATGTCTCTCTCCCTCTCAGACATACCCTGCTTACTTAAATCGGTCTTATTTATCTTTTTTCGAGAATACAGATAATTATTTATCTCCCTTTCTACTTATTTTCTTTTGCGGATTTTAAATGATAGAACAATTAAGGTGGACTTCGCAAGACCTAGAAAGAAGCAGCATGTTGTGCCGTCAGCTCCCATGCCAAAGCATGGTGTGTTTGTGGGAAATTTGACGTGGAGAGTGAGATCTTGTCATCTTCGGGAATTATTTGCCTCAACCCCAGGTGTTCAATCAGTTGAAGTCGTCTTTCATACCACCAGTGCAAGGCGATCTGCTGGTTATGGTTTTGTTTCCTTTTCCTCGAAAGAGGAGGCAGAGACTGCCATATCCACCTTCAATGGCAAGGTGAACATTCTGAAATGTAGCATCTACAACAGTACAGAGATTGATATATCTAGTACATGCTAGTGCTTTGTTGATATATCTGACCTGTGGATTGTATCACAGAAATTGATGGGACGATCCATTAACATGATGTCCAAAGATGAAAATGCCAAAAAGAATAAATCTTCTGTTCCAAAGGAAGAGGAGCTGGAGGCAGATTCATCTGAGCAGAGTGATTACTAAGCATTAATTGTTCTCAATCCTTTTCCTTGGTCATATATTTATTCTATGTACATATTCAGTTATCAAAACAGGAAATTATATATCTTGTGAGAAATGAAACAGCATCCTTTCTTCTATTTGTCGACATATGTGAGCTTTGTCGACATCTGAGTTAGGGGGTGTTTGGAATAGCGATAACTTCTGACTTCTGGTTGAAAGTTCAATGTAGGTGGCTTATTTTTTTACTATAGTTGAGTTGGCTTATTAGACATAATTAAATTAAAAAAATGTAAAAATAGAAAAAAAAACATGTTAGCCTATTATGGACAATACAAAGGAATACGAAAAAAAAAATAAGAAAGTTCAAAAAATCTAAAAAAAATCTAGAAAAAAATGAAATTACTAGATAGTGAAAAAAACAAAAGTTAAAAATAAAAACTGGTTTTAAGCTAAATAAGCGGGCCTGAATTTGTCCGCACGAGAGATTCCTCCGTCGCGTTCATTTGTCCGTACTTACTTGCCTCGCACACATAGTAGAGACTTTATGTTGGAAATAGCGTGCCCGTCCCTGCAAAGTCCAAACGCGGCGTGACGTCCGTCCGCCCCTCGGCACGGCAGGGTGCGCGACGTGACACGCCAGAGAGAATAATCTCCCCGATCCTTGCGTGCAACGCCGAATAATCCCACACTGCCGACAGAGTGGGCAAGCAACCCCATACAAAAATGGTTCCTCCGCGGTTTCTTCCTCCCACAAGCCTCCCTTTCTTGCGCCACGCTTCAAGCAACCGTTCCCCCACCCAAAAGCAAACCCACCGCGCCTTCCATGGAGGTGGAGACGGCGGACGAGAAGAAGCGCGTGAGCGGCGCGTCGCCCGGGAAGAAAGGCGCGTCCGGCGGCGGCGGCCTCGAGTGGGAGCTGGAGCGGCAGTACGACGCGTTCGAGCGGGAGATGCTGCTGATGGCCGCCGCGCCGGGCGCCGAGCACCAGAAGCAGCGCCGTCGTCCGTTCGCCGCCGACCTGCTCCAGAACTGCGACCTGCCTCCTCCCGCCAAGCTCTTCGGCCCGGTCCCGACTCTGCAGAGGTGCGCGCCGTCTTACTCTTACACACGTTTGTTGTGACGAATTTGCGGGGGTGCATTGGCTTAGAAGCGTTGCGTTCGGTGCAAGGAAGGTTGGAGAACGCCGCGGCGGGGACGGAGCAGAAGGCCGAAGGCGACGGTGGCGGCGGCAACGACAGTTTGCTGCGGGCGCTGCGGCTGTCGCAGTCGCGGGCGCGGAAGGCGGAGGAGAAGCTGGCCGCGGCGGGCGCGAGCAACGGGGAGCTCGCGGCTCTGCTCGTGCGGGACTCCGTGGTGCTGTCCGCGCACCGCCGGTGGGTGATGATACTGGAGGCTGAGAACTCCGTGCTCAGGGGAGGAGGAGGGGTCGGCTCGGCCGTGGAAGAGGAGGACGGCGCCGGGGACGCTCGGCACGGGGTGGCCGTGTGGTGGGTCGCGTTCGCGGTGTGCGTCGGCATTGCCGGCGTCGGCCTCGCGCTGGGCAATCTTCTGCTCTGAATTTAACCGTTCTTCGGATTTTGTAAATGGAAAACTGCGCATCAGTTCGCGTATACGAAAATGTTCAAGAGGTTGTGTGAAAAAATTGGCATCCACAACATTTCGACGCTTAGGAACCTCAGTGTTGCTGTAGATAAACAGAGGAAATCAAGTTGTACGAGCTGAAGAAATGAAAAGCTCAAGAAGGGGAGAGCAGTTGATTAGTGGGTTGTGTAAATATGGATCGTTTTAGGGGAAGCTAGAGCATGGCAGATTGGACCGGAAGATGCGGTATCGATCTCTGCACGCTATCGTGACCGTCATTGTAGGTTGCGATTTACCTTGGTTCGGATAATTGGATGCCTTCAAGTGAGCGCGATGCTGCGCATATTCGATAGGTTATCAGTTTAGGTCCCACGCATTTTAGTCTTTGTTTTATGGTTTTTTGTCTACTATTTTTAAATTTTATCTTTTTCTATTTTATTAGCTTTTTTTTATCTTTTTTATATTTATTTATATTATCTGTGATTAGCTAACCTATTTTTTAATTTTTTAAAATTTAATTACATTAATTAAAACACCATCAGTCTTCTGTACGGTCCAGGCACAGCGATCGGTGTGCGCCGACTGACTTCTCTTCAGTAGTTGTACGGTGCCAGAGTACAGACGCAACGGTGGTGTAATTGTCTTATCGTACTAGTAATTTATTTTTCTTTGGGAAATAGATTGTGCGCGATCTTTCGGCTATGAGACGTACCAAATCAGATTTATTTCTATAACTCGCATGCTTTGGCTTGTCTTGCTTACCTTCTTTTGCAAAATTGTAAATATATGCTCATTTGGGTTTTGTTTCTTATAATTTATTTTTTACTATTTCACACTATAGTTAACTTATTTTATACTATAACTGCTAATAACTTTTTTGACGTAAGTAAATTTAACAAAATAAAAAAAATAGAAAAAACAGTTAGCCTATCACGAACAGTACAGAGGAATACGGAAAAAAGAAAAGGCAAAAAATTCTAAAAAGCCAAAAAGTCAAAAATGAGAAACTAGAAGTTAGAAACTGAAGCTCAAACGAGCAGAGCCTTTCTACTTCATGCAAAAAAAATTGAGAATAAACGTGAAATGACTGTTGAGAAACCATCGATGCTGAGTCCAGTCCGGTCGAATCCTTCTAGGCAAAAGAGATAGATTAAATACAGAATAATACAAAATAATAGATTGAATACAAAGAGATAAGAGGGGAACTCCTTTCCTTATTACTTTCTCTTCTCAAGTATATATTACAATGATTGGAACCCTCTATTTATAGACTAAGTGTTGAGGTACCTACCTTGGACCAGGCTTGCAGGTTTAGGCTCAGGTTTCCCAACACTCCCCCTTGGGTACTCATTCGACACGCTCTTACCTCATCAAAACTCCATAAAACCTAGTGAAAAAATTTAGAAAAAGAGTACATGATATATGTTATATTGTGATGCACGAATTGTCTTATTAAAAATCTTGGCTAAGAAACTTCAGGAAAACTCGCCAAGAGAAAATAGTACAATTCACCCAGTTTCATTTAATCTATAGGATTTACCCTTTCAGTACTCAATCTTCATGATCAAGTTTTAATAATGAGCTCGAGAAGAATCTCCCACTGAATTCTGCACTTCTTTAAGTCTTCTCATTCTAATTCCACGTACACATCTGTCGAAGCTAAATGCTGGAAGTGATTTAGTAAATAAATCTGCAAGATTTTCACAAGACTTAGTATATGGTACCTTAATTTCGTTCATCTTTTGCAATCCATGAGCATAGAAGAACTTAGGGTTGATATGATTTGTGAGTTGACTCTTCACGTAACCCATCTGTGCTTGTGCAACATAAGCTACATTATCTTCACAGATAATTATAGGAGTTTGCACGATATTCAATCCACATAACTATTGGATGTGGTGAATCATTTGTCGAAACCAAGCACATTCTCGTACGATTTCATACAGTGCTATGATTTTCGAGTGGTTCGTTGAAGTGGATACAAGACTTTACTAAGACGATTTTTATGAAACTGCAGCTCCACCACACAGAAATACATAGCATGTTCGTGACCTGGCTGTATGTAGGTCTAATAGGTACCCAACATCTGCATAGCCAATCATAATTAGGTCTTGGTTCTTTCTGTAGAATGGCCTAAGATCTTTGCTTCTTTGGGGGTATCAGAAGATGTTTTTTATTCCTTACCAATGTCTTTTGATAGGTTCTTCACTATACTTTGCTAATAGATTTACGGCAAATGCGATGTTCGATTTAGTGCAGTTTGCTAAAAACATAAGTGCTTCTACTGCACTTAAGTATAGGAATTCAGGTCCCACGACTTCCTCCCCTCTTCTTTAGGTTGGTATGGATCCTTGTTTTGCTGTAAAAAATCCCGATCACTGGTACTTTTGATGGGTATGCCTTTTTAAAGTCAAATCTTTCGAACATCTTCTGAGTGTAAGCTGATTGATGTACTAATATCCCTTTTAGGATATGCTTGAGCTGTAAGCTTAAGTAATATTTAGTTTTTCCTAAATTTTATATCTTCCAGGGTTTCGATGATATTTAGATCATCTAGATACACTGAGATTATACAAAATCCATTTGTGGATTGACGTATAAATACACAAGGATAATTCTCATTCTTTGTATAACCTTTCTTGTATTGAAAGTTGTTTAAGCGATTATACCATGTTCTGCCTGATTGCTTAAGTCTGTATAGCGATTTTCTGAGTTTTACACAATACATGTTTCTATTTGCTCGATCTTAGTTTGGGATAGGAATATCTTCAGATACCTTCATATAAATGTCTAAATTCAAGTTTTCATAAAGTTATGTCGTTACCACATCCATCAATTTTATTTCTAAATTCAGATTTACTACCATCGAAATTAAATATCTAAAAGTAATGCCACTTATGACAGGGGAATAGGTTTCTTTATAATCAACTCCTAGGTGTTGAGTGAAACCTTGTGCAACAAGCTTTGCTTTATATCTTATAATTCTATTTTTTCTATTTCTCTTTTGAACAAATACCCACTTATGCCCTACTAGGTGCACATGGGGAGGTGTGCGACTTACAGACTCAAACACATCTTTTAGATAATAACTCAGTTTCTGTTGCCTTTTTTCAATCATCCCAGTCTGATCTTTTTTTACATTCAGCTAGCAATGCATGTTCTGGATCAAGATCGATGATTGCGATAATTTTATTTGCAAAATAAATATTAACATTGGTTGTTGTCCTATTCATTGATTCTCCCGTGTGCACATAGTTCATAGCTATTTCATCATGGGTTGATTCTTCTAGTGCTTGTACTTGTTCATTGCCCCTTCTAATTATGGGAGCAACCCCTTTTAGTTTTTTAGCTTCGATGTATGCGCACGTATTCATACCAGTTTCTTTCTCAATGGGAATGTTTAGATTCGGTATGTCCTTTTATGAAGGTGCCATACTGGTGGCAGGTCTCAACTGGCACCCCTGCTGATTCTGGGGAACTTCGGTGATTGGCTAGGTCAAATCCTTCTTATTTCTTTTCACTAGGCGTCCTCGGCTACTTAGGATTCGAGGGGCTGAAGTTCTCGTCCTTTTATTCTAAAGCCTCTGGATGGGATTAGCGATACCTTTTACTTTCTTTGGTATTTCAACCATCTTTGGTGCATTACGTACAGGAACATGCGACTTGGTCACGCTTTTTAAATCACTAAAGTGGTCAGGCAGTTGATTTGCTAATGCCTACAAATCAATAATCTTCTAGACTTCTCTATTTACTTCACTAGCGTGTGGATCATGTGTATGGATTCCTTTGGCTTGTCATGTAATTTTCTGATATTTTTTATCAATGGGCTGATTTTCTCCCTCTAAAGTCGGAAAACCATCCTCATCAAATATACTATCAGCAAAACGAGCGATGTGCAGATCTCCTGTCATTGAGTCCAAATACCTTATTATAGATGTTGTCTCACAATCCACATATATCCTAGACTTTCAGAGAGGATCCATTGTAGTACGCTGTGGTGAAGGTACAGATATATAAACTTCGCAACCAAACCTATGGGGATGATAAATTTTCGGTGGTGATTCTTGCGCTAATTGCATAGGTGAATAGATATTGTATATCAATAGTCTAAAGTTGATGAGAGCTATTGTATGTAGGACTGCGTGTCTCCAATATGTAGTTGGTAAATTACAATTCTGCAAAAAGCGGTTGGACAATAAATTTAATTCTCTTGATTAATGCCTATTCGTTACCATGCTCTTCTTTAATCTCAACGTGAAAATCGTTAGCGCGAATGTCTTTGAAACTTATGAGAGTTCTAATCAATTCTATGTACAACAAGGCTCCTTTAATAACCAAAGTTGTGTCTATCAGGAGTATAATAGTGGCTCTTCCTAAGCCTATTATATAAGTATCGCTACCAGTGATTGTTGTAAGGCTGCCAGCATTTTTGCTAATCGATGGAAAGAAATTTGTCTCTCTCAAGATGGTATTCGTTGTGTCGCTATCAACTAAGCACACTTCCTCCATGGGGTGCCACACATGTTCTAGTATAAAGTACTTTATTAATATGTAGTAGAAGATAATCAATACATAAAATAAAATACTTCAAATAACGGAATATATCATTCTATTATTGACTGAATAAATGAATGAATTAATTAATATCATCCAACTATCACGAAAATAAATTGTTTCAGTATCATTATTGCAAATCTGACCTATTCCTTTCACACATGAAATAAATGACAATTAGAGTCTAGATGCATTCTGTGCATTAGACTGAATCTACTAAGATATCTGAGACTTCGGCTACTATCTTCTCAGGGGTGAGATGCTCTTTTTGAGAAATAATGATGGTGACAGTTGCAATGTCAAAAGGGGGTGCGGCTGTAAGAGTAGAGTTCACCTCCGTTGGTGCAGGCAGCTGCTTAGAATTTTCTTTCTCGACGAAGGCAAAGTGGGTTTCATGCTGCACTTTGCCACATTTCTTCTTTTTGGCCTAGAAGGCATCGATGATATGTTGTGGCTCTTTACAGATCGATGATCAAAGCCCTCACTTACCACACTTGTAGCATGTTTGGTTTGTTGACCATAAGGCTTATCGTCCCGCATTGGTTTGTTGGCCTTATTCTCCTGTGGAGCATTTGACTTGCTTTTCTGGGCTACGGCTTTGCTATTCATTCTCCTTTTATTCATTATAGGTTTCTGCACCTTGTAACTCCCAGCGTTAGCCTCACGGCCAGCGGAGCTCCTTGGTGGTTTTGCGACAAAGTTCTTACGGAGAATTTCATCCTGAGTCTTTGCAACTTACATAATATCAATCAATTCAGCATACTACTTGTTACCGTCTTGAAGATAATTGCGCACAGACTGCACTACACTAGGGTAGAAGGTGAAGAAAATCTTCTCAATCTTCTTCTCATCTGTCATCTGCCCGCTAGAAAGTTGAAGATTGGTAAAAATTTTGTACAGAGCAGAGGTGTACTCCCTAACCATCTTGAAATCAGCAAATCTGATTCAGATCCATTCTTATTCTGTCTGAGGAAGAATAGTGTACTTTAGCTTCTCTAACTACTTCTTGAGTATAGTCTATAATGCTAGCACACTCTTCTCTGCCATGTACTTATTCTTGAAAGTGAGACAGAGGTGTTACCTGAGAAAGTGAAGTGCCTAATTATTTTTCTTATATGTGGGTTTGGTATCCTGCGACGCATCAATCCGAATGGCGGCTCGGAGCTTTTCGGCTCCAAGTACGATCTCGACATCAGAAACCCAAGTCAAGTAGTTTTGCTCATGCTGGGTTAGCTCCTCGAACTCCTTGTTAGTGATGTCTGTCATCTATATATGCATAAAAGCAATATATTGCATAACTATAGGTAAACATGCATGAAATAAATTGCATAATGATACAAAAGGTTCTCGTGATATTGCATAACTTACTGCGCATTTTTCTATAATTTTACTGTTACTTTTAGTGATTAAAGGTAATTCAAATAATTACGATTAATCAAAATAGTAAATAAATACATGAAAGCACAGATAATACAAACAATAATACTAACACATGCTTCAAATGCGAAAAATCACTCAAAATTTGAATTCCCAAGGCTCTTTTATACTAGGATATGAATTTTCAATGAATTCTACATTTTTTTGCAGGCTTATTTGCTAATTTTCTATCCTGAGAAAATTTTTCACGTAATTTGCCAAATTTCCAGGGGCTTATTTGCAAAAAAACTAGACTCCGATCTCCTTCCTTTTTCCCCCTTCTTCCCAGGCCAGGCCCTTTGCTCCGACCTATCTGGCCCAACAGATCGATTCAAAGGTGTGATACCCTTGTTCCTCTCATGGCGACGCATGCATGGGGGAAGGCCAGTGATTGTGGTGTGGCATGTGGCCAGGCACCGGTGGCTCGGGCGGCGTGGAGTTCAGGCACCGTATATGCGTAGTGCATGGCGCACATAATGCGGCAGCGCGCCTCGGGTCCAGTGGCGACGCCTGCGATGTCTGTAGCGGTGGCGCGTTGCCCGGGCTGAGCGATTGCGGCAACACTTCGAGGCCAACGGCGACGCCCGCCGGGCCAGCGGCGGCGGCTAGCGACGCTTTGAGGTCGATGGCGATGCCTGTGGGGCAAGCGACAGCCATGCCAGGCAGCGACGGCGCTACCTCAGAGCCATGCGATGGCTGTCCGGTAGGGTTGCAAGCCGGCATAGAGGCGGCCCAGTCGGTGCGGTGGCAGACTGACGCGGCTACCGACCAGCATGGTGGAAGGCCAGCGGGCGGGTCTCGTGCGGTAGGCGAGCGGGTGGTGGCTGTGCCTAAGATCGAGCAACAGCGACACCTCATGCGGGAGACAGCGATGGCTGCTGCGCCCGAAGCCAAGCGGCGGCGGTGTCTCATGCGAGAGACGACGGCGGCGGCTGCGCCCGAAGCCAAGCGGTGGCGGCGTCTCATGCGGGAGATGACAACGGCGGTTGTGACTGCATGTGCGGGCGGAGGCACGGCCAAGGTCAGCTTGTGTGTCATTGGAAGGTGTCGTGTGCGGGCGGTGAGGCGGCTGTGGTCACATACGGGCGGTGTGGCACAGACCTTTTTTTTCAATCTACAGTGCAATTAACATCTACTCTTTTGTGTAAATCTACCGATCGGTTTGGCCAGCAATTTTGCGTTTGCTCGCGGTAGATTTAGAGCAGATTTTCCCGTAGAAGATAATCTAGAAAGTAAATTTTGTGAAATTTAAAGCGATCTAGATATAGGCAATTCAATCTACGAGTGCTTCGATAGTTACTTTCAATCCACCAGAGCGATTCGTGTTGATAACACATTAAGGAATAATCGCTAGCGAGTTCATTACAATCGATTTCTCCTAGGCAAAAGAGATAGATCAAACACAGAATAATGCAAAATAATAGATTGAACATAGAGAGATAGTAGGGGAACTCCTTTCTTTATTGCTTTCTCTTCTCAAGTATATATTACAATAATTAAGACTCTCTATTTATAAACTAAGTGGTGAGGTATTCACTTTGGACTAGGCTTGCAAGTCCAACCTAGGATTCCCAACAATGACTACTATAATCACACTCTTGCATAGATGGATTTTGTGTTCTGCTGGAAATATAATTGAAGTAACCTATATATCACAACAAATGAGGAAGTATGGGGTCCATACACATACGTCTGATGTGTAACTAGGAAGTGTCAATGTAAGATTTCGCAGCCAATGCGGAGCTAATTATGGCGTTGATATCCATATACATACGCTGTTCTATGGGTAGGCTAAAAGTGTCTTAGAATCTGTGTATATTTTTTGGGACTATCTATTGCATTGTCGACTAAAAAGATTTGCATTGTAGTTGATTTTACTGTAATATTTTTTTCATATATGTAACATTTTTTGTTTATGTTTATAATATTTTTTGTCCATATATACATCATTTTTTATGTATGTAATATTTCTTGGCAAAAAAATGTTGCATGCATACGAAAAATATTATATACATTAGAAAAAAATGTTGTGTACATAGACAAAAAAAATATTGTAAACATGGACGATATTACAATAAAATCGATTGGAGTGAAAAAATCTCACGCGATTGTGTAATAGCAAAATTGTTTTCTTTGTGATGTGTGGATCTTATAAGTTGATTGGGCTTCACTTAAGCTTGTTCTGGACAAGTAATGAACATCTTGCCAGAAAATACGAAGCTACATGCATGCAGGCCAGCATCTCTCCAATTTTTCTATTGTTTTTGAGTCAAAATAGACCAGGTCAGCCGAAATAGTTTTTCAGCAGCCCGACTTGGCCAGCATGCGGAGCTTCCTTTCGACTCCTCAGTCAGCTTTTAACTTCATTTTTTTAACAATAATTATTTATTAAACTAATAAATTATAACAAAAAACTATAAATCACAGCTAAAAGAATATATTTTGGCTCCGTTTCAAACGGATTCAGTTTTTAACGTTTTAGTTTCATCTCTTTTTAGTTTTTTCTTTTATTTTTTTGTATTGTCCGTAGTGACTTCATGTTTTTAATGTTTTAAATTTAATTATTTAGAAAAATTAAATAGTTGTTATAGTATATTTTTAATTATTATAGTAAAAAAAAGTCATAAGTTATAACTTATAAGCCAAGTAGGGGCTTTGGTTCTACGCTGTCGAGCCACTTCCTTTGACGTGTAGCTTTATAAAACAGCGTGGTCTACTTCAGCTGTATGCCTGTATCATTGTATGGGACGGCTATGGACGAGTCGGACCCCCACACTACGCAAATTAATTAACCGCTCCGTATATTAGAAAAAGCGAAGTATTGGATTCTGCGTTGCCCAGACCTCTTTCCATCCAGACGAAAGTTCCTGGTTCAAGTTGCAGTCGTAAAGGGCGGGCAGGGTACGTGGCACCTACTCCCCCTCGCCCTTGGCTGCAGAGAACCTTGGCAATCAAGCGATGCCATTGCCAACAATCAAAGAACAACGCGAATCGATCAGATGGTCTCTGAACTTTCTCTGTGTACTACGGCGTTCTGACATAAGGATTCGACCGAATGCGCTAAAGTAGAGCTACGGTCGGGCAACGCGCGAACCATTGGATGGGGAAGAAAAATCAATGCTCCCGATCGACTGTTTCGTTTCACCGCCTGGTTCTGAATCTGAAATGCACGGCCGGACGGCGTACGTCGGAGCCAACTTTTGACGGTTTTGAGCGTGACAATATGTAAGACCATGTGGATCTCGAAGCTTGATCTTGATTTTGGGTATTTTACATCTTTATCTGTTGCTAGCAATCTGACCGGTCTTATAATGATGATCTAATCGGTTATGGTGGCGGTCTAATTGATGTACGATAGTACCAATTCATAGTTAGCACTAGTTATTTTTCAGATAAGGTCTTCTGAAAGTTTTGAGTTGTGACTTGATGTAGTAGTACCGGCACTATGACTATGTCGAGACTGCAAAAGGGGTCTTGAGGCTATGACGTGTCGCGTAAATCTAGGTGGAGCATCATCTAAGGTGGAGAAGTATGGAACAAAGACAATAATCGTGAGGAGGTAAGTATGTGTATATGGTGTGCCATTTGAACTTATGTGTTTCAAGTGGTGACGGTTCTCAGAGCAAACGTACAATCTTAGAGGTAAATAATTGGGCTTCATGGATTATGGTGTGATGTGATGTACCATAGGAGTTAGATGTTTCAAGTGGTGATGGCCTCAAAGTAGCCGTACTATAGGACCGAATATGGCGACTAGAGGGGGTGAATAGGAGCCAACAAGAATACAAGACTTACAAATCTTTTCTCAAAACGAAAGCATGACTCTAAGTTTTTCATTCCAATAGCTAGGAAAAGTTATAAAGTTCAGAGACCAATCACCCACACAAAAAGACCCAAACGAAATTGTGCAAAATCAGTAGTACCACTACAGTAACCGCAGTAGTTTTGCTGTAGTGAAATCAGTAGTGCCACTACAGTACAATAGTAGTTCCGCTATAGGGCTGCAGTAGAATTGGTAGAAACGTACAACACCTGATAATACTGATGCTATAGTAGAATCAGCAAAGAAATAGTAAAACCAACACGATTTCAAAATAAAAAAAAGGATGAAACTTTTGATCCGTTGGTCAAAATGACTTAAAACTTAGCAAGCACCTTCATTAGGATGTCATAATCCTATTTCAACTAACAATTAAGAGAATCATTGCCAAAGTTTTAATCTGCTCTTGCTCGTGAGTTCTAGATGATCTAGACGACCTTTGATAGGTTCTCATATATCATAGCAAGCTAAATCACAACACAAAGTAAATCCAAAACACCTACAAGATCAAAACTCCTAAATCACCCATCTCTTGAAAAAATCCGAGCAAACTCAAGAACTGTCCATAAAAAGTAGCAAAATGGATGGGATCTGATCTCTAAAAGATATCTCCATCTCTTCACATCCTTGGCATTAGAAAATATCAAAAAGAGATAAATCTAAACAAGAAAGCTAAGCAAATCAGAAGAACAAGATAGGATCCATGGCAAAATTTACTTGGGCAAATTGTACATGTTCATTTCACTTGGAGAGAAATATTTTATAGCCAATTCCTCAGGATAGCAGAGCTCTAATCCTAGAACACGCCCACACATAAGACTCCAACACAAGGAAATACTAACCCTAATCTCGCAAGTTTCTCACAAGACACAGCTCAACACAAGGCTCATATGGTGTAGGCTCCTCACCTCACACTAATCGGCCGCTTCTTAGTAGATTATACCACTTACAATTAAAAAAACCTGATAACTCATACATAAACGAGTTTTATATTACATACACTTGCACGCTTTCAGAGCATTATTTCCCAAAAGCTCCACAAGCTCGATAAGACATTTCAACCACAAAGGCATGACCTAAACTACTTAGGCCAGCGCTGTAGTTTTGCAAACATCCACTCTACTTGGTTTTTAGATAATTTTCCAAATTGCTACCCGCCGGTCTTCATAACGATGCGATGCCTATGACTTATCGTCAAGATTGTACGCTTGTGCCGAGGCCGTCACCACTTGAAACACCTAAGTCCCATGGCACACCAACATCACTCTATAGGTTTGCGATGCCCAACGTCTTGCCGTTAAGATCGTACGTCTGCTCCGAGAAATATCACCACTTAAAACGCATAAAACCAATTGGCACACCACATGCACGCATTGTCTCTTCATGATTCTTGTCTTTCTCCCATGCTTCTCGGTTTGAGATGTTGCTGTACTCTAACTTACATGATACGTGATGGCCTTAGGATTTCTTTCGTAGTCTTGGTCTTGCTGTTGGCCACAACAATCATCAAAGCACCTGCATACCAAAAAACAAAGCAATTGATCCAAGCACAAAAGATATGCACATTGCTCTTAATTAGCAAAATATATGCATGGACACATTATAACTCACACATCTTGATTAACACCACCAAAACCAACACTCAAAATCAACTTAGTAAGGGGTAATATGATCGCGGCACCCATGCTGGTCATACTGCAACTCCATACCGGTCAGACCACTACACTCCAGTCGTACCGTAACTCCAAAGCTGGTACTACCGCACCAAGTCTCACACCTAAAACTCTAAAAATACCTCTTCTAGAAAAATAGCTAAAGGCAACCACAAGTCGGTACTACCTCTTTGCCTGGTCATACCGTGACTTCAACACTGATACTACCACTAGCAGCAACTCAAGATGCAAAATTTCAAAATCAAACAACAAAAATAAGGCACAAGTAATGTCAAATACTCATCACTCTATTGGGATTGCCACCACATAGTCTTACTAGTACGATTTTGGCGATGAGTCATTAGGCATCACATCTTCATGAAGATCAGTCGGTGGCAATTGAGGAAATTGTCAATGCGGGGTGGAGTGGCATTTTGCAAAACCAGGATGTTGGCCTAAGTGGTTTACGTTACTTTTTGGAGAATGGAGTATCTTATTGGGCTATTGGAGCCATAAAAGTCGCGCTTTGAAACCTGTTCGTATATGGGTTATAAGGTTTTCCCATGTATAAGTGAATGAATCCACTAAGGGTTTTTGGTTGCTAGGGTTAAGTGGAAAGTGAGAGCCTTCATTATATAAATCCTTGTATGTGTTGAGAGGTATGTATCAAGCACTTTTAGGGTTTTGATAGAGATTGGAGTTTCGTTATGTATAGTTTTAAGCTTAGAGCTCTACCATCTATGATGGAGTAGCTGTAAAATATTCATCTCTAAGTGAAATAAATATATAAAGTTTACCCAAGTGAGTTGAGCCATAGATCCTTTCTTATACTTTTGATTTGTTTGGCTTTCTTGTTTGGATTTCTCTCTTCTTGATCTTTCCTAGTGCCAAGGATGTGTAAGACATAAAGAAATATCTTGAAGATCAGATCCCATCCATTTAGGCACCTTCTAGAGAGAGTTCTTGAGTTTATCTGATTTTCCAAAGAGAGAGGTGATTTTGGGGTTTTGCTTTTGTGGGTTATTTGGCTTGAGTTTTTGTTATGATCTAGCTTGCTATTACATATGAGAACCCATTCAATGTCATTTAGATCATCAATGACTCACGAGTAAGAGTAGATCAATGTTTATCTCTTTTGTCTGGTTTTGGTGCAACTTTCCTTATTTTAGATAAAGGTTTAAACTTTAGCATTGATCTTCATGATCCATGATTGAAATACATTCCTGTCATCCTAGGGAGAGCTTGTGCCAAGTTTAATATATTTGGATAAGTGGTTTAAAAATTAGCTCTCTTCTTAGATTGTCTGCAGTGCTTTCTATTCTCAGCCTCAGCGAGCAGTTATACCACAGGGAACCAAGCGGTACGATCGGCAACCCTAGTCAGATCGGTGTCACACGCGGTCCAACTAGCTGAGTGGTCAGACTAATGGAGAAAAAGTTGTCTTGGTTGCTTTGTGTTCTTGGACTCTTGGTTTTGGTGAGCTTATGAATTTGTGTTTCCACTGCATAGAGTTGATAGTACTTAGGGGAAAATTTTGAAAGAGTCATTCACCCTCCTCTACCTCACCATATCGATCCTACAAGTGATATCATAGCCCGATTAGCTGTTCTTCATAAATCCTAAATGATCTTGTGAGCAATGACGTTAGAGCGATATCACAATAAGTCTCCTATGTTTGATAAGGTCGACTATCTCTATTAGAAGACAAGAATAGTGAAATACACCCAGGCTCAAGGCATAGCCATATGGAGCAAAGTGAGAAGTCCCTTTGTTGTGCATGCCAATGACATAGTCCTCGATGCTACCTTGATAGCTGAGGTTGAGGCAAATGCTAATGCATGCAACTTTTTGATCCAAGACCTAGGGAGAACTAAGTTCAATATAGTGGCTTATCTTACATCTGTACATGAGGTTTGAACGACCCTTTCAGATTATCATGAGGGAACTTCGAGAGTCAAGAAAGTGTGTGAGGCCTAATTCAAGAAGATTTGCCAGACGCTTGAGATGGGTCTTAAATGATCCTTTTTTTTTTGGTAAATTTCATAAGATCCTAAATGATCTTAAGTTTGTGGGAGTCAAGATGCCGACAATACAATTCATGCTCTAGATGCTCTTGACATGAGTGTTTAGGCAATGAAAGTTACATTCATAGGTGACAAGACAGACTTGGCAACTATAACTATTGATAAGTTGTATTCACGACTTAAGACTCATGAGATGGGTGTTATAGCCAAGAAGTTCAAAGGTCTGTAGACAATAGCTCTTGTGGCTGATTCTATCAAGAGTGGCTCTTCTTGTGAGAATGCTTCTTCTGACTTTTTCTTATCTTCTTTTCAAGCTATAATGGATGAGCAACTTGAGAGTCTTTCCATAAATGATCTAACCCTTATTACTAGCAGATTCACCCCTACTTATCACAAAGCAAGAGAGCATAGGAGGGATGGTTCAATTATTTTACTTTGAGTGTGATGAGATTGGTCATTTTTTGTGCTTGTTATCCTAACTTTATAAACAAGGGAAGAGATGGTCGAGGCAAGGACTAGAACAAATACTACAACAAGAAGCCTCATCGATTCTCCAAGCACGATGCAACACTCAGGAAGGCAGGTCTTGCAATGTTCTCATCCCTCGCTGGTCAAGACCTAAGTGATGTTGATCCTTCGAGCGATGAGGAGAATATGGAGCGGAAAAAGGACATGAAAAAGCCTATTGACTTCATCGGCATGTGCTTCATGGCTGCAAGCGAAGATGATCACAATAGCGAACCCGACAAGGATAGTCCCTATATTGAGCATGATGAGGTAGATCCTTATGACACACTCATGCTTAGATAAGTTGTGGCTGATCATTTGAAGCAAATTTAGTGCATGAAATTTGTCATGAGAAGAAATGACAAGCTTAAGTCTAAAAATAGATTCTTGACTTATGAAATTGATAGGCTTAAATCTCTCATTCCTAACAATAATAACTGTAGCTTTTACCTTACTTTGCATGAAATTGAGATCATGAGGATCATCCTTGTTAGAATAACTAGACAATGCTAGAGCTGAAATTATTCATGTAAATGCTAATCTATACTCTAGTTGCTTAGAAGCTGGTGAAATTTCTAAAGCTAGTGTTTTAACATGCTTAAATTGTGATGAATTGGAAAAGAAACTTGCCATTTATACTAAAAAGTTGCTTCAATTCAGTGCTGGACATTTTTGTGTTCATTGTGAGTTTAGAGAAGAAAAATTGAAAGAATTAATTGACAAGCTTAATTGTTCTAGCTGAATCTTGTGCACTTACCTTAAGCTCACTTCGGAAATTAAAGTTTTCACCAAAACCTTACAAAACAAATGTGATAAAAAAATCTCTTGCTTCCCTTCATGCATCAAAAGATGATTCTATTACTCCTATACCTTGTGTATTTTATGCTAAAATTAGATATGTTTCGAATGACATGCATAAGGCTTTTTAACTGCGTAGAATAAGAATGTGTTTTATGTGTCTTCTAAGCTAGAAGTGGCCATGGAATAGTGAACGCACTAACGCGTCAAAGCATCCGAAGACCGAAGACCTCAACTGCAGCACATCACAATTCAGAGGCGTATTTACAGGGTAATGAGATGACAACGGAAGACAACTGAGTGGTGTAGACCGTAGAGAGAGCATCACGCTAGATTTCCAATATTGCCTGTCAAACTCTGCTAGCAACTAGCATCCCTCGCCATGCTATTGCTGCTGACGCGCTTAAACTGACATAAGATGGCCGGTGAACTTTATCAGGTATCAAGTGACCTGGGCTTATGATTAAGCTTGTGATTTGTGAAGGCTTTAAACCTTACAAACCCTGAAACTGGCATTAGGGGTACAGACTTAGAGTGGAGAGTTTTCGGCGAAAAAGGAAAAAAATGAGGGGGTTACATGAGAACAGGTGATACATAACATCTCAGCTAGATATACAATCCTCTTTCAAAATCTCTACCCTACAGACATTATCCAAGAGGAACTTGGGCATTCATCCTCTATCTTGAATGGGCACACAGCACCCTTGTATACTACGAAGTATGAAAACAATCTACGAAAGTGCAACTTCTGGAAGGATCTTCCTTCAACGTACACCACACAATGCTTGGTTACTTACAGTGTAACCTTTGTAGTTCCGTTTCCATCACCATGCCATTGAGAGATTATTTTATAAATGAAACGAAACCTGAAACCCCTCCTCTGTCCTGTTCCAAAACACTACAGAAAGGTTGAAAAAAATTATTCAGAAGATCGTTGGGACATAATTACAGGCCAAAAAGCTACAAAAGAAGAGCTTCTGGAAGCGCCCAATTGAACATTTCTAGGCTTAAGTGACCCAAGACAAGGACTGATTCAAGTATTTCTTTGTGAAATTCATATACTCTAGTTGACTAAGTTAAGCAGTTCCAGTATAAAGGTAACATGAATGTAAGCAATTGTTGAAAACAAGGAAACAATGAAATGCAGAACCAAATGTGTACAGGTGAAAGTCACTTACACTTTACAAGTAAAGACAATCAGAAGTATACTCGTGTCCATCTGTACATGGTTAGCTTATTTCACTTGGTCACCTCCCGAACAACCTGCCTCTGCCATTTCTTCGCTGCTGCCTTCAGCAACTTCCATTTCCTTCACTTCGTCAAGCTGCCTGAGGAGACCTAACCTCTCGGGGGCATACGTGGATGGGATCTACACAATATCAAATACACAGTGATTCATATTGCAACAATGGGGAGTAATGAGGGGTCACAAAAAAGTTACAAACCATGGAAGGCACATATCTCTGTATGAAAGCTAAAATAGCAGCATGCCCAACAGCAGTAACCTGGGAACAAAGGCACTTGTTCACAATACCATGATGATGGTGATATTTGCACTGAATAATAAGTTCACAAGCTAAGGAATATGATTGCATGAGATGTGCTTCTATGCCTTTGATTTTACTTTTGGAGCAAAATCCTCGACCATTGCAATTTGGATAGTAAACGAGAATGGGTTATCGTACAGTCAATGTGGATGACATAAAGAGATAACGCCTGTTCTTTCAGCTTATAGCTTATGACTTCTCTCGAACAAACAAATGGGATAGTTTCTCCGCCGTCGTTTTGAGGCAGCTTATCGGGGTAATCTTTTAGAAACGGCTTATCAGCTTTCGGTTCGTTCGTACGAGCACTCGCATTAAACTCAAAAGCTATAAGCCATAGTCATAAGCTATAAGCCTTAGCCCAAAAGAACAGGTTAGAATTACGCTACTCAAATTGAAATAAACAATAATGCAGACCCAGCGAGCCTTGTTCAGTAGGTGGAAATCCAAGTACAAGAAAGACTCACTGGCAGAAGCATGAGTATTCCTATAGGAACAACAGATGCCAAATCTGTCAGGGTTCTTTGAAGAGCCTGCTTTTCCTTCTGAGTTAGTTCATCCCCAATAAGAGCTCTTTTTATCAAGCCCATAGCAGCTCCTGTATCAATTGCTAAGAGTTGCGTCCCTTGCAACACAGTCTGTGAAGGAAAAACAGAAAAATGAGATAATTGTAGGCCTGCATTTTAACCTTTTTTAACAATTTAATGGAAGCAATTAAATATTGCGATCAGCCCTGGTGGCAAAGGGGCTTCTTACTAACTAATTAGATCATTTAGGTCACCTACCCAAATAATTCACAATGATACTACTCAATCAATACTATTATGAAAATCTACCATAGAAATATTAACGTACTGTGAATGACTTCAAGCATCAGTATTGTGTAATGAACAGAATCAAAAGCTGGTAAAGGAATGGACATTTGTGATATTAACCTAGACATGCTTTTCTTACTGCAATGGGACCAATTAAATTCAAATGGACATACCGTCGTAGTCTCTTTAACCTTCTCTACTGATTTGGTAATAACATTTTCTTTCTTGCTAGCCGGACCAGAATGTCCTGACACAAGAGGCGATGACACAGAAGCATCTATTGTTTCATCTGGGACATCCGTCTCCTGGAAAGCAGGACATTACTGAATAACTCTTCAAAACTGAAGAAGCTTTTACAATAGTGAAGCCAGCCATTATGGTTTAAAAGCAATAGTCACAATATCCAACAGCGTTAAGAATAAAACACGAAGCAATTAATGCTCATAGTATTTCCAGCATTGCTGCTGAGTTCCAGGTCCAAGTGTTAACTCAAATACCAACGGCATTCTCATTTGTTATTTAAAAACAAATGTTAAAAAAGCATACCTCTTCCTTTTGAGCATCATCTGCACTCTTCTGAACTCTTTTTTCTAACTCAATCAGCTCACGCCTCAACTGTTCAAAGCGAAGCATATCATTTGACTCCATGTCTTTGTCAACCACATTGGCAACAGAAGCCTTCCACAAGAAAAAGGGGGAAACCCCGGTACATTAGGAACATGGTGCAACTAGACATCTTTTGAGATAAAATTAGATGATATTCTCCAGAAGATCAAAATTATTTTTTCAGTAATTATACTAAAGTAATTAGATGATATTCAGCACTAGTCAGTAATCAATAATCATTGACGAATTATGTAATCCCTTCACTGTTAAATGCAATAGCTCAAACACATACTGCAAAACTTTCCCCCTCATTTTCGTTTTCCATATTTTTTAGTTTGGGGAGTTACTAAATGCATAAAATAATAAAAGACATATGGTACAAATCCATACATCTTGATCTGCAACTCGTTGTACTTGCTCAACTTTCCATCCAGAAGCCCTACCAAAGAAGTCCCAAAATGGTCGGCGTTTATTCTCCACCCTGGCAAAGAAATAAGTATTACAAAAATCGAACAGTTTATTCTCCTCCCCGAAATCACAGAAACTATCACAACTATATTGGAATTAGTTACAAGAGAATATCACCTGTTTGCTGGTTTTTGCAGTGTTGAAGTCTCATTAGCCCTGCTACGTGTCTTTCCATGCCCTTCCTCGACAGCAGGAGATAATGGTCTGCTACTAGCATCAGCCTAGTCAACGATCAGAAAAGTTTAGTACAGCTATCATGAATTCATGATAGTAAATAATAGCTGTATCACCTAGCAATACCATCCAGTATACTGCTTGGGGGTCAAGTTGCCAACAGGTACATTGTATACACCTTCTATTATGTCGGACGCAAAACCAAAGCATCCGATGACTAACCGTCAGACAAACTAATGTGCGGTTTGTCAAAGCGTATTAGCAGTTATTTTGAAGTGATAGTACAAATTTTAAATCTTGAACAGATATCTCTACCCATTCCAAAACCTTTAGCAACTTTAACTTCTGTATATTTTTAGATATTAGGAAAAAGAACTAATGGATCAAACATACTAAATTAATAATAGATTTGCAAATAAATTTGAAAATGTGTAGTCTGCCCTGTAGAGCTATGTTAGTACTACATGGAATCAACTAAATAACTTCATTATCTATAACCCCTTTATCAGAGGAAGAAAGGACTGACACAACTTTAAAGTTTAAACACAGCAAACAGATAGTCCGTCCTAAGCAGCTATTCTGAAAGGAGCACAAGAGCATAATTATTTTTTTTATGTTCCCAAAGAAATAAGATTTACTGTTCTACATACAAAGTGCAATTTATTTACATGACACTTCTGTCATTTCGGTTACAGTGAAATATTTCAAGAAATTATTGGGATCATACTTGTATTGATGCATGACTACCCTTTTTTTAGAGGAAAATGCATGGCTAGTAAAAAGCATTGCAATAAATATAGCCACCTAAGCTCACCTCCAGATATTCTGCTTTTGCTCGAAAGGAGGCCTCAAGAAACTCAGCTTCTTTCTTCAGCCTTCTGATCATTTCAAGATCAGAACATGCAGCCTTCAGATCCTCCTTACCAGAGTTGGAACTGGAAAGATGAAATTCTTGAAGCAAATTTTCTAACTTTACCAAAGCTTCCTCTACACTTCCAAGTGACTGCAATAATTGAAAGTAACTTCATCAAGATTTTAACAACACGAGATAGCATATATTCAGAATCAGAGGCAACTACCATTGTAAACTAAAAATGAGCAGACAACTAAGCAAAATAGAGCTCACTAGCTCAAAGACCAATAACTTTTGCTTTTTGGCAAATCTAACAGAGGGAATGGAAAATTGCCTCTAAAGTAACAGTCTGTAAAAGAAAAACATCACATCTAACATTATCTTCTACTGTTTGTTGTTAGGAAGCTCATACAGAGAAGTTATAGATGTGTTAAATGCTCCATCCTTTCACTCCAATAGATCTTACAATATATCTAATGAGAGTTATGCTTTGAATGCATAAACAGATCCCATGTACAGACCAGGGCATCTCATTGTATGCAACAATATAGTATTGTGATAAATTTGATAGCGGGGCTTATAAGTTATAAGAGCACTATAAAAACAGCACTGGTATTACCAATAACATGTTTGAACATATCAAATGAAAAAGAATTTCATCAATTGTATAGAACATTGCTTTGGTTGGGATGTGCAAAAAAGGAAAATATATTAGCAACTCTGAAGTGCATCCAGTAACAGATACCTTGTCAAAAGAAGCTAGCTCTGTCCCAGCAACCAAGTGTTCTTCAGGTTCTGGCAAGCTTTGGTCTTTTGACATATTATTTCTATAACATAGCACTCAAATAAATAGTATAACATAAACATTATTTACACAATTGACAAATAAAGCACATATCCACTAAGTGATGTCAGATACACTGGAAGGTCCTGCTTACTTTGTTGCATCAAGCTCCTTCATGCAGTCACTCAACATGGCATGTCTACCAAAATTTGTTGACATACATAAGAAATGTTATTTACGTATTGATATCTGCAAAACAAAGAGAGAATCATCACCAGGACTGAATGTTGACGTACCCCTTGGATAGGAATCTTGCTGCCTTTATATTTGAAGGGTTCTCAAGCCATGAGCTATACTTTATAAAGTTAGTCATCCAATAAGAGCACACATTTAGCACTCTTGATATTACTTCTCCCTTAAGCATTTCTTCTCTACCTTCAGTATCAGTTGTTGCAGCTGGCACATCACCATAGTAAAATGGAAGCCACTCGAGCTCTTCACAGACTACCTGAAGGAGAGAAACTCATATAAACACTTAAAAAGCCAAGTACCATTAGATTTAGAAGCTCAGTGTATTGCCTGCATACTAACCTCCACATACAACTGATAAGAACTAATCGAGGACAACTGTGGATAATATAACACACTCCCACCAATAAGATACCTGGATGATTCTAAACTTGTTAAGCTGGACATTAGATCATATATAGGCAATCAAGCAGGCATATTGAAGCTTATGTACTGAAACTTCATTTCAATGAGAAAATGAAATTCTAAATTCACATCAATCACACCTTACAATACCATTGATTGAATCATCTAAATCAGTAAGACATTTGGAAGACAAATATGATTGTGTACTTCTGCCTAAAGCAATGAAAAAACCAAATATCGCTAGATCCTTTTCCAAAACCTGCAGTAAGGAATAAATAATTATTTTGGATAAGGAGGAAGGAAAGAGGTTTTTAAGACTACAGGAAAAAAATGTTGGGTCCAACCTCAATACTTTCACTTGTTGTCAGTCTTGACCATATCTTTTCACGATCAAGAGCCTTTAGTAATTGTTTCTGAACCAGATCAATCAAAAATGATATCTCAGCTCCATGATCATTAGTAAACTTAGGAATAGCAGCACGAGGACCAAAATTGCACAAGAATTCTCTCTGAAGACCAATATCTCTTGTCAAGGTATATGCTTTACTTAGAGGGACAAATTCAACAAGCATGTCCATGAATCTGCCAATAATATCAGGAACCGTGGAGGAGAACAACTGACAAGAAACTTTTGCTGATCCAAGCTTTGTGATAGCAGCAAGACAGATCAATCCTAGCATTAGAAGAGAAAGGTCGCTTTCACTAGTGTTCATTGATTTGCCTTCACCACATCTGACAACAAACAAAAGAAGCATATCCATGAGTCATATATTAGTTATTGATCATAAACGTAACATAGTATTGTAAAAGAAAGTACGACAACGTACATTGCTGTTTCAGAGTTAAATCGTCGATCATTTTCAAAAGTGTTTGCAAATGTCCTCACCACCAAAGGATTTTGATCGGATGAATACCATTGATATAATGTGGGTTCCCTTTTAGACAGCTCATTCTGGATAACACCCTCTAGAGGGCTGAGCAGGCGGGATAAACTGCAATCAAATTAAAGATCGTTGAATAGGCGCCCAACTGCCCAAGATGAGCTCTATAACTTAGAAACTGAACTGTAATGTTTCATATAACACAGACGGTGAATCCAATGTTGCTTCACCATGCTACAAGAAAAAAATATCAATCTGGAAGAAGATAGAGATTCATCTCCATTTATGCAATCACTGACCAAAATCAAAATGTATTCAGCAGAAAACACAAAGTTTAGTGGGAATTGTGAGCATAATACATAATGTATTATGCCTGGTGATTTGAACTTTGGAAAGACATTGCTTTTTGGTGTCAGCACATGCAAGCATCTGATAATTCTTTTGGCTAACTATGTGTACCAACAGGCCCAAGACCAAGGCACCATGTAGACCTTTTTTTAGGAAAGGCACCATGTAGACTTAATATCTGAATCATGTGAAAGCATTGATCCCCTAGGCGGCCGCCTAGCCTGCCTAGGTGGCGCCTAAGCGCTAGGCGCCACCCTCCCGCCTTGCCTGCCTAGCCGTTTCTTTCCGCCTAGGCGGCAATTAGGCGCTAGTCTGCCACCCGACTAGCGCCTAGGTGAACATTGAAAGCCATATTACTTCATACTAAGATCATTCCAACTACCTACACCTTGCTATCCACTCCTACCATCAATACTTTGGTTATGTGAGTTTGACTATTGAATGCATTGTCAGGCTACTTCTGGACCAGCGAAACGCAAATACAGCCTAACACAGTAGGCCTCAGCAGTAACTTTGTTTCTTCATGAATCATGATAGATCAATTATTTTGCATGCTCTGCTGAGAGCAAATCTTCAGTTGACATCCGAACTTCTGAAACCAAGAAGTCAACAAAGAGAGGAGCATACTTCTCTATTCTCTAATAATCAAGTTATAGATGGAAAGCAATTTATGAAATACGAATTTGCTCCGATAACTGCGCACATTCAACACAATTTGGACGAGGTAGGGGAAAAAAATAGAATTTGCTCCAAGATGTTAAAATCTTAGAAACACACAGTCACACACACACACACCAGAAAAGAGATAACTTTTGAGCAATTAGACATGAAATTCAAGGCAAAAGGCTAGACGGCAGACCTCCTCTGAACAAATACATTAATATCTCTATCTCTGCCATTCCATCTAGATGAAACATCAATAATTGCTTGCAATAATGAGCCAACAGCAGCCTGCAAACAACTTTTGTAAGACTTCAGATGATAGACAATTTGTATGTCACCAGGATTTCGGAATCTGCAGCTACAATGGGGTTTATTGAAGGTCTCCATAAAAGAGCTCAGAAACATCAACTATGTGGTGCTTGGCTGCTGGCTCTAAGTTGATTAAAGGTGGCAGCATCTTCACATATGAAAATTATTCCATAACAAAATCACTTCCACTATTGGCACCTATTACCATTTCTAACAAGCTACTGACTTCAGTAGCAAATGATAACCTATTCATAGCTTGCCAAGCCATGTAGCATACAAAGTACATCCATCCAGGCATCTGTATTTTAAGATGCATGTAATAAGTCTGGCTCGCACAAAATTACCAGTGGCTCGTTTTCTGAATGGAAGACCAAAAAAGAAAACTTAAGAGAAACCTAGTTGTAAATAATTCCATCATTAATGGTTTTATGACATTTATAATGCATTAAGGGTAACAAAATTTTTGGAATAAGAAGATCGCAAGACTGCGCAGATTCCTCACTTTCATTGCACAAAGCATAGAGCAAATGTCCATCTGAAGAATGTTCAGTTAGATACCTTGTAAGACAGTGATTTTATCCATGCATTGATATCTACACCAAGCCATGTCTTTGGAAGCCAAGAGTTTTTTGATAATTTGCTTTGATCTATGAAAGCCAATTCAATAGATCTCGCAGCATCATGTATTGACTGGACAAGTCCAGTGCTTATATCTTTGCTTTGCAATGCTTTATCCAATTTCAACCTTATTTCCTCCATCTCGCTTGCCGAATCAACTTGCGGCAGTCCGTTAACAGATACACCACTGCCATCATCTTGAGAAGCCAAAGGAATGATATGGACTAACATTCTAGTTCTCTGAAAGGCTACCCTCTGTCTCCTAAATTCCAGCCATCTAGCACTGTGAACGATCTTCTCACATTCCGATGGTGAACTCCGAAAATAGCACTTTCTCTTAGAAATGCGCGGATGGATTTTTTGACTCCTTAGATCAACAACGCATCTGCATACAAATCTCAATCCATATACTTTCTCCAGGGTATAAATCTTTGATGTGCTGCAAACACATTCCATTTGGTCCGTTAATAGTCAGAAATAGTAAAGAAAAATGTAAAATGTACTTCATCACATCAGGAGTAGATTTTTTTACTCAACATATCATCAGCAGATATTTGTAAGACCCCCATCAAACTAGTTCCGCCAATCAGATCCAGGTGCAAGCAACTATTTAGGACAAGTACGAAGTATCCCCATTTGCTAGTAAAAGCAATAAGAAAACACACACGGTGTCGATATCATATCGGCCATATCGTTCATAGAAAACCTCAACAGAACAGAAAGCGAAAACTAGTAGAGGAACCCAATTCCCAGATCAGTTTCAAAGCCCAGGACGTGAGGCCGCAATGGTACTGCGGCCATCGCCATCACGGCAAGCTACCAAACCAACTAGGCCCGTCGCTGGGGCTAGGCGGCAGGGGCGCCGGCCAAGGGCCCAAGCAAGAGGGGGGCCCAAGCAAGAGGGGGGCCATGAGCCCATGAGCAAATATAGGATAGATCTGTATATGTGTTCCTTCATCATAGTATATGTGCTCCAGCCCATCTGAAAGCATAGAATACGCAATTGATTCATTAACATCTTAAATTGAGGTAACCATAATAGTTATTTTGTTATTCCTTAGTTTTTCTTCTATTGTTATATTGACATTGTCTTTTATGAACTAAATACATGCTGCAAGTTAATTTTACTAGTACTATAATACATGTTTTATCAATTATTATGTTAGCCTATAGAGCCTATAGTATTGCGCTCGTCCAAGGGTCTCTGTAACTGTAGAGACGGGCCTGAAACCAACTAGGCAGAATTCTCCGGCGACACACATCCCCGAAGCACCAGCCCAATTCAGCGACCAATTCAACCAACCTGCCGCCACACCCACGCCTTCCAGTACTCCAATCCTAATCGGCACATTCCTGGCAATCCACCCATCCACCCACGAGCTAACGGGAACGAGCGAGCCAACCGTGGAGCCATACAAGGAGCAGGGGAGAGAGAGAGGCCTAACCTGGCGGCGCACAAGGCCGCCCTCGGCTCGCCGCCGGCGCCGAGGGGGAGGTGGCGCGGCTGCGACGCCACGGCGGTCGCCATCAGCTGCCGCTGCCGCTCTCTCTCTCTCTCTCGCCAGCGATGAGACCGGCGCGAGCGTCGTGACAAGCGAGGGGGGGGAGTGAGGCGGAGAGGGTAGGGTTTATATTGGGAGGGAAGTAGCGGTGGGAAGGAGGCCGAGGGAGGAAGAGGAGGTGGTCGAGGGGAGAGGCCCGGAAACGATAGGCGCTGGCAGCGGCCACCGGTGCCTTCACGGGGACCAGACCATTTCGGCTTCTCGGCTTTTTCTTTTCCTCATGCCCTTTTCTTCCTTTCCTGGACTTGACATTTCTCTTCCGGCCTCCCTGCCACTGCCGGGTTTTTTTGCCCCTTCCCTTCTTGCTCCTTGCGTCCGTTAACGACTCTACTGTTGCCGTGTTGAGGCAGTAAACGTCGTCGAAACTTGGAAGTAGAGAAGACAACTTGCCTGACGCGGATTCAAACCTACGGCTCTCGTATTTTAGCCAAAAACTAAAAATTAAAAGCTCAAAAGGATAAAGCAATAGCTTTCGGCGCAGCAAACATTCCTGTGGATGATAAAGGATTTGTTTTTTTCAGTTTCTCAAAATAGTTTTTTACTTTTACTATAGTATCTAATTTTCAAACGAAGTATTTTTTTAAAATTGAGTCTACAAGTTAATTATAGTATACATTAAAAGCTCAATATATATACCATCTAAAATTGCAAGTGAGTATCTCTCTGTAGTCTTTATCGCAAACAGCTAAAATTTAAAAATTTTAGCTAAAAACTATAAACCGCAGTAAAAAAAACAGGTTGCTTAGCGTGTGTGACTGTGAGTTGTGTTTTTGCCTGACAATACGAGCATTCGTCGCTGAGTTAAGCAAATTGGCCGAGCTAATGCATCGTCTAATCACATTCTTTCAGTCTGATGGCAAAATCCATCCCACATTTTTGTCTCAAAGGAAAAGGAAAGAAAGAAAGAAAACTCGTCCCATATTCTGATGGCAAACGCCTCGGTTAAATATACGCAGATCCATCCTTATATAACGTTTGAATCCACCGGTGAAAGGCGAGCGATCTACCTTCATAGTACAGTGTACACGATAAAAATTAGAACGAAAAAAAAACCCTGCAGAATATGGTGACGAAGTAGGCATCAAACTTGGCTCCCAGAAGAGCGCTACGGCACACCACGCTCAATCAAATGTCCTCAACCAAATCTGTAAGTTATGCCCAAATAAAAAGCATCGAAGTATCAAGGGAAGTATGGGTCTATTCTTTTTGGCTGCGGCTGATAGTTTTTTAGCTATTTACGACAGAGATTGCGGAAAGAGAGATACTCTGATGGCTTTTGGCTGCGACTGATGGCTTTTTGGCTGTTTGCGACAGAGATTGCGGAAAGAGAGATACTCGCTTGCGATTTTTGATGATACAGATATTAGTTTTTTAACGTGTACTACAATTAACTTGTAAACTCCATCTTAAAAAAATACTCCATTTAAAAATTAGTTACTGTAGTAAAAGTTAAAAGCAGCTTTTAGAAACCGCAAAGAACAGGCCCTATATCCGCTGCCTTGCAAGGGAATTTATTGGGCATGGGACGTGCTCAAAACCACAGCCTAGAATGGGCATCATCAGCAAACGAGACGACGATAGAGCTACATATGACCAAAACTGGAGGAGAAGTGCTTGCAATCAAATCGTGGATTCTGTTTTCACTGACAGAAGAAACATGAAGATGTTTAAGCTTCTGGGGGTTTGATCTTGCTCACTGCCACTGTCATTCTGATCTTACTCCTTTTTCATGCCACTGTCAGCCAAGCCACTTTATGACCACCAGGGCGGGATACGTAAACATGCACATGCCCAATCTTTAGTGCCCGTTTATATTGACTTTTGATTTTGGCTTTAACTTATAACTAGTAACAGCTCGTAGAAAAGTTTATAGACAAATAGATATCTGTGTGCGATTTTGGTCGATATAAATAAAGTTACTACAGTGTGTACTATAATCGACTAGTAAACCTTATCTTAAAAAGATATTCCGTTTGAAAGTTAGGTACTATAGAAAAACTATCTACTATAGAAAAATAGTTTTTAGAAGCCAATACAAAGGCCTTAAATCTCATTGTTTTTCCATGTAACGCCTGTTCTCGTTGGTTATTGGTGTCAGCAGTGGCGCTCTGCCCAAGTTACTTAAACCGTAGCCCCTGAGTCCGGTGTACTCCGCGGGGTTGTTAGTCATCAGCCTCGTGGTTCGGACGCTAAATCTCGTAGTATCTGCAGAGAAGAGAACAGTTGTCAGCTTGGGTAGAAGCTGAAACACCAAGAGCAGGGAGACGTGGAACCACGAGGTTTATTTCGGTTGCTCAAAAGCTGTAGAGAATAGAGGATAGTTCAAATCAAAAGATCTTTACCTGTGCACCTATACCGTACTCCCGTGAGTCAACCGGCAACCCTAACTCCTTGTTGGCCTCGACAGTACCCCTTCCGTCATCCGGTAAATTGTATGCCCGAAGCTTGTGACCTAGCCCAATGCCTCTACCTTCATGACCACGAAGGTAAGCTACTACACCACGGCCAGTCTTCTCAATCATGGTCATTGCCAGGGCGAGTTGATTCCCACGATCACCCCTTGCTGATCAAAAAATATCTCCAGTTAGGCATTTCGAATGCACTCTCAGTAAGGTATCCTGGCCATCCCCAACTTCACCCTGTATATAAGTGCGAATAGTTCGTTTTAGATTCCAAACATAAGGCTGAAGGAAAAGAAGACTTGGCAAAGTTCGTTATTTCACAAGCACTCGATTCCAAAATACAAGACATGTACTCCATGCTACACAATCTTGCAGTCTCTGCGGGTGAGTCATGTCCTGGATATGACTGCATCATTAGTTAAGGTCCTTGCCTCTTTGGCCAGTTTTATGGATGTAACTGGCAAATATGTCTTGTTGCATTGGATTTTGTTCAAGAACTTCCAGCATGATGTACTTGAGCAAAACGATTTCACGTCCTTTCAGCCAATTGCAACTTGCAAGTGATTCTACCTTTCTATGTCATGCATAAAGTTCACAATTTTAATACTTCCTAAGGTGTTCTCCATGTAAGTTTCAGTACCTAAAAGGTCTAACGGTAAAAATATTTGCTCAGGGATGCGCAAGTGCTCCATCCCATCAATAAGAGATCGGTAGCAATAGGCTTTAAACGATCCCCACTGTAATTCTAAAGGTGTAACACAAACACATTCAGACATTCTACAAATCTGTCTCTCTTCCTCTTGTTGTACTCATGATCAAAAAAAAAATTCTCTTTTCCTCCTACATCTGCATATGGAAATTATTAATGATTGATATATATATATATATATATATATATATATATATATATATATATATATGATTGAAATGATCCACAAATTTATGCATCAAGTATATTCATCAAACTATAATAGGGGTGTAATCGGATCAGATTTGGATGGATATTGCTTATACCGTATTTTAACTCATTTTTTTTCTCAGATTCGAAGTCAGATACAGTAAAACCGGATACGAATTCAAAGTTTCGGATATGGTACCATTGGAACGGATATGTAACAGTTTCAGATCGGAAATAGATAATATAGATGAATAACACAGATATACAAAAAAGGAATGCTTTGTGAGAAACTGAGAATACAGGGCAATAGCACCAGGCTCTTCCTCGAAATTATGGTACTAGACTAGTCACTGTAAAACAGGCCATCTCAGCTCGATCTTACAACAGTTCAGTGACACACACGAGTGATCATTAATTTGCAGCAGCATTCAACTTGAACTACTGTCCACTGCAAACCAATTCTACCTCAGTATTTCTAAGTTCTAAATGATTAGCCTCGGCTCCAGAACATCATATGAAACAGTCTGCGCGGTCCACTACAAATCAATTCTACCTCAGTACTTCCCATGAGGACGCTCTTTTCCTTCTCCAAGTTCTCCTTTTTCCATCTTCAGCCTTGCCTCTTGCCGTGCAATCTCAGCCTGTGAAAGATGCAATTGAAACAAGTCATGCAGCAGAACACTGAATCGCTGTTGATATTATCATTTCATCTCGGAAGGAAATGATATGGTTAAGAGTTATCAGGCAGACTTCACTTTCTGTCTGTCAAAACTCAAAAATGTTTTCTTAAGATCAGGAATGTCCTGCTTAAATTACCATTGCTATAACACAATTCAAACAAATGGGTTAAGATCTGAAAGAGCAAATGTATTCAGCTTATTCTGCTCCTAGTATGACAAAAGAGTCAATAGTAACAAGTTTTATTACACTAAAACAGGGCTAAAAACCACTGTAATGATGATGAACTAGAAAGCAACCAAATGATTAAGCATTTCATTTTCTCTGTTGAATACTTTTGTTACAGTCAAAAGACAATTTTTACAAATCTTCATTCCTATAAAAGCATTTGGCACAGATATTTATCCACTGCCAAGAGGCCACAGTATCTTTTGGATATCACAGGCTCACAGCACAAGATATAAGCACTTGTATATTACAAATATCTCAACAACATCCTTAATACGGACCTAAGTTAGGATTCAGCATTTTTGCTAAGTTGCTGACCAGTCGGCAGACCATAATCCAAGGATAAAAGTGCAACGTACTAAGTGCTACCTACAGAGACATGGCCACACAATTGCAACAACAAATAAACATATAAGGAGAAACAAGCCAAATGGCTGCAATCAAGTTCAGCAGTGAAGCAACAAGGACGAGACATATATTCTTCTACATGTAAGAGCTACTTACAATTAAGATCACTTGTTTGGTCTCTTCCGGCGGCGACGGTGGAACCAGAGGCAAATTAATGACGGGATAAACATCCGTCGAAGGGAGGTCGGACGGCGACGACTTGAGGTAGAATAATGCTAGACGAAAGAGGGCACTGATTGGAGAGAAATAGGTCTAGAGTAGCCAGTCTTGGGGAGAGACCAGAGCTAGGAATAAGGGATTTAAGAATACTTCTTCATTATTCATTACTTGATTCGTAATGGATACATAATATCCATTTTATAAGAATGACCCGACTTGATGCCTAAGAAATAATCTATAAGAAAACTCATATCTAACAATCCAATCTAATAATAACTCGTCTAATTAATAGATAATACTAAACACCTAATACATAGATTCCTAAATAACAAACTATACATAATACGCGCAACATTATAGTAACCGACGGATGAATAGTATCGTGCTACAATAACTATGCGTGGATGAATAGTGCTGCACTGCAGTACCGCCCTCGGATGAACAGTGCCACGTTACAATACCACACACGTAACATTACACCCCTCCTAGTGAAACAGCTCTTTCTCGAGTTATATTGAAGGCCATAGTTGAAGATCATCTGCTCTTCGTTAGTCTTCAACCTCTCTAAAAGAGATGGTGCAGTATCGAAAGTCTTGGTGAGTGGCTCTGATACCAATTATCATGAACCTTAGTTCATAACGAGATAAACATCCGTCGGAGAGAGGTCGAATGGCGACAACTTGAGGTAGAACGGCACTAGACGAAAGAGGGTGATTGAGGAAGGAATATATCTAGAGTAGTCGATCTAAGAGAGAGACCAGAATTAGGAATCAAGGACTTGAAAATATTTCTTTATTATTCATTGCTTGATTCATAATATATGCATGCTATCCTTTTTATAAAGATGATCCGACTTGACGTCTAAAAAATAATCTATAAAAAAACTTATCTCTAACGATTCAATTTAATAATAACTTGCCTAACTAATAGATAATACCAAACACCTAATAGATAAACTCCTAAATAACAAACCATACATAATACGCGTGTCACTATAGTAACCGGCGGATGAACAGTGACATACTACAGTAACTGTTGGATGAATAGTGCTGTGCTGTAGTACCGCCCTCCAATGAATAGTGCCACGCTACAGTCTGGTTCCACCGTCGCCACCAGAAGAGACCAGACAAGTGATCTTAATTGTAAGTAGCTCTTACATGTAGAAGAATATATGTCTCTTCCTTGTTGCTTCACTGCTGAAGTTGATTGCACCCATTTGGCTTGTTTCTCCTTACATGTTTTTGTTGTTGCAATTGTGTGGTCATTGGATTATGGTCTGCTGACTGGTCAGCAGCCTAGCAAAAATGCTGAATCCTAACTTAGGTCCGTATTAAGGATGTTGTTGAGATATTTGTAATATACAAGTGCTTATATCCTGTGCTGTGAGCCTGGGATATCCAAAACATACTGTGTCCTCTTGGCAGATTCTGAGCATTATTCAGTTAAATGGATGATATCAGTGCCAAATGCTGTTATAGGAATGAAGATTTGTAAAAATTGTCTTTTGACTGTAACAAAAGTAAGGTAGTTGAGAGCATTAAGTGTATATATATCATTAGTTGATTTCTTTGACACTTGATAAACTTCAAGCAAGGATTATGATTTATTACTCTTGGTATTTGCCGACACCTAGATAATTTCAAGGAATATTATGTGGTGATCTCTTTAAAGAAGGCTGTGAAGAGGATCGATACCGTTGTGAGTGGTTTTGTGCTTGTTATCTTTGGAATGGAGAAAGAGCAACTCTAGTGAATTTGAGATTCATATGGCTTAATTTATGAAGTCAGTCTAATTTATTTGGACTTATCGACCAGTGAAATTCAGTAAATTTTCGATATCACGAGAAAATATTGTCTGGATGAGTAGCTCTTGCGTGGCACACGTGGAAAGCGGTGGGATGGGACGGGGAGTCAGGGCCAGAGGCCCGCCCAGAGCGCTAGCCCACACACCGCACCGGCAACGATTCGATCGCTTTCCTAGCTCGCCACGGTAGGCGTGCGGGGGGTCGGTGCGGACGTGCGATGCCAATCCATCCCGGCCGTTTGCGTGCGCGCATGCGGGAAGTGGGACTAGGCTACTTTCCATCCCAAATCCGGCAGTGAAGTGCCTCGCTGAGCACGGCTACCGTCGTCTTAAAATCGCATAGGCGCGCCTGCGTACGTCCCAATGGTTGATTCGTGATAGCAGAGTAGAATACGACCGAGACCGTCGGTGTGTGGTGGGGGGCTGGGGGGAATCGATTGTCTGGTGCCATACACTTTTGTTTGGATTCGGCACCAGCTTGGAAAGCTTACAGTGGGCTACGCCATGCACTCCGGAGTCGATACCGGAGAACACGGTGCACGTCTTTAGTTATGGCAAACTACTCATCCAGACAATACGGTCAGGCTGCAGGAATAGGCTATTCTTGTAGAATGTAGACTACTGGAGCTCGTGTGAAAGTAAGATAGCGTTCGGAATAGTGATGATCTATAGTTTTTAACTGAAATTTTACTATAGTTGACTAATTTTTTACTATAACTGAGTTGGCTTATTAGACATAATTAAATTTTAAAAAAATAAAAAATAGAAACGACATGTTAGTTTATCACGGATAATGTAAAGAAATACAGGAAAAAAATAAAACACGAAAATACCAAAAATAAAAAACAGAAAAAGAAAACAAAAATGCTACAGTGAAATAAAAGCTATCGCTGGCGTTTTGATAAGTTGAGCAGGGTTAATCTTTCACTAATTTTTGCAATGTTTATTATGCACCTGTTGGGGGAATGTTCTCGCGCTTAAATTCTCAAGTCTATATGGCCTAGTGGAGATGACATCACTATGTGGGCCCAGTGTTGGTGGGCCCATCCGACCGGAAAAGATGATGCTACTCTCAAGATTGTACTAGAATTAGGGCTAATTATGTAACTTCACACTTCCTCCCCTCTCATCTCTAAATAGGGATCATTGTAGTATGAGAGAGGGAGGCTACTTGTACTTCATTTGACACTTGAGCAATATAATTTAGTGATTCCCTAGCAATAACTAGCATTGCTTACACTTTTCACTCCCCGCCTACGCATTCAAGAGATTGATGTAGCCAACAGGGGTGGACACAAGTTTACTGTCTAGACTTATATCTACGACACTCCCTTTGATTCATAGGAATTTTGCAGGAATCATGTAAAAATTACTATTTTTGGCACAATTTTTGCTTTTGAAAGCTTTTTGCATAGACATCTCATTTCATACATCTTTGTGCAATTTCTACATTGCTAATTGACTATTACTCCTATTTCGTACACAGGCAACCTTGCGTGTATATGTACACCCGGGCCTGAATTTATCACGGAGAAAGGGGTTAAGATACACAACACATCACTGGGTAGGACAATATCAGAAAATCAAACGACATGGTATTAAGTAGGACAATACTATGAAATTACTAAATAGGGCAATTCACTATTGGCATAAACCTATGCTATCTATCATTAGTGGCGGACCCATAATTTTTTGGATAGGTATTCAGACTTCAAAGTTAGGTTGCTCAGATGCATTGATCCGATACAACGACATGTGTATATAGATATAATAAAAATATATAAAATATAAATATTAATGATTTCTTACGAGAAAATAGGTGATGAGAAAATGGGCGACTTAAGGCTAGCATAATGCCATTAATTAAATAGTAAATTATAGAGATTAATGATAGTTCCATATCTTGCTAATCCCACCCTTTTTTTTTTGCTCTTTTTAGCTCTCTCCCATAAAGATTTTAAATTTGCAGACTTTTTCATTTTCTAAAACTCAAAGATCTATAAAATCATAAAATACAAATAGATTAGGTTGATCAACTCAACTACAACATTAAAATAGGGTTTCTGAAATATCGCCTACAGCTCTAATCTTATTTGCAAATTAGAAGAAGGAAATAGAAGTTTCACATTCAATAAGTGCTAATTTTACTTTGCACGAAACATAAGAGGTTTCAAATGGTGAACATAGAAATACATCTCTATCATAACTATAGAATACAGAAAGTGTGAAGCTCATTTTATGTATCAACAATGTCATATAGAATGACTCACTTTGTTAGAAATACACTTCTTTCCAATAGCAGTATGATGAAGGATCCGTGCAGCCACTTGAATGGACAAGTTACAAGTATTAGCTTATCCATAAAGAATATGAATTCCATATGCTACAATCTACAGATGATTTAGTGAATTAATACATCTATCTTTTTTGGATTGCAAAGATAAGTATTATGTTGTTATCACTTTGGCAAATGGTAATTACCACTTTCTATTATGTGTATAGAACTACAGATGTCGCCATGTTGGTATGTTTTCTTCACAAATCACAACTACAATGTGACAAACTGACAATATCTGTGTTGTCTATATATGATTAGATCTTGTTTTCAAATACCTTTGTAGGTTAGTTACATTTGCCGCGTGCCTGTGTTGTTTACTCTTATCCCTTATCCTAGCAAAGTGCTCAGATGAAGCTCAGACTTCTGAATACTTGGCATATTGCCATATTGGTTCCTCAGACTTAAAATATGCGGAGAATATGAATTTCAATTCATAAGCAATAATTTAAAGATAACTGAGCCAAATCCACCACATCTAAACAAGATTTAAGCAGTAAGCACCGAAATAAAGAAGAAACACATGCCAAATCAACCACATTCCACATCCATCCACGGATCCACCTAGCTTAAAAGTTGAAACTAGAAACCCTAGGGCGGTAGGGCCTAGGGGCACAAGCAGATCTACACATCTAGATTCTAGAGCAATCGGAGATTGTGATGGGAGAAGAGAGATATAGTGCTATGGGGGGTCGCCAGGTCGAGGACGAACTTGCACCGACATGCAACGACGGCGAGATGAACTGCGAGACGGAGGGCTTGGAGTAGAGGAAGCGCGAGACGGCGAGACCCGCACTGCCTGACTGCCACAATGCCGCTGTAGTAGGCCCGCAGTGCGGCAGTGCTCACTCGATCGGTGGTCGCTGCAACGCTCCTACACAGCCTCTAGAACCCAGCTACCCACTGCCGCTAGGCGCCAGCCAAGAGACAGAGAGACAATAAGAGCAGAGACTAAGACAGTGCGACACGGTCACAACTCACACGACACACGGAGACACGAGGTGGGCTTGGGCTAGTTGGTAGCAATGGGTCGATGGGGGAATGGGCCAAAAGGATCTGTCACTAATTTGTGTTGACTGGGTATGAACAGGACGAATTTAATCCAACTATTAGTATACATATGTATTATATCTTGTATATACTGATTTTTTATCTGAAAATTTAAATATTTAGCTGAATACTTATGAATTATAATGAACCTACCTATACCTATCATTCAAGACAAGGACGAAGGCGCAAGAGATTTGTTACCTGGTGATGACCAATTATCCCAAAGTAGCAATAAGCAAAAATGTATTCAATCCTTGGGGCGTTACAAGAGGCAGAAGTGGTGAACCACTCCGTTGGCTCCATGTTGAGGGCTTGAGGAGGGGACCCTGTACACATCTGTTCCATTTCATGGTCCATGCATATGTGCATGCACCTCAGCAGTTCAACCTTTAACGAAGCAACCCCATCGCTCGTCTTGTTCCGGGGATGTCTTGGTGATCCGTCATCGTTTGGTCCCTGGTCCTTTCTGCAGCGAGGCTTTAACTGTGCACACAGTGCTGTCAGTGGCAGTATGCGCTCGACGCAGTACGACCTAACTACTTCGATCAAAGCTCGCTGACCCCCGTAGTCCTAGGCTTCCAGCTATAGGAGTTGAAACTTCTCTCAATGTGGATTCTTTCTATCGGTTTAGAGGATATTTATTTAGACTAAAAATTAGTAGTTTATAATTAAATTTATATTATAGTTAATTTATTTTGTACTATAATAATTTATTTGACACAATTAAATTTTAAAAAATCTATAAATAAAAAATAGATTATCCTATTACATATAATGCAAACGAGTACAAAAAAAAGAACCGATAAAAAAGCTAAAAAAAATAAAAACCAGAAAAAAATAGATACGGACCATGCCTCAGGTATCTACCGCAGTCAAAACACAATTCGTTCAGGCTAGTTCTACATCTGAACAAGCAGAATGAAATGAAAGGTGTCAATATATTTAACGAGTTATGCGTCACATTCGTATGAGTTGGCTGAACAGAATCGACCGAAAAAGTGATGTTCATGAAAAACCTTTTTCTTAATTGTGCTGTTGCTTTAGCTCAAGGTTGGATCTGGGTATCAGTGAGAACTGAAAAGTGATAAGTGAATTTTCAATATTATGTTAGTAAATTTCTATACGGAGAAGAGAGAAGGTGAGAAAAAAAGAATATGATACTTTTTATGTAAGAGATAACTTGAACACATAAACTAATGTAAATGGTAATAAAGTGTGAGGGAGAAATATGATGAACATAATATAAAATAGTTAGATAAATTAATTTTAGAGATGAACTATTGGAGATATTGTCTCTAAAGACATGTACAATAGTTTATCTTTTAAAATTGTCTCTAAATCTTCCACCTCATCTAAAGACACCGCTAGAGACAATCTCTTCAATAGTAAATCATTTCTCTAAATATTTTATAATATTATCACCATAACTCTTGTCTCACATTCTTTCACTATTTGTATTGGTTTGTGGGCTTAAATTATCTTTTGTATAAGAGACATCATATTATCTCTCATCATCTCCTTTTTCATGTATATAGAATTTTAGTTATTTAATATAGCTAAAAAATAACTGAGATGATACTATTAAAGATACTCTAGTATTATCTTTAGATAAAATAAAAATATTAGAGATGATATTAAAAAATAGACTACTGTACCTAAGATACTAGTATGCAATTGGAAGGAGAGAAAATAGTGCACGAGTTGCACCCACGACACAGATCTGGTATGCTACTTTTCCCCCCTCCTTTTCATTCCAGGGGACAAGTCCCATCGGCTTTGTTGAAGAATCTCGTCCACAATTGAGGAACACCTTTTCTTCAGAGAAAAAAAAAATCACGAACACCTTTTGTCCTTTCTGGTGGTCTCGTTGTCTCAAGCCCCACACGTAACATCGAAGTGTACGTAAGTCTTGTGATGCGAACTTGTTACCAAATTGCTATTGTTCTCGAAAAGAGAAGAATGCGATGTATTGATATATCACAGAATTGTTTACTGTAGTACAACCAGTTTGGAACAGACGCCGATTTTAGGATTTTTAGAGGAATTGTGTTGTTTCTTCTGATATGAAATTTAAAGAAATCATATAATTTCTTGCTAATTCACACGAAATTCTCACGTCCAAACATATTCATACATACTAGAATTGAAGTGGTTCATTAGACTGGGTTGGTAGGGAAAGACCAGTGTGTGATTCTTTATAAGCCTACGTGTACAAACAAATGCTACTGAAACGGTTGCTGCCCTTTTCCCTGTGTTAGCAAGAAAAGGTAATCATCCACCACAGCTGGGCTTGCAACCTATTCTGCTGAGTTTCTGACCCGAGCTCTCTTTTGGCAGAGACAGGTCTCACAATCCGTGTTTTTGCCTCTGCCATTCTGAACCAACTTTTCCTGGTCTTCAAAACAACTTCCTGCGCTCACAAAGCCATGCTTACAATTTTTTTTACTGTAATTAGTTAATTTTTTTACTATAGTTGAGTTAATTTATTTAGCATAATTAAATTTAAAAAAATTAAAATAGAAAAAATATATTAATCCATCATAGATAATACAAAAGAATACAACAAAAAAAAGAAAAAAACAGAATAACAAAATAAAAAATAAACAGTCAAAAATAAACCGTCGCTAACGCCGAACACCACCGGAAGCCATCGTTGAGCGGCCCCTAAATCTTTTCTTGTGGGGTATAATACATGGAGAAAATGCACTGAGGCATGTAAGAGTCTATAGGACACATCATTGTATCTGGGTATCAATCACCTGACATCATTTCATGCTGGAGGAAGCAGTACATCAGTTTTGGCCCATGGTCGGATAGTACGCAGAGGCAGCAAAAAGCTCACCGAAACCAACACTTTACCCTTTGAGCTCTCCACACCGGCTACCATAGTGCCACCATGCAATGCGCAGTACCACTTTGTTGTCGACTTGTAGCTTTGTGGACTGTAGAGTGACTGAGTGAGTACACACGTTTCATGGCCAGGGGACGTTTGATTCAGACGTCCTCTCAAATATCCGAAGTCAAAATGATTCCGTAGTGCAAACTTCTAGCACGCAAAATCTTTGATACACGGAGATTGCGCAGGAATTTTAAACGAAAGTTAACAAATAGTTTCAACGCACTAAAAATTCCTACAAACTTTCTATAAAAATCATGCATTCCATATATATGATGCCTTTAGAAACCCTGGAGCCCTCTCCACTGCCGCTGGGTAAAATACTCAGACCAACAGCTCACAAAATAAAAAAACAATAGAACATCCAAATAGCTCCATCTTTTGGGACACCTTTTCTTAATGCGTTCATTCTCTAATCTCGCAGGACGCGTCGTTTTCATGGCCGCTTTCAATAATCCCATAGAGGGGGTTAGAAAAACCGGACGCCTTTTGCGTCGAAGGGATTCGATTGGATTTAGTGAGATTAGATTATAAAGCGGTGTCCTTCGTGGAGTAATTAAGCAAGGATCGTCTCGAAAGCCGCGACTACTTTCTCCGTGACAGCGAATTAAGAAAAAGAAAGTGGAGGGTTTGTGTCGCAACGCGACCCAACCGTACGGTTATACAGATTGTATCAGATGTGGTATTAATTTATATCAACCGATTCTGATTTGATTTTCTCTATGTGTATGACTTGTTTCTCTTTCCTAATATATATGTATCTCAGTAGTTCATAGGAAGAAGTGCTCCATTGTAATCTTTTTTTATCATAGTGATTTGACTTCGAGCGTCTGTGGTTAGAATTTTTCACGTAAAATTTCTGTCACTTATCTCTATTTTTCTATGTATTATTTGTAATAAGTAGTATCACAACTTAGAAGGTGACTCCTAGGCGAATCCTAGGCGGCACGCACAACGCATTGGTTTCTACGGCACTCTAGTAGAATCCGAGCCAGTCTCCGAAGCAAGTGTACTTCATCGCCAAATCGAGGAGCGCATCCATCCGATCGTCTAGCCATCCCGTGGCATTAAGCAGAGCATTGGAAGATCTATTCAAGAAAAAAAATTCAGAGATTTCCTGGCGAATCTGAAGCGAAAACTTCTTGTCTCCGACTTGCACTCCCCCTTCCTAGCGATAAAACCGAAGGGTCTTGCACATCTCATCAGTCCAGCGTCTCACCAACTAGCAAGCAGCAGTCCAGCACAACAAACCGAGGTGCAACATCGGCCATCGATCCAAGCACCGTCTCGTTCTCCGGTCCACCGATGCAGCGCGTCCCATGCGCGTTCCCTTCGATCCTTGATGGGTCTGTGTGCAACCAGCTCCAAACGAAAACGGTTTTTCTGTTTCTGTGTGGGTGTTTTTCTTCGTGTTTCTACAATCTGGATCATTCGATTTAGATCGTAAACGATCCAGATCGTAGAAACACAAAAAGGAATATCCACACAAAAACAGAGAAGCTCCGTTCGCCCGGAGCACAGCGCAGCAGCAGGAGGAGGCTCTCGCGCACGGCTTCAAGTCTTATCTACCGGTCAATTGGTGCATTGCATCTAGAGAGAGAAATAAAAAAAGGCAGCAACCAGCAAGAGACAAGAAAAGGCAAGGCAGCGTCTCGTTTTTTCTTTCGCATGTGGTAAATTAGCATGCGTACGTACGCGCGGCCCTGCATGTCTCGTGGTGTGTCCGCACGTGATTTAGGCCGGAATCAATTCGAATCAGCAATGCATCCGAAGCCATCACTGTTGTTGAATGCAATAAAAAAAGGTGCAGCACCAAATGCCAAGGAGTGGAGCCTTGGTTGCTTCGTGATACATCTGAAGTGAAGAAAATTTTTGGCTGCACTGCTAAGTACATCCTAGAAGCCAACTGGAGATTATGAGAAAGTTTCGATAAGCGTACACACAAGGAATATTAGGAGATTCTCAATATTCTCAACTCGACGATTTCAACTCGTTTAAACTCTGTTCAATGACTCGACTTTATATTGAATATCGATCTACTTTCTACCTCAGCGACTGTTCCAGTGCCAGATCTGCCAACATTAATTGGCGATTTCATCGACGATGCATCGTCTTCTATAGGTTACTACCACAAGATCTGCAGATGAGAAGTCTAAGAAGGAGTTGCAGATTTTCAAAACAATGAGTTAATTTATGCTACGCTTAATAGAGGAGACTTCAAAAAAATCAATGTCAATTGTAATGATAACTGAATTTGGTGTTTTATTCAACGTTTGATAACACCCTGATGGCAGCTAGCATGATACTCTCTGGATTTTTGCTATTTGAAAGTGAAGTTTTTACTCTAATTTCAATTTGAGATGAAGGATTTAAGTGCAAGAAGGAGTTTTATTTTTGCGTAGATACTACAACGTCTTCTAATTGTCGCAGTTTATACTCTATTAACGGCACAAGAGTTTCTTTCATCCGGTCAGTTTTATAGGAGTAGTTTCAACCATATCATGAAATTCAATTACGTTTTAAAGTCGGCAGTTTGGCATTAAGGCTATAAAAAAGCTCGAAACTCGCGAACTACTCAAGCTTGATTCGTTTTAGACTCGACTCGAGCTCCAAACGAGCCGAACTCGAGCTTGAGATATTTTATCCCATTCCCATATCCCGCCCCGCCCCCCCCGGCCCGAATCCCGCGCGGGCCGCCCTGCGCTCCCCCCCGCTCACTCTCTTTCCTCGCGCCCCTGCCCACTCCTCTCCTCTCCCCACCCCATCCCCTCCTCTCAACCCGTCCCCCTCCTCTCCCCCCGGCCCCCTCCTCGCCCCCGCCGCTGCCCTCCTCTCCTCCCGTCCCCTTTCTTCCCTTACCCCCCCTCGCGCCTCTCCTCCCCATCCGCACCCTCCTCGCCCCGCCTCCCCCCCCCGCCCCTCCTCGCCTCCGTCGTGCCTCCGCGCCCGGCCGCCGATGCCGCGCTCGCGCGCCCTCCTCGTTGGATCTGGTCGGATCCGGATCTCCCCACCCGAAGCCGCCGTCGCTCGGCCTCTTCCACCCGGCCGAGGCCACCTCCGCGCCCGGCCGCCTGATGCCGCCATCGCTCGGCGCCCCTCCTCTCCCCCGCCGCCGGCGCCCCTCTTCGACCCGGATCTGGCGTAACAGGTACACCCTCGGCACCGAGCCTACACAAGCTGCTTGAGCTTGTCCGAGCTCGAGCTCGAGCCCAGCTGAACCAGGTCAAGCTCAGCTCGTTTACAGCCCTATTTGGCATATGTGATGGCTACATGTGTAATAAGATTGTTCTAGCCTTTCTTGTTGAAGAGTTACTCTTTGAATGAGTATTACTTGTCAAGTTTTGTGTTATAGGTGGAGCTTGTCAGATTTCATGATATGTGTTATTCGCTATCTATCTAGCACCACAAGTGATGTTTTGGCTTATGCTATTCAACGATTGAGCATTTGTTTCAGGAGGTCAGTTACACATACTCAGACTTTGCTGGGGTTATGAATTGTTGAAGACTTAGATTTATTCGTCTACTTTGTTAACAGCTGTGTGTTCAGACCTATTGATGATTTACTCAATTTTGCTTCACAAAAAGCATTTCGACAAGACTGATACAATCTTTCTATTTGAAGATTAGTCTGATAGACTTTCAGCGCACAAGGTGTTCATGTTGATTTCATTGGAGGAGTTTATCATATTCTTTGACTACTGGAGAGAATTCGCTTCAAGGTTGAGATTGTTGAAGTTTGATCCAAATTCGTACCATATCTGTGTAGGACACTTCATCGCCTCATGCCAGACGTAGCATGACAGGTGTCTGGGCCATGTACAGGTTGTATTAAACGTGGTGTTAATCTGTAGCAACCGACTCTGATTCGGTTTTCTCTTCGTGTAGGACTCGTTTTCCTTGTCCAATATATATGTATCCAGTAGTTTATAGGAAGAAGTACTCTATTAAAAACGCTCCATTGTAATCTCGTCCTATTACAAAGATTTATCTTCGAACATTCGTGTTTTTTTTCTGTAAGATTTTTTATGTAAAATTTATATCTCTAATTTTTATTTTTCTATACATTATTTGTAACAGTTTCCTGCTAGGTGCGGCGCCATCCGAGTCGACCACCCGTTTTGAATCTTCCAATGATGCCGATGAGGCGCCGAGTGCAAGGGGAGTGTACATTTCTCAGAAAGAAGGGATTTTTACATTTCTCCCTGTAAAAAAACACTTTAATGTCTACAAGATGTAAGTTCTTGCACAAAAAATTTCACGATAGATTCGGTGGGCATTGTACAAAAATATGCGGCAGGGTTTAGCAAAGCTCAAATCCATTGGTAGCGGTAACAAGATATTGGGGGCGTTCGTTTTAGCGATGGCTTCTGGCTTTTGTCTGAAATTTTACTGTAGCTGACTTTTTTACTGTAGCTGATTTAGTTTTTTTAGGCATAATTAAATTTAAAAAATGTAAAAATAAAAAATATGTTAGCCCATCACGGACAATGCAAAGGAACATGGAAAAAAAGAAAAATGCAAAAAAGCCCAAAAAATCTAAAAAATCTAAAAAATTTAAAAAAAGATGAATTACTGAATAGTGAAAAAAAAGCTAAAACTAGAATCTGAAACGAGCGGGGCCAATGGCCTCCGATTGAACAAGCGTACGAACACAGATTTTATGTGAAACTTCATGATACTAAGGTGTTTAGAAACATGTTCAAACAGTGATGACTTTTGGACACGCTGCAGTCCCCATGCTGCTAATAACTGTTGCAAAAAAAACTCATTCAAGAAAAAGCAGAAATCCAACCTCTCTTAAGGGGGCGTTCGTTTTAGCGATGACTTCTGGATTTTGACTGAAATTTCACTGTAGTTGACTTTTTTTACTGTAGCTGATTTGGCCTTTTGGGCATAATTAATTTTTAAAAAATATAAAAATAAAAAAATATGTTAACTCATTAGGAATAATACAAAGGAACACGGGAAAAAAAAGAAAATACAAAAAATTTTAAAATATCTAAAAAATTTTAGAAAAAAACGAAATACTAAATAGTGAAAAAAAATAGAAACTAAAAATTGAAATCGAAAAAAAATCAAAACGAACGGGCCTTATAAATCCTGCCAGGCCTAGTAATAGGTAAAAAGGTGGAGGAGTTACATGTAAATGCGGAGCAGTGGACCCCAGTTAAAGAGAGGTGGCTCCACCATTCCCGATAAAAGCTGCCCCCTCCGTACGGTTTGGCGTGTAGCCCTGCCCTGCCCCCGACCAATGGGAGCGCGTCACCTTTTGGGCCTCGCCCCACGACTAAAGCCCGCCCCCTTTTCTAGTGATATAGTCACTGGGCCCCACCGCACCACCAGCACAAAAGCCAAGCCAGCCCATGCCCCTATTGTATTCTATTCTGATCACGCTCCTCCGGCCACTGGGTTGGTCATCGGCTGGTTGCTCAACAGCTGCTGCTAGTTTTTGGTTGCTCTCCTCTACGTTTCACACCACACCGGCTAGGTGCACCCGGTTTTGCTCATTGGGCAGGAGGCTTGCGACAAATCACAGACCGACCCAATGAACTTCATGGGTGTGTGCTCTACGTTTCACACCACACCGGCTAGGTGCTCCCAGTTTTGCTCATTGGGCAGGAGGCTTGCGACAAATCACAGACGGACCCAACGAACTTCATGGGTGTTCAGTTCAATATCTAAATTTTTTTTACAAAATACCCTATATTTAGTATGTATATTTAGCATATATATTGATAATTGATCTAAATAATTTATATTTATATCCCTAATAGATTTTAGGCTACTCCTGCACCTTCCCCTCCCCAATTTGTCTCAAAAACTATAACACAGATGAAGGTTCATGAAGATCGACTAGAAGGGGTGGGTAAATAGATAATTTAAAATTCTTTTGGTCAAACATGAGTTTTATGTAGAATTTAAATTCAAGATAGCAAGCGGACGGCAACGAGCGCCAAGCGTTGCTTAGCCAGCTGGGCTAGCCAAACTGTCTACAGCCGGGATCCCGGGAGGGAGCAAGCAGCAGCGGTTGGGCCATCAGGGCCAGCAAGGCAGGCTACGCACGTCCACTGCAGCACAAGTGCATCCCCATTTCTAGGTTCTAAATCCTATATTTCTAATTCAACAAAACATTCTTAATTATTTTGTATTTTTTTTCAAAGTAATTTGATATGTTGTCTCTACTACGAACAATTTATACTTTGATTTTTGCTACTATGGACCTGTACTTTTTTATTAAACAATATTTTATATTAACTCTGAATACCTGTATCAAAAATCCTGGATCTGCCACTACGATAAATAAACAACAAACATGACCAAATCAAATTTGGAATTTGTAAACACACATGGAATGCAGTTGAAAGATTGTCTAATAAAAAAAATAGCAATCCAAATGCATCTCCTATACACTAACAATAGCTAACACAAAAATATTAGCAAGATAATAGCCTAACAGAGACAGCAAAGCCAGCCACTATACCTCTGATCAGGAATTTCTACTAACAAATTAAGACAAGGATCTAACATGATTGCTACTAAAACAAATTAACCACAACATCTAACAACAAAAACAAGGTATGAGGCATGAATAGAGAACAATTAAAGCCTGCAAAATCTACTGAATAGATGAACAAACCACCAAATTTAAGTTCTAACAGCAGGAACCAAACACAAAACTACATATCACAGCACCACTACTACAGCATCTATGCAATTATCCAACAAAATCACATGATTCACGCTGAAGTCACAAACATTCACAATTCATATAGTAATAGAACAATTAATAGTGAACATCTAATAGTGGTTAGTTAACATAAAACAATAATTAACAACTTAAGGAAGGGGAGAGGAGTTGGTGATAAACTGAGAGGATCATCAATTAGGGAAGCACAGGGGGTTATCGGAGTGAAGGAGGAAGAAGTAGTCGAAGTTGGTGAAGTCATGGCCAAGGAAGAAGTGGTCGATGGCGAAGCTCACCAGCGTCGGGGTCGAAGGTGTGGTTACCGGTGTGGTTGAAGATGGTGTGGTCACTGGCGTCGACTTCCAGGTAGAGAAGGCGATGTAGGGTGGCAGTGGTGCGGTTGGGATCAGAGAAAGAGAGGCGAGGTGATGGTGTTGGGCGGCGAAGATGGTGGCGTGCCAATGTGTCTGGCTCGACCACAGTGGCTGCCAAAGCTGGAGAAGAGGCGTCAGAGGAGGGAGAGAGAAGCAATCGGAGTCTAGCGAAGAGGAAAAATAGAATCCAAGCTCTGGCGCAACGTTGTGGTGTGGAGGGAGTTGTAGAGGGGCGACCGCATGGGATTTGGAGGAGGCAGTGAAGGATGTTGCGGCGCAATGGAGTTGGGGTGGCACACTAAATTGGTGGGGAGGTGTCGTGGTAAGAGAAGGATATGGAGGATGTACTAGGGGGCTAGATACGAGTGGCATGGTAGCGAGATGGCCTTAGCCTCATCGCTAGCTGGAGTAGAGGGAGGAGAGGAGAAGCAAGAAGGTTAAGAAAGAAGAAGTGCCAAATTTAGGAAAACTGGGGTTCGGCTATGGGCAATTTTATGATTTAGTCCTCAAAGTTCTATGATATTGCAAAATAGTCCTTTCCTCCTTAGATTTATTCTATTTGTACCCTCTAGAAGTCCATTTTCCTCATGGTTTGATCCTACGTGTCTGTGATGACCTGTACATATGTATGGAACTGTCCACAAACACCAATTTATAGAGAATGTGCCTTGATCGTGCTAGCCTATGGAAAAACTAAAAAAAACTAAAATGGTCCAATTCATGAAATTAATTATACAAAAGTGTGTAAATAATGATAAATGATCCTAAAATACAAAAAATATAAGAGTTAAATAACAAAAACATATATGTAAAAATGACTCATGTTACCCATGCCGCACCGACAACCTCCATTGGTGCGTCTCTCTTCAATGGTGCGTCTCTTCCTCCATTGATGCCACCGTCCCCACCCATCCACTGATTTGGGTGGTTTGTGGAGACACCGATGACCTATAGCACAAGCGCAACGGCAATGACCTATGACACCATCGCAGCAGCGACCACCTAGGACGTGGGTGTGGCAGCAATGCTTGTTGCTTTCTAATAGATTAGTGAAGTGGCTTGTTCCTTTTGTTGTACGAATGAAAGGTGCATGTTGTTGAATGAAAATTTAAGACACTTATTTCATTGCATTTGTGAATTTTTCTTTTGTGTTGTATAAATGGAACTGAATGTGCAAGCATGTGTCATTTTAGTTGTATGGTTGATAGGTCTAGTGAAATTGTGAGACAAACTTGTGAGAAATTGCCATATGAATGCTTCCTAGTAGTTGGAAACATACAAGCTTGAATGTCGATTCAAAAATTGTGAGAAATTTGTTGTACAAGACATGCCTATGTGCTGGATGCAGCATGTTGTCAAAGCTATCTCTGTGCCGATGATACATCCAATTTGTGAAAAGGGTGAATTTTTCTTATGGTGATATGTATTAGGCTATCAACAGCTGATACAAGAACTTGAAACAGAGAATTCATGTATCTGGTTTTGGTGCAATATGAACAAGTGCTAGAAAATTGTAGTAAATGCAAGAAAACTGTAGGACCAAAGGCGGCGACTAAAGAGGGTGAATATGAGCTCACTCTTTTTTGATATCAAATCAAACCCTCGGCTTGTCCACAGCTTAGAAACACACAATGGAAGATCAAGCACACGAAGTCTACAAGCCAACCTTACAAAAAATCGAGCCAAAACACTCCTCTAGTTGTCTGATCGCTTGGTCGGTATGACCGCAGGTTGGTCTGACTGGTGCCTTGGGCCTGTCTGATCGAAACTTGGGTAGAGGCAAAAATTGCTCGGGTTTAAACCTCCAAAAGACTCAAATAAAAAACCACTGCTCCAAATATTTCATGCAGCAAAATGAGGACCTCTCGGGAATAAATGTATCACCAACTACAAGCCGGCACAACCGCTCTACGGTTAGACCACCACCCGTGGCCAGTCAGACCGCTCCTTGCAAACACCTCTCTGGAAAAACATTATTGGTAACTAACCATTGACCTAACTGCACCCACCAGTTAGACCGCTCCTCGACGCCGATCAGACTATTGATCACCTGATAGCAAAATTAAATAATACAAATGATACAAAATCAAACTTAAACTTCGACAAAAAAGCACAAGTCAAACACTCATCACATAATATAGGGTGACCATCATATGGTCTTACAATCTCACATATTTGAAAGCAAGGCATACAAGAGATCAATTGTTCAATTTATACACTAGTTCAAGAACAAGAAGCTACTCCTTTGTCCGAAAACAATACTCAACCATAGCCGCAAAAGCCTAGAAAAAGTAAACCCATATTGCAACCAAGAGCTAATATAACTCAAATTAAAGCACAATTTCAATTCAATATTTAATAAAGCATTTTTGACATGGCATATATCATAAAAGGATCACTAAAGAGCAAACAAGTCAAAAAAAATCCATCATTGCAAATTAAAAGATGCCAATTATAAAAATTGATGCCACTTGTGAAATATGGTTCAAGTTTGCAAATTAAGCTAACATGACTAAGATTTAATTATACATACAAAAGTATGATAAAACTAGCTAAGTAGGTATAATATGGCAATAAGCAATATCAAATTAGAGTTACATCACAAATAAGTAATAATCAAAGTTCATATATAAATGCATATCTTACAATGCAATGTTATGTATGTATGATGCAAAGAAGGAAGCAAGAAAATAAAACTTCCTCTAACTACAAGATCCACTTGTAATGAAAAACGAGCTATGATACAAGAGGTCTCAACACCACATGGTCTCTAGGGCAAAGAAACCATACTACTAAGGAGCAAATCAATACACTAGCTATCTCTACTACTAGACACTGGTGAAAGAAGAAGTGAGCTCAACCTAGTCAGGATAAGAGATCCTAAGAGATCTAGTAGGGAATAGGAGTGCCTAAAAAAAGACACAAACAAAAGATATGACTCAAAACACCCTAAACTCAACACTTCTCCTACTCATAGCCCCAAATGATGAGCAATATGGGAATAAGTACTTTTTCTTAAAAGCAAAACTCAAAAGTGTATTTATATTTCTTACTAAACATGCAATAGTACTTTTTCTTAGAAGATATAATACCATGCAAGAAAGAAGCATCCTTGTCATTAGAAGTTCTTTAGACAACACATGAATAAGCAAAAGAGTCATAACACTTTGCGCTCATATCATTACACACTCTCTTTAAAAACTCAACTTCTTCTATCAAGGAAATGCAAGATGTGAAAGATGATAATGATGTATTCTTAGTAAGCTTGCAATATAAAGCATCAATTTTAATTTTTAAACTAGCACTATTCTTGCAATGGAATAAATCATCGATAAGCAATTTTTTATTATCTAAGAACATGCTACAGGGGCTAGCTCTAATCCCAACCATTTCAGTCCTAACATCCTCTAATTGCTCAAGATGAATAGAAAGGCATAATTTTAATTTTTTATTTTCAGTTCTAGAATTTTCTAATTGTTCTACACAAGTAGATTGAGCCAATTTCATATTTTCATTTTCAGCAAGCTTTTAGAAGAATCATATTCATTGCTAGTTAATGACATAAGATTACCTACTTTTACCTTAGTACTATCAAGCTCATGATGTAAGGCAATACAAGAGTCATATGACATAAAAGCATTCAATCTCAATGACTCACTTTTAGATTTTAAGTATGCAAGAAAATTGTTCAATGTATACATATCCCTAAGCAATGGCTCACATGATTTACATGGCATAGGAAATTTCAACCTGACAATTTCGTGAGACAAATCACTATTATCCTTTTCTAGCATTCTTATTTTCTCCTTAAGCTCAATCAATTTAGATGCTAGAGGCAATGAGTTCTTAATGAGTTTCTCCTTGCTTACCTTGCATAACTTGAGTAGAGGATCATCCTTGAATGACTCATCATGATCATCCTCGATCATCACTCCACAAAGGTCATCGCTCTCCTTCTCATCCTTAGACTTTAAAAGCTTCTTATCCTTGAAACTAAGATAATTAAAAGCAAATATTCCACCACAAGCTTCGCAATAGGTTTGTTTCCTAATTGCTAACAAGCTCAACTCAAGGTCAAGCCTCTTGTCACAATGGGCTTCATGGGCAAAGGAACTATGACAAAAAGCAAAGAAGCGCTCACACATCCTCATACTAGCTACCATGCTCAAGGATCGGTAAAAATCTTGAAAGAGCAAATCAAAACCCTGATACCATTTGTAGGGTTAAAGGCGACACCTAGAGAGGGGTGAATAGAAGCTCACTCTTTTTCGATATCAAATCAAACCCACGGGTTGTCCATGGCTTGAAAACACGTAGTGGAAGATCAATCATACGAATCCTACAAGCCAACCCTACAAAAACTGAGCCAAAACACTCCTCTGAAGGTCTGACCGCAAGTGGTCTGATCGCTTGGCTGATATGATCGTGGGTCAGTATGACTGGTGCCTTGGGCTGGTTTTACTGGAGCTAGGGCAAAGGCAACAACAGTCAGGTTCAAACCTCAAAAAGACTCAATTCAAACACCACTGCTCCAAATCTTTCGCGCAACAAAACGAGGACCTCTATGAAATAATCATATCACCAATTATGGGATGGTACAACCGCTCCCCTGGTCATACCGCTCCTTGCAAACACATCTCTGGAAAAACAGTATCGGCAACTAACTGTCAGCCTGACTACACCCGTTGGCTAGACCACTCCTCGACACCGGTCAAAGCGTGGATCACCTGACAGCAAAACTAGAGAATGCAAATGACACAAAATCAAGTTGAAACTTCGATAATGGAGCACAACAAAATCAAATACTCATCATACAACATAGAGTGACTGCCACATAATCTCACAAAAGCAAAAGGGATTGCTGATGCTTTGTCATGTATCCCTATTCATTTTATAGATCTCAATTGAATAAAAACATGCAAACATGTCATAAACTTCTATTTTGTATCAATCAGATGGTGCTTTGCCTCTGCCATAAAGCCTCTGTTCCAGATTTTGTTCTTTCTTGAAGTGCTATGGCCATTATTTTGTTCACAAGATTGCAATGGCATACCATATCTTTTCCCTGCTTCTCTTGTTTAGAAGTGTGATTTTCATAACTTACCTGCATGTTATCACTCTATCGAATTTCTGGACAAAGCATCAGTTTCAATGATACAAAAATGATTAAATCATACAGAATTCCTCAGTTTCAATCATACAAAACTCTTTGATTCAATCATACACTCTCGTACACTATGACAACTCAGATTCAAAGTCAAATTTTACAATTCAGATATGAAACCGACACAACTATTGTCAACTACAAAATTCCAGATTTATCAAATCAACGCAATCCATGGTTACAATGGCTCAATGAAAGAGCTGGACGCCTAGGGGTCGTCGTCATGACTACAACCACGAACTCCTCTAGGGCCTACGACTCTGTATGGGCACCCTTCGATCGTGTCAACGGCTAGCCAGCGAGAGAGCAGGAGGCGACAGACCCTAGGAAGAGGAGGCGAGAGAGAGGGAGATGGATGCGTAGGGAGAGGAGGAGAGGAAGGGGGAGGTGACTCTGGGGGGATTAGGAGCTGAATCCATGGCTGGAGGTGTTAATGGGGAAGCTGGGAAGAAGGTTGTCCTATGGTGGAGGATGAGGAGGTGGCAGGGGTTTTTTTGCAAGTATCATGTGGCACATGCGGGGTACAACGGAAAAAGGAGTAAGTGGGAAGAAGGAGCCATCCACCTCCGTCTCGAACACCCATATTCCATCCAACAGCCGTGAGTCGATTTGTGCATATGTTTACAGATATGATTATGTGTATCAGATATATTACCCACAATTATAATGAAGTTGTGTCCTATAATAGTGGTCCTATATCTTCACCGTGAAAAATTTAATCATGGTCACATTTTAACCCCACCACAAACAGTCATGTAGCCCAGATCCAAATGGACCAAACCCCTCTCCGGCTCTCCCCTTCCTGCTCCTTTATAGCGCAGTCACAGTTCTGTAGAGGAAACCGATAATAGAAAAAAAGGAAAGGAAACCCCCACTGCAGTCCAGTCCACTCCACACACGAGCACGGATCATGAGGGCATCAAGAACCTCCCGAGCAGCTCTCGATTGTACTAGGAGGCGTTTGGATCGGAGCCAGAGTAGAAGACAACCATGGTGAATGGTCCTGGATAGCGAGCGAGACGCCAAAGAACCATCACCGGAGGCACCACCACCCCCGCCTCTCCCCATTCCCCTTCCCCCGGCCACCCCTCCCCTGATCAAACCTTCTCTGGTCCTCCAATCAACCTCTTTAGCTTTCGATCGGAACCCCTCTTTTCTTGGAAATCTTTGAGAATTTCGCGTAAGGGTATTGATAAACATCACCCGGATGTTTTCCTTCGCGTAAACCCTGCAATCCGGCATGAAGAGACCGAGCGGCGGCGGCAGCGGTGGTCACGCCCTCCTCCCGATGGTTCCCAATGGTAAATTCTTGCTGCTCTTTCTTGGCGATTTGGTGGTGGTTTTACGGTGATCGAAGGTTTTGTCTGATGTTGTGTTTGTTTGTAAAGATGATGGTTTGGGTGGTGTCGGCATGGATGAGGAGGTGGATGAGGACATGGTGATGTGCGGCGGCGGCGGTGGCACGGGGGAGAAGAAGCGGCGGCTGAGCGCGGAGCAGGTGCGCGCGCTGGAGCGGAGCTTCGAGACGGAGAACAAGCTGGAGCCGGAGAGGAAGGCGCGGCTGGCGCGCGACCTCGGCCTGCAGCCGCGCCAGGTCGCCGTCTGGTTCCAGAACCGCCGCGCTCGCTGGAAGACCAAGCAGCTCGAGCGCGACTTCACCGCCCTCCGCCACTCCTTCGACGCGCTCCGCGCCGACCACGACGCCCTCCGCCGAGACAAGGACGCCCTCCTCGCCGAGGTAGCTAGACCAAGTCGCTTCAGAAACGCCTTACGCACACGCACGAATGCAAAATTGTGCAATGTTTGTGACGCTTGGTTGGTCTCTCGTCGTGGCAGATCAAGGAGCTGAAGGCAAAGCTCGGGGACGAGGACGCGGCGGCGAGCTTCTCGTCGGTGAAGGAGGAGCCGGCGGCGTCCGACGTCGAGCCCCCTACCGCGGCGGCGCAAGGCTCATCCGAGAGCGACTCCAGCGCGGTGCTCAGCGACTCGGAGCTGCTACTAGACAAGGCCGCGCCGGCGGCCGCCGAGGCGGAGGCAGTGGTGCCGGGTGCGGTGCTCCACAGCGAGGCGTTCTTCCACGGGCAGCAGCTGCTGAAGGTGGAGGACGACGAGGCGGCGTTTCTCGGCGACGACGACGCGGCGTGCGGGGGCTTCTTCGCCGACGAGCAGCCGCCGTCGCTGCCGTGGTGGACCGAGCCCACGGAGCACTGGGCCTAGCAGAGACGTCCTTGGAGCGGGGTGGAGTGGGGATAAAGAATTCGGTAGGGAGTTTTTCTGCAAATTTTGTAAAATGGAATAGTGCCTAGTCCTTTCTTGTTAATTCTCCCGTACCGGTAGAACTCTATTCCGCCTCCTGCGTAGCCGGCTAGACTCCATGAAAGCTTAGAAATGATACTCTTGGCCATGAACGGCAAGAAGAAAGAAAGGCGAAGAGATTCGTAGCAATCTGAAGGGAAATTCTGCAAAATTAGCCAGGAGAAAAGGAGGGAGAGGGAAAGCGACAGTGGTGAGCGAGTAGTGTGGAGGAAGCAAGGTGGTGCAGCGCTGGAGGAACACTGTTGCTATCGGTGGGCCCGGCGCCACGTGAAAAGCAGACTTGTCACTGACAGCGATTTCCGGTGTCTACAGGGCTTGGTCCCTTCCCCTTCCTCCCGTGGGTACAGAACAATTTCTCCCACACCGCTACTCTCCAAGCAGAATCACTAAACAACTCACTGTCAAATACTCGGCGGAATGCTAACCGTTGAAAACGTGGATAATATTTTAATTATATATTTTACTAAAGATAAATATTGTAAATAAGTAATGATGTATAAATAAGTACAAATAATAGGCAACTCATAGTACTTCGAAATATATGTAGAAACAGAATGTAAATTAGTCAATCGATCGCGTGAACGACTTACAATTGGGTCTGATGAAGAATGGTTGGGTCTGATGAAGAATGGAAAGTAGTGCATGTTTGATATAGTTGTGGAAGCAGTCGACGTCGAGGAAGAAGCTAAGCAGTTGCGTAGATTGTGCTATCCAGAAATCTTATTATCGCCCTATGTAGGTTTTCTCTACGATAATGGTTTAGAGATCCCACTCTCCTCTTTTGTCGATGCACATTGAGAAAAAAGATCGGTGTGGTTGAGTTGCTTGATACTACAGTGCAGTTATCCAGAGAGGGGATGAAGAATGGAGATGGAATTCTCTATGTATTTTGGATGTCTCTAGACTCTTTTAAGGGCGCTGCAATCACTCACTACTAACTACCAAGATTAAACAAAGTTAACTCATTGGTGTCATATGAAATCACATAATGATATTTATGATGTGGTTGCTGCTTCATGAAACCATATAATAATATTTATGTTGTGGTTATTAACTCCAGGATAGTTTAAAAGGGAGAGAGAAGATGCATGGTTTAGTAAAAATTAGATGAACTCGATAGGTTGTGCCATTGTCACAGAGAGAGTGCTATTATTGCAAATAACGAGTCCAAACCGGCTAAAAGTGGATTTTTCTCCGGAACACGCGCATTCCATTCTTTCCAAATGAGCCAAAGGACAAGGATAGCCAGAGAGTCAAAAGCCTGTTGTAACCTCTTGTTGAAGAATGACCCGAGTTGTGCACCACCAGAGTTCAAAGTCATCTTCTTCTGAGGATGGAACAGCAAAGGGGACGTTTAGCCATTCTTGAAGAAGGGTCCAGATGCGCCTGGTGCAGCTGCAGTGAGCAAACAAATGAATGCATGTTTCTGGTTCCGTAGAACAGAGGGCGCAACAAGGTTGCTGAGGCCACCCTCGCTTCAGCAAGTTATCTGCGGTCAGACACCAGCCTTTCACCGCTAACCACGTGAAAAATTTGCAACATGATGGAGCTCTCACCTTCCAAATCAGTGAACCACAAGCTAACTTTGTTGTTGCGATGAAGAAGAGCTGATAGGCCAAGGATGCAGAGTACTGACCTGACAATAATGTGGGCCACCGGATGCTATCCCAACGGTTCAAATACTCTGCCATCGCTTGGAGGGATAAGGCACCTCTGATGTCTCTAAGCCAACGCTATTGAAGCAGTCCTGCTGCAACTGAAAGCCCCTGATTCTTAACATGGCTGAAGAGCGCCAGTGCAAAGGAGGCAATTAGACCATCCGGCAACCAATTGGATTGCCAGAAGTCTGCACGCGTGCCGTCCCCTAGCTCAATTTGTTTTACGTTGAGTGGAAGAGACAATCCACTTCTCTGTCAGGGATAGGCCATGAACTCGGCATAGAGTTCATGGCCTATCCCTTGTGGTCCATCGAAACCAAGGCCAGCGGAGGCGTAACACGATGCCCAATCGGTTCAGTTCTTTCACTTGTGTCCCTTGTTCCATGCTACCAAACATCGGCCTCCACTTATGTCCTCCTGGCCCTTCCAAAGTAACCCCTACATTTTCGCTCGATTAACTTGATCGCCCATTGTGGAAGCTGTAGGTCGGCCATGAGAGAGACGGGCAGCGCCATTAACACCTTGTTCAGAAGGATTAGCCTTCCACCCGATGAGAGGGGCTAAGACTTCCACCCTGCTAACTTCTTGGAGTATCTATCCGTGAGCGGTTGCAGCTCCATTTTCATAGGCTTCCTCTTTAAAGATAACGACAGCCCCAAATAAGTAATCCAGAAGTTTTGTATAGCACAATGTAGCCTGTATGTTAGCAAGTCTTGCGTGTTCACACGGCCTCGGCTTCCATGTGTCGTCTCAACTGTAGCCAACCTTAAGTTCACATTAATCATGTGTTGTGCTCATATTAGTCATACGTTCCCATTAGCTATTTCTATTTATATTAGTTATGCGTTCCCATTAGCCATACTAAGCTCCCTTTGTGATTTGAATCAATCCATCAATTGCGTGATTATCTCAAATATTCCACGCTTATATGGTATCAGAGCGGTGCTGCTCCTGAGCCGCCGCTTCCATAGCTTCGGTCACGTCGTCCCTAGGAGATGACCTTGTCTCCATGATCTCTCCCGTGGGCTGCGCAATCCGTAGTTTAAGTCATGTCGCCAATCATTCGATTGGCTACTAATTAGAGTTTTTCTCGGTCATCTTCAGATCAAGTTTCTCTACTTTTTCCGATGATAGATTGGTTTGTGTCATCCTGCCGACCCGACGATGTTCCTCGACTCCGGATTTCACCGCCTTGGCTTTGACCTCTCCGGCGCCTTCTCTCCTACGATGACATCGTGGCGTGACGCAGCGCGCTCGTCGACATGGCCCTCCCTCCGCGGCCTTCCGAGCACCCCGTCTACCATCATCATCATCGGCCCGTCGCACCACCGGGAGCCCATACTTGTGGTTATGCCATCGACATATACCGGGTGCTACTGCATCGTCCCTTAGGGTTGTTGTGTCGCTGCCTGTGGTCATCATTGCTATTGTCGATGTCACCTCGTCAGTGTCGCATTTTTTTTGCCAGTGTTGCATTTTTTCTCTTTTTCTTTCTTTCTTTCTTTTTTTCGTCCACTCCAACGACAGTCGCCGTGTTGCGCGGCCCTTTTATATCCCGCGACCGCCACCGTCGTAAGTCCTACGACGACAGTCGTCGTGTTGCGCGGCCCTCCTACGCCCCGCGACCGCCACCATCGTAAGTTCTCCGACGACAGTCGCCGTGTTGCGTGGCCCTTCTACGCCCCGCGACCACCACCGTCGCAAGTCCCTCCTCTGCTGTTGCTGCCGTAATATTTCAAACATTGGCGGACGATGTGTGTTGGATGTCAACTACCCTGAGCACAACGACAACCTCAACACCAGCTGCCTCGACATGGCTTACTCCTCCACGGCTACGATCATGGTCACTACGCTCTCGGCTACCTCGGCAACAAAGTTCTATCATTCATCGAGTTCCATTCCAGTCTGAACGTTCGGCCTTCTCCCGTTCAGACTGCGAAAGGGTGTTAGCAAGTCTTGTATGTTCACACGGTCTCGGCTCCTGTATGTCACCTCGATTCTAGCCAACATTAAATTCACATTAATCATGTGTTGTGTTCATATTAGTCATGCGTTCCCATTAGTTATTTCTATTCACATTAGTCATATCAGGTTATATATGTAACCCTTTGTGATTTGAATCAATCCATCAATTGCGTGATTATCCTAAATATTCCACGTTTATACTGTAGGTGCTGTGAAACCTTGGAAATCTACTCCTCAGAGCAGCTAATCGGGGTTAAGGTGCTCTTGTGGAAGTTGGCCTCCAGGCCAGACATCACGCCAAATAATTGCAAGAGTTGGCTCACTGCTCGAGCCTCTCGGGCAGATGGCGCGAAGAAGACAACGGCGTCGTTAGCATATAAAGAGGTATGAACATGAGCCTAACTATTGTTGATTGCAGCAAGGATGCCATGTGCCATCGCAGTAGTAAAGATTGCGGTAAAGGCCTCCATAGCAAGGATGAAGAGTACGGGGGGAAGGTGGTCGCCTTGACGCAGCCCCGTAGCAAGTTGAATGGGATTACATTTTGAGCCATTGACACACATTGTCGTGGAGGCTGAGGACAAGACGAGCGAGATCCAATCCCGCCAGCGCTGGCCAAAACCTATGTGTGATAGAAGTTGGAAGAGGAACTCCTAGGACAGTGTCGAACGCCTTTGCAATATCAACTTTGAGCAACATCAACGGTCTACGGTGTTAAGGGTATTAGAGATATAATACGATTGCTTTAATTGTTTTTTTATATGTCTGGATTTCCTTATCCGATATAGCATATTTCTCTGTAATATCTCCTTGTACTCTCTATATATATTGCCCATTAAGGCTTTTCAATATACACATAATATTCATAACATGCAGGATCGGTGGGAGGTGTATGCCAAACCCCTAACAAACATAAAGTTCTCACTCTGACAAAATAAAATATCAGAAAATTATTGCTCTGTTCAATGAGATGGAAGTGCGTGGACTGATTCCAAATGACATCACCTTCCTTATTGTGTAATCAGCATGTGGGCATGTTGGCAGGGTGAATGAAAGCTTGAAATTGTTTGATCTTCTATGCTTGTATTGTGGATATGTTGGGCTGAGCAGGACAATTGGAGAAAGCTTGTAGTTACATAAAAGAGATGCCATTTGAAGCTGAGAAGAATGTTTGGGGCGCCTTGCTTGGAGTTTGTCAGAGACATGGTAATGTGCAGTTGGGTAAAGTTGCTGATAAGATGCTTGTCCTGTCAAACTCCGAAAGTTCAGGGCCTTATGTGATGCTTTCCGATATATATGCTGCTGCGGGCATGTGGGGTCAAGTCAATCGAGTAAGAGCCCAAATGAAGGAAAAGGGTGTGAAGAAACAGCCTGGATACAGCTGGACTGAGATTGCTAATAAAGTTCATATGTTTGTGGGTGGTGATGCATCTCATCCAGAGATGAGCAAGATCGTATCCGAGCTGAGAAAAATCAGCTTTCATATGCAAATGATCACCGATGAAACTCATATGATGGCAGAGCTGGCTCAAGAATGTGGTTAGTGCTTTTCATATCCTCCAAGCTCTCATGCCATTCGAAATATATGATCTGCTCGGAATCTCCAGTTGTGAGTTCAAGGATCAAATTTCTAGGGAGTATAGTATTCATCTCTGATACAAGGATTTTCAGCATCGACTTTAATCAGACGAGTCCAATGGATGTTGCTATGGTGAGACAAAGATGGCAAGAAACAAAGAAGGGACCATATTCATTGGTAAAATGATGGTTGAAAAGAGAAACTAGATGAAGAGTTCTTGCAGGTAATAACCATTTTCATTTCTGTTGATCTTGGAAGTAATATTGTTCCAGATAATGAACAATCTAAATCCAAATTTCACTAGGCATTTCTAGTTGCAAGCGTTGCAACAGCCTTGACTAAGTTAAACGAATGGTTGATTGGTCAATTGACCCAAAGGAAAGTGAAATGGTTTTTCAGAATCAATCTGTAATCTTCAATAAATCCTCTTGCGTGACATGCTTGATTTATGGAAGATCACATATTAATTCTGAAAAACCATATCCTTGATGCGATGTTACTTTGGTCTGTTTGGACATGAGGAGACTCTAGTGCTCCATAGAGCTTACATCATTAACATTGCAAAAGTTTGATCCTTTGCCCCCAAGTTCTTTCATTCTCTTTTGCTATGTATATTGTCATAAAATGGAATTAGTTTTCCAGACAAAAAATCAATGCTCCACAAAGGTTGTTTTGATGGCATAGATGATGTGAAGCATACAGGAACAACCGTCTTTGAGAAAAAAAATCCATAGGTACTTACAGAATATTACTGTAGCAGCCTGTTGTTCGCAAATCAGTGTTTAATAGCCACATGTTTTTTTTTTTTTTGATAAATTGTGGAAGGATGTTTCAATTCTTATTTCTAATCCTGAGTAATATAGCTTATGGTTCTGGGGACTGCAATGCAAAGTTTCATTTTATTTAATATTTCACTTCACATAAACAAAGAAACTTGCAACACACTGATAAGGAGCCTTAGATATGGATGACTGGGTGTATTTGTATGTTACGTGATAATTGAGTTATTTTTGTTTTGTAAGGTAGAGAGCAAAGACCAATGGTGACTAGTGACTGGTCTAAATATAAACATTAAAAAGCTCTGCGGCGATAGATATATTAATAGAAGTATTTTCCTAAATCTGAAAAGGTAATTTGGACAGACTGTAATCTCAAAACAAGGACTGCTTAATTGCGTGTTGTTAGATTTCTGCATTAGTATGAAACAATTTAAGAATTTCCATATCAAGCTTCTAGAGGCATGGATTCAAAAATGCAAAAAAAAAAACATATGCTGCTTTCATATTTTTAATATCTGTATTATTTACATATATGACTCATTCTCTGTGGTTTACATCTGTAACACTGAGTGAAAAAAATTACTCCACACGTATAGTTTTCATTTTGTTGGAGTGAAACTGTCTTGTGCTCAAGGTCTGAACAAACTAAAAGGAACCTAAAGTAGTATTTAATTGCTTCCTGAGGATGCTAGATTGAACTTTGGGGGTTTCTTTTCTTCATTATGCCACTAATTTTTTTAAGAATTGTCTTCTTTTTCTGCCTTGCAGGAATCCTGATATCGTCCAAACGAGGAGATCTTTCGACATCAGGATACACATCATCTACTGCCACGGACCTTTCTTTCATCTCGCCTCCCTTGGCATCTCTGGGTGATGCTTCTGCTGAGGTTTTAGTCGATTCTGAACTGAACATAGCATCAATCATGTCCTTCAATTCTTTAATACTACTTTGAGCCGCAGCCTCACTGACCTTGAGGGACTCATATTCTTGCATGATGCTCTTTAAGGTATTCTCTTTCTCAGATATGTCTTCTTTAAGCTGAGAGTTCTCCACCCTGGCAATCTCCAAGGATTCTTTTGCTACATTAGCTTCGCTAACCGCATGCTTCAGCATTTCCCTCAGCCTGGAATTCTCATCTCTGATCACCCTCTGGGATTCAAACAATTTGTCGTTCTCCTCCTTTGATTTGCTGAGCTCTCCCTCAAACATCTTGATGCAATCAACGAGTCCCCTCTCTTTATCTTTTGAAGCCGCTGCCAACTCATCTGATTCAAACTTCAGTCTGCCTGCCTCTTCCAGTGCCCACCGGTGCTTCTCCTCCGCGCTTTCCAACGAGGCCTCTGCGTTCTCCAGTTCAGTTCTTGCATTATTCAACTCAACTTGCATCAATGAAAGCTTCGCTTTTGCCTCTCTGGCCTCTGTGGCTTGTTCCTTCAAGGCTATGGCCAAGTCATCCATGGCCTTCTTGCATTTCTCCTCAGCTTCAACAGCCAACTTGAGCTCACGCTGTAATGACCATGCCTCTACCTCACCGGGATCGGCAAAGGAGAAGGACATTATACCCCTTCTCCTGAAATTCTTAGCTGGTTGCCTACTGGGATTAGAGGACAGTGCAGTGAAGGTCTCCAAGCTCTTGTTACTGTCTTGGAGCGAAGCAATCTCGAGCTTGGCCTCCTCCAGAGATACCTTGGTTTGTTCAAGCTGCTTTGTTTGGGCTTCCAATGACACTAGCATTTTCTTCTCTGCATCCCTTGCTGCCTCCAGCTCACCTTCTAACTGCTCCAATCTGTGTGCAAGGTCCAACTGATCATCTCCACCACTGCTTTTTAACTTGTTCTCCTTGTTCTTTTTCTTCTTGAGCCCTTCTATCTCATCCAGGGCACGCGCCTTCTCCTCTTTCTCCTTCCCCAGGTCCTCCTGCAGCTTGTTCAATTGCTCCTGCATCTCTGATACATCAACCAAGCGCGAATTGGAGACGTTGTTACCATTAGATTTTGTCTTGACGCTGTCAACAAAAACAGAGATCCTGTTGGTTCATGGATCGATGACAGTAATCGAATCAAGAAGAGGAAAACACAGGAGATTCAAAAGAAATCTAAACTCAATGGAAACCGAGTTGTCACAAACCATGATCCCAGGATTTGAACAAGAAAACTCAGGAAGAAACTAATACTCTACCTGGACTTGAAAGAGAACATCTTGCCCGGTCAAGAACCCTGCAGCCAGCCCAGAATCAACAAACCATCCCGCACGCGGAGCTCCTATGAAACCCAAGTTTTATGTCAGTCAGATACGAAATCCGGGAGTCAGGTGCCGCACCGAAAAGGTGTGTGCATACCGGAAGGTCGTCTCTTGGAGCAAGGATTTTATTTCCTTCCTGTCTCAAAAGCATAAAATAGGGCAGAGAAGCAGAGATTATACACCGCGTTTTTGTGCTGAGTTAAGGAAAGGGGAAGAGATGAATCAAAAGACTTATTGGTCAAGTAATGGTATTGAAACGGTCGAACTCTCAGGAGCCGCCTTGAAGGGGAAGTACAGAAGCGGTCCAAGTTTGTTTTCTTAGCTCGAACTTTTTTTTTTAGACAGCATACCAGTTGAGTTGTGCTTCTCTGACCGGACCGTCGGCATCTGCTGGCCCCAGCAGTCAGCCGAAGACACCGTTAGTTGACTCCTTCTGCGGCTCAGAATGGACCATCCTTGTGGTTGGAACTGTTGAAGACAGCAGTGAGAGAGACCTCCAGGTGGGATCCATTTTTATATGACTTGCCTTCCTTTTTTCCCCCTTCTTCACCATTTCATGCCGATCTTATCAAGACTTTATTATCTTGGAATTTATTAGCTTGCGTGCACGTATTGGCCATTGTAATGTTTGAATTGCTGTAATGATGCTCCTCCTTAATGTGGCTTATAAATCGTGTCTTTTGAATTTTTTTTTTTGTGTTGTACCGTCTAAAAATAAATATACGGTAACGAGTGATAATTTTTTCTAAGTAATTAAATTTAAAAAAATAAAAAGAGTTATATCATCACAGATAATACAAAAAGAAATAAGGCAAAAGTAAAAAGCTAAAAAAACGAATTAAAAAAAAAGAAACCAAAAACTAAAATCATTTGGAATGAGACAATATCCTTTAGAGAAAGGAAAATTTTGGATTAATGTTGTGGGTTGTGCACTTGATGTACATTTGATACGTTGCAAGTTTGGTGCTATAGCCTTCTAACACGGCTGTTCTCGCTAACTGTTTGCAAAAATTTGGAGAATCTGGTTGCTGTGGATGAGCAACCGTATATGTTCTTTTAGGAAAATTGATTTGAGCGTGCAGATCAGGACGTGTGGGTGCAACCAAAAATAGACGTGAAGAGTGCTCTAAACGGTCTATTTTCTAAGCAGTGATGTAAACCGTCTTTGGTATGTTTTGCACACTTTGTCGTGTCGCGGGCCACTAACAAAAAAAGAAGGCCAATATTCAAGCTCTACAAATGAAAAAGCAACTACTGCGTGAAGCATAAGAAGATGATCAGAGTAGTATTCTTGTGCATGCTGAAGATCAAGAACAGTCTCGTAGATGGTGATTAGTAGAGTTAAAGTGCAGTCTTTCCGACTTGCCCCGTACGAGCAATGTTCCGGAACGCCGTCTAGTCGCTGGGCAGCATGGCTCTACTGCGCCTCGGGTGGTAGTCGGCTGGCTAGGTGGCCCAAGGCAGTCAAAAGCGGTGGTAGGCGAGCTTGGCGCGACGGTTGGCCGGACATCCGTGGTGGCCAGGCAGAGCCGAGGTGGTGGAGTTATCGGGATGCATGGTATTGGTAGAGGTGAAGAATTCAATGAGAGACGCACGGTGTCGGCGGAGCAAGGACTCCACCGAGAAACATGGAGTCGGTGGAGACGAAGAATCCGACGGGAGACACACAGTGTCAACGAAGGTGAAGACCCCAACAGAGACACAAAGCGATGATGAAGTGAGGGCTTCAACAAAGTGCTAGGCGACGGAGGATCAAAGGCTTGGGCGGAGCATGGGGCACAAGTAAGGTGCCAAAATCAGGAGAGAAGGGAGGAAGGAGGAACCAAGGCGCATGTGTATGTGCGGCAGAGAAGGTGGAGAGGATAAGGGGTTGAGAGAGGAGCCAAGGCGTGCGTGTGTGCGGTGAGAACGGAGAGAGAGAAGAGATAAAGGGGGAGAGAGGCAAATGGGCCGGTAGACCGATCACATGCACAAATGGGCCGAAAGACTAAATAGGCTAGGAAGTAAGGCATAGGCCAAATGAAAAAATGGACCAGGACATGTTGCTCTTTTTTATTGCTATAGACTCCACAATAAGTAAGGATATACACACACATATGTGTGTGTCTATATATATATATATATATATATATATATATATATATATATATATATATATATATATATATATATATATATATATATATATATATATGTGTGTGTGTGTGTGTGTGTGTACATACAGTGCACTATTTTGCATCTACCCACACTGTGCATGCTAAAAGTTCTTGTCATGCACAAGTAAAGTTCTTGTCAAATATATATAGAGTATTGCCAGGTTGTGTAGTGTTATAACCGTGATAACTCTATAGGTGTTTAGCAATAACTTCACTTACAAAGATAACTTTTAGTACATTTTACAATTACGCATAGAATAGTAATTCTATATATACATTACATATACATATATATATATATATATATATATATATATATATATGTATATATATATATATATGTATATGTATGTATGCCCTATTATTTATACTATATATACTTTTTACTCACAGGTGTAATTACTCCACATATAATATACCCCATATATATATATATATATATATATATATATATATATATATATATATATATATATATATATATATATATATATATATATATATATATATATATAAGCCTCTTTTCTACACTCGGTGTAATTACACCCTATGTCGTATCTCACAATGTAGGGAGTATCTTGTGTAACGGAGGATATGTACGTGTAGTATACGAGTATTTAAGACCATCTAGGTGGTATGAATAATTTTTTAGAGGTGGTATGTATATTTTTTTGACATACTCCTTTTTATGTACGTAGATAAAGGTATTTACAAAATACGCTAAAAACTATGAAATCCCTTGTAATTTTTTCATATGGTTCACATTGAAGTATCTTATAATTAGTATACGAGTATATCCAAGATGATAAAGGAATATTTCAAGTTCGTTTAGGTGGTATATTAAAAGTGGGTGTAATTACACTTGGGTGTAAAAGATATTTTTCATATATATATATATATATATATATATATATATATATATATATATATATATATATATATATATATATATATATATATATATATATATATATATATATATATATATATATAGTCTTGTATTTTTTTTCATATGTGGTTGGGATTACAGTATTTTAGGTCTTGTTTAAAAGTGTTATAGCTTTTAGATGATTACGAGAGAGATTAAGAGAGTAAGAAACACTTATATTAAAAAATTATTTCATTCAAAACGACTCCTACAATCTTTGATCTGCTATCCTCATTTTTAATTCAACTGTCCAGACATTAGCCCTATCTCACCGTTTGTCTAGCGTCTTCTTAAACATTACGTACGGCCACCTCCCTAACACAGAAACTTGCTAATGGACAATTGGACAAGCTGGCCCGGCGCACATGGCCTGTTGAATCTGAGCGTCACATACCGTCAAACCTGTATGTATGTGATTACGACAAAATTTTGAACTAGTGAAGTGGTAGTCCTTCGTTTTGTACGCTGTAACCGTAAGTCATGAGAGCGACATGGTACTCTCTAAACCAAGGCCGAACGCGAAAATTGAACCGCTTTCTGAAATTCCTGTAAAATTATTGTGACATTCCTGCGTACCAAACCTGCTCTGAAATTCGCTGCTGCAATGCCCATGATAAGACTTCAGCTTTTACATGGACGATGGAACCCTTGATCAGGCTCGATAATGAGAGCCAGTGAGAAGGGTGGTCATTTAAGTTTGAAGCTCACGGGGCACACTGCAGGTTCCCGCTGATTAACTACTCAAATGAACAAAGCTAATGACCACCGCTAAAACAAAGCAAATATGATGAATGATTAGCTGTGTGCCAGTGTCTATGATAGTCCGAACATTGGACCACGTACAGGAAACATTATAATCTATTAGTAAATCAAACCATAACCTCTAAATCAAATAACAACTGATGATTCATCAGCATCAAATAACACTATGATGGGTTTCCAACAGAAAAGATCTGATCCCTAAAAAAACCAGAAAAGATCTGACAAAACAACATTAGAGAGTACAACTAATAGCCTACTGACCATCTCCCTCCCCCTTCACCAAATATCTTTGGTTGGGAAAGCAAACAGGCCAGCACAAAAGCTCAAAGGCATAATGATAGACCAGACTATTCATTGCCCATGTTATATGCCTGTTGGAGCCGCATTATTACAATTATTGGCACTCCAGCTGTGTTTGTCTAATTTTTTCCCAAGATCAAGCAGTGATAATTGTAATTGCAACGCTAACTCAATACGCAATCCTTGCACATGCATCACAGAGCATTTGTTAAATACTGAACATGCATAGCCATTCAATTATAGTAAATAAGAGTTGGCAATACTTGCACTAGTTAAAGGCTTAAGGCATTCTCCCACACACGAGCAGGATTACAGTTGGAAAGTAAAAATAATACATGAGGACAGCGATAGCAATATAACAAAACAAAGGGTAAGTAAAGACCCGACGATAAAGGACACAAGAAAATGGTCCTTGTACAAGCATCATAACTACCCGAGGGTTACGACACAGAGATGGCAGCCACTAGGATCCTTGGCTAGTGCTCATCCTCGGGCTTGCTTGCATCCCTCATTTCATCGCCACCATCATCCTGTACACATATATTGACGATAAAATGTAGAATGCTATGTTCATAGATTTTGCATTATTACTGGTTTGCATTATTACTGGTCAGTACACTGATCTACCTGCATATCAGAAGTCCACAAGGTGAGATTGTCGCGAAGAAGTTGCATGATCAGGGTGCTATCCTTGTAGGAATCTTCCCCAAGCGAATCCAATTCAGCAATGGCTTCATCGAAGGCCTAGAAACATAAGTGAGTATGATCACATACCAAAAGACAACATGGGCTAGCTATTGTCGGCTAATTATTTGCAGCAAAGTTTTACAGGACTGTAGGATCCAGATCAATTAGACTTTTTGAAGGATAAGAATTCAATGACATAACAGAGTTGGAACGATGTGCCTTATGGAATCGATTGACTAAAAGAACACTTCATATGCATATGCTCATCGCAACCAACAAAGACAGCCACAAATTTATTGGCATTCATGAGCTAACAAGTTGGCTGTCCAGCCAGATGCGCAGCATGGTACTCCCTTTATCTTAATCAAGCAGTCCATGTCATTACTACGCTTGCACATAGCAAGCAAGCATGCGGAGCTACACTCTGCAAGATAACAGTCACATCTTGGAAGCATGCGACAATTTGAGACGGCATGGGTCTACAAGATCAAGAAACCAGTGACCAAGCATCCAAAGCAAGCAGCTGAACACTGGCAGATTGTAACTGTAACTGAAGAATATTTACACTCCCTAAGCTACTGCAGACGTAGTGAGCTCTGAATATTACGGTCGCAAGCAGTGTAAGAATCTACCGTCACATGAGAAATCGAAAATATTGCCAGATGCATTGGAGAAAGGAACTAAATCAGCCCAAATCATCTAAACGAACATACCAAATCAACCTATTCTTCTACGCTGATCTGTACCAAACTATAGATCCGCGCCAAGTTCTTGAACTAATAAACTCAGAAAGTAAGCAAGCAGCAGCAAATCACCTGCTTGGCGAGCGAGCACGCGCGGTCCGGCGAGTTGAGGATCTCGTAGTAGAACACGGAGAAGTTGAGCGCGAGGCCCAGCCTGATGGGGTGGGTCGGCGGCAGCTCTTTCATGGCTATGTCCTAGAGAAAGGAACCCCCAAGATCCAAACTTTTTGAGTCAAATCGTTCGCCAGAGGAGAAAAGAAGCAAGAAAAAGATGCGGATGCTGGTGCAACAGGGCGAAAGACCTGGGCGGCCTGGTAGGCGGCGAGGGTGGAGTCTGCGGCGTCCTTGCGCTCGGTGCCGGTCTTGAACTCGGCGAGGTAGCGGTGGTAGTCGCCCTTCATCTTGAGGTAGAAGACCTTGGCATCGACGGCCACGGCGGCGGGGACGAGGCGCTCGTCGAGGAGGCGGATGATCCCTGCGCAGATGTTGGTGAGCTCGGCCTCGACGCGGGCGCGGTACCCTCGCGCCGCCGCGGCGTGGCCCGCCGCGCCGCGCCCGTCCTCCTTCTGCTCGATCGAGGACACGATGCGCCAGGACGCGCGGCGCCCCCCGATAACGTTCTTGTACGCCACGGACAGCAGGTTCCTCTCCTCCACCGTGAGCTCCCCCCCGCCGGCGCCCGCCGCCGCCACCACCTTCTCCATGAACTCCACCATCTCCTCGTACCGCTCCGCCTGCTCCGCCAGCTTCGCCATGTACACCATCTCCTCCCTCGCCCCTCCTCCCGCTGCCGCAGCCATCTCTCTCTCTCTCTCTCTCTCCCCCTCTCTCCCTCTCTCCCCCCTCTGCGTGTGCGCACGGGCGTGACTCCTGCGGCTTTGGGGTGGACCGTGGAGTCTGTGGGTGGAGACCAGAGGGGCACGACCGGAGGAGCGGCCGCAGTTTTAAAATCAGGGTGGTGAGTGGTGACTTTTGGGTGGGTGCCCTTTTTATCTTTTTTTGTTTTGCTTCGCTTTTCCTTTTTTTTCTCTGTGGGGCGTTGGAGATAAGAACGAGGGGGAGAGGAGATTTCAGTTCAGTTCAATGACAAGAAGATCTTTTATTTGCGTGTTCATACGACGTGGTAGCTACTGATTAGTAGATGGATTTTTTTAAGGGAGATTGGCTGTGCATCTTGTGAGTTTCCGTGAGGTAGATAGCTAACCTAGTTGGGACAGGCCCATGGTGGTATGGGTCACCTGGCCCAAAATAATGTATCTCGAGTCAAGAGATAGATGGGCCTCCATACTTGACGGCCTTTCTTTGATCTCAGGTTAGGCTTTCTGCTTGTGGGATATTCTTCCGGTACTCGCGCGTGGGTGCGCCTCACTGGGTAAACGCATTACACACACTGTGAAGTCCTTGTATTAGTGCTCGACCTCTGTAATATTGCCGAAACTCAAAATTAAATATGGCAATGACACAATCATGCTTTTTACGTACTAATTTAATGTCTATATTTTGCTACAAATAGAAAATCGTATTATTCTAACATATTGAATTGACGTTGTTGTGCTCGATCTGCCCAGCCTATACCCTAGACTTTACAGCCTATACCCTAGACTTTGCCTTCACCTTTGGCCGAGCTTCCACAAAGATGGCATGGTGCATGAGTGCATCTATGCCCTTGGCTTCGCGACACACCTGGTGGATCTTTGCTAAGAATTTTTATAGAGGTAGAATTTGTTTTATTGGATATATTTTTATCTGTTAGAGATTTTTAGGAAAGTGATAAGAGAGAACCTACCACCGATTATCACCACTGCGTTCTTTGTATTTTCTTTAGAGACCACTGTGTTCTTTTTAATTAGTAAAGTATGATTCTTCGTTCCATCTTGTTTCACTTGTATGGACTTTTCTAGGTTTCAATTCTATGGTTAGCTTTTTTAAGGATCTGGTTACATTCTTTTTTGTTATGGCTGATATCTTCTAGGTATAATGGATGATTTTTGCCTTTAAAGCGAGTGCTTGCACAAATGAACTAAATGCTGATAAGCTGTTTCAAAAATACTGTCTCGATAAGCCACTTCAAAAATATGACGAATGAATTATCCCATTTGTTTGTTCGTGGGAAGTGATATGGACATAATCATGATTTGCATTTTCAAGTTCAAGATGCTTTACACTTTCATGTTCAAGATATTGATTTTCTGAAAGGAGTTGTTAAGCCGAATAAAAAATTATCAGATGAATTCTTTCCCTAACGAATCTACACATGATAATATTAAAAATTGATTACTACCTAATACATATATATATTATGTCTACTCAGGTTTGAAACCATTGTTAACTTAAAAGCCAAGAGGGAATAATGTGAGCTTGCTATCTATGAAGTTCAAGAAGATATCTACAGAAAACTCAGAAGAACATATGCCGAATTATCTTTCTTATCTCACAAGCAAGATAAATTGAAAATGTATTTTCCCTTCAAAAGTACTACAACGCCAACGTGTACTGTAGCACCAAAACACTGTTAGGCCGACACATGTACTGTATGTCGATTTACTATAGTGATGACTTGGCCCTACTCAAAAGTGCTGTGGTTTTTAGTTGATTGCGAGATAGATTGAGGGGTAAGAGACTCGTATTGAGAAACCACTCCGTTCAAAATGCTACTATAGTAACTCCTACAAATGGTTTATAGAAACACCTCGAGAAACCACTCCATTCAAAAGCTGGTTTGTAAAAGTCAGAAACTGTCTAGAACAAGGTCTCAGCGTTGAGCGATTTGCTATAGTGTGCACTGTAGCACCACCTTGGAATTCTGTATATACGAGGGTGGCCCCTCCTTGTAAGGTAGCTTGAAAAAAAATCAGAAATGCAAAGTTCTTGTTCTAGGTTTTGTCTGAGGTAAATCCCACCCTCCATAGAATTGAGAATTATTTGAGAATTCTAGTCTCCGTCGTTCTTGTAGTTGCCTCGATGATTTGCAAGATTACATTTACTTCACGTGAACGAATAGACAAAAGGGATTGAAGTGTCCGGTTGGACGAATTAAGTGTCGTAGGTTGTTGTAATAGATACAGTGGTTAATGGTGTTATTCATTAGGTTGCATAGATCCAGTTATCTCCAATCGTAGTCTGTAAAGATTAGGCAACACCTTTGCTTGGTTTGGCTGGAAGCAGGCCAAGTTACCAATCTACCATTATCAGGCCATTGTATGTACGGGTGTGTTCTTTTCGGCTGCGGTTTTTGACTTTTGGCCCTACCACAAGTATTTGTGAGAGCAAACCAAATACCAATAAGTTATTTCAAAAAAGTTATTTTGATAAGTTGTTTCAAAACGATAACAAAGAAACTGTCTTGTTCATTTATCAGGAGAAATCGTAAACCATAAGCTAAAAAGAATAGAGTATACATTTCCATAAAACCTGTCCCATTTACATGCCAAACCAGTAGCGTCAATCCAACCGGCCCAACCCAAAAGAATCGCTGAACTCTAAAGCGAAACGACCGCTGACGTAACAACCTCTGCCTAGCCAGCTTTATCATCCCTCGACCACGCCATATTGGCATTCGGCCATCGAATTCTACGAGCTCTACCAAATCATGGGCCGAACAAGAACGAACGAACCCTTCCAAGCAGGGGCACGCCGCCGCCGCCGGAACGGGGAGCAACCGATGGATTTCGGGAGGTTTTTACCGTGAGCGGGCAAGAAAAGTTTTGAACGCACCCTGATTCCTGACCTGTGTAAGAGCCGCACATGGGCTGTGTGGCGTGCGTGCTCCGCCGAATCCGCCTCGTACGTCCGTCCGTTGGTTCGCCACTCCTGGCAGGCCGTGCACGTCTTTCGCTGCAGGGCGGCCGGGTTTGCCTTGTCCTACCTAGTTCCTCCTACTGTTTTCTTGTGGTTATTGGCTGGGGCCCCGGTTTTTTTTTATGAACAATGCATGTGGTATTTGGATTGAGAGGCACTGCAGTTTTTTTTTAGACCGGAGAGATACTGCAGCTGGGACGGGACAACGTGGAGTTTGGCTGTTTGGGTTTGAATGTGGAGCTAGCAGTGCTGTTTGGTTCACTCGAAACAGGAGAGCTGGATCCGAGATCGGTAGGGTGTAACATGTAATTCCATGGAACTGGCAAGTGGCCCAGGTTGCAGGGGTGATGTTTAACCTCCACGTTCACTCGGGTTTGAGCCTTAAGACTCGCTTAGGTGCCAATCTTCTTCTTTAGTGAATTCCAGAGCAAACATGCGTACGTGGAGTATGGTTTTGCATTTCGTTTGCTATCTTTGATATTGTTTAGCAATATCAAAGACAGCTGAAACGCTGCAAAATAAATTGAGGGAAACGGGATGCTAAAACGACCCACAATTTCAAACTTAACTAATCCCACAGTACTAACGGGACCGAAATGGACCGTCAAGAGCACCAAGCACACCGAGGCAACACGAAGTCAAGCAAGCCTATCTAGAGGACTTAGGTAAAAGCACAGAAGGCTTCTGCTTTTATACCATGGAAGGTTCCGAAAAGGATTGATCAAACAGAAAGGTCTGTCTTTCCGTTCGTGAGGGGTGTCATCTCCACATCCCTTTCATTCCTGATCTATATCCCCTGGTTCGGTCTGATGCTTGTTTCCTAGCTTACCACTAGCAGCGCACGCATGGAAAAAAGACCAAAAAGCGTGCCATGGTGCTTGGACTAACGGAAGAAACGTTATTCTTGTCACGCTATCAATTCCATTTTTCCATTCGTATGATTAAACTTGGGGCGTGGAATAAGAATTCTTCCCTCCCTGTGGAAGTGTGGAGAGGATTCGTGTCGTAGAGACTTTGGAGTTTGGACCGAACGCTTCAGCTTAAACAGTGGTCGAATTTGCAGTTGATTGTAACTGCCAGCTGAACAAATGGATCAGACCGGCCGGTGTCAGATGTCCGGTTCGCCCGTCATGCTGTAAATTTTCTGTTCAAATATTTTTTTATCTATTTAACATTTCCATGTATCAGTAATGCTACCAAAACCAAACGTGAGCTAACCATAAACTGTCTCACAAATAACAACCCTGATTCTCGCCACCAACATCAAGAGACACCACAGCACACAGGACGCCATGCAAATAGCCTGTAACGTCACAAGGCTCACGCCCCAAAAGGGTTCCGTCAGAAACAGTGGGTATACGTTCCCTGACGGTGACGGCGTGACCACATCACCACGCCGGGACGGCGAATTGCAAGCCCCTCGTAAGGTTTGGCGAAGCCCGCGGTTTTTGCACGGTAAATCAGCCCCATCGCGTCGCGGAATTCCCAGCCTCCGGACGCACCGCACCACGCACGCTCGCGGGCGCACCGAGCTTTATATATCCGCGCGGCAAGCGTGGGCCTATCCGGAGTCCAACACCTCGCAAGGGGGGAAAAACATACGCTCGCTCGCACGGAATTTTATCTCGTCAGATCGACTGGTTCCTACGTACGTGCACGGTGCGCCGGGACCTGTTGCTTGGTCGCTGTATAACGTGTGCGTTCTCGCGACGATGGCCATGGCGTTCCCGCCGAACATCGTGGCGCTGAGCAAGGTGCAGCGGCTGTACGACGCGTGCGACGTGGTCTTCTCGTCGGCGGCGCCGGAGGAGGGGATGCCCGCCCTCAGGGAGATCAGATGGCTGCAACATCTCCTCGGTACGTACGTCGGACGTCGACGCTACGTTCGTACGTTTGCTCTTAGCATGCATGTCTAATCAGTTAGCACACGCATATAGTACGTTCTTGGTCGATGTATGGTGAAGGGGATGGCTTACAGTGATGGATATCTTGACGTGTAGATGGCATGGAGGCGGCGGACGTCGGGATCGACGACGGCTCCGGCGACGGGGAGAGGCCGTCGTCGTCGGACGATGAGCTGAGCCCGAAGAGCGGCCGCCTCTTGCCGGCGCACGCGTTCACACGGATCACCTACGTGCACATACACCAGTGCAACGATTTCTCGGTACGCAAGTGCGGTTCGATGTGCGCCACTCCTCCGAGTTGCCACACGATCGAGTTGCGGGTGGTCACAACGAGCTGGTTTAATTTTGACAGATCGGCGTCTTCTGCTTTCCTGCGGGCGCGACGCTGCCGCTGCACGACCACCCGGAGATGGTGGTTTTGAGCAAGCTCCTGTACGGCTCGGTGCGCGTGAGGTCGTACGACTGGGTCACCACGCCGCCGTGCTCTAGCCCAAGAAAGTGTAAGCCCCATCACATTTACTTTGCGTTAATATGCCTCGTCTAAGTTTGATTCGTTGATTTCAATCGAAAGTGTGGCGCATTAACCTGTGAGGCAAATCGGTTTATGCAGCGATGGTTTAATGAATTAAGCAAATGGCGCAGTGATTAGAAGATTAATTACTGTTCATTGTATCCATTGTGCTTACAGTGGCCAATGAGGTGCTGCAGGTGGTTTGGCCAGGGTGGTGGCCGCCGACGAGGTGCGGCACGCGCCGTGCGAGGCGTCGGTGCTGTTCCCGCGGAGCGGCGGCAACATGCACGCGTTCACCGCAGTCACGCCGTGCGCGATCCTCGACGTGCTGACGCCACCGTACTCGGAGGAGCTCGGCCGGCCGTCGACCTACTTCAACGACGTCCGCATCCTATCTCTCCCAGGTGCTTATGCTGCTGTTATTCTCACGCCAAAACACGTACAAGCGTACAGCTTGTCGTACAAAATGTCCAAGTAATTGCAGCTTAACAGTAGTCTCTAACTGCCTGACAAGGTGCTTTCTGCCATTTTTGTTCAGGTTTTGCCTTTCTGGAAGAGACGGACTTGCCCGAGGATTTCAACGTTGCGGGGGCGCCGTATCTTGGCCCTGAGCTTACGGTCGATTTGGATGATGATGACGACTACTACGACGATTATGACGAGTAGCTAGCTCACTGCTTTTTCAGAAAAGCTAGATACTAGATAGTTACGTGTACTAGTTCTGTACATGGCGAGTACAAGTTTTTTTTACCCCTTGTGTGTATGCTCTTATACTGGTAGTTTTATGAGAAAATTGCATCGATGGTCTATAGACTTCTGCAGAAGTTTTATTTAAGGGGTTGTCTAGACTTAAATTTTCTTATGCGTAAGTAACATTTTTTATCTATTGAATCAACATCCAATCATATAGCATGTCAATCTCTATACAAATATAATGAACATGAAAATTGACTTAGAAAATTTCAAACAACATAGAAATAGCAAATCCGTTTATTGAAAACCCTCAACTTTTAAATTGGCATGTCTGGTCGAACAAGTTTAGAGACCTACCACGGCCCAATTGAGCTGTGTGTTAAGTGAAAACTTTTCTATTAGGGACCATAGTGCAGTTTTCTATTCTCTTTTTTTTCTTTGAGCAGATCGCTTCCAAAAGAAACACAAAAGAAAAGGAATTTGAAAAATTTTCTCTACCTGAAAACCAAACAAACGCAAACAGACGGCCACAGCCTACAAGCTGTTTTCTGGAAGAGAATCCATTGTATTGATCAGCATGGCGTTATTGGCTTATGGTTGGGTATTTGGGCAGCGGTTTGCGTGGTGCAACATATGACCATGGGCGCGTGGCTTGCAGAGTTGCAATATGTTGAGAAAATGTTGCTGGTGAGTTCAGTTCAATTGATTTTTCCTATATAATAGAGATGGATCAAACACATATAATACAAAATAATAAATTGATCACAGAGAGATGAGAGGAGAATTCCTTTCTTTATTGTTTTCTTTGTTCACAAATACACTTTACAATGATTAAAACCCCTATTTATAAACTAAGTGGAGGATGCCCACCAATAGACTAGGTATGCAAATCCAGACCTAGGAAGTGACTTAGTAAATAAATCTGTAAGATTTTCACACGACTTAGTATGCAATACCTTAAATTCATCCATCTTTTGCAATTTATGAGTATAGAAGAACTTATGATTGATATACTTTGTGATATAGCTCTTCACGTAACCTATTTGTACTTGTGCAACATAGGCTGTATTATTTTCATAGATAATGGTGGGAGCTTGTATGATGTTTAATCTACATGACTGTTGGATATAGTGAATTATCCGTCGAATCTAAGTATATTCTCGTGTGGCTTCATATAATGTTATGATTTTAACTCGAAGTCGATACAAGATTTTGCTTAAACGATTTTCATAAAATTGCAGTTCCACTACATAGAAATACATAGCCTATTTGTGATCTAGCGGTTTGCGAGTCTAACAAGTACCCGACATCTGCATAGATAGTCGTATTTAGATCTTAATTCTTTCTGTAGAATAATCCAAGATCTTTACTTCCTTACAGGTATCGGAAGATGTCCTTTATTCTCTGTCAATACCTCTAGGTATGTTCTGCATTATACCTTACTAATAGGTTTACGGTAAATATGATATCCGGTCTAGTGCAATTTGCTAAATATATAAGTGCTCCTATTGCACTTAAGTATGAAAATTTTGGTCCCAGGACTTTCTCCCCCTCTTCTCTAGGTCTGTACGGATCCTTATCTTACTGTAAAGATCTTTCGACCATTGATACTTTTGAAGGATATGCTTTTTCAAAGCCAAAACTTTTCAGCACCTTTTGAGTGTAGACTGACTAATGCACTAATATCCCATCAGGGACATGCTCGAGCTGCAAGTCTAAGCAATATTTGGTTTTACCCTAATCTTTCATTTTATACTCTGATTCTAGGTAAGAGTCTGCTTTCTTGATATCTTCTAAGGTTCCGATGATATTCAGATTATCTACATACACTGAGATTATACAAAACTCATTCTAAGATCGTCATATAAATACACAGAGATAATTCTTATTATTCGTGTAGCCTTTCTTACATAGAAAGTCGCTTAATCGATTATACCACATCATGCATGATTGCTTTAAGTCCGTACAGTGATTTTCTGAGTTTTACACTGTACAATTTTATATTTGTTCTGTCTTGGTTTGGACAGGGATACCTTCATGTATCTTTTTTAAATGTCTAAATCTAAGTTTTTATAAATGTATGCCGTTACCACATCCATCAATTTTATTTTTAAATTTAGATTTACTGACATCGAAATTAAATATATCAAGTTAATGCCATCCATGACCGGGGAATATGTTTTTTTATAATCAATTCTTGGACGTTGAGTGAAATCTTGTGCAGCAAGCCTGCTTTATATCTTGCAACTTTATTTTTCTTATTTCTCTTTTGAACAAATACCCACTTATGCTCTACGGAGTGCATATAGGGAGGTGTGCGGCTTACAGGCCTAAACACGTCTCTTTTATTCAGAGATAATAATTCAGTTTCTATTGTCTTTTTCTAATCCTCCCAATCCGATTTTTTTCTTGCATTCAGCGAGTGATGCAGGCTCTGGATCAAGATCGATGATTGTGACAATTTTCTTTGCAAAAATAGATATCAACATTGATTGTTATCCTATTCATGTATTCTCCCGTGTGCACAAAGTTTATAGCTATTTCATCATGGGATGATTCTTGGAGTTCTTCTACTCGCTCACTGCTCCTTCTAGTTGCGGATATAAGTCCTTTTAGTTTTTCACTTCTGATGTGTGTACACACATTCTTGCTGATTTCTCCCTCCATGAGAATTTTTGGATCCAATAGGTCCTCTTCTGAATGTGCCATACTGGTGCCAGATCTCAACTGACTCCCCTGTTGGTTCTGGGGAGCTTATGTGATTGGCTGTGTCAAATCTTTCTTATCCTTTGTCAACAGGCATCCCCGGTTACTTGGGATTCGAGAGGTCGAAGTTCTCGTTCTTTTATTCTGAGGTCTCTTGATAGGATTAGAGATACCTTCTACTTTCTTCCGTATTTCAACCCTCTTCAGTATATTGCGTGCAGGCACATGCGATTTGATCATGCTTTTTAAATCACTAAAATGGTCAGACAGTTGATTTGCTAATACTTGTAAATCAATGACCTTTGGACTTCTCTATTTGCTTCACTAGTGTGCATGTCATGTGCATGGATTCTCGTGACTTGCTACGTAATTTTTCGATATTTTTCATCAAAGGGTTGATTTCCTCCCCGTAATGTCGGAAAATTATTCTCATCAAACATACTACCAGTAAAACGGATGGTATGCAAATCTCCTGTCGTCGGGTCCAAATATCTGATTATGGATGCTATCTCATAACCAACGTATATCTTAGAGTTTCGGAGAAGGCTCATTGCAGTACGCTGTGGTGGAGGTATAGATATATAAATTTTGCAACCAAACCTACAGGGATGAGAAATTTTTTGTGCTGACCCTTGCACTAGTTGCATTGGTGAATGGATGTTATATGGCAATGGTCTAAAGTTGATGAGAATTGCTGCATGTAGGACTACGTGTACTCAACATGTGTCGGTAAATTACAATTCTATAAAAGTGGTTAGGCAATAAATTTAATCATCTTAATTAATGCCTCTACTAGTCTATTCTCAGTGTGGACATGCGGGGTGGAGTGCTCAAATTTAATTCTCATTGCCATGCAAATCATCAAATGCCTTCGAAGTAAATTCTCCGGTGTTGTCAATTCTGATGGATTTTATATGATGATCAGGGAAATTATTTCTAATTTAAATTATCTGTAAGATCAGTTTTGCAAAAGTATGATTTCTCGTAGATAATAAACATACATGTGACCATTTCGAGGAAACATCGATGAGAATTATAAAATATTTAAATGGCACCAGCAGAGATTGTATAGGACCACAAATATCTCCTTAGATATATTACAGAAATACAGGGACTTCATCATTCAATAAAACTTTGAATAGGATGAAAATAAAATCAAATCGTTCCTCTCCCAAAACTTTGATAAGAAAAATTTTGGAAAAGCTGATGTTATTCTAAACATTAAGCTATTAAAGGGTGAAAATAGAATTACCTTAATACAATCTCATTACGTGGACAAGATCATGAACCGTTTTGGATTCATGGATGCTAAGCTTGTAGCCACACCCTATGATCCAAATGCAAAGCTACATAAAAATACTAGACATGAAAAAAACCAGCTTAAATATTCACAGATAATTGGATCCTTGATGTATTTAACTAGTGTAATGAGGCCTGACATCTCATATGCTATAAACGGATTGAGCTGATAAACGGCCAATCCAAGAGATGATCATTAATCAACACTAAAAAGGGTACTTAGGTATCTGAAAGGAACCAAGAATTTGCAAATATGTTATACTGGCCATCCGGCAGTACTTGAAGGATTCAATAACTCTCACTGGATCAGTGACTCAGATAATATGAAGGCTACGAGTGACTATGTATTCACTCTAGCAGGTGACGCTGTTGCATGGAAGTCTTCTAAACAGACTATCCTTACACAGTCTACCATGGAGACTGAGCTAATAGCACTTTACTCAGCAATAGTAGAAGCGGAATGGCTCAAAGAGCTCCTTTCCAATCTACCAATATTGAAGAAGCCAATACCGGCTATCTTAACCTAATGCGGTAACCAAACTGTTATGGTTAAAGTAAAAAGTAGGAAAGACAATATAAACTCCTCTAAACACATTAAGAGGCGACTAAGTCAGTTCGGCATGCTCGAGAGATTAGTGTAATCAATACGGAATACATCTAATCTAGAAGGAATCTAGCAGATCCTTTTATTAAAGGAATGGCACGTAAGGTCATTCTAGCATCATCAAAGAGAATAGGGCTCATACTCGTTTGATGATCTTGAATGGTGGTAACCTAATCTAGAAGAGCAAAAATCCTGTGAACTAGGCTCTAGAAAAACAAACTGTAAAAGACTAAGCGTACACCTTAGAGTCCCATTAGCTACAGTACTTTAAATTATAAAAGACTAAAAGTACACCTTAGAATTCCAAAGTCTCACCTATGAGTCCGAATTTCTTTCTGGTTTTTAAAAATTCGGATGGGAGAGTTGGAACAAAGAGCAAAGTTCAAGAGGTTTCTCCACTCGATCCAAAAGTTTCTAGTAAGGATTTGGTTTTGATGTTGATTGAGAGTTTGGCAGCTTTGCTCCGACAAGCTCGGCGTGCAATAACAGCTTTGCTCCGACGAGCTCGTCAGGCTATTGCACCTTTGGTCTTTGTCTCTCGGGGACCTGCTCTGGACCATGCGCTCGTGGGCGTTTGTTCTCTGATTTCTGTGGTGCGGCATTTGTGGCGTGGCGAGTGACAAGTTCGATCGATTCCTATGGATTTTTTGCAGCATCAACTTGTGCCTCGGCTTCAGGAATTGATGAGTACTAATATGTGGAGTTAGACATTATATCTCCATCTACCACTCCGGTGATATCCTAGCATTCGTCGGTGATTAGTTTTCTAAGACATCGTCTTTCAGGCTTGCTCTGTTGACCTTCTTGGTGGTTTGGGTGAACTTGCATTGTTTATTTATATGACAAGAAACAACAAAAAAAGGTTGTCTTGTTTTTCAGTACTTGACGCGAAATTTAACAGAGCAGCTACAGGAAAAATAGACTGCAGATCCATGAGTGTGATTTTTTCTTACCACAGTTTACAGTGTCCCTTTAGAGTCCCATGGAAGGAATGTTGCCCGGCTGGTTACTCGTGTTCAAGGGCCATGAGGCGATCCTCCTTCTTCTAAGGCGCTCGGCGATGATGAATGCTAGCTCCAGCGACTGCGAGGCGTTGAGCCTTGGGTCACAGTGCGTGTGGTAACGAGAGCCCAGATCATCGAATGTCACCGTACGCGACCCACCGATGCACTCCGTCACATTTTGTCCAGTCATCTCCAGATGCACTCCCCCTGGGTGGCTCCCTTCTTGTTCGTGGACATCAAAGAATGCACGCACCTCAGCCTGGTTTCAAAAACATGATAATTCGTCTTAGTTGATTTACTCACTGCCTATGTTAACGTTAAATGCATAGAAGTTAAAACTTGTCCGGTACTTCTTCCAAGGACCGAGTCATAGCTGTGAAAGCTCAACTTTTGTCCTATACTATGGCTGCTAACTGATAGGGATTGTCAAATAGAGAATTAAACGAAGCAAACTACTAGAACCAACCATATAGTGAAAAATGGGCTGGAATATTCAAGATCCAAAGGTCCATGAAAGAGCTATAGATTAGGACGATGGTTCTTTGCCAATCACTTTCACGTGCTTTTTGTTTCAATTGCATGGATCGTTATTTACATATGAATGGCAAACTTTTACCACTAATTTTGTATCTTTTTCTCTAGAAACCAGAACAACCATTTTGCCAAAGCTATGTTGCATCAAATATATTGTACTGTTAGGTCCATTCATGAAACGTTCCCTTGTCACAATTTTTCACTAGATAGGCAGTTAGGCCTGGTTCCTAAAAAAGAAGACTGCTCACTACTCAGCTAGAAGTAATAGGAACGAGCACATACTAAAAGCGGGGCTGTAAGTGAAAAGAGAATTACCAAAACTTTGTCGAAGGAACGAGTCTTGAGGCCACAAGGGGCCTTCATCGTGTTCCCATGCATCGGGTCAGTAACCCATGTCACTATCTGGCCAGCACCACGAACAGCACGTATGAGGTGAGGGAGTTTCACTCTCATGTTTTCAGGTCCCATTCTTGTGATGACAGTTACTCTCCCTGGCCTGTTTTCGGGATTCAAGATATCAATCAACTTCACAAGTTCTTTTGGGTCCATTTTGTCGCTGACCTGCGTTTAATTAGATGAGAAAGGGTGGAATTCCTTTTAGAGAAAGTGTGAATTACTTGCACTCTTCAGATGAAGAGTTTAACCTTGGTTTAAACCATCAGTCATGACAAGTTTCTCAATTCATATTTTACCTTGATACCCAGGGGGTTGGCAATGCCTCGGAGGAACTCCACATGGGCACCATCAAGCTGGCGAGTACGCTCTCCAACCCAGAGGAAGTGTGCAGAACAGTCATAATAGAGGCCAGAGGTGGAATCCTCACGAGTAAGCGCCTGCTCATAGGGAAGAAGAAGGCACTCATGTGATGTCCAGAATTCCGTAGTTGTCATTATGGGGTGATCTAAAGTGAGCCCAGCAGCTGCCATGAAGCCCAAAGCCTCATCAACTCGATGAGCCAACTCCATGTACCTATTCAACATTGTACACAAGTCAACCATGAATTGCAGATTAGATTACTTTACAGTGCTGAGCATATGGCTGTGACTTCATGCAAATTATGAAATATCAAGCTTAAGAAAATACTTTAAAAAAATTTATGTGAACAAGTAGTCAAACACTAAGATTAACAAACTAATTGAAAGATAAAATACATATTTGCATGTATTATTGCTCAAAAAATTATTTGCATGAATCAATCAGTTTCAGAAGCAAGCATTGGAGAATTGGAAACGGTAAAAAGTTCAAGGTAAGCACCTATCGCCCTGTTCGCTATGCTCTGTGAAGTCAAGGTTCCACTGTGTTACCCTCTGCATTGCAGCATAACCTCCAGTAGCAAACGCCCGAAGCAAATTCAGTGTTGCTGCAGATTGTGAGTACGCCCTGATCATACGGTGTGGATCTGGCATTCTTGACTTTTCATCAAATGTGTCCCCATTAATATTGTCCCCTCTGTAGCTTGGCAACTTCACTCCATCCCGCTCCTCAAAGCCATCTGACCTTGGCTTTGCAAACTGACCTGCCATTCTTCCTACCTACACATTCCATGTAACACTGTAATTAACACAATTTTGCGTGACGTGCATTAGAAATACATTCAAGAACCACAGAAAAACAAACAACACAGTAACAGGTAAAAAAGTCAATCCATGATACAGGTTACTTCCATTTGCAGGAACAAGGAACATCTATCAAAAAATGACATGGGATTCGCAAACATAGTGCAAATAGTTCAAAAAAACAGTATAATGATCAGAGCATAGGTTTCTGTAATTAATCTGCGCTGTAAATAGAGAACAACCACAACAGCACACCTAGAAATGATTCATTCATCAATCCAATTTAAAACATGTACTAAACATGTTCATCTAACTGTATCCAACAAGCAATAAATTCTTTCTGAGGCAATTGTGAAGTGCAAATTGATCAGCACAGCCTGATTATACGATGCAATACAGCAACAACAAGCATCTCACTATCATTAGCTATCTAGAGCCTTGATCACCCATGCACAAAACCTAGGAGTATCAAATAATTCAATCTCCCCCCCCCCCCGGGGGGGGGGGGCACAAATTAGACTTTTTTTGCCCCTATATATCCTGATATTAACTGAACAAAATCCATACCATAAATTAAATTTTAGGAGCAACCCCTGTTTCGTTTATGAAAACCAAAATACAACATGAGCACAAGAATTCAAAACATCAGACTCAATAGATGCTACTCTCAGCTTTCCATGACAAAGAGAGCAGAAACAACTCTCAGCTTTCCATGTAACATATAATTGCAATTAACCCAGAAAACATGTGAACTCAAAAGTTCTTCCATTAATGTTACCCCACTTCTGCTGATAAACCACACAATACACAGAAAACATAAAACTAGACTTCGAAGAAAATTATAAAACAAAGCTCCCGATGGACATAATACCGAGCTAAGATTGTGGGCGTTCTTATACCTTGATGATAGGCATCTGGCCGCCGAACATGAGCACGACAGACATCTGGAGGAGGACACGAAAGGTGTCCCGGATGTTGTTCGCGTTGAACTCCTTGAAGCTCTCGGCGCAGTCACCGCCCTGGAGGAGGAACGAACGCCCGACGGCAGCCTCCGCGAGCCGCTCCTCCAGGGTGCGCGCCTCCCCGGCAAAGACGATCGGCGGGAACGCCTCCACTGTCCGCAGCACCTCATCCAGCTCGGCCTTGTCCGGGTACTCCGGCTGCTGCAGCGCCGGGAGCCCCCGCCAGCTCCCCAGCGCCCACTGGCTCGGAGGCCGCGGGGCTGCGCGCACCGCGCAGGCGCGGAGGAGCCCGGCGCGGCTCGGCGGGGCGTGCCCCGGCGAGGGGAGGAGGGGGTTGGACAGCGCGGGGGATAGCGCGAGGGGCATTTTGGGGAAACGACACGGTAGATTTTTTTTTTCCTTTCGGGATGGGGATACGGAGGAATGGGTGCTGGGGGAGGGGGTGTTCTCGCGCGAGTTGGTAGGGTTAAAATATTGGCGAAGGGTTGCCAATTTGGATTTTGGAGTCGGCTTTCCGTTTCGGAATATTTCGTCAGCCTGAGGGGGCGTTCAGAATAGGTCTCACAGTGTAATAGGTCTATTTTATTACATACAAAGAGATCGAATATAGTAAAACTTGTAAAATAAATAACAGACTTAGATATTGATTGAGAAAATCGCACCTTAGACAGGAGGGTGTATGCTCTATTTATAACACCATCAAGATTACATTGATCTCTGAATCATAACTGATCAGGATCTTCTTACAAAACAGATTATAATCCGTGTGATATGTGTGCGGTCTATATTGCCAGATATGGAACAGTATCTAAACTTAACAAAGTTACAAAGACAGAGTTTTGAACTTCCTAAAACCGAGTTCTGAACTTTCTGAACTTTGCTACCTCTGAACTTTATCTCTAACAGCCCTCCTCAATCTCAACTCGTATCAAGAAGATTGAGATTGTATTGAAGTCGAGAGGATGGTTGTCTTGCCAACGCCTTTGTGAAGATATCTGCGACTTGATCTGATAAAGCTATAAACCTCACATCAAGCATCTTGGTTGCAACTCGCTCTCGAACAAAATGAAAATCAACTTCGATATATTTAAACCGAGCATGAAACACTGGATTTTTTGCGAGATATGTTACACCTAAATTGTCACACCACAAGACCAATGCGCGTACTTGAAAGATAACTAATTCTTTCATCAAAGATTGTAACCAAACTAACTTGGTTGTTGCATTGGCTAATGATTTGTATTCGGCTTCAAAACTGGACCATGAAATAGTAGGCTATTTTCTCGAACTCCATGACACAAGATTAGAACCACAGAACACAACGTATCCTTCAATTGAATGATAATCCTGCCCAATCAGCATCCGAGAAGGCACTGAGAAGCATGGAGCTCGAACGTCGTATATGAAGCCCCATTGAACAAGTAGCCTTCAAATATCGTAAAATTCTCTTTACTGCACAATGCGTGTCAGTTGGTGCCTGCAAGAACTAGCATACCTTATTTAGAGAACATGCAATGTTTGGTCTTGTAAGAGTAAGATATTGAAATGCACCCACTGTACTTCGTTACTGATAAGTGTCATCACTGAAGAGTATAACTCCTTGATCTTGGCACAACTTTCCTGTACTAGACATGGGTGTAACAACTGGTTTGTAGTGTTACATCTTTGTTTTGTGCAGCTGGTTAGAAATATACTTCTATTGAGTGAGTATAATACCATCATGTTGTTGTGCAACTTCAATCCCAAGGAAAAAAACCAAAGAGGTCCTAGCTCTTTCACTGCAAATTCTCTTGATAACTGATGAATCTATCTCTCTATAGCAGATGTATGTGAGCTGATTATGATTATTTCATCTACATAGACCAAAATATATATAGTGACATCTGATTGCCGAAAGATGAATAGTGAGAAGCTAGCTTTGGAGAAAACAAATCCAGCTCATGTAGCTTCATACTGAGGCATGAATGCCACGTCCATGAAGCTTGTTTCAAACTATAAAGTGCTTTCTCCAATTTATAAACAAAATCAAGATGTTTTCTATCTTCATACTTCAGTGGTTGCTACATATAAACTTCTTCTTGCAGCATACCATAAAGAAAAGCATTTTGAATATCAATTTGATGAAAATACCAGTCTTTAGAAACACCAATTGATAGCAAGAGCCTAACTATGGTTGGCTTAACAACTGGACTGAATGTGTCATCATAATCTATCCCACACCATTGTGTAAACCCCTTGGCAATTAACCTGGCTTTATATCGATCAATTGTACCATTTGGCTTCTATTTGACTTTATACACCCACTTACATATAATGATGTTGTGAGATGAACATCAGGGAACAAGCTTCCAAGTTTTGTTTTTCTGCAACGCAATATGCTCTGCATCCATTACTTCTCTCTAATGAGGGTGTTGAGCAGCTTCATCATATGACATTAGTTCAGCAAGACATGAACTGGTGTCATGAGCACCCTTTTATTGAGAGGGTAACGAACTATTCCATCTGTGTACTCCTTCGGTTGCATAATGTTATTGCGCAATCTTGTTTGCATATGATGTTGCCTTGTCTTAGGAATTTGAGGTGATGATTCTTCTGTCTCATAATGCACTCCATCAAGTGACTCACCTACAGCTTCATTAGATGAGTTAGTAGCATCAAGATCATGATCTCCCATGTGAACATCTGTTATCACTAGTTGTGGAGGTGAAAGAGAAGGAGGATCAACAGAATGATTAACAAGAGAGGGGAGAATAGCAACAGGATTATGATTATAATTCAATGTTGGTGTACAATCTGGTGATTGATTGAAGGGAAAGACTATTTCATCTAAGATCACATCCCTAGATATATAAACACTCCCCATGGCACGATGTAAGCACATATAACCTTTGTGCTCACCATTGTACCCAAGAAACACACATTGTGTGGAACAAAAAATCAAGCTTACGAGCATTATACGGCCTCAGATTTGGCCAGCATGCACAACCAAAAACTCGAAGCATAGAATAATCTGGGGAATTCTGAAACAAGCGTTGAAATGGAGCAAGATTATCAATAGCCTTACTAGGCATTCAGTTTATAAGATGACAAGCTGTCAGAAATGCTTCATCCCAAAATCTAATTGGCATAGAAGCTTGAGCAAGGAGAGCAAGTCCAATTTCAACAATGTGTCTGTATTTTCTTTCTATTACCTTATTTCGTTGATGAGTATGTGGACATGACACTCTATGAGATATCTCAACCGAGTTAAAATATTGTGTAAGCTTCGGTACTCTCCTCCCCAGACAGATTGCACCATGTGAATTTTAGTTCCAAGTAAATGCTCAACATGTTTCTGGAACTGAAGGAAAACAGAGAATACTTCATGTTTGTGTTTGAGGAGATAAACCCCATGTAAAACGAATATAATCATCTAAGAAACTCATATAGCACTTATAGCCTTTTATAGAGGATATTACAGGACCCCACACGTCCAAATAAACAAGCTCAAGAGGAACAGTGGAAACATGACTTGACAAACTATAAAGTAACTAATGAATTTTTTTTCTTGTTGACAAGCATCACAAACATGAAGTTCTTTATTCTTATCTAAAGGAACACCACTAGACTGAAGGACAGAAGACACCACTATAGAGGACGGATGACCTAGCCTTTTGTGCCACAATTCTAGACTGAATCGCACCACATATAGGGATTGTCTTGAGTTCTTAGAGAGAAGCCGATTAGCATCACAACGGGGATAAAGGCCCTTTTACATCTTCCTTGTAGTATGACTTTCTTTGTGACTCGATCCTTGATACAAAAAGAATTTGGATGAAACTCAATGAAGGCATTATTGTCATATGTAAGTTTGTGAACAAAGATTAGATGCTTACTAATGGAAGGAACATGCAAGACATCATTAAGAACTAGAGAATGATTTAAACCAATGATAAAAGATTGTCCAACATGGGAAATCGACAAACCTAAGCCACTTGCAACATGCACTTGATCAGTTCCCTTGTAGCGATCTTTGGTTGTCAACCAATCCAAATTAGAAGTAATGTGATATATCGCCCTGAAATCCGTGTACTAGTTTGTATCTACTGGATAATATGGCACACCAGCAACAGCAACAATGTGTTCCTCGACTTGGTAAGCATGATCAAAATGGTGATAATAGCAAGAAGCATCATGACCTTTCTTACCATAGATCTAACAAGCCGGCCGGTAGGTGCGTCTGATGGGCACGTGACCTCCATGACTACACCCACATCCAATGCGACCACCATTGTATCCTCCACAAAACACTTGATTTGCTAATGAGAAGAATTGTTGCTATGAGTTGTAGTTGGTGTGCTCTTGTTGAAGTTCATGGCTGATGGGGGGTGTGTGTGTGTGTGTGTCATTCAAGCTTATGGGATCTGACCATGTTACCATGGAGGTAACAATGAGTCATAGTCCGGACCGAGTCCGGCAAGCAGATATGAAACTACATCATCTTGTAGTGGACGACCAATAGATGCCATCGTGTCAACAAGACCTTTCACCTTGTGGAAGTAATCAATCACTGGCATATCATTCTTGTGCAGATTCGCTAGCTAAACGTGCACATGCATGACTCTAGCATGTCAACGCGAAGCAAACATTCGTTCAAGCGTGTCCTAGACATCCACCACGGTAGAGAGGAAGAGTACATTCCCAAGAATCTCTTCGGTCAGATATGAGAGCAATGCACTGAGCACGAACTTGTCCTTCTGGAACCAGACCATGAAATCTAGGTTAGAAACTTGGCGAGTTTCTCATTCTGTTGTTTCTGTGATCATGGCTTCTGGAGCTTTTGTCGTCCCGTCTACAAAGCCCAGCAGTTGCTGGCTCTATAGATACGAAATAATCTATGCCTTCTAGATTAGATGGTTGTCACGGTTAAGCTTCACATTGATGAATTGGCTAAAGGAAGGTGTGGGAAGAAGACTAGCGCTGGTAGAGATTTATCCAAATGACGCTGAGGCAAGGGAAGGAGAGGTGGAAGCCATGGTTGAGCCTTGAGTCAACATGATGTTGCCAGGCTCTGATACCATGTAAAATAAAGAACAGACTTGGAGATTGATTGAGGAAGCTGCACCTTAGATAGGAAGGCATATACTCTATCTATAACGGCATCAAGATTACATTGATCTTTGAATCATAACTGACCAGGATCTTGTTATAAAATAGATTACAATACGCGTTATATGTGTGTAGTATACATTGTTGGATATGGAACAGTATCCGGAATTACCAAAGTTACGATCTGAATTTCCTACAACAAAGTTCTAAACTTTCTAAACTTTGCTACTTCTGAACTTTATCTCTAACAGCCCCCCTCAATCTCAACTCGTATCAAGAAGATTGAGATTGTGTTGAATAGGCCCTAAAAATATCATAGTTCAGTTTTATTTGAATTCAACATTTTTCTTTGCATTATTAAACTACCATTTATTTCATTTGTACATGTATAAATTGCTTTTCCATAAATGAGAATAGCTGCAAAGTGGGATCTTTTTCATGAAGCATGAAATGGTATAACTTTATGTGATTGGCAAATCCATCAGCCAATAGAGGTTTTGAGCCAATGCTAGCCATGTCATTTCATAAGAAAAATACATACATAAAAAATAATGAACCTTAACACAATTCACAAGAAAAATACATATATAAAATGGAGCTCCTGTTGTATGTGTGAAATTCTTTGTCCTTAAATATGAGGCTTTCAATTAAATTCAACGCCACTATTTTATATATGTTCCCATCTTCTTTTGGAAAATACTCAGTTCGGTGTCTTAATCCCATGGGCCCTGTGCAAGCACTCTTTTCGCACTAGCCCAATTCCCAGCCTACTGGGAGCTACCCATCGTTAAGAGTTTCCATGCCTCTTTAGGGTTTCCTCTCATCTCTCAATCCGCCGCTAGCTCTCTATCTATTTATCTATTCTGCCTTCCAATCCCTCACAAGCCTCCCTCCAACATCGACCAACAACGATGCCTTGCAATTGATCTCTGTCCCACTTGCTTACCCTCGCCACCATCCAACCACCTTCACCCATGGAAGAAAAAGCAATCGCCGCCTTGCCACTCTATCGCCACCCATCGTCGTTGCATCTGTCGCTGCCTTTTGTAAAGAAATTTGTCCCATCAGTGAAGGTATGAAATGGATGCCCTTCTTTTAGCACTTACCGCAATAAATAATGTAATCTTGTATTCTCAGCTTTGATTTTTGTCTTCTTTGTTTTGGATATATGTTTTGCCCAAATATAAAGAGGAGTGCTACATAGATCATGCAAATATGTTTTGCAAAGCATGGATAACGATGTGCGATACACAGAATTCATAGATCTAGCCCAACGTGGACAGTGTTTGTGGGGGTTTTTTTCCCTAAAAAGGATAACCGTAGATCATGCAAACATGTTTGTGCAAAGTGTGGGTGGCGATGCATGCAACAGAGAATTCACAAATCTAGCCCAATGTGAACAATGTTTTGGGGCCCTTTTTCTTTTCTAAAAAGGATAACTATATAAAAAATGTAATCAAACGATTAGCTTTAGATAAGAAGAGTTTAGGAGCACAAAAGAAGACTTTAGTTTCTTTTTTGAAGTGTTAATGTTTAAGATACAAGGTTTGTACAAAAAAGAAGAATTAAATTGATTGAACAAGTAATTTTTCAAGTATGTTCTCTTGTAGTTTGAGGCCATGCTCAAGTTGGCTTAAAACCGACTTCTGTTTCTGGTTTCTGCTTTTTTTCACTATTCGGTAATTTTGCTTTTTTTATTTTTTTTAAAAGATTTTTTGGGCTTTTTTTACTTTTCTTTTTTCGTATTCCTTTACATTTTTCGTGATAGGCTAACATGTTTTTTTCTATTTTTATATATTTTAAATTTAATTATGCTAAATAAGCCAACTCAGCTACAATAAAAAAACCATAAGCCAACGCCAAACTTAGCGCTACCTGAAAGCACTCATCTTACTAGTTTACTTCTAAAACTGTAAGTGACAGCTATATTTTATTATTTTACCACAAAGGATCTTGGATAGCATGTTAATTCTAGTTCATATGCACAAATTGGATAATACACATGTGGTGTATTTGCTAATGGTCATTAAAAAGCATGTCGTGTATTTTGAAACTTATACATTTGCTTAGTTGAATCTGTGTTATGATATGATAAAACTGATAAGAACTGTTTAATTTATGTCGTATAGTCTGTGTATAGCTAGTAACAACAGTCCAATTTACTTTGGCTTTGTATGGTCAAAACTCAAAACCGACGATCGCTGAAGACCTGATAAAGCCCTAGACCTTGCGTTAGAGGTGGCAAAATGGGATATGCGTGCTAGGCCAGCTCACGACATGCCACTATAGGCGCGGCCCAGACACTACACAGCCCGTTAGGCCATCGTGTTGGGCTGGCCCAACACAAAGCGTCGAGCTATGCTTGGGCCGCTGCCCCGGCCCAACGTGTCGGCCTGGCACAGCACGAATTGTGCCAGGCCAGCACAGGCATGATCTTGCTCGGTATGGCTTGTTAGGCCGATTTATTTTTTTAATACTTATATTATATTATTTTATATTTTCTAAATTTTATATAGTTAATTTTATAATTATAAAATAATTTTATTTCATATTCTCATATTTTATGCATTTCAAGGATTTTTTAAAAAACATTTAGACCAAAACAAACTAATCGGGCCTACTTAGCCTGTCGGGCTAAACGGACCCATACAGCTTTCTACTCGTCCATATCTATCTCCTCAGCATATAGATTCATATGATATAACTCGCTTAGGCTGACAGACTAAATGGACCATATCTAACGATTCCGTGCCATATCGTGTTCGTGTCAGGCGGCCCGTTTGGGCAGCACAAGCGTTCCACTACCAAATCAAACCATAGAAATCCTAAATGACCCGACTAAACCCGCCGAACCATCACAGCCACGCACGCCACGGAGGCACGGACCGGACTCCACACTAGTCCTCCTGGTCCGCTTGGCCGCCCGCGCACGCGAGGCCAAATCGCGTGCGCCACCACCAACCCCGGCCACCGCTCCGCCAGTCACCGCAGCCTAGCCAACGTACCATCGCACGCACCTACGACGCGGCCGCCCCAGCATTTCCGCGACGAGTTGCGTGCCGCGGACGACGTCCTCCCACCCAGCCCCGAACCACCGAGCCGCTCCTCTCCCGCGCCACCTGACAGCCGGGCCCCGGCAAAGCCGGTTCCACCGGTCACTGAGACGCGACGCGATAGCACAGGGCGCAGCGGGGGCGCAGCGGCGCACGGGACCACGCGGGTGGTGGGCTGGCCGCGCGCGGCCGCCCCTAGGGCGCGGGCGCGGCAGCCACCGCCACCTCCATCCAGCACGCCACCCCGCGCCCGCGCGTCCACGTGACCCGCAGCACCACCGCCACCACGGCACCGCCCGCCCACCCGCGGCCGATGGCCCAAACCCCACCCAGAAAAACCGAACCGCCCGCCCCCCACCACCACTCCCTCCACCCATACGCTCGCCTCCTCACCTTATCCCCCACCCGAATCCGCCTCCATCACCACCGCCGCCGCCTCTCCATTTATTCCACCCCACTAGCCCTCGCTCCTCGCCCCGCCCCAGATCTAGATCTAAACTGCTGCTGCCGTTACTGACTGCAGGGGACGATGGCCGCGGCGCAGGAGGCCGCCACCGCCGCGAAGAAGAGCGCGCCGGGGCAGCCCTGGTCGCACATGGAGACCATGCACCTCATCGACGCCTACGAGGAGCGCTGGACGAAGCTGCGCCGCGGGCAGCTCAAGGCGCAGCAGTGGGAGGACGTGGCGGGCGAGGTCTCCGCGCGCTGCGCCACCGGCGCCGCCGCGCAGCGCAAGACGGGAACCCAGTGCCGACACAAGGTCGAGAAGCTCCGCAAGCGCTACCGCACCGAGAGCGCCCGCCCCGTCACCTCGCTCTGGCCCTACTTCCGCCGCATGGAGCGCCTCGAGCGCGGGCCCCTCCCGGTCTCCGCCTTCCCGCCCGCCGCCGCCTCTGACGACGAGGAGGAAGATGAGGAGGACGGGGAGGAGGAGGAGGAGGTGGAGCTCCTCCCCCGGAACAACACCAGGAGTATCAACGGCCTCCTCCGGGAATCCGGCGGGTTCAGCGGTGGCTTAGCCCCTCGCCGTCCGCAGCAGCCGCTGCCGCCTGCTGTGATGCTGTCCACCACGCCTCCGCGGAAGAGGGTCGCCTACGAGGCGTTCCAGGCCAAGGCCGTGGCGGACAGGGTGAAAGAAGAGGAGGCCCCGGTGCGCCGCTCCGGTGGTGGGGGAGTCAGCGATCAGTTCTCAGCGGTGCTGAGGGACTTCGGCGAGGGGATCGTGCGGCTGGAGAGGCAGCGTATGGAGGTGCAATGGGAGATTGAGCGGGAGTGGAAGGAGACGGAGACCCGCCACAACAAGATGCTCTTGGATGCCCAGCGCCAGCTTCATGGGACTTTCGCTGCCGCGTCCGCCGCACCGGCGCCGGCGAAGAAGGCCAGGAGGGACCATGGCTGCAGTGGAGACGGCTTGTAGCAATCTAGCAGTTGTTTGGGCACTCCTAGATGGTTGCAGCTGCTTAATTTGGTGATCCGATGGTGAGGGGAGGATTCCTCATCTGCTCAGGATGTATTTAGCATGTACTGATCTGCAGTAGTATCTATTCGACAGCCTCTGTTATGCACTCCGTTATGGTGATGTGTTTAGATGGTGAAGACTATTGTAGTTGCTAATTTTGTACATGTGTTTCTGTTGCAATTTTGCCATGTGTTTGCTTCTCCAGTGCACAGATGTTTTTGCTTCTGGGCCGTGAGAACTGGGATCCTTGGAAGTGAGTACATGAGCACGTCTCTTCAAGACTTCGACAGTAAGTGATGGTACTAGTTGACTTCCTGTAAATCCTGTAACAGGACAGGGGCTACAGAACTGAAGTGCTACCGATGTTCCTATGAAACATTGATCTTCCTCTCCAATAGGGGGGCCTTTCTTTAGGTGAGCTTGTGGTTGTGACTTGTGAGGAAGCCTAGTTGATTGTCGCTAGAACTAGTGTAGTAATAATCATAAACGTAATGAACAAATTCAGAACTTACCAATGCTCTGAAGTAACCTTTACCGATGACAACTAGGAGCGCTGGAATTTGCTCCTCTGCTCATATCACCATATCAGGGAGGTTTCCTAAATATACCTTCTGCAAACCAGAAAAAGTAAGAGGCATGTGCCGGCACAACAAAAGCCAGGAGGAATCTCAAAAGTGATTTATCTGAAAGGTTACAGGTATCCCTTTATTCGGTCTATCTATCATTTGATTCACTTTTGTAGCTGGACCAGTTTATCTTCAATCTTCACGGGGTTCCTGCTTGTGATATTGAGTGGGGTTTTTTTTTGAACCGTGGCTTATTATTTTGGTTTAATTTTTTAAAATTTTAACTGTTCGAAAGAGATACTAACGTATGATTTTGATCGATATAAATAAGGTCAGGACAGTGTTTACTATAATTGAATTGTAGACTTCGGTTTAAAAAATATTTTGTTTAAAAGCTAATTACCGTGGAAAATCAAATAATAAGCCAAAAAAACCCACCCATAATCACCCCAAGTCATTCAGCAGGCCCCCATGTTGGGTCGTGGCCATTCTTCAGATGGCAATATGCAGCTCCACACCTTCAAAACTGAACAAGATGTGATCTCATACTGTAATGCTCAGCATTGGTTTACCCTGTTTGGCATGCTTGATGAACATGTGCCCTGTGGGTGACGGTTCCTGTAGGGTAGGATCAATGTTTGTCCACGAGAGCATGGCAATGAAGGCAACACTGCCAATCTCCGTGCTCTTTGGATGATGTAACACCACCATGCGAGCGAGTAGTTGATCTGCACCTGTAAAGCTCATCGTTCTCAGTTTCTCCCGTATTTCAGCTATGTCAACGTGTTGAGCTGCTTTTGTTTCGTGGGAATCGAGAGGTCCAGCAGCATTGGGCGCCATCGTGCCGACCCGGGTAAGGAAAGGAAGGGAGCCCCCGACAGGGCCGGCCCTGCCCAGTTCTCTCCTCCCCAAACTCACCAGACACCAACCCATTGCTGATGCCGCATCCCGCTCCCCTCGCGCCGCTCCGCGCCTTGCCGCGGGGCTCCCACCTCCGCCTCCCTTGCGCTCCTTCCCCTCCTCCGCCTCTCCTCCCGCCAGCTCCCGTACACCGATGGCCTCCGCCGCTTCGCGCTCGCGCCTACGCGTCCGGTAACCCACCCACACTCCAGCGGCTCGCTCTGAGAGAGTGTCACGGGCCCCGCCTCGATTCGAGCTAACTTTTGCGCATGTCGCAGGCGAGCCCTTCCGCGGAGGCGCCGCCGCGCCGCCCGGCTCTGCCCTAGACGCGTTCCTCTCGGCTGCGGAGCTGCTCTGCCTCGCGCCGCCCACCATCTGCTCGGCGGTTTGCGCCATCCGCCGAGCGCCGGGCCCGCCAGGCCGCTCGCCGCGCTGGCGAGCGGGAAGCTGTTCGTTGTGCGGTACGGTCTCTTGGTGGGCGCGCTGGCTATCGGGGCTCTGATCCGGCGGAGGCAATGGAAGCGGCTTTGCGGGCAGGTGGGCAGCGGCGGCCGGGGGTGTAGATTTGGTGGGGAGAGTCGAGAAGGTGGAGGAGAGCGTGAGGGGCGTGGTGGAGGCCGTTGGAGTGCTATCGAGGACCGTTGAGAAGCTCGGCGTCAGGTTTCGGGTGTTGCGGCGGACGCTGAGGGTTCCTTTCAGTGAGGTACTGCTTAATCTGCCACAGTCGCTACTACTAAAATTTGGCTCCGCTGTTGGTTTGAGAGTAAGAACAGAGTGCTGTTTTAACACGTGAAATTGGATGGACAAAAGTGAGCTGGCAAAGATGAGGATTACTAAGCTAACATTGAATAACGTGTCGCTAACGATAATTCTCCATGAGAGTATGAGACTACGAACTGTTCAGTCTGTATGTGCAATTGGTCATGAAAGTTTGGGGTGGCTATGCACAATTACTGTGCTTCATGTTTTAATTTCCCAAGATTGTTCATTTGAACATTGCATTGGCGACATCCTTCCTAGTTCAGCTTATTGATTGTCAAGACGTGGTGCTAAGAATTTTTTTGATTCACGAATACTGCTGTACTACATACAATCGCATTCAGCACTGCCGGGTCTGTATTGTATATTCATGTGTTGAGGTAGCAGTCATGCTTATGTTTAGCTCCTTTCTGAGCAAGCAGATACATATACGATTGCAAGAAAATAAGCGCATGAGTTAGTTCTTGACAAAGATAGTTGTCGAATTGCATGAAAGTCACTGCCCTCTGGGCTGCTTCTATTTCAGGTTCGCATTCCCTGCTGTTTTTGAGAAGCTGTGCAATGAAAGGATTAAATTATTTTGGAACAGCATGAGAAGCAAGGTTGTATCTTGTTTATACTTTTATTGGTCTGTATACGATAAACGACATCTTCTGTTTGGTAGAGGCTGGATTGTGTCCCTGAAACCTATATAAGCTTCATCAACATTATTAGCTGTATCAATTTGCAGATGTTATGTTGCTTTGGTCAGAGAAACAGTTATGTCACATAGAGATAAGATTTAATAATATGTTTTAGGCCTCCTACTTCGTTAATTGCAAATCTTCACTGGGTGGTTTTCGGTTGATCTTGAACATTTTGTGACATGCTAGTATGATCTTTCTTATCATTGCTTCTGTTTAGCTTCATTACTTAAATGTTTTCTTTTCGCAGACACCAGACGGCAACTTTAGCTCAAAAGAATTCTGAAGCCCTGGAATACTAGCTGCACAAGAAGACCTTCTTGGGAAAGAAATTGGTGCCATCCAAAAGGTTCTATACGCAATGCAGGTAACATTTCTTAACTTTCTTTGAGAACTTCCCTTGATGAAGCCTGCATACCCGCTGTTGGTTCACGTTATACTTTTTCCAGCATGATTTACCATCACTATTGCAGCTATTTCTCAAATCCTCAATGTTCTGAAAATTCGTATGAGAAGAGTTTTCCATGAGGCTATGATGCATATGCTGCTTTCACTAAAATGATAGCTTAGTTGATTATGGATGGGCTGGCTTCTCTTGCTGTTGTTCAATGTTCTGGGCAAATAATTAGTGACTCCTAAAGGTTGCATACTTTCACACACAAGATGGTTTCTCATGGTCTTTGACCCTTTGTATGTTAGGGAAATTTTGCTAGTGCCATTGAAAATGTATGCAATCTGGGTTATGTCATCACAAATCGTGTAATTTCGTTTGTGCCATCACCGGAAAGGGTGTAATCTTATGTACGTGGCACTGCAGCACACGATAATGTTCATCCAAGCGCGCTTACTGGATCACATCACTGTTCATCCGCATGCGGTTACTGTAGCACGATACTGTTCACCAGGTGTGGTTATTGAAGTGTGACACTGTTTGTCCATACTGTAGTGCGCATATTAGGTATGATTTGTTATTTACGAATCTATCTATTAGGTGTTTGGTATTATCTATTAGGTAGGTAAATTATTATTACATTAGATTGGTAGAGATAAGTTTCTTATAAATTATTTTTTATGCGTCAAATTAGGTCATTTCCTATAAAAGGGAGAGCATGTATCCATTATGAATCAAGAAAAGATGAATAAACAAGTCATAGTCTCTAAAGTTCAGCTGTAGTCGTTCACTTGACAAGCTATTTTAGATCTATTCCTTTCTCAATTGATGTCCTCCTTCATCTAACGTCATTCTATTTTAAGTCGTTACCATCTGATCTTCTTCCGACAGATGATTACTCCTTTGTTGTGGTAGTTCACAACAGCTACCCATGTGAATATAGTCGCCGCTTAAAATGGGAAAGCCGTCGGTAACATTTTGATAGGTTGTTCGTAAACACATGCCAGAATAACTACAGCATAAGTCCATTCCATAATATGTGACTTGTACAGGACAAGCTGGTGTTTTTACAACATTGCGTTCTGTTTGGTCAAGCACGAATTTGTCGAAGTTGTAAGCTGTAACTATATTGACCATTCAAATGTGATTGTCATGGAACATGCAGGCGCATGACTGGGTAAATATGTCAATTGAGCATTATCCATCTGGCTAGGGCTGTAAATTTTGTCCGGTGTTCAACTTGTCCTGTAAAATGTGTAATGTTCTGATTCGGTGTTATCCTTTTTCTTGTCCAGTTACGCAGTTCAGTGCTGTACGCCTGTACCGAAGTCATGGAGTGATTATTATGATGGACTTCTCTTTGTCGATGTAATGTCATTGCCGTACCATTTCCATTTCATTTTGATTGGTGAATAGTTTGTCCTCGTCCTTCAGCACTCGAGCAAATTTTCGGCCCTTGACCATGCAACTGTACCTGAAAGACCTGACTGGGTTGGGTCTAACCAAAACCATTATTGGGTGAGGACTAAGGACTGAAGCAGCACCAGCAACCAATGTCCGTGGCTGATACGGACGATGGCATTGTCATCAGCCAATATGCGTAAATAGAACTTCACATCAGCGAGGTAAAAACAAAGACTGGAACAGTGCTTGCGATCAGGAAAGCCAAGAAAGCGATCAACTCCAAGGCAACGCCAACGCCGTTGCCAGTTCGCCGCACACTTTAGGCAGCGCTGAAGCGCGTTGGCTTCTGTGTTCGGTGACCGCGTTTGCTATTTTTACTGTTTATTTTTATTTTTTTTGTTTTTTTACCGTATTTTTTTCATTGTCTGTGATGGGTTAATATATTTTTTTATTTTTATTTTTTTAAATTTAAGTATATCAAATAAGTTAATTTAACTATAATAAAAAATAAATTAACTATAAAAAAAATCATACATCACACTCAGAACACTCCCATTAAAGACGGCCAGACCTTGACTTCTTTCATCATGTGGCGTGCGTGGCCAAGCTTTTCAGGCCAGTTTCTTTCTTCGTATATGATATACTAGCCATATAGATGTGGCGTTACACTGTGTTAATCACCGTGTAGACCGAATTAAAAGAGGAGAAATTTTACAGCAAAAGAAAAGTGGAGGGGTTTTTTTGTAAAAAATTGAGAGTTTTTTCGTAATAAAAGGAGAGCGAAGGGGTTTTTTACAAAAAAAAAATTATGGGTTTTTTCTAAAGAATTAAGGGTCTGTATGTAATTATAAAAAACTACAAGATGTTATCTAGTAAAAAAAAGTAGAGAGGTTTTTCCTAAAAAAAATCAGAGATAGGTTGGAGAAACGGGAAGTCCTCCGCTAATAATATACTAAGTATGCTGCTTCTCAGTTCTCAGAATTCACACCCTTTACTCGTCATGTCTCAAGTACCACCATCCTCTTCTATCTCAGTGTATATGAGCACGGAAATTACAGCCGCTTTAAACACAGCAGCTAGCCTGCGTACTAGTAGCACCGTACTGTACTTCAGCAAACGGCGAGCTTAGGATGCTCTACACCTGTACGGACTGGTGCAGGGTTTACTTATAAAGCAAGTGAATTCTAGTGGTATTGAATTGGGAACTGCTGATGGCTACGCTGCTCTCCTGCCTTTGCATTCGCAGCGTCGAAAATTCATGGCCGGACTGTACACGCGCTGAGGAGCGTCTCAGCAAAGCTCTTGCAATGATGCGTGCGTGTCTGTGCGCAATTCATTACTCACTACTCCACGTCACTGTTGCGTCTCACTGTTGCATTAACTGGCATTTAACACATGCTGAGATCTGTCTCTATGAGTTAAGATTAGGGGGCTTCATCTTCTCTCTCCCGCGTTAAGAGGGCATAATCTTTTCTAAGGGTATCTTTGATGATGCTGAGTCAGCTGTCTATTTGTATATATACATCAGTATATATCCTATGTGGAGAAAAGAGAGTATGCAAAACACAAACAGCTAGTTACTATTTCGTCTCTAGTCTATAACGTAAAACGAGACAGACTCTATAAATGACTGTGTATGCATGTAAACATCAAATAGCTATCCATATAGATAGTCCTTTGAAATACTAGTTTTTAGTGTGTACTCTATAGATGATGTGGAATTCTTATAGATAGTATTTAGTTAGGACCATTGGAGATACCCTAATTGCCGCGGACGAATCCCATACCATGCCTTCGTTGCAGCCAAAAAGAGGCTTATCTAGAAGGCCGTTCGGTAAGACTAAAATTTAATAATTTATTACTAAAATTATATTTTAGTTAATTAAAATTACAATGTAGCTGTTCGTGATTTATTTGATGTAATTAATTTAAAATTTTTAAAAATAGAAAAATAGGTTAACCTATCATGTATAATACAAAGGAATAAGAAAAAACCGGTAAAAACTCAAAAAAAAATATTGAAAAATCAAAAAAAGATGAAAATTATTAATAGTGAAAAATAAGTAGAAGCTCGAGCCAAATGAGCGGGGCTGAGTCTTTGGATCTAGAACGGATGGTTTTTTTTTTCAAAACATAGAACGGATAGTTTGGATCCTCAACGTTACCATTGTAAAGGCATGCACCATAGTAATTTTGTAGGACCGTTCCTTTGATCCTCGGAATGGCCCAATGCTAGGCATTCTTCAAGGCTTAATCGTACAGCTTCAAAGATGACAATGGTCGATCCGTTTAGAGCCTTTTCAAGTAGTATACTTCAGTGAAGATGCTAACCAAGAGTTGGTCCATGCCCTGTAGACTCATTTAAGGCCCTTGGCTTTTAGCTATAACTGTTAGCTAAAATAGACACTGTAGTGGCTGTTAATTTTTAACTGATGTATTTAATTAAAAAAAGAGGAAAAAAAATGATACCATAGTGACTGATAGCTTTTTTAGATATTTAATTAAAAAATAAAAATAATGTTATATCTCTACCGATAATACAAGAAAAAATCACTTTAAAAAACTGACGCGATCCAACAACTTTTGTTTTTTGGAAACAAAAAAAAGCCAAAAATCATCCCTGTATAAAACGGGACATAAGCAAAGCACGCAAAGCAGGAGAATGGAGGACAACAAGGCCCTTGAGACACAAATCCGTGTCCAACCATCCATCAGCCGCAGAGCAAAAGCGTGTACGCATGGGCCGCCATCTCCATTTGCAGGCTGCAGCTGCTAGCTGAGAGCCAGCAGGGACCTCATGAAAGCAGAAGCAGGGCAGGCAGGCCATCGTGGAAGACAACTGGCTCCTGCGTTGCCCCTCTCCAGACTCTAGTGCTAGCTATCCTATTTATCAAATGATTCACATTATCCATCCGTGCCAGCGTACGCCCATCCGCTCGTCGCGCGCTGTGGGAGCCGTGATGATGGCAGTTTCCGTGGTTACTTCACTCCCGCCGAGCGGCGAGTGGGGCCAAGGGTTTTTGAAGGCCTCGCGTCGCGGCTCGGCGTCCGAGGGCTGTGTCCAGGCCGGGGTAGGACCGTGCACGGTGGTGGTACTGCTTATTACATTGAAGTATTCACAAGATATCTTCGCAAAAGATCTAAAACTAGCTCTAATCTCTGTATTTTCCGGACTTAAATGAAAGATACAATCTACTTAGCTCTAGACTATCTTCAATCTCTTTGAATGTGATTGAATATTCTTAACTCTTTGAAATCTGTCTTGACTTACATGTGTTTCTGTCTTCTCTCATCATCCTTAAATACCATTGAACGATCGTTAATTATCCGTCGAGGAAGATGTCTTATGGGATCAACATGTCCGATCAAGAAAATAGTTATTATCGGAGGGAGGACGTATGATCATCGGTTGTTGTCAGAAAAGATGAATGTGAGGAAAAATTACATAGCAGTTGTTGTTAGATACTCAAAGCTAATATGTCGTGCTATTTTAAGTGAATAAAGCACATGTTCTATCCATCGCACAAAAGAAATATGTTGAAATCAGATCTAGGTACCAGTCCATAAAATTTTCAACTGGTCATCCGATCGAGCAGAATGAATAGTGTTTCTCCAACCAGGGTACTCGCGGAGCAGCCTCTAGAGGTTCACAACCACAGGGTCCTTTATCTTCAATTAAATATTAAGGTTGTATATAAAGATATATTTAATCATCATCAGTTAGATCTTGAACTTTTAAGTGAATTTATAATCTGAATTCCTTTCCATTGATTTTCAATCGGGAAACTACTTCTTTAACAGCAAGAATTAAGAAGTGGTTTTCATTCATTTTAAAGTTGAGAAAATAATTAGAAAACTAAAAGATTTTGTGTCCGTTTGTCTTCGGATGAAATAACCACTATTTGCAGTTCGAGAGAGACCCTTACAAACCCCTAGTGTGTTACCTGTTGACTTCACATTTTCAGAAAAAAATTTCACCTTCTTCTCCGTCATAGCACTCTTCGACCAAAGATTTGAATCCTTTTGATCCCTTTTTAATTTTCCGTCACTTAGCCAAATGTTAGAACTAATCATCGATTGGGCAACATTTGAGCTTGGATCAAAGAAACTGAATGTGATGCTCCATGTCATTACTCCGAGGGTATCACACTTAAGAAACAGATTATTATTTATCTGTCCAGTAGAATACTGTTTTAATAAATAATAAATTTTTACTAAAGTCATGTAGTAAAATAATAATATAGATGATATCTCATTATTACAGTATTTGCCACGTCTGACGATGGGTTTTAATACAAGTATATGAATAGAAAAGGTACGGGAGATATACAAGTATATGAACGCGACAAAGCTTGACTGGCAGCAGGCAGGCATGGCAAAGCGCAGGACAGGCAGCCAGTCCTGTGAGCCAGGATTTCGCGTAGTAGCCAGTAGCTGCTCGCGCCAGACATTGCTCACCGTAGAGTGCGAATTCACGGCGCTTTGTATCAGACTATCGGAGGCCGCCACGCGCGGAGAGCCGAGGCGCGACGAGACATGAGCAGGAGCAGCGCGGGGCACGCACAGTGGATGAACAAGGCAGCTGGCCCCGCGCGCCCAGCACGGGTCACGTCCGATGGGCCAAGCCCCTGCAGCGAATGGACGCCTTCCGTACGCCTCAAGTTATTTGGGTGTCACGCACGCTGCTGCTGGTGCAGCAGAGCTGGCGCTCGGCCGAACTCCCCGGCGCGCAGTCACGCGGTCGCAGGCGGGGATGCGTCACACGGCACTGTGCTGTAAGCTTACCCTGGATTCCTGCCCTGCCCCCGACCTTCTTCACTTTGCTTAGGCATTCGTTTTAACGATGACTTCTGATTTTTAATTAAAATTTTATTGTAACTGATTTTTTTACTGTAACTGATTTAGTTTTTTAGGTATAATTAAATTTAAAAAATAGATAAATAGAAAAAATATGTTAGCTTATCACGGACAATGCAAAGGAACACAGAGAAAAAAGCAAAATGTAAAAAAGTCTTAAAAATTCAAAAAAAACGAATTACTAAATAGTGAAAAAAATTGAAATAAGCGGGACCTAGCAGCTTAAGGGTCCAACTTCGGGCTGTCGATTGAAATTGCTAACAGAATGAGAATTTTTTTTAAAAAACTCTGTTATATCATTATAAATAATACAAAAAATAAAATAAGTTAAAATTATAAGTCAATGTATTTCAAGTAACTTTGACTTAAATAAATTGAAAATAAAAAAATAGAAACTAAAACAGTTTAGAACAAGACATTTAAAAGCCCAAAAAAAGAGGTATATTCGCATGAGTCATGCCTTTTGTTTTCGTTTTGCTGTTAGCACATGGAATCATAACCGCTAATGGGCCCGTTCCTTTTTTTTTTTTTTTTTTTTAGCTTCGGAGAGCTTCGGAAGGCAAAACGCCTAAACAAATGGGTCTTCCGCCAAACAGTTTCTCTTTCTCTAAAATGGTATGCATCGGCATCCTTGAGTTTTGGTATACATAGCATTGTTGAAATCTATATATACGAGAATGTCAATACGTGCATAGAATTAGTAGAAATATTCGTTTTTCCTCTTGGTGACCGAGCGGCGATGCTGTGAAGACAACATGTAGCACCTGGAGCTCGATCACCGTGCAACAGGTGCCTTAAAGCCTAGCCACCGTGCGGCAGATGATCTAGAGCACGGCCACCATGCACCAATTGGCCTGGAACCTAGCCAACCGTGCATCAGTTGGCCTGCCGCTTGGTTACCGTGTACCACGACATTAGTGTTACAATTAATTAGTTAATCACATGATAATATACTTTATTTACACATACTGTTTATAGAATTCTTTAGATATAACAAATGACCATAAAAACAAAAAAAAAATTGTGAAGCTTCATGACACAACGTACTTTAGTGTGTAATTTGCTTATAATTTTTTCCGTTCTGAATTTTACTCGAAAAATCATTTACATAAACTATTTGTAGGACTCTTTTAACATAGGAAATAACTCGAAAAATTTTAGGATCTTTACACAATAAACTTAATGATGTAATTTTTATTCAATTACTTAAGAAGTACATATAGTATAAAAAAAAGTACATACAGATGTCATGTGAGTCACTACTATATCTTCATCACGTTTGTCTCCGTGGCCGTGGCCTTGTACTCTAAAGTACAATGCATGAAGCTTCACAAAAAATTCCATAAGTTTTTCTGATTATTTACTATATCTAAAAAAATTCTTCGTATAATATCTAAAAATACATTTTCTAATCATGAGAAGATCAGGAGGAACAGTGCCATATATACAAAACACGATTAAGACCCTGTTCTTTTGCGATTTTTACAAGCCACTTTTAACTTTACTACAGTAATTAACTTTTAAACTGAGTATTTTTTTTTAAAATGGAGTCTACAAGTTAATTATAGTACACGTTAAAAAATTAATATCTATACTATCAAAAATCACAAACGAAGATCTCTCTTCTCACAATCTCTATCGCAAACAGCCAAAAATTCATCAGCCGCAGCTAAAAAGAACAGACCCTAAGGCTGTGCTTAGTTGAGTTTTTTTATGACTTTAAATTTTTGTTATAATTGTTTTATTTTTATAATATAGTATATAATAGCTTTTTAATAATTAAATTAAAAAAATAACAAAATACGAAAAACTAGTTATCTAACTACAAACAATACAAAAGAACAAAAAACAAACAAGATATAAAAACCAGAGAAATACAATTAAAAAATAATAAACTAAGGGCCAATAAATATCCTACTACAAACAATACAAAACAATATAGAGAAAACAAAAAAATCTAAAAGTCAGAGAAAGACAAAATTATAAAAATAATAAATTAAGAGCCAATAACTGAAACCGAAACCATAACGAACAGAACATGCCTAGTTTTATTACAGACCAACGCTACATTACGCTGCTGCTGCTTTTCTTCCCCATTTCTTTTTCGTTTTTTTTTGTTCTAACCACAAAATATTCACAAAACTAGAACAAAGGCAGCACTTTCGACTTCGCTAAAACCCAACCATTTTGGGGTATCGCTTCCACTTCGTTCTGATCGTAGCTAGTGATCTACACGAGTAGAGCACTGCGAGGTCTTGGGGTCCCACATGGCCGGGAGCAGAAACCGCCGGCCGGCGACCCCGAAGGCGTTGTAGCTGGCCCCCGTGGCGGCGTCCACCGGCAGCTGCCCGGGGTACCCCGGGTAGGCCCCGGAGCCAAAAACCCCCGCGCACGCCGTCACGGCCTCCAGCGGCGCCTCCGCGGGGCCCTGGAAGTACCCGCCGCCGTACGGGTTCGTCACCGCGCCGGCGAGCAGCGTCGCGAGGTTGATCACCACTCCGTCCATCCCCACGTCCGCGTTCGGCGCCACCAGCGGCGGCGCTTGCGGCCCGTACGTCGGCTGGTGGAACGGCCACGCGCACTCCCCCGGGCACTGCTCCGCCGCATTCCCCACCCACACGTACACGAATCGGCCGCGCCCGCGGGGAGCGGCGGGGGCCTGGGGGCCCCCGCGCGCCGGCGCCATGGCGGCCGAGGTGGCTGACGCGTGGAGGCCGCAGTGGGAGAGGCAGAAGCCGTCGACGAGGACTTCGGGGGCCGTGAGCACGACGGCGACGGAGCCGCGGTGCGGGGAGAGGCGCGCGGCGAGGGAGGCGAGGCCGGTCTCCGACAGCCGCCTGCCGAGGGAGAGCGACGGGTCGAGCACCTGCCGGCCGAGGGTGAGCCGCGCGGCCCCCGGGTGGTACCGCGCGGTGGTTGCCCACCAAGATGCGACGGACGGCGCCGAGGCAGGGGAGGAGAGGGATAGGAGGAAGTCTGCCACGGTGGCGCGCTGCGCCGGGGTGAACCGCCCGTACCAGAGCAGATTCACGGAGTAGTTGCCAGTGAGGAGCTGGCCATGGTGGTTCGTGAGCGTCACGGGCGGCTGACTCACTAGAAACAGCTGCCGCGGCGTCACCGCGCCGGCGACAGCCACGGCGAGGAGGACGCAGAGCGCGAGCAGGTGGTGGTACAGGGGGTCCATGGCTGCCTCTGAGAGCCGAGTAGGCTGGTTCACTCGTGGTGGCAGGGGCTGAGGGGTAGCGGGGTACCGAGCGGCTTATATATGGGTTAGGGCGGGGTGGGCCACGCGCGGCCCACATGGCGGACGGGAGGGGACGGGAGTGAGCCGTGGGCGTAGTCCACCGCGCCGGGCGCGACTTTTGAGGATTTGTCGTGTGGAGACGTGGCAATTTTTTAGAAAAGTGAGTGGGCTGGGGGTCCGGGAATGTGGGGCCCGGGCGCAGGGCATGGTAGTGGGGACTTTGTCAGGGGAAGGGTAGGGCTGGGTGGGTTCCTTCCGTGGGAAGGGATGGCGGTTTTGAATGTCATGCTAGTGAGCACGGAGACAGCGGCACACTTGTTGACCTGCCGAAATAGTAATGGCCAGATGTGTCGGTCCAGTCCACATTACTGTTTAGCTTAGTTCGGCTAGTCCAGACAGGGTATCATAGTGTATATATCACAATAGATATATTTCTATTTAGTTGTTAAAGTTGACTCTATTATATTTAAGGCCACCGTTTGACCTTAAGGAGGGTCTCATCTAATATCCTTTATACCACGGTGATTAGCTGATGGAAGGAGAGAGAACACATGATTCACAAGAAAAATTGTATTTTAATACTTATGGCCAAGTCTTTAACTTGAGAACTGGTCTTACGTTTTTTTTTATTTATGACCTACTTAAGGTCGATCCTGTAATGTATAAGGTCGATCTTAAAGTAGCTTAAGGGCATTCAGAATGTATGAAAAAGGGGGTCTTAAGCCACATTAAAGTCGACTTTATACATTACAGGGTTGACTTTAAAGCAGGTCATAAGCAAAAAAGACTTAGGACCAGTCCTCAAGCTAAAGACCTGACCATAGACATTAAAACACAATTTTTATTTAATCATGTGTTCTCTCTCCTCCCATCATAAGCTAAAGGCCAGCTTTTTTATTAGAATATGGGCCACATCTTAGTACTCACAAAGACCCTATACATTGTAGCAGATTGTACCAAACCATGTCACCATATCTTAAGGCCAACATGGGTCTTATACATTGGAGATGCCCTAAGACCCTCTATTTTTATACACTATGGATGCCATAATACCACACGAATAGCAAATATGTTACGCTGGTCTGATTTAGGCCCTGCTCGTTTCAGCTTTTTTTTCAGTTTCAGCTTCTAGCTTCAACTTTTTTTCACTATTCAGTAATTCGTCTTTTTCTGAATTTTTTTAGATTTTTTTGGGTTTTTTGTATTTTTCTTTTTTTCCCGTGTTCCTTTGCATTGTTCGTGATAGGCTAACATATTTTTTTCTATTTTATATTTTTTAAATTTAATTATGCCCAAAAAGGCCAAATCAACTATAGTAAAAAAAATCAGCTACAGTGAAATTTCAGCCAGAAGCCATCACTAAAACAAACGCTCCCTTAGAGGGTATTCAAAATAATATCGACTTATAGTTTTTTACTGTAACTAATTTATTTTTTATTATATGTGGATTTTTTACTATAGCTAGCTAATTGATTATATACCACTGAACAACATCCACTTCTACAAAATGCTATTAAAAATAATCTTTCTATTATATACCACTGAATATCACCGAAATTTTATTATATGCCACTGTCATAACTTGACCGTTGGACTTACTTTTATACTCTGAAAAAAATACACCTAGTAAAGATAAAAGCTCATTTATTAAAAATAGTAAATAATTTTTAAAAATTATGAAAATTCACGCGGGTGGTGCTCAATATGTCACTGGCACTCTGGCAGTGTAGCGCACTCGTAAATTCGAGGTTTCTCGATCTCTGTGCGTGGAAAACAATTCATCATCAACCCGTTTGGAAGTAAGATTTTGCTGGATTCGGGTAGGAATTATACTATTTTTGCAAAAAAAATTTGTGAAACTTTTGCGTTCTAAACTAGCCGAGGTGCTGTAATGTTTCATAGTTCGTAGTGGTCTCGTAAGAGTTACCGCTAGCTTCAACTTCTGCTTTCTTTTTTTTCTATTTTTTTAGTTTTTTCTTTATTTTTTATATTATTTTATGATTATGTAATTGTTATTTTTAAAATTTTAATTACGCTGAAAAAACTAATAGCAACTATAATACATAAAAATAGTTATAATATAAAAAAACATAAATTTAAACTTAAAAGTTCAAATAAACACCATCGGGCCTGTTCTTTTTGGTCATACGATGTCTTTTAGTCATGGTGATGGCTTTTGGTCGCTTAAGCATGAGATTGGGGAAAGAGAGATATTCGTTTGCGATTTTTGATAGTACAGATATTAGTTTTTTAACATGTACTACAATTAACTTGTAGACCCCATCTTTAAAAAATACTCCGTTTAAAAGTTAGTTACTGTAGCAAAAACCAAAAGCGACTTTTAGAAGCCGCAAAAGAACAGGGTCATAGTCTAATTGGGCTTTTTGAACAAGTCAAACTAATGCTTATGAACCCAATCACTTGTAGGGTATTAGCCTATCCTAGTAATGTCCTCTTTCGTAACCACGTAAAAAGAGGCTACTGTTTAAGATAAGATCAAAATACAGAAGCCAATAAAAACATTAATAGAGATGTAAATGAGACGAGCTTAGTCTTTTAGGCTTAAGGTTAGTAGAAGCTTGAGTTGAACTCAAGATGGGGTCCGAGTTTAGATTGGGCTTAAGCTTGGCCTAGCCTAAGCTCAAGCTGAGCTCGCTGAAACTCGATAACAATTAAAATAATTTATTATGCCTTAATTTTCAATAATAAAAAAGTTTGAGTTCGAGTTTGGTTCAAATAAAATTAATAACAATCAAAATAATTTAATATACACTAATTTTTAACAATAAGAAAAATTCAAAATTGAGTTCGACTTGGATAAACTTGATAAGAATTAATTATATTATTATTTAAGCTCGAATCGAGACTCACGTACTATTCGAACTCAGATCGGTGAAGCTTGTGAGTTTGAGATCAAGCTTGAATTTGACTCATTTAAAATCCAAGCCAAGATTAAATCAATCCTAAAACAAGCTAAATCCAAATAGCTTATCATCCTCGACTTTTTTTAAGCCTTAGGGTCTGTTCTTTTCAGCTTCTCAAAACGGTTTTTGGCTTTTGCTACAGTACTTAACTTTCAAACGGAATATTTTTTAAGACAGAGTCTACAAATTAATTATAGTACACGTTAAAAGCCCAATATATATACCATCCAAAATTGCAAGTGAATATTTCTCTCTCCGTAATCTCTGCCGCAAACAGCTAAAATTCAAAAATTTCAATCAAAAGCCGCAGGAAAAAAGAACAGTAATCACTAGGCATCCAGTCCGGGGAAAGCGTCCTAAGGCGCATGAGGACCATGTGGCAAAAGCGATGCTTTTTCTCACGCTCGAATGAACATCTGATCCCTGAAAAGTACAAAACAATGCAATTAGTTTTTTCCTGTGGCTTATAGTTTACGACTACAATTTATAGTTTTTTATCCTAACATAAGTATTTATATGAATGAATGAAATACCAATAAGTTGATAAGTTATTTTAAAAAAAACTATCTTGATAAGCTGCTTTGAAATAATGACAGAAACCATCTCAGTTATTTTTTTCAAGAGAAATCATAAGTCATAAACCGAAAAGAAACTAGGCTTATACTGTGAGCATTACCAAATTTTGAGTCCATATTGGTAGTATCATTTTTTGTTCTCGCTGTGTGGTCGTTTAGTAGTACTAGCTGGTTTCGTTCTAAACGGTTTTAGTTTCTGTTTCATTTTGGTTTTTGACTTATTTAAAATAGAAATTATTTGAAATGTGTCGGCTTCTAATTTTGACTTTTTGGGGGGTTTTTTGGATTTTCTTTATCTTCTTATTCCTTTTGTATTGTCCGTGACGATATAATTATTTTTTATTTTTTTTAAAAAAAACTAATAATTTATTATAGTATAATTTTAACAATAAATTAAAATATACGGCCAAACTTTAAACTGTACACCAGTTATAGCGGGCCCTTAAAGGCTACAGCCGAACATGGTTGCTTGTGGTCTCGACTCTCGCGGATAAATGGGAAGGGTCCCACCTACCCTTGACACTGTATACTAGTACAAGTCACTGCTCACCAGTGATGCGCCTCGGACAGGATTCTGCCCCCTTTACAGACAAAGTCACGTGTAGATTGTTCGCAGTTGTTTCTCTACGAGAATTAAATTATTTTCCATAAAATTTTTATGGACTCTAAATAGGGCCTGATCATGGAATGCACTCGTATGGATGGTTCTGTAAGTAGATCCTAATCATGGAATGAACTCGCAAAAATGGTTTGTCGATCTATCTTCTGTTGAAAATTGTTTTTCACCCTTAAAATAAAAATAAACAAAGGAATTGCCTTAGCAACATATGGATATAAGTTTTGGTGTACGCTGGTCGTGGAGAGGTGATTGATGGTGCTTGCCTCGCCAACCTTGCGTGTTTCATGAGACCTTCGTCGTACTCTCTCTCTCTCACGTCATATTAGCACGGTTTTCAAATGGTAACGTTGATCGCTAATTTATATTATAAGATATGTATCAAATCTAACAGAACTATACTCTGTAAAAAGTACTTTGAAGATAAATAAATAAATACTATTTTTATATATATTAGAAACAATACCGATATATAACATTTAAAAAGTTTGATTGCATATACCTCAATACCACATTTTTTATGATCTGAGGGAGTATTAATTTGTACCTAAAAAATGGTCGTAAGGCAATGAAAGAGATGAGAGCCCCTCAATCATTGTACAGTACCTGGCTGCTGAAGTGCGATATGATGCTAATCTAAACCCTTGCTAGGCATGCTAATCATTCTCTGCTCCTACGGGTGGTCCTGCGAATGAACTGAAAATAACAGTGTCCTGCAGATTGAAGAATGGGTTTGTGGAGGATCATATATCCTTATGAAGAATTGATATACTCCATGGATTCATGGACGGTGACCAGCGTATATTCAGTTAAAATACTTCGACAAGTACGTTCGCAACTCTCAAGCATGGTTGGTATACGTGGAATCACAGAATACCAACACCGGTGGTGGTTTTGCCGACAATAAAGTTACATGATTAATTATGTATTAGTACACGCAGTTTGGCAAAGATTACTGAGCAGCATGCCCAAGGAAAAATCTGTGCCTCCTCGACTGCAGATTGCAGAAGAGCAGAATTTCTTGAGGAAGCGACGTGTTGCGCTCTCATTTCGCTGAAGAAAAGTGGCAACCATCGCTCTGTCGAAGTAATGCATGAATTCGACGAAAGATCCATGTTTATGAAAGACTGGCAAAGTTTTTTAAAGGTGCAAAAGATGCTTGCCACACACGCTGCGATCTGCAAGAAAAGATGGCATCAAAGATGTACAGCGTTGGTAGCTTTGTGAATTTTTACACACTGACCGGCGAGCCATTCCAAGGAAGATTTGTAACAGTAAACTGACAGCCATTATTCAATCTCTGAAGCTTTTGTCCGGTGGCGAAATGTGCCGACTTAACCGAGCAAGTTTTGCTACTAGCTTTTAGTGCAGTTTAATTTGACATTACACGGCTACTGAAGTACTGGGTAGTAGACGTCAAATGAGGCAAGGTGCGTTGGGCGAGGTAATTAAGTGATAGCTGCTAGCAGAGTGCCGACCAAATGAAGATACATGCAGCTTTTTTTCTTTACCGTTTGCAAAGTAATTGTGATAGTAAAAACTGGTCAGGTAAACTACAGGAAACCAAGAACCAAATGATCTCCCAGAATAGGCGACGAAATCAAATAGGGCTCGTTGTCGATGGACAAGTGTAATTTAAGGAGTGGGCATCTTCCGGGCAATGAGTGGATCCAAATCCAATTGCCATTAGACGTTGATTAAGCAAGAACCAAGAACACATGTTTGGAGGAAACCAACAAGCAAACGTCAGACGCGCGAGATGGCTGTCAAGCCGCGTAGGCCGCGGACACTGACGGCGAAGGGCGCAGGGGACCCGGGCGCGCGGCGGGCGAAATCATTGGGTTTTTCGGCGGCTCCACTCTCTAAGCACGTAAAACATGCTTCAAGGATCAAAAGCCCTTTCGATCGGTTTTGTAATTTGTAACCTGTCTGGTTTTATTTCAAGCCTTAAGGGGGTGATCGTTTTAGCGATGATTTCTGATTTTTGGCTGAAATTTCACTGTAACTGACTTTTTTTTTACTGTAGCTGATTTAGTTTTTTTGGCATAATTAAATTTAAAAAAAAAATGTAAAAATAGAAAAAATATATTAGCCTATTACGGACAATGCAAAGAAACATGGGAAAAAAATACAAAAAAGCTCAAAAAATCTAAAAAAATTCAGAAAAAGATAAATTACTGAATAGTGAAAAAAAAAGCTGAAACTAAAAAAAACTGAAACGAGCGGGGCCTTAAGTCCATCTCTGTAACCATTTGATTTGTGTGGAGATTAGTGTACTATATAATTGGATTTCGATCCAATAGGTAAAAGAATGTAACTTATACTTCAGAAAATCTTAGTTATCCTATAAATAAATAGACAACTCTTTATCCGTTTAAGGACGGGCCAGTGGCCTGATGGTCGGAGTGAGTGTTCATTTCTATTTATCCGGACAGAATGTCTCTTATTTAATCAGAGTACATATATAATATATACGTGTTTAGTAGTAAAGTATGTGTCTATGCTCCGTAACATTCTGGAGCCACTACAAACTTTCTAGCATGTGCAGTGCGCGTATGTGTATGTGTGGTATGCGTCCTCATTGTGCTCTCTCAAGAGTATTAGAGCAACGTTTAAAGCAACGCCGCTGCCAAAAAAAAAAAAAATCTGGTCGGTTGCCAGCCTACGCCCAATTACGGGATTCGCAGGCCCAGCCCAAAATTTCCGTACTCTTTCAAGAGGGCACGTTAGTCTTTTATGCTCTCAGTGCTAACTTATAGTACCCAACTAATTAGCCAAAACTCAACGAAGCAAAATCATTTTTTTTTCTGAGGAGGGAGCAAAATCATTGGTGGCCCGGTGGCCGTTAGCTAGAGATATCTATATAAATAAAAAATAATGGTGAGATTCAAGCCACCTTCTTTATTTTGAAGGCAAGAAAATCCCATCATAATCTTAAGAAAGAAAAAAATCCTAGAAATGGGGCTACTGTGTTCTTCTATGGTTTTAGTGTGAGTCTAATGAACAAATGGGGCTTGAACTTTGATCTCATATATGTAGATGGAGGCTTCCAACAGCATTTGATCTCGGACACTGATGTTTGGATTAAAAACAAAAGAGACCAGGATGTTTTTTATTTGGATTCTGCTAACTACTATCAGTACGTATTTGCCCCTATTCATTAACAGCTATGTTTCCTTTATGATTCGTAAACATTTTTCTTAAGGTGTAGTACCGAAGCATTTCCTTACATATTAAGTTATCGAGTGTGTTTCTTTACATAAAAAGAAATACTTATTACCAATAGTGAACATAACAATTGACTTCAAAAAATTACTTTGTTAGTGATTCACCTCCTGTTCTCTTTGACTGGTGGGCTGATATATGATATTGAGGAACAAAGGCTATGAACACACTCATTATTCTTGTAGGCTACGAACACACTCATTATCTTTGTCCTCTGGTAACGGTGGAAAGAAAGAAACAAACGCATTTTCTAAAATAAACTTTCGACACAACATGAGATCTTAACACTAATCAAGGACGAGGCCAAACTGGAGTTGGTTGGAGCAAAACATTTAAAGGAGTAAACTGAAAGGGCAAACAATATTGTGTAGCATCCAATGTCTAACTCACTTTGTCGCCCCATTAATTCCTCGTAAATAGTAAACCTTTTATTCCTTTTTATTTCCGCACAAGCGCCACTTGTGCTTCTTGTAAATTGACCAAATCTATTTTTTCCTCTTAATATATCATCTAGCATCTGCTGGCTTTTGAAAAAAAAGATACTGAGGAACAACTCCACATTGTAATCACTAGTATCTGATGCAGAGTATTCAGGCTTTGATGATCTTCTTTTTGGTGCCAAGCTTGTCTGTAGTGAAGTCTTTGTTGCTCTGTGATGATGATATGAGAACTATCATTCCTGTACATCCTTACATTTGTTTTGATTATGGACATTTAGAGTTTCCCCTGTTACCTGCAATGTTGCACAGGTTGGTAGCCTTGAGGAGGCAGAGAATGCTAACGAAAGCTGGTGTAGATGGAAATCACTGCTCAAGGCCGTGGAGCAGGGGGGCATGTGATTGGTCAGGTAAGTCACTTATCCACTCTGCTTTCTAGTTTCAATCTAGTTGAAATGCTCTTAGACAGTCTTTCAAGAAGCACCCCACCCACCCCTGGAAGCACGCACACATGCATTTAGAATCTACACCATGTGTCCATGCTATATGTGACGCTAATGATTTAGCTTAGGGTGCCTGTTGCGGTGTCATCTCTGGAAGCATATAGATGGCTGTGGCTATGATGCCGCATTGGCACTGGGTGCTCAGGGTGTTTGTTTAGGGACTAGGTACTTGCTCAGTTCTGTCTTTGTATGTATCTCAAATAGAGCCTTTGTTCTATATTTTTGTAGTCTGATTTTCACGTTACAAAGTTCCTTGAACGTTCAGGTTCCTAGCTACCGAAGAAAGCTTTGCGCATCCTCTGTATAAGCAAAAGTATAATCGAGATGAATCAAACGGGCTATACAAATGTGTTTGGGCGTGCTAGATGGCCTGGCGCTCCACAACCTTTAGGGGGTGGGGAATGAGTTGGCGGCGCATGAATCTGCTGTCAAGGTAAGAAATTAGGATGATTGTTTGGAAGAAAACATGTAGATGACGTTTATCAAAACCCACCACGCTATCATCCATGGTGTCGTATGTATTTAGTTTTAATTTTCTTGAATTCGTTCTCTCATTCTGCATTTAGAAGTTGCAACCATTTTTGTTATGGCTTTTCTACTTGGCTTATTTTGATCACTAGTGCAAATTATTTCAATTTTTCCAGTCATAGCTGAAGATCTACGGGTAGACTAGTCAAGCAAAATTTCAAAAATTCTACCACGTAAAAGGAACCTTCTCTAGTAATAGATCACGAGATTACCACTAGACGCGCAGACTCATAGCGGAAGTAGAGTCGATGTAGCGCGTTGATGCAGTTATAGTCGTTCTAGCAGAACGTCTCCTCCTTTAGGTCCTTGCGATCGTCACAAGTTGCGGATCGTCCTAGTGTTGAAGCTTCGCGTTAACACCTCCAAGGTATCCACACGTACGGGGCAGGAACACCACACGCCGGAGTGCTAGCGCCGGCGGCGCGGTATTAGATGAGGAAGGTATGGCAACTAGGGTTTCGGGAATTCCGAATTCACTCTTCAAACCCTAAACCACCTCCCCTTTATTTATAGGCAACCATCATAATGGGTCTCGAACTGGAGGCCCATTAGGAACTCATGGCCCATAAGAATTCGGATCACTATCCGAATTAAGTCCCAGCCCTTTAAGTGTGTGACCCTATAGGTTCACATACACTTAGACATAGCCCGAGTACTCCTACTCGTCCACTAATCGGCAGCGGCCCCTTAGCAAGACATACCGACTCCTAAGTATATACAAAGATCATATCGGACGAACCTCAACAAAACTTATGCATTTCCCTTTGCCTCACGATATCGGTTAAACTCAAGACGAGTACGTGTCATCCTTGTTTGGTTAGCTCAACCACTCTTTCTCGATTATGTGACTTGAATTCCCGACTATGGTTAACTCTTTAACCGTGAATAGCATGACCATGCATTTCTGGAATCCAATCACTCGAGAGGCCTAGAGATATCTCTCCTGTTGCTTGGAGGGGCAAATCCTATCTTGATCAACCATACCTCAATGCACGCATCATAACAAAACCCGAAAGCTACCTTTATGACTACCCAGTTACAGAGTAGTGTTTGGCAACCCCTAAGTCAGTCATTATGCATCTTGAGTACGTGCGACGATCTCAAGTCTTAAGGACATAGCATGCGCATTGTGAATGAAACCAACTGATGGCGGTAAGAATGCAACATTCTCGCAGTGTTTCATGGTGGGTCGATCCAACCCCATGTTTGCTAACATGTGTCCATATTATTGGTTTAATATCTTTATATCTATGACCTGTGAAACATGGTCATCAACCAATACATATGCTAGTCTATTAATATGTGTCCTCATATGTTTGACTAGGGATCATCTAAGAATAATCATCGCAGTAATATAGAGTTTCACAATCAAGTCACACACTTGATAATAAATATTGACGATGTTATTTAAGGAACAAGATAAATTATTCAATAATTCATGAACATAATAAACAGAATCATCTCTATGATTGTCTCTAGGGCATATCTCCATCAATAGCAGTACTAGATCTAGACGAAGTGAGAAGAAAACGCTTTATGCAGGAGCCTGGTTGGCTAAGCTGCACCTCAGGCTTCTAATATGAGGAAGTTAGAACCTTACTAGTCTAGTTCCCAGTGAGAAACATAATTCTTCGGAGTTGGACCCATGTAGTTATGAGTTGTATTCTATGTGGGATCACAATTCATGAGTTGTCAAATTTTAGGCAAGTTCGGTAACTTTAGAAGAACTAAAGTCATATTTAAGACATATTTCAGCGGTAAAGAAGCGCACAATAGAACTACTGTAGTAGTTTGTAAGACATATTTAAACTGTAGAACTGGAATTCTGGAACTCAAGACAACCAGATTTGAAATGGCCATCCTAGTTTGGGTTCCTATTATTAGAAATAGGCCCATAAATTGAGGTCCATTTTCTTAATTACAAAGCATGTAAAGTTTAGTACCATATTACTAAGGCAAGGTGGGGGAGATCAATTTATAAGATAGAGTCTATGTCATTTCTTGAATTATGGATATGGATGGCATGAGGATGATTTTAGCTAATCACACGCACGTGTGCGCGTATTTACGTATTTTTGCATGAAAATCGTGTGACTTGTTTTTGCTGAACCTTATACCATCTCTCTCTTTTTAATTGGTCGTGAGACTGCTTAATTATCATTATTTGGTTTTGAATTTTATCAGTTACCAGTAAATTCTTTTAGTTCAATGGGGGCAGTTATTAGAGAATAATTTGCACGTCTATAAAAGACCTGAAGACGTCCAGGCTTGACATATTGAATTTTTTTATTTTTCTTCTCCTATTGTCTTCTTCTTCTCTAGTGATATTATGTTGTGGTACTGTGCCGTTCGAACTTTACCGGCCTTTCTTCTCGGTGTGCACTTGGAAGAAGGGTGAGCGGTATTTCTGAGCTGTTGCTGCTATGAAGACCTGCACAGGGGTGGTAATAAGGTTTCTAGGCAGCACACATCTGCGCGACCGCTCCTGATCTGTTTTATCTACGTCCTGCACTGCATCAGCCTGCACTGCTTCCCGTTCTTCATCAAGCCCAATAGTAAGTCATTCGCACGTTCGATCACCTTTGATACCATATTTTCTTTCTGTTTTCTTTTCTAAAGTATAATGAGTAGTCTGCTATTAGTTATGTGTTATCCGTCATTAGTTTATTGTATTTGTCTCCTAGTAAAAGTTGAAATTAAAATATTGCCTACATTTTCAACACTTATTTCCTTGATATTACACATCCCAAAGGGTTTTTGTAGTTAGGTTCCTCAATTTTTCTAGGATCGAATGCCATTTTGCTACATGTACTATATAACATGGTAGTATAGCCATTAATTATTTTGCTTTCAACCAAAACGGGGCCACTTATAGTGCTGTTTTATAGTACTAATAGTCTAATATACATGCTTGTTCTTTTTTTTGCTTCGACTTATGGTTTATAGTTGCGGCTTATAGTTTTTTAGTTGTTCATGAGAGACAGGGTATAGAGTAACAAAAATTCATATACAATTTTAGTCGTTATAACCGGAAGAGACGGATTTCTGCCCAGCACTTAGACACCAGAAGCTTCCCTAAAGCTAGAAGAACACCACAGGCCAACAGGTTGTAACTATCATTGTCAACCAGAGAATGAATCCTGACCAACACTTCTCCCAACGCAGACGACAATAAAGTTTTGATGATTGGCTTTCCACAGAAGGACCCAAACACAATAGTCGGAGTCACCTGTTTCAATTGCCATGAGATAGGATATTATACTAACAATTGCCCTAAGAAGTAATAGACAGCAAGGAATGGTACACCTAGAGCACCAACTGGCAATACCCTTCAGACAGCAAACAGAAGGCTACATAAGTTGAAGGGACGTCTGAATCAGATCATAGCTCAAACCATGCAAAGTAAGACCTACACCCATTTCTTTGCTAAGCCGTTCAAATATCAAGGATGAGATTCTTTTTAAGGGAGTAGTTTGTAACAGTCCAGCTGTTTATTTCAAAAATTAAGGTAAAAATCTATTAATTTAATATAATTTAAAATAAAATATTAGCTTTTGGTTGCTTAAAATTTTGAAAGTTTAATTGCCTATTTTTCAACTTTTAAAAAGGCATTTCATGTAAAAATATTAAAATATAATTAAACAAAGGCTATTTTCAATTTTTGTAAAAAAACTCTTAATTCAAATTAGCTATTTGAACTTATTTGACATTTATCTAGATTTTCTGGAAATTTTCTAGAGCTTAAAATCTAATTTTAAAGTTAAAAAGTATTTTATGTATAAAATTAAAGACCAACTTAAGTTGGAAATATATTTTTTCCAAGTCTATAATAATTCTAGGATTTTTTGTAAATTTTTCTAGAATTTTGTGCTTTATCTACTATTTTCTAAAATTATTTCTTTCTTTTGTATTTTGTCTAAAAAGAAAAACCATTTAAAAATTCCTCTTTCCTTTCTCAGGCCAACACCTAGTCGGCCCGATTCCCTTGACATCGCTATGCGACAGCCATCCCACGCACACGCTTTCGGATGGCTGGATTGCCTTTCCCCTCCACACATCGCCCATCTCGGGCTATCTTCTCTCCTATCTTCTTCCTCTTCTCTCCACTCTCTCCTTTGTTGGCGTCGCTGACTTCGGCCAAACCCTCGCCTGCCCTTCTGGCTGCATCTTTTGCCGCGCCCCTCTACCTCGTGCAACCCACACCCTCCCTCTTTCTTCGCGCCCGATTTCCTCTTATCCCGCGCTGCTCTCTCCTTCATCCGCCAGAATCGCTGCCACCCCATCATTTTCAATGAGCAATTAGCTCCAGCTCCACCCCTCTCCTCCCCTATAAACCCCCCGGCACCTCCTCACCCCACCCCACGCCACCCCTCCCCACCTCATTTCCCCTCCCGAGGCCCAAGCCATCCCCGCACCATGCTCCTCCATCTTTTGCGCTGGTGACTCCCTCCGACGAGGAATTATGGGCAAGCCAAGCCGCCTCCGGACTTGAAGTCATCGCCAGCATCTTCCCGTGCCCGCAAGAAGCTCACCCCACCCCCTTTGCCATGCCCCCTCACTGCAAAGCCATCTTCTTCACCGAAGTGTGCGCCACCACCGCTTCTCCTCCGTCGCCAGCCATCCTCCGGTCTTCCTCGAATGCTGCGCCCAAGGTAAATGGAACCCCCACTGCTTCCCCTCTCTTTCCCACTGACTTCAGCTCTCGTCTGCCATGTGGTAGTCATCTGTCCATTGTGGCATGCCACGTTGTGCCATCTGGTGCGCCACCTTGGCAGCAAATCGCCACACAAGCACATCATGCGAGTCAGCAGCCACGTCAACCCCCCAAACCCATGTGGTAGTCACACAACGTACCATGCCAGTAAATCTGTTGAGTTAGCAACCACGCAACGTCACGTGGCATGCCACGTCAGCACACGACCACTCCCATGCCACGTGTGAGCCACCTAGCTACCATATCAGCAAACTTTAGCATCGCCATCAGCCACATCAGTGCCACAAAGTTCCTCGTGCCACCTCAGTTGACTGATGGTCCATGGACTCGGTCCACGATAGACCAGGCCCACATGTCGGCCTCAGGCCCAAAATTTAAAAATCAGGGTTGACGGCAGCATGATAACATAAACTAGAATTTTTCAGTATAAAAATAATTTGACTAAAAATGAAAAATCCCCTGCCGACATCATAATTCCTTATTTCTTTAGAAAAATAATTCCAAAAATTTGCTTTTATCAATTTCTTTAAATTTCAAACTTCTAGGAGCACATTTTCCTCCATCACAGTCCCGATTGAACCCGTTCAAATTTATAAGTTCATCAAAAATTTCAATATATCTGTTTTTGCCCTCATTTTTTTTAAATATTTAGAGTTTATTTGAATTTATTTGAGTTTGGTGGATTATTTCAACGTGTAGATTACAACGTTCGAAAGAATTCTTCGACGACGATTTGCATCAATTCGCGGAGTAAGGTAAGTTACACACATTGATCATGTTAATGCCAGGATTACAAGATAAAATTATATTGGTTTAAATTATTCTGTATGTATATTTTTATTCAATGTATTTTAATTCTAGTTTTTAATTTTTTTTAATACCTATTTGTTATTACCTCCTTTGACCTTGATCCCTGTGTACTTTGTCGTTCTAGAATAAAACTCTAGTTTGTACACTAGTGTGGCTAAAGGATTTTTGTAGCAAATATTTAGTCTTGCTTAGAAATAAATCTAGGCTTGGAATACATTTTTTACATAAAATGACAAACTTTTAAAATATATTCTTGACTTCAGTGAGTCAAGAAGGATTATAAAATGTTTTTCAAGTAAAATATAAAATTGGTTTAGACCTAGACAAAGGTTAGGTGGTGGGTGCTTGCTGGCACATGTTGTTGTTCGGTGACACAATGTTGATGCCAGACACGAGGGGTATGTGGATAGTGCCTGAGTCAATTAAGAATCGGTCTGTGAGCTACTGCTACAGAGCCTATCGTACTACCACAAGCTAGTATGGGACAGTCCTAGCCGACTAATTTGTGGGTCTCAATCTAAGTCTCGCTACTGGTTGAATGTGAGTGTGGCGTAGGACATGAGAAGTATCACACGACACAAGAAGGGGTTATAATCTAGTAGATTTCTTATTGGAGTGAAACCTTAGTGAAGGCCTGATCAGATTAATGACTTTGTATTATAAAGATCTTGTCATGATCTCTCCGCCGCATACATAAGAAAGTGTGCTAATCGCATGTCAATATGAGATGATCACGTCTTGTGGATAAAGTTGTATCACCTCTATAGAGTGTATAAATTTTTTATACCTACGGTCATGGGTAAGTTGAGTAAAATTTTTCACAGATTAGACTTTGTTTTTCAAAATGGTTTGTAAAATATTTATGGATGGATGGAATCTATAAAAGATATTTTGAAAAAGATGGTCCGGATGGGAATGCCTATGGTTAGATTGGTGTCAGGTCGGTGCCTGCACCAATAATATTATTTTGCTCAAATTATTGTCTTTACTTACTGTACTAAATTCAGCGTTTTCATACTTATTTACTATATTTTTTAAATGATGCTTCTGGCTCAAATAACCCTATATACCGTCGTTTGTTACCTCTATTATTATATTGTATTCTCCTATGTGACTTACGGAGTACAAGTTTTTACTCACCTTTGCTATCTCATCTTAGTAGATGACAACTTTGACTACTATGAAGACCAGGGCAAGTAGACCACGTCTTACAGGTGTTTGCCTATGGGCATGCTTGTTAGGCTTTTTTCGCTGCTTATATTTAATTTTGGCCTATGGGTCATGGATGTAAACTTTGGTCAAAAGGCTGTACAATTCTAATTAACAAAGCTTATCATTGTGGTTGATATGTATCCCTATTACCACTATGTGCACTAGCTGATTCTGGACTAGCACGATTTATATAGAGGATCCGAGAGTTGTTGCTTCAGAGCCCGACACTATCTATCTCTAAGTACTACCTTGCTTTTGTAGGATGGTTCGTGTTAGGATACCGCCATCTCAGATCGGGGGACGGCATGTGCTTCTATTGTGGCATATTTGTAGGAGTTAGGTGCACCGGTCTAGTATATTATCATGAGATACCTGAGGATGAGTCACCACTAAGTCTAGGGGTGATAGTCATAGGGATACCATTAAACATGGGGTGTTATTGGGAACTTACAGTACCTTGGCGTTCTATGGATGATTATCTACCCATGTAGTAAGTATCAAAAGAGGCTTTGCACACCATCCGGTCACACTTTGGAGATCAGTTGCATCGTATGGGTTATCGTGATGTGCCAGCATTCTCCCTAGGTAGGTATAAGGTAAAAGTTCTGTACTCTGATTTGGATATCGCATCTAAGGAAATACAAAGTTTCATGCACCAACAGAATCAGAGTGGTTGTGGGTAAAGTTATACCAGCTTGCGTAATGCTTTATAAATCATAAATTCATTCTTGTCTCCTGGATTGGAGGCTATGAAAACCAATAGAGGTTTTAGCTAGTTATACAAGTGTTTAGTAGCTTTCTAAAATAATAATTTGGGATTTTCTTCACAACAACCAAAACCATTATTTTCTATCCAGTCATGGTAAGAGTGAGCATGGTAAAAAGTTAGAAAACAAGGATAGATAGGAGCATGCCGTGCATAGTTGCTATATAAACTTGTTGAGTACATCGTATTCACTCTTGCTATTATTTTCTTTGTCTAAAGGATAGCCAGCTTGGATCGACAGTGGGAGGGGATGAGACCTATGTAGAGGAGCCTCACTACAAATAGGAGGGAGTTGGTGCCGAGGCAGAGCCATATAAGGAGTACACCTTATACGAGGATTGGGACAACTAGGATTCTAGTAGCGGCACATACTCGACCTTTATGATATTATACCATTAGTGTATTGTACTTTGCACTCACCCTCTTATATAATTAGTTTGCTGAACTAGACTATCTGCTGGTATTGTAATAACTCTGTAGAATAGGTTGTATGATACTTTAGCCCTACGTGGCTGTATGGATATATGTAAATTACTATATCTAATTATTGTTTTTGCTGCAACACTCTAATAGGTTTATTATTCGTTATAGCACTATTTTATCGGTTAAAGCAAGTTGACTAGTATTTTTACTCTATGATAAAAATGTGGGTTGTCACAGAAGTACCAGTAAAAATGCTAGTCTGCAAATGAGTTTGTACCAGTAAAAATGCTAGCCTGCAAATGAGTTTACCAAGGTATTCTTTCTCAAGCACATGTTGTACGGAGTACGTCTGCAAAATTGTAGTATTGGTGTTTGCTTCTGCGTGCTATTTGTAATTAAAAACCAATGAAAATAAATGAGTTTGCCAAGGTATTCTCTTTCCACCACAATGTTGTACTAAGTAGCAAGTACACCTACAAACTTGTAGTAGTGGTGTTTGCTTGATGCCAGGCTGCGATAATGTGAATCTGCACACGCTTGTAGATGGTCTGGTAAACACCATGAGTTTAGTTGCTCATGTTGGACTAACGGTCTGGTATTTGAATCGAGTTGGATTGAGCTGTGTCTTGCAGATATGTGGCATATGTTTCTGTCCAAAAGCCATTGATGCATTGGTCGGCTCTTTCACAAACCTTAGGGATTGCTCCAGTTCTGGACCACTCACATCACTGCCCATCGCTTTTAGCTTCTGACTAGATCATTCACGCGAGGTAAAGGAGAGAAAAGAACAAGGGTGATGCTTGTGTTCGGATGTTCGATAGGAGTTTTTTTTATCAGATGTTTTATCTATTGCTGGATCTTTGTAAATATGAGTCTGTTCTTTTCAGCTTTTAGCTTCTGCTACAGTACCTAACTTTCAAACGAAGTATTTTTTTTAAGACAGAGTCTACAAGTTAATTATAGTACACGTTAAAAGTCTAATATCTATACCATCAAAAATCAGAAGCGAGTATCTCTCTTTCCGCAATCTCTATCACAAACAGTCAAAAAGCCATCAGCCGTAGCAAAAAACTATCAGCCAAAACCAAAAATCATCAGCCGTAGCCAAAAAGAACAGATCCTATATTTATCCCATACCTTTAGATCTCTTCCATAACACATGCAACAAAATACCCCTGCTAGCAACAAATCGAACAGAGACGAGCAACAAAACACCATTAATGCCACCGTATGACTCGCTTAATGCCACCCTCAAGCCTCACTCCTCCGCTTCTTGGTTCCGTTCTGACTCTTCTAGCCGCTGTCCAGTGTTCCGCCGCGACGCCCACTTCTCATTGTAGATGAGACGTGAAGCTGTGGCCGTGATACAGGAGAGTCAATATTGTTGTGATGATCGGACGTCCAGGAAGCTTCACCGAAAGAACAATGGTACCACTAATTTTGGGGCCAGTCCCTCAGGGCTGAGTTGGACACTGACATAGGTTTGTCCTGGTAATTTAATCATGTTCGAATATGTGTTTGATTGATATGGCTTCTGGAGTTTAATGTTCAGACGACCAGTGTGCTGAATCTTGAAAATAATGAAAACTTTATGCTTTTTTATTCTATGTTACCATATAATTGCTTCTTGTGTTTCATGCAGTTTGTTCGGAGAAATGTAAAATGCCAGTTTTTTTCATACTTATTTCAGCATAAGGAGATAACACAGTTTTACCATATAGGGACGCTCGTTTTAGCGATAATTTTTAGCTTTTGGTTGAAATTTCACTGTATCTGACTTTTTTTACTGTAACTGATTTGGCTTTTTGGGCATAATTAATTTAAAAAAATATAAAAATAGAAAAAATATGTTAACCCATTAGGGACAATACAAAGGAACACGAAAAAAATACAAAAAAACCTAAAATATCTAAAAAAATTTAGAAAACGACGAAATACTGAATAGTGAAAAAAAACATAAGCTAGAAGCAGAAACCGAAAAAAAAAAACTGAAACGAGCGGGGATATATTCCCTTCACTGAGAATATCCGATTCAGATTTTGAGCTGCAATTTATTATGGTTGCTATTTATAGTTTTTAGTTATTTATGAGAGGAAGTACGGACTAAAGAAAACCCGTGTGAGATTTTGATTAATACAAATAAAATCTTTATACTATTTATTATAATTTATTTATATATCTTTTTTAAAAATATTTTTTAAAAAATTAGTTATCAAGAAAACCTAATTACAGTAGAAAGACAAAATTAGAAGCTGAAAAGAAGGCCTCATGACTTTCCGAATCACACATGATGATGTCTAGCTCTTCCAACAGTGTTCTGTCAGATAACAGATGGTTTGACTGATTATAATGGTCCGTGTGGGTCAGACTTTGCTCTAGACCTATTTATAATTCCGCAATACTATTATTTGAATGGTAGAAAACTGTTTCTGTAGCCAGTTCAACTGTTCTACTCTTCAACTTCTGCAAAAATTTGTAGATGGAACAGCTTATTTTAAACGTACAGTACAGATAGATTTGACATAAAACCCGGACCTGCCGCAACTTACTGTCCGACAGAAGCCACCACCTGCTCCGTTGGCTGCCTATACTTGACTGCATAACTTAGCTCGGTATTTATTCGTCCTTGTTCACCAGCAGTCATCTTTTTCATACTACGGTGTAGGCAGAGGACGCCTATCCGCCTCTTGTCTAAAGGCGGTGATGTTTCTACTTTTTTTTAGTTTTTTTATTATTTACTACACTTTTCACTAATTCAGTTACAGTAAAAAAAATCAGTTACAATAAAAAACCAAAAGACATCGCTAAAACATCACCACCAAAGGTAAAAATATGCAATGACTCGTATGCTTCTGGATCTTTTGGCTGGGTTTGGATAGGACTGATAATTTTTATCTATATTTTTTTAAATAGTAATAGATAGTTAGAGGTAGATCTACAGTAATTCAAGGGTATTCAGCTGAATATCCAAATTTTTTGACAAAAAAATCAATATATATAAAGTATAATACATATATATACACTTAGTTAGGCTGAAATCACTATTTTCATATTGTTTTAGCCCACGGGCTCATCCCCATTTCACCAACCGCACAGCCCATCCCATGTTTCCGCGTCTCCCCCGACGGCCCGGCCCAGCTCTTCTTTCTCTGGGAATGATTCCCCATTCCCCATCCTCATTTCTCATTTCTCATTTCCCATTCGTCCCGACGGTCGACGCCCCTAGTCTTCCCTTCCGGACTCCGGCCCTCCGTGACTCTGTCCCTCCCTCTGTTCCTCGGATCCACCCCGGTCTTCCCCTCCGGCCCTCTGTGATTCCGTCCCTCCCTCTGTTCCTCATATCCACCCCCAGTCTTCCCCTCCGTAACTTTGCCCATCCGCCGTCCACTGGTTTGCCTTTTTCAGATCTGCGCCTTCGGGCTCCGGCTAATCGGCTGCCGCCCTCTCTGCTCGTCGGTTCGTCCTCTCCTCTCCACTCTCTAGATCCACAGTGCCGCCGCCCTCTATCGATTGCCACCGTGATGAACTCCTCCTTCCACGGCCTGACGACCGATGGCGAGCTCCGGTTGAGCCGCTCCGGTATATTTGGAGGATCTTTATAATTTTATGTTTTTGCCGTCATTTCCTGTGGTTCTAATTTACAAGTTTCACGACATTTTGGACTGATATTTGAATGATTTTTAGGACCAGTGTGGCTACATCAGAGCATGTTGAAGAGGTATTTAGACTGTTTACTGTCTCCACCGTTGATGCTGCAAGATCTGGAATCAATGAGCATTTGAACTTGTCACCAGAGATTGCAAATGAAATCAAGGTTATTCTTTGCTTCCCAAAAGTTCAATTCAGTTATACAATCAAGTTATCAACGTTATACAAACTTTGCTGATCGATGAACTAACTCGGATGGGGATGAATGAATCCATTGTAAGGAATATGTCATAATACGCATGAAGTAATTTATAACTACTAGATTTCTTACCACAGATAATCATGGATTTCTTTGTTACATATTTAGTTTGAATTGAAGTCAGAAATTAGCTTTCTTTGTTTACAGTTGGTCTGTTGAATTGAAGTCAAAAATTAAGTTACATCAAGTTCATTGTTAGTTTAATTGAAGAAGGCAAGGTTTGAATTTTGGCAGTTTAACTGAAATGGCAGGTTGTGTTAATTCATTTTTGAGAGCACTACATTAGCAATATTTGGCATAGTCTTGATACGATAGGTTAGGTATTTGGATAGATGTAGGAGTATTATTAAGTCCATTGCAGTGAGGTGACTAGGAGCACTACTATTGTGAACCTTTATGCTTTCTATTACATAATATTTTTGTAACTTCGAATACCTATCCTAAAATTTTTGGATTGATGACAGTTAAATGTATGTATATATATTCTTGGATTAATCCTAAAATTAAATGCATGTATATTGAATAAATGCATAATAGAGATGCTCCTACAGCTAATCAGTTAGGGGTACTTTGACACTTGACAGCTCAGTTGCACCACCTGAATTGGGTGGCGCATTTGGGTATGCAATACAGTTGCATTTTAGATTATCTTAATTTAGTCCGTGGATAATGGTTGGTTGGTTCTTGGTACGTGCATAATTATTGGTTTGGATCTGATTTTCTCGTTGGCTTTCAGTCTTCCGCGAGTAGCAGACAGTCAAAGCTCCGGACCCGTGCCCCCAGGTGGCAATCAATGACTTGGGCGGTAGTAGTAGGTTTTTTTTTCTGATTTCTTTTGACAGGCTCGATGTTGATGCGGATAGTACGTATAGTTTTAAATATAGAAAACTGTTTAAAAATTTTATTTTAAAAAACTGTGCGATTTATTTTAATTTTTAAAAAACTAAAAGCAAAAATACAAAATATAAACAGGCCGAAAGAACGTGCCATAGTAATTCACAACCGGTTAAAGTAACCTGTGACACTACCGGCTCCCATTGTTAATGTTACTGCGGCGACCGTAGCAGCTCTCCCTCCGCCGTACTGTTGCTGTTGCCTCGCCTGCTCCACTGCACCTAGCAGTCCTGGCTAGGCAGCAGGCACGAGTCAGAGATCTGTCCTCAACCTCACATTACTTGCTGCCGGAATGATGCAGATAAGAGAAAAAAAATATGAGTTTAGATGTAGACTGAGAGATCTGGAAATCTAGAGGAAAGAAGAGAGGGATGTTCTGGAAATTGTGCCATAGCATCCATCTTGTTGCTCCTCGCGGTCCATTTTCTTGCCTCCGTTTCTGCTTCTTCTTTGACCCTTACATCATATCACCACTTCGCCACACTGACACATGCATACACGCACGGCTAGCTAGCTCACTCTCAGTGCTCACTGATGAAGCCGCAGCTTCTGAGTTCCGACTATAAGTAGGCCGCCGCCGCCTCTTCTCGACACGCCGAAAGCGCCGCGCCATGACACGGTCCCGTGTGCGTGAGTGAGCGAGCACACGCTTATTAGCGGCAACTAGCCATGAGACCATCGGCCGCACTCCTCGTCCTCACAGCCGCCGCCTTCCTAAGCCTCCTCAGTGGAGCCGCGTCCACCTCTAGGCCGCCTCCCCTCTCCGCTCCCATGGCTCGTGTCTCTTTCCTGCCATCTTTTACGGTACATTTCTCTTGTCAAGTACGTGTGCGGTCTGCGTCTGCGGGCTTAGCTTGGTTGTGCGGTGCTGCAGGGTGGTGGCGGGATGGCCGGCCGGGAGGAGAAGGAGCGGCTGGGGTCGAGCCCGCCGAGATGCTACAACAAGTGCTACGAGTGCAGCCCGTGCGTCGCGGTGCAGGTGCCCACTTTGTCCGCGCCGTCCGGGCCGGCGGCGCGCGCGCACCCGACCGATGCCACCGCGCGGGCGGACGTACCGCTCGTGACGTTCTCCGACTACAAGCCGCTCGGGTGGAAGTGCCAGTGCCGCGACCGCCTGTACGATCCCTGACGAGCCGCCTGCGCTGCGCGCGACGGCCGGCGCGTGGGTCGGCGGCAGCGCGGGCAGACGACACTGCCGGTTTTTGGATGGTTGGCTGCGGATGCACGCGTCGCGTCGTGTCCCGACAGGCGGTGCTGTTTTTCTGAGCGCGGCTGTCGCGTCAGGATTTGAAAAAACCTATAATTTCCCGTGAGTGTTTCTCTTTGGTGTTTTTAGAATCTACATGTCGGGTTTCGTGACATGTATGCCTGTGTTCATGTTCATGGAATCATGGGGAATCCGTCATCGGTAATTTGGTACTGCGATGGAGTAAATAGTGCTAGTACTCCGTTGTGTTATCTGTCTTGGCTGCCTATGTCGATTGTTGTTGCTTTTTCTTTAACATGTTCCATGATTCTTTAGGTAGTGCGCATAATAAATAGGAAAAATTGATTATTAGCCACATCAAAGAATGGTTTTCGAAGATTTATCAATTTAAAAGTTGTAATCAAGTATTTACCACTTCAAACATTTACTATTTTACAAGATGCTATTTTGGCTATTTTTCTCCATTTTTCCTATGTGAAATAACTTTATTACCTGTACATTAGTCATATTCACATATATATTTTTATTTAATTTTCATCATACACGGCAGATAATTATATGAAAATATATCATCTCTTGGGTTTTAGGGCCAAGACCATGCATTTTATTTATGCTAATGTGTACAGTTATTTATTTGTTATTTGTACAGTACATTAGTCATATTTACATATATTTTTTTATTAAATTTTCATCATGCATGTCAGCTAATAATTATATGAAAATTTATCAATCTGTTGTGTTTTAAAAATAGACCATACATTTTAATTATGCTAGTATGTATAGATTATTTATTTGTACAGTTTCATCATATATATATATATATATCTAATAAAAGAAATTCTGCTATAATTATATAAAAACTTACGATTGAATGGCTATTGTACGGAGGTATTAAGATCATTCTGCACGGAAAAAATGGAGGAAAAGAGGAGTGGTCAAAATGACACTGAGAAGTGGTAAATATTTAGAATGATAAAGAATTGATTACGACTTTTGGAATGATAAATTCTAAAAAGCTATTTTTACTGTAGCAAATAATTAATTTTTCCTAATAAATTGGATCGTATGGAGATCAGTGTTACTACCTAGTCAACAAACTTTCAGCGGGAAATGAAGTTTCGTCAAACAGACTTAAATGGACATTGCACGGCTGACCAACAGAACAATAATGACGAGGGTCAAAACTGAAAGGTTCACGAAGCACATCAATGATCAATCCTAGGTGATGCCTTTTTATTCGAAAAGTAGTTCTGTTCAGAAAGAAACTCTAAGGGCATCTTCAATGGTCTGAGTCAGTTGGCTATTTGTATATACACATCAGTATAAATCCTATGTAGAGGAAAGAGAGTATGCAAAAAAAATCGAGCCGGCTCTTCCTTAAGCACTAAGCTATAACAGAAAACGAGGCAGTCTCTATAAATGACTGTGTGTGCATGTAAGTATCAAATAGCTATCCTTATAGACAGTCCTTTGTATGCTAGCTGTTTGGTTGATGATGTGGAAGTCTCCTAGTTAGTTGCTAGTTAGGACCATTGGAGATGCCCTAAGGGCATCTTTAATGGTACTGAATCAGCTAGCTATTTACATGTACACATCAGCATATATCTTATGTGGAGGAAAGAGAGTATGCAAAACACAAACAACTAGCTACTATTTCGTCTCTAGTCTATAACGTAAAACGAGACAACATCTATAAATGACTGTGTGTATGTAAGCATCAAATAGCTATCCTTATAGATAGTTCTTTAGAATGCTAGCTTTTAGTGTGTACTCTATAGATGATATGGAATATTTATAGATAGCACTTTGTTAAGATCATTGGAGATACCCTAAATATAGGAAACGAAATGCTGCCTTTCAGTTTCAGTAGTCATGGACCCGTCAGGCTGGAATCTGCTGCTACCTGTTCCTGCTCCTGCCCATGGCCGTTCGTTCGAACCCGTGAGATCAACGCCTTACAAATGGCAGACCTGGCCACTCATTCTTCTCAGAATTCAGACACGCATGCCCGTTCGCAACCAACAACTGCTGTTAATTCGTTCCACTCAGAAGGAAAAAAACTGTTCATAGTTCGTCGTCCTATGTGGACTAGTGCACAGTACTGCTAGTCTACACTGTTTTGGGAAGCACGACGTCGTATTCGAACAGTTGGCGAGCAGGGCTAGCTGGGGTAGCTATTAGAGATTATTGGAGTCTGTTATGGGGGGCTGCATTACTGCACAGGAGTATACGCCATCTCCTAGCAATTATGGCAGCGGAGCACACTGTTTCCCCACTTCTTTCAAGGAACGGAGCACATGTCTACGCTTCTGGTCCCGTTATCTTTTATTCCATTTCCGATAATTAAAATAAATAGTGTTTTTTAAACGGATTCTTCAAACAAATTTATGATTACAAAACTGTATACGCCATCCGAATGGCTTTGCGAGCACAAAACCATATGTGTTTTCGTGTCCATATTTCCGTCACTATTGTCTAGAAAAAACAGACAAAATTAATCAGCTGTAGCAGAAAAAGAGCGTGAAGCCCCTTAGGTTATGCACACTGATGTGATGTCAGCTGTCTATAAATTTTGTCATATAGAAAATGAGATGATGTGAAGGAAAGAGAGAACATAGAGAATTGGACCGTTTATGATGCAGTAGTTAATTGTAACATGATAAATAAGACACATTATATTATAAAAAAATTATCTATAAAAATATATAAAAAGATAATCTATTGTAACCTATTTTTACTTCTATCTATAAATAACATAAAAATATTATAGATAATAATTATCTATCATATTGTATATACCCTTAGAGAGCTTCACTTCTTGACAGCGTGAGCCATCGTCACTCGGGAGTCGGGACTGAAAATGGGTTGGCCGTTAGAGGGGGGCTCAACTCGCCCCATAACTCCGTCCTTAGTCCGATAAGTTACGGCCCAAGTATAGCCCATACGGCTCCATTTTGTGTGGCTTGCGTCTCTCCTCATCGGAAGGTGCCACGCCCCCTCCGCGCAGATCCAACGGACGACAGGTTACCCGGCTGGAAACACGACAATTTTTGCTCAGACTGATGAATCTGTGCGTGTCCCAACTACCCCCAATCCACCGGCCGTCTCCTCGGCGAGCGACAGGCTCGGATCGGAGCCCTCCGCCGCCTCCTCCTCCCACCTCCCGAACCCACCGCCGCCACGCCGGGCTGGGAAGCAGCCAATGGCGACAGAGCTCGTCCCCGTGGTGGACCTCCGCGTGCTCTCGCAGTCCGACCTGGACGCCCTCGCCGCCGCCTCCGCCCACGCCGTTGCCCCGCGGAGCTGCCCCGACGCCGACCCCCTCCCGCCTCTCAAGATCGACCGCGCCGTCTTCAACGAGAGCGCCGGCTCCCGTAAGCAGACCTTCTCCCGCCTCCGCCTCGCCGCTGCCTCCTCGCCCTCCGACCGCCCCACCTCCCCTTCCTCCACCCTACTGCCCGCTCGCGACGACCCCGAGAACCGCCTCATCGCCTACCACCTCCGCTGCCTCTTCACCCGCGACGACCCTCCCTCCCGCCCTCGTCCTCGCCCCCGCCCCCGCCTGAAACCCTAATCCTACCCGCGCCCTCCCCTTCGCCACCGAGGTCGGCTTCTCTCGACCCTGATCGGGAGACTACGAACTCCAAGGGGGTTTCCGTTGATCTGGTGAGGCTCGCGGGGACGGTGGACCCGTACGACGGGGAGCTAAGGAGAAGGACGGCCGGGCTGATGTCAGAGTCGGAGCTGATGGGCTTCATCAATGGCCTGGCGGGGCAGTGGGTGAGCCAGAGGCGGCGGAGGAAGTTTGTGGACGCGGCGTTTTTCGGGGATCACCTGCCCAGCGGGTGGAAGCTGCAGCTTGGGCTCAAGCGGGAGGAGCGCATTGCCTGGGTGCACTGCCACAATTACGTGAGGTTTGCCACTTTGCCTTGTCATACTTTCCCCCCACAAATGATGATATCTTAGGGGTGGTGGTGTCAATAACTGGAACGGAATCATAACTTATAATTAGTAAACAATCCGGATGCTTCCTATGGTGTGTGGAGATGTGATAGTGTACGCTGATTTACACAAGGTTGCATGGTGGATTTGGTTTGTGAATACATTTTAGCTCTGGCAGTGCTGTCAATTGGTGCTACTTAACCTGTGCCTGAATTTACCAGGGGTGGATGCTTTTGTTTGAATGATAGGTTCTTGTTCATTATAGCCTGTTGGCTGTCATTCACTCATTCTATGGAATGTATGCTTCCTGAATATGAATACATTTTATGTTAATAATGTTATTGGCTTATTGCACAACCACACGATATATAAATAAATAATTCCAAAGGAACACTGAACTGAGATGCTAGTTAAATCATAATGATGAGTTTTCTGGAGTGCAAAGATAGGCTGCTGCTTTGTCATGGTATAGGAGCAACATTCAGCAGTGCTGTTTTAAGATATAAGCAATAGCAGTTTTGCCTATGAATAATCTGCTCCTTTGCTTCTCACACTTCTTTGGTATGTAGTGTTTATTGCATGCATATTATGCGCATTGCAGCAGAATTATCTGACCATGTCAGCGTTGATGCTTGTTCGGATCATAGGGTGTTATTGTATCGATAGTTTTAAAGCATAAAGGGTGAAATGTTCTGCTGTATGTGTCTACATGATATTTTAAGGGCTTTAACATAATACATTTTAGGGGAAATTTGTTTCTATCACTGGATTCTCACACTGACATGCGGGTCCAGACTCCACCTGTTAGCGAAAGAGCCAGTGAAAAAAAACCAAGGACAAAGCTTAGTAGAAAAAGCAAAATAGTGCCATTTATTTGCTATACTTAACCCCTATGTCTGCTTGAAGTAACACCCTAAACCATTGAGCATTCCAATCATGTTAAATGTTCCTAAGATATTCCACCGTATGTACTCAGACGTACCGTTTTGTATTTTTTATGAACCTTTTTGCCACAATAATACTAAAGATTATTTCTCGTCATTCAAGAGCTGTTTTAAGACGCACTGAGAATGTAAGAAGAGGCAGAGGTCGACCAAGACTGACGTGGGAGGAATCAGTTAAAAAAGACTTGACGGATTGGACTGTATCTAAAGAATTAGTTTTGGACAAGAGCGTATGGAAGTTAGCGATCCATGTACCGGAACCATAAGAAAGTTTAGAGGCAGTGTTTTAAGCTCTCGACTCAGTTAGCAGATTGTACGGTTTAAGATTTTAGTATTGTATGTCTTCAAGGCTCTTGTCTCTTTGATCCTGAGGAGGTTTCATTCCTAGCCTACCCCAACTTGTTTAGGAGAAAAGGCTTTATTGTTGTTGTTGTAAGCTGTTTGAATCAGGAAATTGTCTAGAATTAATTTTCTATTTTGAGTCTTTTTTTCCTGCTACAAAACAATGTCCAATAGTCCATGATATTGGCTTTTCACATTGTTGACGTTTGTTGCTAGGAAGGTCTAGTTGAGATAGTAAACACTTGTAGAAATATGCTTCGCTTTATCTACCACGTATGTGCTGCTCAGTGGATGTATTTTGTGAATGCTTGCGTCATTTCCGTTTGTCCAGGCCAACTGTGTTTTGCATGTCATGTTTCTGATATGTTTCTCTACCCTGGCTAAATGTGCAAATCGTACTTTCCAGCCCCAAAGGAAATCAATTTGCTACTTGCAAAGAAGTTTCGGCGTATCTTATGTCACTTCTTGGGTATCCGGAGGCCAAAACAGTTACTATTCAGTATGACAGCACAGGACAGCATGACGATGGTGATGATGATGTAAGTTTTAAGTGTATGTCACTTTATTTTGTGTATTTGAGTTTGCTAGTTTAATTTATGGAGTATGTGACAGGCTGTTGGTTTCCAATGTCAAATTGGTTCAAGTGTAGACAACCAAAATGTATTGCCAGTTACTTCGGTTACTTTTCCCAGCCACTCCAGTGATTCAAAGGATAAGGATGAAAGGAATATAGATGCAGCAAATGCTTATGAATGCCAGAAATGCAATTTAACTTTTCATGATCAGAGTGCCTATGAGCAACACCAGTTGTTGTTTCACAGAATGCGTACTAAGAGGCGAAGGTCTGGCAAATTTGGTGAGCCAGTAGTAGGCAAAGATGGGAAATTTGAATGCCCAGTATGTCAAAAAACCTTTGAGGAGCAATCACGGTACTTTGGCCATGTTGGAGCCCATGCAAGGTATCAAGGGCTGACTCCTGAATCATTATTAGATAAGACCTTATCAGGAAAGATTGTTAACAATTCCTTGGCAGATTTGTCATTTAGCCTTCAGGAGTTGACTGGATCACCTGAACAGATGGACACGATTTCCGCTGGTGAAGCAGTATCTCAGCATCACAATTATTCAAATAAACATGGGGGCAATAGCTCAAAAGTTGTAGAGCTTTTTAGCACAAATTGTTCGGATAATTTCAATAGGCCTAATGAAGCTTGGCGTAGACCTGAAGAGATTCCTCCCATTACAGATGCTCCAAGTGCATGCAAATATACAAATAATATAATGAATTGTGCTGATGTAACAGTTCCAAAAGTAGTTTCTCAGTCCAATGATCAACTGGATGGCAGGATTAATGGCTTTGCTGAAGTAACTGGCTTTAATGATCACGCGAGAAGTCATCATGTTTTTAGACCTACTACCTTTGGAACTGCCAACCATTATGAGGACCAGATTATTGTTCGCGGCATGGCTGCTTCAAAGCATGGTGAGGTCAGTCACACTGTGAAAGCAAGAGATGTCAACCTTAATTCACACCTAGACACGATATCTTTCCCTATTGCTAGTGCAAACAATGAAACATCAACTGCCCTTGACGAAGCTAATCGATCATGCTTTAGTGGCAATTTTAATAATAATGATGGTGTATCTACTGCATCTTCCTGTTCTGGATCAATCAATAAAATATCTAGTTCCCTTGGTGTAGCTAACAGATCCTCTAATGCTGCCAGATGCTTCAGTGTTAGTTGTGGTAATGATAATGGTGCTGGTAAAGTTAACAGTTTTGGCAACAGGAACAATACCATGGTGTATCATTCTAGTTTGAGCATGTGCCCTGTGTCTCCTGTTGCAACTAATGTGGATTGTTTTGCCTCCCATCCGATGCATTCTAAAAACAGTGACAAAGAGCGTGCATACAATACCAAGGAACAAATGCAGAATAGAACTAGTAATGAAGCTGGGTTTGGTGTTGGAGCTTATAATAATAATGTCTTTACTGGTGATATCACTGAAAGGAGTCTTGCTCAATTTAATAATAACTTGAATCACATAAAACCCAATATTTCAAGCTGCTGTTCGCTATCTGAATCAAACACTACAGCGAGTAACTCAACCAAGGGGAGCAATGTCAACTGCATGAAGGGTTCTTTTGTTAATAGAAGTGATGCCAACTGCATGAAGAGTTCGTTTGTCAATAGACCCATCAGCAACAATGAACGACATGGGTCTGTGCTTGAGGTGATGGGAAAGTCTGGTAACCATATGCAAAATCGCTACCATGAATGTGCTCCTGGTTGTGACCCGCTCGCTGCAGCTAGTGCTAGTCAGAATGTCAATGGTATTATGCCTATGCAGGCCAATTTCGATAGCATGTCCTCTCTGGTTCGTTCTGTTGATGTTCCAATGAGAAGCACAACCCAAGATCAGGTAAATTTCGCAGGGTAGTGTGGGCTCTTCTGATCTGATAGCTCTTGCACTGTTTAATAATGCTTTGATTTAGTTCAGTTGTCTATTTACAAAACCAAAAAAAGGTAAAAATTAATCTGGTGCATTATACTTTTTGTGATTGCTATAATAACAGGGCTGACCTGTTGATACCAACAACAACAGAGTCTTTTGTCCCAAACAAGTTAAGGTAGATCAAGAATGGAACCTCCTTAAGGTCAAGGTTAAAGAAACAAGAGCCTTGTAATAAAACCCATAAGGCTAAAACTATAAGACCTACATCCTGTCATCTTGCCACCTGAACTGAGAGCCTAAAAGACTATCCTTAAACCTTCTTAAGTTATGGTTTCGGTATGTGAATCGCTAATTTCCATGCGCTCTTATCTAAAGCCAACTCTTCGGATACATTCCAATCACTCGTCTGTTTTAACTACTTCCTCCCAAAGCAGTTTTGGTCGGCCTGTACTTCTTTTTATGTTTTCGGTACATCTTAAGATTCCACTACGTACCGGTGCCTCAGAAGATCTCCATTGGAAATGTCTAAACCATTTCAAGCAATGTTGGACAAGCACACATGGGCCTGCATGCTGACATGTTGCTGCCATTTAAAGAACTTCGATTGGACATGCACACCACCTTTTATGAAGCTGATTTGGCTGGAAAAACCAAAAGTAGGCCTAAATCGGTTCATTTCAAGAAATTAGATAAGAGAATAAGAGATGCCCACTACATAGAATTAAACCCAGTTGAACTGGATGGTTTTGCATGGGAGCAAAACTACACTGGCCAATTCAAACATCTATGGTATGTGATCTTTAAAATAAAAAAGGAAATTTGCAAAGCGGTTACTTTCTATTATGCAGAAGCATAAACACTGACAAAAAAAATCATTACATGTTAATAATACGAATATAATACCTTTTTGATCTTCTAACGTGTTTTTAGAAACAATATATTATTACATGTACAATTTATGTTATATGTCTACAGAAAATGTGTTCTGTTTGTAGAGAATATATACAATCTTTGTTCCATACTGACATACATATAATGCATATTTTAAACTTTAATACTCATAAATGTGCTGTTTGACCAGTGAGATGACCCACTTATCCAACAGGTGAAAAAATTAAGTTAGAGCTTGCTATGTTGATTGGTGATCTGGTCTCATAGCTATGGCTTATATCTTTTAGTGTGGATTTTTAGTAATTTTGTTTCAGTATTGTTACCAATTTCTTTGCGCTTGGTCTCGTTAAGTACATGGAGTAATTTTTCCTTCATGAACAATTATGGCATTCTTTCATGATACCCATGTGATAATTTGATACTCTTTAAAACAGTGTGATTTGCAACTTGGATTTGGTGGCCAGAAGCAGCACATATTTCCTGGTTATGGAGAGCTTAGACCGTCTGCAGCTGGATCCCCTCAGCTTGGGAGCATGGCCAGAAACAATTCTTTACCCACCGGATCCTCACAGTATGGGAGCACAGCCAATCTTAATTCTTTGCCTACTGGGTCATCTCAGTTCGGGAGCTTGGCCAGACCTAATTTTGTGCAAACTGGATCCTCTCAGTTTGGGAGCATGGCCAGACCTAATTCTGTGCCTCCTGCTGAATCCTCTCAGTTCGGGAGCATGGCCACGCAAAATTTTGTAAGCGCACCCGAGCCGACTCTAGTGTTGGGCTATGCGCCACAGATGGGAAGTGGCCCTCCTGTCCAGTTAGGATGGGATCTGTCCTTGTCAAGGATGGTCCCTGGCGGCATGCTCACGTGCGTATGTGTATGGTGCAACATCCAGTTTCACCATTTTGGCACCATCGATGAACAGCAGGCTGGTTCTTTTGGCTTCATTTGCCCAGCATGTAAGGATAAGATATCTGGTCAACGTAATATGCCCAACAATGGTTCATGGCAATCGTGAGGTGCTGTGGCTGTTTTTCCATCATCTCTATTGGTGAATCTGAAGAATCTTAGTATGGTTTTTGCTGCCATATCTGTTGAGGGTTGAAAATTACCTGCACTGACCTGCCCCCAAAGTTGAGTGGGCTATCTAGGAATGATGTGTGTATTTAGTAGGCTCCATGTTCTCTTTGAAGTGTAAAGATCCATTGTAAGAGACTAATGAAGGTGCATTTTTTTAGAAAGTTGGTTCTTGACATAATGAAAATGCTGGAAGCTGGAATGTAAGATCCAAGGCTAGTATGCCAGTTAGCCAGTACAGGAGGTAGCTGTTTAGGTTTTACTGTTCTATTGTCTCAATATCAATGGAAAAGAAAGAATGGAGCTATCTTAGCCGGTTACATTTACTTGGGGGATATTTATGGTAAGTGAACCTCCTAAGTTTGCTACCCACGTGATATTCTTGAAAATTTTAGTACCGACTTCAGGCCGCGCTCACAGATGGAGTTCAGCGGCAGTTTCTGGTTGCGAAAACACTGTAACAGATACTGTAGTACTTTCGTTGCGTAGTGTTTTTTTTTTGTTTTTTTGTATTTTATTTTTGTTCTCTGTATTATTTTGCATTGTCGTGATACGTTAGCGTGCTGTTTTTATTTTTACATTTTTTTTAAATTTATCTAATAAACTAACTCAGCTACAGTGAAATTTCAGTTAGCTACAGTAAAATTTTAACCGAAGCTAAAAGCTATTCCGAACGCCCCTCAGAGTCTTCCTTAGCTCCAATAGGCTCCAGGGATGAAGAACTGTCGCACAGGTAAAGCTTTGATGTTTCGAGAACAAGTTGGCAAGTTTATCAAACGTATGGTTACAATCTGATAGAGATCTTAGGAGCTTGTATGGATTCTTGCCCATCTGGGTTCTAGCTGTCATAAGAATTATCTTCGTTTAACATCATCGATCATCTGAATATAGCTTTTAGCTTGCTCATCCGTGCTGGAGTTTTCTTCAATGTGGTCCTATCCTACCAGCACAACGATGCACAAGCCCACAGCGAGATTTTTTTTTAGTAAACAATCCATTTTTGAAAAATATTTTATTAGTAACATCGTCTCAACTTTATTACTTTATTTCTAAATCTGACCATTTTATCGTACCATGGCGTGGCGTGACATACATGTTACACATGCTATTTTTTTGGTCGGTACTAGATTTATGTTGTGGCCTTACAGTGTTATTTGCCACGCTATGGATAGCAGACTGATTTTTTTGTTGTAATTGAATTAGCTTATTGAACATAATTAAATTTAAAAAAAATGTAAAAATAAAAACAGCACGCTAATCTAGAGTAGACAATGCAAAAGAATACGAGAAAAAAAACAAAAATACTAAAAAAAATAATAACGCCAAAAGTGCTACAATATCACCCAACGCTGCTACAATGTTTTGGTCGCAAAAAAGCCATCGCCCATCGCTCAACTAAGCGGGGCCTAAAGCCTGAAGAAAAACATCCGAACTTTTAATGCGCCACTTCCAGCACGCACAGACGACTTGCACGACAAAACAGCAATTGATCCAATGGCCTAGAGGTTGATACTATATTCCACAGCCTCGCAGGAAGCACTATACTACGGATCTGCTATACTATCAGAAAGCATTACTTGTTAAACACTACTACATATCCCCCTCAAACACAGGAGGTCAATGGCATGCCAGCCGCCAACTGCCACTGGAATTCTGGATAGAACCTGGAAATCGATAAATCTATGGCTGGGAATGTAAAAGGAAAATATAATCAATTCCTTAGTTTATATTTCTATTCATCAGGAGGAATAAAACTAGTTGGGCATCTGATAACAACTTAAGTCAAAACTACAGCAAATAGACACTAAGGCAGAGTACAACTAACACCAACCATGGGGCACTACCATAATCAGGGACAGATCAAAACTCCTTTATGCTACTGTAAATGACATCCTCATTCATCTGCAAAGAAAACTAGCAGTATATCACCTCAAAAAACGCCTGCACATCTCATCACTCAACAGCATGGTCAAAGCGGAACTGCTGGCAAACCTTTGCCAAAGAGGAAAATAAAAGACGAATAAGATAAGTATGACGAAAACATGCAAGGGCATCATTGTGCAAGAAAATTCTTACCAATCATGAGATCCATATGGAATTTCATGATTTGATTAGGAATCTTCCGAACAAAAGTAATGTGAGAAACTGCATCAAGATCATCATTGTGGTCAGCAGTCAACAGCATCAGTATCACATCTGCCTATAATCAGCATCAGCACCGTCACCACTCACCACAATCATCAGCTGCACCATCTCGAACATCAACACCAACAACAAAGACTATCAGCTAGAACATCATCCACCATGGCGGTCCCGTGCAATATCATTCTACCAGTAAACTGCAACCCATCTCACGAACAGATAACTAGAAAATGCACAAATGTTTTAACACAAGTTAATACGACAGTATCGAGAGAAAACACAAGAGGTCAAAATACAAACCAACAGCACAATTGTGACAGTACTGGAAAACACAAAGAACAACTAGCAACCTTAAATAGCAGTTCAGTGCTACTCCCATTGCGCTCAGCCAAACTCTTGCAGTCCCATAAAAGACTGTTCTTAGGCATCATTAGATCAACAAGCATTATTCCTGACAACAGATTTTAGTTATCAGAAGTTAGATGTCTAAACATATACAGAGGATCAACACAATATAACCAGCAGTAGAACTTCAACCTTACCTTGCCATCGCTGCCTGGGCTACGAGAGCCTGCATGCTTTGGTGATGGTGAAACACTGCGTGAAGGAGGTGAACCCTTTCCATTGGTCTGCTTTACAGGACTTGCATTGTTGGGGCTCCTGTGTGGTGTTGGGCTCTTGCGAGGGCTAGCACTACGCCGAGCAGGTGAAGCACTACAAAAGAGATCAAATTAGCAGTTTGAAACATAAACCCAAATAAAAAAGGAACTATGGAAAGGCAGTGAAGCACCTATGGTATGAACGGCTTCGACTCCTGCTCCTGTTCCTGCTCTTGCTCCTGCGCTTATCATCATCCCTTGCTCTACGACGATTTTTGTAGTCAGGGCTTGAACTTTGACTTCGACTTCTGCTTCGGCTTCTGCTATGATGACGATGGTCTCTCTCCCTATCACGCCCATGCCTTTCTCTGCTCCTGCTGCGACTTCGCTTCCTATGATCTCTGTCTCTATGGTCATCTCTGTGTCTAATAAAAACAACAAATGCACTATAAATTGGCAAGACTACTAAAATGTTAAGAAACCATAACAAATGCAATCACTGCTTAGCCTACACTACAGAAAGAAGCTTCTATTTGATTAATAACGTAGAGGTGCTTATGCAGACAAATATTCTTTGAGAAAGATGGTAAATGTCCAGAATGGAAAAGCTGGAACATGACCAGAAGAGAGAACTACACCGTTGGGCGGGTCAACAAGGACAAATATGAAAAAGGGTACATTTTTGAACCATGCTTGTTAATTCCAAAAGTAATGTAAAGGAACTAAGGTCTTCACCTTGGCCTTGGGCTACGACTTCTTGATCTGTCTTGTGATTTGTCATCCACCTCTATGATCCTTCCTTTACGTCTACAGAAATTAACAAAACATAAGCAAAACTGAAGTAAAATACGACAACTCAATTTACACAAAAGGGCAGAGTTCCCTTTTTTGTTGTTGTTGGAACCACATCAACTAAGTATTTTAAAACTAAAGTCCAAACAAATTCTCAACATTCATACTCACATTTCCACAGCTATATCAATCAGGATCCAACTAGTTTGTTGATATCAGAAAAATAAATTGAAAAATTGTTTGGGTAAGATAAGATAGTTAAACAACCATATAACTAACATCAAGGCCAATATTGAATAGTACCGTGAACAACAAACATAAAATCCATCAAGCAGCATCTCTCCAGTCCATATTCCCTATTAACATATAATTCCAGTATCCAATCGTTGAAAACTGCTCCTTACTACATCACACCAAAACCGATTTACAACAAACCAGACAAATGAGATAAGCAACATGATAGCTATGTTCACAAAATAAACACCTACCAACACACATATTACAAGTAACAAGATATCAACTCAACATGAGACCGAAAGAACCCCACTCACATTGGCTCCGCATTGGGGCCATACTTGGCAAACTGCACCATGATGTTCCTCCCATCCACATTACGCCCTGCACAAAACAATCAGAACAAATTATCAGAACCAACCCAAAAGTCCTATGAACAAATTATCAGAACCAACCCAAAAGTCCTTCATAGGATTGTTTTTTTTTAAAAAAAAAATCAAATGGGCAGCGCACCATCAAGCCGATCTATGGCCTTCTGCGCCTCATCAGCGTACTTGTACCGCACGAACGCGAAGCCCCTCGAGTCCCCAGTCCTTCAGAACCACCCAAAAAAATTAAGGAAACATCCATCGAACGTTGGAGGAAAAAATACACAAAAAAAAGCTCACAGTCGCGCGGCTCCTCACCTCCGATCCCTCGGGATGAAGACGTCGACGACCTTGCCGTAGCGGTCGAAGAGCGGGAAGAGGTCGTCGGCCGTGGTGCCTGCGTAAAAAGGCAAAAGGACGAGGAAGCGATTAGAGAGGAGCGAGCTGCGAGCTCGGGCTAGGGATTCGGCTAGGGTTAGGGTTCCCTCACGGAAGCTGATGTTGAGGACGAGGAGCGAGAAGGTATCGCGGATGTCCGGAGGGCCCGACCTCCCGAAGTGCGACATCTCGCCGCCACCGCCGCCGCCGCCTAGGGTATAGGGCTCCGGCGTGGCGGTGGACGGGGAGCAGTGGAGCCGGGGGGGGGGGAGAGAGAGAGAGAGAGGAGAGAGCAGTGGGAGTGGGTAGGCTCAGTGAGGGAAAGCTTATCGACACGAGTTTTTTCACTTTTTTTAATGCTTAGCGGTGGGCCCAGAGATGGTGCACATGGGCTGATCAATTCACTACCTGGGCTAAATAATCGTGCAACGGGCCACATTTTCCGGCCCATGTAAGATCCAGCAATGGAACACCTCGAACACGAACGCACGCGATGCGAGCTCGAAGTTGGAAGTCGCCGCGCAGCGCGGACCCACCTGTCACGCGAATGCGAGCTCGAAGTTGGAGGCCAGTAACCAAAGCATTGGCACCCTAATGTTATTTTCAGCAATGGGTATAGCGCCAATAAATTTCGCTACTAATTTACCATTCTTAACTTTTTAAAGCATGTCGCAAAAAAAAAAGAAGTAAAAAAAAATCAGAGAGAGGAAGTGGGACGCGGGTCCCACCTATCGGTGAGGCAATGTGAAGATAAGGCTTAAGGCCTTATCCTCTCGATGCACAGATCGGCGTGGGAGGCGCCGGGGCGCACGGGGATGCGACGGCGCCGCCTGGGCTTCTCTGTGGCGTGCTTGGTTCGTGGGCCTCCGGGCCACTCCGCGGCGCCACGTGACCCACAGGCCCTCCGGGTTGCTCCGCATCGGCTCGGCGCATGGCTCATCCACGGCGGCACACAGCGAGCGAGTCGTGCGGGGAGGAAATTGATACTTTGCCATTCTATTTGATGGGTTTCGACAAAATACCACTTCCTAGAATGATCACTATAAAATACCACTCTTAACATTGACACTTTGATTATTTGTCATTTTGAGGGGTTTTTAGAATTCTTAATTATTTTTTAACCATTTTCAGATTATTTACCATAGGAAAAGACATATTTGCCTTTGGGCCATTTGCTTGTTCTCCAGCCCTCAACCGAGATCTCCCCTCAACCCAGCGAGACATTTGCATTTGCACACGAGAGAGACCGAGGCGAGAGGAGGAGGCCCTCCGGCCACCGCGACGGCGCCGCCCCTCCCCGGCCGCGCCGAGCAGTCCGCCGTGCAGCAACCCGACGCGGCGCCCCGCTCGCGCCCCTCATCTGCAGCAACCCGGCTTTCTTCCCATCTGCAGCATCACTTGTCTCGCCTGGGTTGAGGGCTGGAGAACAAGCAAATGACCCAAGGGCAAATGTGTCTTTTCCCATGGCAAATAATCTGAAAATGGTTAAAAAAATAATTAAGAATCCTAAAAACCCATCAAAATGGCAAATAATCAAAGTGTCAATGTTAAGAGTGACATTTTATAATGGTCATTCTAGAGAGTGATATTTTGTCGAAGCCCACCGAATAGGATGGTAAAGTATCAATTTCCTGTCGTGCGGGCCGTTCCAAGCTGGCACACGGAGTGCGGGTCCTCCGGGGACTGTTCGGCTGCTGTGGGGCACTAGGTGTTGGCGACCGAGTCAGGCGGGTAGGGGGCAGCCGGGTCAAGCGGATGAGGGGCGGCGTTGGAGGCGCCACCGGCCCGGCAGCTTCGGCCGCTGACCGTTGGCCACAGCCCATCAACCTCACTCCGCTCGGCTATAAAAGTCACACCCCTTTCTCTGTTGGATGCATCCCGAAAAAGGGTAGTCCTCTCTTCCCTTCTACCTCTAGTTTCCTGTGTGCTCTCTGGCTGAGGTTCTCAGTTGTCTTGTGCGGCATTTCCTGATCCTCGACTTCGACCTTGGCGACTGAGGGGGAAGTGTGGCATCGTATCTCCGATTGCCTTCGTTCTTGCTACCACTGCTACCACTGCAGGGTGATAGGTTTTCAGGGACAGCGCACGTGCGTGCTTTGGCACTGATTGGTCCTTCTTGGTGATTTCGATTATCGCCACTACTGTGAGTTATTTCAGTTGAATACTTTGCATTCTGTGTTAATCCATACTTGAGAAATGCAAAGTAATTGTGAGCTAATTGCTTGACGAGGAGAATAGCTTTATACTAAAATTGATTATTCAAACTAGAGCTATAAAAATCTTGTCTGTTGTTCTCACTTGTTTACTTCAGTTAGATACATTTGTTATTTACATTTGTATAGTTACATCACATATCTCGGTTAGTCAAATTGACTTTGTTGCATGACTTGTTAAACATTGATTCTGTTCACTGGAATTTGTCAAGTCAGTTGGCCGATGTGTATTAATTGATAATACTTTTGTATTGCTTTGTCGGCCAAGGCTTGTGCAAACTGTAGACAATCTGAAAACTGAGATTGTTAAGCTGAATTTAGAGCTCTATGTTTGAATTCTGATTGACATAATCAATTAATGAAGAGTATAAAGCTATTGTAGCGGGACGGCCAAGTCTCAACTTGTGTAACCCTATATTCTGAGAGCAACATAATCAAGTTTAAATCTACATGCTAATCATAATGTTTATGATACTTTACATGATGTTAATGTTGGGTATATGTTCATATTTCAAAGGCTTAAGAGATTGCTTTGTAATCATGTTACTCAAGTCTTTTATATACCATTTATATCATGTATTTGTGTTTATTACTTATATTGGAATTAAATTTGAATATGGGCTTATATCGCATAACCTACAACAATATGTTCCATACCATAACATTTATGGTAAAATTTGCTATTTTTTTTCTTACAAACCTTGTAGACTTGTGAATTGGTTTCTTACCCTTTGTGGGATAAACCAAAGCCTTTTCTTGTTATATAAGCACCTTTGTTCACTCAAGATTTTGTCAGGACACGGTATACGCTGTGCACATTCACAGTTTCTTCCTAAACCTACAAAGAGATTTTTAAGACAGATTCATGTATTAGCTTGGAGACTTAAGAGTCGTACAAACAAACTACAAGGCCCCATATTAGATTGCCTATATGGATAAAGAGATGTCTGAATAGTGAATAGTGTATTTATTATGCCAATCCTATATAATTTGAATAAATGCCGCTAGAAATGTTTATGGATGCTTTTGAAACTCAATATCTATTTGAGGGCTGAGATAATAAACTGACCATTTGTAGTTACAAATGACATATACAGCTTCTCTTGGAATTGACAATATTGGAGATACTTTTTTATAAACAAATCATCCTATCAACATTCGTGTATATCCTCTTCAGTTAAAAACAATGTATTGTCAGAGGATTGTCAGACAGGGGATTGTCAGAGAAGTTCAATGATATTCATAAAACAAGATAACTCCAAAAGATAAACCAAATATGAATAAAAACAGCAAAACGCAATGCTAACATGTAAATCACATTGCTCCAATGGATATATGAATGCATGGCAAATTCATCTGAAATGAAAAAAAGACATTTTATCTTGGTGATATTTAGATGATCTCATGAACATAGTATCTGTAATTCAAACATATCAAGTATCAGCTTATTGGCAATGTTAAGGCTCCTTTTTTTTAACTGCTACAGCTAATGAATATCAACCTGAGTGAATAAATGAAGAAAAAGAACATAAATCTCAAAGCTGGTGAATCAATGTGCATTACTCTAATTAACTGCTCCATGGACTATATGTATTAAACAGAAAACCAAAGGTCCAATGCTCCTTAGTCCTATCTCTCTCATACCAGCCATAACCAAAATATCTACATCGAATGAATGCTAACGTACAAGCTGAATTTTCTAAATACATGTTTTTGTATCCATCATTGTCCATCCAAGCTTACAAGGAAATCAGGGGCTTCTCCATTTGTAGTTCGAGGGCCAACAATTGCAGTTAACTGAAAACTGCTTTGCCAAAATAATAGGGTTGTTCATCTCTAATTTACCCTTCCTTTGGTTATCTAATCTTCGGGGAAAAGGAAATAAAAAGGAGCGGGCACTCAACAATCTACATCTAATACCATGGACAGTACTATATACCAGCAACAGGAAGTGTATCTTGCGCCAATCCTAGTTTTGATCCCTTTGCATTAGCAAATATTCATCATCGCCTAAGTGCTATTCCTAATATATGAGTGCAGCTGATGGTACCAAAAAAATGTCTCACATGTAAAAAGGAATAACAAAGGGGGTGGCATTAAAATTTCTATGTGCTCCTATCTGCTAATGTTTCACTCTCAAGAAGTTTCCATAATTTATTTAACCATTCAGCACCAGGTCAGCAAATATCGACCTAAGGGCAGTCCCAATGCTTGAAACCATGACTAGTTTCTAATCTTCTAAGACACTATGATACAAACTACAGTTTCTAATCCATGGTTTTTTCGTGTGGGACCAGATCAAATCGTGACCAATCATTTTCATTCCCTTCCTGCACATGCATTGGCTGTTTCTTCTAAGACACTATGATAAGAAATCAAGTTCGCTACAGCGCATCTTTTGCTAGTTTCCTCGGCTTTGGACCTCGTGAAGAAATAGTTTCCTCATGAAGAAACCGTTTCCTTATCTCTCCTTTTTAATTACTATACCATGTCACCAAAATACTTACATGGCAAACCTAATTAATGTAAAAAACTATAGCATTGAGACTGCTCTAACCTTGCCATTTCTCAAGCCTCCTTGCCAATTTCAGTTAGGCCTTAATTTTGTAGGTCCTGGTTATCAGATCCCTATGCAACGCATTGTATCGATCAGCATCAAGTCCCCAAAGCTTCTCAACTGACGTAACTAAATTTCACTACCTAATTAACTATTCGCAAGTGAATCGTGGCTAGCCTGCCTGGAACAGCCGCATAAGCTCAAATTAACTGATGGAGAAAAAAAGAAGAAAGAAGGTAGCAGAAAGAAAACTAAGCGTGGGATTCGGCCGACGAGCCCTGCCACCGATGCAGAATTCGTGCGGGACGCCCAACCCGCGAGCACCGCTTCAACCCCACCGACTCCGCCTACCGCAACATCGCTTTCGACCCGAGGTCGTACGTGTTGGACAATGGGCTACGAGCTGAGGCATTTTTTTTTTGAAATTTGTAGATATACACAGTTCAGTACCGTATTGTCATCTTATTTCTAAAGTGAAGTTCTTGCTATCATATGAAATATAGAACACATAAAACGAGTATGACACGAGAAGAACTTTGGCTAGATACTCGTGTGCGTATATTCGTGTTTTTTTATTTGAAAAATTATGTGACTTGTGTTTCATCTACGTTTTACACTACATCGAGTCTGCCCTGCTTTTTTGTTTTTATTAAGCCTATCAAATCTAACTGTAAGTCTTTCGTATAACCAATTAACTCTATTGTATAATGTTATTAGTACAATGTATTACTTGCTGTTAGTATTGATTTACGCAGACACAAGCGATGAGTCTGCTTCCTCGATCCATGGCGCCTTGTCTCAGGCCTCGAACCCTGGATCCGACTTTTACTTCAACAACTCTACCTCACGCTCGCCAACCACCATCCGCACTAACCCATCGCCGCCTCCAAGGATCCGGCCCAATGCGTCTACGGAGACCATGTTGAGCGAGTCCTTCCACGTGGTGGTGGCGCACGGCTCCAACCTCACCGTCGTCCCCCATGGTTCTTGGGCTCGGAAGCGGGTGACCTTGTGATCCAACCAACCCTCCCCTAGGCAAACGACTTCGGCAAGGCGATATGTAGCAGAACGCAAGGCAATCGGGTAGGTGGTGGTGGTGGTTAGGGTTAGGGCTTGGCGTTTAGGAGAGGAAGATGCGTTGAGGAGGCGAGGAGAGGGCACAAGTGAGAGAGGAAGTGAGAGTCAAGGGAAACCTTATTCCTTTGTAGTGAGTTCTAGTCTTCTAGATGGGCTGAATAGTCCATTGGGACTGAGCATGTATTGAGCCTTTTCGAGTTGTAAGCTATTAATTTGCGCACAAGAAGAATGCGGCCCACTTCGTATTGTCCGTTTATAAACTCGAGATTTGAATTGCGGATCGGGATCGCGACCGTTGGAGGTTCGATCAGCATCAAACTTTTTCATAAAGGGTCTCACAAAGCCCAAGTCCCCAAAATTCTGTAAAAAATCTCCAAATCGCAGCACAAATCAGACCAAAATTCTTCAGAAGTGAAGGGAAAATTCATGGTAGTGAGTCCGTCATCTTCTGCCGTGGCATGTGTATATATGCACGTAGCACAGGTTAATTAATGGAGGTTTTTCGCCTGTGAATTAGTCGCGCATTTTTCATTTCGAAACTCTGCAACTTCATTTTCACTTCACAATTGCTATGTTCAACTGGCGATCGATGCAACCAGTAGTGAAACTTGGCTCAAGATTTATTTGGGGACAGGGATTAGGTGCACTCAGACTCAAGTATCTCTCAGTGCAAACGTCAGCTTTCTGAAATTTCCTTAGCAACCGCAACCAAATCCACCTTAAATAATTGCATTACACAACTACTCAGCTAGCTTCACACTGAGCTTCATTACTTAAGATGATGAGGATATAATACATGCCATGTGTAACCATGTGATTAATTCAACGATGTTAACCCCACCTCTCCCCGAGGGGGCAACGATGTTAACCTTATGAGCTTGTGAACTGTCCTCGGTTAAAGGTCGATCCTTTTAGCGTTAGTGAGTGAATCAACTCATACCTGCTCACCGAGAAAAAATGGAGAAGGATCGACACCTTATATATATAATTTACTTAATCTTTTTTCAAAAGTTTTGTGACACACAATCTTCTGAAACCTAATTGTCTCACTAGTAGGAGGTTTGGTCGCCAACAATGACGGCCCAAGACCAAGAGAGCAACATGTACTTTCTGTCTCGTCAATATCATGCCCTCAAAATTCAGCAAAAAGGAACTGTGCTGGTAAGTGCAAACGTGGTGGTGCAAAAATTAATGGATGATCCATGGAAGCAAACATTTGCATTCAGATATATTCAGAGACTTGGCGTTTATGTTCTATCATCAGTGCAACAAGAATCAAATTATTCTCATGAGCTACTCCGCTCCAGCCTTAATTTGGACTACTAATAAGAGTATTACACAGATGTTTCTACGTGCAATGCTGATAAGCTAATTCTTCAAAACACTGCAGCCTTCATACAAAAGAACGAATTTTCGATACGTAGGACATGCATGTAGAAATGTGTACGCAAAGCTTACAAAATTCAGAGATAGATCAGCGTATACACGCGTATAGCATGATGCATTATGGCGTCATAGGAAATCAGTGATGAAGGGGTCGTCGGGGAAGAACTCCGGCCAAGGGAGGGGGCTGCTCGCGCCACCACCGAAGCTGGACGCCGTAGCGCTGCATCCGTCCGCCGGGTTCGCAGCGTCGGAGAGGTCGGTGAGGGGAGGCAGCGAGCCACCGTGGCACGCGAACTCATCAGCGCCACAGCTGATGAGGAGCCCTTGGCTTGCTTCGTCGCTTACGGGCACCTCGGACAAAGTGCATGGCATCTGGTGGTCACCGGCCGTCGACACTGGGACACCAGGGGTTCCCTGAGGTGAGCAGACGGCGACGCCAACAGCTGCTTCGCCGTCAGGCGCGGAGATGGCGGCGCTGGAGGCGCCGGCCGAAGCGATGGTTGTGGCCGCCGACTGGAGGAGGCACTGCAGGTACTGGAGCTTGGCGGCCTGGATGGCCACGTCGGCGCCGGCGTCGGCGCCAGCGCCCTGCAGATGCACCGCTGCCGACGGGTCGGCGTCGAGCTGGTCGCGAAGGGTGGCGAGCGCGATGAGCTGCGGCAGCGCGGCGAAGAAGTCGGTCCTTGGGCGGTGCGTCATGGGGTCGAAGCCCATCTGGATGAGCCGCTTCTTGAGGTGCGTGTTCCAGAAGTTCTTGATCTCGTTGTCCGTCCGCCCCGGCAGGTGCGTCGCGATCGCCGACCACCTGAAATTCAATCCATGCTCTTGCATGTTTAGATAACCAGAGAGATCGACGCGATCGATCGAATCGAATCGGCCAAATGGAGAGGGCGGTGGTGCATTGATCGATCGATCGGTACGAGACGTACTTGTTGCCGAGGATGGAGTGGAGGTGGAGGATGGTCTGCTCCTCCTCCTGGGAGAATTTGCCCCTCTTGATGTCCGGCCTCAGGTAGTTGGTCCACCTCAGCCGGCAGCTCTTGCCACATCTGTTCAGCCCTGCGATCGCCATGCAGCAGCAGGTGCTCAAGGATTAGAACAGACTCAGATGCTAGCTAGGTATGCACAGACTCTCTGCACCATATCAAGGCTCAATCTGAAAGGAACTTAGCATGTTCGGACAGGTGGCATGCACATCTCGGGGTTAGTACGGTATAGAGAACCACACACTTGTGTGCTAGCTAATTCATCAAGTACTAAGAGAGTAAACGATTGGGTCAGTTGCAAGGCACTCTAAAAATTCTAAAATCATCTGAATGCAGATAGCTGCAGTGGAGTTGGTGGTGGTTTAGCAGTCTAAATTCTCCGCAGATGAAGAATGGTTAACTGTACCAGCAAGCCTCGGGAGGGTCCTCCAGCTGCCATGGCCATTCTTCTGGATGTACTGGAGCAGCTTCTCGTCCTCCTCTGGGGTCCACGGGCCCTTCTTGAGGCCACTGTCGTCGCAGCAAGGAGATCTTCCCATGCTAATTGACGATGAACTGAACTGAACTGAAGTACCACTGATATATAACTGACTACAGATGATGGGCTTCTTCAAGCTTGAAGTGGTGGCCACCGGAAGGACAAGGGGCTGATTGCTTATATACTGGCTGGTGCCTGTGACCTTTGTCCCCTACTTGTGGTTCTTGTCTCGTTATGTGTAGGATCGCTCTGCTTTTTCTATTGCCAATGTGCAGCGCTTTCTAGTGCAGAAGAGGACTTTGTTTGTCTGCGCACGCGAAGGGAATGGAATTTTCAGCCAGAGCCTAGAGTGTAGCATGGTTCTTGTCCTACTGAAAGAAATTGGGTATGGTTTGTCTACTTGCTCTAGCTGACTAGCTCCAAAATTCAGACAAGACAGGAGCTGGTAGCAGCAGTAGACTACTAATAGAATAACTGTAGTGCCCACAAGCATGGCCTTTGAATCTGCATGCTGATAAGAACACTTCTTCAATTGGCGTCTACATATGTATGCACAAGAAAGATGCCTGGTCATATACAGAAATTTCACAGATTCTCAGGCAAACAAGAAGTCGATGTCGATGTGCACCAACGTATTTGTAATCTTAAATGCTTTCAAGACATGTATATTTTTTTTTCTCTGCAGTATATAAGCATCCTACAGTCATGTAATACACACTGCTATCTACAGTGTAGCATCTAAGTATGCTAGAATTCAGAAGCAAATACACCTTGCGTTTGTGCATGGTTGGTTACGTGGTGTAACACTAGATGACAATTTCTCATTGCATACATGCAGCATATAATATATAATGATTGGCTGAGTTCATGCAGGTTGGCGCGTAGCAGATTGGCCTCTGCCTGCAGGGGATACCTGCAGTCAAGGTGAAGCAACTGGGCGGCTTTTGTCAAGCGTCTTCGTCTTTCTTCAGAAAAATAATGAGAGGAGGACTGATCCAAGGTCAGCAGAAGCAGCTCCCGTCAAATCTGAAAGATTTCTCACCCTCGCTTTGCGAAATGGTTAATTACGAGCGTCATTATGGATTGTTTCCATGCATATGTTTGTGCGCTAATTTGTACACGTGGGGACAAATCGACCCATGCACGCAAACGTAAGATTGTTTCTTCAGATCACCTGTCCCACCCTCCCCCTAAAGGCCTGAACTTTTCTTTGCATTTCTGCATTGCATTGCTCCTTGAGTCCTTGCATTCGTCTGTCTCTCTGCACACGCAATGCTGATCTAAGGTCAGGCTCTCTAAAGACCAGAGTAGTCGAATACCAATGTGTGGTCAAATACCAATGAGTGGTCGAAAATCAATGTAGTCGAATAAGACAATGTGGTCAAAATAAAATTTGTATAATGGAATCAAACAATACGGCTGAAATAAGATCTGTGTGGTCGAACCAAACAATGTGATCAAAATAAGACCAGTGTGATCTTACAAGACTAGTAAAAGTAGGGGATGAATAGAAATTTCAGCACTATTTCAGGAACGACAAATCTATGTAACTTTTGATTCGTAGATTCAATGACATGCAAATTTGCAGCAATCTTCTCTAGGATATTATGAACCTATTCCAATAAACGATTATGAAAAAGTATAGCACATCACATACCAATATGAGATACTACTATAGAAAGCCATTGCCAAAACAAGGAATAAATAATAAAAGCAACAATAAAAATTATAAGGGAATTAAAACTTTAAGAGTACTTTATTAAAAAACCAGCGGAAGTTGAAATAAAAGTTTGAAATATAGGACCAGTCCACTTCTAGCCAGATGAAGAACAAATGAAATAGCGTAAATAGTGGCAAGCCACGGTGCGGAAAACTCGAGTGCTTCGACCTATACATGATGCTATCACTTCACTGGCCTTTTACCTGAGAATGAAAAATCAAGTGTGAGATTTAAAAATCTCAGCAAGTACCCAACAACGATCACAATAAAGTGAGTGTAAATGACAAGTAATGCAAGTAAGTAATTAACACAGATTAATTACAGTGAAATTAGATTACCAGAAACACTATTACAGACTGGGGATGGAGATAACGGAATGGTGGAGTTATTTAGCAAGTTATGGTAACGACATCGGTGATTACTTCTCACATACCTGATTATACGAGAGGAATCAGGCACAACGCTGTCATCGACTATATAACCTCAAACGGAGTGTAATATCTTGAGTAACGAAAGCATACGCCCCCCATACGTTACCAGGTGGGTGAAAATATCCCCTATATATGAAAAACCACAGGGCATGTAACTATTATATTGTTAACAAGTTATATGGTATGAATTTAAGGAAACTATGGAAAGACTAAGATAAGAGTATGAAAAGTGAAAAGATTTACTAAGGCTAGAAATGGAAAAGTACGATTCCCCATGTGAGAGCGATATGGAATGAATTTAAGAGAACTAAGAGAATGCTAAGATAATGTTATGATAAGTGTAAGGATTCGTTAAAGATTTAGAATGGAGAAGCATTAGTCCCGATGAATGGTTATATGAAATGATAACATTGCGATAACAGTCTAGGAATTATTCTAAAAGAGGTATTATAATATAGCTCACACAAAGAGTTGACAACCAACTAAGTTTTATTACGTGATAAATGATTATTAGTCAACTTAACAATTATATATATATATATATATATATATATATATATATATATATATATATATATATATATATATATATATATATATCGGTCATGACTCACATAAGAAATTATATCAGCAATATATCACGATATCAGAAAGATAAATATAGAAGCCTGATATTAAAATATTGCTAGTGGTTTAAACCTAAGTCTACAATATGATTATCAACTATCCTAACCTAGAACATCATAGTATGAATCCAATATTAAAAGTCCATACCTAGGCAAGCATTAGTAGTATGATAACAACCAGGCAACATTAATAATGTGATAATAACCAGGTAGTATGAGTGATATGATAATAACCGGGTAAATATTAATGATATGATAATAGCTAGACAAGCATGAGTGATATAATAATTGTACTCAACAGCAAAGATGACAAGTAATCTGGAAACATATGGTATATGAAACGAAAAAGGTTATGACCGCAAAGTACTTGCCTTGAGAACGTTCAACGGACTCGCTGCACGAAGGATCAGAGGTGCGCAACTACCCTAACTTTCCCTCAAATGTTGCGTGCAAACCTTCAAGATGGAACAGAGACGGATCAGATGATGCTAAGACAAATTTTGGAAAGACAGATGAAAGTGTAATCAGTCAGAAGAATTCGTGTTGGCTAAGCCTTCATTGCGCGAATCGTCATTCGGCCGTGCGAACCATGCCTTGCTGCACGAACCAACGAAATACCACGCAAACACGTGATTCGTCCCCGTGCCTGACCGACCGAACCACATGACCGTGAAAAATGGTCACTAGCCGCTCCGGCCACCGCCACCGCCGGCTGGCCGCTGCTGCTTGCGCCACTCTGCTACAATCACTCGGCCACCCGCGCCATGCATTCCGTGCGGCCAAGCTGCCTCGACCAGCTACCGTGTCAAGCCGCCATGGCCGGCCACTTGCGCCTCTGGCCGTCATTGTCGCAGACCATCTGACCATTAGCGTCGCTTTCCAGTCATGCGTCTTGCCCAATTGGCGTCGCCTCCAGGGCACGGCGCCGCCGACCTGCACCCACCATGGCTTGCCACCGCCACGCCCACTTGCACAGCTGTCGCGCCCGTGCTTTGCCAAGCCGCTGCGCTGCGTCCCAACTGTGCTGCCTGCCATGGCAGTCCAGCCGCCACCGTCGCTTGCTGCTGCTGCGCGGGAGCTGCCGTCGCCTGCCGTGGCAGCCCGACCGCCTACCATCGCCTGCCGTGGCCCTTGCGCTAGCTTCACAGAGAGAGAGAGAGAGATAGATGGGAGAGAGAAAGACAATAGATTGAAATACACATTGGGGAGAGATATAGAGAAAGATATTGGTTTTTGAACGCTGTAGTTCCTTGCTATTTTTCAGGGTGCTACAAAAATATTACCAAAATTGAGACCTTTTTTCAGTTCTAAGACAGATCGCACCAAAACTGATTAAAAATCTAAATCGGTGAATACGACTTACTCAAGAATGGATGATGGTCAAGATGGCTCTACATATATTTTCAAATATCATAGCAAGTTAAACACCAACGAAATCAAGCCAAAGACCCCAGATCAAGAAATAACCTAAAAGATTAAAAACATGCAAAAGCAGAGTTTCTTGATTAATTTGTTACCGAAGTGCCTAGATGGGTGAAGATAGATTTTCTTAGATTAGCTCTATCTCTTATACGTTTTTGGTATAATAAGATCAAGAAGAGGGATGAGAGGAAAGAAAAAACCATCTAAATCAAGAGCAAATCAATTAAGACAAAATATATCTATGATGAAGCACAAAGATTGATGTATTGTTTACTTGAGGAGGTAAGTTTTACAGCTACTCCACCTTGAAGGACAAAGAGCATGTAACACACTCAACTCTCAAACTCTAACTCTAGATATGAGAGCACAAGAGAGATAGATTTAATGGAGATACCTACAAGTCTCCATCCCAACTCCTTTTTATAGATGGGCTAGCCAGACACATCCCCTTAGTGGATACCATCCACTTAACACAATGGAAAAAATCCGTTAACCCCCACACACGGGTTTTATTCATACATGTTTATTTATACACGTTTTTCAAAACGCATAAATCTGAATCCAATAAATCCTTAGCCTTAATCTATCTTAATCAAATCAACTCCACCTTAACCTAAACCGCTCTTTCAAACGCCACACATGCACCGCAGTTTTGATCCAAGATAGTTTTCGATATTTTGGTCAAGCTACCAAAATATCCTTTATTGACCTAGTCATTACCATCCCTTACAAGCAATCGTCATGCTCACCATGTGCAGGTGTACCACTAACTTGCCATGTGTCGCTAAGTCTTTCCCGTCCTGGTTCCACTGAACCACGGCTCGTTTGATCTGTTCAAGCCACATGGTGCAATCTCGCCATTCGAACTTGTCTTCAATATTTCGTCTTTCTCATGGTATATTTGAGTTCACCATCTCACCCAACATTCTTGATCGTTCTGGGTCTCAGATTCTCCATGAGCATAGTCTCGATCATCGCTATCGACCATGGTCAATTCCAAGCGACCCTGCACATCCAAAGACAAAGAAATTTTTTTGAGGTATAAGTTCTTCACAACTTGACCCACGTTAGTCAAAACATGTATCATAAAATCTTAATGTAATGATCCACGTCACCCAAACTTAATCCATAACTTAAATCATAAAATTCTAAATTTCTGTCAAAAACCAATCCAGACAAAGTACAAACTTTATAAAATCACTTGACCACTCCACAAAACTTGCAATAGTTCATCACATCAATAACTTAGACCTTCCCACATTATCCTTCAAATTCGTCTCGGATACTTGTTCCAAATCAGATCCTTCGAAGTATCAACACAAAATGGTCCACCAAACCTATTTGAGTTGAGCTTAAGCTTGCATGATATCGGGATAGCTCTAGAGAGCGCACTTTTTTTTTACTTCGAGTTAGTTGTCAACCGGCATGTAACGCCCCCGTTTTCGGGAACAGGAGCGTCAAACGCCCTGCAACAGCCCAGGAGTTCTGTTGTGGACAGAAGAAACATCGAGCCTGCTTACGAACATTTAAAAGGATTAGTTTGGCAGAAATATGACCTATTGGTCAATTTTAACATTTTTATGGGCGTTGAAGCCCAAATTATACCTTACAATCAGAAGATCCGAAGAAAACTCCCACAGGAACGCCTGGGTGCGGTCGTAACCCTAAAACGAACACTTGAAATGCACTGACTTCATCTGGTATCTGGGTGGGGTAATATAGCAAGTTTGAGTACAACCAACCGTACTCAGCAAGTCACAATGGTAAATCCCAATTTACTATATGCACATAATTTCAAAGGAAGGGAGTATACTGGTTTTAATATTTTATGTTGATACAGTTTTATTTGTGAACGGTTTACAACAATAAACTCCATTATACTAAAATTAGGAATTGGAGGGTCTCAAAACATTTCTTGTTCATCTTACTCAGATTAAAATACCTGAAAACTACTTATACCTTGCTACTGGATTCACCCATCAAACACAGCTTCATTAACCGGAAGCACGGTGTATTCGAATACCATTTAATTTCACTCTGCAGAGTTACTCAGCTTTACCCACAAGATTTCTCAATTACTAATGTCATACGATTTACACGCTCTGCTAGCGTGCGACTGAATTGAGAAAACAAGATCTTTCGCCGCTCACTTTAATATATAGACTCTATCCGGTAGATCTTCACCAAACTGAGTATCCACGGGCCTCGGCCAATGTGGAACACAACAATGACCGCACAAGTTTCGTGAAGACCCTACCGTTGTGTGTACGGCGAGACCACGCCCAAATACCACATTTCAAACTCCTGTAGGGGTTCAATTAAACTGAGCAGTTAACGAACCAGGACTGACAGTTCAATACTTGTGGTTGAGCGATTACTGTGTTCTATACTCAGCATAAGGGTCTAGTCCTTACATTCTCCACCGAGACTGCCAACCACGATCGGGTCCCGTCCAATACTTGTATCGGCATCCGACTGCTGCACTTCTCCACCGTAGGGTTGGGTGTGGACTCGTCCACTACTTGAGCAATTAACAGTAATGAAAATAGCATAAATAAATAATATTGAATTTATGGGTTCAACATGTTCAAGGATTTGCAACTTGCCTCGCTGAGCTGCAACCTGGACAATCTCGTAGTGCGCGGAAGCTTGCTCCGAACCTTGCACCACCGTCTCGGACTCCTCGCAAGCTATTGCCAAAAAAAGCACACAAATAAGAAACAAATAAGAAAGTTTATTTTTAAATAAACTAGAAAAGAATAAAAGAAATACATTAAATAATTGCAAAAATAGTTGAGGAGCTTGGACTTGAATTTTTGGGAGTGGAATGAGGTGAAATGGATATCGGATATGGAATCGGTGCAACGAAATGAATCAAATGAGGTATAATTCTCAAGAATCGGCTCTGAAAAATGCAAAAGGGGCACTGTTCATTGCACAGTGTTGGGCTAGCCCGGGAAGACACGCGGGAAGGTGCGGGCGCGTTTGAACGGCGGGTGGGCCAACGGCCTCAGCCCACGCACGGCGCGCGCTCGCTGTGCTTCGGCCTAGGCAGGAAACGGTCGGGCGGGGTGGCCGTGGGATAGCGAAGGAACGGCCCAGGGGGTGCCACATTGACGTCCTCGCGCGTGGCTCAACAAGGGACAGCGCATCCGCGCTTGGCACCGACGGATCGAGAGCCGACGGCTCAGATGGAATCAAGCCGATGACTTAAGTCATCTTCTTCCTCCTCCCGCCCGACAAAACGAGAGGGACAGAGCTTCGCCCTTCCTCGCGATTTGGCCAAGGGAGTGGGTCAATGAGGCCATGACCGGCATTGAGAGGTGCAGGAAGGTGGCGAGAATCCAATTGTACGCTTAAACCAAGGTGGGAGCTCAAGGTGGCAGTCGTCGGAGGGGAAGAAGAAAGAGGAAGAGGTGGCGGCTCGGGGAGGATGTGAGAACGTTCAAGCAGCTTGAGCCCCGGTTTCACCATTTACAGAGGATAGAGATCACTGGAGAGGCACTGGCTTGGCTCGGGAGCAGCTCAGGGAGGCTGGCATCGGGAAGGGGCGGCGGCCACAGAGGTGAGCACGGTGCGGGACCAGCCAGTGGATGCAAATGCAAAGTCGAGTTGGGGCTTGCGATTGCGGGGTGACAGTGGTGCTAAAGCCGGAAGTGATTGGGTTTTCGTCGGTGGAAGAGGGAGATCGGGTGTTCGGCTCACCGGACCAGGGGATGGTGGCGGCGGCGCTAGGGAAGGTGGGAGCTCAAATTGATTGCTCGGGGAGGAAGATGGGAGTAGCAGGAGCTCACTGGAGGGAGCAATCGGGTTATATTAACTCGAAGAGGCGGGGAGCTGAGGAGGGGAGATGGGTGGCCATAGCGCACGGAATTGAAGGCCGAGGGGACTTTGCTTGGAGGTGAGGACGACCATGCCAGGTTGGTGGGCGTTGTCCCCAGGGGATTGCGGGGAGGGGAGCTTCGGGAAGCAGCGATGGCGAAGAACCGGTCCGGAGGGGGCGCCGAGCGGAGGGGGCGCGCTGCACCCGCTGGACGCGAGGGAGGGGCGAGGGGCGATTGGAGCACGGACGTGGAGGTGGGGCCCCTGGCAGACGCTGACGCAGGGGAGGCGGCAAGTTGGCACAGCCATCACGAGCACGGCACGGGCGAGGGCGGGGCGCACGGCGTGCGCGCGGCGCAAAGAGGGGAGAAGGCGGCTTCGGTCGTGACGCCAAAGGAGAGGAGGAAACGGGAAGGCAAGGGAGATGGGGGCACAAATCTCAAGGCAAGGATCAAGGGTCAGGATTGCAACCGAAAATAGACAAAGAAAATGCAATGAAGTTCAAATTTTTGTTTTGAAGTTTTGAGTTGTTTCACGGCACATGAGCGGTGCTTCTATACATCACCCTTTAAATGCAAATTGTACAATTTTGAAGTAAGGAAAGGGGTAAATAATTACTATCCATCCTTTATTTATATTTTAATATTTATATAACATTTAAATAGTGATATATAGAAGCATCTCCTGACACATTTGTCAACCCCATGCCCTGACAATACGTGACCGTACATTAATTTTTTCCCTCTCAGACTGCAAATGTCCAAATGCTCAACTAATCTATCAATGCGACCTGATGAAGGCACATGTGAAAGTCAGACCTCCGTGTTTGCATCTGCATGCATGCCAATTGCTATGCATCTAGCTTGCATGTTCGTACGCAACGCAGAAGTCATTGTGTATTAGTTGACCGTATTGACAGTACGAGTTAAGATTAATTTCATGTATAAAATACGGCAGTTGCTCGACAATTTTCAGAAAACCAGCACTCACAAAATTCTAAATTCTGTCATAGACAATAGTTGAAGATTGTACGGCACTTGCCAAGAATTTACACGGTACATTGCGTCATGCTGCTACCTAGTGTAGAGACCCGTATATACGGCAGCTTTGTAGACCACATGAGCTTTAAAATACTTGTTATTGTTAAGAGTATTAGAGATATAATAGGATTGCTTCAGTTGTTTCCTTATATGTCTAGATTTTCTTATCCGTATATAGCATATTCCCCTGTAATATTCTCTTGTACTTCCTGTATATATTGCCCATTTGATCTCTTCAATATACACACAATATTCATAATATGGTATCAGAGCAAGGTTAAAATCCTAATCTCGATCTCAATCTACTTCCGCTGTTGCTGCCTCCGGGAGGATTGATCTTCGCTTCCAAGGGCGGCCACTTCTCCGAGTGACCACCTCCTCGCAGACGGACATGGACACCACCAGCTCTTGCCTCGTCCCGCTCAGATTTGCCTCAATCTTGTCGATCTCCTCAATGGGGAAGGAGGAGAGGGCGAAGGGGAAGTCGTGGCCGGAGTGCATCAACTCGTCGAATCCGTTCCACGAGTGCTCCGACTTCTGCCTCTGCAAAATTGAAGAGGCCAAGCGGCGCCTCGACGACTCGACGAAGCGGCTCCCCGAGGAGCACATCGTCCACCCCGACTGCATCAACGCGTCCAATCCCTACCACGACTGCTCTGAGTACTGCTTCAAGAGGATCGCCGACGCCAAATTAGGATTGGAGCGTGGGGAGCAAGAACTGCCTGCTGGAGGTTCCGGCAAATCTAACGTCGCTCCAGACCAGGCTGATGCTGATGCCAGACAGCAGGATGCTAGCGTCTCCTCCTGGTCCGACCTGATTGGCGACGTCCTCGGCCGGCTGCCGTCTTTTGCCGACTGCGTCGGGATGTGCGCTGTGTGCCAGTAGTGGTGCGTCACATGCCGCCGCCACTCGACGGTCCCGAACCCTCCCATGCCGTGGCTGGCCATGGCCGGGCACTACGGCCGTCATCCACCGCGTCGCCCTGCCGGAGGACGCCCGTGCCACCTCCTGCCGCGGCTCGTTCGAGAACTAACTGGCCCTCGTTCCGCCGCAGGCCCCGACCCTAGGGTCCCAGAGCCGGCCTTTCCTGCTAGAAGCTTTCTCCATGGAGAGGATATTGCTGCTGCCCTGGACGGAAGAACAAGGCAAGATAACCAAGATTGTGCTGTCTTCAGCGCCTAACTTGGGGAGTTTTGTCGCTGCTGTGGATTTTGTGTTTTTTGTTGGCCTCTAGTTAGCTATTGTTATTATTTTTTTCATTTTGAGTCTTCCGTTTGCTTCCATCCTAAATCTGTAGCTTCTCTCTTTCAGTTCTTCAACACCGTACGAGTCCACAAATTTATTATCAGTCATAGAAGTCTAGGAATTTTGTTTTGCATGATAGCAGCCGCCGTTCTTCTTTCTGAGCCGCGTGCAGATCGTAGAAGTCGTTATGATGCCGCCGCTTCTTTAGCCGTCGCTCCGAGCTTTTAAGACCGCCGTGCTTCTTCTGCACCTTGTGCACTGTGCCGCCGTCGTCTTAGGCTTCGATCTGCGACGCCATGCTTCTATCTATTCCTCTTCGGTTTGATTTGACAGTATTTTTCAATGGCTGCACGCTACGATGACATCAAGACTCGAACTTCGGATTTTTTTACTATTTTAGTGACAATTTTTTCAAATGCAATACTATTGCATACGCTTTGCATTTGAAATGGGTGTTAAGAGTATTAGAGATATAATATGATTACTTCAGTTATTTTCTTATATGCCTAAGTTTCCTTATCCGTATATAGCATATTCCCTTGTAATATCCTCTTGTACTCTCTATATATATTATCCATTGAACTTCTTCAATATATACACAATATTCATAACAGTTATGTTGCTGCAAACAAATCTGTCATGTACTAGTTAATTAACTAACATGTTTCCTGGTACTTCTTATATATACTATAATCCATTAAACTTAATTAGGTTGGGTTCCTATCATGTACACGTACGTGTTCCGGTTACATTTCGAATAGTGTTGAAAGTACATATAGTTTCTCCTCCTTAGTTAGTAGTAGACTAGTAGTTACTCAGTACAGTGCCCTGACTATAGCAACATATTGTTTGGAACTTGTGGAAGATTTGCAGATCTGGTGTTCATTATAAAACGCTGCAGGTGTGTACTCCATGATGATCTGCTGATTCTGCTCAGCTCAGTGGCCGAAGGCGACAAAAGGGATCGAAGGCTTGCATTTATGCGTGGTGTCAATATTGGTTTACTTGCTTACAGTTCTATATGCATGGATCTTTTGATAGTTTATTTTGTTTGTTTCGTAATGTTGTTGATATTTTGGATTTGATGCACCGAGGACGAAAAGAATGATACAGTGATGTGGTTGTTTTATAAGAAAAAAAGGTGTGAGTTAGCTAGAGTACGTAATTCCAAAAGTATATTTTAGTTGAGTGATTAGTCGATAGATGATCCTCTTACTACGTACCAGCAAGTACTTAAATCCCACACAGTTTATGAACCGAGCTATGTCTGGTGAATGTTTTTATAAGTAAAGAAGTCAAGATTCAAAGAAAACAAAGTTTGGCTTGCTACTTCGATCAACTCATAGTTCTCCCTGGCTCCCCCATAGCATTGCTAATACAAAAATACAATACAGTTACTTCAATCGAATAGTGTTGAAAGACACATTTCGATTGGCAGTAACAAAATAAATGCAGCAATAGCGCCCCAAAAAAAAAAAAACATGAAGGAAAAATGGCTAATTTGCACGTCCTCTAGTAGGAGTGTAGGACCCAGTTTCGTTGTTATGCTTTCTTGTTCTTTTGAAAAGTAGATCGGGTTGTTAGGAACTTAGGAAGAAGACTTTACTAGAACAGAATGGCCCATTGCATATTAGCTAAAAAAATAACTCTATAAGGAACTAACCTGTAGAATGTTTTCTCCAAAAAAGATTACAAAATGAAAATTATGAGGCCTTAATACTACTATCCATGTAGATATTCACCAGGATTCCGATTACAAGTCAATTTGCAGTTATTAGTCTACTTCAATCATATATGAGTTTGCCCATGGTTATACGATGGTTGGTTGCAGAAGATATCAATATGGATTGTTCAAGCTTGATGCCTAAAATTTATGGGATAAGGTAAACTTCATCTTAGGTAGAAAGGTGCTTGCCTTGCAGTTTAGTCTAAACTGCAATTTGATTAGTTAATCAAAAGGCTAATGCATGGAGCCAACTAAACCCACAACTACAAGAAGAGTAGCTAGGACCTGGCTAGAAACAGAATGGCATGAATAACCACTAAACAAGTCAATTGAGGTCCTTTTCTTCTCAGCCCCTTCTTTTTGCATGGCTGTTCCTGTGTGCTGTCCTAAACTTGCATCATTTGTTGTCGGAAACAAGCTAAGTACATTATATAAACTCATAAATCAAAGGTGTATGGATGGCCTAATGGCCTATTAACCAATGCTTAGCTATTGGCTTGTGATATTGCTGTCTGATTGCCTGCCTGGTGAAGTTTCCTTGTTTGATGGGCTACCCATCAAAAGAAATCTTTAGCAAGCAGTGACTACTTCCCCAAGAGTCTTATGTCACCAAATTAATTTTTATATATCGAGAAAGAACTGTAGCAATTAATTGAGCCCACCTAAACTGCTTGTTTCCTTGCACATTTGGGTTTCCGACCATGCTGCAGCAGCTAGAAAGGATGCACATTAGTTTCTGCCAGCAGAACAGAAGTCAACAAAGTCTAGCTGACGATCATGATTCAAAAAAATAACTAATTAACAGCAAGAAACGAAGGCCGGCAGTGATAAAGAATCTATGTTTTTCATTTCATTCCATTGCATTCTGTAATTATTGTTAACCTCAACAGCTACCCTCTAAATTATGCAAGTTATGAGTGCAAAGAAAGATAACATGTGATCAATGAGTGGAGTTGGTTTGATGCAAGACAGGAAAAAAAAACAAGAGTTGATGAAACAAAGGCAAATGGTTGACTTGATCTGTTTTAATAACAGGTATCATGGATTGCTCCCAAAGATGCAAGATATTCTTTGTAACAAATGTGCAAGAAGCTGTTTGCAAAAGTTGCAGGGGCTGTAGCATCTGCTTTGTTGGGCTTCTTCTTTGCTTGTCATCTTGTTATGTGTTAATTCGGAGTTGAGCATTCACATGAACCCGGTGGTTGACTTCAGGTAAGGTGGTGCTGCCCACATAGTTGGTTTGTTATGATTACAATCTTTTGTGACACTGATTGACTGATACTGGACAAGAACTCATGTTCCCGTTTGTGCCGATGATATATTTTATCATAGGGTATCTACTCTCTAGTGTGAACTGTAATGCACACCCTCTTTTTTTAGAACTTCAGTGTAACATGTTCATGCCACAGGCACATTGCTCTAATACAACTCCTTTCAAGCTCAGCCAATGCATCAACATTCTTACTCTGTTCCCGGTGATTAAAAACTGAAAAGCTTAAACTCATCAATATGATCGTACGAATTGTCATTCGAGGCAAAATAATTGCTCATGTGACCATGAATTCAAACAAACACTTGTCCGATTGTTACTGCCTTGTTCTTGCCTCATGTACGCTGTAATATGGGTGGGTTTATTTTGGCTTATGGTTTAAATATTTAAATTCTGACTGTTCATGAGAGATAGTATATACAAAAAATAGTTACATGCGATTTTAGTCAGTACAGCTGAAATCAGTATACTTTTTATTACAATCTTCATGTTGATCCCATCTAAAAAAATGTACTATTTAAAAGCTAGTTACTGTAGATCGTACATGTATAAATTGACTGAAAGTGAAAAAGAACTCAGCCTATAACAAATTAACATAACAGTTTGGTAATCCACTCGCTAGACCAGCTAGCTTCAGTCTAGTGGAGCCCAGCGACCTGGGTCCAACTCTAAACGACTTCAGCTTCCAATTTTTTTGTTTTCAGTTTAGAGCCTGTTTTTTACGACTTTTAAAAGTAGTTTTTGCTTTCCTACAGTATTTTACTTTCAAACGAAGTATTTTTTCAAGACAAAGTTTACAAGTTCATTATAGTATACGTTAAAAGCCCAACATCTGTTGATGAGGACAACCCCTTGTCGTCAACCTCTCTACATTCTCCGACTATTCATGAAGCACCAAAAGGCTCAATTACTCGAGCGAGAGCCAAATTTTTAAATAAACAGATTAATTTGTTTATTAATGAATTTCTTTGTATTAATGAGAATAGTATATTACCTCATGCAAGTTCTTTGTGCATTCTTAGGTTTAAATACATTGAAAACTTTGGAAACATGAGGAAGAAGATAGAGACTGGGAACTTAAGCCATTGAGATCCACATCAGCGGCTCATACAACCGGATCAAGTTATCCATCAAAGACAAATGTCCATGCGCATGATTGAATGGACTGTAGGCCTGCGTGCCATTGCATTGCCGGTTGGTCATGTAAACATAGCTAGCCAATTAATCTCTCTGCTGATTCGTTTGCCAAGCCCAAGGCCCATACATGCCGCCGCCATATAAAAAGGGGTGGACAGCAACAGGAAGGGAGGACTAGATTTTGGAGAAAAACACATTACGGGAGAGAAGTTCATGGGAAAAGTAGTACGTGACGTGAGGACTTTTGGAGTGCTTGGTGCATGAACTTTCTATACACATTTGATCTTTTGATAGCTAATTAAACTTCAATAGAAACCTTTGAGAGTTCTTGCAAACAGAGATCGTTCAACCTTTCCGCTGGAAATTGGGAGCGCGATAGAGCTTCACTTGGTGGTCGTGGAAGTCCAGCGCGTGTGATCTTGCGAATTAAAGAGCGTTCGTTCTTGCATTGGCAACGGAGGATCGCTACGATTCGAGAGGCTACACGTGAGTATCCAATCCTATGTCGAGAAGATCGGGCGACCCCGTATCATCTGTACCAGTCAAAATCGCAAGCGAGTATTTTTCTCTCTGTAATATCTCCCATGAACATGTCAAAATTCAAAAATTTCGGACATAAGCCATAAGCCAAAAAAAGAACATACCCATAAGCTAGAAGCCACTTGAAATGCATCGGCTTTTAATTTTGACTTATTTTGTGTTTTTTGGTTTTTCCAACTTTCTTGTCTTTTTCTTTTTTGCTCTTATTCTTTTGCATTTGTCTGTGATGATATAACGGTTTTTTTCTTAATTTTTTTTAAAAAGCTAATAGTTGTTATAGTATAACTTTAGCCGAAAGACAAAAACCATACTCAAAAACTTAAATTACAAACAAGTTAAAGTGGGGCCTAACCTCACCAAAACGCGACTGGAAAAGCAAAGAAAACAACAGCTACGATTCGTGTCCCCCTTGACTTCACACTCGCTTTCTACACGGACACGTACCGTGCTTGCACGACGACTTCAGCAATTTTTTTCTTTGGAAAGAGCTTAATCTATTTCCGATGACATAGCAGTGCTGTATGTAATTGCACTGTGAAACAACTCAACAAGTAGTACGAGTTATTCACAAGATTATTAACCAACACATCATGCTAATCGCTAAAATCGTCATCATCGTCAGCTTATATAGGAAATAAATCCAGGTGCTCGAGCGATCCAGCGAGCACAACTGCATAACTGAAAGACCAGTGCTCTACGCCTCTTACGCATGCCAAGACTGTGGGTCTGTTTTTTTTTTTTTGCTGCGGCTGATGGTTTTTGGCTGCAGCTGATGGTTTTTTGGCTGTTTGCGATAGAGATTGTGGAAAAAGAGATACTCGCTTGTGATTTTTGATGGTACAGATATTAGTTTTTTAATATGTATTATAATTAACTTGTAAACTTTATCTTTAAAAAATACTCTGTTTAAAAGTTAATTACTGTAGCAAAAATTAAAAATAACTTTTAAAAGTTGTAAAAGAACACAGCCTGCTTGTATTATTAACCCCTTGTTAGCTGTGACTCTACTTGTACCACCATCTCGCACTGTAATTTATTTAGTTTTGGACTGAATTGGCGCCTGCACCAACACCTAGATATTAATGTCTTCCATGCATGCATGCGCGTCTTCAGATTAACGGTCGGATGATCGCGTTGGTACGAACGATACGTACCAGAGCAGCGGCAGCAATGCGGCAAATCTCCCGCTGATAAGCGCGCCGCGTGCTGCCGCGAAGCATAGCGCGCATGTGGGCGCAGCGCCGGCAGCCAGGCACATCAGCGCACCAAACGCACGGAAGGCCACACGACACACGTCTACAATGCACCCATATCACCGTTTCTCCCACTTTGCTTTGCCTATTTGTATTGGTTTTTAAAATTTATTTTTTTATAATAAATATTTTTTTATGATATCTAGCTTTTAAATAAAATATCTTTTAAAAACAGAGTCTACTAATTAACTGTAGTATATACTATAGTGACTTTATTTATATCGACCAAAATCACACGTGATTTTCTCTCTTCATACGACTCTCTACAAAGTATTTTTATTTATAAACTAAAACCAAAAGATATTAGCAAAATACAATATGAATGAGCCCAACAACAAACACTACTACTTGTCCTCTTCTTTTCTTTTCTTTTTATAAAAAGTGATTTTTTATCCATTGACCTTTGAACCGAAGGAGGTATGAAAGGAGTCATGACCTTGGGTAGTGCTCTTTTGTCACTGTTTGAACTTATTTCGTGCTGTAGTTGCTACGAGTAATTTAAGCTTAAGTAAATTTTTAAAAATAAAAAATATCATTACGAATATTTAAAAAAATAAGATAAAAAATATAAAAAACTAAAAAGCTAGAAAAAATAATATTACGAAATTAAAAGCTAGAAACTCAAACGAGCACTGCCCAAAAGAAAGCAGAAACAAACTGCAGAACAAGGCAGTTATGCGTTTGATTGGACCGGTGGATGGATCCGATCATCCGAAGGAGCAACGCAATGCAAGATTTTGTAGGGCGGGCAGGCCATCAATCAAATCCAGTTGGGCGCAGGTGACAAGGGGGCATGTTCCTCTCACCTACCCCGGGACAAGACGGAGCCTTCCACTGGCCCCCGCCTCTGCCCACACTTTACTCCGCTCCTCGCCTCGCCTCCCCTACCCGGCTACTCCTCGCCTCGTCGCATCGCCATGTGCGTCTCTGCACGGCTGCACCTGCAAGCAACAAAGTAAAAAACTGATGAAACTGCGCGTCTGCGACGACGAGCGCGCAGGCGCAGGCGCAGCATCATTGGCCCGGTCGTCGTCACGAACGTCGCAGCTAGCAAGCGGCAGCGACGGCAACCTTGCACGTGCTGACGGACGGACGGAGCAGACGGATGCGACGCCTAGCATGGCTGTGCTTGCGCGCATGCCATCATCGGGTACAGAGCGAGGAACATTTCCACTGTGCTTGGAACAATCTTTGTGATGCACTGAACATTTCTACCGGGTCACTTTGATGGATGGATTCTTTCCAGGTTTTCAGCGTCACGTCGCCGGGCTGGCCATGGCCTCGTGGGTGCCCGTGCATGCATGCGATGCGAGTCAACTTGCGAATGGAACATTCAGGACCGCGTGAGCAGGATGCATTTTCAGACGGATTACCGCTGTCAATCAAACCGTGCAGTGACAACTTTGCATGCTTGAGTGACGAACCAACAGGTCGGGTTCAGAGCAAGGAAGAGCCCACTGTTTACAGTCAACCAGTCAGTCGTTCATCATGCCCGTCATTTCAGATTTTCCATCGTTGGAATTTGGAGATGATGTTGTGCTGATCCTGCCATCAAAGAACACAGGAGTAATACTATATAAACATGAATAAGCTACTAGCGTTGGCATAATGCAGAGGAACAGAACAATGCAGCATATGAAACAACTCAGTTTAGTCCAACATTACATCTAGTACCAACAACTTCTACCGGCCAGGCTCAAACTAACCGAATGCATGCTCTCATTGTAATGCCATTAAGCAAGTGGGTCAGTTGGTGACAAGAGAAACTATTTGAGTTACCCATGGCTGCCTTGCCTCATTCTAACAAACAAGCCAAGGATATCCATCATGGCATTGCCTTGTGTCCCAACAGGCACAGATGGGCAGGCCCAGGCCCCCACATGAGCCAAGGCCACATGGGCAACACAAGGAGAACCCTGCAACAATGCATTGGAAACAGGTCTCCTCCTCATCCTTGCTTGGTGACAAGACAGAGAACAAAATGGTTGGGAAAGTTATGAGAGACAGTTAGAAGATAAGCTGTCTTTCCCATTTAAGGACACTGCCACCCTCTCGCAGCCACTCCCCCTGACACCATCTCAACACAGGCACAGGCGCCCACAGTCACATACACAACAAAAATCTTGGCGTTTCTCCGATAATCCTACCTCCCCTCCCCCTGCATTCCCTCTCATATGAAGGAGGATGGCTCGGTGTCAGAGGCTTCAATGTTCTCCTCAGGTTGTGGGTATTCAAGAAGCACAAACAGGAGCAAGAACAATGGCTTCTTTAATGTTGCATTGATGAGGGGTCCTGAAGAAGCATAAATAAAGGGGAAGGAGCTACCCGGTGTTGCTAGTATTCATTCTCTCTCAAACTCAAAGCACCTTTCTTTACACTTCTGCTGCTGCTATTCCCTTGGCTAGCTTTAGCTTTTTTTTTTCTTTCTTGTTTCTTCCTTCCCTTTCCTCTCCTCCCTGCCTGCCATGGAATCCTCCCATATCACTGGGGATGATGGTGAGGGCTGCAACAGCAGTGAGTCCGGGTGGACAATGTACCTTGCGTCCCCCATGCATGGTGACGATGATGGTGGTGGCAAGGGTAGTGGCAGTGAAGGAAGCAATGTTGATCATGGCTATGGCTACATCAATGGTAGGGAAAGTGGCAAGGAGTATGAAGATGATGGTGGTGATGATGATTCCCTTGCTTCTGATGCTTCAACTGGACCAACTAAAGTGAAGGTGCCTTCCATGCCTGACGGCAAACAAGAGGAAGGCCATCGAAAGAACGGTGACGACGACAATGGTGAGGACGATGAAGAAGAAGAAGATGACATACATACCAAGTTCTCGACGAGCTCCCGCAAGAAAGCCGGCAAAGCGGAGAAAGGAGGGGAGGGTAAGTCCTCCAGAAGAGACCATAGCAAGAGAGGCAGTTCCTCAAGAACAGGCTTCTTTTGGTAAATGCATTAGAATCACTGTACTAGGAATATTTCTCTTATGATGCATCCTTCCCATATGTTGAGATGGAGGAATCCTTGTTAGGAGCATGGAGAAAGGAAGGATTTTTTGGGTCCTCACTTCTGCCTTCCATAGTGTTCTCCCATGGTTGACCACCCAGTTGTAGGTTAACTGTTACTACCATGTAAATCTACTGTAACCTTCTGTTATCCTTCAATGCCCTGCTTTTAATGTTGCTTGCAGAACTTGCAATCTTCTCCTATGTTCCTAGATATTAATGAACACTGCTCTAACTCGGAAGCTACTCTGACCAGATAGATTTCCTCACACGGTATGATGCATTGAAGCATGAAGATAACAGTAAAGAGAGAAGAAGCTAAGTCAATTTAATGGTCCTCTGCTTCCCAGTGTCTAGAAAGTCAGCAATGTGTAATGCATATTTTATTGCAACTTTATTATTAAAAAAAGAGGGTACATGCCACCCACATGTTATCTTTCTGCCAAAATAACTCACTTGCATATATAACATTTCATCAAAGAAATCACTCCTCTACCTTCTTGTCCAATGCCACAATGATTCATCACTACCTAAACACAACCCAATGATAATGAAACAGGAACATGTATCACAGCTAAACATTGCGAACACCACTAGTTTTCTGAAACTTTTGCTTGCCAACTCACATACTTGAGCATTGCGCTAAGCAGATGCTTAGAGCAGGTGACCTTGGCTTGAACTAATTTTGTTGGATGCCCATCATGTGGTAAGTATTGTAACAATCCACCAGAAGAATTATGTGGCCTAAACTCCAGAGGAGGGGAATATTTGTCTAACCATACCACTCATGCAGCATTAAGGCAGCAATTGCTGCACATGTTCTAGACAGGGTGGAAACAATGATTTGTCCACCACACAGACGAGCTAATTAATAGCCATAAACAAACCAACAACGACGTAAGCTGGTTTATGTACTAAAACAACTCTCAACTTTTTTTTTTCTAGCTACACCAAACAATTTTTTTTTCTAGCTACACCAAACAAAAAAAAAATCGGTCTCATGTTCTAGAAGAACATATGAAGAGAGCAACATGGGTACAGCTAATGCACCACTTTTGCACCAAACCTAATATAATGTGGCAATGAGCTGCTATACTTTATACAAGAATTAAACAATGTACGTTGCATGTGAAGAACCTTAGTTCATCGGGCTAAACACCGCCAAGAAAAAAGCCAGACGGTGGGATAATAGATTTTACTATAGATTGAAATGATAGAACTAGAGAAAATGATTAGATTAATTCATTTTCATTAATTCCTTGCTTAATTAAATGAGATACACTTCTATCCTTAAATAGATTGGATAGCTTGGCCTCTAAAGAACTTATCTATAATATTATGAAACTAGATTATCCTAACCAATCTAATTTTATTTTTAAGGAAACTAATTCAACCAAAGCGGCCGCTGCCACATGAACAGTAACTGTGCAGTACTATTCATGTGAACAGTACTACTACGTATGGCAACTTTTCTCATCCTCGACGAGCAACTCACCCTCAAGTTGCAAAGCGGTGGTCATAGCTGCTCTGATACCAAATGTAATGAATCTTAGTTCATCGGGATAAACATCGCGTGATGTTGGTTTGGTGGGATAAGATATTTGACTATAGACTCGAGTGATAGAATTTAGGAAGAGACTAATTAATTCATTTTCATTGGTTCCTTGCTTAACAAAATGAGATACAATCCCATCCTTATATAGATTGAATAGTTTGTCCCCTAAAGAACTTATCAATAATATTATGAAAATATATTATCCTAACAACTATAATCTTATCTTTAAGGAAATTAATCAAACTAAATTGGTGGCTGTCATATGAACAGTAACTGCGTAGCAATGTTTATGTAAACGGTACCGCTGCACATGACATGCATCTTCTAATATGTGGTGGCAATAACATGCCACAATTAAGCCTCATCCCAATAATTTGCCATTAGAAATCTTCATAATAGAAACGTATAATGTAGGTGTGCACAACATAATAAAGCATAACAGAAGTGGTACAAGTGAGTCCAGCTATCACCTGCTATGCATGCATGATTCCTTCGAAAAAGCAGCTTTGGCATCGTTCAGATCACCCTTTGCTAGGAAATAATGCAGGAAAAAAATATGCAGCCCTCTGAATCTTGAACAGCAGTCTCTCTTTCCTGGAAGAGAAGCAATGTATAAGAAGTTTTGAACAAGAGCTTGGTAGTCACTAGTCAGTTTGGACGCTGCAGAGCTTGACTGAAACAGCAGAGGTAAGGTAAAATCAAAACAGCATTGTTCAGACTTCAGATAAAAATTAAGGAGGTGTCTAGGGAGAACTTGAGTATTTCTTTTATTTGCAAGTACTCAAATATATGGCCTATAGATCTTCATTCAATAGATCACTTCCTCTTCCTTCTCTTCTATATAATCAGCCCCCACCTCGTCACCATGCCATCTGTCGCACTGTCGCTGTCCGGCATGCCGCCACCCTACGTGGCTAGTGGCACCGGCGGCACCCTCTTGCTCCTCCCCCTCTCCGGTGGCCCCCTCACTTGCCACTCTTCCTTGCTGTCGCCTTCGACACATTGCCTTAATATAAAAAAAGAAGAGGGGCATTCAGTGGTGGCGGTGGCCAACCAGCTTCGCTGGAGATGAAGCTGGGGCACGAATGACGAGAAAAATCTGATGGATCAAAATTCGAGTACCCGAAGATGGAATAGTAGAGTACACCTTAGCAAAATCCAAAAAGTAAACACAAAGATCTATATCTTTTGGGACCAACAACAAAATTGTGATGCTTATTGTAGAGTTTACCTGCTGACCATTCTGATGATAGTGTACATGGGCCTTGCTGCCTACATGGAGGTAAAAAGAAAGGTTCAGCATCTTAAAATCACTGAACAGGGACCACCTGAACTTCCCAAATCATCCTTATTCACTTCATGGAGTTAGCAACATCGTAACTGTGATTTTAGAAAACGTGCACAACTTAGGGTAATAAAGAAATCAAACTGGATCGTAGCCGAGCAGTAAATTTCATTTGTAAAGCAAATTAGTATTCAATAGGCAATGCCCAGTAGTTCTTTAACTGACAATAATGACATATACTAATCTCAAAGGCTTAGCTTCGAATAACAACATTTACAGATTGTGTTGCACAACACTCGGTGGACAACTAATTAGCATCGTTCCCGCGGCTGTTAATTACCCCTTAGTAATTAGCCGAGAGGTGGACGAAGGTGGCGGGGCAGGGCACGCACGGCCGTGACGGCGACGGAGCGCTCGTGCGAGTCGTGGAACGAGAGGGAGCAACTGCGGCGGCACGGCGCCGGGCGCGGCTGCGGGGGCGGCGGGCCGGCCACATGGGCGGACGTGGACGCAAACCAAGCGAGCGTCACCGCCGCGGAAGGGGAAGGCGGCGGTTGGGTTACCCACCCACGCGGCCGGAGGGTGGTCGAAGTCAGAAGTCGTGACATTTACTTCTGATCCAACGGTTGGGATTCCGAACGGCCCCTTAACTGGACGAACTCCTAGCCTTTTTATTCCCCGCTTTCATCAGTCACCGCCAGCCTTCCAAATGCCGTCCTCCCCGCGGCCCCCAACTGCCGGCCCTCCGCGGCCAGGAGTAGCACCGGCCGTGGTCTACACCTCGCGGTGGGAGCGTCACCCAGCCAAGGTACCGCCTCCCTCTCTCGCTTTCGAATCATAACCTCCGTTCATCTCGCCGCTTAGCTCACTAAACACCTAGGGTTTCCGATCTCTCCCCGCGCAGGAGGCAGGCAGGACCCGTCGCGCAGGAGGCTAGTCCACGGTTTCCGTGGGAGGAGAACTCGTAATGCCCACTCGCCTGCCCCTCCTCCCCCTTTTCACTACTGTTTCTGGCTTTCTCCAATGCGTGTTTTGTGTTTGTGCAATTGCCGCCAAGAATGATTAGTTTCCGTAATGTATCCCCATCAGTAAGCGGTTCTAGTGTAAGAAGCAAGCGCACTGTCCTGTGTTATCGAGTTGATAGTGTTGGCCTTTTGCTTGTCTATGACTTGGACGAAGTGCAGTCGTTGGTGGACGTGCTAGAATGCTTGCTTGGAAGTTGGAAATTATTGGCAATAAGCAAGCCGCATCACCAAAATGTTACCTACACGCGCTTGCCTGTGTGCGCTCTCTCCTGGGCGTGGTACTAAAACAATTACGTGAACGGACAAGAGTGGTTCGTAAGGACAATGAATGATATGAGATGATTTTGGTCTTGCAGCTTTTCATTTGGTTATGCTGAAAACCCACAGTGTGAGAAATTAGATTTGCAGAAACGTAGAGCCAATGAGTAAAAAATATTCTTGCGAGACACTTTTTAGTTCCTATTTCCTTGCTAAGGGAATTAGTTTTATTTTCTACTGTATTAGGGTTTAGTCTTATATTCCCTTTGTACCCTATATATGTTGCCCATTGGGCCTTTTGAATATACACGCAATATTCATAATATAGTATTAGAGCCGAGAGATCCTGAATTCAAGATCTGGCTAGCGCAATTAAAATAAAATAATTGTAGCCCACTTCTATTCCACATCTTAGGCCTGTAAGAGTCTACACATGAGGCGGAATGTTGAAGTATAAATGAATTACTCGTCTTTTCCTCATAAGATTAAGTTTTTTGGTGAACTAGTTAGTGCATGCAACTCAATTGAGGTTTATTGGTCCTTTAGCCTTAGTTGTTGAAGTGCAGTGCTAGTATTAATGTCTTTGCTGCTAGTTTTCTTTTGGTAGCAGCTGCTGCTCTTCTCTCTGAACCACGTGCAGATCGTAGAAGCTATTATGATGCCTCTGTTTCTCTAGTCGCCATCTCGAGTTTGTAAGGCCACACCGCTTCTTTTACACTACGCTTCTTATGTATTACGCCGCCATCGTCTTGGGTTTCGATTTGCACCACCATACTTCTATCTATTTCTCTTTGACTCGACATTTTTCAAGAGCTGCACGCTACGACAACATTATCAAGATTTGGACTTCAGATTTTTCTTATTTTAGTGTCAACCCTTTTTAAATGCAATGCTATTGTATACGTTTTACATTTGAGAGGAGGTGCTAAGGGTATTAATGGTATTTCCTTCTGTACTAGGGTTTAGTCTTGTATCTCCTTTGTACTCCTATATATGTTGCCTATTAAGGGAGTATCTGCAACTTGAAATGGCAATAAAATTCACAGTTGCTGTTAATTGAAGATGTTGCAAGAGGATTTTTTTAATCTTTTTGGGCTGACAGTTCAGCTTTAACATCACATATATATTTCATGGATTCATATGCCCTTCTCAATCTTCATGATAAAAAGGCATATTGGAGATATCATAATATGGCATTGCATAGGTGTAAGGACACTTTTCTGCTTGAGTTTAAAGCCTTCTTTTACTGCCATTATGTTGTTTATATCAAAGGTTATGTTGAATCCATGTGGGTCAAGCTTTTAACCTTTGGACGGCAAACTCTATTTGTATTTTCAAGTTAGGTTCTATTTCGTTTTTTAGTTTGCTGCCATTTTCTTCAAAATAACCAACTGTTATTTGGTGCTGCTAAATGAAAATGCATCTTTCAAACAATTTTGTTGGATTTTTATGCAACCTCGTGTTTGATCAAATGATTTGGAGTTGTGAACTTGTATATTGTTCTTGTGGAGTTAAGCTGATGCTTAGTCACCAGGAGAAATCATGAATTCTGACAATAAAATTTCTTGTATTACTCTGAATAGGGAAACAAAAGCCCTAGAGCATGAAGAGAAAGTCAACAAATATCAGGCTGTGCTTGCAGCTCGTTTGAAGGCGAAATGCTTTTCTAGAAAGGCTTTTGATAAAGGTACTAGCGCACTCCAGTCTTACGATAATTGTATGACATGGTAAATTAAGGTCTAGAGCAGTTTTGCTTGTTTTGTTTCAGGCAATCTGATATCTGTTTGGTTACATTATTTGGCTTTTGCTATTGATTTGTAATAGAGCATCTTTGGGCATTGTTGCTTTAAAAAAGGTCGGGTGAATGATTCAAAATTAAAGTGGACTCTTCAGGTTATATTCATGATCACTTAGTACAAACAAAACTCTGCTAAAGCCTATGAATAATTTGTTTCTGAGGCTAATTCTTATTACACATGCACGCATATACGCACGCACGCGCGCACACACACACACATACGTCTGTATGTACATACGTACAAGCACGCACGCACGCACACAGGAAGCTTTTTCCGTATTCCTGGGAGTATATACTCCCACTTCTAATATACTACTTAAACGAATATTTTATACTCCTTTATCATTTTCGGTATACTTACATACAAATTCTAAGATACTTCAATGCGTCTTGATTGAAAAATTTTCACTAGAACCTTTTATTTTTGCTATGTACCTTTTTTCTATACATAAAAGGAGTATATACACAAATCATACTATAAAAAATGAATTTTGATGAATTTTTTCATGAAACTTACTTTGGAGTATCATATAATTATTATTAAAGTATACTCAAATAGATAAACAGGTATAATAGCACTATTAAAGCGGTATATAAGAATTGGAAGTACATATTCCTAGGAGTATGGAATCATTTTTCTACACACACGCACATGACACATCTGATCCAAGTTCCATTGAATCGAAAAACACAATAATCTGACTTGAGATTCTGTGGCCTCAAGATGCAACCAGACACACTAACGATATTTAGACTATGTTATGGGGGGGGTGCCCAACCCCTCAGGTCCTAGGGCAAGCACAATAGCACAATATCATATGTATCAAAAAATGTGCAAATTTACCCTCGCCCTCTTGTAATTATTGAGGGGTAGGATGAGGATTTCTCATCCTACCCTATTCATGTATATAAACCCCTAAAGGGGCAAGAGATGGCCAGATCCACTCATTTTACTCACTAGCACACTCTCTCATCCTATCGGCTCTCTAGCTCTAGTAAGCCCAGATCCTCGCTGGAGAAGGGTACTGAAGTACCCACTGTTATGGTTAATGCCACAACAGTTAACGCCGTTCATGGGGATCGCGCAAGAAGCTGCGCATAAAGGGCGTTGGAGATGGCCACCACTGAAAGGATTTTTCTAGTGTTGAACAGAAGGTAAGAGACCCGAGGTATGCTACTATTCTTTCTCTTTCTTCATGGTGAGGTGCAGCTCCTGCATCTCGGCGTGGCACATGTCGTAGCCATATGGGTTGATTCGGTCTAGCGTCTCACGCGCGGTAGCTTCCTCCTCTGAGTCAGACTGCACAACAATCGCCATTTGCTCGTTGTTGCTACATGTCGTCATATAATTCCCGGTCAAGCCTATTCTTGTGTGCCGCCTCGAGGCTTGGGCAAAAACCTCTTCCTCGTGGCCTTCTCCATTCCTTTGGAGAAGTCTATGCGGTGCATGCATGATTTAGTGAACGCATGCATGATTCAATGAACACACATGCATATAGGAAGAAAACAAATTGAAGAACCAAAGACCATGCATGCACACTATCGGGTGTTCACTGAATCATGCATGTGGGTGTATGTGTGTGTTGGCCGTGTTATGGCCTTGGCTGGTTAGCAAGGCAGAGGCAAGCATGATTCAGTGAACACACATGCATATAGGAAGAAAACAAATTGAAGAACCAAAGACCATGCATGCACACTATCGGGTGTTCACTGAATCATGCATGTGGGTGTATGTGTGTGTTGGCCGTGTTATGGCCTTGGCCGGTTAGCAAGGCAGAGGCAAGCATGTTGGAGGAGGACAGGTGTGTTGCACATACTGTCGTGACTGTTGCACCTACGAATAGGTGAAGCCAACATCGTCCTCCCGAGACCTCGGTCGGCGACCTTGACTCTGTGTAGCCATGACGAACCACACCGTCTCTACCAGCGGCCCCCACACCACGACCGTCAGCATCCACTTGGCCTTTGCGTGAGGTAGTGCCCTGCTTGGCCTCTGCACTCTTACCCTCTGCGGGCGCTGTCTTCAAAGGTAGGGGAACGACAGTTCGACCTCCCTGCCTCCGCGTGTGGTGGGCTGGTGGCATCCTGTTCGGCCTTTGCGAGCTCAGCCTTCGCGGGTACTATCTTCAAAGGTAGGGGAACAGTGGTTCGGCTTCCCTGCCTCCTCGTGCGGTAGCGTCGTGCTCAACCTACGCGCGCTAGCCCTTCGCGGGCATTGTTTTCAAAGGTAGGGGAACGACGATTCGGCCTCCTTGCCTCCACGTGCGGTAGCACCCTACTCGGCCTCTATGGGCACGTTTTCAATGGTAGGGGAATGGTGGTTTGGCCTCCCTGCCTCTGCTTGCGGTAGCGCCCTGCTCGGCCTTCGTGTGCTCACCCTCCGCGGGTGCTGTCTTCAAAAGTTGGGGAACGGCGGTTCAGCCTCCCTGCCTTTGCGTGCGGTAGCACCTTGCTCAGTGATGTGGATACACACGTGTCTTGTACTTTTCAGATAAATATATTATTCAACTGGAAAGAATTATTGAGCCGCAAGAAATATAGCCAGGTGAACTTATTCCAAACTAATCTTAATATTTTTATTCATAAGGATGGAATACTACCTCATGTTATCACATAGTGCATTTTCAGGTTTGTCAAATGGAAGATATTAGAATCGAGAGAGAGAGAGGAACTAAATGCCGGGGCCAAAGCAATGGAGAGGCACAAGGAAGAGGATAACCACATTAGGTGTCAGACATGAAGGAACAAAGCATATGCGGATGGAGCTAACAAGAACAAAGCCTATATGGCTGGATGGAGTACACAAGAGAAAAACCCATATGGATAGGGAAAGAAAGCTCATGTAGTGGGAGAGCAAAAAGGGGAGCCCAAGAACTTAAAATACAAGTTTTGGACAAGATTTTCAAGCCATATGATGCTTTTGTCTTTACTTCGTACACCAACGCGGCAGAAGGGGGGAATGTTACTAGGCCATTACAAAGGGCAGCAACAAGATAAGTCTTGCACAACGCTAGACCACTTTGTTGCCTGCCTCGTATGCATCGCCTCAGCAAGGCAGCTCCGCTTCTACACGCTGCCCGTCTCGGAGGCACAGTCTCGACGAAGCGGCCATGACTCTGCCCCTTGCCTCGTAGGCATTGCCTCGGCAGGGAGGCTCTGCTTACGCGTCGACCGTCCCGGAGGCATGGCCTCGACGAGGCGGCCACGACCACGCTGCCTATCTTGTAGGCATCGCCTCAGCAGGGCGGCTCCGCTTCTACGCGTTGTTTGTCTCAGAGGCACAGTCTCGATGGGGCGGCCACGATTGCGTCGCCTGCCTCGTAGGCATTGCCTCAGTAGGGCGGCTTTGCTTCTACACGCCGCCTGTCTCGGAGCAGGTGACCTGAAGCATGTAAATTACCAAAGGGCCCAAGTTAACTTTAGAGATGTTTTAAACCAAGCCTAGTTTCGTATTGTAGACCTGTTGAGGAGCATACTGATAACTATTTAACTTATAATTATGTGGGAAGTATGCTGATATTGATATGTCTCGGAGCAGGTGACCTGAAGCATGTAAATTACCAAAGGGCCCAAGTTAACTTTAGAGATGTTTTAAACCAAGCCTAGTTTCGTATTGTAGACCTGTTGAGGAGCATACTGATAACTATTTAACTTATAATTATATGGGAAGTATGCTGATATTGATATTATTCCTTCGCGAGGATGTTTTCAACTTTTTACCTGTCATCAGGGTCATATTCCTCAATCTTTGCATATTTTTTGATTCCTTCTCTGCTTAATGCTGTCATTTGTAGGGCACTAGTATCTTGTCGCCCAATATTCTGTTTGCAGTACCAACACTCCACCGCCTCCAATGTCAATTATTTCACTGCATCTGTGCAACATCCATGGCAAGCTTCAACTTGCAATCTGCGAGTGCCCCTGGAATCATGATAAGCAGATGGATGAACAGGCAAGCACACCTGAACTGCAGCCATTCTTACATTCATGCAGCTGTAACTGCATCGGTAAATTGGCTCCTGGGATGGGCAGTTTGTTGAAGTGCTCCTGTACTTTCCAGTTGTTTCCTCCTGTTGTAAGGAAAGCTCCATTTGCCACCACCGCGAGACATTGCATGGTGCATTTGTGCCTGTTCCACCGTGCGCAGCACAAGCCAGGGCCCCTGCCCTTTTAATCACTGTTGCTTGGGCCCTGTGATGTGAGCATCTCACCCTGGTGGACGCCTTTCTCCCATGTGTTCACACGTTCCCCCTGGACATCCTTGAGCTGATGCCGCACTTGCACTTACAGTGCATCACCAGTCTCTAGATTTGCTTTTGTTCTTCTCTATTCTGCATTTTTCTAGTGTTGGTGCACTGGTGCCGTTCCTATCTTCAGTCATGCAGTTTTGCAGTCGAAATGTACCTCTTCCTTTCATTTCTTGTGAAGTGTAATTTATGTACATTCACATGCTGTCAAAGAGTTCCAAATGTTTACATTTGGCAGTGAAATCTTCAGAGTTATCACGCATGTTTGCAACTGAAATCTTTGTGTGCATTCATGGGCCCCCAAGCGAAATATTCATTTCTACATTGATGCTGAAATCTTCGTAGTGCCCATATTTGCAAGACAAATCATCATGTTTATTTATGCTTTGTTTTTTTAATCATAATTTGTTATTGGGCATTTGGATAAACAAAACCTTCACGTTTATGCATTTGGCATTGGAATTTATACGCTGGAAAAGCATAGGTTTGTTTTGCAGCAAGTGTTACTGAACTTTTGCTCAAGATTCCTTGGAATCCTATCCTATAAGCATCTCAATGAATAGGATATGTGGTTCAGATCTTGATGCTACATTCATATACCAAAATTGTTTGATACAACATGGTAAAATAGCTCCTGCGCTACTGAATTACTTAAGAAAAGCAGAAGCTGGTAGGTAAGTTGACAACAACAAATTATACAATCCATTAGCAATCGCAAAAGCATATAATCCATTACATGCAAGTTGAGCTCATGACATCATTAAGCAAAAGGGACCATTATATTTTTCTTCGTAGTTGCACAGCATTGTCGCAAGCCCGCTTATACACGACTCCTCGTTCTCATTGGTTTATGATCCTTTCTTGCTCTCAAACTGTTCCTACTGTTCTATTGATTGCAACTTACAAATAGTACATCTGATCCATGCTAATTTATCCGCAGAAGATAAGCACCAAAATAGTTACAAAAAAATATTCTAAAAAGGGAAATTGATCGCAGGGTGCATGCATGCATGCCTTCATCTCCATTAATTATCCTTGTTTAGTTATACATGTTCTTATTGATGTAGTAATTGTTATCCTCTCAAGTAAAAATTTGGTTGGATAATATGAATATTCATTCAGTAGCAGCAGTAGTAGTGCTGTTCTTGCATGGCTCCAAGGAGCAGCTAGTGATTGCTCGATGCCGAGGAGGAGGCGTTCTTCTCCGGCGCTGTCTGCAACAACTGCTCGAGCTTCTTGGTCAGCTCGGCCTTCTCGTCCCTGAGCCGCGTGTTCTCGCGGCGGGCGTCGCTGCACCCCTTTAATGCGCGGTTGAGCTCGTCGAGGAGGCGGCGGTTGGCGCCGCGGAGGTGCGCGACCTGCGTCCACAGCTCGCTGAGCTGCCGCTGCTTGCGCATGCGCGACCGCCGCGCCGACTCCCGGTTCGAGACCATCCGCCGCAGCCGTCGCTCCTCCTCCGCCGCGGCAGCAACGCCGGGCTGGTAGTAGCCGCCCCCGGCGTCGGAGCCCGAGCTGGGCGAACCATTGCCGCCGGCGAGGTGGGCCGCTTCTTCTAGGATCGGCTCAAACTCAAAGGCAGCAGCCGCGTCATCGCCTCCGCCGGCGAGCAGAGCAGCGACAGCAGCTTCTTGGAACGTCGCCGATGGGTCAAAGGAGAGCGAGAAGTAGGCCTGAGGGGGCAAGGCCATGTTCATGTGGTGGTGAGTGGTGAAGAAGGAAGGGTTTGGAGGTGAGAGGAAGCCAAGGCTGGCCACCTCGCCATGGTGATGGTGGTACATCTTGCTCTTGTCTCTTCTTTGCTAATGCTTGTTGGTTTGGCTAAGTGATTGATCTTGTTTGGCTATGGGTGATGATGAGGAGAAGCCATGGTTTGGTGAGGGCCTTTTATAGTGTGGCACATGTGCCTTGATCACCCATGTGGCCATGTTAAATCAGACCCTGGCGTATGCAGAGGTCTAATCAGGTTTACTCCTTGGGTTCTAGGTCTAAACAGGCTAAACCCAACTAAGTCTGTGGGCTGTCGTATGCAAACTTTAAAGTAACACTTTTATAAGTGGTATTGAGCCTTCTCTCCTAAAAGATTAGTCTAATAATGATGTCTCCCTCACATTTAGAAGTTATGATTTTTTCTCTCTTTCTAACCGATGTGGGACTATTTTGAACAAACTAATAGAGAGAAACAATGTCTTCTCTCTCTCATATTGAAAGAGAATACTTTAGCTCGGTCCACCATGCATATTGAGCTATATTTTTTCTTTTCTGATTTTGAGAATCTTGTTGAGCTAGAGTTTGGTTGCTGGTAAAAATGGGCATGGCTGGTGAGCTTCCAAGGATTAACATGTCCAAATATGTACGTGTTTTGTAGATCCTTCTCCTAGCTAGATCTCTGTATCATCTAAAAAAAAGAGCTAGATCGCTGTATATCTTGGCATATCAAGAGAATATTTGCATGATGTTTTTGTTTGCGTGACTTGACTTGAGTCGGTCTCATCCAAGGTGAACTTAATTCTCGATATTTCTCCATGCCAAACCCTGGCCTTTACATATTCTCCTAGAGATACCTTGCTTTCGGTCACCACCTTTTAATTTGTAAGTTATTGCATGGCAAAGCAAAAGCCTTTCAGCAAAAGTTTTGTGAAATTCACAAGGGACACAGCCACTTGCTGGCTTGCGGATAGGCACTTCGAGATTAAACAAAGCAACTAACATTCTTGCACACACCGACATTCTTGCACTTTCACTTAGCGTAGAGTTTCCTACGAAATTTCTGTGAGAATCATGTGTTTCAAATATGATCTTGGACTACCAAACTTCTTAGCATACTTGCAATATATGTATGGTACTCGAAATACACTGCTATTGCATACGTCTTACATTTGAGGGGAGGTATTAAAGATATAGAGTTGTATTATAATATAGAGCTGTATTCTATTCCTTATATATCTTATATCTAGATAGCATATTTCTCTTGTACTCTTTATATATATTGTCATTTAGACCTATTCAATATATACACATAATATTTATAATATGATCAACGTGAGGGCGAATCATATTCGTTTGATACATGGAACACTAAGCTGTCAAATGATAAAATGGCTCTGTTCTAAAAAAACTCAGAGAATGAACTTCGCCGCTCCATATACAAATCGCCACACCGACGTTGAATTCTCATAGCCATAGTCGCAAGGGGAACAACCATTGTCCACAAATTAAAGTCGCTAATAATGTTGCATTATTATTTTTATTTTTGGACGCAATGTTGCATTATTTGTGGCTGCGGCTGGCTGCGATTTGTATGGGAAGGTGACGCCATCAAGTGGTCGCTTTGTGATGATTGAAGTGATTGTCCACTGCAGGGGGCCCACTGTCCAGCAGTGTTGTTAGGCCTCACCAGAAGTGGATAATTAGGAAACATGCAACATAGTTCTGCGGATAATTAGGAAATATTTGCTGTTTCTATGAAGAACATTATTTCGAGATGAGAATTATATAAAATTGAACGTAACTGCGGTGTAACTCTACTAGCAAAACACTGCTGATACTATACATACTGATTTACTTCAGGAAATTGAGAAATGGAGATATCAAAGTAGTTGACTTACAAAAGCCTGTTCAAACTGACTTTTGGTTGTCGCTATTGACTTTTAGCTTAAATAGGCACTGTAGTGACGGTTAGCTTTTGACTAAACCATTCAATTAAAGGAAAATAAATAAAAAAGAGAAAAAAATAAAAAAAATATTATATCCCCACTTACAATGCAAAGAAAAAAGAGAAAAAAAGACAAAAAGCTATGTTAAGAAACTAACATGTTTAAAATGGTTTCTGATTTCTGAAAGCTAGAAGTCATTTTGAAGGGGGCCAAAGTCAACAAGAATGTTCTAGATTTTACAATAGTAGAGTTTTTGAGAACTGAGGTGCTGCAAGTTGGGTGAAAATAAACGTGCCACTCGGTAGATGCTTAATTCTTCTTGTCAAGTTCCTGGGACACTACTACTTTATTCCATTTGATGAAGTCCTGAAGACTGATGGGATCATTGCGCTGGCACATAAATTTTCTGGTCATGTTGTAAGTCGTTAGATCTATAACTGCCTGTAAAGTGATGCTAAAGAAGAGTGAATTATATATGCAATAGACTGGAGTAGTGCATGGTTTATATGTATGCAAAATTTCATAAACAAACTTAATCCGTTTGTGAGACACAAGAAAAAAAACAAATACGACGTGTATAAAGACCATGTCCTTATAGCTGAAAAGTTTTTGAGAACTAATGGAATTACCCGCACGGCTAGATATTAAAATACTCTAATTCTTATGATTGAAAATATAACTGTATTTGTTATATAACTCTAGCATCTATGTATTACTAATATACACCGTTATGATCCCACCAAAATAAACAGTGTAGATATTCTTTTTATTCTCGATTAATGAGATAATCTCTAGAATTTTTTAGTATTATTATGGAATTTTCTTGCCCTCTAGATAAAATACCCTCAAAATGAAGGAGGCGTCTTGAATCTCATTGGTTGTTTGTATTTATATAGATTCTTGAAAACTTGCACGTTTGATTTTGTTGAATTTACACCATTTTTATAAAAGTGTTCATTTTCATGTAACATCTCCCCAACCCCGGCCTTGTTAGCATAACGTAAAACTCTTTGTACTATTGGTTTAACAATATCCAAATTTTTTTAGCAAAAGAAGAACAACGTACACTCAATAAATTAACTAAAACGTGATTGTCACAAAAGTTCTCGGACGATTTGTGCTTCACTTGGAGATTATCTCCTTCGATTCGCATTTGCCAGCAAATATTCTTGGGAATTAACTTCAGCTTTGCATCCATTAATTGATCATGCAGCAAAGTGGCTAGTATAGGATCGGATGGAATGCCACTACACAACGAAAGGAGAACATATGCTCCCAAAGGAGTAAAAGGTACTTAGATTAATGTAAAAAAAATTATACTTTTTTTGCGATGTGAAAAATGATACTTGATCCTACTGTGTGGACATGTGAAGCGGGGAGAAAGATGTCATGTTGGCGAGGTATAATTCGTTTGTCTTACCTCCAACAACCGGATTTTTTTTTTGTCAGACGATTGAATTTCTAGACGTCTAACAAACATAGTGCACCTGTTCTTTTCAGCTTCTCAAAATAGTTTTTGATTTTTACTATAGTACCTAACTTTCAGACGAAATATTTTTTTAAGACGGAGTCTACAAGTTAATTATAGTACACGTTAAAAGCCTAACATCTATACCATCCAAAATCGCAAGCGAATATCTCTCTCTGTAATCTTTACCGCAAACAGCTAAAATTCAAAAATTTCAACCAAAAACTAAAAGTCACAACTAAAAAGAATATACCCTAAATCAACTATGTTTTGGACAGTAAGCATATGTGATTGAGGACGTTGTGCAGAGAAAACACGTGGAATAGTGGTGATTAACTATGTTTTGCGTTAAGAGAAGGATGTTAGGTGCGTACAATAAGACAGGGGCACTACAGAAGAGAGTCGTATGTAATCTAGGCTCTACACGGTTTGCTTCAATTCAGAGTCAATAGTCGTTTTCTTTTCTCTAACCATACTTGAATAAGTTCTTAGCAAACTTTCTGAATAGTCTTACGAAACACGCGGATGCCTCGCAAAGGGGTATTTCTGGGCCAATCGTAGCATGACCAAAGTTCGATTCCCTTCAACCACAAGTCAAATGCGTTTTTTTTCATTGTTCATTATGATTTTTCAGATCTAAGCCGTAACCTCAGGGTTATAAGCCTCGAAATGGCTATACGAGCTAATTATTCTTACCCTCTAAAAAAGATATGTTTCGGAAGAAATCTCAAAACGAGGCTAAAATCTGAAGTCAGCAACCTAACGACACTTGAGCTCCACAGAACCGAGGCACAGTGTCGAGGAAACACAAAGGTTTTCAGCTTCTCAAAATGAATTTTAGCTTTTACTATAATATCTAATTTTTAAATGGAGTATTTTTTTTAAGATAGAGTCTACAAATTAATTATAGTACATATTAAAAACTCAACATCTGTACCATCCAAAATCGCAAACGAGTATCTCTTTCCGTAATCTTTGTCGTAAACAGCTAAAATTTAAAAATTTCAGTCAAAAACCATAAATCACAGCAAAGAAAACAGACCCAAAAATTCCAGGGTGACCAATCAAACAATCCTAATATCTCGTTCGCGGCCTAACGATGCCATGTTTTTTTTTTAACCAATCGTTAGCATCTGCTGATGCAAGAATAATCCCGTCCACAAATAAACATTCGTGGCACCTCGAAGGGCGCCATGCTTCTCTCTCCCTCGAAACAAAGTCGCGGAAGGCTATGAGTGAAGGGAAGAAAAAGAAACCTCCCCATCAGTGGGAGTTGATGTGTTGGGGGAGTCCAGATTCGAATGTGATGCAACATGTCTCCATATCATAGTAGCTCCATCGATTCAATTACGGCCCCGTTGTTAAGGCACGATCATATGAATGCTTAGACTGCAGCATCTGATGGACTCGACAGGTCCAGTTTGTCCCATTTGCGTGCTCTTCTCAGGTGCTCATGCAATTGATAGATTTGTCCTACTGTTCCAGGTTCCCATTATTTGGTGGAGCGCTTAGTTGTCCTACTGTTCCAGGTTCCCATTATTTTTTACTAAAAATCAGAAACATAAGTCGACTTATATAAGGTCTTGATCGTTTTGATTTTTTTGACTTCAACTTCTAGTTTCAGCTTTTTTTTACTATTCACTACACTATCCACTAACTCAGCTACAGTAAAATTTCAGCCAGCTACAGTGAAATTTCAGCTAGAAACTATCGCTAAAACGATCACCACCTAAGTCTAAATGAGCATAGTCTTAAACTCAAACGTACAGGGCTGTTTATAACACGAAAATAATATAGAATCACGTTGTTTTGTTTAAAATTCTTAGTTTTAAACATGCCTAAAACGTAACAATACTTCTGATAAAGTGCATGGTTCAGATAACAAGATGTTTTTAACAGTTTATATTTTTTTGGGTTTCAACTTATGGTTATTAACTATAGTTTATGATTTTTGGTTTGTTAATGAGAAAGTACAAAGTAACAAAAATTCGTATGTGATTTTAACAGATATTTATAAAGTCGTTATAGTATGTACTAATCATTAATTTGTAGATTCTATTTTAAAAAATATTTTATTTAAATATTAGTTATCGTAGAAAATCCGAAAAGCACTTTTCGAAGATGAAAAGATGACGCACGGCCCCTGACCGAACAAGGTCATTATTATCCTCAAAGCTGCCATTAAGATGAGTTGTTAGTCTTGAGATCTCATAAAGGTTGACACGTATATCATCCGAACTGTTCAAGTTGACGTCGTCCTAAATGCACCATGATCATTCCGGACGAGTTAGTGCGGTCAGATAGAGACGATGCAGCTTTTCCTTTGTATTTCTTTTTGGCTACGAGCGTCACTGCATCTGGATTTATAGTATTTGCACACAAACGGCAAGTGTGAGTGGTATGCAGTTTTCTCATGTTTTAGCTTCTGAATTACTTGATGTACAACACTTCGGGAGAGGGTCGGTTTGATATAGCTGTGGTTTCTGATTTTTGGCTAAAATTTTTGAATTTTAGCTGTTTATGACAAAGATTACGAACAGAGAGATAATCACTTACGATTTTGGATTGTACAAATGTTGAGCTTTTAATGTGTATTACAATTAACTTGTAGACTCTGTTTTAAAAAATATCCTGTTTAAAAGTTAGTTACAGTAGCAAAAGCCAAAAATCACTTTTAGAAACTAAAAAGAACAGACCCATAATCTTTGGATTGGTTTTTTCACTGTGATTTTAGTTTTAGACTTATGATTTTTAATTCTATTTGTTTATAAGAGATAATACATAGAGAAAAATAGTCGTATACGATTTTGATCGGTATAACTGAACTCGGTATAATATCTACTATAATCTATTTATAGACCTCATCTTAAAAAACATACTATTTAAAAATTAATAAATCAAAACCTAAGCTTAAGCAATTCCTATCATTCAGCATAAAAGACAAATAGTACACTAACAGAGGTGTCCCATTGAAAATCGACGATTCAGAGGAACTGTGAATTTTTCGCTGACTAGCAAGAACCTTCGAGGACCGTTCAGAAAAACCCAAGGGTTCTTCGTTTTGGTTATTTGATTTTTGATGGGACGGCCTGCCAAACAATGTACTAGTCGAATACCAGGATTAGTAGCTACGCGGTTTGTAATGCAGCACAACAGGAGAGAAAGACCCAATGGCACGGCATTTCCCTGCAACAAAAAGTGGCCGGATTATCCGACGCTTGCTTTTTGTTCGTGGTCGCTCTAGGAATGAATTGAGAAATCGTTCACCGGCGGCTACTTATCGAAGGGGCGCTCCTAAATCAGCCTCGTGCAACACCTGTTTTTTCGCCGCTGAGTGGGGATAAAACCGATGTGTCAGATCGTACAGAATAGCGATGGCTTCTGATTAAAATTTCACTGTAACTGATTTTTTTACCGTAGCTAAGTTGTTTTTTTAGATATAATTAAATTTTTTAAAAAATATAAAGATAGAAAAAAATATGTTAACCTATTACGGATAATACAAAAAAATACGGGAAAAAAAGGAAATATAAAAAAACTCAAAATATCTAAAAAAATCAGAAAAAGACGAATTACTGAATAGTGAAAAAAAACTGAACCTAGAAGCTAAAGCTGATAAAAAACTGAGTTGAATGGGGTTACTGTTAATCTGTCCAACCCACACCGCTGGTCGTGCAGCGCAAAGAAATTAACCTGTTTCTCGCTACAGAAGAATGGGCGGCTGTGTGTTTTTCACTAGTGATCACAACGTATCGAGTTCAATGATACAGTGGCGGATCCATGGACTCTCATTTGTGAGGTCATCAGGCATGTACGTTCACTTGTTATGCTGAATTGTAGATAGATAAGAGGACCTGCAGACAGAAAGGAATGATGACCAAACACACGCAGATTAGCTCCTGTTAAGTTGCTTTCTAGTTGATTAGTATACCATGGATCTGGAGATATTTGCTTAGTGGACAATGGGCGAAATAGGAGCCAGTGTGAGGCTATGTGAGCGGCTACGTCAAGGTTTTCAGTGGTGACACCATTGGATGCGCTTGGCCATAATTGAGCACACACGTCCGGGGGGATTTGATAGTGGTCTAATTTGACCACCACAAATGGGCGCAATCGATCAGGCTGGTCAAAATATGGTGCGATTTGCCTTAGAACTAGGCGGATCGTATCTTATGGGTTTCTTCTTTTTATCTTTAAAAGTGTTTTTTAGCTTTTGTTACAGTACGTAACTTTTAAACGGAGTATTTTTTTCAAGACGGGATCTACAAGTTAATTGTAGTACACATTAAAAGCCTAACATCTGTATAATCCAAAATCTCAAGCGATTATCTCTCTGTCCGTAATCTTTATCGCAAACAGCTAAAATTTAAAAATTTCAGTCAAAAGTCAGAAGCCACAGCTATATCAAACAGGCCCTATATATAGACAAGCATCAGTAACTGGCGGCTTTCGTGTTTGCTAATAACGGATCCAAAGACCGGTGTAACACCCCTCTAAAGTCGTCGGTTTTCTCCGCAATTACCTACGATGTTCAATTGCAAAGTTTTAAATATGAATGTGCATTAAATCTGCTCATACTTTGGACATAAAAGCCAAACTTTATTACAGGAGATTATGGTATATCAGCCAAGTTTACAGCATAAGAAGCATCTAACCTTAAAGCTTATATTACATCAGAAAAAACTTTGAAAAGATCTACAGGTGTACCTGAGCATAGTTGAAACTTAAAAATAGTAATTATCTCTTACTAAGGGATCATCACAGTTTTCATTGAATGGTTCTTCATTATCTTCCTAAATTTCTTCTGTTGACAGTTTAGCAAGTACGAATACAATTGTACCCAATAAGTCATATGGAAATAACTAATTATCTATTTGCTAGTATTTTATCTTCCCGGATTTCTTGTGTTGATAATTTAGCAAGTATGAGCACAATTGTACCCAACAAGTCCTATGGGAATAACTAATTATCTACTTGCTAATATTTTAATGGAGTGGAATGTGTTGGTTTTAGTATTGTATTTGTAGATGCAAGTTTATTTGTAAATATTTCTAAATATGAAAAGTAAAATATTATCTTCTTAGGAGAAAAGAGGTTTAACCAACTTAAAATCATACCAATACTATTTATACCTTGTTATTGTATTCACCTATTAAACATAGTTTTATTTACTGGATGCACGACGTCTCCGAATACTATATGTTTTACTAGTAGAGTTACCCAATTTTACCTATAAGATTTTTTAAACTCACAATGTCATGCAATATACACATAACATGTTAGCGTGCAATTGAGTTAAGATAACAAAGTCGTTTACTACTCTTTTCTCTCTAGCTTCTATGCAATAGGTTCAAGACCATTCAACCTGTATCTAAAATCTACATGCCAATACGGAAATTACAACCCGACGTTGAGTGAATCTACTGTTGTGAAAATGGCAAGTGACTTTACCAGTTTCACTTTCATTTCACACCTTTTTCACAGGCTATCCTGAAACTTTGGAATAGCTAACTTTTCTATAGACAGTTGATTGAATCGAGCAGTGTACTGAACAAGATTTCATAAGTTAAACTTAGGGGGCGTTCGGAATAGCAATGGCTTTTGACTTTTGCTGAAATTTCACTGTAACTGGCTTTTTTTACTGTAGCTGAGTTAGTTTATTGGGTGTAATTAAATTTAAAAAAATATAAAAATAAAAACAGCACGCTAATCTAGAGCAGACGATGCAAAGGAATACGAGAAAAAAATAAAACAAAAAAATGAAATTTTTTTACTGTAGCTACAGTGTGCACTACAGTATTTTGAGCACCCAACGTCGAACGCTAGCGATACCAGAAGCCAAAATGAGCGCTCTCTTATGGTCGAGTGATTTTTGCATCATTTACTTAGCATAAAGGTCTAATCCTTATTTTTCTCGAACGAGGCCATCATCCATATTCCATGTGCACATCAACACAGTACCACTGAACCAAACCAAAGCCTCTACCCTAGGATGAGGTCATGGGCTTCAACTATCTAGTGGCTTTCCACTAATTAGCCTCAATCCTAGTACCATCTTTAAATCCAATGGCATGATACCGAATATTTTTAGTAGTTTAGTTAAATCATTTGATTGTCCAATCCTATTAATAACTAATCGTACAATAATTAATAATCAAGTTTTTCAAGGTGAATATGAATTACAAAATTAGAACATGGCCTTTAGGTGGTAGGATGTAACTAATTATCATCATTCTAAACTACTATTTTGTGGTAAATAAAAGTGTGTAAATAACATGAAGAAAAATAAAGGTACTTAACTAATATGGGTTCAACATGATAAAAAACACGTGACTTTCCTTCCTGTTCGTACTCTTCAACTAGGCCTACATTTTCTAGATCTTGACTAGTGTCTACGGTGAACTATTCAGCAAATATGGATGCTATTGCAAAGAAATAAAAGAATAAGTTCAGGCTCAAAAGAATATGAGCTAGGATAAAGAAAATAAAAGAAGTAAAATCCAAAAAAGTTTAAACATGAGTGGGTTTGAATAATTAAGGTTTAAACGAAGTCTGGATGGGTCAAATGGAGCTAAAAATGGCTTAACTGGGCTCGATATGATTGAAATGGGTATAAATATAGTTAATGAATTTTGGGTGAATAGTAACAAGTCAAATGAATAGTATCAAGTTGGCACTAGTGCTAACGGGTCAAGTTAGATGAACAATAATGGTTTGGGCTAATTTTCACGACTAAATAGTAATGGGTCGAATTGTGAATAGTGCTGGCTAGCTGTGAAGGGTGTTGGGCTAAGATGGGCTTTAGGATGTCTCTGTTGGCCTGGCTATTCGGTCTGCAAAGTGCAAGGCCTAATCGGCTTGAGCTCGCACTCATGACTGCCCGAGCGGAGGTGAGCGACAATGATGGCAATTGAGAGACGATGAGGGTGATTGACAAGTGGTGGTGCAGTGAGGGTAAGTGGGACCTAGGCAACCTAGTTTGGTTATGCGTAAGGTCGAAGGGGCGCTAGAGATGGCTAGCGGTGAAGGTGGCTCGTCGGAGTGAGACCATGGTACAACGGCAATGTGGTATTGCTTCGGCTAATCCTGGGGCGGTTTGAGCTTCTAAAGTGCATAAGGATCCCAGTGGTGGCAATGGCTTGGTCTAGGTTGGTCTGTGCGAGGTTGTCCATGGTGGCCATGCATAGTCGTCAGTGGCGCATGGCGTTGGCAGGCTAGGGGCAACAAACTGGGTCAGAGAGGTTAGGGTTGGCATTTTGGTGCTACGGTGACGCTATGGGCACGAGGAATTGGATCAAGGTTAAGGCTACCGAAGGAATGGAGTTTTGAGCTCACCGACGAGAGCTTCGGTGGTGGTAGCGATTCTCAGCCGGAGATGCAAGAGAAGGGCTTTGGGATTGTGATTTGGTGTGAATGAAGGCTAGTGAGCCACTCGGCTTGGCTTTATAGCCTAATGAACGTGGTGGCGACAAGAGCATGGCAAAGGCGTGGCCGGCGTGTGCACGGCGGTGTGGATCGTTGAGGTGGCAGTGGTGCTGGCAGTTGTGTTGGCGATGAGAGGTGTGTGGCGTCTCTCTGGTGTGAGCGCGCAAGCTGGCGGGGCGAATTAACATGCCGGGCATGCGTCGAGCGGCTGGCGGCAGAGGTGGCAATAGGGAGGTCGGTGGTGGCAGTGGTGTAGCGCGTGATCAGGAGCGGTGTGATGGCTATTTAACGTCCGATTGGCGAGGTGGTGTTGTTCTGTGCAATGGTTGACATAGTTTTTTGTAGTGGCGAGCAGATGCGGCGTGTTGGCAAGCGAGCGCATGAACGGCGAATGGCCGAGTGGTAGAAGGAACATGGGAGGTGGTGCCAGGGAAGAAATGTGCCAATCGCAAGATGAAGGTGGGTTTTCCCGAATAGGAAAACAGAAAATCGGGAAGAGCTTCAGAATTTGGTAAGTTTTTCGAATTCAAGCAAATTCTAATAAATTTCAAAACTTTCGAAATTTTGGGGTCATTCAAGATGCATGATTATTCAGCACGAAATGTCTCATCCAGCCTCCAGTTTTCAACTGGTCAGGTAACACTTACACATGATAGCTCGACGGCTAAGGCCGCCCGATCGTTCGGGTTTCAGAGCGTGAGTCTTGGTTGAAAGGGCAGATTACTGTTGGGAATAATTAGTAGCACGAGAAAGTTGGCTTAGCTTACAATCGTACATGCCAAATTAAGATCAAGACAGGCAAGAACTAATTCCGCTTTTGTTCCGAGGCGACCGCGCGCGGGCCCGAACCGAACCGACCCGAACCGAACCACGACTCCACGGCACGTCCGCGCGGCCGGCTCACGTCTGATCTGATCGGATGTCTGATGGACGTACGTGCGATGGTGCAAGCAGCAGAGGCCGCCACGCGGCTAGCGCACGTACGTGACGCTGCGACTCGCGCACCACGGAGGGGAACGCGCGGTGCGCGGCTCCGCACCTCCGCCCAACCGGGGCGCGATGCATCGGTGCGCCGCGCGCGCCTCCTCGGCCACCCGCGCGGCCGGCCGAGCCGAGAACCCGCGCGGGCCGCCCACTTTTCGCACGCACGTTGGGGGATTCCCGTCGTCTCGGGCCGTCAATCTCAGGGTCGGACGATTCGAGTGCGGCCGAACTTGGCTCGCGAAAGGAGGTCGTCCGTTTTGTCGTTTTGCACGCACGATTGCCTGATTTGTTCCCGGTCGCTGCACGCTCTCGCGTAAAGGAGAAGCCCAAAGATTTCGCGGAAACTTTTTCTCGCGTGACCGCTGCAGGTGGCAGCCGGGAGATCGCAAGTTGATAGCACGTTTTGGTCTACTCATGCCCGCGCAGTATCACCGCAGCACTCCGGCGTTCGACGTGGGGACACGTCGTGTATTACTTACTACATGCTAAAGCAATGCAGAGAGTTACTTATACGTTATAGCGGGTATACTAGACATTCGCTATAGCAATGATGCTGTTGCAATCTGCATGCATCACAGGTTATCCTCTGTTTGCAGGGAGAGAATCCTGAGGCAGGAAACCTTAAGAGCCCTCTGCCTCTCGTACGATGGAAAGGCAGTGGATCACCATCCAAATCCATAAAAATTTCTCTCCGAACCAAGCGTTTTGCTTTTGCAGATACGTCCAACGCGATCGTCACCTCGAGTATGCCCAAGGCATTCCTTAGCCTTTTCACAGGCACTCGCGCACCAAGATCCCTTTCTCGGCGTAAAGCAGCCATCGCCCTTGCATATATGTACTCCTTAAATAATTGCCAGTTTAGGCGCACCTGATTGGATTGCAATGGATAAGACTTAATCTCTCTCCTCTATTGTACAATCTTCGTACGCATCTCACACAACTCAGGGACACAAGGATGAGCGCATTACATGTATATATTTGCAGTCTGTTTTAGATCACTCAAGGTTGTAGATTTCGCGCCCCGTATCGTACTATCTTCCTACAAGATCCTCTGAGGTTGTCAAGATCTCGATCCGTATGTTAAAATAGTTCTATATTAGTTATAGAAGAGTAAAAGATTTAACTTAAAAGTAGGAAAGTCTCTTACCTCATTGGCTAGTTTTTAGGGTGAGAAGGCTCGTACGATTCAACAAGTGGTATCAGAGCCCGGTTATAACATCTCCAGCCCAATGGACACTAGTGTGTGAATGCCTGATGGACTGTGATCTTGAGAGATTGTCGGTGTACGGTGAAGAGACGGTGAACGGCTGAGAGACACTAATATGTGAAGAGGGAGATTGTTGGAATAGTCCCACATTGGTTGTAGAAGGGTAAGAGATTTAACTTTAAAGTGGAGGAGTCTCTCAACTCATTAACTAGCTTTTGGGGTGAGAAGGTCCGTACGATCTAACACCATATTGTATTGCAATATCTTTCTGCGGGATCTCGATCCTACAATAGAATACAGAATCTCGATATATTATGATGCCACAGTTAGATCCTATATCTCCGATCCAATCAACATGAAAATGATCCTAGGGATCCCCATCCTGACATTAATCTCAATTACAGATGCAGCATGACAACAACAATCACATGATGAGCTAAACTGCTAAAACTTACATGCTAATTATGCACACTCCAAATCATTTCAAAAAGGCCCGATGCCATGCTACATTCAGAAAAAAGAAAATGTACACATCACATGAGTCATGCTGGTAATCGACCATATCTAGAGGCAACTGTTAGACAATATATTTGCCCTGATTGTAATTCGGACTAACCATAATTAGCTGGATAAGTATTACATGTAATCCGCCTCAATATGGTTAGCATCGCAGGAATTTCTCCCATGTAAACTGCCATGTAATCTGCTATATATTGCCGGCAAATGAAAAGCTATAGTGCAGCCTATTCCCCAACTCTTTCATAGTATTAGATAGCGTTCGTTCCTGACCGCATTGCTTTCGCACCACCTTGTGTTCCGGCCATTTTTCTCTGAACTGGACTCAAAGTTCAACAATGTGTTGCCCCTTTTCCTGAGCTTTATTCAGACCTGGAACCTCTTCTTCAGGAGTTGAAGATCACTGGCAATGAATCTTCTTCCTCGAGCATTGCCTTCTACACCAATAGCATGGGCGATAGTACCGGCGTCAACAACACCGGCTGTTATGCCAGTTGCACTCAGCCCGATGCTATCCGCCTTCACAATGGCCAATATGGTAGTGGCAATGGTTACACCAGCCATGACAACACCAGCTATGACAACAGCAGCTATGGCGGCAGCAAAGGCAAGGGCAAAAAGGGTAAAAAGCAAAACACTAATGGGAGTCAGCAATGGCCATCGATGTACAACCCCTAGACGGAAGCCATTCACATGTGGCCCATGTTTGGCTTCGGCAATCCAGCTGGATTACTAGGCCCACACCCGAATACATCGGCACATCGCACTCCTGCACAAAGCTTCATGGCCATGCTCCAGCTGGCCATGACACAATACCCGGGCTATGCCATGTAGCAGACCATGTACCAACCAAGGGCACCATAGAGCAATTTTCCCCCTATGCCAAGAGCACCATCCTAGGATCCCTCGACACTGGTCAATCACTTCAACATCATGACTCCAACCGCCAACCACGAATTGGTACATGGACATGGGCGCCACAGCACATATGTCTGCCGATGCTGGTAATCTCCTGTCCCTCTCCTCTCATCCTCCATTTTAGCATGTCGTACTTAGTGACAGTTCTTTTCTCCCCGTCACCATTTCCAGCCAAGCCATTCTTCCATCTCCTTTTCCTAATCATCCTCTATACTTACGTCATGTTCTAGTCACTCCTCATATAATCAAGAATCTTGTTTATGTTCATCAATTCACTTTTGATAATAATTGTTCTATCAAATTCGACCCTCATGGCTTTTCCGTAAAGGATGTTCAGATCAAGAGTGAGATTCTTAGGTGCAGTAGCACAAGCGACCTCTATCCTCGTTCTTCCGCATGTGTTTTCCTTGGGTATTCCTTACATCACAAGGGATATCACTGCATAGATCACTCTTCTCGTCGAATCATCATCTCACGCCATGTGATTTTTGATAAAGCTATATTCCCCTTTGCTCACCAAAATCCTCCTTTTGCAAAGTCTTATGACTTTCTGTAGGGTCCTCTTCCTCTGGCTCTCCCACCACTACCACCACACTCAGTGCCAATTGTACAACCACCTGCTACTACGCTTGAGCCCGCTCCTGTGCCAACACCCGCCGCTAAGTCTGCTCCTGCACCTACATCTGCTCCCTTGCCACCACTTTCTGTCACCCACCCCATGCTAGCATTATAATTCCACCACCCACGATACTCAATCTCCCCACCATTGCTCCTGACATATACTCACCCATTCCTAAATCAGTCCGTGGCACACTCAAAAATACGCACTAGCGTGCAGCCATGACTACTGAGTATGCCACCCTCTTGAGCAATCGTACATGGGATCTTATTCTTCCTTCTGTGAGCGCACTCGAATTGGATGGCACACTCGAGCGCTACAAAATGAGTTGGGTTCTGCGAGGTTTCTCTCGAGAGCGAGGGGTGGATTTCAATGAAACGTTTATCCCAGTGATCAAACTGGCTACCATTCACACTGTCCTCTCTATTGCTCTCTCTCATAGTTGGTCAATTCATCAACTTGATGTCAAAAATATGTTCTTTCATGGCACTCTCTCTAAGGTAGTGTTCTATTGCCAACCTACATGTTTCATTGATTCATTATGACCAAACCATGTATGTCTCTTGAATCAATCTCTCTACGGCCTTAAACAAGCTCCTCGTGTTTGGTACCAACGCTCTGCTATATACATTGAGACAGTCGGGTTCAATTGCTCCAAGTTTGACACTTCTCTCTTTGTTCTTCATAGCCCACTGGGTACGACTTTTCTACTCCTTTATGTCGATGACATTGTGTTAATAGCCTCGTCAACACAGCTTCTTGAGTGGCTTATCATTGTTCTCAGTTCTGAGTTTGCCATGACAAACATGGGAGACCTTCATTACTTCCTCGACATTGCCGTCACACATACTTCCTATGGCTTGTTGTTGTCATAGTCCAAGTATGCCACAAAGATCATTGAGCAGGCTGATATGATGACTTGCAATCTATCACAACACCAGTGGATACGTTGCCCAAGCTTGCAGCCGACGCTGGCCCTCCGATTGCAGACCCAATAGCGTACCGCAGCCTCATTGGGGGTGCTGCAGTACCTTACCTTCACTAGACCTGACATCACTTATGCCATGCAACAAATATGTCTTCATATGCATGACCTATGAGAATGTCACCTTTTGCTAGTCAAACGGTTGCTCCGGTATATCAAGTGGACACTTCACCATTGTCTGCAGGTCCTACCTTCATCGACTGATGCACTGATTGCCTACATCGACGTCGATTGGGTAGGCTGCCCAGACACGCCGCTCCACCTCCGCTACTATGTGTTCCTCGGTGAGAACCTTATGTCTTGGTTGTCCAAACGTCAACACATGATTTTCCGTTCTAGTGCGGAGGCAAAGTATAGAGCGGTGGCCAATGCCATCGTAGAGACCAGCTAGGTGCGCCAACTCCTTCAAGAACTCTAGCATCCTCTACCAACAGCTACCGTCATCTTCTGTGACAACATCAGCGTGGAATCCTATTCAATATCAACGCACCAAGCACATCGAGATCGTTTACATTTTGTGATCGGGTTGCTCTAGGACAAGTCTGCATTCTTCATGTGCCATCATCGTGATAATTCGTCGATATCTTCACCAAAGGCTTGCCGTCCTCACTGTTTATGGACTTCCAGGACAGTCTCAACGTCTGCAACACTCCCGTTGTGACTACGGGGGACTGTTGGGCAATATAATTGCCCTGATTGTATTCCGTACTAAGCACAATTAGCTAGATAAGATTTAGCATCTAATCCGACTCAATATGGTTAGGATCAGCAGAGATTTCTCCCATGTAAACTGCCATGTAATCTGCTATATATTGCTAGCAAATGAAAAGCTATAGCGTGGCTGATTCCCCAACACTTTCAGCAACGCAAAAAACAAGAGTTGATGATTAAGCTTAAGGCGAAAACAGAGCCAAGTTATGTACACCAAGTCACCAAGGGGGTGCAAACGAACTATGGCACGCATACATGTCTAAAGTGATAGGATACAGGTAGGCTATACTAGCGTAAATTAAAATTTTCTACTAAATCAGGATGCAATACGAGTAAGAGATCATAAATTGTTACCACTAGACGTGTAGTACAGCGGAAGTAGAGTTGAAGCATCCGATTAAATAAAGAGCGTGTCGATATAGTGGAAGTAGTCAATCGTCCTCCGGTCAATCGTCTCCTCTTCGCGATTGTCCCGATCAGCGTCGCAGTTGTAGCAGTGTATCTACCGAGATCCACATGTCCAGGGATAGAACAGCATGTGTCGACGTGCTAGCACCAACTGCACGGTAGGGATTATGAGAAGTGGTGGTTAGGGTTTCAATGGGTGTGTTTTGGGATGTCTCTCTCAACCCCCGCACCTCTCCTTATATAATCTCCAATCGAATTCTTATCCGATACGAGTAGAGATCATATCCTACTAGGAGACTATCATCTGAACTCTTATCATTCTAACTTATTAAATGTGTGACCCTCTAGATTCATGTATATTTGGTCATGGGCAAAAAAATTCTTTCCGGTCTATAAGTCGGTAGTAGTCCCTAGTAGGACATAATGACTCTCAAACATACATAAAGTTCATATCGAATGAATCTATATAGTACTTTTGTATTGATCTTTTTGCCTCATGATACTATATCGAAGTCAAGGCAAGAAACGCGCCATCCTATGATAACTCGATCTTTCGCTCGAACCTGTAATGAATTATTCAGCTGTGATTGACTCCTCAACCACATTCGGCATGGTCATACACTTTCTTAATCCAACCGCATCAAGGAGCCTAGAAATATCTCTCCTGTTATATATGAAGGGCATATTCCATCTTGATCGCTTATATTCCTCCATATGTTTCATAGTAAACTTGAAACCTATCTTTATGGTCATTTAGTCACGAAGTAGTGTTTGATAACTCATAAGTAAACTATTACATATATAAGAAACAATAACGATCTCATATCTAAGGATCCTACATACACTATGTATGAGACCAACTGATGACACTTAAGAATATAACAATTTTCACAGTGTCTCATGGTGGGTCAATTCAACATTATGTTTTCTATCATATGTCCATATTATTGATTTGATATTATATGTCCATGATCCGTGAAATATGATCATCAATCAATACATGTGCTGATCTGTAAATCATAATTGTCCCACATAATAATATAAGATCAGTGATAATTTAGAATAACATCAAACCATAAATAAAGAGTTACACGCACAAGTCACATACTTGTTGATCAATATAAAAAATATTTATTTAAATAATAAAATAATATATTATTTAAAAGATCATAAATATAAAAATAATATAATTATCTCTAGAGTATATCACTACTGTAAAATTGCTCGTACACAGGTGCTTTAGCTAAATAAATCTCCACAAGGTCGCTAGTCGCCACGCACTAGCTAGGTAGGATTGGAGGAGCTAGCAATGTGGATGAAATTGGGGGGAGGGGAGAGAGATGAGAGGCCATTATGATTTAAGGACCCTTGTACTGATCAAGGGACGCTCTTAATTGGCGATTACTAGTAGTAAATTATTCGCCACCATCGTCAAATCATGCCTGCCTACCTGCGCTGACGCCCCCGTTTGATGATTTCGGGGTCGCCGTCGCGCGCTGCTTTGCGTGTTGCCGCGTGACAATCCACACGCCCGGCCCCGTGCTCTCTGAAGGGACAGGTGTCGCGGCGAGCAGGCTCCAAAGAAACCTGGCTCTTTCTGTAGGATTGTTCGTATTAGTTTTTTGCTTTCAAAAAATCAAAAGCAAATATAAATCTCTAGTTTTTTTAAAAAATAGTTTTTCCACTTCTCTTGTTATCGTCTTGTTTCGAAGATTAGATAGAAAATCACAAGCACATCACGCATCCTATTTCCCTCACTCTCGTCTTGTATACTGATTTCTCTCACTTATCTAATCGCTCGTGTTTTCTTTTTAAAAGTTACTTCTTCGGTTATTACTATTCATTTTTAGTTAAAATTATCAATTAGGTACATGCCATTAGAAGGATCCGCTGCGGTCGTATTAACAGTAACAGCAGAAGGCCTACGCTGTGCATGATTTCGTCTGAAGATCACGTGGATTTCGTCAGTAGGACTCAAACCATGACCGTTAGATATAAGATACGCTAATTTACTAGTTGGATTAGTCGTCGGTTAACGAAAGTACAGTACATCTGAACTGCTCTTCTTTCGCAAACTGTTTCGAAGGTGCTTTTTTCACTATTGATTTTCTGTCACTTTTGGGTTAGTTTGGTACTTTGGTTATCAATATATACTGCATTCGGCAGTTTGGTGCTTTGGTTATCAATATATACTGCATTCGGCAGTTTGGTACTTTGGTTATCAATATATACTGCATTCGGCAGCTCGGAAAAGCCAATTCCGTCATCCTTATGGGCGTCAGAATGCATGTTGTAGAATGGGCAACCACAACTAAACGAACTCCCAAGAGGCAAAGGAATTAAGAGAACAAATACGAACGTACTTGATCGAAATAGCAACTCAAAGCTCTCATCGACCCAACGCTGCACACAAGCCGCAAGAGACGGATCATGCACCAGGAACTACTAGTAACAACGTCTCAGCAATCAAAGAACTGCATTTTTGTGTAAACTGGTTAAGGAATTAGTTCACCTTCTTCTTGCTCCCCCCCTCGTCGTTGGCCTTGCCCTCGGTGCGACCGGCTCGGCGACCGAAACTTCGGTGCTCGTTGACGAGCTCTTCGCGGCTCTTCCCGCCGTCCTCCTCGCCTTCTTCTCAGGAGAGATGACAGTGGAAGTGTGGTCCTCTGCTGCAGCTGCAGGCTTGAGCAATGCCCCAGTCTCCTCTGTCTTGGCAGCATTGCCTTGACCCTGAGCACTGGCGCCGGCTGTTGCGGCTCGTCGTGGCTTCCCGGCGGCAGCCTTTCTTTCTCTTGCGGCCCCTCTTTTACTTGGCTCCTTCCTACATTTGTTTCCATTTTTCTGCTATTCTTCTGTTTTCATGTCAGTAAAAACGGTTACAACAATGTGACAGCTGATGAGCACTTCTATTTTATCCCTAAACGCCATGTTACTTAAGCATTCATTACCTGTATGATGGGAAGAGTAGTCAATATTGGCAACAAGGCGAGCAGCATCATCCTCATTTGTTGGGATACAGATAGACTACGCTAGTATAAATTAAAAATTTTTACCGTGTAAACCAAAAAGCCATACAAGTAACAAATCATAGATCATTACCACTAAAAGCGCAGTGCAGCAGAAATAGAATTGAATCAGCCGATTCAATGAAGAGCGCATCGATGTAGTGAAAGTAATCGATCGTCTTCCGGCCAACCATCTCCTCCTCGCGATCGTCCTGATCACTGCCGCAGTCGTAGCAGCACCTCTACCGAGATCTACACATCCAGGGATAGAACACTTTGCGTTGGCGTGCTAGCACCAGCGCGCATGATCGGGATTATGAGAGATGGCAGCTAAGGTTTCAATGGATGTGTTTCGGAATGTCTCCCTTAGCCCCTGTACCTCTTCTTATATAGCCTCCAATTGGATTCTTATCCTTTATGAGTAGAGATCGTATCTCACTCGGAGACTATCATCTAAACTCTTATTATTCCAGTCTATTAAGTGTGTGACCTGTAAGTTCATGTATATTTCGCCATAGGTTGAAAACTCATTTCCGGTCTATAAGTCGGTAGCGGTCTCTAGTAAGACATAACAACTTCCAAACACACATAAAGATCATATCGTACGAACTTATATAGTGCTTTTATATTTATCCCTTTGCCTTATGATACTGGATCAAACTCAATGTAAGAAGCGTGCTATCGTATGATAGCTCGATCCTTCACTCGAACCTGTAGTGGATTACTCAGTTACTCGAACCATCTGGACAGTTGATAAGAAAATTAATAAGATGACGCCCACTCATATCCGTCCACCCATCTGACATAAGAGAGCAACCATATTCTTGCCATGCTAACTCATGCTTCTCCCTCAGTTTATCAGTCTTTTTTTGGCTTTTTCAAGCAACGACTTCCTTATGTCATGGAAACTAGGTGATCTATATCCGGGACCATATTGGCCAATGGACTCGAGGAGAATCTCCCAACTTCGTGAATTGATAACATTGAATGGTATGTCATTCTCGTAAAAGAACTCAGCTACATGATCATCAACTATTTGTTTTTCTTCCTTCCTATTTTTGGTGATGTGCTCAAGTGTGGATTGAGAAGCGGTCCCGCTATGCCTCTCAGAAACAACCTCTTCTGGTGTCTTCTGAAGCATAGAAGCCACTGATTTGGTACGCTTTTGTGGCGGGCCAGCCACTACAAAAGAAGCCGATGATTACTTTCTTTTGCTGTTATCCCGGAACTTAGATGGACCTCTTCTTATTCAATATCAGCATCAGCATCTTCACCTCCTTCCTGGTGAGCTTCATCTTCCTCTACCCCCTCCGTGAGTTTGAACTTCCTCGAGTTGCTCTTCAAGTAGTCATGCATCTCTTTCCTGATTGCTGCAGTTACTTTACCACATTTCTCCACATCTCCGTAACCTCCAGCAAAGTGCCTCTTCAATCTTCCCACTCCGGCATGAACTCTCTTGCCACAAAACTTACATTGGAGGACATCCTTTCTATTCAAATCCAGCCAGAACCCATATTTCCATGCGGGGTCTTTGGACTTAGCCCTCCGCTTAGGATCATTGGCTGGATCATACGGCTCAGAAGCTGCGGCGGCAACTTGGTCTGTATCTGCCATAGTACTTCACCTCAATGAGCTACATAAGTGCACAACTGCACATACAGATTAGAGAAAAGGACTAACCGACTAGCAGTAGTTGATAAAATCCATACTTTTATGAATGCACAGCTTTACTTGCAAAGGTACATGCCTCTAGCAGTGGTTGTCCTTTGTTTGATACTTAGTCGCCGACTAAGTATTAAACAAAGGACAACTACGGCGACTAAGTATCAAACAAAGGACAATTACTGCTAGAGGCATGTACCTTTGCAAGTAAAGCTGTGCACACTGTAAAATTGACAGAAGTATCAAGTATGTAAAATTGACAACACACTGTAAAGCTGTGCTAAACTTAATAACATTGGCTGTGCATTCATAAAAGTATCAAGTATGCAACATTGACATGTAAACTTGACATGCAAAATTGGAACACTGAACACAACACAAAATTGACATGCAAAATACCAAGTATGAACTATGCAGATCAGAGTATCACTGATCGAGTATCTTGTTATTCACTTTTTAGATTTTCCAGATCAAGTATGACATATGAACACAGTTAAGCAATTGCAGTCAAGTATGCAACACAGAAGTACCAAGTAAGTATCAAATATAAACTATCAACTATCAAACTAAGTATCAACTATCCCACATATTACAAATCAGAGTAGAGTAGGGGACGAAGGAGGGAAGAGGGGGGGAAGGAGAGGGGAGGAGGGAGACAGGAGGCTGCACTGAGTCACTGGACACTGACCGGAGAAGGAGGCGGCGACGGCGGCCAGTGTAGATCTGAAGGAGGAGGTCGCAAGGTTTACTGGAGAAGACTGCACCACTTGGACGGCAGTCATGACACGGCGGTGGTCACTAGAGAAGGAGGAGGCGGGTCGACGGCCACTGGAGAAGGAGACTGCAGAAGATTAGAGCAGGGGGGAAGGAGGGAAGAGGGGGGAAGGAGAGAAGAGAGAGAGGAAGGAGAGGGGAGGAGGGAGGCAAGACAGGAGGAACTGACCGGAGAAAGCGGCGACGGCGGCGGCCACTGGAGAAGACGGACACGGCGCCGACTGCTACTACTGCTTTGCTCCTGAGGGCATCGCCTGCGGCGGCTCCCACGGGACGAGAGACGAGACGAGAAGGCGGCGGCGGCCATTGGAGAAGACGGACACGGTGCGGACTGCTGCTACTACTTCGCTCTTGAGGGCATCGCCTGCGGCGGCTCCCATGGGACGAGAGACAAGATGAAAGAGGAGAGACGCGCACGGGAATTGAAGGGATAAGGTTAGAGTTAACGCACACGAATGAACTTGGGCCAGGCCAGGGCAAGACGGCGCGCGAGTGGGCCTCCAGTTGGCCGACCAGACTGGAACGATTAGTCGAGATTAGTCGCTAATTAGACGTCTGACTAGTCGCTCCAGTCGAGTCGGGCTCTCTAGTCGTTCATCCTGTGCTGACTCGACGACTAGTCGTAGATTAGTCGACGACTTAATAACAGTGTAAGCAAGTGCATTTTTGTTGTTCCAATTTTATTTATGAAGTTAAGTTTCTTCTGCAAGCCTTCTTGCATAGCTATTTTCATATTCTTCTCGTCCAATGATAACTCAAATTCTACACTCATATGGTCACCGCACGTACGGATGTCCTGCAAATTTATCATAATCTTAACAAAGTTTTCTTCATATATGACAACCCAAGTTACCTGCAAAGCATTGGTGTTCAGCTACCTCGATGAAAAATTCCTTGACCTTATCATTCCAACGGTCCAAAGACGCGAGGAATTCTTTATAGGCTCTGTTCTTTGCGGCTTCTAAAAGCCGCTTTTTGGCTTGTGCTACAGTAACTAACTTTTAAACGGAGTATTTTTTTAAGATTTGGTCTACAAGTTAATTGTAGTACACGTTAAAAAACTAATATCTGTATCATCAAAAATTGCAAGCGAGTATCTCTCTTTCTGCAATCTCTGTCGCAAACAACCAAAAAGCCATCAGCCGCAGTCAAAAGCCATCAGCCGCAGCCGAAAAGAACAAACCCATAGTCCATAATCCAGCAATGGATTGGTAACTCCGTAATCCGCAATGCAGTCTTGTCAACAGCCTCTATAGCACCAGTAGTAGTATATGTGGTACCATCGTCGGTTGTACCAATCTTCTCTATTATGCCCTGCCAGATCATAAATATAATAGATTGCACTCTAGCAATCACTCATGAACAATGAATCCACCACCATTACCATAAGAACATAATGCAAATTCTTACATGGTACTGACCTTGAAGCCCCTATACCATGGGTTCATTGGCTCCATGCTCTCATTATTCAGTAATCGTCTCAGATTAGCAGTAATGTCCCTTGCGTTATAGCTTGGAACATTGCTTTCGCACCCTCTACTTCCATTGACCAAAACCATGGGAATGATTGGAATGTACCTAAGAAATTATGACACAAAACAACTCGTGTTTTAGGAACATAGATTAAGTAACTACATCAAAGATTAATCTTCCTAGAGCAGTACCAGATGGGTTCGATTGACCGTCCAGAATCTTTCAAATAGTTCAGAAAAATGTCATCATCCTCGTGGAATAGAAGGCGTGCCACCGGTGATAAACGGGTATCTATGTGGCAACCATCCACGTGGTCTTCGCCTCCCTGAGAAGAAAAAAAAGAGAACTTGTCATGAACCGGGGTAAACACCACCAAGAAGATGGCCGGATAGCGTCGGCGTAGAGGGAGAAGGAGAGACTAGAGGAGGAAGACTAGAATATTTCTCTCTTGATTGCCTCCAATAGCATGCGGTGGCTCTCTTTATATAGATGAGCCCCCCCTAACAGATAGAGTCTAACTCCAATCCTATCTCTAACAAATATTATATCTCTAACAAAAGGACTTAAATAGAAACCAATCTCTAATTATAACCCAACTAGGCCTTAGGTCTAAGGCCCTCATCCCTGACACTACACCCCTCTCGAACATGCAGCTTGTCCTCGAGCTACTAGGCGGCGGTCATGACGCCAATGGACGACCTCTGATGTTGGTGTAGAAGACGAACGATGGCGGGGTGCTGCAGCAGATAGAGATGGCGACCCGCTCCTAAGCGGAACAGGGTTAAATGATGCTTGCAAAAAAACAAAAAAAAATTCTTCTTTTTTCTTTTCTTTTTTTTTGCCTGTAAAATAGGTTTTTCTTTTTTTGGATTTTTTTTTGGATTTTTTTTTTGGATTTTTTTTTTTTGCTTAGCTTCTAAAAGAAGCTACCTACTCTTTAACTCTTAATCCAATGGGCAGGTCTTCCTGACCGTCTCGGGCGCAACGGCCGTGGCGACTGTGAGGCGGGCCGGACCGGGCGATCGGCGGCGGACTTCGCGGGCAAAAAAGCAGTGGCGGTCAGGTGGCGGCAGTCCAGCGACCAAGCGGTGGAGGAAGCCGGCCGGAAGGGCAACGGGGAAAGCCGGCCCGGTGGCTGCGGGCGGCGGTCCGGCGGATCTGGAGCGGCGGCTTGAGGAGCGCCGGCCGGCGCGGAACCGGCGGCGGCCGAGCGGCGGAGGTGGCCCAGCGAGGCGGCGGCGCGCGCGGCAGGTGGCCCGGCGAGGCGCGCGCAGACGCCGCGACGAGCGGCGGCACGGAGGAGTCGCCACAGCGAGGCGCCCAGCAGGGATGTGGTGACGACGCGGCGGAGGTGGCCTGGCCGGAGGCGGATCTGGAGCGGCGGCGGTCGGGCGTCTCCCAGCACGGAATCGGCGGCGGCTGAGCGGGCGGAGACCGCACAGGCAGAGTCGGCCGGCCGAATCCCGGCGGCGGCGGCGAATCGGCGGTGGAGAACGCTAGATCCGGTGGCGGCGGTGGCACGGGAGGAGTCGGCCACGGGCGGCGGCGGCGGCGCGTGGGTAGAGGTGATGGCGGGGATGCCGAAGCCCCAGCCCCAGCCGACGTTCATCTGGACCTAGACGAGCACCGAGGAGGCGATGAGGGCGCCACTGTTGATGGACATGTAGAACCAGTTGAAGAAGGGGCCCTTGCTCTCCTTCTCGCGCGGGCCGTCCTCGTCGAACTGGTCGGCGCCGAAGGAGGAGACGCAGGGCTTGATCCCGCTGGTGCCGATGGCGATGAGGTAGAGTGCGGCGAAGAAGGCGGCGTTCTGGCCCGTGCTGGGGTGGCCCGAGACGCTGTTGGTGGCGTAGTCGGGGGGTCTCATGCTGGGCGACAGCGGGTGTGCCGCTGGGCGGAGACGCCGGAGAGGATACGTTGGCGATCGTGGCGAGGGAGTTGCCGTCTTTGCCGTCAACCGACGATCTCGGATGATGACGTGCCTTCTTTATCTCTTGTAGCTTTTCAAGAAATTCATTCACCTCCTTGCTCATATTGTCTATTATGATTGCCATCTGATGGTAGAGCGTTTGGTCAGAAACCATGGTAGCAGAAGTCGTGGGAAGGGATCAACTGCTCTGATACCAAGTTGTCATGAACCGGGGTAAATACCACCAAGAAGATGGCCGGATGGCGTCGGCGTAGAAGGAGAGGGAGAGACTAGAGGAGGAAGACTAGAATATTTCTCTCTTGATTGCCTCCAATAGCATGCGGTGGCTCTCTTTATATAGATGAGCCCCCCTAACAGATAGAGTCTAACTCCAATCCTATCTCTAACAAATATTATATCTCTAACAAAAGGATTTAAATAGAAACCAATCTCTAATTATAACCCAACTGGGCCTTAGGCCCAAGGCCCTCATCCCTGACAGAATCAAGCAAGAGAAGGATAACTCATTGCAGACAAAGCACAATTGCTCAAAACATCAAACTCTACCGAATTGCCCTTTGGTATGTCACCTCACGTGAAGCCTGGAACCGAACTGGCCGTTGGGCTCGAAGAGGTTTATGTTGTTGCTGCCCACAAAATCTTGAGCCATGGCGATTATCGGGTTCTCGGTGCTCTTCTGGCCATGGTCGTACGCTGCATCTTCCACAACATAACCAGCGAACCGAGCAACCTGCACCATGGGAAAAGAGGTAGTATAATACATTCTCATCCACCTGTCTTGATCAAAAGTCTCAAATGCACAATTTGACAAATTGCAACTTGACAAATTGCAACTCGCTGTCAGATGGCATACATTAGCATGTTTAACAACAAGGTTCTTCTTGAATGAGAGGAGAATCTTCCTCTGGCCTCGATTGAGACCATCAACCACAGAACGGATCGACCACTGCAAGTCCGGCGTCGAGGCCCTGCCTCAGGCTCCCAGCTCCTTGTCAACTAAATGCTTTTTAGTATAGCAACTAAATGCTTTTTAGTATAACAACCACAGAAGGGATCGACCACTAATATATCCCATTGCATATTAGTATAGCAACTGCTTCAAAAACAGAATGATATAGCAGTAGAAATTACCCGACGAACCTGCATATTTTACGCAGTGGAAAATAGAACCTGCCTATTTTACGCAATGGAAAATAGAATGCAATAATAACCTGATCGCTGGGAATCGTTTGTAATATGTGATTGGGATCTTTCACAGATCAGTGGGTCATCAGGGATCGTTTGTAATCGTTGAAGATCAAGATACCTTGTAGTGCTAATTGGTAATGAAGTTACCATTATAGTCAGATTACCACCAGTATTAGCAATTGGTTCACCGTACTGTAGGGTGGGGGTACCTGAGATTATGGATGGAGATCACGTAATCTTTGCTCCTGTACATGCATGCCATACTAAAAATTCCATATTCATATTCCGGGAATTCAAATTCTGAAAAACTAACGTAGAACTCAAATCGATGATCCATACGGGCCAGCAATTTGAGGGTGTAATTAATAGAGAAGTGTAAAACTGAAAACTCTGCGTCAAAGGGAGCAGATGGGACTGGGAGTGGCTACCGTACCGAGTAGCTGCTCCGTGCCTGGAGTTCGGCTTCCGCACGCGCGCGGCGGACGGCGGCAGACGAACCGCGCTGAACGCGGCCGCCTCCACCCTCACATGCGCCGCGCGCGGTTCGCACGAGACGCAGAGCCAAAACCTGATCGAATCGTCGAACACTGCACCCGCATCGTTTGATTTGCCGTGCGAGGAAGCAAACGGACCGTCTCTTGGGCTTCACAGTGGGCTGCCATTGGGCCTAGGCGAAATGTGGCCTGGAAAGAGTGGGAGCGCATCAGTAAGGTTGTCTCATGCAGGCGAGTGGTGTAAACATGCACAGAGACGCGCAGAAACTCCAATTGCAGTCATAAAAATGAACATAGTGAAGTCCAAGACGCGAATAACAATGATCATACGACAGTACAGCACTAATAAACTGCAAACTTGCACGACAGCTGACAAACTTGTAAAAGAAACAATCAAGAAGCACCAACCTGCAGTTTGTGATCACCACCTGGAGTTCTGTTTCGATGGCTAATGTGATACACAGCTATATAGAGCTCACATGAGCTGGAGACTCCTTACTAATACACATGATGAAAACTTGAGCAGGTATCCAGGATGAGCAGAGCCAAAAAAAACACCTAGTAGCATGAGGAAGATGGATAAGAATAGGACAAGGATCGGGCAAATTAGCCAATCCCTTAAGATCTGACAAAGCTTTTTTCTTCTTCTGGCAAGATCATTTTTAATCCCTTAAGATCTCACAAAGCCTTTTTCTTCTTCTGGCAAGATCATTTTTTTCTTCTGGCAAGATCAGTCTTGCAAGATCTGATCCGCCTGGTGTCAACCACGACATGGCAGTTAAGTTCAGGGAATCAGAACTACAACATCAACAGGAATGAAGTGATACTTCCATTTTCAAGACATGGCACATGTTTTGATTTTGAGGCAACATGTAAAAAAACAAAGATAATTACGTATTTAAGATCTTGAGCGAGGTACCACGGTCAATCAGCCACCAGATACTTTGAATTTGAGGCACAATCTTTTGCTCATTTGACAAGACAGCATGCGATTCTTGTAGACATTTAGGCTAAGCACTACAGATAACTAGAAATATATGTGATATATTGAATTTGTTTGGAAGTATTGAACAGTGATAGTAATCAGTTGTCTGACATAAAATCAAGGTATCTCTATCGCTATCATTGGAACAAATTTAAAATAGAAAGCATAAGCTGAATAGCACCTCAGCTGTCTAGTGGCAAAACCTAATCTTTTAACTTTGAAGGAGGCATCAAGAGAATGCAATAGCATCACAAATTAATATATTGTACATCAACACCTATTTTAAGAAAATCCTCGTTCAAGGATAACCACAGACGCTTCATTTTTCTATTTTTTTCCAAACTATCATGTTCACAACTAGTAGAATCTTACCACCAGAAAAACCCTAAGTGCCCCCCCAAAAAAATTGTGGTGGGTAACTTGAAGTAAATCACAAACAAATCTAGCATCAAATAGCAAATGCCACCTCTGGAGTTTTTAAATACAACTCGAGTCAATGCCAAATCAAGTGAAAATATGGAAAGTTAGTGAGATCTGAAATTATCTTGAAAATTAGTGTTACCTCGAAGAAGTAGGTATTACCTCAGCTCCTGACTTTGTGGATATGAGAACTCTAAGCTCCTCAAGTAGGTGTTACCTAAACAAATTTTGCATCACCAAACTTTTGCTCCTACAATGTGGCCAGATTCAAACTTCATGTTGATACTTAATTCCTTATTCCAACTCTACCATGTAGGCAGGACAGCAAATGCCTAAATGCTCTATATCCTTAAATTCTATTACATTTCCTGCTCCTCCCCTTTTCACTTCCATCATTACAACAAATTTATGCACTCTCTCAGTCTCTCCTAAACTAGAGATGTCTTTCAGCCGACTTAACAATCTGCAATATTTTTCATTCTCAATTTCTTCTCAAGGTAATCCTAACTCTCTAAATAATTTGAAATGTCACTAAATTTTCTCCTCTTACTTGACTTGGATAACAAATGGCTACACTTTATGTAGAAGACTGGTTAGACCTATGACCCTGAGGTCAAATTTGTCATATGGTGGTGTATTTCACTTTGCGAATTTTGCAACAGCAGATAGGGGTTTTGTGGGGATAAATGTTAATTAATCGAGGCTTGATAGTCTTGGAAAAATAGAAACGAAAAGCATCTGTGATCACCCTAAAGCCAAATTAACTTGATTTTAGTGTTAATGCTAAATATATGCATCGAGCATATAATAAAAACTCCAGAATAAGATCTAGCATTCAATACCTAATCACCCAAAGCTCAACTAAATGGGTTAACCCTTCTTGGCGAAGCAAATACGTAAGCCCAAGCACTATTTGGGAATCAAGCCTTAGCTCATAAGATCTGCTACGAACCTACGACCCAAAGCCCAGGCATTGCCTTGGGGCTGAGTCTTGGGTCATCACATCAACAGCTTATGAGTGGCGAGGTCAACAATGGTTCTAATAACTCTGGATTCTTCTTGAGCAATGACAAATGTCGCTTTGATTTACAAAAAGCAAAAAAAAAGGAGGGAAAAAGGAATTAAGAGAATGCCAACCGAGTAAAGTTTTATAATTTCAATGTTGCTTTCCTTACAACTAAAACTCCTACTTGCATAGTCGCCACTCAAGAAATTAACCAACATAGTCCCAACTCCTAACAAACAATGATTCTCTCATCTCATAGCAAATAAATAAGAAATCAATACCTTGCCTGAAATATTTCACACAATAACAAAAATTATCCATTATTCCTAAGACAGAACATCATGGATTGGCATCTTGCACACAGAATTAATCACCTTACGAATTTGCAATAGTTAAAGCACATAAATGAGTCGATGCTATAAAACTACTCACAATACCAGCAAATCGCAACCAAACATCATATGCATAACTTTGCCCCGCATATCTGAGTGCAACAAGTTATACAGCTATTCTCACTGAATTTGTCATAAATGCAATAGTGTATAACATTAACATAAGTAGAATCCTCGTGACATTAAGACAGAACAAAAATTCCTCTTAAGAAAAAAGGAAACAAATCGAAAGGCACAAAACCATCTCTGCAACTGTCTCTATGCTTTCTTTTTCTTTCATACAACTGGGTAATAGTTTTCTAATTAGAGTGACCAATTCAAAACCAAGCCATACAACTCTATAAAGCCATACAAGTAAAGCTTGCCGTTACCGCGCAATTCAGGCAGCCGCGGCTCGTCCCGCTTTCCAGGTCTCGTACTCGGGATCCTCGGTCGGCAGCTCGAAGCGGCAGAGCGGGCACGAGTTGCGCACCTCGAGCCACGGCACGATGCACTCCTCGTGGTACCGGTGCGAGCAAGGCAGCCCCTTCACGCGCTCTCCGGCCGCAACCCTGTCCCTGCACACCGCGCACTCCGCCCCCTCCCCCACCTCGCCGGCGGCGACAACGGCTGACGGGAGCGCCTCGACGGCTGACCTGGCCGCCGGCGGCTTATTCTTGAGGAACAGCCCCTCCCCCCCGGCGACGAGCACCTCGTACGCCTCCCGGTCGGAGGTGTACACGAAGCCCTCCTCGGAGTCGGCGGGGGCGGGGGGCGGCACGTCGCCGAGCACCTCCCATTCGGGCTCCGGCGGCTCCACCCCGGCGTCGGAGGCGGACGCGACCTCCTCCCAATCGAATTCGTCGGCCGCGATGGAGGCCTCAAGCGGCAGATCCGGCTCGTCATCGTCCAATTGGAGGCAGTCCCACCGGATCGAGGCCTCGTCGTCGTCGTCCTCGGGGAACCCAAGGTGGTCGGGCCTGGGCGCGACGAGCGCGTCGTGGAAGAGGTCGGGCTCCACGGAGAGGAACTGGCTGCGGACACGGTCGGAGGCCACCGCCGCCGCCGACGCGGATGAGGCCGACGGATCTGGGCGGAACACCGGCACAAAGGCGTCGTAGGACGAGGAGGAAGATTCTAGGGTTTGGAGGATCTCGTCGGTGGCGAGACGCAGGAGAAGAGATGAGGAAGCCATGGATGCGATGCGAGAGGGGACGAAAAAATCGCGCCCTGGAGGAGCGTCTCGGGAACGCCTTGCTATTTTATAGGCGCCTTCGCCTCCGCAATTCAGCGACTCGCGCGGTAGCGGGGAATGGCGAGCTTAACTCAAAGTTAAAACAAACGGACATCGATCTATCGCATTTTTTAAGTTTTTTAAGTATTTTTCCTATATATATTTTTACTATTTAAAAAGAAAGAGTTGGTGGTTGCCGTCACGTCCACCCTCTCTCACTTCTTAACCATTCGATCTTTCTCCTCTCTTCTCAGCCACACGATCTGATTAAACCCTAAAATCCCAACATCACCCATCCGCCCTCACGTCTACCCCTCGCTCTTCCCCCCGCCGCCCCCACGCCTTCTCCTCGCTCTTCCTCCCGCCGGCCCCACGCCTCCCCTCGCTCTCCCCCGCGCCCGCGCCTCCTCCCCTCCCACCTCGCGCCGCCGCCCCGCCTCCCTCGCTCTCCCGCGCCTCGCTCTCCTCCGCCGCCCCGCCTCCTTCCTCCCCACCCCGCGATGCCGCCGCTCTCCCTCCGCTCCTCACGAAACGAAATTGAATTTTCAAAATTTTACAAAATCTTGAATTCTTGCTTTTCTTGGATTCTTGCTTCTCCCGACCTTCCCAACCCTAAGCCGCCGTGAACCACCCAACCCACCTGAGTCGCCGCTTCTGCTGCTGCTGCTTTCACGCGGCAACCGTAGCTCGTCAGAAAAATCGGCCAGCCCTCTGAACCGCCACCTCGCGCCTCCGGCGCTTTCTCCGCCTCCCACCTAAGTCAAGCGCCGCACTGCACTGTCAACCTCCTGTCACCTCAGTCACCTCGCCCAGCGCGCGCGCGCCCCATCGCGCCCGCCACCCAATTCTTCCCTCCCAAGCCAATTGCCTCCTCACACCGCCTTGTCCCCTCGACACTTTTGATCGCCGCCAAATCCACCCCGACACCCTCTTAACTCGCCCCGCCGCCTCCTCACCTACCCACTCCGGCCACCTCCCGCAAGCCGCCGGGATCAGGACAAGCTCAAACCGACTTATCCCGCCTATTTAAGCCCCGCGACCCCTTCCATACTCTAGCATACACCACCAGCAGGCATTAGCCGCGCCCGATTGCCTCCGAGCTCCCCCTGTCGCCCGAATTCCCGAAAACTCCGAGGTATGATTGAATTTCCAAATTCGTTGATCCAAGCAATTAGGGCTCAATTCCTTTTGTGAGTAGCATCCCTAGACCATTAGCGCCCTCCCCGAAGTATTAGCTTGAGCTCCCATAGTCCCGTTTGCCCTGTCCGCGAGCGCCGCCGCGCGGCCATTAGTGGCCACCGTGGGCAGCTCAAACCAGCCACCCTCCGGCCAAGCCGATGCTAGCATTTGCTTTACCATGCTCCCTGGAAGCTTAAGCCAAACCCGATCGACCCGAGAGCCCCTAGATTATCCCTGTGCTCCTAGAGACCCGAGCGTGCCCATGGCGCCGCCACGCTGCTTATCGGAGATGTAGGCGGCCATGCCCAAAAATGAAACCCTAATACTCCCTCTACCCGCTCCCACCCTTGATTTGTGTCGCGAGAACCCCTAGCGCAGCGATCGCGTCGCTTCTTTCCTCTGCTGCGGTTCGGGCAACCGCGGAGGAAGACGATGAAGACGCGCTTGATCGTGGCCCTTCGTCCCTCCCAAGCCATCCGGCGCCATTAAACCATCGCGCGTCGGGCGTTCGATTGAAATCGGACGGCCGCCGCTCGTCTTAACTCCCACTGGCGCCCGAGCGCCTCCCACGGCCGCGAGCGCGTGTGTGCTTGCGCCGCGCGAAGTCGCCGAAGCGAGCGAAGCGGCCGGGCCGCAAACATCAGAGCTAACCAGCGCGCAAGCAGCCGCCGCGATGAACGAGAAACCCGTTAGCCTGCTATCGTTCACCCGAAACCCAAACCCAAAAAGTGAGTTTATACTCATTTGAACCGCTTTGAGCCCCGAGTCCATTTCCGAGGTCCGTTTCCCATACCAACCCTTGTTAACCCAAAACCTTTGTTTTAAAGCTTTTGTCCGATTTCGTTTCGTTTTCCTGGTCCAATTTCGTTCCTTCAAAAGCGGGCCTAATTTGTTTATTTTTGCGCTAGTCCCCACTTAAGTGGTCCATTGACGCAAGAAGCGGAAGCCCAGTGCCGACTCAAGGTTCGCCGGAGTACGAGTTAGTTGAAATCCCCGATTCGCAAGGCAAGTTGCATTAATTTTTGATCATATTGAACCCATACTCTTTTATTAACTAAATACGCATTATTTTATTACGTTATTTTCATGCAATTATTTAATGTACAATTATATTTCGAATGACATGTTTTAGCTATAATCCCACCACCGATAATTGAACCGATTCATATTTTGTTAACCCCGCTCATTTGACGAACCCTAGTACATGAAATATAGAATAAATTATACCATACGATGGTTTAGGAAATCATGATTTGTACTGTTAAGTGATCCGACGCTTGTCGGTAGGCTTTGTAAAATAAATGTGGAGGATAAGGAGTAATCACGGGAAGCCATTAATTGGCCGGGTCCCCTGACCTTATCTTGAGAGGAGGAGGCATGGGAATGAAAGGTGCAGCACAGTGGTGCTGGCTAGTGTCAGGAAATACTAGCGGGGTTGCCTCGGCAAGATTTCAAGGACTAGACCCTTATGCCAAATGAAAAACATAGTACCCGCTCAACCACAAGCGTTGATTCGTCGAACCTAGACTAGTAGCTACTCAGTTCGGTTGAATCTTTACTGTTAAAGACAAGAGTTGGTACCGTTGGGCCACAACGATAGATCCTCACAAAACGGGTCCCTCTTTCTGACTATGGCCAGTCGGATCCCCGGGTTTGTGTTGGTGTTTAATCTATCGGGTAAAGGCTATATACGGAACTGAGTAGGCGAAGATCTTTGTTTTCTTAATTCAGTCATGAGGATTAAGAAATCTTGTGGGTAAAGCTGAGCAGCTCTGCAGAGTAACATAAATGGTATTCGAATACACTGTGCTTCCAGTGAAAGAAGCTGTGTTTAATTGGGTGACTCCATTAATGAGGCATAAGTAGATTTAGAATGATTTTGATAATATGTAAAGGTAAATGTTCAAGTTTATAACCCCAAGTAATTAAGAAGGTTATATTTGATTTGTTTTGAATCTAAAGCGTTTTATAAAGGCAAAACTGCATCTCCACAAATAATAGAACTAATATCCCATGCCTGTTGAGATTTCCCCTGCATATAATTATTCAGTATATTTCCGTGCGACTTGTTGAGTACTGTGGTTGTACTCATACTTGCTAAAACAACGTAAGCAGAAATCGGTCCGCACGACGTTGAAGTTTTCGAAGAAGCTGAAGATGGTGGAGATGCCTTCGACGAGGCCGATGTTTGGTTTTAAGGGTTGTTCTCCTCGAGCTTGCTGTGGCACCCTTTGGTTTATGTATTGTAAGGTACATGCCCCACTACTAGGTTTGGTGTAAAGCCTCTATATTGTAATAAAGTGGTTTGTACCCTTTTAAGTACGTGTTGTCAATGAAGTACGCCATATCTGATATCTCGCAGCTGAACAGTCTGAGGTGCTGCGAGATGAACAAAGATCGCATCGCCCACGAAACGGGGTGTTACACCCGCCTCCTCCACCTCTCCACCCCGCGCCGCCTCCTCCCCTCCTCCCACTCGCGGCGCCGCCTCCTCCCTTCCTCCCTCCCAAGCGCCGCCGCCTCCACCTCCAGCCCCTCGGACGCCTCCTCCCCAACCCCACGCGCCGCCGCCTCCCCCTCTCCGTCCCCCGCACCACCGCCTCCTACCCCCCATCCCTCTCCCTCCTCCTCCGCCGCCTCTCCCTCCCCCTCTCCTACTTGAGTTGTCCCCTTTCTCCAGTGGTAGCACAACATCATCTCCTTCACCTCCGATCTCGCGCCATGGATCCAAACTCTAACCCAAACCCGACCGACGCCTGCCGAACCCGAACCGAAGCCCCGAGAAGAGGCTCACCGCCTCTCTCTCCGTAGCGCCGACCTCCCGACCGATGACAACATGGAGGCAGACGCCGATGCGGAGGACGACGACGATGACGAGGAGGGCTACCTCACGGCGCGTCGAGGCGGGAGCAACAGCATGCGCCGCGCTCGGAAGGACGAGATGGAGGGCTCAACGAGACAAGGACGCCGACGCGGGCCCACCCAGCCCAAAGAAGCCGGCTACGCCGTCGAGCGAGGCGGAGCCTCACCTCTAGCGGCGGCATCGACAAGCCCGAACCCGAAGGCCACGCCGCCGGTGCCGAGGACTGGGCGCGTGACAAAAGGCATCTCGACGAGGTCACATATGCCATCAATTTACCACGTTTGATACGATTGTGCTTATTGCTTTGCATATTTTACATGACTATGCGCGGTGTGGATTAAGCTAATCCCATCATATACTATGAATTCTTCACCCCCCCAATTGGCCAATTCCACTCCTCATCGGTAATTTGGCTCAATGTGTGATACCCATAGTTACCACAACTAACATATAGTACTAATTTTTGAGACGGCGCTCCACGTCTAGCATTGGTACTGATGCCTATTTATGTTTATTCTTATCCTGCGTATTTAATTACATGTACTAGCTTGTTGGTATTCTGCGTATTTTTCAAGGTTTGCACCATACCTGCTATTGCTGGAGGGGTGTAGGCGGTATGGTTTTGTGTCACCCTAAATGTGCTCCTTGATGTTTCAGGATGATACTTCAGCTTCCTGGAGGAAAAGGAAAAAGTATTTCTTCATTTTGAGTAATTCCGGCAGGCCAATATATTCTAGGTGATATCACTTATGCAAGACGAATTCATGATAAGAGTTGACCAAGAATGGTGCATTTTCTCAAGCAAAGATATAAGATTGTGCATTTTTTTCATCTTGTCAAACTTTCAGGTATGGTGATGAGCACAAGCTAGCTGGGTTTTCTGCTACATTGCAAGCCATCATTTCCTTCATTGAGAACAGTGTGCAACGATACTGATTCCACTTTTGGTGATAACAATGATTAGATTTTGTGGCTCGACTTTCTTTTTTCGTAATGTCTAATTTTTTCTTTTAGTGACCTTTTATTGCTTTCATCCAGTGGCGACCATATCAAATTTGTGAGGGCAGGAAAACATCAAGTGAGGTGGCCTTCCTTGCCAAAAATTTACTCTGTTCTTTATCTTATTTCAGAAGGAAAGATGCATGCTTTCTTCCATTGAAGCTTGAATAACTTGGTACAGCTAACCTGGAAATCTTATGTGCAAACCTTTCTAACTATGAAATATAGTCTACTAAGTTGATTTAACACTGTCTTTCACATAGTTTTCCTCGTCAAGGGTCCAATATATTTAGTTTGTATAAGCTGCAATCAAGAGTTGTAATGAAGGATTGAGGGGACAACTAGAGCTCATGTATGGGCAGTGCACCCATCTTTGCATTAATCTTAACACAATTAAATTTGATAGGTTTTCTACAAACTTATTCCTCCATTCGTATCTGATTTATCTCTTTGAAAACATGGATTTGCAGATGTTGCTTATTCTAACAAAGTCGGTCAACAGTGCTTTGAGAAGAATCCAAAATTTGATATGGCACCCGCTTGGTGGCACGGATGCAATTTTCCAATCTCTTATGCATGCATTCACCGGTCGATTGTGTTTTTTCTTTGCTTGTGATTCATCTTATGCCATATACATTTTTTTACTTTTAATGCTAAATTGAAATGTCAATTGAACTGTTTCTCAGAATCTGCTACATATCTTCATGCATACACATGCCTTCCCTTGCCCAATCGACAAGGCGGTGGCAAGCGTTGTTTTGCAGACATTGCTGATTCAGAGTTTTATTTGCACTGTTGATGTGTGAGTACAAGATCTGTCCAACTCTCTGCCAGAACGTATAGTGCGGCACTAATTTTATATGACCTTTTGAGCCATACTGTATCAAATCCTGCTTATCTGCTTAGATGTAACACTGATACTATGGTTAGTTCTGGATACACTTGAGGTGCCACTTGAACCTTCTAGAGGTTCATACAATGGCATACATCTTCTTTTTTGTCTGTCAATTAATTATTTATCTTTCACCTGATCCATGCAAAGATGACATATCTCTAGGAAGTTCTATATAAGACTTGCCACTTGTGTTACTATGGTGTCACATATCTTTTTAATTTCTTGTTTAGAGCAACCTTCTTCCATAACATGATTCTCCATATATGTAATGAATTTCGTTGCAACGCACGGGTACATAACTAGTATATATATATATTATACTAATATGTTCGCTACTATTTAAAAAAATTAAATAAAAGATATCAACTGTATAAAAGAAAGGCATGGGTCGTGCCAACGGAGAAAAGGCTCGGCCCACGGTTGGATTGACTACCAGTGACAGGTGGGTCCCCATTGTTTGTCCCACAATGTCAGTGGGCGAAGGGATGGCTTCGTGCGGTGAGAGCGAGCTGATACCGTTGAGTTATAGTGGGGAAGAGTTGCTGCATTGTCTCGTGTTCGGACGACAGGCTGGAAGAAGATGGGCTGAGCAGCCCTTGCGTTGGGTTCGAGCGTTGACATTTGGACGATCATCTCATCTAATACGGCCTTCACATTTCCACAGAGCCGGCCACGTATTTTAGCAGGCAAAAAAAAAAGGATGTGCCGTTTTTCTTGACGGAACGGCATCTTACATCGTTACCTTGGTACCTTATAGTTCGGACTACGATTGATCTGAGATACGGGTGATAAGGCGACTTATCGTTTGTACTTGGTTGTGATATCGAAGTCCAGGTGTACTATGTATTACAATAACTAGCACATGCTAACTTTGAATTCTTTATCATTTTCTTATAGGAATAAGGCTCCGCTCGTTTCAGCTTTTTTTTTTCAGTTTTAGCTTTTTTTCACTATTCAGTAATTTGTCTTTTTCTGAATTTTTTTAGATTTTTTGAGCTTTTTTGCATTTTTCTTTTTTTCCCGTGTTCTTTTGCATTGTCCGTGATGGGCTAACATATTTTTTTTGTTTTTACATTTTTTTTAAATTTAATTATGCCCAAAAAACTAACTCAGCTACAGTAAAAAAAGCCAGCTACAGTGAAATTTCAGCCAAAAGCCAGAAGCTATCGTTAAAACGATCACCCCCTAAGTCTATATAACATCATACACTTTGTTTGAAATTTTGTCCAACACTCAAATCAGACATTCGATCCCTGAACTTTGTAATTTAGTTCAAATAACTCCGTGACTCGGTTTTGCATGGTGGTATTACCCATGTAGCACGATAAGTTAACAGTTTTGTCATGTAAAATGACACACTGATCAAATTAGATCAATGATATATACGGCACACAAGGGCTTCTTCCACCAAGCTTCTATAGCGCCGCCCTATGAAGTTCCCTCTTCTCTATTTAGATTTAGGAAAGAAGCCTCTGTTGGCTCCACCTATCATTCATCTAAATTTGATCAACGTGTCATCCTATGTGAACCGCTATTCATTATGGCACGCGGGCAATACCACTATTCGAAACCATATCAGAGTGTTATTTAAACTGAATTGCAAAGTTCGAGATCAAATATTTGGTTTTAGAGCTTAAGGTGCTAGACAGATTTTCAAATAAAGTTTAAGGTGTTACATGGATTTTTTGTCCTTTTTTATATTCATCACGTTTGGGTCATATACATTACAAAAAATTTTTTTTTTGATGTGTTGACATAAGTGAAGTGCGCGAATGTGTAGTGTGGTCATATGCAACGCCAAGCTCTGCCTAAAATGATTAGACTTGGCTCTCCTGTTTGCTCTATCAAGCTTCCCTTTTTCAATTAGCTTGTGAATGGGCACGAGGAGTGGAATTTTAGTTGATGAGTCCTAATAGATTAGCTGGTGAGGGGGACTCATCAACTATGTATGATGTAGTATCTTCCGATTCCTTGTACGAGCAAACATCACTTAAAAGTCCCGCTTATTTCGGTTTCAGTTTCTAGTTTCTAATTTAATATTATTTAATTTCATCTTTTTCTAATTTTTTTGCTTTTTTGCCTTTCCTTTTTTCCATGTTCCTTTGCAGTGTTCGTGATAGGATAACTTATTTTTCTTTTTAAATTTTGTAAATTTAATTGCACCAAAAAAGATATCAGCAGCTAAAGTGCAAAATAAATCAGATACAATAAAAAAATCATAAACCATAAAAAAACCAAATAAAACAGGCCACGGTTGAGCTTATAGCTTTTCTTCTTTGCCATTGGCTAGTTTGGTTGGTGGCTTAAATATGCCTGGCCATGCATTTTGGTATGTAGTAGATAGGCTTACACAAATACATAGGGATGAAACAGATCGAATATGAATTGAACAATCTTAAATATAAATATGGATTCATATTTTTAAAATAAATATGGATACGTACAAGAATTCATATTTTTAAAATGGATATAAATATGCTTCTTCGTGACCACGAGCAAATCATCCATCATCGCCACACATCGCAGCATCTCTTCCTCAATCAAGTCCTCGGTGCGGGAAACCCCCAAAATCAACTGCTCTAATACCATATTATCACAATCCCACTTGATAAACACTAATCAACACGGAACACAGGAGATGTAGTGCCAAATTCAACACAGGTTATAAGTATTTGGGGATACAATTTGGGGAAATGGAATTAAGATAGGGAAGAGCAAGTAGACTCGAAGGAGAAGCAAGTTGGACTGGGGAATATAGGAAAGGGAATATGGGTCATGGGAAGCAGTAGGGAGGAAGAAGAGCCAACGTGTATACCACCGTTTTGTTCTTCAATGGTTCCTCTCGAGTATCTTTGTGCTGCCTTTATACTGAACACCCATTCAGCTTGGGCCACGACTTGGTCTCCCTTGTGCCTCCTTGGCCCACGGCCCATGCCACCAATCGGTCCATGATAGCTCCTGCTCAGCGCCGGTGCCATGGGGGACACACGTGGGCCATGAGCTAGCGCTTCGTCTCTACTCGCGTCTCACTGTGTCCTTTGCGTGACGCTTTGCGGGGAGACAGAGGATAAGGGGGTTAGGTTTTTGTAAACAATGGAGGCGGGCGGGCAAACGGGTTGATGAGGCATAGAGGAAGCTTCTAGAAGCTCTCTAGCCCACACGCGATGGTTGTGGTGTGATGACCATCCGATGGTGGGCTGGACGGTGGATAGGGGATGAGGAGTCGATTCGGGTGAGTAAGCTGAGGTGTGGCTCACTGCCAGATACTAGGTTGAGAGAGTGTAGGGCCCACTTGTCTCTCGTTTGGGTTTCTTTTCTTAAGTGGGCTTATGTGGGCCAAAATAGAGGCGATCTGGGCTTGAACGAACCCTATATCTGGACCTTACGGATTTAGCATACGCCCTCTTGCTCTTCGAAATGTACAAGTTATTGAGCTAAAATGGGCCCCTTTTGCTGTAGAGTGCTCCAGATCGCGCAATAGTGATTAGGCCCACAGAACAATTGCCAGTTCGCATTGTAAGGTTAAATCACATGTTATTGGGAATTTTGCGAGATTTCTATGGAAATTATACCACATTTTTGTAAGGTTAAACCACATTTTTGCTCTTTACTGGTTTTTGTAGCGAAGTTCCCACGGAATTTCTGCGAAATTCATGTGCTAGGATACCGTTGGCCTCGCGCAATAGTGATTAGGCCCACTGCTGTCTCTGTATGCACAGCACAAATGATATCTCTGTATCTGTATGCATGAATTGTACGATCGTGGGTTCATGGTTGAACTGGACCACCGGCATCATCGTAGCGAACTCTGTTGCTGATGGCAGATTGAGCTGTCCTCCGTACTGCAGCAGATAATTATGCTGCCATTTGCATATACACCGATGCCAGCCAAGAGACGCACCTATGCTCACTTGATCTTTGCAGGAAGACTAAGAGGTACAGGCGTACAGCTTGATCATAGGAGAAAGTAGTGGTATACTTCGTTTCAAAAAAGAACTAAGCAGTACTAATATACAAGAACAAAGATCGAATTGAGGAGGTGCAATTCCAAAAATCGTGCTATATTACTCTTTGCTGTTCATGAACATTTTATGATTTCCATCAACCAGAGCACACAAACCACTGTTGATATCTATAACGTGGGAAAAGAAAAGAGACTATTACTACATCCAGAAAATCACTCACTGACCTCGGCAAGGCTCACTGCTTCGAGGAGGCTCTTTGAAGCAGTCAACATTGCACAACCCCATAGATCTAATCATCTCGCCAAGCCTGTCAAAGATTAACACCGATAGCAATATGAAGTACTGCACATCATCATCTTTTTAATCATAAATTTCTAGCAAGATCATTTATCATGTAAATTTTCTTGACCTCAGAAATGAATGGTATATATTTTCTTCAGATGGAGTGAATGCGACCAGTGTAATTCTGTGAGATGGTGCAAGAAAAGAAGCGCAGAGAGAGAGAGAACCAACCTATCGATGCTCTTTCTTGGTTTGTCTGGCTGCTCTTTTTCATCCCTCGTCCTGTCAAACGTGTCAACACTTCTCCTTGATTTCTCTCTCTTGTCTGTGCTGGATCTTGCCTTTTCTCTGTGGCCTGTGCTTCGCCTACGTTTATCTACATGATCGGTGCTCAGTCTAGGAGGCTGTTCATGCCTTGCGCTCTTCCTCGACGGCTCTAGCCTCTGTGAGGTCATCCAAGGAGCCTCAGAAAGAGCGACACTATCAGATGGCGTTTCGTTTCCAGTTGGCGACTTCTCACCCTCAGCGGGTGCTTCTTTTTCAGCAGGAAACTTTTCTATAGCCGATAGGAACTTCTTTAGATGCCTTATGTACACTGGGAAGGTCTCCAAGTTACAGTGGTCACCTCCCTCGATCCATAGAGGTTCGTACTTCTGTTGGCTCAGCTCCCATAGCCGCTTTCCATGGGAATAATCGACAACATCATCATTTGTGCCCTGAAATGCAAGCGAAAAAGGTCTTCAGTTTAACGATCTGAAACTATGCAAGGATCATGCAAGGGGCATCCCTATAACTCATGGATGCATATATATTCCAACTTACATGAATTACCAAAACCGGACATTTAACAAGGGGAATTTTCTCAATGTTCTGCAGACAAAACAAGTGTTTGGTTAGCATAGACAAAGCATGGGATGTATTTCTCTTGATAGTTCAGTCAGTGAAGTAGACCTTGTATATGTCAAACCAGTATGTTTTCTTCATAGAATACATGACACGCAGGCCGGACAGTATAGGACTGTGCAGAACAACTGCTCTTATATGATGCAAACGAGCAGCTAAATCGACAGTGGGGCCACTACCGACAGACTGACCATACAGAACAATGTCTTCTTCCCTAGTCCCATAAACCTCCACAAGGCATTTGTATGCGGCCTCTATGTCAGCGAAGGTATTAGCTTCACTTGCCTGAACAAGGAAACAGAAAGATTGTCTCAAGAAAGTTTCCTTTTTATAACCTGGAGCTAAACAATTGCAACAGTTAGAAAAACAATTGGAACTAGTCCACTGCAAAAAGATTCCCTGAACCAAACACACTCAAGTGGGAATCAGATTTGTGGCCTCTCCCATAAGAAGGAAAGGTCATAACACAACACTATTATATGATCCTATCTGTTCGTCTCAAAAAACAAAAGAAAAAGATTCCTAGAATAATGCTAGGTATTGCTCCACTAGTGAAGGCAACATGATAGAGCACTAGTTTCAAGAAACTGCAGAGAGCATTGCTAACCTTGCCTGATGACCGTCCATAGCCAGAATAATCATACCTGCGAAGATTGAGGAAATTATTCCAAAGGCAAGAAAATGAGGTGTTAAGTACATAAATGTTACCATTAAAACTGTTAAAAATTGGGAATGAGTATAACACAAGACTTTCTAAGGCATCAAGGAGAATGTAGATTAGTAGCATTAAACAATTGTGTAAATGGCTTATCTAGCATGATCGAAATGTTCACATTGGCGAAGATGTCTATGTCATAAAATGATAAACCATTCACACAAAGGCCACATAATTCACTCGTCAACAAGACAGGCTACATAAAAATAAGAAACAGAATGTTTGAAGGTCTTCTCGAAATTTATGTACCAACAATAGTCTCTTCTAAGTTGCAACCAATGAAAATGAACGCAGAACAATTTTTGTGATCATTAAGCCGACAAAAATCATGAATAGTTGTTGCAGGCTATACATCAACTTTGTTGGACCATTTGTCTTACATGAGGCATCCCAACATTATTATCAATTAATTGAGGGTAGGCAGCCTGGAAAGGTGAAGTACTTGGCTTTTTTGTTGAGTGTGAGATCAGGAAAACCACAACTGCATGCATTTTAAGTCAATTATCACGTACAATTTCAGCTCAACTGGCATCGCAATAAACTGCGGAGGTAGGCAGACTGTCCAAACTCAAACCCAATTTGGTGAGCAGGAGCAAGAGAACACACAGGCTAGAAACCAAAATAATTTATTTTCTTATAAATTTTAGTATTGATGCAATCTGAGCCCTAATTTGGGGTTAACCATAGGTGGGCTTCAGAGTCTTAAATGTCGGCTTAACATTTTGCCTGTAACTATTGTTAAATTCCGTCGGCAAAATCTTTCTCGCTCCGTTCTTTCCAGTATGCCCCCAAAATAAAACACCAAACCGCTACAGTTTACCCCCCCCCCCCCCCCCCCGGGGGTCTGCTAGACAAACCCCTGGGCCACTTCATTGTTCCCACCTTTTCTCCCCACACCTGCCTCCATCCCCACCCACCTTCCTGTATGAAATTCCCTCTCTTGTACCTATCACAATACGTAGTGTGGACCTATTAGTTGCCAGGCGAATGCGTATTCAGCCAATTACTTCGATATATTGGGGTAAAGGGGTAAATAGAACAAAAAAATATCTGTAAAGCTTCCTTTTTTGGAGTAATTCTACATTGCATCTTACAGCTCATGGTAAAGAATAAAGCTCCTCGAGCAAGACATTGGAAAGAGTAGTTCACTTCTTTGAACAGAATAGAAACTTAACAAACTATGTAAGCTTACTTTTAGAAACTGTAAGCCTAATTTCATCTAATAGTTTGTGCTGGAGGGAAGAAAAAACAGCGCATGAATGCAAATGCGGCTGAAATGAACATTCTTTCACTTTTGAGGACATTATTTAGTCCATTTATGCAACATATTGGCCTCATCGCTGTAACATCAATTTAGCCGTTCAATTACGTGTAACGAAATGGCAAAACTAAAAGAGCAAATAGATTACGAACATGAGGTAGAACATAAGCACAGATAATATATCACTTAGGATAAGCTCTAAGAACTGAACTCAATACAAAATCAAATGCTATTGACACCAACCAGTAATCAATGTTCAATCCCTATCAACAAGCGGAAATTCCGACCTCTGCAGGGCAGAGTTGATAGGACAATAAAGTGATGCAAGCAGCGGTATCAAGCAAACTAGTATTGTTACTATACCAATCTAGTTAGATTCTAAAATTAGAAAACTAGTTGAAAGCCAAAATTGCTGTCCTATGAACTGTTCTGTATGTATTACAAGTAATACAAATATCCTAAACACTAGATTTGAATCTTCGAGGGCGACCTTTTCAATAAAATCTGGACGAAGGACTGAACAAACTATGAATATGTAGTTGTCTCGCCCAAATAGACAATTGATGAAGAAGCAGCTTCAATCGAGTAAAGAGCTATATTTTTCAGAGTAGCAACATTTCACAACTAAACCTCAAATACCAACCAAAAAATGGATCTTTTGATAAAAGAACAAACATTTTCCTTATTAAGGTTTAATAAACTGATTCTAAAAAAAATCACTTTCTGCAAAACAGCAACATTTGATATCAATGCCCATTCTCACGGATCAAACCAAACTCCGATCATATTCTCACAAGATCATCATCATCCAGTCACCAAAGCAGAAAGCCCAACCAAATCAAAATGAGTTAAACGGCCCTAGTAATCACACGAACTCTTACCCCATGACGTTGACGTGGAGGCGGGCGCTGAACTCGACAAAGAGCTCATACATCTTGCCAAGGTCCGCGGCGTTGCCGTGCGAGTACAGCACGGTGAGCCTAGCCTTGGGGCACCGCACGTACATGGCGATAATCTCCGTGCCACGCCGCGTCCGGACCCGCCGCGCCTCCACCCCCTCCCTCCACGGCACACCCGTCATTGCCACCCTCCTCGCCGTCGCCGCAGCAGTATTCCCGGCCTCCACCGTGCCCGTCGCCGCCGCCGCCGGCGTTGGCTCTTCCTCGTCGACCACGCCGTAAGTCGGCGGGTCGGGCGGGAAGAACGCGAACTTGGCCGCCACCGAAGACGTCACGCCGCCCATATCCGGCGATCTCAGGCCTCCGGCGGCATCGGCATTAGGGTTTCTCCGGCCTGGGGAGGTGGAGGCGGGAGGAGAAGGGCGTGGCCGTGCAAGTCGGGCTCTTCCGGGGGTTTTAACACAAAAGTTCTCAGAGAAGGGCTACTCCTCAAAGGGGGTCTACATGGAATTATCAACTTCGCCAGGGACTGTATTGTAATTAATGGAAAGGTCGGAGGTTTATCGGAAGGGAGGGGATAAAGAACGGGCGGGGAATTAGGGAAAGAGTTGCCGGGAGAATTAAAAGGAACGGTTGTCACGTGATCCCGGACCAGAGAGCACGTGAGCTTCCGGATTTACTTGCATGCTCTTTCCTTTGATCCAGTCTTGATGCCCAAAGATTGCGGGTTATGATTATAAATGCTTATTGTTAAATAGGGAAAAAATCAAGTCATTATCACACAACATAGTATTTTTCTCTTAAATCACATTACTATCTTTAAATTCAAAATGATGTGACTAAAGTCACGAAATAGTAGCCCTACTATGGCCTATTTTGTCAACGATACGGGGCTTTAATAGTTTAATGGTTTTCTTATTTTTGGATGACAAGTATCTAAGTTCTAAAAACTTTTCGGCAATACATACTACAAGGACTGCAGCTGGTAAAAAAGGGGGCAAATGGCTCAGGAGTACTATAGAGATCATGCGAGTTTAAATCTAATATAAGTAGCCGAATTCCCCGCGCAACTATGTGGCTAGCTAGTAGCTACTACAATACATATAGTTTTAGTTGAAAATAGACTTGTACTTGTTATACAATCAATATACTTACTAGTAAGATACCCGTGCGTTGCAACGAAAAACTAAATAAAAGTGATGCATACTATCAAATATGATCTCAAACTGAATAATAAATATCAACTTTTTCTTACATCATCATGTATCAAAACAAAACATACATGTTCATACTCAACAAATGACTCCTCAAAGAATGGGTATCGTGGATCTTTGCGAGTTGAGAGCAGCGGCACGAGCACTCGCTAGAGACCTCGCCGGTGGAAACTCGCTGACGAGAAGTCCGCGACGGAAGGAATAGGAGCAGGAGCACAAAGGCTCTGATACCATGTTAAAGAGAGGCAAGCTCAACTCTATTCCCAAGCATATGACACACACACACACAACGCAACGCAACCCTAAGTTTATTGGGCCTAATGGGCCAATATACACATACTTCATACACTAAACACTTTACAAAAAGAAGGAAAATGCCTTTTGACACAGAAAGCACACTACTTGATAAGGACTCAGAAATGGGAGTAATAAATTGGTTTCATATTTAATCAGCCCTATAAAACAGTAGTGCTGGAGTGCAATGTGCATTGCTACATCTCCCTGATCTGGACGGTGAGTCAAATATATATTGTGTTGTCTTAAGGAACAATAAAGTGATGCACCTTTGCAGGTTTTCTTTGCATAGACTTGTGTTTGTCTTAGGTCCGGTATAAGTGCACTACAGTATGGGTTGAGAAATATCATCTTGCAAATGAATGAAAAAGTTTGAAAGATTTGGGAGTCCTAATTGGATTAATTAACTTGCTTGGACTAATTGAGAGTGGTTTACCTTCAAAATGCAGATGAATGAATAGACAAATATAATCATAAAATTACTTAGGATGACAGATTGGTGTCCTATGAGTGCTAATCAAGTATGACGCCCTGTCTCACTGTGGCCTTTTTGGAAAGTATTTATGAAAGTTATTTGAGCAACACGATGTTAGTGTACAATGTTGAAAGGCATGTAAAATGTTTGGTTCTCCCAACAAAGACAATTCAAAGATGTTAAAAACTTAAAATAAGGTAGCGTGTTCCCCATTTTTCGCAAGTATGCTCGAATACGAAGTATTAAGATAAAGTTAACCATCCTTCACATGTTTTAGCAAACAAAGACTCAGAAAAATCAATCAACATCTTTCATATTCAAAAGTTACACACAAGATCGAATGAGAAGTAGGCTATGGGACGTGCAGAGCACCGAACCGGCAAAGTGGTCCTTGATGACTACCAGAGCGATTAGTCGCAAAGCAAATGAAGCTATCCCGACAACACAAACAAAAGTTTACAATTCCATTACCGCACATGGCGTAATCGTGAGAGCTTTTCCTTCACATTTTCTTCCAAAACCTATTAAATAAGAATGCGTTTATGAAAAGTAATGTAAAGAAACCCAAGAAAGTGAAGAATCTACCAAGATACAACATTAACGGTAAATGAATTTGTTGACTAACCTTTGTATTGCGACAAGCTAAAATATTTGGGGTGAGCCCAAGGCCCCTTAAACCATGTACACTATGTTGGGTCGGCTTAGTTTTCTACAAGAGAAAATAACACAGACGTAGAATAAATATTAGATAAATAGAAGTAAACAGATTTATCTAAGTTAATTGACAGTGGAACATAGTAAATGAATCAACCAGAGTCCAACTACCTGTTCACCAACAACATTCAGAACTGGAACAAGACTGACATGCACCAAATGAAATTACGTGACTCGCAACCAAAGTAATGTCCAAAAGGAGATTGTAAATACCCGCTAAAGCAGGAAAGATGGGAGTACAGTGTTTATGTATCAATATAACTCTGCAAGTTCCTTACCAACACGATAAGAGAATTGACCCAACGCTTCGATAAATGGCATAGATTCAATATCCCCTGCAGCAGGAGTGACAATGCAATCAAGCTACAGGAAAATCAGCTCTAAATTGTCTATTGGGACTGCTATCAACCAAAATAAATATTAAAAACTATTAATTATCTCATGCCCACCTATAGTGCCCCCCAGTTCTATCACGCACACATCAGCTGATCCTTCCTTCCCATCCACTGGTATCATTGCAACACGCTCGATCCACTCTTGTATGGCATTTGTGATGTGCGGCACAACCTTAAGGTAAAATTAGTTGAATGATCAAGACTTGAAGAAACATACACCTGAAGTTACCAAGACAGATAAAAACAAAGATAAGTCCGCATGCCCGACAGTCTTTCCCAAGTATTCCCCTTCCTCTCCTTGTCAATAATGCATCACATCAACCATAAAAAAAAGTATAATAAGAAAAGTCAAAGCAGTTTGTTATGCAGGGAACAACAACTGTATTTAAAATTTGCTTGCATTCTTAATGTACTCAAGTCACATAAGACAATGAGGACATCCTTTTCCTTCCTATGCGGTACAAGATATCAACGTCAACAATTGAACCATTTCAAAATCATTCTGGATGTTTGCATGCCGATGAATGCTGTTAAATAGCTATGAAGCCCCCCTATGACATATAGTTATATAGTTAAGATTTACGAATTCAACTTATCTTTGAAACTTTAAATACATCTATTGTGCCTATTTGCAAACACAATACCATATAAATTAAGTTCTGTCAGGGAGAAAATAATTTGCTTAGCTGGTCAGTTTAATATCAAGAAACCTCTCATAATTCCTAAGATCCAAGTCCACCTACAGTATGCAGAAGACAACACTTCATGAGACAAGCAAATATGTGCTAGCCGTTGAACAATTTGACTTGGTCACATATCAGTACCTCACCACCATCATCTAACACAAACACCGACGTCGCCTGAGTAGAATCAAGAATAGATTGGAGTACCTCAAACCCAACATCCTCAAGACCAGATTCATATATCCAAAGCGTCGTCAATCCTATTGTGGATTGCATGCTCCTCTACCCTCCAGATCTACAAGCAATAAAAGAATAAATTTTTGATCTGCAAGAAGTCTAAAGAAACGTAGGTGCAAAAATAGGATCTCCATACCCAGAGAGGATGCTCTTGAGCCGCCGCGCCGCTGTTCGCTCCCACCCCGTCGTCGTCGGAGGGGTTGGGATCCCGACGGGAGGGGAGGCGGGGCTAGGGTTTTGGGCCCGAGGCCTGAGGCGCGCTACCGAGGTCGAGGAGGAGGGGTGGCCCTTCTTCTTGCAGCCGCGCGGTGGGATGGGGTTCCCACGGGCGATGGAGGCGCAGGCTTGCGAGCCTTCACCATCTGAGGCCGCAAAGGCGGAGTGAGGTGGGAAGAGAGGAGGAGGTGGTGGTGTGTTCGCCACCGAGGGCATAGTGTGTGCCCTTAGTGAAGAAGGGGCTCGATGCGCTCGCCTCCTCCTCGGCTCTCGTGGTGCCTGCGAGGGGAGGCGGGAGAGCGAGGCGGCGGGAGAGCGGGGGGGGGAGAGCGAGGAGGCGCGCGGCGGCGGTGCGAGGCGGCGGGGGAGCGAGGGGAGGCGGGAGAGCGGGGCAGGGGAGAGCGAGGCGGGGGAGAGCGAGAGCGAGGAGGCGCGGGGAGAGCGGAGAGCGAGGGGGAGGCGGGGGGAGCGCGGAGAGAGGGGGAGCGCGGAGAGCGAGCGTGGTGGCGGGGGGTATAGCGAGGGGGAGGCGGGGGCGGACGGGCGGGGGGTTGGGTTTTCTGTGTAAACGGTTGAGATGCTATCTCATAATCAGATCGAATGGCTAAAAAAAGTGAGGAAGGACTCATCAACCACCAACTCCTTCTTTTAAAGTAGTAAAGATGATGAATCCATGTACAATTGTCGTTGCTCTCATATTTATGATTGATTAATCTTCACTACTATAATCTAGATCACAAAGAATCAATCGTATAGATATTTATCTTTTCCTACGATTAACGTGGGATTTTTTAACTATTAAGAGTAAACATGGTGGTTTCTTTTTTATTATTTTAATAATATAATAGATAGATTCTTGATTATTTGTTATTTTTCATTTACATATATTTGCAGTGTTACTAGGTTAATTTTCAAAAAAAAATGCAAATGCCACATTTATAGATCTTTTTAGGGGCATTTCTAGATCAAATGGAACATAGACATTAATATATATTTAGGGAACATAGACAACAATATTTTCCATAAACATAGAAAAGTAATACACATGAAAAGCATGCATGGTCCATGCAACCTGGCCTTTAATGATTTCTCCAGTTTCTGCTGCTGAGGACCAGACCCAATGTAAGCTGTGCAGGTGACAATTGGAATTGGTTGGCAGCTCTGATCTGCCTGCCACTGGGCCCTGCACCCAGCTCACTCTTGCAGCCTGTACCTCCATGCTTCCATCAAAACAAATGTATAAATTTACAGTTTTTCAGCAGAAAATATCACCCATGTATCATATGAACTCTCTTAATTTACAGCAACAACATGACATAAGGTTGCAGTGTAACGCAATAACCTAACACGGAGACTTGCTGTATGAGAATCCAGTGGAAGGAATTATTAGTGCCTGCAAAGGCTGTCTCGAATGGAGCACAGCAATCGTGGCTGAATAAACAAACTGGCATTGATATAGATCATTAGCCCTTTCTAAGGAGAGATTATCCTTTTTAGCTCTGCTTTGGATGCAACTAAACTCTGCAGCCCGTAAATCGGGGAAAGTTGGAATTGCTTTTGTTGCCACATGCTCGAGTGTTTTTTCTTTTTCGTGCTGTCTTAGAGACTATGTAAGTTAAAGCCATGCGAATGCGTCGGATGAGAACTCTTTAAAGAAGGAAAAATGTGGATTCCTGATCTAGAGCGTTCAATCAATGTCAGAATGAATATCGTCCGTCTGATTATAGGACGTCGGAAGCTAACCATGCTACCGCCTCAAGATGTTGATCCGGCTGTTTGGACCTGAACTTCGACAAGAATTATACTATTTGTTATATAAATTCCAAATATGTCCTGAATATTGCATACTCCTACCTCGACGGAACAACCCGCTGTGTAGCATGGAAAGGTATTTCCAACCAAATACACTTTCTGCAATCTGTCTCCATTTTCTTTACCTCTAGGTCCTGGAAATGATGAAAATTTCATGCTTCCAGTTGGGCGATGAAAGTTGCAGAGTGAAAAGAGGATCAAATCAAATGCGCATGCTTACTGTTTGTTTCCTTGTTCAGCTGTCAGAAACTCAGAGTGCAAAGTTGCATGGTTGGGGTATACATGTATCATGTATGCCTGCCCATTGGGAAGTCAATCATTAACTAACCTGTTCTTGTTCCTGTATTTTCTTGTTGGGCCACTGGTGACACTCTGGCCTAGTGCTTGCTGACTATGAAATCTGAAGAGCCCAACAAATGAAACTGGCACCAAAAGTCCAAAATGCCGCCCATGGCTTCTCTCTCTCAAAAAAAAAAAAGAAAGAAAAGAAAAGAGCAGCCCCTGGCATTTTGAAGGACGTCTTGCGAAGTTACAACTCTCAACTCACTTGCATTGCTTGAAACAATTAAGAATTTTTACGATCAGATTTGGACATTATTTTTTGTTTTGATTTTGGAAATTATTGGCTTTTGTACTGGTATTCTCACTGAAATTGCACTAGACAGCATCTGTGTTTTGAGTACCATTTGGTAATACGTGCAAGAGATAGCATCTTTTTACAAGACGAAGTGATAGCACCTTTTTACAAGAGGAAGCCTAACTTAGTCAGAATGAAATACATGCTCTCAGGCCAGATAAATGATATAGGTATCCTTCGCAAATTTGGAGATCTCCAAATCACCCAATCTCTTGTAAATACAAATGCTGCATAAACATGTCATATACAGTAGCAGCTTCAGATATAATCAGTAAGCGCAGCTGTGGGGTTCCGTTCAAGTAATAACTAAGGACTATTCAAATCACGATGAGTTATCCACTCAGCACAAGATGCATCATTAAACACCATATTTTACACACAAACAAAGCCGTCTATTTTCTAGTAGCCCCATATATTGTTCAAACACCAGAACACAGGGCAGTGGTAAACTGGTGCCTAACCCCCAAATTTTACCACCCATTGCAAATTCAGTTGGCCTATGCAATTGGTAATCGGTAATTCGTACTAAAGGTGGGACCCGGCAGGGGCTCACCACATGGCTAGCTGTACTGGCCGGCACAAACAGAAGGTCATGCCTGGCCCAGGAAACCAGCCCATATGACGGCCTGGCCCGGCGTAGCATGCCGTGCTCAGTCTAGTTCGGCACAACAAGCGCATCGGTGACCGCCACTGTCTCCTCTGCCTCACTGTCTATAGGCCCGCCTCCCGCGCGTCGGGCTCATCCTCGTTGGCCGCACCACCACAAGAACCTTATGCTCCATTTCCCCATGGTCGCATTGCAAGAACTACAATGAGATCCACCAGATAGAACAAAGAAAGGTACGGCAATCACTCATCGGTAATCAGGATTCAGGAGTCCCCAAAATCACACACAAAAGTTAACTACAATTGAGAAAGTGATCCAAAAAAAACACACTGAAGAATATTTTTTGAACAAGAAACCTCTGAAATCTCACACAGATCTTCACCCTGGATGGTAAATTTTGCAACGAACAAGTGACCTGGTGAGCCGTGGCCCGTGAGTGCATAGGGTTTAGGACGAATGCATACATGAGTCGAATGGCGTTGTTGGTGGCAACGGCGGTACAAGCCGAGGCTTCTTGTGGCTGGTGCGGTGGCCGCCAAGCGCTTGGAAGTAGGGGTGCAATCGGGTCGGATTCGGATGGATATTGTTCGTACTGTATCCTAATCCATATTTTTTTCGGATTCAAAATCGGATATGATAAGGCCGGATACAAATACGAATTTGGATTATTCGGAGTTTCGAATATGGTGTCATCGGGACGGATACATAACGGTTTCAGATCGAAAATATATAATATAGACAGATAGTATGTGTATACATAAAGGAATATACACTGAACCATACTGCCATCACTTCAAGCCTTCAACTAGCAATAAATTTATCTAGATTACTTAAGTATAATAGCTGATACAACACAAGTTCAATATAAGCGATAAATACATACATAAATTCATACGTAAGTTCAACATAAGCGGAGAGTATTGGTGGCAACTGGTTAGAGTAGCCACACTCTAGAGTTAGGTTACAACTTTTATAAAATCTAGGCTGGTTGGTGTTAATGATATTTGATGGGTTGAGCTAATTAGGGTACTAATATAACTTGCTAGTTCGGATATTCGATTGGATAGTATCCGATTTACCATTTACCGATGCTATTCGGTCGAATTTTAGCTCTACCATTTTTGTTACCATATCTGGCAACAATTATTCGGTATGAATCGGATTTAGTACCGGATGCTAAATTGCCTTTCCATATTCGGTACCAACCAAATTCGATACCGAATCGGTCGGGATTAACCCATAACGTTTGCACCCTTACTTGAAAGGATGGGAAGCACTTGTTGCACGTCTTGCACTCGTACACGAACTCGCCAGTGGTGCCATTGATCGGGCGCCGGCTCCGGAGCTTGGCCTCCTTCGCCACCACCATCGCAGCCGCTGAGTTAGCATCCTGAGCTAGTGATCCGGGCCGTGCGCCGTGGCCGCCGCAGGCAAGGAGCATGAGACAAGTGCCATGTCCTCCTCCTTGGTGACGCACCCGGACGTGGCCTCGTCGGCTCCGGACCGCGACGTGGAGCCCTCTGTCGTGGCAGACGACGACTCGGCGGCGGCGATCATCACCTTACTGTGATGCGATGCCGCTTGCTGCGCTTCCCCTTGACGACGACTTCCACGAGGGTGAGCGCCGTCGCCATCGCGCCGGGTGGTGTGCCGGCCTCTTCTTGGACGCCCATGCCCATGTCTATGTATGTGACAATTGACAAACAAGAAGGGGAGGAGAATACAAGGTGGAGTGCGTGTGATGGAATCATGGAAGTGGGAAGGAAGGTTGGTGATGCTGATAGAGAGAGAGAGAGAGGAGGTGGTGGCTTGAGGGGAAGGAAAGGTGTGGTGTGGTGAACTGGTGATGCTGTTGACATGATACATTGATACACACACAAGCCGCTTGAATACTAGTAGTAGTATTCAGTTATCCTCTCCACTCTCCAGATTGCCTTGGACTCACTCGAGTCATGTCATTGTGTGCTCGGTTGATGGGTTGAGTAGGTGACCTGGTGACCCTGAGCAGAAGCACTGTAGCATGCAATGTGGTCTCATGTTATCATGTGCTCGGTGCCTCGGTCAGGTGAGAGAAGCGCAACTTTTGGGATGGACTGGTCACTGCGGCACTGCCTTACCAGTGGTGGTGTGGAGTGTGGAGTAGATGTATGGTACTGGCGTGTGCGGGTACATGCAAAAGTAAAACATATATTATAATAGTATATGAATGATTGTTTTGACTTTCATTCAAATCGAGCTTGTATAGTTGCATGCGTGCAAACCTAAGTTATGAGGATTTGGGGGGAGAAATGGCCGATGGGAGAGAGGTGGGGCTGTGGAGATGGAAAAGCTAATCGGGCAGCACGTCACACACGTACGGTAGTTGTACACATGCAAAGCACATACACCATCTCAAACACAACACAACACAACACATGCACAACCATCCAGCAGGAGAGAGGTGAGGAATCGGGCTTACCTGAGAGCATCGGCATCGCCATCGGAACCATCTCGACGATGATGGCGACGGCGTCAGGGTGTTGCACAGGGGCACAAATATGGGGAGGCCGAGAGGAGGCCAGCAGAGTGGGCTCGACGTTGTAGGTGTTGAGGAACTCTCGCTGGCGACCAGTCCGAGCGATTCCTCTGCTTAGAATAAGAACGAATCAATCACAGAAACACAGAATAATAGATTGAACACAGAGAGGTAGAGAGAACTCCTGGTCTTTCTTTATTGCTTCATATGCATTGAGTACAAAATCAGCCATATGGCTCTCTATTTATAGGGGGTGGGATGAGGTGCCCATTATGGATAAGGACTCGTTTAAACGGAGAGAATCCGTTTAAACGGGATCCTTATCTTTAGTTTCCAATACTCCCCTTGGGCACTCATCCGACATACTCATGCCTCATTAAAACTCCATAAAACCCAAAGGGGAAAAATTTGGAGAAAGAGTACATGATGCATGTTATGTCTGCGATTGCACGAATTGTCTCATTAAAAACCTTGATCGAGAAACTTCAGAAAACTCGTCAAGGGAAAAAGAGTACAATTCACCCAACTTCATTTAGTCTTGAGGACTTTTATTCTTTGGGTACTTGATCTTGGGATCAAGATTTACTAACGGTCTTGAGAGAATTCTCCTTGAATTCTGCACTTCTCTAAGTCTCATCATACCGATCCTCGCACGCACCTTTCAAAGCTAGATGCGGGAGGGACTTTGTGAATAAATCGCTAGATTTTCACAAGACTTAGTATGCAGATACTTTAATCTTGTCCATCTTTTGCAATTCATGAGCATAGAAGAACTTGGGGTTGATATGCTTTGTGAGATGACTCTTCACATAGCCCGCTTGTACTTGTGCAACGCAAGCGGCATTATCTTCATAGATAATTGTGGGGTTTTGCACAATGTTCATTCCACATGATCGCTGGATGTGGTGAACCATTCGGCGTAGCCAGCGCGCATTCACGTGCGGCTTCATACAGCGCTATTATTTCGAGTGGTTCGTCGAGGTAGCTACAAGGCTTTGCTTAGACGATTTCCGTGAAATTGCGCCCACCACACGTAAATACATAGCCTGCTTGTGACTTTGCGGTATGCGGGTCGACAGTACCCAAATCTGCATAGCCAATCAAGTTCAGATCTTGATTCTTTCAGTAGAACAATCCAAGGTCCTTGCTTCCTTGGAGATATCGGAAGATGTCCTTTATGCCCCGCCAATGCCTTTTGGTGGGCTCTGCACTATACCTTACTAATAGGTTCACGGCAAAGGCAATATCCGGTCTAGTGCGGTTTGCTAAGTACATGAGTGCTCCAACTGCACTCAAGTATGGGAATTCGGTCCCGTGACTTCCTCCCCTCTTCCCTAGGTCGGAAAGGATCTTTTCTTGCTGCAAAGATCTCCGATCATCGGTACTTTGATGGGAATGCTTTCTCAAAGCCGAATCTTTCTAGCACCTTCGGGTGTAGGTCGACCGATGTACTAAGACTCCTCCGAGGACATGCTCAAGTCTGCAGGCCTAAGCGTAACTTGGTCTTGCCCAAGTCCTTCATTTCAAACTCGACTCCAAGTAGGAGCTTGCTTCTTTTATATCATCCATCGTCCCGATGATATTCAGATCATCTACATACACCGAGATTATACAGAATCCATTCAGGATCGCCGTATAAATACACAAGGACAGTCTTCATTGTTTGTGTAGCCTTTCTTGCAGAAAAGTCGCTTAGCGATTATACCACATTCTCGCTGATTGCTTCATCCATACAGGACTTTCTAAGCTTCACACTGCATGATTTCTATTTGCTTTGTCTTGGTTCGAGAGGAATTCCTTCAGTGACTTTCATATAAATCTCCGAATCCAAGTTACCATAAAGATATGCAATACAACATCCATCGGGCCATTTCTAAATTCAAGTTCACCGCCATTGAGATCAAGTATCTAAAGGTAAGTCCACTCATGACCGGGAGTAGGTTTCTTCATAATCAACTCCGGGGACGTTGAGTGAAACCTTGTGCTACCAACCTTGCTTTGTATCTCACTACTTCGTTTCTTTCATTTCTCTTTCGAACAAATACCCACTTGTGCCCTACAGGTGCACATGGGGAGGAGTGCGACATACGGCCCAAACACTTCTCTTTTGTTCAGAGATAGCAATTGGTTGCTATTGCCTTCTTCCAATCTTCCCAATCTGATCTTTTCTTACATTCAATGAGCGATGCGGCTCGGGATCAAGATCAATGATTGTGGCAATTTTCTTTGCGAAGTAGATGTCGACATTGGCTGTTGTCCTGTTCAGGGACTCTCCCGTGTGCACATAATTTATAGCTATTTCTTCATGAGTTGCTTCTTCTGGAGCTTCATCTTGCGCATCGCTTCTTTCCATTGCGGTGGCAAGTCCCTTTAGTTTTTCGGCTCCGATGTGTGCGCACACATCCATGCCGATGGGGATATTCAGATCCGGTATGTCCTTTACAACAGGTGTCATACTTGTGCCAGGTCTCAACTGGCTCCCCTTCTCATTCTGGGGGACTTCGGTGATCGGCTGTGATAAGTCCTTCTTATCCTTTTTCGCCAGGCGTCCCCGGTTACTTTGGATTCGAGGAGCCGGAGTTCTCGTCCTCTTTTTTTCGAGGCCTCTGGACGAGATTGGGGATACCTTCTGCTTTCTTTGGTATTTCAACCCTCTCCGGTGCAGTGCGTGCAGGCACATGCGACTTAGTCACGCTCTTCAAATCACTAAAGTGATTAGGCAGCTGATTCGCTAATGCTTACAAATCATTTGTCTTCTGGACTTCTATTGTCTTCTGGACTTCTCTTGTCTTCTGGACTTTTATTGTCTTCTGGACTTCTCTATTTGATTTACTAGTGCGTGGGTCATGTGCAGGAATTCCCGTGGCTTCCCACGTAATTTCCCGGCATTTTTCATGAAAGGGTTGATTTCCTCCCCCTAATGTCGGGAAATTATCCTCATCAAAAATGCAGTCAGCGAAGCGGGCAGTATGCAAATCTCCCGACACGGGTTCCAAATACCTGATTATGGATGCAGTCTCATAACCAACGTATATCCCAGTCTTACGGAGAGGACCCATTGCAGTTCGCTGCGGAGGGGGTATAGGTACATAAACCTTACATCCAAACCTCCTGAGATGAGAAATTTTCGGTGGTGACCCTTGCGCTAGTTGCATAGGTGAATGGATGTTGTAGGCCGAGGGTCTAAAGTTGATGAGATTTGCTGCATGTAGGACTGCGTGTCCCCAACATGTAGCTGGCAAATTACAATTCTGCAAAAGTGGTCGGGTAATAAATTTAATTCTCTTGATCAATGCCTCTGCCAAACCATTCTGGGTATGGACATGCGGTACCGAATGCTCAACTGCAATCCCCATCGCCATGCAATAATCATCAAATGCCTTTGAAGTAATTCTCCGGCATTGTCCATTCTAATGGACTTGATGCGATGATCAGGGAACACATTTCTGATGCGAATGATCTGCGAGATCAATTTGGCGAAAGCATGGTTTCTTGTGGATAATAAACCCACATATGACCACTTTGAGGAAGCATCAATGAGCACCATGAAATACCTAAATGGCCCTGAGATGGGCTGGATAGGACCGCAAATGTCTCCCTGGATACGTTCCAGGAATGCAGGGACTTCATCCCTCACTTTCAGAGTGGAGGGTCTAGTGATTAATTTCCCGGTGGCACATGCAGGGCACACAAAATCTTCATGATTCAGGAAATTCTTCACATTAATATTATGCCCGTGAGAATTGTTAATTATATTTCTCATCATTCTAAGACCTAGGTGGCCTAATCATCATGCCGAGATGAAATAGTTCGAGCTTCGAATCGCCTTGAGCGATTATGCAGTACACTGCAGCGCCTTAATGTTGGTATAATATAGCCACACGTGTTCATGCCATTATAAACTGAATAAATGAATGAATTATTTCAAAATCATTCAACCATTATGAGAAGACAAAATAAAGTACCATCCATGCAAGATCTAACTTGTCCATTTAATGCAAAATAAATGATAATTAATGTCTCATGCATTCTGTGCATCAGACGGAATCAACTAGAAAGTCATTGACTTCTTCGGCTATCTTTTCAGGAGTGATGTTCTCTTCGAGAGAAATCATGGAGGTGGCTGCCTCTAGGTCGTAAGGGGGTGCTGCTGCCGGGATGGACTTAACCTCCATCATTTCAGGCAACTGCTCAATATGTTCCCCCTCAACTGCTGCAAAGTGAGCTTCAGGCTGCCCTTTGCCATTCTTCTTTTGAGCTTGGTGAGCATCAATGATATGTTGCGGTGCTTTACAGATCCGCGACCAATGCCCCCATTTGCCACACTTGAAGCAATCTTGGTTCTGCTGGCCATAGGTTTTGCCACTCTCCTTAGCCCTTTTGTCATTTGGAGCATCTGACTTGCCTTTCTGGGCAACGGTCTTACCCTTCTTCCCCCTTCTTTTCATCAAGGGCTTTGCACCTTATAGCTCCCAAAGATTGGCTTCACGGCCACGGAGCTCCCAATGGTCGAGTGGCGTAATTTTACGGAGAAGTTCGTCCTGAGCCTCCGCTACCTGCATCATATCAATCAATTCGGCGTATTTCTTGTAGCCGTCTTGACGATAGTTGCGGGCGGATTGCACAAGGATTGGGGTGAAAGGTGGACAAGGACTTCTCAATCTTCTGCTCATCTGTGATCTGCTTGCCACGAGTTGAAGATTGGTACAAATTCTGTGCAAGGCGTAATCTGCACTCCCGACCGCCTTGAAATCGGCAAACCTCATCCGATCCACTCCTACTCGCTGAGGAAGAATGGTGTACTTTAGCCTCTCAAACCGCTTCTTGAGTGCGGTCGAGAGTGCTAGCGCGCTTTCTCCGCCATATACTCATTCTTGAGAGTAATGCGAGGTGGTGCACGAGGAAATGAAGTGCTCGATCATTTTCCTCAGTGTGGGTTTGGCGCCATGCCGTCCGCCAATCCCAATAGCTGCGCTGAGCTTCACGGCTCCAAGTACTATCTCGACATCGGATGCCCACGTCAGATAGTTCTTGCCATGCTGGGCAAGCTCCTCGAACTCCCGGTTCGTGATCCCAGTCATCTACATGTGATGAATGGGACATATAAGTTTACTTCAGGTAAACATGCATGAAATTATTTACTGCAGGTAAATAAATGGTACAATAAATTCTCGTAATGTTCCATACTTTTCTATGTATTTTTCATAATTTACTGCTAATTTTCAGTGATTAAAAGCAATTAAATAATTACAATTAATCAAAACAGTAAATAATTACAGAAAATACATAAAATAATAATGGCATAACGTGCGGGGCGGCGCCATGCGGGGCCGGCCGGCGGTGGTTGGCAGAGCGCGCGGGAGGAGGCCGTCGCGGGGCGGTCGGCGGCGGCCATGGAGCTGCTGCGCGGGAGAGGAGGCCGGCGTGCGGCGCGGAGCGGCGCCGTCGCGCGGCGGAGCGCGGCGCGCCGGCTGCCGGCGCGAGAGGCCGCTGCGCGGCGGCGGCCGAGGCTGGGCCAGCGGTGCCATGCGAACACGCCGCCGGCGCGGCGGCGCCATGCGGGCGCGCGCGAGGAGGCAGTGCGCGGAGACCGACGGCAGCGCGGCGCGTGCAGCGCAGCGCAGCGAGGAGGCCGAGGCGGCGCGGCGCGCGCGCAAAGCAGCGCGAGGAGGTCGGCGGCGGAAGATGCGCCGTCTGGGCACGCAACGGAGGGGCCGAGGTGTCATCGGCGCCGCGCGCATGCAGCGCGCGTGAGAGGAGTCGAGGCGCGCGCGTCGCGGCGCGCATGCAGCGCAAGCGAGGAGCCGAGGCGCCGATGGCGCGCGCGCGTTCGGGCGCGAAGTCGAGGCCACCATGGCGGGCGCATGCGGCGCGCAGCGAGAAGCCGGGCGTCGGCGGCAGCCGCCGTGCGGGCGCGCGGCACGAGGCCGGCGGTGGCGTGCCATGCGGGCGCGTCGGCGGCGGGGCCGATCGCGACGACTACGATAACGACGACCCGCGCGGGGGCGGGCCGTGGTGCACATGCGGTGCGGCGGCGGCGAGTGTTGCCTCATGCCGAGACGGTGCGCATACAGCGCGGTGGCCATGCAGGTCGCTTGCGAATCTTTTCTTGTGCAATTATCGAACGAAAAGATGCATAAAATTTTCGTTTTAATCTACGATGCAATCAACATCTATCCCTTTTCACAATCATCGATCGACATTGTGCCGCCGACTTGTGTCCTCACGGTAGATTAGGGCGGATTTGCATCGTTTCTACGATGCAATCAACATCTACCTCGTTTCGCAATCTACCGATCGACATTGTGCCGCGACTTGTGTCCGCCGCGGTAGATTAGGGATTTGCACCGTAGAAAAACAATCTAGAACGCGAAGAAAAGCAAATTCAAAGCGATCTAGAAAAACCAATCTATTAAGTGCTTCGATGATTACCTTCGTTCACCGGAGCGATTCGTGCTGATAACGTGTTGAGGAACTCTCGCCGCGACCATCCGAGCGATTCCTCCGCTTAGAATAAGAACGAATCAATCACGAAACACGAATAATAGATTGAACACAGAGAGGTAGAGAGAACTCCTGGTCTTTCTTTATTGCTTCATATGCATTGAGTACAAAATCAGCCATATGGCTCTCTATTTATAGGGGGTGGGATGAGGTGCCCATTATGGATAAGGACTCGTTTAAACGGAGAGAATCCGTTTAAACGGGGATCCTTATCTTTAGTTTCCCAATAGTAGGCACTCAGGAACGGCGGGAGGTATCTATCGGTATCTTCCAATCCGACTTCCATCTGGATTGGGCTTCCCCAAGGCGGAGCTTTAGGAAAACGCCTCGCAATGTCTTCACAGTCTTCCCTGAGAAAACTCTCAATTGGATGAAGCGTTTCTACCTCCGTAGAGGCCGCGTATTACGTGTTATATATGGGGTTTGACAGGATACAAAACGGAGATGGAGAGCTATCCGATTTACAATCCATGAAGATCTATCTCTAAGAGTAGGACTCTATATTCCTATCTTTAGGATTACAACTCATTCTAACATCCCCCCTCAATCATAACTTAACTAAGTTAAGATTGCGTGAAAATCCTCAAGTCGATTTAAGAGACAGAGGCTTTGTAAATCCATCTGCTACTTGATCTCCGTAAGAAATAAATTTGACTTCCAATTGTTTTGTGCAACTCTTTCTCGAACAAAATGATAGTCCACTTCAATGTGTTTTGTTCGTGCATGAAAAACTGGATTAGCAGAGAGATATGTGGCACCAATGTTGTCACACCACAATCGTGCCATGCTAGGCGCGAGGACTCCTAGCTCATTCAACAAACTTTGTACCCAGATTATTTCAGCAGTAGCATTAGCAATGACTTTATATTCTCGCTTGATCGACCGAGAAACAAATGGCTTGTTTTCGTGCGATCCATGAAACAAGATTGTTACCAAGAAAGACAAAAACCTCCAGTAGAGCGACGAACATCAAGACAACCTGCCCAATCAGCATCAGAGAATGCACTTATCAGCATGGAAGATGACTTGCTGATTCTGAGTCCAAATTGCATGGTCAATTTGACATATCGAAGTATTCTCTTGACTGCACTCCAATGCTCAGTGGTAGGTGCATGCAAGAATTGGCAAACCTTGTTGACAGAGAATGCAATGTCTGGTCTTGTCAATGTGAGATACTGCAAGGCTCCTACTATACTTCAGATTGCGTTGCATCACGGCCCTAATAATGTCCCTTGATGTTTTGATAGTTTTTCCGCTTTAGATAATGGCGTGCTAATGTGTTTGCGTGCCATCATACCTATTTTCTTTAGGAGGTCGAGGCATATTTTTCTTGTGAAAGCACGATCCCATCCTTGATCTTGGTAACCTCGATACCAAGAAAATAATGTAAGTCACCCAAATCCTTCAAAGCAAATTCTTGTTTGAGATCCTGTAGTAGTGCCATGGCCGCATCCTGTGTTGAACTAGCAACAATGATATCATCAACATATATAAGCACAAATACTGTAATGCCTCCTTGCTATAGAAAAAGAGTGAATTGTCACCTTTGAAGCCTTAAACCGAAGTTGACATAATCGTGCGCTTAACCTGGAAAACCATGCTCTAGGTGCTTGTTTTAAACCATAAAGAGATTTGTCCAACTTACACACATAATTTGGTTTAGCCTTATCTTCATAACCAGGTGGTTGTCTCATATAAACCTCCTCCTCTAGAACGCCATGAAGAAACGCTGCTCGTACATCAAGTCGACGGGCTCCATCCTCTTGAGATTGCAATAGATAACACAAGACGAATAGTGGTCGCTTTAACAACCGGATGAATGTATCCTCATAGTCAATGCCATACCTTTGCTTAAAACCCTTTGCAACCAAACGTGCCTTGTATCTATCAAGTGTACCATCAGATTTTCGCTTAATTTTGTAGACCCATTTGCAGTCAATGAGATTCCTCCCTTGTTGTGGTGGTACTAGATGCCAGGTGTGATTGTTGATAAGGGCCATGAACTCCAAATCCATAGCCGATCTCCAATCAGGATGTGACATTGCTTCTTGCAAACTCTGTGGTTCTCCTGTTGATGTTAGAAAACCATAGCAAATAGTACCATCTGTATATACCTTATCTTTTCGAATTCCTTGTTGAAGACGTGTTGTAGGCCGAGACACAGGAGGAACTGCAACACTGATGGGCGCAGCAGACCCTGTCGGCATCCGGACTTCCGCGCCCGCGCTATCATGTGCCATGCCATCATTGCCTGTGACTGCTGTCGTGTTACGCGAGACGCGTGAGAGTTGCATCCGGTCTTCTGCGCCATCACGTCTCTGTGCATCATCAATGCTTGCAATTGTTGCCGTGTCGCGCGAGGACGTTGCAAAGAGCAAAGGCGCGCCAGCGCCAAATTCTTGCCCCAGAGACGTGAACTCTTGCATGGGCACGGATCCTGAACCAGGTTCTGCATTGTGTAGGGTATTTTGCATGGACACGGATCCCGAGGCTGCTGTTTCTTCATTGTTTGAAGTGGATTCCTCCTGATTTTCTGCCAGCACTTCAGTGAAATTATTAGATTCATCCAAAACAGATGTATTAGTCAATTGACCAACTACATTTTCACCCCCTTGAGCTACTGAAGATGGATTTAATAAGGAGGATGGAAGGAGATGAATTTCTGATTTCAAGCGAGCACCGGCATTAGGATGAAGATTGGAGAAAGGAAAAACACTTTCATCAAAAACCACGTCTCTAGAAATATAGACACGACCGGATGATATGTCAAGACATTTAAACCCTTTGTGGAGACTACTATAGCCAATAAAAGTGCATTGTTTTGAACGAAATTGAAGCTTTCTAGAATTATATGGTCGAAGGTTTGGCCAACACGCACACCCAAAGGTTCTCAAAGATGAGTACTCTGGTTTATGATGAAACAAACGCTCTAGTGGCGTGGAGTATTGGATGACTTTGCTAGGTGTGCGATTAATTAGATAAGTGGCAGTCAAGAAGGCGTCATCCCAAAATTTGATTGGCATGGATGCATGAGCTAGGAGAGACAAGCCAACTTCTACTATGTGACGATGCTTTCGTTCAGCTGAGCCATTTTGTTGATGTGTGTGAGGACAGGATACACGGTGAGTTATGCCAGCTTTAGTAAAGAGAGAATGGAGTTTTTCATATTCTCCACCCCAATCAGTTTGCATGACGACAATCTTTTTATTGAAAAGTCGCTCAACATGATTCTGAAACTCACGAAATTTCTGAAAAACTTCAGATTTGTATTTGAGAAGATATATCCAAGTAAATTTACTGTAATCATCTATAAAGCTAACATAGTATTTCCGGCCCCCAACAGAGGTAGGAGCAGGACCCCACACATCTGAAAAAACTAATTCAAGGGGACAACTCGACACAGTTGAGGATTTTGGAAACAGAAGCTGATGACTTTTGGCTTGTTGACAAGCATTGCACACAGACTCATTACTTGACTCAACTAGACATGGAAGCTTATTTTCATGAATAACCTTATGAACTATGGGACGGGAAGGATGACCCAAGCGATTGTGCCATCTTGCAATCGACGGCTTGATAACTCCAAGAACTTTTTTGGTAGAGGATGTTGATGACGATGGTAAAGCATAAAGACCATTGCGGCATCTCCCTTTAAGAAGAGTGATCCTCGTTCGCTGATCCTTAACCAAAAAGAAAGAAGGATGAATTTCCACAAAAGCATTGTTATCACGAGCAAGGCGATGAGCGGAGACAAGATTTTTCTTAGCTTTGGGAACATGAAGAATATTTTTGAGATAGAGATTGCGACTAGGGGTATGAATAGTAGAATGACCAATATGACTAATATCCATACCTGTGCCACTAGCCGTGTGCACCTAATCCTTGCCATTATATTTGTCTCGAACAGTTAGTTTTTCTAGCTCTCCCGTGATATGGTTGGTTGCTCCCGTGTCCATATACCAATTTGTATCTATACCATATGAATTGAAGGCAGCACTAGCAGATTTGGTATTTGGAACAAAATTTTCATCATACTGCATCAAAGAATCAGAATTACATGGCCACCTTGTAACATAGTTGACAAACCGGTTTCTTGCCTCGCCCACCATTATCGAAGCTTGGTGCTCTCGCTGAAACTACCATTCTTCTTTGGCCGTTGGTGTCGTTGCTTTCGCCCATAATGTTCGCCACGCCACGCCCGCTTGTTCTCGCCGCCACGGTTGAATCCGCCTCGACCTCCTCTCCTAACCACATTGGCCGAGGAAGTTTGCATGTTCTCACGAAGAGTCATTCTGTTCTCAAAGTTCGAAGTTGAGAATAAAGTTCGAGACCGTGGATCGTTCGGCTTGTGGTGATGACAACCACCATAGGATCGAACTTCGGCATCCGCACCGCCGGCGAATGTATGAGACCATCTCCTCATCATCCAATGGCCGCACTGCTGAAGCCATCTCGCCACCAAGCGCCTTCATCTTCCCAAAATATTCGCTACGGTTGAGTCACCCTTTTGAGTTGTTGCCGCCAGCGCCAGATTCACCGATCGCGCGTGGATCGCGGAGAACATCCTTTCGATAGCTTTCCAGACTTGTGCAGATGAGGTCATGGTAGCTACCTGGATGAGAATCTCCCTGGAGAAAGATGAAAACAGATAGCCGAGAAGTCGCGATCCGCAATCATCCATGCTTCATATGCCGGTTTGGCTTCTTGACGCCTTGCTGCCGTCGTTGACATCGATCTCCGCATCTGGAGCTTGTGTAACGCCAGTAAGGTATCCTTCCATGCGAGCACCGCGAATCGTCGGTAGAACTTGCGCCCTCCATAGCAAATAGTTTGTCTTGGTTAGCTTCTCGGTTACAGCCTGACCAGACAATGGGTTCACGGTGGTCGACGAGGAATTAGCCATGGTAGATTGGATCTATTCGGTGGTAGAGGAGAGGCTCTGATACCATGAGAAAACTCTCAATTGGATGAAGCGTTTCTACCTCCGTAGAGGCCGTGACACGTGTTATATATGGGGTTTGACAGGATACAAAACGGAGATGGAGAGCTATCCGATTTACAATCCATGAAGATCTATCTCTAAGAGTAGGACTCTATATTCCTATCTTTAGGATTACAACTCATTCTAACATTCCCAGGTAGTGTTTGAAGAAGACATGCCGGACCACTTCACCAATATTTCGGTGGAAGACGTTGCGCCATGTTGTTGGAGACCGCTGTCCAGGATCATGGCCGGCACTCCCTCTTGCTCAGGTTCAGGCAGGGTCAGATGGACGGCTTCTCCTGGCACTAAAGCTTGCTTCAACTGGGAGACGTGTATTACTGGATGTATGCCGCAGGCCAGTGGCAGCTTTAGCTTATACGCAACAGCTCCTATCTTCTCTTCCACCTGAAAAGGTCCAAAATACCGAAAAGCCAATTTGTGCTTAGCTCTTGTTGCAACTGACGACTGGGCATACGGTTGTAACTTCAAGGACACCCAGTCCCCAGCTGCAAACACCCTCTTCGATCTCTTGGTATCCGCCTGCGCCTTCATACGTAGAGCACTTCAAATGGTGATTTGCCTAGAGTAGAGTGAGTGGAGGTATTGTACCAAAGCTCCGCTAGAGACAGTCAATCAAACCACCTGCTGGGTCAAGCATACACAAAACATTGTAAGTATGCTTCCAAACACTGATTGACCTGCTCTGTTTACCCATCGGTTTGCGGATGATACACGAAACTCATTCTCAGCTGGGCCTGAACCAATCTGAATAAGGGCATCAGCAGTGTATAAGGTCACAATGGATCTTAAGGTGGACCCCACCTATTTCTTAAGGTCAACTCTGTTATGTTTAAGATCACCACTGGGCTATAATTAAGGGTCCTATTCAGGAGAGAGAAGGACAGAATTCACAAGAAAAATTGTATTTTAATACTTATGGCCAGATTTTTAGCTTGAAGACTAGTCTTAAACCTTTTTTGCTTATGACCTGTTTAAAGCCAACCCTGTAATGTATAAAGTCGACCTTAAGATGACTTAAGACCCCCTTTTTCATATATTATGGATGCCCTAACTTCCTCCACAAGGCACTAGTGAAGATTCGATCACGGTCGGATACAATTGACTGTGGTAGACCATGAAGCTTAAAGACATTATGCAAGTACGCCTGAGCCACTTGTAATGCGGTGAATGGGTGAGACAGAGCAATAAAGTGAGCACAGTGTAAGAATTTATCCACCACCACCATGATGCTATTGAAGCCCGCCGATCTTGGTAAACCTTCGATAAAGTCCAATGATACCATTTGCCAGGCATGGTCTGGAACCGGAAGGGGTTAGAGGAGTCCAGGATAGCGAACATGTTCAGATTTGGCTTGCTTACATATGGTGCATGCTGCCACATAATCCCTTATCTCTTTCTTCATACCAGGCAGGGGCGGAGCTGGGCCTCGGGCCGCTGGGGCAATGGCCCGAGGTCCAGCTGGGAAATCCTTAGTAAAATTTACTGTAGCTATCATAGAGAAGACCTTAAATTTTCCTTTCCAACGGACTGGGCCCGAGGTTGGACCTCAGGCTGGCTATGCCCCTGATACCAGGCCAAGCAAATAGTTTGTGAATCCTTCCATAGGTCACCTGAGATCCGGAATGGCCTTCCACCGCACTGGAATGCAAGGAACTAATGATACTCTGTTGTAACTCTGGATTTGCACCTACCCCCACACGCCCTTGGCAACGCAGAACACTATCCTTCACTGTGAATTTTAGATGTTTGTTCTTATCCACACTTAACTCTGCTAGCAGCTGGCAGGTCTTTGGATCCTTCTGGTAACCCTCGGCCACCTCGTCCAACCAAGTGGGCACACAAGTGGAGATAGCTACTAGAGTACCTTGCAGATCTGTTGCCTTGCGAGACAGTGCGTCTGTCGCCCGATTTTCTGCCCCTTTCTTGTACAACAACTTATATTGCAGTCCCAACAATTTAGTCATTGCCTTTTTATGCCATGGTGTAGACGGCCGTTGATCTCCCAAGTGCACAAGACTGCGCTGCGCTGGTCAGTTCTGATGGTAAATTCTGCACGCTGCGGATAGGTTCTCCAGTGGTCTACTGCTAGGATAACGGCTAAACTCTCCTCATACGTCGATAGCCCCTGTGTTCTTGGTATAAGCAACAGGATATCCACATTGCATCAAGACTGCCCCAATGCCCTTAGGGCATCATGAATGTATATATCATAATAGATCTTAAGGTGGATCTCATCTAATTGTTAAGGACGACTCTGTTATATATAAGACCATCACTTGGCTGTAAAGAGGGTTCCACTCAGCAGTAAAAAATATTTCTCATACCACGGTGATTAGCTAGTGGGGAGAGAGAACACACGATTTAAAAGAAAAATTGTATTTTAATGCTTATGGACAGGTCTTTAGCTTGAGAATCAGTCTTAAACCTTTTTTGCTTATAACCTCCTTAAGGTCGACCCTGTAATGTATAAGGTCGACCTTAAGGTGACTTAAAATCCTCTATTTTCATACACTACAGATGCCCTTATCAGATGTATCTGTCTCAATTTCAAAAGGCTTTTCAAAATCAGGAAGGGCTAGCATGGGGGCTGTGATCAAGGCCTCCTTCAGATCTAGAAATGAAGCCTCTTTCTCAGATGCCCATATGATCAGCGCGTTCTTCTACATTAACTTCGTGAGTGGTCAACTGATCTATCTGAAGTTGCATACAAACTTGTGGTAATACACCCACTAAACCCAAGAATCCTCTAATCTCCTCTAATCCTCTAATCTGCTTATGTGGCACATGTGGCCTCCATAAATAGGATTAATGTTGCAGATGAGCGTAGCACTAACAAAATTTTCGGAGATTCATATCCAGAACTAAAGCAATACAGGAAAATGTATTTTAAAATACCTCAAATTTCATAACCTGCATCAGACTCATCAGTCACAAAAGCGACATGTAATCATCCTTACAATACATAAAACCTAGTATGAACATAACCAGACTCTTAAACAGCTAAATTTAACCAAAACCTAAGAAGGGTTGGCTACTCTACTCCCTAGAAGCTCATCTATTTCTCACTCTTCTATTCTTCTCTCGAGTCTACAACAGATGGCCCCGCTTGTCATCCATCAGTACACTTTCAACAATGTGCCACCTAAATAGCCACATTAGCCAATTCTATTACTAAATAGACGAAACAATCTGCGGTGTAAATGGGGATAAGTTTAGAAAGTTGAGAAAATAAAATACATTTTTTGACTAAAATGCTATAATCTTACAAGTTTAAAAAGATACAATATAATTTTTTTTAATAAATAATGGTTAGGGAAAAAAATCAAAGCTATAAACATAATGAAAAGTAGGGGGAACGGGGTCATTATGATATTGCACAGAATGCCTCACAGAACCACATATTAAGGGAGCGTTCGGAATAGCGTTAGCTTATAGCTTTTTTACTGTAGTTGAATTAGCTTATTTGATATAATTAAATCTTAAAAAATTAAAAATAGAAAAAACATGTTAGTCCAGACAATACAAAAGAATATGAGAAAAAAAGAAAAGACAAAAAAACCTTAAAAATCTAAAAAATTAAGTTAGCAGTCAGAAACATAAGTAAGAAGTGAAACAGTTTTAAACTAAAATGAGCGGGGCTAAATCCATCTGCAGCCACCTCTTTACCGGTCGCTCCCGCTGTCACTTCTCCTATGCCGCTGCGACGGCTTCCAGATCCTTCGCCATCCTCTCCAAGTCCACCGACGAGCTGCCGCCTTCCTCCACCGCCTCCGCGGCGGCCGCGGCGAGCGCGCCGGCCTTGGCCCTCACCCCTACCCACTTCGCCCCGTCCACGGCGTCCGCGAAGACCCGCGCGAGCGCCCCCGGGTCAGGCACGGCGCCCTCGCCCTCCGCGGCGCGCACCGCCGCGCCGTGCACGTCGACCACCAGCCGCGCGTCGACGAACTGGTCCGCCTTCACCGGCCAGGTGAGCAGAAGCACCCCCGCCGCGACGCCCTCCAGCGTCGAGTTCCAGCCGCAGTGCGTCACGAACGCCCCCACGGCGGCGTGCCGCAGGATCTCCACCTGCGGCGTCCAGCCGCGCACCACGCGGCCCCTGTCCCCGACGCTCTCCTCCAGCCCTTCCGGCAGCACGGCGACGTCCGTGTCCACTGCCCAGACGAACCGCGCGCCGCTCGCCTCCAACGCGGCGCCCAGCGCCGCGGCCTGAGCCGGCGGCGGCTTGTACATGCTCCCGAAGCAGACGTACAGCACGGAACGCTCGGGGCAAGCGCCGAGCCAAGAGAATAAGTCCTCTGCTTCCGCCGACATCTCCCCTCCGCGGCAGCCGGAGTCGGCAACCGGGCCGACCGCCCACACGCGGCCGTGGCCGAAGCACCGGTTCAGGTACTTCAAGAAGTCGCCCTCCATCGCTGCAAACGTGTTCACGACGGCGCCCCAAGCTCTGGAGTTAAGCAGGAACCCTTCCCGCACGAGCTCCCAGTCTGGGTCGCCGGGGACGTAGCTCCTCACCACCGACGGCACGTGCCCGTACGGGAAAGCCGGAGAGCCCGGGAGAGGGTCCAGAACAACGGAACTGCTCAGATCCAGCGGCAGCGTGCCCTTCCACAGGTGGTCGAGCGCGGCGGTGGTGAACGCGGCGATGCCGTAGAACGCGACTCGCGGAACACGAAGGTCGTCGGCGAGGAGCTGCACCCACCCAAGAAAGAAATCGGAAACGATGACCGTGGGCGGGTCCTCGTGCGACCGGGCCCAGGAGAGGAGCGGGGGACGGAGAGCGGCGAGGGGGGCGGCGAGGAGCGCGTGGTGGGTGTCCGGGGCGAGGTGACGGGAGTGCTCCGGGGCAGAGGGGTTGGAGAGTGGGATCGGGAGGGCGGCGGCGAGAGGGGTGGACGCGAGGAAGGCGGAGAGGAGCGGGAGGTTGGAGGGGGTGACGGCGACGGTGAGGGGGACGCGGTGGCGCGCGGAGAGGCGGTGGACGAAGTCGAGGAGCGGCAGGAGGTGGCCCTGCGCCGGGAAGGGGACGACGAGTACGTGCGGCCGCCGGGACAGCGCGGCGTCGGTGGACATGGCGAGGCGGAGAAATCGATAAGTTTTCTTCGGTACGTACGGATACGAGAATCTTGGAGTGGAATTGAATGGAGTGAGCGGTGTGGCGGCACTGGGCGGTGGCAGTGGAAGATATTTTTGGGAAGTGGGTCCCTGCAAGAACTGGGCTACTGGCATCAGCCACAGACTACGGTCGTTGACTTGGGTGAAGTCTCTTTTTACTTACTAGAAAATATATTTTTTCAGTGAAGACCTGAGTTTATAATAATAATCCTTATAATGGTCTCCCGACGTGGCGATTTTACATAAAAAAAGTTATGTATTTGTGAGTTTATATACACATCCTCGGTTCTTTTAAAAAAAATTATCACCTTTGTTTTTTTGCAAAACTCTCTATTCCTTTAAAATTATGTCTGGTCCTCAGTTTTTTGTGAAGACTCTTTTTTTTACTGAATAACATCCTGTAGTTTTTTTAGAATTATGCATAGATCCTTTTTTAGTAGAAAAATTCTTCGTTTTCTCTAAAAATACACACAGATCCTCATTTTTTTTTAAAAAAAATCCGTTTTACAAATTTTTATCCTTTTTATTTTGCTGTTGTTAGTGAACCTTAAAGCTCGGAGGATTGGTGGCTAGACAGCCTGTCCACGTCGCTGCTTTTGCGGAAAGGACCTCCGGATTTCTCCCAATTCCGTTCGGGTCCTAAAAAATGTTGCTCGTCCGATCGCGCTACCGACCAGATCTGCCCGTCCAACTACGTAGTAATAATTATTTACTACTTGCTTAACTAGTCTGTATCATCGGATGATATAGTTAAATTTACTTGTTAAGATACTAATGTAGTTGCATTTTGGATATTTTGTATGGTTGATTGATTTTTATACGTGACATATATGGTTTCTATTTTTGTGCACTATCCGACTAAATATTCGTGACGGAGACTAACCGTATTCGGAGCTACATGTATTTGCTCCGCATTCATATTCGTATCTGGCATTATCCGTGTCTAACTCCGACTTCGAGAAAATATAAAAAGGGATACAGGGTGAGCAACATCCGTCCGCATCCGCTCTATTTGCACCCCTCATTTGGACTCTACATAATAATCTAAGTAGACAATCCGACAATTTTGTCCACATGGCCCTTGCACAAGGCAATTTCACCGAAATATGTAGTGTATCCAAACAACTCATAAATGTTTTGTACTACCAACGGGCCAGCTTTCCATGCTCAACTTGGCCCTAGTTCGTGTTGTGCCAGCCTGACCTATCACATGTTAAGCCGTGCTAAACTGACTAGATCTTAGACTAACCCAGAAATACCTGGTCCAACTCCCACCACTAAGAAAGGCCAGATGAAGTCGTGACACGATTACATTTACTCCATGAGTTGATGTTGTTACGATCGTGAAATGCACACGATGGGCTCGCCATGATGCTGGAACCGTGTAGGGAAAGAACAGACAGTCGTAATCTTTTTCAGTCATCGGAGCATCGTCCTGTACCCCGAAAAATCCAAGACTAGCTCGATCTGACTCCAACTCATCAGTCATCAGGTCGGCAGACCGCGCGTCCTGCTCGTCTGCATGGCGACGTAACTTCAAACCACCGAAGTGACCGACCACTTCTTGCCGTGCCTCACGCAGGAAAGGGAACTCACGCTGCTACGCATGGGCCGGTTCGTTCGGGTTCCAGGCCTCCATCCGCCGTGCGTCGCGAACGGGCAGAATCCGCGGGGCGGATTAGGCCGCGAACTGGCCAGCTAATAGGCCGCGCGGCGATTTTGGGGCCGCGGTACGTGGGATTTTACGCGCGCCGCGCAGTACCTGGGATGACACGACGGGCCTTGGCCCATTCCTGGAGGGGGTGCAAGTACCGCGGAGATGCGTGTCCGATGGGCCTGCTAGGACCAACACCGGAAGGAGCCAGGAAAACGAATATCTCCGGTGATGTGAGGCTGTGAAAAGAACGTATTCAACTTTGGAGGAAGAGAGAGAGAGAGAGAGAGCTAGCAAGCGGATCGTCGAGCCGACGGAAATCCAACCGAATCCCCGTCGGCCGTCGCCGTCCAGGAAGATGGGGCGGTGTGCTTCGATTTGGGCGCCTAAACCTAACCGGGATGGAGACTCTGACCTCGATCGATGATGCCAAGAATTGCAACGTCGTCTGTACATGCGCCTCAATCATACATGTACTGTCAGTAACCAAGACGTGTAGAGCTGCCATTGAACCGAAACGAGGCAACTCAGACAGCACGGCCCTTCCGTTAATTCGGCCGTGCAAATTATGCAATGCGATGTGACAGCGGGAGCAGCCCGCGCGCGCGCGCGCGAGATCAAGCACGTACGAAGCATGCATGCGCGCGCGGGGTGTTGCCTGAACGCGTACGTACGTCACTACTGAAAGTAGTTGGATTTTAGTTAGGCCTAGCCTGTCGGCGAATTGTATAGCACAAGTCATGCAAGTAGCGGCCAGTTTTCGATCGATATCTATCTCTAGAGGCTTGCGGTGTACGGTGGTTCGGTGCATGGTCTCAAGTCCTTGTAAAGCTTATCTGTCAGTGCTGTCTCTCTTGAGTAGCTTTGCAGTAGGTAAGCAGGCAGATTAAGGTACAAGACTGCTTCCTGCCTTCTATTTTTCCGAAGTTGAAATCTGTTTTAAACATGTTAATATAATTTTTTTCTTTGCATTTTTCGTAGAGGAATAACATTTTTTTTATTTTCTCTTTTCTCTTCACTTCCTTTTAATTGAATGCCTCAACTAAAAGCTGCCAACTGTTGCAGTGATAGTTTTAGCCAATAGCCACAATCAAAAACAATCAGTACAAACCGTTTTGAACAAGTCTAGTTGAACTCAGCTTGATCACCAAGGTTTAAAAATCCACACATGCGTTGTGCACCTCCTCATAATAAAGATGGTCGATCGAGCTCCATAGAGTGATCATGCCTTCCTATTCATTATAGTTACTACTAACTGTGTTCTTCTAAAAACTAAATAAACCGTTAAAGCTTAAACGCTAGTAAGGTGGTTAATTACAAGTAAAGATCTGAATTTGTTTCAAATTTTGTTTTTTTACTATTTGAGACAGTACTGAAAGTGTCTGAAACACAACCATTTCATGCATGACAGTATATTTACAGACCATTTTTTCTTCTGGAGGCAAGCTAAGTCATAAAGTCCTTGCTCTTATCATGGTAGTAGATGACAGAAGTGTCATAGCTGCCTCAGAGTGCAACTTGGACTTGCATGCCATTGCAAGCTTAGCTTCCAATCTTTCTATTTGCTGGAAAGGCCTCTTTGATCTACCGGCAAATATGGGAAGTATAGGCGTATATTACACATTGAGCATCTTTGGACTCTAGGTTTGCAAAATGAAAAGATGGCATTCCCTTGTCCTCTTGGAGGGGTCACTTGTAACCCTCCTGACTTCACAACTAAATGGGAAAAAGAATTCATGGTGCATGATGATGATGATGATGATGCAAGTTCATGCATAGTTTGTAACACCCCGGCCCACTCACTTGGCCTGGAATGCTACAACTACTTCAAAGCTATACCATTTATATATATTGCTGCTAGGATCTATTAACACCTCTTCTGTTTAACTCAACGGCACGATAAACACACACACTTACCGATGAGCATTGAGGTAACTGCACTATTTTACCATCTATTGAAAAGAAAACCGTATGAACCACACAATTCAAAGCATTTCCAATAAAACACATTTTTAATGCTAACTACTAAAGCATGCCATTAAAGCCTGATTATGTCAACTAAAAGTGACCAATGAATTACTGGTTGCTACTCATGTCCATGCATATGCCTTCAATTAACCTAAAAACAACAAAATAAATGTGAGTCCAAAGATTCAATAAGTACATAATAAAATAGTGACGACAACATAACATTTCAATAAACCCCATATCTAGGAACTGTAATACACAGTATCTGTAACTATCAATAAATCCCATATCTGTGAAATGTAAACATAATCTTTGGAAATGTATCACTATCTTTTGTTTTTTTTCATGCAGTGCAATATGATACCTCTGTAACTGTAGCTTATACCGGTATAGTGGAGTATTCACCTGTCGATGAACCCCTCTAGCCCCGTCCTCTTTCATTTGGAGTCTCAAACTCTACTCCTATGGAGTGCTTACTGAAGTAGGACATTATCTTCTCACTCCCGTGGGATGCCTACCCAAGTTAGTTACTATGTATGAGTGCAATATATAATGCAACTCTTCCAATGTTTAACATTCATCACTACTCAAATTTCACTCCCGTGGAGTGCCTACTGAAATAAGTCTTTATCTTTCTATTCCCATAGGATGCCTCTCCGAGGTAGGCCTTGTGTATGAGTATAACGCATGATACAACACTCTTTCAACATTAACATTCAACCATAAGCATCACTCATCACGGTATAATTATTATGTAAACAGGTAGATCATCTCATAAAATACTGTAAAAACTTGGCATGGAAAAGCAAGTACTAGACATCCATCATAATCTACTATTCTAATATGCATTTGCCTGTTTAATCTTGAAGACGATGTGTGGATGACACCAACCTAGAGCATACACAATGGACGACATCGTCCTATGCGCAAATCCGATACAAACACTCCCCCATCACCGAACACTTTTCCGTGATCTCGGTGCTCAGATGATCACAATTTTAAAGATGGCGTCATCAATATTTGCAAATAAAATTTATTTATGCACGCTTAATCTTTTTCTCCTATTTTTATTTGCTTTCTTTCTCTTTCTTTTTTCTCTCTTTTTTTCTATTAAGCCAAACGGCCTTGTCCTTTCCCCACTCCCCTCCTCTCCCCTCACTCTCTCATGCATGCAATGCCACCATCGCCTCAGGTGCCTTGGGTGCGCCAGCCAAGAGCTTGCCGCTGGTTGTGGTCCACGGCAGACGGTTCCTCTACCAAGTCCTCCCCCACACGCGTTGCTCCGCCTCCTCCTATTTGATTCGCCGGCTGACTAACACTTGACCTCGACTAGGGTTTTGCTGGCTTGGGTGATGCCGTGGGTGTGCTAGCCTGGGCTTGACGCCAGTGAGCCTCTAGGTACTTCCCCTAATTTCCTCCTTTGTCTTCCCCTAATTTGGCCATACATCAGCCTCGGCCCTCCCCCTCAGCGCAGGTGCGGTGGGGCCTCATGTGCTTCGGCTATGGCCGCCCAGCATGGCACCGATGACCTCCTTACTTTCCCTGTGGGTGACCTCCCTCTAGTCCACTCCATTTCTACTAGCTTCGCTTAGCTTTGGTTATGGAACCTACCGAGGCTCTCGACGTCGTCCAAGCATCGCCACCTCCTTGATCGACTCACCTTTTTTCCTACCCAAGACGGTCCACTCTTCCCCCCTTTTACTTTACACATTTTGACTTAGCTTCTATTTTTGTTTTGCACTACTCTTATTCTCACGAGGCTGGGGAAGGTCTTGCGGTTTGGGCCGTCATGATGGGACTCAGTGGGTGGCATGCGCCGGGGAGCATGTCGCCTCCCAAGGGCGTGTGGTGATTCTTCCACGGACTCGTTGCCTTCACATTATGGTGTGTTTGTGCTATGTTACTGTGAATGCATTGTGGGATGGGTGTGGGGACCTTACTGGGTTTAGGTTGGGTGAAGATGAGAAGGCAATGACGATGGCAGTGGTGGAGATGGCACTCTCCACTCGTTTTCGTTAGTCCTTCTTACCTCCTCTTGGTCCCAGTCTGGTTTGACATGGTTCCGGTGGTCCTAGGAGGTTTGTAGTTGTCGTGGACTCCGTCTCCACATCATCGATCTTCCCCAATTCCTAAAGCTCCTCTCCTCCATTTCTCTCTTCCTCACCTCCTCTCTAAGTCTGACTTTGTGGCTGATGGTGGGGGTGTTCGGCTGGCTCTCTGCTTGACTTGGTTTTGGGAAAGCTCTCGGTGGAGAGGCAAAATGGAAGTGAGGATTGTGTAAGTGCTAGTGTTTGCTTATAAGGGAGGCATGGTTGGCTGAATCTCTCTCTCTCTCTCTCTCTCTCTCGGCCTGTGCCTTGTCAATGTTGCCCTTGCCTTACCTCTTTGGCCCTCTTGGCCTACTGTTTGCTCAAGGACCATTGGTCCTAAGGGTGAGATCGTCGGCACTATTCGTTGATTTTTCTACTGCAGAAGGTAAGTCAGTAAAAACATGGGCATTGGATTTTTTTCTACCACCGAAGGATGATGCCCACATGTGCTAAAGGCTCCGACCGGCCCCAAAATGGTCTAAGAACCTCAATGAGAGATATTCTATTCGGTATTCTAAAGCCAAAGAGTTCTGGTGGCAAAACTTTTTCGTTTTCTTTTATTCTTTCTTAGATTGTCTTCAATTCTTCGCTTTTCTTTCTACTGGTATTACATAGTTCCTCTCATGAGGCAACGTTCATATCTAAATGATTTGTTCCATTTATAACACTCAACATATATACGTGGATACACGCATGGCAAATTAGTGAATGTCCTTCTTGTAACAAAGTCCTTATCTATTATTTCTTGAGAAATATCTTTTATTTTCTTCTCCTTTGAAATGACAGTCTTTGCATGCATGGTATTATCTCTGGTATGTGTCCCTTTCTACTTGACCCTTCACCATATCCATTAATTCTTCAGCTACATTCAATAATTTCAAAATTGATCTGGAAGCCGGATTTTGCTAAGTGCTAACGGACAAGAAGCAAAAAGGGACAAGAAGCAAAAAGCAAACAAGTACCAGTAAACGTATGTACAAAAAGGCCACCGGTGATAAAGAAAAGCCGGGCAAAATTAGCCATGCATGTAGCCGGGGAAGCGTCCTATATAAAGTTCAAACCACCGCTATTTCTTTCTTCTGTAAAATACCAAAGCAGAATGTCCTTTTGTGTTGTCGAACTACCGGAAAGGCTATAATGACAGAGATAAGAGAGATGAAATTAGCCATGCAAATCAATGAAGAGACTAGAAACATTACTGACGTCCAGAACAACAGGTGTACCATGAAATCCTAAGTTTCAACTACTTGCAGCTAGTACTGTTCTTTCAGTCACTAACACAACAAATATTTGTTGAAATGGTTCCCGAAATCAGCAGAAAATGTTAATTTAAAGCCAACTACCAAACCAAAGGAGAAAGGAGTCAAAGGACCACTCTTGTCAAAGAACAGAAGGGTTAAGCTAGATATGAAATGTCGATAGTACCGGTTCCTGTTAATGCTTTTGTTCATGAATTGATCCTATTTCTTCAGAAGAAACTGAACTGCTGAAGTACTATCACAAAGAAAAGTTGAATGAATGGAGCTATGGGAATAGTCATGTAGTCCAATTCAGTAAATGATATAGATGCAATGCTGAAGTCGAACAAAATAAATGCATCGCCTATGATGCTTAAACTATCAGCATTTTTCGGCATTAAACTATATAGATGGCATGATTGATGCATTGAAACATACATCCAAATGCTTGTTCATCAGGCCAAGTGCAGATAAACGTAGGAATAAATACACGGCAAACGTGATTGCCGTCAAGAAAATGCAGAGGAAATCGACCGCGTGAAACAGGCAAATTAATTTTCAGGTTGATTCAGTTCCAGTAAGACGATACAATCATGCAATGACTGCAATTATAGGATGGTTAAAACTAATCCATGATAACAACCTTTTTTTCACCTGCATTTTTCTCAGTCTGTGATAAATTAAACCCCACAATTAATTGGAGATTTTTCTGCCGTGCCATGCAGTGTGACAGCGAGTCACGCGTGCGCTCAAGAACGCCGTGTTGCGCTAATGCACACGCCATACATGGATGGATGGGGCCGGATATATGAGGAGCTTGAGACTTGTGCACGAATTGCGTAGGACAAGTAATGCAAATACCAAATTTGTTTAAATTTCCAAATTCCAAGTGGCAAGATCATACACTCCATGCTAATATATATGCTATAGTCTACGGTGGTTTGGTAGTTTCAAGCTCACAAAGTGGAATATGATGAGTATCGTTAGGTGAGCAGACAAGTTAAACTCAGTTTCACTAAGACTATACAATGCACAGCATGACATGACTCGTCAGCCTTCACCTTATCACAAAAAGGAAGTGAGCTCCACACAGCTGAATTGACACTGGAGTACAAGTTAACAACTTAATTGCTTGCAGTTAAATGTATGAAAATCCTTTCTATTAGGTTTTTGGTTGCCTAGGTAGATAAACTCATCCTACAAATATATGGTGTTGTCTGAACAATTTGGTTGGGCAACGCCAATGTGAATGTTTTCGGAAGTTAGAACTGCTACAGCTGCCTACCAATGCAACTAACCTAGCTTGGACTTCAAATCTTCAATGCCGTTGCAAGCTTAGCTTCCAATTTTACAATTTGATGGAAAGGCCTGTTCCACCAGCAGATATGAGAAATGTGCACACACGGAGTATCTTTGTACCTTTGGGGTTATGAAATATGAACTGAAAGATGACACTTCCTTGTCCGTTTGGACAAGGGGTCACTGGTAACCCTAGTGACCTCGCAACTAAAGAAAAAGAAGAGCTTCCCGGTGTATGAATATGGTGGTGCAAGTCAATGCATATCCTTCGCTCTTTGTGAACCTTGTTATTTAAATCCTTCGCTAAAGAATGTGTGCAAGTTTGCATTTGTTCAGAGTTGTTTACATGTACATGTAATATATTCAAATGCATACAACACCATGTACTCTTTTTCTTTAAAAGCAATTTATTCCTTTCCTTCTCTGCTATTTCTAGGTCTGTTCTTTTTTGCTGCGGTTTATGACTTTTGGTTGAAATTTTTGAATTTTAGCTGTTTGCGAAAGAGATTACGGAGATAGAGATACTCGCTTGCGATTTTAGATAGTACAGATGTTGAGCTTTTAACATGTACTATAATTAACTTATAGACTCCATCTTAAAAAAATACTCCGTTTAAAAATTAGGTACTATAACAAAAGTCAAAAACTATTTTAAGAAACTAAAAAGAACATACCCTCTGTGCTTCATGATTCAACGGAGTACGTATTGTTCGTACTGCACCAAACCCATCCTCTAGTACATATGCTCTTCTGCATTCTGTTTCAGGAAAAAAATTGCTCTAAGTACACATGATAATTTATTGATGCAACATATTCTACAAGTACTGCCTGTACCGCTAATAAGAAATCAAGAAAAACTGTCAAAAAAACTACAACAAAAAATCAGACGGTTCAAAAAACTATCCGTAATGATAATCCTGAACCATCTTTAATGATCTTTTTTTTATAGTAGTGCCAATGCGTCCAATGTAATATACTACCCCAAATCTCAAACATCATGTGCTTTTTGGTGAGTAAAATAACAATGCCGAATGGTTTTTGCTCTGCTGAAACAGTGAAATTAACCGTAGGAAAGGCCACGGCGACAGCGATAAGAGAGATGAAATTAACCAAGTAATTCAGGAAGAGACTAGAAACACTGGCGACATCCAGACAACAGATGTACTATGAAGTCAGGTTTAAGAAACAGGTACTGTTCTTCCTCCTTTTTTGTCATTAAAAATGTAGTACTTTTTCAAAGCCAATGAAACTTTCTAATAATCAGAAAGTGACTGTTCCTCGAAAGAAAAAAATCAGTTAGTGTTTGGAATGAACCAATGAAACTACCAAACTAAAGGGGTACTAGTGACAGAAGAGAGAGGGATGAAACTAGCCATGCATGCGATGCAGAAATCACTGGTGCAACACAGTGTACCGTATTTAAAGTTTAAACCACCATTAATGCTTTAATTACTTTATGAAACTAGCCAATCGTTTTGGAAACTGACAAAAGGATGAGTGATCTATGACAAAGATAAGTGGGATAAAACTGGCCACGCAACTGAGCAAATGTTGTAGATGCAATTTTGAGGTCCAAGGAAGCAAATGTATCTTGCAATTGATGTTTAAACCATCAATATTTCCTACTGGTTAAACTATCAAGAGGCTATTGTTTCACGTGATCCATTAAATTAGGCAAGTACTTGTTCATCAGGTCAATGAAATTAACCACCTAAAAGCGGATCGATGACAGAGAAAACCAGGATGAAATTAGCCATGTAATCTGAAAAGAAGTGAACCGTATGTCTTATGCTTAAACTACCTGCATTTTTTGGTGACTAAAATAACACGTTACCATCTCTTGGAAAAGGTATTGCAGTTAGCTCAGAATTTATCACTTATCAGCCAAGTAGAACTACCGGAAAGGCGATCAATGAAAAAGAAAAGCAGAATGAAGTTAGCCACATGTAATCTTTGAATCCTCTAGATGATTTACCAAACCTGACAAAAAACAGAACTCATCAATGTACCTAGTGGTCTTTTAAAGACATCAATGTAGCTAGTTGTAAATTAACAAAGTTACTCTGGGTGAAAAACAAATATTGTTCTGACAACAAAATTAACCATATTGTCCAAGAGCTACAACAGTGAAGGACCATGTGAGAAAATACAAGATAATGTTATGATAAATTGTTGCAAATTTTGTGAAGTGGTTATTTAATTATCTTAACATTATGACGGCGGTCATACCGATAGGCGGTAGTACCATAGAGGTGCAGCGGTCATACCACAGGGTGGTAGTAATGACTTCTGGTTGGCGGTAGGTAATTTCCAGAGAGGTCCAGTTGCGAGGTGCCAAGGTGCAGTAGTATCGGGCTGTGGGAGTGGTAGTACTGCCTTAGTAAGATATTTTGGGGATTTTAGAAAATTGAGTCATTGATTTTGGTGACCAAGGTCAGGGTATATATGTTGCATGAGCTATGTGTAGCTAACATGGGTAAATTATCAAGAAGTTATGCCCTAAAACTATTTTTTTGTCTTTGGATGTGTAGGATCACTTGAAATCAACCATGGTCAATAGAGATGATTGGAGCTACATTCATAGAGGAGCTAAGACCCAGAACGATTGAGAATGCTAGGTGAGACGGTGAGCTCAAGCATTGTACAAGAAATGCAAAAAATATTGAAGACAAGTTTGAATAGTAGAATTGCACCATATGACTTGGTCAGCCCAAGTGAGGCGTGGTTCGGTAGAACCGAAGCAGAAGAGACTTACGACGTGTAGTAAGCCAGTGGTGCACTTACACATGGTAAGTATGGCTATCGCTTATAATGGAAGATGAAGACTGAGTCAAGAAAGAGTATTTTGGTAGTTTGATCAAAATACCGGAAACTATCTTAGATTAAAACCATGTTGCTTGAGTGGCACTTGAGAGAACGGTTTAGATCAAGAAGAAGTTGGTTTGATCAAGATGGGTATAGGCTAAGGACTTAGCGGATTTGTATTTATGTGCTTTAAAAACGTGCATAAGTGAATATGTATGAGTAAAATCTGTATGTGTAGGGTTATCGGGTTTTTTTCCATTGTACTAAGTGAATCGTATCCACTAAGAATTAGATATGGTTGGCTAATCTATCTATTTAAAGGGTTGGGATGGAGACTTGTGGTTAATCATCCAACCTATCTCTCTCGTGCTATCTTGTTTAGGGTTAGAGTTTGAGAGTTTAGTACTTAGTTACTCTCTATTCTCCAAGGTGAAGTGGCTATAAAACTTACCTCCTTAAGTAGCAATACATCAATCCTTGATCATCTCTAAGGCTATCTCTTATTTTGATCAATTTACTCTTGATTTGGTTGGTTTTGATATATTCTCTTCTCTTCTTGATCTTGTTATGCCAAGAACGTATAAGAGATGAAGATAATCTCAGGAAATCAATTTCCACCCATCTAAGCAATTTGGTAGCAAGTTTATTAAGAAACTCGGTTTTTACATATTTTTTATTCTTCAAGTGATTTCTTGATCTGAGTATTTTTAGCTTGATTTTTTCGGTTTCTAACTTGCTGTGATATGTGAAAATGCATCTAAAGCTATATTGATCATCATTCATTTATAAGTAAGTCGTATTTACCATTTTAGTTTTTGATTGATTTTAGTGCAATATGTATTTAATCTGAAAAAGGTCTCAACTTTGACAATTATTTTCACGATCATTTATTGGATTAGGTTCATGATATTCTAGAGAAGTTTTCTATACATTTTCATGTCATTTAGATCTACAAATCAAAAATTACATGGATTTTTTGTTTGTGAAATAGTGTTGAAATCACTGTTTATCCTGATTTTAGTGTAGCAGTGGTAGTGCTGTAGTTACTATTCATTGTACTATTTTTCAGCATTTTGATTTGCTAGATTGTGTGTTAGTTTTTCATCTTAATCTTTATAGTTTTGTAGTTATTAAAGTAAATAATTAATGAATACTTAGAGAAAAAAATCTGAGACACCATTCACCCACCTCTAATGCTATCTTCGATCCTACAAATAGAAACACATATTATGAATATCCTATACTTAAAAGTATCAACAATTTTGCACTAACAAGTAAATTTACCATCCGATTACGATTTCTGAGACAATCCAAAAGACAGTATCCATGAGATGATAGGGGAAAGCAGGATGAAATTAACCATGTAAATTAGGCTCTGTGGAGACCTGAGTAAACAAATATATCATGTGAGCATGTCAGACCTACGTTTGAACTACCACTGTTTCCTTTTCGATAAAATACCAAATTATCCCCTGTGAATTACCGAAAAGCAATCAGTGACAAGGAGCAGCAGGAGGAAATCAGCCATGCAATCCCAGGAACCATGTAGCATGTACCCCCAAGCTCAAACCACCAACACCTTCCACTCACTAAAATATCACTCCCATCACATTTTTAATAAGATCCAGTGGAAGCTTTCGTGCAGCTACCATGAAGCCCATATGCTACCAAACAAGCCCAGGACACAGCACCTCAACCTTCAACCCCTATAATACCCACAATCACACACACCAAACCACACACATTTCTTGCCCCCAAAACTCTTGCCTCTTGATTGGCACAATGCTCACCACCACTACACATAGCAGGCACCATGCATTTGAGAAGAGCCCTAGTCACATGAAGAACATAGACAGGAAGCTGCAGGCCATGAGCCACGCAAGCAAGTACATGCAGAGGATCTACCCTCTGGGCATCCAGAGGACCAGCTCCAACCTCACATTGTCATCCCTCTCCCTGTCGCAGAACTCCAATGACTCGTCACTCAGCAGCTCAAACTCTAGCTGGGAGCCAAAGGTGCCTCTGCTGTATGGCGGCACATTTAGCCCCTGGGGAGACGTGCTTGTGTCCTTGGAGAGGAGGAGAGAAGATGACAAGGTGAGTGATCATGATGTTGAGGGGGAGGAGGAGGAGGAGTTTGATTGCAGTGAGCCAGGGAGCTTGCATAGGTGCAGTTGGATCACCAAAAACAGTGGTAGGAAATGTTTGCTTGCTAATATTTTTGCTTATTTTCATGCACATATATTTTTCGCTTGATATTTTATCTGGTGGAAAGATTCTACGAAACAATAATCTTAGCCAACTTAACTACAGTATGCAGCAAAAAAAAAAAATCTAGCCGCCTACGAACATCGGTTTCTTGTACAGGAGAACAGGATATTGGATAAGTAGTGAACGATGCAAAGAAAGATTAATTAATTAGCTTTGCACCAACTTATGAATACAATAAGTTTGGACAGAAAATTAATTCTCCTCAGCAAAAAAGAAGTTTGGATAGCAAATGGGACAGCCTTATTCTTTGAGAAATGGTTAAGTCGACATCACTGACTGACGAAACTACGATTTGACTAAGCTTCAGTCGTCACTTGCTGATGGCTTGAAGAAAAATATCAGTTGACAATAATCCGAAAGGGACTTCTCTCCAGTTCGCTGTAGTTTGTTGGGCAAACATAAATTTATCAGAGGAGAGAGAGAGAGAGAGAGAGAGAGAGAGAGAGAGAGAGAGAGAGAAGGATAAGAAAATAAAACTGATGATCACTCACTGATATCCATTGTGCAGATGAGGCATACGTCCAGTTCCACGACGAGTGCTGGGGCGTCCCTGTGTACAACGACAAGTATGATACTGCCCCATTTCTTCTCGTTTTCACTTGCTGCATGTATAATTTCTGCACTGTTAATAGTACATCTTGGTTTTATAAATATCCGTTGTAATCTGGGCAGCCGTCTGTTCGAGCTACTGGCGCTGTCAGGGATGCTCATAGACCACAACTGGACAGAGATACTCAAGAGAAGAGACATGTACAGGTATCTCTCCGAGCATCTGTGCTCTCAGTATATACGCAGTAGTGATTTCTTCAGGGTTAAATTTGTCCATATTGGTGACATATGGCTGCGAATGATCGATTCAGCGAAGCTTTCGCGGACTTCGATCACAACGCGGTGGCGAAGATGGACGAGAACGACGTCGCTGAAATAAGCGCCAACAAGGAGCTCAAGCTGGCGGAGTGCAGAGTGCGGTGCGTCGTGGAGAACGCCAAGTGCATTCAGAAGGCGAGTGCATGGACTCGATGAACTGCTTTATTTAACCCCTCCCAAAATTAAATCACCACAGACGTTTTCAAAAATATTTCTGAAAGGTACTAAATTAATGAGACACAGCATAAACAAAAACTAATTTGGACTATGATGTTCCGTGAGACTTTCCTGAACGGCCAAAGCTTTTTGGGCGTGGTTGTTGCGTAAATAAAACTTAGCGATCGAACGCATGCGCGGCGCAGGTGGCAAAGGAGTTTGGGTCGTTCAGCGGGTACATCTGGGGGCACGTGAACCACCGGCCGATGGTGGGCAAGTACAAGCACCACAAGTACATCCCGTTCCGGACGCCCAAGTCGGAGGCGGTGAGCAAGGACCTCGTCCGGCGGGGCTTCCGGCTCGTCGGCCCCGTCATCGTCTACTCCTTCATGCAGGCCTCCGGCATGGTCATCGACCACCTCGTCGACTGCTTCCGCTTCCCGGAGTGCGTCCGCCTCGCCGAGCGCTCGTGGGGCATCACCAACGTCGCCACGTAGCCGCCGCGGGCAAGCCGGTCGCTTGCTCGGCGTTCCAATGTCTTCTTTACACATTTTTTGTTTTTCTTCCGAAATGCGTATGAGAGTTGCGTATCTTTGTTTTTATATCTTTTCTTGTTTGGGTTTGGTAATGCTTGGATTGTGCATTGCGTCACTACTACAAAAAAAAATGTTTATATTAAATATTTTATCACAGTCGGTTCACAAAAACCGATAGTGTTAAATGCAACCACAGACGGTTTACGTTTAGAGATCGTCTGTGTGGTGCCAGCGCTAAAAAACGTCTGTAAAGAGATAATATCACAAATGATTTATGGTAAAAACCATCTATCATACTTCATAGATGGTTTATAATATAAACCATCTGTAATAATGAAGTCATCACAGATGATTTGAATTAAAAACCGTCAGTGATATATTTCTCGTCTCGTAATCCCCTAAAATTTCATAATCTTTCGTCTGAGTCCGAGTGGAATTCTATTCCGACACATCTTTAGTAAAACAGGCATAACTTTTGCATACGGTGTCCGTTTTGGCATTCTTGTACTTGTTGGAAAGCTAACAATGAGCCCGATAAAAAAAAGGACTCACTTGCGCCAGTCACCCTCTAAGACCCCCCCCCCAAATCGGCCATTTTTGACTCTAAATTTGTGTCGCAAGTTTTTAGTTTATGTTTTTACCAAAATTTTCAATCTTTCCTTCGGAATTTAGGATTCACCTCAACTGCAAAGTTGTAGATATCATCGAAACTTTTCAAATGAGTATATATAAACTATATAGAACTTTACTATTTCATATTTTGAGACTAACTGTTTATATTGTATCGATATATATATATAGTCTTTGATAATAAAGTATCACAGGCGGTTCGTGGTTCAAACTGTTTGTGATAATTATGTTTCACAAATGGTTTGTGGTTCAAATCGTTTGTAATAATTATGTTTCATACTTCTGGGCCCGTCGATCCTCCCAATCTAATTTCAGCCAATAGAAACCGACCAACCCCCACCCCATAGATCGTAGCTCCCGCCTCTCCCTCCCCTATAAATACTTACCTGAACCCATTCCCTACCTACTTCACGTGCTCAAAATCTCTCCGGTCTCCTCACCGTCCTCCTCCTCACTGTCTTCCTCCTCGACCTACTCCTGCGATGGTGGGCTTCAAGAACATTCAGCTCATGCGCTGCATCAGGGCCTAGGCATAGAGGCCTCGTCGGCGCAGTTGAGCTTCCATTAAGATCTCTGTTTCTTCTATGTTCTTACTATATTTATGAGTTGCTCGGTTTGTAATGGAAATGAAATATTCTCTACTATGTTTATTTGTTATCTTGTAATCTTGTGATGTTGTAATAGTGGATTATAATAGAAATAAAATATTCTCTGCTATCTATGAAGGTCTATCATAGACAGCTCGAACAAAAAACCGTCTGTGGTATTCACACATTATAGACGATTCTATTTACCAACCATCTGTGATGGAAAAGTATCACAGACGGTTCTATATACCAATCATTTATGATGCATGTCCATCACAGACAGTTGGTAGCTAGAACCATCTGTGATGTGTGAGTATTATAGACGGTTTTTGATTCGAGCCGTCTGTGAGAGTGTTCTTCACAGACGGTTCTAGTTATAAATCGTCTGTATTGTATTTATCACAGACGACTCATAAACTGTCTATGACAACCTTTGATTATTACTAACCCATAAATTCAGACGGTTCAAAAAACCGTATATGATGACAGTTTTGAACTATCTGTGATGACCCTTTTTGGAGTAGTGCGTGCTGGTGCTATAGAGTAGTATTAAGTTATGGTGTTTCGTAAGAAGTGGTAGTGTAACTGGTTTGCTAGAATAAGTTAAGAACATCACCTTTTGCTTGGGCCTAACTAAGGCCTTACATGAGAATAGAACCCACAATTCCAAGGCCCAATAGAATAGATTGTCCATATGTAGCATTTCTCTGAAGATCCTTCAATTGAGTCCTATTATTTTGTATGAATCTTTGATCCATCCACAAGAGGTGATGATGTCTTCTCGCTTCTGGTCGACTAGACGATTTGTTTTGCTCATGCTTATGGCATAACTAGCATGGCTTGCGCATTTGCACGGCTAGATTTGCTTAAAAATTTTTAGTACCAAATGATACAATATAGATGTTTGAGAATATGTTTGCATATCTCGTAGGTTGTTTAGAAGTTTAAGACATCATAAGCATTAAAAATGACAATAGAAACTTGAATGAAAATATAACTCGAGTAATGTAATTGAAGTATGAGCTTAATAGTAGAAAATAATTGAGCATCCTAAGTTGTTGTGGTTCTTAAAAACGTAAGCACTCTCTATTATGCATGGATCATATAGTTGTATGCCCCTATTCTTTCTCTATTAGTTACTCTTTTCCAAAAATATATGCATGCACTCGTACCTTTATTTAATCTCAAAGCTATACGTTGATTATATATGCAATTAAATTGCTAATTTTATTATATTTCCCCCTATTTCAATTGTTTTATTGTTTGTTGAGTTTTTATTTTGAATTATATTTATTTACGGAGTTTATCTAGGAATTCATATGAAAAATAAATTGCTAATTTTATTTAATTTATTATGAATTTTAGCTATTTAAGGTTTTTACTTCAAAATTGTATGGAAATTAAATCTCAAATTTTATTTTTTTCTATTTTACATTTCAATTTTTTGTTTGAAGGTCATATGCGAACCCAATTGCTATTGTTAAAAAAATATTATGATTTACAATTATTTAGAGATATTATTTGGAATTCACATGAAAATCAAATTACTAATTACATTTTATACTCAATTTCGGTTATTTTTTGTTGTAATTCATATACAAATCCATTTACTAATTTTTTTTAACTTTTATTTGGAATTATTTTATTTATGTATTTTACTTAGAAACTCAAAAATCAAATTACTAATTTTATTTATTTTTTATTTTGAATTTCGGTTATTATTTGAATTGTACTTGACATATTTAACGCAAAATGACACTGCTAAGTATATGTTTGCCCGTTGGAACGTGAAAACTTTGCTGATCAAAGTTACAAGATGTAATAGAGTTGCATGCTTAGCACTTCTGCAACTTCTCAGACTCTTTAGCTATAAGCAGAAAGGAAACAACTTTGCCGGACAAGGTAGGATATGCAATTACATCACAGCTAGGGTTGGAAACGAGCCGAGTTGAGCCGGCTCGAGCTAGGCTCAGCCAAGCTTGTTCTTGAGTGCGGCTTGACTCAACTCGGCTCGTTTATGAAATGAGCCAGAATGACAGCTTAGCTTGGCTTGAAATTTGGCTCGAGCTGGCTTGGTTGGCTCGCGAGCCACAAGAACCAACTACAACCCATATTTCTAAAAAGCTTTAAGCCCAAATTCAACCAACTGGCCAAATGAAACTATCATATGAAAGCAACCAATGCAAACCTCTATAAGATCATATTTGATATTTCTAAATGAACAATGGAATAAAACATTCACAGTACACAATACAGTTCACAACACACACATACAATTTGATATTTGATATTTCTGAATGAACAATGCAAAGGGCATCAGTGAAAATATTATCACTTTCAATAAGGAGAATCTCTTACTCAAACCAAATTAGAGAGACGGCGGGGGATCCATGTAGCTTCGGCCGGGGGAGTGGGGGAGGGTCGGAGGGAGATGGAACACAGGGAGCGTGGGCGCGGGGGAGGGAGTCGGCAGCAGCATGGGGGTGGGGGAGTGATGAGGATATCACTTCTACTCCGCCCGGGGGAGTGGGGGAGCCTCTCGCTTGTCTCATTTTTGTGCAAGAAAAAAAAGAATTAGGGTTTCGGACTCATAGAGGAAAAAAAGAAAGAGAGAGAGAGAGTTTGATTTCAAGGTTTGACAAAAAAAAAAGAGTGCCCCCTCTGTCCGAAATTTGAAAAGTTATCAAACATTTTCCAAATCCAATGAAAATTGGTGGAAATAGACGAATTACGTGAAGTCCTTAATGTGTTCCTCTTGTCGTGAGTTGGCTCCTCCTCTACATGATTCCTAATAACAAGAAAATCACAAGTCTTAAGAAGTATCGAATTCTCAACAAAAATATTATTTACTCTTAAAAACGAGTTTACCTGATAGTTGAGTTGACGAGCACGTACTCAAGTAATTAGACCTTACCCATCATTCATGGAAGCAGTAAGAGGAGTGTTTATATCAATAGAAGTGATGTCCTCATCAGGGAGCGAGGAGGGGGCGGCAGTAGCACAGGGGCCAGGGGAGCGGGGAGGAAGGAGGCGGCGGTGGAGCGGGGAGGGAGGCGACGGCGGGGGGCGAACAGGAGGACAGATCGGCGGCGAGGGGCAGGCGGAAGGACAGATCAACGACGGCAGGCGGGCAGGATCGGCGACGCGGCGGGGCGGGGCGGGAGGATAGATCGGCGACGGGGGGTGAGCGGAGGAGAGAGCCGGGGGTAGCGGCGGGGGCGGGGGAGCGGGGAAGGAGGCGGCAGCACAGGGGGCAAGGGAGTGGGAAGAGAGGCAGCGGCACGGGGATAGGGGGCGATGGGCGGGCGGGGAATGCGAGAGAGCGGGCAGGGAGCCGGGGATGTAAATTGGAGACCGAGAGTCCAAGACCGAGCGCCGATATGTAGTCGTGTGCGCACAGCGCACGTGTTGGCAGCTGCCCCGGCTCAATCGGGCTTGTGAGCCGCTCGCGAGTAGCTCGGGCTCGGCTCGTTAGTGAGCCAGGCTGCAGTAGGGGCTTGGCTCGCTGGAGAAAGCTCTGAGCTCGAGCCGAGCCGACTACGAGCTCGAGTAGCTCGCGAGCCTCAAGCTTTTTGCTCAGCCCTCATCACAGCAACAACGCAAAAGCACAATGAGAAATACACGCAAAAGCACAATGAGAAATACCCGTGGATTTTATTCAATGTTTTCTGAAGCAAGTTCTAAATCATTCTTCAATCAATGGGCTTGATCAACCCGCATAACGTGGAATGAAAAACAGAGAATAATGCAATACAAATAGACAAGATATATGAATGTATATACAATAATATCTAATGCTTTCTTATAACGAGTGTCTACACAATGTTTACAATGGCAATAGCCAAGCATTGGCAATGCCATCACACTCCCCCATAATAGCCCATACCGTGCCCGATGTTACAGAGAGCAACGCACCACCCATATGTTAAAACTATGCACAGACGAAACAGTGTCCTGCTGCAAACACATCCATCAGAGACGGTCTTATTCTCCTTATACCTAGCAGTAGAGGGCTGGTGCAGCTGTTACCATGGCAGAACACAACTGCTGATGCATATGGCATACCCCTGTTTTGGCCTACATTACCTTACCTTGATACCTTCTCCTCTATGCTTTTAAAACTGGCAAGAAGTGCCCAGCCTCTGCGTCAGCCGTGCGCCGTGGGCTGCAGTTTGCTTCCGGTCATGGAACATGCTTGGGAGAAGCTCCTGGAACTTCTCAAGGAATGCACTCCACTCGTTGGCGCTCAAGTCTGACAGCTTCACAAAACTGGAGCTGGGAAGGAGCATCTCGTTGGCACTCCAACCACCAGACTGATGCTCACTACGATTGCCACTATAGATGTAGTTAATTTTCGTAGTTACCCTGTTCTTCGGAACACCACCATGGCGTTTGCTGTTTCCACTGAAGCTAAGCCCCTTCAGTGAGATCAATTTTGAGGCGGAAGGAGTCCACTTAGGAATTGGACCGTTGTAGGTGCCCACGTCCTCCTTGCTTACCTCATTGCTGTCATCCTCATCCTCATCCTCATTGCCCTCAGCTAATTTTGACAGTGGGTTCCTGGAACTTGCCCTCATAAGCCCAAACTTGATGAAAAATGATGCTTCAAATGTAGCTGACTCATCCTCAGAGTCGAGATCAAACTGGGTGGACTCGTCAACGTCATCATCTTCTTCAAAGTCAGCTTCTGGAAGAAGCAACTCCCTTTCCTCAGCCCACTTACTTGCCTCCATGCACATAACCTCGAGCTCACTTGGCTCCTCTTCTTTCCCAGCGAACTGCCTGCTCATCATCTCTCCTATCTCAGACAAGCAGAGGCCGTAAGCCGCAGCTTCCTTGAGAAATGTTGTCGAGAGGACCAGCACCCTGAGACTTGCCTCATGGATCATGGGCAGCTCCATGCGAAGCATTTCAGCATCTTTTACAGGATCCAGATTTGCAATGTATTCAAGTTCTTCCTCAGAGAAAGGAATAGATGCCTGCGGCCAGTGGATCCACTCAAAGTAAGGGTCCTCCAGGCTCTCTGGCAAACAAAGGCCGTGATCAATAGGAATGAGTTCTGTCTGTGCTTCAAATCTGCCAGGTCCAGTATCAAGCTTCCTGACCAGAAGATTTCCTGCATGCCTGTCTGTGTTGAAGATTCTGATATCAAGTATGCCAATCCTGTGAACAGCAGAGACAGGAAAGCTTGAAGTTCCATGGTCACTGGCGTCATAGTCATGAGGGATGAACTGCTGCAATGATGCAATCTTGCTAAGAGCAACCGGTTTGTTGTTACTGGCCTTAGTTTTGCAGTCAACACCTTCATTCACATGGAACACACTGTGGGTGATCTTTACCAACATAGTAGGAGGAACATTTGCAAAATTCTTGTAGTCAAGGAGGTATGCGGCGACCTCTCGGAACCCTGTCTCACCAACGCGTACTGATCTTTTAAGGCCTGGCTGTCCAAGGGACTTCCCTACAAAACCTTTTGGATTATTTGGAGCAAACGGTTCCTCGTCAGTTGGCTTAACTATTGCAACACGTTCACCCCATATGTCCCTGAAGTAGTAGGCACCACCCATCCCACTACGAACAGCTACTGGGTCAACATCATTTTTTATTCCCTTAATGATATCCTTAACCAACTGCTTCATCCTAGTAGAAGGGCTTGAGCAACCCAGGATTTCAATGACTCTACTGCGATCACACTGCTGAACTTCCTGTCCATTAGGAGAGAGGCAAGGCGTGGAGCAGCTTCTATGCATGTGATTCCTGGTGAGAAGCAATGGTGAGTCATTCGGAATGCAGCTGAGATCATTGTTCAAAACTTGATCGCCATATGACAGTGAACTCTCCTCAGTGGAAACATTAAGGGCTATCTGCAGCTTCTTTTTTACAGTGTGTGCATTTTCTCCTCGTTCCAGTTCAATGCCCAGGACAGAACCATTGTCAGTTTGGACAAACACGCGCTTCCAACTAAGTGATCTACCCTCAATTCTGTTCTTTGAGGGGTAGTCACTGCTCAAGCTGTGATCCAGGACTGCAACAGCCATCTGTGTCTGAACAGGACTATCAAAGTTCTGAGGCATAGTTTGCCAGAAAGAAACTGGCTGCCTCCTTCCCTGTGCCGCACCAAGAATCACCTGTACTGGCAACAAGAGGGAGAGCAAACAATCTTCGAACAACTTATAGTTGTCAACGTAATGAATAGTCAACGCTCAACTAGCTCATGGCTTTTCATGTCCAAGGGTACAAATTAAAAGATGCTTTGACGTCTGAAATGGAGCGCTACACATTTAACTGATGATATAGATCCTGCAAAAGAGATATAAACCACAAGAACTCAGGATATTGCACCATGCATGATTAGTTCACCATTACTTGTAACTAGAAAAATTAGTAAAAACACAGGAACAAGCTTTGAATATGTTAATCAAGATAATAACAAGAGTGCATCGAAACAGGGCACAAATGAAAAAGACAGAACAAATGGAAGAATTCTGTGGAAGTTTGACATTGCGCATATTATTGCCACACCAAGGTAAAAGGAAGTTTTAATAGTCCAAAACTAAATTTCTATTTCATTCATATAGCAAGACTGCGTACGAGTAACATTATAAGGTGCTGAACACAAATTAAGTGCCTTTTATGTTCTTACTGTATGAAACATGAGGATTGCTGCAGATTTAAGCTAGGTGCAGCAAGTATTAGAGTTAGTGAGCTCTACAACATCTCCACGACTCCGCCCGAATTCCATTGACAATCTAAAAGCTTCCACAGAAGACAGTGGAAACGAACACCTTGCCATCCAAAACAAAATTCCATCAAAATTTCACCCCGAAAATATGGCATTTTGCAGCTTGCATCAAATTCTTCACACAGTCACACTACTCAAAACAATCCTGCTCATTCCCATCAGAAACGCCACCCCAAAAATCTAAAAACCCTACAGCTCGGCCCGCACTAACCGCAAGGGCATCGGACTCACCAGCAGGGCGGACCGGGGCGGCCGCGCGCTGCGAGGGGGGCAGCTTCTTCCCGCAGGGATAGGAGATCCAACGGCCGAGACGTCGCCGTCGCCGATCCGACGATCGAGACAGGCCGTACGACTCCGCCGGTGGTGGTGGTGGCGCGACGGGACGCGCTCCTTCCTTTCCCTCCCTCCCCAGTTATAGGCTTAACTCGCCCTCAACCCGTAGGACGGGTTAAACTAATAACCGTGGTTAAGGCGAGGTAACCACAGCCTCTTTATAGCTGTGGCGTTCTTCCAATATATAGCCCTCGCTAATCTCCGGGCAGTTGCGACGGGATTCTTTTTAGCCATGGCCGAAAATAGGTCGCATGCAATTTGGGAGGTGCTTAGCTGGAAGATTTTTTTTAGAAATGATTGTCTAGAAGATTATCCTGCGATGGCGATATATTTGGAGCTCGTTTGGGATCCATGAATCCTACGGTCTTATCTCTCAAATGCGTATTTAGACCATGTTTGAAACGCAATAATAAAAATTTTCCTTTCTTAAGCTCTTTTTTTGCTCCTAGCTTCCAACAAGTGTTTAAGTGGGATGAGTTCCTACCCACCTCCACCTTTCTTGATCCGAGCCACACAATTTAGATCGGATGGTCCACATCTTCATTTGCACTTTTACACTAAAATACCCTTTTGCACTAGATATACCTATATATATATATATATATATATATATGTGTGTGTGTGTGTGTGTGTGTGTGTGTGTGTGTGTGTGTGTGTGTGTGTGTGTGTGTGTGTGTGTGTATTTAGTGATCAAAATATATGCTCACACTTCGAAAGACTCTTTAATCTACGCTTTGTCTAAAGCCTATGTATTGGATGTGCCCTTATAGTGTATGTGAGTGTGTGGTATTGTGTGATGTGTGAATACATTCTTGTTATACTGTCATCTAAAAACGTTCATAGTTGACACCAACGTTACGAAACGTAATTTTCTTTTGTCATAGATGACTCTTCACATAATACGTCTATACTTGTGCAACACAAGCTACATTATCTTTCTAGATAATTATAGCAGCTTGCGCGATATTCGATCCACATGACTGTTGAATGTGGTGAATCATTCATCGAGGTCAAGCACATTCTCGTGCGACTTCGTACAATACTATGATTTTCGAATGATTCGTCGAAGTTGATACAAGACTTTGTTTAGACGGTTTCTATGAAATTGTAATTCCACCACACAGGAATATATAACTTATTTGTGACTTGGCTATATGTGGGTCCGATAAGTATCTGGTATCTACATAGCCTGTCATATTTAGGTTTTGATTCTTTTTGTAGAATATTCAAGGTCTTTGCTTTCTTAGAGGTATCGAAAGATGTTCTTATCCCCTGCCAATGCCTTTTGGTGAGTTTTACACTATATCTTGTTAATAGGTTTATGACAAATGTAATATCTGATCTAGTGCAGTTTGCTAAATACATAAGTGCTGCTACTGCACTTAAGTATGGGAATTCCGATCTCAGGACTTCCTCCCCCTCTTCCCTAGATCTGTATAGATCCTTGTCGTACTACAAAGATCTCCTGACCATTAGTACTTTCGATAAGTATGCCTTTTCAAAGTCAAACTTTTCTAACACCTTCTGAGTGTAGGTTGACTGATGCTCAAATTTGGTGTTACTCAAATTTTTTATTTTGAATTCTGATTCTAAGCAAGAGCTTGCTTCCTTTATATCTTTGAGGGTTCCAATGATATTCAGATTATCTATATACATTGAGATTATAATCTATTCTAGGATTATCGTATAAATATACAGGGATAATTCTCATTGTTCGCGTAGCTTTTCTTACATAAAAAGTCACCTAAAGGTGAGATGTCTATCATAGATCGAGACCTGCATGCCCAGGTTTTTCAACAGATATATCTTGTCTCAAAATTTAAGACATGGTGTGTGAGATCATCTCGACACGGACGACAAAAAAAGAACCGACCGCGCCACAAGGAGGAAGGTGGCATGCATGCATGGGGTAAATCTCCATCTTTCCAAAACCCGGTAGATTTGATACGGCGACATACAGGTAGCTCGTCATGTTCTTAGCCCTGTCACTCGTAGATATCAGGCAATGGACAATGGCATTGACGTATTGGAGAGGGGCATCGTAAAAATCAGGTAGCTATACCCAGTAGCACTACTATTGCACATCTGCATCACGAAAATACAAGTTGTACAGAGGGGTAACGGGAGTAAGAAAGGCAAACGAAAGAAGGCGGGGGAGGGGAGAAGAGAGGATTAAGCCTAAGGCCCATTTGCAGCCCACAGAAATATTACGCAGGGCCTATGCAAAAGCTCACACACAGCGCCCTCGTTTCGACGTGTTTCTTTGGTCTGGATATGGCCTAATCCCACATCCATTTTGTGGATGGGCTAGGTCCACGACATGGGATCTTACGATATACATGCTAACATGCACCATGGACAGGTGATCAAGTCAAGTAGATCCACGATGCATTCGCAGATTTAGAAAAGAGCATTTCTCCTTTTTTTTGCACTTTTTTTACTTTGATTAATCGACCTAGTTCTGTAAACCGTAGAACAAAAGGAAACCAGCCACTTGTACTTGTAGGTTGCAGCATGAGTGCATGGCAACCAGGAGCAGAGGGCTAGAGCTAGATGGTTGCCCAGTTGGCCTTACAAGTCGCAGCTCACAGCACGTTTCCTGGCTACCGTCTGCGTGTCTGGCCTTCTGAAGGAAAAGAAAAGGAACCAACAGTTGCCGCGCGCACATCAAATTCCCCTGGACCCACCCGACCAAGATCCTGTCGTGGGTACCAACCCTAAACGCGCCATTTTTCCTAGTGTCGGGCAGCAATGTTTGGAGGATGCACCCCGGCCCTGTCCAAAGGAAACCTTTCACCGTTAATTTCCAATCTGCCGTACCTGATGCTTGCTCATTGGCTGCTAAAAACATACCACAACAAAAGTCTCTTAAGAGCATATAAAATAGCATGGACTCTTCATGTCAAATAGACATAAGACTAAAGATAACTTCTACACTTGATTGTTTCTTAAGTTTGTCTCTATGAAATCCTTTAATCTTTTAATTATAATATGAAAAAGATGTTTATTATAGAAGGCAACTCATATAATGATATTTTGTATTATCTATATACCCTTATTTTACAGGTTTAGCTCGTCTCTTCGCGAATAGACAGCTACACTCTCTCTCCTTCTTCTCTCTCATGTGTCAATAAAAACTCTAGATGGTTGACATCATAACCAAGAGCGGACCATCCCTTCGGGCAAGGTCTGGCTACAGCTTGAGCTCTTCCACCAGCCAAACCTCCCTGCTCCATTCCCAGTCTTAGGTATCGATTGGCGAGGGCGAAGACTCCGTGTGGAGGTAGACAACGACCGGCGTTCTCTTCTTGGTTTTGCGGCCGGCTGTTGAGTTAGGCCTGGCTTGGCCGATGCTCGATTGGCCCAGTGCATTGCATGCTAACAGAGCCGAGTAGTCTCCTCACATGGGCTGATGGCTGCGTTACGCACCGCTCCTCTAGTTGTAGCCCTCCTCCACGGCTCCATGAGTCCACCTCCTAACCAGCTAACCCTACAGCGGCGGCGATAGGTGACAACGGAGCGGCAAAGCGAGGCCGAGGAGCGAGGGCACAGAAGAGAGTGTGCAGCTGTGACCTGCGAGCATAGGCTAACCAGGAGCATAGCCCTAGGCCAATCATATCACTGTACATGTCCCGATGATTGTTGTTAAATGGAACGATGGTACGTTAACAAACGCTTTCTCCGCCTGAAGGTTCAATCAATTAACCTTTGCTATGTAAAACCGCAAAGCAAATACGTACTAGTAGATCGTAGGAGTATCTAACCCTGACTATTCACTGCAGTGCTACGGCACCGAGAGGGTCCGAAAAGACAAGAAACGGATCCAAAGTCCAAACAACAACAATCTGCAAACTGCACGAGCGAAAACAACGCAGCAAATGCAAAGCAGAACCCGCAGTGGCACCAGGCACTAGACGGCGTGTTGTTCGTCACAGCAGGCCAGGAACAGTAGCTAGCTGCAGTGCTACGAAATTTGGACACATATGGCTTATTTATTTCCCAAAATTTCAGAAATAACCTTCAGATCATCAGAATTCCAAAACTAGCTCCCTTCCCGACCGCGGAACAACGGGAGGTTCACAGGTGGGCCGGTGGTGCGCCTGGGGGCCGCACCACCCACTGTAGCATGTACTGGTGGTGCGCCCCCCGGCCGCACCACCCACTATTCATCCGGTTTTTTATTGCGAAAATTTGTAATTAGATAAATAATTATTTTGAAAATAATTAATTTGTATAATATTAACGAATTTAATTTTTATCTGTAAATTATATATTTGTATAGTGTGCACGAATTTAAATTTTATCCGTAAATGAATTATTTGTATAGTGTGCATGAATGTAATTATCGTCCGTCATTAGTGGTTTTTGTTATCGATATGTAATGTGTATATGGATTGAAATTTTAATTAGTAAATGTGGTTTGTAAACTTTGATTTGATGTGAATTTATGTTTTCGAATTTGGTACTACTACATTGTATTGTAACTGAAACGTAAAAAGATATTTGAAACATATTGAATATATGGAGATTGATACTAATTCATTCATCTTAATGTCGTCATAAAAAAATAAAAATGGGTACATGTGAGCAATTATAGAGTTTGATTACTTATTTGAAAAGATATTTGAAAATGTTACTCATGATAGTTTATTTGAAAGCTTGGACATTCCATGTAAGTAGCAGAATATTCGGTTTTTGCATTGCAATTGAGCATCGAAAGCTAGGTAAACAAATAACTTAGAAAAGTCAAAAAATTCTGAGAAAATTTGTCCACATAGACCAATATATAAGGATCAAAAGTCATAATTATGCGTACATCATATTACGAGCACATTAAAAGGTATGAAAATATGAAAAATGCTGAAAACTATGTGAAAGTTTCTGCATTCCAATTGATCATCAATAGCTAGTTGAAGAAATGACTTAGAAGAGTCCAAAAATTCTGAAACAATTGTACATCTAGACCAATATCTGAGGATGAAAAGTCATAATTATGCGTACGTCATATTACGAGCACATTAAAAGGTATGAAAATGTGAAAAGTGCTCAAAACTATGTGAAAGTTTGTGCATTACAATTGAGCTTAAAAAGCTAGCTGAAAAAATGACTTACAAGAGTCCAATAATTATAACAAAATTTATCCACATAGACCAATCTCTGAGGATCAAAAGTCATAATTACGCGTATCTCAGATTACGAGCACATTAAAAGATATGAAAATCATAAATCTGCTTAAAACTATGCAAAGATCTTAAAATTTAGCAATTTGTAAAAATGAGAAAAATACAGAATTTTCTCAAAAGAAGATGAAATGCTTTGGAATACATATTTAAGTCCTTTCATTTAGATTTTCATAGATTTGGATATGTATGTCCTCATATCTCATATTATTTGAATGTGAAGGATATTATTTGGATATTTAGATATTGAGGATACGAAGAATTGAATGGAAAGCTAAGTGATAAACATGGAAATAACATAGTACACAAAGTTTGGTTACATGCGTTGCATGATAGAAAATAAACCGACATACTCCTACGATACATGGGCGCGTTGTTATGCGGACGAAAACAAACCCGAACACACACACACACACCTAATAACCGGGGCCATTCACCGGACCAGCGCGGAACAGCCCCACCTACTGCGTGGACCGGGGCCATTTTCCCTTCCTCACGACCTCTGCGTCGAACTCCTCGGCTGCCTCTTTTGCCTTGGACGCTAGCTCCCTCTTCCTTTTGCGCTCCCTTTCGCGAGCTTCGCGCTCCCTATGCGTGCACGCCTCGAAATGAGCTTGCGTCTCCCGACGTATACGGTCGGCCTACTCGTCGTTCCGGCGCTTCGCCTCGCGAGTCTCCGATGCCGTTCTTTCATCCCACTGCTGGAAGTCGATAGTCCACTGGTCGTATGGATGGATCTCTAGATCGATCCACTTGCGATACCCGCACAGCGGTTCCGGGGACTACGAGTACACAAGAAATGTTAGTGCGTATATGAAGAGAGAAGTAGTGGGGAGAAACACACTGTAAGCGGTTCTTACCGGCTGTCGATAGGTTCTCGTGTCCCAACGTCGGTCGGGATAGTCGCTGGAGTAGTTTGCGCAACCCCAGTAGCGCATACCCAAGCTGAGCGGGTGCTTCGACTTGAAGAACTTACATTGGTCTTGACACCAACAGAGGGGTGGCATCTCCCCCTCTGGCGGGTCTTGCGGCGAACGCTCCGTTGGAACCGCCGGGATGGGGTCGGTGCAAAGCGGGATATCTTCTCGGGGAGCTGTCCTCCTTGCACGCACTGCTGCTTGGGCCCGCGCCGCAGCTGCCCTCACTCGTTCGTCGCGGGCCGCCGCAGCTCTTACTATGTCACGAGTCTCCTCCCATTGCTTCTGCATCTTCTCCCACTGTGCCTTCTGCTTCTTGTCCATCTTGAAAGTGTGAGGTTTGGATTCTGTAGTGCTTTCTCCCCAATCCCTTGCACCTCCATTTGTATGATCAGGGGATGGTATGGAGAGGTTACTTTTGAGCTGTAAAAAGCTGCACCGGGAATTAATGAAACTGTGCAGAGCTGGCCACCCTCGTCTCGTCGCGTCATGTCTTGTCCTGTCACTGCAGAAAGCTGCGCCGTCTTGGGTTGTCACTGTGCAAAGCTGCCCGTATTATCTTGTCGCCGCGTAAGCGAGCTACTCTTTCCTGCATCGCGAAAAGCTGTCTAGTCATGTGCTGTCACTGCGCAAAGCCAGACCGTCTCGTCTTGTCGCTGCTTAAAGCAGGCCACTCACCCCCCTCGCTGCACAAAGCGGCCCAGTCTGCTGTTGTCACTGTCTACTCGCTGCGTAAAGCTGACATCGCTTCCCCTTACTGCACAAAGGTGCGCAGTCCTATCTTTGCAGTCTTTGATCATATCGATGCGCAAAGGTGGCCTCGTCCAGTCTTTGCAGTGGGTAGCCCTCACCCGATTGGGTGGGCACGCGCAGAAAAAATGAACAAGCCATGAAATGACAAGATGACACCTCCTCGGGCATCTGCTCTTTTCCATGCGCGTGCACAGGAGGGGCCCCCGTGACTACCCTACCCTTGTGAACACGTGTCAGCTGCATCGTTTTCTTGGTCCCCCGGCCCCTACGTAGAGACCTCTTTAAATCGAACGAAGCCCCAGCCCCTTCTCCGTCGTGCAGAAACATACCATGTCAGAAGTCGAGGGTCCAGTCGGATATGGGTCACCAAAGGAAGAACTTCCCTTGGAAAGGAGGCAGAACTTCGATCCAAACTACCGCCTGATACCAAGCCGGCGTGCTCAACCCGCATAACGAAAATGCAGACACAATGAGGATGCGGTCGTGCAGGTCTTGGATGGCCCAGTCGATGGCGAACGACGTTTCTTTCGATGCCCACACTCAGGGGTAGAAATTGCTAATAGTACAATTTTCATTAGTACTTATGGATCATCCTTTGTAATCGTCCTTTCCTGCAGATAGCGAAATTCGACTTCTCACGCTGGATCGACCCTCCTCATGAACGGTATGTTGTCACCTACGTGAATACATTATGGGAACGAATATTTAAGTTGGAGGAGCGAATCGAGACTCTCAACGAGGAGAACAACAACCTCCGCCAACAGATGCAACGCGAACGGGGCAACGAAGAGGTCGTGAACATAGGAAGCTCGTACGATCCCGGATGTTGCTGTGCGAACCCTAGCTGCATATGTGCGTGCCACTACAACGATGGCCAGCCACGTCCGAGGCGTCCACCTCAGCAATACTCCACGTGGGTGCCACGAGGCTCGTTTGGCATGTAGGCAACGAGGTGTATGGTTGTACCTTGTATTCGTCGTGTTTTATTTTATTTGTTGTGTTCGTGTCCTGTCGATGCACAAAGCTGCCAGTGTGTTCATGTCACTACGCAAAGCCAGGTTGTGTCGTCTTATCGCTGCATAAAGATGTCCTCTTGCATCTTGTCACTGCGTACAGCTGCCCTCTTTTGTCATGTCAGTGCCCAAAGCTGACCGCTCTTGTCATGTATGTCTGCAGAACTGATCTCTTTTATAATGTCACTACGCAAAGCTGTTCGCCTTTTCCATTTCACTGCGCAAAGTTGATCTCTTTACAAAGCTGGCGTCTTTCGTCTTTCGTGAGTTAAGCCCCCCACCGAGCCTATAAGAGGGAGGCATTCCTCTCCTAGTCCCCTGCATTACTCTCCCTCACCTCCTGAATTAGTTGTAGCTTTCTTTCGTGCTCACTCCTCCGGACGACGAAACGAGTCATTTCAGCACCTCTTCATCGGCACCCTCGGTGATTTGCCCACAATGCAACGCGGTAGTTAGACGTAAGACCTCACACACGGCTACAAATCCTAGGTGGCACTACTACAAGTGTCCCTTTCACTCGGTGAGTACGATTGTTTCGTGTTCGTTCAAATCGTGTAGGTATATTTCATAATCTTCTTCTCATGAAATGCAGGACGCCCCTGGCGGTTGTCGATTCTGGGTGTGGGAGGATGAAATGGGCACTAGTACAGATAATGTTCGGCGTGAGAGAGTCGTCGTGGGGGATAGCGACCTCGTGGAGATGCGACGTCGTTTCCAAGAGATGGGGCATCTGTAAGACCCGGAGTAGCAACTCTAGGATCTTCCGTGTATTACCGCACTAGTCCCAGATCAAAGCTAGTGCACACAGTTGAACAGATATGGTACATAACCAACCACGCTTTATTACAATACTCGAGAGTACAGACCTCGTAGTCTTATTTACAAATGAGGTTTTAATACCTCACACAAACATAACACAGCGGAAGCAAAAGATAAACCGGCGAAGTCCCATCAATACGCCACAGGCAATTGACTAGGGAAAAGCGTCCTAGTCCTCCGGAAAGAATCCATCACAGCCGCAAGCGAAACAGTAGTCGTAATCTCCTTCCTGAGCTTCAACCTCCTCTAAGAATTATTTTGAAGTGTAGTATGTGAGTACATAAAGTACTCCGCAAGTATTGGGAAAAATGCAATAGATGCAGGGTTTCTCAAAGGAAGGTTATATAGTTTTTTTGCAGAAATCAGCATTTTATTTCAAATTTACATACTTATCTTAAAAGCAATTTGTTAAACAGTTTATTTTCAATAATTGAAATTGGATAAATAATTTAGTGAAAGTTTCATCCACCTACACTACTAACATAGGCCATTTCCGCCAAGACTTAAAATGAAGATTAAGTCCACCTGAACTGGTTACATCCACCAGACCAAAAATCACAAGAGTTCCTTCCACTCCCGAGTTTTACAAAATATTTTTTTATTTTAAATTCAAAACCAAAACTCTACCATGTGAATGCATTCCTTGCTCGCCCTTAACCGTGGGCACGGCTATTCGAATAGTTTATTACTCTGTAGAGTTTGTACAGCTTTACCCCCAAGAGATAAATTATCTTAATAGTCAACATGCTTCCTTTGACATGAGACCCAGATAAAATATCACAAAGCCTTTACCTCACTCTAGTCTAGTTAGATACCACCCGCTGAGGTTTCACCGCTAAAGGGTTAAATCCACCACAGTCAGAAGCCCCTCTTGCGCCATGTGAGTACAAGAAATCCTGTCCCTCATCAGAGTAAACCAAGAAATCCACAGTACCCATTTTCTGATGGCGGCATTATACTAAACTATCGTAAGTTAGTTAGCTAGGTTGTACCCATTTTAACTTGTGGTTGTACGGTAGTGCTCAGTCTAGACAATCACAAATGCTGGTCCTTAATCGACTAGGGCGGAACATACACTTTACAAGATCTCGTGCTTACTGCACCAATCCAAACCAACCATCCGCCCCGGTCTACAACAATTTTCACATATTAATTTATTTAAAAAGAACAGTGGCAACACCAACTGCCACTAAATTTCTGAATACAACATCCTAGTTTAAAGAATTATAATTTCCCATTCCAAGGTTACAAAGGTTAAATAGCACGACTAAGCATTTTACTACCGTTTTAATATTTGTCAAAGATTTCATAATAATCTCATTATTGAGACAAAGAAAATCCTAAGGTTACAAAGGTACATGGCATTCAACTGCAATTGAGGGCATAACAAAGTTGGATTAACTAATACCTTAAGACAGAAGTTATCATTTTATGTAACATCGCAATGCATCTAAATTTAAAATAATAAAATAATTTTAGCAAATATAGGCTCAAGATGATCAAAGGAGACTTGCCTTCTTGAATTAGGTTGGAATCCTCCCGAGGTTGCTCTTGAAAATCTTCCGAGAATTCGGACTCTACACGAGAAACGAGAAGAACCAAAATAAATAAAATAAAATAAAACTCAAAAATTAAAAATAAATATACCAAATGAAAGTTTGGAATTTTAGATGAATTTAGCAATTTGAATGGGTCAATTTGGAGTTAAAATGAGAAAGATATGGCTTTTGGAAGTTTCAAAATAAAGAAAAAGGAAAAAGGATAATTTCTGGAATTAATTTTATTCTGAAAATGAATTATGACGTCAGCAAGAATTATTTTTCTAAAGGAAAATCGGAATAATGACGTCACCATGGAATTTAAATAAAATCACAGAGACTGACAGGTGGGGCCGGTCCACGGTGGACCGAGTCCACGAACAAGACACGCGGCGGCGCAGCGGCCGACGCGCAAGCTAGGGTCGACGTGGCGCGCTACCGGTGCCGCCATGTGTCAATCGCGATGTGGCTGGCGTGGCTGCCACGTGGCACCTAGGGGGTGGATTTTGGCGGACGTGGCAGCTGACGGGGCATGCCACGTGGCTGCTGACGTGGACTAGGGCTGACGTGGCACGCGCTGGAGCTGCCACATGGCTAGGGCTGACGTGGCAACTCAGGTGACGCGGCGGCAGCGGAATCGGGCGGCTGGGGTGCGGCCACGCGGCTGGATCTGAGCCTTAGGCTCTGATTTGAGCGAACGGCGGAGATGCGGTAGCGCGGGGGCGGGACAACGTCCGATCAATGACGCGTGGCGGGGCTCGCCGCGCGATGCGTCACGCGGACGCGAGCGAGCGCGCGCGCGGCGCGATGCGGCGCGCGACCGAGGAGCGCGCGGGTTGGACGGTGGAGATGGGGACGCGTGGCGGGAGCTGGTGCCTCGCGTCTCCGATCTTGGATGGACGGCGTGGATGCGGGGACTCGAAAGCGGGCGCGGACGCGCGGTGCTGGCGCGGGGACCGAGGGACGGAGCGAGCGACAGGGACGGCGGAGAAGCTCACCGGCGGCGACGAAAACGTTCTCCGACGACTCGAAGACACGGCGGCGACGACGCACGCGAAGAGGAGGAGAAAGAGAGAAGACGCGAAGGGTGAGAAGGCTCCCCGGGGTGACATTTTTATACGCCGCGGAGATGTAACGCATGCGCGAGCTTGCCGGAGGAAGCGGCGACGGTTTTCGTCTCCAACTGGCGGAAACGGGCGACGACTCGAGGGGAAACGGCTGCTAATTAACGCGCTCGACGAGCGGATGCTCCGGAACCAATAATGACGAAGAGTAACGGACGGGAGGCGAAAAACGCGGAGCTCAGGGCGGTGCAGTAATGGCGACAGCGCGCCGAGGAAGAAACGGGCGGGGACGACGGGCTTGATAGGCGGGGCCCACTTGTTAGCGAGAGAGAGATGAGAGGAGGCGAGCGGCCGGATGAACGACGGGTGGCGGAGGGAAAAATCTCGGTCGTCGGATCGAGACGAAGAGGTAAGTGAAGATGGGCGGCGCAGATCGATCCGGCGGGGAAGACTCCGTCGCGTGACAAGTGTCGACCATCGGGAGGAAAGGCGCGAAGGGTAAGTGAAGATCAACGGTCGGGATTAGCGCGGGCAGGGACGGATGGTCCGGATGGGTGACAGGTGTCGTCCGAGGAGTAATTAGGGATTCAATTCTTTTAAAGATTTTCAGAAAACCTTAGGAGGCTTTAAAATACTCAGAAAAATACCAAATAAATTTTAAAAATTCCAGAAAAATTCACAGAAATTCCTGGAGTGGTTTTAGACTTAAGAAAAATATTTCCAACACATGTTACTATAAAATTTTATTTTTAAACAGAAATCTTTAACTCTGAAAATTCTAAATAATTTGAATTAATTAATTTAAAAATTATTCTTTCCAAATAAAAGCAAAATTTGGGATGTTACAGCGTCGTTTCGATACACTGGAGTGGAAGATAAATTTAATGTTGTGTGGTATTTTTTTTCTTGTGTTGTGTTCATTTTTATCGTGAATATGTCGAGCTGGAGGTTGTTGTCGTCTATGTTGGTAATGTTTTATGCTATGTTGTATCTTGTGTTTGTTGTTAACGAGTCTTCTCCTGCTGGAGACTTAATATATATATGTGTAATGCATGCTAAATAAACTTTGTGCGCTATGTTATTTCCATGTGCGGTGGAGGTCTATTTCCATGTTCAACATCCCGTTTCAGTTTCATGAGAGTAGGTGAGCCTGTCAGGCGCATTTCGTGTGTCTCAGAGGTCGTACTGTGAGGCCTGCGGTGTTGCCAAGAACACCGTGGAGGGCTACGATGTATTGCTGAAAACGGCGCTCAGCCATTCGTTCGCAGTCGGGTCTATGTCCTGTGCACATAACAAAGGTTGATTAGTACAAACACCGCGACATTTGTAGTGCTGAGTACTGTAGTAAGTCATGTACCTGCGTAGTCGGCAATGAAGACGAAGGACCCTGGCCTTTGTGTCTGAGTTGTTCCGCGTAAACCTGCATTCATTTACAGTACGTGTTAGTGCTTCCGAGCGTACATATATATTACGTGTTGGACATTATATCGTACCGATGTATACGGCTGTCCGAATGACCATCGCGGCGGTAAGTCGTGCATGTACTCCTGTGCAGTGTACCCTTCGTACGTCTGCTCATACATATGACCAAAATGTCCATGCACGCTTGACTGACGGCCATAATCGCATGGAGGCGGTGTCTCGGCCTGCTGCTGTGCCGAGTCGGTGTCACTTTCAATAGGGAGCTCTTGTTGGCCCGAACGGAGCATTGGTTGTGGTGTCGCCCTCCGGGATGCCGACGGCTGCGTGAAACTGCTATCCCGTGCCAAGCGCTGCAAGAAAGTGAAGCATGAGACATAAGTGCCCAACGAGTAGATGAACTAAAAGTTGGCAAATATCACACCGCTGGGCCGAAGCGCGTGGAGGACGAGCGAGCAAAGCTTGGACGCCCGGACTGCTCCCCCGATCGCGGGGCCGAGTCAGCGTCGCTGTCAGTCCTGGCCAATCTCTCGGAAGAGGACGTTGCGCCCTGCGTGTACCTCCTTGACGACGATGGCTCTAGCAAATCGGTATCCCACCGTGATGGCTGCAAGGAAAATTTGAACTACGATAAATAAGTGGCAAACGAGTGAACGAACAACATTTAGCAATTATCGTACCGTGTGGCCAAGTCGCACCGATGATGAGCGAGCGTAGCTGGGACGGGCACTAGACTGCGACAGACGTCCAGACGAGGGGGGTGGAGCTGGATGTGGTCCCTTGCCACCGTGTCGTGCGACGATTTCATCTCTATGCCGGCTGCAGCTGATGATCTTGATCGCAGCCTTCGCCTCGTTGAAAATGTTGCGGACTGAAGACATCCAACGATGAGCTGTATTTTGTCGAAGCCCAACGTGCAGAAGGTCAGCAGCGTCGTCATGTATACGATGGAGGCGGTTATACTGCAGTGAAATAAGTAATAAGTAATTATTTCAAACGCGTAGAGAGATATGGCGACGACATACGAGTATTGAGATGTATTATTAAAGTAAACACAATTACCACATTGTCGTTCCGTGCAGCTCGGTGATGGTCTGGACCTGCCTGTACTGCGGTCTCGTGCACGACCTCCACTGGACGATGTGGCACTGGACCAGTAAATCTGCTGCGGGTGTTTTCAACATACCACTTAAGGTACTCCGTGTACGTTGCGAGGTCGTAGGCCCGTGGCTCGTACACAACCTCCATGTCCCCGTAGTCACGCCACAAGTCCGTCCACAGCTGCTGTGTGGCTGTCGAGCCATTCTCCTGTCGTCCTCTCCTCGTTTGCCTACAGTTTGTGTGACACATAACACAGTTAATATTATTATGCATCCATAAAGCAATCACAATTACCGTGAAGAGACGTACCGATGGGAGTCTGCGGCAAGTGGCCGTCCTAGTGGGGGTGGCACCAGCTGGTGCAGCCCAAACTGCCTCATGACGCGTTGTGGGTTGTACGGCTCGATGAAGTGCGAGAAGACGAGGTGGCAGGTCGTCAGCCAGTACGACTGGTCTTGGTGGCACTGAGATGATAGGCCGTGCGGGGCCACCCTCGCAATGAACTCCATAGTCCATGGCAACCAGACTATCTCACTCTCGTGGAGACTCTCCAACTGGTTGTGGAACTCTGCGTACACTCGCTGAGGTCTATTCTTAGCCCATCGAAGCTGCGCGTGTGTCCAACGACTACCCATTGTGGGCCCATGAATGGGGTCGTGGTCCTCGGCATAGAAATGTGGACTGAGGGCATAAGGGTGTATGGCACTGCGAAAGTCTGGTCTACCAACCGGGAAGTGCTCCCACGACCACAACTGAAGTAGAATGTAACACACGGCAAGGACCGGCTCGGCGACCACAATACGCTGCGAGGCATCACATAAGCCTCGGTATGTGGCGCTAAGAACTGCAGACCCCCAACTGTATTCGGGCACCTGGTGTGGCAAGGCATACGCCAAGGACTCCGCAAGGTGTATGTAGCTAGGGTGAACGGAGTCTTCAGTGGTGGTAGGAAATAGGACCCACCCAAAGAGGAATAGCAGGTACACGAAGAAGTGAGTCCGCACGACGTCCTTAGGCGCATCCTCGGGGCAGGTCATGTACCGTTGAAGCCAAGAAAAAGGGACACGTGCTGCACTACGCGGGATCGCGATAGGGAACCGCTGACCCAGAAGCTCCTTCCAGTCCCCTGGATGTCGGGGTGGCACTATTGCAGCACCACGTAGAGGTAGTCCAGTTAGCATGCACACATCCTGAAGAGTGATCGTCATCTCACCCCACCGGAAGTGGAAAGTGTGAGTCTCCGGTCTCCAGCGATCAACGAGTGTGGACAACAACGCTGCATCGAACTGGAATGCATGTGGTACATTTACCATGAGGGCAATGGGCAGCAGACCAGTGTCCCGCAGAAGTGGGATGTACCGTTCGTCTAGAGGTCAGTACTCGCGGGAGCCCCTGAGGATGAAGGCTGGGGGGACCTCACCCGACATCCACGCCTGGCATCGGTGGTGCTCATTCCAACGGGGGTCTAGCATCTCGTAAGCCATGTCCTGCCATTGAAGCAAAAAATGTTAGTCCAAAACGATAACACAATGTGGAACAAACGTAACGACAGTGACATGTACCAAACATAGCAAGACATAAAATAAATATACGTACCAATATACCCACGCGATGAAGTAAATAAATTACAAACACAGCACTATAACGTCACGATAGCGAAATGTAACAAGTGTAGCCCCATACAAAATTGTAGAACATATCACTTGAGTATAATACAACACACACAGAAAAACAACAAGCAAAAAACACTGCATAACTATGAGCTCACTACGGCGGAGCATTGCTTGACGTCGGCCTGTTTGGGCACTGCCTCAACGAGTGTCCAATCGTCTTGCACAGTCTGCACCTTGGACGTCGACGCCGATCCCCATGCTGGCTGTCGTCCATGTCGTTGTGGATGCGACGGCTTTGCCGTCTTCCTAGGCCGACATGCTTCAATGCCTTGTTGGGCACCCACTTCACTTGCCCTAGCCATAGCTTCCTGTAGTGCATGTCCACCCCGTATGAATGGAACTCCGTACTCCAGGTCTGATACAGGTGGTGAATATCGAAGTACCTGGAGATGTAAGGAGTCGGTGCCTGGCGCCACACCGCGCATGCCGCGTATACATGGGATCACGGCTTATGTAGAAGTTGCGGCTTATTACAGGTGCAACATGCGTTGTCATCAATCGTGCAGACCTGCTTGCGATCCCCTCTTGTGTGACCCCTCATGTAGTTCTGTTTAAGGCGGATCTCGAATTTTCTTCTAATGCCATTCATGGTACGAGCATTATTGCACCGAGCCTTCTCTATCTTTTTGTCCATATGTGCCTGGAAAACCTCAGAGATTTGTTTGCCCTCGTCTAGATGTTTTCTCGCCATCATGGCTCTGGTCACAAAATACCCGACAGAACGGTTCCAAGTCTCCTCTACGACCGCTGTGATGGGTAGGGATCTAACACCTTTCAACACATCGTTGTACACCTCGGACATGTTTGTTGTCATGATTCCGTATCGTGCTCCACCGGTGTCATGCAGTAGGGACCACATCTTCAAGTCAGACGCGTTCGACTGAACCCACCGTGTAAACTCCCCGACTCTTGTAGAACCCCCTCCACAGGGCCAGCTTCACCCTGGTCAGGTTGTTGTGCATACTTGCTGGTCTCCTGATCAAGCAGCCTCCACAATGCGTCAAACTTCCACTTTTAGTTCTGCATGCAAAGCTTCTTGAATATTGTTAGACCACGTGGCTTGGTCTCGGTTATTTTAGATGATGAATAATTGACAACGCTGGTTATGATATTAATTGTGATGTGTTGCGTGTGTGAGGATTAACTTGAGTCAAGTCGTGGACTTGTGCTCGTACGTGGTTGCGTGTTTATTTATGTGCAGGATAACTCGGAGGCGATCGTGGTCTACGGCGAGGACCAGGAGATAGCTTGGTGTGAAGCTATTGTCCAGAGGGTCAAGGATGCCAGAGGAGACAGTCGTGCTCGAGTTGAGGTGCATGGAGATCAAAGACGGTTGATGTGTATTGAAGCTACGGAGGTGCGGTCCGGAGGCTACAATACGTAGTAATTTTGGGGAGTACAAAATTTAGTTAGGGCTTGTATTACGTATACGCATTGTATACGAGTCGGCATAGAGTTTATGTATGCAAAGGTAGTGTTGCATGCATGGTATATGAGAGTTGTATACGAATCATACACTAGGGATCGCGTGAGGCCGTTTCTGTATTGGAGTCGGAGAGGTGTGCGACTAGATAAGGCTTGCGGCGCTGTTGGAGTTCGTGGCTTTGAGAAAGGAAAAATACTGGCGGCGGCTGCTTTTTGTTGGGCAGTGGCTTTTGTAGCACACGAGAGCAATTAGATAATAAACGTGGCTATCGGCTTGGCGTTCCGGCGAGTTCTTTTGAAAAAAATAAAAGAGGGTAGCACGGGCTGGCTTTCACAGAAGGAGGCGGCCACTCTATGCTGGGAGGCGCCTGAAAAGGTTGGAAGGCGCAGGGACATGTCCGGCTGGAAAGATGGCAGTGCATGGTCTAGTCTCTGATTTCTTTGGTTGACCATGTGCGCATGATATTTCTAACAAAGGTATGATTGCTCTTTTTGTTTGCGTGTACATCTAGTGTTGCTTTTACTTGAATGCAAGGTGGCAATTTGTAACAGTGAGAAGACGTGTGTTGTTCCTTGGGATTCATTAGTGCTAATCAAAGTATGGTAATTAATGGTTGGATGCTTTAGACGTTAGTTGAAAATATTGGTGGGTTGCATGCATATTAGTTGGAAGGCATCACTTTTTGTTCTTTTGTCTTCATGCATGATCATTATTCTTTCCTCTGTGATCTGATAACTGCATGAGCTATTGTGGATTTTATGAGGAGAAAATCTTTGGCTCTGCTGGTTGATCTCACGGCTAGATTCATCAGGTTTTTAATTTTTAATTCATTGCTACAGTAACTCTGAGAATATATATATATATATATATATATTTCTTTGCTGTTTTTTTTGTGTGCTTGCTGCTGTGTGCAAATTATAAATTCAGAAGATAGTAGATTTTGAAAAAAGGTCTTACGCTACGCACCGCAATCATTCACCCCCCTCTGATTGCTATCGACGATCCTACAAGTGGTATCAGAGCGAGGTTGCAATGGCATCAGATCGGGATCGTTTCTCAGGTAAACCACCCTTTTTCGATGGATCCGATTATCTTTATTGGAAAACTCGCATGGAGGTCTTTCTACAAGCACAAGGTAATGCAATTTGGCAAAAAGTTGAAAATCCATATATTGTGCCTACTGTTGTTACTAGTGAAAATACTGCTGATGTTGAAGCAAATGCTAAGGCTAGGAATATTCTGTTGCAAGGTCTTAGTAGAAATGAATTTGTGAGAATTGCTCATATTAAATCTGCAAATAAAATTTGGACTACTCTAGCTGATTATCATGAAGGTTCTAAATCTGTTAAAGGTGTTCGCCAGAATCAATTCAAAAAGGAGTATTCTAAATTTGAGATGAAACCAGGGGAATCAGTAGATGCACTTTTTGACCGCTTTAATAAAATTATTAGTGATTTGCAATCTGTTGATGTCACATATTCTGATTCTGATAATGCGCGTCAAATTTTAAATGCTTTGGATATGTCTGTTTGGAATGTATTAGTCACTACTATTAATCATTCTGTTAATATGGAAACACTCACTTTGAATGATCTTTATTCTAAGATGAAAACTCATGAGATTGATGTTTTGGCCAGAATAAATAAGACAAATTCTTTGGGCTTAGTGACTAACCAAGCTGACAGTTCTTCAAGTTCTTCTATTGTTTCTTTGTCTGCATTGTGCTCTATTTCAGATGAACAATTAGAGGAGATTTCAGAAGAGCAGCTTGTACTTCTCTCTAACAGGGTGACCAAGGCAATTTACAATGTCAGATCAAGACGAAGAGGAGGCCCAATTAGATGTTATGAATGTGGTGAGCAAAACCACATCAAGATGAATTGCCCCAAACTAAGGAGCAAGGAGGTTAAGGATGACATGATACCAACTCGTCGCTCTCAAATCAAGATTGATCCAAACAAGAAGCGCAATTATCGCAGAGCAGTCAATAAGATAATTTCAGCACTTGATGAGATTGTTTTAAGTGATGATGATTCTCAAAGCGACGATGAGAACAATGACAAGAAGGCAAAGGAGGTAGACTTCACAGGGATGTGTTTTATGGCCAACAATGAGGAGCTAAATGATGATGATCTTTATAGCGATCCTGATGAGGTAAAACCTTCTTACACTGATCTATCTCGTGCTGTACTTAGATTGACAGAGGAGCTCAAAAAGTATAAAAAGAAAATTAAAAATCATGAATTTGTTGTTGAGAGCTTAAATTCTGAAATCAATAGACTTAGAGCTTCTATTCCTGATGATGAATCTTGTGAGTCTTGTCAAGTTTTACATTCTGAGTTAGAAAATGCTAGAACAATTAATACGTCAAACATGTTTCAACTTAGTGATGTAACTGCTAAACTTGATGAATTAAAATTGGCACATGACTCTTGTGATGAAAGGTTAAAACTTGCAAATGATGAAATTAAAAAACTCAAGTCTAGTTCATCTATATGTTTAGAGACAAGTAATTTAAATGCTCAATCTAAAACTTGCTCTAAGTGTGAATTGTTAGAAGCTAGACTTAGTTCCTCTCAGGAAACAATTCAACAGATGCTTTATCATGAGACATCTTCTTGTTCTAACTGTCCTAAGCTTAACATAGAAATAGAAGCATTGACTAAACAACTTAATGATTTTGCTGAAAAAGAAAGATTGACTCAATCTAGTGCTTCTAAGAATCTTGTGAATGAATCCTTTAAGTGCTCAACGTGTCCCACTTTAGTTAAAGAAAATGAGTACCTTAAGAACACTTTAGAGAGATTCTCTTTTGGCAAGAAAAATCTGAATATGATTCTAGACAAGTCAAAAATAAGTGTGAAAAATCATGGTCTAGGATTTAATTATATTGAGCATGTTAAGAATAATCCTCCAAAGATTGTTAAGCTTCTTGAACCTGGAAAAATTGAAATAGAATCTGAACCAAAACAAATTATTTTTAAGTCTGCTGATATTATGTCATCTACTAATCAAGTGAATATGAATGTTGCTTCTACTTCTCAAGCTAAACATAAAGTTAAGTACACTTGCAGTCATTGTGGTAAAAATGGACATCTTGTGCAATTTTGTTTTAGACTAGCCAAATAACAAATGAAAGAAAAGGCTAAGGCTTGGTCTAATTTGAGAAATACACATTCTTTTGTTTCTAGAACTTATGCGAAAACTAGGTTTTTAGAGAACTTTTATGATGACTTTAAATCTGATTCATGTGCTGGTTTGGGATTTAATTCAAATAATTCACATTCTTGTTGGCGTTTTGATCGACCACATGTAAGTGATTTTGGTTCTAGTTTTGTTACTATTCCTCCACATCGTGTATCTCAGTACTGGATTCCCAAATCATATTTCACTAACCCCAGTGCTGTGAGATCAATGTTTCCGGTGATGTAAGAACAGTTGACGAGGATGGAGAACATGAGCTTGATTGAGTTTCGGTCGTTTACATCATTGCTTGATTGGAACACTTGATAGTTCTTCATTCTCTTTGATGGCTTCTAAGAGTTGTCACTTTTTGAGAGACCATGTGGCAAAGGTGATGTTGCTCTATATCCTATGGGATTATTCTGAGGGGGAGCTTATCTTTTAAAATTTTAGAAACTTTGTTTATTATCCTTGTCAAATAATTCATCAAATCCAAGTCATTGAAATCAATTGAGTAGTAGAGCTCTCTTTATCATATTTATTCATATGTTGTGTAGCATTGATCATGACTGGTTATAATTAATTTGCTACATTTGAATTAAAAGTATGACATGGCGGAATACTTTGACTAGATTGATTATATTTATTACTTTGCAATGTCCATTGAAAAGGATTAGCACGATTATGAGTCTTATTTTAACTCTTGGCTATGAGGCTCGCATGTTTCATGTTACAATTTTTATGGTCACTCAATTTGGCATGTTATTAAAAAAAAGTATACAAGGAAGAGAGAATTGAAAAGATGTATGCTTCAAGCATGCCATGGTGAACAAAAAAAAAGCACAAAAGTGCGCAGAATGAAAAGAAGTATGCTTCAAGCATGCCACCATCAACAAAAAAAAAAGAGAAAAGAAAAGTATGTCATTATGAAAAGAAGTATGCTACAAGCATGCCACATGCCTAAAAATTTGAGTGTGGAGCAATAAGTTGTTACATGAGACTGCTAGCCCGTCTAAAGTTAAAGTTTGCTTCATTTTTAGGCTTTGACTTTTCGTTGTGATATCTCATTGTGCTCTTTATAATTAGTCTGGACATTGTTGCGATGCCTGTCATTAATATAAATCACTTAATCATATTGATGAAATTGTTTTGACTTTGCTATATAATATATGGCTTTATATGATCTAGATAGCTCTACTCAAACAAATGACTTGGTTGCTTTATTAAACAAATGCAACGTGACTTGGATAATCTACAAAGCTTCTAGACTTTTATTCCTATTGCTCCTTCTTCGAATTATCTTTTAAAATTTCTTGATGATTACATTGCCAAAGGGGGAGAGAAATTTGAGAGATTGGTTCTCTTGTGTTGAGAGGGAGAGTTTGAGAATTTGGCTTCAAGCTATTCACTTAGATCTGTTGGAAGTTATGTTAATTTAAGAGTTGTCAATGTATTCATCAAGGGGGAGATTGTTAGACCACGTGGCTTGGTCTCGGTTATTTTAGATGATGAATAATTGACAACGCTGGTTATGATATTAATTGTGATGTGTTGCGTGTGTGAGGATTAACTTGAGTCAAGTCGTGGACTTGTGCTCGTACGTGGTTGCGTGTTTATTTATGTGCAGGATAACTCGGAGGCGATCGTGGTCTACGGCGAGGACCAGGAGATAGCTTGGTGTGAAGCTATTGTCCAGAGGGTCAAGGATGCCAGAGGAGACAGTCGTGCTCGAGTTGAGGTGCATGGAGATCAAAGACGGTTGATGTGTATTGAAGCTACGGAGGTGCGGTCCGGAGGCTACAATACGTAGTAATTTTGGGGAGTACAAAATTTAGTTAGGGCTTGTATTACGTATACGCATTGTATACGAGTCGGCATAGAGTTTATGTATGCAAAGGTAGTGTTGCATGCATGGTATATGAGAGTTGTATACGAATCATACACTAGGGATCGCGTGAGGCCGTTTCTGTATTGGAGTCGGAGAGGTGTGCGACTAGATAAGGCTTGCGGCGCTGTTGGAGTTCGTGGCTTTGAGAAAGGAAAAATACTGGCGGCGGCTGCTTTTTGTTGGGCAGTGGCTTTTGTAGCACACGAGAGCAATTAGATAATAAACGTGGCTATCGGCTTGGCGTTCCGGCGAGTTCTTTTGAAAAAAATAAAAGAGGGTAGCACGGGCTGGCTTTCACAGAAGGAGGCGGCCACTCTATGCTGGGAGGCGCCTGAAAAGGTTGGAAGGCGCAGGGACATGTCCGGCTGGAAAGATGGCAGTGCATGGTCTAGTCTCTGATTTCTTTGGTTGACCATGTGCGCATGATATTTCTAACAAAGGTATGATTGCTCTTTTTGTTTGCGTGTACATCTAGTGTTGCTTTTACTTGAATGCAAGGTGGCAATTTGTAACAGTGAGAAGACGTGTGTTGTTCCTTGGGATTCATTAGTGCTAATCAAAGTATGGTAATTAATGGTTGGATGCTTTAGACGTTAGTTGAAAATATTGGTGGGTTGCATGCATATTAGTTGGAAGGCATCACTTTTTGTTCTTTTGTCTTCATGCATGATCATTATTCTTTCCTCTGTGATCTGATAACTGCATGAGCTATTGTGGATTTTATGAGGAGAAAATCTTTGGCTCTGCTGGTTGATCTCACGGCTAGATTCATCAGGTTTTTAATTTTTAATTCATTGCTACAGTAACTCTGAGAATATATATATATATATATATATTTCTTTGCTGTTTTTTTTGTGTGCTTGCTGCTGTGTGCAAATTATAAATTCAGAAGATAGTAGATTTTGAAAAAAGGTCTTACGCTACGCACCGCAATCATTCACCCCCCTCTGATTGCTATCGACGATCCTACAAATATCTTCATTAGGTCTTTGCTACGGAACCTTGTGTGAAAGTTCGTCGCGAGATGCCTTATGCACCAATGGTTCTTCATATCATTCCACTGGAACGGGGGTTGTGTATCGGTCTGCATTGCGCGCAACGCGGACAACAAGCCTGTATTGCGGTCTGAGATGATACACACATCCGGTCGATCTTGCACCACGGTTTGCTTCACATTGACCAGAAACCAAAGCCAGCTATCAGTGTTCTCATTCTCCACAATTGTGAAGGCCACAGGGAGTAACTGGTCGTTTGCATCAGCTGCAATTGCAGTGAGGATCGTACCCTTGTACTTGCCAGCTAGAAATGTCCCGTCCATTGTTAGCACTGGACGGCACCACCTGAACCCTTCGATCGCCTGTCGGAATGACTAGAACACTCTATCAAGGACATAACAATTCGGGCCCTGGTTGGGATGAACCCGCTCCTTCTTGTTAATGTATGTTCCTGGGTTTACTTCTGCAATCTGATGAAGCATTCTTGGGACCAGGTCGTACGCCTCCTCGTACGTTCCAAACATACGCTCTAGCACCTTCCATTTCGCCCGCCACACCTTTTTGTAGCTGACTTCGAACCCTACCATACTAGCCACTTCAGCCAACAGTAACTTGGGAGAAATACACACAGCTACCACCACGAGGTGGCTTATCAGCTCCGCAACATACGCCGATGTCATGTTGCGGTGCCTACGTAGCGACGCCGCAAGCTCGCAACTGTGATCCTTCAGCACCGTTATCCGGAACTTCGAGGTTGTGCCCTTGAACTGCTGCGCACGGACCTTGCCAGGACATGAGCTGTCAACATATTTCACAATGTAGGTGTTCAGGTTGGACCTATGTACCCGATAGGTCCGGCTAATGCCGACGGCATGTCTAGCAATAGCCTGCTGGGCGGCACTCTTGTCGCGAAAGCACTGCCCTAAAATGAGTGCACCCTCATTGAACCCTCACTCCGCACCCTCTGCCTGTGGTAGGACTAGGCTTGCCGCAGCGATGTCGTCTAGTCTGGAGGACACGTACGAAACGTCCGTGGTCATAACACCACCTACAACACCTCCCATTGAAGCCTCGTCATCTTCCTCCTCTCCAGAACTGGCTGTTTCCATATCCTCCTCGTCCTCCTCACTTTCAACTTCTTCCAAATGGCCCACGAGGTACTCGTGACAATCAACATGGGCGGCCCACCACCTCCCAACACCTTCGGTCGCCTGGAAATCCTCCACACGCCTCTGCAGGCCTCCATCTCCCTCTTGCTCGCCGACATCTTCTTCCGCATCAGCATCTTCATGAGCGCCAGTGAGCATCGGCGCTTCATCTCCGCCACCACCACCACAACCACTAGAACCACCAACGACGGATGACTCCATCCTGTCCACGAAGTGAATACACACCATTGGCCTGCCGTATATCGATGCGGCAGGGTTGCATACGACCTCCATGTACCGGGCCCATGCAACATCACTGGTCACCTTTATAAGTTGCCACACAATCTCTCCAGCCCCATCTCCCGGAGTAGCATACAACGCCTCGATCCGCAACTTCTTCCGACCGGTCTCCCGATCGAACGCATAACGGACACACCTCCGAAGATCATGCAGGAACACAGTCCGATCACAGTTTGACACGTCCGCCCTGCACGGCCCATCGCGTACGAGCCCACTCCCAAAGAACACGAGTAAGTCTTGAATGTTAGCTATGGGTACCTATGATTATTCCGTACAAAATATCTTAGTACACAACAAAATTTAACAAAAAAAAGTCTACAAAATTCTCTACGCTGCAATACTAATTCTCTATGCAACATATGTGTACAAAATAACTTCATAAAAAAGAATTTAACAAAAAAACACTGCATATTTTATGTGTAATGTTTGTTTGGAGTTTTAAATATAGTACGCAATCTACAAAAATTTTAAAAATTTAAGTGCAGTACTCCGATACAACGTACATAATTTCTAATTTTTGCACAAATTTATCCGATATGAACATGATATAAGTTGTTACATATAACAAATGATTTCAAAAAATTATAAAAGTTTATGTGAACCCTTCCAACAGGGCCACCATATTTTCAGGGCACCGTGATTATTAATATCAGTTTTACAATATAAATCCATCAATAACCTATCATAATGATATGCATACCTTTCAACATATATACTTGAAATAAATTTTCAGACTTTCATGGGACATATCAAAATTAACACAGTACACATTGCATATTATTTATCCTGTAACATAAAAAAATTTTATTTGTACTAATGTTTGAAATTACTAAAATTTCTGGTAAAATTTTTCATCTAATAGTCTGTGTATTTTCAGCTAATAATGTTTCACATTTTTAGTTTTCTGACTTTTAAGTCATATGTACAAAATAACAATCTAAATATTGCATAACAATCTACATACCAAATAAAACTACTTGGTCTGCATGCAAAGTCATTTAGCTAAATTTAAGTCATAGTGACTACTAACTAATTAATGATAATAATAACACTTGCTCTTCTAAGTTAACTATGGGCATAAACCAACTATACAAGGCTAATACTATATTTCTACACTAAGAAGACATCATTCACTAACTACATACTAAACACATTGCTAAAACTAAAATGACATGTCCAAAAAAATTATAGTTACACGGGGAAAAATAATTTACCTCTTCTAGAAGTCCACGAGACGATTTACAACTTTCGCAACTACAAAAACTCCTAATTGAAACGAAAAAACTGTCAGTTTGCCTAATTACGTAATAATCACACGGAAAAAATTTTAGTTACATTTGGACAAAAAAATTACCTCTTCTTGATACCCACGAGACGATTTACACCTTTCGCAACTGCAAAAACTCCTAATTGCAAACAAACAAACTGAGAGTTTGCCTAATTACTTAATAATCACATGGAAAAAATTTTAATTACAGTGGGATAAAAAAATTACCTCCTCTTCAAGCCCGCGAGACGATATATAACTTTCTCAATTGCACAAACTCCTAATTGCATACGAAATTAACTGAGCACCGCGATTAAACCTTGAGTTTTTTCACTCCTTCTCACTCTCTCAGACGCAGCGCTAGACGAAATGAACAACAGAGCGCAACGGAGAACTGAGAGCGATGAATTTATCGCATGCACCTCCTCTCCCCTCGTGATATAAAGCGAGACGGCGACGCGACGTAAAGAGTGCACAGTGACATAAAGCAGTGAAAGACAAGACATAAAGATGCTATAAATAGTTCACCACTGTTCCGCATGTTGCATGCATGCATGGAATCTTTTCCTTTGCGCGGGTGAGAGACCAATTATCGGAGCATGCAGACGCGCGGACGAGAGACCAATTATCGGAGCGGGGAACAGTGGGTGGTGCGCCCGGGGGCCGCACCACCGCGCGTGAACAGTGGGTGGTGCGGCCGGGGGGCGCACCACCAGTTCATGCTACAGTCGGTGGTGCGGCCCCCGGGCGCACCACCGGCCACGTGTCACTCCCTCGCTATTCCGCGTTCGGAAAGGGGGCTAGTTTTGGAATTCTGATGATCTGGGGGCTATTTCTGGAATTTCGGGGAATAAACAAGCCATATGTGTCCAAATTTCTAGTGCTACTGCTGCCCATATATGGCCAGGTCAGGCTTGTCCGAGGAGGAGGCAGCGCGGCAGCGGTGTCAGTACCGGCCGGGCCCAGACCGGGCTCACGTGAGGGGATGGGCCCGGGAAGGTCGCCGTCGCCCGACTCGGCTCGGCCACCACATGCAGGATGAATATGACCGCATTGAACCGGTGGGGCCCCGGCCAAGCAGTTGAGCTGGGGAGACACAACGCTCTGGGAAGAGAGAAGCGCTTTTGGGCTGTGCTCGGTGGGGTGGAGCCCACCACCGCCCACCTGACACGTCCCTGTGCGTGGGCCCGCCTCTGCCTCCCTGGCGGGTGCTAGGCCTCTCCGGCTAGAGCCCGACCTACCCTCCACCTCCTTTTCCCTTCTCTTTACGCCCTCTCTCTTGTGTTCTTCCCCGTGGAGGAAAAAAATTGTAACGAGTGCGCACACTTTTACATGTATAGCCTTATATATTAATTCCATAATATCACAACTCTAATATATAAATTTAAAATTTACCAAAATATAACACAAATCAGCAAATCCTTAAATCCCAAATCCCATATCAGCAAATCAAAATCAAAAACTTATTGTGATGTGTGATTTTGTATCGGTGCATGTCCGTCTCATCGCCAGCTCCTGCTTCCATGTGGGCTCCTCTCACTGCCTCTAGCTTTGCTCTCCTCCTGCACCAGCATCGTGCCTATCGGCTAGGGGTGAAAACGGATCGGATACGGACGGATAATGCCTCTACCATATTTGTTTTCATATTTTTTCGGATACAGATATGAATACAGATAACTCGAATACGAATACAAATACGAATAATATCGAATACAGATACAGATTGAATACGAATCGAAACAAATACGGTTACGAATATTTATCAAAACATGAAAACCCCTTAAACTATATATCCAAAATTAACGAAAATACGTAAATAGTTTGTAACATCCTGATTTTCTGGAGTTTATAAAGCTCTGTTTTTAAAAATAAATTTTCTAGAATTAAATCAAGCTTAAAATAAATTTTTAGAATTTAAAATAATTTAATATGATTAAATTAAACTTTAACATGAGCTGAAAATATTTTATTTGTGTTCCTCAGGTCTCAAGGATTTTTCTGGTATTTTTGATGAATTTTTGGGATTTAATTGCTATTTTCTAGAGCCTTTTAGATTTTATTCGGATTTTGGAAATAAGAAAACGGGGAGATTCTAGAAAATCCGGATATCCGGTTTCGTTTTATCCGGATTATCCGTATCCGTATTCGACGGATACTAGGCTTACTGTATTCGTATCTGTATCCGACAAAAAAAATTCGTATCTGTATCCGATCCGAGAATTATCCGAAAAAAATCCGATCCGACACAATCCGTATCCGTATTCGTTCAAATCAATCGGAAACTATCCGATCCATTTTCACCCCTACTATCGATCATTGCCTACTCCCACACCACACCGCCTTTGCTCCCCCACGCCAGTATCGCTCCTATCGGCCGCTGTCTGTTCCTGCATCGCACTGCTCCTCTCTACGCCACGTCGGCGCTATGCCCGACCACCCACTATTGCGTGTCTGCCTACTCCTACTCGACTGCTCCTGTTGGTGTGGTAGAGAGGAGACAAGAGAACTAGAGTCTAGGAATTAGAGAGGAATTAGAAATGAAGATGGTTAAGGGCTGGTTTGGTGCATGTGGGCTGGTGTGACACTACGAGTGTGCCATTTATTGTGGGCTAGACTAAAAATACAGCACTGATCTCATAAGTATTTTTAGATTTTTGGGTCCCGAGCATACCTAACAACCAGCTAGCTCTGCCCATGGGTTTTACCTTTGTCTTCGTCCGTACATGGTTGAACCCAATAGAGTTCCGGCGAACAACATCCAAAGCTACTCGTTAACATGAAAATATAAGCTGTGGCTCCTAGCTTTTTTTTTTTTGGCACTGTTGTGGTTGAAAATACACTATAAATTAAAATTAAAAAGCAAAGAAACAATGTTATATTATTATATACAGTGCAAAGGAATAAGGAAGAGAATAAAAACTAAAAAACTAAAAAGATAAAATTAAGAAACTGAAACCAAAAGGTAAGCCGTTTTGGGAGAGGGAGGGGGGCAAAGTAGCACGAAAATAGTGTTTAACCTTAGCTGAGTCTGGGCACCGAGGTGTCATGCAAAGTCGCTTTACCATGGAGACGGCAGATTTTGTTTGTTTCGCCCTCGTCTTATGTCCACGACTCCACGAGGCGTCATTAGGCTTTTCATGCTTGTTGTAAACTGAAAAAGTAAACAGTGTTTAATGTACAGGTGTCTATCCATACAGATATTTTTTTATACCATCTTTTCATCATATATAAATAAGTGTATAAGTTTCAGAATCAATGAATTAATGAATAGTTTTTTCTTAAATTTTTGTCACAAACTCTTGCAATAATGCTTACACGCGAGAGAGATCAAAGACTCAAAATTACACCTCGACCACGGCACAACGAATTCCTCGCACACGCCATTAGATAATAGAGAGTCGCACCGCACAATAAAATTTGACGTCAAAGCACCAGGACATGGAATTATAGCACCATGGGCAACGAGTGTAATCGGGATCGGATTTGAATGAATATTGTTAATACCATATTCTAACATATATTTTTTTTGATTCGGAATTAGATATGGTAAAACCATATATGAATACGAATTTAGAGTTTCAGATATGGTTCCATCGAGACAGATACATAACAATTTCAGAATGATAACAGATAATATAGACGGATAGCATATGCATACATAAAGGAATATAGACCGAATCATACCGCCATCACTTCAAACCTTCAATTAGCAATGAATTCATCTAAATTACTTAAGTACGATAGCTAACACAACATAAGTTTAATATAAGTGATAAATTCATATATAAGTTCGAAACCCGATAAATTCATATATAAATTTGAAATTGATAAATTCATATATAAGTTAAAAATCGATAAATTCATACCCAAGTTCAATATAGGTGGAGAGAATTAGTGGCGGCTGGTTAGAATGGTTAGACTTTGGAGTTAGGTTAGGATTGAAGTAAAATATAAGCCGGTTAGTGTCAATGATGGTTGATGGGTTGGCCTGGTTGGGATACTAACTTACTTGTCGAATATCCAGTCAGATAGTATTCAGTTTACCGGTCAAATTTTAGCCCTCCTGTTTTCGTTACCGTATTCGGCAACAACTATTCAGTATCTATCGGATTCAATATCAAATACTAAATTATCTTTCCGTATTTGTTACTAACTGAATTCAATATCGGATCATTGAAATTAGCCCGTTCCGTTTCCACCCCCTAATCATTGGGCAGGCCCAGGCAAGTGCAAAACATGAGATCAATTAGGAACGGTAAACAAATTTAAAACCAGCTGAGTCCTGGTAGGAAACGAAAGCGACAGTGCTGCAACAATCCCAAAGCCACGTGCACGGGCGGCGTCGGCACCCCGTCCGCCCATCCATCCAAACGCCGCGCGCGCCGCCTCGCCTATTGACGGCGTCGCGCGCGCTCGGCGACAACGCCAAGGTAAAGCGGCCGATGGAGGCGGAGCCCACCGCACGCGGGAGGAGAGCAGGACGCCACGGCCACCTGTCACGAGCCGAGAAAAAGAAAAGGAAATCGAGCTGGCCGCACGTGAGCGGAGCCGCTCCTGAGCGGCTCGCGTGCCCTCCTACGCGTCCCGATTCCTGACAGCGACGGCACAGGGCCCGCGAAACGACGTGCTGTCCGGCCCACTTCAAATTCGAATGCCTTGTTTTTTTTTTCAAACTTTTCTTAAGCTGTCCGTTTATCTTGATCGTTGTCTCGGGTTACTTGTGCGTATCTCACGAAACGTGGAGGACCTCGAGCTGCTCCCTGACTTCACTTTACCACGAAAAATCTTCGCCTGAGTACTTCTCATCACCGGATAATTTCGAGCGAATTGGGCTAGCGAGACCGTACACGTCGGTGTCGCAAAAATCGACCGGATATACGGTCACAAACCGAGCGAGGCAACGAGCCAACGACACGGCACAAAAACCAGCAAGGTGTACAAGAAAGAAGCCCTTTTCTTTTCTTTTTACCTTTTCTTTGTATTTCTATGTGGGCCCACAGGGCCACCACCCGGTGAGTTGGCCACGTGATCCGGCCTGAGCTCGGTTTCGACGGGCTCCCCCGCGGCCTCGCCTCACGACTCACGTGATCCGGCCGCGCGAGGCCACCACACCCGCCATTCGTACTCTCCCACGTGCCGCGCACTAAGCGTCCTCTGCTTAATCAAGCAGTCACATGGAAGCAGGGATTAGTGGCATCACCGCTAATTAATCCCTGTGCCCAAGCAAAACAGTAGGTTAAGCATGCGACTTTGTTACGATTTATTTACATATCCCTAAGCTGATTCTTTAAACAAAGGAGAGAGTTTGAGAGACTGTAGTGCAGGGAATGTCTATCAAGTGGTAACCCCATCTTAATCCACTATTATAAAGCTTTTGCTTATATATATATATATCCATCGGAATCTTCCTCTCTGTCGTCGTGTCGGTTCACTTAGTTTAATCGAGTCCTTCTTTGTTTTTGCTAAGCTTTGGGAATCTTCCTCAAAGGGACAGTGCAAAAGGACGAAGCTACCGCGTCCTCATCGAGGGCTTTTTACGCTCTTTGTTTTTTGCTAAGCTTGTTTGCCTTTGGCGCGTGATGTGTTGTGGCGATGAGTATTTCGCTCTTCTTTTGGTCTTTTCGAGTTGCGATGCTAAACAAGGAGGAGGTGTTGTAGGGGTCATGTGACCATCCATGATTGTAATTGGCGTGGCTTATAATTAACATGTTCTTTCTTTTATGCTTTAGTAAAAGTATAGTCGCACGATGCGATTCAAATGTTTAACATAACTAATAATACTCCATCCGTTTACAAATATAATTTATCGTCTCCAATACAAAACTTTTAACTATAATTTATAATTATAGTATACTAGCAAAAATAATATGAAATATATATTATAAAAGGACTTTGCAAGATAAATACAATAGTATTATTTTTATATAGTCAATTTTTATACTTTAACATGTATTAATGGTTAAAACTTGATCGCACAGAACCCACGATGATCTACATTTATGGACAGAGAAAGTAGAAGATAGGTTCAAGTTCGCAAGTTTTAATTGTTTTATTACTAACCTAATAAGGGGGATCTTTCGGAATATGCAAACATCCAACTTGAATTAAGCACACATGTTACTCCATGAACATAGTTTTATATATTTCCACTAACTACAGACTGTAGGAAAAACTAACATAACTGCATAATATTTCTATTAATTCTATATATTTTCATTAACTACAGAATGCATAAGAACTCAGAGCATATTGCCTTGATCTATAAATACAAACTGCAGTGCAAATCAAAGGTGAAAATCTCACCACGAAATTTCTAGAACATAAGCATCGTAAATAAAATAAGGATTTGATCAAACTAGCTGTGCCAAAACTTAACAGCAATACAAGAAAATCCAATTCACGACTGCTCGCTGCGCCAACCACATAGCATGAGAACGTCGTTGCTTTGTCATCACAACTGCCACCCGCGGCCCACACTGAGCGCCAGGCGACCCACGCCCGCATGCTCGCCGGCTCTGCGCCTCCGCCTGCACGCACGCCCGTTCCGCCGCTCGTCGCGCGCCGCTGTGCCCGCTCCGTCGCCGCAAGTGTTCGGCCGCCGCTGTACCCCTACTCCAGCAGGCAGGACGGTACGGGAGACTAGGTGGCCAGTAGCGAGCCGCGAGCATGCACGAGGCAAGCCTTAGCGCCTTGGTGGCCGTGTAGGCTATGGGTTGCGGTGGTTCTGAGCGGCCCACCAACCACCAAGGCGACGATCTGTCGATCTTCAGAAAGCTTGCACAGTGACACGGAACGCAGCGATCAACTCAGCTTCCAGACGCGATGATAGAAGATATTTTCACTGTAGCAACGATTTTGATACTGTAGTATTTTTGTCCTTATTTAAATTTTTTTTTGTGTTTTTTTGTGTTTTTTCGTATTTTTGTATTTTATTTTTTTTCTTATATTCCTTTGCATCGTTCGCTCTAGATTAGCGTACCACTTTTATTTTTACATTTTTTAAATTTAATTATGTCTAATAAGCTAACTCAGTTACAGTGTTTTTTCAACCAGCTACAATATTTTTTTAATAAAAATAAAAAACTATGGTTATTCCAATCACCCTCGAAAGTTGAGGCGTCGATGCTGCGTTGCTGGTGAACGGTGAAAGGGGACGTATGGCGACCGTCATACCTTACCACACGGGGGTGGTCCGCCCCAGCTTGTGAGCATCTAGCTTAGATCTTTGCAGAAATGATTAGCTCCAAGCACTTTCTCTGACAAGGGGATACTGTTGCCAGAATAGTTCTTAATTAAAGGTGAAAAGGTGAGTATAGTATGATTGTTTTTGTTACGTAGGGCTAGTTTAATTATAACTAGCTACTGACAAGGTACAATGCGTTGTTATCCTTTATCCAGATGATACATTTCAAAACTCGATGTCTGATATTGAGCTCGCTCCCTTTGTATCTTATCCCCCAGTCGATCATGAACTTTTGATTTGTTCATGTGGGACCATGGCAGAGATCAGACGAAGAGAATTATCTTTGTCTCCATAACAACTTTAACAAAATTAATTCTCTTCGGCTTCTGATAAGCTATGATGCAGGGACAAGGCAAGAAGGAACAGTCCGTGTCGGATGCGGACATAACTCCAATACGTATCGTTCATGTAGCCGAAAATTGCTAAGAAAAAAAGAAAATTAATTTTAGACACATATTTACCGCGAGTCTAAATATTGTCATGCAAAAAAAAAATTTATATTTCCAATACATATTGGACATAGCTGGGACACGTATGAGGATATTTAAATGAAGGTTTTTGTATGAGAGGAACATAGATGTGGCAGTGACTTCATCTTCCAGCGACCGACGGTGATCCTAGTGAGTCCTATAATCTTCCCGTGCTCCTTTCTCTCCACTCTAGCATTCAGATCCAAATATTTAGTCTCTTGTTTGTGGTATTTTTTTAATGTCTCATTGGTCATTCGTGCTTCCTTATTAGTCATCACTTTTTTACCAGTAGGCACGCATCGTTTTGATAGACTGGAGAGTATGATTAACTTAATATTGTGTGCTACTTTCTTTGTTGTGTTCGTTATTGTGTTCAATGTGTACCACTGAGAGTGTTGTTTTGATTCGCACTGTTACCTGTATTGTTTTGTATGTTTTACATATGTGCAATGCATATCTTGTTTAGTATTGTCAGCTGTACGAAGCTAGCACATTCATTGAGTGGACTGTTCCAGCGGTGCATCGCGTGCATCAAAGTAGAGGCGTCAACATGCATCGAACAAATGGACATAGTAAAAAGGAGTACAAAAAAGAATGCAACAGTATCGCATACATTATATAGTAAGTAAGAAATGTAAGAATTATAGGAACAAGAAAAGTACAGTCAACGTAGGCGAAAGGCCCATACTAAACACCCCCAGTAGCACCCGCAACACCCCCTCCGTCGCCCCTCGGCCCACTCTAGCTCTACGTTCTCCTGTACGGCCTCGTCTAGGTGTCAGTGCCTCGACCCTGATAAGGAAAAACGGTCAGATGGCCTGATCTCATGAGGCCCGAGAGGGGTTGATAGCACTACCGTTTTTGTGGGTACTGGCACATCGACAAACTGTGAGCTAGAGAAAACCTCAGGAGGTGTGGACTGCGATGTCAGGTTTGGGTCCACAACTCCACAGGTGACGAGGAAAGCTTCTCGCCATAAGCATCTCTTCATTTGATGCGTGGGAAAAGTACCTTTATTGTGCGAAAAGAACTGATTTTTTTTATTAAAAAAAATAAAGTGCCGATGAGTTAGTGTGGCACATGTAATTTGACGCACACAGCTAGAAAGAAATTAAAAGGCCTGTGTTGTTCATACGGGGAGAGCTGGAGGTCGTTCTCGATCCTAGCTGTGACCTTCTCTTTTATGCCGACACTATGCAACATCCTTTGCGCAAAAGAATATACGAGAAATACTTGGCTTGCACCGCCTCGCCTCTCGTTTTGCCGCGCGTGTGCAAGCGCACGTACCGCGCTGGGTTTTACCCGTCGCCCGGCGGTCTCCGCCACCGAATTACCTCGAGAGCGCACGCGTCTCCCCCTCCGGCCGGCCGGGCGTCAGTTACGACCAGCTCGCGTTGGACCTTTTTTCTGACCAGTTCTCACGTGCGCGGGCGTCAGAGCGGCAGTGCGGGGCGGGCACACGTGATCCAGACCCTGCAGAAAGGCTGCAGCGCTTCCGGAAACGGGCCAGGCGAGGGGCTCGCTGCGCGCCGGCGGTACGTGTGCGTCCGCGCGCGGCCTGTGGCGTCGTGTTTGGGCGGGGCGACCTGCGCGGCCGCACGGGGCCTTGTTCCTCTGCACTCGCGGCTCAGGTAGCAGTAACCGGCGAGCTGAACATTCGTACATGGCCGTACGTGCATGTTGAGAGCAATTCAATGTTTCTGCGCCAAAATACTTCGGTTCGTGAAGGATACTCGCTAGTAATCTTCTTTTCGTTGAAGTTTGCATCACGAGTTTGTCGAATCTGAAATAGCATTGATCCTGATCCCTCAGTTTCCGCTGTTGATTTATAGTTACGGTTAATGTCTTTTATCTTTAATGTGAATGTTTGTATTAATAAATAGAATACCGATAGATCATATCTTGTTTTAGGATAACGGTAAAAAATCGTTCTATTTATTTATTTATATAAAGAAAATCATAAATTACAGATCATACAATAAAAAAAATTAGACCTTATACTATTTCATGTACTCTACCACTTTTTCTACGAGCAGTGGTCGTGCTTCAACCGGCGTAGCATTACAAAGGGTTAGCAAATTTGCGCTAAGGGAGCTCCGATTCTGCACGGCATCTCTACTCTACAGAAGTCAAGAAAGCAGAAAAAGAAAAACTACACTTGTTTCTTTCGTGCCATTTATTAATCTCTTCGCTTATCGAAAGGGGCTAGTTTGATCATGCGGGATCGCCGCGGTCGCTATCGCGAGAAATCAAGTGCCGATATGGTCCATCTCCATCGATGTGGAAACGTTGAAGGCGTACACGAGTATGACTGAACTGCACGTTTTAAACAGGAATCAAGATATAAAAATAAAAGAATAAGTCTACTTCACATTCTTTAATTCTTACGATTGCCCAACTTTCAACTTAAAGTTTAAAACTGGATATTTTATAACAACCTAATTATTAATATCATTTATTTTATGCCCTTAAGACTGTTTGAAGGTGGTTTTAGATGACATGGTATTAACATGATAGTGGTTTTTTGACACGTGAGCTGATTTCGGGACGACATGTCAGCTAGTTAGCAAATCATCAAATAAATAAATAATCATCAAATAAAATGAGAATATATAGTAGGGCCCACTAGTCAGCTTCATATCCTCTCTTCCCTCTTTTGCAACTGGCTACAGCCAGCGACCACTGCCATTGACGGAGGCCCAAGCTAGAGTTGCGCGTCACCCTAAGCATCGTGCTGCCAAGCCTCCTCCTGCCGCTATCACACATGTCCACCGAGGCACCATGACAGCATGTCATCATCCACATACTACTCTGGTGGCTATCATGTTGCCCTAGGGACGTTCGTGGCAGCTCCAGGATGAGGCCCGCCATCATGGTGCTTGGTGTGGTGCGTAGGTTCAACTTGGGCCTACAGCGGTGGTAGTGGTCACTGGCGGTAGCTGGTGGTGTGACCGATTGCGAAAGAGAGAAGAGATGACATGAAGCTGCCTGGTGGGCCCCACTATATCTTTCTTATTTTATTTGATGATTTTTATTTGTTTCATGATTTGTTGACTAGGTGACATGTCATCTCAAAATCAGCTCACGTATCAAAAAACAACTGCCATGTCAACTAAAACAACCTTCAATCAGTCTCATTTGGGTAAGATAAATGATATTGATAGTTAAGGGTTCTAAAACATTCGATTTCATACTTTCATGTTAAAAGTTAGACAATCACAGGAGTTAAGGGGTAAAGTACTACATCGAGTTATCTCACGAATTCCTCGAAAAAAGGAAAAACTATTTGACAAATGATTGTAACAACCCAACATTTTCAAAACTTATATAATTATTTTAAAATCATCATTTGTGCATTTTTGGATTTTTATAATTGTTCTGTATTTTCAAACGATTTTTCAATTTTTGGAAGCCAAGAAGGAATTTCTAAAAACTATTAAAACCTAATCAGAGCCTGGAAATAATTTATTTGAGCTCTTCATATTCTGTAGTGGCCCTGAAAATATTTCTTGCAGTTTGGAGTCCATCTGCTAATATTAGAAATTCAAACTTGAATTCTGTAATTAAATCAAATAGGAAAACCAATTTTAAATCTTTTTTCTCCCTAAGCTGCTTTCAGCTTTTTGTTTCTTCAGTGTGAAGGCGTATTCTTGCCATTGCGCATTTTCTCTCGCTGCTTCTCCCTCTCTCTATCGCGTGGGGCCTAGACCCACAAGCTAGCCTTCGTCTTTGGCAGAACACATCGTGGTGCACAGCACACTTCAGAACAATCACGCCCAAAAAAAATCAGCTACGAAGGATAGAGCAATCACGAATAGTGCGGGGAAAGTTATGACAATAGATGCTATGGGCAGTGCATACCTTACAATAGGCTAGAGAGACAACAAGGAGGTGGTGCGCATTGTAGGTCCGGGCGACGGAAGTGTGAGGTGGACAGGCGGTGCGAGCCTTCACGGGGGCAGATGAGCGAGCAATGCTTTACGGGGCAAATGGCGGTCGAGGCTCCACAAGGCGAACGACGGGTGATGCACTTGTAGCACCTTACATACCATGAGATACTACTATAGAATGTCATCGCCAAAGAAAGGAATAAATAATAAAAGCAACAATAGAAATGACAATAAATTTAAAATTTTAAGAGTACTTTATTAGAGAACAAATGAAAGCTGAAATAAATATTTGAAATATGGGACGGGTCCACTTCTAACCAAATGAAGAATAAATAAAATTACATAAATAGTGGCGAGTCATGGTGTTAAAAATTCGAATGCTCCCACCCTTGTATGATGCTATCACTCTACTAGTCTTTTACCTGAGAATGAAAAGAGCAAGCATGAGATTTAGAAATTTCAGCAAGTAAACAACAACGGTCAGCATCTACATGCGAACCTACATGACGGGATGAAAATGAATCACATATGACTTAGTTGAAATTGACCATAGATAACAAGAGATTTGGTCAATAAAAAAGAAACGGGCTCGCTAGCCCCTTTTGCCGTGTGAATCGCTGTTCAGCCGCGTGCCTCGCCGTTCGGCTATGCAAATCATGCCCTGTTGCACGACCCAGCAAGGCAACAAGCGAACGTGTGATTCGGTCGTGCGCTCAAGTAGCCGAACCACGTGATCGTGAAAAACAGTCATCAGCCGCTCTGGCCACCGCCGTCTATCGCAATCTGCCCATGCATTACGGCTGTGTGGCCTAGCCAACTTGGTCGGCTTGCCGCGCTGTGCTGCCATGGCTAATCGCTTCCACCGGACGCCCCCTAGCTGCCGCCCGCTGTGGCACCACCCCTGGGCCAGCCGCGTCGCCTTCGACCGTGCTGCCCGTGCGTGTCGCTCCTCGGCCGTTCGCGTTGCCTCAGGCCACGTCACCTCCGGCTGTGCCACCCTCAGCTATGCCGCCCCTTGGCTACATCGCCCAACACTACTCAGCGCAACACACCGTTGCCTCGGTCAACTGCACAGCCAGGAGAGAAAACAGGGGAGAGAGTGTGTAGATGGGGTAGAGGAGAGGAAAACCACCTCAAAACTTGGGAATAGGGCCTGTCGTGAGGAAAAAAAGTTTGCCCTTTATTTATCCCCACTTTTGAGGTGGCAATCAGGGTTTTACCAATTTTGCGGCCCCTTCCAAAATTCAGGGCACTACAGCTCTACCCCCTAAGAAGAGATTCGGCCTCGAATCGATTAAGTCAAGAGTAAGACATACATAATTGAAGCAAATTATTTAGATGATGGGAATCCTAGGAGGCAAACCTGAATTAAGGAGATCGGGATAATTCTCATGCATCTGGGACTCCAGCTCCCAAGTAGTTTTGACTGGAATAAAGTCAGTTGTTTTGGTGAGATGGTCGACAATGACTCAAATAGAGTCCATACGCCGGGGTGACATAGGAAGACCAACAAAATGGTCCATAACAATGCCCTCCCATTTTCACTAGGGAATCCCCAATGGTTGCAAAAGACCGACAAAACTACGGTACTCTGCTTTCACTTGTTGGTACACCGCGCACTGAGATACAAAAATAGCTATATCTTTCTTCATTCTCAGCCACCAAAACTACCGCTGAAGGTCCTTGAACATCTTAGTCTCACAGGATGAATAGAATAAGGAGTTTTATGAGTTTCGTAAAGAATATTCCTCTTCAATTGCAAGTCGGATGGAACCCAAATGTGAGCACGAAAATGTAATTGCCCTTTGCAATCGACAGAAAAGTCTAGCCCATGTGGTCTAGCCCGAATGACCTCTCCACAGGAGTGTTGAATCTTAGAACTTGAGGCTTGTGCCTGTAGCAAAACATCAACCAGCGGGGATGAAGTTTCTGATTTTTCCAAGGAATGTGCTGAGAAAGCAAAACAGAGTATAGTTTGAAGATTCTCAAGCTCCTCCTAGACTGATGTGGGAATAGAAATGCCATACTTCGCTTCCTATTAAGAGCAGCAACTACCACGTTAGCCTTGTCCGAATGATAATGCATAGTGAGGTCGTAATTCTTGATCAACTGCAACCAATGGAGTTGCCTCAAATTCAATTATTTTTAGGTGAGGAAGTATTTCAAACTTTTATGCTCAGTGAAAATATCGTACTTCTCTCTATAGAGATAATGGCACCAGATCTTGAGGGTGAAGACCAAAGCCCCTAGCTCCAAATAATGAGTAGGATAGTTTAGTTCATGCTTCTTGAGTTGACGAGAAGCATAGGATATCACCTTATCCTCCTGCATGAGAACATAGTCTAAACTTAATAGGGATGCATCACAGTAGACAGCGAACTTCTTTCCTCCCTCGAGTAAAGCAAGAATGGGAGCGGTAATATGGTGTTCCTTCAGGGTCTAAAAGCTGGATTCACATTTCTCTGTCCAAAGAATCCACTCACCCTTCTGAGTCAACTTGGTCAAAGGCTTAGAAATGGAAGAGAAATTCTAGATAAAACAGCGGTAATACCCAGCCAAACCCAAGAACTACAAATCTCTACAACATTGCTGGGTTTCGACCAGTCCACTACTGCAACAATCTTGGAAGGATCCACGAAAAGTCCCTTGCCACTAATGATATGCCTGAGGAAACTAACAGATGAAAGCCAAAAGGCGCATTTCTTTAGTTTACCAAAGAGTTGATGTTTTCGAAGAAGGTCAAGTACAATCCAAATGTGTTGCTCATGCTCCTCTATGGTACTAGAATGAATCAATATGTCATCGATGAATATGATGACAAACTGATCTAAGTACTCATGGAATACCTGATGCATCAGATCCATAAAATACCACCAGGGCATTGATCAGCCCATATGGCATAGCCAAAAACTCGAAGAGGCCATAACAAGTGCGGAAGGCTGTCTTCGAAATATCAGAAGCCTTGATCCGGACTAAAGATCTATCTTGGAGAAGAGCTTGGCACCCTTGAGCTGATCGAAGAGATCATCAATACGAGGTAAAGGGTAGCGGTTCTTGGTAGTCACCGCATTGAGAGCTCGATAATCGATGCATATGTATAGACTCTTATCCTTTTTTTTCTTCATGAAAGTGATCGGGGAAGCCCACTCTGAGTTACTGCGCTAGATAAAGTCTTTGCTCTGAAGGTCATTCAGTTGCCACTTCAACTCTTCTAGCTCAGTACGAGATAGACGGTAGAGAGCCTTGGCGAAAGGTGCGGTGCCAAGGATAACATCAATGGCACACTCAACCGTCCTAACTGGAGGCAGGCCAGGAAGCTCAGCTGGGTAGACATCAGGGAACTCTCGAACAATTGACAAATCTTCTGGTAAAGGTCCGGTGATAGGCTTCTCTAACATGACGAGAAGACACCTTAACTTGACCATCCAACGACGACCAAAATAGAAGGCCAAGAATAGAAGATTGAGATATCGCTCCTTGCCCTGATAGATGATCTCCCCATCATCTTATAGAAGAATAACTTTACAGTCAAAGCAATGAATAATATCATGATGACAAGACAACTGGTCCATACCCACAATCAGGTCGAAGGGTTGAATTGGCGCCACCACTGCGTCAATGCTGAATCTATGACCTTCAATCTCTAGGGCAATGTTGAGATAGGTAAGATTACTGGTAAGAGGTCCATTGGCGGTGGACACCACTACTGAGGACACCAAGTACTAACTGGTACAGTGTGATGCTGAATAAAGCGAGACGCCAAAAAGGATAACCTAGCCTCCGAGTCAAACAATGCAAGAGCAAGACGAGAGTTCAAGATAACCATACCTAAAAGTTAGGGAGAGAAAATTTAATAAAAGGATCGATAACAACGGAAAGTAAGACGTGATAAGGAATAATATTACTGTGCAGCACATTAGAGCGACGGTGCGACTCCTGTGTTGGTAATGCATAGAGATGTGCATCAGTGCCTTTAGGTATGCTAGCAATTTGAGCAAGGACCAGAGTTAAGACAATTGGAATAAGAACAAGCAACTGAGAACTATACTGGGAAAGGCATGAACTGGTAATGAAGTTGGAACTAATAAGGTAGACTTACCCGCATTCTGATTACCAGCAGGTGAAGGTACAAAAGCAAGTTGATTAGTTGTGCCAACCGGAGGCTTGCGCTTCTTGAGCAGCCCAGGCTGAAGAATGGAATCAGGGTTCTGGGAGCAAACAATGGTCTTGTGCCCCTGAATCCCACAAGTGTGGCACTTGTCAGAATAGTCAAAGTCACTGCCCTTGTGATCCTCACCACAGCGATAGCACACAAGCATTTTCACAAAGATCCCCCGAACTGCAGGGCAGTTCTCGCCCTTGGGACGGCGAGAAGAACGAGACCGTTGGCTCTTCCCATGGGGACAAGCCTTTTTAGTGCTCCAAGAGCTGGACTCACGCCAGTCCTTCGACGGGTAAAACCTAAAAGAAGCCGCAAAAATTAAAAGGTCTTGAAAGAACGAGGAAATAGACAGAGATGATGATTGAATTCAAAAGTACAATTGAAACTTTTCTTGTCGAAATTGGCGGCCTTTTGGGCCACGGTTTGACAAAGCTAGACCTCCATCTACCGAGCTCGATCCATTGCGTTCCGATAAGTGCGAAGGACTATAGCAGATAAGACATGGAGAATCTTCTCTCAAAGGCCAACAATGAAATGCCAAGCCTTCTTGTGCTCATTTGAATTCACCTCTGGGAGGAAGTGGCAAATCTATCAGAAAGCCCTCTCATACTGCTCCACCAGCTATTTTTCCTTCTGCCACAAGGAATCAAGCTCAAAATCCTTCACCCTTATTTGGGAAAAAGGATAGTATTCAGTGGTAAAGGTGGTGGTGAAAGTATTCCCACGTAAATGGCTTCGCACGAGGTCTGCGAGCGCTATGAACCTCAGCCCACCACAGGTTTGCCTCCCCCACAGCTGCTAGGAGGCAAACAACACCTTTTTCTGTAAGTGAGCTCCATGGTGTCGAATTTCTTGTTCATGTAGCGAAGCCAGTTGTTTGCCTCCACTGGCCTTGATCCACTAAAAGTCTGCAATCCCAAGTGCTGTCACTCCCTCATTGTCATACAAGGAGCAGGGTGAAGCAGTGCCTGAATAGGGAAAGCTATGGTGGCTGTTGCCTAGCTAGCAAGCATCACTTAAAGAGCGGTTTGCAGCAGTGTGATCAAGTTCTGCACTTGAGCCGTAGGCTGCTGCACGTCGCTCTAAGAGGTAGCCGGCACCGACGAGGATGGAGCGCCCGCTGTGCTTGGAGTAGGATCCGCAGGTGGAGGCAATGTTGATGCATCAGAAGCCGAGTTAATCGATGATGAAGTCTGACTGTGGTTGTCCAAATCAGTAGTACGTTCGCGAGCTTGGTCCACGTACTCCTGCACCCGAGCACTGGCACGCCTAACCGGAGGCATACTGTTGTATGGAGATAAAAAAATTGGGAACAATGACATAGAATAGTGATAGGATAAAGGGAATGGTAATCAGATATGGGAACATGGAAATATGCTAGTGACTAGATATGTATGCATGAATGAATTAACCCAAAGCCCCGTGTATGTGGAAGTTTTTTTTCAGAAACAATACCTTGAGCTCTAATACCAATTGTAATAACTCATATATCAATATGAGATACTACTATAGAACATCATCGCTAAAGTAAGTAATAAATAATAAAAGCAACAATAGAAAATGCAAGAAATTTAAAACTTTAAGAGTACTTTATTAGTGAACCAACGGAAGCTAAAATAAATGTTGGAAACATGGGATCAGTTTAGTTCTAACCAAATGAAGAATAAATAAAATAACATAAATAGTGGCAAGCCACGATACTAAAATTTTGAGTACTCTCACCCTTGCATGATGCTATCACTCTACTGGCTTTTTACTTGAGAATGAAAAGAGCAAGCGTGAGATTTAGAAATCTCAACAAGTACCCAATAACGGTTGCAAGCAATAAGTGTAAAAGGATAAGTAATGCAAGCAACTAATTTACACAAGACAAGGCAATGAAATCAGGTTACCGAAATGCTGATAGCAATTAGAGATACAGGTAACAGGAATAAAGGATAATTATTTTTAACAAGTTATGGCAAAGGCACTTGTAATTACCACCCACATACCCGATTATACGAAAGTAATCAGGCACGTCCTTGTTCTTGACTTTATAACCACAAACGGGGCGTAATATCTTGAGTAACGAGAATGTACGCCCCCCCGTACGTTACTAGGTGGATAAAAATGTCCCCCTATATGTAGGTAACCCCGAGTCATGTAACCGTTATTTTTATTAGTGAATTATCTGGGATGCATTTATGGGAACTAAGAGAAACTAAGGTAAGGTTATGAGAAGTGAAAGGATTTCGTAAGGTTGGGATCAGAAAAGTGAAATTCCTGATACGAGGCGATGTGGGATGATGTTATAGTGATAGTGAACTAGCAATTATTTTAAGAAGAATATTAAAGTATAGCACACACAAGGGTTATTAATCATCTAAGTTTTATTACGTGACAAGTGATTATTAGTCATGTTAACAGCTATTATAAATATTGATTCATCATGGCTCCATACAACACCCTAGAGGTAACTGATCATGTTATCAGGAATTAAAACATAACAGCCTTAATGCTAACAAAATGCTAATGGCTAGACCTAAACTAAAACGTGTTCATAAGCTATCCCCCATTAATGATTAAAGCATTAATTCTAAATCACTATTAAAGCATACATACTAGAATATCATAATAGAACATTTAATGAGCCTAAAGCACATAACACCGATTAACCTAGGTCATCATGATGTAAATACTATATTAGTAGAATATGATCAGGCCCTGTTGCATGACCCAACATTACAATGTGATGATTGTATTAAAAGATAAAGACGGTAGTTAATTTTGGAACAGATGATAAGCGAAACGGAGAAGTTACGGCCGCGAGGTAGTTGTCTTGGGCACGCTCGGCAGACTCGCTGCACGAAGGGTTGTAAGATTAAGGATAACCGACTAGAGGGGGTGAATAGAAGGTAATAAAAAGTCTTGCCTTCAAAATCTGATTATCATAATTTTTTCGCTAGGCAATATTTCAATACAAATAAAACCTACACAATTCTAGTAAACGTAAAGCACCACAAGAATTAGTCTCTACAAATATCTCTAGCACAAGCAATTTTAACAATCACGATTATCACAATATACTAGAAATATAAGTGTAGAAAGAGAGATAAAGAAATAACCAATTGACACATGCTGTTTTACTATGGTGTTCGAAAACTTGCCGGTTTTCCCTAATCCATATTGAGGAAAACCCAAGCGATTTGTACCGGCCCTACAAATTAAGCCCCACTTCCTCAATCCACTATTGGTTGTCCTTCCTCTGCTCCGGAGATGATGGACACCAAACCAATTACAAATTTGCACCAGACCTCTTTACATTCTTCTTGAGAGATCATCTCGCAATCTTTCACCAAACCGTCTAGGTGCCGACATGCACCAAGAGTAGTAGATCATAGCTTTTGCTTGACAACGATCAAGTGCCAAAGGATCAATCAAAAGATGAAATGCACTTGATGTGGCACAACTAACTCAAATAAATGCCCAATAAGAAATTGAGATGTGGAAAGATTGCTCAATGCTCAAGAATGTTAATGAAGTCTCTTCTTACGTTCTTCAGCTGGTGAGGGAGTAATTTATACTCCCACTAACTAAATATAGCCATTGTATAAAATAATCCTGAGAAATCAGGAAAATCGGTAGTACTGCTGTGCAATTTACGGAACTACCGTATTGTACTGTAGTAAATAGTAACGGCTATGTCAGAGTGTTAGAACTAGCTGTTTGAAAGTCAGCGCAGTTCTACCATCGTTGAAATCACGGTAGTTCCGATTTATGGTGTGGTACTTTCGATTTCTTTTGAGACCAGAAGTTGATCCTCTATGAAAAAACATATCACCCAAATTTTTGGTACTTCCGAGGTCTGGTAGTTCCAATTTAGAGGCGGTCGTACCGTTTTACGGTAGTTCTACTGTTCAATTTCTAGTACTTCCCATATCACAAAGCCTAAGTGTTCAAGTGAGTGCTCTTTGGAAAAAATATATTGTTCAAAGTATCAGTGCTTCTGAGTTTCAGTAGTACTGTTGTTTACATGCTAGTACTTTCAGATTCTGGTAGTTTCGCTAAACACACTACGATATTTTCGATTTTCCTGATAAAACACATTAGTCTTTCAAATTTAATTTTAAGTGCATGGATTATCCTAATTTGATCCAAATGGCACAAGAACATGTTTTTAAGTTACTTTCTATGATTCGTCTTGATAGTACGGCAATTAATCTATAATTCGGTCTTGCAAACTTTCTCCAAATACCAGTAAAAACAAAAAGGGATTTTAGACTACTTGTACCTATGTTTTGAACCATCTTATTCCTCATGTTGACCTTTAGCATATATTTCATTTTGTCACTTTCATCATTATGGACTGAACTTATGTGATACTCAGCAAACATATTATCCCATATTCACATTTTGTTATTAATTACTAAAACAATTTGTAGGGGTCTAGATGGTTTCAAGGGTCTAGAATGCGCAACTTCCCGAACGCACCCTCAGTAGGTAAGTGCGAACCAACACGATGGGATGAAAGTAAATTAGATACGGGTCAATTGAAATTGACCATAGATAACAAGAGATTCGGTCAATCGGAAGGAAACGAGTTCGCTAGGCCCTTTTGCCGTGTGAATCACTGTTCGGCCGTACGGCTCACCGTTCGACTGTGTGAATTACGCCCTGTTGCACGACCCAGCAAGGCAACGTGTGATTCAGCCATGTGCTCGAGTGGCCAAACTGTGTGATCCTGAAAAAGGTCACCGGCCGCTCCAGCCACCACTGCCGCTGCCGACCATCCGGTTACTGTCGCCGGCCACCGCCACCTACCCGTGCCTTATGGCCGTGTGGCCTAGTTGCCTTGGCCAGCTTGCCGCCCCGACCAGCCACGGCCGGCCGCCTCCGCCTACCGTCACCTGCCGTAGCTCGCATCGCCTTGGCCAACGATGCCACGCTTAGCCGCATCGCACCTTGGCTGCACCACTTACACTTCTTAGCCCAATGCGCCGCCCCCTCGGCCGCCCACGTTGCCAGGAGAGAAAACGGGAGGGAGAGAGAGTGTGTAGATGGGGTAGAGGAGCAATAAACCACCTCAAAAGTTGGGAATAGGGCCTGCCATGAGGGAAAAAAATGTTTGCTCTTTATTCATCCCCACTTAAGCCCAGATGAGGTGGCAATTAGGGTTTTGCAATTGTTGTAGCCCTTTCAGAAATTCAGGGCCCTACAGCACCACGGCCCGGACGACGACTGATCTAAGACTTGAGAGAGCAGTTGAGGAGGCACCTGCGAATCTGGATGTAGAGAGAGCAGATATGGGGGCCGACAGGCGGGGGTAGGGCTGTAAACGGACCGAGCTCGAGCGAGCTAGGCCTGTCAGGCTCGAGCTCGATAGAAGCTCGAGCCGAGCTCGAGCGAGCCAAAGACACCACTCAAGCTTTGAGATGAGCTCGAGCTCGGCTCGAACGAAGCTCGAGCTCGGCTCGACAAAGCTCGTCGAGGCTCGTTAAGCGTAAAGTGTAGTCAAACTCTCCAACAGCCAAACAGAACAGGCAGTAGATAACAAATCATTCGAACAGCAGTAGCAGCACAAACATAAGGTAGTCCACACTCCACAGGAGTTGAGCTAGCTAACAACTGACATTCAACAGCAAAATTAACACAGCTAACAGGAGTTGGTTGCATTCAGAACACAGGCAAATTAACAATACATCAACAGCTGACCAAATCATTAACTTTGCATCCAACACGACTAAGTACATCAATATTGACAACACACGGACAACAAATGGCATGTTGCAATTGTCAACACAGCAAGCCTTCCATGGATGACTGGATCAGATAGAGCGGAATAAGTGGTCGCTTTCTTACAACCAGTTTCGACAAAGAACTAAAAAAATATATAAATATATACAAACAAGATCGTGCATTTGTTAAACTATAGTCAATCAAGCTAAAACAAATTTTCGTGTGTGGAAGGCAAGCTAAAAGAACATGACATATTTAGAGCTACCGATACAAAGGATCATAAAAAGCTTGAAGTGAACATTAGCAATACATCACATGGAAGAAGGCTGTTCCAGGCTTCCAGCTGACCATATCTAATTGACCAAATATAACAAGATTTCTAGATTCTAATAAATCACATAATAGATCAGCTACCAATTATTGACTTGGTAAGTTGGTATGCATATCTTGAGTTATCGACTACCAAGATTTACACAGGTGAAACTATTCGAGATCATCAGTACATAACAGAACTGTATAGAGCCAGATGCTTTTCAATGACAGATATTACAGCAGGTCCTAATTTTGGCTTTGAAGCACCCCCAAAATTTTTGCATGACAGATATTATAGCAATACAAAAATATTACAAAGAAAAGACAACGCAACACAAAAATATGTCAAGTGCAGTTGGAAATTGGAATTGTCAGTTTGGCACATAAGAAAAGTAAAGCGTACCTGCTAAAGAAAACATAATCACTAATTGCTACCCACAATCGAAGGTTCATTTGGAGTTTCGATTGATGACAACAGAATGGAATTAGCATCAGCCTCCTATGTAAGAACATAATGTAAACAAGGATTAGATGTAGACTTCAATTATTTTGTTTAAGAAACATCTATAAACTCACCAAATCAGCTAGTTTGTGGTGGCCTCCTCTAATCCAACTAGATGCACACACCAAAGCTTGCACTGTTGATGGGAGTAAAGAGCTACGATAATCATCAATCACTCGACCTCTAGTGCTAAAAGCTGACTCTGATGAGACTGTGGTAATAGGAATAGTGAGAATATCTTTGGCCATCTTAGCCACTGTTGGATACTTCAATTCATTCATCCTCCACCACTGAAGTATGTCAAAATGTTCCACTGGAACATCTTCAACCGGATCATCCAAGTACTTCCTTAAATCTGACTTTGACGGATGAGTAGCATGTTGGGCTTTCATAAACTCTTGGAATTGACTAGCAGTTGAGAAAGCACCACTTGAAGTACCAGTAGATGTACTAGTGCATTGAGAAGAATCATTGTTCATGCTTTTGTTGTTCTCACTTTCATATAAAGCATACAACTCATCCAATGTAGATTGAACAGATGCAAGTTTTTGTGGAAGATCAATTTCTGAGTACAACGAAGGAAATGTGAATTGAATAATGCCCATCTTAAATCCTGGGTCTAGAATTGCAGCAATTGCAAACAAAGTGTTGCATTCTGGGCCCCAATACTTATCAAACTTCTCTACCATTGCATCAGCCATTTTTCTAAGAGATTCATCCCTAGAAAGTAACAACCGTCCTACTGCCTTCTTAATATCAACAATATGGGGATAGAACAAATTAGATGTGGGGTAGGTTGAACCTAAGAACTCCTCTGTAGCCAAGTGAATAACACACAACACGTCTTTCACTTGTTCATACAAATTCCAATCCACCTCCGTTGGCTGCCACCTATAGTTAGCATCTCCAGCGGCATACACATCAATGGCAGCTCTGTAATGAAAAGCAGAATCTAACATTTTATATGTTGAACCCCACCTAGTGCACACATGGATCCAAAGGAGAGCTGTTGCATTGACCATCTTTAGGTTGTAAACACAATTTAGAAATTGTCAGCCAACCATTTAGAAATACCTTGCAAAGGAGGAACACAGAACACGGCGTCGGCGGCAGATCTTGCAGAGGAGGAACACGGCGTCGGCGGTGGCCTTGCTAACTTGCGGAGGAGGAACACGGCGGTGGGCAGCGGCTGGGAGCCTGGGAGGAGAGGAGGGTCGGAGGCGGGCGACGGCTGGGAGGAGAGGAGGGGTGGCGGCGGGGAAGAGGAGGGGCGGAGGTGACCGGAGGCGGGCGACGGCTGGAAGGAGAGGAGGGGCGGCGGCGGGGAAGAGGAGGGGTGGAGGCGACCGACGGAGGAGGGGGGCGACGAGGGGCGGCGGCGGGGGAAGGGGTAGCGAATCGGAGTCAGCCGGCGGGTGGAAGGAGAGGAGGGCCGGAGCCGGACGCGGGCGGCAGGCCGGCGGCTCGGAGGAGTCGAGGAGCGGAGGGGCGGACTGGCGGCGGACCGGGTGGATGTCTTGCAGAGGGACCGAGGGGAGGGACTAGGGAGTGGGGGGGAATGGGGAATTGGGGAAACCGGGTTAGGGAATAGGGACGGGAGTCACAGGCCTCACAGGAGTACGGGACCGAGGCTCGAGCCCCAAGGGAAGTGCGGACACGCCGCACGCGGTCTTTGAGACTTTGACGCTAGGGTTTGCGCGCCTCAACTTTTGATATTTCGAGCGGGATCCGAATATTCTATCACTAATCAGAGGTCCAGAACCAGCTGAAGCCTGAAACGAGCCTGCCCGAACTATTCGAGCTCGGCTCGATTAGGCTCGCGAGCTTCTACTGAAGCTCGAGTTCGGCTCGTTAACGGTTCGAACCGAGCTCGAATCGATTCTGCGACAAGCCAAGCTTGAGTAGTTCGCGAGTCTCGAGCTTTTTTTATAGCCCTAGGCGGGGGGTGTCAGAGTGGGGCGGGGAGATGTGACCAGGGTAGCCAAAGTATCGTCGGCACAAGAAAGGCCGAGAGAAGAAAGGGAAAGTGATCAACTACCAACCCTCGAGCCTTCGCGTCGGGTCTTCACGTGCACGCAAGCGGCTTCTGCAAGCGCTTGTGGAAGCATACCGTTCAAATCGGCTGTTCATATGAACACGCTCTAATAGTATATAGCTAAAGGTAATAAGCCGCACAAAAACAACTGATGATCGATGGATTGTTTGCACATCTGTGACTAGAGGCATGTATGGTTCCGGAACAGGTAAAAGCTGAGGGCTCTTCGCCCCCCTCGTGTGGAAGTGTTGCCCCTCGAGGGAAACACACGTTTCTCGATATTTGGTCGCTCGGTTTATCCATTCCACGAACAGCCAGCTTTTACCATGGTTAAACAGTACAAGCGGGGAAGCGTACATACACAACCACATCGGAGGCAAAAAAAAGAAGAGGGAAACGACACGACACATGTTTCGCGATTTCGCATATCTGCATGTGGTAAAAATCTGTGCTACCCGTCTCAGAGTCAGAGACGATGAAATGCAAGTATCACGCTACTTATGACATCATAATTCCAATCTTTCGCGAAAGGGCCATGACAATTAAGCATTATTGAGGACGCTATTAGAAAAAGTAAGAGAGGGTGAGAGGAGAGAATGGGAGAGGAGTGGCCCTGTGGAATCTGGGGCACATGAGTGAGCGAGTGACCCCTCCTCTCTCTGCCACGGGATGGATGCCCGCGATTTTCGGCTTGATGTGCCGCCGCGGGGCCCACTCGCCAACCATCATGTGACCCCGCGTCCCCTCCCTTCATCTCGTCCCATCTCACCATCTGCCAACAAACCAACGGCCGCGGCACATCGATACACCGTTCTGCACCGTGGATTGTTTTTATCTGGATGAGATGCCCTATACACTACAGTGTTGTCTAACCAGTAGCTAGGGCTCCAGGCTCCAGAGGGTGGGGGTGTGCATGTGTTTTCGATCGTGCAACCAACGATTCAGAATTAAAGGCAATCTCCATTGGGAAAGCTTTCTGCATCAGCGACCGATGCAGAGTGTCGATTTTTGGTGTACATCAATCACTGTAGTTGTACTGAGCGCAAACGAAACCCGTAACTCCCTACCGAACGTCTGACGTAAGGTTTTTGGAGCGAATTCGAGCCAAGAAATAGATATTTGGGAGTTCTGTCAAAATTTAGAGTCAAAGCTGGACATATGATATAGGACTTGTTTTTATATTGTGTTTGATGGTTTTAGGCTACAGCTGATATTTTTTATATATTTTTTTTTGAGATAGCAACAGATGACGGTGATATCGATGCGGACAACGTACATATTTTAGATTCAAAAAGTCTTTAATTAAAGAAGTAGTTTCAAAAAGTTGTATGAAAAAATCATCCTATTTATTTAAATTTTTTAAAAAATTGGAGCCAAAAGCTACCTAAAAGAAGCCCACAGAAGCCCTGTACCTCAGGTTGTCGACGTCGTTACATTACTGTAGCTCGAGGAACTCACGACCTGCCATTAATCGCCAAACACTCGTTAATTACTGTTACCCTCACGTCAACGCCACACGGCAAACCGGGGTCAACTCACGCCCGGCATGCACGTGCTCGCTACCCCGGTCTACCCCACCCGGCCGGCACCGCTAACGGCCGTCACACAGACGCCGTCACGGAGAGAGAAACTCTCTCGTCTAAGCGCAGAGAGAGAGAGAGAGAGACGCCGTATAAAGATCCCCCAGAGGCCAGAGGAGAAAAGGCTGGGAGCCTTGGAGCTACACAGAGATCTCTCCCCCTCTCTCTCCCTTCTCACGTCTCAACTCTCCAACCCCAAGCAACCATCCTTCACACGAGCACGCCGCCGCAGCCTGCGAACTGCGCGCGCGCGCTTCCTCGATCACTCGCGCGCGCGCGGTGTAATGCGCGGTTATGGGGCTCCAAGGTACGTGCGTGCGTGCTTGCTAGGCATGGCCGATTGGCTTCTTGCTCCATGGGATGGATTTGTCTCGGGTTCCCTAAATTGGGGAAAGTTTTGGCGGGCTAATGCAGGGAATAAGGCGACGCACGACTTCCTCTCGCTGTACGCGGCCGCCGCCAAGGACTCGTCGCTCCCGGACTCCAAGCCGCTGCCGCCTCCCGCTCAAGGTGCGTGTGATTCGTCTCTCTCCTCTCTCCCGAATTGATCAGAATTGGATAGCGAATTTGGCAACTGTGCTATTCAGAAGTGAAATCTCCCGAACTGATGCTGGATCTCGCAAGAATTTGCCAAATTCGGTAATTCCTGGTCGTGGGTGAAACCGTGAGAGGAGAATTAACCAGGCTATATTGGATTGTAAGCAGTTACTGGCTTAATGCTACGGTTTGTACGACTCTTGCAATTAGTTAAGACGCGTGGTTAAAGAAAACGACGAATTAACGGTAGAAAGGAACGGTCACGTGTAGCTAGCTAGGAAAGAGCCGTCCGCGACCTTCCTTAATGGCTGGCAATTCTATTCTATTTCGTTTTAAATTTTTGGTAGCATTATTGTGATGTAAAAGTGGTCTCGGTACATAATTCTTTCATTTTCATGCCAAAACGACCACATCTCTACAAGTTGAATTATCATCGTCGTTACTAGTTACATGTTGTCTTTTGTATTTTATTCGTAACTACTCCTTTAATTGTATGTGTAGTGTGCTACTCACATATCATGCATCAAGTTCCTTTTGATTATTAGCTATAAGCACTGGGTTCATTATTGCTGTTATGATGATGTCACCGCCACCACACCTATCGTTCTGAAGCCAAGCAAACCACAACCGGTGCAGGTTTCTTCCTCAAGACGCACGACTTCCTGCAGCCGCTGGAGAGGCCATCGCAGTCGCCGCCGCCACCACCCCCACCACCGGCCGCCGTCGACAAGCAGCGGCTCCACCAGCACGCGCTTCCCCGCGGCATCGGCACGTTCAGCATCAGCCAGGCCGCAGCCGCGGACCCTCGAGGTACGTACGCAGCGCTCGCACGGTTCGATCTCGAGCCACCACGACACGAGCACCCGACAGCACGTGATTTGCCGTAGCTGAGCCGGCTTTTTGCTTGTGTGTTCTGTAACGTGCGCGCGTGTCGTGGTGCGTGCCGTCGACGATAACGTGTGGGTTATTTTTCGCCGTAGCTTATGATTTAGGACTCGCACTAAATAGTTTCAGTTTCTGATTTATTTTATTTTATTTTATTTAAATCAGAAATTATTTAGAACGTATCGTTTGTAATTTTATTTTTTCTCAATTTTTCTCCTTATTTTTCTTAAAAAAGTTAATAGTAACTATAATATAATTTTAGCCAAAAGATAAAAGACAGCCATAATTTTAAGCCATAAGCTAGTTAAAGCATCACCGGTATACGGGTTTTTGTCTTAGCACGAACATTTATAAAAAGGATCAAATGTCGATAAGCTATTTTAAAAATTACCGGCAAACCGTTTTCAAATAACAACAAATAAATTATTCTATTTGTCTTTTGAAGAGAAGCTAGGTATTCGTTTTAGCGATGGTTTCTGACTTTTGGGTGAAATTTCACTGTAGCTGGCTTTTTTTTACTGTAGCTGATTTGGCTTTTTAGGCATAATTAATTTTAAAAAAATGAAAAAATAGAAAAAATATGTTAACCCATTAGGAACAATACAAAGGAACACGAAAAAAAAGAAAATATAAAAAAACCTATAATATCTAAAAAATTAGAAAAAGATGAAAATACTGAATAGTAAAAAAAGTAGAAGTTAAAAGCAGAAACTAAAAAAACTGAAATGAGTGGGGCATAAGCGAAATGAACTCGGCTAACATCTGGGGGTGAGACGGACGTGAGCGAGCGCGGCGAGGCGGTGGTTGCGCCTTCTTTTCCTTTGGTTTGTTGACGTCGACGCGAGGTTGCAGCAGGTGTGAGTTGTGACGAGCACGTCGACCCCATGGGATGGGTGCAAATGGACGCGAGATGCGTGCGCATCTGCTGAGGCGTACGCACCTTTTGGTGGTAGCCACAGTTGCGTTGGCTCGCTAGCTAGGGTGGGCGACGCTAGGCAGGCACTAGCTCGTACGTAGGTTGGTCGGCGCGGCCGCACGGGGCGTGTGGTAGCCGGGGGCCGTGGGTTTGCTGGGCCTAGATGTGTGGGACTGGGCCTGTCTGTGGGTCACTGGTTCTGTCCTCAGTGCACGTGGATAGGAGGAAACGTGAACAGTGTAGCCGCATGGATAAACTTGAGCGACAGGAACGATCATGGGGAGCTTCAAGTTTCTCGCTTCTTAATTTCTAATTTTTCTGATTTTTTAGTTTTTTTCGTTTTTTTGTATTATCTATAATAAAAGAATCTTTTTTATTTTTTTAAATTTAATTATATTTAAAAAATCTTATGACAGCTACAGTAAAAAAATCTTAAATAGTAAAAAAAACTCAAAAACCATAAACTTAGACCATGAATACTACCCAAATGTCTTATCTGGAGGGGGACGGGGGATCCGAGTCATCCGACGGGTATTTCGGCCAGTCCAATGTTCTGCTTGGTTGATTTTATTATAAAAAAAAATTGCTCGGAAGGCCAATTGTGCATGGGTGATTTTCAGCAAAGGTTCATTGCTGCTTTGCACGACATTGCGTGATTCACATGTTGTTGTTAACAGACTTGAGAAGTTTGGAGGGAAGATACCCTTGCTATGAAATTTTAGCGAAATCTTTTGTGTTCCAGATGTGTTATTGCACTGGTTACCGTGCTAGGTGCAAGATTTTAGAGCTGATTACATTTTTTTTTGGATCTACGTACGATTGGCAACAGTTATCCTTTTGTCGTTGTGCCCATTCGTCATCACATGTTGTTCCTTTTCTTTCTTTTGTAGCTTTCCAATATTCCAAGTCCAGACAACACATCCAAATGCTTCTAAAAAATTAAATATAAAAGACCATAGGATTCTAGTACCTAGAAAAATTCAAGCACCGTTATCTGGTTGGACTTTGCAAGCCTTCTAATGATTCGTGCTCATTTCAACAAAGTAGTACTATACAAAACTCGATAGAAAGTTCCGCTCATTTCGATTTAAATTTCTAATTTTTTTATTTTTATTTTTTTAAAATTTTATTTTTTAACTTTTTATTTTTTATAAGTTTTTTTATCGATTCTTTTTTATACTCTTTTTTATTATATGTGATGATCTGTTTTTTCTATTTTTAATTTAATTATGTAAAATAAATTATTATAACTACCGTATAAAATAAATTAAATATAATATAAATTCAGCTATAAATTATAAAAAAAATAAGTACAACTGACCAGGCTGAAAGTTAAAGCCATCTGCTTTGTGCTCTGTTTGTCCACTCGGCAGGCCACCAGTGGGTGCTCCCCTTCGCCGCAGGCAGTGTCGCCGTCTCGTCCTCCAGGCCGCAGCAGCAGCCGGAGCGGAAGGGTGTTGGCGGCGGAGGCTTCATGGACGCCGGCTCCAGATCCAGCGGTGGCGCGGGCTTCGACGATGACGACCGCCTCGCCGCGCGCCGCGAGGTTTCCTCCTCGCTGAAAGGTAGCTCAGTTCTGCCCACTCGGTCTCGTATGTGGGTTCTTGGAGCCGTTTGGGACTCCGGATGGCCAAAAAGATGCTATTTTTATGGGATTTTGGCGCTAAATTTGTTTCCTTTTGGATTGAAGAGTTTACGGTGAGGGTGGAGGGGAAGGGCGGGTGCTGCATCGGCAGCGCCGGTACGGACCAGCTGCCGAACACGCCGCGCTCGAAGCACTCCGCCACCGAGCAGCGCCGGCGCAGCAAGATCAATGATAGGTGTGTTCCTCTAGCTCCAACAGTTCATGCATAAATGTGTTGGATAGCACACTGTCGTAGCTAACAGCTACCCTGTGGGTGATATCCTTGTAGCACAGATATTCAGGAAGTGGTAGCTTTTGGTGAGCTAAAATCTGAGTAAGATACTCGCTTAGTTGCATGGAACTGGATTTGCACTGCTAATTCAGCAAATGTGGATGGAAGATTGCATCTGCAACCTGGAAGTCTATTTGATTTAGCTGGGAAATAGGTTGTGTTTAGGATGTAGTGATGATGGTGCTCATCTTTGTACAACAAGGTGTCCATTGTCTGAGGAGTTGATTCCTGAGTAGATGTGTAGTCTGTGGATGTGGTTAGGATGTAGTGATGATGGTGTTCATCGTTGTACAGGGTGTCCATTGTCTGATGAGTTGGTTTCTGAGTAGATGCTGTCATCCTGTAGTCTGCAGATGTGGTTAGGTCAGTGGACAGATGAAGAGAATACGCTATGGACATCCTGCTATAGTGGAATTCAGAGAGTGTGTGCTGTGCCTGAGAATACTTGAATGATTGAATCCTTTTGTTGCGCTGCTAAATGTATCTTAATTTGGGTTTCTGATTTCCTGCCGAAATTTTGTTGGTGCAAAGCATCAATTTGAACTTATTTTCCACTTCCAATCATTTTGCAGATTTCAGATACTTAGAGAGCTTTTGCCGCATAATGATCAAAAGAGAGACAAAGCATCATTTCTCTCAGAGGTAAGACTACAGTAATTGCTTAGGTTATAATCTGTTCTCCATTGAATATCTTGCTTATCTGTTGGCACCTATTTTAATGCAGGTTATTGAATACATACGGTTTTTACAGGAGAAAGTACAAAGGTTTGAGGTTTCATGCCCAGAATGGAGCCAAGAAAATGCAAAGATCAAGCCATGGGCAAACATCTACTTTGGTTCTTTCTGGAAAAATGAACAGGTAAAATTGCTTACTACTAACACAGCTTATCCCATACATATTAGGCACAAGCTTATCCCATACATTTTAGGCACTTCTCTATTACATATTGAGGCTCGCTAATGACATTCTAACAAACTTCTCCGCATTCCATCCTTTCTCTGCAGAACAAGGATCAAATACCTGAAGATACTTCGCTTGACCCTTCACAAATTATAAAAAGTGGTTCATCCCCCGAATTCCCTTTTTCAAGGAAAACAGATGCTAATAACAATGCGGTTGCATCTGCAGATTCTTCAGCTGCCCAGGATCAGGCAGAAATTGATCCAATTGGTCATACATTTTACAAATCAGCTGAAACTCCCAGTCCCATTAATGTTGCAGGTACGATTTTCGTCCAAGTATAGTTTACAACTTGCTATATTTTATATACTCCTTCGTTGAAATTGGAAATTGTCTCCATTATTCACGGTTTTTTTTTCTTAATGTGTAGACAATGTTATGTCTCAGCCGCAAGCTCACAGGACAAAATCATCACCTGCAGAGGACTGTGCAGTAAATGGTGAAATGTTAAATAACCCTGAATTGGCAATCAATGAGGGGACGATCAGCTTATCAAGTCAATATTCCCAAGAGTATGTAATAATGATGTATTGCAGTAAAAAATCACTTCACCTATTTTATTACTCCATAAAGTCCTTTGTATCATTCTTGTTATCATGGATTTTTTCCTCTCGTTTCCAATTTTGCCACTCAACATCAGTTTCGTTTGCGACACCTGAGCACATGTTGTTTTGTTTCTATAATATTTTGAATTTTTGATACATTTGGATTTTATTTTTTGTTCATAACAGGTTGCTTAGTGCGTTGAATCACGCCTTACAAAACTCGGGTATAGATTTGTCCCAAGCCAGCATCTCAGTGCAGATCAATCTCGGCAAGCGGGCTATAAAGAGCTCTGCTCCTGGTGCAACCTCCACTTCTAAGGTAGGATTTCTTTCAAAAGTCCCAATCTACACAATTAAGGACATGATATCTGCTGAACTCAAGATGGCTTGGCCATCCAATTTATACTCCATTCTGAGTTTGCTGTATGTGAATTTGGAGCTGTCAGCTGTCTTAAGGTTTTTGTGACATTTTTCACATTAGCTTGTATAGTTGTAGGTGGCATATTTTTAGCTTGTATAGTTGTAGATGGCATATTTTTAGCTTGTATAGTTGTAGATGGCATATTTGATTTCAGTATTGTACAATGTTGAGGCCGTTGCTTGTAACCCAACTTGGCAGAAAAAAAAAAAGCAGTGTCGTTTTTGCAACCTGCATTTTATTTTAGACCACAACCTGCATTATTTATTCCTTGAATTCTTACAAAATATGGCCCATTTACACTATAGGAGCTCATCGATCCAGCATCTAATAATCAAACAATAGGCCATCAGCTGAGATTGGGTGATGGCGCTCAAGAACATCTACAAGCCACAAAGAGACACAAATCAGATAACAGCTGATGGCAGTAGATGATTACTCTCCTCAAAAAAGTCCAGATGATTCGAGCATTTTTTTAGTACGAGACCACTCGGTACTGGTTACGGAAAGCCTGAAGTTCTATGTATATTATGTTACCTGTGACGTCAAGACGAACAAGACCTCGTTGTATTCTTTCATTTAATCACTTTGCCATTCTAGTCCCTAGGAAAGAAAGGAAGCTTCCATTGCAGATTGTGAAGCTGCTTTTGTCCATATGCTTCCATTCATATGAGAAGTTTCTCCCCTCCCTGACAGAGTTCTCTTGTAACATAATTGGACGAACATTTCCGTCTAGTTTCATCGTTGTGTAGCTACTTCCGAGAGGATTGAAGTTTCACCGTTGTGCTGTAATATGTTCTCTGCACCGTCCATTGCCCCGACCAACCTGTAATCTGAGTATCTGACGGTGTTTGTGAATGCTTTCCTTGGTTTCATTATTTTCAGAAGACACTCGTGTGTCATAAAGATGCTAATGCACGCACTAGGTGATTTTCTTACAGGCTTTGACTCAAATTTTCTGCTACTCAGTCCTCGGCGTAAATTGCTGGATTGCATCAGACCTATTCATGGATTTGAGCGCAAATGCTGTTTCGCCAACCTCGTGAGTCTGATGGCGTGGCAGCGATGCCTGGGCGCGCGGAGTCCACGAATTCGACATTTGGCAGCCGACAAACTAAGCATGATTTGTTGGGAGCCCGTCTAGAATCCGAACTCTTCAAAAGCAGGAGATTTTGATTCCCTTGTCGCACTTAGCACCATGATGATCAATTGATCACGAGGAATCGCACAATCAAAACTAAAAAGCACTACGTGAAAGCTCTCGTGAGAAAGAAAAGCGGGGGGCAGAAGAAAGCCGGCGCCCGCGGCTCTCAGAGCTCAATCCTCTGGTGATTTCCATGCCCATGCCGATCTCGTGGGTGTCCGCTACAGCCGACGCAACATTTGCCAGTCGCAACGAATGCCGCATACCAAACATGATCTGATGCGCTGATCACGACATGAATGGACTTGACGTGGCTCTTGCGTAGCAGCAACCCTGGTATGCTTGATTTATCGGGAAGAGGATACTACTCTGCATTAGAAAAGGAAACGCAAAAGGGTTCACAGTAACCCGCTTTCTGACCGTCCGATCAATAATCCGATGGTCTGGATTTCTGAATTGCTTCTCCGTCCCGTTGTAAGGGACTCCGAGACTACCAGCCAAGGACGCACATGAGATTTTCAGGTCGTGGTGATCCATGGCTGAAATAAAACCCCAGCGACGACATCTGATGGAGGATCTCCATGCCTCATCAGTCGTCACAATCTGAATCGTGCAAATAAAAAAATAAAATAAAAGAGCCCTTCCGCCATATTGTACAACAGCAATAGCCTAAGCTGCGCCCAATGTTTTCTTCGTTTCTTGGAGAGCGTCGTGCCACGTCGCCTCCCTCGACCCCCCCCAAAGTCTGCGCGGGGAAATAACGGCCATTGCCAAGTACGTAAGGCTGGCACGAACGAATGATTAAGAGTCAAGACGATTAGCCACCTCTAATGATAAGCGACCGCAGCTCATCACGCCATGCAGTACACGTAAGAAACTGAGTGCCCAGCACTGCTTAGGCCAGCCGAGAATCTGCTCATCGAATCGCTCTGGGACGGAGGTTTGTTTACTCCCTGAATAACGATACACTAATCGGTGGATCGCTGACTGGTGTAACCTCAACAGAGAACATGAACAGCATCGGAAGCAAATAATCCTTCGAAAGAATTAAATCGGGGACAAGGACAGCGCAGCGGACGAGCGAGGCGAATGCTCGATCGGCCGAGGCATCGATCGAGCCAGCCCCACCGGGAGGAATCCGATCCGATCCGATCAGCCGGACGTCGTTACCGCGAGATCCTTCGTATTTTCCTCCACACAATGCGATCAAACGGATGCCACCGCGGCCGGAGTTGGCGACCATGTCAATACTACACATCGATGCGATGCCGAGCGAATGGACGAACGAAACGGGGCGACGCAGCACGGCGCCACGGGCCGCGATGCGCGGCAAGGTGGGGATGGGGGCGCGCGTGCGCCGATGCGATTCGTTGCGTGATGCGTCGCGCGAGAGTCCAACACGGGCGCTACCCACGCGGCGACCGAGACCACTCCGCCCGGGCCCACCCCGGTGTACGGCCCATGCCCGATCCAGTCCAGGCGGGCGGGCCCACGCGGCGCGCTCTGTTTGGCTGGGAACTTAGCTCGGCCCTGGGTCGGATTCGTCGCATGTTTTACAAGAAGAACAATTGCGCGGTAAGGAGATAGGCGCCCCTGCTTTCGCATCACGATCATCAGTGTGTGTGAACAAAGGCCACTCTCCAAGGTCTCCAATTAAACCAGCCGAGATCGACTCAGCATCCAATGAGATGATCAGTCGGCGCGCCGCTGGAGTATTCCAGGAGCAGGAGAGGTGCCGGTTCGGGTTGGTCGCTCGTGACCGGCGGGCAGGCAGGCGTCAACCAGAGCGGCCCCCGTCGGCGTACGAGGCGGCCCCACGTCGCTAGCATAGCGCCGCGCCGCGCCTTCGCTGTCAGTCTGATCCCTCCGCCCACGTGGCGCGGCCCCGACCACCCGCGCCAGTGGCCGACACGGCGCATAGTTCCGTGCCCGGGACGGTAAGCCCCGTACCCACACCCGCGGCAACCTGACCGAATGCCACTGACTCGCGGACCCGTTGCTATCGTGGCTGCCGTTTCGTCGTGTCGCCGCACGGTCGTTTTGGTTGGGAGAGCGGTAAGCTGGGGGAACGCGGGGCCCGGGAGGCGGTCCCTGTCGTTCCGCGCTAGGCGCCACTCCCGCGTACGGGCGGACCGCGACAAGCAGCGGCCACCAACACCGCCCTACAGTCGCGGCTCGAAATGTCCGCCCTTGTTATTTTGCACCGGCACACATACACCTCCTGATTAGACCACATAGTTAGGCCACCCCGTACTGGCATGTGGCATGGCACGGGTCCGACGGTCTTTGGGGCATGTCAGGGTATTGTGTCGACACAGTATGGCCCAGCGGGCTTTAGACCACTCACCGAGGCGGCATGACTCGTCTCTAGCGAGGTCTAGGCATGATCTAGGAGTCGTTAGGTCACAGTTGGGCCATACTGGCATGGCGGAGCGATGGCGCAGCAAGGCCAACGGCGGCGTGGCTGGGCGACGACGCAGCAAGGCCAATGGCTAGTGTGGCATGACCAGGCTGAGGCATGGTTGGAGGCAGCACAGCTGGGCGAGGCATGGCCAACGACGGTGTGGCTGGGACGGCCCAATGCGGGTTGAGCGGCGGGCGGCGATGAGCTGGGGGGCACGGCTGGGCGGCGATGTGTCCGGGTGCGGCATGGCCGGTGGTGGCGTGGCCGGGTGCGGCGTGACCGATACAGTCGACGTGGGCCAAGCGCTGGGCGATGATCATGGCCGAGTGGCAGCCAGACACAATGCAGGCTGGGTGGCGGCACGATCGGCGATGGTGATGGCCGTCAACGGCGGTGGCCAGTTGTGATGGCCGGCCGTCGCACATGCCATCATGGTTCGGCCGGCCGGGGGTACGGCTGAATAACATTTCACACACGGCTATATTAGCGTGTGCTGTGGAACGTAGTTCGTTTCGATGATTGAATGGTTCGCTTAGCCGAACAGCAATTCGCACGGCAAAGGGGCTAGCAAACTCGTTTCTTTTCGATCAAGTAAATCCCTTGTCGTTTCATGTCAATTCCAATTGGGCCGTATCTGATTCACTTCTGTTCCATCGTGTAGGTTTGCATGCAGTTATTGAGGGAGCGTTTGGGGAGTTTCACATTCCAGATCCTTTGTGCAACGAGTCTGCCGAACATGCTCAAGGCAAGACCTCGTGGCCGTTAACTTCTTTATTCTGCATACCACATATTCCATGATTATTTGTCCCACCGCCATGGAGTACAATTATCATATTACTAATACTTGTCTGGTTATACACTTTTAATATTGTATTCATAACATGATATTCTGGGTTATCTTGTTTTACCTGCTGTTATGTTTATTAGAATATTCAGTTAATAATATTATTTAATTGATGCTTTTAATTAGTGTTTTAGAATTCATGCTTAAATCATTAATGGGGTAGCATTTGAACATGTTTTAAATTTAGGTTTAAATCACTAATAATCTTCTAACATCAGGGCTGCTATATTTATTTTTCCTATTCTATTACTCATATGATTTTGTAGGTGAGTTATGACACACACACACACACACACACACACACACACACACACACACACATATATATATATATATATATATATATATATATATATATATATATATATATATATATATATATATATATATGTATGTATTTGTATATGTATATGTGTATGTGTATGTGTATGTGTGTAATATATGTTAATATAATTAATAATCACTCATCATGTAATAAAATTTAGATGGTTGACAACTCTTGTGTGAGCTATATTATAATACCCCTTTAAGAATAATTTCTATATCTCTATCACTATATTATCATTCCACATCGCTCTCCTATCAAGAATTATGCTTTTCCATTTTCAATCTTGGTAAATTCTTCTAGTTATCATAATTTTATCTTAGCATTTCTCTAGTTCCCTTCAATTTCTACCATATAATTTGCTAATAATTTAAAAATACCTGGCATGGGGTTACCCTACATATAGAGAAGATTTTCACCCACCTAGTAATGTACGGGGCCCGTACATTTTTGTTACTCATGATTTTATGCCTCATATGCGGTTATACAGTCGATGACAGTGATGTGTCTGATTACTCTCGTATAATCGGGTATGCAAAAAATAATCGCTGATGCCATTGCCATAACTTACTAGATAACAATTATCTTAATTTTCACAGTTCCTGTTGTCTCTATCTTCGATCCTTATCAATGTTTCAGATAACCTAGTCACATTGCACTAACTTGTGTCAATTACTTGTTAGAATTACTTGTCCTTTACTCACTTGGTTTACGACCGTTGTTGGGTAATTGCTGAGGTTAGGTAAAAGGTCAGTGGAGTGATTGCAACATGCATGGATGGGAGCACTCGACTTTTTAGTACCGTAGCTTGCCACTATTTATGTTATCTTATTTACTCTTTATTTGGTTGGAAGTGGATCGGTTCCATATTTCAAACCTTTGTTTACTTCTTACGCTGGATCTCTAATAAAGTGATAATAAAGTTTTAATTTCTTATGATTTCTGTTGTTTCCTTATTCTTTAATTGGCGATGATATTTCATAGTGGTATCTCATATCGATATGTTAGGTGCTACAACCACCATTGTCGCAACTTGCCCTCCTTGAACTTGTAGCTGATGATGCATAGAAGGAGACGGTGTTGAGGACGAGCGGTGGGTGGTGGACAATACATGATGGGATCTGGACTCAGTCGGCGGAGCCGACATGCGAGCGTTAGGTTGTCGACCGTGGAGGAGGAAGGTGAGGTCATGATCTGATAGGAGAGAAAAAGAAAGGACGCACGACATCAAGGCCCAGGCCAACGACGTGGGAAAAGAAAAGGAGAGGAGAGAGGAAAAAAAGGAGGGAAAGGGAAAAAGGAGGAAAAAGGAAAAAAGGAGGGAGGGAAAGGGAAAAAGGAAATAAATTGATATTGAAGTAATTGTGTAAAAATATGGTTAAGTAAATATTTGGGAAGAAAAGTAAAATTTTCTTAATATTTTATAGATACAAATTACTGCCTCATTAAAAACCTAACGCCCTAGAGTGGAGTTCTCTTGGTAAGGGAAAGAGTACATTAACAACATTTATACATACTAACTAATCTCCAATGTCGAGATCATTCATGCGTTGCAGGTCAGCATACGCATGCACAATCTCGGGATTCTCCAGTTGATGTTGTTGTCACTCTTTTGCTAATTTTCAGTCCTTGATGCAGGTAATTGCCTCCACTATTTTGGGTGTGAGGGTAGAGTAGTAAATAAAATCTATAACTAAGCAAGAGATAGGGTAGTAAACACCAGATAGAATCTTAGTTACTTTATAAAACTGTCTTAAAACTCTCAAAATTATTAGCAATTTGCTAATCTGAATTAGTAACTACCAATTCATTATTATAAGAGTTAGCATTGATAAAGGCATATATAATATGTTTATACCCTTATGCCTTCTTCAGCATAATGTATATCAAGTTCTATCTCACCTTCTTGTCAAGACCGATTTTTTTGCATCCTTGCCATTCGCTGTGCAGTACTCCGCGAACATACCTACCACTTATAGTTAGCTTATAAGGTAATAAAGGACATTGCGGATATTGTTCAAATATTCGCCTATCACATACATATCATCTTACATAACAAGGTTCAAGATATGACATGTGTATCTCTGGTGGAGAACATATCCACTAATGTATGTTTGCAACCTTAGGGCGAGGATGTTCATAACCATTGTATTTACCAGTATGTTATCAAGAGTTATAGACATAATCTTATTATCTATCTTAAAATCATCAATTACGTCTAGCATGCACTAGGCAATGGTCTCTCTCGTATATGATTCATCAATTAACTTAAACCTTATGACTCTCTTGTTTAGCTTGTAATCATTATCTAAGTAATGGGCTACAACACTACGGTAAACACTTTTCTGGTGCGATGGTGTCTACATATCTAAAGCAAAAGCAAAAGAGAATTGAACTTATAGGAATTTTTTTCTTTTAGTGCTGCTAGCTACCTATGATAGATCTGTAGAATATCATATATGGTAGTTCTCATGCTGATATATTGGTACTATGGGCAAAAGTCACATTGGATCAATTCTTTCGAACACGCGACTTTCACCAATCCTGATCGGTTGATATTCAAAAACAATGCACATAGTAATTTAAGTACTCACAGAGCCACGAACTTAAAGTTCAGCTGCGTCTGTACTCCTCTATCTTGCATGCGCACCCCTATCTTATTGAAGCATGCTTTGTAGTACGGTTCAAATGCCTCGTCCCTCTACCTGTACGAGCAGTTAATTGAGCTTTGTAATAATTATAAGTTGTGATCTTTACCATTTGGCCGTCTCAATTTTTTTGACTCTGGGTCATGTGCTTCCAACATAGCGCCCTTCGTCTAGTGGTGCCGGTGTCAGACCTGGAACCACCAACATTGTCGTCTGTGGGCAAGGGAGAGAAGTCTGATGTACCCATCAGCTCTGGACTACCTTAGTACTCATCGTAGCCCTTTGTACTATCTATATGACGGTCCTCCATGCTGTATTCTTCCATACTTGGGGAGAACTGATGAGCATCAAAGAGAGTCGAAGCCAGAGGAGGACTAGGGGAGCGACAGCGGGAGCTTCCAGCACGGCTCCTCACAATTTCCTTCGTGCTACGACTCCTCGATAACATACTACTACCGAGCTTAGCCGCTCTAGCCGCCACCTTGGTGCTGCTTCTCCTTGGTAGCATATTGCTACCGAGCTTTCTATTGTACAGACTTTATTAATATTGTTGAGTAGAGCAAGGAGAGAAGATATGCTTATTGTTTTGATGGTGAAGAAACAAGTAGAGGAGGCAGGTTTTATAGCCATGAAGGAGGAGAACGTTGCATCTACTTGTTGTCTCTCAACCTCCACCACTCCTCTGCCTTCTTCCTTTGCTCCTTCTTGTTACTAGTTACCAGCCGTTGCCTCCGTCCCTCCCTGCTTGTTACTTCTCTGCTCTATCTTATCACTAGGAGCTTGATAGCTGTTAGCCCTAGGCAACTGTTGCCTAATGCCCTACGACATCCCTGCTGTCTATTCCCCTCTAGTCTCCCTTACCACCTCTCTCCCTTTTTCTCTCCGCCTCCCCGGCCGCCTCTTCGCCTGTCCCTCTCTGCCTCCCTGCTCACCTCTTCCTCTTCATCCGTCCGGCTCTCCTTCTCCCTCTTTGGCTCTCCCTTTCTTTCTCCGGTTGCCTTACATTGTGGCACCGCTCGCACCGCTCGTCCTCTCCCTCTCCATCGCCTCCTCGTGTTGCACCCCATCGCCATCGCCTGCTTTCGCAAGATCTGCCGCTCCCACTACACCATTGCTGCCCGTCACCCACCTCCCCCACCGATGCTTCCACCAGCCAGATCCGTTGTAGATTTGAAGGAGGTCACTTTTGGGGGTGGGATTCGGTCGACGCAGTGGATCTAGTGTTGAGAGGTGGCCTCGTCAGTGCGGGTGGCAAGCGTAGATGTGGGATGCTAGTGCTTGAGCATGGAGACAGGGTGTTGGGGCTCAGTGTGAGTGGCGAGCGTGGAGGCAAGGGGTGGTGGAGTAGAGTAGCAACAGTGAGGTGGGGGTGTGGCCGACGATGCCACAACCATGGATGATGAGCAAAGGTCGACGGATTGGGGGTGGGTGCAGCGATGGAGGTGGTGTCATGCGTGCACCTACAGCCTGTTGGTGCTGTGGTCGGTGCGCATGGCATTGGTAGCTGTACTGGCTTCATTGCGGCATAGGACAGTGGCCGAGCGGTGGTTTTACTTTCCCATGGTATCCACATAGCATGGGACGGCAACACACACTGCGACAGGAATGACTTTCCCATGGTATCCACATAGCATGGGACGGCAACACACACTGCGACAGGAATGACACATGGTCTTACTCTCCCTCCCCCTCTCCGGCTACCCACGTCTCACCATCCCTCGGCGTCCACATTATAGGCCTAACCGCACTGTATCGCTGTGCCACCGTCGTGCCTCCGTGACCCAGCCCATTGTGCCAGGCCGACCTGAGACCGTGGCATATCGCTACCGTTCGTGTCGTGTCAATCCAGTCTATCATATGTTATTTCCATACAGTGCTTGGATCATATTATGTTCATATTATGTCGATCAAGTCTCGGACTGGTCCGATATAGCCCGGTCCAACTCCCTGATCTACTCTAACAAAACACACACACCAACAGGTTGATCCATTCTCTGCCGCCACAAACGAATGGAACGCACCCGGCGTCGCCCCGACGTCACGCGTTGGGGTTCCACTGATATCTGGGCCCGGAGGGTGCCCCACCGGGGAGCTGGTAGTACTTGGCGTCGCGTATGCGTAACCATCGTCATAAGCCGCGACCTCAGGAGAACCCGGCGCCAACCACCCTCGCCTGTTTCGGTTGCTACTTGCTACTCTCTCCCAACACCCTGCCCGCTCTCTTCCCCAAGAACGAGCGCGCGCATTCACGGCTCCGCCGCGCATGCAGGAGCAGTCCCTCCACGTGGCCGAGCCTGGCGGCCGGCCGGCGGAGCAGTTCAACGGCGTCGACCTCCGCCGCCCCAAGGGCTACGCTGCTCCCTCTCCGCCGCCTGCCGCCACAGTGGCTCCTGCCGCGGCGGCAACGGCGGTGGGGGAGGGGGAGCTCTGCCCGCGGTGCGAGTCGCGGGACACCAAGTTCTGCTACTACAACAACTACAACACCTCCCAGCCGCGCCATTTCTGCAAGTGCTGCCGCCGCTACTGGACCAAGGGCGGCACCCTCCGCAACGTCCCCGTCGGCGGAGGCACCCGCAAGAAGTCGTCGTCGTCGTCCTCTTCCTCCCCGTCGTCATCCTCTGGCGCCGCAGCCAAGCGCCAGAAGACCTCCAAGAAGCGCCGCGTCGCGCCCTCCGATCCCGCCACCTCCATCGACGTCGTAACCGCCCTCGACTCCACCAAGACGACCGAAACAACAACAACCCCACCGAACGACGCCGCGAGCGAGATCACCACGGAACTCGTGGTCCCCGCGGTGGAGGACTCCTTCACGGACCTGCTGCAGCCGGACGATGACGCCGCCGTCGCGTTCGGGCTCGGCTTCTCGGACTACCCGGCCGGCGGCAAGGCGCTTCTGGACCCGGACTCGTTCGAGTGGCCGCCTGCGTTCGACCTGGGCGCGTACTGGAGCGCCGCCGGGTTCGCCGACCCGGACCCGGGCGTGTTCCTCAACCTCCCGTGAGCGCGCGCGCGCGCCGCTGCTCAGGTGTGGGTTTTTGCGACCTGATGACATATCGATTCCTATTTATTACTAGTACATGATGCATGGGGTATATGGTGAATGTTGATGATGACCTTAATTTTATTAGCTTTTTTTGAGATTAGTGGCCGTGTTTTACTCTGAGGGCTAACTCAAAACAAGTTTGCGATGTTTCATCCGTGTATAAATTAAGGCTTGGGCTTCTTCTCACATGGTACCCCGTTTCTTTAATTTTCGCCTTTTAAAAAGCTTCTACATGGAATGTATGGAAAGCTACTGCATGGAGTGTGTTTCGTTCCAGTTGCTTCTTGCTCTATATATAATTCTGCCTTTTTTTTTATGTCATGATGTATTAGCCGTTGACTGCGTGCAGTGCTCATTTCTCATGGTAAGACACAGTTGTTCATGTGCTCCCAGCCGTCCAAGCCTCGATCAGGTGACGAATGATTCGGTGCTTCCAGCCGTGCGTGCGAGCCTCGGTCAGCGAGATGATTCCGAGCGAACGGAGCGAGCCGTCTGAACGGACGAGGCAGAGCATCCGACTCCAGCCGGGATCGTTATCACGCGCGTATCTTTCGACATCTTACCTCCGATCGCCACCTTAACCGCGGCGCGGTCCCGAGAATTACCGCGTGCAGAGCAGCAGCGTCTCGTCGGCGTCGATGCGATGCGAATCGACGGAACGAGACCACTCGGTGCTGGTGGTACAGTTGGTGTCAGTCGCTCGCACGGTTGGGGTATCGCGGGGGGCGATGGCGCGCGGGTCAGGTCAGTTCAAGTGCGAGGCGCCCCCACCGCGGCGGCGTAGCGGTCGCTGGGACGTCGCGGTCGGGGAGTTAATTGGCGGGTGCCCGATCGACCCCGCGCCCCTCGACCAAGACGCCTCCGTGCGCGTCGGAGTCAAGTCAAATCGCCCGTTTGCGCCGGGCCCGCGCGGCTGCTGCCGTTGCTCGGACCGCGACCGTTTTTGGGCCGATCGGGCGGACCGGCGCGCTGTGCCGTGCACTCAGGCGCGTGCGCGTCGCGGTCCGTGCGGCGCGGTGGGTCGCGCCGGGCCGGGGGGCGGGGCGGGGCGAGGCGAGGCGTGGCGTGTCATGTGTGCTGTCGGTAAAACGCTGCGTGTTCGATGGGGAATCCTCGCCTTCGGTGGTGCCGGCGGAGCGGTTCGCGATACGATTACGATGTGGTCGTCGGAGAGGTTTAGCTGTGGAGTTCCGATTGGAACAGGAGTTGACTTGGTCTGGATGAGAGGAGAGCTGTTCGAGTGTTCACACGTCGTCAGTGGCTGAGTGCGATGCAGCTGTCTGTAATTCCTGGTGGAGCGCTGCTCCGAGTTAACTCGCGACCTGGATTTGTGTTGATGCTGATTTCGGCCTGGATTCGAGGAATCGGTTGGACTTCGCCGTCTGCTCTGCTTGCTGACGTACTGGCAGGAAAATATTATGATATATGTTTCTGTAGAAGAACCATAATGTTGCAATTAACATGGTAAGTACAGCGCCTTTTGAGTTATGGCTAGTCGGTGGTTGACCCTCGGAAATGATCTGTGTGTACCAATTAGTTAAAAGGGTGGCCGATAAATTGCTTGAAAAGATTGTCATGATAAGCTCTATTGAAATGACGATAGAGAAATTATTTGTTTGTTTATTTGAGAGGAACTATAAACTATAAAAATTATTAAAAAGAGCACTGTACATGTCGACAATCAAAATTGCCAGACAGGTGTGCAGTGTGCTGTTACTCTACTAACATAGACCAGTGTGGTTAATCAAGTTGTGCATTTCAGCGAAACTTGGGCGAACAGGGCCCACGCGATGCCTGGTGGAAGTATGTGGCCGGACACGCATAGGGTTTTTTCTTTTTTTTGTTTTGATTTATAGTTTTTAGTTGTGGTTTATACTTTTTAAATTATTTATAAAAAATATAGAGTAATAAAAATTTACATACGATATTGATTAATATAAATAAAATTATTGTAATGTATTATAATTAATTTATAGACGAATTCAGTCGCGTCAGGCCGCGACGGCTCGGTCTGCCACGGAGGCTTCGCGGGAGCTGGTTGCCCCAGCGTTGAGGACAGCCGAACAGCGTGCCTCGCGCACTTTGATACCGGCGTGCAAAAGAGTTTGGCAGGCTGGAGACGCACTCACGCCCTGAACACCGAACGGCAATGGCTGCCCAATTTGCATATTTTCACTGCAAAACTAACGGGATACACGGACGCACGCGCACCCGCTCGTTCGTGCCCTACTGCCAAAAAAAGAAGAGTCTACGCACAGAACGCCTAAAATGATGCCTGAGAGTTTTTTTTTTAATTGCAGAACAAAACAAATTTGCGATGCTGGACTATCCAGAGTAAGTCTTGATCCAGAACGACACACAAGCTAAGAGGTCAAAACTACATCAGAACACAAGCACACAAGACCCAGCGATCTGCATCCACATCCACCCAAAAAAATCTCAGGTCTGACCGGCTAGTGCTTAAGGACTAACATTCTCAACTTTCAGATCAGGAACTATTAAACAATCCCTGATTAAGGGAGAAACATCATTCCTTTTATGAACCATACAGTTACAAAAAAATACACGGGGTCTTAACAGAAGCAGAACTATCAAGAAATAGAAGGCTACAGCTGCACCAACCAACCTTCCACTAGGATACAAATAAGCATGGTGCTGGTTAGGTACATTCCAACCACAAAAATGAAATGAAATTAACTAGAAAGCAACGATGAATCTAACTCCGCAGAAGGATGAACCACATGAATGCTATAATCATTTGTCCACCACCAACAGAATGAAAAAGAGAATAAAGCATGGTCATAATACAAGCCAGTCTATCATCCTACTACAGAAATAGTACAGTCCTAGGTACTCACTCCATTCCAACTAATAGCGCAAAGCAGTACACACTAACAGATACTTATGTCTTTATGCCACTCAGAATTTACCGATACATGAAGTAAGAGACAGCAACTATCATCCAGGGAAGGCGATCTTCATGTAGCCAAACAGATTCCAGCTGCACATAGCTGCAAGTGAGAAGAAAGCCATGAGGGACATTAAAAGGAATACAAAATGGTGCAAGAAGAAAACCAGAAGATACTTTTCAAAAAGGAATAAAAACAGAAGACGCTGTATAGTAGTAAACAGTTTGGCAAGAGCCGTCTTAATGCCCAGGCAGTAGCAGCACATATAATAAAAGCCATTTAAGTACAAAATGCAAAGCAAGCATAACTAATGTATTGTTTAGTTTAAATTAGCAGAAGATCCAAATGTTAGAAGCTCGAGGACGTCTGGAACTACAACTATCCCACCATCTCTTTTCCACATAGGGACACTGAAGATTGCATATGGCTAGAACATGCATCAAAATCAAATAAATAAAGTAATCAGCAGTCTCTAGATTTTGCAGAGAACCCAAAATCAAGTGTTGTGGTGTAAACAACTACAGGTTTGATACAATAAGAGCAGTTCACCGAACACAAACAATGAACCAATGGTGTTTTCAACAGAATACAGTTCAAGCAGAGATTGGCCTTAACCATTGCTAATGCATATGAAAAATCAAACATCAGCATGCATTGACGCATCAACAACTAAGCCATGAGATAAAGCTAGTACTCAAAAACTGAATGCAGGATCATGTCATCTTGGATGACAAGAATAGAATGCATACTGCCTGAGCGAATATACAGCCAAAATGGAAACATGGATGCCCATGTGCCCAGCAAGTTATTGGGCTACAAGCTAGACATCACTAATATTATAAACAGAATCATGTTCAGTTTAAACTCCTAATGCCAAGCTACAAAAATACATCACCCTAAATCGATTAACAAGGATCTGGAGCAAGGAAAAAAAGTTACTTTATGCATCTTCAGTCTCTTTAGCAAAGTTGGTATTTTCCAAGTGGCCTAATTAAGTAAAGATAGCAGTTTCTCAGTGTTCACAAGGTGCTAGACGCTAGTTAGGCGGTAGACCGGAGTCTAGCGTCTAATCGCCATCTAGGCGGGCTAGGTGGCCGCCTAGGTGAGACAAATCGGCTAGACGGGCAAGGTGGGAGGGCGCCGCCTAGCGCCTAGACGGCCACCTTGGGGAACACTGCACTTTCTTAATGCTGAATTTGCTTATGCGCAAGTGCAAGCCAATTGATCAAGGTAACTTTCTTTTGTAGTTAACTATTTATGGTGGGTGAGCTTGTTAGCAAATAGAGTAGGATGTCAGAAAAAATTACGAGGTTGCACTAATTCATGTAGTAATTTGTCAGAAATTTCAAGATGCATAAAGATTACTATGTCCTCTTATGCAACCAGATCAGCTTCCTCAAAATCTTAGATTAGGTTTCAGTGGTATGATTTTTATTGTTGTAATACAGTTGCAGAAACTTCATGTTGTGGGGGTGGCCCAGCCCCTAACAACTGGGCCTTGTAGCAGGCCCAATAGTATTAAGGAATATATCAATGTATCTTTACTTTTTGTAATTATTAAGAGATAGGATGAGAATTTTACATCCTACTCCACTCATGTATATAAACTCTCAAGAGGGGTATGAGAAGGCTAGACCAACTCATTTTACACATAAACTCTCTCTCTCTCCTGTCGTTAACTCTCTCTAGCTCTACCTCTTCATATGGAGAAGGATACTATGTACCCACTATTATAGCCATACCACAACACTTTACTAAATTGTTTCGTCACATATTTCTTCACTCCAATTTTCATGCATCATTCTTTGGATTGATTCGCTTACATGCTAGTGTCTCTGTTCTTAAAAGGTGCATGGATGATTCGTTTACATGTTAGTGTACCGAGTCTTAAAAAATGCATATTCATAGAAGAACATGTTCAGAATCTTATTGTGGAAGCAAGTAACTGTTGATTTGCTCAGCAGGGATTTTAATCAAATTGTTAATATTTCAGAACACCTTATCCATGAGTGAAGGGATAATAAAATGTTCAAAATTTCCAAGTAATAGCAACCTTTCAGGCACTTTAAACAAAAAAGCACAACTAGTGCTCTTTACAAAGGATTACAATGTACAACAGAATAGCCATTACAAAGTCCCTTTTATTGTATACAAATTGGCAGGCAAGCTGATTACAAGCAAGGGACCTAATTGCCACAATAACAAAAGTTTTAAACAAGGTCACTGCTCATTAAGCTACAATTCACCCTTCGTCCAGACCTGCAAATGTTGTCGTTCGCAGGCTGGCGAGGGAACTTTGGACTCTCCATTGGCCCCGGACCGCCCTAGTACTCTTCGTAACCCTCTGTACCATCCATATGACGGTCATCCATACCATAGTCTCCCATGCTTGGCGAGAGCTGACGAGTATCAACGGGAGTCGAAGCCGGAGGAGGACTAGGAGAGCGATGATGGGAGTTTACACTAAGTTGCTCTGCTGCCCTTTTCATACTTCGACTCCTCTGCATACCGTTTGGGAGCTCCTTGATACTCCGACTTCTTGGTAGCATAGTGGATGAATGGTAAATAAATAAAGAGTGTAGTAGAGGTGTTGAAGAAATAGGGTGTAGAGGGATGTTGAAGAAATGAAGACTAGAGAGTGTAGAGAGCTCTTGAAAAAAATGAAAGATTGAATAGCTTGTGAGTTGTGAAGGAATGAGAAATGGAATTAATTTGTAAGTATCACAAAGAAATGAACGTCACTCGATCGTTGTATGTCCCGAACATTCATTCCGAACGTTGCTTCTTGTAAAATATAGATGTTATGATAGACTGATAGCTCAGCTAAAAAAATTAGATCTTCCAACCTACCCCGCCCCCCTCCCTCTTCTTCCAATCTTCCCCCTTCGGCCCTCCCTCTTCCACCTAATCCCTCCGCGGCCGCCTCCTTCCTCGCCTGGCCCCCTACCTCCTCTTCCACCTAACCCTGAGCGGTCAAGCCCCCATTGCCTCCCTCCTCACCTGAGTCACCTCCTCGGTCCGCCTCCCCCGGCCCCCTCCCCTCCGTCCCTGGCTGCCTCTGCCTCCTCCGCCTTCCTCCTCCTCCAGCCCCCTCCGCCTCCGCTGGCCACCGCCTCCTCCCCGTCCTCCTTCCTCCTCCCCTTCCCCCGACTGTCTCCGCCTCCCCCGTCCCCCTCCACCAACCTCCTCCCCTGGCCACCACAACCTCCCCTAGCCGCCTCCTCCACCCCGACCCTCTCCCTCCTCCCCCTTCCCCCGGTCGCCTCCTAGACCCCCAGCCCCCTCCGCCTCATCTCCTAGCCCCCTTCGCCTCCCCCGGATGCCTCCACCTTCCTTGGCCGCCGCCTCCTCTCTCGGCCCCCACCACCTCCCCTGGCCCCTTCCCTTCCCCTTCCCCCGGTCGCCTCCCTCCTCTCTCGGCCCACTCCGCCTCCTCCACGCCCCTCCACCTTCCTCGAACGCCTCAACCTTCCTCGGCCACCTCCACCTCCCCCGGCCCTCTACCTCCTCCCCTGGCCCCCTCCCTCCCCCTTTCCCTAGTCGCTTCCCTCCTCCCCTACCCCCTCCGCCTCCCCCCCGGCCCCCACCTCCCCCGGTCGCCACCTCCTTCCCCGGCCCCCTTCACCTCCCTCTCCCCCTCCCTTTCCCCCTTCCCCCAGTCGCCTCCCTCCTCCCCCTACCTTCCCCTTCCCCTGATCGCTGCGGTACGTGGGTGGGCAGATGCGGGAGTTCATGGAAAATTTTCCTTCCATTTGGTTTGTGTAACCTTAGGTTCTCCGTAATCTAATATTTTCCTCAATCTAATTACTCTAAGATTCCAACATTTGGTTGGTTTGAAGGAAATTACAAAACAGGCTTTGTAATAGTTCAAACATTTAATAACTCAAACACACAAGTCTGTAAATTTAAATTACATGATTTGAAATTTCAAAGTTTGAAGTTAACATTTATAAATTCTAAACTTAAAATCAAAATTTGGATTTTGAGTTTCAAAGTTTAAAATTTGGTTGTGGAAAGTTAGAGCAAATGAAAAATGTAACGACGAAGATTCATTTTCCTCGGTAATCTAAGATAGACATACTTTTGTATGGAAACAAATTCCTTATGATGAGGATTAAATAAATTCTTAAATTTGGTTTTAATATTAATTAAGACCAAGATACCCTGTGGTCGTAAGCCTCTAAAGGCTATTTCCCGAGTACTCTGATCAAAGATCCACTGTATGACTTACCTGACCACTCGGAGAATCTATGAACTGGTACCTAGGCCCGCTCCTAGGAAATCTCTCCCTTGTGGTGGATAAAATCCGTGACTTATCCACTTAAAATAGCACAACACTTCGGCCCTGAATATCTGACAAAATCACCATTCAGTTGTTCCTCACGTTCGTCTCTCTCTAACAACAACTGACGATTAGGCATCATCTCTCTCTGATAATAACCACCTCCTCGAGTGGACGTGTTGGTTCCATGAGGTATCTTCCCAGGTGGATAATTTACACCCCTTCAATGGTATTTAAGGGGTGACAAGAGAAGACAGAAGGAGAGATTCGATTTAGTGCAATTCGACGATCAATCACAAATAAGAAAGTTAAGGAGATAGGGCAAGTCATATCCTTCCAGTATGAAGGACATAGAGGCTAGGGCTAGTTTCAGGCCTTTATAAGGGTATCCTATAACCAGTTCATACTAATAAAGAGCATCTCCATTTATCCTAAGGAATTCAGACATCTTTCTTATATTATTTCGTAAGATCGATAATTCAATCGTCGATGACTGGCACCATCCGTGGGGGAGAAGGTGCTAAATCCTTGAAGTTTTCTTTATTCAACAATAATCATCATCATTTTCTATTTCTGTCATCATCACCCATGCTATCATGGCAGGAATCTGGGATGAGGAGAACTGATTCGACTTGGTAGACTATACTGACCTCGATATGGACGCATGTATCCACACCATGAAACAGGTGCCTCCTCATCTTCTTCCATTGCAGGCTCGCCACTCACTGAGACCAACGGGATTGACTACATGGAAGAAGACTTGCCACCCCCATTCTCTCCTAAAGAATTCAGCCGTCTTTCTCATATTATTTCATAAGATCGGTGACTCGATCATCGATACCTTGAATTGATGGTAATCTGGATCCTAAGGTAATGTTGGATTTTTGGTTCAGATTACTAGTTGTTTTACCAAATAAGATAATCTTATAAGATTACTGATGATTCCTTGTAATCCCTAGAGGATTTGCCAACCCAACACATGCAACCTTTTTCTCGGTCTCTTTCTCCCCCTCTAACATATATTGATTTTCAATTTTTTTGTGTTTCTCATGCAATTGATCCAAACACTATTCCTATGTTTTTTTGCATTCATGTGTTGTTGCCCTTACACTCCTATCTATTCCGTATGAGTGTAGAAATAAAAAAACATAGAATATGAAAAATATAGGAAGGCATAGAAATACTATGACCAAACATAGGAACAAAAAACAGGGGATAAACATAGAAAAAGGTATTTAGATCAAAGGAAGAAAAACACATGAAAGGACAAGAGCAAGGACGTAGCCACCAGGAGGGCTTGAGTGGGCTCGAGCCCACCCTTAGACATCAGTAATCCCCTAACTAGTCCTTGTAGCTCTAATTTTAATCTAAGGTAGATTTATATGTTAATCTGACAGAATGATATTGTGAAATTTTGTATGCCAATTTTAATTGCAAAATGACACCTCTATATACTAAATTTGATTGTTTGAGGATGAATGTCTAAATGGGAGGACCATTTAACTAAGAAACTAATAGTGAGTCGAATTGGAAGAATGAATTTTCTTCCTATGTCTATCTAATTTCAAGTTTGATTTTAGTATAAACTATTGTGACTGTGAACTTTGTATGCATGATGCATAAATTGACTTATTGCAGCAAATTAGCCATATTTAGGCTTATCCTGGATAAAATTTTGTTTTGCGTCCGCCACTGTTGGCAAGTACGGACCATGAATTTGTGTGCAAGGCTGATAGTACCAGCGTAGGGTGTGATGGCGTTGACCATACATGTGTTGATCAACAGTGTCGACGCGAGCAGCTGGGGAAGCTTTGGCCTACAAGTCCCTTTATTTTCATCTTGGCTTTGTCACTAGACAAGAGTCAATACTCAATGCACCAGCAGTATAAAAACACATGGAGCTTATTGTGTATACATACAAAAAATCAGATTCCTGAAAATTTTATCACCATCGCGCAATTCAATCTAAATTGTACGGTAGTTATTTGAAATTATTACATTTCAAACAAATCACAGTACAAACGTTTATATCCAACATTTGCAAACAACCACCGCGGCATTACAAACCTGTTCCTAGACGATGGGTCAAACTTAGTCCAATGGTTGCAAACACGTCCACATCTAGCTGCGCAATCTGCGGGGCCAGATCCAACGGCGGCAAACAAACGACCAAAAATACCCGCCTCTATGCCGCCATGCCCCCGCTTGGCGCGTGCCACCACCACCCGCGCACGCAGACCCATGCATGCAGTGCAACGCCACGACCCCCCCGAGAAAGCCACCGTCTCCACCGTGTTTGTCTCGCCGGTACCCTCTGGCTCCACCGTGTTTGTCTCGCCGGCACCCTCTCCCCCCTGCGCTTCCTCACCACCTATAATAACTCCGCCGCAGCATAACACCTTCCACACGGAAATAGACATAACCAGACGAGCTCGAAGCCGGACTCACTATGGCCCACGCTCTCGCCATCGTCGCCATCCTCCTCGCGGCGTCCGCCGTAGTGGCGTCCGCCGAGGAGGCGCAAGCCCCGGCCGCGTCGCCGAAGCCATCCGCCTCCGGTTCGCCAGCAGCGCCGTCGAGGGCTCCCACCACGGCCCCCGAGAAGTCCGAGAAGGCTCCCATGACGTCGCCCGAGAAGTCCGTGGCGACTCCCAAGGCTGCACCCGCCAAGGCCCCGGCCACCAAGTCGGAGACGCCCACCCAAGCGCCCGCCGCGGGGTCAAGCGCCGAGTCGCCCAACGCAAGCCCCACGCCGGTGAAGGCCCCGGCGAGCGCACCTAAGGGTTCTTCGTTGAGCCCTTCCACCTCCCCATCGGAAGCCGCCCCGTCGTCGGACAGCGGCGACGTCGAGGAAGAACCGACCGAGCCATCTGCCGAGGCCCCGTCGTCAGCGGAGGCCACCAGCCCAACCGCCGACAGCCCGCCCGAGCCGACGACCACCTCGGACTCGCCAGCGGAATCGCCTGGCCCCGCCGCAGCCGACGAGAGTGGTAGCGCTGGCATGAGCTCCGGAGTCGCTGCAGCAGTCGTGGCGGCCGCTGCCGTCTCCGCCGTTCTGTCTTTTTAGACGGTGGTGGTGTTTTGATGGCAAATGTACTGCTTATATTACAGAGAGGAATTTTGTTGGGAATTTGTACTCGTGGTCGGTGATTCTTGAGGAGCCGGCGATTAATTAGGCAGCTGCTTAATTTCTGCTCAAAAAAATTAGGCCGTTTCTTTGGGGCATGGTTAATTTGTCCCAATTTTCTTTCTTTCTTTTTTTGTAATTTAAACGTCGATGAATCATACACAGCTGTGTTTCTTTGAATCTTTATCGCCAATTTCTGGATTTAGTCAACACTACTTTGGCATTATATTAGAGTGGAAACATAAGTTTAGAAAGGTTTGATATGGAGTTTTCATATGCACGTCTTAATCCTTAAAATCACGTCGCCAAATTAAAATAGTTGGCGTCTTAGCGACGATCCAGATAGAGAATAGTAGGAGTTTATAAGTGCGAGTTGGTGGTGCGTCGGTGGGGTTAGTCATGAGACTTCACTTCCTAGTGATAATAGAGAATAGAACTTTACTTTGTTTAGGAGTGACGGAAAATAGCGGGGAATTGGTTTATATAGCCGCTAAGACATCCCAAGTATTGTTTCGATGGAACTTTAGATGTAGTCTGTATCAATCTTGCTATCTAAAACACAATTCCATTCCCACCACTGTAGAGAATTAATTTCCCAATGCTCAACCCTCTAATACTCCCGCACGTACCAATCAAACAAGTTATGAGATTGAATATATAATTCACTAAATATGGTTTTGATATGCAATTATAACCCTAAGCTATTTTGATCACAGACCACTTAAGCAATATTGTTTGAGTATGACCGGTTGAAGGATTATTACCCGACTAGCCATTACTCAAAGATCATATGATCCGATAACTAGGTTTAACTCTAGGCAGCTTCCTATATGGTGAAATAGGGCACGTACATCCCTAACTCCGATAACTGTGTGACGATTTGGCCCTACACCTCTGATAACAACCTCTGATCATAGACCACTTCAAATAATGATGCTCGAGTACCACCGGTTGGAAGATTACTGGCCGAGTATCCCTGATCAGAGGATTATTACCCGACCAGTCACTACTCAGAGATCCTATGATCCAATAACTAGGCTTAACTCCAGGTAGTTTCCTGTGTGTGAAATAGGGCATGTGCATTCCTAATTTCAATAACCGTGCAACGATTCAGCCCTACGCTTCCAACAACAACCGTCTCGCGGTTGTAGGCACAATTTTTTCTCACTGACAAGTAACTAATCTTCTTCCACTGACAAGTAACTAACCGGATACCGATAAGCCGATATACCGCTTCAAAAAAACTGTCCCGATAAGCCGCTTCGAAACGGCGGCAAAGAAACTGTTTTGTTTGTTTGTTCGAAGAAAGATATAAGTCATAAATCATAAATCATAAGCTAAAAAGAACTGGACCTAAAATTCCTAGGTTGTAGACGAGTCCTTTCGATCTCTGCTCCAACGAGTTTCTGCTTCTGGCTTCTAGCTTCTCAATTTTGTCTTTTTTGGTTTTTTTTTCTCTTATTTATTCGTATTGTCTGTGATGCTATATTTTTTAAAATTTAATTACATTAAAAAAACTAACAGCAGATAATTTTCAGTCAATATAATAAAAAACAAAAGACTTAACTTATAAATACAAATGAACGCTACCGCTCGGCACTGGGCAAGGTAAGCAGGCGGTCCGAACGAAACCATTTTGTTTTAGGCCAGCCGATAAACCAAGCTGGGCACCATCATCTCTTGCTGTAGGCCGGCACCTACTTATCAGCTTAAGGAGCGCGAATTAAGCCCAATTTTATGCCATGCCCACCTGCAGCTCTCATGGGCCGATGGCTTGTTGCATTACACGTGGTGGCTTTACCGATCATTACGGTCCATGGGACCGCACATGCATGGAGAGCACCTACGCATTTGTCGTACGCGCGCCTGATGCGTGGGCCCAGACAAATAGTTGTCCACCCAAGATTTGTCCTCAGGCCCACGAGTCGGCGTCATACGGCGAAAACCAACGCGTCGCCGTGGGATCCCCGCCTCGAAATGCGACGCGCTGTCGGTGGCAGCACCCGTCGCCACTCGCCAGCTGATGATAAACTTTGCTACGCCCACGCGCTACGTCGAGGACCCACGACGAACACGGCAATCGGTTTGTAGGAGAGGGACCGTGCAAGGTGGCAAGTGGCAACTGGTTTATTTTTACCCCGATGTCTACTGGTCTATGTATAGGATTGGTTGCTTAAGATTTTTTTCTTCTATGAAAAACACCGCAAGTGGCAGCATCAGTTCCGTTTCAGGGCGTTAAGAATTACGATTTCGCATGCCAAATTAATATTTTTTTTTGCCAGATATGAATTCTGTTAGTAACTTTACTTAATAGTGGTAAAGAATTGTGAGTTGACTACGCCCGGCTCTTCCTAAATGAAACATAAATGCCGTTACCATGAGCTCCACATAGGCGAATTTTGTATTGACTTTTATTGATTGTTTTTTACTATAGTTTTTAGCTTTTGATTGAAAATAAATAGCAGTAACTGAAAAAAGTGATTTTAAGAAGAAAGTCGTGAGCGATAGGAGAAAGTGAGATAGAGATATGCATGTGCGCGTAACAAGAACGAGAGAAGTAGGGTACATCACGCATAAAAGTCGTGAGATATATGACCTTTTTTTATCCTCGTAACGAGAGAAGTGAAGAAACTGCTTCGAAAAATCAAATATTTATATAAACTTTTAATCTTTTTAAATAAAAGTCGGAAGCATAAATCAACAATTGCAACAAGCAACATCTAATCATGCTAAGCGCAAAGGTCCGGACACCTCACGAGGCACGATTAGAAAGTCGGAATCAGCCATTGCTTGTGGAGCTAGTATTTCCCCGTTTTACAGCCCGTCATGCCACCACCGTACGTTTGGAATGGAATCGCTCGTCGGCCTCCCTCGCGGCAAGCGGTGGGGCACGCCACGAGGGAGGAGAAGATGCTGGCCCCAGACTTGCGCGAAACTACCCCGATGCCCTCTAGCCACTCGCCTGTGACCCTGTCAATCTGTCATGCCACGCTGCAGCTGTACCGGCCGTTGGATGGCATGAGCTGACGAGGGTATACACGTACATGTCTTGGGCCACTCTGTACGTAGTCCGTTCTTTACGCGTCGTCCCCGCGCCAATTATCAGGGCGAATGGGTACAAGCGTTAGCGATCCGTCACATAATTGGACCCGCTGTATATTCATTAATTACGTTCACCAAGTTGCAGTGCCGGGACCCCCGTCCGTCCATAATCCATGCCAACGTCGGCTACTGATTCTCTACCTTACTCTTTGCAGGCTAGTGAAAATGTTATTCCACAATATAAATCTATTATAAAGATCATAATTGTAGTTATTATGATATTTTCGCTACATATCTCTCATTTAATACTGAAAAAGTTGATGTGTAATTGTACTATGCTATTTAATAGCAGCATGTATTGTTCAATAACATTAATTTTTCTTAGATTTAATGTTTCCTTGGATGTGATGGGCTCTGGATTTATATTACGGGACGAAGAGAGTAGTAAATACATAGTGAATTATATCCCTCTCCTTTCCATTCTGCATACAAAAATTATTTGCAACACTTACAAATGACATTTCTTTAGAGGCAGCTTGGAACGTGGGGATTTCATATGAGTTTTGCAGTAATGTTATAGGGAAACAATTAAATTCCTACATTAATCAGAATATTTTCCCCAAGCTCCAAGTTGGACCTTAGCAAATCGGAGGAAGTATATGACAGTACTTATATCATGGCCACTCTACTCAGCTTTGTATCGTGACCATTCTATTCTTAGCTTAGAATCTTGCATGCAATTGCATACCAGTTCTTTAGATAACGTCTAATCAGAAAAAACATGTTCCATGACAAAATTAATGAAAAAAATGGAAGTCACTTGCTAACTACCTATATTTTAAAATAAATCAAAAACATATTGATGGTCGCCCGCTACTCCAAACATCATGAAATCCAAAATGTCAAAATAAAATAAGGACACAAGAAGAGGACATCAAATTGTCTCCAGAATATTGAGGGAAAGTCCACAAAACCTGGATAAAAAAACAAAGAATAAGCAATCACCAAATGGAAAAAATTTTAACCTGGCAAAGGTCTATTCAAAACGGTTTTTGGTTTTTGTCTTCTAGCTTATAGAAATCGGAAGTCGTTTTAAACACATTGGCTTTTTAATGCGACTTTTTTCTTCTTCTTCTTTTCCTTTTGCATTGTCCATGGAAATATAACAACTTTTTTCTTTATTTCTCTTTAACTGAATGCCTCAATAAGCTAATAGCCACTACAATGCCCATTATCAACTAAAAGCCCTCAGCAAAAGCAGATTGCCGTAGAGGTGGCCAAATGGGCCATGCTTTCTGGGTCAGCCCAAAACTCTCTACTGTAGGCATGGCACGGTCCGCGGCCAAATTGTGCTGGGCCAAGCACGGCCTAGCTCAGGCACGAGCATGATAGGTACAACACAACCCATTAGGCACGGTAGCCCATTTAGCCTATTAGGCATGGCCAGTTAGGCACAAAAATCCGATTGTTAGGCACACTTAGCCTGGCACGATATAGTAGGCGCAACCCATTCAGCATGAATTCAACTTGTTTAGCTTGATAACAATTGGATTTTTAAATTTTGTAGCTGTTTAGGAGTTTCAAAATACAAAAAAAAATCTTAATTTTTTTTCTATAAATAGGCAGCAAACCCCCTCATTCATCCATACTCAAACCTGTAGTCTCTTCTCCGAATTATCTTATGAAAATTTTGATACATCTTTTGATAATTTGGCAAAATTAAAAATATTTTTTTTTCAAAAATCCAAAATCTGGATATATTAAAAAAAGGTAACAACAGTAATTTCCATATATTTTTGTTGTTCTTACTTTTATTTATTATCATGTAAAATAGGTAATAGTATAATTTTCTATTTACATATTCCAGTTTTCCAATTCCATGCTTTTACATGAAACATTTTGACATTTTTTCTATGAGTAAATACATAATTTCTCCGAAAGATCTTTCATCATTTGGGAATGAAACATCTTTGCCTCCCCCTCTACCTCAAACGAGAGAGAAGACCCTCATTGTACCATCTTTTGGCTCTACGAGTGTCGATGCATCTGCAAGCATCGGAGCAAAGAGGTTCAGACTAAGTACATCGGAGGTGTGGGAAGATTTCGACAACATAGTGAAACACGATGAGGCTGGAGCTCAAGTAAGATATGTTGTTTGCAAAAAATTATCGTCATGAATTATCTACAAAGTCTTCAGGTGGAATTGAGCACTTGCACAGATATGCCCGAGGTAGCCATGAGGTAGGCAAGGCTGCAGTTCAACCCCAATGGTACGGTCATAACTGGGATTATAATCCCAAGGTAGCTCGAGATCTCTGGTCTGTTTAATTGTCACACAGGATCTACCTTTAAATTTTAGTGAGTCACAAGCATTCGAAACCTACATTAGAACTACTCATAATCCTACACTTTCTTCAGTTTCTAGACAGACAACATCTCAAAATTTAGTTAAATACTACAATAATGGTCATACTAAAATAGAAGAACTCTTTCAGGCCTAACATTTTTGGTGGCCTTAACCTCAGACATATGGAGAGGTTGGACCAGTGAAGATTATTTTAGTGTAGTTGCTTATTATGTTAACGATGACTAGGTAATAAAAAAGAGAGTTATAGGTTTTAAACTAATTGACGTAGCACATACGGGTAAGAATATTGTGGAATGTATTATCAAAGTCATGGAAGACTTTGGTCTTATAAATAAAATTTTTGTAATTACCCTAGATAATGCTACAACAAAATCTATGGCAATGGATATTCTTACTTCGTTGTTTAGTATATGCGCCAAATATTTCTTGCTACATCAGTGATATGCCTGCCATATTATTAATCTTATGGTTAAATGTGGTTTAAAGAGGTTGGACCCATATGTTTAAGTTTTTCGCAATGCAATACTATTATAAATCATTCTAACCAACGAATTGCAACACATAAAAACTTTTGCATTGCGATGGGTGTACACCTAAGAAAGTTCGGTTTAGACATGCCAGTAAGGTGGAACTCAATTTATCTCATGCTACAAAACATTTTATCCTATAAGAGCACATTTTATGTTTTTATCCGCACTCACTATCATAGCTATGACGGTAACGCACTATTGACTGAGCAACACTGGTATGTTGTTGAGAAGCTAATAGCATTTTTGGAACTCTTTTGAAAACCACTTTGCTTTATCTGAAGTGTACTATTCAACATCTCCTTTAATTGTGTATCATATTCTCGCGATTGCGGGTCACCTGAAAGCTAATGAAAATAACATAGTGTTACGAGAGGTTGATGTATTATGAAAACTAAGTATTAAAAATATTAAAAAGAGATTCTGTATTTATATGCATTTACATTTATTTTAGATCCAAGAGTTAAAATTAAAGGATTCACTAATGTTCTTTCTCTTCTTAGTGATGTTGTAGGTATAGATTATTCTGACTATTTTTCAGTTGTTCGTATTAAATTGTTCGAAGTATATCAGAAGTACGAACAAAAGTTCTAGGGAGTTTGCTTGTAATGACCTCCACCAGCACTCACCACAGGTAAGAAAACAAATATGTGGGGCAAAATTTTTCGTGCACTAAGATCCTCCAAAAGGTCAAGTTTCACAACATCAAGTGCTGAAGCAATCTGTATCAGTGGGGAACTACCAATCTTCCAAAATAACGATCTCGTGGATCACCATATAAAGGACTTCAACATTTTGGGATGGTGGCATGAGCACAAACTTACATATTGGATGCTACCCATATTTAGCATAGGATATGTTAACTGTTCCTGTCTCAAAGGTTTCTTCTGAATCTGATTTTAATCTTTCCGGAAGAATATTGGAGGAGAAAAGAACAAGTCTCACGAGTGAAATAGTGGAAATACTTCTCACAATGGAAGACTAGGAACAAGCTGATGCATGAGTTCAACACTCCGTGAGAATACAAAGTTGGAATGCGCTTTCAACAATCTTTATCTAGACGACGACACTTCTTAGAGTATCGATATACATTATACCTTTTTTATTTTTTACATGTATTGCAGAGCTATAGGTTGTACTCTCTTTTTCTTTATAATGTTTTCTCAAGTTGAATTTTTACTGGGCAAAGTTTTTAACGAGGCAGCCATTTAAACATTAATAAAGCTCATTAATATATTTCTACAATTTATTTTATCTTTTTCAAACTCTACATATTTTTTAAATTATTATATTTTTCATATTTTTGGAGGTGAAAACAGGCTAGCCATGCCGACTTGGCCTGTTGGGCTAAATAGGCATCTGCTGGCCTGGTACAACCTGTCACCTCGTTAGGTCATGCTTGGGTCGCCGCCTTGACCCACGAAGCGACACAACATGACTCGTTTAGACTGATAAATTAAGTGGATCTTGTCTAATAGACTGTGCCGTCTATTTGACCACCATTAGATTGCCATTTTGAACAGGCCAAAATCAAACAAAAGTGAAATGGCAATCCTTGATATTGCCACTGAACCCCCCAAGGGCACCTCACTCACAAAGCCAGCTCACCTCAGTCTCTCTCACACTCATCACTACACTGCTCCTCCCCACACTCCCAAGCACACACACTTCCCCCACTCGCCACAATGCGCCGCCTCCCCCTCGCCGCCGCCCTGCTCGTCCTCCTCCCCCTCGCCGCCTCCGCCGGCGGAGGCAAGGCGGCGGCAAAGGCGCCCGCGGCGCCGCCCGCCCCGCCAAACATCACGGCTGCAATGGCGAAGGGCGGCTGCAAGGCGTTCGCGGCCCTGGTCGCTGCCTCGCCGGACGCGTACTCCACGTTCCAGTCGGCTGTGGACGGCGGCGTGACTGCGTTCTGCCCCACCGACGACGCCGTGAAGTCGTTCATGCCCAGGTACAAGAACCTCACCGCCGATGGCAAGGCGTCGCTGCTGCTGTTCCACGCCGTGCCCGTCTACTTCTCGCTGCGGAGCCTCAAGTCCAACAACGGCGTCATGAACACCCTCGCCACCGACGGCTCGGCCAAGAACTACAACTTCACGGTGCAGAACGAGGGCGACCAGGTGACCATCAAGACGGACGCCTCCGACGGCGCCGCGCGGATCAAGTCCACGGTGTACGACAAGGACCCCATCGCCATCTACGCCCTGGACACGGTGCTCGAGCCGGTGGAGCTCTTCGAGCCCGTGGAGGCGCCGGCGCCGGCGCCCGCCCCGGTCGCAGACGCACCCAAGGCCTCCAAGAGGGCGCGGCACCGGCACGTGGCGGACGCGCCCGGGCCGGCCGGCGACGACGCGCCGCCCGCCGACCAGAGGAAGAACTCCAAGAAGAACACGGCGGCCGGCGCCAAATGTCTGCGGTGGCTCGCCGCCCTGCCCATCGCCTTGGCCGTGGCCGCTGCCTTGGCTTAGGGGGCTTCCTTTTTCGAGGTGGATCTGTAGGGGAGGTGGTGGTGTGTCGGCGGGTGGTGTCAGTGCGTGTGCCTGTGCCTGTGCTGTGAGATTTGTGTTTCTTGGATGGAATTGGCATAAATTTGTTTTCTTCTTTGTTCTTTCTTACTCCATTGATGTTACTTGTTCTTAGTATCAAAAATCGATGTGGTATCAAATATATTTTGGATCTGAATCCGGAAACTCAAAATTAGAAAAGCTGATGTACATTCCACAGTTATCTGCTGTGGTAATAATTTTGGGACGATGGGATGGATCTCTCTCTCTCTCTCCGGGAACTGCAAACATACTAAGGACATCTCCAATGGTCTGAGTCAGCTGGTTATTTGCATGTACACATCAGCATAAATTCTATGTGAAGGAAAAAGAGTATGCAAAAAAAATCGAGTCGGCTCTTCCTTAAGCACTAGACTATAACAGAAAACGAGGTAGTCTCTATAAATGACTGTGTGTGCATGTAAGTATCAAATAGCTATCCTTATAGACAGTCCTTTGTATGCTAGCTATTTGGTTGATGATGTGGAAGTCTCCTAGTTAGTTGCTAGCTAGAACCATTGGAGATGCCCTAACATAGGATATGTTGCTGATGTTTACCTAAACTTGCACACAATTTAATGGGTTTGTTGAGGTGAGCTTGATGCAGGCAGCTACAACTGGGGCAGCAGCTGCAGTGTTTTGTTCCAACGGCAGCGCCCATGAAACATGGCATGAAAAAGGTAAACGGGTGTTGCTTGAATTAATAAATGGGAATTGCAAGTGAGACTTGCGGCTCTAGGGGCATATATTACTCCACTTGTGCTGTCGGTGGGCAAGTTGTAAGCTTTGGTGCTCCATCTTGAGTGATAGCCCGTACGAACGACCACAGATTTATGAGGTAAATTTTGCAACGCTCGTGGTTCTGCACAAAGTTATGATACCGCATCGGAGGTTATATCGGCTTGTTTTTCGAGTGATATATTTCGGTACCGGTCTATACTGATATGCTATTTTGGATTTTAATATAATAATATAAGTATATATTTATTTAATTATATGCACATCAAATATCACTTATAATATTATTTTAAATATATATTAGTATTATCAAATATAATATATAGTTTAATAGATAATATTATCAATTCTGCCAGTACCAACCAATATTTGACCGGTATCAAAGCCAGTATGGTTGGTATCAATCCATTGTGACCGGTATTGGTCGGTATTTGAGTTGGTATGGTATTGGGTTTACTTTGTATCGGTTCAGGTGGCGGTACGGTACATATCGACTGCTACCAAAACAGTATTGACAAATTTGGTTCTACAACCAGAACTTAAGCACTGTTGCACGCTACGCTACTGTCGAACACGTGTCGAACCGAGAGAGAGCTAGATTTTTAAATTTTATTTTTAATTTTCAGAAAGCTCATAAGCTTCAAAAATAATTAGAAAATAGCAAATAAAGTTCAAAACTTCAAAACAATTCATAGAACTTCCTGAATATATCTTGGACTTAGAAAAAATATTTCTAACTTAAATTTGCTGTTTAAATTTTTACAAAAATACTTTTTAACTTTGAAATTGATTTTAAAATTTTAAAAAATCATAGAAAATCTAGATAAATACCAAATGCTTTAAAATAATTAATTTGAAATAGGATTTTTATAGAAATTCAAAATACCCTTTATTTAATAATATTTTATGTTTTTTATTAAATTACTTTTCAAAAGAAAAGCCTTTTTAAAAGCTAAAAATAGGCAAATAAAATCTTCAAAATTTTAAAATTAAATAAAAAAGTTTCACTAATAATTTTAAAATAAACAGCTAGGTTGTATCAAATGCTCAACACTAGCGATAGTGACTGTTCCCATCCTGGGTATGCCTCATCCCTAAAATGTTCCCTTCCCTGTCCACATTTTCAATGATGGATTCAACTGTTAGGGAGTCTATGGCCTTTCATGCTTACGAAATCCATAAGGGCGATGACCGTTACGGGTCACTCCCACCAATCACAACAAAAATCCAGAATTTCACATACCAATCCAAATGCCACACCAGAGCTAAGCAAATTAGTGGGCCAGATTTATCCCATAACTAGACTTATGGTTGCACGATTTATGTGTAGAAAAGAAAAGCACAAGGATTCAATCCTTACTCAACTCAAGCAAGACAACTACACCTCGTGCAATCCCTGTACAACTATTCAAAAAGGGCACATGCAATCCATGCATGGCCCATCTAGAAATAACACATGCAATTCCTACATGATCAATACAAAAATGACATGTGCAATCCCTACATAACAAATCCAATATATGTAATTCCTACACCGGTCTCAACCAACCACTCGCTCGAGTCTCCACCATTTTAGAAAATATTTTCTTGTTTCCAGTGGTAACCCATGTTACCATTACATTATCATGTTTTTAAGTTCAATTCGTAATGTTTGTATTGTATTTCATTCATTACTAGAGTATTTCAAAGCGCAACTATAAACAATAATATTTAACCAATGGTGGAGTTATTATTATTATAAGTATCCTAGGATGACATGGTAAGGAAATATCAATGAATCAAGGATAGAGAATTCTAGGTATCAAGTATATAGTGTAACTAGGCAATCAACCTTTAACATAGCATTTAGGTAAATAACCATAACAAGTATGCATTTATACTTGAAAGCAAAATATTTGTATTTGAAAATCTAGATTCAACATAATCAATTATAAGGACTTATCTTAATCAAATGTGGCTAGGTTGGGATCTTGTTCGTCAGCGATGAATGTATTCGAGGCATCAAAGTCTATAGATGCAAAATCATCCACATTAAATCCAAAATTCAAATAAAATACAAATGAATTGTAAAAATTATGATTTCGGTGTTGTCGTAAAGGTTTCAAATCTAGATAAATTTAGAAATAAAAATCACTAGATTTGGAATTAAAATGGTAAAGTTATGGCCTTTCAAAGTTTGACATGTAGAGAAAATCAAAAAAATCTGACAGATGGGCTCGACTAAATTTTTTTCTTGTTTATTTTTACACGTTAAAATCCTATGGAGGTTGACACATGGGTCTGAGAGGTAGTGACGTGGTCCGCATGGACAGTGCATGAGCTGATGGCTATGGGTGGGGCCTCTATGTCAGTGTCTCAATGGTTAATCTGAAAGCTAAATACATTTCTTAATTTGAGTAGGAACTACTGTCAGTCACTTATTACTACTAATTAAATAATAAATGCTTTCTTACCTGTTAACTAGGAGGGATCCACTTGTCATTGAGATAGAGTTCCACAACTGGAACAGACGAGCTTTGGTGGCAGTCCTTGCCATGCTCGCTAGTGGCAAGGGAGCACCGGGGGGCTTGGCTGATGGACAAAATGGGTTGCGGGTTTTACATGCTAGCTACAGACGGTGGAATCGATCGACGAGGTGCACTGAAGCAATGGCTCGTAGGAGATGAGCGGTGGGACACGCGCGGCTAAAGGATGATCTCAACACACAGCGAGGTGGGAACGACTCCTTTGTGTGCTAGGCTAAGGATTTAACCACATGACTAAGGAAGTGGCTCGAGGATCGAAGGTCATCATGGTTTGGCCGATGTTGAGGGGCCGTGCGCGGTGGGGTGGGGTGCCGGTGCAAGGTACGAAATTCACACTTAAATCCTCAAATTGATGTTGGATTTATGATCTACACTCCAAGGCGATACTAGGATCCAAGGCGATGCTAGGGGTTGATAATTGTAGGGTTGGAGACAGGCTCTACCGGTGGCATGACTATGCACGGCGATAGCGATGATGCCTAGCCAGTGGCAAAACTCGACATCTAGGGTGTGCATAAGCATCTACACCCTAAGGGGGTTCTACTGGTGTCACTTAACCGACGTGGGGTACTAGGGTGAGGCTGCCCATGGTGGTCAGAGTTGGGAATGAAGGCACCACGGTAAGGCGAAGCTACCATGTGCTAAGGCCCAAATCATCTAACCTAATAGTCTTTACTACTCCTAGAACACAAAGTGACGTGAGTATTTACAAGCTTAGGGGTCAGGAAGGCGAAGCTGGGAGGTGTGAGAGGATGACGAGCTCGGTTGAGTTCTGTCGAGGGTGGTGGCAATGGCGTCCAACTTAACTGTGGGGGAACAAGCGAAGGTAGGGTGAGCAAACTATAGAGTAGGTCAAGACAACCTTGATAGGCATGTTGGCGACGGCAGAATTCACTAGTGGAAACTGACGGCCGAGGTTGAAGTTGACAACTCGATTTGCTTCAACCGAAGGTGAAGAGAGGGGGAAAAGCTTGGGGGAAGTGCACAAGGATTGAAGGCGCACTCAGCGACGCAATTAGGCACGACTTAAATAGAGGGGGGGAGAACGAGAAGAAGGCACTCGGTCATGGCACGAGCATCTGAGCGGTGTGGCGTGCAATGGCTCTGGCGCACAGATGGGACTACCTCGCGACGACGCAATGCTCGAGGCAGGCTACATGTCTTCAATGTTGGCTTCGCGAGCTTATCCTGGTGACACGTAGAGAGAACAGGCGAGAGAGAGAGAAAGGGATGGGGGAGAGAAGAAGAATAGTGTAAGGGGTGCTGATAGGTGGGACTGTGGGCCTTGGTTGTTAGCGACGCCCACGAGAGAGAGAGAGAGGGGTGAGGCCGGTGCGCGATTGGGCTAGCTCAGCTGGCCCGCATGGGGAAGCTAGGCTGGCGTGAGCGAGCAGGCTAGCGTGGGGGCAGAGTGAAGACAGGCCGAGCTGGCCGATGGGTTTCAGTCCAAAAGGGAATGAGGGAAAGATTAAATATTTAAATTTTAATTCTGGCCTTGAATTAAGTTCAATTTTGCAATTTGAATTCCAAGGGGTATTTGCACACAATGTTTTTTAACAAAAATTCCTTAGCATCAAATTGACTTTTAGAAATTTTGAAATCACCTTTTTGGGCCAAAGAAATTATTTTGAAAATCTTAAATTCCAATAAAGCTTTAGGAAAATATTTAAAAATGCACCAAAAAATTCAGAAATTCATGTATGGTCTAGTTTGAGGCAAAACTGGGCTGTTACAGGAAGAGTAATGGTCCTGATTGGCGCTACTCCCAGATTCAACACACCCTCTCCTGTTTCACTAGATACGTTCTCCTGGTAATAGTCGTCTATTAGTGAAATCGAGACATTTCGACCATATTACTTGGGCCTGTAATGTAGAACAATGTACCGGTATATCAAATTTTACTCCGAAAACATTGTTTTTCTGATCGAACAGCTGGGAGCCTAGGGCATATACCCCCAATTGCACAATGACATGAAGAGTGCATTAACAACAAGACAGCATGCACCCGATCCGCTCCCGGACTAAGTCCGGGTCCGTGCGTCGGAGGAAGCCACGACCGAATCCTACGTGAAATCCACACACCCCCCCCCCCCCCCCCGGCCCCCAACCGCTCGTTACTCTCTCGTAGACAAACAGACGACCACCACGTACCCCGCGTGCTCCTCGTACCACGAAGACATCACAGCAAGCTGCATCTCTCGATCATCAAGGCGCTGGTAAGCACCAGAGTTATTAATGGCTCGCGCGCTGGCCATCGTCGTGCTCCTCCTGGCCGCCGTCGAGGACAAGGCCAAGTCCTCCGACGAGCTGGCGCCGGCGGCAGATGCGCCCGCCGAGGGGCCCGATGGGCCGTCTCCCGCCTTGGAGCCCTCGGCAGATGCACGGGCGCCAAGCAGCAGTTCTGACGACGATTAATGAACGAGTCGCCGCCGGAGATCTACGAGTGAATTATCGGAATGATCCGTCGAGAAAAATGACAAATTGGAGCTCTTTTTTTTCCCCCTTCTTAATAATGTACGTGCTGATAGATTGGGCGCGTGACACTTGTTAATGTACTCTGCGTTGGAGCTGTGAAACAATCGGCGACGTTAATTCTGAGTAACTCAATTTCAGGAAGCATTTGCATGTGGTACTGTGCGATCGCCATCACTTAGAACTGAACTGACAGCTGAGAAGAAGATTTTAGGAGAATAGGAGGTACGTAAGCCGATGCATTAACCAATCGAAGTGCGGATACATCAACCAATCCAAGATCTCTTCACTGGCCCACTGCCTGACATTGTTTTTTATCAGTATTTGTTGGATGAAATGGCTCACTGCCAAACGTTTTCTCCAGCCGAACCCTCCCTCTTGCCTTTTCAACACTTGTTCCCCAGTTCCTCTGATCTGATACTACAACCAGATCAGAGGTTAAGATTTTCTGTTGGGCTCAGCCCGGGGTGAGTTGGTTCTCTCCTTCCCTCGCATAGTCGGATGTCCCGCCCAATTCGTTCCCTCGCTTCGGCCCAGTCAGGCATGCGAGAATGCATGGGGGCGTAAGCCGCGTAACCACAGCGTATGTTGCATCGCATGTCCAACGCGTGGCGCGGGTGGAATCGCCAATAGCCTCGGCGTCAGCGCTCGGCACGCACGGCCGCACACCTATGCACATGCCGCCATTTTCGCCTCCTGCCTTCTCCACCCCCCAGCTACGTATAAATGCACCGCCTCGGCCACCACCTCCACCTCCCGAGTTCCAGCACCACAGCTTACGACGAACCAAACAACAATCCGCCACAGACAATGGCTCGAAGCCTCGCCATCGCAGTGATCCTCTTGGTCGCCGCCGCCGCGGTGGCGTCGTTCGCTCACGCGGCGAAATCCCCAGCCGGTGCGCCAGGGCCAGCGACGAAATCCCCAGCCGGCGCGACCGAGCCCGCGGCGGCGGCTGGCCCCGTTGAGGGTCTTGCGTACGTCGACTTTGTTATCAACGACCCCTCCGGTTCCCTCGCCCCTACGTCCTCGAAAAACGGCGGCCCTGACGGCCTCCCGATCGACCCGACGCCGGACGGCCAATTAGCATGATAGCGGACTCCATTTTTAGAAACACGCTCCAAAGTTTCCGCTTAATTTAGAGCCACTTCACAGTTTTCCCCACTGTAACTGATTGAAGGGATATTAAGATAATTCCACTTCACAGTTTTCCAAATGTTTCCGTTTGATTTAAGTTTGGAGAGATCTCGAACCTAAGTTGGCTAAGTAGGACGTCATCACTCTAGCCATTTTTTCAGAAGAGTTTTTCTCTGTACACGTAGGTATGACATGAATGAGATCTGCGTCTTCCTTGTACTCTCCTAAAGAAGATATATATATACGAGTGGTTCCCCCTCGAAGTAACGAGTCTATTATTATTTTGAAATGCTGTTGGTTCCCTATGTATGTATACCTATGACTACCACAAAGAGATAGGTTCTTCTGAACTGTCGCTTATACTTTTTGGTTTATAATTTTTGAATTATAGATGTTCGTGAGATAAATTATGAAGACAGAGACAATCATAAGTAAGTTTGGCCGGCACAACTAAAGTTAATACAGTGTGTACTACAATTAACTAGTAAATATTGCTTCAAAAAATATACCATTTGAAAAGTAGTTACTGTAGGGCTGTACATAAGTTATAAGCCATAAGTGAAAAGAATCCAACCCTAGAATGTGTGAATTTTACATTATCTTCTCACTAGTTTTACAAGGAATTGTTTTAACAATTATATTCCAAACAATACATAGGACTTCTCTTGGAAGCAATGTAAATCAAAACACAGCAGGTCCAATATTGATTTTGTATTTCGATTTACCGGTTTATCCTAGGAGGATACTATAGACCTAAGCATTTTGTGGGCCAGGTCTGGGTCAGGCTCGCTGACAAAAAGTATGGTGCAATCCAACTCAACAAGGTATTAAAAGGATAGTCGGGTTCGGGAAGCCCACATATTTTCATGTTGAAAGTAAGTAAATAACCACATCAGGATTAAGGGTGCCACTAGTAGGGCGGCTACCCAAACCCAACTTCATCCATGCCCATTTTGCACCATAATACCTATACCTAATGATAGGAACACCCAATAGGTTTGGGCATACCCATGGGTATGAATAAGACGAGAGAGAGAGAGGAGATGGATTGGTCTACCTCGACGATGACCTCGGTGGTCAATGACATGGGTAGTGGTTGGTGACACAGGGCGGCGTGGTGGCTTGCCCGATGAGTGACAGCGTGTTAGACAGTGCAGGAGCATGGCCCGGTGAGCCATGGCGTGGGTGCTATGGCCGTGAGGAATTGGATCGAGACTGATGCTATATGAAGAATCGCATTTTGGAGCTTACCAGCGTGAGCTTGGCGGTGATGGTGATCCTTGGTCGAAGTTGGGAAGGAAAGGATTTGGGGTTGCAATTAGATGCATATGCATGCTAGAGAGCTACTCGGTTTGACTTTATAGCGCGTTGAAGGCGGTGGCGACAATGGTATGGCCATGGCGGGGATAGCGCGTGGACATCGACGTGGGTCGCCGAGGGGCTTCGGTGAGGTGGTGGTAGTGTTGGCACCTATGGTGGCATCGCGAGACGCGCAATGTATTTTTGGCATGGGTACGCACACTGGCGGGGCGAATTGAGGCAAGGATGTTCGGACTATCTGAACACGACGACGATCGAACGACCGAGAAGTGACGATATTCGGATGGTCCGATGATCGAACGGCTGAGGGGTGGAGATGTTCGGACTGTCTGACTATGACATCGATCGGACGGTCCAACATCGATTTGATGGTCTGGAGTCGTGGAGAGGTTCAGACAATTCGAAGATCGATGACATGCGTCGCTTGGCAGTTGGCTGTGGGAGGTGAGGGGCATGTCTCTTTGGTGGCCGAACGGGTGAGGTACGATAGTGCACGAGAACCGAGGCAACAGCGCAAACCGTGGAGCGACGGAGCAATGGCTGAAGCTGAGCGAGACGGTGATGGGGATCACCAGCAGACGACATTCATCAACGAGGTTGGACCGGTCCAGTAGCGACACTCGGCAAACATGATGATTGGGCTGCTAGCCGAAGACAAAGAAGACGGCGGTAGCTGCGAAGGAGGCGGCGCACGAGCGATCTCGACTGTGGTGTGCAAAGGACTAGGGTGGTGGTGCGGCTTTATACCCGAACGCCAAGGATGGCCGGGTCGCATACGGCATAGAGGCCGGGTCAGAGATGGCGCGGAGTCCACGATGGAGACGGCAAGCGGCAGCGGGAGTCCACGAAGGACACGACGGAGGAGTCCAACTCGGGGATGAAGAACAGTAGCTGAACCGCTGAATCAACGACGCGTGGCTCAGGGAGGAAACAAACGACCGAGATTAGACAACACTGATAAATAGTGCTCAGGCAAGTTCAGACCGGGCGAACAACGCAGCTGATCGAACGGTCTAAAAATGATTGTACAGTCCGGATGGGTATGAACGTTCAGATGGTCCGAACAGCAACTTTGATCGTACGGCTAGGGACGTACGGCTTGCAGTGGATGACTGATGCGCGGCAGCGATAGATCAGACTGGTCTGATCGGTGCGAGAGAGTTTAGGGGATTTTTCAATTTATGAAATTGGAGGAAAATAAAATGAACTCTAGAAAATAGCAAATAACTCCAGAAAAACATAAAAAATTCTAAAACATTCCTTGAGATATAAGGAACCCAAATAAAATATTTTTTTGACTAATGTTAATATTTAGTTTATTCATATTAAATTCTTTTAATTATTAAAAGTTTAATTTAAGTTTGTATTAATTCTAGAAAAATTTAAATAGTGAATTTTAAATCCTCCCGCACCACGCTAACATCAGCTTCCTTTACTATGGTGGCCGTTTGTTCGACCACCGTTTCTATCTCTTCTGTGATTGCAGGCAAAATCGTGAGAGATTCTCCTGTAGTATAATTTTTGTTTGATGGAGACGCCGAGTTGCACGCCACAAAAGTAAGACAGTTTTCCGATAAAATATGGAAGTGAAAAACCATGTGCATGTCTATATGTGTATTGTTTTTGCTCCCTTGATTTTGAACTTAGTAGAAACCTTTTCGGAGATCAGTTTCTTTGACTTTCTCTCTTCGACTATTTTTGGTCGGATAGGGATACTCTGGTCACACCTGGTCGAGAATCTTAAGCAAGAGTTTTTGCTGCTTGCTCCTCTTGGCTCTTCTAACAGTCGAAACCAGATTTGACTACCTGAAGAGCTGACCCCTCCTCGATCATAAGTACTGCTGTTGCAGCAATTTTTTTCATAGAAGGTATGAAATCCTTCCAGTATTCTTTGTTGAGTTGCTTGATAAAACCTCAAGAAGCACATACTGAATTGGTTTTGGTATTATAGTAGAATGATACCTTAATTTTGGGAGTCGGTTGCTCAAATACAGTTGTCCCTATATCAGATGTAGCACTTATATCTGCAATGAACTTCTAGATTGGGTCAGTTTGAGCAACTAGGGGAAGAGAGGCAGGGGAAACAACGGCACACGAGCTAGCTTTTCCCTTGTTAGTAGCTCTAGCCAGCTGAAGCCTCTTGGCAGCAGGAGCGTCTACTTTCTCTGTCATTTTTCCAATAACCATCAATTCGACCCCTTGATCATATTAACAGTTATTCACGTCTACATTCTAAAAAAAAGAAGAATAACATTTAGTCGTAAGTTTTTCTATGAATATCTAATTCTAAGTTTTTCTATGACTATCTAATCATAAGTTCTTCTGCGACTATATAGTCCTAAAGGGCAAAAATCAGTATTTCAATTGCCTTTAGACGTTCTTCTCTTTCTTCGGTGGACACATCTATAAAGATATGTGGAGCCTCCATTTCTAGTGATGGATCCTTCTCGTAGATATTTCTGACCCGAGAGTCAATCTCCTCCAAGTCAAGATCTGATTCATTTAAACTGGAAAGTTAGTATATAATACTTAAAATTTAAATCTACCACTACGAGTATTGCTGCACATACCATTTTCATAGTCTCTAGTAGCACCAGCTACACCCGAGTACATCCCACATGGGATGAGCTGATCTCTTCAGAGGGCTGATGTAGCTAGTGGTGTAGTCCTTCACTACATATCATCCCGTAAGTCCCTTATCCCTCAGTTCCTTAATAGATGAGATGTAGGGAGCAATCCTGGTAGCGTCCTTTGGGACTGAATTCCAGGATAGATTCTTCTCGGTAGCATTTCCCGTAAAGGAATGACTGTCTTCACTGGTGATCTTCTAGTAGAACTACCTCTTCTTCCACTCAGGGCACGACGACCGGTGAACATCTGGATGTATGCCTCCGACTTCTCGATGTGAAGCTTCAATCTGCAACTTCCAGCGATTCCGGTTTGACAGCTCATCTCATGATAATACCGGAACAGCTTCAAGTCCGCGAGAATTCCCAAATACGCTTCACAGAGATATACAAATACACTTAGTATGGTAATTGAGTTGGAAACCAGATTCACCAACTCAACTTCGAAGTACTCGGGTACCACTATGAGAAAAGAATGAGCAGAGAGATGAAGGCAGCACTCACAAAAGGTCTGGAACACCGGGATTTGTCCAATCTGCCCCAATGGCCAGTGTTGTCCGGTGGCTTCAATTCATTTCATGAATTTCCGTGGTAGGATCTTCTCAGCCTCTTCCAAGGCGTTTAGCTTGGGCCGATCCATCTCCGACACCGCCCAGTTGGATAAGAGATTTGTCATTTTCCCGATTGGATGATTTGGATCTAGAAAAATGTTAAATGAGGAAGATGACTTGTTCATCAGAAAACGTAAGGAGGATGAAAATGATTGAGAGAAGTGAAGCAGAAAGGTAGCTCAAAAGTGGCCTTTTTATTGAAGCATCCGTTACTCGTCTCAGGAGTTGAACAGTTTTCTCAGGAAGCGAATGAGCGGACATAATTATGAGAGGTAATTAAAAATTCTATTTGAAGTCTATCTGTCTTCTCAACTCAAACGAAAGTACCTTTCTATCCAAGCGCATTCCTAATCGAGAATTGAAAAGACAATACTTTTAATCATCTACGACTCTGCTTATACAAGTAAGTTTTTTTCATTTGAAGTTGAAGAGCTAGATGACGAGGATATAATAATCCTTTATTTATTACGTCGTCATATTCTCCGAATATACCTCTTAACGATAAGCGAGAAATTTCGTAGAGTAGTCATAAGTCTTACTGTGACTATTTCATAGTCATAAGTTACGCTACGACTATTTAGTCGTGAGTTCTGCTCCAACTATCTAGTCGTAAGTTCTTTTATGACTACCTAGCCATAAGATCTGCTATGCCTATCTCGTCTTAGAATGTGCATTTATGCTTAACCGCACACGATCTTACCTATGTCTTTCTGATAACAACCGTCCTAAGTCAAACGGCTGTCCATGTCTCTTTGACAATAACCACTCTCCAGCGGTTAACTCTTGAAGTATCAAGGCGTCTTTTGGCAAGAAACAACTGCCACCATTTCATCGCCGATATGAGGGGGTGCGATGAGGTCTGGAAGGAGTGCTAGATTTCTTTTACTGTCCACACTTGTAAACTTTTTCTCAGTAATAGTAACACATAATGTAGGGTTATTATTCTCTCAGGAGAAGACTCGAATCTGTATAAAGATCCTTGTGTATTTACTCTGTATGATCATACGAGGGTTTTAAGAGCTTCCTGAATCCAAAAAATCATACGTAAGATCGATATTAAATATCGACAAAGCCTTTTTGGAGTTTGTATGGAATCTCTCCTTTTTCATTCAAACTAGCAGAATTTCCTATGCAATTATGATGCATATGTTTAAATTTGAAAATAGAGTTTCGTACGTTTGTTCCAATTCCAACAAGACCATCCAAGTAGTTTATGCTGATTCCTCGCCATCCATCTAACAACAAATACCACCGAGGAGACATCTCGGCCGTTCGATCTCTCATCACAAAATGGAACCATAATCCCAGCGCTTCCCAGCCCAGATCCCCTCCTCTCGTGTCCTCCCCTTTCCGATTCAAAAATTTCGAACTCCTTCCTCCATTGGCCACTCGCCCACTCCGCCTCCGCGCCTCCGCGCGGCCCATAACCAAACCCTAGCCTCCGATCACTCCCAGCCTCCCACCCGGCCGCCATGGAGGAGATGTTCATGCAGGTCTTCGAGCGCCGGGACTGGGTCAAGGCGCAGATGCGGCAGCAGGTGGTCTCCTACTCCCAGTCCGTCGCCTGCACCCTCCTCGCCGCGGGCCACAACCCCCCGCCGTGGCTTCTCCCGCCCCCCGCCGTCGCCGTAGTGACGCAAGGTCCGTTGGTTTCTCTTCTCCCCTGGTGCGTTGCCTTTTAGTTGCTGGGGTGGTGTCCTGGTTGGTGTTGGGCTTTTGCCTCGATTCCGCCGCGGGACCCGTGGATGCGGAGCACCTGTTTCCATTTCAATTTAGGTTTCGATGTGCTAATCGCTGTATTCGATTAGGGCCTATTAAGAGATGTCCGCGTTCCCATGGATGGACAAACTATGGGAAAAATACCCCGAGAAAAGTAGTATCAATTTGAATTGCGTCTCGGTAGACGATTTTAAGCGGCTTGGGTGCACAAATTGTGGCGTTCTAGTGATGAAATTAGCTTGCGGTGGATGAGGTGGTGCCTACTTTGCATTGCAAAGTTCGATTGTAGCTTGTTTGACCGAGGTACGGTTTGCTCCTTTTAGTTCATTGAACATTATGTGAAGGATCATCTTTGGATCATAGTGCATGTAAAAATGACATGGCGATGACATTATTCGTGTCATTGGCTTTTGCACTTGCTGCTTGGAGATGCTGAAGTTTGAAGATCAATTACGAGTCTATGAGCCTATGACAGAGACCAGATGGGCTATCTAGTGGTTACTGAGATATTTTCTTTTTTCTTTTTTGGAGAAGAGTCTACTGACAAACAAATCATGAAGTTAGGAAAGAACATGCATTGCAGTGAATTAAGATATGCATTGCATTCCTCTTATTGCTTAGGATGAACTGGCGTTTAAACAGCCAGTTTTGAAAAAAATAAATAAAAAATGATGTTTTGGCAGAACATGACAATGTAAGTAGTGAGAGAAAAAAACTTTGCTGTGATTTTTATCCTTTTCTGATCTGCAGTCTTTTCTTCCCCATTTTTATGCTTGTCCATATGTGGCTTTACAAAACAAGAATATCAACTCTGCGATTTTTTCTTCAGGAAATACTCTAAGAAATCCATATCTAGATCTTGCTGATCAGAAAAATGCAGATGATGTACAGCATGCACTGCCTGAAGCCCATCAGAGGGTCGAGCCAAAAACACTTGAATTTGATGGTGTCAAACCAGGCAGCTTGCATATCCCCAAATGTTCTGAAACAGTTAATCAGTGCCAGAAACACGTGTCTGAAACAGTCCATATTGAGTTTACTGCCACACATTCTCTAAATGAAGACCCATCTTCTACCAATTCTCTTGAAGTACCACATTCTGTTGTCAGCTCGCTGCTTCAAAAGGATAAATTGCACTCTGTCGAAGCTAATTTGCATGAAGTACCTCATTTTGTCACTGATTCTCTTGAAGGGCCAACTTCTATGACCAGCCTACTGCTTGAAAATGATTCATTGCAGTGTGTTGAACTTAATTTTCTGGAAGAACCTGACTCTATGACCAGTTCACTGCCTGAAAAGGATGCAATACAAATTGCTGAAACTGATTCTCTCGAAGGACCACATCCTATAACCAGTCATCCGCTTGAAAAGAATACACTGCACTCTAATGAAGTTAATTTTCTTGAAGGACCCCACTCTATGGGCAGTCTATTGCCTGAAAAAGATCCATTACATACATCTGAAACTGATTCTCTTGAAGAACCACAGCCCATGGCCAGTCCACTGCTTGAAAAGGCTAGATTGCACAGTGTTGAAACTAATTTTCTTGAAGGACCTCATTCTATGGCCAGTCTACTGCTTGAAAAGGAAACAGGACACACGTCTGAAACCATTTATCATGAAGGAATTTATTGTATGGTCAGTCCACAGCTTGATAAGGATCTATTGCACACACTTGAACATACTGAAACATTAAGAGGACCCCACTCTATTGGCAGTCTATTGCCTGAAAAGGAACCAACACACACGGCTGAAACTGATTCTCTTGAAGAACCACTGCCCATGGCCAGACCATTGCTTGAAAAGGCTACATTGCACTGTGTTGAAACTAATTTTCTTGAAGGACCTCATTCTATGGCCAGTCTACTGCTTGAAAAGGAAACAGGACATGCTTCTGAAACCATTTTTCGTGAAGGACCTTATTGTATGGTCAGTCCACAGCTTGATAAGCATCCATTGCACACACTTGAACATACCGAAATATTAAGAGGACCCCATTCTATGGTCTGTCTATTGGTTGAAAAGGAACCAACACACACATCTGAAACTGATTCTCTTGGAGAGCTGAATCCCATGGCCAACCCACTGCTTGAAAAGGCCACATTGCACTGTGTTGAAACTAATTGTCTTGAAGGACCTCATTCTGTGGCCAGTATACTGCTTGAAAAGGAAACAGGGCATTCTTCTGAAACCATTTGTCATGAAGGATTTCATTGTATGGTCAGTCCACAGCTTGGAAAGGATTCATTGCACACAGTTGAAAATACTGAAACATTAAGAAAAAGTAGTTTTTCGAATAGGAGCATCACTGATATTTCCAAGATTCTTGAACAGCAGAGTTCAGAATGTCATGTACTGCCTCCTCCATGCAATGAATCTTCCCCGCAACCTGCTCATCTAGCTGATACTACTTCTGGGGCTCCAGAAATGCTTGGAATGCCGCAGGAGAATATGTTAGATGATGACTGTGGACGCTCCTCACATCCACTGGAGAACATGTTGGAAGATGACTGTGGACACTGCTCGCATTCAAAGTTAGGTGGTGCATTTAGCAGATGCTCCCTAGCCAAATCTGCTGCCGATCTTGAGAAGCCTCTGCCCAAGTCTGCCAATGATGGCAATGTTTATCAGAACAGCATTGTTTCTTCAGGGACAATGATTAATCACAATGATTCCAATAGCACTTGTGCTACAAATGCATTTGTATCTGCACAGAACAAGCCATCTCAGATGCAATCTTCATTGGCTAAACCATCTATAGAATTTGATAGGACTGGTACAGTTGTGGATACACACATGGTGTCTTCTACTCTGTTCACATCAAATGAGATCCTTAAAAAAGAACCAGTATTAGATTCAGTCAACAGCCATCCAGAACAGTCTGGTCGTGCTCAGGCAAAATTTTCGACTCAGAGTGAAGCATACGATGTTTCTGTTAGGAATATCTTGGATGAATCTGTGACACCAGGAGTTTCGAGCAGTTTTTCATCTAAGAATGCACGAATATTGCACACTGCAGAAAGGGATAGTACAATATCAGCAGACAAATGCTTAAGAAGCCTACAACATGAAGGTAATGTTTACACTTGCTTTCGGTTAAATGTGTCATTCTTATTTAGCGACACACTTCTTGCTTTCTTACCAAACTCCTGATCCTGCAGGGGCAGAACAAAGCACTGGTAGTCACCTACACAGATCGACTGCAAGTGGAATCCAAGCACAAGGGAATTCATCTTGTGAAAGGGGAGCGAAGAACTTCCAAGCAGATTATGTCCTGTATACCTCTTCTAGCACAATGAGTACACCATCTCTGGACTGTCAAGATGGCATTCATGACCAGCTGGAAACTAGAGCAGATCTCTCGGGGAAGCCACAACCTTCAGTTCGCTACTTCTTAAGTAGTTCAGGATCTCGTGAGTGCATTTCATTCAATTCGGAGGGAAGGAGCAATGCAAGTAACTGGAAGAGTCCAGTGGCACATGAAGTTCATGCAAGTGCGAATTTTCCCCCCGAAAGAAGTATGGCTAGCCTATCAGATGTTATCCATTGTAATTCTCCAAGTATGAAAGCTTCATCATGTAATGGCAGCAGTCCAGTAGAAATGGTTCCTCAATGTTCTCAATCACATTCTTTAGAAAATGATCTAGATGCAGTGACCAATTCTTCACCTAGCTGCTCTGATATTTTATCTGACGGTGATGGGTGCTGCGTAAGAAAGGTACATCTTTAGCAAATATATACTATCTTTCCTTCAAAAGTGTTAGATACATTCCTAATTGATGATTGTTGATCCATTTGAAAACAGGCCAAGTTTACATAAACCTGTCCACGATTCTACTTTGCACTCACAATTTTACTTAAAACTTAAAATTGTGTTCCAACTATTAAATGCCATCTGAAGCATACATCCAATGTGGTCGCATTGTATGTTTCATATGATATTACACTTTATGGTATCTAGTTTGTTGCATTTATTTTGTTTTTCTCTGGTACTGTTGTGTGGGGTTGTGAAGTGTTATTTTATAGGCAAACTTGTAAGCTCTAACGTGTTTTGTTCTTTGTTTACAGACAAATTCTTGCTTTAAATATCCTGATGCAGATGTGAAAACTGCGACAGTAGAAGATCAGGTATTGGCTCAGAGGGATTATGTTGCATCTGAAAGTGGAGCATCCAACCCAGAAAATTATGCTTTAGATCAACACAGTCAACAGGCATGTGCTTCGAATGAATCAATTCAGGAGAAATCAAGTTATGACTCCAATCTAGAACTCGATAAGACAGGTATTGATTATGATCCAGGACAACCAGTGTCTGATGGTACTATTCCATGGCAAAACGGTGATAATTATGCTGACTGTGATGAAACCGTGCAACAATGCCAGAGGTTTAGCATTCCTATTCCATCTAACAGTCCAACCATCGAAGAAAGGGCATTTGAGGCATTTTGTGATTCCACAAAGTTGGTCAACCTGAGCTCCAATCTCTCTGTGAAGTATAAGATGAACAGTAAGATGGAATCATTGAGTGGTGTTTATCAGTCATTAGCAGCTAGGTTTGAGAAACTTATGAACCGATCTTCCCTCGATTTTGTTGACACTAAACGGTGTGATCAAAGTTATGATACAAACAAATTGGGAATGTCTGGTAAATATAGTTTGGAACTTGATGGCTCCTTTCTGATGCCCAATGCCCTTACTTATGCTTCCTCAAATGCTAACAGTGTTCAAGGGGATAGTGAAATTCCTTTGACCCCATCAGTTGAAAAGTATAGCGTGGAAAAACTGTCAGGAAGAACGGGATCTAGTTCAGAGTGTATGGGTTCTATACCAGAACCTGCATGCTTCCGAATTGATGAAGATAGCAGCATCGCAGAAGAAAATGAGAACCAAGATAAATTACCTGGATCTCCTGGTAGAAACTATTCGAGCCAAGGCCTGACGGGCAGAAAACCACTTGAGTATTTTACTAGCTTATATCAAAGCAGAGAAAAATCTGCCTCTTTATCCACAAGATATGTGGATGTAGGAAGGCTAGACTTGAAAACAGCAAAAGCTTACAGTAGGGAGCCTGATCATCATTTGCATCTCAGAATTGACCAAGTCATCAAGGACACAAAGGAGAACCGTACTCCTTTGATTAGGAAAGAAGGAAAAGTGACACAGTCCCTCCACGACAGAGCAAGCAGGACTGGAAGTCTGGGTAGCAAAAACGAAAGGCACAGAAGTGAAGCAAATCTTGAGAAAGGATGGAAACCTAGTAATATTGTCACTAACATGACATCATTTATACCACTGGTAAAAAAGAAGCAACAACCTACAACCGGTAAGTCTTATCTGTTTACATTCATTTTTAGTTCAAAATGCATGTTAAACCCATTATGCTAATGCAATCTTGCAAGAAGCTAAGATCGTAAACTCAAAGGCCTATAAAATCACTACACTTTTCACAAATTTTGAATGTTTGTCATCTGAGATCTCAACAAATGGAGCTTCTGATTTGTAGTGAAAAGAGATGTTAGAGTGAAGGCACTCGAGGCAGCTGAAGCTACAAAGCGTCGTGCAGAGAAGAAGCAAAATGAGCGTGAAATGCGCAAAGCAGCTGCAGAACTAGAGCGTAGAAGACTAAAGCAAGAGAGAGAGCAAAAGCAAAAAATTGTGGAGCAGAAGAAGAAAATGGATGCAGACATTGTTGCTAGGAAGAGGCAGAGGGAAGATGACGAAAAGAAGGAAAAGGAGAGAAAAAAGAAATGTATTGAAGAAGCACGGAAACAACAAAAGCAGCAGGTGGAAAGAATGCACGCACCAAACAGCGAGAAAGATGCTTGTCGGAAGGATTCTGTGAGTGAGCATTACAACCTGTATTGCCTTTTTTAGATTACCATAAAATCTTTGTTTTGTTTTTCAATCGATTTAATCATGGCAGGGTGACAAGGAGCTGGGGAAGGATTTAGTCGGAGTGGTGAAAAGTCAATTAATACCTGATGAAAGGACAGAATCTGTTCTTAGATTTATAGCATCTGAAAGCAACAAGCTGAAGGCTGTGGTTGCAGATGGGAGGTCTGATAGTTCTGGACTTCAGGTGCAGGAAAGCTTGTCAGACGATGTTGATAAGGTATACTCTTTCATTAATCTAATGCAAAGAACCTTCTTGTGTGTCTGTGTACAGTAATGCTGATCTTTCACCTTCAATTGCTCAGTTGCTAACATATCATGTGCTCCCAAACTTTGAGCACAGCTGAAATGTTGATTAGTTTTACAAACTTAGTGTTTTAGAGCAGCTATTAGACAGCTTCGTTTACTCTAAGTGAAGTGTAATGTACCGCATGAACATATAAAATGCTGTTTGAACCTTTGGATGATATTGATTACTGTAATCTAAATATTCCCCCCTGTGGTCATATATCCTTCGATAACTTGTAGAAATGTTCAGGTACACCCATCAGTTGCTTAATTACAGCTGGATAAAACTACAAGCAACTACAACATGGGCTATTTTGATTGCTTTCATTTGCCAGAATTTTTTAGAGATCATAATGGTTTGAGAATTATACCGCTTATCATTCTTTCTGTGAATCTGGTGCAGTCCTATGAAATGTCTCCTTATAGAGATTCTGATGAAGAGGATGATGATGACTTGGAGCATAAAGAGGAAGTAAGGTGTAGAAGGAAATTGATTCCATCATGGGCTCGGTGAGTGTTCTATACTTATAGATACAAGTAATTTTGGGACGTGGTACACAGTATCAAACTTGTGATGGGCCACCAATGCTCTGGTTCAAGTTAGTAGCATTTGTTTTCCTTTTGATTTTCAACATAATGCAAATATGATCTTTAACCTTCTATTTGATGGTATTCACCTCTTTTAAAACATACCTGCAATTTGACATTGCTGACAGAAACTGAGAATATTCATTAATGTCAATATAAGAAATAGGAGGACCTGTTGCTACTTTATGGTCCACTCTGATCATTCTCCTTGAGCCTGCTAACTGCATAGCATGCTGATTTTCAGGAAAGAATTCTTGGATAAAATCTTTTTATCCAATCAGAATTTAGACCCCAGAGAAATTTTTGCACGCAAGTGCTCTTTCAATTTTTCTGATGGTAAGCCCAGTTACACCATTTCCATTATGAGCATATCTGTTTTAGTTATTGGTGTGACTAAATTTGTAGTTTCCTACCTTTTATGCAGTTCTTCCGGTCCACATTCCTCAACGAAGATTCAATTAATTGGCTGTTTTACTTTTACAACCACTGTACAAATGATATTGCCGTTGCTCCTGCATCACTGAATTCCTTCTTTAGCAACGAGGTGTACAGGCTAATCTTGTTTTCACATTTCTATCTTTGTATGCTATATACAGCGGGGATAATGCATGTAGGACAAATATTGTGTTACAGTCCCCACTTTACCTCCGTCATTGATGTACATAATTTGATTTTGTTTACAAATTCAAGACCAACATTCTCTGATGCTAATATTGCTAAGTACAGGCTAAGCATGTATATCGTGATCATCAGAATGACGCCCTGCTGTAATGTACTTGAGAGGTTTTAGCTACTACTGTTCCTGTGGAATTGACCTCACGTTTTATTTTTTGTAGCAGGATATGTATTCTTCATGAGAACAAATTTGCACTGTTCCCCATATGTAGCTACTCAGGATAACCAACATGTCCGAACTATATTACCCAAGAGGAGCAATCCAAAGGCAATCCAAAGAGCCAAGTTTCTGCATGTACAGCTCGTTTGCTCAACCGTTAGGATCCAAATGGATCTGGGTCTCTTAGGCTAGAGACTTTAGCCTTTAGCTTCTCCTGTGAAAAAGACTTGCCTAATTGAAAATTTCTTTTCCAGTAATCAACAAATCAAGCTGTTCTGTTCTCCGACGCCCCAAAAGTAGGCAGACCATCTTTCCAAACAAATCTGATTTACAAGTTGCAACCTTGTCAGCACCATGTGATGTGTATGGAGATGATTAAAAGAGGGAGAAAAGGAAAGAGACATATCTGACCAAAAAAGCTACTGGCAGAGTATCATGTTAACTACACATTCATCCTGTTAGGATTAACGATGTATCTTCTTGCCTTCCTCCTAATTGCTATTTAAATCTGCAATTGTCTAACATTGCCACTCTAGAATCTAGATCCATCAGTGTTTATTTGTGTGCACTGTGCATCACATACTGCTGGCTGCCTGGCTCCACAAAGTTGCTATAATTTTTGTCTGAGTTGTAAGATGTAAACCTCACAATGTTCGATTGAGCTGCACCTTTGTGGCCTCTGATGTTGAATCTACTGTTGATGCGTTCTGTTCCTGGAAGTCCTTTATTCACACTAACTAGTTACATGTCCGTGCGTTGCAACAGATAAAAAAAATCATACTATTCCAATATATCGAGACACCATAACCAACCTAAATACCATGTAGTACAAGTCTACCAAAGAAAAGACAATTCTTTCATAAATTATTCTCATGGCTGCTCACAGGCATCCTCACTAGGTGAGCTAATGATCTTGACAAAGATGGACACAACACTGTACTCTACCACGATGTGAGTCAAAGTTGTCCTCTTGAAAGTAAAAAAAAACGTGTATAAACTAAAGAACATAAACCCTCTTCATAATTATTGAAACAAGTATTTCACGGAACCATAATTATTGAAACAAAAAATTTAGGAATAAATATTATGCTACAGTTATGTATTATGCTAAACCATGAAGGTGTCAGTGTTTTTTTGGTTCATTTTCATAGCATAATGGAAACATTAATTGTGTATCACTCATCTCTCATAAATTAGAAGTCAGATGAAAATTCAATACAAGATAGGTGAGATCAAGCTATAGATGATACTGCACAGGTAAAAGTCAGACAAATATTGCTATAGATGATGTTGCACAAGTAAAAGTCAGACACATATTCCTATCATTGGATACTTTATTACAATGGAAATTCTCTTTTGATGATAGACTTGTACTTACTCATCCTTATATTGCTGGATTTAACCCTCAGGAAACTGAAAAGCTCATTAACAGGGACTGACGGAGGATATGTCTGCTGAAGAGGGTCCTTCTTCTACCTAAAGAAGACACGAGGCATGCTCGTAAAAGTAAACAGAACAAACCAAACAAGAGTGTTAATTGAATAGTAGAACCCACTTGGAATTGCTTCGTCATCATCCGACGCTGATGTAGATGGTGCTACTGGTAGAGATGCGGGTAAGGTGGTGGGTGATGGAGACATGAGGAAGCATGCCGACAATTTCGAGCCCAACGAAGGCGTATAGGGATGGTGGGCAACCTGTATTGACTACCACGAGTACCTAGCCAACCAAGGGGAAGAAGTGGAGAGCGAGGAGGAGGAGGATGTGTAAACATCTAGTTCTGAAGATGAGGGAGATAGAGAAGCTGCTATGGGAGGTGTAGTCAGTGGTGTTATTACCACTGGCGACACTTATGTCTCCTGTAGATTGGACAATATCGTAGCGGCATCACTGGTTCTGCCACAGCTAGAGAAGGCACAGTGGGGCTCTAACAAAGACACTTTACTCTTAGGGCAGCGCTTTTCTAATAAGAATACTGCCCAGCAAGCCATTGCCAGATATGTCGTGATCATTAGTCGGATGTATCGGGTACAGATGTCCAACCCTGATATCTATATCGTCAAGTGTATGAATGAATCCTGCCCTGGCAAGGTCCGTGCCCAGCGGTCAAGGGGCGAAGCCATGGACTTCCAAATCAGGTGCTGAAAGATCACACATGCGAACTTGTTGAGCCACTTCGAAGACACCGCAACTTGACGTCCTCCTATGTTGCAAGCCTGATCAGCTACCTGGTCATCACAGATATTTCTATTTCATCGAAGCTTTAGCTGGCAGATGTTGTCAACATGGTGAGCTTCCAGGTTAGCTACAAGAAGGTATGGTGGAGAAATAGAAGGTCCTGGATCGTATGTATAGCACATACAAACATACATACGACCTAGTCCCAAGATTGTTCCATCAAATTACAGAATCAAATCCTAGGACATACATAAACAAGGTGGAGCGGTCGCATCACACAAAGGGGCTAAATTACTTCATTCTTGACAGAGTATTTTGGGCCTTCCATCATGCGATCGACAGGTTCAAGTTTTATCGTCTCATACTGATGATGGATGGCACCTTTCTATCTGAAAAGTACAAGGGCAACATTTTGACCACGGTTGCCTTCAATGCTAATGACCAGTTACTCCACGTGGTATTTGCAATTGTGGAGAGTGAGAACACAGAGAGCTGGCTATGATTCCTGTCGAATGTGAAGCAGGCAGTAGTTCAAGACCGTGCGGATGTGTGTGTCATCTCAGACCACAATGCTAGGTTGCTGTTCACGCTGAGCATGATGCATAATGGGATGGATCCCCCATTTGTGTGGAATGACCTAACGAACCATTGGTACATGATACATCTCATGGTGCACTTCCATACAAGATTTCGAAGCAACGGGTTGATGAAGACATTCAAGAAGCTCTACATGTAGAATCAGAAGCGGAAGTTTCAGGCCGTGTGGAAACAGCTCGATGAGGACACCAGCAAGCATGCCACGCACTCAGAAGACAGCAAACTAGGGGTAGCGGTGGGCAGATCCGCGAGAGTTGGGGAGTTCACGCAGTGGGTGAACATGCACGCGCCCGACTTGGAGAAGTGATCTCTGTTGCACGACACTGATAGTGCAAGGTACATAATCATGACGACAAATATGTCCAAAATGTATAACAGTATCTAAAGACGGTACGATCCCTACCGATCAGCTATATTTCGAGCAGCTCATGTTGTTTTCCTATTGAGCTGCTTAAGATCTAATCCGTACTCGCTGCATGTTGCAGTTTTTAAGAAAAATCCTGTTGGCGCTTAAAAGGATACAGGGCAGTTCGTTCGCCCTGGCATTGTAATTCCTGTCGGGTCGACATAAATTGCAGCTGATGCTTCTTTCTTGATCATGTGTGGTACTACTGCAGAAGCACCTGCAATTGTGACATGAGTTCCAAGTTCTTATTAGCTTGTGGTCTTGTTATGGTTTCGATGTTAATTTCTCTAATGATGTTGTGACATGAGTTCCAATGTTCACGATTCGTCAGTTTATTTTCCTTTCGTTTCGAGCGATCCCAGGGTGTGCGACCAGATCGATGGAACATGAACTACGGGGAAATTCCTGTCGCAGTCTCACATCTAGGAGATCCTCGCCTGCTCTGCTCGGGCGTACGCAAAGTTGGTGTCGGCCCAAATTATCCCAACCCATGCGCACGCGGCCCAGCGCACCTAGATCACTGGGCTGCGCGTCGTCCACTCCTCATTTGCGCGGTCTGGCATGGAACGCCGACTAGGACTACAAGTTGATCTCGAAAGAAAGGGTAAATAGTCATGTTTTATATAGTAGTTTGATCTTCTTTATCTATATGTTTTATTATGTATTTTTAATTTTTTAAAATTATGCATGTACCATTTTTGGTTCATTAGTCTATATACCATATAATCTCCTTATCGTATCAACTATCATGTTGTTATCATTATACTATATCCAAAGTTCCCATCTATGTATGAATTCCCTGTTGCATCGCAATATTACTTACCTTTGTACTTACGAATCATTGCTACCTCAATTGCTTTCACAAAATTCTTCAAAAATTTATCGCACTACAATAACATACGATGATCATAAAATGTTATTGAGAGTCTAACAAATGTCATACTCTTAATAATCTACGAAAAATCACAAACAGACTAACCTACATTGTCTGCTATTTTATTTTAAAAAACAACCTACAAACAAAATTTGCTAAATGTATTACCTACAAAAATTACCATTTACTCTCCTATAATTATTTCTATCGAATTAATAAAATTACAATATTATTATTTTAAATTGTCCAACCGTTAAACGCTTAGGGCAAAATCACTCAATCAAATTGAGCGACTAGTAACTAGTCGTTCCATGGTTGGGCGACATAGGCTAGTCGCCCAACCATTGGGCGACTTAATTATGTGTCGCTCAACAGTTAGATAACTAGCCCATGTTACCTAACCATGAGTAACATATGGTTATTACTATAAAAAAAACAGACATACTACTGTAATTTAGAATAAAAAATAGAATTATTTTTAAAAAAATCAACAAGGTACTCTCAACACATAATTTACCACATTCAATTGCTGACAAACAAAGCATATACAGCACTTTGCATTGGCAAGCCATGTCTTTTCTATAACAAGTGGACTGGCCAGTGCAGTTCATCGATATATGTAGCAGATGCACATCGATGCCCGCGATCTAAGAAAATTTAACCGAGTCACATGTTGAACGATGGGACAGTTCGTCTTGAATCCTGAAAAGGATCTGTGCAGCTTGTCACATGCTATTGTAGGACAACATCAAGGCGGATCAAAGTTTGTCCCTAGCTTGTGTCCTCGAAGTTGTGCGCTGCTGTGCTAGTACATTGTTCTTTTGCAATTATGGTTTTTCAATACTGTTACATGCATCATGTGACTTCGCCACTTGCCACCACAAAAACTAGCATCTTTTCTTCCTCGGATCCAGTGCACTGAGGCCTAGTGTCACTAAGAAAAGAATGCACTTGCTGTAGTTGATGAAGAACTCGAGAGGACCATCAGAAAATTCATCCATCTTAATGCTCGTGTTGTATAGTTCAGTGACAGTGAGTCCATCTTGAAGCTGACTTGATCGTGGACTCGTTGCGTGCCCGGTGGCGTCTGGTGTTGCATTGGCATCATGCGTAAAGCGCACAGAAGTTTGACTTGTTGTGCCTTGCATTGTGAAATGTCAACACTCTCATCCATCCTTGACGTCGAATCATATAGAACCCACATGCACTTGGACAGGCCTCTGAATTCCTCTCCCATAATCGAGCCTACACGGTAGCTAGCTTCTCTGTGTTTTGCAACACAAGGGATCTGTTCATATATACACATAGCAACGCTACTAATATCTACAACATAAATGCATGCATGCTAGCTCCTCGTCTCAGCTGAGTTTAGATTGAGTTCTTTTAGGCTTCACGTTTATAGCTTTTAAATGATATATTTTTTTAAAGTTGAGTTTATAAATTAATTGTAGTAGACACTGTATCGATTTCAGTTATACCGGTTAAAATCGTATACGATTATCTTTTTTCATACTCTCTCTTAAGAATAACTAAAATTTAGAAAGGCATAAACTATAGAAAAAAAACCACTCATATATGTATATCCATTGCACATAGCGTGTGATCCTCTTGTTCTGGAGTACAATACAATATAATGAACACTGACCAGGACCAGCCGCTATATAGATACCCATTCAGTGCCGAGTACTTGGCTATTTGACCTATATATTCTTTATCCAGCAAGCACATATATATGATCTAAGCCGGAGTCTCTGGTACGTATGGTGAACTGTCATTGCTTTGTGATATTAATTGGCTGGTCCACGAAGGAAGCAAGCTTTTTACGGGGACCAGTTTTGCTTGAGACGACGCGTACTCTCGGATTGCTAATTAAGAACCACCGGATTGTGATCCAGAACTCCATGCCCATGGAACAGCTCGATGGTAGCGCTTAGAAGACTTAAAAAGTATGTCTTTTGATTTCTGTTATAGACTTTTGGTTACAATTATATTATAGCAGCTGTTATCTTTTTCTGAGTCAAATAATAATAAATTAAAAAACAGCACTATATCTTTAAGAACAATGCAAAAAAATAAATGACAAAACAAAAAAAGACAAAAAGCCAAAAAAAGGTAAAATTAAAAAACCGATGTGTTCTAAGTGATCTCTATCTTTTAGAAACCAGAAGCTGAAACTATTTAGAGCTAGGCGTTAATCAGCTTCCCATTAGATCTCATTTGAGTAGGTCCTCAAGAAAACTCAATTCTTTTTAATTTATTTTTCGGCTCACATGTAAGTCATAACCATAACTTTCTTGTACAAATCAGTTGCAAGATCTTTTCCTACCGGACGGTTAACCACCACATCAAATGCAGTCCTAGTCTCCGACTGTTCCTGCTGGGCCAGAGGGATTAATCAGTGATGAATCATGGCTAGAGCCTAGAGGAAGATGCAAGAGACCCAAGATTCCTTCTTGGCCAGCCGGAAGATGGAGAACGCAGCGATGGCCGATTGGCCACGGCGCGATCAACCAAACGCACGCGATCAAGCAGGGCGGTGCATGTCGTTGTTATACTCGGGACGGCACGAGCAAATTATTAATTAAGCAATATGTAGTGCCGATCGTTCTCGTATGAAATGCGGTATCGTATGAGGATTTTCGATAAGGTTTGCCTCCTATTTTGGCTTGCTGTAGTGGCTGAAATGATAGATACTCTCTTTGGTTGGGTCAGTATGAAAGCATTAGAGAATAGAGATTACCGGCATATGTATACCGACACCCTCTTCTTTTCCTTTTTTTCTAGACCCAAGAAGGCAAATTTTTTGAGTTGAGTATTAGATATTGTCTGAGTAATAAGCAACTGAATTTCGACCTTTTATATTGTGAGATATTTTCCAGTTCTTGGTTTTCTTGGTAAAGCTCCGGCAGGTAGGTAGTCATATTTTACCGTCAAAAGTTGGTGTCGCCTTAAAAAAGGAAGAAATGTTGGTGCTCCATGATATTTTGTTGATGTTAAGCTAGTTAAGATTTGTACTCTTGTTAAAGCAAAATCTAGTTAGATTTGCAAAGAGCATACTACTGTCATAGTGGAAGCCATGTACCAGATATATTGATAAGATATGACACTACGATTATTGGGTTAGGCTAGCAAAAACTTGCATTGATCCTAAATATAGCATCTTAGAGCTGTGTTCCACACAGATGTAGACCTGATATATGGCTCTTGATATACTCAAAAGTTAACATCTGGTGCTGTAACTTTGTTAGAGCCAAGCATATACCGATATACCATCGCGCTACATGAATTTAACTGTTTTTTTATCTTGGGGTTTGTGAAGTGCTATGGCTACATCAACTGTTTATTGAGCTGTACTTGATAATGTACATTTGTTAGTCATGTATTAACCAAGCATTAATAGGAGAAAAAGGCTTGCTCAAAGAGTCACTAGCAGTGCATATAAAAATCAGTGGTTGATTTATGCACCATCTTTATGCATTGAACATACTCCCTCCATCTCGCAATATAAGTTCTTATTTTTAAAAAACGTCATCCTACAATATAAGTCTATTGCGGAGATTAAATGTGTAGTTATTATAATATTTCTACTATATACTCTTACTTTAATGGTGAAAAAAAATGAGTGAATAGTTGCAGTATATAATTTAATAGGGGTACACATGGTCAAATGATATTAATTTTTTAAATTTAACATATCATTGATCTATGCGTATGGTAGGTTTTAGACTTATATTGTGAGGAAGAGGGAGTAGTAAGTAGCTGTTGATAACCATAAATCAACAAATTAAGTATATGTTTTCTAGAGGAAATTTAAAAGATGTATTGGAGATAGTTTTTGAAGGACCATATAAGAAGGTTTTTTTTAATATTGTGATGAACTATTGCAATGTTTCTGGAGTGTTAATTTGATTTTGCAAATATCGCACTTTGGTAGGAATGGTTTTGGGTACAAATTAAAAATTTTGGGATTTGAGTCATGGATTGAGTTGGACTGACCTAGATCATTGCATTAAGGTTGCATGATGCATGTTTTAACTAACGTGGGTCAAGTTGTATCTGTAAACGATTTCTTTGTCTTTGGATGTGTATAGTCGCTTGAAGTCATGGAGGAGTTGAGGCCTAAAACAATCGATGATATCGGGTGAGACGGTGAGCTTTAGCATGGTACGAGAAAGGCGGGAAGTGTTGAAAACGAGTTCAAACGATGGGATTGCACCATGTGGCTTGCACAGGCTAAGTGAGTCATGATTTGGTGGAACCGAGATGGGAGAGACTTGACGATACGTGTTAAGCTAGTGGTGCACCTACATGTGGCAAGTATAGCGATTGGTTGTGAAGGATGGTGATGATCGAGTCACTACTACAGAAACCATTATCACAGACGGTTCAAAAACGTCATCAAGACGATTTTCTGAACCGTCTGACTTTATGGGTCAGTGATAATCGAAGGTTATCACAGACGGTTTGAAAACCGTCTGTGGAGTATATATCACAGACGGTTTGTAACTACAAACTGTCTGTGATAGCTAGCATCACAGACGATTTTTAACAAAAAACCGTCTGTGATATAGCAGCTTATCACAGACGGCTTTAAATAAAAAACCGTTTGTGATAATGCCAGATTATCACAGATGGTTTGTAATACAAACCGTCTGTGATACGGAAATATCACATACGGTTTATTGGTAAGAACGGTCTATGATACTCGTTTTCTCCAACGCCTTCAACACAGGCGGTGTCCAAATTAAAACCGTCTTTGTTAATGTCGTTTACAGATGGTTTTGTCAAACCGTCTGTGATTTGGCGTCTAGTATTAGGCTTTCTGTAGTAGTGAGTCAACGAGGGGTATTTTTGTAGTTTGACCAAAATACCATAAACTATCTTAGATCAAAACCACGGCCCGTGGGCGACGCATTAGAGAGCCGTTTAGGTCAAGGTGGAGCTGGTTTGATCGAGACGGATCAAGGTTAAGGATTTAACAGATACGTGTTTATACGCTTTGAAAAGCGTGCATAAGTTTACATGTGTGGGGTTAATAGATTTCTCCCATTATGCTAGATGGATAGTATGCACTAAGAGATGGATGAGGCTGATTAGCCTATTTATAAAAGGGGACTGGGATGGAGATATACGGTGAACCATCCAACCTACATCTTGTGTTTTCTTGTGTTATGGTTAGGGTTTTGAGTATATGGTGTGCTCTCTGTTCTTCAAGGTGGAGTGGCTGTAAAACTATCACTCTCAAGTAAGTAATATATCAATCTTTGATGATTTTCATATCTATTTCTTGTTTTGATTGATTTGATCTTGTTTCAAATGGTTTTAATCTCTTTTCTTTCCTCCTCTTGATTTTGCTGTGCCAAGAATATGATTGAGATAGAGATAACATCTGGAGATCTATCACCTACCATCTAGGCACTTTGAGAGCAAGTTTATGAAGAAACCCGATTTTGTTTGATTTTGGTCTCATCGAGTGTTTTTTATTTCAATGGTTTTTGGGTAGTGTTTTCTAGTATTCTATCTTGCTGTGACATGTGAGAATATGTATATAAAGAGCTATCTTATTCATCATCTATCTATGAGTAAGTTATATTCATCGTTTGGGGTTTTGGTTTGATTTTGGTGCAGCCTTCCAATAAACTGAAAAAGGTTTTAACTTTAGCCATAATTTTCATGATCATTCATTGGAATAAGTTTACAATAACCTAGAGAAGATACGTGCAAACTTTCATGTCATTTGAATGTACGAATCAAAAGTTCTCTCGATTTTGGTTTTTGAAATCGTGCTGAAAATACTATTCATTCCCTGATTTTACTGTAGTAGCCGGTCAGACTACTCTTATACTAGCGGTCAGACCGTCCGGCCAGTCAGACCACTGAAAAGAGTTAGGTTCTAAGTTTTGTTGATTTGAGCTAGTTGATTTGTTTTTTAGTTGAGGATTCTATATTCTACACCTCTGTAGATGTCTGAGAATAAAATTTTGAATATTTGGAGAAAAAAATTTGAGTTGGCACCATTCACCCTTCTTTGTTGCTATATTCGGTAATTTTGTACTTCAATAGCTCTTTGCCATTATTAACCTTCTTCTCGTCATATATAGCTGAGCTATTCCTGCATAACCGTGAAGTGAAAGGGGACCAAAGAATTGAAGAGGAAGCTTTGTTGGGTGAGCACCCTGTTGAGTGCCATACACATTTGTTTCAAGCATAAGACGATAAGAACAACTACCTACCAACTACCTTTCTAGTTGTCATTTGGCAGGAACTACCAACACAGCCTCTAATTCTATTTTGGCTACATTTTGTAAAGTGCCCCATCCACAGAAAGCTTATAAACAACCAAACTTAGGTGGAAGGTTGGCAAGGAGTACTGCAATGGAGCCACCTCAACTTGAGCTCAGCAACTTGGAGGATCGGAATGCAAGACCAGACACCACAGATGAAAAAACAGGTGGGTTTCCCTGCCTAGTTTTTGACGACAATCTGACGAATTCTTCGTGCAAAGCAGTAATGCATGCTCAGCAGCCTGAAACCTGCAAAATAAAAGGATTTGTTTCAGTCCTGGTTTTCTTTCTTCCACTGATTTTTTTCACTGCAAATGAGACAATACTTGCTGTTCTGCTTCTGCAGATGAAGTAGACGACTGTCCAATCGAGGAGGTCCGCCTCACCGTGCCGATAACCGACGACCCGGCATTGCCGGCCTTGACGTTCAGAACATGGTTTCTTGGGCTCATCTCATGCGCGCTCCTTGCCTTCTCCAACCAGTTCTTCGGCTACAGGCAGAACCCTCTCTACGTATCGTCCCTCTCGGTCCAAATTGTCGTTCTGCCGCTCGGCAAGCTGATGGCCGCCTGCCTTCCTCGGAAGGTCTTCAGAATCAAGGGCACGAACTGGTCCTTCTCGCTGAACCCAGGGCCGTTCAACCTCAAGGAGCATGTCCTTGTCACCATCTTTGCAAACACCGGCTCCAACTCCGTTTACGCCGTCGGCATTATCACCATTGTGAAGGCGTTCTATCGCCGGGAGATCCATCCCCTTGCTGCCATGTTGCTCACCCAAACTACACAGGTATAACAAGACTAAACACCAAATTTGTCTCCAAGTGATTTCCAACTGGTGACTAGTTTTCTGTTCATATTTTTTTCTAACACTGTCTTGTGTTGATATGTTTATACCCAGTTGATGGGATATGGTTGGGCTGGCCTCTTCAGAAAGTTTCTTGTGGACTCCCCCTACATGTGGTGGCCTTCAAACTTGGTACAAGTTTCACTCTTCAGGTCTCTCTACCACAGCCTCTCCTCCAATCTATTTCTTTACCTTGAGCACCAACCACCATCTTGTTCTTAAGCTGTAAAAGTGTAAATAATGAACTGATCAGGTTAAGCTTTTGATTGATTTATGTGACACGCAGAGCTCTGCATGAGAAGGAGAAGAGACCAAAGGGAGGGAGTACAAGGCTGCAGTTCTTCCTCACCGTCCTGATCACAAGCTTCGCCTACTACATTGTGCCGAACTACCTCTTCCCGACCATATCCACCATCTCCTTGGTCTGCCTGATATGGAAGAACTCAGTCACCGCGCAGCAGATCGGCTCCGGCGTCTACGGCCTCGGCATTGGGTCGTTCGGACTGGACTGGGCCACCGTGGCCGGCTTCCTCGGCACGCCGCTGTCCACGCCGGCGTTCGCCATCATGAACATCATGGCCGGCTTCTTTTTAATCGTCTACGTGATCGTACCCGTCGCGTACTGGACCAACGCGTACGGGGCCAAGCGTTTCCCGATCATCTCTTCCCATGTGTTCATGGCCAACGGCAGCCGGTACGATGTGAACCAAGTCCTTGACCCGGCGACGTTCAAGTTCAGCCAGGCCGGGTACGACAATGTCGGCCGGATCAATCTGAGCATCTTCTTCGCGTTCACCTACGGCCTGAGCTTCGCGACGCTGGCTGCCACTCTGTCCCATGTCGCCCTATTCCACGGCAGGTAATGATAGAGTGATCGATGCCTCTTCTCTTTCGGTGTTTTTGGTTGCTATATATGTTTAAAATCATGGAGACTTTATCCTGTGAAAATTGTTCTTGGTAGATCGATATGGCGGCAGACGAAGGCGACTGTGCGCGGGCAGATTGGCGACGTGCACACTAGGCTGATGAAGAAGAACTACGCCGTGGTGCCGCAGTGGTGGTTCCAGGTGATGCTGGTGCTCGTCCTCGGCCTCTCCATTTTCACCTGCGAGGGCTTCGGCCAGCAGTTGCAGCTCCCTTACTGGGGCGTGCTCTTAGCAGCCGGCCTGGCCTTCTTCTTCACGCTCCCGATAGGCATCATAACCGCGACAACAAATCAAGTAAAGGCTGACACTTTGACGTCAAATAAAATTTTGTTCTCCATGATCAGAATCGTCAGATAACCGTGTGATATACTGATATCTGAACGTACTGATTTCCCTGTCTTGTTGAACAGCAACCTGGGCTGAATGTTATCACCGAGCTGATCATCGGCTACCTGTACCCGGGGAGGCCGCTTGCCAACGTCGCATTCAAGACGTACGGCTACATCAGTATGTCTCAGGCGATCATGTTCCTGCAAGATTTCAAGCTGGGCCACTACATGAAGATCCCTCCACGGTCCATGTTCATCGTCCAGGTGAGTTGATCGATCGATCGATCGATCAACTGATTCCGTCAGATGATCAGAACGTGAATTAATTCACTCGTAAGGTCTGTAAGAAATTTAGCACGATTTTGTAGTAACGGCGGTCGTCGGTTGAAATCGCAGCTTGTAGGGACCGTCTTGGCGTCGTCGGTGTACTTCGGCACGTCGTGGTGGCTGCTGGAGAGCGTGAGCCACATCTGCGACCCGGCGAAGCTGCCGGAGGGCAGCCCGTGGACGTGCCCCGGGGACGACGTCTTCTTCAACGCGTCCATCATCTGGGGCGTCGTCGGCCCGCTGCGCATGTTCGGCCGCCTCGGCCTCTACGCCAAGATGAACTACTTCTTCCTCGCGGGCGCCCTCGCGCCGGTGCCCGTCTGGGCGCTGTCCCGCGCGTTCCCGGGCAAGGCGTGGATCAGGTTGATCAACATGCCGGTGCTGCTGGGCGCCACGGGCGGGATGCCGCCGGCGCGGTCGGTGAACTACCTCATGTGGGGCGCCGTGGGCCTCGTGTTCAACCACGTCGTGTACCGGCGGTACAAGGGGTGGTGGGCGCGGCACAACTACGTGCTGTCCGCCGGCCTGGACGCCGGCGTGGCGTTCATGGGGATCGTGTCGTACGCCGTGCTGCAGTCGAGGGGCGTCAACGGCGTGAACTGGTGGGGGCTGGAGGTCGACGACCACTGCGCCTTGGCTCGTTGCCCCACGGCGCCGGGAGTCAGTGCCGCCGGTTGCCCTGTGCAGTAAGCAAAGCAGCCGGGGCGTCATCATCTGGGCATCTAGATTATAAATGCCAAATGATCACAATCAAACCAACCGTACGTATATACCGCATGCGAAGGCATGCTGTCGTGAATATCGTAAGCAAAGTTAGTAGTTATTTGTTCCTCGAAGACATTGTGGTACTCATGATCATTCTGAATATTCTGAATGATCATGATGTAGTTATTTGCCGTACTCTCTCTCTCTCTCTCTGAATGATCACGTATGTACGGTTCAATTTGCTCACCGAAACAAATGACCCATTCACGCATCATACCAGTTCTACCTTCTTACTAGTTACTAGTTCAAGACATTGCATACAGAGTGAGTTCGACTGACCTGTTACCTAGAAGTCCTCATTTCTGCCCCCAAATATTCACGAAATTCAACTCGTGCAATCGGCTAAACACAACTCTTAGTAAGATTGAATCAAAGGTAGATACACTCAATACACCCAGCTGGTGAGCTGAATGGAATGTTTCGGTTTCTCATAGCACGTTGCCTATGCACCTATTACTAGTGCTCACACAGAGAAACTCTGAAGGAACGAAACGAATCTGCAAAGAACTACCACAAATACCAGAATTCTATATCATCCCAAATAAAGCCGTCAACACATCTAGTCTGGATCACTACATAATATCTGATAAAAGCTAAAGCTCAGACGAGCTAGCAAACATTTACAGAATATTAAGCTGGGCTCAATCCTTCAAGGGTTCTAGCATGCAAAGTGCATCTACTGACAGGCAGCTAAAATCACATGACAAACTAGGAAACTTGTAGATAATATTAAGCTGGTTCAATCCTTCAAAGGTGTAGAGCATGTTAAGCTGGGATCAATCCTTCAAAGGCACTTCCAATCATCAATATGGGTGATATCGGCCTGAACCACCAGCAAAGCTTCCCCTATTCCTGTCAGGTGTACTACCAGATCCATAACCACCTAGTGCAGGATCATATGCCCCGCTGTACATAGCACCACCAAATCTAGAACTACTGGGGCCACCAAAGCTCTCGTCACCACCACGCCTGTAACCACTTAAGTTCGCTCCAGGGTAAGCTCCATCAAAACCTCCTCCATGTGACCCAAAGCGACTAGGATAACTTAAGGAAGACATGCCTCCATAGCCTCCTAATCCTGCATAGTAACGACCGTATCCAACACCATAATCACCTATCCCACCATAACCACTGAGACTACCACCAAAACCTCCATGGTTCCTATAAGGACCAAATCCACCACTGTTGTAACTGCTATAAGCACCGGCCAATCCACCATGGTCATCTCCAGAAGGACGGTCCCTAGAATCCCTACCATATGCTGATCTAGAATCACTACCATATGCTGATGGTGGTGGATTTGAGGATTTCTTTGGTTCTGCTTTCTTGATCTCCACCTACAAACAAAGCAAATGACCTAAGTTCTGTCAAATATAAACCTATGGGTCCTTGCTACCAATTATCCGTAAAGCATGATGTTCCATGACATTAGCACAGTTATCGATTTAAACAGAAGAAGGCAATTTCTTTTGGCAGACATTAGTTTACACATTTTGCACAATAAGAATACAGTGAAGGGGCTAACAATTGGTGACATTTCTGTAATGAACCGCACAAGACTCACCTTTGAACCAGCAAGATCAATCATATTTCCATTTGCTAACAAATCATCTACAACTTGCTCAGAACCAAAAACTATAAATCCAAAACCTCGTGAGCGTTTGGTTTGATGATCACGCATAATCTGGTGGTCTACCACAGTTCCATATTTTGCGAAGAAATTCTTGAAGTCATCTGAACAATAAAACATATGGAAGGGCCATCAGATCAGGACCAGTATAAAAGGAAGCAGACAATTATATTCCATACTGATTATACCTTCTGTCAGTGATGGGGGAAGCCCACCGACAAATATCTTTTTAGTTTTGAAATCCTTAGACTGCATAGAATCTTTTGGAATGGTTCTCTTAATCTCAACCTGGAAATTACAAAAGGCAAGTCTACTAAGTAATTTTCAGTACTGCAAAATCCTCGTAAACATAACAATGAAAACCTAATGACCTATGCACATGTAGGCAGCATCACAAGGTCTAAATTCACACGTTTCAACATACGATTAATCCATACACTAACATAGAACAGCAGATGTTATATCAGAATATCAAGGTTTCCTAATGAACGCACAACAGACCTGATGGGAATATGGAAATACTAACACCGAATATGGAAGATACATACATAAGAGTTTAGGCATTAACAGTACAACTATAACAGCTGAAGGGAAGAAATGCTTAAAAATCGGGCAACTCAACTCCAAGTGGTGTGCTGAGAACGAAACTTACTTGCTTTCCATTGATGACATGGATGTCCTCTATCACTTTATCAACAACAGCAGGGTTAGAATATGTAATGAAGCCAAAACCCCTTGGCTGAGATGTGTGCTTATCTTTCATTATTACCGAATCAATTATTTCTCCATACTGGCCAAAATGCTTCACAAATATGGCTGACATTGAAAATAGCAGCAACCAAATTAGTATTACAAAAACAAAGCTAACATGAGAATCTATTGATTATTTAATTGACTAGTATACATAATATAACTACAGAAATCAGATTGGTGAAAAAAAATGATTCAGTCATAGTGCTATAGATGCATGAGCTAGTCCATTATGCTCCCTTCTAGGGATTATTCCCCATGGATCAATTGTAACCCGCTAACCCTCATCAAGTACAAACAATATATCTTCAGTTACAATGATGACTGTGCAGAATAATTAAAAACGGTCACATAACAGAGTTATCTCTTATGAATTTGGATATTACATATGCCTAGAGTTATGCAATATGCATGACATAGATTGGCAATGGATCATGATACAACCGCACAAAATCTGCATTACTATGGAAAATTTGTACCGACAGAGGTTAACAGAATCAAAGAGATCAGCAATCACAGTACAGAATCATCAAAATTCTCATTGGGACGACACACCGACCACATCTCGGTATCTCATATTCATCACGGCACAACGCTAAGTTAGCAAGCCCCACACATAACGGCAAATTCCCAAATACCCACACACTGTACTTAACCAGTATGCCTACGGACAGCACCACAACATACCTAAATACAGATCGCAATACCATACAAGTGAATCGTGGTCAAATCACCAGATCCAACACAGATCATAACAAGCATCGCATACACCACCATAACAAGGGATCAAGAGAATTACCGGGTGTGGTGTCCCGCGGGAGGCCCCCGACGAAGATCTTCCTGCAAATCCAATCCAAACCGAACTGAACCAATCAGACTGCTAAACAAGGATCGACCGGAAGTCCACGATGAGACGGGGTGGGGAGGTGGGGATTTTCTCACCCGAGGCTGCCACTTCCGCCGCCGCCGCGCTCCTTGGGTCTCGCCTCCGCCTTCCCCATGGCCGCGCTAGGGTTTCCGCTCCGTCTCTCCGTCCGCCTCTGTGGTTTTCGCTCACTCGACGGTGCGTGCTCAGCGCTTGCTAGTGCTTGGGCCGCCTCGGTTTTAGGCTTTTATTGGGAGTTGTATTGGCTGCTCCTCGGAGAAACCTGAAACACCCGGCAAGCTACATTTTTTCTCATCTATCTTCCGCCTCACTCAAAAAATAAAACATAAGTCATAAATACAATACACAACTTATTTTTTTCACTCTCATCTCACACACATATCTCTCTTTTTTTTTTCACCCCTCACATGCTTATTCTAAAAATTACTTCTTTCAACTTACTACTATTTATTTTCAATAAAAAATCATCAGCCGTAGCAAAAACAAAATCAACCACAACCAGTACCAACAAGTAAGTTCTTTTGAGCTTATAGCTTGACTTTCTATAATAACTAATTTTCAAATGAAGTGTCTTTTTAAGACAGAATTTATAAGTCGATTATAGTACACACTGTGTCGATTTTATCTATATCGACTAAAATCATATGTAAATATTTATCTTTATACTTTCTCCCATAAACAACTAAAATTTAAAAATTTAAATCAAAATTTATAACCTATAGTCCAAATGAACCTGTCCAAATTTGGATCGCGGATGAGAAAAGAGGCCCGGATCTGCCACCTGGGCCGAACCGTGAGAAGCGATAAAAACCTCGTACACCGGCCCATATTTCAGGTCATTTCGGGGGCAGCGCCAAGACCACTTCGGCTCGTGGATTTCGGCTCCAAAAGAGCTTGTAGCCCATTAGTCACTTGAGATTAATGAAGCGTTTTTTTATTTTATACTCTACCATGGAACCACTCTATCTTATACAAAAGCCCCGTTTGGAACCGATGAGCTAGGCAAGAATTTTGGAAGCATGTTGTTCATGTGAAATTTACAAGGGAAAATTCAATTCCTTTAGCAATCGGCAGAAATTCCCGCTTATAGTTAAGTACTAAATTCTTTTGAGCTACGTACATGATCTGGATGATAAATCGATGTTGAGAACCAAATATATTAGGGGGCATTCTCAAAACAAATACTAATTAATTTCTTTTTGAGAGGGTGGGAACAATTGGCTACTATAGTAATTTTAAGACTCATAACCCATATGTCACAGGTTCCAATCGCGAACAATTAAAATGAAAAATCAACACAAGTAGTCCAACCAACCATTGTTGGTGAGAGTTATTTCAATCAAGACACCAGGTGACGGAAGCAAATTGTACGGGGAGGACCTCTTCCCTAGGTGACATGAGTTTTTGGCATATTTATTAGTGTTTTTGAATCCAAAATAAACACTGCGAATGATATGTTCACCTGACTTGTACATGCAGCTTCACATAAAGTATCAAATTGAAGACCTTGCTTCTAAACCAAGGGCTTGTAGTGTTCGTTCACCTGACTTGTACATGCAGCTTCACATAAAGTATCAAATTGAAGACCTTGCTTCTAAACCAAGGGCTTGTAGTGTTCAAGTCTATCTTGGAATTGCATGGTCAAAGACCACCCGGCATCGGAAGAGAATTGAGAAGAATGTCCTTTCCAGTTCATCTGCTCGCCTAGCATCAAAGCAGCTCTCGCACGCGAGATAGGAACATTCATCTCTCACAGTCCCTGTGCATAATGCTGAATGACTGAACCAGTACAAAGTAGGTCTACAAACCGTACTGACCTAAATACCGACTAATATCAGTCATACCGGCTCGATATCGATCAATACCGGCTATACCGACTTTAATACCTGACAATACCGACGGAATTGATAATACCGTCTATTGAACCATATGTTATATTTGATAATACTAATATATATTTGAAATAATATTACAAGTAATATTTAGTGTGCACATAGTTTAACAAATATATACTTATAAATATATATACTCGTATTATTATATTAAATTCGAAAATAGCACACCGGTATAGATCGATATCGAAACATACCATTTCAAGAACCAAATAGGTTTGCCTCCAGTACGATATTGACAACTATGTTAGATACACACGGACAACTGATTCATTTGTTAGATCAATTTAGAGTGAGCTTTGCAGATCCTGCAGTAGCTGAGGCATTGCAGTTGAATTTTTGCTGAACTCAGGATGCCAATCCATTTGTTTGTTTTATTTGATCAACTGTAGATGCACTTTGCATAGATTGCAGCATTTAGATACCACACGAGGGCTACCCGCAATAGCATGAAGTAATGAATTACAATGAGGCTGAGGCCTGCAATTTGTTTTGTACTGCACCTTTTATGGATGTATAGGATGGCACTATTTTTTTCTTTGTAGCATTTTGTTTATGGAATTGAGTCAGCTCAACTCTTTGTTCCAATGGTCACATGATCTGTACAAAAACAAAACTAAGTGATCCAATAAAGTTCAGAAGTTCACAAACAGAGAAGTCAGTAACCGCATTTGCTTGTGTTCATATGTCATTTTTTTTTTGGTCTTTTCTCCTTTTCAGTACGATCTAAAAACAGATGAGGATGGCGAAGGCTTACATATTATCCGAACCCGACACTGAACCAAACAAAACCGCTATGCTTTTAACCTGAAAAAGACCAAAATGTATTATCCAATCTGAGCAAAGCAAAATTGGACTCCGAGTCTACTACAGCATTTTGACTTTTGAGTCAAAGATTCAAACGTTGCTGGTGCAATTTGTGATCTCCAAGAATCCGATGACATAGGGGGGCCTTCGTATTACTTTTGCTGTTAATATTACTTTTGCTGATAATTTTCAGCTATGATTTATAGATTTTAACTGAAAATAAATAGTAATAGCTAAAAAACGATTTTAGAAAGTGAGTGCGAGGGTGTAAAAAGTGAAGAAGAAATGTTTGCATGTGATAGGAGTGAGGGGAATGATATGGGCGATACACCTGTAACTTTCTGTCTTATTCTCAAAACAAGACAGTAGCAAGAGGTGTGGAGAAACCACTTCAAAAAACTAGATGTTGTATTGACTTTTGGTTTTTTAAACAGAAGCCACATATTTCTCTCCATAGTGATGCGATCAGTTCGGTGCTTAAGATAAATCACTGGGAGAGTAATCATGCAGTACATTCAGCAATTTCAGTAAAACAGGCAATCAGCCTACTATTGGATAGCCACAGACTATCCGGCTACATGTTCGGTGGGTTTATTCCTATAGATTTTTCCGATGTAATTTGTGAGCTTTGAGATGATCGCACCATAAAAAAAAGAACAACCGGTCAAATAGACTACCAACTGATCAACTGATGTAGCATCCAATTAGGATATGTAATCTCACCAACTCATCCTATTATTAGTTAAACTAGCCACATATATGCGACGCCACATCGCGTTAACTACTATGTGGACCAAAGTAAAAGAAGTGAAAGTTCATTACCATGTGGACTAAAGTAAAAGAGATGACGTGCGTAATTTCGAAGAAATCACGAGACGTTATCCAGTAAAAAAAGAGTGGAGGGGCTTTTTTGAAAAAACCGAAGGAACTAAGAGCATATACGTAATTATGAAGAACCGTAGGACGTTATCTAGCAAAGAAGAGTGGAGCGATTTTTTCGTAAAAAACTAATGATTTTTTTATAAAAAAAATGAGAACTGATACGTAATTATAAAAATTTAGAGATTTTTTTTAGAGAAACCGATACGTGAACACGGTGGAAGGGGGGACATCAACCCCCCGATGCTATGCTCGACTAACTTACCGAAGACAAGTCACAGCATCTTAATCGGCCTTCCACCGCTAGAGCATTCCTCTTTTTTACTACCATTTCCTTTCTCTCTCTGTTGCACAAAAACTAATTGCAATTGATTTTTTTCTTTAACAACAATAAAATTTTTTGTCTCAAATAAATCATGGTAGACTAAAAATAAAACCTCCTCAAGATCAAAGAGACAAGAGTTTTAAAGACATATAAAGCTAAAATCATAAGCCGTACAATCTGATACATAGATTGCTAATTTCCATACATTCCTATCCAAAACTTAAATCTTTAGATACATTCTAATTCTTTAAGTCTATTTTAACTACTTTTTTCTCATTAATTTTGATCGACCTTTAACTTTTCTTATGTTTTCAGCACGTTTTAAAATTCCGCTCCAACCCAGTGCAGGTGGAATTTCTCAACGAGGAGTGCAAAACGGACGGGCGGTCTGAATGTTTCTTTTTCTTTGCAAAAAAAAAATTAATTTTAGTAATTAGCAAGTAGTAGTAGTGTAGTAGATGCTTTTTTTTGGCATAAAAAGGTATTTAAAGAGCATAGAAAAGCAAAAGCAGATCAACTTTTTTTGGCATCGATTTTTTTTCTTTCTTCTTCATCTCTTCGCTTTCCAAAAGGAAGCCTGTACACAGAAATGCTACATCTCCATCGGAGCACTCTGCAAATATTTACAAGGACAGCAGCAACACAAGAAAAAAAGAAAGAAAAAGGCCACTCAAAATGGCACTAAAAACACAGCACTAGGAAGGATAAGGCAAAAAAGAAGAGCACTAGAGCTAAATAAGCCTCAGATTCCTACTCGCACACGGCAGGGCCACCCCGCGCTGGCCCAGTGGCGGACCTGTAAATAAACGCGAGATCTCTAAATCCGGGCGGCGAAATGGGGGGGCCCCGGCGAGGGCGGCTTGTCGGCGGCGGGGAGGAGGCGGAGACGGCAGAGCGGGCACGTGGCGTGGTCGTAGTCGAGCCACGTCTCGAGGCAGGCGCGATGGAAGAGGTGCCCGCAGGGGAGCCGGTTCACCACCGACTCGGGCTCGAACCGGGCCAGGCAGACGCGGCAGTCCGCCGCCGCGCCCGCGCCACGCCGCCGCCCGAGCCGCGCCGGCCTGAAGCTGCTCCGGAACCTGTCCGCGAGGCTCGGGCCCCCGGCCGACGCCGTGGCCGCCGCGATCGCCGCGAGCTGGTCGTTGCCGTCCTCCCCCGCGGGCGGGACGGGGAGGCCGAGGAACACCAGCGCCGCGCGCACCAGGTCGGCCAGGATGGCGATCGACACCGCCGTGTTGTACAGGATGTAGGTGAGGAAGTTGTCCTTGGGCGCCGGCATGCTCGAGATGCCCATCTCGCCGCGATGGTCGGGGCGGCGGCAGCCGATCCAGCAAATCCTCGCGACAACCCCTCGGGCAATTCCGGAATCGCAGGCTGGTTCGTGGGATTTGGGGGCGCCTTGGTTGGACTGGATTGTAATTTTGGGTTTTCACGGAGAGATGGGGATGGTAGTGGATCCAGTGGGAGGAGGCGAGGTATTTATAGACGATTCTGGGCTAGTGTAATTTCCGTTAACGGGAAAGCTGTTGTTTTTTCACAGTAGTTGCCGTGGGAACTTGGGTCCGTTTCGGGTGTTAGCGTCTTACGATCGGTCGTAATTTTATCATTTATAAATGTAATAAATTTTGGTCATATATATAACAAAATACTTTAACAGAAATATCAATATTGCACTAGTTATTACTTATTATTTTATACATGAAATCAGAATATTACAGCAAAAAACAAGTACTTACCCCATGGCAGGCGACGGTGAGACCCTCGGGTGCGGCGGCGGTGGGCGGCACCTTGGATCTTGCGCTGGAGGAGAAGATGGTAGAGCTTGTGTTGTATGGATCCTCAGTTGGTCACGAGCTCGCAGTCATGAAGCCGATGCTCCCCACACGGAGTAAGTTCTATTTACCTGGTCACCAGTTATTGCCAACTTCGTACCAACATGTTTACTTTTCAGCCATTGTTTCTTTATACCTTAGAGATTTGGGCATAGAATCCATTGTACCGCTACCAAGTTGCCGTACCGGCTGTCTTCTTGTTGCTGTCATTAGATAAGATCGATCATGCCAGCCGATGAAGATAAGATCGATCATGCCAGCCGATGAAACCAAACATCCAAATGGTACGAAGCATTTAGAGCTGATGCCGCGTCACGTGGTGCATATACGTTGATATTTGTGAGTTGCCTGTTTGGAAATTTTAGGTAGTTTTTAATATTTATTGTAATTATTATCAGTTTAATTTAATATAAAATTATTCATATTATTGATGCAAGTGATATGAAATAATTTGATGCAGAATTTAACTAAATGAATTAATACTCGAAGTACCGAGGACGGCTGTGCTGCAATATGATAGACATACTTTATTGAGATGAAATCTACTTGAATTTAGTATGCATGTATATGTTAACCTTGGTATAATACGGGGTGGAATAGCTATGTTAACCTTGAATTTATTGAGATGAAGATCGGTTCTGCAGACTGTTGACCCACATGATCAGATTGGAATTGATCTCGTAAACAATCTGATCATGGTGCATGACTTACACACGTGTGCTAGGGATTAATACATTTTAGACTCATAAAACTAGCTTATCTGATCGTAGTTGGTGGTATAGTTTAGAAGTCTCATGATGTATCAAAAAACAGATATACCGCTTTATAACATCTGAAAGTGGAGTCTATAAATATATCTCTACTCTCTTTATTATATAATTGGGAGTGGTACCACGAAAAAAACAGATAAATAAATGGTATATGAAAAGCCATCGTAGAATCAATCGAGAGTTGAAGAAAACCCAACATTAGTATTAGATGCAGGTTTCTTCTCGACGCGCCACCTATAATTTTTCTTCGTGGCTAGCAAGGAACGAGGAAAACAATCACGTAGGCCAGCGTACGGATCGAGATTAGCTTTTCTTTCGCTGGACAATCGAAGCCATCCTCGGTCGGCGCTCAAACTCCCGTGGACGTCTCTCGGCACTTTGATCGGCGTGCACTATTAGATTCTCGCCGTCCTGCTCATTTGAGCTTCCGCTTCTGATTACTAACTTTTTAGTTTTGTCTTTGTTTGATTTTTGTTTTTGTGCAACCATGGTCATGTACGAATCTAACCGTTTTTCACCTTGGCTGCATTGCATTCGGATGATATTTTTTATTCCATGGAAACGAAAAATGACAGCCCCTCACCATCACGTTGAGGGGATGTTAGAATAACATTAACTTATGGATTTTTTACTGTAACTGGTTTATTTTTTATTGTAGTTGAGTTGATTTATTTGGCATAATTAAATTTTAAAAAATTAAAAATAGAAAAAAAAATGTTAACCTATACAGACATACAAATTATTACGAAAAAAAGAAAAAATCCAAAAAAATAAAAAAACTAGAAATAAATGAAATTAATAAATAGTAAAAAAGTAAGATAGAAATTAGAAACTAAATTGAACACGTATGAATGATATGGAAGCTTCTCCTATGCCTACGTACACACGCACAAGATGTTCGTTTTAGCGATGGTTTCTGATTTTTGGTTGAAATTTCACTGTAGTTGGCTTTTTTACTGTAGTTAATTTAGTTTTTTTGGCATAATTAAATTAAAAAATAGAAAAAATATGTTAGCCCATCACGGATAATGCAAATAATGCAAAGGAACCCAGGGAAAAAAGAAAAATATAAAAAAGTCAAAAAAATCAGAAAAAAAGGAATTACTGAATAGTAAAAAAAACTAAATCTAGAAGCTGATGTTAAAAATAAGCTGGAACAGCGGAGCCTTGACGGATGCTGATTGACTGTTAGATGTTACACGCTGCGCCCGTCAGAACGCTGGTTTGTCACGCGAGCAGCCGGGCGTCCTGTGGCCGCGGGCCGGATGCCGCCATCTGTCCCCTCGATCTCAAACCCAATTTTAATTGAACAAGATGAGTGGACTGAGGAGAGCGTCATCGTTGGGCTGAAGTGATCGACAGGGAGAGAAAAAAAAAAATCTGTGCAACGCGCATTTGAATTGAATTTTGTTCATTAACCTGTTCTATCGACAAGTACTTGTGGGTTAATCTGAAGTACATTGATCTTTGATCGGTCAAAACTCGCGCAATTGCGATACATGTGGAGCACCTAAGCTGTGTACACACTCGTATGGCGGAGAAAGAAATGTGATTGACAGACCGCTAATCAAGGGCGCAAATGCACGTACTGATTTAAAACTGACACTTGCAGATACTAATTTTCCTAAACTTTGCTTGGCGACGAGGGGACGGCCGTTCTTGCGGTTGAAAAAGTTCAAAAAATCTAAAAAACAAAAAATACTTAATAGTAAAAAAATAGAAGCGAAAAGTTAAAGCTGAAGCCGTTTTGAGCGGTGTCGAAACCTCTGACATGCGAATATGTTTGCATGATTTCCATGTACAAACCCGATTAAGTAAGGTTAGTGCTTGTGCCTTGCGTCGGGCAAGATACTAAAAACATGAAGTAGTGCGGATCAGACGCTGTTATAACGGTACAGCGCATGCAAGGAGGGATAAATTAGTCTCCAAGCGGTCATGGACAGGAACCTTAATGCGATAGCTTATTTAGAAGGTATTTCATAAGAATATCGTAAGAAACAATATAGGATTCCTGCGGAATTCATACTTGACGAGCGGGGCCACGCATGAACACGAAGGAAACCAAACAAAAGAGGCCAGTTAAGCAATTGGTGGTTATGGTTGATGTATTCCTTGAGCAAGATTTCGTTCAAAGATTTTGCTGGTATGGGCACATGTGGAGGCGCTAATCCATAATGGGCATCCGACGGGAAATTCAGGGGTCGATTCATTGGACCAAATTAGGTGCGCCTAGTGGACGTTATATTATCTTTGCTTTTCTATTTATCAGTGTTTTTATAAAAGTAGCCAAATAGCTAAGAAAATTGCCCGAATTTCTTCGCTTTAGAAGTACTCGAATTTTGATCACCCAATTTTGCCTTGCGATTCATGATCAATGTGGCTCTGACAACTGGCAGAGAGACTCCGGCAAGGTTAGAGTTAGGTTCATAGGAGCCCGGGTATAAAGGGAGGTCGGTGCGGCGGCGGACCAACGGTGGGTGGCGAGGTAGTAGTGGCGCCATCGGCACCGCGGGTTGGAGGAGGATAGTGGACAGTGGAGGTCGGCAGGGGTGACTAAACGAGAGTATTTAGGCAGCAAGGGAGGAGGGCGGTACGAGGGATTTCTCCAGAGAGGAAGAAAGTGGGGGTGTGGGGTGGTTCGCTGGAGAGGAAGAAGAAGGGCGACGTGGGAGGGAGGGAGACTTGCCAGTGGGTAGCGTTGACGCCGGGGACGGTAATGGCACGATGACGATGGTGGTGGGGAGGGCTGGTGGCTAGGGTTAGGAGAGGAGGGGAGGAAGATAAATATATATGGTTTGAAGGGAGAGATGGGATCCTTTAAATCTAGATCTAACAGCTCAAAATTCGAGACCCTTTGACAAAAAAATACATATATTCCCTAGACACCTCCATAAACTAACCCACTTCATCTAAAATAACAAAGATCGAAATGGATTATTTCAAGTAGAGAGGTGCTTCGCCCTTCAACACTATGAAAAGATTTTTAGAGTTGCTTTGCTTACATACATACTTCACACTTTGAATCATTCTTGTAATTATAGTTTAGAATTAAACTCATTTTGCTTAATCATATAATGGCTTCAAAGTTAACATGATATAAACGTGAATACCAACTATCATAAATTTTATTGCAATGAAAAACATTAAAAAATATTTACAATATTAATATCAATAATGGATAGACGGAACATGCCTCCGCTATTATAGCCTTTGCCGACAAAATTATCAAACTTTGTCAACATGAGCTTATTAGATTCAAAAACAAATTTTATTCCTTACCTACATAGCATTGATCCGCTAAAGAGGTTGCGAGTCATCGCAGGCATATACAGTGCGTCTTTGAGGATAAGTGCCCGAGGTAAGCTTCAGCAAAATATGTCCAATCCCACGTACTGTTGCAGCAGTTTCGTTCCCCATTAGGATGGATCCATCACATTCACTCTGAAATAAAGAGAAATATGATCGATCAGTACATATATATCTAGTAACACCTGTATCAATCCACCAATCAATTGATGGAGTTGCCATAAAGGCTTGAGATATATATTCTTCTGAACTGGAACTGGTCAGTGCGATATTTACTTTAGCCTTATGACTCTTGTGCGGATCGGGAGAGAGATCCCTGTCTTTACGATTGTGGCAATAGTTGGTTTTATGGCCAGCTGTGCCACAAACAAAGCAGACGATCTCTTCTTTCTTCTTCTTCATTTTCTTGACTTTGAGTTTGTTCTGAGGCTGGTTCTTGAACTTTTGTTTTCCACTGCTTGGAGCACTCTTGACTTCTATTTGATGAGCCTAGACTTGAGCCTTTTCTGCACCGTCACCGACTCTGGCACGCTCTTTGATATTTATAGCTGCTTATAACTCATTGAGAGTTAAGCGCTCCTTCATATATCGGCGAGTGATAACAAAGTCACGCCACAAAGGTGGTAACTTAGCCAGGATGACGTTTACTTGAAACTTCTCTGATAAAATGTAGTCGTACTGACTTAAGTCACATATATAGAGTTGTGGCTCATGGAGCTGCTTCATCACCGACCGTCCCTCAACCATCTTATAGTTCAAGTAATTAGTAGTTGCAAATGACTCATTCCCGTTATCTCCTTTAGAATACTTCTCCTTAAGTTCATCCCAGAGTTGCTTGGTATTTATAAAGTTAATGTAGACGTTGAACAGTCGGTTGGATAAGATAGCTAACAAACAGGTTAAAACGGAATTATTTGCATCCTCCCACCACAACATGTCAACGGTTTCCAATGGAACACCAAAGGATTTGAAATCACTCAAAATAATTTGAGATCAGTTAGCCAAAGTTTCATTTGAGCATACCAATACTTAAAGTTAGCACCGTCAAACACTTTTAGCTTATCGACATCAGATGAGGAAGCCATTTCTTTAATACTTGGTTTTCTAGATTGTTGTAAATATTGCGGTATAAGCAAATATTCAAATTTTACTCTAGCATAATTAAAGAACATTTTCAGCAATATATAAATGACAAAAATTACATATAAACATGTAATACTACCATGTCATTCATACTAGAGCATGTATCTAGTATATGAACAATAATACTGCGGAAAAAAGCATGCAAAGCATTTCCATTAACCAAGGGAAAATAAAATTAGCATAAAACTCAAGTTTTATATTAGTGATTTAAGAGATTGGAGAGGAGGATGAAGTGAACTCACTGCTTCGAATAATCTAGAGAGGAGAGAGAGGTTGCCTCTTATAGGGAAGTGGAGAGGAAGCGACGGGCTACAACCAAATGGCCGGTGCTGAAGCTGCCAGGCCGATGGCGCCTCCGGCGCCGCCGCCATTCCGCAAGGCTTGGCCACCCCAAATGAATCAATCTGGCGAAACCACCCGAACGGCACATGGATGAAGGCCATAGGCCTTATCTCGTTCTCATCTCTCTCTCTTTCCTTTTACAAATTGAAAATTTTTCAAATTGCCCTTAGAATCCAACAAGAGTTACTGTTCATGCTGTGCAGAGTTGGCCCGTCATACCGAGATGCCGGCCTAAGTACAACACGCCCAATTGAGCTGGACCGATACAACTCGTTTACTATTTATGTCATATCCTGCTATGTTGTGCCTACGCCGAGACGACAGCATCGTGTCTCAGGACAGCATGGTTGGCCTGATCTGTTTTTGGCCAATTCTAATTCGCACTACTGCGCTAGTCATAGAACTCTACGGTTGCTCATAGTCCATAGTTCCGTTGTCCATAATCTGATCACTCTGTAAGAAGTCATTAACTACAGATGATCAATATTTGATGAATCTGATAAAAAGAATGCTCCACCTGTAAACTTGCCTATTTTTTTTCACGTATTAATGGTCAAGCGTACTACTATCCTCGCTAATACAAATGTGCAACATGCAAAGGACATGTCAAAATTACTCCGGTGTACCGTGCAGCACCGTGGCACTCGGAGCAGTGGACCCAGCTCAGCACGTAGGTACAGTACGTAGGCACGAGCTCCCTAGCCACTAGCCAGCTACGTCCCCTGCTGCCGCGGTGCCATCGCACCGGGCTACTCAGAGAAAGCCCAGGAAAACGAGAGGCGAGGGGGGGCAGGCAGTCCCCCACCCACCGCGCTGCCCACTTGTCACCACGGCGACTCGCGCGGCCATGCCGCCCTGCCTACGGCGCATGCAACGCAGGGGTGGGGCGCACAAGCAACCAACCGGCTCCGCGGCGCGCGCAGGCGCGATGGGATGGGACGGGCGGATCACGGATGTTTCGGTTGGTGGCGCCCTAGCTTGCGCGCGTCGTGGCGGCTCCGCGCTGCGGGCGCGGCCGAGCGGGGGGCCATGCGGCGCGCGCTCGACACTTGCTAGGTAGCTGAGACGCCCTAATAAAGGCTATCCACGGTGAGGAATTTTGTCAAGGAAGATACCAAATCCAGTATCAGATCAAGGGTCTATTTGTTTCAGTTTCTGGCAGCTGCAGCTACTTTCAGAATCTACAGTTCCTTCAAACAGTCTAGATTTTCATCCGGATTCTAAGTAGCCAGAAGCTACAGAATCCAGAAAATGAACTAGTAGCCAGAAGCTAGGGTTATCTAGCTTCTCCAGATTCTGACTAGCTAGATACTCACCAGTTGCATTTCAGAATCTACAGCTAAAACAAACAGGCCCCAACAGAGGTTGGAAAAAGTTTTCATACTACTTGATATAAAAGGTTTTCTAGTTTGGACAAACAATACTTACTCCCTCTGGTCACAAAATAACGTCGCTCTAAAATACGTGTAGTCAAATCTTATAGATTTTAACCAAAGGTATTGTTTAAAATGTTTAATTTGGATATATAAAAATAATACGAGTGAATTTGTCATAAAAATACATTCACAATATTGTACTTTTACAGCTTGTTTTAATATATAATAAGAGAATTTAATGGTCAAAATGCATCTTATTAACTTTGAGAGGTTAAAAGCGCCATTTTTTTGTGATGGATGGGAGCAAGACAGAAGCCATAAAAACTTTCGGCTGGCAAGTAGGGCGGCGGCCCAAGCAGCCCTACTGCTATAGACACCGCTGATAACGCATGCCTATCTTTTAGCTTATGATTATCACATCATGATCTTAAAATAGTATTTATGCCAAGGTCATATGTTTAGTTCCAAGTGCAAGAGTTGCTGGAGTGGCCCACATTGAGTTGCAGGCAGCTTTAAAGAGAACTGATATTTTTTTATTTTTAGTTGCATCTGAAACCAAAACAACAAATAACCTGCAAAACCTACAGTAGGGTTTAGTACTGTAGATCTTTATAGGAGAGCCGAGTGCATTGCCACTTATCGTGATTGAGCCCACAGGTTGCTACTGGCTAGATACTAATTGTTCAAGTTTATAGTTAACTATAATCACAATACTGAGTAAAGTACGAATAGAACTACGTTTCATAATAGAAGAAAAAATATCTGTAAAATCAATATCTGGAATTTAGCTGTATCCTTTGGCAACTAATATTATTTTGTACCTAACTTCTTCAGTTGATGAAACGCCTTCTTTTTCTTAAAAATCTATTTACAGTTAATATGCTTCTTCTCAATTGACAACTTAATCAGCTCCCAAGTGTCATTCTTGTCAATAGCTCCATCTCATCATTTATGGCAGTCATCTATCTTTCTGAATCACTAAAAGAGATAGCCTCTGAATAAGAAGAAGGTTATGCAGTATCTTCAATTTCTTCTACCATATTTAAACAATAAGCTATAATATTAACTTCTTCAATCAATCTTTTAGAAGGTTGAATATTTCTTCTTTCTCTATTAACTGCAATAAAATGTGTTGGTTGCGCAACAAAAAGAAGTTCTGGAGTATTTTCCTTGTTGATATCTGGTATAGATCAAGAATCAATAATATGCTTCACATATAGGCCCTGTTCTTTACGGCTTCTAAAAGCCGCTTTTGACTTTTGCTACAGTAACTAACTTTTAAATGGAGTATTTTTTTTAAGATGAGGTCTACAAATTAATTGTAGTACACGTTAAAAAACTAATATCTGTATCATCAAAAATCACAAGCGAGTATCTCTCTTTCCACAATCTCTATCGCAAACAGCCAAAAAGCCATCAGTCGCAGCCAAAAGCCATCAGCCGCAGTCGGAAAGAACAGGCCCATACACTTGATTGCTTCTCAACAAGACTATCAATAGATGGTTTATCATGCAACATAGCAAACTTATTAAAAGTAACATCTCTGCTAATAGCCACTTTTTTAGTTTCAGGATTTCACAATTTATATCCTTTCACACTAGTTTTATAACCAAGAAAAATACACTTAATTACTCTAGGCTCTAATTTACCGTTGTTAATACGAGTATAAGCAGAACAACCAAATATGCTCAAGTTTGAATAATCTGCTGGAAAGCCACACCATACCTCAATTGAAGTCTTCTTATCAATAGCCAAATTTGGTGACCGATTAATCAAATAATAAGCGGTGGAAGTGGTTTCAGCCCAATAACTCTGAGACAATCCAGAGTTTGATAATATGCAACATACCTTCTTCATGATGGTTTTGTTCATGTGTTCGACTACACCGTTTTGTTGAGGGGTGTCTGAAATGGTATAATGTCTCACAATACTTTTTGACTTGCATAAAGTTGCAAATTCTCCTAGATAAAACTCCAAGCCATTATCGATACGAAGTTTTTTGACTTGCTTACCATTTTGTCTCTCAATCATAATCTTCTACTCATTCAATGTCTTCAATATATCTGATTTGTACTTAACGAAGTATGACCAAATTCTTCTTGAGTAACCATCAATAATGGTCAATATGTAGCTTGCACCTTTAAGTGACGGTACATGGGATTCTCTCTATAAATCAAAGTGAACATAATCCAATATGTCTTTTGTAGAGTGGGTTGCAGTGCTGAATTTCACCCTCTTTTGCTTGCTGAAGACACAATATTCATAAAATTTCAACTTGTCGATGTTTTGACTATCAAGAAATCTTCTTTTGCATAATTCTATCATTCTAACTTCGCTCATATGCTCCAAACGCATATGTCAAAGATTAGTTGCAACAAAATCGAATAATTTATTTGTGGCAACAAAAATATTACCTAAAATTGTAATATCTCGCAGATGATATAAATTGGCAGCCTTCATATTACCCTTCATCACAACAAGAGAACCTTTGGTGGCCTTTGAAACTCCACCTTCACCTGAATATTTGTACTCTTTAGTATCAAGATTACTCAATGAGATAAAATTTCTCTTCAAATTCAGAATATGACAAACATTCGATAAAGTTCTGATGATGCCATCAAATATCTTGATTTGGATAGAACCAATATCTGTAACTTTGCAAGGTGTATTATCACCCATCAACTGGACAACACACATTTTTGCTCCTTGGAGATGTGATTTGTTAGCGCGAAATCGCTTGTCTGTAAATTCATGGTCATGATATTAACTATGTGGCATTCATTCAGGCTACCGGGAGCCACCAGTTTATTAGTGGTGCTGATGAAAAGGTTTCCAGAATCTTTGAAGCTCCTTTATCATTTTTGAAGACCCTACAAGGAGCAACTTTGTTGAAACCTGACAACTCTGAGTATTTCGACAATGTGCTAGTTCTTGGAGCAAATATGTCTGCTCTTGGCCTTTCACAGAAATCTATATATACATATGGTAAACATCCGAACACCCTCATGGATATATCTCTCTGAGAAATAATGTTCCCCTTTGTTTATAACGACAAATTGTGGTTGTACCTAATTTAATTTTTCTGTGTTTTTTTTGTTTCATTTGATTGATACCTTTTGTATTGATGGTGTATTCAGGAGTAAAGGAATCCCCAAGCAATATTTCTAACAATGGTCCAGATACTATAGACAATTCCTAATGCAGTGCCAATTGTGTTTACTGAGCCTCCTGTCGAGGATTAACTAGTATGGAATACTCTATGGCCTGAATCTCACAAACTTTATGGCCATGGAAACGAACTCTTTTCCATCTCCTGTGCTCATGCAGGGAAGCTTGTTGCATCATCTTGCAAGGTATCACTGCTGCATGTTTTCTTGTGATGATTGAAAATTCATGTACGCCATCTGAGATAAATTTGTCCATCCAGACACCATTGCACCATGATAATGTTTCCTTACTTGGTCATGGTCATGTTACCTTGATCGTCTTGGTTCAGAACACGTGTGCTCAAGCTAAGTGCTTAAATGATAATATGCAAACAAATGCTTGTTTTGCATTTTCATAGTAATAGGGAGGTGCAGTGAGCTCCAGGTCGCAATGCGTAGACACCCAGTACGTGTAATGCCTAACCAGAACCTGGCTTTCACCTTGAACGTGCCCCTGACCTTGTACGCGACCTCGTTGTTGTTCACCTGGTTCACCAGCTCCATGGCCACCCCCGGCGGCAGCATCACCTGGCTGGACACCATGTGGACGTTCAGGATCCGGGAGTGGCTCGGCCGCTGGAAGACAGTACACAAGACATATAATCTCACTCATGTAGGACAAGATAGTACACAAGACATATGATCTCCTTGTTCAACAAAAGAAAAGAGAGGAAATTACTCGTAAGCTTGATGGGGTTAATCCTGAAGCCCTACGACAGTAGAAAAGAAGGAAGATCTAATGTGTCGCGTTTGTGTGGTGGGTAATTGAATTCCTCGGTCATTTTTCGATGTGCTGAAACAAAACTCTACTGTACTACTCTGGCTACCTTGTGAGAAGAAAGCTATCGGGAATCACCTGCTCCCGATCTCTAGTAGCATGCATGGTCCTAAAAACCGACAGGTACTGAGCTGTGAGCCTGTAATCCTGTGAGGGAATCATCCGCTACCTACACGAGCTCCTGCCACAACGCCTAGCGCCCGTCGACTCCAGGGCAATGCAGCGCTACCCCCACTTTCACCACTCCGAAACATGCAAAACTACAGTCCCACTGTAGCTCCGGTCACCCATCTGTGCTGTGCCACATGGAACAGCGAAGCCAGTAATAGCAACGCACACGTTAATTATCAGTGTATGTAGTAATAGTACTAGTCAAAAGTGAGAGTTTTTACTATCTTTGAAAAGTTACCAGAAAGTATCAAAAGGTATCGGTACCTCGTCATTAAATTTCATATAAATTCTTGATACCTCTTTGGTAACTTCTAAGGATAGGATAGTAAAAACTCTCGTCAAAAGTAAAGTGGGTGTGAGACCGTGGAGGTCACCACATGATTGTGATGAGTAATTGATTTTTAGTTCACAAGGTTTACAGAATTTGAATTTGGTTTTTCAGACTTTGCAACTTTTTTAGTTCCTTTTGTAGGAGCCGCGGTATGACCGGCCAGATGCGGTAGTACTAGACTTGATTAGCAGTCAGACAAGGGTGCGGTACAACCGGATTCTAGTTGGCAGTAGCTTTTCTGGTGAGCTTTGTTTTGGGGTGAGCTCAAGTGGTCATGCCAAGCTTTGTACTGCGGTAGTACCGTGGCGGTATTACTGGCGTTGTACTGGCGGTACTACCGATGTTAGGTGGTATGACCGGCCTTTGGTTGGCTGTCATACAAGCCAAGGTGCTGTTGGTGGCCTTGTTGATTTGAGTTTAGTTAATTGGGTGTGGGTACAACATGGGTGTCATTACTTGTGTGCACTGGGGTTTAATATTTGGTTCTAGATTTAGGATCAGTGGTTTGGGTATATACATTTTGCACGGTGCATTGTATAAATTAATTATATCAATTGATGACTTTGTGTATTGTGCGGTACCACGTGACGGTTTACTTGTTTGTGATGGTTGCAGTATTCCAAAGCTACGTCATGATGAGGCATACGAGATCAGGAGTAAGCTAAGAGATCATAGGTTCAAAGTGGTCAAGAGATCGAGACTATGCTCAGGAGGAGCCAAGGTCTAAACGATTAAAGAGCCACCGAAGCTGACTGAGACTTGTGGGGTGGTTGCAAGCCAGGATGACGAGGAACTGGAGCAGAGAGCTATCTGTGTGGACATGATGGGCGACGACAAGTTGGATCGGGACTAAGCTTAGGGAGGAGTAGAGGTCCAGATCGATCAAGAAAACTGGGTACTGTTATGCATGAGAAGAAACATATGGTGCGCAAGTGATTTGGGTCATTTGTAAACGAGGATGGTTTGATGAGATCCAGATACGTGAGAGGCTTGCCGGCAAGTCATTGATGCCACATGGAAGATAGCAAAGTATGTGCGATGCTTTGTGGCAAAGGAAGAGAAAAACTTCGCGGAAAGCGGTAGATGGATATTTTGATAAATTGCCTAGTACCAAAAAAGTGATGGTGTGGGAAGCTGGGGTGTTGGTCTAACCGTCTAAGTGGTTAGATCTTGTATGTGTTGAAAATATAAAGTGGATCAAGTGTTGATTCACTAATGGGTTAATGGGGTAAGCGCTTTGAGAAGTATGTATGTGTAAGTGTAAAATCTGATATGGTGTTGGGTTAACTGGTTAGCTCATGTGAGTGGATGGAACCTAACTAGATGTGCTGGTTAGGGTTTCTCTTGAGAAATTCTATATATAAAGAGGGAGAGGTGGCTAGGTCAAGCTTTTGGGAAGTTTAGTCTAAATCATCCATAACAAATAGAGAGGAGTTAAGATTTTTAGAGAAAACTTTATGGGAGATATAAGAAACTCTTGTGGCTGAGCTTTTTGTTATCTATAGACTTTATGTAAGGCTAGAGAGTGGCTATAAATATTCCTATCTAAGTATTAATGGAGATCAAAATTCGTCTAAGTATTTCCCTCTTGTGCTCTATTGTTGAAATCTTGTTTTGGCTTGATTTTTAGTGCTTTTTCTTCCCTTCTTGATCTCGCTATATGCCAAGGTATGTAAGTAATGAAGATATCTCTTCGAAACCAGATCTCATCCATATAGGCACTTGCATTTGCAAGTTCTTGTGTTTGCCCAGTTTTAGCTCAAGAGAGGATGATTTTGGAGTTTCTCTTATGGGTGTTTTGGGTTCAACTTATGACATATGAGAACCCATCTAAGATCACCTAGATCATCTAGGAGTCACAAGTAAGAGCAGATCGATATTTTCCACTTTTGCCCAGTTTTGGTGCTTCGAAAAAGATCAGAACTTTAGCCACGATTATCTCGATCGTTAATTAGAATAGGTTTCTGGCATCCTAAAGAAGCTACATGTCAAATTTTAAGTCATTTGGACCAACAGATCAAAAGTTCCTTCGATTCTGGTTTTAAAATTGTGTTGATTTTACTATTCCTATGATGATTGCTATAGCAACAGTACTACCAGGCTACTGTAACAGCACTACCAATTTACTGTAGTGGTACTAACATAGGCACTACGGCGGTACACCGAAGTTACTATGTCGGTACTACCGATTTTGCACAGTTTCTTTTAGATCTCTTTTATGTATGTGATTGGTCTCTGAACTTCATAATTTTTTTTATAGTTATTGGAACGAAGAATATGGAGTCGTATTTCCAGCTTAAGAAAATTTTGTAAAAAAATCTTATAATCTTGGCTCTTATTCCCATCACTTTAGTCACCATCTTCGGTGCTTCAGTGGGATCAGAGGCAAAGAGACCAGGGCCCAGACCCAACATCCTGGACTGGAGCACATAGCTGCTGGCTAGCTCTGGCAAGACTGCAAGACACAAAAGGGTGCCAACCTTTTCTCCTCTGACCGACTGCTACTGCGAACTGGTCTGGCGCTCCTACTCACATGGATCATGGATGCATGTATGGCACTGTGGTGTAGCCTCCTTCTATATTCATGCATGTCGCCATGTCCTCCTCCTCCTCCTCGATCACTCCTCACCTCACCCGTTGCTTTCTTCAATCTACACATGCGTACAGCTTCGAGTGGTGGTGAGAGACTGGTGGCATGCTGTATATGTGGGAAGCAAACAAGGTATCGCTCTTCCACCTCTTTCCTTTCTTGAATTGTTCGGTTCTTCGGTGTTGTCTGCAGTTGTGCTAGCTGCTTCACCATGGATGGTGCAACTGGGGATTCAGAGATGCAGATGAAGATGAGATTAATGGCTCATGCTGCCTGGCTCCCTGAATGCCATCTGAGAAGCATGCCATTGTGGCAGGCGTGCCTCCCGGTTGGCATTGAGGGAGTCATGCAGGTTTATCTCAGCTCCGAGTCTTCGTGAACAAGGACGTACGGTTCTTGCCGCCTTTCTTCTGGTGCGTTGTACCTTATAGAATCAGATCTGGCACTTTCTGCATCTCCCATAATTGTTTCATGCACCATTAGGCTCAATCATCACAATGTTCATGTGGTAAACCGTACTGATGACTGATGAGTGCTGATTATGATTATGATTATCTTCTTCCGCTTCTTACAAAGACTTCCTTTGAATCATTTATTCCGACCAAGCATATTGTTCATGATTTTTGAGACTTTTGGTTAGAGACATCTGCTCTAAAAAAATTGTTATTGATAAAATTTAACGCAACAAGTCAACACATAAACAAACTGTACAATACTTCACTCGAGGTTTCCACCACTGGCGAAGCATCGGCGGCACGGTTGAGTTGACACAACGGGCAATCTATGTCACATGGAGAGCGACATTTTGCTCTTAACATGATAGCCTCATTGGCGACGTACATCACTCGTACTTCAACATTCAGTGCGCAAGTGATATGATTAAAAATAATGAACAGACTAGAATTGTAAGCAGCGATTATTTGAGAGGACCATTCTTTTCGCAATCAAATGTATTTCATGAGCAGACACTAGTATTAATTTGAATAACGGAACTACATCAATACTAAGACCTTGTATTTACAGTGTACTTGACTGCAGAACGTTCTTTTATCACATCAGAAGTGTGCCTGAAGTGGTGAATGTATATAGCTTCTGAAGGGCGTCAGTAGAGTCTGATTCTTGTGGAGATCTCCCTCTGGCAAAAGGGGCAAACCTTCAGATCCTTCCCGCAGTCTGAGCACGTCTGCATTCCAAGGCATCATCGGCTATCAGTTCATAGCCGATGATATGACATCTGAAAGAAAATTTTAGGATGCATTTTCAATTAGTTCTGATACCTGATGCTCACATCCAAAAGCAAGGTTCTTTGCTTGACTCCAGCAGATTGGACAAGTCTGCAGAAAAGGAGTTCAAAATGGGATAGAAGTGTCAAACATAACCATATCACTGTGCATACAAAAGCATAGAATTAGAAATATCGGCCTTCATTGTTTTCAAGACACTGACACATACCTTTGATCACCTATATCACTGTCCTGTTGAGGTGTTGATGCATTCTTCTGTGCCGACCCATAGCTAGTAGATTGGGTCTGTTTGACTGCTGAACATCCAGAGAATTGTTGCCAAACACTCACAGGTGGAGGTAACACTGGTCGATCCGTCGATGTGGAAATCCTCTTCGTTTGCTGCCCAAAAAACGACAAGGTTGGGATCACTGCTGCAAAAGACCACGGGTCTAGATTTCCATCAACGACGTAAGTTTGATTAGACAGTGAAATGCCCAAGAAGCTGGAGGTTCATTGCTGCCTTGAACTATGCTGGGATCTCCATCAATGCTGAAAGAGCAAATTCTGCCTCCTTTTTGCTGGTAGGAATAGGTGCCTTGAACTATGCGGTGCGGGACTTCGGCCGGCAGCACGTTCAGCCCCGTGCAGGCGGCTTGGACGGGCGGCGCGACAGCTCGACGACGCGACTGCGCACGGCGGCCTAGCTGCGTGCGGGAAGCTGAACAGGTGGCCGGCAGTGGACCCATGTAGGGGCGGCACTGGAGCGGCTGGGTGGTGTGCGGCGAGCGGCGGCCGGGGCGCATGCAGGCGCTCGGGAGCCGGCCACGTCCTCTCTCTCTTTTCAATCTACAGTGCAATTATCATATATTCTTTATGCAAAATCTACCGATTGGTTTAGCCGATGACTTCTAGTTTGCTCGTGGTAGATTAGAACAGATTTGCATTATAGAAAATAATCTTGCGATCCACCGAAGCGACTCGTGTTAATAACGTGTTGAGGGATCGTCGCTGGCGAGTCTAGTCCGATCAATTCCTCCTATGCAAAATAGATAGATCAAACACAGAATAGTACAATAAATTGAACACACAAAGAGATGAGAGGGAAACTTCTTTCTTTATTGCTTTCTCTGTTAACTTTCACTTTATAATGATTGGAACTTATATTTATAGACTAAGTGGAGAGTGTCCACCATGGATCGGGCTTACAGGTTCAGGCCCGTGTTTCCCAATAGCTTCCATCTTCTCTCTGCTGTGGGTGAAGATCTACCCTTTCATATCTCCTACACAGAAAGTTGTTGCCCTAGGGCAGTGCGGTGTAAACTGCTAAAGAAAACTGCTTGCTAGATTAGAACTTGGTGTGATCTCGATCAACTTCTAACCGTCGCATTGTATCGGACAAATTGGCAAAGATCTTACAGATCCTGTGATGCGTTGTATTGGACAGATATAACGAGCCTAATGAGTCAAACCTAAGCTTTTAACCTAGCCGAGACGAGCCTATGTTTTAGCTCGTTAGTCTATGGAACTGAGTCACTTCCCTAATAAGCCGAGACGACTCGACGTCCACCCCTAGCCTTATCAGCAGGTTTTCTTAATTTTGAGCTGAAAACAAAAGTACAAGGGTAGAAAGGACTAAGATAATTCTCACCGCCGAACTTGTCTAAAGCCTAGTCCCTGAAACTGAATGTACGTCAGGCGTTGAGGAGGACGGACAGGGAGGCGAGGCACTCGCCCCTGTCCGGTGGTGAAGGAGGAGAAGGGCGCCTCCTGGTCCCGGACGGCGAGGTGAAGAGTCGGGTGATCAATCTCTCCGGCTGAGGCGTGGGCCCGAGACAGCAGTGGGTGGGTTCGACGGGGACGTCAGCCTTGGTTACGTCCCAAATATATCATTCTTCTTCTAACTTACGGTCCACGGGAAAGCCTAAAACCTGAAGCCCACCAGAAAAACCCATTATAGCCCACTCGCGCGAGCACATTACCGAAAGAAAACATCAAATTTGCTTCCGAATTAACAGTAAAGTGGCCTATTAGCTCAGTTGGTTAGAGCGTCGTGCTAATAACGCGAAGGTCGCAGGTTCGAGACCTGCATGGGCCAGACATTTTCCCTCTTTTTCCCCCCAATATCTCTTTTTTTCCCAATCTCTCACAATTTACATGGTGTTACTAGGTTTCCTTTATTTGGTGGCGTCTAGAAATAGTTGAGTACTTTGTTGCTAAATAGTATTTAAATTTTGATCTCTCAGATCTAGATTCTATTGGTGAAATCACTTTACCTCCTTCCATCCTATTCGAGTACTATTTTTTATCAAAGGGTACTTAATTATTTAGACATTTGATACATACCTACCTATTTCTACTAGTTTGTTCATTATTTATTAGCATGTGATGTGATACATCAAGAAATACTCCAATACATATTATTCTTTTATGCATGACCTTTTTTTACATCGATTATATACTATTTTTGCACAAATCAAATTATGTAAAAAAAAATGGTGTGACAGTTTGTAAAAAAAGAGGAACACAACAAACTATTAGGAACACAACAAAAAATATACAAAAACCCTACTTAACTGTTTATGTTGCAGCTTCCGATGATACTAAACAAATTAATTACTCTTTTATCACATTGTTCATCCGAAGAGCACTTAAGTATTTCCTACATGCCACCTTAATTTATTTGCATTGTTCGGGAACCTCTTGTAGCACGACAACGTGGCGTACAGCCCAAGCATGCGTGATGCGTATAGTTAGCCATGCTCTCGGAGCAACACCATCTGCTCTGCTGATAACATCTGCTGATCTCCTTTTGCTTAAGCGACACAATTAACCTCCGTTCATTATTGGCCACATTGTAGTCCAGTAGCTTAGCAAGGTTATGAAATTAGGGCCAATCTGCCCCCATGCGGCACCATAATCCCAATTGTAGCCCGGTGGCCAAAATTCCCGATTTGACCCCATGGTGCAGTCGGGGAGTGCCGCAACACTATAACAATACTGTAGCAATTTTCAGAAAAAAAATCATTTGAATATACTTTTTTGTAGCAATTTTTAAGTACTTTCTTCTGCAGTCTTGCTACTTTGAGTGCTTTCATGCCTTCACTGCTAATATGGCTTTTGTTTGTTTCCATCCCACCAGAGTGTTCACCCGATGGCCGAATACCACGCCGCAGCGCGAGCAGTCGGTGGTTGTGCCATGTACGTCAGGTAAACAAAAAAAATATGGAGCAGCATAGGATGCTCAATTTTTCCATGTGCTGAATTCTTTGATGCTGACTCTGTGATCGATACACTACAGTGACAAGCCCGGAAGCCACGACTTCGATTTGCTGAAGAAGCTTGTGCTTCCTGACGGATCGATCCTGAGAGCCAGACTTCCCGGGAGACCAGCTAGAGACTGCCTGTTTTCAGACCCAGCAAGGGATGGCAAAAGGTTAGCAGTGTACTTCTAGAAAATATGGTTTACTAGTTGGTGCTACGGATACAGCACTTAACTGTTCTAAATCATTACATGCTTGCAGTATTCTAAAGATATGGAATCTAAATGAGCACTCCGGTGTAATTGGCGCCTTCAATTGCTGGTTGGTGCCGACTAGGGAAGAATAATCTTATCCATGATGAGCAGCCTGGGACAATCACTGGGGTCATTCGTGCACGGGATGTGGACTATCTTCCGAAGATATCTGACGATGACTGGAACGACGATGTGATCGTGTATTCTCATATAGGAGGTGAAGCATCATTATCCCTGAAATACTGTCAAGAAAATAGTGTGTAGCCTTGTTCGTGTTAGCTACCTTTCAGATGAGACTAGTACTAACAAGCAATCTTCTGCCCGTTTTTCAGGAGACGTGATCTTCCTACCAAAGGATGCCTCCTTGCCTGTGACACTGAAACCGCGCGAGTACGAACTTTTCACCGTTGTTCCTCTGAAACGTCTGCCAAACGGCGCCGCATTTGCGCCGATCGGCCTTAGCAGGATGTTCAACTCCGGTGGAGCGGTGAAGGAGGTGAGATGGAATGGAAACGCCGGTGTCGAGCTCAAGGTGCATGCGCGGTTCAGGCACGGCTGGAGCATACTTCTCCATGAGGCCGAAGAGTGTAGCCGTCGATTCAGAGGCGATCGGTTTCTCCTACGACGACGGGTGCGGCCTGGTCACCTTTGAACTCGCCGTGCCGGAGCAGGAGCTCTACTCGTGGACCGTCTCAATAGAGTATTGATGTCATGTTCTATTGAGTTGTATACACGAGCGATTTACCCAAAAGCTTAAGCTAATAAGAAATACGGCAATTCACTTACTCTCCTTATGCGTAGGCTCCCCTCTTGTATGTAGGTTTTTATGGACCTAAGACGTAGAATAGAAGTAAAATGCAATTAGATGTGGAATAAAAGTGTGATGCAATTATATATTTTTTCAGAACAAGAGGGAGAGAAGAGGTTTTTGGAATTTTCAGGTTCTTACTGAGAGAAGAAATGCTGTGGCATTTCCATACTACACAGTGAAGGTACTGAAGCTGGATTGGGGAACATTAGCATGATGTTGAACATTGTACGCTAGGAGAAGATGTGCTATCTTGTATTTCTTCTTGTTGCAGTGGTTGCGGCTAATTTTTGTTACTTGAAACACAAACTGCGAAAACTATTATACAAGACCAAAAGCAATGGAGTGATAAAAAAAAATGGCTCATGATGTTTTCAACCGCACTTTGTGTTTCTTTTCTGCTGCTGCTTCACTCTGAATCTGAGTTGTAACTCGCTTGCCATTTTTTTTAAGAAAATCCTCCTGAATTATAACACAAGACTAAAATATACGGCTACCTAGTTTTTACATTAAAGACCAGGTACTAAAGACTCTAAATGAACAACTTGTTATCAACCAACACAAGATTAAAATATACAGCTACCTAGTTTTTACAGTAAAGACTCATGTGATCAACCAACAGTAGTTTAGTCAAGAACGTGCTGAACTTATCTTCCTCGAGGTAGACCCATCTTTGTGCCCTTAAAGAGCAAAGAAGGTTGCCAAAGAACACCGTGAACACTGGACTGAACTGTGGGTATGGTTGCATTTTAGCTTTGGCTTATCACTTCCTACTATAGTAACTAGCTTTTAAATAGTATGTCTTTTTAAGGTAGAGTTTACATGTAAATTATAGTAGATATGGTACCAAGTTCAGCTATATCGATCAAAATCATATGCGATTATTTTTTTCCTATATACTATCTCTCACAAATAATTAGAATTTAAAATCATAATCAAAAATCAAAACCACAACCTAAAGAACCCACCCAAAAAATACCATCGCGAACACCCAGGCGTGTCTTGTGCATGAGCTGGGCTCGGTGGCCCAGTCCGCACATCTGAACTAGACTCACTGCATATTCGCATGAATTATGAGGCGGTTTTGGAAACATTAGAGGTGACCAATGGATTGTGCTGGCACGGCCCAGTGGACCGTGCTGTGCCTGGGCCGAGCGGCCAACACAGCACGGCAAAGCACATTGCAACAGGTGTAAACAAGCTGTGTCGGCATGGCACGGCCCGGTAAAAAATAGCCGTTTTTTATCTTATTTTTTAACCGTTGTGGTGTAAAAAATTATAAAAAATTCAAAAAAAAAAATAAAACTTTTTCTATAAATAGGGGGCATCCAATCTCCATTCTTCACACCTCAAACCTCACTATCATCTCTCTGTTTAGCTGTGAAAAATTTGGTAGTGTTTGTGCAAATTTGGCAAAATTATTGAGAAATTCATGCGAAATTCAAAAAATTAAAAAAACTTCAAAGAATTTTTGAAGAGCTGCAGAAGAGGTAATAGTGCTGCCTTATTTCAATTTTTTTTTCATGTTATTTGTTGATTAAATAATAAGTTAATTGTATTTTACTATTTCAATTTACAATTCATTCAATCTAGGGAAGAAGAAGTGGAGGAGATTGGGGCGAACTACGAGCACACAGTGGGGATGGCGAGTGCAGTGGTTGGGGAAGAGGACTTGTGTGAGGGTCTTCTCCGGTGGTCACCGTTGGTGGAGATGGGGCAAATAGAGAGAAGGAGCGGAGGGCAAGCTCAGTCAAAGATGCAAGGAGAGAGCATGGGGATGTTGGAGATTGGGGGTGAGAGGGGCGGCGTACTAGGGCATCGATGGAAAGTCGAGGTTCCAATGAGACAAAGCGCGGTTTGATCGTGAGGGGAAGCAGGGAGGGAGGAGGTGGCAATGGAAAACATACCATCATCCTCTTCGGTAGTGTCATCAGCGGAGGAAATTGATACTTTGCCATCCTATTCGGTGGGCTTCGACAAAATACCACTCACTAGAATGACCACTATAAAATGCCACTCTTAACATTGACACTTTGATTATTTGCCATTTTGAGGGGTTTTTAGGATTCTCAATTATTTTTTAACTATTTTCAGATTATTTGCCATGGGATAAGACACATTTGCCCTTGGGCCATTTGCCATGAGAAAAGACACATATGCCCCGGTCGGCCACACCTCATACTACTCCAATTTATATTCGTCCGGGGAGGGGCCAAATGTCTCGCCTAGGTTGAGGGTTGGAGAACAAGCAAATGGCCCAAGGGCAAATGTGTCTTTTCTTATGGCAAATAATCTGAAAATGATTAAAAAATAATTAAGAATTCTAAAAACTCCTCAAAATGGTAAATAATCAAAGTGTCAATGTTAAGAGTGGTATTTTATAGTGGTCATTCTAGAGAGTGGCATTTTGTCGAAGCCTACCGAATAGGATGGTAAAGTATCAATTTCCTCGTCATCAGCGACGGCACCATCCTCACCGTTCTCATTGTCGTCACGCTCGGCCTCCTACTGCTCACCAACGCCACCGCAAACATCCTCTCCTCGCTGCTCATAGGCCTCATGCTTGTCGTGCTGCACGCCGCTCTGCATGAGGACGACAATGTCGATGATGAGGTCAGGCACTGGTACGCGCCCGTGACATCGAATTGGAATTTGCGGCGACCTTGCACAGCTGACGGCAGCGATGTGCAGGAGAAGAAGCTTAAGGGGATTAGAGTTGAGGAGAACAACAAGAACGTGGTTTAGGGGATCGGAGGTTCCGACCACCTACTAGTGTTGAGATGTTGTTTGGTTCTTGGCTTAACAGTTTTTCGTGCAAGTTTAGAAATCAAATTCTAGTTGGTGTAGCGGCTTTGTGTTGGGCTTTATGGTTGACTAGAAATGACGCCGTTTTCAAAAAGTCCAATTCTCACTCTTTTTTGCAGGTCATTTTCAGGGGGATTTACTGGATCAAGTGCTGGTCGCAACTGTCTAAAGAGGAAGTGAGAAGTGCGCTCTTAAATGGCTGCAAAAAACTTGAGAGAGTGGTGATGGAGCTTTTCTACAAGTTTGGGTGGAAGATGTGTTTTAGATTACAGGATTAAGTCGTGAGGTGTCAGTTCAGTGTTTGGGCGTTTGTAACACCGTTTGGTGGATTGTGCAATCGTACTGTGTTTTGTTCTGGACAGCTATAGTCATTTCAGTGGAATAATCAAGACCGGAATATTGTTATTCCACTATCTAAAAAAAGGGGATCGGAGGTTTGGTTTTTTTGAAAGCCGGTTTGTTTTGGTTTTCTACGGGAAAAGGGTACGTGCGATGTAACATGCCGTGAGAGGGGGGAGTCGCTGGATTATCAAGGGAGGGAGCTTAACGGACCCACCTGTCCAGGGGGCGGAGCTACGGTAGATATATGAGGATACAGTTGTATCTCTAAAATTTTTACACAAAAAAAATCTGATATATACCTCTCTTAATACATAAAGCATATACTACACATACTAACATATTCCTGATAGCCTGTTAGACCCAACAGACATAGGATAGAATCAAGCTCAAGTCAAGCCCAAGACCCTAAGTGCCATCTAGCATTGAGCATTCCAGAAATCCAGCTCATCCTCACTTGAAGTCACTTTCTCAGGCTCAGCCGCAACATTTTGTGTTAATAATCTAGTTTCAGTTTAACCTGTGACACGATTATGTGGTTAGTTGCTTGTGGCCTGTGGGATTCATCTTACTTGCTCTGATTTGTCAAGTTGATTAATATTTAGTTGTTTTGAGTAGTTAAATTGGTCTTTATTTGTTTTGGTTTGTTAGCTTAAGCCATCTTGGTCAACTTGATTAATGTGTCCGTGGATTATGGACTGATCACTTGTTCATCAGTGAGAAATGAGAACACATGGTGGAAAGGGGGTAATAAACATATAGGCAGCAACTTGTTTCAATAATAAATAGCTTAAGTTGGTCCTAATGCATGTGAGTTTTATTGCAATATTGTTAGAGAGAACCGGAAGTTCCAATTTTCTTTCCTTCGGTATTGTTGTTTTGAGCAGTTAAATTAGCCTTTATTTGTTTTGGTTTGTTAACTTAAGCCAATTTAAGCTACTTGCTCTGATTGGTATTGCCATCTTGGTCAACTTGATTAATGTGTCCGTGGATTATGGACTGATCACTTGTGTTCATCAGTGAGAAATGAGAACACATGGTGGAAAAGGGGTAATAGACATATAGGCAGCAACTTGTTTCAATAATAAATAGCTGACTTTCTATTAAGTTGGTCCTAATGCATGTGAGTTTTATTGCAATATTGTTAGAGAGAACCAGAAGTTCCAATTCTCTTTCCTTCGTTATAAGTACAATAAAGGGAATAGTAATTTTTATTACAATATCATTATTACAAAGAACTTTCTGTTGATCTTTATTTTCCTTTTCATGTCAAGAATGTTTTCAAAGTATGAAAGAACGCCGTATCAAATTGTAATTTTCTAAAAATATTTTATAATATTGGTTGTGGTGCGAACATATAAGTTGTCATATTTGAACTTGTATTAAAACGGATGTGCCTTAAGTTCGCACCCTCATCATTAAAATCTTAACTCCGCCACTGCACCTGTCGGCGCAAAACTATTACGAGAGGAGGTGGAGAGGAAGATGAACCACCACCACCAACCTTTTCTTTTAAGTAGTAGAAATAAGTGTTGTGATCATTTTACAAATGCATGCTACAAAATAAGCTGTGTTTATTTTTTTAAAAAGAAAATAATTGTTGTGATCATTTTACAATTAGCCCCTCGATTCTACTAATTGCCGTCCCACTCACCCCCCTCTCTCCTCTTCCACCCCACTCCAAATTAGCTACCGCCGACCTGTTCCCCCCTCGTCTGGCTGACCATTGCCCTCCCTCGACTTTCACCTCCGCTGTATCTCAGCACCTCCCATCCTAGATCACCTCCGCTTCATGGTATCAAGCACTTCGAATGTCGAATTGATGAAGCCTGTTAGCGGTACGTTGTGTAGATTATGGTTAATTGTCATCTTGTATGTGTCTTTGTGACATGATTTTGATGCCGATTGATTCGGCTGTACTGTTGCCTATTCAGCAACAAATATAAGAGAGGTGAGTCCGGCAACGCTGTTTGCTTTGCGTGCGGTGCATCTTCATGTTCCCTTCTCTTTCAGTTTTACAAAGCCCACCACCATCCTCGCTGCACCTGCCTCCTCGTCGTCGTGTGATGTCGCCTTAATCACCTCGACACCTCGCCGTCAGCTACCTGGAATCCAAAGCTGGGCCCAAGAAACCTTAAGTCCATCTCTTTTATCTGTATTTTTTAAGATGGCAACGGATGACCATACAGTTTTTGGCTCGAGAGCCGTTTGAAAGGTCTGCTTCAAGAAGAGACTCTATTTATTTTGACTTTCGGAGAAATCAAAAAAAATAAAAGACCAAAAGAACATGACCCAAGACACTTGACCTACACGGATGACCAGAAGTGGTTTGTGATTTTTCTGGCATTAGATTTCTTTTATTGCCCTCTACGATACCAAAATTGTTGCTTATCATAATCCAAGAACCATCCACACCCACAAAGGAAACAACTTATAACTTTTGCTACTTTCCTAAAAGTCACCACATGGATTCAATTCAAACCACATCCCATAAAAAAACAGAATAACAAACACCACAAAAGGAAACTAATATAATAAATCCCCTCCAGCCAGGGTTTTTTTTACCGGCCGATTTTCTCCGATTTTCGCCGATTTTCAGGTTTACCGGCGAAGTCCGGTTGGTAGATAAATCGGGCTCAAATATTTCGGCCCATTTCACCCTAACATCCGGCCCGAACTGGCCCGCTGGGTCGGCCGAGTGGCCTGACCTAGGTGACGGCCGCATCGTATCACAGATCGCACTCGCACGAGCTCGCTCTATTCTCCATGGCGGCCGGCTTGCTCCCTCTAGCGTGGCGATCCCCTCCGCTCGCCCCGCTCGGATTGGCTCCCCTCCGCTCGCCCCGCTCGGATCCACTCGTCGTCTTCCTCCTCCTCCATGTCGGCCTCGACGGCGCCGTCGAGGCGGCGGGGCCGGAGGAGACAACGAATTGGCTCCCCTCCGCTCGGATCCACTCGTCGTCTTCTTCCTCCTCCTCCTCCATGTCGGCCTCGACGGCGCCGTCGAGGCGGCGGGGCCGGAGGAGACAACGAATTGGCTCCCCTCCGCTCGCCATGCTCGGATCCACTCGCGGGGGTCTTCTTGCTCGCCGCCGGCCGCCTCACCGCCTGGGGCGTGGTGACACAGGAGAGGAGGAGCGGGGTGAAGTGGAAGGGGAGGTGAATGGATCGGGCGAAGGCGCGGAGGCAGTTACTGATGCGGAGGAGCGTGTCGCGGTCCGCTCCAGCGCCGGTGATGCAGACCTCGGGCGGGCCCAGCTCCGTGTCGGCGCGGCCGGCGATGGCCTGGAGGAGTGGCGGCCACTGCACGCCGTGCGCGGCGTCGAGGTCGACGGCCTGGTTCGCCGTTAGGTGCGCGAATCGCAGGAACACCGTCAGGTACTTTTCGGCTGTTGTTTTGCCCGATTTTTCTACAAATTTTGGCCGATTATCGGCGATAATCGGCCGATACACATTTGTATTTCAAATTTCATTTAAATTTTTCGGTCCGAATTTCACCGAAAAAAACCGAAAATCGGGAAAATCGGTCTTACCGGTCCCCTCCGGTAAAATTTTCAAACCGATAATCATAACCCTGCCTCTAGCTCACATTTTATCCATCCAATAAAGGAACAGAACCATTAATTAGTAGCATGGCTGTGAGGATCATATGGTTAGTTCGGATAGATCCAAGTTTATTTAGGTAGGAGGCCGTGCAAAACGCTCACCCATTACCCTCTGGGCCTCTCTCTCACCCAGCCCAGTACAGTGTGCGTGTATATATACGCACCCACACATCCCCTTGGACACATACACCAACCACCACCGCGCGCCTCCTCCTCCCAAGAACACCTGAGGCGAGGTCGATTAGGTAATCGAATGCATGCATGCATGTGTTCTTGTGATGATCGAATGTTCTTGTGGTGTTGTTGCGTGCGTGCGTGCATGCAAGAAAGGTTGGTTCTTGGAGCTGAAATGTTCGTGCATGTGTTGTTAGGGACGCGCATGGATCGGCGGGTGGAGGAGGGCGAGGGCTCGGCGGCGGCGGGGAAGAGGACGGAGGCGGCGGTGGACGCGGTGGAAATGGCGTTCGAGGAGGCGGGGGTGGCGCTGGCGGAGGGCGGGGAGGCGTGGCAGCGGCCGCCGGGTGTGTTCGAGTTCCCGTGGCAGAAGTGCCGCGGCGGGCTCGGCTTCCCCGGCGGCGGCGGGTCGCTGGAGCTCCGGGACGTGTTCTTCCGCTCGCTCGTGGACGGCCGCGCGGCGGCGATCGGCGTGCCCGGCGACCGCCTCTTCCCGATGCCGAGCAAGCGGGCGCTGTTCGACGATGTGGACGCGTGGCTCGCCGCCGCCGGCGACGGCGAGGTGGACCCCGTTTGGCGCTCCGTGCTCGAGGGGCCCAGGCCCGCCGCATGACGCCAACGTGGCGTGTCGCCGGGGGAGAGGGCCCCACCAGGCATCCACACAAGGGGTCCGCGTCAGCAGCACCATGCTGACGTGGTGGGCCAGGGGGTAGAGATTGATGCTAGGAAGTGATGGATACAGGAGTGACCAAGGAGAGTGGTCATCTTTTTTGTTGTTCAATTCCTCGCTGTTTTTTAAGACTTTTTAATCGTCAAAATTTAGTTTGTAGGGTTGGGGTTTTACAGTCCCCGATAATGACGAAGAAGACTTTAACCATGCGTGTGGTGGTTAATTACATATCAAAAAAAACTTGGTAAAAAAAATTCTCTCTGGGAGTCATGGAACTCCTTTTCTTTTAGAATTGTCTTGGCGTTACATAATTCCAATTTGCAAATGTTGTTGCATCCTGTACTTGTTGGTTCCTGGAATATGAACTGGCAGCCATGCATGGATATTTGGATTGGGGGAACGAGTAATAACATTGCATGGCTCATTTCATCATTCCAATGTATGACTGATTTGATTGATTGCATGATATTAACCTATCAAGTCACTGCTGTCTTGATCGATTAGTTGGCTAAAACTCCATTCAGTGCAGGCAAGCTGGGACGTCCGGAGTTGTACTGCTAATCACTTGGCATTGGTTTGGCTCGATTGGATGAGCAACTGTTCTGTCCTACAACTCTGACAATTGAAAAATAAAACACCTGAAAGTTGGTTGTGCCCTCAAATTTTGTTTGGCCGAATTACGTAACATCTGCTCGAATCATCCTAACATAGGATTCGTTTTGTTTAACCCAGTACATTAATTGCAATGAAAATAAATGAGATGCTGATGGGTTGGATTCAGACTCCTCGTCCATGTATACATTTGGGCGTTCGTCTGAGTTCAGTCGGTTGCATGGACAGCGAGCGCAAGCTGCATGCAGAGATTTGAATGGAACAATCCGCGGCCGGTCGCTCTCAGGAATCATTTCCATTAACTGAAACCAACCGGAAACATGGTACAAAGGACGCAAAAGGCATTGACGTGTTGCACCAGGTAGATTCTGTTGTAGCCTGCATGGCTGCATGTGCGTGCAACCGTCTCCTTGGCCGACCAGACACGCCACGTCGGTCAGTAGTGGTGAAATCAGGATGAAAATGAAGAGTGAGCTTAAGAGGGTGATCGTTTCGGCTTTTTTCGGCTTCAGTTTCTAGCTTCAGCTTTTTTTTCACTATTCACTACACTATCCACTAACTCAGCTACAGTGTTTTTTCAGCTAGCTACAGTGTTTTTTCAGCCAAAAGCCATCGCTATTCCGATCACCCCCTAAAACATCAAAGGACTAAGCTTGATTGATACAAACATAGTATTTTACTCTTGTGTAATTCAAATTTATATATGAATAGAAAAGAAATAAAACAAAAAAGAGATAAATACAATGACAGTATCTCAATAATAGAAATGTAGGGGTGCAAACGGTATGGGTTAATCCGATTGGTACTAAATATGGAAAGGTAATTTAGCATCTGGTACCGAATCCGATCCATACCGGATAACTGTTGCCGGATATGGTAACGAAAACGGTACTAAAATCTGACCGAATAGCGTCGGTAAATAGTAAATTGGATACTATCCGACCAAATATCCGAATAAGCAAGTTAGTACTTCAACTGGTCCAACCCATCAACTATTATTGACACCATTCGGTCTAGATTTGTCAAAGTTATAACATAACTCTAGAGTCCAGTTACTCTGATCAATCGCCATCAATGCTCATCGCTTATGTTGAACTTGCGTATGAATTTATTAGTTTTTGAACTAATGTATGAATTTATTAGTTTTCGAAATAATGTATGAATTTATCAATCTTCAAACTTATGTATGAATTTATCGCTTATGTTGAATTTGTGTTGTATTAGCTATTATACTTAAGTAATCTAGATGAATTTATTGCTACTCGAAGATTTGAAGTGATGATGGTATGGTTCAGTGTATATTCTTTTATATATACATACTATCCGTCTATATTATCTGTTTTCGATCTGAAAACGTTATGTTTCTGACCCAATGACACCATATTCGAAACTCAAAATAATCTGAATTCGTATTTGTATCTGGCTTTACCATATCCGACTTCGAATCCGAGAAAAAAATATGGGTTAGGATACGGTATGAACAATATCCGTCCGAATCCGACCCAATTGCACCCCTATAAAAATGACATCCCAAAAATATAAAATATGCTTCCAATGAGTAAAGATCAATCATCTGCGTATAAAAATAGCAAAATTAGATATACGATAACTAATTGTAAATAATCATGAACTCTAAAAAACAAAATATACCACTAACATGCGAGCTCAAATCACGAGGCAAATTCCTTTTACAAGATTTCATGTCTTGGAATCATCTTATGAGTTTATCATCATCAATGTTTATAAATATTTCTCGCTCGGTGTAGTATACCATCAAATCATTGAGCCACTCATTAGCAACCTTATTGCGTAAATTTGTTTTGATAATATTCATTGCTGAAAATATTCTCTCAACATATGTCGTTGTGATTGTGAGGATCAATGTCAACTCGATGAGGCAATATACCAACGAAAAAGTTCTATCTTTTTTTATTTCAACCATCATTTGAGTAAGTTTTGAAATATCACAACATCTATGAAATCCATCACTTCTCCTAATATTGAGAATATCCATCACTTCTCCTAATATTGAGAATGGAGGTTTAAAGCTAATTGCTTAACAAGAACCGCTCAGCTACCATGAAATCATCAGCATAAATGTCAGCAAGTCTAACAAGTTTATTAGCATCAAATTTAGAGAATAAGTCATTTGGATCATGGCAAGACATGCATATCAATAACTCTGAGGAAACGTCATTAAAGAGATGATTCATTTCATTTATAGTTGCGTCAAGAGTAGCATTGAAAATATCAACTTTGTAATAATGATGTTGAGTCATTGTATACTTCCGACGTACAAATTTACCCATAACTCCAATAGTATCATCTATATTTGGCACCTCAATCCCATGTGCCTCACAAAATATTTTAACTTGGTCAAACATTGGGTCCCACTCGTTATCCTTCATATCTTGCAAGCGTTCTTTTATATCCTATATCAAGCACATAGTTTCAACAATGTCTTGACGCTTTCTTTTTCATCCAGTGTCTTTGGAAAGGTATGCTCAATTGCTCAAGTTAAACCATTCAACAAATATGCCATCCTTACTTGATCTCTAATTTTATTGCTAAAATCTTCTATTGGTGTGTGATGTACTAGATCGGCAATAATGTCATTAGAATTAACTTCTAGTCAAAGCCTTTTTGGTTGAGTTGCACTCTCATTGGTTGGGAGGGTAGTACTAGAATTGTTTGTTAAATAGTTATACAAAGTTCATTTCTCCATTATTGATAATCTATCAATAAAATGTAGCACATCAATTCTAATCAAAATACATAAATCTTAATTTTTATGTTAATATCTAAGAATTTAAGTTGGTCAATGATATATATAATTTCTAGAATTGTAGGAATAAATAGATAAACTAAGTACATATAGTATTTTTACCTAGCTAGCTACAAATAAATGGCCAACACAAAGAATTTTACCTTTAGAGATCTCCTCACTACCTAGCTCATTGCGTCACTCGCTCTATCAGAGTGTCAGTCATTTCTCAGTCCTCCCTGCTGCCAGCTTTAGCTTCCCCAACCCAATCCCACTGCCGGTCGCTCTTGCTCGTCACCCCGCCTCTGCAATCAGCTGGCGGCCGTCGAGCTTCCCTCCTCGACTCTTGGCTGCTCCACCTAGCTCCACACCTCCCTAGCTCAGCTGCCTCCCCTCCTTGCCAACCCACACCTCCCAGGCCTAGCTGCCAGATCTGCTCAGGCCGCCTCTACTGCTCCCCACCTCCGTAGCCGGCCAACGGCCACCGAGCTTCCCCTCCTTGGCACTCAGCTACTCCACCTGGTGATGAGGATTGAACAAATCCCTAAATATGGCTTTAATATATAATTAAGACCAAGAGACCGCCATGGTGGTAAACCTCTAGAAGTTGCTCCCCGAGTACCCTGATCGAAGAAACATTATACGTGTTGCTCGACTGGATGACTACTCGAAGATTCTATGAACTGGTATCTGGATCCAATTTTAAGATATTCCTTTTGTGTGATGGATGAATACACGCCTTATCCACTCCAAACGACATGACATTTTAGGCCCTAAGTCTCTTACAACAGCTACCATATAGTTGTTGCACATGTTTATCTGCTACTGACAACAACCGACGATCAGACGTTCTCTCTCTGACAATAACTGCCTCTCTGACCAGATGGGTCAGTTCTATAAGGTGTCTTCCCAGGTGGATAGTTGGTGTCCCTCTTCATTGGTATTTGAGGCTGGATGATGAGGACAATTCATATCTCATTCAGTTCAATTTAGTTTAATTAGGGCTAGTCTCACGCCTTGTTATAAGCACCCTGTGGACAAGGGTGGCGGCTGCGTCCCCAGCAAGAAGCGCTAACTGCCAGCCACCAACGTCGCCACCACACCCTTGTCGTCGTCTGCTACTGCAGTGCCGCGGGACACGCCAGAGGAGGCCTTGGCCTCGGCGGGGGCAGGGGAGGCGAGGAGGAGGCTATGATTGTACATCGTGTTCTACTCCATGTACGGGCAAGTGGAGGCCCTGGAGCGGCAGGTGGCAGCGGTGGCGGGCGCAGTGGAGGCGGTCCTATGGCGAGTATCGAAGACGCCACTCCCGCGGGAGGTATTGGAGAAGATGCAGACACTGACCAAGGACCCCACCATCCCAGTCATCACTACGCCCGAGGACCTGGAGGAGGCCAACAGGGTGATGTTAGGGTTCTCGACCAGGTACAGCGCCATGGCCACCCAGATGAAGGCATTCTTTGATTCCACGGGCTCGCTCTGGGAGGAGCAGAGGCTCGCTGGGAAGCCCTCCGGCTTCTTTGTCAACACCGGCACCCAGGGCGGTGGCCAGGAGACCACTACGTAAGCATCTTATCTCCTTTTTCTACACAAATGGATTAATTCTTTTTTGACCTAACTTCAACAGGGGGATAGAAACAGGATCTATCATAGAGATATATGGTGAATTCCGCTCAGGGAAGACTCAATTGTGCCACACCCTATGTGTTACATGTCAGGTGAAATTTTATGGGAGTGTCATATTCGTATAATTTTTGGGCTCAAATCTGTCAGATTTTTTGGGCGTTGGATCTCCATCCAACGCCCCAGATTCAGAGCACATATTTTTTGGAGGGGGTTATGATGGATCCATTGGATGGAGATCTAACGCCTTAGATTCTTTTTTTAGAGGGGGTATGGAGGATTCGTTGGATGGATATCTAACGTCTTAGATTCTTTTTTATGGGGGTATGGGGGATCTGTTGGATGGAGATCCAACGTGAATGTTGTATAATACTTCTCTAATTTTATTGAGATAACTGAGAATTTGCCCCTCTTTTGTTTGGCAACAACAGATTTGCCCCATAGTTGAATCCAATTGACTGTTTGCCCCATCTTTCACTAATCCATTGATTATTTGCCCTTTTTAACAATTTTGCCCTTATCTTCCTCCTCTCTATCCTCTTCTTTCCTTCTTCTTGCTCCGACTGCCGCGTGGGATTCTGCTAGTGGTACCGCCCGCCCGCCACCCCCACGCCGTCGACCATCGACCCCTCCACCACACTACCGCCCCACTGCACGCCATGGCTGGCCAAGCAACGCCACATGGCCACCTCCTCCCGCTGTCCCCCGCGGCCGTCGACTCCTCGGTCGTGTTGCCGCACAGCATGGCTAGCCAAGCAGCACCACGCAACCACCTCCTCCCGCTCTCACCCGCAGCCATCGCCCGCGTTGCCATGGAATGGAGAAGGGAGAGCACCAGCGCCGCCGCCGGCCGCTGACCCCTTCACTGTGCCGCCTCAGAGGATGGTGTCGTGCATGAGGCCACAGCCATCACCGGCGACAGTGAGCATGCGGAGCGTGAGGTCGGCTACGAGTCCGATCAGAGCGGGGCGATCAAAACCATTGCAGATGGCGGAGGCCAACACGGGGGTAGGCGCGGGCGGCGGCAACGACTGAGTGGATGGTTGAGGCAGTGCTCGCTGGCGCTGGTGAGGTTAATGAGGCGGACGCCAACGCCTAGCAAGAAAGGATGGAGAGATGGGGAAGAAGGGCAAAATGGTTTTTTTTTCTCTAAAAGGGCAAATAATCAAGAGGTTGGTGAGAGTTGGAGCAAATCCTCAATTGAAGTTAGCTATGGGGCAAATCTGCTGGTGCCAACCAAAGGAGGGGCAAATCCTCAATTGGCCCAATTTTTTTTGTCCATTTCTTTTTTTTCCCTTTGAAAAAGAAACATGATTTTTACAAGAGCTGACCAGCCATAGCCACATGTTATTGCTGTTATGATGTTTGGATATGCTAAATTTGATTTGATTGCTCACTGTAGTTTGAAGTGGCTGTGGTTATCACGAGTCAAGTAGTGGCACAAGTGGATGGCTCTGCAACGTTTGCTGGACCGCAGATCAAGCCCTCGGCGGAGAAATCATGGCTCATGCTTCCACAGCAAGGTCCATTACTGATAAACATAATGATCTCTATCCCAACTTCTGCTCTGTTCCTGTCCATAGTTCCTTTTCCTGACATGTGAATATTGCATATTAGGCTTGCTCTTCGCAAGGGAAGAGGGGAGGAGCGAATCTGCAAAGTAATAAGCTCTCCCTGCCTGGATGAAGCAAGTGAAAAGGAAGCAGGCAGTAGACAAAAAGCTAAGTTCCCCTGCTTCAGTGCACTACACTATATACTACATTGTTGGCTGTGATTTTTTTCTTCGAGGGGTTTCGTACACGATATTTTCCATTCTCCTAATCCACTATTCTGGTGAGCACTATTTGCCAAACCTTTTTAACGTAAGCACTCAAAAGCTCCTAAACAAAGTGTTTTAGTTCTCTTTGCTACCTTGTAATATCGTGCTGTTTTTGTGTCTGCAGATGGTTGATCCAACTGGAATCGCAAATTGGCCAGTGACACACGTAGATTGGTCTGAAGGAAAATGGCATCCTAAAGCTTAGATCTTCTAAAGCTTATATGTTGCGCAAACAAACATGGCCTGCTCTCATACATCTAGATAAGACTGCAATGCTTTTGCTAGCAAATTTTGTCATTTTGAATTTGACAAGACTTCTACATCATTTTCCTTTGATAATCAAACAATGTCATCTGTATTTGACACAGGTAACAGATACCATTTATCATACTTCCGCTGGTGCTGATGCCAATAACCGATTAGTGTGTGTGTGTGTCAAGCATGCAAGTCTATGGATGCCTTTTTCTCTTGATTCAGGTTAATCTTTATTATTTATTGATCATTAGTTGCTGTTTAGTGTTAACAGTTTGATCTGTTTACTGTATGAAACCGCTGGTCCTTATTGGCATTAGAATACAGTATTGTCTCTTTTGGATAATCCGTATATATATATATATATATATATATATATATATATATATATATATATATATATATATATATATATATATCGCCAATAATGGAGAAGCAAGGTGCCTTTTTCCTTATTCAAGTTTTTTTATCTTACTCATATTTGCAAAATTTGAAGGAACTATCTTATCTTTGCCCAACTAATTCCTCTACAGAGTGATTTTTTATTCTATTTCATGTTTTAATGTTTCAAGAAAAATGGATTTTACAGTATGTGAGTAATAGGACAATATAAATGCATTAGCATTCATTGATTTTCAATGTCCCATCTTACTGAAAAACTCAAATGATTTTACAATCATTGAAAATCTGCCACATTCTAATCTGTTGTCTTGCTAACGTCTACGTCTTCTGGTCTCCATCTTTCTATTATTGAAAACCACTAGAATATGGGTGACTATTATGTTTACAACAACATCAACCTACTAGAAATAACATCACATAAGAGGCCTCAGCTACCAGGTTTCATCTTGATGTTTGATACAAATTGCCTGCTCAATTTGATCAACTGTTCCTTCCTGTCAACTATCAGGTGAGAAATTTGAAATCCACCTGTGGAATCTGAATGCATTCAAATATTACTTTCTCTAGTAGTGCTCTTGAGTTTTGGACTTTTGGTTGGCCCTCTATATTGGAGGTTATATCGGTACCAGCCTAAATCTCGGCCAGGGGCTGGTACCGGTTACCGGCCGGTAACTAGAAAAACAAAAAAAAAACGACCAAATTTCAAGTGTCGAAATTTGAATTTGAAATAGGTAACCGGAAAAACTGGCCGGTTACGACATTCATAGGAGGATATTCGTATTCGACCGAATTAAGTGTATATCCGATTCGAATTCATATTCGTATTCGAGAATGTTCGAATTTGTATTCATTTTAAAATATGAATTCGTATTCATATTTAAAATTATTCGATCGTATCTGATCCATTTCCACCCCTAGTATTACCTCTGGTTAATATAAGCCGTCCTTGAAACAGAGCTGGTTAAATTTTTTAGGTTTAATTGTTAACATATAGAAAAATTTTATATATTGGTTATATAAAATTGGCATACTAATACATCATGAAATGTACTTTCTATATATGTATGTATGTATGTATTCTTAATATTTCTAATAACATGGTATGATAGACATCAACAGTCAAAGTGGTACTTTGAAGATCATGTTATCGTCTAAATAAATATATATTTACAATCAAAGGGAGCAGTGCCTAGATGTCACTCGCTGCCATCTTAGTAAGGGATAACACGATATTGACAGCAGATATTTTAACCATGCGCTTGGCAAAGCTCTCAAGTGACGCGAATAGGATATACACTTAATTAACCAGCTCTGTTTCAATCGAACAGTTATAATACCGATGGCACTCACTGTCATCTTAGTGCTAATGTGATGTTGACGACAGATATTTAAGTATTTAACCCCTGCACTTGATGCTACGCTGTACCTGTAGCTGCGAGCCTGCTCTTATAAGGTGAAGCTTATAACTGCTATTATTAATTTATTTTATATAATTAAATATAAAATAATAAAAAAACTATTATATCAACATGAATAATACAAATAAATAAAATAATAAACTAAAAAACCAGGAAAAAAACGAAAAAAAAAGGCAGAAGTAGAAGTTTGGAGCGAGACCAAAACGTGGTTAGCTCACCACAGCCAGCCTCGTAATCTCGAATTAAACCAGAAAGAGAGACTAATTAATCGCCACAGACATCACGCAAGCGAAGCCTTTCTCCCTTCCCATTCCTCCGCATCAACAACGACGACAAGCCATCGAAACCCACTTCTCCCCAATCCCCTCCTCCAAAACCCTAGCAATGGAGCCCAAATCCACCACCCCTCCGCCGCCGCCCGTCATGGGCGCGCCCATTGTGTACCCGCAGGCCGCCCCGTACCCTCCCCCCGGCGCCGCCGCCTACGCCCACGGGCCGCCGCTCTACGCCCCGCCCCCCGGCGCCGCCGCCTCCGCGGCGCAGCAGCAGCTGCAGATGTTCTGGGCGGAGCAGTACCGCGAGATCGAGGCCACCACCGACTTCAAGAACCACAACCTGCCCCTCGCCCGCATCAAGAAGATCATGAAGGCCGACGAGGACGTCCGCATGATCGCCGCCGAGGCGCCCGTCGTCTTCGCGCGTGCGTGCGAGATGTTCATCCTGGAGCTCACCCACCGCGGGTGGGCGCACGCCGAGGAGAACAAGCGCCGCACGCTCCAGAAGTCCGACATCGCCGCCGCCATCGCGCGCACCGAGGTCTTCGACTTCCTCGTCGACATCGTGCCGCGCGACGAAGCCAAGGACGACGAGGCTGCCGCCGCGTTCGCGGGGATCCCCCACCCCGCCGCCGGCATGTCCGCCACCGACCCCATGGCCTACTACTACGTCCAACCGCAGTAACATTTTCGTACCGTATAGCTTCAAGTTCAAGCGATTTTAATTAAGTTGAGAGTGTGATGTTGTTTTAGTGCTGCTATGTTTGTTTCTTGTTGCCGCGTAATAACTAGTACAAGATGTGGTGATCATCTGAGGGGCCTCCTTTCGAGTATAAGCGATTCGATTTGAGGATTGGGCGAGGTGGTTGTGATTTGAGGCAGGCTGTATGATGGTGATGATGCATGTCTAACTTGTACCATAATTAATTATTATGTGGCCTTCTCTGATAATTGTTGTTCAACTTCATTTGTCGTGAAATGGCTTGTCATGCTGTATCTTAGACTTGCTGGAAAATCCAATATATTGTTTGTGATCCCAAAAGAGCTTTGTGTAATTTTGAGCTATTTGTGTACATGTTCAATTGGTATAGTTTGCCTTTGATATGTTGTTCGATTATATGGTTGTTTTGTGGTGGATAATGGAATAGTTTCAACTTTCAAGCAAAAGTTGTTTGCTAAGTATATGAATGTATTGCTGTTTCTGTGTATATCCGAGTTCTGGCTTTGTGATAGGCTGATAGCTCATGTTATAAACTCATATGCCTAAATGTCTTTAGTTTAATTTGTAATTCTGGATGCCGTTTGCAATATCTGATATGCCTCCTGTTGATTTAACTAAGTGATGCCTCCTGTTGATTTCACAAGTGTTGCTTAGCATTCAGTGTTTAGTTTCTTGAACTAGCTGGCTCTTCGAGTCACTTGGGTGAGTGAGTTGATTGTTTCTTACCTACTGAGCTGTGACCCCTGAATCATCTGGATAACATTCTGACTTTCATAAAACTTTAAATTCTCCTAGACAAAACTTTAAACCATTGTCGGTACATAGCTTCTCGATATTCTTGCTAGTTTGTCTTTCAATCATATTCATAATTCAATTTGTGTTTGACGAAATATATCTAAACTCTTCTTTAGTAACCATCAATGATAGTCAACATGTAACTTATACCTCCAAATGATAAAACGCAGAATTCTTCTTACAAATCAGAGTGAACATAACCCAATATGTCTTTTGTAGAATAAGTTGCAGTGCTGAATTTTACCTTCTTTTGCTTGTCGAAGACACAATATTCACAAAACTTCAACTTATTGATGCTTTAATTATTAAGAATTTTTCTTTTACATAATTCCATCATTCACCTTCACTCATATGCTTCAGACACATGCTAAAGATTAGTAGCATTAAAATTGAATGATTTATTTGAGGTAACAACAGCATTACCTGAAATTGTAGTGTCTCACAGATGATATAAGTTAACAGCCTTCTTATCGCCCTTCATCACAACAAGCGAACCTTTCGTGACCTTCGAAACTTCACCTTCACATGAATACTTGCACCCTTTAACATCAAGAGTACTCAACGAGATAAAATTTCTCTTCAAATTAGGAATATGGTGCCATCAAATATTTTAATCCAGATAGAACCAACACCTACAACCTTACATAATGTATTATCATCCATCAACACAGATCCACATAGCGTAACTCCATAAGTAACGAACCACTCACTGTTTGGACTCATATAGAAAGTATAGGCTGAATCAAGAATCCATTCATCTTTGGTTTTGGAATCACTGGTAAAGGCGATGAGAACATCTCCATCAGAACCTTCTTTGGTGACAACGGTGGCTCTAGATTCATTCTCTTGTTGACCTTTCTTGAAATTGTTATTCATCTTCTCCTTATTCTGCAACCTTTAGCACTCGGATATGTCATGATCGTCTTTCTTGCAATACCCGCATGGCTTCCGATTCTTGGATTTAGATCTGCCTCTGTATCTTCTTTTGCTTCTACCTCTTGAATTATCATTTAAATCTTTCTTATATTGCCTATTGCAGATAGACAAATCTTCTGTATGTGTTCTTGAACTTTTACCGGGAATCATTAGTTTCATCTCTTCTTTAGCATACGAACTTCATAAACTTTACTGAGAGTAATAGTATCTCAACTATATAGAATAATATCTCTAAAAGTATAGTACGAATTAGGTAGAGAGTATAGCAAAATAAGATTCAAATCTCCATCCTCATACTTTATCTTTATAGACTCAAGGTTAATAATAACTTCCTTGAAAGCTATCAGGTGGTTCAACAATAATACCCTCCGCCACTTTATGGGAATAAAGCTTTCGTTTCGAATGCATCTTACTGATCAATCCTTGGTTATGTAAATCTGCTCCTGCTTCAGCCATAATATAGCAGTAGATGTCTCTTTTATAACCTCCTGTAAAATATTATTTGATAGATGAAAGTGAATTTAAGATAAGACCTTACAATCTTAATTTACCATAGAGAAAACCTTATATCGTGATCTAACAGCGAAAGATCATATTTAGAATCAAAAATTTGATAGTGCGGATTCTAGTAAAAATCTTATAATCAAAAATTTTTGGTATGCTTTTTATGTACACTTAGCAATTTCTGGCCAAAAGTAATAGTAATTAAAAGATCGAGCGGTGTCTTTGGACTGGCACCTGCTACTACCGCACGGACCAGTGGACGAAGATGTGTTGCGTTTGGTTCGCCCTGCCCCGTGCGGGAGGACGCCTGCTGTCACACAGATCAAGGCAAAGACGTGAGACTATGCTGCAACGAAGACACCCGAGACTTTCTTCGGTTTTATAACTGGGATGCGAGACTGCAAGTCAGATGAAATCAAACCCGCCCTCGGATTCGAGAACAGTGATGATGCTCAGACCGATAGATTTTTTTCTCAAATTTTTCAGACTCTAAATCTCTGTACTCTGATACCACTTATTACAAATAATATATCAAAAAATAAATACGAGAGATACAAATTTTTATATGAAAAACTTTTGTGGAAAAAATCGTGAACGTTCAAAGGCAAATCGCTATAATAAGGAAATATTCTAATTGAGCACTTATTTTTCCTATGAGTTACCGAGGTACATATATAGAGCGAGAGAAACGAGTTCCACATGGAGAGAAAATCAAATCAGAGTCAGTTGCTACAGATTGATATCATGTCTAATACAACCTGTACATGGATCAGACACCTATCATACCACGCCTAATACGAGATGACGAAATATTCTACACGAACATAGCACAAATACAGATCAACCTCAACGCAAACAAACAAACGGCGCAATATTCCGAACGAATGCGCGCCCGTCAGCCGGCCGACCAGCCAGCCGGCCAGCAGGCGACTGATTCCGCGTGACGTCCGGGAGAATCACGCGCGCGTCGCGCCTTCTTCCCCGCATTCGGTGCCCGCGGGTGGCTACAACCAGGCAGGCAGCACGCAACAACGGCAACGGCGTGGACAACATGGCGGGGCCGTCGCTTGACGCGGCCGTGCCACCGCGCACCACACGCAGATCAGCAAATGTCACGCCCAAGATTGTATTCTCCCTCGCGGATGTGCTCATACGATCACCCAACTCACGGGGGAACTTTTTCTGTTTCATGTCGCCGTCACTGTTAAGCCAGTACTGTTACTTTAACCCTGTTGCAAAGTAGCTAGTATGATGTTTCAGAATTCGATATTACTGTCAATGTTAATCCATTTCTTGTCGACTCGACGACGCCTATAAGTATCGGCCTGGTCGCCTTATTCCCATCATCCCACGCTATATACAAGGAGTCGAGAATTGGCTCCTGTCTCTGTCAGCCGCATCCATGGCGCGCTTCCTCGTCGCTCTCTTCGCTGCCACCGTGCTTGCGGTACGTACCGATCAAAGAAACCACCGAACTATGCATGCAGCTTAATCTGTATGGTACTTGAGACGTGCGAACTGGTAACACACTGACAACGGGACGCACTGTTGCTTTCTCCTCAGGTTCTGGCTGGACAGCTGAGCCATGCAGCGCCGTCGACGGCCGATGTGTTCTGGCGCGCCATGCTGCCGGACTCCCCTTTGCCGGACGCCGTCCTCCGACTCCTCCGCCCTGGTCGGTCTTCCTCCTCTCCCTCCCTTAATTTCTCTTGACTTTCATCAAGTGCAAAAATGCATGGATGATCATGGTTCATGCATGGATGTAGCAGACACCAACTACGAGGACTACAATGGCGCGAGAAAACGTCGTGGCACCATCGCCGGCGGAGAGGCGGCACCTTTCGGGTACAGCTACAGACGCCCGCAGAAACGTCCCGGCGCTGCTATCGCCGGAGAGCCGGCGCCGTTCGGCTACGACTACAAGGCGCCGAGCAAACTCCTCGGGAACAACGGTGCGACAGATAAGGCGGCACCTTTCGGGTACGACTACAAGGCGCCGAGCAAAAGCCACGCGGGAAGCGGCGACAGCGACGCGGCGTCGACGGCGCGAGCTAGCGGGGCGGCCACGACGACGGTGTTCTTCCACGAGGAGGCGGTGCGCGTTGGCGAGAGGCTCCCGTTCTACTTCCCTCCAACGGCGCCCGCGGCGCTCGGGTTCTTGCCGCGCCGCGTCGCGGACTCCATCCCGTTCTCGACGCCGTCGCTGCCGGGCGTCCTCGCCCTGTTCGGCATCGCGCCGGACTCCGTCGTGGCCGCCAGCATGGAGGAGACGCTGCGCATGTGCGAGTCGCCGACCCTCGCCGGGGAGGCCAAGTTCTGCGCGACGTCGCTGGAGGCCCTGGTGGAGCTCGCCATGGCGACCCTCGGGACCCGCGACGTCACCGCGTTGACGTCGACGCTGCCCCTCGCCGGAGCTCCGCTGCAGCCATACACCGTCACCGCCGTGCGGCCGATCGAGGGCGCGAGCTTCTTGGCGTGCCACGACGAGGCCTACCCGTACACCGTGTACCGGTGCCACACCACCGGCCCGGCCAGGGCGTACATTGTGGAGATGGAGGGCGCGCGCGGCGGCTCGGTGACCGTGGCCACCGTGTGCCACACCGACACGTCCCGGTGGAACCCGGAGCACGTCTCCTTCAAGCTCCTCGGCACCAAGCCTGGCGGCGCGCCGGTGTGCCACCTCATGCCGTACGGGCACTTAATCTGGGCCAAGAACGTGAAGCGCTCGCCGGCGTAAGGATTCCAGCTCCGTCGCAGGAATTGTTGTCGATGTAGTATATACTATGTACGTCCTTGTTCATCATGCCACCTGCTCTACTGTTGTACCTCTATAGTGACTGTCTGAATGATCACCAGAGCAGCGTCTGTAATAAAGAACAGCTTCTGTAGAGTTGTGCTTATTTACACGAACAATTCATACTTAAAAAGCTTCTTCACATCCAGGACCCCATGAATGTCACCGTGACACTGATTCACTACCATGCCCAGAAATGGCCTTTTCAATTGATCCTGCGTGCCAGTATAACAGTTTGTCCATTGAAGAATTAGCAAGAGACATTCATACTACAGACGAGGAAATAAATAACAGTTCCAATCATACTAATATTTTGTCAAGGAAATAGATAGCACTTCCAATGGTACTAAATTTTTTGTCAAGAACAGATAACGACCATGTCATTTCACAAAATAGAAATTTCACCTAAACAGGTGGCTACCATGCCAATTCAACTCAGATTAGAATTTTATACAATAAGCACAAGAATAGACGTATCATTGCTCCTAAACCCTTACAAAGCTGGGTTGCAATGATATCTAGAGTAACTGTAGCAGTTACAAGCTCACAGAAATTGGAATTGAAAAAAGTTACTACTACATCTACTAGGTGAGATTGCATCCCATGTACTTAAAACATCTGCAGTTGATCAAAACCACCTCGAACAGTAAATTCTGCATCTCAGGGTGAGGTTCGCACGAACAGCTGGGCAATACAAGTTCGAATGGCCATGGAATACATCAATCAATCTTTACAGACGAGAAGATATAGTGCACAAAGGTGAATGATGTCAAAAAGCCAATGGTCCCAGTGGCCAGCATAATTGCGAATGCCATGAGGAATGAGTAACCGAGGTAAAGCATTGCAGAGATAGGCCCGCTCAGGCTTCTGAGGTCCAAGACCAAGTAGTTGATGGAGTAGAGGAAGACGTAGAGAGCAGCAGTGCCCGAGGCAAAGAAAGCCTTCCACCACCACCTCCAGTCCTCCCCACAGAGATTAATGTATGTCAGGACAACGGACACCTCAGCGCAGACAATCACAACCCTGCAGCAAGGACGAGAAACCATGCTGGATATTTCCGTGCAGGGATCTCTCTAGGGATCTGGTTGGTTCGAGCAGGGAACTCTATTTGCTCTGCTCTTGTACCAAGGAAACCGCCGACAAGTGTTAATGGCACGGAGATGCAGAACCACAGAGCCAAAAGGGTGAAAAATAGCGAGATAGGTAAAGCCCCAGTGCTCTTGCTTCCCCACAACACGAAGTTTAAGATAGTAAGGACCATAAACATGATAACAGGGAAAAAGCACGCAGTTGACCAGGACACTGATCTCCATCCTTCGGATGTGCCCTTAATAGTCCTCCATAGCCTCACACTGACATACCCAGCTGCAATGCCAAGGAATAGATAGAGAATGATCATCCCAGTAAGAAGCATTCCTCTCGAGGCTGGAGAAATGAACCCAAGCGTGGAAAAAACGATAGTTACAATTGCCATGCCCAAAATCTGAACTCCATCACCAATCATGACGCATAACAGCTTGGGGCAAGTTGGCTCTCTGAATACATCTCCGACAACAAGCTTCCATCCAGATAGCTCCTCATTCATCTGTGCTTGTGCTTCCTTATCGAGCTCTTCATACCTGGTCAGGTCCCTCCTGACAGTTCTCAGGAATATAACAAAGACAATTGCAGCCAAGAACAACATCACCATGAGGGAGTTCATTATAGAGAACCAGTGGACCCTGGCGCCAGCCTCCATCTTCAGATAAGCATCCCACCTAGATGGCCACCTGATGTTGCTCTTGACAAACTCAACATCATAAGTGAAAGTGATCTTCTCCTGTTGCCTGATCACCTGAGACTTCTGAAGCTCCACAGGACAGCTTACAGGCTCAATGCTGTCATACATGTTAAGTTTAGAGAAATCCTCAGCATTACGCTTCACACTGCAAGGCACAACCTCGAAACCAACAATCTGATACCCAGACATCCCCTTCTTGTCTAACTCTGAGATGACACCAGATCCTTCTTCTCCTGTGCTAATGATTTCCACATTCCTGCCCTCATACTCATGGACCAAGACCTTCGACTTTAAATGGTTGATGATATAATCCTCTGAGCTACCAGCTGGAGTGTAACCTACTGGAAAGCCAGTCCACTGTACTGTGACACCATTCTGCTCAAGTGAAACGCATGACGGGCAAATTGTCCAACATGATGTTAACCTGGTAAAGATCACGAGTGCGCTGCTTGAGGAGCTTTGCATCATTCTCATTAAGCCCTTTCGTGGTGCAGAGGTAGAGGGATTCATTGACATTCACACGGAATTGGTAGGGTGAGTTGTTGATCTGATCACCCATGAGGAGCTCACCCAGGTTCTCAGCGCTCTTTTTGATGCCGCCCTGGGGATGGCAGTATGGCAGGCTGTAGTAACTGAACGGCATCTCTGTCTCAATGGACGTGAGTGAATTCACCTTTGCCCATATTTCGTCACCTTGGGAGCATGTGTGCATGTAGCTGCCAGGCAAGTAGAATGCATTGCACGGCGACACAGTCAGCAACAATGCAACGCACAGTAATGGAGCCAGAGAACAAGAACTGTGCAGCGTCCCAGCCATCTGAAGCACAAATTCTCCAATAACCTAGAACATAACCTGTAACCAAACCATTTTCTTGATGAAAACACTGCATAATTCATCATCATTGTTTTGAGAGGAATCGTTTTTTAGGGCAAAAACATCAGAAAGTTCCTGAAAAAAAATATCCATTCTCCAAAAATCTAGAAAATTAACGTTCTAAGTTGGTACTAAATAACAGTTCTTTTCCAAGAAATTAGATTGGCTGCATACAACATACTACTACAGTACTACCAAACTAGACAGCAACTTCTAAGTATAAGAACGTCGCAAATTCTCCAATAACCAAAAGGCATAGCCATTTATTGGGAGTTAAACATTGCAAAAGTTCCTAGAACGAACAAACACGCCATTTATTACTTCTTACACGCCCAAAATCAGGAGCGTTCCGCAAACCATGAAACACTTCACTCATAAACAACCAAGCAGGTAGAGCCCCATATTGGCATGCCTAGAACAAAGAAGTTCGCGGATCTACTTATCTACACAGAGGCGGCTAATGAACTCGGAGATCTAGCGCAAGCAACCACAGGGGAATCGAATCCAGACGTCAGGTTGCAACCCTGCACTGCTAGTGCTGCAACTAAGCCCAAAAGGAGCGGACATGAGTGGAAACGTCGAGAAGGTTCTAGAATTGGGGGGCGCGTGGGGAGTGGTAAGGTACCTGACGCACGGGAGGAAGCGGGCTTGGCGGATGGATCAAAGAGAGGGGCGCACCAAAAGTGGGAGAGGGCTCGCGATATTTGGTTGGCGCGTCCAAATCTTCTCGACGTTGGGTTGGCCGGTCTGTGGATCGGATTCTGGTGACTTTGCACCGTTGGAACGCGTTGAGATGCGATGTTTCGAGGAATGCTGGTGAGTTCAGTCTAAAAAGTTTCTCCTAAGGGATGGTAGATCATATACAGAATAATATAAGTATAAAATAGATTAAATATAGAAAAATAAGAGAAAATTTATTTTTTTTATTATTTTCTCTATTTTTAAGTACAAATTATAATAATTAGAGACATCTAAGTAGTGAGTTATCCATTATGAGCTAAGTTTGTAGATCCACATCAAGATTTCCCAACACTCTCTCTTGACCACTTATCCGATATGTTCATGCCTCATCAAAATTCCATAAAAATCCAGTAAAATTTTTTGGAGAAATAATACATAACACATGTTATATTGTGTTGCACAAATTGTCTTATTAAAATTATTGATCATGAAATTTCAGAAAAACTCATCAAAGGAAAAGGAGTGCAATTCACTTAATTTCATTTCATCTATGAGATGTATTCTTTTGGGTACTTGATCTTCATAATCAGGTTTTAATAGTGAGCTCAAGAAAAGTTTCCTCTTGAGTTCTGTACTTCTCTACATCTCATCATTCCAATTCCACGTATGCATTTTTCAAAGTTAGATACTAGAAGTGATTTATTGAATAAATCTATAAAATTTTTACACGACTTAGTATGCAGTACCTTAATTTCATCCATCTTTTGTAATTCACGAGTATAGAAGAATTTGGGGTTGATATGCTTTGTAAGATGACTCTTCACGTAATCTATCTGTACTTGTACAACACAAACTACATTATCTTTATAGATAATTGCGGGAGCTTGTACGATATGCAATCCACATGACTGCTAGATGTGGTGAATCATCTGTCGAAGCCAAATACATTCTCGTGCGACTTCGTACGGTGCTATGATTTTCGAGTGATTCGTCAAAGTCGATACTATACTTTGCTTAGATGATTTTCACGAAATTGTGGTTCTACCACATAGGAACACATAGCCTATTTGTGATCTAGCTGTATGTGAATCTGACAGGTACCTAGCACCTGCATAGCCAGTCATATTCAGGTCTTAGTTCTTTCTGTAGAATAGCCCAAGGTTTTTACTTTCTTAAAGGTATCAAAAGGTGTCATTTATTCTCTGCCAATACCTTTTGATAGGTTCTGCATTATATCTTACTAATAGGTTTACGACAAATGCAATGCCCAGTCTAGTGCAGTTTGCTAAATACATGAGTGCTTCTACTGCACATAAGTATTAGAATTCCGGTCTCAGAACTTTCTCCCCCTCTTCTTTAGCTCTGTATAGATCCTTGTCATGCTGCAAAGATCTCCCAACCATTGATCCTTTTGACAGGTATGTCTTTTCAAAGCCAAACATTTTTAACAAATTCTAAGTGTAAGCTGACTGATGCACTAATATCTCTTCCGGGACATGCTCGATCTGCAATCCTAAGCAATATTTGGTTTTTTCCAAGTCTTTCATTTCGAACTCTGACTCCAGGTAAGAGTTTGCTTACTTTATATCATCTAGAGTTCCAATGATATTTAGATCATCTATATACACTGAGATTATATAAAATCCATTAGGAGATGTCACATAAATACACAGAGATAATTCTCAATGTTTGTGTAGCCTTTCTTGCATAGAAAATGGTTTAAGCGATTATAACATATCTTGCCTAATTGCCTAAGTCCATATAGTGATTTTTTGAGTTTCATACTATATAGGTTTTTATTTGCTCTGTCTTGGTTCAGAACAATGATACCTTCAGGTACCTTCATATAAATATCTGAATTCAAGCTTTCATAAAGGTATGCGGTTATCACATCCATCAATTTTATTTCTAAATTTAGATTTACTGCCATCAAGATTATATATTTAAAAATAATGCCACATATGACCGAGAAATATGTTTCTTCATAATCAACTCCTAGACGTTGAGTGAAGCCTGATGCAATGAGCATTGCATTATATCTTACAACATTATTTTTCTCATTTCTCTTTCGAACAAATACTCAATTATGCCCTACGGGGTGCACATAGGGATGTGTGCAGCTTATAGGCCCAAATACCTCTCTTTTATTCAGAGATAATAATTTAATTTTTATTATCTTTTTCCAATTCTCCCAATCTGATCTTTTCCTACATTCAGCGAGCGATGCAAACTCTGGATCAAGATCGACAATTATGGCAATTTTCTTTACAAAATAACTATTAACATTGGCTGTTGTCCTATTTATATATTTTTCTGTGTGCACATAGTTTATAACTAGTTCATCATGAGTTGATTCTTCTAGTGCTTCTACTTACTCATCGCTTATTTCTACTTTAGTTTTTCAGCTCCAATGTGTGTGCACACGTCTATACTAGTTTCTCCCCCACCCCATTGGAAAGTTCAGATCTGATATGCCCTTTTCTAAAGGGTGCCATGCTGGTACCAGGTCTCAACTGGCTTCCCTGTTAATTCTAGGGAACTTCTGTAATTAGCTGTGTTAAGTCCTTCTTATCATTTTTCACCAGGCATCCCCGGTTATTTGGGATTCGAGGGATCGGAGTTCTTGTTCTTTAATTTTGACGCCTCTGGACCGGATTAAGATACCTTCAAATTTCTTTGGTATTTCAACCCTCTCCGGTACATTACGTGCAGACACATGCGACTTGGTCACACTTTTTAAATTTCTAAAGTGGTAAGGCAGTTGATTTACTAGTGCTTGCAAATCAAATGATCTTCTGGACTCTAATGCACGGGTCATGTGCATGGATTCTCATGGCTTGCCACGTAATTTTCTGACTTTTTCATCAAGGGGTTGATTTCATCCCCTAGTGTCAGGAAGTATCCTCATCACTATCAGTGAAATGGGCAATGTCTAAATCTCCTCATCAAATATACTACCAGATAAATAATTCTAATTTTCAAAGGACGCTTAAATTTCCACCACCCTTATGAGAATAAACTGATTGTTGCAATTTTAGAGCTTGGTAAAAGGATCTTACAGTGAACTTACCCTTAGAATGCAATTTCCAATACAATCGATCAGGTTTATTAGTTAACTTCACATTGGCACAAATGGTTTGGAGGTGGTTTATGTGGGCAAGGGGAGGGCGAATGAAATTACCCATCGTCTCATCTACCAGAATGCTGCTCGTCAGAGCTACATCACCGAGTGTTGAGTTGCCCTTATCCACGCAGATCGTCGCCTAGTTCGTCATCGCGACCTCGTCAACCATCCTCTCCTACTGTTCCTCCCCATCGTAGCCCACAATCGAGCAACCATAAGCACAACTCACGCCTGGGATGGCATTGCCTGCCACAGTCTACCCCCCATCGCTGCTTTATTGTCACAACGAGGCCGTTATTGCAGCTGGCAGTGAGGCGGCGATGAATGAGACCCCCCACCGCTCCATTTTGCATCTCAGTTGGTCAATCCCCTTTTTTTCTTCCATCGTTTAGTTGGGCCTTTTTATTTTTCTACTTGGGCTTGATGGACTACAAGGATGGAGGAGTAATAAGCTACCAAAAATCAATTATATTCTCTACTACTTAAAAATATGAGTTGGTGGTTATAAGTCCTTTCTCCTCTGCGCCTCCACCCTCCCTGCGCCTGACGCATCACTGCCTTCCTCCCCAAACTGCCCACTCCACTCCCCTCCCCACATGCCACACCTCCAAGGCCCCAACTTCTGACCACTCTTCCCTCCATTCTCGAATTCTCTACCGCAGCAATCCCAACGAAGGTGTACTCGGCGTTGCTGACGTAGGGATGGCTGGATCCAACGGCGAGTGGGTTTGGTGTTGAAGGACCATGTGAGAAGGCCCATAGTTTTGTTGTGATGAATCATTGTTATTTTAGATGATTGAAAATGTGTAATTTGCAAATTTACATATTTTTCTAGACAGGTTACAAAAATAGATGATTTTGAGAATTTGAGTCATAAGATAATTTTGTGACCTAAGACATTGGTTATATGTTGCATGAGATAGGGTCACTTGGAGTCAACTATAGTCAACGATGAGGATCGAGGCTATACTCATACAGGAGCTAAAGTCCAAAATGATCAAATATGCCAAGTGAGATGGTGAGCTTAAGCATGGCACGAAAAATACAAAAAATATTAAAGAGAAGTTCGAACAGCGGATTTGCACCATGTGATTTGGTTGGTTCAAGTGAAGTATGGTTCGGTTAAACCAGAATAAGAGAGACATACCAATGCGTGAGAAGCTAGTGGTGCACCTACACATGGAAGGTATGGTAATTGCTTGCAATGGAAGAAGATGATCAAATTAAGAAAGGTATTTTGGTAGTTTGACCAAAATACTGGAAATGATTTTAGAAGAAAACTGCGGCGCATGAGCTTGGGAAGGCGGTTTAGGTCATTGGGAAGCTGGTGTGATTAAGATGGATCAAACCTTTGGACTTCACAGATTCGAGATTATGAGTTTTAAAAAGCGTGCATAAGTGTAATGAGTGAGTTAAAACTCGTGTGTGTGGGGTTATCGAGTTTTCTCCATTATGCGAACTAGATAGTTTTCACAAAGAGTTAGATATGGCTGACTAGCCTATCTATTTAAAGGGTTGGAATGGAGACTTGTGGTTAACCATCTAACATGTCCTTGTTGTGCTCTCTTGTTTAGGGTTAGAGTTTGAGAGTTGAGTGCCTTTGTTCTCTTTAATTATCTCCATGGTTGTCTCTTATCTTGATTTAGTTGTTTTTTTCTTCTCTCTTTTATTCTTGATCTTGTTATGCCAAGAACATGCAAGAGATAGAGAAAATCTCATAAAATCAATCTCCTGTGATTTAGATATTTGGTTGGTAAGTTCATAAAGAAATTTGAATGTTGTTCTTTTTTGTCTATTCGAGTGATTTCTTAATCTAGCTATTTCTACATCATTTTCTTTGATTTTATTGCTTGCTGGGACATGTGAAAACACATATAGAGCCATTTTGGTCATCATTTACTTACGAGCAAGTCATATTCATCGTTTGTATTTTTTCACCTATTTTTGGTGCAATCTGCCTTCAAACGGAAAAAGTCAAAACTTTGGCAACAATTTTTTAATCATTAATTGAAATAGGTTACTGACATCCTAAAGAAGGTGCATACCAAATTTCAAGTGATTTAGAGCTGTAGTTTGAAAATTACCTCAATTTTAAATTTAGCCCTGGTTTTGGTGAAGCAAAGCTTCACGAACCAAAATATCCCAATTATCTAAAGTTCTTTCAAGTTTTCTGGTTAGTATAGGTTTGTAAGGTCATGAACTAGGTTTGGTTCAAGTTTTCGGTATTTTGGATCAACGGATCAAATATTACATTGTTTTTCGGATTTGAAATAGTGATGAAATCACTATTCATAAGCTGAAAATGTCCATTGCTTCGAGAATTTTTGGATTTTTGGTTTCTTGATCTTCGTAGCTTCTCATAGGTATTAAAGTAAAGATTAGGAGAATACTTGGAGAAAAAATTGATGACATCATTCACCCCCTCTGTTGCCATATAGGGGTCAGCGGGATCCAACGGTGCTGGGATAGAGGACGATGACCCCAATGGATGTGGAGGCGGTGGTGGTCTGATCCAACGGTGAGGGAATTGGGGACAACGACCTGGAGAAAGATGACCCCGATGGTGTACTCCTCCACACGGTCACAGTGTACCACACAGTTGTTGCCTCAGTATGCAGACTTGGGGATGGTGTATCAGCGGTGGCTGCCCTTGTTCTATGCCAATAGCCACGGATCTAGCACCGTTCGTTGTGGTGTGTCCTCCCCCGGTAGGAGTTGAGGACGAAGCACCACCTCCGCATCATATGGCATTAACCATACGCTTACGGTTAGGGATTCCTCCCACTCCGCCATCGCCTCATCATGAATCCCCGCGATGTTGTCCTAGTGAAAGCGCTCCAAATCCGCCTTCCACCACTCTGTCTCCCCCCGGCCTACCTTGCGTAGGCTTCAACCTCGCATGCCCAGCCGTGTCATGGGTGCGACACTAAGGGACCTCCTCATGTTGTCACGGCAACTCACCCACCAACAGAAGTTGTGCCACATCAACAACATCGATGTTAGGCTCACCAACCTCGGCCTTAACATCGCATCCTCCTCACCACCTTCCAGGGGTCGCATCTCTGCATTTAATGCCATCGAGCTCCCCAACTAGACCCTGATCTCGAGTTCCACCAGCACCGTGGAAGGCATAGCCCCACCACTGAGGTTGGCGTCATTACTTGTGCTTCACCCATTGCCGCTGTCACCGCCAAGGACAACGACATTAGAAACAATAAAACTGGTGGGGATCATGGAGAGTGGGGATGAGAAGAGGACATCATTGTCGTTGCACATGCCGAGGTAATGTGAATGATAACTTTTTTCCTTGCACATGCCGCCGTCACCCATGCAGCAGTAGACGCCCGTGGGGCCATGCACGATGACATGATGGCATGTGTGGTAGTCCTACAGGCTGCACTACAACCCTGCCTCCCTGTGCACAAGTTGTCCTCCGCACAGTTTTGTCGCCAGCCAAGATTCATGGTGCTTCGTTGGTCGCCGGTGCCTCACGCGCGAAATGTTCATTATTTTGCCTACAAGATAGGGGTGGTGCTCATCTTTCATTCTTGTGAAAGCCCACACCTCGCCTGCGCATGAGCACCTTAAAGTGCTAAGATTACTTCAAATTGCATCTCCATAGTTTAACTTTTTGTGTTGTTGGTGCCAAATTTGAGATGATGACTATGTTTTTTGCTGTCAGTTCCATGTGGAGTAGTTAATGTTAAGAGGCACACGAGGGGTTCCATGGAGGCTACCAAGAAGCTCCATTGTTACTTTATCAGCCTGCAGCGCAAGGACTAGCCGACCATAGAAGAAATGCTTCGAAAGGTAATTCAACAGCAACTTGACCTAGAAATCACCTTATCCTTTTTTGTTGCAATGATATGCGAGTTTTGATGTCTTGTGAACTGTGGATGATTGTGTATTTGCACATATTAACTGCGAGTTCTGAGAATTTGCGAGCATTGCCGTATATTTGCATTATTGTGGTCTACCTCTCACTTGTTTACGAGATGCACATTCGTGGCTAGGAGCTTAGAGTGCATAATGTTGATTATTGGTTTCTCGCTACACATGAAGATAATTCTTTGGATCCCAATGTGAGTAATGTATTTCTTTTGGTGTTGTTTTTGTCCAGCATCGGCGAACTTTCCCTTTGGCTTGTTTGGTTTGGGAGTGCATATTTATCTTCAGGTGTCCAGCCAATTGGGTCTTGTGGATATTTCTATTTATATTTGTTATTGCTTGATTACTTTGCTGTGTAAACAATTTTGTCTTGGATATATTCATGGAGGCTCTCCAAGGACCTCCAAACTTGTCCTAATATCTCAGGTTTTTCCTGAGATCAGTTGCTGATAAGAATAGCCACTAGAATTAGCCACCTCATTTTTTTGCTTTTTTTGTTAAAGTGCAACTTTGCAAATAGAATCACATCTCCTATAGAATAGTTGATATTGGTGTTATCAAATTTACATGTCCAATATTGTTCAAATACGCAGTACTGTGTGAAATTCCCATTATGGTATATTTCATTACAAGTTATTAGTTCTATAAGAGATTCACCTTTTGTTCATAAATCTTTGCAAGCACGAGGTACTTGAATTGATTTGTAAGCAAGTGAGCTATAACTATTATTGGAACAATAAACCACACTGTAGTCACAGCTTTTAACTTTTTTTCAATAAGAAATTCTGCTTTTTAATGCATGCTGAGAGATTTTTGGTTGTAGCTTTGCAAAGGAAAAAATGTATACAGTATGAAAATAAAATATATCTGATGAGGATCGGCCCAAGGCCCAGCAGCCTGTGCATCGATGTATAAGGGTGATGCAGCCGCCATATATATATGTGCACGCACGGACGGGAAAGGGGAGGACACCCATGACTAGATAATTGAGTCCTAGTACACATGCTACACCAAGCAGAAAGAATGTTACAACACTAATTGTTAAGAAGAGTTTAGCACCTTCGCCTTCATCTTCAGTGAGTTCTACAGGAAGAAGTAGTGTCATCCAATGCTTCAAATGTCTTGGACGAGATTATATGCAAAAGGATTGTCCAAATAACAAGGTCATGTTGCTATTGAAAAATAGCGAATATGACTCTACTAGCGAGGAGGAAGATGAGACCCTTACTGATTTTGGAAGAGTTGGAGAAACACATGAGGACGGACAAGGGAAGAAGGGGAATGAAGATAGTGTTTGTGACCCCGAGACTGGCCATATACTTGTGTGTACACCGACGGTGTTGAATGTGCAAGCAAAATCAAATCATGAACAGCACTACAATCTTTTCCAAATACGGGCTCAGGTGAGTAAGGATGGTAAGTATTGCAAAGTCATTATCGATGGTGGAAGTTACCATAATTTAGCTAGCAAAGAGTTTTATTCTAAACTTGGATTGAAATATAAGAAACACCTGCATCCATATCAAATTCAATGGTTAAACAACAATGGTTCAATGAATGTTGGGTATACAGTTGATGTTAGTTTTCATATTGGCTCTTATCATGATACTGTAGAATGTGATGTTGTGTCAATGGAAGGTTGTCATTTGTTATTAGGTAGGTCTTGGCAATATGATAGTTCTGTAATTCATGATGGAAGAACTAATCAATACAAGTTCATGTGGAATAATAAAGAAATAGTTTTACGACCATTAACTTCTTCTTAAATTATATATGATAACATGTAAAAGGTGAGTGAGAGCCACAAGCTAAAATTGAGCAGGAAAAGAAAAGATAAGGGAGAGAAAAAGTTAGTCATGATAGTCACTAAATCTGATTTGAGAGAAATGAGAGGTGAGCCTACTGTGGAACATTTGGTATCATTGTATAAAGATGTTTTACTTTCTACTAATGATTTAACCTCTCTTTCTAGCGTGGTTTCTCAAGTGTTACAGGCTTATGAAGACGTCTTTCCGGAGGAGGTACCCGCTAGTCTACCACCCATACGAGGAATCGAATATCAAATTGACTTGGTACCGAGGGCTCCACTTCCCAACCGACCACCGTACCGCACAAATCCGGAAGAAACAAAAGAAATTTAGCGATAAGTGCAAGCACTCATGGAAAAAGGACGACACAGAGTCGAGGACGACTTCTTTTCAAGAAGGGGAGGATGATGAGGATCAGCCCAAAGCCCAGCAGCCTGTGTGTGGATTTATGAGGGTGATGCAGCCGCCATATATATATATGTGCACGCCCGGACGGGAAAGGGGAGGACACCCATGACCAGATAATTGAGAGCAGTTCGTGACGAGAGGATGGTGTGGAGAGCTTTTGTATTCGTTTTGATCTTTTGGATAGTCAAATAAATCCAATAGAAAATTTGAGAGTTCTTGCAAATTGAGATCGTTCAATCTTTCCGTTGGGAATTGGAAGCGCGATAAAGCTTCGCTTGGTGGTCGTGAAGTCCGACGCGCGTGTTCTTGCGAATTAAAGAGCATTCGTTCTTGCATTGGCAACGGAGGATCGCTACGATTCGAGAGAGGACACATGAGTATCCAATCCTACAACGAGAAGATCGGGCGACCCCGTATCAATATCAGTTGTAAACTTTATAGGAGTGATGGCATTTACATATGCTATTATCTTATTTTTGTCATCTTATCTTCATGGATTCTACCATGTTTGACTGGCTGGTGTAATATTTTATACATATTCGTCCTTTTGCTTTTATGACTTCTCATGTTAGCACAAATCCACGAACATGTAAGAAAATTTTTGTACAAATTTTGAAGGAGTGGATTTCACAAACCCATGGGATTAGCCTTGCAACAGCATGCAATGCAGCAGCAATCAATCTATGAACCTTGTTCTTATTTGAGGGTCAGCTATTTGAGGCTGGTGGCTTGGACACCTCAGGAGTAATGTTAGCCATTTGAGGTTGATGGCTTGGACAGCTAAAAAATAATGATAGGAATGTAGTGCATCCTTATGCATGGATCTTTTGTATTCTTCCTACTCAACCTAATTAGATATTGCACCATGCATGGATCAGTAAATTGCAGTTTCACAATAGTGCTCTTACATTTTCACAAATGACACTCAATAAATTACCGATTAGTGAAAATTTTCTTTTAACATGGTAGTGCTCTTCCAAGTTAGCTTTTCAGATAGCTCGGAGTATTCGATTTTGTGTTATTTTGGAATAATAAGGAAATTCTTAGGTAGAGAAAACTCACAGATAGTTGCGTACACAAATTGTATGTACAACTAAAATTGAACAATCCATTGTTTCAAAGGCTGGGGAATCAATCCTTCCAAGGTGCCTTTGGAAATTGTTATGTTGTGCCTGAGGAAGATTGCCTTCCAGGGTGCCTCCTGAAAGTTTTGCGGCCTTTGTTCCAGTTTGTTTTGTATATCAGGATTTGGTTTATGCACTAAATCACAAAGTTTGCAACTAGTGCAAAAATTAATGTGGTGAAATTTGTATGTTATAGATGATTTTATTTTCTCATTGACTCATTTGTTTGTTGTTTAAATGTCAATCTTTTCAGTATACATACAGTACTCATATTTTTTTCATCATGAATATATCGATTTACTTTCCATACATTGCTCTATCAGGAAAAATGTGCCATCACTAATCAAGATACAGCAGAGTAGCCTCATGGTAAAAAAGAGGTGAACTCTAGTTTCACTCCTATTTTTTAACAAGTTAGCATTCCATGCTTGTGTTATGTTTCATGGAATGTCTCAGATATTTGAGTCAATGGCCTCTAGTGTGCCTCGGTAAAATACTGTAATAACAACTGATTCTCTTTTCCTATTTTGCTAGGATTGTTCCGTTGCTTCAGTTATTGCTCAGCTAAGACAATTTCCCCTAAAATTGTTGGTGTCTTCTTACCAATATTGACTTAATAGGAAACATCTATGGTTCATTGGATTGTTGTATCTCAATGCATTTCCACTATTATATGCACAGATGTAAGTTCATGTCAGGCTGCATACTAGCCAAGAATTTATGAATTATGTATTTTGTACTATATGCAAAAGTAAATGCCTAGATCATAGTGTGAAAAATGAATTTCTAACTACAACTATTTTTGTTTGCACATTGAAAAGAATGATATTCAGTACAGTTCTATTTGTTTGATACATGAAAAAAATACTATCGGAGTTCAGTTGCAATGCACATGCACTCTACTAGTCCTCTAAAAAAAATCAATCTTGAAAATCTATTTTTGTTTTACGTTTATGCGCACGAACACATATGTCCTATAGTTTTAAATTTTTTTATTCAAAGGGTATTTTGGTCCACTAAAATTGTATCCCCCATTCCAAACCAAACAAATGCCAAACAAGAGAATTGCATTTTAAACTCATATCCCAATCCAAAACCCACCTCAACCTAATCCTCCTCAAACCCATTATCCAAAAGCCACCTGAGTACTGAAATTTGAGCTCTGTGTTAAACAGTGATTTCATTTGTCGTGCTGGACAGTACTATATATTGTTCTAAAAAAAGTACTATACTTTGTATCCTACTTTGCTATTTTATGTCCAATGGACGCATGCCCCACCGACAAACATACGATCCATGACCGTCAGATCAAAGTTTGCTGTTGAGCGCGAACGTCTGCTACTTAGTGATCTCTCATGTGGGCACGGCGCGCACATGTTAGAGGTAATGTTGGAGTTGAAAGTTTGGGGAATATCGACTTGAATATTTTGAAACCAAGTTGAAAGCTTGGTGGTGCAGGGATGGCGTTGGTGACAATGCTGGTGGGAAAAGAGTGACGGAGCAAGCATGGGAGGCTTGCCAAAATGAAAGGTGACGTGTGGAGAACCGAGTGTGGCCAAGCCGTGGTGGAGGCGCGGGGTCTTGCCGTGGTGGATACGTAATGGATCTTTTTTTTAAGTTTAGCTAGGAGCACAGTCATTCACTTAAGGAGGTAGGCACTCGGACGAATCCTAGTATTTGAGCTCAGGTGGATGAGGGGACACCACTAACTCTTTGGGGAGCTCAGTTCGATTTAAATAAACTGATTTATGGTTTATTTTATACTATATCTAATTTATTTTTTATTGTAATTGATGGTGGTTTATTTGGTGTAATTAAATTTAATTTTTTTAAAAAACAGGTTTGCCCATCACAAACAATGCAAACGAATACAGAAAAAAAAGAAAAGGCAAAATAAGCTTTAAAAAGCCAAAAAAACCAGAAGCCAAAAACTGAAGCGGGGCTTTACCAACCAGCCACGGATGGGTTATTACTATTGATTGTCGTTTTTTAAAAAATGTTTATAAAATTTATGCACTCCAAACGTGCGTCAGCTACTGGCAGAAAACAAGAAAAAGGAAAAAAGAACAAGGCTTACAGCCCAAGACAGAGAACAAGAGCCCTACGCGACAATCGTACGCGCCAGTTCGTATGAAGTAAGAAACCCTTTCTTGGGCCTAAAATTCACAGTACTGGACTCGTCCAGCTCCGGTTGGGCTCGTCACAAGCAAAGACCACATTAATCGCCTGACCGCTACTCCTCGCCACTTGTAATGCAGCTCTGCAAGCTAGCAACGCAGCGTGCATGCAAATAGGCCACCTCAAGTATTGAGACTCGCATCGCATAGCTAACCACAAATAGGCAACGAGTTCTTTTTAATGAGGAGGAGGAGGAGGAAAACCACAAATAGGCCACCTCAAGTAAAGAGTGCACACTGCACAGCTGATCCGTTCTTCGCAAACTGCAGCGCCGCCACACATTGGTTGCCACGTGAACAGTCCCAACCGTGAGGCCACTGACTGCGCACACGAGTTAGTTGCCGCGCCGCCGGCCGCCACCGACGCTGCATGCCTGCGGAGGCCGTGAAGGAGGGCGTGCCGCGTGACGAATTTATAGCCGTCGCGCCGAGGCGGAGCCGTGGAGCACCACTGCGGGTAGCGGACCAGCAGTAGGGGTAGAGTTTATTTATGGACCAAGCGCAGACAGTGCGCTGCACGGGATCCAAGTTCCCTGGCCCGCGCGTAGGACAGGATCAAGCGTGCGTTCGCATGCGGATAGTTACGCACGCCATGCGCCTCCCCGTCGTCAATGCTCCTACGTTAACGTTCGCCTTGCTACCGTCCCTGGCCTCTCTTTTAACCTCGCCCGAGTCGGTAATCGCGGTTCGCGCAAGCCTGCCTGCTTCAGGGAACGAGGAAGAGCAAGCGAACGAATTTACTCCTACAGCACATCGCTCAGGGAGTCAGATTCCCTGGACCATATTTTTGCATGCAAAGAACTTCCCAGCTGCAGAGTCGCCACTGCATGAGATCTGTACAGATTTAAGGAGGAATGGCTTGTACAGTGAACGAATTACTAGTGGGAGCACTGCGTACGTAGCAGTGTATAGCGGTACTGGGGTAGTATCCTAGCGTAAAAATTCGATCCAATGGGGGGGGGGGGTAAGATAAGGACGACGATCGACGCGCCGGTGCCGGTGCGTGAGCAGATGGAAACGGGACGGAGCGACGGGGGCGTGCAAACGGCCAAGAGCCCGCGCAGAATCTGTGACCTGCCGCGCCGCTTAACGCCAGCACGCGTCCTGTGGCCACCGCGCCGCGGCCTGCGCTGCCCTGTCGCGTCGCGTCCCCGCCTTGCCCGCGAGCACTGCGCCACGGCACATGCACGCACGTACGTCGTCCCTCTCGGGCTCGTTTCCGGTTCGAAAACGAGCCCGCCCGCCGCGGCATCCGATGCGCAGGCAGGGCGCGGACGGGATTTATTTCGGTCGATGAACCGGTAAAATAGTTTTCACGTACTCCGGTCCTACTCTCTCCCACCTCTCGGTTACAGGGTCCGTGTCGTGACAGGACGGGTGCCTTTCGGCGAGAGCTGGCCACGGGGCGCCGTGAATAGTCTCTGCATCTTTTTGCACGGTGTGGAGTGGTACGTTTCCTTTCTGGTCTGGGACCGGGAGTAACGCACGGCGTTGCGAGTAAAGAAAGTGCATGTGCGGTGTGGCGATGTGCGCTTGTACATCTTGGCGAATTCACTTACATGCTCACCGGTTTTGCAGCACCATGCATGCATCGCATTTGAAGTTTTGAACCGGATTTTAATGGAGAGAGGCTCCTGTGCTGCTACGCCGGTCTGCCGGCCGCCTCACATGCCACTTCACCGCATTACCGCTTCTTCACCCCCACCCCGCCCGTCCTTCCGCTCCGACTTACATTAATGGCGCGGTCCCCGCTCCCACGTTGCACGGTACCGCGGAGTACGCCCTCTCACTCTACAGTCTTCGTCGCCATTGCCCCTGCACAATCGAACAGGTGATTCAGCCCCACAGCCGCGACGCGATGCACTGCAAAAGCAGCAGCCGGTAGTCCATTATTACACCTGCATTGTTAGTTCCTATTGTTCCCACCGAGCCACACGCCCATACGCGGTAGGGCATGGCCAGATAGACCCGTAGATTCACCCATCATCGCGGCAGCGAGCATCCGAACCAAGGCCCAATTACGAGGCCATCATCGTAGGCATCCGGTCACTGGCCATGTTCCGTGCGCGCACGGAGCCACTTACGAGGTAATCATGGCGCTGCGGTGCGCTGGTACCGTGCGAGCTGCCCCGCTCGGAGCGGCTGGCAGGGGGGAGACGGCACGCGCGCGCGTCTTTTTGGGGGTTGGATTGACTACGGTTTTAGCTCGTCGTTTCGGCTCGGATTACGGGGGCGGGCAGGGGGGAGCGCCACGTGGGGGCCCCCACGCGCCTTTTCGCCTGAGTTGGCGCGGCGAAAGGGCATCACGAGGTGACGCTGTGCGCTGCGCTGCGCCGGTGCTGCTGCGACGACGACGCATCGAGAAGCGTGTGGTTTGCCCAAGGGGAAGCCTGCTCGCTGCTCAAGGCCTGAAGCCGTCCATTTCTTCTTAGCTTGTATGTGTGAGCTGCTGAGCTATCCTGTTACATGTAATATGTACGAGACACTGCCATGTGGGTCAGGGAGCCAAAAGGGCGGTACTGTAGAGCGTAGGCTGGGACTGTAGGTAAAGGTAGCTGACAGGAACGTAACGCTGCAGCAGCACGAGGAAGAGAGCTGAGAGCCAGTACAGCTGAAGTGTAGGAGAGTCTCGTACAGAGCTCTCTCTTAACATACAGAGAGTGAGATCGAGCGCCCTAATCAAAGCACGCAGGCGCAGTACCGATGGGCAGTGGCATAGACGGACATATTTCTCGTGCTGGAATTGATGTCGCATCCAGAGCTCTCGCTCGCTCGCCATCTCGTGAGTCGTAAAGAGGGGGCCGGCAGTACGGGAGAAGACAAGACAAGCGAGCAAAGTGTGTGGCAACAAAACGGTGCAGTGGAGCAGTCCATCCATCCATCGATCACCGGCGCCGCTGTGAAAGTTGATGGCAGTACCGTACTAGTACCAATCGATCGGCTCGCCCTCCCTCCCGGAGAAAAACAGCTGTGCTAATCTCCTGTTCATTGCACAACAATTGGAGCCTGTTTATATGATTTGAGTTTCTAATTTCTGACTTATTTTTATTATTTTTAAATTTTATTTTTTTCTAGCTTTTTCTGCTTTTTTGATCTTTTTACCAGTTTTTTTGTATTCGTTTGTATTATAAGTGATGGGTTAACTTTTTCTATTTTATTTTTTTTAAATTTTAATATATCAAATAAGTCATCATCAGTTATAATATAAAATAAATTAACTATAGTAAAAAATAAATTACAAATTATGATTTATTAAGTTTAATTAAACACCCCTTGTTCGTTGTCTTTTCGTGCGTTTATGGCGTGGAGCGTGCCCGGTTATTTGCTTCTACTTCGATTGACAGCTGAGACGAAAGGACTTATTGTTGTACGTTCTTGGCTGAGAATCGTGTTCGGTGTAGTGTTGCACAATGGAGTACTGTAGAGTAGTAGTACACATAGTCTGCCAAAAGACAACATAAATATATGATTTTTTTTAAATAATTTCTACACTTTCTTCACTCCGGGTCTCCGGGATAAGACAGATGTTATAGGTTTATTATGTATCCTACTCTTCTTGCTTTCGTCTCACATATGTATCTCTTTTTCACTTTTTTCACCACTCGCACCCTTAGTAAAGTCATTTTTTTCAACCACTAATATCCATTTTTAATAAAAAAAATCATCAATCATAATAAAAAAAATATCAATCACAGCTAATACAGACGTCCATATGTGCATTAGGGGCTACAGGGACTAGTTTGTGTGGATCAAGGAGAGCAGCGTTTTTTATGTTTCTGCGTGCTTGTCATTTATACTAGACTAGCTTGGCGCTAGAAGTGTCAGGAAAAGTTGCATCGCTTAGAGGATTGAGTGTGCCCACCCTCCCTTGAGCATTTGGACCAGTTGATCGAGCTCCATCTAATCAATCATGTCATTTGTGGTGCAGTCTTAGGTTTGCAGCAGGTATGAATCGAGCACGAACCCGGACATCCTGAGCCGACCTTCTCGAGGAGTTTGCAACTTTGTACGCCATACGTCAAAGGGAGCCAACCCTAGGGTGATGCTACAGCACCGATTTTTTAAGCACTTTAAATGGATCATAACAGTGATCTGCTAATTTGTTGGAAGCACCATAACGCACTGAGTGTTGATGATATGGTTGTAATTTCACTAGGATCATATCGCCTGACACAAAAGAAAGTTCACGGCGGTGTTTATCAGCACATTGCTTCATGTGATTCTGAGCTTGGGCCACATTCTCGCATAGTTGTCACAAAAGAGCAGTACGATCATGCAAAGTTAGTCTGAACAACCTCTACTTTGATGTCTTCTAGATGCACCATCGGAATGGCCGGAGGGTCCCTCCCAAACATTGCACGAAAAGACGATATTTTGATAGAACGTGATGAGCCGAATTGTAGGCAAATTCAGCCTAAGCAAGAAGGCTTAGATGTTCCTTTGATTTATAGCCATGTCTATGCAAGATTTATTTTCTGCCATTTAGATCTTACACATCAGTGACTCAAAAAGCATGGCAAGATTCTCTCTTATTGGTCAAAGCGTGGCTTCAATTTAGATGATCTAACTTTAAACGAGTTTTGCAAAAAAAAAGTGACAAACTTTGGCAAGCTTATAAACTAAACAAGCCCTAAGTCATCTTTGTCGCTGCTTCGGCGCACCGACCAAAGGTCTAGAGTGTAGTTGGGCAAAATTAATAAAAATATCACTTTTGCCGATCGATGGTCGTGCGGCAGCCCTGGGGGGCGACACGTGGCCTCTGCCGCACGGCCACCGTGTGGTAGCACGAAGGCCGCACGACCACCATGTCGTAGAGGGCTGCTGCACAACCACTATACACTAGAGGTAGGTGCCACATGGTATCTGTGCACACCCAATTAGCTTGGTTAATTAGTATTTCTTAATTGTAATTAGCGAATTCATTTAGGTGTATCATTTGTATGAATTTTTAAATATAGCAAATGAGGTAAAAAAATTACGAAATGTTTTGTAAAGATTCCGCATAGCGTACTTAATTATATAATTTTTTTCATAAATTTATCATTTCTAAATTTTACTCCAAAATTCATTTAAGTGTACTGTGTGTGGGAATTTTTTAATGTCGAAAATGAGCTCTAAAAATTATGAAATATTTTTTCAAGGAACGCAATTATTTAAGTCTTGTTTTATGAAATGAACACAATTCATATGGTTCTTTTTACCCTTTTGTCTCTCTATAAGTGTTTAACATTTCATGCATTGGATCGCACTGTATGTGCTAGTGATGTAATATTGTAGGCTTATGCTAGTTTATAGGACTACCCCCCCCCCCCTCGAGTTACATTTGTTGTTGTGCAAAAGAGGCATCACACCTACCTGTTTCTTGAAAATCATCGTGTGCGCCATTGGATGGATAGAAGTGGAAATATCCTACCTAGGAAGTTGATTTTCATAGGCATAAAGTGGCATGTATTATTTAGATTTATGTATTAAGCTTGTTTGTAACAAGATTAAAGTATAAGTGCACTTTGTCCTTAGGAATAATCATGTTGTACTAAACTTTCCGTATTTCAAGTCACATGAAATCATGGAACCCTAATTTTTAAAACCTAAAATCCTAATTTTTGAGATCTCGTTCTATATCACTTTGTACGCGTGTGAATCTCTTGTTTCTACTCGTGCATGGCTCATGGCTGCTTGCATCCATGGCTGGTCCCCTCAGTCTCAGTACTAGAGGAGTAGAGACAATATGGATCACGACAAGTACTTACAGGTGGGGTGAAAGTGAGCTAGGAGCAAAAGGGCGAAGCAGAAATAGAATACGCCCAAGTGGAAAAGGAGAAATATTCCAAGCTGAACCTTGTGGTGGATTAATTACTACTAGATCGTAGCTAGTTCATCCCCTTGGATTGGTTTGTACCTAGATATGGTTTGACTGCACGGTCTACATTACCTTTGCAACATGTGTATATATTGCCTTTTTTTTTTGCCATAGACATGTTTTCTTGTGCACCGTAGCCGAACACGTACTGTGCAAAATAACCTTGACTACTGGCGGAAACCAGTTACCTGGCTCATAAAATGGCAGCACTGAGTGGTGCTTCTGTGTTATTCCGAAAACTAATTTCACAAATCTTGAAACAGCACAAGTAGCAGTGAGATAGTAGTTGTTATTGTAAATTAGATCCCTAGTGTGCTATAAAATACTCCATGTTTTCCAAGCTTGTCTAGGTGCATGCACGCTCCAAATCATGGAAGCATGTTTACATACACTGCTTGTCACAGTTGTTGACCACCTCTTGCCACACCAACTATTGCAGTACTTCCTCATAAAGAAAATCCCCTCTGTTTTGTCCCGCATAAACAAAATAAAAAAAAATCTAACAACGACGTACCGAATCTTCTGATCGAACAGTACACACACAAAAATGCCCATTTTGTACCGTTCGCACGGCGTTACCCCCACTGTCGTCTCATCATTGTTGCCGGATGGCAACGTGCAACGACGCCCCGGCCGGCGAATTTCGATCGGTGCGCGTGCTCTCTGCGGCATTAATGGCGCTGGATGTTTGGCCTCATGATGATCGACGTCGGATTGTTTGCACCAAGTTCATCATTATATTTCGGAGCTTTTGCGTCAAGTTGTTTTGGATGGACGGGGATCAGGTGAGGCTTTACCGATTACCATATATATATATATATATATATATATATATATATATATATATATATATATATATATATATATATATATATATATATATACACAACATCTGCCGCTACACTGTGACGTATTTTGATTGGTAGTGTCGTCATCTGTTACCCAACTGACATGGGAGCATCTTTGGATCACGAGAATCTTATTTGATTTTTGATTATGGAGTAAATTTTGCGTGGAACGCAGCAGTTGTAACGGAAATGATATAAAGGTACCTCCAATGGTCTGAGTCAGCTGGCTATTTGCATGTACACATCAGCATAAATCCTATGTGGAGGAAAGAGAGTATGCAAAAAAAATCGAGTCGGCTCTTCCTTAAGCACTAGGCTATAACAGAAAACGAGGCAGTCTCTATAAATGACTGTGTGTGCATGTAAGTATCAAATAGCTATCCTTATAGACAGTCCTTTGTATACTAGCTATTTGGTTGATGATGTGGAAGTCTCCTAGTTAGTTGCTAGCTAGGATCATTGGAGATACCCTAAAATTTGTATGTTCCAGATAGGTCATGTGTGGTTGGCTGAAGTTTGATGTTCACAACTGGTTTAAATTAGCGATGACTTCCAACAATTTACACAGTGGTTTAGGTTACCCAGGGCAGTACGCTGCGAGTTGTTTTCATATTGCACAGGGCATTTCCGTTCATTTTTTGTCCGTACACCGCGAGTCTGGTAGCAAGGTAACATGCGGCGGACTCGAATGGTCAAGCTCACGTCCTGTATTTTATATCAGAATCCATGTTCCATCTTCAACTGCTCAAATCATGCACTGCACCTCAATAACTTTAACGTACGTACAATGCTCATAAAATACTTTATCACCGTTGAAAAACTCCCCTGCGTCCATGATGGTCAGTGAGACCATTACCATGTGTAGTCATGCTCAAAGTTAGATTAGAAAGATAGACAGATACGTAGATAGAATAAGTGAACTGTGGAGGACATATACAATACACTGTAGCCCTAGGTGGCAGCCTAAAAAAAGAGAATATTTCATATCAGCTAAAGCCACCTCACAAATTTTTCTTATCCAATGCATAGTAGCTTCAATAAGTGGTTTTAGTTATTTGTATTTCAACCCTCCATTTCTTCATTTCAACCCCTATAGAGTTTGAATTTATATACTTGTCAAAGTAATTACACTAAAAAAACCCTAGAAAAGGTTATATATTACCTCAGACGCACCTGTCAGTTACAAATACCTTATCCTCACCCATCGCCGTAGCACGTCCCTTCCTCCCCCTCTCCTCCCTCTCTCTCCCCACAATCCCTCTCGTTCGACCGCTGCCGTTTCTACTGGGCATCATCGTCGTTGCCCTCTGGTAAGATCCATCTGGATCTGGTTGGGCCCATCCAGATTCGGCTGGATTTGATCCCCGCCACCACCCTCGCTGGTTGGATCTGGTCGTTAGTAGTCTCAGCTGTTGTCGTTGAGGCCCTATCAACAGAAGGGTCGTCGTTGTCATACTGGTCGGAGGTTACCAGCGTTCTTATCTAATTGTCAATAGCCCCACCACCGCCATCCAAGTAGTTGTTGCTCGGTTCAATTGCCGCCGCCGTAGAGCTCCCTTTCTCTGTTCACCGTCATCAGAATCCGTCGCTTGGCCTCACCGTCACATTGACGGAGAGACCTCAGCAAGGCGGCAAAGGTGCTTCTTTCTCTCATTCCCTCCATGACCACCTTCTCTGTCAGAACCACATTCTTTTCCCCGTGCCCCTAGAGCTTCCGCAGGTCAATCCGACACTCCAGCAAGCCACCCTTTTCACATCTCCTCTCCACGGTAGCATATGATCACACGTAGACCAGTGAGGCTACCCGCCACCGTAGGGTGTTGTGAATGCCCTGAGTAAACAAAGCTAAAAGGAAAGCAGGGAGGAGAAGAGAAGGGTTGCGCTGCCGACCTGAAAGGAAGCTCAGCTACCGAGAAACTCTAAAACCTTTTGCTCGCCCAATGCGGAGGCGGCAGATCATGGAATGCTGAGGCGATGGACCGGGTGCCGGGCAGAGGGCCGACCGTAACACGCGCCTGGAGAGGGAGGCCAAGCTAGCCTACCCTACATGGCTAGTGCGTCCCCTCATCGTCCTGCACCGGTACACTTGAGTCCATGGCTCAGTGGACCAACGAAACTATGGCAAGAAGTTGCACAAATATGGCCAAACTCAAGATGATCCGTTAATTTGGATTTTAAGAACTCCTATTTTTAAGGAAATTTACGAAATTATTCACTTTCTTTACTTTGTTCATCACATTTGGGAACTCTATGAAATTATTCACTTTCTTTACTTTGTTCATCACCTTCAGGTATGATTTTGCTACTCTCGTATAGCCTTCATTTGCTGTCAAACTTATTTAATCCTTGTATGCCCCATTTGTAAGAAACTCAGTAACACTCGTCAAGCTATGCCACAACAATCATATGATTTAGATACGATAAGAAGTACCAAAATCTTGTTTCACTACGGATGGAAAGTGGAGGTCATTATAAGGTTTTAGAGCTAATTTGCTTTGTACCATTATGATTGTTTGCAAGTTGTAAAATACTATTGCAAAGAGACCATACTTATAAATGCCATCGCAAATATAAAAACTCTCCTGGCCGCCTAGTCGCTGTCAGATCATGATCAACGAGCACCACCCCATACCTCTAACATTGACGCCATCCCTCAACTTTGGTCGTCGTGAGTGTAAAAATGAATCTCCAATGTCTCAATCCATACCTCACTTCACTGCAGCCAAGTCTTGCCACTGTTACCATTGAAGAGAGAAAGAGAGTACGGAGATTGGAGGAGAGATTGAATTCATCTGAAGCGGAGATTGAATTCAGTTAAGATGAAAAAGTCAAGACAGTGATATTTTATAATTTTTGGACTTTGTGGCGGTATTTTTAATATCTCTAAGAGTTGTGAACCCTGCGCGCTCTCAGTGTCAAGTTCTTACGAAGATCGGAAGGATTCGGAAGCAAACGGTGTATTCGTGCACTCCATGGGCACGGTCCATGGAAACAGAGGCGCAAGTACGGGCCCTAGAGGGGCGCGCCCTTGAGACTTGAAAAACCAGGCAAACCCACCAAACTCTGTACTGTCCCGACACCGACCGCAAGGCGACAACTCCCCGTCCCATCCATCCTTCCCAAGCCTCACCCCGAATCTAATCGCCATCTACTTCCAAATCTTTGAGTAATCCCCAACACCTACGTCTAATCTGGGCCCGACCTAAACAAACACTGATAGTACTAGTATTAGGCCCTTAGTGGTGATTGGTTGCCTACGTTAGCCCAGCCTAGCTCAATGGGACATGCTGGTTTATTCAAAAATCAAAATAGACTAAGGTGATACAAGGATAAATGGAAAATACAGACTTGTGTGCATTATTCCACTTTAATAATTCCTTTTCTATCTTAATACAGTTTGATTAATTTTAGATCATGTTAAAAACACTTAGTTAGAACATGTCAATCACTCATTTAATCATGACATTGATGAGAACTTGCTCATGGTTTCGTCTTATACAATGCAGCCAACAGTATAACTGTTATGGGGATGGTCCTACCTATAGCTATTTGGTCTGCTGGGTCAAAAAGCATAATATGGTATATAAAAGACTTGCGTACCCCCCTAAGTAGCACATTAGGAAAGATGTATTATTGTAATAGGACGCTATGTTTCTGTATGGGCCTGTTTTTTTCAGCTTCTCAAAACGGTTTTTGGTTTTTACTATAATACCTAATTTTCAAACGGAGTATTTTTTAAGATGGAATCTACAAGTTAATTATAGTACATGTTACAAGCCCAATATCTGTACTATCCAAAATCGCATGCAAGTATCTCTCTCCGTAATCTCTGTCGTAAACAGTTAAAATTCAAAATTTTCAACCAAAAACCATAAGTCGCAGCCAAAAAGAACATGCCCTATGTACACTTCCTTGGGTTAACAAGGGAGGGATATAGCTTATTTTTCTATACATATTCTACTAGTTTCCTATTTACTGTTTGGCATATAGCTACAATAGTTAGCGTCGTCCGTGAGGACACGACGAGCAAGCCGCGAGCTCAGAGAAGCAATGGCACCCAAAAAAGCGACGGTAGCAACCATGCAAAAAAGAAGAGCAATGACTGTCGGGGCACGACTAACGCGCAGGGGCTAGTGGTCAAGGGCCCGCCCCGCTCCGCCCCTCGGTGATAGCGGCACTTGCCCACCATAGGCACCCAGCGATCAACGCCGGTGGAGAGAGTCGTCCCAAACGCCAGCGTCAGCATGGTGCTCGACTCTGGCATTTGCAGCGACGCGACCATCGACAACGACAACCTCGTTGGCACAACCACCCTCCTCGACAATCGGGCACGCTCAGGCGCGGGGATACCGGGAACTTCGCACACCTGGTTAATTCGACCGAGGTTCGTCGTCACTGACTCCTGAAGACTGTGCTCCTTCAATATGTATGGCCTCAGAAAAACGGACACTACATGCTCCGCACCCTCGAGGGTGAGCTTTGCAAGAATACAAAGTGGAGTCAACAATGAACCATTGCATAATGAAGGCAACTGTGCTGATGGCCGCGAGGCGCCTACTTGAGTCCGTCAGCATCAGCAATGAAGCAAAGGTTGGGGAACGCCATTGTCCCCAAGTGGTCCAGTCTAAACATACCACGAACACATGAGCGGAGACACGTCGAACATAAGGAACTCCACCGCTAGATCCCGCATGTTGAATCGAAGAGCGACCCACACTTCGTTCGCATCGCATTAGCTGGAAATAGCCTCATGCATACAGAGCGGAGCACAAAGTTGATGCTTTCATGGTTGGAGTACTCACCCTCCGCAAGGTTCTTCGGCTGGCACCGGGCATCGCGAAGGAAGGCGAATAGCGCGAGGCTCGGCCACAACGTCTCTGCCCGAGAGGCCCAGCAGTACACTGCCAGCCGGATGTCGTGTTGGGGGGTCAGTTACGGCCTTCGCCAACGAATATCGCCGTGGGAAAGTGGAGTCCAACGTCAAAGTATGCGACGAACATCACGGTCTTCGACTCCATCAGGTGGGGTTCCGTCTCGCCAACGGGGGGCAGACGAACTGTCTCGCGGCCCGAGATCTTCCCTTCACGCACTTGAGACTGAATCATCTCTTTGGTCCCCAGACTTGCCCCAGCATGTTTGTGCAGATGCCGTTCACCTTTTTCGCCGCATTCCACTGCTTATTGGCCGTTGACGAATCGCTCCCTACCAGCCTGTACTCTATTTTGGTCACTGAGGCTCCTGTTGTGGGGATGACCCCTACCTATAACCATTCGACCTGCTGGACCAAAAGACCAAATAGGACGTGTAAGAAACTTGCGTATCCCAGAGTAGTATGCCAGGAAAAGGGTATTGTTGTAGGGGTAGCCCCCATCTAAGTCCAGCCAGTCTATTAGAGGGTTATAATGCCTAAGTGGGACACGTGTAATGGCCTGAATGCCCTTGTAGAAGATATTTGGATGTAAGGGTATAACTGTAAAGACTCCCTTGAGTACATAAATATACGTGACGCAAGCCAGAAGAGGCCCAGAGCATTGCTCACATAACTCTCCATACCATACTCTCTCTCTGTTTGGTCTATAACCACAACAGGTATTATTGTAGTAGGACACTATGGTTCTGTATATATAATTCGTTGGGTTAACAAGGGAGGGATATAGCTCATTTTTTAATACACACTCTATTAGTCTCCTATTTAATATTTGACACGTAGTCACAACAATAGCCATCGGGCATCGGTCATCCTTAGAAGACGTTGCGGCATCAGGGCCAAGTTAAGCTTAGAATGTGGAACTTTTGTGTAGATTCATAGAAAAAACATCACCTTCACTGCATATGAGTTTACAACAGAATTATTGAGAGAATTATGCGTTCGTAAACGAAGTCCCACCGTAGTAGAGCGTAGATATGGTTTTGTTGGGTGTAGGGCTCGGCGGCGTGCACCCGCCATCCATCACCGTTTGGTTGCTGGGTTGGCTTCTCGCTCGCGCGCGCGCGTCCCGCCTCGGAGACCACCTCCTCCTCCTGCGCTGCTGCGTGCATGACTGCTAGCGTGAGTGCTGGTCCAACTGATAGACAGCCAGGCACACCAGCATAGCCAGAGCACTGGCCGGCGCAGGCACGGTCACACGCCTCGCCTCAATAGCTAGTAGCAGCTGGACGCTCTTTAACCATGTTCTCTTTTCGGCTATACCTGGTAGTTTATAGTTACGACCGATATTTTTTTTATCTTAATGTAAATGCTTATGAAAATATAGATAGACCGATAAATTAATTTAAAAATATTATGGCTATTTCCAAATAGCACTGAAGAAATCGTCCCACCTATTCGAAAAAAACCATAAATAAAAAGATATAACCTGAAAGAAGAACTATGGCTTTGACGACCAAATAATGCTGTCCCTTTCGCTTTCCTCTCCCCACTACCGTGCGCTTTGGTTTGCCCCCTTTGGGTCGGTATACGTACACACTCCACAGCAACGTCTCCTCTCTTCTCTTCGCTCTCTTCCACTTCCATCCATCCATCCTGCCTCTCTCTCTCTCTCTCTCTCTCTCTCTCTCTCCACAGCCCTGCCTGCGTCTCTCTCTCTCTCCACAGCCCTGCCTGCGTCTCTCTCGTCTCCTCTCGTTTCAGGGGGGAAAAGCCTTTGCAATACTACAGTGTAATGGCCATGGAGGCCGGACATGGGGTGCAGGGGACTGGTGCGTACGGTGTTGTATCCAGCCGTGCCGGCGGCGAAAGGGAAAGTTGCAGCTTGGTCGTGGCTGGCCGGTCGCCGTTCCGCGACCTAACAAACAACGTATATAGCTCACCTGACATGGAGCTCTCCCTCACTCCGGCAACGCCCAACTTATGCTGATTTATCCATATACTGATATGCTGCGAAAATTGCTCTTCTCTTGGGAAAAAAAATATTGTCAAGACTTGTAGAGAGACGTGGGGTAGCAAAGATTTGGATTGCTCCAAGGCTCACACTAGAAACTAGAAAGTGATGACTAGTTTCCTGTTATTTCGGGAGGGGCAGGTAGGCCCAAGGTTGTATGATAGTAATAGCGATGGTTTTTGGATTTTGGCTGAAAAAACACTGTAGTTGGTTGAAAAAACACTGTAGCTGAGTTAGTGAATAGTGTAGTGAATAGTGAAAAAAAACTGAAACTAGAAGCTGAAGCCGAAAAAAATCGAAACGATCAGGGCCTAATAGTATGGCATTTCAACTTTATCGCATGGCACATAAAAAAGAATAATTAAGAATTTACCATGGTAAAGAAGTATATTTAAGGATTTGTCATTCGATATCTAACTTACGTGCGGATCCTATGATGACATGTTAGTGAGACATAAATGGTACATCCTCAAAAACATACCTTTTACAGTTTCAAATTACTCAAATCTCCATCAAAAAAATGGTGATAGGTGATCTGTACTTAACCGTCAGCGGAATCGGCCTGTGGGAAACGAACCTTCTCGTGGCAAATTTTATTCCAGTAAAAATCCCAAAAGTCGGCCATTTGGATCAGCCTTCACTCTTAAGGAAGTGTTTTGGATCCACTTTTGAGTTACTTTTATGATTGAGTTTTTGGGACATGGTTGCGTTGCACGAAAATCAGGCCTTTCGTGGAGGTAGTATACTCGAGAATCTTAATAAACAAATGGACATATAGAAGAATCGCGTAATGCCTTAACAATTATATGACCTAAGACTATATTTTGTTGTGAACATATCATGGATCTGATGCTATTCATACTGGGGAGTAGATATTTTGATTGAAGTACTTATCAGGTCCTGGAAAAAAAGAGAAATACTTTTCGAAAATATTTGGCTCCAATCGTCCAGCTTAGAAACAAGCATCTCAAAAAGACAGACCCAAGAGATATCCCTTAAAAAAAATGTAAACTCAACATTGCCCGTCCAATCGTATCTTGGAAAAAACATACTCACATTTGCCCGGTGCCAATGTGAGGTCTTTTAAATAATTTCATAGTGTAAAAAAACCTATTAAATTCTCAACGTAAAATTCGACATTTACAAAGCCTTCTGCTCGCTTGAAGAAGGTGATTAACCCCCGAGTTAAACTACAAAGGAGGTTACGGGATCAAAATAAGTTGACCGGAGTGCGGGCAAAGCACAAGTCATCACGACCTACTAAGTATCATTATGTATTAACGAGGCTCAATGGAGCTACTCGCCAGCCGAACAGCCACCCAGCGTCGTCGGGCGATGGCTTCGTCCCTGAATTAGATCCTCTTAATGCTCCAAGTAGTACTACTAAAGATTTTTGCATGAATCTTAAGAGCATTAATGGAACGGGATATCAAAAAGGCCTAGGAGCATTAATAACAACGGCTTGTACTTCTACGCGTATGAATGTATATACGGATCATGTACCGTATACCTCCGCATTAAAATACACATAAATAGGAGCAATACTACCTACGCCCCCAGTTACCAACCGGGAGGAGTAAACAGAGGCAGGCAGAGAGCACACGAGGGAGAGAGGCAGTAGCAGAGGAGGGGGAAGAAAGCTCCAATCTTAGCGTCTGTTCTTGCCGCCAAGATTCTTGGTGCCTGCACATAAATGTGACTCCTGCTATCTCATGAGCAATTTAGTGTTCTTTTTTCTCTTGTAGTGTTCTGTTAGGTTTCTTGGTTCTGTATTAACAAAGGATTCAGCGACAAGGTGATTTGGAGTTGGTTTCGTTGTTCTTGTGTTCATTTCTGGGGTAGGATTCGAGCTGTCCTGTCAGGTTCGATCTTTTCTTTTTTCTTTAGAGTTCGTAGGATGAAATAAATGCGATGCTGCATGCTGTTTCTCTGGGCGGAATTTGTTGCGACGCTTTTAGTAACCAATGCAGGTTCTTCTTCTGGTCCTGGAAACTGCAATTTTTTTTGCTCCGAGTTTGTCCCTCTTCTCCGTTTATTTCTGCTCAGATCTGTGGCGCAGAGTTCACTCCTCCCTGCGACAGCAAATGCGTCTTGTTTTTTTTTTCTTTTCTCTGGTTCTCGCAACTAACTACTAATCCTTTAGAGATTTTTTCCCCGTAGAGGCGATTCAAGATTGGCCATTCGAACGCGAGCTCTGAGCTATCCAAGAACCTGAGTTTGGTGAAGAAAATGTCAGGTAAGGAGATTCTTGTGCTCCGATGTTTGCAAGTTCGTTTCTGTGTTGTTTTATTTTTGACGAAATGAGTAAGGCGCCGCTCTGTGCAGTGAGCCATGCGGAGGACATCGAAATATCGCTGTGCGACGGCAACTCGGAGGACGAGCGGCGGCGGCGGAAGATCGGGTCGCTGCGGCGGAAGGCCATCCACGCCCTCAAGAAGCGCGGCCGGCGGCGCGTCGACTTCCGCTTCCCGGCCATCTCCATTGAGGACGTCCGCGACGCTGAGGAGGAGCGCGCCGTCGCCGCCTTCCGTGACCGGCTCGCTGCGCACGGCCTCCTCCCCGACAAGCACGACGGCTATCACATGATGCTAAGGTCTCGTCAAGAAACTATTTCCTTTTTTTGCTTTTATTTGGATAGCCTTGTGAAATGCAAGGATCTGAAACTTGCCATATGAATGTGTGATACAGGTTCTTGAAGGCCAGGAAGTTTGACGCCGAGAAGGCAATGCAGATGTGGGCGGAGATGCTGAGATGGAGGAAAGAGTTCGGAGCCGACACAATCCTGGAGGTGATCACACTGACCTGCGCGCAATTCTTCGGAACTTGTTGCGTTTGTTTGATTTGTTTATGGTTAATGGCTAATATGCTACGGGTTCGTGTGCTCAGGATTTTGAGTTCGATGAACTGGACGAGGTGCTGTGCTACTACCCTCAGGGCTACCACGGCGTAGACCGCGAGGGCCGGCCAGTGTATATTGAGAGGCTCGGAAAGGTCGACCCGAACAAGCTTATGCAGATCACCTCTGTGGACCGGTACATCAGGTACCATGTGCAGGAGTTTGAGAGGGCCTTCAGGGAGAGGTTCCCTGCCTGCACATTGGCTGCTAAGAGGCACATTGACTCCACCACCACCATCTTGGATGTCCAGGGTGTGGTATGTGAAATGATTCTTCTTGGACTTGCTTGCAGATCTTGTTTTTCTTGTATGTTTTGTTGATTATTGTTTCTTCTATTTGTTTCTTATGTACAGGGATTCAAGAATTTTTCTAAGACTGCTAGGGAGCTTGTACACCGGATGCAGAAGATAGACAGTGACTATTATCCTGAGGTAGTTTCACTTTATAAAGGATACATTGTTGTTTAGTATTTTGGCATGGTGAAGCAATCATTTTAAATGTAAAAATGCAGACACTGCATCAAATGTTTGTCGTGAATGCGGGCAGTGGGTTCAAGTTGATTTGGAACAGTGTGAAGGGTTTCTTTGACCCAAAAACTTCATCCAAGATTCATGTAAGCTCCATGAATTATACATCAAGATTATCGTAATTCATCATGTGGTTGTGAGTAACAATTAGTTTTCTTCTCTCCTTTTATGTAGGTTCTTGGTTCGAATTATCAGAGTAGACTTCTCGAAGTAATTGACTCAAGGTTGGTGTAAACCCATGGAACGGAGCATTTGTCTGAATTCTTACCAATTTCATCTATTCAGTTATATGCTTCTGCATCTACTCTCTGCAACATTTTGACAACACTTGTGTTTTCTCAGTGAGTTGCCAGAGTTCCTTGGTGGTTCATGCACATGTGGTGACAAGGGCGGGTGTCTTGGGTCGAACAAAGGGCCGTGGAATGATCCTTTTATTCTGAAGGTACCATTTTTCACTGTAATTGTGTCAAAGTAATTAATCTAAATGCTGTTCATGTTTTTATATTATGATTTGAAACATATCCTGTAAGACTACTTATGCATATTCCATTTGTAGCTGATACATAATTTGGAGGCTGGTTTTGCGAGGGAAATCAAGCCAATTTCTGATGGGGAAGGAAGAAGCAACTCTTCTCTTCGGTTAGAACAGTTGAAAGTAAGAATCTGAAATTACATTATCCATTCGAGCAATACAACCCGCTGATTGCTGCTTCTGATCTTGTTCTAAACTTCATATTTATGCTTTCCAGTGGCAGGGCATGATTAGTGACACATCAAATGCTGAATCAGGGTCTGATGTTGACGATTTTGGTTCATCATTTTTTCAGAAAGCTGCTGACTATGGTTGCCTCACTCCAGTCCATGAGGAAGTAAGTTCAATGCTTATCTATTGATTCATCTTTTTGCTTACACTTCGGGATTAGCTTTGTTCTATTCAGTTTTGATAGCATCACTAGCTATATTTGTCTTAGCTATGCTAATATCTTGAATTGTTTGCATGGTACCTTCTACGGGTTGATTTTGGTATTTATTCTTGCGATAGGTAAAAGGCACAGATTCTTCAACTTACTTTAGCTGTGATGATCGGACTCTCTGGGATATGGCTCCTGAATCTTGTAGGGGAGTGCAGCAAACTACTGAAATGGTGCCGAAACAACTAGAAGATAACAGGCAATCCTCCACCAATGGAAGCCCACGGGACTTAGGTAGCTCCTGTTCCTTCCATTCTGCTTAGTTACCTCTGTGCCATCGAATCTATAATTGCTTGCTAATACTGTTATGGCTTTAGGAGTATGAGAATTATCTATATGGTTGTTGCCCTAGCCTTTAAACCATGAGTCTGACTGAAAAATAACTTCATTTTAGTTCAACATCAGTTATTTCTGATTCTCATTGCACAAGCATGTAGCCATCGACTCAAACACTAAATGATATTGCAATGCTAGATGCCTGAATGGATGGCATTGCCATAGAATACTTCAATTCTGATAGGAAGGAATGAAGTACGGTGCATGTGGTATATCTGACAGCAACAGAAGCGCTGTGTAATGTCCTCACAAAGGACTGATTCATTTAATGTCATGCACAGAAGTAAATTTGTTTGCTTGGTTTTAATATGCATAGTTGACTTCCCCTGATTGATATACTTTGGTGTGTTACTGCCTGATTCCACAATTTGAAATAATAACATTGTGGCATGGGATAATGGAAACATTCTGTTTATGCTATTATGTTAATCTTGTTAGGTATGCACTTCCATTTCTATAAATATTCTCTGTTGAATTTTTCCGCATGCACATCTTTGCCTGAATTATTTGTTATAGTCCCGCACTACATTATGTTAGGATCATTAGATGCAGAAATATTGACCAGGTTCCAGTTGACGGTTACTGCAGTAGCGATATTCTGCTGCTTATTATTCTCTTGATTGATTTTTGTTTGTGTTGTATTAATGGCAGGGAACACTGTTTGTGTTAATTGGGATGGTACAATTGCCCGAAAGGGTTTGGACAATCTTGTTAAAGCTGTGGTCACAGCCTTCATCAAGCTACTCTCCTTCCTCCACCTTTTCATCTCCAGACCAGTGAGGAGGCTGGAGAATGTCTATCCTTCTATGGCACTGGTACCAGCTGCAGATAAGCCACAACCTCGGTCTATAAGCGATGCTGCCATGAGTGCTTGTTTACAGCGTCTTGACAATCTGGAGTCGTTGTGCAACCATCTAGACAGCAAACCACCAGAGATCCCCGAGGAGAAGGAGCGTATACTACTGAACTCATTTGAGCGCATCAAATCCATTGAGGCTGACCTGGAGAGGACCAAAAGAGTAAGTTCTGATGGCATACTATTTTAATTGATCATGCAAGTTTCTAAGTTGTGCATATCGCTTAATTAACATTTCCTAGAAACAATTCGTCAATTGATCATTCAATCTCTGAACGTCTTTCCTTTCAGCCTTTTCACCAACTTTATTTTGTGCCACCCCTGTTCTTAACTAACCTCTTCCTATTTAGCTGTTTGGAGCATTGCAACAGCGATACTTCCTTTTAGAAACTGTGATGGAAATTCCCATCTGGGACATGAATGACCTGTTGCTTTCTCACTTCTTGCTCGCTGAGTCATAGACGCATTCAGTTTTAGTAAAGCCTTGCTCATTTCATATCAGGTACTGCATGCGACAGTAGTGAAGCAGAAGGCATTGGTGGAGAGACTGGAAGCTGTACAGGAATCGTCTAGAGTCAGGGTAAGCCATATACAACCATAGACTTACTGATCTGAATGTGTTTTACATTTATTAGTGAGACTTTTCCGAACTATTATCATACTATAAAAGGTGTCTTGTGAACTGAACAAATGCTTATCCCTATGCTTTTATGCAGAAGAGGTTGTTTTGTTCATAGGACACATACTACACCAAATCAGAACCATGTCGACGTTAACCGTGGCGCATGAAAGCTGCCAGTGCCATTTTTGACCTTCCCGACTTCAGCTGGTCCAGAAGAAAAAGAAAGAGAAGATATCATTCGATGCTAGTTGCTTCCTTTCAGCACCCCTCCTCTTTTTGCGGCCTATGTTTTTAGCCCAACCATCCATTTTGTGCCTGGTGAATGTTATGCCGTGCTAGGTGCTATGTTTTTTTTTCCAGCCAAGTTCATCTCACGGTCTTGCATTCAAGGCGTGAACGATGGTAAAATTGTTTGCGGAACTCATCGAGTTCGACTGACCCCATGGCTGAAAGCACACGGTGCCAAGCTTACCGCTAATGTCAATGTAAATGCTACTACCTCTGATACGATAATAGATTATGGCAATGCAGTGCTCCATTTCGTAATGTTGCTACGAGATTTGAGTGTCCCGACATGGCAACGTGGATCGTGGTTCATCCGCACGAGGCATCCAAGATTCCAAGTGGAAGTGACGGATCTTTACTGCGTCGATCGTGGTTCTTTCACTAGGCACGCCGTACTGCGTCGATCTTGTCAGGAGGGTCACGTTCCACCGACGGCGTGCGCCGACGCTGCCCACTTGCGAGCTGCCAGTGCCACCAGCCGAGGGCCACCTGCCTCTGCTTGCCGTGGCGTTGCCGTCGGTGCAGTGGGGTAGTTGTGATAACCTCAAAGTCACGCATTTAAAAAGTAACTGTTATATCAGCATGAGAATTAACATTTAATCATCCAATGTAGAATTAAAATAAATGAAGTGTCAGTATACAAAAATCTGATTTCATAAAAACTTATTACGAGAATGAATATCACATATATTTAATTACAAATGCTCCAAACCTCTCGCGTAAAAGGGTTTTCATCATCCGGCTGTAATTCTCCTTTGTTACCTTTACCCTCACCTTTTACCTTCCCTGATGAGTCACCATATCCTTGAGCATGCACTCTTGCTATAACTCTCCCTTTCAAAGCCATTCATAGAAAGGTATTATTTGAAAACTGACGAGGGTATGTTTGAAAATAAAGATATGCGGGACATCCGGTGGTCACTAACTAGGAGGCCAGTGAGCTGGAGACCTTATATAACACTAACACTTGGAAGAAATAGGCGATATGTAGTTCCTCGTCCTAGTACTAACGAGTGTTATTTTTTAATCTTTTATTCTCGGACTCCTTATAATTATTGTAATATTTTGGGCTAATACTACTATTTCTATGTGGTAATATTATAATAAAATTATAGTCTCTAATTATTATTCTGCTGTCTAACTCTGTCTAAGTTATTATTTAATAGGACGGTGCTCCTACGGAGCAATAATCAAGTGAGGCGCTGCCGCGCGCTCCCGCAGACCGCGCGTGCTAGATTGCGGGAACGGTGGAAGGCTGGCGTCACCCGTAGAAAGCGTTGTGACGCACGCGACGGCCCGCGGCTCCGCGAGGCGGAACAAGAGGTTGGGCCCCCGAAACAAAGCAGCTGGCTTACGCGCGTGCCGTCCACCTGTGGGAGTTGGACGCGTTTCCCACACGCCGAGGCCCGCAGCGCGGAGGCCTGGTTCGACCGCGCCAACCCGCACGGACGTGCCGGGAGGGGCAAAAACGGCCTCGCGCGCGTGGCCAGGAAGAAACCGCAGGCGCGGCCGTGGCGAGTCCCGTAGCGCGGAGGCCCAGGGCCCGAGGTTCGACCGCGCCAACGTGACAGTTGCCCTCCACCGGGCTCGTTCAGCTAAGCGCGCACGCGGCAGCGCGAAAACGTGGCCCGGAACGTGGGAGCATACCACAGGCGCCAGCCAGCGCCACCCCGGCGGCCGTGGGTTTCAGGTGCCGGCTTGCGTGCTGTTCCTGCCACTTTCATTTGGCAGATAGATGGATACTACTACATGTGCTTCGAGTCCACCGTTTTGAGTATGGGTAGCGAGTACGTGTCGTCCCTGCAACTGCACACGGTCGATGGGTGCATTTCCTTGTCCATGCTGCTGCATCAAACCAGCAGCGTTTTTTATTTTCATGGAGTAATGCATCAGATTAAAAAGCTTGCGTGCTTTGATCATTTGCCAGTACAAAAAAAAATTCTTGACATGCACGATGCATCTTCTCAGATTTCATCTGGAAAAAGTCTAGATAACACCTCTAATATTACTTGAAAGTCCATCGAGCATCCAGAACTACGAAATCAGATATTTGATTCCCTGAAGTTTGCAATCTAGCTCAGATAACACCTTGATCCGATTTTAGATAGTGGTATTGCTCACGTGACGTGACGAGTGAGCTATTTTACTATGTAGGATGATACGTTAGTTAATTTTAGGTGAATGACAGGTAGGGCCAATAGAGCCTTCACTACCAAATCGAAATAGAGAGGGAGAGAACTACAGGGGGCGGTAGCTATGGAAGCACAACTGAGCTCGGTGGTAGAGAAGCTTTTGTGGGCTCCAATATCATTGATCTAATTTGGTTAGCGTGTTATTCTATGTGGTAAAATTGTCTACTCATCGTGCCATGTAAAATTGGATCAAGGTGTTATTTAAATCGGATTGCAAAGTTTGAATAAATAAATATCTGATTTTCTAATTTGAGATATTATATGGACTTCAAACAAAGTTTAAAGTTTATATAGACTTATTCCATTTCCTTGAAGTGCTTAAGCGCTAAGCAAGGAATCTCTCGACTGATCACTTGAGGAGTCAGTCACCGTTCCTTTGGAACGTTGGGAGAAACACCCCCAAGTTACTCGGAAGCACATGTTCGAGTGTTCCAGGCCTCCAGAGCCCCACGCGGCTCGCCTCAGAATCAAATCGCGTCGAGAAAATCGCTTCCTAGATGGACTTTTACATCAGCTATGCCCCGCCGCCGCCCTCCCTCCTCTCACCCCGCCGCCGCCGACCTCCAGATCTACCCTCGCTGCCACCCTCCTTCCTCTTGCCCCGCCGCCGCCCTCCCTCCTCTCGCCCCGCCGCCTCCCTCCCTCCTCTCGCCCCGCCGCCTCCCTCCCTCCTCTCGCCCTGCCGCCTCCCTCCCTCCTCTCGCCCCGCCGTCGCCCTCCAGATCGCCCCGCCGCCTCCCTCCCTCCTCTCGCCCCGCCGTCGCCCTCCAGATCTACCCCGCCGCTGCCCTCCCTCCTCTCGCCCCGCCGCCTCCCTCCTTCCTCTCGCCCCACCGCCGCCCTCCAGATCTACCCCTGCCGCCCCTCCCTTGTTGCGCTCCGCCGTCGCCCTCCTTCCTCTTGCCCCGCCGCCGCCCTTCTTCCTCTCGCGCCGTCGCCTCCCTCAAGGTCAAGTCCTACTGGCCGCATATGAACAAATCAGTAACAATGATTCATATGAAAAAAGGAAGGTAAAAACAAAGTGTATGTGTGACGTCTATGCTTCTAAATTTTTTATTCTCATCTTTGAAGATGCATATATCCATGGTGTTAAATTGGCTATTGAAGTTTCCTGACATCTGGTTTGTTAAGTTTCTAAATTGATTACCCTATAATATTGCTGTAAGTTTCATACATGCATAAGCTATTGCTCAAAACTAATTTTCAAAAATTTTTGACCTTAATTGTTCCATTGCAGTTTGTTCACCACTATCTATCGGAAATTGAAAATCATGAAAGGATATGATGCTGCTGGAATAGGTTTTTGCAATTTGTTTCAATAGATGTATGGAACATGCCATTATTTGTTTTGAATGCTTCACAGGACATTGGCTGACATAAGATGTTGTGGCAAATATTGTTTCTGAGATGTTGGGGTGTTTCTAAGATGTTGTGGAAAATATAGTTTTGATACATTTGGCATAGTTTTGATTTCCTGTTCCTTTGCATAGTGATCTTGCGTATTTGCAGAACAAAAAAGAGGAGGAAAATGTGAGACCATTAGCCAAAGTTATCTCATATTTCTTTCTATTCTGCTTAGCTGGGGTTCATATCCAATTTGGCTTGCCTGTAAACACAAGGTATACTGAATCATCTGTTGGTCATGTATCAACATGAGGGATACTTCCTTTTGTATGTATGGTGATACTACATTGCTTGGAAACGAAAGCATAATCCTTTTGTATGTATGTAAACACAAGGTATACTGAATCATCTATTGGTCATCTATTTCCTTGGAAAAGGATGCTGTCAAATAAAAGGGTATACTGACGAAGCTGGAAACCTTGCTCATTATGTCATCTCTCTTGAATCTTTATCTAGGTTGTCTAAGATATAAGCTATTCATGTTGAATCTTTCAGTTGAAGCAGCAAAAATGAATTGACTAATGAGTTATGAGTATGATTATCTGAATAGTCGATACTACTGATCATCACCAATACAAGCTAATTTGGCTAACCTGTTTTGTACTTGTTTTGCAGCTTACTTAAATATGTGTGGCTTACCTGTGGCTAATTATGCAGGACATCTTCCGGATGGAGTGGAGTGCTCAGGACAGGATGCAGATCCAGCTGAAGAGGAATGAATGGAATGGACTAGTTCTTTGCACTGAATGAAGTGGGGTCAAGGAAGGATAGCCTGTTTCATGTTTGCCTGTTGCTTCTGCTATTGTGCAATTGTAGAGCCCATAAATTCATGAGCTACTATGTGGGAATAAAAACACACAGAATTCATGTTATTTTCTGATTATATGTAAGACTCATCAATATATAAAGAGATTAACAATACCATCTCATCATCTTTTGTGATTGTCTGACCTGTTTGGTGAATTGAATTGTTGACCATAACGGCATAACCTGTGATTTTCTAGATTGTATGATGGTAACATTCTCCTGTATTAGCTGATATGTGCACGGCATAGTAGTCAGACTTGTGTAACATAATGACATTGCAATGATCATATCAGTTTCCAAATGTGAGTATTACAATGCATCATCAAGATACAGTATTGCAAAGTTTCGAACTATACAAGTTGCTCCTCAAAATTGGAAAAGGGTTATATGGTCAAAATCAGAGGGAGATACAGCAAGGCACGCGCAATTTAGGTTATATTGTGCAGCCAAAAGATCCTAATTCCCTCAAATAAAAGGGTTACAACTAGGGGTAATATGGTCTATTTCCCTCAAATCTCTTCTTTTATGAATCTGGAGTCAATCTACTTGCCAAACGTTTTTCAGAGATGGTTTCAGATTCTCAGAGAAGTGGATTCTTACAAAATCTGAAGTAGAAGCTGAAAAATAAGAATCTAAAGCTCTACCAAATAGACCCTAAATCATATCGATCAATCAAATCGAATAAACCACGCTGTTATGGATAGAGCCATCCTATCTATCTTGGTACGACAGAGCAAAGGCCTCTCTTTCGGGCTGTGCTCCTAGTTCCACATGCATATCAAATCAGCATCTACTTCTGCCAGTGAAATACAGTGCACTCACAGTGACATGTATTGGAACGTTCTTTCTTTTGTCTGAAGTTTTCTTGTCCCTCTAGATTCTAGAACGTCTGAACTCTGAAACAGTCTCTGTGATCCGCTTGCCTGTCCAAATGAAAAAGTAACATCATCCGATTCATTTCCCTTCCAATAGCTCATCCACGTCAACGTCACTTACACGTCCGCAGACAAGTCTCTGTTTAGCTGCCGAGAGTTCTTGGTGTAGTCAACACGCAACAGCTTGTGATGTTGACGAGGCAGGAAGATTGTCTTCTCGGTTAAGTATACTCAAGATGCGCCATGCTGCACTTAGCTTCTTGCCTTTTGATTTCTGCTTCCTAGTACTGATGTGACTGGTTAACACGGTTCGAGAATCGAGGAAGAATTCAGTGGTTAGTCTGCATGCATGCTCTGGAGTGATTGGCTTGGCTGTGCTTCTCAAAACTGCTGGTCGCTGAAATTTCCAGGGGAGGCATTGACGCCATCGGCTATACTGATACTATTAGGTAGAATTCTAGATTTTTATTTTTTAGATTCTGTTTTAGTTTTTTAAAGTATTTTTTTATCTGAGAATCTAGAATTGTTTTTGAAAAACATTTAATTAGTAGATTAGCTCTAGATTCATCAAAAGAGAGATTTGAGAGAAATAGATCATACTACCTCTAGATGTAACATATCACGGTGTGATCGAGTTCTAATAAAAATTCACGGTGAGATTTCATACGTCTAACTCGGGGCTTGTTCTTTTTGGCTACGGCTGATGGCTTTTGGCTGTTTACGACAGAGATTGCGGAAAGAGATATACTCGCTTGTGATTTTTTATGGTACAAATATTAGGTTTTTAACGTGTACTACAATTAACTTGTAGACCCCATCTTAAAAAAATACTCCGTTTAAAAGTTAGTTACTGTAACAAAAGCTAAAAACAGCTTTTAAAAAACACAAAGAACAGGACCTCAAACTGAACTCATTCATATAGCATATCAGCTCTGATGTAGTCTTGTATATAACAGTCAAAATCGATGGTAGTATACTTCCAGCCCTACATGCAGTACCGCCAGTATTGTGCACCCTATCCACAGCCAACCGGCCGAGGCCACATACCTGTCCACAGGCTACGTAAATGATCTTCCAGCGAAATTCAAGGCCGAAATGTTACTGCAAGTCTGCAGCACAGATTAAGCTTACCAATTGATGAGAATCTTTGCAATTTTCAGGCAAAACACCACCTGTTTCTCAACCACTCATCTTCCATTGTTGACGAAATAAATATCTAGTTGAACTAATGTAGTTACGCATTTATAAGATCAACACATCCATTCCGATCCACAAAGAACAAAACATTATCTTCCAACAGAGGATGTTCAAACAAAAACAACAATTTAGGCACACGATAAGCAAGCTAATGATTGCCCTTTTATGTGCAGATCACACAAGACAATGCATAGTTTCCGTCAAAAGAAACTGTATCATATCAAGCGGTTTATGCGAGCCCACTACGCAGGTACAGCGAAACTAGGCTCAGGCCAGTGAGTTGGATCGACAACGAGGCACGGATCAGACTTCTTCAAGTCAGCTGCCTGCAGAGTACAGCAAAAAATAGATGAAAACCTGAGAGCAAAAGCTCAAGAGAAAAACAGGACAGAATTGAAGAAACAATGTAAACATACGAATAAATGCAAATTCCAATCGAATGGCAATGCAGTTGACAAGGAATTAAATCCAAAGCTCAAAACTTCTTGTTTCAGTTCTCTCAATTTACTGTTTTCTAGTAGCAAGCGATGAATCAGCAAAAGTATCTATAGCTAAGACAATGATGATACAGCACTCTGAACATCCTTCCGCTTCTTCATCCACTCAGGGTCATGTTTGTTGATATACATAAGCTCTAGTTATATATTTACAATATATACGATATATTATACTTACAGTACATATGAGAAATAGCGAAATGGATCCAAAGTTTTTCTTGTTCTATTGCTCTAATCTACATTACAATTATATTTTCTGTGGATGCATCATACACATGCTAACAATAGCATCATATCATACTTACTGAATGGGTCATTCACTTGCAAGTTTCAACTTGTGGCTCAACCTTTCTTGTTCCATGGAAACAGTTTGTACTTCATGGCCCATTCTTATCTGCTTTTATCTAGCTAGCTTTATGTAGCACCCTGATGTGTTTTAGAGGGGGACCACTTTAGCAAACCCTAAATTGCCCTAATCTGGATTTAAAGACTTATTAAAAAGTGGCAAACCCTGCTTTTTCCCTCACCAGCCGCCAACTCTTTTTCTTCCAGGTCTCTCTCTCTCTCCCCCCTGCGTGGGCGGCACGGGCATGGTGGTACTAGCGGAAGCGTCGGCTATGCTTAGGGCTGGACAAAAAGCTCGAAGCTCGTGAGCTACTCGAGCTCGTAGCGGGCTGGGCTCGGCTTAGCTGGAGCTCGAAATTTTTTTTAGCGAGCCGAGCCTAAGAAATAGCTCGGCTCAAAAACGAGCCGAGCCCGAGCCGGCTCGCGAGCCCAACGAGCCAGAGCGATTGATTCATCGATATATTCGGTTTGGTCGGTCCGCCGCTCCCTCCGCCTCGCTCAATCCACCCGCTCTGTCCGAGCCTCCCTCTGCCTCGCTCTCTGCTCTCCCCGCACCTCGCTCTCTCCGCTCCGCTCCCGCCCCGCCTCTCCTCTCCCTCTCCTCGCCCGCCGCCTCCTCCTCCCCTCGCCTTCTCCTCCTCCCTTCCCCGTCCCCGCCGCTTCTCCCTCCTCCTCCTCCCCCGCCGCCGCCTCCCTCCCCCCCCGCCGCCTTCTCCTCCTCCTCCCGCCGCCGCCGCCTCCCCTCCCCCCCGCCCGCCGCCTTCTCCTCCTCCTCCCGCCCCGCGCGCTTCTCCTCCCTCCCCGCCGCCGCCTCCTCCTCGCTTCCGCGCCTCCTCCTCCTCGCCGCCCCCCCCGCCGCCTCCTCCCGCTCCCTACCCCGACGCCTCCTCCCGCTCCCCGCGCTCCACCTCGTCGCCGCCACTCCCCAGTCCCCACCCCGGAAGGAGCTCGAGCTCGGCGAGCACGTGAAGGATCCGCGGCGTGGCGAGGCCAGATCCGGGCGGAGGAGGGCCGGTCGGGAGCCGGCGGCGGTGGATCCGCCGGATCTGGCGTCGAGGAGAGCAACCAGCGCGAGCGACTTCTCTGCGACGTCCGCCATCGAGCCTTTACTCGAGCTCGCGAGCCGGCTCGAGCCACCTGTCGAGCCCGAGCCAAGCCTGCCTTCTAGCTCGGTTGCCAAACGAGCTAAGCCGAGCCATGGCTCGGCTCGGTGCGAGCTCGGTCGAGACTGGCTCGAGCCGGCTCGGCTCGGCTTATTTCCACCCCTAGCTATGCTTGTGGAGGCGGCAGCGCGGCTTGCAGTGTGTAGGTAGCAAGGGCCGACAGCGGCGACGGGCTAGGCCATGTGGTCGGCCGAGGGCGACGCCGGCACATGGCATGCGGGCGGCAGCGCTACGTGCTTGACTATTTTTGTATAACCGGGTACGTGTGAAGTAATCGCTAGTACTATTATTATAACTTGTTAAATAACAATTATCATCATTTTCACATTTTCGTCATCTCCTTTCCCACTCTGTTTCAGTGTCTTTGGTAACCTAATCTTATTGCATTTACACTGAGTTAATTATTTGCTTGCATTACTTATCCTTTACATCTTCTTGTTACGACCGTTATTAGGTACTTGCTGAGATTTTCAAACCTCACGCTTGCTCTTTCCATTCTTAGGTAAGAGGCCAGTGGACTGTAGTTGACTTATTTTACACTGTAACTGATGGTGGCTTATTTTTGTATTTTTAAATTTAAAAATAAAAAAATAGGTTAACCTATTACGTATAATGTAAATGAATATAGAAAAAAGAACCGGTAAAAAAGTTTTAAAAAACTAAAAAATAAGAAAAAAAAATTAAAAATCATAAAAAATAAATTAAAAGTTAAAAGTTCGAACCAAAATAGCGAGACTAGTTATGATGAGCCTCATCGGACGACGAGATCTAAAAATGACATCTCAGCGAAACCGCTAAAGAAACGATCATTATTAGTAGAGAAAGAAGGCCGTATAAGAAAGAAAAAGAAAAAAAAACAGCGTACGGCGAATTCCGGGTCTGGGTTCCATTTTGGCGCGAATCACGGGGCCTGCGGCAGGCCCTGTAGCGCAACTTTTCCGCTGCGATGGATGGATATGCATCCCACTGCGGGAGGTCAAACATCCCACTTTGGAAACCTTCTACATCTCTCTATTCGTAACGAAGTCCTCAGGCTGCACACCAAATTCACGAGCTTCAGTTGAAAGGATTCAAGTACTACTTGGGGATCTTCACTTGAACAAAGTTTCATGTTGCTTCTTGGACTTTTGATACCTTGAGTAGAAACATCATTTTGCAAGCTTCCCAGAGATACTAGTAATGCAACTTATGGAAGAAGCTAATCTCCCCAATTAGAGATAATAGCTTTTGGAAGAAGCTAATGTCCCAATTAACCATGATTAACCAGTATTTGTGGTCAAATGTTTGATTCCTGCAAGAAATAAAATTAAATGTTTTGAGAATCTAGATAAATGTATATAGACTCATTTGGGTTTGCGCACGAGCACGGTCTTGAAAAACTTAAACAAATCGGTTTTACTATTGCATAATTGATTAAAATTTTCTTATTTCATAGTTATCTAAAGTTGTATAGTATTAATTCTCTCTAAAAAAATTCCTCCTCTAAAAAAAGAGACCGTTAGAATATAATTATCCAATGAATAAAAAAGTTTCTGAGAATATAAGAAAAAAATCAGTTGTCTATATAATAGTCAGTCCCTAAACAAATACAGAGTGTTAAAATGAATCAAGAGAGATATTAGTCATCACGAAAAATACATACTTTCAGGGGTCAAAGTGAGAAATGCTCTCTCTTTATTAGGCGGCACCGTGCTTCCAGACTCGCGGCCTCGTTAGTAAGTGCTAACAAAAAAAAGCACACGCTTGCTTCCTCTTGCTCACAGAAACCTGAAAACCCTAGCTCGGCAGCCATCCAAGCCCATTCAACCTCAGGACGCTTAAAACATACTAAGGTGAGTGTTCTTGCTAAAATGAATTTCGAAGTTTCCTCACTAAATTTGGTTAAGTTTGGCTGAAATTTGTCAATTTTTTCCGGTGTTCTTGCAGGCCATGTCGCAGTACGACGGCGAGATCACCGGAGTGTATCCAGTAGAGGAGGAAGACCGCCACGCGGAGCTCATGGGAGATTCCGACTACGAGGACGACGAATACGGCCAATCTGTAAGTGTGTCCGTTGGCTCAGTTCTGGAGCCATGGGATTTTGTTTCCAACTTCCTCTTGAACGTTGCTGTTTTCGCTTTCCTGTTCAATTCTTTGCTTAACTGGTGCGTGCCATGTCCCATACTCCCATGTGCATACCTTGATGTTACAGTGGTAATGAACGCTTCTCTAGTCAAATGCAGATTCCGATTTAGGTTAAGTGTTGTGATGCCTGCATTTGTGATGTTTCTAGATTTCGGGGATGAATTTTCGGAATAGTTTTCTTTCGGTCTGATAGAAGGGGATTTTGTTGTTTGCAGATTAGTAAGGTGACAGAAGATATATCAGCGATGGATGTGAAGAAAGGGAAGGACATACAAGGAATTCCCTGGGAAAGGATGAGCATCACAAGGGACAGGTATAGGCAGACAAGGGTGGAGCAGTATGCGAACTTTGAGAACATACCTAATTCCGGAAGAACTTCGGAGAAGGCATGACATTGTTACACATTCAGAAAAAACTGGTACTTTCCTTGTGTTTAGTTTGGCAGGTTTTGATGTGGTGGTCTTGATGCAGGTATGTACACCTGCAGAGAAAGGTCAACTCTACTATGAGTTTCAGCATAACACAAAATCAGTGAAATCGACCATTCTTCATTTCCAGGTGAGAGAATGACATCTCCTGCTGTCATAATTTGAGTAGGTTATTTGCTCGATTCACGATAAGCACGGAAGGGTCCTCAGGCATGTTAATTGAGATAGTGTAACTATAATTGTATTATTTCATTAAGGCTTGTCAATTTTGTGCTAAAGTACTGTTGAAATTAATTAATTGCAGGACATTTTTCTCGATGTTCAACATTTAAAATACATGCAAAGAGCAGCTTCAATTCACTAAAAAAATCAACTGCATGCCCAAATAGACCCCCCCCCCCCCAAAAGCTACTTATATTGATGAAATAAGTTAGCAAGGTCTGCACATTCTCTTGAATATGTACTTCACCAAAGTGCAAAAAGTCAGTTATAAAATTGTAATTGTGGTATCCTAACATGGGAACAAGTATTTTCACTTAATTCTTTTTGGAAATGGTTGCAATGCTCTTTTCCCTACTAGGGTATAATCTGTCTTCTTTCCATGGGAAAGTATGTGGGGACCCTGCATCTCTTGTCTGTATGGTTGTACTGAACAATCAGATGTTCTCACAGTATTAATTGCTTGCTCAACACCTATAAAATTATTAAGCTCGCTCCATCACTATTTTGCAGTTGAGAAATTTAGTATGGGCAACGACAAGGCATGATGTATATCTTATGTCTTATTATTCTGTGCTTCATTGGTCACCACTGACTTGCGAGAAGCACGAAGTCGTTGATCTTCAAGGACATGTTGCTCCATGTGAGGTACGTATTTCTCTTCCAAATTTTTATTTGAACTTGCATTTTTATTACAGATCATTGTATATTTGATATTTTTATTGTAAGCAAATTCATACTTATGTTCCATGCTCTGGCTTCAGAAGCACCAGGGGAATTTCTCTGAGGGATTTTATCAGACTCAAGTTAGTACATTGGCAGTGAAAAATAATTTGCTTGTCGCTGGTGGATTTCGTGGAGAACTAATTTGCAAGGTACTTATGTTTCATTTTGAACCTCACTTTGTGTCCCTGACATCTACAACAAAAATTTCAACATAATTGTTTGTCTGGGGAATGCAGTTTTTGGATCGTGAAGGGATAAGCTATTGTTGCAAGTCAACACATGATGACAATGGAATTACTAATTCTCTGGAGATATTTGAGAAACCTAGGTACTTTATTTGCTACTGGCAAATTATTATTTTGTTTATGAGAAACTGAGAATGTATTGATCACAAACTAATAATGGTTTTTGCAGTGGTTCTGTGCATTTCCTGGCTTCAAACAATGATTGTGGAGTTAGAGATTTCGACATGGAAAATTTTCAAATCTGCAATCATTTTCGTTTTCCTTGGGCTGTGAATGTAAGCTTTAAGTTCACTCTTTGATTGTCTATATTTAATATTTTATTTGTTGCACTGTGTATTGGATTTTTCATAACTAAATCTCGGTATTCAAGTCGATACTTGATGCTTTGTCACAGAATCTGTCTTCCATGCGGGAAGAAAGCCTATGGTTTTGCTGATCTTGTTTTATTTCGTGCAGCACACTTCACTGAGCCCTGACGGTAAACTTGCTGCTATTGTGGGTGACAATCCTGATGTACTTCTGGTTGATGCTAATTCAGGAAAAGTAAGCAGAATGCAATGCTAGTCATTGAATTTTAAACACTGACCTCATAAGTCATATAACCTTACTGCTGTTTTTTCTTGTAGACGGTTCATGATCTCCGTGGTCATTTGGATTATTCCTTCGCATCAGCGTGGAACCCAGATGGTCGAACATTCGCAACTGGTAATCAAGACAAGACATGCAGGATCTGGGATACCCGTAACCTCTCCATGTCTGTTGCTGTATTGGGTGGCAACATCGGAGCCATAAGGTCAATACGCTATACAGCTGATGGGAAGTTCCTGGCAATGGCAGAACCTGCGGATTTTATCCACATCGTTGATGTCGAAAGTGGGTACAGCAGGAAGCAGGAACTGGATTTCTTTGGTGAGATTGCTGGCATGTCATTCAGTCCGGACACCGAGGCTCTCTTTGTTGGTGTGCATGATCGCAGCTACAGCAGCCTCCTCCAGTACAATCGGCGACGGTTCTACTCATACCTTGATTCAGCTCTGTGAATTTGCTGCTGAGAGAGATCTGGGAGATCATGATCACAAGTTGTAGAAACTAGAAACTAGAAAGGGTTTACATATGTGTAGGTGTTACTCTGAAGAAACCGAAGCACAACGACCACGTTGTATTTTACTTTTGCGGAACAAACTGTAGTCTTCAGCGAAGTTTTGTGCTGTTGCTGCCGTAACCTTTGTTGTACATAAGTGGTCAGCTGATCCAGAGTCTGAACTGTTGCTTGCCATCTCTTTTGGAAACATGCAGTAGTTTGATCAATTTTACTGGTTTTGGCGTCAAATCTTGCTTGCCATCTCTTGATAAGAATTCAGAAGTCAAAGCCAGCAACCAAGTTTGTTCAGTGACGATAACAGCACATTGCAATTGTATTTCAGTTATGCGAAAACATTGACCCTGAGAATTGCTGAATGACATCTATGAAGAACCAAGAAGTAGCTGAGTAACAATGAAGGCACAAACCAAAACGATCGGGTTGATGTTACAAAGAAAATTTTATAAGGCAAGTCATGCCCTAATAAATTACAAGAAAACTTTCGCAAGCATGTCTACACAAGGGTTACGTACCTGATATTTCTTTAAGCTTAAGTAGGTACAACCTCAGTAGAAGTGGGGTTGATGTCACAAAGAAAATTTTACAAGGCAAGTCATGCCCTAACAAATTACAAGACAACTTTCGCAAGGGTTACCCGATATTCTTTTAAGCCTAAGTAGGTACAACCTCAGTAGAAGAGGGCAAGAGCCGCATAAGAAAGGTTCCTATAGCAATAAACAGCAGTATAAACTGAACGAAATAAGAGTGAAGCCCTACTTGCTCTAGACTGCAGCTGCAGGATTTCCGAACTGCCGGAGAGCTCTTTGCATTGTGCCTCTAGCTTTTCTGCCATCTCTTCTAACACCATTGCTCTGTTCTCGGTGTGGCGTAGTTTAAGTTCGAGCTGCTTGTAATCCCCAGACACAGTTTTTTGTGTTTCGTGGAGGGCCATTTGATCCTTGGTCAGGGATGTCCAAGTTTGAGAAGCTCTTGTCTCCTGGATCAGTCGTCAAGGTCGGACTGCAGCAATGGCAAGTTGGTACTCTCTATTGCAGTACCGCCCCCCCCGGGGCGTCCGGTTGAGAGCTTCGAGTTCGAGTATTCTCGAATCCTCCTTGATCTGTGATGATGATGCTTCTTCCAGTCTGGACTCAAGGTTTGTTATCTTCTCAATTACTACCTCAACAGGTTCCTCGAAATGGACCGAATTGCTCCATCCATCGTCGTGGTCATCAAAATCATCAGTTGACTCTTTCGCCATCACCACATACATTTGAATCTCTGCATTATGTATAGGATCAATGATTATCATAGAGGTACTTCTGCAGAGGTAAATTTTCAAACCAAAACATAAAAAGGTACATCATAAGCATATTGTCAGTGTACTGCTGGTGTCAACACCCAGCCATGAAGTGACGTCCGAACAGCAAGGGCATAACCGCTATTTATGACGCAGACGCTGATGAGGCAGGGTCGGGTACGATGGCGTATTCGACTCGGAGATAGCGGCGGAAGAGACTGACTCGGGCATGAAGACTGAGGTGTAGCCGAGACTGGCATGGTGACATCTGCGGGAAGGAGATGAACAATAGCTAGGACGATTGATTACTGACATGTGGCACTAGCTAAGGATCGGATGGCTAAGACATAAAGCATAGATGAACAGTGTCTAGCATGTTCGGACCGATTGAACGACTTGGGGGTGCAAGGTGCGATGGATGTGATGAGGGGGTGAGGTCTCGATCTTCCGATAGGATGATAACTTCGATTTGAAGGAGAACGACTTTGACGATGCGGCTACTAATCGGTCATGACCAGAACGCCAAGCAATCGCTAAACCACACTCCGAGTTATTATCAACTGTGCCAAGAACGCGGTTGACCTGACCACGAAGGTCTATTCCTGCATGCAACTGAAGAACACGCAAGAACAAGATAACAAGCAATCTCAAATTTGTAAACATTTGACTTAAATCAAAACAAGTTCATAAAGAGAGCTTTGTTAATGGAGGGGGTTGTCCATTAGTAAGTTCTCACTTTCAAGTTACCACAATTTTAAGTAATAATGTCTTATGTCTTGTATCACCCTTTTTGACATAGCTCCATTAACAGGAAGTATGACACATTTGAATGATTTAGTTTAATCTCTACAGAGAATCCCCAACTTTGCCGACACGATATCCACATCTTGTGCGAAGCCAGAATAACATAATTCATTACTGATTGACAATGTTAGTACTACCTCGTACAAAGAAGTTCCCAGTAGCGGGTCCCTTACCAGGCCTAGGTACGAGTGACTCTTCCGTTACTCCCAGGGGTCATACTGTGGTGTAGGCCGGTCTATGGTCCATGCCATCACCGAACCTACCTATGGCAATATCAATGAAACTAAATAGTAACCGAATCACCAGGTAGAGGCTTGTGCATACAACCACCAGGTAGCATATGCATATAGTCATCTCCAAACCACACACCATATCCACCATCAGCTAACATTATCCATAATATCACCCCAGGCAAGTGATCCAATAGTTTTATTCATCATACCACAATGGTCATAAATTCCGTCGCATCAACTCATGACGACGGACCACAATGTAATGAGATTATTATTGTTATTCATATTCACTACTATGCTAATCTAAACTATGATATATTAGATCTAAGTTTGTCAGAGAAAACCATATCAGATTATTATCAAGGGTGGCAATTAAATAGTGTAATTAAGGCATTAACTATTTAAACAGGATCATTCAAAACTAACTAATAATAAATAGTAATGAAAATTAAATAATACAAAAAATTAATCCATATGTAATATAACCCAACTAATAGGAATTCAACATAATCAAGGAACGTGGCTTGCCTTACGACTTTCACTCCTTAGATTTCAGGGTTGTTGCTTCCTGTTCCAGTGGTCTTGGGGGATTCTTCTTCTCCGTAATCTAGTGTACACACACACACACACACACGAATAAAGCTAAATAAGTTTATTGCAGAGCTATAAATAAAATACTATCAAAAGAAAAGAAAAAACAAAGCCAAAAAGTGAACAAAAAGAAAAACTTATAAAGATTTGGCTTTGGGAAGCTTGGATTTGCAAATGGAGGGTGAACAATGATGTTTGAAGGGCTCACTAGGGTTTAGGTTTAGTCTATTGTGTAGAATCAAAACACTATGAGAAACGATCTGAAGCTAGGTAAACTAGTTCTAAACTGGTCTGAATCAGGTTGGATCGGTAAGAACCAATTTGGACTTAGTCAAAATGGTTTGACTCGGTCTGAAAATGGTTTGGGTATGGTTCATCTCGGCGCAAGACGATTTGACTCAATCACATGCGTACAATGCTAGACTTGGGCTCAGTTAGGTGCAAGCAACTTGGTCAGGCACGTAAGATGGCTAGGTCAAACCAGGTGAGAATAGTGTTGACTGGTACTATTCTTCTTCTCAGAGAATAACAAAGAGAGAAGATGACCGTGGCACGGTGGTAGAACGACGGCAATGACATGTGTAAGAGATGTTCCCGACATCATAAACCCATTTTGGGTGATTAAGGAGGATGGCAGAGACTGTAATGGTAAAAAAAACATGCCCATGGCTTCGGCCATGGAAAAGAAAAATATTATCGGCGATGAACTCCGGCGGTCTCTAATGCAAGCAGTGGGTGCACAAGCATTGTGTGGGCACGAGAAATCTTATGGTGAGGATGGCATGGCTCGGGGTGCGATGAGGAGAGTTGGCGATGGTGTTGGCCATGGCGACGGAGTGAAGCTCAATGGTGGCTATGCATGGAGGGCATGGTGGTCAGCGAAGGTGAGGGAGAGCATAAGCGCACTAACGTGCACCTCGTGACGCAAATGGCAAGTCAAGAGGAAGACTGAGACGGCGGATTGACGGCGGTGGTGACAAGACTGGCGGCGTGGTGAACGGCGATGGCAACTCTGGTGACATCTTGGCTTGGGCAAGGTACCAAAAGGACCTCAAGGCAACAAGGAAGGTGGCGGCACAATCAATTTGGGAAGGGAGACAAAGATGAGGAAGAATTTTGGGGAGTTACCTAGGCGGCCAAGAGGAGAGGCAATGTTCTCATCGGGCTGAAGGAAGATAGCGAGGTCTCACGGTGGTGTTTCTGCTTCTGGGAAGTGAAGTGGAAGTAAAAGGGCTAGCTGATAGCCACTTGGAGGCGGTGGTACACAGGAGATGGCGAGTGGCAGAGATGGCATGTGGAGAATGGCCTGGGTGATTGCGTGAGTTTCACTGGTGAGTTGGCGAGCAAAGGCGTAGAAGTTATTGAGAGGAGTTAATGAGGGGATGGTGTGGGCACAATGTGCCTAGCGGTGAGACTTTGGCGAGGTTGTTTAACCAGGCGAGTTGGTGATGCAGGAGCAGCCAAGGCGTCGGCGGCGCACTGGTGCGGGAGTTGGGTTGAGCGAATACAGGCTGCGGGAGAGGCCCGACGATGGGTTGGTGGGTGATGCTAAGCTGAGGAAGAAAACAGGCTGCATGAGAAGGAAAAAAGGAAAAAGGAATGTGAGCCAGACCAAATTTGGACCAAGAGAGGAAAAAGGAGAAGTTAAGAAAAATAGGATTTTACAAGGTTTTCTAGAGAGATAAAATGGCATATCTAACGTACGAAAAACACAAAAATAACTCAAAAAAACACCATGAATAAATTGAAAGGTTTTGCAAAAAAATTATGAAAATTTGAAAATTTTTGGGCTATCACAGATCGACAACCGGTTTGATCGGGCCCAGGAGTGGTCTCGTTGCTCTCTTATTTTGAGAACAAAAAATCAGTCTAAGTCCAAACCACTTTTGGTGCAAACTTAAAAAATTCTTGATCAAATGAGATCAAACTTTGCACATACCTTGCTGGGGGTCTTAGAAATCTATTCCATCCAAGGATTGGGATTATCCTAGCTAAAGTTTCAACCTTTCCTTAAAATAAGCAAGATTGTACCAAAATCAGGCAAATAACAAAATCTTGCTCATGGATTAAGATCAACCAAGATTGCTCTAAATGTGTTGCACATATCACAGCAAGCAAAACCAACTGACGAATCGAAGCCAAAACTCTCATATCAATATTTCTCAAGGCCTCCAAGTCAAGTAAACCGGGCAACTTCAAGAACTTGTAAACTTCAGTGCCTGGATGGATAGGATTTGATCTACATGAGTTTTTCATTACTTACATATCTTTGGCACTAGCAAGATCAAGAAGAGAGGAGAAGAGGTAAAGAACCAAAAAGAACAAGAGCAAATCAACCAAGATAAGAGAGATTCATGAGAGGTGAACAAACTTAATTATATTGTTACTCGAGAATGAAGGTTTTACAGTTACTCTATAGGAAGGATAAGAGAGCACATCATAACACTTATTTTTCTCTCTCAAACCCTAACCCTAACTCTAAAATGGTTGGAATAGTTGGTTAGCATGCAAGCCTCTACTCTATCCACTAAATAGATGAGGCAACAAGTCCACATCTAAGTCTAATAGATATTATCAACTAGCACAAATAGGGGAACCCGTTGACCATACACAACACGGGTTTTACACTTACACTTGACTCAAGCACGCTTTTCAAAGCGCATGTGCCAAAACCCACTAAATTTTTAGCCTTTGATCCACTTGATCTTCTCAGAATTTTCTTAACTTCTTCTCAGAATTTTCTTAACTTAAACCACTTTTCTAAACGTCGCAGTTTTGATTCAACGAAGTTTTTTGGTATTTGGCAAAATATCATCATCTTGACTCGGTCTTTATCTTCTCTTACAAGCAATTGTTATGTTTGTCACGTGTAAGTGCACCAATGGCTTGCCATGCGTCAGCAAATCTCTCTTGTTCTGAGTTCACTAGACCACGTCTCACTTGTATTGACTAAGCCACTTGGTGCAACCCATCGTTCGTACCTTCCCTTCAACATTCTATATCTTCTTTGTACCATGTTTGAGTTCAACCATCTCAACAAGCATTCTTATCCGTTCTAGATCATGACTTTTCCATGAACGTAGTCCTGGTTCTCGCCGTTGACCATAGTTGACTCGAAGCCTCTCCACACATCCAATGACAAAGAAATCATTTTCGAGCATACGTTTTTCACAACTTGATCCATGTTAGTTTAAACATGATTCATGCAATATGAATGCAGTCTAATGGCTGCTTTCATTGGAATGAATGATTTTCGTAGGAATTTTAAGCAGAGAAAAATATATTATGAAGAATGGTCATGCTTCTTTCGGGAAAAGAAAGAAAGAACAAGACTGACCACAAAAAGAAGACTAGCCACGAGTGTGACGCTGCTCATTGATTAGTAGGGCCCAACTTCCTTCACTGAAATTCAGACGATGCGGTACGAGACTTCTGTAGTTGCCATCATGCATCCGCCTCACGGGACCCACGGACAGGAACACTCACCAACCCCTCTCCAGTCGCCGAAATCACAGCAGCGATAGATACCAACCGGCTGGACAGTGCCAGCGTCGTGAAACATGTGATGCTGCGTCCGTTCTGTCCGATTCGCGAGCGGCCCCAAGTGGGCGCCAAAAGTGGGACGCTACAAGTCGCACCAGCTGCGGCGCGGTGGGTCGCCGGTCGCCATCTGATCCGGACGGCGGGCGGAGCGAACGTATCTCCGGCGTCTACCACGGTGGAAGAAAGACGGAGCATTTGGCGAAAGCAAACGAGGGATTGGTTCCAGTGATCCATAGTCAAAAGAGAATCAGACAATTAGTACTGACGAGATTTATCAAAAGGTGAAGCTGGCCACCAGAAGGTAGGTAGTAATGGAGAAATGGGCACTGATTGTTGCCACCTTGAAAAGTGAAAACACACATATACGGCACACCAGTGGCCAGCAAAAATTAGCACGGTGGAAATGGTTAAACAAAAGCTTCTGATCCTGACAAGTGATGGGCTGATGGCTGTCAGCACTCAATGCTAGGATCACACACGCAATTTTTTACGTGGACACACTTTTCACGAGGGAGACGATGAATACAGAGAAATGGTGACGCTGTCGCTGCTAAACGTCTTTTCTAATTTCTATTATTCAACACCTCAACCAAAAAGACTCAGCAACCAATGAACTTAAATACGCACACCATACATACCGAAGGCATCTCCAACAATCCTAGTAGTAATTAACTAGAAGATTTTTATATTATTTATAAAGTACACACTAAAAGCTAGCATTCTAAAGAATTATCTATAAGGATAGCTATTTGATACTTATATACATACTAAAGACTGCCTTATTTTGTGAGCGAGACTAGTGTTTAAGGAAGAGCTGGTTCGGTTTTTTTTTGCATACTCTCTTTCCTCCATATAAGATATATACTGATGTGTACATATAAATAACTAACTGACTCAACCTTATTGGAGATGCTCTAAGATGCACACATGACTAACAAGCCAACTAACTAACTTGAACTATACGTGCTACGCACATGCACGCAATTAACTCCTACATGCAAGCTGACTACAACAGCCTCATCTAAAACGTGTGTGTGCACGTACATGCAGGAACTTCAACTAAACACATGTGAGATAAGTGGCGGATCCAGGATTAAACTGTAGCTAAGGCGAACTCGAAACATGAAGCAAACAGTATTATGCAAAAGCAAAATAATCTATGATCAAACTACGTTACAATCACACTAATAACACCACTAGAAAGTGTAATTGATGTTTTTTTTTATCTTCCATTCAATTCTAAGTACTCTAGTCAACCTTATCCTTCTATAGGGTAGCCATTAGGAACTTTCTGCATATAACCTATGTGGCTTTGATTAGGAATAGGACATCCACCAGTATTTGCATTAAAACATCCATGAGTAGATAATTATAGTGATCGAAGGAAAATGAGCTCATAAGAAGTAAATCCTCTCTGGCTAGAAACTACTGTTAGGTAATTATAGTGATTTAAGGACTATAAGCTAATAAGAACTCACAAAAGCCTTGAAAGCGGGTCGACGAGCAGCCATCTCATACATACAACATCCTATACAGACATATAGGTTAAAACTAGGTATATAGCATTAATTTCTCTATGCATCTCCATAAAAGTAAGGGGATATTACCAAGAGACCGTATGTCTGATTTGAATCCATAAGGAATGTCTGCAAGTAGCTCTGGGCACATGTAATTTTGTGTTCACACAACCTAAGAAAGCATCATGCATTCTGAGAACAGAAAATGCATTAAGCTAACATATCGATACACTATTAGAACATATAAGGAATTAAGGATGAATCAATATGTGGTTTTCCATGCAAAATTTCAAAACAAAAGGCAATATATAAAATTGTAAAAGTATATTACCAAATACCAATCCTCAAAATCTCAAATCACTTCCTCAGTTCCTCGGCTGCTCCACACCTCCTCAAATCGGCTCAACCGACTGCTCCTTGCCCAACTCGCCTCCTCAAATCCGCCCGACCTGCTCCCGTTCTCCACTTCTCCTCAAATCCGCCGGCCGCTCCGCCTCCCGGCCTCCCCTAGCCACCGCCTCCCGCCTCCCTAGCCGCTGCGCCTTGCCAGCACGGCCATCGCCTCCGGCCTCCCTCGCCTAGCCGCTGGGCGCCGCCACTGCACACGTCCTCCACTCCTCCGACTCCTCCGCCTGGGCACCGCCGCGCCGCGCCGTCCTCCACTCCGCCGACTCCTCCGCCTGGGGCACCGCCGCGCTGCGCCGTCCTCCACTCCACCGACTCCTCCGCCTGGGCGCCGCCGCCGCGCCGTCCTCCGCCAGTCTGCCTCTGCCGCTCGGGATCTAGGTTAGCTCTTTTCTTGGACTCTCTCTTGGATGCGTCATCACGTGTGATGTTTGTGGGCTAGTATATCTCATTCCCTTTTGCTTTGTTGGGCTTGGGCCGTGTGTTTTGGGTGTTGCTTGGACTTGGGCCTTGTTACCAAGGCACCAACTCTACACCCGGTGGGTGACCGGGGGCGGCAGCAGGCGGCCAGGGGGTGAGGGTCCGGCCGGCGAGGGGAGCTCCGGCGGCCGTCCGGGCTCGCCCGAAGGGCAGGTCCGCCCCTGTGTGAGACTACGAGGACATACTCACGCGACTACGAAACTGAGAGAGATAAACACAGGGTGTTTGTGCTGCCAAACTTCACCTACTTCTCTGTTGGACTCGTTCCTTATTCATAGAAGGAAAAACAAACACGCGATGATCCGCTCCGTGCGCTACGATCCGTTCTCGTCGCTCCATCCCACGACTGAATCAAGCGACAGATCAGGAGGCCATCCCCATGACTCGGACTCGGTGAGAACGTGCACACCTCAAGTCCCTACTCCTACGCGCGCACGGCACACACACATACGTACGTAGTGGGCACAGGCATGCATATTATTAGCTAATCATGCAACGAACTAGTAAACGTGTGACACATGTGCAACAAGAATAACCTAACAATGGCAGGATGACAGCTTTAGATAAATCCAGAACTGACTGTCGCCGCTCCCCGCTGCTTGCCTCTCTTTCTTTGAGATGTCTCAAGCGGTTGGAAGCTATTACAAGCAAATTTTTTGCGGCAGAGAATCGGTGAATTGGAAAGCAAATTTAGATGTCACTGGCAAGTTGCCAGTAGGGCCTTATTTCTGTAATGTAGTCAGACTTGTGTGACAATTGAATCTTTCTTTCAGAGGATATCACAATTTGACAATCGTTTTCGTTTGTACTCTGACATGTTTCTTTTGTACACAAATTCACCAGTTTTGCCGATTGGTTAGACATAAGCGATAACTATCTAAGTTGACGTGGTGTTCCACCTGGCAAGTCACAAGAGTCTTTTTTGCATGTCGTGGCTTGCGACGATTCAGAAGATATGGCAGGTTACGTATCTTTAGTTTGGGAGTCAACGTGGCATGCTAGGTAACTTTTTCACGTATTTTAGGGCGTTGGAAAAGCGGGAAATAGAAAAGACGGACACAGGAAAAACACAAAGATTGAATATTATGGCTAGTGAATTCTTACAAGAATTGAAAATGTAGGAATTAGTGAAAAGATGTGTTTGTATACTATACAAGAAAAGTGTAGGAAATTTGAAGAAAAATGCTAGCATATAGGAATTTTAAAAACGTAAAGAGAAGACGATTCATAAAATGGAGACGTTACCTTGGGCTTCTAAAAGGAAATCTAAACATGAGGTTTGAGCTAATATTTAGAATCCTTCAAAAAGTGGAAGAAAGGATGGATTCATATAGGAAGTTTCTAATCCCTTCCTACAATTTAAAGGGCTTTATAAGGAAAATTCCCATAGAACGACAATCCTATGAAATTTCTACAAAATTTTTTATGTTCCAAACACAAGCCCCTTTAGTTTCAACTGGCTGATGGACTAAATTGGCATATTAAAACAAAGATCGTGCCTGATGAAAATGTGATGAGTAAAAAATTGAATTAACTGAAATGGAGTGATATGGAAGGTTGCAGTACTATAAGCTTTCAAACCATCTCAGGTATGGGCGCTGGTGAATTAAGAATTGATCCAGGGTAGAAGTCCTCTTTGGGCGATGCTGTGATGTAATCAGCGTCAGTCGTATTTTGCACTGTTGTTGTAAACTGTTGTGAAGAATGGCAATAATGAATTTGGGGAGAAAACTGAAAGTGAAGTGATGAATCTGAAATGTGTGGATATGACAGCGGAAGATAGCTGCTTCGTTTGGCTATATTTGGAAGATAAAAATGTAATCCAAGGAGAAGACAAAAGGACAACTCTGAATTCTGTGATGTAGCAGAACTGCAGAAGATAAGTCTCTTTGTCAGGAACGCAGAAGATCACTAGTTTTTCAGATAAGCATCCAATCCGATCTTTCACGAGTTTCGTTCAGATAAGCATCTTTCAGAAGTCACATTGCCATGTCCTATTTGAACTGTACTCCTAAACAGTAAAAACAAGCTTTCCAGTGTATGATTCTTACATCTTCCGTCGCCGGATTTGTATCACAATAAAGAAAACATATCCATCACATCATATTTTACGCCAGAAAGTTTCACCATTTTTCCATAAAAGGTTTTGCCCAGCTTTTATTGAAAGCTAAAAGGTTCAAAGTTCTCAACAAGCTGTCGGTAAATTATGCTGGGATTACCAGCTTACAATACAAAACACTGGACCAGAAACTGACAAAAAAAAAACAGCTCAGAGACCTGCCCTACTACCCCAGATAAAAAGGCAATCGTTTTCAGGCAAAACAAGCATCATCAGACTGGAGCTATCCTTCGCCCCTGCTTCTGAAGTCCCGTAGCCATCCTTCAAGTTTCTTCACCAACTCGTCCATCTTCTCCTGGTCCGTCTCCTTTCGTAGCATTCTCCAGCGCTGCATGTAGAAGATAAGACTTCTATTGACTATAGTGCGTCTCTTGGTTGCTTAGGGAAGATTTTCTCGATAGCCATTTCTTTCCTACGTTTCCAAACAGGCCAAGATAGAGCTGCAAAACTGAACAGCACATGAGAGTAATTAGGATTGCACCCCAAAGGAAGCCAATTGGAAAGGAAGTCCTGAAGAGATACAGCTGATGTTTCCCACCGCAGAGCTTCTTTAATACAGCTCCAAACAAAACGAGAAAAAATGCAGGAAAAATATATATGATCAGAGTTCTCAGGTTGTCCACATAGAACACAGTTTTCACTCCCTTGCCAGTTTTTTTTGCATAATTGAACTGCAGACTTAATTCTGTCTTGGAACACCTGCCAAAGGAAAATCTTGATTTTCAATGGTATCCTGCATTTCCACATTTTCTTCATCCTCCTGTTCTCTACACCCCTGAAAGCCATCATTCTATACATGGATTTTACTGAGTACACCCCCCATCTTTCTAGTATCCATGTCACCCCATCCTCTCCTTCACTCAGGTTCACCCCCTGGAGGAGTTTTTTCATACTTTCCCATTCTTGAACCTCAGCATCATTCTATACAAAGAAAATGTCACCAACAACCCGCTATTCTTTTGTTGGTCATGATAAAGATTGAATCACGATAAATCAAATCAACAGATCAAGCAGCTCCAGATGACATTTCATAGACCAACATGTACTTGAATAGGTAACATCAATTATTCCACAATTGTCAAGTCTCAGGAGTCAAACCTGGATGCTGATAGCCTGATACACACAATTGTTCATTCATATTTCATACACACTTAGGCATGGCGCCGAGCGCGGCAAGAGCCCAAGAGTAATTTGGCAAGCACGGATCAGACGACACGGCGGCACAGCGTGATGCCGTCTGCGACCGGGAGCTGCACGGCCTCGACGCGCGGGTCGGCGGCGATCTTGGCGTTGAACGCCCTGATGAAGTCCCGGATCTCCCGGTCGCCCTCCGTGAGCGGTGTGTCGTCCGGCAGTGCCACGGTGCCGCCCCAGAGCGTGTTGTCGTAGGCGAGCACGCCGCCGACTCGCACCAGCGGCAGCAGCTGCTCGTGGTAGTTGCCGTAGTTTCCCTTGTCAGCGTCCACGAACGCGAATTCGAACTTCCCCTCGTTACCCTCCTGCACTCACGCACGAAGATCACATCGATGAGCAAGTAATTATGGCAACCGTTGAAGCCACAGGCCGGCGGCATTGGGTCATCAAGAAAGACCCGGTGGCGGTGGTTGATTCCGTACGTACGTCGGCGAGCAGCTTGTCGAGGATGGGCTGCGCGGGGCCCTCGCGGAAGTCGACCTTGTGCGCTACGCCGGCCTTCTCGATGAGGGGCAGGCCGAGGTCGAAGTACTCCCTGCTGACGTCGATGGCGACGACCTTGCCGTCGTCGGGGATGGCGAGCGCGGTGGCGAGGACGGAGTAGCCGGTGAAGACGCCGACCTCGATAGTGTTCCTGGCGCCCATCACCTTGATCAGCAGCGACAGCAACAGTGCCTCGTCCGGCGGCGACGACATGAACCCACTAATAAAAGAAAACCAAATCCACAGTGATCCATGGCCATATTAAACTAATCACGCGAGATCAAAGGAAAAAGAAACGAATTAGGCGTGCGTCCGCACTAGGTGTGTTCCTTCGTGATGAGCCGGAGCTCGCGCAGGCACTCGTGCTCCCGCGGGTACACCATCGTGTTCAGCATGTACTGCAATAGAGAAAATCAGAAAACCGCGGGCGCGCGCGCGCGTCAGGCATTGCAGATCTCAATCCACGCGCCGAACTGGCTGGAACGAGAAAGAAAGATTCAGGGAAAGACAACTGTACTTACCTCGTACAGGGCATCATTCTTGAGGAGGGTCTTGGTGCTGTCGTTGGTGTGGATGTCCTTGACCTCGCCGGCCGCGTCGCCGCTCGCAGCCATGGCCGTGCCAGTCCGGTGAGCGAATCGTGCACGAGGAGTTGCACTGTCTATATAACAAGAGAGAGTCAGTCTAGAGTTCGAGTTTAGGCCAGGTGGGCGCCAGCCTAGCTGCACACATGGTGGAGCCGTGGATGCGGTGGGCATTTGTTTTTTTCGGTGCGGTTTAAATAATTCGGTTTTTCAACATTGACAACCAAACTTACCGTAAGAAAAACAAAAACTGAACCTAACAAAAACTGAACCTAACAAGCAGAAATAATTCGGTTCGGTATTTGGTATAAATTGTACCAACTCCATTTGTACATCATACAACAAGTAACAACACAATTGTCCTTATAAATTATGATAAGCAAACAACAAGCAACAAATATACAAAACACAGCAGATAAACACACGAAGGGAACATGACCAGTTGAGTAGCTGACCACAGACCATAGTCCACATAGATATAGACACACACACACACACACACAGCCTCATACTTGGCGTGGCGCCACTTGAACCTACAGCTGTCTGCTATCGCCACCCGTTGCAATGTCGCGCAATCGCCCTCGCCTCTTAGTGGTCTCTCGCAGCAACGGCCTAGCGCCCTAGGCACTTGGTGCTGGAAGGCTATCGGCCAGGAGAAGCAGGACAAGGAGAATTCACCAAGTCATCGTGTCGTGGGGGTTAGGGAACGGCTGTGTGCCTGTGCCGAGTGTCAACTACTAAGATGGCTGTCAGGTTGAGTGGGGAATGAGCGGGATTGGGGGGAGGGGCAGCCATTCACCTAGGGTTGGACTTACTAGGTCTAGTCCATTAATGGCATCGTTATCATGAGTGAGCTAACCTTGGAGCTACGAGTGTGGTGAGCTCAACCACATCCGAGCTAGCTGTCCCAAGTTAAAGGGCAAAGAGATCAAGGAGGAGAAAGTGCACCGGCGTCCACCATCTTGGGATGCGAAGACCAAGAAGCAAAGCTACCGCAAGATAGTCAACCAAGTCTTTTTTGCTCTCAAGCAGCTTGACTTGAGTGATGTGGAATCGGGGACCAAGAACGATCCATGAGAAAAGAAGGTCGTGGCCATTACCGGCATGTGCTGCATGGCGAAGGATTCAGACAATGATGTCTCTGGTGAGGATGAACTCAACAGTGATCCTGATGAGATAAAGTCCTCGTATGATGAGGTATCTCATATTGTCATTCATCTAGATCGTGATAATAGGAAAGCCAAGAAGAAATCGACTAGTCAGGACTTTTTGTGATTGAGAGCTTGAACACTGAACTTGCTAGGCTTAGATCACTTATACATGATAATGATAACTATGATTTTTGCTTGGTTTTGCACTCTGAGTTAGACAAGCTATGGACCATTCATGCATCTATTCTTGATCAGCTTAGAGTAGCAAATGAAAATATTGTGGAAATGAAAGCTTGTTTTACTCTTGGCACTATTGTTCATACTTATATTGTTGATGATTTGTTAGTCACTAGGAGTAATCTTATTAAAATAAAAAACTATTCTTCTTGCCGGTTCCTTAGTGTATGCCTCTAATGCTAAACAACTAAAGATTGCCAACGATAAAATTACTCAACTCAAATCTAGTAACACTTCTATATGCTTAGGAGCTGGGGATATGTCTGCTATTACTTTATCATGCTCTAAGTGTGCTTTGTTGGATTTGAAGCTTAAGAGTACCTTGAATAAAATTGTTAAAATGATCGATGAGATGCTTCACTCTAGAACTCTCTCATGCTCAAATATCCTAAGTTAACTACTGAAATTTAAAATTTGCAATTAACTATGAATGATTCTACTTTTTAAGAAATTTGATCCTGTTGCATCAATTGCTTGTACATTCTGTGCTGAGATAGGACAAGATTTAAATGCGATGCATGAGATATTAATAGTTAAGTTTGATAAGGAGCTTAGGAGAATGAAGAATGCTTTTTGTATCTCTTGTGAGTCTCTTAGGCTTGAGGTAGTTATGATCTAGCTTGAGAGCGTTTTGACTTGAGTTCATACTATGATCTAGCTTGCCATGTGAGAACCCATATAAGGTTATCTAGATCATCAAGGACTAACGAGTAAGAGCAGATTGAGGTTTTCCTCTTTTGCCCAACTTTGGTGCAACCTTTTTTGTTTTGGATAAAAGTTGAAACTTTGGCATTGGTCTTCATGATCTATTATTGAAGTAGGTTCCTGACATCCTAGTGAGTTTTTGTGCCAAGTTTCATCCTGTTTGGATCATTGGTTTAAGAGTTTGCATTTTTTTGTCAAGAGTTGTGTTGATTTTTAGCTTCTGTTCGGTGAGCGGTCAGACCACTATAACCCAAGTGGTCAGAACCCCAAGGCTTGGTCAAACCGGTGACCCTGTGGTCTGACCGGCCAAGTAGTTCAACATCCTCTAGTCGGCGGTCAGACCAGTGAGACTATGTTGTCTTGGATGATCCTTTTGATATTTGGCTCTTGGCTTTGGGATAACTTGTAGGCTTGTGTTTTTTGCTGCAATGAATTGCTAATACACGGGGGAAGATTTTGAGAAGTCATTCACCCCCTTTGACTTGTCATACCTGATCCTATAGTTTTTCATTCATGCGTTCTAAACATGACCTAAATTTTAGAATGGTTATCATAATAGAATTCAATCCTAACAGTGTAAGAACTGACAAGTTTTGGAATAGTTTAGAAATTATGTGGTGTGTCAAATGTTCCTGTAATGATTCCATTTTTGAGGCCAAGTTGAGTGTGGATCAACCAACACATGCTTATCCATAAAAGCCAAACTTTTTACAGGATATGGCATATCATCCAAGTTTACACGATAGGACATCCGAGTCCTAAGTTTATATTACATCATAGAAGAACTTCCAAAACTTTCACAGGCATGCCTGAGCGTGGACAAGACCTAAAACTAGCAATCATCTTCTACTAGGAAATCGTCAAAGTTTTCCCCGAAGGCTCTTCATTCTCTTCCTAGATTTCTTCTATTGATACTTTAATAAGTATGAGTATAACCGTACTCAACAAGTCACATGGAGAATGCTAATTAACTATTTGACAATATTTCAAGAGAATGGGATGATATGATTTCATTATTATATCTGTGGATGCATGTTTATTTGTAAACATCTTTTCACATGAATTGATAAAATATTATCTTCTTAAGAGTAGAGGGGTTTAACCAACTTAATTACCAAATTAGAAATTTTACCAAAGCCACTTATGCCTTATTATTGGATTCAACCATTAAAGATAACTTCTTTTACCAGAAGCACGGCGTATTCGAATACCATAAGTTTTACATTATAGAGCTACCCAGTTTTACCCACAATATGTCTCAAACTCTTAATGTCATGCAATAGACATATAACATGATAGTGTGTGACAGAGTTGAGATAATAAGGTCATTCACTACTCTATTCTTTTTAACTTTTACCCGGTAGGCTTAGGACAAGCAAAGGCGAAAATCATGACCCGACATTGAGTGAACCTATTGTTGTGAAGAATAGCAAGTGATTTTTCTAGTTCCACTTCCATTTCACCCCATGTTTGCAAGCTATCCTGAAACACTGGGAACCCTTCTGTAGACATTTGATTGAATCGAGCAGTGTACTAGACCTGGTTTGATAAGTCAAAACTTATGGTTGAGCAATTTTTATATTCTATACTTAGAACAAGGTTCTAGTCCTTACTTTTCTCAAATGAGTTCACCAACCACATACCCGGTGCATTATAGCACAATACCATCAATTCATACCAATACCTCCACCCTAGAGTGAGGTTATGGGCACTAACTACTTAGTGGCTTCCCACCAATTAGCCAACTCTAGTATCATTTTCAAATCTATCAACAATGTGTTGAAATAAACTTAGTAATGTTGATAAAATATTTGATTGCCTAATCTACTAATTATAAATTATACAATAATTGATTATTAAGGCTATCAAGGTGAATATAGCATTCAAATATAACATGGATTGTTCAGTGGTAGGACCTAACTAATCATCAAGTCATTCTAAACTATTATTTTAAATAAATAATAGTGTTTAAATTATGATAATAAAGGTAATGAATATTAAGTAATAACGTAGGAGCAACATGATAAAAATAAGTGACTTGCCTTCCTATTCAAACTCTTCAACTGGTCTTAAGTCTTCTGCATCTTGATCTGCTCCTAGGACGGACGGTTTAGTGAATCTAGGTGCTATTGCAAAAAGATAAAGAAATAAGTTCATACTCAAAAGAATACCAACTATGATAAATAAAAGAAGTAAAATCTAGAAAAAGCTAAACATGAGTGGGCTTGAATGGTTAGGGTTCAAATGGAGCTTGGATGGCTAAAATGGGGCTAAAAATAGTTTAAACGGGCTCGAGATAGTCGATATGGATATAAACTTGCTTAATGGATTTTGGGTAAATAGTAATAGGTTGGTTGAATAGTAACAGGTTGACACTATTTCTAATGGGTCGGGTTGTGTGAACAATAATGGATTTGGACTGATTTTAAATGGGTTGAACAGTATTGGGCTTGAGTCATGAATAGAACTGTGCTAGGTTGAATTGTATTAGGCTTTAACTATTGGGCTTGGCCCACTTGGTTTACTAGGTTTTCTATTGTTTTGGGCCAACTCAGTCAGCCCAACAACTCGTCTTGCTAGGCATGAAGCCTAGCCAACTTGTCTTGAATGTGCGCCATGGCCGCCAAACAGGGGAAGAAGATGGTGGCGCAATTGAGCATCGGTGAGGGCTACTGTCGGTGAGTGGTGGCGCTACAAGGGCAAATAAGGTCTAAGCAACCCATTTTGGTATGCGAATGTCGAATGGGCACCGGAGAAAGCTAGTGGCGAAAAGGGCTTGCCATAGCAAGGTCACAGCACGACAGCCCTCTTGTGGAGTTCTGGCAAGGTTGAGGGTGTCTTGAGCTTCTATGGCACATGAGGATGCTAATGGTGGTGGTGGCTTAGGCTACTTTAGCTTGTGTGTGGCTGTCAACAGTGGTCGTGCTCGGCCGGCGATGGCGCATGGTACTGGTGGCCTAAAGGCGATGAGGTGGGTTAGTGTGGTCGTGGTTGGGTTTGGGGTGTTCCCTAGGTTCTATGGCTAAGATGAATTAGGTTGTAATCAAGGCTAGAGGGGAAATCGTGTTCTAAAGCTCATTGGCATGGGCACAACATCGGCAGCGTTTCTTGGCCAGAGTTGGGAGAGGAAGGTCGGGTGTTGCAATTGAATGGTAATGCAAGATAAGGACATAACTTTAAAGGTCGTTGAAGGTGATGGTGCTAGGAATGTAGAGGTAGCGAGGTCAACGGTGCTGGCAGTCAAGGCGCTTTGGTGAGGTTAGTGGAAGTGTTGGTAGCAGTGGTGGCATCGCGGGGAGTGCCACATCTCCCTAGCACAGGTGCACGCACTGGCGGGGCAAGTCAAGGCTTCAGGCTCACGTTGAGCAACTAGCGGTCCAGGTGGCAGTGGTGAGGTTGGCGGTGGCGGAGCATGGAGCAAGGCTTGGCGGTGGCAAAGCATGGCGCAAGGTCGGGAAGTGGTGTGATAGTCATTTATGGCTTGGTCGGTGTGGTGGCGCAACACTATGCAAGGTTCGACAAGTGTGGCAGTGGTGAGTAGTGCGACGAGCTAGTGAGCACTCAGGCCAGCATGTGGCCAAGGGAATAGGGGAGGAGGCATCGAGCAAAATGGAACCAAGGCAAGGAAGGAGGCAGAATTCTAGAAAGGGAAAGCGCAAAACCAAGAAAAGCTTTCTAATTTGGCAAGATTTCAAATACAAGCAAAATTCGAAGGAACTTCAAATTATTGAAATTTTTAGGGTTATTTTAGTTCCCATCAAATTTTGATAGCTAGGGAATCTGCCACCTGAAAAGGCCGCTTGAAAAGATTGGATAGGACATAAAAGCCAATACAAAGGAGATTTGAACGAAGAGGCATGAGTTGATACAAAGGAATCTTTGAGGATAAAGGACCATGTGAGAGGGTCCAGAATTATGTTGTGATAAACCATGGCAATTTGGCAAGGTTAAAAATTCCATTTGCAACTTTGTTGGTTTTTAGAATCGAGTTGTAGACTGGCTTGGCAGGGAGGCTTAGCCAAGTTTTTTTAGGGTTTTGAGTCACATGATAAGTTTGAGTGACCTAGGTCAGTGATTATAGGTTGCATAAGACATGTTACTTCTAACGTGTCGGACCCTCTCACATTAGAAATGGTCTGTCTAGCCCATTTAATTCGTTAGCGATGCACACAAAGGGATGAGCCATCTCCGACGTGTCTCCTTAACACAAGGAAAAGAAGGGCATGCAACGGAGTGCATATGTGTTAGAGGGGGCATGCGGTGGCAACATGGTTGACCTTGCCGGTGATCGAGACAGAGGCGATGCGAGCACAAATCTTAAAGTAGATCTGAGGTTAGAAAATCAACTAATTTCAAAAAGAAGAGGTCAATAGATAGCAATTCCGTTTTAATCAACGGGTGTCGGTTGCGACCCACCGGATATGTCGCATAAGTAAACCAGCCCTGTGCCCCCGGACAGTCTCCACGATGGAGCCTGCCCGTAGTGGCATGTCGTCAATCGTACGTTGCGTTGTGGTCGTAGGGTGCCGATCGATCATTGCGCCGTGCTGACGCGCAGCGCAGTAGCTGGCCGTGATAGTCACAGTAGCGTGGCTTCTCGGCGTAGACCGGTGGACCTTTCGGATGGTCGCTGATGAGTCCACATCGAACACGTCTGGCCGGTCGTCCCCGCCGTCCTGGCTATGGCTTTGTCACATTGCGAGTTTGGATCCATGTACAATAGTTAGGGGTGTCAACGGATAAAATACGAATCGAATAGTCCGGATACGAATGCCAGACAAAACACTAATCGAATAGTCCAGATACGAATACCAGACAAAACAGATAATAAAGATACGATTGACACTCTTTAAGTCTTAATATATCAAATATGAATCGAATAGTCTAGATACGGATATCGGATAAAACAAATAATCTGGATATGATTGACACCCCTAACGATAGTAGTGATGGCTCGTGGAGACACATGTGGCTTATCGACATCATTGGGAATAGGAGAAAGTAAGGTGGCAAGAAGGTTGAGCTGAGTTTTGGGTTACCGAAAATTGTCTTTTCCATGAGTGAACATGGAGTCGTCATTCACAGTGGGAGGCACCGAGATATGAGACGAAGAAGAAGCTGGCACGACAGGCACAGGGAGCAGCGCAACAACAGGTACGGCAGACCTGAGAGCTGGCGCTATAGGGGCAATCAAGCCTAAGGATGGCTCGGCTGGTGACATAGGAGCTACCACAGCAGGGATGGCAGGCACAATTAGCACTGCAGTAGCTAGCATGGCAATTTGTATGATAGACTCGATGGAGGCGAGCAGCAGCATGCCAACTGGTGTGGCAGCGATGTGATGGGAGGCATGGCCGGGGAGGAAGTGGTGATGACATCAAGGAAGTCTTATGTGATAGCAGAGGGAGAAGGAGAGTTGTCCATAAAAGAAAAGGAATTCTTGTCAAAATGACATGATGAGAAATGATAACATGATTAGAAGAGAGTTCAAGGCATCGGTATCCTTTGTGGTTGGACGGATAGCCAAGGAAGACACGGTGGAAAATAGGTTTGGGTAGTAGCGGCACCTAAAAACTTGAAGGTGGTTGTAGGAGGGTGGTGCACCATAGAGAGCTTGGCAGGGTGCATCGAAGTTGAGGAGTTTGGAAGGGTGGCGATTGAGAAAGTAGGTGTCCGCACAAAGAGCCTCGACCTAGTAGGGTGATGGCATACTTGCTTGGAAAAGAAGAGTATGCATAATATCATTAGTAGAGTGAATCATGCATTCAGCATTGTCATTTTGATGGGATGTATGGGGTCAAGAAAGATGAAGTACCGCACCATGAGTTAGGAGGAGTGTGCATGCAGTGGCGTTATCAAACTCTCAACCGTTGTCACGTTGCATGCTCTTTATAGGGGTGGAGAATTAAGTGACTGCATAGGACAAAAGTTATAGAGGATGGAGAAGATGTCGGATTTTATATGGAGAGGAAACGTCTACAAGTAATGACTGAAATCATTGAGAATGACAAGGTAGTATTTGTAGTCGCAATGAATCAGATCAAAAACTTTATTGGTGCGGGTCTTGAAATGACCAAAAGGGAGATGCACAATTCATCCAAACTGATAAGCATGACAGATTGAATCATCGAACATGGACTTATGACATGATAGACACAAAAAGCTAGAAAGACGAGCTAGCCCTTGACGACCGAGATGGTCGAGACGATGATGCCACAAGGAGGTGGGCCCCACTTGTTAGTGCCAATTGTTCCGTAAACCCATAAACCAGCCTAGCTGAGTCAGCAACCATGCAAGCATCCACGTCATCCCTAATCTGACGTGTCGCCATGTGTTCAGCCATGTCACCTACCACGTCAGCTCCTGAGTCGACCCGAGTGCCACGCCAACATGATACATCAACATGCCATGTGTCAGCAAGATCTACTTGTCTATTGAGATGGGTTCAGATTATAGCGGTCTAGATTAAAAAAAGATTCCATGTTAACTACAATCTAGAAATAATAAAAATGCAGAATTAAAAATAAAATAAAATAGCAAATTGATTTTCACACGAATTCCTACGTAAGATCCCTAAATAAATATAATTCAAAATAAAAACTAAACAAAAATTAGTAATTAGATTTGTATACAAATTCCAACAAAAAAATCCATAATCCAAAATAAAAAATAAAATAAAAATAGAAATATGATTTTGAAACAAATTCCAAAGTAAAATCCCTAAATAAATATAATTCAAAATAACGATTAAACAAGAGATGAACATTTGGATTTGTATAGGAATTCTAATAAAAAATATTTAAAATTTAGAATAAAAATTAAATAAAATTAGCAATTTTATTTCTTTATTAATTCTAAAGTAAAATCCCTAAATAAATATAATTCAGTATGAAATTTCAATAAATAGAAATTGGATTTGTATATAAATTCCAACAAAAATAACTAAAATTTGATATGAAGTGAAAACATAATTAGCAATTAGATGTCAATATGAACTCTAAAGTAAAACCCTATAATTTGGAATAAAAATTAAACAAAATATGGCAATTGGATTTGTATGCAAGTCCCAAGAAAAAATAACTAAAATTTAGAATAAAAATAAAATAAAATTTATAATTTTACTTTCATATGAATTCTAAATTAAAATCCCTAAATAACTAAAATTTGGAATAAATTAAATAAAATTAGCAAATTTATTTGGATACTAACTTCAATAAAAAAATAATTAAACTTTTGAATAAAATAAAAGTTATAACAAGAAAAGAATGAATGATGTCGGAGGAGACCACGAAAGAGTGCAATGACATCGACCAGTTCTGCAAGAAAACAATGACCTACGGGGAAGTGAAGAGCTGAGGCGGCGGTGGAGATGTCAACAATGTCGTTCTGATGACCTTTGCCATTCGATGAGGATAATGTTGTGCTGCTTGCATAGAGCCATTGAAGAGAAAGCCTGAGTCAAAGGAGCCAAGGGTCACGACGATGAATGAATAGTATTGGTGTTATTGAAGAAGTCAGTGGCCAAAGAAGCTCGATAACAGGGAAATCCTGATAAAGAGAAGATAAAACTTTATATTGAAGACGAACTATAAACGATATGAGACCATTAGGTACCTAAGAGCGTGCCATTGCCGATGAAGGGTATAGTGTTACCAGCGATGCTGAAAAGATTCTCTATATCGTTAGACAACATCTAAAGTGAACAAGTTTGCATCAGTGAAGATAGGAGGTTGCCGCAGTTAGTGAGGAAGTCACCATGTTGGGTTGGCTAATGTCAAAGAATATGGGTGACTGATATGAGAGAAGAGGACATTGAGCATGCATAACATCATGCATATATATACATCAATACATGCATGCATCCATACGAATAGAAACATCGGCATGCATAAGCAGAGGAGCAAAGAGCTCGAAGTAGAGATGGTGCAATTGTAAGGAATAGGCTCGGGGCAACTGGAGAGAGGCTGATGGGTGTCCCCATAAGGGATCGGTGATGGTTGCATATGTATGCATGTTCATGTCACAACGGTTAGCACTAAGCAATAATTGGGGAGAAGTATATGATAACTACGTGGTAGAGTATTGCATTCAAAGGGGTAACGGTTGAGAGGGGTTGATCAAGAATTGGACTTGCTATTTGAGGTTGAAGCAGAAAAGGTATGGTGACTAGAAGAGATAGAAAACATGGATCAGTAGGGCAGCCGACGTGTGGTCATGAGGGAAGTTAAGTTGAAGATGGGTTGTCCACGGTGTATTGGTGTATACATGAGTAAGGTACTCTAATACTATTTAAACTAATAAAATAATTTGATGCACAAACAATCAACGTATTGCTTGAGATTAAATAGATACATGTGCATGCATACATTTTGCAAAAGAGTAACTAATGGAGTAAGAATAGGTACATGCCACTACATGATCTATGTATGATGAAGAGTAGTTAGTTTCTAAGAACCACAACAATTTATTATGCTCAATAATTTTTTTTCATGAAAATTCATACTTTAATTACGTTTCTTAAGTTGTTTTTTTCAAGCCTCTATTTTCATTTCCAATGTTGATAATATTTTAAAAATCTAAATAGTCTATAAAATATATAAATATATTCTCAATCATCTAAATTATATCCTTTGATATTATAATCTTTGAAACAAATCAAGTTGAACGCTGAAGAGAACCGAAAATTTACTATCTGCAACCACCATAGTCCTACGTCACCAAGGAAAATAAAATCATAAACCATCACCGAACATTTCTACTTACAACTTACAAGGTTTACAAAGGGATCACCTCACAATTCGCAAGCACTCTAAAACCTACCAAAATCATCAACTACTGCCGTTGATGACTGAAACAACCTGAAATTTCAAAAGAAAATTTGATTTCTTCTTTAACCTTTGTTTTCTCCTTAACCCTCCCCTAATCCTATCTTAATCCCTCCCCTTTGGCTCCGCTTTCTCCCTCCCGCTGGCACCCGCGCGAAGCCGTCTTCTCCCCTCACTTTTGCACTGTCGCTCTGCCTGCGAGTCTCGCCGCACACATGCCGCAGCTCCTCTCCCCCGACGCCCATCACCTCGCGTCTGCGTCAGCTCTACCAGGATAGCCACCTCCACATCCGCGCTTCAACTGTCCTGCCCCTCCCTTGCGCCCAGTGGACGCAGCGCCACCTCGCTGTGCGGCACCCCTCTCCCTGCCAAGTCGTGCAGCGACACCCGTCCCCACGCCATTCCCTCCCTGCCAGGCCGTGCAAGGGTTGCTCGCTGACCGGCATGGCCGCACTCGCCCGCAGGTGAAGTCTTTTCGTCCTCTTCCACCGAACGCCTTTGTTTCCCGCGCACCCCGCAAGCTCCCTCCACCTCCCCAAGCTTTATAAGTCCAATTGCTGTCGCCTGTGGCTTCGCACCCCTCCCAACTCCTTCCTCGAGCAGGCAATTGAACTCTCACCTCCCCTAGCTCCTCCGCTACTCTCCCCTGGACCAGGCGAGCTCCACTGCCGATCTCCCTCCACACTCAATAGAAAACCAATTAATCGCGGCCAGACCATCCCCATAGCACCTCCACCTTATTGCCCAGCTCAATTCTGCATTAGCATTTGCCGATTGGCCCCGCACCTTGAACACCTCCCCGGCCGCCGCCCCTCCCCGTGGTCAGCTCACCTGAGCAACTCTCGAGCTAAACTTGCGCTTGCCCCGTGATCCCCACCCTCCATAGTTGGTGAAACCGGCACCCATTTCGTTTGAGGGGTCCCCTAGCCACTTCTAGCCGCCAGTCTCCCTACCATCTTCTTCCTCGCCGGCGGCCGTCGCCGTGAGCACTCTCTCGAATCCAAGGCCAAAAATGAGACCCCCTTTCCCTCCCGAGCATCCCAGTACCCCTCATTGTTGCTGAAAGTTAGCACTGAGGGCGAATTGCACGAGGGAACGCACCCCTGTCTTCCCGCCGCTGTGCCGAGCTGGAGGTGGAAGACGACGCCCCTCAAGGTGTCGTGGCCGCATCTGGTCCCTCCAAGCGTCATCCAACGGCGCCAGCTCGCATGCGTTTCTTCTCCAAGCCGAACCAACCGTTTGCGCGTGCGTGTGGACCGCTCTGACCAGCCCACTTCTCTGTTCAGTCACGGCCGCCCGTTCCCGAGTGATTGGACGGACCGCGTGAAGGTGCCCCGAGTGTAGGCCGCTTCGATCGTTGCCGCGCGTAGGTGGGTCGAGCCGACGGCCCATCACCCGGTTTTGAAATCCCGCGTGTTGTGATTTTCCACGCTGCTCAGTGGGCCGGCCCAACACTGTAGCTATGAACAGTGCCACTTCGCTATTTTTGTTCCAGATCCAAAAAAATCCACAAATATACTCATTTGATTCGTTTCGACGCCCTTATTCCATTTCCGACATCCATTTTCCCAAATTCTGCTCCCAAAATTTCAACCCAACCCATTTGAACATTTATTGCATTTTATTTCTTTATAGTTTTTTATTTTTGTTTGTCCTAGCTTGTTTAGACATGAGCCCGGATTGATTCTATTTTCTGTGTTTTTGCGTTAGTTTTCGAAGGCTCCGATGCGACTGTCCCAGGGCTCCGAGCAGGCTTCCGAGATTTACGAGGTCGTCCAGATTGCAAATCCGCAAGGCAAGACAAATCCTTGAACATGTTGAACCCATAAATTCCATATTATTTATTTATGCTATTTACATTACTGTTAATTGCTCAATTTAATTGTGTAAAATAAATATTAGAATGACATGTGACATGTAGTTATGTCCTACCACCGATAAATGCTCCGCTTTACTTTAAGGTCACATTCACCTTAACAACCATACTATTATTAAATTAAAGTATACATAATTACTGCATTTACTCACATAAAATAACGAGCTATCGGGTAGCTTGGTAGTTCACCGGTAAAATTATTTTAAAAATGCGCTAGGGTGGGGCGGAAGCAGTGGGGTGCCCTGTAGTGGACGAGCCACAACCCTATCCTAGGGTGAAGAAGTGCAGCAGTCGGGTGCCGGTATAAGTATTGGACGGGACCCGATCGTGGTTGGCAGTCTCAGTGGAGAAATATAAGGACTAGACCCTTATACTGAGTATAGAGCACAGTAATCGCTCAACCACAAGTATTGAACTGTCAGTCCTGGTCCGTTAACTGCTCACTTTAATTGAACCCCTACAGGAGTTTGAAGTGTGGTATGGGCGCGTTATCGCCATACAACGGTAGGGTCTTCATGAAACTTGTGCGGTCGTTGTTGTGTTCCACATTGGCCCGAGGCCCATGAATACTCAGTTTGGTGAAGGTGCCTACCGGGTAGGATCTATATATTAAATGGAGAAGCTAAAGATCTGGTTTTCTCAATTCAATCGTACGCTAGCTGAGCGTGTCTATTGGATGACATTGGTAATTGAGAAATCTTGTGGGTAAAGCTAAGCAACTCTGCAGAGTGAAATTAAATGGTATTCGAATACGCCGTGCTTCCGGTTAATGAAGCTGTGTTTGATGGGTGAATCCAGTAGCGAGGCATAAGTAGTTTTCTGATATTTTAATCTGTGTAAAATGAACAAGAAATGTTTTGAGACCCCACAATTCCTTAATTAGTATGGCGAAGTTTGTTGTTTTAAACTGGTTACAAACAAAACTGCATCCACATAAATTAATACAACCAGTGTATTCCCTTCCTTTGAAATTTCGTGCATTTAGTAAATTTAGGTTTACCATTGTGACTTGCTGAGTACGGTTGGTTGTACTCAAACTTGCTATAATTCCACCACTTCAGATACCAGAAGAAAAAGGCGTAATTCAAGTGTTCGTATTAGGGTTGCGACCGCACCCAAGCTTTTCTATGGGAGTTTTCTTCGGATCTTCTGATTGTAAGTTATTTTTTGGGCTCTGACGCCCATAAGAATGCTAAAACTGACCATTAGATCATATTTCGGTCAAACTAACTCTCTTTAAACGTCCATAAGCAGGCTTGATACTACATCTATCTGTAGCAGAACTCCTAAACTGTTGCGGGACGTACGGCGCTCCTGTTCGCAAAAAACGGGGGCGTTACAATGACCTCCGTGTTCAGAGCATGCTGGAGTTGCTCGCCGGCCTGACGACCTCCGTGTTCGGACGCTGTCGCCGCGCTTCCAAACTTGGGCGTGACGTAGGAGCCCGGCGAGAAGATCTGCCCTCCCCGGAGCAGCCAGTCCCTCAGGCTGCCGGGCTTGGAGAAGTCGAAGGCCGGCGGCACCTTCAGTTCGCCGAGCTGCCTCGCCCTCGCGTGCCTCTTCTCGCCGGCGGCATCTCCCTGTTCCGATGAGCTGCTCCCTGTGGCCATTGCGTCTTGGTTGGAGGCTACTGCCGTTCTAGCTTCCTCTTGCTCTGGAGAGCTGCTCTGCATCAGTGACACATCCTGTTCAGGTGGGGCTAGTGTTGCAGGTTTTGCTTGCTCCGATGAGCTGCTCTGTGTCACCAACACGTCGAACTCCTCCACCGCGCGAAAGCTTTTCGTCCTTCCAACCGTGTCATCTGATGCGCACTGATCAGATGAAGATTTGCCTACTTGATCTTTCTGACCATCCTGCTGTTCTTGTTCCTCTTCTTCTGCGGTGGTGTTCTTTTCCTCCAGCCCGGCGAGCAACTCACATACGTTGATCGTCTCGATCTTGGCCGGCTCGGCGGCTGCCGGCGGGCTCTGCTCGGCGTCCTTGGCCCTCCTGGCCGCGGAATTCGATGTGCAGAGGAGGGCCAGGAACTGGTCCCCGTTGCTCTTGGAGTTGGACAGGATGATCTCCTCGATCAGGTTGCTCCTCTGGAAGCTGTGGTTCACCTTGTCCTGAAAGCTCCCTGATTTGTTCAGGACCTTGGAAGAAACGCACCCCATCTCTCGCTCTAAGAATCTGAAACAGAGAAACAAGATTGTTAAAAGCAAGCTTCTTTCAATCGTTGTATACAACTATATGTTCTCCAGGATCACAAGTTAATGATCTGAACTAGAAAAAATAAGAAGAATTCTGACAACCTAATGATCTGAACTAGAAAAAATAAGAGTAATTTTCAGGAGCTTACCTGATGAAACGACCCGTCAGAATCTCGTTGCCTTCCTCGGTTCTTGAATTTTCACCGGGCAGCGTGCAATTTGTACCAGAAGCAGCAGTAGGGGACCTAGCTAGGGGTGGCGATTAGGAGCAGATTAACGCAAGAACACAAGCAGAGTGCCGTGCCAAGATCCAATCATGGCTGATTAATGGTTAGAATATGGGAGATGGTAATGGGACGGAGAATTCCAAATAGAAGAGGCTCATGGTTTTTGAGTCAACAAATGCTTGTTAATGGATCAAGAATTGTGGCCTTATTACCAATTTACCAGGTGCACCACCAACCCCAGAGGATGCACTTCCGTTTGGACACTGAACATTTGTTTAGTGGGTGCTGGGAGTAGCCTTGGTTTTGACGGTTATAGCATCATAGCCATACAAGTACGGTGGTAAGAGAGGGAATAGTCCAAGTTCATCGTTCTTGCGAGCTTGGTAAATAGGTAATATATTCTATACACTCAAGTTTATAGTGTATTTATTGTGCACTTAAGTAAAAAAGTCACAAAAAAATTTCAAAAATTTTCTACATATATTTCATGATTTACTCTACCTACGTATAAAATTTTAAGATCAAATTCATAATATGTTAAGAGCAACAAAACAAATTCTGATAAATTTAAACTCTTAACCATTGTCAGGTTTTCTCTTTTTTTTACCATTAACATATAATAAATCTGAACTTTAAATTTTATATATAATTAAAGTAGGTTTATAAGTACATATAGAAAACTTTTTAGAATTTTTCATGACTTTTTTAGTTAAAGTGCACGATGAGTACTGAGTATATCATAAGCTTGAGTGTATAGGATATGTTACCTTATACATGCATCAGTTTTGGATCTATGCTGTTGACATAAATGAAAAGATGATATGTAGATATTTTTTTTTTTGAGATTGATATGTAGAATTGTGGAGAAGATAATGACAAGCATTGACAATTGTAACCCAAGTTACCCAACTGGCAATACTTGCCAGTCGCTATTTGTCAATTTCAGTGGATACAATTTGAGAGAAGATACAGATACAATGGCTCATAGTTTGCCGCTACTGCCCGTCGATGTGAAAATTTCCAGTACCAATTACTGACTGGCAGTGGCGTTGTTGGGGTTTATGCCTGAAACATGGGTGGTTGCAACCTATCAGTGCTTAATTGCTTATGCTGCTCAGTCCTCACTGGGCTCCTCGAGAAGAAAAGCTCGCCGTGCCGCGCGAGAGAACGGGGAAACCGGGGGAAAGTCGTTCGCGTGGCGGGAGGCGCACTTCGCGTTGTCGACGGGTTAAGTGTCCACCGTCCGTGGCCGTTTCGACGGCCCGGGATCTCATCAGGTCGTTGGAGGTCACATTACGGCCCCAACAACTCTGCTCAGGCTTCCGCATATGAATTTTCGTCAGATTACAATTATAATTATAAAAATAATTATATATAAATCGTATTGATAGAAATAATGTTTTTACCGTCCAATAGCCGGACAGCAACGCCAGTGGAGTGACACATGGCCCCTGCCATCCTACGAGCAGACGGCAGATCGCCTGTCGCCCCATGGCCAGACGGCGGGGGGTTGCCGCCCCATGAGGTGATTAGACTGGCTAATTAGCCGGCTTAATCACCAGCTATTTTTATTTTGTTTAATATTTTTAATTTTTTAATATAACAAATAAGCTTAAACAATTATAAAAAATTATGTGTAGCGTCCTGAAACAACATAGTTGATTATGTAATTTTACCCACTATGAATATTGCTCAAAAATTCATACGATTTTGATATTCATAAGAGCTGTTACATATAGCAAACGAGCTCTAAAAAGTATAAAATTTTATGCAAAGCCTCCGACACAGTCGTAGTAATTGTGCAATTTTTTTAACTATGCAATTTTTGAAAATTTTATGTGCTTCGAATTTGCCACGTTAATCCATGTTAATTTAATTGTTAAATTAGCGATGATTAGGCGTCTATCTTTTTTTCGCGCTACGTCCTTTGCACAATTGTCACTCTGTCCGTGTCATCCCCCCTTATGCGCTCTCTTGTCCGCATTAATGTCATTACATCCATATCATCCCCCTCTCCCGCTCTCTCGTCTGCACATTTGTTAGTGTTACCGTGCCGTCCTCGGTGCCCCCTCGTTTGAAGTGATGCGCGTCGACAAGGAGTTCTTAATTTGCGGGCGCTAGTAAGTATTACACAACCCTCAATATGTGGTGCATAGTACGGCTGATCCCTAGCTGTACTGGGGCACTGCCCTAAACTCTGCGTCAACCAAAGACTCAGCGAGTCAGATAAACTCAACGTTGCAAATATCGTCGTGTGTGGCTGGAAACATGCTCCAACCAAAGAACTAAATAAGATACACGATGAGGTGTGTCCTAACGACCTCGAGCGTTGCATCTTGCAGGCATGCACTGAAATTGTTCGACCAAGCGCGGGGACGCCACGAGCACCCTTCGGGATAACCAGGTCGAACCGGTCCGCCAGCCTCTCCTTCCAGTCTACCGGTGCAAGAGTTGGAACAAGTGTGTCACCCCCGAGAGGGAGACCGATCAAGAACACGACATCCTGTAGAGTGATCATCATCTCACCCCACCGAAAGTGGATTGCGTCTCGGGCATCCACCTATCCACCAGTGCGGCATGCTGCTGTCAATGGTGAATTGGCGTTTGACGGAGACTAGCATTGCAAAGGGCAACAAGCTTGTGGCCCGTAGGATTGGGACACAGCACTCATCTAGCTACCACTAATCCCTCCCACTCGGCAGCTTCAAGGGTGGAGGGCCAGCCACGTCACCTATCATCTATTAGTGGCACTGGTGATTCTCATCGTAGAACTGTTCGAGAAGTTCCAGTAAAGCCACACCATGCAACAAATGGGATAGACTAAATATTACTGCGAAGATTGATAATGACAATAAAATACTACAAATTAAAATTTACGATGAAATAAATAGTGCAAAATAATGTACACTTAGGACTAAAATGAACACTGTAAATACGTATTGGTCCAAATAAATGGTGCATATGAATACATGCTCATAATCTAGTTAACAAAAATATCTGGGCCAATTAGCTTTTGAACTTGATGCTACTTGTCATAATTGTCTGTCAGTATAGTTTATTTTACTATATATCTAGTTGTTTTTTCTCTACCTCAATTGTCTTTTAATCAAAAGCAAACAAATTAAGTGCTTAAGTTAATGAGCAATACTGCGGCTTTAGATCTCATATATACATATATATAGGCTTCTGTCATATTGTACCCTCTACTAGTTTTATGGACAAAATAACATGATATGTTACCATAAAAGAGTAGTAACAATTTTAATGTATAATACAGTCAACTAATGCGGCCGGGGTACGTACCGCTCTAGGTACTCATATGTACACAAAAATACTAAAAATTATATCTAAATTACTATGATATACTTACTTTGTAATACAAACTACATTAATTATGACTAACTAAATAACACTAATTAACTAAGACTACGGGAATAATGTCAAAAGCATGTGATAAAAAAATTACCTACCTTTTGGAAGAAGCAATCAGCACTATCGCGTCCTCCTGCTGCGTCCTTAATGAGCTATGCACTGGTTTCTCAAAATAATGAGATACACACTCTTAATTTTGAGCGATGACCGTAAGAAAGAGTTTCTACGAACATCAACTAAGATGAGCGATGACAAACTACGATAGATTCGTATTTATGGCCGAGCAAAAAGAGAACCCAGTGCATTTACCTCGTAAATTAAGGATTCCTTGTTGACGTGCATCACTTCGGGCGGAGGGGGCATGGTAACACTAACAAATATGTAGACAAGGGAGCGGGCGAGGGGGGATGGCACGGACGTAATGGCATTAGTATGGACAAGGGAGCACACGAGGGGCACGACTCAGACAGAGTGACAATTGTGCAAAGGACGCAGCGTGAAAGAAAAGATAGATGCATAAGCATTACTAATTTAACGATTAAATTAATATAAATTAACATAGCAAATTTAGATCAAATAATATTATTAAAAAATTACACAATTACTATGACTGTATTGGAAGGCTTTGCATAAAATTTTATAATTTTTAGAGTTTATTTGCTATATGTAATAACTCATACGAATATTGAAATCTTACAAATTTTTGAGCAACAGTCACAGTAAATAAAATTACCAAGAAAATTACACAGTCAGCTATGTTGTATCAGGGAGACTGTACATAAATTTTTATAATTTTTTGAGCTTATTTACTATATTAAAAAATTCAAATAAATATTAAATAAAATAAAAAAATATCAGATGATTAAACCGATTAAATAGCCGGTCTAATCACCTACCATCTTTTTCAGAGCTAAAAAAAATTGTAATTAATTCTTCTGTTCCAAACAAACCCTCGAGGCGGAGAAAGACAGTTCCTACGGATAGGGATGAAAACGGATCGGATATTTCCCGACCGACCGATCGCCGAATCCGAGTCGGATCGGATTCGGATAGTCATATCGGATAATTATCGGATTCGGGATCGGATTCGGATAATTATTTTCGGATACGGAATCGGATTCGGAAAAGAACTATCCGACGGATACGGATATATCCGAAATTTTGTCGGATAATATCTGGATAAATAATATTGGATATCCGGCCCACCAAAGCCCATCGGTCCCAATTCGACACACGCGCGGCGGCGCGATCATCGACCGCCGCGCTGCTGCGTGCGACCCGTCTCCACGGCATAGCGCGGTGGTGCTCCGTCGGCCACGCCCCTTTCCGCGGGCGCCGGAACCTGCCGCGACGCGCGCCACCACCTCCTCGTCGTCCTCGGACTCGCCTCGCTCGGAAGAACTTCGTCCGCGAGGTCGTCGAGGCCGACTTCGAGGAGGCGGCGGCGGCGGAACTCTCGAGCTCTGGACCACCGGAGTTGGAGCGGCGCGCAGCGCGCTGCCTGGAGGAGGCCGCGCAGCAAGGAGCGAGCGCAGCGGCGCGCCACTGGGAGATCGGCGGCGCGGCACCTAGGGACCGGCGGCGTGAGGAGCGGCGCGGGGCCGGCCGATTGAGGTAGGGATTTGGGAGGAGGAGTAAGGAGAGAAAAGCTTGGGGAAGAAATGAGGATGAGAAGTTAAGCAAAGGAAAAGATAAGGTGAGACTTGAGGTGGAAGAAGGAATGGCGGGAGGGCTTGGTTAAAGAAAAGAAGAGGGAGATTAAGCGTGTTTTAGAAAATTGCTTTCTTGCGAATAATTGCTTTAGAAATCTTCCGTTTAAAATTAATTTAATAAGTAAAAAAACTTACTCATAATGTTAAAATTGCCAAAACCTACAACTCAGTGTTTTCGCTTATTTAAAATAAAATTTGTTTTGCTAGCAGATTAATATTTCGTATGTACCGATTAAATTCATTTTCTGTTGTTTAACCCTTTTCGATGCAAGTGGTAAAATTTGTTTTGAGGATGAAGTTTAAGAATGTTAGAGCTCCGACCATGCAGTGCTCTATTTTTGTTCTTCAGGGCTTCGTTTGTTGGGTGCTGTTGGATGTGACTATGTGCTTGTGAGTATTTGGTTCATGGTGGATGACTGGATATTATACGCGTACTATATATGTCTTTTGTATTCTTACGTAATATCCGACTAGATATTCGTTATTGTATTTACATCCGCTCCGTATTCGTTCCGTATCTGTAACCGATACTACCCGGATTCGTATTCGTATCCGGCACTATTCGTATCCGACTCCGAATCCGAGAAAAAATATAGGATAGGATATGGAATAAGCAATATCCGACCGAATCCGACCCGTTTTCACCCCTGCCTACGGAGACTCAAAAAGCAAATGAAGCAAAAGCGTAGCCACGTATGTACTATGGGCAACTAGAAGTAACAACCGAGACAACAGCCTCCTCAAATACAGCGATCTCCTTTTCACGTATTTCTCGGGGAGGTTGGGAATAGCGATAGCTTATAATTTTTTACTATAATTAATTTATTTTTTTACTATAACTAAGTTGATTTATTTAGTATAATTAAATTTAAATAAATTTAAAAATAGAAAAAATATGTTTGCCTATCACGAACAATACAAAGGAATATGAGAAAAAAAAGAAAAAGCAAAAACGTCTAAAATATCTAAAAAAATTAGAAAAAGATGAAATTACTAAATAGTGAAAAAAATAGAAGCTGATTTTACGTTAAAATGAGCGGAGTCTTAATATCAAGTTACAAATATTTAAAAAATTGTACTTTTATATCCCATGTCGAGTGATGTACTAGTACACCAGCACAATTAATTACTGATAGGTCGAGCTTGTCAGCTTGCCGATCGGCATGGCACCGTGCTGTGTGATTATACATGGTTTTATTCTCACTAACTAGTAACTACAAATGATAACCAGTTGTGCTTGAGCACAACTTTTTCAAAGAAAAAGACCACATAAACTAGTACTTATGCTTATAGCTTCTGAAATGACAACCAGTATTACTTCATCTTACGAACTTTTAGCCCATTTGAGATCCTTGTATCGGGCTGCTAAGGTCCATACGTTAACGGCCTGATCCAGCACTCAGCAAATGACCAGCCCATGCGGCGCAGGAAAACTTTTGTCCCACATGTTCATAATGCCTTCTATTTTTATCTTCTACTTAGATAAGCCATAAATCAATATAAACATCTGACTTTTTAAAACGATTTCTTCACTTTTATCACTCTTGTTTCGCTCCGAGCATAAAGCAGGAGATCACCGGTACATCACACACGTCACTCCTCTCGCACACGCACCTCTCTCACTTTCCATACCATTTGCTCTTTCCTTCTAAAAAGCACTTATTTCAACTACTATTATTTATTTTTGACTAAAAATGATTTATCGTAGTCAATATAAACACACACACTCTCTCTCTTACATAAAGGAGGAGGAAAGGAAAACAGTGAGGTGATCAATGGAAGGAACGTTAGCAGGTCCGCTCTAAACGACTTCGACTTAGAAATTAGAAGCCATATAGAACATGTGGGCTTCTTTATTTTGGCTCTTTTGGTCTTTTTATTTTTGATTTTTCCCCTTTATTCCTTTACATATTATTGTCTCAAAAGATATAGTACTATTTTTTAAAAAACTAATTTTTAATTGTTTTTTCTATTTTTTGGCTCAAAAAAAGCTAATAAGTTGCTATAGTATAATTGCAACTAAAAACGTATAGCAAAAGCTAAAAAGCATGACTTTTAAGGTGTGTGGAGCACTACCGTTGTATAATACACCCTGCAGGAATTGAATCAGAACAGTGCCTATTGGTCTGTGTAACATCAGTGGACAGTACAGATGATTTCAAATCGCCCAAACTGATGAAAGGTTGTGCTCATTTTAGTTTAAAATTAATTTTTATTTTTAACTTTTGTTTTTTTTACTATTCAGTAATTTTGTTTTTTTATATGATTTTTTAAGATTATTTGGGCTTTTTTTGTCTTTTCTTTTTTTCCCGTAATCTTTTGCATTGTCCGTGATGGATTAACATATTTTTTTCTATTTTTATATTTTTTAAATTTAATTATATTAAATAAACTAACTAAACTATAATAAAAATAAATCAACTACAGTAAAAAAAATTATAAACCAATATTAAACTAAGCTCTACCCAAAACAACAGATGTGGACAGTTTTGGCGGCTGGTCAACTTGCCTGACGCGCCTACTAATGCCATTTATGATGAACTTTTGCGTTTGAAAGAGCACTGCGGCGCATAGAAGAGATATCGGGTTCTGTTCTATCTGCCATTTAAAAATAACTTTTGATTTTTATTAGAGTATTTAATTTTTAAAAGAAGTATTTTTTAAGATAAAATACAAATCAATTATAGTATACATTGAAAACCTATCATCTGTACTAGCTAAAATCATATGTGAATATCTCTCTTCGTAATCTCTGTCTCAAACAACTAAAATTCAAAAATTTCAACCAAAAGTCATAAACCGCAGCCATATCAAACTAACGTAGTTTAATATAAAATCATTTTATCTATTATTTAAGTGATTATTTTAAATTTGAATTAACAAGTTACTATCGAGCTAAACCTTGTTAACCCTTTTTCACTTGAAACTATTAACTATTTTAATTAACGTAATTTTAATTCGAATCTTAGAATCTTAGAGTTTTTTTTTTTTTTGGCCCGCGCGTCCCGTGCTCTAGCGTTCCCCACAAACGCTGTCATACAAGAATGTATTGTATGCTCTTCCATCTTTCTCCGCACGACCCCTTTTCTATAGAATAAAACTGCTGTGACTAGAGCTTTTCTCTACATGCAACTCGACAAAGATTTTGTAGGCAGATGGAAAATTGGAAATGGAACGACCACATCCACCTCTGCAACTGCATTGTCCGGGCAATGGCCGATGCAAATCATGCGATATGGGCAGTGGATTGCAAGGTGGCAGCAAGAGCAGTGTCACTGATATCGCCACTCGAGATAAGATGATCCATCTGCCATCTGGTAATTGGTCCCCTGCGCTTTGTTGGGCCCGGCCGTTTCTTTAGACCTGTTCATCTCTAGCGTTTTGTTCCCAATTGATTGGCAGTATTGAAAGCATAGAAAGCAACCTGTTCTTCTTGTGCATCATCTTGTAGTACACAGCACTTGGCACCTGAAAGTCCATGGACAACTATTTCCCAATTTGGCCGAGATGTTGGTACCGCGCTAAATGGCTTCAGTTTTTGGTTTTTTTTCTAGCTTTCGGTTTATTTAAACCATAAACTACCTGAAATATATTGGCTTCCAATTTTGGTTTTTTTCGGCTTTCTTTCTTTTACTTTTTTTTCCTTTCCATTGTCCATAGAGATATAATGGTATTTTTATTTTTTTATTTTCCTTTAATTGATTGTTAATGATATACTCTAGAGGCAATCATGGAGATGATTGTATCACTAATATGTTTATGATCTTTTGAATAGTATGCTATTTTGTCTCTTGAATAAATATCTTTCATATTGATCAATAAATATATGACTTGTTCGTAGAACTCTTTATTCATATTTTGATATTATTCTAAAATATTCTTGATCTTATATCATAATGTGGGACAGTTATGTTTTACAGATTAACATATATATTGTTTGATGCTCATGTTTCACAGATCATAGATATAGAATATCAAATCAATAATGTGGACACATGTTAGAGAATATGATGTTTGATTAACTCACCATGAGACACTGCTATAATTGTTATATTCTTAAGTATTATCAATTGGTCTCATATATAATGTATGTAGAATCCTTAAACCTGATATTGCCATTATTTTCTACATATGTAATAAATTATTTAAGGGTTACCCAATACTACTTTCGTGATTGGGTGATTATAAACGTAGCTTTCGGGTTTATAATAAAACATACGGAATAATATGAACAATTAAAATAGAATTTGCCCCTCCTATATAATAGGAGAGATATCTCTATACCTCTCAATGTGGTTGGATTAAGAAAGTGTATGGTCATGCCAAATATGGTTGAGGAGTTAAACATAACTAAGTAATCACCACAGGTTCAAATGAAAAATGGAGTTATCATAGGATAGTACGTTTCTCACTTTGAGTTCGATCTGCTATCATGAGGCAAAGAGATCGGTACATAAGCACTATATAGGTTCATTTGATATGATTTTTATGTATGTTTGGGAGTTGTTATATCCTCCTAGGGACTGCTACTGAGTTATAGATCATAAAGAAGTTTTCAGCCCATGACTAAATATACATGAACATATAGGATCACACACTTAATAGGTTAGAACGATAAGGATCCGAATGATTGTTTCCGAGTGGGATATGATATCTACTCGTATCGGATGATTAGAGGCTATATAAAGAAAGGTGCTGGGGCTGAGAGAGGTATCCTAAAACATATCTATCGAAACCCAAGCTATCACCTTTCATAACACCTGTTGTGCGCGCTGGTGCTAGCGTGTTGATGCACGGTGTTACATCTCTGGATGTGTGGACCTTGGTACATACGCTGCTGCGACTGCGGCACTGATTGGGACGGTCACGAGGAGGAGACAGTTGGCCAGAGAACGACCGACTACTTCCACTACATCGACGTGCTTTTTGTTGAATTGGTTGCTTCAACTCTACTATCATTGTACTGCACGTCTAGTAATAATAATCTATGATCTCTTACTACTATAGCTTTCTGATTTACGCGGTAGAAAATTTTAATCCACGCTAGTGTGGTCTATCTATATTCTAACATTGAAGACTCAGAAAAAACTAACAACTGTTACAGTATAATTTCAGTTTTAAGTCAAAAGCTACAGCCATAAACCGAAGGTTTCAGCCAGTTGGAGCGGCCCCGTTGACAGTTGTGTTAGGACTAGCTAGCTTAATTGAAGATATGTGATCCGTGATCATAATGTGCATAAAGAAGAAAGTGATGGCTTAATAGGGAGTTGGAACCGATCGAAGTGATTGTAAAAGTTTCTTGTGTTCTTTATTGGGTACTAGTTTTGCTTGACTTGCTTTATTAGTGCTAGGAGTTTAGGTATGGGAGTAGTGTTGCATTAGGAGGTGCACGCCGTGGTGGTAGTTCTTAGTCTAGGAACAGGGTGTCACCTGTGAAGGATGGCCTGATGGATTGATCGGACCTTTCATGGGATACAAGAAAAAGAACTTTCATGGGATATGGGACACATGCAAATAAACCACTTTTTTTTTCCTTAAATGATGTACAGTAGTATTTCATTTGGAAAAAGAGTACGTCTAGATTGAAATCAAACATGTTTCGTAGATAATTGTAATGGCTTCCGTTAATCAAACTTCACCATGCTGAGAGCATGTTTACATTGGTTGCAGCTGATGTTTTTATAGAAAATAAATAGTAATAACTGAAATAAGTGATTTTTTTAAAAAAGATCACGAGTAGTGAGGAAAGTGGAAGAGAGATACACGCACGAGAGAAATATAGTGTGTGATACGCCTATGACTCTCTGCCTTATTACCTAAGTGAGACAAAAACGAGAGAAGTAAGAAGTTACTCCAGAAAGTCAGATTAAGAACATGCCCTTAATCGATTTAAGGTTGGAACAAATGCATTGGCCTTTCGGGGTATACTGTTCTCTCTTCCCTTGTGCACAAGGCCAATGGGATCACACGATAGAACAGCAAAAAAAGATCTGGCTCCTGACGTAGGGATGTGCATTATATGTCCGACGCTCTAGCTAGTGCCTACTCTCCTGGACTGAACAAATAATTGATTCATATGATAGATTTCATACAATTTCCTCGTATGACAGCGCGCCCACATGCACACATGGTGTGCTCCCACACTGTTCTATCATGTAGGAGTGGCAGCAATGTCAACAACGATATACTTGTGTGCCCTTAAAAAAGTACAAACAGTGTAGCAGCGTAGTTTCAGCCCATTATGTACTTACTGCCAAATTGGTGCTCATCGGTGTTGCTGAAAGAATTGTATACGGAGTAGTACATCTTTTAGGCGTCGCTTAGGACACGGGAATTTTCTTTGTTCGTGTGGAAAACGAACTAATTCTTGAAATTCCTACGTTGCAAATAAACCTTAGGGGAGTCCAGGAGTATATGGCCCCGCTCAGCGTCGTCCGTCGCCAGCGTTCAGCGATGTGCGACAGCTTTTTATTTCCTGTTACTTTTTTGCCGTGTTCTTCTCTTTTTTTTGTTTTTTGTGTATTTTTTTGTATTACCCGTAATACACTAACACGTTGCTTTTATTTTTATATTTTTTCAAATTTAATTATATCCACACAATGCTCTATGATATATTGATGATGTGTACTGTTTTCCTTTACTAGAGCTCAGAAAGTACTTGAATTATAATTGCAAAGTGCTCTAGAATTGACGGATCATTTATACTGCAGGACGTACAAAAACGTGATCCTTGACTGTATCTAGTTGGCAGTTTCTTGGCTGTTCTTGTTGGCAGTAGTAGCATTTGTACTGAGAAATGGTTTATAAGATAAATTAACAATCCTTCCGTAAACTATGAGAAAAATAAATACAGTAAAATTACTGTACTACTAGATGCACGGTGTCTGAACTGTGCAGCATTGACATGTATGCTTTCTTCTCCCAATTTTTGGTCTCCAGTTTGAACTTGTTCATCCCGCTAGAACCCTAATCCTTTTACATGCTTGAAGAAAAGGCCTAAGATGAAGAAAAGCCCTAAAATGCCCCTTTTCATCATCACCTTGGCCAACTGGTGTGAGTCATCTTCACCCAGAAAAGGGCAGGAGAGAATCAAATCATCAATGGCTCCACCCAGTGGCCAGTCTGCCACGTCTGCTATGCAACATGTGTTAGAGAGAGAGTGTGTGAACTGTAGAGAGAGAGAGAAAAAAAAAAGGTTTTAAATTTGTTTCTATGCTTGGTGAGAACTGGTAGCATTTGATTTGAATGCAAGAGCGGACAGAGGGCAGTGATGTGTAGTACTGCAGTTGGCTGGTCTTTCCCTCTAGGGTCCAGGTTTCTAGGCCAAACAAGGTGAGGCCATGACAAGCCTGCCCCCCAGTCCCCGCCCCCGGGCATTATCTCATGTCCTCTTCTGGTCTAACCCTGCAAGATCTCCTCCCTGTCTAATCTCTAGTGGAGTCGCAAGTAGTACATTGCTTGCTGTCCCATTGATAATTAGGGTTTTACTTTTACCAAAGGCATTGCATTGCATTAGTTTAGTACTGTGGTTATAGCTAAGCTTAGGGCACTGTAAAATAAACAGTGGGGCACCACCCAGAGCACATAAAACAAGGGCTTAGGCAGTCAGATGCCATTATTCAATGGCCCAACCCTCCCAATCCATGCCCAACCCCCGCTTTCTAAGCACTGTTCCAAAGGAGAATCACACTTGCTTTGCTGCATCTAGGGCTGTACATGGTAAAAGCTCCATCAGTACTGAGCTTTTGCAGATGTTGTGATGGAATTGGACGTCTTTTTCTGAATTTTTTAAATATTTTAGGCTTTTTTGTATTTTCTTTTTTCCATATTCCTTTGTATTATCTCTAATGGGTTAACATGTTTTTTCTATTTTTTTATATTTTTTAAAAAATTAATTATACTCAAAAAGTCAAATCAGCTACAGTAAAAAAAGCTAACTACAATAAAATTTTAATTAAAAAATTAAAAGCTATCGCTAAAACAAGCGTCTGATTGGGCTCATCTGTTGGTGGGTGGGTTTTGGCCTTGCTTGCTGCTTCCCTTCTTGCAGTTATGTTGTGTGACACTAGCACTAGCGGTCTAGCACTAGGAGTAGTAGCTTCGCATTAGGTCTTTTGATGTCAAATTTGGTTTCCAATTTTCTGTAGGTTTTAGGGGGCGCTCAATACAGCTTTTTGATAGCTACAGTACTTGCTACAGTAAAATTTATTTTTTTAGTTTTTTAATTTACTTATACTTTTTTCGTTTTTTGTTTTCGGTTTTTTTATATATTTTTTATATTTAATTATACTCAATAAACCAACTCAACTACAGTATTTTTTCAGCTAACTACAGTATTTTTTCAATAAAAGCTAAAAACCGCTATTTCCATCACCCGTTAGTGTTGGTGGTCATGTCGAGAGACCTTAAACTGAAACTGTACTTGCTTGACATGAATGGGCCTCCACCCTTAATTTCCTCCTAGGACAACATCACAGGAGGAAGGAGATAGTTATACCCATTCCATTCAATGGCTTGAGTGGGAAAGGTAGGCCATTTTTAAAATCCAAATCCAAGTCCAGGTTCTCCTGCCATTTTTGGTTCTTGAAGCCTCAGAAAGTAATCCTGAAGAGAGAAAAAAAAATCTTCTCCAGTTTTTGCTGTGGCATTGGATTCTTGAAGGATACCTTTTCAGTAAGTTTTTGTTCTTGGCCTGTTTCTTGAAACTTCCTTTTTCTTTACACATCTTTGGATGGAATCAAGTGCATAATCTGCAGATTGTTGCAGGTCATTGCAGCAATTTTTTGGGTTATTTTTCTGAATGAGATGTGAGGATATGCTTTCTTTTCTTGATTCTAATAAAAATCGGTTCTTTTTTATTCCCCTTTTGTTCAATCTTTGATAGGGAAAATGAGGAGCACCAGATCATGTAGCGCTTTACAGCAAACTTGCCTAGCTTTGTGATTTGCTAGCCATGGAGGAAGAACAAAAAGCTCCGAGCTTTCTTGATGTGCCCAAGGATATCCCCATTGCCACCAAGCCCCTCACCATCAGGACCAATGCCGGATGCAGCAGCAGCTCCGACATGTCCAACCCCATCTCGCCGGCCATCTCCATCACGCCGCACCTCTACTCGCCGTCGCCGCCGTCCTCCGCGTTCGTGTCGGCGCTGCAGTCCCCGTACATTTCACCTCGAGTCGTTGAGCCGCCGGCGCCGGCGCAACCGCAGCCGCAGCCGCATCAAGAAAGCAAGGTCACCAGTATCGCCACCACTGCGGCGCCATCGTCGGCCTCCCGCTCCAACGGGTCCCACTCGGAGGACACCGACGCGCCGAGCGCGTCCCGCACGCCCCCGTCGGAGCTCTACGACTCCGGCATTGACCCCGCCAAGATTTCCGACGGCGGCAGCGGTGGCGGCTGCGTCGGCGTGCTGCCACGCGTGTCGTTCTCATTCCCCGTGCCGAGGGTGTCCTTCACTCGGGGTTCCGTGGCGTCGCCGTCGTCCAACGCCAAGCTTCGGAGCTGCGACGTGTACATTGGCTACCACGGCAACGGCAGCCTCGGCAGGTTTTGCAAGTGGCTCAAGTCAGAGCTCGAGCTGCAGGGCATTGCCTCCTTCGTCGCCGACCGGGCAAGGTACTCCGACACGCAGAGCCATGAGATTGCAGACCGGATTATTTGCTCCGTGGCATTCGGTGTTGTGGTCGTCACCATGTCAAGCTTCCTCAATCCGTTCAGCCTTGAGGAGATCAGATTCTTTGCTCAGAAGAAGAACCTGGTGCCTATATTGTTCGACACTGAGCCATCGGAGATCGCCGTGCTGTTTGATGGTAAATTGGAGGATAAGGAGGGGAAGGAAGCTTTTGAAGGGCTCATGCGGTGCCACGAGTTCAAGCTCGAGGCGAATGAGAGCAACTGGAGAAGCTGCGTGTCGAAGACGGTCACATTGCTGCGGTCCAAGCTTGGCCGCAAGAACATTGTTGAGAAGGAGAATGAGGGATATGAAGGCCTGCCTTTTCCACGCAACCGGCATTTTGTGGGAAGGGAGAAGGAGCTGTGTGAAATCGAGGGAATGTTCTTCAGATCCACAGTGGATATCCAAGAAGTGGATTGCCCAAGGGGTTCCAGTACAAATGACAGATCTAGTGGTGTGTCTGATGGGTTTGCCGATGAAGAGAGTGACACAGCGAGGACATCTAATGCCAGGTACATCAGTTCGGAAATGCGCAAGTGCAAGGAGCCGACATTGGAGGCCTGGATCGATCCAGTGATTGAGCTGTCAGGTAAAGGGAGAAGCCTTCAGAAGCAGAGATCAAAGCACAGGAGATCAAGGTTTCGGTGCAACAGCAAGGACCACGGCAGTGCCAGTCTGGTCTGCATCAATGGCTCTTCAGGTATCGGCAAGACTGAACTGGCACTGGAGTTTGCCTACCGGTATTCACAGCGGTATAAGATGGTGCTGTGGATTGGAGGCGAAGCTCGGTATTTGAGGCAGAACATACTCAGTTTATCCATGAATTTGGGATTGGATATCAGTGCTGAGGCAGAGAAGGAGAGGGGTAGGATCAGGAGCTTTGAGGAGCAGGAGCTTGATGCATTCCAGAGGGTGAAGAGGGAACTGTTCCGTGATGTGCCTTACTTGCTTGTCATTGATAACCTTGAGGGCGAGAGGGATTGGTGGGAAGGTAAGGACCTCCATGACTTCATCCCTAGGAACACCGGAGCAACACATGTCATTGTGACCACACGTTTGCCACGCGTGATGAACCTTGAACTGATGCAGCTGCCACAGCTCTCGTACCTTGAAGCGATGGCCTTGATAAAGGGGAAGAGGAAGAATGACTATCCACCTGAGGAAACAGAAGTTCTCAGGAAGTTTGACGAGCGGTTGGGCAGGCTGAGCTTTGGCCTGTGGGTCATCGGTTCACTGCTGTCTGAGCTCATGATTGCTCCTTCCACTCTGTTTGAGGCTGTTGAGAGAATATTGTTGAACGAGAATTTGTTCCCCCTTGGTGCCAATGACGATGGCTTCTGCCGTAACAATTCTTTCCTAATAAAGATCCTGGTATTTTGTTTTGCATTGATGGACCGAGCAAAAGGAGGAAGCCTTGCCTCGAAGATGATCATTGCCGGTTCTTGGTTAGCTCCTGCTCCTGTGTCTTCTGCACTATTGGCTGCAACAGCGAGCAAGCTACCAATGAAAGGCAGCATTCACCTGTTGGGTGAATCCCTCAGGACTGCATTTCTATGTGGCACACATTGCTTTCTCGCTCCGCATGGCCGAAAAGCTGAGGTGGAGTCGGCACTCTTACTTGTTAAGCTCGGGTTGGCAAGAAAGGCAACTCGACATCCTGGTTGCTGGATCCAATTCCACCCGATCACACAGCTCTTTGGCAAGATCAGGGGAGGTTTGGCACCGACCGCTGCGGCAGTGAATGGAGTAATGAGGGCCGGGAGTCCCTCAGTGTACTCGGACCACCTCTGGGCTAGTGCATTCCTTGTGCTTGGTTTCAAGTCTGAGCCACCTGCTGTTCAGCTTGTGGCGGTCGACATGGTGCTCTTCATAAGGAAGACAGCGCTTCCCCTGGCAATTGAGTCCTTCATGACGTTCTCACGGTGTGGCTCGGCTTTAGAGCTGCTCAAGGTGTGCACCAACGTCCTTGAGGAGGTGGAGAAGTCTTATGCGTCACGAATGCAGGACTGGAACCGTGGATCGTTATGCTGGAGGAAGAAGCTGCAACCGAACCACCGTGTCGACGAGTTTGTCTGGCAGGAGGTGACGCTGCTTAAGGCGACATTGCTCGAGACAAGGGCGAAGCTGCTGCTCCGAGGCGGGCTGTTCGACACTGGTGAAGAGCTGTGCAGGACCTGCATTAGCATCCGGACGGTCATGCTTGGCCATGCCCATGCCCAGACACTGGCTGCTCAGGAGACATTGGCAAAGCTGGTCAGATACAGGAGTAAGATATGAGACGATATGGAAAACCCTTGTGAGTTGTTGTAATGCGCATTCCTTTGTTACTGTTTTATAAAAAAAAGGGTTTCCAGAAGTTTTCTTCACTCAGTATTTCTGAATCTGTGATGCCAGCCGCTGTTTTGTTAGTGATCAGTACAATAGCCAATCCTGATGATGCCATATGTATAACTCAGAGGTGTTATGTACAGTACAGTTCAGTTGCTATTTCATAAAACTTTTTTTTATCTTATTAATGTTGAGTTTCTGTTGTAAAACATGTGGCAAAAGTCGACAATCAAGAGAACAGAGATACGTATTTAATGTGGAAATGTGGGAAAAAAAAACACAGACGCATGAATGCGGAATTCACTATACGATGAGATATTATATTGAAACGTTTACTTTTCCTATAGATTACTAAGGTATACATATAGGGTAAGACAAATGAGTCCTACACGGAGAGAAAACTGAATCAGCGTTTGTTGCTACAGTTGACATATGGCCTGTTTTTTTTTTTTTTTTTGCGGCTTTTGGCTGAAATTTTTGAATTTTAGCTGTTTACAACAGAGATTACGGAGAGAGAGATACTCGCTTGCGATTTTGGATAGTATAGATTTTGTGCTTTTAACATGTACTATAATTAACTTGTATACTCCATCTAAAAAATACTCCGTTTGAAAGTTATGTACTGTAGCAAAAGCCAAATGCCGTTTTGAGAAGCTGAAAAGGACAGGCACCATGTCTGATACAGCTTGCCTATGGTTCTAGCACCGGTCATGCTACATCTTGTATAAGACGATGTAGTGTTCTACACAGACAATACAAATCTAAATCAAACATCAACAGTTTCCTAGATGAAAATTTCAGGAATAAAAATGGCTTCTTTTCACCATCAAGGGAATGGCTTTGGTGAACAGAGAACGATGTTCGGTAATGTAGCTAGTTTGTCATATGAAACTTGATGACTTGAAGCTGTTAAAAAGTGCTTCATGCTTTCTCAGAAAGAACCTGCACTCACAGACTAATCTGTATTCCAGTTATATGCTTTGTGTTTGTATAAATCTTCTTGCTAAGAGTGAACAGTTAGTTTGTATGAACTATGAACAGGTTTGTTGCCTGATGCAACTGTGGTGTTGCTGCCCAGCTTTTGAGGCGAGATTGTCAGGGAAAACGGTAACGTCTGACGCTCAATTCCGAGGTCTTTTTCCGTGTGACATTTCGCCGAACAGTTCTTTTCCGGGAAAGCATTGTTTTGACTGAAAGAAAGAGGTAACAGCTGCTGCTGTTTTCTTTGTTCAAAGGGTTCTTTATGCTTGCTCTGCAAGTGCAAACTCTGCTCTTGTTTAACTTTTAATTAATCCAATGAAAAGAGAAGAAAAGAATCTTTCTATGGTTCCTACTCTGTGAGCTTGGTTTAAAGGGACAGGACGACATGTTGGCTTGCTTCTTTGCTTGTCGTCTCGTCGCAGAAAGACTACGCATTTTCATCGCGACAATGACATGTAGTGATGTGGACTAGTGGCCTGCACGCACCTTGGCGCACGGCGTGAGATCTAAGGACCATGGTGTGTGTATAAACACTAACATAATTCACAGAAGTGATAAAGCCAGGATATACTATATCAGTATAAGACAGATCATCTATAACTAATTAACTTACAGTATAACACCAGTTCGTAAGATATATGAGTAGTTATATTACAGAAAGTGTTGTCTACATCTTGAGTCTAAGTTGTCGTCACCTTACTTTTTTCTAGCATGCATATCTCGAGGACGATGGAAGCATATGTTGGCTTTGCAATGACTAGGCTAGTGGTTAAACCAATGTACAGTAGAGGTTGTCCTCTTTAGATCGAAATTCAATGCCATCAGATGAAAATGAACAGACCAGCCTGTTGGTTACACATATGGATGTGTATCCCAGAGAACCAGGTGTGACTAATGATGATAATATAGTTTTCCACATCTTTATCGACTGGAATTGAAACACATACAATCACAGGGCAATCTAACTCAAGATTGCATGACAGTAATATTGCTATTAATCTTGAAAGGTTTAATGCTAGTGATAAAATATATAGTTTATTTTTCACAAGGGAAGTAGGCAGATAGGATGTGTATACAAAGTAGAAGCCCATCACTCTCCTCCAGCTTAATCTGATTCATCGATGGTAGTGTCGAGAAAACAAAGCCATACTATAAGTGATGAAATATGAAACTCTCATATGATCCTTACAAATTTACATTTGCAATATTAGCCCACAACGAAAATAACAAGTATAGTTATCCTCATCCAAGCAATAATAACACAGCATAAGTTCATGACACATGATTTACACAAACTGAAAGTTCTATTTCAAAAGACCATGCTGATAGCACTTTTGAGATAGATGTAACGCAATTTGGTAGTAGCAAAAACTAATTAGGCCCTGCGTTGCCCACTCAACACGGATAAAGCTATGATAACCATGCTCATTGAGTTTGCTGATAACTTCCTCAGCATCTTCTCTGTGAACGAAATTGACAAAGCCAAACCCAAAGAAAACTCTAGCTAGGGGCCTAGGAGTCTAGGACATTCTTCGTAGAGCACAAAAATAGGAAAAATTGCACATAAGGTTGAATATTGATAGCCATAACTACAGAACAGTGCCACGCAGAGTCATATAAAGTTCTCTCTCGATGTCATCAATTACATTCAGGAAAAGCTATTTCTTTAGCTAATTAGATCCTGTTACTCCATCGACCGTGCAACATATAATAGACCATGATGTTGATAATCTCCTATAGAGAAATATCTAAGTGAAATAGCCTAATTGACAACAATTTTGAAAATTTAGTGAACAATCCAATGTCAACTATATGAGAATAAAATTTATTCATACAAACCTGATTATAAACATATAACATAAATGTAGCAACAAAATAAGCAAATAGAAATCATTTGACTGACCTAGCTCAACATGAAGCAATTCCGAGAATGTACTAACAAATCCAATGTCGTCTACGTAGGAATAAATTTCCTTATAAAATTAGAGCACAAACATGCGGCAAGAATAAAATTTGCAAATGGTTAAAGTCTATGTTTCCTACTCCTTAGGCATGAAGCTTAGATTTGCAAATATGGTTTACAAATAGTTGAAACTCATACACAATCCTTGTACTATGTGACTTAGGTTTGCGAATATATTTTGCAAATATATTGAGTCCATGTATTTACACCTTGTGTCATAATTCTAAAAGTGTGTGAATGCATTTTACAACTTATTGAAAATCATGGTTTGATCCTTGTGTGCATGGTACTATAATTTACAAATATGTTTTGTAAATTAGTTGAAGTATATGCACCCTTATCTTTACCGATAAATGCAAGATGGTATGGCTGTACTGAGAATGGCGGTATGACCGGGGTAGTCAGACTGGCTTATCCATAATGGTGTTAGGTCTAAGCCGGTTTGGGTCCGATTAACCATTTTGCGCGAAGCGATGACGAAAGCATAAGCAGATTGTTACGTGTGCGTGGCTTATCCATAATGGTGTTAGGTCTAAACCGGTTTGGATCCTAGGACATTACAAATGGTATCAGAGCTGACCCTCGTGATTACACGGGCGCGTACGGCTCAGGAGCGTAGGCATATGACGCATGGCGTGTGTCAGCCCAGAGTGGACACACTGTATGGTATATGTATCAGCACTAAATGTACGGACGTGTGCCAAGAGAAGGAGGTCTTAGTCATTTTTCCCAGTGTGGGTATGTTGGACCGACGAGAACGTCGGATATGTAACATCTCGACCCATGTGAAATTAGGCCTATGTGTGTATGTGCACATGAGGGTGTGGATTAGTCCTACCTTGCTAGTTTAGCATAAGAAGCACCAATATATAAACCCATAGACACCATTGGTAATAACCTTCGATTAACCATTTTACGCAAAGCGAGGACGAAAGCGCAAACAGGTTGTTACGCGTGCGTGGCTTATCCATAATGGGGTTAGGCCTAAACCGGTTTGGACCATATGACCCTAGTGGAATTGATGTTCTTGGCTTAATTCATATAGATAGTCCAATTTATTTGGGTTTACCTCAACGTAAATTAGGGAAGACCGACAAGTCTCTGAACACCACGGTAAAACATTGTGTGCTTATTGTGATTTGTTCTCTTGTACTCAACCTACATTGAATACAACTGGCTTTTATATAATTAAATTGATTGCTTGTCAACCTAGGATTGCAAACCCTTTACATAGACTTAGGGTATTAGTGTACTTAGGTGAACCTAGGTGATTTAGATTTTATTGTGTAAAACTAATTTGATTTATGCTTTCATATTATAAACTCGATTCTAACGAAAGAAAATTTAAAAACGTTTATTCACCACCTCTCTAGTCGGCCTCCTCGACCTTACAAAACACCTATATAAGCTCAACCTGATAATGGCTAGATAACCTACAGAAACTAAAGACCACATTAAACTACTATATCTAAGACCAAAACAGAAACCCTTTATGTTGTAGAGCATTGAGTATATAAACTAAATCAACTTGGTATGAATAAATAGTAATAGAGGTACCAACAATTAAATGAATAAACTACATTCTAAAAAGGCTAAAGTAAACATTTGACATGTAGCTATAAGTCAGCAACATCCAAAAAAAGGTGCATCACTGTAAAGCACTGGTAGATGCTAGTATAATTGCAAGCACAATTTCATAAATACAAAAGAAATATTCTTATTTGATACTCTGTGTAATCTTCATAGAGGAAAATACTATATCATAACTCAAATGAATGAAAAGATATCTTTGGCTCTTTTTCCTACTGCTCTCAAGATAGAAAGTGCAAAAAAAAAAAACTGCATGAAAGCCCAAATTCTCTATAAACCAATGTTTGTATGAAAATTTGCGAATTCAAACCAAGAAATTAATAGATGTTAAACAAGTGCATTGAACTATAACACACATAGACAAATACTTTAACTTTAGAGTTTCTTACACTGCAAAACATAAGCAAAAAATAGAGGAGTAGGAAGATAGCAAAGCACATTGTCTTATTCATCAGTCATCTTAGATCTAGCAAGTGAAGCATACTTAGCAGCAACCAATCCTCTATAAGAAAATAATTAATTTACTGCACAATACTCAATTTAAAATCAAAGTAAGACGACCATTATAAAACCTGCCTAATCATTTTTGTGTCCAACATTTAACCTTTGTGTTGTCGGACTCATGGTACTCTAACATTTACATAAACTCAACTCATAGCCATGTGAACTGTAAACATTTTCTCTCTTCTTATTTTAAGAATTCACTTATATAATAACACATTGAAGCATATCACTGAGTAGGATAAAGTGCATTGAAATTATAGAGAGAGGACATACAAAACTTATTAGCAGTAAAAGAAAATTACCTAGATGTCCTTTCATTTGGAGCAAAAGAAAGAATCTACATAGAACATTAAGAACATATGCGAAGTCCACACACCTACATGTAAAATTAGATATTGAAGTTTGTATAATGATAATGAAGAAAAAATAGCATAAATAATAGCAAACTGTGTTTTCTTTTACATTCTCAAGAAAACCCATAAATCCAAATGCAGGATCTGCAATAACAACATTTGTCAATAGTAATAGAAACAGTAAATTTTAAAAGGAAAATATACATTCTCTAGAAGCGATCTCCCATATTTAAGTGCACGTTTTGAGCTAAAAGGCAATTTTGGTTAAATGGCTTGCTAGCACATCCTAACATCTTCATTTCAAGGACAAACTAATGCTATTGGACATCCTAAAATCTTCATTCCAAGGAAAAAAAAATAATTTAACCTTATTTCATGATTTGCAAAAACATAAACTATTTTATGTTTGCTATATGACTGAATTTTGTAGTCAAACATGACCAGTAGAAAGAAACTCATAACATATGTTTGTTCAAACAATAATATTATTAAAATAAAAATAAGCAACACTTTACCTTCACATAATTTGAAGTAATATCTTTCTTCAAACTTTGCTGGTAGGTGACAGCCACTGCAACAATAACCTTTCACCAAAACCCATGGTATACATCAAGCCATTGGCAACCACCTACCCTGAAAAACGCTGTCATTTTTCATAGTTTCCATTTCTAGCACGAATACTTTAAAAATACAACGTGATAAACTTAAAGGATGGCGGAAGAGAGTGTTTAGGCTTCATGCCTACACAATGTACTGTCACAGAACTCTTTCTCATTGCTTAATGCATAAAAAGAATGTTGTAGAGTAGTTCCTAAAGAAGATTCATCAATGAAACATAGGCAATGGCAAAGCATGACGACAGATACTCCAAAAAGTGAAAATGGCATGACTGAATACATGAAATCAACCAATCTCACATTGTTGTAAGGACTCATTAGATCCATTACAAATGCTTGAATTGCTACTGAGTAAAAGCTAGTATTTAGTTTGTAGATCCAAAAGAAAGAAAGAAAACTTATCTATTACATCTTTCCTAGTTTCACAATGAGAAATAGCCTATTTAATTTGAATTCACATAGCCAGATGGCATTAAAGCTCTCAGTATTTAAGTGGCACTTAAAATTAGCAAGTGCTCATATAATGCTTTTAACAAAACAATCACAAACATAGGATATTAAAAAATGGAATGTAGTCAACAAACTTGCCCTTGAATTAACAATTTGAACATGAAATTAGGGAATTCCGAGGCATGAGTGGCAGATGGAGGCTTCCAACCTATTATTAGCCTCGAATCATATTTCAATTTGGTACGTAATCCATATGCTACTCGGGTCAGCTAAGAACATAACTATGTTGTTTTTGCCATGGAAAATTCACCATCACCTAAATTATAGAGAAATTTAAAGAGATACATCGTACACATCACAAAAAGGTATAATTGCACATACATGATATGCTCATCAGAACAAATGGCTTTATTTGCAACTGCAGAAATTGTCCAGCCATAAAAAACCCTGCAAACAATCTAAGCAAAATTTTATATTACACATATGCAGAAAGCAATGGAGGAGCTAAAAAAACTAATTCACAATTTCTGGCAAGACTTTTTAAAGCAAAACTGCAACCTAGGTGATAGGACCATCTCGATGTACTAACTCCAAGCCACAACAATCATTACATATTATATTACAAATCAAAATCATGCATAGCAACAAGGAGTTGAGAAATCCCGTGTGCAAATTAAACTGTCGACCACCTACATACCAAATAAATGAAATGGTCCTCCTGAAATTTTGTAACAAGTAATGATTTGACATCACCAAGATCTAAAACCCATCGAGTAAAGTAAGACCTTTTATTTTAGAGGTGCTTATCTAAAGTTGAAGAAGAGACCCTCATATTAATTGAAGCCCTAAAAAATCTAGGAGAGAAAAATCGAGAGGAAGAGTGGTAAGAGAAAGTTCATATGGGTAAGACATGGATGACTGAAGATCCCATGAGTTCGTGGTTGCACAATTGATGGCGTGGACGGCGCGATGTGGTGAACCTGTGGAAGTGATGAGAGGTCACCACAACAGTGGATCCAGTATGACATGATATAAAGGCAAATCCACAAGGTAGACTGAGGAGGGCGTGACGCTGAAGTGGCATGGAGAGGACATGGAAGCGTGAACGAGAGAAGGCAGCGGCAGTGCAAGGACAAGGAAGAGGAGGCAAGCATGATGGTGACACGGGGAGATGCAGAGGCAGAGGTCTAGTGGGGAGGAGGTCGCGACGGCGTGTTGCAAGGAGATAAGGATGCGGAGGCGCCATAGGGTGGGAGGGGGTGACAGCAAAAGTGGGGAGCGGAGCGGAGGGGAGAAGGGAGACAGCGAAGGTGTTATCGTATGGCGCACAAGGAGAGAGGGAGAGGAGAGAGGAGGAACGATGACATCAGATATAGAAAAGATGTGTAGACAGGCTTTTTTATCTAGCTAAGAAATCATCTAGTCATTGCTTATGATCAAACGGCCAACAAAAAATACGTGACGCGTCCACCACCCTGGCCTTCGAGGCTTTCTGCCTCCTTTGACACAGGAAGGATTTGCCACCGTAATTTCCAGTGTGCTGTCTGGACAACTTTTTCTCTCTCACTTTCATTCAAGTCAACGGGCCTTTAATTTATGGCAAACCTGCCCAACTCAAGTCAAGGGCCCGGCCCGGCCCACATTGCCGTCACACCCGCGGTGGAACGCACGCATGTTTGCAAATACGCGCATGCTTCCCTTCCTCCCTCTCCCCAAACGCCCGCCCACCTCACCCCTCCCCTCCCCTCCCCGCCTCGACATTGCCAACCGTCGACGAGATCGACGCGCGCCAAATTTCCCAGATCCGCCGCGAGCTCCCGAGCGTGAAGCCCTGGTTTTCATGCTATCGCGTTGAGCTCGCGCTCCTGCTCTCCTGGTTTTCATGCGATCGCGTTGAGCTCGCGCTCCTGCTCTCCATGGCGGCGAGTGACCTCGAGCCGCTGCGCTCTGGCGCGGCCGCGCTGCCGTCCGCCTCCGACCCGGACTCGCCGTCGACACCCCGGCGGAACCGCGTGCGCGAGCTGCTGCGGAACCTGGACCACCGGCTGTCCAGCCGGGGGCGGCGGCACCTCGCTGAGGGCGGCGCGGCGGCCCCGGCGGCGGCGGAGGGAGGGGAGGCGGGCGCGGCGAGGCGGGAGGAGGACAGCGACGAACTCGGGGACGGCGCGCCGCCCGAGTGGGCGCTGCTGCTCGTTGGGTGCCTCCTCGGGCTCGCCACCGGCATCTGCGTCGCCGCGTTTAACCGCGGGGTAAGTAAGAGATCTGCGTGGAGGAAGTTGCGTTTTCTTATAGTTATCTTATCTGATGCGTTTGGGAAAACATGATCTTCCTGGAGTATCTGGAGGTTAGCCAAATACATGGTTTGGATGTAATTTACTCTGATTTCTCTTTTAAGGTGATTGCTTTCGTGAATCTGTTGCGATTAGATAGGAGATTGGTGGGTGGGGGATTTCTAGTGAACACTTGGGTTTTCAATGCGAAGATACAATATCATGTATTGTACGACCCTGTTGTATGAAATGACACAGATTTGGAGGAACTTCATCATCTGTGGGAGAAGTGGATGTTCATGCGAAATTTGTGGGTCGTTCAGGGTGTTACGTCGGAGATGTTAACGTCTTGTTTGGCTTTCTTACTGATGCTATGGGGATAGCTGGTACAAGCTTGGTCTCTGTTTCTTAAGAGTGTTTGTCTTAGTGCATGACTTCTGATGCTATGAAGTGAGCAAGTAGTCTTGTGCGGTATTCTAGTCTGCTGAGTGATGATGTTGCCAGTTTGATAAGATTTTGTGCTATTTAGTGTCTTCGTGCTAGTGATTTTGGTCAACTGTTTGTGTTCTATATGTACTCTTTTATGATATGGATTGCTCTGATAGAGGCCTGCCTGAGTTATATACTCTCTTGATCAGGTAGAGACCTCGTTGAGTTTTACCAAACCATGCGAAAAGGTGGCTCCTTTTGATTAATTTGTCATGAATTTGGATCTTTTACCAGTGTGGATCATTGTTAGAGTGATCCTCATCGATAGAGTGACTGTAGCTAATCTAACCCTCATTGTTAGACTGATTTTAGTTAATCTAATCCTTTTTTTAGTGACTAGTGGATTCTTTGGTGTAATTTGTACCTGCTGTATTTTGCGTTGGAGATATTTGGAGTCATGGGTGTGGTAGCTTGGGGAAATTCTGGTGTTATTTCGGGTGTCATAATTGGCAATCTCCATTTAGTTTGGGATTTCTTAAGATACAATCAAGGTTATTCTAGTCACTTCTTTGCTTTCTTGTTGTAACTCTTGAGCCTTGTGGAGCTATTGGTAATTAATTTCTGCCGCAGGCTGAGATCCAAATCCCTTATGTGTATGTATGTTTTGGTGTTTATCTATGTTTTTAACTCATCGAGTACTTAAATCTAAAGAGAAAGGCCCTTGCTTTGGAAGAACATAGTGTCATTAGGTAGGAGCTATTTGATCAGGTTTAGGCGTTTAGCTGTGTATTTTTTAAACCTAAGTGATCTTGTTTGAACCTTTCCCAATCTTTTGGTTCAAAAGTGGCTGTTTGCCTTTTCAGGTGCATGTCATACATGAATGGGCATGGGCAGGCACACCCACCGAGGGCGCTGCTTGGCTTCGCCTGCAGAGGCTTGCTGATACTTGGCATAGGATATTGTTAATTCCAGTGACTGGTGGAGTTGTTGTTGGTATGATGCATGGGCTACTAGAGATATTTGAGCAGATAAAGCAGTCATTATCATCTCAAAGGGAAGGTGTTGATTTCATGGCTGCGATCTTTCCTACAATTAAGGCCATCCAAGCTGCAATTACTTTAGGGACGGGATGTTCATTGGGGCCAGAAGGGCCAAGTGTTGATATTGGTAAATCTTGTGCAAATGGGTGTGCTGAAATGATGGAGAACAACAGGGAGCGAAGGATTGCTCTTGTTGCAGCCGGATCAGCTGCTGGAATTGCTTCAGGTATTTTTAAGTTATTATCTCTATCTGTTCAAATTCCTTGCTTGCATATGTTAAAATGGAAGGGAAGTGTTTCCAGTTTTTTTCAGTATGCTAATATGTTGGGTAGAAGTTAACAAGAGAAGGAAGATACAATAAATCTGCAAGCAAGATGAACGACAAACCAATTTTAGGAATATTTTAGATCTCTTTAGTGCAGAATAGAAGCGTATGTTTGCTGTTTTATATTGTTAATACCCATAATTTTCATGCCACTGAGTTTTTCATCCTATATTCTCCCCTGACGCTAGTGTTACTATGTCTTAGGTTTTAATGCTGCAGTCGCTGGATGCTTTTTTGCTATTGAAACAGTATTGAGGCCACTTCGAGCAGAGAACTCACCACCATTTACCACAGCTATGATTATATTGGCATCGGTTATATCATCAACTGTGTCCAATGTTTTGCTAGGGGAGAAGGCAGCTTTTATTGTCCCGACGTATGAACTAAAATCTGCTGCTGGTATTTTATCTTATTCTGACCAAATTTGGTATTACAGAAGGTAGCTTTTGCGTTTTGCTTAGTTAAGGACTTGAAAGTAGATATATATATATATATATGCTGATACTACTATAGCAGGAAAGTCACGGTGTTCTGATTCTGTCTGGCTCTAGGTTTCTAGTTTCTGTCTTTCGTTGTGTGAGATAAAATCAGTCTATGACTCTATTTGATCTGTGCATCATGCGTTTATATGTTGTTTTTGCTAGTTTGAGTAACTTTAACAGGAGTGAATATCTACAATCAACCCTAACTTCCAAATTTAAGTCATTATTGCCCTTTTGTTTATAAATGTCATCTTGTGTTTTCTCGGCAAATTTATCAGACTCCCTTTATAATCTCCAGCATTTATTTCTGCCTCTAATACCCCATCTAGTGTTCATCTTCCCTCTTTTGAAACGGAGGAACTGAAATAATGCTACAGTGGATTAGTGATGATTTCATCTAATGCTATAATTCCTGTGACAAAGGGCCATAACTCAGCATGACTTATGTTTTGAAATAGAATTAGCACTTTTTATGTTTTACTTGCTTGTGCAGGAGCACAAACCATAGTTGCAGTTTACTAGTGGCCTTCTGTAGTCTCGTCGATCTTCCAGTTGTGTAGTAATAATGGTGTGATGGTTTTGTAGCTGATTTCCCTACCATCAGCATGTAAAGCACACCCTATTCCTTGTAAAATTACTTGCGTTTTGAGGAGCTTCTTGTTGTGCTTTTGTATTCTTGCCATTTGGCATTGAATGACTTGCAACTGATATTTTCTCTAACATGTACCTGTTGCCTGGTTTTTAAATGTTCGGTTGTCTAAATATACAACTGACTAAAGTTATATTCTGCAGAGTTACCACTCTACCTTATTCTAGGCATGCTTTGTGGGGTGGTGAGTGTGGCATTCAGGCAGTTGGTCGTTTGGTTTACAAAGACTTCTGACTTGATAAGGAAAAAATTTGCCCTCCCTGCTGTAGTATGTCCTGCTTTAGGTGGTCTTGGAGCAGGTTTAATAGCTCTAAGGTACCCTGGAATACTATACTGGGGTTTCACCAATGTTGATGAAATTATACATACCGGAAAAAGTGCTTCAGCCCCTGGAATCTGGCTGTTAGCTCAGTTGGCTGCTGCAAAAGTTGTTGCAACTGCACTTTGCAAGGGTTCTGGTCTTGTTGGTGGCCTTTATGCCCCAAGCTTGATGATTGGTGCTGCTGTCGGTGCTGTTTTTGGAGGCTCAGCAGCAGAATTAATAAACTCTGCCATTCCGGGTAACACTGCTGTTGCACATCCTCAAGCTTATGCACTAGTAAGTTTCCTTTTTGAGTTAGGCGGGCAGGTTAAAGTTCGATAAAGCCAAAAGTATACTGACCTTGTACTCAATTCAGGTGGGAATGGCTGCTACACTAGCCTCAGTTTGTTCAGTTCCTTTGACATCCGTACTACTACTCTTCGAACTAACGAAAGATTACAGGATTCTACTTCCTCTGATGGTATTGTTACATCTAATGCGTTTGCTATTTTGGTGTATAAACATGTAATCTAACACATTCAATGTAACAAGTTTAAGTCCACATTTGTTTTTTCTTAACAGGGAGCTGTTGGTTTAGCAATATGGGTCCCATCTGCTGTAAATCAATCTGGCAACAAAGAGATGTTTGAGCCTACATCTCCTCGGCATGGCTATTCTTCACTATTACCTCCTGCGGATAGGAATGAGACAGATTGGAGACGGCCAGATGGAGATGATGTTGAACTTGCAATTCTAGAAGATGATCCCTGCCGATATGGTAGTAACAACGAGGAGATGCTTCTTGATGACTTGAAGGTTCAATAGTTCAGTTTTTATATTTTTAAGTTCATTTGTGTCAAGTTGAATCATTAGTAAATTTGCAATACTTCGCTGGCCATTTTGTAGCTTTCTAACAACAAGTTTTCCAGGTATCACAAGTGATGTCAAAGCATTTTGTTAAGGTTACACCTACAGTTACCATCAAGGAGGCAACAACGCTTATGCATGATAAGCAGCAAAGTTGTGTCCTTGTTGTAGATAATGAAGATTTTCTTGAAGGAATCGTTACAGTAGGTGACATTCGTCGTAAAGGGTTTCAATCAAATGGAGATACTCACAGTAATGGGGGAAATTCATCTGCCCTGGATGTATGTAAAACCTCGCACATTTATCGTCTAGACTTAAAACTTACCATCTGATAGTCATGTTTTAAGTTAGCAATGCATATATTTACAGAATAATTTTTCAGGTAGATTGGTCTCTTGTTTCATCATGCCTCACTCGAGGGTTTCAGTACCATGGCAATGAAAGAGGACTGGTGACCTGCTTTCCAGATACAGATTTGAGCACTGCTAAGGTGCTCATGGAAGTAAAAGGTATCAAGCAACTTCCAGTTGTCAAACGGGGGGCTGGTCGTAGGAATGATGGGAGGCGTAAGGTCCTCGGCCTTCTTCATTATGAATCAATAGGATGGTGTTTAAGGTGAGTCTTTTTAATACTTGTATTTCTCATTCCATGAGTTGAATTACTGTGCAAATATCTTTTTTTACACATATAATTCTGTGCTAGACAAATGGAACTAAGTGCTAACCCCCTCATGGAAACCAGATAGCTCAATTGACCCCAGCACGACTTGAATTCACAAACTCTTGCACAACAATGAGCGTCTTATCCACTGAGCTCTCACATGGGTTCTCTCTCTATATATATAGGGTTATGGTTCTTTTAGACATTTCACAGTTTCTTTAATTAACTGCTTTGGGATTATTTTTCCTTGAGGGGAATTTGATTTATCCATGTCTAGTTATATCAAGAAAGTTTGAACAAAGAAACAGTGAGCTGTAACCACATGTATCCTCAGATCAGAACCGTCTAAAAACATAATTGACCTCATTTCCCACAAAAGATGCCCTAACAGATTTAGTTGATCTCATGGCTTCCTTGGCGTCCATCCTCAAGGTCAGTGCAGTTGTCCCATTTCTACATTCTGTTTGGGATGCAGATAGTGCATTGCAGAAAACTTCTTTAACAAACCAGTTTTGGGTTAGTGACCATTTGATAATTGCTTCACGCCTTCACTAGAAACATGGCAATTACTTTGCTAACAATTGTATCCTACAAGATTTGAATATTTTGTAACTGGCACCACACCACAATATAGGGTAGCAAAGCAACCACATATCAAACACAGCCTTCGAGAACCTGATTGTGTTAACATTTGACTGTTACTGATATACGAGTTCTTCCATACGTGTAACTTTTGGACTGTTATCCATTTGCAGGGAAGAGCTTGAGCGGTGGAAGGCGATTTATCAAAGAGAAAATTTCCAGCAGCTAACAGTTAATGGCCACTGAGGAAAGGACATGCAGTACTGAAGTTTTGATTGTACCTTTTTGTGAAGAGAAATACCAAATACCTAAAAGTGACATTTCAACATAATTAGGGTTAACTTGAAACACCTCAAAGAGAAATGTAAAGTCTCTTGGAGCTGCGAGGATACACATTTTGTATCGATTACAGGTATAAGAGGTGATGGTGTGATTCACTGTTTTCAGCGTTGATGATTCTGAGTTCTGACATGATAAGATACTGGGAATACTTTGGTCAATCTTTTGCAAGACATTGCAAATGTAAGTCTGGTTATGGTGGAAATTGTTGATAGTACTTCGTGCCATTTCTTCTGCAGCGCGAATGTGCGGTAATGTACTGAAAATATTGCCCTATAAAAAGTAAAATCTAAAACCAGAACAGCATTCACGCAGAAAGTTCAGCACTCTGAGATGCCAATGTACCCAGATATTATAAAAGAAGGAGTTGGTGGTTGCCGAAGTCTCCATCCAATCTGAACCGTCGGATCTTCCCTCCCCCTTCCGCCACCCGACCAACCCTAAAACCCTCCAACTGCCGCCCCCTCCTCCCCCTCCCGGCCTCCCCTCTTCCCCTTCCCCCCGTCGGCCCCCGCCCTCCTCCCCATCGCTCCTCCCTCTACCCCCGCCACCCCTCCCCCTCCTGGCCTCCCCCGCCCCCTCCCCCTCCCCCAGCCACCCCCTCCTCCCTCTCCCCTCGCTTCCCTTCGCTCTCTCCCCCCACCTTGCTCGCCTCCTCGCTCCCCCCGCCTCCTCGCTCTCCGCCTTGCCCCGCCTCCTCGCTCTCCCCGCCGCCCCGCCTCCTCCTCCCCCCGCGCCGCCCACCTCCCCACGCCCCCCCGCCGCCCGATCCGCCTCCCCGCTCTCCCGCCTCCCCTCGCCTCCCGCCGCCCCGCCTTCCTCGCCCTCCCCCCGCGAGCTCGCCGAGAACCTCTTCCCCGACGCCGCCGATGACACCGCCCCACCCCCGCTCACCATCGAGGAGACCCTCGTCGCTGTCCCGGGTGTGCAGCTCCACCTCATTGACCCCGACCGCAGCCTCGACCTCGGTGCCGGCACGCTCTCCGTCGTCCGCCTCCGCTAGGGCGACCATTCCGTCGCCGTCCTCGCGCGCCTCACTCCAGAGAAGCGCTAGCAGCGCCGCGGCCTCTTCAGTTTCTTGAGCATCGGGCGGTCCAGCGACGGGTCCGCGCAGGAGCCCGTGCAGTGGCCGCTCACCCGTGACGGTGCTGGAGGGCACAGCCCCTCCACCATCTTCGTCTCCAACCTGCCCTACACCTTCAAGTCTTCTGACGTAAGCGCGAGCTCCTCCTAACCCTTACGAATTTACAGCTTAGAGTCTTGGAGGCAAGTGGTTTGCATTTACAATATGAGATATGCTTTGTATTGTTTAGCTCGAGGAGGTGTTTAGCGAGGTCGGACCGGTGAGGCGCTGCTTCATGGTCGCGCCAAAAGGTGAGAGGATTTAGCCAATTCTATAATAGCATGAACCACTGTTAGATGATGCTAAGTTTGCTGAATTATTTTGCATGAGATCTATTTATATTTATCACCTGCTTGCCTAATCAAGATACACAGAAACAGTGGAGCCATAAGAACTATAAACAAAATGGGCATTTATTTTTGGTTTGCATACTACTATACAAGTTTGTTAATAATGTGGAAGTGGAATCTTAGAAAGAAGCCTTATATGTCATAAAAAAATAAATTTAAAGAAATTAATTACAACTAATGATTACAGCTTGTTTTTTAACTGAAACAATTAACCTTACCTGCTTCCCTTTTTTCCTTCTTTAATACTTCGTTGGTTTAGGTTTCATGGCTTAGCTGAGTTTGACCAGAAAAAGCGAAGCTATCGCGGGCGTCTATCTGATTATAATGCACGAAGAAGGAAGCCACAACCAGAGACAATTTCATTCAGTTCATCAAGGCTCTCCACGATGTTTTATGGTAGCACTGATCCCTTAGTTGCTTTTGGGGTTCAATAAACTGATTTATTATCTACAACTTTCCTGTTGGTATCCATAGTGCACAAAACTCTTATTTTACCATATCAATCTCCAACTACGTGACACTCATTCATTATAACTTTGGATGTTAAAAGAGAACTGGTGCCAAACAGTTTGTTCTTTTAAATCATGCAAAAGAGAAGCTGTGCCAAATAGTTTGTTCTTATCTTCATGCACCTTACTCGCTTAACTTTCATGCTTGTGGTATTATACGACAGTGGTGCCCTATACTTTATAACCTGATGAGATGGTTCCAAGCATGGAAAAGAACCTAATTTTAGATCGTGGAGGACATGTTTCTACTTTTCCTATTGCAGCGCCTTGACACATGGCTTTGACATTATCTGTTATTATGTCTTATTCTCTTCATGTAGTTTAATTGATGACTGAATGCGAATTCTTCAACCAAATTTGCACTTCGAAATAACAGACAATACTTAAGCATCACATAAGCACTTGCTTGATTTCTGCAGATACATGTTTGGTGTTACACAGTGATTCAATTTTTTTGGAAGGGAACTTAACCCAACTTCTTTGGTATTATTTGATGACAATACATAGTAATCACACTGTCATAAAATCCTTCACAAATCTTTGTTCTCTCTAGATATATATTTTTCCTTGTACTGAAACAATTTAACCTTAATTTTGGTATTGTTTGCATTGCAGATGCTAGGCAACAGAATCTTTTCTTTAGCCAATCTCCTTTTGGTCAAGCGAGAAGCAATGCAATTTCTTCATGGGATAACTTGAGAGGCTTCAAATTTACGGAAACCAAACTTCTGTGGATGAAGCCAACGAAAATGGTAGGCCTTGATGAGTTGCATTTCTCTAACCCGCAGATGCCAAATAATGTTGTGGCGCATGCTGTACATCATCATGATTTCGATGGGCTTATGCCATTCAAGGGAACCAACACAAAGGTCCTCAACCAATGTACTTTTCTAACTACCAATCTATTACCAAACTTAAATAAAAGATTAAAAAAAGCTGTGGCAGCACTTAAATTTTAGCCATATGCTTTGATGATGTCCGTGTCCGTGCAACATAGATGATGAGTATGTTTGAGTCCTATGCTTGTTTCTCATTAGTTATGGGTTATTTTATCGAATCATGCAATGATACATATGTTTTAGCAGTGGTTTGGTCAAGATGGTAAATCAGAAAGCGGATGGAGGCTTAACTCCACTTTATATGGCGGCATTAAACAGGCACGTAGAGTGTGTACAATTGTTGCTGGACTTGGGAGCATCTGTTTCTGAGGTCACCATTGAAGATGGAACGACTATTGACTTCATAGGTATTTGTAACTGTTCTTTTTACTATTGCTTGTCAACTCAATAATAATTTTCCTTTATGTATTTGTTATTTCTCAGCTCTGTTGTTGTTGATAGCACACTCCTGTTCTGAATGCTTGACATTATCAGTATTGGAACATTGTGTATTGTCAGCAAATTAACTTAAATACCTCGTCTTAAATTGATTCAATTATTGTCTTGCAAATGTACTTTATTATACATATACTGATGGGATGCCATGAATGGAAAAAAAATCCTTCATCCACTTGGAATGTATTACCATTGTTCCTCTACTACTGTCTGCAGTTCTATGTCTTTTAGTTTTGTACTTTGATGTTGCTAAAATTTATGTTTCTTCTGTAATCACCATTGATTATGTTAGCTATTTGTTAGTACAAAATTTGGCCATGTGTGGCGTAATCTTTATTGCTCTTGGCTCATGTACTTGAAGCTGTAGGTTTGGAATTTTTCTAAAAATATGTACCTTTGTATGATTGTATATACAGTATTGTTACATCTTACTAATATGATGCTTGATTTATTTACGAGTATGAACATATATGTTTTGTTTGATACATGATGACGTAAGAAAAAGTTGATATTTATTATTCAGTTTGAGATAATATTTAATAGTATGCACCACTTTTATTTGGTTTTTCGTTGCAACGCACGGGCACATAACTAGTGTACCCAGAACTCGAATCAGCAAACAACTCGGAATTTAGAAAAGCAGATTCGATCACAAAATGCTTGCTACTCGTGAGAAGAGTACTGACCAAATCCCGGGACGAGTTTAAAACTGCCACAATATTTAAAAAACATCTACAGTTTCTCAATGTAGATTGCTGCTCCAGGCTCCTAAATTGAGTAGGTTGACGAACACAACATCGCAGCCTGAAGATTTCGACACCAAAGTTCTGCTCTCATCGAGCCATTAACCTCTCCAGAACCTCCCCTTTTTTTCTGCTTACAATTATCAGAATTATCTGTGTCCCTGAAAGTAAAAAAAAAGGAACTAGCATGGAAGAACATGATAACAATGCCAAAATTGTTTCATATACACAAGCGGAAAAACACCCACATGTCTCATCTTCCTGCTATTTACATCTGAGAACCCTGAGACAACCTGCACGGCAGCTGCTGGTAAGCTACCGCGGCAGTCCCATTTGCGAGTGGCAAGCCGGACAGTGCCACTGGGTTCACCTCCACCTCCCCTGTTGGCAGCACAGCCCTTGGGCAGCCCCGCATTGCCGGTGCCCGGTGGATGACCAGCCATCTGTGCCGGCACGACGGTCCCCAAAGACGGTACCGGAACTACCATGTCTTGTGGGAGCATTCCGAGGGAGAAGCTGCCTGCTGCACCGAGCTGATGTCTTGGCAGGAGCAATGATCGGACCTGAAGAATATTCTACATTTTGGTCTGTCTCGCTCTCTTCTCGTTCATTGGCAGGGGATGGGTGTGTTGGGTTGATCGTCTCAGGTAACCAAATCCTGAGATTTCAAGGAGACACACCTCCAGTCACGCGCTCTGATCGGGGGCGCAACCGACTCGACTTGGTTTCGATCCCAGTCACCTAGCGCTATAAAAAACGGGGGTACGGCAGGGCTAGATACGAGTACGTGTTAAACCAAAAGGTTCCCCAACAGACCCGATCTATTACGAGCGCATCAGGTGAACGAAGGCCAAGCCCATCTTCTCCGTCCACGGCGACTCCGACGCCGACGACCATAGTTCACGACCGCGACTCCGCCAACCTTGCACCGACCGACCACCCTCCTGCATCGACCGAGCACTGACCATCTCCATGGCTTCGTCAAGCTCGGGTATGCTTCCGCACTAACGTTTGTATCCATGTTTTGAGTCTAGGATTAAGCCTAATGTTTATACTTAGACTTAGATTACAGTTAATACGGTGATCATTATCTAACATAGAATCAGACGTCTTAGGTTTAACAATATTTGCCTCAGTGACTGAAAGACTGCAATCGCACGCCTTGACCAAAATCGGACGAGCAGCACGATACGGTGGGGGCATGGGCGATGGAAGGGCAGGAGATGGCGCGTGGGGGCGTCGGTGGGCGGGGGTATCACTTGCGTGTTGTGGAGGCAGCGGAGACGGACACACGTGGGTTGGGGTTGGCGTTGGTGGAACCCCACTGCCGCGCCTTGGCCAAAATCGGTAAGCTAGGTGACCAGCCTGCCTAAGCGGCCGTCGGCGATCAAAGGTGGAGTGAGAAGATGGTCCAAGGTAGACAGAAGGTGGTCCGGGGAGAAAGAGAGGGGCATGTGAAGATCTCTCATTGGCCCGTGCATTGCCGGTGCATTTGCATGCTGCCGTCGTGGGGCAACCAAGAGCAAGAGAAGGCGGCAACAAAGAGCATGGGGCCGCCGCTGCTGACTCACTGGATTCTGCCTCACCCAGCTGCCCAGGTGCATTCCGCCTCCCCTCCCCTCCGCCATCTCTCCCCTCCGTGGCTCCGCTCGACGCATAAAATCAATCCAACCAGGATGAAGTAGTTGAGGGAGAGGAAGAAGAGGAGCGGAGCCTACCATGGCGGCGATTGGTGGTGGCACTCCCGCGAGAGAAAAGCTGGAGGCGGCGACAGCGGTGGCGAGGTGCGGTGGTGGTGGGCTGCAGCAATCGAAGGGAATGGGTTTTGGGAAGGAGATGTTGAGGGGAGCATTTATATGGTTGTGGGTGTGAGGTGAACCCTAGGTGTTGTGAACCGGACGGCTAGGAAGGATGCGAAGTGGGATCAAGGGCTGGGATTTAATGGGCTTCATTTGCTGACTACTATTATCTTGAGCCTAACTTGGCCAGCTTGAGGAGGTAAAAAAATTTGACCTAGTTTGCCTATTAAAAAAAGCTTCATAACATACAACAATCTCATTTTTAATTCAACCGTCTAGGCCTCTTAGGCGCTAAGCCTCACCTTGCCATCCGCCTAGTACCTTCTTGAACATTGCATCGAACAGCTTCTATGTGGCGCGCCTGCGGGCGACGGTGGTGGGGAAGCGGCGGACACTGGGGAGTGGTTGTCGTGGTTGTGGAGGCAGAGATCGACTCAGACCAGGTGGGGGCTCTAGCCACCAGAGGGTAGGCTAGTGCCTGATGAAGCCCCCCGGTGGCTCCACCCTTGCCAGGAGGCGAGGTGATGGGCCATTAAGGCATGGTAAGAGAGGTGGCAAGACGCTATGCAGGCATTGATGGCTTGACAACGGCGAGGTGGTGCAGCATGCTGGCAACGACAGTGGTGAACAGCGAGCGGGTGGGTGGAACGAGGCATAGGGGAGATGGTGGCTTTCCAGAAGGCACCAAGGCAAGGAGAAAGTGGAAAACTGAAAGAGGAAGGTAGAAAGGCTTGGAAAACTTCGAATTTGGCAAGAAATTAAATTCAGCCAAAATTCAAAAAATTTCAAAATTTTTGAAATTTTAGGGTCATTTCACAAATCTTTTAATAAGTCAAGAAATTACTATCGAGAATTCGAGATGGTATCTAGCAAGTTGTGTGCAAAGGACAAGCAGTGTAGAATAGTGGACTTCAACAGTCAATAGTCGTAGTGTAGTTTAAACAAAATGAGACCAAGCAACACCAATTGCAGCGATGTCTCTTCGACAACTAGTTGTTTACCAGTTAAATAAATAGCAAGTTGGGCAATCTGACAACGCCCTAATTGCTAGAATACCATTAAACAAAAAGAACGAAGCACCGGAAGATACCTCACTAACTCTCACTTCGGAGGCTCATGCGCCACCGGCATTGCGGTTCTTGCGGCGATCACTTGCCGGCGGCGCGCCGTGCCGGAATCTGCCCGCCCTTGAGGCGGAGCTCCTCCACACATCACACGGGCCGTGTAACTCGGCAAGACCACCGAGTTTTGATACCGGGAATAAATCTCTGGCCAAATCCAAGCAGGCCCATGTGAGGCCCAATAAACCGTTAATTTTGGCTCAGATATTACCGGCTCTTCGATTCGTAGGATTCTAAAAACTTAGAAATATAAAAAACACAGAAATAGAATAAGAATATAAGTGTAAAATAGAGGATTAGAAAATATAGCAATTTTGTAGTATTGAGTGTTTGGAACAAGAGATAGCAGAAACGCAGGAATTTTGAAGTGAATAGTAATCTCATTTGCTTTTAGTCTAAATTTAAGCACTAATTTTCCCATCACAACCATTGACAATGGGCCCGTCATGTTAATTAATTAATTATTCTATCATGAATAGGTCGGGATAGAACAGTGCCCCCTTCTTCTCCATCCTGTAGCAGAGCAAGGAAGGGCACAGCGTAGGTGGTGACGACGTTCTAGTGGTGGAATGACGAAATGAATAGTAATCTCTCCATCGTGGAAGAGAGAGAGGCCTGCCGTAGTGAACTCTGGCGATCTCCAAGACCAAAAGTCGAGCGCATGAGCTCGTGCGTGACTCGGGGATTCCTTCTGCGGTGGCAGCTTGGCCTAGGGCAGTGCGAGCGAGGCCGACGTCGAGGGCATCCATGGTGCTGTGGAGAAGGTCAGCAACGGGGATCTACGGTGGCGGAGCGGTTCAGAGGAGGTTGGGGACGAGTTTAGGGGGAGGAGGCAACCACAGTGACGCAGATAGCACGGTAAGAGGAGGCCGGAGTTGACAGGGATGCAAGCGTGGTGGTGCGACGAGGACATAGTTTTGGTGCGTGTTGAAGACGACGGGCATCTTAGCGAAGAAGATGATGATCCGGCGGCTCATTGGGATTGCAAAGGAGTGGGGAGAATGGGGAGATGCTCAATTTGGGAACATGAACTATGGAGAGAACGAATTTTGGGGTTTTGTGGAGCTCGGCTTGGGAGGCAATGGCGGCTCACCGGATTTGTGGAAGACAATGGAGGTCGGTGGTGGCGTAGTGTGGTCTCAGGGACGCAGAGATGAAAGAAAAGGAAATCCAACAACAATAGGGCTTGGTGAGAATTTTGGACGTTTGTAGCACCATGCAGCCACGAAATTCCAGAAGTAGCATTGCGCGCGCAAAAATTCCATATCTGACCCCCCGACGCACCGCACGACCGCAGCTCCGAGCGCACGACCGAGCGGGAGCCGACACCTGTGCAAACATGCGGTCCGAGACCGCGACGGCCGTGCTTATGTGGAGTCGTGCGGTCGGCATCGCACGATCGCGATCGTAGCACCGGTCGCCGAGCCCGACCGCATGTTCTCTGCCGCATGATTTGCGTACGAAGCGAGCGCACACACGCCAGCACAGTATTTTCAACGTCAGCAACGGCGCAACCTCCACGTTACCGCTGGATTTCACGAGGGGGCCGCGCAGGAGTGCGTGCGGGCGGTGCGCTTGTGTGGACTCTTACTTAAGCGGCCGTTAACTTCTAATATAAGCGGCCGTTAAGCGGGCCGCACAGGAGTCCCCGTGTACGCTCGGGGTCACGCTTTTATTTATGGCTTTCTTTCTCTCGTTTCGCCATGGGTGTCTGTGTTACACGCGCATAGAAGTTGCAGCACATAGTACGATAAAAAAAGTTGCATCACCAGCGCGACTGCAGCACCATCTCTAGCGTGTGTGCGCAAGAAGCATCGCCACGGTTCCTCGCTTCGTACGCAAATCATGCGGCAGAGAACATGCGGTCGGGCTCGGTCGTGCGGTCCCGGACCGCACGACCGGTGCTCGATAGCGATCGTCGCGGTACCGGACCGCACGAATCCATCAGAGACCCGTCGTCGGATCTGGACCGCATGTTTGCACAGTGTCGGCTCCCGCTTCGGCCGTGCGCTTCGGAGTCGCGATCGTCGCGGTGCGTCGAAGTCGATATGGAATTTTTGCGCGCGCAATGCTACTTCTGGAATTTCGTGGCTGCATGGTGCTACAAACGTCCAAAATTCGCTTGGTGAGGGCGACGACGAAAGTGGGCATCGCTTTGGCGAGGCCGCGCCGCAATGGTTAGCTTCGCTCTTTCGATGGTAGGAAAATTTCCGAGAGGTCAGAGTGGATTCTCGTTTTCCTGTGAAATCATATCCCAGCAATTATATTCCTAGGAAATTTGAAGATGTGTTTCCTACAAATCAAATGCTGCTACACGAACCAGATCCAGAGGAACTTGATTCCTACGATTTTCCATTGAAAATCCCATGAATCAAAGAGGCCCTTAGAAATGTAGGTGGAGTTGGGCCGTTGGAAAAACAGGCCATGACTCGCCGTTCGCGGCGAGCAGTCCAGTTCCACTCCTCGGTGGTAAAGGTGGCCAAATGGGCCGGGCCTAAACGGGCCGCACCATGGCACGACACTGTAGGCCCGACCCACGACGGCAGCGCGGCACGACCAGAAGCAAAGCCGGCCGCACGCGTACGTCGGACCGGGCCGTGCTGGGCGAAGTGCGACGCAACGCGGCTGTTTAGCCATCGGCGTCGTGCGCCGCGCTTGCCTTGCACTACGACGACGCCTATAATTTTCTATATAATTACAAATATTTATTTTTATGATTAATTTAATAAGTTAATAAAGATCATTATATCATTGCAGATATTTATTTTTATGATTAGCAATGTCTATAATTTTTTATATTTTTTGAATTTTTTCTGAATTTTCTACAATTTTTTACAATTTTTCTACGATTTTTCTTATTTTTTTCTGTTTTTATTAAACGGGCTGGCGGGCAAGACGCCCGCTTAGCCTTAACTGCGTTCGCCGCGACGCGACGGCCGGGCCATGCCTGGGCTTGCACCGCGGCCCGCAGGCCGGCACGGCACAGCCCGTTTATTACACAGGCCTTAACGGGCCGTGCCGAGCACGGGCCCGTGCCGTGCCGGCCCGGCACGGCCCAGTGGCCAGCTCTGCTCGGTGGGTCGCGCCTCCACGCAGCCGTTGCGCATCCATCGCGGTGGAACACTCACCTCCACCCATGGCCGCCTCCACACCGCCGTCCTAAGCCCACTCACCCACCCTACCGCCACCCCGAGGCCCAGCCCCCACTGGCCGCAACCCGCCCGCCCCGCCTCGGGATCGAGCGGATCAAATGCTCTCCCTGGGCGCCATCCGCAAGCTCTGCGCCGCCATCGACGCCGTCGCGCTCACCGTCATCGCCGCCGGACTCTCCCGGACCTCCCCCCACCCGCGCTGCCACCCCTTCTCCGCGCACGCGCACTCCCCCCAGCCCGACTTCCCCACCATCGCCGCCTCCAAGAACCGCTGCCAGCCCTCCGCCCCGGCCGCGGCGGCGGCGGCCAAGAAGCCCGCGGACGCCGAGCCGCCGGTGCTGGTCAGGATCAAGGACGAGCGAGACCCGGTGCGTCTGTACAAGCTGTTCAAGGCCAATGCGCACAACCGCCTCCTGGTGGAGAACCGGTTCGCGTTCGAGGACGCGGTGGCGCGCCTGGCAGGTGCTCGACGGAATGACCTCGTGGAGGAGATCCTCGAGCAGCACAAGGTGCTGCCCCAGGGGAGGCGGGAGGGGTTCGTGGTCAGGATCATAGGCTTGTACGGGAAGGCCAGGATGCCGGAGCACGCGCTGCGGACGTTCCGGGAGATGGAGATGTACGGGTGCGCGCGCACTGCCAAGTCGCTCAATGCCACGATGAAGGTGCTGCTGCGAGCGCAGCGATTCGACGAGGTCCTGCAGCTGTTCGAGGAGGGATCAGTCAAGTTCGGGGTTGAATTGGATGACATTTCATATAACACGGTGGTGAAGATGATGTGCGACATGGGGGAGCTGCACGCTGCCTACCGGGTAATGCAGGGCATGGAGAAGGCGGTGGTGCGACCAGATGTCATCACGTACACGACTCTCATGGCTGCGTTCTATAAGCATGGCCAGCGTGAGGTTGGAGATGGCCTCTGGAACCTCATGGGGTTGAGGGGTTGCATGCCGACGCTTGCCAGTTACAATGTGAGGATCCAGTTCCTGATTAACAGGAGAAGAGGCTGGCAGGCGAACGATTTGGTGCGGAAAATGTATGCGGCGGGGATAAGACCAGATGAGATCACATACAATCTAGTTATTAAGTGTTTCTTCATGATGGGTGAGCACGAGATGGCTAAGACGGTCTTTGGTGCGATGCATGGGAGGGGATGCAAGCCAAATGGTAAGATTTACCAGACAATGGTGCATTACCTGTGTGAGCTAAGGGAGTTTGATGTGGCGTTCAGGATGTGTAGTGACAGCATGGAGAAGAACTGGTTTCCGAGTGTCGATACCATTAACCAACTGTTGAAGGGCCTCATGGCAATTTCGAAGGACAGGAATGCGAGAGAGATAATGAAGTTGGTTATTGGGAGAAAACCTTCCTATTCAGATGACGAAGTGAGGGCCTTCCAAGACATATTGTCTCATGGGAAGACTGGGAAGATACGTTGACTGCAGGATGGAAAGTTTTGCTGTAAATCCTCCACATGTAATTGTAAGGCTGCTGTTGACATTCTTTTATCCATTTTGTTTTCGCAGTCAAATTAGAATAAAGTAGATTGAAAAGGTTTGAGTGCTTAAATTATCTTTTTGAGACACTCAGATAGAATGTGCATCTTCTTTTCAGCTTCTAAAAGTTGTTTTTTGCTTTTCTATATTAACTAGCTTTTAAATGGAGTGTATTTTTAAGGTAGGGTCTATAAGTTGATTGTAGTACATTCTGTAACGCAACGTTCCAAAAAGCAGCCTAGCCGGCCGCCGAGGCTGCGTGTAGGCGGTGGGCGGCAGCCGGCTACCGCGCCTTGGTCCCTTGGCGCGAGGCTAGGCAGCTAGGTGGTCAAAGGCGGGCTTAGCACGGTGGCAAGCCGGGCGTTTGTGGCAGCGGCGTGGCGCCTAGGAGGCCGTCGAGGACGCCTAGGCAGGCGTATTCGGCGAGATAAAGAAGGGGAGAAAATAGTATTTCATAACAGAGGCGCAAAAGCTAGGGTTGCGACTTATAATTTGCAAAAGACTTACAGAGCCACCTCCCCCTCCAAGGATTCCCACTCGTCGGCACTACCAAACCATCGGATTTGGCTGAGCTTCTCCCTCCACCTCGCCAGATTATCCCAGGTGTGTAGTGTGTTCTTCCCCTTCGCCTCCCCTCTCCCCCGCCTCTGCCTCCCCTCCCCTTCGCCAGTCTGCTTGCTTGCTCGACCGATGGCGCGACTAAGGATTGAGGAGAGGGGAGATCGGCCGGTGCGACTCAGTCACTCAGGAGAGGGGAGATCGACCGATGGCATGACTGAGGAGACTGAGAGGAGGCTCAAGGCAGATGCCAATTGAGGAGATGCTGAGCGCATGCAACAGTGGAAGTGGAAGTGGGTATTGGGGTGTCGGCGATCCGACGATGCCGACTGAGGAGATCGATGACCGGCTGCCGGCTGGGGAGACTGGGTTGTGGTTGAGTGCACGGGTGAGATCTCGGTCCAAAAGCATAAAGCTCTCAAAGAGATGGACATTGGACACCCAACAAGGCAACAAATCACTTTATAATTGAGGAGGGTTTCGTGCTTGTGCATTTGTATGTAAACCTCGTGGTCTGGTAAAAAGACCAGGTTTTGTAGGTTACACTTCTATTAATGCTTTGCTAATTAAACTTCTATTCATGCTTTGCTAATCTTTAATTCTTTATGCTATGTAGCATGTCATCTGTTGCTTCGGCGCCAAAGGTGAGCACCATTGAAGATAGCCTCAAGAGGAAGTCAGGTGACTCTGTTTTATTGTCTTACAGTCATTTCTTATTTCTTTCATTCTTTCATACTTAAATAGAAGTCTAAAGAGCAATAGTTGTATCAATTTGTCCACCAAGAGTCTCATGTATTGCTTAATTCTTAATACATATGTTTATATGTAGCATTTACATCAACAATTTACATCAAGCGATGAAGTATCCATTATCAACTATCAAATTTACAATATTACAAATTATTCCAAGTAACTATTCTTCCTCTAAGCATCACATATGTCTTGACGTTATCCGTAGCACACCATGCTAAAGTCGGCCGCCTAGGCGGCCTAGGCACTAGACCTCTGTTTGCCACCCGCCTAGCGCTTAACGCCTACTTGAACATTGCTATAGCGACTTATTTATATTGGCCTAAAACCACATGTGAGTTTCTGTTATTTCATACTCTCTCTCATGAACAGTCTAAAAGTTATAAGCTGCAGCTATAATCTATAAGCCGAAACCAAAAAGAATTGGCATAGTTCAGCTGCTTAACAGAAGTTCGTGTATGCTTTGAAATTTCTTAACAGACTATATTCAAAATGTTTGAACATAGAAAAGTAATAGAAAATAGTTATTGATGAATATTGCTAAAATAATGAAGCAATATGTGCTGTACTTCAAGCTATGTTTTGGCAAATATAAGTTTGTTGATTTTTTTTTTCAATTTCAGAAAGAATAAGGTGGAAAATTGTCTACTTCTTATTGCACAACAAGTTCTACTGTTTGAAAAATGTCTAGTTTCAGATTGATGATTGTTTTGGCATTGGTGAAAAGGCATACAAAATAAACTAAGTTTTGGTATTGGTGAAAAGGCATACAAAATAAAGTATTGGTGAAAAGGCATACAAAATAAACTAAGTCAAAAGGCATACAAAATAAACCAAGTCATTTGGATGAGCCATATGAAAGTTACATTAGTCTTCAAGTTTCCTCTGAAGAATATTGAGCTTCTCCATGACAATGTTCAAATTTGTAAATGATCAACACCAATTCGCCATTTACCAGTTGACAGTTGTCACTGAATGACCAAAAAGTAATTAACAATGGAGTACTACTGTACTTCTATGATGCGTTGTATCCACCTATCCCAAGCATCAGTCGAGATTAGTAGCTAACGGGCATTGCCAAAATAAATTAATAAAACTAGGATATAATAAAATATTTTTAAAATCTGTAATTTTTTACCTAGGGTTTTATGTAATTTTCTCATCGTGAACCAAATATGACTGGAACATTTGGGTGAGATTCTCAGCTCATGAGCTGATTAAAGTGGTGCTCATTTGAGTTTAAAAGTATAGGCTTTTGGTTTTTTTAACACTATAACGGCTAAAATACACTATAACTACTAGTAAATTTTTTAGTGTAATTAAATTTTAAAAAATAAAAATAATAAAAAGTTATATCATCATAGCAATCCAAAGGAATAAGAGAAAAAGACAAAAAAGATCAAGAAAAACCAAAAAAACAAAAAAAAAAGATGATATTAAAAAAATTAAAAGTATAAACTCAAATGAGCAAGACCTAAACATAATGGAATGACACACAGGGCATAAACTGTGCATATTCTTTCATACTGTTTTGGAGGGGTGAAGTAATCATGTTTCACTCGGTCTTATCATATTGTTGGCACTAACGGGACAGTTATTTTCCCCTTCCACTTGTTGATAATTATCATAGCTTGTAAGTTTTAGGGGGTGATCGGAATAGCGATGGCTTTTGATTTTTGCTGAAAAAACACTGTAGCTGGCTGATTTTTTACTGTAGCTGAGTGGCATGTTAGGCATAATTAAATTTTAAAAAATGTAAAAATAAAAACGGCTCGCTAGTCTAGTGCGGACAATGCAAAGGAATATGAGAAAAAAACGGAACGCAAAAAAACCAAAAAAACAAAAAAATTCACTACGTGACAAAAGTGCTACAGTGTTTTAATCGCTGCTACAGTGTTTTAATCGCTAAATAGTGTTTTAATCTCCATTTTGATCGGGGCCTAACTGTCACATTGATTTTATTTTGATTGCCTTAGAAGGCTTCCCACGAGTAATCTCAGGACAGAGTTTTGCGTTCTGTTGGATTGTGAAATGTAAGTGAATTACTTAAGTTACTCATTAAAAAAAACTAAAATTACCCAATTTGAACGTCCAATATTAAAACATAATACAATTTTTTTCCTCGAAGTTCCAAATGATTTTTCATCATCCACAAACAAAAAATTGAGATACATGGATCCTTGAAGCGTCAGCATGACAATTTGACAACTATGACAATTTGACAACTATGTCCTTTGTACAGATCCTTTCAATTCAATGTGATTGATGTTAGTGGTCACTAGCATCGAGTCTCATGATCTTGCAGCTTTTGAGTGCCCTTTCTCTGTGGAGGAGGTTTGGAAAACCATTTGTCAACTTCCGTCGGACAAAGCGCCTGGACCGGATGGCTTCACAGGTCGTTTCTACAAAACTTGTTGGCCTGTTTTGAAGATTGATATTATGGCAGCCGTTTCAGCTATTTGGAGTAGAAAGTCGGGTAATTTGGGGAGGCTCAATTCAGCTTATATCGTTTTAATACCTAAGAAAGATGAGATATTGCACGTCAAGGATTTCCGACCTATAAGCTTAGTGCACAGCTTTGCTAAATTGGTCACAAAGATTCTTGCTAATAGACTTGCTGTAGGCTCCACCAGATAATAACTCCAAATCAGAGCGCCTTCATAAAAGGGAGGTCTATACAGGATAATTTCATGCTAGTGCAACAGATGGCTAGGTTTTTGCATCAACAAAGGCAGCCTCGTATCCTCCTCAAGCTTGACATCACAAAGGCTTTTGATTCGGTCTCATGGCCGTTTCTCCTTGCGGTTCTGAGGAAGTTAGGATTTGGATCGATTTGGTGTGACATGGTTTGCGGGCTGCTGGGCACATCTTCATCGCAAGTCCTACTCAATGGATTCCCCGGCGAGGTCATTCTTCACAAGCGGGGGTTGAGGCAAGGGGACCTACTTTCCTCGATGCTATTCATTCTTGTCATGGACGTCTTAAGCAAATTGTTTACTCAAGCATCAAGTGAAGGTTTGCTGCAGCCCCTCTCTTCACGAGCTTTGCAACACAGGATTTCCCTTTATGCCGATGATGTGGTCATCTTTCTTAGGCCAAGCTCTATGGACTTGGAGGTCACTATGGACATTCTTAGACTCTTTGGTGAAACCTCTGGACTTAAGACCAATATGCAAAAGAGCAACATCTTCCTCATCCAGTGTTTTGAGACAGAGACTGCCATAGTGCGCCACCATCTCCCATGTGAAGTGATAAATTTTCCTTGTAAGTATCTTGGGGTGCCCCTCTCCCTACGACAGCTTACAAGGACCGAAGTTCAACCTATTATTGATCGGATCGTCGATCGTCTTCCGGGATGGAAAGCAGATTTGTTAACAAGGGCGGGTAGACGAACATTGGTGCAATATGTGCTAACCTCTATGGTGGTCTACTTGGCCATGGCAATTGACCTTCCCCTGTGGGCTATCAAAGAAATAGACAAAATCCGTAGAAGATTTTTGTGGCAAGGCAGAAAAGATATTAAGGGTGGTCATTGTCTTGTGTCATGGGTCAAAACCTGCCGGCCCATTGAACTTGGCGGTCTTGGCATCACAGATCTCCAGCGAATGGGATGGGCCCTTAGAATGAGATGGCTTTGACTTCAGAAGGCTGAACCTAACAGAACTTGGTCCCTCTTCCCGATCCAGGTTCCCCACTGCGTGCGATCCTTTTTCTCTATAGCAACAACCACAGAGGTCGGTAATGGCTCCCGCACCCTCTTCTGGATGGATAGATGGATTCATGGGCAAAGGATTGTTGACCTTGCACCCCGCCTTTTTGCATTGGTTCCCAAGAGATGTGCCAATAAACGCACGGTAAGGGAGGCAATCACGAACCATAATTGGATTGCGGATTTGCAAGGAGCGATGTCGGTTGGGATTATCGCTGAGTTTCTGGATCTTTGAGACCTCCTGTCACGGGTAGTGCTGCAACCTGATTCAGAAGATAAACACATATGGCGCTTCACTGCCAATGGAAACTACTCAGCAAAATCAGCTTACGAAGGCTTCTTTCAAGGGGGAATTGTGTTCAACCCCTGGGAGCGAATTTGGAGAACATGGGCCCCAAATAAATGTCGATTCTTTATGTGGCTGGCTGCACATGATAAGTGCTGGACTGCGGATCGTCTGGCACGCCGAGGACTGCACCACCCTTCCCGCTGCTTGCTCTGCGATCAGGAGGAAGAAACCATTAGCCACCTCTTGGTCTCATGTGTGTTCGCTCGACAGTTTTGGTTCGAACTGCTACAAAAGGTGGAGTTACAGAATCTCTCCCCTTAGCCGGGTGAGTCCTCTTTCGAAGAATGGTGGTCCAGAACACACAATGTAGTAGATGAACAGGCTCGGCAAGGTCTCAACTCCATCATCATACTAGGGGCATGGTCTCTTTGGAATCTCCGCAATCGTTGTGTCTTCGAGGGGACTGCACCAGATATTAGGGTTCTATTGTCATCTGCTAGTGTGGAGATGAGGATTTGGGGGATGGCCGGAGCAAAGGGTATTTCATACCTAACTACTCCGCCACAGGATCTGGTCTAGATCTTGTCTCTGGTAGAGGTCGATCTTGTTCTTGTTATTGTACCATAGACGAGCTTTTACTAGAGTAAGTGTGTGTGTTGGGTTGTAAGGTTGTGAGTTTGTAAGGTTTTTCTCTCCTTCTTAATATAAAAATACGCAGCTCTCCTGCGTGTTCGAGAAAAAAACTACCACAATAGTGCTACTACCCTCGATTCCAAATGTAATTCGTTTCAGAATATGTACCGGTCAAATATTGTTTTGGTTTGAGGGCTAACTTTACATGTCAACTTTGGCACAAGAGGGATAATCAATCACCTAGGTACAGAATCAACAATAGCAACATTTTTGCCGTGTCGCTTACGAACCAAGAGAACATAGGAGTATGAAGTAAATTGAGGGCTGATGGATATATTTCCTAGCAGATTGTACGCAAAAACTGCCTGGCATATTGGAAACTATTTCCAAAATCTCAGCAGATAACCAGCAGCAGAAGCACGGTGGGAAAAAAGCTACATGAAAGCACCTCGGCCTCCTCTCCTGGCAGTGGATCTCTCATAGGTCGTGTTGAACTTCTCGACCAACTCATTCATTGTGCTGGAAGTCACACAGCATCATCACTATCAACATACACATGGGTGCAATCTCAAACGAGCATTATTAAGATATCTTCAGATGTGGAGTTAAATTATTTTTCTATTTTGTGTTTTTTGTGGCATTCTTTCGTATCAAAAAGTTCTGTAAAAGAAATTGTGGTATACCTTGAACAGTTAGTGAACATTGCAAGGTAAGTCATGACGAGTGTGTCATTATATTCCTGACAACAAAGAGAATCATCATTACATAAAAATGCAAGGTTGCACAACAAAAAGGAGAATACATATTACCAAACTTTACTGACAACTGACAAGATCAACATAACTGGGCTTGCAACTTCAAATAGTCACTATAGGCTAATATAAAAGCCCTTTTAATATCAAAAGGGCCATCTAGATATCAAAAGAGTAAGTATCTTGTCAAATATGAGTGACGATTTAGCATGCCATACCATTAAGAAGTCATCTTGGAATTTTTCCGACTCCATAGTTGGTAGTCTTCTTACAAGGCTTGAGACTTGCCTAAGCAATGAATTATCGGTGGAATATCACTGCAGTGAGGAAAAGGCTTTGTAGTTAAGTAGTTTCAACAAGGACACCGCAAGTTTGGGCTAAGAAATTTTCAGATCCGGGTTTAAAGCAAATGGATGAATGGCGCCATATTTTGGAGAACGACTAAAACATCACATCAGTGACAAAAGACTAACCTCTTTGGTTTGGGAAAATAAATTTTGAGGATCTGGGTTTAAATCACATGGATGAACGGTAGCCATATTTTGGAGGACGACTAAAACATCACATCAGTGACAAAAGACAAACCTATTTGCATGGCAACAAGATATTGATGGATAACACGGACCCTGCTATTAAGCATCTTGATGGCACTGTGTATTCCTGTAAGATGAGCAGCCACTGCTCAAATATATATGTTAGTATTATTTGTCTGAACTCTGGAAAGATACCTCAGGTAGTTCAAATCTATGACTCGGGTTAAAGTGATGTTAAACAAAGAATCCTTACATTGAGTTGCTGCAGAGCCTCCATCAGATGGTTTGAGATGGGCAACATGGTCTACAGATATCCTCTCTGCCTCTACAGTCTTTAATCAAAGGTACTTGTGTCAAGTGTTGATAACAATGATTCATAGCTAGATCAATACATTTAAAAGGAAAATACTCACCTCAATTGTGTAATTTGATCTGACAAAGATGAGCTGAGGACTCCCATCGATAACATGCAACTCTTGAAATTACAGAAAGATGATAAAGAAAGAATTAGCAGCACAAACAGACGGAGAAAGGGAATGAGAAAAGAACATTAGTATAATGAACAAGCTCCAAACTGGTTTCAGTAAGTTATCTAATTAGAAGAGAGAAATCAAGGTTACCCGTGCTATACCAGTGATAGCTAATTTATCAAAAAAAAGCAGTATAAAATAATCAAAGGTATAAGTGACGTGGACCTGAAATCAAAGCTCAATACATCGCATATAAAAACCTTTTTAAATCAATCCATGGTAGAACCAAGAAACAAGACAAGTCAATTGCAATACATTCAATGATAATCCAAACTGTAGATCAGATTTACCTACCACTCTCATAAATAGTCAAAGGGAGATCCCTCTGGGAGAGGTTGATTGCAGGATTCAAGAGAAGATAAACAGGGCTTTCATTAACGTCCATCAGCTGGATAATAAAAAAAGTAAGTCACAGAAAGAGGCAAATCAATAATATATAGAGTAGATCTCAAAAGAATATCCATGTCGATAAGTAGTTCTTCAACTATCGTAAAGTAGATAAACTTTTCAGTCATGTTCTACATTTCATTCGGTCACATACACTTCAGCAAAGCTCAAAATAGAGCTTGAGGACAGCTGAACATAATCTCAACATAAGTAATATCTGTTATTGCTGGCCATGACATACAACATGATTAGACAAAATATTTTATATCTAATGTTAACATGATTCAGCTTCAAAGGTATTGTTGGTTCACGTATTTAGCATTGCAGTTTGCAACAGCTGTAGCCTTGATTTATATGCCTTATCTAGAACAGGTGCAGTACGCAATGCGAGCAAAAGAACCAAACAAACCTGCCTATGGAAACAAGTATCCCAAACCCAAATTGAACCTTATCAGAAGCATAATGGGGGTTACATTCTTTGGTTCTCATTGATGGCAATCAGTGCCTACCATCTGCTTCACCACACATTATAACACCACAACAAGAGAATCCCCAGCCTTCCCATAAGCACTAAGCAACTTTCTTCCCTCATTTTGCAAAGGAACAAATGAAGTACAATGGCACACAGTAAAACTACTGATGAACACTTCCAATCAGATAAACAACATAATTGTTGTATGCACGGGGCTAAGAAAATCATGTCATCCTCTACCTACCCTGTTGACACGTGGCAATGAAAGATCCCCACGTCCAACCTACTGTTAGCAGTAGGGGTGCAGGGGCACAGTCCGGCCCACTGATTTGCTAGCCCGCTCCACAAAAACTGCAAATATGGTCATGTGCGGGCCGATTGTTGTTGTGGAGTGGTACGACGTGGGCAGGCCCGCTTGTACTGCTGGGCACCGCAAACGCCCGCATCGCTCGCAAAAGTCGCAAGACGCAATCGCACCGCAAACGCCACCGAAAGAACTCTTAAGCCCGCCCGGCGCCCGGCGGCCGTTGCGTCCCTCCACCGGCGACTCCTCCACGGTGCCACGGGCAGTCGCCTCCCTCCGCTTGGCAGCCGCAAGCCGCAGGTATGTACCTGCGTCCATGCCCCACCTCGTTCATTCGTTCTCTCTCTCTCTCTCTCTCTCTCTCTCTCTCTCTCTCTCTCTCTCGCTCGCTCGCTCGCTCGATCGCTCCTCGGATTTCCTGGTTCTAGATTTGTGGGGAAGATTGGGCACTGAATCTTGGTTTCTTCTTGATTTGGTTAGGCGGACCCGGCGGCTTGGCGGATTGGATTCTGAAAGGAGGATCTTTTCTTGGATTTGGATTGATTGGCTGGGCTTCTGTTCCTGAGGAGGTAATCAGGAGCAAGAACTAAATACACATTCCTTTGGTTTTATGCGGATGCTACCCTATCTGCATTAGTTGCTTTATTAGTCTACGCCTGTAATGATCACGATGTGGCTGCCGCGGCAAATTGAATGTGGTGTTAAAAATTCCATGTTTTCTCTTTTAAAAAAATAGCAGCTTCAGTTTTTGATGACGAGAAAACAATCTTTCTTCAAGCCAATGCAGTGTAAGTGGATTGGTGAGTCAAAATATGTCCATACAGATCGTAGTGCACTCATGCATTTTTTGGTATATTAGATGAATATTAACAGTTGAAGAGACACGCACAGCAAATAATAATTACCTGTGAATCATGCCCTTAATAATATATTGATGTATAGCAAGTCAATTACTAAGTCTGAGAAATTTTGTTGTGAGCATTCATGAGGAATCAGGATGTTAGCCCTCCTAATGGAAAAGTGTGAGAACACAGTTATCTATAGTAGTTCAGCAACATGCTACATTGTGTATGCCTTTGATAATTGATACTGTTCTTCCCTCTTCTTTTAATAGGATGTAGCAGATTGGAGCAGTGAGCACTTAGCTGTTATCTTTAATTGTAATGTATAGGAACAAGAATAATTAGTGGCTTCTCAATATGCTTAAAATTTTTAATTCAGACATCCATGGCTGCTGTATATATGGAGAGGAAGCTACCCTTCTAAGTCTATCATGTTACTGCATCAAGAGAACCAATTGGATTACTATCAGACTAGATGGTATAGTGTCCCCTAAATTCATAATAGAATATAGTTGATCATATCGTATAACTCAGACCGCTTTTGGATACATATGTGTTAAATTGTTTATATACGCTTTTGCATTGGGTTTTTTCTCTTCATCATTTTCAGTCAAACGCTTGTTGCTAACTACTCTAATGTTGTATGTTCTTCTACAAACAATAGCCAGCAGTTTATTGCCATTATAAACATGGTGACCTCCCAGGCTGCACAAGGAGGACATGATGTTCGAGAAGAAGTGCAAGGACAGCGAAAGTCCACTGTTTCTAATAGCAACATTGTTCTTACTTGTTCTTATTACCAACTGTTCACTGACTTGTTGTCTACGCAAATCTTGTTGATTTCAGTAACATTCATGGTTCTAAAACTAGGTCTACTCACCCGAGTACTCACCCGAGTACTGGGACTAGGTCCCCTCACCGAGTACGAGTAGACAAAAACGAGTAACTAACCAGTTTAACCGGAATAACGGGGCGAGTATTCGGAGAAATCGGCTAATAGGCCGTGTACTCGCCGAGTGGCCAGTCCAGGGAACTGAAGCCTACGCTCAATTAAGCAGACCACAGCACAGTAATGCAACGCAATTACCCTTACCCCTCCTACTTCGATTGGATTAGATGTCCCCACACGCCTAAGGCTGTCTAAACTCCAGAGGGCGCCATGGACATGACGAGTGTGGGAAACCTAGTTGGGACTCAGGAGAGCGGTAGCAGTTGTTGTAGCTGCTGCATCTCCTCCGGTGCTACGTCTCCTCCCTCCGACGGTGGCTTCCCCTATCGTGGCTACTCTCTCCGGCAGTGGCTTCCCCTGCTGCAGCTCCTTCCTCTGGCAGCAGCGTCCCCTGCCGTGGCTCTTTCCTCTAGCGGCGGCCTCCCCTGCTACAGCCCTTCCCTACGGCGGCGGCTTCCCTAGTTGTGTCCCCTCCCTCTAATGGTGGCCTCCCCCTCTGTGGCTCCTCCCCCTATTGGTTATCAGAAGGTAGTGTTGCTGGCTGCCTACCTAGTTTGTCCTCGGATAGGTGAGAGTAATATGAATTCCTGCTATTTGTCCATGGGCATTTTGTAGAGCTTATAAATTAAGTCATGATTTGGAATTTGTTTTAGTAAATATTTTCATGTATGATGGTATTAGTGGATCATTTATATTTAAGACCACTCTTAACTGTTTTTAACTTCTCTATCTGTTCTTGAAATATTGGTTTATTATTGGCTAGCTTTGGCTTGTATAGAGTCTATTTTGAATGCATGAGGCAGAAGATTGACTAGGGTCATGCTACCAGATCACTGCAAAAGCTATTGAACTTAAGAGGAAGTAGCCCAAGTTTTGTTTGTAAAATACAGTACTGTCATATCCCATCAAAAATAGATTCAAGATTATCATTTGTCTAGTATGTGGCAAATGGCAACTATATAAACTTCAATACTGGCTGGCTGGCTACATCTGAGTAGGTCCAACAATAGCATCAAATGTGGCTTTGATTTTATATGAATATACATATATAATTCCGTTATTAAAATAGAAAAACATGTTACAAGACCGATTACCGTATAATCACTACAAGGTGAGGTGATCGAGCGAGTACCGGTTACCGAGTTTTAGAACCTTGGTAACATTGTCCACTGTTTTAAGAGTAGTTCATTGTTCATAGTTGTTGTAATAACAACATTATTCTTGTTCTTATTACCAACTGTTCTCTGGCTTGTTGTCTACTCGATGTTGATGAATTTCAACTGCCAATGCGTTGCAGTATCCATTTGTGGATGCTTGATGGAGTACTATAGAAGATAGCAGAAAGGTCTCCTGACAAATGGACAGCAGCAGTGCTTTGGACATCCTACAGATGTGAAGTGACATCATTAGTATTTGCTCTATTCTTTCACTCTACTTGGATCAGTACTGAGGACTAACTAGCTCGGTTCCCTCCCATTTCTTCTGCTCAGTGAACTGGATGGTGTTAGTTTTGCTCATACCTTTACTGAAACTAGTAGTAGCAGTAGTTACTGAAAATACTCACAGAACAGGTGGTAGTACATGGATTTGATAGAGAATGTTGTCTGAAGATACCCATCAATCGAACAGGCGGTGCGTCGCCTTCTGCTTTTTCTTTGATCTCTAGATCAAGTGATCTGTAACAGCGTTTTTGATACATTGCTGTGTGAAAAATGTCAATGGGCAACTGATTCTTCTAGTGTTAAATGATTTTTGATAAGAGAATGCTGTCTGAAAATTGAGCTCCGTTTGCAGTGTGTTAACCATCTGTTTTATATGATATTTATGTCAAGTAATCTGTGAAAATGTGAAGTTTTGACGGAGAATATCATGTGAAGTTTTGATATGATTTCTCTATCAAGAAAAGCCAACAAGCAACAAGCAACCAATACAATGCGATGCGTAGCAGTTGTGGTGCCCACCAAACTCAGTGCGTCCGCGTGCGTTGTGGGCTGCGGCCGCCGCGTTGCCCGCAAAATCAACAAGCAGTCCACGCGAAGCAGTTGCGGGCTACCCGCTAGCTGCGCCACTTGCACCCTTAATTAGCAGCCCTAACCATACCAACAGCACATTACACCAAGCACCCAGATTTTCTTTTCATAACAAGAGCAAACACCAAGCACATTGTCAGAGTCTCACAGATTAGGCACTTGAACAAAAGGTCATAAGAACTCACAGCCTTGTGGATTAGCATGTCAGTGTCCTGCACATCGCTCCCGGTCGAGTACCACCCCAGCACGTAGAAGTCGGGGAACACCTTCTTATCTGCACAGCCACAACCGCAATAAGCACTAATCAGACCACCCACAAACCCTAGCGTTCGAAACGTCACCAGACCCTGAAAAAACACGAGATTTGACATTAGCTTACAGAGCTCCTGCTTCTTCTCGAGGAAGGCGCGGTGGAGAGTGCCGGAGACGGGGTCGAGGACGAGCTCGAAGCTGTTGAAGATCTCCACCGTCCGCCCGCGCTGCACCCCGATCACACACCCGAACACCCTCGGCGGCGCGCCGTCGGAGGAGCAGGCGTCCTGGGCCTTGACTCGGGTGTGGTGGTCGGAGATGTTCACGATGACGAGGGGGTGGAGTTTGAAGGTGAGGCCGCTGCTGGAGGAGGCGGCCGCCGCTGGCTGGTGCGCGGCCGCGGCGGGGTCTGAGGCCGCCGACATCGTCGGAGGTGGTGGTGGTGGAGGAGTGACCTAGCTAGCGCCGGCGGCGAGGGGAACGACGGCGACGGGGTGGAGGTGGGGAGCTGTGCCTTTCGGTGTGCGTGGGGGAGAGGCCTAGAAGGTTTACATCTCATATTGGGCCCGGATGTGGCTTGGGCTTGATGGGCTGGGAGGAAAGTGTTGGTTTGGTTGAACTAGGCCGGTAAGTGTAGCCGTCGGATGGAATCCCACCACGCATCCCGCAACCGTCCAATCAAAACGCGACACCATTGAGGCTGTCTCCACCGCCTCCGTCGATGTGCCAGTTTCCGCCGTCGCCACCTCCCCTGATCTTTCCGTCGCCGGTGCAGCTACGCCTTGCTATCGCCGCACCTCCATACCCATCCCGGCCTAGCGGTGTCAAAGTACAGATGTGCGGTGGCGTTCAACCCTGATGATGCCGAGGCTGTGGCCTAGGGGCGGGTGGCGATGAATATACACTGATACACTTGTTGAATGCCTTAGTTAACATGTTAAACGTCTCGGTTTCTAACCCATATTTAAGGCCTTATATGGTTTCACACTTGTCCCTCACCTGCCTGGCATGGTTTCACACTTGCTCTCTCACATACCTGACATAGTTTCACACTTATCCTCTCATCTGTCTGGCATAGCAAGAGGGTGGAATGCGGGCAGTGCGATGTGGGATGAGAAGACGGGGTGCCAAGGAGCTCCTTTATATAGGTCGAAAGGGTAGGCTTAGCACAATTTCTCGTCAAAGTTTAAGGACGTCGGGGAATAAACGGATAATATGGCGGGAGTTAAGAAGAGGAAAAACGAGCGATGTGAATGCGGGGGTGGCCAAGGAAGTGATTGCGCATTTGCTCATGTTAAAACGGGGGTAAAAAATCGAAGCTTTTAAGAGCTCGGTCATGGCGTTAATGGCAGCTAGCTTGGGGAGAAAGAAGGGGAGGTGGAAGAAAGGATAGGGTGGGCCCCATGTGTCAGTGAGAGAAGAAGAAAGGAGAAGAGAGAAGGTACAGACAGTCGAATGGATGCTGTGTGGTAAGGAACGTGAATCTCGGCCGTCGGATGGAGGTGAGGAGTTAAATGAAGGCAGGCGGCTGGGATTACATCAAGCGGCGGCGGATGGAATCAAGGCTAGACACGTATCAGTCCAGGAAGAGTTTGGGTTTAAATTTTATTTTATATTTTTCATCAATACAAGGAAGTGTATAAAAACTCTTAGAAAATAGCAAATAAAGTTAAAAAAATCAAAAAAATTTACAGAAATTCCTGAATATATTTTGAACTTAGAAAAAATATTTTCAACATAAAGTTGATCTTTAAATTTTTACAAAAATACTTTTTAGCTTTGAAATTGATTTTTTTAAAAAAATCCAGAAAAACACAAAAAATCCAGATAAAAGCCAAATGCTTTTAAAATAATTAATTTGAAATAGGATTTTTTACAGAAATTCAAAAAAATATTTTATATTTAATTTTTTTACTTTTAATTACTTTTGAGAAGGAAAAAGACCTTTTTCAAAAGCTGAAAACTAGGCAAATAAAAACTGTAGAAATTCAGGCATACAAATAATATTTTTAATTATTTTTTTCACTATTAATTTTTGAAATAAACAGTTGAGCTGTTACAGCAAAGGTGTGGGAACATTTTATGCATGAGTTAGTTATAGTAGATGGTGTCCTAAAGGCTATTTATAAATATTGCAAGTTGAAACTGACACATAACAACAAAACTGGTACAAATAGTCTTAGAACCCACATAGCATGAGATTTCCTTGCAATACCTCTAAGCACCGTGTCATCTGAATTTGCATTCAGTTGTGGTGGTAGAATACTCGGAGATACTCGAAGCTCACTATCACCGGAAACACTTGAAGCTTTAGTTTGCACTAAAGACTGTCTAATTAAAGTTCCAAACACTAAAGGTATATTAAATATTCTTTTATAAATGCCCTAAATATTGCTTATTATACTGAAGTTGAGCTAATTTTAATGTTTTCATGTGCAGGTCAATAGGGAGCATGATTTGTGAAGCTTTTGGGTCAAGTATTGTATTTTCTGCTTTGAATTGCAAAAGGCGCCAAACACTTCGCAACGGTTTTCAGTTGTATGTTATGACTTTGTAGGGCAAGTACATGGTGGTCTATCCACAGCGACTTGCAACCATGTTTCACAGCTCAATAATATTTCAGTCACTTCCGGTCGTGGTGGCATTTGCTCTGCCGCATATTTGTCCCTTTCCTGCTTCATATGTTGCAAATCCATGGTTAGTTGTTGGCTTATTTGGACCATTTGGTTCACCTGCACTGCTTGGGGCATTCATTGGTCAGCATATTGGATTTATTCTCTTGAGGAGGCATATTGGATTTAAATCTCGTTTTGTCTAGTGGCTAATAGTTCTGATACTAGGAAACTATTTGAAGGTTGGATCATCCTACATAGCACTCATCTGGCTTGTTTCGCCTGCTTTTCGCATGTAAGTTGGCATGATAGTCTGAGCAAGTTCATAAATTGATATTCACCTTGAGTACTCACGGCTGTTATTTCTTTGCAGATGGCCTCATGGAAGTAACACTATCTCTTGTACGGTCACCCAAACAGCTTAAATTAGTTACATTGGTTCTAGCTTTGGCTGCGCCAGTTGTGTCATCTGCTAGTTAGGTTATTCGCATGGTTGATGTGATTGCTGGGAGTGTTATACTTATTGATAGGTATATATGCAGAGCATGCAACCTCTAACTGTATTCTCTATTTTAACATTTGTTGGTCTTTTTTCCGAATCAACATTTGCCATTCTTAGTTAGGACTGTAAACAATATTTTTGACTTAGTACTATTACTAGAGAGTACCTTGTAATTTTTTAACTTAGCACTGTTAATAGAGAGTACCTTATCAGTTAATCTAAATTAACCAAACTAATGTCAACCTTAATTTGCATTATATGCAGGAACCTTCTTGGCCTACCAGACTGGCTTGGAAATGTAGTAGTTGCTGTTGGCATTGCTGTTGTCGTTTGCAGTCGAATAGAAGTTCCATGCTGCTTAGTTCCTGGAGCATTTTTACCTTCCATGTATCAAGGGGATTTTTTTTGCGTGTGTTGATATTGAGATTGCCAAACGCGAGCAATTGGGCCGTCAAGGTCCATAGGATTTCGCAGGACTCATGTTGGAATTGTACCGTTTTCCGACAAAATTTCTACGTTCCAAGTTCATTTGAACATAAGATTTTGACATATTCTAGATGAATTATTACTGCATTTCACACAAAGTTTCTTGTGCTTCCTACTTATTCAAGGACGATGCAAAGAGCACAAGATTTACAAGAAAAGGAAAATGTTGAGAAAGGATCGGTGAAGTCCGCATGAAAGGTGTAAGTAAAAGAAGCTTACAGGTGAAAAATCATGTCCTAGTACACATAGGATTGAATTCTTGTTCTAATACAGCAACGGCAGGCGAACATCCATCCACCATTAGAGGGGAGGAGGTCTTGCATGATTTACAAAACAGCTTCCCACAGAACAAAAACTTTCTTATACACAAACAAGAAAAGAAGCCCAAGCATGGAACAGCTCCTGACAAGTGCACGAGGAACAACAAACAATCTGGAATACACGCCTGCCGGCCTACAACAATCCGGGGGAAGAAACCTACAAATGAACAAATCGGCTACAACAAATCCCAGAGACCGAAGAATTTTACTCGCGCTTGGCTGAAGATGCCGGCATTGGTTGAAATGTGATTTCATGCACCCAACATGATTTCGCCGGAGCAGCTGGGTTTTCTTGATGTTCACCGCCGTTTCCTCCGGCTGGTTGATCTCTTATCGCCTGACAGTATTCTTGGGAGGTTCAAGAGGGAATTTACCCGTGTCACGCCTTCGAGTGCAGACCATTCTTCCTCCTCATTTGTGGATATGCAATCGGCCAGGCTGCGGGCAGATCCGCACCTTTCAAAGTCCTTGGAGACGGGAGGTTCGTCTACCAGTACAATCTCATCATCATCTCTTAGTGTGCTAGAGTGTTCCAGTGTGGGCTCGGTGATTTGCTCCACACTGGAGAGATGTACGCATACATCTGTAATGTCTTGATCAACCTTAGCACTGGCATCTGGGATCACAACCTCCTCGATGGGTTCTGCCGTTTCCTTGTTGGGTTCACTCTCTTGAACCATGTCGGTAGACTTTTCATGGTCCAAGAATAAGCACACAACAGCACAATCATCGCTCTTGGATGTTGGGAACTTCAATCTCCAAGATCTGACAGCACAATCAACGAGAGCCCTGGCAGCTGTTGCTCGAGATGGGGCTGAAGCTACAATATCAACAGCCTCCTTGTTTGAGAGAACGTCCCAAACCTACAGTCATTGAGTTTTTCGAATATAACAGGGTTGAAGCAACTGAAGGATGAAACACCTTTATATGCAAACATATGAAAACAAACTACTCCCTAGGGATTACGTAGCAAATTTCTGTCTTCAGTCAATGCACAACCATGGATTATGGTAGAAGGCGAATATCTTGGTCTTATGTGCATATAGGGGAAAAAAAACTACAAAAGCCAAAGCACCTTGAATAACAAAAGCACAGAAGACCATAGACTTGTCTAAAACCAGAGGGTGAAATTCACAGTGACCACCTTTCTTGGCTAATTTTCTAAGGAAACTTCCTTTTCCTGTTATTTCTTAAGGCTATGAACCATCAGACCTATTAAATATGTTTTTACATATTGCTCCATCTAAGCATGAATTATGTAGAAATGCCCCTGGTCCGTAGACTGATACTGTCAAGGTTTAGACTTCAGGAGAAACATGATGGTTTCACCAAAAGCAAACCAGGAAACCTAGTAGTAAAGTCTTAACCCTTGGGTGCAAAAGCTAGAAGTGCATGCTGAATTCTGAGCATTTTGGCAAGCCCTAAGAACCACTATATGTACATGCAATGCAGTTATGACTTATCTATCCCTTATAAAATAGCTGATTCATTGGAGAGCTCAGATGAATTCAATTAAAAAGTAAAATTTCTAATTTGGAGTACCATTTTAAGTAAGGTGATAAGAAGCATACCCCATCAGTGGCTAATATTATAAACTCGTCCTTTTCAGTAAGACGGTGATAAGATATCTCTGGAACAGATATTAAACCATAATCTTTAAGGCAGAAGTCTCCGAAAGCTCTTGCCATTGCCAATCCCGGAGAGTCGTTATTTGGCAACCATACTCTGGCAACTTCTGGTTCATCCTGAAGAGCAAAAACTCTTCCTCTACATTGCTGGATCCTTGCAGCTTCCCCTGAAGAATAACAAATGAAGATTAAAGATTACAACAACCAAAAGAAAGTGATCAATCTGGACAAGTAATTATAGCTAAATTATAGTAAAATGATAGTTTGATCAGAGACATATCGAGGAAAGAAATGGGGAAAAATCACAAATGCACAACTAACAAAAATATTCAAACCCAAGATACCCAATGAAATGATCAAAGACAAATGAACATACTGGGAAGGTTAGGCTTCAAATCAACAGTGAGTTGTACAGCAGTTAGATTGTTGGAGGCATCCCGTGTCCCCATTATTGCTCTCGAGTCCCCAAGATTTCCAACTACAAGATCCCATCCCTGGAGAATAAGCCGTGTCCAGTTCATCCATCAATTTAAATCCTATTTCTACCACTTTTTTCAAAAACTTCAATCAGTGAGTAATCTACAAACACTAGGATATGTTAAAGTATACATCACCTGCTTTACCAATGTGACTGCCGTAGTACCACTGCAAAAGCAATCAATTGTAGGATGCAGCTTGAGTTCCTTGTCCATCAATTTGAAAGCCTTGAAATAAGACTGCTTAAGTGGAAGGAACATCTCAGGTAGCTTTTCACTCCCATCAGCATCAACAGATTCACCCCATTCATCATCAACAACAGATGCTGCTTCTTCAGAGTTCATACTTCCGGAAATGCTTCCGTTTTGACGAGGACTAGTGCCCCCACTAGCACTGGTTTTCCATTGTGTGCGTAACTTGACAGGAAGAGAATCTCTAACTTTCTTGGCAACAAAATGACCATATGGCCCATGACCATCAAACACACCACAGAAGACACTGTCACTTGAATTGAAACTCTGCATTAAAAGCAAGGCGACATCACATAGCAATCAAGTGAATAAGTAATAGCATTTACTGGAATATAAGTGCCTCATTTTTCCCTTCTAGTATCCAGTGATCTGATCAGCTATTAGTGTCTATGGTTAATTTGTTTTAAAATAACTGTAGCCATGCACTTCACTATTCTGCAAAAAGTATTGAAGAGATGCCTGGGTTACAACAAACTGCATTGCTGGAATCTTGTTTGTCTAGTATGTTAATGTTTTCACCGTGGAGTATTCAGAATATAATATAGAGTGACCTCACAAGCTATGGGATTTTGAAGGGCTAAATGTAGGAAATGCACCTACGACCGAATCAGATAAACAGGTTTCAAATAGTTCAAAAGAAACTATCGAGAAACTTAGTAGCTAGGCAAGGAAAAGATATCACATGAACACCCAATCATCCATGGCATGGAACTAGTAACAAGGAAAAGATATCAAATGAACACCCAATCATCCATGGCATGGAACTAGTAAACTCACAGGGCAATATGCCATCTAACAATATAAATTCAGTAGGCCCGTTTCACGGCTATTGCGACTGACAATCTTTAATTTATGTGAATATTCCTACATTAAGAAAATTCCTATTAGCAAGGCATCAAATAGTGCCTACAAGATTATTATGTATTCACAATGAAATGTGGAAAGATGAATAGAAATGTGAATTTCTGGCATAACTGACCTTTTAAAAAAGGAATATGAGAAAAGATTATCAGAGAGAGAGAAAAATTAAAAAAAAAACAAGGATAGATCTAAAAACTCAATTTCAACAGAGAAGTACCTCCCACTCTAATAAAGGAAGTACCCTTTTGCTTTGAATATTAGCAATCAATAGCACTATTCTGATAATCTACACGCATAAATTCTCTTTATTGTCCCCTGAAGAACATGATCCGCCATGCATCTTAGAAAGTGGATGCCTTTACTTGTTTGACTTGTTAAAATAATGCACACAAGATATTCTTAGATACCTACATACTTTAGCTAGTCCTAGGTCTCAACTCTCAAGAAATGAGAAATTATCCATATTTGCACTTCACCCCTCCCTTTAGCTAATCTCGACTTATTATCAGATTAGGGTCATAACAACCTATTGCGTAATGGGCCAATATAGCACTTCTTTACTTATTCATGAAACTAATGCGGAATTGATTAACTGATTGGGATGGGTCCTAAATTGAACAAGCCAGCTATTACAAGCCCCAACTGATCACTTGACCTCCCAAGCACATCCAATTCAAGAAAACATCAAAGGTATACCATTCTTTAAATAAAAGAAAGCAAAACAAAGAGAGGTAGAAAAGTTTGCCAAGGATCACAGGAAAGGATCTGGCTTGCACTTTACACAAAGTTTTGAATCAAGGCAATGACGAGCAGAATGCAGAATGCTCCAACATCGCAACTAATTCATGTCCCATCTATCAGAAAACTTATATTGAGAAATTATCAGAACTCTTCATAACTACTACGGAAGTTCGATATATATATTTCAATAGTTTCCAACTTTAAGAACTTCTCACTTTCAGATTAAAGTCCAAATAATCTAAAGCCGAATCCTTCGCATTTCAAATCAACCAATCCAGTAGAGCACAAAAGATGCTTCCTTCGGACCAAATAAAAAATGCTAGAACTGCTGCAACTCCACTGCAAATCCGAACCTATCCAAAACATTGCTGAGATCAACTCAGAGAAGAGCAACGGGAAAAAAACACCATTTAAAACCAAAATCCCTCTCATTTCGAATCAAACACTCCGTTACATAAGTTGCTTTCTCCCCTTGAACCAAACAACACTTGAAATCCAAATCGACCAGCAATCCAAGCCATTACCACGATGAGCTTAGAGAAGACTTCGAAGAGTAAACGTAAGCACTAACCGTGCGACATGGCGAAAAAGGCGGCTCTTTTGGAACCAAGAATCGCTCATGGACCGAACGCCACTGATCAGGAGTCAGAATCTACCGGAACAAATCACCAAGCAAGAGAAAATTAGCGGTCACTAGCTCACCTCCCACACGACCATGGCGTCCTGGTTGGTACCCTTCCGCCCCTGCTGCGTGTGGAGGCACGCCGCCGCGCTCGCGCCATTCGCGCTCATCCTCCCGGCGACCCGGGCGAGCTCCTCCTCCGTCATCTCTCCCCCGGCGCCGCCGCAGGGTAGCTTCTTGCCGCCTCCCCCGCCGCTGGAGAAGGCACAGCCGGCAGACGCGCCGTCCTGCACCCCGCGGCTCCTCTTCCGCCACCGCTGCGTCCACGCCGGCGTGGCGCCGCCGGCTGGGTCCGGCTGGGAGGAGAGGCAGGAGCCCATGGCGGCCAATGGGAGCGCGGCAACACAGCTGCCCACAGAGTGGGGGTGGTAACTGTTGCGATATGTGGTAGTAGGGTTTTGATGTTTGATGTTTCCTCGTCTTGTAGACCTGAGAGATCTTTGTACATTTCATCATTTGATTTGTATGGTCCTTGTTACATGGAGATTTGGGCCAAAAAAATGTTAGTTTTAGTTTTTTTAAGTTGGGTTTGGTTGTGTGTTAGTAGTTTAATTGATTGTTACTATCATGGTGTTTCTTCTTTTAGGTGGCGGAATCCTAGGATGGGAGAAAAATTTTACTCCAAGATAAAAATCGTTTTGGAGTTTAAATGTTTTGTCTGGTGTGATTATGTTTTTGTATCTTAATGAAGATAGACTTTTTTATTGGGCATTGCCACGTACTTTTGTTGAAGTTAAATTATACTGTGGAATTTAGGTCAAACGGTTAATACATGCTTGTAACGGTTGTGATAACTTCCATTTTAGTTTTGGTTTGGGTTGTTTATAAACTTGACTTGAATTTGAATGGTAACATGGTAAAAACAGTGGGAAAATAAGGAAAAGTAAATCCATGTACTACTAGTGTTGACATATAGTATGGATAGAAGTGAGGGCACAACAACTCAACAAGCATGTGGCTGTGTCCTAGCACATTCATGGGAATAACAGTACAAAATTGTATTTTTTTTTGTATTTGCAAGTGTCAAAGAATTTTAAAAATTGAACCATATTGCTTAATAATCAGATCCATTTGACAACACTAACCCAACAGGCCACATGAATATATACGTCTTTTTGTAGTATTACTGATGTACTTTTAGTGGATCAGAAGAAGCAATATCCAGGCAAGCTTAGAGAAAAATGTCCTCGCATTAGAAACTAAGGCACCGCTTTAAAACGGTTTAAAGCTAGCTTTTACTTATGACTTTTACTCTTTTTTTCACTATTAAGTAATTTCGTCTTTTTCTAATTTTTTAAATTTTTTGGGCTTTTTATCTTTTTTTCGTATTCTTTTGCATTGTTCGTGATGGGGTAATATGTTTTTTCTATTTTTTAAATTTTTTAAATTTAATTATGTCAAATAAGCCAACTCAACTACAGTAAAACATAAATTAGCTACAGTAAAAAAGCTATAAGCCAACACTAAGCGCTACCTAAACTATAAATGCATCATCCAGTAACTATTGCCATTTCTTGATTAATTTTCAAGTTTTATATTAAGCAGCTACTAGAGGTAGCATCACTCCAATCTAGTCCTCTCAAACTTCTTTTCAGCAAGGAGAGACCTTTTGGTATATCTCTTCTTGGATTCTAGATTGAGATTTTTCCACTACACACACAGAGTGTTCTCTCTTGGCATAGCCTTTTTGTCTGCACAGGAAAAGACGATTAGCTTATTGATTGCTCTCTGTCCTCCATAGCACAAAGTACAGACAATAGATTACTCATAGTGTTCCTTCACTAAGATTGTTTATTAAGATGCTAAGCATCACACTAATCTTGATTACATGGACAGTGATGCAAGATGGCAACACTTCTCTTGATAATAACACAGTTGAACATATCCATGAGTATTTCCTTTCTCTTCTTTTTTTCTTTTTTACTTCTGAAACCGAAACCAAGTCAATGCAGTAGAAAAGTGTGTTATTGTAGTAAGAAAAAGCGAAGTGTTGAATCTGTGGCCTGTGGGTGTGTCCAACGTCCAGCCAAGTTTTTAGACTTGGACTGTCAAACAGAGGAATTCAAACCCACTGGTTATCAAAGCACTGACATTCCATGATAGCGTGAAATTTGCTCATCAAAGAGGCTTTAGTCGGATGATCATGGAGCTAGATTGTCAGGAATCGATGAATCTCTAGGAGGATTATCGAAGATGCAAATCTACGATAGGTGCAATCCTTTGTGAAGTCTACTAGCTTAGTTCTGGTTTTGTGTATTTTGTTGTTTAGTTTGCTAGAAAAACAGCAAATTTCGCAGCTCATTGCTGTGCTAAGTACGTTTGTACACAGCAAAACTCACAAATTTGGTTGCTTTCTTGCCTGCAGTTTCTAATTCACAGTCTAAGGGCTGATTGTATCCACGACTCTTCCTTAAAGCTCGTAACTTACCCTAAGAAAGTCATAAGTAGCGGTGAGTTGAGTTGACTATGCCACTCAAGTAGTACAATCTATAAAATTATATAATAGTAATTTTGTAATTAACCATACAACAAAGTAGAGATCTTATGGTTGGCCAAGAAGATCTTGTCACGCCTAAAGCTTAATAAACAATCGTGATCCTGCAAGACTTCACATGCAAATTGGCAATTTCTGCAAAGGAAATGTTCTCGAGAACTCTGAATTTTTATTTTGGTTAGATTGAATCCAACTTATATTATATCACTGTCTTTTTACATTTTCATGCCTGTTTCGAGCATGGAAATTCCATAGAAATCTCGCAGGACTTGTATTGGTTTCCTGCAAAATTCCTGTAAATGTTCTGCGCCCCAAACTGTCTCTCACAGTTTTTCTCTGCAAGAATCAATTCACGCCGTGTCAATTCATGATGAGATCTTTGGTACGGAATGTTCCATCTTTCGCTGGAGATCTACCTGAGATAGATAGACGAGGCGACGCATGTGGCGGCAACGTGCGAAAGGGAAGCTAGGCAGCCGCGGGGAAACACGCAGATGGAAGCTCAATCTGAATCTCATCTCCAAGGAGGCAGAGGCGAGGCGCATAATAATAGTGAGCTGCACGCATCGCTGTCCCAGATTGTCCGTGCCCGCGTCCATTTCTCGCCGATCATCAGCGTTGCCTCCTCGCTCTCACCTGCGCACATGAATGTTGGCCGAGGCAACTGTAGAGGGTCCCCTCCCCTCCACGGAGGGATTGATGGCAAGCATGGGCCATTAGGTGTACAGTTAGTTGCGGATGGCCGGCCAAGTAGGTCACTCACCTCGGGCAGTAATGTCATATCAGCATCCATGGCAGGTCACTGCTGCCTAAGATGTGTGCTCCTCCTGCCTCTCTCCTTTGTTTGTGGTCTCCGATTGTGCCGGTGGTAACTGGTCGGTTACTAATTACTAGTAAAGTGTCCGTGTGTTGCAATGTTATCTTCAAAAATAAGGTAATAGATATAATTAGATGTGAGTTTGCGGTTTTATCTCAGACCTCGTGCAATTTGAAAGTTTTTTTCAACATGTTGTTTTGTGAAACACAAGATAATTTATCTTGTGTTAAGTGACTTAATAAAAAATTGAAATTAAGGCTTCTTTTAGATTTTTTAATTTCTGCAAAAAAAAATATTTGAACTATTTCTTACGGCACTCTTATATTCAAAGCAGATATTAGAAATTTTTACTAAAAAACAGTTGACATACCTGGTCTACACTATCTATAATGGGTCATATCTCTTTCTCATGTGAGGACAAAAGGGAGGTAGTGGTGAATACATAAACTTCATTTTTATATTAGTAAAGAAATAAGTTAATTAATGGACAGTGATGTTTCTAAACTTGATAGGTCCACTGCTGCTAAAATCACAAATTTGCACTGAATTATAGCTTGTTCCAAACGATTTCAAACAGTTATGTCGTTCTTCCATGTATTGCGCCGTTTCGCGGTATTTCTTTCAGAATGCAAAGAATTGGCAAGAAAACATTTCGATTTAGCGATGACAACCGAGTGTTCAGCTTACTAGATACCCAACTTACTGTTGCTTGAGTCTAATCATAATGAAATGCTTTAAATTAAAATCTCACTTTCATCCTGAAAAGTCTGCTGCTCCTAATCCGGAGATTTAGCCTAAATCAGACACGGATCAACCACCCTACTTGGCTACTTCCTTGCACACTAGATGTGGACACATCTGAGCCAAGAACGAGCTGCCTGATCACTAGGGAATGCTGCATTTCTAAGCCAAAATGCAGTGAAAACTGAAAAGATTTCGTCACAGATCGGACGCGTCCAAGCAGAGTTCGTCACAAGCGACCAAACACACCGAACTCATCTATCCGTAGTTAATGAGGCGACGAACTCGCCGGCCAGTCACCAACGCCGAGATCGCTCGCGTCGCCCACTAAATTTAGCAGATGGTGACCGGAATTACTCAACCACCCTCCTCTTATGCATAGCAATCTTGAGGAGCAGACCAATACTTTAATTTTTCTTGCCCAGTTCTATTCTATTTATATATGTAGTGGTGTTTGCACCTTGATCTTGATGTGTTTGGCCGTTTCTGCGAGTCAGGACTTTTAGGGTTTCGGTTACACCAGATCGAAATGTAAATAGGGCGAGGCATATCACGTGTGAAAGTGCCCTAAATGTTGCAAATGCCGTGAAAATTGGTAAGTTTTCAAAAGTTCTTAAAAGATTACCAGAGAGAGGGTAGATCACGTTATATAGCTATGCAAAATTTTAAAATCAAACTCAATTGCATACGTAAATACAGAAAAGACAAATACTTAGTGAATAATTATGGACTGGAGCTTTAGCGGCTGGTTCCTAAGAAGTTTGTACGCATAGCACCACTCAATCAACAATGTTGCACTATCAATTATTTTGTTGATCAGTACAGCAAGATATGTGGTACTATAGTTTCAACTTTATAGTCCTAAGATGTCGTTGTCAAATAAAGAAAGCTCTAAGGATTGCAGCAGTGAAGGGTTAGCACCTAGCACAATTGGATGGCCAGTTCTCCCTTGATCAGCCCCAGGCCATCAATTGTTGTCTGTGGCGGATTCAGGATTCCACCAAGTCTCGAGCTGAATTCTAATGGACAAAAACCTATACCAAATGTATCTATGTAAGGCATAACAAACAGATGTGGCGCAAATGCATAATTGATATGAAATTTGAGCAAGCGCTTAAGGATAGGAAGAACGTCGAAAAAATATAGCAAAGTAGAGAAATACAATTTGAGTACATAAATAACGAAGATTTGGTCCATCCTAGACGCCACTTGTTGATGGGCTGATCTCCACCTTTACCCCTTCAATCCAGTGGGCCCATTACTCTTAGGAAGTAGATATTTTGGTGTGAGTCATGACCCTGCGTGGCATTGCAATTAATGGGGATTGTGTCAGACTAGGTGATACAGGTGTTATGTATATCTTAAAAGAAAGGGGACACGTAACCCCTAAGGGTGAATCTGTGTAAATCTGTATAAATACCCTCTGGACGATCTAGTAAAGGAGGAGGAAAAATTTTCTTACCTTTGTTGTTTGGTCTGTAACCACAACACCACTAATTTCTTCATCAATAATAGAATAAAAATCAGAATCTGCAAAGACAACATACAAAGTAAATCAAAATAAGAATATATACAAACAAAATATACAAAATTTAAATCCACAAGAACCCAACTTATTACTAACATGAAATAGGTCAAACTTGTGCGATCTCATCCCTTGAAAACCCAACCTCATCCCTTGAAAACCCCATAAACAAGATGGCAACGTCTTGGTCCACTTTATTTTGAATCCCTAATTCATGATCGATTAATCCTACATAGAAATCACAAAACACACAACATGAATTCTCTAGTCATCATTAAAATATTTGTAGTGGAACTATCGAATTGGAAGGATTCCTAATTCCTGATCGGTTAATCCTACATAGAAATCGCAAAACGCATAACATTAATTCTTCAGTCACCATTAAGATTTTCAGTGAAACTATGAAATTGGAAATAAATTGCTAAATGATCAGGGGGAGGAACAGGGAGTACCAGACTTCGGAAGCGCGTCATTTCGGGGCATCGGCGGTGTAGGGACAACCAGTAGTAGTAGACGCCAAGTAGAGGTGTGGCGGCATTCAATATTTCAATTCATTTTCTCATTCAAAATTCAGATCAAGATGTCATTCAATATTTCAATTCATTTTCTCATTCAAAATTCAGATCAAGATATCATTCAATATTTCAATTTATTTTCTCATTCAAAATTCAGATTGAATAGCATTTAATATTTCAATTCATTTTTCCATTCACAATTCAGATTGGGATATCATTCAATATTTTAATTCATTTTGTCATTCACAATTCATATCAGGATGTCATTCAATATTTCAATTTAGGAAGGGAAGAGTAGGGACAAGGGAGCACTGGAGGAGGCCTGTGGTTGTGCCCTTGCCCTGGCCGGGGCACCCTGTGGCCTTGCCGACTTGCCCGGTTGCACCTAAAGTACTAGATGGCTGGACTGGAGGGACCGAGGCACGACTAGTGGCCACCGAGGGAGGATGTGCAGAAGGCCGGAGATAGGCCAGGAGGCACTAGAGCGGCTGGAGGGAGGAAGCGTTGGAGGGAGGCAGCAGTGGCGGCATTGGAGGGAGGCAACGCTGGAGGAAGGCGGCTGGAACCTGGAAGCGTTGGATTGCTGGTGAGCATTGGCTGAAGGGTTAGCCATGGGGGTGATCAGGTGATGAAGGGTCTGTTCTTTTTTGCTGCGGCTTATGGCTTTTAGCTGAAATTTTTGAATTTTAGCTGTTTGCGACAGAGATTACGGAGAGAGAGATACTCACTTGTGATTTTAGATGGTACAGATGTTGGGCTTTTAACGTGTATTATAATTAACTTGTAAACTCTATCTTAAAAAAATACTCTGTTTGAAAGTTAAGTACTGTAGCAAAAGCCGTTTTGAGAAGCTGAAAAGAACAGGCCCGAACATGGCTATTGCCATTGGGCTATGCCGCTGGAGTTGTGAGCTGTGGCCACCGGCTATTGCGCTATGCCACCTCGAGCTAGGAAACATGACTCTGGCTGGGCCACTAATGCTTGATTTTTCTTGGGTCTATATTGGAATAGTAGCTTTACTAATTTTTCTAGACCTTGGGCTATAGCCTACCAAGCTCAAGGCCCAGATCCACCCCTGATTGTTGTAATCATAATAATTTGCAAATAGTAGTATGAAATAGTGATGAATCTACATTATTTAGTCCAGCTTGTCCATCTGTTCAAAAGAAAGAAGGTTTGTGAATGTTAAAGTGCTATTAAGGAATACAAAGTAAATTGATTCTAGTAAATTCATGTACTTTGTGCTTGCATCTACCTTCCCCATTTAATCTCATCTAACTTCTAGGGCATATCCCCTTGGATGTACAATGGCACCTTCATGCACCTGTGCACTCGATGACTCGGTGCCATCCGATTGTCATCTAAGGTTCTAGATCCATGCGGGACAATTCTGCAAAAAAACCACCTGTCTCTTTGTTGGCATATTTGCGAAAAAAATCGTCATCTCCTCCCCCATCCCACGCCCCTCACCTAAACAAACCTAATCCCTTGGCATGATGGCTCCCTCTCGGTGCAGTGGCAGCAGCAACCTCTCTGTAAGGCAGCGCATCAACCACCACAGGCTAAGACTAAAGTTGGTAGTCTCCCATTACCAAACCCAAACCCTAGCTCCAAATCATTTCCCATCCCCAATCCCTAACTCGCGAGTGAAGAGCGGTGCCTACGGTGACCTCCCATGCATGAGCCACAGCAACGACGACCTCCCACTAGTGAAGAACCTCCACCGCAGCCCTCTGTCCGCTGATTGAGGGGACACCCGATGATTTACAAGTCGGTGCCCCACGTTGGCACAACTATCCAGGAAACTAATTGTGCACAGACATAACATCAAACCTGCTTTGAGTTGTTAAACATAACAAAGTACACACAGCCTTAGGGCCAAGTTTTATAAGTCTTATATCCTCCGGCCAACTTAAATACTTAGGATACAAGAAAAACTCTCAACTACACTCACAGGAAAGCTTGAGCATAGGAGTGATATAGAAATCAAAACCATCACCATTCCGGTCCTCCTGATATACTTCATCATAAGGATCCACATTCCGAAAATCTGATTCTCTCCTGAATTTAAAAATGCAAGCGTGAATACTTATGTACTCAACAAGCCATGTGGGAATGTTATTAAATATGTGCATGTAACAATCCAAAGGAAATGTTATGGTGTAATCTATGACCTACTACTTATCTTCTTTATAGCTTGCAAGGACACATTTTCAAAGTTATAAAGAGAAGCATTTTATAAGGGTTGTCACTAAATGATAATGACAACATGATCACCCCATCCACATTTTAATTATCAAGAACATCTACTTATGCCGTGACATTTGATATGACCCATTAACACAGTTTTATTAACCGGAAGCATAGCGTTTCGACATTTAAGTTAACCTCTGCAGAGTTTGTTCAACTTTACCTATATGATACCATAACTAGATCAGGGTTGAGGTACCAAAAACAAAATACTGCAGGGTTGAAATCCAATTATATCAACATAATCATTGTACTGCCCTCCATAACCATCTCCAGCATCGACAACATTATCATTGTCGGAGTTCCATTCAAATTTCTCTTACATTAGTGTTTCATTTTTGTCATCTTCATCGTTCATAAAATCCTGTAAGATCCAAGGCCCGTTGATTTGTTGACAATTGTTCAGATGCCCCCTGCGCACGAGGCAAGGGGCTGAAGGTCAACGTGATGCTTCAACACCCACTCTATCTGACTGCACGATTCGTTGATAATCCAAACCAAAAGTTGGTGCCGATCATGAATTGATGCACGATACTCTGTTTTCTTATCTTCCTAGATAATAGTGTCCATGTTTGCTCAATTCAATATATCTACTGGCATTTTAATTACTCAGAAATTACCATTCGACAAGGATATTCTGAAAAACAAAACGAATCATTGATTGATCATAGAATTGAACCATATGTAAGGGAAAAGTACCAAACCAGATGGATCTAATTTACTTCTGGAGACACGAACACCCAAGAGTTTCTTGAGAAAGGACAATAGGAAATAACATTTTTTTTCAGCTTTGAGCACTGACATAAATAAAAATAGCTAAAGCATGTTGACTACACGTGGCGTTATGAGATTTACCATTAAAAAAAATTACCATTAAAATAGCAGCGCAGTGCTGCCACCACGGCGTCCATGGCATGTCAGCGGCCACCCGTGCGGCCTCGCCTTCCCGGACAAACGCCCTCTCTTAATATAGCTTGTATTTCTTAATTAAATATTTTAGAAAAAAAAATTAATAACCGTGACAGCATGGTTTCAATCAAAAGGCACGGCACTTAACGGGGCCATAGTCCCTACAACTGTAACATCATTCGCTAATACTTTATCAGTAGCGTCGTGAATTTTCGGGTCTGTTCTTTTTTAGCTACGGCTGATAGCTTTTGATTACGGCTGATGGCTTTTTAACTGTTTGAGATAGAGATTGCGGAAAGAGAGATACTCGCTTGCGATTTTTGATGGTACGGATATTAGGTTTTTAATGTGTACTACAATTAACTTGTAGATTTCATCTTAAAAAATACTTTATTTAAAAGTTAGTTACTGTAACAAAAAAATAAAAACGATTTTTAAAAACCGTAAAGAACAGCCCTTCTTCTGGAGGCTCCGGTTTTCGAAGGAAGGAAGGGGAACAGAAAAGAGCAGCAGTCGCTAACTTGTCAGCAAAGCAGCAGCCATTGGTAAGGAGGAATGGCGGCAATAATAGCTCCGTTTTCTCGTGCGCGCGCGTTTTCCGCCGCCGCATGGGACGGTAACACTTGAAACAAAAATGGGAAGCAACAGGGCGGCGGAACAAGCACTGGGGCGCAGCCCCCGGCCCGAATTCCTCCACGCCTTTCCCCTCCTCGACGACTCCGATCCCCTGTTCCCCACCTCGATTCCGCGCCGTGGAACGACCGATCCGGATAGGATTGGGTGGGCTGGGGCCAGCAATTCGCTCGATTTCGAGGGAATTGGCGCTTTGATTGTGCGACGGTGAGTTTACTGTTTCAATGCTTGCTTCGAGAAGGGCTAGGAGGATTTACTTGTCTTAAACATTGATGTTCATGGACCGCGTAATTTGTTCGATAACTAGAGACAATGCTGCTTATGGCATAGTGCTACCATACAATTAATATAACTTGTTATTTCCAGTGGTTTTGGTTCTGGAATGCGTCATTTGTTGGTATGCCAATCCACGAAGTGCTCGCCAAGTAGAAATATTGGTGAATCTTGGGTGTTGATATGCCCTTGTTGACTCCTCTCTCTCTCTCTCTCTCTCTCTCTCTTTTTTTTTTTTGCCTTCACAGGGATGTTGCATCGGATAGTGTGGTATTGTGCTGGAATCACTGTTGAACATCCTCTTCTGTGATTATCTCTGATACTGATTGGAGTACTGGACCTCTTTTTTTTTCACCAATGGGCATTGTGAAGGTAGCAAGTGGTGTTCCTACAGCAAAGAGTGGTTACAGCTGTGGAGATGAGGACCTTAAAGGAGAGGAGAGAATGCTGCTTCAGAGCTTTCCTGGTCATGAATCTGATGACTGCGAGCATGCAGAGGTCGATCGCGAGCTTGCAATGTCTGGAGGTCAGATGTGCAATGTCCCTTCCGCATTATGGGCGTTATGATCTGCCTGAATTGAAGGACGTACTTTGGAGACGTGGAGCTCATGTAACAGAAGGCGGTAGATTCCGTCTAGCAGCCTACCTCCCGGACATGGAGCAACATTACTTCTTTACAACATTGGAGGAGCAGTTTAGTGGCAGTGCTGTCCTTTGGGAGTCCACTTAGAAGCATTTTCCACAGATTGAACGTGTGGGTTTTATTCTCCAGAAGTTTCTCAGGCAAGAGAATTACTGATGATCTTTCAAAGACGAAGATATTATCATTTTCTGAAGTATCATGATGGCATGATTTGGAAGTTTGCATCCATTGGATAAGCAGTGGAGAAGTTTATTTCTAGACTTGAAGGTTCACATTTGACACAAAAGGCGATATAAGAAACCTTTCAATGGAAGCCCGTCCATATCTGTGAGGGCGAAGCTGCCACTTTTTCACCACTGAAGCGAGATAAACTTATGGATGGGACAGTAACCACTCATATTTCAGACAAACAAGGAAATTGATCTGGCAGAGGAGGATGAAGAGAAACGTACGAAGGAACTCATATATACCCCCAAATATAATATAAGTGTGATTCTCGTGGTATGGTACGCTGGTTTTCCGTATGATATGTACTATTGCTTCCTCTAGTTGTTCTATGCTAAATTAGCTCGTCACTCACAGAGTAGGCGCCCTGGACTTTCACCTTGCTCAAGATTGAAGGACTCCGAAATTAAAATGAGATAATTAACTGAAAGATACTAATATAATATCATAACCCCAACAATTAACGTACGCAGTTCAAGAATCCATAACCCATCACTAGCCCCATGCATTGCAGGCTAGGTTACACTGAACCACACAAAATAGCCGATATGGCCACGGTAAACAAGACAAGCTAGCGCTACGGTGCACGACCGGATAAAAATGCACGCTTAGTCCACCTCCTCCATCTTGCTCTCGCCAGCGTCGTCCTCCAGCGGCGGCATGTCAGTGTCGGCCTCGGCCGACTCGTCCTCGTCGATGCTCAGGCCCAGCTTGAGCATGCGGTGGATCCTGGTGCCGAAGGTGTTGGGGTCGTCAAGGCTGAAGCCGGAGGTGAGCAGGGCCGTCTCGAAGAGCAGCATGACTAGGTCCTTGACAGACTTGTCGTTCCTGTCGGCGTCGGCGCGCTTGCGCAGCTCCTCCATGATGGCGTTCTCGGGGTTGATCTCCATAGTCTTCTTGCTCGACATGTACCCAGCCATGCTCGAGTCCCTCAGTGCCTGGGCCTTCATGATCCTCTCCATGTTGGCGGTCCAGCCGTACTCGCCGGTCACGAGACAGCACGGCGAGTCGACCACACGGTCAGAGACAACCACCTTCTCGACCTTGTCGCCGAGCACCTCCTTGATGATCTTGCAGAGCCCCTCAAACTTCTCCTTGAGTTCCTCCTTCCTCTTCTTCTCGTCGTCGCTCTCATCAAGCTTCAGGCCCTCCTTGGTGGCAGAGACAAGCTTCTTGCCCTCAAACTCCTTGAGCTGACCAATGGCGTACTCGTCAATGGCATCAACCATGAAGATGACCTCGTAGCCCTTCTTCTTCAGCTTCTCAAGGAACGGGGAGTTCTCCACAGCCTTCTTGCTCTCGCCAGTGATGTAGTAGATGTCGCTCTGGCCCTCCTTCATCCTGGTCACGTAGTCCTTGAGGCTGGTCAGCTCGTCACCACTCTTAGTGGAGTGGTACCTCAGGAGCTCAGCAATCTTGTTCCTGTTCGTGGAGTCCTCATGGATGCCAAGCTTCAGGTTCTTGGAGAAGGCCTCGTAGAACTTGTTGTAGTCCTCCTTGTTCTCAGCAACCTCGAAGAAGAGCTCGATGCACTTCTTGACAAGGTTCTTGCGGATAACCTTGAGGATCTTGTTCTGCTGGAGCGTCTCACGGGAGATGTTGAGGGGAAGATCCTCAGAATCAACAATACCCTTGACAAAGCTCAGCCACTCAGGGATCAGCTCCTCACAGTTGTCCATGATGAAGACACGGCGCACATAGAGCTTGATGTTGTTGAGCTTCTTCCTGGTGTCAAAAAGGTCAAAGGGGGCCCTCTTGGGAACAAAGAGGACGGCCTTGAACTCAAGCTGACCCTCCACAGAGAAGTGCTTGACGGCAAGATGCTCCTCCCAGTCGTTTGTCAAGCTCTTGTAGAAGGCAGCGTACTCCTCCTTGGTTATCTCCTCAGGCTTCCTCATCCAGATAGGCTTCTGCTTGTTGATCAAGGACCACTCGTGAGAAACCTCCTTGATCTTCTTCTTTTTCTTATCCTTCTCTTCCTTCTCCTCATCAACATCCTCAACCTTGCCCTCCTCAGTATCCTTCTTCTCTTCCTCATCTTCATCATCAGAAATTTCCTTCTCAGTGGTCTTCTCTGTCCAGAGAGAGATGGGGTAGCTGATAAACTCAGAGTGCTTCTTGATCAGATCCTTGAGGCGACGCTCCTCAAGGTACTCCAACTGCAGACAAGAAGAGCAACATTGTTAGGGACACGTCACAGATTACTACATAGCACCAAAGATATAATTACTTCACTAGTCTAAACATACAACCACAAGCTTTTGAATGAAACTAATAGCAACGAGTAGCACGAACAAGAATTCACTCACTTCAGTCCAACTATGGGTCATACTAAATACTAATGGCAGAAATCTTTAGACTTACAATAGCAGTACTAGCAAATCATTAGAATGATCATTTGGAAGCAGGAAAAATATTGTTGACACTGAAAAATATGCATGTAGTTGCAAAGGAGCACATCTAAAGATAAACACTATAAAGTGCAACATGAACAATCTAGAAGAAACATAATACACCATCTAATATAAATCTTTTGCTATTAGCACTATGAAGTATACAAAATGTAGTTCTCATTAGTCATAAGTCAATACCAAATGCTGATAATGGGGCCAACCATACTGACTATTCGAGTACCATTAGTTTGAAAACAAGTACCATTAAGAAGCACATCTAAAGATAAACACTATCATCCATATTTATGACGATTGGATTAAAGATCCAACGGCAGCAAATTCTCCCCTCCCCAAAAAATCCACCCTCTAAAAAAGGGGGCCGTTGGATCTCTAATCCAACAATCACAAATTTGGATGATTGTTTGGAAGAAAACATCCGGGTAATGCCTAGACACACCCTAAGGAATATTACTATTCAATTTCAATTAACCCTCCCAGTTTCAACAAATGAACTAAGCATCATTTGATACTAGATATCCATCAGTTTTCAAACCTAGATTATCAAAAACAAAAAAAGCACTAACATCATTAATCAATTTACAAGCAAACCATTATAAAATATTTGTAAGTTCTAACCACCCACAAGAACCATTATATATGTAACGTTCATAGTAAGTGTTAAGTAAACAAGAATTTGATGAGTTTACGCTCTGCTGTACCTGATCGTCCTTGAGGTAGAGGGTCATCTTAGTACCCCTCCCAAGGAGCTCTCCAGACGTATCACGTGTGACAGTGAATGAACCACCAGCCTGAGACTCCCACACATACTGCTCATCATCGTTGTGCTTGGTCGTCACAACGACTCTCTCAGCAACAAGGTAGGCAGAGTAGAAACCAACACCAAACTGACCAATCATGGACACATCAGCACCAGAAGCCAGTGCCTCCATGAACTCCTTTGTCCCAGACCTTGCAATGGTACCAAGGTTGTTCACAAGATCCGACTTGGTCATGCCAATACCACTGTCGATAATCGTGAGAGTGTTCGTCGCCTTGTCAGGGACAATATGAATGAACAGCTCTGGCTGAGCATCCAGCTTGCTCTTGTCCGTCAAGCTTTCGAACCTGATCTTATCCAACGCCTGTCAAACCACATCACAACACCAAATTTAGTGAAAAGCTTCAAATACCCTACCCAATCAAATATGCGGAACTACTGGTAATAAGTTTGTAGCGCAAATACTTTTCATACACAGTAAAATCATGCTCTCGTTCATAAACAGTAAAATCATGCACTGGTAAGCTTGTACCGCGCGACCAATGTAGTCATGTATGTTTTAGCTTGTAAGGTCAAAGCCTTGGACCGATCTAGAACAAGACACCGTTAAATATAAGATTAATCACGCTTTTCTACATCAGATCATTCAATTCAGCGCTAAAACATAGGGGGTTTAGTCTTAAGAGATGAAACAAAAATCATAGCCACGTTTGACTCAGCGATTAACACACAGATCGCAGATTTATGCACAAAAGATCGAAACGTCCTGCCGCCAACTAGCACGAAACCACACGATTTTCATATCACCTAAATCAGATTCACATCAACGCACGGAACACACCGATCTATGATCCCACAACCGACCTTAGAGCACAGATCTGAATCCGTAAACAAAAGGCCACGATCGCGTAAACGAAAGCTTACATCGGAGGAGTTGGAGATGAGCTCGCGAAGGAAGATCTCCTTGTTGGAGTAGAAGGTGTTGATGATGAGGGAGAGCAGCTGGTTGATTTCGGCCTGGAAGGCGAAGGTCTCGGTCTCCGAGGCCATGGCGCGCCGGAAGAAGCTTCTGGAAGACCGGGGCACAAGAAAGACGGCTAGGGTTAGGGTTTTAAGGGGAACTCGCGTGCGGGAGGCGGAGGGGATGGAGGAGCGGGGGAGCGAATTTATAGTGGGGATGGGGTTCTCGAATGTTCTACCAGGAGCTGGAAGGTTGGGTTGACGAGTCGTTGGGCCCGAGGCTCTGTGGCGCCGTGCTGGGCTTGGAGTTGCTGTGGCCCACGAGTCAGCTGGTTTTTCTATTTTGGAAGCTTCTGGAGATCGGAGTGAGCTTGTATATTAAGGAGCCATAATTAGCGCATTAATATTAACAAGGTTACGTTTGGAAAGCACAAATTAATTCCATAAAAAAACCAGAGAACTGTACTTTTTTATGTAAATTTCGTGTTCTAACAGAGCTCTAATCATCGGGATGCCGTAGTCTCCGATTCCATGGTAACTCTCCCTACTTTCGTATAGTAGTTCTTGTGTGTGTGTGTGTGTGTGTTTTGTTCATGCAAACAGTTGGATGCATTGCAATTTGCAAAGAAGCTTCTGGAAGCAGGGGGAGGTTCGGGGGACATGGAGCTTTGGTCAGCAACACCAACGCCCAACGACCCTGACGTGGAAACGATTGACGATACCATAGCAATTTCTATAAGCTGCGGCTATGTTGTTCATAACTGTATTTTCAGATGCGTACAATTCAATAGTCCAAGTATTCACCAGCCGATGGAACACAGTATGGGCAACGAAGAAAAACTGGAGCAACTACAAAACACGGACAAATACGGCTAACAGCTCGGCCAGTTGCAAACAAATGCATCCCTCAACAGAGATTATTTCCATAATACAGACATGACAAATCCATTCACCAACAATTTTTGATCTCGTGTGCTTAGCTCTGAACATGCAGCAAATGCAGACACAAAAGGGGAGAAAACGCAAGGAATGATGCTTTGCTTGCTTGGCAGGGTTATGGAATCAGTCCCCTGGGGACCAGGTTTAACAGCCAACGGTAAAGAAAAGAGGACACAAGATGCCAAAGCTTCTTCGCAGAGAACTTCTGAGAGAAGTGCATGAAAACAACTTCTATCATTGGTAACCTGGTAACTTACCATGTAGGTGCAAGCAACGCGGATAATTTTCGTTTAACCGACCAATCGAAGACTCGCGGGGCAAATATAGGCAACTGAGGCAACGATCATCAGGAAGGCCCCAGGTTTTGCTCAAACTTCCGCAGGGACAATACATCTTCTGTGATTTTCGGACACTTCACTTACCTGGGATTGAGGTTAGTCAAACCATGTTCCCACAATTGTTTTTTAGGCTATAGAAACAGATCCCTTCGATAACAAGCACGAAATCATTCCGCTTCTTTCTTACTTCACACATATCATTTGCTTCTTGTCAAGTTATTTTAAATCTCAGTTTTGCACACGTTCCTTTGTACCTTTACATTTTCCTACTTGAATTAAGTATACACTCTTTCCCTCAATTGGTTCATTTGAGCAGTGTGTATTTCATATATATCGGCTTACATAATTTGAAGGAACTAGATCATTGTGTAAGAAAGACTTAAAGTTAAACAATAGTGTGTGCTATTTTCTTTCTTTAGTTTAAAATAAACAATGTTAATTGTGAAACTTTTTCCATTTCATACCACTACTTTGCTAGGACGATCAAAATCATGAAATACGAGTGACTCATAGTACCGGCACTCCATTTCATACCAACATTTTTCTAGAAAAGATTACTTCCATTTGTACCCCCTTGTTAATAGGCATACATGCTAGTACCAGCACATATCTGTTCAGTGGCGGATCCAGAAATTTTAAGATGGGTATTCGAAGTTATAAAAATATTATTCAATATAAAATGTAAAGATCCACAATAGCGAAAATTAAAATACAATTGCTTATACTAGAGAACATCTCAAATAATATAAAGAAATTAATAATAATTAAAAATTAATGCGATGATGCTTCATGTCTTGGAAGGGAGATATAATGTTATGCAAACAAGTATACAAAAGGAAGCAAATTTAGCAATGAGTGAAGAACAAAACTGAAAGTCTAATAATTTTAACTATAATAGCTGAAATTAAAAATGAATTGTTTCCTTAAAACTACTAACCTGAGTCAAAATTCAAATCTAAAGAATTCTGCAATAGAGTTGTACAATCACAACAAGATGTTTTAATCAAGTGAAAATGCAATTCTCTTTGTCGGATTTTTTTGTGTTCTGTAAGCAGAAATTTGAAAGTGCTTTTATTCTGAGCATACTTTGTTGAACGGTTTCTAAATTGGGTGAGGCGTCGTAAAAAATGCAACTATTCATATGCTTCCAAACCTGTCAAGCCACCAATACGACCAAAGAATTAAAGTCCTTGCGTTGCTGCTTAGAGACTTGGTGTAAAGTTTGATGCCACCATGAGGTGAAGACCGAATCATCTGGATCTGGAGTTAACCACTGCAATCTCACCAGAGTAAGTACTGAGAACCAAACACTTCTTATGAACACGCAAGAGGTGAGTAAGTGCTGAATATTTTTATCAATTTGATCATACAGTGGGCAGCACTCAGGGTGAACAAGACTACGACGGGCCAAACAATCAGCGGTCCAGCAGCGATTAAGTGAGGCTAACCACACAAAGAATTTGCAACGAGGAGGGGCCCAGATTCTCCAAATCTCCTTCCAAGGTTCAAAATCCACCGCCCCCACAAAAAAACGATGGTACACTAATTTAGTTAAGAACTTGCCCGAGGAGGATGACTTCCACACATGCTGATCATCCACGCCGGGGGTGAGCCTCACTCGGGCTAGAACGTTCCATAGGCCAAGAAACTCCTCCAAGACTGGGGTAGGTAAACTGCCTCTAATATCATAAACCCAAGTATTATCTGTTAGGGCTTCTTGGACCGTCTTTCGACTGACAGATCTCTTAAGCACATGCACACAAAGAAAGGAGGCAAGGTCCATTAAAGATTTGCCATGCAGCTATTTATCACACCAAAAGAGGGTACTGCAGCCATCTCCCACAATAGATATGATCGATATAGAGAATATAGCTACTGAATTGGGGTGCACCTGAATGTCCAAACCAACCTATGGACGATCAGGTTGGGTCTTTTTGAACCAGAGCCACCTCATGCGCAGTGCCCCCCTGATGATTCCTCAAATGTTGATATTCTCAACCAGGAGCTGAGGATTGATGAAAAGTAGAGAACCTGATCCTGATGATGGTACTAGTGAATTTGTCCTGGATTGTGGAAACAAGATAGAAGTGGAGACTAAACTGAGAAGCAACACCTCAATTTTGAAATCTGAACCTGATCCTGATGATTCCTCAAATGCTATTCTGATCCAAGAGCTGAGCATTGATGGGAAGCACATTGGAGAAACTGATCCTGATGATAGTACTTGTGGAGCTATTCTGGAATCTGGAAATAAGATGGAAGTGGAATATGGAAATAAGATAGAAGTGGAAACTGAACTGTGGAGCCTGATCCTGATGATCATGCTGCTGATTCAAACATCTGTGAGCTGCACAGGATCGAAGAGCCAGTGGCGGCCCTCTCTTCATGTCTCCAGAAGGCCATTGAACTGCTTCGGTTGCAAGCAACACCTTCAGAGGCAGTTTGGCCTATTCTTTTCAACTTCTTAAAAACGGTTTTTGGTTTTTGCTACAGTATCTAACTTTTAAACGGAGTATTTTTTAAGATGGATTCTACAAGTTAATTATAGTATACGTTAAAAACCTAACATCTGTATCATCCAAAATCGTAAACGGGTATCTCTCTCCGTAATCTCTGTCGCAAACAGCTAAAATTCAAAAATTTTAGCTAAAAAGTATAAATCGTAGAAAAAAAAAGGTCTGTACATTTTTCTGGGCTGGAACCACGGCAGTAAACATGGTGGGCTTATATAATACTCCTACCCAACACATCAGCCCAGAGAGGCCATGCACACGCCGAGCGGCCGCCGCGCATAGCAGGAGCAGATTCGCACGCCCCTCCCTCTCCCTCGACGGCGGCGCTAGGGTTTGTCGACACCACGGGATCCGTAAGCGTCTCATAATATTCTCGCTGACCTTATTCCATCATCCGAATACTCACACTCCTCGCCTCGCCTTCGTGTGTATATGCAGACTGGGGAATCTCCCGATGGAAGCGGCGGTCGCTTCCTCCGGCTCCGAGCTGCTCTGCTCGCTCAACCCCATCCCGAAGCAGCCGAGGCGAAACGCGCGGGTGGGCTTCGTGACCAGTCAGCGACCTTGCGCTGTCGCCTGCAAGCGGCTGCCCCATCCGACTGCTCGCGTTTACGCGACGGCGGGGGCGAGTGATGGTGATGCTGGGAGTGGCAAGGTAAGGAGGAAGAGGCTCGCGTTGTTCGTCTCCGGCGGGGGCTCCAACTTCAGGTCAATCCACGAGGCCGCTCTGGGTGGGAGGGTGAACGGGGATGTGGTTGCGCTGGTCACCGATAAGCCAGGTGATGATGATGCCTACTTCCTGCAGCTCTTTGGACTGTGAGGTGTTGAGGATTGGGGGTTCTGATATGGTGGAACGGAATGTTGCAGGCTGCGGTGGCGCGGAGCATGCGAGGGATAATGGCATACCGGTGGTTGTGTCTCCGAAGTCTAAGGCGACGCCGGAGGGGGTATCGACGGCTGAGCTGTTGAATGTTCTGAGGTCGGTTGTGTTGATCTCATCCCAGGGCTGTGGTTTTTCATTTTGTAGCTTTATATTTCACATTTGTGGTGTTAGATCTCAGGATTTACAGAGAAAAGGTGGAAAAGGGAGCCGTTTGAGCTCGTTAAACTTTCGCTTTTACTTGTGTTGGCAAAATGCATGCTCACATCACATCTGATTGAAATTCGTCTAATCCATTTGTCTAACTTACATATCATAGTTTGAAGCCATCAGTGAAGATGATTTGATAAACTACTTAAAAGCTTTTGCAGATCGAATATGTTGCTGTTATGTAGCTTCTAAGCATATTGGAACTTGCTCGCAATATGTACATGTGATGCTTTGTCAGAAGAACTCTATAGAGCATGCTCTTCGCCATTTCTGTCCGTAAACTTGGTAAATATTTCTAAGACGTTTGGGTGGCTTGGTATTCTTGTTATCAGCTGGATGATGATTGATACACGATTATATTGTACTGTTGACTTCTGACCTATACACCGCATATATTATTATGTACTTTGCGCCCTCTAATGCACCCATCTCCTCTTCTACAAGCTTGGCCTATTTAATGTCATGAAGTAGGTCTCAACTTATGTTCATGTCTACTTTTAAACAGAGAACTCAAGGTAGACTTCATTCTACTCGCTGGTTACTTGAAACTTATACCTGTTGAGCTAGTTCAGGCGTATCCAAGATCCATATTGAATATCCACCCTTCCCTTCTCCCAGCATTTGGAGGCAAGGGTTATTATGGTTTGAAGGTGCATAAAGCAGTTATTGCATCCGGAGCCAGGTACTTTACAATTTGTCTAGCATCTACCGTTAACTACCGTCCAATTTGTTAGTACACTCGATGTTATTTCCAAGAAAAGTAGCACCTTCCCGTTTCCTCAAGTTGGTACCTTACATTTAGAAAAATAAAAATCAGAGTGTAAGCATCATTGTTCCTAACTTGTGGCAAAGTTGATTTGTTTAATTAGGGCAACACATGCTAGATTAATTATTTGTAGCTTTTGGGTAAAATGATATTTTTATTTGACATTAACCAACCATATGCAGATACTCAGGTCCAACCGTGCACTTTGTGGATGAGCACTATGACACAGGAAGAACTTTAGCCCAAAGGGTTGTGCCTGTGTTAGCCAATGATACTCCAGAGCAATTGGCTGCTAGAGTCCTTAATGAGGTAACATATATTCTCAACTGTGATTCCTTCCATGGTACATTATTATGACTATCTTAAATCGCTTAGCTACCATCAATGTTATCTATTCTTGTGCTGACTTATTAACCTGACATGTCAGGAACACAAGGTTTATGTCCAGGCAGTTGCTGCCTTGTGTGAGCACCGAATTGTGTGGCGGGAAGATGGTGTCCCCCTTATTAGAAGCCGGACAAACCCCGATGAGTATACCTAATTCATGATACTGTCTCAAGGATTCCTGAACACAAATTATTGAGGCTTGTAAAACCCCTGCCAATTTTGGAGGTCACACATACTGATTGAGAGAAATAACATGTTTGATACTCTGATACCAAAAACAAAACATCTTGCACTGTGTTTGACTAACCACTCGTGTGGCTTGGCTTAGCTTCAACGATAATCTGTGCCTTGACTTCAGATAAGTTGCACTTTGAACTTTGCAGTTTGATGTTATGATTTGAGGCCTGCCGGTTGCTGCATGTACCAAGATTGAGGGTTCCATTATACCCTAAGTCTTGAATTGCCGTAAGTGGCTGCAGCCAAATCAATCAAAAAGGGAAGAAAACTTGGTCGGGTTGCACAAAATTTTCAATAAGTAATCGACTTGCCAAGCTTTCCGTATCTCCATCTCACTTATGCTCTGATGTTTTTCTTTCGGATGTTAAGTTGTTTCTTGCAACACTTTTCACGTGCTAGTTTATGCGAGGGGGATGGAAGAAGGGGATGGTGCAAATGGCAGCCATTCTTAGAGAGCCCTCTCGGACAGCAAGATCCCGCCGTGTCTTCCTCCATTTCGTTTTTTAAGTGCTCCATTTAAGTATTGGGTTTGGGTTTATGGATGATTCGTGAACGTGAAGCAACGAAGGTTGCTTCTTGTGTTCATCACGTACCCTTCTCAATTTGTTTTAAATCCTGAGGAAGATGGGCGGGTGGCTCATCGTCCAGGCAAGCTGCGTTTCTTTCCCAACCGCAGGTTGCGGTCGTTGATGCCTACATGGCTACATTTCAGTGTCCAAACTATACTACAGTACGTGGTTACACACAAGACTGAAAGGAAATGATTCAGCTGCATCATCTCAATTCTCAAGAATACGTAAACGCCCCATACTCTGCTTCGGTTCCCAGTCGTTACAGGGAACTGGAAATCGAATTAGTGAGAAAACAGTCCACTTTAAAGTTTAAATTAACAAACATCAAACCACGCGCACTGCTGACTTTACTATTTATGCATGGAAATATGCGAAATCAACAGTCAAACAAATGCAGTTACCAAAGGGTTTACATAATAATTTGGATAAGAACGAGGAAGCTACTTTTTTTTCCTTGGCTTGCGATCCATTAGAAATGAATATACAAAGCATCGTTATAGCACTAGAAATGAATATATAAAGCATTGTTGGTCGGGACAACAAGATCATCGGGGATACCTTGCCGACAACAGGATTTCCTCTTCCATAGTGTTGTCTGATTGCTTCCTTAGTAACATTGTGTTGTCGGGACAACAAGAATGGTACCAAGTTGGTGGCGAGGGGTGTATGGCGTCTCACTAGCACGAGCGCGCAAGCTGGCGAGAAGAGTTACGACATCGTGTGCGTGTCAAATGGCTGGTGGCGAGGGTGGCAGCGGCAATGTCTAGCGATGGCGGAGGATGACGCATGGCCTGTCACGGTGTTATGGCGCGGTACAGTTCGTTGACAAGGTGGCGCGGTTGCTATGCTCCCATTGATGAGGTTGTAGCTGTAAGCAGATACAGGCAGGCCAGCGGGACACGAACACGTGTGGCAGTGAGAGCAAAGGAGTGGCGTTGAGGCCTGGAGGTGGCAAGGTGAGGTGAAGGTGGTTTTCTCAAAGGAGAAAGTGGGAAATTTAGGAAAGTGTCCGAAATTAGCAAAACTTCATATTCAAACAAATTTCAAATAAAATCAATTTTTTTTAAAAAAGAAAGGTGGTTTCAGGAACTATGCCAGAATGAAGTGGAATGCGTTGGTCGACACAGCTAGCGCGTCGATACAGATTGGCCACGCCCCCTTGTCATGGGAATATTATCCCTTTGAAGTCCCATCACAACATCAACCTGCAGTCGTGCATGCAGATGCAGGCGAAGGGCGACGCGCGGGATCTCTAGTACCATGTCCAATCGCTCCCTTTTCTTCCCGGCGAGCACAGAGAAAAGCCAGGCCGGCCACGCCATGATTCGCGAGTCAAATGTTTGGTGGACCACCAAACAAAACACACCCGCCCCCCACCGGCCACTCGCGCGAGTCTCCCTCGGGCCTGTTTGGATCAACTAGGGATTTTCGCAGTAATTTCACGCAGGAATGGTCTACTTGAAATACGGTGATCTTCGTAGAAATTTTGCAGGATCTTCGTAGAAAATGTATCAATTTCCGTAAGAACTAGGTAAAAATTCTCACCAAAACAATTCGAACCTTGCAAGAGTTCTCGAGAATTTCCTATTTCGAGACGGGGACTTAATATGCACGATAACAATACGCTGTCGTATGTTGGTACTAGTAGAGTACGTAGTAGTGTGCTGTTGGTTTATACTGGTAGTAGAGGGTTTTTCTATTTTGACTGACGTCGCTTGCTATGATTGTCATGCTCACTCTTGCTATATGAAGATGCTGTATGCATGGTATTTTAATTGCGTAGAATATACTCTTTGAAAACAACAATTTTGTGAATGAAAGCAGCATTTTACACATGCAGCTATGATGTACTGGCAAGATTTGTCCACAGCACTGTCGGCTGGCCATATCTGCCCTCGTTCCCTTGTCTTATATCCTATTTTATATTTTTTTAGAATCAAAGTTAAACACGGATAATATCGAATACCTATTTCTTTATTTCATATTTGTTCCATAAGATTTCGGATGATCGGTGGAACGAAAATTATCTGCTTCTTTACACAGAGCATTGGACAGTAGGGTGCAATTAGCGCGAACATGGATAGACTAATTATTGAGATGTTGAAGAAAGAACACTTAGTATTCTCCACCAATTTAGATGTGATAATATGTCTATATATTATCTTGTTTCTAAGTGAAGTCACAATATACTTCCTTATATCACTTAGGATACAGATATATATAGATAGATATCACTCATTCCGTATTCTGTTCTATATTTTCTTTTTTGGAGTCGGAATTGAATATAGATAGTGCTGGATATCTATTTACTTCTTTCATATTCGCTCTATAAACCTTCAATCGATCGATCAGATACAAATTATTCATTTTGTTTGCACCTCTAGTAGTGGCAAGTAAAGGAGTTTTTCTATGCTGCCTTCAAGGCTTTTTAACAAAATTTAACTGGCCCGAAAGTAAAGTCAGTTATCAGAGCGACAAGACATAAGTAAATGAGAGAATTAAAGCCTTTGCTTTCCATTCCCTTGTGCAGGTGGAAGGCAGGTAGGAAGTCAATGTGGCTCATGGCCAAAGCCATGAACTTTTGAGTAAAAGTAAAATTAATTAACAACCAGTATTAGCCACTAGTAAAACAAATTCACCTGGCACGGTACACCATAAGATCATCAAAATAATGCATGAATGCATTAAAATAAAGATTGGGCTGAAATGCAGGTGCAACCCATTCGACTAAACAAACCCTAAGGGCGTGTTTGACACGCGAAGACTTCAAATAAATTATGCAATAAGGAAAATTCCGTATTCAAAACAAAACCTAAAATTAGTGTACACGCTAATAGGCTAACAGAGTAACAGCTCTAGGTCTCAGCTCTCAACGCCCTAGGACGCCAGTTTCTCTCGTTGCCAGTAGCACCAGATCCTAAGGCCAAAACCAGCAGCTCAAGAACACAGGCGCGCTGTAGTATCTCGTCTCGATTAAACAAAGGGGACGCTAATGTTACGTCTTAATTAGTAATCAGTAGCGATCCTCGTTTCGTGCTGCATATGCTTCCGGGGCACGTACTTTGTATATTTCTCGTCATACACTTGGTGGGGTGGGTGAGTGAATCCGGAGAACGGCAAATTCTTGTATGCGTGCGTGCTTGGCATGCGTGCCCAGCAGCACCGATCAGCCGTGTGGGTCAGAATCTTATATGTACCTTGAGCAATGGTGATAGCAGCGAACTGTTGATATGTATATGGCACTGTCGTAATATTTTTTTAAATTATGACACTCTATGGGTTTGTTTTTTACGGCTTCTAAAAGCTGTTTTTGATTTTTGTTACAGTAATTAACTTTTAAACGGAGTATTTTTTTAAGATAGGGTCTACAAGTTAATTGTGGTACACGTTAAAAAACTAATATCTGTACCATCAAAAATCGCAAGCGAGTATCTCTTTTTCCGCAATCTCTGTCGTAAACAGCCAAAAAGCCATCAGCCGCAGCAAAAAACTACCAACCACAGCAAAAAAGAACATGCCCTATAGCTGTTTTTGTAAAAATGGCCTTTTTCCCGAGTTTGGAAGACGCGATAGATGATACATGTCACCTATCACGCCGCCGTAGCTCGGCAGGAGAGGAGCGGCGCAGCTTGGCGAGCGGGCGCGACAGGTCAGAAGCTGTCAAGCCGACGCAACTCGGCATCGTTAATTTGGATTTTTGCTCTAGCTTTACTTGTTAGCTAGATGCACAACACGTTGGTCATGCATTATGGGTTGCAATTGTCGCTCGGCATGACCTCTAGGGAAGCATTGACAATGTTCTTATGGACTGTGGGTGCGCCACAATCCAACAGTCGGGTTCAAAATAGGTTTGCACACTCAAGGTCAACCATCAACTTGAAGTTCCATCATGTCCTTGATTGTGTGTACGCCATGTCGGCGCAGAATGTGAAGATGATAGTCCCACTTTTAGTATTGTGCACAAAAGATTGAGGGATCTGAGATTTTACCCACACTTCAGTAGGGCCATAAGAGCCGTCAACAGGATGCATATTCACGTGATGGTGCCGAGCGACATGTGAGTTATGTACACAAATCGGCATAGTCATCAGATGGCTCGGGCCAGCGCATGAAACACGCATTCTGTTGGACACGTTGGTTGGTAACGCACATGTGTTTCTACATCCTCCGCTAGGTGACAATCCAACTCTATCAGTTCATGCATTCATGTCAATTTATATCCCTCGTTCTCATGCATGCGTCCTGTATTGTTAACGCAAGTACTACTTAGTCGACTCAGTTATCATAACCATACAGAGTATCTAGTGCCATTCAGAAACCAGCGATACCACATAGCGGAGTTTCCGAATGCCGATTGGCCCCGCAAACGCAAGGAGACGTTCAACTACCACCATTCCTTTCTATGCAACATCGTTGAATGTGCATTCGGTGTGTGGAAGATGAAATGGTGCATCCTAGAGCATATCGCGGGCTTCGATGTGGAGACCCAAAAAAGATAATTTTCGTAACAATGGCCTTGCGCAATTTCATAATAGATAGTAAGTCGCATGATGGGGATTTCAAAAATCCCTACTTGGGCCCCGATTACGTAGAATCCGAACCGAACGTCACTTCTGTTGCCGGTATACTTTTGTGAGGGGATGTAGATATTGATCATGTATATGATGCTATTGCGAACGCTCTCGTTGTGTGACATCGTTTCGACTGTTCGTAGTAAGGAAGACATGGACGTGCGTATGTTTGAATTGAACCCTTATAAGCCTAGACCGCATGTATGTCTGTATGTTTGTATATATTTGTGTACATATGCCTGTAACAAACACATGTGCTTGTCAAAGTCCGTATGAATGTATGTTTGTGTGATGTACACAATACGCTTGTGCATTGGAATTTTTTGTACGCAGGTCGATACGCTCGTTGAATCAACAAAAAGCCAAAAGCCATCAGCCCAAAAGAATAGTACGCCTTTTGCATCAGTAATTACAATTCATCAACCATAGTCAAAAGCTACTAACCGAAGCCAAAATCCACTAGGAAAAGCTAAAAAGAAGTCTTAAGCTTTTTAAGAAGCAGCTTGTAAGTAATTAGCTAGAGGACTTAATTTTCGGTGTAAAGGAGGTTTAATTTTCAGTGAAAACTCATTTTAGTAGTTTAGTTGCATCCTATTCGAGTGGTTTAATCTTGTTTCTTGGGCTCGAAGTAGCATTTGATCTAAGGTATTGTTTTTCCCCCATAAATGGGCTGCACTTTGAAAACATATATAGCTGCTGTAACTGTTGAAAAAATCCCTTAAGTACAACAAGTTTACTATGCGTAAAAAAAGTTTAATGGGGACCCCTAAAAGGGAAGAATTTTCTTGCTTCTCCTCTAATGTTGAGTGCAATAAGCAAAAGAAGTTTTAATTTGTAAATCAGGTAAGTTAAGTGGCTTGACCGGTCAGAAAGAGCTTACAGGGGAGTAACAGGAAAAGGGAAGTATGAACAGTTGAGATGTCAACAGGTTATGGACCATGATGTGATGCAACGAAACGAGGAAAAAAATAAGCATTCAATGATGCAAAGTGTCCTTGGTGGTGGTGGTTACCTGTTAGGGCACAAAAAAGTAGAAGTGAAGGAAGCTAGCTGTACATCAACAGCGTAAACAAACAAGTGCATATAAGCTAGATAAATTAAGAAAACAAAGAAGAAGAAATGTGACAAAGAAGTGTGTATAAGCTAGATAAACAATGACAAAAACTAGTTTTCAACAACTGCTACTCAATCATAGAAGCTATCACCCAGCAGAACACGAAGTGCAGGACTTGTCCATTAGTCTAGAGTAGTGAAGAGTCTGAAGACAACACGCTAAAGGCACCTTAAATTAAGGCAATAGCTACGTGCATAATGTTTGCTCAATGATTCTTGCAAGGACGGGAGATCTCAAGTTTGCACTGCAAAATCTATTCAGGACTGTTCTATAGATCTTATTCTACATGTACAGGCAACGGTTACTGAAAAATGAAATGGAGAAGCAAGAATTATTTATGCAGTACGTTGTACATAGTAACTGCATTGCACTTCAAATCCACATGATTCACACGTGCTCATGGCTTGTTCTTTCAAGTTTCAATGACATTACATCTCAAATGCATGTGCAAAGATTAGACTTTGTAAGCTGTAACATTGCACTTGATTAAGCCCCATGCTAGAGGATGAATTACACATTATTATATAATATCTTTAGAACCATCTCGATCTCCGATGATAACATCGATGACCTTAAAATTGTAATAAATCAAGGTACAAATAGTCTCAGGATCGAAGCAAGCTAGAACAACAACAAATACCAAGGAGAGGAAAGCGAAAAGTAGTCTCTGAATTGAGAAAAATGCCTGGCTTTCCTGCATACCAATACATCAGTATCATGGAACGATGTCTTCTTCACCAAAACTCTCCTCCATTTGTTGAGCTAAGTTTGCATGATAGCCTCCATGCCTTCGCTCTGCGGAAGAACTGAGAAGACGACGACGAAGAGGTCACCGAAACGGGCTCCCCGAGACGAGGAGCAAGGAACCACACTGAAGAAGAGACGGCAGGTTGCAGGAGATGGTAGCATTGACATCCTTCTCATCCTTCTTCATGTCCCAATGAATTGCTAATCGCACAAAGCACAGGCAAGTATGAGAGAGAGAGAGAGAGAAATGTTTCTGCACTATATATATGCAAATGCAGTAGATTGGAATACTAGAGGTTTTTAAACACACACAACCTAGCAAGAGCTCACATCAGGATCATCTGTGGCTGCGTACACGTGGCGCACCCATCATCTATGTGTTCACGAAGCCTAATGGATATAACTGGCTTTACATATCAATTAGTTCACTTAAAAAACTTAATTTATATGCAAAAAGGCATATAATCTATGTGTGTATAAAGCCTACGTACAGTAAACTTTGCTGATCAGTTCATTCAAAAACTCACATTATAAACAGAAGACATGCAACCTACTCATACTTGAATATTTAGGATGACTCGGTTGGTTTGCTTGCTTGCAAGCATATATGCTGTGATGCTAAAGTGAAACTGCAGGCACTGGTACAGAAGATCGACACTTTTAAAGAGAGATAAGAGAGAAGAATGTTCCCACAAGGAGCTGACCAGAGAAGGAGCTCTAGCTCATCCCACAAGGAGCTGACCAGAGAAGGAGCTCTAGCTCATCAAAGGAGAAGGTAGGGGGTCCAAAAGTGAAAAAAAAACACGTCTTTTTTCGCAAGCTCACGTGGTTCCATTCCATCTTTCCCACAGTGAAAGGAGGCAAGAAGTTTTTTTTCCTGCTGCTAGCAGTTAGCAGTGGTGACTTTTGTTTTGCCCTTCAAATCTCTGTTTCCGAACAGTGAGGAGCAATAGGCATGTGCTTTTGACCAGCACATCCACGCTGCATGCGTCGTATAAGCAACAGCCACTCACGGAATGTTGGGTTTTTGCCCAAATGTTGGGCAATTTTATAGACTGTTAAGGGTGCACCCAATTCCAACCCTATATTTGTTGGACGACGAAAAATTCGATGACTAGCAGTGGCTGGTGACCGAGGCACCGCCGACCATCGTAGGGAGGTGGTGTTTATAGGCGTTGTCGGAATGGTAGCATGGCTAAGGGGAGATGAAGAGGAGGGAGAGGTTTTATATTAGGGTTGCCACGAATACGAAGGCAATGCTATAGTACAAAGTGCTTGATTTGTTAGAAAGAAACATATAAATGATTAAATGGTGACAATCCACAAAAGTATTGAAAGATGCTAGAAAGGAAATTACAGTTGTTCAAAAGGCATGTGTTGTTGCTACTTGGTATTTTGGAAGAATAAATGTGTAAAACACATATTTTTGTCGAAACAAGGTGTAAAATACATACGTGCATCCTCCATCATTTTGTTCAAAAGGGATGGCTGGGTGAGCCGTTGGATGCAGAATCGATGATCTAGATCAACATGGACGAGATTTTGGGGGCTTTCAATTTCTCGCGAGATATTCACATTTTGTTGTCTAGATCGATCCAAGACATTCAAAGCTCGACCACTGCTAGCATTGCCAAACGACACGGCACGATGTACCTCTACCTTTCCGATGCAAAGACACAGAGGATGCACGTCTGTAAAACGCACCCCTTGTTTTCCTCTCAAAAAACTAAACTTTTTTTCATAATTTCTAGATTGCAGTTGTGATCATGCTAGATTTACATGAAAGATCAATCTTGTTAGGCCAAAGACTTCTAGACTTTTGACCGCTTTTCATCTCATGCAAATAGAAGAAAGTAAAAAATAAAAGCATAGGCTAGACTAAAATTTGCAAAAAGTGAGATTCGCTGGCCAACATGTGCGTGGTTTTTGCCCAAATATTAGGCAATTTTTTTTCACTATTGAGGGTGCACCCCATTGGAACCCTACATTTTCTAGACGGCAACAATTCGACGGTGAGTAGTGTCAGGTGGCGGAGGCACCACGACCACCACAATGGTGGCCGGCAGTGAACTAGATTAGAAGGGCGAGATGAGGTGAGAATAACAACGATGGCAGTGTGGTGATGGGTAGTGGTGTGTATATTGGTGGGAGTCGGAGTGGCGCCGGGGCAAGGGAGAGATGGAGAGGTGTAATGGGTTTTATATTAGGGTTGCTGTGAATATCAGACAATTCAATAGTCTAAATGTGTCTGATTTGTTAGAAAAACTATATAAATGGTGTCTATTCATAAAAAGTATTTAAACGTCAGAAAATAAATTGCAGAAATATAGCAATCAAGATTGCAAAAACAAGCTCGAGATGGATTCCTTGTCCTGAACAGCTAATGGCCTGCATCGCCACTTTTGCCCTCTCAACGAAACCAATGTTATGGAAACATTTTGTTGTGTTGTCATCTCACAACTTTTGTTGGATAAGAAAGCAAAAGCAGAGCGTGTGAGATGTTTCAAAGAGGAGAAATAGAAAGGAGTGAGATAATTCCCAACATAGCACTTTTCGGGTTGGCAGTGATCTGTATTTTATTCACTCCTCCATTCTCCACTGATCATGCTGGAGATAAGCATTTTAGGAGGCGTTTGATTCATGGTATCAAAATAGATGAGCTGATCTTATCTGAGACAGTATGATTCATTCGATTTGGTCAAACGACATGATACAATATCTGGGTGAAATGTTTTTCTCCAAACCACTTAGAAGAAATCATTGTGTTTAGGATAAAGTAATTTTATCCACCAAACTAAGGGGGTGATCAGAATAACGATGGCTTTTAGCTTTTCTTTGAAAAATCATCAGAGTGGCTTAAAAACATCAGAGTGAGTTGGTTTATTGAGTATAATTAAATGTAAAAAAATTTAAAAAAACAAAAACAAAAAATGAAAAAAAGTGTAAATAAATTTTTTTAAAAAAACGAAAAAAACCGAAAAAAAAATAATTTTACTGTAGCAGGTACTGTAGCTACAATACCTACTACAGTGTTTTCAGAAGCTCTTCTAAGCGGGGCCTAACTAAGGGTACGAGACAACGGACGGAACCAAACAGCCCCTTAACCTCCATAGAGAGACTCTCGGAGGGGTGAACAGGGCCAAACTGCGAAAGCCCATACAGTGGCCATGGTCCACCATGCACCACACCACAAGCTGCACAGCGTAACAGCACTTCGCCTCTGCCACCTCACGTGCAACCCGGGCCCAGCACACCCACCCACACGCATACCATGATATCGGCGGTGGGCCCACGTAGGATCCATCGAACTTCCAAGAGTAACGTTCGCGGTACATGGATCAAACAAGGCGGCGGCACCAAAAAATGGCTGCTCAATTGCCCATCCATGGAGAGCTTCGATTCCAATCAGCGTTTGCGTCCATCGAAGTGAGTCTGAAAATCTCACTTTAGCATATTTTATTTTCAAATTTGACCTTAAATGTCTTTTTTTCAAAAATAGTCTTAGTAGCTACTAAACTCCTCCAGCTCGATAGATATCTACCGTGCACGATAGGTCTACGAAGAAGGCTATTTTTGAAAAAAGACATTCTAGAACCAAATTTAAAGAAAAAAGTTTCTAGAGTGACATTTGTATGCTCAATTAGCGTCCATCCATTCGGAGGCGGACCCAACTAAGTTCATCGCTGCTCAGCGGGACATCAAAAAATTTTGGTGAAATTTGTATATATATATTGATAATTAGTTTAAATACTTCATATTTATACCGCCTAATAAATTTTAACCCACTCCCACACCTCCTAAATTTGTCTAAAAAACCACAACCCAATTGAATGTTCAAGAAAACTAACTAGAGGGAGGTGGGTAGATAGACTATTTAAAAAAAATTGCCCAAAATCGAGTTTAATATAGAATTTAAATTCAAGCAAGCAAGTGACGCACGAGCGCCAAGCGTGTCTTAGTCAGATCTTAGCAACAGGCGACGATTGGGCCATCGGGGTTGACAAGGCATGACGCACACGTCGACAATAGCGCAAGTATATCCCCATTTTCAAGTTCCATATCCCGTATTCTCGATTCAATATTTTTTTCATAATTGTTTTGTAATTTTTCTGAATTATTTGAGATATTGCCTCTACCACAAATAATTTATACTTTGATTTTTACTACTATAGACCTCTATTTTTCTATGTAGCGCTCAGTTTGGCGTTGACTTATAACTTTTTTTTACTGTAACTGACTTATTTTTTTTCTGTAACTAAGTTGGTTTATTTGACATAATTAAATTAAAAAATAGGAAAAACATGTTAACCCATCACAGACAATGCAAAGGAATACGGGAAAAAAATAAAAGGTAAAAAGCCTAAAAAAACTTTAAAAAATAGAAAAAGATGAAATTACTGAATAGTGAAAAAAGTAAAAGTCAAAAACAGAAACTAACTTTAAGCCGTTTTGAACGATGTCTATTAAATAATATTTTATATTACCTCTGAATATCCATCTCGAAATTCCAAAGTCCACTGCATCATTTATGCCTATGGTACCATCCATTCAGCGCATCCTTGTCGCCGACTCGCTGCTCCAACATGTAAAAAACAGAGCGGCTACTGTGGAGACAGACAAGGGTCGCCCCATGCGAAACAACACAGGTTGGCAAGTTCAGAGACATTATTACTAGCTAGTTCTCAAAAATAAAACAGGCACTAGCCAGCATCCATCATCAGCCGCCCGTGGGGTCTTACAAAATGCTACAGCTTGATCGGTTGATAGATAGCAGAAACTGAGACACGTCGTGCAATGAGCAAACAGTGTGCTCTTGGCTAACACAAAATTGCGAGCACAAGCAATCACAAACACAGAAGGCAACAAGCATCAATGACGATGAAAATTCGAATCAATTTCTGTCCAAAATTAGTACTCACATAACCTCAGCATCTTTCAACGCTGGCCGTAGAACAGAACAAGCTCACACCTGTAAGATGAGCCGAGGTACATAAAACAACTACTAGTATCCTCTCCACAGCAACACATGACGAGACGTTATCTTCTTCGACTTCCTCACCAGGTTAATCAACTTCCTACAGTAACACATGACAAGAGACGTTGATGTTTTTCAACTTCCTCATCAGGTTAATCAACTTCGTCACCAGGTCAAAGCACGCCAGTCAATCTTAATGTCACTCCTCAATCCAACCAGAAGAGGCCCCCTGCCGAAAGGTCGGATGGTCCATGCCTTGGGACAGAACATCACGAGAGGCATAGCATCCATGCCATAAGGGAGCGGGCGCAAACTGCAGCCCAGGGAATGCATTTCCTGGTGGCGGATTTTCAGCAGCCACTGCATCACCGTGAGAAACAGCAGCTGCAGGTGGTGAATTTTCCAGCTGTTCGCAACCGGAACCAGCTTCGGGTCTCTCTGAAGATGGTGAGTCTTCCAGCCCTTCATACTGCATACCAGCTGCATGTTTGCTTGCAGTTAGTGAATCGTTAGGCTGTCCGAGAAAGCCAGCTCCCTGTTCCTCCATAGACGGTGAGTCTTTCAACGTTCGACATTGAACTCCTGCCGCATGTTTGCTTGCGGTCGGTGAATCTTCCCGGTTTCCGCATTGAGAGTCAGGTGCGGGTCTCTCTGTAGGCGGTGAACCTTCCAGCATTCGATATTGAAGTCCTGCCGCATGTTTGCTTGCGGTCGGTGAATCTTCCAGCTTTCCGCATTGAGAGTCAGCTCCGGGTCTCTCTGTAGGCGGCGAGTCTTCCAGCATTCGATATTGAACTCCTGCCGCATGTTTGCTTGCAGTCAGTGAATCTTCCAGCTTTCCGCATTGAGAGTCAGCTGCGGGTCTCTCTGTAGGCAGTGAGTCTTCCAGCCTACAATATTGAGCACCAGCTGATGCTACCTCAACACAATCGGCAGAACCAGATGTTTGCTCTGCAGGTACACTTCCAACAAGGTTGCAGGCTTGGGGACAAGTACGGCCATGCTCTGAGATTGACACAGTTTGGATTTGTTTTTGACAATCACTTCTATCTGATGACGAAATGCTCATGTCAGATCCTGCACCCATATCTGCATGGTACTCATAGGTTGGGTCATTTCTCCCTGGGGCACCCATATGTACATGATACTCATGGGTTGGGTCATTTCTTCCTGGGGTATCATAGTTGCAAGGTTGCCGTGATCGGCCATTGGTATCTGTCCAGTAGTCCCCTGGAGAACTAGTAGCATCATAGTATGTGTCAGCCAACAACATTTCTAAAACAGAGGCTTTTGCTGGTCTCTCTCCTTGCTTTTCTTCGTCATGGTGGATGTTTGCATCCCCCTCATTACCCAATTCTACATTCCCTGATGCAACGTCTGCTATCTCCCTTTGTGAATCACCATAGCATAGCTTTTTGCTGGAGAGGTGCCCCGTTGTTCTAGCAATCTCAGTATGTTTCCAAGCCCAATCACTACGGCTCCATAGAGAAAGAGGAGGAGGCGACAGATTCCATTGTTCCATCAGCTTGTTATCAGCATCAAGTGATCCAGGCAAATAGAATGACTACAATTTTCCAAAAGAAACGGTCAGGAGCAAAATTCTATCACCATTCTGAAGATAAGATATGCGAGTGCTTAAGGAGACTACTCTCCAGACGTACCTTTCCAGAGAGCTGATTAGAATCCTCCCATATTAGCTCATACGGTGGGTATTTTGTATCCAACCTACCCAACATCAAGTATGGAATTGTGTTAGAGATTAATGACAACCAAAAAGATATATGAGGAGATAGAGAGAGAGGGAGTACCTTTCAGTTTCCTTGGGAACAATAAGAATTATCAGCTTTGGCTTGAAAGTTAGGGCTTTGTTGATGAATTGGTTTGCGAGAGAAGCTTTAAACCCAAAAGGAGGATTCAGCCCCATGATCTGTGGATAACAACAATCACAGAATATAAAAAAACTGGGAATTTCTCCGCTACAATAGATGAGAGCAAAATAGCAGATGAGTGGCTGTGACTATACCAATCGGCATCCTGTGGGTAATTCATCTGGTTGAACTGTCATCCAGTCTCGTCTCTCAAAATTGAAATCATTCTAGAGAATAGATATAATGCTATATCAGTCAGCTATGCTAAAACACTTTAACAGGTCAAAATTTGCAAAGGGGGTAGCAAAAGAGATCAGGTGCCTGTTCAGGCCCCAATATTTGTACCTCTAATCTGATGTATCTTACTAAAATTTAACTATGTCACACATGGTTGTTTGTTCAATATTAAATAAACTATTAAACAAAAAAAGGGTTGTAGATCCTTTTAGAAATTTGAGAAAAATGCAAGTGCTACCTTTGGCTGAATGAGATCATAATTTTTATAGAAGCAATTTTTTTCAGAAGCTTCGAGCTTTTCCTTCAATAATAAGCTAAAATCATTCGAACCACAGCAAAAGTCAACAACCTAAAAAGGATAAGAATAAATAGAATGTGTAAGGTTCATGAATCATCATAAGAGGCATCTGTTGATCATATAATGTGGTTAATTTTGAATCTGAACCCAAAAAAAAGTGGCACAGTGAATATTCAGAGATCACATAGAAAAATGAACACAAGGGTTAGAAATCTAGCATTAAGTTGATAGCTCCATCAGCATTGCAATCATCATCGCAAAGACGAGTTAAAACAAGACATTTAGAAAACAAATTTCTGCTATCAACTTTTTTTAGTGAAACGTGTGTGGAGATTTAATCCAAGTATGGGAAATAGAAGCTTTATCCAAGGATAATGCCAGAAATGCAGAACTGACAGTCCAAGCAGGTGATAGCATGGAACTCCATCATATTGCATTACTACAAACATGTAGAATATGCTAGGGTGAATCTACCAAATCAAAAGAATCAGCTGATCATTGTTCTTGCAAACAAATATAATATCTAATTCCTCAATAGGAGATTAGCGCAAATAATTGAAAGAACAGCACATGCAACAAGATTTTTGCCTCTCTTCTTTTGTGTCAATTGGTCCCTCCCAGTACCCTGCTAGGAACCATTCTGGTTTTACTTCTCTGAACCCTGAAATAGGCTGTTACTATGAGGTGGACTGTGGACTGGAAATTGCATAGTTCCCCTGAGCTAAAATATTGAGCTAATTTACTCGATATTACCGGAGGCATAACCTTGTAACTGAGATGTCTAAGCTTGTCATGGATAGAGCATACCAGTACAATAACACTAGTATCAAATAATTTGCCTGATCAAATAAACAAAGCAACAGATTTTATGCAGATACATGACACAAGAAAAAATCAAGAGTTATAATATGGCACATTGCTTATGGACATCAACAAAGGCCAGATTTGCATTACGAAACCAGAGCAGACATTTACCGTGTCACCACTTTGAATATACCACTGTAGCTTATCTACAATCTGCACAAATTCACCGAAGTTACATCAGTTACCAAAAAGGAGAATGCATTGAGCAAAGGGAAGCAGACTACAGTATTTGAAGAAGTTCTACACAACCATAACCCACAGATAAGAAGGATAAACAGTAATGTTTTCAGTCCCAAGAAAGACAAACGAAAAGAAATCAGCATCAGTGATACTGAGATTGAAGAGTAACAACTAGTTTGTATTGACCAATCCTGGTACAAAACCAAATAGATCTACCTTGGGTTTATCAAGCATTCTGCTTATAACCAACATAAATAAAAAAGGTCTAGGATCATCTAGGAACATTTCAATTAGTTACACCAAAAACCAAATGCAACCAAATACTACTCATGATAGTGATGCAATGGATATGGATATAACCAAATTATCTGATGACATAGGGCCTGTTCTTTTTGGCTGCAGCTGGTGACTTTTGGCTGCGGCTGATGGCTTTTTGGCTGTTTGCGACAGAGATTGCGGAAAGAGAGATACTTGCTTGCGATTTTTGATAATACAGATATTAGTTTTTTAACGTGTACTACAATTAACTTGTAGACCCTATCTTAAAAAAATACTTCGTTTAAAAGTTAGTTACTGTAGCAAAAGCTAAAAGCGGCTTTTAGAAGCCGCAAAGAACAGGCCCATAGACAATTGAATAAGAAATATTTTACAAACAAATTTTTTTGTTCATATTCAAGGCTTAGTATTTTAATACAACAAAATGAAATATGTGCTGTTATGATACTTTCATTATTGACAGAATAGGACATTTGGGGGTAAGAGATAGATATCTAGAGAGAGGGGGCAAGAAGATTTGAGGGGGAAAGACCTAATTTGTTCTTACTTAATTCCAAAGCAATGCTACATCTTCTTTAATTAGAGGGAGGCCTTCAATACAAGAGAAGGAACTACTGCATAATGATAACCATCTAATAAACTGAGTCTTATCTAAGTCTTCAACAACTGCAGCTGCCAAGGGCAACAGTAACCGCGCTACAGTAATGCTGTCGGCTGCTGCGTTTTGCGATGTGCAGATAGAAATTGAAATATGAATTTCATTGGCACAGAAAATATTTGCCTAAATTTGCTTGTTCTGCAATTTGCGGTCCAACCCTTCAATGTTACAAAATCATGTGCAATTTCATTGAATTTGTCATCTATAAATTAAAATGTGCAAGTTATTTTCACAAGATAATGAACTTAGCAATTGGCAGTAAATTCAATTGACACTATCCGACCATATCAAAACATTCTATGGCAATTTGCACGTGCAGTTGTGCGTAAATTGCAAACCTATCCCCCCCCCCCCCAAAAAAACTTAAAAAGGAAACTGGGGATATTTGTAAATTTTCATGTCAGAACACTATTGGGATTTGGGAAGTGGCAGCCTGACAGCTTGCTACCAAAAGGATAGTAAAAAGAAGATAATCGGTACAACAAGAAAAAACTAGTCACATTTTCAATGATGTGCACACCTACCTGCTCGAGTTTGTCTAGTTTGGTGAAGTGACGCCCATAAGATGTGTAGCGCATGCCACGAAGAAATGGTGCAAGATAGATATTCAGCTTGTTCTGCAGATAATAGTTCACGATATCATGTATATTGTGATTGTGTCCTTGCGATTTCAAAGAATAAATTACAATCATGTTACTAGCATATATCATTATGCACAATCAAAGGATATTTTTCTAGTATCTGACGTTGTAGTCGGCTTATCTCAATGTTTTAGTAAAAAATAAGAATGAAACAAAAGAGTATGTTAGCATGTGGATGCCATCTATCTACTATTTATTTCTAAAATAAACAAATCGTATTTGTCTGAAACAACCAGAAAGTGAGTTTCATCATTGTTATGTACCTTCCACTTTGCAAGTAGGAAAAGATCACTAGGTGCACATACAGCTTTGGCATCTTCTATGGTTGCACCATTTTCTAACATATGAAGAGCAGTTTTAATAGCCTGCAAGGAAAACACGTAAGAATAAACCAAATTCATGGCAGCACTTCTAAGAAAGTGCAGCAGGGTACCTCAACAGATCTTTCCACCTTTCCCAATGTAATTTTATCATTATTCTTCCAAACTGGAGTGTATGTAGATGAAACCACTAGCTTTTTCTGTACATCCTCAATAGATATATCTGATGACACTTTCTGTGCAAACTCGTGAATTCTGAATTGAACGATAGTCTCAGTGCTTCCAGGTTATGATAAGAAAAAAATACAGTAATATCAAAAAGTGCAACTTAAACAAATACTGGACACAACATAATGCAAAGGTAGCACTGCCTGCACTCCTCAAAATATTTGATTTGATATGATAAGTGGCCCATAAACAATTAGAAACAAAGTAAATACGATGATTATATTATTTTTCTTTTATTTTTGTTATACACATCAGCACATGCTGTGTGGTTCTATTATTCTATCTTTGTTGAAGATAACAAGATACAGAAACTTTCCAGTTCATTAAAAAAGCATTCTACAACAAATCCAGGTACTTTGAATTCAGCCGTTTCGCTCATTCACACTGGATGCTAATCTTGTCAGAAACGACACCTTTTTTTCCCCAACTGTTTCTGTATATTTTCAGGATGGCATCCAGCGACTCTTAGCTTTTCTCAATGTCGTCCACTACCTTTATAACTGAACCTAAAAATCCCAAAGCATATTAAAGAAAAACTGCAAAAGAAATTTAGCACTACCTCCATTCCCAAATGTAAGTCATTGATTTTTCATGCCCTCCAACACACAACTTTGACCATTCATTCTTTTAGCAAAATTTATCACTAAATAATACAAGCATACAATTTTCTGAAAGTATTTTTACATCAATTGTAATAAAGTTGTTTTTATGTGGCAAGTGTATATGTTGTCATAAATATTTACAATCAAACTTGACTTCGTAATGGAGTACATCTAAAGGCCATAAACAACTGAAAAAAGGAAAGCAGAAGTAAATTGAGGTATAGATTTACCTCCTCTCGGTGTTTATGTCAATCTCGGGGAATGAGCTAAGGGGGATTGTTGACATAACTACTGGTTTTTCTCCAGACACAGGCCTATGGGAACAAGGTTTTGTACCTCCAGACAAAGGTACTTTCCTCCTTTTAGCTATAAAATTGCTTAAGGAAGAACGATTCATTGTACCAAAAGATCTTTTGACACTGGACAATGGAACAATGGGACGTTCACACTCCTCAAGAAGTCGTATCTTAGTTCTTGTTTTGTTCAGTCCATTTACATTGAAGGGTTTTCTGGTGACAGCAAGATCATCAGGAAATTTAATATGATCCCTTGGAGGAGTTCTAAGTTTTGGATCAATATCATGCTTCCTGGCCAAAGAAAAAGATCTAGTCAGAAATATGTAGGTGAACAATCAGCAGAACTAATTAACGGCAGGAAACAAAACTTACAAGCAATATATTAAGATGCGATTGTTGGGAAGAAGGCTGTCCCATGCCCTTTGGAAAAGACAAATGCCATTCTCGATGAAGTCATCAAAGGTGATTTTCCTATGGACAGGTATATACATACTAGTATGATCTAATATAAAGTAATAAATAGCAACTGACAAAGAATGCTAACTACCCTGGCAAAAATACGAACAATGGAAACAAGTCCTTAATACCTTGGCAAACATCTTCTGTGATATGACTTGGGACACCGCCGGCAGACAGCAAATTGCAGCTCCTTAACCTCCTTGTTTTCACCATACTTGCAAACATCACATCTATGGAGTGGGCAAGCAAATTTCGCCCCATTGGCTATCTTTACCGTATACTCAGTTGCCTTGGCTTCATTTTCAGGGAAGAGCAACTGTGCAACACATTTAGCATGATAAAAGTGACCACAACTTGCAGACGCACATGGAAATACCTAAAAGAAATAATAATGTTAGACCAAAAAAAACTTCAAAAATCATCTCAGGAGGACAATAAGTAAGTGGACAATTAGTATGTTCAAAATTTTCTTAAGAACAATATTAGGTAAAAGGGATTAACCTCAGGAGGATCTGTTTTAGCTGAACCCAACCTTCGACAAGCAAAACATTGATATCTTTCATGCTCACAATTCTTGCACAGAAAAACTTTCATTGCCTGTAGATGTGTAAAAGTTCATCAAAAGATGCCTAGAATAGGAAGAACACTAAAAAAAGTTTCATTCACGAGTAGGAGGGTCAGTATAGATACATCAAACTGAACCCTGGTGTAGCCCAAGGTTTGACAATCTTCACCAGCATCCTTCGTCGCATGAAACGACCGCAGACACTTGCCTACACAGCTGCAAGTGGTTTAGCAGAAGCCCACCTCACAAATGAGAAACCACGGAAGAATATATAAAAAAGAAGATTATTTTACATGAAAACACTAATGATGATAGTAGAGGTTCTATGATAGAATGGAGAGTACAGAAGTTACATCACACATAAATGTAATGTGTGTTAAAAAATAAAAGATAATTACAGATTTAGTGGGGCCAAATACACAGAAGAAATACATTTGAAGTAACAAGAAATACATATGGGTTGCAACAAAGAACTTCCAGGAAATCATGGTTCAGCCAACAGAAGGAAGTGTACGCAAAACAAAAAGTGCAGAATAGACAGTCTAGAAGGGGGTAAGCATAACAAATTACTCCAGGTGAGCACAAAGTGGAATAAACCATGTAATTCTCATGCACATAAGTACATAACCAAGCATGTTTAAAGTACCACCATTCTTCTTGGGCTTCCATGTGCAGGAACTTCAAAGCAAGGTTGCCAATGAAGTGGCCAAACCCATGACACAAAAAAGCAGGCAACTTAGAGGCCAAGGTGTGTTCTATCCTGGCAGGAAATGCTTAATGACCGACTTACATGTTGGGAGGAAGGTTCAGGTTTTCCTGGATGCAGGAACTAAAACTGATGCTTTATTTACAATTTGTTCAGAGCAGATAAAAGAGTAAACAAATGGACACACACCTTGCAATTTCCCCACCGTTATCGCATAAAGCACAAATCAAATCAATATTGGCAGAACTATCTATATCGGCATTCTCAGCCATATCCTTGTAGTCAACAATTCCAAAGTTCTTGTTTCACTTTTAGGCCTTCATAAAACCTGTTTAACCATGAAAACAATATTTGCTCAGCACCATTATTGAACCTTACAAGTGTATTTTTGGCAGAAATATATTCTACTTATTTCACACAAATAGTTCCAGATGAAATAGTATAATGTTGTAAACTAGAAAAAGATGCTTTGCCCCTCTTCAGATAAAAAAATGACTACAAAAATAATCTATTTATTCTATATTGTTGTTTACCATTTGGCAGGTTTTTTGCTGGCAGCAACTCCAAAAATGAAGAGCATAATATTCAAAGAAACATTAATAAAGCATATTCTACTAGTGGTGGTATGGGTGCCTGTTAAACCTAACAAATTAACAACCATAATACGAAAATCACCATTGCCTGGCAAAAATAAGTGGTACAGAGAGCCCCAACCACAAATACGTGACTTTAGCTGCTCGCAGACAATAAACCTCCGCTGACTAGCAAGCAGAAGTATAAATTTAAACAAGAGATCCCCACAAGACAATGACCGCCTAATTGTTATACAGATAGGCTTGAAATCCTGAATGAGCATGCAGGGCACAAGGCATTAGCAATTTCTTGTTCATGGGACTGACTCTTCTTCTTTAGCAGCAGCAATTTCTTGTTCATGGGACTGACTCTTCTTCTTTAGCAAGCAGTCACCTAGAGAGAACAGCTGATTCAGTTTCTCTAGAAATCAATAGTCGTGTTTAGGTTGAGCTAGGGGACGCGCCGGCGTGCCGCCTTGGGAAGCACACAAGTGCTAACAGGGTAGCCTTGAGGTGGAGAGGGCGACGGACACGCAGGGCCAGGGGCAGCAACCCGCCGCAGAGTGAGGAGAGCACCAAGGAGCTGGTGGAAGCGGATGGGCAATATGTCAGATACGTTCATACTAGCACTAAAGCACCGGAGCTTAGGCGAGAGTAGTACTAGTGTAACACTCCGGCTCTACACAGGGCTCAGGATGCTACCACTACACACTGACCAACTCAAATAGACGATGCTAATAAAGATTTTGGTAGCACCTTCCCTGTTTATACGACTACCAAACAGGGAGCAATCAACACATGAGTATAAAATAATTGCAATAAACTAACTAGCTCCATATTGCAAACAACTATATTATAAACTGAACTATAAGCTACAAAACCATGGAGGCCCTCCACCACGGCTCACAGATATGCTAAACCAAATGGCGAGCCACAAAAGATTTAATGTACGGGATTTGTATTAACAGGAGAAACCCGCTCTCCATTTCAAGCAAAAGGAGACAGGCCGCTTCCCATGCAACCTTTAACGTTTCCGAAACATACTCTAACCAAGAATAAACAGAAATATCTTAACAAGAGATTAAATATAACGCTCAGTGGGCGACTAAGCTGTTATTTCACAAGTGCAGTGCAAAAAGACTATGCCCATGCATACATACCGTCAACCTGGATCACCCTAAAAAAACAACAAAGTAAGAGTGAGTCCAAAAACTCAGTAGACACATGATAAAACAGTAACATCAATTTAGCAATTCAATCAATTCCATGACTGTAAGCTGTAAACAAATTCTACGACTGTAAGCTATAAATCAAATCCATGACTGTAAATTGTAATCAAAATTTACGACTATAGGTTGTAAATCAAAATCTCTGTAACTATATCACTATCTATATCACTTTCATGCAATACAATGTATCTGCAACAGTAGCTTATACCGGTATAGTAGAGTGTCCACCCGTCGATGGACCACTCATTTGCCCCGTCCTCTTTCAACGGGGTTTCAACCTCCACCTCCGTGGAGTCCTACCGAAGTAGGCCATGTTTTTCTGTGTATGAGTGCAATGCATAATGCACATGCTTCTAATATTGGTATTTAATCATAAGCCGTACTCATCATTGTATGATTAGCTCGTAATCATGTACCTCATCTCATAAATACTATAAATCGTGGCATGGAAACATGAATAGCAAAAATTAACCACAATTCACAGTTCTACCATGCACTTTCCTATTAACCTAGCGGACAATGAACCGACACCTGAACAAGCAATACCCACTTCAATTCATCGCCAACGCGATATACACATACGAGCAAACGATATCATTCTTACGCATAAACCCAACATAGCCGATCTCTCTCTCATCGGACACCTTCCCGTTGTCCCGGTGCTCGATCGACCCAAGCATTTAGCGATTTCGTTATTTATACTCATGGATCGGATTTTTATATGCGTAATCTCTCTTCGCTCACTATTGGCCCGAAAAGATAAACCAACTACTCTTTCCCTCTTCCAATCTCTCTATTCGCTACTCTCCTTCATTCTCTCTTCAATTAGTTATGCTAATTGATCTTACGCTAATTTATCTACTACCAGTACATGCATGGTCTGCACGACCAACACAAGCGTGCACTACACCACATACCACCAATCTCACCATCCATGCATTCATACATGATGAGGATATAATAATTCTTTTATTTATTACGTCATCATATTCTCCGAATATACTTCTTAACGATAAGAGAGAAATTTTATAAAGTAGTCATAAATCTCACTGTGACTACTCCATAAGTTCTGCTACGACTATCTAGTCGTAAGTTCTACTACGACCACCTAGTCATAAGATCTACTGCGGCTACTTGGTTGTGAGTCCTATTACGACGATATGATTGTTCTTCAATTTACGACTAATCTACTCTCGCAGTAGGGTAGCCTGACAAGGCAGTTAAGACGTACGTTTATACTCCATAACCACACACAATCTTACCCACATCTCTTTGAAAACAACTATCCTACGGCGAACTGCTGCCCACATCTCTCTGACGATAACCGTCGTCTAACTGTTAACTCCCGAAGTGTCAAGATGCCTTCTGACAAGAAGCAACCGCCGCCAATTCGCCGGCAATATAAAGGACAAATCTTGAGAAGAGAGGGAGAGGGCTGAGGGAGAGATAGGTCCCGATAAGGAGCAATCAGTTCTGTAAGCAATGTAATTCCTTGCACTGTCTACGCTTGTAAGCTTTTCCTCAGCAATAATAGCACAGGACATAGGGTTATTATTCTCTCAAGCGAAGGCCGAACCTGGATAAAATTCTCGTGTCTTCACTCTGCATGATCATACAAGAGCCTTGAGCACTTTCCTCCGAATCCAAGAAATCATATGTAATATCGATACTAAAACATCGACAATACAGCTATACCGATTATTCCTCCCCTCATTATTCCCATACGCTAATGGTTGTTTACTCAAAGCAGTCGCTAATTAGCCCGGCCAGCATCAATCCTAACACTCAGCATATTACTTATGTGAGAATCAATGAACAGGCAAGGGGAAGGTTTTCGAGGCATTACCCTACCCCCAAACAACTGGATCGGGGCTCTACCTATCATTCCTTGGCCGGATCTGATGAATCCGATGCCGGATCAGACTTCCCTTCTCTCTTTTTTTCCCTTCTCTTTTTTCCTTCCTTTCTTTCCTCCTCTACTTCTTTTCCTTTCTTCTCTCTGTTACTTTTTCTTCCATGATCAGCTCCCTCTCCTTTCTTCTCTTCCTCCCCTTCCTCTCCCCTTCCCAGTCAGCCAGCTTCCCCCCTGCCCTCCTTCGGCTGGCCGGCCCCTCTCCCATCACAGCCAGCTCCCAGCTCTCCCCTTGCCTCCTTGTGCAGCGAGCAGCTGGGCGAAGCAGGGGAGTGGCGACGGGCTGCGGGGCGGAAGAGTGGCGGTGCCGACGGCCTGGCGATGGGGTAGCACGAGGGAGAATGGGTGACGGCAAGGCGCGCATAGGGAGGCAACGGCCAGGTGAGCACGGGGGAGAAGAGAAAATCGGTTTTTGCTTCCCCCTCTAGCTCTCTCTCTCTCTTTTAAGGAGCATGGTGTGGGCCGGGCTAGGCCGAGCCGGCCCAAGTATTACAACTAGACAAGAGATAGGTTCTTTTTAGCTTTGGCTTTGGCTTTGCCTTTGGTTTACCACTTCCTACTACAGCAAATAGATTTTAAACGGTGTGTCTTTTCAAGACAAGATCTACAGGTAGATTGTAGTATGCACTGTACCGAGTTCAACTATACTAACCAAAATCACATACGACTGTTTCCCTCTGCATACTGTCTCTCGCGAATAGCCAGAATTCAAAAACCATAAGCCAAAACCCAAAGTCACAACCCAAAAGAATCCACTCAAGAATTTATAGACATTTTTTATCCATGAGAAATCTCCTTCCATGTGTAGAGCGGTACGGGATAAAAAAACTACCCAGATCATTTCAAAATGAACAAATAGATCAAGAATCCACCCTTGTGGGCATCCCCTGTGTTGTGCCCTTTTCAAGCAGACAGAAGAGTCAAAAGAAAGGAAAGTTGGGTAAAAAACTTATTTACTCATGTTAGGCGAGTAAAAAAAGAAGATACAACACAAAGGAAGGAGAATGAATATTTGGTTTGCATGATTACGTTCTTCTTAAAGTTGCAGAAGAACAGAGAGTGAAATCATTTAAGTCATGGCTTAATGACAAACTTGCCATGCAAATTTTACGAAAACTTATGATTTGTGAGCCCCGGCTAATATACTTTTTGTCTTTCCTTTTCCCCTTCCTTGCTTTCCCATGTGTCCCTCTACTTTCTATCTACCATCAACAAAACATGGCATAACATTACAAAAGCGCTCATCAGACTAACTGTATGGCCAAAATTGAACAGGCAAATGCACGAACCAAAACCCACACCCCAAAATTGAGGAAATCTACCGAAACCGCGAAATTTATTTGAGACAAAAAAAAAAACGCTTATAATTGAAAAGATGTAGGCCTGTTTGGTTGAAAGCCAAAGATGTCACAATTTGCCACTAGTCCTTCAGGCAAGTTTGACCAACTTAGGCTAGTGTGCGGTTCCTAGCCACAAGTTAGACATGCAAATCTTTTTTCAGCTGGGTCCAACACGTCGTAGACACAATAAAGTTGCGGCAAGATGTTGTGGTAAGATTCTATTAGACAAGCTAAGTTGTGGCTCCAATTTTCTTGGCCACAACTTTGGCAAGTTAGACAAAAAAAAATTGGCAAACGGCCATGAACCAAACATGATAGTAATTACTTGCGCTCACATCCGCACCAGCTTCCTTGACGCAATTGACGATATACCGCATGCATGATGGAAAAATAGGGAGAGAGAGAGGCGCTCAAAATCATGCAGGCATGCCCACATTTGCGCACGGAGAGTGGATAGCCACTTGGGCAGTCACGACCTTCCGATTTCCCCCAGTTTCTTATCGAAACTTAAATGCAGCCTCAGTTTGTTACGGAGTACTAGTAGTGCATGGGTGTTACTCCTACTACGCACGACCACCAAACTCCTGAGCATTACGAGAGAAGTTTTTTGAAAAGAAAAAAATAGCGTTTAGCAACCGCTACTGTTTGAGACAAAACATGGGAGGGAACGAGAGTGAGGGAGGAGTCACTGGCAAGGCGACGGATCGGTGGTAAGGTGCGGGGGATGCAGTAGAACTCGATCGGGTAAACGCACCACCGGGAAGCCGCCGCCCGCCCCCGTTGCTGAATGTCCGGAAGCGGAGGCGGCAGAAATTCGAAATCAGCGAAAAAAATCCAAGCACGCGGCGAACGGCGATGGTGAGTACCAGCGTCGCGGAGGCTTCCTCGCGATTCCGTGCCCTCGCCGCTGAACTCCCGAATGAAGCAAACCTCGCATATTTGAGCCAAACTATCGCATTAAACCAGAAGGACGCAGCGGTTAAGCTCCGTAGCATGCGTACCACACCAAGCAAAGGGATACAAACACACGCAAAAAAAATCTAAACCTTAATCACGAATATACACGATCATAGACAATGCCACTAACGAACCAAATCAAAATACTACGCAGCCGAACCAAAAAAATACCACCAAAAGCACGCCCACAAACCCCAAAAACAACCGCGAAAATGCACCAAAAATGCCGTAAAACGCAAGCATTCCCCCACTAATTTCTCCCCGGAAGCGCCTCAACCAGACGGGTAGAACCCCAAAATTTGCAACGAACCGATCGCGCCTGGTTCAACGAGCACGCGTACCTCACGGAGTAGCGCGATTGGAGCAGCCGGACGCCTAGCTTCGCAGCGCAAAACCACCTAGGGTTTTGATCCCCGAGAGCAAAATACCCTCCTCCCGCACAAAACCCACACGAGCAAAACCACACGAACTTATTCTCTCTTTTTTTTCTTAGATGAAAAATGCACACGCGCTTTGAACAGGAGAGAAGTGGGAGAGAACCATGGAGCGGCCAGGGTACTCACGTCCAGTTTTATGCTCACCTCTCTCCAACCAACAACACATAATCCTCTATCGCTCTCCTTAACAGGTCACTGAACTTTGGGACCCACCTTACTTGGGCCCATTATACGTGAGAGGAGTGAGCAATAGAATGGTGCGATGCGGAAGGCGTTTTATGGGGGACCACTTGTCAGCCAGGTTGGAGTGGACTCAAGGACTGCGCTCTCGCGAGGATGCACGCGATCTAGGCCGTAGACTAGCTCAGCCTTTGGGGGCTAGAATTATTATGGGCCATCGGATTATGATAACTTTTGACGTGATTGGTACTTGGGGACGGCTCTGGCACATGCTGCGGGTTCGCCGGTTTGCACCAGGGTCCGTTCCGGTGAAAGCAATGGACGGTGAGGATTCGATCCGACAGTGCAGATGGGAGACGCAGAATGACTGCCTCACGTAGAGGCTCTGAGTCTGTTCTTTTCGGTTTCTCAAAATAGTTTTTGATTTTTGCTATAGTATCTAACTTTGAAACGGAATATTTTTTTAAGATAGAGTCTACAAGTTAATTATAGTACACGTTAAAAGCCCAACATCTGTACTATCCAAAATCGTAAGCGAGTATCTCTCTCCGTAATCTGTATCGCAAACAGCTAAAATTCAAAAATTTCAGCCAAAAGTTATAAACCGCAGACAAAAAGAACAGGCCCTTTTACTGCTGTTGCTTTTTTATCGCGCAGGGCTCTTGCTTTGGAGAAAGAGACAACATATTTCTTGGCTCATGCAACGGCCAAATCGGAAAAAATTCCGGAGCGCCTCATCCCACGGTGGTGGACACGAACAGACGCTGACGATGGTGTACAAGCCGTCATTGCCCTCTTGGTTGTCTCAACCTTGAAGCTATCTCGAGCCTCTTCATAACGAATCTCTCTACCCTGACACCGACGCTATTGAATCCTATCCTCATCGGTGGATCTCACCACCTAAACCCTAGCACCACCGAATCCCATCTACCTCGGCATCCTCATCAGGAGATATCGCCACCCAACCCCAACGATGTCGAATCTCATCGTCCCGGACATTCTCGTTGACAAATCTAGCCACCCTAAACCCCACGCTGTCGGATCCACCATTGTACTCTCCATGCAAGGCGTGCTCCTCTCCCTGTCGTCAGGTATGCTCCTCTCCATTCTCTCCGGTTATCATGTCGTCGCATGTACGCTACCTCCTCTCTATTCGTCCACACCGCCACCGCCTCTGCCGGCGAGGACAAGGTGTCCTCCTCGCTAGCGTTGTGTACACCAACTTGCTTGTCATTCCATTGGGAACGGGCTAGGTACAAAGATCACAATTTATTAGATCGAAAGCTTTATTAGTACGATTGGATGAAGGGAAAAAAAGGAGACGCACATGTCAGCCTAATTGGCACACATGGCACAAGGTATCTGTGGAAAGTTTATTACATGAAATATAGAAAATACTAGCAAGATGTGATAAAGCTTGGTTGTCGAGATGTCCAAGATGACAATGCCACACTGTAGAGGATGGAGTTGTAATGGAGAAGGCGCAAGGAGCAAGAGGCGGCCAGTGAAGGGGGTAGAGGTCACCACGACTACTGCACCTTATGATCACGTTCTTGGTTTGAAGATCCTTTACAAAAAGGCCATAAGAGTCAAATTCAACAGAACAATGGTTATCTAAAGTGAACTGATGAACAGAAATAAGATTTTTAATAAGAGATTGTCACAATAACATTGTTCAACTGAAAAGAATGATGAGGAAAATTGAGAGAGGACATGTCGTTATGGGTGATTGGAAAATAAGACCCATTGCCGACAATAGCATATGGAGATACAGCGGAAGGGATACAAGAGAAAGAAGAGAGATTACCATGTTTCGATGTTGTGTGTGTGGACACCTCGGAGTCCATGTATCACTCAGAAGATGGTGGCAGCAGCGTCATGGTATTGAATGCATGCATCAGCTAGTTTTGGTCCCCAGACAAAGGCGAAGCGAAGGAGGGCGATGCAAGCATGTACGCCGGAGCATCGGTTTGCACAGGTGGCGGGATGGTGGCGGTGAAGGCGCCGAGCGTATGTGGGCCGAGGAGGCCCAGGTTGGTGGACCGGGGTGCTTGTTCAGGCCATATCTAGATGGACCCCGCCCACGGGTTTTGGAGCGACAACCAAGGAATGGAACCCTTATCCTGGTTGTTGCGGCGACGGTTGTAGTTGGATTAGTTGCTGTCGTCATTATTGTGGTTGGAGTTGGTGTTGCAGGATTGTCTGCTGTAGGCGGAGTTGGATGAAGAATCGCCAAAGGTGCTCTTGGAATTGTTGACGATGAAGGCCGAGGGTGGCGAAGACTCAGACTGCATCATGAGTTCTTCGAGTATGAGGCGGAACATGTCTCGAGAAAGGATGGCACAGGGCGTTGCATGGACGGCAATATGCGCATATAGGCAAGGCGCAGGCTTAACCCGCGCAAGGTGTTGAGACAAGACTTTCGTCGATGATCATCGTGCCCATGGCGGTGAGCTCATCGATGAGAGCCTTCTGTTTGCGGCAGTACTCGGCCATGGACATGGAGCCCTGCATGAGCACGTATAATTGTTGCTCGAGGTAGATAGTGCGTATCTTGGCGTTATCATGGTAGAAACCTTCGATGCGCATCCAAAGGGTGTATGTGGAAGCCGAGGAGTTCATTACCATGGCGAGGAGCTCAGGTGAGATAGCACCGTACAACCAAAGAGCGGACGAGAGCGTCGAGGTGAGTCCATTGTCCGTCGGGAGCCGAAGAGGAAGACTCGCAGATGTAACAGTCGAGGGGTTACTTTTGGAGGGCGACCTTGAATAGGACGTGCTATTGGGCATAGTTGCCTGCCTGGAGGTCGAGAGATGGGGACGAGGAACTTGACGTTGGAAACACCAACCGTTGGTGCCCACAACACGGTCTTGGCTGCGACGACCAAGGCGGCAGCGTCAGAGGTATCCATTATGACGGAAGGAGAAGAAAAGGTGGAAGAAGGAGATTAAGATGTAACATATCTGATACCATAATGGTGATTGAAGAAACACACTTAGCGATTGTATGAGGAGCCGTCGACTTATGGAGTACGGGGAGACGAATCAGCTGGAAACCGAATCAGTTACATGTCAAAAATAAATGCCTAACAAATAGCAAGTTTATCTCCTTCAAGTTTATCTCCCGTCAATGGTACTTGCCGGCTAACCGGGTTAAGGCAAAAAAACAAACATACGTCGCAGCCTAAAAAAATGCAGCCAATCGGTTCCAGCACTTAAACAAGTCTATTGAACCGGCTAAGCTCACACATCTCAGATGGCTTAAGAAGTCTATTCTATGTGGCTAAATCTTCTAACCGTTTGAAACGCGAGAATTTCGCATGAATTCTAGATCAGTTTGTGCTAATTTTTCTGTGAGGCTCCTGCGTTTCAAACGGGATTTTGAACTTGCAGTTGCAACTTGTAATTGATCCTCTCCAATCTAGGAGAGATTCATCGCGTATAATTGGAGACGATATGATCGCCCGGCCCGTTGTTGGCCCAACTGGTTAAACTGACACCGTGTGCCAGCCCACAACACTAAACGGCCCCTAAGTTGCTAGCCTTACTTCCGCCCCGGCCATTGCTCTGATGAGCAACGGGCCCATTAATCTGTTGCAACTGCCCGGGCCTTAACCTCGCCGGCATCGTCTTCTCGGCGTTCTCGCACCGACCTCGCCGTCCGCAACGTCAGGCCACGCTGGCCACCGTCGATTCCGTCCATGCTGCAGCTGCCGAGCCGAAGACCACCATAACTGATACCCAATTGCACAGGTTAGCCGTTAGCCCTTCGCCGCATGTCATCTCGTCTCATTTGCAAATTGCAATCCTAATTTTCACTTACATCTCTCACCATCTCCTCTAGTAGCAGCCTCGGTAAAGCCGCAATTCGCAGGCATTTTTTACAGGCAACTAGAATACTAGATGCGTCCAATTAAGACCGGCTACTGCGTCAGAATTCATAACACTATAACAGAGAAAAATGTCCATGGTGATAAGTGAACTGCTAACCAACTTGATGCAAAATTGACTTCTTGTCTTCTTGGATGTAGTTTCTTTTTTTTTTTCATTTTCGTCGGTCTTGGATGTAGTTCTGTTGATGACTTGTTTATACGATGCCTACTCCCGTAGGAAACCAGACAGCAAGAGAGAAGCACATGTTGAAAAGCTTAGATCATTATTGAGAGGGCAAGTGGAGTTTTAGATAGTAGCAATCATCAAGTAATCTTAAGATATCACACACACATTCACATCCTGCATATTGAGTTGCATGTACCAGCCAGTTCACCTAAAAGCTTAAATTGATGAGGAAAAATAGGTAATTTATTTATACTTCAACAATCCCCCTCACGTGTAGACTTTCTCAGGCCTAAGACATGGAATAAAAGTGGGCTGCAATTATTTTTATTTAATTGCGCCAACCGGGTCTTGAACTCAAGACCTCTTGACTCTGATACCATATTTAGTTGCATGTATCAGCCAATTCACACAAAAACTTAAGCTGATGAGGAAAGATGGGTAATTCACTTATACTTCAACACTGCAAACACAAACTAACTGCATGTGGAGGACAGCGAGCTAAGCTCAGATAAGATACATTCGTGTGGAAATTTCTGCTGTTTCCACGCATTTGCCGAAGGCTCTTCATAAGCCCAAGTCCAGAGAAAGTATTGCGTCTTAATTTGCAGATTTTTCAGCTCATCACAGCATAACTGCTTCAGTGCACAAGCCATCCACTTGCATAGTTGCACTGCATGCATGCAGTTTCAGGCCACAAGGGTTCATCAGGAACTGAGAAGAGAAGGCCAACCACGCTGCTAATCTCGCATTGTCATGTAAGCAAAACATTAGACAGACAGCTCAGTGGTAAGGACAACTTTCTTTACAAAACAATTCCATACCAACTGTTAGAAATAACTTTGACATAGAGTCTGAGATACATTAGAGTTCGTCTCCATGTGTTACTCGAGTTAAAGTCAAGTTCTACTTAAAATCTAAATACATATATTAGTAGGAGAGTATTAGTTTATATATTGAGAATACATGTAATCAGTTTAATCGAGAGGAGCAAGTAAGAGAATAGAGAAATTTAAAAATTCTTCCTATTTCTTTTATTTTATTTGTGATGTGTGCATTTTTTTCTTAAGATAAACTTAGCAATTAGTATAAAAGCATAGACGAGAGCCAAATTGTAGAAAAAATTGTCTCGGCGATTTCCGTTTCGCACTCATCTCGAAAGGCGCTCCCAAAGCCTTTGCGCACACGTCTCTCCGTTCGTCCAGCGGCAGGGGCGATTTTTTACTGTAGTACCTGCTACAGTAAAATTTTATTTTTAGTTTTTCCATTTTTTTAAAATTTACTTATACTTTTTTTCGTTTTTTGTTTTCGATTTTTTTTACATTTTTCTATATTTAATTATACTCAATAAACCAACTCAGTTACAGTGTTTTTTTAATCAGCTACAGTATTTTTTCAGCAAAAATCAAAAGCTATCACTATTTCGATCACCACGCACGGCGTCCCCTCTCGTGCAGCTCTACCGAGGAAAAAACATGCGCGGCACGTCCTCGCGTAGCCGAGCCAAGTCCGATGCAAAAGAAAGGCAACAGAGAGGGGACAAGACAAGAAACAAGGACGAGATCTTTTCTTGTGCAACTGTCCCAACACAAGTCAAAGAAGGCAGGAGGGAGATAAGAAGCAAGCTAGAGATACTGCTTCTCTGTCCTTCTATTGTTCTTTGATCAAGCGTGAGAAGGAAGTCGGGTCTGACTTTGTCTACTGAATCCAAGCCGAGACGGAAACAAGTAATACTTCGACTTGGAAACGGCTGACTTCGATTCGTTCGGATGACCGCATAAAAGGAGACACAACGCGAGGGAAGAAACAACAAGCGGCAATCACATCAACAGCAAAGAAAAATTTCCGAGCTAGATATGATCAAAGTTACGAAGCGTGTTTATTCTCTAGGTCCCCTTATCTAAAAGTCACTTCAAGGCAACCTAAATTTTTTATCTGTGCCTAAGATCATGTTGTGTTCTTCAAGAAGTGGTATCGGCGACAAGATATCATCCAGTATGATGGTGAAGGCGAGTTCCACTGTCTTGCTGTATTATCCAATGCCCACGACGAGCAATTATACAACATGGACAATCAAGATAAATGTGTATATAAGGACTCAAGGGATGTGGGACGCTATCAAGAATGGCAATGTTGACATGCTTAAGGATCAGATAGCATTGGTGGCCATCTATCAGAGTATCTCAAAGAAAACGCTCTTCCTACTGGCCGAAAAAGAGGTAGCCAAAACTGCATTGGAGGCATTGAAGACAATGCATTTTGGCGCCGATCATGTGAAGAAAGCAAAAATACAAACTCTAAGGAAGCAAAAATACAAACTCTCAAGACCGAGTTCAAGGTGTGCGTATAAAGCAAACAGAGTCGATCAATGATTTTGTCGTCCGGTTGACAGTCATCGTCGATAAGATTCGAGGCCTTGGTGAGAAGGTGGAAGAATTGTACACAGTGAAAAAAATTCCTTTATACTGTTTCCTTGTAGTTTCTCATAATTACTTCGATCATAGAGTAATTTGAAGACCCAAAGACAATGACCATGGAGAAGGTCATCGGTCGTCTTAAGATGTATGAGAAACGTATCCATGATAACAGTAACAACGGCGACGAACAGGTCTTTGTTGACCCACACCGAGTGGGAGATTCGATCATCGAAGCGTGAAGGCAAGAACACTTCCAACGGTGGTGGCCGAGGCCATTAGAATCGAAAGTTTGATAAGGTAAAAGTGATGCGTTATAATTGTAATAACTATAGGCACTTTGCTTCAGAATGCCACAAGCCGGAGATGGAGAAAGTGTTTTTTGCTGAAGCGCTCAGTGATGATGAATCAATACATCTCTGATGATGATATGAGTTCAGAGCGTTGAGAAGATGTGTCGCCGTCCAAACTCAAGTAAGCAGAGTTGAGACCAAAATGTTGAGAAGATGTTTCACTGTTCTATGTCGAGTATGAGTTGGGTAAGTTATATTTGAGGCCAACTGCTTTAATGTTTTGGAATCTTTACATCTAATGGATCCGTACTAGTTGAGTTAAGTTCTTACACGTAGCTTTCATGTGGACCACTTCTTGTGGAGGCGTGATTGGTAGTTCATAATACATTGAAATTAAAACTAGAGTATATCGAACCAAGATTAGAGGGGAGATTGTTAGAAATAATTTTGACTTAGATTTCGAGATGCAGTTGTATCCGTCTCCATGTGTTACTCGAGTTGAAGTCAGTTCTAATTGAAGTCCAAATATGTATATTAGTATGAAAGTATTAGCATATATACTGAGAATGCTTGTAACCAGTTTAATCGAGACAACCAGTAAGAGAATAGAGAAATTCAGAAATTCTTTTATATTTTCTTTGTTTATTTGCAATGTGTACGTTTTCTTCTAAGGCAAACGCAACACCAAGTACACCAAGCAAGCAATTTTATTTTTTTGAGTAGCCAATTAGTAACATGCTGTTAACCAATAGTTCACCTCGCACTTCATTTTCTTCTTCAAGCATCACAGGCAAGCATGACAAATACCAGTCATTAGCTCTAGAGATCACGAGTATCACTGATGAGTATGAAATACTTTCTGCATACATGCATCAAATCAAGTATCAACAACCAGTAACCATAGAAGCATATATGATGCAAATACTCCACAACTCAATCCTAACACAATGCCTACCATGTCCAAAGAATGAATCCAGCAACAATCCATATAAAAAGTAAGAAGGGGGAGCATGAATGAACCCTGTGCCTCAACATAGCCTCTCACCACAGGAGCACCAAGCCACCTGAGACGGCAAGCGCCACGTAATTGACAACGCCAACACCGACGTGGTACGATGAACTCTTCGTCTCTGGCTTCGCCTTTGCGCTTGTCGATTTCCCTGACAGCGGGCTGGGAGCGACATCGGAAGCCTTGGCGTCTGGGGCAGGCGCAGGAGCTGGGGCGAGCGGGGGGTCGCTCTTGAAGATCTGCATTGGCAGGAGCACCTTGTCAACCTCATACACCGCAACCGGGCGGGTGGAGTACACACTGCTGCTGATCTTCGGGTTGGACCACATCGACTTCACGTGGATGCTGCCCATGTTGTCGGTGAGGTTGAGCGTGTACTGTGAGCCGGCGAAGGTGGTCACCGGGTTGAGGCTGCTCAGCTTGTTGAACTCGGCGAGGGAGTAGTACTTGGGGAACGCGTGGTACAGGAGCAGGGACTTGAGCTGGTCCTGGGTGAGGTTGGCAAATGTGGTCTTCCTGAGCTCGGCGAACGCCGAGTCCTTGGGAACGAAGATGGTGATGCCCTCCTTGGTGTTGTTCGCCTGGTTCTGGAAGGTCTCAATGACATTGGTCTTCTGCAGGTAGTCCAGGAAGGTGTGGAATGGGCCGGCCACGCTGAGGAGATCGGCGAGGTCCACATGGTGTGGCGCGGGGGCGGGCGCCGGGGACGGCGGAAGGATTGCGGCCGCCGGAGGAGGGCTCTTGGTCTTCTGAGCAAATGCAGGAGATGAGAGCGCAATGGCTAGTATGGCCGCGGTAAAAATGCCTGCTTTGAACTCCATCATGCAGTGTATCTGCCTGCCTTCTCTTCTTCTCTGATCCAAAAAACGCCCCCTGAGGTCACACAAGAACAGTGAAACATTAAAAGCAGAATATATCGTGCAATTTTTGTAACTCTGAATTACCAAAGCATTACTAAGTCTGCGAATTCTACACTGACTAGTAACTAGTAACACGGTAATTAGTAATTACTGAGTTCTTAGTCAACAACAAGAGATCTAAATCGAAGTTCCTGGTCTGAAAGTGCCGGTAATTTTGAAACATTGACGATGTTGCGCAGTAGGAACTACTATTAAGAGATCAAGAAATAAGCTGTTTCTTGATCTGAAATGCCATATTGGTGTTCAGATCTTTCTGGTAAGGATTTCAGATCAGTAGGACTGAGCACAGCTTCAAAACTAATTAATGTGCCGTTCCCTATCACCAAGAAAGATAAATGTTGAAAAAAAACGTTTCAGGCCCGATCTAGTCGAATTGACCGACATTATAGAACTGTAAGGTGCCACCAACCAAATAAAGATAGGACACTAAACTAATACATGAAGAAAACAGTACTACATTTTGTAGATCTCAACATCATGAAAGAACCCAAAGCTAAAAAAGCCAAGAACCAAGGCAACCACCAAATTAAACATTCCAGAGCCTGGGCCAAATTACACAGCATTTGCTTCAACTTTAAGGAAAAGAAACACAGAAAACTAAGGAGAGACTGTGCTCAAGAGACACACAAAGATCTGTTCTTCCTAGGGCCAAGAACTGTGAGAACAGATCCAAATGCAGCACCGCACAGCGCATTGAACAATAAATGCCTCTAATCTAACGCAAGAACCTTAAATTGCAACACACGGAGGCCACTAAAAAGAAGAATAATGATAAATTTTGAAAAGTGCACCATGGCGTCGGGTTGAAAGACAGGTTGAGGAGACTGACCTGAGCACAGTAGGGAAGTAGTGGAGGCAGGAATTGGATTGGAGTGGGAGAGGAATGGAGGGTGGTGGGGATTGGGGAAGGGAGTTAAGAGGGTTTGGCTATATGAGATGGTGTGTGTGGGGAGAGAGGTAAGGGCAGTCCCAATGTTTGAAATCATGACTAGTTTCTAATCTTCTAAGACACTATGATACAAACTACAGTTTCTAATCCATGGTTTCTTCGTGTGAGACCAGATCGAATCGTGACCAATCATTTTCATCCCCTTCCTGCATATGCATTGGTTGTTTCTTCTAAGACACTATGATAAGAAACCAAGTTCGCTGCAGCGCATCTTTTGCTGGTTTCCTCGGTTTTGGACCTCGTGAAGAAATAGTTTCCTCATGAAGAAACCGTTTCCTTATCTCTCCTCTTTAATTACTATGCCATGTCACCAAAATGCTTACGTGGCAAGCCTAATTAATGTAAGAAACTATAGCATTGAGATTACCCTAATGAAATCATTGGTGGCAGCTGTTCTTAGAGAGAGTTGGCTGCCACCTCACAGCCTCAGCTGAAGAGAGAGATACAGAGCACAACAAAAGCTTAGCCAGAGAGGAGCTGCCCCTTTCTGTCCTGGCTCTGTTGTTTTCTGGAGTAAATCGCATTGCTTGTGATTAGCGGTACGATTAGTATCCATAAACTACAATACGACATTTTGTAGTACTCTAGTGTTGCAATGCTTACAAGTAAGGATGTTTCTGGCTTTCTCATCAAGTTGTTTGTTCCAAAGTTTCTTTTGTCTGTTTGTTATTTTTAGTTCCTGCTCCAAACAATTTTTGCTTGTTTTTAGCTCATAGGATACGTCGGTTTTTTAATTTCATTTTTTTGGCTTTTACAGCTCTTTTACTTTTACTTTTTTTCTTTTATTCTTTTACATTGTTTAGGATGATATAACTTTTTTATTTAATTATTTAGAAAAACTAACAATCGCTATAATATTTTTTCAACCGTTACAGTACTTTTTCAACCATAAACTTAAAACAAGAAGCTACATTGAGGACTACCTTAAGTTGTTAATTGTCCGCCCTCAAAAAAAGTTGCTAATTGCCTATCTGTATTTCACATTGTGTTGGTCTTTTATGACCTTTTTAAAAGTATCAGAGGATAATTCCTTTGCAGAACTACTCATGTTATCATCCTTGCTTTAGTGTAAACCACAAAAGCAAAAGAATTGAAATGTAGTGATAAAAAAGGTGAGCTTGTATGCTTTCTCAGCTATAAAAAGATGAGCAATGCAACTAACCGCTCAGTGAATTCATGTGCTGTGTAATGACAAAGTATTAATGTTCCCTTTTGATCTGTTCTTCTGTGGAATAAGATTCCTCCAATTTTCACAGTTTCACTCTAACCAAAAGTACTAACTCAATTTATTTTAGGAGAGTTAGAAGATTTCCATGAAACAATGTAACAAACACACCATCTGAAACTCCCCGGCGCAGAATATACTGCATTAATAAAAAATGTAGAGAAGATGCTTGTGTTGCTGTTTCCATTGTTTGGTCTGAAGAATTTAGTTAGTTAGATATGTAGCTCTGAACAGAAGCTTCAGTTTTCTGAAGGCTGCACATGTTTAGCACAGCCATGAGCAACATCTTTTGCAGTGTTATTGGTATGAACCTTAGTTCAAAAGGAGTAAATACAGCCGAAAAGATGGCCAAATGGCGTCGGCGTAGAGGAAGAGGGAGGGATTATAGATGATAATGACTTTGTTATTTCTTACTTGCCTCCAATAGCATACAACAACCCCCTTATATAGATGGACTTCCTCTAGCAGATAGAATCTCAATCATATCTCTAACAAATAGAAATTAATATTATATCTTTAATCATATCTCTATAGATAGAAACTAATTTCTCACTCAAATAAAAACTAATCTCTACTTTCCAATAATGAACTAGGTGGGCCCAAGACCCACGTCCATAATGTTACATGCCTCTCAGACATGCAGCTCGTCCTCAAGCTGCTGGGCGAATGCCATTGTCGCATTTCCACGTCGATGAAATGTAGCACTTTTGGCTAAATGGTGCCTACAAAAGACGACATTTTTTCCCCGATCGATCAACCATTCACAAAAGCCATCGAGCTCCTCAGTCACACATTAACCGACCGTCTTAGGCAACGGAGACTCAGAGGCAATGGGAGGGCGGTAGTCAGCAGTGGCTGGGGCAGCGGCAGGCCACGGTGGAGGCAACGGCGGGGATGGTGGCCAGCGGTCGGGTTCGACAACCAGCTAACCCAGGCAGTGCAAAGGGCAGAGAGGCGCTGACGAACGGGAGACGAACTCGGCGGTGCTGGCCTCACCGGTGTTGGCGACTGGGCGACGAGCGGATGAGGGGGCACGATGCAGATCGGTGATCGGCTTCAACGGCTTCACCACGCAGATGAAGATGAAGCGAGGCCATGGCAACGGGATCCAGCGACGGATGGAGACGGCCGACTGAAACCATGAGGAACCAGGTTGGTGGGGTCCGGATCTCGCGGATCCGATGTTAGGGTCCAACGAGAGGCGGCATCAATGAAGAGCATGTCGTTGGGGATAAACCGAGGCGAGACGATGATGCCAGATCCAGTGCAACCCACGGCGGTGGCGGTGTGGACGGCGCAACGAGAGCGGCTTGGGCTTCCACGTGCTCAGCAGCAACAGGCGTGTATTTGGGTGGTGGATGGCGACCGGCGACCAAGAACGATGACGCCGGTGGCGATGGCCGTGGACCAGGCAACGTCGACTGCATGGATTGGCAGAATGGAGCAGGCAGCGGCCGAGCGCAGTGGTGTCGATCTTGACGAAGGGGGCGAACTCCAGGAGGCAAACGACGACCTTGGTGCATACGACGTCGAGGACACCAGGAGCAGCGCTACCTACGGCAGTGACCGGGGAGGATGCTGGCGAGGTCTTGCGACTGTTGGAGCAGGCTAGCTCGAGGAGGACGCGGCACTGGAGGGAGCTTGTCGGTGGAGACAAAGGCGAGGAGGCGGCTGTCGGGGAAAGAGATGCAGGATACGCCCTCACCGTGGCTGGCACTGGCGGTCAGGCTAGGGGTGGCATGCGTAGCGACGCGGTCGCTCCCGCTGTTATTGGAAGTAGCGTCGCTACGGGGAGGAGCTATTCCTTTACCTCATTGCTCATCTCTCGCTGCCTTAACTTCTCCTTAATAGTTTTCAGTCTAGTAAGAAAGTTGACTTTAAACGTTTTGAGATAGTCTTCCCATGTTTTCATTATGGAAGGCATTAAAAGTAACTCAATCGCAATCTGACAACAACCGTTGTAGATGTTTCAGCCTTGCAACTTCTCAAAAGCCTTTTCCACAGCATGGTTTGCACCGTATATGATGAAGGCCACAACCCTTGATATCTTTACTATTTAAAAAGAAGGAGTTGGTGGTTGTTGTCACACCTATTATTTTTCAGCCATTCGATCTGATTATAAATAAAAATCTGGACCGTCCCACCCCCACGCCTCCCCCTCACTCCCCCTGCCTCCACCCGCCCTCCCCTCGCTCTCCCACACGCGCCCCACCCCCCCGCGCCTCCCCTCGCTCCCGTCCTCCTCTCTCCCGCCTCCGCACGCCCGCCCCAGGGGCCACCGCCTCCCCTCGCTCCCGTCCTCCTCTCCCCTGCCTCCGCACGGCCGCCCCAATTGCGCGCGGCTTCGGCGACCTCATACCGCCCCCCCAAATCCGATTGCCCCGCAACCAAAGCTCCACTCCCACGCCTCTCTCCCTCCCCAATCCACCCTCCGATCCTCCGAACCTTCTCTCGCGACGCCACCGACCGTAGCCTCGCTCCCCGCGCCTCCTTTTGGCCCGAATCTAGGGTTTCCGCCGCGGATCACGCCGCGGAGGTCGCTCCGATCTTTGCCGTCGCGCGAGGTCGCCGCCGGAGGAGGGGGCTAGCCATCTGCGAAGTGCGCGGAGGTGAGTGCGGCGAGGCGCTCACCAATGCTAGGTCGGTGGCCACGCCGGCCGGCGCGGGCTCGGCCGATGGGCGATCCGCCACCGTCGCGGGAGGCGGACCGGTTGGGTGGGGTTGGCGGCGAACGCAGACGCAGGTGCTTCCTCGGGTGCGGCGACGGGAGGAGGGCGTGCTCTCAAGGTCTACGAGGAGGCGCGTGATGGGGTATGGTGGATTGGACCGATTCTTCTGCTGCTGCTTTGTTTATGATTATTTTTGAAATGGAAGTGATTGGTGATGGTGGTGGTGGACTCGGATACTCGCGGAGCGGATGTTTGCGGTTGTAGCCTCGGTGGACCTCTATGAGGATTTTGTGCCATGGTGCCAGCGGTCGAGGATTATTAGACGGTATGACAATGGTTCTTTTGATGCTGAGCTCGAAATTGGATTCAAGTTCCTTGTCAAAAGCTATGTGTCTCATGTGGAGATGGAGAAGCCGAAGTATATCAAGGTGAGAACTGTATAATGGACTTTCATCACGCTAATGGGTTGTAATGTAGTATGAAGACTTGAAGACACAAAACTCAATTGGAATTAGAACACTGGTTCTAAAAAAACTAGAATAAGAAAACTAACATGGACAAAATATTTCTGAGGCAGCTGTATTTCGAGTTTCATCACATGTGCAGTTGCTATTTGTTTTCGTGTTGTAGTTGCAAAACCACCACCATGATTAAGTTTATTTGTCATCTTGAGCCACAGAAATTATTGTCACCTGTCAAATGGATATACTATTACAAGGAAGTACTATTGTCACTTGTCAGGAATTTGTTCCTTGCTTCCTTGAATGGTTGATTGTTACATCTGCTGAACATAGTACTTCAAACCTGTTCTCTATTGGTCGGCATAATTTGTTTGCTAAGCTATACCTAAGGTTAGTTACATATTTTTATTGAAATATGTATGAATTTTTCTGAAGCCGAATATTTGATGGCATAGTGTGAATGTATGTGTGTATCTGTGGGTGGGTTTCTTTGATGAGGAGGAAAACTTTGCCTGAGAACTCGGAGTTTGCAACTAATTTTGAGGTAATGGCTTGTAATTTAAATTACTCTTGGATAGTGAAGAACATCCAGATTTATACTAATTGTCAATCTAGGATGAAGTTTTTCCTTGGATAATCTGCTCATGATGGCATGCACCTTTTCGACTAGGATAGTTGTTATTTTGTTAGAGCAATTGCATGTTGCAGAACCAATTTTCCCATCCATTTGGGTTATTCCCTAGAGGAATATCTAATTGTTTTATAACCAGTAGCATAGAAGATAAATAGTGGGGGTGCTCCCACTCATGCTTCAGTTCTAAATATTGAATGTTGGTGCATATCTTAAAGAGGAACACAATTTTTTTCTTTAACAAGGATACTTTTTTTTGTAATGATTGCTTGAAATGTAGTTGTGGTGTAATTGTGTATAGGTGTTCAAAATATGAATTTTTCATATCTGTATCATCTTCCTAGAGTTTTTTTTTGTAATTTTTTATCGTATTTGTGGGTACTAATTGCAGAGAGTAGTTTCCTTTAGCATTCCGCTTTAGTGCAGTTGGATTTAAGCATACACACGATGGTCTTGATGCTTGCCTTTTTTTTTTACCACGACAGCTGACTCATTTCACATGGCTTATGTGTTACAGAATGGCATTATGGACCTCAAATATCATGCTTCACTAATATAATACTTGATTTATTTACGAGTATGAACATGTATGTTTTGTTTGATACATGATGACGCAAGATAAAGTTGATATTTATTATTCAGTTTGAGATCATATTTGATAGTATGCATCACTTTTATTTGGTTTTCGTTGCAACGCACGGGCACCTTACTAGTTCCTGGAAGTATTTCACTGGTCTCCACAACTCTATAAGGATTGAAGACTTGATGAAGCACATCCTCCATCATAGGATAGAGAACATGGTAAATCATGGCATGAAGTATCCTTCCTTACATCTCCTTCGTAGCGAAAGCCATGATGAGTGGCTCTGATACCAAATTGTTATGAACATTAGTTAATGGAGGGTAAACACCGCCGAGAGGATGACCAGGTGGCGGCAGCGTAGAGGAAGAGGGAGGGACTATAGATAAGAATGATTTTGTTATTTCTTGCTTGCCTTCAATAGCATATGGCAGCCCCCTTATATAGATAGGCTCTCTTTAATAGATAAAATCTGATCTCAATCATATCTCTAATAAATAGAAACTAATATCATACCTCTAATAATATCTTTAATAGATGAAACTAATCTCTTACTCAAACAAAAACTAATTTATTCTTTCCAATAATGAACCGAGTGGGACGAAGGCCCACGCTCATGACATTAAGTTGTTATGAACTTGTAACATCCTGTTTTTCTGAGATTTTTTAAAGCCTGGTTTTTAAAAATGAATTTTCTGGAATTTTCTGAATTTAATTGAAGCTTCAAATGAATTTTTAAAGTTTTAAATGATTTAATATGGTTAAAATAAACATTAACATAAGTGGGAAATATTTTATTTGTGTTCCTCAGGTCTCAAGAAATTTTTTGGTATTTTTGGAGAATTTTTGGGATTTATTTGCTATTTTCTAGAGCTTCTAGAAGTTTATTTGAATTTCTGGAAAAAGAAAAGAAAAGAATTAAACCTCAGCCGCCCGATCTCCCTCTCTCCGCCACGCGTCGCCCATCCCACGCCCCGCCGTCGCCGCCGTACCCTTTCCCGCGCACCACTTCGCCCGCGCCGATCCCGCGCGCGCACGCGTCGCAGATCGCACTGACGCAGCGCAGCACCAAAGACGCGCCCGCCGCCGCGCCGCCGCGCCCTCAGCCGCCCGATCGCGCGCCCGCGCGATCTCCGCCGTCCGTCCTCGCGCCGCGCCACAAACCCTAACCCTAACCCTGCGCGTCGCCCGCGCCGTCGGATGCGCCACGCGGCAGCACCAGCAGCGTCCCCCCCGGCCCGCTCGATGCCGTCGGATCACGTCTCGTGGCTGCATCCGAGCCGTCCAAACCAGTCCGTCCTGAACCCGCGACCGTCTCCGGATCAACTCGCCTCGGTTCGCGTGTATTTATCGCGTTCGTTCCTCGATTCGCGTGCACGCACCGCCTCCGCTCCCGCGTCGCCGGCGCCGTTTCCAGGCCTCGCCGTCGTTGCCCGCGCGATCTCCGCCGTCCGCGTCGTCGCCGGAACCACCTCGCCGTCGGAGCTCCCTCCTCGTCGCCGTTCTCGCCGCGGGTGAGCCCCAGTCGCCGCTCCGCCCGCGTCGCGAGCCGCGCCGCTACCTCGCCTCGGCGCGCGCTGCCGTGCGCCGCGCCGCGCGCCGCGACGCCTCGCGCCAAGGCCGCCACGCGTCGCCGATCCGCCCTCGCGCGCGCCGCGCGTCGTCATCGCCTCCGCTCCCGCCCGCTTGCGCGTCGTCGCGGCGCCGCGCGCGCCGTCGCGCCGCAGCGTCGCCGATCCGTCCGCCGCCGCTTTCCGCGCGCGCGATCTCGCCGCCGCTCGAGATCTAAGCCGAGGCTCGGATCGGCCGCGTGCCGCGTCCCGCCGTCGGATCACGCCGTCGTCGCCGCGCCGAGCCGCCAGCTCAGCCTAGCCACGTGGCGGCACCGGTAGCGTGCCACGTCGACCCTAGTCCACGTGGCGACACGTCGGCATGTGCCACGTGGCGGCATATGCGCGCGCCACGTCGCCGCCAGCCCGCGCGTCGGCACCCTCTCTCCCGTGCATCATTCGTGGACCGAGTCCACGGTGGACTCGAATTTCGTGAACCGGGTCCACAAGACAAGAACTTTTCCGATTTTTCCGAATTAATTTTAGAATTAATTTTCCGGGAGCCCGTTCTCCTCCGTCCTAGCTCCGATTGACCCCGTTCTTTTTTTTAAATTTATCTAAAATCGAGCTCTAGCTGTTGGTTCTGGTTTTGTGAATTTTGGAGTTCATTTGCTTATCATTTTATGTGTTTCTTTGTTTTCGGTCGTTTTCTCTCTCGTTAGATTCGGATTCCGGAGGAGCAGGTTTCGCACCAGAAGACCAGGAGTACCCCGCTGAGCATAATGAAGGCAAGTCGTGTCCCTTGATCATGTTGAACCCAATTTGGCAAATTATTATTTAATTATTTGGTTTTAAATTAAATTGCATTGCTATTTTTTATTCAAACCTTTGCACATGTAGTTATCGTCCCAATTGAAATTATACCTCCTTGATACTTTGGAATACCATGATGCCATTGTCACCATAGGTTGGGAAATTTGTTAGTGATGCTAGTTTATTTATCACATGGGTTGGTACGATTAGATTGCTTAGCCGGTTTATATTTACGATTGATCTCATCGCACATGTTAAATTATTAATTTGAATAAATGACATATAGAACTGTGGTTGGTGCCACGTCATTGGTGTGACGTTGGCTTGGTTATACAAATTGGTTTTGCACTTAGGCGAGTGATCGTGCAGTAAAGGGGGAAGTACAGTTGTACTTTGGGGGATGTGGTAGTCTCGCCCGGGTAAGGTTAAGGACTTAACTTTGTGCGTCATTGATCTGAGCTTAATCGTGCAAACCACATGTCTATTATGGGATGGACCTGGCTGATTAATTTGTAATATTTCAATTCAATTCTGCCATTGTGATGGACATGGTTGCTGATTTCCATGTGGCGCAAGGGGGGTGTGATGCGAAACCCTAGCGGGCAGGATTGTATTGAGATAGAGCATTGTAAAGGCCTTGTTGTGATTTCCTTAGGCCTAGGCTAATCACATCGTGTGGGTACAGTTGTGCAACCTCTGCGAGTGTAAAACTATTCGAATAGCCGCGTCCTCGGTCATGGGCGGTGCTCGGGATTTCACACGAGGGTTAGTGTTTCATTTATAACTTGGTGGTTTATGTTGGGAGTGGACGGGTAGTTCATCGTTGGTTTAACTTGTGAATTGGTGTTCACAAGTGGTTCATGTTTATTCCTTTGATTATCTATTATTCTTGTTTTGATTAACTTTCGCTTTCAAGTTATTTAATATATTTCATCGATAAATGCCTTTATGCAAATTAACCTTTCAGCCCTCCTTTGGTAAGCCTTGCATATTATATTGCACTTATTGTTACAAACGACTTGCTGAGTACCAATGTACTCACGGCTTTACGCCTATGTTGCTCAGTTGAGGGAGAGGAGTACTATCAGCAGGAGGTTCCAGAAGGAGAGTACTACGACGACTTCACGGATTAGGCTTCGTTCTCCACTCGATAGCCTGTGGCTTGTCGATTGGTCGCTACGCTTTATTTTGGATTTCCGCTGCTATTTTGTTAAGCCCTTCCGGCTAGAGATATTGTAAGCTTGGCCATAAGGTCGTACCCTTGATATTTTATCGATATTCGAGTCTTCCTTTATTATTGTCGTGTGTATGACTGTGATGACATCTATGTTTGACTGTGTGCACTAGCGTGATCCTGGACTAGTGCAGTTTACACAGAGAGACCGAAATTGCATATTCGGGTCTCGACAGAACTTTAGTTTATAGGGGGTAAACACCGTCGAGAGAATGGTCAGGTGGCGTCGGCGTAGAGGGAGAGAGAGACTATAGATGAGAATGACTTTGCTATTTCTTGCTTGCCTCTAATAACATACGACATTCCCCTTATATAGATGGGCTCCCCCTTACAGATAGAATCTAATCTTAATCATATCTCTAATAAATAGAAACTAATATCATATCTCTAATTATATCTCTAATAGATGAAAACTAATCTCTAACTTAAATAAAAACTAATATGTACTTTTTAATAATAAACCAGGTGGACCTAAGACCCATGCCCATACCCATGTTAGCTATATACTAAATCTTGCAAGCAAAATGCAAGATAGACGTGCATTCCTTTCTTTTCGTTTTTCTTTTTTCTTTTTTTGCAATCCACATGGCAGCGCATGTCGGTCTGAATACGACATTCTGAATTACAACTTCCAATAATTGTACAAGCACAAGCCTAAGATTAAGGTGCAAATCGGATGTGACTACGTGAGCCCGTGGATAGCCAAGGGGATGATAAAGATGGCTATGTAGACGGCAGTGTGCCAGTGTCGGTGAGACGACCATTTTTGACTGGTTGTGGTTACGTGCGCTCGCAGCTCGTATCCGGTGTGGCTAAGCACCTTCCCTAGAACTCAATGCAGAATCAATTATAGCTGTTCCGGCGGTAGGTACGGAGGGCTTAATCATGAAAGAAGAGTAGCAAGCAGTTCTTGAGCTGTCATGCTCAACTGGGCTCCCAAGCTAAAATCATGGGCATGGATGGGGTATCTAGTACTACTAATGACAAGTAATACTACTTGCTTCGCATCCAATCCAATCAAATGCACTACTAGCACAGTCAGAAAGTACACATTTTGCAGAGCAGATCAACCCATCTGTTACTGCAAATTCATGATCTATCCAAGTGAATACAAGTCCAGTGTGTCAAGATCAAGCATGACAAGCACAAGCTTTTCCTGACAGCATCATCCTGGGTGTCATTTCACATGATCACGGGGTTCTGGTTTCCTTCGGTTTGAAGAAAACAGAATGCTAGTACTATCTGTGTTACTCCTACGCTTTAAGATTGCCATTAATAATGCAGAAGAGCTCTCACTTTTTTATAACTTCCACCGAAATCTTGAACAAAAATTATTGTTTCAGGCTGCTGGACCAAGAGCAGAGACCTTGGTTCTCGGGGCACTAGATTTGTGGCTCTTCTGCTTTGGACCAACCACAAGGTTTAAGCAAGGGTTTACTTGATCTGCAAAATGCACACTCTTTTGTGTGTCTTATGTTTTGCTTTTAGTCGGTGCTACGAAAAAGATCGGTTCCCCTATCAAAATCACAAGGTCCATAATCCATTTGCTCTCATCATATGCTCCATACATTTAAAAAAAATCAATCACGAGTATTGAGTGTCTTTTAGCTCTCAATTTTTGGAGCATGGAGATTGGAATCACATTTTAATTTAAGTGATCCCATTGCATTTGATTTAAGAGGATCCTATGGTTAGATAAGCACACGCCAAAAGAAATCACTATAGAAATTGAACATTCGTAGCTTAAGTTGCTGTACTACTATAGTTTCCATGCATGTGATGACTGGTGAGTGCATTTAAGTATGGCCGTGGAGATGTCCCTAATGGGCCAATTGTTGAATATGTTCTTTTTGTTATTTATAGTTTTTGAGCTGTTTGTGAAAAAGAATACGAAGTAATAGAAATTCGCGTGTGGTTTTGACCGATATAAATGAAGTCGCTACAACATGTAAAATAATCAGCTTGTAGGCTTTATTTTGAAAAGATATTTCACTTAAAAATTAATTACTATAGAAAAATCGAAAATAATTTTTAGAAGCTGAAAATTAGAGCCGCACGAGACAACCAAATCAAAGCCTGAAATCGAGAGGTTTGACATGAAAAACAGGACGGAGCTGACGAGAAAGGTGCTGCACAGGCTTTGCAAACGGAACGTCCACATCTCGATGATCCCGAGATTCAAGAAGTGCAACTCGTGGAAGGAAGAACAAGGCAAAATTGTTGTCTCCCTTCCAAGACATGCCATGCGTTCTTCATCGCCACGTCGTTGTTGTCAAGAGGGGAGATTCGAGACGCCATCGCCATGGACCGTGAGCACCGACATGCGTAAACAGATGTAACTGGCACTGATACACGGAGGTAGAAGAAGAATCGGATGCTGGATTGGACTGCGGTCTAGTTAATATAGCAAAAAAAAGAAAATATAAAAAGTCCTAAAAAATCAAAAAAAAAAGAAAAAAAATAAAATTAAAAAACAGTAAAATAAAAAACGAGTGGAGCCTGAGGCTTGCAGTTAGCCACTGATTCGGCTTTGCGGTGGGCTGCACAGCTGCATGTGCGAGTGACTCGTGTGGACACAAGCTGGGATGGTTGTGGAAAGGCACCAGACGAAGTTGCAGCCGAAATTGGTGGCCCATGCCCGTATCGCCTCGTGCACGGAACAAATTTCGTTGGGCCTGGCAGTTGTTTTTCTGGGCCACAGGTATGGCTCGGCGGCAGCAGGCTCGTGTCTGTTTCATATCTGGGATCCGTCACGCAATTTGTTACTGCTCGCCTTTTCAAGGCATTTTCTTATTTGTTATTGAAAGTTCGCATCATTCTTTATATGTCATATGTTGTGTTATTGACACGTAAGTCCGAATCTTATATGTCAGTGACATAATTAAAGATTTTAGAATTTTTCCATGGCATATAAGGAATTAACATTTTTTGAACATTTGTTACTGCTTACTATGTTAGCGGACGATTTGCTGAGCACTTCAGCGGTCTATGCCATGTTTCAAAGTGTTATAACTTTTGATTAAGATGACACTGTAACGTTGTTAGTTTTTCTTAGATAATTAAAAAATACTATTATATTTTCACAGATAATATAAAGGAAACAGAAAATAAGAAAAAACTAAAAAATGCTACGTTAAGTTTTTCGATTTCAAGTGGCCGTTGACAGGGAGGTCGGCCAGCTCGCCTTAGCAGCCTAAAGTTCAAGCACTGCTGGTACTTGTTTGGAGTAAAATCTAAATTTCTAATGTGTTGCCGATTCGTAACACAGCAAATTTTGGATCGAGCTACTGCATAGTTGCTTATTTATATGTTGTATTTCTTCATATAGGTTATGGCATTATGTAATATAATTCAATGTTTTAATTTTGAAACAAGGTAATTCAATGGTGAGATTGTATAACTGAATAAGCTTATTTTTAGGAACAGAAAGCATGAAATGATGAAACAGAGTTGATCAATATGTATTTAAAACAGCAGTGGCGGGGCTAACGAAGGTGCATGGGAGTACAGTTGTATCTCAAAAATTTTGCTAAAATACCTAATATATACATCCCTAATACACAAGTATACACACTCCTGCCTTAACTTGTCTCAACAACCTACATCTCAAGAACCCAACAAACAAATATCCAACGAGTCTAATGGCCCAACTGCCCAAAACCCACCAAGCCACAAGGTTGACACTTCTAGGAGTGGATATCGAGTAAGGTTCTCATCTTATCGAATTTTTTTTAAAAAAAATTGATATAGTTTTATTTAGGGGGTGATCGGTTTGGCTTTTTTTCGACTTCAGCTTTTTTTTCACTATTCACTACACTATCCACTAACTCGATTCTGATGTTTTTGATCAACTCTGATGTTTTTCAACCAAAATCTAAAAGCCATCGCTATTCTGATCACCCCCTTAATATTATTTTATTAATAGTTTAGAAGTATTTTTAGAATCGAACTAATGAGCCGAGCCAAAACAAAATTTAATTTCATCCAAAATAAATAGATTCAATGTTTAACTAATTAATAAGTGTAATTAAAATAATTTTAAATCGCGCCAACGAACCCCACTATACGAGCTTTTTTGTACCCTATACACCTCCCTAGTAGCCTGGCTCAACGGCGGGAGAACACCAAGAGACTGAGCACGGCTGGGGAAGCGCACATCGGGCCTTGCCCACCCATCCGTGTAAGCTTTGATTTTTATTTTTGAAAATGCCAAATCTTTTTTTGTTCTTTATCTTATTCGATCTATATTAGTCACAATTTCTACTTGTAAATGTAGATTTGTAGAAGATTAAGGTATGAGGAAACACCGTATCAAGTTGTATTTTTTGAAAAATATTTTGTGAGGTCAGTTGTAATGCAAACATATAATTTGTTTTATTTGAACTTCCAACTGTATCATTTGAAATTCTGTGTTAGAACGGATTTCACCAAAGTTCGCACTCTCATCGTCGAAATTCGGGCTCCGCCATTGTAAAAGAGGGAGGGACTGTTGTTATATACTCCGAGTTCAAGTTTAATTAAAGCTGCAGTTCACGAAATTATACCCCTTGTCACAGCTGAGTGTAAAAATGAACTTTACATACAGGACACAGTATACCCAACAGTTTACTACGGCTGTTATTCCAGGCTTTGCGCGTGGTTGCTCAGATCCTGGACGGGATCAGAGGCGTCGAATTCGACAGGTAGGCCGCCGCGGCCGCCACGCCGCTGCCGAGCTTCACCGGGTACCCGACGTCCTTGAGCACCATCTCCACTCCACTCAGGCATCCCGGCGATTGCAGCTGCAGAGTTGGTTTGTCACACACATGAACGAGGAAGAGCACACAATGATCGTTATCGCAAACTGCAATGCAATGCAATGCACTAATGCGGGCCTATATAGAGTCCGTACGTACCTCGTTGAGGTTGCCCCGGTGGCCAATCCTGAGAACCTTGCCGGCCACCTTGTTGAGGCCGAGGCCTAAGCTGAGGTTGTACCGCTTCCATGCGTGCTTGACGATGTCGGAGCTGTCGATGTAGGGCGGCACGACGACGGCAGTGACCGTGTCGCTGAACCACTCCTCCTTCTGGGTGCAGTTCTTGAGCCCCCCACGCCTCCACAGCCAGCCTGCCACAAGAACAAAACAATAATTAAGCTCGGCATGTTCTGACTAAATTGAACTACTGAATAGTCACCGTGAAGTGTACGGACCTTGTGGCTGTGCGGAGGCGGGTGTTCCTCTTGATGACGCTGTCGAGGCCCTCGAGGGCGGTGCGGAGGCCGTAGAGGAGCAGGATGGAGGGGGGTGTAGGGCCAGTAGGTGCCCATCTTGTAGAACTCGAGGTAGTCCTTCCAGTCGAAGAAGACGCGCACCGACTTGGCCGTCTTGCTGGCCTCCAACGCCTTGGGGCTCGCGCACACGATGCCCAGCCCCATCGGCATCGACAGCGCCTTCTGCGACCCCGTCAGCGCCACGTCCACGCCCCACTCGTCCATGCGCAAGTCCAGCGCGCAGAACGACGACACGCCGTCCACCAGCAGCAGCGCCGGGCTCCGGTACGCGTCTGCCATGTACCGAGCGAATTCAAGCGCACGCATGGGACGTCAAGAACTTACATGTAAATTACTCTACTCAAGGTCTAGTAACATGTTGTGGTGGGTGCGGACCGAGGAGCTAGCAGACGGCGGCGAGGTTGTTGGTAACGCCGGTGTCGGTTTCGTTGTGGACGATGCAGACGGCCTTGATGGTGTGGAGGGGGTCCTGGCGGAGCTTGGACTCGAGGTCGGCGCCCTGGCCCCAGTCGCCCTCCACCACGTCCACCTTGAAGTTGAGGCGCTGCTGCTGGTCGATCCACAGCAGGCTGAACTGCCCGATCACGAACGACAGGATCCGGTCGCCCGGCGACAGCGTGTTCGTCAGCGCGCTCTCCCACGCGCCGGTCCCTGCACCGCGCCGAAACCATTCAGAAGATCACGCAAGAACCACCGATTATTTTCGCATAATGACGCGTACGTGGGGAGTAAATTCAGCGGTCGTCAGCACTCACCGGTGGTGGGGAAGAGGAAGGGGGTGCCGGTGGTGGTCTTGAAGATCTTCTTGACGTCCTCGAGGAGGGTCTTGGTCAGCGCCGGTACGGCTGGCGAGCGGTAGTCCTCGTTCTGCCGGTTCAAGGCGCGGATCACCGGGTTCGGGTTGTTCACCGGTCCGGGGACAAACAGGTTGTTCCGGCCAGGCCCGTACACGTAGTCCATCTTGCTGCAGACCACAGGCCTATGGTTAACGACTAGGCCTGACGGGTTTAGCTACAAGTTGAAGCTCTCAGATCAATTTCGGGCTATCGAAACTTTAGCAATGATTTTCTTATTCGTTGATTTGAATAGTTTTCTAACATCCTGAAAAAAAGGTGCATATTAAATTTTAAATGATTTAGAATATTAGTTTGAGAGTTTGCTCAATTAAGGTTTTGTCTGATTTTAATGTAGTAGAACTTAACGAATCAAAAAATCTTAATTCTCTTAAGTTTTTAAAGATATTTAGTTAGGATATATTCTTAAGGTTATAATCTAAACTTGGTTTAACTTTTTATAAATATTAAAGTAAAAAAATTAATAAATACTTAAAAGATTAAAAACACCGTTCTCCCTCTGTTACTGTACCAGTTGTACAGACTGGCATTCCTCCGTTCCATGTGATGGCAATCGGCGTGGCAGTGTTGAGGCCCCGTTCGTTTCAGCTTTTTTTACTATTCAGTAATTCGTCTTTTTCTGAATTTTTTGATTTTTGGGCTTTTTTTGTATTTTTCTTTTTTTTTCCTGTGTTCCTTTTGCATTGTCCATTATGGGCTAACATATTTTTTCTATTTTTATATATTTTTTAAATTTAATTATGTTCAAAAAGCCAAATCATCTATAGTAAAAAAAAGCCGACTACAGTAAAATTTCAACCAGAATCTATCACTAAAACGAATGCCCCAGCCTTGCTCCTTCCGTGGTGATGGCCTGGCCTCAAATACAGATGATACTCTGTTTTGATTGAGGTGAAATTTCTTCATAGTAATCTAGCTTTATCAATCTCGTTTCATATTGATTTCTAAAAATAATTTTTTATAGTAAATAATATTTCTATAATATATAATCTTTAAACAGAGTATTATTTTAATATAAGAATCTACTAATTGATTGTAGTAGATATTATAATAGCTTTATTTATATCTATTAAAATCATACGTGAGTCTCTATATTTCTGTACTTTCTCGGACGAATAGCCAAAAGTTATTACTAGATATAAACTAAAATAAAAAACTATTAGTAAACGATCATATGATCGGGTCTGTCTCCTAGTCCTCTGTATCATTCCAATTTTATGGAAGAGGCTAGACCTGCTTCTCTAGTAGCGCTAAATTATCTTTGGAGCAAAATTGACCAAAAAGAAAAACGTCGTGTTATTCAGGAGATGGAGCTCTCGGATAAAATGAAAGTAGTGCTAGACCTGTTCTTTTTTTTGTGTATAGCTACGGTTTATAATTTTTATTTGAAAATTTTAAACTTTAGGCTGTTAGTGACAGAAATTACGGAGAGAGATACCCACTAGCGATTTTAGCTGATACATATATTGAGCTTTTAACGTATATTATGCTTAACTTATAGATCCAATCTTAAAAAAATCTCTATTTAAAATTTAGATACTGCAACAAAAATTAAAAACCACTTCTAAAAGGTTCATCAAATAGGCCCTAACTCGACTCCAACCGGAGCCGATCTACAAGCCATGGGTGTGGATGCATCCACATCGTCCTCTGCGCAGAATGTTATCCCTTCAGCTCGCTTTGCGGTGTCCGTGGAAACCCAACACAATTTTCTTTATGTTTTCTTCTTTAAAGACTAGAGACAAAAAGAAAACACTCTGCCTAAAGAAAAAAAGAGACAGAAAATAAAATGGACGGAAAGGTAATAGCTAGGGCACGTTAAGTGAGCTGCACTATTGAATGCTCGCTTTGCATATCTACACACACGAACGACATTTACAACTCTTCTTCAGGTGTTCTAAACAAGAACTAAAAAGAGGCAATGGTGTTAGTATTAGTATCATCTGAAACAAGCAGCAGTAGGGATGACCATTAAACATGTGACAGAGCTTGTTAAAGAAAAGGTTATGTCTGAGCTAGGAAGTGATTCCATTCAGAATGTGTTTGTTGGAACTAACACAGGAAAACCGTCGCTTCTTTTACAGGCTTCATCAGGCTCTCCATTTGGTAACCATGGAAGCCAATGAGCGGGATGTCAAGAGTCTCCATTAGACCGCGCAGTTAACTCTGCTTCTTCAGGCCAAAAAGAACAGAAAAACGCGAGTCAAATTTCATCCTTGACGCGTTCTATGCTGCTAAGGAATTTACTTGAAAAATTGTGGGCACAACTACAACGTTGTGGGTCTTGTGCCTCAATATGATTGGATCGACGGCTCCCCGATGTCTGAAATTCTGAATTCAGAATTGCTCACCTCGGAACATGCAAAAAGAGAGGAAAAAAAGAAAGAGAAAGCAAAAGAAACCGCAGCAGGCAGGACCGTAGACCAAGGAGCCAATCCAACCAGCTATGGTTTTCGAATGTAGCTTTTGATTTAAGACTAAAATTACACTATAATAACTATTAATTTTTTAAGTTACTCAATTAAAATAAAATAAAAATAAATAAAAACACTATTATATTTCAACGAACAATGAAAAAGTAAAAGCAAAAAACTAACATTAAAAGCCAATATATTTGAATTAACTTTTAGTTTAAAAACCAAAAAAAATCAGATACAAAAGCGGTTTGGGGGCGGAGCCATGACCTCTTGCTTGGCAGCATTCGGGTTGGAACTACCCAGTTTTACAGCAGAAAATTTCTTACTTTCTTCTACTTTTCAGCAACAAGCTAGCAATCCATCGAGATGACAAGCAGTCTAGTTAGCAGGAGCAATTGATGAAACCGGTCAGAGCCAGAGCTACAGCGGCCTGGTAGTAGAAACGGGAAACGCAGCAGGCAGACAGGGTAACAAGCGACGCGGCCTTGTCACCGCAACTTACGCACGTGCTAGGCACGTGAGCCGAACGCTCGGCGCCAAGTGGTGCACGCAGGTGGTTTGCTGACAGGTGGGGCCGGAGGCGGGGGACGCACGCGCACAAGCGCAAAAGGGGCCGGCAACTACCGCGGTGTACCTCACGGTGCAGGTGGACCGAGTGCAGGGAGGGTTGCTTCCGGTAGGGGCAGCTAGCTCGTGGGCCGTGGCGGTGGTGTACGATTTATATTTATCCGGGCTCGGTGCAATTCTACCAACTTGGGAGGGGCAGTAGTGTCTTCTGGTGCCCAAGCCTTGCGCCTTATCAGACTCTCCTTTCCTGTTTGGACCCTGGGTTATTATTATTTTGTAACATTCTCCCAAAGTTTCTGTTCATGTTCGTGTTAACCTAAGTGAGGTGACTACTAATTTTGATCGTCTCTTTTTTTTTCAGCTTTAAAATCCGTTTTTTCTACTGTAACTAATTTTTAAATAAATTATTTTTAAAAGATATTATCTATAAGTTGATTATAGTACTTACTGCAGGATTTTATTTATATCTTAAAATCACATACGAGTTATCTCTTCGTACTCTCTCTCTTGAAAAAGATAAAAGGCATAAATGATAACCCAAAAGAATATATCTTTTGTCTTTTGCGAGGGGACTATTGATTAATTTGACGTATGTTCCGGTTCATGTTCATAATATGATGTAGAGTTGTCCAAAGTACAAATCGTTATTTTTGAAAAGGATACCTTGAAGCAAAGTATTCACCTCCGCATGCCATCATGGATATACATAACACTACAACAATAATTCGAGGTTGTCCAAAGCCCAATTATTAACCCGTTTATTCGTTCGTTTGCTAAAATATCTTTTTTTGTAATTACAATTCTAGCAAATTAATTGATCGAACTTGAAATCAATTTGTGTCGACAAGCGAGAAAATCAATTAGTAACACGTTACACCTATAAGTTAGGTCCATGTCCAATCTTTTATGCTTAATTAGATAGATTATGACACTGAATGTATAACCCTTTTCCAAGCGTTGATGCTAAAATGGTAAAAAAAAATCGTGTCCAATTTCTTCATATTTGGCTGTGCTACTCCACGGTCCACTCCTTGATAAACAAGGTTCCTTTAAAAAGACTTTGATTTTTTTCTAATTTCTTTCAACATGCCCCGGGGCCATCAGTGATACATCACTAGTTGAAGTGCCAAAGTACTGCTGCCTTCGCCACTTGCCATGTCTCTGGTAGACTGGTACCACTGCCGCACCAAAATATATCACTCTTGGACCTATTTATTTCAGCTTATAATTTATTTGTTACTTTTTTAAAGTAACTTATCGTGACAGCTTTTTTAAAACAATTTATCAACTGATTAGTATTTGATTTGCTCGCATAAGTGCTCACTCTAGGGATAAAAATCATCAGCCACAACCATAAAGCATCAATCGCAACAAAAAAAAATGATAAGCCCTTAGTATTGCCAATACTGTCATTCGACCTCCCCCACTACCTAGAGGTGGGCACAGCCCTAGCCCATCGCGCTTCAGGCCCTATCGTGCCATGTCAGCTCGGCACAGTCACCCTGTTGTGCCAGCCCAAGTCCAACCCGAAGTAACTATAGACGATGAAGGTGACGGCGACGGTCGTCATCTTCATTTATCTCATACCCGTCTCGTTAAAAACTAGTCAAAATTGAATTAGTTACGTAAAAATATGAGCATGTAATAATGTAAATATTTCGGGAAAAAAGTAGAATTTTCTTGATATTTTAAAAATACAAATGTTACTATCTCGTTAAAACATTACGTCCCGGAGTGGAGTTCGCCGAGTAAAGAAAAGAGTATAGTAATAATATGCATACATACTAACTATAACAATATGCGTATATAGTATCTACTCATCAATACTTAGGTCGTTCATACGTTCCTCTTGTGCCACTGCATTTTCTTCATAAGTTCTTCCCTGTTCAACTTTTCCTTCCTTTGCAACATAAACTTCAGCTCTATTATCTGGCCTAACATTAGAACTTGGTGGGTGGCATTCATCTTTATGACCTTGTTTCTAGTGGGCTATCCGGCATTTAAAGGAACTGTAATAAGGAAGGTGTTGCTGAAGTTGAACAAGTAACATAGTAAGAATTTTATGTATCATTCATAATGTTATAATATTGTTTAGAATTTTTAACATGTAACATGTATTGAAGGCTGAAGGTGATAACTCACGAATTGCAAAGGCATCACACCTCATCAACGAGACAAGTTCCCAATTATTAATATTATTTAATTTAGAATTTAACACAGTATGCTAGAACCAAGCAACACACTCATCAGACATCAGCCATCCCTATCTCTTCGCACCTCTCCTCTTCTATTCATCTCCCTCTTCGTTCTCTCCTACAATGTACCCCTTTTATTTTTCCCAACTCCTTCCACCAAACAGACCAGTAGACATGGACATAGCTTTCCCACTCATGTTTGGAATGCAAGAATGGAAATAGTGGAATGAAAAAAATATAGGAAAGTAATAAGAATGCAATGGCAAAATAAGAGACCATTTTACATTTTTTTGTAATTTTTTATAGGCCAACGCGATCATGGTGTATTCACTCCAAATTAGTATGGTAGAACTACTCCGTATAGATATACGTGTCACTACAGACATGTAGGATCTTCCTACAAAGAAATCGGAGCATTGGAGGGCCACCTCATAAGTATCTAGAGTAGCTAAGATTTTATTGCAATTATCTAAAACTTTAAGGGCCGCTCACAAAAAAAGATTAAAAATATCCAATCCCCAAATCCCTGGCCAAATCCCCCATTCTTAAGCTTGCAGTTCTTCTAGCGCATTCCTCCATTGGCTCTCTCCTTCCCTAATCTCCTCCACATCCGACGCCTTCCTCTCTCCACACCTTGGATCTTCGGCGGGTAAGCCAACCTCTCTCTCCCCATGACCCTACCTATTCTTGTTCCTAGAATCCTTCACCGTCTAACTTATGCCATAGCTATTGGGAGGAGAATATGAGCTGTTGTTTGAATGCTTTCCCTGCATGCCTGTAGGCAGTACCGGAGGAGAATCCATCAAAGCAGAGGATCCTAAGGCGGCTATGAAGATGGAGGCCGACCATGGCACCGACGAGGCCACCACACTATCTGTTAAATTTACTTCGGCTACGTCTGAACATTGTGTCTTTGGATAAGTTTAGTGGATTGGAAACTGCTTTATGCAGCTAGGTGGATTTGGAGTGTTTAGATCTGTTCATGAGTGAGCATGTCTTTGCTAGTTGTCAATTTCTTTTGATAATATCAGATCCATTTCTTTAGATTCAACTTGAATTCAAACAAAGAGAAGTAAAATAATCGAAGCATCTGATTTGGCCGCAAGATCTGGCATCAGGTCTGACCAACGGAACTGAATTTCATCATGCAGCGGTGGAAGACGAGGAGGAGTTTCAGTCAAAGGCGCCGTCGCCTCCACCGCTGTCGCCTGCGACGCTAGCAAGCCATTATGCTACAAGACGAGCCGCCGCTCCAACACCTGCGAGGAGGTTAGCGACGTGCGTGTGGCGGGGAGCCGCTAGACCATCTACATCGACGCGCTGGACTGGGAGTGGCATACCAAACCATACGCGCGGGCGGCGAGGTGGCGAGGCTGAGGCAGTCGCCGACGTGCCTGCCATGCCCGCCGTGCCGCTCGTGCTCTCCAGATCAGGTCAGCCCAAGCACGACACGATATACCATGCCATGCCGACCGACATGCCAACTTTTCAGGCTCAGCCTAGCCCACTATTCATGCCGTGCTAGCATGCCCCATGACGTGGTGTCTCTTTGCCGTGTTTGGGCTGTGTCGGACCAGCTGGACCTTGAACTGGCATGAATAAGCTTGGCCAATACCCAGCTTTGCCACTACCTACTGGCAAACAATAATTTTCTTGTGGTGCTGCTGCTTATTGTCAGGTCATTTCGTCGAGAATCTAATGTTAAGATGTGAGGAGGATGAACCAAGGATAGTGTTGCAAACTTTTATAGCGTGTGCTTGCTAAAGATGATTTTGCCATGTTCTACTAGGTTTGTACGTGCGATAAACCAATTAATGAGCAACATTACCGTGTAACCCTACGCAAGTCTGAACATTAAAGGCCAAAATTCCTGTCTAGTTCTTCCAGAATGCCACTCCACGAACCACAGTCCACTCCTCGAACAAATTTTACTTGAGTGGATTCTTTTTCACTTAAGATTTATGCTATAGTAACTAACTTTTAAATAGTACTTTTTTTAATATTGGGTCAATAGGAAGATTATAGTAAAAAATATACTGAGTTCAACTATACCACTTAAAATTATATATAATTATTTTTCTCTACGTACTAACTCTCACGAACAGTTAAAATTTAAAAATTTATGAGCCATAAACCACAGCCCAAACGCATTTATGCAATACCTGAATAAATGAGGTGCCAAACCGTAAAAAAGCCCCTCGTCTAGTCGTCTAGCCCCATCCTATCGCCAGCGGAGAAAACCACAACAAACCAGTCCAAAACACAGGAGCGGAGCGCCCCGAACCACCGCGAGCGAGCCAGCCAAAACAAAACGCGCCCCCGAAGCGTAGCGATCCCCCATTTCACTTTTTTCAAAAAGGCCAGGAGGCGTCGCGCCGCCGCCGCCGAATCCAATGGTGTCCGACCAGGAGCTCGCCAGCTACGTGGAGTCCTTCGTTCGCCAGGCCGCCTCGCTCCCCGGCGGCGCCGCCGGCGGGATATCGGCCGAGGCCGTGGTGCGCCAGCTCGAGGCGCAGCTTGGCGTCGACCTCTCCCCCAAGGCGCCGCTCATCCGTGACATCCTCCTCGCGCTCCTCGCCCCCGCGCCCGCCTCGCGAAAAGACCCTTTTGCCCCCGACCCCGCTCCGCCCCTGTTCTCCACCACCACCGCCACGGCCTCCGCGTCCGCCCCCGCGGGCGCCCCCCACTTCTTCGCGCAGCAGCTGCAGTCGTACCTCTCCGCCTCGCCGCAGTACCAGCACCACCGCGCTGGCCCGCCCGCCTCGCCGTACGACGTCCCCGTGTCGCACCGCTACGCGCAGCCCTTACCGCAGCCCAGCGGCGCGCAGCTGCAGAGGCTTGTTCAGCTGCAGCAGCACCAGCAGCAGCAGATGGCCGTTGCTGCGGCTGCGGCCTCTGCGGCCACGCCGGGGGAGAGTCCGCGTGCCGCGGCGGCGCCCGCCGGCTCGAAGAAGGACAGGTGGTGCTTCCTACACTACGTTTCCTGCTCGATTTTTTTTCTCCGGATTAGGGTTTGGATTAGATGTTGTGTGCGCCTGCTAGTGTATTGTCTTTTAACTTCTACGCCAAGCTAAATTCCAAATCCTGTAGGCTATTTGCTTTGTTCGTTCCTTTTGCATATTTGTTTGGTGGGTTGAGGTCGGATTAAGTGTAAAAGGTTACGTTTTTTTGGTGGTTACATGGTTTTTTTTTGTGCGTGGTAGGTGTTGGGGCTTTTCATTCTTTCTGGTGGACGGAGATATTTAATCAGGATTACTCCCCGAGAGATTAGTGGGGTGGGTTAAACTGGAAGGAACTGGTTTCTGAGCGCCTCAATTGGTTTATGCCTACATGTACATGTACTAGATCTCTAATACCCACGGACGTTTGTGGAAGCACTTCTAGTGTACTTGAAAAAATCTTTGAATACTGCCGTAGTTATGTCAAACCTTACCCGCAGAATTAAAGCCTCTGAACTCGCTGGTGTAATAATGGATTCTGTCGTCCCCATCAAAAAGGTTGCTTTTCAAGCAACCTCCTTGCTGAAACTAAGAAGCTTAGTTATAATGTTCATTACGCGTTACAAATGGATATGCAGGTTGCGCTCCATTTATGTTCCTAGCTGGAACTTGGAGAAAACCTTTAAACCGTATTGTTTGTTTACTTGACTTCGTTTAAAAATGACATTTTGTATGTTCCAAAATAATATTCAGCGCGCGCGCCACACACCAGTCTGTCTGTATGGAAGAATATTCCTGATATAAAATCCGGAGGGGTACTTCTCCTAGTACTATAAAATCCGGATTCGTCCCTCTCTTGCTCTCAAATGTCAGTTATCTTTTACTGGTGTTCAGTCTGTTCATTGAACTTATTGTTCTGGTTGTCTATGAATCAGTGCTAGTACTGGAGTGAAACGAAGAGGTGGTCCAGGGGGGTTAAACAAAGTCTGTGGTGTTTCGCCTGAGCTGCAAGCTATTGTTGGTGAACCAACCATGGCTAGAACTGAGGTTCGTTCTACTGGCCCTCCTCTCTAATGTCTTCCCTTGTCTTAATAATTACATCATGGCAGAAACCCTGAGATTGTGAATCAATTGCAGATCGTTAAGCAGCTTTGGGCATACATTCGCAGGAACAACTTGCAGGACCCAAACAATAAGAGAAAGATCATATGCAATGATGAGCTACGATTAGTTTTTGAGACTGATTCGACTGATATGTTCAAGATGAACAAGCTTTTAGCTAAGCATATAAGACCACTCGAGGCAACAAGTAGGCCTTCCTCACACTCAGTAGCTGTGTTCTCCAAAGTAATAGAGCTTTAGTTTACGAATATGTGTTCAAAATCCTTGCAGAAGATTCAAATCGTGATTCGAAGAAGTTGAAGCCTGTGGACAATGAACCCATTTCTCCAGCCGAAACTGATGCTAACCAACTTCCAATTATCGTGTCTGATGCTCTTGCTAGCTTTTTTGGAACTGGAGAAAGGGAGATGCTCCATTCTGAGGCTGTCAAGCGTGTTTGGGACCACATCAAAAGCAATAATTTAGAGGTTAGTGGATGATTATTATCAGAACCTTGATGTGCTATACTGTTGTCGTGTGTTAAATTTCTAGCGGGCATTGCACAATAATTTTGTCCAACCATGGTAAACTACAGAAAGTGAAAGCAATTGTTTATCTCAGTTACAAATTAGTACCTAAAATTCTTTCTTGAATATAAGCATATCTAGTTGAGTAGAGGATGTTAAAATTATTATCTCACGAGGAAGAAAATTTGTGCACAGATATGAACAATTGTACTCCTTTCTCCTTATGCTTCAGATCAGTGTTGTTACCTTGGAATATTTTTTTATCTAATACATGACAGAGATTTTGTGGACTGGACACTAGTGACCCTACTTGGTAATTAATTGAAAATTTTATTTGACTGGTCACTCACTATCTGTTTTCTCTTTTAGATTTTGGTTTGGTTGGTAACATTGTTGTTGGTTGCTGATCAACTAGATACATATGGTGGTTGTTTTTAGATATAAGTTGTTAAGAGTGTATGTTCCCATGTGTTTTCCATTTTTTGAACTTGAAGAGCTGGTACATGGGGTCAATACGCTTTTCAACAAATACTATTATACCCTATATAAATCTTGAGCAGCCATATGCCAGTATCTTGCAGATTGCTTCTGTATGCAAGTTGGCTTTGTCTTTTCTCTTTCGACCTATGACAAGAGTGAAGCATAAGCAAAGCATGGGCATAAGCAAAGCATGTCCCATATAAGTCCCTCTTTCCCCCACTTTAGTGTTTTCATACATACCTGAATGGTAATGATTTTGCCACCTAAGATGTTAGGAATGATAAATTGAAACATATGTAAAATGTGAATGAAATCATCACCAGCTTTTAGTTTGCAAACGCCTTTATCCATGGTGTAAGATAATGCATCCTTTCTTTGTGTTCCCCCCCTTCCAATTTTCCTTATCCGTTTATGTTTTTCATGGAGATGGTCCATGAGGGTGAATGTTCGATTCTGCATGCCAGCATATCTAGATGTAGGCATTAGTTACTGCTAGGAATTTCTAGGCAGGCATATTTTATGGTTGGCTGATTGGCAAGAGAGCCTATATTTTCCTGCCAGTTTATTAAAATAAGACTATACTATGTAAATTGGCTCTGCTTATATTTACAAGTTCACTTCCTTGCTGAAACCACTTTCTAGGATCTATTCTTCTATGCAAAACAGATAATATATCCTTGTACAACCATCTTGCTGTTCTACTTAAAGTAATTCTATGTGACTCTAGGCATCTCCAAATGGATTGGTTACCTTATTTCTATTTTTGCTTGTTTTGTTGCAGGATCCAGCAAATCCCACAATGATATCATGTGACTCGAAACTTAAACAACTCTTTGGATGTGAAAGCCTAACTGCTCTGGATGTTTCAGAGTTGCTGTCACACCACCTTTTCAAGCAACCTAACAAGAGCTAACTGGTTAGTTATTGACTTTCTCCTAAGAACATCATCATGTTTATGAGGCTTGGATAGCCCAGTGCTTGCTGGAGGACATCCATCCCTTGCTTTCAAGTCCTAGTTTTTTTAAATGTTGCAATGGTAGTAGTCTATAGAATTGTGTCTAATCGGTACAAGGATATTTTTACTTATTGTAATGGCTCATTGAGTGCAGCTAGCTACTCAGTCTATTTCATTTAGTGCAAGGTATTAGTTTGCTTATCTGATATGTTAACAAATAAATTGATCAGTGTTTTACTTTGGCTGCAGATGGAATGTCTTACTGGGATCTAGTTGGTCTAACATCCTGGTAGTAGGCACTGATCAAACAACAGAAATTCGCTGAAAGTTGTTTATTTTGTCTTTTGTATCCACCAGACTGATTTACTTATGAGAAAAGGCTGTAGGCTAATCTCTTCACAGTAGCAAGGAAAAGGAATGATAGTTGTTGCATATTATCTAGTTTGATCTTACCGGAAGGGTCACGTGTTAGGTTATCCCGAATTTGTAGTTTGTTAAAAAGAAAGCAGCACCGAAGCAACAATCAAGAGAGAGTGAAAGCTGATGAACTTTGTTTGATGTAAATTCAGCAACCATAGGTGTGTTTTATGGTAAGAAGTTGCTTTCTGCTTTGTTACCCGAAAGCCTCTTACATTGGTAGTGCTCTAGTTAAAGACATCTGTACCCCTATATTATGTTGTAGGTGATGCCTAATTTATACAGTTTAGATCGTTATCAAAATGTTAAATCTTCTGCTCTTGTTCATTCTTAATTATGGCCACTGTTCATCTTGTTCATGAGGGTTAGATGTTTGTTTTATAACCAACAACTGCTCTGCCTCCTTGTACGCATGGTTGAAGTCTTTATGCATGGACATGTGATGGTTGATGTGGTCAAGTATAAGCATGCATTATCATTAGCCTTGCTTCAGAATTTGTTTCCCCTAATTCTGCATCAAGTGCTGATCATTTACAACAAATTCTGGTATCTGTACAGCAGAACATGTTTGTAATATTGCTATCCTTAAATCTACAAGTTCTTGAACATGGCGTAGAACAGTACCATGACCACCAGACCAATGATGACGCAGGCAATTATTGTGCTGCTCTCCTCACCAAGCGTACCTTCTGGCAGAACCTTGTTTGCCACGGTCAAAATTACCGCATCGAAATTCTGCAGTGGTGAAAGAGAAAAATCCTGAGCTGTATAGCTTTCGGCAAACAAAGTTATTGTTAGGGGTTGTACATTTGTTGCACCACGCTTGCTTCTTCTGAAAAAAAAAGTTTATCATGCTTGCCTGGTGAATGATCTGAAGAATCCTCGTAAGGAGTGGCACACAGACCTTGTTCACTTGGCTGCGACGACAGAACAACAACGCGATTCAGTCAGCTTTGTTTCTTTATCTTTCTGCTATCCTAAAGCGAAATTGCTACAGATGTAAACCGTTTGCGTATACTGCTAATCACGGTTTGCTGATTAGCCGGACACTAGAATTACCTAATGAGCAACAGGCCCCTGTAGACGTGAGTCGTAGAGATGTTGCAGTCTAGGTCCCAGGGCAGCTTCCTGCCCTTCCATTCTGCAAGCAAATAATTCGATGTGATCCGGTGCTTTCCCTTTTGCAATCAAACTGATCAGGCTGTTTTGCCGCGTTAACCGATGAGGTTTATTAACAGACCTAGAGACCATTTGATGCCCAGGTCGAAGCCTTCCTCCTCCGTCGGTTTGAGCACGAACGACACATGGTGCCGGAGCATCAACGCATGGAGCAGCAGAAACATGTTCTGTTAAGCACGTCATGGGTCAAAATGCTGATGTAAGCGGTATAAGAAACGGAAAATTGTGTCAGCCGTTCTGCTTTTTTCTTACTGCCAAGAAATATCCGAACTAATATAGTGTTTTATTTAGCTATTCCGAGGATTTAGCTTCAGTAGGATCCTCCTTTTACCTTGCCCAACTGGGAGACATCAACGCAGGGGAGGTTACTGAAGAAGTACTGGCACTCATCGCCGATCAGCTCGAGCAGCTCCCTGATGCTCCTGTTCTGGATGGCAGAGTTCAGCTTCACCATCCTCTTCACCGCCCGGAACGCGTCTCCTCCGTCGCCGCCGAACAGAGCGTGCGCACGCAACCTATCACCGTCTCGTCCGTTCATCTCTGCACTCCTGCTCCATGTCCTGACGGGGACCGGCCTGCCCCTGCATAGGCCACCGTGATCTGCTGCATCTTTCGGGCCATTTGGACGCTTCTGAATCGACGGAGGAAGAAGAAGACGACACGACGACAGCGTTGAATCCATGGAGACAAGCTAAATCGAAGGTGGTTTAACTCTGGATGTGAAATGCATGGATGGATTGGAAGGACGTCGTATATATGATCGAGCAGGGTTTGGAATTTTGGTGCGCGGTTGTGTGCGCGTGCCCGGCTCACAAAGGAAAGGATTGTATGCGATGAAAGCCATGTCCCCGGCGTGTTTGTAGCATGGACACGTACGTTGCAAGGTTGCCAAGGTAGGCAAGGCAGGATACTCTTCCAAACTTGGCTTGAGGTCCATACCCTACAATGCTACATGCCGGCAGCCATGGCTATGCCCCTAACATGTTTTACAGGCTCGATCATCAGGTTTAATTTGGCCTAGTTACTACTACTACTGCTACTAGATTGGGCTAAGTTTTCACAGCTGTAAACTTGTGAATTGTGATGAACCTTCTGGGAGTTCGTAGCGATTTATAGAAGATGTCGTTTGGAAAACAGTACTCCAGTGCGAAATTCTTCTTTTCGCGAACAAAATTTCTAACCACCTTCACTACAGGTTAAAGAATATCAAGTCGGCCTATTGCAATCAACTCCTAACTCATGGGCCGCCAGCCAGTTATTTTGGTTTTATGGTTCCGACAGTTTGGGTCTATTCTTATTTTGGCTTTTCAATAGCTTTTAATTTTTAGTTTCTCTTAACAATTATCATTCACTAGATTAATAAGCTATAGTAAAAAGTCACAGCTTAAAAGAAGAGAACCTTGCAAGCTTGTAAGTTTTTACTGTAGGGAGGACCTACTTACAATGGAATGGGCATCCAACTGAAGGATTGAAGATGGCAACAGAGGAGTGAGGGAGGTGAATGGTGTTTTAAAAATTTTTTTCTAAGTATTCATCAATCATTTATACCAATAGCTCTAAAACTATAAAGATTAGGATGAAAAACCAATACACAACCTAGCAAATCAAAATTCTGAAAAACAGTGCAATAAACAGTAATACGGCACTACCAAAATCTAGTACTACCGCTACAATAACCGTGGTACTACCAAAATCTAGTACTAACGCTGCAGTAACTACGGTACTATCTCTGCTATAGTAAAATCAAGATGAACAACGATTTTAGCACTATTTCATAAACAAAAAATTTATATAACTTTTGATCTGTAGATCCAAATGACATGCAAATTTGCATAAATCTTCTCTAGGATATCTTGAACCTATTCAAATAAATGACCATGAAAATCATTCTCAAAATTAAAACCTTTTTCAATTAAAGACAGATTCCACCAAAACCAATCAAAAACCTAAAATGATGAATACGACTTATTCGTGGGTGGACGATGGTCAAGATAGTTCTAGATATATTTTTATATGTCACAGCAAGTTAGAACACTAAAGAAATCAAACCAAAAATTCTCAGATCACGAAATCACTTGAAGGATCAAAACATGCAAAAATCGAGTTTCTTGATGAACTTACTACCGAAGTATCTAGATGGGTGAAGATTGATTTTCTGATATTATCTCCATCTCTTATACGTCCTCAGCACACCAAGATCAAGAAGAGGGAAGAGAAGAGATTAAAACCAACCAAATCAAAAGCAAATCAATCAAAACAACAGATAGGCACGAAGATGATTAAAGATTGATTCTATTGTTGCTTGATGAAGGAAGTTTTATAGCCACTTTGCCTTGAAGGACAAAGAGTACACAAAAAACTTAACTCTCAAACTCTAACCCTAAACAAGAGAGCACAAAAGAGGTAGGTTGGATGCTTAACAACATGTCTCTATCTCAACCCCTTAAATAAATGGGTTTGCTAGCTACATCTAACTTTTTATGGATACTATTCACTTAGCACAATAGAAAAAACTTGATAACCTCACACACGCGGGTTTTACTCACACATGTTCACTTATGTACGCTTTTCAAAGCATATAAGCCCGAATCCGCTAAGTTCTTAGCCTTGATCTGTCTTGATAAAACCAACTTCTTCTTGACCTAAATTGCTCTTCCAAGTGCCACTTATACGTTGCTGTTTTGATCTAAGGCAGATTTTAGTATTTTGGCCAAACTACCAAAATACCTTTTTTTGACCTGGTCTTCATCTTTTATTGCAAGCAATCGCCATGCTTGCCACGTGTAGGTGCACCACTGACTTACCACGCATTGAGAAGTCTCTCCCGTTCTGACTCCTTCGAACCACGTCTCACTTGAACCGACCAAACCATATGGTGCAAACCTGGCGTTCGAATTCGCCTTCAATATTTTTCATCTTTCATGTGTCATGCTTGAGCTCATCATCTCATCTGACATTCTTGATCTTTCTGGGCATCGGCTCCTCCATGAGCGTAGGTCTGATCCTTGCTATTGACTATGGCTGACTCTATACGTCTCTGTATATCCAAAGACAAAGTAATCATTTTCGAGCATAACATCTTCACGACTTGATCCATGTTAGTCAAAACATGCTTCATGCAGCATTAATATACTAACCTAGGTTAACCCAACTTAACCCATAAGTCAATTTTCCAAAATTCTGAAATATCTACATAGGGCCTGTTTTTTTGCTATGGTTTATAATTTTTTACTGTGGTTTATTAGGTCCTGTTTGTATTAGCTTCTTGTTAGAAAAGCCAAAAACCAATATGAACACTCGGCTTGTCGAAATGGCTTCTCTACTCCTCTTGCTACCGTCTCTCTCTGTGGATAAGAGAAGGGGTCACGGGTACATCACCCACCTCACCCTTCTCGCTCTCGTAACAGATGCATCTCTCCTTCACTTTTTACATTGTTTACCCTCTCTTTTTAAAAGCTACCTTTTTTAGCCACTTCTATTCATTTTCAGCCATAAACCACAATTAAAAGGTATCATCAAAAATCAATATGAACGCTTTCTTAGTCTAATAAATAGTTACACTGAAAGAAGCCAAAAACTGTTTAAAAACAAAAAAGAACAGAGCTCATGATTTGTTAGAAATAAGCCTATATGAGTGAGACGTATTTCTTATAATTTCAAAGTATATATGATTTAATACCATGTTACTAAAGCAAAGTGAAAGAGATCAATTTATAATGTGGAGTTCTTGCAATTATCATATGACATATAGATGGAGATGGTGTGAGGAAGGGTTTGGCTGAACACACGCACGCATGTGTGCATAGTAGCATATTTTCATGTGGAAAATCACATGACTTACGACTTACGACCGTGTCGTGACTAAATGCTCCACTTGACAAACTAAGTTCGCCTTATTTTTGTTGAATTATGCACCATCTCTATTATTTTAACTAGTCATGAGACTGTTTAAATATCATTATGTGGTTTGATAAGGCAGTTATCAGTGAGTTAACTTTGTTTAATCATGTCAGTTACTAGTGAGAGTTATCAGTTAGTTAACTCTATTTAATCGCAGCAGTTAGTAGTGAGTAATTGCAGTGCCCTTAAAAGGGCCCAGAGACGTCCAGGTAAAGATAGAGAATTCCACCTCTATTCTTCCATCCCCCTCTGGATAACTGTGTTGTAGTATCAAGCTGCTCAACCACGCTGATCTTTTTTCTTGGCGTGCACCGACAAGAGAGGAGAACGGGATTTCTGAATCATTATCGCAAAGAGAATCTGCACAAGGCAGCAATAAGGTTTTTGGACAGCGTAATCAGCGCGACCGCTTGGCTTCTTCCTCAACATCGACTGCTTCCATGACTTCATCGAACCTGCGCTACTTTCTGTTCTTTATCATACCCAACTATAAATCATTCGTACGTTAGATCGACTTTATTATAATATTTTCTAAACTATAATGAGTAGTCTGTTGTTAGATTTGTTTGTTACAACACTAGTTATTTACCTTATTTGTCTTTTAATAAAATCTAAATTTAAACATTACCTACTTTTTCAACAAGATCAACCATCAAACACGGACGCCACAAGAGAGCCCATGCTTAACAGCGCACACATGTACGCATGGCTAGCCTGTGCCACGTTAGATCAAGCACCTACTGGCTAGCCTGTGCCACGGTAGATCAGGCATGGGCGCCTGTGGGGCCTGTGCTGATCACCGGCCAAGTTGGTTCTCAGCGATTCGGCACCAAATCAGTCTATCCTACTGGGCATATTGGACGTTTGGTGGCCTCCCTCAAACGCTTTTCATTTTTTTCTATTTTATCGTCCTCACACCTCATTCTAGTCCACGCTTTAAATCAAGAAAAAGGACATACACATGACTACTGCATCCTTACAAATTCACCAGAAAAGCTGTCCAGGAATCCATCGACAAACTCTATTAGCCGCTAGCCAGCTCTCCAATTTTTATGACTCGACCAGGTCCATCTCTCCAATAAGTGACGGAGCTAGAAATTTACGGCAAAAAATCGGACGAGTGTACGTGTTTCATGAAAAATATCGTTATATTTCTAGATAGTAAAAAATTATGATAAGAAACTAATACATTTCAAACGATTTTTATGTTCTGAAAACCAAAATCCGTGCTTTTGGAACGGAACTTCTGTAATCCCTCCATCTTCCGCGAACGCAGAGTTGATCCACAATGCGCACTAAACTTCATCGTGCGGCGTGGCACGATCGGCTTCCATTTTTTATACGCTAGCTTTTGGAAAAAGGCGCAGAAAGTTTGATAAATCAAAAGGAGATCGCCTCCATCTGCCGTAATTATTATTGCCCACGGAGCCTCGCACAAGACACATGCCAGCACTTAACCCGAAAGATAAGCTCGTTAGCTGTAAAACTAACTCATCGTAGCTGTGCTTTATATATTTTCACACTTTCATAGCATGCATCGTACACGTACGCACTACTAATAGAATTAATTACCTTTTGAATAATTCTATTTTACCTTGCAACAATCATATTTATCTAATTTTCAACTTTTAACTACGAAACCAGGTATCAATCACACCTTAGCTATCGAATCCGGACAAATTGCCCCTTAACCCCATTCCACCCGGTTTTCATCCAATGTGGCACTGGTTTTGACACATCATTAGTATTAAGATGACATGGCAAACGGTCCGCAAATCTCTCTCTCTTCACCCCTACCTCTTCATCTACTTCTCTCCCTCCCTCCTCGGTCAGCAAAGAGCCTTCTCCAAGCCGCCACTTCTCCCCACCTTTTGCCACACACCTCCGGAGATAGGATTGCTCCTGCTCCTTCTCTTCCCCAAATCTCTCCTTCTTCCTTTGGCGGGCAAAGGAAGCATCCGTTGGCAATCATAGCAAGCAGGGTGGAGCTTGGCTATGGCGGCGGTGGTATGGAAGATCTCCGGTACAGGCGACTACTTGGGAAGCACCAGTGAGGTGCGGTGATGCTAGGGTACGTGCAAATTGGGCTCGGACAACATGAGGTGGTGTGGCACCGAGCGTGGGCAAAAACAGGGGAGACAGTGGCGGCCACCCATGGCTGCGGCGCTCCAACGATCGGAGGTCATTGGGAGCAAACTAGATAGGTTTAGGACAGCGCTAGGAGTACCCCAGTGGAGACGAGTTGGCTCAGGATGTGGTGCAGAGGTGAGGTGAAGCGCGGTGGCAAAACAAGGGTGGGCGTGGTCGCACGGTGCTGGCAAGATACCAGCAAGGATTAGGATAGATCTGGGAGGGAATGTACTCGCTTGAGCACGGTGGACCTGAGGTTTACCTCAGTTTGGGTCGTAGGATGACATAGCGCTCGAATTTGGGTGATGACAATGGGGACCGGAACGACGTGAACTAGGGTGGTGGCCATGGAGAAGAAAAGCCTATCAGCGGTGGACTTAGGCGGCTTCCTGGACTGGTTAGGTGGCGTACAAGCACCGCCTCAGCAAGGCTATGTTATGTGTGGTGGCTGTTGACAGCAGAGAGTGCAGAGAAGAGCTGGCAACGAAGCCATCCATGGTTGTGCAGTAGAGTATGGAGAATGACATATGGGCCCCACCTTATTTTATTGCTAATTCTGATTGCTAGTGGCCATTTCACCCAACACTAACTCACTTGTAAAAAAACACTACCATGTCCGTGCCATGCAGATGAAAATGGGCTACATTAGGGTCTAAGGGTTAATTTGATCGGTTTTAATAGTTGATGGTTGTTAGATATCTAGTTTCGTTGTTGGAGCTTAAAAATTAGATAAACATGATAGTTACGAGGGTAAAGTAAACTTATTCCTTAATTTGTTGAAACCTTCGGTTGATGAAGAATAACATGCTGTAAAATCGGTTGGTGTGCTGAGCTGTAGAAATTTCTAGTAAGATGTTTTCTGTCATTGCTCCAAAATGATGACACCAAGTAGTTCATATTTTTAAGACTTCATTAGGCATTGCTCGTTTCTTGTAAATTTTTTTGTACTATATTTTCGTGTTTAGCTACCTGTGTTTCTCTAAACCTCGTCGCCTACCGATGATTTCATATTTCAAATAAATTTGGTAGATATTAGAGCAATTGCCACAGTAAACACACAAAAAATGTTAATTAAGCTTTCATGTAATTCGCCAAGCACATTACTATATTTTTTTAAAGCTGCTTTCCCACGACAGCTTTACCCAAACTGCACTGCACAGAACAAAAATCGTAATCTGGCCCTAAAAAATAGTTAAATAAAACTTTGGATTGTAAGCCACCGAAATGCCGAACTAAGCCTAATTTAAAGTTGGTTAACGTGATATGCCAGATGCAACGTTCCTGATTCACATCATTTCATTGGGATATGGTTTAGTTTGTCGACCTAGTCTCATCGGCAGTCTATTCCATAGGTGTATGCATCATGGGTTTCTTTGTTTCCAAGTCAATACCAATAGTTTCTGCGGTACTAGTATCACACTAGAAAATAAACTTGCACGCATGCATCCAAGAGACTAGAGTACTACTAAGTTTCCGTTCAATTCGCTTTTTTTCTTATAACTTCATGCTAAAATAATATTGTAGGGCTAGCGGCTGTTAGTTTTTTTATATTTAATTATAAATAAAAAATAAAAAATATCAATATATTTTTATAGATAATATAAATAAAAACTGTGTTAAAAAACGTATTTCAAACGACATATGGTTTTTGAAAGCTAGAAAACATAAGCTAAAAATGAAGGACACCTAACTTCATCATATGGGAGTGGAAAAGATAAACTAAACTCCAAATATATTTCCCATCACTCAAATATATGGCCTATTCGTTATTACATATATATCTCTAGGTGGCTGCACCCCCTTTCGATCGCAGATCTAAAGAGAGACTACCACAATCCACTATGGATCGATCATATGTCACGCCCTTCAATGGCAGCATTCGGGCGCACATTCTCCGGCTCAAGTCGCATTGTCTTCACGCCAACATCGAGTGCTAATACTTCTATAGATCGATCTCCCTAGGTAGTCTCTCGAACGCACAAAAGAAAAATTAAAGATTAGTCTGGTAAATTAAAGATCCATCCATCCATCTACCAGCAAGGTTAATCCAGACAATTAATTTGCACATATAGATCTGGAGGCTATATATTGAAGAGTGAGAAAATAAACCAAAGTGAAGGGATCATGCACTAGCTTAGCTAGGATACAAGGCTGGCACTATAGAACGTGCCCGAACAATTGACGCGATGTACACGTGTACTGACCAGGGCGGTGCGTGCAATGCACTGAGCACGATGAACCCAACCCTTACAACTCAAAAGGCACGCTTGCCCTCGTGGCCTGGCCAGCTCGACCTCGCTTGGCCTTTTCTTGATCCATCTCTCTCTCTCTCTCTAAACCTAACCAAAAGAATGCTACTAGTACTACGGCTCCGTAAACAATGTGGCAGTAGGAGTACTACCCCACACTGGTTTGTACCCTAGCTTCCGTGTCATGCATGCATGGCCAACTTTTGATCACTGCAACTTGCATGCTTGCGTGTAGTAATACTATGTGAGGTGTACATGTAGTCATGTACAGCTCCAAGATTCCTACAAGACGATGTGCTAGCTACAGATCAGTGTTTAACTCGTTATATATTTTTTGTGTGACACAAAATTTAGGCTGGCTTGCCTTTTACATTTGGTGTGAGGTTTGTGACCATTTTGTCCTTGGGAAGCCGGTCCCTATATATTGCCCTCTACCCCAACTCATCGCTTCACAACGCGGTCACATACTCTCATCGACCACACTGATAAATTAAGCTCTAGTTACTAGCTTAAGCGCTTGGCACCAGTCGGCTCAGAGCTCAGCGCCAATGGCCACCGTCGAGGTAGAGTGCTACTCCAATCAATGTGCCTTTTGGTTTCATTTCGTTTGGTTTGTTTAGCTTTGATCTGTTGTTGCCTCTGTACGCGGCGCGATCGATCAACTTTGTACATGACGAACTTGATCGTGTGCGCGTCTACGTACACGTGCATGAAGAAGTAAACCAAGACTGGTATTTACATGGCATGCATCGATCAATATTTTCTCGTGCGCGAATGCAGGTCCAAGTCGCAGCCCCCACGCTGCTCGCCGAGGAGGCTCCGGTGGTGGTCGTGGAGGAGGCCCAGGCGCCGGCCGTCACCGCCGAGGAGGCCCCGAAGGAGGAAGCCGCTGCACCGGCCGTAGCCGAGGCTGAAGATCAGGCAGTGCCAGCTCTGGCCGAGACGGAGACCACCGAGGAGGCCAAGCCGGAGGCTGCCCCGGCCGAGACGGAGACCGGAGAGGTAGTGTCGGAGGCAGCTCCGGTCGAGACCGAGACCAAGGAACCAGAGCCAGAGCCTGCCCCGGCCGAGGCAGAGACCAAGGAACCAGAGCAAGAGGCAGCTCCGGTTGAGGAAGAGATCAAAGAGGCAGAGCCAGCGGCTGCCGAGGCCGAGGCTAAAGAGCCGGAGGCAGAGACAGAGCCGGCCACCACGGCTGCCGAGACCGAGCCAGTTCCGGCGGAGGCCGAGGCGAAAGAACCAGTGGCCGTGGCCACCGAGGAGGCCAACGAGGAGGCGGCGCCTGCCGCGGAGTCAGAGCCAGTAGCTGCCGCCCCTGAGGCCGCCGCTGCCGTCGCAGAATCGGCGTCAGTGCAGGAGGAAGCAGCACCCGCCGAGGTGCCAGTGGTGGCGGCTATCGAGGAGGCCGTGGCCGTCGAGGCGGCGCCAGCAGAGGCAGAGGCAGAGGCCGCCGCTGCCGTCGCAGAATCGGCGCCAGTGCAGGAGGAAGCAGCACCCGCCGAGGTGCCAGTGGTGGCGGCTATCGAGGAGGCTGTGGCCGTCGAGGCGGCGCCAGCAGAGGCAGAGGCCGCCGCTGCCGTCGCAGAATCGGCGCCAGTGCAGGAGGAAGCAGCACCCGCCGAGGCCCCAGTGGCGGCGGCGACCGAGGAGGCCGTGGCCGTCGAGGCGGCGCCAGCAGAGGCAGATGCACCAGCTACCGCTGAGGCCGACAAGGCCAGCGAGTGAGTCGATGATCGAGCGGCTAGTGTACGCGCGGTCGAGCCTGTGTGATCGAGAGCTAGCTAGCTCAGAGTGTTCCGTGCGCGCGCGTGTCGTGCCACGCCATGGCACCGGCACGGTAGTTTGTTGCTTATTCGCTTTAGCCGTACGTGTTTCAGGAGTCGTCGTTGTCTGGGTGCGCATGCATGTACGCAGGCTCCGTCGGAGTTCAGGAGCCGTGTCATGTGAGGTGTGTGTTCAATAATGTGTCTGGGGGGTTCTGGGGCCCAGTGTCAGTGCTGACGTGGCGTCACTGGCTTTGTCAGGGTTGGGGGCCTTGGAGCTCATACTCGTCTGTGTTCGTTGGTTGATAATATTCGGCTATTATGTTTGTGTATTGCGTTAGTACTCAGAAAGCGCGTGTGGTATGAGCAATATCTCACTTGTGGAGTTGCGATTGCGGCCTTGATGGTCCAAGTACATGTCCAGATCTGAGATAGTGAGATCTCTCGCCCAGTTCATTCTCTTCGTCGTAATCCACGAATACAACTGCAGGTTTTGGGGGAAGCACACGATGAATTCATACATCGACATTCGCTCTAAAAATTCATCCGTGCAGCAGCCAAACGATCGGCCTGATTCTTACGAGTTGAGGCCTTCGACAGCCAGCCAGATATGGGCTCCCGCTCTTGGGCCTGACCTACGAAGATCCTCACATCTCTAAGCCCATCTTAGTGCCGCACAGTTTAAGCCTCTGCTTTTTATACATGACAATCCAGGACAATTACTGCGGCGACACCGAGAAGAAAGGAAGGCAAACTTTGAGCCTGTTCGCTCGGCTAGCCAACTTACGGCCGACTCGAATGGACATCGTGTCAAGAAAAGCAAAGGAAAAGGACCGGGCCCGGACCACTTGGCTTGCTTTGTAGCTGTAGCTAGCTTTGGTTACAGGTCTCAGAGAAGGACTACACCCAAACGACAATGCCCGCCAGTGGAGATGACTGATGACACGTTGAAATGGCACCAATAGGGGACCTGGCCCAATCCCACGACTACGTTTTTCGCCGTCTCCGACACGGCGACGTGCTCCGGAGCGCTGTAAAATTGCCGTCTCGCAAAGGCATAGACGCACGAGGTCTACGCCCTGCTGTGCAGATTAAAGTCATTGTCGCATTCAGATGTTACGAGCGATCTGGTCCTCGGGCAAAGCAGGGAAAGGGTGAGTTTTCTTAGATGATGGTTTATAGTTTAAATATTTAAATTTTTTTAGATTATGGTTTATAGTTTATAGTTTAAATATTTAAATTTTAGTTGTTTATGAGAGGTGGTACGTAGAAAGAAATAGTTGTATATGATTTTGACCAGTACAACTAAACTCAGTATAATTTTTATTACAATTTTCCTATTTACCCCTCCTCGAAAAAATACACAGTCTAAAAGTTAGTTAATGTAGATAGTACAAGTATAAACTAAAAATAAGCCCAAAAGAATCTGGCCAAGTAGGCTATATATGGAGGCCAAAAAATTAAGAAAACCGGTCTACTTTACGACTCTCAATTGTGACTTAAGTCTGAATTTTAATTTGTAACTTTAAAACTTCTAAAATATAATTCTCAACTCTCAGTACTAGGCCACGTGACCCTATGGACCCAATGCTAGGTGGTTTTGACTAACTAGCACCTATGTATCTAATATCTACCAATGTCGATACCAGATGACTGCCATATCAACCCACACATCATCTATGACAACCTCTTTCATTGAGTTAGCAAATAAAAGAAAAAAATGGAGAGCCCATATGTCAACCGCTAAAATCATTTCTTCATCTCTGTCTTCTTGATTTGTCTACCTTCTCCGTCCACCCATCACCACCATAGACATGACCTCACCTCCTTCCACGCACCCACTCCTAGCAACCCCCGCATGCTGGAACCTGATGGAGATCGGGTGGCTGGTTCCACGCCCGACTCGCGTGGATCCTAGGCAGTCAAGTCATTGCAGTTGTGCCCAATGGATGCCTGCCACAGAAAGCACCACCCCCAAGCTTTAGTTGAGCTAGTTCTTGATTAACTTTGATTCATGTAAGCTAATTAATCTTGCCTTCTCCTTGCACCGCCGTTGCCAAATCCACTTCTGATGATGGCGACAACATTTCGCACTTGAGCCACACCATCCACATTCATTGCGCATTGATGTGTGTTCATGCACGACTGCTTCCTCGCTGTGCTCCAAGGTTTTCTTTTTGGAAAGAATCGCAAGAGTTGTGCTTGATGGTTTGTCTTACTTGATTTCTTGCTCTATTTCGTCTCATGCCATAAATGGTTTATGGTCTATTTCTTGAAACATTGTTCAATTATGCTTGTGTGCCTGGGAATGGCTTGTTCAGCTACACCACCAGGCCGCCAAGATCACCGGAAAAGCCATTGCGCCCACCGGTTCCCATTGCACTCCTCGCCACTCTAGTGAGCTTTCCGCAAATATGTTCACATCGTCTTGTGTTCCACCTTCCAATCTACTCATCCCTCTATTTTATTTTATTTTTGTTCATCGTGCACGTAGATCGAAGCCCTAAAATCATTTTCACTGTGCCACCCTGATACGCTCTTCTAGTGAGTTTTTGCTGGAGCCATCCCCACCACTAAGTTCGTTGTCCCGTGTTCTACCCCGTGCTCCCCTTCACGTCACCAATGCGTCGTCTATGTCGTGGCCGCCATGTGCCATGTCACCACCATCGCTCGTGTTGCGTCACCAGTCGTTGGAGGTAATTGCCGGTGATGTCACCGCATCATCGTGTTCGCCTTGTCGCCCACTCCGTTGTCGTTGCTAGCGCCGTCATTCGCCGGATCCCTTAGTTCTCGTGCTCAACCGTCTTCCTTCTCCTATCTCCTTCCCTACACCGTTAGTGCTAAGCACGATTAGCTAGGGGATAAATTAGATGTTAATATTAGGGTGACTAGTGGGCCATAGCCATTAAGAAACTCTAATTGTGATTTCTAGAATTGTCTCGACAGTCAGGCCCCACCATTCCATTAAAAGTTAGGAGGATAATTAAGAGACTGACATGTCAATAAGACCAAGCCAACAAAGCATCCAAGTTAGCCCAATATCGTCCATTTCAGTGCCACATCAATACCACATCATTGAAAACCACTGTGGTTTAGGGTGAGGGTTGTGTTTTAGATGAGTTTGAGAGTTTGAGATTGTAAAGTAAACAATTTTAGAGTTCAATGTTATTTCTAGACTAACTTAATAGTTGAGGGTTGAAAAATAGACTTGTTCCAAAAATTATCAGTGGTACCTCTCTCTATATAGGTCCATAAAAACTTGTACACCAGTGGCCTGGACGCCTAGCCCAAGGATATCTCTCTAGGCTCCCCAATCAATAGGCCATAATACCACAGCCCATCATTCATCACCCCCAAGAGCCAACCCAACTTCAACCCACTTGGCCATTCTAAAAGGTAGCAGCACAAGTTCACAACCCTAATGGTTGTCTCGCTCCATCACTCGACACCCTCTATTGCCCCAATCCCATTGCCCTTGACACATGCCTTGTTCAACTTAGCAGCACCGCCTTTGCCCTCTAGGCTCCAGCCTACCACGACGGGCGACGGTGGCCAATATATAGCATCTCAGCACCACGCCTTGTCTCTAGTCTCCCGTGTCCACGGGCCACATTGCAAAACCAAGATTTGCCCCTACCAACGAGGAGCAATTGCGCGGCAGTGAAGGGATAAGGCCATTGGTGGCTGGTGGCACGGCACTACCCCTTCTCTCTAGGCTCCGGTCTCCCCTGCCCACAGGTCACGCTGCCACCCCACACACGACAACCAGCGAGGAGAAGCCACGCGGTAGGTGGGGCAAGGCCGCAGCGTGGCCACAAACACGAATGCTGCAGCAACACCATCTCTAATCCGGTCCTCCCTACTCCTGCTCCTTCCCTGATCTGAAATTTGAGTGACAAAGTGAATTGACTACTATGCATTTTATATTTTTTATTTATGAATTAGCAAATTAGGGATACAAAATGAAGAGGAGCAAGACATGCTATATCATTTTCCAACACGAACATAATTCAACCAATCTCTTCCAGAAACAGTTGGAACTAGAGCTAATAACATCAAGCAAAACAATCATCATGTTGAACTCAATACTGATGATATAGTTGACGATCCTAGTCTTCGAAAATTGATTAAAGAGTTGGATGTAAATATTAATGAGATACATTTGCAAGCATTAAAGATGATAAGATTCTAGATCATTTTCAAGGGATGAGGACGCATAAGAAATGGTTATCTTGTCCTAGTGGTAAGTTAGAGTCTAACAAATATAAACTTCATGTTTTTTTTGTGTTTATCTATACCCTTGTTTGATTTACCTTTTTATGTTATCTTTATAGGTTCTGGTTTTCCCCTACTATTGATAAAGAAATGATGGGCTAGGATAGAGAGAAAATATTCATTATTTAGGTACTCAAATTGTATCTCTACCATGCTACATTGTTTATGTCTTACCATATTTACTTTATTATGTTTGTTGAAGCATTGAGCTAAAATTCTATGTCGTTGAAGCATTGAGCTAAAATTCTATGCCAATGATGCATATGTGGCTTTGTTTAAGGGTGTTAGGCTATTAAAAAAAGGATTGACTATAGGGCACCTCGGTGCTCTTTAGTCTTATAGAACACTTAATTTTTTTCTTTTCTTTCATAGAATAATCTTAGAAATATTTGGTCTTCATAACAATTACCACTAAATTATGTCACATAACACAAGAAATACAAAAATACAACTAAAAAAGTTATCATTTAGATTTTTAATAAATTATAAGACAAAAGTCATAAAATTATAATTCGTTAAACCCTAAGTTACCACCGATAGCTTAACAAATCACCAACATAAGTTTTAAATTACCATCAGTTTACAAATTTAAAAAAAGTTTAGGAATTACCATCATTCGAACCCTAAGTTACCATTATAATTTTAAGAAATTATCACCCTAAGTTCAAAATTACCATCATTTAAGTCTAAAATATTTTAAAACTTACCACTAGCTGTACCCTAAGTTATTATCTATATTTTTAACAAATTATCGTCCTAATTTCTAAATTTACCGTAGGAGCTCCAACATTCGATGGTGGTTGATTTGAACTGTCTTGATATGCTAGTGGATTCAGATGATCCTATTCAAGCTTCTCTTTCCTTGTTGGCTTGGGTAGGTAAACAGGCTATTGCAACACTAGAGATGGATGCTATGAGTGACTATGCTTTGCTCTTTTTCTTGTTCCGCTCTCTTCTTTTCCTTCTTATTGACGTGTGTCGTGTCTGTCCCTCCCACAGTTTGTACTAAATAGGACAACGCTCTTGAAGGATCAATGTTAGGAATTTTAAAGAAAATTTATAAAGCTGGATAATTTTATATACTCGTATTTGATTGCAAGGTAGTTCGTGGTGGATTGTGCATGCGGGTGTTGTATGGCCTTTAATTATTAACATGCGGATGGCGTATAGTGTTTCATTGTGGCAATTATTCAATTGTCAAAAATTGAGTTTGTAGATTGTGCAAATGTGAGTGGTGGAGTATGGATAGTAATTAGATTAAAATATATTATGTGTGCACTTATACTAGGTTTTATCAAGGGTTTTCTAAATATAGCATATTCCTTATGGTGGTTGGTTCGTGCAATTGTTTAGTTTACTATAGCTTCTCATTAATAGTAGGAAAGTTGCTTCTTTCCTGAATGATTTGGTAGATGGTGTGATCCTGAGAGTGGTAAACACCTAGATCCAGGAGTAACATGATATATCGCAAGTCTTTTTCATTACTCTGTTGTAAGCATTCCCTTTAAGCAATAGTTATACATGACGTAGGGCTATTATTCTACCAAGAGAAGGCCTAAACCTGTATAAAATTTTTTGTGTCCTCTGTGTTCGGGTCAACACTTGGATCTTACATATTATTTGTTTGGATTTAGAGGAAAGCTAATCTCAAGGGACAGGCCATGAGTGCATAAAGGGCACAGAAATTTTTAAACAGGTTTAGGTCTTCTTCTGGAAGAATAACAACCATACGTCCTGTGTAACTATAGCTTAAATGGAATGCTTACAATAGAGTAATGAAAAATACTTGTGGTATATCCTGTTACTCCTAGATCTCCCCTCTTCCTCCAACATCAACCCTTATATAGATGATGAAACAATGGTCGTTGTCTCGTTCCCAAAAGACGTTTTAGCGTTTCGGGGTATAACCACCAGAGAGAGTTATTGTCTGAGAGATGTGATTAGTCGTTCGCTGTGTAACGGTTGTTGTCAGAGAGAGATTATGTACGGTTATTGAGTATAAACGCACATTCTAATTACCTTATTAGATGGATGCGCTGTGTGATAGGTCATCGTAAACAGGCTAGTCGAAAAGATGCTGGTCGCAGGAAAGTCTATGACCACAGGGTGGTCGTAGAAGATCTTACGACTATATGATGGTTATAGAATGATTAAGACTAGATAGTCATAGAATAACTTACGATTATAAAATAATCGTAAAACAGTTCATGACCATTCTACGAATTTTTAAATCTACGATTACGAGTACGATTGCTACTTACCTTGCTCACAGTCACGAGTAGCATTAGTTGCTCCCAGTACATCCACATATATGTGCTTGTTTCTTTAGGGGGCTGATGCAACTGGTGATATAATCCTTCACTACGTGCTAGCCTGTGGTCATGAGCTATTTTACAACTATCTCATAGTCGTAAGCTATCTTACGACTATCTGGTCTTAATCCTTCTACTACCATCTTATGGTCGTAAGATCTTCTGCGACCATAAGTTAGTCGTAAGTGGTCCTACAACCACTCTGTGGTTGTAGACCTTCCTGCGATCAGTGTCTTTTTGACTAACCTATTTACAATGACCTGCCACGCAGCACATCCGTCTGACAAGACAGTTAGAACATGCATTTATACCCAATAACCGTACACAATCTCTCTCTAACCGTACACAATCTCTCTCTAACAACAACTATCACACAGCTACCACCATAAGTTTAGAAATTGTCATTATTTTTAATTTAAAAGAAATTTCAAAAATTACCATCAGTTACATCCTAAGTTACCATCTATATATTTTTTTAACAATTCAGCAAACCCCTCTGCACAGTAGTCTTGTATTATCTTACCCTGTGATCGATCCCAATGCGATTGATCATCAGACCTCCAGGTGATTGGCTATACAAATAAGTCGAATCCCAGAAAAAAAATGTGCACATGAGGAATTGTGTATACACAAGCAATTGTTTTGGACTCATCAATCTTACATGCATTATTGCCCTATGTGTCTGCAAATTGGGCCCACATTATTTGGCCCTGCTTATCGTGACACGGGTATTTATTTTTGTGTACACCACATGCATGGATGGCTCCAAAAAAAAACCCTACCTTGATCCATTAAAATAAGTTTGTTGTATCCGTGTAATTTACACCCGTCCGTCCCCACATGACCTATCTGACGATAACTAAGCTAGATACTTGGAAAGACTAATGCACGTCCAAACGCGCTGTAGAATTTCCACAGAAAAAATGGCATACTGTGAATGACGGACGATGTGGCGCTGGAGGATGGGTCAAGCTAAATGGACGACGTGGCGCGCGGGAAATTTTGGGATTAAAAAAACCCGAGACGTGTTTTGGCCCTTGTGCCGTTCTCTCCTGCTGTCAGCTCGTTCGGAAGTGGATCGCTACGTTTTAGCAAGACACCAGGGCACTAGTCGATTTTCGGTGCCAGTGCTCGCACGGTACAAACTTATAAGCTGGCGACGACCGGACTGACTGATGATGATGTACCAGTCTCCGGAACAGTATATAAGGCCGTGTGTATATGCTCTCTGCCACATCAGCAGAGCTTTCAGTGCTCCGATTCTCTGTTCTGCCCTGTCCCGCCCCTTCTCTCCGCCTCGCCCACCCGCGCGCGCTTGCTCGCTCTACAGGAGGCTTCTAGAACCTTCGAGAGATGAGGAGTGGTGGCGGCCGAGGGGGGCGAGGAGGCGGCGGCGTAGAGGTGGTCGCCTCCCTCACCGCGCTGCTGTGCTGCATTCTGCTCCTCGCCGCCGGCGCCGCCGCGCAGGGCCCTCGTGCTCCATCTGTCTATAAAACCCTGACGGGTAAGCTCCTCATATCCCCCCTTTTGCTGCCTGGAGATGGTTGCAATCCTCTAGCTGTTCTGTCCCCGGGGGGCATGTGTCGAATCAGAGTATTTTGTGTTCTTATACAGCAGGGCCTGTGCTCAGTAATTGGCATCACCTGAAACATGTTCTTATCTCCTCGCTCTTTTATGTTCTATAGTGTTCTCACTGAAGGTGTTGATTCTTGTTTGCTATGACCATGCGTGCGTACCAATTGTAGTTGAGGTTTTGCGTTGGGCTGATGTGATTGAGCGTACTGAAGGAGGAAATTGTCCATGAGTGGAAGTCTACGAGCATGAGCCGTTACAATAGCATAGGTTGTAACTTTTCCTTTGAGGAATAGGCTGAAAATCTGTTGCTCCGATGTTTGTTATCCTTTATTCAATCTTTGTCAAAGAGGTCTCGCAGGGAGATCATGTATGCACCGATGGATTATATAATTAATAATAATGAACCAGGATTTCCTGTTCTATATAGGCTTTAGCATTACATCTCTATGAATCAAGATGTATCAAGTGATTTGCTAGTAGTACTTTGTTATGACAGACCAAGAGTATTCGGTGTGTGTTTTTTATTTCCTGATTTCGATTTGTAGACTGAATTAAACAACAACGAACATTTGTTATTGTGCAGGTAATACTCCCCTTGTCATAGCTGAAGGTGGTTTTTCAGGAGTATTTCCTGATTCCAGTCAAGGCGCCTTTATTTTCGCGTTGAGTGCCACCACGCCTGACACAAGTTTGTGGTGTGATGTGCAACTAACCAAGGATGGAGTTGGAATTTGCCTCCGGGATGTAAAGATGGACAATTGCACCGATATCAGCACAGCTTACCCAGCAGGAAAGCGGACATATAGAATCAATGGTGTGCGACAAACTGGATGGTTCCCTCTAGACTATAGCATGTCCTCGCTCCAAAGTGTTTTTTGTGAGTACCAACGTACTTCTTTCAACTCTTTTTTTTAATTAAAGAACTCATGCTGGTACGTTAGTACTCAGTACATTAATACATTTCAACTGTATAACAAATACAAATCAACAAGAACCAAGTACTGAAGCACATGAACACGTACTGTCCTACACATGGTACCACCATATTCATGAAATCGCTGAATATCCTCTTGCTTTATATTGTTTCAACCTTGTGACCAAAATTGGATGTTGTCCTAATGTTTTTGCTTGTTAGTTCTTTGCATAGACACTGTTCAATTTTTCTTCTGATTGTCTCAAGCATTGACTAAACACTTTTTTAAAAGGCTTGCTCTGTTGATATATTTCTAGCTATGCTTCTGTACTCATTGTCTATCATTGAGCAGTAACACAGGCAATTTGGTCTCGCTCCGACAAATTTGATTTCGTCTACTTTCCCATCCTTTCTGTTACCAATGTCACGTCCTTGGTCAAGCCGTCTTCTCTTTGGTTGAATATTGAGGTTGAGTTACTGTCCTTGCAACTTGAACCTATAAAAACTATTGTTGCTAGTTCTTCATGACGCATGAGTCCTTTCGACGCTAACTTCCTTTTCATTTGTGCAGCATGACATTTTCTACAGAGAGCATGGTTTGAACATGACAAAGTACACCCTTTCAATCGAAAAGAGTGTTGCTGCTGTGAAGTATATTTCATCACCTGAATTGGGTTTTCTCCTAAGGATATCTGGAAGAGTTAGTCGTAAAACGAAGCTAGTTTATCGCTTTCTTGATGCAACCCTTTCTGATCCTTCTACAAACCAAACATATGGCTCTTTGTTGAGTAACCTGACATCTATTAAGACTATTGCTTCTGGTATAATGGTTCCCAAGAACTACATTTGGCCTGTGACAACCGATAACTATATTCAGCCTGCCACAAATATTGTCACAGATGCCCACAATGCAGGTCTAGAAATATATGCATGGGACTTCGCAAATGATAGAATTATTCCCTATAACTATAGTTATGATCCGTTGCAAGAATATCTGTCATTCATCAGTGATGGTGGCTTCTCTGTTGATGGCGTGCTGACAGACCACCCACTTACTGCAGCAGAGGCTATCGGTATGTCTCTAATTTTGTTATGTTAATTACTTACTAGAGCTTTATCTACAGCGTGTAGTCAGTTTCACCATTGTCACACTGAAACCAATGCTTCGATGCTGTCCTCAAACTAAATTTCACAAATCTGAAAGAAATATGATTAGTAGTGGATTAGTGCGTGGACCAGTGGATACAAATCATGCCCTCAATGTGCTTTAAAATTTATGCATTGCACTTTTTGGAGCGGCATTGAAGCACTTCCTCTGCTTTTCAACATAGAGGAATAACCCTGTGATGTTGAGTGGGTGATCATAGACAATGATGAGTAATGTAACACCAGCGTATCGGGTTCTCTCTGTCATATAATATCCATATATCATTTGTGCTGGACATATATAAATGATGACACGTTATAAACTTATTTTCCAGTTGGTTGCATATAAGATGATTTACGTCCTTTTGCCTTTATGCTAACCTGTGAGCCATTAGATGGGTTAGCTTGTGCATTCATGAGTCACAGTTATGTTACTTGCTGTTAATTGTTGGGTAAAGAAATAAGCAATGAACATGTATTGATGCATTTGAATCTCCATGTCTGCAGGTTGTTTTACTAATCTGAATAAAAGCAGTAAAACAGATCATGGTATGTTTCATTTGGGTGCAAAACCTACCATAGTACCGTTGCCATGATGCTTGAATGTCCACAAGTTCAGCTCAGTTTAATTATTGTAATGTTTCTATACAGGGAAGCCATTAATTATCTCGCATAATGGTGCTAGTGGAGACTACCCGGACTGTACGGATCTGGCCTATCAGCATGCAGTTGATGATGGTGCAGATGTTATTGATTGTTCTGTTCAAGTGACCTTTGATGGAATTCCTATATGCATGAGTTCCATTAATCTGTTTGATACCACTGATGTTCAGAGATCAATTTTCAGTAACCGTGCTTCTATCATTCAAGAAATTCAGGCTACTCCAGGAATCTTCACATTTAACCTCACTTGGGACGAAATCAGCAATAGTAGTTTGAGACGTGAGTTGCTTTATCGCATAATTGAGATGATTTGTTAATATTGTTTCCTATGAAAAGTAGCTGTTCTATAACTTGGAAATTTATCTGTGGATGGCATGCAAGAGAGCAAAACTTCAGGTATTGACCTTTTTCTGCAGCCAAGATATCTTCCCCAGAGAGTGTATATTATCTTACGAGGAACCCGAGGTACGGAAATCAAGGAAAGTTTTTCAGGTTATCTGACTTTCTAGCATATGCAAAGGATAAGGATTTGTCTGGCGTCATGATCACCATTGAGGTGATGCTTCAGCTTGAAGTACCCTTTCTCATAATATGATCCCTTGTCTTCAAACTTTCTATTGTTTGAATTATAAATCCACTATCATGCTCCTGCTATGGGTAAAAGTTCACCTCCTAGTTAATTTTTTAATATTCTGAAGAAAAAGTCCTTTTTTAGCAGTTTTCCATTTTTTAAATAATGTTTTTTTAACTGCTGTCATCTCTGATAAATTCTTTTATTTGCAAATAACCTGTGTGAGAATCATAAATATACCAAAATCGTAGGTTTTCTGCAGATAACAAGTAAATTTTTTTATTTAATTGTATCCATTATTATGACTGTAGCCCTGTACTGATCAGTACAGGGCCCTTGGGCGTTGGCTCTAGCCTAGGGTAGCTTTGGAAAGGTCACGTGTGTGTTAAAACTTGCAATATATATAGTTATTCATCTTTCTTGAAGTTGCACATCCTGAACCACTCTAAAATCTTTGCAATCAGTGGAGCTTTTCTCATTGATCAATCAACCTTCTGTATTGCAGAATGCTGCATTTATGGCAAAATCATTAGGATTTGATGTTGTTGATTCTGTAATCACTGCCTTAAGCGATGCTGGTTATAATAATCAGACTACCAAGGATAAGGAGGTTATGATCCAGTCGACAGATAGTGCTGTTCTTGTCAAATTGAAGCAGCTGGAGACAAAATACAAGCTTGTTTACACTCTCCCATCAACCATTGGGGGTGCTCCTGATTCCTTACTAGTAGATGTGAAGAAATTTGCTGATGCGGTCGTTGTCAACAGGGAATCTGTTTACCTCGATAGCCAGGGTTTTATCCTCAGGAATACCAGTCTTGTGAAAGATCTGCAGTCTGCTGGGCTAGCTGTATATGCACAGGTGTTCCAGAATGAATTTGTATCACCACCGTGGGATTTCTTCTCAGATGTGACGGTGGAAATCAATACCTATGTTCAGTCAGTTAATGTTGACGGCATCATAACTGATTTTCCGAAGACAGTCAGAAGATACAAAAGTAAGTGCCATTTCCCGTATTCATATGGTTCCATTATTTCGACGTTGGCATGTCATAGGGCACGACGAAAATTTGCATGGCTTGTGGTGTCATTTTCTACGAATTTTCAACTTTGCAGTGTCATATAGCCACCACCAAAATTTAAAAGGCTCTGTTCTTTTCAGTTTCTCAAAACAGCTTTTGACTTTTACTACAGTATCTAATTTTCAAACGGAGTATTTTTTTTAAGATGGAGTCTACGAGTTAATTATAATACACGTTAAAAGCCCAATATATGTACCATCCAAAATCGCAAGCGAGTATCTCTCTCTGTAACCTCTGTTGTAAACAGCTAAAATTCAAAAATTTCAACCAAAAATCATAAGCCACAGCAAAAAAAGATCAGGGCCATATGTTGTTTCTCAGTCTCACTTGCATGCTCTTCTGTTGGCAGTGAACTCTTGTAGGGGTCTGGGAAAAGACATGCCCATGTACATGAAGCCTGTTGCGGTTGGCGCCCTTGCACAGCTACTCCAAGGCACCACTGCCCAGCCGCCAGCTCTGGCACCAATGCCAGCATTGAATGCATCGAGCGTGGAGGAGCCACCGCTCCCTCCTGTTGCGCCAAAGAATCGTGCCTCAGGGAGCGCCCCAACTCCTGCTGCAACGCCTTCTGACGCTCACGCAACTGCTGTAAGTACTGGTGTTCTGCTGGTAATGGTTTGTGCAGCTCTGCTCATCTGAGGATGTGGTGCTACTTATCGAGAATACCTAATAGGAACCAGGTATATTTTCGCTAAGAAGAAGAAAGGCACCCATATTTGAGATGTGCTACTAGGCATTTGTTTTTGTAGCTATTTTGGTTCGGATCTACCCATATTCGTTCCTGCTTTATAAATCCGTTTATAGAGAAGGTATTTGGTACTTCATACATTGCTCACGGGATGCTGCAGTGTATGGTGTACGCATACCATTGTTTCTGTATAGAGTTGTCATTCCTTAGCTGAAAAAACATGTATTTCGTATGGTACCCTGGAGCTTGGAGTTACCGATGAGACCTGTCAAAAAGTTCACCAGTTCAGCCAGTGGGAAGCTATTTCAGCAGTGGATGATTTTTTTCTGTGTCGATTTGGCTCCTCGAGTTGTCGAATGCTATTGCCTGTGCGGGAACCTGTCCTGTCCTCTGCAGTAGTTAATTAATAAAGTACTAGAAACAGTCCGATCTTAGGATGATGCCACGCATCTCGGTTCAGGTGTAGGATTTCCACAATTCCATTGCATTCGGTGTAGTCCTTAAGAAAGAATGTGCGCGACACCTAGGCGGATGGTGAAGAGAAGGCTAAAAGGGAAGGAAAGAATGGAGACAAGCATTGGCAGGTATTGATTCTTCGACACCATTCTTACCTCCATTCTGTTCCACATGTATGGAGAATTGGAGATCGAGATCGATAGGGCCACCACCTCGAGATGGGAAGGGCCAGAAGCATCTGGAATGTTCTAGAATGTCTTGGCGTGCTCCAGAGCCCTAGAGCGTGTTCTTCCTGCTTTGGACCCTAGTTTGCAAGGTCTCTCCTCCCTTTATCCAGTGAGGCGCTGACACAACTGGCCCACATAAAGAGATCATGTAGGATCGCGGCACGATAAGTTTCCCCATGGGCCTGGACGTACATCTAACAATAGATGGTTTGTGATTCATCAAGGGGACTTGTGTTAGGCTAGTAAGTGACTGGATCCCTGTTTGTCGTGGCCAGTCTGGTCTCGGTGGGCGGTCAAGATTGGTGTCAGGATGAGTCATGATTTCTATCTGCAATCCTAGTTTTTGAACGATCTTACCATCCGTTTGGGAATTGATGGACAATATCTAAACACCAGGCTTGCCTCGGACGCTAATACGCCTCCTGAATCACGGAGGCGCACCGCGTGCAACATGGCCGCAGCCACCTCCCCTCTCGGTGACCACGGTCGGCGGCAGCAATGGTGGTGCACGTGGGAAACCCTAGAATACCTCCATCCTTCCCTTCTCCGCTTCGATCTATCTTTCCACGGCCCTAGCTTGTCAGATCCTTCGGATTGGATCCGAAATAGGGAAAGTAGAAGAACAAGAATAGCTACATATTCTACAAGCTAAGACTAGATATTTTGGCATAATAGCATGATGCCTTCTCATTCTAGTTCAAAGTTTATATATATAATCAGTCTTAAAGAAAGATTACAAGCACGATCCATTGACAAAACCCCGCACTAATGACTGTTCACGGTAAGATAATTGTAATGTTGTTAACAGTGATTAATGAGATGCCTATTAGCCGTAGATCGTCTCCGAAGGGGACTTGCGCTAGGCTAGTAAGTGGTTGGATCCCTGTTTGTCGTGGCCAGTCTGGTCTCGGTGGGCGGTCAATATTGGTGTCAGGATGGGTCACGATTTCTATATGCAATCCTAGTTTTTTGAACAATCCTGCCATCCGTTCGGGAATTGATAGACAAGATCTAAACACCGGTCCTACCTCGAACAATCTCTATCGGACAAGTTTGATCCAAAATTTAAAGTAGAGCAATTTCATGCAATTTCGAAAGACTGACTTCATTGACTACCATTATCAAATGCAGCATGCCCCAAAAAAGGGAAAGAAAAGCAGAAAAGGAGAAAAAATAGAATGAGAAGGGTCATTTTTATGCCTTCAATAACAATTAGACATGGAAGGCCTTATTTTAATGGTATTCACATGTTAAACAGATCCACTATTGTCAGACTCAACATGTCTGTTTGACTAGGTAATTGCAGGGTATTTAACAGATAAAAGCTGCAAGTTCTTCTCGTAGATCATTCTACCACATTCCTGTTCCAAAAGGTTTCAAATCATGAAAAGAACAGAAGTCCAATTTTGTTTATTTATGTTTTGCCCAAACGAAAATAAAGAGAATAGCAAATAAATAACAGTGCAAGCTTGGTTTGACGATGTTCAAGATTCAAGGATCAATATGTACTTGTTGCAATAGAAGTACTTCACTGCAATATAATTATTGTCGCAAAACATCGATAGAAACGGCTTACTTTTGAGTCAAGATGTTCAATATTCTTCAAGACAGAAAGGTGTTCCGCCAAAGCATCATATACCTCCTCTGGCAACCTTCAGGTAAAAAAATAGAGTCCAACTTTTATTAGCATCCCAAGCTATATAGCTCAACTATTACTAATTTATTAATAACTCCTAAAGCAAATAATTCATTCCATTATATGACTCGCATGGCATTTCAATAGTAGAGCACAAAACTCAAATGGATGTCTTTCTTTCATAGATTTTACTAGGAACATCTAATTCAGCCTAACTTTTTTCTATTTTTTCTTACTCTGGCTGTGCAGGTGATGCTAAGCTAACCTATGCCTCAAGAGTAGTGAGTACCAAGCCTATCCAAACACAAGATTCATACAAAACAGTGAAACACAACATATGATCATATCATTGATGCTCTGTTTTGCAAATATGATCAAATCATCTTTTTTCTCCACATAAATATTCATAAATCATAACCAGGATTCCATGTAATACTTGACTACAAATGAGGCATTTTGGTATGTGCCAAACACAGCCATTTTTACCTACAATTACGGAAGCCAAGCGGGAGGGGGCGACGAGGAGGAGGATCCGCCAGGGAGGACGAGGCGGGCCGGCAGGGATCCGGGACGAGGGCGTCGAGGCGGCGGGCGCGGCTGCGGGGAGGAGTAGGGGCGGCGGAGGAGGCGCGGGCGCGGGGTGAGCCGGAGGGGAGGCGGCGGGAGGTGGGGGGGCGGCGGGGAGGAGGAGGAGGGGGGCGGCGGGGAGGAGGCGGGAGGGCGGGGGGAGGCCGGGAGGGGGGGGGCGGGGGAGATGGAGGGAGGACGAGGGGGGCGGGGAGGCGGCGGCGGCGGGAGGGAGAGGGGCGGGGGGGGGGGGAGGAGGCGGCGAGAGAGGGAAGGGGAGGCGAGAGGGGAGGGGGCGGCGGGGAGGCCGGGAGGGGAGGCGGCGGGGAGAGGAGGAGGGCGGTCACGGGGGAGAGCGAGGGGAGGAGGCGGCGACGGGCGACTGCGGAGGGAGTCGAGAGGGAGGGGCGGACGGATCCGAGTGGAAGGGAGTCAGGGAGTGGAGGGGAGTCACCGAGTCAGGGAGTGGATGGTGGGCCATGATGGGCCGCGCGCGCTGGAGCGCGTGATGCGTTGGAGCCGCGAGCGCTGGACGGGCTGAAGGTTTTTGTACCTGGACTGAATGCTAATAATACTACCCAGGCTAAGCTAAAAATATCTGGGCTATACACTATATATTTTTTCACGCTCCGGATTAAAGCCCACCTTGTCAGGGGCCCAATTCCGCCCCTGGGCTATTTTGCGGGGGTTGACACTGGCCCGAAAATGTATGAGTTAGATTATGATGTCCTCTCCAGCTCTATCGGCCACCAGATGTGCCGAGGCCACCTCCAAAATGTTTATGCTTGTCGGTGTTGATTATTCGTACCTTGAGTTAGTGGACCATTTCTTTGTTTCTGTTCGCATGGGTAGTATAATCCGTCCGTATACAGAAAGCGAAATTTTATCAATCTCCTTGCATACTTGTATGTTCTTGCCGACTTGTTTGACGCTATCATACAATCTTGTCGCGGTCGCACTATAAAACCACTCCATTCCAACTTTTGGCCACTTAATCATTGCGGTCGCGTTCAGATTTCCTACATTTCGCCCTCATGTACACTGGGGATCAAATGAACGGGTTCATGAGGCTACCAGGCTCAGAACTCACATGACTTCAAACAAATAAGGAGGACAAATCAATGCTTGCTTCTGGGTGCTTAACCTACTCCATTTGGCCAGGCTTAGCCTATCCAAATAATCTCAAGACAGCTTAAATATGTACTCTTCATTCTCCTCTCTTAATCAATTGGGTGGGGCTCTTACCCCTTAAAAACAAGCTTAAATATGCACGCATCATTGAATAATTAATCATGTCCTTTTGGTTTTTCTGTATTTTTTAACTTTTTCTTTTCTCCGCTTATTTTTTGTGTTGTCTGTGAAGATAAAATGATATTTTTATTTTTCTTTCTTATTTATATTTTTTAATAGAATGATTTTAAAAAATAATTATTACAGTATAATTTCAATTAAAAACCAACGATCAAAAGCTGTAGTTATTTGGAGGAAGGCTTCAGCTTATTTATAGCTTCTAGCAGAAGACGTCGAAGCATTTCGACGGTATAACCCCGCCGCTAGCTTGCCGGTCTCGGCGTCGCGCGAGCGGTCGCCGGCGAGAAAGGATTTCGTTCATTCTGGTCAGCCGGGCCCTCGGAATTTTGTCAGGGGCAACTCGCAGGACGCTCGTTTGGGTGTTCGGGGCCTGCGTCCCTTCCAGCTCGATCAGCTGCCAAGCCGCGGGCCCAGCCATCCGCCGGCGCCTGCCGCAGCTGGCACCGTGAGCCGGGCGCAAAACACCAGTGCCACCAGTGGTGGAGCGCGCGGCGAGGCCCGCACGCGCACGGCATGGCATCCACATCACGCTAGGTTGGTGGGCGACTTCGCGCGGAAAAGGAAAACGCGAGCCAGCCACGGCAAACCGCGCGCACGCGCACCGGAATGTTATCGCAGCGCGTGCCAACCTTCGAGTCCCTTTTAACACCTCGGTAAGCTGAAGACCCAAGACAACTGCTCTATTTTCTCTTACGCTGAAAGACGAAATGGTAGACGTTGACCGGCGATTTGCACACGCACTTGCTCTATTTTCTCTTACGCTGAAAGACGAAATGGTAGACGTTGACCGGAGTCTCGTGTTACGGGGGTTTGGAGGCATGCATGCGACGATGAGGATCGCTGTCACGCATCTTTTTCATCCCGCATCTGCAACAGCCGTGGGAAACCGGTTGTTTCTTGTCCAAAAGAAAACTCGCGACGTCGCAATCCATCTTGACTATCGTTGGCCGTCAACGTATATGGCTCTGTCGTCATAAATATAGCATAAGCATGTAAGAATGAACAGCATGTGTCGTTGATTACTTCTTTCCCTTTATAACTGTTGCTGTATCCTTCTCTCTTTAAAATAAATGGCCGAATTCCTACCCTTGGTTTTTTTTTTAAAAAAAAAGTGTACTTCCTTAGCCCGTGCTGATAAGAAACAACTCTCCACGCATTTCAGTACTTTCTTTGATCAAATATTTTGACGACAAATTTACCGGTATTACTCCCGTACGACCGAACTAAATGTTTTTGTGTCCTGTCGAAATTTAAAAGTAGTCCCCACATAAAATATGACATTTATTTGAAGCAGAGGTAGCGCTTAGCACAAATATCGATGCAAAACGTTTACTTACCCACTAACCGTGTCCGTGGGCAGTTTGATACGGATTCTTGATAGGTAAGGGGGCGTTCGGAATAGCTGATTTTTGATTTTTGCTAAAAAAAACACTGTAGCTACCTTATTTTTTATTGTAACTGAGTTGTTTTATTGGGTATAATTAAATTTTTAAAAATTTAAAAATAAAAACGATACACTAATTTAGAGCGGACGATGCAAAGGAACATGAGAAAAAAAACAAAACAAAAAATGAAATTTTTTTCTGTAACAGATAATGTAGCTATAATACTTGCTACAGTGCCGCGGAAGTCACCGCCGAACACTGACGACGAAATGCTGAGCGGGGCCTAAAAGACGGATTCCAAAGCGACAACAGGTAACTGCTAAAGAAGCATGGCCTGTCTTGCATGTGTGGACGTTCCTGCAATGGGTTTGCAAACAAAGAGATTAGCCGCGCGCCAAAGCTGTAGACTCCCGTAGCAATTCAGTCTCGGCCACAAGATCATCGCTCATCGCAGCGTGCTACGACCCCACCACTTTTGCAACTGATTGCGAGAGGAATGTGTGCGGCGCTGCGCTTTACAGCTGGGTAGCACCATCTCGATTTGTTTAGCTATCGACGTATCCTTTCAATTTTTAAAAATTGCTTTTTAATTTTTTATAAGTTAATTATAGCATACACTCTAGTGATTTTATTTATATTGATTAAAACTACATACGAGTTTCTGTTACTCGATACTCTCTCGTAAACAATCTAAAAACCATAAAACATAACCACAGACTATAAAGCATAACCATAGAATCCCAAGCTCCTCGTAAAAAAAAGAACACCTAATAATCGTTTCAACCACTGTTATTAATACAAAAAAGAATTCCTAATAATCATTTCAAACACTGTTTTTAATAATTAGTAATCAAATGATGTACGAAGGAACAAATAAATAAAGAACAAAAGGCAAGCAGCAAAGAACAAAGTAGCATTTTCGAAAGGGGAAAAATAACGCCGCGGGTAGTGCAGTGGTGGGGTGCAGGACGCGAAGCAGCGGATTCCCGTACGCGGGATCACGGGCGTCTCACTGTGGCGTGGGCCCAGACGCCAGTGCCCCTCCGTACTACCACTGACTGACAGGTGGGGACACCACTGTAGCGGCTAGTACTATATAATGCCGTGGTTTGTGCCGCAGCAGAGCTTTTTCAGTGCTCCGATTCTCTGTTCTGTCCTGTCCCGCCCCTTCTCTCCGCTTCGCCCACCCGTGCGCGCTTGCTCGCTCTACAGGAGGCTTCTAGAACCTTCGAGAGATGAGGAGTGGTGGCGGCCGAGGGGGGCGAGGAGGCGGCGGCGTAGAGGTGGCCGCCTCCCTCACCGCGCTGCTGTGCTGCCTTCTGCTCCTCGCCGCCGGCGCCGCCGCGCAGGTCCCTCGTGCCCCATCTATCTATAAAACCCTGACGGGTAAGATCCCCCCTGCTGTCTGGAGATGGTTGTAATCCTCTAGCTGTTCTGTCCCCGGGGGACATGTGTCGAATTAGAGTATTTCGTGTTCTTATACAGCAGGACCTGTGCTCAGTAATTGGCATAACCTGAAACATGTTTTTATCTCCTCGCTCTTTTATGTTCTATAGTGTTCTTACTGAAGGTGTTGATTCTTGTTTGCTATGACCATGCGTGCGTACCAATTGTAGTTGAGGTTTTGCATTGGGCTGATGTGATTGAGCGTACTGAAGGAGGAAATTGTCCATGAGTGGAAGTCTACGAGCATGAGCCGTTACAATAGCATAGGTTGTAACTTTTCCTTTGAGGAATAGGCTGAAAATCTGTTGCTCCGATGTTTGTTATCCTTTATTCAATCTTTGTCAAAGAGGTCTCGCAGGGAGATCATGTATGCACCGATGGATTATATAATTAATAATAATGAACCAGGATTTCCTGTTCTATATAGGCTTTAGCATTACATCTCTATGAATCAAGATGTATCAAGTGATTTGCTAGTAGTACTTTGTTATGACAGACCAAGAGTATTCGGTGTGTGTTTTTTATTTCCTGATTTCGATTTGTAGACTGAATTAAACAACAACGAGCATTTGTTATTGTGCAGGTAATACTCCCCTTGTCATAGCTGAAGGTGGTTTTTCAGGAGTATTTCCTGATTCCAGTCAAAGTGCCTTTATTTTCGCGTTGAGTGCCAGCACGTCTGACACAATTTTGTGGTGTGATGTGCAACTAACCAAGGATGGTGTTGGAATTTGCCTCCGGGATGTAAAGATGGACAATTGCACCGATATCAGCCAAGTTTACCCAGCAGAAAAGCGGACATATAGAATCAATGGTGTGCGACAAACTGGATGGTTCCCTCTAGACTATAGCATGTCCTCGCTCCAAAGTGTTATTTGTGAGTACCAACATACTTCTTTCAACTCTTTTTTTTTAATTAAAGAAACTCATGTTGGTACGTTAGTACTCAGTACATTAATACATTTCAACTGTACAACAAATACAAATCAACAAGAACCAAGTACTGAAGCACATGAACACGTACTGTCCTACACATGGTACCACCATATTCATGAAATCGCTGAATATCCTCTTGCTTTATATTGTTTCAACCTTGTGACCAAAATTGGATGTTGTCCTAATGTTTTTGCTTTTTAGTTCTTTGCATAGACACTGTTTAATTTTTCTTGTGATTGTCTCAAGCGTTGACTAAACACTTTTTTAAAAGGCTTGCTCTGTTGATGGCATATTTGTAGCTATGCTTCTGTACTCATTGTCTATCATTGAGCAGTAACACAGGCAATTTGGTCTCGCTCCGACAAATTTGATTTCTCCTCCTTTCCCATCCTTTCTGTTACCGATGTCACGTCCTTGGTCAAGCCGTCTTCTCTTTGGTTGAATATTGAGGTTGAGTTACTTTCCTTGCAACTTGAACCTATAAAAGCTATTGTTGCTAGTTCTTCATGGCGCATGAGTCCTTTAGAGGCTAACTTCCTTTTCATTTATGCAGCATGACATTTTCTACAGAGAGCATGGTTTGAACATGACAAACTACACCCTTTCAATCGAAAAGAGTGTTGCTGCTGTGAAGTATATTTCATCACCTGAATTGGGTTTTCTCCAAAGGATATCTGGAAGAGTTAGTCGTAAAACAAAGCTAGTTTATCGCTTTCTTGAGGCAACCCTTTCTGATCCTTCTACAAACCAAACATATGGTTCTTTGTTGAGTAACCTGACATCTATTAAGACTATTGCTTCTGGTATAATGGTTCCCAAGAACTACATTTGGCCTGTGACAACCGATAACTATATTCAGCCTGCCACAACAATTGTCACAGATGCCCACAATGCAGGTCTAGAAATATATGCATGGGACTTCGCAAATGATAGAATTATTCCCTATAATTATAGTTATGATCCGTTGCAAGAATATCTGTCATTCATCAGTGATGGTGGCTTCTCTGTTGATGGTGTGCTGACAGACCACCCACTTACTGCAGCAGAGGCTATTGGTATGTCTCTAATTTTGTTATGTTAATTACTTAATAGAGCTTTATCTACAGCATGTAGTCACTTTCACCATTGTCACACCGAAACCAATAATGCTTCGATGCTGTCCTCAAACTAAATTTCACAAATCTGAAAGAAATATGATTAGTAGTGGATTAGTGCGTGGACCAGTGGATACAAATCATGCCCTCAATGTGCTTTAAAATTTGTGCATTGCACTTTTTGGAGGAGCATTGAAGCACTTCCCCTGCTTTTCAACATAGAGGAATAACCCTGTGATGTTGAGTGGATGATCATAGACAATGATGAGTAATGTAACACCAGCATATTGAGTTCTCTCCATCATATAATATCCATAAATCATTTATGCTGGACATATATAAATGATGACAGGTTATAAACTTATTTTCCAATTGATTGCTGATAAGATAATTTACATCCTTTTGCCGTTATGCTAACCTGTGAGCCATGATATAGGTTAGCTTGTGCATTCATGAGTCACAGTTATGTTGCTTGCTGTTAATCGTTGGGTAAAGAAATAAGCAATGAACATGTATTAATGCATTTGAATCTCCATGTCTGCAGGTTGTTTTACTAATCTGAATAAAAGCAGTAAAACAGATCATGGTATGTTTCATTTGGGTGCAAAACCTACATATTACTGTTGCCATGATGCTTGAATGTCCACAAGTTCAGCTCAGTTTAATTATTGTAATGTTTCTATACAGGGAAGCCATTAATTATCTCGCATAATGGTGCTAGTGGAGACTACCCGGACTGTACGGATCTGGCCTATCAGCATGCAGTTGATGATGGTGCAGATGTCATTGATTGTTCTGTTCAAGTGACCAGTGATGGAATTCCTATATGCATGAGTTCCATTAATCTGTTTGATACCACTGATGTTCAGAGATCAATTTTCAGTTCCCGTGCTTCTATCATTCCAGAAATTCAGGCTACTCCAGGAATCTTCACATTTAACCTTACTTGGGACGAAATCAGCAATAGTAGTTTGAGACGTGAGTTGCTTTATCGCATAATTGAGATGATTTGTTAATATTGTTTCCTATGAAAAGTAGCTGTTCTATAACTTGGAAATTTATATGTGGATGGCATGCAAGAGAGCAAAACTTCAGGTATTGACCTTTTTCTGCAGCCAAGATATCTTCCCCAGAGAGTGTATATTATCTTATAAGGAACCCGAGGTACAAAAATCAAGGAAAGTTTTTCAGGTTATCTGACTTTCTGGCATATGCAAAGGACAAGGATTTGTCTGGCGTCATGATCACCATTGAGGTGATGCTTCAGCTTGAAGTACCCTTTCTCATAATATGATCCCTTGTCTTCAAACTTTCTATTGCTTGAATTACAAATCCACTAGCATGCTCCTGCTGTGGGCAAAAGTTCACCTCCTAGTTAATTTTTTTAATATTCTGAAGAAAAAGTCCGTTTTTAGCAGTTTTCCATTTTTTTAAATATTGTTTTTTTTTAACTGCTGTTGTCTCTGTTGAATTCTTTTGTTTGCAAATAACCTGTGTTAGAATCATAAATATACCAAAAACGTAGGTTTTCTGCAGATAACAAGTAAATTTTTTTTATTTAATTACATCCATTGTTATGACTGTAGCCCTGTACTGATCAGTACAGGGCTCTTGGGCCTTGGCTCTAGGCTAGGGTAGCTTTGGAAAGGTCACGTGTGTCTCTTAAAACTTGCAATATATATAGTTATTCATCTTTCTTGAAGTTGCACATCCTGAGCCACTCAAATCTTTGCAATCAGTGGAGCTTTTTTCATTGATCAATCAACCTTCTGTATTGCAGTATGCTGCATTTATGGCAAAATCCTTAGGATTTGACGTTGTTGATTCTGTAATCACTGCCTTAAGGGATGCTGGTTATAATAATCATACTGGCAAGGGTAAGGAGGTTATGATCCAGTCGACAGAGAGTGCTGTTCTTGTCAAATTGAAGCAGCAGGAGACAAAATACATGCTTGTTTACACTCTCCCATCAACCATTGGGGGTGCTCCTGATTCCTTACTAGTAGATGTGAAGAAATTTGCTGATGCGGTCGTTGTCAACAGGGAATCTGTTTACCCCGATAGCCAGGGTTTTGTCCTCAGGAATAACAGTCTTGTGAAAGATCTGCAGTCTGCTGGGCTAGCTGTATATGCACAGGTGTTCCAGAATGAATTTGTATCACCACCGTGGGATTTCTTCTCAGATGTGACGGTGGAAATCAATACCTATGTTCAGTCAGTTAATGTTGACGGCATCGTAACTGATTTTCCGAAGACAGTCAGAAGATACAAAAGTAAGTGCCATTTCCCGTATTCATATGGTTCCATTATTTCGACGTTGGCATGTTATGGGCACGACGAGAATTTGCATGGCTTGTGGTGTCATTTTCGAAGAATTTTCTACTTTGCAGTGTCATATAGCCACCACCAAATTTTAAAAGGCTCTGGGCATATTATGTTGTTTCTCACACAATCACACTTGCATGCTCTTCTATTGGCAGTGAACTCTTGTACGGGTCTGGGAAAAGACATGCCCCCGTACATGGAACCTGTTCCGGTTGGCGCCCTTGCACAGGTACTCCAAAGCACTGTCCAGCCGCCAGCTCTGGCACCAATGCCAGCATTGAATGCGTCGAGCGTGGAGGAGCCACCGCTCCCTCCTGTTGCGCCAAAGAATCGTGCCTCAGGGAGCGCCCCAACTCCTCGTGCAACGCCTTCTGACGCTCACGCAACTGCTGTAAGTACTGGTGTTCTGCTGGTAATGGTTTGTGCAGCTCTGCTCATCTGAGCAGACACACCAGGCGGTATTTGGCCAATGATGTGGTGCTACTTATCGAGAATACCTAAGAGGAACCGGGTATATTTTCGCTAAGAAGAAGAAAGGCACCCATATTTGAGATGTGCTACTAGGCATTTGTTTTTGTAGCTATTTTGGTTCGGATCTACCCATATTCGTTCCTGCTTTATAAATCCGTTAATAGAGAAGGTATTTGGTACTTCATACATTGCTGACGGGATGCTGCAATGTATGGTGTACGCATACCATTGTTTCTGTATAGAATTGTCATTCCTTAGCTGAAAAAAACACGTATTGCCTGTGCGGGAACCTGTCCTGTCCTCTGCAGTGGTTAATTAATAAAGTACTAGAAACAATCCGATCTTTGGATGATGCCACGCATCTCGCGATTCAGGTGTAGGATTTCCACAATTCCATTGCATTTGGTTTGGTCCTTAGGCCCCGCCCCGCTCAAGTATGCTTCGCGATGGACGTCCACGACGGCGTTGGGCGTTCGTTTTACTGTAGTTTTTTGTTATTTTCTTTTTTTTATGTTTTTTCAAATTTTTGAGTTTTTTTCGTATTCCTTTGTATTGTCTGCTCTAGATTAACGTGTCGTTTTTATTTTTACATTTTTTAAATTTAAATATGCATAATAAGCCAACTCAGTTATAGTAAAAAATAAGCCAGTTACAGTAAAATTTCAGCAAAAACCAAAAGACATCGCTATTCCGAACGCTACCTTAAGAAAGAATGTGCGCGACACCTAGGCGGATGGTGGAGAGAGGGCCAAAAGGGAAGAAAAGAATGGAGACAAGCATTCGCAGGTATTGATTCTTCGACACCATTCTTACCTCCATTCCGTTCCACATGTATGGAGAATTGGAGATCGCGATCGATAGGGCCGCCACCTCGAGAAGGGAAGGGTTGGAAGCATCTAGAATGTTCTAGAATGTCTTGGCGTGCCTCAGAGCTCTAGAGCGTGTTCTTCCTGCTTTGGACCCTAATTTGCAAGGCATCTCCTCCCTTTATCCAGTGAGGTGCTGACACAACTAGCCCACATAAAGAGATCATGTGAGACCATACATCTAAAAATAGATGGTTTGTGATTCGTTAAGGGGACTTGCACTAGGCTAGTAAGTGGCTGGATCCCTATTTGTCCTGGCCAGTTTGGTCTCGGTGGGCGATCAAGATTGGTGTCAGGATGGGTCACGATTTCTATCTGCAATCCTAGTTTTTGAACGATCTTGCCATCCGTTTGGGAATTGATGGACAAGATCTAAACACCAGGCCTGCCTTGGACACTCATACGCCTCCTGAATCACGAAGGCGCACCGCGTGCAACATGGCCACAGCCACCTCCCCTCTCGGCGACCACGGTCGGCGGCAGCAATGGTGGTGCACGTGGGAAACCCTAGAATACCTCCATCCTTCCCTCCTCCGCTTCGATCTATCTTTTCCACGACTCTAGCTTGTCAGATCCTTCGGATTGGATCCGAAATAGGGAAAGTAGAAGAACAAGAATAGCTACGTATTCTACAAGCTAAGACTAGATATTTTGGCATAATAGCATGATGCCTTCTCATTCTAGTTCCAAGTTTATATATATATAATCAGTCTTAAAAGAAAGATTACAAGCACGATCCATTGACAAAAACCCCGCACTAATAACTGTTCACAGTAAGATAATTGTAATGTCGTTAACAGTGATTAATGAGATGCCTATTAGCCGTAGATCGTCTCCGAAGGGGTATGGAGCAATCTCAACCGTCCAGGATGACTTAAGTGCTCGGCTACTAAAAACGTTTTCTTCAGTTCTGAACCTGAACTTTCTTCAGTTCTGACATTTCCTTCCCCTTAGCTTTTCATTTGTCCTCAAGTGTTCGAATCTAGGAACCAAGATCTGATAGTTTGGCAGTAAAATTCAGGAAAGGTACCTTTGATGAAGTCAACATCTTCCCATAATGCGTTCTCTAGGGGAAGATTAACCCACTGAACTATCCATTGAATCACCATAACATGATTTCTAGGCAAAGCTCTTGTTTCAAGTACTGATACAGGTTCAGTTTTTATCTCTCCATCTTCATGTACTAGAGGTAAGTCAAGACTAGGTACTGCATTAGGTCCACAATGCTTCTTAAGTTGGCTAACGTGGAATACTGGATGAATACACACTATCAGGAAGTTATAGTTTATAAGCCACTTTTCCAATCTTTTGCATAACCCTGAATGGTCCATAGAATTTACTAGTCAATTTTAGTGCTTGTTTCAGCCCAAATGCAGTCCTATATGGTTGCATCTTCAAGTAAACCATGTCCCCAACTGAGAATTGCCTCTCACTTCTGTTTAAATCAGCATATTTCTTCATTTAGGATTGGACTTGGGCTAAATTTTCCTTCAACCTGTTGAGCATTGTTTGTTTCTCCTCTAAGAAATTCCTAGCTTCATCATTCTCAAGCCCAGGAACAACTACTTCATTTATCAGAGGTAGAAGAAAACCATACAATGCCTAGAAAGAAGATATCTTGAGAGAGGTCTAGAAAGTAGTGTTATACCACCATTCAGCTAATGCTGGCCAAGTTAACCATTTCTTAGATTCATGAAATGTCATGCATCTAAGGTAAGATTCCATGCATTAATTGACCATCTCAGTTTGCCCATCCGTTTAGGGTGATAAGCTGTACTAAACCTCAGTTGCATTTTTAGAAAATCCATGTAGTTCAAAGATGTTGGAAGAAGAAAGATGTGTTGGGACCAATCACACAATACTAGCGAGTAGATAGAGCTCGAAGACAGTACAAACCTATGGCATGAAGGTTGTAGGAACGCGAGATATGATTAACTAAACACACAATAAAGAAACTCTCAGGTGGAGGGTCCAGGCAGGCTAGCCTAAACATTAGTCAATACATTGCGGTGATGTGCAAAAGCTCCTATAGTGGGACACTCCCAAAGATGGCATGAAAAACAAAAAAAAGATGGAGCCGACTTAGAGTGAATTCTTAGAGGAGAACAATGAATTTAAAAGATAAAAGTCAAGATGGAGATTGTTGAGAAAGAGATGGCTCGTATCCTAACCTACTAGGGCTTGGAGAGGTGTGCTATAATGATTTCTATATGAATTTTAATAGGATTAGGCTGACTTTACTTTAGAGGAGACCTAGGGAACATTATATAAAACCATAAGGGATGATCATGGATAACACAAGCTACAAACTAACTCATCTAAAGCAAAGGCTAATTGCAAACAAAGGCTATAGAACCAGGTTTATCATGGTAATCGTAACACAATAAAAAATGCATTTAAGTGTGCCCTCCGCAAATACGGTAGTTGTGTGTCTCATAGTCATAGGTGACAGAGCAGGAGGTGGGGAGGTGAGTTAGGAGGCGTTCGGAATAGCGATGGCTTTTATTTTTTGCTGAAATTTCACTGTAGTTGGCTGATTTTTTACTGTAGCTGAGTGGCATATTAGGCATAATTAAATTTAAAAAATGTAAAAATAAAAACGGCATGTTAGTCTAGAGCGGACAATGCAAAGGAATACGAGAAAAAAAAATAAAACACAAAAATACCAAAAAAACAAAAAAATTCACTATGAGACAAAATTACTACAGTACCAAAAATCGCTGCTACAGTAACTCTATCGCTAAACAATGAAATAAAAGTGAAGTTGAGCGGGTTGTGTAGGGAGGATACAAGGAGGGTTGGTGCCGGTGGGAAGGAAAAACATATCATAGGGATACGGAGGCAGAAAATACACATGATTTAGATTTAATGGTTCAAAATATAACTTACTTTTTTATTAAAAAATAGTTAAGTTGTGTCTACATATCTCTAGTTAGTAACTAGCAACTTTCTTTTCAAGGTTACACTAAAAGCATTTTACTATAGTTAGTCAGATTCTTTATAACTATCTAGATTCAACGGTTGTGCGAGAGTCAATCTTGTGCACCAAGCACTACACGTAGGAATGGCGATCTCGTTCGTTTGCTCGTTTACTCATGGATAATTACCTTAATGATGATGGATATATTCTTGTTTTTGTGCCTATCGGCATGTTTGTGGACACACAGTCATGTTCGTGTCTACAGTAACTAGTTTTCAAACGAAGCGTCTTTTCAAAGTAGAATCTATAAATTGATTGTAGTATATACTATAGCGATTTTATTTATATCAGCCAAACACCACATATGAGTTTCTATTATTTTGTACTTTTTCTCATGAATAATTCATAAATCATAAACCACAGCTAAAAATCATTAGTCGAAACAAAAAAGAATAGGCCATATGGGTACCTTCTACACCATAGGGCTTCTATACTTCTTTTAAGTGATTCCACTACTTCAGGTTTTTATAAACTCCACTTATATTTTCAACTTCTTTTTTCGAAAGAGAGCAATTGGTTATTGGCATGCGAAGCAATGCGGTTAGTTTCTATAGATTAGTAACCGATTAATGAGAGGCCAGAGGATCGAATCCCACAAATCCGTAAGTAAAATACGCCCATCGTGTTGTTAGAGGAATATCGATGGCTTATGATTTTTTTTACTGTAGCTGACTTATCTTTTACTGTAACTGAGTTGGTTTATTTGGCATAATTAAATTTAAAAATAGAAAAAACATGTTACCCATCACGAACAATGCAAATGAATACGAGAAAAAAAAGAAAAGGCAAAAAGCCCAAAAAATCTAATAAAACAGGAAAAGACGAAATTACTGAATAGTGACAAAAAAACAGAAGATAGAAACTGGTTTTAAACCAAAATGAGCGACACACGACACATGTCTAGCCACCAGTTGGCTGTATTTTCAAATTTCGACAATTACAAATGTAGTGGACGGTGTGGTCGCATGGATGGATTGATGCCGCACCATAGCCTAATAATGGGCCGAAACAGAGATGGAAGTCCAACCCCAGCCTCATATCTTCAAACCAATCCAACCCAAGCCAAAACCTCAGCGCATCATAGTCTTTCAACTTCTTAGTCCCTGTCTCAATCGGCCTCTGTTTCTGGAATCTGCCTCTGTCGGCTTCTTAAATTTGCTTTTTTCCTTTTGTTTTTTTTTTTTGTTTTTTTCTTTTATTCGTCTACATTGCCCATAAAAGTATTAGATACTTTCTATTTCCTTTACCGTTTTATTTTTTTAACTAAATAACTTAGAAAAAGCTAATAGCCACTATAATACATCTTTAACTGTTACATAGTAATTTCAATCGCTACAGTGTCGTTTTAGCCCCAAAAAAACCCAAAACTTGAAACCCGTTGGAGCACTATCAACCCGCTTGGCTGCGCCGACCGGCTGGCAAATCGTCCTACGGGCTAAGAGCGGGAGCAACCCGCGTGAAGCGTGATCCGCGCCTCCCCACGCACTCCGGCCGGCGCCGCCGATTTGCCACACCGATGGGGTCATCGAAATGACTGCCTCGCACGCCTCCGGTGCGGCCTGGCAGTCATCGAGATGGCGGCTCAACTGGGCATGCATTTTGACGATCTAGTCTTGCATTCTCGCTCTGATAAGTAGCATCTGATTCCAAATCGCTCCGAAACCGGGCAACGCGCGGCACGAGCGAATCAGGCAAGCGACCGTGCTTGGCTGCAATGGTCGATCGCACAAACCGGTCGTTTTCTCTCGCGGTGGTTGGCGACCTGGACTGCATGCTGCTGCATTATTGATCTGCTACCACCTGTCATGCACAGGGCTCGTCATATGACACACATATCCCCTTAGGGCATCACCATGCTTAGAGGATGCATAACCTCTAAGCTGAGATCACACAGACAAGCTCTAGATTTAGCATGATTTTATGTAATATATCGAAACTACTACTAGTTTTAAGATCAGGCTCACAACTATAATAAAAAAACTATATTCTCTCTTGCCACCATTAATGACAGTGGGCCTTATAAAATTTTTTATTGCTTTAAGACAGTCTTCAGGGCTAAAAACAACGATAAGCAAAATTGTTTAGAAGCTATTGTCTACAGTGTTTAGAGGCAACCTCCAAGGTAATCTCTTATCTTAGAGACAAAAATTCAAGTACACTGTAGGTGCTCTTAATTGCTCTGTTCATCGTACAGTTGGAACGTTCTGGATCTCAGGATCTGGGGGCCATGGGACATAACTACGTGGACACGTACGTGAGAAGGCCGTGAATTGAAGAAACAAGGCATCCATGGACCATGGCTAAGCTTGTTTGTCCGTGAGAGGATTAACCGCAACTTGAGCAGTTTGGACGACATCAGTATAGACTACAGAGTAGAGCAGGGGGCGGGGTACGACAGCGATTAGTTCTACATGTTTTGTGAAGATCATTTTTTTTTAAAAAAAAAAAACATGTTGTGTGATTGGGGTAGATCGATGGTGGGACAAGGAGACGCTTCAATGATTAAAGCGAATATTCGTAACACAATGTTGTAGTAGACGCGTTGGCAAATAATGCATGGAAATTTGCGTGTTGCCTTTATTTATTGCGATTTTCCTTGCAAGAGATAGTTTGGCATGAAGAGAGAAACAGCAAATGCCGCATCAGTCGTACGAGGACTGATGCTGAAACTGTAATCAGCCAGCCATTTTTTAAGGCATCTCTGTATATATGCATAGTGCAAGGGCGCACTGCGTAAGGCACAGGAGAGTTGGGAAATTGCAACAAGAAACCAAGCACTAGGCGTAGGACCGTTTGGAATCCATCCCCGAATCATACGAGAATTAAACTATTTTCTGTGAAAACCCTACAGAGTTTCTACCTTCCAAACGAAATTTTGCTAAATTTGTGAGCGGTCAAGCGGTGATGCCAATATCCCTATCAGCAAATGACCGCCCCAATCGAACTCCTCACCTCTGTCTAATTTGTTCATCAGCATGCGTCTAGTTGAACACTGACATACATATGCAGTAAACAGGCAGCAACATTTCTGTCAACAGCACGGATGAATGATTTCTCTTTGCAGAGGACAGCATGAATGAAGCCCATCCAATTGCCAGGTAGATCCAGATCGAGATGAGGGGTCCCGACACCGATGATTGTACCCGATCCCCCACGCCGGGCCCATGAGAGACGAACTTGTGGCGCGTGTTCAGTGGCAAATGGCGATCAATCGTCCGGACGAGACGTGGCAAACGCCGTGGCGACAGTGGTTTTACTCTCTGCATTATGCTACTACTAGTTAGGTGCGTGCACATCAATCGATCTTTAGCTGTTTATATGCTACGTACTCATTGCGATCCTTATCGCTTATGGTTTCGCTCCACACATGGTACATGGTATAGAGAGCACGTCACGTTTGAGCTGGACTCGCGTGCTAGATGTCGTATTAGCTCTATGCACGATCGAGTAGATCGGTGCAAGGTTGTTAGTTTCTTGCAGTAGCTTGAGTTACTTTAGGGTTTATCCAGCTTCTCTTGTAAAATCAGGGCGATGAACAGCGAGACTCGATCGAAAAATCAGGGCGGCTAGACGTCCGACGAGGCGGGCGCGGCGACGGAGACAGACTACCGAAGCGATCGTGCGACAACCCATCACCTCCTGATTTCCTGGCCACTGAGCATCCCACATGGACAGCACCAGCTTCCGTCTCCTTCCTGATCCCATCGCGCCACATGACAATTTTTTCGCTCGTTTTATCCAGGAATTTTAACTTGGCCAGATACGCGCACTTCTCCCTCCATTTTAAGCCTCGCCCAGCTATAAAGCCAGCCGAGAAGAGGCCACCACGCCTCAAAACAACGAAGCTTTGGTCGATCGATGGCCATGGCAATGGACAAGAACGGCAGCTTTGGCGGGAACTCGTCGGAGGACGCGGAGACGCCCCTGCTGCTGCCCGTGCGTAACGGGGGGAAGGGTGAGCGTCCGGCATCGCGCTTGAAGGCTTTGTTCGCGCACAAGTACCCGGCGATCGCGGCCGGGCCGGCGGCGTGCGCGGCCGTGTGCGCGCTCGTGGACCTCGGCGGACCGCAGCACCGCACGGCGCGCAACATGCTCGGCGCGCTCGTGTGGGTTTTCCTCTGGTGGGTCACCGGCGCCATGCCCCTCGCCGTCACGTCCATGGCGCCGCTGTTCCTCTTCCCGCTCTTCGGTATCTCCTCCGCCGACGCCGTCGCCAAGGCGTACATGGACGACGTCATCTCCCTCGTGCTCGGCAGCTTCATCCTCGCCCTCGCCATCGAGCACTACCACATCCACCGCCGCCTTGCTCTCAACGTGCGAGCAAACTCTTCGCATCTGAATTGAACCAAAACGAACGCTTCTTGCATGTTTCTAAAATGGTGATCTCTAAAACCGCATGGTCCATCCACGCGCGAGCAGATCACGTCGCTGTTCTGCGGTGACCCGGTGCGGCCGTCGCTGCTGCTGCTGGGAATCACCGGCACGACGATGTTCGTCAGCATGTGGATCCACAACACGCCGTGCACGGTCATGATGATGCCGGTGGCGACGGGGATCCTGCAGAGGCTTCCGCGGGGCAGCGAAGCCGCGGGCGACCAGGAGGAGGTGCGGCGGTTTTCCAAGGCGGTGGTGCTCGGCGTGGTGTACGCGTCGGCGATCGGCGGGATGGCGACGCTGACGGGCACCGGCGTGAACATTATCCTGGTGGGGATGTGGTCGTCCTACTTCCCGGAGCAAGAGCCCATCACCTTCAGCTCCTGGATGTCCTTCGGCCTCCCCATGGCGCTGGTCATCTTCTTCGCCCTCTGGGTCACCCTCTGCCTCATGTACTGCTCCAAGAACACCGGCAAGGCGCTCTCTGCTTACCTGGACAGAGGCCATCTGAGAAGGGAGCTCAGCTCGTTAGGTACGTCCTGTATCTTGGCATAGTCTTCAGTACGACAGTAGCACACATGCACTACATTTTTTTACAGAGCTGTTTCTTTATCCCCCCACTGTACAGAGAGACACAACATAGTTATACTGCAGGGATTGTTTGTCACTGTAAGTGTCCTGGTTGAAAAATCTTGACTTGCTGTGAAGTTTGACCATTTAGATGATTCTGATTGGCCCATGTTTCAATTTCAGTAGTTTTAGCTACAAACACAAATCCAGTTCCCAAGACCATAATTGTCCGATGAGATTGCTAACATGATCTATGACAGGTCCAATGGCTTTTGCAGAGAAGATGGTCTTGGCTGTGTTCGGGGTAAATTCCTATTCTAGTTTTCTATGCCAAATTGCCAATATAAGTTCTAACCAGTTTTTTGTGATCAAAAGATAGACCAGTTTTTGTGATCAAATTCGCGTTCAAAAGATAGTAATGCAGGGTTTTATTTCCGTCATGGATTGCTAGTTGGCAAGTGGTAACTCATTGAAATGGACAAATTTTGCAGGGTCTAATTGTGCTATGGATGACTAGGAGCCTAACAGATGATATCCCTGGGTGGGGAGTTCTCTTCCACAATAAAGTTGGGGATGGCACAGTTACTGTAAGTGCACAAAGAGGCGAAAATTACTGAGCTAGTGCATTACCTAATCTCATGGAGGAGCAGATCACTTGCAATGCAGATCATGATGGCCACATTGCTGTTCATAATCCCAAACCAGAAGAACGAGGGTGAGAAACTGATGGACTGGAACAAGTGCAGGAAGATCCAATGGAACATCATCCTTCTCCTCGGCGCAGGCTTTGCCATTGCTGATGGCTTCAAGGCAAGCGGCCTGACCGACATCCTCTCTGACGGGCTGAGGTTCCTGAAGGGGGCGCCAATGCTGGTGATCGTGCCCGTGGCTTGCATTTTCAGTGGGATCATCACAGAGTTCACATCTGACGATTCAACCACAACGCTGGTGCTGCCACTGTTTGCTGAACTGGCCAAGTCCATCGAGGTGCACCCAGCGTTGCTTATGGTTTCCGGTGCAATTGGGGCCCAGCTTTCATACTTGTTGCCCACTGGATCGCCGTCAAACGTCGTCGGGTTCAGTACAGGCTACATTACCATCAAGGATCTGGTGACCACCGGGTTGCCCCTAAAATTTGTCGGAATTGCAGCAGTGACAATCTTACTACCAACATTAGGTAACAACTCCTGTAGGAATCACCATTAAGAATTAGTCAGTAGCCAGTAACTTAGTGCCGTTTTGTTACTTTTTCTTACACTCTTTTATTGTTAATTTGATTATACAGGACCAGTGATTTTTGGCATGGACAGCAAGTCATAGAAGCATAAATGAAGTTCTTGAACCGTTCAATCTCTGTCTTGAATTCTCTGGAGTACAAAAATGTTCTAATTTCTAAATTGGTGGGTCAGAGAACCTGCGATCCTACGTTAATATCTTGTATGCATAAGTAACGCTATTATAATATTATGCTAGTACACATTACAGTGGAGTATTCAACTTGCGTCATGTGAGTTAACATGATATGCACAGAGTTTCCACTAAAACAACTACTCTCTAGAGTCTAGATAATTGTGTTTTGACAAAGAGATTGCCCCTCTTCGGCGCTCGGGCCAGATCTTCCCTTCTTCTTGCTAGATCTGACTCTTCGCCTGAGTGGTAAGGTGGCTTGGTGTGGTTCTCGTGTCAAGGCGGTGCAGAAAGTGGCGCCTATGTGCGTCGACAACTCGAAGCCAACTACCTTAGCCGACCATGTGGTTTTGCTGGTAAGCTAGCGTTCATCAGCAGAGGCCCTTTGTTGTGAGGTTGTCGCCATGTTGATGCGTGCTACCACGAGGCATGCTGTGGTGCAGTTGAAGCAACCAGGTCGTGGGCGCAATGGGTTGCAACAATAACACGTGTAATTTCTAGTGGTGGTGCTATCCTTGTCGGCATTGGATGTGTTTGCCACAAACTTTTATCTTGTTGGGCAATCGGAGTTGTGTGTTGGCTGCCTTTCTCTCCTCCTCGCCGCTATCCATGAAGCTGTGCTGACCCGAGGCCGCCGCCCCTCTGTCTCTTAAATTTTTTGTCATGTTTGATACAATGTTGATGAATTCGCATGTGAACAGCCACACTGTAAGCATAGCTCTATTTGCTTTGTAAATCTGGTATTTTGATTAGATGTGTATAATGAGTTCTATAAAGTTGGCAGCCCTGTAATGTTGTCTTATTCTTTTGCTCTGACCAACAAGAGCAATGGTTAGGTTTCATATTTTGCATGAATGAAGATGTCATCAAGATGGATAATGGAGATGAAGTTGCCAGCCCTGTAAAGTTGATGCATGAAGGTGTTCAGTGTGACAAATCAAAATGGGTAGAAGATAATGGATGAATCTGTGCTAGATGGGATAGTACAATGTATCCATCAAGCCATCATAGTTCTGTGCTGGATGAATCTGTGCTTGTTCTTGCTTTCATCCGTCACGGGGCTCTGTTAGAGTGGAGCAAACTGCTCAGGTTTCTTCCATCACGAAGCTCTGTTGGAGTGGAGCAAACCGCTCAGGGTACTATGGTCTCTTCACATGGGTATTTACCCTAGCACAAATACAAAATGGGCTGAAAATGAGAAATGGGCAAATCATTAAATAGAAATTCAAAGATATAGCAAATCCACAATTTCAATTAGCTATAGGGTAAATCTGCTATTGCCAAATAAAGGAGGGGCAAATCCTCAATTGTCCCTTATTCTAAGGTAGTGTTCAGTTTGATGTTAGTTTATGACTTTTTTCTGTAACTGAGTTGGTTTATTTAGCATAATTAAATTTAAAAAATAGAAAAAGCATATTAGCTCATTACGGACAATGTAAAGAAATACAGGAAAAAAAGAACAAGCTAAAAAATCAAAAATTTAAAAAATCAGAAAAAGATAAATTCCTGAGTAGTAAAAAAACAGAAGTCAGAAATAGAAGTTGGTTTAAAAGCTAAAACGAACAATGCTACTCGGATTTGGTTGTCATATGCAAATATTAAGCTTGCGCATCACAATTAAGTCACAAATCCCTACAAGACACCTCAACTAGCCGTACGAATCTCACCTCTTCCACCTTGCAAGCAGACAGAAACTATTTCCCCTTTTTTTGCCAAGCAAGCAAATGAAAATTCTAAGAAATTTCTTCCAAGTAAAATGAACTATGCAGCAGTAGAACTGACACTTACCTAAGATCCCATCCGCACCCATCCTTCTGGTCAATGAATGATCACGGCGGCGGCTGGATCGGCATGGACGGCCGGCCAGCACGGTGGCCCAACTCGCACATTGGCCAAATACGCCACACTGCAACTGCTCCCTGCAGAGCTGGTTGGTCATGGTGGATTGCGGTGGCTGAGCAGCCTCCAACGGCAAGCAGCCGCCGGCAAACCCACCGAGGGGGCGGTGTGCGATGCCGGCGTTCGTCTACGCCGTTCGCCTCCTCGAGATCGACCGATACTTCACAACTAGATAAAAAAAAGGCAAGAAGCAAGAGAAAAGGAAAAGGTGTGACCGCATCACAACCGTCCAAAAGACACCAAACCCCACCGGAGAGTCAGAGACCGTCCGATCCGACCCCACACGCGTACCCGTTTCCACTTTCCGCTTTCCCAATCGCGGCCTCTTCCGAGTTCTTACCACTAGTCCACTGCCGTCGATCTAGGCAACCCCGACGACGACGACGACGACGAGTATCCGGCGGCCGCCGCGCCTGCTGCCCGCCGGCGATGATGGCTGGCCGCACTCACCACCACCACCAAAACAATCACCGGCTCCGCCGCCTCATCCCGCGCGTCCTCCTCCTCGTCTTCGCCGTCTACGCCGTCTCCTTCGCGCTCTACCTCCTCCAGTCCCCCCACCCTTCCCTAACCCCAAGCCCCAGGCCCAGACCCGTGAGCAAGTCCAAGTGCCGTCCTCCCAGAAGCCGTGGCCGCGCCTCCCCTCCTTCCTCCCCTGGACCCCCGACCCCGCGCCGCCGCCGCACTCCTGCGAGGCCTACTTCGGGAACGGCTTCTCCCGCCGCCTGGATGTACTCTCCGAGGGGCGCCAAGGCGGCGGGTGGTTCCGTTGCCACCACAGCGAGACGCTGGGCAGCTCGATCTGCGAGGGCGCGCGGGTGCGGCTCGACCCGTCGCTCATCGCGATGTCGCGCGGCGGCGAGCCGATCGAGCAAGTGATGGGCCGCTCGGAGGAGGAGGAGCTGCCCAAGTACGAGCCCGGCGCGCTGCAGGTGGAGGGGGTGGCGGCGGGGAGGACGGAGCCCTTGGTCCAAGCGGGGTTCCTCGACGCCTACGTGCCCACCGGCGGAATTGGGATGCACACCATGAGGGCGCTACTCGACTCAGCACGCGTCGTGCCGCCCGGTGAGCTCCACTGCGCCCAGGTATGCCTCGCTAACTGGTAGCTAGTATCTTTGATGATCGATGAGAAGTAAATTGTTGCAGAATTTGTTATCCTGGATGGAAATCCAATAAAATGGGAAGAACAGAGACGGCTCTGTGTTTGACTTGTAAGGAATTAATTGAAGTCTGTTGGAACAAGTTCTCATGCAGCTACCTTGCTTGTGAATTTGATATGTTTATGAAGTTTCTAAGACAAGAGTAAATTGTGTGAAATAAGCAGCTAGGTATGGTACTGTACTTTCTAATTGCAGAAAGGCTTTTCAGCCTTCCTCCAGTTCACATATTTTTCCACCTCTGCTACTCCACTCGCACTTATAGGGTGAGCGGTGGAAGATGGAAAATGTTTGTAAAGTGCATAAAAGAAAAAGAATTTATGCCATAGTTACTCCATAGTAAATACCAGCGAATTTTAAGTGCTACAAATTCTGAAGAACCCAGGTGTAGAAGAAACCAGAAAGCTATGAATATGAGTCATATTTGAAATAAAAGGAGTGCTGCAAATTCTGAATCAAGGATCCTAAGTGGTACATATTCTGAACCATCTATGAAGTATGAACCCAATTTATATTAAAAATTAAAATAAAAAGCTCCAATGGTAAGAGTTGTTATTAGATCTGGAATCAAAAGGATAATCTCATACTTATTACATGGTTGCATACATGCAAGTAAGAAGGTAAAAGAGATAATGATAAAGAAAATCATATTGTGTGCTAGATGCAAACTGCGGAAGTGGAAGAATATTAATAAGTTGTGTGAGAATTGTTGAAAAGAAACTTATAGGACTTCAAAATAATTGCAACGAGCCAAAAATAGCACTGAAATAACTTTGTTGTTGGGGAAGTGTAAATGGACTATTCATATTGAATTTAAATATTTTCATGATGCACTTGAAACTCCTATTTGATAACTGCATGCAAAGTGGTCTTCATCAAGTTTGCATTGTTGCACACATTTGCATGGAGGCCAAAGTTTACTTGCTCAAGCAATATAAAAGGCACCAGTGTTTTTGCATGCCACAGACAGATTAGGTAGGAATAAAGGAAAACATCAAAGTAATGAAGCATAAAGTATTATATTTAGACATACATCTATGCGCATTTAACGGAACATAACGATGTTTTGGTTATGTGACAAAGGAAATTGGAGAGGGTTTTTTGTCCTGTATTGTCAGAGGCGAAACCCATTGAGATTAGTATAGACCCATAGATGTAGGGGTTCAGGAAATGAGCAATTCCTAATTCCAATCTTATATTCCAAAGGAATTTGGAGAAAGAAATATGTGATATGGTCCAATATATGGAGTTCTAATCGTATATGGCAAAAAGGAAATTGGAGGAAGCAATCCAAGATGTCGTAATTAAGCCATGCCTAATGAACAGTTAGATTTGTTTCTTTATTTCTGATTAATGTGGTTTTTCCCCTTTTTTTCTCTGGTTAAGGCGGGAGCTTCACAAGTGCCCAGCAGTAGTATATAAAAAGATGAGGGCATATCTTCTGCATCCTAACTTTTGGTGCATAGGGGTGCATCCTCTTTGAAACATTATGCAAATGGTCATGAAAAATTTTGAAAAAAAATCGGTTAGATAAGTCATGATGCAATCAAACATCCCGCAAAAATTCAACTGAAAATGTGGTGTGTATTAGGATAAACAAAAAAAAAGACAAATTTCAGTCAATAGTAGCTTTATCCTTTTCTTTTATTTTCGGATGAATTTGTTTCTCCATGTGTAGATCGAATTTAGATTTGTAAGGCGTGATAAATTGATTTTCTGTCAATTTTTTCATGACCATTTGCATCGTGTTTCGAAGAGAATGCATGGGGGTGCACCAAAAGTTAGATGCACTAGATATGCCCTCATAAAAAAAGTGATTCTGCTTTTGGTTATTCGGTTCCATTTCAGTTAATTGCAATGATGCTGTACAGCTCTAGGCCTGTAGCACAGTTGATGCTGCTATTATGTAACTTACGTTCATGCTTCTGGTTACCTGGTTCAATACGGTTGATTGCATTTTTGCTACACAGATATAGCCGACTTTCTTGCAGGTTTTTGTTTGAACGGATGGTTTTTGCCCTTGGCGAAAACCATTTGAGTTTCAAAGGCCTAGCCTTGTAGGCTCTCATTGCAGTAGACATTTTCACGAAGGAACACATGAACCTCTGGAGAAGCAGACCTTTAACTTTATTTCATGACTTAGATTATTATATGTCAGGACTTATTTTTGGATCAATATGGCAATGTTTATATTTCACTGTTACATTTTCATTATGTTCTCCTAAATTTCTATAGTTGTTTCATAACTGTGTTATAACACTTGTTGCAGTGGGTTGAAGAGCCGACTCTTCTGGTCACTCGATTTGAGTATGCAAACCTTTTCCACACAATTACAGACTGGTACAGTGCATATGTTAGTTCCAGAGTCACAAATTTACCTAACCGTCCTAATGTTGTTTTCATGGATGGGCATTGCAAGGTATGTGATGCACTTTGAATGATTGCATGCTTTTGATTATTGGTGCATTGCATTATTACATGAGGTATGTTGCATGGGCGATGGTGAATTAGTCTGTTCCAGCAATAATTGGGGTTGGTAACATATTGACTTCAGATTTCTATGCCTGACTTGTAGTTTTCTTATTGCATTGATAGTATGCACATAGTCAGCTTCTGCCCATGTTTTCTCATTTGGTATTGGGGACCATGTTTGCTGCTCCTGTTTGGAGATCATTGCAATGAGATGTTCTTCTAGATACTTTCCTTTTCTCTCAGCTTCTCTGCTCTACATCTATGACTGCTAGCACTGTGGTGCAAATCCTTGAGAACTCTGTCCCAACACCTCACCCAAAGCACTGCCATTCATACATGTCTACGCCTCCACGTCTGCCTAGCTTTCTTTTTTCCATTGCTCCTGTCATGTGATTTTCTTCTTTCAGAATCAGCATATACAACTTAAAATGTTGTATATGTACCTAGTATATTAAAGTAAACTTCAGGACTGCATTAGAACCATCGTAAGGAAGCTGTACTTCATAGAGTAAAATTGAAATAATACGTGAAAATGAAACAGGAAGCAGAGTTTTGACTTCTATGAGTTGTAGCTTGTCAAAATCAGTCAACTGGGGCAAACCATTTTGTGGCATGTCTCCTTATCAATCATCTCAATACCTGTCCATGGAATAATTAGAACTGTGCCATGCTTTTAAAAGTTGGTGGGTGTGGGTGTGTGCGCGCGGCTTGCAACTCCTTACTAGAATATATGAAGACTCTGCAGGATAGTAGAGTATAATGGCAATTCTGTTTCCCAGCTATGCAGCAGTGTTGTCAATAGTATAATTTGACTGGAGGTGTTACACAATGATTTCCTTCCTCCTGCATATTTATGGAAGTTTCTCAACACAAGAACATGAGCTGCGTCCTATGTGTTCGCTCAGTTTTGCCATTGCTATTGGTTTTATTCAACTGATAACTAACTGGCAGGCAGTACATGGAGGTATTGTGTTACAAAAGCAGCAGTGTATCGAGATCGGTTGCTTATATATTTTCTGATTAACTTCGAGTGCATTTTATCTGCTATAGTTAGCAAGTCAAGACAGTTTTTTCATAATGATTCATTTCAGTTTTCCTCCCTGCATATGCTTGTCTTGTAACAGATATGACCTGACATCCACAGGCACCACTGGAGCAAACATGGGAAGCACTTTTTTCAAATGTGACATATGCTAAGAACTTCTATGGTCCTGTTTGTTTCCGACATGCAATTCTTTCACCTTTGGGCTATGAGACTGCTCTGTTTAAGGGGCTTAGTGAGAGCTTCAACTGTGAAGGTGCTTCCGCGCAATCCCTTAGAGCAAAACCGGACCACCAGAAAACTGCACGATTGTCTGAATTCGGAGAGATGGTTGTAGCTTCTTTCAATCTTCTAGAGGATGACATCATTCCGTCCAAAACATCAAATGGGATCAACGTTCTCTTTGTTCGGCGAGAAGACTACTTGGCCCATCCACGCCACAGTGGAAAGGTTGAATCTAGACTGAGCAATGAACGGGAGGTATTTGATGCAATTGAGAACTGGGCAAAAGGTCAAAAATGCAAAATAAATGTTGTCAATGGTCTATTTGCGCACATGAATATGAAGGAGCAACTTCGCGCTATCCAGGAAGCTTCAGTAGTAATAGGGGCTCATGGGGCTGGTCTAACACACTTGGTTTCAGCTACACCGGATACAAAAGTTCTTGAGATCATCAGCAGCCTGTATCGGCGTCCACATTTTGCATTGATTTCACACTGGAAGGGGTTAGAGTATCATGCCATAAATCTCCCTGGATCATATGCGAGGACCACAGATGTTATCAGTGAGTTGAGTAACATACTGAAAGGTCTAGGTTGCTGAACCAGAGAGATTCTTGTACTGAGGTATTCATCATGAAAATCACCACGGCCACGCTGAATGGGTATTCTGTTTAGTTCCTATGACCGGTCACACTAACTGCTATGATTCTTACAATTTCAACGGGAGGCGAGAAGTTTGTTAGGGTTATTCCCAGTTCGCATCAGAGGAATTCCATGCTGCCAAATGCAGAGTCAATCTGTGGTTTATGCTGACAGTAATCTATTGCCAGCATATCCACAGAACAAGAAAACAATCCCTGCCCTGTACCTGGCAGCAAATGATGGCATGAAAGTCAATCCATGCCGTCCATTCCATTATTGACGGAATTCCACGGTCGGCGAGATCGACCAAATTGTGATTGTAATCTCCATGCCGTCCATTCCATTATTGACGGAATTCCACGGTCGGCGAGATCGACCAAATTGTGATTGTAATCTACCATTCCGGCTTGAATATTCTTGTATGCCAATGCGAGTGCGTTGAGTGCTTCCCACTGTCCGGTTGTTGAGAACTCCCTGATGAAACAAGGCATGCCCTCTCTCTGCGCATGGTGCGTGATCTGCCCATTTTTTGTCGCGACGCCGAAGCGATGGCGCCAAGTCCATGGTGGTGTGCCGCCCTGATCATTTTGGAGGATGAAATGGTGCCGTCAGTGCTCATAATGCCCGTGTACTTGCGTACTTCGCCCCTTTTGTCTGCTATTACTGTAGGCCATATTATTGGTCTAGGGAAAGGCCGATATTATTGTTGCTGTGGGGGAGCCCCGTGTACACGCTCCTTTCGTCTCCTCGTGTTAAATCGAAACTTTGTGCTAATATTTATGGCTCACCTACTGTTCGAGCTGCATCGTGATGCTGGAGGAGACGGAAGAGACGGTGAATGTGCTGGCGTTTGGGTTGTGGGCACCGTGGGCATGTGTCTCGGAGGAGCACATGCCGTGTTGTTGGCTCCCTCCTGTGCTGTGATGGACAGGAGACGGGCGTGGCTGATAGCTCTCCCGGCCGAATCATGCCTGTTTCCACATATGCTGGGCTTGCGATTGGGATTGCCTAGCGTTCTTGCTTGTTTCTCGGCTTTCAGCCTGAAGTCGCCGAGGCCTTCAGGGTTCAGAATTTCAGATGTGGTACGGCCTTGGCTCATGGCAATAACAATTAACGGGTGGTGCTGTTATTTTAAAGGACTGTTTAACACTTCCCTTGTTTAAATTTAGAACGCGTCTGCTCAAACTTCCCTAACTTTGATCACTAGTGTTGTTTATACATAGAGAACTGTTTAGATTGATCATATAAAATGATGCCTTTAGATTAATCATGAAAAGTGTTTTCATTGTATAATATCTTTGAGGTTTCTGCTAATGTTTTAAACTACTATAAAAGTTAACCGTCAAAGTTAAATATTAGAGACCGCGTCAATATCCAAACAACGTATATTCTAATTCAAAACATACTTTTCTAGAGACTTGGTACATAGATATACCTTTCAGACAAGAGAAGACAAATGAAGACCCTATTTAGATTGAAGGGTTTTGGTACGTAGGCTTTCAAATTCATGCACTCTTAAGCAGATCCTAGGATAGGAGAACAATGTAAAACCCAAAATAAAGAAAAGGTTGAGCTTTTGGGAAACTATATGGAGGTAATAAAAGTCGTGGTTGAACTTCGGTCAAATTATTTCGTGAGAAGCACACATGTGCGCGGGTCGGTGAGTAATGATTACTACTAGTGAACACTGCTTCCAATACGGCTCCAGATACGCCAGTTTGCATGTTGTTTGCCTACGCGATCATATCAAACGCATGCATGATACATCAGCTGCTTAATTAACGTCATGGACATCAAAAAAATTACCGGGGGATAAAATTAGCTAGAGCGCTTTTACCTGAAACAATACATGAACAAATGGTATAGTGTATCGATTTACGCCAAGACTTGGATAAACCTGACGAGCTAGACATCTATATATATATATATATATATATATATATATATATATATATATATATATATATATATATATATATATATATATATATATATATATATATATATATATATATATATATATATATATATATATCACAAATTGGACTAGCTAGCTACCAATTGATATCATCGACATGGCCATCAAGTGACAAACTTTTTCTGCACTACAAAAATGGCAGAAGCTCACCTCACAACAGACTTATGTGGTACATCCGACCGTGAGATGGGACAACTAGCCCCCACCGAGCTTGAAATACGGCGAGCTATGCATGCCAAGCCGTGAAGCCCCTTTAATCGAGACCTCGCCCTCCTACCCACATGAACTCGACTGGAATCACTCGCTCACACATGCAAGAGAACTTTTCCGAGGCAAATCAAAGAGAAGAAAGAAGAAAGCAGTGTGTATTGATTGAGATTTGATTTTGAGGGAGACTATTGGACGCCTATGTTTGTAGTAGTATGCTCTCTCTCATGAACTTAAATGCCATCCAGTCTGCCTCTTGTCCTTCCGTGCAACCACAACACTATGTATGCATCACACCACCAGTCCCTTGTTCTCTGGCTACTATTTCCAATTAAATGGCCTCGCTGTTTGGAGTTTATTATTTATACCTTGAACGCACTCTGTCTGCCCGGACCCTCCATCATATGATGATATATACCCTCCTCAGATCCTCTACATCGATTATCATCACGCCACCACCGCCCAACATATGTCCATGCCCTCCTAACAGTGGTATACCATGTCACTGATGAATTATTTAATGAATGCTTCGGTGCATACATGTTCTTCAGCCTCTTCATGTCACCGACAAGTTGATCCTCAATCTTTGCGTAATTATAGGGTCGTCTCAACCGGCTGAAATCTTCAGCTCACAACTATGACTTAAAACTGAAACTGCACTGTAACGATTGTTAGTTTTTTAGTCATTCAATTAAAAAATTAAAAAAAATGATGTTATATTTCAACGGACAATGAAAAGGAAAAAAGAAAAGCGAAAACCTAGGGTTTGGGCGTACGGGAGCAGCTGATGACTGCAAGGTTACAAGGACTCACGCGTACGCGCGCGGTCCGCTCGTCTCACGCGCGGCGTAGTAGGATCTCTGCTTGCTTGTGCCGATTACACATACAGGGATCGCACCGACTGGCTAATCAATTGGAGCAGTGGGCGGTTGGTCAGGGCCACGACGCTGTACTGTACAAGTGTACAGTACAGCATACTTAATTCGAACGCCCTCGCGAGACGCCTCCACCTGTGCCGAAATGGACCGCGACACTACTATATATGGCCATGTACGCTCACAGTGTACGTCCTGATCGAATGCTAGCTAGCTACACATGTACCGGTACGTATAATTATCCCTTGGCGTTTTCCCCTTCAGGTGTCGATGAATGAATGCGTCACAATGCATACGACGCTGAAAAGCCAGGCTATGATCATGTCGATCGAGAGATATGTAGGTAAAACCAAACGCTATACTGGAGAGCACTTGTATCGGATCCTACGTAACTGCATATGCGAGGCATATGCGTGTGTATGAATGTTTTGGGTTGGTTTTGACCGTGTGCATATGCAGATGCATATGCTTGCAATCAAAAGCTAGCCTACAACCGTGCCAGAAATAATCATGCATGCATGCATGCATCTGCGGCCGGCATATTGCATGCATGCATGCAGTCGTTTTCCTAAGCGTGCGCCAGTGCAGGGGCTTAGGTAATCACAGTCGCACGCACAGGACGTGCGTTGCTATAGTGTTGCATCAATGTGCTATATTGTCTTAGCATATATATATATATATATATATATATATATATATATATATATATATATATATATATATATATATATATATATATATATACTGCATAAAATTGGCCTTTCGTTTTGGATCTCGAAACAAACGAGGCCAAAAGGCCCGGCCGGCCTTCATTGCCCGGAAGCAGTCATGAGTGAATGAGCGATGCAATCGTCATCCCTGAACAATACGGTAGGATTGAGCAGTGTAAAGCGTGCATGCACCAGTATTGGTGGTTGTAGGACCGATGACAGTAACTAGAGATGTGAATAAATATTTTAAAAAAATTTCAACGGTATTCAAAATCTTTACTCAAGTGATTATGAGAGTCGTTAGGTTCATATTACACCAACCATGCTTTTATAAAATATGACTAGAGATCTAAGCTAACAAAATCAGCAACCTTCAATCCAAGACTGTTCAGACCGCCATGGAAGAGCCGGTCTGACCACCATGGCGGGTCTAACCTTAGGCACGAGGTCGGTCTGATCAGTGGGACTGGTCTAACCCCAGTTCAAAGGTTAGACCGTTTCAAGGCTAGTCTGAACGATCCTCTGTTTTCAGACCTAAAAGCCTCTTGGGATAGAATTCAAATATTAAGAACTTGCTCAATTCTAATCTAAACACTTCTAAATTTTACATAAGACTATTCAAGACAATAGGAACCTCTAAACCAATCAAGAATCATGAGGTTCTTAGGCTCGGATTCACTAAATTAAAGATAATCGAATCTAGATCACAAGAACACCAAAAACGTAAAACTCAAATTACTTCTTGCTTGTGAGGATTTAAGGCATAAGGACTTCCAAACCAATTTTCACATGTCCTAACAAGGTAATTTAACCAAGAGTTCGGGCTAGAATTTCCACAAACACGAAATCACACATCTAACACAAGAACGAGTAAAACGAGCAATATCTTATATATTCTCAACACATTACCAGAAACTTAAAATAGTTTTCCTCCCTTACCCCGAGCATTTGGTGATGAGTTGACCATATTCAGAGATGCTTTTACCGGGACCGTGATGGCCAAGGGTACAATCCGTATCAACGACAACTTCATACTCAAGGATATTGCCCTAATAAGCAAGCTCAAGTATAATTTACTTTCAGTCTCACAATTACTTGATGATAGTTTTGAGGTAAGCTTTAGGACAAGTGCTTGTAGAGTTTTAGATCAGTCTAGGGATCTCTGCATTACACACAATTGTGACTAAACTTTTTATAATTATTTATTAGAAGAAATGATATATGAGAACTGTCGATGACCAACATACTAATACCATTTACATGTAACAAATCTAAACACTTTTATATATGCTAGTCACCAAAATTTGGAAAGTTAAATACACATTAATTCTAGCACAACATCCATTTGGAAAAAATAGAGATCAAAAGGTTTGATCGTACGTGCACTTCCTTAGTCGACTAGAATTTGCATCACAGAGTTAAGAAGCGGCCAGCTGGACCGTTAGGGTGGATTTTTTTAGGCTGTGACTTTGACTTTTGGTTTATGGTTTCTAAATTCTGACATTCACGTGAGACAACATGCAGAGGGAAACAATTGTATGCGATTTTGATCGATATAGCTGAACTCGGTACAGTATCTGCTACAATCTATCTGTAGACTCTGTCTTAGAAAAACGTATCGTTTAAAAGCTAGTTACTATAGCAGAAAGTGATACACAAAGCCAAGCCTTAATCCTGAAACAGCATTCCATGAGGGTGTTTAGTTGAGCTGAATTTTTGCGGCTTATGACTGAATTTACGCTGTAGTTAGCTTATTTTGCACTGTAGCTGATAGTGACTTATTTTACGTAATTAATTTAAAAAATAAAAATAAAAATATGTTATACCATCATGAACAATGTAAATAAATATAAAAAAATACAAAAAAAGCTAAAAAATTATAAAATAATAAAATTTAAAAATAATAAAAAATAAACCGAAGCTCGTATCTAAATTAGCGGGGCATATCTCCCGTTTTCCCGAGAAAGCTGTTGGACGCATGCACAACCACGGATGAGAAAACCCAGTGTGAAAAGCGGACGTCGTAGTGGGCCGGCCGGCCGGGTTTGCATGGGATTAGCGCGCGCACACACAGAGAACAAACTACGAGGCAGAATCGAAAGGCAAATTCCTAGTAGACGAGGGAACGGGAGCCATCCAATTCCAACGACGTGACAGAGGCACGCACAGAGGTCTCCGTGCGTGCGCGCGCGCAACACGAGCCTCCGGGATGGGAGGCGCGTCGCGTCCCCGACCCGACCCGACCGCGCCCCACGGACTCCGAGGCGGGTGCCGCCGAAACCCCGGCCTGCGCCTCCCGTCCCGAGCAAATTACACCCCCGCCTGACAAACAAAACACGGCGCGCAGGCCGGCTATATACGTAGATGCGGCCCGCCTGATCGACCATGTAATGTCTGGATGTAAAAGCTGGCTAATTAATGTTGCGCTTGCATTGGCTCCTCTCTCTTGCGTGCATGCCTCTCTAGCTTGTCCCTTCCGTTGAACCGTTTCTCGGTTGGTTCCAAGTAGGTCGCCCTCGAACAGATGTGGACGTGCACTGCACACACGCTAGGTTTTGTTGCTCCTTTCGTGTCTAGCCGGGGGTCGTCGTATGGTTCCTGGCCCCCTGTTAAAAAATTCGTGCTCCGTGCGTGCCCCCTTTGAGCCTCTCACACACCTGAAACGCGGAACTGTAGTGGTAACTCTGAGTGATTTACCTTAGTTTTCTTTCTTTTCCAATATATATATAAATAAATATGACCTGTGATATTCAAAACGTCTTCTTCATTTTGAGGGCAAAAAAAGCCACAATAATCCTAAAAAGAAAAATCATAGAAATTCTTACATTAATCAAAATAAAAGGAGAAAGATATCTACCACTTATTTTGGTGAGGCCAAATTATAACGGTATAGATTAATCATATATCGTAATATCTAGGCATACAACTGCGCGGGTAAATCTGCTAGTTCCTATGTAACTTTTAGTGAGAAAATTCCAATATATGTTTATACTTATTTTTAAAATGTATGAGTATACTTGCTATAATTAGTGTTTATTTGACCTAAATTACCAATGAGAGAACATATTAGAAAAATGAATTTGCAACGCGGCTGAGTGACAAAAACATAATTTTTTCCTATTTTTATTCATCTTATAACTTAAAGTATAAAAAATACCACCAATTAACCATTAATTAAACACACAAACCTTGGATATGAGATGAAATGATACTCTCCCAGCCATTTATCCCCTCCCTTCACCTGCATTTGATTTGATGCTTTCATAGTTGGTGTTCAAATAAAGGGCCTGTTCTTTGCGGTTTCTAAAAGTCGCTTTTGGCTTTTGCTACAGTAACTAACTTTTAAACGAAGTATTTTTTTAAGATGGGGTCTACAAGTTAATTGTAGTATACATTAAAAAACTAATATCTGTACCATCAAAAAATCGCAAGCGAGTATCTCTCTTTCCGCAATCTCTGTTGTAAACAGCCAAAAAGTCATCAGCCGCAGCCATAAACCATCAGCCGCAGCCAAAAAGAACAGACCCAAAAACATGTGGCGTTATAATCAGTGTTTCTTAATTTGTGGGTCTCATTGAAAGCGAAATGTCATCATTTAGCAACATATATACCCCGTACTTTGTGTACACGTGAAATAGCTGACATATTCACAGAGAAGTGTTCTATGCTTTTTTTAGAAAAACTAGCTACAAATCTTGTACTCAGTGTACTCAGTACTCTTGCAAAATACTTCATATACACACACACCATAGCTCGGTGTGGTTACTCTATGTTATGTGCAATTTTCTGTCTTTTTGTGTACACAAAGACTCATCGTAATTAGCTAGCATTCTCTCTCCGAGAAAATATTATTCCGGTGGAACGTAAGTATAGTCAAAGCTTTATAACAGATGACAAACTATGGCTTTTAAATATTTAGATTGATTATGTAAAAATGGAATAACTCATGTATGTATTCAAAGAACTTCCTAAGTTTGTTACCGTACTATAATAAGAAACCAGTGGAGTATAGCGCTAGTTTATATTTGCTTTTTTCTTTAGCTTATAAATAGTAACACATTGTAGAGAAGTATGTAGAGATATTTATATATGATTTTAGTCGATATAAATAAAGTTATTATAATTAACTGGTAGATTATCTTTAAAAGAAATTCTGTTTGAAAGTTATAAAGTTATATATTATAGAAAAAATGTTTGAGCAACCCTATTGGTCGACCTGAATCTAATCATTACATGCACGTACCCTTCATGATTTCTCAGCTGGGTGAGCTTACGATTCCCCCTAGCAGAATACTCCACATTTTTTTATCCCCCATGTTGGACTTTTCCCATCTCTCTCTCGTGTCTGCCCTACCCCTCTCACTATAACTACCCCTTGCCAACCACGGCACCTCACCTCACCCCCAGGCCAGTAGCCAAGAACAGAAGCAAAGCAGGAAGAGAATACCACAGCAAGAAACCGAGCTATCCATCCATGGAAGACCCCTACGCAAGCTTCTTCAAGAACCCCTACTACTACTACTGCGCTTCCTCCTTCCCCACCCCTCCTACCCCTCACCTCCCTCCTCCGCTTCCACCATACACCGCCCTCTACCCCGCAGTCGCCGCGGCTCCACATCAGTACCCCGCCAGCTTCTTCCAGCCGCCGCCGCCGCCGCATCACCATTACCATGACAATGCACCTCCCTCCCCTCCGCTCCGGGAAGCTCTGCCCCTCCTCTCCCTCTCGCCCACCCCCGCCTCTCGCCCCGACGACGCCGCGGACTCCGACTCCGACGATGACGACGACTGCTACCTGCAGGAGGCGGCCGCGGGCTCGACGACGCCCGCGCGCATGCCGCTCTTCGCCGACCTCAACTGCATGCCTTCCTGCTGCGACGACGGCGACCCGATGGACGTGGAGGCCGGGACGTCGGCGACGGACGACGCCGCGGTCGCCCTGCGCATCGGCCTGCTTGCCGGCAGCGGCAGCGGCGGCACGGAGGCTGATCTCCTGTCCGGGCTCTCCGGCAGGGGCGGCGCCGGTATTGAGCCGGACGAGGAGGAGGAGTGCAAGGTGGACGGTGGCGGCGGCAGCGACGAGGTGGTGCCTCTAGGGTTCCCGTCGACGCCGATCGGGAAGCTGAACAAGGGGCAGTACTGGATCCCGACGCCGTCGCAGATCCTCATCGGGCCCACCCAGTTTTCCTGCCCCGTCTGTTTCAAGACCTTCAATAGATACAACAACATGCAGGTCAGAATTAATCACACATACATAGTCTCTTTCTAGCTTGTTGCTCTTGTAGTTCTTGGCCATATAATTTGTTCACTTGAATTGGTTATTGCTCATGGTGTATTGATTACAAAGAGGAAGTGGCTAGCTAGCTTTGGAGATGCATGTTATGACTCATGAAATAGACTTGAGCTCATCAGAGCATGCACAGTGGCTGCCTTTTGTGTGATTGAACTTGACTGGCATGCCAGGAGCAGGAGCAGCTTAGCCATGCATGCATACATACATCATGCATGCATCTTTATGCTTCTTGGGTGTTTAGCTTTTGGAGGTGCATATGCATAAATGATGTGGGTGCAGTGGAGATCCCAAGGAAAGATTTTACCTTTATTTCTCTCTTAGTACTGATCCATCAGGTTGCTTTCTTTTCTACTACCCCCAGTACTCCACTAGCTATCACCCAGTCCCTGATCACTCATGAGTCATGCATGGCTCATGAAATTTGGCTAGATGCATAGGTTGTTTCAGGGACAGGCTTTCATGTTTTGGGAAGCATGAGATTGTGATATTATGGGGATGCATGCTGCTGCAGTGACAGTCCTGCTGCTGCGCTTCTCCCAAGAACAGCAAGAGATCTGCAGTGTTCTTCCTGTAGCCGGCCAGTGTCACTCTGGCTCTGCTCTCTTTAAAGGAACAACACCAACACAAACACAAAAGCAAAGGGCTCTGGTAGCTCTAGAGCTACAGCCCTCACTTTCCAAAGATCACTGCATTCACTTCATGTATGCGGTTTCTAATCTCTGGTTGCAACTGAATACTACTGCTGCATGAAAAAAGTCTGGCTGGAGATTTGCTTAGGCAGCAGTAAAAGAGAACAAACTTGGAGTCAGGCCAGCCTCACTTACAAGCCAGCAGCTAGCTAGCTACGATTCCAAACATCCTAGCTACACACCCTTTGAAGTCATCAGTGCATGGAAAGAGGTTAGGACCTGCATGATTATGCCACCACACACTGCATAAATGTGACGCATATTCAACACATGTTATGATCTAGTGGTACCAATCTGACCTCATGAATGTCCACTTTCACATCAATCTCGGTACCAATCTGACCTCATGAATGTCTACTTTCACATCAATCTTCTTTCTTGATTGTGTTCTACTACTTAAGCAATAATTCTGTGTTCATTTTACATGTCCAAAATTAATAAACTGATGTAATTAGTTACATGGGAATATATGTAATGCGTGCAGATGCACATGTGGGGGCACGGGTCGCAGTACCGGAAGGGGCCGGAGTCGCTGCGCGGAGTGCAGCCGACGGCGATGCTGCGGCTGCCGTGCTACTGCTGCGCGCCGGGGTGTCGCAACAACATCGACCACCCGCGCGCGAAGCCGCTCAAGGACTTCCGGACGCTGCAGACGCACTACAAGCGCAAGCACGGGCTGAAGCCCTTCCTGTGCCGCAAGTGCGGCAAGGCCTTCGCCGTCAAGGGCGACTGGCGCACGCACGAGAAGAACTGCGGCAGGCTCTGGTACTGCCTCTGCGGCTCCGAGTTCAAGCACAAGCGCTCGCTCAAGGACCACGCCCGCGCCTTCGGCCATGGCCACGGCGCCTTCGGATGCAACGGCGCCGACGGCTTCGACGACGACGACGAGGGCGCCGTCTCCGAGATCGAGCAGGACTGCGCCGGCGCCAGGTCGTCGTTGCAGTGATCGTCAATCAATCAATCGCCAGCCGGCCAGCTCCCCGCCGGCGTACGAGCATGCATGCTGGTGATCGATCAGTGTCACGTCCAAACACTATAATACTAGTACTATAGCTAGCTAGCTGCTACCTGTGTGGTTGTTGATGTCGACGTCGTTGTCGTTTTTGCTTTAGTGTTAGGGTTGTGGAAGCAATCGTGCTCTGTCCTCCAGCTGGTTAGTATCGATCGAGTAGTACTAGACTGCTCGATGCTTGTACGTGTTGGGTGGTCTCGATCGGTCACACCTAGGGCCCACAGCTTGTTTTTAGTTTACTGTTTTTAAATTTTATCTTTTTTAGTTTTTTCTAAGTTTTTTATCTTTATTATTTTTATATTCGTTTACATTATCTACAATGAGTTAATCTATTTTTATTTTTTTTAATTTAACTATGTTAAATAAATTACTATCAATTATAAAAATAAACATTTATAATACAAAATAAACAGAAAGATACTTATTTAAACGCCTCCAACTCAAGAAACATTGGAACGAGTGTCCGTGCATGAGCTTTTGCTTTCTTAAATTTCAGTTAATTAACCAGCTATGTTTTTTTCTTAGGGCAGTCTCAATGCTATAGTTTCTTAAATTAATTAGATTTGTCATGTAAGCATTTTAGTGATATAGCATAGTAATTAAAGAGGAGAGATAAGGAAACGGTTTCTTCATGAGAAAATTTTTTCTTCACAAGGTCTAAAGCTGAGGAAATCAGCAAAAGATGCACTGCAGCGAATCTGTTTTCTTATCATAGTGTCTCAGAAAAAACAGCCAATGCATATGCAGGAAGGGGATGAAAAGGATTGGTCATGATTCGATCTGGTCCCACACGAAGAAACCATAGATTAGACCTGTAGTTTGTATTATAGTGTCTTAGAAGATTAAAAACTAGTTATGATTTCAAGCATTAGGACTGCCCTTATAGATCTTGGTTCATCTAGTTGATTTCTGATAACGTATTAATAGCTGGTTAATCAATCTATTGTCAACTGTATAATAGCTGGGTAACATATTGGAGCTGGATGACGACTGTGGATGTGCTTGCCGTTGGCATGCATGCAGTTCATCATTAATGTCATCTCTGCATGTGGCAAACTTTAACCTATCTTTCCTGCTCCAGTCAAGTTTCTACTATATCAACGTACCCTTTCTATACAAGCATACTGGCCAACCTCAGCATTTCCCAAAGTTTCTAGCCTCCCTGCAGACATATCCCAGGCTAGCCCTCTTAATATTAAGTTGGATATATTAGCAATGGAAGCACGGCGGGACACCGTATTAGCAACCACGTGAACCAAAGCAAGAGCCGTCAATTTGTACGAGATTTTTTTGAAAAAAATTGAAGACATATATGTATTTTAAAAAAAGCAGAGGGGTTTTTTTGGGAAAACAGAGGCCTCGTGCATAATTTCTAAAAATTTATCATGTAAAAAGAGGGCCTCTTTGAAAAAAGCAATGACCTATACGTAATTTTAAAAAGTGGATGACCTTTTTGAAAAGTGAAAGACTTTCTCGTGAAATGGCAATGTATTTTTTTTGTAAGAAATAAAGACTTATATGTAATTCTAAAAATAGGAAGATTTTTATAAAAACGATGACATGGCACGAGAAAAATCAGAAATCCCTAGTCTTAATATAGGGGGTATATATATGATCCTTCCAAAATCAAAGACGCTTCCAACCCAAATCACTACTTTTGTTGAGACAAAACTCCAACACAAGCTTAGCCTAGTTGAACGTTAAGTTTTTTTTTTTTTTTGAAACAGGGTTCCACGGACCTCCAGTAAACACATAGGGAACACAACAGAAATGCCCCCCCCACCCTCTCCTTTTGCGAGGAGAGGATTGGGGGATGGCAGACCAAAGTATGTACAGCCAAAGCATGATGGATGGAACGCATACCATGAGATGTACGTGTCAAATGATTTGCTTTTCTCACATCTGGATAGAAAGAAGGATAGCAACGGACATATTATTAGCCTTACAGGTTCGTAGGTTACAGCTGCAAGCATGGAAGGAACTGCTTTTCTCTGTCAGGCCGGGATATTAGGAAAGAAGGGAGATGTATAGATACGAAGAGTTATTGTTACATGAACAACAGAGACAGTGTGGACTTACCCACCAGTAGCTACAGAAGTTATGTCGGCTCTACGTATGTTCAGCGTTACGCATGTATTGCGATTCTGCGGGGGCGAACCTACCTTGCTCTTACGGTCTCATTGGGTCCCCAACCTTAATTAGATCACACAGTGGATGAATCGCAGCTCGCAAACAAAAGGTGGTAGGACACCTGCAAGGAGGTGGTGGTGGCGTCGGCCGTAGATGGCGGTCACAAGGATGAGGAAACAGTAGGGCGATGGCCGTGCTTGCGCTGCAGTGGTGCCTTAGCCCCCACTGTTGGCTTTCGATTGTTGATTTTTAGATAAAACTATGTAATGATTGCTATTTTTTTCTAATTCATTCAAGTAAAAAAATAAAAAAACACGTAATATCACATAGGTAATGCAAAGAAAAAACTAAAAAGGCATAACAAGATAAAAAAGACAGAAAAAACCAAAATTAAGAAATTAGAAGCCAAAACCGGAATGAAAAGACCTTAATATGAGTGTGGTGGTAACTGGCTATTGCTGAAAATGAGAAAATAGGGAGAAAAATCGAACCATGTGACTATATTCTTTCTAGTGTCTGCTCTAAGTGGTTTATAAGTCAAAGTTTATAACTTATTTTGTACTATAGCTACTATTAACTTTTTCTACATAATTAAATATAATAATATTATATTATTATAAACAATATAGAAAATAAAAAACCCCCCCCACCCCAAAACCACCCCAGTCACAGCGAGGGAGAGAGGGCGACTGGGGGACTGCAAATTGGCTCTTCGAAGGGTCATCTCAAAGGAACAATCCATCCATTCAATCCAAGGTGCCATCACCAGCGCGTGTAGCTAGCTAGGCGGGCGTGTGTGAACGACTGTGGATGGGGGCGTACGTGTAGCAGACAACCCAACAACGTGGTTTATACTCCACACTTGCCGATCCTGCAGTGTCCTTTTCTCCAGCCCCAACGCCTTCCCCCTTCTGTCCATGTCGCCAGCCCTCCCCGTCAGGCTGTCCATCTCGCTAGCTTCTTTCCTCTCTCTCCAGCTAGCTAGCTAGCTAGCTAGCCCCCTGCATATACATATTTCATGCAGGTCTCGGCCACAGGTCGAGCTGGAGCCACCGCAGTTGTTGTGATCCGGTTATGACATTTTTTAGATAACGGAAGTTCATTAAGGATACACACGGCTTAATTTATTATAAGAATAAGAGCATTAAAATAACTAAATCTGTTGAAAGCGGTTCGGAGCCTTCCAACCAAAATACTGACATGTCTGATCACCATCTATCCTCAGGCTTCAATTTGTCGTGAAAAGTTCAGCACCAAAAAAAATACAAAAAAAACCTAAAAAATCTAAAAAAATCAGAAAAAGATAAATTATTGAATAGTGAAAAAAAGCTGAATCTAGAAGCTAAAACCTGAAACGAGCGGGGCCTTTGAATACGGTATCGGTCTCGAAAAAGAGTCTAACAGAATGAAACAATACACACCTCCAGGATGCGTTTGGAACGTACCCTTCCTCGAGAAGGATTCATTCTGGTTTCTGGAGGATCCGAACTATTTCCTACATAATTTTAAAATTCAGAGTCTTGAGCCTTCCTGATGACAATTGCCGTACATACCACTGCTAGAATTTAAGTTACACACAGTAATCAGAGATCAAAGGCATTCAGAGGGGAGTATGGGAGAGAGGGACGTGGTAAAGCGCTAGCTTCGCCAAACCTATCCGTTCATGCAGCCGAGGCCCGGGGGCATCTCATTTCCAGATGCGAACTAGGCATATAGAGAAATGGCAGCTTATCTACAGCAACATCCATCGCGTCGGAACTGCGATAGATTGTGCTAGCTCTCTGTGTCACCCCCATCCAATACGAATACTTTTAGGGGATAATCGTTTCAGCTTCTAAAAACTTCAGCTTCTAGCTTCAGCTTTTTTTTCACTATTCACTACACTATCCACTAACTCAACTACAGTGTTTTTTCAGCCAGCTACAGTGTTTTTTCAGCTAAAAACCAAAAGTCATCGCTATTCCGATCACCCCCTTACAATAATGGGTTGATCAGTGAGCCACGAAAAGGGCCCTGTCCTTTCCCTAAGCCACGCCATGCACGCGGCTAGCGTCAACCCTTTCCGCACAGATAAACAAGTTGATCTCACGCATGTTTCACTTGGCAGCTGCACGGTGCTTCTCAGATCCTTCGGTTGACGAATGCCTCGAAACCGCAACAATATATAGTAGCGTACTTTTGAATTGCGCATTTGCGCACACATGCGCACCAACAAGCAAGTGACCGGCACACATACCATTTCCTAAGCTCTTCTTGGGCGGGGCAACGCGTGTTGTAAGAAATGGAGCGCTGGTAGTAACAGACGGGAGACCAGGAGAGGCACAGGAGGAATATACAAGCGACGACGCGACGTGCTGTCTCGTGCACGCCCTAACAGGGTAGGAACAGCCCTGTCTCCCCCAATCGGGTTTACGAGGCACTTTTCCCTTGTGTGATTTGCTCTCTCTCTCTCTCTCTCGTCGTATCAGGCACCTAACAGCAGCACCAGCTAGGGAGAGAGAATCTTCTCTCCCAGACAACGGCCGAAAAGTCCCACCGCGCTGCCGCCTGTTTATTAAACGGTAAAAATGTTATTTTTATCAATACATTTGATATACAATTATTGCTAAATATGGCTTTTGGTGTCTCATGCGCACCTTAATGGATTGGCATCACACATAGGGCTGTAAAAAAAAACTCGAGGCTCACGAACTACTCAAGCTTGGCTCGTTTTAGACTCGATTCGAACTCGGCTCGAGCTCCAAACGAGCCGAACTCGAGCCTGATCTCAAACTCGCGAGCTTCAGCGAGCCGAGCCGAATAGTTCGCGAGCTTAACTTTTTTTTATCCCATCCCCGTGACCCGCCGTGCCCGCGCACTCCCGCCCGCATTCCCCGTTCGTTCGCGCACTTCCTGGCGTTCCCGCCCCCCCCCCCCCGCCCAAAATTCCCCTGAGTCGCGCGCCCCCCCACCCCCACGCCTGATCTCCTCGCGAGTCGCGCCCCCCACCCCGCGCCTGATCTCCTCGCGCCCCACGCCCGCAACCCCGCAACCCGCTGGCGCTGGCCCCGCTCCTCGCGCCCCGCCGCCTCTGCACCGTCCCCTCCTCCTCTCCCCCCGCGCCGCCTCCTCGCCCCGCGCCTCTCTCGGCCTGCGCCGCCGCCCCCCCGTCCCTCTCCCCGTCCCTTCCTCTCCCCCGCCGCCCCGTCCCCCCTCTCCCCGACGCGCCCCTCTCCTCCCGCGCCACCGCCCGCCACCCCCGTCCCCTTCCTCTCCCCGCCGCCGCGTCCCCTCCTCCCCGGCGCCTCCTCTCCCCCCGCGCGCGCCTCTCCTCGACCGGCCCGCGCACTCCTCCTCGACCCGCCCGCGGCGCCTCTCTCGACTGCCCGCGCGCGCCTCCTCGACCGGATCTGCTCGGCCACGGCTCCCGCAAGGCCCGCCGCAGCAGATACTCCCGGGTCCGTCCCCTCCTCTCCCCCTCCCGAGCCTCTCGAGCTTGTCCGAGCCGAGCTCGAGCCCAGCTTGAAGCTCGACGGCAATCTCAAGCTCGCTCGAGCTCGACTCGAGTTTCTACCGAGCTCGAGCCGAGCTAGGTCAAGCTCGTTCGAGCTCAGCTCGTTTATAGGGGGTGATCGGAATAGCGATGACTTTTGGCTTTTGGCTGAAAAAACACTGTAGCTGGCTGAAAAAACACTGTAGCTGAGTTAGTGGATAGTGTAATGAATAGTGAAAAAAAAGCTGAAGCTAGAAGCTGAAGCCGAAAAAAGCCGAAACGATCACCCCCATAGCCCTAATCACACACAATTGAGTTACTGAGAGAATAAACATGTACTACTACATGATGCATACTTGACCAGCTAGCATAGATCAGCAGGGGGCTAGCTAGGCAGATGAGAGTAAATGCACATTTTGGCAGGAGGGCCAGTGGTATTGGTAGCGTAGTAGGAGTCGTCCTCAATGGAGCACAGCAAAAGAGGTAGATATGCATGGAGTAAATGCCACAACTTCTTGTCTCCCTCAAACTGAGTCGAGACTGGAGGAGACTTGTGCAGGATGCGACTGCAGTGACAAGCAAACATGTAAAAATTTAAAAGCATCATGATTGCATGCAGATGTGAGGGAAGGGGAGGAGGAGGAGGAGGAGGAGGGTGCAAGCTAGCTAGAAAAGCTGGCAGGAGCCCACTCGGAATGACCCAAACGGAGGCAGGCAGCTACCAGTAGCAGCAGTGAAAGGGCACTGCTCCCCGGCCGGCTACTTGCAGATCCCATCGCAGATCTTGTTTCTCCTTCTGAAACCAAACTAATTGCAGTTCTTGTTAGTCCTCTTAGGACCACGACTACCATCCGGGCTGATCACGCCTGCTACGTACTCCACCAGTACTGAAATACTGAAGGTAATACTGAGGGGGTGATCGGAATAGCGATGGTTTTTGATTTTTGCTGAAAAAATACTGTAGCTGGCTGAAAAAATACTGTAGCTAAGTGGCATGTTAGGCATAATTAAATTTTAAAAAATGTAAAAATAAAAACGGCTCGCTAGTCTAGTGCGGACAATGCAAAGGAATACGAGAAAAAAAACGGAACGCAAAAAAACCAAAAAAAAAATTCACTACGTGACAAAAATGCTACAGTGTTCCGATCGCTGAACAGTGTTTAGGCCCTGATCGTTTCGGTTTTTTTCGGCTTCAGCTTTTTTTCACTATTCACTACACTATCCACTAACTCAGCTACAGTGTTTTTTTAGCCAGCTACAGTGTTTTTTCAGCCAAAAGTCAAAAGTCATCGCTATTCCGATCACCCCATTGATCTCCAAACTGATCGCCCCCTCGATTGTTACGATGGAATACGTAGTAGCCTGATGAAGGTCCACTTCAAACGGTTTCAGTTTCTAACTTTTTTGGTTTTTGATATATTTAAGCTAAAAATCATTTAGAATATATTGGCTTGTTTTAATTTTTTTTCTTTATTCCTTTACATTGTTCATAACGATACAATAGTTTTATTTTATTTTATTTTATTTGAATGACTAGAAAAGACTAATAGCTGGTACCATTTTGTAGAACTGGCTTCTTAAGTCGGTTTCTATAAATTATTTGGAGAAGTTACTTTCAACAAGTGGCTTCTCAACATGGGAACGTAAATGTTCTTTACTTTCTTAATATCTCTTATAATTAGTTAAAGGGAACCAAAAGTTACAGTATTTTTGAACGAGGCCTTGGGCGACCTACTGCCTGGCTGGCTTAGTCCTGCTGCGCCGCGATTTGGGCTATCAGTTCTAGGTGATTCAAACACGGCCTGGTTCTGCATTTTGGAGTTGGGCTGTGACGGGCCGAGCAGCCGAGGTTCTCACGGATCAGGAGGGGGTTGTTAGTACTGCACTGCGGGCAACTATCCGGCAAGGGAGCCGGCCAGTTGGCCGGGGATACGAAAACAGCGTGGAGCTAGTGCCGCGACGTCAACTATTGTTCTGCGCAGCGCAGTAGAACGGATGCTGCACTCTGACCACTTTCTAGGAGAGATTGGGCTCGCGATACAGCTGAAATAATGAACATGTCATAAGCTCATAGTTTCAGGGCCTGTTTATTTTAGCTTCTGGTAGCTGCAGCTATTTTCAGAATCTATAGCTCCCCCAAACAGTCCAGATTTTCATCCAGATTCTAAGTAGCCAGAAGCTACAGAATCCAGAAAATGAACTAGTAGCCGTGTCGGGTTATCCAATTTTTCCGGTTCGACTAGCTAGATACTCACCAGCTGCTTCTCAGAATCTACAGCTGAAACAAACAGACCCTCAGACTAGTATCACCGTTGTCAGCGCGCAAGTTGACTTCCATTCACTCCATTTGGTTGCCAGTGTGAACTGAAAGCACATACAACACGCTGCTGGTCATCAAGATAGTTGGGTAACACACAGAGGAAGTACTTAATTTATGGGTAATGTTACAGTCCGGACGTCTGACTTTTCAAACGCTCGGCTGCAATATTTTTCAACCATATTTACAACAAAAAACAAAAGAACGATGTGATTATTCCCATCCGCTATATTTGTATTTGTATTTGAGAATATTTGAATTCGTGTTCTTCCATTTCTGTAATACCCCACTCATCATCTAGGCCTGGAATGCTATCACCATTGCATATTTCTACTATTTTCTATTTTCAACAACTACCAGTAATTTTAAGCAAATATTGTCTTATTCATATTGCAATGACTTAATATACATTATACCATTTTGATTTTAACTACCATAGCATATTAGGAGAGTCTAAACATACTAACAAAAGAATATGCATGAAATACTGCTGGTACATGAAATTATTTATGTACTACTCCCACTCGTGCATGACGTCCTCAACGATCACCTAAAAAACAAACGAAGCAAAGGTGAGTTCGAAGACTCAAAAAACACATAATACACCAATAAGCACTACCATAAACATAGTCAACAACATCACCATGTCATTCTCATATGTTTCAACATTAACACAAACATAGCATAACACAATCATTCTTCACAAGTCTCATTATCTTAGATCAATCACTATTAATGCAATGTAATACTCATGATTAATCTCATTATCCTCTGTAGCTTTTATTGGTAAAGCGAAGGGCACTCTCATCGATGTCACCCTTTACCTCCATCTCGTGGAGGTGTCTACCGTAGTAGGACTTTTTCAAGGGCACACTAGATTAGTCAATAACTTTACTCATAGCTATTGACTTTCTCACCGCCCTGGCTCATAATGCATATATCATAACATAAATGCATATCTCCATCATTTCACCATGTATCACTATTAACATCATTAATCGTGCAACATCAAATATTATAAACAACACATATTCCACAATAACTACCGTTTACCGCTCTACCATATACTTGCCTGATTAGGTTTGGGGACAATGTGCGAATGGTTCCGAACCAAGATCTCCACCTGTAAAAGTGTCACCTAACTCAAAATAGTATAGCGGTACAAGCACTAAAATGAATGGCATTGATTCTACGTGTAAAGCCCGACCATGGCATAAAACGTGCTAGGACGTGGATTCGATGCACAAGTCGCATTCCCATTTCATTTTTTTATCCTTTTATCCTCTTTTCTTTTTCTTTCTCTTCTTTTTTCCTTCCATTTTTTTCTTACTCGGTCGAACCAGCTTCTTCCCTTTCTTTCTTTCATCCCCTTCCTTATCCTGTCCTCTCCCTTCACTCTCTCTTTGCTCTGGCCATGGCCGTGCCTCATGCCACCAACCACTGGCGTTGAGCGCCTCCTCCCCTAATTGCACTTCTCCCCCACATCTCCTTATCCCCTACACCCTCTCCTTTCTCTCTCCCATCCGGCTTCCCCTCTCCTCTCTCTCAGATCTGGTGCCATCCTCCTCAAATCCGGTCGGCCAGGGCCGGATTTGGCTGCTTCTAGGCTGCTGGCCACCTCCCTCACATTGCTTCTCTGCCCCTCCACCTCTAGCTCGCCAGCCATAGCTCGTAGCCACTAGGAGCCCGATGCCGCATCTCCTCTCCACTTCAGCTTCTTGCAACCGCCACCATGGGTGCTCGGGCCCCGTGATCCGGATCCATCGCCAACCTTCACTGCTCATCGCTCGGGGCCCACCTCGATCTATAGCACCACCGGCCTTGGGTTTTCTTCGAAAGCGCCGACTGCCACGACACCCCCTTAGACCCAGCCGAGCAACACCAAACTCGGTCACCTCCTTTATGCCAGTCCTCCGCCCCCTAACTTACTGGTCATGGCTTGCAGCTAGTTGTGTGGTGCTTCCCTCGGTTATGTTGCCCCCAAATGGCTACGGTGCGGCTCCACCAACACTAGCCCTCGATGACATCGGCTATGGCCGTCTTGGAGTACAACAAGCTATCCTAGCCACCCCCTGGGCATTGGCCCCCTCTACCCGGATAAGCACTGCCTTGGGATGGTTCAATTTCTTCCCTCCCTCTATCTACCACATTTTGTTCTAGCTTCTACTTTTGGTTTGCTCTTACTCTTATGCATGCATGGCTGGGAAAGCCTATGGTGTTGCCATGACGGGACTTGGCGGGGGAACATGTGCCGAGGAGCATGTTCCTCCGACCAAGAGTGCACGATGATTTTACAGGCTCGCCGCCAATGGCATGACAACCAAGCCGACTGTGGTACTCTCGGCCGTGCTAAGAGGTAAGGTGAAGAGAATGGCCTACTAGAATATCGGGTGGGGGATGGCAAGGTTTGTGGATGACGACGACGACGGCCATGTTACTGTTCAGATGACCCTCTTTCTTGCTGTCGTGGTTGGCCATGTCCTTGCTCCCCTCCTTCGTCTTCCCCTTCTCCTCGTGCTCCTCTCCTCCAAGCTCTTTATCTTGTTCTTCCTCTCGTGGTTGGAGGGCTTAGCTCTGTTGGTGGCTAAGCAAGGCTCTGGTTTGGCTCTTAGGATGCTCTCAGTTTTGGGTTGGGAGAAAATCGGTGCTTTGGTGTGAGGCTTGTTTGTACTGTGCTAGCTTATAATAGCATAGTTGGACAACTCCTGGTTTTGTGCATTACCAAAACTGCCCTTGCCACATCTCTTGTTATGTGGCTATTTGCCTCAAGGGTATTTTGGTCCAAAGGGGCTCTGCACTGTTTGGGGCTTTTCTACTGCGGCAGGTAAGTCAGTAAAAGTGGGCGTTGGCTAAACCTTTCTGCCGAATGATGAAGCCCACAAATGTGAGAGACGTTGACCAGTCACAGACGGTTTGGAAACCTCAATGAATGCTAATTCGTTCAGTATTTCTAAAGCCGATAGGTCTGACAGCAAAACTCTTCTTTATTTTTTTATTCTCCCTTAGATTGTTTCATTTCTCGAATTTCTTTACTACTGGCACTACATTTTCTTTTGTTTTGGTCCTACTAGGAAATCGGTTTTTCTATCTCGTTACTTTTGCGTTCCTAAGGTGCTTTTAAAATTATTTTCCCCCTGTTTAAGAGAGTAAATTTTGATGTGGAGATAAAAAATGTCAACATGAAGAGATTGGCATTGTTTCTGTGCACTAGCCAAGGTACAATAGCTCCATTTACCTTTACAACAAAAATCAAAGCCTGTCATCAATCTCGAGTTGTGCTTGATCTCATTTCGGACTTTTAATTTATCTTTGTTTATTTCATGCCGGAGATCCTCCAAACCATCCTTCAAGTTAATTTAGCATGCTGGGACAGATATTGCTTGCCTAGCCTCTCGCCAAGATGTTTACATTTCCACAACCACTATAACTTCATGCCTATTTTTTAATAGCGCTTGTGCATTACAGATATAGCATATAGGAGGGATTCAACAAAACTCGAGGTTGTTTCTTGCATATTTGAGCATATAATTGCAGGCAATAGTTTCCCTATTTTCCCTATGCCTTTCATTATTACGTCTGCCTTTCATTGCATTCTTTCAGGGCAATCCCCATGGTGAGAGGTAGCCACTATGTAACTAGCAGTACCATAAGAATCGGGTCCTGTTCTTTACAGCTTCTAAAAACCGCTTTGACTTTTGCTACAGTAACTAACTTTTAAACGGAGTATTTTTTAAAGATAGGATCTACAAGTTAATTGTAGTACACATTAAAAAACTAATATCTGTATCATCAAAAATTACAAGCGAGTATCTCTCTTTCCGCAATCTCTGTCGCAAACAGCCAAAAAGCCATCAGCCGCAGCCAAAAACTATCAGCCGCAGTCATAAAGAACAGGCCCGTGGGTCTCGGACTAGAAGAAGCAATGTCGGGCTGTAGGACCACATTAGGGGAAGGTGCAAACTCTTGGATCTGCTTCCCTTTACCTCTCTATTTTGCATGCAGTTAAGAGATACCCTTCTACCATTTTTTCATCACTTGCTCTTTGAACATTAGCAACATAACGTTCATGTTATCTATAAAGATACCCTGCTACTATTTTTTTCATCACTTACTCGTAGAACATTAGCAACATAACGCTAACGTTATCTATAGGCTAAAGAAATATTAATTTGCTTGCTGCCCTTTCTGCGTTGTCCAACATGTTAAAAAATTCAGCAGAGCTTACTGTGTTACTCGTCCGCGCGCGGCGTAGCGCGCTTTCCTATCCAAGTAAAAACCCAAACGGGCCAAACCTAAACAAAAGCCCAATAAAATCTCGCCTCGCCCTCCGTCCCCGTCCCCTCGCCTAACCCCATCCACGCCTGCACGCGTCGCCGCCGCCTTCCGGCGAGTCGAACCCTCTCCACACGACGCCGAAGCTTGCTGGCCCGGTAGATAAGTGCGGTGTAGATAAGGTGGCCACCTCTCCACTTCGTCTTCACCCCTCTCGGCCTCGGGACCCCATCGGGCTGGATCTAGGGTTGCGGGGGGAGGGGTTATGGAAGCCTCCGCCGCGATGGAGGCGGCCGATCCCGCCGGCGACGGCCGCCCCTTCAAGGCCGACTTCACCGCCGCCGGCGTGGACCAGCTGCGGGAGCGCGTGCGGGAGAAGCTGCCGGAGTTCACGAACTACATCGACGACAGCCTCGTGGTACGGTGCCGCCGCTCTCTTCCCTTCTCCCCGTCTGGGTAGCTCCGTACCGATGGTGACTCCATGTCGGTGGTTTGGGGCTTCGGTCGGGTTGCAACTTTGGGATTTTAGGCTAATTTTGTGTTCTTCGGTTTGCCCTTGAATTGTTTGTGCTCTGTTTGAGTGAACTCCGTTTGGTGGCGTGGACCTCGGAGGGTCTATTATTTTGTATAACTTTGTTGGAATTGTGCTACCGTGTCCAGTGCTTTTGTTTAGTGCCGCTCTGCGCCTCCGCCACTAATCCCTCTTAGTTGAATCACTCTCATAATGTGGTTAGATCTCAGGACCTCTCAAATTTGCTGGTGTATTTTCTGCCTGGAGTTTGGGTTGGGTTGGACTGAAATGCTGTTTATTGGTCTAAATTAGTGTGGCTTACAGATGCTGTTTATTGGTCTAATTTAGTGTGCCTTATAGATTACTCTGCATTTCTCTTAGATGAATTCAGTTAATATAATAAGCCAGAAGCACGGAAATATTGCGTAATTATGTGCAAAATGTGTTTTTGAACTGAGAAACTGATAACATTCTGTACTGCTGCTTCATTCTCTCCCTTGAAGGAGGAATACTTTTCACAAGGTGATAAGAGACTAGGAATCCTTAAATATTTGAATTAATGTGTTTGTGGGTGGGCATATTGGCGTAATTTAGGCTTGGCTTATTTATTTTGTACTAAGTCAGTGGCTCAGTTGTAACATGAATCGCTAGTTCGCTACTTCCAAGGAGTAAAGTTGCATGATAATATGCTTCACTATGTCATGTTGTGATTACTGTTTCATTGCATTACCGGATGTAGTTCATTTTATTCAACTTGTGGCATGATGCTGGTCAGCTGGTGTTGCTGCTTGAGCATGTTTATGCATCAGTTCTTCCTTGATTAGGTTAATCTGGTCTGCGGTGTAAATTACAATAGTTGAACTCTTTGGTATTTAGTGCAAATTATGCTGCACACTGTGTGCATATATACGTGGCTGGAGTGTTGTGATACAACTGAGGATGCAATGCTCCTTTCAAACACATTGTATTAATTTGTGCTTTAAGGATATGTGAATTTCTTATCCTGCCATTATGCAACTAGTCAAGTTTCCGTGGGTGCTTGGTGATTAATTTAATTCTTTGTGTTTTCATTTTTTAATAAAACACAAATTATTTTTACTTTCGTTTTTCCATTCATCACCAACTCTTTCTCAATCTTTTTTTAGAGGAACTCTTTCTCAATCAGATTTGTTATTTTTACACATCATCATTTAGCCCAAAGGTTTTAATGGTGAAAGTTGCCCAAACTATGATAAAAAAGATGATGTATGTCATCGTCATTGTTATGGCATTAGGCACCATGTCTCTGGTAGAACACTAGGAGAGGACACCTATGGAAGAATTTGGTTTTTAGTTGTTCCCTGTCTGTAATGAATGACATAATGTTAATAATCTGGAGTGAAGTTTGATATATTCTTATCTGGAGAAGCATCCTGCAATGGCATGGAATGCATTGCTTCCAGCATTTTTTAAAACCATGCATTCTTTTTCACACATTGGAAGGCTAAACATCATCCTTTTCTTTTCTCTTATTGCTTTATTACATTGGGACATTTCTAGAGAGAGCAATAAGTGGACCTCTATTGTTGTCTTAAGTGCAGGATTACGTTATTGTCTTGCTCAGAAATGGAAGACGCAAGGATGAGGCCAGTAAGGAGCTCATTCTATTTCTGGGAGCTAATAGTGTAGCGTTTGTTTCCTGGTTAGTACACATCACATGTGATTTGAATTTCTTTGTGTGTCAACTACGTTGCTGAGCTGAACGAATATCTAACATATTTGCACATAAATGTTTTCCATATAATCATTGACAATTCCCTTAAGGGGACATATCTAGTGCAAGATTAGGTGCAATTGTGCACACCACTTTGTTTTGAGCACCAAATCAACATGAAAACTTCAAAAAAACAAAAACCCAAGATAGTCTGTGGAATACTGCATCGGCCTTTGAAATTTCAAGTTTAAACTTAGGATAAATGAAAAAGAGAAGTTTTATCTTTTGATTTTTTGCATGGGTGGTAGTATGTTGGCTACTTACTCTAATACACACACTAATTGTGAAGAGGTGGATTATTTGAAAAGGTGCCTTTTTCTACCTGGTTTATTGCTGTAAGCACTATAGGAACACTGGCAATGAATTAGTTTTTTTTTTACTTTTTAAAATTGAAACTAATTGGTATTCACCGATCAATTTTGCCTTAATCATCCTTTGTTGCCCATACAAGCAGTTCAGAGGCATGCTTTGTCTCGTGAATTCATAGTTGTCTTGCTATCATCAACAAAATATCTAGAACAGCAAACAGTTCTGTGTTGTTGGCATGCATATCATCTTATCAAGTGTAAAATGAACATATAAATACCATGTGATCCTTGTAGGTTGTGGGATCATCTATCTTTAAATTTGCACCTATATGTGCAAACACAAGAACAGCACGAGGTGGAGAATAAGGATGATGAAGCCCCAAAAGAACTATCTGGAAGACAGAAATCATCAGAGGTGCACTTGAGAAGCAAAGGTGAAATTCATCCCGAGCGTACAAGTGAATCAAGTACAACCACCAGAAATCGGAATAAGAGGGAATGGAAAGGAATTGGTCGGGAGGGTAATGAAAATTTTCCACTCCGAAGTGTACTAACGGATATTTTGCATGGAGAGGAGAAAAAGTTGCAAAAGTCTAATGAAATACGACATCCTCCATTATCTAATCAACGGAATGGCAGAAAGCGTGACAGGGAGGATGAACCACAACAAACAAAGGTGTGTGATAACTTCATCAATTAAAAAAGATTTGTTTATTGTTAACCAAGCAGATGGGCTGCAACATTGTGCCTCATGTGTACTTGTCCTATACTTTAGCCATGCCTTCACTTCATGTGTGCCATTGCTCATGAATTTGGTTTGCATTGTACCTAAATGTTTAATTATTTGTGCTTCTCCAAATTTTGCAAACAAATATGCTTATTAACACGGACCAATCTCTTTAGCATCAGCAAGTAGAACATAAGAAGACAAATTTAGTTTCAAGTTCGTGGTTGAAATGAATACGTCCTTCGGTTTTCTTCATTCCATTTTCCAACAGTTACATTGCAACAAAATATTCTCGGCTACTGGTGAATCAAATGTTTGCCTCTTATGAATGTGCAATTATGAGCTTTAGCTCCTTATCTTTGCTACAGTAGCTTGTTTCCAATTAGGACCAACTGACTGAGCAAGTTGTTTTCGCAAGTTTCCAAATGTTGGGAAACTCATCAAATAGACAGCATAGTCAGTGTATCTACCTGAAATATTGTTGATATTATGCTCCAAATTTGGGCAATCTACCTGAAATATTGTTGATATTCTACTCTAAAATTTGGACAAGAAAATTGCTTGTGTTGGACCGATGAGCATAGCAGTGTAATACACCTACCTAATTTCTGGTATAACTATAAGCATTTGGCTTCACTAGAGAGAGTATTTTTCTTTGTTTGTTTTTGTGTTTTTCTTTGTTTTTTATTTTCATACCTTAAAATTTGATTTTACTGAAACCAATATGCCATTTACCAACAATTCTTTTATTTGTTGCCAGAAAGACTTGCCTTCACGTCCTGTGCTTGGTGCTTCCCGCCGTCTTCTACAATTCGCTGTTCGAGATGCTGTAAAGGCTATACAGCAAACCAGCAGGTCTACTGAACCATCTTCCAAGCGCCTACGTTCTGTGGTTTCTACATCATCAGCAGACAACCTTCATGGTAGAAGATCAGAAAGATCTACAGACAGTCTGTGTGACAAAAGATCAGAAAGATCTACAGACAACCTGCATGATAAAAGATCAGAAAGAACCAGGCAAATGCTACAAGTACCTGGAGCCGCTTTAGCTCTTAGAGCTGCCGAGGAGGCTGCCGCTGATTCTACCAAAGGTAGATCTACTGGAAGTGTGTTCCGTCGATTAGGTCAAGGGAATGTTGTGAATCAGCCATCTCATTCTCAGGAAGAGCAGAGAGATTCCGAGGATTTTGAACCAGATGCAACTGTAGATGACCATGATTCTGATCGATACAATAATGATGAGATATCTGGAGACCTGACAATAGCAGATAGAGAAGTCGAAATGAATGTTGATTCTACCTCTGATGATGATGTGAACAAAGATGATGGGATTACTAGATACCAAAGTTCTGATTCACATATAGGTGCCTTCTCTTCCGTTGCGGAGAAGAAAGATGTATTGGCGAAATGCAGTGTTGAACCAGAGAAAAATGCAACGAGGCATTCAAGTTTTACTTTTACTAACAAGGAGCAACCTGTTTCTTCGTTACCAATAAGTGGGAGCAAAACTGTGTCTGTTACGGTTAATGTCAATACTGTGGAACCTCCCAATTATGAAATACCAAAAGATGTTCATGTTGTGGAGAAGCCAGATATCACACCTATGAATGCTAATGTTACCTCTCTAGCTAGTAATATCAAAGTAAGTCACCTCATACCTTGAGCAAGAAATTTTCGATGATAAATTGCACTATGTTAGCAATTGCACATACCCGTCCTGGTTATTTATCTGAAGTTATGCAACCACCATTGCGATATGCAATACCTCGGAAAATGTTAATAATATATATTTCTATGTTTCAACAAATATTTATCTATTGTGATGGATTTATTCTGCATTTTGAGATCCACAATGAATTGCCACATGAAAATCGCCTTTTTTTTCTTCCTGGACAACAAACATGATACTTAAGTAATCCTTTTACTATTTCAATCAAATCTAAAAATATTAATATTTACCCAAATATCCTAGGACAAAACATAGTATTTGTATTGGATATTTACATGCTAATGACGACTTGTACTCATTTGCCATTTGGGTGGAATGGAAGAGCAGTAGGACTGATGGATCATGATGTGGAAATACATTATTATTTGAATGACTTGCCGGTAGTTGCCTCTACTGGATTGAACTGGGCTGGTTTAGTTGTTTTGCAGAATTAGTTTAGTCTGCTTCTATCTCTTCATGATCAACTGCAAAGACCTGTGTGGATTCGCCTGCACCAAATGAAGTTTGGGATTAACAGCCAAAGCTATTGCTATATCCATGTTGCCTGAATTTTAGACATAGTTCGATTGTTAGCTTGCCTCTTGAATATTTCTGTTAATAACTTTTTTTTTACATTTTTGGTTGTTCTTATGATGCCGATTACTTGTGTGTTATATTCTTTTGGTCATTTGCTTTTATTTTATCTTTGTCTGTTTGTGGATATTGCCTCAATGTACAAATTTATTTAGGAATCTTTGGGTAGATGTGCCCTGACTGTTAAAAATTTACTCAGGAATTAGGTCATGGAGAAGTCCAAAAGGATTCACAGCGGTCTGCAACATCTGGTATGAGGATTTAATACTGTTTTCGTAATACATCAAAGCAAACTGCTACGAGTACTGTAATGCAAGTTCTTGTTAGAATCAATTATCAGTAGAAAATGCTTTTCACCTTGAGGATAATGCCATTTATTACTGATATAACTTCTCTTGCCTTCCTTGCAGTTGCAAGTTCATATAGCACTGCACATCCCAACGAGGATGCAGATTCTAGAACCCTCTATGTTAGCAATGTGGGTATCCTTGTCTTCTCATCACCCTTTTTATTTCATGCCCCTATATTCTTCTATTTATCTGTCTATTTTATTTGAAGGTTCACTTTGCTGCCACTAAGGACTCATTATCTCGCCATTTCAACAAGTTTGGTGCAGTGCTGAAAGTAGTCATTGTTACTAATGCAGCAACAGGGCAGCCAACAGGGTTAGTTTATTTCTTATGCTAATTATTGCTGAGATAAGAATTTTTTGTGTTACTTTTAGTTATTTACTTATGGGAGATAAAACTGTATGGTGGTTGTAGAAAAGTAAATTTACAGGGCATGTTGGCATATCTAGTTCGAATCACCCACTAAATGCTATTATCTTCATTCAAGTATCAAAATCAACTCGAAACATTCTAAAAAAAAATCTTTGGAGGTAGATATCAATTTGATTTAGAGCCATATGAAACTTAAAAACTTCAGACTCAATCGTTACTAAGACAAACAAAAAAAATCAAAATATCTACCTAATTGTAAATGAAAGGAAGAGGAAATAATTTACTAGTCATGGAAATTTTAACCCTTCTCTTACTATCAATTGAATTTGGACTTGAAATTTTATATGGTGCTAGATCACAGCAAGGAGTACCTCCACAAGATTTCTAGAATTGTTAAGTTGATTTTGTATCTAAATTAAAAGGGTTTGCATGATAACGTTTAGTTGGTGGTAGCAGTAGATATGTCACACATCCTCATTGTCAAAATTATGAACTAAATTGTTTAAACGTGTTATACTATACCGAGGAAAGGACTTTGAATAAATAGAAATGGCACCATACGTCAATAACTTGTGTGGAGTTTCAATTATATTTATATCCATGAAATTTAGAACTCAATATCTAGGCCATTAAGTTGTGCCAGTGTTTGAAAAGTATGCTGCATAAGGTCCTTTGAATCGCTCTGATCGGAGCTGAGTGAATCACTAGCGGAAGTTTTAGGATCTAAATGCTGAGTTCTCAAGTTCATGGACCTAAATGGAGCATCGTTGCAACTACAATAAACTAGCTACTTCAATTCTGAAATCAGCAATGCCATGTCTATTTCTTGAAGAGAACTTGATGATTGTTTTTCGTCCGATACAGGTCCGCCTACGTGGAATTTTTACACAAAGAGTCGGCTGAACGAGCTCTGTCATTAAATGGCACATCATTTATGACTCGTATTCTCAAGGTATGGTGGTTCAGTGGTTCGTGTCTTTTGACTTGGTTTTAGCCTGTCATATACTGTTTTCCTTTGCTAATTATTGATTTGCTGTGGCCAATATTGAAATTGGAACATCATTGTCTATCTTGGTACTCAAGTAGAGGTTGAACATGGAGCACAATCCTTGTAACCAGTTCAGTTTGTGTTCATCCACCGTATCTTTCTGCACTGTTCCATGAAACCTCTTTGCATGGAAGTAGCATGCTATCGCTCTGTTGCTTTGTTGGTTGGCCTTTTGGGTTGCCTTGGAACTGATTGCTGAAGCATCTGAGTTCTGAGTACTGAGTGCACTGCATAGGTGATATTTACGTCATTTTTCCTTCTATTGTAGGTCGTCAGGCGAAGTTCTCGTGAAGCTGCTCACTTTTATGGTTGGCCTGGTAGTGGACGATCATCACTGTATGCTAGGCACAGTAGGATGGCATATCCAAGGGGTGTTCTTCCTGGTAGTTCCTTTAGAGGGCGTGCTCCAATGATAACTGGTGCTAGAAGTTTACAATGGAATCGTGAGCCTTCAGGCACTGATTAGGGGATCATATTATAGTTGATCATAATGAGAAGTTGAGAACCAATTGGTGTCTTGTCCATCGCTCAGCATATTCGAATTAGGGCAATAAGATGAGAAGATGGTTGCTGCCAAAATGCTGCTTTGTAAAAAGGCTAAAAGGCAGGAAAATAAAAAAAAAGAAAAAGAAAAGGGGAAAGGAGCTTGGAGTTGGAACTTGATGAACTGCCGTACTGAATACGTGGAGATCGTTATCTTCCAGCTCGACAAATGGGCTGCCATATTGTGCAAGCAGTTTTCTTCAGCCATCTGAAAGGGGCTTACTCAGATTTGAAATAACTGCAAGCAGCATGAATGAGGATTGATTGTCAAGTAGACCAACGGAGGACCAGTTTTCGCATATGATGTTGGCATTAATCTGCGCTTCATCAATGTAAGCCCCAACTGTACAGCAACCTATCTACTTGTACTCTTTTCTCTGAAGTCTGAACCAATCCCCAAAAAAAGAACAAAAAAAAAGGAAAAGTCTTTATGTGTGTGTGTCATTTCTTATTGAACCAACTATTTTATTGCTTAATGTATTGATATTTGTTTAGTTAAGACATTCATTTCTGTGGTGAACATTGTTACATTACCTGAAACACCCTTTGTTATCCATAAGAAATTGAGCATGCTACCTGCTAGGTATATTTTCAGGATGCAAAATCATGGAATACACCAGTACATGGACAAACACCTGATAGAGGCTGATATTGTTAGGACCAAACACTGAATTATGGGCAAACAGCGATGGATCAATACTACAAGAAATAATTTTATCACGAATACTGTCGTTCAGCTACATATCACGAATTATACAAGAGTGCAAAACATAATTTGCTCTGAACCTAAAAATGATTCAATACTACGATCGATGTGCGTATGAACGACATCGATATATTTACTAGCACGCATGGATCGGCAGCTGCCATTGGTGACCACCGACCAAAAGCTACATAAAAGTGTACATACTTTCATGTTTGATCTCAACCAAATCTGAAAGTCACTCGAGTACATGGATTAATAAAACAAGCTTCGGACCAAACAAAAATTACGAATCTGTTAATGCATGACATGCATGTCATATCACAATAGAAAGCTCTGAAACTCCCAGCAGTTCGGTCTGAAACGAAATCTTTAGAACTTCAAGTGCAAATTATGCTACTGATTAAGGGGGTGATCGTTTCGGCTTTTTTCAGCTTCAGCTTCTAGCTTCAGCTTTTTTTTCACTATTCACTACACTATCCACTAACTCAGCTACAGTGTTTTTTCAGCCAGCTACAGTGTTTTTTCAGCCAAAAACCAAAAGCCATCGCTATTCCGATCACCCCCTAAGACTTGAGATGATGTCATACATCACAGAAGCACATGTTATGTTATAATATAAAGTTACAGATTCTCAACAACTAAAACTCCAAAGAAGTATCCACTTCTTACCAAAACTCGCATTTTGTTCCAAAACAACCACCAGTCACCAATGTGATAACTTAGCACGTTGACCCAAGTTTACAACCAATAAGCAACTCGTCTTTTGTTTGCTTCATGTAGCAAATCATAAAAATTGTTTAGATTTTAGTAAATGTCTGACGAGTTCTAATATTAACAAAAAGCTCACTTATTTTGTTTAGTTTACAACCAATAGAAGCAGCTCCTCATCTTCTGTTTAGGTGTGAGCAAAGCACTAAACATAACTGCCCGAGTGGTGAATTTTGTTTGAAATGTGCTATTGTGAATTTGTGATGTTAGCTTGAGCTACTGTTGCACTGATTCACCTTTCCAGTAGTTGCGATGAAGTTCAAATGAGAGAGTTTCAGTGAGACTCTGGAACAAATTTAACTTGAGCTGCTCTTCTTTGCTCATCATTGCCCAAATATTCAGGAATCACGACAATATTTTTGTGAAAATATCTTCCACTGTGCTGACACTATGATAGCTTATAGTGCTAACAAAATAACTAGTGCTCTACTCTGTACTTGTTTAAGTAATTTGTGACCTTTCTGTGCTAAAACTTTCATAGATGAAACTCTGTGTTTTACTCTGAACAGTGCTAATTAGTCCATTTTGTTTTCAGAAAATCATACTCTAAAATGATAGTATCCTTGCTAGACTACCCGGAGAAAATTCGACCTTCCTATCCAAGTTTCACTACTTTAGATCCAAATCTATTAACAGCTTTAGACAATGAGTCCAGTGCTCTCTTTTGGCCAAATTTTGTTTTGGTAGGTCACTACATCCCAACAAAAAGTCTGAGATGGATATATCAAATAGCACACACCAATTATTAGTGTAGTAAAAAGGCAACAATGTTGCAGTTGCTAACGGCATCGATCAGTTAATTTAGACACAGAGATCACAAAATTAATGCCCATTGAAAAATCCAAATGAAAAGCTTCTAGTAAAATACAAACCTCAGTGAGATCTAGCGCTGTAGCTATTATACATCTCTTGAGCAAGAACATCTTGAAAAATAGTCCACTCATTATGTATCCCTCAACAAAGCAGTCAGCGGTGGTTCTCGATGCTACGGGAGAAGTGGACGAGGCAGCGAGATTGTGGCTTGCCCAGCGCACGGCCTCGCTTATTTTGATTTAAAACCAATTTCTACTTCTAATTTTTACTTTTTTTACTATTCAGTAATTTTGTCTTTTTCTATTTTAAAATTTTTTTGGGTTTTTTATCTTTTCTTTTTTTCTTATATTACTTTGTATTGTCTGTGATATGTTAACATATTTTTTTCTATTTTTATTTTTTTAAAATTTAATTATGTCAAATAAATCAACTCAGCTACAATAAAAAATAAACCAACTACAGTAAAAAAATCATAAACCATCACTATTCCGAATGTCCAAAATCCCCCAACCAAACACGTTCTCTACTTGTCTATGACGATCCAGATGCTACATTTTGGCATGATAGTGTACTATTTGCTAGAGTATACTGGTCCAAATGGAATTGCTAGTGACTTGCATGTAATTGTAGGAGAGCTGATGTTGTTTAATTTGTTTGTATGTAGTCTTTTTATTCCTTTTTTTTTCGAACCTGTATGTAGTCTTCACTCTTTACTAGGTGGCAATGGGAGGCCCATCCCCATTCCCCTGTGGGGATTGGGGAATTCTCTCCTCTGTTAACTAAAGACTATTTAGTTAATAACTTAGTGTGAACGATGCTTCTGTCACTAGCGATATGTGTGGTGGCTACCTTTTCGGTAGGTTAACTTGGGTGGAACAAATTGTATCTGAATTATCGGCATCGCAGTTGTGTTGCACTTAGATTTCTAATGCTTTGTGTGGTGATGCTTCGGTCCTCGTGTGCACCGTGGTCGAAGATCGCGCAAGGGCTGGTACTAATGCACGTACCTATACTTCTAAGCATTCAAAAGCCACTTTACTGTTAAGTATGGGCACAAGATATACTTTGTGATATGTATGTATATCTGTAGTTCTGTACCACTTAGTATACAATGCACGAGTGTTTAGGCCTGCCATAGTGGTATGCCTATGACCACCCATGCGATTAGTGGTTGTATTATGTTACACCTAATTCATATAGAAAAACTAAAGAGCGTTATACCGTTCGTTCCTCCACCGATAGGATAGTTCGATATCATTCCGCGTTGTCTTCCCTTCCTCCTCTTCCGCCGGCGCCACCACCTCCCCTTCCTCCTTTGTTGCTGCTCTAGATCTAGCGACAGGGGAATGCCACCACGAAGATAGATTCACCACGCCCTCCTAGATGTAGAGCGAGGCTGGGAAGGCAGCGATCCAGCGGTGAATGGTGGCAAAGGGCGTTGGGCAGCAACGATGTGAATATTATGTTAGGTGGGGTGGTGTGTGTGTGTGTGGGGGGGGGGGGGACAGCGGTGCGGCGAGACAACGAGGTCGCCACTGGCCGTTGATGGTGCAGGAGGGGGCAAGGGGAGGCTGAGGAGCGGTGCGAAGCTGCCTACACTAGAGAAAAGGGGAGGAGAGGGGAGCGGCAACAGGGGACGACCAGGAGCAGCGGGGAGGGAGGCAAGGAGGGCACCAAACTCGGGAAGGGAGGGGGGAAGCGCATCAACTCGGGAGGCAACGAGATAGCGTTATGTAGTAGCTCTTGTTGGGATACGGTAAGTTACACTAGTGTAAATTAAAAATTTTCACCGCGTAAATCAGAAAGCTATATGAGTAAAAGATCATATATCGTCATCACTAGACATGCAATGCAACGGAAGAAGAGTTGAAGCGGTCGGTTCAATGAAGAGCACGTTGGTGTAGTGGAAGTAATCGATCGCCCTCTGGCCAACCGTTTACTCCTCGCAATTGTCTCGATCAGCGCCGCAATCGCAGCAGTGTTTCTACCGAAGTCCATATATTCAGAGATGGAAAGTCGTGTGTCGGTGTACTAGGACCAGCGTGCACTACAGGGGTTATGAAAAATGGCAACTAGGGTTTCGATGGGTGTGCCTCGATACCCCTCCCTTAGCCCCGCAACTCCCTTTATATAGCCTTTAATCGAATTCTTAACCGATATGATCAGATATTGTATCTAACTTAGAAAGCTGGATCTTTATCCAATACGAGTAGAGATCGTATCCTATTCGGAGTCTATCATCCGGACCCTTATCGTTTCGACCAGTTAAATGTGTGACCCCTGTAGATTCATGTATATTTGATCATGGGTTGAAAACTCCTTTCTGATACATAAGTCGGTAGTGGTCCCTAGTAAGACATAATAATTCTCAAATATACATAAAGATCATATCAAACGAACTTATGTAGTGTTTATGTACCGATCCATTTACCTTATATACTAGATTGAACAGGTGAGAAGCATGATATCCTATGATAACTCGATTCTTCACTTGAACTTGTAGTTGATTACTTAGTTGTGATTGACTCATCAACTATATTCGGTATGACCATGCGCTTCCTTAATTCAACTACACGAGGGGTCCAGAGATACCTCTTCCGTTATATTGGAGGGGTAAATTCCACTTTGATCGCTCACATTTCTTCGTATATTTCATAGTAAACCTGAAAGCTACCTTTGTGACCACTCAGTTTTGGAGTGGTGTTTAGCAATCTCTAAGTAAACTATTGCACATATTGAAAACTGTGATTATCTTAAGAATAGGGATTCTACAAATACTATTTATAAGATCAACTGATAACACTTAAGAATATAACAATTTACGCAGTGTCTCATGGTAGGTCAATCCAACACCATGTTTTGTAACATATGTCTACACTATTGGTTTGATATCCCCATATCTATAATCCATAAAACATGATCATCAATTAATACATATACTGATCTATAAATTATAATTATCCCACATAATGATATAAGATCAGAAATAATCTAGAATAACATCAAAACATGAATAAAGAGTTCCACGAACAAGTCACATACTTATTAATCAATATAAATTATACTTATTCAAGGGATAAAATAACATATTATTTAAAAAATTATAAATATAAAAATAATATAATTATTTCTATAATTATTTCAAAGACATAATCACTAGTAGGTCTCTAATTTATGTCGGTAGGGGAGAGACGAGGTGCGTGACGTGCGTCCCTGCAGAGTGCAGACCCCTGCTGGCCCGTGGGAAAGTTGGTGCGACGTGAGCACGTGGAGCGCATCGCGTTGGGCATTAGCCTCAAGTGCGGCAACAGCTAGTGGCTTTCCTAGCCCAGCGTCACCGTTCTGTCATTCACACGGGATGATGCTAGTGTGGGTGTCAGCCTGTCAGGGGACCTGGCCTTGTGGACATCTTAAAATAATCCAATGGCGTCATTAGCGATAAGCCATGGACACGGCAGCATGCGTATTCGGAGCAAGCTCGAAAGGACTCACCAATGCTGACAAACTTGACGGTCAATGATGCACGGCCTCTGCCCTGAATTTCCATTTTTGTACTTTTTAAAGTGCGTCTAGTAGTTGCCTTGCATTGATATACGTCAACAATCAGTTAAAAAAAAAGGATAAACGTCAACAATTTGCCATCCTAGCCTCCATCAATTAATTAAGGTTATAACCACTGATAAGAGAGAAAAAAAAAGGGGAACATGGTTCTCTCTTCTTAAAAAAAGAAAATCGATTCATCCTCTCGTGCCAACGTGGTGATGCATGTGTCACGGCGGCTCTGGCAAGGATGGAGATAAAAACAATATCTTGTTGGATTTGGTTTGCCTGGCCCTCCCCCTTGTGCGAAACAGCTTTAGGTATAATTGAAGGATTCTCTGTTGATAGAGATGCCTGAATAAATCGTACGCGGTCACGTGACTCACGTCGGCCTCGTCCTTCCAATCGATAAACAAATCGTTTTTTGTAGGTGATGAATCCCGTTGCTGTGCTCTGTGGGCAGCCCACTAAACCTCATCCCTATAATTTTTTTTGAAGGAAATATGGCAGCTAAAGACTTAACCCTGCTTTATTAGGAGGCAAAGATAATACATCCCTAACATTACTGTAAAGGATAAAAGAGAAAGAAAATTACAACCTAGTCATTTTTCTTATACAAGCACAGAACAAGTCACACCGAATGTGGGCACAGAGACTGACCTTGATGAAGCTCCTTTGTTAGAGATGCGGAGGATGGCCGGTGTGTACCTTTTGATGATGTCATCAGAGATGTGTGGGATAGCCGGCGTGAACCTTTTAATGATATCGTCGGAGATGCGTGGTATGGCCAACGTGAATCTTTTAATGATGTCGCCAGGGATGTGGGGACGGCTGGTGTGAGTCTTTTGATGATATCGCTGGGGATGGAGGGGACAGCCAATGCAGACCTTTCAATGAAGAGGGGCAGGAGGCGTATCTCACAAGGAGACCGCCGTGTGCCTGTTCGAGGAATATTGCCTCCTTTGTCATTTTTTGAGGAGGTAAACATCGCCGATAAAACCAACGCTTCTTGAGACCACCAAGACGCCGGTTCTCAACCTTTACTTCAAAGGCCTTAAGACGGTCAGATCTGGTTAGTAGCCCTAAACGGAGAATTAGTCGGCAAGAGTTGTAATGGAAATGTAGACTCTTCATGCAACCAACCCCTATACACTTTACTGCTCGTCTGCTTATCTTTATTACACAAGGGTCATTTCGCATCATCGCCGCACCCCATGCCGCCATAGGGGTGGAGGCACCACCCAGCAAGCTTGGACAGCTGCCCAGGCTTGCCGGCGATGAGCAATGGGGGGAGTCAGGGCTTCTAGGCGATGTTGGCGTAGCCCCATGGCTGAGTTCCTGGGTAGGCAGCGGCGGGCACCATGGCGACTTGGGCCGTGTCTGGCACGTTGGGCGGACATGCGTCATGGTGACATGGGCACATGAGACATTGAGGCAGCCCATACATCATTCGGTCCCAGAACTTCGCTCCCCTAACCCTAATTCATTCGTTCATTCTCCATTCCCCAATCGGCCAATCCGGCGATCCCCCATTTCCCCTGCTTGCTGCTTCTCTCGGCGGTTCAGCTCCCCCTCTTAGATTTCGTTGACAAGCCGGTGCAGGCGGTGCCAGGAGTGGCAACTGGTGGTCTGGCAGGGCTGCAGCAAGGGCTGGCTGGTTGGCGGCTGCAACCGGCATGGTGTGGCAAGGTGCCAAGATGAGGCTGTTCTGGATCTAGTCTGCGTTTGATCCGTCCGTGCTGGGACAGGGATCTTGATTCTCAGATGGGCGGGTCTGGTCGATCTGAGTTGGTATTGTATAGTATATGTTCAGCACCGTGTACCGCTATTTCAAATAATTCAAGCTTGTAACCGTAGTTTTCGTGTTTAGATCTGGCAGTAGTTATTAAATGAACAACTTAAAAAACCAGTGTCCTAACTTTCCCCATTCATGCATAATTTTGTCATCTGCAGTCACTTAGATGCTAACTTGGAGAATGAATCTATCAAGGAAGATGATAAGGCTGTATTACTTGAAGGAGGCTACTCGAAATCACCATCTACAAAGTTCCGGAACATGTCTACGAAAAGAAATTTGATACGGTACTATTTGAATGAACAATACAATACATCTTTTAGGATTATAACACTTGCAATTGCAGATTACTGATGTCTGAAGACGGCTGTGAGATGTAGGTTTATAACAAGGGATGAGTCTTCCTGCTTGAAAACCGTGCTGTGCACAGCTCAAAACAGTTTAAAATTAGTTTATATTTTTTTTCACTATTCAGTAATTTCATCTTTTCCTAGGTTTTTAGATTTTTTTAGACTTTTTTGCCTTTTCTTTTTTTCTATATTCTTTTGCATTGTCTGTGATGGGCTAACATGTTTTTCTATTTTTAATTTTTTTTAAATTTAATTATACCAAATAAACCAACTCCGTTACAGTAAAAAATAAATCAGATAAAAAAATTATAAACCAACGCTAAACTGAATGCTATGTAAGTGAATTAATTACTTTCACTCTAGGCCTTCTAGCTAAGATATTGCTTGTTGACACTTCCGTGCCCTTCAACAATCTTGCAGGCTGAATCTGCAGTTGTTTTGGTTTATTTTTACATTTGTGATCGGACAAACATATTTCCAGAAAGCAAGAAGGCAACTATGTTGCTCCTTGGTATTAAGAAACAACGTCGATTGATGAATGGTAACCTAATATCCGATATGATCTTGAGAACAATTCTATAGCATACACAAGACATAGAGAATAGAGTACCAAGGTGGGAGCTTTATTGATCTTCTAACTGTCTTCATTACATGGCACAAGGCCCCATATATATAGAAGAGTAGTGCAGGGGTATTTTGGTATTTACATAGCACAAGGTCTCATATATATAGTAGCCGGGCGCGTGCGAGGGCCGGGTGCGATGGGCGGTGGTGGCCGGCCGAGGGTGCGGCCTGCAGGGCCAGTGCGGCAGCGTGGCCGAGCGCGAAAGCCCGTGCGGCGGTGCAGCAAGCGGGGCCAGTGTGACGGTGCGGCCTAGCGCGAGAGCCTGTGTGGCGGCGGTGGCCGGCCGAGGGCCCGTGTGGTGGCTCAGCGCGGGAGGATGGGGCACCGGCAGCAGCCCAACTCGAGGCGCGGCACGCCGGAGGCGGCTCAGTGCGGGGCGGGCGACGCACCGCGATTGCCCATGCAGGTCGCCGCGGGGAAGGCGGCGCACCGCGATGGCCTCGTTGCTTGGGCGCGGCCGGCGACGGGTGGTCCCGGCGCAGCAGGCGGCGGATTCTTTCGGCGCGGTTGTGGGGGCCGACCGGTGGTGAGTGTGTGGATGTCGGCTTTAGGCCGTGGTAGCAGCCAGTTTTTAGTGCTTCTCCATGGTGAGCTCGTTTTTTTTCTCTCTGGTGCACTGGGTTGCTATGGTGAGATCTATCATTCAGAGTTTTACACGAAGATAGAAAACCAATCTCTTTCTTTTAGTAGAAGCAAATATCAGATCAGTCTATGTATGATGTTATTCAGAAATCAATCTATTGCAGATATTAACAGGTAACAGATTTATCATGGCAAATTGATCTAGATTCTGGATGTTTAATATATCATATTATGTGGATGAGTGATAATAACATTGCAAACGAATCGATCTAGATTGGAAAATAAACAGCAATGCATAAGAGATCGATTTCGGAATTTACGTACCGTACACCTTGTAGAGACTCATGCTGATAACGTATTAAGAAACAATGTCGATTGATGAACGGCAACGCAATATCCGATATGATTTTGAGAACAATCCTATAGCACACACGAGACACAGGGAATAGAGTATCAAGGTGGGAGCTTTATTGATCTTGTAATTGTCTTCATTACATGGTACAAGGCCCCATATATATAGAAGAATAGTGTAGGGGTATTTTGGTATTTGCCCACAATTGAAACCCTAAGTTTCGTAACACTTGGTACTCAACGGTGTATTATGAGGTAGATGTAAACTGCAGCCGGTGTTTATTGGCTAAATTGTAACCATAGTATGTTCTCCGTCTGAGGATCATCCTTGTTGCTTTTGGTTCATGTTCTACCTTGATAAATGCCGTCTGTCATATTTTTTGAGCTCAGGAATAAAATTATTTTTTTTTTGTAAAAATAGATGTTCAAAAAATAAATTTTAAAAAATAACTACAGTATCAAGAGGATGGACAGTTCCAGAATGTCAATCTAGCTTAGATTGAGTGTGACGATAAAGCAACTGCCTCGTAATATCAAACTAATCAAATCGTACAACATAGCGTAACGGAACCCTGAGTCCTAACGCAATACGTACGCTTCTGAGCGAGCAGGCGCGTACGCTCTCTCCACGCGCGTTTTTCACCGCACCGTTCGAGCAGAGTCACGCGGTGCCGTGCCGCGGACGCGCGAGCCGCAGACCAGCCGATTAGGAGGGCTTTCATGTCAGCGTGACGGAAATTATTGGCGCGGGTGGGCGCGCGCGCGGAATATGGACGATTCGGTGCCATAGGTCGGCTGTCGGGAGCGTGCACGCTTGATCGTGCATCCATGATTGTAGTAGCATTTCTATCCCTACTCCCGGCCTTCCTGCCGCGCGCGGCTGTTCGGTAGCCTTCCCTGCTCCACCCCAAACGCGCATATTTTCCTTGTTTAATACACCTATCGGGATGATGTGAATAATTCACTGGCAAGTTATACTTTTTGTCTGAAAACATTAACCTTGATCCAATGCACCCACGTGCATAATTGTAACAGTAACTAGCATAGCAGTACACTACAGTAATGACGTACGGGTCCATGACCATGAGACAGACAGGGAGAGCGCGGGGGAAAGGAAGGGAGGGGGCTACGGCACTAGTAAGCTCGTGCTCATCCGGACAGCTCAGCGGCGGGACAGCGACAGGGTGAGCGTACGCGGCCTGCGGCCTTGGGCCCCGGGCGGAACGTGCGGTGAAAAGAAGACGAGGGGCGGAACGCGGGAGAGGACGGACGGACGCCTTCCACGGCTCCCACCCAACGCCGGCCCGGCTCCAGACGCGCGCCGCCTTGTAATAGGCGCGGGGCTTCTTCGCTCGCTTTCCTGCCCGCTGTTTTGTTGGGTTTCGGGTGCGCGGCCGGGCCGGTCAGCTTTGCGCGGCTGCTTGCCCATGTCCAGGGGGCACCACGCCCGGGTACCAGTCACAACGAACATGACATGGCATCTCTGCCCCTCGGGTACAACTTGCTGTGGTGTACCCGGTCGTAAACTCAATTCTCTCTGGCTCGGCTCATTAGTGACGAATCACTGCTTACTAATGCTGAGCCGAGTTCTTATGGGGTATAGCTTATGGTTCCTCGAATTAATAATCGAGATGGTTTTTTCACCCTACAGATAAGACGAAACATTCTCTGTGTACTTGTCAACACCAATAGATCAACAATGAATTCGTCTTCCCGACATACAAATCCGTCAAACCTACAACAAATCTTAGCCCTACAACAAATCTTAGCCTTCTAAGTCATCCCTAAACCACCTACAAAGCGAAATATCCACCATCCAAACATAGTACATCGCTCTACCTGCTAATCTCGACGGTCCAGCCGTACCCCCCAACCACAAATATGCACGCCCCTGCATCACACCCTGCGTATTCCCTTGCTTAGTGAGAGAGAGACCGCCCCAGGCTGTCCTGCTCCCGTCGTCTTACCAGGCACGTACGCGCAAACGAATAAACCCGTCCTGTTTACCAAGTCCGCCCGTGTCCTCCCAACCATTCCACGGCGAGCCAACGGGGCCTGCACTGGAAATAACCCCGCGGCAGACGTCGCTGTCGCGCGAGAACGCGTACACCGCCCGTCTCCTCCCTCCTTCCCCGCGATAAAAAGCCCACCCCTTCCCCCCTCCGCCTCGCCTCCCCCGACCCATTCCCAAAGCCGAGCTCCTCTCGTCTTCTGCGGTGCCTCTCGGAATCAAAGCCGCCTCCTTGCTTGGTCCACACCGAGTCGTCGCATCGAATCTACTCTCGTCGCAGAGCTCATGGCGCAGAGGGACAAGAAGGTGGAGGAGCCCATGGAGCTGCACGCCCCGGAGATCACGCTCTGCGCCAACAGCTGCGGCTTCCCCGGCAACCCGGCCACCAAGAACCTGTGTCAAAACTGCTTCTTGGCCTCCTCGCCGCCGGCCTCCGCCTCGCCGCCGTTTTCTTCTTCTTCACCGCCGGTGTGTCCGCTGGTCGACAAGCCGAGGCCGGCTGTGTCGGCCGTGGCATCTGCGGCGCCGGTTTCTCTGGCTGTTGACCGGCCAGTAGCGGGCCCGGCGGAGGCGAAGGCGTCGAGGTCGTCGGTCAACCGGTGTCACAGCTGCCGGAAGCGCGTGGGGCTGACGGGGTTCCGGTGCCGGTGCGGCGAGCTGTTCTGTGGCGCGCACCGGTACTCGGATCGGCACGACTGCAGCTACGACTACAAGTCGGCGGCGAGGGACGCCATCGCCCGGGAGAACCCCGTGGTGCGCGCGGCCAAGATCGTTAGGTTCTGAGAGGACACCGAGAGAAATCTGACGTAAAATTCCCTCTTTTTTCTTATTTCTTTCCTTTGAGAATTAAGGTGAGGGTGTTACTGTGCTGTTGTTGAGAGCTTCTTAAAGACGAAAAAAAAAGAGATAAAGAGAGGGGGGGGGGGGGGGGGATGAAGGAAAAGAAAGAACAGCGTGATGATAATGCATGTTGTAGCGGTGGTTGGGGTGTAGAGGAGGAAGAGATGGGATGGGGTTGGTGTGTTGTACCACAATCTCTATTAAATTTAATTTCCTTTTGTATAAACTATTTGGCATTTCTCTGGAGTATATTAGCTTGAGCTATCTCCTCTCTATTCCATTGGTTGTGAATTGTCATGACAGCTCAATCATTGACGTTTTGGAGTGCTTTACTGTGGTTGGGACTGGATTAGTTCAGCGGCGTATTATGTTCGGTGTACTTGTATATATATACTAATTCATATTTTGTTTATTAAAATAGGCATTCTATGTGTTCAATAGAATAAATTGTGGTAGCAGCAGTGCGACTACGAATAAACCATCACACAGTAACATTCGTGTTTCAAACAAAATTATCTAACTATTTAGTTTAGTTTGCTAGGCGTTCTACACGAGGTTAACTTGGACATGTTTCAAAGTAGTACTCCTGGAAATCTTGGCACGAGGATGAAAAATCCGAGTAATCCATGGTCCATGCATCAAGATTTTTTTTGTGAGGCGGAGCGCTCAAGTGAGCTACGCGATGGGCGACGGGATGGGTGATGGCAGCTAAAATACTGTAGTGTACTGTAGTATTTTTGTTTTTTTTTTCCCTATATTTCTTTGTTGTCTGTGATAGATTAGCGTGATGTTTTTATTTTTAAAAAATTTAATTATATCTAATAAATCACTTAGCTACGAAAAAATAAATTAAGTAAAAAAAACTTCATAAAGAACCAAAAGTTACTGTTGTTTCGAACGCTATCTTAAGACAGTGCTGAAGACAGTGACCCCCCATCTGTTGTACTACTGATCAGAAGTAACACGCCAGCAACACCCAGTTCCATATCATTTCTGCAGCTCTCGCGGAGTTAGGTCGGCCAGCGGCAGTGCGTCCATCAGGTTCCCGGTTCACAGAAGATCTGCGTCGACCTTTCCTCCCAAAGGAGACGGCCGATCTTTTCCCAATTTCCACCGCCGTGCACAAATCCGGGACAGCGGAGCACGCACCCCGAGGCCCCACTTGCGAAGGCACAAGTCGGCAGCACCAGCAGCATTTTTTATCTTATCTTCCGGTGACCCGAGCTGCCAATTTGCCATCGTGGATGCCACGTGGCCAGGCTGGAAGGGAGCGCATCTTTCGGCTTCTCGTGAAGCCTGCCCGGTCGTGTTGGGCATGCAAGACCGTAGCTGCAGTAGAAGCAACCGGTGGCCATGGACAGAACTGTGTTCTTTTTCATGGATTTGAGGTTCTATTAGGCTTCACGGGAAACATCTCAGGGGATCGATCCAGGCGTGAATTCGTTGGATCTAGTTCCTCGTCTCTGGAGAGAGAACTGTTGCCTTAGACAGTGATCGTTTTGGTTTTAAAAGTTTTAGCTTTTTTTTCACTATTCACTACACTATCCACTAACTCAGCTACAGTAAAAAAAAAAGTCAGCTACAGTGAAACTTCAGCTAAAAGCCAAAAGCTATCGCTAAAACGATCACCCCTTAAGGGGGTGATCGGAATAGCGATGGCTTTTGGCTTTAAAAAACACATCAGAATGTTGAAAAAACATCAGAATGTAGTGAGTTAGTGAATAGTGTATGAAAAAAGTAAAACTGTGTTCGCCAGAAAAAGCCAAAACGATCAAGGCCTTAGTGCGGGATACTGAGGACATGCCAACATGGATTGCAATTTGCAGGGATCACGTGCTGTTGACTGGTTTTTGCTGTAAAAAAGAAACTGCGGTATTTCATGTGTTCTCTGGTCTCCAAGTGTTGTAATGTTTTATACTCCGTAAATGGGCTCTTACATGCCAACATATTTGTGGTTTTCTTGGACATGCTGGTTACAGGCTGTTGTGATTCATTGCAAGGTGATACTGATCCAGACTCCAGAGCATGCGCGCGAGAGAGATTCATTCACTGTTACATATAATCCATCATATATTGATATCTGATATGTGATGATGGCAATTATATGTACTGTTACTCCAGAGTAACAGGATGATTCATTTACTGTTATAGTGACATGACGAAAGATTATTGTAGATAGGCAACAAAATAGAATAATAGCATGCACCAGATACCTACCTAGCACACTTTTCTTCCTCTTATCTTTTCTCGAAGGCGATCGAAGATAATCGCGTGTCGAAAAAGATCGATGCCAGAGCAGGTCTTCGGTACAATGATTGGGACTCAGGGAGACGCCTTTCGGGCAGCCTAGAAAGACAGGTTCAATGAATTTTTGGTTTCTTCTTTTCAGCCGGTAACAGCAGTTTTCTGTTTTCTAGGTTTTTTTTATAGTAGTTAATTTTTAAAGAAGTATCATTTTAAAAAGAGTCTAAAAATTTATTGTAATGTATATTATAACAACTTTATTTACATTGATCAAAATAGTACGCGAGTTTCTGTTACTATGTACTCTCAAAGGATCAGCTTAAAAATCATAAATCATAGCAAAAAAACTATAAGATATAGTTAAAAATCATAAATCAAAGTAAAAAAGATGGGGTGCCTTTTTTTTGGGTTTATGCTTATGCTTTGGCTTCTGTGCTACAGTAACTCATCGTTGAACGGTGTATTTTTTTAAGATAGTATCTATAGGTATATTGTAGTATAAACTATACTAAATTTAGCTGTACTAGTCAAAATTATATGTGACTATTTTTCTTTATATACTATCTTTTACAAACAAATCAAAATTAAAAAATCACATCTACAAACCTCAGCAAAAAAACCACTCCAGGCCATTTGCGGTTGCTTGACAGACCTCCATTTCCTTCGCCATCCAATCGAGTTATATATACGTTTCATTCCTGTTATTTTGACGTAGTAGGTTGTGTCAGTGCATTTGCTCATGTTAGGAGTTAGTGGCTTGGTGAAATGCAACTTTTCAACAGGTAGACTGATTGGACTCGAAACAGCATAAACATGTGGCCCGGTTCTTTGGTTTTGTTGTTTATGATTTTTAATTTATATTATAGTAATTAGCTTTTAAATGATATTTCTTTTTAGATAGAGGTCTATAAGTCTATTGTAATAGGCACTATACTGAATTTATGTATATCGATCAAAATCATACGTGAGTATTTCTTTCTGTACTACCTTAGAACAACCAAAATTTAAAAGACATAAGCTACGGCAGAAAGAACCTACCCTAATACACTTCTGAAAGAAATAAGCTTTGGGGGAAAGAGATTAGACAGCGAGAGGTTAGAATGGAAGTGGGAGGGAGACTGCACGAACAAGAGATGAAGGATACCTCATGGCCAAAAGGAATGTTGGTTGAGATGACTTCACTTAACTATAGTTAAAACCTTGGGTGCTGCCAGTTTGCCACCCTTTTTTCGCCTATTTTAATATAGGGTGTTGCCAGTGCCCGGACGTCTGATCCAGACATTAGCGCCGTACGATTGTATGCAACTTTTATAACTCATATATGTAACAATTTTTGGTCATATATGCAACAAAAATTTTTGAAAAAAAATCTCGATGTTGCACCAATTATTGTTTATTGTTGCACACATGGAATTAGAATATTGCAACAAAAATGTAACATCGAGAAACAAATCATGCAACAAAATAATTAGATTCCCAGGCGAACCAATCTGAATCTTCACAAGGCAAGAAGGCACATTAACCAACCACTAACCGGGATGTTTGGTCGAACGGCGATGAACACCCGGCCTCTGCTCCTTGCTCGTACCTACTTCTTCGCCCTCGCCGCTGGCTTCTTCTTCTTCTTGAGGGTCTCGAGGGCCACAAAGACGTTGCCACTGCCGATCCTCACCTCCTTCGCGCTGGCACCCCTCCCGCTTTCTCTCCCCATCTCTCCCTCTACTTCCCCCCTCTCTCTCTTGCAACAGCAATGGAAGCCTGGGCGGCGGGGGCGGGAGCTCGAATTGGGGCATTGGGGTGAGTGGCGCGGAGTAGGCGGTGCACGGTCACGAGGGGATGGATCTAGGGGATTTTGGATTTAGGGTGGGAGGCAGGAGATGGGAGAGAAGGTGAGCAGGGAATGGAGAGAGAGATGGCCGTGGGGTTTGGGGGTGTGCGCTCGAGTGAGACATCTGATCGATTTATTCAGTCGGACGTAAGAGCCATACCAATTCCCTTTAATATAAGGCTTTTAATATAATACAGTGCTCGCTGCCACCTATTTTAAAAAAAGACTTCACTTAACTACAAACTATCGAAAGGTTTTTAAATGGTAGTATTGTCATGATGAAATTTCTTTCCGGGTTAAAATAGCGTAGGTAGCCCGCAGTTTGGGCCCACGTAGCCACACAATGGGCAGAGATCCAGCTCATCTCGCAGGTTGGGCCACTAATGGCCCAACATACAACAACGTGCCCGCCACAAATCGGCCCAGATCTCCCACTTTGCCCGTCTCTGCAATCATAACCGGCCGGTAATATCGGCGTCCCGTGTGAGCCCAACAGCAAGCAACCGCACGTTGGCCTGGGAGTTCGTGGAACGGAAGAGCGATGGCGTTCGAATCAACCAGCCTGTTCGATCCTCGTAAAACGGGGCGTCCACGTCGCGCCGAGCCTGCAGACCGACTGCCGAGCCGGGGTACTCACTTCCCAGCTTTTAAACATCCATATTTCCAAGACCGATCTGCAGTTTAATTATAATAGAGGGTTCAGTTACATTGACTAAAATTATATACAATTATTTTCTTTTATGTATTACAGAATTAAAAAAATCATATATCAAAAGCTAAAATCACGGTCTAAAAAAATCCAGCACATCTCACCCCCGGCCTGCTTCCGTTGGATCCGCGCGGCTGCCCTGTCCCGGTCTCCCACACGACAGCATCGGTCGATCCGACGGTGCACGCAGCCCGTCCCACGGCAATCGCTCGTCGTTTCGGGCCACGGGCGCGCCGTGCGCCCGTGCCGTCGTTTCGTTCGAGGCTGGCGGGCGTGCGCGCCGTGCCGATGCCGCGTTGGTGCCACGGCGTCGCAGCGCACCGGCGCGCGCGCCCTGGCCCTCTCGGGACGTGGCGCCGGCCTGTTCGAGCCGCGCCCGAGGTCGCCCGCAAAAGGGCTGCCCACCACCTCGAACGTCACAAGACGAGCAAGTGCGCGTAGTGTGGCCCGTACCCTATCCGCGTAGTGCCGTGCACGCGCGCTCCGTTCTTGTTCACCCGGGTGGCACGGCACGTCGGCTTTTGTTCGAGCCGACTAGCAGGTCTACTGTTGATTCGGTGTGCGTGCGCGCGCGCGCGCGCGTGTGGTTCGATGCATGGACCACGCATGGTCGCATAGGGTGGGCGGAATCATTCGTGGCGCCGTTGCAGTGAGGCGACACGATACCACCATCGAACTCGTTTGTGGTGGCAATCATAGCGAAGGCAGCTCGAGCGTGATCAGATCAGAGATGCAGTGGCATTTTGCCCTTTGTTAACTCATCGCGGCCAAAGATGCTAGTACAAAACAAAGTTTGTAAACATATCCGGGAAAAGTGAACTTCATGCTACTTTTCCTGAAGCAGAGCTCGCAGTATTTAACAGCTCCACTTCTGATTTCTCCTGAGCTATGAGATCGTCATGTTCAGCTCTCAACTGCCTTGCTAAGGGCTACATGTGATTTCTATTCTTTGGCATACACCGAATGGTCAGAAGGGCCCCTCTGCTTAGCTTAAAGTACGCTGGTTAGTGGCACAATCGGCAATCGCCACCATCATTTTTTGGTGCCAACAGGCCAAGGGCCACGGGCTAGTTAGCCCCTCAAATCTATTCCTCAGAAGCCAAAAGATGACATGAACTTCTGTACTATTACGGAAAATACGATTGTTATATTCTTTAAATGGCAATGAACTTCTGAACTATTTTGCGCATCGCCAGAGACAGAATTAAAGAAAGAAGAGCAAACTCAATTACCTCTTCGAAGGCCACAAACTGCAGCCATATAATCTAGCTGTTGCAACTTGCAACCACACTAAAGCATGGGTGCTAGTAGCAGACACAGCAACTAAAATTGCACAAGTGGTAATATAATACAAGCCCTATCTATCTAATTCTACACTGTGATTAGGTGCCACCAAAGAATAATTCCAGCTCCAACCCTGCGATCCTCATCACATGCGGCTCATCGGGGGGATTGAGCAGCTCAATTCATAACTGAAAATGGGTAGCAGAGATTCAAACAGTAAAGCAGACCATGCTTGAACTTAAACAATGGAGTCTAAACTGGCGATTTATCAGAAGGAAAGGTTACAGTACTAGCTGTGCGTATTGTTTGGGATAGTGAACTGAAACTTGATTTGTTGTTTGCCGTACAGGTGTACGTAGCTAACTAAATCTTGCAGGCTCTGCAGCTGTTGTTCGATTTAACTATGTATATGTGCTCCTTCTGGGTTGCTGCAGTTGCTCACTTGATCTGAAACAGGGTTAGTGTTTTAGGGTGTTCTTTAAGCTCTGCACTTTTGACAAGACAACACTATATACGAGCACAATTGCTGGTTGCCTGATACCATCTGACTTGTCTAATATCTTGTTTTCAGTTCGTACTAGGTCAGAAATGCTTGATACACAAACTTGTACTCAAATTACGTGTCAAATCTTGAACAGTTATGCAGACGTATGTCACTATATGGTTAAGTACGTGTGAACTATTAGATTAGTTTCGTCACTGGGAAAACAAAGCCGCCAGAAAGGAACCGGTTGGAATTATCGCTAATGACACGAACTTATGCTCTTGCTAGTCACCGTCGATACCCTACTTTGCGATACCCGTTTGGACATCTTAGTATCTAGCTGCTTAGCAAGTAGACAAGCAAAGATCAAACAAAATCCACGTATGCATGCTGCAAATAAACACAATGATTAGTTCAGTTAACTATAGAATATCTATTCGTATGGTGCAACTAACCATATCAATGAGCATTGCTGACAACAGCTTAAAATATGTTTATGGCGTCAGATAGTGACAATCTAGCTCAGACTTTTCAACCTCATACTCGAGAGTTTTTGAAACACCCCGTACTCTTAATTAACTTTAAGCAAGGAATCAGAGGTTTAAGCAAAATTTATTAAACAACTAATGAATAAATTACAAGACACTGTTCTTTAAACATAGAGCAAACCAAATTGAAATTTAAGGACATTGAATAAGTAAATACATTCAAAAGTGCTATTTCATTGAATAATACACCTCAACTCATAGAATTAAAATTTTGTACATTCTGGGTACATACAAAGGAAATTGTACATCCATGTCCACACATATAAACAAATACAACTCGATCAATCACAAGTGATGATGAGATTCTTTGAGGCCAATAGTATTGGCACGACTCGTAGTAGCTTGAAACCAAGTACCTGAAGGAAGATATGATAACCAAAAACAGAAAAGAACAAAATAAAGAAGACAAGGTAAAACAAATATTGCTGTTAGAGCCCTTTTTGGATTAATATTAATGGGCAAATCGCTCATTGAGATACCAGACTATCCAGAGCTAGTCAGCATCTCTTGTAGCCATAGGATTTCGTCATCAGGCGTAAAACATACCTGTGTCAACTCCAAGCGAAATACAAAAGACTTACCAACACAACCAATCCCAGTAAAAATAATTTACTGAGGTACACAATACACCGTTGACAGTTGTAGGTTCTCACCGCCCAGTTCACATGGCGCACGGGTAAAAGAGATAAGAACCAGCGAGAGACCAAGAGAGAGCACAACATCCACATAGAACCACTGCTCACCCAAGGAAAGAACCGAATTGTCGTCACCCCAGATCCACCCATATTTTCCCCAAATCCAATCCATTGAAGCAAGGGAACAATAAGATGAAGAAGTAAGTAGTCGTTGCCAGGCCAGGAGGAGACATCGGCACTTGAGAGAAGGAATCGGGACCAGGAGGAGCCGAGGAGAAGGCAAACGCAACAACTTGGGGAAAGAAACTAGGGGGAAAGGGGAAGAACACGAACAATACCAAATCAAGCCCGACAACTCGACCAAGGTATCCCCATATGCATCCCACATCATCTTTCTTACCATTGCAGGACCACACATGAAGCCCAAATGCACATGCACCTCAATGGAGCAAATAGTATCCATAACTAGGGTAGAGGAGAAAAGGACGAAAGAGTAGAGTATACCAGAGGAAGAGCTAACGGTGGCGCTAATAGTGCTCACTGTCGCCCACCCGTGTGCACCCGTCAACCCCTACATTATCCCTGGTGCATAGGAGGTTCCAAGCCCCATCATGGCACGCCAATCTTGAGCACACACATTCACCATGCAAATCACAAGCAAATCAAGAAAATAAATCCCTAAATCCGAAGCCAATCAAAACAAAAATAGAAGATAAAAAGTAAACCGAAGAGGGAATAGAGAGAGATAGTAAGGAGAGTTGAATCTCGACGACTGGAGTTGGAACCACTACTGGCTAGCACGAATTTGACCAGTGGGGAGTCGAGGCGACGGTCAACAAGACCGGTGGTGGCTGAGCTATGCCGACGACGCTATAGTTGGAAGTAGCTGGGCGAGCCGAGGAAATGGCCTAGTAGGGATATGAGAGAGATGGGAGAGAGCACGGGCAGGACCAGCAGCATCCTATCAAGAGGTCGACAACCCGTCGGCTGAGAATCGACAGAGAGAGCAGCAATGAATGGTGGCAGAGTAAGTCAGGAAATGAACGAAGAGAGGAGAGTCGAGCGCAGACATAGAGAGAGAGAGAGAAGGGATGGGGCAAACGGGCTGAAAGCACTGGGCTGGCCGAGAGAAAAGAATAAATTATATACATGTATATATGTATACATATGGGTATAAAAGTAGTATTTAAATAGCAGCCACTAATTATCTGCTACACTAAATTGACTAAAATAAAGAATAATCACATCAGTGAAAATAGCCACAAACAACAAGTGCACAAAACAACAATGTAACTATAACCACAACAATCAATTTTAAATTCACAGAAGGTTTACCATTGAGTCATATCAACGTAGCAGATTTTATGCTTCCATAAAATAAGACATACTGAATGCAGGACATGAACCAAGTTAGGGGAGAGGACTCCACCCGAACACATCTGAAACTAGGAACTACTACCAGATTCCAGGCAGGCATGCCTTGATCATTTTTGAACAACTATCTTCACGTAAAATAAATTATTTCCCTACTAGAATAATGTCACAAATTGCATCGAATGATTTTTTTTTACTCAAGTATGGTAAATGATGAGACTGTGAAGAATAATGAATTAGTGGGTTCAACTGATTGAGCAGTTGACCTGCAGTTTAAGTATTTAGAGGATAGAGGGTGCCTTTGGGATAGTGTTCAGTGGATGGCATATGGATATGATATAAGGACTTATAAACTTTCACTTGTGTAATGGGTCATATCTTTCGTAATAGCTATATTCCTATCTAAGACAGGCATAACAAGTTATTCTATCGAATTATTATACACTCTGCATGTGTATGTAGGATTATCTAGAGAATTTCATAGCCAATGTCTTAGTTAGACTTAGGGCTATAAAACGATAAGCCCGACGTATATATATTTAGCATAATGGAGTGTCAGGTGAAGATATGTCTGACCCGACCAATGTCTAGGAAATTCTCTAGTCGGGTGAAAGTATAATATACTGAAATAGATGGAAATATTATGTACTCTGATTTGGGTGTCACATCTAAGGGAATGCAGAGAACCATTTACAATAAAAATCAGAGTAACTGTGGATAAAGTGGTACAAGCCAGCCCGATGCTATATAAACTGTGAATTCATGCCTGTCTTCTAGACTAGAGGCTATCTTGTCATGCAAGTGTTTAGTGGATTTCTAAAGTAAAATCAGAAATCTTCTCTAACCTAAAAACACTTATTTTCAAGATGATATGAGATGAGATAGGATCCACTGAGATATGGATTAATGTTCATATAGTTGCATATTTGTTATTAATACTTAATGAGTACTTTGTACTCATCTGTGTTATTATTCTTCTTTGTTTAGAGGCTAGTCGGTTCGGAGTTCGTTCGGGTGCCGACGATGCTTATCCGGAGGGCAGCTATGACAAGGGAGTGGAGATTACTCTGAGTATGATGTGTATGAGGTGGATGCCCTATATGAAACGTGAGATGAGTACCAAGCTACTAATAAATCGTATGCGGAACCAATAGTATAATAGTATGTTCTTATCTATTAGTTTCCGTACTTGTAATATTACTAGTTATAAGTACCTATGTTTTTTATTATTGTTGTAATAATTAGGCAACTGTTTAGCCTTGTTAAAAACCTTAGCACTGTGTAGCAATGTTATTGTAATATTATAGAATAATATCTAATTATTATTTTGCTGCAACACTTTTGGTGGGTTATAGCTAATAGCTTAAATATTTGAATTCTGATTGTTCACAAGAGTTAGTATGCACAGAAAATAGCCACATGTAATTTTGCTGGTACAACTGAACTCAGTACACTTTTTACTACAATCTTCCTGTTAACTCCGCTTTGAAAAAACGCACGTTCAAAAGTCAGTTACTATAGCAAACACAATAAGCCGAAGCCAAAAGTCCGGCTGAGCCCAGCCTTTGATAGACTTATTATTCGATAGAACACTATTTCTATCGAGTAATAATATGTTGACTAGTATCATTATCTCAAAGTAATGACACCGGTCACCACTGTTTTCATGCTCATTAATCATTATGCATGCATTATTAGGGTCCAGCTTGTCCATCTTACACTGAAATTTGGTTCAGAATTGTATGGATTTTAGATTCTTTGCAAACGGACGAATTAAGATCCGGACAAATTATGAACCGCACGTCGCGCGAAATTAGTGTACGACGCATCCTATCAAATACTCATACTTTTGTCATGTGCAACTGCAACACTTAGCTCCTAAATTAGCCCGTGCTCCTCACATCCAAATTCCACTACTCCCTCTTCCTATCCATTGCACCATATGATTGATTAGTTTTTCTTTAATGAATTTATTCGATTCATGTTGCCTTCCACACGTGGCAACCCGCCTTTCCCTCCATGAGCTCCACGCCCAATGCTCCCTTTTTTTTTTGCATAATTAATCAAGCAACAATGCAAACATAAACAAGAACAATTTTTTACGTAATCTAACTCACAGGATTTGTGGATCAACAACGGTGTCTGTTCTATTTTAATCACCAGCAGAAAAGGAGAACTTCTCTTTTTTCAGAGTCACGCCAAATGGACTCATCGTTACTCACTCCGGTTGGTGCAAGTGCAACATTCTTGTCAAGAAACCACTCCTGTATCAGGTATGGGGTACAATTTCGGGAAACATGCCATTAACTTTGTAAGTAGTATACTCTCTATTCTCAAATAGATGTGGTTTTAGATGCATATAGTCAAACTTTCAAAACTTCAAACACCGATGCTAGCAGATTTGTCACATGAAAATGATATTACTAGATTTATTATCAAATGTACTTCCATATCACATGAAACTACTGTAACATTGTTGTAAAGAAACTGCACATGTATAATGTATAGAGTACAATAGTAGAAAACATGCAATTATGTTCTGAACTTTGTTAGTAATTAGACATGGTTTTAGAATGTGTGTAATTAAACTTTACAAACTCCGACCACTTATATACATAAAACTATTTAGATTCATCATATGAAAACAATACTAGTAGATTTAACATCATAAGTACTTCCATATCATTATATTTTTAATTATGCTCATATAATTAGAAAAATTAGTGGCTAAATATGTGCATGAGAGACTATGCCGATATCCAAAACGATAGTTAAAAAAAGAACGGATAGAGTATCAAACTTGCATAATTGTCATTTCAAACTTATAACCATAAAAACCATATTAGCATTGCCAATTACATATAACACAAGATTTAATTTTTTTTCTATAAATGACCTTATAATCCATTTGGAACACATAAATTCCACGCGAATTTTATGGGAAACAACACAATTCATCCAATATTCCAATAAAAATCCTTTGCTCCAAACAATGCTTGATCTAAGAGGAGTGACAACAAAATTGGGAGTAGCTAGGTCTACCATTAATTCCTAAAAATCCAACCTCTAAATTGCAAAATCCTCAGAAAATTGCATTTTTTAGTGCAAGTAGCTAGCAGCACTAAAGTAGCAAAACAAAAATAGGAAAAACAACTTAAGCAGGGCAATATCGTCTTTTCCCCTCCCTTGACCCTCTTATATCTCGTCTCCAAACCCTCCTCGTCTCTCCATTAGTCCATCCCCCGGCCGCTCCTACCTATTCTTAGCCGCCCCGCCCCACCACGTACCGGCGCGCGCAGCGTACAAACCCGCGCCTTCCCCGCCCGTGCCGGCCACCCATGGACATCGACCTCGACCGGGCGCGCGCGCTGCGCGTCCTCGGCCGCGGCGCCATGGGCACCGTCTTCCTCGTCGCGGACCCAGCGGCAGCGTCCTCGCAGCCCAGCTGCTACGCCCTCAAGGTCTTCGACAAGCGCTCCTCCGCGGCCTCCAAGCCCGACGCCGACAGCCGCGCGCGGTGGGAGATGTCCGTGCTGTCCCGCCTCACGCACCCGCGCCTCCCGTCCCTCCTCGGCTCGGCCGAGACGGCCGACCTCCTAGCCTGGGCCGTCCCCTACTGCCCCGGCGGCGACCTCAACGAGCTCCGCTACTCGCTCCCCGACCGCGTCTTCTCCCCCGCGGCCATACGGTTCTACATTGCCGAGACCGTCTCCGCGCTCGCCGACCTCCACGCGTCTGGCGTCGTGTACCGCGACCTCAAGCCCGAGAACGTGCTCCTCCGCTCCGACGGCCACGTCACCCTGACCGACTTCGACCTCTCCCGGCTCCTCCCTCCCAAGACGACGACATCCACGTCGCCATCGCCTCCTCGTCCGCCCGTGTTCCACTGCCACTGCCGGACGCGCGTCTCCGCTAGGAGCGACTCTGTTGTTGGCCAGGTTAAGCGTGAGCAGTCCCTGTCCGCTTTCCCGTCGCCGAGGCAACAGCTTCAGAACCTGGTTCGGTTCCTCATGAGAAGCGACAGGCTCGAGCTGGTCAATAAGGCCAAGTCGGCGCGGGTGTCGCCGATGAGCCGGAAGCCCGCGATCTTCGCCTCCTCGGGCGAGGCCGGTGCGTGGGGGAAGTCCTACTCGTTCGTCGGCACGGAGGAGTACGTGGCGCCGGAGATGGTGAGGGGCGAGGGCCACGGGTTTGCCGTGGACTGGTGGGCCATCGGTGTGCTGATGTACGAGATGGCGTATGGCCGCACGCCGTTCAAGGGCCAGAACCGGAAGGAGACGTTCCGGAACGTGCTGCAAAAGGAGCTGGAGTTCCCAGGGGACAGCCAGAGACGGCTGCCGGAGCTCACCGACCTCATTTCGCGGCTACTGGAGAGGGAGCCCGAGAGGAGGCTGGGGTATGCCGGCGGGGCCGACGAGGTCCGGGCCCACCCGTTCTTCGCCGGTGTGGCGTGGGACATGCTCGCAGAGGTGTCCCGGCCGCCCTACATCCCGCCGCTGGCAGACGACGAAGTAGCTGCCGGCGAGGGGTTTAGCGTGAGAGATTACTTCAAAAAGCTTCACCAGCCACCACCTTCGGAGACGGAGACCTCGCCGGAGTTGCCGGAGTTCTGAGCATGGATTTTTTTACCGGCCGATTTTCACCGATTATCAGTGATTTTCGGTTTTACCGGGATGGACCGGTTGCTTTACAAACCGAATTCAAACAAGCCGGCCCAGTTTAAATGGTAGCATGGCCCAGATCGGCCCATTCAGCTACCGTATAGGTGTGACCTAGGTCACGGTCCCTCCCCAGACTCGCAGTCCCCCCGTTGCGGCTTAGTGGTGGCGGCGCTCCCCCAGTCCCCTGGTCCCCTCTGCGTCGCGTGCTCCCCTCCGGTCTATCCTATGCCTTTGTGTCTGCTTCGCACCCCTCTGCGTCGTGCGGTCAGTCCCTCCCCCCTTAGCTGTGTGCAAATCTGGGATGGCCGATTGGCTGGATCGGTGGTTGGCGCATGGAGGAAGGCGACGGAATAGTAGTGGCTGGCACTAGGGGCCAAGATGGCGGTGGGATAGGGAGACATGATGAGAGCTTGGGCTGAGGGGGGAGAGCCTAGGACGACAGCTCGGGCGGCGGGGGGAGAGGCAAAGGCGGCGGTAGCACTGGTGCTCCGAGCCGTCCAGCTATTTCAAGAGAATCGGCATTGGCATCTGTAGCCACGGGAGGTATAGACTATTGTAGCTTGGTATGGATGATTCTATGTATCTGCTCTGTAAAGCTTGCAAATTTAGAATGAATTTTTACTGAAATTACTTTCAAAATTTTCGGCCAATATTTTCAACCGATTTTCGGCGATAATCGGCCGGTTTACATTTGAATTTCAAATTTTATTTGAATTTTTTGGTCCGAATTTCTCTGAAAAAAGCCGAAAATCGGTCATATCGGCCTTACCAGCCCCCTCCGGTAAAATATTAAAACCGATAATCTTAACCCTGGTTCTGAGGTCTCTACGACGTGGCTGTTTTTCTCTTTCTTTCGGTCTATTTGGCTCTTTTTCGTTTTGGACCTCAGTCGTTTGCTATTTCATAACGAAGGGATCGGGGGTGAGTGTATATACATGGAGAGGGGGTGATGCTGTAAATGCGGTGTAGTGTTGGTGGAGATGTGCAAACATTCTGAGAGGGCTGGCGCACGTGCGGGTCGTTGGGTTTGTTTGGTGTATTTTTTTCGCCTGGCTTGGAAGGCGAGGGACTGAAAAAGGTTACTTGGCTTGGCGTAGTTTCCGCTTGCCAAAGTGTCCCGCAATGATGAATTCAGGCGATGATTCTGATGCAAATTGTATCTTTTGAATCGCACCGATTGAAACGCAATTGCTCGATCGAACCAACTCCAGTTTTTTGGGTGATTACGAATTAAACGACCCAAACAGTGGAACTGCAAATTAGCGACAGGGGAAGGGCATGTGAGTGACGCACAAAAATGTGATATGGTATTGTGTTACGACGCTCGAGTTAAACACAGAGGTTGCCTCAGTCCTAGTTCCACGACTGCGAATATGAATATGGGTATACAGAAATAGGTTGCCCTGGAAATAAGATCAAGCTGTACTATATATGAGAAATTAAAATTACACAGGTTTGACGTTTAAAATTACCTAACTAGTTCAATGTCCGTGTTTTACTACGAAAAAACATATTATGCTAATAAGTCCAATCATCATCGTCAGACTCGGCCTGCTACATACCTTTATAGGGGTGCAAACATGTCAGGTTTTTTCTGACCAATTCGGTACCAAATCCGGTTGGTAGCAAATTCGGTAAGCTGGTTTGATATCTGGTCGGATTCGGTACGGCATACAGATATTTGTATTCGGATTCGGTAGCGAATTCGGTAAGCTGGTTTGATATCCGGTCGGATTCGGTACGGCATACGGATATTTGTATTCGGATTCGGTAGCGAATTCGGTATAGTTGCTATCCGACCGAATAGTTTCAGTTTTCGGTTAATCGGATAGTATCCAAATAAAATCTGAATAACTATTCGAACAAAGTCGCCAATCGTAAGCTGTTCTCCGCAGTCAGTCCACTGTCGCACTGCTGGGTTGCCGGCCCATCAGTGCTCCGTTGCTCCGTGCCCAGCCGACCCATGCACCCGCGCTCCGTGAGACCCGTCTGGCTGTCTCTCGTGGCCGTGACCCGTGACTCACATAGTCACATTTCCTTCCCGAGTCCATGGCTCACTCCAAAGTCCAAACCCAGACGGCTAAACCAGTGGCGACTCCAGCGGCGACCAAGTCTCATCTCCTATCTCTTGATTCTCTCCGCCGAGCGCTGGCACTCCAGTGGCGACCAGCATCCAAGCGACCGGCATGGTGGCATCCTCCACTCCAATGGCGATCAAGCCTCCAAGCCTCTCGTAATCTCTCCGCTGGCTCGTCGCAAGATTTGGATCGACCCCAATGAGGTGTGCGAGATCTCCATGACCAACTCCCGTAAGGCGCTCCCCTCCCTCTTCTCACACTCTCTCCTTGCATGCCGCTTATGGCTTATCTGTGGGTTAGGATTAGATCTGTGGGTTAGGATTTCGGATATTGCATCGATTGGTGAGTGTAGTTGGATAGATGCGGTCCAAATTTGGTTTAGGCATCCGATGAGCCAAAACGATCAAACTCTTATACCGTGCAGCAACAAACATATGCATGCTGGGTTCAGTTGTGGTCCCATGTAAACCACAAGATGCTTGTCTCATCCAATTGGAGACTATTCTCGCTCAATCAAATGGTTTGTGAACTCTGAATCTTAGGTTTGATGGGAAATCCTTGCCAATAAATGCGACAAATCAGAGATGTTACCAACACTAGATGTAGTGTAGGTTGGAATTTAGGTTCATTGTACTATTTAATTTGAGACAAGCCTGCACCCAAGCGGATTACCTTCACTCTTCCAGTAATAAACTCAGCATCAAACATAGCATTGATAGCAATAGTGTCTACTGGTGACGACAAAGCAAAGATTGTGCATTTAGCCATTTCTGACAATAGTGAGGGTCAAGATGCTCCCACATCACTGCCCGCTAGAATGGTTCAGCCAAGATATGGGAAGTTTGTGTGGTTTTTGGACAAGGCAGCTGCCGCTAGAATGGAGGGTTAGTTTCTGAAAATCTACAGTGCGCTTGGTCTTTTGCAGATGCAAATGATTTAGATCGATGAAATGTGTATGTGATATTGAGATCTCAAAGATGAGAAAACCAAGTCTGAATTGTGATGTCAGGACCCTTAGACCTGAGGGCGTAATTATGAGTTGCCGGATGGTGAACAGGGGCCCGATGGTGGCCTGGATTTGTCTGCCACCTTTTCATTTATTATTATTGCCCCAATTTATGAAGTTGTTGTGCATGCGGTTTGCCCATTATGAGCGTTTATTAGTTGATTACCTTGTGTTAGCTCTTAGATTATGCAGAAATTTTGTTGACTTCAACTGGCTATGATTAGTTGATTGCCTTATAATCTTGCTAATGGATTAGTTGATTACCTTATGATGCTTGCTGATTAAGTGATTAGTTGATTACCTTATGATGCTTGCTGATTGATTAGCTCTTCTCTATTGTGATTTGTAGCATATGTGAAGTTGTGAATTGTGATGGTATCTGTAAGTGCAAGTGTAAGTGATAGTGTGGGTGTAGTTGCATCTCGTGAAGCCAACTAAATGTCAAGAGGCACCGTTCATTGGAAGTGGCACGCAAGAGAATGTATTACAGCATGAGGATGTTGAGCCTAGTGCAAAGATGCAAAAGAAGAGTATATCAGCTGTTTGGGATGAGTACACTAGGAGTACAAAGACAGTTGAAGAGAATGGGAAGAAGGTTATTCAACATTGGGCGCAATGCAACCATTGCAAGTACAGTGCAAGATGTGAGACCATCAATGGCACAATATGCTTTTGAAATCATTTGAAGAAAAAACATTGCCTCTGTCCAGGCCAGCAGCAGCTCAAAGTAGAAAAAAAATCGTCAAGACAATATCACTGTCATTGAACCATACAGGTATGATCAAGAAGCTAGCTTGAGAAAATTTTATTTGGCGATAATCATGTATGAGTACCTATCCAATATTGTGTTGAGTATGAATATTTTGTTGACTTCATCAAATCTCTACGCCTTAATTTTTCAATCAAGAGCCGCAACACTATTAGGAAAGAGCTAATGGACCTCTTTTTAGAAGAAAAGAAGAAATTGTATGAGTATTTTAAAACCGTTGAGTATCGTTTTAGCACAACTATGGACATGTGGACATCAAATCAGAATAAAGGATATATGTGTGTCACTGTGTGATGAGGACATCTTAGCCTATGTTATTCATTGTAATTCAACAAGTACTTTAGAACTATAAGAGCTTGATAGAAGAGTTAAAGTTGTGAAAAATAAGTTTAACATTAAGATGAACTTATTCTAAACTGAATTTAATGTTGTTATTCATAAGAATAGAATACTATCTCATATTATCATAGTATGCATTCTCAGATTTGTCAAATGAAAAATATTAGAACTAAGAGGGAGAAGATGGAGGCCGGGACCAAAGCAACGGAGAGGCACAAGGAAAAGAATCATCACATTAGGCGCCAAAAGACATAAAGGAACAAACCTCAAGCGAATGGAGCCAACAAGAACAAAGCCCATGTGGCTGGTGGGAGCACACAAGAGAAATGCCCATATGGATAGGGGGAAGAAAACACATGTGGTGGGAGAGCAAAAGGGAAAACCCAAGAACTTAAAGTACAAGTTTTGAATAAGATTTTTAAGTTCAATTCGGACCTCCCACAAGCTCAATTGAATTCAAATTCGGATTCAACTCAAAACTCAATTTGGATTTGGTTCGGAACAGCCCAACAGGCAGTTACTAAACAAGCATAACTTTTACAAACGGAGTCCGATTCGGGTGTTCTTGTATTTGTTGAAAAGTTTATTTCAATACCTACGCAATGGATAAGGCCCCATATTCAAATATACCACGAATCATCTGATATAACTGAAATAATGTTATGACTGTAAAATCTAGTTTTCTTTTTGTAAGAATTCAAGTCTAAACCAATATAGAGTTACGTTGTACTCAGTTTGGGGACCATATGGATGTCCCAAGAGGTACCGACATGCACCCTATCACCATAACCAAAACCCCCATGCACCCTTTAAAACCCCCCCACTAGTTGTACCGACATGACCATTAAAATCGCCTCCTAAGAAAATCATCTCACTGTTAGGCACACTTCTAACCATATCATCTAGGTTATCCCAAAATTGCCTCTTAACGGCCTCATCTAGATCTACTTGTAGAGCATATGCACTAACAACATTTAAAACCAAGTCGCCAAAGATTAACTTGACTAGGATAATCCTATCCCCCTGTCTCCTCATATCAACAACTCCACTCTTGAGGCACTTATCGATTAAAATACCTACTCCATTCTTGTTTTGTTCTGTTCTAATATACCACAACTTGAAGGCAGTATGCTCCACCTCCTTCGCCTTTTGACCCACCCATTTAGTCTCTTGAACACACAAGATATTTATACGTCTCCTAATTGCCGTATCAACTACCTCTTTTAACTTACCTATTAAGGACTCTACATTCTAACTACTTAAATGAATCCTACTCTCCTCGGCTAGCTTCCTTGCCCCTCGCACTCATCGGGTAAAGTGCAAAGACCCTTGCGTATTTTTCACTACATCCAGGAGCCGACGTAACACGTCACTAAGTTAGTGACATCCTGGTCTTTGCTCATTTATCACCACACTCATGCTCCGATATGGCGCGTCACTAAGAGAGTTACACCCCAACAAAACTATTTTGGGTTTTATTCCATAAAAAGATGGCTTGATTTTACGTTCGCTCGCCAGTTCTAACACAACCCTCCTCCTTTTTCTGGCTTGGGACCGGCTATGTGGAAAATTGCATAGACGGAGTTAAATGCTAGAGTAAAAGAACAAATACAAATAAGTTTCTACTTTGCATAATACAAGCTGAGAACAAAATGGAATAAAATAACTAAAAAGACATAAAGAAAATGTGTTTGGGTGAATAGGGTTTAAGCGGACCTTGATTTAGCTAAACAGAGTTAAAAATAGGTTAGATGGGCTCGAGACGGTCGAAATGGGTATATTCATGTTAAATGGACTTTATGAACAGTAATAGGTTTAAATAGTAATGGGTTGAGTTTGGGCTTAAATAGTATCGGGTTTTGAGTTTAAATATTGGGTTTTGGTTTTCTAGGCTCATTCCATTTCTTCTAGTTTTTGGGCTAGCGACTTGTCTTCATGTGCACGTGGTCTATTGAGGGCTTGGTTTGCTTCAGCATTCTTCTTCCTTAGGTGCCAAGCCGCGCCCGAACAGAGTAAGTAGCAATGGCGCGATTGGACTCTGGTAAAGCTTCTCGGTGACGAGTGATGACACATATGGGGAAAAGAGATGCTAGGGTTTCTATTTTTGGGCTTGGCAAGGTTTGGGGTTTACATTGATGGCTAACAGCGGTGGAGGCTTGCTGGGCTACTCCCATGGCACGGCGGCAGCTTGGCCATTCTCCGACAAATAGCATGGGCATTTAAGCTTCTATGGAGGGTAGGGAGGTTAATGACAGTGGAGTTTCAATTCAAATGGGCTACAGTGGGCTGTCCACAGTGAGGTGGTTCGGGTTGTGATGGAGCTCATCACTGGTGATCTAGGGACTAAGGGTGGCTAAGGCGAGGTCATGACTGGACTCGGGAAGGTTAGGTGATTAGGCATCAATGCAGGTGATCGGTAAGGTTGGCATGGCTTTATAGTGCTCAGGAGGCGGTGGGAGCAGTGGTGGCGCGTGTACGTCGATGGTCTTTGGTGGCATGGCCGACAGTTGTAGTGGCATCTCAGTCTTGGCGCTCCCCTTAGCGCTAGCAAGCTTGCGAGTGGCGGTGGTCAATTGCGGGCATGCACGTTGGACTAAGGACATTCTGTTTGGCGGTGGTGGCGAAATAGGGTCTGGCGGCCGTGGCGCGTGGCCTTGGGCGATGGGACATGCTTTAATCAGGGTGGCAGAGGCATGGTAGCATTTGTATTGTTGTTGACGGGCTTGGCCGTGGTGGTCGCAAGCAGTGCGGCGGTGCACAAGAGCTAGCCAGGTGGCATAGGAAACAAGGGGCGAAAGGGGCTTTTGGGATGGCGCTAGTGGTTGGAAGAGGCGGAAGGTAAAAAAGGGAAGGCGGTTTTGGCTAGAAAAATTTTAAATTGGGCAAGTTTTTGAATTTGGCTAAATTTAGCTTGGCTAAGATTGCCACGACCGCACGATTGCCACGTGTCACTTTCTGGTGAATCGTGCGGTAGGGAGGGGGCTAAATTTGAAATTTTTACACGAAAAGGGCTAATTTTTGGAATTTTCGTGCGCAACAATACCAAAAATGTCCAAAACTCTGTATGGCTTTCTAGTGTTCCAGTGTTGAGGCCTAGCCAGCTATATCAGCAGACACCAAACCTAGCTTGCTTTTGTCCCTAGAGATCACTTAGCCAGCTTGAGTAGCTAGACGCGATCTGTAGTCTGAATGATCCAGAGTCTGGACATTTGCATGGAAATCATTTGAACTCCCAATTACATGCACGTTCCCATGCACCAACACATATATCCAAGAGCTGATGTGGCTAAGTTGTCGAGAATCTCACACGAGTGTGCCTAAACTAGCTATCAATTGCTGCACCACCACGTGCGTAGATCCTACAGAAATTACCCAAGTTTTTTTTCTTACCATGATAGACCCTCCCGGCCGTCGTAGCTAGCTTAACATTTTAGGATGAGCGTCTGGCCGGCGCAGCACGCTCCATACGCGGCCAGCGGACGGCACAGCTCGCTCCGCACGCTACCCATGACCACGCGCGAACGTTGGTCTCCGCGAGGCCCATGAGGCCATGATGTAACTCCCCCATTTCCAGGGGCGCTAGCAACTTGTATCTGTACGAAAATGCACAGTTGCGGAGTACTGTACAACAATGATAACACAACAGCACCAGCTTACAAGCAAAAGAAATTCCAGATTATATTTACACATAATGCACATCGGCTAGGTTTTGACACAGCGGCAGCAAGCCCAAATATATTACATCACAAAAGAGTCCCAAAATCGAGCATGAATGTGACTAAGGCCTAAAATCACAAATCCTCCACACGAGCTTGATCATCAGAGTCCTCCTCGATGAACTGCACACTGCTGTCTTGAATAGATTCTGAAGTTGTTTGCAAGTAGTGAGTACAATCATACCCAGCAAGTTATAGGGGAAAATCCTAAATTATTACATGCATGGATTTAACAAGGGAAGGGATAACATGTTTTATTATTTTATGTGGATGCAATTTTAAATTTTGTAAACAGACTTCAAAGCAGGAAAACAATAATAATAATTAAGAATTTAGGGTCTCAAATATTACTTTCTTGTGATTAACACAATTTAAAATACCAAAAGCTACTTATGCTTTGCTGCTGGATTCACCCATCAAGCACAGCTCCATTAACCAGAAGCACGGCGTATTCGAATACAATTCATTTTCACTCTGCAGAGTTGCTCGGCTTTACCCACAAGATTTCTCAAAATCATAATATCAAGCTATATACACACGCCATCCGATGTGCGACTGATATGAGAAATCAAGATCTTTCGCTGTTCATTTTATTATATAGCTCCCACCCGATAGGTTAAGTCCTTTGACCAAACTGGGTATCCACGGGGCAATGCGAAACGCTACCGCCCTAGTCCGTGAGGACCTATCGTTGTGTGTACGGTGAATACTCACTCGTAGCACACCTGTGCTCCTGTAGGGGTTCAATTAAAATGAGCAGTTACTGAACCCAGATCGACAAGTCGGAACTTGTGGTCGAGCGGTTATTGTGCTCTATACTCAGCATAAGGGTCCCGTCCTTACTTTTACATCTGAAACTGCCAACCACGATCGGTCACCGATACATGAGCCTGTATCGGTACCTATCTGTTGCACCTTCCACCTAGGGTAGGGTCGTAGACTCATCCGCTACAGGGCACTCCACAACTTTCGCCCTACCCTAGATCAAGTTTAAACCATTTTTGCCGGTGAACTATCAGATCAATTGATAGCTCGTTATTTTATGTGAGGTGATTGCAATGTTTATTTATACAGTAATTAAACAATACTAAATTTGTCAAGGTGAATATGGCCTTAGAGTAAACAGGGTATTTGCACAGTGGTAGACATTAACTAAAAATTAACATGTCATTCTAAGCTTTTATTTAATCAAATTAACTTGAATAAATACATACATGCAAATACGTTACATAAAAATACTACGGAACGACACGGGTTCAAATATGGTCAAAAGTATGCAACTTGCCTTGCGGGTCGACGATTTCAATAAGATCGTAGACAGTTGGCTGCGGCTCAGAACCTTGGACGAATGCCTCTGACTCCTCGTGAGCTCACGCAAAACATACCGAAAATAAACGTCAATTCGTGCTCATGTCTACATAAGCTAGGATAAATAAAATAAAATTCTATTAAAAAGAAATAAATGCAATAAAAATCAAATGGCTTGGTTTGATATTTTTGGTAGTGGATTTTTGTGGTTTTGGACTGCGGAAATGAACTCAGTGCGTTGAACCGAATAAATGGATGTATTTTTGTTGATTTTTGCTCTCGGGTGAACAGTAGCTATAGTTCTCGGCCCAGCCCATTTCTTGTGCGGGAGCGCGTGCGCATGCGCGGGCGCATTTTGAATTCGATGGGTGGGCCTTTGGGCGCGGCCCACTTGCCGTGCGCGAGCGGCCGAAGGCCGAGCGAGCGAGCGCCCGGTGTGGCTGCTATCGGATTACGTGCATGCGGCCCTGATGCGAACACGTCGGCTTAGGGGGGTCTTCGTCTTCCTTCGGTCGGTCGGCCTGATGAAAAACATGGCGCCGCCCCCTTTGACAATTTGGCTTCAGTGGCCGGTCCCCCAAGCTAAGACCAGTACCAACAGGTTCCTGGGAGCGAGGTGAGCCCATTTTTGGACTCAGACTGGCGAGAGAGTTCACGACAACGGTCGCGGGAGGGGAGGAAGGAGGCGGGTGAGGTGATGCTTCGGGGAGGTTCTAGAAATGCACAGGCTCGAAGGGCTGCGGTTTGAGCATCCATGCATGGTGAGTTTTAAGGGGCTAAAGTTGGATTTGCTCGGGAGAGGCCCAAATGAGCTGCCCACGGGGAGGTGGTGGCGGTCGGAGAGGGAGCACGGTGCTGGGCTGGAGGGGAGGTTCTCACACCAAATTGACTTGTGAAATATGAATGGGGTGTTTCGGGGATGCTATAGACGGAAGGAATCAGATTTTAATCGGTCAAATTGGGGGATTGCATTTTGTGCTCACCGGGACCAGGGGAGAACGATGGCGGCGCTGGGAGGGGAGAGAGTCCAAATGGCCGGTTCGGAGAGGAGTGGGGCAGTGTTGCGAAGTCACAGGCGACAAGGATTGGAATTTAAAGGCGCGGGGAGGCGGTTTCCACAGTGGAGTCCCTCGGGAGCCGCTTGCGCGTGGAAAGGAGGGAGCTAGGAGCTTCGCCAAGGGGGTGAACACTGCAGGAGAGCTGGTACAAGGCCTCTGCAATAGTTGGCAAGAGAAAGACAGCTCGAGTACGGCGGATGAACACGCGGACGGTTGGTTTCGCTTGGGTGCACGGCGGGGAGGGGCGTCGCCGATTTTTGGCGCGCAGAGCGAGGGCGGAGTGACAGGGCGGTTGGAGGAGAGGCACTGGCAGGTGGGACCGGTGGCAGAAGGGCTTGACTCGTGAGCGAGGGTGAAGGAGGACTGTGGCGCCGCAAATCGGCGAGAGGAGGCGGGGACGCGTGCGCGCAGGAGCAACGGGCACGGCCGATCGCACCAGCGCGATGGATGGGAGGAGGGGGCGCGCATGAATCTCGAGGAGGGACCAAGGGCTAAGGATTGGTTAATGATTCAAACAAGAACCAAGCAAAGAAATTCAAAATTTTGAATTTTTGGGGTGTTTCACATGACCCATCGGGCGGCATGTGTGAATATTGTGTTTTCTACAGCTTAGGTGAGTGCCATCTTAGGCCCTGGTCGTTTCAGTTTTTTTCAGTTTCAGCTTTTTTTCACTATTCAGTAATTCATCTCTTTCTGAATTTTTTTAGATTTTTTGGGCTTTTTTGCATTTTTATTTTTTCGTGTTCCTTTGCATTGTCTGTGATGGGCTAACATTTTTTTTTCTATTTTTACTTTTTTTTTTAAATTTAATTATGCCCAAAAATCCAAATTAGTTACAGTAAAAAAACCAGCTACAGTGAAATTTCAGGCAAAAGCCAGAAGCCATCGCTAAAACGAACGCCCCCTTAGGTTTTCCTGACGTGCAACATATAAAGGCTTCCCCTGTTGTTGGTAGGGTTTCCTCTCGCGTCGCCGAAGCATCGCCAAACCGAACGACTCGACCCAGGAGCAGCAGGTGAGTGAGAAGAGGAGAAGATGGTGGAGAAGAAGGGAGGAGAGGTGAGGTAGGAGGAGGTGGTGGCCAGGGAATACACCATCAGCCTCCACAAGCACCTCCATGGCTGGTACCCCTCGTTCCTCTTCTTGCCACCTTTGCTGTTTACTACGTGTTCTGCTCCTGTTACAAGATCTGGCGCGATTGATCATGCGATTCCACTTTAATAAACTACGTGTTTTGCTGTGGTGGCGCACGTGTTTTGCTGTGGTGGCGCACGTGGTTTTGGGCTCGGAAAGCAATTAGGAAAATCCGCTTTAATAAACTATATCATTTGTTTCAAATTTCTGAGAAGCCAAAGGCTCAAAAGAACAAGACCATAATCATATAAACTTAAGGGGGGGAAATCCATTTTTCAACCTTCAACTATGGCATAAGTCCGAATTTCACCCCGTAACTCCAAAACCATTCACATTTTACCCTCAAACACTTCAAACCGGTACAAAACACTCAGCCTAAACCACGGTGGTATTGGCTGATGTAGCCCTGTCATGGAGGTGGTTTTGACGAGAGTATGCTAATGTGGCACCCATGTTAGCAATATATATCTTCAATCAGCAAATATAACAAAATTAAAGAATGGGCCCTACATGTAAGGGATAGGGAGAGAGAAAAGAGGTGAGGTCTTCTTCCTCCTCTAGACAGGAACGACAAAAGCCATGGTAGATTGGTAGTGCTTCGGGTGAAGTGGCTGGTGGCAAGGGAGATGGGTAAAACGGAATGCACACGACACGAGACATGTCGGTGGTAACGGGCAACAACGACAACGGCAAGTGAACATGGCGATGGTGGCTAGATGGACAGGATCTTGGCCCAGCTCCTGGAGAGAACTTGCATATTGTTTCCTCTCTAGAACATACACAAACACAGAGGAGACAAGTTGTTTTGTTCTGCTGCACCTCTAAACTGCAGCACCAAGTTCTTTCTTTTATAATGCAAGTAGTACTTAGTGCAAGATCCACTAACTCCTAGCATTACATGCATGCATAACTCCTAACGTTACATGCAGTCTATATTGAAAACGTATGCATGCATGGTGTGACTCTAGAACTACTTCAAACAGATGCATGCAAGGCCTAACTGCTACTAAAACGGATGCATGCATGAGGGAGTTATTCTTAGCACAAGGGTTACCAACACAGGAAGCCTAAATAAACACATCAAAATGTAGAGGAAGGTGAGGGGGAGGCTCGGGTATGAGTGAATCAGATAGAGGCTTACCAAGGATGGGGAACAAAGGCAGCAAACATGGAACAAAGGTGCAGGAGAAAAGGCTCGATTCCGCACGCTGCGAGAACGAGAGATAAATTAACTCGGGGAGATGTATGAACAATGGTTGGAACACATTCTGACGCTAGAAGAATAATGAAAAGTTGGCCGGGGTAATGGGAACGCGGTGGCGGCCGACGGTGACGTCATGAACAAAGGAAGGCATGGAAGCCGCAGATTTCGGTGATGACACATGCTTGGAGCATGTGCACTGACGCTGGTGACGTCAGCCCGGGTCTCGCTAGTTTTAGGAGCTAGGATAAGTGTGGTAGGGACCTGGGCTCCTCTGTCTTCTTTAGCCTCTTGTTCTACTCCATGATATAGCAGTTCTGCAGCATCAGGTCGCAATTCACCTTTTTCATGGTCTCCTCTTAATTTCACCACATTTGCCACAGTGAGCTGAGCACGCGCTCTCCGCCGCTGGTGCCACCATGTCGAGCTCGCCGCCTTCCCAGCCGGGGCCGTCAGCGTTGTAGTAGGCCGTGGTGGCTGCGGACTAGGAGCTCAGGGTGGCCAAGCACACGCTCTGTGTCGCCAGTGCCACCATGTCGGGCTCCTACACTGTGAGCTCAATTTGAAGTAGGGGACATCAACATTGACGTGGATGCACACGTACTGAAGGATCAGAAATGGCAACAGTGGGGGTTGAATGGTGACTTTAAAAATTTTGCCCAAAATATTCACACTATTTTCTTCTCCGATAGCAATGAAAGCTATGAAGTAAGAAAATGAAAGCTTACTGAAAAAGATGGAATTGAAAATGCTCTGAATCTATGAATGAAAGAAAACCAGAGCTGCTGCCTAAGAGAGGATCGGAAGCAGTCGCATGAAAAAGCAGAATAAAGCTATGAAAACGCACCTAAGAACAGACTAGAAATCTATGAGAAAACAAGAACGAGAGGACACATACTGCTGTCCAAAACTGACTGGAAATTGAAAAGGCTGAAAAGCGAAAACTGAAAAGAGAAAGCTGAAAATGACTACCAATAAATGTGCATGCTGCTGTCCAAAATAGACTAGAAGGAGCAGCAGAAAATGCACACAATAGCCTGGTCGAACTGCAGCAAGGGAAGGCAATAAAACTTGAAAAATATGTAGACTAGAAACTGCAAGGGAGTTCTTAAATTACTGCTGTCTTCTCCAGCCAAAAGAGCTAAATGTTAATTCAAAAAAACAGTAAATAAGGAGAAGTCCCAACCGAAACTTGCAGCAAATAAATACAAGAAAAAGATAGCAGATAGTCACTTAAACAGAAGACAGCTATTGAAATGATTGCTCTCGGGAATGTGCTAGCCAAAAGGCTTTGAGGTGATTCCCAGTTCGGAGCAAAAGAAAAAGAGGAAGATTGCAGCAGTGAGAACACAAGAAAAATATGCTAGAGAGAAGAGTGCTCTCGGGTATGAACTAGCCAAATGACCTTGAGGAAATACCCTGTTCAGAGCAATGAAGATTCAGCAAATACTCGAACAACCCAAACTCCACAAAGAGAAGAACACAAGGATCAAACAATTTGCTTATGGAAATTAACCGACCAAATGATCTTAAGACAGATTTCCACCATAAGCAAAAACCAAACAACAAGCACAATTAGACAAAAGAGAATAAGACTAGCATCTCAAACAAGCATTTCACACAATGTAAACGAAAAGAGATGAATGATTAAAAAGAGAGGAATGATTACAACGAGTTCATGCCATCTCTCAACTTGAGAACTTACACACATCTCTTAAGAACATAAGCCCACATATGTAGAGAAAACTTTAACACTCATAGAGCACAAGCATTAGAGAAAACGCTAACACTCACACCCTTCTCTCTCTCTCATTCTCTCTCACTAGAGAGCACCTCTATTTATAGCCTTCACTAATGAGTTTACAAGTCTACTTTACCCATTAGGTCACAACAACTCCTCTCTTTATCCATTAAGCCCTAACCACATCTACTTCCTTTTGTGCAGCCCTGCGTATTCACCAAAACGTCACTCCTGCACCTTCCAGGAAGCTTCCTCCTTTCTTGCCGCGCAAGCCTCGTAACCACTTCGAGTCCTCGCCGTCTTCGACACGTCCCGACTGCTCTGACCTCAGCATCGCCTGTGCTTAGTCCGGTCACCCAGTGTCTCACCACGACTCCGTCTCAAAGTCCTGCAGCCATCACCGACAAGAAAACACATTACATAGCACCGCACTAAATATTAAAATCAAATATCCGCATCAGTAAAATGCCCGAGACAAACTCATACTACTCAGAACACGTGTCAATTACTCATCACACAACCGGGGTTACCTCCATATGGTCTCTCACGTACACGCCATATCTACAAAAACATGTATACATAGATTTCACGCCATCCAAAAACCATTGTGATTTAGGGTAATGGTTGTGTTTTAGACGGTTTTAAGAGTTTAAGATTGTAAAATAGACGGTTTTAGAGTTCAGGGTTGAAAAATAAGCCGAGGCTAAAGTTGAAGATTGAAATATGGACTTTTTCCTAAACTTAGTAAACTTGCTTATTAGATAAGCTTTAGTGGCTGTTTGAGTAAAAGCCATTTTAGACTAGCCAGACCTCATAAGGCACTCTCTCGCTGGCTGGAACGGTAGCGTATACTCAGTAATCAATAGTTTAGACCAAGAAAAAGCTTCTTGCTTGGTGCTGGGTTGCTCATCTCAGGCTAATTTGGATAGCAGTGATTTAGAGCCAATCCCTTCGGATTAGCAGGGAATGGCATAAGCTCAGTAACCAATGTTAAAACCAAGAGAAAACTGCTTGCTTGGCGCTGCATTGCTTAATCTACTGGGAATCCTAAGTTTTAGCTAAAAACCAAACGTAATATAAGATTGCTCCACTTCTCTTACTGAATGTGTATTCAAGTGCTTTGTTTTGAATTTGGGTAGCACTTGCAGTATTGCTCTGAACATTATATGAAGTGAACAAAACGTATTTTAATCATTTCTGTTGTCTTGACATTGCCTCTCTTTAGTTAGTGTTAACTTAATCTTGTTTGGTTATTGAACTTAACATTCAGTAGTGTAGTTCAACCCTGAGTTTTCTCATGCAACACAACATGACTCCATTATCATAGACTTGTTTATGCACATATGTACGACAACCAGTACCTATGGACATTTTCCTTGTGCCTCATTTTTATTCAACACTTCTCCAATGTTGGACAGTACATTCAAGAAGAAGGCACCCAATGCCATCAAGGAGACCAGGAAGTCTGCACAGAAGGCTATGGGCACCACAGATGTCAGGATCGACGTTAAGCTCAACAAGCACATCTGGAGCAGTGGGATCAGAAGTGTGCCACGGAGGGTTCGCGTGAGGATTGCACGCAAGAGGAACGATGAGGAGGATGCCAAGGAAGAACTCTAATCTCCTGTCACCGTTGCTGAGATCCCTCCTGAGGGTTTGAAGGGGCTGGGAACCAAGGTCGTTGATGAAACGGATTAAACTCTCACTTTCTCTACATTTTTAGAATGAGTTAGTCTATCTCGCAACAACAAACTTTTTGTATCCCGCAGAAGTTTTGGACTATGGTACATCTCAAGCAATCTATTTTCGTTCTTCCTAATTCCAAGGATTAGTTGTGTTTGTTATTGCCACCGATACATTTAAGTTTGCACTCGCTGTGACAGTTTGGAAATATCATTTGTGGCATGTTGGTCATTGGATAAATGTAATGGTGAATTTGATTTTGCCTGGATTTCCCACATGACAAATTTTTTTAATGGATATCATGGTAACTGTTTTCAAAACACTAGTGTGCCATATACCCTTATTGGTGACGATTATTCTGATTGTTACTATGCTACATCGTCAACAATTTCTCAACAGTCATCTCTTATCTCCCACCCGGTCTACAGTCAGTCTACTTGGCATGAAGTGCCCCCAGAGAAGTAACGATCAGATTGCTGTGTACTGTGATCAAATGCCAAGTCCCACATCAAGTTGAACTAACAGTGAAAGCACTCTGCAGGTACAGGAGCAATGCAGTTGATAGGTATGCACAATTTAGGCTGCATCTGCAGATGGCGAGTTGCCATCGTCGCCGGCCGTCTGATGATGACCAATTTTTGTTGGGCCATCACATACATTGATATGTTACACTAGTGGAAACAGCTCACCCGTAAGTGTGCTGAGTCCTGATCAGATTTGTCGATAAGAAGAAACAATATGGAATTGTTGGTAAATCATGCATCAGAATATGTACTACATAGTGTGGGCAGGTAAAATATCCTTTCATTTCCCAAGCTTGCATTATAGACATCGCAATCTTTAGCTTTAAGGACAAGAGAACTATTCATTTATGAGTTGCTTCTTTACTACAAAAGAACGATATATGTAGGAATGTACAAGAACGGATTGCATTTTCACTCTGTGTGTGTGTGTGTGTGTGTGTGTGCAGGGCCTGCAGAAAGATGCCATTTTGGGGGAGTTAAACTAGTTCTGCTACAAAGCAGCTTCTTTCACGGTTTCACTTTCACCTCAGTAGGTTTCCCAACCTTTATAAGGTAGCCATAGAAGAGATTTCAGATTTTACAGGTTCATTAGTCACTGCGGCTCCGTCCATACCTCTTTCAGGAGTGTGTATCTTGCATTCCCCATGGAAGCTCCTCTCTGAGCAGTAAAATGTGCGATACCGTCAGATGGCGAAGGCGGAGCACTCTTGTCGTGTAGGGAAGCAAGGGGAGAGTCCAGATCATCCAGATCGTCGTCACTGGTGTATCCTCTCCTCTGGACCATCGACGCTCTCCTGTCTAGCTTTGCACTGCCTCCGGTGTCTGCCACTTTCTCCGCCGCATCCAATAGTGGAGGAGGGCGGTACACAACAGGAGCAGCGATGCATGGAGATGCGCTGATCACATTTTTGTCGGTGCAACGCTCCATCAAGCTCTGCATAATATCAAGTATAGCGTTAACTACTACAATGTCTGTATCTCAATGCAAAATAATATTTGTAAGGCTAGAAAGCCTGCAATTTTTTAGTGAGAGAGAAACAACACCTCGGAATTCAACTCCTCTAAGACTATGCTAGGAACAGCATCAGGACAGAACTCGTCAGGGGTGAAGTTGCACAGGATTCTTGTTACTACTGGAAGGCCAATCGAAGGGCAGACCTGATAGAGAGATCAAAAGCTTAACCACAGCTCAATCGGTGGTTAGATAAAAGAGAAAACAGTACAATAATTCGTCAGCAGTTATGCGTGAACACCGACCTCTTTCCTGATAGATTCTTCAAGAAGCATGTCCTTTGGGAGCATCAGGAGATCACTCAATTCATTAAGCAGTTGAAAAGATTTTGATTCAGCTGCACCTCTTCGTTCATCGTCATCATTTCCTATGTCAATACCGTCCTCCTCAGAGTCAGCAGCATAGATGCCAAGGTTATCTGTCAACCATCTCGACCAATTTCCAATCTGCATAGGCATTTATTTCATATAAATTGGTTGTTTGAGGTGCAATGGCAAGTCAGTAACACATTCATAATCTAGCTAATGCACAGTAGTTTAGTTTCCATGCAATCATACAAACAAACTTCATAAAAAAAATTATAAAGAAAAACCATTTCAGGATGACTTAAAAAGTAGTGAATCAGGTACATACAGAGTTCTTCAGCTGTGCGCCTGACCCAAAGCTTAGATCACCTGCTGGAATTGGCAGGACTTTTGGATCGACAATTGGGTCACATATAGGATCAGTTGGTGTCTCACTGGCTGATTCACGAAGGATGGCATTAAACATTGCAACATCCAAACGGGCTACGCATTGCTCCATCACCTGATCATAGCAGAACATGTGAAATACAGCAATATATTTTCAATAACAAAAAATGTTTATTCTTTTAGAACTAAGGATGCCAAAGAATACCAATTTTGCCAATACTGGTAAACAGCCACACTCATGTCCACCAGCACGAAGGGGGCAAATTCTGCTGAATGTGTGGTGAAATGCAGCCTTCCACAGGTTAACTGAAAAGGTGCCTTGCTGCTGATCACCCAAAGCAGGTCCTAACACTCTCCCAGGCCTTAGGGTTGATGAACCTTTCACCGGGGTTTGCATGTGAGGAGTTAGTGCCTGGAAAAGAAACATTCCTCAGAAAAATTACAACGTGGAGAAATCCAAAATATTCAGAGAACAGTAGGGCCAAAAGTGAATGACTGCAAAGTATTTCTTTGTGAAACACTGGACTAGGACTGCATCCCAGTTTGGAGCAAGGGATGCTCTCAGTTTCACGGAGGTGTCAACAAGAATATATAGTCTAAGGCAAAATTTTACCTGCCACCACACTGTCTCAACAATCCGAGAAAATATCCAAGATTCAACCTTCTCTAATGCAGCCAAAAGTGTACTTGTTTCCTGCCAATCATCTGGTACCCGCATGACAGCAGGTTTGGTTTGCTTGCCGTTGGAGCTGTTTTTCCATAGCATTGGTGTGGATTTCCCATCAAGCTTTTTTGCACCACCATTCATGTTGATAGTCGTCATGGTTGGAGTTGAATGATGCGAGATGCCAAAAGTTTGTGCAATTATCTCCCTGAGGACAACTGTATTGGACAGCCAGAATGTCAACCTACACCAAGAGTAGATTCTTAATGGAAGGAATTTGCTTCCTATGTCACATGCTGAATTTAAAATTGAGAGAAAGTATAGCCAGATTTTACCTTGAAGCATCATTACCACATGACTTCGCAACAAGCACAAGGCCAGAAACAGTGTTTTTTGCCACTGAAGCTCTCTTATCTGAGGACCAAAACTTGGACGCATGAATGAACAGCCTAGAAAGACGCCGAGCTGTGGTATGCAACTTATGTGCTGAACTTCCATGCTCAGGCACAACAGAGTACAGAGAAACTTCAAGTGCAGCAACTTCACGAAGTTCCTGTTCCAACTTGTCAATTTTTGACTCTAATTCCTCATTCCTTTGATATACAACTGATTTGTCGTCGTCTACTATGTTTTCTTCAATGTCAGCAATTTCATCATCAGTACCAGTACTCTGGTCACAATGTGGAGCTTCATCTAAAACATCGATCTCTTTGGCCTCTTCGTTGCCTTTATCATCAGTGGTTCCAGCCTCACTAACTCTATCATCTGTTTCCTCAGACAATTCTGATGGAGGGCGAGAAGGAACTCTTACAATATCTGGTTTTCTAACTTCAGCAGCTTTAGCAGCAATAACTGCTCCCCTAGGTTTCTGAGATTTGTTCTGAATGTTGTTTGATGCTTTATGTTGCAGCTTGTTTTGAACTTGACGGCTGGCGTTGCTTTTGGCCATGCGGGGACTATTTTCTTTTGTCTCTTTTTTCATGAGCCTCTTTGGAACCCCTGAAACTCTTTTCACTTTAATATCTTCATTACCATGAGCGTCACCTTGTGATGAAAGAGAAAGAGAATCTCTCGCCGGTTCATAATCTGATCCAACTCCCTTCTCATATCTCACTTCTCCATGCTCTCTGGCACCCATTTTGGAATACTAGGTTGTTAGAAGCTTGATGCCTGGAGAAATCATAAACACAAATAATTACATTGTTCTAGAAATTTACAAGCTAGATTAGCAAAAGCAAGCATGGCAAATAAGATCCAACGCTGATGACACCGAGGAAAACATCAATGTCAACACCCAGCAGAAACAGGAGATTCAGGAAAAAAAACTTCCACTGAAAAAAGAATGAAAAATGAACGGGAAAACTTCCAGCATGCTCATAGTTATCACCCAAAGAAAAAACTTAGCAATACATATGCTACACAGAGTGATGGTTTATACGGGATAGGCAGTAATCCTTCAAAGTATGCTGTCTAATCCTAATACCAATGAAGATACAACTTTCTGAACCCAAATCAAGTACCAATCTCATTTCCATACAATTGAACCCTTGGAGCCTTCAACTCTAGGATGTGACGTTGAGATCAAGGTGCCAACTGCCAAAGAACTCCACTGATAATCTTGGGAGTCCCATCTATCTTATGTAATTGACCATCTAACTATTGGTGAGATCCAAGTTAAAAACAAATTCATTCATGCTGCAGATTTACAATGAATATAAATCGAAAAAAGCTACTTCTAATACTACGAATCGTAATAGCAAATATCATATATCAAAGTAAAATAAATTCCCGGAAACGAGCAAAAGGTAGGCCACGAAACTACTTTGCATGCGCAGGTAACTGGGATCACAGAAGAGGTCCCGGAAAGAGAAAAATTACACTAATTAGCAAATCTTAACCATTGCCCAGAATTACCAATCATCACAAAAAAAAACAACTAGTTAGGCAGGCGCAGGGCTTCCCATAATTGCAACAAATGATCAATTCACTAATCAATAGAATGGAAAAGAACATCTTAAAATAAAAAATTATTAGTTTGTTGGAATATATATATAGTTTGCTGGACTATATTCCTTCATAAATGCGGGTGGCAATCCACATTCCAAGTGCCCAATTCATCACGAAAACCAGAGGACAATCGGGAGATCAATGCTGCCGTCCTCAATCAAAGATCCTAGTCACTGACAGGACAAAGGAACTCCAAACAAAACCACCCAAGAAATCAAGAAGCTACAACAAGAAATAGACTAAGAAAGAGATCAAATTCAGCGCATAAAGCAACAAATCAAGAACCACGCCGCTCACGAATCCCTCCAGAGATCCGGCGGAGGCTTCGCAGAGCAAGATTCCAAGGCTGAGGAGAGCAGAGCCGTAGAAGAGAGAGAAGAGCAGTGCTCACCGCCTCTTGCGCGAGCGCAGGCAACAGCAGCAACCGCCCGGGCTTGGTGTTCCAGGCGAGAGCCGCGCGATTCAATGCGGAGTGGGAGAGGAATTGGGCGCTCAGATTTCCTTCCAGAGCGCTAGCAATCCGCTGTTTCGCAGCTTCTGCTTGCTTGCGGTGGTTCCCGCGTGATACCGCGCGGCCGTCGACGCGGGAGGCGACGCACGCCCACGGCAAGCGTGGCGTGCTCTGCTCGTGGCTATACTGGCGCTGCCCGTGTGGAGTGGTGGGCGGAGCGGTCTTCGTGGAGAGTTGCTGCTTATATCGATCGTGAGTGTGTTTCCTTTTCAAAAAAGTTCACTTTACAAGTTCCCCAGTTTACTGGTTCGAAAAACAGCCTCCTATAAAATCATTTAAACACAACTCTAAGAAACAAAACCAGATCATATTATCCTCTTGACCCAATCTAAGACGGTTTTGACCGACATAGTATCTATGTGTCTAGATTTTGTTAATATAGATGCAATATATATGGAGAGATGTCTTTCTTCCCACTCAGTTCGGCTGGAATGACAAGAGGAGGGGAAAGGTTGGCATGAGACTGACGGTGGAGGAGGACGGTGAGGTAGTGAGAAAGTGGAAAATATAATGCTTGCGATGAAGAGAATCTATTGGTGGTGGTGATTAGGGAGTTGCTACGGCGGAGATGGGCTGGCAGCAAGCAATAGCGGCGGCGATGGTTCCACAGAGGTCAGGGGGAAGGTGAGCATGTCAAAATATGCTATATGACTAGAGGTTTCTCCTAGGCTTACCATTGGATATGAATAGTACCAGGGAAGATGACAGGAGGCGGAGGAGAAAAACGATCGATTCGATGAGGTGCAAGCACGCAAATAAAATTAACCTTGTGGTTAGGCTTAGAAATGGGTGGAACATGATATGACACAAAATAATTTGAGAAAAATTCACCAGTGTAATGGGAACATGACGATGGGTCTCAAATGGAGTTCAATGGCGAACAGGCACAGGCCTATATTAGCTGTAAGGTCGAGGAAGCTGACTAGAGGGGGTGAATAGGCATTTTTTAAAATCTTTTGGCTAAAATTAAGTTTTATGTAGAATTGTAAATTAAACGATTTTTCATAATTAAGACCTAAATCAACTAGTCTCAACTAAGTGTACCAACACTCTTTGGTCATGTCAATATTTGTAATACTAAGGAGACAAGTGTAATTCTAGGATGATAAGTAAATAATTTAATTCTGAAAATATAAATTGCAAGAATGTAAATGAGCATAAGAGAGCAAACCACAATGACATAATAATCTTTTACTGTGGTATTCGAAGATTTGCGGTCTCTCCTAATCCACATTGAGATAAGTCCAAACGAATTGGACCGGCTTCATAAATTAAGCTAAGCACCTCAATCAACTAGTGGTAGCTCTTTCATCCTCCTATTAAATGACTTCCAATCTTCACAACAATACCAGGTATTCTCACAATTTTCTTGAGAAGATCACTATACCACTTATACCTCTACGCCGGCTAGGTGTTGGTAAACATAAAAGTAACAAACTAAGACTCTTACTTGACTCTCAACAAGTGCAACATATGCACAAGTGGATAATCCACCTGTAGATGCAACACATCCAACTAGAGATATCACTCCTTACTCACAAGGTGTAACACATGCACAATTAAGAGAAAAAAACTCACACTAGTTCAATAGAGTGAATAGGGTGCCAAGAGTTTATCTCTCAACCGGCCAAGCGGGAATTTATACCCTCCATCACAAAAACTACTCGTTAGAGATCAAATTAGCAATTTTCAGCAAATGTGGTCATACCTCACTTTACGTGGCGGTTGTACCGCACTACAGTGCCAACAACTATAAACTTTAACATTAAACACTAAAAAAATAATTGTTGGAAAAGGGTGCGGTAATACCGTCACACAAAGTATGGTCATACCGGTCTAAACAGATGAAAACAGCTAAAAAACACACTCTCTAGAACATAACAATCACCATACAAAGTCAGGTCATACCGAAGACCTCGGTCAGATCGGTCGGTCGTACCACCAAATAATGGCGGTCATACCGCAAGTAAAAGAGGCAGTAGTACCGGCCCTTAATTTTAGTACAAATGACATTCGGAAGAATGGTCATAATTTTTAACTCTGATGATAGAATTTAGTGATCTTGGGCTCTATGAAAAGCTTATTCAGATATATACACAACTCACCTTTTTGCTTAATCTCAAACATATTACATCAAGGCAAGAAGCATAACTCTAAAGAGCCAACATATAGTCCAAGTCCAAAGTATAGGAGTAATAAGCAATCTTGAACCATAACAAGGAAAAAATGCATAAACTTCAATAATATGTGAAACACATTTGTAAACTCTAGTATCATGCCACATGGAGTAGATACATGGACTTCAACCATTTACAAACTATAGTCACATTCTACAAAGGTCAATGCATGAGCTATAACTATTTATAAAATACATTTGCAAACAATAGAATCATGCCTAAGAGAGCTATAGCAGGTGGAATTGATTTATCAACACATGGTTAGATTCAAGCTACTATACAATATCTTTCTTAATAGAACAAAAATATATGAGCAATGCTTCAATGCTTTCCACTCTAACAAAAATAGCACTAATCTCAAAGCAAATGAAAAAGTAAGTAACCTCTATCCACCATTTATCATGTTTTAAAAATTGTGCAAATCACTGTTAAGAAAAGCATTAAAGCACCTCCCAAAATATATACTAGTAATCTGGACTCCCAACCAAATACCAAGACCGATAAAACATTACGAATATATTCTTAACCTATGCTAGTTATACCTTTGTCTTGCGCATCTACTTAGAGCTTTTACTTGATGATGGCCATCTCTTCTCCAACTCTGGGTTCTTGCCTTGTTGTTCATCAACACATGATGACATTCATCGTGTCGGGATCTTACCTTGATTACCATCAACACATAATGTCATCCAAAGTTTTTATCATCATGTGACCTAACTTATTTCATAAACTCATGGGAAATATTAATCATATAAATCTGGTTGCCATTAATCACCAAACCTCACCATTAACACACAATGAAGAGACTAGATTCTTTAGTCTCTCTATTGTTTATGATTGATGACAACATAATTGTAAATAATTAAATTTAAATAATCATGAGTATATTTTGACTACAAAAGCTTTATATACTTAAGGTATGCATTTCAAAGTAAACATTCTCAATATGTAAAATAGGAACATAAATCAATACTTGCAAAACATCAAAACATAAAATGAACCCCCCTAGATTTGTGCATGCATATATATTAATTGGAAACAATATGCACATATCCAATTTGATACTTTGTTGGAATTCACCCTATATTTTGGTTTTGATGAATGCAACAAGACATAAAAGTATAATATCAAATACATACCTCTAAATTTCCACCTTTCTATTGAAATGAGACTAACATCGCACTCAACAAGCGTGTTAGTCTCACACTTAAATGTATCATTAATCACTAAAATCAATTTAATATAGCTTAAACTTACAGCTGCGACGCGTACTCTGGGATCAGCCCCATGTCCACCTTGAGGACACGTGAACAAGCAAGCACTAATTCCAAGTGTTACACGATGCTTGGTCCAAATGAGCAAGGAACCAACAAGCCATGCATGTTTGCCCTGTGCATGCGCGTTGTGCTACGTTTGCCAAGGCCACTTGCTGTAGATGTGGATGGTGCATAGCCTAGCATCCGACGCTGGGGACTGGACGTTGAGGAGGATGGCAGCTGGTGCTGATATCTGCTGGCGAGAGAGGAGAGATACAGAGGAGGAGGCCATGGCAAACATGAGGAAGGAAGGAGAAGGAAACAAAGGGGTTGACTGGTGGGTCCTTTATTTTTTTTCTGATTCAATGCAGGTATGGCTAGTAGGCATGCCACATCAGTATACATGGTCTAATAGGATGCCATATAAGCCGAAACCACCGCCATATTGGATAAAATCAGAATGGGCGAAGGGGGTGTTTTATACTGGTTTAAATAGTTGGAGGTTATAAAGTGAATAGTTTTACAGTTGAAGGTTATTTTTTAAACTTAGGTCATAGTTGAGAGGTATAAGTGTACTTTTTCCCTTTTTTTCACTTAAGAGGCATCCGATTCGGTCAGGTCCGCTCACCGCTTGGTGAGACCTTCAATGAAAGCACCTGTTTTATGGGTCTTTAAGGGGGCGTTCGGAATAGCGATGACTTTTTGGTTTTTGCTAAAATTTTACTATATCTGCCTTATTTTTTACTGTAATTGAGTTGGCTTATTGGGTATAATTAAATTTAAAAAAATATAAAAATAAAAGCGGCACACTAATATAGAGCGGACAATGCAAAGGAATACGGGAAAAAAAATAAAACACAAAAAATTTGAAAAAAAAAAAGCAAATGGACAAATTTGCTACAGTGTTTCTATCGCAAAAGCCAGAAGCGAACGCGCAGGAGAAGCTCATTTGAGTGCAGCCTAAAGAGAGAATGCTACCATATTAGCAAGCACCTACATGAAAGCTCTCTCCCCCAATGCAAGCACCGCTTTGCAAGTGTTTAGATGGGAAAAAAAAGGGTCTATTCACACTGATATGCTCTGAAGTCTATTTTTGTGTATGACAAATAAATAGTTCATGTATGAAAAATTGCACATAGTGATATGCACTTTGTACGTAAGTTTACCATTAACTTCTCTATGAAAAATGGTAAAATGCATAACACGGACTATCTTTGCTTGACGCCATGAAGGTCAGCATAACAAGTGGTTTATCTCTTTACTTTTAAAGACTCTAATTGGAACACGGAAATTTTATCGGAATTTCGTAGAAATTTTGTATAAACTAATATAATTTCTACAGGAATCTCTAAATTCCCGTGTTCCACCCTTCTTTATTTTAGGCTCTAATTTCTATGTAAATTGAATTCTTTTATGCAAAACTACTGTGAAAATTCCTATGATCCAAAGCATGACCTTCTGTGTGTTTTTTTTTCTCTTTCTTTCTTCCTGTTGTTCTTCGCCTTTGAGAGGAGTTTTTTCTTCTTTTTGCAGTTTCACGTGATGAGGTGTGAATGTGACGTGAGAATTGTTGGATATGTGTTTCTACTCATGGCATGAAATTAAACGAAGTTTTCTGTCGTGTATTTCTATGTTTATCAGGAGTATATTACTGCTGTAGTGGGAATTTGTGATTCTAGCTTTGGTGGATCTGCTACAGGCAGCTATTAAGATCTGAGATGCAACAACAATAAAATGGCATATTTCCATTTCTTTTACAAATGTGCACGCTTTTGTCCTTTTATTGCCGCATCTCCTTCTCTCTTCTTCCTTTATTTGTAGTTTTCTTTTCGAAACCTTTTTTTATTGTTTTCCTAATTTCCATGGCACAACTGTTCTTATGATAACATTATCAATGTCTATTTAAATTATGTTACTCTTGTATGTTTCATTTTAATTTAGGAACACGTTATAATGGCTACGTATTCATCACCTGATCATTTTCGTTCATAAAATTGGGAAGGAAAAAACCATAACTTTGGGTCTTTATCTGCAAATTCTTCAACGCATTATTCACATCTGCATAAGATGCAATTGATATTTGTATTCGAACCATATGAACTGATCAACCTTGAGATTACATAAACAACCACCATAAACGAACAAGGAAGATATTGCTGATCCGAAGTGGGTCCTAAACAACTCTCTTCACCTTTAGTGATCATCATCACTCTTTTAAATGTTCCTTTGACTCTTTATTCTGCTCCTATATTTTCTCAGTCGCGTCATGTTTTTTTCCCTTAATCCTTCCATACTCACTCAGGCACCAAATATGTATACAAGTGTTTTACTTTATTGTAATCTTTTCAAGCAAAACGCAGATATGTTTCTTTGGTTTATGCACCGGACAAAAGACATTCCCTTCCAGACGTGCGAGACATTCCCTTCCAAACGTGCTCACCTCTGCTCACCTAATTACCTCAACAATCTACCATCCAAAAGAAGACGATTTTGTTCAGGCACCACCTCACGGAACACGGCACATTTGCACACGTCCCTGATCAGCTACGGCGTTGACAAAGACCACAAAATCTGGATCCTAGCACATTGAAGGGGGTTCTTTTCACTACAGCTTTTGGCTACAATTTATTAATCTAATAAATAATTATTATTGAAAGAAGTCAAAATCAAAAACCCAAAAAGAACATGCATTTACTCTCTGAAATGTTGCATGTGAAATATAAGACTTGTTCTTTTTGACTGCGGCTGATGGCTTTTTAGCTGTTTACGACAGAGATTGTGGAAAGAGAGATACTCGTTTGCGATTTTTGATAGTACAGATATTAATTTTTTTAATGTTTACTACAATTAACCTGTAGACCTATCTTAAAAAAAATACTCCGTTTAAAAGTTAGTTACTGTAGCAAAAATCAAAAATAACTTTTAAAAACCGCAAAAGAACAGACCCTATACATAGGAGTTAACCTGACATCACCTTGCATTTCCTCTTCAGTCTAGTACATCCACATGTACATGCCAATTGCCGAGGCTTCTCTCTCCTCTCTAGGCTGGCCAACGCTACATCATTCCATGTTACCCTTTTGCTTCAGCCTGTGCACATATTGCGTGCTCCCTTGGCACCAAATAAAGGAGCAAATCGGCCGTCCCAATTATTTCACCAAAAGAAAAAAAGAACATATCCTTCGTACTACATGCGACCAAAGCGTCCGGTTTCGGGCAACCGGGAGAAGCTGTCGGTGACCACCGGCCGGCTCCGGTCACCGTGCGTATAAGAGAATTGGCTTATGCTAGACCTTAGCTCTTTTTGGTTTCTAAAAATAACATTTATCTTTTGCTATAGTATTTAACTTTTAAACAGAATATTTTTTCAAGATAGAATCTACAAATTAGTTGTAGTACATATTAAAAGTCCAACATCTGTACATTCCAAAATCACAAGCGATTATCTCTCTGTCTGTAATCTTCAGCTAAAATTCAAAAATTTCAGTCAAAAACCAGAAACTACAGCCATATCAAACAGGATCGAACAGAGGTTAATTACCCTTTTGCCCACGGCTAACCGGTGAACTAGAGTATCCAAGTGGCATGGGACCACAGGCAGTGATAGTAACTCTGGCCGTTACCCTGCCCCACCCTTACGCCCGGCTCACTGCTGCATCAGATGACACCTGCTGATCCATAGGACAGACATACGTAACACTCCCGTACAGGTGTATAAATACGGTATACAGCACAAGTCAGTGTTGTACAAGTATTTTGCGAAAACATTAAGAGCCTATTTGGTTCATATACTAACGTTGTCAGAATTTATCATAATTTTTTCCAAACTCACCTAAGATTATATCATTAAAATCACGCCACACATTAGCTAACAAAAAAGAATCTTGCTACATTTTTTTTGAGTCGCTAACACATGAAACCTGGGTGGTAGAAAAGAAATCTCACCACAGTTATGGCGCAAAACAAACAGGCACTTGATAACTTGTCTAGCTCAGAGTAACAAAGTGTGGTAACATTTGGCTATGAACTAAACATGCCCTAATACTCCAACTACGACGTTGTAGTTTGTACGTTACCCGTGCATGCCCTGTGGATTTTACCACACGTTCCAATCCAACTGCATATCAAGTATCAACCAATCGGTAAGTAGAGCGCCCAGATTGCAGTATATGAGTCTTGTTTAGTAAAGCTTCCTCTTCAGCTTAAATGTTGTCTGAAGCTTAAGCGCTCGAAGCAAGCTTCATTAAACTAAACAGCTACCTGAAAATCTCCAATTTTTTTCACCAGAAACCAGGCTTTTGGAAGAAACCAAGCCCTCCAAAACCAAATTGTGCAAGGAACAAGTCGACATTCCAATTAAGCCCCAGAGTATTAAACTTAACAACCAAATTGTCAAGTCTCATTAAGGATGTCCAATAGCTGCTAAGTGTGTTCAAAGTAGACCATGTTGAGGCATGTGGTCCCTTACACCTCTTCGTGAACTCAATTCGTTTTTGGCCGTGGGACGCCAACAACCCCACACAGTGGATCTGCTAACGGTCGGTGAGGGAGCATTTTCAGTTTTCACTATCGTAGTATGAAATATCCCTTTCGTCCTGACCAAAAAGCCTCTGGAAAGGCATGTTTAGACACATGGAATTATACGTGTACTCGGGAATTGGCGAATTGGTATACTCACAAAAGTTCCACATAGTGCGACAAGTGTCAACACAGCCATCCGTCCATCAGATGTTCCATGCTCGTCAGCCATTTCGCTATATAGAAAAATCTGTACCTGCAAGGCAGGATGGCAGGCCAGATTAGAATAAAGAAATTACAAAAAAAAAAGAATCTCTTATTTTGGCAAAAGAACAATAGTGGCATACAAGGACTGCAACTGCCCTCAAAAGGACATGCCAACAACCACCACCGTATTGCTTTGCCTATACAGCTTGAACGCCAATGGCTGCTCCATACCTCACAATCAATCCATATACAGTACATTGATCCCTATCCATAGATTGCCACAGGAGTAGGTAACTACGTACTGACCTGGAGTCACGTTTGAGACACGTTCGGAGGGTGAAGCACACCGGCTGAAAGGACCAAGAGACCACACATGTTTTGAGCAAATACTATCAGTAGAATTATGATGAGAAATCAATGTTTCATTTGCTTCCATTACGGATGAACAGAGGAGAGCTGAGCCATAGCCCATACATGTCCGTTTGAATGCAATCATGATAGGCAACTAGGGAACAGAAAATAAAGGAAAATTGTATGTTGCACATCAGATGGAACAACATGAGCACCTACTAATGATTCTATCCACCCTTTGGTTCCAAGTATATGTTACTTTGAGACTAGAGGAGCAGTGGGCAGTGACTCCCTAACCAGAAAACTGTATCAGACTTTCATTGCACACCTAAATTTCCTCCCACGATTCCACGAAAAATCGCAACTGAAACAATTACATCTCAAGATCTGTTTGAAAAGAACTATAATGCAAATCCACTTCACTAGCATAATGAAAAGGCAGAAGATTAGCTACCAGCGAATGGAACTCAGCTCGTAAATTAAAGATATATAAATTGTTCCTCATTGACACAGGGCAACTGCAATTCTTTCCAAGCTACCATCAGGTAAGATGTTAGTGTCACAACAAGAAGATTGGTTCGTAATTGCAAGCTTGCAAGATAAGTTACTGCACATGTCTAACTTTAGAAAGTGATGTGCCTCATCAAGATGCAACAAGAGGCATCTGGTAAAGAATTGAAGCTCTCTCTAAAGCGCACGCCATAGCTTTCGATCTATGCAAAAGTTGAAACATGTACTCATATGAAGGTAGATATGTACAGACTACCAAAAAGTTCATACATAGTTGAAAGTAGAAACATTCTAATAAAACACGCAGAACAGATCTACATCAGGGTGTTAAATAAGCTGCCTATAAGGTTTGTAGGCTGTAACGTTAAGAAACAACAAATGTGTGAAGGCGCATATCTTTATTCGGTAGACCAAAAATTCCATGAAATTGACTCAACAATTAACTGACAGTACTGTGCATCAAAAACTCCGAATGGTAATCAACAATATGTAGACACAGCCACTCAGGTTAAATGTACGAGATTTGTGGTGTAGTCATTAGTAGCTGCTTCTTACCTAACAGAATGTAAGGGATTAAAATATAGTCCTTCCAGTAACCCAATTTCAACTTGACTACTTTAAATATTAAAAAGAAGGCCACTGCCTCATGTGCATGCTTGTGGTCCCTTACAAATATAATTAAATCCATCATGCTTACCACTTTGTTTAGTAAAAAATCAACAATTTAGGAACATAACATGGGTTAACAGTTAACACTTTACTGTTGTATTAAAATTTTATTCTGTTATGGTTAGTGTTGGGGGAGTAGCCCCTACCTTAGCCCAGTCGGTCCACTAGAAGCAAACCCAAGTGTACATGTAAATAGAAGGTAGACCCATGAAGGCCAGGCCAAAGAAATGACATGTTTGCTCCGCTAGTTAGAACCTAAAGGGAGCATTTATGTAGATCTCCTCATCCATAGCTATAAATATAACCCTAGGACACCATGGAAGAGAGAGAACATTTGGTGTAAGAAATAGACTTGAGTTGAGATCGAATACAAGACACACACTACACATCTCCCCTCTCTTAAATTTTAGGCTCCAAGTACCTCTCTCAGGCATCCCGAAGCTCTGGTATCCACTGTTTGGTGTGTAATCACAACCATTAGAAACTTAGAATTTAAGTTTAAACGCATTTATCAGAACTAGTAGGAGATTGACAGTTCTAAGAATCTCAACAATTGGTAAAGGGGTTTCTTGAATTCATTTAGCAGTTTGGTTGGCAAAACTTCAACATCTTCTAAAGCTTTTACTAAACAGCAACTTTGTTTTTACGTCAAATCATAAAAATAAAAAGGCATGCATGTAAATTCAGGCAGGGTTATATGGATTCAGAGGTAAGAAGGTTATGTTACCAGAGCTGCAGGGACAGCATTGGTGTCTACAGAGGATAATCATATAGCATGAGCAAGAGCAATGCATGCCTAGACATCAAAAGCTGCAATGACAGTATAAAAATGCTTTTGTTGGTAAAGATGCTGGCACTGTTCAAATCTAACAAACCCACATGATGCTCAGGTGTCAGGGCATAATGTAATTACTAAAGCATGAAAAATACAGTAGATGAATTGCAGGAGAAAATTGTAGCTCTAACAATGATCACCAAGAGGCAACAAATCTTCAAAAGTTCTGAGAAAGATCGAGGCCATGAACTGCAAAATGTGAAAGGTTTTCTTATTGCACAACTAATTTGGAATTTGCAGCCACTGAGCCACCCACACCTCATGCATCAAGTACCAAATGAGCAGACATAACCAATATATTTGAGGTAAGTTTTGGTTGATAAGTAGTACCATGTTATATGCCTAAGTAAGTGGGTTATTCCTTGGGCAATATTGCTCAGTACCATCGCAAAAATCGTGGAGTTGGAAAATACCATCCAATGTGCCACTGACAGGTGGTCCCGGGCCCCACATGTCATTCTCATAAGTGATAGTATTTTCCAACTCGTGATCTTTACAATGGAACTGAACAAAATGATTCTTATTCCTTTTAGCCTTATGGTATCCAGTGTTTGGTCAAGGGTGGCATGTCCATGTGAAGGCTCAAAAAGGAGGTACATTAACACATATGTTAACACTGTTCGAATGGATAGCAGCAGCTCAGTAAGCATAGGCATAACCAATGATGTCCTGGGATAAACAATCATGACTCTGGATTAAGTTTTCAAGGCATCTCAACTTATCCATCCTCTGAGGCTCTGAGCTGGTGCACCGAAACTAGCTGGGCCATCATTATAACATAGGCCTTTTTCAGATTTCTGGCTTCCTCTAGAACCTAACTGGGCCAAATAAATATTCAAGCATAGCTCAATCCTGTCGTTAGATATTCATATTCCCATGGGTTATGATGGTTGGGCCAAAGCTTATATAACATAGACAGGCAGGCTTCCTGTCTACAGGCTTTAACATTTGGCAAAGCTCCCCCTCATGTTCAACATTGGCAGGCCCTAGACCCTAAGCCAAGACCAAATGGCTTATTTTATGCAGATTAGTTAATAATCTCAGGTTGCTTAAAGACATACCTACAGGAGGAGAGCTTGACTGGCTTACACGTGGAACTTGAACTTCTCTATCTGGCGGGTTTAAATCTTTTCACCGAAAATTGCAAAGTACTTTATTGCTTATCTCGTAAGTCATAACCAACTCTGCATGGCAGCTAATGTAGCAGAAAAGCTCTATAAGCTGTCAAAGAAGCCTAAACTAAACCCAAGAGCCCCTTGCCTGGTCCAAAGCTACTCAAACACAATCAGTAAATTTGGGCAATATTAGTCTTAAGGCTAACACAAAACTTAGGGATCCCATTTTGTTTCATAGAACCATGGTTATTAAGGCGAATATTGTGTTAGAGATGACAAAATACTAAGAAGCAACTAGCTTGCTAGCATGCGAGGGATTGGGTAAATGGATGGACCAGTTGGCAACAACCATGTAGAACAAAATAAACTGTAGTTCCTATTAACAGAGGATACCACTAAAACTGGGGCCGGTACAGCAAAGTCCTTTTCTCTTCTTAATTTATATCTCATTTCACTCTTCTTAATTTATATCTCATTTCAAGATTCTTAACCAAGAGTATAGACAAGCCATCCTTGGTTAAATTGGAAAGCCACATTTTCCTTATATTTGCTATTTACCCTAGCCTCCTGATTCCGCTTTTGCTTTCTACTTGTGTCAACATACATACTCAAAACCTCCACTTCTTTCAGCCAGTTGACGAAATATCATGTTACTATTTCTACAACCTTAATATAAATCCTAGACTCCAGGTCAGCCACTTCTTTCAGCCAGTTGATCTTCTAGTTCACCTTTTATCATTATCACAAATTAGTCTTTCAGGAGTATACTAACATATCAGCAGCAGAAGAGGGGTACCATTACAGTTATGTCATGATCTACTGCATTGCTCTTCAATTATGTTAAACCAAGAGGGAGCGATGCCCTATAAACACCAGGCTTAAGAATAATACAGGTTCATCATGAACACGCATCAGGGCATGCATAAGGATGGTTCTAACCACTTTCACCAACAATCATCACATTCAACACAGCAATTATTCAAACTTCATATGATCGCCCCAAATTCGATTATGCACTGTAGCAACTGTTGAGTTTGGATGGCAACATCCATTGCAACATAGTTCCTGCAGAATTCCAAGAGCTTATATATACTGATAACTAATTAACTATCTAACACTATATGAACCATTGCATCTCCCTGATCATCTGTAAGTAACTGACAAGAGCTTTTGTTTGAGCAATATATAACCCATTGCGACTTTTTATAGCATTATGTTTCTGTAACAAAAATACTTAGTCACATTTCAGCAGGAACAATGAATCCCCGTAACATCTGACAGTGCCAACTAATGATTCATTCCATTAATTGGAAGCATTTCAGCAAAACACGATAAGGGAAGGTAACAAGCCTAAGTATAGCCACGAACAATTCAACTGCAACAAGCATGGAAGAAATACATTTGAAAAAAACATCCAAATTGTATATGGACGCCACTATGGAAAAAAACAACAAACATTCATGCTATAAATCCTCCAGGGAAACAGGAGCAAAGATACAGTTTTCAATCTGAGGTCCATCCATTTGTGGAGTCCCACACGCCAGCCGTCTTATTGGAAACAGACAGAAAAATCTAGAGTTCCGGGAGACCTGACCGGCGAAATTACTCAGCGTTGGCGTCGCCCACAGCAGCGGTGTCGGCGAACCCCTGCTGCTGGAGGCGCTCGAGGGCCTTCTGGTGCGCCCAGGTCTCGAGGGTGAGGTCGGGCTTGGCGTTGAGGCCGACGCCGAGGATGACGACGGTGAGGAAGGAGGTGACGTAGCAAGGCAGCTCCCAGTCTTCCCACTTCCGCGACTCCCCCGGCGGCGGCGGCGGCCGGTTGAAGAGGTACCCCTTGGGCCGCTCCTCGTGCCCCGGCGTCGTCCAGCGCCCCACGCCGTCCCCTCCCCCTGCGCGCACGCGCGGCGCCGCGCGTAGCCGCGCGCGCAGCATGCCGCCCGCCGCCGCGGCCGTGGAGATCGCCCGCATCGAAGCTCTCCGGTGGGTGCGTCGCCTGCGAGATTGGGTGTTGTGCTGTGGTCTGTGGAGACTGGAGCCGTGGGCTTCGGGAAGTACATTAGGCTTGGTTTGGTCCGACGTGAATTGGTCTGGGGTCTTTACTGGGCCGAGATGGGAAAACGCGAGTGATTTTTACTCGGTCGGGATGGCTCAAGAGAAGATTTTACTCGGCCGGTTGGGAGGTTTGTGACTTGTGGGCGAGTTAATCCATGTGTGCAGTAGCACTGTGGAAATATGGCGTTACTACTTCCAATTTCCAAAGCTGTCCTTTCGTTGAAGATGCTCTGCTTTACGCTGCAAAAATGCCTAGTAATCATCATCCTTATCATATCACCATCCCTATAACAAAAATGAAGGTGGGAAACTCTGGAATTCCTCCTATTGCACGTGGCATTTTTACAAAAAGGTTCTCCGGATTAACGAATTTATATACATACCCTTGATTCTTTCAAAAAAATTCCAAAAAACCCTTTGTTTCTCCGTAATTATATACAAATCTTTGATTTTTTTTATGGAAGCCCTTCCTTTTGCCCAAAGATGGGAAACTGTGACTTCCCTATGCCACATGGTGTTTTTGCAAAAAGATACTTTGAATTTACGAATTTACATGCAGACTCTTATTTCTTTCAAAAAGACCTCTATCACGTCAGTTTTTTTTTGCCAAAAATCCCCTACTCTAAAATTACGTACGGATCTTTGGTTTTGTTTTTGTGGAGCAACTCTTTTGCTCAAAGATGGGAACTCTGGCTCTCCTATGCCACGTGGTGTTTTTACAAAAAGGTCCTCTAAATTTGTGAATTTATGTATACTCTTGGTTCTTTCAAATAGACCTCTATAACCTTAGTTTTTTTGTGAAAAAAACTCTCCGCTCCTCTGAAATTACATACAAGTTCTTATTTTTTCATGGAGGCCCCTCCTTTTGCTCAAAGATGGGGAATTCTGCTTCCCCTATGTCACATGGTGTTTTTGCAAAAAGGTCCTTTGGACTTGTGAATTTACATGCAGGCCCTCGTTTCTTTCAAAAAGATCGTTATCACCTCTGTTTTTTGGCGAAAAAACCCTCTACTTCTCCAGAATTACGTGTAGGTCCTCGATTTTTTGTGGATGTCCCTCCTTTTGCTGGATAACACCCTATAGTTTTCTTGAAATTACAGACAAGTCCTTTTTTGCATAAAAAACTCTTCGCTTTTCTCTAAAAATGAGCACATGTTCTCGCTTTTTAAAAAAACTTCTTAAGACCCCGCTTGTTTCAGCTTTTTTTTCGGATTCAGCTTCTAACTTCAGTTTTTTTCACTATTCAGTAATTCATCTTTTTCTAAATTTTTTAGATTTTTTGGGCTTTTTTGTATTTTTTCTTTTTTTCCCGTGTTCCTTTGCATTGTTCGTGATGGGCTAACATATTTTTTTCTATTTTTATATTTTTTTAAAAATTTAATTATACCCAAAAAGTCAAATTATCTACAGTAAAAAAAGGCAACTACAGTGAAATTTCAGTCAAAAATCAGAAGCCATCGCTAAAACGAACGCCCCCTAAGAATTTTTATCTCTTTTATTTTAGTCCACAAGGTGGCTAGCACGATATGATGCTGTGCTTATACTGCTAGTTGCAAGCAATAGGGGTCCATTGCAAGCATGGGCCATTGCTCAGATCTTCAGCATTGGAGTGTCTAGTAGAGCAGTAGCTGCAGTAGTACCAAACAATAGGCTGTCAGTTGTCCATGTAAGGGGAAGTCCCGTTGTGAATAGCAACTTACTCCTTCATCTGTTTTTTTTACTAGATGCTTTTTTTATTTTTTTATAGTCTTTAAGATACGATTTTGACTACTACTTTTTATAATTTTACATTAAAATATACTAAAATTATAATATTATAAGAGTGTTTTTAACGATAAATTTAATGATATAATTTTTATAGAGTAAATTAAGATAGTTTTAAATCTATTAACAACAGTTAATTTTAGGAAGCCAAATAAAAAAAGAGAAAGAATAGCAATTATCAACGAAAAGCAGTAAAACTGGTACAAATGCAAGCACGGTACCTTCATCCCAGACTCCCGGTCCTGCATCCCACGTCGACAGTCTCCTCAAGTAAAATGGATCTGGTCAGGCTTCATCTGACCGTGTTGAAACATCGATTCCTCGTCGTTGTTGCCGTCTCTGCTGTGTCTGCCGTGGCTAGTACTATTGCTACAGTCTTGTTCATACGTCCGTGGAGCAGGACAGGTGCAGCATTTAACAATGCAGTGAGCGGTTGGACTAATTACTGTGTAGACACTAGGCAGTGTAGTGTTTGCTAAGGAACGAGACAACGGGGCAGGGGAACGAGGAGGGTGGCCAGGACAGGTGAAAGCAATGACAGACGGGACAAAATGCCAATCCGATGACTATCTCCGAGCCAGGCGGTATTGCTACGACGGCCTGCCTCTTCACGCCGGTTTGATCGGTGTCGAGTACGTGGTGCCTAGGCGCCGAGAACGGTCACGCACCATGCCAAAACGCGTGTACGTGGGAGTGGGACTATGGAGATAGGCCTGATTTCGGTTGTGTTTGTATTAGCTCTGTTTCTATTTAGATAAATAAACGCTTCAACATTTTTATAAGTTGTTTTTATCACTTACTATTATTCACCAGCTGTTATTTTGTTTTTCGTATGTGGTAATGTACTTTGTATTTTATTATGCCATAATTTCATAAATCACATCGCGATTTGAATGTTATAGTGTCTTTCGTTGTACCGGCATTTACTCTCTTTCTTACATAATACCTTAAAAAATCAAAAATCATAAGTCAATATGAATCCCTAACTTCTATAAGTTACTTCTATCAACCACTGCTAGTTATAGCCACAACTTTAAAGTTGTAGTAGCACTATAGCAGCTAGCCAAATAAATCACTAGCAAAAAAGTGAAAAATTAAAGAAGAGAAAGGGAAGAAAGAACAAACATTCTCCTCTTCTCCTCACCGCTCTCTCGCTCACACACCAACATCAGAGTACATCAATATTTGGGCCTGTTCTTTTTTGCTACGGCTGATGGCTTTTTGACTGTTTACAACAGAGATTACGGAAAGAGAGATACTCGCTTGCGATTTTTGATAGTACATATATTAGTTTTTTAACGTGTACTACAATTAACTTGTAGATTCTATCTTAAAACAATACTCCGTTTAAAAGTTAATTACTGTAACAAAAACTAAAAATAACTTTTAGAAGCCGCAAAGAACATACCATTTATCTTCTCCTATAGCCCAAGTTAATTAATCAAGCTCGCACCGTAGCACGTACGTTCGCACTCTCATATACGAACACAAAGTTGGTACATCGTACACGGAACTACATCACACCACACCGTAGTAGATCATCGGACGTCGATCAAGTTCCGATCGGACGGCTCACGCTCCCGCTCGTGTGTCACGATCACGTGCACTTGCCGAGCGGGCGGCCGCAGAGGCAGCTGTTGCTGGCGAAGGACTCGGCGTCGAGGTGGTCGAACGGCGGACCGCCCGGGATGGTGCCGCACAGCCGGTTGTGGCTGAGGTCGAGGTGCCCCACGTATGACGCTGAGGTCAGCGACCGCGGCAAGCTGCCGGTGAGCTGGTTCCGGGACAGGTCGAGCACCATGAAGTACGACTGGCTGGTGAACACGTCCGGGATGGGCCCCTCCATGGCGTTCCGGCTCAGGTTCAGGATCCCGAGCCCCTTGTTCTGGAGCAGGCTCGCCGGAATCCGGCCGGAGATCCGATTGCCGCCGAGGTACAGGGAGGTGAGCACCCGACCGGAGCCGAGGGTGTCCGGGATTGCACCGGTGAGCTGGTTCTCGGCGAGGTCGAGGTCGGCGAGCCTGTTCAGGGACCCCACCGACGAGGGGATGGGCCCGGAGAGCTGGTTCCGGCCGAGCAGGGCTTGGCTGAGCATGGCGAGGTTGTCAAAGTCGGGCGGGATCCTGCCGGTGAGCTGATTGTTGGTAAGGTCGAGGTGCTTGAGAGAAGCGAGGGAGGTGATGGAGTAGGGGATGGTGCCGGTGATGACGTTGTCGGCGAGGTTGAGAAAGGTAAGGCGGGAGAGGCTGCCGATGGACGGCGGGATCTCGCCGCTTAGGCGGTTGCCGGGGAGCTCGAGGATGCGGAGGTACGGGAGGGATGTGGCGACGCAGGACGGGATGGACCCGGAGATCTGCTTCCAGTCGGCGACGATGAGGGAGGAGAGGTGATCAAGCAGGCATACAGCGTCGGAGACGTAGCCGGACATGACGCCGGAGGCCGGGCGGCCGGCGGGGGCCATGACGGGGTCCTCGGCCTCGCCGCGGAGGGTGAGGTCAGCGACGCGGCCGGTGGTGGGGTCGCAGCTCACGCCGTACCAGTTGGTGCAGCACTCGGTGCCCGTCCACGACGAGAACACGCCGAGGTGCGGCTCGGACAGCCCCGCGCGGATCGCGAGCAGCGCGTCCCGGTCGGCCGTCGAGCACGCCGCGGTGGCAGCGGCAGTGGAGGCGATCACGGCTAGGGTGGCGAACGCGAGGAGCGGCGTGGCCGGGCTTGGAGCGGGATATGCCATTTTTGCTTTGGCTCGAGTGGACGGACAGTGCCAAGTGGTGAGCTTGCAGAGCTAAGCTTTGAGTAGAGGCTGGCAGTGTTAAAATGACCGTTTTGCCCTTCAGTAAGCGCTTTCGTTATGCATGTTTTTTTTTTGAAACGTTACATGCTCCGATTACTTCTTGTTTGTATTAGATTTTATTTTTATTTAAAAAAGTCAAAAATTAATATAAATATTTGATTTTTTGAATCGATTTATCATTTTTCTTGCTACTGTCTCACTCTAGAGATAAGGTAGAGGTTACAGGTACATCACCCATCCCGCTCTTCTCAATCCCGTCATACGCATGCATATATTCTTTACTTTTTGCTTCACACACCCTCTCTTTCTAAAAGTTGTTTCTTTTAATTATTACTATTTATTTTCAGTTAAAATTATAAGTAAAAAAACTATCAACAAAAGCCAATACAAACGTCCTCTAGCCCGTTCTTTTCAGTTTATGACTTATATCTTATCTTAAATAAACAAATAAAATGGTTTCTTTGTAGTTATTTTGAAATGGCTTATCGAAACAACATTTTCGAATCTGTTTATTGACATTCGATTCATTCACACAAGCGCTCGTGTTAGAGTCAAAAGCTATAAGTCATAAGTTAGCCAGAGGTCCAGTTCTTTTGGGTTGTGTCTAATAGTTTTTAGCTGTAGTTAATGACTTTTAACTATACTTTTTAATGTAACAGTGGACGAGAAAGACACGAACACAGATGACGTATATGTTTGCTTTGCAATGCAATGCATTGCAGAATACACTCATGTGACTCATGCAGAGATCTCTCCTCCAGAGTGCAAATGATGGCGTGATGTGCTCTGGACCTAACCATCGAACATTCAAATCTATCACGCATAATGGCAGGTTAGTCCTTGGCTCTTGACGTCGCACTCAGAGGGTTCTGTCATGGAGTCCGGGACCAGAGAAGCGTCTCTTCGCCAGTTCGCCGTTCCTAGCAGGTTTCTGGACGCATCTACGCGTGCAAAGCAACCGAGTTGGCAGGTTAACAAAAGATCGCGTTGCGATCGACGCTACCTAGGGTAGATTCATAGAGAGACGGTGGGATCGCGATATCGGCATGGGCATGTGCTGCCATTCTCGCCGCTGCGCATGGACCGTTGCATTGCGTCGGAGATGGGCGGCGGGCACGTAACCGTGCACATGGATGGGTTCACCCCGCGTCCCCATGGCTCGCAGCGAGAAGGCAGGCACGAGCAGCTGGCGTTCGGACTCCGGACACATGGTGGGTCTGTCTCCGCGACCCACATGCAGATGCAGGGGGAAGCGGGCGAAACAACGCCATAAGAGCTAGATTACGAGCATAATTAACATGCATTGCTGAACGAACAGAAATCTACATGCATGTCATGTTTGGAGTCCGAGTGGGTCGTTAGGCTGTTTTCTGTATTTGAACCGTGCTCTCTTTTTTTGCTTTCGAACGGACGGGAACTCTGCGTGTTCATTAAAGAGGGGAGTATAGTTTAAAAGTTACTACATCGACCAAGGCGGACCGTGCTCTCCAGGGTGCTAAAGCGTTACAGGTAATAATGATAATCTCATGCATTATCTTCTGAAAAGATAGCTACTCCTCGGTTCCACTATAGGTGAGTTCTTTTATACTATAATTTATATCTAAAATTTTTTAATTCTAGAATATTCGTGAAAATCAGTATATAGAGAAAAATAATCACATACGATTTTGACCGGTACAGCTGGACTCGATACAATTTATACTGCAGCCTACGTATAGACCCACATTGAAAAATAAACCGTTTAATAACTAGTTACTATAGTAGTAAGTTAAAAGGCCAAAGTCTAAATGGTACCGAACCTACCCTATATTTGTGCAGAGTCTACCATACACAGGAATCAAGAAAACATTAAATCTAAAAAAAATACTATGTAACAAGAAATAGTTATACATGCTTGTATTAAATAACATATCACAACCAGCTAATCTCTTCTAAAATATTTAAATAAAGATATGAAGAAAAAATTATAATAATTATTCACTAAATATATTAAAACGGAATCTCCTACCAAGGGCGCAGGTGAAAAGGCCCAATGATGGGTTTGTTCTTTTCAGATTTTTAAAACGGCTTTTGGTTTTTGTTACAGTATCTAACTTTTAAACAGAGTATTTTTTTAAGACGAAGTTTACAAGTTAATTATAGTATATGTTAAAAACCCAACATTTGTACTATCTAAAATTATAAATAAATATCTCTCTTCGTAATCTCTATCGCAAACAACGCCATAAGAGTTAGATTACGAGCATAATTAACATGCATTGTTGAACGAACAGAAATCTACATGTCATGTTTTGAGTCCGAATGGCTCGTTAGGGTGTTTTCTGTATTTGAACCGTGCTCTCTCTTTTTTTTCTTTGAAACGGACGGGAACTCTGCGTGGTCATTAAAGAGGGGAATATAGTTTAAAAGTTACTACATCGACCTAGGCGGACCGTGCTCTCCAGGGTGCTAAAGCGTTACAGGTAATAATGATAATCACATGCATTATCTTCTGAAAAAAATACCTACTCCCTCGGTTCCAATGTAGATAAGTTTTTTTTGGGTCGTAGCTTATAACTAAAATTTTTAAATTCTAGAATAGTCACTAAATAACTGAATAAAAGTAGTATACAGAAAAAATAGTCACATACGATTTTGGCTGGTACAACTGAACTCGATACAATTTATATTATAATCTACGTGTAGACTCTACCTCAAAAATAAACTATTTAAAAGCTAGATATTATAACAGCAAATCAAAAAACCAAAGTCTAAGTGGTGCCGAACCTATCCTATATTTGTCCAGTGTCTACCATACACAGGAACTAAGAAAACATTAAATCTAAAAAATACTATGTAACAAGAAATAATCATATATACTTGTATTAAACAACATATCACAACCAGCTAATCTCTTCTAAAACATTTAAATAAAGATATGAAGAAAAATTATGATAATTATTCACTAAATATCTTAAAACGGACTCTCCTACCAAGGGCGCAGGTGAAAAGGCCCAATGATAATTCACCTGCGATTGATCACGTGGCAGCGACGTGAATGCAGCGGTGGACTGGTCTGGGGGTGATGGGAAACCGGGCACAGCTGGACCCGTGGGCCCCGGCACTCATGTGATGCGCGGGCCCGGAGTTAAGGGTCGGCACCTAATCAATTACGCTAAGTAATCCATGCTGTGCAGACAGGAGGCCGCTGATCCGGAGACGTCCTTGTCCTGACGCGTGCATTCATCCGTAATACCCTAGTATAGGGTCGTCGTGTACCACATGCATTCATGCATTTTCTTGTGTTACCACAGCCTCAGTCTATACATGAAGTATGGGATCCTCTTGGAACTTTGCACAGTACTGTTTTCAGTACTAAGATTTCCGATGCATACCTGTTAAACACAATTTACAATTATGTAATACAAGTCTAGCAGTGGCAAAATCAAGTTAAATTGGCCTCAAATGAAAATAGAGGTTGGACTCAAATGACTAAGCTAAATTGATACAAACATAATTATTTATACTTTAGTTGAGTTGTGCTATTATCAATTAGAAGAGTATTACTTAAATTGCTTGTAAAATAGTTATGCAAAGTTTTTTTCTCTATTATCACAAATCTATAAACAAAAACTATTATACACGTATTGAAGTATCAAGTATACAATTAAATTACCAAGAATATATGGCTATTATATGCTAGATAGTAAAAGAAAAATAATAAAGGAAAATAAGATATCAAGATTTAAGGATATATATATATATATATATATATATATATATATATATATATATATATATATATATATATATATATATATAGTATATGGTATAGCATGGTCTGCACCAGGCACAAAGCAGCAGCCACCAGCTACACGAGCACACGCCAACACCACAAAACCAGTCCAGTGAAGCACCACAGGAGCAGGCACGCGGCAGGCGCTCTGCCCCCTCGACCTCAGCTCTCATCATTTGTCAATTATTACAAATCTATCAACAAATTATAAAATCCATCACTACATAAAATACAACTAAAATAGAATATAAATAATTTGAAACACTGGATTCAGCATGATCAATGATGTAACTTACCTTGCTCTGCATACTGGTGGTTAGAAACGTCGACGAAGTCGTACTCCTCAAAAACGTCGTAGTCTACACGTAAAAGTGGTCAAAATGAAATAAATTAAAATAAAATTAGAAAAATTATAAAATAGGTACTAGAAAATAGATTATGAATTTCAAAATTTGAACCACTTGATTCGGAGTTCGGATGATGGAGAACAAGACATTGGAAGGTTTGCCAAAGGAGAAAATACTGAAAAAATAAAGGAGAGAATAAATTCAGAATATTCCTTTCAGTTGAAAATTTTTAAAAATGAAGCTAACAAGTGGGCATCCATGTAAGTGACTGAGAGAGGGAATCAGAGGGGAAACAGAGCAGGGAGTGGCGACAGCTCTGGGGGTGGCGTCACCGGTGAGGGGCAGCGGGGGTGAACGACAAAACGGGCTGGAGGGATCCCAAGGAGGCAGTGGCGCGAGTGATAGTGCATGACGACAGCGCGGGCGGTACTGCACGACGATGACATGGGCGGTAGTCGAGGCAGTGGCAGTTCTCCGGCAATGGCCGGCAGAGGGTGGCGCGAGCATAGGCGCGAAGTTGGCACGCGGAGTGCTCCTATGCAGCTGGTGGGCTCGAGGGATGGCCAAAGAGGCAGGACAACAGTGGCCAACAACAGAAATGAAGGTGGCGGCTCTTGACATCGAGGTATTAGTCGAATTGAGGCATGGAACAAGTAGAGAAGATGGTGGAGATTTTGTGGGTGCGAGAAATTGGAAAATGGCCCACCAGAGATGACGAATTGATGGTGAGGAGCAAATTCAGCCGATTTTGGGGGAAGCTCGATTTCCAACGATTGCTTGTATGAAAATTAAATTAACTTAGAAGATGTATTTCTTGGATGCTAGAACATAAGATAACACAAATGGTTTCGTCAAAAACACACCGGGAGGGAGGTTAAGTGGTGGAGCACAACAGCGGCACGAGTCGACCGGAGGGGTTGTAGGACTCCTACAGTTTTGCCATTGTAAGGATAAGCTAGAGCCTGATAAAGCTTTCTGTAGCTCCGCCTCTGAAGTCGAGATGCTTCAGCCGGCTGCTGTGGCCTCGGAGGTTTTGATCTGAAATTCGAATGGACCAAAGGTCTGGACAAGTACCATCAAAGAGCATGAATCTACATCTGCGCCCCGTTCCTATCCGTCACTCCACATGTCGATTCCTGAAGCATTTCAGGACAGTGAGTAACATGGGCATGCAAGTTCATTCCGCCTAATCATTGAACAAGGCCCATGTCTACTGAGATGCAACATAGGCAGGCAAGCTTAATACGAAGACGGACTAATGTATTATTGGTACTGACAAGCACCAATTCGACGGCCCATTATAGCTCATACGGGTTAGAAAGTATAGGCCTACTAGGACTTGCCCAATTAAGGGCTCTTTGGGCCATCCGTACCAGTAAAGCCCACGGTTTCCTTCCTTTGTCGTGTTAGTTAGTTCGCGAGTACTCCCGAGTCCGGAGAGCCTCTGAGCTTTCTTCCGCATTGCGCTAATGGCATCCCTTCCCTGGCTGTGATCCCCTCTCCCCCGCTTGCCATTGTTCCGGCCCGAAGTAAAATATGCTTCTAAGCACGCCTCCTTTCACCGCTCTTTCACTTCTCCCCACCATCGAAGAAAGAGGAAGGGAAATCTTATAGACCGGGCGTCTCCGCTCCTCCTCTTGTGGCGTCGGGGAAATTTTGTCGGATCCAAATTTTATTAATCTAGAATTCTCTATGGTTTTATTTTACTATTTTTAAAATCACTAGATAATACTAACAGATACATTATTGTACATCAAATATATATATTATAAAAATGTAAAAATACAATAATAACTTACATGTGGACTGGTCAGACTAAATTCATTAAAAACAGCAGTGAAAATGAAAACTTCACATAGGTGAAACTCAAGACACCCACAGGTAGCTAACTGGAGTTTACAACCTAATTCTTGGAATCATCATCTTTCAGCTCTGTCAACTCTTTTAGATGACCGCAGTGCTTAACTTTATAGTTCTTACTTACTGAATAATAGTAATTGAGTAAGAATAAGTACAAAGATACTCAACAAACCACCACACAAAATATAATAATAATAAATACAAGGCTATCAAATATAGGCTTAAGGTTCTTTTATTTGGTAAAGTCATCATTTTGAAAGTTACAATAAATAAGATATTCCCTAAGACTTAGCAATTTTAACTACACTAGATTTTTTTAAATTATTTGAGAGAATGCAATAATAATAGTAGTGCAGATTACATCCACCAGTTACAGCGCATAGTTAATGCTACCGTATGCTAATTTTGTTATCAGGGCTACATCCACCTATTATAATCATTAGGTTACATCCGCTTAGGAAAAATCAATTCAGGGCTACATCCACTTGACGAGTTTTTATCCCACTCACAAAGTTTTAGAAATAAATACCAACCTGAGTAAGTTCCCATGCTTACCCATGACCGTGGGCACGGCTGTCCGAACAGTTTTCACTCTACAGAGGTCGTACATTTTATCTATATGAGATAATCAACTTGTTATGTTTCACATATTTTCTTGGATATGTGTTTCACATATTTTCTTAGATATGTGAATCAAGAATATCACCACAAGGTCTTTATAATGCATATCTCCAGCGAGGCCACATCCACTAAGGTTTCATCTGCTGTGAGGTTATGTCCACCCGCTCTAGAAGACCCCTCATGCGCCATCACGTCAAGGGACTCCACTTACTCACTTGACCGTGTGCCACCAGATGGTGCAACTCACACTGAGTCGATGCAAGTTAGTTGCACAGGTTGTACATATATATATATATATATATGTATATATATATATATATATATATATGTATATGTATATATGTATATATATATGTATATGTATATATGTATATATATATGTATATGTATATATATATATATATGTATATGTATATATATGTATATATATATGTATATGTATATATATATATGTATGTATATATATGTATGTATATATATATATATGTATGTATATATATATATATGTATGTATATATATATATATGTATGTATATATATATATATATATATATATATATATATATATATATTTGTGGTTGCACTGTTTTATATTAAGAAGTCATCATATGATTCAATCCTTAAAGTTATCTCGACAGAGCTACCATAAACCACACATTCTCATACGACATCTGACCAACACCTTTGACCATCCGTTTAGATATGAAAAACAAGTTTTTGGGTTTCGGAGAGCATAAAATAATCAAAGATCAACATATCAGTCACTTCCCACTAGTGGCTACCCAAATCCAATTTCATGTTTGAAGTGGTGTCAGGGCAAGACTCAGCATAGTGCTTAGATACGGACTTATATCTAGTATGTTTACTATTAATTCTAATGTGACAAGGGTTTGAAGTGAAGTATAAGTAAGCAATTATCCATAGGGAGTTAACTAAGGACTAGTATGAATATAACTTGTGTAACAAGTAAAGCATTCAATTTGATACTTTTAATTAAAATAATTTGCATTCAAAACATAGGTATGATATAATCAAAATAATTACTTGCCTCGCTCAATTTACCACGACCTTGATCTTACTCAAAGCATTCTTAGTCAATGGTCTTGAATTCTTGGATTGTAAGATGGCTAGACATAGCCGATTGTGGGATATCAAGGCCTCACCTTTAATTTAATGACTTCTTTTATTATTTTATATTTATTAAGAAAGTTATATGAGTTAGGTTAAACCTAGGGTAGATATGAGAGTCTACCTAAGGTATTGGGTATTATTTGTTGAGTGCTAACATTTAGAGATTTGGGTGTGGGTTCAACAAGCAAAGTGTATAATTTCAATTTGTCGAGTTAAACTTAGAGTTCATATTTTACCAAAGTTCTTTCTAAAAGTTGTGCCTTAAATTGTTGGTATATTAATTATTCTTAATTACCACTGGTGATTTAAATACAGAGATAAAGATAGGGCGGTTATTATTTAGACAAGACTATATTTTTAACAAGACTTCTAATTTAGATTTGTATTTTTATTTTGATGGCAAAGACATATTGGTTCATTACCTTTTCTTTAACTTAATTGTCATTTACACACAGTTATAAATATATCAATAATATCTTTGATTAGCTCTTGGATTTGAGATAAATATTAAACTCCCTAATTATGTTTGAGAAATTCTTAATCATATACAATGTATTCTTTAATTTAAATCTCAGTATTTCTAGATAAATATTAGAGACTTAAAATTTAAATGATTTACCTTAATTATTTAAGCATTATTTGAAAAAGGGGCCTCGTGACTTTTATGATATGCAAATAATATTTATCACTTTTACATGGCTTAATTTTACACTAATTATTTTTATATGATAACTAATTTGCTAATCCTTGTTAATATGCAATTTGATCAAGATTAGAGCTTTATCTTGCATGGTTCTTTATTCTAATGTCATAATTTCAACTTTATTCTTATTTTTTGTTTATAAAAAATATTTTAACAAATTTCTTATTTGAATATCTCTAAAACATGGGAGTCAAATTTGATCACATGTGATTTGGTCACATGTATTGGCTGCCATATATTGAGTTGGGCCCACAAGTCATGTTCAGAAGTGAGGGACAGAGAGGCGGCCAACATGCGGCTGGTGCACGAACAGCGGGGAGGACACAGTCGACGCACGAACACGGTGGCGAGCTCGAGTGAGGAGGGAAAGAGGAACAATGGAGGGGTTGTAAGTTCAGGCTCCATTAAATTAATTTTGATGATAATGAAAAATACAATTATGATACTAATATATTTATTAGTTATGATATCATCTAGTCTTATTTGGAGGTAATAAATGACAAATACTATTGTGAGATAAATATGTTTGATTGATTATGATATCTTAAGTCTCACTTGGATGAAAAGGTCAAATCGCAGAGGTATGCATTTGACACTCACACGCTTATATCTTATTGCATTCCTTAGATCCAAAATATAGACTGAACTTCACCAAATAGTCTAACTTGAATATGTGCATATGCTTTGACAATACATTATGTGCATACGCTTATGTTGAGATTACCATGAATTACCAAAATGGAAATAATGCAGAATCTAGTCCCTCCATTATGTATTAATTGTGATTTTTTGGTAATTAATGTCAATAGATTTATGCACTAACATTTTTCATGAGTTGAATAAATAGATTATATTTCACAAATGAGGATGACTTGGGATGACATCATGTGTTGAAAATTATCAAGTCAAGATGCGGAATAAAAGATGGCTTCATGACTTGAAGACCATCAAGAAAAGAGTGCATCATGAGTTGATGCATGTCCAATAGGAAACGATCATGTGTTGGTCATCAAGTCAAAAGAAGAATGCATCATGGGTTAATGCATAACAAGATAAGGATCTAAACTTGAAGTAAAGATGTGCGTCATCAAGCTTCAAGAAGATGGTAAGGCAAAGGTATGATTAGTTAGAGCTAAGGATGTGTTCTTAGTTTTTTACCGGTCTTGGTATTTGGTTAAAAGGCCGGATTACTAGTATAGGTTGTCATACTGTTAAGATGGGACATGTCTAGTTACTTGAGTTTTATTATGTGTTGATAGTTCAATTTCACTTGCTCTAGCTCTCTATAGTATAATGTGTATATTTGAGAATGTATTTTGTAAATAGTTGTGGCTCATATGTTAAATCATTGTAACATGGGACTATACATTATGAATGTATTTTGCAAATAGTTATGGCTCATGTGTTGAATCCTTGTAACATGGGACTATACAATGCAAATGTGTTTTGCAAGTATTTGAAGTCCATATTTTCTACTCCTTGTGGTATAAGACTTATATTTGCAAATATATTTTGCAAATGGTTAAAACTCGTACAATCTTTGTAGCATGTGATTTAGGTTTACGAATATATTTTACAAACGTGTTAAGTACATATACATATACCTTATATCATGATTCCAAAAGTGTGTAAATGTGTTTCGCAACTTATTGGGAATCATGATTGATCCTTGTGTGCATGATACTATAATTTCCAAACGTGCTTTGCAAGATTTATTTAAATAATACACTTGTCAGAAAAAACGGAACCACCGTCTATCGACATGTGTTACGCGGTAGATCGACTGTCGGATCTACCAGCCCTGTGTGAGTGGTATGAACGGCTTACGGTAGTACCGACTCTGTGTGAGTGGACCCCCTGGCGTAGAAGTACCGGCTTATGTAGTGGTACGTTTTGTTAGAGAGACACCTTTGTGGATGTCTTCTCCTCCATGGGAAAATGGTAGTTCTGCAGGTGTCGAGCGGTACTACTAAATTTTAGTAGTACCGAACTTTGTGTGGCAAAACTACCGATTTTTGCTGATAATAGCTAGTTTTCTGACCGTTGCAAGGGGAGCAGCAGCTCTGGTTTTATAACGGCAGAACTATCCGGAATCCTGATTTTCAGGGGTTTTGCTTCTAACATGTAGTTTCTGTGGTGTGGGTATATATACCCCCTAGTGGCCGGTTGGGTAGAACTTTTGGTACTCCATTTTATTATTTTGAGCTAGTGTGAAGTCCTTCTTTCAATTGTGCATGTGTTGCATCTTATGAGGAAGGAGAAGACTCTAAATTGCATGTATTGCATCTAGAGGTAGATTGAGTATCCACTTAAGCTCGTGCATTCATTGCACGTGGTGAGAGTCAAGCAAGGGAATTGACTTATTATTCTTCAATTTTACTGACTCCTAAACAACGTTAGAGGCATCGTGCGCGGTGATATTCTCAAAGAAGGTTGTGAGAAGACCCGACGAAATTATGAAGGTTGAAGCTCACCTACCCGGAGCGGAAAAGAGTTACCATTAGTGCATTTGAGGTGGAGGGCTCAATTCGTGAAGTCGATCTAATTCATTTGGGATTACCTCAAATGGACTAAGGAAGACCGGCAAGTCTCTGAAAACCACGGTAAAAAGAAACCATGCCAATTGCGGTTTATTTTCTTGTGCTTAATTTACATTTATAGAATTAAATTAATTGCTTGTTATCTTAGGATTGCAAACTTTGACATAGATTTAGTTTGTTGGTGTATTTAGGTGAAGCTAGTTAATTTAGCTGATATTTATGCTAAACCAATTTGAGTTAAGCTTCCGCATTATATACTTGGTTTTAGCCGAATAGAGAAATAATAATTGGAAGAGAATTTTTTAAGACCATCTATTTACCTTCTCTAGTCGACCTCCTCGATCCTATAGGGGTGCAACATGGTTTAAATAGCTAAGGGCAGAGAGTGGGAGGTGGCTTCGAGCTGCTGCTCAACAGGGGAGGGCAGTGCACAGCACTGGAGTGCAACATGGCTGTGGAGACGATGGAGGTGCAATTGGGTCACGGCGGAGGTGATTGTGGCATTTATGGCCACAAGGAAGGAGACAACCATTGGACACTTTGATGGCATGTGTGGAGGCTACGGAGGGGGAGGTCGGCGCACGACGCGGCATAGGAGAGGACAGCGGAGCTGGCATGTGGCACGGAGGTGAATAAAGGTGTGCAGGGGATGCGTTAGAGGTAATGGACGACCGAGAAATGTGGGCATGCGATGTGGCACTGCTTGGGCGTGACGCGGAAGCGACGTGCGTACGGAGAGTGGAGGGAGGAGGGCAAGGATGAGGGAAGGGAGGCGTAGCACGGGGCTAGCACGACGAGGGTGGCATGCACTGTGAAAGCACAGTGGTGAGTAGCAATAGATGTGATGAGGACATCCCCACTATATACACAACTTTCATATCTAATATGCATGAGAATGTTCACGAAGCCGAACCTATGATACAAGGACTAATGACTTGAGCGCGAGCGTGTCAACTTAACTATCAGGTGAACGCGTTCCTAACTTTGCATACAAATGTTTTAAAGAATGGAATACTATTTAATCTTGTAATGATTTAATTGTCCTTAGAAACCATGAAGAAGTACCACACGAGCCCAAATATATAAGTGAAACCGTCAAGCGCAAACCAAGTCCTGCTCACGAGTTTGACTCATATTCGGTCCTCATGACAGCATCTACTTCAAACGGCTATAACTTTTGATCTAGGAGGAATCTCGGGGCCCATGAGTACTTGTTGGAAAGATTTTGAAGTCTACTTTCAAATGGATCTAGCCCTACATCCAAATTTCTTTTGTGCGCACTGCAATTCCCAAAACAATCCGACACTGACTTAGCCTAACAAGATCAACTTTAAATGCTCATAGATTTCGCATCAAGAGTCCATTTAGAATATGTGAGTACAGCATTGAAAGCTTATCTCGTCCTCTTTTCAACGAATCTGGCCCTATCCCAAAATTCCTTTTGTGCGCGACAAAATCATCAAAACAATCATTGATTTTAGAAACAGAGATTGAATCCAATAGGATATGGTTACTTTCCATATATTGAAATCTTTCCATATGCAAGGGCCTGCTTGGTCCTATAAATAGAGGCTCCATTGACCACGTAACACAGACCACCTTTGAGAATAAATCTACTATTGTTCGTGTTTGAGTTTCGTAAGGAATTAGAGAGTTTTTTCAATCAAGATCGTTCAGCTTTTTCGTTGGGAATTGGATGCACGATAAATCTTCTTTTGGTGGTCGGCGAAATCGACGCGAATGTGATTTGGTGGATTAAAGAGTGTTCATTCATTGCACTAACATTGGAGGATCACTACGATTCATCAAAACTCCCGCGAGTATCCATCCTACGTCAGAAGATCGGGCGACTCCGTATCAAGATGTGGGCTCGACAGAGGGGGGTCGGGAACACGCGCAACGTGACACACATTGGCATGGTGCGAGCACGTTGAGGCCGGGGCGGCACGGGCCGTTCTAGGTCAGGGCGTGGGCCAATTGGGCCAGGGCAAGGCCACTAGGCCAGATGGAAGGTAGGGGTGAGCTGAGCTTGGCCCAAGAAAAGTTTGGGAAATTTAAAATTTTAAAATTTGGTTGAAATTTGAGATGAAGTTTTGAATTGAAAAAGAATTTGCATTCAAAATTTTAATTTCACTCGAGCACATACAAATAATAAAAATGGGATGTTACATTTGTTTTCCTAGATTCCTACAAAATTAGACCATACTTGGTAGTAAAATTTTCTGCAAACTTACAACAAAATTTCTATATTTCGAACAAACCCATAGCCATTCTATTATCCGCTTTTCAATTAGTACCGACATTTAGGTCCGGTTAAATACTTATTGTGTGTCAACAAAAACTAGAAGTAATGCCCCATTACAGATCTCAAGCTACGAACATCTCATATGCTCACTACAGATTTCAAAAGTGCGAAAATATCGCTTTTTTTTATCTGAGACATGTAATGCTAGTCAAACAGGTCACGCACTTCCAACATCATGTGTTGCGCTCGTGCCTCCATTTGAACGAAGAGGCCAAAATCCGCCACGGGCCCATTGCACAGTGTCACAGGTAGTATTACTCATCCGCTCGCTGCAGGCCTGCAGCAGAAGATAGTGTACTTAAATTACATTAATCATGGGGATCAACTACAATCCTTGAGATTTCCCACATGCAAACACGCTTAATTAACTTTAGCAAAGTGGCCTCGAACCATTCACCAGTCCACCTCACCTCCAGCGCAATTCCCCGTGCGCCACTGCGGTCAAATCTTCATCCCGAAAGCACCTCTCGTTTTGTCCCAAAATCACATCAAAACCAGAGGTAGAACGCAAAGCCGACTACCCTCGCGGTGCCCGTTGCCGTCATTTCGCGCCAAAGGCTCCGCTTAATTGGGCTTCAGCCTTCTTAATTTTTTTTCTAGTTTTTTAACCTTTTATGTTATTTTGTCTTTTTTATTTTTTAAATATTTTTTGTATTATTTATAAAGAGGTAATATTTTTTAAATTTAATTATATTAAAAAAATAACACAACTACGATACTAAAAAAGTCATAAACATTAAAAAAAACTAAAAACTTTAACTTTAAGCTAGGTCACTGCCTAAATCTCCCTCCATAAACCCACCCCGTCCTTCGCCATCACTCGACTGTCTTCTCCCTTCTCTGCAAGACTGCAACTTCACATACACATACTCCCAAGAAATGGCAGGATTGTAATTTAGTACTAGCTCCGAGAGAGACCACCGCCTGCCGCAGCTGGCGGCCGCGCGGATCCGCGGTGGCGGTGGTCTTTGCCGCAATGCGGCCGCGGTGGCGCGCACAAACATGGGGCCCGGCCGTTAGCGGTTCGCGAAGAGAGATGCCGGAGCTGTCCTGGTGGACCTCGATCCCGAGGTAGAAGGAGAGGGGCCCGAGGTCGCTCATCTGGAAGGTGGCCTTCATCTCCGCCTTAAAAGCCTCGATCTCCTCTTTCTTGGTACCGGTGATCACAAGGTCGTCGACGACGCGCCTATCGCCAGGCATTGCCTCCTTGCCCCGCCGGTGACCGCGGCCTCGTGAGCGCTCTGCTGAAATCCCATTTGCTTGAGGGTGGAGTCCACTTGGCGTTCCAAGCTCGCGGTGCCCGCCGCAAGCCGTAGAGGGCCTTGCGCAGCGAGGACCTTGCTCTCCTTGCCGGGATGATGAATCCCGCCGTGGCGGACGAGACCTCCTCCTTCAAGTCGCCGTTGAGGAAAGCGGACTTGACGCCCATGTGATGGACGCACCACCCTCCCGGGCCGCGAGGGCAGGAGGAGACGCACGGACTCCATCCGTGCAACAGCGCGAAGGCATCGCCGGTCGACTCCTTCGCGAACAAAGCCACGTGCCACGAGACGCGCCTTGTGCTTGATCACCTCTCACCTCGTCTTTCTTGAGCTTGAAGACCCACTTGAGAGAGATGGCGTGGTGGCCGGAAGATCACCAGCTCCCATGTCTTGTTTCGCCGACGGCGTCCATCTCCTCCTCGCATCGCGCACGCCATGCCGCGTCTCTCTCGCCTCGGCGAATGAACGAGGCTCGCCGTCGCCCCGCGCGAGGTGCGGCTCGCCTCGGTCGCGCCGCGCCAGCCCGAGGACCGGACCGCCGCGCCGAGGAGGTCGCCCACGGTGCGGTAGCGCAGGCTCGCCGCCGTGGTAGGCGTCGTCGATCCTCATCGTTGGACAGCGGAGTGGCAAACTCCACCGTCGCGCTGCTCGTCGTGGGCGGCCGCCGCCGCCGCGCACTGTGGGACTAGGCGCCGGTGTAGGAGAGCGAGGCGTGACCAACGGTCTTGGCGGTGGACTCGCCGAGCTCGTGGGCTTGCCGAGTGGTGGCGGTGGTGAAGGGCTCGCGAGGTGGTGGCGAACGAGGTGGTGGGGTAGGCGAGCTCGGTGAAGACGAGCCGCCGCTCCCGCCTCCTCGGCGGACGTGAGTCAACGGCGAAATCGCCGGTCGTCGAGTCGAGCCGTCATCCACCATCTTGCCCCACGCCCGCCTCGCCTTCGTCGAACACGACGCCACGCGTGATGCGCACGCGCGCGTGTCGCAGGTCGAGGACGCGGTAGGCCTTGGTGCCCTCCGCGTGGCCGGCGAAGACCGGCGTGCTCGGCCGCCGAGCTTGCCGACGTGGTTGAGCTCCTTGACGGCGGCGCACCAAGACACGGAGGTGGCTCACCGCGGGCTTGCGCCGTGCCGTGCCTCGTATGGCGCCTTGCCGCCGAGGGCCTTGGTGGGGAGCGGTTGAGCAAGTGGACGGCGGTCATCACCGCCACCCCGAGAGAATGCCGCATCCTCTCTCGCTGAGGAGGCGCGGGCGTGGCAACCACCGTCCGGTTGCGGCGCCGACGACGCCGCTCACGCGGGGTGTACGGCGCGAGAAGTGACGATGGATCCTCGTCGGCGCGGTACGCCGCGAACTCGGCCGCCGTGAACTCACCGCCGTTGTCCGTGCGTAGGACCCGAAGCTTGCGGCCGCACTCCGCCTCCGCAGCAGCTTGAAGGCACTTGATGGCGTCCGCCGCGGCTGCCTTGACGTCGAGCAGGACAGCCCACATGTAGCGGGACACGTCGTCGACGAGGAGGAGGAAGTAGCGCCGGCCTCCAGGTGTAGCCGGTGTCACGGGGCCACAGAGGTCACCGTGTACGAGCTCCAGCTTCTCCTTGGCGCGGAAGCTCGCCTGGCGAGGAAAGGGGAGCCGCCGCAGCTTGGTGAGGACGCAGGTGTCGCAGAACTGCTCCACGTGGTCGACGTGCTGCATGCCCCGCACCATCTCCTTGCTGCCGAGCTGCCGCAGGGCCTCAAAGTTGAGGTGCCCGAAGCGCTCGTGCTACCTCCAAGCGTCGTCGTCGCGGCGGGCTGCAAGACACAGAGGTTGTGCCACCTGCGCGTGAAGGACGTAGAGGCGGTTGCTCCTGTTGACCTTGACGAGGAGCCGGCGGCGATGATCCCAGATGCGCAACACCCCGTGCTCGATCTCCACGCGCGATCCGTTCTCATCCAGCTGTCCCAAGCTGATGATGGAGTTCCTCAACACGGGGATGTAGTAGACACCGGTGAGCAGCCGGTGCTCGCCAGTCTTGGCGACGAAGACGACAGAGCCGACGCCCTTGATCTCCACGGCGGAGGCGTCGCCGAACTTGACGGTGCCTCGAACGCCTGAGTTGAGCTCGGAGAAGTACTCCGCCGCCCGGTCATGTGGTGGGTGGCGCCGTGTCGAGGCACCACCGTCGGTCTTGTCGTTGCCGAATCGCGCCCGAGGGCGTGTGCTTTGGCTCGCCAAGGTGGAGGAGAGTCGCCGCGGCGGTGCCGCCGAGGTAGTTCCATGCTCGTATGAGCAATGAACGAGCCGCTGCTCCTCCTCCTCCGCCGCGCGGCGTGGCCGGCGCGTCGTGGTCGCCGACAATCCTTGGCCCAATGACCGAGCTTGCCGCAGCTTGTAGCAAGCGAAGTCTCGTGCCGCCTTTGCTTGCCGCCGCCGCCGCCGGGCGCCTCACGGTCATTACGCTCGGACGCCTCGCGCCGCTCGGCGTCTTTGCGCGCTTGCCGCGCTTGCCACGCATGCGTCGCCGTCGTGAAGAAGGCTCCCCTTCTTCTGTCACCTTGGCCGCAGCACCACCGCTCCCGAGTGAGGAGGAGCTTCCGCCAATGGTGACAGTCCCGAGAGGCGCTGTGGCTCATCGCTGTCAACGACCTTGAGGCGACCCAACGCCTCCTCGATCGTCATCGTGGAGAGGTCCAGCAGAGACTCGATCGAGCGAGCCATCTGCTTGTACTTCTCGGGGACGCAGCGGAAGAGCTTTTCCACAGCTCTCTCCTCGCCGTAGGTGTCGCCGCCGAACGCACCAACTTCGCAATGAGTGTTGAGACGGAGAGCAAAGTCATCAATGTCCTCACCTGGCTTGAAGGCCAGGTTCTCCCACTCCTTGCGTAGTGCCTGTAATGTAGACTTGCGGGCGCGGTCGCTGCCGATGCGTGCTGCAGCGATGGCGTCCCAAGCCTCCTTGGCAGTCCGCTTGTTGGTAAGCGAGAACTGCATCTCGGGCGGGACTGCAGCGATGAGAGCATTCGCGCCGCCGATCCTGGTCGTAGTCGACGTCGCCGTACCGGACTGCATCCCACATATGCCGCACCTGGAGCTTTACCCTCATCACCGCAGCCCACTCGACGTAGTTGGTCTTGGTGAGTGTGGGCCACCCGCCGCCGGGGCCGACGTCCCTGACGACAGCCTGGTACTCGTGGTGCCCACGGTACCGAACCGGGGAGAGAGAGCCGCGTCGCCTGTGAGGGCCGCGCTCTCCGTCGACCCGTACGCCGCCGCCGTGCATGCCTCCTCCAGGAGCGCCGCCGCGCGTCGCGCCGTCTGGCCGCCGCCTCGTGGCGTCGCGGCGCGACGCCATCGCGCCGCTTCGCCCTCGCGCTGCCTCCCTCTCCAGCAGCTCAAGGTCCACGTCGGCGTTGTCATCAGCAGAGACGGAGCTGCTGTTGCTGCTGCGTAGAACCTCGACCTCCGCTGCTGCTGCACGCGCTGCATCTGCCGCCGCCGCTTCGCCTCGCTCGGCTCGCCGCCGCCTCGCGCCGCCGGCCTTGACGCCCTTTCCGCCGCCGCAGCGGCCTGTGTCGCCGCTCGCTCGCGTTCCTCGCGCAGCCGAGCTCGCTTCGCTTGCCGCCGCCGCGTGCTCGAGGCGCATCGAAGGCCGAGATCGCCTCTGCGGACATGGCGCGCCACACGGGATCGCTGCGTGGAGAGAGCTGCCTCTGATGAGCTGCTGCTCGTCTGAACGGGGGAGGAGTGAGCGGAGGCAGCCGGAGCTGCTGCTGCTGCTAGTTGGGGCTGCTGCGAGGCTGGAAGCAACGCTGGAGAAGGGATTGAGCAAGAGATGCTCAGGCTACAGGATAACCTCGCTCTGATACCACTTGTTAGGCGGTCGAATCTTGCTCTTGGTGTTAGCAAGATCCTTACTCTCATCGAGAGGATGACACTTGGAGATGGGGCAATTTTCTTGTTTACTTCTCTCACAAAGCCATACCAACCTGAGGGGTTGGGGATACATATTTATAGGCCAAGATGGGCCGAGCATATGCTGTCCTAGAGATGCTAAAGCAAAGATGCTAGTCTAAGATGCTAAAGCAAAAGCACTAAAGCAAAAGCAAAAAGCAAAGATGCTAGTCTAAGATGCTAAAGCAAAAGCTAGTCTAAGATGCTAAAGCAAAAGCAAAAAAAAAAAACAGCAGACACAGCACAGACTTATCCATCACTGGCACTCCTTGCGCTCAAGTTCGCGCTGTCCGACGACCCCTACGGTGCGCTCGCCACATGGAGAGACGCCGACGCTGACCCCTGCGGCTGGTCCGGTGTCACCAGTGCCAACGGTGGAGGAGGCCGGGTCGCCGTCGTCGACCTCACGAACTTCTCGCTCGCGGGCTACCTCCCCTCTGAGCTCTCCCTGCTCTTCGTGCTGGAGACTCTCTCGCTGCCGTACAACTGGATATCCGGCCAGATCCCGGTCACCAGATCCAGTGTAAAACACAATGATTGGACATTTGGAGCAAATGTCAAGTTAGCATAGAACCTCACATTGTAATCATCTCTAATTATGGCATTACGTGCAATAGCAACAGAAACTGCCAATTTAACTCGAGAAATTGAGATGCAAAAGTCTGGTGCATTCACCCCTAAAAGAAGTGGGGAGACAAGATAATAAAATATGCTACTGTTACACACCAGGAAGAACTTTTAAAGATACAAATATACACTACACGCAATCATAAGGGCTCGTCCAAGCTACCAACCACTAGGCATTGCAACGTTACAAGCGGCTGCGGCTTCTGGCTTCCGCCTACGTGGTCTATGTGAAGTTGAAAGCCGGTTAGAGTGGAGCGGCTTTAGTTATGACTGCGTATAAGCCACCTTGGGCCGAATGGATAAAGACGCACCGACGGCTTCCTCTACACTCTCACTCGTTAATTTTCCCATCCCTCCCTCTAGCTCTTCTACTCGCTCTCACCCCACCCTCTTCATCCACAATCGCCAGAGCCGTTCACTGCCTCCCCCTAGGCCCTTCCTGCCCATGGGCATAGGGACCACCACTTCGGATCTACGAGAACTCTCCTCACCAACTGCATTTACACCTCCTTTGCTCTGCAGCTATCCCTAATCCAGTGTCGACCCTGGCCTCGTTGTCTTCGGCTTGTCAGTGTCCATTAGATCTAGAGCCTATAAGGTCAGCCCGAGCTGCTGCACCTGTTTGTGGTCTACGATATCACGAGTTTCCAGTCCGTCATCTGCACCTCCTCCTTAGGTTGGGCACGAAGTACAGAGCGAGCACCAGCTATAGCACTGAGGTATGGCTGGTTCACTACTAGTGTTATTTGCCCCATTTTGTACTCCCTTGCTTTTTGTGTTTGTTGGAGTTGGTCTAGCTTCCGATTTGTTGAGCTTCAATGTTTGTATCCACATATGCATGGCCTTTGTCTATGCATTTGTTTGTCGCACTTGCTTCTCCCACCTCGGCCGTGGGTGCAGATGGACAAGGGCTTGACATCCTGGAGCGCTGAGCCTACACATGTTTTCTTGGAGATTTGCGCCGAGGAAGTCGTAGCTCACAACCGGCCCTTTGCATGTTTCAATAGGCAAGGATGCGCAAACCGTTGCCGCAAATTCAAAGAGCGCACAGCTGGGCTTACTTGTGCAAGCAAATGAAGAATAAGTGGGAGAGCCTCAAACGGTATTGTGCCGCCTGGAAAACCTTTAAGCAGTGCACCTCGAGCCTTAACATCAACCCAGAGACCAACTCCATTGCCGCTGATGACGTGTGGTAGACACTGGCTGTTGCGGTTAGTATGCTGTGAGATGTCGTAATATTGGTTCAATTCATTCTGTCCACACCATGCCTAATTGATCGATTGTGATTTCGGTTGTTTTTGCAAGGAAAGGCCAGGGTGATGAAGTTCAAAAATGCCTCCCCCCACATGAGGAACTGATGGAGGTCGTCTTCGGTGACGTGACCATCATGAGTGAGTACGCATTCGTGTTAGGTCTGACACGCTGGACTCCGACCACGAGGAAGACAACACCAACCCTGCCACCCCTGTGGAGACTGGTGGTAGCGCTAGACCGTCTGACACATCCCATGGGAAGAGGCCTCACTCGGCACCCACCCCTCCTAGTGACACACCCTACATGAAGCGCATCGACTACGACACCGAGCTAAAGCGCCTGGTCGACCTCTATGAGAAGACACACACCACTACCACTCGACTATTGAGTGTGAGCGAAACGTCCTCTATGTGTGACACAATGAGGGAAGAGTTCATGTCGCTAATGAGTCTGGTTGAGGAGTCTGGGGCCAGTGAAACGAGTGACAAGTACTGCTATGCCACACAACTCTTCATGAAGGCAGAATGTCGCACTAGTATTCTCGCCATGCAAACAAATGAGGGCTAGCTCTACTGGCTCAAGAGGACATGGGAAAGGATGAAGGACCATTCGTGAGCATTGTTGCCTATGTTTTCCCCCAACATGTTGTAGTAGCAATTTTCGTTGGGTTCGGTTTGTTAGCATTTGCTGCAACTTAGTTTTGTTGTTCGGCTATTGTAGTGTTGTGTGTTTCGATTTTTCGCATGAACTATGCATTTCGTTCGGCTCTATGGTTAGTATTTGCAAGAACTCCCTATGTTATGTGTGCTCGGGTATGTTGTTAGCATGTAGTGTTGTGTGTGTTCAATTCTGTTGTGTGTGTAATGCTGCTTGGTTGGCAATAACTACTTGTGTGCATTCAGGAACCAGTGAATTCATAACTTACCATGTTCTTTTTTGTTCATCTGCCATTTGTGGAGCATGGTGTTGTGTAAATGCGAGTACTGAGCGACCAATGGTTTGTTGTTTGCTCATATTTTTGTGTAGTGATGAGTGGGACGGGCATGCAGCTGGCGAGAGGCTGACATGGAGTTGAGCCTTCCACTGGCTCCATCGCCTTGCTGGCCTTCACCATGTTCAACTACCAAGATGGCAAAGTGAGTTCGCAGTCTAGGCCACCCCTGAGATCTCCAATGATGACTGACATTCAATGGGTTGAGTTGCAATTGGCTAGTGATCAGAGGTGCTACGGCATGTTTAGGATGCACCCGCTAGTATTCCATAGCCTGCACGACACTCTAGTAACAAACTGTGGCCTGCAGTCCTCACTAGAAGTTTGCTCAAGAGAAGCACTCATCATGTTCTTGTGGAAGTGTGGAGTGCCATAGTCCAATAGACAGGCCGTAAACCAATTCGGGCATTCCAGGGGTATGATAAACAGGAAATTCAATGAGGTGTTAAAGTGCGTGTACAGATTAACAGGTGCCATCATAGAACTGGCTGATCCTACTTTTCAGAGTCTACATCCAAGGCTACTTCAGCGAGGATTCTCTTTGCACTTCGTGAACTGCATAGGCACGATTGATGGGACACATGTCCAAGTCATGGTTCCAAATGCCGAGCGCGCTCGGTATTTCAATAAGCACGGGTACATTAGTCAAAATGTGCCCGTGGTCTATGATTCGATGGTAGGTTTGTTTTGGTGTGCACAGGATGACCTAGCTTAGTGCATGACATGCACGTACTGCAGGAGACAATGGCCAAATACTAAGAACGGTTCCCGCATCCACCAGAAGGTAATATGTTCACACATAATTCAATTGTATAATGCATTGTTGTAGGTATGACTAACGGATATTTATGTTTCATACATGGTAACAATGTAAGCAAGTACTACCTCATAGACTCTGGATACCCAAACAGGTTAGGTACCTAGCTCCATATCGCAACAAAAATAGTACTCAACTGTCCGGGATGCAAGAGGTGTTCAACTTTCATCACTCGTCCTTGCGGAACATTGTCGAGCGTGCATTTGGTATGTGCAAGATGAAAATGGCGTGTACTCGACAACGTTCCTAGCTACCACCCACATATGCAGAAAGTGATAATTGCTACAACGATGGCATTGCATAACTTCCTTTTGGACTATGAATTGGTTGAGAAAGATTTTGTAAAATCTAGAAGGGTAGCACAACAACCCTTCGGGTGTGGCTAGGGCGTTGTACCGTTTGTTCCACAGGGCACAGAGTTCGTACTAGTGGATATGACACTTGATTGGATAGCAATGTTGTTGGTGACAATAACTAGGTTTTGCAGTGACAATGGAAAATACCCGTGTATGTATGATATAGGTGTCCTCGTGGTGCATGTGATGTTTGTAATTAACTCGTACTCATTTATTGATACATGAAAACAGATACATGTAGCCTACTAGGATGTGTCATAAACAACGCTCAAAAAAATAGTTCAGCCAAATGCCATTAAACCATAAGTCGAATTAAACACCTCAATTTAAGTTTCAACTTCTTTTAGTCACACAGTAACATTTCATCCACAAGTCAACAGACAGAAACTTATAGATTCTCTCAAACAAGCAAACAAAATGATTTTTCTGTCGCCGTTTTGAAGTAACTTATGAGGATAATCTTCTTAAAATAGCTTATCGGTATTCAATTTGTTCACACAAATACTCGTATTAGAGTTAAAAACCATAAACTACAGTCATAAATCTTGCAGCCGAAAAGAACCCACCCAAATTGATCGGGGATAATCATCCGGAGCAGCCAATTATTTCATTAAAACTGGACAACCACTGAGAGGGGGACTATTTGACCCGTGAGCAGACAGAAGTTTTAAATAGCAGTAAATTTCATCACCAACCTTCCTCACCATATATAACAAAAACAAAACAACATAGCATCAGCATGCAAATTAACAAACTTATGGTGTGCACAGCTCAGTGTAGAAGTCAGAAGAGGCCTCACATCTTATCATGTCTAATTACCTTCTGACTGCAAATAGTGTAAAACTGATGACACGTTTCTATGATCACACAAGCAGTCCAGTACACATTTTGAATGAGCATGTGAAGAGCACGTCGACACCTAACCGGTTTGGAATTGAATTTGCAAAGAGACTCCGATGGGGTCCTCCTGCTCCCATCAAATCTTTTAAGTCACACCACACAGTAGAAACTCTTGAGGTATTCAATTCGGAAGCAACAGCGTTTCAACTCTATGAATGTATCATCAAATAATTCTCAGATAAGTGTTTTCATGCATAAATATCCTCTGTTGGGAATAGTCCCTGTGCTTCCTCCGGGAGCTCTGGTTGATACTGGAGCTGTTCGTAGTTCAGCTGTCTGGCTGCTTCATATAACGCTATTCCAACGCTGACCGAGAGATTCAGGCACCGGACATAGGTTTCAACCATTGGAATTCGGATTGTTCCACCACCTAGGCCTTCTCTACAGCAGTCGTCGAGGGCGTACTGTGATAATCCTTTTGTTTCAGAGCCGAATACTAGCCAGTCCCCTGGCTTATATGAGAAATCCTAAACCAAAAATGTGAACAATAATCAAACAAATGCAACCATTTAATGAAATAATCTACCATGCACATTTACATTACTTTGCATTCATACATCAACGTGGCAATCTAGATATTCAAGTCAATTTGCTCCAATACAAATTCATGTTTGTGCACATCGGTCATGTAAGAAAATCATCATATATACAAGTTGAGATTTATCCGTTAGCTACAATTCACTATTATCCACACAAAGATGATTAATATCTGAGGATTCACTATAAGCAAATGAAATTGATTAATATATTTACTCACCGAATGGATGTTTGTACCTCTTTTGGTAAATGCCAACAACCTTTTTTCTCCAACCTGGTGTAAAGAAAAACACTAGGTAAAATCTCACATTTATTCAGTAGTTATATTGGTGCAGGAGGATAAAACAGCAGTACCTGCTTCATGAAATAATCTCGGAACTCATCCCAGGAGTCATGAATCTTGACAACAACATATCTTAGTACAAATAGTTAAGACTTGCACTTAAGAAAGGTTGGAAATAGATACGTGAACAAACTGGTTCAAGGATCTGAGCTTTCAAACTTTAGTGCTTTATAAACCATAGAGAGTATCATATAAATGGAATACAACCAACCATAGGATACGGCCAATAATCCAATCCGGCACGCTTCAGTTTTGTGTCATCTACCTTATAACCTAATGGCTGGAAATTTTTCCAAAAATATTATTTCAGTTCACACATAATACCGGAGAATGACAATACAGGAAAAATGACACAGTATTTGATGTTCCATAACTTTTCTCTAGAGGACATAACTATGAGCACTAACCTTACCCCAACAAGATGCAGGCCAACTGCCGACGCTGCACACGTCCTCGCTATTGATCCTGTATTTCCTGGGATCTATGAGGTATAATTACAGTTCAGTGAAACAAGCAACTCAAAATCCCAAATGATCAACTCACTAATTTAACTTGCCAAATGTTCATCACTTCTTAGAACTGAAAATGTTCACTACTTCTCTATTTCCACATAGCAGAAGCACGATGCAGGTAGGATATAATATAGAAATAATTGGTTGTTTACCATCCAAAGAAGGTCACTTCAGCAATATACCATTGAAAAAAATGGGTTCACTTTAAGACCATCAAATTTTTTTGAAGTTAAGCAAAATACCATTCCGTCTCTACTTTCCACCTCTGTTACTTGCTCCCGCGAATAAACCATCTGCTTATCAGCAAAGAGCTCCCCACCCATCCGCCCTCCCCGTTCTCCACCATCCTCCCCCTTCTCCAGCAGTGCCACCACACGCTCGGCCTCCCCCACCCCTCCCCGGCCTCCTCCCCCCCCCCCTTCTCCAGCACTGCCACCCCACTGCCTGGTCTCCCCCTTCACCGGCCTCACCCACCCTGTGACACCTCGATCCATGTGAAATTAGGCTCATTATGACTTATGTGTGTGTGCATATGAGGGTGTGAATTAGTCTCATATTGCTAGTTTAGCATGAGAAGTACCAACATATAACACATAGGCACCATTAGTAATAACCTTCGGTTAACCGTTTTGCGCGAAGCGAGGACGAAAGCGCAAGCAGGTTGTTACATGTGCGTGGCTTATCCATAATTGGGTTAGGCTTAAGCCAGTTTAGACTCTAGGGTGTTACAAATGGTATCAGAACCGACCCTCGCGGTTACACAGGCGCGTACGGGTCAGGGGTATGGGCATATGACACATGGCGTGTGTGGACCTGGAGTGGACACACGGCATGATATATGTATCAGCGCTGGACACATGGACGTGTGCCAAGAGGGGGAGATCCTCGGCGCATGTGAAATTAAACTCATGATGGTCCATGTGTGTGTGCACATGAGAATGTGGATTAGTCTTATATTGCTAGTTTAGCATGACCATTAGTAATAACCTCCGGTTAACCGTTTTGCACGAAACGAGGACGAAAGCGTAAGCAGGTTGTTACGTGTACGTAGCTTATCCTTAATTGGGTTAGGCTTAAGCCTGTTTGGACCCTAGAGTGTTACATACCCCTCCCTCTTCTCTAGCGGCGCCACCACGCAGCCCACCCTCCCCCACCCCTCCCCGCTCCCGCACCTCCACCCCCCTCCCCGGCCTCCCCCTTCTACAGTGTCGCCACCCCACCACCCGGCCTCCCCACCCCTCCCCCTTCTTCAGTGCCGCCACTCGGCCTCCCCTACCCCTCCCCCTTCCCCGGCCTCTCACACCCGTCCCCCCTCCCCCTTCCCCGACCTAGCCCCACCTTGCCTCCGCCACCCATCCCCGGCCTCCCCCACCCCTCCCCCTTCTCAAGCACCGCTCTGGTGGGGTTCTCCACAAAGCACTCGCGTCAAAGCGTGTTCCTGGATGCCTTCCTCCTCCCCCCTCTGTTAATTGGATTTCCGTGGCCAGAGCATGCCAGAACGCCTTTGTCTTCGCCTCTGGTTGAAACTGCGTCGCCGCCGCCGCCATTCCCCCTCTGCTACGTCTCGGTTCGATTCACGCCTCTTGGAGCATCACCACGATATCCCGAAGCTTCCCCAATTGTTGGCCTGGGCTCTCCTTCGCCGGTGCGCCCCCTCCACGACGGCCTTTCGGCGCCACCGTCAGCCCTCGCCACCGGCACACCACGGCAAAGCCGACCACCGCGGTATGTTCCATTGGCCCCTCTCATGCTCATGCTCCCCTCCGTTTCTTCCCCCATCTCTCCAGCTGTCGCTGTGCCTTTTCACCCACGCCGCCGGCCATCCAAGCCGCTGCCCGAGCCGCTTTAGCACCACCTTGGTCAATGCGCCGCCTCCCCTAGCTTCGCTATCCTCCCAGCAGCCCATTTTGATACCCCTTGTCGCCTCTCCAACCGTCGCCTGCCGCCGGCAGGCTCCCCCCCACTCCTCTGTTTTGGTTCTGAATGTTTCGGCATTGTTGTTCTTCATTTGTGTCAGGTGGCACTCAAAATTCTAACGGTAGTTGATGTCCGACCAAACAGAGTGGTATATTGGTGGATTTTGGTATTAAAGTGAACCGGTTTTTTTGGGTGGTATATTTCTAAGGAATTATTCATCATATACCCTCCCCTTAGATTGAAATTCAGGATTTACCCTCTGACCCACGTGTCAGTGACTCATCCTGACCCCACATGTCATTGAGTGGGAAGGGTAAATCCTGAAACTCTCAAATGCGGGGAGGGTATATGATGAAGTTTCCCTATTTCTAAGGTGGACATATTTCGATGGTATATATCCGAATACCTCTATAATATACAACGCCATTTCATAGGAACTAGCAATGCCTACAATTTGGACTCACAACCACCATCAACAATATACACGCCCCAAGCTTATCCATATATCATCAATCGAACACAGAAAAAAAGGCGCAAACCGAGCAGTTACCAGAGGGGAAACCAGCACCACATGGAGCATCCTCTTGGCGAACGCGACCTCCGCGCCGCTCCCCACGGGACCAACCGCAGCTCCGTTGTCACTGGCAGCAACTGCAAACGCGCAAACTGGAAACATCAGAAAGAGGCCGGCCGCAAGCGTACCAAGGAGGAGACGAGCTCGTCACGCACGGGAGCAGAAGGCAGTGGAGGAGGAGACCAGGCGGGCTGGGCGGAGATGCCTGCTGCATGCCGCGGGCGGCAGCCCGCCGCGGTGGCCGCAGCAGTGGCCGAGAGCGCGCAGCCGCAAGCCGACCTCCATTTCGTTCCCCTGGACGGCTGCGGCGGCGGCCTCCCACCGAGCGCTCACTAGTCCGGGATAAGGTCCAAGCGAAACTGTACTGATATTATAGTGGGCCTAAGTGGCCTCTAGTTTGATAGTATTGGGCCTTATTGTCCTCCACTTTGATGGCTAGGCTGGGCTTTAGGCTTTGGTCTTGGATGTCACCGAAATTTCGGCCCAATTAGTGCTAGCTTTGCCAAGCCTTTTTAGTTTTTTTTCTCTCTCTAGCTCATGTGCTGGATGTGACACTTATGCGATGCGACAGTAACAATGATTTACCAATCCAAGGTGCCAATATTATGGCGTGTTCATACGTGATGACAGGAATGCAATCCCTGCCACGACTCACCAAGATCGGCCACACAAATAGTGTCCTTGATGGGTGCCTTCCTCGAAACATCAGAAGCAAAAAAAGAAGCAGCAGCGGCAGCAGCAGCAGCAGAAACGCAATAAAAAGTCCTTGAGCTTTGTCAGGAGTGAGGTGTATCAGCATCTAGGAACAATTAACACTGACATAGCACATGAACTGCCTAAGATGATAACGGAGAGACATATTCGCCTACATTTGTACGACCAGAAACGGTACTCTCGCTACACTAGCCATTAGCACTCTTGAGGAGGAAGAACATCATGGGGCGAGCAGCTGCTATCGTCAGACTTATCCTGTGTACCGCATATGTCATATCGTCAAACATCCCTTCCTTTTCTTGGGCTTTATGACGTGCTGCTCCATTAGTGTGTGTAAATGTTTCTTGGGCTTTATGATGTACCGCATATGTTTGGCCCAGCTCAACTTCTAAAAACGCCAGCGATAGCTTTCTAGCGATTACCTTTTTTACTGTACAATTTTTTGTTTTTTTTTTCTGGTTTGGTTTTTTTGTGTTTTGTTTTTTTTTCGTATTTCTTTACATTGTGTGACGGGCTAACATGTTTTTTCTATTTTTAATTTTTTAAATTTAATTATGCTAAATAAATCAACTCAGTTACAATAAAAAAATCAGTCAGCTACAGTAAAAAAGTTATAAGTCATCGCTATTCTGAACGCTACCAAATTATATCACCAATTAAAGGGGAGGTGCCTCGTAGGACATTTTACTCCAATTTTGTTTATATTTTCTTCTCCTCCATAATCTGGGTCAGTTCAAACTTAGCAGAATACTATAGTAGGGGAACAAGGTTATTACAGGGGTTTTCACTCACACGATCATGCAGACGTGGAGCCACATGGCTCGCAATATCTTGCGCCTGGGGCGAAAAGGACACGACTTTAGCTTGATGGATTCCTTCTGGGCAGAATCGTATTAAAATTCTGATCTCTCTCGTCGGAGAAGATAACAGTAGCTGATCGTGCATCATTATCAAGCATCTGGGGCAAGATACAGGCTGTTTTATATTGCACTGTAGGGTCATTGCAAAGACCAAGGTAATTAGTTTTTTTTTTTGAGAAATAGCCAAGGTAATTAGTAGAGCTTAGGGACCCATGAAAAGGGTTAGGCACAAGTACATGCGATTTCTCAACAACAATGACGATGCCAAAGGTATGGGTCGCCGGTTCTTCGTTCTTTTTAGTACTACGATCGAGACTACCAACCTCGGAACGAACCTATTTTTATACGAAAGTTTGATATATTTTTCCTTCTCGGACGGAATTTGTACTTAGCATTTTGGGTATCTGTACGCTCTTCAAGATAAGGATCCCAGGGTCTTAAAAGATTTAAGATGGTTGAGAGTAAGCGATAATTCTTTGTATTTTTTAAAATTGTGTTTAAAAAATTTACGATCAACTTCGCCAAATCTTTTCTTTCTCATCGTGGTTACTTTAACGTCGTTATTATGGTTCTCTCTACAAGATTCATCTTTTTCGTTCTTAATACTGAGCACGCTTGTACCATATCTCATAAACTCTGATCCGATTCAGAGACTGCTACATATAAGGAGTATCAGGGTGTAACACCTCCCCTCCTATATTTGCTCATAACATTTTACTACTAACTGCAGGTGATGAAAAGGTTTTTGAACTTTCTGCTATGGATTAGCTGGAATGGTAACCAACAATTATTGTAGTAGTGCTAGATAAGTTATTCCACCTTATGGTTTATAACTTCTTTTAAACAAACAAACAGAACGATTTCTCTATCGCTATTTTAAAGCGGTTTATCGAAATAGTTCTTTTAGAAACGATTTATCAGCTTTCGATTTGTTTACATAAAAATTTATATTAGTACTAAAAATTATAAACTATAATCATAAACTATAACCTTCAGCCTAAAAATCAGACCCTAATTAAGCTGTAGTGACAACCCATGATGGGCTCATTTGAGGGGCACCCTACCAAGTCTCATCCTTCAATAATTAACTACGGAGACTGACAGACTGACAGTCCGTAGATCCCACATACCAGTGAGTTTAATATCTTAGGGGGCACTATGGTAACCTCATATTAACGTTCGTTTATAATTTTTTTATTATAACTGATTTATTTTTTACTATATTTGAATTAACTTATTTAGTATAGTTAATTTTTTTAAAAAAATATAAAAATAGAAAAAAAACATGTTAGCCCATCACGAACAATGCAAAAGAATACGGGAAAAAAAGAGAAAAGACAAAAAAGTCCAAAAACTAAAAAAAATTACTGAATAGTTAAAAAAACAGATGCTAGAAGCAGAAACTGGCTTTAAGCCAAAATAAGCACAGCCATATATGATTGTAAGTACTTTTAATTACTAAAATGTAATGAGTTTGATGCAACCGAGCCAACAAGTGCCACTCCAACTTTGTTTTTCAAATTTAACCTTTAAATATCTGTTTTTGTAAATAATAACTACAGTAGCACTATCGCAGAATGTCTGCAAAGCTCCTATAGTTTGATAGATGACTCCCGCACACGTACATTCATGAAGAAAACTAGATTTACAAAAAATAAATGTTCAATAATTAATTTTTTAAAAATAAAGTTGCTAGAGATCTATTTTCGGACTCCACTCGTTTGATGGTAGGGTACCATACAGATAGCCAGGTATGCATGCCTAGATGCAAGCTCCAAGCATGTCTTTGGTCCTCCAGTAGTACCCTCTCCTTTTCTTTCTTTTCCTTGCCGCACATGCGACCCACGTGAGCATCCTTCTTGCTTTACTGATCTCAGGACATTGAAAATCTTGGGAGACCAAGGAGATTGGATCTCCGTGTCCCCATCTCTCATCTCTCTCTCTCTCTCTCTCTCTCTCTCTCTCTCTCTCTCTCTCCATTTCTTCTTGTTGGGTTAGACCGTGCGTGAGCGATGGATGGGAGCTCTGTTCTTGTTAACCTACTAGTGTTTTTTTTTCGGTTTAAGCCATGCTTCAGGAGTGTGTCGTCTTAGTTAAGGACAATCCAGCAAATTTGTCAGTTCAGAGTCATAAACTTTTCCTCTCAAAATAGATCTTTAGATCGCATCTTGCAATCAGTTCTCAGTAAAATAAAGTCTCCATAAAAGTCAAAAAAGAAAGAAAAATACGTGCAAACATTTATGTTAGCATGGAGAAGATTCCATGTACATGAAACATGACCAACTGGCGATCGAGTTAAAGCAGGCATTGACAAGTGAGCTATTACCTTGAAACACTTGTCCCCGAACCCAAGAACAGAAACCCCAGACGCTCACTTGGATCAAAATGGCTGCCACCTGCTCTCTCTCTCTCTCCGTGTCTTCCACATCTGATACATCTCAGGTGTTGGGGGATGGAACAATGCCACCACCCATCATTGGAACAATCGACTTTTGCTGCCTGTTCACTCCATAAATTTTTAGTGGTAGGTTATTATAATGTTACGTTAGTTGAACCGAGAACAATCGAAACATATGTATACACTACTACAGAAAAGCTTATCACAGACGGTTTGAAAATATCACCGCAGACGGTTTCATAAACCGTCTATACTTATAGATAGTAATACCCTAAGGGCATTATAGACGATTTTAAACCGTCTGTGATAACTATTATCGTAGTTGGTTCTTAACTAGAACTGTCTGTGATAACAGTTATCATAGACAGTTTTTACTATGAATTGTCTATGATACTCTATTATCATAACTGTCTTGATTGCGTTTTTATGTTGTCATAAATAGGCTTCCTTCAGTTCATCAATATTCTCTAATTACGCTATAAAACAATGCAATCAGATAATGAAGATGAACTAAAATAGATCTATTTATAAGAACAAGATCATCGTGCAATAAACTTTGGCATCATATCTTTGGTGGCTTGTTTATAGGTCATTGTAGGTGCTGTTGTTTTGTTGCTTTGGTGTATAAAAAGTGACTTTGTCTTTGCAATAAAATATGAATTTCAATAAGGACTGAAATCCTAGTCATTCATCAATCATCACAAGAACTAAGACATCAACAATTAATTTTCACACGCACGAGCATCAAGATTATATTTTCATAATTTCATATCTAAGCATCAAAAAGGAGAGGGGAGGGGATCGGATAGGGCACTGTTGTGTCACGACAATGACACTACACAAGACAATTTTACGATAAAGAGTGCCTTGTGTAGTGAACCGTAGTGTCATAACTGAATGCGGAGGATCTCGGGGAGGTAGTTGGAGTCATTGGGGGAGGTAGCGCTTTGATCAATTTGGGGAGCTAGCTAGCAGCTGGCGACCCTTCGGTTTGGAATATTTGGGGGAGGCGTGTGAGCAACATATATAAGGGCATCTAGATAGTGGAACCGATTAGTAGTTGAAAGGTCGACGCCATTTCAGTTTGAAAGTTTGAATAAAGGGGGTGGAAAAATCGAGCGTGAAAATATTACAGACGTTTTTTTAATACAAACCGTCTGTGATGACTTAATTATCACAAACGGTTTTTAATATAAACTGTCTGTGATATTTGGTAATACACAGACCGTCTTATTAAGAACCGTATGTGATACTTCACAGACTGTTTTCAACATGAGCTATCTGTAATATTATCTTTACTATTATAAAAGAAGCAATTGGTGGTTGGTCCGTCGTCACTCCTCTCCTCTCAGCCCTCCGATCTGATTACGAGATAAAATCCTAACCGTAAAAATTACTCCGCTCCGCTCCCCTCCCCGCGCCCCGCTTTCGCCCGTCCGATCGTCCCAGGGGTAGATCCGGCCGTTCGCTCGCGCTCTCCAAGCCCTAGATCCTCTCCCGGTCCCCTCGCAGCGCAGAGCCCGCCCATCCTCTCGCCCGCCGCCTCGCCTCACCCCGCGCCTCTCCGCTCTCCTTCGCTGGTTTCTTCCTCCCGCGCCGCCGCGCCTCGCCTCCTCCTCCTCGCCTCCCACCGGCCTCCTCCCCTCCGCCTCCCCCACCGGTCTCCTCCCCTACTCCCCAACCCCGCGCCGCCTTTCTCCATCGCTCCTCCGCGCCGCCACCTCGCCTCCTCCTCCGCCCCCCCGGCCTCCTCCCCTACTCCCCCAACCCCTGCGCCGCCACCTCCCCTCTCGTCCCCGCACTGCCGCCTCCTACTCCCCCCCCCTCTCCCTCCTCCGCCGCATCCTCCCTCCCTTCGCGCCGCCACCTCCCCTTCTCCTCGCGCGCCACCTTCCCTCTCGCGCCACCGCCTCCCCCCTTCCCCTCTCGCGCCACCGCCTCCGCTGCCGCCCCCGTCGCCTCACCCGACGCCGCCGGGAAGGGCATCACCAAGACCACCCACTTTTGGGGGCCCATCGCTAACTGGGGCTTCGTCCTTGTGGTACGCCCACTGTCATCTCTCGATTTGTGTATTTGTTCTATCGATATCTTTACTATTATAAAAGAAGCAATTGGTGGTTGGTCCGTCGTCACTCCTCTCCTCTCGACCCTCCGTCCGATTCGAGATAAAATCCTAACCGTAAATTACTCCGCTCCGCTCCTCCCGCGCCCGCTTTCGCCGTCCGATCGTCCCGGGGTAGATCCGGCGTTCGCTCGCGCTCTCAAGCCCTAGATCCTCTCCGGTCCCCTCGCGGTAGAGCCCGCCCATCCTCTCGCCCGCCGCGCCCTCACCTCCGCCTCTCCGCTCTCCTTCGCTGGTTTCTTCCTCCGCCGCGCGCCTCGCCTCCTCCCCTCGCCTCCCCACCGGCCTCCTCCTCCGCCTCCCCACCGGTCTCCTCCCTACTCCCCCACCCCGCGCGCCTTTTCTCCATCGCTCCTCCGCCGCCGCGCCACCTCGCCTCCTCCTCCGCCTCCCCACCGGCCTCCTCCCTACTCCCCAACCCCTGCGCCGCCTCCCCTCTCCGTCCCCGCACCGTCGCCTCCTACTCCCCACCCCTCTCCCTCCTCCGCCGCCGCATCCTCCCTCCTTCGCGCGCCACCTCCCCCCTTCTCCTCTCGCGCCGCCACCTTCCCCTCTCGCGCCACCGCCTCCCCCCTTCCCCTCTCGCGCCACCGCCTCCGCTGCCGCCCCCGTCGCCTCACCCGACGCCGCCGGGAAGGGCATCACCAAGACCACCCACTTTTGGGGACCCATCGCTAACTGGGGCTTCGTCCTTGTGGTACGCCCACTGTCATCTCTCGATTTGTGTATTTGTTCTATCGATATCATAGTATCATATCATGATTCATGAGCATGCTGCGTTGTGCATATCGCAGCTTTGATGCTGGTATAAAACATCGTAATTGTGCAAGTAGTCCAACCAAGCGGTTCTTGGGCTAAGAAGTGCTCATGGGTGATCTGCTCCAAAGTACTGAAAGAAATTTAAGAAATGTTGGTAATTTTCATGTTTAGTTTGTTAGATGGCAAACCTCTTATTTACAATAGCATAGAACTGCTTATTTTGGCATCATCCACTTGCAGCACCATGTGGCTATGATTAGTAAAATATTTCAAAAGAAAGAAATGCATATTCGTAGTAACTTAAGAGTGTTGTCATTCGACAAACAAACATGCATTCTAGATAGACCAATTTTATATGCGATTCTTGGAACATGTATGAGTATATTAGGTCACCGCAACACTTGTATTTTAAAGTAATATAGGGCACTCTGTCTTTTTTCTTTTTACGAGCAACATTCAATTGAAAAACTGAATTCTTCATAAGCATTTGTGATATTGTACAATGTACATTCTTGCTTGCAATGCAAAGGATACATATTCATTGTATTTGGAAAACTTGTTCTTGATGAAATAATGTGGTACTGGTTTCATGGAGCGTATACTTCATTGCTTCTTACACATTAAAGTGTAATAAATTAACATTAATCTCTAGGAAAGATAACCATCTTGATCTACTCACTAATGGGTTGTTTCTAAGGATTTCTCACTAATGATCAACATGCATCAATGGAGTCGAAGTTATTTTGCCAAGTCGTGTTGAACCATGATAATCGCTTGACATTCATAAGGATCTTAAACATTTTCATAGGAAAATTAACATACGGATAAAAGTCGATGTTTTGCTCAAGATGGTGACTTGTTTTGACTTTCCTTAACTTTGAAATGTGATATGGCAACTAAGTTTTTTAGGGAATGTAATAAGTAACTAAGTTACAATTATGTATCTGGATGACCTTGTTAATTTGCTTAGAGCTTGTTTGCCAAGGGCTACTTTCCTTGAAATGTTTAGATACAACATCATGGTGAGTTGAAGTTGCCTCCACATGGCTTCGGGTTGTGTAACTTTTGTTGCGAAGCTCAAGCACAGTAAACACCCTTATTTAAATTGCTCATTGATTTCTTTCCATATATGCCGATAACAGACAAAGCAGGTGTGCCTCACTCGAATTGAGGATCTAGCGTAAAAGCTTCCACAAAAGTTTTCATTGTAGGAACATCCTTCACAAATCCTCGCTTTCTTTGCTTGTTAGATCATTGTATTATTTCAGATATGCATTCCCTTTATTTAATGTGTTTCTATACTTTATACAATATTTTTCCTCTGTTGTTCACTCTGGTTCCTTCAGAGCAAATAGATAAGCTTAATGTCATTTTTAAAAATTCTTTTGAGCATATCTCATTTTAATCCTGCAGCTCCAGTTTTGGGACGAAAGTTATGACTGAAATTGGTCACTTTGGGAAAGATATGAAAGAACTGCTACAAGAGAAAGTCTATGTCATCAATGTCTTAGGTCAGATCTCCTTTCATATGTTCTACAATTTCTGAAACTTTGTCCTGTATATTGAGTTGTCTATTTTATGCCCTTCAGGGAAATTGAAATCAAAGATTGGTTGTGTTTTTTTGTTGAATTCAATATAAGGCTTTTAAATTCTCTGAATTTAACCATGCTATTGTCCTGTAGAAACTTAACTTATTTACATCGTCCCTGAATATTGGACAAGAAGATTTCTTCTCTATAGAATACATGTAAATATAGTCAGAACAACTTATTATTGTTTCCATTCTTTTTTACTTCAGTTAAATTCAATAGGTTCAACTCTTTTTCTCTCATCTGATTTGGGATAACAATGTTACTTTGAATCCATAGGGTAAACAAGCCTATTGTATTAGTCATATCTTCAGTTTGCTACCCAAAATTATTGTACTTTGCACTAATTATCTAATATCCTAATGATAGTATGCATCACTTATTTGGTTTTCCGTTGCAACGCACGGGCACCTTACTAGTATCTTCACATATGGTTTTTAGCGTTACTAGTAACATAGACGGTCGCTAAACTATAATCATATATAATTATGATTAATACTGATGGTTTTATTTATGATAAGATGTCTAGTATTAGTTTTTTTTTTAGTGATGGGTTACCCGTGCGGTGAATCTGCAATTGAAGTACACGAAAAGCCGGCCGCTTTTGGGCGGGGGCGCGGCACACACGCTTGGTTGCTTCCGTGCCCTCGTGAGCCGCCGCATTTTTCACCTACAAAACCAATGGTCAGTGCACGCCACGGCGAGGAGGGAGGGGGTGGTGAGGTCGTGGGTTCGACTCAAAGCGCGATCTTTTTTGCCCCCGCGCGCGCGGTGGGGACAGCGACGGCCGCCGTCGGGCAGGCGCCCCGTGAGCGGCGGGGAGCGGGGGTCAGGAAAAGGCGCCGCTGGTGGGGCGCGCGCGGCACGGCCACGGCCGTCATTCTCTCCCGCCTCCTTTGCACGCGAGTTGCTCGAGATGGACTCCTCTAGGTTCCTATACCCTTTGGGGCGCATGATTTCCAGATGAGTTTATCACGAGGGGAAAAGATCCATGCAAAGGTGGGACTTTGGATTTGTCGCATGCGCGTGTGGTGTTACGCCATGTAGCTGGACATTTTGCATTGCTAAAGGAAGTAGAGGAGCTTGATAGGAATATAAGAGGTGCCGCTGATAACGATAAAAACACCGTCCTACAAATCTATCCTTAAGTTGTAATCATTAGTTATGGTTGTATCATTAAAACAAAGTGGATTGAATAATCAATGACCAAATGGATCGGGGAACCAATGTGTCCTAATAACTTTTATGTGTAGCATTCAACTTTGAGCAATAAAATGGGCAACTTGGTAGAGATCTGGTTCAATTGAGTAACTAGAAGAAAACAATCTTTATATAAAAAGACTCTGGCAAACACACGGTGCTTCTAGTACAGTGTAGTACGTACATGAGCATACAAGAGAGGGAGAGTAAGAAGGATAGAGATTAACATTGACTCATGACCAGAAGTACACATGCAATCGTGAGAAAATACGAGGTGGCATAGCACTGGCCAATACAATAAGAAAATATTATGTGTGGTATTGCTAACGTGGCCTCATCCAAGAGTAATTGAGAGAGTTATTCCAGAAGTATAGAGTCAATATAAGACACCGTTCGTTTCAGCTTTTTTTTCAGTTTCAATTTTTAGATTTAGTTTTTTTTTCACTATTTAGTAATTTATCTTTTTCTAAATTTTTTTAGATTTTTTGAACTTTTTTGTATTTTTTTCCCATATTCCTTTGCATTGTCCGTGATAGTCTAATATATTTTTTTATTTTTTACATTTTTTAAATTTAATTATACTCAAAAAGTCAAATCAGCTACAGTAAAAAAACCAACTACAGTAAAATTTTAACCAAAAATCAAAATCCATCGCTAAAACAAAGCAGTCACTACAGCTAAATACCCTAAGGTCTACTACCAGATAGCCTACCAGGAAGGCTAGAAATTTAACTCTAAGGGGCACTGTGAATGCACGGTCAGCCTTTCCTCTCATTTTCACACGCCGTACAATCAATTGACTCACCTATAGATAACGGTGGGGACGAAACACTGGGTAAAGGAGGTAAGCAAGCAAAGCTAGCATTGGTTCAAAACTCCAGCTCGGCAGCGTGAAGGAAGTATTTGGTGGTCAGGCTGCTCTCGGATCAGGCAAGTAGAGCACCATACTAAGTCCTTATGTTATCACTATTTTTTTGCTCTTTATTTCACCATCGTATTTTACATGATGTTATTTTTCACTTGGTCTAAATACTATGTGGAGCATGCACAGGTAAACAGCTTGCTAGTTCAATCTATTATTGTTTGGTGTGCTTGTAAATAACTAGCATCACGACGTAAAAATATTGTACCAGTCAAAGTTTAGGTATGGGACTATCTGAGTCCAGGAATGGCTCTTATACAAAATTCCGGTAAACCTCAGCCATCTTCAAAATTTCTCATCTCCATCTTCGCTCTTACCAAATTAGTCAATCCATTGGCATCTTCTCACCAACACGAAGCTATCCCCTAGCTTCCCGCCTAACCTTACCGCCGCTACATGCCATCGCCCCATCGCCCATGGTCAGTGACACCAGTATTCCACATACCTCCTCGAGCCGAGCCACCATCACCGAGCTCCCCTCACCCCACGGATGCTCAAATTGTTGATAATTTAGTCGAAGCACCGCTACAACTCTGCCTTACCGTTCCCCTATTTCGGCCATGCGCTGTCATCAGCCATTTCCATGCCGCACTGTCCACACTAAAGCCCAAAATGGGTTCCCTATGATCTGTAGATGCTCGCTGCATCAACGCTTGCCATCATCCATCGTTGCCATTGCTGAATTTGGTGCCGTCGAAGGAAGTCCTTCTGCTCAACCACCATGGGAGCGAGCTTCAGCTCGCTCTAAAGTGAGCTAGGCTTTGTTCTCTCTGGGCCGCCAAGGTGAGCTGGCAAAACTAGCCCGAGCCAACTATTGGCCCAATCGACCAAACTGAGTTAGCCCATACTATGCAACCAACATTATTCACAGCCTAGCCCAACACTGTGCAACACGCTAGTCTCAACCTAAATGTATATTGTTCACCAAACCTAACCCGTTAAGAATAGTACCAAACATGCTGCTATTCACTCGGCATGTTGCTATTCACTCAAACCCATTTAGTCTATTTATACTTGTTTCGACTATTTCAAGCCTGTTTAATCCATTTTTAACCCTGTTCAACCTATCAAGCTTAGTTTAAACCATATCCGTCCAAACCCACTTTCTTTTATATCATTTTTATTTTATTTTATTCCCAAATTTTATTCTACAAAGCATGAAGTTATTTGTATTTTTTTTCTCTTGCACTAGTATCCAGATTCAACTAGTTAGCCAACGGAATAGCTACTGAAGCAACCGAAGTAGATGGTTGTATTTTTTTCTTTTGCACTAGTATCCAGATTCAACTAGTTAGCCAACGGAATAGCTAGTAAAGCAACTGAAGTAGATGGTGTCAAACCTAAAGGTACCAAGAAGTGATGAAAGACCTTGGATAAAAAAGGAAAGTCATATGTCTTTGATCATATTGATCTCATATTATTTAATTATTACTACTTTCATGTATGTTATTTGAGCATTGTTTTTGCATAAAATAATAATTTAGAATAACATGATGAATAGTTAAATCCAACCACTAAAAAGCTCAGTCATACTCTGGTAAGCTATATTCATATTGATAACTAGGGGTGCAATCGGGTCGGATTCGGACGGATATTACTCATACTGTATCCTAACCCATATTTTTTCCCGGATTCGAAGTCGGATACGGTAAAACGGGATACAAATACGAATTCGGATTATTCGGAGTTTCGAATATGGTGTCATCGGGGCGGATACATAACGGTTTCAGATAGAAAACAGATAATATAGACGGATAGTATATGTATACATAAAGAAATATACACTGAACCATACCATCATCACTTCAAACCTTCAACTAGCAATAAATTCATCTAGATTACTTAAGTATAATAGCCAATATAACACAAATTCAACATAAACGATAAATTCATACATAAGTTTGAAAACTGATAAATTCATACATAAGTTCGAAAACTAATAAATTCATACATTAGTTCGAAAACCAATAAATTCATATGCAAGTTCAACATAAGCGAGGGGCATTGGTGGTGACTGGTTAGAGTAGCTGGACTCTAAAGTTATGTTACGACTTTGATAAAATCTAGACCGGTTGGTGTCAATAATAGTTGATGGGTTGGACTAGTTGGAGTACTAACTTGCTTATTCGGATATTCGGTTGGATAGTATACGATTTACCATTTACCGATGCTATTCGGTCGAATTTTAGCTCTACCGTTTTTGTTACCATATCTGGCAACATTTATCCGGTACGGATTGGATTCAGTACCAGATACTAAATTATCTTCCCACATTTGGTACCAATCGGATTCGGTACCGTATCGGTCAGGATTAACCTATACCATTTGCACCCCTATTGAGAACCATAAATATTATTATAATATAAAATCACCCCATTGATAATTAGTAGATAGACTAGATCAATATAAATGCTTTACAAATAATGTTAAGGGTTATCGCGTCCAGCGTCGACGGACTTTCAAACAAAGTTGAGGTTTGAGGCTTCTTGGTGGGCAAACACTAGATAGTTGGAGCTTATGACCTCACTCGAAGATTAAGACTCTAGTTTGGATCTGGTGGTGTACTGCTAATGTATAAGGATAGCACGAATGGTGTTGGAGGAGACCACAAAAAAGTGTAATGGTGTTGATTTGTCCAACAAAAAGACATTGACTCGTTAAGAAGCAAAGAGTCGAGTGGATGAAAGAGAAGATGAGGACAATATCTTATTGCCCACCTTAGCCATTCGACAAGGATAATGTTGTGCTACTCACCAAAGTCGTTGAAGAGAAAAATCGAAGTCAAAGGAGCCAAGGGTCACGACGATAAGTGATGAGTGTCAGTATTGTTGAAGAAGTTAGTATCCAAATAAGCTCGACAATAGGAAAGCTTGTGCAGAGAGGAAATGAAGCTTTGCATTGAGCTATAATGATATGGAGCCATCAGATAACTAGGAGTATGCCATCGCTAGTAAGGGGCATGATGTCACCTACGATGACGAGAAGGTTCTCCATATCGTTACAACAACTAAAGCAGACATACTGACATCGGTAAAGATGCCAGATCACCACGGTTAGTGAGGAAGCTATAGTGTTGAGGTGGCCAATGTTGAAGAAGAGGAGCTATCAATATGGGAGAAGAGGGACATCAAGCATGTATAACATTATGCATGTGTGTATATATGCATGCATCTGTACAAATAGAAGCATGGATGTATAGAAGCAAAGGAACAAAGAGGTCAAAGTAGGGATGGCACAACCATAGAGAATAGCCTTAGGGCCATATGAGAGTATGACGGGTGTCCCAGCAGGGATTAATGGTGATTACACATGTATGTATGTTTGATGTTACAACGGTCAGTATTAAGTAATAATTAAGAGAAATAGATGATAACTATACAGTGGAGTATTGTATTAAAATGGATAGCAGCTAAGAGATTGTATTGGAATGGATAACAGTTAGGAGGGATCAATCAAGAAATGGACATGCTATTAGTGGTTGAAGCAGAAAGGTTGTAATGGCAAGAGGAGATAGAAAACACGGTTCGATTGGGGCAGCCGGCGTGTGAGGAACAATAAGTTCAAGGTAGGTGTATGCGTGAGCAATATAATCTAATACTATGTAAACTAATAAGATTACCGCACATATAATCAACGTATTGTTTTGAGATTAAATAGAGGTAATGCGTATGCATACATTTTAGAAAAGAGTAACTAATGGATGAAGAATAGGGACATGCAACTGTTGTGTTTCTAAGGACTTTTTGGTAATTTTCCATTTTGAGAAAAGAAAAAAGGAAGTGGGTCCCACCTATCAATAAGACAAGGGAAGAGATAAGGCTCCAGCCCTTACCTACGCGTGAGGAGCTCGGGCGTGACCGGTTCTCATAGGCGGAGCTCCTGGGCGACGACAGTGGCGATGCTGAAGGCACCAATGGTCCGGGCGCTTTGGTGCTAGTTGTTGGCAGCAGCCGATCTAGCCACCTCGCCACTCCTCCCTTTAAAGTCAGCTCCCATCTCCTCTTCAACGCATCAAAAAAATCAGTAAGTCATTAAAGAGTTTGGATCTTTTTCTCCGATTAGACTTCGATTTGAGTGGTAGACTCACTTGTAACACCCTAGGGTCCAAAACGGTTTAGGTCTAACCCCATTATGGATAAGCCAAGCTAACGTAATAACTTGCTTATGCTTTCGTTCTCGCTTCGCGTAAAACGGTTAACCGGATGTTATTATCAATGATGCCTACGGGTTTATATATTGGTGTTTCTCATACTAAACTAACAAGGTGGGACTAATCCGCACCCTCATATGTACACACACATGGGCCATTATAGGCCTAATTTCGCACGGACCGAGGTGTCATATACACCCCTTCTCAAAGAACTCAACATCCTCGTCGATCTAACATACCCATACTGGGCAAATGAGTAGGACCTCCCCTCTTGGCACATGTCCGTGCGTCCAATGTTGGTACATAAACCATGCCGTGTATCCACTCTGGGTATAATGGAAAGTGTTTACATTTTTAAGGACCTCAATTCATCAAGCTCATACTTTAATTACATTTTTTAAGTTGTATTTTTCTTCAAATTTCTATTATTATTTCTAATATTTTATTATATATTAGAATCCTAAATAACCTACAAGATATATAAACATATTCTCATATACCTAAGTTATATCATTTAATACTAAAAATTTTGAAATAAATTAAATCGTGCAAATACGTGGATCACCCTACTAGTTACTACTAACTAAGCAGTGATATATTAAGCCATGCATGCAAGTTAAACTATCGACTTGTAGCTACTGCATGCCTATATATTTGCTTGCAGAATTAGTTGTTTTTCTCCCATTCTTCCATTGTCAGCTTTGTTTGCTCATGGATAGCTTTCATACGACTTGTAGCTACTGCAATACCCCCATCTACCCCCTATACATGACCGGGCAGCTGTCTAGTCACCTTGGCTCGGCAGACTGCTGCCAAGCAACTGTCAAGGTTTACTGTTTTGTCGGATTCTGCCGAGCTCTCTAGACACATTAGATAATACATGTTGCCTATCGTATCTTTCAAACTCAAGATGAGAACTATTCTATAAAAAACAGATGCTAAAACACTAAAATTTACAAAAAAGTTACAACCGAGCCTGAAACATGAACCGTTCGTAACAAACTGGAGTACCGGCAAAAAGAAAAACTCCGATGCAAATTTCAGGACACAAGTGGGGCCTACGGACCAGCTCCAGTCCGAATAATGAGTGTTGTTAGCACATGGAAGTCTGCACCGGAGGAATGAGAACACGTCAAATCAAGGCACTGAACTGAGAGAGAGCTGAGAGAACGGGATGCATGCACCAACCGCAGCCCTGCAAGTGAAAAAAGCTTAGTAGTGTTGGGGGGCAGCGGAACCCCATCCCCGCCCCACTCACAGTCGATCCTTTTGGATAACGTCAAGCCTTTACTTGCTGCCGAAAATAGTTTGCGCAGCCCTTGCTTAAAATGGCCACGATAGGTATGGGTCCTCTGCCCCGCGCGCGGCGCAGCACAAGAAACATGTGCCAGACTGCCAGTAGGCGCAGCGACCCAGCCCGGACGGCAAGGGCATTCTCGTAACTTGACCCCGAGAGCTCTCCCTCCCACACACGTAAAATTTGCTCCACGCACACACAGTCACGGGCCCCCGATCCGTCAATTAAACTACTCCCACAAAGCAGAACCCCCCAGCCACCACCACTTCCTTGGTTTTGCTGCTGCTTCCTTTTCTTCTCCCTCCCTCGCCGTGAAGAAGCGATAGGTGGATAGAGAGGGAGTAGCTTGGGAGGCTGGAGAGATCGAGCGGGAAAAAGTAACAGAGTGTTTCTGTTCGTCAGCTGGAAAGTCTCCGATCCTTTTCTTGTTCTTGGGATCGCTGAATTGGTGGATTGATTCGCTGGCTTTGTGTGCTGTTGCGGTCATGGCGAGGAGGCGGAGGTAGTGGGCCTGGGTTTCTTGATTTGGTCGTTTCTGGGGAGAATTGGTGTTTGGGAGGAGAGGGGGATTGGGGAAGGAGAGAGTTCGGGGAGGTGATGTACGGCTCGCCGGTGTCCAAGGATCTGAACCTGCCGGTCCAGCCGCCGATGAGCTCGTCCGGGCTGCTGAGGTACAGATCGGCGCCGAGCACGCTGCTCGGCGAGGCCTGCGAGGATTTCCTCCAGGCCGCCCCCCGCGCTGCCAGCCCCTACTCCGGCGCGGACAACGTCCTCTCCCGATTCTTGGCCGACCACCAGATCCGGGACAATCCGCCGCCGCCGCCTCCCTCTGCCGCCGCCGCGGTCCACTTCCCGGATGACGCCGCCATGGCCTCCCAGCAGCAGATGATGTTCCACTCCCAGCAGCAGCAAATGGCCTCCGTCGAGGGGCTCTACTGCACCGTCAGCTCCACCGGGATGGACGCCGCCGCAGCCACCGTCGGCGGCGCCGGCAGCCTGCTCCGGCAGAACAGCTCCCCTGCCGGATTCCTCAATCATTTGGACATGGACAACGGTTGGTACTTCCTTAATTCGGCCTTCTTTTGGTGCTAGTAGTTGCCTCTCCTGCTTGCTGCGCGGCAATTATTACTGTTCTTGGCGACTTCTTGTTGGGAACCTTTCTATTTCCGGAACTGAATCCTGTGTCCTACGCTGTTCAATTCAGGATACGGGAGCATGCTAAGGGCGGGCATGGGGATGGGCTTCAGGAACGGCAGCAACGCCGCCGCCACGGACTCCTCTGGCGGTGGAGGCGGCCGAGGGGGCAGGCTCAAGGGCCAGCTCAGCTTCTCGTCGCGGCAGGGCTCGCTCATGTCGCAGATCTCAGAGATGAGCGGCGACGAGCTCGGAGGCAGCAGCCCTGAGGCTGCCGGAGGTGGCCGGGGTTACATCCCCGGGTACCCGATGAGCTCAGGGTGGGAGGAGTCGTCGCTGATGTCGGAGAACCCGTCCGGGATGAAACGCCCACGGGACTCGTCGAAGCCTGCCCAGGTGCGTCTCCGGCCGTCGCGTCGATCTCATCTTATTAGCATTTCATTCCTCGTAAGCACTGAATTGAGGAGGATTTGCGTGCAGAACGGCCTGGCGCACCAGTTCAGCCTGTCGAAGACGTCGTCGGAGATGGCCGCCATTGAGAAGTTCCTCCAGTTTCAGGACGCCGTGCCATGCAAGATCCGGGCCAAGCGGGGATGCGCCACGCACCCGCGCAGCATCGCCGAGCGGGTAAATTGACGCTGTTCTTGCGCGCAGTTGCGAGTTTTTTTTGTGACCATCAAGCTTAGCATGGGGTTGACGTGGTGATCTTGGCCCAGGTGAGGAGGACAAAGATCAGCGAGCGAATCCGGAAGCTGCAAGAACTCGTCCCCAACATGGACAAGGTACTGCGCAGACTGTACCACTCACCTCTCCTCAATTGGCAATAGAACAGTGCATGGTTAGCATATTGCTATGCTAGGACCACTCCAAGATTAACTTGTCTACAACCTGCAATTCCATTTCCTGCAGCAAACCAACACTGCTGACATGTTGGATTTGGCTCTCGACTACATCAAGGATCTCCAGAAGCAGGTTAAGGTACACATACGATAGATTTTCCGCAGGAAAAAAAATTAAACAATTATCTGTAGCTTAATTAGGGCTCAACCATTCCTGCCCAGTAAGGTCTAAATCAAGAAGCCGCTTTGCCCTATGACTGAGGGCGAAGGGTGCCTTTTATTAGTCTTATCTGAATTACATGATCCAGAACCTTAGTTTGACAGTAACCCATTGCAATCTGTCTGTTCATTGAAGGTATTAAATGAAAGCCGCGCTAATTGCACCTGCTCAGCGAGCAAGCATCAGCAGTACTCTGGTTGAAAGCTCGAGACGCCGCGTTGGACAAAGCCTGGAGACCTTAGAAGCAAGATTATTTGGGGGAGAAGAGGAAGAGATGTAGCTTTCATTTTTTTTGGGTTTGAGTAGGAAGTTGAAAGGCTTGTGTACCAGACAGTGTATAAGCAAAGGGCAATGGGGCAGTGGCATCATCAAGGAATTCAAGTGACAAAAGGGAGGAGGAGGGAGCAGAGGCAGAGCCAGGATTTAGCGATGAGAGGGGCAAAATAAGTTATACATTTGATGAGAGGGTCAAGTAGCGCTAACGGCAGCGATATTCCTCTGAATATTCAAGATTATAATGCAAATTTATCGAAGCACGAGTGGCCAGGCCCCGTCCCTCGGCCCCCCTGGGAGGGAGAAGGGAGAAGAAACAATTTACAATTGTATAGTTTCGTTGCAACTTTGCTACATATACCCTGCATGCCCATGTCCAGTGCATCTTCAATAGAAAGTTACTAGTACTGCTACTAGCTGTAGGCTGTAGCCTCTCTCATTTAACCACATCACTCACACCGACCTGCTCATCACCAATAAATACTGCATTGACTTTATTCCTTGCTTCGCGGTCAAGTTGTTGCAGGAGTATATGATCCGGGTTTCGTGAAGTGGCGAAATGCCTTTTTCCTCGGCTTTTTTTTTTTTACACTTGCTGAGTTGAACGATTAGCTCAGATGTTTAAATTAGTCTTTGCTCAAAAGACTGGCTTGACAGGGAAAAAGCAGTGAGATTTTGTGCATTTCTTTTCCCTTGGGTGATGCCGAGCCGGGTCGGAAAAGGTCGGCCGGTGAGTTCACGGAGCACTGAAGAAGGTTCAGTGAACTGACGATACAGGGTTCTTGCGCCAATTATTTTTCTGTGAAGGGTCATTGTCTCTTCGTCTACTCCAAAATACATTGCCCATCTCAATTCTCATCTCGAAAGCTATGGGCGCAGTGGGAACCCTCCAAACTCCCAAGCATTCGGGGCTATTCGCGCAATACTCTTTTGATCTTTGTAACAGTATCAGGGGAGGGGAAAGAGAGAACAAGTTGATGGAAGAGTGCGGGGAGAAGAGAGAGGGATGGGTGCCAATTGTCAAAGCAGCTGCATCCATTTTCACACGGCACAAAATCTTTGTTTCATGACGATAGGGAGAGCTGAGGAAAAGATATGGAGAGAAGGGAAAGCTAGCCAGAGAAAGTGCATACACGATTCGTGAAATCAATAGCTTGAGACCCAACACCAATGGTGTGAAAAATGTCGTGTCTTAACGGGCTTACTATTTGTAAGCTAAATGAGTTTTTGTTGACTCTTTAAGTCTTTTTTATACTCTGGACTAGCGCTGGGTGTGGGAATGGTTCTAAATTGGCCCAATGAAAATGTGACTTACACTTAAGACTTTGTTTGAAACATAGGAATTTCACTTTGATTTTTGCATGTATTTCAGAGAAAACAGTTAATTCTTGTAGAAATTAAAAAAAAACCGCGTTCCAGACAGGCCTCCAAGAAAAACATAAATCACGCTAGAAATTGACACCAGGTCTAAACTACCGTGTTTTTTTCTTAGAAAACTAAATTAATTTTTCAGTGAACGCGTATAACCATGTAGATATCCATGCGACTACCTAACTTAACTAGCATGGGGAGTAGGATGAGATCTACCTTTACGGATACTTTCTTTTAGCACACACGCGAGTACGCGGAGCGATGAAAAAAAAAAGGCTCCTCACATAATCATATTATTATACTCGCGTGTACCAGCGGGGAGCGGAAAGTCATCCCAAGGCGTGTTGTCCCCGTGCGGACTCTCCGTTTTCCCAGACGAAACGTATCCGTCCCGTCGTCCGTCTCCGGGTGCGGCGCACGTCTGCGTCGGCGGCGGGCACGCGAGGAGGGATCGGGCCCGTCCGTCCGATGGCGGATCGGACGGCGAGGGAGAGGGCGGTCCCGTGGAAGGGGAGGGCGGCAGCGGCGAAAGGGACGCATCTCTGCCGCTGCTGCCGTGTAGCCTTTGGATTTGTGGCGACGTGCCGTTTTGACGGCGCTGTCGCGGCTAAAAGCTTCGCTTATCTTTTGCTTGGCTGTCACATTCAACGATCTACCAACGTTATCCTCGAAATTTTTTGTTCTAGAGAAAATAAGTTACCCCTTGTACGGTAAAAGAAATGAGGATATAGGTTGGTAATTCAAGTACTCCCTTAGTGTTTCGTTCCAGAACGCGCGTGGTCAAGTTTTTTAAAATTTTGGCTGCTGATACGGACAAAATATTTAGATTTGCTATGCAACTATGGTACGTGTAGATTTTCATTAAATGCACGTCTATAATGTAATATTGTATATGTGTAAAATATGTGATTAGAAAAGTAATGATCAAAAACGTGTTTTAAGGTACGTACGGGGTTGCTATATACAAAAGATAACTAATTTTTCTCAGTATAAGCCACATCTTTGAACCATTCCATCTTGCACATCTCAAACCTAATCCAACAACCAGGAAAAAATACTTGATTTTTTTAAAAAAAAGGTAAATAGACAACTCGCAAATAACAAAACAGTTCGAACGTACGGTTGTTGTCATGTACTCCTTTTAGCTTAATACAAGAAATTCGTTACCATAAAAAAAAAGAAATTCATTACAGACTACATGCATGCATGCCAGTAAGAGTGAAAGTGTGATTTAACTTGATCTTTTTTCCTGTAGAAGGCCAATGCATTGCTTTGAAGAACATTTTTTTGGCCCTTTTCCACACGTTCTTCCCACTCTTGTCCGGTTAGCACTGCCCGACTGCCTGTGTTCTTTCCCAACTCCCATGCGATGCACCTGGACTGGTGGCTTGCTTCATTGCATCATGAGCCATTATTAGATTGCCGACTTCTAAACCCTACAGTTTGCGTAATCCTTTCGTGTCAATGAGGCTAAGTTACGAAAAGTCAAAGTCTTATGAATGAGCATAGCTGGCCGCTTAAGAGAGTCAATTGTCAACACAAATTTGTCAACCACTAAATATCAGCTTGATCATACGCCCAAGTCAACGCCAGCGATCTGACATTGGATGCACTAGTTGGATGCTTCTCGGGCCTTCTCACGGCGATGCCGAGTACATACATACACGATGCACCCTAGCTAACTAAACCGGCTGCAGCCGGCAAGTTGCAGGTCGCTTGCGACGCCCAACTCCCAGACATGATGAGCAAGGAGAATCCTTTGAAGCTACGGCTACTGCTTATTTAAAACTTTCTACTATACCAACTACTGTGTACCGCTGCAACTTTCTATCCTACGTACGTACGCGCAGAGAGTAGATAGGAGAATGGGATAGCTGGTGTCTCCATAACGGAAAGGAAAACCTCTCTCCTGCCTGCCTGCCTTCCCATGTCACTGTTGGACAATAATTCACTGCACTTGGACGGAGAGAGATCAATGGAGTGCATCATATATACACACACGCACGCGCGCATGTATGTAATGTACTACTAACACAGTGAATAATGAACAGTTGGACAATAATGCTCGGTCGCGGCTGTTGCATCCACCGGAAGCATTCTCGCGGGGGATGATGGCCTCCGTGAAAGTGGCCGCCGAAGTGGAGCCGGCAATGAGTTCTTCTCCCACCGTGGTGCCGTGGAGGCACCAGGGAGATGCTGTGCTATATATCGACCGGCTTTTTTTTACAACCTCCGTAAAAAAAATAAACCTGCATGTCCATGTAAGACAGCTGGTCTTAGATAACCTGACCTCATTTGGTACCATGGAGAGGGCCATGAGAAGGTTTCTTGATGGAATTAGTTGAGATGGAGAGAGAAGGTTTCTGCGTATCCGAGTTTGGCATGGAGTGTGGCTAGTTTGGGTGTCCAGGGGTAAGTCCAACTCCGTGGTCCCTGCGTAAGCGCATTTGGCATTGTGCATGGCAAGTTAGGATGCCAGTCGAACCAGAACAAAGGGATTAGCGCGCCTATGTCGCCCCAAGACAGGGCCAACATGTCGTTTTCTAGGCCCACAACCTTCATGGCATTTATGTCTCCATAGGGTATCGAGCCACGCTAGTGTCGGTGTAGTAGGCCACACATGCAATTTTAGCCTTTTACGGAAGTGATTTGTGTGGTAATTCTACCAATCTAGACTAATATCTTTTTTAAGCTATTGGTAAATCCACTGTCGTGGCCCTGTGTACGTGCATTTGGCATTGTGTGTGGTTAGTTCGGGTGCACAAAGAGGCCAGCGTAGCTATGTCACCCCAGATCGGGGTCGACCGACATCGGTTTTTGGGCCCATGGCCATCAGGGTGTTTATGTCTCCATGGCCATATTGAGCCACACTATGGTGTCATGCTAGGGATGCACACACAAATTTAGCCTTCACGAAGGTGATTTGTGTGATGATTCTGTCAATCCAAGTCGACAACTTATTTTGAAACTAGACGTAAATCCACCTCCATGGCCCCACGTACACACGTTTGGCTTCTTACGTGTCTAGTCCAAGTGCATTGGTCAAACCAATACGAAAGGGCTAGCGCAACTATGTCACCTAGGGTCAGGGCCTGCCGACGTAGTTTTTTGGGCCAGCGGTCATCGAGGCGATTATGTCTCCATAAAGGCATTGGGCCACACTGGTGTCAGTGGGGAGGGAGGCTAAGCACATGATTTCGATATTTACATTGGTGATTTGTACGATGTGTGTTTCATGTCATGTGTGGCTAGTTCAGGTGCTTTGGGGCACCGTGAATGGTCAGCGTCAGTCTAACCGGCTCAAACAGACTAGTGCAGCTATGTCACCATGGGATGTGTTAATTCTATAAAAATAAGTTGCGGCTGTCAAGGTGTTTATGTATCCATAGGGGCATAGGGCCATGCTGATGTCGATGTGGGGGGAGGGGGCTTTCACAGAGGTGATTCATGCTATGATTGTGTTAATCTGGGCTGACAACTTATGTTTTAAATGAGGGGTGAAATCCACCTCTGTGGTCACTCATATGTGCATTTGCATCATACGTGTCTAGTTCGGGCACCTAGGAGGCACTGCAAATGCTCGATGCCGGTCATACAAGCATAATGGAGACAATGCAGTTATGTTGCCCCAGGTCTAAGGGTTTTTTGGGCTGGCAGAGCGTTTCTATCTTCGTGGGGGCATCGAGCCATGCTGGTATCGGTGCGAGATATCGTGAGATGGATAGATATTAGGTTGTGGTTATTGTCAGAAGATGAGTTTTTGGATGACCACACCACGTGCGTACACAGGTTGTGTGGACTCTCGAGGGACGGAGGCCAATTAGCCTGTTCTTTTTGACTTTGGTTTATAGTTTTTAGGCTATTCGTGAGAGAGAGTATGGAGTAACAGAAATTCACGTATGATTTTGACCAATATAAATAAAGTCACTATAGCATGTACTATAATTAACTTGTAAACTTCATTCTAAAAAGATACTTCATTTAAAAACTAATTACTATAGAAAAACTAAAAAATAGTTTTTAGAAACCCAAAAACAACATGCATAAAACGATTGGATGGGAAGCGTTTCAATGCTATTTGGGAGCGTCCGGCCGTCATGAGCTGCCCTTCGTGTCCGCGTGCGGTGCACTTGGGAAGACGAATTAACGTTGCGCCGGTTTTGGTTGGTCGGACGGACCGGCCAGGATCCATTCCACGGGATCATGCATGGATGCGCCCACGGAAGGTTCACACTAGATGCAGCGACAATCTTGAAGTACGCACCTTTTCTGATGCAAATAGATGTCTGTTTTAGCTGGTCAGTTTAATTTTCAAATGTAGTACCTGATGTTTTTTCTAGGCATTATATACATCAATTCTTTCTATTAAATGCTTATAGATACTAAGGTTATATACAATAATGTGATGTTAGCTGCTTGTAAATCTTATAACATAAAATATGAAAAGATGCGGAGAAAAGAGAGGGAACATAGAGAATTCAGCCGTCTCTTATGCAGTAGTTGACTGTAATACGATAAACATGACACATTGTATCATGAAAAAGCTATCTACATAAAAAAAGAACATATTGTATTAACTGTCTTTAATACCGTCTATAGATGATATAAAAGATATTATAGACAATAGTTGTCTGTACCATTGTATATGCCCTAAGTACTATAGACCAGTGTATAGGGTGGGGTTTTGTTGGTCTCAGACTTTAGCTTATCACTTTCTACTACAATAACTAGCTTTAAAACAACGTATCTTTTTAAGACAGAGTATATAGGTAGATTGTAGCAAATGTTGCAATAAGTTTAGATATACTGACCAAAATTACATACGATTATTTTTCTTTACATACTATCTTTCACAGACAATTAAAATTTAAAAGCCAAAAGACACAACCATAACTACAGTATAAAAAAAACCCCACTCTAGCACTGGAGCATTCTTCGTTCCCCCTTGCACGGTCCCAAGAAAGAATTAGCACTAACACTCAAGGCTTCTATGGAAAAGTTGGATCCCGACAAAGCCAAACGCTCCAGGCGACGCCAATTTTTGATGCCGGAGCGAGAGAAAATGGATGCACATTTATGTTGGAAAGTAGGAGCAACATTTGCTTAGCTTTGTTGCCTCCTAACTTTTACAAAGATACTGTTCGTATTGATTTCTATTTTTAATTTTTACTTAAAAAATAGAAACCAATACAAATATCTAATGCTAGCTTCTAGAGCTCAAAATTTGGAGCCCAAACTCAGCCAAACAGTGAGCCTAAGAGATGTGCCCATCTCCATCCGGCCCACGCTACGATTGTCTGGATTGGTCGTCTAGGGGGGGGGGGGGGACGAGTAGAAAAATAGCAGTATCGGAAGAGAACCGGTTTTGAACAATATTTTGGACAGAAGGAAGTAGCGCAGATACGGACGTACCATGACTAACGACAGATCAAAGCAGCAAAGCTAAACTCCAGCGTATGCCGCTGTATAGTGGCGGCATAAACGTAATCGGACTACACGCCACATTGCCTGGGGTGGTGTTATGGGGTGATTCCATGATGCGTCACAGTTGGCCGTGGCCTTTTCAGGCGTGCGGCTGGGGCGGGCTCCGCGGATGGGCTGCTTGACAGTTCGTTCGCCTGGGCCAGCGAGCGAGGAGAAGAGAGGCGGCCGGGCTTAGGGCGGTGAGACAAGAGACTGCATTGATGCTGTAACGATCTCTTCGTAAAAATAGGACATAAAATATCATGCCAGTAAGTAGTCGGTTTATTTGCGAGCATACCCGAGCGGACGTGCGGTTTGAAGCCACCCTGTAGACCGGTACACCATCCAAACGGGCCACCGACACGGCTACACGGGATGGGCTGGCCCATGGCCCGAAACATTTTTCCAGCGGCACCGCCCGCGCGGACGGCGTTGGAGACATGTTTGCCCACGCCACGGCACGGTCAGGGGTTTGCGCGGCGCTGGTTGCCGCGGGTGGGAGACGACGGATCGCGGCTGTGGCCGCCGCATTGGGCCTGCCCGCCCACTGCCCATGCATTGCCAGAGAAATCTGGTACACTTGAAGAAGGCGACACCAGCCCCTCGGCTCCGCCATCAACCGTGCACCGAATAGGCATTCTTCTGTGAGTTTCACTGTTCGCCATACGACAACGGTGACTATACATGGGGACAGCCTAGAAATCCTTAAACAAAGCAAAACATCTGGTGCTTAATCAAGGGGATTCTAATTAAGCAAAACTATAGTAGCCGTCAGATGTTATTGCTTAAAGTTATATATATCTTCTTAATTTAAAAAAGTTGATAATCCTTAATAAGATATTATTGCTTAAAAACATATTTCTTCTTAATTTAGAAGGGAAGATAATCTTTACTTTGTGAAAAGAATAGTATGTGTGGACCTAGCGTTGATATGGGATCTTCATGCTTGTCCTAAGGAACTTCTCTTTTTAGCAAAAATGATGACTTGTCCTCTTGGGCCATGTCTCCTAGTACACATTTGAACCATTGCTCATTTTGTGAAAAGGATAGACATCATGTAAACTTTTATTTTCAGCATGCCAAATGCATGCAACGACTACTATATGACTTCACGAGCAGAAGCATGCTAGGAACGGGGGATGCAAGCAGAATGCGCTTCACATCCACCAGCGCAAGCGGACGGAATCAACCAGCGATTTTTCTAGCCCGCTTAGAAACTAAAAAATTGCTTGATGATGATTTACTCACTTATAAGAATTATACTAGTTTATTGATGCTTTGCATTCCATATATGTTACCAATGCATTTTTAATCCCTTGCATATCCTGTATTGTCTTGAAGAATGAGCTTGATTTTTTGAAGATAGCACGTGATGACATGAGCGTCAAGTCTTGTGACTCTTATGTTAATTTTTAATCTGAGATTGATGTTTTAAAAGTTGATCTTGCTTCTTTGCAATCGAATGTGTGGACCTATCTCATAGCATGTGTGGACCTAGCGTTGATATGGGATCTTCATGCTTGTCCTAAGGAACTTTTCTTTTGCGCAAGAATGGTGACTTGTCCTCTTGGACCATGTCTCCTAGTATACCTTTAAACCATTGCTCATTTTGTGAAAAAGATAGACATCATGTAGACTTTTATTTTCGGCATGCCAAATGCATGCAACGAGCCTATGCTTCTAAGTTTTTAAGTGTGCATAGCCTTTCTCATGGCATGAACACTCATAAGCCTAGCATGAAGGCTCGTTTTGTTGATGATTTTTAACACCTTTTCTAGTGGTATTGGATGGAGTCGTAGACTTGATTCTCATGATTTTGGCTTTAGTCCACGTACTGTTTCAAGAAATGATTGTCGCCGTTTCTCGTGTGGTGGACCTCAATTTCCTCATTGAGGCGCACCCACGGCGAGGAGGAGTTGAGTCTTTTTGGTGCTCCTATTGGTTCTCATCTCGGTGCTATTAAGCAAGGCATTCGCCGCTTTCCTATAGATGGCACTTATTTTTCTCATCGAGCTGACTGCTTACGGCATGCCTCTAAGATTGGATTTTTTTTACATAAACCATCATTTGATACGAGAGTTAGGGTTCATGAAGAGAACCTCGTGGGAGATATGAGAGACTCTTATGACTGAGTTTTTTGTCATCTTTAAACTATGTGTGTTTCTAAGGAGTGGCTGTAAATATTTATCTCTAAGTATCAATAGAGATCAAAATTTATCCAAATATTTCTCTCTTATGCTCAAGTGATGAAATCTTGATTTGGTTTAGTTTTGGTGCTTCTCCTTACCCTCTTGATTTTACTATGTGCTAAGAATGTGTAAGTGATGATGATGTCTCTTGGAGACTAGATTTTATCCATCTAGTCACTTGTTATCCTTGTGATTGCCTGATTTTGGCTCAAGAATGGGTGATTCTAGGGTTTTGGTCTTGTGGGCGTTTTGGTTTGAGCTTGTGCTATGATGTAATTTGCTATAACATGTGAGAACCCATCTAAGGTTATCTAAATCATCAAGAACTCAAGAGTAAGAGCAAATCAATATTTCTCTCTTTTGCCCGGTTTTAGTACAACTTTCTTTTAAACAAAAAAAGGTCAGAACTTTGGTAACTGTTTTCTTGATTTTTGATTGGAATAGGTCCTGGCATTCTAGAGAAAGTGTATACCAAATTTAAAGTAATTTAGAGTTTTAGTTTAAGAATTGGTTTAATTTATGGTATTAGCCCGGTTTTGATGCAGCAGAGATTCAACAGCCAATAGATCCCAATTTCCGCAAGTTCTTTCTTGATCTTTGATTGGAATAGATTTTTAATGTTATGATCTAAGCTTGATTCAAATTTCAAGTCTTTTGGAGTTATGGATCAAAAGTTTCACCGATTTTCAGATTTGAAATAGTGCTAAAAATCTACTCTATTCTTGACTAGAGGTCTGACTGCTAACTAGCTAGAGATCACACCGCCATCTAGCTAGCGATCAGATTGCCCCTGCTCAGATGTCAGAATGTCAAGGCAAGTTTTGCTAGGTTTTTCTTGGACTTTCCTTGTGAGTAATTAGTCTCTGAGCTTTATAGCTTTTTATAGTTATCAGAGTGAAGAGATTTGACTTTCTTTTTTGAAAAGATTTTGAAAAGCTTTTAAACGGCTCGACTCATATTCACTCATATCTAGTCGCCCCCTATTTAGTCATCGTTCTTAGTCCTATAATGTATGACTTGATATACGAATCTCGGTTGAAATAAGAATGGATTATAAGCCAACGGAGCTTGTTATTTTTGATTTTTTAGTGATTTTAATTTAACTTCTCTCAACCATCACTATTTATTAGACTAATAACCACAGTTCAAAAGTGTCTCAACATTACCTACTGGAATTCAATCGGCCAGATTGAGAAATAATTGATGTTACGAAAAACGCCCTAACTGGCAGTTATCCAACAGGACAGGCACCATTTATTATGACGCATCTAACCAATTAATGTTTGGAATGTGTACAACTCCTCTGCTCCAGTGACGGACAAGCCGATTGCTCGTTATTGCTTGCATTCATATTTCTCTTAGAGCTGCGAAAGCAGCAACACTTCAAGCCAAGAACCAAGATGGAACGAGGAGCAACCAGCGATCTCCAAAATCCAAAACAAGTACGCCTTTTTTGTCACAACAGATGCTAAGCACCAAAAGAACAGCTATAGAGCAGCAGGATGAGGAGGCAATCCGAGCAGATGCAGATGGTTCAGAGTTGGAGAGTTGTTCTACGTGGAAGGGGGAATGCTTGACGATGAATCTGTTTGTTTAACCCAAAATGCCACCCACTAGCCTAGGGGAATGTGCTACTATGACGTAACAGAGCAACACTTTTGCTTAATTAATTAGAAACTGCTTACAAAACGCAACAAAAACAGGCCTTGAATCGTAATTTGTCCGAGCTGGCAGCACTCGGGTGAATCGTTTTGAGTTATGTGCAATCATACTTTATAAATTTTAGCTATTAATAATTTTGGGTTACGTGCAATCAAACTTTATAAATTTTGGCTATAAATAATTTATGAATATTTAGAATGTTTACATAAAATAATATGTGTAAATTTGTCTAAAAATATTATCATAGTATTATAATTTTATTATATTTTATAAATATATTTTAATAGAAATAAGTAATCAAAGTTGAATTTTAAAGATTGTATCATGTCTAAAACACTTCCTTTTACGACGGAAGGAGTATTTAACGAGAGGGCGCCCAAACATACTGACGAAGCACTCCAATTGCTTTGGCGCCCACATGCGCATGTGAGTGCCCAGTACATGTGCCGGGGCCTTGTTTTGGTTTCCTCCCGATAAAAAAAACGAAGAAAAATACTGGTGTATATCTATATCCACAAAATGTTAAAGTTACCTGCTCCAAATAACTTCAACCTTTTGTTTTTTTAGCTTCCAGTTTATTTAAGTCAGAAGTCACTTGAAACATATTAGCTTTTAATTTTATCTTATTTTATTTTTTAGCTTTTCTTTTTTCTTTATATTGTCTGTGATGACATAACAATTTTTTTTAAATTTTTTCTTCATTTTCCCTTAGAACAAAACTAACAAACATTATAGTATAATTTTATTCAAAGATCACAGCTAAAAACTTAAACCATTAGTTGAAGCGGGACCTACCCCGTGCCCTGTGTGCTCTCAGAATTCAGAAAAACATCACCTTCTTGAGACCATCCCCACCACACACACAGCCTGTTGTTGTGCGACCATCGTCAGGACCTCATGAACCCTCTGAAAAGCTGAAGATCTTCGCTAAGTACAGCATGGTTTTAGTGTGCACAAAAGCAGAGATTTAAGGTAGTGCTCTAAATAATTTAAAAGTTATGATTTTTGACTGTAATTAGAATGTAATGGTAGTTAGCTTTTTTCTAAATAAAAAATAAAAAACTAATTAAAAACATCACTATATCTTTTAAGACAATACGATGAAATAATATAAAAAACAAAAAAAGCTAAAAGAAAAAACTAAAATTAAAAAGTTAATGTGTTCCAAATGATTTCTAACGGCTGAAGCGGATAGGAGCGGGCCTTAACCGGTTCCACCGAGAGCGAAGCATAAGGGCATCTCCAATGGTCTGAGTCAGCTGGCTATTTGCATGTACACATCAGCATAAATCCTATGTGGAGGAAAGAGAGTATGCAAAAAAAATCGAGCCGGCTCTTCCTTAAGCACTAGGCTATAACAGAAAACGAGACAGTCTCTATAAATGACTGTGTGTGCATGTAAGTATCAAATAGCTATCCTTATAGACAATCCTTTGTATGCTAGCTATTTGGTTGATGATGTGGAAGTCTCCTAATTAGTTGCTAACTAGGACCATTGGAGATACCCTAACGGGAAGATGCACCGGTTGGTTTGGTTTGGGGTTGCGTGGTGGGCAGCGTTGTAGAAGGCGTGTGGCGCGGCTTATTTTTCGTGGCCCCTGGGCGATAGACCGGTCGGGTCCAGCGCCCCAGTGCCGGGTGGGGGTGCACAGATGCAATGCAGCTGGAATACTACCGAAAAGTAGATGAGAAAGCAGGGCCGATGCCGATCTTGTTCCACAGCCTTTGTTCCCGTTCCAAATAGATTCCAAACAGCCAAAAGTAATTTAAAAGGCGTTGGGGCTTTCCTCTTTTTTTTTTCTCTCTATTTCTTTACATTATCTATAAAGATATAACGATATTTCTTTTCTATTTTTCTTTAATTAAATATATTTAAAAAATCTAACAATCTCTACATTATTATTTCAAACAAAAACAACAAAAACCAAAAAACCACAGTAGAGCCTTCGCCTCTCACGGACCCTTCTTCGCTTCCGCCTTCTTCTACATCAGCATGCTGCGCACTGTTCCGCTTCGCTGTTGGTGTGTTGTACTGTTGTGTGCCTCCTCCAGGTCCCCGGACGAGGCCAGTGCATTGGGCTACAAAATTTCTGGGAGGTCATACGATTGCCTTAGGGCGTGTTTTGATTCAGTTGGAACCGAAAGTTGGTCAGGTTTGAGACCTTTTGCACCCGAACCACCTATCAGACAGCCAGACAGGGGTTCCTTCTAGAGCTGGCCAAGTTGATTTCTTAAAAATAAATTCGCCTAACTTGTGGCGGCTAAAGCCCGGAAACAGAAATGTTGTACATACCGTCGAGTGTCGACCAACAAGGTTTAAAAAGATTAATATTATTGATCAAAGTTCATCCAGTATCAGTCAATTGTGCCTGTTAAGATTCCTAACAAATTTCGTGTCACACAAACAAGACTTCTCGGCTTGTGCTGAAGGAGTTTGGAGCAGCGGGCGCAAGGCGACTCACAAAATACGAAGCGTGGGCCCATTTACGGACCAAATGGGCTCTTCAGGGGACGATGAGAGGCGCAAAGACTGGAGTCGAATTTAAATGATTATGCTAATTTGTGAAAACGAATTTCAAATTTCTTAATTGGGGGTACGTAAGCCAGAATTACTTCACACTGGCCTGCTAAATTCCCCAGATATGAACTGCAGTATCAACAGAAGAGATGAATATGGAATGTGGATAATAGGGTTACCACTTTATCCTCAGTAATTACGAAGGTTAAATCCACTGCCACGTAAAATAAATGACCTGATCCATAGTTCATCTGAAAGACATGAAGCAGCAGACATGAGATATATTCAGAATAATTGAACGAAACCATTCTGGCTTGATAACATTGCTTGATGATTCTCGAACATGTCTTAAGAACGTATTTTACATGTAGGAGCTCGCTCATACATTTTTCTCATCTTTTTTCTTAAAGCTAGAGACGACAAATTAAACTTCTCATTTTGCCACTGTCTTGGTAATTTTGGTTATAAAAAGGAGATAAGTGAACCCTTTTCCTCAAAAAAAGAAAAGAAAAAGGGGAAAAGATAAGCAAGCACATTTAAGCCATAATTTAGAGGAATATTCAAGTTGAAAAGGGCAAAGCGCACGGTAGTATCTGCTAGTAGTAACTTATTAGTATGCTAGCAGTCAAATGTTTAAATCATTGTCGTAAAATAATGAAATACACCCAAGGTAGCAAGGCCGTACCCACACAACAGTGGATCATGAAACATTGGTTCAGTGAAGTTTTTTTAAAAGTTTCTACCATCTGATGATAGAAACCTCATGGATGATCAAAACAATAACATTATAAACCCTGTGAAGGAAGAATTGACGTTCGCCACCAAAAGCTAACGGAGAAACTAATAGAAAGAGATCTCACGTAATGCCAGCATTTTGGTGGAATGTAAAGCAGGTCACCTTCCTCCAATATGCCGTCCATGAATTCAAGACCTTCTGTCCTCGGGAACTCCTTTACATCAATGTTGTCAAGATCTACCTGCAGAGACATTGATTAGACAATAGTCTCATGAAGATCTACTTTGTTTGCAGTGTCTCCCTTTTCAGAATCTCAGCATCAAGGTTGCTCACAGCGGTTTCCGGAAAATAATGGAAGGCAGGCAAACAAAATAGTTATGTAATAGAAGGTAGAGGTCTAGCTTTATTTCTTGGCCAGTCAATTTTTTCACTCATATACTGCTTGAGACTGTGAACATCACTTATCTTGAAAATGCTTCTGTCCCAAATACATAGACAGACTACGCACCTGACTGGTATTGCTTAGCATAGTTTCTGTGTGAGGGTACAAATCCTCGGAGATGGAAGCAGGATAGAGTCTAATATACTTCCTGCCCAAGACCTGTCAAGAAGTAATAACCAGATATATAAACTTAAGCACAATGAGAACGTGCTAACACATTTCAGTGGATTTAAAACAGTGCGAATCACCTCACTGGCTTGTATAAATACCCGTGCTTTGAGTTGTTTCCCCCCTTATTTTTGGAGGAAAAACTGCCCATAAATGTCAAACTATAATCCAAGAAAGGAAGATTTTCTCATGCACACTTCAGGTTACCAGAAAAATATTTCCACAAGTATTAAAGAAAACGTGGTTTGTTGTGGCAACTGCCAATAGTAATCATGCAGTCCTTGTCTTATTTAATATGTGCTGCTTTTTCAAATGTAACTCTAGATCATCAATCCATGGAAACAAGTGAAGCATACCATTCTCCAAAATGTTTGTGTGCCAAGCAAATAAGACGCATATTACAGTGATAAGAAGGTTTGGTTGTTTGTATTAGACGCATATTACAGACGCATATTGTTTTTAACTTTAGCCCTCTAAACTGAGATAGGTGGTTTCTGTCAGAGTTGATTATAAGGTCTTGCTTTCCGTAGGACACCTGCCTACTGAAAGCAGGGAAAACACCAAAGAAGGCAATTTGGTTCAATGTATTTCTTTAAGGGGGCATATCTAGTTCAAACCCATATCTATGCAATCTTGCAAAGTTTCCACAGAGATCGTTGGATAAGGGATGGATAGATCAGATTTTGAGGGACTTGAGGGTCACATGATTGATAATTTTCAAAATAACCACCTCACATGTTGCAAAATTACCTATGAGGGCTCCCACCTTCTCAAAACCGCCCCAAATTTAATCCATCCATCCTTCATCCAATGATCCATGTGGGACTTTTTGCGTGACTGCACCTTTCTTGAAACCCATATTTCAGAGATAAATTCTTTATATGGGGTATGGACCTTGAATAATCATTCATTCAAAAATCTCCTCACCATGTATAACTATGCAGAGAGTAAATAACAACACTATTCACAAAACAATGCCATGTTACGATACAATGAAAAAAGAGCAGTACCACATTACCAAAAAAGAGCAAGGGCAGAATAAATGAAATGGACATCTTGAAAAATGGTATGGGAAACAGTTATTATCGTTCATAGCAAAGAATCATAACACTTGTTTGCAGTAACATCTGTTTGGTTACCGTGCATCAACATTACTCAACTAAACTAATATAAGATGATATTCATGTGATACCTGAGCCAAAAGGTTGTGATGTGGGTCTTGATGCAATGGTGTAACTGTCCCACTAGGGCCAAACCAAGCATTGAGCGATTGGAGTTCCCCACCACCAGCGTGACAGTACTCAGGAACCAGTACGTCTTCACGGAGTTCTTTGATCTGCCAAATGTTGTAAAATAAAGTCCAATAATTAGATAAGTAACTGTTAAGTCCGCATATGCAAAAGTCAAGCTTCTAGATAATTAGTCACCTGGTCAAACAATGGATGTTGAGCTAGATATGTCAAGTTTGCAGAACATTCAGGTGACCACATTCTCTCGAGAAACTGAGAAAATGTGATAAGCTCCTGTTTCCATTCATCACACACATAATTTTTTCCAACCTGAGACACCATTAGTTATATCAGTGCACTGAGAACATATATAACGGAAAAGCATGTGCCCTAACAATATTCAACAGAAAAAGATGACCTAACTTATTCGAACCAAGCTACTCTTACGGACAATACAAAGCAGCAATTGCTTATGAACAGGACTTGATAACTGAACAATAGTCAAAAGACTGGTATTTTTTGTACATAGCATGAACAGAAAATTTTATGCAGACGTTTGAAGATATATCAGAAATTAAAGCCGAATATTTCGGAAGTTCGGTTTTGATATGTATACAATACTGGATGGTAAAGAAAATTCTACAAACATAAGCTTGGCAAAATGATGTCAAAATCGAAACTAGACATATATGAAAAAACAACAGTATTAGATGGATGGCTTACAAAAGTTGGTTCCAACAACTAGAACTTTTAATTGATAGCATGAAGTAAACTGATAAAAAGTACAAACAGAAATGTAGGGGATGATGCCAATACCCAAATGTAAAACATGTGAATCGATCTGTTTAAAAGAGATAAATTCTGCCCAGTTTTCTAACTTGCAAGGCAGAATATTAGTTTTCCAACATGCAATTTAAAATTAGTCTAGGTCGCAAATCTCAACTTTACATCTTAAACAGAAACATAAGGTAAAATAATAGAAGGATAAATGTGGGACAGAAAAGCCGCTACGATAAAAAATACTTCCTGAGATAAGCTGAATTTAACTCCTGAAGATCAAATTTTGAGTATATGAGCCACTTACTGGAAACCAACCATTTTACTGTAGAATCAGATTTAATCATTTCATGCACTTCTTGAATGAAATACCATATTATTTCGTTATTCAATTAACAGCATCATTATTTATTTAGTTTTATAATTGTTTGAAAGAGGCAAAGTGGGACAGAAGGCTTTGTTGTTAGGCAAAGTGGGTTTCACAACATAGAAGTTTTTTAATTGACAAAAATGTTAGAAGTGGTTTGGATAGGTCAATATCTCAAGTGCAACTGTGCAAGTAGTCACCTCAACAGGTACAGTGCGGTCTCCAGCTATCCTCTCTAGGTATTTTATGTCCTTCCACTTTGTCCTTGCGGGCCAATGATCAATACAGCCACTGAGTATAACAGGGGATTCACATAAAAAGTAATCACGTATAAATGCCTCCAAAGAGATGCATGATCGCCTCTCGATTTGCTTACAAGATAGGGACTTCACTGGCAGAACTTTGAGCACCTGAAATAAATTATTGAGCAATGCAATAACAAAATAGGTAATGCATCATTATCAAATAACAATAATTCAGAGAAACGAAGCACCAAAGTACATAATGATCTTGTAACTATTCCAAACAACACGCTTTAACTTTACCTTGACATAGATCACCCACAACCTACAATGTGATTCACTGCGGCCATGTTCCAATCACCAAGGTACACGTCAGTAACTAGTGTGCTCTACATATCAAACTACATGACTAGGGCACCAAATAGTGCCATTAATATTCCTAATCTAATAGGACATACATCACCTTTTTTTGGACATCCGTCACCTAAAAAGTGTAAATTGCACTCAGAAGTCCCAGAACTCATGCGATCATACCACTTAGGTCTCTAAACCTGAATTTAATCTAGCAGGTTCTTAAACTTCTGTCCTTTTGACAAGTTGGTCATTTTGGTCATTATGGTTGTTAGGCAGCTGCCAAGTGCTGGAACTTGTGATACTTCTCTAAATTTGATATATCATGCCACTTAGGTCCCCATCCATGGAAATTAATCCAACTGCCACGTACCACCTTTCTGCCAAAATGACTAACCTGTTTAACAGAACAAATTCAGGCATATATGAGATAAATTGAGGTTTAGGGACCTAAATAGGCACAATTGCACAAGCTTAGGGGACCTGGGATGCAATCTTGCCATATAAAAACCAACGCTGCCTGCAATGTGCACTGAAGATAGTGGACACTCGAGGCTTCCCAGCAAGTGATGCAGTGAATGATAGCAGAAAATATCTTATGGGAACCATTTCGCAGAACAATTCACCGGCAATAGCACTGGTACGGTGGTGCGAAATTTCGCAAGGCCCTTCACTCTATCTAATTATAGCACTACATTTTCATGCAACAATCCATAGAAAACTCACAATTCACACACGAGCAGAGATGAGATCCTAGAAAGGCGATAGGCCAATAGCAATACTCACATCGGCGAGGTCTTTGTTCCTATCGAGCCCTTCCCTCCACCTCTCCACGTCTCCGCCGGCATCTCCCGTGCCGTCGCCGTCGCGGGTGCGGTCGGCGAGGACCCGCGCGATGGCCGCCTCGAGCTCCGCGCGGAGGAGGTCACCGCCCATGATGAGGCCCATGTCGAGCGCCCGGAGCGCGGCGCGTCGGTCGTCGCCAGCGCGGAGGCTCGCCACGTGGAGGCAGGCGAGCGCGTAGGCGTCCCGCCACGCGGGCCCCACCTCGCTCCGCGGCCCCGAGTGCAGCTGCTCCCACGCCATCTCCCAAGCCGCCTCCGCAGCGCGCAGGTCCCCCGCGGCCGCCTTCTCCGCGGAGGCCACGAACGCGAAGCCCCCCTCCTCCGTAATCTGCCGCAGCAGCGCCGCCCGCTTCTCCCCGCCCGCCTCCTCCGGCGCCCGCGGCTCGCCGGTGGCCATCGCTTGCGAGCTCCAGGGAAAAGCGCAAAAGCGGAGGTGAGTGGGCCGTGGGGAGTGGGAGGGGGAAGATATTTTTGGGGGACCCCGAGTGAAGAAAGGTGCCCGTGGTCGTTGCTCGGATGCGGGTGCCGGGCCCGGATGTGAGGCGGAGGCGGGGATTTACGGTTGTGTCCTCGCTCCTAGTCAGAGTCAGATATTTTCGGGTAAGATATTATTTTTTGTGTGAACGGCTCGTGAATGTGGGAGTATTGCGAGATGGGCCCCTTGTAAGAAAGAGTGTTCTAGTAAGTTCCAGAAGATTACGAGTAGTTGCAAATTAAGAAATTTGGACGGATTTAGCACTACCACACGGTAAAAATACCAAATCTAGCCTTATGCGCGATAAAATTCCAAATTTAGCTTCCTTCCGACCGCACGACTCACACGAACATGACATGAATTAGTCGTGCAGTCGGGGAGCGCACGACTCCACTGTTCATCATGAGTCGTGCGATCAGGCGCACGACTTTACTGTTCATCATGAGTCGTGCGGTTCTCGATCGCACGATTAACACGTGTCACGTTCGCGTGAGTCGTGCGGTCGGAAGGGAGCTAAATTTAGAATTTTATCGCGCAAGGTGTTAGATTTGATATTTTTATTGTGTGATAGCGTTAAATCCGTCCAAAATTCGCAAATTGACCGAGCAGAACCTTGACAGCCTCTCTAAAAAGAGGTCGATCATCCCAAAGCATTGTGCATTTATCTAAAGAGAGTTTTTACTTTCATTAAAGAGAGCGTTCGGAGTAGCGATAGCTTCTGATTAAAATTTTACTGTAGTTGGCTGATTTTTTACTGTAACTGAGTTAGTTTATTGGACATAATTAAATTTAAAAAAATACAAAAATAAAAGCGTCATACTAACCTATCATGAACAATGCAAAGAAATACGAAAACACAAAACACAAAATTTGAAAAAAAATGCAAAAAGACAAAAAAAGGCACAAGATTTCAAAGCCGACGATGATTCACGCTAACGCAAGCAATGGCCGTGAGCGCAGCCAAAATATCAGGAGAAACCAATATATTGTCATTAAATTACATATAAATTTTTAATACATTTTAATTTTTGGGGTGATGTACTGGTACCTCCTAGTAAGTACCAAGTAGTATCAATAATTTATATGTAACCAGCAGATTTATCTGTGTAATTATGTGGTTAGATATTATAATACATTTGTCTTTAATATACAACTCAATTGCCTATAATTAAAATACAATTGTGTTTGCTATACAATTTTAATATACATATATAATTTATCCGCACCGTTATAATCTAGTCTCACTAAAATAAGCGGTGTAGATATTTCTCTTTTTCTCGATTAATGTGAGAATTTTAGGATTTTTCTTTTTAGAATTATCATGTGATTGTCTTACCATGAAAACAACGGATGTGTCTTGAATCTCATCAGCTGTTAATATGCTGGTTGATGTTGAGGGTGCTTTTGTGTAATTTTGGTGGTGAGATATTTAATGACGTAAGCTTACATGTATCGGAGGTAGTCCGGACAGCATCTCCTACGTCACGAGATTTATCACCAAACAGATTTCTCATCAAAGGGTGATAACTGAGAGATGCTATTGCCAGTTTGCCACTACTCGGATTCAAGAGTTGTTCATAGCACAGAACAGTAAAAAAATAAGTCTTTTCTTATGATACACCTTTTTATACACAACAACCTCCCCAAATTTGATTAGAGTTTATGAGTTAGAGCACAAGTATGTGAGGTATCGAGAACAAAAAAGATGAATTTAGTAGAGAGAACTAAAATAACGATATCAAAGCAACCATAAATTTTTTAAACACAATTTTAAAAGAGTACAAGAGATTATCGTTAGAGTATAAGAGATTATCGCTCTATCACAACTTTGTCAAATCTTTTAGGATTCCCGAATCTTTATTTTATATAAGAATCTAGTGCTAAAAAATAACCTAATTTTTAATCCTCTCTTGTACCTTTACCTTTAATGAGTGACTTGTTTGCTTCATTTCTTCGGTTCTCCATAACTACCCCTCATAGTTTTATATAGTACCTTAACTCTTCTTTAAAGTAAAGTAGGAATTTTATTTTAAAAGAAAGTATGAATCTTAATGTTATTATGATTTATCTAGGATTTTATATAGCATATATTTTTAAATCTTAAAATACTAAGATACAAGTCATGGTTTCGATATGAAAATTTACAAGCCTCAGTAAGAGTTATGGATTTCAGAATTCCCACGTAGCTTTTTTAAGAAAGAAAATTACATGTGCTTCTGTAAGAATATCTTTAGCTTGGCTTGAAAGAAAATAACAGGAAACGGCTTGAGACACACGCACTTCGGCTTGCCCTGGCCATGCTTACTCCCATGGGCTGTGAGTCCTGTGGCACGTCACCATGTTAACTATTTGTTTCTTTGTTTTTTTCGAGAGGCGTTTCCATGTTTACTCGATTGTCGTTACATCATCGTTTGGTTTATAACAACTGGGCCTGATTTATACCACCACTCAATACATTGGGTCAAACCCAATGTCCTAAGTTAAGGAACTATGGGCCAACTCTTGGACGATCCAACATAAATAATGGCCTGTGCATACCTATAGGCCCACATGACCAGTACCTTCGTTTAGTTTTAGCTGGGTTCCCCCACTGAGGATACATCGAACCTGGACGCTTCACTGCTAGTGCGTTCAAGGGAGACCAGATTCGCTGAACCTCGGTAACTACTATACATGAAAACATGGATATGGAATGGATATGAAATTTGGATGCGTAAGGGCATCTCCAATGGTCTGAGTCAGTTGGCTATTTGTATATACACATCAGCATAAATCCTATGTGGAGGAAAGAGAGTATGCAAAAAAATCGAGCCGGCTCTTCCTTAAGCACTAGGCTATAACAGAAAACGAGGCAGTCTCTATAAATGACTGTGTGTGTATGTAAGTATCAAATAGCTATCCTTATAGACAGTCCTTTATATGCTAGCTATTTGGTTGATGATGTGGAAGTCTCCTAGTTAGTTGCTAGCTAGAACCATTAGAGATGCCCTAAGAAACAAAGTTTTGTACTTGCCGTACAATTTCCCAACCTCGTTGTTTTCGCCATCCAGCACCGTAGAAAATGATGCAAAACGAAAGGCTTACCTATATCTTTTCAATTTATAGTTTATAGCTTTTTTAGAACAGCTAAATGAAATAGTTTTTCATTGTCATATTTTAAAATAATTTATCAGAATAATAATTTTAAAATGATTTATCGATAAATTAATATTCGGTTTCTTGTATAAATGTTTCACGCTTCAAAAAAATATAGATCAAGCTGGTCGATATCTGACTTTTGACGGACAACTACAAGGATGCTATCGGGATCTTCCGCGGAGAACACGTACTCACACTCGGTTAAACAGTTCCTGTAAAGCGCACCACACGGTGGTCTGTAAAGTGAGCGGAATGCATAGCATCCCAGCACGAACCGTATTAACTGGAGGAAAATCAAAAAGGTTTTTTATATAAAAAAAAGAAGTACTCCATATAGAAAGTTGTCCTGGTGGCTCGTCGCGTCATGGCTTCCTTGTTTTGCTCCCTCGCTGTTTCCATCGCGGCCGCTTTGCGCTTCCCCTTCCTCTCTTTCCTTCCCAAATAAAAGCAGCGGAAACAGAGAGCCAAATCCCCCCAAACCCAAGCATGTCCGCTTCGGCCGCAGCCATTTTTCTTCGACGAGGTACGGATCGATCAACCAACGCTTGCAATTCGTCTGGTTTTTTCAGAGGGGTTTTGGTTGGGATTGCTCCCTTGTGTTCGTGTTGATTCGGGATAGGTAGTTGTTGCTCTGTTGGGCTTGATTCCGTTCCTTGCTCGTGATTTTAGGGTTCGTTTGGGGTTCAGATTAGCGTATCCTCTGCAAACGCGCGGGATCGGGGGATCGTTGCGAGATGATTGGCGTCTCTGGATTGATCTATGGATTGAAATGGATGCCCTTCGAATGTTGATCTTGTTTTTAGTTCTCATGTTTGTAATTTTAGTTCGTGCAGCATTGAGTTGTGATAACATCCATGTCTTCAAAGGGTTGCTCTGAGTTCATTAAGTTGCTGAATAGATGGATTGGATTCTTTAGAATTATCCGTATTGTTGTTCAATTCTGTACTGTGCACAAAGTTAGCATTAGAGATTATAATGTTCACTTCTGAATAATGTTCTCATTAGACCAGGGGCGGACCCAGCACAAAAACTGAGTGGGGGCGCTCTACACTCAACCCACGCCATATGACAACGTCGTAGTAGATCTAGACATCGAAGTCGCTCGAGTGGGGGCCACGAAGTCGCTCGAGTGGGGGCCAAGTACTAAAACATTTGATTACTTCACTACAAATTTAAAATTGAGTGGGGGCCTCGGCCCCCATTTATCCTTCTCTCGGTCCGCCCCTGCATTAGACATTATATATGACGCAAAGATAGCAGATAACCACCAATAGAGAATATAGAATTGGGCTGCCTCTTTTGACATTTCCGTCATTTACTGCTTGTTTGCACTGTATGATTAGCATTGCATTTTTTAGATTTTGACCACATTCGTAAAACTGGGCAGGTTGATGCGACTCCTCATTTGATGATACAAAGCAACTAAGCGTGAGAAGTATGATACAAAGCAACTAAGCGTGAGAAGTTCACTGGGGTGATGTAATTGGGTTTAAGTAAGCAATAGTATGATGGACCATCTAGCTTTTCTCTCGACAGAGTTAGGCGATACGTCTGACTTTGAAGTTGATGGCATCGAGAACCTCACTGAGAATGATGTAAGCGACGAGGAGATTGAGGCTGAGGAGCTGGCCCGGCGAATGTGGAAAGATAAGATCAAGCTCAAGAGGATAAAGGAGAGGCAGGAGAAGCTTGCTTTGCAGCAGGCAGAACTGGAGAAGTCCAAGCCGAAGAAGATGTCTGATCAGGCCCTCCGCAAGAAGATGGCGAGAGCCCAGGATGGGATTTTGAAGTACATGCTCAAGTTGATGGAGGTGTGCAATGCACGAGGGTTTGTTTACGGGATCATTCCTGATAAAGGGAAGCCTGTCAGTGGAGCATCGGACAACATTAGAGCTTGGTGGAAGGAGAAGGTGAAGTTTGATAAGAACGGGCCAGCAGCAATCACAAAATATGAGGTTGAGAACTCTGTGCTGGTTAACACTAAGAGCAGTGGAACCACGAGCCAGCATAGCTTGATGGATCTCCAAGACGCCACTCTGGGCTCATTGCTTTCAGCATTGATGCAGCACTGCAGTCCTCAGCAGCGCAAGTACCCACTGGATAAGGGTGTCCCACCCCCATGGTGGCCGTCAGGCAATGAGGATTGGTGGATTGATTTAGGCCTTCCAAAGGGAAAAGTGCCTCCATACAAAAAACCACATGATCTTAAGAAGGTTTGGAAGGTTGGTGTGCTGACGGGTGTGATCAAGCACATGGCACCAAACTTCGATAAGATCAGAAATCATGTACGGAAATCCAAGTGCTTGCAGGACAAAATGACTGCAAAAGAGAGCCTAATTTGGCTGGGAGTTTTGCAAAGAGAGGAGAAGCTTGTTCACAGCATTGACAAGGGTGTATCAGTGATTACTCACCATAGTGCTCTACGGGACAGAAACGAGGGCACATCTAACAGCAGTGATGAGTATGATGTCGACAGCTTGGAGGAGCCTCCTCACTCTACATCATCCAAAGATGATGAGGGAGCTCATCAGCCAGCTGTGCAGATCAGAAAGGAGCATGCCTCAAGTAGAGGGAACAGCAGACATCATGGTAAACACTCCAGTCAAGTATTTCCTAGCGATGAAGAAACTAATAAATCAGGAAAGCGACAAAAAACTACTGGCCATTCTCCTGTTCCTGAGTATGAGGTTGAAGTGACACAAGGAAATGATAATCCACCAGAGATTTTGAGCAATGTAATTCCTGATATGAACAAAATAAACCAAATGGAGGTGACGGGTATGTCTAACCTGCTGACAAGCCTCAACCATGTCAATACAAGCGTAGCTTTACAACTCCAAGGTGATGCTCAATGGGACTTCCTATCCCCTAGTGCTGTGGTTAACAAGTGCAACCAGGCTACAAGCATTACTCTGTCAAGCATTCATATGGGAGACCAGCCTTTAGCTTGTGAAAGTAGTGATCACACAAACTCATGGTCTGGAAACACTTTTCAACAGGATGTAGGTCTTGGACCTATTAGTTTTAGTTCTTCGTCAGTTGATCACCAGACTTCAGTTGTGAAACAATCACTTGATTACCAGACTTCGGCTGTGAAACAATCCCTACCGCTATCTATGGATCATCATGTGCCTACCATGGGAACAGGAGCATTGGCTGAGCACAGTTCTTACAGTTATCATATGGCAGGCAGTGGGAATTCCACTTCTGTTGCTGGCGACGTGCATCACATCATGGGTGATCCTTTCTACAATGACCCTGCTGATAAGTTTGTAGGCAGTTCTTTTGAAGGACTGCCTTTAGACTTCGGTATTAGTAGTCCGATCCCTGACATTGATGAATTGCTGGATGATGATGATTTAATGCAATACTTGGGAACATAACATAGGTAATTTTGAGCTTATCTAGCTGTTTTGTTTTATCACTTATATTTGGTTATTTAGATATACCTTTTTTTATACTTACAAGGTTGGCAACAAAGCTTGTTTCATCTGTTTCTGTCAGCAATTATATCTTGTTAGAATTCCAGTACCCATACATATGAAAGGTGGGGGTGGTTTAAAAATTGAATTAGGAAGTGTTGTGAACTAGTACAATAAAGGGGTAATCATCCGTTAAAGAGAGGTCGGACGGCGACATCTTCAAGTAAAACTACGCTAGGTGAAGGAGGGCACCAATAGATATAGAATAGTTGGTCAAGAGAACGACTACAACTGGACTTTAGAGACTAGGGACTTGTTTGTTCATCTTTACTTAATTCATAATAGATACATACTATCTCTTTTATAAAGAAGATTCGACTTAACTTCTAAGAAATAATATATAAGAAAACTTATCTCTAACAATCCAATCTAATAATAATTTGCCTAACTAATAGATAATACAAAACATCTAATAGATAGATTCCTAAATAACAAACCATGCCTAATACACGCAACGCTATATTACTCGTGGTGAATAGTGTCGCTACAGTACTACGATGAATAGTACCCCTACAGAACCGTGCACGTTGTTATGAATATTGTGTGTATATTGAAGAGTCTCAATGAGTAATATATGTAGAGAGTACAAGAGGGTATTACAAATAAGGAAAGTATATCAGAAAGAGAATATAAACTCTATATCCTAATACAACTCTATATCCTTAACACGCCCCTCAAATGTAAGGCGTATGCAATAGTATTGCATTTGAAAGAGTTGACATTAAAATAGGAAAAATCCGAAATTCGAGTCTTGATAATATCATCGTAGCATGCAGCTCTTGAAAAATACTGTCAAACCAAGCCAAAGAGAAATAGATAGAAGCATGGCGGTGCAGATTGAAGCCCAAGATGACGGCGGTGCAATGCACAAGGTGCAGGAGAAGTGCGGCGGTCTTAGAAGCTCGGAGTTATGGCTAGAGAAGCGGCGGCATAAAGACTTCTACGATCTACACGCGGCTCAGAGAGAAGAGCGACGGCTGCTGTCATGCAAAATAAAATTTCTACACTTCTGTAACTGACAATAAATTTACAGATTTGCATGGCTTAGACTAACTGAAAAAGTAGAGACTACGGACTTGAGATGAACGTAAACAGAAGACTCAAAACTAAACCAGCCTGGCACACATACTGTTTTTCAAGCAACGCACCAGCATATTACAGCGCCACATTATTAATTTATATCACCACCCATTCCACCCCATGCACCAGCACATAGCAGAGCACCACACCACCGGCGTCCACGTCGTGCGCGCATGTGAGCGAGCGCCGCTGCAGCGAGCGTGAGATTCGGCGGTGGGGAGGGGGATGGAGGCTACCGCGGGGCTGGTGGCCGGGTCACACAACCAGAACAAGCTGGTCGTGATCCAACGGGAGGGTGGTGGCGCGGTCGGCGGAGGTGTAGGCGTGCTAGATCCGAGGCGAGGCGGCCAGATCTGGCACAGGGATCTCGGATCTAGCAGCGACGGTGAGGCTCGCGAGGGAGGTGCGGCGGCCAGATCCGAGCGGCGACGGCCAGATCCGGGGCGGTGCCAAGGAGGAGCAAGCGAATCCTAGTGGGAGGTGGCCTGGTGCGTCGAAGCTAGCGATGGAGACATCCGGGTCGGCTAGATTTGAGCGGGACATGGCTGGTGGCGACCGAATCGAGGCGGACATCAGCGAGGCTACGCAGGAGGCGGAGGAGCTGGGCGAACTCGCTGCTAGTGGCGACCAGATCAAGGCGGACGTCGGCGAGGCTGCGCGGGAGGTGAAGGATCTAGGTGAACTCGCGGCGGGGTGCGGCGAGGAAGATGCAGAAGATCCGGCGATGAAGAGCGCGAGCACGACGGATGTCCGAAGAGACTGTTGTCGGCGGCGGCCGAAGATAAGGTGGTCGCCCCCGGAAGTAGACATTGAAGAGTCCTAATGTGCAATATATATGTGAGTATAAGAGAATATTACAGATAAGGAAGGCATATCAGAAAGAGAATACAAACTCTATATCCTAATACAACTCTATATCCTTAACACACGTAACATTACGTCCCTCCCGGCGAGGCAGCTCGCCCTCGAGCTATGGTGGTGGCAACTATTGAAGACCTTTCGCTCTTCTCTGTTAGACTTCAACTTCTCTAAGAGAGATGGTGCGACACTGGAAGCCATGGTGAGTGGTTTTGATACCAATTGTTGTGAACTAGCATAATAAAGAGGTAATTATCCATCAGAAAGAGATCGGACAATAACGACTTGAAGTAGAACGGCGCTAGGTGAAAGAAGGCACCGATTGAGGAGGAATAGATCTAGAATAGCCGACCAAGGGAATGACTACAGTTGGACTTTAGGGACTAGTGATTTGTTTATTCATTTTTGCTTGATTTATAATGGATACATGCTATCTCTTTTATAGAGATGGCTCAACTTAACTAAAAAATAATCTATAAGAAAATCTATCTCTAACAATCCAATCTAATAATAACTTACCTAATCAATAGATAATACCAAAGAGCTAATAGATAGATTCATAAATAACAAACCATGCCTGATAAATATATTCATAAACTAGTCATGTGCCCGTGCGTTGCAACAGAAAAACTTTAGTAGTTAGATCGCGAGAGAGAGAGAGGGAGAGAGAGAGGGGGGAGAGGAAAGGGGCGGTTAAGATTTTATTGTTCAGATCAAATGGCTGAGAAGAGATATAGGAGAGGACTCATCAACCACCAACTCCTTCTTTTAAAGTAGTAAAGATAACAAAACATGTCTAATACACGCGACGCTACAATACTCGTGGTGAACAGTATTACTACAGTACCATACACGTAACAGGAAGTCTCTATGAAGATGTCTGCAAAAGAAGTATTGAGATTTTTCTGGTCAATTTTCAAGTGAGCTCAGTAGCAAGTGTTACTCCTGCATTGCCTCACAATTTTAAGCAGTGCTGTCTTCACTGCTATTTTCCTAGTGAAAGAGGGGGGAAAATGAAAAGCAACCACATTTGAAAACTCTATTGATGTCTTGTTCTCAGTTCTCAGGCTGCTGAAGTTACTTTTAGCTGGCTTGGTAATGTATGCTTATTCTGTTGATTTTTGCAGCGTTCAATAGTTAATCACTGAGAACAGGGGTGTGTGCGGCCTGTAAAGAGTTCCATGACGAGCTGGTGTGGTTAAAGGTGGCAACGGGGCGGGGGATCGCGGGGGAAGCCCCGCGGCCCCGTCCTGACCCCCGCCAACCCGCCCCCCGTCCCGCCCCGTTAGGCCTCGCGGGGGCAGATGGCCCTCCGTCCCCGTCCCCGCGGGGACCCGAACCCCCACGGGGTCCCCGCGGGGGGTAAAAACGCACAGACTTCAGACGCAGAAACAACAGAACGTTCAGAAACATGCGATCAATCAGACATTCAGACGCAGAAACAACAGAACATTCAGAAACATGCGATCGGAGATAAAAAGTCCTACCACAAAATGTCCACAAGAAACAGTAGAACGTTCAGAACTTTCTGCACAAAATGTCCACAGGAAACAGCAGAAACACAAATGTTCTAGGCACTGGCAGACTAGCACAAGACAGCATGAAATAATACAATAACTACAAGCACAAATACACATCACTAATACAATAAATAGAAGCACAAATTCTGAACTCTGGAAGCACAAATACCGTGTGGTGCTAGTCCTGCTACAGCTAGTCAGCGATTTATTGTGCCTATGCTTCGTAAATTTTAGGGTGCTCTTTTGACCTGTACTGGATTCTTGCTTAGCCTGTAAAAACTTCATAGCAACTTGCGCAGCTGGAGAGTTTTCGCATATGCCGAAGGATTACATGGAGTACATTTTAATTCTACCGTCATATTTGACTGTTTTCCGAGTAGATGCATCCTGATGTATGAGAATACACGATCAGTGTATCTAAATTCAGACATAATAATACTACAGTTCATGCTTGCTGGATGTGTCGTGCTGTTGCAAAGGCAGCGACAACAGTATAAATAACAGTACGAATTTCTTTGACTATTTGCAAAGAATCATTACTATTACCACTAATACATCACTAACATGGCTAATTACAAAATATCGTCTACACAAACTAAATACATACATCAGCTAAACATGGTTACCAAGCGTATTCTATACAACCAAACCACCATTATGATAATAAAATGTTAATGACATATTAAACACATTGCTCGTAGGAGAATGAAATATACCTCTTCTTGAAGGTTTTCATCGGATTTAAACTAATTTCAATTGTGAAATCCCTTAAATCGCAACAATGCCACCTCAAAAAACTAATTTAATCTCTCTTATACTCTCTCTTTCTTTTATCTCTCTTGGCTCTCTTTCACTCGGCAGGGAGATACTCAGTTGCGTGGCTTCAGATGAGAGGACAGAGAGGGATACAAGCCATTTTACATGCACAAGGAGTTGTTGGTGACTGGCAGTGCCATGCAGGTGCACACGGGAGTGGGTGCAGAGCCAAGCCTTGCCAAAAGCCACGAGAATCATTGCCCAGTGTGTCGCACTCGACTTGTAGGCTATCCAGGCACCTGCCAAGAGCCTGGGGTGCTCGGCAACCCTGCGGGGCTTGCCAGTGCCCAAGCCAAGCCGCTTCCTATCACGCGTGCGATGCCTACTGTGCTCCTGCCGGTCTACTGAGCTCTGGTGGTACGGCAGGTGACACATGTCGCTTACCGTATCAACTGAGCTCAAGGACGGGGTTATTTTTACAAAAACGAACATCTAGATATCAAATTTGAAAAAAAAATGCTATAATGCTAATTGTGTGAATAGTTTCAAACCTATCCCTTCCGTGGTCGTGCCATTAGGGAGACCGTCTCCATCCGCTACTGTAGTAGTTGTTGTTGCTGTCAACTGTATTCCATTTTTCCGAAACGTAACACAATAATGCCTTCCAAAGAGTATGTGGCCAATGTCAACACCGTCGTCGGCTCACCACTGCCGAAATCTTTAGTTGGGGTCTGGTTAACCCAAACCCATATCGGCGTCAAAAATCTCACGGAACACTAGAGCCACTGTGGTGAAAAATTGAGTATACGTACGTATGAGAGAAAAACATTTGACAGGTGTGAAATATCAAATCCCTCATATATTCTTAAGAGCAGAATCTGAGGTCCTGTTTAGACCATTGAATTTTTTTTTGCATGATTGAAACTATTTCGTATGAAATTCCTGTATTTGAAACAAAGCATGAATTCTTAAATTCAGACAACATATGCAACTGCAACGGCAAGTAGCTCGAGGAGCTTTTTTATTTCTTGTTGTACTTTACATGGGAGAACCACGGCTGCATCAATCGCCCAAGCGGCCAAGCCAAAAGGAAAAAACAGAGCCTTTATTTGCGCCACGCAGCAATACAGCTGACCGCCCCCCGCCCCCCGCGGAGTGGGGATACGTAGGAGAGCCCCTATCTCTTGAGGAAGTCGGCGAACCAGTAGCTGGACCTCTTGCGGTACCTCTTGAGCGTGGTGCGGTCGACGTAGATGAGCCCGAACCGGCCCTTGTACCCGTCTCCCCACTCGAAGTCGTCCATGAACGTCCACGTGAAGTACGCTTTCACCTTCACCCCTTCCCTGCACGCGGGTAACGCAACATCAGGGTAACCAAAGACTGCAAGCACCTCGATCTGCAAGTCGATAAAACTCGCAAACAGTGCAAAGCTAATTTGCGCGTTGTCTATGTGGTTTTACTTGATTGCGAGCTGCGTGAACAAGAGGTGCTGGTAGTGGAATGAGATCCTGTTCTCATCCTTGAGAGCTTCTGATATGGGAATCGTGCTGTTGTTGGCCTCGTCGGTTCCTGCATCGAGCAGAGACATCACCCAAGTAGATTCAACTATGCAAGGACAACGTCCAGATTGAGATGATATGATGGTAAGCGCATAATGTTTCACCGTTCTCTGCGATGTAGATGTCAGGGTCGTTGTACTTCCTCTTGGTGTAGAGCAGGAGCTCGCGGAGCCCCGGCGCGTAGGTGAAGAAGATCGGTGTGAAAGCCTGATCATATCATCAGATGCAAACCACACTCCAGCTTAACAAAAATGCGATCTAGCAATGTAGGATGCACATAAAGAAGTTCGTAGACCGGATGGTCGTACCGGCGGACCGATCGGGACGCCATTGCGGTACGCTGTTGACACAGGATGCAAGACGGCGTTAAGACAGTCTGCGCCGGGGAAGAGAGCTAGTGCGCATGCAGTCAGATAGAAATCGTTTTCGCGTGCCTGTTTGGTTGGCCCAGTTGTCCGTTGCATAGGCCGGCTTGAGCTTGCTGGGGCGCCGGCTGACGCCCTTGGCGTAGTTGGTGGTGTAGTAGTTGAGGCCGATGAAGTCGTACGAGCCTTTCAGCAACTCCGACTGCTCCTTGGTGAACGTCGGCAGCCGGCTGCCGACCAGCTTCCTCATGGTTCCCGGGTAATCGCCGTACACGATCGGGTCCATGAACCTGATCAAAATGTTTTTGTTTCCGCACACGTCGTTTCGTTCTTCAGTGAGGCAATGTACACAGCTGGCTAGCCGAGACGCAATGTACGCACGCACGTACCATCCGTACATGAAGTCGAGGCTGCGCCTCACGGCGTGCTTGTCGGCGGCGTTGGAGTCGCCGTAGGGCACGAACCAGTGCGACACCTGCGTGATGCCGATCTGGCCCTTTTGGGTCGCCTGTGTAAAGTCCAAGCACGGCAGGAAATGTTCAAATCAGTTTGCCTGCATTACCAGTTTGGGTTGCCAACTTGCCGGCCATGTACAAGGGTTACTAATGGGTTTAGACCTGTCTAGACTTTTGAGCCAGGCTAGTCTAAAATTGTAAATAGATTAGATCAAATTTGAACCCTTTTTTACTAGGTTGGACTTAGGTTAAATTGGATCAGGCCTTAGACCTTATATTTTTGTACTAATTACTAAAAGAAGATGAGAGCTGATCCTAATTAGACAACTAAAAAAGTAAAGGTGCTTAGTCTAAGCTAATGTCTAGATTTGTTTTTGGGCTTAGATCAGATTTAGACTTATATAATTTAGACCAGATTGAACCAAATCATTCTCAATTTTATTTAGATTTAGACCAGATTTTGGTCCATTAGCAGCACTACATGTATCTGCTGGTTTGTGCAAATGGATTGTTATTACCTGGTACTTTTGGCGGTAGAGGCGCACGGCCTCGGCGTGGGCGAGCAGCAGGTTGTGGCCCGCGATGTAGGGCTCCGTGCCGGAGTCGCCGGGGGCGCACGACTTGGACACGTACGGGGAGCACCGGCCGGGGGCCTTGGTGCCGGAGCCGTAGCCGCCGGCGCAGAAGATCATGGGCTCGTTGAACGTGTTCCAGGACTTGACCCTGTCGCCGAACTCCCGGAAGCAAACGTCGGCGTAGTCCACGAAGTCCTTCCTGCATGTACGGGGCGCAAGCAGCCATGGCCCATGACTCAGTTCCACACTTCCAATGCGTACACCCAAGGGTTACTCAAAAAGTCATACGAACTCTACTGCCTTGACGCGAAGAAATCGTTAAACCGCAGTCAACAAACCATTGGGGGCACTAGGACAACGGACTTCAGCCCAAACCTTGCCTAGCCCAGCCTCATTTAGCCCGCGCAGTGCGCGTGCCCTCGCGGCCCAATGTAGCTAGCGTGGCTCTCCGTCTCTTGCCCGTCGGCTCTCCCAAAATCATCGCACGAGGCGAGGGGCCCGGTGAAGGACGACGTGTGAAGGTTCACGAATAATTAGTGATAAGCAATTGATATATTTGTGAAGTTAAATTTTAATTTTGTAAAGTTGGTAAAATTTAGTGTTGCTATCAGTGTAACTAGTCTGATCATATGTGAAACATATCAGACCATTGGGCGTATGAGGTCTGACCGGCCATTGGTTGGCGGTCAGACCGGAGTTAAGTTGAGCAGTGTGACTGGTATTAGAGATGCAATCACACCAGTGTCCTATTACCGTGAAGATTTTAAATCGTTTTGGGCCTATCAAATAGGTCCATAGTTGGTGGTTTGACCAGCGGGTGAACCAACCGTAATGGTGAGAACGGTCAGACCGGTGGGGTGCGGTTAGAAAATAGTGAGAGATGTTCTTGAGTGGTTTGAGTATGTGCACGGCATGGAAACCGTTGGGTTGGTTGTGTTGTGTTGCATGATGCATTATCTTAACTAACATGAGTCAAGTACATAGAATTTATGCTCGAAATAGTTGCTTGGTCTTTAGATGTGCAAGTGACATGGTGAACGTTAGCGGTCAATGGTAAGTGACTGGGACTAGATGAGGGAGTTAACGTCCGTGCGATTGAGTAAATCTGGGTAAGGCTACGTGGTTCAAGCGAGAAGCACATAAAAGATAAGGATCGTAAAGAGGCTAATTGATGCATGTGGTGCGCCAAGTGACTTGGGCCAATGCAAGTATAGACAATCTGGAGGAGATCGGATGCATGAAGACTTGACGACAAAGTCATCGGGTGCTGCGGGTTATATGTTAAAGCATATGAAGATATTTTGATATGAATATGAAGACGAAGTCAAGTAAATGTGCATGTAAGTTTGTCGGAGGTATTTTTGGAGTTTAGTAAAATATCAGTTTGAGCCTTAGACAAAGCTGTGGGGCGGATAGACACAAAAGAGAAGCGATTTAGATCAAGATGAGCTGGGATGGCTAAATAGATCAATCGTTAATGATTCAGTAAGTTAAGTCTTATAAATACTTTGAGAAGTATGCGTGAGTGCATAAAATCTGTGTTAGTGAGGTTGACGAGTTCTCTATGTGCTTAGTGGGTTGAGACCCACTAAGTGGTTTAGGTTATATGAGAAAGGAGATGGGAGAGTTAGTGTAAAAGATGATTTTGGCAATATCTTGAGTAGTTTCTTCTCTTCCTCTCTAAGGCTATGTGAGAAATCTTGAGTGGGCCAGGGTGATGCTTTAGGAGCACATTGTAACCATCTATGTACTCGTGAATCACCTATTTTACTAGTAATTGATCAACTCTTTGATCCCTTCTTAGTGTTTCACTTATTTTCTCTTGGTTTTCATATTCTTGAGAAAAGAAATTTGAAATCATGAACTAGATTGTTTTAGCCTGAATCTTTGATCAGATTATCTTGCTAGGGCATGTGAGAGTAGATTTAGAAAATCTCATATCTTAGATCCCTACGAGTAAGAAGTAATTAGTATTTTAGGTTTTTTTGGTGCTCTTATGGCTTAGGATCGATTTCCTTCGAATTGTTAGAACCAAGTCCAAGAATCTCGTATTTCTTACCTTAATCTGGTTTCTAACATTCTAGATAAGGTGTGCTCAAAATTTGAAGTCATTTAAAATTATGGATGAAAAGCTACATCGATTTTAGGATTTAAAATCTTGTTGATTTTCAATTTTATGTTAATGAAGAGGTCAGACTGCCAACTAAGTAGCGGTCAGATCGTTGGGGCACACAAAATCTTGGTTAGTTTAGTTTTTCTTCGAGTTTGCATTGTGAGTGCCTAGGTTGTGATTTTGATAGCTTTTTTTAGCTTTTGAGATCCACGTAGGTGGAGTAATATGATCTTCTTGGCCTTTATAGCTATTGGAGTGAAAAGTTAACAATACATAAGGGAAAAATTTAGAAACAATTATACTCACATGATCCCTAGCCTAGGCGGCCCGGGGCATGGTGTAATGTGACTATTTTCCGTTGGTAATTTGAAGTGGATACGTCTCAAGAAAAAGAAAAAAATTCTTGGGGATAGTTTAGATTAGCTTACACAATGTTTTCACTTAGGAAGCTTCCGTATTTGTCCTCCAATGCCTGTGGAGTGTCGAAGTGGAAAATCGTGACAAATGGCTTCATCCCTGTACGTCATCAGGAACATTATTTTGGTTAAAAAATCTCATTTTGAAAAAATAGCTGGGAGAGTTTTGATTTTTTAGGCCTTTACCTCTAGCTATAACCTCGTCGATGAGACTGTTGTAGAAAGCGATCCCTTCTCTGTTCACTCCTCCACTTAAACTTCCATCTGCAGGAAGGAAACTAGCAGTCACAAAAGACTGATGAGCTGAGAAAATGGTTGCATCAAATGAGAGTGTCTCAGCCGCTGATCCTTACTTGGTAGGATCCTGCTCCATGCAATGGACAACCGGAAGGCGTCCATGTTCATGTCGGTCAGGAAGTTCAGATCCTCCTGCAGTTTAATTTGGACCCAAGAAAATTCAGTGCTCTAAATTCACACTTGGTAATTTAGTTGAAGAAAAAGATGCACCTTGTAGCGGTGATAAAAATCCACTGCTACATCTCCGTTGCTACCATCTGCTACTTTGCCTAGAAGAAGATAGTTTTACAGTAATTGCAAGACTCTGAAAAATGTATTACGAAGATTGGTAGAGGGTAGGGACTGACCTGGAATGTGAGAATAGGTATCCCATATGCTCGGCCCTCGGCCCCCTTCCTTAACAGCGCCCTCGTACTGCAAGAGCGCAATGCAGGAAATGCAAAAGGACAATGAAGAACCACATGTGGTAGAACATGCTGAACAGAAATTCACAATACGCAAATACGCACATATGATTCTCGAAACAGTGTTTCTAAATTCTAGCGAAGTAGTACTAGCAACATCAGTTGCTGCTATCTTACTGGTATTAGTTAGCATTTAGCACTCCCTCAAAAAAAAAGCTAGCATTTAGCACTCTGTTGTTGCCGGTGACCTCCCAAGTTAGCAGAATTACAAAAACCAGCCAAAAACTTGCCGTTCCCGGACAGATTCAGGAAAGTGAGTACACTCGGCAAGTCTGCGGTTCCTTTTTTCTTTCATCTTTCCCTATGTCTAGCAAAGAACTCTGTTAGAGATCACCGGAGTAACGACGTCGCCTACATCGCCGGTGAACTCAGGAGCTGCACACACGCACAAAAGAAACACACAGAAACTCCAATGGATAAAACCAGAGAATGACAAAATAGTTTTTGTGCTGCGTACTACCTTCAGCTTTTCTCACTTCATTAGCTTATATAGAAAAGATTACAATTTGACAGCCGACATGCACGCAACGTTTGTTTCCAAAACGTCTGGCAAAAAAATCAGCTAGTCTACCAAAGAAAACAACCAGGAGGCTAATCAACCAAAACAAGGAAACTGAAGGGACAGGAATTATTCAACAAATCTCCTCCTAATTCTTGTGCACTACTACTACTTACAGAGTTGAAGGCTGATCTTGGCACAGAGCTCCTGGAACTTGCTCTTGGAGAGTGGTTTTGTGAGGACATCCCCAAGTTGCTCATCTGTTCTAATGAACTTCACCTCAATCTGCCCATTGTGTACATACTCCCGGATAAGATGAAACCTTGTGTCTATATGTTTACTCCGGTCATGATGTACAGGGTTCTTGATCAATGAAATGGTGGACTTATTGTCAACTCTCAGTACCGGCTTGCTCACAGCTGAATCCATGATTTCAGCTAGCAAACGGGCTAGCCAAACAGCCTGACAGGCAGCAGTAGCCGCAGCAATATACTCAGCTTCACAACTTGATAATGCTACAACCTTCTTCTTTGTGGACTGCCAACTGATCGGACTATCTCCAAGAAAGAATACAATTCCAGAAGTGCTCTTCCTGCTGTCCAAATCTCCAGCTAAATCACTGTCACTGAAACCCAGCAAGTTTGCCTTCAGACCTTTCTTCCTTGGATAGAAGAGACCCCAATCTCTTGTGCCAGCTACGTACCTCAAAATCTGTTTTACAGCTGCGAGATGCTCTTCATGAGGTTCTTCCATGAATCTACTTACATATCCAACTGAGAAAGCCAAATTCGGTCGGGTATTCACCAAATATCTCAAGCTCCCTACCAAACTTCTGTACTCAGTAGCATCCACACATGGATTGCAGCTCTCCTTGCTTAGCTTCAATTTTGGCTGCATAGGCACCTGGCAAGAATTGCAGTCCATCAATCCAGCTTTCTCAAGGATCTTCCTTGCATAGCTCCCTTGAGACAAGGTAGTCCCCTCTGTATTTTGCTGCACCTCTATACCCAGATAATAAGAAAGTAACCCAAGGTCACTCATCTTGAAAATCTCTGCCATTTGTATCTTGAACTTCTTGATGCTGCTGCTGGTGGTTCCTGTGATTACCAAATCATCTACATAGACACCCACCACAAGCCTCTCAGCCCCAGTACCTCGGCAGTAGATTGCATGTTCAGATGGACTTCTCTTGAATCCCAAAACACCCAGTTTTTCATCTAATTTTTTATTCCAGGCACGAGGAGCTTGATGTAAACCATACAGAGATTTATGGAGCTTGAATACCTTGTGTTCATGACCAGGTTGAGCAAACCCCGGTGCCTGCTCCACGAACACCTCCTCCTTGAGGTCGCCGTTTAAGAACGCCGTTTTGACGTCCATGTGGTGGACTTCCCACCCTTCATGCGCTGCCAGCGCCAATAGTAGCCGCACCGCCTCCATGCGTGCTACTGGGGCAAACACCTCGTCGTAGTCGACGCCTTGGCGCTGTGCGTACCCCTTGACAACGAGTCGCGCCTTGTGTCTCACCACTGCCCCGTGCTCGTCCTTCTTGACTTTGAACACCCATTTGAGTCCAATGGCACGCCGGCCAGGTGGGAGCTCAGTGAGTGTCCACGTGCGGTTCTCCTCGATCGCCTGTAGCTCCTCCTCCATCGCCCGACGCCAGCGTGGGTCCCGCTCCGCCTGAGCGAACGACATAGGCTCCTCCGCGCTCACCGCGAAGAGCTGGCCGTCGCCCAGGTCATGCACCGCGTACCCGGGCGGGGTTGCTGGGCCGATGATGTTGTCCAAGGTTCGAAACCGCAGTGGAGCCTCGTCATCGTGGTCATCGTCCAACTGGTCTCTTGGCTCCGTTGGTGGTGAGGCGAACTGGACCCCCGGTGTCGTGACACCCTCAGTGGTGGGTGTGGTCGAAGGCGTCATAGGGAGTGCTGCCGGAGTAGTCGTTGGTGAAACTGGGGAAGTTGGAGTAGTTGCTGGTGAAGCAGGAGAAGTTGGAGAGGTTGGCTCCAGCATCTCGCCGTGCTCCGCCACAACCCTGTACTTGACGGAGAAGATGTCGTCGTCGTTCCTTGTATCAACACCGTGCTCCTTGCTATTGGACCAGTCCCACTGGCCAGCTTCGTCAAAGATCACATCTCGCGTTACGTGGACACGCTTCGCGACTGGATCATATGCACGGTACGCCTTGGAGCCCCGTTCGTAGCCGACGAAGATCATCTTCCTACCACGGTCGTCCAGCTTCTTCAGATGAGGGGCCGTGTTCTTGACGTAGATGAGGCAGCCGAATGTTCGCAGATGATGAACAGCTGGCTTCTTCCCGTACCACGCCTCAAACGGCGTCATGCCATCCACGCTTTTTGTTGGTGCCCGGTTCAGCAGGTACACGGCGGTATTTACCGCCTCACCCCAGAACCAGCACGGTAGCCCCTTCGCCTTGAGCAAGCTGTGGGCGGTCCCGACCACCATGCCGTTCCGGCGCTCGACGATGCCGTTCTGCTGCGGGGAGTACGACGCCGTCAGCTGTCGCCGAACACCATCATTCATGCAGTACTCCATGAACTCCTTGGCGGTGAACTCCCCGCCTTGATCCGTCGCGGGCGCCCTCGGCTGCGGCGAGCTCGACCTCGCGCGTGCAGAAGGCTTTGATGGCCGCCGCTGCTTGATCCTTGGACGGTAGCAAAGTCACCCACATGTAGCGGCTTCGGTCGTCGACTAGTAGCAGGAAGTAGACGTTCCCGCTCGGTGTCGCCGGCGCCACTGGTCCGCAGAGATCCCCATGGACCAGCTCAAGCACGCGCTCCGCACGCCAATGCGACTGATCTGGGAAGGGCGTCCTCTTCTATTTGCCGGCGAGGCATGCCTCACACAGCTTGTCCACCTGCTCGATCGCAGGCAGGCCACGGACCATCTCCTCCCGCGCCATCTTGCGGAGTGCTGGCATGTTGATGTGGCCGAGCCTGGCGTGCCATCGCCAGGCATTTTCCTTGTCACGCACAGCCAGGCACACCGGCCGTGCAAGGTTGACATCGAGCATGTACAGTCGGTTCGCTGCGCGTGCGACCTTGGCCAGCAGCCGTCCTCCGGGCTCACGGATCCGCATCACCCCGGAGTTGATGTTGATGTCGTACTCGATCTCGTCGAGCTGCCCAACACTCACTATGTTGGCCGTGAGCTGGGGGATGAAGTAGACGCCGGTGAGGGAGCGATGTTCGCCGTTCTTGCACGCAAACAGCATTGTCCCGCAGCCCTTGATTCGCGCCATTCCGCCGTCGCCGAAACGTACCGACCCGCACACCGCCGTGTCCAGATCCGCGAACGCTGCTCGGGACCCCGACATATGATTCGTGGCCCCAGTGTCGAGGATCCATGACTTGGCACTACGCGTCTCCTCCGCATCGAGCTGGACGAAGACCTTCTCCTCTCGTAGTTGCAGTGGAGCGCCAGATTTCGCCCCATCCTCCGATCCGCTGACGATGAGCGCGCGTGCCTGCACCCGCGACGATGTGCTAGGACGCATGGTGGTTCTCGGCCAAGGAGCAGGTGGCGCGGCGGATCTCGCCCGCTGGGGAGGCGGCGCGGTGGGGCCCACTCGTAGGGGAAGCGGCGCGATGGAGCTCGCCTGCAGGGGAGGCGGCGCAGTGGGGCTCTCCTGTGGGGGAGGCGGCGTGGTGTAAATGAGAGGGCTTGACCTAAGCAGCATCAGCGTCTCCTCCTCATGTATGACGTGGGCTTGTTCCCTTTTGGGCTTGGAGCGGCAGTCACGGGCCCAATGCCCGGTTTTTCCGCACCTCCAGCACTCATCTTTGTTTGGCTTCCCGGAGTTGTTCGCCGGCCCATAAGACGTATACGACCTGCCGTCGCTCCCCCATCCTCGGCCGCGCCCACGCCTGTTCCCGTGTCGCGCGGAGCTCCCGCTCGCGCCACCGCTGTTCTGGTTCTCCGCCTCACGCCGCTTCCGCCGTGCGTCCCACTCTTCCTCCATCAGGTACAACTTGCCGTCGTGTTGCATCGTTGAAGGCGGCTCGAACGATTCTTCGGCGGCCTTCAGTCGCCCCGTCAGGTCGGCGACAGTGAGCGTGGAGGTGTCGAGGAGCGTCTGGATCGCCAACACGATCTGCTGGTATCGGGACGGCACGCTTCGGAGCATCTTCTCCACCACCTTGGTCTCCTCCACGACCTCACTAAGCGTCGCTAGGGTGGCCACCATGCCGCTCAGACGAAGCGCATAATCTTCCACGGTCTCACCGTCCTTGCATGTCGCTAGATCAAACTCCCGCAGCAGCTGCTGAGCGGTGTTTTTCTTTACGCGGTCTTCGCCGACGCGCATAGTGGCAATGGCGTCCCACGCCTGTTTCGACGTTTCTTTGTCGGCGATCGCGGATGCCATCTCCGGGGGGACGGCGCTGCAGAGGGCGTCAAGCGCCATCATGTCTTCCTGAGGATCAACATTGCCCTTGTCGATGGCCCTCCAGAGCCCCCGAGCTTTGAGCTTCACCTTCATAAGTCGCGCCCAGTTGGAGTAGTTGCTCTTGGTGAGAACGGGGTAGCTAGTCCCGCCGGCCACCTCACGGACTCCCCACTGGATCACGGCGCCATCCTTGGTGCCGCTCGTCCCATCGCCCTTCTCGCCGTCCTTCGGTGGCGCCGACTCCGGCCCCGTCATCAGTGCAAATCCGATTGCGCGGTTACGATTCCAACGGCAATACTTTGCCGCGATCGAGTCCCGATCCGCAACCCGCTCTGATACCACTTGTTAGAGATCACCGGAGTAACGACGTCGCCTACGTCGCCGGTGAACTCAGGAGCTGCACACACGCACAAAAGAAACACACAGAAACTCCAATGGATAAAACCAGAGAATGACAAAATAGTTTTTGTGCTGCGTACTGCCTTCAGCTTTTCTCACTTCATTAGCTTATATAGAAAAGATTACAATTTGACAGCCGACATGCACGCAACGTTTGTTTCCAAAATGTCTGGCGGAAAATCAGCTAGTCTACCAAAGAAAACAACCAGGAGGCTAATCAACCAAAACAAGGAAACTGAAGGGACAAGAATTATTCAACAAACTCAACCAAAATCAGTAAAAGCCAAGGTCTCTAGCCACTGGCACTGAACTGGACACTAGTAGCAAAGCAACAGCAGCAAGTGGAGAGACTTGAAACCTGATAGGCCGCGGAGCCTGTGCCGAAGAGGAACCCCTCGGGGAAGCTGTACCTGTTGAACGCGCCATGGACAGCGGCGTTGCTCACCAGAGCAACCAAGAACAAAGCAGAGAGAAACCCACGCATCCCGGCCGGTCCAACTCCCAACTCTCTGGTATTGGAATAGCTCTGTCAAGCGGCACGGATTGCAAGCAACCTACAGTTATCTCTACTGCTTTCTTAGCTCTTGTAGAGGAAAGGAACGTGGGAAACGCCACAGCTCTATATTTTTATCTCTGTACAGTAGAAAAGGACATGGCTGTTCAGCTCAGCACTGAACAAACACAGCAATCCCCCGATGGGAAGTACCGACGGAGCACGTGATCCACGGCACATGCCCGAAAAGCTTCCTCAGTTTGATTTGAAATGGCGCGATCGATTCTGAAATTTATGAACAGGGACTAGAATGGCCACGTGTCTCAATTCTCGATCACATATAGGTTGATAATGAACGCATTGGCATCTCTTTCAGAAAGGTCGTGCGTCCCTTTCAATGTCTCGAGAGGTTGCCCTCTGTCTTTTAAGAAAAGGGGTGCTCCTCGACTGGGACATGCTACAGTAAGCATCCTATTCTCCGTTAAGGACACCCCAACAAAGTATATTTGCTTGATATTGTGCTTATGCCATGTCAGCTTTTTGGTGAGTGGAAGGGAAGAGAAAGAATAAGTTGTCAGATCATGCGAAGGTTATTCATAGTGTGTGATGAGTATTTGACTACTTTTACTTTGTTGTCGAAATTTGAGTTTAATTTTGTGTCATTTGCTCTCTGATTTTGCTATCTGGTAGATAGCAGTCTAACCAGCTTGTAGAGATGGTTTGACTGGTGTTCGGTGTGACCGGGCATGAGAGCGGTCCAACCGATTAAGTTGCGGTTAGATCGGCTTTTGGTTGATTGTGTATACTCCCTTTTACTATGAATATTGTGTGTATTGATATAAGACCCAAAGGACCATATATATAAGAGAGTACAAAGAGATATACCATATAGAGATAAAGCATATATGAAATAAAATACAAACTCTATATTCTAATACAACTTTATCTCCTTAACACCCCCTCAAATGCAATGTGTATGCAATAGCATTACATTTTAAAAAAAAGATATTACTAAAATAGTAAACGAAATCCAAAATCCGAGTCTTGATGATGTCATCGTAGCTCGGGGCGGCGGCTACAGATCGAGAGATCGGGAAGGAGATGACATCGCACACGGAGGACACCGCACCACGGCTGCAAACGAGATCCTTCGGCGGCGCAGTCGTATCCCTGCCCTGCGCCGTCTACTAGCAAGCTGGTGGTGTGACGGGCAAAGGACCAGCCGGGCCGGCGGCACCGCTCAGCGAAGGGGTAGGAAGGTCGGCCGACAAGCGGCAGGCGGGCGAAGGACGGGCCGGCGGCGCTCGGCCGATGGGGAGGCCCAAACGACGGCGTCGAGTGGGCAACGGCCAGCGGCGGGAGACGACGCCGACTAGGGTTCCGGCCATGAGCACGCCGGCGGGGGGGGGGGGGGGAGACAAGAAAGCGGCGACGGTCGGGGTTGGCGGGGTGGCGACGGTCCGGGTAGACAGGGTGCGGATGCCAGCGGTCGACCGGCTAAGGCAGCCGTATCCCTGCCTGCTCCCCTTGATCGCCTTGTCCGTGAGGAGTCCCTCGTACCGCTTCTGTGCTTGCTGACTTTTGAAGAGCTCATCGTCGAAGAGATTGTTCAGGAAGGCGTGCCGGAGATGAGGTGGCCGCCCCCGGGAGCAAAGATCGATTCTCCCGGGGGTAGTAGCAGCGAAAGTAGATCGATATTAGAGTATTAACATAAGCTCTGATACCATATTATGAATATTGTGTGTATTGATATAAGACCCAAAGGGTCATATATATAAGAGAGTACAAGAGGATATGTCATATAGAGATAAAGCATATATGGAATAGAATACAAACTCTATATCCTAATACAACTCTATCTCCTTAACACCTTTATCCTGTAATATAAGTCCAGTATATATATCTGAAAAGCACATTAGTTACATGATATTTAATAAAACTAGACTATAGTTACTTTTATTAGATACATATAGTACTACTTTTCCTATTAAAGATAAATATGATATAATTTTATTAAATATTATTTAAATAATATATCTTCTAGGTATATGTGTAAGATTTCTATTGCGGAACGGAGGGCGTAATGTACTGGCACGTTAGCATTGTTTTCAGGAGGAAGGTGTTGCATCTCTATCGAGAGATTGTTAACTCGTCATGTACATGGACATACTATATAGTAAACACTCTAGTCAATGACAACAACTGAATCCACATGTTTCACGATACATTGTGGATGATGGAGTAGGTATGCATTATGCTACTTTATATATTGTCAGTGATTAATCCGACGACCAAATCAATTCCTACAGAAGGCGTACGTGCCAATGTGTGGTTCCAGACCTCAACTGAGATTTGTGAAAGAGAGTGATAAAATTCGGCAGGCAATTGGCATGCAAGACAGCCCGCCGGCCATTTCTGAAGAAGCGTCAGTGCATGACCATATGAAAACACTACGACCCCAAACTGTTCAATCTGAACAGGTTCGAAGACCACGTTTTATTAAAGATAATCAACTTCAGTAAACGAAATTGTACAATAACGCTTCAGTCCTGCAATCGACAGCACTAGCTCGACCGAGCGGGAGCTAGCTTAATTTATTCCTTGATACGTAGGAGAGCCCCTATTTCTTGAGGAAGTCGGCGAACCAGTAGCTGGACCTCTTGCGGTACCTCTTGAGCGTGGCGCGGTCGACGAAGATGAGCCCGAACCGGTCTTTGAACCCGTCGCCGAACTCGAAGCAGTCCATGAACGTCCACGTGAAGTACCCCTTCACGTTCACGCCCTCCCTGGATGCCGGCCATTAAATTATATTACACATCAATCGAGCATTTTCTTTTCGTGAAATTAAGGATTCGTTTTAGTTCGATGTGTGTGTATAGGTATTCGCGTACTGGATGGCCTTGTGCACGAACTCGATGTGCTTGTAGTGGAAGGAGATCCTGGTTTCGTCCTTGAGCGCTTCTGAAATCGGGATCGTGCTGTTGTTCGCCTCGTCAGTGCCTGAACCCAAAAACAGTTCTCGTAATCAGCCTAGTCATGGCGGCAAACAGCTTGAAATGAGCAGATGTTACTGATTGGTTTTACCGTTCTCTGTGATGTAGATGGTGGGGTTGTTGTATCTCTTCTTGATGTAGAGCAGGAGCTCGCGTAGGCCCGGCGGGTAGTTGTAGAAGATCGGCGTGTAAGCCTGATCAGATATTCAGATGCAGACGTTAATTAGTCAGCTCAATCAACAAGAATACAAGATCATGCAGTTGATAAACGTTATGCCATTTGTGTTGTGCCTACAGGTGGACCGATCGGGACGCCGTTGCGGTAACCGGTTTGGTTGACCCAGTTGTCGGTCCCGTAGGTGGGCTCGAGGCTGTTGGGCGCGCGCGCGGCCTTTGCGTAGTTGGTGGTGTAGTAGTTGAGGCCGATGAAATCGTACGAGCCCTTGAGCATCTCCGACTGCGCCTTGGTGAACGCCGGCAGCCGGCTGCCGACCATCCTTCTCATCGTCTGCGGGTACTCCCCGAACGCCACCGGGTGCATGAACCACCCGAGCATGAAGTCGAGGCTGCGCTGCACGGCGTGCATGTCGCCGTTGGAGTCGCTGTACGGCACGAACCAGTGCGACACCTGCGTGATGCCGATCTCTCCCTTCTGCGCCGCCTGGATCACAACGTCCGCGCGCAAGATGTCACGCGTACGGCCGGGAGTGTGCACGCCATGCTTGAACTGTGGATTCCACGCATTTAGTTACCTGGTATTTGGCGCGGTACAGGTGCACGGCCTCGGCGTGGGCGATAAGCAGGTTGTGGCCGGCGATGTAGGGCTCCGTGGCGGAGTTGCCGGCGCCGCACGACTTGGACACGTACGGCGAGCACCGCCCCGGGGCCATGGTGCCGCTGCCGTAGCCGTTGGAGCATAAGATCATGGGCTCGTTGAACGTGTTCCACAGCTTCACCCGGTCGCCGAACAGCTTGAAGCAAAGATCCGCGTACTCCACGTAGTCCTTCCTGCACGTACAAGTCGGATCACGAATGAGTCAGTCGATCTCACTCCTGATCCTATGCAACAGCAACGGCATCCATCTGGGTTGGTGAAAGAGCAGCAACGGTGACTAGCTTACACGATGTTTTCACTCAAGAGGCCTCCGTACTTGTCCTCCAGGGCCTGTGGGGTGTCAAAGTGGAAGATTGTGACGAAAGGCGTCAGCCCTGCCATGGATCGATGAACATTTGTCAGAAATGCGCTTAAATGGATTCGAAGTTCTCAGTAAAATGGTAACAGAGAAGTCAATTACCTCTAGCTATGACCTCGTTTATGAGGCTGTTGTAGAAATCGACCCCTGCTTTGTTCACGCCTCCGCTTACGGTTCCATCTGAAGGAAACAAGGCAGTAAGGCAAAACTTAGCTGAATAAGCCAAACAGTACATGGTAATTCAATTGTTTCACTCTGAACAGATTCATGGATGAAACAATGCGCATATGTGTATGTTCAAAGTTCAAACATCACTTACTTGGTAGGATCCTACTCCATGCAATGGAGAACCGGAAAGTGTCCATGTTCATATCGGTTATGAGGTTCAGGTCCTCCTACAGTCCAAAAGTTACCATGAGCTCAATTCAAGAAATATAAAGGCGTTAAATTTGCTCACGATTATTCAAATAAACGTAAGTATCCACCTTGTAACGATGGTAAAAGTCATTCGCTACATCTGGGTTGCTACCATCCGCGATTTTACCTGCAGCCAAATGTTTTTCTTCACATGTGAGAAAATTTCTACATCAATGCTTATTAAAAAACACCTGTTTTTTCTCAGAAAAGAACAATGTGGTTAGTACTGTATATACTCGTAGCCTGTATTTGCTACAAGGCAGAAACAGTCAAGCTAGTCCAATCGTTTCCTCAGTCAGAGATACTCATCATGCGATGGAACAGGATATGTTTATTTAAGATTGACAAATGAGCATGGCATGGCTGACCATTATAATTGACCATCCAGGACAAACATTTCTGATATCATTTTTGATTGATACATCAATGTTTGAGCAAAACATCACCGTGCAAGAATGGCAGAAATGCATGTTGGTTAGAAGTCACTATCTATTATCAGATTGATTACATTTGGCTATTTTAAGACACTCTAAATCTCCGCCTCAAAAAGGACACTCCCAATCTTATCCATGTTGGTGAAAAGTTGATCCGAATTCGTATCGTGTCCGTTTAGGATATTTTATCGCCTCATACCAGACGTGCCAGGATAGATGTACTCTATTCTATCTTAGATGTTATTAGAAACGCGTACAATCAACCTTTTAGAACTTTGAGTGCTAATACACATAAAAGTATTTGGATTTATCATATGCAAAATAATATTACAAGATTTATCGTAAAAAGTTCCATTTCATTATATTTTTAATACTTTTTGCAAATATATAATTAGAAAACGTAATGGTCAAAATTAAAGTATGTCTTGGAAATGATGCCGATATATAAAGGTTCAGAAAAAAAGGACGGATATAGTATGAGCCAAGGCACGATCAAGCTTGTAATCGCAGCTCTTGATTTTACGTTGTCAAGGACCTGGTAATTTTTTTTCTTAATAACACTATTAGCAGCCTCTTCCTTTGGAAAGTTTTAGCTATATTTTGTTGAAATATAAGTGAATTGCCCATCTTTCCTCATCAGCTTAAACTTTTGGGTGAATTGGTTGGTGCATGCAACTTAATATGGTATCAGAGCCAAGAGGTCCTGAGTTCGAGACCTGGCTGGCGTAATTAAAAAAAATAATTGCAGCACACTTCTATTCCACGTCTTAAGCCTAAGGGAGCCTACACGTGAGGGGGAGTGTTGAAGTATAAGTGAATTGTCCACCTTTCCCTATCAGCTTAAGCTTTTAGGTGAAGTGGCTGGTGCATGCAACTCAATATGGTATCAGAGCTTTTGGGTGAAGTGGTTGGTGCATGCAACTCAATATGATATCAGAGCTAAGAGGTCTTGAATTCGAGATCCGGCTGGCGCAATTAAATAAAAATAATTGCAGTCTACTTCTATTCCACATGTTAGGTCTGAGAGAGCCTACACGTGAGGGGGAGTGTTGAAGTATAAGTAAATTATCTACCTTTCCTCATTAGCTTAAGTTTTTGGGTGAACTGATTGGTGCACACAACTTAATACATTTTACCTTCTAGATTCCTGTCACAATGACAGAAGGTGAAACAAAGGGAGATTTAAGAGATGGACCTGGAGTGTGACTAAAGGTGTCCCAGATGTTCCGACCTCGTTCATTGACAACTCCCTCATACTGCAAGATAAAAACACAGAATGACGAGTAAGAATCAGCCTTCTGAAAATTTCACAATATGTCTCAGTCTGAACTTAGCCGAATCTTCAAGTTATGTACTAGAATATTCAAAGTTCAGGCCAAAAAAGCAGAATGCTTTTAGTTGTCTGCAGAGATTGAGATACAGAACCTGAATGGCCGAGGTGCCGGTGCCAAAGATGAACCCCTTGGGAAAGCTGTATCTGTTAAATGCTCCATGGACGCCATCGCAAGCTAGAGCTGCGAGGAAGAGTGCAGAGAGAATAACCCTATCCATCCCAACCCGAGCACTCATGTCCAGAGCTGGATGAATAGCTCTCCTCTAAGCAAGGCTGCTGGCCTAGCTCTACACTGCGGCCATGCTCTCCTACAGGTACTTATTCACGAGCCGGAAGCTGGAAACACGCCTCACTGATGGCTCCACTTGACTATAGGAAAACCTGTAGTTCTGACAACTCACTAGTAAGCTGTTTCGTGTATTATTAAATGGAGAAAAACTAAACCTATACCGCTTTATAAAAAACTAACAGTACAAGTCCGTACCATGGGATTACCTCATCTATCGGAAAACCCTTATTGTGTAACAGTGGCATGCCATGTAGTTGTGACATATGACATGTACCATTATGGCGAACACTGTAGCATAGAAAACAGTGGAGCAAAAAGCTTTTTTTTATTTTGTTCTTCTCCCTATAACATACAGTGCTTGTTGCAGTGTTTCGTGGCACGTGTCAGTCTCTGATTCGCTTGTTACACAAATTCAATTTTGCCACCATTACCAATAAAATTTTTTCATCTATAGATTTCCATCCCACCTTTTATCTACCTCCACACAATTCTTATTTAGATTCTCTGCCCACAAATTGTTGGGTTTTCTCAAACCCTGATTGATTTTGTGGAGATTTTCTGATCTACCCTCTATTCATTCACCCTTTCATAGTGCTGCTCACAATTGTATTATGAGACTAGAGGGTAGAGACCTATTTATATACTCCACTTCCAAGTGCTACAAAGTGACTCACTTGTTTCTGGTATACCGTGAAACTCCTGAACCATGTCACCAACCACGATCAGACAGGCAAGTTTTATGAATCTAAAATATATTAGTCCCTAGCATACATATGTGAGTCATGCTCCATGACTAGATTGTTTACAAGATCAATTCCAATCTAATAATGTAAATCAATAGCCTGTAGAGCTGATCCTACAAAATAAAACCAGTTATTCGCCCTGTGTTGTACCTGGGTTAAACATATATATGTATATTAAATTCCAGTAGACCCGATCTCGATAAATGTGTCAACCATATTCTAGCACTGTCCTCAACACCTCAAGTATTAATTCCTCAAATTAAATTATGTATCAAATTATTCTCTATCACTTGCATCAATAATATGAATAATTCTACATTAAGTTAAACAGATAGTAACCACAATAAATATTGAAAGCCATACAAAAATCCCAATATCTCCTATTTGGCTAAAACATTTCGATCAATAAATTGAAGTTCATGTTTTTAACATGCTTAGAAAATAATTTCTAACTAACTGCCTTAGTCAATGGATCTTCTTTCAATGTGTTTACTTTATTATGCAATAAGTGATAGGTGTGTTGCATTTTCTATGACCTTAAGTAATGCAATAAATTCCCTTAGCCATTCATCTTCCATTGCTGCTTCAGATGCAGTAATGTATTTAGCTTCTATGTAGGAAAGAGCAATTGTATATTGTTTCCTGTTGCACCAAAAAAATAGCACCTCCTGTCAAAGTTCATAGATAATCAGAAGTTGCTTTTTGGTCATCCGGATCCCCTTGCAAATAAGTATCAGTATAATCTAGCAGGTAAAGATTATAACCATTAAAATATAATGAATAATCCATAGTTGTTTTGACATAACACTGCACATATTTGATTTGTTTCCAGTGCTCTTCCCTAGGAATCTTTTGATATCTACTAAGAATTTCACTAGCATGGCTATGGTCGAGTCATATAAATAACATAGCGTACATAAGACATCCCAAAGCTAAAGAATAAGGAATTCTATTCATTCTAGCTTTTTCCTCAAGAGTATTTGATATAATTCCACATTGAGTTTAGTTCCTTTCATAATAGGTACATTAACAGGTTTGCTGTTTTTTTTATAGAAAGTTGTTTGAAAATGCTTTGAAGGTATGCCTTTTGGAACAACCCAAGAATCTTTTTATTCCAATCTCTATGTATTTCAACTCTTAAAACATAGGAAGCTTCCCACATATCTTTCAAATTAAATTTAGAAGACAACCAAGCTTTCACTTTTATGAATATAATTTTATTATTAGAAACAATAAAAATATCATCAACATATAAAGACAGTAAGACAAAACACTTATCCATAATTTTTGTATATATGCCATGATCACCTTTCGTCCTTGAAAAAACATGTGACGTGATAACATTATAAAAAAGAATATATCATTGACGTTAAGCTTGTTTAAGTCCATAAATTGATGTATTCAATTTGCAAATCTTATTTTCATTTCTTTTTTCTCCAAAACCTTTCGGCTGTTATATATATATTTTCTCCTCCAAAAGACCATTAAGAAAAGCAGTTTTAAAATCTATTTGGTGGAGTTCAAGATCACAATAAGCCATAAAAGCACTAATAGTATGAATTGAAGTAAATTTTGTAACAGGAGAAAAAGTTTCTACGAAGTCAATACCTTCTCTTTGTGTAAAGCTTTTAGCAAGAAGCCTAGCCTTATATTCTTCCACTAAACCTGCTACATTCGATTTTCTTTTAAAAATCTATTAAAAACATATGGGCTTACGGTTTTTTGGTAGATCAACAAGTTCCAAAATTTAATTCCTTTTCATCAGTTTAATTCTTCCTACATTGCTTCTACCCATAGTTTTGATTGTGAGCAGTTTATTACTTCTTTATAAGTCTTTGGTTCTTCCTCTAAATTTGAATTTTTAGAGTGGACTTCCCCAGTAACAAATAATAATCATCATATATTGGGTTACACTTAAATTCCTCTAACTTCTCCTAAGCATGTTATTGTTGGGAGTTTGATTTGTAATTTATTCAGGAGCTAAACCTCCTTCAGTGTGAGAATTAATACCAGATGTATCTATCTGTATTTCCAGTGGAGTTGCCAATAATTGTACCCTCGCCCACTTAGCACGACGAGATGTGTTTTAGTCTAAAAATATTACATCCCTACTTTCCACCAGTTTATCCTTTTCTGGATCATAAAATCTATACCCTTTTAATTCCAAGAAATAACCAATAAAAATTCATGGCATGCTTTTAAGTTGTAATTTTGTACAGTTTTGATTTAGCACTCTAATTTATGCATTATAACCCCAAACAGCTAAGTGGGTAAGTGACAGTTTTCTTATAGTCTACAACTTATAAGGAGTGACTGTTACAGTTTTAGATGGCGAATGATTTAATAAACAAATAGCAGTATGAAAAGCTTCATCCCAAAAAGGATAAAGAAAGATCTGAATAAGCCATCATAGACCTAACCATATCCATAAGTATTATATTCCTCCATTCAGTAACACTATTTTTGTTGCAGAGTGTAAAATGTGGTATAATGATGAATAATTATATACTCTTTACAAAAATTATTGAATATTTTTGAAGTATATTCTCCTCCACGATCAATTCTCAAAACTTTGATATTTCTATTCAATTGATTTTTTTCACTTTAGTTTTAAATGTCCTGAACACATCAAACAAGAATAATCATCAATGAACATGATAAAATAAATCTTTTGGCCTCTAGTGGGACTAGACATTTCACCATATATATCAGAATAAATAATGACAAGAGACTCATTGGATCTTTCCACCTTTAAAAAAGGTGCATGGGCCATCTTACTTATTATACATATCTCACAAATAGTAAAATCTTCTCATTTAAAGTGTAGAATTCCAAATTTAATAAGCCTCTTAATTCTATTTTTAGATATATGAGAAAGTCATAAATGCTATAAATAAGATTATAAGCATATATTCCTATCATTAGTATTTCTCACTATGAAGTTATTTTTACCAACTAAGCAATCAATATTGTCATCATTTAATAGTTCATCAAGAAAATAAAGACATTCATGATGAGTTCATGCATTAATTTTCCATTTAGCAATATTTTAACTCTTTCTTTTTTAAACAGTATATCATAACCAATAGATTCTAACTGAGCACAAATAATTAAATGCCTTCTCATGCTAAGTGAATATAAAGTGTCCCATAATAATATTTTTCTCCATTGGGAGTTTTAGGACATAATTTCTAATTCTAAGTACATCAGGTTTAGTATTAGTGCCCAAAAAAGACATATTTATTTCCTCTTAGAATTGTTTGCACAGAAGTAAAAGCTCTATGATCTCTAGTAATATAGATATAGCACTAGAATCAATAACCCAACTATGTAAAAAAATAGTAGTAAGTAAAGATTCAGTACATACAAAAAATCTTAAACATACTGTCAGGTGAAGTATTGCCTTTACGCTCAATTACTTGATTGTTTAATTCTTTTGCTCACTCTGCTTCTTTTCTTACAGTCAGCTCTAAAATATCCATACTGGCCATCATTGTGACACTTGAAATTCTTGTATTTATCATTCCTCTGAGCTGAGTTATAATTTTCACAATCATCCCGACCGTATTTCTTGTTAAGCTTTTCTCTCAAATCAGTATTAGGCTTCCTCTTTTGTGAATTACTTTTATTATTACCTTTTTTTCTTTTCAAGGTGTAACTCAAAATTATGAGTATTTCTTTCATTTCCTTGAGAGACTTTTCTATCTTTTTCCATGAGTAAATGATGTCTCAGAGTGCACATATTAAGTATCCTTTTATAATGACAAAAGGATATTTTAATTTGTTCCTATAAATTTGGTAAAGAGTTTAAAACAATAATTCATCATTAATTCATCAAATGATGAGTCTAATGCACTTCTTTAGAAAGGATAACCAACATTTTTTAATTCATCTGCTAAAACACAGAGTTTATTGAAATACCTATTAATTGAAGTACTATTATACATCTTAGTAGAGAGAAAACGATTAACAAAATTAAGCACTTTAATAAGATATGCTTAGTAAAAATTTCGTTCCAGACTGCGCATTATTTTCTATGTATTTTGTTCACCCTCAATGCAGTATTACTTAAGATCTAAGTAGTTTAGAAGAAAAAACGTTGTTAGTTGCCATTGTGAGAATAAATAATACTTGAATCTGTAGGCTTTAGATGCCTCAATCCGTGTGCCACCAAGAAGAAAAATCTGACATAGAGCAATCATGCCGTGCGCAGTGGAAGCATTGTGACGTGATTCCTAGATCGTCGCATTGCTGGAGACCTTGCGAGGGTGGAGGCACCTGGACACACGCGAGACCGAGACTGCACCATTCTTGCCTAGAGACCATCCATCTTGCAGACCCTAAGCTCCTCGACTTTTCATGGCAGCCATGTTGGTGGTTGGCTTCTTCATGGGGGCATAGCCCTCCGTGACATGGAGGTGACCTAGGTCACAAGTTTGGCTAACCCATCTGCTAGTGCTTCCTTTTCTAGTGTGACAAAACAGCAACCCTAGCTCATGCGTGTCATAGACGAGAAGGACACAATTTAGAGAACAGACACTATCGGATAGCATGCACTGGTAACACTTAGGGGTGTTTAGAATGATGTTGGTTTATGTTTTTTTTACTTAACTGGTTTATTTTTTTATTGTAGCTGAGTTAGCTTATTTAGCATAATTAAACTTTTAAAAAATAAAAATAGAAAAAACATATTAGCATATCACGGACAATATAAAGGAATACAGATAAAAAGAAAAGACAAAAAAACCTAAAAAAATAAAAAAAAATTAATATATAGTGAAAAAACAAAAATCAGAAGCTAAATTAAGCGGTGTCTCAGACAGCGCCTTCTCCATGTGTGGCAGCGATCTGATCTACCCAGTCATTAGATTCTCCATATGTGGCTTCTATCGTGCCACCCGAGGCAGCATCCGGGAAAGATCCCGCGCTAGGGAGCCACCGCAGAACCTTTCATACAACGCAGAAGCTCTTATGGATGAAGCCATTAAAAAAGGGAGGACACCTTACGCTAATACTTGGTATAAGTTGAAGAATGCCACTAGATACACACCGCTGCCCATCACTAAACAACATCTTTTTCTTGTTTTTCCTATGGCAAGTCTACGCAGACCCATCTGCTCATTAATTCGACTTAGTCCACTGCTTATCTATGGCACTGTAGTTCGTTATTCTTCTATGTGGTGCCTCATGGTGTCATTAGCAGATGTCGTTGTTGTAATTAACGGTTCTTGCCTGCTCCCTGCTTCAGTTGGGTAGCGTGGAACCTTTGTAGGTCTCATCATCTATTGTACCGGGCTAGCTTGTGTTGCGCTTAAATGTTGCCATAGTCGGGTGGCGTAATAGAATCCATGCGTTAACTACCGGTTCTTTCGCGCTCGGCAAAGGGGCTAGTTTTGTAATTTTATGCTGCATAAAACTAATTTTAAAATTAAAGTGGTACAATAGGACCAAATAAACAAATTCTACCTAATAATAATGATCTAAAGTATTATTTTTATCCTCCTTACTATTGTTTTAGTAAAATAGCTTGTGAATCTAGAACTTATTCAGTAGAATCCTCATAACTGGACAATAATGTCAATAAGCTTTTATGATAATGTATATTTTCTCAGTAATGTTCTATTTGCATGTTAAGAATACTTTCGGACGTAGGGTTCCGGGTGTCTCGGACATGGGATCCTAAACGTTCTTGAGCACAAATACCCAAGTTTTTAGTTGTGATGTGTCTACTTTTGTTTATAGTATATTTGTTTTAATACTTATTATTAAAAATGTATATTTTCTTCTATTTCGTTGAGATATAACTAAAGGAGATGTTGCCGAAATTTTATAGCGATGATGACAAGTTTAGAGTGCTGATGACTAGTTGAAGTAACCTGGGCTCAGATAATAAACGTGGTGTTACAGATACTAACATTTTTTTTTGCGTCATTGGCTCAGAAATTTGATTGGACGTGGAGACCCAGAAGGCGATCGGATCACGCCTGGTTGTTGATCAGTGACCATGAAAACGAGTTCATGATATCGATATCGACTCTAGCGGTCGACCGTATCAGAGATTTCTCAATTCCGAATGATGAATAACTGAGTTGGGGGTGGGGCTAAGCGTCGTTCAGATCGAATCGAGCGACGTGCGCTCATCGATCGCCAGGTTTTCCTTGCCGAACGAGGTCCGGTTGACGCACATCTGTCCCCTGCCACTACAGCACCGTGAGCGCTCGATGGTTTTTAGCTTTTGATTGAAATTTTACTGTAGTTAATTTTTTTACTGTAGCTGATTTAGCTTTTTGGGCATAATTAAATTTAAAAAAATGTAAAAATAGAAAAAAATATGTTAGCCCATCACGGACAATGCAAAGGAACACGAGAAAAAAAGAAAAAATACAAAAAAGCTCAAAAAATCTAAAAAAATTAGAAAAATATAAATTACTGAATAGTGAAAAAAAGCTGAAACTAGAAGTAGAAACTGAAAAAAAAACTGAAACGAGCGGGGCCTTAGCGAACGGTCGATGGTACACGACCTACTTCCAGTTGGAGATAGTGTAAGCCCATCGAAGTAGAACATATCCTACTCAGCTAACACATAGCATGAAAAATAATGGAGAGATATCCGACAATTGGCGTACGGCATGAGTGACATATGCCAATGATCACGGTTAGGGGTAGATCACATCCCAAACAGCCTAGGCTCTAATTCGGATGTGCCATACCTAGGTAAGTTCAAATAAACTAAAGACATAATTTTCACTTCCAGCTCAAATAATAATGACCTTTGGCCCTTCATAGCTCAAACCGTGATAAAATCCTAGATACACCGCTAATCACGGTAGTCGCATTTCACAGTAGTCTGCATCGTACATGTCAAGAAGGACGCCCTCATCCCAGATGGTGGTGGCTGCCTCGTTGGGGATACTATCACCTACATCTATATGGGGTATCGAGGTCAACTGCCACAGTGCCCCCTCTACCAGGTGCAGTTCCCCATAAAACTTAGGGTCTATTTTTTGCGGTTTCTAAAAGCGACTTTTGATTTTTGTTATAGTGTCTAACTTTTAAATGAAATATTTTTTTAAAACGGGGTCTACAAGTTAATTATAGTATATGTTAAAAGCTCAACATCTGTACCAGCCAAAATTACAAGCGAGTATCTCTCTCCGTAATCTCTCTCATAAACAGACTAAAATTTACAAATTTTAACTATAAATCATAAATTATAGCCATAAACAAAAAAAGCAGACCCTTGGCCATACATTTCGAAATTCGGATCCGGCAGTGATATGTACGTGTTTCCACTAGTTGGCAGTGACATCAAACAGGGCGGGCCTACTCCGACAACGCCCCGACCGCGGAAGCAAACGCATATCACGCGTGCCAATTCCCCTCTTTTTCCTCACTACTATCTATCTACCACCACCACCACACTGCCAGCCCATAAACTCAGGTCTGGGCCCACAGACACGTCATTCTGCGCAGCAAATCAGAAGCAAGCTCATCCTGGTAGCCCATCATAAAAGAGCCCTATACGTTGTATTTAGCGCGACCAAGCCCAACTGGTAGCCCAGCCTGACCCACGCACAATAGTCCACAAGTCGCGCCCCAAAAAAACATCGATCTTTGATTTCGCCGTGGCAGATCGCGGGCGTACGTGCGCGCGGCCGCGCGGTTTCTCCTCCTTCCGCTTCCCCACGGGCCCATGGACCGCATGATCAGAAGGAATTCTCACGCCAGCACCGCGTGCACGGCGAAACCCTCGGATATAAATGGTGTTCCGTGTTCATGTGCACGGCGAAACCCTCGGATATAAATGGTGTTCCGTGTTCATGTAATCTTTTATCGGTTTTTCAAATAATAACATGAGTGATGAAAAAAATAAAAAAGATATATGTATATAAAGCAGGAGCAAGAGTAATAGGATATATAATGCGTCGTGACCATCTAATTTATCTTCAGAGCGAGACGATAATGAGAGAAATAGAAAAACAGTTTTAAGAAACTAGGTGTTTATCCCTCTCCTTTTTGGCTTCTAAAAACTAATTTTCTATAGTAAAATATTTTTTTTACAGTAACTAGATTTGAAATAGAGTATCTTCTAAGACGGATCTATAAATCGATTATAGTATATACTGCAGCGACTTTATTTTTTATCGACCAAAATCACACTGACTCTCTATCTCTTTGTACTCTCACTCGTTTAAACAGCCAAAATATATATACTGTAACTATAAGTCATAGCTAAAAAACACTTGCTTCTAGCTTCTTTAGAAGCTAACGCAGTCAGGGTCTAAGGTGCATGTCATCCCACGCCGGACCCATACGGCCGTCGGGGAGGCAGCCCACGCGTAAGTCTTTGTGACGCTGTCTGTGATGCGCGAACCAGAATTTGAAAGACCCGGGGCGAACCTGGAGGGCGGAGTCGCCGAGGCGCGGAGGGCGGAGTCACCGACGACGGTCGCCGCAACACTCGCCGAATCGCCTCGCCGCCGACCGTCGCAACCCGTAGCCGACCGCCGGAGGCCCGCAGCCGCGCGCCGTCCGCCGCGAGCGATGGGGATTTCGGATCTCCTGTGTGGGTTAGGGATTTCGGCTGGCAGCTGTACAAATGGGGATTGGCCGATTGGGGAATGCATCGCCGAGGGTGTAGGCATGTGAGGCGGCCCACGGCCCACGGCTGCATGGCGCGGCCCACGGCCGAGGCGGCGAGGTCCATCCGCGAACGGCGCCATCAGCATCGGTGCATCGCTGCATCGGCTCTTCCGCCTCTTCACTTGCTACCTTCTTCCTTCTTGCTCGCTGGTCGGCAGGGCGCCAACGGTGGCAACCTGGGGGGGGTTCTTGCCTGGCCCGGGAGACCCGGGGTAGCCGCCCCGGCTTGCCCCGACGGTGGTTCCACCACTGCCTGTACGGTTTACTTACGTAAGCTTTCGGGCGTTGATGTTCCGAATTCTTGGGTGATACGATCACGCGATTCACACAAAGAACCTCGAAACAAAAGCTGGAAAAGGGAACCCGTGAGAGTCCGTTTATTTCGATTTGTGTTTTTGATTTATTTTTAATTATTTTTCAATTTTGTTTTTTCTGAATTTTTAGTTTTTTTTAGCTTTTTTACTAATTCTTTTTTTCTCGTATTCGTTTATATTATACGTGAAAGGCTAATCTATTTTTTTAATTTTTAACTTAATTATGCCAATAAATCATCATCAGTTACAAAACAAAATAAATCAGTTATAGTGAAAATAAACTATTAACTATGGCCGATTAAGTCCAATTTATTGCAAGAGTTTGACAAGTATTGAGAGAACTATTGCTTTTCATTAATCTGTTTCTCAGTACACGATTGTTACATATTTTATGGATGATAAGAGGGTGGCAGTTGCCGACGTACGGATGTACCGACGTCCGTACGGAACGTCGCGTCCGTACACCGGTGTCCGTACACCGACGACAGTGATCATTTCTCTGTAACAGTTGACCACCCCAAATCTCCCTTGCGAGCAGTGCTCCTTCCTATATACCTAGCCAACACTTCCTATATACCCAGCCAACACGTGCAATTGATCGACGGTCGCTCCTCGAGATTCCATTGTTGCAACAACAGGTAGTACACCTGGAGCCTGGAGAGAGCTCGGCTAGCTCATCTCTTGAGGAAGCCGGCGAGCCTGCAGCTGGACCTCTAGCGGTACCTCGTGAGTGTGGCGCGGTCAATGTACATGAGCCCGAACCCGTCCTTGAACGCGTTGCCGAACTCGAAAACGTCCACGCGAGGTACCCCTTCACGTTCACGTCCTCCCCTGACGGAGGTAAAAATTCAGATTAAATTGAACATATCGTGCATGCGCTGTGATTGTTGACGTACTCGATTGCCTTGTGCACGAACTTGAGGTGGTGGTAGTGGCAGGAGATCCTGGTCTCGTCCTTGAGCGCTTCCGAGATCGGGATCGTCCTGTTGTTCGCTTCGTCAGTGCCTGCAGTTCAGGGTTGTGCCGTAAAATTTAGAAGTCTTGTACAAAACTCTAAGTGAAGTCTAAACTAAAGTACCAAATATAGCCAAAATAATGTATGTATTGCAGAGCCTAATGTAGAGAGTCATTTTTATATACGATTCGGTAAAACTATTTGTCCTCATGTAGAGAGTCATTTGCTAAGTTGCCTTGCACTAGACAATACTAAGCCTAAATAAGACCAAATTGGTCCAGAGTACTCAGCACTAACGAAACACATATCATAAATTCACAATAGCTAATAACCAAACGCTATAACTCACAACATTACTGCGAGTGATAAGATACAAACAGTAAAGTCTTAATGCGATTTCATACCTCGTAGGTGAAGGTACTGCTACCGGATGAGCCAGGCTGGTTCAACGCTACATTGGAGATGGTCCCATTGGCCCAGCCTTGCACTTCAGCCTTGTAGGTTCAAAGCTCTATGTCAGATCAAGACAGGTAAGAAATCCTTCCTCATTGCTTAGAACCACCTGCATGCGATCCAATGGAAATGCTCAATGGAAATGACAAAACCAAAATGTAGGTGATTGTTCCAAAGCTGCCAATCACTGGGATGAGATTGCACCTGGAGGGCAAGAAAAACAACAGGTTAGCTACATTTACTTCCAGTTTCCTGCAACATTCTGTCAAAAGAATGATGAGCTTTAGATTGCTAACAACTCCTTACCATGATCAGGTTAGGAATCCATTTGCAGCATTTGTCAAACACCCCAACATTCGTCAATGAATGATCAGACAGGCGACTGATCTGGCGAGGACCGGAGATGATCTCCGACGAACGGTACTACGAGCCGGTCCAATGGAGAATGTTCGCCCATGTCTGCACCGTGCCGGTGAAGTATGATCCTCGCTGGTGTGGCGCAGGTTGGAACCGCGAGGCCGCCCCCTGCGCCGTCCGGAGCTCAAGTTGGCAAGCTCACAGTGTCCGACCATCGCATGCGGTTTGCGCCTCCGGAGGTGCGATCGGCGGCACGACGTGGCGATCGGCGATGAGGCCAAAGCGAGAGAGGCGGCGGCGGGAGGCGGCGGGCGGTAGGAGGGGAGGAGGCGCGGGAGGCGAGGAGGCGGCGGGGGGGCGAGGATGGCGCGCGGGCCCGAGGAGGGGCGACAAGGAGGGAGTCGAGCCGTCGAGGGTATGGTGCGGCCCGAGGATGGGACGGGGGGGGGGGTGGGGGAACGGGGTTACGGGGACCTGTAGATCCGCTCTTGTTTGAGGTCTTTTTCTGCTGGGCTGATTTTTTGAGGCCCTAAAAATTAGGGGGCCCTGTGCGGTCGTACGGGCCGCACGCCCATAGGCCTGCAGCCAAAAACAATTAATTCGATCTTGTGTTAGTAGTCTGTGTAATCAGCGTAGTCATGGTGAGAAAGAACTTTGAATGAACAGATGCTGTTACTGATTAGTTTTACCGTTCTTTGTGATGTACATAGTGGGATTTGTTGAACCATTCTGTCTCGACCTGTATGAGCTCATGTAAACTCATCTTTATATTATGACTCATTCACAGACACAGTCATTGTCGACTTGTATGAGCAGATCCACTGGAACGCTTCGCCCACAGAGAAGTGAAGCGAGGGCCCCGTTGTTTCAGAGACTTGGGAGCCTGAAGCGAAATCTCATGCGCTTTTGCAGGCTTTTACGGGGGAAATGCTTCCCACGAGTCGACGGGCGACGGCGTCGGCGACCCAACAAAAACGAGCCCACTTCACACGGCACGTTTAAGCCCAAACGCTCCTCCTAGGTCCTGATCCAAAGGCCAAATTAACAAAAGCCCAATTAGGGGTCTAAACCGACTTGACCAACCGCACCACGCCACCGCACGCCATGGAGCCGAACGCCGAGGTCGCAGCCGACGCCGACGAGGACTACATGGGCGACCTGTCCCACTTCCTCCCTCCGAGCCCCGAATCCCCCTCGAGGAGCCTCGGGCGCCGGAAGCAGGCCCCTGCGCCTGCTGCGCATGCGCAGGGGCAGGCAAAGCGCGCCAAGGGGGTGCCGTGGCAGGAGCGGCGGCGGCAGGAGCGCGGGAGGAAGCAGCGGGAGGAGGACGCCCGCACCATGGCCGGGCTCGCGGAGGCCATCCCGGAGAGCAACGTCGGGTTCAGGCTGTTGAAGCAGATGGGGTACGACCCGGCAGCCCGCGGCGGCGGTGCTGAGCCGGTCGGAATCGAGATCCGCCGCTCGCGGGCCGGACTCGGGGCGGAGCCTGCGGTGGCGCCGCAGCCGCAGTCGGAGGCGAGGACGAGGGAGGCGGCGGAGAGGGAGAGGACGCGGGAGGTGGAGCTGAGGGCGTGGCAGAGCACGCAGTGGAGGGGCCGGAGGCTGGTGTGGGACTATCGCAAGGCCGAGGCAGCGCTCGCGTAGCTGGAGAACCGGGAGGTGGAGCCGCCGGCGCCGGAGGGGGAGGAGAAGGAGGAGGTGATCACTGAAGAGGTAGTCATTACTCTTATACTCTCAGATTTGCACCAATTTTTGTTCTGTAATTCTGTTGGTTATAGTTAGGATCGCAAGTTCAGTATCACTGTTCTGTCACAGCATTGTTCAAATATGTGTGAGTTACCACTCATTTTACTTACAAAACTAAAACAAAGTGAACTAACTCCCAAAAAAATCCCCCTCATCTGGGATTGTATGAGGTTTTTCTCAATTGATCACGGCATTGAAATGTGATACCGGCAGACGCAATTGATTCATTGAAGAGAGGCTTTGAGATAGAGCACTCTAGTCGTTTTAGGTTTCCATATGGATTTGTCATACCGTACACGCATTTTGTCACAATTATCCACTGGCCATGTTCATGATCATCGGAATGCATAACATAATTGGATCCTTCCCTATTCCGTTTCCAATAAGGGTTACTGTCATGATCATGATCATCAGGATGCATTCGTAATTGGATCCTTCCCAATTTGGTTTTTAAAATGATTTGACCGTAAATGCTTATTAGCTCCTGGTATACTTTTTTCTTCACATTTTGTTGTGACAGGCTGAGAGCAGTGGCTCGGCTTTGAATTCTGAATTCTGAGGTCTTTGACATGATTTTCTTTGCTATGTGTCCTCATCTGGACTTCTTTTTATCTAAGGAAATCTTGTGCAAGTGATGCTGAAGGAACAAGATTAACATGTCGTTTTGTCTTGCAGGATTTGCAAAACATATTGGCTAAGCTATGCGATCAACACCACTATTGCCTTTATTGTGGATGCAAGGTCAGCTTCATTCTGGACACAAGTGAACTATCTGGAGAAAATCCATACTTGATTCCCATATTTTAATAACATTGTTTCTTTGGAGAATCAAAGTAAAATCGGTGTTTTATTAGAGCTATAGTGTTGCTGTGCATTCCTCCACCCTTGTACTGCATTATGGTCGGAAACTATAATTACAATTTTTATTTGATCATTGTATCCCTGCAGTTGGAAATAGTGTATTTTTACTATAGCATCTTCCATGCTTTTAAAATTGGATGTCTTCTCCCATTTTTCAGTATGAATCAGCAGAAGCGCTGGCAAATGAATGCCCTGGGCCTAATGAAGATGACCATTGATTCACTCTGTAAAGGGTGACAAGGAATTGTCCTTGCTACTACAGGTGTGATTGTTTAAGCAATGCAACATCTTCAGTAATGATCTGCATACCGCATTGGATTCCTAATACACTGGAGCTTTACAAGCTTATTATTTCGTCTTGTCCTTATCGTAAGAAGCAGTAAAGGTGATATTTGGAATGCGTTGATTAGTTGACTGTGTCCCTAAGTCCCTATCACTAGTTGATAGCCATTTACTGTAGTAGCTAGCAAGTGATGAGCTCTTCAACAGGTAATAGACATTGAACCCCTGCAAGTTGATGGAAGCCATGCCTTCTAGACTTCTACTATGTGAATCACTTTTCTATGTTAAATATCTCAGCATGAGAAACAATGATAAATCCTTTTGCGGCAGTTTGAAGCTACAGAGATGGAACGAGGAGCTTGAGGAAGAGTTTGCATGCAGAAGACTGAAAGGAGCTCAAGTTATGTCTTTCAAAAAGTCCGAATCAAAAGGTGCTTTGCGGCCAAGTGAGGAGTCTTCAATGGTTGAGAAACAAATGGGGCTTCGGCTTGCAAAAATGATCGGCAGATTGCACCAAACATTTTCCATTTCTACTTTCTGATCGAGGGGCTGCATTCGTCAACTTAACTGTTCAAGTTGGTAGCGTGGGAAGGCTAGCACTGTTATCTCTGGTTCTAGCATATACATCATACAGGACGATGCCGGAATCTCTGTACAGTGCAATGCTGGTTTTACGTTGGTGTCAATCTTGCATGTGATCTAACGATCCATGATCACAGGCTAACATATGGCTACAGCACTATTTAGCATGAGGTCAAATCTGTTGTTATAATGACTGCGTCAGTGTGCTGTATGTGTCCTACCTCTGGCAATTTCTTTGTTCCCCTTTATAATGTGGGCTCCCTCATTCTGTTGGGGCCTGGAGGTACACTGTTTGCAAAACAGCAAAAGTTTCAGTTTTTACAACCAAACCAACAAACTGGAAAGAAAATGAAACAGCAACCCAGCCAACAGTGACTGAAAAAGGAGGGATGCTTGAAACAAATTCTCCATGACAATCTCCCTCAAATGAAAGCAAGTGCTGATGTTTTGAGCAGAATATACCACTGTTCTCCACTGACCTGAATTTTTGGAGTAAAGAAGCTGCTGCAGAGATCTCATCCTCTCACCTCGGCCAGCCCATCAGCACAACACCACTGGTGCTGAGAGCATGCTGCAAAGCCACGCTGTGCCTGTGGTCTCACTTTACATGAACATACTCCCTTAGAACTGATTCTTGGCAATCCCACTGCAGGAGAGGGGAGATCACAAAAGATCGACATGTAAATTTTACAGTTTGAAGTACATTTTGTAGATGCATGATAGCATGCTTGCTTTTTCTTAGGTCCCTTCGCCTGACTACCTGAGTATATCTGCTCCAGAGGTAAAAGATGGCCGGATTAAGCTAGTTTTTACTCTTATCAGCCACATAAATCTTCAGGCACACTGAAACATCTCTCTGTAACAATACACTGCAATACTGCATGCTATCTTTTGTCGACAATGAGTAGCCTGAAAATGAGCGGAGCAAACCTCGGGACGAGCAAGATTAGAGAATATATCGAGTAAAAGTCCTCGACAAGCATACTGATACTTCAAATTCATGGAGGTTTACATAGACGCAACAGTTGAACTCATGGACATTATGCATCACAAAGAAAATAATCGCCTGTCACTTCAGAATTTCCTGTTCATACAGGACACCAAAAGCTAGCAAAGGGCAGGCAGCAACAGGCTCTTCAGTTCCATGTCTCTGTGTGCGACTACGACAGAGGGTTGTTGAAATGGCCCCTACAGAGACCAGTTGGTTGAGCTGCTGGTTTGGTCGAACGTGCTGCTGGAGCCATGATCGATGCGCGGTGCTGGGGCTGGCCCGTTGCCCTGCAGAGCAAGCTCGAGCTCGCCTGAGAACTGACCATGATGGCTAGAGCCAGGGTGCACCTCATCGAGCGGGACTTCATGTGGTAATTGATGTGGCACATTCCGCCCGCCTTCATAGCCCCGGGAGCCAGTCCAGGGGCTCGGCGCCATGTAGTTGCTTGCCATGACGGAGAGTGCCACAGGGTTGCCATCAAAGCCCGCGGAAGAGGACATGGTCGCGGCCTGGTTGTGGCTGGCACTATGGGTAGCATCCCATGGTTGGGTTGACAGAAGAGAGAGAGCACAGCTGGAGTCGGCGGCGACTCCTGCGAGACATCCGCCTGGAGGGAGCTCTGGGCCGGGGAACACCGGTGGCCCTGCCGCGGAGCTACCCTGTCTACTGTATGCATGGGCTCCATATCCCGCGACTGCACTGGGGTGAGCATGAGGATTGAGGTTCCCTTGCCACTGGAGACTACCGGGCATCCGGTCGCCTGGTCGAACTGCTGGCCACGCATCCCTCACGCTGCTCGGCACCCTTGGGTACGAGAAATCCAACAGAAAGCTTCTGAACCTGCCAGGCTCTTCTGGACCAAGAATTGCAACAGCACTTCAGCAAATATGATTGAATTGAATCAGCAAATACACAAGTTTGTGGGAAAATAGGAGCCTTTGCTATCACCGAAAGATGCAGCAAGTCGACCATAGCGTGATGCAAGAGGGCCAGGGGGTGGCTTCCTCCTCCGTTCATTGTGGCCTGCAAGGCGTCTGCGGCAGCTGCGTTTTCCTTGGTCAAATTCAGGCAACTGGTGGAACCTGCGATTAATGCGAACAGAGAATTAGTGGTACAAGCATTCTCAATTGAATTTACTAGTGAGGTATAGTGACTGAATGTTAGATTAGATGCAATAGAAGTTACATAATCTAAATCCCACAACTCTTCATTGTAGATGATAAAATCATTATGGTTTTTCTCTTGATATAAAACAACTTGTTTGAGTAGAAATGCAAACCAAGCAGGCTGCAGAAAGCTCCTTGGAACAAAGTGTTCAGTGTTCACCATATTGAATATTACAGTAAAAGCGATATAGTAAGCTGCTCAAGTACTACCAGATAATAGCTTAACTTAGGAGCAACATGCGTAATGCAAGACCAATATGGCAAACCACAGCTCAGGTCAAAAGGCTGTGGCAGTGCTCCTCGTGAGAACAGCTAGTACTACACATTTCCATTAAAGCAGTAACACTATCTTAATGCCATTCATAATTACATACACACATCGAAACTACCCCTAAAAAAGAAAAGGAGAAAGGATCCATGTTGAAAGAAGACTGTAATCATTCGTGGAGATGTGAGATGTCGGGCTTAACATACACATTCACCAATGGCTTATCCATCTAATGTGGAGGCAGGTGTCCTTCAAATCACAGTACACGGTCCACTTAGCTTTTCTGATTATGCATTGTCACTAGTTTGTGACACAGTGCACACTGGCACAACCCGAACACAAGATTTTGATAAAGGAAATGGCAAAAGCTTCAACACAACCAAAACTAGCTGATAAAACTCCAGAGAAGAACTACACAGACCCCACACAAACAATAGAAAAAAATTTTGCTCTAAAAAATGGGAATTATTATGAAAATAAGACAATGAGGTTAATTGGTCAATGTCAAATATTGAATGATTGCTAACCACGCTTTCAATGTCGCAAACTCGCAAATTGCAATCTAAAGTGAATAGTCCTCCATATTTGTCCATATTCTATCTGTTCTTCCCCTCCTCCCCGGTGTTCAAAGTTCAAACCACTAAGGCACCAAACAGTCCGAGCTATCCACAAACTATTATACAGTACAATAGAGGGGCAAAATCCAAAATAGGTATGCTATGTGTATGCTAATGAGAAAGGTACTAAAAAAGCTGTCCGTTATCAACTTTACCAAATGCACAGCAACAGTATAGCACATATAATGCAACGTCTGGAGTTCTTAATCTTGGTTAAAAACAAGAAATAAGTATTGAATATAAGGTTGCATGAAGCATATGAATAGTCAGATAACTGAAGAGCTTGAACCGAATCAGTATTTCAGTGCTCAGGTGACGGAGGCCAGCCAAATTTTAGATTACCCACTTGTAACGACAAAAAATTACTACAACAAAGGCTAGTTCTCTGTCCCTGTTCTTACTTTGATTTGACCATGGGAAAACTTAGCATACCAAATGAAATTTTTTAGGCTAACGACTAATCAACTATACTAACTTAGCACAGCGGAATCTTATGCAAAGCAACAGACAGGCAGGCAGGCGAGTCATGTCACTCAAACATATATATCAATCAACCCACCAACTTAAAATTCTCATGAGCACCACTCAAATATAATAGTTGCCAGCTGCCACAACCAAAGAAAAATATGGCAGAAACCACAAAGCAATCGACACAAATGGATGGCCCCACCAAGCTAAGCCAGAAGCTTTTGAGTCTTTGACAGCCATCTAATGTGGTCATAAACCTTAACCTAAATAACAAAAGAATCCAAACACGCAAATTTGACTCTAAACAAAACAAAACAAGAACAAAACATGTAAAGGGCAAGACAACAAATTAAGCGCAGCAAAATGCAGCAAGAGAGGATGTTAACTTGTCAAGAGGCAGTAGGCAATGGTGAGTAGTGTGGAGACCTGCTGCACTGCTGGCAGAAGCGCTGCTCGAGGCCGGCGACGACGACGCGGGGGGCCTTGGAGTGCATGGCGCACACCTTGTGCCGGCAGTAGTACGCCTTGGCGCCGCTCAGATCCACGTCGCAACCCTCCACCTGGCACCGCGGCGGCGCAGAGGCCGCTGAGCCCCCGCCCGCCGCGGCCTTCCCCTTCTTCCCGCCACCGGCGGCCGCTTTGGACGAAGAGGACGGCGACGGCGATGACGCGCTCACACTGCCGCTGCCACCAGCGCCCCCGCTGCCGCTGCCGCCCGCAGGGGCCGTGGCGTCCTCGAAGTAGATCTTCTTGCCGAACTTGAGCCCGTGGAGCTGGTCGTCCCCGCCGCCACTGCCACTACCACTGCCGCCGCCTACGCCGCCGCTGCTGCCACTCTCCATTGCGGTGCTTCCTGTTGGTCTGGCGATGTTGGACGTGGTGACGATGAGACTGGTGGTGGTGGGGTAGTTCTTGGCCCCTCTCTCTCCTCTCCCCTGCAAGGGAGGGGAGGAAAGAGAGGGAGCGAGGTGGCGAGAAAACACAACAGTGGTGGCTTTGCCCTTCAAATAAAAAAAAACTCCCCTCCAGTGTGCTCCCCCCCCCCTCTCTCTCTCCTCCCCTCTGCGTGTGACAGTGTGGTGTGTGTCCTCTCTCTTTAACTTCTCTCGCACACACTGGCTAAGTAGCAGCTATAGCTAGCCAGTAGCCATCACCTTTTGCTCTGTTCATCAACCAATATGTTGCTTCGCTATACGCTCCGTAAAACGGCTGTGACGCGGGGTTTTGTGGGGTGGTGCTGTGCATCAGTGCACGTTAGGGAAAAGAACTGGAGACGTCATCACCGTGCCCTTCCCAAACCAAACCAAACCAAACATCTGTAACGGTAGCAAAAAAAATTTGCTGTTGTTTAATTTCCTACTAAAATCCGAGAATAAGAAAATCGCTCATCAAAATGTTGGTAACGCCAAAATTTAACTTAACCATACTCCAAACAACGTTTTTTCTATCAATATTTGATTTTGCCCAAGTTTTAACTATGCCAAAATTTCGACTTTAACTCGTTTTGGCTGTCAACCGAACAGCCCCAGATCAGGCAGAGCTTGCGGTAAAAGAAAAAGGCCTCAAAATGTACAGTGCAAGCGCCAACGCAGCTGCGCAAGAAGCCATGAATGAACAGCGCGGCTGTGTGGCAGTGCCAGGGCCAGGCCGCTGAGTTAGATGTTCCCCTTGGGGCCCCTATCGCTCTCTCTCTCTCTCTTCCTCCAGATCTCTCTCTACCTATACAGTAACACAGCAGACACAGGATCAAATCCAAGGCATGAAATGGCACTGCTCACCCTGGTCACTGACATGTGAGACAGCGGGGAAATGTGGGACCATGAATGTGGTATAGGGGTCAGAATAGGTGGTGATGGTTGGTGACTTGGTGTTGGTATTGGACAGGTGGTCTGGTAGGAGGGATGAGAGAGAAAGTTTACTGTCCGTATGAGGAGTTACCTCAGGGTTAAAATTGGACAATGGGGGTACTGTAGACTGGGACTCAGTTTTTGTCCTTTTGTGGTTAAAAGATCTCAAGGGTTTTTAACTTCCAAAAATAATAAGATATAGAATCTTGTAGCTAAGATTAGCTTTATATATATATAAGTTTATAAGCTTATTTGTAGGCTATAACTTCTATTTCACAAAAGAGAAAAATAATATTATGCTTTCTTCTTAAAGAATAAGAAGTATAATGTGGTTGTCGAATGCCACTGTTACTTATAGTTTCAGATGTACTATCATATTAAAAGTGTGTACTTTAGAAATTCTTATTATTTTTATAGCTAGATATTTTAAAAAAATTTAGCAAACGTGTTAAAAGAATTGTTCTACAAGAATGTTACATAATTTTTGTTGTGTTAAATTTTAAAGTTGTATAATCATGTTTGGAATTGTGTAAATATAGGATATTGCGTATTTTTTAGAAGGATTTTTGTTGTGTTAACAAGTATTTTAATTGAAGTAAAGATTTTAACTATAGTATCATAGAACTTTTTATATAGAAATATAAATAAATGAAGCTAGCTAAGAGAATCAAAGCCATCTAATAAGCCGCAACTGCGTGCTGGTTTTTTAAGTCTGAGGCGATCCTGAGATTTTGTTTGTGTGTCCATAGTGTTATGCCTAACAAAAATTGAGGATTATTTATTATGTTTTGAAAGGGAATAGAGGGTTATTTGGAGCCATGGAAGGGGTATTTTTGGCCTTTAGCTTCTCTTTTTTTTCTTTTTGCTTTTGAGTTTGACAAGATGGCACCTTCTTTATTTTAACCCTCACTCAAACCTGTGGCCGAGTTGATGCCTTGGTGGATACCTATTGGTGGAGAATCTTTTGGAGTGAGCTTTTTGGTTTTGCATCAAAATACCAACTGATTGGTATGGGGTTTTGAGCTTCTATTATTTTACTTACTTCTTGCTCTGCCTCTCTTCTAGTACCCGTCCGTTTGCCCATTGGAAACTGATCTGAAGCCTACACCAAGAAATGAGGAAACCAACTTTAGAATAAGACTTCGTTCAAAAATGGCTTTTGCTATCTTTTTACCTATGGCTATTGGTTTTTTTATTGAAATTGGCATTGTGGCAAATATTAACTTTTGGTTGAGTCATTCAATTAAAAGAAAATAAAGACAAAAGACAGAAAATTATTATATATCTACAGACAATCTAAAGGAAAAAAGAGGGAAAAGAATAAAAAGAAAAAGTCATGTTAAAAGACCAATGTGTTTAAAATAACTTCCAAATTCTGCAAACTTGAAACCCGAAGCCAAAACCCATTTTGAAGCTACTGCTAGGGAGAAAAGAATCGGAGACAGATGAGCGCCCAAGCAAAGTGATTTAGCTGTGTTAGAAGTCCCAAAGCAACCCTCCTTCCAAGGCCCCTCCCGAGAAAGGCAAAGATAAAGTACAAAAGAAACAGACCGTAGCAACATTTCAATACTCCTCGGGTTTTTTTTATAAAAAAATCCATCTAGAAGCTGTTTGGACCACCTAAATTTCACAAAAAATAATTTAATTTCTACAAAATAAAGAAATTATCATGTCTCAAACAAGGCATTTGATACTCTCTCCAGTCACAAAGGAATATTCTTTTAGAATACGTGCAATTAAATTTTCTAAATTTTGACTATCGATTTCTTTTAAAATTTTTTATTTGATACAAGAATATCATATGTGTATATTTATCATGAAAAGTACTATCGTAATATTATAATTTTATTAAATTTTATAACTAAATTACAAAAAAATTAGCAGTCAAAGTTATATTTTAGGAACCGTATCAATGTCCAAAACAACATTCTTCAGTGACTAGAGAGAGTATTAACTAAATGAGTCTTCCAAATGCAATTAAGCCCGCCATTATACCCATAAATATCGATGTCTTGGAATTATTTTGAGATAAAGTTATTCATACAATTTAATAGGACTAATCTAAATATTTATGAAAATATTTTTTAAGTTAAAATAGTTTGACTGCACATATTGTAGGACAACATTTCCTAATGGGAATACTAATTTATAATAGTTAAAAAAATCATATGTGCATCAATTGGATTTTAAAATATTATTGGTTCATAAATTTTGTTTGGTTTCTCAAACATCAGGTCAGTAATTAGTGCACCACCCAACCATACTATTTTTCCCAGTCTCTTCTCACTTAATTTGTAATATTCTAGAAAATACCCTCTTGAGGACCCAGGCGTAATTAGCGAAAAGAGGATAAGGGAAAATAGGATGTTTGTGATTTTAGAGAGGAGTTGGCTTCTTGAGCGAGTCTTACGAAGAAATTGGAGTTCTAGCCGTTTTTGTACTGAGATAAAAGGATCATGAGGGAGAGAAGAGTCGAAACCCTAACCATCTAGTTTTTTTCATGCACCTCACACCAGCTTTCCACATGCCAGCCACCATCACCAAGAGTTTCATCACCGCACGCGTAGTCTTGCCATCACCATTAATACCATCATGGGTTTACGTGTGCCACTTGTCGTTTGCCCGTGCACCAATTTGCCTGCCCTCATTGTCACCACGCATCGGTAGGATCGTCTCCATCGTTCAGCCATGCCAAGTGATCTCTTGCCACACACCAGTTGCTTCTGCCGCTTATTAGTTTCTGCCCGTGTGTCTTCCCTCACAGCATCAGTGCGCACAACCTCATGTCAGTCGCCCAGCTTCGTCCTGCGTTGGCTGGCCCGAGCAGATGAACTCCCACCACATTGCTTGGGTGTCCCCGCGCCGTCACTTGATCGCGTTTTGGCACGCCCGACTGGCTGCAGTCCGCAACCAATAACTGCCATCTGGCCGCCTACTAACCACGGCCTGAGCACGCACGTCCGAGCATGATGTGCGGGTGACTGCCTCGTTCGGTGAGCTAGTGGTGGTTGGGAGTTTAGTTTCGTGGCAAGGAAGGAAGAGATCAGGGAAGACAAAAAGAGCAATGCGGAAAACAAGGGGGAAAAGAGAATTAGACTGGGGATTTGGGACTTTGTCTCTTGGGTAACGATCAAATATTCCCTCTGTTTCATATATTTTTGTTTAGAGATTAGCATTCAGATTAGAGAGAGAGGTAGTGCTTGTTCATTAGACGGGTTGAATAGTAGAACAGTTTAATCTTCTATACCGTTGTATTGTTTTTAGGGTAGTGTGTGGGCATTATATGGAAATTTCATCTACTGGAGAGTTGTAGAATAATAGCTTTTTGTAGAATCTTTTATTCCTGCAGATCAGGTGAGTAGATTGTGAGATATGAATTTTATAATCATGTTGTCTAGTAGGTTAGTTGTGTTTTGGCAACATGTAGTAATCAATAGATTAAAAATAGTAAATAAATTAATCTGGGGATTTTGTCACCATGGAATTTGTAGGTAATTTCTTATGGTTTTCAAAAAGTCCAAGAACTCAATTTTTAGATAAGTAGAGTAGAAGTTATGAATTTTGGGAGGTTGTTGTCCAATACTGGGTTGCTACTGGACACATTTGTGGAAAAATATTAATTTGACTAATTTAATGGTAGAATTAACTTTTAGGAATAACTAGAAGTGGTAGAAAAATTTTGGTAGATTCTGAAAATGTCATAGTTCAATAGGGTTGCATGTGTAGATTAAAAGATATGAAACTATTAAATATAGTGTCTAGAAGATGATAGATCTGTATTCTGGGTTAAAAACGGAGGTTTAGATGATTTAATCTGGACATTTGATCTACTAGAAAATCGTAGAAAATGTTGCATATATTCTAGGTTGGCATGGTTCAGTACATGACGTTGTGGGAGTTGAAAGTTATGATATTTTTAGTACCAAGACAGCAAGAAAAATTGTCCGATAAAGGGGAAAAATGGTAGATTTGGGAAGTATGTAGGAGTGTTGTCGATTATGCTTTTGTGTTGTTGTAGCTTATATTGTGATTGAATATTTATTGTAGGAGGAGTAGATTTGGGTGTGTTGTCACCTTGAAATTATTCCAGGTCACAACTAGAAAGGCAAGTACATGGTAGAATGGTAACTCGAGTGTTGAAATTGTTGTTTGATTTATTGAATACTTGCCGTGCTAATTTACATGCTTATTCTTGGTTTATATTGCTCACATTATTATGATAAATTGATAATGATGGTGATTATGAAATAATGATGATTATATCATTTGCTAATAATGATAGGTAATATTCATTGTGTTGTATGTTGAGCATTCATGATGGAAATATATGATCCACAAGAGTGAGATGAGGTCTCCATATCTAATATATGGGTAATGAGGTCCTCATATGAAAAAAGATGGGTAATTGATCCCCACACTAAAGAATATGGGTAAGAGTGAATATCGACGGGTGTTACATTTCGTTATATCGGTATAAGCAAAAGATGATACATGAGTATGAGCATTGCATTACATTTATAAGAAGTGAAAAGTGACTTGAGAACATGAGACACATGAATGAAAATTGATGGGAATGAATGTGAGAAATTTGAGCTAATGATAAATGGACATGGACTATTAATAAGTATGCCTCGTTTATTGTTCTACTTGCTGAGTCATGGACTCACCCTTGTCTATTTGTTATTTTTAGGTGATCATTGAGGACCGCATGCATGAGTAGGAGTAGCACATGGAATTTTACAATGTTGAAGTTCCCAATGCACTTAGAGATCAAAATTTATCACTGTGTTCAGTTTAAACTTACCATATTTTTTCTTAGATGAATAATTATTTTTTCTTTAGTCCACTAATGATTCTTAATGTGCTGCTTGATGTGCTCCTTGGTTAGCTCTATGATAGGTTCATTTTAATGACTATTTGGTTCATCTTAAGTTCATTATATTGGTTAATGTGTTGCTGTAATTTACTCTTGTTCATAATTATGTTTAACCTTGATGCTTAGTTGTTGGTAAGGTGTAGTTAGTGGTTAAAATTGGTAATGTATATAGTTATGGGTGACATCTTGGGATTTTGAGAAGCCAGGGTGTTACATAATCACCTTTAATTTTCTTTTAAATCACTCCATCAAAATAGGCACTGTACTACTACAACCGTACTATTATTAAATGTAAATTAGTCGAGTTATGGCATGTGTCTTATATTATTATTATGCCCCCTCACCATTTGCTCATTTTTTTCTCTATGGCAAGATGTGTGTATATACGATATAACCCTTAAATGTACACACAGGCTGGGTTCTTTTAGGTTTCGACTTTGGCTTGTCACTTCCTGCTACAATAACTTGCTTTTAAATGATACGCCTTTTCAAGACGAGATCTGTAGGAAGATTGTAGTAGATAATATACCGAGTTCGGCTCTACTGGCCAAAATCTCATACGACTGTTATCCTCTATGTACTGTCTCTCATGAACAGCTAGAATTCAAAAATCATAAGTCAAAAGTCAAAGCCACAACCTAAAAGAACCCACCCACAATGTACTAGCGAAGAAAAAGATGAGCACTGTAGTATTATCGAAGAAAGGTGTGCACTATAGATAGGACTAGGGATAAAGCTTGGAACATGAAATTCCAACAGAAAAGAGCTATTCCAACTGAGAAGTCACTGGTCCCCTAAATTTTATATACTAATACTCGGTTGAATGTCCATGTTTTGCTACAGATGGAAAAATATAATATTACATGTGCACATTGAGTATACGTCATCGGGATTGACCTACTTCACATCCTTGGCTCCACATTCATGTTCAGTCATGCTCCGACAAAGCTGACGTCGCGCCTCCATCGAGGTGCCCAGCTGTAAGTTCAAGCTCCATTAAATTGGGTTTAGTGATTAATAACAAATCTAAATATGAGCCTAACTATTAATGAAAAATCTAAATATGAGACTAACTCGTTTGTTGAGTATGATATTATTTAATGTTATTTTGATGAAAAGGTAAAAATCATGAAGGTGTGCATTCGACGTCATATTCTTATATCTTGTTGCATTCGTCGAATCTAAAATATATGTTGAACTCCACCAAAAGTTTAACTTGGATATGCGCATATGTTTTTATTATTCATTTTTTATGAATACATTTAAGGGGAGTTCACTCTATATTTTGAGGTTTTATTAGTATTGATCCTTGTTCTTTACCACTTATATTGGGGATCTCTATTTTGAAATATATCTTTTGAGTATATAAAATTTGTATAGTTCATATATACACATATTGCTTTATATCCAGTTATTGCGATTGTGGTGGTTATCATAGTAGCAACTCTTTGGATTTCTTATACTTTTTGTATTTATATGATATGTTTGAGATTATACAAATAGGTGGGTTGAGTAGCCCTCTGAATAAGTTTCCATAGAATCTAAGATCACTCAATTTCGATATCAAAATCAAAATTTATTATCGTTTTTTCGAATGTTGTCTGTGCTGAAATCCAAAAATGGTACTACCACCCTTATACCTACGGTATGACTGCCCAAAGGTAGTACCAGGCCCTATGAGTGTGGTACTACCACACCACAGTAGTACCGCAGTGTGGTAAGACCGATGTTTATACTGTGATACCTTTTTTTCCACAACATATTTTTGGGAGTTTTTCCTCCCGTGGAAAATGGTAGTACCGCATGATCTGAGTGGTACTACCGTCGAGCGGTAGTAGCAGCCCTTGTAAGTGCGATAGTACTGTACTAAACTCTAACAGCTAGTTTTTTGTGCATTTAAAAAACCCCAAATAGCCGTTGAATAGTAGGTGCGGTAGTACAGGCCTTCCCATGGCGGTAGTACTACAAATACCGAATTTTGGTGTTTTCATCTCCAACGGCTAGTTTTTGTGGTGGAGGCTATAAATACTTTTTTGGCCAGTTGGGAGACAATCCTTTGGCAATTTCATTCTCTCGAGCTAGTATGAGTTTCTCCTCTGAATTGTTATTGTGTTACACTTTGTGAGTAAGGAGATATGTCTCTAGTTACATGTGTTGCATCTAGAGATCGATTTTATATCCACTTAAGCTTGTGCACTCGTTGCACATGATGAGAGTTGAGGAAGGGGCTTGACTTATTACTCTTAGAGGTTGTTGACTCCTAGACGGCGTTAAAAGTGTTGTGCCCTGTGATCTTCTCAAAGAGAGGGAAAAAGGGGAATGAGAGCAAGAAAGGAAAAAGAGAGAAGGAAAAGGGAAAAAGAGGAATAAATGTGCGTGATAAGAATTTCATTCTTCTCATCTTTAGTTACTAAAGTAATTTTTCAATCGCATAGAAATGGTAGGAACCCATTAGGAATTCTTTAGGACCACTAGAATTAAGTAATCGCTATCCAGGGTTTTGAAAGCATATACACGATTAAATAAAATTATGCACGATGATTAAAGTTTAACACGACAGTTAAAATAACAGTTGAACCATAAAAATCCACAACTAGCTAAAATAAAACCTAGGAATCACGTCAGGGCGCTATAGCGTAATTCACTCTATTAAGTACTGCGTATTATTTTCTTCGGCACTAGTAGATTAAATTATAGCACGCATATTAATTGCAGAAGAGGGAACATGATTGGAGAGAGGATTCTTCCATAGTGACCTTGGGACCCAAAGCTTTCATCTAAACTCAGGCAAATATTACTTTGAACAATAGTCCAGAGTGTATTCAGTAAAACAAGTATTTGTCTATTAATCTTATATCACTCTGCATGAAAATGAAAAATCTATTAAATCGAAGAAGGGTTATGAGAAAGAAAAGAAAAGAGATAGCTGTCAACTAATGGAGCAGTTGAATAGTTAGATTATTTAAGAAGATGGGCAGAGGTTGCCTTGGCAGATGACAGAGAGGCAGGTTTGAGACCTTTGCATAAAAATAGAGTATAAAGAGTTACAAACTTTATCTGTATGAATGGATCATACTAAACGTATCAACCATTATTTTGTCTTCAGATGGACAGAATTAGTAGCGCTATCGAGATTATTATATTCTCCACATGAGTAATTATTATTTAGGGAAGGAACCTAGAGCCGGTAGAGAAATCGGGAGTGAGGGATCTATAGCTGCATGAACTCAGAACTGGTACATAGGCCAGAAGTGAGGGATACGGACCGCAAGAACCCAGGAGTGGTTAGATTCCAGAAGCGAGGTACGCGGAGGCAATACTTTACGCATTGGGTGTTGGGTGATGGTTAGACTGCCCCAGCCAACAGCTATATCGTTATTAGTGGGTGCTAGGTGAGGGTGAGAGACCGTCCCAAGCTGCCGACTGAGAATAGTTAGGTAAAGATATAATATACTGAGATAGATGTAAAATTTTTGTATTCTGATTTGGGCATCGCATCTAAGGAAATATGAAAATCCATGTACTATAAGGATCATAGTGATTATAGGTAAAGTGATACAAGTTTGCGCAATGCTATACAAATCAGAATTTATGCCTGTCTCCTGGATTGGAGGTTATGGAAACCAATGGAAGTTTTTATTTGTTCATACCAGTGTTCAGTAGTTTTCTAAAGTTAATAAATCCGAAATCTTTCACAACCTAAAAACAATTATTTTCTCTATAGTTTGAGAAAAAGTATGAGATTGTGATGTAACCAAAGAGGTAAAACAGAAGCATATAATACATAATTGTTGTATATGAGCCTGCTGAGTATTTCGTACTCATCCTTGTTATTATTACCCTTATTTAGAGGATAGCCTGCTGGGATCCACAGCTGGAGGGGATGTGGCTTACACGGAGGAGCCCTACTCCGAATGAAAGGGAGATTGTACCAAGGTCGAGTCGTATGAGGGTGATACCTTATACGAGGACTGGAACGACTAGAATCTTAGGGTAGCATAGACTCGACCCCTAAGGTATTTGCGTTATTAGTGTATTGTATTTGTATTCTTCTCTCTCGAATACTTAGACTACTTTTTTGGTGTTGTAATAATTTTGTTGAGCAGGTTGTATGGAACTTCAGCCTTGCGTGGCTATCTGGATATATGTAATGTACCGTCTCTAATTATTATTCTGCTGCAACACTGTGATGAGTATATTACTAGTTAAAGTGGTATTCTATCGGCTAAAATAAATAATAATCTGTTAACTATTTTTTTTACCCATCGTAAAAATGCCGGTATCGCATAACTTCACCGGATGTGCGAGTGGCAGTGAGCAAAAGTAGCGCTGGTGCTGCACCAGCATGCACGATGCTCTTGTGCGCGTCCGCGCATGCTGGCATGATTCCACGCTATAAACATTTTGATCTTAAAAGAAGTACGCATACACACACACACACACCACATACACGCACGCACGTACGTACAAAGGGACCACACCAAACGAAGAGTGAATGGGAGTAGCAATAACGAAGAAAAGAAGGCACTAAACTAGGACTGGAAATGTACCAGCGACGGCGTTACGGCAGCGTTGCGCGGCACATTTACGTGCGGATCTAGCTCGGAATGGATCGAAGATGCTCGGAATAATTACGCGGCGCGGATACGATTATTTCCTTGTTTAGCCGGGCAAACCCTGGCTTCTTTAACCAGCGTCCTGTACGTACCCGGCGTCTAGACCTGCCGGGAATGAACTGGACTAGGAATCTGCACGCACGCACACAACATCGACAACAAATGCTTATCATATGCACAACTCCTGCTGTTAGAGCCCGTACCCAATCGACATGTTTGTAAAAAACGAAGCCGGCGTGCAAACCTGTTTCTACTGCTGCTGCGCAACCTCTCTATCCGTCTGTCTTTAGGGCTGAGCTGGCCATGGCGATGAAAGACAGGAAGAGCCCCCACCATGACAGGTGACAGAAAATGCAGCAAGAAAAGTCTCGAGCCCATTACTACCATAAAAACGACATAAAGATGGTGATATTGTCCACTCAGGCAGACGGTTTTGTCAGGGCTCAGAAGGCTGCGTCCTGCATGTGTGTATGGAGTAGGACATCAGCTCACTGTTCAAGGGAAAGCTGCATGTGCGGCTTGCACATCAAATCAACCTAAAATACTTTGCGTAAAATCCTCAATCCAGACCTTTACTCTTTTGTAAATGATAAATTAAAAAGAACAAAATGGCATGTCCTTTTTCAGTTTCAGCTTACGGGAGATAGCTACAGTTTATATCTTTTAAGTTATTCGTGTAAGAGATTATGGAGTAACAAAAATTTGTATGCAGTTTTAATCAATATAAATAAAATCGCTACAGTATATATACAATTAACTTATAGACACTGCCTTGAAAAGATACTCCACTTAAAAACTAGTTACTGTAAAAAAACTGAAAAGCTGCTTTTAGAAACTGAACCGAACAGATCCAAATGTCAAGAAACAAAAGTTACGTTCACATTAAACCTATATTTTTTTCCTCTCGAACCTTGTTTGAGAGGTCCAAAATCCCAATCTATTCACGTGCATAGCCCGAAGACAAGCTGTCAACGCATATATAGTGCTGTCTAAATGGGTCGTGCCTACCAGGCTGATCCACAACCTGTTCTGTAGGCATGACCCACAACACGACATGACACAAAGCAGCATCGGGCCGGGCCGACACTGCATAATGGGGTGGGTCATGCCTGGGCCGCCACCCCCCACCGAGTGTGCCGGCACAACACGGCATGCACAGTGGCGGGCTGGGCACTGACACGACCCAGCATGGCATGTGCCGTGCAGCACGACAACCCGTTCGGTATGCTTGGCTCGTAGGCACATGTAGCCCGGTGGGCACGACCCATTTGGCACAAACAAGTGATCATTAGGCATGTTTGGCCTAGGTACGGTACGGTGGGCATGGCCTATTTAGCATAAGTAATAGTCGATTTTAAAATTTTATAGTTGTTTTTGTGACCATTTGTGAGTTTAAAAATATATATAAAAATAAAAATCTAATTTTTTTCTATATAAATAGGCAACATACTCCCCTCATTCACGCACACCCTCACTAGTAATCTCTTCTCCAATTCTCTTGAAAAAATGTTGATACACTTTGTGATAATTTAACAAATTTTAAAATAATTTTGTCAAAAATTCAAAAATTTGAAATCCGGTCTACAATCAAGAAAAGAGGTAACAATACTAATTTTTATGTACTTATATTATTCTTATTTTTCTTTATTGTGATATAAAATAGGTAATAGTGTAATTTTCTACTTGTATTTTGCAGTTTTTCACATTTCTCTACGAAAAATTTTGGCAATTTTTCTGCGAGTGGATACAAAATTGATCTGGAAGAACTTTCATCCATTGGGAATGAAACGTCTCCGCCTCCACCTCAAATGCTAAAACAGATCCTAGCTGTACCATTGTTAAGCTCTACTAGTGCCTCTATGTCAGCAAGCATCGGAGCAAAGAGGTACAAACCTAGCACGTCGAACGTGTTGACAAATTTCGATAAGATAATGAAGCGAGAAGAGTCCAGAGATTAGGAACCTGCAGGGTCACACATTTAACAGGTTGGAGCAGTTAGGATCCAGTTGGAGGCTCTCCGAGTGGGATACGATCTCTACTCGTATTGGATGAGGTTCCGATTAGAGACTCTCTGAGTGGGATACGATCTACACTCGTATTGGATGAGGTTCTGGTCAGAGGCTCTTCAAGTGAAATGCAATCTCTACTCATGTTGGATAAGAATCCAACCAGAGACTCTATATAAAGGGGCACCTTAGTTAGGGATGCAAACAGAGCGAATAATTTTAGTCTGACCAACTGATTGAATGCTTGCAGAGCGAATATGGAATGAATAAATGGGTATCCTCTACTATTCGTGTCTGACTCTAAGAAAAAAATAGAATAGGATATATGATAAGTGAAATTCGTCTGTATATATCCGTATGTCAAGTGATATAAGGAAGTCTGTTGTGACTTCACTTAGGAACAAGATAACATATAAGCAGATTGCCACATCTAAACAGACAGGGAATATTGAGGACTCTTCCTTCGACATCTCAGTTATTAGTCTATTCGTGTTCACTCTGATTGCACTATACTATCTAAAGTCCTATGTAAGGGTGCAAAAGAAGCGGATAATTTTTGTCCGACCAATCGTCCAAAGGTTTATGGAACGAATATGGAATAGAGAAATGATTATTCAATATTTATCCATTTCTAACTCCAATTCCAAGAAAAAAATACGAAATAGGATACATGATAAGCGATATCCATCTGTATCTGCTCTGATTGCACCCATAGCCTTAGGCTATAAGTAAGAAGGTAAGAAAAAGCGATAATACACACCAACCGAAACCCGCCTTCTACCAAAAAAGGTCCTACTGTGCACACTAGTGTTAGCATACCGGTGCACAGTGTTCTATTCTCAAACGTGTAGACTTTGGTAGAGACGGTGATACAACTGTGGCGCTGATCGGTATGATCCGAAGAGAAAACACAATCGGCTCGCGGAGATCGACTACTGCTCGAGGACGATCACCTTCTAAGGACGCTGATCGGGATGTTGGGCGATCGACACCTTCAACTATATCGATACACATTGTGTTGAACTAGGTTGCTTCAATTTTTCTTTCTCTGTACTGCGTGTTTAATGATAATGATCCATGATCTCTTATTTGTATAACCTTTTGATTTACACAGTAACTATTTTAATTTATGTTAGTCTAGTTTACGTCGTATTCCAACAACAACTAGCTGCACTAATTAAATAGCCGATTAGCTAGATGGGTTGAAACGTTTTATTACCTACACTAAAACCCTAACGAATAAAGACCTTGGCATTTGCGATGAACAGCTTTTTTTTTTGTTAAGGGACAGAGCAAGCCGAGGTCTTTTGTCGCTTTCGTTTGTTACTTCTGAGAGCTCCCCCGTGGGCCGGATTCGTCGAGGAGGATCACATCATCACAGGACGCTGGAATTGAATCCCCCTAATTAAATCCAACCCGGTCACGTTCACCTTAACAATAATTAAACTGGAGTAATCGAATGCACCAAATTTTATACGAGTAGGACGAGTAGTAGGCGAGTGCGTGACACCGATCACATCTGTATGAAGCCATTTTCACGAAACTGCTTTCGGCGTAATGTCACTGTCTTTTGAAGTACAAGGGCACAAAGTAATTGGCTAGTTTTGCAGATATTAGGCTGAAGAGTTAGTACTAACAATGTGTTTTTTTCTCTAAAAAATGGAGGTTGAAGCAAAGCCCCTTGAATCACCGGACCTGTTGTTTTAGATACAAGCTATAACTTTAGTATATTAGTTTGATAAATAATAATTACTGAAAAAAAACTAAAAACATCTGAAAACCAACATAAGTCCGCCCCTAGTATCGTTTGTGAATGGAGGGCTGCCGCCGTGCCGGGCCATGATGATGGTGCCAGCGGGGGCTCGGCGCTACTGCAGGTGGGCCGCTGCCGCGCGCGCTGGGCCCGCCTGGCGCCCATGAATGCGTCATGTGCGCCCGATCGGTTTTTACCACACGGTATAACGACGCATCTACCCCTACAATTCAACAACACCTAGCTACATTTGGTTGATCCCCACCGCTCGTGCACTGTGCGCATTTCCACACCGCTAATGTACCGTGCGTATTTCTCGCCCCTCCTCATTTGTTGTTCGCATCGACCATGAGGCCTTGCTTGTCGCGACGCGATATTTCATGCACACGGCACACGCAAGCTTAGATACATCACGTAGGAGTAACCGTGCAACTGCCACTTGCACACGCTGCGCACCGTCGCGCGTCGGCCGGCGGCATACGCGCGCCTCCGCCCGGGGGAGCAGGCGGCGCGGGCTCCGAGGCGGATCGGCGTGGGCTACAGAGCCCCGGGACCCGACTGTTCATGGGCCCTTTCAGCGGCCGTGACGTCTGAAAGCAGCCTTTTCTTTTGCCCCCATTCCCCATCTCTGATTGCATGGGCTGCATCGCCAGCCAGGGCCCAGCCCTAACCCAACGCGGCGACCCCTCTCTCTCGCACTGACTCATGCACGCTCCTTCTGGCTTTCCGCTGCAGCAAAAAGAGGCCGTACGCTGCCGCTGTCCATTGGCCGCTCACCTGCCTCCTCCATGTTGGACGTCACGAACACAAAAGGAGATTTTGTTCTCCGCTCGCTAGATTTCTTCAAATCTTGCATCAGCAAAAAATACTTCCTCGTGCCATGCGCACCAAAATCCCAGCGTTGGATCGCCGCCGCGAGAAACGTACTCTCTATCAAGTACAAGTATCAACTATCAACCACGAGCTCGGTGGTCACCGTGCGCCGAACCGAACGAGCCGAGCCGAGATGCACACATAACGGCACGACGCCTGTGTCGCGCGTGCACGTTCCAGGTGATACTAGTAGTAGTAAAACCTAGAGGGCCCTCCCCGACTGCGGTTGGCGACTCATGTGGTGCGTACAAGTGTACGACGACGCGTGTACTCGTAGTAGGATTGGTAATTTTCTGATTTGAAAGGCAATTTGGGCGATAGTAGTAGACTAGTACTAGTAGTACCGTCCGGGTAGCCTATGTAGGCCAGCAACGACCACCAATCATAAACTTTCCTCATGCTAAAGCTGGGACTTTGCTTTCATAAGAGGAAGAAAAATGTAACCGCCAAACTATGCACTACATGGGAAAGAATTGCCCTGACCCCTCAGTTGAAGCGGATGTGTTCATTTCGACTACGACTTATACCTTTTAGTTTTGATATAATCGTTTGTCCGAAGAAATTTGTTTGATCCAAATTTAGCTAATTTATAATTCTCTGTAAAATTATTGCATTATTTTCTATTTCAGTAGATAGTGCTACAGATACATCACTAAATCATTTCATACCTAACGAAAATCATACCATCCATTAATAATACAGATCAGAGTTCAAATAGACCGCATTGGATCAAATATACAATAGAGCCGATTGGGCCAAATGATAAATTACATAAAGTGGAAGCGGAAGTGAAAACAAAAGGGGATGGCACATCTCGCTACAAGCAAACGACTGGGGTAGAATGTATGCGATCGATATTAATCAAGAGCTTGGATAATATGATACACACAAACACCAACTTAGTCACCATGACTGATGTAAAACCTAGATTATTAGAAACTATTCTAATCTCCTGCATCTTCTTTTTCATCAACTCCTGGGACGTCGTAATATGTGTAATGTCCTTGGTCTACTGGTTCTGAGGGATTTTGTGAGCGATGGTGAGCACAAATAACCATGCCCCGTGAGCCAATACATAGAATGCAATAGCATACATACAAGGCTCAACAAAGGTATGCTCGATTTCTTTTATTTGCGAAAGGCATTATTTAAAAACAATAATAATTAGAACATTTTATGACTTCACATTTTAACTAAACCATATTTTTATTAAAGAGAGTAAAAGTATGTAATATTTATAACGATGTAGATCCCATACACCTGTTACATGATTCTATCGACCATATGTTAGTTTTTCATACTAGGGTTACATATAGACATTATCATAATTGGATCACTTCCACCCAGGGCAAACCAAAATAAGGGTTACATCCATCCAATAAGTTTTCATTCCAGCTATAAAGTTTTTGAAATAGATACTAACTCGAGTAAATTCCCATGCCTATCCTTGACTGTGGACATGGCTATTCGAATAGTTTACACTCTACAGAGATCGCACACTTTTTCCATAAGAGATAATCAACTCATTACGTTTCACATATTTCCTTGGACATGTAAATAAAAAAGTTCATCACAAGGGCTTTACAATACACCACCCATTGTAAGTTACACCGTTAAGATATCATCTTAGTGAGATTACATCCACCACACCAAAACCCCCTCTTACGTCACAAGACGGTTTAAATCCAGCGACACGACCTATGTCCACGGCAGCTTAAATCTAGCAACACAACCCATGGGTCAGTCCAATGGTGCAACATGAACTGGTGGATGTAAATTATTTAGCCGGATCGTACCCATTATAAATAATGTGACGATGGCCCAATCTTCCGAGAGGTACTGATAAGTTGATTGTGGAGAACTCGACGTTGATGATCCAAAAGCTCCGACCAAAACAGATCGTTCCCCTCGCAATCACTACACCACTGCTCCGATGGTTATCAACCGTGCCGAACATGGTTGACCTCGCCAAGAAGGCTATCTCCTGCAAGTGAATCGAGAACATAAGCAAGAGAGTAAAAAGATGCAATCTGAAATTGTATTGCAAATAAAAATTAAGTTCACAAGTTGGGGTTCCTCAACCGGATGTGCGGTGAGACTGTTAAGCAGAATAAACTCTTAAGAAAAACCCGAGGAAAACTAAAGGGGTGCGACCTCCTTAAATAGGAGTGGGGGGGCCGCACTTATCTAACAAAAGGGGGTGCGGTACTATTCACAGGTACTGTTCACGTGAACAGTATGCCCATGATTAGTGCCGGCCCAAATAGTCTAAGTGTGATTACAAGGCTCAAGGTCCACTTTGACTTGGACTGGAAAAGTGATGCCACTTGTTTTACAGTTTCTGATCGGCTCGGATGGAATTTTGAGGTGAGGCCAGATTCATCTGAAAGTAAACTCCAAGATCTTTCCAACGAGTACTCACGGGCTCCGAGAAACCTTCTAGATCAAAAGTTATGGTTGTTTGAAGTAGGCGCTGTCTAGCAGTCCGAATCTGAGTCGAACTCGCGAATATGAGTTGGATTGCACTTGACGGTTCCACTTCTACACTTGAGCTCACGTGATTCTTCTCCATGGTTCCTAAGGACAAGAAAATCATAAGTCTTAGGAAGTATCGAATGCTCAGCGGAAATATTATTGACTCCTAAAAATGATACCTGATTGTTGAGTTGACGAGCACGTGCCCGAGTGATTGGATCTTGCCCATCATTTATGGAAGCAGTAAGAGGAGTGTTCATATCAGTAGAAGTGATGTCCTCATCATCCTCCCTTTCTTTAATTGGAGTCGTCCTCTGTTCAAGCTCATCTTCCGCACCGAAGAATGGCCGTAGATCTGCAATATTAAAGGTGGGGCTAACCTCAAAATCTGCAGGCAACTCTAACTTATATGCATTATCATTAATACGTTCAAGCACTTTAAAAGGGCCATCTGCACGAGGTATGAGTTTAGACTTTCTCAATTCAGGGAATCGCTATTTACGCAAGTGTAACCACACAAGATCACTCGGATCAAAAGTAATATGCTTACGTCCCTGGCTACTAGCAACTTTATATTTAGCATTCATGAGCTCAATGTTCTTTTTAGTTGTCTCATGCATCTTAAGTATCAAATCAACACGTTATTGAGCATCAAGATTTACCTTCTCCGAAGCGGGAAGGGGTAACAAGTCAATAGGTGCACGAGGAATGAAACCATAAACAATCTCAAAAGGGCATTTCTTTGTGGTAGAATGCAGCGAACGATTATAAACAAATTCCACATGAGGCAAACATTCCTCCCACAGTTTTAAGTTCTTTTTAAGCACAGCCCTAAGCATGGTAGGTAATGTTCTATTGATTACCTCAGTTTGTCCATCGGTTTGGGGATGATAAGTAGTAGAAAATAACAGCCTCATCATTGGGGATAAATCATGAGGATTAAGTTGTGACTTAGCTTTTTGGCACGTGGTGCAGCAGGCAATGAAACGTTCGACGTCGCGTCTCATCTTTGGCCAATAAAAGTGGTGGGTCAGAATATCCTCAGTCTTCTTCACGCCAAAGTGACCCATTAATCCTCCTCCATGCGCCTCCTGTAACAACAAAAGACGAACGGAGTTAGCTGGAATGCATAGCTTGTTAGCACGGAACAAGAAACCATCATGCACCACAAATTTATTCCAACCCTTTCTCTCCTTACAATTGAGCAACATATCTTTAAAATCAGCATCATGCACAAATTGCTCATTTATTGTCTCTAATCCAAAGATTTTGAAGTCAAATTGTGAAAACATGGTATATCTCTTAGACAATGCATCAGCTATTACATTTTCTTTGCCCTTTTTATATTTAATGACATAAGGGAAGGACTCAATAAACTCAACCCACTTAGCATGTCTACGGTTCAGATTGGTTTGACTTCAAATATGCTTCAAATATTCATGATTAGAATGTATTACGAACTCTTTGGGCCATAAATAATGTTGCCATATTTCCAAAGTTCGAACTAGAGCATATAATTCTTTATCATAGGTAGAATAGTTCAAACTAGGCTCACTCAATTTTTTACTAAAATAAGCAACATGTTTTCCTTCTTGAATTAACACGCCACCAAGACCTATGCCACTAGCATCACATTCTAATTCAAAAATCTTGCAAAAATCAGGGAGTTAAAGCAAAGGGGCGTGTGTCAACATATCTTTGAGAACGTCGAAAACATGTTGTTGCATGGTGCCTCAAGTAAAAGGAACACCCTTCTTTGTAAGCTCATTCAGCGGTGCAGCGATGGCGCTGAAATCCTGAACAAAACGCCGATAGAAGCCAGCGAGCCCGAGAAAACTCCGCACTTGTGTGACCGTTTTAGGAGGCGGCCAACTCTGGATAGCGACGATATTGGCCTGATCAACTTCAATGCCCTGTGGAGTAACAACATAGCCAAGAAACGATACTCGATCGGTGCAAAAGGTGCACTTCTTAAGGTTACCAAACAAACGTGCATCTCACAAAGCATTAAAAATAGCACGTAAATGATTCAGGTGTTCTTCATATGACTTGCTATATATCAGAATATCATCAAAATAAACCACCACAAATTTTCCAATGAAAGCACGTAAAACCTCGTTCATCAAACGTATGAAAGTGCTAGGTGCATTAGTTAAACCAAAAGGTATCACCAATCACTCATATAGCCCGAATTTAGTTTTAAATGTCGTTTTCCATTCATCTCCTAATTTCATTCTAATCTGGTGGTACCCGCTACGCAAGTCAATCTTTGTGAAAATAATAGAACCACTCAACTCATCTAGTATGTCGTCCAACCTAGGAATAGGATGACGATACCGTATTATGATATTATTAATGGCTCTACAATCAACACACATACGTCAACTACCATCTTTCTTAGGAACCAAAAGAATAGGAACAACACAAGGACTCAGGCTTTCTCATACATACTCTCGGTCCAAAAGATCTTGGACTTGTCGTTGAATTTTCTTAGTCTCCTCCAGATTGGTTCTATACGCCGCACGGTTTGGCAAAGTCGCACCCGGAATTAAGTCAATTTGGTGTTCAATCCCTCTAATAGATGGCAGTCCCGGGAGTAGTTTAGCTGGAAACACATCCTCATATTCCTGCAAAAGATTAGTGACAGTAGACGGCAAATAACTAGATATATCATCAAGTGAAAATAAAGCGTCTTTGCATATCAAAGCATAGCATGGCATATCATTGCCGACAATTTTAGCAAGATCAGATTTGGTTGCAAGCATGATACAACCCTTTAATTTAATTCCCTCAGTCCTAGAACTAGATGCTAATTTCTCTTTCTTAGGTGGGAAAATGTTCTTCACTACGTGCTGATTTTCAGAATCATGTTCATGTTCTTTCCTCTCATTTGTAGCTATCTCTTTATCACATTGCACAATTTCAGCAGGTGTCAAAGGTAGCAAAATTATTTTCTTTTCTTTGTGCATAAGAGAGTATTTATTACTTCTACCATGATGAGTTGCATCGGTATCAAATTCGCATGGACGACCTAATAGAAGTGAGCAAACTTGCATAGTTACTACGTCGAAATTAGCTACATCATGATAGAAACCAATAGAAAAATACACTCTCGCAGATTGTGTTACCTTTATCTTATCGCTGTTGTTGAACTACTGAATGTGGTATGGATGAGAATGTGCACGTGTGGTCAAGCCAAGCTTCTTGACCAAATCTAAACTCACCAAGTTATTACAACTCCCACCATCAATTATGACACGAACACAGCAATCCTTGACGATGAGGAACATCTGAAACAAATTATAGCGCTGTAGCTTTTCCGTTTGCTCCTTTCGAGTGCTCAACACTCGCTGCACAATTATGTTCCTATAATTCTCCGTAGCAGCGGTACCTAAAATTTCCTCCTCTTCGCTATGTTCCTCTGGATCATCATCATTACCTGCAAAGTTAGCTGCAAAAGCATATTCATCCTCAATATTACTAGCACTTACATATCCACCATCTTCTGTCGCAATGTACGCTCGCTGACTTGGGCAATTTTTCATGACGTGTCCCATCCCTTTACAACGGTGGCATATAATCCCCGTCGTACGACCCGTGGAAGTAACTGACGAAGAGCTCTACGCTGGTGTCTCCACACTAGTGGATTTGCTCGCCTCAGGTGCGCGTGACGGTGGTGGCGGTGCTGCTGAACGTGCTCTACTCACGGAAGGGGCAGCAGACTGGAAAGTAGGAGGTGGGGCTGACTTGGTTTGCCCTGGTGTCGACCTCGATGCAGAAGTACTTTCATAGTTGCTCCTATTCCATTGTTGTCATCCCTGCAATTCTTTTTCTGCCAAACAAGCAAGCTGGAACAATATGTTGATATCATTATACTCTTTGTAATCAATTATGTCCTGAATTTCACACCTTAAGCCCCCATAAAAACGAGCCATCTAATCCTCCTCATCCTCTACAACATTACAACACAGCATGCCTATTTGTAGTTCTTGATAATATTTCTCAACAGATTTTTTTACCTTGGTCTAAGCGCTGCAATTTCTTACTCATATCATGTTTAAAAACAGGAGGAATAAATCTAGCACGTATAGCTACCTTCAATCTATCCCATGTATCAAGTGCTAAACCGGAATTAACTACTTGACTCCACCAAAGGATAGCAAAATCTTTAAATTCACTAGTAGCTTGTCTGACTCTATGTACTTCAGGAACTAGATGTGCATTAAATTTTTGTTCAACTGTCATTTCTCAATCTAGATAAATTTCAGCATCATAAACACCCGCAAAAGATGGTATGGTAAATTTAACTTTAGCAAACCAGTCATCATTAGCACGAGCATTGTGGTGCTGAAAATTATTACCTCCCATACCCTGACAGTTGCGTTGTAGGCGGTGTTGTAGATGTGCATCATCACGATTTCGCCTCCCATTATCATCTCCCATCTCAAGACCTTGGGGTGCATCATGTTCATTCTCGCGTCCGTTGTTTGGTGGCCGATTCACCACTCTTTCAAGGCGTGTAGTGAGTGCTGCAATACTCTCATTGATGGAGCGCTGCAATATATCCGTCGTAGCTTGAAGCTTCCTGTCGATGTCCTCATTAATGGTAGTACGTTGTTCATCCAAGAGCGTCATAAGCTCTCCCTTTACAACACAGTCTTGCGCCTCAGACGACTCCCCTGCCATGGTTAGTAGAAAACAAAAGACAACACAAAGGAATTATCCCTATCAACTACTAGGTGATGGAAGGTGGAATCACACACTCTCAAGCGTCTTACTACACTCTTACAAGTGTTCTTACCAACACAAACAATAGGAGGTTCAACCGGTGGCCGGTACGATCGCAAGAGGGGACCTGTTCTGATCAAGAGTAGTTAGAGCTCGGAAGGCACAATATGGTAGCAAAAGGATCAGCAATAATCAGTTCAGTAAATGCAAGTTGAAAGATTGTTCAAAATACTCGTCAAAATTGCTGATTCTAGCCTAATCACAGCTAGCCAATCAAAGTCCTATGCAAGGAAATGTATGTATGCACACGCAATGATCAATATGACTTGATGTAAGCAATGGAGAACCTCACAACAAGTGCTAGGAGAGACGCTAACCAATCTACTCAAACTTCTTTGTAAGGTACAAGATTGTTTGCACGACGTAGAGCACAAAGGACAATAAAATCGGTATCGGTGCAATGCAAACAACCCTCTAGATTGAGCAGAAACAACAACTAGTCTCAAATGATGAAAATGCTGAGTTTTATATGGCTTATATATACCCATTTGAAAGGTTTCAACGAGATCTACAACTTTGTGTTGAAACAAAATCCAAATTCCGAAAGGAAGATTGAACAAACTAGCAAAAACAGAAGCCTTAATTTTGCGATGCGATTTCAAGGCCAAAGATGGTCGATTTTGGAGGTCTTGGAGGGCGACAAGTGCTTCGCTTGTCAGACTTTCAGATGCGCGCCATCGATGGCTTTCTAATGAGTACAAGAATGTCGAAATCCGAGTCCGTATGCAAAAGTTATGCCTGTTTTACTGAAGGTGTGTTGGAAACGAACTCGACTTTGTTTGAACTGCTATAAGTTTTGGTGCCGTGGCCGAACTTGCTCAAATTTTTTTTTTGGAGCCTTTTGGATGTATGAAGGACAGCTCCATCAATTTTCACTATTTTTGGCGAAGGTTTGATGCACTTTCCAAATTTCGGAAAAGGGGAGATAGGATGGCAGCGGAAAAGAATACTTTCCAATTTTCACTGTCCGGTGGCTCTCTCTCTCCTTTTTTTCAAACCGAAATCAATCTCTCTTTTTTTTCTTTTCTTTTCTCTCTTTTTTTTCTGGGTCCGAAACCCTAAATTTTCTTTTGTCGCAGAGGATGGCGGCGGATGGGGGGGGGGGCTTGGATGGAAAGGCCGCGGCAAGGATGGAAGGTCGCGGCAAGGATGGAAGAAGGGGGTGGCAGCGGATGGAAGGTTGCGGTAACGAACAAGAACACACAACGATAAAGCTACGCAAAGGAACACGAGATGCAACTAGACAAAGATGAACTAGATTCTGACTAAACTAGGAATTAGCAAGTTGAACATGATAATATAACCAAAATTTCAACGAGCAATACGGAAAAGAAAATTGCAATGGCACAAGGGGTGTTGGGACAGCGGAAGAACAATACGGAATTTTTTTTGGCTATTTTTTTGGAGTTTTTAGGACGATGAACATAAACTAATCTAAAAGGGATGAATTACCTCACGGGCAACCGTTGCTCTGATACCTCCTAATGTGATGATGGCCCGATCTTCTGAGAGGTACTGATAAGTCGATTGTGGAGAACTCGACGTTGATGATCCAAAGGCTTCGACCAAAATAGATTGATCCCCTCGCAATCACTACACCACTGCTCCGATGGTTATCAACCGTGCCGAACGCGGTTGACATCGCCAAGAAGGCTATTTCTTGCAAACGAATCGAGAACACAAGCAAGAGAGTAAAAGATGCAATCTGAAATTGTATTGCAACTAAAGATTAAGTTCACAAGTTGGGATTCCTCAACCGGACGTGCGATGAGACTGCTAAGCAGAATAAACTCTTAAGAAAAATACGAGAAAAACTAAAGGGGTACGACCTCCTTAAATAGGAGTGGGGGAGGCCGCACTTATCTAACAAAAGGGGGTGTGGTACTATTCACGGGTACTGTTCACGTGAACAGTATACCCATGATTAGTGCCGGCCCAAATAGTCTAAGTGTGATTACAAGGCTCAAGACCCACTTTGACTCGGACTGGAAAAGTGACGCCACTTGTTTTACAGTTTCTGATCGGCTCGGATGGAATTTTGAGGTGAGACAAGATTCATCTGAAAGTAGAGTCCAAGATATTTCGAACGAGTACTCACGGACCCCGAGAAACCTTCTAGATCAAAAGTTATGGTTGTTTGAAGTAGGCACTATCCAGTAGTCCGAATCTGAGTCGAACTCGCGAATATGAGTTGGATTGCGCTTGACGGTTCTACTTCTACACTTGAGCTCGCGTGGTTCTTCTTCATGGTTCCTAAGGACAAAAAAATCATAAGTTTTAGGAAGTATCGAATGCTCAACGGAAATATTATTGACTCCTAAAAATGAGTTTACCTGATAGCTGAGTTGACGAGCACGTGCCCAAGTGATTGGACCTTTCCCATCATTCATGGAAGCAGTAAGAGTGTTCATATCAGTAGAAGTGATGTCCTCATCAATAAACTTATGGTTGTACTATTTTATAGTGAGAGATCACCACAGGATTCGATCCTTAAAGTTATCTAGACGGTGCTACCACAAACCATAATTTCTCATGCTACATCTGCACCAACCCTACTATCATCCGTCCAAAGAGGTAAAGGAAGTTTTATGATTTTTGGTGAGCCATTTCTCTCCAATGTTTGCCCAAAACTAGTTTTATGATTGAAATTATGATGATAGGGCAATTTTAATGCCCTGGTACTTAAGCAAGACTAAGCATGATGTTAAAGTACAACTTATAGCTATTAAGGTTACCATTACATTTCTAGAGTGATAAGAATTATGTGATTCAATTGTCCAAAAGATAGTGTAATAATAATACAATATTGAATAGACATGTATCTATAACTTTAAGCGAACATATATTTGCGTAATAAATCAAGTATGCAATGTGATAATTTAAATAAATATAATTTACACAAAAATATAGATTCAATATGATCAAAGCATTGACTCGCTTGGTTCACAAGTAGGTTGGTTTTGAAAATCTTGAGTTGTTTCTGTGACTCTTCCATTTCCTCGCACTCTACTCAAACGATCACATCGAAAAGTAAATAAACACAAAATCAAAATAAATAAATAAATATAAAAAAATCAAAAGAACTCTAAATTGAATAATTCCACTTTCATTAGATAGATATTGAAATTAGATGAATTTAGAAATAAATTTCATTAAATTTAAAGTTACAATGAGTGAGAACAGGCTCTCCAAAGTTTAAATTTAGATTAAATCCAAAAATAAACAGAGGAGAGAGAGAGAGAGAGTATTCTCTCATTGACAGGTGGGGTCTATTGGAATTAAATTTATTTTTGAATTATTTCTTAATTGAAAAAGCAATGGGGCGGAGTCGGCATGAGAAGCGGGCATGCGCGAGGGGAGTTTAAGGCGATGGGAGGAGGCAACAGCTAGGCGCGCGAAGTCCTGGCACGTGGTGCAGGAGCGGCCAGCACAGGCACGATGTGGCACCTAGAGAAGGGAAGAGAGGGGCTCCGGGCATAGTGAGGGTGACGCGAAGCTGGTCGGACACAATGGCGCACAGGGATGGGCTGCCATGCACTGTTGCAACATAGGAGATGGGAGGTAGGGACAGGCCAGGGCGCGCATAGTGTGGGCGGCGCACGTGCGGGGAGGGGCCAACTCAGGCTGGGCTGAAGGCCAGGTGGGCCATGGGGGCAAGAATGGGTTGTGCCAAGCCTAAGGTGAATTTTGGGTTTTGAAATTTTGAAATTTACGTTGAAATTGAGTTTGAACTTTTAATTTGAATTCAAATCTTGAATTTTCACTCAACTGCAAGGAATTCCCAAAAAGGGATGTTACAGATTCTACCCCATTAAACAGAATCTTGACCTCGAGATTCAAACTACTCAATGAACAAATACGAGTAGTCTAACTTAAATCTCGCACTCTCAGGTGGCTTCTCTCTCTATGTAGTTACTCCACTAGACTTCGCAAACATGGATGATCTAGTGCCTGGTTTGCTTTTCCACAATGTTGAGCATCTTGATCGGGTGCTCTGAGTACGTTAGGTCTTTCTATAGCTTGATAGTCTTCACCGGGGTTTGATCTTCATGTCAATTCTTGGCACAACTCTTTTGTCTAGATTGGGCAGCTTGCAGTCAGTCTCTGATCAACAAACTTTCTCTTCTGCCTGCTTAAGTGTATCTGGCCCAAAGATGTAATCTTCTCCTACTACTGATAAATGTAGACGGGTTATGCACTTCCTATTATAAAGAGCTTCGAATGGGGATATTTTCAAACTAGACTGATAACTATTGTTATAGGAGAATTCTGTGTAAGGTAAGCATTTCTCCCAATTTGTAGTAAATTCCAAGGCACAAGCCCAAAGCATGTCTTCAAGGATTTGGTTCACCCTTTCTGTTTGTCCATTAGTCTGAGAGTGGTATATTGTACTAAAGGCTAGGTGGGTTCCACGTGCATCGTGAAGACTAGCCCAAAAGTGTGAGGTAAATTGAGAATCTTGATCTGAGACTTTTCTCTTGGGTACTCTATGTAAACATACAATATGTGCTACATATAACTCGGCAAATCTATCTCCCTTGTAGGTGGTCTTCACAGGGATAAAATGGGCCACCTTCATCAATCTATCTACTATGACCCATATAGAATTATATCCGGACTTGGTTCATTTCAGGCTAGTGATGTAATCCATTCTAACTTGCTCGCACTTCCATTGGGGAATTTGCAGTGGTTGTAGCAATCCTGCGGGTCTTTGGTGCTTGTCTTTAATCCGTTGGCATGCATCACAATATGCTACAAACTCGGCGATATCTCTCTTCATGCAAGGCTACCAATATAAAATCTTCATATCCTGAAACATCTTAGTACTCCCTGAGTGCAGGTAATATGCTGAGCTATGGGTCTCCTTGAGTATTAAGTCTTGGAGTTCCTTTTGGTGGGGGAACAAAGAGATGTTTCCTGTACCATAGGATTCTTTGTTGGTCTTCAGTCATCTTAGGGGTTTTTTCCTTGGCCATGAGACACTAGAACCTCTAGATACTAGGATGTCCTACTTGATCAGCCTTGATCTATTCTTCTAAGATTGGGTGTATTTCCATAGCGGCAATGGTGTCTTGCTCTACTATCTCTAGATTGAGTGTTTCCAACTCTTTGTAGAGCTCAAGTTGAAATTGTTCTACCATGATACTACTACAGTAAGACTTATGACTTAATGTATCAGCCACTACATTAACCTTTCCAGGATGGTAGTGGACATATAGACCATAGTCCTTGATTAGCTCTAGCCATCTTCTCTGTCGTAGGTTGAAATCCAATTGGGTGAAGATGTATTTAAGACTCTTGTGGTCTGTATGGTTATCACAGTGGTTTTCAATCAAGTAATGATGCCAAATTTTAATAACATGCACTACTAATGCTAACTCCAGGTGATGAGTTAGATAGTTGTCCTCATGGAGACGAAGTTATCTTAACGCTTATGCCACGACTTTTCTTTCTTGCATGAGCATGCAGCCAAGACATTGACGTGAAGTGTCACAGTAAACTTTAAAGTCCTTATATATGTATGACAAGACTAACACAGAAGCAATAGTCAGTTTCTTCTTCAACTCCTGGAAACTCTTTTTACAAGCTTCTGTCTATTTATACTTCTTTTCCTTTTCGAGTAGGTGGGTGAATGATTTGGAAAGCTTTGAAAATCCTTCTATGAATCGTCTGTACTATCCAACCAATCTAAGAAAACTATGCACTTCCGTTATTGAGGTGGGTTGCTTCCATTCTAAAACAACCTCTACTTTAGCAGGATCGACTACTACTCCTCAAGTAGATACAATATGCCCGAGAAACTGATTTCATAGAGCCAGAACTCACACTTGCTGTACTTGACATGCAGTTAGTGCTCTTCAAGCTTCTCTAATACCAATCCTAGGTGTTCGGCGTGTTCTTCGTTGGTTTTGGAGTAAATCAAGATGTCGTCAATAAACACAGCTATAAACTTGTCCAAGTATTCTATGAATATTTTATTCATAAGGTTTATGAAATAGGCTAGTGTATTGGTTAAGCCAAATGACATGACCGTAAACTCATACAGGCCATACTAGGTGGTAAACGCTGTTTTTGGGATATCTTCAGTCCTGATCTTGAGTTGATGATACCCTGATATTAGGTTTATCTTGGAGAATAATATGGCTCTTGAGAGTTGGTCAAACATGTCATCAATGCGGGGTAAGGGATACTTATTCTTGATGGTCACATCATTGAGAGCTCTGTAATCCACACATATTTTTGCGGTGCTGTCCTTTTTCTTTACAAAAAGTACCGACGAACCCTAGGGGGATGAATTAGGTTTGATAAATCCTTTATCTTGGAACTCCTCGATCTGCATCTTTAGCTCTTCAAGCTCATCGATAGCCATGCTATAAGATCAAACATGTCATCAATGCATGATAAGAGATACTTATTTTTGATGGTCACATCATTGAGGGCTTTGTAATACATACACATTCTTGTGGTGTCTCCTTTTTCTTTACAAAAAGTATCGGCAAACCCTAGAGGGATGAGTTAGGTCTGATAAATCTTTTATCTTGGAACTCCTCGATCTGCATCTTTAGCTCTTCAAGCTCAATGACATCCACGCTATAAGGTCTTTTGGCAACTGAGGCGGTCACTGATTTTAGGTTAATGACAAACTCTATGTTTCTATCTAGTGGCATGCCAGGCAATTCTTCTGAAAATACTTTAGGGTATACTTGAACTACTAACATTCCTTCTAGAGGTAAATTCTCAAGGTAATGGACTGGACGACCCAAATGATAGGGACGGTCCACATTAGCCTTTATTGTTAATCCAGGGTACTTGGGAAGCACTACCTTTCTATTCGCATAGTTTATCATTCTTTGGTATTTGGCCAACTAGTCTATCCCTAGGATGATATCCAGTGTTTGTGATTGTAGCACCATGAGGTCTACTAAGAAACCAAAGTTCTCCATGGTAATTTCTACCCTAGGACTTACTAACGTAGTAGTTAAGAGTCTCTCGGGTGAGCTAAGTACCACAGGTTTCTTCAATTATAGATTGGTAACTTAAGCCTTTTGATAAATTTCCCCAATATGAATGAATGAGAAACCCCAGAATCAAAGAGAATATGTGTAGGTACTGACTTAATAGAAAACGTATCCACCAGAACTCCTATAGATTCATGTGCTTCTTTTGTCATGACATGGTTCACACGTCCTTTATTTGGTGTTGATGCTACTCTGGATGCTTGTGGGGTCTGATAGCCCTTGTTTGGCATTGATGCTTGACCTTGAGTTGGAGTGGTTCCCAGGTTGAACTTCACTTGTAAAACTTGGCGGTTCGAGAATGGTTGGCAAAATATCCTTTATCTCTACAACTGAAGCAATGAACATGGGTTGTTGGGTTGGTTGCACTGGGTTCTGCCTCTAAAGTACGTTCTTCTCTTTTTGCACATAGTGCAAGTTAGATTTTCTTCTCTATGACATGAAGCCAGTTTTCTGCCTCTAAGGGTTCATTGGCAGAAGAGGTCAGAGATTGAGTTATCGAGAAATCTGCAAGCTTGGAGTTGTGGCTAGCTACTCTTGCCTACCAACCTGCTAGCACGGCTTGAAGGATTTGGGTATGCTGAGCTATTACTCGATCTATGGTTGGGTGAACTAGCAGTGGTGGAGGTAGATTTGATCCACGATCACAGCCTCTTCCTCGACTTGTGGTGTTGGTGGCTTAGAGCTTGGCGGGTGGTGACACGTCATCCTCGAGTAGCGGCTCTCTTAGAGGCCATCTGAGAGAACAAATTGATTAAGAACTAATGGCTAAATAAATGAGCATTCACTAGCCCTCTAAGAGTACAACAGAAGAACCAAACAAATAAGATAAACGATGAAATACAATACAAAGCCTAAGGTGGCCGCATATCATTAATAATTAGGGGTTATGTGTTACATGACTACCAGTACATAGTATACATGCCATTTTAAGCTATGACACCATACTAAGATATAGACCACGACTTCTTCTCGACTGATACATAGGAAAAATAAGAGTGCTTATAACCCAAAAGACTGCCCTAGTAAGCACTGCTAGCTAACCTAAACCTAAATTGGCCTACTTCATTAGGGATGGCTACAACAAGCTATACAGCCTCCCGGAGAGCGGGAACGGAGCGACTGTGGTTGTAGGTAGGCGAACGGGAGTAGGAGCAAGAACGGGAGATGTTGCGTCCTCTACTGGAGTCTTTGATGTTGATGATGATCACTGGACTGGGGCGTCACAAGCTCTTGCACGCAGTGACCCTCAGGTGGGGTCCCAAATGTTGAGTCGACGTCGGGTTGTTGGGAACGACGGGGGGTCCTGGAGGTGCTGGGGTGTAGATAGCTACTGCCACCGCTATTTGCTTGAGCTAATCGACTGCTGCTATCCTCTCGCTCTCTACCGCAGCAAGGGTCCTCTCGCACCTGTTGAGCTAGGCATGAAGAGTATCATAGTGACCTAGCTGGCGGTGAGGAGTATGCAGAGCTGAGTGATCTTCTTCAAGTCATCGGTGTAGGTGTCCCCCATAGCTCTGGTGAGCTAGATCTAGTGCGATAGAAGCGGAACAAAGAGGAACAAAGAGCTACCTCGTGAATCTCGCACAAGCGAGCCAAGGCCAGGTGGGCTGCATCCTGGAGGGCATCCGAAGAGGATCTCTTGGTGTGCTCCGGGCATGGCGAGGGCAGTGCGAAGCTGGTAGGGCACAGTGGTGCATAGGGACAGGTGGCCAAGCACTGTTGTAGCATAGGAGACGGGCGGTGCGCGCGGTAGAGATGGACCGGAGTGCGCACAGCGCTTGCGACACACGCGTGGGACATGTCCAATCCGCAAAAGACGTGAGGGAGGGGGTGGCTTGGGCCAGGCCAGGCCACATGGGCTGAGCCGAAGGCTCGGTGGCCCAAGGTACAAGAATAGGCTGGGCGACTCAGCGAAGCCCAAGGGAGGTTTTGGGTTCTGAAATTGAGTTTGAACTTTTGATTTGAATTCAAATCTTGAATTTTCACTCAAGCATGAGGAATTCTAAAAAATGGAATGTTACAGAAATGGATGTCAATAAGTCGATGGTCCGTTTCAAAAAGACTATCCCGAAAGTTGTTTCAAAACGACAGTAAATAAATTATTCTATTAATTTATTTGTTGAAAGTTATAAGTCATAACATGAGAAAAGGGGCCGTGATTCCTATACGACAATTTCAAATTGCAAACAGTGCCTAACAGAAGGCTCGGATCTCTATGGATCGCAAGTCCTAACCCACATGCAAACTTTGTGCGAAGCAGGTGGTAGGGACGGTACAACACTGAAGGAAGGTAGGATCCGCCTCTGGGGTGATGTTCACATGTAAGTGGATGGAGGTTTGATTGCTCATCAGCCTGACTTGACTCCTGTGTTGGAGGCTGGCGTTCTGCATCAAAAAGATTCAAAATCACATGACACCTCACTGTCTAAGCATTCAAGAGCTAGCAGAGTGGCACTCCTATCTTTCTTACGCCATCGACCACCCCTGTCTACCACAGGTACCATCTGGCAACGGCTGAAAGCTTGTAAGTTGTAGATACGGCCCGATCCATGTGCATGTAACGGCCCACACCAATGCGCGGGCATCAACCCATACGTAGGCCACGAATCTCCCACCTCACGGCCCAGTGACAGCTCGCTGGACTTTGTCGAACAACCCATTTCTATTTTGAGTCTTTGACTCGAGGAATCTCTACTCCAGAAGAGCATTTCTTCTTCTTCTTCTTCTTCTTCTATTTTGAACCGAACAGATATGTACAGGAAGTCTTCATCAAGAACACAAACTGCGGTTTTCACCCTACAATATAAGAGCAGTAACCATCACAAAATTAAGCACCTTGTGATAGAAATATATGAACCCCTCTTACCATTTGTGCTGATATATGGTAGTTTTTAAGCTTCCATTGGTATTTTCTGTAGTGAGTAGTGACCAGACAGGAATCCACAGAAGAAATAATTGGCACAGAGTATTTATACTTGTAATGCAAACCTCTGTAGCATGGACATTTGCCTTTTATGCCATATCCATGTCCGACACAGATATGACACAGACACATAGCACAGAGTATCTATACTTGTAATCCAAACCTCTGTAGCACGGACATTTGCCTTTTATGCCATATCCGTGTCCAACACAGATACGACACAGACACATTGGGGATACGTGTTGGCGGCGTGTCTGCTGTTTTTAGAACAAATTTTAATTTTGAAAAATTCGAATACATGTTGGACACGACGTGACCACGTGTTCGACACAGCCCACATGCGAACCCTAACTCAGTGGCTAACCCTAAATCGTGATCTCCCGCATCAGCGCATGCCTCAGGTCGCCCTTACCTCCTCTCATGTGCGTCGGCTCTAGCCGCTGGATCCTCCCTCACGTCGGCGGGCTACGGCTCCTTCCTCGCATCTCCAATACCAGTCCTTGCTCTCCTCTTGCTGGCGTGGGCTCTACCCGCCGGATCCTCCTGTCGGGCTGCCGGATCCTCGGCTGCGCCGACGGCTCCTACAGCTCAAGCCGAAGGCTCCTGCAGCTCCACACCAACATCTCCTTCCATGCCGAGCCTAATCAATTGGTCTCTATTAATCATTAGTTCATCACTTGGTAAGCAATGAACTGCAAGCATTTGTACATTGAGGGGAAGATGCATTTCCAACAATATGTGATATGAAAATTTGTTTTGTTCGAAATATGAATGAGAGCACATAATGACACAATTTACTCAAGGTCACCTTCAGTTGCAGTTCCATTTCAAGCGCCTTGGTAGTATTGAATTTTATTGTTATATTAGACTATTACTCTATGGCTATTCATCAAGTAATCATGTCCTTATTAGTTATCACTTATCACTGCTGATGTGGTAACAAAAATTCCCAATGGCAACTAGTCTGGATGAAAATGGCTATGTGTTTGCATTACTATTTAATTAATTGAATATCCAGCTCTACGATTGCAAGGCTGCTAGTTGGTGGGGTTGAAAGTTTGAACTTTTGATGACTGTTAATTGTTAAGTTGTGTAATCCCCTCATATCCTATAAATTATGAAACTATTTCATTTGTTTAAATTGTTGTGTTTCTCCTTTTTTACTGTGCTATACAGTACATTAAGTGAGCATGTTTTCATCATTGTAGAAAAATGAAAACCGGCTACATGTTTATTTTTATTGCTTACAATTATCAATTATTGTTGCTCTATTAGTCTATTACTTTGATTGTTCAAGAATCAAATATACATGTTATCTTTATAGTCTTGCTGATATGATCATGTTACTTTTTTCCCATATTGAAAATGGTATATATATCAACAATTGTCGTCATGATTAGCAAAACAATTGATAAGGTATATATTCCAAGTTACTTTACACTTTATAAGTTTACATTATTTTAGTTTGACAAACATAAGAAAACATAAAAAATAAAACATATATGTAATTTATTCATTATTTAAATATATATATAGTATCGTTATATCAGTATTTTTTAAAAAAATGGTGAATTCTGATGTCGGTGTCGTATCACGTATCAGTGTCCATACATAGTAAATTCAAACTATCAATTAGCAGTACATTTAAGCTAACAAAAGCAACAGGGCAGTATGTATAATGACATGATCACGCTCGTAGACATGAAGTAGCATAGCCTTCAAGACGTTTGATGATCTATGTAACAGAAGAGTAAAAAATAAAATAAGAGGGCACTGATAGCAAGAACATCCAACGCTCACTTGCACTCCACTCCTGCCTCGGCAGCACGCCGGGGAGTGCTCTTCCGCCGGCTTCCATTTTGCCGGAATCCATTTGACTTCGAAGTCACAGGATCATCCTTGTCGTCGTCGTCCACCGAGTCGGAGCGTTGCTTCAGCTGTCGCCGCCACCTCTTCTTTCCTCCGTTATTCTCCACTGAGCTCTTGGGGTCCTTGCCTGACGCGATCCGTTTCACGCTGTCTCCATCCTCCTCGGCCTTGGCAATGTCCTCCGCTTCGTCAGTATCATCCTTGAGAGGAGCTGGCTTCTGAGGCCTTCCCCTCCTCTTGTGGGTTGGAGCCACCTCCTCGCCGCCGCTGCCGTCGTCGTCGTTGCTCGCGGCTTTGATCGATTTCTTTCCCTCCCCTCTAGGCCTACCCATTTCAGGGCAGAGAGAGAGAGAGAGAGAGAGGAAAAAAACCAACTTCAACAAGGGAACTCGCAGCTTGGTCAATCACTGGAACTGCAAAGTGGCAAAAGAAATCAAGTCATGATATGAAGGATTGGAAGTAATGATGATGCTACATCTCAAAATCGGCTGGAGACCTTCAACTACAAATGGCCAAGAGAATTTTTTGATCAACCAGCTTTTACCAATTTGAGCATTCCTTTTCCAGAACGACGAGCATACACTTGAGCATCCAGCAAAAGGATATTCAGAATTTCATAACTGAAAGAAGGATACAGTGCAATAGGACCGTGAAAATTTTCAGTTTTAGCTTTGTCTGATGAACACCGAGCAAGAACCAATGGCATGTCCAAGGAACAGTCCAAGTCCAAGAAGAATGGGCCCTGAGGTCAACAACCTCGTACCAAGAATCAGTGGAGCAACGAACAAGAGCAAATACAAGAACATGACTCCCTGAGAACAACCTTATGTCAACGACTCCACTGACTACTCCATCACTACTGGGATCCTAAATCATAATGAAAAAATAACAGGAACAGACAGAAAGAAGAACAAGAACATGAAGCTGACCATTCCCATATCATTCATGCCAGAATCTCACACGCCATCGACTTATCTCAAGAACCCTCTCCTCTTGGACTAACTGCTGGGTTTGTACCGAGAGATCTTTCAAGGCTCTTAAACAATCTGAGACAACTACAAGAACAGGATGGATACCAGAGATGAAGGCAAAGGAGATGGTGTGGTGATGGGTTTTCTATAGGCTGGTGGCCATTTGAGATATTGTTAGCAGCAGCAGGTGAGAGTGGGTTTGGAGTGTGCACACAGAAAAGAGTGGCAACCAAGCAGCAGGAAAAATCAGCTGCATGTTTTTGTGTGAGAGAGAGACAGGGAGAGAAGATTTGATGTGCCAATTAACCTAGTAACGTTAACGGTGAGGAAGAGGCATCGAGTCGGAAAATATATGGCCCGTTACTTATTTAATTATTTTCATTGTTTAGTAACGTTGGTGCAGAATTTTCTTGTTTAGCTGAAATCCCCTCTCCATATATACACAATTAATCCTACTAACTACAATTGATCCTATATATATATCCATGATGAATATATTTTAACTTAGTAAAAACAATTACTACATCAAAAATTTGGATTTACTGTACCTAAATCAGTCAATTACTGCATTATCTTACACAAAAAAGATGAGTGGAGAGAGACATAATAGTTGCCGGCTAGGATGCCCCGATACGCGATACGATACTTTCCAAAAACAAAGATATGTCGTTACAGTACACGCATATGCACGCGCGCACACACACACACACGTACGTACATATATTTGAAAATAAAAAAATATAAACAGGCTACGAGAGAGAGAAACTAACATTACCTTGATGAATTGAATGTTATAGACTAATTTTCTTCTTCAGCCTCATCAACTTCACTCTGAAACTACTGAGGGATAGCTATTGTCACTTTTGGGCATATTCTGATCCTAGCATTCAATTTTTTAAGCAAGCGCGCTTTAACTCTATAGTAGCTTCCACAATATTCCCAAGCACAATACTTACATCTAAATCGCACATTTTCTTCACCACCTATAAAACTCTCTAGAATATCAACATGCTTCCACAATGGCTTGGTGTTTAGATCAACTAGGTCTATCTCCTAAAATAGTAAGAGGTACAGTTTCAAAATAGCAAACAATAATTACCATGGTAGTATATAGTAAACAAGTAAACATCACAAAATAATTAACATTACCACTGTATAAAATGTAAATATTGAGATCATCTATCAGTAACACCAATGCACCATAGACAACCATCTATCCACATACTCATAATAAACATTGAAAACATCACTAAACAACATAAATTTCAAACAGTCACTGGTAAGTTACCTGAGAGACAAAACTACATTAGTTTGCTTTTGGCTTTTAGCATTAATCTAAACCCAGAAGATTTAAAACACCACCAGTCCACCAGCCCTACATAGGCTATCAACTATGTAATATATACTAGCAGACAATGTAGGGGGAGTGGCGAGAGAGAAGCGGTGGCAGTGACTGGAGTGGTGGGGGAGCAGCGGTAAGAGCAGCGGGGAGAAGCGGCGGAGGAGTAGGCGGCGAGAAGCGGCGGGGGAGCGGTGTGTGCGGCGAAGGAGTCACGGGAGTGGCGGCTGACTTGGAGGGGCCAGAGAGGTGTTGGAGGTGAGGTGAAATCTAGGTGACGGGAGAGGTGGCGAATGTCCATGCAGTGCGGGCAGCGGAGCTCCATGCGGCGGCTGGCCGGTGGCCTCCAAGCAGTGGCAGCAGCGGCGAGTGAGGAGGAGCACACGAACAAGGAGGAGAGGAATGGATTATGGTTCAGTGTTGGGTGTGACGGCGGCTCGGATGGGGGGGCGTGAAGCGAGACGTTATCATATCCTCTCACGGGCTAGGCGTCTCCTCTGTTGGGCCAAATTCAATTGGGCCAGACGTATTAGACGAGTATCGCACCGTATCGGTGATGTATCTGGCTATTTCTTTTTTGTTTTGACTGAAATTCGCCGATACTGTATCGCCGTGTATCGGAATGTATCGCTGTATCGGACACATGTACAGTAGTTGTATGCCGTATCGGTGCTTCCTAGGTTGCCAGAGGTGGGTTTTGACCTATGAAAGGTGGTGGTGTAGAATAGTACACACACACATGTGTGTGTGCGCGCGCGCGTGTGTATGAAAATGATTCCATACTTCTAGGAGTATGTACTCCCACTTCTTATATAGCGTTTAAATGATGTTATTATATCTCTTTATTCTTTTAAGTATATTCTACTAACAATTATAAGATACTGCAAAGTGAGTTCTATGAAAAATTTTATCAAAGTTCACTTTTTTATATTATAATTTGCGTATATACTCCTTTTATGTATGGAAAAGAGGTAATAGCAAAAAATAAATGACTCCGATGAAAATTTTTCAATCAAATCACATTAGAGTATTTTATAATTAGTATTTAAGTATACCGAAAGTGATAAATAAGTATAACACGCTCATTTAAGTAGTATATTGGAAGTAGGAGTATGTACTTTGTGAGTACAAAAAAAGGCTTCATATATATGTATATATATACACTATTATAAAAATTGGAGTTAGTGGTCGTCGTCCATTCTCTCTGTAGAAAAGTGCCCCTTAAAGTTAGAGACAATTACCCACAATGTCATCTAGAGGAAACTGGAGAGCCAGCCCAGCACATGCATGGACACGCCCCTATTCCTCCTCTCCTGATTTGGTGGTGGTGATTCGTCTACCTCCACCTCCCCATTCCACACATGCTGATAGGCACCTTGCCCTAATGCCTCCCAAGTCTCCGGCTCCCTCCGCTCCACACCCCCATCCTCTCCTATCCCCTAGCACCCCTCCCTTTCCTAAGCCTAGCAAATGAGCTTAGGAGCACGGGGAAGCCCAAATCCACACTGAATAACTCGAGGGAAACCACAACCGTGCTGGCGAGCTTGTGAAAGGTTAGATCTGACACCAACGAGTTCGAGAAAAAAATGTGGAGCCAACAGGGGTGCCACTTAGCTCGTGAGTAAGAGGAAGGGAAGGCCATCGTGAGGGTGTGGTGGTCGGCTTGGGTCAGACTACGTTAGGTGCAACGTCGATGGTCGAAGGGCGGTCGCGCATATGGTGATGGTAGCCATCAAGGGAGGGGTTGGCAAGCCCGTGTTGACCATCATCAGTGGAGTTTGTGGTGAGGCCCTGGCGGCTAACAAGAAGGCCTACGGCAGTAGAGGTCATCAATGCCAATAGATTGAGTAGATATAGTGAGATGGAGAGGAGAAGGGGGTGGCCGGCGACGAGGAGGCATTAGATATGGCGGCATCAGGCCAATGGCGCCCGAAGGGAGAGATAGGGAGGGAGAAGGTGGCGACGAGGTAAAATAGGCCAAAGGCTAGCTTAGAGAGGCCGCTAGCGACCAGTAAAGCTACCGATTACAGTGGATTTGGAGGCAGCCCAGTCAAAGTGAGAAAAAGAGCAAGGGAGAGGGCGGCGACAACAAAGGGAGGGAAGGAGGAGACTGAGAGGAAGGTAGGGGAAGCCGTCAGCGGCAGGTATGGCCATTGGCATCGGCATATATAAGGACGGTGTTCAACAAGAGAAAGAGAGAGAGAGAGAGGGAGGGAAGGGAAGGAGAGGAGAATGACGGTTGGGTAGAGAGGAAATGGGGGGAGGAAGGAGTGAGGGGAAGATAAGATTAGAGTCCCTGTTTGAGACTGGCTGTGTTTAGGTTGAACAGGCTAGCCAACTAGGCCAAAATAGGCCAAAGAATTTCCTTTATGTTTTCTTATTTCTGTTTTTTCATGCTTTATTTATTCATCTATTAATTCTCCGATACATTACATGCCAAATTAATTCGACATAAAATAAATAAATGGCTTAGACAAAAAGGAAAAATTATCTTGAAAAATTAGGAAAAATTGAACAACATGCCTAAATTGGATTTTTGCATCATATTTAGGAAATGGTTTATTCTTAAAATTCAGAAATTATACTTAGGAGTCAATTCTGAGGATGGATTAGGACACGTAGAATTCATTTCTGATTTTAACGTATTGGTGGGAGTAGAAGCACACTCAAGTAAGTTGCCCCTTTGATCATATCTTCTAAATTGGCATTTGACAGCTGTAGCATGGGGAAGGACACCTAAGATGAAGAGGAGGAAACCGTGGATTTGAGAAGGAGTCAGAGAGGGCGGTGACGACGAGCATACGGGAGGTTGAGTGAATGATGAGGAGGCGACGATGACGTAGCTCTGGTGGGCCTCGTTGGTGCTGGTAAGGCGCTGTGTGGGCTATGGCCTGAGGAGGAATCCAGTCGTGGCTGCCATGCTAGATGGATGAGCATGGGGAGGGACAGGATAGGGTTGGAGATGGACAAGAAGGAAGGTGTTAATCTAGATGGTTGGATCGGGAACATACACTCTAAATGTTGACTAAATTTTTTTTGAAGAAATTAGTTGAGTAATACCTAGAAAATTTAGTTTTGTAAATGATAAGGATTGAATAAATCCCTAAATGCTGGTTTAATATTTAATTAAAGCCAAAAGACCCCTATGGTCATAAACCTATAGAGGATTGACAATAACTGCATCCCTGACCAGATGCGCTGGTTCCACAAGGCATATTCCCCAGCGAATAATTGACATCTTTTCATTGGTATTTAAGGCTAGATGAGAGAAGATAGAGGGCAAGGACATAGACCCGAAAGCATTTCTAGATGATTCAATCAGAGATTTCATTCTCATTCAATTCAATGTAATTAGGGCTAGTCTCATGCCTTGTTGAAGGCACCCTATAACTAGTTCATAGTAATAAAAAGCATTCTTGTTCTCTTCCAAGGATTTTAGTCATCTTTCTCATTTTATTTTATAAAATCAGTGACTCGATCATCAATAGCTAGCACCGTCCATGGGGGAAGAAGGCATTGAATCCTTGAAGTTCTTCTTTATTCATCAATCCCCATCCTTCTTTGTTCCCTGTTATCATCGTTCATTCGATCATGGCAGGGACTAGTTCGACTTGGTAGGCTATGCCAACCTCAACATGGACTCATGCATTCGTGCCATAGAACATGACATCTCGTCATCATTCTCTTCCATTCTAGGGTTGTCACTCGCGATAGCGTTCGGAATAGCGATGGCTTTTGGCTTTTGCTGAAATTTTACTGTAGCTGACTTATTTTTTACTGTAGCTGAGTTGGTTTATTGGGTATAATTAAATTTAAAAAATATAAAAATAAAAACGACACACTAATATAGAACGAACGATGCAAAGGAATACAGAAAAAAACAAAACGCAAAAAAAGTAAAAAATAAAAAAGTTACTATAGCGCTACAGTAGCGCTACAGTGATTCCATCGCGATCGCCGAACACCAGCGACGATCGTGAAGCCAAAATGTGCGCCCCCTTATACGAAGATGAAGGAGGTTTGGTAGGTAGTTTCCAGTGAATAGCAGAAAAAAAATCCACGATGAAGATCAACCTAATGAATAGGTGTTTCCAGACAAAAAAAATGTCTGTTACTTTTTATGATTTTATATTAAGATATATTAATAAAATTATAATATTATAAAAGCATTTTAATGACAAATATAATGATATAGTTTTTGTATATCTAATCTACATAATTTTAAATATATTGATAATTTAACTTTAGAAAGTTTAGTGAGACAGATTATAGGAGGTGAAATAACAATAGAGTACTTACCCGTAGCCATGTAGAAAGCTAACCAGGAGATGTCTACTAGCTACTCTGGTACTGCGCTATTGCATGGAAGTCACAACTACAGACTAGCGAAGACTACGGACAGATACAGATCAGGAACGTACGTACGTACTACGTATAAACACCGTGTTAGTTTTTGTACAGTAGAACAGTTGCTGTTTATGGTGCTCAAGTTAGTTTTTTTTTTAGCTTCAGTTTCTAGTTTTAGCTTTTTTTTTACTATTTAGCAATTTGTCTTTTTCTAATTTTTTTGATATTTTAGGCTTTTTTGTACTTTCTTTTTTTTCTGTATTTCTTTACATTATCTGTGATGGGTTAACATATTTTTTTATTTTTATATATTTTTTTAAATTTAATTATATTCAATAAGTCAACTCAGATACAATAAAAAAAATAACTATAGTAAAATTTCAATCAAAAATTAAAAACCATCGTTATTCCAAACGTCTCTGCACTCGTGTCTTTTGTACCGATGGATTGAAGCGTGGGAACACTTGTTTCAAAAAAAACGTGGACGAAATGCTAGCAACGCTGTCTCAAATCTCGATGCATGATCCGACGACCGTAAGGGACGTCCTACTACTGCGAGAGGGTCTTCCGGTGAAAAAAGTTCTCTCCGGAGGCGGCGAAGTCCATGTCATTGCAAAAGGTTCCCGGCAATCTCGCGACAAATTTCACCAGATTTTTAACCACTTGGTGTCCAACTCCTGACCAAACGCTCGTTACGCTAGCTCCTCGGGCGACCGGCGAGTCAAAGGAAACAATCTCTCACGCTGCTGCAGCAGGCGGCGTTCGCTTCCAACACACGGAAAGGAGGAGGCCGTGGTGATTCGTGACTGATGGCTTCACCGTCACTCCATCGATCTCCAGCAGAACACACATGTGGTGTACATACATGCAAGTAAATGTAAGCTTTGGTGGTAAGTAGAAGTGGTAACTTTGTTCTACCGCTGTCAGAATCACCTACCAGTGAGATGCTAGATGCTCCATGTTACTCGGGCCTTTACAGAAGTGATCAGCAAGGATTGAAATTGAACGCGTGGAAGGGGGAGGAGGCCGCGACGAAAGGAGACAAGGAGCCGCAGGGAGGTGCTGTCTGCTGCTGCTGCCGACAGCCGCATGCAGATGCCTGCAGAGGACGCTCGTGCTCGTGCCACCGCCTGCCTTCCTTTTCTTTTCTTTTGAAGTTTTTCTCTGTGTTGATGCTGCGTTTTCGGACAGACGTGCACACGAAATCTCTCACTTTCTGCGGCCGTATCAGTATCCGGTACGCGGTGCGCTTCTCTCGCGTTCAAACGTGAGCTCAAGTGTGGTCAAGTCTCGCTGATGTTGTTGGGACGGATGCCCTGTCCTGCCACTGTGATGCACTGATTCCAAACGTGAGCTCGAGTGTAGGTTCGGTACAGAAAAGAGTACAGTCAAGGTGTAGAAGATCGATCGATGCTCGTGAAAGTAGAGGGATATCTGTAGACTTGATGAGCAGATTGGGACTGATTAGGCTTGTCATCGGTTGTTAGTTATATAACTAGCAGGATATTGAGACGGATAAGCTTCTAATGCCGGTTTGAAATACAGTGCCAACTACTAAAATGGTACTAGTATATTAGTATGCCCACGCACACTGATCGAATAGCCTCAAGCTAAGGTAAAGGGAGATGCTTCTGATTTTTTTTTTGGGTCATATAAGCACACACGGCACGGCACGACCCAGCATGCAAAGTAAAAACGGCAACCAGCCCAATCAGCTGGGACCTCCTGTATGCCGCTCTCGTGGCAACTAACATCCGATAAAAAACTGTAACAAAATGGAAATAAGAAAAAGAAACAAATAAAAAAGAGAAAGAGAAAGAAAGAAAAAGGAAACGTGCCAGTTCCTTCCACACCTCACAGGCCATAGCGCCCCACATCCGGACAGTTGGGCTGCATGCCCCCGCTACCTTGACCATGGGCTGTTGTTGACATGCGGGACAAGCCATTGTTCGGCCGTAGGCCAGAAGGTGGGAGGCAGAATTCTATGTGCCGCGGTTTGCCCAATTAGCTTGCGGCCCCAGCGCGTAGGGAGATTTCTTCGCACCGGTGGAGCGTGGCAGGCCGAGGCCCGGTAGTGGCCGACCTCTGTCCCAAACAAGGAGACCACGCGGTTGATCAGCCCGGCCAGATAATTTGGGGAGAAGGGCTTGAGGCGGCGGATTTCCCGCACAACCCAAGCGCCGCTGGCTTGTGGCTCATGAGTACTATGGCAGGTGGGCACTAGACGCTGACGTGGCTGAACCAATAAGCGGCACAAGGGAAATCTCCCGTAATCATCCAGCTCGGTAGGCCGCAGGTGGCGAGGCGAGGTCGTCCGGCTCAGCCGTTGGAGGTGAGCTTACCTGTGTCTCTGAATCCTAGCGTACAAAGTGTTACCATGAGGGGCTTGTAACACCGGTGTTTCTTAACTAGTCGTAATTGCTAACCTCATAATTTAAGTCCGAAAGTAACGGTTTTATTAACGATATCATCGCAACCATTTCAATTATTAAAATGTACAACAACTCAATCGAAACAAAAGATGACAAAAATAAAGAGATGTAATATACATCATACAGCCGAGTTCACAATATTATATTCATTTCCATACATACAACAATAATTACAATTACAATTGGGCTCATAGCATACACAATTATAATTAACCAGGCATTTTGAAGTGACTGACAGTATTAATAGCGAGAAAGCCAATAACAAGATACCAATAAAGATTGAATAAAAGAAGTAATCGAAAGTCAATTACAGTCGGAACTCTAGTTAGGTTATTAAATTGGGTGATTTGCTCATCGAGATATTAGACCATCCAGGGCCAGTTGACACTTTTCACAGCCGTAAGGTTTCATCATCCAGCTCTAGAGACAAACTTGAATCTATTCCAAATTTCTTTTTCATTGTCGACCAACCCCATACCAAAACCAACCCCCTTTGTTACAGTGAAAATCCCTAGCACGGTCTTGGCGTAGAGAGCAAGGGGTAAGACCAAGAGAGCAACCAGAGGGAGAGAGAGAGAATCCATTTTCACCCAAACTACAGCCACAGCCCCTTTGTTACAGTGAAAATCCCTAGCACGGTCTTGGCGTAGAGAGCAAGGGGTAAGACCGAGAGAGCAACCAGAGGGAGAGAGAGAGAATCCATTTTCACCCAAACTACAGCCACAGCTAGGCAACAATATTCCACCAGATCCACTCTATCTCCCCCAAATCCCCCAAGCCATTGCCGAGAAGAAGATGGAGTGAAGCTTAGTGACCAAACCAGGAGGAGGAGCCAATAAGGAGGAGAGGACCACAACCCTAAGAGGAGGTGGCAATCGTATTGTGTGCCAGCCAACTGGAGAACCATCAATCCAAGCACAAGTCCCTAGGAAGACCGAACCTCGGTTCAACCCCAAAATCAAGCCTAACATCTTCTAACAAGGTATCCACCACAACCAATTTACGATGCTTGCCATGACCATCACGGGACCACACCACATGCATCATCACATTCACATGCTTCTCACCGAAGCCATAGCATACATACAAGTAGGCTAGAGTAGTCGGAGAGGAAGCTAATGAGGGGAGTAGAGTATATCAGAGGAGAGCCAAGCCACGGCAATGGTGTGTCACTACCGGCCATCGTGTGCATCCAATGGCCACCCACACTCCCTAGCGTGTGAGGAACCTCAAGCCCATCATGGCAAGCCAACCGGATCCACTACCATCACCACCTCACCCTCAAAATTTGATGAAAACAACTCCAAATCAAAGAGTAAATCACATGTAAAAGCCAATAACTAGAGGTAAATCAAAAAAGGGGAAATGTGAGCTAGAGGGAGGATCTTCGGATTTCGGTGGTCGGAGTCAAATACACGATGCCAAGAGCGAGATCTGGCCGATGGAGAGCTGAGGAAGCAGCCAGGGAACCAGCAGCAACTGAGCTGCATAGGGGTGGTGCCGGGTAGGTGTGGAGCTGAGGCGTGGCAGTAGAGCATGAGGGAGGGGGAGACGGCCAAGGGAGAAGGTCGGTGGTGCACGCCAAGGGCTAGCGGCTAGCGCGGCGCCAAGGGCTACGACCAGCCGGCTAGGGAGTTAGCACAAGCAAGGAGGCGACGACGCTGGCGAGGAAGAGTCAGCCAGGAGAGACTGAGGCAGAGAGACCGAGAGGAAGGAGCGAGAGAGGAGATGAGAGAGAGAAGAGAGGAGTCAGGAGTAAGTGGGCTGAGCTGAGCCTATTTGGCGGGCAGCAACTGAGGAGAGGGGAGGAAGGGTTGATTACATGCGTGTTTATATATCCAAGTACCCCGGTACATGTATAATTACATACGTAATCTCGATAGCATTTCAAATGCAGAACTTAGGTAATAATTATTCGTAGATATTACACTGAAATTGTTGTCATTAGAAAACTAGTTTCACATGACAGGATAAAATAGCTTTTAATGATAAATTCTACGATCAGCTAAATTGACCTAGGGAATCACATAGGAGCACATCGACCTAGTTTATCTTTTATGTCTATAATTTAAATCATGGTATACACATTAAATGCAGGAAATGAACTGGGTCTGGAGGAAGGGTTTCACCCAAGCGCACCTGAGATCGAGACTTTCAACCAACTCACAGGCAAGCATACATTTGAATATGTGATCAGATTATCTTCAGTTAAAATAAAGTATTTACCTACTAAATTATTATCACCATGCATAAAATAAAATCTTGTTTAATCTGGATCAATGCTATGTAAAAAGAAATGAAAGAAGAATAGCGGTCTTAACTAATGGGGTAGATGACTTGCAGAATAAGTAAATGGTGGGCAGAGAGTGTCGTGGGAAGGTGACAGAGGGAAATGTTGGGACCCTCTGCATAAGGGTAAAATATAAGGTCTTACAAACTTTACTCGTATAATGGACCATATCAGTTGTAACAACCATTGTTTCGTCTAAAGACAGACATGATTAATAACTCTATCAAAGTTATTATGCACTCCACAACTAGGTATGTAGATTTATCTAAGAAGAAAGCCTGATGAGGTCTCAATTGGACTTAGTGCCATAAAGGATAAACCCGACACATATATTTAGCGATGTAGAGTATTAGGTGAAGGTATGCTTGGCCCGACCAATGACTACTCATAATTAGGTGAGTGTCGAGTGATGGTGAGAAACCATCTCGGGGCAACGAATATGACTAGTAGGATAGAGGTATAATATACTGAGATATACATAAAGGTTTCATGCTCTGATTTGGACATCACATCTAAGGAAATGCGAAGATTCATTCACTACAAAAATCAGGGTGGCTATGGGTAAAGTAGCATAAGCATGCACAATATTAAATAAATCATAAATTTATGCCTGCCTCTTAGACTAGAGGCTATAAGAACCAAATAGAGGTTCTATATGGCTATACGAGTGTTCAGTAAATTTCTAAATTAACAATATAAAATTTTTTATCAACCTAAAAATATTTATTTTTTGAGATGATATGAGATGAGATTGGATTTGCTGAGAAGTTGGCTTATGATCATAAAAGTGCATTTTTGCTATTAATACTTGTTGAGTACTGCTGCAACACTCTGATGAGCTTATTATTCAACGAAACAACGAATAATAATCTGTTGACTAGTGTTATTACACCTTGTTAATGACTCGAGTCACCACAATTCTCCAGTCAAGAGACGCAACAAGCAAACAAGATATTTGAGCATCAAGATCAATCCCATTTTCGTTAATGAAATACAAAGTTTTTTGTTACAGCAACTGAAGGCATACATCACTCAGGGAATAGAGGAACAACACATGTTTTTGACTTTATGTTTTACCCATGCAGCAAGGCAAGAAACTGAAGCACACGATAGACGAGTGTTTTCAGAATTGTTCACACTTTTAGCACTGTAGCCCTTTTTTAAAAAAAATTAGCCCCAAACGCCAGTTGTTTTTGAAAAAATAGCCCTATTCTCAAGCTCATTAGATGACACCTGGAATCTACCATGCCATGAGAGCTCAGCAAGACGTGGGCAGTGCGGTAGGCAAGGTGAGCTCGGCAAGGAAAGGCACGGGCGAGAGTCGGTAGGGCCCATCAGCCTACTAATCTCTCGTGGCTCTGTAGCACCTGCCAAGCTGTCCCACCGACTCGGTAGGCTGAGCACCATCGACTCGGCAGCACCCTGCCAAGCAGCTCGCTGGCTGGCCATGCGCCCTAATTAGCAGGGGCATTAGGGACCATCGGCATCTTTCCCTTGTCTTTCGCCATCCTAGCATTTCCCTTGTCATCTAGGGTATAAGGTTTTCAGCATGTGAAGTTCTTCGGTGCTACTAGGTAGTTGAGCATGTATTTCTACTCAATGAAAGTGTTATCGTACATCTCTAGAGCATCGATCCATTGGAAAATGTAGCAACACTTTATGGTCTACCATCATGCATGGAAAATGTTAGCGATGTGTGAAATAAAACATGCAATGTGATTTGTCAATATGCGACATTCACTTACAAGAATTTCACCACACGTGTAGTGCGCTAGGGCGATGGTGGTTCGGTGTATGGACTGAATGATATGTGCTGGAATACCACAGTTGCACTATAGCCGTGGAAACTCTGACGGTATAGGTGCATCCTTGCAAGAATTATCAGGGTATGATCCCTACTTCTTGTCCATCCCCTTCCACTTGCGAAGCAGCTCTTTGTAGTTTGACATCCTAACAATGGCGCTGTGATGTCCTCTACCTATGCTCTCTTCTCCTTTACCTCTTTCCCTATTTTAGAGATAGGCTTGAGTGGAGTGGTCGATTTGGTTGTGGAGTCCGATTGGACTTTATATGCAGTCCTTGCATATTGTTTGAGAGTAAGTTATGCCAAAAGGTAGTGCACTCACGTTCGTGAGAGCTAATGTTGTGGGCACAGGGAAAGTCACATCGTTGTAGCCACAACCGAGAAAAGCTGGTACGTGTTGTCCATTCATTGCGGAAAGCTGGTGCTTACTATCAGATCACTGAGAAAAGGTGTTGCGTGCTATCAGCTCACCTAGAAAAGTTGATACATGTTGTCAATTCAGTGATAAAAACGGCTACATGTTGTTAAATCAATGGGGGAAACCGGTACGTGCTGTCCACTCCATGAGAAAAGTTGTTGCGTGTTGTGTACTTAGTAAGATAAATTGGTGTGTCTTGTCAACTCAACGAGAAAAGCTAGTACGTGTAGTCACAATACTAGGGAAAGCTGGTGCATACTGTCAACTCATAGAGAAAAACTGTTACGTGCTATCAACTCAAAGAGACAGGCTGCCACGTCATGTAAAGTAAATGAGAAAAGCATCACATGCTGTCAATTCACTGAGAAACTTGCTTGTTATACACGGGACCTTAGCAGGCTTGGCATCTATTAGGAACTTAGCGAAGTGGATGTAGCTAGAGTATACCTAATCTTCCTAAATCGTAGGAAACATAACCCACTCAAAGATGAAGAGCAAGTAAGCAGCTAGGTAGGACCTCATAACCTCTGCAGGCATATCTATTGGGCATTGCTTGTACCATCGCAGGCATGAATATGGCACTCCATGCATCCTATTCAGAATAGGATGATCAAACCGATGCAGCAGATGTACCTTCCAATCAGCTCATTTAGGGAAACCACAGGATGATCCCGTAGTGGCAGACTGGTAAGGTAAGCAACATCCTATAAGGTGATGGTCATCTCCCCACCGAAAGTGAAACATGAAGGTCTTCGGCCTCTACCGATCAACGAGTGCCGACAGAAGTGGCGAGTTTAACGCAAACACGTGTCCGATGTGCATCATCCTCGCAATAGGCAGTAACCCAGCCCACCGTAGAACTAAAATGTACTAATCGTAGGCTAGTCTTCCCAAGGACCCCAAAGAATAAAGAGGGGCAGTCCATCACCGCTTGACCACATTCGACAATAATGCTGGTCGTCCTAAGATGTGTCTAGCAATGTACCACGCTCGTGACCATCACCAGCAACCATTCCTTACAATACAAAAAAGATATGTCGGTGTCCGACGATGCTAACTACAACCTAGTATAACACAAAATAATCATGCACACACACATAGTTGAGCTACCAAGTATGCCTATCGCTATGTGCTTATATGCATGTATAAAAGTACACATATATGCATACATATATACAAACAAATATTACAACTAACAGTGCACACTTCTATAATCCTGGCATCATTTTCTATAATTTTTAATTGCACAAGAGCAATACATATATGTATGTTCATACTTATATATTTATATATATATATATATATATATATATATCCCAAATTGCGAACGCACTAGGAATACTAAAAGTAACAGTGCATATTTCCTCAGCTATTTACAAAAAAAAAACATCATTATTACCACTAATATGTCCTAAACACGGCTAATATGTCCTAAATATAGCTAATTATATAATACATTCGTCAACTAAATATAGTTAGCAAGTGCATTCTACACTACCAAACCAACGTTACGCTAATGATATATTAAACACATTGCTCGCATGCGAATGAAATATACATTTTCTTGAAGGTCTTCACCGGCTCTACACCCCTTCTGACTGCAAAATCTCCTAAATCATAGCAAAATTACCTTGAAAACTATTACAAACTGGCCTTCTACTCTCTCTTTCTTTCTTCTCCCTCGCTCAGCAGGAAAGAAACCGAGGTGTGCGGCTTCGGATGAGAGGGCAGAGAATGACACGACCCATTTTATGCACGCACGAAGACATTCATGACTAACATGACCACGTAGGTGCATGCAGGCGCAAAGGGCCACGAAAACCCCTACCAAATGTGACAGGAATCAAACATCGTGTCGCAGTCGACCACCCGAGGATATCCACTACTCCTGCTAATTCCCCCTACCCTTGCCCCTAACCCCTATCGAGGTCATCCACCTACTAAGCTCCCACTGCTCGGCAGGAGCTGGCACGCCCTGCCAAGCCAGGGAGCTCAGCAAGTAGGTGGGCCCCATTGGCCCCCACGCATGCCTTTCCTGTCGAGCTCCCCTCACTTGCCATGCTACCCACGTCCTACCAAGCATTGGTGGCGCAGCAGGTGCCAGGTGTCACCTGTCACGCTTGCCGAGCTCGAGGACAAACTTATTTTTGCAAAAATAGTCGTTCAAGGGTCACAATTGAAAAAAGTTGATATAGTGCCAAAAGTGTGAATGATTCGCGTTTTCAAGAATCAAAAGCAGAATACCTGACAGCACCACACTCCCATGTCCAGCAACGGATTAAGCATTAGCCCGACATTCCAGCACCAGCAACATCACCAGCGACATAAACGATTTTTGAATTTTTCATCATAATAATGTTAGGTGTAAGGATGTAGCTACATATAAACAATGATAATATGAGATGCTAAAGCTGCTAGGATACGGGTAGGCTACGCTTAGCGTAAATTTTTACCGCGTAATCCAGGAAGCCATGCGAGTAAGAGTCATAGATTGTTACCACTAGACGTGCATGCAGCAGAAGTAGAGTTGAAGTAGACGATTCAACAAAGAGCATGTCGATGTAGTAGAAGTAGTCGATCGTCCTCTGGCCAACCATCTCTTTCTTACGATCGTCCCGATCAGCACCACAGTCGTAGCAGTGTCTATACCGAGGTTCACACGTCCAGGGATGGAACAAAGTGTGTCGACGTGCTAGCACCAGCGTGCATAGCAGGGATTACGAGAGGTGATGGCTAGGGTTTCGATTGGTGTATTTTGGGATGCCTCTCTCAGTCCCCGCATCTCTTCTTATATAGCCTCCAATCGGATTATTATCCGATACAAGTAGAGATCAAATTCTATTCAAAAACTATTATCTGAACCCTAATCGTTCATGCCCATTAAGTGTGTGACCATGTAGGTTCATGTATATTTGGCCATAGGCCAAAAACTCCTTTCCGGTCCATAAATCGATAGTGGTCCCTAGCAAGACATACCGATTCCCAAACATACATAAAGATCATATCGGACGAACCTATATAGTACTTATATACTGATCCCTTTGCCTCATAATATCAGATCGAACTCAAGACGAGAAGTGTGCCATCCTATGATAGCTCAATCCTTCACTTAAACCTGTAGTTGATTACTCAGTTGTGATTGACTCCTCAACCACATTCGGCACGGCCATGCACTTCCATAATCCAACTACATCGAGGGGCCGAGATATCTCTCCTGTTATATAGGAGAGATAAATCCCATCTGGCAATCTCAGGTCTAAGGATTCTACATACACTATGTATGAGATCAACTGATGACACTTAAGAATTAATATAACAATTCCCACAGTGTTTCATGGTGGGGTCAATCTAACATCGTGTTCTCTAACATGTATTCATATTATTGATTTGATATCTAATTTTCATGATCCGTGAAACATGATCATCAATCAATATATGTGTTGATCTATATATCATAATTATCTCATATAATAATATAAGATCAAGTATAATTTAGAATAACATAAAAACATGAATAAAGAATTCCACGAACAAGTCACATATTTGTTGATCAATATAAAAGACATTTATTGAAGGAACAAAATAGTATATTATCAAAAGATCATAAACATAGAAAGTGATACAATCATCTACATGATTGGTTCTAGGACATATCACTAATAAAAGCATATCCATTAGAAACAACTACTAGAGCATGAGCTTGAAGAATGCATGATCAATTGGTCATCTGACAAACACTTTGGCATGTCTACAAATCCAGCAGGAAAGCGTCACAAAATCTAACCACGGTTGAACAGAAACATAATTGTCTCTTTTTTTAAAAAAAGTCTGAGGATACGCCATAATTTCCACCCCTTTCCAGGTAGAAGATCTCACATTACATCTCCAACATAATGCACGAGTGCATTTAACATCAAACCAAAACTAGAGAGAAACTTCAGAGCACTACTGACAAACCACGAATGGTTTGATTTATTGCTTGATCCATCAACCTAATCTGTCTCACTGGCGTTTCTCGCAAGGGGGCAGAGGTGTGCCACAGAGGCACTTGTTATGAACAAAACAATCTTCTCCCTGGTACACCATGAACCTTCCTGTCGGTATTTCAACTTCCTGACATGCAGTTAACAAGTGCTACTACTAGCAGTAGCAGGCTAACAGCCTTGGATTTCCGAAGCGGCGTCCCCGCGGATTTGTTAGCGAGAGTTTCCGTTGGAAGGGTACGTGCGTCAAGCTCGCGATGTGCAGTACAACAGAGAGACGCGTTTGTTTCAGTAAGGGAAGGAATTAAACTCGGTTGTTTCATGAAGTGCCACCTGCATGCATGCATTAGCATGATTGGGCCCGCGCGTAGCGTAATCGCAGCTTATCGCGTGTGCACTAACTAACCAGCGAGTCTAACCCCGGCCCCCTATAAGCCCGAACAGCAAAGCCCTTCCGAATGCACGCGCTCTCGGCCTTCACATTCCTCTCTCGTCCCGCTCCAACCGGTCTAGGATAGCTTGGCGCGCGCGATGGAGCACCAGCCGCCGGACGACGTCGTGATCCATGTGAACGCCGCGGCCGTCGCGGCCGTCGACGAGAGGAGCTCGACGGATGAGGAGGAGGCGGAGGTGCAGGTGGCCGGCGGCGGCGGCGGCGGCGCCGTCGACGATGACAAGGGCCTCACGCGTCGGGCCTTCAGCCAGGCCTACAAGATGAAGCACCGCAAGCCCATGGTACGTACGAACGCGAATGCAAAGTTTTTGACGATCTGTTTGTTTCCGATCGATCTGAACTCGCAAACCAATGTGCCATTTCTTGATGCGATCCGTGTTGCGTGGCAATGGCGTCGGTGCAGGAATTCACCACGTGGCAGATGCTGCTGCTGAGCTACCAGTCGCTGGGCATCGTCTACGGCGACCTCGGGACGTCGCCGCTGTACGTGTTCTCGTCCGTCACCCTGCCGGACCCTGGCGAGGAGGACTTCATCGGCATCCTGAGCATCATCCTCTGGACGCTCACCTTGATCAGCCTCATCAAGTACATCTTCGTCGTGCTCCATGCAGACGACCATGGAGAAGGTAGCAACTAATTAACTCACTCCTCATTTCATAGTGATAATCTTTTGGTTAACACGTACAGGATTTTTTGCTCTTCTAATCATGGATGGAAATTTCAAATTTACTTCATGGACTAGAATACTAGATCTAACTAACTGCATGTATGGCTTAATATTTGGCCAGATTCTGGTTTTAGGATGGTCAAAAAAGAAGATTTTTTTCGGGCTAGCAAACAGAAATAAAGATTGTTGTGCATCTCGGTCGCTACGGTCTAAATACGTACGCTGTTGAATGTTGGCTACTTTTCTTTTACTTGCATCGACATGGAAATAGACGCATTTTCTTTTGCCAAAAAAAATCAACATAAGGGATAAACTGCAGACCAATTTTGTTTTCCTACTTGTTTTGTTTCTGGAAGATATATTTTGCACAGAAGCCAACAAAAGAGACCTCACTTTTCCACACTATTTCTTATGTATTCTGACATAAATTCTGGCCAAATGATGTGGTATGTGGCTCTCGTGTATATAGAACAAGATAACTGTGTTTTCAAGAGTTAAAAATCTACATCAGTGATGGCATAAATTATATATTCAAATACACATTTCAGGATGGCCACAGCAGCCACAAACAAGTAAATTATGCTTGTAATTTTTCATGGATGTTTGGTTTTTAAGTGCGAAGGATGGAATAAAAGTTTTTTTTGAACCGGTGAAGGATGGAATAAAAGTTGGCAAAATATTAAACAAAAGCTGATCAACTATTTCATTAAACAATATATGACACAAGCTCAAATATCCTAGTGAAGTACATACTTGATTGTTCCTACAGCATCCTTTTGCTTGCCAAAAATGCTTGAAGTTGATGCATTTACAGCGTACAAACACTCATGCTTACTTTGTGAAGGTGGTACCTTCGCCCTGTACTCGCTCCTGCGTCAGCATGTAAATTTCAAGGGAAACATGCCAATGCCAGTCACACAATTGGCATCTGACATTAATCTGAAGTTTCACAGTAAGAAGAGCAATCTGAAATCTAAGATGCTGGAGTTCTTGGAAGGAAGCAGAAAAACACAGGCGGTCATTACCTACATCGTGTTGGTCGGGACTTGCATGGTGATAGGTGATGGTGCCCTCACTCCAGCCATCTCAGGTACATATTGGATCAAACTTCTCTGTTCTTATTAGGCATTTCAAGGGTATTCAGTAATATAATTTTAAGGAATAAGTCCATTTAACCCCCTTGAACTCTTATGAAAGTCTAAGTTTCAACATTAAATTGCAAAATCAGATGTTTAGTTTACCCCCTGAGACCGATTGAAGCGGTTTTGCTTCGAGATAGTGCTGACGTGGCAGATGTTTTGACACGTAAATTGGTTTTGGGTTTGAGTTTTGACGCATAAGCAATCCAGTCAGCTGAATGAGCAAATAAATTAAAACAATATAGTAGTGCCCATATGTCATTCTCAAGAACCACCATATTCATCCTCACTACTGCCTCCTCTCTCTCTCTCTCTCTCTCTCTCTCTTCATGCTTTCTGAAGAACTGTCAACCATGTCGCTATGCCAGGTGAACCTCCCCCTCCAATCACATCTCCCCGTGTCACCATGAGCGCATCGACACCCTTGCCCTTACCCCATCCTCACTTGAGCTGTACCATCGCCCAAGGCCCATACCGGTGAGCCCCATCGTATCGCCGTAGCAATCACCGTTGCTAGCCCTCCCAGGGTCACCTTGAGCCAAGATGAGAATGAATCCAAACTCCCCATGCTGTGGCCGGAATCAAGTCGTTCCTGGCTTCCCACTGCATCAAGCCACCTTCAAGCGCATTGACCATACCCTCGAGTTAGAGAAGGCGACAGAGACTCTCATAAGAGTATACACACATAAGAACTTGGACACAACTATAAGAACTCATACACACATGCATCATGCACTAACACACCTACGTGCACGAGCATGGCATGACTACGTGCACGTATGTAACACACCTCCTACGTATATGACCTAAATAAATGACACATATAACACTCCTATTGTGCCATATACACAAACAGCTCAAAAAAAATGCAATTGTGCACTAATACTCGTACACCGATTCAACTAAATGCACCAAATAAATAATGAAGACTTCTTGTTAGATTTAAAGCAGCGCTGACTCGTGCTCTGCACCTACTAGAGCAAGAAAAGTCATCTCCTTCTTCGGCTAACGGCACTCCTTTGCAAAATATCCATACTCCTGGTAGTTGTAGCAGTGTACCTTCGCCTTGTTAAAAGCGCTCTTCTTCTTACCGAAGTCATAGCTCTTCTTGGATTGGGTCTTCCACTCTCTCCTTGTCGATAGCATATGCTAATCTCCTACACCTATAGCATAAGATGTCAACCGTTCTTCATGTACCTTCAAGCGGCTGATCAACTCTTCGATCGTCATTGTCTTGATGTCACCAAACTGCTCGATTGGGGAGACTACCAGTAGAAACTTGGCGGGGACTACACAAAAAAAATTTCTTACCGCGTAGCTCTCCTCTATCTTGTCATTGAGCCCTCTAATTTTGTTGACAATTGTTGTTAATCAGATGGCGAAGTCATCGATCGACTCTGACTCCGTCATGTGTAACATTTCAAACTCGGATTTGAGGGTCTGTACCTTGGCTTCCCTCACGCGCTTGGCTCCCACGTGCATGGTCTTCAATGCCTCCCACGCGGCTACGGCTGTCTCTTTTTCAGCCAGCAGGAAGATCATGTCTTCAGAGATACCTTGGTAGATGGCCGCCAATGCCATCTGGTTCTTGCGTATGTCAGTGTTGCCGATCTCGATGGCGTCCCATACGCCTTGGGCCTCCATATACACCTTCATCTTTATCGTCCACGTCGCGTAGTTACTTCTTGTGAGCACAGGATAGTGAAGCACCACCGCGGAACTCTTCTTCGTCGGTGTGCTCACCGATGTTGACGTCGCCGGGTCAACGATCTCCATTCTTCTTAGCATGATTTTGAGCATTCACTAAGCTCTGATACCAATTACCTGTTGACAACACTTTCCCAGGGAAGACAATGAACAACAAAGAATACAAGAATCTGCCAAAGTGTAACACAACTTACGCCTTTTTTGGTGCATTTAGTTGAGTCTGTATACGAGTATTAGTGCATAAGTGCATTTTTTGAGCTTTTTGTGTATATGGTACAGTAGGAGTGTTGCATGTGTCATTTATTTGGGTCATGCACATAGGAGGTGTGTTATATACGTGCGTATAGTCGTATCATGCTCGTGCACGTAGGTGTGTTAGTGTACGATGCATGTGTGTGTGAGTTATTGTAGTTGTGTTCAAGTTATCATGTGTGTATGCTCTGATAAGAGTCTCTGTCGCTATCAAGTTGTGTCATCGGTGAAAGACAATTGGAGCTGAGGAAAACGTCAAAGTTGTCGGTAAGGTGTGTCACCGACGATAAAGAAATGAAAGATGCTGGAGAGGTGTGTCACCGGTGGTGTGGTCAACAAGAAGAAGCAAAACTCCTTGGAGATGTGTCAGGAGATCGAACTTCGTCTTATGAAGTTTAACAAGTCAAAATTAAGGGGGAGATTGTTAAAACTAATTTTGACTCATGCTAGTCAAAGTGATCATGGTCAAAGCAGTCGTAAAAATACTGTAGCAGCCTGAAATTACTGTAGTACTCGTAAAAGTACTGTAGCAATCTGAAATCACCGTAGCACTCGTAAAAATCTTTGTGCGATGCGGAATCACCTGTAGCGCTCGTAAAAATCTTTGTAGCACTCGTAAAAGCACCGTAGCACTCGTAAAATAATCAGAGCGATCGAAATCACTTATCACTCGTAAAAGTACTGTAGCACTCGTAAAAATACTATAGCAATCTGAAATTACCGTAGCACCTGTAAAAGTACTGTAGCAGTCGTAAGTTATTGTAGCAGAGAGCAGTCGTAAGTTGTAGAAGTCTGGATGTCGTCTCAATGAGACCGGACTTTTCAGGTAGTGTGCGATGTGCACGAGTTATGGAGTCGTGGTGCGAGGTGTACGTAAGTCGTAGAGTCATGACCAGTAGAACTGGATCACGGAGTATCTATTTATATTCGTTGTAATCAGTTTATTAAGGTAAAAGGAGTGAATAATAGAGAAAAGAAAAAACGGTGTAAGCTGTGTTACACGTCAATAAATTTTTGTATTTTTTGTTGTTTATTGTTTTTCCTATGAAGGTGTGTATTCGTGGGTAAAACGTGTGTGATCTGGTGTGGTATTCTAACGATAGCATCGAAGCCGTCGCCGGTGAGGGAATCCGGCCAGGAGGCGATGAAGTCATTGTCAACCCAACGGCTGCAATAAGTACCGCTCGCACTCGGTGCCCGATCTGCTGCCCACCGACGACCTTGCCGCCCCTCCCCTTCGCAGTCGATCTGCTCCCCACCGACGACCTCACCGTTGCCCCCTTCACGGCCGATCTGCTCCCCCACTGACGACCTCGACGCCACCCACTTCGCGGCCGATCTGCTCCCCACCAGCCATCGACGACCTCGCCGCCTCTCCCTTTGCTGCGGATGCCGCTGCGGCCACGACGGTAACCTCAAGGATGCGGCGCTACTTGGCGTCGTCCTCCATGTTGCTCGCGGCGGCTCTCGGGGTCCCCTATGCCGCGCACATCCTCCTCCTGTCTCCTCACCAACCCCAGAGAGAGAGAGAGAGAGAGAGATTAGGAGACTCGACGGATCTGATCGGTGCTGGAGGGCAAAGGGGGTCCAGGCAGAGCACGAGGAGAACCATGGGAGGAGGGCGGCAGCTGACACGGTATTGTGGTGCAGCGCAGTGGTTGTACAGAGGGAAAGAGGAGAGGAAGAAGATAGATTTAGAGGCTGACATAGGAAGGGTCCCACCATCTTTTTTTATTTTATTTGCTGATTATGCTAATTGTGTTGCCATGTCGGTGCAAAACCAGCCCACGTCGTCGCCACGATGGATGAAAACAGGAGTGAAATAGCCTAGGGGTAATATACCCCTTATTGACAATTGAAGGGTGTCAAGTACTCGGTTTTGTAGTTGAAAGTTGATTTCTAGACTCGAGCGATAGTTGAGAGGAGTTAAATAGATTTATTCCATTCTCATTTGAATGTCCTGATGTTTCCTTTTTTGAAACATTATTCAGTTCTGTCGGCTGTTCAAGGAATCCAATCAAGATCTTCTAATATAACACAAGGTAACAACTGGTTATTTTTTAACTTATTGTAATAGCAACCATTTCTGCTCATGCGATTTTAGCTAGCGCCATTTTATTTTGCAATGCAAGAAAAAAAACTAACATTATGTTTGCTTGTTCCAGATCATGTTGTCATTCTAAGCGTTATTATATTGTTCCTCCTTTTCCTGTTTGAACGACATGGCACAAGCAAAGTCAGCTTCGCTTTCTCTCCCATTATGCTCTTGTGGTTTGCATCTGTTGCATTCATCGGATTGTACAATATTATCAAGTATTATCCACCAGTTCTGAAAGCCGTGTCACCACATTACATATTCGTTTACTTCGTGAGGAACAAAAAAGCTGGGTGGGAGCAACTTGGAGCAATTGTTCTATGCATAACAGGTTAGATATATAACTTGAACAAAATCTTTTCCAATTTCAGTAAGAAACATCTAATAATATCGACTCTTCATGTTACTTCATATTCGATTCATATATAATTTAGTCAATTAATCTCCTTATATGAATTAATAGCTGTGATCATAATCAGGTGCTGAAGCTATGTTTGCTGACTTGGGCCATTTCAACAAGTCATCTATTCAGGTAGATGGTGATTTACTTTTAATATAAATAACAAAAGTATTAATTACCCTACTGTTTTCTCTTAAAAGAAACTAAAATGTTAATTATATTCCTTCCTTTCCCCACTGCAGATGGCGTTTTCAGCTGTAGTTTATCCATCATTGATTCTTGCATATGCTGGCCAGGCAGCATTTTTGATCAAGAACCCTTATAAGCTCAGCACAACGTTTTATAGTAGTACTCCAGAGCCCTTATTTTGGCCCATGTTTATCGTAGCTACTCTGTCCGCTATTGTTGCAAGCCAGGCACTGATATCAGCCAGTTTCTCCATCATTCGACAATCAATTGCGTTAGGTTGTTTTCCAAGAGTTACCATGAAGCATACCTCAGAAAAATATGAGGGCCAAGTATATTCTCCAGAGGTCAATTACTTCTTGATGATTGTGTGCATCTTGATTACTGTTGGCTTCAAGGGTGGACCAGAGATTGGGCAAGCATTTGGTAAGCAATCTAGTATATGCTCATGTTATTTCTAATTGTCACTTTTCCTTCTTTTTTTTTGGTATGTATATTGTGGCGTTTCTGACACGTGAAAAAGTTCTAAATTGCATTAAACCCATCTAATATAAAAAATTTGAACATACGAAGTAACTGATTGTGTGTTTGATTTTTCAAAGCACAGTTGGGTCTTGCATAAAAATAAAAACAGTAGCTTGTAGGAAAAAACATGGTTAACCGGATGTAACTTACATGTTACTAGAAACACCATTGCTATTGTTCTAGAAACTAGAAGGAAAACACCTCCACTTGGATAGACGTAATGGCAATAATGTACAAAAGTAGCATGCATTGGTTGTCATCTAATTGGAAGTTCTTTCTTTTGGTTTGCAGGTACGACAGTGATATGGGTTATGCTTTTTACAACCACCCTGATGCCGGTGGTCATGGTTATAGTCTGGCAAGTTCACATTGCACTGGTTGGTTTATTTTTTGTTGTCTTTTTTTCCATCGAAGGCCTTTACATGACCTCACTTCTAAACAAGGTTTTACAAGGTGGCTGGGTTCCATTTGTGATCACTGCATTTTTCCTTATAATTACACTTTCTTGGACTTACGGAAGAAGGAAGAAGAGTGAATATGAAGCGGCGAACTTGATGGATAGGCAGGAATTCATTAAAATAGTCACTATGAGCAACCGGGTACCTGGAATATGCATCTTTTGCACAGACCTGATGAATGGCATCCCACCAATTGTTCGCCATTATGTTCAACATATGGGTTCCCTCCGTGAACTGATGGTATTTGTCACTGTCAGGATTCTTCCGGTGAGATCTGTCCTTCCTGAAGAGCGCTTCCTCATAGACAAGCTAGAGCCTGCTGGTGTTTACAGGTGCATAGTCCAATACGGCTATATGGACAGCCACAATATGGAGGGGGATGAATATGTTGCATCCATCATTGCATCCCTCAGGGAAATAGCTGAGAATGAAGATGAGATCACGATGATGGATTCAGCTTTGACAAATGGATCTACCTTTGTGCTTGGAAGGACTATTCTAAAGATGAGCACCAGGCACAACTGCTTCAAGCGCTTCATTATTGATAGCCTTTACAGGTTCTTGCAAAAGAACTTCAGGTCCAACATTTCCAGTCTAAAGATAGCTCCTGGCCAAACCTTGCAGGTTGGAATGCAGTATGAGATTTGAGGAAAAAAACTTGCGGGTTAGAATACTATATGCGATTTGAGGAAGGCGTATGCATGGAATCCGGATGTCTTCTTTGCAGTTAGTTACATTAGTAAACTTGTTATTTAGATATGTTCTTAGGATAAAGCCATCATGGTCAAACTTTTAAACGCTACCAAGGTTGTTTAAGTTTTATATTTATTTCACATGATGCTTTAGAGAGGTTTTTGTTTCACCATGGTATCTATTTGTTTGAAGCATCGTGAAATTGTTTTCGTTTTAACCCCACTTATGCATGCACAAATGTGAAGCGTTGGCCAAATTGCTAAACCTGCCAGGCAATATTTTTTTTCCCTGATTACAGCATCACAAAACTGTTTGCTCGTTAGCCATATTTTCCTATCATGCAAAACATCTGCAATAACCGCCCTATTTAGTAACTTGTTATGTCATATAAATTTTTTTGGTCATTTGATTTTATTTAATTTAGTATTTTGATCAAAATGTTACATAAATCATGTTATTAGGGAAAACCTCCTGTTCGATCAATATAGCTCTGAATATTCCACTGCAGACATTATGACTCGTGTATATAGAACATCACCATTGAGCACTTGGAAAATAAAATGATGTTCCAAGGATGGTGTCCCAAATTAACTTTCATACCTTTGTGAGTCAATTAATTAATTTCCTTAAAAACGTAAATGTTTACATATGGCAACAATTTTGTACTACCATCCATGTGGACTTCGTAATATTTCGATGTAGTTATCAGTGTTAAAAATAGATCTCTAAGTGAGATCTATTTTCTTAATTCTAAAGTATACATGATTTTACTATATTACTAAGACAAAATGGGAGAGACTAATTTATAAAGTCTGGTTCATACCACTCTTTGAATTATGGATAAGGATGGTAAGAGGAAAGCTTTAACTAACACACGTGTGCATGCATGCACATGTATTTTTACGTGAAAATCATGTGACTTGTGACTGTGCCGTACCGTAGCGCATCATTTGATAGACCATCTTTAGTTGTAAATTTTGCATCATTAGTTTTATATTATATTTATCTCTTAGTAAAACTTAGAATTAAAATATTACCTACTTCCAACAATCAAAGTATATTGTTCTGGATAAGTCGCTCTAAAGTAGCAATGCTCCAAATAGACGATCCATTAGAAGTTTTTAAGCATCTTCTGAGCAAACATTGACCATGTGGTCATATGTATGCCCATAGGCACAGCATTTTGATTAGTACTTTGGCAGTTGCGGTCTTGCTCATTTTAGTTTTTAAGCTAGTTTTTGCTTTTGCTTTTTGTTTTTTTTACTATTTAGTATTTTGTCTTTTTTGTCTTTTTGGTTTTTTTGGTTTGTTCTTTTTTTCCCGTATTTCTTTGCATTGTCTGTGATGGACTAACATATTTTTTTTCTATTTTTATATTTTTAAATTTATTTATATTAAATAAGTTAACTTAGTTATAGTAAGAAATAAGTTAACTACAATAAAAAAAATTATAAGCTATCACTATTCTGAACGGAACCTTAGGACATTGGAAGTTAGCCGTGCCATACCTAAACAAATGTGCTTCTGGGAGTAACATATGTTTGAAGAATGATGACATAAAAAAGAAATGATGGACCATATTATTAGAAATTAATTGTACAGAAAGGTCACTTCCCTCCTCGAGTTTTGAATGCTTATTTGATGCAATCATATATACCGAACTTTACTAAGCCGAATTTGCATTCGGGTGGGCCGGATTTGGGTGTTGTTTTTTATTCGCGATCCAAATTTGGGTGGGCCGTGTACAGCTTAAACTTGAGTTTCTTTTTCCTTTTGTATGTACACTGGTAGTCGATACGAGGAACATGTTGGCCATGGCGGCCGGAGCCACCACCCCCGCCTACGTTTGCAACACCCTCCGCCGCAACGCCGGCCACTGTGGCCTCCTGCTCGTCTTCCGTGATGACATGCCGCGCACAGGTAGCAATATCGATTGTCATGGAGGCCTTTATATATAAAAATATGTTTTTTTAACTTATAGTTAATGATCTATAGTTTTTATCGAATAAATAAACATCTACCATCATTTTGAAATGGTTTAAAGCTTAACCTCGTGATTCGCAGGGATTCAGGTGCTCGTGGCGATGGGCCTGCGGCTATGCCCGAACAGGTTAGTAGGCAGCGATCACAGCATTCAGCCCAATACAGCAGCACAACCCGGTTTTGCTTGCAGCTCTCGGGTTTCCGAACGCATAGCGATGAGAATTGAGAGGTCTCATTTAGGGATATAAAAAAAACTTGAGACTCATAAACTATTCAAGTTTGATTTGTTTTAGACTCGATTCCTCTCCCCTTGACCCCCGGCTGCCCGGCCCCCTCCTCGCCCCCGCCGCCGCCCTCCTCTCCCCCCGTCCCCCTCCTCTTCCCACCCCGTCCCCCCCCCGCCGCCCCTCCTCGCCCCCGTCGGCGCCCCTCCCTCCCCCGCCGACGCCCCTCCTCAACCTTCTGGCGCCGCACCTCCACGCCCGGCCGTCCGATGCCGTCACCGCTCGGCGCCCCTCCTCTCCCCCGCCGCCGGCACCCCTTCTCGACCTGGATCAGGCCTAACAGGTACGTCTTCGGCACCGAGCCTATACAAGCCGCTCGAACTTGTTCGAGCCGAGCTCGAGCTCAGTTTGAAGCTCGACGACAATCTCAAGCTCGCTCGAACTCGATTTAAATTTCTATCGAATTCAAACCAAATTAAATCAAGCTCGTTCGAGCTCCACTCATTTACAGGCTAGTCTCGTTAGCACCACATCGCCTTGCGAGAGCAGCGGAGCGGCTTGACTTTTATTAGCGATCGATCGAACGACCGAGCGGCGTGTGCAGTGCAGTGTGGATCGGGGAGGTTCGTGCTTCCGCGAAGCCCGATTAGGGGTCACATCGGGCCGTCCCATCGTCTGAGGAACACCACGTCACGATGCATGCAGCGGTAAAGCAACGAGACATTGCTATGAATTGCAAATCCCCTCCAATTACATGCATCACATTATTGTAGCCTTGTAGCCCATCAAATCATCCGCCTGGCCGGCCGGCCACGGCACGTACTGCGTCTGCGTCTGCATGCATGCCCTCCCTCCATCTCTGACCTAAATCACATCCCATCTATCCATCCATCCATCACTGATCGCTACTGCTTTTTACCTTTTTTTTCTGTTCTTCTTTTTACTGGTACTGTCTTAAATCGGCAGGTAGAGGCCATTCGGAACACAGGAAAACGAAGGAATTCTTCAGGATTAAAATCCTACTTGCAGATCGGAATAGCAAAAGAGATGAGTAATGTCTTCAAAATTATTTTAATTATTCACTAATCTTTTACTCTAATAATTGAGCTATAAAAATTTAATATACAAAATCAACATAAAAACCATCAAATTAAGAGGCTAAAAATCCAAGTAAGCAAAACGGTAGTACCTATCTTGTTATTCAGGAGCACTGCTACAGTAAAATCATCTCGAGAATAGTAAAAACATCACTATTTTAAAACCAAGAATCTATATAACTTTTGATCTACAGATCCAATGATATGAAACTTGGTATGCACCTTCTCTATAATATCAAAAACCTATTCCAAACACCATCAAGAAAATCTTTATCACCTTCTCTATGATATCAGGAACCTATTTCAAACAACCATTAAGACAATCGTTACCAAAATTTTGATATTTTTTGTTTGAATGAAGGTTGCATTAAAATCGAGAAAACCCAAAAATGGTGAATATGACTTGCTCGTGGGTGAATGATGTCAAGATGGCTTCAGATATATTCTCATATGTTATAGTAAATTAGAACACCTAAGGAACAAAGGCAAAAATAACTGGACAAACAAATCACTTGAGAGGGTCAAATCTAAGTAAAATTAGCAACTTCAAGAACTTACCAAATCTGATGCGTAGATAGATAAAAATTAATTTTCATATAACTTGTTGGTGGGTAAATGATGGACGAGATGGCTCTACATATATCCCTACATATCATAGCAAACTAGAACATTCAAAGAATTAAAGCAAAAATAACTGGGCCAAGAAATCACTTGAAATGGTCAAATCCAAGCAAAACTGACAACTTTAAGAACTTACCAAACCCGATTTCTAGATAAATAGAGATTGATTTTTATGGAATATCGCCATCACTTATACATTCTTGGCATACAACAAGATTAAGAAGGGGGAGAGAAGATCAAAACGAACCAAATAAAGAGCAAATCAATAAAAACAAGAGGGATCCATGAGAGATGAATAAATTTGATATATTGCTACTTGAGAATGAATATTTTACAGCCACTCCACCTAAAGAACAAGAGAACAAACCACAACACACGCCTCTGAAACCCTAACACTAGAACACTTAGCTTCAATAAGTAAAGATATAATAGTTAACTAGTAAATTTTCATCCCAACATGTTAAATAGACATGGCAACCGGTCTTATCTAAACCTAAATGGATAATATCCCCTTAGCACAAATGAAATAAACTTGTTAACCCCATATAACACGGGTTTTACTCATACCCTACACTTATGTACGCTTTTCAAAGCACATAAACCTAAATTCTCAAGGTTTTTTCCCAACCCGTTAAATAGACAAGGCAACTAGCCCTATCTAATCCTAATAGATACTATCCATTTATCACAAATGGGAAAAACTCATTAACACTACACAACATAGGTTTTACACACACTACACTTACACACATTTTTCAAACCACATAAACTCGAATCCGCTAAGTTCTTAGCCTTTGATCTAACTTGATATTCTTAGCTCCTCTTGATCTAAGCCGCTTTTTCAAATGCTACAGTTTTAATCCAAGGTAGTTTTTAGTATTTTAGCTAATTTACAAAATACCCTTTCTTGACTCGGTATTTATCTTCCCTTGCAAGCAATTGTCGTGCTTACTATATGTAGGTGCATCACTTGCTTACCACACGTCTGCAAGTCGTTTCTATTCCAGTTCCATCGGATCACGCCTCACTTGGACCGATCAAGCCATATGGTGCAATCCAACGCTGAAATTTCTCTTCAACATTTCCCGCCATTCTCGTGCCATACTTGATCGTTCTGGGTCTCGACTTTTCCATGAGCATAACCCCAATCCTCGTCATTGACCATAGTTAATTCCAAGCGACTCTGCACATCCAAAGACTAAGAAATTATTTTTGGATATAAATTCTTTACAAATTAAACCATGCTAGTCAAAATATGCTTTATGCAACATATAGGCACTGACCAAGGTAAACCCAAATTAATCCTTGACTTAATTTCCTAAAATTCAAGAAATTTTACCTTGCCCGGTTCTACCGCCGCCTGCCATAGGCTGGCATTACCGCACCCCGCAACTAGACTTATCTAAAAAAAGCAACCGATAAGTAAACCACAGTACTACCGCATTTCAGTCTAACTACCGCGGTACTATCGATCAGCGGTATAACCGCTAGGTCATACCAATTTGCTTGAAAAATTCTAAAACTGATCCAGACAAAAAGCAATCTTTGCAAAATCAAATATCCACCCCACAAAATTTGCAATGGATCATCACAACACTATTCTGAATCTTCTCACATGGTCCTTCACTATGAAAAAAAGTTTCCTACGAGTCCCTTTGAAACAAAAGAATGAGCTCATAGAATTTCTATGAAATTCCTATAGAGTGGCTTAGTCCATTTGAATTTTAGAGAAAATCTAACATGCTAAGTCCAAGGCTTTAGGCACTCAAATAACATTCTTTTTAGCGCCTAAAATTGAAGAGCCAACAAATATTGTAATAACATTACCATCCTTAGTTTTCTTTAGCATATATCCTAAATCGTATAAATATATGGATGGAGTCTTATCAGTAGGACAAATTTGTTGCACATGTCCTATTTTCCAATACTTATGGCAATATTTGCCATTTGCTTCACAAACTTGTGAGTTTGTATACCAGTTCCTTACCCTTGAAGCATTGTTCTAAGCTTTTGCTTAGCTTGATTACTTTCTCCTTTAGTTCATTGTTTTCAACAACAAGCTTTGTTTCACAAGACTTAAGATTATCATAATTAGAGTCAATATTATAGTAACATAGCATGGCAAGCAAATCATCACATGAAGTAGATGTACTAGTTCTAGCAATTTCTACACTAGGCATTTCATTAAAAATATCACATGTAATTCCAATGTTAGAGCAAGACTTGCTTGAATTTTATTAGATAAGTCATAAGTTTCCTTTAGCTCCTCATAAAAATCTTTTAAGTGAGAGATACTTTTTTCTTAATGACCTCAATTTTTTGACTTTTTTTTTCAATATATTCGTTCAATTCTTCCAATATGTCCATGAGTTCATTATATGAAGGTATCGTCTTAAGATTTTACCTTACCTCCCCTTGCCATCAGGCATGTAGGAGACGAGAAGAGCAATAGAGCCTCCTTCATACGAACACCAACAAATTCCTTTTTCTTGGGGGACTTGTCCTCATCAAAGTCAGAGTCGGTGTACTCATCAGAATTCCACTCTCTAATGTGAGCTTTATTTTTATCATCCATGTGAAACTTTTTGGAAAGCTTTTTCTTGTTGTTGAATTCCTTATTCTTGGATGACTTGCCCTTGTCATCCTTCTTTGTGGAGCAATAAGAGACAATGTGCCCCTTTTCATCACACTCATAGTAATGGATGTTGCTATAGTGTTTGTTGTCATTGTAAGAGCACCCTTTGTCTTTTTCATGACTAGTACTTCGGTATGAGTGCCTTTTCATGAATTTATTTATTCATCTCACAAGGAGAGCCAATTCCTCCTCAGAATCATCCTTATCATCTTCGGACTCATCACTTGACACCACTTTGGCTTTGAAAGAGGTGAGCTTCTTACTCTTGAAGGTAGACTGCTCTAAAAGCTCTTCCTTATCGTTCTTGTACAACTATTGGTTATGAGATTGCCTAAGAGTTGTGTTGGCATCATCCTTGTCAACTCGGTAGAGTTGAGAAAGAGTGTCCTCATGTGGCAACGTTGTAAATGTCTCATACTTAATCTGGAGTCTATGCAATTTGACCTCTTTGACTGTAGATGTTCTCTCATGGATTTTTGTGAGGGTAGTCCAATATCATGAGTGATTTCCAAATTGCTTAATCGATTGAACTCATCCGCGTTCAAGGCACCAAAGAGTGCATTCATTACTTGATCATCTAAATGAGCATTATGTCCCTCAAGTTCTGTAGGGTGTAGTGGATCAAAAGGCATAATGTAGCCCTCATTTTCAATTTTTTATATGCTCAGACTTATGCCCTTTAAATAAATAGACATTCTAATTTTTTAATATGCATAATTTGAGTCATTAAATAGAGGTGCTTTTTCTATAGCAATTCCCTCACAAGCCATCCTTTTCTTTCTTAAACGATTAAGTCTAAATAAATAAGACCAAACTCTGATACTACTTGTAGCATTAATGCCGACTATTTTCCCCTTCTTGAATACCACCATATTGCCTATTCATTCACCGGCGCCATTAAACTCTGATGAGAAGTTACCCTGGCCGTTACTCCTTTTTCGCCCTATATAAACCCCTCCCCACCATCCGTGAGCCCTATTCCACCTTACGCCACCTCCATTTTCCCCTCTTTCGGCCCAAGGCATTGTAGCATCAGAGATCCCCTCTTTCAAGCAACGGCGAACTCTCAGCGACGAATCCCAGCCACCTCAGTTTGCCTCATGCCTCTCCGAAGTCCCCATCGTCACTGTCGAACCCTCGCCAACCTCCTCCACCCCATCTTCGCACCTCGTCGCCGACGCCCTCGCACCACCGCCTTGCCTCCTCACCGCCGGCCACCTTTTGCCTCTCTCTGGTAAGAACATCCCTCGTTGTTCGAATAGTTTGAATGTCTCTTAGGTCGATCGATCGTCCATTGCCAATCGGACGGTCTAAAGATCCTTTATTGTTTGGATGGTCCGAACATTCCTTGCGATCGGACGGTCCATTGACAATCAGACGGTCTGAGAGCCCCTTGCCTTTCGAATGGTCAAACATTCATTGCTGATCAGATGGTCCATTGATAATCGTACGGTCCGAAAGTCTCTTGCCGTTCAGATGGTTTGAACATTACTTGCGATCAGTTGGTCCATTGCTGATTAGACAGTCCAAATAATCCTTCACCATTTGAACTGGTCTGAACTTCTCCATGATCACAGCTGCTCGATCCCCATCTGATGGCTTCCCTTAACCTCCCCTTCATGGCCCGCTTGTTAACCATGTTGCAGCCACCTCAGCACATCTGTCGAGTCAGCATTCACGTCAAAGCCACGTGGCATACCATGTCAGCACAGAGCCGACCCCATGCTACATCATCGCCACATGTCAGACACATGGCAACCACATCATCAAATCCGCCACGTCACCTACCACGTGTAGGGCTGACGACAGCGTGATGTTATAATTCAGTTTTTTTAGAAATTTATTTTGGCCAAAAATTTAATTCCTTTGCTGACATCATAATCTTGAATTTTTTATAAAAATAATTCTCTAAATTTCTTGCTGAAATCATAAATACCTTTTTCTTTAGAAAATAATTCCAGAAAACCCTCCTTTTCCTTTTCCTTTAGTTTTAAACTTTCAGAAGTCTATTTTCCTTCATCCTAACTCCGATTGGACCCATTTAAATTTATAAATTCTTATAAAATCCTAAACTATCTATTTTTGGACACTTTTTTTATTTTTTATTTATTTAAATTTTGTTTGAATTTATTCGATTTGGTTCTGCACGTATAGATTACGACAACGCCGGAGAGTATGATTTCGATGATTCGCAGCACCAAGACTTCAAACAAGGCAAATTTCATCTTTGATCATATTGCTCCTAGTAATTTAAATTATTTATATTACATTTAAATTATTATGCATACATACGTTTATTCAAACTTAGTTTTAATTTGTTTAACTCTTGATATGCCCAATTCCTTTGTATGTAGCCAAATTTGTCATTGAACACCAACATACTGAGTATGTTTTTTTAGCGTAACAAACTATCTTAGATAGCCATGCCTATAGTTATGGACATGCTGAGTATATTTTTTCACAAATTAGCCTTTTGTTTTACAAAATCTATTTTATGGAAAGTTGTGAAATCTTTTGAAAAGATGGTCCGGGTGGGATGCCTATGTATAGGTTAGTGCGAGGTTGGTGTCTACATTAATGATATTATTTAATTTAAAATAGTGTTTATATTATTGTATTAAATTTAGCTTTTGCACTTATTATGCAGTATTTACTTCCATATTGATTTTTCACACAAATAATCATATTATGCCTTCCTTTATCAATCCTTATACATGCATTTACCCTGTTAAATATGATGGTGTAACTTCTGGAGTACTTGATGTGCTCGCCTTGCTTAAATCTGTTACCAGAGGATGACTTCATCGACTATGGTGAGGATTGCAATGAATAGACCGCGTCTTACGATCATTCGCCTGTGGGCAAGCAGAATGGGCTACTATTTTATTTATCTTCCGCTGATTTACCTTTTATGTTTAGCCATAAGCTATTTTGTTGTAAACTTGGCCATTTGGCTCGTACACTTTGCTTTATAATAAAGTTTGGTTATTATACATGATATGTATTCCTGTTAACTCTGTGTGCACTAGGTTTTCCTGAGATATTGTGATTTACACAGAAGATCTCAGAGTTGTTGCTCCAGGGTCCGACACTGTCATTGTAGCTGACCAAGCCAGTATCTCCATCACCTCTCTTGTAGCAGCATCCCAAATCCAAAGTGCCTCGTATGTATATGAGGATTTGTTTTTACTACTACCATGTGCTTAGAAGGTGGTTCCTGCATGAACCGACTCACAATCCCAACTGAAAAATCCAAGTCAGGTCTTGTGTTAACCAAATACCTGAGACTTCCCACAATGCTTCTGTAATGTGTTGGGTCAACAAGTGGACACTTGATTTTCTTGTTGAATTTTTCTATAGGTTCCTTGGGTGTTAGGCAGGGGTAGCAGTCACTTATTCCCTTCTTCTCAAGTAGCTTTGCAGTATAGGCTGATTGGTTCAGAGAAATTCCTTGTGAGCCTTGTGTCACTTCTATCCCAAAGTAACAGGATAGGAGACCTAATTCACTCATGCTGAACATGTCTCCCATTTGCTTCTTGAAGGTCATGATCTCCTTGAGACAGTTTCCTGTGATCACGAGATCATCGACATACACTCCAACCAGTAGCCTTGCATTTCCCTTATTCCTCTTGTAAACTGCATGCTCATGTGCACTCCCTTCAAAGCCGAGTGAGGTGAGGCTCTCAACTAACTTTGAATTCCATGCTCTAGGAGCTTGGCGTAGCCCATATAGTACCTTCTTGAGCTTCAGTATCTTGTGAGCTTGCCCTTATTCATAGCCAGGGGGTTGTACAACATATACTTCTTCTTGGAGTTCTCCGTTTAGGAAAGTGAACTTAACGTCCATGTGATGAACCTCCCACTCTTCTTGAGTTGCTAGTGCAAGGATCAATCTCACTATTTTAAGCCTAGTAATGGGTGCAAAGACCTCATTGAAGTCCACCCCCTGGCGCTGTAGATACCCCTTTGCCACAAGCCATGCCTTATGCTTGATCACTATTCCTTCTAGGTTCTTCTTCAATTTGTATACCCATTGTTGAAGGGTTGGCCTCCACCTGGCCCGTTCGGCCCACGCGGCCCAGCAGGGCGGTGAAACGTGTGTGGGCGCGTGTCATGGTAAACGCGACATGGATATTGCGAGACCACGAGGCCCCTGTAAACGTGTAAGGGACAGGTGTGCCTTAGAGCGACACCTGTCACCAAGGGTGAAGTTGTAAAAGGAAGGTGGGAGCTATATAAGACCCAAAAAGGGGAAATCTCGAGGGGTTTTCCCTTTCCGAGACACAATTAGTTCTGAGCTTTACTGTTTGGTCTGAAATCACAACACCCATTTAAGCCTAATTATCTTCTTTCCTACCGGCAATTTGGCTAACTCCCATGTACCATTCCCACGTATTGATGCCAATTCCTCCCTCATTGCTTTCTGCTAGCATGGGTGCTTCACGGCTTTAGCTACATTAATTGGCTCCTCTGCGCCGAGAAGGCATAGCTCAGCTTATCTAGCTCAACAGGGGAAGAAACTTGGTATATTTCCCGAATTGAGCGATAGCATCGTGGTTCATCCGGTGAGGTGGTGGGACTTGGCACAGTGTCGCTGATGGAGTAGCAGTCCTAGTACCACCCTGTGCAGGTGACAAGGTTGCCCCCATCTCCACGGTAGCCTTGACAGGAGTCCTGTCAACTGGTGTTGTTGTCACAGCAGCGGGTGTTGTTGTCGTGGTAGTAGGTGTTGTTGCCATAGTATACGCGGTAGTTGCAATACCATCCATGGAACATGTAGCAACTGCACCGACATGGGTAGCTGGTTGTGGTTCCCCACCACCATTTTCATTAGTACCTGCACCATGTTGTGTCAGATACTCAACAGTGAACACATCACTTGCCTTGTTGGACTACATACCGGCGACCAAACTCCAATAACATTGCTTCTCTTCTTAGAAGACAACATCTTGTGTGACATGCAACTTCTTGGTAACTGGATTGTACACCTAGTAAGCTTTCAATCCTAGCACATAACTGATAAACACCATTGGTGTGCTACGATCTGATAGCTTCTTGATGTTTCGCCCTAGAGTTTTCACATGGGCCAAGCATCCAAACATGTGTAGATGTTGCACATTCGACTTCCTCCTCGACCAGTCTTTGTATGGAGTCTTGCCGTCGATGCTCTTCGTTGGGGCTCAATTTAGGAGATAGATAGTGGTGTTGACTGCCTTCCCCCATAACTTACCTAACATCTCCTTGCTCTAAAGGATGCTTCGAGCCATGCCGGCAACCATCCGATATCGCCTTACCGCAACCCCATTTTGTTATGGCAAACAGGGGCAATGAGAAACAACTTGATGCCAGCAACTTCACAGAACGCCATGAACTCCTTTGAGGTGAACTCACCTCCATGATCGGTCCAAAAAGACCAGATCTTGAGGTCCACCTCCAGCTCAGTGCTCACCTTCACCTTCTTGAATGCTTGGAGTGCTTTATCCTTGCTTCTCAAGAGCACAAGCCACATGTATGTGCTATAATCATGTCGAGACCCGAATATGCAAATCCGGACTCCCTGTGTATTCTGCACTAGTTCCAGGATCATGCTAGTGCACACAGTTAAACATAGATGTCATCACAACCATATACACGATAAAATAAAGGAAAAACTCAATTATCGATAAATCTCAAAAGGTACGACCTTATGGTCAAGCTTACAATAAACTGACCCGAAGGTTTAACAAAAGTAGCAGCGGAAATCCAAAATAAAGCGTAGTGGCCAATCGACAAGCCCACAGGCTATCGAGTGGAGAACGAAGCCTAATCCGCGAAGTCGTCGAAGTACTCCCCTTCTAGAACCTCCTGCTGGTGAAACTCCTCTTCCTCAACTGAGCAACATTGGGCATAAAACCGTGAGTACATTGGTACTCAGCAAGTCGTTTGTAACAAATGAATGCAATATAGTATGCAAGGCTTACCAAAGGATGGCTGAAAGGTTAATTTGCAATAAAGACAGTTGAAATACAAATAATAGATTGAAGGCGAACTTTAAGTAAAACAATAATTAATACATAATCAAAGGAATCGAAATAACCACTTGCGGACCTCTCATCCACAAGCTAAACTAACCACTTATGGACCTCCCATCCATAAGCTAAACCAACAGTGAACACATGTCCACTTCCATTCTCAAGTTTTCAGAAATAACTACCCCTCGTGTGAAATCACCGAGCATTGTCCATGACCGAGGACGCGGCTATTCGAATAGTTTTACACTCTACAGAGGTTGCACAACTGTACCCACACGATGTGATAATCCTCACGTTAAAGAAAATCACAACAAGGCCTTTACAAAGTTCAGTTACAACTCAATCCGCCCGCTAGGGTTTCGCATCACACCCTCTTGCGCCACATGGAAATCAGCAACCATATTCATCCCATTGGCAAGATTAAAATTGAAACTTCCCAAATTAGTCAGCCAGGTCCGTCCCATACCAGACATGTGGTTTGCACGGTAAAGCTCAGATCAATGGCGCACAAAGTTAAGTCCTTAACAATACCCGGGCGAGGCTACCACATCCCCGAAGCGCAACTGCACCTCCCCCTTTACTGCACGATCACTCGCCCGAGTGAAAAACCAATTTGTATAACCAAGCCAACGTCACACCAATGACGCGGCACAAATTTTAATAAACATGGCACCAACCACAGTTTCATATGTCATTAAGTCAAATTAATAATTACCATATGATGTTGAGACTGAACGTAAAGTATAAACCAGCTAAGCAGTTTAATCGTACCAACCCATGTGACAGATAATCTAGCATCACTAGTAAATTTCTCCAACCTATGGTGACAATGGCATCATGGCATTCCAAAATATCAAGGAGGGATAAACTCAATTGGGACGACAGCTACCAGTACAAAGGTTTGAATAAAAGTAGCGATGCAATGTAATTTAAAACAAAATAATTAAATAATAGTTTACAAACTGGGTTCAATATGTTCAAAGGACACGACTTGCCTTGGTTATGCTCAGCGAGGTACTCCGGGTCTTCGGGCGCGAAACCTGCTCCTCCGGAATCCGAATCTAACGAGAGAGAAAACGACTGAAAAAAAAGCAACACATAAAATGACAAGCAAATGAACTCCAAAATTCATAAAACTAGAACCAACAGCTAGAGCTCAATTTTAGATGCATTTAGAAAAAAGAACGGGGTCAATCGGAGCTAGGACGGAGGAGAACGGGCTCTCGAAAAATTAACCCTAAAATTAAATCGAGAAAATCGAAAATATTACTGTGCTGTGGACCGGGCGCACAGGAAACCGGGTCCACTGTGGACTCGGTCCACGAAACAGTGTGCGAGAAGCGACGCTGACGCGGCGGGGGCGTGCTGACGTGGCGCGCGCATATGCCGCCACGTGGCACGGGTGACGTGGCAGCTGACGTGGCTGCCACGTGGCACCTGGGGGGGCGGGTCTCGGCTGACGTGGCATGCCACATGGGATGCCACGTGTCCCTAGGGCTGACGTGGCGTGCCACGTGAGTAGGGCTGACTTGTGCGGCCCGGGCGCGGGCGGCGGCGGCGGGATCGGGTGGCTGGGGTGCGCGCACGTGGCACGATCTGGGCCTTTGGCTCAGATCTGGATGGGCGGTGCAGATGGGGCGCGACGACCGTCGGATGGCCGACGCGTGGCGGCACGCTGCACGAAGCGTCGTGGACGCGGGCGCGGGTGCGGGCGCGGCGCGGGCGAGCGCGGGGACCGAGGGCAGGACGCGTCCGGCGCGGGCGCGGGGTTCGGTCTCTCCGGCGAGGCGAGCAGCGCGGCGGGGTCCGGCGAGGCGAGCGGCGGCGGGGTGATCTCCGGCGACCAAAGCGCACGGCGGCGGGTTCTGCGGCGAGGACGGGTGGGAAGGTCCCGGCGGGGCACTCGACGGCGGAGGGAGGGAAACGGTGCAGACGGCAGCGGCTTACCGGAGAAGAAGACGGGGCGGCAGGCGGCGCGGCTCCGGCAGAGATGGTTCCAGCGGCGAGGACGGGCGGTGACGACTGTGACGAGGGGGAGGTTCGGGGCGGCGCTCTCCGGCGGCGAGGCGACGGCGAGGAGCGGCGGCGGTTGCGAGGATGCGCGAACCGAGGGCAAGCCCACGAACCGAGGCGGCTGCGGGTTAAATGGCACACGAACCGAGGTGGGGCCGAGGAGGAGACGGCGCGGGTGCGGGCGGAACTCGGGTGGGGTACGTGGACGGGCGAGATGCGTCCACGGGGGCAATCCAACGGCGCGGAGTAGGGCGGGGGCGACAGCGCTGCTGGTGCCGCCGCGTGGCAGATCCAACGGCGCGGGCGGGGCGCGATAGGGTTAGGGTTAGGGCATTGCGCGGGCAAGGGCGGCGCGGGGTGTGGGAGAGGGGGATGGATGACGCGTGGCGCGGGCACGCATCGGGCGGCTGGGGAGGCGTGAGGGCGGGGGCGCGCGGGGAAGGGCGGGAAGAGGTACGGCGGCGGCGGGGAAGCGCCGGATGGGTGCCGCGTGGCGGGAGGAGGCGATCGGGTGGTGAGCGCCGGCGGCGGGAGCGGGCCAACAGGAGGAAGGTGGGCCGGGTGGTGACGCGCGGCGCGGCGGGACAATGACGCGCGGCGACGGCGGGCCGAGGACGGGCCGGTTGACACGTGTCAAGCAGGAGAGGGGGGGTTTGGATTTTTTTTAATTTCTGATATTCAAATAAATGAAAAGGAGCTCTAGAAAATAGCAAATAGATCCCAAAAATACCAGAAAATCCCTTGAGACCTGAAGAACTCAAATAAAATATTTTCTACTTATGTTGATATTTATTTTAATCAGATTAAATCATTTTAAAATTCTAAAATTCATTTGGAGCTTAATTTAATTCCAGAAAATTCTAGAAAATTTCTTGTGACTTAAGGAACTTGATTAAAATGTTTTCAGATAATGTTGAAGTATAATTTAATAATATTAAATTATTTAAAACTTTTGAAAATTCAATTTAAACTTTATTTAAATTCAGGAAAATTCCAGAAATTTATTTTTAAATTCAAGGTTTTAAAAATCTCTGAAAATCAGGATGTTACAAATCATCAACCAACAGCATAAAATACTGCTTACCAACTAATGTAGGTGGGGTGATTGGGCTGCAAATGTCACTGTGTACGAGTACTAGAGGCTCCTTGCCCTGGTAGTTCACCTCCTATGGGAAGGAAACTTGTCATTGCTTGCCCACCAGATGGCCATCACAGACTTGTTTGACATGATCAAGGCATGGCAGTCGTCCGCCATCTCCAATTGTGTTAGCTTGAGGACAGCTTGGAAATTTAGGTGTTCGTAGCGGGCATGCCACAGCCACAAATCATCCTTGATGGCTACTAACAGAAATATGGGCTCGGCAAGCTGAGATTCAGCGTGTAGAGATGATTCCTTGATCTCTTTACTTTTGTTAGTAGCCTCCACTGCCTATCAAGATGCATAGGTGGTCATCATCCATGATCATCTTGCAGCTGTGTTCATCTAGCTGCCCGAGGCTAACAATGTTGCTCTTCAGATGAGGGATGTAGTACACATTGGTCAAGGAATAATGTTTGTCATTGTGGCACTGGAATAGCACCATACTATGCCCCTTGATTTCAACTACGGAGCCATCGCCGAACTTGACTGTGCTAGACACCGTAGTGTCCAAATTAGTGAACTTCATCATGCTGCCAATCATATGATTGCTCGCACCCTATCCAAGTACCATGTGTTACTTTCATACCTCGTTTCTTCACCCAACATTGGCCTGACCTTCTCCTCATTGAGGAACTCCTCTTCAACAGCCATCTCGGTACTCTGAATCAACAGACACGTTTCGGCCATAAGTAGAGATGGTTCTTCATCATCCTTCTCTGTGATGTGCACTCTTTCTTCCCTCTTCTTTGAGTGACACTCCGAAGCAAAGTGCCACAAGTTGTTGCAATTGAAGCAGATTTTCTTCCTATCTACATTCTTTTCTTCACCGTGTTTGCCATCATGGATCTTGTCTCCTCGGCCAGTGCCGCAGCTGCACCCACGGCCATGCCAGGTTCCTTTGTCGCATCCCTTGGATGACTTTGACGAGGAGCCCTCAGTGACGTGGACTCTCCTCATAGGCTTTCAGGTGGCCGATGACCTCCTTGATAGTCATTGTCTTTATATCCCCGAATTGCTCGATCGTAGACACAATCGGCAAGAACTTAGGTGGGACAGCGTGTAGGAATTTTTTGATTACAATGGACTCCTCCATATTATCGTCCAGACCACGGATCCAATTGACAATAGTTATCAATTTTATGGCAAAGTCATCAATGTTTTCCATCTTCCTCATGCGGAGTACCTCAAACTCACTCCGTAGAGTCTGAATTTTTGCCTCCTTGATGCGCTCGGCGCCAATGTACATGGTCTCCAGAGTCTCCCACGCCAATAATAGTAGAGTCTCTTCATGAACCACCTCGAAGATGGCAACTGTAAGGTTTTAGCATTACATTCCCAAGAAAGCCAACATGCCAATATATATCCATGTACAAAATACAAACAGACCCCTAAACTACACACATATCTAACACCCCTGAAAGGTAGAACCGATGTTGAGCACCAGTCTGCGCCTTGGTGAAGAAATCTGCTAACTGAAGCTTCGAGGGCACATACTGAAGATCAATAACTTTGTTTTGCACCTGCGAGTGTATGTATGAAGCAGTTACTCCAATGTGCTTAGTGAGGACATGCTTCACAGGATCTCGAGCAATGCTGATCGCGCTAGTACTATCTGACAAGAGAGGGGTCGATGCAGAAGTGGAAATACTAGAATTCTCAAGTAGCCACCAAAGCCAGGTGATCTCAGCTGTCAACGACAACATAGCTCTCAACTCAGCATCAACGCTTGAACGGGAAACAATAGTCTGTTTCTGTGTCTTCTAGGTAATTAAGGAGGATCCATAGAAAACACAATAGGTAGAAAGAGACCGGCAATCAGAAGGATCACTAGCCCAGGTCACATTAGAGTATGCTTGAAGGTGAAAAGAGTTAGAGCAAGGAAAGAAAAGGTGACGAGTGATGGTCCCGCAAAGGTATCGTAGAACACGAAGAAGGTGACTGTAATGGAGCTGAGTAGGAGCATAAACAAACTAACTTAGGATGTGAATTGGGTGAGAGATGTAAGGACGAGTGATGCCAAAATAGATAAAGCTCCCAACAAGATGGCGGTGGCGAGTGGGATCCTCAAGAGGCTCGCCATTGGTAGGTCGAAGGTGAGCACCCAGCTCCATAGAAGTATCCATTATACGTTGATCAGTAAGCAAGCACAAGTAAGGATATCCTGAATGTAACGCTCTTAGGAAAGATAGTAGCCCTCGGACGTCGTAGTAATCTCAATTCCAAAAAAGTAATGAAGAGGACCCAAATCAGATATCAAGAACTACTCACGAAGACACTTCTTCACAAAAGCAATGTACTGAGAGTCATCACCAATAATGATCATATCATCAACACAGAGAAGGAAAAGCGTCTGACCCCGAGAAGAGGTGTGAACAAAAGGAGTATGGTCGTGATTACTGGCAGAGAAGCTAGCTGCAGTGACAACAGAGGAGAACTGAGTGAACCAAGCACGAGGAGCTTACTTTAACCCATAGAAAGAGCGACAAATATGACAAACCATACCAGCAGGGACAGAATACCCAAAGGGCGATTGCATGTAGACCTCCTCACGTAGTTCGCTATTGATAAAGGCATTCTTGACATCTACCTGAGAGATGGACCACTGTCGAATAGAGGTTACAGCAAGAAGAGTACGAATGGTGGTCATGTAAGCGATAGGAGCAAAGGTCTCATCATAGTCACGACCATGCTCCTGCTGAAAGCCACGCACCACAAGACGAGCCTTATAGTGCTCAAGGGAACCATCCGAGCGAGTATTGATCTTGTACATCCACTTACATGTGATGGGAGTGACACGTACAGGTAAGGGTACAAGATCCCAAGTGCCAGTACACTCCAAAGCAACAATCTCCTCAGACAACACAAGCTGCCACTCAGGGTGAGCAACAGCCTCACGATAAGTCAGAGGCTTAGAAGAGGCAGTGACTGCAAAGCCATAACACTTAGGGTGTCTAACAGTGTGGCGATCACAAAGATTGTATCTGGGAGAAGAATCTGACAATGACGGAGAAGAGAAACTGGGAATAGGTCCCAGTAAGAAGGGAGAACCAACTGGAGAAGGAGGAGGCCGAGGACGACGAGAGTAGTGCAAGGGAAAAGGTGAAATCTCAACAAGAGAGTGGGAAGAGTCCTTCAACGTAGATGGAAGAGGATCAGTCGGAGACAAGGTCGAAGGAGGTGGATGAGGCAAAGCATTAGTAAAAGTAGGTAGAGAATGAGGGAAAGTCAGAAAGGAAACCGACTCAGCAAGAGAATCAAACCTGACTATAGAAAAACGAGAGTAGTAAAGTCAGGACACGTTGAAAGTGACATCACGGCAAATCCTCATCCAGTGTGCAACAGGGTCGTAGCAGCAATAACCCTTATGCTCAAGACTATAGCCAAGAAAAACACACTCAACTGACCGAGCAGTCAAATTAGTGCGCTCACGAGGTGGGAGGAGAATAAAGCAGACACAACCAAAACTGCGAAGGTGACCATACTCTAGGGATCGACCAAAAAGACGCTCGACAAGAGTAGAACCCTGAAGGGCGGTGGAAGGCTGCATGTTAATAAGAAAAACAACAATGGGATAGCTTCAGCCTAAAAATAAGGGAGAACAGAAGAGGCGAGCATAAGGACTCTAGTAGTCTCAAGTAAGTGACGATGCTTACGCTCAGAGACATCATTCTGAGCATGAGCATCAAGACAAGAGTACTAGAGAAGAGTGCCCTGTTCAGCAATAAAAGAGCGAAAGGCTGTAGAGAAATACTTGCCAACAGAGTCAGCACGAAACATACGTATAGCCAAATCGAACTGAGTGCGAACCATAGTGGCAAAACACTGATAAATAGAGAGAATCTGACTGTGAGCGGACATAAAATAGAGTTTGGTATAAAGAGAATAATTATCAATAAAAATCATATAGTAACAATAACCCCCTTTCGAAACGAAGGGGGTCGTACCCCACACATCAGAGTACACAAGATCAAAAGTGCAAGTAGAAATAGAGTCACTAGAGGGATAGGGAAGCTGCAGCTGCTTGCCAAGCTTGCAACCCATACAATGTAAAGAGGTGTCCTCAGAAATAGACCCAAGAACACCATGACTAACGAGAGACGAAAGACATGATCCACAAAGATGACCAAGACGATGGTGCCACTGAGCGAAAGAGATAGTAGACACAGCAAGATCAGAGGGAGTGGTGGTGGCTGATTGGCTTATGGAGATAGTAGAAGGTAGATCAAGCCAGTCTAACTCTCAAAAACATTGCGAATCACAACGGTGAGGGCCAGTACCAAGCATAGTCCCCGTGCGACGATCCTAAATACAACAATAGTCAGACTCAAGAACAACACGACAGTCATGATCAGTGATCTGACGAGCCGACATAAGCTACATAGTAAGCTAAGAAATATAAGAGACTACATGAACATGAAAAGAGGAGGTAGACAACATATCTCGACCTACAACAGATAAAGGGGTACCATCTACAGTCTGAATAGTAGAAGGAGAGACTGTGGGCTGTATGAAAGTGAGATGTGTGGAAACTGGTGTCATGTGAAAAGAAACACCAGAGTTTAAGATCCATGGAGATAAGGTACCTGATGAGGGAGGAGGCGGAGGCATGGAAGACTGCTGAGAAGCAAGAGCCAGACGAGCTAAACCTGAGGAGTCTGAGGCATGCACAGCTGTGAGAGCCTCCACTAAGCTCGGGCGCGGGTGACAAATCAGGAGTTGAGCCCGCACAGTCTCGAACTCAGGCTGGAGATGCGTCAGAAAGTCGTAGAGACGATGAGTCTCTTGATGAGCACGGAGCCGCACACAGCAAGGACAGGTCTGGCAAACATCCGACCCTAGAGAGTCAAGCTGACGCCACACCTCCAACATCTGCTGGTAGAAGTCATCGATGGTGGCATCAAGCTGCTAAAGGGAGTACGCCCGGTGCGCAACTGAGAGATACATAGATCACTCGTCGGCTGGTAGTGAGCTCAGAGGCACTCCCACATACGCTATATCGTCGGCAGCTCCACCATATCTATGGAGATAGCCACCGTCATGCTACCTACTAGGATGGCAGTAGCACAAGCCTCAGCCGCCTGCCATCGCTCATAGGCGTGCAGGGCAGACTGATAGAGCTCCAGGGCCTCCTCCAACGTGGTATTGGCCTCATTCTGAGCCGCCTGATTCGCATCAGCAGGGAGAGCGAGCTAGATAAGTGGTGTAGGACGAGGCGAGCTGGGGTGCTCACCAGTGAGATGACCCCACAGATGCTGGCTGTTGAGGAGAATCCTCAGGTGAACCGCCCACTCCCGAAAGTTCATACCATCAAAACGAACAGTGGGGAGCAGGATTGCAAAAGAACTACCGATGATAGTCATTTTTCTTTCTTTTCTTTCTTTTTCTTTTATTTTCTTTCTTTTTTCCTTTTTTTGGAAACCTGTAAGTTTTGTTTAAAAAACAAATCTCAGCCGAACGGAGCCAAAGCGGCCAAAACAGCCGGTCGAGCGACGACTACAGTGGCGACGGAGTCGGCAGCGACCCCGGGCGATGGCGACTCCGGGCGGTGGTGACCCCGGGCGGCAGCACTGGCGACTCTGGGTGGCGGCGGCCTGGGTGGCGGACGGCTGGAGCTGGAGGCGGCAAAGGCACAATGAGGGAGGTAGTGGAGGCGGCCAAATCGGGTGGCTCGGGCCAGATCCAAGACGACGACGACCGGATCCGGCGGGCAGCGGCCTAGCAGAGGCTGGCTAGAGTGGTGGTGGCGACGGTGGATCCGGACACCGAGGCGGCTGCGATGGGATCCAGCGACGGAGGAAGGAGAAAGAGTTTCGGCGGTGGCGGCTAGCCAGCCAGGAACCCTAACCCTAACCTACTCTGATACCATGTAAAGTTTTGACATTACATTCTCAAGAGAGCCAACAGGCTAATATATATCCATGTACAAAATGAAAATAAACCCCTAAACTATACATATATCTAACAACAATAAGGGCCATCTGATCTTTCCTTATCTCCACGATTGTCTCCGGAGTTGCAGGCTCAACGGCATCACAGATGCCCTAAACTCACATGTAGGCCCTCATTTTAATTGCCCACGCGATGTAGTTGCTCCTGGAAAGCATCGCGCACTGTAGTGATACGCCGCTGCTTTCTCTCACCGGCATGGCCATGCCCGCACCGCTTGACGATGTCGTATCGGTGAGTTCACCGGTCCTCGGCATTATCTTAGGTATGCACTATACATGCTCTGATACCAAGTGTTGGCCCAAAAATGACAAGACACACATGAACACAGTGGACACTCGCCGGAGATGAAGACGAACAAAGAGGAACTAGTTTGTGGTGCTAACCGCTTGCACCGTTTTCGGTTTGCTCTGCTATTCTATTTTTCGGACGCAGTACAGTACTGTTAATAAAATGACTGAACGGAGAAGAAAACACATGCACGCTTCAGATGGCAACAGCCAATCCGACTTCTAAGCAACTAACTCACACACGACTCGGCCATTTTCCCACAACTCGGATCATGGACCAATGTCACCTCCGTGAAAGCATCACGCACAATTTGAACTACCGAACACGTTCTGAACTTCAGTTTGCTTATTGGATTCAGACAAAACACTTAAGCATGACTGACACATACCAAACAAGATTAACTTCAACAAACTGTACTGCAAACAGTAGTTTTGATAGGCGCTGAATGATATATACTAGCTAGTGCTCAAGTGACAAAATAGATCATCACAATTCACAAGCAGGATCAGTAGTAGTTGCTGGTTACAACTGATTGACTCCATACATATTAGCATGCATGCTAAACAAAGAGACATCTTGATTATATATTAGATAGCCATGCGTATTGCATGTGAATACATGCATAGATCAAGAGAGTAGTAGCTAGACTAGTACTGCTCCAATGATCCAATATAATGCACCAATACAATGCACGCATGCAAGCAAAGTACTACGCATGAGTACATGACAGCTCAAGGACCAATTGAAAAAGCTACAAGTGCTTGTCTAAATATCGATCACTACACTTGCAAATTAAACAGCAAGAGAAGAAGACAACAGCTTCGATCGATCGATAGGTAACCCTAAGAAACCAACGGTCCGGATCATGCGCCCCTGAGGGCTGCAGGTGGGTCTATCTCATAAAGGAAGGCGCTGTGCTGCAGGTAAGCGTCCAGCCAGGTAGGTGGTGGCTCCTGTGGACAAGCGTTGACTCCAAGCTGGGGCGGTGGGGCCCCCTTGCCAGCGACGATGGAGGTGAAGGAAGGGAAAGTGAGCATGTTGCTGCTGCTGTAGTTTGGCTCAGCTTGCATGCAAGCTGCAGCTGGGAAGCCATTGCTGGTCTGGTTCTGCAATGGAGACTGCAAGTTTGGGAGGTCATGTTGGAAGGGGACAAGGCTTGTGCAGCTGCTAGGGTTTGGGAAAGGAATAGGAGGGTCTTGGAAGAAGCTGGGGTGGTTCATTGGGAAGTAGTAGGGGCTCTTCACCATCATCATCTTGCTGTACTGGTCTCCTGCCTTGTGGAAGATCCTGCAGATCACCCATTCCTCCTGCATGATTTGATGAACAATATAAGTTCAGCAAATGATAGACCAATCACTTACCAGGGACGCACAACATATGAATTGATATAATATTATTTGGTATGGATCGTAATCTATTAGCTGGTACACAAATGCAGTATACAATTAATATCCTGAACATGTGCAGAGAGCACTTTTTTTTAAAAAAAAAAAACGGCATGCATAAGCATAACATCAGGGGGCACATTGTACAGAACAATGGATTGCGATCTAGCTCGTACAGAAATGCAGTATACAATATTTACTCCTGAACTTCTGCACAGAGCACATTTTTAAAGATATGCATGAACATCAGCAGGGACTAGGGAGCACATTTGTATGTTCATGCTGTGATAGTTTATTTTTTTTAGCACGGGGGGCGATGGAAGATTTGACGATCTGCACGAGGAAGATTGGAGACGAGGTATGTCAATGTTTGGAGATATGCAAAGTACCACCACCCCTGAGGGAACAAAAACAGGTGTATCGATAGCTTGGATCCTGTGTCAGTGCACATAGATTGAGCATAAATAAACTAGTACTCCTCCACTGTAGTACATTATTATGCTTATGCTAGCACCATTGAATGCACAAAAGTATCATATACAGCATAGTATATGCTAGATCAATCTGCATTCATATGTCACCTTATGTATGCATGCCACATTGAATGTGCCATATCTACTACGTACAATACCGACCATGCAACCCGCTCTTAACTCTCAACTGTTGCAGTTCCAATGCACACGAAGCTAAAAGAATCAATCAAATATTCATCGATCGATCGAGCAATGAAGTGCAGTGAAACGCGATCGAGTACAGTAGTACCTTGCAGGAGCGGCGGACGGCGGCGAAGTCGCCGTCGAGGCGGTACTCGTGGAGGACCCATTTGGTCTTCTCGCCGCGGGGGGCGCGGCCCTTGTAGAAGACGAGCGTCTTCTTCATGCCGAGGAGGGCGCCGGTGGCGGCGTTGAGCACCTCGCGGTCCTTGCCGGTGGCCTTCCAGTAGCCGGCGCCGGTGGCGCGGTTCGTGCGCAGCCCCGTAGGGTACTTGCGGTCGCGCAGGCTGAAGAAGTACCACTCCCGCTCCCCCATCCTCGCCGCGTCGGGGAGCTCCCACGGCTCGCACCGGTTGAGGTCCACCTCGGCAATGTCGACGCCGCAGCAGGCGCCGTTGAACACCTTGGAGGCCAGGTAGAAGGTCACCAGCTCTTCATCGGTGGGGTGGAACCGGAACCCGGGGGGCAACACGTTCTCGCCAGCCGCCGCTGCCGCGGCCATCTCCTCGCCGAGCAGGTCCCACAGCGCGTCGCCCATGGCCGCCGGGTGGTGCATGCCAGTCGAGATCTGAGCAGGGTAGGAAAGGAAGAAAGAGTTGTGCAAGAACCCTAGCCTAGCTTCCCTCTCTCTACAAGCTAGATGGAACAAGCTGTTGCACACTGAGCAGCTTGCTAGTACAGTGTTGTTCTTGGCTATGGTGTGGTGCGTGGGGGAAGAGGCCCATGAAGCTCTATATAGTGGAGCACTGAAACCGTACAAAGCCTATGGTACTGTGTTTAGGGGCGTTCCGAATAGCGATAACTTTTAATTTTTGTTGAAATTTTACTGTATTTAACTGATTTTTTACTGTACCTGAGTTGACATATTAGGCATAATTAAATTTTAAAAAATATAAAAATAAAAACGACACGCTAATCTAGAGCGAATAATGCAAATTAATACGAGAAAAAAATAAAACGCAAAAATACCAAAAAAACAAAAAAAATCACTACATAACAAAAAAAATACTACAATACTAAAATCGTTGCTACAGTAATTTGGTCGCTAGAAGCCAACGCCAGAAGCCATACTGAGCAGGGCCTTAGGCCAAGCCCCTACTCTCTATAGCTGTTCTTTTGGACTGCGGATTATAAATTTTGGTTTTAATATAAGTATTTATACGAACGAATTAAAAACCAATAAACCATTTTTAAAAATCTATCCCTGATAAAACCACTTCAAAATCATCTTATTTGTTTATTTGAGAAAAAACATAAATCATAAATTAAAAAAACAGTCCTATATATATGCATCTCTCTCTACACCTGTATATTAGTATCAGTTTAGCTCTACTGTATGTCTCTCTAGAAAAGGGAGGAAATGGCAAGAGCAGGGATGGTGAGATTAAAGGATGGTGAAGGGCAAGCTGGCACCTGCACCTGGAAATGGGCCCAAAGAGGAAACTTGACGGAGCTCAAGGAAGCTTGCGTTGCAAATATGTGTACTAGGCTACCGAAGCCACAGCTAGAGGCAGCAGACAGACGTGCATACACCAACGTACATTACTGTTGATGCAGTGCAAATTTATTACACCGAAAGGAAATTAAAATGTAAATATATGAATCTGCAACATATAATAAACATACACACGTAGATAGAGATGTTTGTCCGGTGAAAGCTGCTGATGAGCCAAGCACTCAAGTTACAAACTGCTGCCACTGTTGCTGCGTACTTATTTCAGGGTACTATGTACTGCTCGTCAAGATACTATGCTGCATGTGCATACACAGATCGACAAGATTTTGGAACCGAAGAAAAAATGTTCAAACGTCGGTTCTGCGTGCTTTTGACAGTTCATGTGCATGTGTACGACGTGCACTTCAATGTTTTTATATAAATTATTAATGTAAACATAGCAAGTTAAGAACTGGTACTCGTAAATAAAAACTACTCGCGAAGTACTAGTTGCAAGTTTGCAAGGCCTCACTACCAGCTAGTTAATTTAGCACTTCTTTTGTTCGTACATGACGACGTGTTTGACGGCGTCGATATGCGCTTGTAAATTACAGACTTTCAAAAGGATATTCACGTGTTAAAATTGTCCTATCCTGATCTAGTTGTGAGAAAAGCCGGCAGCGTGGTGCCTAGCAGGCGAGCACAGCTAATGTACGTGGTAATCAGGCCTAGCTGGCAATAGAAAAGAGCTAGCTAGCACATGAACATCTTACATCAAGCTAGCGTACGAATGATAGGTTATGACAGGAACAATATTAGCAATCCAAATACACTGCTATATGTTCCGTATTCTATCCAAATATGTGTATCCAGCTCCTCTTTTGTGTACTTGCATGCAAGTACTACAACTCTTTGGCCCTGTTTCTTTCTGTTTTTCTACTGTTTTTAATTTTTAACTTCTTTCGGCAGTCACTATTTATTAAGGTAATACTTAGTTTAACGTTGACTTATGATTTTTTTTACTGTAGCTGGCTTATTTTTTTACTGTAACTAAGTTGTCTTATTTAGCATAATTAAATTTTAAAAAAAAAAGTTACCTCATCACGGACAATGCAAATGAATATGGGAAAAAAGAAACGATAAAAATCCCAAAAAATCTATAAAAAATACTAGAAAAAGACGAAATTACTAAATAGTGAAAAAAAACAGAAACTAAAAGCAGAAGCTAACTTTAAACCAACGTGAGCACCCCCTAAACTAATAAACCACAATCAAAACCATACGCCGCCACCCAAATGAGAAGGTCCTTAAGAAATGTCAATCCTAGAATAGAGTTTTTTCTTTCAGACATGAACCCTCCTCTACTAGAAAGATAGGACTCTCTCTATTTAGGGGGGTTAATTTTAGCGATGGTTTCTGACTTTTAGCAGAAATTTTTACTGTAGCTGATTTGGCTTTTTGGGTATAATTAAATTTAAAAAAAATAAAAAAAATAGAAAAAAATATGTTAGCCCATTACAGACAATGCAAAGGAACATGGGGAAAAAGAAAAATGCAAAAAGCCCAAAAAAATCTAAAAAATATTTAGAAAAAGATGAATTACTGAATAGTGAAAAAAAACTGAAACGATTAATCACTCCCCTAGCTTGGTAGGTGATTATCGTACACAGTACATGCATGAAAGGAGTTTAGATTCGTAAAAATGAACATTGAGAGGCTAAATTTAAAAAATAGTTAGAGTGATATTTGTACAAGGTTGTTAGTATCGTGATACATATTATTATATCATACGATTCTACCTGAGGTAGATGACATGGATCGCAAGATAGATCGAAATCAGGTAGTATTACGGTGGGATCGTGCTTCAACCGTAGGATCGGATAGGATTGGATAGGATCACAGTAAGATCATGATACTGACAACAAACTATATTAGTATATAAAATTTGATATTACCTATTGCTAGTTTAAGTTACTAATTTAACTTGTTTTGTTTTTATTGTTTACATGTTGTTCTAAGGTAAAAAAAATATTATCTTTGATATATTATATTTTTAGATCATTAGTTTATTAAAAACAATTACATAAGTTTTAAAGATCAACCTTAATTCAATATATCATAAATAAGTGTACTTAAATTATAAAATTAAATTTAAAAAATCTATTGTAGACTTGCATATTTAGAAATATAGTTTAATTTTTATATAATATATATAATTTTAAAATTTTAATAGAATCATAATTGTACAATTCGATTTTGAAAGACAAAAAATAATTATCGTGATTCTAATGACCTTGCAGTTGTGTGCTGCTTCGCACACATGGAGAGGGACAGAGGGTGTGTGTTTGTCTTTGTGTATTTGTCTGGTTGTGCATTTATTTTGGACCACCAGAAGAAGGTAGCAGGGCCTGCATGCATCGGGGTTTGGGAGGGCGGTGGAATGGAGTTTGCACGCGCAGGGTAGTAAATTTCCCCAATTGCCGTACATCAACTCCTGAACCCCACCCCAGTACTTTCATCACTTTCATCAGCTACCTTAATTTGCCACAATTACCCTTACGACTAGTCAGCTTCAAACGACTTCGATTTCTAATTTTTTTTAAGTTCCAATTTATTTAAATTAGAAACTACTTCTAATAAACTGCTCATTTAAACTTAAAAAATCAGCTTATAGCTGAATTTATACTATAGTTAGTTTATTTTACACTATAGGTGATGGTGATTTATTTAACATAATTAAATTTCAAATGATTAAAAATAAAAAAATAAGTTAGTCCATCACAGACAATGTAAGAAAAAAAGCTTAAAAAACTAAAAAGCCAGAAGAGGATGAAATTTATAAATAGTAAAATATAAATCAGAAATCAGAAACTTCAACCGAAATGAGCGGGACCCAAGTGTCGACTTCTTTTTTTTCTTTTTTGCTTTTGCTTTTCCCCATTTTTCCTTTATATCTGTGAAGATAATGGTGTTTTCAATTTTTTATTTTTAATTAAATAACTTAGAAAAAATTAACAGATGAATAGCGTAATTTTAGCTAAAAGTCAACAGGTACAGTCGGAGGCCATGAGGTTAAGCTCTTTGAAGCGGCTCCTTATTTTTTCAAAGAAATTGCCCTCCCAACTCGGTAGCTAGATAGATCAATCAGTATATAACTTAATTCGATTTTGATCTAATTTACGTGGATCTTATTTCCCTTCTTCCTGAGCTGAGCACCAGTTTGAAATGCGTCCAAATGACACCTTACAGGGGTTATCTTACACGGGATTATTTCCTCCCAACTCTACCGTGTGGATTTCGCGCAATCTCAACCCTACGTGAATCTCGAGTTGATGTTTACTAATCTAGTTCCATGTACTAACTAACTGATCTACTTTGTTTAGGATTATTTAACACGTCAATCTGATGTCCAAGTTGGCATGGTTTACATCATGCTTAATTACATCGATCGAGTTTTATACCATGCTTCAAATGGATTAAAATCTAGATGCCCGGTTTTGAAAGAGAGAGAATTGCACTCTTACATAACGGTAAGTAGGAGCAGGGACGGACCCGCCCTTCGGGCATGCTCGAGCGGCCGCCTGAGCTCTGTCGCCGACGGACCCCCTCCTCCAGAGTCAGCGTCACCAGGGGCGAAGCCAAGGGCTCGAGCCTACCCTGCCCCGATCGCAGGGAACCCCCCCCGGCCGCACACGGCACACCCCGGCCCACTGTCCTCAGAAGCCCAACGAAGCTATCAGACAGTCCACTAAGACATCATCTCACATACCATTGCTATACCAAATTCGGATACCAAAAATTGGATGTTTACGGCAGTGACCGACTGCAGTGTGGGGACCGGCGAGTAGATCCGGCCATTCGGCGGGGTAGGGGAGCCAGCTGGGGCATGGGGGCGGCGAGGGCGGTGCCGCGGGCCATCGGCGAGCAGATCCGGTCATCCGACGGGCAGGGGAGCCGGCCAAGCCGTGAGGGCGGCGAGGGCAGCGCCGCGGGTCGTCGGCGGTAGATCCGGCCACCCGGTGGGGCGCGCCGCCGAGGCACGGGGCGCGAGGCGAGGAGCAGAGGCGAGCCGCCGGCCGCCGCCGTGGTGCGCGCGCGCGAGGCCGAGGAGCAGAGGCGAGGAGCCGCCGAGGCGCGAGGGCGGCGAGCAGCGAGCGCAGCGCCGTGGGGGGTTGAGCGAGCGCGGCTTGACTGCCTGCAGAGTATTATCGGCCGGGCGGCTAGCATTGTCGGCCGGGAGGACAGAAATAGGAGCGACGGGTGATGAATCTTATAATTACTAGATATTATGTAATGTTTATTAGTCTGTTAGTGATGAATCTTATAATTTATTTGTAGATTTGTAAATAGTATGCTTCTGATTAAAATTTGCATGGAAGTGCCCAAATTTTTAATGTGTTGTTGTTGATTTCTCTGAATTTTCCAGAATGTCTTGCATATCGCATATTCCATCCTGTAGACAGTTGTTGAAGAAAACTTATCAGTTCTTTTAACTGCAGATGGGCACAATGAGACAGAGTTTTGGATGTCATGGTTGCTAGATTTGGCAGGGCATTCTATAATTCCTATTTTCAGGTATTCACTTTGTCATTTTTGTTCCAAATTCTTTGAGCACCAGCACATGCAGATGAAGAGTACAACGGTTTTCATTCCTTGAAAGGATGAAACCATCTACCGAGTGAGTTACTTGTTTTGGAATTTTTTTTAAACATTGTTACATTTTGTTTGCCTATGAAGCTGAACCCTTGATTGAGAGTTTGAGACGTGAGGCTGGTTGCGAGTAATACTGTTTTGGGTAGTATTGTTTGGTAACTTTGGTTCACGCTTGCGAGTTCGCTTGAGCTATATTTTAGTCCTGGGTCCGCCACTGAGTAGGAGGAGCCACTGCTGCTAGCTTTACGTTAAAAATTTGGCATCCCCGAGGAGGAAGAAGTGAGTAGCAGAGTCCGATGTGATGGGTTCTTTTAATTTATACTCTAAAGTAATTAATTTTTAAATAGTATATTTTGAAGTATAATTTGTAAGTTAATTATAATAGATACTATATTAATTTATCTATATCATACAAAATTACACATAGATATCTCTCTTCGTATTCTCTATTATAAACAATTAGAATTTAAAATTTTAAGTTAAAAATTATAGCTATAATTTAAAAGAATCCACCTGATTTATCAATTAGTATAAAATTAATTCGATTTTGATCTAATTTACGTGGATCTTATTTCCCTTCTGCCTGAGCTGAGCACCAGTTTGAAATGCGTCCAAATGACACCTTACAGGGGTAATCTTACACGGGATTATTTCCTCCCAACTCTACCGTGTGGATTTCTCACAATCTCAACCCTATGTGAATCTCAAATTGATGCTTACTAATCTAGTTCCATGTACCAACTAACTGATCTACTTTGTTTAGGATTATTTAACACGTCAATCTGATGTCTAAGTTGGCATGGTTTACATCATGCTTAATTACATCGATCGAGTTTTATACCATGCTTCAATTGGATTAAAATTTGGATGCCCGATTTTGAAAGAGAGAGAGAGAATTGCACTCTTACATAACGGTAAGTAGGAGGAGCCATTGCTGCTAGCGTTACGTTAAAAGTTTGGCATCCCCGAGGAGGAAGTGAGCAGCAGAGTCCGATGTGATGGCTTCTTCTAATTTATACTTTACGGTTTATGCTAAAGTAATTAATTTTTAAATAATATATTTTAAAGTATAATTTATAAATTAATTATAATAGTACTATATTGAATTCATCTATATCAGATAAAATTACACATATGTATCTCTCTTTGTATTCTCTATTATAAACAACTAGAATTTAAAATTTTAAGTTCAAAATTATAGCTATAATTCAAAAGAGCCACCTTATTTTTCAATTCGTTGGCTCCATTCAGGGCTAGTGATTGACTAAGGGGGTAATCGTTTTAGCGATGGTTTTTGGCTGAAATTTCACTGTAGCTGGCTTTTTTTTTACTGTAGCTGATTTGGCTTTTTGGGCATAATTAAATTTTAAAAAATGTAAAAATAGAAAAAAATTGTTAGCCCATCACAGACAATGCAAAGGTACATGGGAAAAAAAGAAAAATGCAAAAAAAACCTAAAAAATCTAAAAAAAATTTAGAAAAAGATGAATTACTGAATAGTGAAAAAAAATTGAAGCTAGAAGCTGAAGCTGAAAAAAAAGCTGAAACGAGTGGGACCTAAATCCGATAAAGTAACAAAGGGAATGCACGCACGGGCTAGGGCTAGGTGAAAAAACAATTGAGGTAGTGCTCCTAGGAGTAATTAAGGTCCTGTTCTTTACGGCTTCTAAAAGCCGCTTTTGACTTTTGCTACAGCAACTAACTTTTAAACGAAGTATTTTTTTAAGATAAGGTCTACAAGTTAATTGTAGTACACATTAAAAAATAAATATCTGTATCATCAAAAATCACAAGTGAGTATCTCTCTTTCCACAATCTCTGTCGCAAACAGCCAAAAAGCCATCAGTCGCAGCCAAAAGCCATCAGTCACAGCCGGAAAAAACAGGCCCTAAATCCGATAAGGTAACAAAGGGAATGCACGCACGGGCTAGGGCTAGGTGAAAAAACAATTGAGGTAGTGCTCCTAGGAGTAATTGCTTAGTGTGTCCCAATCATTGCCAAATATGATCATAAATTCATGAGCTAAGCTATAGCTAGCTAGCTGGAGTAAATTTAAGATGCAACATGCAGGCTAGTAGAATCTCAGTGCCGTGGTTAGTTTGCCAAAAGGCAAGAGGAGTTGTGACTCAGTTGCTATCTAATGCACAATAGTACTAGTAAGTACTAACCCGACCCTTAAAGATAATCCAGGATTAGTTCACTGTACATGTAATTAATGGAAAAATATGTCATGACGATGATGGACTCTGTAGACAGTAGTACGTGAAGAAACCCATGGGACAGATGGATGAGGAAGGGTAGTAGTAGTGGGAGGAGACAGAGCGTGCAGTAAAAATCTGGCGCGCACTGTTGCTGTTGGACCTGACCCTGGCCGGGATGGAGGAGGCGGAGTGCCGCGCGCGCGAGGGGAGACATGTGAGCGAGCGAGCTGATCGAGCTTGAGCAAGAGCTAGTTTGTTGGGTGCAGCCTTAATTATTGCACCGCGGTACCGCAGCAGCCAAACTGCCAAACCCAAAGCCTGCCATGCCAGCCGGCCTCCCTCTCGCCCTTTCTCCTCCTCCTCCTCCTCAGAGAGAGAGAGAGAGAGAGAGGGAGATTACAGTTGCAGTTGCAGTGCAGGGGCACGGCCACGTGCGAGAGCGGCGGACGGAGGTGACGACTCGGGCCGGAGCGCTCGTGCACACGCGATCGTCCAATCTACTCTATTGGAGTAACTAGCTGCTTTCTTCTCACTGTTGGGAGTTAGATATATTACACTAACATAAATTAAAAATTTTTATTATATAAATCAGAAAACTATGTAAATATAAAATCATATATCATTATCACTATATACACAATGCAACAAAACTAAAGTTGAAATAGCCGATTTAATGAAGAGCGTGTTGGTATAGTGGAAACAGCCAATCATTCTCTGGCCAATCGTCTTCTCCTCGTGATCGTCTCGATTAACGTCGCAGTCATAACAATACCTCTACCGAGATCCATACGTCCAAGGAGGAAATACTGTGCATTGGTGTGCTAACACCAGCGTGCACGATAGAGATTATGAGAGATGGCGGTTAGGATTTTGATAGATGTGTTTCGGGATATCTCTCTCAACCCCTGCACCTCTCCTTATATAGCATTCAATCGAATATTTATCCAATATAAGTAGAGATCAAATTCCACTTGAAAACTATCATCCGAATCCTTATCATTTTAGCCCATTAAGTGTGTGGCTCTATAAATTTATGTATATTTGGCCATAGACCAAAAACTCCTTTTCAGTTTATAAGTCGGTAGCGGTCCCTAGCAGGATATAACGGCCCTCAAATATAAATAAAGATCATATCGAACGAACCTATATAGTGCTTATGTTTCGATACCTTTGCCTTATGATACCTGATCGAACTCAAGGCAAGAAGTGTGCTATCCTATGATAACTCGATCTTTCACTCGAATCTGCAGTGGATTACTCAGTTGTGATTGGCTTTTCAACCACATTCATGACCATGTATTTTCTTAATCTAACTAAATCGAGGAGTCTAGAGATATCTATCCTATTATATAGGAGGGGCAAATTTCATCTTAATTGCTCATATTCCTTCGCAAGTTTCATAATAAACCCGAAAGCTAACTTTATGACTACTCAGACATGGAGTAATGTTTAGTAACCCCTAAGTAAGTTATTACAGATACAGAAAATAATGACGATATCAAGTCTAAGGATCTTATATACACTATATATGAGACCAACTTATGACACTTAACAATATAATAATTTCTGCAGTGTCTCATGCTGGATCAACCCAACATCATATTTTCTAATATGTATCCACATTATTGATTTATTATTTTATATCCATGATCTATGAAACATGATCATCAATCAATATATGTGCTAATTTGTAAATCATAATTGCTCTACGTAATGATATAAGATCAAAGATAATTTAAAATAACATTAAAACATAAATAAGGAATTTTACGAACAAGTCATATATTTGTTGATTAATATAAAAAATATTTATTTAAAAAATAAAATAATATATTATTTAAAATATCTTAAATATAAAAATAATACAAACATCTCTATTATTATGTCTAAAGTATGTTACTAACACTCACTGCCCATGCTGCCTTGCATGTACACTTGTGTTTGTGCGTCCACACCGCTCCCAGCAAGTACGCTCCAGCGACAACGACGCCTCTCTCTTTCTCTCTCTCTAGGAGCAGCTAGCCCTCGAACAGGGCCGGCTAGCTAGTTAGCTAGGGGACGGCAAGCAAAATATTTGTACTACTCCATTATACTATGGACCTATTTGGTATGACTGTAGCTTCTAGTTTTTAGTTGAAAAATTTGAATTTTAACTATTTGTAATAAAGATTACGAACAGAGAGATAATTGCTTGCGATTTTGGATTGTACAGATGTTGGGCTTTTAATGTGTACTACAATTAATTTATAGACTCTATCTTAAAAAAAATACCCGTTTAAAAATTAGATACTGTAGCAAAAGCCAAAAGCCACTTTTAGAAGCCGAAAAGAACAGACCTATGTCTTGTTTGCCAACCTTTAGCTGTTCTTTGTTCGTCTTACGCCTGGCGACGGCCGCCCGACGCAGGTTAAGGTTGTGTTCATTTTATTTTAAAGTTAGTTTTTATTTTTAGCTTCTATTTTTTTAATTATTCAGTAATTTCTTTTTTTCTATTTTTAGATGTTTTAGGCTTTTTTGTCTTTTCTTTTTTCTCCCTATTCCTTTGCATTATTCATGAGGGGTTAATATGTTTTTTCTATTTTTTAATTTAATAAATTTAATTATACTAAATAAGTCAACTTAGCTACAGTAAAAAAATTAATTATGTTAAAAAAAATTATAAATCAATACTATTGTAAATGTCCTCTGAAAAGGTCACCACCAATGCCAGCCTTCGCTTCCCTACAGCCTTTTCTAATAAAAAAGAAACGAACTCTGACACTAGTGACAAGTAATTTTGCAACTAGAGATCGTGACTTCGTGAGCATACATGGAATATTAAAATGCACTGCGTGCCTCTGGGAAGCAAGCAACATGGACGGTGGTCGATGCTGCACTACTACCCACTCCCGCGTAAGCAAGATTTTACCTAGCTCGTGCATGAAATTGCGAGCTGTTCGCACAAGGGGATCCAGAGGAGGACGAACAATTTAATGCGCGAGAGACGAAGAATGGAGACTGCCAGGTGCAGCTCCTGTGACCTTTCGCATTTAAGGCATGCAAGTTTTGGAATCGGCGCGGCTGCACGGTGTGACCTGATGCGCATGTCCGGCCGTCCAGGTCCAGGTAGGAATAGGATAGGGAACTGCCTGCCTATGTCAGGGACCGGAGGTTTCTGCTTGCATGCATGCAACAGGTAAAACATGCATTCAAGCTCTAAAATTCTATACTTTTTATCTTTTAGTTTTGTAGTAGTACTAATTGTCATTTGCTCTGCCACTGTACAACCTTGACTTCTGGGACAGGTGTTGATTGCTGCTGGTTGGTTGCATCTCAAATTCTGAATGAAACCAATTGGTTAGGGTCAGAATGCAGCTGCTAATTGTGAGAATTCCCCCTCTTCCTGCCTTATTAGCTTCAAGAATCACATACCGTTTCATCGATCAGATATTGCCATTTCTCAACCTTTGTTCTTCTTTGCCAAATGGGTTATTTAGTAAACTACCTACCTCGAGATGATCTATGGGCTTCAAATCTTCAATCCGCAAAGGCAGGTTGTAGTGGGCTTGCATAGTGAAGGTGAGGTCCAAATGCTAACGGTCCAAGCATTCTACTTCACCAAGGAGATGAACTGAAGCCAGGACTGTAGACAGAGAAACCATAAGGCCATGAGGCCCATTTATCCACATCAGAGTGGGCTGTGGCGCTTGCGGGACTTGCTGACCGGCCCAAAGCTAAACATGTCTGTCATTCTGGTGTCATTTCACTTCCAATCCAGTTCTAAACAACGATAACTTCTTATCCAAGGTTATTTAGAATACATTAGCTTTTTAATATAATTTTTTTATTGTCTGTGAAGATATCGCAGTATTTTTTATTTTTTCTTTATTTTTATTTAATTAAACAACTCAGAAAAAAAGCTAACGGGCTACTGTAGTGTAGTTTTAGCAAAAAGCCATAATACCTTAGAACATGGTTTAAACTCTCTCTTTTTGAAGAACGACTAAGCTGATTTTTATGAGATGTACCTTACGCATATGACCTGTTTAGAGCCGTTGGATGAGTCCATTTTCAAGGATCAGACGTCTCCGAACGGGGTCTTTACACAAGGTTTTTTTTTGCCTTTTGTTTTGAAAAAAAAAAGAATGACCCTCCTCACGGACGTCAACGTGCCAGTGCTCTGCCTGCACCTTGGGTGGAGTACAGAGTAGAGCGCCACTGACACGGCCCGTGTCCTCGGCCTGGATGCAGCAACCGCCACATGCGGCCATGCGCATGTCACGTTGTAGCTCAGCCTCAGCTCAGCTCAAGATCTCATCCCATCCCCATGGCCGATCGAGAAATCACGTGTTCTTTTTTGTTTCTAAAAACGGTTTTTAAATTTTACTATAGTATCTAACTTCTAAATAAAGCATTTTTTCAAGATGAAATTTATAAATAATTATAGTATACATTAAAAATCTAATATCTATACCATCTAAAATCGTAAGCGATTATCTCTCTCCATAATCTCTATCGTAAACAACTAAAATTCAAAAATTTCAGTCAAATACCATAAATCACAGCAATATCATATATAATAGTGGTTATTCCTTGAGCTCGTTCAGTTTAGGTTGAAAAATAATAGTTTATAGTTTAATTTATATGATAGTATTTTGTACTATAGATGGTAATAACTTATTTAGCATAATTAAATTTAAAAAAATTAAAAATATATTAATCTATTATATATAATATAAATGAATATGAGAAAAAAATAAAACAGAAACTCAAATTGAAATGCGTGGGACCCAAATATAACCCTCGACCGGCGTGATTTCCCGTTCTAGCCTCCTCGCGCGCTCGGAGTCCGCATGAGGCACATGGCGCGCTCCGGGAGCGCGTGAGGCCGGGCTGACGCGCTCGCACGGCGCGGGGGGCAGCTGGCGCGCCCGGCGTGATGGCCCCTCGCGCGCCCCCGCACCGCGCCTGGAGGCAACACGCATGCAGCCGCTCCTCCCGGCCGCGCAAGGGCGCACGCCTCGTCCACGCGGCGCGCTGGCGTACCAGCTGGGAGTTGTGGATGCATGTGTTGATTGTTTAACGGATATATACGCTTGATTTCTTTCGTTAGCTAATGAGGCATTGCATGTGCATGGTTTAGTTGTTCCAATTCTATTCAGATTTTATATATAAAAATGATATTAGTGTATTTATTATCAAAATACTTTCGGGTCATCATATATTTTAATTGTTTTCTCGCTTACATAACTAGAAAAGGTAATACATATACCACGGACTATGTTGACGTCGAAAACAAACAACCAGTAGAATAGAGAGCAGTTGCGGTACTACATGTGCTTCTACTTCGTCACATGTATCAACTCCACGGACATACTATGGGCCTGTTCTTTCTAGCTACGGCTGATGGCTTTTTGGCTGTTTGCGACAGAGATTGTAGAAAGAGAGATACTCGCTTGCAATTTTTGATGATACAGATATTAGTTTTTTAACGTGTACTACAATTAACTTATAGACCCCGTCTTAAAAAAATACTCCGTTTAAAAGTCAGTTCTGTAGTAAAAGTTAAAAGCGACTTTTAGAAGCCGCAAAGAACAGGGCCTATGAATCACCTCCTGTATGTAGTTTGGCAGATTCCTGTCAATGCTATGTCTGATGATCCAGTCTCTTGTGGAAGAGAATGCTCATATACATAACTGAAGCAACAATGTTAATTGTAGCAATCGACTAGTGCTATAATTAATCCAGACCTATGCTATCGTGATTGATCTGGAACTACTCGCTTACCGGCACGAGACCAAATTGAAGAACACATACACCAATCGACATTTTTGTTGATAAATAAATATTACCTTGCAGATCGAGAACACCTTTTAGCTGCATTTTTCCATCCGCGAAAGTCAACGAAAGGAGCAAAAAAAAAAAAAAAAAACAAGAACCATTGGTATTGCTGGACAATCGATCGAGCAAAGCCGTAATAAGGAGATAGAAGAGAATTTTCTTCTCCTCTACTGATTGATCATCGTTGACACGTGCCGGAAAAATACTACTACTATTTTCGCATTTGGCGCAAAACTTCAAACCAACCCTTATCGCACGGTCGCCGGTTTTTCAATCCCTCATGAGGTCTAAAATTTTTTTGCCCGTTTTACATGTTCTAAACTTGTAATTGGTTCTACTCGATTGAAATTTCGACAAAGTCTTCCATTAAGGCAGAGCTAGCAAGAACCTTCTTTGGATCAACTGATTATTGCAAATCCAATGAGTCAAACCAAAACAAAAATGGCGCGCCAGCCCGGCCTCACGCGCTACCGGAGCGCGCCATGTGCCTCGCGCGCGAGGGGGCCAGAACGAGAAATCACGCCGGACGGAGGCTACATTTGGTTAACGGGGCGCCAGCGGGCTATATTGGCCGTGATTGAGAATCCAAGGAAGAAGAAGACACCTACCTCCACAGTTGGGCGCCCAGTTGCTATCCCTCGACCTCTCTCTTTCTCTCTCTGGACTTTACAAATCAATTCGTACGAACCGAAACAGCTCGAGTAGGAGGAGGAGACTTTGGGCGATGAGCAGTAGCCAGTAGCTCAGCTGTTGCTCCCATGTCACCACAGCTGGAAAAGAAAGGGACCCTGAACCCGAAGCAGAAGCAGATCTGAATCTGAATCTGACCAGAAGGAGAGAGAAAAAATCAATCCTCCCTGCTTCGTTCGTCTGAATGTCGATTCACAAATGTTGCAGTGGCAACTGATTTGCGTTGCGAGGCGTTACAGAACATTTACATTTGCCGGCCACGGTCGATCCATGGACTCAGTTACAAGAATGAATCCAAGAAGAGAAACAAAAACGCAGAAAGAAAGAAAGAATATTACAGCTTTAACTCCATTGATCCGATCTCGAAGGAGCAGCATTGCTTTGATCACCATTTGCTCCCAGATCGATCGATGCGATCACACACGGTACCATACTATATATCTTACAGCCAATTAATTCGGTTTATTGCAGCGCGAGTATAAGAAACAACTTTATATGCAATGCCGTATCGATCGACCAAGCTATACCCTTCCATTTCCAATAATGGCGAGCGAATGCATGCACACGTAGGCATGCGAGATTCGGCATCTCGCTCGCAGCGCTCATGGCTCTCGAGCGTCGCCATTGTCGAAGTTCTGGGCGTAGCTGACAGAGTCGTACCTGAAGTCCTGCGCGGAGAGCGGGAGGCCGTCGCGGCCGAGGAGGCGGCGCATCTCGGCGCGGACCTTGTAGAAGACGTGCCTCCACGTGCCGCGGCAGTGGCAGCCGAGCGCCGCGGCCTCGTCGTCGTTCATCTCGAGGTCGCGCGCGAAGGCGGGCTTCCGCGCCATCACCCACCCGACGCCCCACTCCCACCACCGCCGCACCGCGCCCGCCGCCGCCAGTGCCTTGACCGACGGCATCGACCGCGCGCGCCGGAACGCTGCCGCCGCGGCGCCCGCCGACGACAGCGGCTGGATGCGCACCGAGAAGGACGACATGCGCCGGCGCAGCCCGATGAGGTGGTCCCCCGCGCCCTTGCCTGCGCCGGCCCCGGCGTTTGTCACCGGCAGATCGTCCCGCGACGCTCTCCGCCGCGGTTTGATCGTCTCCAGGATCGCGTCGGTCGCCATTGCTCAAGATCCGGGATCGTGCAGGCGAGCGAGCGAGGGGGATCTCAGAGTTTGATGAGTTGTGGGGTTTCTTGTTTGGAGCTGGGTTGGTAGGAGGAGGGTTAATTCATCACAGCCGGGAATATTTGTGCATGGAATGGTGGACCAGCAGGCTGCTCGGCGCCTACTGCCTGTCACAACTCACACCAAACTGGGTATACGTACATAGTGTAGTACTACACCTATATATACTTCCCCGTATTAATATCGTTGCTAGTACTGTCTACTACCTAGTAAGGCCTGTTTAGCCAGGATTAAGCTAACACTTCCATGGAATAAGTTAGTATAAATAAGCATATGTAACATGTAAGGCTTTTTTTGTTAGGTTCAGGCTTAACACTGGCTGCCAAAAATAACTATATCATAGTATCTAAGTGAAGAAGTTTAACACTGGCTGCCAGCAGCCTTCTCGGCACTGAAAAACCGGAAAAATATTCAGCTTTGCCGTGTTGTACCGAAGCGTTATTGGTCAGATGCGGCACGTGTGAACTGTTCGTGCTAGCTAATTGAGTTCTACTTTACGAATTGTCTTGCTGGTTAGGCCGGGTCTAAAGCAAATATTAGAAAACCAACAAAAAAAAAATCCAACCTATGCAAGATTAACCGTGCTTAACGGGAGGAAAGAGAAGAGAAGTGCAACGTTGGTTATGAATCAATTCCTTAAAGTAAATATGTGAATCAATTCAAGCAAGGTCTCCCGTGCGGAGATTTTGCAAGTGGAACGGACGGCTGGGCTTTTGTTGCAGAAGATGGGGAGAGATGGTGTTGGCTTCACGAGTCGTTGGAACCCACGAGCCAGACACGACTGCGGCCAGAGGTGTCGGTTGCAAGGTCCGCTCCTCTGAAATATCTTTAATTCTATGACGTTTTCTTCCTTCTTCTCTTAAATTAAGACCCTCGTCTCGCGCACCGACACTGCGGCCGTTCTGCTCGCGTCAACCCCGAAATCGAAAAACACATGGCATAAAGAGAAGACATATTGTATTGTAGCCGCTATGCTAGACCGACACAAGAGACGCTGAGGAAAGAGCAGTTTAGTTATATAGATGCCCTCTGATCGTTCAGCCAAATATTTTTGCGAAACACATCATTCAGCCAAATAAAAACGGCAAATACCAGAGAGGACCCCAACTGGAACTTGAAATGAAGAACACACGAATCAAACCCGGCGAGGAGTATCATGTTGTAGGAATAGAAAGCGCAGGAATAGTCAATTTGAAGAAATTTCGCATAAAAATATATATTAGAACAGAGAGAGATATTCGATCTCATTCTTTTCGATTTACTTATAACTTTTCTCAAACAAATAAACGGACAAAATTTCTATGTAGTCTTTCCGAAGTAACTCATCAGGATAAACCTTTTAAAGTAACTTATTGGCAATCCATTCCTTTGCACTTAAGTACTGGTGCTATTACAAAAACCATCAGCGGCAGATCGGACGATTGGACCTGGACCATGCCAGTCGGCAACCTTCACGGCGCCACCCAGTTCTCCTGATAGCCCAGCTGGGTGGATGCGTGGACGGACCACGCAACTTTTCGGAAAGGAGCAACAGTCACGGGCCATGGCCTTCCTTGCTGATGGGCTGCTGCCCACACCCTACCCTCCCTCTCCTTCATCCTTCAAGATTAGACGCTCCATATTTCCTCTCAAAAAAAAAAGCTCCTTATTTTGTCTAAAGAAAGTATTACATGCTCCGCATGCACTGCTGGCACTGGCACGCACGTCGGTCTGACGTCTCTCTCAGAGTAGACTAATCACCATGGACTACTTGCAGACTTGGAGAAAAATGGTCACAATAATCCTACTAGTCCAGATTCGAGTCATGCATGTATGGAACATTAGACACTGCGAGAATTGAGAAATGTTGTATCCATTATCGATTAGTCGAGCTCGAAATGGAATTACCACTGGCCGGCGCTGGCGGGATGGTGGTGGCGGCGGCGTGGTGGGTGAACCTGCAGGCGAAGGACCCCGTGCTCCAGAACACTCCCTCCTCCGCCTTCCACACCCCGTCGTCGAAGTTGCGCGCATAGCTCGCCGAGTCGTACCCCGCCCCGGCCGCCGCCGAGCTCCTCCTCGGCGGCGGCGCAGCCGCGGCCACCGCGGCGCCCCTCCCGCACAGCCCCGCCCACGTCAGCCTCCTCGCGCCGGCGCCGCCGCACCGCGCGGCCCAGCTCCTCCTCACCGCGTACAGCCGCACCGCCGCCCGCCGCAACACCACCCACGCCCTCGCCCGCACTCCTCCGCCGCCCCCTCCCTCTCCCTGCCGGCTCGCCGACGGCAGCCTCCGGTACGTTACTCCCATCACGGCGAGCCCGCGACGTCTCAAGACTCGCGCGTGCTGTTGTTTTGTACAGCTCGTAACGGCCTCTCCACTCTTGTTTGTCTGTGCGCGCCCAGGGGCAATTTGGGGATTTCGGGTAGATCCGTGGCTGGATAGATCGCAGTATCGCACCGCGCGACATTTTGGGCCGGGTGGGTGAAAGGTGGGCTCCCAGTTGCAGAGCTCTTCCCCGCTGTCCAGCTGCGCGTCGGGGCCCACCCGCCACAACCTTTTGTCTCTGCTTCCCCCAAGCTGTACGATTGCATCCGCTGGATTTTGGAATGCAGAGCTGCTTCGCTCGCGAGCCCGCTTCCCATTCTGTCTCTAGGCATTGTTTATTTAGGTTTAGGTTTTTTAGATTTTAGTTTAAAATTAGCTTTTTGACTTAAATAGCTTATAAGCATTATGTTTTTCAGCTAAGCCAATGTGTTTGGTAACTGTAACGCCCCCGTCTCCAGGGCGCGTACGGACACGACTTTCCGTACAGCTCACGCATAGTTAAGTACGGAACGTCGCGCAAAAGTGAACCATCGCATGCTTACAACAAAAGTCCAGCATATATTACAGGATAGGGGTTGTCAACCCAGTTTTAGTTGCAGCGGGGCGTGCAAGCCCAAAATATAATACATTACAAAAGACAGACTCCCAGGAAAGTTTGAGCGCGGCAGGGACCTAAAGCCAGGGGTCTTCGTCGAAGAAGGGCTCCTCCAGGGCTTCCTCTACGGGGGAGCTCGCATCCGCGTCTTGATCTTCTGAATTTGTTCTGCAAGCCGTGAGCTAATCACCAAGAAATCACAAGGAACATCTAACTTAACTACATGCACGAATTATCAACGGAAGGGAATATATTGGTTGTATTATTTTATATGGATGCAGTTTTATTTCGTAAACAGTTTTAAAGCACATGAAATGACAACTACTTCTTATGATTAGGGGTTTACACGAAGAGTTAATTAATCCACTAGTCCAGTTAAAACATTTGCAAACACTACTTAAGCTTAGCAACTGGAATCACCCAAGTGACACAGCTCCGTTAACCGGGAGCACGGCGTATTCGAATACCATTTAGTTGACTCTGCAGAGCTGCCCAACTTTACCCACACGCAACCTTAACCCTCATGACTGGGTTAAGGAACCAGGTCGTTTCGCTGTTCAACCCTAGGCCAGGTCCGCAACCTGACTCTCTTGGAGCAGCGCACTGCTTGAGTTGAGCAGGTACTAAACCAGGGTTGACACGTCAACACCTGTGGTCGAGCGGTTACTATGTCATTTGCTTGGCATAAGGGTCTAGTCCTTATATTTTCAATGTGGTCCGCAACTACCAACAACAAGTAAAGCGGTGAGCGGGGACCGCCTCGCGGTGTCCCACAACGTCTTTACCCTACACTGCACACTAGCACAACCATTCTAGGGCACGGTGTCCCATACCACTCTACCCTAGCCTGGGTTTTAAAAATCTATCGGCCTGCGGCCACATCCTTATTAGTGTGCTAAATGATAATATTCTACAAGTGATGATAGTACACTTAACTTAAACCTAGGGTTAACAAAGGCAGGGCTACAAATTAATCATGGCATTTAGCGGTAGTAGGATATATCTAAAGTTAACATGTCATTCTAAACATTTGATTGTACGTAAACTAGCATTTTACAACTAACAATAATGAAAATAGCATAATTACATAATCAAATAAATATGGGGTACAATATGTTCAAAGGATTGCGACTTGCCATTAATCTGGATGATCTCAGCAAACTCGAACGAAGTAGCTCCGGAATCCTGTGCTTGCATTTGAACTTCTGGAATCCCTGACACTAGCGTAAACACACAAGAAAACAGAAACTAATCAAAAACAAATACAAGAAAAACATTTTATTTTAGAAAAAGAAAGCTTTAAAACTCATAAAGGAATTTTTAGAATTTTTCTAGGAAGAATCTGGAGGAATGGAGGCCAAAAATAGGTTGAAAATATTAAACTGAGCAAAATGGTATATTTTGGTGATTTTTGGGATTTTCTGGAATTTTCTAGGATTTATTTGGATTTTTTTGGATTTTGGAAATTGATAAATTGCTGGAAAATCAAATGAATAGTGTCGGGCCGCCCAGCCTCTACAAGCGCGCTGGGCGGAAACGCCCAGCGTGGCGAACGGCCCACGCGGCTGTTTTGCGAAACGCCAACAAAGCCGTCGGTGTCTGCCATCGCGCGCCACGCTGCGCGCGCGGTGCGGGCGGGCCACCGACCGTGGCGAGTGGTCGATCGATCCCGCACGACGCGGGGGATGGAGCCGCGTCCTCCTCGCGAGGGCTTCTTCTCCTCTGACCGAGTGGGGCGGCGGAAAAGAGGGGAGAAAGAGGAGGGGGATTAGGGCTCGGCCCCCTTCCTCCAAATCGGCCATGGCGGCGGGCCGGCGAGGCTACGACCGGCGCAGGAGGGGCAGGGGAGGAAGGGGAACACGGGGGAGGTGGCAGGCGCCGGCAAGGAGGAGGGAAGTGGAGGAGGCGGTGGTTTGGAGCGGTGACGACGGTGCTTGCGGTGCCCGGCCAGTCGAGGTAAGCTTCCTTCAAATTGATTTGGGGGTTGGGTTTGCAAAGGGGCAGGGATGCAGTAGCTCAGTGGAATTTGGTTTTGACTGATGGAGTGGGGAGATGGGGGGGGCTTACCGGCTCGGGAAGGGGCTCGGCGGCGGAGCTAGGAAGGGAGAGGGCTCAATCGGCTTCGGGAGGAGGAAGATGGGGTGGTGCGGCGTCGCTTGAGGCCGCATCCGGGCTTTTATAGAGGGAGTGAAGCGGTGGAGCTCGCGAGGTCGTGCGACCAATAATGGTGCTCGATGGGAGGCGTCGGGGTAGCTTCTCCGTGAAGGGAGGGTGGCCATGCGGGCGGTGCTACGGAGCTGCAGGAGTTGGCAGGGAGGGAGACGGCTCGGGCGCGGGTGGTGACGCAAGCGCGGTCCGAAGGGGGCACTGCACGGCGAGCGCTGCTGCGACCAGCGGGCGGGAGCGAGGGTGAGGCGGTTGGGCGTGGATGCTGAGGTGCTGACGCGGGCACGAGGCGACGGGGCGCGGCCAGGCGGGCGCACGGGCGCACGGCGCTGCCAGGTTGCTGACGCGGGCAGAGGGACGGGGCAACGCAAGGGGGCACGGAGCGAGCGGCTCTCCTGGGCGAGGCGACGAGCGAAGGGACAAGGCAGGGAGGAGGGGAGGCGGGAACCAGGGGGAGGGTTAGGAGGGGAATTAAGGGAGGATTAGGGGGAGATTTGAGAGGGATTAGGGGAAATCCACAGATTAAGAACAAGATTAAGCAAATAAAATCTTTCCTTTTGATTTTGAAAATTTTGGGTTGTTTCAGTAACATAGCTTTTCTATAATACCCTTGGTACAAGTTACCACTTGTTCATTCACCGATAAAATCATTACAATCTATTTCAAACTATTCATTTGTGTTGCATTCCTATCCATATTACTTTGTTCCTTACTACTTATCAAAATCCAATGCAAATCGTATTTGTTCATGAACAACAAACGAGTGAATTAACCAGCGTATTTGTTCATGAACAACAAACGAGTGAATTAACCAGCATATTTGTTCATGAACAACAAGCAGAATTGATTTCATTGATGAACAACAAAAATTTGAGGGAACAACAAGAACTGAAACCAATTGACAACAGCAAGCACCATCCACAAAAATAGAGCCAACACCATCCATATGCACCACCCATTGGATCCAAGCATCCTCGACAAGAATTCTTGGGCATATGTCCATAAATTTTGGTTAAGCGCTACGGAAATACATTCATGCTACACTCTTCTTCTGTCTTACATCATTGAAAAATCATTGGGCACAAAAAATCCATCTTCTCAAGAAATTCATTGGATGCAAGAAATTCCATCCTCAAGAAATTTCAAGAAAAAAAATGAAAAATCAGAAAAAAAGAGAATGGAATGATCCCATCTGGCATAGGAATTTTGGGAAAGGTGCAAGAAATTGGATGACAATGTCGCGAATGTGGGAGCCTATGGACGGCCTAATCTGGGGCGTGCTCTCCGCCACCATGACGGGGAGGTGATGATGATGGCGGGCTCGGGGACGTTGGATTCCCAATTGGTGAACCAGGAGGCAACCAGAATCTGAGATCGTGCTTGCCATGGCGAGGAAGTGATAGTGGCGGCGGGGTCGGGGCGCTAGAGGTAGATGGCAGCCCATGGGACGGCCAGATCAAAGGCCATGGTGGGATGCGGAGAGAGGGAGAGAGGTGTAGATGGGAGATGGCGAGGCGATGAGGGAGAGGAAGTCGGTAGTGTGGGGGAGACAGGGTCGCCACCGATGAGGTGGCGACTAGACCAGCACACCAAAACCCTAGGAGATGTGTCACCCTTCCTCCCTGTGAGAGGTTGCAAACAGTTCATGTGGGAGGGGAGAGGAAAAACTGGGGAAAACGAAGGAGCGTGACCTTATATATGATGATGTTCAGTGGGTAATTTGATGAACTTCAATGGGAAATGCCTAAATCCAACCCGCAAAAAGCCAAAAAGCATATCTAAGCTAGCTTATGGCTTTTAGTTATATCAAATCTTGTGGCTTTCGAAAAATTCTAGTTAAAAGCCACCTCTTTGTTTACGATTTGGCTTTTTGGCTTTTAAGCCGGAGAAAACATGGTCTTAGAACAATTGTGTCTATGGGGGATTGGGCTTCGAGGTTTTTTTTTTGCCCTCCGACAAATCCGTATGATCTAAAAGGGGTGAGTGCACTAGCTGACTTTCAAATAAGGTGAGAATCCTTAAGGATGGTGCATATACAGGTTGATGCTAACCTTTGCTCATTCGGGTTAATGAAGTTGTGTAGTTTTTTTTTTGAGACCATGAGTACAACAAGAAGTACCCACACACACATGCACTCAACACCACACTCACACTCACACATGTTATGAATATTATATGTATATTCATGAGGTCCAAAGGGCAATATATATAGAGAATAAAAGGGGTATATAGAGAAATATATCATATATACAAATAAAAAACTGAGGTATATAAGAAAATAAACAATACAATCCTATTTTATCCTTAACAAACCCTCAAACTCATGATGAATCACATACACTGAGTTTAGAGAGAAAATACAAATATTGTGCCCTTGTTTGTGGCTTTGTGAAGAACTCAGCAAGCTGTAACTCTGAAGACACAACTGTAGAGCAAGTACTCGTTTTTGCACTTACGAGTGAGTGTATGAAACATCTACACTAATGTGTTTGGTGAACTCATACTTTACTGGATCATGAACAATACTAATAGTACATGCATTGTCAGATAAGTGTCGTAGAGCCCCTCATAGGTACTCCAAAATCTACAAATAGCCATCTCAACCAAGTAATCTCTATTGTCACTACTGCTATAGCTCTCAACTCAACCTATGTGCTCGAATGGAAAACTGCAGTATGTTTCTTTGTCTTCCAGGCAATTAAGGAGGAGCTATGAAAACACAGTGAGTAGGACGAGCTATGAACTGACTCAAGATATGAACAACATGAGCAATGTTAGGATGAGTGCTCACAAGGTACACCAAACTCCCAACAAGATGGCGATATCGTGTAGGATCCTCAAGAAGATCATCATCAGTAGTGCAAAGCTGAAGAGAAAGCTCCATGGAAGTCACAATAGTGTGAGTATTAGTCAGACCAGACCGATCAAGTAGATCCTGAACATACTTCTACTGGGAGAGGTAGTAGCCCTCAAACGTGGAAGAAACTTCAATTCCAAGAAAATACATAAGTAAACCAAGATTAGTCATCAGAAACTGTTCATTGAGATGTTTCTTCACATGTGTGATAAATGAGGAATCATCACTAGTGATGAGCATATCATCCACATAGAGAAGAATCAGTGTCCTATCCCGAGGTGAGATATAGACAAAAAGAGCAAGATCGTGGTTACTGACAGTGAAATCGATAATGGTAATCACTAAGGTAAAACATACAAACCAGGCACGAGGAGCTTGTTTGAGGCCATAAAGAGCATAATAAAAACGACAGACGTGTCCATCTGGAACAGAATACCCGGGTGATGGTTACATGTAAACATTCTCATGCAAAACACTATTAAGAAAGACATTCTTAATATTCGTTGAGAGATAGACTACCGGTGAACAGAAGCAACCGTAACAAGAGTGCGAACAGTGATCATATGAGTAACAAGGGCAAACGTCTCATCGTAATCATGACCATACTCCTGCTGAAAGCCGCAAGCCACAAGACGAACCTTATGGTGCTCGATAGTACCATCAGACCTGGTCTTAATATTGTACACTCACTTGCATATGATAGGACGAGCAAGCATAGCTGTCGGTACAATATCTCAAGTCTCTGTACGTCTGCGAGCATCAAACTCCTCTACTATAGCAAGCTGCCATTCAAAATGAAAAATAACCTCATGATAAGAGTTAGGCTCAGTGACAGAGAGAGCATAAGCTGTTGAAGAAAAACCAAGGTGATTAAAAGGCCGAAGAGATGTTAGGTCACGGAAGGTGTAATGAGGAGCATCATCAGAGGAATCAAGCGTCGGTGTCGATAAGATACCAGAAGATGATGATGAAGGATGAGGATGTCTGAATTAGTGTACCCTAAAAAAACAAGATGGTGGTGCTGCAGAAACGAAAAATGGTGCTGTAGGAGGCAGCACAAAAGGTGGGACCACAGAAGGAACCACTGGAGATAGACGAGTTAAAGGATGTGAAAGGGGAGATGTGTGAAGAGTCAAAGAGAGACAACTAGGAGATCGTTTCAATGGTGGAAATAGGACAAGGAGCCGAATCACGATGGAAGAAAGGGCAAGATTTGTCAAAGACAATGTCTTATGAGATCCTGATCCATCGAGCAGAAGGATCATAGCAGCAATAACCCTTATACTCGGAACTATAACAAAAAATGCACACTCAACTGGCTGGGCTGATAATTTGGTGTGCTCATGAGGCTACAGCAGAGCAAAACAGGTACAGCCAAAAAAACGAAGGTGAGTGTACTAGGGGCTCTAGAGTAGAGACGTTCTATAGGATTGACATCCTTAAAAGCAGTGGAAGGTTGCATATTGATGAGATATGCAGCCGTAGAAACAGTCTCAGCCCAGAACTATGGTGGAATGTGAGAGGAAAGGAGAAGAGTGCGAGCAGTCTCAATTAGATGATGATGCTTATGCTTAGCAACCTCGTTTTGAGTATAGGCATAGGACAAGAAGACTGGTAAAGAGTGCATTGCTCAGAAAAAAATTGTCTGAAAACGCCAGAACAGTACTCGCCAGTAGAATCACAACGAAAAGCATGGATAGAGAATTCAAACCGAGTACGAACCATCGAGACAAAGCTAAGATAGATAGTAAGAAACTAACCATAAATAGACATAGGAAAAACCTTAGTAAAACAGGAATAATTATCAATGAAAATTACATAGAATTTATACCCGCCTTTAGAGATAATAGGCGCATGTCTCCATATATCTTAATAAATAAAATCAAAAGGACGAGAAGATAAGGACCTGCTAGAATGATACAGAAGTTGTAGTTACTTGCTCAGCTTACAACCTTGATAAAACATGGACATGTCAACGATAACATATCCAAGAACACCCTGATGAACTAATGAAGAAAGATGGGACCCACACATGTGGCTTAAATGATGATACCACTGTGCAAAAGCTCTAAGGTGATGGTAATAGTGGCGGTGGTAGTCGATGTGGTAGGAACAACTGAATTCGACGGAAGGTGGAGGTGGTTGAGAATATAGAGATCCTGATGATCCCTACAATGTCGGTTAGTCCCAAGTACCATCTCTGTCTATCGATACTAGACGAAACAGGCATGAGAGTCAAAACCAATCCTACAACCAATATCAGCGAGTTGTCCCACCGAAAGAAACTGGATGGTAAGCTAAGGAATATGAAAAACAGTTAGAACAAAAAAATTGATGGACAAAAAAGTGCCCTGATAGCTGATAGATAAGGAAGTACCGTCAGCTATCTAAACATAAATAAAAAAAGTAGAAAGTCCTACTGAAGTGAGAGATGTGAAGTTCGGTGTCATGTGAAAGGTGGTGCCAGAATCTAGAACCCAAGAGGTACCTGAAAGAGACGTCTAAGCTAGGCTGGCAGAACCTGAAGAGCTGTGAGAGAGCTGAAGTCGTGTCTAGCAGAGCTGCTGAATAGAATCACCTCGCTGAGAACCTGACGAGCTGGTCTGTTCTCCTATGAAGGAAAGGCATCGCTGCCCCCTTGGATCGTCCACCACTAAGCGTCTTGTTTCGTTTTTTCGCACTGCACAACTCTAGTTGTCATACCTGAAGTTCTTACAATAGTTGCACTGAATTCTAGTTGGTGCAAAAATACGTACAAAAATAGAAGCCTAAGGAGGGACCGTAGTCGAAGTAGAAACTATCGGTGTAGTCGAAGGAGTAGCAAGCACAGTTAGAAGAGACAGTGCTGCTAACCCGAGATGAAACTCCTCAGCTCGAAGTGTCAAAAGGGTCTTAGTGACGGTCGGTCGCAGCGAGCGGCTTAGCAGTTGAGCCCTAACATGCTCAAACTCTAGGTAAAGATGGAAAAGAAAATTATAAAGGCGAATGCAATCATGATCCGCTTTCTGCACTTTATGACACTCCTAATAAAGTAGAGATGCCAGCTTATCCAGCTGACGCTAGAGACTGGTTAGGGTTCAGAAGAAATCATCGACGAAAGAATCCCCCTAGCGAAGCGTCTCCAACTCATGCTGAAGTGAAAAGAATTAAACATCACTACTCTACTGGTATCGCTCACACAAGTACTTTCAGATCTATCGAGTGGATTGTAAACCAACAATGTCTGGCTGAATGGTGTCATTGATGTTGACCATGAGAATGGCTCGAATACGGGCCTCATTAGCACACTAGCGCTCAAAAGCATCAATGGCATGCTGGAAAGCTTCATCAGCAGCGTTAACAACAGTAGCCGTAGTCTTTGCCTCCTTGGCAGATTTATCTGCAGGAGGACAGAAGTAGATGGCCTAGGAGGAGGCTGAACCGATGGTGGCAAAGAAAGTCGTACACTAGTGACATGTCCTCAAAGACAGAGACCATCGAGCGTGATGTCCATGAGTAAAAACCACAATCTATAGTTCGTCTCATATAGCTTTGTTCTCAAGAAGAGGATCGTAGTTGATGGAACGAAAGCCATTAGAAGACGATACTAGATGGCGCGGCAATTAGATCGATATTTTTTCTTTTTTCCTTCTTTCTTTCTTTCCTTTCTTTCCCTTTTTTGAAAAGCAAATAATGATGAGTATTGAGCGAATGGATCTGATCCTCAAATCATATCTAAACCTTGGTGGGCGATGAGGTGCTGATCGACGGGCGTCGGTCGGCAGGACGGCGATGTGGCTGGTGGCTCGGTAGGCGACCGAACGGATCGAGGCGTGGCCGAGCGGGCGACAATCAGACGATGGACGACGACATGCGGCAGTCGGTGATCGAGGGCAACCACGGGCATCGACAGGAGGTCGTAGGCGATGGCTGCAAGCACGGTGGCGAACCAGAGGGCGGCGACGGCTAGACCTGTGATCTGGCCACGACGACGGATGTGCAACGTCTGTGCGGAAAAACTAGCGTTAGTGCTCTAGCTCAATACTATGGTATGAATATTGTATGTATATTCATAAGGCCTAAAGGGCAATATATATATATATATATATATATAAATATATAATAAAATACAAGAGGATATACAAAGAAACATGTCATATACAGATAAAAAAACTGAGATATATAAGAAAACAAATAATACAATCCTATTCTATCCTTAACAATATACACCTACGTAGGTGCGTTCAATACACACGCTAGAGACTAGATGGAGACCTAAGATCTCCAAGAGCACGGACACATGTTTTAAGTTCTGAACACATCCATATGCGCACGTATACTCTGAGACTATTTATATAAATAGTATCAAGTGAACAGTGTCATCCAAAAATGCCTCGTCTCAGGCTCGAAGCTGGCGAGGTGGCCGCTGCCACGTTCGGCCAGCCGAGCAAGCGCTCGGCGGCGAATCTGTGTAGTTTTATTAGGATGAGTTCCTGCGTGAACTATCCATACAATGATTACGCCGACAAGACTTCGCTTATATTATAACATTTTGGATGATTTTATAAGTTTGGCTCGAAATAATGAGGGGGCCAACGCCAGCCAGCTCCACGGCATTGGGATGGGATTAATTAGTTGGAACTTGGAACATGATCTAGTCTGAACCTGATGATGCGTAGGGACGGAGAAGTAAGAATCAATAATGCTGAATTATTCCGGGACTGTTAGCAACACTGATGGAGGCATCGCAATGCAAGGCTTGCAAGCTTCCATCTCCTCCTTGGAAACTTTGCTATCATGGATCAGTGAACAGTGGCTGATGTTTCCTGAAAGAAGGCAAGATCAGGTGATCTGTTTGCCGGTTGCATGTTCAATGGGATCGCCTCACTGGTCACCAGTGTGACCAACTAGTGTGGATTATGGATACTTGTAAAGGCGACAGGAGATGCTTGGAGCTGTATTTTCAATCAATTTCTCTTTCCCATTTCTTTTCTGTCGATTGAGTTAGGAGCTTTGATCTTCTCTGTACATGGTAAATCAATCAAGTCTCCATCTCCTCCACATTTTGGAGCATGCATTGTAATGATCCAAAGGAAAATATTATTGTTGGGAGCATGAGGCCCCAATACTGAGAGATGCCACCGAAATGGTGTGAGCACTATATATCATCTCAGTTCATCCCCAGGTTGTAACATAACTCAAATAACTAACAATGCCAAATGCTGCATGCATTATTATGTCACTTTGCCCATACACCGTTTCACATAATCCACACCTGGAAACCACTGCTGAATAGGCAAAATAAATTTACCTTTCTTGGTTCAAAAAACATAATTAAATTGTACTTGATATAGAATAAATGGTGTTAACAAATACTTCCTCCATGGATTTTATGAATTTTTGGCATATATATAGGATTGTTTGCATCTGTAATTATGAAAACAGCAATATGTGTGCCGTTGCCAAAAATGGTATTTTTGTCGCCCGGTGGCTAGGCTCTAGGTCACACGCGTCACCTCTACGGCGTGGGCGGCAAAAATGCCATTTTTGGCAATACGACACGTATACTGCTATTTTCGTAATTACGGTGCAAACAGTGCTATATATGCCAAAAATTCGGATTTTATAAGGTGTCCACATTTCAAGATTCAAATTTTGTAATGTCTGACAACAATTACTCCACAAATATATAGGTTTAGTGACACAAAAGTGGTATCATTAGATTCGTGTGAAACTAATTTCATAAGATCATGCTTTTGTAGTTATTATTAACAATATATGGCAGAATATATTAACGGTCAAGGTTCAATTTTGGACACCATGCCAAGTCAACTTGCGCCATATATGGAGTATATCTGCAAAGAGGTACATCACATGCTTTTTCTGTCTTTCTTACATGGCATTGTTCAATTTGCCGCTGGAGTCTCTTGAATGCATCATGTTACAAGAAAAAAAGAATAGTATCAAAGAATGAAACAAGATAAGGCAAATGTTGTGTTTTCTGATTGCCTCCGGCAAGATGGTACACACAAATACAAGTTGAAGAACCACCATCCAGAATGCATAAAACAGTAAGAATTACAAGAAAAAGAAAAGAGCTAGTAGAGTTAAACCACCATATCCTGAAGGCTGACTTCACTCATTACAATCGAACAATCTTCGAGTCATGAGCATAAGTTAAGCTGCGCACCATCTGGTATCCTGCAGATTTGTAGAATTTTAGAGTTTTAGAAGGTACGGTTGTAAAGAAAGAATACAATGATCTCCAAAGTCGTTGATGCAAATTCTATAACAACAATCTTGATTTCATGGTTGTATCTAATTTTTCATATGGATAAGTTGAACTGCAGGCTTATCGAAGTTCAGCAAAACTCTCTTTACTCAGCCACCTTAGCCATACGAAGAAGACAAGCAATTACACACAACTTCCCGATTATTTTGCTGAAGAAGGGATATTCAGAGGGTTATTCAAAGTCGAAACGGCCTAATGGAAAGAAGAGTGATTAGGTCTGATGTAATCTAACGAGTTCTACAACAGAAACCTGCACCATCGTCAAAGGGCAAGCTCTGGGCCATCACATAATATTAACCCGTACTCAATGGCAAACAATTTAAGAGGATGTAACCATTTTCACAGTAGTAAATGAGGAGAACAGCTGTTCAATGCTCACCTAGCTTTCACAAATTATGTCCCATTGTCTATCCGGTCATGCTTTCTTTTGTTAGGCCTGGAGAAAAAGCAGAACTGAACCCAAGTCTTCTTTGTCTTCATTGGCTGTGACTTTGTAGCTTTCTTGCCAGCATGGTCAGCCATGTATTGAACCACAGCCTACAAAAATTGACAAAAAGAAAAAGAAATACCAGTCACTAAACTATATCAGAAATGGTGACTAATATATAGTTTAAAAGTTAGCTAGAAGCCTAGAATTACCTGAGCTCCCTTTAAAGCTATCTCCCTTGGTGGCACTTGTAGAGGATTCTCTTCTGCACGAAGCACACGGAGATGCTGCAGGTTTCCAAAAGAATCTGGAAGAACCTTAATCTGATTATTGCTTATATCCAACTCTTCAAGCATATCAAGGTTGCCAATAGAGCGAGGCAGAGATTGCAGGTCAGCAAAATTGTTCTCAACGTTCAGTTTAACAAGAGAAGTGACAAAGCAAAAGTTCTCAGGAATTGACTCAAGCTCGTTGAAACTCGCATCAACCTCCTTTAGCTTAGTGAGAGATGCCATTGTAGTTGGAAGGCTCTTGATATTGTTGTATCTCACAGAAAGTATCACCAGAGATTCTAGCTTACCGACAGCCTCTGGAAGAGCCTTCAGGTGATTATAGCCTGCCTGCAGCTCGACCAGTGAAATACAGTGACCGATAGTGTAAGGCAACTCATCAAGGTTGTTTGTCTCAACAAATAACTTCTTCAATCGTGTAAGGCTTCCTATTGAATCAGGGAGTGAGATGAGCCGGTTTGCACCCACATCAAGCTCCTCAAGATTCACCAGCCTACCAAGACTAGAGGGCAATGATGTAAGCTGATTACCCCTCAGATTGAGACAAATCAAGCTGCGAAGATACCCAATCGAATCAGGGAGTTGAGCAATTCGATTAGCATGAACATCCAGCTTGGTCAAAGAAGAAAGCTTTCCGATTGCTTCTGGCAAGGCCACAATCTGATTCTCTGAAATATCAAGGGTAACTAGCACAATGAGCTTTCCAATTGAATCAGGAAGCCACTCAATCTGGGCCATGAGTTTGCCTTGGAAGTTGAGATCCCGAGCGCCTTTCTTCGCAGCCACCTCAATCATGCTAGCTAGCTTAATGAGGCTCAATTTCTCCTTATCGTCTCCTGCAATACCAATCATCAACCAATGAATCAATCAATCTGCACATAATTCCAGCTCCAATCTTTGCAGGGACCAATTAATCATCCATTTGCAAAACGTCAACGGGTTGATAGCTAAGAAAATTCCCATTTTGTCGTAATAGCATATAGAGAAACAGTGCATATCTTCCAATTTAGAGCTTTTCACTCATAAAACAAGTAGTAATAATTTCCATGGCAGTACATATAGACAATCGATTTCAGCACAATTGTGGCATATAAAAGAATTCAAAAGTACAAAGGGCTCACCATAACTGCCATCCACTCGAACCATCACGGAGTTTGCTGCAACGGCTCCTTGCGGTGCATGAGAACTCGCTGCCACAGCCCCGTCGTCCCACATTGCCGCCTTCGCCTTCTTTACGTAGCTGTCATCCATGGAGACGCGCCCCGTGCTCGTCCCCACCGTCCTCTCCACGCTGAACCCGTTGGTGCCCACCGAAGAGCGACGCTTGGTGTTGCCCTCCGCGGCAGCCACCGCCGCCGAGGCGGATGAGGAGGTAGCGGCGACGGCAGTGGTGGTTGTGACAGCCGCAGTGATGCGCGGCGCGGCGCGCGTGAAGATGGAGGGCAGGCACTGGGACGCGCGCTGGATGAGGTCGTCAAAGAGGGCGTGCAGCGCGTCGAGCTCGAGGAGCCGCGTGGCGTCGCGCTTCTGCTCCCGGCACTGGAAGCTCGCGAGCGCGCGGTGCATCTCCTGTGCGACGTAGAAGAGCTCGTCGGGCACGGCCGGCGACCTCCGCAGCCGCGCGACGGCGTCGAGGCGCGCCCGCTCCTCCCGGTCCGCGGTCCGCGCCAGCGTCTCCGCCGCCTCCACATCCTCCACCGCCGGCCGCGCCGGCAGCGACCGGTGCAGCCGTATGACCTCCGCCACCACCCCGTCCACCGTGTCGAACGCTGCCGCATCCACCACGGTGCCCATTTCTCGATCCCTCCTTCTCTCCTCCACTCAATTCAAGAATGAATTCAGATCTCCTCTCCAAGAAGGGATCCCCGCCTCCTCTTTATGTAACCATCCGCCCCTCGCAGCTGCTCTTTCTTGCTTTCGTGACCTCCATCGCCAACTGCTCGTCACGTGCCGCCCGTGGTCCGCACCCCTCCCTCCTCGGATGCCTTCCGGATAAGAAGAACCACAAGTGCGTGACGCAGATCAAAGCTTGGACCCCAAAAGACAGAGAGCAACTTTTTCGCGACGCCAATAACTCAATCCAAGAACGCGAGGTGGACAATTCTCGATGGAAATCCACCTACCTACATACCGATGAATCAATCCAAGAACTCACAGTTCCTCGCCGGCCACGATCAACAAACGAAAAATGGGGAAGAAAAGGAACGAAATTGCCGCTCCGGCGGGTGGTGGGACTGGCGAATTGGGCTCTTTCTCTCTCCTCTCCCTCTCTCACCGAGCTTTGTGCAGAGGGGAACTGGGGAAGTGATGGCCGTGGGTTGTTCTTGCCCCTGGTTTCTTGGGGTGGTTATTGGGACGGGGAAATGGGAAATGAATCGTACAACCCGACGCATTCGCGTTGGGACGAAATGGAGCCTGGGGATGAGAGAGATGGGCTGCTGCTGGCTGCTGTCCTACCACCTTATTACACTCGATCCATTCATTTGGTCCCTTGTTTTCTTCAAGGAAAACAGGTGAGTAGAGATGAAAAAGTGAGCAGCCTTTGATCCTCGATAGATTGTTTAAGGATCTCTAGGTTTCGGATGTTACATTGTTTAAGGAATAAGATACCATGGTGATTTATTTTACTATAGTGGTTGGATGGTATGGTAAACTGTAATCAGTATTGGTCCGAGCTTGTAACACGTCACCCCCATGTCCTAAAAGAATCTTTTGGCAATCTCGCATTCTCAGCGTAAGATAGAACTTCAACAGAAGCCACTAATTTATACTTTTACCGTAGATACACTAAGGTCCTGATCGTTTCGACTTTTTTCGATTTCAGTTTTTTTTTCACTATTCACTATACTATCCACTAACTTAGCTATAGTATTTTTTCAACTAGCTACAGTATTTTTTCAGCCAAAAACCAAAAACCATTGCTATTCCGATCACCCCCTTAGCTTCCCGTTAAACTTTGCTACAGTCAAGTTAGGCAAATTTAATTTTTCGTGGCTATTGTTTGGTGCACAAACATAGTTATGGTGTGCTACACTTTTTTACTCTACCTACGACTACGACACCTGTCATGTACTCATTTTGTAGCAACATTTTACTACAAATTCGACCTCCACAAGAAATTATGGACGCCTATAGCAAAAAATAATCCATAGAAAAGTATGGTAAACAGTCAAGCGACCCCTAAACACACAGAAGTGGGCTTTTACCTCTTAAGGCAGCAACATATCCCATCTTATCAATAGTCTAATTATCTCTTTTTATCTATGTACCATGAGAGATAAAGGTGATGCTTATTTAGACTTAAAAACACTAGCTTATGGTTTATTATATATTGTAATGGCTGAAAATGTATTGTATATGCTGGTAGTTTTTCAGTGTAGTTAAATTAAAAAATAAACAAAATAAAAAATTATATCTTCTTAGATATTAAAAAAAATAAGGAAAAAACATAAAAAGTTATATGGTTAGAAAAAATAAAAGTAAAAAAGTATAAGCTAGAAGCTCTAGCCAAAATTATGCGAACATCAAGACAAAATAGACAGCAGATCAGGTATGTAAAAAGCTTTTCCCCTGAATTCACAGATCACTGTGTCAATGATCCACCCTCGTGCAGGCGAATGATTTTTACCCAGATGGATGAATCAGCATCGGGAAAGGCAGGCGAGCCGCGCCACGTGTGGGCGGAAGCCTCCTCGAACAAACCGCACCGTTGCACGGAACGCTACGTGTCCCTGTGGGCGTGCGTTGGGAGGGAGAAGGGTACAGCGGCCGGCCGGCAAGGCGGCTGCAGCCGCGCATGGGTCGCCGTTGGCCGACACGTCGTCGAGGGGGACACACACAGGCGCACTTCCAACCTTATCATCTCCTCATCTCTCTCGGCTCGCTCCTCTGCCATGATATTTTTTGGGTTTCAGCTAAGCGGTTGCATGCACATATGCTTGTGCTGGCCTGGTCAGGCTATGAATAATGATGCTAGAGAAGGTTCTTTGCATGCCATGCCATCCTTGGTTTTCTGTCACTGACATGTGGGACCTGAACAGATCATCAGTTGAGATGCAAGATGGACAATTGGACAGACCCTTCTCTTGACAATCCTAGCTGGTCACTGTTTCTTTTCTCCCCCTCTCCCTCCCTCTCTCTGTGACTCATGGTGTGCAGCACATGGTTGCTTCCAAGCACAAGGAGATGAGGTGAGATCTCTAGGCTGTTCGTTCAGAATACAGCCTGGGCTGCTCGTCTCATGTGGATCCCAAATTCCCAATATATATGTGTGCGGGAGCCTGATGGATCTGCAGAGAAGTAGCTATCGCTTGGCTCATTTCAGTCAATATATACAACACTTTGGATGCTTGCGTCACATTATTTTACATGATGTTACTATCTTGGAGACGTTGGAATGTTGCCCAATGTAGTTTACTGCTGCAGATATTTGCAGCGCAGATGAACGGATTGGCAGGGCAGACGGTAGAGGAGAGCACATCACACACCTAAATAAACATCTGCAGGAGGACAAGCTCTGGCTTTTCGGGTAATAGTCGTCATCAAGAGCAGGTACTCATATACCTCTAGCGGTCACTATAACGAAAGTTAGATCTCAATTTGAGCCTCAGGTTACCATTAAGACAGTGGTCTCGTACAAACTAGCCATAATTAAATCCCGGCAACAGTTGCATGGCTAGATACTAACTTACATAACTTACAAATTACATGAGTACATGACCGAACCTGAAAAAAAAAAGATATACAGTCTAGTCCATATCCGATTTGAAACTTTCCTTCTGAACCCAACAACTGACAAAAATTATCAATCTGAAAAGGAACAGGTATCTCCAATTCTAAAAGAAATACAAAAAAGGGAAAGGAGCATCCGCAGTTGCCTTCAAGGTGAATCGACATTGGGTGGCAATCAGAAGCTAGACCTAATATGGCTCCTGTCTTGTGATAATTAATTGAGAGCCATTCTTGTTACTGCAGACCAGGACACTCGATCGGCAGGCCCGCATCCGATTAATTAGGGAACAGGAGAGCAGCAGTGACTACTGACTTGTACCAAACAAATAGCTTAACACTTCGGGATTTCTTGTACTGCTCCAGCATGAATCAGATATAAGGTTTAAAATTGCTATTGGTGTACTGCCCTCGACTACTTCATTAGTGCCCTAGCTTGTACCTCACTTCTTTGCCTTGGAGAAGCGGAGGCACCTATACTTCTCGCTGCTGACTGTAATCTCAAGGGCTCCATCTTGGTTATCCTTGTTTGTAGCAGTTCCCATGAGGACACTCTTTTCTTTCTGCAAGTTATCCCTCTCCATTTTCAGCCTTGCCTCTTGCCGCGCAATTTCAGCCTGTGAAAGACCCAAGTATAGCATGCCATATTACGGTTCCCAAAAGCAGTACTGTCAACAATGATGAGCTACAAAGCAATGATAAAATTAAAAGGCAAAATAATTGTTTAAAATCAGAAGGTCCTTGAGCTCGTCTATGACATCCTCCAAAGCATTTGACACAGAAAATGTTTATTTGACTACATGCTACTTGGCATCTAACTGGAAACTACCAAATTGATCTGATATTCTGTTTCCAGCATATAAGGATGCTGTGTATAGTTTGAAGGGCTCAACACCAAAGCCTTTTGATTTCAATTTTCATCAGCACAGGTTATGTTTCCGTTTTGGCTTTTAGGTTATCCTGGATACACTTTTATGGTGTGCCCACAAAGCTTCGGCTCATTTAATCTGATTACAAGCAGCGTAAGCTGTCAAATTTTGCTTAACAAACTGTTCTTTGCGGCTTCTAAAAGTCACTTTTGGCTTTTGCTACATTAACTAACTTTTAAATGGAGTATTTTTTTAAGATGGGGTCTACAAATTAATTGTAGTACACGTTAAAAAACTAATATCTGTATCATCAAAAATCGCAAGCGAGTATATCTTTCCGCAATCTCTGTCGCAAATAGCCAAAAAGCTATCAGCCGCAGCAAAAAACCATCAGCTGTAGCCATCAGCAAACAGGCTGATGCTTAGGAAGATAAATTATATAAAATTGGAGAAGCAGCAACTAAACAAGCAAGATAAATTATATCGTCTTTCAATAGTTCATAAGCAACTTAGGAAGATGTGCATCTTATGCTGGTGCTTACAACGTAAAAGAACAATCAGAAGACTCAAAACAAAAACATCAGGATTCAAAAATGGATCGCTCGATTATGTAATGAGGCTGGATCTCTAGCCTAGATTTTTAGTTAAACGAAACTATTAGTTTCTTTTATGCAATAAGTTCCTTGACTAAATTCATCTCCAAAACAATGTCAGATTCACAAAGTCTTAACAACTATTAGGGGTGTATGGGTCCATGGGTAGGGTTGGGAATGGATACGATTATCAGTATTACCCGGTTACCGTATTTAATAGAATACAAATACGGTATAAACTTTTCCACCCGATTAACAATTTATCTCCTATTTGTATTTGTATTCGAATAAAAATATGGATATAAATATGGTATGAACTTTTACAATCCGAAATGTTATTTTATCCGGACTATTCGTATTCGACGAAGCAATATACATATTTTATTGCAATACAGCTAATTAGTTAGACAAGTTTTTTAATTTAATGTGAATGTGTTTTTTTACGTGAAGTAAATGAATTAGGATGATTAAACATGACTATATGAGGATAAAATATCATTATTATTTTCATACTACATAAGTTGAGAATATCTGGATCCGATCAAATTGAGTAGATATTCAATCCAAATTTGTATTTGTTATAATATTTGAATTTATATTTATTTAGAAAATACGAATATAAATATAATAAAGACACTATTTAATTCGTATTTGATTTGTTACCACGCCTATATGTGAGATTCTGTACCCCCAAAATAAGATCAGTGTAACCCTAGCAGGCTTTACATATTCATCGCCACTTTCTCACCTCCCTCCACCTAGCCTATCCTGACACCTCTACCAATCCCACACCAACTTGTACACGGAGGAGGTGCTCCTATGGTTCACATACAAGGCCATTTTCTTGTGTTATTTCACAACTAGCAAATTTATCCGTGCAACTGCACAACTAGTTATTATGATACATGTGTCTTTAATATATAACTCTACTTTCTATAATTGAAATACAATCGTATTTGTTATATAACTCTAATATCTATATATGATTAATCTGTATTATTATGATCTGATCCTATTAAAATATATGGTAGAGATCATTCTCTTTTTCTTTCGATTAATGTGAGAATTTTTAGGATTTATTTCTTTTTTAGGATTATTGTGAGATTTTTTTCTCAAAATGAATGAGATACTTTGAATATCACCGGTTGTTTTTTATTTATATAGATATAGGACATTGACAAAACAGGACCATATGTAAATCATTTTTTCCTGATTTACCTTCACAATCATAGTATTAGCGTGCTCCAAATTCATTTCTTTCCTTAGCAGGTACTTTAATCGTTCAGCTGTGCAATTCCTGGACTAAGTAACTAGATTTACTTTCAATAATAAACACTGGACAACAATGTATGATTGTTCGATAATGCAAGCCCACATCAGTTTAAACTCTACGTGTAGGAGCTACTACATATTAGTGATATGCTCTAGAGACAATTATGAAGGTTATTATATCACTTCTATATTTATGATCTTTTGAATAATATGCTATTTTTTGTCCCTTAAATAAATATCTTTTGTATTGATCAACAAGTATGTGACCTGTTCATAAAACTCTTTATTCATGCTTGATGTTATTCTAAATTATGCTTGATTTTATATCATTATGTGAGACAATTATGATTTATTCAACACATATATTGATTGATGGTCATATTTCACGGATCATGGATATAATAATATCTAATCAATAATATGAACATATATTAGAAAACATAGTGTTAGATTGAACTACAATGAGACACTACATGAATTATTATATTCGTAAGTGTCATCAGTTGGTCTCATACATAATGTATGTAGAATTCTTAGACTTGAAATCATCATAGTTTTCTACATACAAATAATTTACTTATAGGTTACCAACCACTACTCTATAATTAGATAGTCATAAAGGTAGCTTTTGGATTTATTGTGAAATATATGGAAGAATGTAAGTGATCAAGATGGAATTTATCCCTCTTATATAACAGGAGAGATATCTTTGGACTCCTCAATGTGGTTGGATTAAGAAAGTATATGACCATGCGGAATGTGGTTAATGAGCGGAATCATCCACTACATGTTCGAGTAAAGTATCGAACTATCATAGGATGACACGCCCCTCATCTTGAATTTAATCTGGTATTGTGAGGCAAATGGATTGATACATAAGCGTTATATAGGTTCATCTGATATGATCTGTATGTATATTTGAGAGTTGATATGTCCTGTTAGGGACCACTACCGACTTGTGGACTAAAAAAGAGTTTTTTGGCCACAGTTGAATATACATGAACCTACAGGATCACACACTTAACAGGTTAGAACAAATCAGTTCAGATTGAATCCGTCACTAATGGGCTAAGTGATCTTTGTACCTTGTTAGGCCCCTACTGTAGGGTTCCACCGAGAGACTATATTAAGAGAGACGTGGGATTAAGTGATGTATCTGGTTCACCCCACCAAAACCCTAACCGCCGTCTCTCACAGGCCCTATCGTGTGCACTAGTGTTAGCGCACCACGCATGTCGGTCTATCCCTGGATGTATGGACTTCGATAGAGATACTAATATAACTGTAGCACTGATTGGGATGATCGCAAGGAGGGAACGGTTGGCTAGAGGACAATCGATTACTTATACTACACCAAGGAGTGTTACGTTGAATTGACTGTTTTAACTCTACTTCCACTACACTACGTGTCTAGTGTTAACGTTCTATAGGTGGGTTCTTTTTTGTTGCGGCTTATGGTTATATCTTATGATTTTTTGACCCTAATGTGAACACTTGTGTGAACAGACTGAATGCTGACAAGTAGATAAACCACTTCGAAAAAGCTATCACGATAAATCGCTTCGAAACAACGACGGAAAAGTCATCTTATTTGTTTGTTCGAGAAAAATCATAAGCTAAAAAGAATTGGACCAATGATTTCTTACTCACACGGTTTCCTATTTTACATGGTAAATTTTTTTAATATGTGTTAGTATAGTCTACTCATATCCTAACACTACATACAGAATAATAAATCCATGGCCTGTCCTACTTAAGAAAAACGGACACTAGTCTGATGTTCTAGTCACTTTTGACCACTTGATGATCAATGCTTCCAGGACATTTCTTACATTCTTATCTTCACTTGTAACCTTTCTATGTTTGCCTAGATTCCCCCAGCTGCCTTCGTGACTACTACAGTGTAAAGCAAGGAATAATTTCTTACATTGTACTTCTTCAGCATCACAAGAACCTGAAGGACATTTACATCAACTCATCAAGTAACACTGTGCAGGTGCAGGTACAGGTTCAGTATCATCTCAATCCCATTTCCAGCGAGAATTGCGACTGTATCAACAGTCAGATCATCAATATCTTTCCCGTTCTTTATCACGGAACAGCTAATACTTTCAAGATGCTGACCAGAACGATAGGGGAGGGTGGGATTGAACCGATAAAAATAATTGAGTCATGGATCGGGATTGGGGTTCGTTACCTCGAAGCGGGAGAGCTAGATCTTCCACGCGGCCTCCATCTCGGCGACCTCGCACCCCTTCACGAACCTGTCCAATAATAAACACTGGACACCTGTCCACCACCGCCTTTATCTGCATCGACATCTCGCCGCGGCTCACCGCCACCACCACTCCCCGCGCCTTGCCACCGGCACCGGTCACTGGCGGCCTCCACGTACCATGGCTTCTAGGGCTTGGAAGAAGATGACGCCGGAATTCTCCAGGACACGTTTTTTTTGTGATCTTGCTTGTTCTGTTTCGGCGTTTGCGTGGATGGGGTGGACGAAGGGGTGGCCCAGTGGGTTTTTTATGGACGCTATTTGCCTTCTTACCTTTCTCTTTCTATTTTTTTCTAGCCTAGGAGGGCGTTCATTTTATCAATGGCTTTTGATTTTTAACTGAAATTTTACTGTAACTAGTTTTTTTTATTGTAGCTGATTTGGCTTTTTGGGTATAATTAAATTTAAAAAAATAGAAAAATAGAAAAAATATGTTAGCCCATCACAGACAATGGAAAGGAACACGAGAAAAAAAGAAAAATGCAAAAAAGTCTAAAAAATCTAAAAAAATTTAGAAAAAGATGAATTACTGAATAGTGAAAAAAAAGCTGAAACTAGAAACTGAAGCTGAAAAAAAGCTGAAACGAGCGAGGCAATTCTTTTTCCTTCTTTTGACTACTACTCTTTTTCTTGCCCTTCTTTCAACAAGAGTAACAAGACTACATGTGGTTCAGCATCAGAGTTGCAAAGAAAACAAATGGTGTTCGTTTTGAAAAGAATGACAGTTACCAAGTTGTCCATTGCCGTGTAGTAGTGAAATGTCTCTGTACATAGCCATCACTGAACCGGCAGATCATTTTCGGCAGCGGCAGCCACTTTCATGAGAAAAAGTTGTAGTAGTCACCAGTCAGCACTAACCCCAATCAAGCCTTGCCAATGTGTGCCACCACCTCTACCAGTAGTCTCCACAGGAGCAAACTCCATCCTGACAATGGTGGAACCGAACCGGGTCCCTGATGATGATCGCGTTGCCTTCGCTCTGGGAGACGAGCTTCGCGAATGCGTGACAGTCACCGCAGATCCTGAGGTTCTTCATGATTCTGATAGGCTTCCCCTCCATTGAATTTATTGTTCCAATTGCGATTGCCAGCTTCTCGCTGTGATATTTCAGTAGATCTTCCTTCTGCTCGCTTCCGAAATCCTGCAGCACGAAGTCTGTCTGTGGGACGTAGCCGAGGTTTGTGACCGTGCTGACCAGTCGGTTCAGCTTCTGAACTATACCATCTGAGCATGGGTGTGACAGGTCACCGGCAATGAACACATGCAGTGGCGTAGCCAGGATTTGTAGCTATAGTGGTCCATTGTCTAAAATTTATTTAACTGCTATAAATTTAACATGTCGGTACATAAGTATATGAATTGCGAAATGCAATTAAGGTAAAAAGGACATACGGACTTCATAAAATAGACGAATATAGCTTTCTTAACATAGAATTGAAATATTACATACCCATAGTAGTTGAAGAACAATATGTCACTACTTCTTCTAATCTTCTTGTCGGATGCCAAATAAATTAAATCCGATCACTGTGAATCTGTGATTGAATGATCTCCAAGTAAAAAATTTGATGTACTTACCTGCGCCGCGCCGATGCTGGAGTCGCCGCGCCGATCTCGCCGATAAAACAGTACGCGTCGCTAACTCGCTCGCCGTAACGCCGTCGCAGGCTCGCAGGCGCAGCGTCGCCGTTTGGACTCGGGCGCACGGAGCCACGGAGAAGGAATACGAACGGGGGCGTCGGCGTCGGGCGCAGAGAAGGAATAGAATACGAACGTGATTCGGTGATTGATTCGGTGACGGTCTCACGTGAGTACGTGACGTGATGACGCGAACTCGTCCAGACGTCCAGTGCCGTGCGGTCGTGCGGACTCAGGATTCTCCGTTCTCGTCTCTGGGGCCTGGGCTTTGGCTGGACGCGCGGAGCGCAGGGTGGTCCACGGCCCACAGGGACCACCCTGTAGCTCCGCCCATGAACACATGGACCTGTTTCCCCAGCTCGATCCAGCTTCGCCCGGGCTCTCTCTTTGCCCCTCGGTCTCTCATTGCCTTCCATGATTTCTCAGCGTCTGTCCAGCGTCGCAAATCAGCGTATATGTTTGACAGCAATATGCGGGCACCTTGGTCGTCGGGCTCCAGTTTAAGGATCTCTCTTGCTGCATATGCTGCAAGATTGGCGTTTTTGTGCATCCTGCAAGCCCCAAGAAGAGTCCTCCATATGACTGGGTCGGGCTCAAAGTTCATCTCACGGATGAACTTCACAGCCTCATCGAGCTTCCCTGCCCGACCAAGGAGATCGACCATGCAGTTGCAGTGTTCTCACTCAGGTTGAATTCCAAAGAGCTTCTCCATCAACCTAAAGTAATACCAGCCATCTTCCACTAGACCGGCATGGCTGCATGCAAACAGAACTCCAATAGCCCACTTAACCTTTTCTTCAACATCTATCCGTGCACATTCCTTCAACGCCTGCATCAGGAGCTCACCTTCAAACACCACTCCTAATATTGCCTGCTCCTATAGGTGTTTTTGTTAGTGGGTATCTTGGATGGCCGCCCTAGCTCAACTCGCTGTTGGATACAACTATGAGTATGTTCTTTTCAGCTTCTCAAAACAGATTTTAACTTTTACTATAGTACCTGCCATTTTCTCGCGGTTTTTCTCTCTCTCCCGACAGTCGGCACGGTGCATCCGCGCTGCGCACCGTCGGCCGCATGGCACGCGGAGCACTAACAGACGCAGATGACAACCGCCCGCACGCGGAGCGCACGGGAAAAAAAGAGCAAAAGCCGAACCGGAGCAGAGGAAGCGCGAAAAAGAGGGAGGAAAAAGCGCTGCCACGCCGAATGAAATCTCTAGGCAATAGACACAGCGGAGGAACAGCAGCAGCAGCAGCAACAAACAACGCTAGCTAGAACGGTGCAGCGCGCGGACGAGAGGGATCATTGGCGCTGACGTGCAGTGCGGGTCCAAGTCAGACGCAACGTCCGTCCCAATCGATTCGCTTCCCTCGCTGCCTTCCATCCCCACCGAAGGGCCACCCTGGAACAAGCCTGCGGCTACGCGCACACGCCCTTTGCAACAGAGCCGGCGCTTCTATTCCACTGACAGGTGGGTCCGATTTTTTTTATCTACACAAAAAAAGTTTGAAAAGTTGTAGAACCTCAAAACATACCTGAAGCAGGGTAGATCCTTGAGAGATTGTTGTTTTACACGAGAGCCCTGCTTGCTTGGAAAGTGTCTTGAAACCGAGGCATTTGCTTATCCGTTAAGCATTGGTCTTTGAAACTAGATTGCATTGAAATGACGAGTCCTGAAATAGCAGTATCTTTTGTCGCCTCCGAGCAAAGGCGCTGGCACCATCAATTGATTTCCGTTTCTATGCAAGAGACCATTTCTGTTTTCAACATGACGGCATTTTTCATTGGCTATACCGCTCGCGCATGAGTTGCTCCAGATACCCCAACACTCCATGTAGCGATATCATGAGGGATGGAGGGAGCCCAGATGACGATATGGCACCATTAACTGAACTTTTGTCTCTAATCAATCGAAACATGACCGTGTAGAGGGCACGATCCATTGACTGTACAGCTCGCGCGTGGATTGCTCTAGATGCTTACCACTGTAGAGCGATCACGAGGGACGATGTGGCACCATTCACGGAACTTCTGTTTCTACTCGACGGAAACCTTTTCCGTTTCAACACGACCATGCGGAGGGCACGATTCATTGACCATACGGCTCACGCATGGGTTGCTCCAGGTGCTTACCACTCCGTAGGGTGATCACGAGGGACGGAGGGAGCCTTGACGAAGGTACGCCGCCATTCACTCAACGAAAACCTTTCCCGTTTCAATATGACCGTGCGAATGACGCGGTTCATCGAATTTACAGCTCAGACATGGGTTGCTCCGTGTTACACTTTGGTATCTTTTTTTGAACTACCTTAACATTCCAATATACACGTCACGGGAAATGGCCACAAGGGAGCCCTGGCCCTACTTGTCATTGTCACTGCTGCTAAGCCCTTTTCCACCGAACGCAGGTGCTGGGAGCGTGCAAGATATTAAAAATGAAAGATATTTATGGGATACGATATGAACATGTAAGATATTAAAAATGAAGAAGATTGATCTCGTAGAAAGAATCAAAATAACAACGTTAATGCAAACACGACGAGAAAAAGATTTGGTGAAGCCCATCACAAATTTTATAAGTACAATATCAAAAAAGTACAATAGATTGTCACTCATCCATAACTCTTTTGTATATTTTAGGACCTCAGATTCTATTTTAGGACCTCGGATCCTTACCAATCTAGTCTTAAAAAATATCCTAACTGCTAATCCTCTCCTCTTGTGTCCTCTGCTTGGGATAAGTGTTTGATTGTTTGTTTCCTCTTCGTGATCACTCTTCATGATTTATATAGTCCTTTCTATCCCTTATGCACTTTAGAATAATCCTAATTCAAATAGGGGTAGAAGTCTTAATCCCAATATAATTTATTTAGAATTTTTTATAATATACGTTTTTAGTTCTAAAAGACTAGATTTGAACTACCTTAACATTCCAATATACACGTCACGGGAAATGACCACAAGGGAGCCCTGGCCCTACTTGTCATTGTCACTGCTGCTAAGCCCTTTTCCACCGAACGCAGGTGCTGGGAGCGTTTCCCGTGCTGCCGAACCCTTCAAAAATACTGCCACGCAGAGCGAATCCCAATGCGGCTCCCCACTCCATCTCCTCTCCCCACCACGCCCACCTCCCCCTGCCCCCCTCCCAAAATCTCCCGTCCTTGATTCAAAAACATTCTCTGCCTCGCATAAACAAAGCGAAGAGCCGTCTCCGCTTCGTCTCCTTGTCCCCCGATAAAACCCCAAGAAAGCCGCCCCCATGGCGTCGCCCGGTGCAGCCGCGGCTGTGGCCGCCGGAGGGGACAGGGGCGAGAAGAGCAGGGACATGAGGCTGACCATACAGGAGGCGGCCAAGAAGTTGTCCCTGTGGCACAACGCCACGTTCCGCCCCATCCTCACCCACAACGACCTCGAGCCCATCCTCGCCGCGGCCGGCTTCGTCGCGCTGCCGCCGCCGGAGCCGCCCAGGGACCAGGAGGGGGCGGCGGTGGCGTGGAGGGAGTACGCGTTCCTGGGCGTCGGCAATGAGGTGGCGGGGTGCGTGGGCCCGCGGCCGCGCCTGCCGTACCCGCGCGTGGACGCCCTGCACCTACGCACGTACCAGGCGTTCCTCGGCGCCGTCGAGCTCTACCTCGGCGCCCTCCGCGTGCCCAACCTCTTCCACGTCAGGTTCGTTCCCTCTGTTGAGAATTCCATACGCGTCACCAGAGTTACCATGTTTAGCTTTCCATATTTTAGCCTACTATGTTTAGCTAGCTTGCTATGTTTACATGTGTTTTCCTTTTACCTGTTATACATGTCAGTTACGTACTCGTAATAGGTAGATTAGTTTCTTTATTTGGTTTTGTAAACTCCCTATAAAAGGTTGAGGAATACAATCAAAAGGCTCTGTCGAACAGCACCAAAACATTGTTGCTTGCGTGAGTTATTCTCTGTGGTGACAGTAGTACACCAGCGTCCAGATCATAGATCAATTACGATATTTGGTATCAGAGCCTCGACATCGACTCCAGGGGCTATGTCTATGCAGTCGACTCCGCACGGTGGGCGATCGCCATCGCCACCACGTCGTCGACGCATCTCCCACTCTCCCGCGCCGCGCCGCGGAAGGCGCCACGGCGAGGTCGTCATCGAGCGCGTCGTCAAGGAGGCAGGCGCTTCCGTGCAGTACCCGATCCTCACACGCACCAACTACCAAGAGTGGTCGTTGTTGATGCGTGTGAACCTGCAGGCCCAAGGGCTCTGGCAGGCCGTCGAACCAGAGGAAGACGAGGTCATCGAGTACCGCGAGGACCGGCTCGCACTGGCGGCTATTCTACGCGCCGTGCCACCCGAGATGCTCGGGTCGCTTCCACACAAGCGCACAGCGCGATCGGCATGGGAGGCGGTGAAGACTGTGCGCGTTGGTGTCCAGCGAGTTCGCGACGCCAACGTGCAGCGGCTACGCAAGGAATTCGGTGACATCGAATTCAAGGACGGGGAGTCCGTCGACGACTTCTCGCTCCGAATTGTTGGGCTGGCCAACAATATCCGTGTGCTCGGCGGCGAGATCTCGGACGCAACAATCATCAAGAAGATGCTCGAAGTCGCTCCCGAGCACCTTGCTCAGGTAGCAATCGCCATCGAGACACTCCTTGATTGCGACGAATTGTCCATTGAGGAGGTCACCGGCCGTCTACGTCAGGTCGAGCAACGGCGCAAGAAACCGGTATCATCGTCGGCCCACATCGTCGACAAGCAAGGCCGCCTACTCCTTTCGGAGGAAGAGTGGCTTGCACGTCTTAAGCTTCGAGGCGGTGACGGTGAGAGCAGCAGTAATAGACGCGGAAAGACTCGAGGACGTCGAGGCGGCGGAACGCGCGGCGGCAGAAGCGGAGACTCCAGCGGTCCGAGCCAAGAACGCACGGCGATGAAGTGCCGAAATTGCGGCAGGGCCGGCCACTGGGCCAAGGAGTGCCGTAGCAAGCCCAAGAAAGCAGCGCAGGCCCACATCGCCCAGGGAGAAGAGGAGGAGCAAACGCTTCTTTTGGCCCACGCAGCCCTCTCCTCCCCATTATCTCCGCCAGGGGGAAACAGCCCAGCGGCTCTGGCGGCGGCAGGCGCTCCTCCACCGGTGGCGGCAGGCGCCCCTCCAGCGCCAGGAGGCGCTTCTCCAGCGGTGGGAGGCGGTCCTCAGCGGCGGCGCGCCCTGGCGGCGCTCCCAGCGCGGCGGCGGCGCTCAGCGGCGGCGGCGCTCCCAGCGCGGCGGCGGCGCTCAGGGCGGCGGCGCGGCGCTCCAACGGCGGCGGGGCGCTCAGGCGGGCGGCTCGCAGTGGCGCTCCTCGGGCGGCAGCGCAGCTCCAGCGGCGGGAGGCGTTTCTCCAGCGGCGAGAGGCGGCTCTCCACCAGCGGCGGCGGGAGTTGCTTCTCTAGCGGTGGGAGGTGGTCCTCCACCAGTGGCGGCGGGAGGCGGCTCCCCGCCAGCGGGAGCAGCGGCGGCGGGAGCTCCACCGACCTCTCCGCACACAGCACCGCGCCGCTGTCCTACAGCTCCAGCAGATTCGTTCTCGCGAGCAGCGACGCGCAGCGGTATTCCACATCCTCCCCAAGTGCCTCGGTCGCATCCATCTCCGGCGCCGCCTCCTTCAACCCCAAGCCGCATCAGACAGATCTGTGAGGAGAAGGTATTCGCACAGTTCGGGCCACGGGAGGACCGCGACCATCGGAATTGGGTGCTTGACACCGGAGCGACGAACCACATGACCGGCGCCCGATCTGCCTTCTCTGAGCTCGACGCCAGCATCTGTGGTACTGTTCGTTTTGGCGATGGCTCGGTTGTGGAGATCGAGGGCTACGGAACCATCGTCTTCAGTTGCAAGAACGGCGAACACCGTGCGCTGACGGGGGTGTATTTCATTCCCCGTCTAATGGCAAATATCGTGAGCCTCGGGCAGCTTGACGAGACTGGCTGCCGGGTGGAGATCGACGCCAGCATCCTACGCATCTTCGACCAGCAGCGGAAGCTCCTCGCGCGGGTGAGGCGGTCATCAACACGTCTCTACATGCTGGAGCTAAACATTGGACGGCCTGTGTGCCTTGTAGCGCGCAGCTCGGAGGTGGCTTGGCGCTGGCATGCTAGGTACGGGCACATCAGCTTCCAGTCCTTGCGTAAGCTCGTCCAGGCGGATATGGTGCGTGGGCTGCCGCCGCTTGACCAAGTTGATCAAGTGTGCGATAGCTGTCTAGCCGGCAAGCAAAGGAGGACGTCCTTCCCGGAGCAGGCGCTACGACGCGCGGCACACGTCCTCGACCTCGTCCACGGCGATCTCTGCGGTCCAATTGCTCCCACAACACCCAGCGGAAATAGGTATTTTTTGCTGTTGGTTGATGACCTAAGTCGTTTCATGTGGCTTAGTTTACTCTCAAGCAAGGATCAAGCACCAGTGGCCATCAAGCACTTCCAGGCGGCGGTCGAAGTTGAATCCGGGCGAAAATTGAAGGTCCTCCGCACTGATCGTGGGGGGGGAGTTTACGTCCGTGGAATTCGGCGAGTATTGCGCGGAACGCGGCATCCAGCGGCAACTCACTGCCCCCTATTCTCCGCAACAGAATGGAGTGGTTGAGCGCCGCAACCAGAGCGTCGTCGCCATGGCCCGGTGCATGCTCAAGGCAAAAGGCCTCCCAGGGTACTTCTGGGGCGAGGCAGTCTCCACGGCGATCTACATACTCAACCGCGCTCCAACACGCACGGTCGACGGCAAGACACCCTATGAGGTGTGGCACGGCAAGCGTCTGGCGGTCCACTACTTCCGCACATTCGGCTGTGTCGCGCATGTGAAAAACACGCGGCCGAATTTAAAGAAGTTGGACGACCGCAGCACGCCGATGATTTTCGTTGGTTACGAGAAAGGGTCCAAGGCATTCCGCTGCTACGACCCTGTGAGCAGGCGCATCACGGTGTCGTGCGACGTCATCTTCGACGAAGCGTCACAATGGGACTGGTCCAGTAGCGGTGACGTCGAACAAACTGAAGGCGAACCTTTCATCATCGAGTACACCTCGGTGCTTGTCCCCGACACCGCTGCGAGGCGGCGGGTGCGCAGGGTCACTCGTCCACAACGCCAGTGCCTTCTCCAGTCCATGATCCGGGGACGCCGCGCACACCAAGACCGCGACGCCACCAAGACTGCGCTCGTGGAGTTCGTGTCCCGCCACGCAGGAGGTCGACTTGGACGCGGACCACGATGATGCACCCCTGCGGTTCCGTACCATCGATGCCATCATCGGACCGTCATCACCGCCAGGTTTGGCGCTCCGAGAGCTCGACGAGGAGCTCCACTTTACCACGGCGGATGAGCCAGCCTCCTTCAGTGAGGCAGAGCAACAAGCATGTTGGCGACAGGCGATGCTTGAGGAGATGAAATCCATCGAGGACAACGGAACATGGGATCTCGTCGCACTCCCCACTGGACACCGAGCCATCGGACTGAAGTGGGTTTTCAAGGTCAAGCGCGATGAGAACGGTGACATCGTCCGGCACAAGGCGCGCTTGGTGGCAAAAGGCTATGTCCAGCGTGCCGGCATTGACTTCGATGAGGTTTTTGCTCCAGTGGCACGAATGGAATCCGTGCGCACGATGTTGGCTTTGGCGGCACATGAAAGGTGGGAAGTCCATCACATGGACGTTAAGAGCGCCTTCCTCAATGGCGATCTAAAGGAGGAGGTGTATGTCGCTCAGCCACCGGGATTCGTAGTCGGCGGCAGCGAGCACAAAGTACTTCGCCTACGCAAGGCGTTGTATGGACTTCGTCAAGCACCGAGGGCCTGGAATGTCAAGCTTGATCTTTCTATGGAATCGCTTGGTTTCCAGAGGAGCAGCTCCGAGCATGGCATATACACGCGGAGCCGAGAAACATCGCAGCTAATTGTTGGTGTCTACGTCGACGATTTGATAATCACTGGCACCACCCGCAGCGAGATTGCGGCATTCAAGGCTGAGATGAAGGAGATGTTTCGGATGAGCGACCTCGGGCTGTTGACATACTATCTTGGGATTGAAGTGTGTCAAAGCCCTAGTGGCATCTTCTTGGGTCAATCCGCCTACGCCAACAAGCTCCTGGAGCGTAGCGGCATGGGCACCTGCAATCTGAGTATGGCACCCATGGAGCCACGGCTTAAATTGAGCAAGGAGAGCACCTGTCCTCTAGTGAATGCCACGGAATACAGGCGCATCATCGGCGGGCTTCGTTACCTGGTGCACACCCGTCCTGATCTCGCTTACTCGGTGGGATACTTGAGTCGCTTTATGGAGAAGCCACACGAAGATCATCTGGTTGCGGTAAAGCGAGTACTACGGTACGTCGCTGGAACGCGCGGCTATGGAGTTCATTACACCAAGAAGGAGGAAGGGAGACCAAGGTTGATTGGGTACAGTGACGCTGACATGGCGGGCGACATCGACACCCGCAAGAGCACTAGTGGCGTCATCTTCTTTCTCGGTGGTAACCCCATCACCTGGCAGTCATCCAAGCAGAAGGTAGTGGCTCTGTCCTCATGTGAGGCAGAGTATATCGCAGCAGCCACTGCTGCCTACCAAGGTGTCTGGCTAGCTCGACTTTTGGATGACCTCGTCGGCTCAAAGTCTGGAGCACCAGAACTCAGAGAGGACAATCAGTCCGCCATCGCATTGAGCAAGAACCCTGTCTTCCATGACCGGAGTAAACATATTGACACTCGTTTTCACTTTATCCGGGAATGTATCGACGGGAAGAAGATTGTCCTAGAGCACACGTCAGCAGAACATCAGCTTGCAGACATTCTCACCTAAGCGCTTGGGCGTGTTCGCTTCCAGGAGCTACGCACTAAGATCGGCGTCGGTGATCGCGTCAAGAATTAGGGGGAGAAATGTTGAGAATTCCATACGCGTCACCAGAGTTACCATGTTTAGCTTTCCATATTTTAGCCTACTATGTTTAGCTAGCTTGCTATGTTTACATGTGTTTTCCTTTTACCTGTTATACATGTCAGTTACGTACTCGTAATAGGTAGATTAGTTTCTTTATTTGGTTTTGTAAACTCCCTATAAAAGGTTGAGGAATACAATCAAAAGGCTGTGTCGAACAGCACCAAAACATTGTTGCTTGCGTGAGTTATTCTCTGTGGTGACAGTAGTACACCAGCGTCCAGATCGTAGATCAATTACGACACCCTCGTTCGTTGTACTTGTGCGCTTCTGTTCCATTATTTTGTTCGCTTCTTGTTCGGATAGGCAGGCGTCAGGTTTGTTGCCAACTTTACCCTGCAGCTGTTGCACGCATGCACCATACATCACATTGTTGCTTCTTTTTCGGAGCATTGGAATCCTATAGGAATTTTACCCCATAGCTGTCGGTAATTTTTTCTACTATTTTATAGAAATTCTGTGGAATTCCAGCGTTCGAAATTCAGAATATAGGGGCTTAGCGCGGCTTGCGCAACCTAAAAGTGGGGTTTTACACTTTTACTAGTATACCTAATTGGGTGAAATGTTTAGTGTTTGATTTTTGAATTGATAAGGGGATGGGAAAGATTTGGTAAACGATAATCTTGTTTGGTTTGGCTCCGACGCTTTTTGGTAGCTAGCTCGTTGGCGCAGTGGTCGGCGTGTGGCTGGCGTTTGCCAAAATTGACTAGCACAGCACGATCTTTTCTCTAGATATTAGTTTGTGAGTTGTGGTTAGATGGTGTGTTTGGTTTGTCATACCAAACTCGCTGCTGGTTCGTTCTTACCCACGGAGATCGAGTCCGGTGTCACTGCTAGTTCTCCGCGTTGTTTTCCGAGCCTTGTGAATGTCGAGGATAGATACTGCGTGATGACTGAAATGTTACAGTCATGTTCTTAACAGCTGATAGTGGCTTCGTTGTTGTCTTTGTTAATCTGCTCAAAGTCATGACAAATATCTGTCAAGTGTTAAAGTATGATTCAATTTCGTCACTGATTGGCGCCAGATATAGCGTCGAGTGGTGTTACTGATTCTGACTCAGTTTTCTTTTCTATTCAAGACTCTTATTCTCTAGCTTATGTATGTATCATTGTAGTCGTATGGTTAGATGTGTCGAAGTTTCCTGTGTTGCAATTCAAAGGCTATTTTGGGAATTTTCCAAATTCTGACTTCTAGAAGGAACAAAAAAAAAAGGAGAGAGGTGTTTAGCGAGACCCATGTGTCAAAGGGAATAAGAAGGGACAAGGCCTGAAAGCCCAAATTCTGATTTCTAAAAGGAATAAAAAAAAGGGTGAGAGAAGGTGTTTAGCGGGACCCATGTGTCGTAGGGAGTAAGAAGGGACAAGGCCTAGAGGCTGTTGGCTTCGGTGTCTACCTCCGATGGCTTGGTCACGTTCTGGTGGTAAACGTGGGGATCGTTCTAATACTCATGCAATCTGCTGGTGTTTTTGGCGATGGTTGTTCAACAGCGCCGTCAGGCTCCACCCCTTATTCTAGGTACTTGCACCCCTCTTCTTCACAGCCGAGAACTTCTTCCTCCTACCATCTTCCCATTCCAAGCCCATCAAGTTGAAGTCAAGAACTCTAAAGGCAATGGAAAGAAAGTCAAGAATTATCCCTAGAATAGGCCAAGACCTAGCTAATGAAGGAGACCTTTACGTACTACGTGTGCTGTAAGGTTGGCCATAAAACCAGCAAGTGCAACGGCCGCAAGGGCAAAGGACCTTTTCCAGATCAACATAAGGGCAAAGCTGAAGCCAATGTAGTTCTAGCTAGTTCTAGTTCAGATGGGTATGTACCTTAAACCTTTATGATAAATTCATCAATTGATTGGTGAATTGATATAGGTGCAACTAGATATATATATGCTAATCATATGTGCTTCTCTTTATTTCAAAGTGAAGGTGGTGGCTCTGTTCTAATGGACAATGGCGCCGCTACTATAGTACATGGAAATGGACAAGTTTTCCTGAAACTCACTTCCGGCAAGACACTCATTCTTACAGACATACTATTTGTGCCTGCAATGTCCCGCAATCTCCTTAATGGGTCCATATTGTGTAGGTAAGAGATAAAGCTTGTTTTTGAGTCACATAAGATCGTGTTGACCAAATTTGGTAATTTTTTTTGGGAAAATTCTATGATGGCAAGGCATGTTATGCTTATCCATTTTTTATTTTAATAATTCAAATATTTTTAATGTTATTCATTGCAATGAAGTTCATGATGTTTGGCAGTCTTGTTTATGTCATATTAATTTGGAAGCCATGGCACGGTTAAGCAAAATGAGTTTAAATCTAAATTATAATTATGAGAAGGGCTCTAAGTATAAAATATGTGTGCAAGTAAAGCAGCTTCAACAACCTTTTTATAGTATTGAAGTGCGAGACACTTCTCCACTTGAGTTGATCCATTCTGATCTTTATGAGATGAATGACATATTAACCAAAGTTGGCAAGTGTTATTTATTTACTCTTATTGATGATGCGACTATGTATTGTTATATTTATTTACTTAAATCGAAAGATAAAGCACTAGAATCTTTTATAGTATACAAGGCTGAGGTGGAAAACCGACTAGAAAAGAAAATCAAAGGGGTTAAGATCGGACTGAGGTGGTGCATATATTTCTAGGGAATTCTCCCAATTATGTGAAGGTGGAATAGATCATGAAGTTACTCCACCATTTTCACCATAATCAAATGGGGTTGCCGAATGAAAGAACCAAACTATTTGTGATTTGGTGAATGCCATGTTACAGAGTTCAGGTATGTCAGACTCATGGTGGAGTGAAGCAGTTCTCACAGCTAATTATGTACTAAATAGGGTACCTCATAATCATGAGGATACACCATATGAAGGATGGAAAAGGAGAAAACCAAATGTCCTTTCTTCGAACTTGGGGTTGCCTTGCCAAAGTGTATGTGCCATTACCGAAGAAAAAGAATCTTGGTCCTAAGACAGTTGATTGTGTCTTTCTAGGGTATACGCATCACAACACAGCATATAGATTTCCAGTGGTTAAATTCGAGGTTAGTGATATCGTTATAGATGTCCTTATGGAATCTCTGATGCAACATTCTTTGAAAATGTGTTCCCTATGAGAGCAAATAAAGTTATTGCCCTCGATGGTCCATATGAACACTTCTTTTTAGTGTGGATGATACCACTCCTTATTTTGAGCTGAGAAGGAGTAAGAGTCAGAGGACTGAAAAGTCTTTAGGCAATGACCATGTCACCTACATTGTGGATGATTAACCACATAACCTTTTACAGGGATACACATCCCTGGATATGGAGTAGTGGAAGAAAGCAGTCCGTAGTAAGATGGATTCCATCCTAACTAACAGAACTTGGGAGATTACTGATCTTTCAAGTAGATGTAAGCTAGTGGACTGCAAATAAATCTTCGAAGAAAGCGAGGGCCCGATGGTACTATTGACAAGTACAAGACTAGTTTAGTGGCTAAAAGTCTCATGCAAAAGAGGGTGAGACTACTTTATACATACTCTTATGTGGCTCGTTTACCTATAATTCGAGTGTTTTTAGCTCTAACTGTCGCATATAAACTCTAAGTACATCAAATAGATGGAAAGACCGTTTTACTAAATGAAGAGTTGGATAAGAAGATTTATATGTAGCAACCTGATGATTTTATGGCTGAAGGGTAAGAAAAGAAAGTATGATGCTTGTTTAAATCCATGTATGGTCTAAAACAAGCTCCCAAGCAATGGCATGAAAAATTTGATAGTACGTTGATTTCAGTCGAATTTTGTGTAAACAAAGCCGACAAGTGCGTTTACTATCGGTTTAATGGAGGTGAAGGTGTCATCCTTTGGCTTTATGTGGATGACATATTACTGTTTGGGACCACATGAATGTAATCAATAATACTAAGTCTTTTCTCTCCTAGGACTTTGATTTGAAATACCTGGGTGAAACTGATGTTATTTTAAATATTAAGCAACTAAAAGGTGATAATGGGATTATTTTATTGCAATCTCATTATGTGAATAAAATCCTAAATCGCTTTGGGCTTGTGGACTGTAAATCAGTAGCCACATCATATGATCCAAATGACAAGTTGCATAAAAACACTAGGCATTGTGAAGACAAGCTTAAATATTCCCAAATAATTAGTTCTTTAATGTATTTGATTACTGAAATGAGGCTTGACATCTGATGTGTTGTAAGTAGATCGAGTCAGTATATGACCAATCTAGGAGATGATCACTAGATAGCATTAGAAAGGGTACTTAGGTACCTAAAGCGGACCAAGAATTTAGAGTTACATTATTCTGGCCTTCTAGGGGTCCTTGAAGGATTCAGTAACTGTAATTGGATCATTCACTTGGATGATATGAAGGCTATGAGTGGATATATTTTCACTCTAGCAAATGGGGCTATTACGTGGAAGTCTTCTAAACAGACTATCCTTATACGGTCCACCATAGAGGCTGAGCTAATAACACTTGACTAAGTGGTAGTAGATGAGGAATGGCCTAGAGAGCTCCTTTCCGTCCTACGGGTATTGAAAAAAAACAATCCTAGTTGTTTTGACCTACTATGATAACCAAATCGTTTTAGTTATGGTGAAAAGTAGGAAGAACAATATGAAGTCCTCAAAATATATAAAGAGATGACTTAAGTTAGTTTGGCACACCAGAGAGATGAGTGTAATCAGTGCCTTGTTGGTGTCTAGATGAGGGCGAACACCCTACCCTCGGTCCTTGGACCCATACCCAATTAACTTGTACCACAACATTTGGTACCAAAGTGTGATGTTCCTACCGCTCGTGTCCAAGATGCTTGGTTACGCTCCATTGACACCCTGCTGCAACTGTGTAATGGCATCATGGTCCAGATCCTACATGTGCTTCATCTCACTGATGTCTTTCATCAGGGTGGCAAGCATCTTAGTGAGATTCTCAGCAGTCTTCAGCTCCTTCATGGGAAGGGTGGTGGTTGATGAGCTCCTTGACGAACTGAAAGGGGCATGCTACTTCTTTAAGCTTGATTTGTGCAGTGGGTATCACCAAGCGCATATGCATCCTGATGACATTGAGAAGATGATGTTTAGAACACACCTGGACACTTTGAGTTCTTGGTGATGTCTTTTAGTCTGATAAACGCACCCACCACCTTTCAGGCACTCACAAACTATATACTCAAGCTATTCCTCAGGCTATTTGTTCTTGTTTTCTTTGATGACATTTTGATTTATAGCTCATCATGTTATGAGCATTTGCAGCATGTTTGGGCGGTCTTCCAGGTGTTGGAGTACCACAAGTTGGCTCTCAAAAGATCTAAGTGTTATTTTGACAAGATGTCTATGGCCTACTTATGTCAAATTATCTCCTTCCAAGGTGTTGCCATGGATCCTAACAAAGTGTCAACAGTGCTAGGCTTTCCGTGCGAGCCTTGCGGGGGTTCCTTGGGTTGACGGGTTACTACTGTAAATTCATCAAGGATTATTGTATAGTGCTATCTCCTCTCACCAAGCTATTGAATAAGGAAGCATTTACTTGGTCTATAGAAGCTGACAATACGTTCCAGGTCCTCAAGGTGGCACTGACTTTAGCCCTACTTTTGCTATTGCCGGATTTCTCCAAGCGATTTATGGTGGATTGTGATGCCTCAGGTTCAGGATTTGGTGTGGTTCTCCATCAAGGTGAGTAGCCAGTGGGCTTCTTTAGCCGCGCAATCACTCCTTCACACGCTAAACTGGCTGCATATGAAAGAGAGCTCATTGGATTGGTTAAGACAGTCCGACATTGGCGAACGTATCTTTAGGGGCACGCTTTCATGATTCATACATACCACTATAGTCTCGAATTTTTACTAGGTCAGTGAATCTCAACTATATCGCAACATCATTGGGTAAGCAACTTGTTTGGGTATGATTTCTTGGTGGAGTACAAGCCAGGGTGTCAACACATCGCAGCCGACGTGCTCTCACAGTGTGATGTAGAGGGTGCGGCAATACATGCTTTATTAGGTCCTCAATTTTTATGGTTCAATCAATTGCGACAGGAGATAGCTTCATCATCTGAGTTGACGACCTTTCAAGATTGGATACTTGTTGGACAGGTGGATCCATCATGGATCATGGCAGATGATCTCATCTGGCAAAAGGGTAGAGTTTTCATACCCGCTGTGTCATCTCTTTTGCTGCAGTTATTGGTGGAGATTCAAGGTGCTGAACATGAAGGAGTTCAAAAAACTATACATCGTGCTCGTGCACACTTCCATGTGACTAGCCTATCATGGCTCGTGTGGGATTTCATCAAGGGGTGTTCAGTTTGCCAACGTAATAAGACAACATCTTCATCCAACGGGACTACTATAGCCATTAGAGGTGCCACAGACAGTTTGGGCAAATATTTTCATGGATTTTGTGGAAGGACTGCTTAGGTACACGACAAGTCCATTATCTTGACTATCGTTGACCATTTCTCCAAATATGCTCATTTCATCGCTCTCTCTCATCCGTACACTACAAGCTCAGTTGCTCGTGCTTTCTTTGATGAAGTTGTTCGTCTTCATAGGTTTCCTTCATCTATTGTTCGTGATCGTGATCCGATGTTTACAAGTAATTTTTGGAGGGAGCTCTTCCGTTTGGCCAGAGTAAAGTTACATTTAAGTTCTACTTTTCACCTACAGTCTAATGGTCAGTCTGAAGTGGTTAATCGCATCATTATCATGTATTTGAGGTGTTTATGTGGCAATCGTCCAAAACAGTGGATACAATGGCTTCTCTGGGCAGAATATTATTACAATTCCTCATATCAAATAGCTCTTCACATCACACTATTTCATGTTGTTTGTGGGTGAAATCTGCCAGCCCTATTGGTTAGTGAGTTAGGTGCGGCTCGCGTGGCTGCTATAGAACAACATATGGCGGATCATGATGAATTTTTGGTCGAAGTACACGAGCGACTGCTACAAGCTTAGACTGTCATGAAGCAGCAACATGATAGTCATCATCGTGCGGTGGAGTTTGGAGCGGGTCAGTGGGTTTGGTTGCATTTGCATCACCATCCTGCTACGTCTCTCACTGGCCGTGTTGCATCAAAATTGGCTCCTAAATTCTATAGGCCTGTCAAGGTCATTGAACACATTGGTTTAGTGGCGTATCGGCTTCAGCTGCCTACACACGCTAAGATTCACGATGTCTTCCATGTGTTGCTTAATAACTTGCATGGTGACCCTCCAGTTGAGATACCACCATTACCAGATACACACCATGGCTGGGCTATTCATGTTAAGGGTATTAGAAATATAATAGAATTATTTTAGTTGTTTCCTTATATGCCTAGGTTTTCTTATCCGTATATGGCATATTCTCCTGTAATATCCTTATACTCTTTATATATATTGCCTATTGGGCCTCTTCAATATACACACAATATTCATAACATAGTATCAGAGCTAAGGTTAAAACCCTAACCTCGATCTCGATTTACTTCCGCTGTTGCTGCTCCCAGGAGGATCGATCTTCACTCTCGGGGGTGACCACTTCTTCGCTGGTCGTACGCCCGCTGCTGCCCACGTCAGGGCAGATGCTGTTGCCTCGCCAGGCTGGCTGCCGTTGTCATCGCCTGAGACCACCGCCTCCAATCGATCTTCCAAAGACACCACCCGCCTGCCGAGTAGTCGTCACCACCGTGCCCGCACCTTAGAGACACCCGGATCTAGCGGCCACCGACCACATCTGAAGCCGCACTGCGATTTGACATCGCGCGCATTCTGGACATCGCCTTGCTGTGGTCCGACACTGTGTCCTCCCCAACACTCCTGCTCTCCCTTGCATCGCCTGCCTATTCTCAGGCCACCGTCTGCGGGCCGTTGCGCCCATGCCACCGCCGACCCTGGATCTAGCCCTCCCAGGTTGGATCCGCACTGATCTGGTTTTGTGCTAGCTCCCCACAGGTGTCTTCTGAGCTCACCGCCATTGGCATCGTCGTGGGAGGACATGGCCGCACCGCTCGATCCAGCCTCCTCCACACCGGATTCAACCGGATCCAGCCCATCTCAGTCGGCGTCGCCATGCTCTTCCCTGCTGGCAGCCGCTCCTTCATGGGCTTCTTTGACACCGGCTTCTCCTCCGCGGGCTCTCCCATGCTTCCAGATCCAGCCAAATCCCCTGAGGTCACTGCCGCCCTGTCTATCGGGCTCCCAACGTTGGATCTCGCCGCCGGGCTCTTCCCCGCCGCCGGATCGACGCTACACCTTGGTCGACGCTGCCGCCGCCACCTTGACTCCCCTCGGGCGACGACAACCTCTCCATCCGACCACCGTGCCACGTCCGCACCTGCGCCTCCCCTGGCCTCCCTCTCCCATCGCCTGCCGCCGCCACCTTGACTCCCCTCGGGCGACAACAACCTCTCCATCCGACCATTGTGCCATGTCCGCGCCTGTGCCTCCCCTGGCCTCCGCCGCCTCCCTCTCCCATCGCCGCCTCCTGCCACCTCTGCTCTGGTCAAGGCAGCGATGGTCGTGGTGGAGAGAGGAGAGAACGAGGGGAGGGGCAAATGAATGCCTTTGATCCTATGAAGGCTTTTATGTTTAGCACTACTCCTATTGGCTAATGAGGAGAGAGTCGGCGAGAAGCAATGGGAACTGAGATGAGTTAGGGTTGGGGCTGGCCTTTAGTTTAAGTGTTACTATTGATAGTATTTTTTGATGAGTCTATTAGTTTGTTTTGAATTTTCTGGTTGTGTACATCTCAAGTCCGTAGTCTCTACTTTTCAATTCATCAAAGCCATGCGAGTCCACAAAATATTTGTCAGTCAGCCGATTGCTTTGCTAACCACGTTCCATTCTTTTGGGTGAGTGTAGTTATCTCCTTCCTTTTGTATGGCAGCAGTCACCGATCTTCTCTCTGAGCCACGTGCAGATCGTAGAAGTCGCTATGATGGCACTGTTTCTTTAGCCGCCGCTCTGAGCTTCTAAGGCCATCGCGCTTCTCCTGCACCTTATGCATTGTGCCGTCGTCGTCTTATGCTTCGATCTGCGCCGTCATGCTTCTATCTATTCCTCTTTGACTTGATTTGATAGTTTTTTTCTAAGAACTGCACACTACGATGACATTATCGAGACTCATACTTCGGATTTTTTACTATTTAGTGACAACTCTTTTCAAATGTAATGCTATTGCATATGCTTTGCATTTGAAGAGGGTGTTAAGGGTATTAGAGATATAATAGGATTGTTTTAGTTGTTTTCTTATATGCTTTGTTTCCTTATCCACATATGGCATTTTCCCCTATAATATCACTTTGTACTCCTTATATATATTGCACATTGGGTCTCTTCAATATATACACAATATTCATAACAATTCCAATGCCTTTGATGATACAACTTGCTCGTCTCAATCATAGCTTGTTGGGAGGTGTTTGTTTAATGGAAGGATTGTGCGTTGTTTGAAGCTTCTTGGGTACTTCTTTTGGACTTATGTAAGCATTACCCTAATTTTCAGCTTAAGGACGAGCTGTTTTAGCAGAAGAAGGGATGTTGCGGACTCTGTTTAGGGAAAGTTTTATACCAGAAGGCCTTCTAATCGGCAAGCCATGATAGGCAATAATCCGGCTGAGACAAAAAAAGAGTTTAGGTTAGATGGAAGATGTTGGTTTATTAGGAAAGTATTAGTTGTTACAAGTTAGGACATAAAAGATAGGGAGATACTATTTAGGATTCAGAGTTTGTTATTAATAGGGATCAAGTGTTCTAGTCTGATTGTTAGAATCTTTATATAAAGGACATACCCTGTGACTTGGAGACAATAAGAAAAGAACAATCTTCCCTTACCTCCAGGCGCCCTCAGAGCCTCGTCGCTGGCTGGGAATAAGTCCCGCCGTATCCACGAGGGCGAGCACGAGCCCCTCCGCTATCCCCTACGCTCTCATCCAAAATCTGAGTCTAATCTACTTCCTCCTCTCGCCATCCACAGAAAACCCCACCCGAAGCTAACCCATAACACTAGCCGAGTCTATGAGAAAGATAGTCCAACCCAAACAAGGACACATTGTCTGCGTGAAATGCGGCTGAAACCTAGCTGGGCCAGAAGGAAGAAAATCTTACGGTCCAGTCCATTAAGCTCTCCTCTTTTACGTGCTGAAACTCCCTTCAGATAGGTATAGACATTTGGATCTGGCTGTAGTTTGGTAAACTTTTGAGGTGATCCATGGTTGATACAATAGCTAATTGGTTACTGTAATTCCACCGAATGCTAGTACCATCGATGTTTCATTTTCCTTTCCTGTTTTTTACATAGAACCTAGCTATCTGAAAAAAAAAAATCCGATTCTTGCATTTTTCTTCTCCTTTTCAGATGCATGCCGGTGACAGCACCGCATGACAGAGTGTTCGACAAAGTCTTCCGGGCCATGAAGAACGACCAGGACGGCATCATCGTCTACCGGGACGGCACTCTAGACGACGCCACCTTCACGCTCTGCAGCGAGCATACCCCCATGGAGGACGTCGGGTACCATGTGATCCCAGGCAACACCTGCAACGACCTCGGCTACCTCAGGCTAGGCAAGATCGACGACAACTGCGACGAGGAGACATGCAAACGCTACCCTGACTACATCGACGTCGTCTGGCTCAAGGATCTTTTCCCTAATCCTTGCAGAAAGCTGTCAGTCTAAGCGAGATCTTGAAGAAGAGCAGTAGCCGAAGAGATGAAGAAAGGTAGCTAGCTAGTGGCTTGTTAGTGAGTCTCGAGATCGATGCATGATTGTGGTGGCTATTGTGCTGGGCCGTTTATTTTTTCGTTCTTGCTTCTCCAAGTTTTGGATAATCTGTTGCGTGTGTGCAAGTGCAGTAAGTTTTGTCATCATAAAAGGTTTGGAGAACTGTTTATAGCCGGATTTGAGATCAATAATGTCAAGACAAGAAAATCGCCAGTGGCTGCCATTTAGTCATTTACCTATATATATATATATATATATATATATATATATATATATATATATATATATATATATATATATATATATATATATATATATATATATATATATTGCCACTCTTCTGTATTGTCTGTGATCATTGTGATGCATCATTCATCATGTGGACCCACAATTTTCTAACTCGTTTTAACCAGTAAATTACGATTAAATGAAATTAATTAAGTAACTGATTAAAGCAATTATACAAGAATATTTTTTCTTTAAATATAGAGCAAACCGAATTAATAAAAACTTTCCGAAGGATAAATCCAATTAAAAATTTACAAGCCATCTCAAATTACAAATTTTAGTTATAAATGCATCTCATAATGATTTCAATTAACACATGTCAAGTAAAAGTATTTACAATCTATTTACAACAAATAATTGCATTAGTCAAGTGATAATTAAATTTATTCTTCAAATCAAATAAAAATATTAACAATCCATATTACATCAATATAACAGTTCGACTTACATCAATTACATTTCAAATTACCTCAAATTTACAAGTCTCAATCTCAATCAAGACCATTGTCTCTAGAATATAAATAATTATATCATATTTCAATTGCATCAATATTGCTAAGCTAGAATAACCAGCATTATTAAAATGCGAGAAAAACTAGTAACCAGAGATCAAAAAAGACCGAACAAAATAAATAAATGAAAGTCAATTTGCCGTCAGAACCCGTCTTGTTTAAAATATCGAACCTTAGTGCTCATCGAGATATTAGGATCGGCCAGCACCTCTCGCTTTAGTGGGCCTCATCATCCGATAAAAACTAAGCCAAAACTCATTTTAAAATTCATCACCCTTACCTTAACTAGTAGAAAAGCAAGCTACATTGCCAAATTCACCCTAGTGACCTTCGGTCCATGAGGGTAGACCCTCATTTTTATCAAGCCAACAGAAGAATGAGAGGAAGCAAGGGATAAAATCGAGCAACCAGCCGAGAGAAGAGGAGGCCATGGGATAAGCCCAAGCCAACCGAGAGAGTGAGAGAGAGAAAGCATTCCATCACCCTATCCAAAGCCACCAGAGAAAGGAAGAGAGGAGGAAACCACCTCTCCTCCTCAACCCCATTCCAACACCCTCATAGAGCACATTCCATCGGTGATAAGAGGGGGTTGAGGGCTGGCAGCCTGGCACCACTAGAGAGACATCAGAGGAAGAGGAAGAGGAAGAGGCGATAGCATTCAAGAGGAGTTGGGGAAGATAGAAGAGAAGGGAACCATAGCCACGGCGGTTCAGGAGCCTAGTGGTGCCAAGAACCAACCAAGACCAAGCCAGTACTAGGGACCGCCAAGAAAAAGGTGAGCCAAACCTCAAGAGAGCCGTGAAGGAACCATAACCATTAGCACTAACATCATCCACACCAGAACATCCAACCATTGACTAGTAAGCAAGGTGCCCTCCATAAGCTTTCTATTTCTATCATTCCCAACCAAACCCACATCACCATGGTAGGAGCACATTCTCAAACCCTCATTCACACATGCCCAAATCCTTCACAGTAGAGCCACCGCAGTAGAGCCAGTAAGTTTCATAACTAAAATGGATGAAGGGAGGGTAGTGAGAGTGGAGTATAGCAATGGGAGAGCTCACAGCAACCCCAACCAAGCTTGCAATCGGCCACCCAAGCTCGCCATGGCATGCCCACCTCAAGCACGAACTCATCCCTGCTAACCAAGATCCATGCGATCATTGAGTGAATTATGTTTTTGATATCCTTAGAAAGGTGCGTGTAAAATTTTATATCATTTGGATATGTATTTTAGAGATAGCATCATTTTTTGTTTTGGGTTGGGCTGAGCTGATTTTCAGTTCTAGGAACAGTGGTGCGGTTAGACCGCCCTAGGCATGTAGTCCAACCGAACTCCGGTCAAACCGGTCTCCCCCAACGGTTGACCGCTTGACCCAGTTAAACCAGTTTTCCATAGCGGTCAGACCGGCCAAAAGGAGTTGAACTCCAGTTACTTTCGCGCTTTTGATGAGTGCTTTGTTGGTAAGCTAAACTGATCTTTCTAATTTTCAATAGCTAATGGAGTGAAATTTTAGGAATACTTTTAGGAGGTTGAACCTTTGGAAGATTAAATTTGAAGACATCATTTACTACCCCTTTGATTGCCATATCAAGTCTAACGCATTCCCCCACCCGAGTGGCAAGTTGTTTCCCTACACTCTCCTTCATGAAAGCCAGAGGAAGATCATAGAACTGCATCCAAACTGTCAGACCCCCAAAAGCAATGGCCGAAGGCCGGGTGACCCCCATCATATTCCTCGATTAGAACCGCATTCACTCGGGAGATCCAAGGGCCCTCCTCGTTGACTTTTGTCCAGTCTCCTTTACAGGAGAACTGGAATGCAAATAAATTCTCATTCAGCGCCTTAAAAGTAACCTCTTTTGCCAAACCCCAAGCATGCCTCATGTTGCTAAAGAAGGCAGCGTGGCTAAATGCCTTGGTAGAGCATACCGTAGCAATGGCCGTCCATTTGGATTCAGCCATCAGAGACTCCGCATTCTCCTCCAGAATTAGGTTGTGTTTATTTCAGCTTAAAGTTAGTTTTTACTTTTGGTTTCTATTTTTTTTAATATTCAGTAATTTCGATCTTTTTCTAGTTTTTTAAAGATTTTTTAGATTTTTTAGATTTTTTTGTCTTTTTTTCCCGTATTCCTTTGAATTGTCCGTAATAGGCTAACATGTTTTTTCTATTTTTAAATTTTTTAAAATTTAACCCGAAATTTGACCCGAAAGTTTCTTCTTATCCCCCGTCTCCTCCTGTCAACGGGAATTACCAATCTTGTTCATCTCGGAAGGACGAAAGCTGAGAACTATCCTCGCCACTGTTCTTGATCGCACACCGCCAGGGACAAACCCGAACAGCGGCAAAACCGAGCTCAATCTGAAGTCGCAACCAAGGCCGAGATGCAAGTTCGCACACTCCAGATCCCAAATAGAGAACAAGAATCAGAGGAAATTTCGGCAGGACTAATCCCGTCCAAACACCCCAAACTCCTACAAAAAAAAATTTAGAACACTAGCAGGAAGATGCGAGGCCCTAGCAGAGGACCAAGCTCCCAAACCTTAGGCCCTGCTACTGTGTCTTTTGAGTTTTGGTTATGTCTTTTAACTTTTGATGATTATAAGAGATATTAAGAGAGTAAAAAATACTCATGTTTAGAAGATATTTTATTTAAAATAGCTTCGATTTAAAATTAATTTGAAATTTGATCGAATGGTTCGATTTGTAGACGGCAGACACCGATTGGGCCGAACAAACCGACATGTGATCAGCCAAGGGCAAAGGCCCAAGGCCCGCCGAACATCCCCAAGGCCCAAGACCATCGTGAGGTTGTCAGGGCCCCCAAACGCAGCGGCCGCGAAGAAGAGAGGGGCCAACGAGGAGAACAGGGCAGCACGGACCAAGCGAGCGAGGCAGCCATGGGGGAAGAAGGGGAGCTGGCCGCGGAGGAGCACGTCCGCTACATCGTGAACGTCGAGAAGGTAGGCGCCTCCAACTCCACCTCGGATGCCAGCTTCCTCCAACAACAGCTCCTTGTTGCCGCAGAAGGACTCGTTCGAGTCGCTGGTGATGGAGCACATCCGGCTCAACGGCGCCTACTGGGGCCTCACCACGCTCGACCTTCTCCACAGTCTCCACGCCGTCGACGCCGGCGAGGTCATCGACTGGATCATGTCCTGCTACCACCCCGAATTTGGTACCTCGGGGAGGGGGGTGAAGTCTCGGTTTTCTTTCTGGGTCCTTAGAGAGCTTCTTGATTTGTGTGTTTTTCTTGGGATGTGGTTGTGCAGGTGGATTCGGGGGGAACGTCGGGCACGACCCGCACGTCCTCTACACGCTCAGCGCGGTGCAGGTCCTGTGCCTCTTTGATCGGCTCGATGTTCTTGATGTCGACAAGGTTGCTGATTGTATCCTTTCTAGAGATCTCGAGTTAGGTTCATGCTGGTGGAGTAGATTTGCAAACGTTAGATTACAGATGTCCTAATGATCGTAGTCAACCCTGCAACTTTTGGTTTGGAGCTGCCTGATTTGCCTGAATAACCAAGTTTTGCTAGTAAGAAGAATGAAACATTCGGATGCATTTACATGACCATTTTTTAGTAACGAAGGGGGAAAAAACCTGAACCCTTGAAATGCGGATGGGTTTTGCTTACACAGGTATGTTAACCTGAAGTGTAGCATCTATCATCCACTAACCTCCTCACTAACTGCTGCATCCATAATACAACAACATGTCACTGTGTCAGATGCTACTTTGTGGATGATCGATCCTATGCCGCATTAGGTTTGGGAACATTTGTCTGCTGCATTACCTAGTTCTAGGTACTTTGTTGTCTTGCGGTCTTGACTTAAATTGCATGCTATACATCATGAAATAAAGGATTATGAGATAATAATTCTGTATTTTTTGCAAGCTCTTAGTTTTCTGAATAAATTGAAGTAGCCACATCCTGAGCTTGAATTCTGGTTCCCTATCCATTTTCCTATCTAAACCGCATCAGATATTGCTGGGCTTCAAAATGAGGATGGATCATTTTCTGGTGATATTTGGGGTGAAGTTGACACTAGGTAAAAACCTTAACCGTCCTTTTGAATTCACATGTTTTTATTTGAACGCAAGTTCTGTGTGAGCTGCTAATGCAAACTAAAACATATATTTTGTAGGTTCTCATATATTTCCATGTGCACCTTATCGTTACTGCACCGTCTGCATAAAATTAATGTGGAAAGGGCTGTAGATTATATTGTCAGCTGTAAGAACTTGGATGGCGGGTTTGGAGCTATGCCAGGAGGGGAGTCTCATGCTGGGCAGAGTATGTATTATCTTGATTTTTCTCTAAATCCTGTTTTAGGGTACCTGAGTAGAACTGGAATTTAATTAAGTGTTTTAGGATGATGCTTTATCAGATCATGAAAGACAGTCTATCTGTATTCCTATTTATATTGTGGGAAAAAAAGAAGAATGGAGTTGCTAATTCTGGACTGCACTTTTAGCTAATTCTGGAATGCACTAGAATTAACTTCCCAAAATACCAGCAATGTACAGGACTAAAAACATTTCATCCAGAAAAATATAAGCTTTTACTATTGTAGCCTAACAACTTTCTATAATTATTCCTCACAAAAAAAAACTCGCTATAATTATTGTGTCATTTCAATCAGTATGTCGTAACATCATCCTAAAGTTAGATATTCCTATGACCTGAAATTTGCATTTCCTCACAAGATTATTTCCTCGTTCTTTTTATTTCTCTGCAAGTTGTCACTTTATAGCTGTCAGGTAACCTGATAATTTCTGTGCAGTATTTTGTTGTGTTGGTGCTCTCGCAATCACCGGCTCTTTGCATCACGTTGATAGAGATCTCCTTGGATGGTGGCTTTGTGAGCGCCAGTGTAGAGAGGGAGGGCTCAATGGGCGGCCTGAGAAACTTGCTGATGTGAGATTTACTACCTTTTTCTCATATTGTGCATCTTTTGCACTTTTCACTGTACCATGGCATCATAGATTTAATTGAACTGCTCACCTCTAGGTGTGCTACTCGTGGTGGGTGTTATCAAGCTTGATAATGATTGATAGAGTACACTGGATTGACAAGGACAAACTTGCCAAATTCATACTAAATTGTCAGGTAACTGCTTGCAGTTCTTGCCTCTGATATTTTTGATAATTATGTGTCCATTAACTAAAAGACTAGTTTTCACCCTTTCCTTATACGTTGTGCATAAAATATTGTTCATTGGCAGGACAAAGAAAATGGTGGAATTTCAGACAGACCAGATAATGCGGTAGATATCTACCACACGTACTTTGGAATTGCAGGTTTTTATATTTCTTCCCACAGCATGCTATTTTATCATAGGGATCTTGTGGTGTGGTATTTCAATGAATTAAAACTGTATGCCATTTGCTGAATCTGTTGACCTGTTGCAAGCAGGGCTTTCATTGATGGAGTACCCTGGAGTGAAGCCTATTGACCCTGCCTATGCCCTGCCGTTGGATGTTGTCAACCGGATTTTCTTGAGAAAATAACAATAGTATTCCATGCATGAGATCTCCTCCACAGATGATGCTGTAGAATGTAGATGAATTGGTCCAAGCCTCATATTTACCAGAAAATCCTAACTGTTGGTTCTGTGGAAGAATGAAAAACTGAAGGATCTAGAATCAAACTCAAATGCAATCAAGAATATCTTGTCGGAATAGTATAATAGATTGTCTTTTAAACTGTTCTTAGTCGACAGTATGCTTTTACGAACTGAAGTTGTATTGTTAAACACAGCCGCAAACAATGATTGGCAGACTCTTATAGCTGTATGTTCAAAGAATGTTTTGCTATAGCACTTGGCAGTCGTTGTGTTGATCTGATTCTTGTCACTGCCCAGCTCATTTCGCAGCTTAATATAGGGAAAAAAAATTGTTTTTGCTACTACGGGTTGCCTATTCTTCATTTTTTCACTGAAATTACTCATTTTGCGGACGTCTTACTCTTCATTTTGCTGCTGGAGTCGTTTTGTTTTCGCCACTCTTCCGTTAGACTGCACGGAGAGCCTGCGAGGCATCATTCTATACAGGCTTCCTGAATCGTACGGCATTCAAGCTGACTACGAAAATCTTTTGATAAACACACCTGGCCGCTAGGGTGCGCTCAGTTGAGCTGTGGGTGATGGGCTTTCTGAGATAAAAACACTGTAGCAGCGATAAAAGTACTGTAGTAATTTTATCTTTATTCATTTTTTTGTTTTTTAGTATTTTTGTGTTTTGTTTTTTTCCTGTATTTTTTTGCATCATCCGCTCTAGATTAGTGTGCCGTTTTTATTTTTATATTTTTTAGATTTAATTATATCTAATAAGTCAACTTAGCTACAGTATAATTTCAGCAAAAGCTAAAAACCATCGCTATTCCGAACCCTAAGCATACCAAATCTAGTAAGTAGCAACTGTAGTACCAAAGGTGGTCGGCTGCAAAAGAACATAGTTTTGCAGGAAATAAACGGGCGATACATAAATTGATTGAAGTAAGAACAATAAACTTCGATAACGCTGCATAGGATCACGTAATCATATCTCAAATATCATCTCAAGGTAACAATAAACAACTACCTAATACAGACATTCAGGGTGAAAACTAGACAACACCTACACTTACAGATAAGCACCAAAGCGCCATTGCTACTTTCCGCCAGAGGCAGTTCATCGACAGTACAGAAGTCCGAATTTGGGTCAAGGATGCAAAGCTCATTTCAGGGCATGCTAGACAAGATCGTCGGTTGGTTATTGTTGCCGGCGGCGTTGCCTTGATGTAGCGGGTTTCGAGTGCCACCGGACAATTCGCTCAATGTACCTCGGGGTTTGACATATTCTACATTGTACATATACAGTGCATCACAACTTTGAAGGAATTTGAAGCCTCTCATGATCTCATCATAACAACTTAGCAGATTTACTACCAACAGCTCACAAACCTGTCAGAGAGGATTCTCTACGCTATTAGCTTCCACAGGTTAAAAGTACAAACCTCATATGTTACAGTTCCACCTGAAGTAGCAGTTTGGCGAAGAGTTACATTTGATATGGCGCCATTTGCTGACAGAACACAAACTGCACGAGTTCCATGCTGAGAAAATGACATAGTCTTTGCTGACACATCCTGAGAAGTAGAGTTCATGCGTTTTTTTCGTTAATTTTGGGAACGGCGCACCTATGGATACTGTTCGGCCTACTCCAAACGTCTTCGCTCAATCAGATCAATCCGATGATGATCAGATGATCCTGTCTTTCTTCCGGTCGTTTCCCTTACTCTTTGAGTATGACGGTGATAATACAACATACTTGAGCGAGTGATAGAATAAACACAAATCTTTTGATGGTGTTTAAATCGTCGTATTTTTTCTTTAATTTTCTTCACTATTTATACATAGCTTACAAGGTAAATATCGATTATGATTTGGATACTGGGTTTGACTCTGAAACCGAATTTCTATTTCTAAACTGTTTCGGACTTCAACTCTAAAACGAATTCGGAAGAATTATTTCCAACATTCCGTACGTACGAGGATGAGGCCAATAAGTTTAGCATTGCGATTCCACAAGGTGACTGATTAATATTTCAAGTTTTAAAAAAGAGCAGTTTAGCTTAAGCTCTATAGTACAATGTTGCTCACTCATCCAAAGTCAGGTCGTTAAATTCCGAGGTAGAATTACAAGGCAAAGCAGCGTGAATAAATTTTTCCTTGCGTGCAGACTGGCTGGTCGGCGCAGCCGCGCAGGCGAGGGCAGCGGCATCAAGTCCGTCACGGCGTTCTACCCTGAAGGCGCCGACTCGAGCGGTACGCATTCTTCGATCCCAGCACCCCGTGCCGGTCTGACGCGCCGTCGTGATCCATGACGTGCTGCGTCAAATATATCTTTGGTTTCCTCTGGAAATCCATGAGCTCTTCTGCAGTTTGTACACTCAGTCAGCGTCGTGATCACCGGAATCGGACCGGATTTCACCAGCCTCAGGTCCTTCGGCGACGTCGACGCCTTCGCCGAGAACCTGGTGCTCCCATTTGCATAGTTGTGAATTGTCCATTCCACAAGTGTCTACTTTGGTATTATTAAATTCCTGCTCATGAGTCATGACCATTTCATGTCTGCCTGACTGAGCCGGCAGGTGAACGGCCTGGACAGGAGCTGGAAGAGGCCCCCGGGGCTCGCCGCGAAGCTCATCGACTCTAGGGCAGCGAACGGTGAGCACTCTCCGCAGCTACGCGGGGCCATGACAGAACGCAGCAGCGTCTCTGCCCTGTCATCGATCTCCGCCTAGTGAACCTGAGCGTCGTGCGTGCAGGTCTATACTACATCGAGCACACGCTGCAGAACCCCGGCGAAAAGCGGCGGCACATCCTCTCGGCCATCGGGATGGCATTCAACGGCTGGTACAGCACCAAATGTACGCGTTGTGATTTTTGTCAATCAGTAGATAAAATCCCTTCCGCAGATAAGTTCAGAACGGAAGATACTTTGCAAATCTACGCGTTGTGATTTTTGTCAGTCAGTGAGCATATGTTTGTCGATTTGACCAAATAAAAGATGTACACCAAATGCTCGACGACTGTAATAATTACAGCCATGCTGTGCCCAGCATGAGCTAATTGTGGGAGAAGTTACCATGCGCCGGACCTGACATTCTGAAACTGTAACAAGTGACATTCTGAAACTAACGAGTGAAACGTCTGTTTCGGTTTTCCTGGCTTTTGTACAAACATTACGCCTTCCGACCTAGTAGACGTAAAGCTGTCCATTACGTTGCAGATTTCATCTGTATCTGGGCTGGACCCTCTGCTTTCTCACGGCTCATCACCGACACACAGGGCATTAGGTTTAGTTGGGCCCTTACCTCTCTTCCGGCGCAATGAGGCCCACCCACCCAAAAGCGGACAGGGTTCGAAATTTGAAATCTCAAAAGGGAGCCGTTAGAGCGCCTCCCTCCCCTCAAACGGCTCTCTCGCATACAAAAGCTCCCCCCGATCGGCAATCCCAAATCCTAAGGCAAGCACTACCCCATTCCCAATTCATCACCAATTTCGCACAGCACCAAGAGAGAGAGAGAGAGAGGCGGATCTGCGTGATGGCGGCGCTTCAGCACCAGCACCAGGCGGCGGCGGCAGCGGCGGCGCCGACGACGACGACGGGGGGCGGGCTGCGGGCGATGGACCTGTACGAGAAGCTGGAGAAGGTTGGGGAGGGCACGTACGGGAAGGTGTACAAGGCTCGGGAGAAGGCGACGGGGCGGATCGTGGCGCTCAAGAAGACGCGCCTCCCCGAGGACGACGAGGGCGTGCCACCGACGGCGCTGCGGGAGGTGTCGCTGCTGCGGATGCTCTCGCAGGACCCGCACGTCGTGCGCCTGCTCGACCTCAAGCAGGGCCAGAACAAGGAGGGTCAGACCATCCTCTACCTAGTCTTCGAGTACATGGACACCGACCTCAAGAAGTTCATCCGCGGCCACCGCCAGAACCACGAGAAGATCCCCGCCCACATCGTCAAGGTATCAATCCATCCATATAAACACAGATCTTCTGTTCTTTTTTTTTCGTTCCCCAAATCGTGCACGCGATGTATTTGTTGCAATGCATCAACCACATTTGATTCGATGGATGACGATGGCGTGTGCGCGTGCAGATCCTGATGTACCAGCTCTGCAAGGGCGTGGCCTTCTGCCACGGGCGCGGCGTGCTGCACCGTGATCTCAAGCCGCACAACCTTCTCATGGACCGCAAGACCATGGCGCTCAAGATCGCCGACCTCGGGCTCAGCCGCGCGTTCACCGTTCCTCTCAAGAAGTACACCCACGAGGTCCAGTTCCTAGTTCCTAGTAGCAGTCTTGGAACCTGCTTGATGGTTGGTTCTGCGTGATTCCTGTTTTTTCTTATCTGTTCGTGATGCAGTCTGAATTGTTTTGCAGATCCTGACGCTGTGGTACAGGGCTCCCGAGGTTCTTCTTGGCGCCACGCACTACTCCACGCCGGTTGACATGTGGTCTGTGGGCTGCATATTCGGTACGATGAACTCGATTCTTTTAGCTACTGTAAATGAAAGTTGCTTCATAATTCACACCTTAATTGCATACATATGCTATTCTCCTTGTAAATTTCAGCTGAGTTGGTTACTACCCAAGCACTTCTCCCGGGAGACTCTGAGGTGCAGCAACTCCTGCACATTTTCAAGTACTGTCCCGTGTGCCTTATCAATTGTTCTTTATCTTAGGGGTGTATCAGATATTGATGATGATGGTATATACATCTTTTATTTTTGGATGTCAGGTTGCTGGGCACCCCGAATGAGGATGTCTGGCCAGGAGTAGGCAAGCTGCCGAACTGGCACGAGTACCCCCAGTGGAACACCTCAAAGCTGTCCTCTGTTGTTCCTGGTCTCGACGCCAATGGTCTTGATCTCCTCGAGGTTAGTCGTCAAATATGCAATGACCACAAATCTCTTCTCTTTATGCGTTCCTTATACCTGCTCCTGATGTTAGACATGTAACATGCCTAATGTTAGATAAGACCGTGAAAGTGACACAAAAGAAGAGGCGTTGTGAGAACTGAGTTCTAATTTAATTATGGTGATTGTTGCAGAAAATGCTGCAGTACGAGCCGGCAAAGCGGATTTCTGCGAAGAAGGCCATGGAACATCCGTACTTCAACGGCGTGAACAAGGAGCAATACTGAAGCGATTTAACCCACCAAGAATCCGTCGAGCGTCCTCATGACTATCATTATGAAGGGATGCTCTTCTGACATGGTTGCCCTGATGAAGCATCGCTTTTGCTTCGAGGGCAGGCTTTATCTCTGTTTTTTAGCTGCTGTTTAGTGTGTGCGCCATTCACTGATGCTTGTGATGGATGATAATGACTAAGGAGTTCTGCATAATTAAACTCTTCTTGATGAGCGAAATGTTGGTCTGATATCATCATCATCTTCTTGAGCGAGAGCTGTGAAATCTCTCTCTCTCTCTTGAGGTGATCTGAATGAAAGAAGGGGGTTTGTGGTTGTCTGGAAGAAACAGAATGCTCGGCGGCAGTCGACAACCCGAATCACATCCCACTCCTCAGGCCCGACCTTCGTAGACGCTAACTAGGCTAAAATTAAACTAGATATTGAGTTGCATGCACCAACCAATTCATCCAAAAGCCTAAACTGATGAGGAAAGGTGGGCAATTCACTTATACTTCAACACTCCCCCTCATGTGTAGGCTCTCTCAGGCCTAAGACGTGAAATAGAAGTGGGCTGCAATTATTTTTTTTAATTGCGCCAGCCAGGTCTCGAACTCAGGACCTCTTGGCTCTGATACCATATTGAGTTGCATGCACCAACCAATTCACCCAAAAGCTTAAACTGATGAGGAAAGGTGGACAATTCACTTATACTTCAACACCAGATGCCCATACAAAAATGCCGAAACTTACTACAGCACGCACCGATGTCATCATGTATGCCAATACGCAATGCCCCGCTAGCGCAGCACACACGAATACATATGCTTGTCGCGTGCCCGTGCTTCTCCCGGCTCTGCTGAATGCCGATCATGCAGTATTGAGTTGTATTCCAGTCAGTTCATTCATAAGTTTAAGCTGATAAAAATGTGGACAAATTCACTTATGCCGTATTGAGTTGCATTATCAAACAGTTTATTCAAAAGCTTAAATGATGAGAAAAGATGAGCAATTTACTTATACTTCAATATTCTCTACGTGTAGACTCTCTTATATCTAAGACGTAGAATAGAAGTGAGCTATAATTATTTTTTTAATTGCATCAACCGGGTCTTAAACTCAAGACCTCTTGGTTTTGATACCATATTGAATTATATGTACCAACCAGTTTACCTAAAAACTTAAACTAATAAAGAAAGACGGGCAATTCACTTATACTTCAACATGCCGAGTCATGTGCCTCCTCTGCCTCCCTTGTACAGTTGTACTTGCGGATAATGGCAAATTTTATTGTGACTCGGGCTAAATTGTAACAGGCAGTGTGGACCAACGCTAGGGTTTCACGACTTCGCATGGCGGTGTGGGCGAACAAGTGAAGGTGCGCCAGTCAGTCAATGCTTGGTGGAAGACTGAAGTCTAAAGGGTCATTGGTTTGGCCCGTTTGAGTGAAGTGAAATGATCAATGACACTATGAAAGAATGTGGGTGGGGTGGTGGGGCGGTTACATTACTTTGCTTTGGGCTGGGCTCTTCAAAACTTAAATATTTCAATGATTTCTCATTCTGGGCTAGACCATTGCATGCCCCTCGGGCTGGGTTGCAATGCTTCGGGCTGGGCCACTAAACAGTGAATTTTTTGGCCCATATAAAAATTTTGCACTAGTAATTGTGTTGGGCCTCGAGCTATAACCTACTTATCCCAAGACCTAGATCCACCCCTACTTGCGGTGTCTCCGTCTCCATCCTCCAGCTTTCATTGTGCAAGCTGACCCTCTAGTCCTCCACTATTGTCATTTTTCCAGAGCTTTTCAGTGAATGCATGGGAAATTGCAAGAGTTTTTTTTTCATCGAGGAGGTAGAATAACAAAAAACTCAATCGGTAGAATAACAAAAACAACTCAATCTCACTAAAAAACAGGCAGAGCACAATTATAAAACACCAACACCATTTTTTCATCTAACAAAAGCAACATTTTTTTAGAAAAAAAACATCATCAAAATATTTAAAAAAAAAATCAGTTTTTAGAGAGGATAGAAAAATATTTTTTTTGAAAGGATAGAAAAAGTCAAAAAAAATTGAGAGAATATATAATAAAGCTTTTTTAGAGGATAGAGTATCAACTTGTTCTTTTGGCCTTTTCTCTTTAGTTTTTCTAGAAGCCGAATCAAACGGAGTGGTTTCTCCAAATGGCTTCGGCTTCTCGAAGTAGTTTCTCCTCCGAGCCCATCCATTATTGTTTTAAAAAAATACGGCTAAAAATTATTAGTTATAATAAAAAAATCAGTCATAGTCTAAAAGAATTTAGCATAAGTTTAAGGAGCAAACGGGGCACTATAGACATAATAGGCCCACAATCTCAATAATCATCAAAGTTCCGTTTCCAGGCCCACCACTTAGAGGCCCATTAACCCGTACGACACCCTCAAACCGATCTGGACCGTCCGCCTCCGTCCTTCCCTTCTCAGTCCCACCTCTCCCTCCCTCTTGTACGCACCACGGCGACGTGACATGGCTCCGGCACCTCCAGCCTTCACCGGAAACTTGAAGGTGAGTCAGGTGTCTCGCCAGCTAATGGTACCATTATTCCTAAAAGCCACACGATCCTCCTCTCTCACATTTAGCCCATCAGTAGAGCCCACCGAAACCATGGTCGATGACGGCGGCAGCGTGGGCGCAATTTCCGGCGGCGTAAGGTTCATGCGCGCGAGGCTCCGGCTTTTGGTGGCCCCGGGGGGGTCTGGTCATCGAGGGTTTCCGTAGTGCAGCGTGGTGGGTTCCGCTGGTAAGCAGAGCGAGCTTCGTGCGTCTGGGGCTCTCGGCTATCAGCGTGAGCCGAATGGGTTACCAGCAGTCAGGTGCACCGGCTGTTGACTTTGGGCAAATGGGTAATCCATGGTAGATTTAGTTAGCTGCATTTGAGTATCAAAACACTCTTGGATATGGATCATGAGTTAACTTGCACTGTAAATGACTGGGATGAGGATTGGACAGCCGATTGGGCATACTTTCTTGTTGATTATATGTTGAGGTTTTGATAGGGCCAGTTCATATCAATCCGTTGCCACCTCTGTTTGTGAAGAACTACTTCACTATCAATCTGCCATTGTATTCTGGGGTTTGGATTTCTATATTTGCATGGACAAATTACGAGTGCACTGAGGGATGCAATGGGGCATTGACAACAACGGCTAGATTTCTTCTATATTTACTGGCCTTTGCTAGGCATTTTGTGATTAGTGGAAGCATACTCATCCTGGCGCTGAATTGATAGAACACATTTATTTCCATGCTTGTAACATCCTGACATCCTGGCCCAACACTGAGATCAAAATACTACCACTACTTCATATCACTCTAAATTACATCCGTCACTGCAAAACGATGAACAACCTACGTTTAATGACCAACATAAAAAACAACTAGTGCTTATTACAAGGATAGATACATCACAAATGAAGCTTGAGACCTCGCATCCAAGAACGCTTAGGACCCCGCGCTCGAGAATGCTTGGAACTATGCGTCCAGGTGCATCATTAAACTTACAAATATAATTTCACTGAGGAAACATACATTACCATAAAAGTATTCTAAATTTATTCATCAGTTTTCGAGAGCTCTATTGACTAAGTCCTAGATTAGCAAGCTAGTTTACTAAGATAATATTAAGGTGAGTAGGGGTGATATTTTGGATCATTATCATTGGATGTGGTACAAAAATCCTACTTTTATTTTCGATACATGACACCTTTAATAGTCACTTAAAAACAACAACAAAATAAATGTGAGTCTAAGATTCAGCAAGTATATAGTAAAACAGTGGCATTAACATAACAATTCAGTAAATCTCATGTCTGTGGACTGTAAATCGCAATATCTATAACTATATCACTGTCTTCCTTCTCTTTCTTTCATGAGATGCAATGCAATACGGTGCGTTCATAACTGTAGTTTATGCTAGTATAGCAGAGTATTCACCTATCGATGAACCACTCTTGTCCAGTCATCTTTCATACGTGATCTCAACCTCCACTCCCGTAGAGCGCCTATCAAAGTAGGTCTTTTATCTTCCTACTCACGTGGAAGAGATGTCTACTCGAGGCAGGTCCTGTGTATTAATGCAATGCGAGGATGCAACTTTTCTTTTTAGCATTTATCGGGTACCCTTAACCATATTCCGTCTATTAAGTCATCATTAGGTAACAAGTCATTTAACATTGTCATTATCCAGCAATCAACATGTAACCATCACTGTTTATCACATTACATCAATATTAGTCAAGCAGTATCATCAAGTGTTCATAGTAGGTATCATAGACAACGAAATTAATAGGAGTAATCATATCGATAGCAGGGTAAACATATTAAAACATGTCATAAGCATAAAGCGTCAACACAATCAAACCAGCTACGGTTTTGCTATGTACTTGCTAAGTCACACAGCAGTACTTATGCTCCACAGCGTTCATAACTGTAGTTTATGCTAGTATAGTAGAGTATTCACCTGTCGATGAACCACTCTTGTCCCGTTATTTTTCATACGAGGTCTCAACCTCCACTCCGGTAGAGCGCCTATCAAAGTAGATCTTTTATCTTCCTACTCCCGTGGGAGAGATGTCTACTCGAGATATGTTTTGTGTATGAATGCAATGCGAGGATGTAACTTTTCTTTTTAGCATTTATCGGGTACCCTTAGCCATATTCCGTCTATCAAGGCAACAGTTTTATCTTCCTACTCCCGTGGGAGAGATGTCTACTCGAGGTATGTCCTGTGTATGAATGCAATGCGAGTATGCAACTTTTCTTTTTAGCATTTATCGGGTACCCTTAACCATATTCCGTCTATCAAGTCATCATTAGGTAACAAGTCATTTACCATTATCATTATCCAACGATCAACATGTAACCATCAATATTTATCACATTCCATCAATATTAGTCAAGCAGTATCATCAAGTGCTCATAGTAGGTATCATAGACAACAGGACTAATAGGGGTAATCATATTGATAGCAGGGTAAACATATTAAAACATATCATAAGCATAAAGCATCAATTCTATTATGTACTTGCTAAGTCACATGAGCAGTACTTACGCTCCACAGAGCTGAGTGTTTTTAACAATAGTGAAAGTTTTATGATTGATATTTAAATGGCGCAGCAAGATGGTGGTAGCAACTAGCAAGCGCCGTCCATTCCATTCTGACAACAGGTGCGTGACAGTAATAGTATGTCGATACCTTCGTCAAGAGCTGCTCACATATAATTAGGTGTGCATAGGTAACCATCCCTGGCAGTCCCAGCTGATTGCGCCTTCCCAGTTCTAGACTAGTACCACAGTCCACAGGGTAACAGTTGAGACGAAATACAGTACATTAGTACTGTATATATTGATGCGCAACTGTATCCGATTGATCCATCCATCGGCCAGTCTCGGAACACGAGCAGTGTGGTGTGGGCACACGCGTCCGTCTCCGAAAGCGCACGCGCGTACGTGCTGCCGGGCGCTCGCGATCTCGATCTCGGCACGTCCGGCCTGTCCCGCCGAAAACCAGCCGCGCGCGCGGCATGCAGCTAGCTGCACTGGACCACGCGGGGTGGCGGACGCGTCCGCGTCCACCCGCGCGCGCGGCAGACGGCCCGGCATGGTTGCGCCCGCGGGCGCAGGCATTATGTGCGATGGATCGTCGTCGTCTTTCACCTCCCCAACCGTCCGCCGCTAGCTGCGTGCGTGGGCGATGGGCGAGGGCGAGCACCACACCGTAGCATTAAGTATGGTTCTTGCCATTTGTTCAACGCTGTTGGATCGTGCATGGCGGCTTCTGGTCGTCGTCGGAAGGCGACAATTGTACATAAGAGCACCCTGACTTGTCGTCTACTGATCCACGTACTACTCGTACTAGCTTCCAAGCTTATCAATCAACCACAGTCCACAGTCAACTCAACTCAATTGGTTAATTGTACTAGCTAGTTGTCGATGAGTCATTGTCGATTTTACGAAGTAACAAGAGTACAGTCGAGACTACACGGAAAAAATAGAGTATTTTTACTACCTATAATCTATTACAAAGATGCTTAATGATCACGAAGAACAAGGGACGTGCAGTCCGATCAAACTAAGAGTCTATTTGGTAGAGCTCTAAATTCTCATTTTTTAGCTTCTACTCCAGATTCTGTAAGAATCCAATTCTCTGAGAATCTAGAGCTACCTCTGAAAAGCGTTTGGCTAGTAGGTTGACTCCAGATTCATAAAAGAGGAGATTTGAGAGAAATAGACCATGTTACCCCTAGTTATTGTCTACCATCTCAGGTCCATTTCTCTCCAAGTATTGATAATTGTCATAACATTTTTTCATTTTTTACATGTTAACATGTTATTTCCTACAGAATGTGATCCATTATTACCATTAGCTTTTGTACAGAGATTCAGATTTTTTACATGTTAACAAATGTTGATTTTCTTGTTGGTTGTAGTCTTTTTCGTTTTCTTTAGTGTTGATTTTGACCAAAGTTATCCCAGCAAAAAGAAGCGAGAACATGGGAAATTGCATATTCAAACCAGATTATATTAATTTCACTCCACATCGTCACACACTGCAACACGTACAGACACAAGGATGCTACATGCTGCTAGCTTGGAAACCTCTTTCTTTTCCCAACCACATGGGCATGGTAGCCCGAATGATTCTGATCAGAACACACAAGAACCACTGGTTTCACAAACTGCACTAGCACAGAAGAGATCAAGCAGCCAACTAGCCAAGGACTTGACACATTCTTGAGCCATTGCATCAAATGGCTTCTTATTTACTAGATATATAGGAAGGCAAGTGCAGGCATGCCATCCTCTTCACTCTTCAGCAGTTGCAGGGGTTGCACTTGCAGCTGGAGCCGCAGCTGCAGACATGGGCAGCCTCACTGGACTCAGCAGCCTTCTCAAACACTTCAATTCTCCTGCAAAAACAGTAGAACAGTTTAAAATGGAATATGAATTTGCTTGATGTTTCAAATAAATAGTACATGAGCTCAACTGCTAATGTGTTTCAATCTAATAGGCGGATTAGAAAATAGTTCTATTGGCGACAGTATGTGAACTCAATCTAGGGAGTGTCAAACAGATAATCCAACCATAAGCATAAGCATCTCTTCATTCTCTATGTATGACGGGATCTCCCATGTATGAAAATTCTTATATAATATAAGAGCCTGAAAGCTTCGAAGAATGATATTGTATGGCATCCTTCTCATCGTAAGCAAAAGGGCAGCATTTTATTTTACAGATTGTATGGGTTAATTATGATGTATTACTTTAGATAACTGATGATATCACTAAAACAGAGATGAATTTTTCCTATCAAACAACACTATAACTACATCTGAAAATGATTGATAGCTTATACAGCTAAATAGCCATATTGTGAAAATTTGGATGCTAAATAGCTTGGTAACCACAGAAGTGTAATACTGCAAATAAGATATTGCAGATATTTGTTGGCTGCAGATATCTTGCATTGATACTCTTCCTCTCATGTCTCCTTGCCATCAATACCCAACGCATTCTAATCATTTCACTACTTCATGGCAAACTAATCAATTGATAAATGCAATAAGACATAAATGCAATTGATAAAGCGTCGACACAATCAAACCAGCTACGGTTCTGCTATGTACTTGCTAAGTCACACAGCAGTACTTACGCTCCACAGCGTTCATAACTGTAGTTTATGCTAGTATAGTAGAGTATTCACCTGTCAATGAACCACTCTTGTCCCGTCATCTTTCATACGAGGTCTCAACCTCCACTCCAGTAGAGCGCCTATCGAAGTAGGTATTTTATCTTCCTACTCCCGTGGGAGAGATGTCTACTCGAGGTATGTCCTGTGTATGAATGCAATGCGAGGATGCAACTTTTCTTTTTAGCATTTATCGGGTACCCTTAACCATATTCCGTCTATCAAGTCATCATTAGGTAACAAGTCATTTACCATTATCATTATCCAACGATCAACATGTAACCATCAATATTTATCACATTCCATCAATATTAGTCAAGCAGTATCATCAAGTGTTCATAGTAGGTATCATAGACAACAGGACTAATAGGGGTAATCATATTGATAGCAGCGTAAACATATTAAAACATATCATAAGCATAAAGCATCGATTCTGCTATGTACTTGCTAAGTCACACTACTTATGCTCCACAGAGATGAGTGTTTTTAACAATAGTGAAAGTTTTATGATTCATATTTAAATGGCGCAGCAAGATAGTGGTAGCAACTAGCAAGCGCCGTCCATTCCATTCTGACAACAGGTGTGTGACAGTAATAGTATGTCGATATCTTCGTCAAGCGCTGCTGATATATAATTAGGTGTGCATAGGTAACCATCCCTGGCAGTCCCAGCTGATTGCGCCTTCCCAGTTCTAGACTAGTACCACAGGGTAACAGTTGAGACGAAACACAGTACATTAGTACTGTATATATTGATGCGCAACTCATCCTTGCGGCGAAGTACTAATAGTTCGTGGCTGACCGATCCATCCATCCGCCAGTCTCGGAACACGAGCAGTGTGGTGTGGGCACACGCGTCCGTCTCCGAAAGCGCACGCGCGTACGTGCTGCCGGGCGCTCGCGATCTCGATCTCGGCACGTCCGGCCTGTCCCGCCGAAAACCAGCCGCGCGCGCGGCATGCAGCTAGCTGCACTGGACCACGCGGGGTGGCGGACGCGTCCGCGTCCACCCGCGCGCGCGGCAGACGGCCCGGCATGGTTGCGCCCGCGGGCGCAGGCATTATGTGCGATGGATCGTCGTCGTCTTTCACCTCCCCAACCGTCCGCCGCTAGCTGCGTGCGTGGGCGATGGGCGAGGGCGAGCACCACACCGTAGCATTAAGTATGGTTCTTGCCATTTGTTCAACGCTGTTGGATCGTGCATGGCGGCTTCTGGTCGTCGTCGGAAGGCGACAATTGTACATAAGAGCACCCTGACTTGTCGTCTACTGATCCACGTACTACTCGTACTAGCTTCCAAGCTTATCAATCAACCACAGTCCACAGTCAACTCAACTCAATTGGTTAATTGTACTAGCTAGTTGTCGATGAGTCAATTGTCGATTTTACGAAGTAACAAGGAAAGAGTACAGTCGAGACTACACGGAAAAAATAGAGTATTTTTACTACCTATAATCTATTACAAAGATGCTTAATGATCACGAAGAACAAGGGACGTGCAGTCTTATCAAACTAACAACAAAACCCATCTTATATAGCATCGAAGGGTGCAAGTTGTAGCCGAGGGAAAGGCGCCTCATCAATTCATGAATTGGCGCATGTTGTCAGTGGTTATTGTCACTGAGTCCTTGTCAGATGGTTGTTGTCAGTAACGCAATATAGTCATTTATATTTATTATTATAAAATAAACTATACTAGATATCATATCACAGACGATTTATACAGTACTATCTATATTATAATTATTACAGATAACTTTACAAGCGTGACCATCTATATTATTAGCAATAGCTAGAACCGTATGTAATACAATATTATCACAGACGGTTATTAACATATGGTTCTTGTTAATAACCGTCTGTAATAGTTCACAAATGGTTATTAACAAGAATCGTCTACAAAAATTGCAAATGTTACATATGGTTTTTAATTAGAACTCTATATGATATTACCATAGACAGTTATTAATAAGAACTATCTGTGATAATTACGTATCACATACGATTTGTGGTTAGAACCGTCTATGATATATATCTTTTGTAATTATGAGTGGTGCTTCGTCTCCCCGATGCGCACATCTCTTCGATCATTTTGCCTTCCCAATACGTCTCTTCGTCTCACGCACCGAATCTATTTCTTGTTTTATAAAAAATAATCATCCGCCATGCACCAAAGATGAATCCCCACATCGTTGCTCTACTCTCAAGCACAAACAAATGGCTCCGACCTCTTCCTTGTCGCTGGCATTGATGGCCTGCCTGGCCATCCTGTACGAGCATCTCGCCGGCCGTACGCTGGCTAATTCTATGCAAGGACACTGTTGACAGCGACAAGGAATTGCCAGAGTAGGTGACGACCACCTTTCGGCATCTTGACATCCTCCTCCGTCGCGTCTTTCAGTTGGTCTCCCACTTCCAGTGAGCTAACTTCGCCATCGACGTGGTCCTCAACAACGACGTTGAACGTCTTCAAAAGGTTTGCTGTTGTTTGGACTACTTAATCGAGGCAGTAGGCGACCGAGTCGACCATGTTGAGACCTCTTAAGCAAGGGAAGAGAGCCCATGGGCTCAATTCGACTTGATTCAACAATCAGAGGGTCTTCGGGAGACACTAGAACGAGCGCGTCAGCAGGTGGATGCATTTCGGATTTCGTTCACTAATGATCTAGATCGTCTGATGCCGACGATGTCGCGTACAAAGTTTTGAAGACAAAGATAGCATGCTACCTCCGCTACTAGATCAAAACTTTGATTATTTAGGTTTTTAGGTTTCTACTTTTTTAATCTTTGTAAGAAGCGACTGGTCACACTGTTTGGCCATATGTAAATACAAAAATAAAAAAATCGGTTGAATTTGTATTTATTGTCTTCTATATATGCAGGCGGTCTTGGTGTACTGACATGACGACATTACTGATAGGTAAAAAACAATTAAGTAATACATATTTACTCCTAAGATATTTCTAAATTTATATTTATGTATATGAGAATATGTCATATATATGTGAATTTGCATTTATTTATATGAGAATGCATTTATAACTATATATCTACTTTAGAACCGTCTATGATGTGTATTTACCACAAATGGTTCTAAAATACAACCGTCTATGATGTATATTATCATAGACAATTATAATTTAGAACCATCTGTGATGTCCAGCCTATTTATTTTTGGATTCTAGGGTTTGCCCATGCCCCTACTCAAACACTTAATATTCTTCAACTCTCCCCCTAGTACAAACCGCCACCTCCTCCCCGAACACGAGCCGTTGCCTCCTCCCCTAAGCCCGTCGCCTCCTCCCCGAGCATGCCGCCTCCTCCCCGGCACTCCTCCTCCCTGAGCACGCTGCCTCCTCCCCGAGCACGCTGTATGTGACATTCTTCTTTGATGTTTATGATATGGCAATGAACAATGTATCATCATGATTACCAATTATCCCTTTTGCTCTGTTATTGTTTTATCAATAGACGTCCCGTGGATGAATGCTTATGCTTAAGTTTCAATTATGCACTTTTGATGTCAACATCCTGAAGATGAATCGCTAATGCTTTTAAGCATCGATTCCCTAAATAAAAGATAAGTCATATTTCAGTTCTGTTTGGTTCAAACAGAAATAAAAGCAATTATATAATAATCATTGAATTTGATAGTACTCATATCCACACCAACAATGTATATATTTCATCTATTATATACTTCATAGAAAGCTATTATATAGTTATATATAGATCTCAAGTCAATAACTTGCACAATTAAAATTAAATAAAGTTGCACTTGATTTTTTTAGCTATGCAAAATATGCTAAGTTTGATATCACTATCAAATAAGGAACGTGACAAGGATATAATAATTCTCTATTTATTATGTCATCATATTCTCCAAATATACCTCTTAACAATAAGAGAGAAATTTCATAAAATAGTCATAATATATGCTACGACTATCTAGTCGTAAGTTCTGCTACGACTACCTTATCACAAGTCTTGCTACGACCATCTAATAGTAAGTTATGTTATGACTATCTAGTCGTAAGTTCTGCTACGACTAGTTAGCCGTGAGTTCTATTACGACAGTTTGATTGTTCTTCTATGAACAACTAACTTCTACAGTGGGTTAGCCTGACAAAACAGTTAGAACGTGCGTTTATATTATATAACCGCACACGATCTTACTCACGTCTCTCTGACAACAACCGTCCTATGGTGAATTACTGCACACGTCTCTCTAACAATAACTGTCATCCAGCGGTTAACTCCCGAAGTGTCAAGACATCTTCTAGCAAGAAGTAACTACCGCCGATTCATCGCTAATATAAAGGACAAATCTTGGGAGAAATGAGATGGAGTCGAAGGGGGGGACAAGTTTTAGTAGAAAGCAATCAGCTCTATAAGCAGTGTGTAATTCCTTGCACCGTCCACGCTTGTAAGCCTTTCCTCAGCAACAATAGTACAGGACGTAGGGTTGTTATTCTCCCAGGAAAAGCACCGAACCTGTATAAAATTTCTGTGTCTTACACTGCATAATCATACGAGATCCTTGAGTACTTTACCCCAAATCCAAGAAATCATATGTAAGATTGATATTAAAACATCGATATAATGAAATAAAAATAAGTTATGCCATCAACTCATGATGAGTGCACTCACCCGCCCAATAGCCTCCTACCCGTCGAGGTTCATAATTTTACAATCCTAACAATTTTATATCCCATACTAAATGATTCATGAGTTAAATTAGTACTGCTAGCACGCTTATGATGGTTCAGTGCACCAAGAACTTCAATTTTGTCTATAACTATCTTTTTTCACAAAATCTCTACCATGCTTCTCGTCCTCAAGGGTGCCTTCATCACCAAGGTAAGAATGTATCCACAAAAGGGCTCATTTTAAGGCATAATTGTTTCATTGTTGAATACTTATTGATTTGATATGACTTTCTTAGTAATTGAGTATGATGTATTTGTTTCACAATACTTATTAATGCTTTCTACCACTTTAGCTTCATGGTCCGTATTAATTCATTCTTTATTCTATAAGATATACTTGGTATGTGCTGTATAAAATGATATCACCAATTCACAGATAGTTGTTATGGACAAACTTTGACCAACCTCCACTAAGAAACCACCTGTTACCATTAATAATCACCAGCTTAGTTTTTCATATCTTCTCCATGCACTGGAAACAATACATACATACATACATACATACATACATACATACATACATACATACATACATACATACATACATACATACATATATATATATATTATTTTAACACAAACATATATAGTTTTGCACACTCCACAATTTGAACGAGCTAAAGACAAAGTCAGATTATATATCACACTTAGGCTTTAAAGAGCATGAAGCAAATCACAAACTGGATCCAGTGTGTGATTTGCTTCATGCCCTTTGAAGCTTAAGGGTGATATGCAATCTGACTTTGTCTCTGGCTCATTTAAATTGTGAGATATGCAAAACTACATATGTTAGTATTACTATAAATATATATATATATATATATATACTGCTTTCAGTACATGGGGAAGATATGAAATACCAAAAATAGTGATTAGTAATATCACAGACGGTTATTTTTATAAATCATCTATAATAACACATCATAGACGATTTTTTTATTAGTCATATGTGATATGTAATATCACAGACGGTTATTTTTAAAAACCGTCTATATTGTCACTTATCATAGATGGTTTGAGAACTGTCTATAATGACATTATGTCATTACTGATTCATAAAGTCAGACAGCTCACAAAACCATTTATAATGACGTTTTTGAACTGTCTATGATGATCTTTTCTACAATAGTGATTATGCCTCCACATGTGTAGATTTCGGAGAACCACACACAGAGACACAATTTGGACCCTACCAAATAAAGGAATCTCTCCTAGCCGGATAGATTAAACTGGCCCTATATTGTTTTTGGAATGATTAGCATTAGTTGTTGCATGCCTAAAGCATGAACATTGTCTAATCCACATTTCCACACTAGAACCACAGGTAGGCATCCAAGGACTAGAACTAAGTCTAAAGGAGGAAGTAGAAGCTTACCTGAGCTGGCTAGAGCCGCGACACACACAAGATGCGGTGTAGTTTGCTCACAGCAGTGAGGCTGCACCGTGGTTGACCGACCGTGGGCACCCGGCAACACTCCATTATGCTCCCTGGCCCATGAGGAGGCCATAAGCCCTGTAACAGTGTGCCATGGTTGAAGCACCACATCACCATCATCATCACCCAAAATCCCTCTTAAAAAGACAAATCAGAATCAAATCACCTGAACAAATCAACGGGGAAAAGGGGGATAGCACTTGGAGTGCGCGGGAACTTGGGCAGCGTCAAGCCGTCATCATTGATGATGAATCTCGGTGGTACAAGGCTAGGCAACACCACGACTAATGCGGTGAAGCGACGAAGGACGAGTAAGAGAGAGGGAGAAAGTGCTCAGGCGGTAGCGGCAATCCGCTAGGGAGGTCGACAGCCAGTCGGTCGGAGGCCAGAGAGGAGGAGGAGGCCGAGTGGGCGACCTAGGAGGTGGTGTGGACTGGGCTGGGCTGGGCTATGGCTGGGCGATGACCCAGGGAGGCCGAGGCCGGACAGCGAGCGGTCAGGCAATGCAAGTGCAAGCGGGCTAAGCCCAGGGAGCCAAGTGACCCACGTGATGTTGAGAAAGGTGGCACGCCAGAGGGAGAGGCCAAGAGGGAATAAGAGAGGGAGAGAGGGAGCGACTGAGAGGGAGTGAGGAGAAGAGGAAGAACCGAGGTGGCATCGATGTGGTGGGGAGGAGTGAGAGAAGGGATAAGAGAAAGAGGGAGTTGGTAGAGGGGTAAATGGGACAAGTTGGCAGTGTGCTAAATTTAATGGGCCGATCGAGGAAGAGAAAAGAACTATTATATACACACACATGTATACACCCCTGTATGAAAATATATATACACATGCACATGTATATACAAAGACAATATTTAGCTAACAACAACTAATTAATCATGACACTAAATTATTAGCATAACAAATTTTCACATCAGCAAAAATAGCAATAAACAACAAGTACACAAAAATAAATTTTAATATGCAAACCACAACAATCGACGGTAAATAGAGGTAAGGTTTTTCATTTATCAGTACCAACATAGTGTATTTTATTTGTTCCCATAAATTAAATCATAGCCTACATATTAAATATAGGAGACAGACAGGGCCCACAGGAAGGACTTCACCTAAACGCACCTGAAATGGGGATCCAGTACCAAATCTTAGGCAAGCACGACTTTGATCATTTTGATTAGAATAAATTCTCATGAAAATTATTTTGTACTAGATTAATATCATCATCTGCATAAATGAATTTTGGAATAAATCATATGATTGATGTGGTTAATGATGAGTATGGAAAGGTAGACAGTTCATAGAGCAACTATCCTACAGATAAATAACAGTTGGGTAGAGGGTACCCTAGAAAGGAAAGATAGTGGCAGGTGTAGGGCTCTCTACATATGGATATTCTATAAGGATAAACTAATTCTCACTTGTGTAACGAGCCGTATTTATTGTATCGACCATGGTCTCATCGAAGACGAGTAAAGCTTAATTACCTTATTAAGTTACTATACACTACACGTGAGTAAGGAGTATATGATTGTGAGGTTGGGTAAAGCATGTAGTGTAAGGAGTATATGATTGTAAGGTAGGGTAAGGCTAGAGAGGGCAAAACCCATGCGCCTATAAATAGCGTGGTGAAGTGTCAGGTGAAGGTGAAACTGGCCTTGCACAACGGTTAGGGATATACTAGCCAAGTGGAGGTGTAGTATATGAAAATAGGGGGAAACAGCTCTGTACTCTGATTTGGGTATCGCATATAAGAAAATGTGAAGAAACCGATTGCAATTAAAGTCAGAGTAGCTATGGGTAAAATGATACCAACCTACGTAGGGTTTAAAACATAATTCATGCCTGTCTCCTGGATTAGAGGCTACAGGAGCCTATCAATGGCCTCATCTCTGAATATGAGTGATTGGTAGATTTATAAATTTTAATTAGAACTTTTTATCGCATAAAAACTTACTTTCAAAATGATGACAAATGAGATAGGATTGTTGAGCTGATGAATTGTTGGCATAAAAATTGCATATTGCTAGTAATATTTGATGAGTACTTTTATACCCACCCTTATTATTAACCTTCCTAATTTAGAGATAAATCACTCCAACGTATTGTAATAATATTATACTATGTCTAGCTATTGTTCTGTTGTAACACTCCAACGTGGCTCATTAGTTGATAAAATAGAAATTTATTCTATTTTATTAGATAATAACCGCATACTGATGTCATTACGCAGCAAAATTAGCAGCAAGTTCTCCACATACTACTTGAAAAATGCTCTTTCAATCCTTATCTGAATTCTGAACATTATTGTAACACCCCCGTCTCCAGGGGCGTCTGGGACACGGCCTTCCGTACGGTCCACGCAGGAATAAGTACGGAACGTCGTGCAAGAGTGAACCATCACATGCTTACAACAAAAGTCCAACATATATTACAAGATAGGGGTTATCAACCCGGTTTTAGTTGCAGCGGGGCGTGCAAGCCCAAAGTATATTACAATACAAAAGACCAACTCCAAGGAAAGCTCAAACGTGACGAAGACCTAAAGCCAAGGATCTTCATCGAAGAAGGGTTCTTCCGGGGCTTCCTCAACGGGGGAGCTCGCATCCGTACCTTGATCCTCTGAATTTGTTCGGCAAGCCGTGAGCTAACCAGCTCAGCAAATCACAAGGAAAACCTAACTTAACTATATGCACGGATTATCAACGGAAGGGAGTATATTGGTTATATCATTTTATGTGGATGCAGTTTTATTTCGTAAACAGTTTTAAAACACATGAAATGACAACTACTTTTTAAGATTAGGGGTTTTCACGAAGAGTTAATTAATCCACTAGTCCAGTTAAAATACTTGCAAACACTACTTAAGCTTATCAACTAGAATCACCCAAGTGACACAGCTCCGTTAAGCGGGAGCACGGTGTATTCGAATGCCATTTAATTTACTCTGCAGAGTTACCCAACTTTACCCACATGCATCCTTAACCCTCATGACTGAGTTAAGGAACCGGGTCTTTTCGCTGCTCAACCCTAGGCCAGGCCCGCAACCTGACTCTCTCGGGCAACAGATCGCTAGAGTCGAAAGGTACTAAACCAGGGTTGACACGTCAACACTTGTGGTCGAGCGGTTACTATGTCATTTGCTTGGCATAAGGGTCTAATCCTTATATTTTCACGTGGTCCGCAACCACCAACGTCAAGCAAAGCGGTGAGCGGAGACCGTCTCGCGGTGACCCACAACACCTTTACCCTACACTGTACACTAGTACGACCATTCTAGGGCACGATGTCCCATACCACCCTACCCTAGCCTGGGTTTTAAAAATCTATCGGCCCGCGGCCACATCCTTATTAGTGTACTAAATTTTGCATGAAATGATAATAATCTACTTGTGATTATGATACATTTAAATTAAACCTAGGGTTAACAAGGGCGGGGCTACAAATTATCATGGCATTTAGCGGTGGTAGGACGTATCTAAAATTAAAATGTCATTCTAAACAATTTATTTTACGTAAACTAGCATTTTACAACTAACAATAATGCAAATAGCATAATAACATAATTTAATCAACATGGGATATAACATGTTCAAGGGTTTGCGACTTGCCGTTAATCTGGACGATCTCCGTAATCTCGAACGAAGAAACTTCGGGGTCCTGAGCCTGCACCGTCACTTCCAGAATCCCTGACACTAGTGCAAAAACACAAGAAAACAGAAACAAATCAAAAGGAAATAAAAGAAAGCATTTTATTTAGGAAATGAAAGCTTTAAAATTCAAAAAGGAATTTTTAGAATTTTTCTGGGATGAATTTGGAGGAATGGAGGTCAAAAATAGGTTAAGGATATTAAACTGAGCAAGATGGTGTATTTTGGTGATTTTTGGACTTTTCTGGGATTTTCTAGAATTTATTTGGATTTTCTGGAATTTTGAAAATTGGTAAATCGTGGGAAAAATCGGGGAACAGTAACCGGCCCCGCCCAGGGCTCGCGCGGGAAAACGCGTGCTACGCGTGACGCGGTTTTAAATAGTGGATTGGGCCGGCGGCCCAACACGCGCGCGGCCGAAGGCCAGTGTGCGCGTACCTCGCTCGGGTCGATGGGCGACATGTGGCGGCAGCGGGCGGCGCCGATGCAAGGGAGGTGGCGAAGCGGTAGGGGGGATCGGACGGAGGCGAGGGGCGGGGTTTAAGGAAATTGGACGGCGGCGGGGAGTCGACCATCCGACGCTTGGGAACAAACGGCACCGATCGGAACAGATGGCCGAGATGCGGCCACGTAGCAAGCGGGGGGAGTCTTCTTCCTCCTCCAGCCGCTACAGTATCCTCGCGGCAGGGGCACGGTGGCGACAATGGTATGGGCGCAAGGGAGAGCGTCGGCGGCAACCGAGGGCACCAGGGGGTTTGTCTTCGAGAGTGGAATCCATTTTGGGGCTTGGGAGGGTGAGAGGGCCAGAAGGGACGGCAGGAGGGAGAGGGAGGGCTTCGGCTAGTTGGCGGCGAGGGAGGTCATCGGCGGTGAACGGGTCAAATCGGTGGTGGCTACACGTTCTGAGGAGGGAGGGGAACACGGGAGAAGTGGGGGTTTAGCTCAGGGTCTTCTCAGTTGGGCTGGCCACGGTGAGGGGCGGTGGCCATGGAGGTGTGCACGGCGCGGGGCCACAGGAGGGGCTCTCATGCAAAATTGATGTGGGCTACGCGCTTGCGGTGGTATGGAGTTGCTTCGGCCAAAATTAATTGGGTTTTGAGCGGGTGGATTGGCGGGATTGGTCGGAGGCTTACCGGCACCAGGGGAGAGCGGCGGCGGAGCTAGGGGAGGGGAGAGCTCAATCGGCTGCACCGGGAGGGTGAGGGGAGTGGCGCGGTGCTTCCCGCGGAGGTAATCGGGTTAAAAAGGAGGGGTGAGGCGGTAGGAGCTCGCGAGGCCGTGCGGCCATTGATGGCTTTCGATGGGAGGAGTCGGGGGGGCTTCTCCGCGAAGGAAGGGCGGCCACGCTGGGGGTGCTATGGCGTCTGCAGGAGTTGGCGAGGGAAGGCGACAGTTCGGGAGAGGCGGTGACGCCCGAGCGGTCCGAAGGGGGCACTGCACGGCGGGCGTTGCTGTGACCAGCGGGCGGAAGAGGGAAAGCGGCGGTTGGGCGCGGAATCGGAGGCGCGGGCGGGGCCCACTGGCGGTTGCTAACGCGGGAGCGAGGCGACGGGGCGCGCAAGGGGGCACAGTGCGAGCGGCTCTCCTGGGCGAGGCGACGCGCGAGGGGACAAAGCGAGGAGGCGGCTTCGGCCAGGTGCCAGTGGGAGAGGGGAGACGGATTCCAAGGGGAGGAGGGTTAGGAGGGGGATTAGAGGAAGATTAGGGGCAATCCAAAGATCAAGAACGAAATCAATAATCTCTTTTGATTTTGAAATTTTTCAGGTTGTTTCAATTATGGATCTACTTACGCAACAAAATTAGCAACAAATGCTCCATACTACTTAAAATTGTTCTTTCAATCCTTATATAAATTATGAACGTGAGGGATATACATAAGTAGCAAAATTAGCAGCAAATGTTCCACATACTACTTGAAACTGCTCTTTCAATCCTTATCTGAATTCCGAACATTAGGGATCTACTTACGCAACAAAATTAGCAACAAATTAATACTTCACATACTACTTGAAACTGTTATTTCAATCCTTGTATGAATTATGAACTTTGGGATCTACTCACGCAGCAAAATTAGCAACGAACTAATGCTCAACATACTACTTGAAATTGCTCTTTCAATCCTTATCTGAATTCTGAACGTTAGGGGTCTACTTACGCAGCAAAATTAGCAACGAAATAGTGCTCCGCATACTACTTGAAACTGTTCTTTCAACCCTTATCTGAATTCTGAGCCTGATCTCTTCCAAAACCAAACCTATCAATTATTCAACACGCCCATGCATAACCCAAGAAAAAACGGACGCGAGAGTTGGGGACGGACACTCCACGTGTAATGCCAGCACCGGCCTCCTAGAAAACACTCTCTACACGCCACAAGTGACAGCCGTGGATTGATTCGAGAGTCCCGGACAGGCAGAAAGGCAAGGAGGAGGAAGGCCAAGCGGCCCACGTCAGCTCACTCCGAGGTGGCGCGGGCCCAGCCGCAGCGGCCGCGCCGTGGTGGGAAGCTGCCGCTGCTTGCTATTAAAAGGCCCGAGACGACCGCACCCACGCAACCTCCCTCCCCGTGGCAGCCCGCGTCCGGAGGCCCCTAAACTCCTCGCGGCGCGGCCGTCCCACCACCTCAGCAGCGGCCATCACTTACCCCCGCCACCTTTGACTCGGCCGTGAGCTCCTAAGGCTAGGCTAGCCGCGCGCGACCGCACGCATGGAAGTACGACGCAGGGTGCCGCCGGGCGCCGCCGTGGGCGTGGCACACCAGCTGCCCCCGCCTCCGGCGGGGCCGGGGCCGCAGGCGAGGGTGCAGGCCGGGGACGCGCTGCCGCTGCCGATCCGGCACACGAACCTCATATTCTCCGCGCTGTTCGCGGCGTCCCTCGTGTTCATCATGCGGCGGTGGCGCGAGAAGATCCGCTCCTCCACTCCGCTCCACGTCGTGAGTCTCGCCGAGATCCTGGCCATATTCGGCCTCATCGCCTCCCTCATCTACCTCCTCAGCTTCTTCGGCATCGCGTTCGTCCAGTCTGTCGTCTCGTCCAGCGACGAGGACGAGGACTACCTGGTGGGGTCCGTCGCTGCGGGGGCCGCGGCCGCCGCCCCGGCGCCGGCCCCGGCCCAATGCGGGCTTCTGGGGAGTCCCGACGTGGTGTCCGAGAAAATGCCGGAGGAGGACGAGGAGATTGTGGCCTCGGTCGTCGCTGGCAAGATCCCGTCCTATGTGCTGGAGACCAAGCTGGGGGACTGCCGCCGCGCCGCCGGCATCCGGCGCGAGTGTGTGCGGCGGATCACGGGGAGGCAGATCGAGGGGCTCCCGCTTGACGGGTTCGACTACGCGTCGATTCTCGGGCAGTGCTGCGAGCTCCCGGTGGGGTACGTCCAGCTGCCGGTGGGCATCGCTGGGCCGCTCCTGCTCGACGGCCAGCGGTTCTACGTCCCCATGGCGACCACCGAGGGCTGCCTCGTCGCCAGCACCAACCGCGGCTGCAAGGCCATCGCCGAGTCCGGCGGCGCCACCAGCGTCGTGCTCCGGGACGGGATGACGCGCGCCCCTGCCGCCCGCCTCCCCACCGCGCGCCGCGCCGCCGAGCTCAAGGCCTTCTTGGAGGACCCCGCCAACTTCGACACACTCTCCATGGTCTTCAACAGGTACAACACTGAACACACAGCCAAAAATTTTAATTAATCGTGCTTGACAGCTACATGCCACAACTGCTAGTTGTATCCTAGTAGCCCTTTCAACTCGTGCACTTAGAATGCAACAAATGGCATTGGGTTAACACGACGTTTGAGTTCGACGATTCGTCTCTGTTCCAATCAAATCAATAAGCTTTTCATCTCATAATTACTCTACTTGTAAGGTTTTGAAGTTCTTATGTGGGATGATATGAGTATGACGTGATGAATGAATTCTTTTGGAAATATCAATTGTGAGCAGATCGAGTAGATTTGCGAGGCTGCAGCGGATGCACTGTGCGATGGCGGGGAGGAATTTGTACATGAGATTCAGCTGCAGCACGGGGGATGCCATGGGGATGAACATGGTCTCCAAGGGCGTGCAGAATGTGTTAGATTACCTCCAGGATGACTTCCCTGACATGGATATCATTAGCATATCAGGTTCACTTTGCTCTGCTTTCTTTTGGATAAGTTGAATTATTTCACCTGTCACCTAGTCTTCTGGTTATAATGGACTTCCTAGTCGCACACTTTTATTTTCCAAGAATCCTGAATTCCTAGTCACATGTTTTTGTTTGAAAAGAATTATTCGTCGCAAGCATTGTTCTTACTCCATGCAAATGTCATCATATTTGAAAACGGACTATGGCTTGCCAAAATAAATCTTCAAAGAATAAACAGAATGGTCTTTTGGTGACACAAGTACTTAGCATGGTTTGTCCTATCGAATTATTGGGGGGAGCTTGGGGACAGAAAAATGCTGAGCATTGGCATGTTTAATCCAATTATACCTTTTTAAAATAAGATGGTCGGTGAACCAACTTGGTATGGCATCAGATGTTCAAGTACATTACGATACTCCTCGTCACTATGCATTAGGAAGAGATAGAAAGGGCTTTGAAAGCAGTTATTTTTAGTAAGACTACATCTTTAATGCGCCTGACCTGATAGGACAGAATGATATTGACTTTAATCAATACTTCTGAGTAGTTGGAACTACATTTTCTTGAACATCATGCATGCTAGAATGTTCAGGAGAAAGTGCGCAAGTTGCAAGAAAAATCACAGGGAAGAATATTTGAAGCAGGCTCATCACTGCATTTTTTTGTTTCTACACAACAACCCCAGTCATCATGCTTATCTTCTTTAGCCATACTAGTATACACCTGACTTCATTAGTATAATTATGTGCGTCAAATAACTCATTATTCCAACATACAAGATCTTGTAACACATTTTCATGCCTTGTAATTTTCCAAATTAATTAGCATCTTTTGCTTATGAAATCAGGTAACTTTTGTTCTGACAAGAAGCCAGCTGCTGTGAATTGGATCGAAGGGCGTGGAAAGTCTGTTGTTTGCGAGGCAGTAATCAAGGAGGAAGTTGTGAAAAAGGTTCTGAAGACCAACGTGCAGTCGCTAGTAGAACTAAATGTGATCAAGAATCTTGCTGGCTCAGCTGTAGCTGGAGCACTTGGGGGTTTCAATGCCCACGCAAGCAATATTGTAACAGCCATCTTCATAGCCACTGGCCAGGATCCTGCACAGAATGTGGAAAGCTCTCACTGCATCACAATGTTGGAAGCTGTAAATGATGGCAAAGATCTTCACATCTCCGTTACTATGCCATCTATTGAGGTATGCAATGATATCATTTTGATTATCCAAGTGTTAACATATCCAGTCTATGTGCTGATGATGCGCATTACCTACAATTTGTTTGGTCCCACGTTGATTTTGTTTTGCAAGAAATGCTCTGCATGTATCTTATGGTCCCGAATGGATTAATACTTAACTTGCACATCCTTTTCCATGAACTGTTGTCTGTTGAAATCTATTGAGCATTTCCATTCAGCAAATACCTTTGTTATTAAAGAAAAGGTGATATATAAATGTTGATATCCTGGAAAAAAAAACCTGTGTAATCATTTTTACACTAATAGGGCAAAAGCAGTCGGTACAATTGGAAAGAGTTGTGCTTCCAAGCTGCTTTGTCGATTCTTTGAAATGTATGTGAAACTTGAAAAATCAAAGACAATACCTATAGAAGGATGCCTCCCTATAACTAGCTGACTTGGATAAAGTGTGTCAAAATCAGATCATTTACAAAACGTTTAACTGTACCTCCACATATGGTCTAGCTATACAGGTTGTAATTGTCCTATTGTTCTTAGACCATTATATTTGCTACACACAGCCTAGTTTACATTTCTTCATCAGCTCAATCAACCGATTTGTATCAAAGGAATCTTTTCTTGTGCTTATTTTCCTATTCAGCTACTTGTTGGCTTGAGCAGGCTTTGTCTATTGTTTTTGTTGTCTATTATTTTTGTCGTTTATTATGCTGCTGTTAGGATGAGGCACATTATTCTATTTTTGATGTTTGCTGTTTCTGAGGACATACACCAATATTGAGCTGCCTAAGATAACTTGTTTAATAGCATTTGAAATTATGATCATCAAGTACACAATGATAAACATGCTCTGGTTATTACTGAAATGCAGGTGGGCACAGTTGGGGGAGGGACTCAGTTGGCATCACAGGCTGCATGCTTGGACCTACTCGGTGTGAAAGGCGCAAACAGGGAATCCCCAGGATCAAACGCGAGGCTCCTGGCCACCGTGGTGGCAGGTGGGGTTCTTGCTGGGGAGCTATCCCTCTTATCCGCCCTTGCCGCCGGCCAACTTGTCAAGAGCCACATGAAATACAACAGATCCAGCAAAGATATGTCCAAGGCCGCATCTTAATTCGACATTTGGATCATTGCAGAGGAAACGGACAAAATCCAGAGAGTAAAATACTGTCAAATAATTTTATATCCCGGGGAAGAGTAGAGAGGGTGAAAGGGGGGAGGGCAAAGGTTGAGTCTTGGTTGCTTTCCCGGTAGGTAAAACAACTCATCAACCTCAAGTGAACAGTTGTATGTGAAATCGTGATGATGTCTGCAAATAGTTGGGAGTCCTTGTTCCGGAGTTTGACCCATTTTTTCTTGATGTTGGCCGGTCTACGCAGCCATTAAACCTGTCGTTCTCGGCGTGCCGCTGCTGGTATCATCGTCTCCCGGGCACCGGAGAAGCTAACCTTGGTTTGTGTTCATAAAGCTTTGTGATTACCTTGGTGCAGAAAGTGTAGAGATCTCTCTCCTTTCTTCAGGAAGCGTGTCAACTTTCCAGCTCTGTAATTATTTCACCTTGTTTGATCCTTTTTTCTCCTTTCTTAATCGAACATTGTTGAAGTTGGTGATGTGATTGTAAAAAGGACGTGGTGGTCCTCCAAAACATCATGCCAGTTTCGCCCATTGTTTCAGTACCATCTTTTTCTGCTTTCCGCCCATGGCAGATTGGTTGGATTAACAACCTGGAGGAACCAAACCCCCAAAACCTTCTGTTGCTGCATTGCAAGCTGATCATGCTTGGCGACCTGTGCTTTTGTCTAGCTCCAGTGATCAGTCCGATGCCTGTGCAGCACATCATCATGAACAACAATATCATCATCTTTGTGTGGCATCTTAAACTAATCAAGATTCTCTGTGTGGGGGCAAGGCAGGCAGGGTGTGCTTACTTGCTCGGTGCCGCAGATGGATGGGCATGTGACTGCATGTTCTGCAGATTGGATCCGGCATGGCACATGGCCTGGAGGACGGAAGGCTGGAGCTGGCCTGGGATCCGCATTTTTGCGACATTTTTGTGTGCCCCTACCGCTGCAGTTCCAGTGTACGCCTCGCATGCAGTCCACTAGTTCGCCGAGCTCCAGGCCAAGGGAGGACAGGGGGGATCACAGCTGAGCTGCTCGCAGGCTACACGGCACCGGTAAAGATCCTCTTGTGATCCTCCTCCTCCTGTTTGACATGCTGCGACGTGATGGGCCAAGCGCACGTAGCTTACGTGCCCATGGGCAATAGACGCGAGTGCAGCGTGTAATAAAAAGTAAAAACTGATGAGCCCTTGCTGTAGGATGTGACGGCATGTACGGGACACGGTGCGCGGCCGCGCGCTGCCCGCACGTGATGCCGTGAGACGTCGGCGCTGCCATATATGCTAGACGCTGGAGTTGGGCGTGCGGCCGTGGGGCTCGCACCGCGCGCGGGCACGGTTCACTCAAATGCAACAGCCAGTTCACTCAAATACTTAAGATAACGCAAAAAAAAATGTATATATCACACTTCCATCGTTCCACGTACTATGACCACGAAGAGGAACAATTGCACAAAACACAGCGACACACGTATTAAGATCTTTAAATTCCACGTTCACCAGCCCAGTAAAAACTTTCCAACCTCCGGCTAAAGAGCCTTCCATGGGCAAAGCAAAAGTGCTGCAAATCTGCAACGGCAAAATGGAGCAAATAGAACAAAGCCCAATCTGCGCCGTCAAGCTGGGCTCATGGACTGTTCGGGTTGATTCTAACACAACTACTCCATACATGGTCCGGCCCACTCCATGGATGTTACATCGTGCAGCGCTGCTTTTCTTTCTTGCGGACCAATACCAGACACCGAGGCGTCGCGAGAGGCGATCGGGAGGGGTCGGATTGAGGAGGAATCGTCGGCGACGTTGAAGGGAGCGGTCGGCGTCGCTGCGGAGCGGAGGAGAGGTGAAGCCACCGGGGGGGAGGGGGAGGGGGATGGCGCCGGCGAGGGGGTGGAGCCGGACGGTCGGGAACGCGCGGTCGTTCGTGGGCAACGCGCTGGGCGGCCTCCGCGGGTGGAGCAACCTCGCGTCCTGGACCGTCGCCGGAACCCTCGCCTACTACCTTTGGGTCAAGCCCGCTCGACAGCTGCAGAAGGAGCAGGAGGTCACCACCTACCTTCATTCATCCACCCCTTTGTTCCTTTCTTTTTCTCCCCCTTGCTATATGGGTGGGTTTTTTTAGATTTATGACTTATGACTTGAATATTTGAATTTTAGCTGCTTGTGAGATGTAGTATATATAGAAAAATAGTCACATACGATTTTAGTCGGTATAGCTGAAATCAGTATTGCGGCTGTAGTTGTCTTCTATTGGATCAGATAATTATTGAGGTGTTACCTCAGATCACTAGCTGTAGGGGATGGTGGCATTTATTCATGCTCGCCTAGTGCCTGACAATTGTCGAATTGAGCAGTTAGTTAACCCATGCGTGCGTGTGTAGTTCTTTGCATCAAGAGCTTTTGGTTCACTACAGAGTTGTGCATTGGATTGCATGGCAAATTGTTTCTCTCGGTTGGTTTCGTTAGGAATTGCTCACCTTTCTTTCTGCCAAATCTAACTGTGAAGAAACACCACTTAATTAGATCCGGAGTCCTGGACCAATGCACTGCTGCGAAGGCTCTCCCATAACGTTTATCTTGCTTAAGCTATTGTTGCTTATGGAGTCAAATTATTAGTATTAGTGATGCTCCATTTTTTTGCAGCAGGAGTAGTGATATACTGATACGGCATTCTTGGATAAACGATGCCCTCATGGCGTATACTAAACGAAAATAGACCCGTGCAAGAGCTAGGCAGAAATGTAGCAATACCTCTTTGGGGGCAAATAATGGTGATCCTCAAATTTAAATTAACAGTTATGTTGTATCCACCGAACTAACAAAGACACTAAAAACTACAAACCGAAATGATAATCTGAATTGCCCAAACTGCAAACTTGTGCCTTGTTGACCTAGCTACATCTGTTCTTGCAGTTTCTCTCATTACACATGATAATTTGGCAGTCAACTGTTCTTCTTTATCTTAACCTTTATATGTCGTTTGCTTTGCATCCTCAGAAAAGATGTAGAATTGTAGGTGCAGATATGTTCAAATTACTTCAAAGTATTGGACTGTTGTTACCTTGTTTGTTGCTATTTTTTCCCTTTCCAAGTTCTATTAAGTTGAATCTGGCTAATTTTCTCTCCATCCACTTAAAAAACGTGATGCTTTCTTTCACCAGGAGAGAGCTGCTTTGGCTGCTGCCTCGGATCCTTACCGTTATGTTGAGAAACGAAAGCCGATTCCTGATCCCCAGGTAGCGTCATCTCTCTTATAGATCACAGACAAGTTGCTCCACAAATAGGTTGCATGCACTGTTTCCATATGCTAATACTGCATGTAATCACCAGGATACTGGCCTAATTTATGGGAAGAAGAAGAAGCCTACAAAATCTGACGACTAGTTTTTCTGGGGAATATCTTGAACCAAAATGCGCCATCCTTTGCTGGGCAACATTACAAGGAGGGATTTTGAAATGATGGCTACGTGATAAACAATTCATAAAAGTATTGCTTGTACATGATAGCAAGCCCAAAAAAGAACCGGCCAATGTTGAGTTTCTGCATTTTGAGTACTTAGGCTTCGGGGAGTAACTGTCCACTATTGTGTACTGTGCTTGTTCAGATAGATGGCACTTGGCTAGAAATGAGAAATGTAAAGCGTAAATGCTCCCAGAACGGGGACTTCGTTGCTACTATTTCTTTGCTTAGCTAGATGTTTACGTGTTTATGTATGAACAGTACCGTCGGTGGTCAGTACTCAGTAGTCTCTTTTCCTGTATACAGTTGCCACTTACTAGTGTTCCCAGCATGGTAAAGAATAGTTCCACTGTGTGTCTACCACCATGATCACTGGAATAAGTTAGTACCTTTCGTTGAGGAGAACTATTACTGCACGCTATAGTTCCCCTGCCGCTGCTCTCCATTCCCTTTCTCTCTTCTCTCAAACCGATGCCACTGCTCCTCTCTCCTCCCCTTCTCTTCTCCAGTGTCAGAGTAGCTCCGCACCCCTTCTTTGTCTCCCTTACCCCCTTTACCATCGGTGACGACCTCGCCATTTGGCTTCGCCGCCATCTTCCTCCTTCCCCCGCTGCTATCACTCTACCCAACCTAACATTTAGTGTGTCACTGTCATCATGCCTCCCTCTATCACCACCCTCCGCCACCGCCCCGGCCTCTCTCTACGTTCGGGGGGCTACGGTGAACCTGTCGTCGGCAAATTCGGAATTAGAGGTGGAGAAGAGAAGGGTGGTGCCAAAGTTAAGAAGGAGGTAGAGGGGTGGTGCCAGAGTTGAAGGAGGATGGCGCTAGTGGCCAGAGGTGGTTGAATCCAACGGCGAACGCCTTACTGTTGCCGCAAACTTCAAGATCCACCGTGGCTAGGGCTAGATCTACCTTCGTCGGCAATGAATCGATAGGAAGGGAGGAGGAATTAGGATTTGTGGAGGAAGATTGGGGCTTGGCAAAGAATCCGTCAGGGCTAGCTTGGGAGTTCGTGAGAAACGACAAAGAGAAGAGATAAGGCTGTATGGAGGAGAGATCAAAGCACCCAGGGGTTCGAAACGGACAGCATCAGGCTATCCTGTTGATTTTGGCTATCAGATTATGAGTACACTAAAAGATATAAGAAATCATAAATATGCGTAAAACCATGCACAATTCTGAAATTTTAGCATTTGTCAAAATGAGAAAAGTACACAACTTTCTCAAATGAAGCTGAAATACTTTCAAATTTTGCAGAAACAAACTTTGGACTCCTACAAAACTTTTCCAATAAGAAGTTTAGAAAAAGGAGTCTCCAATTAAAACATATGCTAAAATACACATTGAAAGCATAAGGGTAGAAAAATTGTTCATCAAGAACTCTGTATGAGTTTTGTACCAATGCAAACCAATTTGAGTTTTGTACTTTCATGGTTTTGTATGAGTTAGAAATACTATTTCAAGCCAAAAAAATACAAAGAATTCTTGCTCAAGTAACAAAACTCATAATATACAAGAATAGGTCATTTTTTGTCAATACTTGTTTTTGGATGAGATTCAAATGAGTATAGCTATTTAATGTTTGGTCTTTTAGAAAAACTTTCAACTAGAGAAATATTTGAAATAACCAACTCTTTAAGAAAATATGCCATTTAAAACAAAATCAAGATTATATAAGATCATTTTGAGGCCAAATTATCCTCTTGCTTTCTAAAATAGAAATTTTTACTCAAAAGGCTTTGAAAACACTTGAAATACATATTTGAGTACTTTTATATAGTTTTTCACAAACTCTACCTTTTTAAACAAGATATTTGATTTTTGCCCAAAAGATTTGTTTAAAAACTAATCTTCCATATCATTATATTTTCACGTCAAGAATACCAAATGGAGCAAATGGGAATGAAACACATTCATTCACAAGATCTATGAAATATTTTGGGTAAATTAGCAACATAGTTTTCTCTATAGTAATGCTTTACCCTTTTGCTTTAGTAAGCCCAAAATACTAGATAAGTTTTTCACAAAGAAAACCTCTCCCTTACGAAGATTTTACTTGGTATTTCCTTTTCTTTTATTCTCCTCTGACACACAAAGAAATCTTCTCTTTCTTATTTTTTCTTCTCTTTTCATATCTCTTCGTTTTTATTTAAACTTTTCTCTCCTTATGTCATCTAGCACTAAGAATCAAAGATACCACTTCATTTCTCCATAATAGGTGCTTTTATCCTTTTGTGATTATCTTGTCTTTTCCATGAAAAAGAAATACCACTTTGACATTTATACCGCTTATGATAACATTAGATACCATTTGTAAAAAATATCACTTGTAAACATAAATGATATCAAGTATAATCAATTCCAATTGTATAAAACTTGATACCACTTATGAGCTTAAATGACATCAAGTATTACTGAATTCATTTGTAGATGCTTGATGTCACTTGTGAGCATGCATGACACCAAGTGTGCTTGATTTCACTTGTAGAAGCTTGATGCTACTAGTATGATCAACTAATATCCCAGTTGAAATAATTTTGAGAGATATTCAATTATTTTACTTGATATTGTTGAGGGTGATATTACTTGTAGGAAGATACCACTTAAAAGAAGAGAATGATACCACTGGAAATATCACTTGTGAGAAAAAGAATGATATCATTTTATAAGATACCATTTAGGAGAGATATCACATTGGAGAGATGCCACTTGTAAGAGTAGATACCATATAAGAGATGTTATATGAAAGAGCTTGGTTAAGAAAAGATTTTGCTTGGCAAAAGAAAATATTAGATACCACTTTGAAAGAGAAAAGATGATATCACTTGAAAAGATAAGAGTGAAACTCATACCAAGGTCAAGATAATAAAAAAGGCTATCACTTTAGAGATGATATCATTTTATGACAAAAGTGTCACAATATGACCAACATGACAAATGAAGTCAAGAAATACTTCAGAGTGGCTAATAAGGATAATAGGGATCAACTTGACTTAGAAGAGCAAAGATAATGGCTGAGGGAATTGGAGACCAACAAATTTTGAATAAAATCAACCATTTTTCAGAAATATCGGTAGTACTACCGTTAAGGTTGCGATCATACCGTTTATCAGTAGTACCGCTTGGATACTTGTGGAAGTATCGAATTTCGACTGAAGGCATGCCAAGATTTGAATTCAGAGGAGAGAGAGGTAATAATGTTGTAAGTTGCTCTAAAGTTTTTCACAAAGAAACTTAAACCACTTGTCTAAACCGTAAGTGTTCCAAATTGAAAATTCCTGGTAGCTCTTCTGGGAAACTATGATGCATGGACATATGTCTGAACCACCGACACCGTGTCCGACAGGAACACGTCGCAGACATGTGTCGGTGGCATGTCGGTCGATTTCTGAATTAATTTTAATTGTTAATGTTGTAGGGGTGGCCCCCACCTAAACCTAGCTAGCCTGTTGGAAGGTTGTAAGTCATGTAAATGACACACTTGTCCCCGGTGAGGGACTCCGTGTAAGGCTACGACGGTAAAGTCGCCCCTTCAAGGGGGAGTACTTATGTATCGTTGTTGGTCCTTGAACGGGGCAGAAGAGGTCATTTGTTTACCTAACTCTCCACCACCACTCTCTCTCTGTTTGGTCTGTAGCCACAACAGTTAAAATTCATGAGAAATGTTGGACATAACGATTGCGCTAGTCGGACATAGCCCAGGACACAGTTGGCCTAGGAGATGGCCCGCTTGCGGGCGGCTTGCCCTAACCCTACTCTTGTCGGTTGCCGATTCATCCCCCAACCCCCATTCCCGACCAAGCCAGACGGCTACCCCTCATGCTTCTCCCCATCACCCTACTCGCGCCGCCGCCCACTGGCTTCCGCATCTCGCCGACACCTACATCTCCTCACTCCTTAGTCCTCCCTTGTGTCGTTGGCTCCCGCATTACTTCCCTCCAGCCGCCGGCTCCTGCATCTCCTCCTATGCGTTGCCAGCTCCCTCAGGTGGAGGTTTGAGGTGGAGACGGAGTACCTATCGGAGCAGGATGACCTAGACGATGCCCTCCTTGCCGACTTCAAGATTTTCGCCATGCGCTACTGGCTTTCTCCCCGTGCGCCGCCGGCTTCCTCCCTTGCGCTGCCGGCTTTCTCCTGTGCCTCCCCGGCGTCACAGCTGCTGCCGCCTGCCGAGTGTCGGCACCGAGGTATCTCCCTGAGGCCTGCACCTCTCTAGCAAGTAGCAACATTAGATGTTTAAATTGTTGGGTTTAGATGCAGTAACATTAGATGCTGAGGTACATATATTTAGCAAACAATTTCATTTATGATGCAGTAACATTAGATGTTTGCAATTATAAGAATGTAAGTTGATGATTGGTTGAATATTGTTGTTATGTGCTTGATTGCTTTAAGACTTCTATCAAGAAGATCAGAAGCATATAAAACAGGGACAACTAGAATGTGGGAGGAGATACCTTTGAATCTTTAACTGGTGTTAGCATTCTAGAGGTTGCTCAACTCTCTCTTGAAGAATCAGAGTTGGAGAGTGTGTTGTTTGAATATGAGCCTACTGCAATGATCCAAGAAAAAAATAAGGACGAAATTGAAGTCTAAGAGTCTCATGATGTCTTTTAATTAACCTTGCTACTAGAATTTGAGTTTGTGATGTAACTTAAGTTGAACTACTCCTATGTTGGCTAGTGACTACTTGCTTTTGGTTGAACTCTACATTTAAGTTTCTATGTTTGAACTTGGCTACTTCTTAATTTTTATCGCTTCTCATTATTAATTGTTGTTCCTCTATTAGTTTATTGCTTTGATTGTTTAAGAATCAAATATACATGTTACCTTTGCAGTCTTGTTGATTTGATCATGTTACTTTTTTCCCAGGTTAATGGAATTCTTAATTCTGAAAATGGTATTCACATCAAGTAATCAACAATTGTCGCAATGATTAACAAAATAATTGATGAGGTATATATTCCGAGTATACTTTACACTTTACAAATTTACATTATTTCAATTGAACAAGTATGAGGAAACATAGAAAATAATACATATATATATATATATATAATTTATTTATTATTTAAATATATAGCCATGTCACCGTATCGGTATTTATGGGAAAACGACGAATTCCGGTGTCATGTCGGACACGCGTGTCCGTGTCCGTGCAACATAGCTGGGAAAGAGAGCTGGAGCTCCAGTGCCTGAAAGAGAAGACGCGAAACATGTTGAAAAGAAAAAATGCGTAGGACATAAGTGTTGTAATATATGAGGTATAAGTATATAAATAGATATAATTCCAGAATAAATAAATAATTTCAAAGAAAGTAACACGAGGTATACAAATGTGATTCAATCATATCATTTGTATTAACGCATATATTCAAGAAAAGGAGCAAGAATACTCTTGGTTTGAACATGTATGCCAATGTAAAGAGCATGAAATCAATTAAAATTAGAAAAAAAAAGCACATGTTATAATTGATTAATATTTAGTGCTCTCAGATGTAGCGTTACACAAGATTTGATTTTAGCTGTCCCGCTACCATGGTCTTAAACTCTTCATCAACTGAGTATGTCAAAAGAAGATCCAGTCGATTACGATCACTATTCTGTCGACTACGACCACGTTCAGTCGACTACGATCACGAGTACTCGGATACAACTTCGACCACGAGTGCCCGAATCCGACTTCGAGTACCTATTACTCGGATCCGACTACGAGTACGAGTGCTCGGATCCGACTTGAGTATTTAGTACTTGGGTCTGACTTCGACCATGTGCGGTCTACTACGACCACGAGTGTTCATATCCAACTACGACCACGAGTGCGAGTCCTCATACCTGACTACAAGTACGAGTGCTCAGATCCGACTACGACCATGAGTACTCGATCAATCGATACGACCACGTTCAGAAGAGTGGTCGAATACGACTGTGACCTATAGAGTAGTTGTCTACGACTATGAATACTCGTTTTCGACTACCAACACTCGAACAGTAGAGAATCCACTCTAACACTCGGGGATCTCAGTAATCAACTTCTTTAGACAATTGTCATTCAATTCCAGTTTAAGATCATTTTCATCACAGAGCTACTTAATCCACAAAGTCTCTTTGCAATATTTGATCAATTAAATCACTGATAAATGAAACAAATCACGAACTGCAAAGAGTTAACAATCAAAATACTCACAAAGTCTGTGATACTTGAAATCACCGAGAAGAACTCGAAGCCAGGCACGCCTCAAGGCGCTGTCCCAGAAAACCTAGCGCTCCTCTGTGCCACCGCGAGAGAGGAGCGTGGTAGTCGGAGATACAAATCCCACCTTTACCAATCGAAACTCTCCAAGCCGGCAAAGTCGAGGTGAAGGGGACGCCGCACAAGCACACGAGAAGTACCGGCCCAGTGCACCTCGCCGAGCACCAGAAATCATAGCTCACCACTGAGACCGGCAGTTACTAGTGAAGATTCGTCCTCAAAGACCAAATCCACGGGCAAAACCCAAAGCTAAATTGGAAGAGAGGAGTGAAGGGATTGGGCTCACGATTTCTCTATCTTCTTCCCTCAAAGGAGGAGACCTCCTTATATAGCCGAGAAGAGGAGGTGAAATCGAAAACCTGAGCGATCACCGCCAGCGGCTGAAGCTGAACGTGTCGCCAACGCCCATCTCCTCCCCTCATTTTGGATCAATCAAGAGAAGCGCAATTCAGGTTGGAGACAAAGTCTCCTCCTCATCCCTTCGCTCGGCTCACCGACAAGTGGGTCCCACATTCCTTTAATTTGGAAAATTACCGAAATGCCTTCGGATTTACAACAGGAAGAGGCAGTCAGGGAGGAGGAATTAAGACAGGAGAAGGCAGCAGCTGAAAAGTAGCGTCTACGCTTGGAGCAAAAGGCAAAAGCTAAGGAGGCTGAAGAGAGGAAGCGGAAAGCAGAAAAGGCCCAGGAGAGGGCCGACTATAGAGCACGGAAGGAAGCCGAGATGGTATGCATTTCAATTTTCTGACATGATCTTAAAATCTAATCCTTCTGTTGTGGTTTACTCCGTACTGTTCATTTGAGTTCCCAAATTTCTGAACAAGGTTGTGTTGAATCACTCTCAGAAGAAGGCAAAGCAGGATAAAAAGAAAGGAACAACATCTATAGACTCGTATGTTCTTTTTAGTTTCGACTTTTGGTTTTTGGTTGAAAATTTTGAATTTTAGCTATTTGCGACAGAGATTACAGAGAGAGATACTCACTTGCAATTTTAGATGGTACAGATGTTGAACTTTTAACGTGTACTATAATTAATTTGTAAACTCCATCTTAAAAAAATAATCCGTTTGAAAGTTAGATACTATAGCAAAAATTAAAAATTATTTTAAAAAACTGAAAAGAAGAGACGCTGCTAGCACCACGACGAACGCTCGAGAAGCAGGTGTTCCTCATCATACAGCTCCGAAGAAGAGGCTCTCCAGACCATCTATAGCACTCAAGCAGCTAAATAGGGTGGAACCCATGCCATTACCGCTGCGTATCAGGGGCAAAAGGAAGATGCGGCAGTACATTCTGGTGGCTGTGGCAGTACTGTTGTCAGTTCTTGCATTGTTCATGGCAGGCAATTATGTATCCTCCAGTTTTAGGTCTAAATTTGGCGAGGATAACAGAATGATCCGCACTTTCTTCAACCAGTCATTTGAGGTGAGGTATAGCGACAGACAAGCGGAGGGTAATTCTTTTCAGGAATACCCTGCTGTGCTTTCTACATAGACATCGTCCGCATGATTGAATTGGTGGTGTCGTCTCGTCGCAGCTATTTATTCTCTTATATATTCTGTACTGGGAGATCGTCGTGTTTACCTTACATCATGGGATGTTTGGTGAAATGTTCCTTATTATTATAGACTAGTATAATAATGGTCATAGAAATACTTGTACAGATGTCCCTGGCGAAAAACTTGTGTAATTGTCGTTTGCTTCCGAGCCTCATTTTCTGCGAAGAAATATGGTCGGTTCATTAAGCCTGTGCTGTTGAGTGCTGCCTTCTGTGGCCATGGGTTGTTGTTTTCTTGTTCACGGGATGGTTTTGGTACATGATCCTGCTTTCCATGAGCCTTTGTGGGTTTTACTACAAGGAACACCATGGTTTCCCAGGTTTCTTCAGAATGCGTATATCGCTGACAAGCACTCCCATGGCACGAGGACATAGACACCTGCCACACCAACACCAAATGGTGCTTGTGATGGTTGGGTGGCTCCTGCTCTGAAAGTATTTTATTTTGGGGAAGCATCGAACAAGTTGGACCATGGTCAGCAAATCGATTCCAAGAGCATGTGATGGTGTACTAAGCTTATTAGCAGCCGACATGTGCATGTGCATATTACAGCATGCTCTTCCCCCTTCTGCCCAGAATCGCGTCCTCGATTTGTACACCTCTAGCTCCATGTTCTCTGTGTGTGTGTGTGTGTGTGTGTCCCTCCCCTCTGCTTGCTTCATGTAATGGACCGCATGCAGCCTATCAACGGGATTTGGCTGGATCCCCACGAGCTCAGACCTAACATGCAGCTGCTACCTCAAGTACGTATAGTTTGTTGGCTGAAAGGCTCAAGCAGATGGCCCCATGTACGGCGACATAGTATCCATATCGAGACGCCTTAATCAATTGTACAAGGATGATGCTTAATCACCAACGGAACCAGCGAGCTCTGATTGGAACTACCTCTAATCCGTTGGCGCGGCATGTTCGTAGGAAGAGTTATTAATTCCAGCAGCTCTTGTCTTAAACTTAAAGCATATAAAGAGATAAGTAGTATCTATCTATCATTCAATATATTTTAAAAATTATGTAAATCACTGTTGATAAAAAATATAAAATATTTTCCTTTTAACAATTATAGGTGTGTTCATGTGTATATGTTTATGATGACATTAGGGGTTCTTGGCCTCGTACGCAATTTGCTCCCTTTTACGGCCTTCTCTAGTTGTTTGTAAGGACTTAAGGGGTGATCGTTTTAGCGATGACTTACTTTTTAATGAAATTTCATCAGAATGGCTTTTTTTATCAGAATGATTTGTCTTTTTGGGCATAATTAAATTTAAAAAAATAGAAAAAATATGTTAGCCCATTACGGATAATGCAAAGGAACACAGGAAAATTTTTTTTAAAAAGCCCAAAAAATCTAAAAAAAATTCAGAAAGAGACGAATTACTGAATAGTGAAAAAAAAAGCTGAAGCTGAAAAAAAAAGCTGAAATAAACGAGATCTTAGTTTTGGATCCTTTTTAAGAGTTAAATTTGACAAATCAAGCAGAAGTTGGACCTAGGACTGCCTCTCTCCAAGAGAGAAAGGTAAGGTGCGCACAATCATACGACGCTGAAATGATTGCGCGCGCTGCTGCTACTCCGCGAATCCGAATCCATCGCGGCACGCATGTGGTTCGCAGCATCGAGCCGGAGGCAATTAGGCTCGCGTCTCGTCGCATGATTGCGTTGCACGCAGCGCCGCCCGGTTGCGCTCACGTCACTGCAGCACGACCGAGGACCCTCGCCGATTATTATCACACGACCGACGACCACCTCGTCGCCGTGTCCGCGCGCGCGCGCGCACGCACCGACGCGAGCGAGCGAAATCGCGCGTGCGGACGCACCAAATCCGCGTTTTTTTTTTACCTGCGCGCCGAAGCGGCGGTGCGCGAGACGTCTATATGCATAATGCATTTCACGGATAGCTAGTGCCTCGGTTTGTTAGTAGTTGCTATACTGCTACTATTCTACCTTCTACGGAAATATCCGTGGTAGAAAATGACACCATGGTATTGGTAGGTACCTCTATAGGTAAACAAAGACATACGGCAAAACTGGTGCTGTCGTACGGTGGGAAGGAAGGCTGGTGCGAATCCACGACGGTTCTGGTTCCACCCGTTTCTCTAGCTAGCTAGGCCGTGTCGGGAGTCTCCAACGATGGGCTGCATGGCATGGTGTGCACACAGGATCGGCTAGATGGAAACGGGAAGAAAATTCTATGGGGCGGGGCCTCCCAATCCACCTCTAAAGGCATCTTCAATGGTACTGAGTCAGCTGTCTATTTGCATGTACACATCAGCATATATCCTATATGGAGGAAAGAGAGTATGTAAAACACAAACAACTAGCTACTATTTTGTCTCTAGTCTATAACGCAAAACGAGGCATGTTCTATAAATGACTGTGTGTGCATGTAAACATCAAATAGCTATCCTTATAGATAGTCCTTTGAAATGCTAGTTTTTAGTGTGTACTCTATAGATGATGTGAAATCCTTATAGATATTACTTAGCTAGAACCATTAGAGATGCCCTAAGAGCAACTCCAGCAGTAGCCCTCAAAACAGGGCATCTACTTTTCATTTAAGAGCTCTCCCTACTTTTGAGAGCCCTATTTTCTGGGCTGCACTCCAGCAGGAGCCCTCAAAACAGAGCTTCTACTTCTCAATTCTCTCTATTTCCTCACACACTATATGCATATGTATAGGACAAAAGCACAATACACAATAAAATATTTATGATTTCACAATGAGGGACAATATGTAAATTTATGAATTCAAATACGAATATTCAAATTTATTCCGAATTTAAATTTATGAATTCAAATACGAATATTCAAATTTGTTCCGAATTTAAATTTATGAATTCAAATACGAATATTCAAATTTAAATTCAAATTTGTTCCGAATTTAAATTGAAAGCACAATGAGGGACGTTTAAATTTATGAATTCAAATACGAATATTCAAATTTAAATTCAAATTTGTTTCGAATGAGGGACGTATTTATTCAAATACGAATAAATCTGAGTTTGAGGGCTCAAGTAGGGGCCCTCTAGGAATGAGGGCTTGGAGGCCTCATTTGAGAGGTCCCTATTTTTGAGGATTCAAGTAGGGGCTCTGCTGGAGTTTAGTTTTTTTCTCTGACTCTTAAATCTGAGTTTAGAGACTCAAGTAGGGACCCTACTGGAGTTGCTCTAAGATCCTAAGTAAGATCATGATCATGCCACGTAGCGTGAACACCAATCTCAGAACAAACCATCTTCAACCCACGACGCCGTTCTCGCCACGACTACGCTACGGAACGCCTCCCAGTAGCATCCACCGAAGTCTTCGGGAGGAGGTTGTTTAGTGCTACACTTGCATCCATCCCTTTCTTTCTAACTTTCACACCTACAACGTTCTATCACGCTACTAGCCTACTCCCGTAGCCCCGTTGGCGATGTTGACTAGAGATTTCATGTCGCCGACCGGCCCGGCCGTACTGCCGCAGGAGGAGAGAGAGAGAGGAGGAGGAACCACAAACAAGGGTGTTGACATCCACATGGGTAAGCGCGACGTACGTGTGACGAGCAAAAGGCGAGGTGGACGCGCGGACGGCGACGCGTGGGCCGCACCGATCCAGAGGTGGTGTTTCTGGTTGGTCGCGCGCGTTGCGCCCGTGGGTTACCTCGTCCGGCGATCGCTAGGTGCGCGTCAACGTACGTGCGTAGCAGATGCGTGGGTTGCGTTGGATGGGATAACTCTCTCCAGGAAATGGAAAGAAAAGACATATAACTCAGAGCAGCGGACTAGCTAAGACCACGTTGCGCTGAAATCACTTCTGAAATTCTCAAAAGAGAAATCAGCACGCTTTAAACAGCTATAAACTTCTCAAAACCAGAAATCATTTCTGTTTAAAATAGGGCCTATATCTAGTGAGTGAGAGAGAGAGAGTAACCGATGATCAGAGAAAGTTAGCAAGGGAGGGATCTAGCGGTGGGTCAGAGCTCGGGAGCGATGGGTCATCACTTGGGTTTGGGTATCGTATGGTGGTAAGTGATATGGTGGTAAGTGATTAAGAGACCGCTTGGTTGGGTTGAAATTTAGTGGTTTATGATTGAAATTACATTATAGCTGGTTAAACTTACACTATAGCCGACGGTGGCTTATTTGACGTAATTATTTTAAAAAATCTAAAAATAGAAAAAAATAGATTAGCCTATCACATATAATACAAATGAATACGAAAAAAAGAACTGGTAAAAAGGCTCAAAATACCAAAAAACCAAAAAAGACGAAAATTATAAATAGTAAAAAATAAATCAGAAACGCAAACCTAAATGAGTGATACCTAATTAACGTGAGCCAAGTAGACACGTTATGTTACAAAGAGCGTAAGACACGTTGGCTTGATCATCTTATAAACCTCTTTTTTTAGTTTTAAAAGTTATTTTTCGATTTTTTTTACAGTAACTAGTTTTTAAACGAATTATCTTTTTAAAATGGGGTCTACAAATTAATTATAGTACTATTGTAACAACTTTATTTATATCGATCAGAACCGTACGCTAATTTTTGTTACTCCGTACTTTATTTTACAAATAGTTCAAAAATCATAACCTATAGTCAAAACAATAAAAAAAACAGGCCCTTAACTCTCGTTAATTACGTGCCCATGTGCTACTCTTCTAAATAACTGAACTTACTCGTTGGTAATCACCTAACCCAGATAGTGCCTTGTAACCATAGAAACAGACGTAAAAGAAAATATACGTACAGACTACGTCCAACCTTGTACTTTTCTAATTCTCGGTCACCAAAAACTTCTATCGTTACTATATATATAATAATGCCAATGATAATAACCATGTAATAGCAGCACTATCTTTTTATATTTTGAAAAAGCTAGGTGCACAACAACATTGCACACCGTAAAAATTCCTTCTCTAGTTAATGCCAATGATAATAACCATGCAATAGCAGCACAATCTTTTATATTGTGAAAAGCTAGGTGCAAAACAACATTGCACACCGTAAAAATTTCTTCTCTAGTTAATGGACCCAAGTATCAATTGAGCTCTTTTGGAACGGGGAAGTTTTTCCAAAATTTGTGTGGGAATTGAGTCATTTCCTAATAATTTGTGTGGGAATTTGTGTGGTACTATCGAGAAGTCGGGCGGAGAAAGATTGGAAAAGAATCCAAAAGGACAAATAATTAAGGCGAGAAGCATTAGCACCACGCGGGCCCCACCGTCGTCCTTGCACCCTAACCCCACCCCTATTTTCCCGTTCTGCCCTTCCGAGCTCAGAGCCCAAACCTAATCACATCACCGTATTTCTTTCTTTCACCTACAGATAAAGCACGCACGGACTCCTCCAGCCACAACTGTAAACGAGAGCCTGGCCGGACTCGGCACAGGCTAAAGCTGAGCTCAAGTGAGTTAACCTTGAGCTTGGGCTTAAACTCATACGAGACTTAGCTCGACTCGCTAAGGCTCGACAAGACTCAATAATACAGATAAGACAACATATGGTGAGGAGCAAGTGTTGGGGTGGTGGGGGAGACGTGGTGGGGGGAGGAGAGATGGCCGGGAGGGAGAAAGGAGAGATGAATGAGGAAAAAAAAGAGAATTGAGCTAACCTCTACCGCTGTCATAGTCGTCGCAGAAGCACCGCCTACCCATCTGTTGAGTTAGAGTGACTTATATCTACTTTTTAGGATTTAGAAATGTGTGTCCTAGATGAATCTTGAAAGGATTAAGACTCCTATTCCTATTTAAATTAGGATTTCTACTCTAAATTTGAGAATGGCTAGAATGATCTATATAAATCATAAGGGCGTCTATGGAGAGGAACCAAGAAATCAAACCTACTCATCTAAAATAGAGGATGCACGAGAGGATTAGAGGCTATATTATTCTTTAGCACTAGATTCTTGTATAGCATAAGTATTGGAGGATCTTAAAAGATTGGAAAGGGTTATGAGCGAGCGACAATACTTTGTACTCTTTTGAGGTTGTGCTTGAGAAATTAGCGGTCGGCTTTGTCAAATATTTTCTTTTTCATCGTGGTTATTTTAACGTCCTTATTTTGGTTCTCTGTATGATATTTATCTTCTTCGTTCTTAAAACAATGCACGTTTGTGCTATATTTTACAAACTCTAATCCAATCTAGAGTCTGTTTCGCATAAGAAGGAATATCGAAGTGTAATAAGTAATATCAGAGCCAAGACCAGATTACTTTGATTCATGAGGACATCGATAAAGCGTTAGGTGGCATAAAATTAATATCGATATCGACTATGTGCAATCAAGTAGAGAAATTTGACAGTAGAGAAAATTTCAGCGTATAACAATGCATGGTGAAGGATGTCATTGTTCAATAGGGGTTAATCGATACTTTTAAAGGAGACAAACAGTAAAAGACGTCCGATAAAAACTGAAAGGTGATGGAGCGAGAAACTATTGGTTCTATCCGTTTTATGTGTCTCAGATGAGGTAAAGTACTCAATAATCAAGGATATTCGCTGAAGAAATCATGGAAGAATGTAGAAGAATTGTATGTGAAAAAGTCGCTGGCAAATCGGTAGGTACTGAAGTGATAATGGTACAGGTTGTGCATGAAGGAATGTACATGGTTTATTGATCATCTTAATGTCTTCAACAAACTTGTCACACAACCGATTAGTGTGGATGAGAAAATTAAGGAGAACGACAAGATTATCATACTGGTATCATCCCTATCATCATCATGAGAGCAATTGGTGATAAATTTTCTAATAGGAAAAATCACTCCTAACTTCAATGAGATAGTTGTATCTATTCACTACTACAGACCAGGTTATATTAGACACCTCATCATAGACGGTTTACGAAAAGCCGTCAGTGTTACAATTATCATAGACGATTTTATAAGCATGATCGTCTATGTTTCTAACAATGACTAGAACCGTCTATGATACATACCTATCGCAGACGGTTCTTCGTAAGAACCGTCTATGAAACTGTCACGGAAGGTTAGGTTTAAAAGCCATCTATGATGTCTCGCATAATCACAGTTGGCTTTTAACAAGAACAGATTGTAAATTATCACATACGGTTTTTAAAAAGAACTGTCTGTGTTTTGTGTACAGAAGCCATTGAGCTAGAATTAATAGATAAGTAGAAATTTGACATGCATATGGCTCAGCTTTATGCAATATTTTTCCTATTAATATTGGCCAAATAGTGTGATCAGTCACTTTTACAAAAAAATAAATTAAAGTTAAATTTGTTATAAAGTAAAAAAACAAATATTCCCATATCTTGGACTTCATATGCTTCATCTTCTACTTTTGGAGTTGGAGAATCAGCGACTGCGTCCTTAAATGTCACAAAGATTGCCATTACCCTCTCCACTACCTCCTCTAGCCTAGGCAATTCATTAGCATGTCCCATAATCTCAATAAAGATGCCATGATAAGCTTCCTCAGAATCGGCCATTTCTGCTTGAGTGGCAAGGTTATCCATGTGTCTCACTATTGCCGCAAGAGCTTCTTCCACTTTGCGCATATTGAAGAGAAGAACGAGACTAAGAGTGGTCTCCTTTTCCTGAGCGGCAAAGAGACACCTCCATCAACATCGGATGATGAGGTTCAGCTAACAGATGAAAACTACTCGAGGAAGGAGAGCAAGGCGTATGCGGAGGAGCTGTTCCAGATGTAAGTTGTTGGTCGCCTGTGTAAGGTTACAGCCGAACAACTCATGATGAATAGATGAGAGGAAGTAGATCAAAAGATTAATAGTGGATGCCATTGTTGAAAAATCTGGTAAATTAAGCATATGAGGGATGGATGTTTAGAAGAGATTGAGTTTGTGGTATCAAGCAGGCTAACCAATAAACAGAAATAAATTTAGAAATATACAATAATATCATAGACAGTTTGTACATAAAACCGTCTGTGATAGTGTGTATCATAGACGGTTCGAAAACTGTTAGTGATGAGCTCATGTTATTACTAACCCATAAATTCAGATGGCTCATGAAACCGTTTGTGATGACCTCTTCTGCAGTAGTGATTGGATGCGAGATCCTTAAAAAAGCTATCAGAATCTTCATCCTTGGGTAATTAAGTATTAGCTGCAGTAGGTGTTGCGGCAAATGCAAAGGTCACAGGAAGAAGAGTAAGACCAAGGGCACACATATATGCTATCTATATGATGAAGAATGTCATATGATAAAAGGCTGTCTAAGTTTGAAACAAATGAGTAGTGCATACTTAGTGCTGGTAGTACAAGATGATTCAAATGTACTAGTTGTCAGTCAATCAGGTAATTATCATAGATGGATATTGGATTTAGGTTATTGCTTCTACATATGTTTGGCGAGGGAGATATTTGACAAAGGATCTCTACGCTCGACCACATGAAACTATTCAATTAGTGGATTGCAAGGAGTATGCAAATACTGAGGTGCAAATGGTTACATTGGAGATGTATAATAGAGCACATCACACATTGATGAGAGTTCGGTATGTTCTCAACTTAAAGAAGAATCTAATACCTGCAAGGTCGCTTGAACTCGAAGGATATGATGTATCACTTTGAGGTGCAGTCATGCAAATTATATGCAAAGATTGAGTAATCAAGAAAAGTATCTGAATCAATAGAGAATATCGATTAATGGGTAAACCTAAAGGAAGAGTAACTAATTAGAGGTTTGTCATAAATTCTGGTCAAGAGAAAGAAACCGTATCATCAATGGTAGATACTCAAATCTCATCTACAGTATATGCGAAATTGGAAAGATGGTTACAAAATCTAACAGACACAATGGTGAAGGTGCAAGCTGTTGGGAGAGGAAAGACGTGGTGAGACTAACCACATGGTACCGTTGAGCAGGTGGAGCTCGGAGGCGGTACAACCTATGGCATGGAAGACTATAGGAACTAGAGGTATGATTAACTAAACTACACAACGAAGTGACTCTCAAGTAAAGGGTTTGGGCATGCTAGCCCAGACATTGACACGCAAAAAAGAAAAAAGGTGGAGTCGTCCTGGAATGAGTTCTTAAAGAAGCACATTGACTTCAACGAATAAGAGCCAATGTGAAGATTGTTAAGTTATGATGACTCATATCTAGCCTTTTAGAATTTAGAAATATTTACTGTGAGTCCTAAATAAATTATACTAGAATTAGAACTCCTACTCCTGTTTGGATTAGAATTCCTACTCTAAATTGGAGAAAGGCTAAATGGGACTATATAAACCACGTGGGTGACCATGGAGAGGAACCAAGCAACAAAACAATTAAGTCTACTCATCCAAAGTAGAGGGCACATGAGAGGATTAGAAGTTAGGTTATTCTTTAGCACTAGATTCTTATATAAGATAAGTATATGAGGTTCCTAAAAGATTCGAGAGCGGTGTGAATGAGCGGCAATCTCTTGTACTCTTTTAAGGCCGTGCTTAAGAAATTTACGGTTGGCTTCTCTGAATCTTTTCTCTTTTGTCGTGGTTGCCTCAACGTCATTATTTTAGTTTTCTATAAGATTCATCTTCTTTTATTCTTGATACTGTGCACACTTATGTCGTATCTCTCAAATTCTGATCTGATCTAAGAGTTGTTGCATATAAAAGGGGTATTAGAGTATAACACCATCACCGCTGCCTAGCCATCGCTAAGGTTCAGTCCTTATCTAGATGAAGGTGGCCCAGATCTAGATGTCGGCAACAAAGGAGGCCCAGATCCTAGGGAGCGAAAGTGCAGGAGTATGGGTTGCGGTTGCACGGGGAAATAGGAGTGCGGGTCACAACCTCGTGGGAGGAGTGCCCAAGGAAGTGGAGATTTTGTGTGTAGAGAGTCTGGGTCGGAGGGGAGAGATTTTGGGTTGGGCTACACTTAGTTGAACCTTGTCAAGCTATTCGAGCTTGGCTCAGTAAAATCTCGTGAGCTTGAGATCAATCTCAAGCTCAACTCATTTGGAGCTCGAGCTTGGAACAAGTGAAGCTCAAGTAGCCTACAAGCCTCGAGTTGTTCTTACACTCTACCTCTAGCCAGTTCAACCACCCAATCAAAATTTCAACATATTGCGTTGATAGTTATCGTACTAGTATTAGTATAGTAATATATAGGATTGTTTTTTCATCCATGATCAATAGAAATTGCTAAAGAAGTACTCCTGGTTTTTTTGGGCTAAGTTTGAATTTCTCATCTTTGGATCTCTATTAAGATTCGTGCTCCACCTTTATCTCTGGCAACGGCGCAAACTTTGGTGACAAATTCTAGTGATTTAGCGATTGGAGGGGATAGGGAGATTAACAATAGTGGTAGGATGGCGAGGTGATGGTAGTAGGCAGAATGACGACAGATCGGGATATCGAGTTAGGTTTTAAGGGGCAATAGTCAAATGCCACCAAACAAGGTAGTGGTGGGAGAAGTTTGGGCAATGACGTTCAAGGCGTTCGCACATAGGAGAGGAAGAGATGACATTGATGTGGGATGGGGGAGGAAGGTAAGGACGACAAAGGTGGAAGCCAGCGGGTGCAACCAGACTAGGTGGTCAGCTGAAAGTTGGGTGGTGGGCATAGGGGCTAAGGTTAGGGATAAGAGGGGAAGGATTATAAAGGAGGAAATCAAAGTGATTTCATCTATTAAATTAGATCTAGCCTCAAATTTTAACTACTATTTAGCAACCAAGTATTCAGATACTCCCCTGGGCACACCACGATTAACTCACTGCTCCAACTGGCTGTAGCTTCTGGCTGCTAGCTTTTGACTGAAATTAAGCTCCTTTCTTTTTCACTTATGGTTTATACTATAGTAACTAGCTGTTAAACGATGTGTTTTTTCAAGACAGGGTCAACAGAAAGATTGTACTAAAAATTGTACTGAGTTTAGCTGTACCGGCTAAAATCACATGCGACTATTTTTCTCTGCGTACTGCCTATCATGAACAATTAGAATTCAAAATTTTAAACCATAAGTCATAAGTCACAACCTAAAAGAACTCACTCTTATATTGTAGTGTCTGTTAGCTTTTTCTAAGTCGTTAAATTTTAAAATAAAAATAAAAAACATCATTATATTTTTATGAATAATAAAAAATAACAAAAACAAAAAAACAAAAGCTAAAAAAACTAAAATTAAAAAGACAAAAAATGACTTTCAGCTCCTGGGAGCCGAAGTAACTTAAGTGGCCCTAAAAACGGATCCCGGCTTGTTGAAACTGTTCAGCTGAGATCCATGCAGTAATTCAATCGAAATGTTATCTCGAGGAGAATGGTAAGAACGGTACAATCATAGTGAAACACCGCGCAGTACTGTACCATCTTGCGAGGACAGCGTACGAGGCCATTTTACGTACCGGCACGAGGAAAGAGAGAAGAGGGGCAGGCAGGGGAGTTGCACCATCATATGCACGCGACGGTTCCGAGTGGTGGTGGTAAGTCTGGTAGATAGTAGGCTAGTACCGGCAGCCTCGTGCATGCCCACCCCGCTTCTGCGGCTGCGTGCGTGGATGCGATGCCGACTGCTCCCCCCGCCCGTACGGCCCGCGGCGTGGGGTGGCACCACCACCCACCCCACCCGCCCCCGCCTCGGCGCGCTAATTACGCGCCCCTGCCACGCGGGGCGCCCTTGCCGCGGCAGGACGCTGCACAGTGCACACGCTACAGTGCTACACGCGCTGAGCTAACCCAAACCCCTGTCCTTCCCTCCTTGGGTCTCCGACTCCGTCTCCGCCCCCCCTCTCTCTCCTCCTTCACGGCTTTCACCAGCGCCGCACCCTCCCCTTCTCGTCCCCAACCTTTCCTCCCTCCACACGCCGTGTTCTCTCTTTCCGCCGCCGATTCGACCATTTCTTCGAGATACTTCCCTTGTTCTGCTTCTATTTCTGGGGGTAGGGTGGACCTTGGTTTCGAAGACTTGCCGCCGAGCTGCCGTGTGTGCCAGGGCAACTGCTTGAACCGAATCTTTTCATGCGGCTGTGCTGATCATCAATTTGATCCGTGTCGTGGTGGTGGGCAGTGCAGATCCGAGGCGTGGATCGGGCTTAGCGGCGGCGGCCGGGGAGGGGGAGAAGACGGGAGGAGGAGGCCTTGAGTGATGCAGAGGGAGGTGGGGCCGCAGGTGGCCTCCCCGCTGTTCATGCACCAGATCCAGCCGCTGCCTCCCCATGCCGCGGCGGCGAAGAAGCGCGGGCACCCGTGGCCAGCCGGCGCCGCCGTGGCGCCGTCAGCGAAGACTGCGGCGGAGGCTGGCGGAGGCGGAGACGGGAACTGGAACCTCAGGATGTGGGACTGGGACAGCCGCGCGCTCACCGCGAAGCCGTCCTCCGACGCGATTTGCTTCGTCGGCGGGCAGAGCCAGCAGCAGCAGCGGGTGGCGCCGGTGGCGGCGAAGGCTGCTGAGGCGCTGCGGCAGGGGGGCGGGGGTAGCGGTGGGCTGATCCTTCAGCTGGGCCTGCGGGAGGAGGCAGCGATGGCGATGGATGTGAGCCCGGCAGCTACCGTGGCTTCTTCACCTTCTCCGCCTGCGTCGGCGGTGGCGGGGCAGGAGCCGGTTGTTAGGCCCAGCAAGAGGGTCCGGTCTGGATCACCTGGGAGTGCTGGGGGAGGAGGGGGAGGGGGAGGGGGAGGAGGTGGAAACGGAGGCGGAAGCTACCCGATGTGCCAGGTGGATGACTGCCGCGCGGATCTGACGAACGCCAAGGATTATCATAGAAGGCACAAGGTTTGCGAGATCCACAGCAAGACCACCAAGTCGCTCGTCGCCAGCCAGATGCAGCGCTTCTGCCAGCAGTGTAGTAGGTAATGATAGCAATTGCATCCCCCGAAAATTTCATGACCATAATCGTTGTTGTGATGCTGCTTTTAGGAATTTATGTTTAGTTGTTTACGTTGCCATCGGTTGCTACTTCGTGTGTATTGGGCCGGAGAAATGGCTCTCTATCCAATGGTGGTATCGATGTTTGTGTAGAGGCTGAGAGCATTTAGTTACTAATAAGTTGGTTCTTCTGGTCAATCGTTTAGATTTCACCCCCTCTCGGAGTTTGACGAAGGTAAGAGGAGCTGCAGGCGTAGGCTCGCCGGCCACAACAGGCGGCGAAGAAAAACCCTGCCAACAGATGTTGCTTCGCAGTTGCTGCTACCTGGAAACCAAGAAAATGCAGCAAATAGGACACAGGATATTGTCAATCTGATCACAGTTATTGCGAGCTTGCAAGGTACTAGCACCCAATAATGAATTTGATTTACTCTTTCAGTTGGTGATTTTAACCAGAGTATTTTTTTTCCCTCTGTAATGACAGGCAGCAATGTTGGCAAACTACCTAGCGTACCTCCCATACCAGATAAAGACAATCTGGTTCAAATTATAAGTAAAATAAACTCGATGAATAACGCAAACTCTGTGGCAAAGTCTCCTCCATCAGAAGTTGCTGATTTGAATGCCTCGCATGGCCAACAACAAGACTCTGTTCAAAAGACAACTAATGGAATCGACAAGCAAACTGTGCCAACCATGGACTTGCTAGCAGTTCTATCAACTGCCCTTGCGGCATCAAGCCCTGAGACCAATACATCTCAGTCCCAAGGGAGCAGCGACAGCAGTGGTAATAACAAGAGCAAGAGTCATTCAACAGAGCCAGCTAGTGTTGTAAACTTCCATGAGAAATCAATACGAGTTTTTCCTGCAACTGGTATGATAAGCAACAGCACCCAGGAAAGTCCACCTGAAATATACAAGCAGTCGGACCGAGAACCGTACTTGTCCCTGCAGCTGTTTGGTAGCACCGAGGAAATTCCTCCTAAGATGGACACTGCAAATAAGTACTTGTCTTCTGAGAGTAGTAACCCTCTCGACGAGAGATCTCCATCATCTTCTCCACCTATAACCCACAAGTTTTTCCCCATCCGTTCAGTAGCCAAAGACATTAGGCACCCTCATATTGCAGACTATGGGGAAGACGCTGGAGCAGTTGAGGTTAGTACAAGTCGGGCATGGTGTGCACCACCACTTGAGCTTGTCAAGGATTCAGAGCGACCAATCGAAAATTGGTCACCACCAAATGCCACATATCAGTCATGTTATGCCTCAACCTCTTGTTCAGACCATTCACCATCAACTTCAAATTCAGATGGACAGGTAATTTGTATAGAACATTTGAATGGAGTATGTAATTAGGCAAGATGTCTTCTATTATCTTAGTCATGCATTCAATCTCATATTTGCTTGATTTGCCATTTATAGGACCGTACTGGTAGGATTATATTCAAGCTTTTTGGCAAGGAACCTGGTACAATCCCTGGCAATCTTCGTGATGAGGTATGACCATAAGATTGTTCTAACATGATAAACTGCAACCCCTGTTCCGGACCACCTCACTCATTCTGTAAATTAAATAATTCTCTTTTCTTGTTCAGATTGTAAGCTGGCTCAAACACAGCCCCTCTGAAATGGAGGGATACATTCGCCCTGGTTGCCTTGTACTATCCATGTATCTGTCGATGCCAGCTATTGCATGGGATGAAGTAAGTTTGTCACTACACTAGCCAAAACAAAATTATGCAAATGGAATTACTACATAGTTACCTAGTGTGGGATTTATGTAATGCAAATGCAGCTTGAAGAAAATCTTCTACAGCGAGTGAACACATTAGTTCAAAGTTCTGATTTGGATTTCTGGAGAAAAGGAAGGTTTTTAGTTCGAACTGATACCCAGTTGGTGTCATACAAAGACGGTATACATAACTATTTCTTTGTGTTAATTTTCTTCTCTATTCCTGCTCATCTGAAGGCATTCTTTGGTGTCTTTTGCCTAAGTTCGATCATTTTCTCTGTTATTTCAGGAATGACCCGCTTGTCGAAATCATGGAGAACATGGAATACCCCTGAGTTGACCTTTGTGTCACCAATTGCTGTTGTTGGTGGGAGAAAGACTTCCCTCGTTCTTAAGGGTCGTAATCTAACTATTCCTGGCACCCAGTAAGTTCTCAGTTGTAAAATAGTGGTTGGCTTGACAAGAATATCCTCAATCAGGGAATTACATATCAGTTACTGTGAACTCTATCGATGCAGAATCCATTGTACCAGTACAGGGAAGTACATATCAAAAGAAGTACTATGCTCAGCATATCCGGGTACCATATATGACGATTCAGGTGTTGAGACCTTTGACTTACCGGGAGAACCGCATCTTATTATTGGGCGTTGCTTTATTGAGGTCTGTGTGATTTTAATGTCTCTGTCACTTCTGTTGCTATATGGAAATTAGTTGTTAGCACTAGGAAGGTGATTGCAACTGTCAATGTTGATACATGCAGGTCGAGAACAGGTTCAGAGGAAACAGCTTCCCTGTTATTATTGCGAATTCGAGCATTTGTCAGGAGTTGAGAAACCTTGAAGCTGAGCTTGAAGATTCGCAATTTCTTGATGTCTCTTCAGATGATCAGGTTCATGACACCAGGCGGTTAAATCCAAGGGATCATGTTTTGCACTTTCTTAATGAACTTGGCTGGCTCTTTCAGAAGGCTGCTGCTTTTACACCTTCCACCAAATCCGACATTTCTGATTCAGATTTGATTCAGTTTTCAACTGCACGGTTCAAATACCTACTGTTGTTTTCAAATGAGCGGGACTGGTGCTCTCTTACTAAAACACTACTGGATATCCTTGCCAAGAGAAGTTTGGTCAGTGATGAACTATCACAGGAGACCCTGGAGATGATCTCTGAGATTCATCTCTTGAACAGAGCAGTGAAAAGGAAAAGTAGCCGCATGGTGCATTTGCTTGTGCAGTTTGTTGTAATTTGCCCTGATAATTCCAGAATGTACCCCTTCCTTCCAAATTTACCTGGCCCAGGTGGTTTGACTCCATTGCATCTGGTTGCATCCATTGATGATGCGGAGGATATTGTTGATGCCTTGACGGATGATCCTCAACAGGTAAACACAGACACACAGTAGTTATGTTAAATGTTAAAGTTATTTCACATTGATATTTTTTTCAATTTTTTTTGCGTAAATCACTGCAGATTGGTTTGAGCTGCTGGCACTCAGTGCTAGATGACAATGGCCAATCTCCTGAAACATATGCCAAGTTGAGGAACCACCATTCGTACAATGAGTTTGTGGCAAAAAAGCTGTTGGACAGGAAGAACAGCCAGGTTACCATAATGGTTAACAAAGAGGAAATTCGTGTGGATACAGGGAATGTTGGTGAGAATAATACATCTGGGATTCAAGCATTGCAAATAAGATCTTGCAGCCAGTGCGCCATTTTGGAGTCTGGCAGGTTGCTAAGGCGTCCTTTGCACTCACGGGGATTGCTTGCTCGCCCCTATATCCATTCAATGCTTGCCATAGCAGCAGTCTGTGTCTGCGTTTGTGTATTCTTTAGAGCTTTGCTGCGGTTTAATTCTGGTAGATCCTTCAAGTGGGAGAGGCTGGATTTTGGTACGATATAAACTTAAGAGGACACCTTATTCCTTAGCCGTGTGGTATTCTTAAGGAATTACCGTATAACAAGCAGATGGTATGGAACCAGATAACTTATAACTTTTTGCATTTCTTTGGAACTCACTCTATCCATGGATATGGGTGGGATAACGTAATATTTTATGGATAAACCCCTCCCGAAAAAAAAGTGTTGGTGGGTGGGGATGGTACCAGCACTAAAGCGGAGTTAAAAGTCGAAACAAGAAAAAGGGAATTTGGAGAACCCTGTCAAAAGATGAACTTGGGCAGGGTTGGCAATAGTTTTGTGATGAGGAAAGTATGGACAATGCTTCCAACAAGCTGAGATGGAGGCAACCATAGTTCTGGGCTAAATGAGTAAGTATCAACCTTGATTTCGTTTTTGCTGGTGTAAGTGTGAATCTGCCGTTTCATGTATCACATGATGGTGTTTAATTATCTTGATCATTGCTTTTACAATTTTTATTTTTCTTTTTTGTGTATTAAATACAATGCTTTAGCATGAAACTTTTAGCATGAAACTATCTTCTGTTGTCTTTAGATAGTACTAGTAGCAGGGGTAAATGGATAGATGTACCGTTGACAGTGCGTATGTAGCTAAATAGAAATGAGGCAGATTTACAAGTTTATCCGAAGCTATTGTTTTATTGGACTACCGTCACAACTCAGGAGGCCCTGCCTTGATAGAAGCTTGGGTACCCTTCTTCGCATGTATTTTTCTGTTTGTTAATGCCAGCTATGACGCTTCTGTTCATGTTCGATTCTTTCAGGCGAAAAAAAAAAGATATTTCTGTCCATCTATGGATTCAGTTGAAAATCATATCTTTGCCCATGATATGTTCGTGTGCATGTGTGTATGAGATAAAAGACGATATTATCTGACGAGCAACTATATGAAAACAGTGTTGCAACGAGCCTGTTGGAGCATTTGGGCACCTTGTGCCCTCGTAAAAAGCATGTAGCACACGCATTGTGCGTTATCCTGATGTTGCCCCGGGGCCTCGTGATGAGAATGAGATGCCTTTCTTGGCGCCTTTCCGGATCGCGCGCGCGTGGATCGCCGCCGTGCGGACACGGCGGTCGATTCTCAGCCTGCGAGGACCCAAAACCATGCGTGATTTGCGCGGCCCGAGAGGAAACGCCGCCTTTTTCTAGGGCGCTTGCGATGTGCATGAACGGCCTGTGTATGGCCGTTGGATTTCGCTCCTCTGTTTCCACAAGGCTGTTGGATCGGACGCCTACTCCTTTCTGGTGCATCGAAGCAGAGGCTTTGCTAGTTGCTTCTCACTTGCTCACCGTTCACACGTATGATCAACTCTTCTAATCGATGGAGAGTTCAGCAGAGATGGTTGGCCCCTCTGCGTTCACGGCTGAATGGTGGCGAGCGAGCGAGCGAACGATCGCGTCGCGTCGCGCCTAACAAGATGGGCCACGCTCTTGCCTGCGGATGCCTGGCCAAACCCGCGAGTACATCACGAGGATGTTAGGGTTTGTAGCGCGTAGCTTTTCGGAGCAAAAGCATAGCAGATACCTATATTCTCTATTTCATATTTTTTTCATAAGTCTTTTGGTTGGACGAAATTTTTTTGCTTTTTTACATAGAATATTAGACAGTAAAGTGTAATTAGAACAGATATAGATAGACTAATAATCGAGATATCAAAGAAATAACATTTAATATTTCCTATTTTATCTTGTTCCTAAATAAAGTCACAACACACTTCTCATATCATTTGAAATATGAATATATACGAATGGATATCATTTATATATATGTTATTCTATGTTTTTTAAAGTCGAAATCAAATATAAATAGTATTAAATATCTATTTACCTTTTTTATATTCATTACGTAAGTCTTTAGTCAGACAGGTAAAAATTATCTGTTCCGTTTATAACTCTACGGGTAAGGTCAGGATGCTCTCAACACACATCTGATCAAGCTGGTTGATTACAAATGATCTCAGTCAAAATAATTGCACGATTGGACAGCCCAATAAAAGAAGCACACGTACAGTCCTTGCTGCTACAGTGGTATCTAGCCCGGACGTAGCCGATTGTCCTCCAGACTGACCAGGCAGGATAGCCTGGGTCACTGGGCGGTACGGCTGCTAGCATACTTTACTAGCGCAATGGTCCTAGCGGATGCGTGGAGACACGGTAGCCCGGACGTAGGACGAATGACGGATGGACGTGCGAGGAGACATGCCATTACCCTGGTAGCATGTCAGTGTACTATCTACACTAGGTAAAAGTATAACTTTACCATACATATCAGAATATCACATAGAAATATAATTTTAAACATGGGATTTTCAAGATATAGGACACGTACGTCGAGTTCATACATATATATGCTCATTATACATACAGATAAAAGCTACTTCAACTACACAACTTCAAGTTTCATCAACACCACCAAAGATTGAACCATCGAAGTTTCATCCTCTTAAGCTTCTTCCATTTGCCATCGTGGATCACTTCCGTCCAGCTCCTCGGCAATGAAACTCTCCAAAATCCAACAAAGTCAATTATAATATAGGACGAGCATAGGAGGTAGTCAAACAAGTTCAATCAACAAGTTCCAACCATAAAAAACCAACAATTTTATGCTTGAGAGATCTAATTATACCAAACCTACACTAGTAAAGACCTACATCCTCGAAAATGTGTTAGATAGTTTTCTAAAACATTTGTTATCACATTGATCAAGTTCTAGTCATAAATTTTCTATTGTTCATGAGACACCACAGGCAGAACTTTTGTGGTTCCATTTCGTGCCAGCACACAATTTCTACCTAAAACTAAGGAGTAACAATATATTTTACTTTGCAGAGATCGCACTACTATACCCACATGTCTCTATTCTTTAGTGCTAACCAGATTCACACACTACTTTTAGTGTGTAATTAAGATTAAAAGCTCACAATGCCTTCCAAATATTCTGTCAAAGTATCTCTCTAGCAAAAAGACGCATCTTCCGCCATTTAACTTCCAAAGAAGCAACAGAGGGTACTTAATCTAACTTCCAAAGAAGTGTCAGAGAGTCCTTAATCCTATCTAGAGATACATCCTCTATAACAATTACTTGGCAAAGGCCAGATAACCAAGTATGTGATCAGCGCGAGTTAACGATGCCTGAATACCTTATGACAATTGTTACTTAGTCCTTATGGATAACACATATGTAGTGGAATCACACCTTCCAATAACACATACCATTAATTACACCTACAATTCATAGTAATAATCATCATATAACCGAATCTAGATGTCATATTGATTCAGGAATTTATAAAGTAAACTTGACATGCAGATGATAACATAGAATGTATTGCAACTAGTTGATACTGAAATTAAATCAAAGCAATATGATCAAGGTGTTGAACTGGCTTGAGAAACACGAAAATTTGGAGTATTTAGGTTTAGGTTTAATAAGAACCTTCCCAGATGCTTTGATTCCTTGAAAGCATTTAGGTTTAGTTAACCCTAGCCACCGGCTCCTTGCTCTTGGCGGCACTGAAAAGCCATGGGCACGGCCCATGCTATTTGAGCGATGGTGACCACAACGCGCGCGGTGGCGACCAGGCGGCCGTGGTAGAGTCTCGCTCGTCGCTCTTCGAGGCGGAGGCGGGCGAAGCAGGCTGACAGCTACGGTATGCCGGCTCAGAGAATGAGGCGACGACGGCGGCGGAGCGGCTGTCGCGGGTGGATGCGTCAGCCTCGGGCGACGGCACGGAGCGGCGGCCAATGACAACTTCGAGTGCAGGTCACAGGGGCGGCGGTCAGCTCCGGATTGCCTCCTCGAGAGTATCGGCGGGCGGCCGGCCTACGTGGTCTTCATGGCCATGGTGGCGTCGGTGTTTCCCAGTGGGAGGAGGCCGAGCGGCGTCGACGGTTTCAGAGGAGGGCGTGCGGTTGCAGAAGGCAACATCTGCTTTGGGCACGTGGCGGCGTCGACGCATCAAGCAGCCGGAAATTGAGCGGGGGCCGGCGGGTGCTTTTGAGCGACGGCTATGCGGCGGCCGGGTCAGGTGATGGCTGAGGCCATGCGGCGGCAGCATCGGGTGAAGGTTGAGGCCATGCGACGGCCGTGTGGTGTTTGCAATTTTTCCGATTTGATCTAAATTCTAATATGAGCATGTAATCTGATCTAGAAATTAGAAACTAGATGCTTAATCTACAAGATTCTAAACTTTATATACAAAATACAGATCAATCTATTACCAGGAACAATTAACACAAGATTGATCTAATTATGGTATTGCTAGAAGATAAAGAATCAATCTAGATTGAAAATAAGAACATCAATGCATAATAGATTGATTCGTGATTTATATATCTTACACTTCGTAAAGTAATTTATACTGATAACGTGTTAAAACTATAAGAGATCATCCTGATATTTATTCACACCCTAACCCGTAACAAGAAGGCGACGTTGCGCGCCGAGCGCGGATAGCTGCTGCGCTGGGGCTGGGCGCGCGGAGAAGTCTACGCGACGTGGATGGAATGGACGGATGGATCCATGTTTCGTTCACGTGGTATCCGTGCGCGTCGACAGCTTGACAACCATCTGCGGCCATGCCTGGCGGTGTGTGATGTACGGCCCGCTTAAACCGCTACACGTTTTGCCGGATGGATGGCTGGGCGACCGACTTGGAGGAGTACGGGGCGTTAGGTGCTCCTGCAATGTGCTGTGTAGGGCCCGAAATATTACTGTCCAAACGGGCCGGTCAGAGCCCTAGTTGGGCTGAATTGCACTAAGATTGGGCAAAGGATATCGAACACTTTGGTCCACCCGGTATCTCGGATAAATCGCTTGGCCCGTAGAGTGTGCTTGAGTCACAGCACTGGGAGACGAGGTCGATGTAGGGATTGGGGCTGTAAATGAGTTAAGTTTAAGCGAGTCTGGTCTTTTAGGTTTGAGTTTGATACTTGAGTCAAGTTTAAGTTGGAATCCAAGTTTGAATGTGAGCTTGAGCTCAGCTCGTTGAAGCTCGATAGTAATTAAAATAATTTATTATGTACTAATTTTCAACAATAAGAAAAATTTGAGTTTGAGCTCGACTCGAGTGAGCTCGATAACGATCAAAATAATTCAAATATGTACTAATTTTTAATAATAAAAAAGCTCGAGCTCGAGTTTAGTTCGGGTAAGCTCGATAAGAGTTAATATGTATTATTATTTAAACTCGAATTGAGGCTCACAAAATATTTGAGCTCGGCTCAGTGAAGCTTGCGAGTTTGAGATCAATCTCGAATTCGGCTCATTTAAAGCTTGAGCTGAGTTTAAATCGAATCTAGAATGAGTCGAACTTGAGTAGCTCATAAATCTCGAATTTTTTTTATAGTTTAGTAGGAATTGGCGTCCCGCTGGTAAAGTAACCTTTTTTAGTCGCACTAATTTGGCGTTTGAGGTCGCAGCCCAACCCAACCGATCGCCCAAGGGGCGCCAACCAAACTGCCACGGCGCGCGACACACAGGGATTGGCGGGGATCCTCGGTCGAGTGGCGCCTTCTGTTACAAGCGCGGGACGGTCCCCTGCTCCCACCAGCCCAGTCCAATTCCCGCAAGATTCGCCCCGTCTGCCGCACGGCGCTCTGTCGCCATGCCATGCCTCGGTTAAGCCCGCATGCCACCATGGCATGCATGCATGGCGAGTAAGGATGACAATTGTATCCATTTATTTGTATATCCGTGGGTAAATATCTTAATAGAGTTGGGTATAAGATGTATTTTTTACCTATGAGTATAAAAATAGGAAAAACTTTTTACCTATCGGGTAAACGGGTATGGGTATAGGTAAGCTCCACCCGTACCCATCTCGCCCGTTTACCCGTGAGTCCACGATCTATAAATATGTTACAAATATTCAATACTTTGATGTAAAAAGATAATATGTTACAATACTTTGGTGTAGAAAGATAACATGTTACAATACTTTGGTATAGAAAAGATAATATGTTACAAATAATATTGCAATACTTTAATATGTTGCAATACTTTAGTGTTGAAATATTTCATATTAAAGTATATGGTGACTCTCAGTTCGCGGGTAAACGGGTATATGGTATTTTTGATGATCAGGTAGTTTCATTTAATAGCAAGGATTGATTTATGCTCAAGAACTAATCTATAGCCTCATATATAACTAAGATTACATTTAGTCATTGTGTAGCGGAAAGGCTAAGATTAAGTCTTGAGTAACTCTACATTTGAGAGCAATACTTAAATATCAATTAAAACTGAGCTCTAAGCTATTATAATTGATTTCCTAGTTATGAAATTGAATTTTATGCTCTCTTTAGCAATTATCATGTTTTATACTGAGTATATGTTCTTGTATAAATGATATCGTAGAATTACATATTTATATGCAATTTTTGTAATTTATATATTGCTATAAATGTGATGTTATTATGCTAGAATTAAACCAGAATATTTACTTATACCATAATATTTACAACACTAATTCGTCTGAAGGCTTCAATTGTGAGGTAAATGTGGGCAATATCCTCGGACTTGAACGCTATGCAACCGAGAAATGTGAAATTTGGTTCAACTGTGAACTTGTTATGTCTGCTTGAGAGCTATTTCCCTGAAGACCTGTTGAAAATGTCAGGTCTCGTATTCTTAACGCAGATGGACTGGGGGGAAATGGAACCTGTGCATCACCAGCGCCTAAGAGATAGCATAATTTTATTTTATTTTTGACGTAGATGGCTGAAAAGATGATCAAAAGTGGCACATGCTGTAACGCCCCCGTTTCCGGGTGCGCCAGCAAATCCATATCCGTACAGATATGTACAGTAGTGGGGTCCGTACAGCGGTGATAGCACAACAGAACACACTTACAAGCAAAAGAGAACCAGATTTTATTTACACATAATGCACGTCGGCTAGGTTTTGACGCAACAGCAGTAAGCCCAAAATAAATACATTACAGAAGTCCCAACAACGCGCCTGAACACGACTAAGGCCTAAAACCACGGATCCTCCGCAGAAGCCTGGTCATCGGAGTCTTGATCCCCGAACTGCACACTGATCTCCTGGTTGCTTTCTGAAATTGATTTGCAAGCAGTGAGTACAACCGTACCCAGCAAGTTACAGGGTTAAATCCTAAATAATTACATGCAAGGATTTAACAAGAAAAAGGGATACCTGGTTCATTATTGTTTTAAGTGGATGCAGTTTGAATTTGTAAACAACTTCAAGCGGAAAAACAATAACGATAAATAATAAATCGGGGTTTTGAACACTAGCTTCTTCAATTACGCAGATTAAAATCTCAGAAACACTGCTTATGCTTCAATGCTGGAATCACCCATCAAACACAGCTCCATTAACCGGAAGCACGGCGTATTCGAATACCATTTAATTTCACTTTGCAGAGTTGCTCAGCTTTACCCACGAGATTTCTCATAATCATAATGTCAAGCTATAAACACACGCCAACCGGTGTGCGACTAATATGAGAAATCAGAGTCTTTCGCTGCTCACTTTATTAAATAGTTCCCACCCGATAGATTAATTCCTACGACCAGACCGGGTATCCACGGGCCAATGTGGAACGCTACCGCCCGAGTCCGTGAGGGTCTATCGTTGTGTGTAGGGCGAGTACTCGCTCGTACCACACCTGTACTCCTGTGGGAGTTTCAATACAATGAGCAGTTAATGGACCTAGACCGACGAGTCGAACTCGTGGTTGAGCGATCACTGTGTTCTTAAATCAGCATAATGGTCTAGTCCTTAACTTTACTTCTGAGACTGCCAACTGTGACTGTCTACCGATATACGAGCCTGTACCGGTAAATAGTCTGTTGCACTCTCCACCCTAGGGTAGGGTCGTGGACATCCACTACAGGGATTCCACAACTTCCGCCCTACCCCAGAACAAGTTTTACAATTTGTCGACGAACTATCGAATAAAACGACAGTTCGTTACTTTATGTGAGGTAGCAACATTTATTTTGTACAATAGTTTAAAAACTCTAAACTTGTCGAGGTGAATGTGGCCTTCAAATTAAACAGGGCATTTACACAGTGGTAGGTCATATCTAAAAACTAACATGTCATTCCAACGTTTTATTTTAATTAAATTAATTTTGGCAATTACTAGTAATGCAAGTATTGTAATTAAATAATTATGGAAATCGTAGGATCAACATGTTCAAAAACATGCAACTTGCCTTGCGGGTCGACGACTTTGACGAGATCGTAGACTGCTGACGGTTGTTCCAAACCTTGCACTGCTGTCGCAGGTTCGTCGAGAGCTAACGAAAAACACACCGAAAATAACATCAAATCCGTGCTTATGTCTACATAAGCTAGGACAATAAAAATAAAAGTCTATTAAAAAGGAATAAATGCAATAAAATTCGAATGGCTTGGATTGAAATTTTTAGAAGTGTAGTTTGATACAAGGGAGGCCGGAAATGGACTCAGATCGTCGAGACGAATCAGACGGAGTATTTTTGGCATTTTTCTGGAGCTAGAAACTCAAATTAATTCTTTTGCCGGATTTGCTACAGTGCAGCACAGTACCAGCCCGGCCCACTTCTCGCGCGGGAGCGTGCGCGCATGCATGGGCGCGATTTGAATCGGCTAGCGGGCCGTCGGCCCACTCCGCGGCGCGAGCGGCCGAGAGGCCGGGCGAGCGCTGAGGCAAACGCGCGAGGCGGGACCGTTGGATCAAGATCGGGCAGTCAGGACGCGAACGCAACGACGATGCGAGGTCGTCTTCTTCCTCGGGCCAGCGACGGAGGCGGGAAAAACAGGGCACCGCCCCACTTCGCGATTCGACTTGGACCGGGGTTCTCCACGGCCAGCACCGGTACCGATGGGTTCAAGGGAGTGAGGTAAGTCCATTTTTGGATTCAAACTGGCAAGAGTATTCAAGGTAGAGGTCGTGGAGGGGAAGGAAGGTGGTGGAGAAGGTGGTGGCTCGGGAAGATTCTAGAAATGCATAAGCCCGAAGGGCTACGGTTCGAGCACCCACAGAGGATGGGTTTCAAGGGGAAGGTACTGGCTCAACGCGGGAAGGCTCCAGCTGGGCTGTCCACGGTGAAGCAGCGGCGGCCGCGAGGAGGCTCACGGTGCCGGGCTAGCTGGTGAGTGCTCTTGCAAAATTGAGAAGGGCTTCGAGTTCAAGGAACCATGGTGAGACTTGAGCTGCAAGGAATCGGGTTTTAATCGAAGGAAGAGGAAGATCAGCTCGGGAGCTTACCGGGACCAGGGCACGGCGGCGCGGAAGCTCGGGCGCACGGGAGGGCAATCGGCCACTCCAGAGGGTTGCTGGGAGTGAGGGGAGGTGGATTGTAGCGGCAATTGCACTTTAAAGGATCGGTTGAGGCGGTTTCAACAGTGGTATCCCTCGGGAGCCGCCGGCGCGTGGAGGAGCGAGGTGGAGAGGCGGTTCCAGGGGGTGTGAACGGCATGGTGAGTTGGTGTACCATCTCTGCAAAGTTTGGCGGGGAGGGGATGGTTCAAGTACGGCACCAACACACGCGGACGGTCGGAGGGCTCGGGTGCGCGGCGGGAAGCTCCTCGCCGGGTGGGGCGCGGCGGGCGGGGGTGGCGAGCCGCGAGAGGGAGGTTCGGCGGGGTGGGGCCCACGGTTGCGGCGCCGACGTGGCGCGCGCTGGCTTCAGCGCGCGCCGCAATCCAGAGCGGGGAGGCGCGGGCGCGTGGGTGGAAGCGAGCGAGCGCGATCGTGCCAGCGCAAGGAGGAGAGGGAAGGGGTGGCACGGATCTCCAAGCAAGGATCAAGGGTTGAGATTAACTGGAGAAGGAGCAAGCAAAAACCAAAGAAGTAAATTCAAATTTTTGAATTTTGGGGTTGTTTCACATGCTTTCTGGTAAAAACAGATGCGTACTTGTTTTTTTTGAAGGGGTTTGTTAGTTGTTCGTATTGGCAATCTTCTTGTCGTCCCACTGGTATTTGTTAGTTGTTAGGTACCCGGGAACGCGTTTAGGGGTCTAAATTATGGTTGCTAACATGCTACCGAACTATTATAAAATAGGGATATACACTATTGACGATGTGCTTTGTGATTTGGTGAGGATTGTGATGTAGTTCGGAGGTTCCTTGTTTATGCCCATCACTAGCAAATTATTTGGACACTTGGACTACTAAACTATTTGTGTTTGCCGGCCAAAATGAACCTAGTTTCTTTTTTAAGGAGTGATTTCATGCTTTCCACTCCTATAGATATGTACAGATCTTAAAGTACAATCAAGAGGTAAGTAGCATCAATCCACCCTTAAAGATGTTTTAATATTTGTGCAATTCACTGTTTAGGAGAGCATGGAAGTTTTTTATGTATGGGTGACCAATTGATTTCTTTTCCAAATCAGTACTATCGAGAGCTTAACTTCGCCACAAATTAATCTGCAAAAAGAAAACATACTGAGTGACATGTCTACCAATGACATAATGCACTTCACCAAATTAAATGAACACTGCTCATTAAAAAAAAGTGTGGTAGCAGGCAAGACATATATTCTCTCTACATTTCAGAGGAAACTTCACAATGCATAAGGGATTTTGTATCCTTGTGTGCTTGTGAGCCTGTGCCATACTGGCATCCCCGTCGTTACGTAGGAATTGTCGAAAGAGTAAACTAGGTATTAGTATTTAGTATGAAGGGATTGTTTATATACTCAAGACTTGACAATCTAACAAACTTAAGGACGGAGAAAGTCCCAGGCAGGTACTTCACTGTATTAGCAGTCAGAGAGTTCGGCAAGGCTTACACACAGCCAAGACTAGAACAGAGAAGATGATCCCATAGTACTGTGCAGTTGAAGATATCAATCATATCTCTTCTAAAGATTGGCAAACGCGGCGCAATGTCGATGGGATTTGTTATTTGCTATAATCCTGTCAAGAAGCGCTGAGAAAAATGTTGGTTGAATTATTCACAAGCCAATCAACGAATTGGAAAATTCTTTATCGTCTGAATAGAAATATAGAAATGGTTTCTTGTTTATTCCAAGTGTGTAAATCAAAATATTGCTGATCGCGATAAGTTTATTTATAAGGGCATGCGCTCGTCACCTGTGTAATTCTTCTCGAAGCAGGAAAACATCAAAGCAGCAAAAAAAAAAAAAAAAGAAGTAAAAGGAAATTGTTCCTAGTGATGGCGGGACAGGATTGGGCTCTTAGACGTGCAAGTGTTGGCTTTATATTGAAAAAAACCTGAATATACTGTTCCAACGATATCTTGCACGAGTCAAACTTGCGTGTAGAGTAGCTTTGATTCATCTAATAAGTAACATATAGCTTGTAGTACAAGAAATTTCCGGGGCACCATTCGTATGTACTAATGGAACAATTGTTTAATACTCCCTCTATTTAAAAATATATGATGTTTTGAATTATTGACACGGTCTCCAACAAATAGTTTTGACCATCACTTTTTTATATTTATATATTATTAAAAAATCATGAAACTATTATATATAAAAATACTTTGCGTGACAAATATAATGATATAATTTTCATATGACTAATCCAAAAGATATTTTATATATTTGTGGACAAATTTAGAAAAGTTTGACTGCAGGCTTTCTAAAACATCAAATATTTCTGAACGGAAGGAGTATTTTTCTTGAGTAAATTTATTTACTGCCATCAGAAAGAAATATAACTTGGAAAATACCACCTTAAAGGCTGAAAAATCTATAAAAATGACACTGCCATGACTTTTTCTGTCCATTTGCTCTGTTAACCTCCTTTTTGATGAGAGAAGCATTCATAAATTACTATTTTGCCATTATGGCTTTCTTTTCTTTCTCTTTTTCATAGCTAAACAAGCTTAGGTGTTGATCTCACCGAAGGTAAAGGGGCACTGACAAGCCCTTGGAATGGCAAAACCGAGTTGAGGGAGAGTGAATGAGCTCATTGGTGGTAGCAGCACGGGCTATGGTGGACGACGTCGTCCTGGCGACGAGTGGGCGGCAAGGAGGAGGGATAGGATTGTTGTGGGGGCATGCTAGTGTATGACATCTTAGACAGGGTTCAGGAGTAGGTAGAACACATCGATGTGATACTCCGCTAGCGGGGAATCGGTAATAGTTCCACCAAGGAGGCAATGGCGACGTGATGAAGGTGGTCGATGATGGAGAGAAGGCACATTCTAGCTCAGCTGCAAGGAGGATGAAGAAATAGATGGCAAAGGTGAGTTTTAGGGATTTGGGAACATGTTGTGACATGGCTATCCAGGTTGTAATCTCACCTAGAGGGAGATTAGGCTGAACTGCACCATCATCTTTGTCCTCAAAACAGGTGAGCTTCGGCCACTACCAAATTTACCTCGATCCCCTATCCGCAATTTCCTCAATGCAAGCCATCCACTAGCAATGCCTCGTCCTACTTAACTTATCCCACCTCCCCAAACTTCACCTTTTCGTCCCCAGCTTGCCACCATCGTGCTCCCTACTCTGTTGCCTATGGACGCTGCTGTTAGCCCTCCTCTAATCTCCCCGAACCAAGCGGTCGCTGCCACAGCGATCCCCTAGGCCCACTGGTGATCGTGTGCGCCCCAATTTAGGCCATCATACCACCGGACATCATCGCCACCGTTGCCTTATTTTGGCAATGCGCCACCGCTGCTGTGAGCTCATACCATACAGCCTCAACCTGTATTTTGAGTGCAAAAATGGATTCCTCGTGCCTCAATCCACCTCGCCATACCTTTCTTTGTTGTAGCCGAGCCTTGCCATTGGTGTAATCGCCGCCGTTGCCATCGGAGAGAGAGAGAGAGAGATTGGAGGAGATTGATCATAACTTCATATGAAGAAGAGAATGACACGTGGGATCGGACATTACAAAATGAAAAAAAGAAAGAAAAGAATAAGGACAAAATGGTCAGTACGCTCCAACAGGATGGAAAACTTCACGATAGTGGCGTTTTGCATATTTTTTGGCCTTTGTGATGGTTCTTTGCAGTTCCTCTCATTCACGAAGGTGTTTTTCATATCGCAATTATTTACAATGGTACTGAACAAATTTACTCTCTTTTGTTTTTTGAAACAAGGGTAAGCACACTGCCATTCATTGAAGTAGGTGGGCACCCAAGCTGGCTTCAGGATTTGAACACGGGTGGACGGAGACTGTTCAGTAATTCCAGTGATGTCTAAAGACTAACATGCGAATCAATTATGGAATTACCTAAATATGCTAAAGACTAGTTGTGGTTGTTCTTGTGCAAGAAGTCGTGGATTTACATTCTTGTTTGAGAAAAAGAAAGGAGCATATGAGTCGAGGGCTGCTCTTAAAATAGAGCACGTACGCACCTGAGGTGGCTCACGACTTCAAAAAAGATGACCTCGACTGTGCAAGTCATGAACAAAGCTCCAGAACCGAAGGCAATTATATACGGGTGGGACCTCGTTAGTGAATGGCAGGACGGCGACCCAGGCATTCCAGCAGGAGGCGAATAGGAACGTCACACATTGACCATGCATCCCGAACCTTATCCTAGCAGGTGGCGAATAGGAACGCAACATGTTTAGTTGATAGTTCCTCTGATGTGAACGTACAGAAAAGGCTAGGGAGTTCTACAGTTAGACCGGACCATGCTACCATTCTAGTAGCCTGTTACGACCAACTCGTACGCCGCTGCACTGCACGTTTCCTGGCTCCTTAATCCTAGTACATTTCGCCTCGATCGGCAAGAGGAATTTACCGTGCAACTTCTCTTGTCGCGGTTCATCGTACAGATGCTACAATAGACACTATAATTTTAATGTATAGTTTTTATTATAGATCTAAACAATAAATCTATAGTTTTTTTAATGCAATAATTATTATAGATAGATACTAATCTTCTTGTAATATAAGTTTTTATCTGTTCTTGTGTGTTAGATATTGTGTCTAAACAGTATATTATATGAGACACTGCTTACCTCTCTCTTTTAGTCTCCTCTCCATCTTAGTATTAATTCTTCTTGACAGACTAACTAATGTCATAAATATTGCTGTTTAATCAATATCTTATATGAGACACTGATTCTCTTTTTTTAATTCTTTGTTTATCTTAGTATTTTTACTATTTAAAAATAAGGAGTTGGTAGTTGCCGAAGCCTCCATCCAATCTGGACCGTCGGATCTTCCCTCCCCTCCCCCTCCCCCTCCCCCTTCCAGCCAACCCTAAAACCCTCCAACCGCGGCCGCCCTCCTCCCCCTCCCCCTCTCGGCCTCCTCTTCCCCCCCCCCGCGCCGCCCTCCTCCTCTCCCCTCGCTCTCCCCCGCCGCCTCCTCCCTCCCTCCCCGCCCCTCGCTCGCTCTCCCCCCTCCTCCTCCTCCTCCTCCTCCACCCGCCGCCTCCTCCTCCTCCCTCTCCCAGCCGCCCCGCCGTCCCCCTCCTCCCCCTCCCCCAGCCGCCCCCCGCCGTCCTCCTCGCTCTCCCCCCGCTTCCCTTGGCTCTCTCCCCCCACCTCGCTCGCCCCCTCGCTGCCCCGCCTCCTCGCTCTCCCCGCCGCTTTGCCCTCGCTCGCCTCGCTCTCCCCGCCTCCTCGCTCTCCCCGCCGCCGCCTCCTCCTCCCCCCCGCGCCCGCCTCCCCTCGCTCTCCCCGCCCCCGATCCGCCTACCCCTCGCTCTCCCATGCCTTCCCCGCGCTCTCCCGCCACCCGATCCGCCTCCTCGCTCTCCCGCCGCCCGATCCGCCTCCCCTCGCTCTCCCCCGCCCCCGATCGCCTCCCTCGCTCTCCCCGCCTCCCGCCTTCCCTTGCCCTCCCCCCGCGAGCTCGCCGAGAACCTCTTCCCTGACGTCGCCGATGACGCCGTCCCGCCCCCGCTCACCATCGAGGAGACCCTCTTCGCCGTCCCGGGTGTGCAGCTCCACCTCATCGACCCCGACCGCAGCCTCGACCTCGGCGCCGGCACGCTACCACCACAGTTATTGACCAAGGATACCACAGTAGGCAATGAAGCTAGCATTGACATACTGATCAAGTGAAAAGTTCTGAAAAACAAAGGTGTGGACTGGAATGGTTCTATATTGACAAGACATTACAGCATTACCTAAAATATAACTTGCCATATTTATGCTGAAACTTATTCCCATCTTGTTTGTAGATATTAATCTCTATGACCTCATTCTTAGTTTTTCTTTTGTCAAGGATATTAGGATATTTATAGTATTCTTTATCATGTTCCAGTTTGAGGAGGCTGTCGGGGACAAGAAGGAGGTAGTGGAGGAACAGTCGGCGGCGTTCTGGACGACGATTGCGCCGAACGTGGACGACTACAGCTCGTCGGTGGCGAGGTTGATTGCGTGGGGATCGGGGAAGCTTGTGAGGGGCATCATCTGGTGCAGGGACATCACAGCGGAGGGCCCGCAGCGTGGGGAGGAGGTGGTGAAAAAGAGTGTGGGGCTGAGCAGGAAGCCGCCGCAGGTGAAGCCGAGCACTATCAGGAGGATGAAGAGGTATGGATGGTGAAAAAGCTTATTTGGCTTATTGTTAATGTCTGTATGTTGCAGTAGTTCATGTCGTATTAGCTTCGATACATTTTTTATTTGGAATTCGATGAATTAGATCATTCACTTACTTTAAAATGCAATTGTTCTTGTTAGGCTACAATATTTTAGACAGTACTTGTGCGATCTAGATCGGGATCAGGATCACCAGTTATAGCTCTTGCAGCATGTGCTGTGCAAAATAATAAATGGTTCGTGTCGAACAGTAAGTAGAAGAAGATGATTCTGAAGTTACATTGTAGTAGTTCTTTTTTATCAGAGCAGGGTCTTTTTTGGTCATGCAAAGCAAATGTCCCACTCGGTTATAATCGTGTCCATTATTCCATCAGAGGGGAGGGGCCATCCATCTTTATTAGTAGTTGATTGGTGAAGAATTGGCAATGAACTTAGCCAGTGCTTGTTTTACTTTTGCCACCAGTATTTACTGATTGCCTCCTATCCTCAAAAACACCTAGCATCTCTTGATAACGACCATTGATATTTATGCCATGAGACTTTCTCCGGTGTTGTGTGTGATGTGTTAAGAAGACAAGAAGTTATACCTTAAGAGACTTTGAACGAAGCATGTCTAACAGCTCAAATACAATTTTGATATTTATTTGCTCATAAATACATGGGTTGAATATTTATCACAATTCGCTGGTTGTTTCAGTATCCACTATCCAGTTTGATGGTATGATTTATTCTTGCAGCAAAAATATTTCATGCTTTAGTAATCAAGGCTGTCCTGATCTTTGTAGAGCTTGAAATCAAGAGGAGTGCGGTTTCCTGAACGTGACAATGAGAGCTTGGCCCCCATATTTACTCCACCACGATCAGTTGCTGAAGCTGAAGCCGATGCAAACCTATCCCAGTAGACCTTTGAAGATGCGCAGGTGCATACATATACTGCTAAAGAAACAAAGGAAGCTTTTGATGTGGCTCGTAATAGCATAGAACTTCTTTCAACTGTTCTTTCATCTTCCCTTTAGCAGGATGCTTTGCAGGTAACTGGATTTTGTGTTACTTTGTCCCAATTATAAGGCAGGTGCACCGAAACCGTGGATTCCTCCCCTACGCACTCGCCCTTTTCTCCTGCACTATTCCACCCCCATTACGACGCACGCGCATGGCGTATGCACGTCGCTGTCTGCGTGGCGGCTCTTCTCTGCCGCGCCTCATCATCTGCTTCCTCTGCGTCGTCGTCTGCCGCGCGCAGCTGCAGCCGCCGTCGCCGCAGGAGCGGCTTCGGGTCAAGAGCTACGCGTACGCTTCGTTCCAACAGAGCGACTCGGCGCCGGCGGGCGCCTTGCAGCTGCGCAAGGACGCCGGCATCAACGGCGGCGCGCTGCAGCTCACGCCGGACACCCGCAACAACGACGCCTTTCTCGCCAACAAGTCCGGCTCCATCCTCCTCCACCAGCCTTTCACCCTGTGGCGTCCTCTCGACGACGAGAGCCCTACCCCCGAGGCGGCGGCTTCCGGCGGCGGCAGCAACGGCAACGGCACCGGCCAGGCTCAGCGTGTTCGTGTCATGTCCTTCAACAGCACCTTCTCCATGAACGTCTTCTACGACAAAGCGCTTCCCGGCGAGGGCCTCACCTTCCTCATCGCGCCCTCACTCGACGGGCCGCCTCCGGGCAGCGACGGCGGCTACCTCGGCCTCACCAACGCGACGTTAGAAGAGAACCCGGCCAAGAACAAATTCGTGGCGATCGAGTTCGACACGTTCAACCAGAGCTATGACCCGAACAAAAACCACGTTGGCCTCGACATCGGCACCGTCCGGTCCAACAAGACGGCCAACCTCGCCGACTCCAGAATCCCGATAGCAACAAACAAGACGACGGCCGCCAACTACACCGTCTGGATCAAGTATGACGGCGTGGCCCGGCACATATCGGTGTACATGGCCCTCAGGCGCAGGCCAAAGCCATCCTCTCCCGTCCTGGACGCGCCATTGGACCTCAGCAAGCACGTCCCCGAGACGTCGTACCTCGGCTTCTCGGCGTCCACCGGCGCCACCTTCGAACTCAACTGCATCCTGGACTGGAACCTGACAATCGAGATCTTCCCCGAGAAGAAGAGCTTCCCCGAGAAGAAGAGCAAGGTGTGGAAAATTCTCGTCGCCGTCTTCGTTCCCGCCACCGTCGCCGTCGCTATTGCCGCCTTCTTCCTGACCCGAATGTCGCGGGCGAGGCGGTCGATGGAGAGGAGGCAGGAGCGGCTGGAGCACACGCTGAGCAACCTCCCCGGGATGCCGAGGGAGTTCGCGTACGAGAAACTGAGGAAGGCGACCAAGAACTTCGACGAGCGGCTGCGGCTGGGGAAAGGAGGGTACGGCATGGTGTACAAGGGGTTGCTCCACGCCGAGGATGGCCGGCCGGAGGCAATGGAGGTGGCGGTGAAGAGGTTCATCCGGGATGACGCCAAACGCGTCGACGACTTCATCATGGAGGTTGACATCATCAACCGGTTACGCCACAAAAACATCGTCCCTCTCATTGGTACGCGAAATACTTAATTTCATCTTATATAGTTTCAGTTAGTTAGAATTCAGAATGATGGTTCATACTTGAGATTTACCATTACGCTTCATCAGGATTTAGTTGATCATTGTTCATCAACCGAGACTTGACTAGAACGAAATGGTTTAGTCCTAACTAGTGAGCACTACATCTTGAGTTTCAAACCCCAAAACAAACACTATTTTTTTTGTTTTTCTATTTCCACTAAACAATGACATTTAAAATTTAAAAAAATTGAACAAAATTTTCTGAGATTTTTCAAAATTTTCGAATTTCAGATTTATCAGTATGGGCAAAATTTTTCCCGGAAAGACATCACTGTATACTAATTGAACTGTAGTGAGTGAATTCTCTCTGTATACGTTCGACCATCCTAGCGATATAATTTTCAGGCTCTTTGAATTTTCTATTCGACGTCACTGTATACTAATTGAACTGTAGTGAGTGAATTCTCTCTTAAAAAACTGTTACTTGTATTTCATTTGAAAGACATGAATAAATGAACTACAGTGGTTATGTACTGATGTGTGGGTTCTGAACGGTCTTGTTTGCGTTTTGTTGTAGGTTGGTGCTACAAGAAAGGGCAGCTGCTGCTGGTGTACGAGTACATGCGCAACGGCAGCCTGGACCAGCACCTGTTCCGGCGCGGCGTCCACGAGCAGCGCGCCGTGCTCAGCTGGGAGAGCCGCTACGGCATCGTCGCCGACGTCGCGTCAGGCCTCCACTATGTCCACCACGAGTACGGCCGCATGGTGCTCCACCGCGACATCAAGGCGAGCAACGTCCTGCTCGACGCGTCCTTCTGCGCGCGGCTCGGCGACTTCGGCCTCGCGCGCGTCATCGAGTTCAACCGGAACTCCTTCACCGACGACCTCGGTGTCGCCGGCACGTTCGGGTACATCGCGCCCGAGTACTCCGTCGGCCACAAGGCCACGCGCCAGACGGACGTCTTCGCCTTCGGCGCGCTCGTCCTCGAGGCCGTCACCGGTCGCTCCGCGCTGCTCGGCGACCCGAGCTGCCCGCTGCTGTCGGACTGGGTATGGCGGCTGCACGGCCGGGGGGCGCTGCTCGGGGCGGTAGACCAGAACCTCGGCACCGATGGGTTCGACGTCGACGAGGCCAACCGGCTTCTGCTCCTCGGCCTGGCGTGCAGCAGCCCGAACCCCGGGGACCGGCCGACCATGCCGCAGGTGCTGCAGATCGTGTCCAAGTCGGCGCCTCCGCCGGATGTGCCGCAGTTCAAGCCGACCTTCGTGTGGCCGCCGGCGGGGGGAGCGCACTTCGAGCTGAGCGACATCGAGGTGACGAGCAGCAGCTACGCAGACACGGGCAATGGCACCTCGGCACACGCGACGCACGAGACATCATCATACGGCAGCTTCCAGCTGCCCACGGCGCCGAACAGCACCGAGGACTACTTCCCCGCCCTGTTCTCCGGCCGCTGATCAAGTGTCCAAAGATACATGTTGACATCAGATTCGTGCAGATTCTTAGATGATATCCCACGTATGTATGTAGCCATATAGGGCGTCTTGGTTTGTTCAAGGGAAGCTGGAAGCAGAAGTAGTACGCTCCCAAAGTTACAGTGTGTTTGGGCTACTAGGGGTGATCTTTTAGCGATAGTTTTTAGCTTTTGATTAAAATTTCACTGTAGTTAGTTTTTTTTACTGTAGCTGATTTAGTTTTTTAGGCATAATTAAATTTAAAAAAATGTAAAAATAGAAAAAATATGTTAGCCTATTACGGATAATGCAAAGAACACGGGAAAAAAAGAAAAATGCAAAAAAAGCTCAAAAAATCTAAAAAAATTCAGAAAAAGACAAATTACTGAATAGTGAAAAAAAAACTGAAACTGAAAAAAAGCTGAAACGAGCGGGGCTTAAGTTTTTTTACAGCCACATGGTCAGATTCTCTGCAGACTTGTTCCAGTGAAGTCTGGGCGTTCTGTTAATTTGTTTAGTTGGGAAATTGAGGATTTACCCTTCACACTCAATGACACGTGGGGTCATCATAAGTCACTAACACGTGGGTCAGGAGGGTAAATCCTCAATTTCCATCTAAGTGGAGGGTATATGATCAATAAATCCTTCCTTTATTGATTGGTCTGTTGAATAAAGAACAAGGTGGGGATTTTTTTTTTTTGCTGTGGATTTGGTTTTTAGTTTACGGTTCTTGAATTCTGATTATTCACGAGAGATAGTACGTAAAAAGAAAGTCGTATATGATTTTGATCGATATAACTGAACTTGATATAGTATCTACTATAATATATCTGTATACTTTGTATTGAAAAGATGTATCGTTTAAAACTTAATTATTGTAGTACAAAGTGATAAGCTAAAGCAAGAAAAAACCTAGCCTTGTTTCAGTTGATTAGACGATAGGGGAAGGCGGGAAGCTTCCATTAGACGGGAGACAAGGCCAAATCACCAGCTCCATACCCATTACAAGTATAGGAATCAGGAGTTTTGGTCTGGCCACAGTTTAGAACAAACAACGCACTCCAATTCGCACCCAAACTTCGCCGTACTGCAGGTTCGAATTATAACAGACCATGGTCAGAAGACCAGATCAACCAAATGATCTGATTGGTTTACTGAATGGGTCCAAGTATGACTTGGTCTGTCTTCAAATGATCTTATCTTGGGTTGGATGGAGACTCGTGGACTTTGCCGGACGACCCTATCTCACATTCTCTATTGTTTCAGCTGTGGAGTAGGATGATTTTGTAACAACTCTATTTTTGAAAACAGCATCGTTGTATATCTTATAACAGCTTAGGAGTGTAGTTACGGATAAAAAAAATATCATATCTACTTACAAATATTTAGAAGGGGTTAACTTGATCAAAATAAGACCTAATAATCAACTTTTAAAAACTTTACAAGCGTCCAAATTCAAAACTTAACTTACAATTAGAAGAACTAAAGAAAACTCCTACAGCAATACTCGAGTGTGGTCGTAATCCTAATACAAAAACTCAAAACGTCATTTCTTCTTCTGGTATCTATTTTGGTGAAAATATAATAGGACTGAGCACAACCAATCGTACTCAACAAGTCACAAAAGGAAATACTATATAACTACTTACCAGGATTCTCAAGAGAGGGGGTATAGTGGTTTGATTAAGGTGTTTGTGGATACAATTTATTTATAAATATTTTTGAATGTAAAATAATAAAGTAAAAACTTCTTCAGAGAATAGGGTTTCAACAACTTGATTACCAGGTTGCCAAATCTACTTGCCTTGCTGTTGAAATCACCCATTAAACACAACTTTATTTATCGAAACACGGTATATTCGAATACCATTTATAATTTATTCTGTAGAGTTGCTCAGCTTTACTCACAAGATTCCTCAATGATCATGATTGAGCTGACAAAATAAGGCCTTTCACTCTCTCCTCTTTATATAGCCTCTACTCAATAGGCTATGGACCAAACGCCAGAAATATGACGGCTTGATAGCGAGTGGATCCTATCGTTGTGAAAGTATGGTTTTACTTTTTCCATACCACGTCCTTTTACGCCAACTTTTCCCGTTTCTAGAACAATATATACTCCTTGAAGATATTCAACTGATTTGAGCAGCTAGTAGATTAGGTTTGACAAGTCAATGTTTGTGGTTGAGCGATCACTACGTTATTTACTTAGTATAAGGTTCTAGTCCTTATTTTTCCTTTAAGGCATCCAACTATAAACCAATAACTTAGTGCACTGCGGCATTGCCACCACACCAATCCAAGCCTCCTCCCTAAGGTAAGGTCATGGCTTTAACCATCTAGTGGCCTTCCACGTGTTGTCCTTAACCCTAGTATCTTTAAATATGTTTTTGGGTTTTCGGGTGCACAGTAACAGGTGCACACTGTTCATCGTGGGTAGGTTACTATTTATAATGGGTCAGTTGCTATAGTATTTGGGTTTTACTATTCGTACCGAGTTTGAACTTGCTACAGTGTCAGGTCCGTGATGAATAGTAATGACCAGTTATTTACTTGGCCCGATCTGGTTTTAAGGCTTGGGCTTTACTATTGCAGCCCATAGCCTAAAATGAATAGTTCTTCATCTTCTTCCTATGACTGGCATTGTAGCGACCGAAACAGGGGATTTCAATGGCAGTTAATTGCAGCGCTGTGGAGGCTTTCAAGGAAAACAAGGGTATGGATGGGTTCAAGGGGTCAAGAGGGTTCCATTTTAGGGGTTGATGGTGACCGTGGGGCACTATAGGTGGCTGGCAGCGAGGTGGTCTCTTTGGGGGCAAAACCATGGCACAACAACTACAGGGATACTAAAATGACAAGAGCATGGTGCTTAGAGCATCCTTGGGGGAAGGGAATGACGTTGGCATGGTCGGCTCGGGCTGTGGAGGTTCTTAGCGTGCTGCCCACGTCGAGGTGGCAAGGCTAAGTGATGGAAATGGTTGCCAGCGAGATGGAAAGTGAGAGTAGCTATGGTGTGCGCTTGGTGGTGATTGTGTGGCCCTAGGGGTGCTATAGACGAGAGCAATTAGAGAATGGAGAAGTAATTAACCATAATTGAAAAATGCACCTACCGAGGAGATTTCGGTAGCCGTGGCATTTCTCTGGTCAACGAGGTGAGTGGGGTGGCTAGGGGCGATGTTGGCATCCAATGCTTACTATTAGGAGGGCTAATGGGCTTTTATAGGACGAGAGAGGCGGTTTATGCACAGTGCGGCTCCCGCTCGAGGGACGACGTGTGGTCGTGGCAGGGGAGGCGTTGGAGGTTTCAGGGCATCTTGGTGTTGGTGGCGGGGTGGTCGACGGCTATGGTGGTGCCTCGTGCTCGATGCCTCCTCGAGTGGTGCATTGCGGCGGCCAATTGGCAGTGACGACCTGTCGGCCATGTGAGGAGGAGAGGCAGTGGCGGGGAGTTGCAGCTTGTCATGTCCGATGCCATCATGGGTTATTCAAGGGTATCAGAGGTTGCTAGAAGATGGTATCAGAGCTCCAAGGTCGAGGTGTACGGCGTGTTGACTCAGGTATGAATGGCAGTGAAGATTGCGATGGGTTTTGTCGGACCATGAATAGTATCCGTGGCAGAAACAGGGAATGCGCCGATGGCCAGCGGAGGCATGGGTCAACATGAGAAGCGAAGATGGTTGGGGAAGGTGCTGAATGGGGGTGAAGATCCAATTGAAACCAAAATTCAATGCAATTCAAATTTGTTTTGAAATCTTGGTTATTTGAGAGTTGGTCTAGAACCACTTAGTCACGTGACAGCTTGGTCAGGCGTGGACTTCGGTTCAGATGATGACATGACCAGGAAAGGAATTCTATGGAGGAGGGCCTCACTCTTCTATTGGATTTTCTTCCTGTCTTAACCGCCAAACCAAACACGTCGAAAGTTTTCGATGCTCAGCCTTACAAAATTGGCTCAGCCCACCGCTTTTAAGGCTGGGCCGGGCTGGTTTAGGTCCACCGTGGAAACAGATGGTTGAGGGTTTTGCTGCGAGATATTTGATGCTCTTCTCTCTTGCAAATATCGCAGGTAGTTGAAGGTGCATTGTCTGTCGGTGTACGTTCTCTAGGCTGCTTGGAAAGCGTCATTTTTTTTCCTGATCTTTATAAAAATCGAACTATTTTATGTGAAGCTCTTGCGTTGGAAAGAGACCCTAAATAAGCAACAAACAAAGTGGGAAGATAGCATGCACCTTGGGACACCAACAATCCTTATCTGATCTAATTGTGACAACGACAAGCCGACAACCGAGATGGTGACCTCTCGGCCAAGGTGTTCGCCCCTATCTGTTTCCTCCTGATCACGAACTCGTCGGTCGTCCTTCATCTTCCCCATCTCGGCAAATTATTTCCACATTTGCCTTGATGGAATATGTGCTCATGGCCCATGATGGTTGCAGCATTTTGCTCCTAACTTGTGAAAAGCGAAAGGCTGGCATGTGTGATAGCTGCATGCTCTCATCATGTCTGGCAAAGTGCTTGTCACTGAGCGTCCAGCCTTTATCTTTTCCATCTAATGATTCTCCCAGTCTTGCATGGTTCACATTGTAAAGTGGATGCGTGAATTGATATTTTTTCGGTGAAAAGAAAGTGCAATGAGCTGAACAACTCAAGTTGGTACGGATCTGAAGACTGTGGCATGTGCAGACCATATAATTCTGAAGACCTTTCCGAATAATGCAGCTGAAGAGCAAAGTTGAATTCATAGAAAGCATTTTTGGTTCGGTGCCTGGATCTCTCTAGCTGCCAGACTCTACAGCTAAGTTACTTTCGTATCATTAACCTTTCAGAAATCCAGCATAGACAGATGCTGAGAGAAAGGCGAGGAAATGGTGCAGCAAGTCGGATTTGGAGCATGTGCTATTGAACATTTGAAGGCTGAAACAATCTAGTCAGTTGTTGACCAGTGACCGACTTTAACCATTCGATGTCACACCCGTGAAAACCTTCTGTCATGTCCTTGTCGTTTTATTCCATGTAGTACAAGAAAATGAGGAACAAATACTAGTAGCATACGGTCGGTCATCCAACAAAAAAAATCTGCCTTGACCTAGATAAATACAGCCACGTAATCTGTGTGTAAAATCAATACGTCATCCCATAGGAATAGCACCATTTGTCCTTTGGTCAGAGATTACAACGCGCTCTTCTATTATCTATCTATGAATTATTATATTATTAAAACAAAGACAAAATAAACCAGTTTATTCTCAAAGGCAAGAAATTTTCACGTCAATCGACAGAAAAAGGAAAAGATCTACACCATTGGTCGTGATAGGTCTAGATTATAATAGATAGTCCATGCCAATTACAATCCAAAAATACCTGAAATTCGGAGTAAAAATGTAACTTGATTTCCATAGAATTCCTAAATAAGTACCCTAAATCAAAAATTAACAATTGGATTTGTATACAAATTTTAACCAAAAATAACTAAAAATATCCAAATAAATATAATTCAAATAAAAATTAAACAAAAAATAGCAATTGGACTTGTATACAAATTATAACAAAAAATATCAGATTTAAAATAAAATAAAATGAACAATTTCATGTCCATACGAATTCCAAAGTAAAAATCCCTACATAACTAAATTTCAAAATAAATTAAATAAAAATAGCAATTTGGCTTGTATACGAATTCCAATAAAAAATAACCAACATTTTGAATGAAGTTAAAAATTATCATGTGAATAGCACGAAATAGTGTCAGGAGAGACCACGAAAGTATGCAATGACATCGATCTGACCTGCAAAAAGACATTGATCTATGTGAAAGCGAAAAGTTGAGGCGACGATGGCAGAGATGAGAACAATATCATGTTTTTCACCTTAGCCGTTTGACGAGGATAATATTATGCTGCTCACTGGAATCATTAAAGAGAAAGGCCAAAGTTGAAGGAGCCAAAGGTCACGATAATGAGTGGTGAGCATCGACGTTGTTGAAAAAGTAGTAGTCAAGAAAACTTGATGATGGGAAAACCCTGATAGAAAGGAGATGAAACTTTACACTGAAGACAAATTATGGACGATATGGGGGTCATTGTGTAGTTAGGAGTATACCATCCCTGGTGAGGGGCATGTCATCACCGACGATGGTGACAAAGAGCAAAGAGTTCAGAGTAGACATCGTCTTGAAAAAATGTACCGTTTAACGGCGCGTTATTGTTCATTCGTACAAAAAGCTATAAGCTCAAGCACTTTCAAACCTAGTCTATAGCTTAAGTTTTTGGCTTAGGCTTTTAGCTTTTGATTAAAATTATACCATAGCGGTTGTAAGCGTTTTTTAGAAAAATTAAGAAAAAAATATAAAAAGCCTATTATATCGCCACAGATAATACAAAAGAATAAGGAGAAAAAATAAAAAACCAAAATAAGGTAAAATTAGAAATCGACGTGATTCAAGGAGTTTCTGACTTAAATAATCCAAAAGCTAAAAAATTAAAAACTAAAGTTGTTTGAAGTGAGACCAAGCATCATATTCTTTCATGCACATGCTTTTTTTTTCATTATTTGGCCAACCATGAACTTATCCACACTAGTTAACCAGCAGTTAAATGCTACTGTCACTCCGATCACAATTTGGGATTAATAACCATGAACTTATCCACACCAGTTAACCAGCAGTTAAATGCTACTGTCACTCCGGTCACAATTTGGGATTAGAAAACTCAGTTCATGGTCTGCCCCGCTTATTTCAGCTTCAGTTTTTTTTTCACTATTCAGTAATTCGTCTTTTTCTGAATTTTTTAAGCTTTTTGCAATTTTCTTTTTTTCCTGTGTTCCTTTGCATTGTCTGTGATGTACAAACATATTTTTTCTATTTTTACATTTTTTAAATTTAATTATGCCCAAAAAGCCAAATCAACTACAGTAAAAAAAGTCAACTACAGTGAAATTTCAACCAAAAGCCAGAAGCCATCGCTAAAACGAACGCCCTAACGCGTCTGCTTCCATACTCTGTTTCTGTGCTTCTTTGCTCTATTTTGCACGCAAGACGGCACTGGTGTGAACATGGCTTTTTTAACTGCGTTCACACCTGACGGCTCTGGTGTGAACGCGGCTAAAAAAGTTGCGTTCACACCAGTGCCGTCTTGCGTGCAAAACAGAGCCGCGTTCACGCCAGTGCTGTCTTGCGTGCAAAACAGAGCAGAGAAGCACAGAAACAGAGTATAGAAGCAGACGCTGACCGACTGAACAAAAGTTTTTCTCTCGCATTATTTTCTTTGAGAGCAATCTCACAGGAAAGTTGCCAGCAATGTCACAGGAAAGCGGGTGGAGATAAGGTGGAGGCGGCCGGCCAGTCCAGTCTCCACTCTCCACGCACGGACGCGAACAGTGGAGGTTGTCTCGGCCTCTTGGTGTGTCTTGCTCGGGCGCCATTAATGGCCGTCGATTTCCTCGTACTGTTCCTCCTCCTCTTAGCCACCTCTGCCTCCTCCACCTCCACTTCACTCGCCACCAACACCACCGATGGCTCGCGGGGGCCGGCGGCTCCCGGGAACTTCACCACCTTTAGCTTCTCGGGCTTCCACGGCGAGTTCCGTGGCGTGAACGTGACCTTGCTCGGCGACGCCAACATCAACTCGGGCGCTCTCCAGATCACGCCGGACTCGCTCAACGACGCCTCCCACTACCTCACCAACAAGTCCGGCCGCGTCCTCTACTCCAGCTCGTTCAGGCTCTGGCACCAAGACAATGGCAAGTACGGTAACGCCACCGGCGGCAAGAAAGTCGCGTCCTTTAGCACCGTCTTCACCGTCAACGTCTTCCGGGCCAATGGCACGGATCCGGCGGAGGGGCTCGCCTTCGTCATCGTGCCCAACGCGGACGGGCCGCCCGACGGGAGCTACGGCGGGTTCCTCGGCCTCACCAATGCGGCCACCGACGGCAATGCTACCAACCAGATCGTCGCCGTCGAGCTCGACACCGAGAAGCAGCCGTACGACCCGGACGACAACCACATCGGCCTCAACGTGAACAGCGTCATCTCCGTCGCCAACACCTCGCTAAAGCCCCTCGGCATCGAGATCTCGCCCGTCAAGCCCGTGAAAGGCGTGAATTACAGCGTTTGGGTCGACTACGACGGCGCCGCCCGCCGCATTGCGGTGTACATGGCCGTGGCAGGGGAGGAGAAGCCCGGGTCAGCGGTGCTCGCGGCGCGGCTGGACCTCGGAGCCACCGTGGCTGAGTGGTCCTACTTCGGGTTCTCGGCGTCGACGGGGCGCAAGTACCAGCTCAACTGCGTCCTGGAGTGGAACATGACGGTAGAGAAGCTCCCGTGTGACGAGGAGCCCGGCAAGAGCCTCACGCTATGGCTGGCCATCGGAGTGCCCGTGGGGGTGTTCGCGCTGGTCGCCGCGGCCGCCTTGGGGTACTTTTACGTGAAGCGGCGGAACGTGCACGGCGACGACAGCAGCGCCATCACCGGGACGATGATCCGGAGCCTCGCCGGCGGGCCGCGGGAGTTCGACTACCGGGAGCTGCGGAAAGCCACGAACAACTTCGACGAGAAGATGAAGCTGGGGCAGGGCGGGTACGGGGTGGTGTACCGCGGCGTGGTGGTTGGCGACCACACCAGCCCCGGCGGCGCCGGGAGCGCGGTGGAGGTGGCGGTCAAGAAGTTCTCGCGGGCGAGCACACAGGGGCAGAACGACTTCCTCGCCGAGCTCAGCATCATCAACAGGCTCCGTCACAAGCACCTCGTCCGCCTCGTCGGTAAGCTCCCCTCCGGGCGCCGCCGCCGCCGCGCGCTTAATCACTTCTTGATGTAGTACTTGTTTCTTTATTCGCTTATGGTTTCGTCATGCGATACTTGCACATGGGGTGTCCATTAAACAATGGATAATTTGAACGCGATTTACTCGGCTTCCCAGGAGATGCATGTGCACGTATATAACAATGCGTTCATGCTTTCAAACTTAGATCAAGCTACCCCAGTCTGTACTCTGCACTTAACTAACCGGTACAGTACCATCCGCTGATTAACAACAAGCATTTCCAATACATACACCTCATGCCAAGCAAGCACATAGCAGCCATCATGGTTCACTCTCCTTTCTTTTAGAGGGTGATCGGAATAGCTTCTAAAAGCTTCAGCTTCTAGCTTCAGCTTTTTTTTCACTATTCACTATACTATCCACTAACTCAGCTACAGTGTTTTTTCAGTCAAAAGTCAAAAGCCATCGCTATTCCGATCACCCCCTTAAAAAGAGTAACACTCTAATCACGCCTTGGCACATTATGATGATTAATATGCAGCAATCAAGACCTGTAAGCCATACTATGTTCTGACATTGCGATTACATCCATCATAATGTACGTGTTAAGGTACACCGTAATGCAGGACCGATGATGCTTGTTATATAATTAGGAACTAGCAGATGGTTTCGTGCATCAGTATGGCTAGATTTGTTTCAAACAGTATAATTTAGATGCTTAAAATATATTTACATATCTTGCAGGTTATTTAGATTTTTAAAATATTATAAACATCAGAAATAATAATACAACCTTGAAGGAGAATATAACTTGAGTAATATAATTGAAGTATGAGTTTTCATGAAACAAAATCATTAAGCACAATAAGTTATCAGGGTTCTTAGAAAATGTAACCACTCTTCATTATGCATGGACCATGTAGATGCATACCCTATATTATTCCTCCATTAGTTACTCTTTTGTCAAAATATATGTATACATATGTATCTCTATTTAATCTCAAGCAATACGTTAATTATGTATGTATCAAATTATCTTATTCATTTATATGGTATCAAAATACCTTGCGCACGTATACACCAATGCACCATAGTCATCTACTTTGAACTTATCTTTTCTCACACACTAGCTACCCCAATTGAACCGTTTGTCTTATACCTTTTCGCGCCGCCACAACTTTTGTGCTTCAACTTTCAACATTAAACCTAATTCTTGATCGTTTCCTCTCAGCTTGGGCCTTTCCAATGCAATACTCTACCGATAGTTATCTTCTAGTTCTCTCTAATTATTTTCTATTGGAATTCATATGCAAATTCAATTGCTATTTTTTATGTTTATTCTGAATTATACTATTCAGGGTTTTACTTAGGAATTTGTATCAAAATCAAATTGCTAATTTTATTTTATTTTATTATTCCGAATTTTTGTTATTTTTGTTTGATTTTGTATACAAATCCATTTACTAATTTTTGTTTTGATATTTTACTTAGGAATTCGTATGAAAATCAACTTGCTAATTTTATTTATTTTTTGTTCAAATTCGGTTAATTTTTCTTTAATTTTTATTCTGAATTATATTTATTTAGAAATTACTATTCATAGTAATACATATGAGAATCAAACTCTTAATTTAATTTAATTTTTTAATTGAATTTTAGTTTGATACGAGTCTTTCTTTTAATATAGACTGTTATAATTTAGACCCACCATGATCAACGGTGCATATCATCTAGACCCACCATAATCAACGGTGTAGATCATTCTTTTTTTTCTTTGATTAACGTGAGAATTTCTAATCCTTGAGAGTGAACGTGTTAGCTTCTTTTTTCTGATTTAATAAGATAAAAGATGGATTTGCATAAGGTTAAAATGCCTGCATGGACGCTGCAGGGTGGAGCCACAACAACGGCGAGCTGCTGCTGGTGTACGAGTTCATGCCGAACGGCAGCCTGGACGAGCACCTGTTCAACGCGGCGCCGGGGCGGCAGCTGCTCGGGTGGGAGCTCAGGTACAACGTCGTAAGGGGCGTGGCGTCGGCGTTGCACTACCTGCACGACGAGTACGACCAGCGGGTGGTGCACCGCGACCTCAAGGCCTCCAACATCATGCTCGACGCGGCCTTCAGCGCTCGCCTCGGCGACTTCGGCCTCGCGCGCGCCATCGAGTCGGACAAGACCTCCTACATGGAGGAGGTCGGCGGCGGCGTCCACGGCACCGTCGGCTACATCGCGCCGGAGTGCTTCCACACCGAGAAGGCCACGCGCGAGTCCGACGTGTACGCCTTCGGCGCTGTCATCCTGGAGGTGGTGTGCGGCCGGCGCCCGCGCTGCGACATCGATGGCTTCCATTTCCTGGTGGACTGGGTGTGGCGCCTTCACCGCGACGGCCGCGTCCTCGAGGCCGTCGATCCCCGGCTGGAGGGCGCGTTCGACGAGGACGACGCCGAGCGGCTGCTCCTGCTGGGCCTCGCGTGCAGCCACCCGACCCCAGCCGAGCGCCCCAAGACGCTGGCCATCTCGCAGATCCTGCTGCGCTCCATGCCGCCGCCGGTGGTGCCGCCGTTCAAGCCGTCCTTCGTGTGGCCGGCCACCGACGGGGGCTTCGACACGATGACCACCACGGCGGGGACGACGTCGAGCCAGGTCAGCACCATCATGACGTCGACGTCCACGTGGAGCGGCAACTTCATGAGGGGCAGCCAGAGCCACGCGCCGCCCGGGCAAGGCGCTTCCGACTCCTCGGTGTGACCGATCTTCATACGCGCGACGTTTGACACGTCGGATTATCGTTGTCGCCGTGGAGTCTAGTTGTCTAAAGCAGAGTGATCTCCACGATGGCAACAAGACCAAGATGGAAGAAAGCGAGAAATGACAAGAATGATGTAGTCCATTTATTCGCGTGGAAATAATTTCCCTTTTCTTTTTTGCTTTGTTGAATTCTTTCTCTGTAATTACCTTTTTTAGATTCCTGCTGCTATTACATGCAAATGAAGGTTCAAATTTCAGTAGTCTTTTGGCCTTTCACTTGATTTTGTGCAGAGGAGTGAGCCGCATTTTGCTTCGGGTGAATATAATCCAACGTTCCAGTTCATCATTTGCAGTGTGTGTAATGTATTAAGCAAGTGCGTGTCTTCACATAATGTCAAACTACCTAAGTAGTGCGTTATTTTGTAACTAAAAATCAGTGAAGGATGAAAAGCTTATCAGGGTGCGTGCTTGCTTCACGGTTCTATGGTCGTGCAGCTTAGGATCAATGGCTTAATAATGGGATGGGCTTCATCAGCAGAGTATAGCCAGACCTAACAATATTTTATGGTCAGTTTTCGATCAACGATACATTGTTTGGCGCGTATTCTCTGACTTAGCCACGGCTAAGTCACCATGACTTTGCTTCGATCCGGCCGTTCATCTCTGGATGGACGGTCCAGATTATTTCTACCTTTATTTTAAAAATAAAGGTAGAAATATCTGACCGCCCATCCGAGATGAACGGCCGGATTGAAGCAAAGTCACAATGACTTAGATTCGGCTAAGTCAGAGAATCCCACCAATACATTGTTGGGCCAATGGACCTACATTTATTTTAGTGGAATCATCCTTCTGACCGGGGGTGGATTCACACCTCAAATAGATTAGGCTTCAACTCAGATCAATGCAAAGTTCAGATAAATTCAAGTAAATCAAGTGAGCTAAGGCAATAATAGCTTTTGACCCTCTCTAACTGGGGGTATGATAAAATTTAGATCTGCTCCCCCTTTGGACTATCCCCCAAATCCAACAGCATGGAAAAAGGGTTCTCGCTACCTTTATACTGGTAAATTTTGTAGTTTAAGACACGCCTTAATGTTCATTTTCCAATAGTTTCCTGTTGGTACAAAAAGACATTTGGTCCTCCGGCTACCAATGGGATCCAGATGAGTTAGAAAGGAACTTAATTAAAACGCCAGAGCCATCCGTCCATACAACTTTTGTTTTTGAAAGAAAAAGGTAATGGGAATTTTGATTAACTGGCCGATTGGTCTGTGCAATTACACGGTTTGGTGTAGTATAGTATAACTTCACGCAATTCTAGTGTTTTAAATTTGATTTCATATTTAATTAGCAAATGCTATTTTGAGATCTATCTCCTTACGTGTGAAAGAGAGGATTGAGAGGTGGGTCCATCGAGCAAATTTAGATTATCAACCTTTGAATTAAACATATATACCTATTTGAAGGACTATATGAGAAGGTCCTGTTCAATATTGTGATGAACCATTGTAAGTTGTGTGGAGTGGTCAAATGATTTTGCAAAGATCGTACTTTGTAAAAGATCGTACTTTGTCAATGAGAGTTGACCACCATATGCCCGCCCCGTCATTCTACACGAAATTAGGGGCGAGCTTTCCCTCTGATATAACACATTCAGTGGTATCGTCTTGAAGCTCTGCCTGTTATTCCCCAGGTGTCGAGGGACCGGGCACATCAACGTTTTTCGACGTTCGGTGCACGAAACTCAGGTACATCATTAGCTTTCTGTAAATGGCTGACTCGGGCTGGGAGGCAATTTGCATGTACTGCCTCCATGCTACTTTACCATTCACTTTCATGAGCTCCCACACGCCATTCGTGTAGGTGATCCTCGCGATCGTAAATTTCATCACCATTGCCTCCGTGGTGAATTCCTTCCAGATGCAGCTTTCTAGCTTATGAATATTCATGACATCGAATCCCTCGGCCTAAAGCACTTGTATTGGCATATCAATAGATCCAACTCATCGAGTCCAACTTGTACAAGACCATCGCCGTAGAACATTGTCAAGTGTTTCATGTCTGTTACTACTTGAAGCCACATCAACGGAACAACCACATCTGCAGTAAGCGTTACAACAAAAAATGATAACAAGCAACATGCAAGTTAGTGATTACATACATGTAACTACATACGAATAATTCATTAATTACCGACAATTTGATTACCTGTCTAAAAAAATTACGAGTGATTCATTACTGTCGTCCTTAGCACTTAATTACTTAGCACTAACTCATTTCTTAACCCTAACTAATTGCCACTATAGTAATTATGACTGCTTAATTACATATTATCATATAATAACGAATTATGGGTACCGTACATACACAAAAATAGTAAAACTATGTCTAAATTATTACGACCTAATTAGTTCATAATACAAACTATATTAATTATGACTAACTAAATAATACTAATTAACTAGGACTACGAGAATAACATCGAAAGCATGCTACAAAAAACTATCTGTCTTTCGGGAGAAGCAATTAACACTGCCACATCTTTAATGAGTTATGTACTGGCTTTTCAAAATAATTCACTATGGACTCTTAATTTTGAATGACGACCGTAGGAATGAGCTTCCGCGATGAACCACTTAGATGACCGATGACCAACTGCGAGAGGTTCGTATTTATGGCCGAGCGAAAAGGGAATCCGTTGTGTTCACCCTGCAAATTAAGGACTCCTTGTGCTTATGGCTTATGGATAAACACATGAAAAATACAGACATGATTCTGAAGGTATACACTTATCAAACTTTTAACAATTATACTCTTATCACTTGTCATATTAGAATTTCTCTTACAATTGATTCTTGAACAATCTGTTGTCAGGCTGCATATAATGTGGGTGGCCATTCAGTAAACTCCCAAATTATCCTGAACTCAATTCTTGGATGTCAATCCCATCGTCCTTCACTGGTATGGCTTACACCTACATAGCAATTTCCATCAATAACATTCACATTTCAAAAGGAAAAGCACTAACAAACTAATGGGCATGCAGTGGGTTCAGACGCTATTTACGCCAATGAAAAAAAAAATCAGCATCAGGGAGCTCCACACATCCATATGCTCTTCATCATCCAGAGCCACTTGCTCACTTCGCTCTTTCCACAGGAGCATTTTCAGATCCACCTGTAAGTTCTTCGGCTGTCGGTAACACTTCAACTGCAAGGTGATCACATTATTCTTACTGTAAAAAAATCTCTGCAGGTGAGGTTGTACACAGCCAAGAAAATTTATCATCAACTGAATCAAGCTAGGTCTGAGGTCAGGAAGCAGATCATCCTTCTACCCAAAGTCCTCCACTACTATGCAAAGGATGCTAATCTAGAGTTGCCTGACCTGGTTGAGATGGTATGTGAGAGCATGTCTGAAGCACAACAAAAAGAAATCAGACAATGTCTTAGGAGGAGGATAGACAAGTGTGTTGAGTGGTTGCCCTACAAATCATCTTTCAGATACACTGTACATACGAATTTGGATGAGTAGACACTGTTTTTTCTTTTCCCAATTGTGCTTGTAAGTAATGAACTAAGAATAATTGATTGGTGTGTATGTATAATTGTGTAAGTAGGTGATTGTTGTCGTGGATAACCGGCAAGGCGCACTCAAGAATGCAGAGAACAGGTATGAACACTTGGTGTTTTTGGTGCTGCCCAAATTGGCTGCTTTTCTTTGTATATTGAACTCATATTTAAAGGAAAGACAAGGGCTAGGAATGGCTGTTAGTCTGCCCACGTACATGACTCTTGCAAACTGAAAATTGAAAGTAATGAAGAGTACTAATTGAAAAAGAAACTGAAGACAGGAAACATTCATGAGATGATAATGGTGAGATACATGGAGTAGGCAGTTTCAACATTTCTCCCCCTTAGTCCTTGCTGTTCTCACCGATCTTGTTGACGCCGATCAACCTGCGCAGCTCAAGGAACCGCACACGACCGAGCGCCTTGGTCAGAACGTCCGCCAGTTGTGTCTCCGTCGAGGTGTGCTGGAAGACGATCTTGTTCCCGTCGATACACTCCCGAATAAAGTGATAACGAGTGTCTATATGTTTACTTCGGTCGTGAAAGACGGGGTTCTTGCTGAGGGCAATGGCGGACTGGTTGTTCACCTTAAGCTCCGGCACTCCAGACTCGATACCGAGCATGTCAGTCACGAGTCGAGCTAGCCAGATGCCTTGGCAGGCCGCTGTAGCTGCTGCAATGTACTCTGCCTCACATGAGGACAAAGCCACAACCTTCTACTTGGAAGACTGCCAAGTGACAGGGTTGCCGGCGAGGACGAAGACGATGCCGCTGGTACTCTTGCGTGTATCAATATCGCCCGCCATGTCAGCATCACTGTAGCCTACCAGACGGACTTGTCTCTCCTCCTGCCTAGCGTAGTGAAGACCATAGTCGCAAGTTTCTGCCACGTACCGTAGCATGCGCTTCACCGCATTGAGATGGTCTTCGTGTGGTTTCTCTATGAACCGACTCAGATAGCCTACCGAATAGGCGAGATCTGGTTGGGTGTGCACCAAGTAGCGTAGTCCGCTGATGACGTGCCTATACTTGGTGGCATCTATCAGCGGCGCGGTGCTAACCTTGCTCAACTTTAGCCGAGGCTCCAAGGGCGCCGAGCTGGGGTTGCAGGAACTCATGCCACTCCGATCTAGCAGCTTGGCTGCATAAGCGGATTGACAAAGTGTGATGCCGTCAGGGCTCTGGTTCACCTCGATGCCGAGGTAGTATGACAGAAGCCCGAGGTCACTCATCAGGAAGACGTGCTTCATCTCGAGTTTGAATGCCATGATCTCACTGCTGCTGGTGCCGGTGATGATCAAATCATCGACGTAAACTCCGACGATCAATCGTGACGCTCCTCTGCTTCGCATGTACACGCCGTGCTCGAAGCTGCTCCTCTGGAAACCAAATGATGCCATGGAAGCATCAAGCTTGACATTCCAGGCCCTTGGTGCCTGATGTAGGCCATACAACGCCTTGTGAAGGCGTAGCACCTTGTGTTCGTTGCCGTTGACGATGAAACCCGACGGCTGAATTACGTACACCTCCTCCTTCAGCTCGCCGTTGAGGAAAGCGCTCTTGACGTCCATATGATGGACCTCCCAGCGCTCATGCACCGCTAGAGCTAGCAATGTCCGTACGGACTCCATTTGCGCGACCGGGGCAAAAACCTCGTCGAAGTCGATGCCCGCGCGCTGCACGTAGCCTTTGGCAACGAGTCGAGCCTTGTGTCGGATCACATTGCCGTACTCATCGCGCTTCACCTTGAAGACCCACTTGAGCCCGATTGCACGGTGCCCAACGGGAAGAGTGATGAGCTCCCAGGTGTTGTTGTCCTCGATCGACTTCATTTCTTCGAGCATCGCTTGGTGCCAACTCGCCTCGCGTTCTGCCTCGCTGAAGGAGACAAGCTCGTCCACCGTGGTGAACAGCAATTCCTCGTCAAGCATCCTGGGCACAAGCCCAGGTGGCGAGGCAGGCCCGATGATGGCATCGATGGCGCGGAACCGAAGTGGAGCATCAGCATGGTCCGCGTCCAGGTTCTCATCAGGATCAGCCGGTGGTGTTACGAACTCGATCGGCGGACTTGTAGGTGACGTTGTGGACGCAAGTTGTACCGGCGGTGTCGTTGGTGCAGAGGCCGGTGCTGGCGAAATCGATGGTGACAAATGAGCTAGTGATGCAGCATCGGCTTGAGGCATACTGGTGACGTACTCCGTGGTGTACTCCACGATGAAGGGTTTATTGTTGCCCGAATCACCGTCGCTATCATCGCCCCAGTTCCACTGAGCAGCCTAATCAAAGACGATGTCACGGGACACCACGATGCGCTTGGTGGAGGGGTCGTAGCAGCGGTAGGCCTTGGAGCCACGCTCATAGCCGACGAAGATGGTTGGCGTGCTGTGATCATCCAACTTCTTGAGTCCAGGCCAAGTCGACTTGACGTGAGCGACGCAGCCGAAGGTCCTGAAGTAGTGGACAGCGGGGCGTTCGCCGTGCCAAGCCTCGAAGGGTGTTTTGCCATCGAGCGCACGTGTCGGGGCGCGGTTGAGAATATGTACGACGGTGTTCATGGCCTCACCCCAGAAGTAGCCGGGTAGCTGCTTCGCCTTGAGCATAGACCGCGCCATGCCAACGATGCTCTGGTTGCAGCGCTCCACTACCCCGTTCTGCTATGGTGAATAGGGGGCGGTGAGCTGTCGCTGGACGCCACGCTTGGCGCAGTACTCGTTGAACTCCACGGAGGTGAACTCCCTCCCCCCACGATCAGTGCGGAGAGCCTTGAGGCGCCTCCCTGACTCAACCTCTACTTCCGCCTGGAAGTTCTTGGTTGCTTCCGATGCTTGATCTTTACTTGACAGCAATTTGAGCCACATGTATCGACTTGTATCATCAATAAGTAGCAAGAAATACTTGTTACCGCTTGGAGTCGTGGGTGCAATGGGTCCGCATAAGTCGTCGTGGACGAGGTCGAGGATGTGCTCCGCTCGCCGCTGCGCCTTATCAGGGAATGGTGCGCGTCTCTGTTTGCCGGCGAGGCAGCTGTCGCATACTTGATCCACCTGATCAAGCGTCAACAACCCACGTACCATCTCCCGTTGAGCGAGCGTGCGCAGAGACTTGAAGCTGATGTGGCCGTATCTCACGTGCCAGCTCCAGGCCTCCTCTGAGCTGCGCGCTAAGAGGCACACTGGCCGGCTGATGTAGAGCTCCAGAATATAGAGGCGCGAGGCAGAGCATCGCACCCGGGCTAGGAGCTTGCTCTGCTGGTCATAGATTCGTAGAGCCCTGAAGTAGAGCTCGATGCGGCAGCCCGCCTCTTCAAGTTGACCAAGACTGATGATGTTCGCCGTCAGCTGGGGAATATAATATACCCCAGTCAACGCGCGATGTTCTACGTTCTTGCAGTTGAAGATGACAGTCTCGCATCCTTTAATCTCGACCATCGAGCCATCCCCGAAGCGAACTGTTCCGGTGATGTTGCCGTCGATGTCGGAGAAAGCTGACCGCACTCCAGTCATATGGTTTGTGGCCCCAGTGTCGAGCACCCATCGCTGATTGTCGCGGTCCTCCCTTGAGCCGAGCTGGGCAAAAACTTTTGCCTCATGGATCTCGGTGTGGTGCGTTGGTGTGGGTTCGGTTGGTTCGGTCGGTAATGCTACAAAAGTAACATGCGAAGCAGCTGATGCACTTGGAGCGGCCAAAGCGAGTGGAGGAACCGATGCGGCTGGAGGAGCCGAGGTGACTGGAGCGGCTGGTGCAAGCGAAGAAGTCGAGGCCGTCGATGCAGCCGTAGCAGCGGACCCGGCGGGCAAAGGCACAGCCGTAGGAGCAGATCCGGCGGGCGGGTGCGGCACTGGCGCGACGCTGTTGGCGTCGAGAGCCCGCAGCGGCGAAGCAGCGCGATCCGCCAACGCGCGAGCCCGCGAGGGCGACAGCGCGGATCCAGCCGACGGCGCAGATCCCGCAGGGGCGGACGGCGCGGATCCGGCCGGCAGCGCAGCAGTACGGGCAGGCGGTGACGCCGATCCGGCAAGCGGCGCAGCAAATGGAGCCGTCGGTGGAGCTCCAAGTGGTGCTGCAGATGGGGGAAAAAGAGAGACGTGTGCAAGCAGCAATGTGGACTCATCTTCATCTCCATTTGCAACATGGGCCTGGGCATACCTCTTGAGCCTACTTCGGCAATCACGGGCCCAATGCCCAGTCTTCCCACAAAACCGGCAGTGACTGCCCAAGTTCGACTAAGCCGCCGCCCCCTTTAGGGTTGCAGAGCCGCCACCGCCTCCATTGCTGCTGCCGCCGTCGCCTCCTCTACCGCCGCCACACCCACGCCGTGTTTTCCCTCACCTCCTGCCGTTGTTGGAGTCGCCGACCACCCCACCATCACGCAGCTTTAGCCGTGCGAGCCAATCCTCTTCCGTGAGGAGAAGCCGACCCTGCTTGTCGTAGGTGGCTTGTGGCGTCGTCGGCTTCTTCTTCCGCTGCTCGATGGCGCGCAGGCGACCGGTTACTTCCTCGATGGAAAGCTCGTTCACGTCGAGGAGGGTCTCAATGGCGTAGGCGATCTGCTCCAGATGCTCGGGGACAACTTGGAGCATCCTATTCACGATCTCCGCATCCGTGATTTCACCACCGAGGATGCGGATGTTGTTGGTGAGGGCGACGATCCGGAGCGAGAATTCGCCGACTGATTCTCCATCCTTGAAAGTAATCTCGCCGAATTGCTTGAGCAGCTGTTATGCGTTCGCCTCACGCACACGCTGCACGCCGACGCGGACGGTCTTCACTGCCTCCTAGGCGGAACGCGCTGTGCACTTGTGCGCCAACGACCCGAGCATCTCAGGCGGCATGGCGCGTAGAATCGCCGCCAGTGCAAGGCGGTCCTCGCGGTACTCAACAACATCCCCCTCCTTCGGCTCGACGGCCTGCCAGAGCCCTTGGGCCTGCAAGTTCACGCGCATCAGCAAAGACCATTCCTGGTAATTGGTGCGCGTGAGCATCGGGTACTGGATCGAGCCGCTCGCTTCCTTGACGACGCGCTCGATGATGACTTCGCCCCCACGATGGCGCCCACGGCGTGGTACTGGCGAATGCGATACCCGACGAGGAGGAGGAGGAGATGGCGAGTTGTTGAAGTTTCCGACGGTAGCCGAGTTGACGGACATGGCTGCCCGGGATACGTCCACGCTCTAATACCAATTGTCGTGGATAACTGGCAAGGCGCACTCAAGAATGCAGTGAACAGGTATAAACACTCAGTGTTTTTGGTGCTACCCAAATTGGCTGCTTTTCTTTGTATATTAAACTCATATTTAAAGGAAAGACAAGGGCTAGGAATGGCTGTTAGCCTGCCTACGTACATGACTCTTGCAAACTGAAAATTGAAAGTAATGAAGAGTACTAATTGAAAAATAAACTGAAGACAGGAAACATTCATGAGATGATAATGGTGAGATGCATGGAGTAGGCAGTTTCAACAATTGTGACAGTTTCCTAGGAGAGGAAAGTTGTAGCTCAAAATCCTCTCCTTTGTGTTGTACCACTCACTTGTCCATTTCAATTTAGTAGAGCATGACAACAAGAATATTCATATGGTTTGCATTTGCTTTCACCCCTTGGAAGGAATATGAGATTGAACACTCAAGACACTTACTGCAAGCAGGAATTGCACTGAACTTTCCACAAAACATACAATTAAAGCAAAATGCTTTGGATTCTCAACGCCCAAAATGTTCAAGAAGCAACACAGCCAATGGTACAAAAGAAAATATTCACCTGAAGATAAAACATGCTACATGGGAACTGAAGACACGATGAGTGCCTAAACTGCTGCAACCAAACCAAACTTCATAGCAAACTTCTTCTGATTACAGTCAAGCATCTCACTGAGGCTGCACCTCGAGTTTGTCTGCTTTAGCACCTTGTGACGGTACTCCAGGCTCCTTTTGAGGCCATGGCGAAAGAACTGGGGGTAATCTACCACCTCACCCTTGTCCCGCTCCATTTCTTCGACCAGGAACTTCATCCTGGGCTCCAAGCAATGCTTGATACTCTTGATGAGAACGGGAGGGTATCCAGCCACCAATGCCATGACCTGATCCTTGCTGAACCCACAGCTCCGTAGGAACGCTAAATTGGGCCGCAGAATCTTGTTGACATCTCGTGACAAAATATCAGGGAAACTCACGATCACCCTCTGGAGATTTGACCCCTGCAACCCAACTGCCGACTTGAGGAACTCGGCGGTAGGACGCAGCCGTTTGTCGACGCTGTACCCCATGATGTACGGCTCCTTTGTGAGAATCTTGCCGATCATGCCCTCCTTGTCAATGCCAAGGCCGACAAGGAAGTCGACCGTCTGGGAGAACTTGGCCTCGATGCTGTAGCTGATGAGGCGCGGGTTGACCATGAGCAGCTTGGCGAGCTGCTTCTCGGAAATGCCCAGCGTCTGGAAGAAGGCGAGGAGAGGGCAGAGCTTCTCCTCCACGCTGTGGAACAGTATCTGGGGGAACTTGACGATGGCCTGCGCAACCTCCCCGGGCTTGGCCTGCAGCGTAGTGAGGCACTGGACCGTGGGGACGAGCTTGTCGTCGACGGACACGGTGAGCACCTTGGGGCACTTGGTGACCACGTGCCGCAGCTTCCGCCGCTCGATCTTGACATTGTTGAGGAGGTAGTCCCAGACGCCCGAGGCCTCGCCGGCGTCAAGACTCTGCAGATTCTTGCACCTTCTTGACATGCGCCCGATGGCCTCCTCGTCGAACCCTTTCTCCCTCAGCCATTGCGTCAGGCTCTTGGCATTGCCGCCGCCACCGTCCATTGGACCCCTCCCTGTTCAGTTCAGACGCAACGGAGCACCATAACCTCAGCGAGGCAAATCGTCAAACACCAAGAGCGCAGGAGGTGACCAACAAAAACAGGAAGATACACGCATTCGTATTTCGTACGCTTATGTTGATGTGCTAATCTCGAGTTCACAAGACACTCTTGTCTGAATTGTTTGGTCACTACACCGTACCACTACGGCACTACCAAACATTTACGCACAAGTCAACCGCGATAAGCAAGAACGGCGGCGAGTTTAGGGTTGCAAAGGCGACGAAACTCGCGCGCATAACCGAAATCGAGATGCAGACGGTAAGGTTTGACGGAGAGAAACACTCACCTTGTTCTTGCTCCGGACCGAGGCGGCGAGGAGGCGGGGCGGGGTGCAGTTCAGCGGCGTGTCACCGAAGAGGAGGATAAGAGAAGATGATGTTCACGTGCTAAACCGCTGCTTATCTTTATCCTGCTGCTGCATATGGCCAGAACACGACACGCACCAATCTCAAAGCACAGCCATCCGTTCCATAGGCCACGGCCCAGAATGGCCAGACGTTGTAGGCCCTCCTGCTTCTGGTTTTTAGAATCCCGTAGGCCACGGAGTGCTTTATCAATGTGATTTCTATAAATATGAAAGCTATTTTAAGCAGGAACGAATGCACTGTAGGTACTTGTGGGTGCTCGAGCACTCCTCCTCCCACCTTAATGTGAAGAATACACTGCCGGCCGGCCGGACCGGAGGACGTAGGTTGAAGACTTGGAAGTGTTGAAGACTAAGGCTGACCACCATCAAAGCCACCTCACCAAAGAGGCCGGAGCGGCGGATCCCGGAGGTAGGAGCCCGGAGGGGGAGGGAGGCGGAGGGGGAGGGGGAGCCGTGGACTCGCGGAGGCCGGGCGGCGAGCCGGAGGGAGGAGGGGGAGCGCGACTCGCGAGGCCGGCAGCGCGGAGCTGCAGGGAGGCGGAGCGCGGACTGCGAGGCCGGGCGCGAGCCGGAGGAGGAGGCGGAGCTGCGGACTCGCGGAGGCCGGAGGGGGAGGGGGAGCCGCGGACTTGCGGAGGCCGGAGGGGGAGGTCGGAGTGGCGAAGCCCGGAGGAGGAGGCGGAGGGGGAGCCTCGGCGCATCCGCGGTCTGCCTGCCCTCGCTCGTTCGCCGCCTGTTCGCTAGTCCCAGACTCCCAGTCGCCAGACTTCGCCTGTTGTAGGAGCTGTGGCCTGTGAAGTGTGAAAGTGTGAAATACATCTCTGGGCCGAGTAGATAAGGTGTGGCCAGATTCCTTTAATCAAGTATTCAGGTTTGTTTAGTAACAATAGCCATTAGCTGATCTGCTGATTGTCTGGTTGTTGTTTAATCAGTAGCCATTAGTAACAATAACAGTAACCATTAGCCAATTTATTGTATCGTATATTTTCAATTTGTTCTTTTTCTATTCATATATAAATTTGATATTCTAATGGCTTTGGTGTACTTATGTTGTGCTATAGTATCAACAGTATAGCTCCCCTCTATTTTTATCTTGAATTCGTCACTGATTTTAAGTGAAATAGTTTTTCAATACAAGTATCTCTTACTCTCTTAATCTACTAAAAGACACAATCAAAAACCATAGCGCTATAGCACTTTTGAACAGAATCTTACTGGGGTCAGGATTTGCAAATCCTTCCTATTTACCTGACCTCCAAATCTCTGGTAGCAAAAACTTTTTTAAAGAAAACCCCGGGGCAAATTATAATTTTTTTAGGTGGTGGAGATTGTATTTTCCTTTTTAACTTTCGAATCTCGAAGTAGGGTTCAAAATATGTACGAGCAATGAAGCACTTCCCTGCAATAAAAACTTCATTCTAATCATATAGTAGCTGCTACATAACGCTCGGTTTTCATAGACGGCCAGCCAAGGAGACGCGAGCGAATACGACGGTGGAAAGGCCGCATATCTCCCGAGTTTTATACTACTACAACCCAAATGTTTCTAGCTGTGGCTTCGTCTTCCTCGGTTCGGTGGATTCGTCTGCTCGCCATCATGCCGCGCGCTTCGGTAGATAGCCATGAGCTTCGAGCGACTCCACGGAGTCGTCGAACATCTCCTCCACTCCCTTGAACTTGAGGCCCAGCTCCCGGACCTTCGACGTGTTGTAATCATACGTCTGCTCGCCGTAAATGTTCGGAAAACTGCACGGCAAATTTGCAGGAGAGGCAGCAGATGTTAAGGCTGGCTGCAGGCAATGCAACTGGGCACGAGCGGAGGCGCATGTACCTCCTTGGGATGGGATGCGATGGGAATCGTTTTGCAAGCAAGGCGACCAGCTCGTTGTTATCAAGAACCGCCGAGTTGCATATGTACCTCCCTTTGGCACTGGCAGTTTCGTAGACCAGGATGTGGCAGCTCGCGACATCGTCGATGTGAACATACCCCATTCTTCCGTACATGGTGAACCTCTCTGTCTCTCCTGCAGTACAATTTCATAGGCATGTAGAACCTAATGCAGAGTAGCATTCAGGCATTTGTGAACATGGACGATGAGGTCGACGGAACCCTACATACCGTGAAGTAAGCCAAGGACATTTGAAGCAGTGGGGCTCAATTCGGGGGACAAATTAGGTCCGACCACGAATGTCGGAAGAACAGTCACAAGGTCGATGCTGTTCTCCTTGGCAAACTCCCAGGCTGCCTTCTCCGCGAGCGTCTTCGCAACGGCGTACCATATCTGTATACCGGGCACATGGAAAAGGAACCAAACAATCTTCAGAACAATGTTTGGAAAGATACATTAGCATAAGCCTTAGTATGGATTTGGATTTTTCCTACTCCTACATCACCTGGAGGCTTTCGCAGAACTCCATGGAGCTCCATGATGTTTCATCCAGCGATGCGTTGGGAGGAAGTTCAGCTTCATCTTTGAGCCTCACAGTCGACGATGAGGATGTGAGAACAACCCTTTTGAGCAATGGGTTCTTCTTGCATGATCTCAGCACGTTTAGAGTGCCATTAATTGCTGAATCAAGCATTTCTGCCTGCAATTAAAGTGAGATCATATGTTAAGACCTATAACCATATAGCATCTTCAACATGGTAAAAGATTAGACAGCAAAGTGACGAGCGTTAGTGCGGCATGCCTTGGAATCAGATTTAGTGATGATAGGTGATGCAGTGTGGAAGACACCATCACAGGCCATCACAGCAGCATCGAAGCTCCCTTCTTCCAAGAGGTCAGCTCTCACAAGCTCCAGCCTTTCCTTGGCACCTGCTAAGTTCCAGAGGTGTGATACCTTCTTGTGGTTACCTATCAAGTTAGCAAACATCAATTAGAATGGAGCCCATACATAGTAACCAAAAGAGGAATGCAAGATTAGATCATTAGAGTGAGAGGAGAAGGACCTGGGTCTCTGACTGTCCCAAGAACATGATACCCGGACTCGAGAAGTCGCTTGACAAGCCAAGAGGCAACAAAGCCAGATGCCCCAGTGACACACACCTTGCCCTTGGAAGTGTTCGCCATTCTCTCAAGCTGGAAGTGCACCTGAAATTTGATTCAAGACCTTTTATATGCAGTGTGAAGTATATTGTGGAAGCAGAACAAGCAGAGAAGTTGACTGGTATGTCACCCCCTTTTGGTGATTCTTTTTGGCAGGTAGAGAGTCGGATAGATTCCACAACGCCTTCGGAGGTTCACAGCTTCCACGTTCCAGTACTTGATCAAACTAATTCCTATCCTACAAAAGTTCACGTCTTAAGAAGGCATGGATTATCAATCAACCGAGACACAGCTTTATCAAAACAGTCTTGCCTAGAAGAAATTCCATCCAATGATTAATCATGATAACTTGCTCACTTCAATTTTATACATGATGGAAATGCAGAAGAAAGTTTATTCATGGATATCTTGTTCTGATTACAATCTTATTGAGGTCCTGTCACTGTAATTCAATCAAAATCGGCACAACAAAAGAATTACAGTCTTAATGTACAGAAATATGAGGGGGAAACAAAATCCAAAAAATGAGGGGGAAGCAAAAATCCCCAAAGACGAGTATGCAAAACGGATGTTATACACTTGATCTCCCCAACTCCGATTCGGAGTAGATCCCAAATGCCACGAGGTAAAGACAAACAATGAGAAAGGCATATCCGGGAAGAGGGAGAGTTCATTGCAGCACAGATGTTCCCTCCAATAAGCACTACTGTCGGGACTCGGGAGAAACTTTACACACTGTATGAAGCAGCCCTGGTACTCTGGAAGTCCGCTATCCAATTCACTCCTGAGGAGAGAGGGCAAAAGAAGAAGTAATTTCTGCCAAGTGCTGCCCTGTTGAATTGGTTATGAATGCTATAGGGACTACAGGATGAAGCATACATTCAGCATCGTCCAGTTGGAGGTCATACAATGTTTTGAGTTCCAATGATTTACATTCTGCGGCTTCAGCTTCTTTGCGTAATATCTCAACTTCTTCGTTGTCATCTGTTTCAGTTGCAGCAGCCAATTCTTCTCTAGCAGCAGCAGCATCCAACCGGAGCCTTTTGTAACTTGTCAAGGCTGACTCTTTTTCTTCGAGCACTATAAGTCCTTCACATTCCTGTATCTTGTCAGTGGTTGCTGTGATGTCCTTTTCTATTATCTCTAGATCAGTAGCAGCTGTCTCCAATTTAGCATGCAGTTCGTTCTTTTCAGAATTAAGTGTTTTCGCCTGTGCAGCTATCCTTCCTGCTTCCTTAAAGTTCCTTGCAGCAGCAGCAACCTTCTTTTCAGCCTCTAGTTCAGAACCCCTTTTGTCAGTAAAACTCAGCTTCTGCTTAAATGTAGCTATCTCTTGCTGTATGCCTGCTCTCCTTGAAGATATCTCCTGCAGGCCATCAAATTAAGTAAGAGGATAGAATTGTGTGCTTATCAACACCAAAATAATAGCTTGCCATCTAAAAATAAACATGGAACACAATGTTTTTAATCAGTAAAAATTACTCCTCAAAAGAAGAGTTAATGTACCTGAAGACTAGTTCTTGCATCAGTTATTTGTTGCCTGAGCATTTGAATGTCTTGCAAAATTTCCTCCTCCATTTTTAGCAACCCAATTCTATCCTGTCTTGACTTCAAAATCGACGATGCAATCTTTCTTCTGATTTCGACTGATTTCTGGCAACATTTTGCTTCAGAAGAACAAGCATTGATAATTTCCCGTAAGTCCGAGTCTTTCTGTTCTGTTGAAGAGATGAATTTATCAATTTCGTTCTTTTTTAGGACAAGTGCTTCAGTCTCTTGATCAATTTTAGTTTGGGCTTCCTGCAAGGAATTGATCTTCAGGTCAATATTGTTAAGGATAGAATAAGATTAGGATTAGGACTCCTAGTTGTTTCCTAATATGCTACTTCCTTTTATGCTGTGTTGTATTCCTTTTGTACATCCCCTTGTACCTGTATATATATTGCCCCTTGGGCCTCATGAATAGATGCACACAATATTCATAACATGGTATCAGAGCATACCTAGGGTTTGCCTCGGTTCGCTCGCCGTCGCTCCCGTGCCTCTCCCCGACGTCGCCGGTCGCTCTCGCCGGCCTCTCCCCGTGCGACGTCTCTCTCCACGCGCCGCCGGTACTCCGCCGCCGCTCCCCGCCTCACGCGCGCCGCGGTATTCGGCCGCCGCTCTCGCGCCTCCACGTGCGCCGGCTCTTCCGCGCCGCCGAGCGCTTCGCGCCGCCGCCGGCGCCCGCGCTCACCGGCGCCTCGCCTCCCGCGCCCGGCCGCGCGCGCGCGCGCCGCGCTTCGCCTTCCGCGCCCGGCCGCGCTGCTGCGCCGCCGCTTCCTCTGCGCCGCGCCGCCGCGCCGCGCGCCTCGCGCGCGCGCGCCGGTGCCGCCGCCTCGCGCGCCCGCGCCGCTGGTGCCGCCGCCTCGCCGCCGCGCGCCGCGCGCGCGCCGCCTCCTCCGCCGCCGGTCACCGCGCGCGCCTCCCGCCGCCTCCTCTGGCAGTGCGTGTTCGCGTGTGTGCGTGTGTGCGTGTGTGTGTGTATGTCGGGCGAAGGCCCATATTAGTTAGGTTTTCCGCGGAAAAAAAACGTCGATCTAACCGCCGCGCCGTTCAGCGCCGCTGTTAGACCGTTGCATTGGTCGCCGCGCCGTCGGCGCCGCCTACCAATGGGCACCGCTTCCCTCCTCATTGCCGGTGGTCTTTGATGGTGTTAATTACACCGACTTCAGATCTCACATGCGCATTCACATGCGTGGTCTACGTCTCGGGCGTCCTCTCGCGATGTCACCGCCCGCTTGCCCTATTCCTCCGACGAGCCCACGCTGTTGCATTGCCCCGACGGTAACAAGATTGCTACGAGGATGCTCAGTTGTTGATGATGAAGCGCCTCGCCTACCGGAGGCTCGGATCTCTACAAGGACCGTCGACCACCTACACTCGGTGGTGCGATGGCGGCGCCGGCTCTTCTTTGCTTTCATCGCCGATCTCGGCCTCGGTTCTCTTACGAGGTTGTGGGACTCCTTCGCTTCCCGGATGTGGACTCATCTTCGTCGGCGCTCGAGCCCTCCGGTGATGCCACGCACTGTCCGTGGTTCGCCAAGAGCACTCTCTTGACAGGTGATGCTATCGTTGATGCCTTTACGCTCGAGCTCTGTATGCGGCGTCGATTGGACTCTCTCCGCATCTGGCCGCTGTTCTGTCCGTCTTTGCTTGGATATACGTCTTGACTTGGAGTTTCGGCTGGTCTCACGAGTTCCTTACTCGCCTTCGTCTGAGTTCGAGCAGCGGCGTGCTCGGCTTCTTGCACGCCACCCTCGTGTCACTCTCTGGAGGCTCTCACCGAGATACGCGCGAGAGGATACTCGTCGAGTGGTGTGCTCGCCGCTCGTCTACCGCTACACCGCCTTCTTGGCGGTTGCGCCACGGTGGTGGTGGCCGTCATCCGTCTGAGGTGGCCGTCCTCACTGCTTCCTCTCTGCGACAAGGCGGCCACATTGAGTCCCATGCTATAAGAAGAAGCGGCATCTTTCACGCCGTTCTTCTATTGCACCGTGCTTCTACGACGGCGTCAGATCGACTTCTTCAAGAGCTTCTTTCACCGAGCGGAGATAGCCGACTTCGCCGCTTGCTTGCCGCCGTGTTCTCCTCGGCGGTCTGCGAGTTACGCTCATCGACTCTTGAACCACCGAGAAACCACCCTCTACGATCGGTACCTCCCGTGGATTCTTGATTACGGAGCATCTTTTCACATGACTCGATGCTTCTACTCTGTCTTCTATTACACCTCTTGATTCTCCAGCCGGTGTTCTTACTGCGATGGTACATCTCTTTCGTCTCTCGTCGAGGATATCTTAGCAACTCATCCTTTCATGTTCCTTACATTGCTCATATTCCTCGCCTCACTATCTGACTTATTTCTGGATGACATTCGACCTTGGTTATCGTGTCATTCTCGACTCGACTCTTGTTGTGTTCGGGACCGCCACACGGAGCTCGGTTGGTTCGGCCTCGGCGCCGTGACTCACAGCGTCTCTGGGAGCTTGATCGCTTCACCTTCCTTCCGCTGCCACCATCGCCGCCGGTCTCTCCGCTTCGCCGCCGTCTCGGCTCTTTTCAGCGGTGGCATCACCGTCTTGGTCATCGTGTGGATCTACTTTGTCATCCTTAGTTCGCCGTGGTCTTAGAGTGCGTCTCGGAGACGTGTCTTTAGATTGTCGTGTGTAAGTTAGGTAAACAAATTCAGCTTCCCTATCCTCACGGTGAGTCTGTGTCCCAGCGTCCTTTTGATCTTGTTCATTCGGATGTTTGGGTCCGGCTCCTTCGTTTGAAAGGGGTCATCGTTATTATATCATATTTATAGATGATTTCTCTCGCCACACTTGGATATATTTCATGTCTTCTCGTAGTGAGGTCTTGTCTATCTATAAACAATTTGCCACTATGATCCACACACGCTTCTCCACTCCTATTCGTGTTTTTCGTGCCGATTCTGTGGCGAGTACCTTTCTCGTTACTGCGCAGTTTCCTTGCTGCACGAGGACTCTCGCTTCGATTCTCTTGTCACGGTGCTCATGCTCGAATGGTGTCGCTGGCGCAAGCATCGTCACCTCCTTGAGGCGGCTCGTACTCGATGATCGCCGCCTCTACCCCACCTCACTTTTGGGCCGAGGTCGTTTCCACCGCCACCTATCTCATCAACATCCGGCCATCTTACGCTCTTGAGTGCGATCCTGTTGAGCGTCTCGTGGTCTTCTCGCACGACTACTCGCCCTTCATATGTTTGGCTGCGTTTGCTCGTTCTCCTCGCCCCTCGCGAGCGTACCAAACTAACCGCTCGATCTGTTGAGTGTGTCTTTTTGGGATCTGATCGTGCGAGCACAAGGGCTATCGGTCTTTGGGATCCGGTTGGTCGAAGGATGCGGGTTTCTCGGGATGTGACTTTCGATGAGTCTCGTCCATTCTACCCACGCTTGCCTCTCCTTCGACTCCCTCTGCGAGTCTCTGTCTTTCTTGACCTTTCACGATACACCTATATCTACTTTGCCTCGTCCACTTGTCCCACTGAGTCTCCACATATTCCCCTGTGGCCTCTCCACCGTTGTCACCGCTGCGTCGTCTCCTCCGACTCCCGGGCTCCTCTCACTCTGATACCTCCCTTCTCTTTTACACTCGTCGACCTCGTGTTGAGGCTTCTCCACCAGTCATCTTCTCCGATGATTCACCTTCTTCGATGCTCCATCATCCCCGATGGGTCATCTTCTCCTCGCTACGCTCTCGCGATCGCCGGTCGATTCGGCCTCTGCCCGCTTTGCCTTTCTTTGGCGCAGCTACTCGTGAGCTTGTCTCCTACGGGATGCCGTTACTCACCCCGAGTGGCAGCTTGCCATGGCGAGGAGATTGCTGCCCTCGAGCGTCTTGGTACTTGGGATCTTGTTCCTTTGCCATCTCATTCTCGTCCCATCACGTGTAAGTGGGTCTATAAAATTAAGACTCGCTCGATGGCTCTCTTGAGCGCTACAAGCGCGTCTTGTTGCTCGTGGCTTCCAGCGGAGCATGGTGTTGACTATGACGAGACTTTTGCTCCGTGGCCCACATGACCACTGTTCGCACTCTTACGCCGGTGGCGTCATTCGCCAGCGGTGCATTTCTCGGCTTGATGTCAAGAATGCCTTTCTTAATGGTGAGTTGCGTGAGGAGGTCTACATGCATCCGCCACAGGGTATTCTATTCACGAGGGCATGGTGCATGCCGCCTTCGTCGCTCTCTCTATGGCCTTAAGCAAGCCCCTCGTGCTTGGTTTGGCGCTTCTCCTCGTGGTCACTTCTTCTGCGGCTTTTCCGCTAGTGATCATGATCCTGCGCTCTTTGTCCACACTTCGTCCGTGGTGGACTCTTCTTCTTACGTATGTTGATGATATGATCATTACGGAGATGATTCGAGTACATTGCCTTTGTCAAGGCTCGTCTTAGTGAGCGATTTCTTATGTCGGATCTTGGTCCTCTCGGTTATTTCCTTGGGATTGAGGTTACTTCCACTCCGGATGGTTTCTTTATGTCCCAAGAGAAATATATTCGAGATCTTCTTGATCGCGCCTCTCTCAGCGATCAGATCGTTGAGACTCCCATGGAGCTCAATGTCCACCTCCGACCCTCGGATGGCGAGCCTCTTTACGATCCGACTCGCTATCGTCACCTTGTTGGGAGTCTTGTTTATCTTCTTTATTACTCGTCCTGATATCACCTATCCGTTCATATTACGAGTCGATTTGTTTGGCTCCCACTCGTGTCCACTCACCCACCTTCTTGAGTTCTGCGATACCTTCGTGGGACTATCTCTCGCCGTCTCTTCTTTCCACGTTCGATTCGTTCTGACTTTGAGCCTATTCGGATGCTACTTGGGCGGCGATCCTCCGATCGCGGTCTCTCTCGCCATCTTGTGTTTTTCTTGGTGGTTCTCTTATTGCACGGAAGACGAAGAAACAGATCGCAGTGTCCCGTTCGAGTCAGAGGTGAGTTGCGAGCTATGGCTCTCTTGGCAGCAGAGATTACTTGGCTACGGTGGTTACTTGAGGATTTCGGTGTTTGTCACTACACCGACTCCTCTCTTGTCGAACGATCACAGTGCTATCGGTATTGCTCGTGATCTGTGAAGCATGAGCTCACCAAGCATATTGGTGTTGATGCTTCCTTCATGAGGTCTTGTGTGCAAGATCGGTGATTACTCTTGATATGTGCCTTGGAGCTTGGATAGCGGATTTCTTCACGAAGGCCGGACTGAGCACAACCAGACTTTACCTCTCCAAACTCGGTGTTGTTGATCCACCATGAGTTTGAGGGGGTGTTAAGGATAGAATAAGATTAGGATTAGGACTCCTAGTTGTTTCCTAATATGCTACTTCCTTTTATGCTGTGTTGTATTCCTTTTGTACATCCCCTTGTACCTGTATATATATTGCCCCTTGGGCCTCATGAATAGATGCACACAATATTCATAACAAATATCTGACTGGGAGCCATGAAATCTAGAGACCACCATGCTGATCCTTCCTTGAACCTCCTGGGTCCGAGCATTGTTTTCAGCAATCTCTGCTTCTTTCAACCTCACCAACTCCAGAAGCCCAGCTAACTCCTCTGCGAGGGTATCTCCTTTCTTAACATGTTATTTTCTCTCTGGTCATCTTCAACCAGATGCTCTATTGAACCTTCCAACCCTGAGCATGCTGACAAAACCAATTCATTTTCAACCTCCGTCTCTAGCTTCTTTGTTTCCAGTAACTCCATTGATGTTTGCCACGCTTTTATTTCTTTCAAGGACATTTCTTCTGCTTGCTTGCTTTCCAAATCAGCATGGTCGGTGGCATCCTAAGAAAGACAGCTTGAATGTTAACAAGCAACTAGAAGAATAGAAACTGACATGCAGTAACTCCTTTAAAAGTACATAATTACCTAAAGGTTTCTTTTTTCTGCATTATAGATTACTGTAGCTACTCAGATATGTTTGCATTAAGGCAGACACTGGATGGTTGCCAGTAAGTTTCATTATGCAAAGAAAAGCTCCTAACAGACAGACAATGTGATTTAACACAAAGATCCAATGATGGATACTTAAGCTACTCCCCTACCCACATAACCATGGTCTCATTTAGTCATTTGTGATCATGAACAGCTCAACTTTATTAGTGTGGGTTAGCACAAAACCTAAACAAAAATTTTCTCTAAAAAAACATTTCACAAATATTTTCTTGTCGAACCTTTCAGTACCTTTTACATACTTATTACAGTGGATTATTATTTTTTAGATGATCATGAGTTCATGACAATGATTACTTGTTAGTTGTTACAATGAAAGTTATGACTTATGCACAGTGGCATGAACACTATGCATAGAATATGATATCCTAGAATTTACATGTTCTATCATATCTCAAAAACAAGACCCTTGTTGCACCATGCCCCTAAAAGTTATTTTTATAGAAAGACTGAATAGCCGTAGTTATGTTGTCTGGTAAAAAAACATAGCCATTAGCAGTACTTAGCATGAACACATCGCTTGGGCAGCTCTTTCCAAAATCCAAACACTAGAGTTTAAGCAGTGGAACTTTTTATGCCTATCTATTTTTGAGAAATGGTTGTTTGAAGTCATTTCTGAATTCAAGGAAGTACATCTTGTTGGAAAAGATGCGGAATAAGTATATATTTAATTCCAACATAATGGAGCATAATTAAGTAACAATTCCAGCATTATATAAATGATATAAATTGCATATAAACATGTAATTCTACCATGTCATTTATCAAAGAACATAAATACATTACATGTAACAATTTTACTGCTGAAATGAACTTAACAAGCATAACTATAAACATGAGAGATACTAAAACTAGCATAAAGCTCAAGTTTTATTTAAATGTTATTTAGTACTCTCAGATGTAAGGTTACACAAGATTTAATCTTGACCGTTCCGCTACTATGGTCTTAAACTTTTCATCAATTTAATATGTCAAAGAAGATCCAATTGATTACGATCACGATTTTGTTGATTGCGACCATGTGTTGTCGACTACGACCACGAGTGCTCGTATCCGACTACGACTACGAGTGCTCGGACCCGACTACGAGTGCGAGTGCTCGGACCCAACTACGACTATGAGTGCTCGGATCCGACTACGAGTGCGAGTGCTCAGACCTAACTACGACTAAGAGTGCTCGAACAGTAGGGAATCCACTCTAACACTCGGGGATCTTAGTAATCGACTGCTTTAGACAATTGTGATTCAATTTCAGTTTAAGACCATTTTCATCACAGAGTTACTTAATCCACAAAGCCTCTTTACAATTTTTGATAAATTAAATCATTGATATATGAAACAAATCACGAACTGCAAAGAGTCGACAAACAAAATACTCATAAAGTTGGTGATACTCGAAATCACCGAGAAGAACTCAGAGCCAGGCACACCACAAGGCGCTGTCCCAGAAAACCTAATGTCCCTTTGTGCCACTCGAGAGAGGAGCGAGGTAGTCAGAGATACAAAGCCCACCTTTACCGATCGGAACTCTCCAAGCCGGCAAAGTCGAGGTGAAGGGGACGCTGCATAAGCACACGAGAAGCACTGGCCCAGTGCGCCTCGCCGAGCACTAGAGGTCACAACTCACCACCGAGACCGGCGGTCACCAGTGAAAAACCGACCTCAAAGACCGAATCCAATGGCAAAACCCAAAGCTAAATCGAAAGAGAGGAGTGAAGGGATTGGGCCCACGAGAGGTAGTCCGATATGATCTTTATGTATGTTTGGGAGTCGTTATGTCCTACTAGAGACCGCTACTGACTTATGGATCAGAAAGGAGTTTTCAGCCCATGGCCAAATATACATGAACCTACAGAGTTACACACTTAATGGGCTGGAACGATAAGGGTTCGGATGATAGTCTCTGAATAAGATACGATCTCTACTCGTATCGGATAAGGATCCGATTGAAGACTATATAAGGAGAGGTGCGGGGACGAGGGAGGTATCCCAAAACACACTCATCAAAACCCTAACTGCTACCTCTCATAACCCCCGTTGTGCGCGCTGGTGCTAGCACACCGACGCACGGTGTTCCCTCTCTGGATGTGTGGACCTCGGTAGAGGCGCTGCTACGACTGCAGCACTAATCGAGATGATAGCAAGGAGAAGACAGTTAGCCGGAGGACGATCGGCTGCCTCTACTACACCGACACGCTCTTCGTTAAATTGACTGTTTCAACTTTACTTCCACTACACTGCACGTCTAGTGATAACAATTTATGATCTCTTACTCACATGGCTTCCTGGTTTACGCGGTAGAAAAATTTTAATTTCGCTAGTGTAACCTAGCCGTATCCCAACAGCTATCGTCGACAAGAAAAAATGGTTATATGTGATAGCGAAATGATTCACGCTGTATGCTTGATTGATTCAATGGAGAGTTTGGTTACATATATATATAGCACGCAGGCTAACGCAAAGTATGAACACATATGTGTGAACGCATATGTGTGAACACACTCAGGTTGGAGAACCTAGGCGACACGCCATGCATGCCTTCATGCATGCATAGGAAGATGAAACGTGAGGAAGCTGAAGTGATATCCATGTGAAAGGGTCAATGCATTTATCTCTAACAAGATGAAACATAGAAATTTCATAGCGACTAGATTAGTTTGTAAAGGAATATGAAAGGGTCAATGCATTTATCTCTAACACTCCCCCGCAGTTGCAACGGGAGCTGAGCGAACGTTGAGACTGGTGCAAAACTCCTGGAAGACCGAAGTAGGCAGCCCTTTGGTGAAGATGTCGGCGTACTGAGAAGACGTCGGGACGTGCAAGACACGGACGTCACCGAGACCAACACGTTCACGAACGAAATGCAGGTCAATCTCCACATGCTTGGTACGTTGATGCTGGATTGGATTGCAGGAGAGATAGACAGTGCTGACGTTGTCACAATAAACAACAATGGCACGTTGAAGTAGACTATAGAGCTCCAGGAGCAATTGTCGCAACCAACAAGCTTCAGCGACACCATTAGCAACGACGCGGTACTCAGCTTCAGCACTGGACCGGGACACGATGTGCTATCGTTTGGACGACCAAGAGATGAGGCTGTCACCAAGAAAGACTGCATAGCCAGATGTAGACTTCCGTGTGTCAGGACAACCAGCCCAATCAACATCAGTGTAGACAGTCAAAGCAGTAGTGGATGTCCGGTGAAGCACAATGTCGTGATCAAGAGTGCCGTGAAGGTACCGCAAAATGTGTTTCACCAAATTAAGGTGAGGCTCACGAGGATCATGCATAAATAAGCAAACCTGTTGGACGGCATATGCGATATCCGGACGAGTGAAGGTCAAATATTGTAAAGCACCTGCGAGACTGCGGTAGTGAGTCGGATCCTCCACAGGAGCACCATCACCAGAGAGTTTAGCGTGCGTGTCCACGGGAGTGTTGCAGGGCTTACAAGCTGACATCCCTGCATGCTCCAAGATATCCAGGATATACTGTCGCTGGGAGAGAAAAAGAGCACCATTATGGCGGGTGACTGAGATCCCTAGAAAATGATGAAGAGGTCCGAGATCTTTCATGGCAAACTCCTGCTGAAGAGCCTGGATAGTGTGATGGAGAAGACTCGGAGATGAAACGGTTAAGACAATGTCGTCGACATACAGAAGCAGGTAGAGAGTATCCGTGCCACGCCGAAAAATGAATAAAGAGGTATCGGACTTGGCCTCCACAAAACCAAGAGAGAGAAGATGGGAGGCAAAGCAACTGTACCATGCTTGGGGCGCCTATTTCAGTCTATAGAGGGATTTGTTCAATCTGCACACATCATCAAGCCGAGTAGAGTCAACAAAACCAGAAGGCTGGACATAGTAGACTGTCTCAGAAAGCATGCCATGGAGGAAAGCATTCTTCACATCGAGCTGATGAATCAGCCAGTCACGAGAGAGAGCCAATGTGAGGACAGTGTGAACAGTGGCAGGCTTGACGACAGGATTGAAGGTTTCATCGAAGTCAATGCCAGGACGTTGGGTGAAACCACGAAGGACCCAACGTGCCTTGTATCGATCAAGAGAACCATTCGGACGAAGCTTGTGACGAAACACCCATTTGCCTGTGACAATATTTGCTCCTGAAGGACGAGGAACAAGATCCCAAGTGTTGTTTGCCTGGAGAGCCTCAAACTCTTCAATCATAGCAGTGCGCCAATGCGGATCGGACAGAGCACTACGGTACGTCTTTGGGATTGGCGAGAGGGTGGAGGCATGAAGATTCATGCAATCCACTGGGAGACGAAAACCTGCCTTGCCACGAGTGACCATCTAATGGTGATTGTCAACTGGCGGGATGGAGACGACAACCTCCTTTCCTGTCCGACTGACAACAGCCCGAGTGGGGGCAGTCGAACCAGAGATGGGGACTGCAAGAACCGGTAAGGGAGGAAACATCGGCATGGGTGCGGGTTCCCGTGGGGCGTCCGTCAATGGTGCCAAGAGCGGAGCCGTGTTGGCAGCACTAGCTGGGCCACCTGGAGGGGCGATACGCAGGTTGGCATCGATGAGCCAGGCTGGAGAAGTGCGGGCTGATCTGACCTGAGGAGGGAACCAAGAGGATGACTGGGCCTGGCCCCGCTGGCAACAACCTGCGACCGAAGGCCAGCAGGGGCAGCAGGAGATGGGCCGTCCTCGCATGGCGCTATAGCATGAGCGCCGCTAGGAATGGCGCCAGCACTACTGGCAACGTCCTGTGGTGGGAAACCAGCAGGGGCAGCAGTGCTAGCACCATGGCAGTGGCCACCGAGTGTACCTGCATGGTTAGTACCAATAGGAGGCAAAGTAGTGGGGAACTCGATTAAGAAATCAAAGTCGGACGAAGGTGGTGATGTCATCTCAGAGAAAGGAAAAGAGGATTCATCAAACACGACATGACATGAGATGATGATGCGGTTGGAAGAAATGTCGAGGCATCGGTACCCCTTGTGATCCGAGGGATAACTAAGAAAGACATAGAGAGTGGACCGTGGTGACAGTTTGTGGTGAGAGGTAGCTGAGAGGTTGGGATAGCACTTGCACCCAAAAACGCGGAGATGAGAGTAGGTGGGCTGGACACCATGTAAAGCGAAGTATGGTGTAGAAAAGTGAAGGGTCTTTGTGGGGTGGCGATTGATAAGATAGGTGGCAGTGTTTAGTGCTTCGACCCAATAGGAGGGGGGCATGCTAGCTTGGAAGAGAAGGGAGCGAATAACATTGTTGATAGAACGAATGATTCGCTCAGCCTTGCAATTTTGGGGTGAGGTGTAGGGGCAGGAGAGACGCAATTACACACCATGGGTGAGGAAGAAGGAACGGGTCGAGAGATTGTCAAACTCTCGGCCGTTGTCACATTGTACACTTTTAATGGTGCAACCAAATTGCGTAGAAACATAGGAGAAAAATGTGACAAAGTGGAAAAACTGTCGGATTTTAATCGCAAAGGAAACGTCCAAAGAAAATGAGAGCAATCGTCAAGAATGATTAAATAATACTTATAACCGGAGACACTAGCAACAGGAGATGTCCAAAGGTCACAATGTATTAAATTGAAATTTTTGATGGCTCTAGAGTTGGAACTAGGAAACGGTAGACGCACATAGCGACCAAGTTGACAAGCATGACAAAGATATTTGGTTTTAGTACATGAAATGCCGGCAATGGTGGCGAGCTTGGAGAGGACCTCATGACCAGGATGACCCAAACGCCGATGCCAGACAGCGGAGGAAGGTGTGCTGGCGAGGAACGCGTGCGGAGGGACCGACGGTGCGAACAAGGGGTAGAGCTGGCCTGTGCTATTGCACCTGATGATCTCGTTCTTGATTTGCAGATCCTTCACAGAAAGACCAAAGGGGTCAAATTCAACTGAACAATTATTGTCAGTAGTGAATTGTCGAACAGAAATAAGATTTTTAATGACATGTGGAGACACAAGAACGTGGCGTAAATGAAGAGGGCGAGAAGCGAGAAAAGAGGTGGAGCCGATGGGCGTAGCGGAAGTAAGGACCCATTGCCGACAATGATATTGCTCGGAGTGAAAGGGGTGGGAGGAGAAGAGACTGTGAGAATACCAATGTTGGAAGACATGTGCGAGGATGCCCCCGAATCCATATACCATTCGCCGCTCGGAGGTGGGTCGAGGGTCATGGTGTTGAAGGAATTGGCGAGCGTTACGGCCCGGAAGGCTATGGCACTCGTGCCTAGAGGCGGTGTGAAGGCCCGACTGGTCTTCTTTGAAAAGGGCCCGGCGTCATTGGCTGTTGAAAAATGGCCGGTGTCATCTGCTGCTGAGGAAGACCTGTGTAGAAAGCCTGCTGGGGCATGTTAACTGTGGGCGACCTAGCTTGGCCACGCAGGCAAGGCCCAAAGGGTCCAGCAGAAGAAGGCGCTGGACCGGGCCACATCTGAATACAACCTGTCCATGGGTTGTACAGGGACAGCCATTGCTGGGCCGGGCCACCAGGAGCAGAGCCACTCGAGCGGGGATGGCCAGGCACGATGTTGGTGTTGGCCGATCCGTTGTCGCGGCGTTGGTCACGCCGGCGGTTGCAATGAGACGTGGAGCCGCCACCGCCGAAGTTGTTTTGGCTGCTTCCGTTGGAGGGGACCTGGGTGCCAGAGTTGTTGTGCTGGCCGCTGCTTGTGCCATAGTCGAGTGAGAAGCCTTGGCGGTGGGCACCAGGCTGGCCGGACTTGGAGCCTGAACTAGTGCCGGCAACAAGGGCTGTAGATGATGCTCCAGGCTTGTTCTACAGGGTGATCTCCTCAAGAAGCAGATTGGAGCGTACGTCGATGAAGGAGGGGAATGGCCGCTGGTGCTTGAGGATCGAAGCGAGATGAGAAAATTTCTCATTCAAGCCGCGAAGAATGGAGAGCACGAGCGTGCGATCGGCGACCGGTTTGCCCAAATCAGCGAGAGCATCTGCCATTGCTTTGAGGCGGCGGCAATAGTCCGTCACAGAAAGATCCCCTTGGGAAAATTTCGGAACTCGGCGTCGAGGATGAGAGCGCGTGTCTCCTGGTTGCCGAGAAATTGCTGCTCAAGACGCAACCAAACCTCTCGAGCTATAGAGTTGAGAACCATGATAATCCCGAGGAGGTCCAGAGAGACCGTGGAGTAGATCCACGAGTTCACAGTGTAGTCCATGCGGCGTCATTCCTCATCGTCCAAAACGTCATCCGAGAGAACGTGGTTGACAAAGGCGTACTTGCTGAGGGTGTTGAGGAAGAGGCCGCGCCATCGGCTGTAGTTGGTGGAACTGCTGTCGAGGATGATGGGAACCAGAACACAAAAGTTCTAGACGGCAACAGCTTGCGCGTGCTGGGCTGCCGTGGAGTTGACGAGGGTGGGAGCACGGGCAGCCGCGGCGTCGGCGTCAAGGCGACATTGTTCCTCTAGACGCACAGCCTCAACGCGGCGTGCAGCCTCGCGTTCAGCCTCAGTCTGGGCCATGGTGTGGCGCACAACAAGGCCGCGGCCTGACGGAGAGGGTAGAAGACATCACGTGTAGACGTGCAACGAGACGGGGTGGAGGGCTGGCGAAACAGACATCGCCGGCGAGGATTAGATGTGCGGAAGTGAGGTCACACAAGCTAACCTATCCGATACCATGATAGCGGAATGATTTACTGTTGTATGCTTTTATATATATATATATATATATATATATATATATATATATATATATATATATATATATATATATATATATATATATATATGAAAAATACTTTCTACACTGGTGTAATTATACCCACATCTAAATACCATCTAAACGAACTTGAAATACTCCTTTATTACTTTGGATAAACTCGTATACTAATTATAAGATACTTCAATGTGAACCACATGAAAAAATTGCAAAGGAGTTCATAGTTTTTAGCGTATTTTGTAAATACCTTCATATACGCACATAAAAAGGAGTATGTCAAAAAAAATCTACATACTACCTTTGAAAAATTGTTCATACCACCTAGATGATCTTAAATACTCGTATATTACACGTACGTACTCTCCGTTACGTGAGATACTTCCTACGGTATGAGATACGATATAGAGTGTAATTACACTCGGGTGTAGAAAAGAGGCTTCTATATATATATATATATATATATATATATATATAGCACGCAGGCTAACGCATATGTGTGAACGCACTTAGGTTGGAGATTCTTGGCGGCACGTCATGCATGCCTTCATACATGCATAGAGAAATGAAAGTGAGGAAGCCGAAGGGATATCTATGTAAAAAGGTCAATGTATTTATCTCTAACAAGATGAAACATAGAAATTTCATAGCGACTAGATTAGTTCGTAAAGGAATCTGAAAATAATTTTGCGTTCCGAATGGGCCTAACACGAACGGGTGGCATGAGCCCATACACACAAGAGAGGCCAGCAAAGCATGTCAGGAACCACATGTTGGTGCGAACCGCCGTGGATGATTGGAGGGGTAAAGAAAAGAGATATGATCATATCGGCAAACAGATAAGCTCAGTGGCTGGCTCCTTTGCCTCTCCTCTCTCTCCTCCCCTGAGCTCCCGTCACTCCATGTCCATGTACATGTAAAGCTGCAGCAGCCAAGAAGTTGACGATGGAATGAGGCCCACAGCAGCAACCAAACCTTCCTTGTTTCTTTCAAAGCACCAACCAATCCCCACATCATCAAGGGCAGCAGGAGTAGTGGCAGCCCATCCATGCAAGCAAGCCAGGAGGAAGTGTACTAACCGGTCATGGCGAACCGCAGTGACAGGTAGCAATGCCGACGCCGACGCCGACGACGGTGATGAGGACGGTCAGTTTGTATCAACAAGGACACGAGCAGGAAGGCGGGCCCGTCTGTCGGCAAGGCGGCAGGAGAGCATCAGGCTGCTGGACGTGCTGGACGGCGGCGGCGGCGCGGACGCCGGCGGCATCGGCGAGTTCCTGCGGCACCCCGCCGGCGTGGAGTCCCTCCTCAACATCAGGGCGCTGCAGAGGTTTGCGCCGGTGGAGTCGGAGCCCAACACGTTCAGGTGCACGCTGCACCGCATCAGCTTCCTGGGGTTCCAGGTCGCCCCGGTTCTTGACCTCCGCGTCACCCCGACCTGCACCGACTGCACCGTCGAGATGCTCTCCTGCAGGGTAACTAATGATGCTTTGATGGCTCATTTGCCCTCCTTGTGATGCAAATTAATGATCGGTGATTTGTGTCTTGTTTAATTGTGGAGCCAGTTTGAGGGTTCACGCTTATTTGAGCAGCAGAATGAACTCTTTTCAGGTACAGTTCAGGTCCTGCTTAATTTCTTCGTTTGTTAAGAGTTGATAGTCTTCACAAGCATTTGCTCTCTATAAGATTCTTCACAATTTTTGGACATCTGATGTCTCTGCAATAGTGTCTTCACCATCAGTTAGCTGTTCTGCTAAATCTTTGAGTTGTGCTTGTATACCATTACCCTTTTTTGATGGAATTGTACACCATTACCCTTAGTCTGAACATATGTTTTGCAAAGAAGTTGTGTCTGAGATAAAGCGTTGGATGTTTGCAGCGTTTATGAGGAACCATATAACATGGGGAGACAATGGTGAGGAGCCATGCTTGGACATTGATGTCAATTTGGAGGTTACTCTGGAGGTATGCATTCAATTCAGTAACATAGTACAGCACCTATATGATCTTACAATTTCATCATTTTTTATTGTAAAATTTCCTTTCTGATGCATGGCACTAAGAGATGTTTAGTTGAAAATTATCCTCCCAGGGAGGACATGATGTTCGTTCCAACGAACCCTGAAATTATCCATATGTTGATTGCAGGTATACACAAAGCCATTCAGCTTGCTTCCATTGTCAGCGGTGGAGAAACCAGGCAACCTGTAAGGTTCTACATCTTTGAAGTTTCTGAAGTTTTAGTAAAGACAAAGCTTTCAAAGAGAATACAAATTCTCACCTAATGCTTGTGAAAACTAATTTTTCTAAAAGATCTGTAATCCCATCGAGATGCTTAAATGGCTAGCCATTTCTATATTGTGAGACTGAATCAATGTCCACTTTCATTAGCATCACTTTGATTTAACCTTGGCACTGGATGTTTGGCAGGCTGATGCAAGGCCTATTGGACAGGCTTGTTCCCATGCTGGGTGAGCAGTTGCTCAGAGACTACCACTCCTGGGTTCAGCAGCAGCCTGAAGCTTCCTCATGAGAGACTACTGAAACAAACACTACCATCCCAAACTCCTATGTCCTGAGTCCTGACCACTTCATGGTCGGATGGCTTCATCAAATTCAGAGAGTTCTGAGAGAAGAGTTAATGAATTCAGAGGAAATATGTCGGGCTGGTTTTGTGGAAAATTAGGTGGTGTTGTATCTAAATTGTTGTGTAGACAATATAAATACAATGATCAAGGATAGTTTTGAAGACTACTGATCAAGGATAGCGATGTCCATTGTCCAAATCTATGAGAACCCTTCAATCCAGGATTACAGATGCTTAATTTTTTATGCATGAGCTAATAGTGGATTTGTGACTGGGCTCAGTACTTCAGACTCAAGGATCAAATCGTATAGCTTTTATTTGTTGTTGCCTTCAAAATCCCAGAATCCAATAGGAAAAGGGATTCAAGTTAATACTATTGGTGAAGTAATGAAGGATTAAAAAGCGGAAAGCAAAAGGTTTTTTTTTGTCATTGTATCATCGCGTTCTAAGAAAACTAGTGATAGTATCCTCAAAAAAATAATGGATCACAAAAAGGGTTTTTTTTTGTCAGTGTGTCATCGCGTTCTAAGAAAACCAGTGATAGTATCCTCAAAAAAAATAATGGATCATATCCAAGAAAAAATCACAAAAAATTCCGTTGCCGGGACTCGAACCCGGGTCTCTCGGGTGAGAGCCGAGTATCCTAACCAGCTAGACTACAACGGAGTTGCTGATAAAAGCAACATACAAATTACCTTTAGCTAAACAAATAAAAAATGTCTCCGCACCGGCATGTTCATGCATGACACGCACATGGATGCAAAAGAAGGATATAGCTAAATCTTTTGTGTTGAAAATTCACATACACCAAAACTGCTTCCAACTGAATTCCATGACCTATCACATCTCCAATTCTACGAACCTTGGACATATCTCAAGTAGTAACGGCAACTTTAATACATGCTGGTAGTTCTGTTCTACGATGGTTAAATTTTCTAACAAAATTTGGAATTTTCTTATCTTATTTTACATTTTTTTCAAAGTCAGATTATAAATTTGCATGCATGTGAGTTTGGGTGAGATGAGGATCTCACTTTGGTGTCAACACCTTATACATCAGATTATGCTGCAAATTTAATCTATTAAATTCTTCATAATAAGGAGTAGTATGTATATTAGATCGTATAGAGCATCATGGTATACACCATAACAGAAGTATGTACAAAGATAAAACGATCAGCTAACAGGCATATACACATAGAGTGTCGATCGATCAGGAGAAAAGAATTTACGAAATTAAAAGTTTTTACACAACTTCAAAATAATTCAAGGGAACTAATGAAATGTTGTTTCTCTCTTTTGAATGCAAGTTGCTCTTCTAACTATATTTGAAAAAAAAAAACACGAGGCACACCCTTTTCCTTGTACCTTCTTATCTTACACCATCTTATTTGACTGATGTTGCAACTTGCAAGTCTCTTACTTAACTTACTACTATAATTAATAGCATAATATATAAATTTTTGATACATAAATTATTTTATGCATAATACACTACTACAAAAAGAGGCTATATTGAACGACTACATCATAGACAGTTCATACGGAACCGTCTGTGCTATAATTATCACAAACGGTTCATACGAATAACTGTCTGTGATATTTTCATAGACGGTTATTTATAAGAACCGACTGTGATAATATAAGCTATCATAAATGGTTCCTATTAATAATGTCTGTGATAATTTATAGATGATTATTTATATAAATCGTCTGTGATATGCCACATTATTATTATATATTCAGCGTGGTCTCGATAGATCTATTTTCATTATACTGCATTGAAGGAGGCGGTCGGCTTTGAGAAGTTTGGTAAAAATATACCGCTTGTAGATCGATTTGTTCTTGGTGATTAGATATTAGTGTTTACTTTTAATAACTTATATGCCTTATATGTAATAGAGAGAGATGATAGTTAGGTTTCTAGATCTAGCTACATACCTAGCTAGGTTTAAAGAGAGATGGTAGTTTGCTTCAATTTAATAATAGGTTAGTACTCTTAGTTTATTTTAATATATTCTTACTTGATATATATATATATATATATATATATATATATATATATATATATATATATGTATATATATGTATATGTATATGTATATATATGTATATGTATATATATGTATATGTATGTATATGTATGTATATGTGTGTGTGTGTGTGTGTGTATATGTATGTATATATTGCTTTATGAATACGTGACTAGCTACTTAATTTAGATATGGACAATTTATTATAAAGTGAATGACAATTATGTGTGTAAGTAGCTAGGTTGGTTAACTATAGTAGCATTAATAATTCAATTTGATATTAGCTAATTTATTATATTGTAATGTAGATGGATCGAAATTAGATGTATATTGAGAACTATATGAGTGGGGATCAGTAGCAGCAGCACCAGTAGTTGCACCTGTGCCGGCGGCGACTACCATGGCTTCGGCCACGGGTCCAGCTGCTGGCACGGGCACGGCCGGCTTAACGACATAGTCGGTGAGCTCGAGGGCGTACTTCTCGGCGATGGCCTTGATGTTGGCGATCGTGAGCCTGATGCGCCTGGGCTCCGGGATGTTAGGGCGCGGCAGGGCGGGGAAATTGTAGGTGCGCGGCGCGGGGGGCAGCTCACCGTAGAAGCAGAAGAGCGTGGCGTCGTAAGCGAGCGCCGCCTGCTCGGGGAACTCGAACGTGCCCAGCCACAGCCTGGAGCGGGTGCGCGGCACGCGGATCTCCGCCGCCCACCGGCCCCACTCCCGCCGCCGCACGCCCCAAAACCCCAGGTTCTTGCGCTGGCGCCTTCGTCGAGCGTGCGGCAGAGCGGCGACCGCGGGCTTCCCCCTTCCTCGCTCCCCTCTTCGCCTTTGGTGTCACGACTGCCATGCACGACAAGACAAACCTGCAAGAAACACCGACGACCACTAGTGCGCAGTGAGGAAGAAGAGAGAGTATGGTGTCAGGGGAAAGGGGGGTTGTAAAGGATGCGACGAACCGACACGTGGCCGCATGCACACTCATTCATGAGGGGACGTGCCTACTGCCTAGTGTCCATGCATCGATCAGGCTAATTTGCAACGTTTTTTCCGTTGATGGCCACCTAATGAATCCGTACCCTTGCGCACGTAATCCTATCTCTACGATCAAAGTACTGTTAAAGTATACGTGCATGCACAGAGAGTATACATACACCTACATATATCTATATATTATATTATTAAATTAAAAACAAAAAGAGTCACCACATTTGCTCCTAAGAGATAGAAATTCTCATGTTAATTAGAGGATAAAGAGAAACAACCATACCGTTGATTGTGGTGGATTCAAATTATAATGATATAGATTAAAAGGAAGAGTTCATGTCAAAAATAATCCAAACAATGACTGAAATTTGGAATATAAATAAATAAAATAGCAATTTCATTGATATACAAATTCTCCAATAAAATCCATAAATAAAATGATACGGAATAAAAATTAAACAAAAATTAGCAATTGAATTTTCATATGAACTCCAACAAAAAAATAAATGAAATTTGGAATAAAATAAAATAAAATAAGTAATTTTATTTTGGTATGAATTTAAAATTAAAATCTCTAAATAACTGCAAATTAGAATTCAAAAAACAGCAATTGGATTTGCATATGAATCCCAACCAAAAAATTGAAATCAAAAATTGAAAAAAACAAAATATATAATTTAATTTTCATAAAATTTTGAAGTAAAATCACTAAATAACTAAAATTCAGAATAAATTAAATGAAATTAGCAATTTGGTTTTCATATGAATTCTTTAATAAAATCCATAAATAAATATAATTCATAATAAAAATTAAATAAATAATCAAAAAAATTAAAATTAGGTGGAAAATATAATAAAATTAATAATTTGTTTTTTTACAAATTTGAAAATAAAATCCCTAAATAACTATAATTTGTAGTACAAAATAAGCAAAAATTAGTAATTAGATTTGTATACAAATTTTAGCAAAAACTAATTAAAATTCAAAGTAAAAAAGAAAATTCTGAATTGATTTCCATACAATTGCAAAGTAAAATCCTTTAATAACTAAAATTCCCACAACAATCAGATGAAAAAGTGAAAGATTCACACCATTGATTTTTGTGGGCCTAGATTATAATAGTTTAGATTAAAAGAAAGAGTATATATCAAGTACAATCCAAATAATAACTGAAATTTATAATAAAAAATAAAATTAGCAATTTGATTTTATACGAATTCCTAAATAAAATCCATAAATAAAATAATTTCGAATAAAATGAGCTTAATGCAGAGATGGCGCAGTCATAGGAAATATGCTTAGAGCCACCCGAGAAAGCATGACGGATGTCCCCAGCAGGGATCACCGATGATTGCACATGTATGTATGTTTAATGTTGCAATGGTCAGCATTAAGCAATAATTGAGAGAAGTAAAAGATAAATAAGTAATGAAGTATTGTATTAGAATGAGTAGCAGCTAAGAGATTGTATTGGAATGGGTAACAGTTAAGAGGGACAGGTCAAGAATTAAGCGTGTTGTTAGAGGTTGAAGTAAAAAAATTGTAATTACAAGAAGAGATAGAAGACACACTGTTCAGTGAGGTAGCCAGCGTGTGAGAGATCATAGGTTCAAGGTAGATAGCCTATGGTGGATTGGTGTATACGTGAGCAATATACTCTAATACCATATAAACTAATAAGATTGCTGCACATATAATCAATATATTATTTTGAGATTAAACAGAGATACATGTGTATACATACATTTTGAAAAAAAAAGTAACTAATGAAGAAAGTAACTTGGTAGACACTAACGGAGGATTTGCAAGTCTATAGGCAGATTATAAATAGAGCATATATAGATGGATCCGTGACGCCGAACGCGTCGATGGGGGGAGAATCACGTACGCTGACAGGGGGGCGCACGTACGTTCCGCATGCCGAGTTGGCCGCTTCTCCGCTGCCGCGCCCGCGCACGACGTGGCGACCCTTATCCGCAACGAGATCACACGTCTGACTTTGCGAGAGTCCAGTGTGCACAGGCGCAACAGAACCAGGCCATGCATTGAATAGCCTCCTCCGTACGCGGCTAAGTACCTGCTGTAAGATTTAACCCAGCATTGATACGCCAATACGAAAAATCCGTTCCGTAACCCACTTTTCTCCTCTGGTCTTACTCCGAAATAAAACAAAAGTCACAGATATATCACGTATCTTATTTCTTTTGCTTTTGTCTTATGTACGTATCTCTTTTTTATTTTTCGCCTCTCTTTTTAAGAGTATTTTCAGCAAACAAATTATGAGCTACAATAAAAAAATAATCAGTTGCAGCCAATATAAATATGTCTATACAGATACACATATGATCCAATCATCCAGAACGCTCTGCATTTACGTACTGCGTCATCGCCCCATCTGCACAATTGAATATTGTTCGAGGATATGTGCCTACGTGTGATGTTGTTGGTGTCGTTGGTTGTCATATCTTGGTTGGGAATATTAGTTCACATGCATGTATGGTTATGTCTATGTAGTGCATCTTGGTTGAGAACATTGATTTACATGCATGCATGTATTGTTCATTGATATAGACATATCTTCGTTGAGAATATTAATTTACATGTATGTAGAGTTCCTTATTGGCTATGTACATGTCGGTCGAACATACCTTTTGTTCCATGCATGTACATTACCTTGTATAGCGAGCTTAGGATTTTATCTTGTGAATTCTGGGGGAAAATTTTCATGGCTCCCTATTGTATAAGCTCTTACTGACCCCAAGATGAAATTTATCTAGTTGTTACCACTTACGATGCAAGCCTAGTGACACAATGATTCTGCTAAATTTAGAGGGACGTTCGGAACAGTGATGGTTTCTAACTAAAATTTCATTGTAGCTGATTTAGCTTTTTGGACATAATTAAATTTAAAAATATATAAAAATAGAATATGCTAGCTGGAAAAAAAAGAAAAATACAAAAAAAAATCTAAAAAAATTTAGAAAAAGACAAATTACTGAATAGTGAAAAAAACTGAAGATAGAAGCTGAAACTAAAAAAAAACTGAAACGAGCGGAGCCATATGCCGCCCATTCCCCTTTGGTCCTAGGTGGCCAATGACTGTGAGAACAAACATCTCAAGTCACGCTGCGGAATCCCTAGTATTATAGATTCTCCCAAATGAACACTTCTACAACACATTGCCAATTAGACGAGCGGAAGATGAAGGCTGTGCCAGAAGAATTTACATTAGGTTTAGATGGGAAAACCAATCGACTGCCCAAGAAACAAAACAAAGCTTCTAGTGTCACGCCATAATGGAAGAAAGAACAAAAGAAATATGCACTCTGAACATATCTTGACTGCTTTGCATTCTTACATCATGGGGCTGACCATCACATAATAATTTCCATCTCTAATTCCCTTACCGAGATCACTGCGAGAAACACTCAGTTGCCTGTTAGAAACGGATCCACATGGTACACATTTCTCACCTTGTTTCGAGAAAATGAAATGGTAGAACATCATCTTAAAACACCGTTCTGCAACTCACTGAGAGCTGCCATTCGCAGGGCGCGCGAACTTGTTGGTAGTGGTAGTTCAGCAGCATGACTATGAAGATCCATCTCTGTTTGAACATTATTGTCTTGAAAGTCATGTTGAAGTAGCAGCTTTGGCAAAAGCTTCGCAATATTACATGACAAAAACTAATTTCAATGGCATCCAGTCAGTCAAGCAGTCGCAATCGAACCAAGCATGCAAGGTGACGGTCTACCACTCCGCAATGTGATGATGCACATGGACTCACTGTTTCATCAAGGATCCTCTCTTTGAACCAAACTCATCAGTGGTAAAACTTGTATACGCTATAAGCTCCAAAGAACATGACAACATATGCACATAACATGGTTTTGGTGAGCTCTAGGAGTCCGTTAGAAAGCAACATGCCTATTTTATACTACCATCCAGAGGCAGGCAATAATAGATGACATTTAAATTTTTAATAAAATACTTCTGGACAGATCGTGCATATAAATTACGATAAACTGACAACAAGGGAAATTTGACAAGCACTCGGACAAATCAAGTTCTCAATTAAGAATGGCATTTCTACATCGACAGCAGTTTGCATGATGGAATGAATGGATCAAGTAACAACAACCCATGGTCCCAACTAAAATAGGATTAGCCTGAAAAATCTTTAGCTGCCTGCTAACCAAATACCTACAAAAGGAGGAAGTAAAGAGGTTAACCTCTTTTCCATGGATGATGGGGAAATTATGTGAAAATAACCATGGCCAGGTCAATCAATTTTTATTTGTGTTTTGGCAAAAACAACAAAATATCATGATGACACACAAGTATCAATCTCATGATACTGACTGACTGACTGAAATACCCATTGTTGACTTGTTTCTCAGGCCTAACTGTTACAAGCAAAAGTGCCGGAGAGGATTTCTCCTAGACTCCTAAACATATTTCAGGCTTTCAGTAAAAAAGAATGCAGACAAACTCTGAAGGGAAGAGAACCCATGTAAAGTGAATCTAACTTTTTTAAAAGGAAAAGACTATAACATTGTCCAACCATTCAGAAAGGAACATCACCTTTAAAATACCAAACTAGCCATGAGTTGAAAACAAAGACGAGAAACAAAACTTTTAACAAAACCAACCAAGAAAACACCATGAACAGTCTAGTAATACTTCATAGCAGATGAATGACAATCTGAGACACAGATAGAAAGCTAGAATTCATAATAACAAATAGCAATTTCCCCTGAGTACCGTAACCAAGACAAGCAACCAAGTTTCAGCAGGATATTAACATATGGATGTTCTTGACCAAATCTGTAGTGATAAAGAAAGCACGACTCCAGTTGCCACTCCAAAATGTTTATCATTAGGACGTCGACTCAACTAAGGTCTCAAGGGGAAGAAACTTGTGACAACATCATAAGGTCTCAAGGGGAAGAAACTTGTGACAACAGCATAAGGTCTCAAGGGGAAGAAACTTGTGACAACAGCAGCAACTACTGTCACAGATGGACCCCACACATTCAGACTGAACCTTGACGACGACGCTGGACCTTCTTGACCCTCATAAATGTTCTAGGACTCACTGTAACAGTAAGGACATGATATATCAAGCCATGCACAATAGAACATGAAGACAGGCAAATAACTTTTTAAAAAATTTGTATAGAAAACTTAAGGCATACAACTTAGAGTTCTACAAAAGGCATGGCAAATATTTAGGACCATAATGGAGGTTCTGAATGACATACCTGATTGTCCTGATCTGCAGCCGAATCATTTGCATCGTTTGTCTGCAATGGCTTTTCTGCCCCACAAGTTGGACGATTGCATTTTGGTCGGAATGGATAGTTTATGTTATTGCACTTCTCGCACTTCCAACTACCCTCAGGCATCTTGGGTTCTATCATGTGCAAGGTTAGATGTAAAATTGAATGAAATAATTTGACAAATGCCATTTAATAAACCAAATGAAATAAAAAGGCCTTTAATAAACTAGTGCATAAGTTACATGCAGAACTTTAAAGAAATGAAATGTTTACTGAGCAAGTAAGATGCCATTGATAAGGGTTTCTCAAAATCTACTGATTTAAATGCATAAAAAATACATAAAAAATTATAACGATAAGGCTATGCACGTATGTACACTGTTAAACTCTTAACTTACTTGAACCTCTTGAACCATCAGGTTTGGATCCCTGCAGAAAGAGTTAATACACAATCTATTAGTACAGTAATCATAATGATTTAAATCTACCAAATAAGTAAAAAAAGCCAAAGTATGAGAAATAGAGATCCAATGTTAGATGCATGAGAACTTTAGGGAAACAAAATAGCCAAAACTAATATATTAACAGTCTACCCACTAACTGGTTGGCTATAATAATAGCTTGAAAGAAGTTGCCACATTCCGCACCAGCACTAATGAACATCTAACAATTGCAACTGCATGACAACATTCACTTGAAGACTAATGGTCAAATAAAAGAGCAACCACCCTTGGTTTGGTTCAAGGGCAGAAAAGGCAAGTTGTGAGTTGTGTTGTGGTGCATAGGGGTCTAAGATTTGGCAAACCTAGAAAAATTTAGTAAAGCATTTTTTTTACCACAAAAAATGATAACTCACAGGAAAAGGTTTTCAACACAAATACTCAAGTCCTGATGCCCAAGAAATGAACAAGCATACAACTACAAGTACATTGATCAATGGACACACAACACATGCAAATTTGTCGTTGCATAGCAAATCATTTCATTGAACAGTTAAGAACAGCTATATAACATCACATCTGCATTCCAAACACATGACTAATCTTGTGGCAGCAATGTCAACTTCCAAGCACAATTGTGAAGTTATGTTACAATACAAAACTCTGTTCTTTAGGCAATCTAACTGAACTATTGATTATCAATATTTGCAAATAGACTGAAACTGATTTTAGATTTAAATAATTTGAAGATATTTCATAATCAGAGAGTAGTAATATAATATATGCCCACTTAAAGCTTAATATGACAGAACTGTTCCAAACCTGGTTTTCAGGTCTTGGTGTGTTGCATTTTCTCATGTTACAGACTGTCCGAAAGGCAAAGTTGATGTTGTTGCAATTAGGGCACTTCCAATCATTATCACGCCCAGCTCCTACAATAAAAGTTGATGTGAATAGGCAGAGAATAAATCAAGTGCCAACAAAATTGATACAACAGTCAATATACATTACAAATTTACACCTGCAGGTTTCTTCTGGGAGCCTTCATCAGAATAGGAACCAGCCCTTGTGACCTTCAAGAAATAAAATAAATGAGAATTGAGATATATATTCTTTGTGTGATGTGTTACACCACAACAGCAAAGAACACATTGAGAAATAAAGCCTTCCCTAGTAGCCCCGTAGAATAAATAGCATGCAAACACACAAAGTAACAGCAGCCCACAATAGTTTGTCATGCAAGGCAACAACAATTAACTAACATTAATATGTATGGGATGAGTGATCATAATCCCAAATAGCTTACCATTGCACCAGGGCCAGCAGGTAAGCTCAAGCCATATCTGTCCATGGGCATGCCGTACATTCCACCTATTTGAAGGACATGAAATTAGATAAAGGATGAGAAAAAGGGTGTCACAAAATTCAGTATACAGATTTAAAAGAGTTGGCAACCTGCTATCTCATAAACATTGGAAACATGAATTGCAAATTAGCAACAACAATCAAAGCACACACCATGACACCATAGAGAAAGTAATAACTATTTTCTCCATTACAATTACATGTTGCAGAGTAGAATAGCAATAGTCCCTAAAGAAATATATTTGACATGCTAGCATTACTAGACAAGTAGACAGTATGGATAAATAAAGGTCAACCAAAAGAAATATTTTCTGTAATATCCGATTTTGTACAAGTTAAGAGTTGCACAAAAAACAAATTTAACACATCAGATTCTGCCTATTGTACTTGACAAACTAAAGTACTTACACAGCAGCCATACCAAAAGATGACAGACACATCGTAGCCCTCTTACCTGCGCCCATCATAGAGCCAGCAGAAAATGGAGGTGGCCCGGTCATATGCATTGGCCCATATGGGCTCCCCATCGGCAGGCGGCCACCGTAGCCATACGGATAACCAGAACCCCCAGCGAACTGAGGAATACCATACCGCGGCATGGCAGGCCCATTAAAGAGGGAGGAGCCATATAGTGGAGCAGCCCCACCAAGGTACATGGACGGCGGCGTCCCCGGGCCCATGTATCCCCCCGACACCGTGTAGTGGGGTGGAGTTTGCATAGGCTTCTGCAAAGCCTTCTGAACAGCAAGCAACAGCACCACTAGGTAAATGCAAAGACCAAACGAGCGGTACTAATCACAGGTACACTATGATCACCCGTAAACGACAACCACAATAATTAGCAATTGCAAGTACCGTGTGATCCGCGGGCCTGGACTGGTTGCAGCTGCGCATGTTGCAGGTGGTGCGGAAGGCGAAGTTGACGTTCTGGCAGCTGGGGCAAACCCAGTCGTCCTCGCGCCGGCCACCTGAGCGTCAGCCATTTCGTTGCTCATTCCAAACCAAGGCAAATCCTTTCGGATGCAGCATGCGTAGTGGGGAGACACAGATTAACGAGGTGGCGAAGCAACCTACCGTCGGTGCGGGCGCGCTTTCCGGCAGATTGGCTGCGGCTGTCGACCTACAAGCGCGCGCGCACACACACACACAGACAGAGAACCACAGCAGAAATGAGCTTTTGTAGTTGAGATCCGTAGGCGATCGACAAGCAGAGTCCAAATTCCGTCAATTTCCACCGCGACGGGTGGATCTAGGGAACAATTCGAGACCCAATCGATCCGCGGAGACAAAGAGGGCAGGGCGTGGAGGCGATACCTGGGAAGACATGTCTGGTAGGTGGTGAACAGGTGGTCGCAAGCGGCGCAGAGCGGCGATAAGCCTGGGCTCCTTCGGAGCAGAGAGGCGGAGACGCCAGAGAGACGGGCGGGGGGACGAGAGGAACCCGGCGGCGAGAGGGGCGGAGCGCCGGGCTACGGTGTTGTCTACTTGTCTCCCCTCTCGTCCCTTTCCTTTGTCGATTTCGGCTTAGAAATGTTGTCGGGTAGTGGCTGGCTCTGCGTCGGGTCGTCAGCCGCTGTATACTATATGCCTGTTATTTGCGGCTTCTAAAAATCATTTTTAGCTTTTACTATAGTAACTAATTTTTAAATAGAATATTTTTTTAAGATAGAGTCTACAAGTTAATTGTAGTATACGTTAAAAAACTAATATTTGTATTATCAAAAATCGCAAACAAGTATCTCTCTTTCCGCAATCTCTATCGCAAACAACTAAAAAACCATCAACCGCAGCCAGAAAGAACAGATCCAGACGAACGGGATAAATGGGCCTGAAAATAGGCCCACCTATGCGTGGGCTCTTCTACCTCACGTGGCAGTCTTATTAGATCCGGCCAACCATTGTGTGGGCCTTTCCATCTCACGGGGCAGTCTTTTCCGGCCCATCTGTACGCGTCGCTTGTGCTGGTTTAGCACACTTCTGAAAGAGTGGTATCAGAACTTCTGAAGAAGCTCTGAACTTTTTCTTCAAGAGGCTGAAGTGCGAAACTTGGTCGGGATCATGATTCTGACTTCTAAGGCATCTTACGCTCCTACTTGACTGTAACGGTATCCTTACGAATTACTAGTATATTATCTGGGTTTTGTTGCGAGGTAGGTAGTATATTATCTGTTCACTTGCCTTGACTTTGATTCAGATCACAGGCGTTGAATTCGTAGCTACAAACGCCTGTGATCTTCGACGTCGAGGCGCGCGCCGCCGCCGCCAAGCACCGCCGCATCCAGACGCAGCTGCTCGCCACCAGCCACCGCTACAGGGTGTTCATCATCTGCTGCCTCGTCACCATCACCGTTAGCCAGCTCGGCGCCCTCCTCGTCGCTCTCTTCTCCAAGGACGGCAAGAGCTTCGCCAACTCCGGCGACCCCCTGGTAATGCATAACCACCACTCCTGATCGTGCAGGACGTAGGTACTAATAAGTGGTAGCCATCTCATTCTCATTTTTTGCAGGTTGGTTCGTCGGTGAAGCTGAGTGGGTTCTTCATGTGACCGTTCGGCGCGGCGAGGAACGCCCCCAAAGAATCGTGCCCATCGCGAGCCAGTGGGCAGTGGCACATGAGCATGGTATCCGTGCACCACGGCGGCAAATCGGCGCCGTCGCCGGCGTTCAGCACATTGGCGAGGGACATCGACGCGTCCCACGTCTCCGTGTCGTCGACGGCCGCGGTCGCTGCGGCGTCTGTCCAAGCGGAGCCCGGAGCAGAGTGCGCGTACAAAAGCAGACAAGCTCCCCGGAAACCAAATTAAGCAACTGCACTTGTGGCTTGACCATTTCAGTCTTGTCTCTACCCAATTTTGTCACCAAGGTGGAGGGTGTCGTCGAACGCCCCATCCACCAGGGTTCGAACTCCGGGTGCCTACCTCCTTTCTTAAGTGAACGACAGAGCTTCTAGCCAACTTTCAAAAAACAAAAAAAAAGTATTGTAACCAACTGAAGCTTAGTTTTGCTTTACTTGTGTCGTGCAGTGACGTACCTGTGCCACAATCAGCGGCGGGATCACCCTGTTCGGGTTCACGCTCGACAGGGGACTGCTCCACACGATCTTCGTCTCTGAGATGACTCTGCGGCCCCGGAGCGCGGCAGCCCGGAGCCAAGCACGGCTACTCGATGAGCGTGGGAGGGTGTGGGACGTGTGAGGTCCACTGACTTCATGCGGTACCAAAGGTAGGCCTCACATGAATCGGTACCTCCTACGCTCTGGTACTACATAAAGTCTGTAGATTTTGCATGAAATAGTATCTCATGTGCTTTGGTACCGTATGAAGGCAGTGGGCCTCACATGTCTCGTGCCAGCCCACACCCTCCTACGCTCGTCGTGTCAGATGTTATTTAATCCGTATTTAGGAAGGAGCCAAATCCGGTAAAAAAAAGCTAAAAGAGCTAGATATGCGGAAAAAAAACCACAAAGGGGCTAAAAAAGGCCCCCAAAAATCCAAAAAGTATGGTTGATGGACTCTGTAGATGGTACTAGTTTTCTTAGCAACTGTACGTATCTCCTTTTTTTGAGAAAAATAAAACAACCGTACGTATCGATGTAAATGTAAATCTCAAGTGACCGGTGCTTCCTTACTTTCAGCTCTCAAGCGATCATCTGGCATTCTGAACTGTTGATGTAAATGTAAATTCAGATGATCGGTCCCTGAATAAGCATTGAGCATTCTGAATTGCTGACGTAAACGTAATCGAGGGGCCGGCAAAAGGTTTGCCAGCCAAACATATTAGGATTAGAAGTGAAGCAAAGTACACTCTCCCTCAAGACTCTCAAACTGAATTAGAAATATACACAGCCAGCCCCTCGCCAAGACCAGAGCTCCTCCTTGATAGACCAGAATAGTCGATCGCTGTCCCTGCTTGTGCCTTCAAAAATCCTGCCGCTTCTCTCCTTCCAAATCCTCCAATGGTGACTGTATCAAGGTTCCTCCTTTCCTTAGGTACACTGCTCCTGGCCGCTGGTCGCCGCTCCTGTGGAAGTGAAGCTTGAGTCCAGGTAGGGAAATTCGTTTCCGTCCCGTTCTTGAAGAGGAGCCATACATGTTGGGTATAAGCGCAATCGACAAATAAATGTTTGCAGGATTCCGGGCTCGCATGGCAAAGAGAACATTGGTCCTGATGAGGCCACCCTCAGTGCTAGAGCAAGGTGGACCTACGACTAAATTTTAGCTAGGGCAGGTTCCAGCGTTCAATTGGCCACTAAGTATAGTGTGATCTCTTGCGCAATAGTAATCAAAGTAAAGTTATCAATACTATTCTGGAGGCCATTCTGGTTTGTTTGTTGGAGTAGAACATTTGGGTATAGGATTATTCCGGTGTACCTTTCCAAAAATTTAAAAATAACATATTTGATTATATATATATCCTTAATTTTATATCAAACTTATTTGTTAACAAAGGATATATTAATGTTTGATATAGTATATCCTTTTTCGTGAAAGTAATTATACTCTTATACTCCGAAGGTAGTTTTATCTATTTTATAGAGTAAAAAATTCCAACCACTCATTTAACCTACTCCACACTGACCACCAAAGTCCATGTTTCTCCTTCCTACCGCAACCCTTCACACGATTCATTTCTTTTTTGCTTGCTCTTCTCTCTCACTCTCTTTCTCTCTCTTTAGCAAATACTCCACAATCCCAATACTCATCCGCGCCAAGGCACATGAGCATTAAAGGACTATGTGAAAAGGTCTATGCTTTCGTTATGATAAACCATTCCTAAATTGAAGGAATTGGGATTTGGGATTTGCAAAATTGCTATTTTTCAGTTCAGCTTGCGGACTTAGCGGTCTGATCGGCCAGAGGTGGCGGTCAGACCGGTCGGCACCAATGACCTAACCAGGTGTGGTTAGCAGTCAGACTGGCTAGGTAGCGGTCTGACCGATAGGATGTTTTGTTTTCGGCCGTGATGTGAAAATTTTGGGAATTCTAGTTGTGGTGTGTTTTGATTTGACATAGGTCAGTGTATATGTGTTGTACGAAGTATGTTTTGACTAATGTTGGTTAAATTGTGAAGAAATTGTGCCTAAAAATGATTTCTTGGTCTTTGGATATACAGGGGGCTTGAAGTCAATCATGATCAATGGTGAGGATCAGGACTACGCTCAAAGAGGAGTCGAGGTCCAAAACGATTAAGGATGCAGAGTGAGATGGCCGAGCTCAAGCATGACATAAGCAAGGTAGAAAATATTAAAGGAAAATTTGAGTGTCAGGTTACACCATGTGGCTTAGTCGGTTCAAGTGAAGTGTGGTCTGGTAAAACCGAAACAAGATAGACTTACCGATATGTGACAAGGAAGTAGTGTACCTACATATAGCAAGCATACTGATTACTTACAAGGAAGACGAAGATCAGGTCAAATAAGAGTATTTTGGTAAGTTGAGCTAAATACTGAAAACTATCTTTGATCAAAACCGTAACACATAGGAAAGCAGTTTAGGTCAAGGAAAAAGTGAGAAGATCAAGTTAGATAAAAAACTAAGAATTTAGCATATCAAACTTATATGCTTTGAAAAGCATGCATGAGTATAGTGTGTGAGTAAAATTCGTGTTCTATAGGGTTAACAGATTACTCCTATATATACTAGTGGATAGTATCTATTAGAATTAGATATATGTTGATTGTCTTATCTTTTTAATAAGTTGAAATAGAGACTTGCAAGTTAACCATCTAAGCATCTATATTTTAGCCAAGTATTCTAGAGTTAGGATTTGAGAAGTGTGAGTATTGTAATGTACTCTCTTGTCCTTCAAGTTGAGTGATTGTAAATTTTTTATTCTCAAATAGCAATACATCAATTTTATTCATCTCTCATGTAATGCTCTTGTTTTGGTTCATTTGTTCTTGATCTTATTGGTTTTGATCCTCTCTCTTCTCTTTTTAATCTTGCTGTGTACTAAGGATGTGTAAGTGATGAAGATGACTCATGAAAATCAATCCCTATTTATCTAGGTATTAGGTCTTACAAATTCTTGAAGTTACCCGGTTTTGCTTGTGTTTGACATCAAGTGAGATTTCTTGTTCCAAGGGTTTTTTTGCATTGAATCTTCGAGAGTTCTTACTTACTGTAATATGTGAGTATACATCTAGAGTTATCTTGGTCATCCTCCATCCATGAGCAAGTCATATTCTAAGTTTCTGGTTTTTGTCTGGTTTTGGTGCAATATTGTTTGTTCTTGCAAAAAGTCTGAACTTTGACGAGGATTCATGATCCTTGTATGGACTAGATTCCTATGACCTCAAGTAAGGTGTGTGCAAATTCTCATCTCATTTGGCCTTAAACTCGAGCCGATTTTTTCTGTTCTAGAACAAGGGAACGGTCTGACCACCACCCCACCAGTTAGACTGCCATGTAGCAAGCGGTCAAATTGTCAGGGGCTAATTTCTTTAGCTCTCGGTTTTTTTAGTTCTTTGTTTTGGTCTTGGTTTCTAATCCTGATCTTCATAGCTCAGTAGCTACTGGAGTAAATATTGGTGAATACTTGGGAGAAATTTTGAAGGTACTATTCACCTCGCTCTGTTGACATAGCGGTCCTATAGGCATCAAGCACCACCACCCATCTCTTTCTTTACTAAGATTCGATCAAACTCTCTCTCTCCACAGATACTTTGAGGAAGAACTACTTAGGTAGTAGCTTAGTGAGGTGGCAGAGCAACAGCAAATGGCAGCAACGACTAGTGATTTGGTTTGGAATCATGGCAAACTTCAAACTCAAGGTGTTGTGAGCACTGATGGCCGCCACGCGAATGAACAAATGAATAAGGTGTCTTCTGCCTCGTGTCAGGAGGGGAACGGAGGGGAGCTATGGTGGCCGCCATATCTCACCACATGGGGAGAGTCCACCCCTATGCTAGAGGTTTTCTAAAGTTGGACATTTTTGGTGAACCATGAGCGACATGAAAAACTTACATCTTGATGGTGCCTTGGACTTCCAAGTAAACTTGTGGAAGCGAATGTTATTGACGAATGAAAGAAGTTATAGGCTGGACTTTTCCGTGTACTCACAATGCATGGTGGTTTTCCAGACCAACCGATCTAGCCTCACTACTGTTAATGTAGTGTTTGTCACCACATCCCAAAGGACCAAATACTCTCGGAAAGCTTTCATGAGCAGGCTCCCTCTAATGTCCCTAACCCAAGCCTGGTTGTTCAATTCATCTGCCACCATTTTTATCCAACCTGTGGATGAAGGAAAAGAGAATGGGTGCTAAGTTCTGTACTGTTCGACCATCAATCCAGGGATCATGCCAAAATTTTGCTCTCCAACCATCACGAAGCTCTACCCGCGTTGCAGCCTTGGAAAGCTACATGATATATTGTTCCTCTGATGTAAATGTAGGTTCAGATAAGTTGAATAGTGATACGCATGGGTTGTTCTTGAGTCATCAATCATCTAGCTAGCTTACTGAACTGTATCAGCAATTCAGCATGGATCTATGTTAACGAAAACCAGGATGCTTCATAGGCACTTCTGAAGAGATACAAGATAAATGATTCTTAACTAACCATGTACCTCTGAATGTGTTATATTATTAAAGCAAAGACAACAAGAGCCACCACGTTCGCTTTCACGGGGTAGAAATTCTCATATTAATTGAAGGAAAATGAAAAAGATCTACACCATTGACGTAGTGGATCCAAATTATAACGGTCTAGATTAAAAAAGTGTCTATATCAAGTACAACCTAAAAATAACTAAAATTTAGAATAAAAATAAAATAAATTAGCAATATAATTTCATACGAATTCCAAAGTAAATTAAAGAAAAATAATTCAAACAAAAATTAAACCAAAAATTAACAATTGGATTTGTATACAAATTCCAAAAAAACTAAAATTTAGAATAAAAATTAAAATAAAATTACCAATTTGATTATGATACGAATTCTAAATTAAAATACCTAAATAACTTTAAAACACAATAGAAATTAAAGAAACATTAGCAATTGGATTTGCATAAGAATTCCAACCAATAAAAATGATATTTGAATTTTGCAATTTGATATCCATACAATTCCAAAGTAAAATACTTAAATAACTAAAATTCACAATAAATTAAACAAAATTAGCAATTTGAGTTCCATTAGAATTCTTAAGTAAAACCCCTAACTAAATACAATCAGAACAAAATAAAATTTGCAATTTGATTCCCATACAATTGCATAGTGAAATCCTAAATAACTAAAATTCAATATAAATTAAATAAAATTAGCAAATTGATGTATACGAACTCAAATAAAAACAACTAAAATTTTCAATAGAAATAAAAGTTATAACAACGATAGCATGAATGATGTTGAAGAATATCACAAAAGAGTGCAATGGTGTCAATTTGATCAATAAGAAGACATTAACCCACCGGAAAACAAAGAGCCGAGGCAATGGCAAGGGAGATGAGGACAATGTCATGCTGCTCACCTTAGTCATTCGACAAGAACAATATTGTGCTACTCACTGAAGTCATTAAAAAGAAATACCAGAGTCAAAGGAGCAAAGAGTCACAACAACAAGTGATGAGTGTTAGCATTGTTAAAGAAGTCAATGTCCAAATAAGTTCAATAATAGGGAAGTTTTGGCAAGGAGGAGATGAAGCTTTGCATTGAAAATGATGTATAACAATATGGGGCTATCACGTAGCTAGGAGCATGCCATCATTGATTAGGGGCACAACATCACTTATAATGGCGAGAAGATTCTCTATATCGTTAGACAATAACTAAAACAGACATGTCAACTTTAGTAAAGGTGCGAGATCATCGTGGTTAGTGAGGAAACCATAGCGTTGATGTGACCAATGTTGAAGAAGAGAAGCTATCGACATGGGAGAAGCCAACGACATGGGAGAAGCCATAGCATTAAGGTGATCAATGTTGAAGAAGAAGAGCTATCAACATGGGAGAAAAAAGGATATCGAGCATGTATAACATTATACATGTGTATATACATGCATGCATCTGTATAAATAGAAGAACAGACGTACAGAAGCAAAAGAGCAAAGTACTCGAAGTAGAGATGGTACAATCATAGAGAATATGTTTAGGGCCACCCGAGAGAGCGTGATGGGTGTCCCCAGTAGGAACCTAAACCAATCACGAATCATAAGATTCTTGGGCTCAGGTTGACTAATTCAAAGCAAATCAAATCTAGATATCAAAAACATCCAAAACCCTAAAAATCCAAATTAGTTCTTCATCAAGGAGTTTTTTAATCAAGAGAATGAACCAGATCTACTCCTATATATCATAGTAAGCTATTCTAGCTATGAATTCAAGATAAAACTATCTTGATCACAAAAGCCCAAATTTGAGTGAAGAATAAGTTAAACCAGGTTTGATCTTTAATCTTGCTATGGATGTGATCTAGATGGGCAACGATTGATCAATTAGGATCTTCTAGTAGCTCTTACTCATCATATATCACAACAAGATCAAGAGAAAATAATGAAACACCAAAAATCAAGTCAAATCAAGATTTCAACACATTTGGACAAATTTTGATATCTATTGATATTTGGAAATGAATATTTACAAGCACTCTATAGCTAACCACAAAGCTTAAGAATAATAAAAAGCTCAAGACAAAGAGTCATAACTTATCTCTCAAATATTCTCTACAAGAACCTTAACTCTCCTCCACTTGCTTCCTATAGAGCCAACCCTAACTATCTTGACTCACCTCCTTATATAGTAGAGGCTTACAAGAAACCCTAATCAACCCTCTAGTTGGGTTTTATCCACTTACATGGGTTAATCCGTTAACCCAATGCTATACAAGGTTTTACACTCATACATGCATGCTTCTCAAAGCGCACACACCCATTAACTCGATAGTGAATCAACACTTAATCTACTTAACTTTTTCAGTATATCCTTGACCTAAGCCATCTCTATTGTGCCTCCCCACGCTGTGGTTTGATAAAGTCTCAACTTTTTAGTTTGGGGGCAAGAAGATAGTTTTGCCCCCCAAACCACTTTTCACAAAACTTCATACTTCCGTCACCTTAAAGCAACCTCATACTTCATCTTTAACTCCATATGGCTCCAATGGCTTTCTGCTAAGCCTCACACCCACCCGGATCCCACTGAACCATCCTCTTATGTAAACGGGCCCAAATCATTTGGCACATCGCACACCTCTTTGTGCACCAAGACAGCACCAGGCCCCACTGACCCTTCTGAGCCTCAGCTTCTCTCTAAGCTTAGTCCCGATCCACCTCAGCTCCCACTCTGGTTCTTTGTCTTTTCAGCTTGTAGCCACTTTGCTAGCCTTAATCATCTTCCAACAGCACATTGATCACTCTAGACCTTAGCTTCCCTAACTTAGTCCCGATTCCTTCTGTTTCACCATGACTTAGCTTTGGAGTCATACAACAATAACAAGCAAATTGTTATGTAGCACAATACAACACAAAATCACCAATTGATATAATTGATGAGCCAGGAATTATTACCTTCACCTCAAAGCAGCTCTGCATGTTTTGACACACAACTTGTAGTGTCCAAGGACTAGCCATCACATCTTCACGCATTTGGCTTCCCCCAAACTATCTCTACGTGTATCAATCTTATCACTCGGCGCACTATATGCACTAATTCGTCTCTTTCATGATCCTTGTCTTCTTTGTGATTTCCATTTGAGCCACATAGCCTCACCTAGACTTACATAGTCACTTGGACTTCAGCTCCCTGCATACTCCCGGTCCATTGTTGTTGACCACTAACGTTCTCTAAACCACTTGCACACCCAAAGACTAAGCAACAATGTCAAGCACAAACTCCATACTTGACTCACGTTAGCCAAAACAATGCATCATACAATACACCACAACAAAACACCGGCACCTATGCTATGCATGCACTCAAATCACTCTCCTGAACCCTATCTACCCAGTCGGACCACTAACCAGTGGCTGGTTTGATCACACTAGTCAACTCTTGTCAAAGCCTAGTAAAAGAGGAGCCAATCTGACCATGGCAACTATGCTAGTCAGACCGATTGACACACCTTCAATCGGACCAACATCATACAGCCGATTGCACTACTCTCAAACCCTTCGCGCAATAACACGAGTACCTCGTTGGAATAAACATACCATTAACTACGAACCGATACAATCGCTCTTTGGTCAGACTGCCGCCTATGGCCGGTCTGACCACTTACCAGTCTAACCCCAATCATGTTCGATTAGACCACTTAGCATCCAATAGCAAAAAATCAGATATTGCAACAGACATAAAATCAAACTTAATTAAACTTCAACAATAAAGCACAATAAAGTCAAATACTCACTACACAACATGGTGTAACTTGCAAAAAGTTGAAACTCTAGAAATTGGCCTTGTTCTTTTGGGATGTGTCTAATTGTTTTTGTCTACGCTTTTTAAGACGGCGACAGACGACAAAGATGTAGACGGTGCATATGATTTTAGGCTCAAGAAGTCATTCTATTTATTTTAGCTTTTCGTAGAAGTTGAAACTACAAGCAAAAAAAGATAAAAAGAATAGGCCATTGAAACGGGCGACAGCCTCATCAACGCATGCAGAGACACATCTATTCTTAGCCAAGAACAACCACCATACAGGACGCCACATCTCTCTCTCCACCACCCTCACGATTACCAACACAAGCATGCGCTCCTTAATCTCTCTCCCCTTCTCTCTCTTCCCTACAATCTCCTACTTTCCCTCTCGAGAAAGCTGCGTACCAGCCGCTAACCGTGCCCAGAACTGGGCTGAAGCTTTGTGGCTGCAGCACCACCATTTCACCCGCCGTCGTCAAGCGCCGGCGCCGGTGGATTGGCTCCCCGGCACCGCCCTGGACATGGCCGGAGCGCCATCCTCCCTTGCGCGCCTCTTGTTGCTGCTAGCCACTGGGTGCTGCCTCCTGCTCCTCACCGCTGACGCCGCGCGCCTGCCCACCTCTCTAGCGCCCGACGCTGGCGCGCTCCTCCAGCTCAAGTCCACCATCAAGAACGACAAGGATGCACTACGCAGCTGGTCGCCCGGCACGAGCCCCTGCAATGGCGACGCCTCCAACTGGGTCGGCGTCATATGCCACAATGACAACGTGCTTGGCCTGCAGTTGGAGAAGATGGGCCTATCAGGCACACTTGACCTGCGCCCTCTCAGGAGCCTCCGTGGCCTCCGCACGCTGAGTTTCATGTACAATGAGTTCACTGGCATAATGCCCGATGTGAGGGAGCTCAACGGGCTCCGGGCCATCTTCTTGTCCGGCAACAAGTTCTCCGGTGAGATCCCCGCCGACGCATTCGCCGGGATGGGCTCGCTCAAGAAGGTGTTCCTGTCAAGGAACAACTTCTCCGGTCCCATCCCAGCCTCGCTCGCCGACGTGCCGAGGCTCCTCGATCTGCGTCTCAATGATAACAAGTTTCAGGGCAAAATCCCTGATCTTCAGCAGAAGGATTTGAAGGTCGTTAATGTCGCAAACAATGAGCTAGAAGGGCAGATCCCGGCAAACCTCAAATCCATCAAACCTGACATGTTTTCCGGTAAAGCAAATTACATATGTACAATATGTAGTTGGTAAAACGTCCATGTATGTATGATCTTCTTCTTCGATGTAGGCAATAAGAGGCTTTGCGGTGCACCACTTGATGCCAAATGCGAGTCAACACCACCGTTGATGCCCGGTAAAATCGAAACCTCGCCTTCGCCACCAGTACCCTCGACAGTGACAACGACCGGTCCGTCCGCTGACGAGGCCAAGCAAGACACTCAGAAGCCCACCGAAGGCAAAACGTCCTCTGGCGTCCTCGTCGCGTTCCTTGGTACGCTGGCCATCATCGGCTTCGCGTTCGTGGCGCTACAGAGGCAGCGGGAGTACAACACCAAGAACTTTGGCCCCACCATGTCGACGAAGCCCTCGATGCGGAAGATGGATCCACCATTGGCAAAGGACGATCGCATGGATCCGCACGCTACACCACGGGGTGTCGCCACGGCCACCGCCGGCGACGACCGCAGGGGGAACATGACGCGGAAGGCGGCAGAGCAGGGACGGCTGACGTTCGTGCGCGACGATCGGGGCAGGTTCTTTGAGTTACAGGATCTGCTCAAGGCGACGGCAGAGGTGCTCGGCAACGCCAACCTCGGCGTGTGCTACCGTGCTACCCTCACCAGCGGCCACTCCGTCGTCGTCAAGCGGTTCAAGGAGATGAACCGGGTCGGCAGGGAGGACTTCGAGGAGCACATGCGGCGGCTCGGCAGGCTGACCCACCCCAACCTCCTCCCGCTCGTCTCCTACTACTACCGAAAGGAGGAGAAGCTCCTCATCCACGACTACGTCCCCAACAAGAGCCTCGCTCACCTCCTCCATGGTATATACACGCCTACAAATTGCTCATGGATTTATGCTTCTTGTGTCGCATCGCAAAAACTGTATTCTTTTTGTGTTTTCAGGAGATGGGCGTGGAGTCAAGAAGGCGTTGGTGCACTGGACGGCGCGGCTGAAGATTGTGAAGGGGGTGGCTAGGTCACTGGACTACCTGTACGAGGAGCTGTCGATGCTGACGGTGCCGCACGGGCACCTCAAGTCGTCCAACATCCTGCTCGACGACCGGTTCGAGCCGCTGCTGACTGACTACGCGCTGGTGCCGGTGATGAACCAGTCGCACGCCGCGCAGCTCATGGTGGCCTTCAAGTCCCCCGAGCGGAAGCAGTTCGGTCGGTCGTCCAAGAAGAGCGACGTCTGGTGCCTCGGTCTCCTCATCCTCGAGATCCTCACGGGGAGGCAGCCGTCCTACGAGGTGAAGCCACCGGCGCCGACGCCGGGGGCTGACCAGAACCAGCAGCAGCCAGTGGCAGCGGGGGCGGGCAACGACCTCGTCGGTGCCGTGAGCTCGACGCCGGAGGAGGAATGGCTGGAGACCGTGGTGGACGCGGACCTCAGGGACGAGGACGACGAGAACAAGGAAGAGATGGTAAAGCTGATCAAGATCGGCATGGCGTGCTGCGAGGGCAATGTGGAGAGCAGGTGGGAGCTCAAGAACGCAGTGCAGAGGATCGAGGAGCTCAAGGGGAAGGAGCACGCGAACGACGAGCACTCGTTCTACTCGTCGCTGAGCGACGGGGCCGCGCGCGACGAGGACTTCACCAACGTCGCCATCAACTAAAACCATCCATGAATTGGGAATTGGGATTTTATGCGTGCGTTAACTAAGCTCGCTTCATGTAATATATACACCCGCAGTTCATGTCGTCATCTCAATGGCCACATGCATGCTTTATTTAGGCGCTCTTTCTCTCTCTCTGTATATATATATACCAGCAACTAAGCTCAGTGCCATGCGACGCTAGCTACTATATGGATCGAAGTAAAAGAGATGAAAATTCGTAGCAAAAGAAAACGGAGGTGCTTTCTCGCAAAAAAACCAAGGGCTTTGCCGCAATAAAATGAGAACGGAGGGGTTTTTTCGTAAAAAACCGATGACCTCTTCGAAAGAAACAAGGGCCTGTACGTAATTACGTAAAACCACGGGGCGTTATCCAGCAAAAGGAGAGTATAGGGGGTTTTCGTAAAAACCAGAGACCTTTTTGTAAGAACTAAGGATCTGTACATAATTAAAAAAAATTGATGGATATTTTTGGGAGAGACGACACGTGGATACGTTGGGGGGCCGTGAACCCCCAACTTTGTATAGGTGATGATACATGCCAACACTAAACATGGAACTAATACTGATCGGTACTGTATCTTTGATGTCAGTGGTAGAATTTGGTTAAGTTTTCTTTCAGTTCTCAATCTTTTTCTCCTCCTTAAAACAATGGCGCGTAGATCTCGTACCGGTCGAAAAAAAAGACTCTAATTAATCTTTAACTAACTTTCTGGACGGTGAAGAAGTCTCGACTGGGGGTTCAGAAATCTGCGGGGGATCGCATGGGCAAACATTTTTCACTGTGCAGGGAAGAGTCAAAATCCCAAAAGCAGATCACGGTGTCACCAACCATCGGGCCCAGATGGCATGCATCGTGCGTGCCGTGCGCTATCGTTAGGACACGCGGCAGACATCCGCGACGCTGACGACTTACCTCACCCAAGTACGATACACGCGTGCAGCACTGGAAGAGGTCGTGGTGAATACACGGATCACACGTTCGTTCTTCGCTTTTCCTCGTCAGCACGTTGCTGCGGTCGGCATCGTTATCGTGATCGCCGAGGCACTGATCACCACCAACCGACCGAAGGATCCGACATGAATCCACCAAAACGTAACTTTTGCGTCGAGTCAAACTAATCGTTTAGTTCGTTTATGATATCCCATACATCTATATCCCCCGCTCACTTTGGCTTCTCCCACCGCGTGATCGACGATTATTTTACTGTAACAGATACTGTAGCTACAGTATCTGCTACAGGAAAAAAAATTTATTTTTTTAAAAAAAATTTACTTATACTTTTTTTGGTTTTTTTTTTCATTTTTCTATATTTAATTATACTTAATAAACCAACTCAGCTACAGTATTTTTTCAGTCAGTTACAATATTTTTTTAACAAAAAAATCAAAAGCCATCGCTATTCCGATCACCTTCTAATTCAGAGGGTAAATTAAAAGAGCATCACCACTCACCAGGTCACAAAACCTACGTAGGGATGCAAAGGTCAGCACGAGCGAGTAGACGCGCGATATGCGACGCGAAACAGCGGGGAACAAGGAATTTGTAGGGTATGGATGGACATTCAAGCCACTGGTTTTTTTCCCCTCAAGAAATATATAGAAATAGGATATAGATACTTGTCCTTGTAAATAAATATCCTGATGAGTCATGTACTAGGAGTTTTTTTTTTCTTGTCAGTTACGGATGAAGCGAGTGTACAGACCAGAGAGGCCTTCGTGTCAGGATATCACTGATCAAGGCGCGTAGGTCAGTCGTCAGCGTCTCTCAGGAGATCACTGCACGACACAAGATAAAATGACAAGATAACATTAATTGACCAATGTGCAAATTGGAGCACTACTCCATGTAAATATGTCCTGAAGTCTTGGTACAAGTGAAATCATCAGCACAAGCCACTAAAGTGGAGGCCGTTTAGTTGGTAGTTTATGGTTGAATTTATACTGTATCTAAAAATATCTTATTTGACATAATTAAATATAGAAAAATTAAAAAAACTAGTTAGCTCATAACAAACAATGCAAATGAATATGGAAAAAAGGCAAAAAGCTAAAAAAATCAAAAAAAAGATAAAATTTAGGAATAGAGAAAAATAAACTAAATACTCAAACTTAAATGAGCGGGACCTAGTTAGTTGCTAATAAAAAAGAAGCCTTGCACATCTGCACTAACAACAACCTTCCTTGCTAGAGGTGGAAAATGAATATAAATTATCTATATTATTTAGCTACCGTATTCGATAGAATATAAATATAATATATATTTTTTCTATCTGATTAACAAATTTTCTTTTATTTGTATTGTATAAAATATATAGATGCGAATATAGTATAGACTTTTACCATCGAAATATTATTTTATCTGGACTATTCAGATTCGATGAAGCAATATATATATATATATATATATATATATATATATATATATATATATATATATATATATATATATATAGAGTACAATACGACTAATTAGTTGGACATGTTTTCAAATTTAGCATGAACTCGTGTTTTTCAGGTGAAGTAAATGAATTAGAATGATTAAGTGTTACTGTACAAGAATAAAATATCATTGATATCTTTATAATACATAAGTTATGATGATATCTGGATCTGACCAAATTAAGTAGATATTTAATTCAAATTTGTATTTGTTACAATATTTAATTCGTATTCGAGAATATTCAAATTTGTATTTATATTTGTTTATAAAATATGAATACGAATATGATAAAAACACTGTTTGGTTCATATTCAATTCATTTCCACCCCTATTCCTTGCTCTTGCTTTCTGCCTTGCATCATCAACGTTCATCATGCCTGCATGCTCAGGTCATTCCCATCAATCATCTCCACTTTGCCATTGGCCTCACCATTGTTTCCTTTCTCGATGTACACCATGTCAATGTTGTACAGTATAGGGATCATGACCATGGAGCATATGCATGCCAAGACCGGCCCAGAGATCCAGAGCAGGAGCGGCACACCGGCGTAGAACAGCCGGTTCCCTACAAAGTTGAGCAGGAAGCCTCGCTCCAGGACCTCGACGATGTAGTCCTTGGTGACCGGCAGATGGTGGAGCGCGGCGGTGGTCGACGGGGACGCCGTGGGGAGGAATTGGGAGAGGGCGTTGATGAGGAAGGTGGCCTGGTTGAGGGAGCAGATGGCGACGGTGTGGCAGAGGAAGGAGAGGAGGAAGACGAGGAGGAGAGTGACGTACTTGAGCGCCATCATGTACTCGCCGTGCGCGCCGAAGACGGCGTCGCTGAGCGGCTTCTTGACAACGTAGGTGCTGCTCAGCACGGCGGCGACGCCGGTGCAGAAGAGGATGGACGTCGTCGCCACCAGCGTCGACCCCATGATCACGTTCCGCAGCGACTGCACCACCAACACCGCCTTCTTGTCGTTGTCCTTGGTCATGCTCAAGACCCAGAGCCGGCGTGTGGCGGCGTTGATGCCGACTGTGGAGCGGAGCGGGCGGAGGCGGACGGCACGCCACAACCAGAGGTGGTAGACCACGGGGGAGAGGAGGCCCACGGGGATCAGTACCAGGTCCAAGTAGCTGTTTCTCCACGCCATGATCGATGCCAATCTCTCTCTACTCGCTCTCTCCCTCTCTCTCTCTTTCTCTCACTTGACCCCTAAACCTCTGTCTCTCTCTGTCTCTCGAAATGGGAAGGTGTGGCACCGTGAGGCGTTCGCAACTGCGTGCAGGTGGAGATTTATATATAGGGAGCTGATCACACATTCACACTAGCTAGGAGACGAAGTGTGAAGCACATTGCACGTACGGTGATGGTGGAAACTTATTCAGAGGCCACCATGTGTTAGTGACCTTTTTTTGTTGGAGAGAGAAAAACCCAGACTACCCAGTGACCCTACACACCCAGCATGACGAAGCAGCCAGCTGCCTAGCCCACTACTGTTCATCTATCCTTTTACTTTTTAGGGGGAATTTTAAGTAGACTGCATTGACCTAGATTATGTTTTTGATGAATGTTAGTGCTCTTGTTCTAATATAAACGAGGCCCACTAATGGTATCCAGCTGCTAATAAATAAAGAATCATAAAGTATACTGAACACTAACAGATGATAAAGAATCACCAAAAGGATTCTGGTTTGACAAAAGTGAATCAAATGGGGGAACATGTATTCATACAAAAACACTTCAGATCAAACAAAATTGATTGGTACTTTGAAGAAAACTAAATCGATTAGAGCTCGACCTAGCGTATAACTTTGTATAAAGTGCATAGACCTATCGATCGAGCTCGGCGCCGCGTTAATTAGTTAAGGATGGTGTTGGTTAATTTTGAGCGAGCCCTGTGATCGCTAGCTGAATGAACAGGATTAGTTTATGTTAAAAATTCCAAAGCATGTAAGGTTTAGTAACCATTTAACTAAGATAAGATAGATGAGATTAATTTATAAGGTGCAGTCTATGCCACTACTTGAATTATGGATGTGGATGACATGAGAATACATTTGGCTAATCACACATGCGCGCATGCGTATTCATGTATTTTTGCGTGAAAATCGCGTGACTTGCGACTTGCGACTCCACCTTTATTTTTGCCATGACGTAGCGTGCCACTTAGCAGATTAAGTCTACTTTTATTTTTGCTGAACCGTGCATATCTCTCTGTTTGAATGAGATTCAAATGTTTGAATTAGGGTTTTATTGGGTTTGATGATAGGAATATATTGTAAGTTGATAACCTAAGCTAGATTTTTCTTTGTGGAACATTAATCCGATACTGAGGTTGGTCACATCAATACCAAATTACAGATGAATATTTTGTCTTTCTGAGCAGAGGCTCCACAAGTTTAGATTTTGCATAATTGCATCATAATGTCTCCTATCTATTTTGCATGCTATTGTTTTACCTCTCCTTGCTAATATGGATTCAATCTGTGTACCTTTCATTTGTATTGAGGGCTCTAATTGCGCCCTCACTTTTCCTGTGTACCATGCCTATGTGTGTTTTACACTTTATCTAGTAGCTGCTCCAGTGCTCCCTTCTCAACATATCAATTTTGATGTGAAGATATGTTACTGTTAGGTGATCATGGATGTCGTCTTCAATCATACAGCTGAGGGTAATGAGAATGGTCCAATATTATCATTTAGGGGGATAGATAATAGTACATACTATATGCTTGCACATAAGGTGAGAGATATTGCTCATTGTTTGATTGTTCTTTCAAAGATGCATAGAGTATGGTGTAATTCTATCATGGATTCAGCTCTGCAATATAATAATTTGAAGAGCATTTGTTCCTGCAGGGAGAGTTTTATAATCATTCTGGTTGTGGGAATACCTTCAATTGTAATCATCCTGTGGTCCTTGAATTTATTGTAGATTGCTTGAGGTACAAATATAAATATAACTTCTACGAATAGTTCTCGATTTGATCTCACTGCTTGTTGTTTTGACAAAAGCTTAAGCTGCGAGCTTGTAGGGATTACTCTTTTGGTCTTCATCACATTGTATTGTTTAAATATTGCAAATGTAGATGTTTTGGTGCATATAGATTTGGCCACTTGGAAATTCTTCTGTTCCAATAAAGCAGAGAAAATCTATTGTATCATCTCATCAATTTTTGGATGTTTATAAATAAATAAAGGGACAGCTACATTGGTTGGAATATGCTTGAATGTTCTGCGAAGCAATCTTTCATCAGATAATTGGTGCATAGCATATTGGTTTTTATTCTATATACTTGTTGAGACAAGCTCTTTATATAATACTAATTAAGTTTGATATTGCAGATACTGGTTGACAGAAATGCATGTTGATGGTTTTTGTTTTGATCTTGCATCCATAATGACCAGAGGTTCCAGGTAAAATTCTACTCATTTTTTCAATTTTTTGTGTCTTTCCTTTTCAGAAGGTTCTTAAATTTTCTGTTTCTTTTACAAGTCTTTGGGATCCAGTCAATCAATGTGTATGGAAGTCCAATGGAAGGTGACATGATTACAACAGGGACAACTCTTGTTACTCCACCACTCATTGACATGATCAGCAATGACCCAATTCTTGGAGGTGTCAAGGTACCTGTTTCACTTGACATTTGTTTCCTATCTACATTCAATTGTTTCACTAATGTTGATGATCCATTTCCCAGTAAGAAATTCATTCTCTATGCAAGTTTCTTGCATAAAACAGAATACCCACTAAATATGTGTAGTATATGTCAGTTCACATACTTAACATATTATTGTGTTCCTTGGGAGCTCCTCGTACTCCTTCCCCCATTGCAATTATAGCTCATCGCTGAAGCATGGGATGCAGGAGGCCTTTATCAAGTAGGTCAATTTCCTCACTGGAACATTTGGTCAGAGTGGAATGGGAAGGTAAAAACTGTATAACTTCAGCTATTTAAATGATCCGCTAAAGCAAGTAATTGTTCCTTGGCAAATACTAAATAGAAGTTATAATATATAATTAAGGCATATTTAGATAATATAATATGTTGTTGGCAAATACTAAATAGAAGTTATAATTTATAATTAAGGCATATTTTGGTAATATAATATGTTGTTGGGCTAAACTTCAAAGGCGCACGCAGAAACTATTCCTCATTGGACGAAAGAACACAGGAACTGAATGGTGAAGTGTGTGTTTCAAATAACAGCACTGCCGAAAACATTGGTATGTGCATTTTGTTTTTATCATGGCATGAACTTGGAGATCAGTAAGAAAAAAAAATAGGACACTAAGCTTGTATATGAGTCACATGTTGGTGGAGTTTTGAGAAAGAACTATGATCATGTGCATCCATCTTCTATTCAACCAACATCTGACACATTTCCCACTTGACCTCTGCATCTGCTGTTTCATCAAAGTACTGACGTGTGTGGTTGTTTCCTCAGTACCGGGACATTCTACGCCAATTCATTAAAGGCACGGATGGATTTGCTGGTGGTTTTGCCGAATGTCTTTGTGGAAGTCCACAGCTATACCAGGTATGTTGTGCCAATACCTGTAAATCGATCCAGTACAATGTGACCTGGATGAAATCTTTTGAAAATACCACATGGTGGTACAGCGAACCTGCAAGTGAATAACATGGGAGTTTTCTTTTCTTTTCTTTTCTTTTCTTTTCTTTTTGTGTGTGCGTGTGTCTGGTGGACCTTCGATAGGTTAGGTCAATCCACTGAAAAAGTCCAGCCGTATCAATTTTTTTGGGTGAGAAGAAGCCATGTTGGATTTCATGTGCGGGACTATGTGGAAGTCATTTGAAAGGACTGTCTTTTTTATTTAAACAAAATGAGATGGCCTCATACTCTGACATGTATAAGGGTACACATAAAAGCATCAGTGCAAACTAGCTACATGTATATTTTTAATAAAAATCAGTTTTTAACCTGTCATATAAGTCATTTTGTTACCACAATTTTCCTTTTGGTTTGCACAGAAATCAAATCGGTAACTTGGTATTCACCATTGTGATTTTTGGTTGATTAATCAGGCAGGAGGAAGGAAACCTTGGCACAGTATCAATTTTGTATGTGCACATGATGGATTTACACAGGCTGATTTGGTGACATATAATAACAAGTACAACTTGTCAAATCGTGAGGACAACAGAGATGGAGAAAATCACAATCTTAGCGGGAATTGTGGGGAGGTAGTTCTGAACTTTCATGTTTTTGTGTGTTTCTTTTTTGCCTCTAGTCAAATGGCTGACAAATGATTGTATGGTTTTCTCCATGGCTAAACTGTTAGTACAATAATGGTTTTCCCAAGCCAGATGTTGTATCTCCTAGAGAGAACCTACCTTGTATTTTGTACATGAGACTGCTGGAGTTATGGCTAAAGATTGGTACAGAATTGTCGCGGATACCAATGGGGAAAACCATGATTGCAATCACTAGAATTTGATGAACTTTCTTCTGTTTACCTTACTGCAGACCTGTGCCAAGACAATAGCATCTTCATTAAGTTCGCAACAAAATTTATATTGAAATTAGCTTCAGAATCTTGTGTAGAACACAGACTCACAACTTCTTGTGAGCAATGTAGGAAGGAGAATTCGCAAGCTTGTCAGTCAGAAGATTGAGGAAAAGGCAAATGCGCAATTTCTTCGTTTGTCTCATTGTGTCTCAAGTAAGACTTATTATCTGATCTGTTCAGTCTTTTTGAGATTGCTTGTTTTTCACCAGGGCATATGAGGTCAGTGAATGTGCATTGGCAATCAAAGTTCGCTGGAAAGTATCATGGTTTCGATTTTTTTTCCTAGTTCCCTATATGCCAATCTTTTTCATAGTCGAATTGAAGGGAATGCTGATCTCACAATGTTAAATTCTTAAATTCACCTTCTGTAGCATTTCACACCTAATTTTTTCCCATTCGTTCAATTCTTTAGGGAGTTCCAATGTTCTACATGGGCGATGAATATGGCCATACAAAAGGAGGCAACAAAAATACATACTGCCATGACTATTATGTCAGTCCAGTGTGGTCATATATTTTTCTAATCAACTATCTTTAAATCCTTCCATTCATCCATCTTGGTTCTTGTGTAGGTCAATTATTTCCGCTGGGACAAAAAAACAACACTCCTCCGACTTGTACCGATTCCGCTGCCTTATGACCAAATTCCGCAAGTAACTACTCTTTCTGTTGAATAATTTCTGTGTGGAACCACTGGAGGTCCCTCCAAATGCTAAACGAGTGAGGTCATTTCCAGTCTACATCAAGCTAATGTTGTCTATTTGTGTTCTTTTGGTCTAGGATGAAACACAAGGCGAGATCTATGTGGCCTTCAACGCCAGCCACATGCCAGTGGTTGTCGGACTCCCGGAGCGCCCAGGGTACCGATGGGATCCAGTGGTGGACACAGGCAAGCAGCGCCGTATGACTTCCTCACCGATGAACTACCTGACCGCGCTCTCATTGTCCACCAAATCTCCCATTTCCTCGACTCCAACTCTACCCCATGTTCAGCTACTCTTCCATCATCCTTGTATTGCGCCCTGATGTTTGAAAGAACAAAGTGCAGCAAAGAATGTAGGGTCTGTTCATGTCGGCTTTTGTTAATAGCTTTTGGCTTTAGTTTATAAATAGTAACAACTTATAGAGAGAGAAATTCACGTGTAATTTTAGTTAATATAAATGAAGTTGATGTAGTGTGCTCTACAATCGACTAGTAGACCTCACCTTAAAAAGACACCCATTTAAAAGTATCAGATCCACATTGCAGTCACCAGGATGGCAAAGGAAACAGCAAGAGGATCAGATCTCATCCGAGTATCCATCCAACCCCACCTGCTGTGCCTCTGTTCACGAGTCATTGCGCTCTGGAAAAGTGATGCATTTGTAGACCCTGCATCTCGGGCACAGGATGTACCCAGCCTGCAACGGGAAGACCGGTATCGGCGTCGGAATTCAGAAAGCAATGCGGAGTAAGGTATCTGGAGAGAAATAACTCACGGCCTTGCAGGTCGGGCAGCGGCGGTAGATCCGGCTGCTCTCGGACTGGACGTTGTTCTTCTTCCCTTTGCAGAAGTCGCAGAGCAGCCACCCCGTGCCGCTGCACCCTTCGCACGCTACACCTTCTTCCTTAGGACAAAAATAATCGCAAATGGCAGGCGAACATTCTCAGCTTGGACTAGGAGCCTTGGAGGATGGGATTAAAACTTGGCGTCGTGCTGAGAACTCTACATTCGCACGAACGCAAGTGCGAGAGTCTGAAAGATGCTAACCTCCATCTCGGCCTCAACCTCCGGCCGAGCCGTCTGTTCCGCCTCCGCGGCCGCGCGGACGGACACGCAGCCGATCGGGCCCTTCCTCCTCGTCCACCGCGACGGCGACACGGCCGGCGCCGACGCCCGGCACGGCGGTGGTGGGCGGCGGGAGCACTGCCCTATCCAACGGCCCAGGCTCGCCGCTCTGCTCCATTGAGCCGCCATCCGTCTGCCTTCTTCAGCTTCGACTCCCCACCGTTCCCTCCTCGTGTGGATAAAATTGCGTGGGAAATCAAAGGTGCCGTACTCTGACACCCCGGCCCCACGCGAATCAACCTCGGATCACCACCACAAGTCAAACAGGATCAATCAGCCTGACACTGAGGCCCACACAGAGTCCAACTCAAGTAGTCCTAAGAGTCATTTGAATTTTGAAGTCAACGCGTCCGGCTAAAGCTTTCACCAGATCTCGCCGCCGCGTCCTCGCTTCCATGCCGTCGTCGCGCCGCCGCCACCACCTTGTCCTCCTCCTCGCCGTCGTAGCACTCGGCGCCGTCGCAGGCGAGGAAGCTACCTGCGACGCCGCGGCGCTCCGGCCGGACCGGCTCACGGTGCTACTGAGCGGCTACTCGGAGCGGCGGGTCCCTCTCCTCTGCGCCATCGCGGGCGCGTGCGCAGCCCACCCGCTCGTCCTCGTCGTGATCGTGCTCTGGTGCAACCCATCCACCCCGGACCGCCTCCTCCCGCGCTTCCCGCCGCCCATCACCCTCCACCGCACCGCCTCCACCTCCCTCAACTCCCGCATCCCACCATCCGCACCGCCTCAGTCGCCGTCGCCGACGACGACGTCCTCCCGACGCCGCCGCGATCTCCTTCGCTTTCGCCACCTGGCAGCAGGCCCGCCCCGGCTCCCTCATCGGCTTCTTCCCGAGATCCCACCACCTCGACCTGACCCGCGGGAGGTGGGCGTACACCGCGGCGCAGCCGGGGCGCTACTCCATGGTGCTCACCAAATTCATGGTCCTCGGCGTGGACCTCCTGCGAAGGTACTCGTGCTCTCTGGAGCTCGCCACAGCGCGCGCCGTGGTGGACCGGAAGCGCAATTGCGAGGACATCCTCATGAACTTCGTCGCCGCCGAGGAGGCCGGCGAGGGGCCGGTGCTGGTGGAGGCCGGTAGGGTCAGAGACTGGGGCGACCCAAGGAACGACGCCAACGCCGGCACCGGTGAGGAGGCTGACGCGATGAAGACCGTGGGCCTGAGCTCGAGAGGGGGGACGGGGCACTGGGAGAAGAGAGGGGAGTGCATCTCGGAGTTCCACCGGCTGGTGGGAAGGATGCCGCAGCGTTACAGCTACGGCAAGGTGGTGGAGGCGGCCAGCGGCGAGCAGGGGCTGTGCGGCAAAGGCGGCCTGCTCGTCCCGCGCAAAATCTGACAATTCTAGTGTGCTGTAGAACAAACACCGTAACAACTTTCAGACAATGCTAGGCTCGACATAAGCGATTTCGAAGCTCCGTAATCCGGATTAAGAACAGTACCAATCTTGCCTGCTATTGTCAACTGGAACGACACACATCAAAGATGTTTGATTCAGATTCTGGTAGATACGGATCATTCTATTGTCTTCTCATGCATCAAGGATTTAGGGGCGGTTACTGTGGCCCGTTGTGCCTGCAACTGCAAGGAGGGAGAATCAGGCGCCCATAGGTTAAGAATGGCCTTCCGATCACCATCCAACGGCTGCTATCTACACTGGCCTCCCCGCCCTCGATACAAATTTTCTCCCACCTCTCCCTAGATTGTAGGAAGTGGGCGTTAGTGGGCAGGACTCAAAAGAGTCTTCGTGCCATAAGCATTCCTCTCTTCTTCTGAACGCGGCAATAAGAAGTAGGAGGAGCGTCAAGCCGCGGGTTTGTCCAATTGGCATGGTTGCGGTGGCCGCCGGTGGCAAGGAAGAGGAATGCAGCCGCGCGGTGGTGGTGACCGGACGGTGAGGAAGGGGCCGTGGACGGCGGAGGAGGACGAGGTGCTGCTGCACCACGTCAGGGAGCACGGGCCCCGGGAGTGGAGCTCCATTCGATCCAAAGGCCTCCTCCCGCGCACCGGCAAGTCGTGCCGCCTCCGATGGGTCAACAAGCTCCGCCCAAACCTCAAGACGTAATGTGCTACTCGGTTCTTTGATCGTTTGCTGTTTTTTGTATGAGAAAGTCGCACTTCGGTCTTGGTTCTTTCAACTCTTTCATCTGTTGGTTCGCATTGCAAGAAGCAGTTGTTCGGGGGGGTTGGCTCCGGGTTTTTCTGGATATTTTCTTTCACCACTTGGAGTTTCACCATCTATGCATTTTTTTGCCAAAAGAGAGATAGGAATGGGCATTCACGCTTGAACTGTCTCTATCAAAACAGCCCATTTGTTATGTTAAATTTCTCCTTTACCAATCACCAGGAACTACATGCACATTAAAAAAATTATAGTTGGAAGCAATGTGATGCGTAGTTAATTCTCTGTGTGAACTGAAGTCTGAAGCAATAGTTTTCCCTTTAGAGACACAATACTGTCATGATCAATATGCTAGGAGTGTGCCAACTGCCAATTGCTAACAGGTCCTATCGTCTGCGCCAGCACTTTGTTCTAGATGTTGCATGCTACTTGATGCTGAAATGCTGTGTTATTCTGAATCTGCACTGATACACAAATGTATGTGTCAGTATGCTCAATTTAAGCGTCATTGCCAGTTTGTTTAGTCACATGATGATGTGTACTTTTGGTATGAACAAACTACTTGATCCATACAGGCACTATGGCAGGCTCTACATGCCATTCTCTGCAAATTGCAGAAACACTGAAGAAATGCTGTTTTTGTTGTGAAGGGGGTGCAAGTTTTCTCCAGAGGAAGAGCGTGTGGTGATCGACCTGCAGGCGCAGTTTGGGAACAAATGGGCCAAGATCGCGACATATCTGCCCGGCAGGACGGACAACGATGTCAAGAACTTCTGGAGCACGCGGCAGAAGAGGCTGGCGAGGATCTTGCGGGCGCCCCTGCCCCGCAGGAGGTCCGGCAAGCACAACAATTGCAGCGCTTCTTCTGCGCCCTCGCATGAGCTGCCCACTTCCGAGGTAACCGTTGCCTGCTTTTTCTGAAAATTTCTTCTTCTGAACTGGACAGTCAGCTTCTATCTGAATCTGATTCTTCTAGACTGCATTTCTGAAATAATCAAACAACACTTGCTTCTTCTGAACTGGCCAAGAAAGCTACTTTTGTGGACGACTTTTCCGGTGATTTCACTTTTTGTGGACAACTTTTTTTAGTAATTTCAGATCTAGCATCATTCGTATCTTGAAGAAATTTAGGTGCATTTTGTGATTCTCAAGGCTCGATCATTGCCATATTTGAGGACTGAAGCGTGTAGCACATTTCACTCCCTCTGTCAGAATCCATGCACGGGCATGATGCCCTTCCAAGAGACGATGCACCACATTGGCCAAAGCAGCCAAGAGCCATGCACGGAGAACCAGTGCTCGGATGCACCGTTTCCTGGACTATTTGATCCGGAATCCATGCTGCCGTCTTCCATCGAGTTCGCCATGGACGACGCCGCAGAATGCAGCTCATACAACGCCGTTCCGGCGGCTCATCTGTCCTTCGGCGACGCCGGCAACCCGGCTCCGATGGTCGATCCTGCGGTGTTTGTCAATGCGGCATCTGCGGACAGCAACGTCGCCTACCTGGAGCCTATTCCAGAGGTGCAGTCAGCACAGTTCTTCGGGCTAGAAGAAGACGATTACGGCCACGTCGGGCCTGTGCGTCAGGACATGTCTGATGTGATGTTTGATGACCTACCGCCGGACATGTTCGACTTCTTCGAGCTGCCGCCATCGCCGCCTCCTTCGCCGTCCACTCATCTGTAGACTGACCAATGCTGGACGCATGGAACATGAGGTGCATCCTAAGCCATTAGCAGTGCTTTCCGGAACGCTAACATGTTGTATAATTGTTAGTTCTCATCTAGCTGGGTATGAAATGTGATACCAGACTATAATGTTTACCTGTTCGATCGAATTCATCCATGTGCCTGCGAAACAACCCGCATCTCTTAATTAGCGCTAATAACCAGATCAAACTACTCATCGCATTAGTTAAGCTATAATCAAAATTCCTTATTCAAATCAAATAACAATATGACAATCCATTTTACATCAATTGATCAATTACAATTCAATTATATCAATTTACATTTCTCGATCTCAACCACAACAATCTTCGCCTGAATATAAATAAATATATCATAATTATATTTACATCAATATTTGCTAAGCCGTAGTTCCAATCCGCTCTTCTATAGAAAAAACACATGCATATTAAAAAGAGAAGAAAAGAAAAGAAAGAACAAAGAATTATCATTAGAACATGCTAGTCCATATCATCACATAGCATTCCCTCATCGAAATACAAGAACCGTCCAGAGCCGGTCGACACCTCTCGCTAATCGGGTATCATCATCCGGCGAAATTAACAAACCTAAAATCCATTCCAATCCTTCACAGAAAATCCCACATAGTAAATCACCGAAGCACACAATAAATTACCCATAGCTATGTATTTCCACTCGCTCGAGCAACACAGTGCATGTGCAAAGAGATAAGATCAGCTAGAGACTGAGAGAGAGAGAGCCCAGCCACAGCCAACTCGAGCAAGCCATCCCATTCCCAAATCCACCATCACCCCCATCTCCACCCACATTATCCCAAATCAATCGCGTTGAAGCCGAAGGCCAAGAGCAAGGACCTTTGAACCTTGTCGTGGACAGATCGGCGAAGGAGCAGGGGAACCAAGCCGGGACCAAGAGTAGCAAAGAAGAAGGCAAACCATATCCCAAGAGAGTATGTGAAGGAACCGCACCCATCGGCACCAACGTCATCATCCTCACAAGATCGTCCAACATGTGACCAAAATTGGTAAGGTGCCCCACATGCTTTCCCCAATTCCCATCACTTTCACCACCATCCACATCATCATCCCCTAAGAACAACAGGTAGTCATTCATCCCTAGGACCGAGGTGGCTAGAGCTGCGACATGCATGAGATGCAGCATCGCTGGCTTATGGTAGTGAGGCCACGCCATGGCTAGCTAACCGTGTGTACTCTGTGGCTCTCCACCGTGAACCCCGGTGCATGGGAGGCATCGAGCCCATCACAGTGTGTCATGGCAAAGCACTGCATCACCATCATTATCACCCCAAATCCCTCTCAAAAAGACAAAAAAAATCAAAATCAATTCATCATAACAAAACACAAAAGGGGAAAGGGGGATTATACGGGGTCGTCCGATCTTCTCGACGTAGAATAGATACTCACAGAAGTCTTGATAGATCATAATAATCCTCCAATGCCAGTGCAAGGGACGAACACTCTTTAATCCACCAAAACACGCTCGCGTTGATTTCGCTGACTACTAAGCGAAGATTTATTGTGCACCTAATTTCCAATGGAAAGGCTGAACGATCTTGATTGAAAAACACGCCTAATTCTCCTTAGAACTTTGGCAATCACAAAGAACTCGAACAAGAACTTTTAGTGGATTAATTTCTTTGAAAGGTGGTCTGCCCAACAATGGAAGAGTACAAGGATTTTTATAGTGCCTTATAACAAGTAAGAAAAGTCTTGACTGAACTACTCTCTTATTCGGTCAAGATTTCCTAGTCTAGTTCCTAAAATTTAGCTATTTGGTTTCTTTTAATTTCGGGCTAAACCCCTATCTAAATATAAGACCGAAAATTTAGATGGGTTCGGACATGATTTGGCACGCAGGCCACATCTTTCTTATGCCATGGAATGTGTGGTCATGTGGCTGCTTGGTTTTGAACTTCCCTGGCTGCATGGCAATCTCGTGAACTCCTTCCTTTAGGTTTTCCGCCCAACCTTTGCTTCCCAAGTCTTCACATGAATCATACCTACGAATACATAAAATACTAGCATAATATAGTATCCCAAACTCATTATCAACTAAAGAAATCTTCTTAAGAAACAAAAATACATGTTTGTTTAAAAGCTTAGCTCTTACCCTTGTCATTGGGTCCTTAGATTCTTGCACATTCTTATGCATGCTTGGGGTGGAAAATGTGCATGTAATGGAGATGTCCTCATCAGGGGAGGAATCCATCTGAGACATAGAGGCGTCGCTACCATCATCCACGGCAGATCTAGCCAAGGGGTAACCGGGGGAGGTCGAGTAGACGACCAGGGAGAGGGCAGCTCGTCGGGGAGGAGCCAAGCGAGCGACCCAGGCGAGGCCGAGACAAAGAGCCTAGGGAGATCAAGAGAGGGAGTGAGTGAGAGAGTAGGGAGCAAGAGAGGGTAGCGGCACAAGAGGGAGAAGAGAGAAACGAGAGCGTCGATGGAAAAGGGAACTGAGGGGAGAGGGAGCGATGGGCCTAGAGTTTTATGGGCTGAGGGCGGGAAACAGCTAGGGAGTTTGGGCCAGGTGTTATGCTGGCTAGTGAGTGAAGCGATTGTTAAATCTTTTATGAGAGTTGAGTAGCAGTACAGCAGTTTAATTATTTGGTGCAAATTAAAACTTGATAAACTATGAAGTGCTTACTCGCAATATTAAATACACTAGAAATTTCAATTGATCTTAAAAATTAAATAATGAACTAGAACGATAGATTTTATTGACCTTAGGCTTGCCACTGGGTCACCTCGACGTAGTGTATTTTGAATTCCTGTAAATTAAATTGTAGCATGCATACTGATTGTAGAAAATGAATAGAGACCGGAAAGGGACCACGATAGAACACAGTTGAAATAGGCTACAATGGGAATCCAGGCAAGCTCACCTTCGATCACTCTAAACAGTTTATGTTACATAAGAAAAATGACTTTTACATTATATATTATTACCTAGTGCATTAAAATGAGTTTTTCAATGAAATGGTGGTTCAAGGAGAACAGAAAAGGACTTAGAGAAGAACAGATCCAACTGAAGGAGCAGTTGGATTGTAAATTATATATAATAGGTTGGTGAAGGGCACCCTGATCAGGTAGAGAATGGGTAGGTTTAAGACTCTCTACATATGGTTATAATATAAGAACTAAATAATTCTCACTCATGTATGGAGATGTATTTTAGTATCAATAATTGTCTCATTTCGACAAGCAGAAAATTTTACCCTATAATATTATTATATTCTCTACAAGGGTATGCAATATAACTAGATGGTTTGAAGGATACCAGAACTAGCGCAAACCCAAAAGTGGTGAATCCAAATAGGCAGAACCAGTATAGAGTCTAGAAGTGGTGAGCCTAGTGCCTATATTTAGCATCGTGATGTGTCAGGTGAGGATTAGGCTGCCTGACCAGTGACTATTTATTGTCGGGTGAAAATATAATAATGAACTAGAGAAAAACATCTTGTACTCTAACTCGGCACCACATATAAGGAAATATAGATGATCCAGTTGCAAAGAGTTTAGTGTAGCTATAGGTAAAATGATACAAGCCTATGTAGTGCTGACAAACCATGAATTCATGTCTCTCTTGTGGACTAGAGACTATGGGGACCTACTAGTGTTCTTTATCCTCACTAGAGTGATTAGTAGTATTTAGAATACTAAAATACATAAGTTCTTTTTTAACATAATAATCTATTTTGTTATTGAGGAAGGAGTGGGAAAGGAAATTTGAATATGAAGAGATTAGTCATACAATTGTATTTATTACTATTAATGCTTTCTTAGTACTTTTGTACTCATCTTTGCTATTAACTCTTCTTGTTTAGAGGTGATTGGTACAATGATTTACTTACTTATGATGGGTATGCAAAGGATAGCCATGCCGAGGGAAATGAGATTGGCCCGGAGTACGATGCGTACGAGGTGGATGACCTATATGAAGGTTGGAATGAGTAGGTGGTGGCCGGTAGGCATTTTTCGTGATCCTAGGTATACTAGTGTACCACTATTTATGAGCTTACGTACTTGTATAATTATTTGTTGGTACACTATTATTTCAAAGTGTTGTAATATTTAGATAGAATTGTGTTGCGATGACAATCTGTAGCCCTATGTGGTAATGAATTGTAATGATATTATAGTGTCTCTATCTATTGTTCTGCTGTAACACTCTAATGTAACTTATTATTCAATAAAATAAGAAAATATTCTATTTTAACATATAATAACCACATATCGATACCATTATCTAAGGTAGTGATGGCACAGATAACCACAGCCTGCGTATATATATAAACATTGTATTTTGAAGATATTCATACCTAGTCTACAATAGTGTTGAGGGAGGGTTCATGCATCACCTCAGGCCCACACCAACTTCGCCGTAATAGCACACATTGGGGATCTACCCCGGACGAAGTCCGCAATCTGACCCCGGCGAGGTCCACAAATCAACTCCGGACGAAGTCCGCAATCTGACTCTTGCGAAGTGCGTGGTTACTATCCGAATTATTGCCACTCACTCAGTGAACCGAGGGGCGCCAGCGCCCATTCCAAATTTCCAAACCACTGAGCGGCAGATCCAGATCCAGATCTAACGTAGCGGTCACTCAACTCACAGTCACAGACTCACTCCTCCATCAGTCCATCCCACTCCACTCCCAATCTGGCAATCTCCCACACCCCCCCCCCCGCCTCTCTCCCTCCGGTCTTCCGCCTCCGCTCCAGCAGCACGGCAGTCTTCTGCCTCCACTCCGCCCAGGCGTCGCAGGCAGCAGCAACGCGCTCTCTCCCTTTGTTTGGATGTTGCACGCTTGTTTGGGGCTACATGCTCTTCTCCATCTCACTTTACCATGGGGCGCCGCGCGAGGGGCCGAGGAGTTCCTGGAGCTCTGCCGCGCATACGAGACGCTGTCGGACCCGGCGGCGCGAGTGCGATACGACGCTTTCTTCATCTGTGCGCGGAGGCTTCTCTGTAGTGAAGTGAGGTGACTTCAAGACTGCCCTTCTCGTCGATTGCAACGCATCAATTTTTTTCCCCGATTCTTTTTAGGAATCGAGTTGTTTTGTGTGCTCCAAACAGCCTCTTAGTCTAATCTATCTACGCTGGTGACTTGTTTAATCATCATTGCGCCTGTTGAACACAGATAAAAAGTTGATTTGACACGTGGCACACGTATGTGCATCGACCTTGGAAAGAGACGGAACATGTGCTTGGCAGACGCTGTGTGCTCCTTTCCCCACCGTCGTGTCAAGTGACTCATTAGCCTCGTCCATTTGGCATTTAGAAGATTTGCAGTCGCAGACGAGCCCAGCATTTAACAGTCAAAATAGGGGCACGATTGTCAAGGCGAAATTTCACAAAATCACACTACGAAAAAGTAAGAATTGGCACACGTATGTGCATCGACCTTGGAAAGAGACGGAACATGTGCTTGGCAGACGCTGTGTGCTCCTTTCCCCACCGTCGTGTCAAGTGACTCATTAGCCTCGTCCATTTGGCATTTAGAAGATTTGCAGTCGCAGACGAGCCCAGCATTTAACAGTCAAAATAGGGGCACGATTGTCAAGGCGAAATTTCACAAAATCACACTACGAAAAAGTAAGAATTTACATGAAACCAGAATTTAAACAGTTGATTTGCCGAGGCCTCCTAAGGAGAAGAGGCACCCTCCAAAAATTAGCGTATGCTGCTAATTGTGATGTGCACACGGTATTCTTTAGTAAAAGGTGAAAGAATAGTTCGCTTTGTGCTCATCACGCAGCTATGTGTTTCAGTTACAACACCCCGGCTCCTTTTTATAACCGGCCATCCCATGTCCTGTTGCTTGCATGGGTGATATGGTACTATCCTCACCGAACACACCGCACCACCAACAACACAAGGCTTCGTTAGTTCGCTCGTCCACTCGGCCTACCCGGTCGGCCCATGTAAGTCTCGTGGGCCGCATCAATGCCTATCTTATTTTTAAAAACTCACTTGCATTCAATAATTTTTATATCATTGTGTTCCCACTAACTCTTTCTCTAAAAAGATTATTTTGGATAACAAATATTTTGTTCTTATCCCTTTTATAAAAGTAATATAATTTATTTCTTTAAGATACATCACAAAGAAGTATTTGGGCCTGTTCTTTCCTATTGCGCGATGGCTTTTGGTCATGGTGATGGCTTTTTGGTCATTTATGATGAGATTGCGAAAAGAGAGATACTCGCTTGCGATTTTTGATGATACAGATATTAGTTTTTTAACGTGTGCTACAATTAACTTGTAAACCCCATCTTAAAAAAATACTTCATTTAAAAGTTAGTTACTATAGCAAAAGCCAAAAGCGGCTTTTAGAAGCCGTAAAGAATAGGCCCTTTATCTGATTTGGGTATAAGTTTATCAAACGTCAAATGTTTTATATATGCCTCACATCCCTATATTTTGATAAAAGACAGCTTGAAATTTTTTCAGTACATATCTTGTATGATGTCTTCTCTACGGTTTTTGATGGAGCCTTATTTAATATGAACACAATTGTTTTTAGAGTATATCCTAAAAAGATAATGACAGATATTGATTCATTATAGATCAAACTATGTTTAGCAAGGTTCTTTTCCGTCGCAAAGATAATCCATTATATTGAGACGTTTTTGATAAAGTTAGCTATAAAATAATTCTACGTCGCTTCCTTTTCTTCTTCCTTCTCTTTCTTCCTGTACCGAAAATGGCTGTAATAGAAAGCTGCAATTGCAAATGAGCCAATCGGCAGGAAGATTTGTTGCGTCTCTCACTGAGATTTGATCGATCGAGTAGTTATCATGGCTGAATGGAATAGATATGCCTGCTTGTAGTGATGTCCCATCGCATAAACCGGGATGGATCGACGCAAAAGATATATACAATGGCGACAAGGTGCTCGCTTTGCCATCTCATCAGGTTGGGGAAATCCAGCAATGAGATCCAGCAATGGCAGCGTCAACAAACTCAAGATAGCCCCTTTTGACGTCGTACACATGACATTGTGCTCGCCTACCTGATCAAAGTGAAAACAATTTCATATATATATGTACATGTATGTATGTATATGTCAGATCTTCAAGAGGTTCCGCTCGTTTTGACGATGACTTCTGTTTTTATTTCACTATTCCTTAATTTTTGGGTTTTTTTTGCTTTTTGCTTTTTTTTGTATTCCTTTGTATTATCCGTGATAGGCTGATCTGTTTTTTCTATTTTTTTAAAAAAATTTAATTACGCTAAATAAGTCATATTAGTTACAGTAAAAAATAAACCAACTACAGTAAAAAAGTCATAAATCATCATCATTCTGAGCGCCCCCTTAAGATGCTAGATTGCTAGCTGTATGTAGTACATTACACAAGACGTTCTCATGTTCATTGCAAGATCATGAGTGCAGCAACGAACAAACTTTAGTACGCTATCATACGAGGAATCGTCTCCTCGTATGAAATGGGCAGACAGACGCAAGAAATTAAAGTTCTCTTGAGGTTTCAGGCTTCATCAGCTGATCATCGACCTCCATTGCAGCTAGCCGTCCAAACGACTTTAATCGGTAGGTGCCGATGAGACATTCATGAACAGCGATCACCGGGCCGGGCTGGGCCCTAGCGAGGCATGCATATATCGTCCCCATCGATCGGCAGGCAACCACCATGCATGCCCAAGGTCCCCGTGCATGCATGCGTGCTCCTCCATCAAGCAAGCCCTACCATCATCGCTTGAGCCGGCTGCAATGCGCTGCCATTGCATGCATCGAGACAGAAGCAAACTGATTCAGCATCCGCGTCTAGCTGGCTCCTCTTGGCGCCTTCCTGCGTTCTCTCTCTGTGCGTGTGGCGGCAGATAAAGGGCGTGTTTGATATGGCTATGACTTATAATTTTTTATTGAAAATTTTAAATTTTAGCTGTTTGCGACAAAGATTACGGACAGAGAGATAATCGTTTGTGATTTTGGATTATACAGATGTTGGACTTTTAACATTTACTATAATTAACTTGTAAACTCCGTCTTAAAAAAATACTCTGTTTAAAAGTTAGATACTGTAGTAAAATTTAAAAACTATTTTTAAAAGTCGAAAAGAACAGACTCAAAGGGTAATGCGATCCAATCCCTTCGGTTTTCGCCGAGGAGTTAGGCCGGCGATGGATAGCGTCGGACGTCCCATCGTGCAGGCTGCAGCCCCGGATCGATGGACGCTGCTCGTCTCTTCTGCTTCTGCCTCTGCTCGCGTCGGTTCAAAGATTGACATTTCCATCGATCAACCTCTCAGTCAAGACACCGAGCAGCATGTGTGTAATCAACTATAGCTGGACCGGCGACAATCACCGCAAGTTCATGTCCTCAGGGAAAACAATTTTGATGTATGAAAAATATCGAAACCTGTCGAGAAACTGAAATTTAAAAAATTCCGTTAAAATATTCTAAAAAATACAACTTAAAACTTAAAAATGCAAATATATTTAAAAATTATCAAATCCTAGTAAAATCTCGGCGAGAGTGGCATCTGCGTTGATGTCGGTGGCCGTATCTACACCATGGTCGCCTCCTTTGCCGGCGCCACCTTCCCCCCTTGTCGGCTCCATCTCTCCCACCTTCCCTTCCCATACCAGCGCCGTCTCCACCTTTTTTCCTGTGCTGGCCCTGCCTCCACTCCTTCTCCCATGCCGCCGCCCCCTGGCCCCTTCTCCCATGCCAGCGCTACCTCCCCCTTTCTCTTGTATGGACACCGTCTCCCCCGGCCTCTTCTCCTGGCATGATAGAGAATACCGAATGACGATGGGAGTCTTTGGTACATGAGAGAGGGAGATAGGGTGGTGGGTTAGGCAAAAAAAAATCCAAAACGGATTGCATATTTTTACTATATTGAACTTTTTTTTGGAGCAGATTGAGAAAACCGAATTTCGGTGAATTTCATAAAATTTGGCTTAAAATTGTTTTCTCTGCATGTACTTAGAGCTTAGTTAGATACAGTACAAACTAAAATAGATCTGATTAAAACCGTACCAGCTGTCTAGATGTTCATCCCTGCTATAGAACATGCATGTACTTACATGTACAGAGCAACTTGATAGTGACAAGGGAGACGCTTCCATGCTCTTCCAAAAAATGATATCCCTTTTATTAGTTGTTGTTAGGCATAACTCACTGTGGCAGGACCAATTCAGTGATTCACCAAGAGAAATTACGTACACGTTTTGTAAAGAAACATTTCGTACGCACAGTACCCCTCATTCTGAACTACACGTGAAGTCGACAACTACAGAAGAGAGATTCCGGACAGCTAACTGGCTTAAAAGCCTTGGATTCGGGCTTGGATTGTGGACTCTTGCTAAAAATATACTATAACGATCGTAAGTTTTATAGAGTCAAAAAATAAGAAAAATAATAATACAATGAGAAAAGGTACAAAAAAAACGTTGCTATATCTTTCTAGATAATGTAAATAAATAAGAAAAAACAAAAACAAGAAAAATCATAAACAAAAAAACTAAAATTAAAAAATTAACACATTCCAAATGACTTTGACTTCTAAAATCAGAAGCCAAAGCAGTTTAGAGCAGGATCATATACAGCACATCAAAAGCCGTGTATATATATAGACCGTAGGGAGAGATGTCCCATTCATGCTGACTCAAAAAGGTCGTTCCAACCAAGCCGTAAGTAACACAAAACCGATGCTATTATTATAGCCGACGATCGATTAAGCTAAGTGCGGGCACACTGTCGCATGTGCCCCTATTATCGATTCACCCATCTGGAACGCACGACTCTCTCGTAGGACACTCCACAGCTGGTAAGACCGCAAGTCTTCTTTTCTTAGGGGGGAAAAACACCAGTACTATTCGAACTAGTGCGTCCACAGAAAAGTCAAGCGATGCTGGCCCTTTCGTCACTCGCAAGATGCTCTTTAGCTGTGACACCTACAGATTAAAAGTTATTCCGGGCATGAGAATATATATATATATAACCACTGTTCAGATAGATAGATACACTGCATTTCTCACGTAAGATCGTGCGAGGCAAATAGCCATACTCGGCGTCCATTGTGAGCGCGACAGTCGAACTCAAATCAGACGGGATGCCTACTGTGATTTCTACCGTATCTCCTTCGATCTGGACACCTTCATCAATATACTTTGGTTTTTTTTTACAGGAGAGCGTCGAAACACTGCCCTGAAAACATCGTAATCGATCGGCAGGTATAGAGCTGGACCCCAAAAATATAAGATACATATCTAATGAGAATATAAGATGAATCTCTAATAAGGTGGAATCAAGCACACAACTGGAGAATATATACCTAGCTAGGTACAGAGAAACGTGAACGGAGATGCTGCAGTTCTTCTCTCGCTATCTGAAGAGAAGAGGAGGCAGAGCTAGAGGTGTATCTGTTAAAAATGTAGATAATATTTTAATTCTAAATTTTACTAGAAGACAGATACATTATAAAACTAAATGATGCAAAACTCACAACTAACAGCAGACTACTCATTATATTTTAGAAAATAGCAAGAGAAATATAGTATAAAAGTCGATCGAACACACGAACGACTTACTGTTAGGTTTAATAAAGAACAGGAAACAACGTAGACAAATAGGAGAAAAGGAAGGCTAACTAATCCCCTCCAAAATAGATTAAGGAAAGCAATCAATTATATTAAAGCTAATTAAAATAGTTGCTAGCTTTTGAAATGCCGAGAGATTCCTATTTTTAGGGTGCTACAGATTAGCACCTAACCCCTGTCTCTATTTATAGTTTAGAGCCCAAAATTTAAGCTTATCCCTAAGCCCACAAGTTCTTATCTAATTTCAACAAATAAGAGACCCAAAATCCTTTCAAAACACGGGTTTTCACTATCATTATACATCATAGCCTTCGGATCGCATCTCCGTAACTCCAACACGCATCGTCCATATTTGATCTCCATGCCCCCCCAACTCGAGCACGACCGTCTCCTCCAACATCCTTGACCGTCTGGACCATCGCTTCGCACTAAGCCATCTCCTGGTCCTCGCCGTAGACCACGATCGCCTCTGAGTTATCCTACACACGCAAAGACCAAACCAACATTTTGTCCCAGCACAAGTTCTTCCTAACTTGATCGACATTAGTCCACACACGTCATATACCTCAAATAACACTGATAAGTAATATTGTCAATTATTTATCATCACAAAAATCTTAAATCTAGCTACATGGTCTAACAGAAGACAATTAGCTCGTAGAGATCGACTACCGCTAGAGGATGATCAGCTTTCAATGATCTCTTTCCAGAGACGTTGGACGATCAACGACTTCCGCTATATCGACGTACGCTACGTTTGAACCGGGTTGCTTCAACTTTTCCTCCGTTACACTGCGCATTTAGCGGTAATAATCTACAATCGCTTACTCATATGATTTCAAGGTTTATGCGGTAAAATATTATTATTTTGCACTAGTATAGCCTCCAACATTTTCCTTGTGTCACGAGCAGGTTATTATCCATTACGATAATCGTCTATAAATCTCCTAAAGTAACGACCTATTTCGAATTTGGAAATTTTACGGGTCCAATTCCTTTAGATTTCCTACGAAAATCCCGTCTCCCAAGCGGTGCATAACTATTGCTGGGGTCACTTGATCCGTCTCCTGATCTCTAGCTAACTACATGTCGGCGGTGCGTGTTGTCGGATTAATTAATCTTGTCATATGTATTTGATCTATCTGTACATCACTTTCGAGGAGTGGCTTGGAAAGTGCAACAGCAAAGCAGCCGATTCCGTAGTCGCAACAGTCACTCGACTCACTTCTTTCTTCGATGCGCTGCTGCTGCACTCTGGTCGAGCGAGCGAGACAGCAATATCGATCGATCTGCATGTGGAGCACAGTAGGAGAGCAGTGATCGATCCTACCGATGCATCATGCATGCATGCATGCGTCATCGATATCTGTTACATGAGAAATGGCAGCTGATCTGCAAGACTGCTGCAAGTTCACAGCCGCTGTATGCATGACTGCATGCTGTTCTGCTTCTGCGAGCAGAATGATCATTCAGTGGCATGCATGGCTGCCTGCCTGCCTGCGGTGCCCGTGCGATGGGATAGTGATTGGATAGGGTTTTCGAGTGATTAACACCATTCTTTTGGCACTTAATTTCTTTCAATTTAAATACCAGTACTACTGTACTAGCTAGCCAACGATTATCCTGGTACGCATGAACATTTCTCTGGATTTAACTGCCCACAACTTCGTGTTTTCTTGGCTTCAGTACCCCTCAAGGGTAACCATGGAGTTAGCATGGAAATTAAATACAAACTGAAAACTCGAGCAATTATATTTTTTTTACTTTTAGCATGCAATGGCTAGCTTGTTTTTCGTGATCAACAATGTACACCGATCATAGTAAGCATCTAGCTAGGTTAGACCATGTACAATGGTGTAATATAAGTTGTTTATAAGTCTTACCACATAGGAGGGATAAGACATATCGTTTCATGGAGAATTTATCCATAGAGATATGTAAAACGATAATCTATTATAGGAGTTGTCTTTAGTGCCGTCTTGATATGAATGTTATTACAGACAACAGTTAGTTATCTATATCATTATACATTTCTAGTAGAACCTTGTGTAGTTCAAAAAAAGCAATAGCATGCATATATAGACGCTTCTTTTCAGTCTTTATACAAGACCTCCCATAAATACATATATTTTTCTCAGATATGAAACTCAACGCCCTAGCAACTAATATTCTACTCACCATGAACCAATTTCTTTCTTGATCTTGACAGCGCCTCATACGAATGTTCTCTTACATGTGCCAAACAAAACCAAAAAACTAGGAAGCATTATCTTGATTCTTGCATTGACATGGACGAGTAGTAGACTAGTACATATGATCATCAAGGAACAGGGCCCATCCCATCACTGGTCGATGAACGCACGGGATGCAATGCGGATTGGTATTTATAGCCTATGCCATGGCCCATGAGCTTCGGTTAGAGAAAGAAGCTAGCGAGTCCTTGGAAAGAGCCAACCATGCAGAATTATTATTCAGTGGTTCATTGCTGTTTGTTAGGCACGAAGTATTAGCTGGACGCCCTGTCCAAGATCGATAGAACATGGGCTCTAGGTGCAGCGTCACTCGCCGCAAACAGTATGCATGCATGCGTATATGGCTAGCTAAGCTAGGATGCAATTAGAGCGGATACATATAGATTTCGTATATTTCGTATCCTATTATATATTTTTTCTCTTAGAATTAAAGTCAGACATTAATAGTGCCTGATACGACTACGAATATGGATAGTCTCGGTCATAAATACGGAGCAAATACATATCGCTTCGAATACGATTAGTCTCGGTCACGAATATTTAGTCAGATATCGGGCAAAAAACAGAACCCATATATGTCACACTTAAAAGGATCAATCAACTATATTACATATCCAAAATGCAACTCATTAAGAGTTTAGCAAGCAAATTTGACTACATCAATTAAATTCAAAAGTGTTTTTTAAGTTCTTTATGTTCAAAAGTACTTGCCTAGATTGTTTGGAATTGTTTTGAGTTCATTAGCTATTTTTTGCTTATTGAAATTTTCTGTATTTTCTAAAAATTGAAAACTAATTTTAATACTAAGGTAGAGTTCGGAATAGCAATGGCTTATGTTTTTTTACTGTATCTGAGTTAACTTATTTAGCATAATTTAATTTTTAAAAATTAAAAATAGAAAAAATATGTTAATCCAACACCAACAATATAAAGAAATACAGGGAAAAAAAGAAAAAACAAAAAATCCAAAAAAATAAAAAAATAAAAATCATGATCAGTAAAAAAAACCGCACAGTACCAGTCGCAGATGCCCAACGCTGTCATGAGCGGGGCCTAAAAAGCCTTATGGCTTGATTTCTCTCTCCTACCTACTCCAAGCAAGTGAGAGGCTAGTTATGTACATATGGACGTATGGTCTTATGGGTTTGTCTATTGGGCTAACCGGCTAAGGTATGTCTTATTGGTCTAAAGTTTATTGGATATATGGGATAATTTTATCGGATATATCCGATTAAATTCCTGGATAGCTTCGAATTCAATGGATACTTCTATTTCAAATCCGACATTATATCTGAAAAAAACTATTGCGTTCTGAAATCTGAAACAAATAGCTGGATATCCTTTTTTCCTTCAAATTATATCTAGATGCTTTCGATCAGACAGACGGTTAGAAACTATTCGCTCCACTTGCACCCTAGCTAGAGCTAACTCTCAACTGCATGGAATGTATCCTCAACCCATCGTTCAATACAACCAACACGACGATGCTATCTGTATAATGTTTCTTGCATGCACGCAACTATATATATATCTGAATAATGTTTCAGCTTTGAGTGGTTTTGCTGCAATACATGCACGACTTAACTGAGAGTATATTGATTGATGTGTAACACCTACCTCAATATTAGGTGCAAACATTAGGTACAGACATCGGTTCTTCATATTAGGGTCTTGGCTTGAGATGTAATTCTGAAAAAAAAACATGAAAGAAATCCTCAAAATAGAACAAGACTAAATATACTCTTGCACAAAGCTCTTCAATCTTCAGAGCTAACACGCTTATTTTTTTGGCCCTTCTTTCCTGAGTGCTATTCTTGCTGAAATCTACCTACATTTGTTTGTAGCCAATGCTTCTTAAGACTCAAAACTAAACATGACTGATAATATTATTTATCTCGTTTCTTACTTCACCACATGGTTTCTACCAGTGGCGTAGCCAGGAGGAAAATCAAGGGTGGGCTCAAAGATCAGCTAAAGTTTGGGCAAAACTCTAAACTACAAATAGTAAGTATAACAAATAATTGCATCATGTAGATAACTCAAAGAGAGCATAAAGATCTAACATAATAGCGCAAAGCGTACTAGGATTTTTAATAAATACACTTAGAAATATCCTTTGAACTGAATAATTCACATAAAGGTTAATTGAAATTATGCTGCAAGTTATGCAAAATGCATATTTGGTGGCATATAGAACCAAAGACCTACAGTTACATACCTTCTCCATTTGAGAGATTTCTTGCTAGCTATTGAGAACTACCCAGTCCCTCAACCAAAAAGGAGAATACAAACCAAGAGGTTTCGCTCTGCGTGTCAAGAATGACTAGCATTTACTTGCTACTTTGCTGGTCAAGTCAAGAATTGCTAGCACAGACAAGCCAATTTTATTACCCAGTACCTAATGGTAAGTCCTAATCATCCTAGAAAATTGTGAACAAATGAGACACCAAATAAAAATGAGCAATCATTGTGTAATTGACGTGAAGGAATCGCATTACCTACTACTTTCTTGACGCCAGCTAAACAGCACGTTGTCAAGCTCGAACAAAGAAAGCACTCTCGCTATGAGGTATTTCGTCAAACACCTTCCACTCGTCCAGTGTGGCTGACGCTACACGCTCCCCAGACGCACTGCCCAAAACTCCAGACGCACATGCCTGCCTCGCCTCAAGGCTTAGTGCCTCAGTCGCCAGTGCCAGGGCGCCACCGCCACGCTGCCGAGATTTGCTCAACGTCGGCGCCTCAGCCCATTGGCCGCCGCCCAGATTTACTTGCCCGTCGCCCGGATGTGCTCTGTCGACATGGTGGCGCCCGGATGTGCTCGGTCGACGCAGCGTCGCCCGTATCTGCTCGGCCGCCGACCGTTGCGCCACCGGGCTATAGGTCCCCTTCGTCTCCCGTGCGATGCGTGTGAGTCCCGTGGCCGCCTCAGCTCGGTGTCTCGATGGATGAACATCTGCCTGCTGGTCTTGGCCGACCATCTTTAGGGGGATTACGGGGCGGGCCGAGGGTGGGCTGAAGCCTGACGAAGCCCACCCGGTGGCTCCGCCCCTGGTTTCTACCTTATAAAAGCAAAGCATTCCACGTAGCTCCATCTCCTTTTACTCACCCTCCCACTGTAGAACACATACGTGGACATGCATAGATCCAACTAGCTTGGATTGGGTTATAGATTGAATTGGGATAAACTCTACTTAGTTTTGGAAATTACCGCACCAACCGGCCTCGTAATTAACTCATTCTTTCTGCGAATTGCAGCTGAAAATTTCCATGTAATTAGCTGCCATTATATTCCCCTCTCTAGCTAATTTCTTCATCTGTCCTTTCAGCTTATGTAAGCATATATCAATTTTTTGGCCTTTAATTAGTTGTCCATTGCCATCGTGGAATCTTAAAACCTAAAGCAATTCAGTTGTGGAATCTTCAAGCTTAAAAGATGTATGTACAAGTACTGGTCTTAATATTATGAATAATGGATACTGAATTGTATTTCATCTTTAAGCATGGTCTCACAAGTCACAACAAAGAAGGCAATTTTCACAGTTTACATATGCTACTGTTATCACAATAACTTTGCACACTGGGCTTAACATTAAAGAGCCTGTCCATTATATAATCATGTAGGATATTAGTTAAGTGCTTTTGCTCTACAGTCTTTGGTTTCGCCTAACAGTAGTTGAGAAAAAAGCCCTCTCCTGTAGTTGCTATGGTTGAGTGGTTCCATCAACACCTCCAAATTAACTAGCAAAAGATCAGCATGCATATATAATTAATGTGCTCTTTAATTACCTCATTCAGTTTTGTGGTTAGCCTTGGTACTTGTAACAGTACTATAAACAGTACAAGCACTGGCAAGAAAGCCAAGAATAAGCTGAAAAGGTTGCTGAAATTGTCTATCTTGCCGACTTTTGATAGCCCTAAAACTGAAAGGGTAGCAAATCAAAAGCAAGGGAAAAAAAAGAAGTAGCAAATGAAAAGTAAGCAGAAAGGAAAGAAAACCGACAAAGAGAAGAGATGACATAAATGCTATACACTACAAACTACCTTTTCCTCTCCTCTTCTCAAATCAAACTCAAACAACAAAAGGCGAGAAAAAAAAGAAGCTTGCCACAGTGCCACATATACATACAAATCAAATAAAAAATCCAATTACTACACTTTATTTTTTTCGTTGGAGAGAAAATTACTACACTTTTTAAGTAGTACAAAACCTTCAAAAAAAAGTAGTACGAAAAAAAGAGAAAAAACCTCTATACATACACGCTTGTACGTGAGTCCTGCATAAACAGTTCTTCTGCACTCTTGTTGAATAATTAATGAACTAATCTGCGAAGCCAACCAGTAATTAACCAGCAATTTAATTAACAAATGCATTATCAGTACAGTAGCCAGCAGGCTCGGTCACAACACTGCACTATTATATTACTCTTTTTCTTCGCTGCTACCGATTCTCTCTCCTTGGGAGCTGCTCAAATTCGCCTTCCTCTCCTCGCCGGCAATTCGGCGATGCCACCCTGGTGGCGGCGGCGGGGGCAGGCGTGACTGGGCGCGGGTGGGATGGCGATGGCGGTGCCGGCGAGCTCGGGCGGCGCTGGGGGCGAGGCGGAGGGGGAGGGGAGGAGGACCAAGGTGAACCAGGAGCTGTGGTACGCGTGCGCGGGGCCGCTGGTGGCGCTGCCGCCGGCGGTGAGCCTCGTCGTCTACTTCCCCCAGGGTCACAGCGAGCAGGTACTTCCCCGCCGGCTGCGTATCGCCCTACTTCCGAGGATACTTCTCGATCAAAGCTGCTGTTGTCTCCCCTTTTCGACGAGCAAAAATTGTTCCTTTTTGTTGTTGTTGTTGTGTTCTTGTGGTTTCGCAGCTTTCTCTCTCTTGTCTCTTTCTTGTCGCCAAGTGCTCGCGTGGTGGTAATTCCTCCTTGCAGCTGTCGCCGGTAAGAAGCGGTGTGTCGTTTCATGGTTGCTTCGGTGTCCGTCGGCAATTGGTTCTCGAGTCTCTCGGCTTCGCTTTGCAGACAAATGCTTGCTTCGCTTTGGTTCTTGAGGCGGGGCAAAGAGTCTTTTTTTGGTGGCCTTTTTCTGCAGTAGCGTGAGAGAAATTTCGGAGCCGGATTTCTTCTACCTCGAGTCCTAAATTCCTAATAAAGACTGCATTTTCTGTTCATGTTGTTCTCTTCCCCTTTCCTTCTTTCTTCGTGGGATTAAATCGTCGTTTCGTGGAGGCTTGGCTCGTTTTGATGCAATGCTCGAGTCGCGCTTGTTATCTCTCCTCAAGATTTGCGTGCTTTTTCTGCGTGACGGAGCCGGCTCCTCTGAAGTCAGAGGAGCACAGTGAATGTACAGAGTATAAGGCTTCCTGCTTTTCCTTTACATATTGTTTTACAAGGCAAAGATTACGCGCGTTTTGGTTGATCGTGTGAGCCCCCGATGTTATTTATGGTTGTTATTTCCTTAGTCACAGGATACACCGAATGTTGAACTATGCGTTTGTCATGCGGATTATCTTAAGATTAAGAAGCATCTTTCAAAGATTAAGCAACAAATGGTGGGCTTTTTGGTCAGCTGTTAGCAAATTCAGTTCTGACACCCTGTGGTCAATCTCCTGTCTAAATGATCCTGACTTACATGCAAACGAAAGAATTGCATCAAGTACTCATCTTAGTTGGTTCACTTTGCATCAAGTACTCATCTTAGTTGGTTTACTTCTGTTTTTAATTAGATTGCACAGCTCATGTGGAGTTTCATATGAAAAATCTGTGTTTTTTGGTGCACAAGTTTTATACATAAAAGCGCAGGCTGCGCAGCTATTAGGGAAAGCACTTGTAAATTTGCGAGTTGTGTGCAAGTGGTCTGGAGTTTCATGGCGAACAATTCATATTCCTTGATACCCAATTTCAGGTAGCGGCATCTATGCGAAAGGATGCAGATGCACAAATTCCAAGCTATCCAAATCTTCCATCAAAGCTGATATGCATCCTCCACAGTGTCACTATGCATGTAATCTCTGCCTCTTTGGACACCACTAAATGGAGAACAACTGCGCCATTTAACTAGTGCTCTCTTATGTGGATAATTTAGCCTTTTAATACGACACATCTCTCAACAAAACTTGACAGGCTGATCCTGATACAGATGAAGTTTATGCTCGAATGACTCTCCAGCCAGTTAGCAATGTAGGTCGCACTTCCCCAGATTCAATTAGATCATTTGTATTATGTGGCGTACCAGTACAGCCATGATTTTGGAATTGGAACTGCTAGGTTACACAGTGTGACAAGGAGATATTGCTGGCGTCAGAGCTTGCGCTGAAACAAACCAGGCCACAAACAGAATTCTTTTGCAAAACACTGACAGCGAGTGATACAAGCACTCATGGAGGATTCTCTGTGCCACGGCGTGCTGCGGAGAGGATTTTTCCTCGTCTTGTAAGCACACTTTACCTCTTATGAAAAAAAAGCGTTGATTGCCTTTTGGTTTGTTCTAATTTGTTCTCACTGTGCTATGTGTAGGACTTTTCAATGCAGCCTCCGGCCCAGGAACTTCAGGCCCGGGATTTACATGATAACGTTTGGACATTCCGTCATATATATCGAGGTAAGTCACAAAGTAATAATGTAATATTTGAAAGTTCCCCTCGAGGCATGAGTAAAAGCTAATAGAAGTTAGCCAAGCCCATATTCAAATATCATATATCTAACGTAGACCCTTCAGTTGGCAGCTGGAAAAGAAACTTTAAGGAAGACTTTGCCATGTTATCCATAGAGAAAAAAGGTGTACTTTCCATACATTCAAGACTGGCTAGATGACTTTGCCTAGTGCTCTTTTTTTTGTGTAATTATAGCCCTTTTATATAATATATATCTGCAGTAGAATCCTTTCCTGCTGTTATTCTTTTTAAAATAAATCATATATCTGCTTTGGCCTTTGGTTCTAAAATTTTAGAACCTGCTACGCTCCTTCACGATTGATCCATTTTGCTGTTTCATATGCATTCTTTTTCTAATTTATGAGTAGTTGTCATCCTCTTCACCAGGCCAGCCTAAAAGGCATTTGCTGACTACTGGCTGGAGCCTATTTATCAGTGGAAAGAGACTTCTTGCTGGTGATTCAGTCTTATTTATTAGGTAAAATGTTGATGCTGAGGGTCTTTATTTTTTGTGTGGATAGTCAGCTATTTCCTGGCTTGGTATTGCTTGAGAGTTGATGTAACAAATCAATCTATATTGAAAGGTAACTAGTGCCACTAAACTTCCTGCCATTGTGATTGTAGGGATGCAAAACAGCAACTCCTCTTGGGGATCAGGCGAGCAAATAGGCAATCTACTAACCTTTCATCATCTGTCTTGTCTAGTGATAGTATGCATATTGGAATTCTTGCTGCTGCAGCCCATGCAGCAACAAATAACAGCCAATTCACAATATTCTATAACCCGAGGTAAATACCATCTTATGCAAGGCTTAACATATGAAGAAATGATATCTTTGGAGTTTCAATTGGACTGTTATTTTTTGTTTGTTTCTTCAGCACTAGTCCTTCAGAGTTTGTGATTCCTTTTGCCAAGTACCAGAAAGCAATCTATGGCAACCAATTATCTCTTGGCATGCGGTTTCGAATGATGTTTGAAACTGAAGAATCTGGAACAAGAAGGTATAGATTCCATATTTACCTAGTTTGTAGAATGAACAGTCGTCCTTCTTACTTTGAGATCACTTTAAAAATATTCTTGGAGTTTGTTGTGTACCTGCTTCTTTTTAAGTATCAGCTTGCTGCATTTGAACTTAGTGCATGCGATTGTGCTTTTATGTGTCTCAAGTTTTATACGGAGTAATAGATTTTCTAGAAAGTGGGAAGTTGTGACATTTTCTAGAAAGTGGGAAGTTGTGACATCTTTCTGCAGGTACATGGGTACGATAACTGGTATAAGTGATCTGGATCCTGTAAGGTGGAAAAGCTCTCAATGGCGCAATCTTCAGGTTTGGTCTGATCCATACAAAGTAAACCTGCCAATCTGACAAGCCATGTCTCCTTTGCTTTTGTTGAACCAAGTATATGTATGTGCAGGTTGCATGGGATGAAGCAGCACCAAGTGAGAGGCGCACCAGGGTCTCCCTCTGGGAGATTGAGCCTGTCATCGCTCCATTCTTCATCTATCCCTCGTCATTATTCACTGCAAAACGCGCGAGACAACCTGGGATGACAGGTAACCAGTGGACTTTGTTCATTCTTCATCATTCCACTTTATTCATGATTATTACGTGTATCATCATTGTATCACCAAAGCATACCCATTCTAACAGATAAGTAGGTGACAATGATTTCCTTTGCTATATAACATAGTTCTTTTATAATAAACTATATCTGTAGATGATGAGACCTCTGAAATGGAGAATCTTTTTAAGAGGACCATGCCATGGCTTGGTGAGGAGATTTGCAAGAAAGATCTGAATACTCAAGACAGTATAGTGCCTGGTCTAAATTTAGTTGAGTGGATGAACATGCAGCAGAACTCATTGCTTGCTGGCACAGTTATGCAACCAGAGTTGCTAAACTCATTAGCTGGCAAACCTGTACGAAATTTGTCTGCAGCTGATATATCGAGGCAAATCAGCTTCCAGCCCCAGTTCCTGCAACAAAATAACATCCAGTTCAACACTTCACTGTTACCTCAACAAAACCAACAGACCGAACAGTTAGCGAAAGTGATAGCTACACCAAACCAACTGGGAAATGTTATAGTACCACAGAAAGTAGTTCAAGATTGTAATTCTGACCAGAAGCAGCATGTGGTTACTCAATCAGTGCAAGGCAGCCAGTCAAAGATAAACATCGCACAGCCTCAATTTGTTGTCCAGGCTCAGTTCCAGCAACCTCAAGTCATTCTCCAGGCTCAACTCCAGCAACAGCAACCTCTGGTCCAAAGTCACACCATCTTGCAAGGAGGCCTTCAACAAATCCAGCTTCTGCAGCAACAGCAACAGCAACCACATTTACAGCAGCAGCAGCAGCAACCGCAACAACAGCTACAGCAGCAACAACCTCAACATCATCAGCAGGTTCAGCACTCAGTGCAGGAACGGCAGCAAATAAAGATACAACCTGTTCATGTGTCCAGCGATGCAAACATGAATACACAGCTATCTGATCATCAAATGAAACTACAACTATTAAAGGCTCTACAGCCGCAGCAACCTCTGATCTTGGAGCAGCAGAAAATGCTTTTGGAGTTGCAGCAGCAAATGGTAAATTCTCAATCAACTCCTCAGCAATGTGCACAAGGAACTAACCAAGCTGTTGGAATACATAACAGTAACACTATCCAGTACCCAACACAACAAAAGGCTCAACCTCACCAACTAGTTCAAGTTTCGCCTAGGAATGCCATTCCCATTGCAAAATCAGACATTATTACCTCCATGGGTACTAGCTCTTTGCATGCGGCTGGTGGAATGCAATCATTGAAGACAGATGCTGTTCCCTCTTCGTCAACATCACCATCCACTAACAGTAATCCTGTTCTTTTGCAGTCCATCCCAAGTAGCTCCAAGAACCAAAGTTTCCCTACTGCAGCAAAAACATCTCAATCATCTGTTGTGTTGGGCCCTACAATTGAACAGGACTTGAAGCCTTATCAGAGTGTTAAGCCAACAGTGATGATTCCCAAGATGGCTGAACAAATGCCAGCTACCGGACAGGACTACATAAACAACAACCCTCAGTTGGATTACTTGGACACATCCTCTTCAGCTACTTCAGTTTGCCTTTCTCAGGCTGATGGATCATTTCAACAAAACTTTCCACCTTCATCCTTCAATCACCATCAGCTGTTGAGAGACACAGTTCCAGATAGTGAGTTTGAGGTTACAGATCCAAGAAATAACCTTCTATTTGGCGTGAACATTGATGGTCAACTGGGCCTACCACTTAATGCTGATGCCTTGCTTGCAAATAACATTGAAACCGTGAAATACATGGATCAGATGCCAGGAAATGGCATTTCTAACTACATTTCGTCAAAGGATTCTCAACAAGAGTTATCATCTTCAATGATTTCACATTCATTTGGAGTTGCTGATATGGCATTCAATTCTATAGATTCTGCAATCAATAATACCCCATTCTTAAATAGAAATTCCCGTGCTTCAGCTCCTGTACATCAACGCATGCGAACCTTCACCAAGGTTTGTCATTTCATACCAGTAATCCAGTATTAATCAAGTTAGTTTTGTTATGAATAGCGCTTGTATTTATCATAAAGCCAATATACATACATACATATATGTATGTATGTATATTTGTGTGTGTGTGTGCGTGCGTGTGTTGTGTGCGTGTGTGTAGGTATATTATATATGTAGGAAACCCCTCACGCAACAAGGTAAATACATATCTTATATAATATATATCTAACACCCCCCTCAAACTTATGGTGGATCAACGACATGAAGTTTGAAGAGGTAAAAGTTGTGCTGGGCTCTGATCTGTGCCTTTGTAAAGAAGTCTACCAACTGAAACTCGGAATGTACATACTGAAGAGCGATAACCTGATCCTACACCTGTGTCCGTATGTTGGAAGCATCAATACCAATATGCTTTGTAAGCTCATGTTTCACCGGATCTTTAGCAATGCTAATAGCACCTGTACTGTCAGACAAAAGAGGGGTTGGTGCAGAAACAGAAACACCAAAATCCTCAAGTAACCACTGTAGCCAAGTAACCTCTGTAGTCAATAAAACCATAGCTTGCAATTCAGCCTCAGCAGTCGAATGAGAAACTAGTGTTTACTTCTTAGTCTTCCAAGCAACGAGAGAACCACCAAGAAAAATACAATAAGTAGAGAAAGACCGACGATCAGAGGGATCACTAGCCCAGGTGGCATCAGAATATGCCTGAAGCTGTAAAGAGCTAGAGCGAGGGAAAAAGAGATAACGAGAGATAGTTCCACAAAGGTATCGTAGAACATGAAAAAATGATTATAGTGGAGCTGAGTGGGACCAGAAACGAACTGATTCAAGATATGCATAGGGTATGAAATGTCAGGACGAGTGACACCAAGATAAACAAGGCTCCTAATAAGGTGACGATTGCGAGTAGGATCAGTAAGAGGCTTACCATCAGTGGGACGAAGGTGAGCATTAAACTCTATGGGAGTCTTAGTTGTGTGCTGATCGGTAAGAGAGAAACGATCAAGAAGATCTTGAATATACTTTTCTTAGGACAGATAGAAACTTTTAGGAGTAGAAATAACCTCAATCCCAAGAAAGTAGTGAAGAGCACCCAGATCAGACATGAAAAATTGCTCATGAAAACGCTCCTTGACAAAACTGGTGTACTGAGAAATATCTCCAGTAATGATCATATCATCAACATACAAAAGGAGAAGCGTCCGACCACAAGGTAAAGTATGAATAAAAAGAGCCGGATTATGAGCACTAGCAGAGAAACCAGCTGCAGTGACGACAAAAGAGAAGTCATCAAACCATGCATGAGGAGATTGCTTAAGGCCATAGAGATTGGCGAAGACGACAAACCATACCCTCAGGAACATAATACCCAAGGGGCGGGTGCATATAGACCTCACGCAACTCGCTATTGAGAAAGGTATTCTTGACGCCTAACTGAGAGATAGACCATTGGCGAACAGAGACCATAGCAAGAATAGTGGGAATGGTGGTCATGTGAGTGATAGGACCAAAGGTCTCATCGTAGTCGCGACCATACTCCTACTGAAAATCATACACTACAAGACGACCCTTATAGTGCTTAAGAGAACCATCAGAGCGGGTCTTAACCTTATAGACCCACTTGCATGTGATAGGAGTAACGTGTAGGAAGAGGAACAAGATCCCATGTGCCAGTACGCTCAAGGACAGCAAACTCCTTTGCCATCGCATGCTGCTACTCCTGATGAACAACAATATCATGATAAGAAGTCGATTCGGCAAGAGTAGCGGCAACAAAACCAAAACGCTCAGGAGGCTGAATAGACTAGCGATCACGAAGAGCGTAGCGAGGAGAGGCCAAAGAGGACCCATCAGAAGGAGAGGGCACATCAGAAGAATCATTAACTCGCAGACGACGAGTATAATAGAGAGGATAAGAAGGAACATGGTCAGGAGTAACATTGAGAGAGGGTGCCGGTGGTGAAGAGGGTGCCAACGGGGAAGGAGGCACCAGAGAGACCAAAGGCTGTGGTGGAGGAATGATGACTATTAGGGTGGAAGAAAAAGTCAGGAAAGAAAGTGGCTCAACAAGAGATGCTGAAGTGGAGGAGGAAGAAGGGCGAAGATAGAAAGGACAAGACTCATCAAAAGTAACTTATTAAGAAATTCGTATCTGTCGGCCAACAGGATCCCAACAACGATATCCCTTGTACTCAAAACTATAGGCCAGAAAAACACACTTAACAGACTGAGCGGTCAGCTTGGTGTGCTCACGAGGTGCAAGAAGAACATAGCACACACACACCCAAAGAGGCGAAGAATGGAATAATCAGGAGTCTTGTCACAGAGACGCTCAACTGGGATCCCACCCTGAAGAGCAGAGGAGGGCTGATGTTGATCAGAAAAATGGTAATAAAAATAGCTTCAGCCCAGAAGTGTGGTGTAACAGCAGAAGCAAGCATAAGAGCACGAGCTGTCTCAAGAAGATGACGATGCTTGCATTCAGTCATACAATTCTGGGCATGAGCACCGAGACAAGAAAATTAAGAGAGAGTGCCCTACTCAGTAAGAAAACCACGAAGGACTCCCGACAAGTACTCCACAGTGGAATCAGTGCAAAAAACACGAATAGGAGAGTCAAACTGAGTACAGATCATGTTGGCAAAAGTCTTGTAGATGGATAGAACCCCACTACGAGATGACATAAAGTATATCCACGTATGCCGAGAAAAATCATTAATAAAAATGATATAATATCGATGGCTAAGACACTGACTTACTAGAAGGATGGGGGAGTTGAAGTTATTTGTCAAGCTTATAACCTTGATAATTAAGAGAAGCATCACCTGACACAGACCCTAAAAGACCACGAAGTAAGGAAGACATACGTGACCCACAAAGATGTCCTAAACGATGCCACTGAGCAAAAGATGCGGTGGAGGCTGTAGCAGATGCAGAGGTAGTGGTGGATGCGACAAAACTGACAGGGGCAGTGGAAGGAAGATGAAACCAGTCAAACTCCTAGAGCCGTTGTGAGTCACGACGACGAGGGCCAATACCAACCAGAGTCCCCGTGTGGCAATCCTAAACATAACAAGAATCAGAATCGAGAATAACACAACAACCATGATCAGTGAGTTGGTCGGCAGATATAAGCTGCATAGTTAGTTTGGGAACATGAGAAACAACATGAACATAAAAAAATGAATTTGAAAGAGTGCCTCGTCCTATGATAGAAAGAGAGATTTCATCTGATTTTTGAACGGTGATAGAAGTAGCTAAAGGACTAATGGAAGTAAGACAGATAGAATCAGATGTTATATGAAAGGAAGCATCAGAATCAAGAATCTAAGATGATATACCTGAGGAAGGACAAATAGCAGGTGGTCTCTCACCAGAAGATTGAGCAGCAGAACTAGCAGAACTGGATGATGCAGAAGCAACCATGCAACCTAACAATGTGAGAAACTGTTGAGTGTCAGAGGCACCAGGACTCCTCTAAGAGGAACCTCCAGTGCCCCTTGGAGGATGGCCACCATAATGAAAATCCTTTTTCTTCCTGTAGCAGAACTGCTTCACATGTCCATCCTTGTTGCAATATATGCAGTGAAGTCCCCAACTAATAGCAGCTGTCACTGGTGGAGGTGCAACTGATGAAGGAGGAACCGGAGGTGCAGCAGGTGTAGAAATTTGAGGGGCTGCCAAAACCTAAGGAGTTGATGGTGACAACAGCAAACCCGCAGCACGTATATGAATATTCTTAGTGCGAACAACCGCAAGAGCCTCCAAAATAGTCACACAAGGGTGACGAGCCAGCAACTGAGCACACGTCTACTGAAACTCAGCCCGGAGACATGTCAAGAAGTCATAGATGTGGCGAAACACCAGATAAGACTGCTGACACTGACAACACTAATAGGTGCGGCAAACATCTGGCCCCAAAGAGTCGATCTGATGCCATACCATGGACAGCTGAGCATAGAACTCATCCACAGTGGCATCTCCCTGTTATAGCGACAGCTCCTGACGCACAACAGTAAGGTACAAAGAATTATTAGATGGCTCATAGCGGTTGCGTAGATGCGTCCACATTGCCTGTACAGACGTCAAATCAACATCACCAGTGAGATGCACCTTCATGCTAGCAACCAGAATAACAGCAGCATGTGCATCCTCATCGATCTATGTCTTATAAGCAGCATACTGAGTCTAAAAAGTCTCAATGGCATCATCAAAAGCCTCAAATGCCTTTGTACGAGCGTCTTCGGAAGTATCTTTCGGGAGAATAAGCTCCGTGGGTGGAGTAGAGCGAGATGGACAAGGTAACTCGTTAGTAAGAAACTTCCAAAGGTGTTGACCACGTATGTGGAAGCACATGTGCTGGACCAGTCTTGATAATTGAGACCATCGAAAATCACCGGGCAACGAGAAACAGAAACGGTGCCTACAAAAGAAGACACTTTTTCTTTCTTTTCTTTTCTCTTGTTTTCCTTTCCTTTTCCTTTTCTACTTCAAACGGTCAAGAAGGTTATAAACCGACTGGGCTCAACACTCGGTCACAGTGTCACACAATAGACAACTGAGTAACTTCGGAGTGGCGGCGTCTGTTCTTACCGGCGACGGCCCGGAGTCTGGAGTGGCGGCCAGCCTCATCGGCGGCAGCCTGAACATCAGCCTCAACGGTGGCCTAGAGTCCAAAGCGGCTAGAAGACATGGCGGTGGTGGTGGCCCGACGTCGGCGATGCGGGCGACAAGCAGCGGCGGTGGAGTGGCAGCCGGGCGAAAGCCGAAGCAGGCGACTCCGGTGGCGGTGAAGCACCGATGATGTCGACCTAGCACTGAAGGTGGCAAGCCCCAGATCTGTCAACGAAGACCAAGAAGCTCGGCCTCTCAGGCGGCCAGTGGACACCAATGGTGTCGAACTGCGATTGGTTGTAGATCTAAGAGCACCGAGCGAAGAAGCAGCCCGAGTGGCCGGTGGCAGAGGAAAAACCCGAGCGGCGGCGGCGGCAGAAGCTCGGATCCGATCGATCCGGACAGGAGGACGTCGGTTGAGAGGCGGAAATCGGCTGAGGTCTCGGGCTGAGCATCAGTGGCGGAAGAAGCCCCAAGCAGCGACGATGACAAGTATGGTGAGGCGGCGGTTGAGGTAGAATAGCGACAGCCAGACAAAACCTTAGGTATGACGAAACCCTAGGTATGGCTCTGATACCATATTATGAATAGCGCTTGTATTCATCATAAGGTCAATAGGCCAAGATGAAATATACGTACAGGTATGGTATATAAGCAAAAAACCCCTCAGCAACAGAGTAAATACACAACTTATATAATACATATCTAACAAGTTTGTACTTCATAGTATGCCAAGGGAATACTTTTTAATATGGAGAACAGATGGACTATTTCACCTTTTAGAAAATAATTACATAATTATCTCTATATTTCTCCATACCTATATAGTTTGCTAAACATAACTTCCATGCAAAATGATGACCTGAGAAATGTATATGCTTATTTCACTATAGGCTAGAAGATAGTAGCCAAAAGTCACCAGTAGTTTACCAGAGATTAGCCTTAGGCTCTTAAGCCAATTTGTTTTTGTGTTGTCTTAATCTAGCATATTGTACATTCGAGCACACAGCTCACTTTTGCAGTGAGCACTTTACTGACCAAAGTATTTTATGTACAGGTGCACAAGCGTGGCGCTGTAGGAAGATCTATCGACATGAACCGATATTCTGGATATGATGAACTGAAACATGACATTGCCCGGATGTTTGGTATTGAGGGGCAGCTCGGTGATCAAAACAGAGTTGGCTGGAAACTAGTATATGAAGATCACGAGAAGGATGTTCTACTAGTTGGTGATGACCCATGGGAGTAAGTCAAACTCTATAAACTCGTTTTCATTTGCCCATGCAAAACTAACTAGCATGGTTTTTTGGAAATGTGAAAAGACTACTAAAAGATAAAATTGATGGGTGACATTAGGTAATTTGAGTGAACATGACCTTGGGGAGATTTCGCTTGATGCTTCATTCATTGGTTGCCAAGTTAGTTTGATGAGTAGAATCAAAGTTTTGGGATATTTTCTATTTTACTGAATATTTACCTGTCAAAAAAATATGGAGAAACTCTAAAACCAACTCTTTTAACTATATAACTTAAGCAATTTAGCTCATTCTTCTGCATTTATTTCACCTGATGGACAACTATAGTGAGACCACATTCTCTTGATGTCTTCAATTCTTCATGCTTATTCATTTACTCTCCTAGTATAGCTATTTGTGCCACTGTGATAATGAATTTGCACGTGTAGGGATTTTGTGAATTGCGTACGGTGCATCAGGATTCTTTCTCCACAGGAAGAAATGCAAATGAGACTGGTTGGTGACTTTGGGGACAGCTTTCTACCCAACCAAGCGTGCAGCAGCTCAGATGGGGGTCACCCCTGGAGGGTCACTGGTGACTAGAAACTTATCAAACATGATTACCGGCTGATAGGACCAACTTAGTTGCCGGTGCATCGAGACCGACAATTTTATCTGTCAGTCTCATGATAAATGCGAACTGCGAAGGATGATAAGCGACGGTAATTTAGGCTCTGAATTTCCGAGCTTAAGAGTAAATTTAGTGACGCAGCAGTTCATGAAAACATGAACATAAAGAGGAAGATTGTAGTGCAGTGGAAGTTCCTCCAGAATGTGCACTGCATAGTTCGTACTCTTGTCTCTGTTGTAGTCTTGTAGATGTGCTATTATCTTATGTTTTGACGGCCTTACGATCTACATATATAGTCACCCATATAATTCTACTACCATGTATATGTTTTTGTTGTAAGTTGTAACACGGAGGTTGTCAGATATCACTACGTGTAATTTGCTACAGATCTAAATGAAGAAGAAATCATTTCACATATGTTTCCTTGTTCATGAATCCTGTGTACCCTGTGATTGATCTGCATACTGGTCCCTTTTCTTGTTTTTTCCCTTCAAAATTTACTGGTCTACCATACTACCATGTAATTTTTTGGTCTATATTAACGTTTAAGGCGGTATTTTTTTTTGCAGTAACAGAAACTTTCTCATTTGTTTAATACAACTTAAACACACCCACGATATATGATTTACCTCTTGTCACTACAAATTTTAGCAAAATAAAATAGGGATAAAATCAGACGAGATTTAAGATAAATTTGATCATTTGCTCTAAAATTATAGTGGCTTCAACAATTTCCATCCTATCCACTGTAACGGATCATATGCACCAAAGTTCTTAAGTCAATTGATTATTTACCCTTTTAGATAATTCTACCTATGTCTTCTTCCCTTTTCCTCCTCTTCTATTCTCTTCTTTGCTCCGGTCATGACAGACTGGGTGAGCAAGTGCTTTTCCTCCAACTCTACCACGCGGCGCCGCACCCATTGCCATACCTGCTACAAGTCGCCACCGCCACGACTACCAGCTCGCTTACCATCCTCCTCCTCGCTCGCCGCCAGTGGCGGAGCTAGGATTTTGACAATGGGAGTGCGAACTTAAGATACGCCTGTTTTAAGACATTGAAAAGACATTGTACGGAAGTAATATATGTAACTAATTGATCATTCAAGTATTGTACACCTATGCTATTTCTTAGCTTGTTATGATTGATCATAACTCTTGCAACTCCATTTTGGATTTTGATTCTTGAGATTATCCTTTTAAACCTGGAGTCAAAAAAAGGAACAATTTACTTTTTGGTGTCTCAGATTAATCTATATACTACAATCTATGACTACTATGAAAACCATCTTATGGATGCTTTTGCATCTCCATCCGATCACTAAACCCTGTAATAAGAAAAATCCCTAATACACCACCTCGTGCCACACAAGCTCACAATGTATACCGAGACTCAAATTAACATCATAAAACTCTCCAAAGGTGTATCCTGCAGCTCCATAACGTTCTAATCATACTTTAATTTGGATAATTGACAAGAATTTAGCAACATTATTAGCACTACTGAATTGGTAGCTAGTTGATACATGAACATTAGGAAATGATCTACCAGCATTCAAGATTCAAGAAGCTAATCAACACCGAGGACTCAGGTGCATAGAAGAGCTGGACAATAAAAAAACACTGCATAATAAGTCAGGAGCGTAATGGACTTGGTGAGGCGAGTGTAGAAAAGCTGCTTAGAGAGCTTCTGGTACTTCTCGATCGTGTGCAGGTCGACGACGTACTGCTTCTTCCTCTTCATAAGTGTCTTGTGGTACGTGCATCCGTGCTTGGCCGCCAACCTCGTCGCCTTGCACACCTTGGACTACAGCTGCGTCAGATTCGACACCAACGCCCTCATGGATCTGCCATCGTTTCACAGTTAAATCGGAGCAATGCAGATGAGAAAAATTAGAATAATATATACAGATTGAGAAGCATGAGATTAAGACTTGACTCGATGACTTCTTGGTTTATCTTTTCCTCTCTGGTGCCTGCTGGTCGATGGCAACGGCGGGGGCTCCGACCTCCAGGAAGTGCAGCGGCGGTGATGAGATGTGCATGAACAAAGTCGCGTGCCCGAGCTCGAGCTCAGCTGCTATGCTAGAGCAAAAGCTTGAAGGATTTGGTTGATTGGGGAATCTCTGATAGGGGTGGGCAATCGATTGAGGAAGTAAGGATGGCTTAGGCACTTGGGCTAATAAGCTTGAATTATTGCATGTTAGGCCTAATGGGCTGCAAGAAGTATGTTAGTATGTGTAGTGTATACTTTTTGTATTAAGGGGGTGTATATCGGAGTTTTACGAAAAAATTTTGTGGGTGCAACTGCACTCTCATGCAATACTATGGCTCTGCCACTGCTCACTACCGCCACCCTCCTTCTTGTCCTCCCCCATCGTCACCATGCCATCTTTGCCCCTTTATCCCTGGGGAAGGGGCCGTCGCCAGGTACGCGACAGATAAGGCACCGTAGGTGAAAGCAGGCGGTGCCCTTACCGACGCTGTGCGACATGTGCGAGGCAGTGGTGACGGTGCCAATGTGTAGTAGGATGCTAGATGGCAGCCACGGACGAGGTGCCCGAGGGTGACATTGACAGTGGCAAGGTACTACGCGGCATTGTACTCAGGGGCCTCGAGGACGAGGGCCTCTAGGGTGGCGTCCTGGAGCAGGATGAGCCGCTTGGCGGCATTGAAGGTGGAGGCGGGCCAGCCATGGCCGAAGCAAGGAGAAAAGAAGAGAAGAGGAGGAGGAAGGGGAAGAAAATAGGAGGAAAAGGACATTTATTCTCCAAAAGGGCAAATAATCAATTGGTTCATGAACTTCAGTGCATATGATCTATTACCATGGAGAAGATGATAAATTGTTGAAGTGTATAAGATGTGATTTGATCTGTATATGTTTGGTAAAAGAACAATGTTCTCCTTTAATCATAAATGAAAAATGTTCAATTAGAACATGAAAATGTGACTCCATTGGTCCTAATTAAGGCCCCGTTTAATCTGGCTTTTTTCAGTGGCTTCTAGCTTTAGGTTGTTGGCTTTTGGTTGAAATTACACTGTAGCGGCTATTAGCTTTTCTAAGTCATTCAATTAAAGAAAAATGAGAAAACAAATACCATTATATCTCCAAGAACAATGCAAAGGAAAAAGAAAAAAAAGCAAAAGCAAAAAAGCCAAAATTAAGAAACCATCACGCTCGTTCCACCAGAAGTTAGAAGCCAAAGCCGAAATCAATGGGACCTTAGTCTTCAGAGTGGACTGGAAGAAGATAGACACTATTGAACTATGAAAGAGATCCCCTTGAAAAAACTAAACAAAGTGCTATATGAGATGAAAATCTCATGTACCAAACTATAAAAGGGGCATTAAGCCTCGCTCCAAATAACTTCAGCTTCTGGCTTTTTTTTACTTTCATCATATTTAAGTCAGAAGCCACTTGGAATACATCGGTTTCTTATTTTGGCTTTTCTTTTTCTTCTTATTTCTTTGAACTATCCGTGACAATGTAACAGTTTTTTTCAAAATGTTCTCTATTTTCTCTTACTTTATTTTAAAAATTAATACCCACAACAATATGATTTTAGAAAAAAAACTAAAATGCATAGCCAAAAGCTCACCCAAAAGTGACCTACCTTTCGACAAAACTAGGGCAAACGATCAATTCTCTCATGATTTAACCACTCTGAACAATGGCAAGGTATTGCATTAGAGGTGGCCAATGGGCCATGTCGTAGCAGGCCGGTCCAAGGCCCATCACTGTAGGCCCGACCCAAGCATGACACGGCTCGTTTAGATGACGGGCCATGCCGGCACAGCCCGGTAGACCATGCCGTGCCTGGGCCGAGCGGCTGGCACGATATGGCTTGTTTAGCTCGTGAGCTGGGCCGACACAGCACGGTAAGGCACACTGCAACGGGTGTAAATGGGTCGTGCCGGCACGGCACGGTCCGGTCAAAAATAGCCATTTTGACCATTTTTTTGACCGTTGTGGTGTAAAGAATTCTGAAAAAATAGCAATAAAATTCAAAAAAAAATAATTTTTTTTCTATAAATAGGGGGCAGCCACTCTTCGTTTTTCACACCTCAAACCTCATTCTCATCTCTCTGTTTAGCTGTGAAAAACTTGGTAGTGTTTATGCAAATTTGACAAAATTAGTGAGAAATTCATGCAAAATTCAAAAACTTCAAAGAATTTTTGGAGAGCTGCAGAAGAGGTAATAGCGCTGTCTTATTTTATTTTTTTCATATTATTTGTTGATTCAATAGTACGTTAATTGTACTTTACTATTTCAATTTGCAGTTCATTCACATCGGAGGATATGCAATCCTTTCAATAAGGATTGCCATCTATAGAAGGTCAACATCTACAACAAATTGTAGAACCAGTAGAAGCGGTCGACCCGATAGTGTAGGGTCCAATCGATCCATCTTCTACTGGCTCGACGAGTGCATCCACAACCCATAGCACGGGTGCAAAAAGAATAAGAGTTACTACATCAGGAGTCTAGAACGATTTCGACAAGAAGTTCAAGACCGACGAGGATGAAAATCCGGGGAGGTATGCTGTTTGTAAAATAAAGCTCATTATATCATTGATAATAATTATCTTGATGATTAACAATGTCTATAATTTTGTATAATTTTTTTGTAATTTTTATAATTTTCTATAATTTTTCTTAATTTTCTATAATTTTTTTTGATTTTTTCTTCTTTTCCGGGCTAAATGGGTCAACCTTACCGGCACGGCCCGTTTAGCCCTAATTATGCCTATGCCAACACGACACGGTTGTGGGCTGTGCCTAGGCTCGATCTTGTCACAGTACAACCCGTTTATTAGCCGTACCTAAATGGGCCATGCCTAGCCTAGACCTATGTCGTGCCGGCTTGGCACGACCCATTGGCCACCACTATATAGCATTCATCTCTCACTGACCGATGGGTCCCATGGCATATCCTTTGTCTCAGAATAGATGGACAACTTGAGCAATTTGAGGACTCGAGGTTGGTTGTCATCCTCCTCCCTCGATGCGTCACTGCAAGCCCTTTCGACTCGACGCCGGTGGCAACACCGGTGACTGGACAATGCAGAAATGGGGTATTCCCGCTCTCTTCTCATGTCATCCCCTCTCCGCCATTAGAATCTGGATAGTATCACCTAACCACTTGTCAATTCAGAGGAGAAGCCCTCGAGACATCGAGATGGGATGGCTTGATAGGGAGAAGTAGAGACCTTTCTTGATTGTGTAGATCTATGCAATGGCGGTCTGCTTGGAGCTGGAGCACTTGCAGCACATCGCACCTTCCCGCCTTTTCTCCTCCTTCCCCATCCTCTCCTCCACGACGCTTCCAACCCTTACGGCGACGGCGCAGGCTTCCTCCGTGTGGCCGTTCTTGACTCTCCACTCCCTGCCCTAGTCCCGCCCACCTCGCGAACGGCAGCGATGCATGTCCCGACCGGCCAGCACCGCAACTGGATCTTCTCCACCCACGCCGTGCAACTACACCTCCTGCTCTCCTCCCAGTCTCAGTGCCGATTCTCTCTTCTCATACTCGTTGGTCCTCAGTTCTCTGCACCTTCTTCTCGGGTCGTTTCTTGCTTTGCTCGCCCGAACCCAAATCCTATTCATGCGGGGCTTCTCCCCCTCCTCCTGGCTCTCTGCCCAGGGCTGCATTTGGGGACAATGCTATCCCTAACGTGTCGTTGCTCTCCTTCCAAGATGACCTCCTTCGGCTTGTTCCTGTCAAAATCGTCACCGGTCCTATTGTTGGTGAGATGCTTGTCGAGGATGTTGCTGTCCACTGTGCTCCAGATCAAACGGAGTTGTGTCAAAGGTTGCGTTTCAAGTGCATGCCCTGCCTTGTACAGACACAGGTGCGCCTTGTCCGGCTGTCATATTATGTTGCTTCTTTGTTATTAGAAGCATTGGAGGAGGGGCCAGGTAGTTTGTTACAGCCCGAGGTGGGTGGGCTGTTAGTTTAGCCTTACCTCCAGGCCATGGTTGTCGGTCTTGCAGTGATTCCCTCGTTCGTAGAGGAGATTGTTCGGTCAGGTGCAAGACCAAGATGTCTTTGTGCTGGTATTGGTGGTGGAGCTCTTCCCATGTCCATCAGAATGGGACTTTGCTTCAATGTACTAGGTGTAGAGGCTGATGTGTTGTCCTAGATGTTGCAAGGAACCATTTTGGATTGGTGGAGGATGAGTTCCTTGATGTACATGTTGGCGATGCTATTCAAATGATCCAGGATTTTGCTCATTGAGGGGAGCCTGATGCAAACTTCAGTGCAATTATGGTGGATCTTGACTCCTCTGATGCTATGTGTGCTGTCAGTGCACCACCATTGGAGATGACCCATGGAAGCATCCTTCTTGCTACATGCACAATCCAACATCATCATGGAGTTTTGATACTAAACGTAATCCCTCCTGTTGTAGATGGATCCTTCTACAAAGGGCTGATTGATGTTCCACGCCAAATATTCTCTGAGTTGTATGAAATAGATGTTGGTAATGGCAAAAATTTTGTTCTTATTGCCAAAGTGTCACCAGATGAAACCACCCTCGGTGATATTCAACACACTTTCTGATGGAATTGAGAAAATCAGCTGGGGATTTTTTAGAACATATAAGGAAAATTTGACATTCCAAGTCGTTATGTATTGTTGTTTGAAATACCCTCAAGAGAGGCTGTTCCAAGATTATATTTTGTTTGGGTCTTTATGCATAATGCTGAGATGATGGCTAACTTAGGATCTGACAGTATTGTTCTGATATCAAATCAAGAGAGCCCGTTTGAGCACTACCACTGGGTTTGATGTTGCAGATACCTCAGCTATTTTCTATGTACAACATAGTATTTGTTGCTATATTTGAGATCATATTTCATTGGACAGACATGTATGCAGCCAAATGTTAATGTCTTCCCAAGCTGAGTACTGTAGGGGGACTGATAAATTTGGAAGAACTGATGGGGTTACCACAAAGAGCTGCCAAATACAGAACTTCTCTAAGTTCATTGCCAATCCAAGAGCTGCTCAATACCCATTTTTTGCAAGCTCACTGCCAATCCAAGGTAAATGACACATGTTAATAGCTTAGACAACAGTTCAGAGTACAACAAGATCAGCTCAAAGTGATTTGATGTCCTCTTAACCTTCATTAAATTATAGTATATGCTCGTGACGAGTTTTCTGCCCTTCCAACCATTAGCTGACAGTAAGATTCCCACCAACACATTACTAGACGCTGGAATGTTCAAAATCATTTGTATGTCAGAATTATCATAAAAAATAAGATTAATGCTGGGATTCTTATTTAGCTCTTGACAATTTATTTGAACCTATGTTTTTCTGCCATTCCTTTAACCAGTAATTTTGTTTTACTGCCAACAAAAGGTTATGATGTATACTGGCCTCAAAATACATCAATATCTTATTTTGTAATTTAATTGGGTAAATACTGTTCCATTATTTTCTTAAGGTTGCCTTGTTCACCGTACTAATCTATAGAATTTTCTTCGAGAACACAATCTATAGCATATGAGATTGACCCCTTTTTTCCTTTTGGCTTTTATTTAGGGCAGAAATGTTGTCAGTTTGGCATTCACAACAAGAATAATATTGCTCATTGAGTTACCAAGAAGAAAGCTTTGTGCCTATTTAGAATGTGGGATTCACTTCTATTCATGTCCTGGTTAAGTGACATCATTCATTGGTTGACAAGTAAGCTTCTTGGATAAACAACATCCCCATGTTTATCTGTTGTGATGTTTTGAAGCAGTATATGAAGCAGTTAAGCCCTGGACCATGGAGCAAAGTGTTAGATATATCTCATATAACTGTGTAATTACCCTGTTGTATAAGGGATTTTCTGCATATATGACATACCTGTACGTGTATATATATTAGTCCATTGGTCTCATGATGAATATAAGTACTATTCATAACATGGTATCAGAGCGTACCTAGGGTTTTCTTTCGTCAGCCGCCGCTGGTTCGTATTCCAGCCGTCGCCTGGCTTTTCCGTCACGCTCGTCACCTGCTGCTCTTCCGCCGTCGCCTTCCGATCCACATGCCACCGGAGTTGTTGCTGCGGCCAGTCTCGTGAGGTTGCTGTTCTTCTGCCGCCGCCTGGAGGTTTCCTCCCGCCCGTTCTGGCTCTCCATTGCTCGCTGCCTGGTCGTGTCGGTCGGTGGCCGGTAATTGGTCATCGCCGCTTGCTGCGTTGGTCGCATCACCCGGTGTCCAGTTGATGCGTTGGTATTCGGCCGCCGCCGCTCGCTACCCGTGGTTGCCGTCGCCCGGACGTGAGCGCTCATGATGCGCTGGTATTCGGCCGCCGTTGCACGCCGCTTAGTGGCCGCCGCCGCTTGTCGCCCTGTGGTTGCCGTCACCTGGACGTGAGCCCCATGTTATATCGGACGTGAGCGCTCGTGTATCTATTGGGCGTGAGTTCCATGACCGCAGTGGTGAGCTTTTTGTAACATTTTTGTTTTGTTAATCGACCCAAAAATAACAAAGAAAGAGAAAGAAAAAAGAGGAAAAAAGAGAAAAAATGTCTTCTTTTGTAGGCACCATTTATGTTCCTCGTTGCCCTGTGATCTTTGATGGTCTCAATTATCGAGATTGGTTTCAGCACATGCGTCTCTACATGCGTGGTCAGCGTCTTTGAGAGTTTTTTACTGGCGAGTTGCCTTATCCGTCTCGTCCCACTCCACCTGCTACGCTTATACTCCCGAAGGCTGCTTTCGAAGATCTTGTACAAAGGCATCTAAGGCGTTTGCGGATGCCATGGAGACTTTTCAGACTCAGTATGTTGCTTACAAGACATGGATCAATGAGGATGCTCGTGTCTCTGCTATTCTGGTTGCCAGCATGCAGATGTATCTCACTAGTGATGTTATTGGTTTGGCTTCCACACAGGCGATATGGACACATCTATGCACTCGCTAGGAACCATCTAGTGATTTCTTGTACCTTACTATTATGCATCAGGAGCAATTGTTGCAGCAGAGAGATACCACTGTGGATGAGTTTTATGCTTAGTTGTCCATAGTATGGCGTCAGATTGACTCTTTGGGACCAGATATTTTTCACAACTGTCAGCGTCAGCAGTCCCACATGGAGCTTCATCGCATCTATGACTTCTTGACACGTCTTCGGTCAGAGTTTGAGCAGACTCGTGCTCAATTGTTGCCTCGTCAATTGCTGTTCGTACTGAGGAGATTCGCCTTCGCGGTGCGGGACTACTATCATCATCGTCATTTCTTTCGGTTTTGGTAGCTTCTCCAGCTTCTCCATCTGTTGCGCCATCAGTTACTCCTTCACCAGTTGCGCCTCCACCAGTGACAGCCATTGTTGGTAGAGGACTCTGTTGCATCTGTTGCAACAAGGATGGACATGCGGAGCAGTTTTGCTACAAGAAGAAGAAAGATTTTCACCATTGTGTTCGTCCTCCGAGGGGCACTGGAGGTTCCTCCTCTCAGTGGATGGTTCCTCTTTTGCTGTTACAGGATGAGGCACTCTTTCAAATTCATTTTTTCTTATTCCTGCTGTTTCTCAAGTCCCAAAACTAACTATGCAACTCATATATGCCGGTCAGCTCACTAACCATGGTTGTTGTGTCATTCTTGATTCTGATTCTTGTTGTATTCAGGATCGCCACACGGGGATTCTGGTTGGTACTAGCCCTCGCCGCCGTGACTCACAACGGCTCTAGGAGCTTGACTAGCTTCGTCTTCTTTCCGCTGCCCCTATTAGTCTGGTCGCCTCCACCACTGCCTCTGCATCTGCTGCAGCCTTCACCGTTTCTTTTGCTTAGTGGCATCATCGTTTAGGACACATTTGTGAGTCATGTATGTCTTCTTTACTTCGTTGTGGTCTTTTAGAGTCTGTGTCTGGTGATGCTCCTCTCAATTATCAGGGTTGTAAGTTTGGCAAATAGGTTCAACTCCCATATTCTTCTAGCAAGTCAGTTTCTTTGCGTCCTTTTGATCTTGTTCATTTTGATGTATGAGGATCAGCTTATTTCATCACGAAAGCAGGTCATCGATATTATATCATTTTTATTGATGATTTTTCTCGGCATACATAGATATACTTTATGTCATATCATAGTGATGTTTTATCCATCTACAAGACTTTTGCCACCATGGTTCGTTCTCAGTTTGATTCTCCTATTCGTATTTTTTTATGCTGATTCTACTGGGGAGTACTTATCAGGAGTTCTTTGTAGTTTTCCTATTGAGCAGGGCACTCTCCCTCAGTTTTCTTGTCCCAGTGCTTATGCTCAGAATGGTGTGGCTGAACGTAAGCATCGTCATCTTCTTGAAACAGGTTATGCTCTTATGCTTGCTTATGCTATTCTATCACACTTCTGAGCTAAGATTGTTTCCATTGCCACTTTACTAATCAACATTCAGCCCTCCTCCGCTCTTCAAGGTGGGATTCCAGTTGAGCGTCTATGTGATAAGACTCCTGATTATTCCAGTCTTCGCCTCTTTGGGTGTGTGTGTGCTATGTTCTTTTTGCACCTCGTGTGCACACCAAACTGACCGCCCAGTCTGTTGACTGTATTTTTCTGGGTTATAGTACTGAGCACAAGAGATATCATAGTTGGGACCCTATTGATCGACGGATGTAGATTTCTCGGGATGTTACTTTTGATGAGTCTCATCCTTTCTATCCACACCCTTCTTTTTCCACTTCAGCATCTATTATTGAGCCACTTTCTTTCCTAATTTTTCCTTCCACCTCCATAGTTGCCACTCCACCACCACAACATTTGGTCTCTCCGGTGCCTCCTTCCCAGTGAGCATCTTCTTCACTACAGACATCCTCTCCTGAGGTTAATCCTGGCCTCATTTCTTCTTATCCTCTCTACTATATTCGTCATTCGCAGGTTGAGGACTCTTCTGATGTACTTTCTTCTTCTGTTGAGTCATCCTCTTCGGCCTCTCCTCGCTATACTATTCACGATCGCCAGTCTATTCGACCTCCTGAGTGTTTTGGTTTTGCTACCGCTGCTCTTGCTAAACCGTATTCTTATCGTGATGTTGTTATTCATCAGAAGCGGCAACATGCGATGGAAGGGAGATTATTGCCCTTGAGCGTACTTGCACGTGGAATCTTATTCCTTTTCTTGCACATGTCACTCCTATCACGTGCAAATGGGTTTATAAGGTTAAGATCCGCTCTGATGGTTCTCTTGAGCGCTACAAGACTCGTCTTATGGCGCGTGGTTTTCAGTAGAAGTATGGTCATGACTATGATGAGACTTTTTCTTCTGTTGCTCATATGACCACTGTTCGCACTCTTCTTGCTGTCGCCTCTGTTCGCAGTTGGACATCAAGAATGTCTTTTTCAATGGCGAGTTGTATGAGAAGGTCTACATGCAGCCGCCCCTGGTATTCTGTTCCTAAGAGTATAGTTTGTTGCCTTCACCGATCTGTCTATGATCTCAAGCAAGCTCCTCATGCATGGTTTAATCTTCTGTTATCACTGCAGCTGGTTTCTCTGCCAGTCTTATGATGCTACTCTTTTTATTCATACTTCATCTTATGGTCGGACGCTTCTCCTTTTGTATGTTGATGATATAATCATTATTGGAGATGATTATCAATACATCACTTTTGTCATGATCTGAGCCCACTTCGCTACTTTCTTGAGATTGAGGTTATTTCTACTCCTGAGGGTTTTTGTTTGTCCCAAAAAAAGTATATCTAGGATCGTCTTGATCGTGCCTCACTTACTGATCAACGCACAGCTGAGACTCCTATAGAGCTTAATGTTCATTTTTGTCTCACTGATGGTGAGTCTCTTTCAGATCCTACTCGCTATCGTCATCTTGTTGGGAGCCTTGTTTATCTTGGTGTTACTCGTCCTAACATTTCATGCCCTGTGCATATCTTGAGTCAGTTTATTTGTGCTCCCACTTAGCTCCACTATAGTCATCTTTTTCGTGTTTTACGATACCTTCGTGGAACTATCTCTCGTCGTCTCTTTTTTCCTCGCTACAGCTCTTTACAGCTTCAGGCATATTCTGATGCCACATGGGCTAGTGATCCTTCTGATCATTGGTCTCTCTCTGCTTATTGTGTTTTTCTTGGTGGTTCTCTCATTGCTTAGAAGACTAAAAAGCAGACCGCAGTTTCTTGTTCGAGTGCTGAGGCTGAGTTACGAGCGATGGTGTTGTTGACTGCAGAGGTTGCTTGGCTACGGTGGTTACTTGAGGATTTTGGTGTTTCTGTTTTTGCACTGACTCCTCTTTTGTCTAATCATTTAGGTGCTATTAGTATTGTTAAAGATCTGGTAAAACAGGAGATTTGTTGCTGTAGACATAAGTGCTATTAGCTTATGGCTATATATAAATTTGTTGATATAAACATAAGTGCATCCAATACTCTATACCTGTTACATGTACAAATTAGGGTTCTCTAGTTATAGAGTATATAGAAATCTGAAATCATAGACAAATCGTCGTGAAAATATCTTTGAGCGGATAGATGCTATTTGAGTTATGTTATATTAAATTGATATGTTTGTACTGCAGTGCTGTCAAGATGGTAAATGTTCTTATACTAACATTGAATAAGAAGAAACAAAACTTTCATAAATAGTTAAACTGGTTTTCTGAAATTTATATTCGGTGAACATTCACCACACGTCCCTTTCCTGAACAGGACACTTCTTCTATTTTCGCTTCTCTCTCGCCATCCGCCTCGGCCCATAATTTGTTTTGACGGGCGGTTAGACGATTGGAAGTGGCCAGTGGCCAGCGAGGAGGCATGGAAGAGGTTGCTATGCGAACATAGAGGTGTGGTGGGAAGGAGCATGTTAAGGGGCCGTTCAATTTAGTTTTTATTTTTGGTTTCTGTTTTTTACTATTCGTTAATTTTATTTTATTTTTCTATTTTTCGGTTTTTTTTGCCTTTTTTTGTATTTCTTTGTATTGTTCGTGTTGGGCTAACATATTTTTTCTATTTTTAATTTTTTAAATTTAATTATATCATATAAATCAACTTAGCTATAATAAAAATAAGCTAGATACAGTAAAAAAAAATCATAAACTAACGTCATTCTAAATACCCCATAACACTTAACAATGATGTCGTGGACGAATGTCTTTTCAAAACAACTCTTGTTGAACATGTTAGCTTTTTTAACATAGCTTTTTTATTGTCTATAAAGATATTACAGTATTTTCTATTTTTAATTGAATGTTTCAAAAAGTTAATAATTGTTATATATTATTTTTATCGAAAGCCAAAAACTATTAGAAAAAATAGAAGTTAGGAGGTGGTCAATGAGGAATGGCAAGTGTACTCTAGCAGGTGTTCATCGATTTTGCTGTTGGGTGAATATTCACCGTGCAGACGCCATCTTTTATCTCCTTTTAGAATGTTAGATATAACAATTTGAAATATTTGGGACCGCTTACAATGAATGAAGCAAACACGTAACTTCAAAAATTACCTTTGTTAGTGGAAATTGTATCGGCTAAAGAACCCACAAACTAAATTGTAGGGTGTATTTTTTTTTCAGTTATCATTTATTGCTGTGGTTGATAGTTTTTTGCTTTAATGAATGAATAGTGATAAACTTAAAAACTTCTTCAAAAAAATTGTTCTGATAAATTATTTTAAAACGACAAAAATAAACCATGCCATTCGTTTACTGTGAAGAAGCTATAAACGGAAAGAACAGTCCGTACAATTTCATATCTCCGAGTCCATCCATGTAAAGCACATAGTCGTGCTTGCCAAGTGGACCTGCGAATGGTTGTGCTTCCTACGCCGCCGCCGCCGCTTACTAGGCGAAACGTAAGGTCAGCACCCAGGTGAACCCTAGCGCGTGCAGGTGTACGAATCTCCAGACATGATCTGAGAGTCCAAAGCATGCGTTATATTTGTGCAAAACAGGTATACCTCTCTAAGTAAATTCCTTATTTTATTTGAAGCTGCTCCGACTCTGAGCAAGCAGTTGCAGGCAGGAACACCGGCCGCACCTGTTACTGAGCCATGGGGGCCACACCGAAAGCTCCACGTCATCTCCTCCGTATGAAAAATCCCCAACCTGCCCTCCCCCTCTCTAATCTCCATTGGAGCCCGACGAGGAGAAAACAGAGGGAAAAAAACAAGAAAAATATCACCTCCTCTTCCTCCGTTCTCCTGCTCGATCCCCGCAAGCAATTCGCCCCCAAATCTTTCGATCTGTTCGATCCAATCCACTGATCCGTCGATCGTTTCGCCCGAGCCCTCGGTTTGCCGGGGTTTCGATCCGGTCTTCGCCTCGCCGGAGTCGGAGGAGGAGATGAACGGCGCTGGCGGGAGCCACCAGCAACAGCAGCAGAGGCTCCGGAAGCAGCAGCAGCAGGCCCTCCTGATGCAGCAGGCGCTTCAGCAGCAGCAGCAGTACCAGTCCGGCGTCCTCGCCGCCGCCGCTGCGGCGGCCATGTCCCAGGTCACCCTCCGGTTCTCTGGTTCTTGATCTGTTGTTTGTGCGCGCGTTGGGCGACAGTAATGCACGCCGATCTGCTTGTGAGCCCGGAAGATTGTTGTTTGCTTTGTGCATTTCCCCTCTTCTCTCGGTTGCTCCCTTGGTTTAGTGTATCTTGTTTGGTTCATTGCGGTAGAGCAAGTTTTGACTTGATAGCTGAATTTTAGTTCTGTGGAATTGAGCAACTGGTGTTGCTGTCTTTAGTTGCATAAAGGTTGCTAATTGCATGCCATTGTTCGTCACACATCACACATGTCTTGTGCTCAAGTTGGTTGGAGAAATGCTCTATTGGTGTTGGGATTCAAAGCAAATTGGTTTTGGTCACACAACAAAAAAAAAGGAGAAAATTGATGATTTGCCATCTTCAAGAATGGGCTTCGCACTTTTGCCACTCTCAACGTTGACTTCGTAAAAATACCATATAGTACATTAATCCCTTGATTAGTATGCCATTTCATCCCTTTAATTCATTTTCATTTTCTTTTTCTAATTTCAGGAACTAAAAAAAGACCCTTCTACCCCTGGCTAATTTGACAAATAATAAACAAATGCATATCACAGCCATAGTATTATCTCACAAATATAAAATCGAGAATAAAAGGAGTTCATCTCACATCCATAGTATGAGAATAAAAAGGAGTTCATCTCACAAATAGGATACATCTCAAAGCAAATAATTTATGAGTTCACATCTAACAAAATAAACTTCTTGTGGGTTCTCAAAGCAAATAATTTATGAACTCCTTTTTATTCTCATACTATGGATGTGAGATGAACTCCTTTTATTCTCGACTTTATATTTGTGAGATGATACTATAGCTGTGATATGCATTTGTTTATTATTTGTGAAATTAGCCAGAGGTAGAAGGGTCTTTTCCAGTCCCTGAAATTAGAAAAAGAAAATGAAAATGAATTAAAGGGATGAAATGGCATACTAATCAAGGGATTAATTTACTACATGACATTTTTGCGAAACCAACGTTGAGAGTGGCAAAAGTGCGAAACCCATTCTTGAAAATGGCAAATCATCAATTTTCTCACAAAAAAAGACAACTTTGAGTTGTTGCTGATGGAAGAAAAACATGGCTGGGAAGTTGTTTCGGTTTTTTCACTCCCTTTACATTTTTTAAGGTATTTCATTTCCTTTACTTGTTCTGTTTTGTCTTCTTTTTCTCCTTGCCTCCTTCGCAGTGCAGTATGTTTCACATATATTATATTTGTATGCGCGTGGGACGGCAGTTGTGCATGCCGATCTTGATATGAACCCGGAAGATTGTTGTTTGCTGTTAGTTTGGACTTTTTTTTATGCTGCCCCCTCGACTCCTTGGTTAACTGAACATTCTTTTATGCGATTGTGCATAATAAATAACTCTTTGTTAATTAAATTGCTTTCTGTGTTTTTAGAGCAAGATTGGTATAAAGCTTGCTAATTGCATTATCTTATTCATGATGCATCGATCGTTGTTCACAAATTGGTTAAACGAATGCAACGTCAGTGTTGCGTATGCAAAGCACATAGCCACATAGGTTTAGCAGAGAGAGAGAGAGAGGTTTGAATGTAATTGCACAACAATCACTGCTTTCAGTCGTTGTTAATGGCATAAAACATGACTAAGAAGAACTGGGTTTTCATTCCTGTTACATTTTAGGTCAAATTTTATCATTACCTATGCATTTTGTATTTTGTTTTGCTTTGCACCTCCTTAGCTTGTTTGGCATCAGTGTGTATCTTCTTTTTATTTTTTACGCTTTATATTTTGCAGATGGAGCCTATTTCAAACGGCAATCTTCCACCTGGGTTTGATCCATCCACATGTCGCAGTGTGTGAGTGCTTTCGGTGTTCTTTTCCGTTTTCACCTCCGTATGTGATTTACTGTTTAGCTTTCCTTTTTTCCCCTTAGCTGTGCAACTGTGGTTTGACTTTTAAAACCAATGTGGAATTCCACAACGTAACAAATGTGGCCACATTTAGGTGCATGGTTTACCATTGAGGCTGGTGCTAAAATTCTGCTCTAGTAATTAGTGCATCATCTAAATATGGCTGTTTGATATCTATCTTGAAGTTTTATTGAATAATGTTTTTTGGAATCTGATTTTAATTCATGATGCTGTTCCAACTAGGTACGTGGGAAATGTACACCCCAATGTCACTGAGAGCCTTCTGATTGAAGTTTTCCAGAGCTCTGGCCTTGTGGAAAGATGCAAACTCATCCGGAAAGAGAAGGTGCACTTCTACAGCCTATATTTGAAATTTAGAATACTAGCACTGTTACATCAGCAATGATTGTTTTTAAGGGGTTTCACCTTTAAATTGTCTTGATCGCTCATGGCCATGCACCCCTCTTACTGAGCCCACATTTTGATGAAAGTTAGAGAACGCCAATTTATCTTAATATTCCAACATTCGTAATGTGATTTAGCCCATAGATGACCTGAATACTACTTGCCATGAACATTTTAATTGGAATCGATGATGGTGTTTTTGAGTATGCTATACTGACTCTGTGGCTAAATCGGCAAAAACCTACTGTTTTCACTTTTCAGACAATTTTCATCTATTTGACAAGAATTCACTCTTTTCTTGCAGTCTTCCTTTGGGTTTGTTGACTACTATGATCGGAGGTCAGCAGCCCTTGCAATCATGACCCTTCATGGACGGCACATGTAAGTTCCAGTTTCACCAATTTCAAGTTTTTAACAACACAGATTTCAGAGTCATGAGTTAACTTTTAATGTTTTTCATTATGAAACGTTTTACTCAGATATGGTCAAGCAATCAAGGTGAACTGGGCATATGCAAGTACACAGAGGGAGGATACGTCTGGTGAGATATTATTCAAAAGACCTTCCTATGTCTTTTCTTTCTTCTTCTAATTTAATCCCTGTTTAGTTAACTGTGCCCATTGAATTATTTCCAGGGCATTTCCATATTTTTGTTGGTGATTTAAGTTCTGAAGTGAATGATGCAACTCTTTATGCCTGTTTCTCAGCATATTCTTCTTGTTCGTAAGTCCTTATTTCTTTGCAACATGGTAACACATATGATAAGTCTGTATCTACAGCTACAGCATATGCTTTGTAATTCTGATTTGTTATTCAAAAGATGGAATTTGTTGTATCAAGTCTATCTCTTTGTTATGCTATAAGAATCTAGAATGACACATTTCGGATATCATGTCTTTTCTCTATGTTTCTACCACTTTTGTTTTGCTGTAGCTTTTCAGTTTGTGTCATTTATGATCAGTGATGCTCGAGTCATGTGGGACAATAAAACTGGACGCTCCAGAGGTTATGGTTTTGTCTCCTTCCGTAATCAACAGGCATGAACAACTCAGACTCTTGTCTCTTTTGCATTTTGCACTAGTTTTACCATTTTGATCCCATGACCCCAACACGGCACGTTATTTTCTGCCTAACATTCTAGTTCTTTTAGCTATTTGATACTGATGGATTTTGCATTGCCGGAGTTATGTTACTGTTAGAGCCATTTGTCGATATTTTAATATCGATCTTACGTATGATTTCTTGAATTCGGAGGGAAAATACTCAAGGCTTTTGTATGATCATGCAGAGTAAAGACACAAATTTTTATACAGGTTTGGAGCTTCTCCTGGGAGAATAATAATCCTACGTCCTGTGCTATTGTTACCGAGGAAAGGTTTACAAGCGTGGACAATGCGAGAAATTACACACTGCTTACTGAACTAATTGCTCCCTACTAAGACCTGTCTCCCTCTCAGACTTGCCCTCTTATCCCAAGATTTGTCCCTTATATTGACGACGAATCGACAGCAGTTGCTTCTTACCAAAAGACGTCTTAATACTTTGGAAGTTAACCGCTGGATGGAGGTTATTGTTAAAGAGATGTAGGTAGCAGTTCGCCGTAAGACGGTTGTTGTTAGAGACGTGGGTAGGATCGTGTGCGGTTATAGAGTATAAACGCATGTTCTAATTGTCTTGTCAGGCTAACCTACTGTGGGAGTTAGTCGTACATAGGAGAACGATCATGCCGTCGTAATAGAACTTGTGGCTAGACAGTCAGAGTATAACTTACGATTAGGTGCTCGTAGCAGGACTTACGATTAGGTTATCGTAGCAGAACGTACGACTAGATTGTCGTAGCAGAACTTACGATCAAGTAGTCGTAGCATATTCTACGAAATTTCTCCCACATCGTTAAGGAGTATATTAGGAGAATATGATGACATAATAAATAAAGGATTATTATATCATTGGTAGTTTAACTCAGTGAATTGTTCTCGACTTATGTGCTGAGTACTGTAAGTTTAAAACGCGATTTAATGTTGAGTTTTCATTGGTAGTTTTTGGTGATCTGATATATTTGGATAATTGGATTCCTTTTTGCAAATAGTTTTATTTTGTTACTATTTTTTCTAATATTCTTTTCTATGGTACTTTACTGGTTGTCGATCTAATTGTTGTGCCAAGCCCATGCAAAGTCCAAGTGTCATAACCATGAAGTTTGATGATGAGCTGAACTGCTGAAGTTCCCTTTAGTGAACTAGTCCTTTAGTGAACTAGTAGAGCATGGAGACTGGCATTTCTATCAGCCCTACACTTGCACATAGTGTTTTATTTTCTATTATCACTCATACTATCTTGTTTCTTGATGCAGGAAGCTGAAAATGCTATAACTGAAATGACGGGTAAGTGTGCCACCAGAGCTTACAATGATTTTTTTGCCTATTGTCTGCTGACATTCTAATGTTGCAACTTTCTGACTTTTGCAAACTAATGTACTGCAATAGGTAAATGGCTTGGGAGCAGACAAATAAGGTGCAACTGGGCAACAAAGAACAATGCAGAAGAGAAACAAGAAACTGACAATCATAATGCAGTTGTACTAACAAATGGTAGTTCCAGTAATACAGGTTAGCTGCTTTAATAGTTTCATGACCATAAACTTTCTGGGCATATTTTGCTGTTCATATCTTTCAGCTGAATAAATGGCATGAGAGGAATTACATGGCCATATCTTTAATAGTAATTATTTGAGCCAATAAGGTAGGCATTCCTCACTACTGATTTGGCCAATTTTGAATTTTCAACTTTATTCTGCAGCAATGGAGGCAAACCAGGATACAGGAAGTAAAGAGAATCCAGAGAACAACCCTGATTGCACTACAGTGTATGTTGGCAACCTTGGACATGAGGTAGAAACAAATTGCTGCTAGCCCATTTTCCTTCCCCTGTCTGTTCTAGTTTTGCCATACTTCTCTCCTAGTGCCTGTGCCCAAAAAAACTGAGAATGAGGTTCTTTCTCTGTTCTTTTCCTATCAGCTAAGATTTTCAGGACACCTGTAATTCATCTTTTACTAAACTGGTCAGGTTAACCGAGATGAACTTCACCGCCACTTCTATAACTTAGGGGTTGGGGCTATCGAGGAAGTTCGTGTTCAACAGGATAAAGGGTTTGGATTTATAAGATACAGTACCCATGGTGAAGCAGCATTAGCTATTCAGATGGCCAATGGATTGGTAGTTCGGGGCAAGCCAATCAAGGTAACTTCAAAAGCAAATACATGTTTTGCTTTTGATTCTTTACACAATTGTTTATGCAATTTCATGATTGTTTGCCTTTCTCTCTTCTAGTGCTCGTGGGGCAATAAACCAACTCCACCTGGGACATCTTCTAAGCCACTGCCGCCTCCAGTTCCTCCGTATCAGCCTGTAGCAATGGCAGGTGTGCCACAAGGTTTCACAGCAGCTGAGCTTCTGGCTTATCAGAGGCAGCTTGCCTTAAGCCAGGCCGCGGCTGGGCAGATTGCCGGCCAGCACGGTCTCGCTGGTCAGGTATCTGCAGGGCTTCTTGCTGCTGGTTCCCCTGCCCTCTATGATGGCTACCCGAATCAGTCATCCGCCCAGCAGCTTATGTACTACAACTAGGGTTAAAAGAGGAAGGCATTTGTAGTGTTCAGCTTGTTTGATGCAAGCCTGACCTTCCTCGTCCGGTTCCTATTTTCTGGTTCCTGTACTATTGGCGTGAGAGCTTTTCTTCTGTTCACTGCATGTCGCAGGATTGTGTTATTTTCTTATTATTATTGTACTATTGACCATTTTCTTGTCTAATTTCGTCGAGTAGTTCACCTTAACAGAGTAACAAATGTATTTGATGTGAATTTGCGATTGATTATTAATGTAATGCTCTCCTGATGGCCCCCTGAGGATTCGCTTTGGGTGTCGGCTTGTTTATGGTATGTTGTTGTTCAGTTGAATGTTTAAAGGCTGGTTATATCATGTGGTTTGCTGCCTGAGATGCCATGAGCAAAAAGGAAGCCGAGAACATGCTTGCTTGGGAAACATGAATTGTGGACTGGATGCTTCTTTTCCTAAACTCTGGTGCTCCAGAGATACCTCTGAAATGTTGCAGCAGGATTTAATATTTTAGTGTGCTTATCATCTATGTTACATTGTCACCATTTTGATTCTGCAAACAGAATTGAAATGCCAAGAATGATGAATGACAGTTTGTGATGGTCTTCATAGCACAGGCAATCTGTTGGTGTTGGGCAGGGCTATGTCCTGTACAAACGAATGGCAAATATTTCCTTCACCAGAGAAGCCTTGGCTCCTCCATGAGATGATACGGGTTCCCTCCTCCCTCCACGACCGGTGCCTTCCCCTGCTTCTCCTCTCCCTCCCGCTCGTCTCCTTCCGGAGCTCCACCCGCGGCTCGCCTTACCGTCTTCCTCGTCTCGTCAGGTCTGCCTCCTTCCTTCCTCTTATGTTCGTTGTGCAGCGAGCTCCGTTTCTTGAGCTGACCTCGGACGCGTTTTGGCGCCGCGGCGTGCCGTGTCCTGTCCAAGGACAACCCCACCAGATGCTGACGCGGCCCTCATGGTCGCGCACGCGAAGGCCGGCGACTTCGTGCTGGCGCAGTCCATCTGGGCGCAACTCCTACACAGCTCCGCCGCGGCGCCCCGCCTCCTCTCGGAGACGCGCGCCTCCGCCGCTTCGACGAGATCCTCCTCGCCGTGCGGGAGCTCTCCGCACGCGACGCGCGGGCTCCACCCGCTCGCCGTCTCCTGCATCGGCGCCGCCGGCGAGCTCGCCCTTATGGAGGACGCCGTCCAAGCAATGGCCCGGCTTGGCCTCCGCATCGACTCCGCCGCCGGCAACGCCTTTGTGCAACACTACTCGGCCTCCGGCACCGTCCCGCAAATGGAGGCGCCCTACCGCCGGCTCAAGAGGTCCGGCCTGCTCATCTCCACGGACGCCATCCGCGCCGTGGCCTTGGCGAGTTCGTGAACGGCCTCGGCCTCGGCCGCCGCAACACCGGCAACCTGCTCTGGAACCTCTACCTCCTCTCCTTCGCGGCCAACTTCAAGATGAAGTCCCTGCAGCGCGCCTTCCTGGAGATGGTCGCCACCGGCTTCCGGGCGGACCTCACCTCCAAGATGTGCATGTTCTGGGACCTCCACCTCAGCGCCGAGAACATAAGCCGCGACGGCGTCGCGCCGGACCTCGTCACGCACGGCGGCTTCGTGGACACCTACCTGGAGAGGCTGCTCGCGCACAACCTCACCTTCGCGTTCGACCGGCTGGACGGCGCCGGCGAGCCCGTCGTGGTCACGGACGACATCATGTTCGAGGCATTCGGCAAGGGCGGCTTCCACGCGAGCTCCGAGGCGTTGCTAGAGGTGGCGGTGGACGTATTACAAGTTGCTCGGCGTCTCTACCTGAGGAAGCAGCACAGGAAAAACCAAATCTTTTGGAACTATTGATACTGATCAACTCAGTAGTGGTACAGTAGCAGCAGATGATGTAATGTACAGTGATTATATTATGCTTGCAAAGCACGAATCAAAGATGTAAGAGTTTGGTAGGATCATGCCAATAGTGATTTATATTCTCCCTAAAAAATTATAATATTTACATCAAGTTCGGTCCCGCTCGTTTCGGTTTTTTTCGACTTCTAACTTCTACTTTTTTTTTCACTATTCAGTATTTCGTCTTTTTCTGAATTTTTTTTAGATATTTTAGGATTTTTTTTTGTATTTTTTTCCCGTGTTCCTTTGTATTGTCCCTAATTGGTTAACATGTTTTTTTTCTATTTTTTTAAAAATTAATTATGCCTAAAAAGCCAAATCAGCTACAGTAAAAAAAGCCAGCTACAGTAAAATTTCAGCTAAAAACTAGAAACCATCGCTAAAACAAGCGCCCCCAATTGATTCTGAAATGGTAGCTGCTACAACCAAACAATCCTGAAGAAACAACCTATATGGAACTTGGAATTGCCAGAAGGAAAACAGAGATATATGATTACACCAGATATGAAGACATAATATTCCAGCTAATTTTCATGTGTGCAGGCATTGACGCGATGAACCTTAGGAGAATGGGCTTCTCCTTGGACCATGGACAGCCATTATCGTGCCACTCTCCAGTGTTGCTCAGGAACTTGGAGATGTTAGGGATCACCATCTCCCGGCAATGCAGGTGCAGCAAAGGGACTTTAGAGAGAACACTGCCCTTCTGAACCTCCAAGCCTTCAGGCCGCCTCAGCTTGTATGGTTCGCCAGTGAATGGCTCAAAGTCTGGTTGAGGATTCTGCTTCCACCTTTGATGCACAAACCACCCATACTTGTAATCTCCAACGATGGGGGTCCCTAGTGCTTCTGCGCAATGCACTCGAAGCTGCAGAGGGAGCAGAATATCAAGACTGATGTTGTCAGTTCGAAAATATCAATTACATATTTAAGATATGTGAACATATTGTCTGTATTTATGAAAAAACTTGGGCATTTAAGAAAAAAGATGTACCCCTATGAACAAAGTAGGGAACATCATCATATATTTAACAGAATTACACTTAGCAAAGAGTCAACAGAATATATGAGTATTATGCGGGCACCTGATGCTTCCGGCCTGTCAATGGGTGCAGCTCAATCCATGAGCAGCCATTAATGGTTGGTCCCATTACCCGATACTCTGTTACAGCTTCTTGTGCACCATCTATGCCAGAGGGATGGGCCAGAATGACCCTCTCTGCTTTCCCATCATCAAGAAGTACCTAAATAAAAAAAAAACCTTGATTCAGGACACATATCTTACCAAATATGACATGATTTATGAACCAACTTGTTTCAATCTGTGGTAAGGATGAATTAAGTGTGATGGTTCAACTGAATAAGAAAGTACCTTTGAAAGAGGAGCAGATATCACTCCTTCCCTTTCTTTAGGAGTTCCGATGACCAGTGCCCAGTACCTCTGCATGTATGCTTCACAGGCAGTATTCCATGTCTGCAGGATTTGCCAATAATATAAGGTACTAGTATCTAGCTATGACAAAAGGTGAGTTATTCAAAAGAATTAAATGGAACACAACACAGTCACAGACTCCATGAATTGGTGTTTACCTGAGAAGTTGTTCTCGCTAAATTTATGCTAGTAAAAAGCCAGTGCAGTCGAGTATAGCTTTCTTGTGTTCTCCCCATTACCATCAAACCACTACTGTCTCTGTCCAGTCGATGGACCTGTGCTCACAAGCCATAGGAAAAAAATAGAGAGAGCTTAGAAGAATACATGGTGGTCAAAATGAAGACAAACAACTCTTGACTCTAGAGCTCACCAATTTTGGGCCATCTTCATTTCCGTATGACAGTGCTGCTGCTGCAAGCACATCCATGCTGTTATGTACTGGCAAATGTCCCTTCATGGGCACTTTAGGGGGCTTGTTAAGCACAAGTATAGCAGAGTCCTGTAATCTCAAATTTCCAGCATGCAATGATAAATAATGAAAAACAAAATTAATAAAATCTGACAAAACACTGTAATGATGATGCAAAGTTGACACCTGTCATCACGAGACAAGCACAATAAATTACAAATAGCATTATTACGATATTGTGGGGATACCATGATATGTATAACAACATCGATTTAATCATATCAATACACTGTATGCCCAATTTTGAGTATACTGAGTTATAGGCAATACAGAGGCTTACACAAGTAACAGAAAAGCTTTTGTTAGTGCTGGAATTTTGTAAGCTACTAAGCATGGAACAACGATGGCAATGCAACATACAGCAAAAAATTACCCTGTACATGACAAGTCTTCTCAGGTACTCAATCTCATCTTTATTGGGATGAAGCGTGGCAGTGGGAATTGTCTCATACCGCTTCTTTATCTCGCCCTCAGCAACTGACACTGGAAGATGAATTCTCATGCCAGGCTCCATCACATCATTATGTTTAATCTGCAACAAACTGCTAAGCATATTTACTTCATTCACATAGTACAACAACATATACAGAAGAAAAAAAAGAATACAGAATAAAGCCTTCATTATATACCTTTTTCAAATGATGCTTCTGGCTTTGAATGCTCTCAGCTGAAACCTCATGATCTGAGCACTCAGAGAAAACCTGATAAATGGGTAGCAGTTGGTTTTATATCAGACAAAAGAAGGGTGCCATAAATAAACTTATCGAGATGGCAAACTCTTGAAGGAAACTTATGATCATTATGCTATTACGAATGTTGCAAAGGCTGATAGCCTAGTCATGAAAGAAGCTACAATGCAGACACTACCGAAACAGCACTTTGCCGCAACAGTTCACACTCACCGTTGAAAAGGCAGATAACCTAATCATGCAAGAAGCTACATTCCAGACACTACCGAAACAGCACTTCATCGTAACAGTTCACACTCCAAACAAGCAATTAATGCAGCAGAACATCAAGCCCATTAGGGGCTGCACACAAGGAGGGGGCCAGCAGCATGGAATAACTAGCACACATGAATATCTTCATATTTGGAATAGTTAGATGCATATCTTCATAGTTGGTTTGATTATATGCATATCATTCTATTTGAATAGTTTAGATATGATCTTATCTTTAGTTGATTGGTTGCATTAGATATCCTTGTTAGGTGACCGGCTATATAAGCAAGGCATTGTCATCCCTTTTCATCAAGCAAGAGATAAACAAAAAAGGTTCATCCCAGCCTTAGTTTCCTCTCTCCCAACCACGCCGTTGCTGCCCAGCCATCCTCTCGGTGGTGTTTATCCCGTTATGATATAAAGACCATGACAGTAACACCTTTTTTTTCAAGAATTCGCAGGAGAACTGTGCATCATATCATTGAATCCACATATTAACACTAACTACAAAAAAGATGCAATCTTTGCACTAAAGTTGAAAATTTACGACCATGACGGTATTATCAGTGTTGCAAAGGCAGAACACCTAAGCATGAAAGAAGCTACATTGAAGATACTACCTTGACCACTAGATTCCATACTCCAAACAAGCAATTCACGCCGGGGAACATCTGAATCCCATTCTTCCCACATATTCACACTAACTAACCAAAAATATGTAGCCTTTGCACTGAAGTTGCAACTAATAAGAAGGCATGTACAAAAAAAAGAGGCGCCCATACCAGCCTCTTGTTGAAGTGTGACTGCACGACCTCCTGCGGCACGTCGGTGAAGCTGTGCTTCACCCAGCTGACCGCAGTCACGCGCCGCGGCGCCACCTTCCTCCCGGGGAGCGGGTCGGTCCCGGCGGGGAACGGCGGCAGCGAGAGCAGCTGCCGCGGCCTAGGCCCGGGCTTGGGCGCGCCGAGGTGGGCCACGTTGTTCCCGTCCACGCGGACCACCGGGTCCACCGCAGCGGGCGCCGGCGGCGCCAACCGCGACAGCCGCCGCAGCGCGGCCGGCCACGACCCCAGGCGGCGGCGGCGGCACAGCATTCTGCGAGCCGATACTCTGCCACTCTGGTGGCCACTGGCTATTACGGGCCTGCTAAATTGTGAAGCTAAACCTGGCCAAATGGGCCGGGCCTACACGGGCCGCACCGCGGCCCGGTACTGTAGACCCGGCCCGAAAACGGCACGGTTCTAAACGGGCCGGGCCGGCACGGCCCGCCGGATCGGGCCATGCAGGGCCGAGGTGCGGCGACGGCGCGGCGCGACGCACGCGCGGCCCGTTTAGCAATCGGTGACACCGCGACGCCCGCAAGACGCACGGCCCGCCAACGGCTCTAAACGGGCGTGCCGCCCGGCACGGCACGCTGGCCCGGATTTTTGAAAAATAGTCGTTTTTCTAACCGTTGGGGTAAAAATTCGAGAAAATAGCAAAACATTCGGAAAAATCAAATTTTTTCTATAAATAGTGGGCATCCGGCCTCCATTCTCCACACCTCAAATCTCACTCTTCTCTCGGTTTAGCTGTGAAAATTCAGAAAGTGCTTGCAATTTGGTGAAAATTCGGAAAAATTCAAAATTCAAAAATCTTTAGATTTTTGTGAGAGCTGCAAAGGAGGTAATAATTCTGTCTTATTTTAATTTTTGAGTATTATTTATTAGTTTAATTTATTGCTATTATTTGTTGGTTTAATAGGAAGTTAATCATTCTTTACTATTTTAATTTCTGATTGATTTAATGGAGAACTACGACTTTGAACTCTCCGATTCGGCCTCTCGGAGGATATGCAACCGTTTCCACAAGTATATCCATCTGAAAATGCCAAGAAACGATGGCCCCGGAGCGCGAGGTCCAATCGATCCATCTTCTTTGGCTCAACAAGTGCATCCACGACTCAAAGCACGGGTGCAAAAGATCAAGAGCTAGTACATCAACGGTTTGGAATGATTTCGACAAAAGTTCAAGACCGAGGATGATGGGACTTGGTGAGGTATCTTTGTTTGTAAAATTTGTGGTAATGAATTGACCGCAAAATCTTGGTGGGACGGGTCATCTACAACGACATCTTGCAAGTTGCAAGAAAAAGCAAGGAATACAAATGCGCCGGACACAAGCGCAATATAACCACGACGGCTCGATGCGTGCGTGGGAGTACAACCAGGTAGCTCGGGAATCTCTTTGTAGATTAATTGCTTCTCAAGATTTACCTTTAAATTTTGGTGAGTCGGCGCTTTTCAAAAATATATTAGGACCGCTCATAACCCTCGATTTATCTCGTATCTAGGCAAACAACAACTAGAGATTTAATTAAATATTATAACAATTGTCGTGATAAAATGAAAGAAATGTTTCATACCTGTACATTCTCTATTGCTTTAACTTCTGATATATGGAGTGGTAGAGCTAGAGAGGATTATATTAGTGTTGTTGCTCATTATATTAATGATGACTGGGTAATGGAAAAAAGAATTATAGGATTTAAATATTTTCTCGTAGCTCCTCCAGTAGAACCCAAGTTAGAGACCCTGAACTTACTGAAAACGATTGGGTTGTTGCTGAAAAAATATTTTCCTTTTTAGAAATTTTTCATAAAGCTACACTTTGCCTTTCTGGAATATATTACCCTACTTCTCCTACAATTGTTCATAATATTGTTGAAATTGCAACTCACCTAAAGGCTTTTGAACATGATCATATACTACGGGATGCTGTAGGTGCTATGAAAATTAAGTTTTTAAAATATTGGAGAGAAATTCCTATTTTATATGCATTCGCTTTTATTTTGGATCCTAGGGCCAAACTCCAAGGATTTACGAATGTTTTACAAATTTTAAGTGAGGCTACCGATTTAGACTATTCTTCATACTTTACATTAGTTAAGAATAAATTATATGAGGTATATGATAAATATGAAAATAAGTTTGGATCATGCGTTTGGAAAGACCCCGGTAGTCCCTAGCACCTCTAGGGGCTATGCAATGGGGCAAGATTTTTGGTTCTTCGTCTAGTTCTCGCAGTACACATCGATTAGGAGGAGGAAGGCGACAAAGCACGGAGACCTATCAAGCTATCTCAACGATGATAGCGTCGGTTTTGAGCAGGAGTTGAACATCCTCTCATGGTGGCAAGCCCAAAGGTGTCATATCGATGCTATCCATATTAGCGCGGATGTGTTGGTCGTTCTGTCTCTACAGTCTTCTGAGTCGACATTCATCTTTCCGGAAGAATAATCGAGGAGCGACGAACAAGTCTGTCCCAACGAGATGGTCAAGTACTTATGACCGTTAAAGACGGGAACAAGTGAATCAAGACTCCAACATCTGAGAAAATAAAGATTTAGAAGAATCTTTTGAGAATTTGTATTTAGATAGCAATGAATAGGATTTTCAATATTTTTCTTCACATATAGTCACTAATGAGCTTTATAGGTTGTACTCTTTTTCTTTACCAAGGTTTTCTCAAATTGAGTTTTACTTGGTAAAGTTTTTAATGAGGCACCATCCCATGTAATTTAATAAGTTAATAAAGCTCATTATGTCATTGCAAATATTTATTTTATGATTAGCAATGTCTATAAATTTCTATATTTTTTGAATTTTTCTAAATTTTTACAATTTTTACAATTTTCTTATTTTTCTACAATTTTTCTTATTTTTCTGCTTTTTGGGCTAAGCGGGCTGGCGCGCAAGACGCCCGCTTAGCCTTAACTGCGTTCGCCGCAGACGCACGGCCGCCGCGTGCAGGGCTTGCTCACGGCATGGCGGCGCACAACGCGGCCGCTTATTACACGGGCCTTACCGGCCGTGCCTAAGCGGGCGTCTGCCGAGCACGGCGCGTCGCGCCGTCTTGGCACGCGCGGCCCGATGGCGGTATGTGTGAAGCTGACCCGATTTAATACTAAGCCCAATTAGAGACCATATTTTCAGCCCAGGCAATAATTTCTAGGCCAGTTGGGCCCATAATCCGGCCTTGATGCTGTGTGGCGGGGACCCTGGCGGTGCCAGGCGATGGCGGTGTTGCAAGGCGGAGCAATTGGCCATGGGGAATTGGGGAGGAAGGGTTTGGAAGTTTGGGATCGGGAAGCGGAGTGAGGAGTAGGAGGGTGTTGGGCTGCGGGCAAAGGTGGCAGCTCGGGGTGACCTGCCTTTTTGGTGTTGCGTCTGGATTTTGTTAAGAGCATCTTCAATGATTCTAGCTAGCAACTAATTAGGATATTTTCACGTCATCAACCAACTAGTTAAGCATACAAAGAACTGTCTATAAAGATAGTTATTTGTATTTTTAATGCTTGCATGCGCATGGAGAAAATAAGGATGTACTATGCATTATCTTTGTGCCTCTTTGTGTGGAAGGTATACAAAAGAAAACAGTAAACATCTCAAGTAACTGGCAATATAATTAGATGCAGTTGTGCCAACTGCTAGCAAATACTACATCATGTCCACAACGACCTTGACACGGTTTTGAACAAAATACTGAAATAAGAAGTCCATATGTTACTACATGATTAACTACTAAACATGATTCAAGCCATGTATGTTTATTTCAAGCCACAAAACATTCTAAACAACTAGCTACATTCTTTGAGGAAGAACCACCAAAAGCACAAAGTCATCTCACAAACAGCAACCTCCTTCATAGTCAGCCTATGAACAGTTCCTGAAACAAAAAAAGAAAAAATGGTAAGTCAGGTTATTCAATATATTAATAAGAAAAACAATTCTAGGTAAGAGCTTACATGAGCTTATTATGAAAAATTGACTAGTTATTTTCCATAGTTCCAAAACGTTGCCAAATGTGCTCAATTAAATCTTCTTTCAGTTGGGTATGGACTGATTTAGCACGGATAGCAGAATTTCTACGTCGAACATCATCGAAGCATGGATTACTGTTAGAGGCCTTTTGCACTTCCGGAGGTAGAACAATTGATGTGCCAGGGACAACATTCAAGTCAATAGGCTCCTTAGCCATTTCTCCCTCATCTTCCACAATCATGTTGTGGAGAATGACACAAGCTTTCATGATTTGTCGAATAATCTTTATGCTCCAAGATCGTGCTGGACGACGCACGATGTTAAAGCGAGTTTGTAGAATCCCAAAAGCACGCTCCACATCTTTCCTTGCACCTTCTTGTTCATTTGCATACAGCTTGTGCTTCTGTAGTTGAGGTGAATTTATAGACTTCACAAAGACTGCCCATTCCGGGTAAATTCCATCGGCAAGGTAATAGCCAGTGTTGTATTGCTTGCCGTTGACAGAAAACTGAACCCGGGGAGCTTCACCCTTTATCGCTTCAAGAAACAAGGGGGACTGATTGAGCACGTTGATGTCATTATTGGACCCAGCAACACCAAAGAATGCATGCCAAATATGGAGATCATATGAAGCTACCGCTTCTAGGATGATGGTTGGGACTCCATAGCGACCGGTGGTATATTGCCCCTTCCATACTGTTGGACAATTTTCCCACCGCCAGTGCATGCAATCAATGCTACCTAACATTCCAGGGAATCCACGAGACTCTCCAACTTGGAGCAAATGCTCCATGTCTTTAGCTGTGGGGCGTCGCAAGTATTTAGTGCTGAATACATCAATCACCCCTTGCACAAAGTATTCCAAGCACTCCAGTGCAGTGCTCTCTGCAATCTTCAAGTACTCATCAAGCATGTCAGCTGCAATCCCATATGCAAGCATACGGATTGCTGCTGTGCACTTCTGCAATGGTGAGAGCCCTAGGCGATTAGTACAGTCTACCCTTTGAGTGAAATAGGGAGATCAACTACCTAGGGCATCCACTATGCGTAAAAAAACATGTCTTCTCATCCGAAATCTTCTACGGAATATTGCATCAGAATATAGAGGATTTTCAGCAAAGTAATCAGCCACAAGTTGTTGATGAGCACCTTCACGGTTTCTGTTGATGTACTTTCTTGGACCACTACGACGCATAGATGAACCACCTTCCAACTTAGCCTTAATCTTCGCATTTATCCTTCCAGCAAATGAGTCAAGGACATGTTGCTCGGCCATGAACTCTTCTAAGGTGTATATCTTAGCAGGGTCAATAGAATCATCGGACTGATCCGACATGTTGAAGAATCTTCTAAGGTGTATAACTCAGCAGGGTCTATAGAAAGGAATATAGAGGATGGAGAGTTTGGGCTGGTACTGGACTAGTATATATACATAGGAGAGTGCAATATATAGATGCAGCTTGGACTGCTATTTGTTGGTACTGTAAACAACTGTAATGATATTTCCAACTATGTGTTGGTACTGTAAACAGCTATAATGATATTGCATGGTAATTCACAGCACATTTATACTACATGTTGACTGATTGTAATGATATTGCATGGTAATTCACAGTGCATTTATACTACATGTGGTGTAAAATCTTATGGCCAGTTGGCAATCAAGCACTGCTATTTATAATCACAAGACCAGTTCGGATCATTGCACCAGTTCTATGTTTCGGATGCACCATGTAAACCTTATACAGACACACACAAAAAGCTGCTTTCGGATGCACCAGTTCTATGTTTAGGGAAAGCATTGTTTCATTGCATAATGACTTCCTTATACCTGCCACAACCAAAATGTAACAGCTGCTTGTATTGTATCATTGCCACAACCATGATAGCATACTATTGATAGCATATATCAATCTGGAATTGACAACCAATAATGAAAGTATATCAATCTGGAATTGACAACCAATACTATTGATAGCATATATCAATCTGGAATTGATAGCATACTATTGATATTAGAACAGGTCGATAGCAGTTAACAGGTTGAAAGTACCTTATTTAGTGTTGCCAACCAATTTGTCCCTTAGAATCTTTAGGCCAATGACATGCTCAGCTCTGATCTCCTCCGTCATCCCCGTAGTGTCCATACTCATGAGTTTCTGATATGATTCCAGCAAAGCAGCCTCCTTCCTAGGCCTTGCCGCTTCAACCTTCGCATCAAAAATGCGATGCTAGGTCTCTAAGAAGTCTTCCTGTCGTTTTTTTGCTGCAGCTTGAATATCCATGTATTTCTTTAAATCTTCATTTAAACTGGAATCATCATCCTTAGCTCTACCTTTACCATTGCGCTGTTTCTTAGCTTCTTTTGTCCCTATCGGACGTTCCTTTTCTCCTACATCTCCTGAGATGTCCCGTATCTCATCTCCATCATCCAACCTTCTTTTGTTTGATTTATCAAGGTCCTCCAAGACTGCGAGCCACTTGGGTTCATCACGAAGAACCTTCCAACAGTGCAAAACTGTGAACGGACCTTCTTTAGGATAGTCATCTAAATAAAACTGCATAGCCATGTCTCTCAGCTGGTCATCTGACTGTCCGCTAGCATAAATTGAGGTAGCCTTCTTCCAAGAGGCACAGAAAAATCCCACCAATCTCTTAATTTTGTGCCAACGATCTTTCAGATGTTTTACCTCTCTTCTCCTATTCGTAGGTGTAGTGCTGTTGTATAGTTCATGTACATCACCCCAGTAGCTCTCATTTTTCTTGCAGTTCCCATTGATCGGGTCATTTGAGTGGTACAACCAGGTGCTTTAGCATTGATCATTGTATGGTTTTGTCTTTTGGTCTTGCTTTAGCATGTTGGGTGCCTGATTCACTACTTGCTGGTGCCGATTGTAACTCCTTGCCCTCAGGTGGCCATAGTGCCGGGAATGGAACATGAGGAATGAATTGCTGCTGCCCAGTTTGGAAATAGCTCATGAAACCACCAGGCGGGTAGTAATCCATAGCACTGAAAAAAATCAAGCAATTAAGTCATACCACTGAAATGGTTCATGTACAAGTGGTTCATGTACAACAGACTGTAATGAAGTCATATAAGAGAGCTTCCAATGGATCATGTACAAATGGTTCATGTACAACAGACTGTAATGAAGTCATATAAGAGAGCTTCCAATGGATACCAAGCAATTAAGTCATACCACTGAAATGGTTCATGTACAAATGGTTCATGTACAAGTGGTTCATGTACAACAAACTGAAATTGATAGCACACCAAGTGGTTCATGTACAACAGACTGTAATGAAGTCATATAAGAGAGCTTCCAATGGATACCATCAAGTTTTCACAATTAACCATTCAAGTCTACACATTGACATGAATATCAGTAACCATGAAGATGACTACAGAGCTTCACAATTAATCATTCAAGTCTACAAATTGACATGAATACCTGTAACCATGAAGATGACTACAGAGCTTCACAATTAACCATTCAAGTCTACAAATTGTTAATACCAGTAACCATGAAGATGACTACAGAGCTTCCCAACTACGGAATTGACAACTACAAATTACCATCAAGTCTACAAATGTAAACCCTCTGGATTTCACTGTCTACAATTCTATCTGTTGAATCAAGTCTACAAATGTAAACCCTCTGGACTTCCCTGCTGCCATAAAGTAGGGAATTTTACCTACTGTAAGGGGAGATTTACAAAACAAAACTAACCTATTTGGGGATTTGGTGCCTGACGAATTGGCTTGTGGCAAAGGTCCAGGCCACCATGCTGCAAAGAAGTGCTAACATTAGTTGAGATGAGAACAGGCAACAAGAGAGCAGCAAGAACACCAAGTCACAATGTTACCTGGTTGACCTCCTGGAGGCGGAACCCCATCACCAGAATGAAGAACTGCGGCGTCAGATAACCAAGGAGTAGGCGCAGGTCCAGCATGAAGCGGCGACGGAGCCATGTCTCGCTTGGTCCGACGGCTCATCATCGGCAGCCACAAACGGAGAGGAATCCGGACGCAACGAAGAAATTACAGGGGGAGGGAGAGGGGTACGGAGAGGAAATGCCTTCTTTTCGCGCGCGCAGCGAAGAAATAAGAGGATTAGGGTTAGGGTTGGCGTGCGGGGATGAAGCAGGCGGGGAGGGGCGGGGAGGGAGGACGCGCGCGGGAGGGGGGCGGGGAGGGAGGACCGAGGACGCGCGCGGGAAGGGGGGCGGGGAGGGAGGACGTGCGCGGGAAGGGGGCGGGGAGGGAGGACGCGAGCGGGAAGGGGGGTGGGGAGGGAGGACGCGCGTGGGGAGGGGCGGGGAGGGTGGGGAGGGAGGACGCGAGTGCGAAGCGGATCTGATGCGGTGAAGAAAGAGCTAGCGATGACTCCGAGCAGGCGATTAGGCCGGCACTTATCGCCTCGATTTTTGAGCGAGACGAGCGACGGAGAAGTCGCTGGCTCGTTTTTTTTTCACGATCTCTTTTCTCCACATAGGATACATGCTGACATGTACATGTAAATAGCTAGCTGACTCAGCACCATTGGAGATGCCCTAAGTATGTCGTTGATTTGCTTTGGAACAGAGCGTTTGATAGTTTAGGTGTTAGCAGAAACTGATGGAGTTTATGCCCAAATGACACTGCAATTTTTGAATATGCTTGGGGTGGGATGCCATTGTATACTTTCTCTTATGACTATGAATTATGTTAAACTTATGGCATATCGATTGTTGAACTTGTGTATAAATTAATCGTGTGTCAAATTTATCGGCCGTCGAACTATTCATCTAAATTATCCGTTTTCAATCTAAAACCATTAAATATCTGTCATAATAATATCATATCCGAAGTTCTGAATACTTTAAATTTATATTTATATCTAATCTTACCGTATGCAACTTTAAATCTAAAAAAAATATAAGTTTAAATATGATATAAATAGAATTCGTCCGAATCCAATCCGGTGCACCCCTTCTTTTCAACGCCTCGTCGCCACCACCCTTATTTCTTCCTTTCTCTCTCTTCTCCTCCTTCCCTTCCAACAAAAGCCGCAGGAAGCGGCGAAGAGAAGGGCGCCACCCTTTTGCGCTTGGGCCCCTGCCGCCCCTCCCATTCCGCATATTTGTTTAGTATTCAAGGAACCGAGGCCTGAGCCATGGGCATGGAGGAGGTGGCGCGTGCCGGCGGCAGCGGCGGCAAGAAGCTCGCGCTCGCCAGCATCGGCTTCGCCGACGTGCGCGTGGGCACCGAGGCGGGCGGCGGATACAAGGAGGACCTGCTCGTCGTCAGGCTTCCCAAGGACGACGTCCTCGACGGCGCCAAGGCCGTCGTGCTGCCGGACGTCGGCGCCGCCGTCAGGGTAAGAACTGCAGATCCCAGCGTTTCGGTTAGTGCGATATGTTAGCTTTACCTGTGTATATGGTTGATGCAAATTGGGACGTTTTGGAAATTGCTTGGGCCGCAAAGGCGCGAGCTTTGCTTCTTTTTTTCTTTACTGAAATTGTTGTGCTTGTTCGATCGTAGAGGAATACGATTTTGCTTGGACTTTTGGACTGATTTTGTGGTAAAGGTGACGCCTTTTTTTTCTGATTCCTCGCTATTTTTCTTATATTCGTTCTGTAACTGATTCATCGGGGAAACAGTTTCTTTTTCGTTGATGCTTTTCTCTGTTGGTTTCAAACCGTCGAGTTTTTTTTCTTGTTTGAAAATTTAACTTCTGGTATTTTTTATGCCTTCTGTTTTGCTCTATTTGAACTGTTTGATGTATCGATCCCAACTCGTTGTTTAATTTGTTCAAATACTGTGATCGTGTTGTTGATAGCTTAGCCTTGAATCTTGACCAGGGTTGCTTAATTAGACATAAAGTTGCTTCGTTATCCATTGCAATTGTTTATTAGTTAATAACACTTTTAAAAATTGCTGATTTGTTGTAAAATCGTCTTGATCTAGGCGGGCATCCCAGCCCTGCTCACGACGGAGGTGGGCGGCAGCTTCTGGCTTTTTTTTTCGGTTTGTGTAGTACTGGAGTGATTTTGTTTGTTAGTATTTTTTTTGTTTTCTTGTATTTTTATATTTTTTTGTATTGTTCGTGATACGTTAACATGTTATTTTTATTTTTATATTTTTTTAAATTTAGTTATGCCTAATAAATCAGCTCAGCTATAGTAAAAAATTAGTTAATTACAGTAAAATTTTAGTAAAAAATCAGTACTATTCTAAACGCCACCTAAATTGTAGCTGGCGGCGCGTTGCGGTGAAGTGTAACAGTTAATTCGTGTCGGTAGTTTTAACGTCTATTTTCTGTAAGGCTTACTTTTATGTACTTTCCTGTCCATAGAAGTGCTGAATTTGAGGCTCTTGCTTTGACACTATGACTGTTAGTATGTCTCCCAATTTTAGGATTAGTTTGACGCGTGCATACGTCTGTTTCCCATTGCCATGTGCCCATGCCCCACAGCAACAGCGTTGCGGAGTGTTCTTTGTACTTATCTTAGGTAGATATTTCTTCAGTGGAGACCTGGAGCTGATCAGTTGAAAGCTATACATATATGAATAATCTGTTCTAATAACATTGTCCGCGGTGAATAAACGTTTTTCCTTCTTTTTGGAAAAGCATTGCACTTATCGTGCTCTTTGTATACCAGAAATTTTGGAAAAATAGTAAGCTTCCGATAGTCGCTATCATTTAGATCCTTAGCTAAATTTTAACGTGATTGGAGAAAGTAGTTTTTGTGTGTGTTTACCTGCTTTAGTGAATGAATTTGATTGTTTTCGGAATATTATTCTGACTTGTTTGGATGAGGTGTAAGATGTTTCTTTCAACGATGACACAGATTTTGTCCTTTGGTACCTGAGATTTTTCTTGGTCTTCCCGCATCTACCACGTGTAGAATAGCACAATCTTTTAGTTATTCTCCCTTTTTTTTTCTTTTCCCTTTCAACTTCCAACTCCCAAATTGGACTGGATCATGTGGAACAAAAACAACAAAAATTCAAATTTGCCCTGCTGTTTGTGATCTTGCCCCTGTGTAGGAACTTTCATGCTGACTACTGGGTAAACTCAAGTTACTCAACCCATTGAGCTGCAGTTTAGGAGTTCACAAGTGTGATGAGAGTTCCAGACTGGGGTGGTGCCCTATGAATAAAGTGAATGCTGTAACATGGATTAGATACTGACAAAATGCAAGAAATAATAACTGTAGACAACACTCATCCAATTACTTGAATGCACTGGGGACCTTATAGATCTTATCAGATATTTATGGCTTATAAATCCACAAACAAATGCAACGGCTGATTTTGCATGAATTGTATAAGATGCTGTTGACACTCGCTGCTCTTATTCAAAAGGAAATAAGGGGATTCTAGCTGTGCACTATGTGATGGAAATTTTACTACAAGCATCTTTGTTACAACTTCTACCACGTCAAAACACTTGCAGATGCTATTGGATGCTTGCAGAGGGGGAACTTCCAGAAATGGTGTTTTAGTTAGCTATTCATAGTTGCTTACGAGTTTAAGGCTCTGTTGAATGCTGATGGAGTTGTGAGTAGTTGACATCTGAGCCTTTATACCTAATGTAGACTTTCCTGAGGAGTAGAGAAGTCGGAGAATTCGTGAGTGGGGCATTGGCTGGCGCTATGGCTAAAGCTGTTCTTGCTCCTCTAGAAACTATCAGGTATTCATTTTACTTTCATCTGTACATTCATTTATGCACTTTAGTAAGTTTGGCTTCTTTTCTGATTATAATACATTAAGTTTCGGTTGGTGGAATGAATAAATTAGGCACCAGGCACTCTTCTTATTTGTTTTGCTTATCTTACTCTTATTGGTGGACCTGAGGGGATTCGAAGAAGTTAATATCATGGAAGTGAGCTTAAAGTTTGTACTTACTTGAAAGCACTAGATTTTCTTAATCCACAAGTTGAGCTTGGTTTATCATTATTTTCTTGGCTTTGTAACTATCAGCCTGTCACATGCACACTTTTCTGAATCGGAATAGCATAATCTGAAGATAATTGCTGCTCCTTCACTTATGAACACTGACGATTATTTGATCGAACGAAGGGCTCGTATGAACTTAATGCTTAGTTGTGAAATACATAGAAGTGGTATGCATATTGCATTCTTATTGTACTGCAGATGGAGGTTATAGTCTTTACTGTAAAACATTGTTACGATGTTTTAAATTTACGAAACTTATTTCCAATGTGCTACTGTCGAGGTATGTAGTTTATCGACTATCAACTACCCTTGTTACTGTAAGTTTAGTATGAAGTCTGAATCTATTATAATAGTCCAAGGGGCAATATATAGGAATACATAGACTCAAACCCTAAAATAGGAAAAGACACTAATACCTTTATCACTCTCAAATGTAAGGCATATGCAATAGTATTGTATTTGGAAGAGTTGACACTTAACATAGGGAAAATCTAAAATATGTATCTTGAAGACATTGTCATAGTGTGTAGCTCTTAAAAGATTGTGTCGGAAAGATCGTCTCCCATTTAAAATCATGCGGCAGCCCATAAAGCACAAAGTGCAGGGACCGAGAAGGTAGAGGTAAGTGGGAGCAAAGTCGACAGCGGTAACACAATGAAGAGGATGTGAAAGGTGACATAAATAGAGAGAGCTATAAAATCAAGCCGAAGAGAGAGATAGAAGTATCACGGCACATATCGAAGCTCGAGACGACGGTGGCGTAGTGCACAAAAAGTGCAACGGAGGCACGATGCAGACGAAGCACGACAGCCTTAGAAGCTTAAGGCGGTGACTCAAAGAAAAGCAACGGTATCATAAAGACTTTTACGATTTGCAGCAGTTCAAGAAGAAGAGCGGCGGCTGTGGCTATACAAAAGAAAGGAGATGACCACACTCATCCGAGAGAATGGACCATGGCTAGCAAAACAATCGACTGATTGACAATAAATTTGTGGACTCATATGGTTTTAACGAACTAAAAGAGATATGGCGGTGGTTAGATCCATGGCGACGACGGCTGGATCCAAGGCGGCGGCGGCCTGATCTGAGCTAGAGTTGGCCTGGTGCAGACTTGGTGTGGGCGCGACGACGGCTCGGGACGACGCAAGAGACAGGTCGACGCCGATGGAGCGGCGACAGCTGCAGGAGGTGGCCGCCCGGGGCAGTTGGATCCGAGGTGGATGCGGGCACCGGCGCCGGTGTGGCCAAGCCTGGCGCCAGCGGCTATGGAGGGAGGGGGGGGGGGCAGCGGCGGCCGGCTATGGCTAGGAAGCTAGTTTCAAAATCTATGCTCTTACACCATGTAAGTTTAGTATAAAGTATGAATCTATTGCAATAGTCTAAAGGGCAATATATAGGAATGTATGGACTCAAACCCTAAAATAGGAAAATGCACTAATACCCTTAACAGTTACCATGTATACGTTGAAACATCCATGCATTTTGATGATCTACAATTAATTGGGTGGCAGTTGCCATTGATTTTGAGAAATATTGAAAGTGCCTCTGCTCTAAACCCTCTTTTTTGCTTAACAACAAACAAATAATGTCATAGTGTCTGATTGATTTTCAGGACAAGAATGGTTGTTGGGGTAGGATCAAAACAGATTTTTGGTAGCTTTGTGGAGATTATTGAACAAAATGGCTGGCAAGGACTTTGGGCGGGCAATACAATAAACATGCTCCGCATTATTCCTACTCAAGCAATTGAGCTTGGCACATTTGAGTGTGTCAAGAGGAGTATGACATCGGCACAAGAGAAGTGGCAAGAGGATGGGTGCCCAAATATACAGCTTGGTAATTTGAAAATCGAGCTGCCATTTCACTTATTGTCTCCAATTGCTATTGGTGGTGCGGCTGCTGGAATAGTTAGCACCTTAATGTGCCATCCTCTTGAGGTTGTTAAGGTACTTCAGAACCTACTCTGTATTAACAGACTAAACTATTTCTTGACTTTTCTGGCTGTTGAAATTTCATGGATGCTATTCATGACATATTTCCTTTTTTATTGAACTGTATTCTTTACAGTTGTATTTCCAAATCAGTGGCAAATACTGATGAACTGCATGATAGCATTGTGTAGCCTCAATATAATTTGACGAATTTTTAGACCCTTCTGCTGACAAACATTTCTCCTTGTACTGATGTTTTATCACAGGATCGCTTGACTGTCAATCGTGAGGCTTATCCCAGTATCACCCTTGCCTTAAACAAGATATATCAAACTGACGGCATTGGTGGTCTCTATGCTGGCCTCTGCCCAACGTTAGTTGGCATGCTTCCTTATAGCACATGCTACTATTTCATGTACGAGACAATCAAGACTTCTTACTGCCGTGCACATAAAAAGAAGTCTTTGAGCCGTCCTGAGCTACTAGTTATTGGAGCTCTTTCAGGTCAGGATTCAGTGCCACCTATAATGCAATTTGTTTCACCTGCTGTTTACCAGTTTCTTGAAAATCCTTGGAAATGGGATGTTCCAGATTCCCGTAAAATTTGGCATTTGAGTAGACCGCTATTTTCACATGTTATTGTTGGATCTTCTAGGCCTTACTGCAAGTACAATTAGCTTCCCTCTGGAAGTAGCAAGGAAGCGGCTTATGGTCGGAGCCCTGCAAGGCAAATGCCCGCCCCACATGATCGCAGCCTTAACCGAGGTGGTCCGAGAGGAGGGCCTCAAGGGACTTTACCGTGGATGGGTCGCATCCTCCCTGAAGGTCATGCCGACATCCGGCATTACCTGGATGTTCTATGAGGCATGGAAGGATATTCTTTTGGCTCCAAGGCTCCACACCTAGCATGCCTGAGATTGTTCAACAAGGCAGGCACTGCTACAGAATAAATCTCTTGTGCTTTGTGGGATTATTTTCTTTCAAATCCCACACCTGCCAATTATTTTAGATAAATGAGGCCGTTCTGTGCCAATGATTAGTACCATCAATTAATTGGCTTTAGCTAACCTGGGTTGTCTAATTACCAGCAACTGTTGACAGACAAGACACATCTTCTAAGGCATGGGCTGAGTTTTGCATTGCCCCCCAGCACTGTTCTTATGGAATTCCCTCAGTAATGGGGAAAAAAAGGGAAAAATCGTTAGATGAACCTTTGTATGAATGTAGAATGCTCAATGAGTTGATGTTACATAATTTAGATGCACTGTTTAATCGCCATGTGGCGTGTTCTTATTGGAAAATCCCGGCACATTGCATCAAATTGACAAATTGATTATTGTCAGATGCATGCTGTCGTTTCTCAGGAGTAGAGGAGGTGCAATATCCAAAGATGTCCATTTGTCCTCAGTCGCAGATAAAAACAAGGGGTTTGCTCTCACCGAAACATTGTCATATTCCCCGTATTAACATCTACCGTTCATCACTAATCACGCGGTCCAGGTTCTCCCGATGGCTGTACCTTGCATTGTCGCTTTCACCCGACTCAAAGAGTGCACATCGATCATTGAAAATCAACAAGAATCATTCAGAGGAGCTCTCTCATCCCAAACAAGAAGCAACTATACATTTGGCATATGTGTTTGCTACTTGTCAGATTGAATGAGCAATATTACGACCCTGCTCATATTCAGAGGAGCTCTCTCATCCCAAACAAAGAAGCAACTCTCGATGGCTGCGCCGGCATGTCGATGCGGCGCGCCGGGTGTGCTCGGACGCGGTGGCGGCGCACGCCATAGCCATGAACGCCTACTGATACCAGACGACGACCTCGGGAGCAGATCAAGGTCGCGGCGGCCAAGGCGGTGCGCGGCACCTACGCCTGGTTCCTGAAGGCGAACGAGAAGGCGGTGGCCAGTGGCTGGAGGGAGTTCCTGCCGGTGGACGTCATCGAGGGGATGGTGGAGCGGGTGTTCGATGAGATGTGTGACGGCGTCGCCGGCAGCGTGGGCCGGACGAGGAGCGGCGGCAGGGGACATCGGGAGTCGAGGGAGAGCGGCAATCTTGATAGGTTTGAAGGCTAAACTGAAGTTACTGAACACCATGGATTGGCGCCGATTCTGTATCGCTGATGAGCATTTCAATTTCAGCGTGGAATGGAATAGAAGACATTGTCATTGAACAAATCTATTCCCCGAAATCCGTAGGAGATCGATCAGTGATCACCATGCAAACCGTAGTAGCAATCTGGAGATTTATCAAATTTAGAGGGTGTTCGATTTGTACCACATTTTTAGGCCACAATGAACGAGATTAAGGCTGCGTTTGGAACGCGGGAATTCTTCAATCCTGCTAGAATTGAACTGTATCATGTAAAATTTTATGGAAAAATCCTTGAGGTCATACGTGGCATCTGAGTAAAGAGGACAATCACATGTAGTAAATGCTCGAAAGATCAATGAACATGCCATCAAGACATGGACGACATTTTACGGCCCCACAACTGCGATGCAAGCAAGCAAGCAATTACATTACATTACCAAGCAGTGTATATATATATATATATATATCGCGCATACAAGCCGAAACACTTAATTATTTCGCACACAGCTACCAACTATTGCAGTATGATTTTGTGTCTAGCACCTAGACTACCAAAAAGAAAGTCACAGCTATACAACGAGACAGCTTTGTCAGCCCTTCTGAAGTATTGGAGTTCATTCTGTTTTGCTTTCTTCCTTGCTGATGGATCGGGCAATATCGAAGCACACCCCTCCTGGGATGAGTATGTTGATCATCTATGAATCTGACTCAGCACCTCCTGAAAGCATCACAGAATTAAAGAGATGGCTTTACATACTGCACCTGAAGCAAAGCTCAGAGAAGATTCATATAAAGTATTGGAAGAGGAAGCTCACCTTCACCACAAAGCTGCTCGACTCGGCTCACAATATGTTTGCCATAGGTGTACTTCCTCAATGCTTGAAGATGTCCCTTTACACGGCTGAGCAGAAGTTCCCGCTGTTGCTCGTTGCATGTCTCAAGTATCTTCTGAACCACATAATTAGCATACTGGTCCTTCATCATTGCCTAATTACATAGAATGTGGTTAGCAAATCAACGCACATGGAGATAACGGCAAACAAAATTGCGGAATCTGGGATCAACAGTATCAGAAACAATGAGCAGTTTAGATACTGGACTTGGATAGTTGAATCCCTTGGTGATGACACTGATGGAATTGTTACTGTGATTATTATCTGACTGACTGGTTTTGTTGTGGATGGAAAAACATGGTATGCTACAGCCTACTGGGTACCTGAGTACCTGACTACTTCAGATTGTGTTCCCTGTACCTTGCAGCTTGCTACCTTAACCTTTTGTTAAGGAGATAGAGTTGTATTAGGTTATAGAGTTTGTATTCTATTCCATATATATCTTATCTCTATATAGCATATCTCCTTGTACTCTCCTATATATATGGTCCCTTGGGCCTTATATCAACACACACAATACTCATAACATGATATCAGAGCTTAGATTAAAACCATAACCTCGATCTCGATCTACTTCCGTTCCTGCTGCCCCTGGGAGGATGATCTCCGCTCCCGGGGGTGGCCACTTTTTCAATGGCCGAACTGCACTCGCAGGGCAAGACCCTCTGCGGCGTCGCTGAGGTGCTCAAGGCGGCGCCGCTCGACCCGCACGTCGTCGCGGCCATCAAAGCCGCGTACAGCCTCGGAGCGGTTCGAGTACTACACGTTCGGGCCAACCGCCCAGGACGGGATCGACGCCAGAAGCGGCAGCACAAACAGTGCGGCCGTGAAGTACGCCCACTCGCCCTTTGGTCACCACCATTGCTCAGGTCTCCGGCCGAGGGCGAGTGGGACCACCCCGCCGTGTCAGTGGAGCCGCCTCCACGCAGCTTGTCATCGCCATCGCCAAAGAGGAGAAGGGGAGGAAAGAACCGGAGCCGCCGTGCCACCGGACTCCTTGGCCTACCATCTCCGGCCACCTCCCATCACAATTCCCTCCATCGCGGCGGTATGGGCCACAACCGCCGCCGGATAGAAGGGGGTGGCGATGCCGCCACCATACCTCGCCCCCTTGCCGGGATCCACCACCATCAAAGGAGTTTAGGGGGGCCAGGGGCCGAAGCCCCTCTCCGTTCGACCACCGGTGCCACCAGTGTTACTGCTGCCACCGCCGCGAGCCCGAGGCGAGCCTCTCCCGAATCCGAAGACGCCGGCCAAACCCTGGCCCATGGTCCGACCATCGCCCGTCGAGTACGCCTCCTTCCACCGAAGCGCGCCACCTCGACTCAAGCTCTCTTGTTCTCTTTCTCCCCTCTACTGGATTGAATTGGTGTGGAGTTGGGAGAGGGGATCCGTCCTGACTGTTTCTATTGGCGCAAGGCCGCCTCCATCTTCAAGTCACTCAGTGGCATCAGCCACAAGGCCAAGAGAATGGAAAGGAGAGCTGCTTTCTGCTCTCTCTGGTATCAATCGGGGAGTAGGTGATTACTCTTATTAAAAAAAGAAAGAACAAAGGAGAGAAAAAAAATTCTGATCTAGTTTCTTCCACTGTCTTCGACACTATCCTGGCCACCGCCACTCAAGCCGGTGTTGTCTCTACTTCGCTGCCCTCTGTGTGCAGCATCCTCCACTTCGCTGCCCTCTGTGTGCGGTGTCCTCCGTGTGCAGCGTCCTTCACTTCGCTGCCCTCCGTGTGTGGCGTCCTCCACTTCGCTGCCCTCCATGTGCGGCGTCCTCCACTTCGCTGCCTTCGCTGTGCGGCGTCCTCCACTTCGCTGCCCTCCGTGTGCGGCATCCGCCGCTGCTCAGGCCGCCGTCGTCTCCACTTCATCCGTTCGGTTGCATCCATCCTCAATCCTTAGTCTCTATCCTTCAGTTCATCCAAACCGTGCGAGTCCACAAAATTTATTATCAATCAAAAAGCATAGGAATTTTTTCCCGATTTCCCGATCTGTAGCTGCCGCCCCGAGCTACGACGACATCATCAAGACTCGGACTTCGGATTTTTTGTTTACAATTTTAGTAACAACTCTTTTCAAATGCAATGCTATTACATACGCTTTGCATTTGAGGGAGGGTGTTAAGGAGATAGAGTTATATTAGGTTATAGAGTTTGTATTCTATTCCATATATACCTTATCTCTATATGGTATATCTCCTTGTACTCTCCTATATATATGACTCCTTGAGCCTCATATCAACACATACAATATTCATAACACCTCTTTCAGCCGAAAAAGAGGGAAGGGAAATGGACGGAAACATTGAGTTAACATACCAGCAAGTTATCATTTCCCTCGGTCTGCTCCACAATCTCCCTTATCAGAAGATCCCGCTCCACAATATCCCCATGTTGAAAACACTTCTCTACCACATTTGATGCAAATTTATTTTGGCTCATGGTAACAATCTGCCCGGCCAATTTACTGATAATTTGGACTCTTTCGTAACCTTTTCCTCTTTCCAAAACATGCTGAAAAAGAACCACGAAAATGATAAGCTGATAAATAAGATGAGAAAAAATAGCCAACATTAGTAGGAAGGACATCATCAAAGGATTCAAATTGTTGAGCTCGTGCACTTCATTCATGGCATCATCCACTATCATAGTATTAGCACATGCAGATTATAGTCCCAACAAATGAACACAGGTCACAACTGGCAAGGACTTGTATGTTACAGGCAGTTTGTCAGTTAACCAAAGCACCGTTTACAACTATCGTATTCTCGACTTAAGATTTGAGAGCACAACAGTGAGCACTGTTGTGATGGATAATTGCCAGTAGAGAGTTGGAATTTGGCAACAAGTATTGTATCAAATAGCAAATAAATTTTGTTAAGGATAGAAAGGATAAAATAGAATTGTTATTTATTGATGACATATTTCGCTATATATCCCCCTGTACTCCCTATATATATTACCTTTTAGGTCTCATGAATATACACACAATATTCATAACATGATATCAGATCTAGAGATCTGACCTTTTCTTCTGTTGCCCTCTACGCCGCCATTACTCAAGCTGCCGCTGTCGTCGCTGCTCAAGCCACCGCCGCCGCCCAGGTTGCCGTTGTCTTCACTTCTCCCGCGGCAACACCATCATCTCGTCGCCCGGCCGTTTATTGCTCGTCGCCCGACTGCGACGACCGAAGAGCGGTTGTCGTCCATCCGCCCGCCGTGTGCCGGCAGCTAGTCGCCACCGCCCGTCGCCCAACCATTTGCCGCCAGTCTACTGCTCGCTGCTTGTCGACCGGCCGCGACGACCGATGAGCATCGGTGTCCGCCGCCGATTGCCCGTCGTGTGCCGACAGGTCATCGCCACCCGTTGGCTGCTCGCCTCTGCCCAGCGTCCACTTGCTCCGATCAGATCTAGATCCGGATCCAGTGTTTTATATCAGTAAAAAAACGTTGACCTAACCGCCGCGTTGTCCAACGCCATCTATTAGACTTCGTTGCCTTGGTCGCTGCGCCGTCCAACACCGCCTACTAATGGCTTCCGTTCCATTAGCTGCGATTCAATTCTTGGAAACAAAGCTATATAGGACAAATTATAGGTTGTGGTCTTCTTTCATGGAGATTACACTCGATGGTCTCCGTCTATGGGGACACGTCACCGGTGCACGATCTTCTCCGCCACCACCGGTTCAGCCTCCTCCCAGGCCGTCTACTTCTGCACCTCCTGCAGATGACGAGGTCGCTAAAAAGGAGGCAGAGGCTGCTGCTGGTGACATTGCTGATGAGGCTTTTCAGTATGCCATCAATACTTTCGAACGTTGGTGTGCTGATGAGGCCCGTGTTCGCGCCATCCTGCTGGTCAGCGTCGACGAATTCATTCAGCTAGACATTGTTGGTCTGCGGTCTACTCGACAGATCTGGGAGTACTTACATGAGCAATACTAGTAGAGCAGTGATGCTCAGTTTTTTTGCTTCAGCGTGAGTTGGAGACGCTTCGCCAGGGAGACTCCTTCGTCAATGACTTTTTTCAAGCCCTAGCCAGTCTCTGACGTCAGTTAGACGAGCTAGCCTCTCCACTTTGTCAGGAGTGTCATAAAGTGCAAAAGGCAAATCATGATCGCCTTTGCCTTTATGATTTCTCCTGCTGCCTTCGCCCAGAGTTTGAGCCTGTCAGGGCTCAACTGCTCAGCTGCTCGCCGCAGCCGACCGTCACCGAGGCCCTCTCGACGCTTCGTGCTAAGGAGCTTCGTCTCGGGTTAGCATCACAGTCCGTTCCAAATGTGCTTGTTGCTCCTTCGACTACACCGCTGGTCTCTCCTACGACTACAGTCCCTCCCCAAGTGCCTATTACCACTCCTGTCTTTGCACGAATTGGAGTTCAATGCAATTACTGCAAGAACTTCGGGCACGACTATCAGAGTTGTGCGATGCGCAAAAGGCGGAACAAGGCGCGTGCGAGTGGACGATCTAAGGGGGGCAGGGAGGCCCTGCCTTCACTAGAGGACAAATCAGCTTGTCAGGTCCTCAACGAAGTGACTCTGTTCAGTAGCTCTGCCAAGCTCTACTTCAGCTCTCTCACAACTCAGCTGGTTCTGCCAGTCGAGCTCAGACATCTCCAGGTACCTCTTGGGTTCTAGATTTAGATGCATATTTCCACATGACACCGGACTCCACATCTCTTACTTCAGTAAGACCTCCTTTTTCTATCTCTGTTCAAACAGCTGACGGTACTTCCTTGTCTATCAGGTGTCAGGGTACTCTTTTGTCCACTGACTTTTTTGTTCCAGCTGTTTCCCATGTTCCCCAGCTTACCATGCAGCTTCTTTCAGTAGGACAACTCATTGATCTTGGTTGTAGAGTTGGTTTTGACTCAGACCTGTTTCATCTAAAATCGACAGACAGGGAAGGTACTTGGGTCTAGCCGGCACCGTAGGGATCGTCAAGATCTCTACATTCTCGACCGCCTCCACCTTTCATCCACTTCAGTTGCTCCTACCACGTCTACCTCCACTACCACTGCTACCACCACCACTGTTACTGTTGACACATCCATGTTTTGTCAGGGTTGTAAGTTGGGCAAGCAGCTACAACTTATCATTCTAGTGAGTCCTTGTCAGCTCATCCTTTTGATTTAGTTCATTCAAATGCATGGGGATCTGCGTCTATTATCTCAAAAGGCGGACATAAATTCTATGTTATTTTCATTGATGATTATTCCCGTTTTACTTGGCTTTCTTGCGATCTATCATAGCTTTGCCACGATGGTTCCTACTCAGTTTGAGTCCTCCATTCGTAATTTTCGTTGTGGTCTTGCTGGCGAGTGCTGTTCTGGCGCTTTTAGACAATTTCTTTCTGAGCAGGATATTCTTTACCAGTCTTCTTGTCCTGGTGCCCATACTTAGAATGGGATTGCTGAGCGCAAGCATCGTCATCTGATTGAAATTGCTCATACTCTCCTCCTTGCCTCTCACGTTCCACCATAGTTCTGAGCTAAAACTGTTTCTACGGTTGCATATCTCATCAATATGTTAGCCTTTCACCGCTCTTAAGGATGTCAATACTATAGAGCGTCTCTACTCTACAGCCCCCTAGTACAGCCATCTTCGTATTTTTGGTTGCACCTATTTTGTCCTACTGCAGCCTCGTGAACGCATCAAACTGTCAGCCCAGTCAATGGAGTGCGTGTTTTTTGGGTGCAGTTTTGAGCATAAGAGTTATCGCTACTATGATTATTCTTCTCGACAGATTAGAATCTCACGAGATATCTTTGACGAATCTCAACCTTTCTTCTATCGAGATTTGGCTGCTCGTCCTGCTTCCACCATCGAGATGATCTCCTAATTGTCTCTCCCTGACTCTTCACCCATTTCTCCCCTTTCATCACCGTCCGCTATTTTGTCTCCAGTGGTTCGTTCTGTACCTCCACCTCATGTGTTGCCTCATGCAGCACCGCCTCTTACTCCTACAGCAGCACCATCTCGTTTCTCTGGGGTCTACTACTCCAGACGTCCTCGTCCTTCACCAAACTCATCTCCTGGTATCTTATTGACATCGACGCCTGCTTCCTCTGATGATGCTTGTTACGCTCTTCATGATCGGACATCCCTTCGGCCTCCTGATCATCTTGGGTTTACTTCAACAGCTCTTACTATCTATCATTGAGCCTAGTTCTTATCGTGAGGCTGCTTCTTATTCTGAGTGGCAGCTCGCTATGGCAAAGGAGCTTGATGCTCTTCGACGTACGGAGACTTGGGACATTGTACCGACACCTGTGCATGCTCGTCCTATCACGTGCAAGTGGGTGTACAAGATTAAGACTAGGTCTAATGGTACTATTGAGCGCTACAAAGCTCGTCTTGTGGCACGCGGCTTTCAGCAGGAGTACGGTCGTGATTACGATGAGACGTTTGCCCCTGTTGCCCATATGACCACTGTTCGCACTCTTGTTGCGGTTGCTTCTGTTGCTGGTGGTCTATCTCTCAGCTAGATGTTAAAAACACCTTTCTTAATGGTGTCTTGCATGAGGTTTACATGCAGCCACCACCTGGGTATTCTGTTCCAGATGGCCATGTCTGTCGTCTTCGTCGTGCTCTTTATGGCCTCAAACAGGCCCCTCGTGTCTGGTTTATGCGTTTTACCTTAGTGATTACCGCTGTCGGTTTCACTGTCAGTATCCATGATCCTACCCTATTTGTCCATGTCTCTCCTCGAGGTAGGACACTGCTTCTTTTTATGTGAATGATATGCTCATCACTAATGATGATTTTTCATTCATCACATACGTGAAGAAGCATCTCAGTGAGCAATTTTTTATGCCTGATCTTGGTTTGCTTACATACTTTCTTGGGATTGAGGTTTCTTCAACGCCTGAAGGTTACTACCTCTTCCAGCAGAAGTATGTCCAGAATCTTCTTAATCGGTCTGGTTTTGACTGATACTCGCACTACTGAGACTCCTATGGAGCTCTCTCTTCAGCTTCGTGTTACTGATGGTGATCTTCTTGAGGATCCTACTCGTTATCGCCATCTTGTTGGGAGTTTGGTATATCTTGTGAGCACTCGCCCTAATATTGCTCATGCTATCCATATCTTGAGTCAATTCATAACTCGTCCTACTCATCTTCATTACAACCACCTTCTTCGTGTTCTTCGCTACTTGCGTGCAACCATCTCTCGTCGTTTGTTTTTCCCTAACTCCACCTCACTATAGCTTCAGGCGTATTCTGATGCGACATGGGCTAATGATCCTTCTTATCGTCGTTCTCTTTCTGCTTACTGTGTTTTTCTTAGCTCCTCCTTGATTGCCTGGAAGACAAAGAAGCAGATTGTAGTTTCTCGTTCAAGTGCAAAGGTTGAGTTGAGAGCTTTGGCAGCAGTGACGGTAGAGATTACTTGGTTGAGGTGATTACTTGCAGACTTTAAAGTACCTTTGAGGGGACCAATGACCCTTATGTCTGAAAGTACAGATGTTATCAGTGTTGCTGGAGATCCAGTGAAGCATGAGTTCACCAAGCACATTGATATAGATGCTTCATACACTTCCTCACAGGTGCAGGAGGTAGTACTTGCTCTACAGTTTGTGCCTTTAGAGTTACAGCTTGCTGATTTCTTCACGAAGCCGCAGACAAGAGCACAATATTTATATTTTCTCTCCAAACTAAGTGTGTATGATCCACTATAAGTTTGAAATGGGTGTTAAGAATAAAAAGGATAGAATAGGATTGTTATTTGTTTCCTTATCTGTAGATAGCATATTCTTCTGTATATCCCATGTACTTCCTATATATATTGCTTTTTGAGCCTCATAAATATACAAACAATATTCATAACAAATTTCACCTGTGTAACATAGTTGCCATACTGATCTTGAGCGAGGATGCAAGCAGACTGCAATATCTCATCTATTATGCACTGGCCTTGTGAATCGCCACCGCAATGCTCCAAAACTCTCTGCCGAGCAGGATAAAGATTAAAGAGAGAGAAAGTCATCACACCAGGATCTAGCACCAAATTCATACAGGGAATTATTCTGAACTCACTTGAATAACACGGCAACCATATGGGTGCATTGAAAGGCTAGCAACTTGCCCCCGAAAAGCAGATAATACAAATCCAATATGTTCTGTAGGGACACATTCAATGCACTTCTGTATAACGTGATTCCCATTTTGATCACGAACACATCGCATAACATGTCCATCAAGCTCACAAACTAGATCTATTTTCTTGTCAAGTTCCATAACTTCAAGAGCCTACATGTTTTACAAGATATGTTAGACGAAGAAAGAATTAATAATGATAGCAAGTCACATCAGATACTAAGCTGTATATTGGTTGCATTCAGCTACATCCGTGTCATGCCAATGAATAATCGCCAGGTACATACAATAGTTACAGTAGCAGATTATACAATTGTATCTAGGTATACAAAAACATGTTATCCAAGGTAAATTTTCCCCAAAATACCATAGTGTTTCAGTATAGAATACAGATACCCCTCTATTCCACTGGTATCTCATGTACTACTTTGTGTAAGGATGAGAGAAGCTTTTAAATGCACCTGCATGCTGCCATGCTCATTTAACCTAAGTTGAAGTTTTTAAATGAACTAAATTAGAACTTTTGTTCGGTAGCTAACACTCCTTTCAATATCACAATTATAAATAACAAGAGTGCACAGTCCTACCAACCTGAAACCATCTAGGCATCTACCGCTAAATCGTGTATTCCCAGGTACCGTCCAGAATATCTAATACACTAAAACTCAGCAGCTAATATTTAAGCCAAACAGCTTCTTAAGTGAATAGAACATCGTAAGTAGACCCCCATAAAATGCTACAAACAAATGGAGAAACACCAGACACAGAATAGAAGATTGGAATAGCCATAGTCCCGTATCTTTACAAGTGCCACTCACACTTGATTAAAAAAAAGTAAATGTTAAGACTTAAAGAGTACCTTTTGAATTACTCGGCATCCATACATCTGAAGACTCAAAGGTACAACATTACCAACAAGCTTGGTGGCTAGATCCCTCCTTTGTTCAGGAGTTCCATGTTCAAAGAACTGCAGATATTACATGTCATTTCATCTCATACAACTCACAGTTGTTACTGGTTACAAGGCATAATCATGTGAGATGAAGTGACTAGACCACAACATGCAATGTATGAAGAATTTTTGCTAAAGATAATAGGCACTGACAGAGTCACTCTTACAACGGCATACCTTTTGGATCACATAATTACCAAACACGTCAGTCATTAATGATGAAGCATGAGGAAGAACTTCTGTAAACACGGATGCCTTTTCTTCAGCGGTGCAGTTCTCCAACTTCTGCTGGATGAATCGGCTACCATGTTGGTCAGTGCTGAGGTTAAAAAAAGGAATCAATATCCAAAACTTGTATTTGAGTACACATGCCTAGATAGGATGATAAATAATCAATACCACACAACTAACCTGTATTCTACTATATGACCTGTGATATCAGATAGCTCAACCCTACGAGCTCTGTTGGACTTTAGTTCTTCAAGGAAAGAGCATGCCTTTGGGTCATCAAATTTCTCCCTTTCTCGCTGCCTTTGAATCCCAGAACTAGCAGTCATATTTCTTGAGGGAGATTGGAACCTCACAGAATCATTTCTCCTGGCCGGAGGAAATATTCCGGGCAAAGGTTGTCCCTGAAACACAGGGCTTGTTGGATAAGTCATTGGTACTCCAACATAGGGTGAGATGCCAGGCCCTTGATAATTTGGAGCACTCCCTCCTCTTCTAGCTGTAGGAGAATTAGAAACTCCAGTTGTTGGAAGTTGAAGCCTCTGATCAGATGGATATGTAGCTTGAGGTAATACCTTTTGTGGATCAAAACTATCAGCAAGATTTCCAACGACACTAACCCTTGGACCCATTGTATTGTATTGATTTCCACCAGCATATTGAAGTAAAGAGGGATGCTGAAAGAACTGAAAAAAGTTTGGATTGGGAATGGATGGCTGCATAGCAACCCCAAGTTGCCCATACATTTTGTATGGCTGCATAAATTCTGTTCCTGCTGTAAGATTTCCTGCTGAAGGAAAACCAGATGGCCTACCACTAAAGCTTGGAGTGATAGGGCTGTCAAGAGGTGTAGCAACAGAACCCTGGGGAGCATAGCTAGTCATAACAGGTGGCAGAACTGAACCACTCAAAGCATATCCAGCAGTTCCAAATGGAGTTGGCAATACACTAGCCGGATGCAAATTCTGATAATAAGGACTTCCAAAAGAATTTGGTGTGTAAAAAGGTGTTGTCATACCAGGCTGCGGTAAAAATTGCTGCATGTCACCAATGGGTAAATTTAGCTGAGTATGAGACAAGTTGTCAACAAAAGGAAAATGGGGAAGATGTGTTCCTTGAGGAGTCATTTGAACAGGATCACCTTGGACTGGAAGTGAGGAGCTATACTGCTGCAAGACATTGTCCTGCCACTGCTGCTTAACATGTGAGGTAGTATGGTTATCCAAACTCAACTTCAAATTCTTCATATTGGAGCAAACGGTATCAATTTCGGTAACAACTGCACCACTCCCAGGCATATCATTTCCATGCTTGACGTCTATGCTCAGCTTTTCTTGCTGAGAAGTTTGCATACTAGTGTTGCTGTCAGAACATGATGAGCTGTCAACCGATGCAGATGAAAGACTGTTGCTAAATGTATTTCTAGGTGTCCATGAATTCAACCCTGATAGCTTGACAACATCAAGTGACAAATTCTTTGATGAGTTAATGTCAGAATGGACAGCTATATCAGCGCCAATGTTGCTATTTGTTGGATGAGAAGAAGAATTATCATACAAAGAAGCAGCATTCTGCTTAAAGCTCTCCTAAAGAAAATATAAACAGATGATGAGAAGATCAATTGTAACATGACTGAAAGCAAATCAAAACGATATTCTAAGCTTCATTTGCAAGTGCAGCAATTAAAGAAAAAAAGTAACTCGAAATTGAAATAAACAACCAAATATGAAATGGTTAAATTATAGGCTCCACTGCAAACAGATGTCGTGCCATTCTAGATGGCATGTTAAGCTAGCTAACAGCTTATAACTTTGCAACTTATGGTGCATTTAGCATTGCAGTGAATATTGCTTTTTGAAAAGTATTTACATTTTTTACTTATATTTTACCATTTCATATAGATTAAATAATTCAAAATTACCTCCTTAAAGCCATAACAGAAACATTTTACAAGAACTGATAAAGATTATCTATAATGTTGTTCCACAGCACAGCATTATTTACATATATATTAACAAATTAATAACCTCCTTTTTGAACACATAACAGAGTTATTATTCTATAATTGGTAAAAACTCTATAAAAAAACTTTACACCACAAAAGGAATGCCAAACTGGCCTTTAATCAGTTACAAGCAATCCTGACAGGCTATTCAAAAACTGCACAAGTATTTTGAAAACTACTGTTGGCACAGGAAGACTAGGATTTCTGTAAGGCCAGTTATTGTTGGCACAGGAAGACTAAGATTTCCATAAGGCCAGTTATGCTAGTTGTTAAGGGTATTGATGTCATTTCTTATTGTCCTAGGGTTAGGGTTGTGTCTCATATACTTTATATATTGGCACATATGGGTTGTGCAATAGATATCAAGTCTATATTCTTACATGGTATCTGAGCAAGATTAGGGGTTCCACCGCCGCTGGTGGCCGACTTGCACCCACTACTGCTGCCCCCGGGAGGAGTGATCTCCACTCCTAGGGGCGGCCAACGCCTTGGATCCGGCCTCTGCGCCGCGTCGGGCTTCCTCCCGGCTACCGCCAAGCCCGGATCCGGCCGTATGCGGGCCGGATCCAGCTATCTCCGCCGTCGTCCTCGACGCGCCAGGCCGCAGCCACTGCCCAAATCCGACCGCGCCTCCTTGCCTCAAGTTCCTCTGCTGACCGTCCGCCTCCCAGCTACCACCTCCCAGCTTCCCCTCGCTTTGGCCACCGCCGCCTCCCAGCTGGCGCTGACGGTCCATGCCTCCACCAGCTTCTCCCTCTTCTTAGGCCTCCTCCCCCGACCGATGGGAGACTCGATTGGAAGGAGCAAGGTAGTACAGAGGGGAAGAATGTGGGAAAAGGAGGAAGAGGCCAAGGGGATGGGTGGCCAGGCCGTTTGGCCGATTGGAGAAAAAGGAGAGAGGGAGGGAGAACAAAAGTGGTGATTATTGCTATGTTTGTGGCCTATGAGCTTTGAGAGGACAATTTCTGGGAGATGTGTGTTACTGCTACCAGTCCAACTGCTAGCATTTTCCTTTTGAGTCTTCCGTTGCGTCCATGCAAGTCTGTAGCATCTCTTTCAGTTTGTCCAGGCTGTGCGAGTCCACAAATTTTTTGCCAAACAACCGATTGCTTTGCTAGCCATGATCCATCCTCTTGGATGAGTGTAATCCCCTCCTTCCTTTCGCATAGTCGTAGCCGCCGCTCTTCTCTTTGAGCCGTTGCAAATCGTAGAAGTCTTTTTGATGTAGTCGCTTCTCTTTGAGCAGCCATCGCCCGTCGCCTCAAGTTTCTAAAGCCGCCGCACTTCTCTTCCACGTTGCCGCCGTCTCGGGATTCGGTCTACGCTACTATGCTTCAATCTATCTCTCTTCAGCTTGATTTGATAGCTTCTCTATTTGTGTCACCTTTCACATCCTCTTCATCGTGTTGCCGCAATCGATTTTGCTCCCGCTTGCCTCTACTTTCTCAACCCCTACACTTTGTGCTTTATGGGCTGCCACACAACCAATGGGAGATCTTTTGGTACTCGACACAATTTTTCAAGAGCTGCACGCTGTGACAACATTATCACGGCACGGATTTTGGATTTTTCTTATTTTAATATCAACCCTTCCAAATGCAATACTATTGTATATGCCTTGCATTTGAGAGGGGATGTTAAAGGTATTGTTGTCATTTCCTATTGCCCTAGAATTTAGGGTTATGTGTGTCTCATGTACTCTATGTATTGGCCTATATGGGCTATGCAATAGATATCAAGTCTATATTCTTACACTAGTGACTTTCAGAAGCAGCACAGCTGATGAAAATGTCATAACCATTTGCTGACTGCTGAAAAATGTGCTATGATGTAATATCAATTGGTTTTGACGCTACACCTGGCAGATGTGGAGCATTGTATTGCAACAAGGAAATAGAACACAAAAAGACATCTTCAACACTTTTAATGGTACATTTCATTTTCTACTACAACAGTAGCATTGCAATCAAAGAAGTAGTCATTTATGAAATCGAAGAATTGAAACCATTAATTGTACATTTATGTTAATTTTATACAAGTAGCAAGTGACTTAGTGATTTGGATATTGTTAACTTTTAGCGTTGATATATTGTCTGTCACATCAACCTTGTATTGATATTTCTCAAAGACATGCAGTAAGATTAGACAATCGCTTTAACAAGTCAAAAGAAAACCTTAAAATTTTATAATCAAAAGAGCGTTGATTCTCCCTCAAACTGGAGCCAAAAGATTTGTTGACAACTTGACATTGCTATAAGAGCAACTGAGCAAGGTAGTTCATTTGCAGTTTTGTACAACAAACTTGGTGGCCTCGTAACAGAGGAAAACAATTGCAAAAATATTTTTGATCTACACTAGATATTTTCTTTTTAGTTCAAGCAAGTACAAAAGTTATAGCATCCCTGCTCACTCCTGTTTTCTACAGCCAATCATAGGTTGGATATTGTCAAAGATCAATCCAGTATTGCATGTAACCTTGGTGAAGTCAGAAGTTGTACCATGTATAGTTAGCAACTTTGTGAGCCATGGCATATTAGAGAGAGATTTGGTCCATGTGGAGCACTTACCGGCACAAAATCCACAAGATTCATATTGTGTCTGTCAAAGTTGGATGCACTTTGACTAGAGACAATCTGGGCATCCTCCGTTGAACTTGAATCCAACCTGGGAGACTTATCATCCTCAGGTTCTTCCCTGTGAGTTGATAGAGTAGATCGAGGGATAAACAAGGAGCCTTTGGTGCTGTCATCTTGGGAGACCACTCTCCATTCTTTAACTTTGCCAACCCGGTTCATGAAGCGGCGACTCTCCCTCGAGATAAGTGGTGGGGGAAGCCTTGGGTTCAAATTCATCTTGGAGCCATAATAGTCAAAGTATGCTGGATCAGCGCGTAGCTGCTCCTCAGACTTGGAACTGTCGGTAACCTTGTCCAAATTCCCCAAGCTGACTTCAAAATTCCCACTCTGCTGACCTATGAGATGACCAAGATCGGCCAAAGATCCTTCCATGCTAGGCGGCGCGCTTCCACTGCGATTTGGGACAGACTCCCTCCAGCCCCCATAAACCCCACTACCATTATCCACAAACCCCAGCCTTTCTCCTGAAAGATTACCGAGTGAAGAGTCAAATGCACCGAAGTCCTTACTCCAGTTACCAGCCCCTGTCCCTCCAATTAACCGGACAGCACTCTCTGTGGCCATTACACTGCAGAGTAAAAAAAAGAATATTTAGTGTTCATCCATTGCATATCTGCAAGTTACATTCCCATTTTGTCACTTTCTTAGTCTGGCTATTCAGAATTAACAGGGTTCGGTAATGTAACGGTGACAAGATGCAAATGCTTTCTCAATTTTACTGATTCATACTGGATGAAGAATTAAGGATACAAAAACAACATATAAGAAAGCTAACCAATAGCTACGTGCTACTTAGGTCAGATAATACCATACTTGCAAAGCTACCAAGCCTCAGAACCTCTTAAAGATGCAAATGTGGCAGTCAAACTTGATCTTGGTGAAACGGACGAATCAACAAAACGCCAACGTAGGTAGCGCAATTGGTTACACTCCTGCAGTCCAACCCCCCAATACCACACGAGAGAGCATCGTCTAGCGCCCAATTGCAATTGCGTCATCAATGTCCAGAAAAGCCACCAAGGACAAGAACTTTGCAGCGAAATCATGCATAAAGCCATGAAACACCTGGACATAAACCTAGGTCCCTCCCGACTTCACCAATCCGGTACCTTCAAATCAGCACAAAATCGAGGGGGGGAAACAAACTTTTCATATGAGATCGCCCAACTCCAACACCGAAAAGACACGATTTTTACGCACACAAGCCAGCAAGTCACCTGAAAACCAGCAAAAATGGCAAAAAAAAAAACAGCAACCCCCACAAACCGTCGTGGATAACCGGAACACATTCTTGCGATTTCATCAAACGCAACACTCCACCAACCCCAAAACCACACCAAAGCACGCGTTCCCCCCGCGCAAAACCACTCCTAACACCAAAAGCACCGTCCAAAACCCAAAAAGCAAAAAAGCGAACATCACGCCACCGCACCAGTCAACGAAACAAGAGAGAGAAAGGAAAGGAGCGACCTTGCCGCCTCCGAGTCGGCCGGAGCCCGAAACCCTAGGTGAGCACCAGCCCCAGCACCAACTCCTCCGCCTCCTTCCCCTCCTCCACCCCCCACAGAGCGACAAGCCTCCTCTCCTCTCTTCCTCCGGAGACACCGACCAGCATGAGCTCCTCCTCCCCCTAGGCAGGTCTCTTGAACCCTTTCGAAGCTTTCCTTCTTGTTTTTACATTTTTTGTCTTTTTGACACGACTACGGACCTACGGTTCTGCTTCGGAAGTCAAAGACGCTAAGTTCTATAAATTACTTACAGTCCCTACTATTTATTAATCATTATTTTTTATTTATATTTTATATTTTATTATATTATAATTTCGTAAGTCGTATAGAGTACGAATGTTATAGTGTCTTTCATTACACTGTCTTTCTTATATATACACTACTATTCATCAGTCACTACTATTTATCAACCACTTCTACCAATCACTACTATTCATCAGCCTAACCGCAGCCCAAAGTTATCAGTAAAAGTCAATATAAATAAGCTCATATTCCACATGTGTATTTAATAAACTTCACACATACACACTCAATTTGGGTGTCAAAATAAATCCATCCACGTTAACCTATCCTTTTTCATCCTATCAACGTGACCATGCTACCCTGTGGCAATCGCCACTCCACTCCCCATTGTTACTTCAATTGCCTCTCTTAGGCTCTAAATCCAATTTGTGATTACAAAAACGATAAATTTGGAAGCAATCAAGATGGCATAGTTTGAAAAGCAAATAGGTTTACATTTCAAAAACAAATTATGTAAACTTCAGAGCAAAACAGGATATGTTATTGAGCAAATCCATGTAACTGCAATCAAAATAACTATAGGGTGGTTTCGTTTTATAAAGTAGAACTTGGACGTCTAGCCCTACGATTATAAGAATAAAAGTAAATCAACATAAATAAGGAGCGCAAATCAGTCCATACTTGAGAGCAAACCAAAGTAAATATAAGAGTAAATCTTACAAAATTTGAGAGCAATTGAAAAGATATAATAAAAAAAGGCAAACAAAGATGTAAGGAAATTCACATTTCAAAAGCAAATGTAGTACAAATTTGGGACAAATCAAACAAAATTCAAAGGCAATTCAAGATAATTTTTCAAGCAGAATCAAAATATTTCAAGGAGCAATTTAAGTCACCAGTCTACCTAGGTCTCACAGGTGGTATCGCCAATGCTCCTTGGTGACACAAATCATGTGTAAGGCCACATTGCGATAGCTCGGTTCGTCGTTGGCTAGAATGGACCGAGCTCGCCTAGACGCCAGATCACTCCATCTAACTATCACTTCACTCAGGCCCTCACCTCACATGCAGCCTAGTCACCTCGCAGCTTGCATTGGTGCTCCTAGACAAGAGACAGAATGTATGTATTAGGCTTGAACTAGACCCTGCCAATGCAACGGCGAGGACCAATCGGCGAAATCAAGGATGTGTTTGGTAATGGAAGGTTTTGGCGATGCATTTCTATTTGATGCACTGTGTGTAGTGGAGAACTGGAGATAGAAGTTGGAGAGAGGTAGAAGAGAGACACAATAGGCCCCATCATCTAGAGAGAATGATTTTTTTTTTGTGGTGTTTGCCTTGCATGGTCTGGCTCTAGAGCATCTTATGGCTGATTGTGTGTGCAAGCTGAAAAGTGAATGGACGGACAAGTGGATTTAGGCTTTTTCGTTTTTCTTTTGCATTCGGGTGAAAGACTGTGAAGAAGTCTACGAAGAAGGGATGTCGCATCCAAAACCCTCAAACTGCTTCCTTCTGTGGCGGCGGCCCCTACTTTGAGGTTCGTACTGGGAGGTAATGTGTGGCGAGGATGTGGTGGGAACTATCGAACTAGGGGAAACGGGCCAATGGGCTACGTGTAGGGCTGTGTATTCGGTTTTTTTGGTTTATACGGTTCGGTTTATACGGTAAATACGGTGTTAGTAATTCGGTTATATACGGTATTTTTAGAAATATAGTTCGGTTTTGGTAAATCCCAATTTATTTCGGTATGGTATCGGTAAATACCGTATTTACCAAAGTTAACGCGAATTGCTAACGATATAGCGACTAGCGAGATGAGTAGATGATAATACATATACTACTAGCCAGCAAAAACCGATGAGAGTAACATATAATACATATACTACTAACATATACTACATATACCGAAGTATAATACATATTTACCAAAGTATACTACATATACTACTAACATATACTACTACATATACTACTAACATACACTCAACTTGTACTAGTTCGGTTTTTAGCCGGTTTTTCCCGAAAAAACCGAACTCAAAAAAACTCTAAAATCTGATAACCGAACCGAATACCGAAAACCGGTCAATCTAAGTTGACCGGTTCGGTTCGGTTTTTTTGGTCCGGTTTTTTCGGTTCGGTTAAAAAATAAAATATTGTGTGCTACACGTACCCGATATATCATATTGTGCGCTACACGTACCCGATATATCATATTGTGTGTTCCAAGAATGAAATATTGGATAGCAGAGAAAGTTTGTATGGTACTTGAGAGGCCATATGCTAGGTCTAAGATATATTTGCGATGAATAATTGATACTTTTGTTGGGTTGAATTTGAATTTTACAATAATTTCAAGAAATTAAGATTGCTACCAGTGCTGGTGGTCGGACCAGTGGGAGAAAGTGGTCAGACCAGCCTGCAAGTGCGGTCTGACTGGTAGTCCAGTGTGATTGGAGTTTGGGGCAATTAGACCATCAGGACGGTATGACCGATTTTTAGTTGGTGGTTGCTTTATTCCAGATAACATGTTTTGAAGTTGGGCTCGTGCGGTCGGACAGACCATAGGTGGCAGTTGGATCAAGGAAGTTGGCTGGTGTGACCAGCATTAGAAATACGATCATACTAAGCAGCCGATCAAACTAGCCAATGGTTGGTGGTCTGGCAAATACGGTCTGACTGACGTGAATAGAGCGGTTAGACCGGTGGCTACGGCCAGTAATCTGGATGAGTTGAGCTTAGTTGATTTGAGACCAGTTCATGGGTTGGGAGCCTTGTGGGTTTGTGTAGCATTGTGTGATGCATAGCTTTGACTAACATGAGTCAAGTGCATAGAACTTGTGCTCGATATGGTTGCTTATTTTTTGAATGTATAGGTGGCTTAGAGGACATAGCAGTCAGCGGAAATAGACCAGGACTACGCGGGGGAGCTAAGGTCGGGGCAGTCATGTAAGTTTAAGTGAGTCTACGTGGCTCAATTAGGAGCACAGAGAAAACAAGGATTGTGGAGAGATGAGTTGGTGCATGTGATATACCAAATGATGAGACCGACGCACATAAATACGGTTCAGGGAGAGTGCGAATACGTGATGACTAGTCATTGGACACTACAGACTACGTGTCCAAACATATGGAGATACTTTGAGGTGAAGATGGAGAAATAGCAGATTAAGTCTTGTAAACGCTTTGAAAAATGTGCACGTGTGTGTAAAACCAATGTTAGCGGGTTTCCCCCATAAGCTTAATGGGCTGGACCCATTAAGGTGTGTGCTAATTATTTAGAAGGGAGGAGAGGAGGTTGTTGTCTCAAGGATTTTAGGGTTAGGTTTTGCATTACCACCTTGTTTTTTTTCATAGTTGTGTGAGAGAGATCTTGAAAGAGGAAAGGGTGGTGATTTAACTGCATATTATAATTATCTATAAGCATGTAAACTTTATCATCCTCTGAAATAAATTAAAATTTTATCTCAATCACGTTCTTGCTTGGCTTATTTTATTATTGAGCTAGATTTGTGATTTTGGGTTCGTGTGAGTCCTAGCCCAATTTCTTGCTTAGATTATCTTGCTAAAACATGTGAGAATAGATCTAAAAGGTATTATGTTTTAAATCCTCACGAGCAAGAAATAATTTAAAATTTATGGTTTTGATGTTCTTGTAAGTTAGAATCGATTCTCCTTAATTTGGTGAACTTGAATCTAAGAACCTTGTGATTCTTGATTGGTTTAGGTTCTTGTTGTCTTTGTGCAAGTCTCGTGCAAAACTTGAAAGTATTTGAATAAGATTTGAACAAACTCTTGATATTTGAGTTTTTGTCTCAAGAGGTTTTCAAATATGGGAACAGGGACCGGTCAGACCAGCGATAAACCTGCAGTTAGACTGGTCCATCAACGGCGATTTGACTGGCCTGTGTAGAAGTCTATTGATTTTGTTAGCTTGTGTTGCTAGCTTTGTATCGCCTCATTGTGTTGTTATGATCTGAACTTAGTCACTACCATAGTCATTCGAGTGAAGTATTTCAAAACGTTGGGAGAAAGTTTCAGGAATCATTCACCCCCTTTGATTGCTGACATCTGTCCTACAGTACTAAATAATTGCATTCCACATATTTGGAGGTTTATGAATTTATGTTATGTTTATTCATTTGCTCGGATGTGTTTATCCGTTGTTTTAATTTTGTAGATAACATTTTTGGAGTGTGTTGCCATATGGTAAGAGACCAAAATAATTCCTGGCCGCCTTTTTAGGGCCTTAAGGATAACCGGGTAAACAAGGTGTTTCAATGTGCCATTTATTCTTCTTTAATTTAGTAGTTTTTCACATGCCACTTTATTTTATGTTTCACGCTACCAAAACAATTTCGTTGTGCAGGTTTGTGTCTAAAAGTCACTCGTCTTTTTTAAGATGTAAATCATTGACATCTGTTCTATCAAACTAGCAAGTGTATGGACCAATTTATCTACTAATTTTTCATTTGCTTATCATCACTCTCGGTGCTTTTTTTTTTCTTTTTTGCCTTTTTATTAAGTTGCATGCACTAACAAATTCACCCAAAAACTTAAGCTGATGAGGAAACGTGGGCAATTCACTTATACTTCAACACTCCCCCTCACGTGTAGGCTCTCTCAGACCTAAGACGTGGAATAGAAGTGGGCTGCAATTATTTTTATTTAATTGTGCCAACCGGGTCTCAAACTCAAGACCTCTTGGCTCTGATACCCTATTAAATTACCCACCTTTTCTCATCAGTTTAAGTTTTGGGGTGAATTAGTTGGTGCATATAACTCAATACATTTTAGCAAGAGATGAGCTAAACTCGACCAAACAAGATTGTCATTCCTTAAACATTTAAGGTAAAATACCACAAATGGCTCAACAAATCGGTAGATACTTACTTGTTGCTAATAATTCCTACTGTCCTACATCCAAATGATGCAGGGTCTGGATTTTTGTGTTTGTATTATCTGTCTGCTTGTAGCAATGCTGTTATTATAATCTTATTGAGTTATTCTAGTGCTGCGGCTAGATGCAAATGTTTTGGAAGAAACGTGAAGGGAAAGTACTCGCTGTTGCATAGAAATTGCTTGGTTTGAGCCCATGTTGCTTCTGTCAAGTGTACTATAAAACTAAAATAGCCATTTTTACGATATTTTCAATGAGCTGTTCTGTAGAAACATGCATGCAATTATGTTTATTTCCTTCGTTACAAAATTTGCTGGGCATATTTTATATTTGAATATTTTGTTTTTACCTCGTATTGACGTATGTGGACTAGATCTTAGGATTCGCTGGCAGCCCTGATTATAGAATAATACTACTGATTACTCTAAAGTAGAGGCTATGAGAAAGCAAACGGTAGCAATGAAAACCTGTCACATGAGTTTTTTTAAAACATATCTGTAGTGTTGTAATATTTTCGACATATCAAGAGAACAATGCATATGAATACACGGAACTATAGAAAATACCATGGTACTTATGATTTGGGAAGCCTAGTCATTTTATACATGTTTTTAATTTCTCATTTGCACTTCGTACAACAATTTTACACACTTAAGACTCGAGTCGTACACCCTTGGGGCCATAATTAAATTTTAAAAAATAGAAAAATATATTAGCCCATCACGGATAATGCAAAGGAATACGGGAAAAAAGAAAATACAAAAAATCCCAAAAATATCTTAAAAAATCAGAAAAATACGAATTACTGAATAGTGAAAAAAAAACTAAAGCTGAAAAAAAGCCGAAACGAGCAGGGCTTAATGATATAACAAAAGATAAAGGTGAACATCTCCGGCTTTTATGCATATATATATAGCTTTAGTATGCCAAAATTTCTATAAAATATCGACGATTTACGGTACTAGAAATGTATAATTTATGGCTAGATGAACGGCTGTGTTTTCATGCATGGACAAGTAAAAGTAGTGCTATGGGACGGTGGCCGGTGCACCGAACGAAAACGTACTACTCACTGCCTGTCTCTCTCTTCTGGGTTTTTCCGGGTACTACAGCAACATGTGCGACGACCGAAATGGAGGAGGACAGCAACATGTGCGACGACCGAAATGGAGGAGGGAGAGCTGAGTATGCGCCACGTGTCCTGCCATGCTAGTGTCTCGTGTGTAGTCGGCGTCCACGGACCATGACATGAATCGACCCTCGTAACATGCGAGCCAGGAGAAGTACAGAGTTCAGCTGCAAGCCAGCGTCTCATCCGCGGGCACATGCATTTCAGAACATCAAATGCGATATTTTTAGAGGAGCACTTTGTTAGTAGACGCTTGGTCAAGTTTTGATTCTGCATATTAAAACCCTAGTGCATCGAGGATAGGAATTTGAAGGTCTTGATTATTTTTTTTTATTTCTGCAAGAACCGAGTCGTTTCTATTAAAATTTGAACGTAGTCCCTGTGAAATTCCTATGGTTCTAGACAAGACCAAGTAACGAGCGAATGGCCTGCTTGGAGACCAAGAAAAAACAGAATGGATTGAAAACCTATAGATATTTTCCTTTGCATTGTTTGACTGCTTGGAACAGCTAACTTAGACATTAAGAAAACACAAGCAGCTGATCGCCTGGTCGTTGCTGTAGCCTTCAGTCGAGCATCCAAGTTTGGGCTTCAGCTGCACCCGTTGTAACACGCATTCGGCTCATCCCCCCATCATCCGCACGTGACCTCTCACGTGAGTCACGGCACACAACACTAGCCTCGTTTCACTGGGCTAGCTGATTCATCATTCATCTATGTCGAATGCCCTTAGTAATTGGTACGATCAAATAAGCTAATGGATTTTGGTTGTGATTAGGACGGTTCTTCTAAACTTGGAAACACCAAGGTCACTCCAAATACTTAAGAAGCCGTAAGCAAAACTCACATCAGAATTTCAGATTATGCAATTACTTAAGAGGGTGTGAAAAGGGTGGAAGACCGCGCGGCCCACATCACCCTAATAACTGTGGCAGCTGGATCACGATCAGACTGCTGGGATTGTGGCTAAGCTCTCAGATTAGAAACCATCTCTCCTTCGTGTGTCGACTCATGCTCCGTGCGTCACCTAGCACTGCTCACTCCTTGTAACACCTCAGTCCGACAAAAGCCTAGAATGTGATTACTACCACCTCATTTTTCTCTTAATTTAAAATATATTTTGCAGCTCCCAACGTCAATACATAGACTATGCTTTCACAAATAATTATGTAAACATAAACATGACCGAAAGTAAATATAGCAAGGACTATCAGAGCTATATCAATAATAGAGATAATATAATTTATTAAGTCTAGTCAGTGTTACTTTGTTTGATTGCAACCATCTAATAGCCTTATGTTCTAAAGGAACTTATTAACCAATTACGCGAGTTTGCATAAACCAAATTACTAATAATGAACATTTATTGTCTAATGTGATAAGTGAAGTAACACCAGTGCATGAACTAATTATGCGCTACTCCCTCCCCATGCATGTCGCCTTCATCGTTCACCTAAAAAACAACAACATAAGCAAGGATGAGTCCATGACTCAGCAAGCATATAATAAAATAGTAAACAATAATAAAGCTTGATTTCAAGTATTCATGTCAATTTACAACTATCATGTCAATTTATAACTATCTCATTTCCATCTATCTTTTCATTAATAACATGTGCATGTCTCATCATCTATTTGCTTATACTAGTATATCATAGTGTAACACCTGTTGGTATTTACTCAAGTCCGCTCTCTTTCATGCGGGGACCTCAAGCCCATCCTCTTTCATACGTGGATCTCATCTCCACTCTCATGAAATGCCTACCAAAATAGGTCTCACTCTTCTTACTCCTGTGGATCGTCCACACAAAGTAGGCCCTAGAGGTTCACACAGGTCACATGTTTTCATCATTAATGCTTATTATGCAAATGCAATGGTTCTCTCAACATTAATCATTTATCGTCATCATTTAATTCATCATCATATAAACATTACAGAAAGCAAGTGTAAACATGTAGACCAGTATGGTATGTAATCTATACACATAAAACAATAAGAGTAAACAACCTGTGTTACTATTCTACCATATACTTGCCTTTTTAACCACATGGAATGGATTGATGTGAAGACGACAGCAACTCCAAAGTTACTCCTCCTACAGTGAATACCAGTCTCAATAAAATACCATAGCAATACATAAGCATCAAATAAACAATGTCGCTTCTACAAGCTTCTCAATCTAACAATCCTCTCTTCACCGTACAGTCCTCCCCTACTGACCCAATAAAGAAAATACCATAACTCTCGACTCAGAAGCCCTAACATGGTAAAACATATAGGTTCTGGAACCTACAAAAAAAATTCTAAACTTGCTTAGTTGGCCAGAAGCCCCAATTAATCCATTTAAACCCTCATTTCTAACCCCAAAAAATGTTATGTTGTTTTACTGGACAACTGACTTAATAATTTTGTAACTATTTACCTACTAGTTCTTAGTTATTGATGGGGTGTGTTCTTGGTGATGATGTAACTCCAAATGAAATCAACCAAACAATGTAAACTATTCTTAAAAAACATGGTTTCAACGTTAACATCACATTTAAGCCCATCTTGCAAAGCAAGAATTTCAAAGAAACTTTGCATAAATCTTTATGAAACAACTCAATTCCCGTAGCTTTCGAGAAAAATTCATGTGTTCCAAAAAGAATATTACACATGTGAAATTGCATTCTAGTAGTTCCACATATTTATACTTGAACTAGAGGATGAATATTTGTACTTCTAAACATGTTTAAGTGAGTCATCCCAAACTAGCACCGAAAGTTGGCGTGGCTTAACAGAGCTAGATTTTTCACTTAGATGGCTCATTTGTCCCCTCTCTTTATTTACACCAACACATCCCAGATGCTAGGACTCATGCAAACACCATAACCCAGACCGAAGTGTTGCCATGCCTTATGACATGTCGGCGGTGGCCAATGTGGCGGCGATGTCCATGTCCTATATCAATGGATGCATAGCACATCCTTAATGGAAACAAGTCAGGATAACATTTACAATTTCCTATGGACGCATACTTTCACATGGAAGACGATGAACACACATAAACACATAGAGGGATTTTCAACGCACTCTCAACTTGTGCCACTTTTCTGTTTTTTTGTTATTTGATTCGTTCTTCTAACGAACTAATTACAAGTCATCTATCATCATAAAGCTCCGTGCAATGAGCAACAATTGCATGTTCACCTACATATAGTAATTAACTAGTGCAGTGACACTGCTCCCCTATGCCAATAACACATATGACTAATGAACGTGCAACTACTAGTTCCATGCATGTTGTGAACTCTAACAAAGACCTATTCTCATGCCACTAAATCCAGCATACTCGGTTCAACTAACAATCTAGTGTTGCACACGTATATGTGAACACACCTACCATACAAACATGCATACAAAATCAGTTGACAAAATTATTTCTAACATTCACCCACTTAATCTTGTCATCCATTATCGATGTGGATCACCCACAACCTCTTGCCACATGCTGACATGTAGCAACTTTCTCTATCATAGATGTTGGCACAACCCCTGAATCACTCACGCTATCTCGTGGACTCAACACACACAAGAACACATGCTATCACGAGGGACATCATGAACATGCACAACTTCTCACTTTGAGGAGATGAACATAGAGAGCGAATTCACACACAGAGTTTGGTGCACGGCCGCAACTACCTAGCCATGGCTTTTTTCTTAATGCACTCATAATCCTGCCATGTCCAGTTCACCTCCTCCTCTAATGCTCATATGCACTGGAGGAACACACGCTCCTTGTCTCTCTACGGGGTCGTAGACTCCTCAACTCGAGCTTGTGCCGGTTGTGCTTGTCGGACACAGCATGCAGCTAGCTCCCCACCATGGTCACCAACACGTGCAAGGCCACTACCACTCCTCGCATGGAGTCATGTTGGCGTGCCACTGCTCGATGAATCATTACCTGGCAGCATCTCTGCACATCGAACCTCGCTCTTATACCAAATGTTGGCCTAGACTCTAGAGAGAACTCACTTATGACTTCCTTCTTAGAACACACACAATCACAACACGAGAGAGTGAACACGCTAGAGAGGAAGAATAATAACACGCGAAGAGTTTTTCTGATGCAGCAGCTACTTTGCTCCTATGTTTTTCTCTTGCTCCACTCTAACTGAAGCTAACAAGTACAAACAAATACACAGGGGTAGACAACAACAGCCTCCTTAATTCACTCTACTCTAACTGAAGCTAACAAGTACAAACAAATACGGCGCTGCTCTGTGCCGCCGAGCCGCTGCGTGCCAGTGCCGCCTTGCACCTCTTCCCTACTGCGTCATCGCGTCGGGCCACTGCTCTGCGCCACCACACAGGGCGCGTCGTGCACAGCGCCCGCCGGCTGCCAGCTTGCCGTCGCTGGAGGGAGCTAGGGAGAGAGAGAGGAGAGAGAAAAAAGAGAGGAAGGGAGAGAGGCGACCTGGGGGAGAAGGAGGCGGCGTGAGATTGGTGGCGGCGCGATGGGGTGAGCCAGGGTTTCCCCTGGATTTTATAGATATTTTTTTCTTTTTGATCGGGCGTGATGGGGTGAGTCCCTAATTTAATTTAGATTTAGTGACTTTGTGGTATTTTGTATTTCATTTTTAATGTTTATGAATATTTATAATTTAATATTATATTACTAAATTTGATATTTCTTATCTACAAATCGGTATTCACATATTTACAAACATTTTGGGGCACATTATCCATTAGTAAGGTACTAAATTTATTGTCGTGTACATTTTCAAATTGTTCTCTCCCTATTTTATGTATGAATTTAATATTCCAATAGCTAAAGATCAGTAGATGTAGCTTTGTTATACTTATGTTGTACTATAGTCTCAACAGTAAGCTCCCCCTCTATTTTTATCCTGGATTCGCCACTGAGTGTGTGTGTGTGTGTGTCTTGCTAACTTATTTCATGCAAAACTACACAAGCATGGGGCCAGGATTCTTAATTTTATAGTGAATGAATTTGACTCATGGATCCAAACTTTTCAATTCCAAATTTCAAAACCTCTCAATTCCAACAATCAAAATTTCAACTCTAGATTTTCTTAACTTTCAACTAGAGGTTGAAAACTTTCACATGGGCATTGGTGCACCAGTGGCAGCAGAAGTGATGTTTGCAATGATTAGGGTTTGGACAAGGGAGAGAAGATGACAAGACATTGTGTCAGGGAGGAAGAGGATAAGCGAGAGGCAGAAGCTGGTGGCTTGCAAGTGGAATCAACAACGGTAAGGTGGCACACAAGGCAGCGACGCAGGAGAAGATGTGGATAGGGGAGGAGTGGGGAATATGCGACAGAGGAAGGAAATTGTGGATGGGAAGAGATGGATAGTGAGACATGTTTGTTGGGGTGGGACCCACATATCTTTTTCTAGATTCTTGAAAGAACTCTATTGTTTCAAACATGCCTTTAATGGATTGTGAGTTCAGAGTTTGGATTGCAGCCAATTGTCAGACATGGGTTAGTCAGATTTAGGCCCAATCCCTGCCAATGTTTGGTGGAGTAATCAGATCCAACAAAAGTCTACAAATGAGTAACTTATTGTACCATCCATCAATGAAGCATTGCAATGAATCCAATTATCCAAAATATGGTGAACTGGCGGCTCAATTGACTAATTGTAGACATGTGAGCATGGCTCTCAACTTGGCCAACATTAAGGCCACTCGAAATCCTTCAGAATTTGTGATCAGAACTCAAATTATAGTCAAGTTGTGCAAAGCTAAGTTGCCGATTTTGTAACCACATTAAGTGACATATATATGTATATATACATATATACGTATGTATATATAGATATATGTATATATACATATATATGTATATATATATGTATATATACATACGTATATATGTATATATACATACGTATATATGTATATATACATACGTATATATGTATACATATGTATACATATGTATACATATATGTATACATATGTATACATATATGTATACATATGTATACATATATGTATACATATGTATACATATATGTATACATATATATGTATATATATATATATATGAACCACTGATTTCACATACATGTAACAAATGGAAACAAAATTATAGCGTAGGTAAGGAAGGACCTATTATACTTGTAGAAATAAGAGGAAACAAGGGATGCAATAGCTTACTAAATCAAATCATCGATTGATGTTGCTATTAGATAGCTGATGAGTAACTTACATCTCGATCAACTTAAAACCACATAGCACCTAACAAAATATACTAAACCGTATATAATTCTCCAAGAAAAACACTAACTAGTACAACCTGTTCCTATTAACCCTCATACTTACATACAAAAAGGAATATATATATATATATATATATATATATATATATATATATATATATATATATATATATATATATATATATAAAAAGAGATGTGCTCTCTGGAACACAAGAATAAGACTGCAACACCAAGAACATCATCACCACAGTAACTAAATAGCTAACACTACTACTAAAGCAAAAATCAATCCTGTAATAGCATTATTAGTAAGGTTTCCATGCATTACAACAATGTACCAAAAGAGGGTGATATATCAGCAAATATGATCCAAAACCGTACCATGAACACCAATTTTATCTTACACATGAACACCAATTTTATATTACACACATGTAGCAAAACATATATGTAGAAGCATGTCCGCATTTAGTAGTGGACGGTGAAACATTAGTATAAATGTGTCAGTGCTACCGCTCCCCTACTATTGCATTGTTATACTCAAGCTAATCCTTGGTTATCATTTCATTTTTCTTAAGAAAGTTGCTTTGTTTTTGTTCAGAAAAATAATGTCTTCATTAGCCAAAATGGTTTAACAACTTTAACAATTGATTGCTAGCTCCAGGAAAGTATAACACTATGATTGCAATATATAAATTAAAAAACTCCTTTCAATACTTTGCTATCACCAAAAGGCTCTTCAACAATTGACACCTATTCACTCCTATGTACTATTTTTTTTTCCACATTAGTTTGCAACTACACATTCAACAATTGTAACATTTGACTAGCAGGTCCAGGAAAGTATATCACCCTGATTTGAATGTAAACAAAAAAACTCATGTCATTACTTTTCTATCACAAAGTCTCTTCAATAGTTAAAATTTGATGCTACTACATCACTGACATACACCTGTATATCAGTTTCAGTAGTCAGTTCATTCATTGTTGACATATCTGCCCAATACCAGTAGTGTAATGTTGTAATACCACTGCTCACATATGTTTGTCTATCTATACTACTCAAATTCTTATTGAAATCTATTAGCATCATAGTGTAGTACTGTTTGTATCATGATGTGCAAACAAACTTAAACAAATATGCAACATGTAATGTGATGGTGAGAAAACCAACAAGCATTAGTAATATTTGCCAACACAATAAACAAGATTGCGCAAAAGCTAGAAATCAAGCATGGTGAGAAAACCAAAACATAGCCAGAAAATTAGAGTGGGGAGCAAAAATATTTACTTGGCTCTTTTTCATGGTTTAGTTGGAGAAGTGAAAGAAGTTGAAGAAGAAATGGAAGAAGTGTTACTCCATATGTACTGTCATAGGAGGAAATTGCGGTGTTTGACAACTCGTTCTTTTCTTCCAACCGTCGTGCTCGAAGTTGGGCAGTTGGTCACCAACTGCCCCATAGAGCTTGTCCACTGCTGCAAATTCAGCTCTTGGATCTAAATCTTGCGAGGACATGATGGGATGAGCTATGAGCAGGGGATACGTGAGGACTTGAGTTTCCTCGAGTAGGCCCCTCCTTTAGTGAGTTTGGCTCCCATAGCTCCACCTCCGACCCTATCATCATGTTCTCACAATCCAAATCTAAGCCCCAGTTAGAGCAGCGTCGGCCTCGCATGCGGCGGCAACGTGGGGCATGGGGAAGGGCCCCTCACAGTCAACCTTGATTGACGCAGCAGTAATGGTGACGTGAATCGAGGCAGCGCCCCCCACAGTGGCTCAATCAGAGCGTCATCGTCCTCGAATACGTCGATGTCACAATCGAAGCAGCGTCATCCTTGAGTGCATCAATGGCAAGTCGGCCTCGATTGTGTCGACAGCGGCGTGAGTCGAGGTGGCATCATGATTCTAGGCGATGGCCCCCACAATCTGGATCTCAGCCCTGGTCTGAATAGCAACGGCCTCGTGTGTGGCGGCGGCCATTGCGGCATGAGGTGTGGGGAAGGAGAAAGATAGGGAAGGGCGCCATCGATATCAACCTTGATTTCAGCGGTGTTGGTGTGAGGCGAGGCCGCGGTATGAGTCGTGAGTCGGGTGACAGAGTAAGGAGATGCTGTGTGTGGACTTGGGTTGCGTATAGGCTGAGTCGATTGATTGAGCCGAGTGAACTGGTTTTCGAGAGAGCATGTTGATTGGTTTTTTTGGGAGCTGTTTTTTTATAACGCACTTCGTGCTATGTGGAGAGGGGAAGATAGACCAAACTCCTCTATTATATTAGTAGAAATTAATTACAAGACTACACATGTAACTGCAGACCTACTTTATAGCACCACAAGTTGAGGGATTTTTTAGTCACTCTATGACACCTGGCGCACGCGTGTCATCCAATGTGGACACACAGGAGAAGATTGTTTCAGGATTTCCTAATGCTGCGGTTGTGCCACGTTCTCCTCTTTCTCGCGCTCTGGCGCGCGCGAGGCGCCGGCGGCCACCGCTGACACTGCCGCGTCGTAGCAGTCCGCCGACGCCGCGGCAAACTCGGCCAAGGCACCGACCACCGCTGCCATGCCGGCGCAGAGCACGCGCCCCGCCATGCCCGTGGTCGCGCCCGAGCACACTGACCCGACGCCGGCCACGAAGAAGTCCAGCCCGTCCATCACCCGCGCCTCCGACACCGCGTCGACCACGTGCGCCCACTCCATGCACACCAGGAACGCCAGCGGCAGCGTGCCTTGGGCGCGCTCCACGCCCCCGATGCCGAGGCAGCGGCGCGCCCAAGCGGCCAGGGCGCGTGCGTAGGCCCGCTGCGCCGACAGCCAAGTGTCCAGGGCCCCACGCCAGGCTCGGATCTCGCACTCAAGTGCAACCGCGGCTGGAGGGGGCGTTGTTTCTTCCGGAGGGCCAAGAGCGATGGCGGTGGCGGTCGACGGGTGGTGGTGGAGGAAGAGAAGCTTGGCGTCGTCGATAGTGCGCTTCTGAGCCTTGTGGCTTTCAGCCACGGAGCGCCACATCCGTGACAGCCTGCATAATGCAAGGACAGGTTCCATTACTTAAGGTTGCAGCCATGTAAAATTCTTGGTTCTTTTTTTCCCGCCTGTTTCGGTTGTGTTGCATCGCTGCATTTGCCATTTCTAAAAACTCAAGATCAACTTTCAATGGAGCTTAGACACTATGCATATGGTAAAACACTAATGCATTCTTTTCGACTACGACCGGTGATTGATAACTTTTAACTCTAGCACGAGCATTTATATGAATAAACCAAATACCGATAAGCATCTTCGAAAAGATTGTTCCGATAAACCGCTTTAGAATGATAGTAAAGAAGCCATTTCATTTATTTGTTTAAGGGAAATTATAAGCCAAAAGCTGAAAACAACTAGACCTAGGCCCCGCTTAACATTGCTTTAGGCGTTGGCAGTGAGCTTTTTTCCCTGTGCACTATGTTGTCTTTTTCTAATTTTTTTTTTTATTTTTTGTTTTCTTTTTTTCGTATTCCTTTATATTGTCCGTATGAGCTAACATGTTTATTTTATTTTTAATTTTTTTAAATTTAATTATGCCAAATAAATCAACTCAGTTACAGTAAAAATAAGTTCGCTATATTAAAAAAGTCATAAGCCACCGTCATTCTGAACACCCCCTAAATTCATAAGTGCTGAACAGTTATGATGTGAAAAGATGGCTTTGTACCTGATCAAAGACAGTATGATTAACATGTCAGCCTTTATGTTGCCTCTACTTATGTTTCTGTTTAGTTATGCATGCTGTACGATGCTGGTTGCAAAAAGCATCGATTTTGAGTTCTGCTTGCGTTCTATTACATAAATGAAGATTGTTAATGTTCCATGGGGTATAACTAGTTCTAGCAGTTTCTCCCCTTCTAATTAGCAATCAGTGATTAGTTACTCAACTATTGGTATTGGATCATTTTATCATTCATTTCTGACAGGCACATCCCTTCAATTCGCAAGCATTTCTACTACAGCACGCCTATTTTTCACCATTACCCCCATTAGCTAGTCACCTTACATTTGCTGAAAATTTTAATGATACCAATAGTAAACTTCAAGCACATGAAGTTGGATACTTGTAACTGGAGACGCCGTCATAACCATTAATATATTTTTTCCTAAGCTTATAGATTTAATACGTAGCTCCAAGAAAAAAATTGGACTGGTTTGCAAGTACTAAATGTGTAGAAAATTATCACTATGCAGGATCCCCAAAGTGAACAGAAGCATACCCTTGGATCAACTCCATAAGCTGAGGGTGCAACTCCTCATCCCTTAGAACTTCAATCCTCCTTGATATTGACTGAACTGTGTGAATTGACACCTTCATCCGAGTGTGTAGGCTTCTCAATGCTGCACGAGTCTTATCGACAGAGGAAGACTCCTCACCTCTCGCATCCTGGCTCCTCAAATGTTTCAGCCTCTTCTCATACTCAATTCTTAACCGCTCGCCCGCCTACAAGTTACAAAAACAAGCATGAGTCTCGCTTCTATTGACCTATTGGTGTAAGTTCCTGACAAGAATCTTACCTTTACTTCTTTGTATAATTTCTTCTCCCATGTATACAATCTATCCAGAGTGGAGTGATGACTTCCAGACATTGTACTACAAGATTCTTCAGAGTAAGAGCTGCTTGTCTCATTGTCATAGAGATCATCTATTGAGCTAGAGGAAGCAAGAAGGAACCGGGAAGATGATGACCGGGATGATGCAGAGCGCAAAAGTGCTACTGGGTTTAGCATCTTTACTGCATTATGAAATCTATGAGTAAGTTCAACGAGTTAAGTCTGAAATGTATAAAGTAACTCCGGTATTGGTTTGTAAAAGTGGTACCAGAAAGATCGTTTGAGGTTGAGTATTGAGCTCTGCTTGCCTCCAACATCACCGAGACTTCCTGAGCAGCGTTGCAGATTCCCAGGAACTGACCTTCGATATCCTCCATAGCCTCGACCAGACTCTCTGGCCTTCGATTCAGATACACTGTGAAACCGGGCGTCTCTTCTGCATTTGCTACTTTGTTCCTCATCAGTTCTTTCTTATGTGCCTTGATGTCAAGTTCTCCCTTGTTATGCGGTTCAGATACTTCTGCACACTGAACGCCTTTGGATTCAAATCCCTTTGTTCCTTGCTTGGCATTATTGACCTCAGAATTCACCGGATGAGCACCCCCATTGGAAGCCATACATCTTTGATCATCTGAATGCTCACAATCGTCATCCTCGTCGTCGTCGTCATCCTCTTCCTCCTCCTCCTCCTCCTCCTCCTCTTTGTTGTGCATTTGTTCATGTTCTTGACACTCGTCACCCTCCTCTTCGAGTTCTGGGATTCCTTCCTCCTCTCTTACCCGCTGTAACCGTGCCAATTCATCGTCAGTGACCACATTATCATAGCTACTCCGAGCACGCGGATATGCATAGCTGTCCAGCGACGAGAATGGGTTCCAGAAGACGTCCCACTGTGACGATTCCTGGTCCTGGGGTGACGGAGGTGGGTAGCTTGGCCTGTCATAAGACGCGTAATAAGAATTCCTCACTGGTTCCTGGGGTGATGGAGGTGCATAGCTTGGCCTTTCATAAGCCATGTAATAAGAAGAATTCCTCACTGGTTCCCGGGGTGATGGAGGTGGGTAGCTTGGCCTGTCATAAGGTGGTGTGTAGTAAGAAGATGCCCTCATCGGTGAGGAATGCGTTGGGATTCTTGGGAAGAAGCTATCCATGCCACCATAATTGTCCATGGGGTAATGTGACTCGATACGGATCGTTTGCACGGGTCTTGGGGGCTCTTCAACCGACACTGATGGGTTTGGTCCTGACCACAAGTACTTCGCAACATGAACGGCCCTCTTCTCATATGAACCATGAGGAAGGCCAAGCATCTCTGGCTTCTGTTGCTTGACAGGAGAGATGAATGTGTCGAAAGTGAGCTCATGGTGATCATCTCCAGCAACAAACCGCTTCAGGGCCGCTGAAACGCGCTTCAATGACTCAATGTATGCTATGTGAGACGATGCAAAGCGGTTGCGCTGCTCCAGTGCCTGCTTGATGAAGTCCCTTCTGTCCCGGCACATCTTGACAGCCTCCGCATCTTCTAACCTGGAAGCAGCACATCCCATGTCTCCAAAGCCTTATAATTTCAGGAACCTGTCATGCTCGGATCAGAACTTCTGAGTTTGTGGAGAAAAAATAGAAAGTAACAGATAGGTTTCAGATTCAAGAAACCAGGTACATTGCTACATGTATTACTGCAGAAATTACCTAATACTGTAGAACGATCGATTGTTGGTAACGAGTACATTGCAGCTGAAGCCAATGAACGAGAAGATGACCTGAACAAACCTACAGTCTGACAAGTTTCAGAGTTCAGAGGTTGCAGAGACGATGCACAATGATTATATGCAATCAAATTGTGTATCGAAAGGGAACTCAGGCATAGGTCATTCAGGTGCAATAGGCAATCAAGAGTGTTGAAATCGATCTGTTACAACCTCAAATAGACAACTTTACAAGTGACAAAAGTAAGTTGAAAACCAAGAGAACATGAAATGCAACTGCTGCTCATAAGCCCTGAAATGTCTTTACCAAAAGGGAAGTGAAAGATACAAGGCTACAGAAAGATGCTCCTTTGCAAATGAAATAGTCCACTGCAAAATACGCTACACTGCACTACACATTTGTTCGGTAGCAACAACATTCTTTTCGCCTAAAATAGGGCTAAAAAAGCAAGAAAGTAAGGAATATAATCCTTGGCCCAGCAAGAAATGAAGGGCCCTACTGCCTACTTGTATAACGATGGTACAGTAATGGACTCGACAACTAAACTAAATTCAGTTCAGTACACTGTGAAGATAGAGAGAGTCAGGACAATGCTATGAAAACCATGGGTGATGGTACATTGGAATTCCAAACAACACCTTTTTCAGGGAAAGTAGTATAGACAACATCATTCTTAATGTGTATAAATTATAAGCAACGAGAAAATGCAATATAAAGAGATCTTAGAGGTGAAATGAGGGATCAGCTTTCTGAAGATTTAACACAGTGATTTTAAAATCTCAGACATGCAAAACTGTTGCCCTTGGATGGACTAATGTCCCACATCTCTGGTAGACTCATTTTCTGGTGTCTAAGCAGTACTGCAAAGGTAAAATGTGGTAATATACAAAATTACAAGCCAAAGCCGAAATCTCAGGTGATGATTACGGGTAATAATAACTCTTGTCTCTTGGTACACCCAAAAGTAAAAAAGAAGTCTTGGCAGCACAAACTAGCTCCAAGCCTCCAACCTAATGTTCAATTTCTCTTGCTAACTGCAGAATGGAAGGGAATGGAAGAATTCATAAAAATATGTAGTTACACTAAGAAAATGATCTTGAACAAAGCATAGAAGTGCTCATTGTATCTTGGTTTACGAAGATATGAAACAAATGGTGAAATCTTGGACCCCAACTAAAAATATAACGCTTGTAGACAAGGCTACAGCTAGGCATATAACGCAATTCTCACTCTGAAACATTCAGAATCCCTGAACTGAAGCAAGGAGAAGGCAAGGAGAACCAAAATCTTGGACCAAATATTGGAAACGGGGAAATGCATTACTTCAAACTATTTCTACTATCTCCTAAGAAACTCAAAGAAACTAAAGCACAATCCTGAGGTATGAGGAACCAGGGAAGGGAAAAGGATAAAAATCCTAGGGGGAGAAAAAACAGAACAGCACAACTGTTGCAGGAAGAACCAAGAAACGGCTAATCTCTGATCAATTCTCCTACTTGCCACATTAAAGGAAAGGCAAAAAAAAATTGAAAAGATCAGCTGGACAGGAACACATCATTCTGAAGTGTGAAGGTACTTCAAGGTAGCAAAGGCAAAGAAACGAGAGATATGCAGAGGGAGGAAGCCTTGGGCACACACAAAGAAGGCGAAACCAGGGACATACATGTTCTTGAAGCACTCAAAAGGAAGCGCAGAATTCTAAAGATCTAGAACAGCTCCACAAGAACCCTCCATTTCTCTCTCTCTCTCTCTCTCTCTCTCTCTCTCTCTCTACTTTGGCCCCACAAAACTTCTCATCCTGCCACATCAATTGCGAACATTAAACAAAAGGTAAGGAAAGGTGAAACAAAGGAGGAGCAATGCAGCCCGAGACCTATATACACATGGATTAAAATAAGATCAGAGCTATCTATACCTGAGAAGAGAAGGCCTTCTCTATCCTCCTCTTACCGTACCCTCTGACTTAGCAAAGCGAAGTCACAGCGTGACTTTGCCTCTGGATTAGCCGTCCATCTATAACCAACCGCCCAGATTTATCTACTTTCTCCTTCCCCGAATCTCTCCCCTTTCCCTCTTCCTTTTCTGGTTTGTTCCGCCATTTACTGGAGAAGTTACTTCAGATTGATTCGTTACTTTTCTCTGCGAATAAGATAGATCTTTCTTCGAACTACCCTATCGCAATTCAGGAAGCAATGTCCGGCCAATTCCCCGACTATCATGCATGAATCATGTCTATGGCGATTGACGGCTGAAATGCGCACACAGCATGCCTCTCTACACGAAACAGTGGCAAGCATAATACTCCATCTACTCTGGAGGATTAGAGGAGAGAGCGCAAGGAGTGTGGGAAAAAAATATACGGGGGAGAGCTCAAAAATCTAGCATTTGAGATCTCTTACCTCAGTGAAGGAGCCTAAGCGCTAGATTTTTGGCTCCCGCATAATGTTCTTCTAGGAGTGTGAACGGCAGAGAAAGAGAGGGGTAACAACGGTCAAAACTCAAAAGATTCGAAAGGAGGAAAAATCAGTGAGAGGAGAGAGAAAGGGAGAAGAGACTAAGAGAGAAAAAAGTGGAGGAGGCTAACTGTATTGAGGTATGACCTTACATTTGTTGTTATTTCCCAATAATACTTTACATTTCATTTATGACTGTTCGTAAAAGGCAGTACGTAGAAGGAAATAATTGCATTTAATTTTAGCTGATAAAATTGAATTTGGTATATTTTTTACTATAGTTTTTCTATTGACTTTTTAAAAAAATATATCGTTTAAAAATTAATTATTGTAGATAGTATGAAAATAAGCTATATATAAATTAACAAGAACCCAGCCCAAGGCCATCATGCGTGCCGCTCCAGACGCTTCACACCTCTCTCATTTTCCCAGGGGACAATTCAGTTGTACCAAGAAACGCCTTTAAAACAAATCAAAAGCTTTTTTTGCCCTACACGTCAAGGGTTGTTTAGAATAGTATTAATTTATAACTTTTTTATTATAGTACCTTATTTTTTATATAGTTGAGCTAATTTATTTGATATAATTAAATTTATATTTATATATATATATTAGCCCATCACAGATAATGCAAAGAAATATCGAAAAAAGATAAAAAAAACCCAAAAATTAAAAAGACAAAGACAAAGACAAAATTAATGAATAGTTAAAAAACAAAAGTCAAAAGTCAAAAGCTAAATTGAGCGGTGCTAAAAAAACTGACCTGAAATATTTAATGGAGATATCGAAGAAGAATGAGATCAGTCAATCTTTTCTAGTGCCACTGCATGCGGCACCTGGCTAACACGCACAAGGTGCTGGCCACCGCACAGGTTTGTGCAGAAACAAGAGGGCAAGCATCCCAGCAGGCTTGAGAGAATAGATGCTCCTCTTTCTTTTAAGGTGCTGTTCAATTGCCATGAAAGTTCCCGAGATGCCTGCACCAAGCAATTGGCTAGTATTTTTCAGGCTAGGGAATCCATGGATCCCTCTCTGGTCTCACCTACAAACTTCTTTTTCTGTATATTGTGATCGAGGTGGAAAGTAGATGGAAATCCATAACGCGATGCGACGTGCCTGGTTTTTTAGGGTTTACGGAATTCTCTACATGATATCACATGCGAGGCGAATCTTATCGCAACATGTAATGGCGAACTTAGGGCTAACCCGAAGGCAGGACAATGGGAATGGTGATCACTAAAACATAACAAATCAAGTAAATAGCTATAATAGCCCACGGACATGAAACTCTCCTTTTTAAAAAAAATCTAAATTACCCCTCGTTTTGGCATCCAAGCTTGGGTAAGCACATGTTATTTATCTTCTATAGCTTAGTAAGTAATAACACTTAAGGTAGGGGCGGATCTACACTTTTGACAGTCTAGGTTTCAGTTCAAGACATGCAATATTTATCAATACAAAGCCTAGATAAGTCTAAATAAACTAAGTACATAACTTTCTCTTCCAGTTTAGATAATAGTGATCTTTGATTCTTTCTAGCTCGGAACATAATAACATCTTAGATCCGCCATTGCCTTAAGGACCTATAGAATGTGTTTAATTGGTTGCCTGCAAAGCCTGGCTCGCATGAGTGGATGTAACTTTTGGCCTGTTTGGATAGCTGCTGGACTTGCTACGATGCTAAATTCACCCTGACAAATGAGTTTGGTGCAATTGTGTTGTATACTTGTATGGCTTATCGAAATTGGTTCTATGTGTAGTACGTAAGGCACCCTTTAAGTAAGTACTAAACAAGTAGAAACACATGTTGATTTGGTTCATATGCATGAGCTAGTGAAGTATCACGTACAGATTATTTCTGCAAATGAGAGGGTATTTTGACGAGGAAGAGAAAGGCACTCCAAAGCAAATTGAAAAGGGGCGCTTGTACGAATGGACAAGAGCATGCATGGGAATTTTCAAAAGGATAAAGCAAAGTTTGTTAGTCCGCCTCCCTCTCTGAGATATGAATAGGCCGAAGAGATGATAGATTCGTCCACATGTCCATGCTCTGATTCTTTTTAGCCCCACTCAACTCAGTTTTTTTCCAGCTTCTAGTTTCAGCTTTTTTTTCACTGTTCAGTAATTCGTCTTTTTCTAATTTTTTTAGATATTTTAGGCTTTTTTGTATTTTCTTTTTTTCCGTATTCCTTTGCATTATCTGTGATGGGCTAATATATTTTTTTCTATTTTTTTAAATTTAATTATGCCCAAAAAGACAACTCAGCTACAGTAAAAAAAGACAGCTACAGTGAAATTTTAGCCAGAAGCCATCGCTATTCCGAACACCCTTTTCTTGCGTCTATGGTTTACGATTTGTAGTTTAAAATTTTAAAATTTGCTTGTTTGCGAGAGAGAGTATAGAGAAAGATATTCGCGTGCGATTTTAATCAATATAGATAAGGTTGGGATAGTGTCTACTACAATCAACTTGTAGATTCTGCCTTAAAACTCTATTTAAAAATTAGTTACCGTAGAAAATCAAGCCATAAATCCAAAAGAAGAGACCTCTTGGCTTAGCTGCTTAGGTTGGTGCTAGTTCTTTCAATAAAGCCCTTATATCACACTTATTTACTGTGAAAACCATTGCCCCTTGCTTGGAAAACTCTTACTACGTAGGTTCTCTCTTAATCTTCTCCATAAGGAAATTAAGCAAGAAATGAAAGATGGCCATTTCACTAAATTATCACATAATCATGGTAAAAGAACACCTACAACCAAGAACAATATAGCATTTGCAAATGCTAGACTTTTTAAACATAGAATGGTCAGAAGAAAACGTAAATTTTCAGTGGAACCTCGTTGAGTGTTAAAAAATGTTTGTCTAAAAATTCGGAAACTTGATATTACAAGAGGTAAAAGGAATAGTGCATATTGAAATGCACATGTTCAAACAAGACAAACAAGGTCTTTCCATAGGATAAAAAAAAAGAATTTCTATCCTTGTGCCCATCTCCCACTGAAAGGAAAACAAAAAAAAAAAGGAAGGCTACTGACTACTTCCGCATCGGATGCGCTCAGTAGAGCTTTTTTTCTCAGCGATTGGCTTCATGTTTACTGTAGCAACGTTCAAATTACTGTAACACTTTTGTCTCTATTTGATTTTTTTTGTTTTTTTAGTATTTTGTGTTTTATTTTTTTTCCCCATATTTTTTTGCATCGTCCGCTCTAGATTAGCTTGCCGCTTTTATTTTTACATTTTTTTAGATTTAATTATACCCAATAAGCCAACTCAGCTACAGTAAAAAATCAGTCAGCTATAGTAAAATTTCAGCAAAAACCAGAAATCATCGCTATTCCGAACGCCCCCTAAGCTAGATCCTCTAGTTGCAGCCTTGGAGGCTGCTTAGAGTCTGGCATTATCAAAACATGACAATTGACGCACCAAGCCCTAACGAAAGAGTAGCTGATGCAATGCTTTTCACTTCTACTTACATACATAAATTTTAAAGCACTAACAAAAGAGGTAAGTAATCAAAAATCCATTCTTATATGTGCTTTAATATTCATGCAATTTATTGTTTAGAAGAGCATAAAATCAATTTCCAAACTTGGCAGCCATTCTGTCTTAGTTTACTGCTGCGAGATCTACAGTACAGGGCTAACCTTAATCAAATGCCCTATTCTTAGGACACAAGAATCTTATCTTGCTGTATCCGTCAATACCATGTGGACCACCGCAATGAAAAAAGAAAGAAAGAAAGACATAATTATAGTTGAGTTACGGCGATGTATATCTAGTTTTTAGTTTTTAGGATATTGAGAGCTATGCTATAAAGAGTATTTGGAACAATGAAGAATACCGATTAAAGATAATCTTAAATGTGAAACAATCAATTAAAGGTCTGATAACAATCCTAGTCAGAAGGAAACCGTGTCGTCAACAGTAAGTACTTAGATCTTATCTACAGTTATATGTGAAACTGCAAAGGATTGCAAAATCTAGCATACGAAAGGCAAAGGTACAAGCTGTTGGAAAAAGGATGTAGCGGAACTAACCACGTAGTACCAAGGAGCAAGTGGAGCTCGGAGGTGATACGAATATATGATATGAAAAGTTGTAGGAACAAGAGGTGTGGTTAATCAAACTACACGACGAAAGAGCTCTTAAGTAGAAGGTCCGGTCAAGCTATCCAAACACTAACACATATATTGTAGTAATTTGCATGAGCCCCTGTGGTGGCACTCCTAAAGGTATGAGGAAAAACAAAAAATAAATTTTAAAATAAAAAATGGTGGACTCAACTTGAAGCAAGTTCTTAGAGAAGCACAATAACTTCAACAAATAAGAGTCAAAATGAAAATTGTTGAGTTATGATGACTCATAGATAATCTTTTAGCATCTAGAAATGTATGCTATAAAAAGTCTTAGATGAATTATATTAGAGTTAAGACTCTAGGGGCGTTCGTTTTAGCGATGGCTTTTGGCTGAAATTTCATTGTAGTTGGCTTTTTTTTACTGTAGCTGATTTGGCTTTTTGGGCATAATTAATTTTTAAAAAATGTAAATATAGAAAAAACATGTTAACTCATTAGGAACAATACAAAGGAACACGAGAAAAAAGAAAATACAAAAAAGCCTAAAATATCTTTAAAAAATTCAGAAAAAGACGAAATACTGAATAGTGAAAAAAAGCAGAAGCTAGAAGTAGAAACCGAAAAAAAACCGAAACGAGCGGGTTCCTATTTTAAATTAGAAAGGGGTTAGGAGAAACTATATAAACCACAAGGAGACACCATAGAAAGCAACCAAACATCAAGCCTATTTATCCAAAAGTAGAGGTGCATGAGAGAGTAACAGGCTATGTTATTCTTTAGCACTAGATTCTTGTATAGAGTTAGAATCTGAGAGTCCTAAAAAATTCAAGAGGTTTGTACGTGAGTGACAATCTCTTATATTCTTTTGAGGTTATACTTAAACAATTTGCAGTCAGTTTCGCTGGATCTTTTTTTCTCTCGTTGTAGTTGTTTCAACGTCGTTATTTTTAATATCGTATCATATCTTATAAATTTTGATCCGAAGAACTGCTTCGCACAAAAAGGTAACAATTATATACGAGAGCAACTAACTGAGCACTGTCCAATGAAACGCATGCATACTGTAGCCTCAGTCTGATCAATTTCTCGTCCATTGGACCCATTTTTTTCTGACAGCACTTTTCCTGTTGAAAATACAAGTAGTACTGTACTACAGTACTAGACATGTATTTTTTTTCTCTCTAGATCAGCTGATACAGGGGTGATCGGAATAGCGATGGCTTTTAGTTTTTGCTGAAAAAACACTATAGCTGAGTTGGTTTATTGAGTATAATTAAATGTAAAAAATATTAAAAAAATACCGAAAACAAAAAACGGAAAAAAAGTATAAGTAATTTTTTTAAAAAAATGAAAAAAACCAAAAAAAATTTTACTGTAGCAGGTCACTGTAGCTACAGTGAAATTTTCGCTCACCGTCAGCGATAGAAAGCCATCCTGAGCGGGGCCATAATTGACCTATAAAACCCTGCAGGAAAAGCTGACATGAATTTCTTTAAAGAAGAGATAGCTTCTCTCACAAGAACCAGACTTTCATCTGCATGGGTTTATAATAGCAGTGTGTTTTTGTGTCTGCAACTTGCAAGAAAATACTGGAGAAACCAGCAAATGGATCTGTTTATGTTATGCTTCTTTTCTCCCTTCTGCTGCATGTACTAGTGTATTGTAGCACTGCAGGTTCCGGGTGCGCACACAGCTCACTCACTGGCAGAAAGTCCAAAGCTTCAGGTACGGCTGCACATGGCTGCAAGTATCAAGATCCCAATGCAGTTTATTTGTACTTTTTTCAGTCCATACTTGTTTAGAGGGTGATTATTTTAGTGATGACTTTTGATTTTTAGCTTTTTTTACTGTAGCTGAGTTAGTGGATAGTGTAGTGAATAGTGAAAAAAAAACTGAAGTTAGAAGTTGAAATTTTTAGAAATCGAAATAAGCACCCCCTTAGTCTTTTCCATCCATATAGCCTACCAAAACCACCATCTTAAATCAAACTTTGTTCCTGGTGAAAACTGTAGAGCAACTAAGAAAGAACCTAATATGTACAGGAGAGAACCCAATATATACAGGAGCTCTACCCTTTCAGTCTGCATTGAAGAATGGTTGATTGCTGCCTTCATCACATGACCTGCTGCCACAGAGTTCACTCCTCTGCATCTAATTGGTACATACTTGGCAAGAGGCTTTTGCAGCAAAGAGATGCCACACAGCCTACTTCAAACATCTGCCTGCACCTGCTTTCCAGGCAATGGCAGATGCAGGAAGTTCTTGCATTAGACCAAGGAATTACATTAAGGTTGTTGGCAGCTGCCATCAATATCAGCATCAAATGGACCTCCTCTCAAGATGTGAGGATTGAGAAAAGTCTCAACAAAGTCTCCAAATCGGCAGTGAAGTAGTAGTGTGATAGCGTAGTAGTGTGATAGCGTGAATGTGGTCCACTTTGCATTGGTCCATGGCAAGAGGAGGGAGAGAAATCTGCACAGTGCAGTTTTATGGCACCTAAATTGCAGGGCACAGTGAATGATCAGTTTGCCTACACACAGGCACACACAACCACAATGATGACCCACACATTGATGGCTGTGGCAGTAGGAATTTAGTGGCAGCCATTTTCTGTGTTCATGGACTTCGGCTGATGCAGAACATTCGGACTTCACTTGCAAGCAAGGCCCACTAGTTATGGTTAGCTTATACAACTGAGAAACTGACTTGCAGGGATCCACCACACCACTGGTCCCAAGCCCCAATCTTCATATGTCAATCTTTGCAAATTAGTACTGCATATATGTTAATCTGAATTTTCTCATGCCATTTTTCATTAGTAAGTGATAATTAGCCGCACAAATCAATGTTTTTTCGTATGTGTAAGCCTTTCCTGAAGGTAATAGTTTTATGCTTATTACACATTTATCATGTGATCGATCAGCTTGCTTTCAAGTCGTTTTGCTAAGGATCTGATCCCTAAACCTTCTGGGATGTTCTGCTTAGCTAGACAAGCTTTCACACGCAGTGCGTGTTCTGAAAGGAAGCCATGCCAGCTTCTTCTAAAGTAGTATCATGGGGCAATATGATTTTTTGTAGGGTTGCATACACGCTTGCACGAGCTGGCTGGATTGAAAAGCTTGTGGAGCTGCAGGCATGGAGCATCCTAGAAGAAAGCGAAGTGCTCAGACAAGGAAAGGCAGGGGAGGGTACAGCACCTACCTAAATATTCAGAGACCGCAGTATTCAAGTGAGCATCTAAAGTTTTCTTCAGCTTGCAAGTTGCAACTAAGACCGTACAAAACTTTGCATGGGAGGATTGATGAGTAGTCTCCTTTCCCTGCTTCAAGATTGAGAGATTACTAAATGGTTTTGAATCGTCGTTGTCTGTTACTCACTCTCATTACCACCAATGCATATGGCTTTCAGAAAACCGGCCTGTTTCCAGTAGCGACCGGTTAAGACTTGAGTTGAAACATTGCAGACCAACAGAGTGGAGATCTAACAACAATCTCTTCTTTAGGTATTACTTTAGCATAGACTTTTCAACCTAAAGGCATGTACATATCATAAGGTACGCAAATGCTATCGGCTCATAAAGCAGGTGTCACACATGGCATGCCGCACAAGGGAAGGCAGTGCCTCAGAAACTGCGTCAACAGGGGAAGAGAATGGGGGATCCATCACGCCGCAGCTTGTTGTCGGAGAGATCCAGCTTACTCATCTTCTCCTCACACCACAGCAGCTGCTCCTTGCTGAGCTTTGCCATTCTCAGGACTCTAGACACGACCTTGATGTCGATTAAAGCAAAGAGCAGCTGGACTTCGTCCGTTGTGGTTGGCCAGGTCTTGTTCTTCCACCCTTTTTTCTTCTTGAATAGCTCTTTCACCTTCACCCTCTTCTGCAGGTTTGGAGATTTGCATTAGCAAGAAAGAGTTTCACACAAACATGCACAGCAAACTATAGACACACAAACATCTGAGCAAGCGCACGAGAGACTACTTCAAGCTAGCTGGGCTCAAATTGCTCAAAACAGTTGTTACGCTAACAAGATAACGAGATATTTTCAAGGTGAACTGTTTGGTAGTGTATTGTAAAGATATATTTTCAAGTCATGCAAACTTAACAGCCACGTACATCTATCTATGCAAATAAACTTTGAAAGTTTTTATTTCATATTGGAATAACACGACATGTACGTAAGGAAAAATGTTCCTACTACTAGCAGTTTGTTTGCGTATCATGGAAGAAAGAGATCGTATGAAAACCAAGGCAATGAAATATGGCAACAAGAAACTGGAAAATGCCCGTGGATAGACAGAATCGCCAGCGGCATATAAACTATGGATAACTTATTAAGGAGAGGTTCATTGAGTCTAACAGCTATGTACCAGAACAAAATATAACCTTATCGAGAGAGGATTGAACTTGCTGAATCGAGCTTCCAGTATGACCATGAGCATTCGTGAGGGCACTATTCTTTTTCTTGTCCTTCTTAAGGAAAACACGGAAAGTTAGGATGCAATCCTCTAATAATTTGATGAGGTCAGGTGCAAAGATTGATGTTTCCAGTTGGTCTTCAGCATTGTCTTTCCTATCTGCAACTGAATAGAAAAAACAGAAATGAAAAGCAAGACAACATATCAAAACACATATGGCATTAATTATACAAAGTCATGTCAAAAGTATGTTATACAAACAGCAGTTGAAGGGTGAACTAACTCACCAAAGTTCATTCCCTAAAAACAGACATTAACATTATTTGAATTTAGAAAATTCGGTTCTAAATAAAAGCACAACAGGCTTTCTTTTCCATAACAAAAAAGCAAAGAAACGAAGCCATGATACATTGACGCAAAAAAAAAAGGAGAAACAATTCAGTTTATTGCACTCAACTTACTGCCTTATTTGTAGATCAGAGTAAAATCTGACGCAAGGACTTTGCTACAGGATTTTATGTACAAGGCATTGCACATTGCAGCAGCCAGCAGTAAGAATTTATCGGTCATGTAGCCAAGCATTACTGGAGCACAAAGCTTTGGTTCAACTAATTAAGTTGCATATACCAACCAGTTCACCTAAAAGTTTAAACTAATGAGGAAAGACGGGCAGTTTACTTATACTTCAACACAACCAGCCCATTAGCTGTATCTAGATAATAGAGTCTATACTTGTACCATCTACTGTCAGTGCGGACTGACAAAAAATCTTGACAAAGTCCTATGCAATCAATGACGAAGTTCATGCATGGTAAACAGACATCTTAAATTTACAAATAAAGTGCTCTTAAAACTTCTGTGCACCACTTCGGCCATAGGCTGAGTACATATTATGTCATGTGGGGTCTCAAGTACTCCCGATGCAAGCAAGTATCAATGGGTCAGGGTCAGTCTGAATCCGATTCGGCAGTAGCGGCGACAACACCGTGACCTGCTACAGCGAACGGCAAGGAAGTCGCTTCGGAAGGGTAGGAAGTTAGGAAAGTTTGGATTTGCTTCTATGTCAGAGTCAGGTACTAATTAGGAGTCAGTATCTGGATTGAGTCCGGTTAAATATGATAAGAGTCCAGTCGATTATGTAAGGTACTTTATATATCTAGCCCTGGGCTGTATCCAGAGGCAAGCAATGAATCAATTACCTTACCCCTAATTCGTCCTCTCCTCGCCTCTTTTCGGTGCCCTTTCCCCTGCGCCACATCTGCTACATTCCGCCTGTCACGGCTCCTCCAGAATGTCGGAAAGTGCCTGGCAACCAACCATCGGCGTGCCACAACTATCATCTTCGCTCCTTGGCCCGTGCACGCAACATATTATGGAACGTAATTGTTGGAAACATGTGTCTCTTAATTCTTAAGCATATATAGGGTTCAGGTGTTACCATCTTCACAAAAGTACTTAATGATGTTATAAAACTGACTGCTGCTAATATTTTTCCTTAGTCACAGATAAACATGAAACAGAAAAGAACCCAGATTCAACATTAGGACATCACTCACCATTAACAGTGCCATAGTGTAAGGCAGATTGATTTGGCTTGTAGCATGTGCAGTATGCCTAGGCTATTCAATGCTAACCTATTTACTGTACTATTCACCTAGAAAATGCTAAAGAGAATCGCACTCAAAATAACCTACAAAGAGGACACTATCTGCGTCTCATTTAATATGACAAACATGCCCCACATGTGTAAACAAGATGTCTAGATCTACCTACTATTCTCCAACAACATATTGGACCTTAAACCTTTCCACCATGATTAAGACTGTAGAAGGGATAAGTGAGACCAATATTAAGCCATTGCCAATTAGGTTGTACTTCTGGGAGACATTTTTTTCATGTATAGAAACAGCATCAACTTAAGTGCTAAGTATATATAACAATTATCAACATCACTAGAGACCAATAGTACATATGTAGCAATCACAGTCCATGTCACCTCATAATGTCATGAGCATTAATTCACCATTTCTTTTATGATATTATTAAGACACAATTATAAACCATACGAGACCTACATATTTTAAACATAAGTTACATTTGAAATGGAAACTATTAAAGATTAGCTGAAAATCACCAGCTGTCATCAAAATCTCAATTGTACCAATGCATGAACACACGTTTTAAGCAGTAGTGTCATTTGAACTAGAAACTATTAGCTGAAACATACCAACTGTTACTGAAATACCGAGTGTACCAAGTACCAACAAATGCACAGCAGAACAGTTTCAAATGAAAAACTTATCTCAATTTGAATACTAAGCTGTAATATATTCTTACTTTCTTCCCTATATTCGAAGTCTCCACACATTATTGTAAATGCATCATCTATATATTTTAAACATATATTCCTGGTACAGCTTAGTACCACTTTCATGTACTACTGGGCAAGGGCAATAGAACCTACCACTGAGCAATACCAGACTACCTGATTGGATACAGTGTGTAGCAATGCAATCAGTTGGATAAAGAACAGAACCATTTGACCTGATAAAAGATGTACCAGTAACAATGAAAGTCGATCTGTCAGGTACATGAAAAAATTAAAATCACAAAAGCAAGTAGGTAAATATGCATCAGTAGTCGTGTGTCATGCAGGAGCATCCTACAACAAAGGATGCATAAATTTGTCAGAAGGTCGCGTCATACTGTAGAGTATCTCGAATGCACCTAACCATAGTCAGTGGTACTTCTAGAACTGCAAACTAGGTATGTCCGGTGATGTGTTCCAATGGCAAACCATGGTGTCATAGTGTGTACTGCCAATCAGGATGTACATGTGTGATTGTTGGAGCTTGTTACTACACATATCAGAAGGCTAAGTACAATTTGTTGGCTGTCAGAAGTTCAGAACAAGAAGGTACGAAATCAAGTTGCGTTGTGGCAAAGCAAGCTTATTAACATAACAAGTCAAATAAGTTACCAAGAGGATTCAGAGCGAATTGTACAGCCCATATATACTCATTTCAATGGTCAAATGATAGGTTGCAATTGTGTTAAGAAAGCAATAACTATAACCCAAAGAATCATACCTTGAAAAGTGGGGACCTGAAGCAACTTTGACAAGGAACTCCGAGACCGTGCGTATACCTCGACTCGAGAGCCTTGCTCAAATGGCTCATTCTCAACAAATCTCTGCAATAGAACCTGGAACTGCTGAAATGCTTGAGCAGCACAGCTATAGGTGGTGGGATTCTCTGGCTGTGCTGCGAGTATCAGACTCAGATGCACATACGTACAATGGAAAGCCTCCCAGCTTAAAGAAACCTGTGCAACATACGCGGTCTCAAGTGTTTGGTAAGGAACATCCTCGCTCTGCTGTTGCTGAATATGCTCACAATCCCCCTGGTGCTCATCCCTCCTTTTGAATGAGAGGCTGCGCAGGGTTGATGCCAATTTGGATGCTGATCTAGGTGACTTCTTTGAGATGTCTAATGACCCTAGCAAGTTTGTTCACCAACCATTAGAAAGTTGAAAGTATGCAAAATGCATGATTAATAAATTATCGGCACTCAATAGAATAGCAGAAGAAACAAATCATCCAATCTGATAACCAAAATGTGCATGCATAGGAGAAGCAGTACTACACAAGAAAGAGAAGATGGAACCCAGAAGCCCCCCCCCCCCCCCCCAAAAAAAAAACTGATAATCGATGACATATGCAGAAAAGAAACATTACACAGGAAATATTGGGCTTTATTGGCATTTCAAAGAGGTGAGTAAGAGACACAGAAGTTGTAAGTGCAAGGAGAAAGACGACAAAAGTTATATGCATGCAACCTACAATCACACCAAAAGGGGAAATTCCAGGTATCGAAGACGACAATTATGATCATACCAAATGATACCTTCTGTTACCATACGAATCTCTATATAGTAATTATATAATTCAATATGCTGGTGGTGTACAATTCCCAATCACCATGCAGATTTCTAGAATCTATCATATACTAAAATCGATGAAGCGTGTAACGGAATGGGTCAATTAATCTAGTTATATAAACAAATAAACAGTGAGAGCTAAAATGTTGTTTAAGACTAGTATGGCTAATCAGATAGCATCAACCAAGTAAAACACATTCACACTCATGTCAACATGCAAAAACTACAAGTGACCGTACAAGAATGACTACAACGGGCTAAAAATTTCACCTGGATCCTTCAAGAGCTGTGTGATCATCTTATCAAAGACCACCATCCTCTCACAGTACTTATCATACAGAGAATCAAACCCACACAGCAGGAACCCGTCAGCCACGTCCGACTCCATCCACTCCCTAGAGCTACTCCCTTCCTCCACCTCCTCCCCATCCTCCTCAACCTCAGCACATTCCTCCTCGGGGATGAGCACCATGAAACTGTTTTTCCTTATCTCCTTGAGCCTCCGCTTCACCTCATTCGTGATGAAATCATCATCGTCGTCCTCCCCTTCCTCCTCACCCCTATTGGCCATGCCCGCAACCTCACCCACCGCAGCCCCCTCAGCATTCTCCTCCAAGATGTCACCTTTCTGTTCCTCGGAGGCCACATTCCCGGTGTTAGCATCATCATCAGATTCTACAGTTCCTCCTCCTCCGTCGGCGTTCTTCCGGGCCTTCCCAAACTTCTTGATCTTGAAGAAATCCATCAGCCAAAAGCTTCTAGAGCCCAAAAGCGAAACAGCACTAAAAGAAGATCGGTCCTTCCCCTTGCCTTGTTCCAAAGTTCGCCCCCTTTTGGTTCCCCTGCAGACAGCACAAGAATCAACCGAATGGATAAAAGATCGAGACGGAGTGACGGACCAGAGATTAAAACCCTCGCAAATCAGTAGCATGCAACCCCGCATCACCGCCTACGGCCAGAAATCAATAATACCTCAAGAAATGGTCCACCGACCTCAGCTCGGAGAATCGAACCCCCAGGGGGACGAAAGCAGCGAACGGGAACTCCAAAACCTACCAAGATCCACGGACCGGACCCCGCAAAGCCCCACCACCTCGCCGGGCGGACCTCGGAGCGGCTCACGATCACGGCGACGGCCGCGATGCGGCGGCGAGCTCCATGGGGGCGGGGATTGAAACGAAGTCGATCGGCAGGGGGCGCAAGTGCGCAACGCAAGCGAAGCGAGGGTTGGGTTTACTAGACAAGTGGTCTTGCTCCTGCTCTCATTAGCCTCGTGAGGCCCGTGGGGGCGGGAGGTTTAGGAAGTCGGCGAGGTTTCGGGGCATAGGGCGCGGCGCCTCGCCGACTCTCGCCTCGACGAGGCGCTCTCGAATTTTTAACCGCGGGCTTAAGAGGGGTTTAAGCTGTGGATGCCGAGTAGCTTTAGGGTGATTAGGACCGGTAAAATGGTGATTACGGCGGTCAAAGGGAGGAGGACGGGCCGAGGAAGTGAGTGGAGTGAACTGCATGGGAGATCGCGCGGAGCGTACGACGCCTGTCATGGTCTCTCAGGGAGTGGGGCCCACCTCAGCCCCGTCTTTTTTTCTTTTTTTGAGAAGACCTCAGCCTCGTCTGGGAGGAGGGATAGTGCCTTGGACAGGTCCAGCACGAGCCCAATGCCAATAATAGTCCATGAGGCCCAACTCAAGCAATTCGGCCCTATTGAGACCCACGGTTCTAACTTGTAATATCTCTTGCTTGGGTGATGTGGACCAAAGAGGAGAGGAGAGAAAGACATCTATAGGTGTATAGACTATTGTTTACTATTTAATAGATAATTTTATAGATGAATTTTTTACTATATATACTATTTGTATAGATAACTTATTAATTGTACGAAATTATTAAAATAACTATATAAACAATCTATTATATAAATTATCTTTAATTCTATTTATATACCATATAGGTGTATTATAAACAACTATTGGTTAGATTTGGTTCGGTTTTGGCTTTGATTTTTTACTTTTGTTATAGTAACTGACTTTCAAATGATACATTTTTTAAGATGATATCTACTAATTAATTATAGTATATACTATATCGACTTCAACTATACTGATCAAAATTACATTAACTATTTTTCTCTTCATATTTTCTCATAAATATTATAAATAAACTAAAAATCATAATCCACGGTGAACCCACCCATCGTCTATACCATTCTGTACACGACACGAGAAAACGCCCACGCAGAGATGATCGATCCAATCCGTGACGTGACGACCTTGTCGGTTTGTCATGTCAGGTCAAGTGGTTGCTGTCATGCTCTTTGACGATGTAGCCGTCAGGCATGCAGTCACATTGCATTGAGACGACGACCCGGCCTTAACTTCCACATGCTCTGGTGTCATCCCATTGCTGCCGTTCATCTTGTCCTTGTCGCCTCCCGCCGTGAGCTAGCCTTGGGACCTTCGAGTTTCTGACCGGCATGAACACCGCCTGAATTTCTGATTAGCCCCGCTTATTTCAATTTTTTTTTAATTTCAGTTTTTAACTTTATTTTTTTACTATTCAGTAATTTATCTTTTTTGAATTTTTTTAGATTTTTTGGACTTTTTTGTATTTTTCTTTTTTCTTCGTATTCCTTTGTATTGTCTGTGATGAGTTAACGTATTTTTTTCTATTTTTATATTTTTTTAAAATTTAATTATACCCAAAAAGCCAAATCAGCTACAGTAAAAAAGTTAGCTACAGTAAAAATTTCAATCAAAAATCATCGCTGTTTCGAACGACCCCTTAGATGACAACCAACTAAAAATATGGGAAGTACCTCTGGTTTTTGTGTGCTTTTCTTTCGGTTCTCTGTCCACACTCTCTTCACTAAGTTCGCAAGAAAAAATGGTGTGGCAGTCTGGCAGAGGCCTACTTGTGGTTGTGGCAAACGCCACACGTACGGATACGTAGCAAGCACCTTGTCAGAGCACCGCTCTAAACCGATTTAAATTCTGATTTATTTTTACTTTTAACTTATTTAAATTAGAAGTTACTAAAAATGTATGATTTTTTATTTTGATTTATTTTGGCTTTTAAGATTTTTTGGCTTTTTCTTTTTTCACTTATTCCTTTACATTCTCCGTGATGTTATAACGTTTTTTTCTAAAAAAAAAGCTAACAGTCGCTACAGTACAATTTAACCATAAACTAAAAGCCATAATTAGAAATTTAAGCCGTAAACCAATTGGAGCAAATCCTTTGTATGTGTTAAAAATAGGTCCATATGAGTGAGACCTATTTTCTATAATTCCAAAGCATATATATTTTAGTACCATATTGCTAAAACAAAGTAGATAATATCAATTTATAAGGTGGAGATTTTGCCATTCCTTAAATCATGTGACATATAGATGGGGATGGAACGAGAAGAACTTTGGTTGAACACACACGTGTGTATTCACGTATTTGTGTAAAAAACGTGTGACTTGTGACTTGCGATGCATAATCATGCAATGCCATAACACAGCACTTGGCAGACTAAGTCTACCCTTATCTTTGATGAATCGTGCATCACTCATTCTCTCTCTAATTGAATGAAATTCAAACGTTTGAATTTGGGACTTTTATTGGGTTTGATGACAGACACTTACTGGTGTATAAATAACTGGTTAAATATGTCAGTTACCAATGGATAAATGGCTGTTTAATTATGACTGTTATCAGTATATATATACCTGGAGACGTCCAGAGTATATTACAAAAGAAACTCACTACCTCCATTTCTTCCTCCTGTGCTTGTGCTGCGCCATTTGAATCTCGTCAACTCTTCTTCCCAGCGTGCACCGTAAAGAAGAGGAGTGGTATCTCTGAACTGTTGCTATTGTGAAGACCTGCACGGGGCGGCAATAAGATTTCTGAGCAGCGCACATTTGCGCGACCTCTCGCTATACTACATTATCTATGTTCTGCACTGCCTTACGCCTGCGCCGCTTTCTGTTTTTATCAAGCCCAACGTAAGTTATTCGTTCGTTCGATCGACTTTCATACTATATTTCTCTTACGTATTTTCTGAAATATAATGAGTAGCCTACTGTTAGTTATAGGTTTTACATCATTAATTTTATATTATATTATTTTTAGTAAAATTTAGAATTAGAATATTATCTATATTTCTAACAGTATGCATCGGAACATGGGATGCTCTTACTAGTACAACTAGACATGCGGTAGCTCAGGCTGGTTTTTCTCACACGTTACACCCCAGAAGGCCAAAAGATTTCCTGCCAATTTTTCTTCTTCTTCTTCTTCACCTTTCGGACCCTCTCTCCGCCGTAGAAGGTGTACAGGCAGCAAAGTCAAAACTCGCAGCAGAAAGTAGAAAATAAAATAAAAAAAAAGGCTAGAGTCGTCGGTGCCTGGTTGCCTCTCTCGAAGTCCAAAAGTCGGTAAACAGAACACGTCTAGTGCTTTTTTCACAGACATGCAATCGCTCTCTACCATCCAATACTCTTTCATGTAATAAAATGGAATACTCAACGTATACAAGTGAGAAAAACCTAGGACGAAAAACTCCGGAATTTTACGTCAACTGCGAGGGCGAGTCCAAATCTCATCTCTATAGTACTGTACGTATTCCAAACGGTGAGCAGTGACGACTGTACCTCTCTACGGAGAGAGGTTTACTGCAGATGCGTGTACTGAGCATATGCAACAGTATGAAGGCTACTAGTCGCCCTAATAAAGATTTTGACCGGCCCCATGAGATCCTAAATGACTGTCGCTTCTTTTGCCAGTCGCCAACGAACCCCGGCCCCTGTACCAGCCACAGCCATCCCCATCCTGCCCCCATTAATTTTCAGTGCATCCCACCACTGTCCGATTCCCATCGAAGGGTCAATATGCCATTTATGAGGTTGGTGCCATGGTGGTAGTTGTCACACACACTCTCTCTCTCTAGTTATTTTCTCATGAATACTCGAAGGCCCCCCACCTCGTGAAAATAAAAGGACTCAAGTACTCACTGCCTAGCTTGTTTAACTCCACATCTTGTCCTTTTACCCGTTTTTGGTTTTAATTTTTTGAATTTAAGGAGTGCTGGAAGTAGAATTTTGAATGCTAGGTCAATCTCATCGAGGCCCTGTTTAATTCAGCTGCGGCTGTTGACTTTTAGCTGAAATAACATTATAGCGACCGGAAGAAACCGTGGCTGAAAGTAGGGATGTCAATTCAACTTTTGTTTTTGGCTAAGATGATTTGGAAAAGAAAAAAAAGGTGAAAATTGAAAATGATTAAATGGACATGGAAGGAACAAAGAAAGAACTTTAAAGAAAAGGAGAACAAAGAAAAACAAAACTAAATTTGCTGGGCGGCATTGGCAGGGCCAAGGAGAAGGGGCGGCACTAGCCAGGAGCGGCGCCAGCAGAGCCAAGGAAGGAGGGGCGGTGGCGGGCGGGAGCAACGTCAGTAGGGCCAAGATAGGAGGGCAGAGGCGGCGAAGATGGATGCGGAGGTAGGGGCGGATCGGTGGGGCAGCGAGTGACAGAAGTAGGGCAAAGGCAGCACAGGTGGAAGCGACAGGCGGCAGCGACGCCTAGGGCAGAGGTAGCAACACCACTGTAGCGGCTTGTAGAAGGTACTTCTAGAAGCCAACCTAGAAGCCAGAAACTATGTCATTGGGATCGGCCCTCAATTATGAATGTTCTCTCTTGGTAATGTGTACATGTAGCGAGCTTATGTTTTGTACACATCAAATTAGTGCGATATATCGCTTCCAAATTAGTGTAATAGAGTGAAATACGACATTTTGAAATATTCAAACAACTACCCCATACTGCACCGTTATGTTTTTATTTATTCTTTGTTGTCGCATTTTGAGTAATTTATAGATGTCCTTAAACACAAAGATCAAACTTCGACCCTTACTATCCCTCTAAAAAAGAGAAACTTCAACCATCACAAGTCAAGATATTCGCATGCGTAAATGTGAAAACATCCTAGTTAAAAAAAGTCAAGATATTCCTTCAATAAAGGAGGTAAATATAACATCCATTCGATAAAAAAGTGTTAAGCCTTTAACTTAAGTTCATTTTGAGTTCCCACCGTTCTTTTTTAATAATGTTATTAACTTTTCATGGCGTATGAGAAGTGACTTTAATCGACACTTTGTGTAACTTTATATTAGTTTGTGCAAGTGCTTTTGATAGCAAATCTAATGATACCAATTTCATGTTTCCAATATAGAATGCTTCATTGTAAAACATCCTTATAGAAAGTATTAATTACAAGGTGCTCCAGCGGGCTTAAGCTTTTAGCTTATTAATTTTGTTTTCTTGGTTTTTTTTCTTTATCCATTTACATTGTTTGTGGTGCTATAATTTTTTCTTATTTTTTTTAAAAAATTAGTTACGCTGAAAGAGATAACAACAACTATAATAAAAAAACTTTAATAACATCAAAAAACCAAAAGCTTTAAGACTAATTGTGCAGGAAAGCATGGGAGCATGTGGACATACATCTGGCCCTTGGCATCTATCGCATACATTTTCGGGGGACTCCTTGCCCGGGGAGCGTGGCCACGCGTCACCCCCCTTGAAATAGCTCGTCAAATTTTGTAAATTACGTTTAGGTCTCTGATTTTCGCAAAAAAGTCCCTGAATTTTTGCAAAAATGCCCCTGCACATTTTTTTGCTGGGTAGCGATCTGCGGTTTCCCGTAATTACGTACATGCCCTTATTTCTTCCGCAGAGGTCCCTGTTTTTTTGCAAAAATCCCCCTTAGCTGTTCTTTTATTATGAAAAGGCCCTCGTTTTTTTTTTCGAAAAAACTCCTACGCTTTTCTTTTACTGTAAATTTTTGCCTCTTTTACTTCGGTGTGCATGGTGGCTGGCGTGACGTAACGTGACGCCACGCTTATATGGCTAGTTGTTTGAATTAAACATCACAGATGCAATTTTGAGAAAGCAATCTTTGCATTCCCCTACAAAGCAGGGATAAATCTTTGCGCGATCCATTTGCAAACTCCTGAGTACATACCATTGGATGATTAATTAAGCCAACAAGAGAACCAACCACGAACCAATTAGAATTAGAGCAACTCCTTATCTAGCACTGTAAAGAAAAAAAATCCTAGATACACCAGGATTTAGAAAATTTGCAGTGACACGTCGAAAATTTTTCATTAGGTTTTATTAAAGGGGTGATCGTTTTGGCTTTTTTCGGCTTTAGCTTCTAGCTTCAGCTTTTTTTCACTATTCACTACACTATCCACTAACTCAACCACAGTGTTTTTTCAGTCAGCTATAATGTTTTTTCAACCAAAAATCAAAAACCATCGCTATTCTGATCACCCCTAAATTTCAGAAATAGAAATAGAAATCCACGACTACTTCCAAAGCACGGGATCTGTACTCGAAAGGCAATTTCAATTCGATGCGTGGCCGATGCCGGCACGGCCACGCGCCAGCCACCTGTCCTGGACGGCAGGCAACGACAGCGATGTTCGTGGGCCCCACCGCGCAGTGACCCAGCTAAATCACGAGCCCCACGAGTTGGATCCAACCGTGCCCCGCCACGTGTGTCCTCCCCCCCCCGGCGTGCCACGTCACGTGCGCCCATCCTAACGACGCGCACCGGCACGAGCACGAGCCGAGCATTCCCACTTCTAGTGCTTCGCGGTCGCGACTCGCGGCGTCGTTAGAACTACCAAAAGCGCGGGTTGGATTGGATTCTTGGAGGAGGCGAGAGAGGCGGTCGGGATGGGGATCTCGAGGCTCCTCCTGGTGGCGCTGGTGGTCGCCGCCGCGGCCGTCGCCGGAGCGGCCGCCGAGGAGCAGGTGGTGGACGTTCTTCGGGCGGAGGAGATCGCGGCGGGGGCCAAGGAGGCTGCGGAGGCGGCGGCGCTCAGGGCCGAGCTGGAGCAGCTCAGGGATAAGATCTCCGCCTTAGGTCGGTGCCCGTCTCGCCTCGGTTTGAATCGGAGGCTGTGTTGATGTAGTTTTTTTTGGGGGGGGGGGGGGGGGTGGGGGTGGGATTGGGTTGGGGCTGGGGTTGATTGGATTGGTGCCAGTTTCCCCGGAGCTAGGTTAATCTGTCCCGTTTCACTGGATCGATGGCGTTCTGGTGGAGCGAGGGGTTTAGGGGCCAATTCGATGCGATGAGGTGGGATTTGGCGCTGTGGTGAGCTGTGCCTGTGCGGGATCCGTTTGTTAGGGGTTCAATGCTTGCATGATGAATTGACCGCTGATTTTGGGTGGCTCGGTGCCACAGTGTTTGATTGATCAAGCAGCATGATGTTGTTGTGAGATTTTTCCCAGTTTTTCTTCTGTTCCAGTGCTGATTTCGATCCGACATACTTACTTGGGAGTAGTTCTGATCTTTTTTTTGGTTTGGAAATTTGCAAATTTTCAGAAAAGGCCTATATTGTTTCCATATGTTTTGAAATTGTGTCACTTTAGAAAAGGTTACCCTTTTTGGGGGGATTCTCTTACGAGTTACGATAGTGGTCCAGTGTGTTATAATAGTTCTGTCGTACTTCTGCCGGCGAGTGAAACTTGAGGATTTTCGTTTAATAATTGCCATAAGTATCAGGCTAGCTTAAATTCATGGAGGAAAATTAGCAAACCTTGGTTGAAATAAGATTGTAAACTTATAATGGCCTGAAGAAGCTTGTACTACCAATAGTTTAATTGTGTTTTCAGGAGGAAGTAATATCTTTGGTAATTGGTAGTACTACTGCTTCCGTCGCAAGTTTGACCAAAAGTCTGGCAATTTCTAGTCGTCACCTAAGTATTGATGGGTCTGTTGTATTCATCCTACAGAGTCAGGCATCACAGAACGATCTCAGGAACTGAAGAGCAAGGCTGACGGCATCGCAAAGATGGAAAAAGCAATCGAAGAGAGGTCGCAGAAGATTGCTTCTCTGCAGAGCGAGATTGCTTCCCTCCAGGTATGTGATCTAATATGCTGAGATACCTCTGAAACATTACTTTGCGCCCATAAAAATAATTGCACATTCTTTCTTATCCATGTACAGGCAAAGGGATCTGTAGCTGCTGAGGAGCAGGCAGGCAAGGCCAATGCACGGGCTGTTGAGCTTGAAAAGCAGGTGCAGAACATGATTTTTTTTTCAGAACAAGAACATAAAATTTCACGAACAATTAAAATATACCAATTAGGAACTTGTGGTTTCTCATCTTCTCTATTCCAGGTTGACAAGCTCAAGAAGGATGTTGAAGCACAAAGTAGCAAAGGAGCAACTCTGGAGAATAGGGCTAATGATGCAGAGAAGAAGGTGCATGAGCTGAACTCAAAAATTGAGGCAGTAAGTACAAAATCATTGCCTTTTCTACTGTTAAACTATTTTGTTTTGCTTTTATATTTGTGGATAAGCACATCATTACTTATTTTCATTAATGTTATGTACTTCTGTAACTACATAAATATGTTAAGTAGTAATTCAATATGATTCTTCTCCTTGAGTTATCAAGATTTTTCGTTTTCTTCAATGGCCTTCAATGCATCCACCCCCCAACCACGCCACACACACAACAGCAAGCTATACTCTCTCTTTTCATGAGAATGAGAACTTTATTAAAACGAACATCTTAGGAGTCCATCAAAAGTTGGCAGACCTTTTTTTTTCCTAAAAAGAAAAACTGGGTGAGTCTCGGATGGTGGGGAGGTCGCGCCACTGACCCGGGTGCAATCTCCGGTGGTGGCCAGGTGGGAAACAACCTATTTCAAAATAAAAAGCAGTCCATCGAAAGTTAGTAATGGAAATTCCTTCTCATGCTAGCAGCACAAATTGAATTGATTCATAGATTCAATTGATTTTATACTCAAAAGTCAAAATTCTAACTAACATTTTCAATGATATAGAGAGCTGTGATAGAAACATTGAACAGAACATAACATGTGTTGTTTGGACTTATTCTTATTTATTTTCTCTCTCCTTGCTAGGTCCAAAAGGCAAATAAAGAGCAAAAGCGCAAGCTTCAGAAGACGGAGCGTGCTCTTAAAGTTGCTGAGGTTTGTGATATGTTTGATGGCTATCAAGGTTTTAGATAGTGGGTAGCGGAAGTGTAGGGGTAGACTATTTTTATAGCGGATAGTGTATATCGGAGATATAGCAGGCACAACATGCTGAGCTATAAAACACTTAAAATATAAGGATACTTAATCTTAAACTATAGATCTCAACCATAATTTGCATAAAACATCCAAAATATCAAATCCCACATGTCTATATCTAAGATAACATCAAAATCGTAGAAGACATGTAGTGTTTTGTTGATTAATCTTTATCCTACGTTGAAGAAAATGGAAAATCAATGTCCTCTTTGTTTCTCCTTTTCTGTCCACATGGAGAATCCGTGTTTGTTGCTTGGCTTCTCGTTATCCTTTGATAACAAATGCTTGTCTTGTTTGGTAAATTATACAAGGAAATAGACCAAGAATTAGGCTTATCTTGTTTGAACCCTGAGGTGTGTATGGGCCCTTTTCTCCTCTTCTGACGCGAGAGAAGTTTTCAATGGGTAGAGGAAGCAATGTAATGTTATTAACTAGAAAAGCTATGGATTGTGGGAATATGGAAGGTTAATTAATTGGATGAGGTGAGGATATGGAAGCCCATTCAATTGAAAGGCTGGTATTAGTGAAAATTAGCAAATCAAGAGGCGCATCACTATATCAGTGGTAGTTTGAACGTTTTTGGGTAGTAGCACTGATATGGCTTGTAGCGGATAGCGCGTGTATCAGTCTGATATATCTTTGATGTTGTACCAGACTGCAACAACAACTGATATGTAGCGCTCAGGGTACCTTGACCGCTAGCGCGATATTTAAAACAATGGTGACTATCAATTTACTTCCTTCTGGTGGTTATATGATGCATTTTGTTCCTTATTTGTTCTTTGATGTTTGTAGGAGGAATTGATGAGGATGCAGCTAGAAGCAACATCCAAGTCAAAACAGCTGACAGAGGTAAAGATATATCCTGTGACTATAGCTGCTAGTAACGATTTTCAGTAATCTGAACTTGATGCAAATTTAGCAATGCCATTAATGTGATACAATGATCTTAGAGTATATCTATGTCTCATGGGGCAAACCTTGTTGAATTTATTTTGCAAAGCACAAATACTCTACTCTCACAAGATAATATGTCTTGACACGTTCTCAGGATCCCTTTTCCTTGTCTTTCTTTCCATTTCTGGTTGCCCTTTTGTTGGTTTTGGAGAGAGGGGGTGTTCATGAGTAGCATTCCTGTTACAAAGATGTTGTATACCTTCAATATTTCTTTGTTAGGCCAAGCATATTGAAAACCTGTGTAATAACAGATCCATTCTATCTGCCGGACACAATTTAGTACATGAACAAATGGATTTAAATCACAAATATACTTATGGCTGCCCAAAATGGTGTTTGCTTTTTATCTATAAAGATACAGCTTTCCATCAATTTGATGGTAGTGTGTCAGTTTTGAATAGAGAGAGGTTTCAACAAATCTTGAGTTGCAAATGCAAGTTATGTGACCAGCTGGTGGAGCACTGAGAAAGTTGCACATGCACCTGGGCATTGTTTTGTTATCTGGCACTTCTAGAGCATTATTGAAACTTCTGATGATCACCTGAAACTTGCAATTTATTCTAAGCTAATTAGTGAACTGCCTATCGTGATTTTAATACCCTGAATGGTTTGTGCTCATAGCTTCAATGGTGTTTTTATTGGGATCGTGCCAACAAAATACAATTGTATGATTCTGTGTTTGTTCTATTTTGCCAGGTTCATGGAGCATGGTTGCCACCTTGGTTAGCTACACATTCTGCACGCTATATGGTAAAGAGGAACCACAAAATATCCGCCCATGGTATTTTTTAGTTACTAACATCCTCTCATCACTGTCGTCATCATCTTGTGTAGGAGGTGATCTCAGGTCACTGGAAAGAACATGGAAAACCTGCCATGGACAAATTTTTGCAGAAGGTGCGTGTTCATCACATGGTTTTTATTTCATTTTCAAAATACATCCCTTAAATAACGCCACCATCAACATATGTCTGTGTATTAAACTGCATCAGGCATCAGAAAAATCAGCACAGGCAAAGAAATGGGCCGGGCCACATGTGGAGACTGCCAAGACGGTAGCATACCATGCCTATGAATTTAGTCCTTTTTTATTTATTTTGCACTGACAATATAACTTTTCATTCTTGTTCTTGAAGAAATGGATTCCTGTTAAGGAAAAATTGGTTGTCCTCAAGAAAAACGCAGAACCTTACGTGCAAAAAGTCTCAACAAAATCAGTGGAGGTTTATGAGGCATCAAGGGATGCTGTTATCCCTCATGTTGTAAAAGTTAAAGAGATTGCTGACCCCTACCTCAAGGTACTTGCAGCACTTGCTTTTGCAAGAATTTATATAATTCCACACATCTCTTCCTTCAAAGGCAGCACTTGGTTGATTATGGTTATTTGGTATTTTTGTGGTTGGCTGGTAGCTATGTTCAATCATTGATGTGTGTTCAATTGACTGTTGATTTAGGAAGCAAAGAAGTTCTCCAAACCCTACATTGATCAAGTTGCTGAGGTCACAAAGCCACATGTTGAGAAAATTAGAACAACTCTTAAACCGTATACTAAAAGAGCAGTTCATGTGTATGGGACATTTCTTGAATTGGCAACCACATACCATTGGCAGGTTTGTGGTTCTTTTCCTCTTTCATTATAATTTGTGATACATGCAAGCTTTTATTCATGTCAATATTTCATTACCAATATCTGTTGTCTGACCTTCAAAGATTTTTTTTAAGTTTGCCCGGTCCCTTCTCCTGTCCCCTTGCTGGTAGCTGCCAGCCACACCTTGATCTGGTCATGGACCTCTTGGTTGTGCTCTTTCAATGAGACGTATCGAACCTGTTACAAAATATGCAAAAAAATCCAACTCCAGTGCCACTGCTAATCCCCTCAGCCTTACCTCTACTCCCTCTTACAAATTTGTCCTTATTTTAGTCATCCTTCCGAAAGGACGATGCTGGGGAATAGTTCTGTTCTTTGACTTATCTAATTCTTCTGCACAATGGCCTAGAGAGGGTGCCCAACTGTTGCAGTGCCACTCTCCTTGCTATTGAAGCAGAGTTGAAATGCTTGTGGGACTTCTCCACGTGGTACAATTCTTTTCTTTGATTTGTCTTTATTCTTCTGCACAATGGCCTAGATAGGGTGCCCAACTCGTGCAGTACCACTCTCCACGCTATTGAAGCAGAGCTGAATTGCTTTGGGGACTTCTCCCAATGTGCCAAGCTTCTTGTTCTAGGATTTCTGAAATGATTTCAGACGTGAAAGTTGTTTTGCTAGGTCGGTTTTTTCTGATGGTGTTCAGGAGCTCCATTTTTTGTATTGGTAGCTTACTTACGGTGTTAAGCCATGTGTGTATGACGTAGTTGCATTACTAAGCAAACATGAGTTCTGATTGTTGAATAATCCTGTGTCATATAGTAGCCAAGCACACCCATGCATATGTTAAACATGAATGTCAAGTGTCAACCAATACTCCAATAGTGAATAAACTTCCCAAGTTGCATGAGTTTCATGTGATTCCTGTTCTATTTTTAGCTGCAGTTATACATGTATAGTTTTTCTGTTAGATCATTTCCAAACTAAATTGTGGTCCTTTCCAAGTCCATCGGGTAGTTCACATTTGCACCTTATGACCTTTTCTGATGTGTACTCCTAGATGTATTTTAGATGTGAGAAAACCTCAACAGCTTCCCTTTTCTAGGCTCAAGCAACAATCTTGGATTACCTGCACCAACATGAGATAACAAAATCGCTTGTGACGAAGGAGTTGGTTTGGTTCCTGGTGAGCACTCCTGGAAAATTTAGTCAGAAACTGAAGATTAATGACCATCTAACAAACATACCATCTTTCTTTACAGGCTTCTGCTTTGCTGGCTCTTCCTTTCTATGTTATATACAGGCTTCTAGTAGAAACCTTCTGGTTAGTTTGTTTTATTCTTGTAGCTACCCTAATATTAATTCTACTAATTACTACTGTAACCTGATATGAACTGATATTTTCTGCCGTTGCTTTGCAAACCTTTTGTTCATACAGCACCAAAAAGCAGAAAAGATCCCCTCGTGGTGGTAACACAAACCATGGCCATAGGAGAGACAAGCGCCGACATGCTGATAGGTAGACCGTTGTCGGACAGTTTAGGGTTTGCCCGCTATGTAGGGTTGCAGGTATGACTATTTCTTTCTTTATCAGAGGAAGAACAAGAACTATGCTGACCGAAGACCCTTCGGATTCTATTTTTCTTTGATAAGAAAAGTGTTAGGTCGTTAATGGATTTTTTGTTAGTGTGCAGATCTTGGAGCAGAATCAGATCGGTTTCTTCCCGGAGGCTGTTGTCCTGAGCCATGATGGAAGGAGATTCGGGACCATGGGTAACCCTTACTGCGAAAACGCTGTACACCACCAGGATTTTTCCTTTTTTTTTCACCCCCAGTGTATGGACTTGACTTGCAGCGGCCTTTTGTATCTGTGCACTTTGCTGAGGTTTACGGGGTTAGATCTCGGCGTTTGTTTTATTGGTTATTGTTTATTGTAACTTTGTTAATGCCTCGTTTGCGTATGCGTGCTAGTTTTGTTTATGTTCCTGACCAACATGCTAGCTATATGCAACAGTACAGTAATACAATTGCTGTCCAGCAACCCTCTCGTTATCTGAATGCAGTTCAGTTCATGAAAATACACACGCACTACAGCATGAACTGGTGCTGTACCTTCAATCGGTGAGGTGAAGCACGATGGAAGTGTTCGCGTACGTACGTGAAATGTGCCTCACGTTGCAAGGGTGCGTCCGTCTCACCTCACGACGCGGCTGCTCTTGGATGCTCGTAGCCCGTAGCGTTGCTCTCCTCCGCCGTTTCGACCGCCGGCCGCCGGCGAGACCGTGCACTTCCGCATCCGCTGCCTTGGTGGGCAGTGGACGACCTGTAATTGCCAGATGCTATCATATGCCATTAGCATTCAGGTTTCGTTCAGTTGGCGGAACATTACCAGGAATTTGTTGGGTACGAGGACCCATATGTGATTTCTGATTTTTCAGTTGGCTTTTGAGTTTTGAATTAAATAGAGTCCGGTGAGACCCACTTATCATAGAAATGGAGAGAGAGAGGGAAGCGGCCGCCTTATCATGCCTTCACATATGCATTTGGTTGGATGAGATGGAAGCCCGATTCCTTGGGCTTTCCCTCGCTGCTCTTGTTGGGGTGGTGCGGCGGTGTCGTCATGGCTCCTCTCCTCTATAAATTGATGGGTTTCCTCATTAGAGAGGATAGATCTAAAGCTTACCTCTCACTCCCCATTCTATACTCTTATCACCTGAGTGTCTTCTCTGCCTTTGTCATCGACCTAGTGATGGCGGCGACAGATGATTAAGCACAAGCAAGCTTTCCTTCTCCAACTGCGGTTCAAATTGAAGCCTCAGGAACAACGGATGTAAAGGTAGTGGTTGGTTTTGGTGAGTTTGATTGGGTTTTTGCTTGATTTGGGTCTCTCTCTGCTACGATCTGATATGGAGGATTTCTTTGCCGAGCGCATTTGGTTACTGCTGTGTTCTCTTGGGAGATTGGTTGGTGTGTGCGCTTGGCCGATGCACACTTGATTACTGTCTCGTGCGGTGATCCCTGTGGTTACTGCTGCGTTCTCTTGGGAGATTGCTCTGTGTCTGCACTTGGCTGATGCACACTTGATTGCTGTCTTATGCGATGATTCCTTTGGTTACTATTGTGTTCTCTTTGGAGATTGCTTTGTGTGTGCGCTTGGCCAGTGCACACTTGATTGATGTCTTGTGCGGTGATTCCTCGCCTCGATTACACTTTGGTGTGCTCCTATTGTGGATTTAGGTATTGTATCTCTGTAGACCACGCCGATCTAACCGTGGGATTGCGGCGATGATAGGTTTTCTGAAACAACGTCTTCCATGACACGATTTATCGTGTTCATCTTCTTGGTGGCTTTGAGTGTCATCCCTCAATAAGTTGTTTCTCTGTTGAACCTTGTTTAGTTTATTGCACAGTGGGCCAATTTTGATAAATACCTTTCTATTCCAGTTCTGGGTGACTATGCATGATCTATTATGGGGTTAAAACTTATGCTCAATGAGAAACAAGCTACATTACATGCCAGCAGAGAATAAACGTTTTCTTTCGGTGATCGTTGCGTTTTTCAGTGTTGACTACTTGCTAGGTTTGCATTTTTTCTACAAGATGGAATCATCCGCAAATATATAACTGGTCTATGGTGAAGCTGCAGTAGAGCAGGCAATACTTCTAGAGCACCGCAGGGAAATAGGTTACAATACATATCAGCAGTGAACAAACGCCTTCTTTCGGCGATCGTTACGCTTTTCAATGTGGGTTACTTGTTAGGTTCATATTTTTTCTATGAGATGAAATCATCCGTAAATATATAACTGGTCTACGGTGAAGCTGCAGTAGAGCAGACAAGACTTCCGGAACACCGCGGGGAAACAGGCTACAACACATGTCAGCAGTGAATAAACGCTTTCTTTCAGCGATCGTTGCGCTTTTCAGTGTGGATTACTTGATAGGTTCGCATTTTTTCTACGAGATGGAATCATCCACAAATACATAACTGGTCTATGATGAAGCTGCAGTAGAGCAAGCAAGACTTTCGGAGCACCGCGGGGAAACAGGTTACAACATATGCCAGCAGTGAACAAACGCTTTCTTTCGACGATCGTTGTGTTTTTCAGTGTGGACTACTTGCTAGGTTCATATTTTTTCTACGAGATGGAATCATCTGCAAATACATAACTGGTGAAACTGCCGTAGAGCAGACAAGATTTCCGGAGCACTACGGGGAAATAGGCTATAGCACACACCAACAATGAACAAACGCCTTCGACGACCGTTGCGTGGTAAAGGTGATGAGCTACAAGATCAGTAGAACTTCTTAGTGAAGACTGGACTGGACCCAAAAGATGTAGTGAACAAGATCAAGATAGCTCCACAGGTTTTGAATCAGAAGATCCATGTCCTCGAGTCCAAGATATCCTTGCAAATGATGCAGGATATCCTCTGAGCGCTCTGGTTGCCTTCCCTGCATACCTGTCATTTACTGTGGAGAGAACAAAATGTAGGGTTTTAATGTACAATTGGCTGCTAGAAAGGGAAGTGTCTACTCCTCAACTAGCTCTAAGCACTGTCCTAGCTTGCTCAGAAAAAACATTTCATCAAATATTTTGTAAAAAAGCATCCCAGTGGTCCTGAAGCTTGGGAAAACATGAAGAGGGAGGTAGCTTCAGCCAAAAACATGCCTTCTACTTGGGATGATTATCATGAGATTCTTTGATAATTTGATATTAGCTTCTTTCCTTGTTCACATTTGCTTACGTACTATTATGTTTGCTGCACATCAATAGGCAAGCCCAACTTGTCTAAGGCTCTCTCTTGCACATTAGAGGCCCTCTTTTCCTTTGTGATGTGGATGGCGTCTTTTTTCCTGTTTTGTAGATGGAACTAATTAATCTGTGTTGGTGATTACTCCATAAAGAAGATTTAGCAACCGTCAGTGGGCTTTGCATTGAACTTTTGGATCATACTTTTCAGTTAGAACTTTGACATATTAGAGCTTGATAAACTTAGAAATATCTTATAGATTTGTCAGTGTTACATGTGCTATATATCTCAAAACCTCTTTGCTTGTACACTGAAACTGCCATTGGGAAGTTTTTGCCCTGCTGCTTGTACTGTTATGCTACTTCTTTGGAGACAACCCAGCAAAGATGTTCAGGCATCGTTCAGACACCGACTGTTCCATGCCGTGCTCACTTCTATTTGCAGGTCATCAGGTACGGTGACGATCTGGCCACTCCTAGTGACCTTTTTTTTTTTTACATTTTTCAGCGTCGATAGACCCTGAATCTGAAACTGTACTTACGATCTTAACTGGCTGATTGTATTGGAATGCCCCCTTGGTAAGTACTCCAGTTTGCAAGCGGCTCTATGGAGAACAATACAGGGTTTAGATGTAGGGCCATGCCGTGTTCTGTCTTAGCCCGTAGTTGCTGCATCATGTCACAGGCAAGAAAGAGATTCGATGCTTCAGTTTATTTCGGATGCTCTTAATCAGTAATTAGGCGCGATAGAAGCAGCTAAGTACTTGTCATCTGTACCATTTGCTGCGGCTTATGGCTTGTGATATCCTTGTAAATGATAGGGAGTTTAGATGTGCTCTTGATGCGTTCATATCTCACGATTAAACAGCGCGCGACTACGGCGCGGGAACGAGCCGAGGCAGGCACGCACGCACGTTCGTCGCCCGCCGGCGAACGAATGGCGCGCACCTGACAAACGGCCGGGCCGCGCGGCGCAACGCGCAGCGGCCTCCGCCTCAGGCCGCGGATCGCACAGGCGGCCGAGTCCAAAAACTCCATGGGAAACGCATGCCACCGCGTGGCCTTTTCGTGGTGCTCCGCCGCCGCACCGCGCCGCGGGCGTGTGCTGATACCCGAGGCAAGCGCCGCGCCGCGTTGTGTGGTACACCGTGCTGTTTTCGCCTTCCGCCGGGCCGGGCCGACACCCTCCTCACCCGCTTGCCGTGTCTCGGCTCTCGGCTCGTTCAGCTTTGGATATACCTTACTCTGTTTTTTTTTCAGCTTATACCTTATAATTTTTCTTGAACAAATAAGAATAATTTTTTTATCAGTGTTCGTGCTAAGAAAAAAAACCCATAAACCATAATTATAAGCATACGACGCAAGCCAGTGTGTCTTGCCTCAGAAGCCTGGACGCCGGGTTTAGGGTGTTTGTGCTAAGAAAAAAACCCATAAACCATAATTATAACCATAATTATCGCTGTTCCGCTCTTTACAAACCATAGACGCCGGGTCTCAACTATCAATCTCCTCTGCGCGCTAGCTGCCCTCCCCACTGTCACTTGCAGTACTGAGCGTTGGATCTCAGAGACCCAACTTGATCGGCGTCGCGACTGGAGGCGGTCAGCAAGGCGACGAGGACGGCGGCGGCACCGTAGGAGTAACGAGGAGACAGAAGCCTGGGAGCCGAACGAGCCACTGAAGACTTTGGTTCTTTGGGAGCCGAGCGATGAGCTGTTTTTTCTCTGCCGAGCCGCGGAGGACTCTCCCAGAGGCAGCCATATGATCCGTTCTTTGAACACGCGTGGGCAATCTGCAATGGGTATGCACGGGCGCACCGGTTCTCCACAGAATTTTATTCCGTCTTGAGGCTGTGCACCTGCTTGCTGCTGCAACGCAAGCCAGCCCAGTACTCCAATTTCCAGATGCCCGTGTTGTCTTGCTCGGTTATTCCGTTCGTGTCGCGCTCACACGTCCGTCCAGCCCTTCTCACGTCACGCGCCTTCTTCTTCCTGGTCGCAGGCAGGAACGTTCCAGCTAAATGCTACCTCGTTCGGGACAGCAAACCAAACCTCCAATCCAAGCGTTTTGTCAGGGTCAATTAGATCCAAATTCGTGCCTGCGGTCTGCTCTGGAAATTGAAGCAAACAATCTCTACTTCAATTTTGGGGCTCGGTTTATTATTCACTTCACGATTGGAGTCAACTCAAATTGGTAGGTGTGAGCGGATAAGGTTGCTGAGTCACTGCTGAGCCAGCCAGTGAGGCTAGTGACCTGGCCGTTGGACGGTCGGGTCAGCTCATTGCCATTGTACTGCATGGATATCGCCGTGTAATTTCTTCCTGGACCAATGGAATGGACCACGCTGGTGAAGATGATAATGCCGTGAGCTCTGACAACGACACAGTGGAATTCAACATGAAAGGCCAATTTTGCAGTCCGACCGATCGACATCCGCTCGTCATGTCCCTTTGGACCCTGACTCCGCCCGCCACATGAGCAAACGGAGGAGACGGTTGGCTGGGTCTCTTTTTTTTTTTAGCTATGGCTTATTGCTTTCTATCTTAATAAGAGCGTTTATGTCAATAAGATGAATACCGATAAGCCGCTTTAAAAAGGTTATCCCGATGAGCTGCTTTGAAACGACGGCAAAGAAACCGTCCTATTTATTTGTTTGAGAGAAACCATAAGCCGAAAAGAAAGCGGTTGAAAGCAAATCAAACCAGTGGTTTTTACAGCCTTCCTATTTTCGGAAATGAAAGGCCCATTTTTGGGTTGGTTGGTTCTATGAGTGAAAACAGATTGGATGGTACCTAAACCACATTCATGTTTATATTTGTAAATGAATATCTATTAAATATTGTAACGAATACAAATTTGAATTAAATATCTACTCAATTCGGTCGGATCTGGATATCCTCATAACTTATGTAATATAAAGATATTAATGATATTTTATCTTCGTACAATCACGTTTAATCGTTCTAATTCATTTATTTCACCTAAAGAAATACGAATTCACATTCAATTAAAAAACTTGTCCAACTAATTAGTCGTATTGTAATAAAATATTCGTATTGCTTCATCGAATACGAACACAAATAGTCCGGATAAAATAATATTTTGGATGGTAAAAGTTTATACCATATTCGCAACTATATTTTTATGCGAATTGGAATAGGATAGAAATTATTAATCGGATAGAAAATCTATACTATATTTACATCTTATCGAATACGATAACCGGATAATACGGATTTCACCCCTTTGGCTCTCACATGGAACCCATTTTTGCCCTTTCCCCCATTTTCCTCCTTTTAGGTTTCTTTCTTCTCTGTCAACCTGAAAGACTAAAACCAACCTAACAATAGCAGCAGACAACTGATGTGACCCGTTTATATTAGCTTTTAGTTTTGTTTTATAAGTAATAACAACTTATAGAGAGATACTCACGTGCAATTTTGACCGATGTAAATGAACGTACTGTATATGTACTATAATTAACTAGTAAATTTCGTCTTAAAAAGATATATATTTAAATGTTAATTATAGTAGAAAAGTTATTTACTAAAAAAAACCCAGCTTTTAGAATCCAATGCCAAAAGAGCCGTAATCTGTGGCATTAAATAAATGGTTTTAGCTTGAGAGTTCTATATCAGGTCTATTGTCCATGCTTTCACGCGTGACACACGACATAATGAAACTGAAACTGTGTCTGTCCCGATCAACGTGTCGTTCAGACAAATCCCAGAAATGATTCAATAGCGGCTGGAAAGGCGTGCACGAAGCGGCCACCACTCTACTCTCATGCGAATTCATTTCTCGTCAAGTAGCACTGCTTCAAGCCGTCATTTTCTTCGCCTGGTATTAGCATACTGAAAGCATGCGTGAAAGAAACTCAATACTACATCCCAGGATGGTGCAAGATACAGCATGAACCCAGCTAACAAAACTGAGTTTAAAATCCTATACTCGCACAATCTTGATTCACCAGCTTCAATGAATTGAAAGATACAATGGCAAAAACAATGGCACTCTCTTCAGGAATATACAATGGCAAAAACAATGCATCCGGACGTTGCACTGGATGGACAGCGCTGAACGGACGCTTTCTTTGTTGCCGAAGACGATGTTTCTGAATATGCAGCTATGCACATGGATATATATAGACAGCCTTTTCGCAAACTACCAAGTTGCATCATACTACCTGACGATTACCTGTATTACTGCAACCACATGATGACCAATCAAGTGCAGGCTAGCGCATACATCAACAGGAAGGAAATGCTCCGGGACTCAAATTTTGGAACTTATTCCATTTATTCTTCCTTAAACAGTTGAGCTTACAAAATTCTTCCACCAAAAAATAGCTTCCTAATGCCGAAGAGAGCTATTCCCTCGTCACCAGCCATCTAGATTGATAGGTGATCCTTAGGTACAGCGCTTACATACTGGACTCAATGGAATCGAATGGAATCTATATATACATATGAAGCAATGCACAAGCACTGCTAAACAAAATGGCCTAGGCACCTGACTTGTTACTACCAGGCCATAACTGAGCTAGAGAGTTGAGAAAGATTGAGCGACTTGCGTACACCTTACATGGTTACATCTCACTGAGCAAATTGCTGATCTTGCGAAGCTCCGTCAGAGCAGACATTGCAGTGACCTGTCCCTTACCTCCGAGAATGTTGTTTGAGAAGTTCTCCATGGGGCCAGGCTGATCACGATCGTGCTGAAACGCTGACTCAATCACCTAAACATTACATGCAGGTACTGTTACTCTCACGCATGGATAGAATCGTGAAGATGGCCCTGTTCTTTGTGGCTTCTAAAAGTCGCTTTTGGCTTTTGCTACAGTAACTAACTTTTAAACAGAGTATTTTTTTAAGATGGGATCTACAAGCTAATTGTAGTACACGTTAAAAACCTAATATATGTACCATAAAAAATCGCAAGCGAGTATCTCTCTTTCCGCAATCTCTGTCGTAAATAGCCAAAAAGCCATCAGCCGCAGCCAAAAGCCATCAACCGCAGCAAAAAAGAACAGGCCCTATGAATGATCTAAGTTATATAATACAAGTTGGCAACTAAAGATACTGAATGTGGTGGATTGCAACAGACTCGATAGAGAAGTTCAGAACGCAAGCAATGCTATTCTACACTAAGGTTATCTACATATTAACAGCCTATCTTTAAACATAGAAGCTATATAGTGGCTACCAGTAAGCAACACATGACAAAGAAATTATGAAAACTATGAAATATTAATACCACAGGACAACAAACGATGTTGCACATAATACCTGGATATTCTCAAGCATGCTTTGTCCAAGAGTCTTAAATGTGCCCATGACCTTATCACCAGAAGCCAACTTTGTGCTACCACGTGAATTGTTTGAATTCCCATCAGAAGGTGAAGAGCAGGAAGGATCAACACCATCTTTACCATCTGATGTCGTACCACTGCCCTTCTCTATGTTGCCTTCACCTGAAGGTCTGCCCAGCTTCAACAGCCACTGCAGTTTACTAATAAATGGCTTCCTTTCATTAGAAACCGCAGTTCTCTCGGATGATCCATCTGGATCTGGATTTTTATCAGAAGATGCTGCTTCTGAATCTTGACCAGCTTTGCCATCACAGTTACAGCTAGATGACTCATCTTGCAGGGTTTCATCCCTGTCATTGTCACCAGCACATGAATTTGAAGTGACACTACTCCTCCCAGAGTCGTTGTCTTGGCTGTTCTCAAGTTCATTACCAGAACTGGCTGCATAGAACACTGGAGAGTTCTCACCGCTGGAACAAGTTGCTGCCGCACATTGTGTCCTATGTGTTGCATCCTCATCAACTGGCTCAACTGGTGAATTTTTTTGTGGGCTGACTTTTGCGACATTTGATGGGCTTACAGTTAAATTTTCACCAGCGGCTTTTAACTGCAAAGGATCTGCAGAACTCACTAGAGGCTCCTTATGAATCGAGACAACAGGGAATGCATCTTGCTGAATTTTCCCAGCAACTTCATTAGACCACCTCTCCCCATCATCTGATAGAGTATTCAGAAGGCATCGTCTTACTGAATTTCGAGCATCACTTTTCACACTGACTACATTCACTGGAGAAGGATCTGACTCTGTCCTAGACAAACCAAGCCTCTGGCTCAAAGATTTTTTTACTGTTCTGCTGAAAGAATGGCCCTTTTCAATCTCCTTGGGAGCTGTTCCATCCTTGTGCAAATTTCTCCACTTCTCTTCCCAATAACTCTCGGATAAAGGATGCAATGGAGTTCTTGGAGGAGTTGAAGTAGCAAGATTGCTGTGAACTCTGTCATAATCACAGCTATCCCTCTTTAATAGGACAGATGTGGATAAAGTGTTTGCATCAATGGCAATAGACTGTAGGGATTTGGCTTTCTCAATTAGCTTCTGCACATCGACATTCGTTGGATAATTCAGTAATCTCTTGAGACAAGAGACATCAATTTCAGTAGCCAACAAAGACGATCTAACATAAAGAATCATAGAGACAGCCATGGCTGCAATGAATGCCCCTCTAGCTGAACACAAGATCCGAAAACTGTATTCCTCATCACTACTTAGCAGCATATTATTGGAACAAGCAAAGACTTTGTCCCATACTAATAAAAGATCGTTGAGGCAGAATTCTCTTCCAAACAAGACCCGCAGCCAACGAAGTGCGAACCACTGCGGTTCCACTTTCAGCTCAATGAAATGGTCATGAAGAGATGACTCAACAATGGAAAGCAAATGGTATAAAGCTGATGAGGCTTCAATAGCAGGTGGTAGACTTGAGCTAGATCCTACACTGGATGGAGAGAACAACTCTGCCATACGAACCACTCCACTACCTCCGTCCATCAAACCATCAAACATAGAATAGGCATCATGTTCCATGAACCTTTCTGACAATACAATGCCTAGTTCACCTTCAGCGCCATATGCATCACTAAGTAAAATCATTTCTTTTGTATCTGGATCAAGCTCATCAAGAGTGTTAATTTTGGAAGCACTTTCAGAATCATTCTCATTGTCAGCTCCTGAATTCCACTTTGGGTCCTTTCTGGGTTTATAACTGAAAACCATATCAGTATCTGGGAAAGGCATGCCATCAAAATCATCATTAAAGCAGTCTTCATGGAGTTTTCGTACTTGAGATAGTTTATCAATGTCGACTTGAAGAACATACACTAGAGGAGCCAATAGCTCATGCATTCCTGTGGCAAAATAATATATATGTCATTCCTTATTCAGTAATAAAACCAAAAAGGCGAAAAGATACTGCTAATCAAGTGGTCGTGCTAATTAGCCAAAATTTTAATGCCAAAGACACTTTGGTGCTACCCAAAAATAGCTTTTAAGAGTTTAGAGATCTCAGAGCTTATTAATATGCCTTAATAATGCCATCTAAAAATATGAAGTCCTTGTTTATCAAATGGTAACTATTAACAATTTAATAACATGCAAAGCTAAACAGCTCTAGAAGATTTCAGCCGCATGGTACTTCTCAGAGAAAAGGGCAAAGCCAGCAAGATTCCTTGCAACAACTTAGGAATGTAGTTCATTATACATGCAAAAGGAGTTGCTTACCTTGGCAGTATCCATACTCTGGGTGTTGAAGACACCACATCAACAGTATTCTGCGAAGCATGGCCTGGCAAGTGGGTGTTTGAAAGTAACTGCCATGTTCTGGATATAATCGAGACAAATCTTGGTCTACAGTCTTCTCCAACTCCGCGCCTCTGAAAAACCGGCCCCAGCTACTATCTGCAGAAGGAAGTTGAATAAAATTATCGCAATGGAGATCTTCAAATCAGAGTTGTGGCACAAAGCATTCAAGCAACACATGGAGGCTTGGAAGTTGAACATTCTTGCATATCATCATAAGTTGCCTTCATAAAAACAAATACAGTTTTGTATGAGCATTCTATTCACACTTTGATAGATAGGCTTCATCCTTCTTTCTAGCATAACTACACCGGTGGTCAGTAGATAGGAGCCCCGAAGTCCTACTAATCAACAACGAAGAAATGAAGAAAATATATGTTTCTACCTTACTGTGCTCAACACCACTAGACAAGCACGGTTCATCGCCTGATAAAGTAGCAAAAGCTGTTTCAGGAAATCACCTTGCAATAAAAATCTATGATGGTAAGTGCACAACAACTTATGGCAGTTTCCTCTTTATTAATGAACATGCAAGTGTTTGAAGAGTCTCACACCACCAAATGAGAAGGTAGGAAACAAGCGCATCCATGTTATAACATATCATCATTGCAATTTTATGCTTAGCATTTCATCATCATAAGTTCATGTTTAGGATCAAATACCTGGGTTCTGAGAGAGAGGGTTGTCCACAACTAGGTTGGATGATCTGCCCTCCTCCTTCGGAAGATGAGGGTCTACCAGAAGACGGCGCCTCAAGCTAACATACCTACAACAAATAAGAAACCAATTGAACATGAAATTTCTTAGGTACAAATAACGCATACAAAAAGAAGAAGAAAAAACATTGCTCCAATCATTTATAGATGACTAGTTCAGCAGCAATTTCTCTCATCAAAATTCCATCTCATGAAACACATATGACATATCGCCATGTGCACGATAAGACCACCACAAACTAAAATCCAACAATTTACAAGTTATTCCATGTAACCATAACCAAATTACAGGCATTAGCTCTTAGTGGTTGCATTATTTTTCATTTTAAAAACAATTTTTTGCTCATCATAACCATCCATCAAAGCGAAAACACCACCTAACCACACAAGAATCAAACCAAAAGAAAGAAAAAGAAAAGCATAGCAACATCAACCAAGCAAGAAAACCAGAACGGATTCATCATAACCGACAAAAACACACCATACAATACGCAACACGGGGGCACCAAGAAAAGGCAAGCAGCCTCACCTCCTCCGCGAATCGGCGGCGGCGCGGCGGAGCTCCTCGACGGACGCCTCCGGTGACGCCGGAAGGATGCCGAGATCGACCCGCCACCGGACGCCGCGCAGACTCGAGAACCGCCGCCTCTCCTCCTCCGCCATGGCCCCCCTTAAGTCCCAGGCGAATTGGACGCCCTCAAATTAACAGCCACAACGGAAGCCGCCCAAGAACCGAACCACGAGGCCAAAACGCTATATATAGCTGTGTATATCTGTATAAACCAAGAAAGGGGGATCCTTCTGGAATAAAGATTGGATTTTTGGAGGATTTTGGGGAGATTGAGAGGTGATGGGGAGATGATTTCTCTTCTCTTCTGTATTCGCGAGAATGGCGTTTTCGCTAGGCGAGAGGAGGATTTGGCCGTGATGAACTGATGGATGCTTCGAAGGCAGTGTCCCCTTTTTTTTCTTGATCATCACTGGTATTTATTTTTCTTTTTATTAGGAGAGAGATGAAGATGGGTGCGTTTTTTTATGCTAAATTTCAGCCCTGCTCGTTTCAGTTTTTTTTGTTTCTGTTTTTAACTTTTATCTTTTTTCACTATTTAGTAATTTCGTCTTTTTTTTAATTTTTTTTAGATTTTTTGAATTTTTCTTTTTTTCCCGTATTCCTTTGTATTATTCGTGATGGACTAACATGTTTTTTCTATTTTTAATTTTTTTTTAAATTTAATTATGCCTAATAAGCTAACTTAGCTACAGTAAAAAATAAGTCAGCTACAGTGAAATTTTAGTCAGAAACCAGAAGCCATCGTTATTCCGAACGCCCCCTTATAGTTGTGGTTTCTGAATTCTCATTTGTTTATGAGAGATAGTATATAGAGGAAAATAGTTACATACGATTTTAGTCGATACAGCTGAACTGGTACAGTTTATTTTACAATTTACCTATAGACCCCGCATTGAAAAAAACGTATCGTTTAACGGCGAGTTACTATAGAAATGAAAACCTAAATCTAAACATATGCTTAAAAGAACTGAGCCGAGGTCGAGGTTTGAACTATTCAAGTAAATGGTAATTTTTTTTCAAAATTAGCCTCTAAATGTTCATTTTTATAAATCTAGCCCTCTTTTGTGGACCAACCGAGCTTGGTAGGCACCTATCACCTGCCGAGCTCTCCTAGCTTGCTAATTGAGTAATTAGTGAATGGCTAATCACGTTTGCTAATTAAGGATCTATTTATATTGGCTTTTGGCTTTATATTATAAATAGTAACACTTATAGATAAGCTTATAGAAAGATGTACTTGCATGTGATTTTAGCCGATATAAATGAAGTCATTATAGCGTGTACTACAATCGACCAGTAGATCTCGCCTTGAAAAGACACTCCATTTGAAAATTAGGTACTATAGAAAAGTCATTTGTCGTAGAAAAGCAGCTTTTGGAAACTAATATGAACAGGGCTTAAGGCTGGTCAACTGTGGCACATGTTGCACTCCGATTGCTCGGTAGGTTTCTTGTCGATCTAGGGTAGCTCGACAGGTGCCTGCCGAGCTTGGTAGGTCCACGGAGGGGCTAGATTCGCAAAAACAGACGTTCGGGGCTATTTTTGAAAAAAAAGTTGCCACAGAGCCATTTGCGTGAAATGTCTTGAGGATTTTTGCTCTCTACTAGGAGTAGAGTAGTTAGAGAGAGAAATGATGGCTAGGCTTGTGATTTATGAATATTCTTTAAAATTATCTATTTTTATTAATATTAAATAAATATACCATGGTTCAAAAAATTATAGAAATAATCCTCTATCGCCAATTCAAATGGCAATAGAGGCTTGTCACTAACTCAAAAGGCAATAGAGATTTGTCTCCATTTGAACTAACAACTGTCGTACATGGAGTCCTGTGTGGTAGCATGCAGGACTCTATCACCAATTCGACTGACGATAGAGTCCCGTGGTAGTGTTGTTACTTCGACCTGAAAAAGGAGGCGGCATGGTGTTGTTTTTCCTAACTGAAAAGGAAAAAGGAGGCGGCATGGTGTTGTTTTTCCTAACTGAAAAGGCTATGGACTCACTTGTCACGATACGTATTGTTCCCATCAACCCTTCATTGTGGTGTTGAGAAGGGGGCTATCTCATGCTCGTAGAATAAATTATGTAGTACGATAACTTTACAAAGAAACCAGAACAAAGAGTAGCATATCATTGCAAATATCATAGCACGTGGCTAACACATAGCAGCATATTACAAAGACCCACTAACTCAAATGGACCTACGCGGGGTTCCCCCTAGGCACTACCCCATGAGTGGCCCCATCCCTGTGTCGGTGCTATGTGTGACCAGACGGGTAGGTCTATTAGTCAGGTGCGTGTCGTGATTTAGCTGGGCGAGCCGCAGGTGCGACAGTCGCAACGTCCTGCCAGGTCGGCTAGCTCAGTCCTAGCGCGTTAAAGAGTTGCGAACCGCAAAGGACGTGCGCCGCCTCAACCTACAAAGGCTTCCATTGGGTCACCATCGTCATTGTCCTACTTTGCCCCATGGCCTATCGTGTTGTCTGCAGCCTACATGTTGTGGGCGTACATGTCCTCCATGTAGTCCTCGAGACTGTGGCCTGCAAGGAAGATAGGATACAATTGATATATCTTTCCAAAATTGAGTAAAGGCAATGAGAAGTGAGTAGTATACTTGGGCACATCTGGGCATACTGAGTTGTAAGGGTAGTACCATCGTAGAAAGAGCCCCCCGCCATATTCGGTGGAGGCGCGTTGCGTGCGTACGATGTGCGCGGTGTGCTATGGCTAACCCCTGAAGCATGTCTCCAGTCCTCAACATCAAAGAGGTCAAATCGTCGCAAACCTCCCTCACAAGATCGCTCTGTGCAGCAGGAAAAACATGTTAGAATTAATATGACCATAAGTGGTGGAATATAATTAACTAGGTATTGCTAACCGAGTGATAGAAGGCAGGGACCGGCTGAGTGGGGTAGGTGTTTGTCGTGCTAGCAAAGAGCCTCAGTGGATCCTCCACAACGTGCACCACTCGAGTCCTAGTGCATGTGCTGTACCATTTGATGTAGTTGTTGTACATCGAGTGGTCATAGGGGGCATGCTCCATGTGGACATCCTTCAACGCAAGTGCCCATTGTTGGACGTATAGATCCATGCATTGGGCCTAGCCTGCACGTCTCTCGTGCCTGCAGATATCCAAAATTGGCGAACGGTAGTACTTACAAACTTAACACGTTCTATCGAGTAGAAAGTGGCGGAATATGCAACTCACACATGCATGTGTGGCTGCATGGGGACACCCACAGGAACTGAAAACACCTACTAAAGTCTGAACTGCCTCATCACCTGATGCACGGTGTATGTCTCAACGAAGATGTTGTACACCAGGTGATGTCATGTGAACCAAAAGGCAGCGTCTCAACTACACTAGATGGACAGTCTCCTCGATGCATGAGAGACGGCGATCTTGGCGGCATACTACCTCCAAATGATATGGTCATCCATCAACTAGTCAAACATGGTGAGGTACTCAAGGTATGACGTGTGAGGTGACTGGAGTAAAAACGAGCTGCAAAAATAGAGAATACAAGTACATTAGTAAGTTTAGTTCGAATGTAATGGACTGATCATAGCGCATGCAGGAAACTAATCCATTGGCGACACCATGGGGTCCCCATGGTAGGACGGTCTACGTCGTTGGCCGGGACTGTGTAGAAACTCGTGCCATATGGACCCAGGTCGATATGTGGATGTTCGATCTGGAAACGCTCGAACGATCATAGCTGCAGTAGGAGTGGGCATCCGGAGAGTGTGGAGTTCTCTGCCATCCTTCGGCACCCATCACAAAGCCCACGATATATGGCAGTAAGTATCAGTGGTCCTCACGCATGCTATGGGACGTCCTCCAACTCTACAGCCACTATCTCCCTGGCGTACTAGATCATATGCTTGTCCACGCTGTCCCCATGGGACGAGCAGAGCAATACCCAACTGAAGAACCACAGGAGATACGCCTCCAAGTGTCCACACAATGTAATCCCCCACATCGGGGGCCATCCTCTCTTGTTGAAAATCAACAACAACTGATAGCTAAGAATGGTATTTTTTAGAACAACTAAAATAGTAAAATAAAATAGCACTTACATAAAACTAGGTAAGTCACTTCTACGTGGGACCATGGGAGTTGGTGAACTCTCTATAACCAATGTTAGCCGGTATAACCCCCTGAAGCCTAGCGAGCAGCTAGGGCCACTAGTCTAGATCAGCGTCCACCGGCACCACACATCCCTCGTGCAAGGGAGGCCAGTGAGGTACAAAATGTCCTCCAACGTTGACGTTATCTCATCACACGGGAGGTGGAACGTGTGTACCTCCGGCCACCAATGATCGACAAGCATCATGACTAGGCACCTATCGTATGAGAACCTAATAGATACACCGCACCTATCCTAGGTGTCCTCCACTCTGGCCTCCACCATCCTCACAAGGGGAAGGGGAGTAGTTCAGAGGTCCTCAACCTATGAGCAGACAAATAGGAAACATTAGTGTAACTAAGAAACATTCAGCAACTGTAGAACAAAAGGTCACCTGATTCATGTACCTGGGAATCCAACGAGGGTCGATCCTCCATACCCTCATGGGGGTGTGCAATCTCAACGGAGAAAGCTTGACACATGGCTTGCCATGTGTCAAGACCTGAATATGCAAATTCGAACTCTCTGTGTATACCATACTAGTTCAGGATCACGCTAGTGCACACAGTATAAACATAGATGAAATATCGACTGTATGCATGATAAAATAAAGAAAAAATTTAAATATTAATAATATTAGAGTACGAACTTATGGCTAAGCTTACAATTAATAGCCTGAAGGGTTTAAGAAACTAGCAGTGGAAAATAGAAATAAGCATGATAGTCATTTGATATGCTCACAGGCAATCGACTGGGAAGCGAAATCCTAATCCGTGAAGTCATCGAAGTATCCTCCTTCTGGCACCTCTTGTTGATATGGTTCCTCCTCTTCAACTGAACAATAGTGGGTATAAAACCATGAGTACATTGGTACTTAGCAAATCGTTTGTAATAAAAGTACAATATACTATGCAAGGCTTACCAATGGATTGCTGAAATATTATTTTACAGAAAACAGTAATTTAAAGTAAATACAATAAATAAATTGGAAACAATCTTTAAGGAAAACTATAATAAATAAATAACCAAAGAAATTAAATAGACCATAAGTGAACTAACCATCCACTTAATAAATCACTAGTGAACTACCTGTCCACTTTCTAAAGTTATACAACTCAATTTTATGAAATAACTACTCCTGATGTAAAAACATTGAGTATTGTCTATAACTGGGGATATGACTATTCGAATAGTTTTACACTCTGCAAAAGTTGCATAACTGTATCCACATGATGTGATCATTCTCATGTTAAAAAAATCACAACAAAGCCTTTACAATGTTCAATCACAACTTGATTTCGCCCGTTAAGGTTTTACTGTCAAGTAGGTTAACCATCTAGCCGATAATTGCTCTCTTGTACCTCATGAAAATCAGTAACTGTGTTCAACTCAATGGCAAAATTAAAATTAAAATATCACAAGTTAATCAAACAAGTCTATCTCATACTAGACACGTGGTTTGCACGGTAAGGCTCAAATCAATAACGTATAAAGTTAAGTTCTTAGACATTACCCAGACAAGACTTCCACATCCATCGAAGTGCTAACCATATATCCCTTTTTGCTGCACGATCACTCGCCCAAGTGAAAACTAATTTTGTATAACCAATACCAATGACACATCAATATTATGGTACACAAATTTTATAACTATGACACCAACCACGACTCCATATCTCATTCAATTAAAATTAATTAATTGATCACTTGCGATGATGAACCCACGAGACTATAAGCATGACTAAGCAAATTAATCGTACAACCCATGTGATAATTAGTATTGCATCACTAAATAAATTTCCCATCCTAAGATGACAATGGTATAATGACATTCAAATTATCAAGGTGGAAATAATCAAATTAGATAATAATTACCTCATACGAAGGTTTGAAATATAATAACAATGCATGACAATTAAAAATAAAATAATTAAATAATATATTAAAAACTAGGTTCAATATGATCAAAAGATATGACTTGTCTTGGCCATACTCAGTTATAAATTCATGATCTTCTGGTTGTACTTCCACTCCTTCGAAGACGCGGTCTAACAAGAAAGAAAACGAACAAAGCACAAAAAATCGAATAAAATTTAAATGAACTCCAAAAACTTTATAACTGGAACCAAAATATAGAGCTCGATGTTAGAAGAATTTAAAAAAAGAACGGAGTCAATTAGAGTTAAGACGTAGGAGAACAGACTTTTGAAAAATTAACCCTAAAGGAAAAGACTGAAAATTCAAAAATTCTACTGTGCTATGGACTCAGTCACGGAAAGACTGGTCTATGGTAGGTTCGGCTCATGGAACAGTGAACGATGATACTCGACTGCTGACGTGGCGGATTAGGCTGATGTGACAAACACGTGCCTGACATATGGCAGGTAGGGCTAACTCGGCAGGGGTTGTCGTAGCGATTGGACTATTCGAGAAATGATCAGACGGTCCAGATGGGCTGGGACGTTTGGACTACCCGAACGCAACGACGATCACACAACCGAGAAGTGACGATGTTCGGACGGTCCGATGATCAAACGACTGAAGGACGGAGACATTCGGACTGTCCGACGATGACGTCGATCAGACGGTCCAACATCGATCAGACGGTCGGGAGTCGTGGAGAGGTATTGACTGTCCGAAGATTGAGGACACGCGTCGCTCGGCGGTTGGCTGCGGGAGGCGAAGTGGCAGTGGCACTTTGGTGGTCGAAGGGTCATGGGTGCACAATGGGCAAGGTGGCGACGGAATGATGGCCGGAGCGGAGCAAGACGGCGAGGTAGCGATGGGGTTCACCGGCGGACGTCAGTCGTTGGTGAGGACTGATTGGTCGAGCGGCGATGCTTGGCGAAGATGACGACGGCGACTGCTGGCCGAAGACGAAGACGACGGTGGCGGCTGCGAAGGAGGTGGCGCATGGCCAATCTCGACTGTAGGGCACAAAAGACAAGGGCGGTGGCACGGCTTTATACCCGGACGCCGAGGATGGCTGGGTTGAAGACGGCAAGCGGCGATGGGAGTCCGTGAAGGACACGACGGATGAGTCCTACTTGGGGACGATGCACAGTAGATGGACCACCGGATGAACGACGCGTAGCTCAGAGAGAAAACAGACGACCGAGATTAGATGGCACAGATGAACAATGCTCAGGCATGTTTGGGCTGGGCGAACGGTGCGGCCGATCAGACGATCTCAATTGGTATGAACATTCGGACGGTCCAAACGGCAACTTTGATCAGACGGTTACGGACGCGCGGTGTGCGGCGGGTGGCTGACATGTGGCGGTGTCAGATCAGACTGGTCCGATCAGTGCAGGGATTTTTTAGGATTTTCCAATTTCAGAAATTGAAAGAAAATAAAAATGAGCTCTAGAAAATAGCAAATAAATCCAAAAAACTCCAGACAAATTCTAAAAAAATTCTTGAGACACAAGGAACCCAAATAAAATATTTGTAGTATATACTAATGTTTATTTTATTCATATTAAATCTTTTTAATTAATAAAAAATAATTTTAAGATTGTATTAATTCCAAAAAATTTAAATGGTGAATTTAATTTAAAATGGCTTCAAATGACACTTAAAATCGGGATGTTGCGCTATGCTGAGGCATGGCAATCGCCAACCAGCTGTGGTGTGTGTCATCGATGGCCAGGTCAAGCAGCTTGTAAGGCCACCATGTAGCGTCCACAGCTATTCAACAAAACATAGGATGTTAGCACAACAGAAAGCAACGTATTGCAAGGAAAACGTATAGGTAACCTAACACAAAATAAATTTACAAGTAAAATTACATAACATAATATAAATCTGCAAGTGAATTAATATAATATAAGGTAAATCTGTAATTGAAATAACTTAATACAAGGTAAATCTACAAGTAAAATTATATAACACAATGTAAATCTACAAGTGAAGTAACATAACACATGATAAATCTTCAAGTAAAGTAACATAAGTAAATTCGTAGTTCATGCAATGCCTCATGTTTTTACACTAACCCTAGTCACTAATCGCACATTGACCAGTAATTAACCACGTAATTAGCATCAGTATCACAGCCATTCCAACTATTGAAATTGTACAACAATTAAATTTAATAAAAGATGGCTAAGTGAAGTAATACAATTTACAACATACATGGAAACTCAATATTATTACATCCATTGCCATTCATACAATAAATACGGAAATTAAATTACAACTGAGATCATTTCATACATCAATTACAATTAATCAGAATTACAAGAATAACCTGCAGTTTTAATTGTGAAAAAGCAAATATTAAGATACAAAAAAGACTAAACAAAAGAAGAAAACTAAAAGCCAGCTTGCCGTCAGAACCCTAGTTTAGTTATTGAAATGGGCATTTTACTCATTGAGATACCAGACCGTTTGGGGCCAGTTGACACCTCTTGCAGTCATATGATTTCATCATCCAGTGTTAGAAACCAATCTGAATCCATTCTAAAATTCCATTTCACAGTCAGTCAGCCAAACAATCTGAATCCAATTCCCCATGCATAGTGAAATCACTAGCTACACATCAAATGCATAGAGAGAACAGGGAAGAGATAATGGCAAGTTCAAGCTAGGCAAGAGAGAGGCATTTCCATCGATGACCAACAACAGCAGTAGCTTGACCACACACCACCATTTCCCAACCCCTGCCAAAGCCATCCCTAGTCCAAATCCATTCTATCCAGCTAAACAGGAGAAGGAGCAGGGGAGCATGGCAGCACGGCCAGGGGAACCAAGCCAACACAGGAGGAGGAGCACTAGGGAGGCTATAAGCACTAGGAGGAGGCGACGACAGAGCCAACCTCAAGCCAATCATAGCACAGCCGAACCAAGAAAACGACCAAGAAGATCGAGCTTTGGTTCTATTCCAAATCAAGCCAACCATCAATAGACAAGTTAGCCCACATCCCTTTTTTTATTTTTGCCATCACTATCACGGGACCACACCACGTGCATCACCATTCACAAGAATAGCACCCAACCATAGCAAGCCACATTCATAGAGAAGGAGGAAGAGAGTAGGGGAAGAAGTACTATACCATAGGTGAGACCACTGCAGCAACGGCATGCTATCGTCGGCCAACCATGCGTACCCGATGGCGACCACACTCCCCGACATGTAGGAAACCTCAAGCCCCGCCATAGCAAGTCATGGTTGCATAGCCATCACCATAGCCACCCCATCCATGTCCAAAAATCAACTCAAATCACAAAATAGAGCAACCATAAATCATGAACTAAAAGTAATAGTAAGGATAGATTATTAGTAGAGGAAGAGTTTGATTCCCAGCGACCAGTGGCGGATCTGGAGGGCCCAAGACCGACTTTGGCCAAAGGTGAGCTGGACACGGCCAGAGGTTGAGCTGGTCGTGAGGGAGGCGTTGGAGGAGAGACAGGCGTAGAGGGGAGCCAAGTGGAGCGGGAGGAGGCGACCAGGCGCAAGTAGGGATGGCAACGGGTACCCGAAACCCGAGTACCCGATGGGTTTTACCCGATAAGAAGGCGGGTATGGAAAGATATCTTCACCCGCGGGTATGCTAATGGGCAAAAAAACTCTACCCATCGGGTATGCGGGTGCGGGTGCGGGTATATACTACTGACCGCATACCATGGTAAAATATACCCTACGGGTGTATACTAGAGATAGCAACAGGTACATATACATGTGGCACGTATATATATTCGAAACGAAGCCAATGGAAATACCCGCACCCGTATATACCTGTGCCTCGTATATACCCTTATCAATTCGGGTATGGGTTACCCGTCAGGTATAAATACCCGCGCGGGTACGGGTAGGTTTTTATACCCAGGTGCGGGTACGGGTATTGTAGCGGGTGCGGGTGCGGGTATCGGGTACGGGTACAGGTTGGCAATATCCAGCGGGTATCTACCCGTTGCCATCTTTAGGCGCAAGAGAAGGCCAGGCACCAAAGAGAGGTAGGTGGCACCGAAGCTAGAGGTAGGAAAGGGAGTTTGGCCAGGCACAAGAAATGAAAGAGATATACTAGTCTCATCTGACGGAGCAGTTAACCCGCAGTATAAGTAAAGGGTCGGTAGAGGGTGCCTTTGGCAGGTGACATAGAGCAAGGTTGGGAACCTCTGCATAGAGATAAAATCTAAGGATTTACAAACTTCACTTATGTAATGGACTATATCAGTTGTATCAACCATGGTTCTATCAGAAGGCAGGCATAATATGTAACTTTATCAAAGTTATCATACACTCCATAACAAGGTAAGAAAATTTATCTAGGGAGAAACCAAGAGAGGTCTCAACTGGACTTTGGGCCATAAAAGAATAAGCCCGACGTATATATTTAGCAATGTGGAGTGTTGGGTGCAGGTGCGTCCTACCCGACCAACGATTATCTTATAGTGGAGAGGGTGCCGGGTGAGGGTGAGAAGCCGCCTCAGGCCAACAATGATAAGTAGTCTAGTGGAGGTATAATATATTGAGGTATAGGTAAAAGTTGTGTGCTCTGATTTAGGCATAACATATAAGAAAATACGAAAAATCCACTCGTTATAAAAATCAAGGTGACTATGGGTAAAGTGGTACAAGCCTATGCTATATCAATCATGAATTTATGTCTACCTTCTGACTGGAGGCTACAGGAACTAGTGAAGGTTTTTATCTATTTATACGAATGTTCAATAGATTTATAAATTAAAAAATATATAATTCTTTCTCAATCTAAAAAAAATTATTTTCTATATGTCATGAGAATGAGAATGGATGTTCTAGGAAATGTTGGTTTATGGGCATCAAGTGCATTTTTGTTAATAATGCTTGCTGAATACTCTATACTCACCCTTACTATTATTTTACTTTGTTTAAAGGATAACCAGCCTGGGATTTCACTTGGTGTGGATGAGGCTTACCCAGGGGAGTTCTATCCCGATTGGGAGGGAGATGATTTTGAGCATAACCCGTATGAGATGGACATCTTATACGAGATCTAGGATGACTAGGGGGTTACTAGTAGCACAGGTAAGACCTGTAGGGTATATGTAAATTAATATATTGTTTTATACTTTCTAGTTCTTGTATAATTAGAGGTTGATCTAGAACTGTTTAATTTTGGTATTCTAGTATTGGAGTCCTAGTAGCTTTGTAATAGGCTTTACTTCTGTGTGTAGTTCATACATCAGTACATTACTGCCGCTGCAGCGACGTTGAAAGAACTGATGAATGCGAGAATCTTGACTACTGTAGCAACCTGTTTCTATATAATATTGCGTTATTGACAGATGGTTCAATAACCAGGACAACATTTCATACGTATAAAATGAATGCCTATACGCTAAGCAGCCTTGGATTAGTAGTTCCGGCACGTTTCAGCTCCAGCTCATTTGATCGCGACGCTCAGAAGCGATCGTACGTGTGCTGATCTCTTGCTCATAGTTTTGCTCCCTCGTGCAAGTAATACTAAGAGGAAGGAAGATTACTTGCTTACTTGTGCTTTACGTTGCGACCACTTTTTTTCTTTTTCTTTTTCCCCTTGCGAACTAGCTAGGGGGTTTTCCAAATAGCGTATTCACTGCAATTGAATACTTCCGTAGCATTAACCCGGTCGGCTGCCAAGATAGGGAAACATATAAGTTAGGATAAGAAAGTTGCCGGTCTCTGAATTATGAATTATGCCAGTAGTATCCTTGATGTTTCACATTCGGCAGGTCCAGCTAGCTGATAGTGACTCCATATCGAGCTTTCTCCGACAATGCCAATGACATTGGGTGGATTTTTTCAGCTGTAGCTTATGGTATATGACTACGGGTTATAATTTTTAGCTTTAACGCAAGCGTTTATATGAACGAACCAAATGCTGATAAGCCGATAAACCGTTTTCAAAAAGCTGTCTTAATAAACTGCTTCGAAACGACGGTAGAGAAACCATCCCGCTCGTTTGTTTAAAACAAGATGTAAGCCATAAGTTATAAACTAAAAAGATTGAGCCATTCAATTTTGGGTAACAATTGATGTTTACATATAGGAGTAGTAGTATTATTCTGAATTCTAGTCACCACAAAGGATTCTAACTATTGCAATAAAATATATTTCGTTGCAATAGTTAATGTTATTACCATGAATTATTTGTTTGTTGCGATAAGTTTGTTATATTACCAGAATTCTAAGTTATTGTGGTAATTTTTATTTTTATTGCAATAAATCGATTGTATTGCAATGAAAAAATAAATTATTGCATTAACTAATTACTATTACAATAATTTGATACTATTGCGGTATGTATATTCTTTTGCAACGATATATAGGTATAGTATATCCTAATTTATTTTTCCACCAAATCAGGTACTGGTTGACTCCAAGACTTACAATCAAACTATGAAAAATTGTTGTAACAAATGCAATCAAGTACAAGATTCAATTCTCACCAAAATACTTGTTTAGCCTAGCAAAAAAATTCCTTTTTCACTCAGATTCGGTAAACTTTTATTATATAATACTCAAATAAAAGCTATCAAAATACTTTATTGAATATTATAATTATAACCATGAGACTATTGACAAAGAAATAATAGCTCACAAGTATCGTTCTTCAAATTTAAATTTATGGTTTCTACGGGCTGGTGCTACTACTACTCATCTGAACTTTACGCTTCTTTGGAGGTGATCCTGTAACAAAGGAACCCTTATCCTCTACACGGTACTTGGCCAATTCTTCCTCTGCTACACAGAGTCTCTGTGATACAGAGCTCAACTCATCCAAGGTGGCTTAGTACACATAGTCAAAGGATTTGATGTACTACACCTGTTGAATGAGCCATGTGTTATCTCAAAGTTTGTAAAGGAGAAGATGTTGCTGGAGGTGACAGAAAATTTGATGGGGTAGTAGCAAAATGTGGTGCATCGTAGCTCTAGTGTATAGATATCCCTCATCTGATGGGTTGCTTCACGAGCTGCATCTTGGATACCGTTGAAGAAGGTATCTCATGGTAGAGGGGCATCAAAGGTATGAAATGCTGCTTCATTTCTAATGTTGGCGTAGATGAGCACTTCTACCCTCCAACATTCTTGATCTTCATAGGTGTTCAGATATCCCTGATAAACGGGGAATGCCTTAAAGTCCAATTCTTGGAGAAGATCCCAAAGACAATCAGTTAGGTGGCTGGCTAGGATTCTGTGGATGACTTAGGTAGGACGTTCGACCATCTACAATTTTGAAAAAGAGGGAGAGTTAGTAAACAATTTTCAATGAAAGAATATAGTTAAGTGAGAGAGTGAATAAGACTGGATTTCAAAAAATTTCAAAATAGTTATCTTTTAAAATATATCCTTACGATTTGTCTATTCTATTTTATCTACGGTCACGTTTTAGGGTTATTATAGCTCTGATACCATCTCTGTCGAATCCCGAAACAACAACTCTAGAATCCTCTTTATAAATCGTACTATCCTAGAAAAAGCTAGTGCACACAGGGTTAATATGGATATATATCATGCATAATCAACCACACTTTATTATAAAACAAATGTATGGGCCTTATGACCAAGTTTACAATAAAGTGGCTCATGGCCAGATATAAAGATAAATCAGCGGAAGATATAAAGAAGCATCTTATCTTGCCTGTCCACAGGCGAATGACTGTAAGACGTGATCTATTCATCGCAATCCTCACCGTAGATCCTCTAGCAATAGATCTAATCAAGGTAAGCACATAATGTACCATAAGTTACACCAGGAGGTTTAACGGAGTGAATGCATGCATAAGGATTGACAATAGAAGGCATAATATAGTTATTTTTGTGTAAAACAATATTAAAGTAAATGTAAAAGCTAAATTTAATACAATATGTAAAAATAATATTTTAATTAAAATAATATCGTTAGTGTAGACACCGACGTAACACTAACTTAACCACGGGTATCCCACCCGAACCATCTTTCCTAAATATTTCTCATTTGCCTATAAACCAAATTTTATAAAACCAAAGTCTAATCTATAAAAAAACCATACTCAGCATGTCCATGACCATGAACACGGCTATTCAGGATAGTTTGTTACTCTGCAGAGACGTACAACTTTACCCACAAGATATGTCCTCTCGTTTTGCCACATGATTAACACACTGACTTAGATGTGCGGTTGAGAGTTCATGATAAGGTTATTACAATATTTCGTTGCCAAATTAGTTATGCCACCACTAATGTTTCACCACAACATGAATCCGCAGGTTAGGGCCTCCTCTTGTGCCATGTGAGACTTCTTGCGGCCTACGATGCGCTTACATTCAGTTTATAGCGAAACTAAGTTGGAACTTCACAAATTACTTAATCAGATCTGTCTCATACCAGACTTGTGGTAGTATGGTGCGATTTTGTAATAGTAGCTCATAGACCGGTCCTTAATTTGACTTAGATGCTACCAGCATACCCCTTATGCTTGGTACCAGCATTACGACACCGAACACCAATGAGAACCAGTAAGCACCCATCACCATACCAATGCCTTAGTCTAAACTAGATTTTATAATTTTATTTTATCAAAATTTCATAGACCTCTTTGACTCACCGAAGTCAAAAATAGTTTTCAGAAATCATCATTTCATGTGAAACAAATATTCTCACTTAAATCATTCTAAGTATGGCTAATCAATTCTCTAAAATTTTTAGTTAATACTAATGTACTAACTAGGTTTTCGTCTAAGGTGACAAAGTATGTTTGTTCAACGTCAAATTTGACTATATACAAAAGATTTGGGTATAACTAGAATTTAAATCTAATTTAAATTAGGTTTGAATAGAAGTACGCATGCTTAATCCAATTTAACTTGGTTTTCATGCAACTAATTACTTAATTAGAGGTTGATTCTCCATATACTGAAAGACCTAATTAAAGTTGACCAAATTGTGCTGCGGTTCTATCAACAGTCAGCTGAGCTATGGAATGTTTTTCAGATCGACTTCAGAAGCAATTAAGCTATGATTGTGCTGCTAGTAGTACTACTCAGGTGGACTGCACTGCTATTCCTAGTGCAATTATTTGTTTTTTTTCATAGTTAGATCCAATAGTTCAATATACACCATTCATGTCTGGTTGAATTATTCCCACGATCCTTTCAATCAGAAAAGAATTTATGCCAGGAATATATACTCCATATCGATCTAGTGGGGCAGTTTCCTTAACCACGCACGCGGACTCTCTTCCAATTATATATGCACCAAAATACCGAAATACGTTTATTTTAGGACAAAAAATGTAAATACAGTCCAAAAGTGTTCCATTAACTAAACAACAATCTCTCCGCTTTCCTATGGCTAGCTTTTACAGTGGGCACTCGCAAAATAGCAATTTTGGGTATGTTCCTTGTGGCTGTGATTTTTAGTTAAAATTTTTAAATTTTGGCTGTTCACGATAGGAATTACTGAGAGAGAGGTACTCGTATGCGATTTTAGCTGGTACAAATGATAGATTTTCAATGAGTAATTTCAATATATATTATAATTAATTTATAGATCCCGTTTTAAAAAAATATTTCATTTAAAAACTAGGTACTACAGCAAAAGCTAAAAATCAATTTTAAAAATCGGATAGAAGAGGCCCATATACTAAATTAGGTCGCGGTCGGTGGAGGGGGGCGAAGAGCGGCTTAACGTGAGGCGCCAAGCGGCCGTGCATTGGCTGCCAAACATGTATGCATCACCACCGGACAGGTTTGGTCATCCTCCAGTTTGCAATGGCAGTCTCGCACATCACACCGGCATCGGCGTGCGACTTTTTAATTAGCGAGTGATGATGCCAATAATTAGCTTAGCTCCAAATCGAGTGCAGTTCCGGTCTCCAATTTTGTCATTGGTCGCTTTCGGCCACCGGCTAAATATGCTGCGGTATGGCTAACGAAAATCATTAATCTCAAGGTTTGGAATGGTTAATTTGGTGTTTCTGTTCTGTCGGTAACACAGCTAGAAAAGGCGCGGCAAGCTAGTGATGTAATGTCCATTTGAAACACGAGAATTTTTTTCCCCTGTTCTTATGGAAATTTTGCTGTTTTTATTAATTTTCCGTAAAATGTTTAAAAATATTTGCGTTCCAAACGAACCAAAAGTATAGCTTCTTGCTAAGGCATGTCAATTGGCAATTTTGATTTTAGAGGGTTTGGTGACGTGGAGAGAGACATGATTTCAGGTTGCTTGCTTCAATTGTTATTTTCAGCAGTAGGTCTTGCATTGTAGCTAACCAAAGTTGGTCAAGTTGTCTCCATATCATGAATTCACCAGCAGTAGGTCTTCTGATGCGAACAAAGTTGGTCAAGTTGTCTCCATATCATGAATTCTTGATAATTAATTTGTGCCAATGTGGAACAAATTAATTCTCTGCATCACCAGCATTTGGGGTGGACCAATGCACAGTACAGTGGTCCACGGATGCCTCTCAACCACAGATCTCTTGCCCATTAATGGGTGGGTTTTTTTGGCTGAGACTTATTGTTGTGGTTTTAAATTCTGATATGTTCGTGAGAGGCAGTATGTATAAGAAAATAGTCGTATACGATTTTAATCGATACAGTTGAATTTGGTATAGTTTACAATTTACCTGTAGAAATAGAAACCAAAGTCTAAGTATAAACTCAAAAGAATTGAGCCAATAACCAAAAAAAATTGATGTTTTAATTGAACAAGGCCAAACTGAACTAACCAGATGTGATCTCATCACCTCATAGAGCTTAATCAGAGAAGAAATTCCAATCACTGATCTCCAACTTAATTTGGAGCACCAAATGTGACTCCGAAGATTTTTCACATTCACATCATCTGATATGGACAGAAATGTAGTGTGGCAGAGAGTGCATGAAAGGAACAAGAATAAAATTCTCTGCAGGAAGAAAGGAAAGGATAAGCAAGAAACCTCCATCCATAGCCATGCGTACGTACATGGACTGATCAGGCTTATCGCTTCTTTATCAGCTCAAACGCGGCTATCGCATTATTACAGCTTGCGTAGTGAAGGAGACGTCGTCATCAAGTGTAGACGTCTACATGTCAATAATTGTTCTACAACAATCGGGAGGTAAAACGTCACATGAACATATGTTGTTCTTACTTGCATATGTATGCATAATTGTACTTTGATGCACGCATATATAACATAATTGTTCCAAAAAGGAGAATTATAATGCACGCATATTCTGGGCTAATTTGTTCCGCCGGTACCACCACTCAACTGCATTTTTCTATAGCCCATATTATCTGTCTTGTTCAGATCTGCTCCGCATAAGCAACGGCATAAACCTTGAATTATTTCCGGTCATGTGGGGGCCTGTACGTAACACCGAGCGAGAAATGAGCTCCACATGAAGACACGGATTAGCTCCATTTAATTATGTATGGTATGCTATACCAGAGGGTGAGCAATTAGTTTAGTTTCTCCGTCTAAAACTCACAACCCACAGGTAATAGGATCAAATCTCGGGGAAAAATCTACACAAAGTAACCCCATCTAGCTGGAACGTACAAGTAGCAAGAATCAAAGTCTAATCGTGAGCAGCAGGAGAGCTTACGCCGGTTGGGCTGTCGAATGCCCAGTGACTGTATGAGATCGATGAGTTCAGTTTGTCTAGCTCGTAACTGGCACCATGAATCAGGGTTCAGAAGCCACAAAACACCGAACACTTCCAACCTCTCAGGTCTCTCTCGACAGTGGCGAGGAGCGAGGACTACCATGACATCCATTCATGTCGTGTTTCACGAGCAACCGAGCCGGTTCTGAATCTACCCTGCAAGCAGACGAGCGAACACGATGTGCCAGGGCTCGAGAGAAGAAGGCTACTGTGCTGGCCGCGCATGCGGCTAACTTGTGGTCTCTGTAATCCTAATTCTTAACTAGACAGTTCTAGTACCCGTAGATAATACTAGACCTTGGAGCATAATTAATTAAGCCTGATGGCGCATTGACACCGATCGGTGCGCCTCCGCTGCATTATTCAGCGCATGGTCGGCGTGTGCCGGCGCCGGCAGACACCAGGGAGAGGCATCAGGTTTGCTGATGAGCTTCGAGAGGCTTTGGCCTGGCATGGACCATGCTGACGTCGATACCAGCATCTGTGATTGAAGAAGCTGCGGGAAGCACCGTCCCATGATTTGCTTTTTCCATAGCACAGAGAAGTTCTTAGATTTCGTTTGGCTGATATTATTTTGTTAGGATTTGGATTGGATATTTTGGTGTTTGACCAGCTGCTTTTTTCTAAACCAAGTTTCAAACAGATATACTATTAATTATACTTTCCAAATAACCACATAAATAAGTGTTGGAATTTCTCTAATTTTAATTTGATTTGTCGATCAGAATATTAGATTTCTTTCATAATGCTTTTCCACGACAGCTTAAAAAATAAGCACCACGTAACACAACAACCGCAAAATGAGGCTTAGACATGTTTCCATGCTAAACCTCCTTTTTGTGATGCTTTGAGATTCGTGAGTAATTTTAGTGGGAGATCAAGAACAAGGAAAAAGAACCTTAAGAAAAAAAAGAACAACGAAAAAGAAAAGAAACAAAGAGAGAGCAACTGGGCCAGGTCCAGTAAAGCCCATGCCACTCATCCCTTCGTCTACCACTCCATCTCGTTCGTCCCATCCACCTCCTAACTAAAAGGCTAAAACCCTCGCCTACCCCCATCGTGTTCGCACCAAGAACTCGAGCGAAGCCAATCTGTGTTCGCACCAAGAACTCGAGCGAAGCCAATCTGGATTCCGGAGGAGACCAACTGAAGAACGAGTTTGAGAGAGTATGTGAGAGAGAGAGAGGGGAAATGGTGGTCCGGATCCGGCTTGCACGGTTCGGCTGCCGGAACAGGCCGTTCTACCGGATAATGGCCGCCGACAGCCGTTTCCCGCGCGACGGCAAGCACCTCGAGGTCGTCGGCTACTACAACCCGCTCCCCGGTACCATCAACCTATTACCTGTGCTGTATCTTGAGTTCGTATGCCGTTGTTTCGGATCCAATCATTTCTTGGTAATTTTTGGTCCAAGTGCCAAGTGGAGCATTTATCTTGGAAATCTTGGACCAGTAGTTTACTTGCACGCTGTATCGATATGGGTGGAGTATTTTGTTATGGGATTATCCAGTGAGCAGTGAAAAGTTTGTTGCTTTGTGTTGCTGTTTGCAGGGCAGGATGGTGGCAAGAGGATGGGATTCAAATTCGACAGTGTGTAGTGAGTATACCTGCAATCATTATCTTTTGTTAGGAGAGCTAATATCAGACTAGCTGGTTAGTGTCCATGGTCTAGCTATCAAATTGTTTGTTAATTGGGATGTAATAACTGTCAGAGCATTCTGCTTGGGCTAACTGTTACCTCTTTTTTTCTGTTATTGAAGTAGCTTCTGACTGGTCATTAGTAATAACTATTAACTAGCCTATTGGCCTTCGTAATTGCGCAGTTTAGTGTAGCATAGTATAACTTTACGCAATTCCAAATTTTAAAATTTATATTTTGCAATCTAAATTTGAATTTGGAATATTTGATTTCATATTTAATTATCAAATTTTATTTTGAGATTTTTATTTTGATATTTTTCTCTTTATATGTGAAAGAGAGAATTGAGAGGTGGGTCCATCAAGCAAATTTACACTCTCAACCTTTGAATTAAACATAATGCTACCTATTTAGATTTTCTTTCAAATTAATATATCTCTAAACCAGCTATTGTGTCTAAGCCTTTACAATTTGGGTCCACTAAATTAAGGGTTATATTTTTTTAGATCTTTTTTAAATTAATATATCTCTAAGACAATTATTGAATCGAAGCCTTTAAGGCCCCGCTCAAGTTAGCTTTTTTTCGGCTTCAGCTTCTAGCTTCAGCTTTTTTTTTTCACTATTCACTACACTATCCACTAACTCAGCTACAGTAAAAAAACCAGTTACAGTGAAATTTCAGCTAAAAATCAAAAGCCATCGCTAAAACGATCACCCCCTAAAATTAGGGTTCACCAATATAAGGGTTGGATATTTTTCTTTTTTGTGAGAATTTCTAGCATATTTATTTTTTTCTTAGCAGCTATAAAAGGTCTGTCATCGAATTTTAATATATAACTAGCAAAGTGGCCCATGCACTTATGCAAGCATCATTCTTAAGGCATGTTTAGACTGCAACATGCGAAACACATGATAGAATACAAAGTTTATAGTAGTGGCGGGCCCAAGAAAAAGTTAGAGCCTATGCAAGCCTAATTAAGGCTCGGAAAACGCCATATTCTTCGCCTTCGGCGATGGCAGGGCAAAATTATGGATGTGAATATGATTTGGTTTTACGTTTAATTCAAAGGTTAAGAACGTGTAAAATTTGCTCTATAAGCCCATCTCCCGATACTTTCTTTCACATAAGGGGAGAGATATATCAAAACAAATTGTGCTAATAGCATTTGGAATTAAATATCACAAATGTATATTTTGTTTTTGAAAATAGGAATTTCAAATTTTGGGATTGCGCAAAGAAAACTATATATGCTACATTATACTAACCTATGCGGCACAATTATCATCTCCAACATGCATGTTGTGCCTATCTTCTAGACATAATTACAAACTTAACATGTACAATTCTTTGTGTCTTTCACCCAATCAGCTAGCCGCGCTATCATCCAGACACAACTGTATGCATGTCACACTTCAATCATATAACGTCAGTGTCCTCATGCACGCATGCATGTATATGCTTGGCTGCATGCACGTGCATGCATGTCGCCTTTGAGCATAGATATACCACATAGTACACCTTGAGTTAACATATACGTATTCGAAACAAATGTTCGAGCCAGATGTGGCGGATTGCCGGCGCTTCGAACTGCATTGGCTAGACAGCAATACCAGTATCCATTGACCATTCGTGCTACGTGAAAAATCAAACAAAAGCAAATTAAGCCCCGCTCATTTCAGCTTTTTTTCAGATTCAGCTTCTAGATTTAGCTTTTTTTACTATTCAGTAATTCGTCTCTTTCTGAATTTTTTTAGATTTTTTAGGATTTTTTAACTTTTTCTTTTTTTTTCCATGTTCCTTTGCATTATCTGTGATGGGCTAACATAATTTTTCTATTTTTACATTTTTTTTAAATTTAATTATACCTAAAAAGCCAAATTAGTTACAGTAAAAAAAACAGCTACAATAAAATTTCAGTCAAAAACTAGAAGCCATCGTTAAAACGATCACTCCCTAGCATCAGGCTGCCGATTAACCAGCTTGGTGCGAGCCTCCTGCGACACGCAGAAGGTTGGCTGTGAAGACATCCATGCACGCCTGGTCAAGCACCATCGAGGCCTGCACGCCACGGTCCTTAATTTCTTAATTTTATGAGCCTCCTGCGACACGCAGAAGGTTGCCGATTAATTCCTTGGCATTCTTCGTTGACACTATCTAAAATTCATCATCTTGCACCATTGTACGTCCTGCTGCAGGTATTGGTTAGTTGGGGCACAGCCTATTACGGGCTGGAATTCTACCTCCAACTCCGATGCTAGCTATGGCACGCAAGGGCAGGCCTCGTGGCTGACACCTTATTGATCCGATGGCTGGACGCCCCTTGGATCTTGAGGGCCTCACAGTTGTTGACCTAAAAATGCATAAGTTGCTCTTTGGTGATCAATTCCATATGGTGTGTGTATGTGGAAGCCCCGCTCGTCTCTGATTTTTTTTTTAGATTTTTCTTTTTTTCCTGTGTTTCTTTGTATTGTTCATGATAGGTTAACATATTTTTTCTATTTTTACATTTTTTAAAAAATTTAATTATGTCTAAAAAGCTAAATCAGCTACAGTAAAAAAGCTATCTACAGTAAAATTTTAACCAAAAGCTAGAAACCACCGCTAAAATGAACGTGCCTGTGCATGGTTTGCATTCCTCGTATAGTAAATTCTCATGTACTTGTTACTGGATTCTTCAAGGGTGGAGTGAGAGGTAAGCAAAGGCTTATGCTGAGTACTAATTTTGAGAGATCTAATTTTGTTGTCCTCGATACTGGATCATAATTTCTTCGGAGCATAAAGTTCTTTGTCATGGATGGTTATTCTTTTTTGTGATACCCAATTGGAAGCTATGCTTTATCTGATCTGATAGGAAGGATGCTTTTGTTTTCTGGATCTACAAATGTAGCATTGGACATCTGTTTAGATACCTATGCTGTTGTTTATACTGATGAATTGATTTAGTAACATTAAGTAGAATCAGTACCACTGGATGTAAGAAATTGATGCCTTTCTTGTAGATCTTGCTGCCACAATGACAAGTTTGCCCCCCTGAAAGCAATGCTCAGGGAGAATCATAGGCTGTGCCCCAAATGAAAAATCGTACCTGTTTTGGTTGGTTCTAGTTGAATGCTCTAATTTGAGATTGGTCCATGTGGATTGGAATTGTCATATGCTAGTGCCGTGCAAGAGAGAGGAGATAGTTATATAAGTGGTACATGGATCATAGTCATGTAAGTGGTACATGGATCATACATGTAAGCACATGAACCAGTGCTCTTTAGGTTATGGTCCTTATGGACAATAAGGATTGGTTAACACTGCTAAAAGAAAGTATATCTGGTCAGGAATTAAGGTATATACACTCTATAAGTATTATTAGTAGGCTCCTAAGATAACGTTTTCACTTTTATCCCTTGCATTGTTACATAAGGTATTTCTTCTCTCTGAGGCCACCCCTTTCATGCAAAATGCCAAAGCAATCTCACCAAGAAATCCTTCCTTTGACATCTGCAACCATGTCACCAAGAAACTCAACATTTTTAAACCCTGCAACCATGTCCCCAACCTCTCCTCATTTCCCTCCCATCGTATCAAGATCAGAATTGCAACAAGTAACAACCAATTCAAGAACAGCTTTATTAGAGCCGCATCATGGAAGCACCAAGAAGTTGCAGTGCACCATTCATGCTCTTTGTGCTAGCACTAGTGGCTCATTTGTGCAGCATGTCAATGGCGACCTGCACCTTCACCATATCGAACTACTGCGCGCACCCCATATGGCCGGGGACGATGGCCGGCGCCGGTACTCCGCAGCTGCCCACGACGGGGTTCAGGCTCGACCCGGGGCAGACCGTGCAGTTCCCGGCGCCGACAGGGTGGTCCGGCCGGATATGGGCGCGCACGGGCTGCGACTTCGACGCCGGCGGCGCGGGCGCTTGCCAGACCGGCGACTGCGGTGGCCGCATGGAGTGCGGCGGCATGGGCGGGAAGCCGCCGGCGACGCTGTTCGAGGTCACGCTGGGGAAGGGCGCCGCCACCGACCAGGACTACTACGACGTGAGCCTCGTCGACGGGTACAACCTGCCTGTCGTCGCCATCCCGCGGGAGCGGCAGGGCGGCGGCTGCAACACCACCGGCTGCACGGCCGACCTCAATCTCTGTACGTGTCATGTAACTAATTTAAGCAGCCAGCCATGCATGCGTGTCGTCGTCGTACGTGTGAGTGTTGTGTTTGTTCTGACACAAAATCGTGCGTGTGTGCGTGTGTGGCAGCGTGTCCCAAGGAGCTGCAGGTGGACGGCGGCGGCGGCGGGGGGCCGGTGGCGTGCCGGAGCGCGTGCGAGGCGTTCGGACAGGACAAGTACTGCTGCAGCGGCGCGTACGCGACGCCGACGACGTGCCGCCCGACGTCTTACTCGTCCATCTTCAAGTCGGCGTGCCCCCGCGCGTACAGCTATGCCTACGACGACGGCACCAGCACCTTCACCTGCAACGCCGTCGACTACACCATCACCTTCTGCTTCCCCTCCACCGGGTGATCAAGCATTTTTTTCTCACTTCGACTAAAATGTATTTCGGCTAGCTAGTAATTAACATGTAACAGTGATCAGAATCACTGAAAAGTGCTTCTGATGAACCAAGAACTCGTACTTTACACGTGCCAAAGTTCATCAGATACAAGTACAACTGCAATGAGACTAACATAGTGTCTATCTGATGGTTTGCAAAGGTTGACCAATCCTGGCGTCACTCCACTCGGCGCGCCGATCAATGGACAGAGCAATGGTGGTGGCGCTAACAGTGCACCTCCTACTGACAACAATGGTGCTGGAAGTGCCTACCAGCCGCCTCCGACTGACAACAATGGTGCTGGAAGTGCCTACCAGCCTCCTCCTACTGACAACAGTGGTGCTGGAAGTACATATCAACCTCCTACTGACAACAATGGTGCTGGAAGTGCCTACCAGCCGCCTCCGACTGACAGCAATGGTGCTGGAAGTGCCTATCAGCCTCCTCCTACTGACAACAGTGGTGCTGGAAGTACATATCAGCCTCCTACTTACTACAATGGTGCTGGAGGTATCTATCAGAAGCCGTGGATGATGATACCTGCAGTGCTCTTGTTCCTTTTCTGATCATCCTCCATGGAAGGTCTGTGCTATGCGTCGAGAATTCGAAGACCAAACAACCGTGAATCTCTGCGGAGAGCAGAATGAAGGATTTGGGTGCAGTGGGAATGTGGGATGTATCGGAGACATGGCAGAAAGGAAAAGGAGAGAACTTGTAGGATTTTCTGACAGTTGTTCCAACTCCTCGTGTATAGCAGTTGTAAAAATCGTTTTAGTAATTAGATCCTACTGGTTCAATAAGGGGAAGATGTAAATATTGGATTATTTTATGTAGATTATCAAAGATAAAAATATAGTATAAATTGTACATTTATTCCATGAAGGAAATATTCTGCTCTGGTTTTTTTTTTTGCCTTGGAATTTTCACCACAGGTAAGGGTTAGATCTTCAGAGGGGTGTTTGGATATTCTGAACTGATCCCAAAAGATGCCCAGTATCCAATTTTTCAGAGAAATCGGTTCTTTAAGAAATATTCTGCTCTGGTTTTTTTTTCCCTTGGAATTTTCACCACAGCTAAGGGATAGATCTTCAGAGGGGTGTTTGGATATTCTGAACTGATCCCAAAAGATGCCCAGTATCCAATTTTTCAGAGAAATCGGTTCTTTAAAAATTGGTGGAACACAAACAAGCAAAAGAAGCAACTATACTTGACAAAAAAAATCAGCTTTATTATATAACATTTGCTACATGTAATCTACTGTCATGAAGGGACAATGATAGAAGCTGGCGCTACTGATTTCTCCAATGGCCAGCATTCCCAATTGCCATGTTTGTCCTGAGACAACGAGAAATGCTTGGACATCCAAACCTCTCCTTTCTCATTCCTCTCCTTGTCAAGCTTCCTAGCTCTGTCCTCTACTCGTCGCTTCGCCTGACGAGCTTTCTCCCAATCCTTCTTCAGAATTGCCTCGCTGACTTCGCTCCAAACCACGGCTGATTCTGAAGGTGACAAGCCCTGTCACATGATCGACAACATTAATAAGTATTACTCTTTTGCTGCTTAATTTGCAAGTTGCGACTATGTTAAACTGAAAATGCATAATCTAAATTCTATCTTCCTTCATATTCTCATCTGAAGTTTCGATATACAATATGTGCAAAATTTACTGTCCTTACATACTAACAATTATCAGTAAGAATGAGACTCAGATAAAAGGAAATTTTACCTCTTGGTCTTTAACCACCGGTGTGTTCAGGTTAGCAATGGCGCGCTTCGCATCGTACAAAACCGAAACCTTCCCGCTATGTACATCTTTCAATGACACAGTCCTGTCCCAATGACCATCAATCTCAAAGACAGTCTCCTGTGACCCTGAATGGAACACCCTGCCATTCACACATCTTGCGTCGCCTCCCAAGCCCAGGAAAGAGTGGCTTCTGTGGTAGCACACTTCTGCCTCAAGCCCGGAGTCCTCGCAAACAATCCTGACGGTTCCAGACCACTCGATAGAAGGTGCAGGCAGCAACCTTATGAGCAAATTCGGACAGTCTACCTCGTACTTCTCGTTGAATTTCAGAAGCCTGACTTGCCTCTTGCCTTTCACTGTTGCTTCTACGCTAGTACCTTCAGAAAAAAGAAAACGTGCGTAACTTCAGATAAGCTCTCATGTTATTTTCAAGAGCAATGCTATGCCGAAACTTGATAATTTGTCGTTCTGGTGGCCTACCATGAAATTTTGGAACTGGGTTGTGGCACCAAACAAGCTCGATGTTTCCGCTATCGTCAGTCGCATGCAGTGCAGAGACTGGGGGACGATGACAAACCTGAAAGTGACAATGTTATATGACTACTCGGAATTGGATAGCTAAACTTTTGGTCTCTTGTTGTTAGGTTGCCACACTTGTTCATGTTCTTGGCTACTCTACATCAAGTCCCTTAAAAAAAACTAATCTACATCTAGAAAGGTTAAAGGACATTTTTGTTTGGCAAGTCGTGGAGCAACTGAAAATGAGTGATTTGCCAAGTTAGATACCTGCTCAAGAAGAACGTTGAGTGATCCTCTGGAGACATGGTGCGTCTCTCCAAGAACCGGGTTGTACGGCGCGAAGCCAAAGATCGGAGGCCTCGTCGTCGAGATGCTCCACGCGACGACCGACGTGAGCCGTTCGAGGCTGTCCTTCCCCTTGGCACACCTGCTCAGGTAATCGTCTCCAGTGCAGTAGACTCCTTCCCCATACAACTGAAGCTGCGATTTCGGTAGGTTGAACGTAGCAGGCAGCTGAAAAAATTCAGACAAAACGGCATGCATATGTCATCCATCGTCATTCCGTCACATTGGAGACTACATGACTAAACACTGCTGAAATATTAAAGCAGTGATGGTGATTATCCATGTAGAACATTACCAGTACAGAAATTCGTTCTTAAAAAAGATAATAGTGTGAAGTACAATGTACAGCACCTCACAGTTTTTTTTTTTGAGATTACAACTGACAAACACACCATACTCACACTACACACCACACGCATACACGTGTGTGTCATACTAAAACACACATTAGAATTTAAGCGGAGGTTATTGGATAAATCATACAGTACCTAACAGTTAGATGACTGACAATGACTAGTCGATCATTATGATCTCCACAAGTAAACCCTAATAAAGATATTTTGCGAAACTGATAACTCTAGTATGGTCAGATGAGATGGAACAATCACATCCAAATTTAAAAGTCTTAAGAGAAACATATGTAGTCCTATACTGTGTCATGCTTTCATATGCAAGAAGCCAACTCCTGAAGCTTGTTTTGTTGTTTAGTTGACCCAACCTACTCTTCTCTCCCATAAAAAAATTAATTGTCCTGATTAGTATACTTGTTAGGCCCCTAAATTATGCTGGTTTCAGGGTGCTTAGTGCCACTAATTAACTCGAAGTAAGTAAAGTAGTAATCCAACTTGTGCTCTCGAGATTGGAGTTTCACATGCGTGCACTTTGGAAGGTTGCTTGCCTAGGATCAAGATTGACTATCCACTCGTAGATGCGCACATTAGAGTAAGGAGGAGTATATATATATATATATTTTACCTGAAAGTGCGAGAGGTCGGACCCTGGCCGGACGTTCCGGAAGAGGCTGAGCACCCGCTGCACAAGGTTCGCCGGCCGGAGTTCCGCCGCGAGCCCCCCTTCCAGTGACAGTGGCGCCGTAAGCACGGCTATGGTGGCCACGGCCGCCGCCTCGCTCTCCGGCTCAACCTGCATCAGCATATATTTAGATGATCAGGCACAGATAATCCGGCGCGCGTACGTTCCTCGTGATCACGGGCTCACGGCGACCATCAACGGTTAGTTTGGTTGCGTGCAAATGGAACGAATGGTTTCGTTCAAAACTAGGCTGTTTTTTTTTATAAAAAAATCAGTACTAGAGTTTAAGACTTCACTGGTACTATCTGGTTTACGTGCAGTTTGTACAGTCTATTTTTATCTATGGACAAGCACGGTCAGGAGAAGGAAAAGAGGCAGTTGAGGCCGCGAGGTGGCCACGCTCTGCGTGCGTGCCGGCGTCTCGCTGACACTCTCGAGTAGTGCCTTTTGAAAAGTGGTGTGGCTTTTTTCTCTTTTCTATAAGTTTTGTTTTTTTAGCTGAAATGATACTTTAGAGCTTTTTTTTTTAGCTTGTAAAGCCTGCTTTTTAGTTTTTATATGATAACTAGCTTTTGAATATAATATTTTTTAATACAGAATCTACAAGTTAATTGTAGTACAAACTATAACAATTTTATTTATATCGGTCAAGACCGCACTCGAGTTTCTATTATTTCGTACTCTCTCTAGCGAACAGCACAAAAACTATAAACCGTAATCAAAAGCCATAAGTCAAAACAAAAAAGAATAGGGCCTGTAGTGGCTATTAGCTTTTTCTGAAATATATAATTGAAAGAAAATGAATAAAAATAAAAAAACACTATTATATCCTATGGATAATTTAAAAAAGGGGGAAATGAGAGAGAAAACCGCAAGAAGCCAATACGTTTTAAATAATTTTTTGCTTTTGAAGCTAAAAAATATTTGAAACAGGACCTAAAATTATGAGGAAGAAATAAATTAGAGCAGGCCCAGTAGGCATGCAGTCACGCAGAAGAAACGGAGCGAAAATGCCGAATCAACGTAAGAAATGTTAGCGAAATACTCTCCATGTATAGCGTACAGTTCGTTTCCCTGTATAACTCATCCTGATAGATGTTGTATTAGGGTTTTGCCGCCGTTTTCGTCGGCCTGTCGTACACACCCGGTCCTCTTGCCGTACGTGGCTATATAAACTGGTGCCCCTGGCCTTCATACCGTGTGTGGTATTGCCCAATCTCTCTCTCGTTTGATCTTGTTTTGATCTTGTTTCAAGAAAGAAAAGGGAAAACGTGTACAGAAGGAAACAACGAGAACAAGTGGCAGTAGTGGATGTGAAAGTTTTTTTTTTTTTTGGAACGAAACGTACATGTGAAAGTTTCAGATGGAACCTATTGGAAAGAACTAAAAAAGAGGAGATTGGAAAAGGACGGGGTCGATTTAGAGGGGAAGTTCCAAGAAAAGTCTGGTCTGCATGAATTGACGAAGGACTCAAGCCCGTGGTGGGTAGATTGCAATTACATATACGCCGTCGAATATCTACCAGGCACTAATAGGTATACTTGGGCCGGTGCTTATATATTGTTTCAGAACTTGTCTTCTAATAAGAAAATCCTAGCCTTGCTTCAAAAAATTAAGAAAATCCCAGCTAATGGTGTCGCCGAACGGTTGGAGAAGGTGTAAAAGTTGAGAAAAGGTCAGTGCCGGCTTTTGTCAAAGATGCTGCCGGCTGCTATGGCCGGCCAATCGGCCACCCACACGCAAAGCTGGTCGCACTAGAATCACACATCCCTGACGCGGCTAAGGGAGGGAAGCAGATTTGAGAATAGATGAAGTCCATTTCGGTCTTCTCTGCAACGAAAAGCAGAGGCCTTTCACTATGCATCCGTCTTCACTTCAATCCATCAGGACATGTGAGAGCGAGCTAGGAGGGCACGACAAGACAGGGAAAAGGAAAGGCGAGGCCGGTGGGCATCAACTAACGTCACTCGCGACGCAACCGATCGAGGGGCATGCGTAGACCATGGCGTGTACGCAGGGCACGGCCCGCGCGCCACTTGCGGAAGCTAGGTAGCACCGCCCCCTCGCGCGAGCCTTGGTTACAGCCACGGCATCGCCGGCGTTAAGGCTACGAGAATTAAAGAAGAGGCGCACGTACCATCGGACGAACGAGTCTGATCCCAAGCGAGCGAGCGACCGTATAATCTCCTTCGATCGTCCTCTCTGCCTGTTGATTTCTTGCTTGATCCTCTCTCTCTCTCTCTCTCTCTCTCTCTCTCTCTCTCTCTCTCTGATCTGGAGCTGGAAATGTATGTGCGGGGCGGAAGGGGGGGGGGTTCAGAACTCGAATTAGCTCAAATAATCGACATATCTCCTTTGTTCCTCTCCTCTCGTCTTCTTCGCCTTTCTTTAGCTGTTTTGGTGGTGCGCGCCTCTATTTATACGCGCGCGCGGGCGCTCTCTCTCCCGTGGCCGGCCCCGCGCGTCGGTATCTGCCTTTCTTTCTTGCTGCCTTCCTTCCCTTCTGGTAGTACGTCGCCCAGCCGCGCGGCGACGTCATCTCCCCCGTGTTCGTTCGTGTGAACGCTATTCTTGGCAGGCCGGGCGGTCCGGGTCCAAACATTTCAGGAGTAGCAGTACTACGTACTATTATACAGTACTTCCTACCATTCCATTTAAACCGGCTTTTGCTATTGTTTTTTTTTACTACGAGTTGATTTTTTATTGAAACGATATCGGTTCTTTTTGGACTTATATTTCTACTGTAATTCACTATTAAATAGTGTATTTTTAAGGCAAGGTGTATAGGTAAATTATAATACAAATTGTACCGAGTTCAGCTGTACTGACTAAAATCGCATGTGACTATTTTTCTCTACGTATTGCCTCTCACAAATAAGATAGAATTCAAAAACCACAACTATAAGCTATAAGTTTCAGCCCAAAAGAACTCACCCTGAGTACTATAATTATTTGTAGTTTTTGACTGAAGCACTTAATTATAGCAAAATGAAGAAAAATGAAAGAATAGGAAAAATTGTTATATCTCACAGATAATATAAAGAAAGAAATAAAAGAAAGAAAAAAACGCTAAGAAGCCAATGCATTTAAAATGATACTCAGTTTTTGAAAACTAAAAGACGAAAGTTATCTTGAATGGGGGCGTGTGTAGTTTGTATCCTACTGGCCTGGGGCGATCGAAAGTCCCACTCCCACATCACATCGATATGGAAGCCTCCTGCCTCCATTCTGCTGCTTGCACTCGAATCAAAATCGGATCGGAACGCTGTCCAATCCTTGTACACGCCAGAGAAATTTCTGTGGAAATTTTACCGGTTACCGGTTCTGTCGGTGGGACCAGTAAAATTTATATTAATAAAAAAATCAGATTTATCAAAATGCATCTAAAAATTTTGAACAAATTTAAGAAAACAAAAAATTCATAATTTCAAATTTTAATTCAAAAATTTCATCCGAAAAAATAGTAACCGTCAGTTACCGGTCGTATAGGTCATGCATGTAAAACGATTCTCAGTTTAAATCCTTGTGAATGTAAAACGAGGCCCTCCTTTTGCTCGCTTGTTTGTTTGAAAATTGGCCATCCCTTCCTGACTCTCCCCCCATGTAACCTGTCTCCTACGGTTTTTCTGCGGGAATCTTGCCTTCCGATTACATGCTATACCATACAAAGATTTTTCTTCCTGGTGACACGCACACGGCAGCCCAGTGATCAACGTTGCAGTTTCGTGTAGGTCGGTCGGTTGCCTGGTTACTTTAATTAGCTCTGCATGAACGAGCCATGCGTGCCTACTGTGTCGTTCGGCTGAGCAGAGCTGATGACCCAACGCGCACAACAGAAGACGCGTTTTCTGGACGCTGATGCTGAATAATTGGATCGTTGCGAGCCACGTTTTTTCGTTGCGTAGTTGCCCTACTGCGTCGCCGGCGTTGGAAGCGAAACGTACTAATAACGACGTTGATTTCCAATCCACGGCAAGTACGAATTAAGCAAAGCAAAGCAAACCGAAGGAAACAAGCAACGAAAGCATAGTACGTTAAGACTTCAGAGCAAGCTCGAACCTTCCAAAACGAAATCATTTTTTCTTTGGGAGTGTACCAACACCAAGAATCGTGTTAGTTTCAGTAGTAGTAGTAGTAGTAGTAGTAGAAGAAGAAGAAGAAGAAGAAGAATCTTGTGGCGTCGGAGTTGCATGAACAGCTAACCGCCTCTTACTCCGCTGGTGATCGTGTCTTTCACAAAACTTGTTGTCTACACACGCAGAATTAATTAAGAAAAATCAGGAATTTATCTGCTTAACTTTCTGCTCCGTTGGATCGAACAGGTGCGGGAGCGCGCTTTCATATCAGTTCCTGGTGGCCAGAATGTTTTCTAGCTCACCCCGTGCACTCAACGCCTATCTATCATCAACTGATCAGTTTCAGGGTTTCAGACCACTTTTGATGGAATGATGCTTGTTATCCATTTTTTTTAGAGTACAACGGTGAATACACATCATACACGTACCTCCAACTCACACACACCGGTGCATCCATTAGCGCACATGCCTAACTAGGACGGAGGGCTATACCGCATAGAGCGCGGACGAGCCTTAATTAGCATTACTAGGCTTCAAACTCAAAGACCGGTGGATTCGGAGCTGTGAGCTTGACGAGCCTTAATTAGGCTCTGTTCTTTGCGGCTTCTAAAAGTCGTTTTTAACTTTTGCTACAGTAACTAACTTTTAAACGGAGTATTTTTTTAAGACGGGGTCTACAAGTTAATTGTAGTACACGTTAAAAAACTAATATTTGTATCATCAAAAATTGCAAGCGAGTATCTCTCTTTCCGCAATCTCTGTTGTAAACAGCCAAAAAGCCATCAGCCGCAGCCAAAAGCCACCAGCCGCAGCCGGAAAGAACAGGCCCTTAGTCTACCATACATTGAAATTACAATGAGAGTGACATGTCGGCTTGGGCTCAGGATATAGGGTGTCCTTTTTGGCTTTTTTTAATTTAATTGGCCGCGCTCGAAACAGTGGTGGCGATGGCGTTCGGCTGCGCGTTGGGCTTCATCAGCACTGTAGTAGTTTTGACCTTTTTTGTTTTTTTGTTTTTTGGTATTTTTGTGTTTTGTTTTTTTTCGTATTCTTTTGTATTGTCCGTGATACGTTAGCATACCGTTTTTATTTTTACATTTTTTTAAAATTTAGTTATGCACAATAAACCAACTCAGCTACAGTGTAATTTCAGCCAGAAGCTATCACTATTCCGAACGCCCCCCTTTAGTTTTAGCTTTTCTAGAAACTAAAACTAATGGGATGGCTTTTCTAAGTGATTTTTCAAAAACCACTTCTCCAAACAGACTCTTGAGTCCAAAACCGTATGTGCCATCCGTGATGCAGATAAAGCCTTCAACTGTAGCCAGACATAAGCCGTAATCTAAAAGAACAGAGTGATAGCACTATTTCCACACTAGAACACTCGTAGCAAACATTATCGACTGATTAGGCAAGAGTTCACATGTGTTTATTGGACCCCTTTCATAAAAAATATGGAAGGCGGCTGATAGGTGGGGGTATAGAAGTTTCCAAGTAGCATTCAATTTTGGAAGTTGGCCTTCCAACCACTAGGAATCTAGGGGCTCTATTTACTCCTATTGTAGGGATGGCCTCCACCAACATCTATTCGATTTATTGGACTAAGAGGTCCAATAAAACATGTAAAAGACATATGTACCCTCAAAATAGTACATCGAGTAGGGGGTGTTACTGTAATAAGGCTTTGTGGTCATGTATATATACTTCCTTGGGTTTACAAGGGAAAGGGATATAGCTCATTTTTTTCACACACTCTGCTAGTCTCTTACTTACTATTTGGTTTGTAGCTACAACAGTTGGTCATGACCGTGGGGAGCAGCGAGTAAGCAGCGAGTTTAGGAAAACAATGGCTCCCAAAAAAGTGATGGCAGCAACCATACGAAATAGAAGCGCGACGACTGCCAGGGGTGCGACCAGTGCGCTAGGGCTGGTGATCGAGGGCCTGCTCTCCTTGTGGTAGCAGCACTCACTCGCTATAGGCGGCCAGCGATCAACACTGGGGGAGAGAGCTGGCTTGGACAGCAACGTCAACAGGACTATCGGCCACGATCCCGACGCACGCGAAAACCCGATAACCAGCATCGATGCCCGTGTCAGCATGGCGCTCAACTTCGACATCCACACCGATGTGACTATTGACAACGACGTCCACGCCGGCACAACCACCCTCTTCAACAATTAGGCCGACACGTCCATTGACCGCGAAAACCTGACGGTCGACTATGGAAAAACGAAGATAGGTTTGAAATGAACAGACTCCTAACTCTACACAGCCACAGGGCAAGGGGCCTTTTCTAACAGGCCACCTACACGGCGCCTCGACCGACTCTAACTTCTCCGGTCCACTACTAGGCCCATGTAAACCCACGGCTGGGCCGTAGCTTACACAGTCGCGACTGGGGCTTTGCCCCAGATGTGACACCACCGCGACTCCTCGCAACGCTCGTCGCGATCCTCACGTGATCGCGTCACGACGACCATGAACCGACGATCAGAGTGACGCTGCAAATTGATCTGTTCGCGCGGCGACGGCCGGAACGAGGACGTGACCGAGAAACCAAGCAAGCTAGATGCCGAGATGCAAGCACGACACGAGCTAGCGAGCTATAGACACAAGACATAAGGCCCGGTCCAGGCCGGCCGGTGCGCGCGGCGGCGCAGCGCATAGGTGAAAGAACTCTAACACTAACTAACTTTAAACAATATAATTAGCAATAATTAAAAATTGTTACAATGTATTAATTACAAAAATAAATTACAGCTTTTAACTCTAGACCTCAAAAAAGAATTGTAACTAATTATTACAACCCTTTTAAATTACAAGGAATGTGCATGCATGAAAAACTAATTTCTAATTACAATTGCAGCAAACTAAAGACTAAATTAATTATTGAATTGAATTTCCTTGCCCTGTCTCCGTGTATTGCCAACGTTAGCCTCCCAAGCCTGCCACCCCTCCTTTTCTTTTGTAGTCAAAGAGCAAATTAGGTGACAATCCAATGGAGAATAAAAAGATAAAAGGGAAAAAACTGCCGTCAATATCCTTGGGCTCTCAGAGCCAAATAGAGTGGTATTCATTTAGGTTATTCATTGAGGTTCTCATACCGTTCTAGGCCGATCAGCACCTCTCGCCATAAGTGGACATCATCTTTCAGCATTTTAAAAGCCAAAGTCCATATTTTTTTCAACTTATCTCAACCTTAGATAATCTCAAAATAGTGAAACAACCCACACTTAGTACCTTCGGTCCTCCAAAGCCACATAAATGCAAGACTCAAGAGAGGATAAGAGCGGGGCATTCCTAGCTGTGCACAACTAAAACTAAGACCGAGACCAAGGAAGGGAGGTTGAAACCTCCCGTATATAAGCCCACATTTCCAACCATCGCCCACATTGCCCATCGTATTGCCAAACTAGCCGACAGCATCTGAAGCCAACCGAGGATAGCAGAACCCTTCACACCAGCCAAGAATAACTAAGAACACTAAGCCAAGCAAGGCCCAAAAATCAACCACAAAAATACTCCCAAGAACTGCCCCAAAGCATCGTCACCACATCCCAAATCCCTGCCTCCACTCCTCTCCACATTACTGTCAACCAACTGAAAGCCACAAGCCCACCGAGAGAGAGGAAGAGGGTCTATAGAGACAGAGGCGGGAGTGAGGAACATTGAGGAAGCCATCAAGGGAGTGTGGATCACCTGAGGCCGACAAATCGACCAAGGAGGGACCACGGGGGACATCTTCGGTAGGACCAAGAAGAAGGCGTCAATACAAGCAATATCACGTGAGGACTCCGCTGTAACCAACTGACATTCCTTAGCCATTCCAAGCCCGACACAGTAAGGCCCACATCCCCTCTCACTTTCTGTTTTCATATTCTTCATCTTGGCCCCCTCAGTAACGCCTCTCACCTCAGCACGCCCGGCCCAACAAGGCGGCCAAGAGGGGGGACGACCACCTCGCTAGGCCGATGGCTACCACAGCAACTGGTGCCGAACATGGCTGCTAGGAGCGCCTCAAGCACGGGGATCTTGCTCTCGGGCGCAAGAACCACCTCACCTAAGTTCCGTCTCGTAGCCATCATAGAACTCCAAAAACCAGGTGTGGTAAAAGTATGAGCATCATAGCAAAAGATAGGAGTAACAAAAAGTAAGAGTGCCTAAACGCAAGTTTAACAAGTGCTTAAGCAAAAGGGAAGGGTAGAGAAAGGGAACTGTTAGGGGCGGGGGGAGAAGCCGAGAGAGAGAGAGGGCCGTAGAACCCCATTAGCGACTACCGAGGAGCCACGAAACACCAAGAAGCTAAGGTAGCTGGTGAGCTGTGGGGGACTGGCGGCGAGCCCACAAGGCTAGGAACCCGTAGATCTAGCCAAGCACCCATAGATCCGGCCAAGAATCCATGGATCCAACCGATAGACCGTAGATCTTAGCCATTTCCTCTCCACCCTACCCTAAAACCGCAGATCCGTCGGAGTAAAGGAAGAAGGCAGCAACGGTAGCCAAGTAGGAGAGGCAGAGTAGAGGGAGTAGGCAGCAACGATAGCAGTGAGAGAGAGGGAAGGGGAATGAGAACCGTGAAAGAGGAGAAAGCATCGGCAAGCAGCCGAGAAAGCGAGGCACTAAAGGCGCGCAACCGAGGGTAGTGGAAGGCGTCGACAGGCATCCGAGGAGGCGAGTCATTAAGGCCAGTCGGCCGGGAGGAGCAAGGCCAAAACCGAGTAAGCCGAATGGGCTGGTGCCGGGTAAGGACAGGCCGACGGGCCAACCAAGCCAAAGGCCCATAGAGACATAAACCCGATCTCGCTTCCGTATCAGTGAAACAAAGGAAAACTAGGAGGGAGCTGGAACAGGATTAAGCTTTATCCGATAACCATCGCAATCTGTAACAGGGCTAAAATCTCTCTTTGCTCAAATAAAAGATTGATCCTGGTAAAAGACGCGACAGGAACTTGAGCAGTTGAGCCTACTTGGTACAATACATCACATTGACTAGTAGCTCTGTCCGATATCCATCGCTCCTGGCCTAAGATACGACGGGAGCTTGAGCAGTTGAGCCCACGTGGTACAGTACATTACATTGATTAGTAGCTTTATCCGTTGATACCGAACGATTGATCAACAAAAGCGATGGATTGCAGAAAACACAAGAGCATAGCAGCATCATGGAAGCTGTACACAGTACACCAATGATAATGGCCGCTATTCCATGATTTCTGGTCAATCACCAACAAGTGTCCTCTCCGCGGCCCAAGAGTGGATCAAATGGAGCCCCGCGTCCGGCCCAACACTATTATCTCGGGCCAGCCTACCTTATCTGGCCCAATAATCGGCCCATATAAATCCGGTCTGGACTGGGCCCCAGTGTCTCACCGTCGCGAGTCCCAACGCTGGTAGCGATCCTTATCCACGTTTCAAAACCGCATCCCATCATCGCTGGTCGCGTCATCAACGCCGGGATCGCACCGCGCAAATCGCAACCGCTGCGCGAACCAGACCACCACCACCCCACCGAGGCGGCCGCACGTCCGGAATCCTCCAGCCCCTGACTCTACAAATAAGCCTCCTTGCCGGGCGGAGCGGCCATTGAAGCCGCCATTTCCTGCGTCGCGCGACCAGATCCGAGGCCTTGGTGAGCCGGAGGAGGAGGGGAGGATGACGGGAGCGGGAGGGGCCGCGTCGCAGGCGTACGGGGAGGCGTGGTACTGGAACGAGCGCTACCGCAAGGAGGCCGGGCCCTTCGACTGGTACCAGAAATACCCCGCCCTCGCGCCGCTGCTCCGGCTCTACGTGCGCCCGCAGCAACGCCTCCTCCTCGTCGGCTGCGGCAACTCCGGTGAGTACCCCATTCCTGTAGGGGAGGGTGCTCTTGGCTCCTTGGCTGGTGGGTGGTGGTGAGCGTTCTGGTTCTTCTCGCGCTTCTTCGCTGTAGTAGTGTCTAGCGCACCGTTGATAGAATTGGGCGTCGGCTCATGTGATTTCGAGATGGTTTGGGATTCCTGGGAGACTATTGAGTGGATAAACGTGGAGTGCAATGTAACCGTCCGTGCTCTATAGATTCTCGAATATCTGCAGAATGAATGAAATCGAATGCTACTATACACAAAGGCTTTGATTACACGGCGTTTGTTCCATGGTATGCCATATGCGTGAATAAATGCAGTAGCATAATCAAAGCAATTAACATTTCGGTACATCATGAGAAAGGCTTCACAGGCCTACATATTATGCCGCATCGATCTTCATTGCCTGAAACAATCACAGTGTCTGGCTAGAAGCACATGCAAAATGTGGTGCATAATGGGCTCCTGTCCCTTGTCACTATCGAAGTGTCTGGCTAAAAAAGCATGTACAGAAATGACATGCGTAACTGTGTGTGGGTTCCGGTTGCTTGTCACTTGTCAATGTTACAGCATATGGCAGCAAAAGAGGAACCGTGCCAAAATGTTACTGTAGCATTTTTTTCTTCAAATTTGACTACGTCCGTTTTTGCAAATTTAGCCCTCTCCGTAGACCTACCCGAGCTCAGCAAGTCGCCTGCCGAGCCACCCCTATGCAGTATGTGCCTTAATTAGCAATGCGATTAGCGCTTTAATTAACAATCACTAATTAAGCTGCACAGCAGCCTGCCACACATGGGGGGCTCGACAGAATGCCTGCTAGGCTCCCCTAGCTCGGTAGGTACCTGCCAAGTTAGATAGGTCCACAGAGGGGCTAGATTTGCAAAAACGGGCATTCGGGGTCAAATTTGGGGAAAAGAAAGTTACTACAGTGCCATTTGTGTGAACAGTTCGCAAAAGAGCGCATCTTTTGGAATGCAGTTGTGTGACGATAGGTGCTGGTGCACCTTGTACTCAATGGAAGATAGTTATCACTTGATTCAACGAGCTTCAGATTAATTACTGTCGATATGGAAATTTATGTGCCAGTTTCCTCTAAACAAACTGTAATAATATTTTGATCATAACATTAAACTTCTAATGCATAAAAGACACTTGATTTATTTTAGCCTTTTATTTGACTCAAAAGGCATGGAAAGGGTTGAGTTGCGCAATGTTTTCAAGCTCGTTTTTTTTTGCTGAGTACTTATTGTGTTGATAGTAGGGCGTAGGCTAATCAAAGTAAAAAAAATTATCCTTAGCCCTTTTGAAGTTGCAATGCATAGCTATCTGTGCATCTATTTTTGCCATGCTTGCTGATTGTATTGTTGATAGTTGGGAGCTGAGATGTTTTCAACCATTAATTTTCAATCAAGAATTCTATACAAAGTTTCATACCACAGCATTAAGCACTTTCTGACTTAGATGCAATTGCTACATTGTTGTCAGTGTGTTCATTCTAGGTTTAGTTGACATTACTTATGTTTTCAATCTACCTTTGGGTGTTGCACAGTTTTTGGTGAAGACATGGTTAACGATGGTTATCAGGACATTGTCAACATCGATATATCATCGGTGGTGATCGAACAAATGAAGGAGAAATACCACGATAAGCCTCAGCTGAAATGTATACTCGTTGTTTCCAACCTTCTATTACTGAATCCCTTTGGAGTATATACCTACTGATGTGATATTATTTTCCTACAATTTCCACAGATATGAAGATGGATGTAAGGAACATGTCAGATTTTGAGTCTGGTTCATTTGATGCTGTTATTGACAAAGGTACCATTACCAATGTAATACGTGCCACCATTACCAATTGCTGACATCTCTACACACATATGCATCATGGCATTGGGTTCTAACCCATTTTGTTGTTTGCAGGAACACTAGATTCTATTATGGTGAGTCAATTTTTGCCAGGATACTATGATATTCTTCCTGCATGATACTCAGAATCGTGTTTCATTGCAGTGTGGCCAAAATTCACAAGAGAATGTAACTAAGATGCTAGAAGAGGTGAACAGGTAAAGAGACACTGATATTTGTTTGTGATATCTCTGTTTATTTTACTATAGCTTCTATTTCTTTCTTCTATCTGCAGAATTCTCAAGGATAAGGGGGTCTACATTTTGGTAAATGATCTAGTATTTTATTTACTCATGGTAACCATGTGAATTTCTTCTAGTGTCTATAACATTTTTTGGGTCCCACAATGCTACAGATCACTTATGGGGATCCAAGTTATCGATTGCGTCTCCTGAAGGACCTGCAGCTTTGGGCAATAAAGCTTCATGTCATAGGTTAGTGAGTTTTACTTCTGGTTCGACTTAACCATGTCTCCCATTCATGTACGCTTGACCTTTTTGATCTATTCTTTAATTTTGCCAAGCTATAAATAAAAGTTGTCATTAGTGACTACTATAAACATTTTACCTATTATCCATTCTCGTTGTGTTAAAACTCATTTGTTTACGAATTTTGAGTCTACACTGGGACTATTGCAGATAGATGGGAGAGAAGTTCCAATCAGACATGGGAACTGACGAAGCCATTGCCTTTAGATGATGATAGCACATCAGTTGTTGGACTTCTTGGCCCAAAACCTGATGTTCACTATATTTATGTCTGTATAAAGGTTTGACGTCAGCAATCTTGCCACAATCATACAAACTTGTTCGTGAACTCTTATTATTACCAGTTACTCGTGTCCTTAGTCTGTTAATGGATGAATAATTGCAGGGTAACGATGGTGCAAGGGCGGACTCGAAGGCCGAAGTCAATGAAGAAGCCAACTGATGTCACCTTATAACCTTTTTGAATCATCGTGTATAAGCAGTGTAGCGAATAATGTAGGGCAAACATTGTAACTCTAATTGTCGTTGCTTGATGATTCACTGGACGTTATTGGTAGTAGTTTAGTAAAATTATAACTGTTCTTGCCTCTCATTGCGACCAGAAATGGTGACTGGTAATCTGGTGACCACCCATCAATTTTGGACTTGAAACAGAAGTGACAATTTCCTGTGTACCAATTTGGCTCAAATCTTGTCTCCAATGTTCCAAAAACCTAGGCTCCGTTTTTTAACATAGGCCCCGTTTGGGAAACGGGAATCTTGGAGAAAATGAAATATCTACCAGTAAATATAGGGTTTCTATGGAATTTAGACGAGAATCCTGTGAGCCAAGCTTGTTCAGTATTTTGGTCCCTGCGGTCCAGCCTCAGTAATTTTCTCAAAAAAAAGGAAGGAAAGAGGGCATTTGGATGACCATGTTTTCACCATGAAAGGAAGGAAATAATTCAGCCCCAGGAAAAGGAGGGTGAAAGAATCCCTTGATGGAACAGATCCCCGTCCAATTCCAATCCAACGCCTCCAGATTCGACACGTCTCCCCCTTTTCGCTCCAACCTCCCCTCTAAAATCCCAAAACCAAACCCAGTTTTTCTCCTCCCCGCTTTCCTCCGTAGCCGCCTTCCTCCGCCGCCCCCCGCAGACCTCCTCTCTCTCCGTCGCTCGACGCCTTTCCGCTCCCCTCTCTCTCTCTCTCCTCCCATCCGATGGAGGCTGTCGCGGGCACCACTTCCTCCTCCCTCCTCCCGACCTTTCCCGCCCACCACCACCAGCCGCCGTCACGCCTAGCTCTCCGCGCCCGCCCGTGCGGGCCCCTCCGCGCGGCCGCCGCGCCCGGCGGCGGCAAGGACGACGCCCAGGCCGGCGCCACACCGAACGGATCTCCCGTCATCAAGGTAACAAAGCTTCTACGCTTAGTCGCTTACGGGAGGCAGGACGAAGAGATGGAGGTTTTGTTTGGGTATTGGTTGCTGTGAGACTGCGAGTAGATGGGTGTGGCAGCCTGGAATTTTGGATGAATCCGGAAGAGGTTGGTTTTCTTGTGTTCGGGGAGTTTTGTTAGATGCTGGATTGGATGCGAGGCATGGGTAGTGAAGAATCAATCATATCTCCGGATTTAGGTTCGCAAATATAATTATTCATATCCTTGTTGCTAAGAAAATAATAAAAAAGATGAAGTAGTTCAATTTAATTTCATCTAGGTCATACATGTTCGATTCGTTCTAACCTCTATGTAACAGCCGAAGAGTGATTCAAGTCAAAATGGAGTTATCGTGCCGATCGCAACTGACAAGTCGCGCACGCCCTTATCAACACATACCACTCCTGACTCAAGTGGATCCAGAGCTGGCCTGTTTAGAACACCTATATCTGGTGGTGTGCAGAGCGCAACTTTTGCCCATGGTTTACCTCCACCGGCTTTGGCTGTTCGCAATTTGATGGAACAGGTACCTTCTGTTAGCTAGCCCCTTCAGGTTTTTTTGGGTCTGCTGGATGAAGTGTCATATTCCTGTCTGGTATATATGACTGCTTACCAGGCGCGGTTTGCTCATCTGTGCACTGTCATGTCTGGCATGCATCATCGGCGTACTGGATATCCGTTTGGTTCACTTGTCGACTTTGCTAATGATTCAATGGGCCGTAAGTTAGCTACTTGGTTACATTTTGGATGAAAATTACGCTGTTAGATCCCTATAGTTGATTGTTCGGTTTTGATGTGTTGTGCAGACCCAATATTTTCGCTGTCACCCTTAGCAATCCACACTAGAAACTTGCTCTCTGACCCAAGATGCACACTTGTTGTCCAGGTATGTAAGTTCCTCAACATGCTTAATATGTTTTACTGGAGCATAAAGGTTCCTTATTAACAATATCATGAGCTCCTTCAAGGTACCTGGATGGAGTGGCTTGTCGAATGCGCGTGTTACAATATTTGGTGACGTATACCCTTTGCCAGCTGAACAACAGGTTCATATTTAGCTGCCTTTGTTGTTTTATATTGCAATCAGCACGGTAAATACTTTTCTGTTGAGAAGTGGCATCTTAATCATTGCAAATTAGGCTCTTAAGTCCTATTGTGAAGCTACTATAGTGTAAAAGCCGTATGTGGACTGAGATTTCACAACAATGAATTCTCCAAGTTAGTAATTTTTTGTTGAAGTTAGTTTTTGGTCTTCCTTATTTTTTGGCTGCACTTTTCTCATGGCATGGGCTTAAAGAGAATAGTTGCTTTCTAATGGCTGTTGCAGAACACACGATTGGATTGTATGATATGTCTTTAAGAGTGATTGCAGTTTTATTCGTCCATTTGTGGTTCAATGATTTCATGAACTAAGGGTGATTACATGCATCCATCAGGAATGGGCTCATAAGCAATACGTCGCAAAACATCAACAGTGGGCATCTCAACAGTGGGGAAATTTTTACTACTACAGGATGCAGAACATAAGGTCTGTGACTTCACGGGTTATGCTCTTCGATCATCTCATGTTGGTCGATCCATCATTTACACATGCACAACTGAAAATATTTTTCTTCCCCTTTTCATTACAAAACAATATTTGCTTGACATAGATGCTTGTGTAAGTTAGGATTTGTGACAAACTACTTTCAATAATTACAGTGACATATACTTTATTGGAGGCTTTGGCACTGTTGCATGGGTTGATGTGAAGGAGTATGAAGCTATTCAACCTGACAAGATAGCAGTTGATGGTGGCGAACAAAGCTTAAAGGTCACAAACTAACCATACCAAATCACCAGTACCTTGTTTATGGTATAACATTATCAGCAGATTATAGCTGGGTCAAAATGCTAGCTATGTGCCAGTACTTCTAATGCGTGAGAACAGTAAAACCTCAACTGCTTCTGAAGCATGCTCTGCATGTAGGAGTTGAATGCGATTTTCTCTAAACCACTTAGAGAGTTCTTGTCATCCGAAGGGGAGGTTGATGATGCTGCTCTTATATCAGTAGACAGCAAAGGGATAGATATACGGGTTCGCCAGGGTGCACAGGTAAAATATATGAAGAATTGCCTACCATCACCATCAATGCTAATTTCTCTTGAGAAGAAAATTTATTTTCCCCACAGTCCACATCCTTCAGTTTGTAAATTCTTATGTGCAGTTCAACATTCAGAGGCTTGCATTTGATGTGCCTCATAAGGTGGAGACTCTAGAGGAAGCCAAGAGAGCACTCCATAAGATAATCAAGACAAGCAGCAAGTAAAGTGAAGATTGCGCAAGCTGGCGTTTTTACTCAGTTTCTCTGCACTATAAGCCTGTGTTGCAATCCGACAGAGAGAATAAAGGATCATGTATTGTAGCATGCATAAGTGCGATGGCTATCTTTTAAATAATGAGAATCTCTCTCTCCCCCCTGTGGCCAAGAGTGTGTATATATGCTCGTATTGCTATAACAGTAAGGGGAAAAGTTCAATCCGTCTAATTTCCGTCCTCTATTTACAAAATCGAGTATACCTCGTCCTCCAACCTGTAAAACTAGAGCACTTAAGTCTCTGCGGCTGGAAAGCGGCGGTTTTGACTAACTTTGACTTATATGGCTTGCCACGTGTGAGCCACATAGCATCCACATCATCAACCTCATGCAAGCAGCAAGTCGCTGCCTCCTCAGCTTGATCCAGTCGGATCCAGTGGGAGCCATCCCCATTCTCACTGACACGCTGGAGCTCGGCTCCTTCGTCATTGGCTTCACTCATCGCCAGATCTGGTCTCACTCGAGCTCGCCATCGTCGGTTCCCTCATTGTCGAGCTTAGATCCATCATTCCTAGTCGTCTCTGACCTCGGATCCAGGGAGAATCCATCATCTCCATCATTGCAGCGCTTGATCCTAATCGCTGTGGCTTCTTTGTCACCAGATCCATCGTTGCTGGCGCCTTTTTCACCATCTTTAGCTTGATCCATCCATCGTGCGGAGCGGTGGGTGACGGAATCTAGCGGATCAAGCTTGTATCCATTGTCTTCGGCAACGACGACGTCCTCCTCATACTACCATCTTGTTCATCACCTGATTCGGCTACCACCCAACACCGTCGTTGTTAGGTCCCTCCACCGGATGTTGCTGCTCTACTCCAACTAGTCTTCTTGAGCTCGTGCTTCATCATTGTCGCTGCCCATCATCGACCTCTATTTATCTCAGTGGCGATGGGGAGCAGAGAAGAAAGCAGGCAGGCCCGAACTTCGTCTTCTTCACCCCCCGTTGATGAATCCATCCTCATGTACCTTCTCGCCCCTACCGCTAGCATCTCGGCGATGGCCATGGCACCAAAGCCAGAGTCAAGGTGAATAAGATGAATAGGAGAAATAGCTTTCAGTCACTAACATATGAGGGTGTTGCTTAGGGGACAAATATAACGGCGAGGATCTCGATTGGCGCTAAGTCACCCAAAAACATCTTAGGATACGATTTATGCTGATTTATGCTCAGGGCATCTCCAATGGTCCTAGCTAGTAACTAACTAGGAAACTTCCACATCATCAACTAAATAGCTAGCATACAAAGGACTGTCTATAAGGATAGCTATTTGATACTTACATGCACACACAGTCATTTATAGAGACTGTCTCGTTTTCTGTTATAGCCTAGTGCTTAAGGAAGAGCCGACTCGATTTTTTTTGCATACTCTCTTTCCTCCACATAGGATTTATGCTGATGTGTACATGCAAATAGCCAGCTAACTCAGACCATTGGAGATGCCCTCATATACATGATTCATGAAACATGATCATCAATTAATACATATGCTAATCTATAAATCATAATTGTCCCATACAATGATATAAGGGATAATTTAGAATAACATCAAAATATAGATAAAAAGTTTCACGAATAAGTCACGTATTTATTGATCGATACGAAATATATTTATTTAAGTGATAAAATAATATATTATTTAAAAGATGATAAAAATAAAAAGTGATATAATTATCTATATGAACATATTAGGACATATCGCTAGCGGCCGCTGGCTCACTGCGGCCGCGGAGGAGGAGCTTGCTTCGGCGCGTGAGCCCGTGCCGGCAGTACGTGATGGCGAGCTGAGCCCGCGTCCTGGCCAGCTCGCACTGCTCGGCGCGTGTCTCCTCCTGCAGCCGGTTGATGATCCCGGTGCAGCCGTACACCGGGTCCTGCACCCGCCACTGCGCCTCCATCGCCGTCGTGTCCGCCGCCGCCTGGCCTCTCGCTCCTGCACCGGCAGGTTCTGCCACGTACACAACGATCAAATGGCACGCACATTTCAATTAATCACTGTAATTTTTTCAACCGAGTACATATGGTTTAGCTAGCTAAGAATTGATCAGTGGTGATTACCTGAAGCAACCTGGCTACGTTGCTTGCCCCGAAGACCCTGTGCACGCAGGCGTACCCGTGGGGGTGCGACGCGGGGAAGTAGGGAGCGAGTATGCGGTCGTGGGCGCATCTCCGCCGTAGGTACATGCATGCCTTGCACCTTCTTGGATTGGCAGCGGCTTCCTGTGCTATGCTCCAAATTAATCGCGTCAAATTAGTAACGTGCGTGCCATGGTCAGAACCAAAAATGTGCCTGCGTGCGAGCATGATGCAGCAGAGAACGAACGAACTCCGCGCGACCGGCCGCGCGCGCGAGATTTTTGTGGCGTTCCTTTCCTCCGTCAGTTTGGGCCTTGGACACGCGCGGTTGGGTCCGCTTTGTACAGACGAACACTGGTACGTACTTGTGAATCTTGTGGCCCATACATACTTGTCTCCGGCAAGACGAGCGTCTTTTCCTAGTATTATTCACCGACTTTAGCTATTAGTACGATCCAACAGTGAACTACCCTAAAATGTCAGGTGCAAATGTACAGCATCTAATGAGAGTGAGGCGCACGGTTTAGAGTGAGGCGCACGGTTTTTAGAAAACACTTGTAGCCTAATATGTCCCAGTGTTGACCATACTTCTTTGAGCTGTAAGCTCTATTTGAAATTAGTGAGCGTTCAGAATAACATTGGTTTATAGTTTCTTTACTGTAGTTAGTTTACTTTTTTACTATAGTTAAGTTAATTTATTTAGTATAATTAAATTTAAAAAAATTAAAAATAGAAAAACACATGTTAGCCCATCACGAACAATGCAAAAGGATACGAGAAAAAAGAAATTACAAAAAAGCTTAAAAATTCTAAAAAAACTAAAAAAAGATAAAATTATTGAATAGTAAAAAAAATCAGAAGCACAAACATATTTTAAACTGAAAGCGGTGCTACAAAATGATCATGTGAACCTCTACAAAATGATCTCTACTGTATTCTCTACAGAATACACGTTATTCTTCCATCATTATTTTCAAAAGTTATTCTCCCATCTTCCATCCGCATCAATAATCATCCAAACCTAGCTGCGATCATGCCCTATCCAATCCATAAAAAAATGCTCCAAGTTACAAAATTAAAGAAAAATCTCCTTATTCCAAGCTTAGCCGGGGGCCAAGCCAACCAACCTTCCGGCTGGAAAGACAGGCAGGTGGGGTCTCCCGGCCATTAAAATACGAGGCAGAGAAGCTCGGCCGCGGAATATTTTACGTGTCCCTTGCGAAACAGGATAAGATTAGGCTAGCACACACCTTCCCGTCCCGTCCTTTCCTCTCTCCACTCATACAACACAACCCGCACAGGGCCAGACGCGCGCAACGTGCAGCGTCCGGTCCCTTTCCTCTTGACTTTCAAGACCAGATCGACCCTCGCCTTCGTCACCCCCCGCCCCCTCTGAATAAAGGTCTGTTCTTTACAGCTTCTAAAAACTGTTTTTTATTTTTTGCTATAGTAATTAACTTTTAAATAAAGTATTTTTTAAAGATGGGATCTACAAGTTAATTGTAATACACGTTAAAAACTAATATTTGTACCATCAAAAATCGCAAGCGAGTATCTCTCTTTCCGCAATCTCTGTCGCAAACAGCCAAAAAACCATCAACCGCAGCCAAAAACCATCAGCCGCAGCCAAAAAGAACAGACCCAATCTACTTTAGCACTGCTAGAGTTGAAACCCTCATCTAATCACACCTGCCCATGGGATACGACTCACCAGATTAGCAAATAAATTGGGCGTAGGATATTTCGGCCTGCTTTTTTAGTAGTACCAGATGGCTTTTATATGTGATTAATAGTTTTATCTTTATTTTTAAAAAATTGTGACAGACAGCAAAAACATCGGTATAGATAGTACATATAGTTTTAAGCTCAAAAGACCATTTAAAAAAACAGTTCCTTAAAGTTACTTGAAAAAACCGTCTTATTGGTTCAACTTCCGAACAAACCAAAACCACAAGCCATAAAAGAACTAAAAAAGTCCTTGGTCACGTTCACACATCCTTTGTCCTCCATCCTCTCCCAAGTTTGATTGCACCTTGGAAACCTTAAAAGAACTTTTTCATAAAACAAAAATGAAACATTAAAGAACACCAGCAAAATTAGATACTCCGTTTTTAATACATGTTATTCTAGCTTTCCAATTCTATTTTTAAATACATGTTATTTTACAATTTAGAGGTAACTTTATACTATTTTTTGTATACCCTTCTCATTTAATATTCTTAAGATCTTTTACTACTATAGGCTAAAGTAACACACATCATCTAAGAACAATAAGTGAGCTACTAAAAAGAGTAATAGTATTTTGGATATATGTCTTGATTATAAAGCAAAAATCATGGAATGACATCTAGTAATAAATATATGGAGTAATTGGCCATATTCTTTTAGGCTACAACTGATAGTTTTTGTCTATATTTTTTGAGACAATGAAGCTGTTGACGTGAACGGCACATACAATTTTAGGTTTGGGAATCCGTTTGGAGAAGTGGATTCGAGAAGCTGCTTGGAAAAGATGTTCCATTTGTTTTAACTTTTGAAAAAGCCAAAGCTAAAAGCCATTGTTGTGGGGTAAACCCTCATCTACATCCATTCGACCTACTAGCCCAAGAGGTCTAATAAGATATGTATACCCTAAGAGTAGTACCCACAGTTAGAGTCTTAGAGATAACATTGTAAAGGGGGTTATTTAGATATATACCATTGCAAAGTTCTCAATTTTGAAATATGCCACTAAAAAGTAACGGCCTGGAAATATGCCACTCTAGAGTCACCGTATTCAGAGAAATGCCACTCCCATATGTATTTCACATGTATTGGAGTAAAATGCCCTTGTCTTGTGCCTTCCCACCTCTATCTTTCAGCTTGGCTGCTCCCATGGCTATGTTCTTCCAAGCTCTTCTCACAGTCATGCCCATGCTCTTCCAAACTCTTCCCATCCCATACATTACTTCTCCAATCGCAACAGACCAAATCAAGGCAATCCCCATGAGTTCACTAGAATTCCCCAAATCTATATCAAGTCTTTCACAGATCTTCATTGGAATCAATGGAGTATGATGGAGAGGAGCTGGTTCCTTTGTGTTCTTGCTCTCCGTGCTCTTCTTCGCCCGCATCGCCATATCCCACACCTTCTCCTACATCTGCTCCGGCGACTCCACCCTGGACACCACTGCCTCAGGCACCACCTCCCACCGCTGTCATCTCCCACATCTACAGACTCTACATGGAGGTTGTGGGCAACGAGATCTGCCAAGCAGGCACGGGATAAATCCCCACAATGGAGGCACTTGGCCAACACTTTGTGTTCATGCACGCAGCACCACGAGCGTTGGGAGGGCAGTGAAGGACCTCATGGCCACTGTTGCGCACCTGTTCCGGTGCTGCCTCGACTCGCTACTGGTGATAGTGAAGCCGAAGACCTTGTAGACATAATTGAGGAGGTCGAGGTGCTCGTTGCTGGTGCTGATCTCTTGGAGGCAGTGGGGTAGAAGTGGGAGGTCATCGGTGGTGATTGGGTTGATAGGAGGAGGGAGGAGGAACAAGGTGGGCACTGGGCAACATGAGAAGGATGAGGCGGTGGCGACCATGGGAGTAGGTGGAGAAAGAAGATAGAAAGGAAGTACACAGGGGCAATTTGGTCCAGTTTGGCTCATAATGGTATATATCAAATGTATGTAACTCTAGAGTAGCATATATCTAAGGATGAACTTTATAGTGGCAGATTTCAAGACTTGCAACTCTAGAGTGGCATGTATCTAAATAACCCTTGTAAAGAAGGCCTTATGGCCATGTATATATGTATCCTCGAGATAAACAAGGGGGTAAGGATTTGTCCATTCCACACATAGCATACTAATCCCCTCAAGAAATACCTCGCCGAGCTCCCAACCTTGGTCTCCCCGCCAGTAGAGGCTTCGTTCCTGCTATATGTGGCGACAACCCTGGTAGCAGTCAGCGCAGTCCTTGTCTTAGAGGAAGGGGCCATTCAACGCCCAGTATAGTTTGTATCAAAAGCCCTCCAAGAATCCAAGACGTGATACACCGAGTTGAAAAAACTAGCTTACACACTCCTCATGGCTTTGCGTAAGCTGCGATACTACTTCCGAACGTATCCCATCACGGTGCCCTCCTCATTCTCCGTAGCGGAGATGCTATAAAACAAGTAGGCTACGAGTCGTCTCAGCAAGTGGGCGTCCCAGCTGGCGTCCTTGTCCCTAACCTACACCTCCTGCACGACGATCATGTCGCAAATCCTCGCAGACTTTGTCATGGAGTGGACACCACCAACCCACCACAGCCTTTGCAACCCACAAAGCCAGTTTGGACTCTCCACACTGACGGAGCCTACAGTGCTTTAGTGGCAGGCGTCGGCACAGTCGTCACTACACCCGAGGGCCGCCGCCTCCTCTATTCCGCATGGCTAGAATTCTCCACGATGAACAATGTTGCTGAATACGAAGCCCTCTTAATCGGAAAACTCAAAGCTCTTGGGGCCCGAAGGGTCCTCGCACACACCGACTAACGGCTGCTCGTAGGACACATCGCCAAGTCCTACCAAGCCAAAGACACAGACCTCACTCAGTATCTAGCTATTGTTCGCGTGCGCAAGCACCACTTTTTGGGCTTCATGGTCAGGGTTGTCCCGAGGGCGGACAACAAGGAGTCGACACCCTCGCCAAGGCAGCGAGCCTGCAACATCAGCTGTCGGTGGGGGCATTCTCTGAGACCCCATCAGCTGTCGGTATAAAAAAAAAGACAAGTTGAGCAGGGTCGATCAGCCACCATTTCTTTTGGTTAAAGAAACCAAAAGAAAGGAGTCTGAAAAACAAAGAAACCGAAAAAATGGTCACTAACAACTGGATGCTTATCAGATTGGGCATAGGACTCATCACCCACAGTTTTTTGTCTGCTGCCACCAGCCACACCAACACAGGATCACCAAAACCACTCATCACCATAATGACCTAAACAAAGCTCAACAAGATTAGCCCTAATGAGAAGGAAGAAATCAGAAATGTCACATATACACACACTGTCATGATCTGCCAGTTTGCTCATAGCAGATATATCACATATATACACTGTCATAACCTGTCAGTTTGTTCATAAAAATGTTCACTTCATGCCACCAAGATTCAAGAGGAGAGACCAGCTAGCCAGAGGCAGACAAACTGACAAACAAACACAACAAATGAAGGTTCTTATATATATCTTGATTATATAGTAGGCAGTAGTAACAGCATCTCACACCAAAATTAAGATAAGAGAAGCAGTCCAATTTTAGCTAGTTATAGCTTGCATTTTGGAGATCAGACAGGGAAAACGACCTAGGAGATCTAAAGGAGGTTGCATTCGGACGACTCATCATGGCGCTCTTCTGGGTGTGCAGGCTGAGCCTCGGTGGAGGGAATGTGGGCACCTTCTTCTCCCTCCTGCTCTTGCCGCCATTGCTGTTGCATTCGTGTTCTTGGTCCTCCTCGTTGTCCGAGCACTCTTCCTCGTCGTCCTCCTCCAGCACGGCGTGGTCGGGGGCGAGGAGAGGGGGCAGGTAGGTGGTGAACAGAGAGCTGCAGGACGCTCTTCGCCGTGACCACGCGGCGAGGACGCGGCGGCGCTTGTTGAAGGGGTTCTCCGGCTTGGCGATCTCCTTGGCAGCCGCCGCTTCGGCGAGGCTCGTGAAGGACTTGGACTTGCCGGCGTAGAAATTGGAGAGGCCTCTCCTGTGTTTATTTCATCAGAGAAGAATGAATCATTCAGTTTTTGTTCAGAATAGATTCCATGGGGATTAAGGGACATTTATACACAATATTTGATCTGTTCTTGATGTACTGCTAATATGCAAAGTTGGATTTTTAGCTCATCACTTGCTTGGATTTTTAGCAGATTACACGCACCAAAATCCTTGAACTTTATCAGTATGACCAGCAGCAAGATGCCAACTTTCTGTACACTTCGTTTTAAAATTTTGGCTGCAGAAAAAACGCAACCTTTTTTTCCTAGCTCCACTACTGTGATCTAAAGCTTAATAATTTCACCAGAGGAACATTGACCACTCAAAACTGTTTTTTTAAGACAAAAATTCATTTCTTTTCTAAAGACAGATGCAGCAGCAGCATTGCTAGCCATTTTGACCACGATTGACCAAGAACAGAGAACATCTTCAAGAAGCTTACTTGATGGGCAGGGCATCCTCTAAGGACTCGAGCGCCCCCAACCCCTCCTCCATTCCTTTCACCTTGCTCTCCACATCCTCCCCCTCCTCCTCCGCCGCCGCCGCGCCGCCCTTCTCCGACGACGAGTTCTCCCCGATTGACGAGCTGTCCGACGACGCCGCCCCGATCGACGAGCTCTCCGACAGCGCCTCCCTCGCCTCCTCCTCCTCCTCTATAAAGAACCCATTGGTGTTCCTCTCCGCCTTCCCATTCTCGGACCCCTGGAAGCCGTGCGCCGGCGGCATCCCGGGCGCCACAGCCGTGGACATGCGTACAGCCCGCAGCAAGATCCGACCAGATCTCGGACGACGTATGGATGGATGGATCGGCGGGCGGGTCGGTGCGTCCGCCAAGAACCAGACCACAGCAAGGCACGCAGGCGAGCCTGCGAGGACAAGAAATCTTGGAGAGAGAGAGAAGGGGTGGGGGTGTAAGAGGAGAGAGAAGGGGAAGGATAGGATAAGAGGCTAGACCAGACTAGGCAAGCCTAATTCTATAGTGGGGGATAGCTAGTACTACAGGACGGCGAAACGCTAGGCGCGGCGCATGCGCCTGGTCCACGCGCCCGAGGCTGGCGCGCGTGGTGCAGGAGGTGGCCGGTCTCTGTCCGCCCTGACGCGTGGGGCCATGGTGGCGGTGAGACGGCCTTGGCACGGCCCCGCCCGCCCGATGGGCTCGGTCCACGGAAAACGCGATGGACGCGGTTGAGCTGTATACAAATACAAGTATACTATTACTATACGTAGTAGTTGTACGTAGTATAATAATTATTATAACATACTGTACGGCTTACGTGGCGTGGTCTATTGGTTCATTTGTGGCTGTGGTGCTGTTTGCAGACGCGTGTGGCGTGGTTTAGGATGACAAATGGGCATGCACTCGATCGATGGCTTTCTGCCAAGAGGCCAACAGGCTGTAGATGCCGCCGCCGCTTCCTCTGGTATTCTTGATCCAAGAAATGGCCAGCGGCTTTATATTTTAACAACCATCAGGTATTAGTTGCACGCACTGTATATTTTGAGCTCATCTCTCCCGCCAGAAAAAACCATTGTAAGAGTGCTTGTGTTCCTTATCACTGTAGACCCGCTCAATCCGGCTTTTTTTATTTCTATCTTTCCGCTATTGATTTTTAACTAAAAGTACACTGCAATAGCTGTTTTTTTAATCATTCAATTAAAAAAATAAAAAAATAGCATTATATCTCCACAGATAATACAAAAGAAAAGGAGAAGGGAAAAAAGCAAAAAAGAAAACCAAAATTAAGATGGCAACATATTCATTTCGACTTTTAGAAGCCAGAAACTAAAATGATGAAACGACCCGCATAATTACCGCGGGGTAATGATGCTAGTCAACGGTTTATTATTCGTTTTAGCCGATAGAACATCGCGTTAACGAATAATAAGCCCATCAGAGTGTTGCAGCGGAACAATCATTAGAGACAAAAATATGATATTACAAAAATATCGCCACGCAGGGCTAAGGTTCATTATAAAACCGCAAGGCTCGAATGTTACAAAAGTTAGGAATGAAGAAGGTTCTAACTATTGTCTACCTAAAGCAAGGCTAAGGCAACTACACAATAAAACAAATGGATCCCTGGAACACCCGGTCGACGCCTCCACCTTCTACTCATTGTACCTCGAGTCTAACGAATTCCACCCAAGTAGTACCTAAATCCATCCATATGGTCTTTACCAGCATTTAGCAATCTCTTGGTTTAACCTGCACCTAAACAGAGGAAAATAATAGCAAAGGTGAGTACAAAAGTACTCAGCAAGCGTTAATAGCAAGAATGCACTGGATGCTCTTGTACATTCCTCCGAATGTACAACTATATTCTCAATCTCTGGTTCCTTCTCAATCTCTTTCTCTTTCTCAGCCTTTTTCACAGAATCATAGAAAATAAGTTTTGTTGTGAAGTTTGAAAAGAAGTCCATATTATTAATTTAGAAAACTATCGAACACTCGTATGAACGGCAAAAACTCCCATAAGTTTCCGTGATCTCCTTTCCCGGAGACAGGCATGAATTCATGATTTGTATAGCATTGCGCAAGCTTGTACCACTTTACCCATCATCATTCTGATCCTGGTGGCTCATGGTTCTTCCGCATTACCTAAGATGCGGTGCCAGATCGAAATACAAAACTTTATATCTATCTCAAGATATTATATCTCCACCACTATTTCCAATCGGTAGCTTGGGCGGTGTACCACTCGCACCTGTGCTCACAAAAAGTGACATAGTCATTGGTCAAGCGGTTCGACCAGCGCCATCACCCCATGCGTAATATATCGCCTTCGCGTACCCACGCTCGGGTTCTTGCGATCCGCATCCCCACTCGCCTACTCACCGATTACGGGATCTTGCGGTGTGGATCCCCATGCCGGAGAACTCGAATCTGCGACTCAGGTTCATCTCCCCTAAATAAATACTTACCCATGTGGAGAATATAATAACCTTGATAGAATTACTGATTCTGTTCGTCCTCAGACGAAACAATGGTTGATACGATTGATACGGTCCGTTCACATAGACGAAGACTGATTAACCTTATATCTTATTCATATGTAGAAGATCCCATACCGCCTCTTTTCTCCCGCTCGGGATCTTCCACCACTTATGTCTCGCTTCGATGGTGGCTTCTCCAACTGTCTGCCTGATCTCTTTCTTTTCTTTCTTACCACAATTATTCGATTTAAAATATGAATTGTATTTTCATGCATGGTGATAATAATTTAATAGGAAAATACTTTATTTTACTGAAGATACTTTGCTCATATGCTCAAAGGAATGCTTGCCTGGATTAACCACATATTCGGATTTAAGTAAACTCAGGTGAAGTCCTTCCCTCGGCTTGGATGGTTGCCTGCAATTAAATACGTCGGCTACGACTTAATTTACTGAAACATAATAAAGTGCGAGGTGTCGACATGTTTGTGCGTCTAGGGTGAGGTTCGCTAACTCAATTCGATCGCGGCAAACAAGATTAGTTTCCATACGATATTCGTTAGTTGACAATATAGCACTAGCGTCAGGAGATATGATCTCCTTGGGATGTATGTTTGATATTTTGTTGATTTCCGACAATCTATTGATTAAACATGATTAAATAAATGCACGTACAATTTTAATGACGAATGATACTCTAGCCGATTTCATGCATGCAATTGTCTATTTCATTTCTCATAGGTGAGTATGCAATTATCAATCTCTCTGATGGATTTTAGTTCCAGGTTTAGTCGTGTGACAAGTTAGGTTATGGATATAAAAGGAATCATATTTTTAATTAAGTCAGTGAAAGAATCATGCTACGACATCTCTAGGCGATTCTCAAATTTTACTTTATCCCGATACCAAATTTTACCACTAAACTGCTACCTAAATCGCCGCGTATAAGATTAATCGATGCGTGCGATTTTAATCACCGCACACTAAATTAGATCGACACGTGCTATTCTAATCATCACTACTAGTTCAATTCTTCTAATGGCTACTAATTAATTTTAATTATTAAGAATACTTATTAATGGTCTTCTACAATTTATGAGTGACTACTAAGGATTAATTGGGCATTTAAATCATAATAGGTTCATTTTAAATCATACTCTAATAATGCAATCCGCACGCGTACCAATTTTAGTCTATAGATATTACCTAATTTATTTTTAGCCTTCAAGAATACTTACCCGAGGAGTTATGCTATACCTTAAGACTAACCGGGATAACTAGGTATTTAATTATGACATGAAGTGATTTAATTGGCAATACATTAATTTAACTCAGTACATGCTATATTTTAATCTATTGATGGTATTTAATTTATCCTAGTCATTACAACTAACTATTATTGGTCTTTTACCATTTAAATGGGCTTACTCAAAATGTCTGAGTTATCAAATGGTTTAGACAACAGTACATAGCTTTAATTAGTATACGCACAATTTAGTCGGTGCGTATGATTTTAATTCATCTGACTGAAATTAATTAGTTCTAATGGTCTGGAATAACTGAGCGGGTTTCTACCAATTAAATACATCTAACAAGATTAACTGCATACTTAAATATGCTCTGGAGCGGTCTATGAACCTGTATCCTACTTTTGATAAATACACACATCTAAGTTCGTGTCTCCTAATGGTACTTATCGCTTTTAGGGATTATATAAAGTTACTAATGGAGTTTGGTGAGTTACTACTGCTAACCAATATTATCTAAATATTTCAGTAGATAACAGAGTGATTTTAAATAGCAAGGTATCGATTTTAATAAACGCGCGTAAAGACTCAGGTCTCCTGATGGCACTAAATCGATTTTAATAATCCTATGCATGTACTAATGGAGTTTTGCAAATTAATACGCCTAACAAATATTAGCTAGATATTTAAATAGATAACAGGGTGATTTTAAATGACACACTACCAATTTAATCGGTATATAAGAAATCAATCAATTACGGACTACACATTGCTCTCTATTAATATTCGTACGACCGGATAGTAGCGTTCCAGATTTAATAACATTAGCCGGTTTTACGGGTGAACTCAACGTACCATCGGAATTCTCAAGTTGAATATCGGAGAACCTAAATTCTCTACGGTGCCCGCTAAATTTCTTTTCCCCTTTTTATTTTATTTTTCTTTCTCAACTATTTTCCCTTCAAGCCGACTGGGCTTCGGCCCAACCTCCGCCTCGGCCCCTTTTTCTTCTCTTCCCCTTTTCTCAGACCGAGCCTCCCCTTCCCTCATTTTGCGTCGCCGCTCCCCCACTTCCTCGCCTGTGCCGCCGCTCCTTCTCCCTCTCTCTCCCTACCGCTGCCTCTCCCCTCTCCTCTCTCTCTCTCTCTCTTCCTCTACCGCCGCCTACTTCCCCCTCTCTCCTACTCGCCCTCCCCCTTTCTCTCGCACACGCCGCTTCCTTTCGCCTCTCCGCGTCGCGCCACCACCGCGCCGTCGCGCCGGGCTCTGCTGTGCCGCGCCGCCCGCCCTTAGTCTTTGCGTGGCGCGGCACCTCCCTACTACCAAATCCGGGCCTAGGCCCGGATCCGCCTCTCTCACTCACACGCTGCGTCGGCGGCTCCGGAGCTGCGCTGCCGCCCCGTGACCGCGCCGCCCTCGGTTCGGCGTCGTGCGCCACCTCGTCGCCGGATCCGTGGCCTCGGCCGGATCCGCCCTCTAAGCCCGTTGCTCTCCCCACTATCTTCTTGATTAATGCTTTCTTTGACTTGGTTTATTTCGGTTTTGGCACTAGGTGTGGATGTCCCGGAGGTGTGTTGCCGTGGTTCAAGACCGTGGAGCTCGAGGTGCCCGCATGCCGGGAATGTGTGGTGGCTCTCGGTGCACGTGTTCGACCAGCCAGTAGCCGCCGCCACCCAACAACCATGGTAACCCCTTCCTCTCTACTCCTCTTCTTGCTTTGGTTGAAAAGTTGTGCCGATTCTTGAGGTGTGCTTGAATGTTATGTGCTTGCGCGGTTGGCAAAAGTGGGATATCTTGTTTCACCAAAAATGCTAGTATGAACAAGGTTTTGTGGGCTACCTTCGTTGGTGAGTGCTGGGTGGGTTCGGCTGCGGTGGTGTTGATGTTGGTGCTTGTGGTCGTTGTCCCTGCTGCTGGCTTGCCGATGGTCCCCGCGGTGGTCTCCCGTGCCGATGCCTCGTGGTCCTGCGGTCTTGCTCCTTGCTTGACTTTGGTTGGCTGATACTAATGTTGCTTCTGATGGTGATGGTGGTGGGGTTTTGGAATGGGGATGGAAAGAAAGAATATGAGCTCTTTGCCCTCCGGGCTAGCCGTGTGCTTGCTTCTGTGGGCTTGTGGCTATGGTCTCTAGTGTATGCTCTGGAGATGCTCCATCTGGGGGGTTGTATCTGCCGGTTTCTTGCCACCATTGTGCTAGGCGTAAATATCTGGGGTAGGTCTGTGCCGTCCGCCGCTATCTTTGGGACTATCTTTGGGGCCGATCTGGGGCTGCTGGCTCTTGACACTTGCCGGCTTTGGTCCCTGCTGCTCCCTTCTTCTGTGCTAGATATTTACCTTGGGGGGTAGCCATACTGGCCGATGGTTGTGTTGGGGAAACACTGGCTGGTTTGGTGGCCTGTGGACAAGTGTTGGTTTTGGTTTTCTTTCTACAGTGCTTGCAACTCTAAACAGGTTTGTTTTATTGCCGAATGATGACTTAATGGCTGTGAGAGGTGCCGACTGGCCCCCGGACAGTCTGGGAACCTCAGTGAACGAATGCCCTGCCTGAATTTAAATCCTAGGGTTCTGACGGCAATCCTTCTTTTAATTAATTTCTTTTGTTCGGTCTTTTTCGGTGTTTCTAACTTAACTTTTCTCACAATTGAAACTACGGTTGCTTTGGTAATCAATTGAGTATAATTGTTGTATGCAATGGTATGAATGTCATTTGTATTTTCTATAGCTCTTGGTTAATTGCAATGTATGAAATGCATACTATGTAATCTTATGTTTATGTTTGATGTAATATTACAACGGACATAATTGCAGGTTCTATTGAGTTGTAATATTTGTATTTAACTTAATGTAACTTTTAATTATCATTTAATGGATGCAATTGATTTATAGTTTGAGTTGTAATTAATTAACTATTGTATCACAACTGATGAATATTGTATGTATATATATATATATATATTTCAATTTAGTTGAATGCTTTTTCTTGTGGTGCAATAGAATATTATCTCTCTCTCTAATCTCTACTAATTGTTTCTATTCTTGTCGTTGAGATCGTAGAAGTATCGTATTCATCTAACGTTAATTTACTCCAATTTAGAATACACAAAAAGTTTAAATTCCCTCGTATTTTAGATCATTAGTTACTTAATTAGTCTCACTTAACCTAATAATAAGCCACTTAAGGTTAATTAAAAGTGTGGGGCGTTTCAGTCTCCCCTCCTTAAAAATGATTTCGTCCTCGAAATCGGAATAGGCTTTGGGAAGTTGGGTAAGTCTCTTATCGATCCTTTAAGAAACGCATATTTAGACTTTTCCCATTTATTTTGTCTCATATAGCAAATACTTCGCCTATGCTAGAATTGCTCAACAATTCCTCACACGCCAACCTCATAATTTAATATGAAACTTAAGGTTGTCGAGTATCATCACTGGTAGTCTCAAAACATTAGGGTCAAGACTATAGTTGAGCTTAAGGTAGGGTGGTTCGTTTGATTTAACTTAGGAGGCAATGGTTAGGACATTTTTATTTAAGCATTCGTTTGATTTTTATTTATTTTTTTTTTAAACTCGGTCTATTGGAATGTTATGGTGACAGTTTAACAGAATGGATCGAAGGGAATAGGATTATTTACAGCTATTAGGTTAGAAAGGTATTTTCGTGGTAGGGAGATTTGAGACTAGGTTTGTTTTGGTGTTCCAGTATTGTGCTAGGGTTGCTTAAGAGCTAGGTATTGCAGATTTGGTTAATATTGGTAGGTCCTAATCGGATGGTATGATTGAGTTTGATCAGGTTTTAGTCACTTACTTTACGGGAATCAAAACGGTTCTAATAGTTCTTATACATACCTATGATAGGTTAAGGCGGATTGCATTCGTGGAAAGAGTGGACAATAAGCTGGTGTCGTTGAGAGTCGATTGAATACGTTCTATTTTAGGAGTGGTTTGATTCTGCCAATTCATGCCTAGGGTTTTATCTTCACCAGCCTAGGAGGGTGAATAAGGTACTCCATGAGAAATGGTTTTCGGTAATTCTACAGTAAAGGATTTGTCTAGGATTCAAGATTAGAAGGAACATATTTATCCCCGAGGGAGATTAGATAGGTTTGGCAAGATGACTTCTACATAAGATCTATTATTCTTGTAGGCAATGGGTATGTATTCAGGGAATGGCATTATGGTATTTGGAAATTTTAGACTGGAGTCTCTGTCTGAGGTTGGTTCTATCCTTTCAAGCCTGGTTTAGATCCTCAGAATTGAACAGATATCTATAGATTGATAGGTATGCTTGGAGGGTTATTTATTATACTCAGGAGTATGGTATTGCCATACGGTTTTGAATTCTCTGAAGGTTGGATCAATGATACTGGAGAATGGACACTTCCCCCTGTTCATAATATACGACATCTTGGTATGCATGCAATAGACCTTTCGAACTTTAAACACTATGGTGCAAGAAATATTCATATAGAATGATGCAAAAGAATTTTGTGAAAATACTTATTCCCTAATGTCAAGTTGAAACCGTTTTCATTTGTAAAATTTTGTTTTGCAACTACATGGTCAATGTTATGCTCCGGAGACTATGACAAAGGTTCCTGAAACCATATATTTATGAACTTGGGGAAATGTACCGAACATAGATAACAATGTTGGTGAACTCTTTTGGGGATAATTCATGGATGCTGGGGTGATTAACACCACGACAGCTTTGGACTTAGAACCCTAACTTTTACGGTTCAAGTCTGAACTATAACAAGAAGGCCTAGATGGATATGAATATATTTTCTTGATCTGATACAATAGTTGATTTGGGGAGGGTCTAGCCATACCTAAGGTGATAGGATTAGGCAAGAAAATTTACTTGAAGAAATTAGTGATAGACTATTAGGGGAATACTTGTCTAATTTAATAGCGAATTTAGGACTGAGCTATCTAGAATTCCAAAGATGAACTATAGATAGCGCCATTCTAATCCGATTACATTCTATGGATAACCCAATTCAATTTATGTGCTTCAGAAGGATGGGGGGGATAGCTTATCTACCGTCAGGCTTTTAACAACTAATCAATGTCTAATAGTCCCTACGGTTCTGCAAGATCCAATTAAGATTGGTAAGGAATTAGGCTTTTCCCCTGCAATACACTCACGAGGTTCTATATTCCACTAGTTGCCATTGCGGTTACTCGTCCTACGCTTAGTCCCCCAATCTTTTTTTTTATAAATATATATATAATTAAATCCTTTTTTTTATAATTAAATAAAAAAATTAAATAGATTTTTTTTTGAGTAGTTGTTTATCATGACATTACCCAACCTCTAGCAGCAAGTTGTTAATAGAGGTACGAATAAAGTTTTATTTATCTTGTAGACACTAATTTTCTTATTAACGTTGAGCATGCAAGTAGAGGAGAGGTTATTTACGTTTAAGTAGTAGAATGCAGCGTTACTTTCCCTCTGATGGTGGTCTTCACATTGCAGCATACACATTAGGCAAATAAAACCCAAGAAACATAGAGATGCAAAAAAAGAACCAACTGCTACACTACTCTGGGACTACGTGCCCAGCAACGCTCGAGAACTCGCTCTCGAGACCGCCCAAAACTGCGCGTTTGGGACCACGCTCAGAGCTTGCCCCTGAGTGCAAACCTACACTATCCTGGATCTTCGTGTCCAGGCACGCCCGAGAACTCGCTCTCGGGATCGCCAACGACATGCAGCTTGGGACCACGCCGTGGTTCATTCTCGAGTATGCCCGGCCGCCGTTCTGGTACGCCGAAACTTACGCGCTCGGGAGCGCCACGGACCACTCGTCCGGGAAATCTCACATGCAGAAGTGCAGGAAAGCAATTTTATTTTGGGTCATCTGTCATCATTAGGGATTGTACCCAATATTTTATTTTATTTTTATACTTGTCTCTACTTTGTTTTTTTTTTGTGATGGCAGATGATTTCGTTTAGTTGCAAGAGTGAAAAGATACGGGGTCTCAAGGTTTGGTTCACTTCTAAACCATTGTAATTAATAATATTTATCCTAAGTCGCCCTATGTCGCTACGGTTGAGAAAATGAAACAATAAATATAGATTGACTGAAATGCAAGAATTTAAATGCAAGTGACTAATTGCAATGACAAGTAAATATGAATTAGCTTCCTATCTAGAATACTGTAATTGCCCTCATTTCATGACAAGACCCTAAGTTCATAATTAACATTACATTGTTTACTAGCTACTACTTTAATTTTGCGAGACTTAAACATCGCTAAAGATAAAAAGAGCTAACTCCATAATTTAAATCGTCCAATAATTATTATCGCTGTTCCTCTCTCGCTACCAACTACAACTCATCTTAGATGTGGTGGTCAAAGATAAGGGATATTAAACTCTCCTTAATGCCATATAGCAAGGAAGATCATACCTATGTCCAAAACCATCTCTAGTTATATGCGTGGCTCTCAACCATTGCTCTGATACCACCTGAAACGACCCGCATAATTACCGCGGGGTAATGATGCTAGTCAACGGTTTATTATTCGTTTTAGCCGATAGAACATCGCGTTAACGAATAATAAGCCCATCAGTGTTGCAATGAACAATCATTAGAGACAAAAATATGATATTACAAAATATATCGCCACGCAGGGCTAAGGTTCATTATAAAACCGCAAGGCTCGAATGTTACAAAAGTTAGGAATGAAGAAGGTTCTAACTATTGTCTACCTAAAGCAAGGCTAAGGCAACTACACAATAAAACAAATGGATCCCTGGAACACCCGGTCGACGCCTCCACCTTCTACTCATTGTACCTCGAGTCTAACGAATTCCACCCAAGTAGTACCTAAATCCATCCATATGGTCTTTACCAGCATTTAGCAATCTCTTGGTTTAACCTGCACCTAAACAGAGGAAAATAATAGCAAAGGTGAGTACAAAAGTACTCAAAGAAGCGTTAATAGCAAGAATGCATTTGGATGCTCTTGTACATTCCTCCGAATGTACAACTATATTCTCAATCTCTGGTTCCTTCTCAATCTCTTTCTCTTTCTCAGCCTTTTTCACAGAATCATAGAAAATAAGTTTTGTTGTGAAGTTTGAAAAGAAGTCCATATTATTAATTTAGAAAACTATCGAACACTCGTATGAACGGCAAAAACTCCCATAAGTTTCCGTGATCTCCTTTCCCGGAGACAGGCATGAATTCATGATTTGTATAGCATTGCGCAAGCTTGTACCACTTTACCCATCATCATGCTGATCCTGGTGGCTCATGGTTCTTCCGCATTACCTAAGATGCGGTGCCCAGATCAGAATACAAAACTTTTATATCTATCTCAAGATATTATATCTCCACCCACTATTTCCAATCGGTAGCTTGGGCGGTGTACCACTCGCACCTGTGCTCACAAAAAGTGACATAGTGTTGGTGGGCGGTTTCGACCAGCGCCCATCACCCCATGCGTAATATATCGCCTTCGCGTACTCCACGCGGGTTCTTGCGATCGCATCCCCACTTCGCCTACTCACCGCCTCGGGATCTTGCGGTGTGGATCCCCATGCCGAGAGAACTCGAACTGCGACCACAGGTTCATCTCCCCTAAATAAATACTTACCCATGTGGAGAATATAATAACCTTGATAGAATTACTGATTCTGTTCGTCCTCAGACGAAACAATGGTTGATACGATTGATACGGTCCGTTCACATAGACGAAGACTGATTAACCTTATATCTTATTCATATGTAGAAGATCCCATACCTGCCCTTTTTCTCCTGCCCTGGGGATCTTCCACCCACTTATGTACTGGCCTGACAGTGGCTTCTCCAACTGTCTGCCTGATCTCTTTCTTTTCTTTCTTACCACAATTATTCGATTTAAAATATGAATTGTATTTTCATGCATGGTGATAATAATTTAATAGGAAAATACTTTATTTTACTGAAGATACTTTGCTCATATGCTCAAAGGAATGCTTGCCTGGATTAACCACATATTCGGATTTAAGTAAACTCAGGTGAAGTCCTTCCCTCGGCTTGGATGGTTGCCTGCAATTAAATACGTCGGCTACGACTTAATTTACGGAAACATAATAAAGTGCGAGGTGTCGACATGTTTGTGCGTCTAGGGTGAGGGTTCGCTTAACTCAATTCTGATCGCGGCAAACAAGATTAGTTTCCATACGATATTCGTTAGTTGACAATATAGCACTAGCGTCAGGAGATATGATCTCCTTGGGATGTATGTTTGATATTTTGTTGATTTCCGACAATCTATTGATTAAACATGATTAAATAAATGCACGTACAATTTTAATGACGAATGATACTCCTAGCCGATTTCATGCATGCAATTGTCTATTTCATTTCTCATAGGTGAGTATGCAATTATCAATCTCTCTGATGGATTTTAGTTCCAGGTTTAGTCGTGTGACAAGTTAGGTTATGGATATAAAAGGAATCATATTTTTAATTAAGTCAGTGAAAGAATCATGCTACGACATCTCTAGGCGATTCTCAAATTTTACTTTATCCCGATACCAAATTTTACCACTAAACTGCTACCTAAATCGCCGCGTATAAGATTAATCGATGCGTGCGATTTTAATCACCGCACACTAAATTAGATCGACACGTGCTATTCTAATCATCACTACTAGTTCAATTCTTCTAATGGCTACTAATTAATTTTAATTATTAAGAATACTTATTAATGGTCTTCTACAATTTATGAGTGACTACTAAGGATTAATTGGGCATTTAAATCATAATAGGTTCATTTTAAATCATACTCTAATAATGCAATCCGCACGCGTACCAATTTTAGTCTATAGATATTACCTAATTTATTTTTAGCCTTCAAGAATACTTACAGAGGAGTTATGCTATACCTTAAGACTAACCGGATAACTAGGTATTTAATTATGACATGAAGTGATTTAATTGGCAATACATTAATTTAACTCAGTACATGCTATATTTTAATCTATTGATGGTATTTAATTTATCCTAGTCATTACAACTAACTATTATTGGTCTTTTACCATTTAAATGGGCTTACTCAAAATGTCTGAGTTATCAAATGGTTTAGACAACGAGACATAGCTTTAATTAGTATACGCACAATTTAGTCGGTGCGTATGATTTTAATTCATCCGATGAAATTAATTAGTTCTAATGGTCCGAATAACGAGCGGGTTTCTACCAATTAAATACATCTAACAAGATTAATCGCATACTTAAATATGCTCGAGCGGTCTATGAACTCAGATCCTACTTTTGATAAATACACACATCTAAGTTCGTGTCTCCTAATGGTACTTATCGCTTTTAGGGATTATATAAAGTTACTAATGGAGTTTGGTGAGTTACTACTGCTAACCAATATTATCTAAATATTTCAGTAGATAACAGAGTGATTTTAAATAGCAAGGTATCGATTTTAATAAACGCACGTAAAGACTCAGGTCTCCTGATGGCACTAAATCGATTTTAATAATCCTATGCATGTACTAATGGAGTTTTGCAAATTAATACGCCTAACAAATATTAGCTAGATATTTAAATAGATAACAGGGTGATTTTAAATGACACACTACCAATTTAATCGGTATATAAGAAATCAATCAATTACGGACTACACATTGCTCTCTATTAATATTAAATGCGACCGATAGTAGCGTTCAGCATTTAATAACATTAGCCGGTTTTACTGGGTGAACTCAACGTACCATCGAATTCTCAAGTTGAATATCGGAGAACCTAAATTCTCTACGGTGCCCGCTAAATTTCTTTTCCCCTTTTTATTTTATTTTTCTTTCTCAACTATTTTCCCTTCAAGCCGACTGGGCTTCGGCCCAACCTCCGCCTCGGCCCCTTTTTCTTCTCTTCCCCTTTTCTCAGACCGAGCCTCCCCTTCCCTCATTTTGCGTCGCCGCTCCCCCACTTCCTCGCCTGTGCCGCCGCTCCTTCTCCTCTCTCTCCCTACCGCCTCTCCTCTCTCTCTCTCTCTCTCTCTCTTCCTCTCCGCCTACTTCCCCTCTCTCTACTCGCCTCCCCTTTCTCTCTCGCTGCACGCCGCCGCCCTTTCGCCTCTCTCGGCCGCGCGCCACCGCGCCAGCGCCGCGTCCGGTCTGCGTGCCGCGCGCCGCCGCCTTAGTGCTTCGCGTGGCGCAGCACCTCCCTACTACCAAACCGGGGCCTAGGCCCGGATCCGCCCTCTCACTCACACGCGCCGACAGCTCCAGAGCCGCGCGTGCCGCCCGGTGACCGCGCCGCCCTCGGTTCCGGCGTCGTGCGCCACCTCGTCGCCGGATCCGTGGCCTCGGCCCGGATCCGCCCTCTAAGCCCGGTTGCTCCTCCCCCACTATCTTCTTCAGTTAATGCTTTCTTTGACTTGGTTTATTTCGGTTTTTGGCACTAGGGTGTGGATGTCCTGGAGGTGTGTTGCCGTGGTTCAGCACCGTGGAGCTCGAGGCTGCCCGCATGCCGGGGGAATGTGTGGTGGCTCTCGGGTGCACGTGTTCGACCGCCGGTAGCGCGCCGCCGCCACCCAACAACCATGGTAACCCCCTTCCTCTCTACTCCCTCTTGCTGCTGGTTGAAAAGTTGTGCCGATTCTTGAGGTGTGCTTGGAATGTTATGTGCTTGCGCGGTTGGCAAAAGTGGGATATACTGTTCTACCGAAAAATGCTAGTATGAACAAGGTTTTGTGGGCTACCTTCGTTGGTGAGTGCTGGGTGGGTTCGGCTACGGTGGTGTTGATGTTGGTGCTTGTGGTCGTTGTCCCTGCTGCTGGCTTGCCGATGGTCCCCGCGGTGGTCTCCCGTGCCGATGCCTCGTGGTCCTGCGGTCTTGCTCCTTGCTTGACTTTGGTTGGCTGATACTAATGTTGCTTCTGATGGTGATGGTGGTGGGGTTTTGGAATGGGGATGGAAAGAAAGAATATGAGCTCTTTGCCCCTCTGGGCTAGCTGTGTGTGCTTGCTTCTGTGGGCTTGTGGCTATGGTCTCTAGTGTATGCTCTGGAGATGCTCCATCCGGGGTTGTATCTGCCGGTTTCTTGCCACCACTTGTGCTAGGCGTAAATATCCGGGGTAGGTCTGCATCTTGTCCGCCGCTATGCCGGGACTATCTTTGGGGCCGATCTGGGTCTGCTGCTCTTGACACTTGCCGCTTTGGTCCCCGCCGCTCCCTTCTTCGTGCTAGATATTTACCTTGGGGGTAGCCATCCGGCCGATGGTTGTGTTGGGGAAACACTGGCCGGTTTGGTGGCTCGTGGACAAGTGTTGGTTTTGGTTTTCTTTCTACGGTGCTTGCAACTCTAAACAGTTTGTTTTATTGCCGAATGATGACTTAATGGTGTGAGAGGTGCCGATCGCCCCTGACACCTGGGAACCTCGATGAGCAGATGCCCCGCTCGAATTTAAATCCTAGGGTTCGACGGCAATCCTTCTTTTAATTAATTTCTTTTGTTCGGTCTTTTCTGTTTCTAACTTAACTTTTCTCACAATTGAAACTACGGTTGCTTTGGTAATCAATTGAGTATAATTGTTGTATGCAATGGTATGAATGTCATTTGTATTTTCTATAGCTCTTGGTTAATTGCAATGTATGAAATGCATACTATGTAATCTTATGTTTATGTTTGATGTAATATTACAACGGACATAATTGCAGGTTCTATTGAGTTGTAATATTTGTATTTAACTTAATGTAACTTTTAATTATCATTTAATGGATGCAATTGATTTATAGTTTGAGTTGTAATTAATTAACTATTGTATCACAACTGATGAATATTGTATGTATATATATATATATATATATTTCAATTTAGTTGAATGCTTTTTCTTGTGGTGCAATAGAATATTATCTCTCTCTCTAATCTCTACTAATTGTTTCTATTCTTGTCGTTGAGATCGTAGAAGTATCGTATTCATCTAACGTTAAATGGCTCCAATTTAGAATACACAAAAAGTTTAAATTCCCTCGTATTTTAGATCATTAGTTACTTAATTAGTCTCACTTAACCTAATAATAAGCCACTTAAGGTTAATTAAAAGTGTGGGGCGTTTCAAATGATGGACCTAAATTAAATTGGTCTAACTTATTTATACAGCAACTACTTTTAGTCATTGGGTTGATTCAACCATGTATGTGATATATGTATGTCAGACGTGTTTTTTTTTATCTACTTCAATGAATAGCAAAACTCCCGCTACCTTTTAAAAAACTGTGTGATATACGTATAGTACATGCTATGCCAATAAATCAGCATGATACATCTAAAATGCATAGCATTCTATGCTTTCGGTGAAGGTTAGCATGCTATTACCATAATAAATTTGCAATGCTTTAGTGATTAGCTTTCCATTCAACGGTTTTGCAGAACTAATTAACGGTTATATACCGTTTGCGTTAAAAAAAATTCCATTCAATACTATGTCCAATTTGATGCTCTAAAGGAGATAGACTAACTTGAAACCAAGGCCTTGGTTTTTTTTCTTCAGCGTATGACTTTTCTTGAACAAACAAATAAAATAGTTTCTTCACCGTTGTTTCAAAAATGCTTATCGAGATAACCTTTTACAAGCGGCTTATCGGTTTTCAGTTCATTCGTATGAACGCTTGTATTAGAGCTATAAACCATAACAAAAAAGAACGCACCATAACTTCAGACATAAAAAAGAACCGTTTGTCACTGTCTTCTTTTTTTACCACAACAGTACGAAAAGTTCAAAGTGAACTGTTACCAAGCTAACCTGCACGATTCATGCTTCCAGATTTTTGGTTTTATAATTTGACTAGAGACATGGATGGATAAACATAAAGACCAAGCGCTAATCTTCATACACTATATATCTTGACCCCAATTGGCGTTAGCATTTGTTTTTCTCTAATCTTGGTCTAAATCCACGCAGGCCTGTACTAAGTAAATTGCCGTGCACGCATGTTAGGTGGTGCCCAATGTTGGGAAATCTGCGAGAGAATCCCTTCTTAATCTTAATTTATTCTCATGCCCTTTGTGTTTTGGAGATTTCAGAAAACAAACACTGGAAATATCTCAAATATTTTCATAGCCTTACGGCATTTACACTTTCTAATCAGTCATACACTCATACCTGTTCTCTCAAAAGAAAAAAAAAAGGTCATGCCGGTTATCAAAAGCAACCCAAAATTACCTGGTCAACTCTGTCAAATTTCATTGATGTAAAACAAAAGTCTGAATTTTCCGGTGCGTTACATAGCAGTTGTTGTATTCTCAGCTCAGACTACTCTTTGATCAGTAGGATGGATGAGGTCAGTACACAAAGTGTAGCCATTATTTTAAGTCAAACAGTAAGATAAAGTAAAGTTAGTGCGGTTAATTGTAAGCTTATCGGTGACTTGACGTGTATGGGTGTTGGCGATCGAAGAGATATTCCAAGCACCTTGTACGTTTAATATTGTTGTTCCCCCAGTGGTGCTGTCAAAAGAAAGGGAATTGTTTGTGCGGTTGGATTTGGGTCAAGGATCACGATTCGTGAACAGCCATAATTAACCAAGCGGCAGTTGATTAATAATTAGCATATCCGCCAAGACTGCTAGAGCATGTACTACCACAAAAGACTATCATGAGTTTGATTCGTAACTCCCTCTATTTTCTTGTATGTGCTTGTAAGATGTGTGTAAATGTTGTAATCAGCTGTTTTTTTTTAAAAAAAAAAATGCCCTATCATCACTATGGTGTCGACCTAACATTCATGTGCTATTTTAAAACCCAAATCACCTATCAGAAAGCTGCTTACTTTTGGCTTCATCACTTAATCATATATTCCATCTCTTTAAAGGGAAACGAAATTATTATACGCACATGACAAGAGTTTGTGGTGAAACATTTTTGGGACTAATTAATCACGTTCCAGCTTGAGGTTTCGTCAAAGCATTTGCCGTTGATCATGGTCCATCCCACGGTTTGTCCCCCACTTATCCCCTCCTATCTAGTATCTACACCTCTTATCTTGTCAAAGCATTTGCCGTGGATGGGTTCATTTCATTCGTCCACAACAGCTTTGTCTTGTCTTGCTAAGCAAACAACATGCTATGATGCTACCGGGTGATTTAATCTGCTGAAGCTGTGGCTAAATTTTTTTGGGTTTTAGCTGAAATGGAATTTGTAACAGCTAGATGCGTACGTGGAAGAGTTGACCGAGACCAGCCGGTGACCTTTGGAAGCGGCTCGAAGAAAATATTTTTTAAAGTTAAGGTATTCAAATCAGTTTTCGGTTTTTCTAAACAGAAGCCGAAGCTGATTTAAACGTCCTCTATGTATACGAAGATCTGGATATTCTGTAGTGACGTCTACTAGGCATTCTTGAACAAGGACATATACAAGATGAGGTGCCTTAAATCTTACTTGTTAACTCGCAACTCTCGAACATAAATCACACTCACAAGAATTGCTTGAATAAGGCTTATGGAAAGAAATATCTCATGAGAATGGGCGGCTGCGATTGAGCAGACGTGAGAGGGGACCCATCCTGCCGGTCCAAAATATCCTAACCTACGCAGATGGTAGCTAGGGAACGGATGGTCAAAGATGTCGAGCGGACATAGCGAAGAATCTAATCCTAGGAACCGCAAATAAAAACGCAAACGAGAAAGAAGAGAAATTGGAAATCGTCTGAAGAGTCTTGGGGAAAAGGGGCCGGAAATTTGGCTCTTGCGGATTGCAGAAGGATAAAGTTTTTGATATGGTGTCCATTTGCTGTCACATGCTACGGTCCCCTTTAGGCTGAGCGGATTGGTGACGGAATCTTTTCATTTCTTTCTCTTGGGAATATTTGGATGTTCTTGTCTAATGTTGTCCAACCACTTCATCGCCATTAATCCAGTAGTCACCAAACGGATGAAACCTAGATGCCCACAGATTTCCTGCGTCTGGTCCCTGGAGCGCACGGCATGGAATGGTCTGTGTCAATGTTCCCTTCTTGAGGCATCAAGATGAAAAGTTCTGTTTGGAAGATCTAGCTTTGATGGGGAGGGCATGCAAGAAGGGCAGCTGAGTGGACAGGGTGCGGTGCAAGTTGGAGTACTCAGTGGGCACGGAGGCAACAAGACAAGCACTACATGTCTCAATATGGTGTACTGGTGTACAATCTGCCCTTCTTTTGGGTTTTGACTTTGGTGGGTTAGGCATGTGGCGCCTGGGATATCCAGTTAATGTTATCCATGGTCTTCTTGTCATTTCTTGTTGCTATTCTTTGCTTGGTGAGCCCGTTCCAATCTTGACTCACTTTGGGCGGATAATCTTTGTTGGGTGTGAGAGACTCAATGAGAAACACATAACCACCACATGTATTTTATTTGAGTGTTTTAGGATTACAAAAAATGATCTCTCTCTCTCTTCTATTATATGAGGTTCTATTTATAGAAGGAGAAGAAAATGCAAGTGAAGTTACAATATTGCCCTTGAGATCTAGTTACTCCTTGGATATTTGTGTCATTTGTCTTTTGTGGACCCTATCACGTCCGAGACTTCGGAGTCAGCCTCGCGTACTTTGTCTAGGGTGGACTTCAGACCTTTTCAAGGCCGGCCTCGTGCATCTCACTGGGGTTGGCTGTGGACCCCTCTAGGGTCGAGCAAGCGTATCTCGTCTGGGATTGGCCTCAAACTCTTCCAGGGTCAGCCTCGTATATCTCACCCGGAGTTGATTTAGGGACTTAGATGGGGATAAACCCTCTAATGAGCGCCGCCACTCTAAGGTGGTTGTGGGCTTAAAGTAGCGTAGAGACCCACTCCTAACATATTTACATAATTTTTAAATCATGATGAATAATAAATAGATATTATTTGTCTACATATGTATTTTGTAACCAATGTTATTTTTTTTAGAGAGCATTTTTTTAACGTCGAGAGGCCCCGCCCCGTTCGATCACGAGGCTCACCCGGCCGAATGTGGTACGCACGCCTCGCAGCCCACCACAAAACGCGGCTCAAACGAAGCCCAGGTCACAAGACTGCGCAAAGACGGCCTCGGCACAGCCGGCCCGGTCAAGAGCTCATCATCGGTGCAGGCGCGTTCCCTGCGCCGGACAACCACCGCCACTTGGCGGCGGCCAAGTGGTGGCGTTTTTTTTTTCTCTCACTGGATTGGGCACCAGTGCACGGCATCGGCATCACGTACGGCACGCCGCAATGCAGCTCTCGGTCCTCGGCGGCGCGCGCGCCTCGCGCGTCCAAGAGGAGATAGACCGGCGCGCTTTTTTTCTGGCTGGGTTGTGGGGTGCGCAGGCAGCGCGCGTACGCCGCACCAGCGCACGGCGCTGCTCAGCAGCTCTCGGTCCTCGGCGGTGTACGCGCCGCGTCCCTGCCGTGCCGCATGTGGCAGGCAGTTTGGCACGTACGTACGTACCCGCCGCTGCCGCAGATTGACCCGCGCGCCCGGCCGTCCGCCTTGTGGGTAAGGAATCACCAGTAGCCGGGAAAGCACGGGTAAGCATGTAGTCGGTGGAGGCGTGGAGCTAGCATGCATGCATGCAGTGGGTCGATCGGCAGGACAGCGGCTACAGCGCTGCTGCCTCATTGGATGAGGAGGAACAGACTTACCACGAAAATTGACAGATAACTTTGGGCTTGGATTTATACTTTTAAGGCTAATTCTAGGTCTAATTGAAGCACTTTTGTTAGATCAGTGGAGCACAAAAGCTAAAAATTAAGTAGGTACTAGACCCGCCCCTGAGCACATCTACACATGAACGCTTCGTACGAATGGAGACCGTAGAGCAGTGGATCCCTCCGGCCGGCTCCATATCGTTGTACAAATCATCCATCCAGAGTTGAACCCGTACTTGTACGGATCGATGCTCCAAACGGTACTGCTAGTGATCGAGCTCCGAATGCATGGTTTTGTACTTTTGGTATGCACAAGACTTGATATATACCGGTAATTAACTGAACATGCATGTAAGCTAGATGTAAATATGTTGGATAAAAGATTCAGAGATCGCTATCTTCTTTTTTAAGGGAACGCAAGGGAGGCACTGCTAGTTCTAGGCATATACATATGAACAACGTTTCCGATCCACAGTATTTTTTAAGCTTGGAATTCAGGAGGGCCAGCCCTCCGGTCACCTTTGTGCCCTAGATTTCTACAAGACGAAGTGATTTGTTCGCCGAGTCATTCTATTCTTCGCTACCTAGCTGTAAGATGCCAGCCACTGTTATTTATTCAATGCGGATGTCAGATCAAGAGGGGGAGGATCAACTGCTCCATCGATCGGACAGACGAAAAAAATTGATGTACGGAGCTGAAGGAAAAAAAACGGCGATGACGTGGATGCATGAACGAAAGCGCGCGCGCGCTCTCTCGTTCTTGTCAGGATTACACGGGTGTCTCCCTTAATTTAACATCGAGTTAATGATGCCCGGCCAGTGCTGCTTCCATTTTTATGCACTGATTTTGATGTTCTACCATGAATCGTGCCAGGCAGATTCTGAAAGGTCCCTGTTCTCTAATCGACTGTACCACCCAGCGTACGGACCCACTGCCGTGCCATTGAAACCATCAATCAAACGCATGCTACAGCGTGACAAGAGAAAGGAATGAGAGAAACAAACGAAGACAAGGCAAACAGAAATCTGCTCCATCAAAGACCAGTCGGCGCCTTGGTGGTATGCGCTTGGCACATATTTTTTGGAGGCGGCGCGTAAGTTTCGAGCACATGCCAACCCTTCTCGTAGCGCAGCGCAGCGCAGCCGGCTAATTTCTTGCCTCTCACACGTCAGCTCGCAGCGCTTGGGGTGGGGGTCCAAGCGCACCACTGCGTCTGCAGCCGGCAACTGCATCTGCATCTGCACGCACGCAGTTGCAGTGCAGTGCAAGCAAAGAACGGGAGTAGCTGCAAATTTTGCCTTCGTTCAGGTGGTCCATCGACCAAGGCCACGCAAAACCCAAACTAACGCATTCTCTCTGTATGTGAGCACCAACTTCAAACTGAAACCCGATCTCTGACCGTCTGATCGGGTCAATCGAGCCGCTTGATCATACGGTCAGGGATCGGGACATTTCGAATCGTGCAAGAACGGTCCCCATAAAAGTTCTTTTTTTTCTTCTCCTTCTCCCCCACTGCCATCTCGTGAAGATGGACGGCGCGATTGGACCAATTGGTGTTCTCTTCGGCCCAATAATTGTGGCGAATTCGGTCATCGATCGTTTGGGGGGATCACTGGCAGTGTGTGACCGCCACCGCAGCCCTGAGCGCGGCCGGCCGGTGCGACACAAGCAGCCTCGCCGTGCTGCGATTTGCGCAGAGGAAAGCGCTGTTCTGCCGTCACTTTTTTTCCAAAAGGCAGCCGTGCATACATGTTTCTTCTCAATGTTGTCTAGATGTTGGAAAGGTCGATGCATCACAAACCGAAAGTTGAATGGCTGTGCACATGTACGTGTCTCGACAGAGTCGAGCTTCTCTCCTCATCGGTATTTTGAACGTATAGATATGTATTGGTAGAAAGTGTATACGTCAGGGATGTAAGCTGTGTGCCAGTGTGGTGGCGTCCTAAATGCATGGTACAACATAGTACACAGCATTAGTTCAATGAGAACAAAAAAAGTAGCTAGTTTAATTTAGATCACGTATAAATGATAGGCACCGTATGCAGACACAGTATTGCTCCAGTTCTTCTTCTGACTATACTGTATAGATATAAGATGCATCCTATATCGATCTGTGAAATTTGCTGCTTCATCCACATGAGTAGCGTACATCGATCAGAAAGTTAATATTCCACTCCAACACGGTTCGTTCAAAAAAACAAAAATCTACTCCAATGTACACATGCATGCGTATGCATGTGCACACGCCACGCCACACGTCAGGAGTGGAGTCACCAAGTAATATTAATTAACCCACATATGATCGATTTTTAAAAAGTATAAATTATATTAAGCTTTTGGCCTACCGAATCCATTTGGGTTTTATTAAATTCTACGTGCCATAAACATTGGATCCTTGCATGGAAAGACAAATGCTACATAGGCAACACATGGCCATGATTATGACGTATCCACATGGCCTACATGATATCCATGAGAATGCGATTGTCCCACCCCCTTTGTTATTTCATTCTGATAGACTTATGAACTATATATATACACTAATCTTTCTGATTGATCCCATATTGGTTGTTAAATTGATTAAGCATGTTCACAAAGTGGAGATCCGTATTAAGTCGTCATGTTGCATGTGAGCTAGCTTAGCAACAAACCAGACGTACGTATCATTGCAAGCAATCAATATAAACAATAAGCAAATGCATTCTTATAAAAATTCAGCATATGAGTATATATTAAAATTGATTGCGTAGCAATAAAATATAAACAAAGGCAGCTACTTAGGGTATCTCCAACGGTGCTGAGTTAGCTGGCTATTTGCATGTATACATCAGCATATATCCTATGTGGAGGAAAGAGAGTATGCAAAACACAAACAGCTAGCTACTATTTCGTCTCTAGTCTATAACGCAAAACGAGGCAGATTCTATAAATAACTGTGTGTGCATGTAAACATCAAATAGCTATCCTTATAGATAGTCCTTTGGAATGCTAGCTTTTAGTGTGTACTCTATAGATGATGTGGAATCCTTATAGATAGTACTTAGCTAGGACCATTGGAGATGCCCTTATGAGCGAGAAAATTTAAAGCCTCGCGATATTCGAAGCACCAGGCATGTATATATGCACACAATTAATATATAATGCACCTAACATGCATGGTCTGAGATTTCACTTAATTTTTATAGCCATTTTTTGTTGTCAGTTTTAATTGAGACCAAGCACTACTGGCTAGGAGGTGATAACTGATAAGCTATGAATTATAGTCAGAGAAATATGGCCCATTTTTATGACCATAATTCATAAATGCGAATTGATGATGAATCAATGTAAAAGGGTGTCCAAAGCAAAGGTGATTAAATAGGGCATTAGAAAGGCTAAATAAACTCCCTTGGAAACCAACAGACCCCATGTGGCATCATCAGCCTTCGTTGTTGCCAACCGGCTTGGCCATGCGGTGGGCCGGGTCGGAGGATGAGATCTGGTCCTCCCTTCCTTTCCCTCACCAGCTCCCTTCTCATCCAAGCCAATGGCATTCTTAGTAATTCCTCCTTAATTCGAGGGCATACGTTATTCTTCCAAACGGACCCCTTGTCGTTTTCTTCAGAGAGAGAGATGGAGATGCAAGCTCCGTTAGTTAGCTGAAAACCCTTCTAAGCCAACCACTCCATTTTTGTAAGTCTACCGCTAAATGAAGGTGTCCCAAACATAGTGGTAGATTTTTCTTGTATAAATCGACAACTCAGCGTCAAGGAGTCAATGTGTCAGGTATTAGCACACACCACTATACAGTGGATTGGTTAGTGCTACATCATCCGTCTATCTTTATTCAGAGACGTTTACGGGGGTGATCGTTTCAGCTTTTTTCGGCTTCAGCTTCTAGCTTCAGCTTTTTTTTCACTATTCACTACACTATCCACTAACTCAGCTACAGTGTTTTTTCAGCCAGCTACAGTGTTTTTTTAGCCAAAAGCCAAAAGCCATCGCTATTCCGATCACCCCCGTACGCCAACGCAAATTCTGCTCCTAATCAATTTATGTGCTATACCCACAAAAAATTGAAAAACAAAGAAAAAAGTCAATATAACACTCTCAACTTTGCTCAAAAATCTATTAAGCATCCTAAACTATGAAACCAAATATTTAACCCTTAAACTTTATAATCTAATTTAAATAACACCCTGATCCGATTTAGGATGGTGTTATTGCTCACGTGACATAATGAGTGAGCGGTTTTATTGATACATGATCAAGTTTAGGTGAATGACAGGTGAGACTCAACATGACCTTCTCTCCCTATGGAAATAGAGAGGTGGAGCTATAGGGGGTGATGGTATGGAAGTATGACTGAGAGTTTAGTGGAGAAGAAACTTATGTGGGTTCTACATATCACTAAACCAACTTGATCATCGTATCATCCTACATGTAAAACCTCCCACTTATCATGTCATACAGGCAATACCATTACAAGAAACTGAATTAAAATATTATTTAAACTAAATTGTAAAGTTTAAATATTAATATCTAATTTTATAGTTTGAAGTGCTGGATGGATTTTGAAGCAAAATTATGTATCCAGCTAGACCTTATCATACTGACTGCACAAATTAAACACCTAATTTCCCCACAAGAAAAAAAGAGACATTTTTTAAGACTAAAAAAGAGACCTGAATTGTCTCATAGACCACACAGGGCTCCCCTGCACGGATGTAATATAACCTCATGCCCAAAAGTTAAGCTAAGCTGCTGCAGCAGTATTGATTTGATCAGAGCAGCAGAAGAGAAGACCATATCGATGGTGTTGTTCGATAGATAGATCATAGATGTTAGCTTCTTTCTTCCTTTCCGTGTCGTTTTCTTTGCACTTTGCTTTATTCCCACCCTACTCTACAAAACCTAAACTGGATATGGCTCACTTAACTGGTCACTTCTGCAAGACTGCAACCAACTACTGTCATTTCCAAGCTGTTGATGAATCCATGCTACTACTGCATGCTGCTAGCAGATACTCTTTTCTGTTAAGAAATAATGAAAATAATCACCAATACAATCTACATAACCAATCAACAAAAAAAAAATAAAGAGATAATACCAAAAAATTAAAGTCTTTATTAATCTCAAATCCATCTCTCCTTGTAGATAGGCTTGCCTATTTATAGTAAAAACTCCTCAAGGGTAGTTTCGGTATTTACCCAAAACACAACCTACTATGTTTCGTAACACTCCTCTTGGTCAAATGGCGATGGCGATGAGATCTCGCCAGAGAAGAAGGGAGACGACAACGACAGCGAGAATACGAGATGAGGCTAAGGACGAGGGGGTAGAGCGGCGGGAGGAGCTCTCGGCGGGCATGCACTAGCGAGGCGGAACGGGGGCTAGAGCGGTGGCGACGATTAGATTGAGTGGGTTAGGTTTAGAGTTGTAGGTGATATGGGTGAGTTATGTAGGTGATAGAGAGGATCTGAGTCATAAGATCTTAATCTAAAGGTGGAAAAATCAATTATGATTTTAAATAAAATTCAAGCGACTATAGTCGGTCCCATGAATTTAAGGTGATGCCTATTTCGGCTTAAATTTGTGGTTTTTGCTTTTTTTTTTCATTGTTTGAGGCTTATTTTGTATTGTAGTTGATGGTAACTTTTTGATGTAATTAAATTTAAAAAATTTTAAAATAAAAAATAAGTTATCTCATCACAGACAACGTAAAAGAATATGAAAAAAAGCAAAAAAGCTAAGAAACTAAAAAAGACAAAATTAAGAAACTAAAAGTTAGAAACCAAAAGCTGATGTTCAAACAAGCGGACGTAAGTTACCCCCAACGAGCAGGCCTAAGGATGGATTATTTTCATCTTATATATGGCTTATGTTTATACTGTCTATAGTAACTAGTTCTTAAACGTTGTATTTTTTTAAGATAGGGTCAATAGAAAAATTATATTAAAAAATATACTGATTTCAGCTGTACCGATTAAAATCATATTCAACTATTTCTCTCTATATACTATTTTTACAAATAATCAAAATTTAAATCATAAACCATCAACCTAAATAGCCCACTCTAAATTACCCTACAGACCCACACACAAGCCGTTTATCTTTTTTCTCTCTCTACAAGACTATTTAATAACCTTGGCGCTACCGCCTCGGCCTTACTTCTCTTCCTTCTCTTGTCTGTCTCTCCACCCAACCTAAATTTCCACCCGCCTCTTCTGTCTTGCACTCAACGACTCGCCCTTGATTCCCCACACGCAAACCCAAAATTCGCCTCGCCCGATGAGTTCTCCGGCAGCCGCAGGCGACGTCCTCCCGCCGCTGCCGCCGATCAAGACGACGGTGGCGGCGGTGGCTGCGCCTGCGCCTGAGCCTTCGTTGGCCTCGCCATCGAAGGCGCCGGACGCGAAGCCCCTGCCGCCGCCGGCGGAGGAGGAGGCGGAGCCCACGACGCCGACGTCGGAGGCGAGCAAGCTCCGAACGCCGACCGAGTGCCCGCCGGCGCCGCGGAAGCCGGCGTGGACGACGCCGGCCAAGCGGAGGTCGTCGTCTTCGTCGTCCCCGCCGCCGTCGGCATCGGCAAGGCGGTTGTTCTTCGCCGTCCCGCGCGACCTCTCCGCCGTGTTCCGGTCCCTGCCGCCCAAGAAGCGGATCCGCGCGGGCTGACGGATCGGCGCTGTAGCTCAATTGGCCGTAATTTATGAGCTCCATGGTTCCATGGTTGATTTCTCGGTGAATTCTTGGAGTTCTTGTGTTTCTCTTTTCTTCCTCTTCTGTCTCTATTTTTTGGTTTCTTGGTTCCCACGGCCATGGTATAATCTTTCTCGTGCAAATAATGTGTTGTTTTACTTATTTCTTTTTCTCTTTTTAGGGGGTTTGTGTGAAGGAGAAATTGTAGAATTGAAAATTGTTGTTGTTATTTATAGGGACGAATGCGAAAAAGTTTGAAGGGTTGTAAGAGAAATCCCAGAGATCATTTTAATTTTAATTACAGCTCACAGTTAGCAAGATTATGAGCTCAATTCTGTTGTTTTGCCGTCATTAGCCTTGATTCTTGTGTCAATTGCAGCTCAAAGTTTAGCACATGAAGAACATTGTGACCAATGGCAGGCAATTAGGTGGACCCAACTCTTCCGCTCATGAAGAACTCACACAGAATTGTCAGATTTAACTGAATCCTGAGATGTTTTTAAGGTTGTTGATCCAAATGCGCATTGCGTTGCGCGTCTCGCAAAACTCGGATTTGCAGAATTGTTTGAGCTTAAGGACGGATCCATGGAGGGAGCACTACTACTATGTATGGAGAGCTGAGGTGAAGAAAATTCCATTGGTGGATGGGTTAGGATGTACTTTTGGTTCGTTAGTCCCAGCGCTGGCGAGAGAAGAAGATAGATAGGCAGCAGAGAATCTTCTATTCATGAGAACAACATGGCATAGTTTTTTTCACCTCCCTCTCCGGCCCTTTCCTCCTCATTTATCTCTGTAAAAATCTGGTTGTCTGCTTGCCGCTGATGCCAGTACACACTGCTGTCTAGCAGTCTGGCTTGGAAAAAACCCAATTTGTAAAGCTGCTGTTCTTCAGTTAACTACATGCCCAGCCACTACTCACAACTGAGCTACTGGTAAAAGCTCCATATGATCAGCCAGGCAGCCAGTCCCAGTGGCAGGCAGAGTTCACATGAAGATTTCTCTTGCCTCCATGGGTAGCAGTAGCGCTTTCACTGTCACAGGCATATGTAATTATGGAAGCATTCAGATCCATGGGAGTGAAGGAAGGAAGGAAGGAGGGAGTTGTGCATGATTGAAGATCCATGAAGCTGAAACTTTTTCTTCCTCTTTCACTTCACATGGGCTGTTACATTTGCAGTTGCAGCCTGCTCTTGCCCCCTCAGATGTAGGTCTCAGCCCTCCTCGTTTTAGGAAGCCATTATGAGAGAGAGAGAGAGAGAGAGAGAGAGAGAGAGCAGAGGCAAGCAGGCGTACGAGAGGTATGGTCGTATATCGGTACTTAGGCTTGATAATGTGTGCTCTGCAGAGGGCACGTTAATTAACGGGCACCGTACTGAAACGGGTGTGGCATGGATGGATGGCATCGCTACGGTTGGGGTGTGCTGTGCGGCCATGTCAAGGGAAGGTGGAGAGATTCCTGTGGAGGCAAGGGGCATGTGCAGGGGATCAAATCAAAGTGGTAGGGGAGGACGCGGCAGAGGAGGAGGCGCAAAGAAAAGCAATCATCTCCCCTCCCTATGCCCTGCAATCATGAGCATTCCCAATCCAAGGAGCACCGCTATGCCTACGCTTGCCGAATTCTTCGTACTAAACTTGGTTGAATGGTGTAGATCGAGACTGGTCGGCGTGGATTATGGGTACGGATGTTTGCTTGTGTTACACCTCACGGTGCCAAAACTCAAAAAATACAGTCATATATGCTGTTTATATAAAAATTTTCTCTCCTTGAAGACACCTGATGTTCTTAAAGAACTCCGTTGTTGTTGGAAAAGGTAGTACTCCAATATTGGGAACGAATTTGCCAACATGGAACATGAAAAAGAAACGGCAATTGGAGAGCACCGACTGAGTAGGTGAGCAGAACGCGAGAAAAGAAAAGGGGACAGAAACGGCAGGTCACCGTAACAGAGCGTCCTAAGCTGCTAGTAATGAACTATCCACTGCGTGTCTGCAGGGAATTTGGTTGCGCCACTAATCATAATAAAAGAGGCGATAAATGTCAGAGTGACGAAGTCAAACGGTAAGTAGCTAGGACGGCATACACACAACTAAAGACCAGTGAAACTTATTTGGACTTAAAAGTTCTAAATTATAACTTATTTTATACTGTAGTGGCTGAGCATACACTATAGCTACATATAATTTTTTTAATGTAATTAAATTAAAAATAAAAAAGTTATATCACCACAAATAATAAAAAAAGATAAAAAAAGCTCTAAAAATCATATTATTAGAAAAAGATGAAAGTTAAAAAGTTAAAAATCAAAAACAAAAATCAGGAGCAGAAGCGATCACGGCCTAGTTTGCTACGTAACAGAGCGTCCTAGATTCTTGGGAACAATGAGATAATGCCTCATTGATCTTTCTTTCCATTGCACGAATGGAACGTTACAGCAGTAAAAGCTAGCAGTAACACTCTGTGTAGACACCGAGTAACTCTCGATCTGTTACTAGTAGCGTGTGAGTAATAAAAATACAAGGTACGTACGTACCAGGTGAGGCAGTAAATATATAGAAGACGAGATTTCTACTCCTACCCAATGTCCTTGGCTTCTGTTCAGTCCCCTACATTCTCTCTGACAAACGCAATCTCGCTACTTGGCGCACACAGCCCATCTCTCTCTGACACCGCATATTGATACTACTACTGGTTTACCGTAGCTTAATATGTTTAGGGATCACATCATACGGTGTAAAAATATAAATGTGGCATGTTGCTTAATAATAGCCTCATTTAAGTTGTCTGCTCTAAATTATCAGCTCGGTTACTGACATGTAAACCCAACCAGAAGAGTACAGGATAATCACTAATTACCACTGCCGCATATTTTACAGACTTTTTTTTGTGCTTGGGAATTTTTGACAGATCGAAGCAGAACACACTACATCCATGGTAGTAGTAGAATGTTTTCTACCATCCCTAAAAATAACTTGTTTTGGCATCATTGGAGGTACAGCCACAGTTTTGGATTTGAATTTGCACCCAGATATCTAACCAATTCTTTCTCCTTTTTTAAAGAGTAATTTATCAGCAAGTTTGGATCTGAGAGCAGCTGAGCTGGTTGTTTATCTTTCCCTTTAGGCTTACTTTTGCATCCAATTCAGCATTAAAAAGGAGGCAATCGTACAGTAACCACCCCCATATGATTCCTTCACCCCCAATAAAAATTCTGGTTAAGACAGCCAGTGTAGATCCAAATGTGGCCACTTTACCCAACCACTACCAGCCAGCCACTCTCCCTTCCAAGATAGCCAGTAGTTGGCCAAGGTATCTTTGCATGTTTATGCACTTGTACGCATGCACAACGGAAGGGGGAAAAAAAGGGAACCCTGGGATGCTAGAAGATCTTGTACATGCAATGCGGTTTATTTTGGTGCCTACGATCCTATGCATTTTCATTTTGGAAGGCACTGTGGAGACATTACGAAATACTAGGAGAAAGAGACGTCGCTACACGTACGAGCAACATTTTTATGAACATAAGTAAACTAATATTTGGGTGCAATGCACGGGTTGTAGCTTATGGTGCCGATCTACCAGTATCAGCAGGTACTACACAATTCTACGAAAAAGTCGTGTAGTATATGTTTTTTCAGGGATTGTTCCTGCAAAGTGCCAACAGAGATGCAAACGGAAATGGGACTAGCATCAGGTCCTGCATTTGCCCTTCTCAGCAGCAGGAGTGAGTTGCCATGGATGACCAAAGTGGCAGATCTAGAAGGAAACAAACAGGCAGCTCTGTGTGAGAGTTAGCTGCAACTTGCCATTGCTCACAGTCACAGGGACCCACTCCCACAAATTTCCCCCCTTCTACCTCTTTAACATATAAAAAACCTGCAGAGCACACAAGCTGCATCACAGCATCAGTGTTCTAGCCTTCTTGGACTGTGGTACTTTTCAGCCCTGCCAGGACAGATTGGGTGGAAAGTGAAGCCAAGCCATCAGATGTCTGTAGTACTGGCTAAAGCAAAATGCACACTGTTACTAGTACAAAGTTGAAATACTGCCAATGTATTACAAGAAGAAAAAACAAGTGGGACTGGTAATTAGTACTGATTTTTTTGCCTCCCAAAACATTTTCACCGTCTCTGCCAGTTATGTGTACTTTCAGCAACATGTAGCAAGTGCCTTTTTCACCCTCGTCTTACAGCTGAAGCAACACTCATGAGAGGTGATCCCACTTGCTCTGTCCAGTGAGTGGCACAGGTCCATATCTTGATACTCAAGCAATGCCATGCTCCTCCCTCCCTCTCTTTTTTTAGGCTTTTGACCACTAAAGCCTTTTGGGCACAACTGCACAAGAGAAGAAGGCACCAAAGGCACACATGACATAGGATGCCATGCCACTCCCATCTAGGATGATCTCCTCTGCTAGCAGACCAGGGTAAACTAGACCAAAAGCCTGCAGCTGGCTAGAAAGGATGTCAACTGCTGCTTCTCCTCCCTTCTCCTCCCCCACCATCCCATAGGCCTGCTTAATGTGGCTATAGTTTATGACAGTTTGCTAAATTTTTTGAATTTTAATCATTTACAACAGAGGTTACAGAGAAAGATACTCACTTACGATTTTGGATGGTACAGATGTTGGGTTTTTAACATATATTACAATTAACTTGTAGACCCCGTCTTAAAAAAATATTCTGTTTGAAAGTTAGGTACTGTAACAAAAGAAAAAAGTCGGTTTCAGAAGCCGAAAAGAACAGGCATGCTTTTTGGCTTTTAAAACCGGTTTTTAGCTTTTGCTGCAGTACCTAATTTTCAAATAGAGTATTTTTTAAGACGGAGTCTACAAATTAATTGTAGTACGCGTTAAAAGCCCAACATCTGTACCAACCAAAATCGCAAACGAGTATATCTCTTTGTAATCTCTATCATGAACAGTCAAAATTTAAAACCACAATAGATATTTTTTTAATGTTAATGGCTATGGTTTATAGTATTTTACTGAAATTTTTGGATTTTAATTGTTTACAATAGAGATTACGGATAAAGAAATACTTCCTTATGATTTTAGATAGTATAGATGTTGTGCTTTTAATATGTACTACAATTAACTTATAGATCTCGTTTTGAAAAAATATTTTATTTAAAAATTAAGTACTGTAATAAAAGATCTAAATCCACATCTATCTCTGTCGGGGCAAAGAAAAGAAAAGATATCTTCTACTATGCATGAGGAAAGGTAGCGCCTCGGAATCCGAGTAAAGTATGTACTCTGATGTGCCTTTGACAGTTTAGCTGCTATGTATGGCGGGTAATACAGTTTAACACACGCCGTCACAACCTCGTGAGCTGTTAAGCTGCATAAAAGAAGAATATAAATTACCCCAACAGTAAGATTTTCATGGTGAGATGAGTAATTAAGGGATCTGTCTAGGATGTGTGGAAATGACGACAGCTGAATAACCTCACTACATGACCATATATTGCTCAGTTCGTGTGTCAAACTTGCACAAACAGCTCGAGAAAGCAGGAGTTGATTTGATCGTAAGGTAAGTCGGGATTGAAGTGGGTGGGGAAATTCATGATCTCGAAAGCTCTGGACCGTCCAAGCTCCGATCAAACGGTCGAGGATTGCCGGGGACAAGGGGCACGTACACCATGTGTATATGATTACTCCCGGAACTACCGCATCTATGATCCATCCGCATCTGAGCCGTACACTTGGCAAATATGACGGTAGAAGATGCACACGGGAGCCTAGGATGCTAGCGGCATCGTCTAGCAGCGAAGTACCCGTACAGTACTGCACTAGGTATATAGAAGGACATGCATGCATGCATGGCTACTAGCAGACGAATACAATTCGTGCCGTAGCCAATTAACGTGCGTACCGTCCGATCCCTAGCCTTGTCCCCGGAAGCAGAACTAATCCCGCGGCAACGCAATTAGCACGTACGAAGCAAGCGCTTAATTAAGACTTAGGACCTCGGGTTAATTAAGAGCCATCATCACGCATCATGACGGACGCGAGAGACGACCTAATTAATTAACTTTTGGTTGGGAAGTTAACTCGCATCTCCGTTGCAAATTGATCGACAGCGGAGGCAGTGCAGAGGGTAGGTATGCCTGCATGCCTAGCTATACGTACGTACGTACGTATTCGCGTTCATGTAGGGAGAGCGGTACGTACATGCAAAGTGTTCGGTCTTACGGGGATCTTGCCTAATATATCACGGCGGTAAAAAAAGATTGCAGGTGTTATTGCGCATCTCACGGGGGATTCATTTGTAGTATGAGACACTATACCCCTTGCCCCTAGCAATCACTAATCTACAGTGCTTGCACTAGATTAAGTCTGGTTGTGGTACCGTAACAAAGACGTCTGGGCTCAACTCGGCAACTCTAGGACCCGTTTGGATCGCGTGATTTTTTTTTCCCCTGTTCCTTTCCTTGGAAGGGCGCCGTGCATGCATGTGCTGCGAACAAATAATCCTATCCTTTCCTCGGCCGAAAGAATCGCAGGAACCGACAAGCCCGTGGCTTATCTTGGAGCAAAAAAACGCGGGCAAGTTGGCACGGTGGTGAAGCATCACCATGTTCGATGGGCCGCGTGGAAGCCTCGCGCGCGCGTCCGGCCGGCCAGGTAAAACGCTAGCTCGTGTGCAGATCAGAAAGGCGATCGAGCTCAGATCTGGCGGGTCGCACGAGGCCGTGGACGCATGGAGACAACGCCGGTCGATCGACCGGCCGGCGCTGGTCATCCGTCTCGATCGCCTGTCGTCTGATCCCTATCTCGTCGTCTGCCAGCAGGCTGATCCTCTCGTACGTTACTCTCTCATGGGCTTGGGCGCATGCACGCGCGCGCGCGTCGTCCGCCGATCGGAGAACCGCGTGTGTGTGTCGTTTCGCATAATATAGTATATCTCTCCTTGCCCCCAGGGGAGAGATTATGCGAAACGACACACGCACGCGGTTGCAGCAACCGGCGACACTCCTTTGTTCCTGCCTGCCTGCGTGCCTAGGCGATGTGATCAGATCGATCGAGAGCGCGAATGGCAATAGCGGCAGCAGTTTGGTAGGGCGGCGTGTGCACGCATGCTACTCCGGCTGATAAGGTTCACGGGAAAGACGAAATGTAGCCGGCCTTTTCATCTGTCTGGGTGTCAAATCGTTAAACATGACTGTTGCGGTTACTTGCGCCTGTTTGTCGCGGTGTGTGAGCGAGCCAGTGCCTGACGACTACCTGTGTGCCTCGAAATAGAGGGTGGATGCTGTGGCTATTTTTGGTAATTTGGTCCACGCATCGTTCGGTGAGAAGACTGAATATCTGTGCCTCTTAAAAGTACTACTAACCTAACCTGGTGGTGACTAAATGTGAACTTCATCATGTGAACTCTGCCTGCTCATCAGTAGCTTTGCGGTTTTACTGCTATATATCGCCATGAAAACTCTGGTACGAGGCACCTGGCTCAGTTTTAAGATTTGACGTATTGGGCTGTGTATCATGCCACATTTTTGAGGTTTGGACTGTCGGAATTGACATTTGGCGAATCTGCGCTTAGAAAAAGGCATTCGGTAAATCCAGGTGTAGACTGCCAAAGACAAATTCAGATACTTGATTTCTCTACAATATAGGTTAGTTAAGCGAGGTATACCGGCCTACTAGACTTCAACAAACCTAAGCCTGCTTTATGTACTCCATGTTCACAAGTCAACTAGCAGAAGACTTCAGAGCCGGAGTCGGCATCAAGTGCAGTTGTATGTGTATTTGTATATCCATATAAGCGCCAAACCAGTCCGACCAAGCTTGCAGACTTCAAAAATCAGAGGGGAAAATGGTACAATTCGGCAGATACGATTGTTTATGAGGTTGGTCAACTAGAAATTGGACATAACTCAAGCCTGGCCTGCCCAATTTTCTATGCATGAGTCTCACCGTTCGATTCGGAGTTTCACTTCCAAACGAACCAGGACATAAAGCAACTGTCCAAAATCCAACAGCTGAAGAAAATCTGCAGGCAAAAGAATAAGCTTTCAAATAGTAGGTAAAGAATCACTTTCATGGCGCAATACAAAGTTCAGGTATGACAAGACAGGATAAAGACTGTTCTGCCTGGAGTAACATAGAAGTAAAGGATCTTGATCAAATCGGAACAGATCAGGTGCGATAGGGGACATGTTTCATCTGGCACCAACCGCGACCCCGCCGCGGTGGACGACGACTTCGCGAGCTGATGCCGGCTTTCTGCCTGTGCAGCCTGTTCAAATGGGCTGGGCCTTTTACGTTTGTAGGCTGAGGAGCTGTATACGGGCCGACATCCACTTCGTCGGACTCGGCCGATTCTACAGCACTCTGAGCGTCCTTTAGGCCTTTCCAACGCCAACGTTTTGGGCTTAGAGTCGCACAAAGCAAAGTGCAGATGCATGTCGCCATGGATTTGTATTGTTTGGATTAGGGCGTATCACGGTTGAAGAACAGTTCACTATACCAAAAAAATAGGGCAAGATGCTATAATTCGCACGGAAGTATGTGACACATGTGTCAAGTCTCAAGCCGCGCTCTTATCTCATCAACAACTGACGGGGAGCGCTGCATCAGACGCAAGTGGCCCTCGGTTACCACTGCCTTCCTGAAGTTCTTCTCGAGGCACATCTTCTTAAGCTCGCGTGCATCCAGAAGCGGTTTAACCTGTTAAACGAACACAATCTCTGAAGTGTCCCGAACCTGTACGCTTATCTGTTTGTTTTGCCAGGTTTGTATACTGTATCGTATCTGGCAGCTGTAGCTAGTCTGGCACGATAGGATTGTTTCTGTTTTCTTGTTGTAATCTCTCTCTCAGATAAAATGCTGATTGTAACAGCATGTAGTTCCTCTTAGTATAAATACACGTGAGGCCTCTCAGCTCTCTTTGTGGGAAACACAAAGCTTTTCATGGTAGCAGAGCATCTCGATCTAAACCACCATGACCACCTCTGCAATCTCCAACACCGTAGCTGTGCAACCAGCTTCCCCATCCATGCCCGCACCAGGCTTTAGCCACTAAATCAATGTCAAGCTTGAAGTGGATCGGATGTCCAAGAGAGGAGGGGTGAATTAGGTATCTTTTTAGAACTAGTCCAACTGTCCAAGGGTAATCTAGAAACAACTTCTAACCTTGGTGCCTACGGTTTGCTAGTGTGCTCAATCAACCCCTAAATATGCTAGTGTAGTTCTGCAACATGTAAGCTGTGCTGTTGAGATTTGTTGGGAACTTGATAGCACCACACCACCATATAAGCTGTGCTGTTGAGATGCGTCGAGTTAGCTGATGATTTGCTCCTACTGCACACATGCACCGTTATATTACATCTCAACGAGAACTGCTTTCTTCCATAAAGCCGCAAACTTTTGCGATGGCATGCATCATGAATCGCTTGATGCTCGGTAGTCACTTCAACTCTGAACATTTTTCAGGTAATACAGCTCAACTCTCCCTCTGACCTGCCTGCAAGTTTCTTCAGATATGGTCTCAATTCTCAAATCCTCGTACCCACCAACTGAAGGAGGAGACGACTCAAAAGTTCTGGTTACGGTACAGAGAAGTTGAGCTTAAGTGCAAGCAGAACTAACCTTGCAAACCTCATTAAGTGATGGGTCGTACTCACACAACCAAATTGTTCAGTAGCTTTGACAATCGGACAGAAGTTCGGTTTTGAAGGACCATGTTCACAATAATGTTACGATAAACCATTGCAAGTATACACTATTCATATCTTGATTTAGAGATCAGATTAGTATTTACATGACGGTCAGACCGCCCTGTGGGAGAGGTCAGGCCCAGTGATTATAAAGGTTTGTTGGGTCAGACCGCCCCCTAACCCTAAACCTTTACAATCACTGGTCTAAGCCCAGCGATGGTAAAGGTTTGTTATAATTTGGTGTCGATCAGTATAGTCACATCTTTATTATAGTCTTATAGAGGATAAAGAGCAGTTGTAGTTGGGTTTGGCCAGACTCACTTAGAACACTCCAATGATCAAGCAATTATGTTGTGGATCCACTACTGCTGAAAACTTTCAATGTTAAAAGAAGTCATCAGTAGTTTGAGCTGGAAGGTGGGATTACCAGTCCAGACGCTCCTACCATCTGGAAAGTGAGACTTCTTGAAGAAGCCTGCACGTCTTGATAATGTACCACTGTTATTTTTTCTTTTCTTTGGAAAATATGGTAGTTATACTAAATAGATATTATCCATTCAACATTTCAACCATGTTAAATGAATGGTTTAGAACGAGCATGTATTGACGCAAGTGTTGGTTACACTCGTTACAACTACTCATAATAATGTTCATGACAGACTGACAGGGCTGCGTTAGGGGGCGTTCAGAATGACGATGATTTATATTTTTTTATTATAACTGATTTATTTTTTACTATAACTAAGATAGCTTATTTAATGTAATTAAATTTTAAAAAATAAAAATAAAAAATATGTTAGCCTATCACAGATAATATAAAGAAAAACAAAAAGAAAAAACCTTAAAAACAAAAAATAGAAATAAATAAAATTAAAAAATAGTAAAATAAAAATAGAAATCACAAGTTATCGTCAAAACAAGTGGGGCACAAAACTGGAGTTCTTTTCGAGCTGTATGCCTGTAGTCGAGATCACTTGGCATGTACGGTCGCAAAACCCACTGCGCCGGGGACGAAACTTGATTGCTGCCTTTCGACAAGGGAACAAATGGAGGGAGGGCGGAATGGGAATTGGCTAGGGATAGAAGAATCTTTCACGATGCAGCAACGCGACGTGCATGGAGCTAGCGGTGCAGCGCACGCCCGGCGCGAGTAACGCGTGGAGACTGACGGGCGGCTGTGTGCCTGTGAGCCGTGCCGCTGCGCGCGGCTTCGGCGTTTCGCGCGGTGGCGTCTTGGGCACTGCCGTGCCGTGTGGTAGTGCGCCAGGAAGCGCTTCGTGCCGCCGCGTGATCGGTGCCCGGCGGGCGATTTGCGTGAGGGGTTGCTCCTGATGCCTCTAGTCACACGTTTTGTTAAAGGGTCTGTTCTTTTTTGCTGCGATTTATAAATTTTAGTTGAAATTTTTGAATTTTAACTGTTTACGACAGAGATTACGAAGAAAGAGATACCCGCTTGCGATTTTGGATAGTATAGATATTAGATTTTTAACGTATACTATAATTAACTTATATACTCTATCTTAAAAAAAATACTTCATTTAAAAGTTAGAAACTATAGCAAAAGTTAAAAATTATTTTGAAAAACTGAAAAAAAAAACAGGCCTAAAGTCGCTGCTTTCTGCGCTTCTCTGGCTCGCCACACCTTTTTTGCCACCAAAAACGTTGTATCTGACTCGCACTAAATCAACCGCCGCGAACTTTTTCTCCTCTGTTCAGTCCTCTTGCCTGAGCGAACCACATACACGCTACTACTATTCCTGTCGAGTCACTCTCGCGCATGGACCTATTCACTAAAAGCCTATACTGTTGAAGAGTCTCAACGAAAAGCGGACAGTTCACTCTTACGATGAGCGTTTTTCGACGCCGAAGGTGGGCAAATTACACGGGGGAGGTCGTAACTTGCTTCTGCGTTCTACAAACATTCTACCCTTGTAAAAATAACGAACCAACAACCAAATGCTTTGCTTCCTTCCCACTGAGCCAAAGTTATGTCTGACCTCACTTTCCCCTCCCTTCAAGAACACAAAAACACAACAATGGAGCATTCAGTACCCTCGACGTTTGCTACCTGTATCACCTTTCTAGAGAGATGATGCTTCCACCGACAACTAGTGCAGCAGTTGTATGTATCTTCTTCTTGGTTTCACCAACGAATTATGGACCAATCCGTCCCATGCAGCCAATTAATCTCAATTACAGCCCCCTCCATATAGCAATTCCAATTTTGTAATCTCAATTACAGCCCCCATCATATAGCAATTCCAGTTTTAGCTCCTTAGTGCGCCGGAGGGCACCAGCAACCTCTGCGGTTGGGGAGCGCGTGAGGTGGTTTGGTGCACCTGAGGACCGCACCAGGTACAGTTGCTATAGTATTTACGTATTGTTGTAAATTTCTAGAGAAAACTATTTAAATAGACGCTTTGTAAAATTTTTAAATATGGTAAATAAGCATGAAAAATAATAATTTTTTGTGAAGACTCCTGACATAATTTACTTGTTTGTGTAATTTTTTCATAATTTTCACCTCTGAATTTTCTCAAAATTTGCACTTTCTATTATAGTAAATATATTTTTCGAGAAAAATTCAAAGCGATAAAAATTATAAAAAAATTACACAAGCAATTAAATTATGTTGAGAGACTCCACAAAAAATTTATTATTTTAAAACTCATTAGCTATATTTAAAACTTTCTACAAAGTGTCTATTTAAATAATTTTTTTCTAAAAATTTGCTACGGTGCGTAAACACTGTAGCAACTGTACATAGCACGGTTGTCGGGTGCACCAGACCACCTCGCGCTTCTCGGCCGCACAAGGTTGCTGGCGCAGCCCTCGAGCGCACTGGATTGGGATTGCTACGTGTAGAACGCTATAATTGGGATTATTAGGCCCCGCGGCCAGAGTGGTCCACAATTCTTCACCAACCACTAGGGACACCTTGCCCAACTTTCGCAAAAACGGGCTTTTAAATGGCCACAAAAACAAGTGGATGATGACCAACTCAGCACTCACAGTAGGACAAGACAAGCAAAGCCCAAATGCGCACAAAAGATGTATCGGTTATCTCTCCAGTGCAATGTGCAGTATACACATCTATCATACAACGAGAGAGAGAGAGAGAGAGACCGAGATCACAAGATCTAACCTATAGCTGCCCATACAGATAACTGAAGATAAATAAAGATCCATGGAGCTGACTAGAATCACATAGAGAGTGGCAAGTGGCCATTTGAACTGCCATTGTAGGACTTGTTATCCGACTTCCTCCTCGTCAAGACGATGCTCCATGTAACAGCTTCCAAGATCACGGCAATACCACCCAGGATGCTGATTGCAATGATGTAACCAGTCTTCCACTTCTGCTCCACGTCCAAGATGGACATACCTTTGAAGATGTTGATGATGCCCAGAATGATGATCGTGTAGCCAACCGAGTGGTGATAGACGTTCCAGTAGATGCGGTATTTGTGATCCTTCTTGGGCCTCAGGAAGAGCGCAAAGATCTGGACGAAAATTGTAAATAAAACTATCAGTAAGTTCACTAGGCTACTGATATTGCAACTTGTACATCAATGAGAAAATGATATAAACCCTAGCTTCCAGGCTACCTATATACTATCAATCTTATAGGCGACAATAATGTTATATGTCGTTTTCAAGACTGAAGCTGTTACACACTTGCTATTCAGTCTGATAGGTACAAGTGCGCAATATGGCATGAAATTCGGCAGATAAAGAGAGCATAATGAGAATATATACTAGAGCATACCTGCAGGGTACCAAGAGCAAACACTGTGATCCCAATGTTCCTATGAAGCGAATAGGTGATTCCCTTGGACATGTTTCCTAGATGAATACCAGTGGCCCAGCCAGATACTCCCACACCATACCCAATCAGCTGGCAAGCTACATGAAGGTAGAACCATGCAGGATCGGCTGATTTGAATGTCTTGAGATATCTAGCAAATATAGCTCCCATGGGTAATAGAATACCCCAGCTCACAGCATTCAGGATTCCATGTGTCTTCACCAAAAAAAAAAAAAAGGAGGAGAAATGGGTCAGTATGCTCATGAACTGTAATAACAGGTATGTGACCTGTTTGATGCCAAGAAATCTAACTACACAAGAAAATTGCAGCCCCAATGGATAAAAAATGGGAAGTGTACGGAAGAGTGAACCTATTAGGTCACGCATACATGTAGTCAATAAACGCCGTCTGCTGTACAGATTAAGACAGCTGAAGATATCAATTCAAACCAACCAGGACGAAACAATTAGGCCTACGCGCAAGGCATTACACATGACAACTAGAATCATAAAAAATGACTAACACAGCTGAAATCAGTAGCTTTTCCATGTTCTTTACACTAACATCAGCATGCAGCAAAATTGACGCAAGTAGTTACTCCTCTTTACTCACTGCAGTAACGCTTCAACAATTACAGTTACTCATTCGTATGGAAGCGAAATTAAAAAGAACATTTGTTAGAAGGTGAAAAGTTTACAAAAACATTTGCCAGGATTTAAGGACTTTATAGGTTCTATAATAGCTATTCGAATTTGATTACAAAAACTGTAGAAGAATGTTTTTTTCTCTGATTTGATTGTACGTGAGATTGCAATCTGACAACAAAGCATAAAAATTCAAGAAACAAGCAAAAACACTTGAACATGAACAGATAAAAATTCAATCAAATCCTTAAAGAGACTGGTACTCACATTTTTCTTCCTGACGAGGCTGCCCCCTCCTCCGCCGGCGGTGATCGCCCCCGTCAACAGGTTGAGCTTCCCCTTCGCCGCCATGTTGTCGGCGACCATGGCGTGTGCCACGATGCTCCCGCTGGAGACCGGCCCCACCTGCCAGACCTGGTTCACCTCCCCCGTGCCGTTCTGGAGCTTCAGCTTCCCAAACATCTGGACGCGGCCGTCGGCGCCGAGCATGGCCGCGAGGTCGGACGTCTGGTAGGCGATGGGCCCCGGCGAGCCGAGCGCGTACCCCGAGATGCTGTACGTCTCGACAGCGTACGCGCCGCCGCCCTTAGGCGCGGCGACGAGCGCCTGCGCGCCGTTCATGCCGTCGCTGGTGGGGTTGAGCCCCCAGGCCACCCACCCGCCGGCCGAGGGCGGCGCGGCCACGAACGCCACGGACAGCGACGCCGCCGCCGCGTCGTAGGTCCAGTGCACGGACGCGCCCAGGTGGGGCAGGTCGCTGCACGCCGTGTACACGCGGTTGTTCGAGAACCTCACCGCCGCGCAGCCACTGCCTCCTCCGGCCGCGGCCACGGGCGCCAGCGCCGGCGCCGCCACCAGCAACAGGGCGAGGACCCGTACGACGGACATGGCCGCAGCGTTTCTTGCGCACACTGCTACGGTGTACCCTCCAAAACGGGGAGTCTTGGGATTTAATGGGGTTCAGGTAGGAGACGGGTGGCGGTGAAAGGCTGCGCTTTTGTCCTGGGTTCGGAGTTGGAACTTGGAAGCCGGGGAGAGAGACAGAGCAGCGGGTGGGAAGAAGGGGAGGTGGCGCGGTTAATAAGAACGCGGCGGTGGGGGTCCGGTGGACACGTGGGGGCGTTGGATTGGGCGCGGGTTGAGACCCGGAGACTCGCGGTCTGAAGCTTTGGGAAAGGTTTTTACACGTTCCTTTTTTTCGTCCGTGTTTACCAATTCTGCTTGCCGATTCTACTTGCAATTGATCGACAGTCCACAATGTTTCCTTCTTAACGCACGGAGAGTTAATCTTTGTAATAAAATCGATTCTTTTGGTGCATACATTTATGGAGCGAGGATGACAGATGCACGATACAATGGGCATGGAGAACGGGCATCTAATCGAATCTGTTTCTGGGGCTAAGTATATTTTTGCTTTTAATTCCTTTAGGACAAGTAGGGTAAAAATGGAAAAATGGATCGGATATCATTATGCGTTCGTTTTAGTGATGGCTTCTGACTTTTGACTAAAATTTCACTGTAGTTGACTATTTTTACTGTAGCTGATTTAGCTTTTTAGGCATAATTAATTTTAATAAAATGTAAAAAATAGAAAAAAAACATGTTAACTCATTAGGGACAATACAAAGGAACACGGGAAAAAAAGAAAATACAAAAAAGTCTAAAATATCTAAAAAATTCAGAAAAAAACGAAATACTGAATAGTGAAAAAAGCAGAAGCTAGAATCTGAAGCCGAAAAAAAACCGAAACGAGCGGGGCTTTAACTATATTTGTATTCCTCGTATAATCATACTAACTATTCTAATTCATTTACTTTACCTAAATAAACATAAATCCTCGTTCTATTTAAAAAACTTGTTCAGCTAAGTAGTTGTAATGTAACACAACATATATATTGCTTCGTCAAATATAAATACGGATACAAGTAGTCCAGATAAAATAATATTTTGGATGATAAAAGTCTATACTATATTCGTATTCGTATTTTTATATGAATTTGAATACGAATACGAATACGATAGAAATTATTAATTGAATAGAAAAATCTATATTATTTTGTATAGTTCTAAATACAGTAACTAAGTAATATCGATAATTCATATTTATTTCTCACCCTAAAGACATTAAACATTTCTCCTTTTTCCTTCAAGCTCAGGGCTGGAACTATTTGTTTGTTACTACTTGTTAGTAGCGCGGACAGTCCAGGTTGCACCAGGTGTCTTTTTTTTTTAAAAAAAAAAAGTAGTACCAGGTGTGTCACGCAACGTGTAGCTTTGCAATCCCAAACATGGCACCAGGTGCCAAATGCAAGGGTAGACGCGTCACACATGCCAGGAGCCCGTGCGTCGATCCGATCGCAACAAGAGAGGGTGATCGTTTGAGCAAATTCTCAAACGCTTTTTTTCACTATTCACTACACTATCCACTAACTTAATGCATTCTGATTTTTTTCAAATTCTGATGTTTTTTTAAAAAGCTAAAAGACAATCAGCACATCTCGCGGCCGAACCCCACATCACCGCGCCCACCACCCAAATCCTTCTAGAACACCACCATCCAGCGCGGCCAATGCTTACGTTAGACACCGATTTCTGGTCTACGAAAGGGCTGCCAAATCGCTTCACCGAGCACGTGCCGTGCTTTCTTGGCTAGTACTAGCAGTACGATGGGATCGATGTAGGAAGGTTTGTTGGTGAGCGGTCAGTCCACTCGACCATCGCCCCACCGGCGTCCGATCAACTCATACAGGCTTCAAAGCTGTTTACGTCCGCAGCAGCCGCGAAAGTACACCGCGAAAAGTACTCTCGTCCCGTGCGGTGAACTGCCGTTTTTTTTAAAAATAATTTGGTTCTAAATATAAAGTTTTACAAAATTAGTTTTTAATAGATATACCCAGCCTAGCAGACACCTACTGTCCTAAATTTACAGGCTAGAGGAGCCCCGCATGCGACAGTCGCTACTGAATTCGATTAGTTCATAATTAAGACAATGATTAAGCATGCAAAGTTGGCGTTCGCGCGATCTACCACGCACGGGTTGCTGAGTAGGTCTACGGAGGAAGCTAGGTTTATAAAAATAAATGTTTAAAAGTTAAATTTAAAAAAATAGCTATAGTGCTATTTGTGTAAATAGTTCCCTTGTGGTTCACAGTATGCTCCAACGGCTTCATCTTCTCGCTTCTTAATTTTTATTTTTTTATTTGTTTTTTAGGTTTTTTATATTATCTATGACGGTATAATTTTCTTTTTAAAAAATTTAATTATATAAAAAAAGTTAACAGTAGTCACTACAGTAGAGAAAAAAAACAGAAGTTTGGGTTTATAAGACAACTGCAGACGTCAGACCATACGCGCCGCGCGGGCTTCGTTTCGGCGTTTGCCTCGTCGCGGGTGGGCACGGGCGCACCGCGCACGGCAGTCGCCAGTAGGGGCACTGACTTGTTGGGCGTTTGCCGCGTTTTCATCGAGTTGACTCGCGAGTTAATGGGGGCTCGTTGCTGGTTTGGACCGTGCGCGGCTCGGCGTCCCACCATGCACGGTGCCACGTGCGCTCGGCGGCCGCCGCGCCGGTGGGGTGGGCTGCTCCGTGGCTGGTGGGTTGGTGGGGAGGGTAAACTCCATTTAGGTAGCGTGGTCTGGGAAAACGCACGGCATGACGTGCGCCTTCGAGTTTAGCTTGGGGTTGAGCCAGAATTGTTGGGAAAACCGCCTGTTTCGTCAGATCAAATAGATTTAACCTGCTCATTTCAGTTTTTTTTAACTTCAACTTCTAACTTCAGTTTTTTTCACTATTCAGTAATTCATTTTTTCTAAATTTTTTAGATTTTTCAAGTTTTTTTGCATTTTTCTTTTTTCCTCGTGTTCCTTTGCATTATCCATGATGTGCTAATATATTTTTCTGTTTTTATATTTTTTTAATTTAATTATACCTAAAAGTCAAATCAGTTACAGTAAAATTTCAATCAAAAACTAAAAATCATTGCTAAAACGAACACTCTAAGAAACCGCAAGTGTGTCGTACATCAACGTTCAACAACTTGGAACGTCATAATTGAAATGTGGAATTGACGTTCGTTTGATTAGAGAAGTTAGTAGACTTGTGGGTCAGGTTGTCATCAGTGCAGAGACCATGAAATGGTAGGATGTGTAGGTTACCGGACGGCTTAATGACTCGTAACTCGTCAGTTTCTCTTCTCTTTTCCTGGATTGAGTGCTCAGTTCGCACTGGTTTTTCCTGGAATGAGTGCTCAGTTCGCTTCTAATACCTACTACCTCTTCTAAACGGACGTCAAATGTCATTAAGGGTCTGTTTATTTTGACTATGGCAGATGGTTTTTGGCTGTGACTGATGGTTTTTTGACTGTTTGTGACAGAGATTGCAGAAAGAGAGATACTCGTTTGTGATTTTTGATGATACAGATATTAGTTTTTTAACATGTACTACAATTAACTTGTAGACTTTATCTTAAAAAATACCTCGTTTAAAAGTTAGTTACTGTAGCAAAAGTCAAAAACGACTTTTAGAAACCGCAAAGAATAGACCCTAAGTAGGCTCCACTTCACGGCATTAGATGAACCCGACAGATTTGTTTCATACCACCAAGCTTGTAGCAACGGAAGGGACAAAAGTGCCTTTATATTTAGGGGCACTTTATATTTAGGGGCTATTTGATTTGCTACCCTTACAAACCAAATTAAATATTGGCAACGTCAACAAAACATTGTTGCTGAAATTGGTAGCGCCAAACCCAAAAATTTGGCTTGGTCATGATCCAAACAATGCTCCTTTTGTCAATATTCGTCTCTGCCTTGATTTTAGCTATGCTAAAATTTTGATTTGGCTCGTGTTGACCATCAACCAAACAGCCCCTTCGAAACTACAACGCCTCTGGCACGGCATGCCGTCCATAGAAGACACCCCGTCGAATCTCAAGCACTACCTACATCTCACGCTGCATAGAGGAACCGAGCTGTTGCGGTTGCATGGACGTCCCCGCTCCGGCGTCCACATCCATTCATACCTGTCCCTCCGTGCCCGCTCAGCACGGGCCAGTTCATATCGACCCTCCCGCGACGTGCGTTTCTGGTCGGGATTTTCTCCGCGCGTCGGGCCTCAGATCACCGCTGAATTCGCCGCGGGACGAGACGCGCACAGTGGCAGCTCGTCTGCCAAAACGCGCCACGCGCCGGGTCCCAGCCCGAAGCCGTACCACAAAAGGCAAAGCGACCGATCGACGACGCGAAGATCGGCGTCTGGCGAGAAGGCGTAACGGCCATCCCGTCCCGAAAGCCGAGAAGGACGGTCGGTTTCATCGGGCGGTGTGCCCTTTTGACGCGCGCGTTGTCTCGCTCGACAGAGATGGGCCTGTTGACGCCACGGTGACGCCAGCATTACGTCGCGCTTGTACGGACAGAATGACCAAAAAAAATTCTTGTCTCGGTAGTTTTGATCATACGTCACTCCCAATCATTGACTGATAAGTGGCTAAGGGGGTGATCGTTTCGGCTTTTTTCGGCTTCAGCTTCTAGCTTCAGCTTTTTTTTCACTATTCACTACACTATCCACTAACTCAGCTACAGTGTTTTTTCAGCCAGCTACAGTGTTTTTTCAGCCAAAAGCCAAAAGCCATCGCTATTCCGATCACCCCCTAAATCACACAACCGTTACGCGATAAGACCCTAGTCGATCCTAGTCGTCCAATCTAGTTGGGTAACTAGCCCAGATCGCTTAACAGTTGAACGATTTTTTAAAAATATATATATAATTATTTTATTATATCATGTATCCTCTCGCGTGCTGTCTGGGCATCCCACTCTTCGTAGCCTAGAGTCCACTGGTCGTGCGGGTGAATCTCCTGATCGATCCATTTGCGGTAGACACGTAGCGGATCCGGACACTACGAGAAGAGAAGAGAGCTTGTGAGTGCGTACTATACAAGAGAACCGGTAAGGGAATGTATTGTAACCCATTTTTACCGGCGCCGATAGCGGGCCGTGTCCCGACATCGGTTGGGATAGTCCCAGCGTAGTTACTGCAACCCCGGTAACGTATGTCTAAACTCAACCACTCCTTAAACTTGAAGAACTTGCATGTGTTCCTGCACCTGCAGAGGAGGGCGTCTCCCCCACAGGTGGGTGTTGCGGTAAATGCTCGGTTGGAACATTACGGTATGGGTTGGGATTGGAGGTGTGGGGCGCTTCGCTTGAGGTAGGTGACCTCCTAGCACGCTTCGCTAGTTTATTGCGGGCTATAGCAGCTCTTGTGAGTCGGGTGATTTTCTCCCAATGCTTCTCTATACTAACGATGTAGTGTTGCAGTTATAGTGCAAAAAAATATGCTGCAGAAGGGCAATACTTATAGGAATAGCCGACGCGGCGTACGCTTTGCAAGTCCAATTCAATTTGGGCAAATTCACGTCCACAAGGCAGCAGTATGCCAGACATTTCAAGGACCAGCGTAGCATCACGTCGCTGCACAAAGCTACCCCTTTGGTCTTGTTACTGCGTAAATCCACCCATCTGGTCTAGTCACTACGTAAAACTGCCCATTTGGTCTTGTTACTGAACAAAACTAATATGTTTGGTCTTGTCATTGTGCAAGACTGTCTCCTTATGTCTTGTTGCTGCTCAAAGCTACCCCGTTTGGTCTTATCATTGCACAAAATTGGCCCATCTGGTGTACTCACTATGCAAAGCTAACACATGACCCGTTTTGTCTGAAAGCTTGTTGCCTCTCCCCGTGGGCTATAAAATGCACGCCCCACCTCCTGAAAGTGGGAACACTCGACCCTGCCAACCATAGGAAGTACAATCTTATCCGTCCTACAGTAACATACCATAACAGACACTGAGAGGCCAGTTCAATCGGGATCACCAACGCAAAACCTTCCCCTGGAAAGGAGGGATGACTTTGGCCCTAACAACTGGTTATCGTGAACAAAAAGACCCTCTGTATCCATCATATTTTATGCCCATGGTATGAGATCTTCGTCCTCATCGAAAGAGCCATCGACATCCTCTTCTATGCCATCGTGTTGTTGACATACTCCCCGGTGCCTGCCTATCTAATGGGCTTAGCTTGCATTGTGCGATATTCAGGATCTGCCTCAGCAACATCTGCATCCGCCTGTCGAGTGAGCTTAGCATGTGGTGTGTGATATTCCGATTCTGGCAACGCAACATCGCCCACCGCATACTCTTGATGAACTGTGTGCTGCACGCCCGAGCTACTCCCACCAACCAAACCTCCTATGACTTCCTTCAAACATGGTTGTATGAGTAGCACGCACTCACAACCACGTCACTGGAATTCTTTCACAAAGCCCTTCCACTCAAGCGTGCGCATCGGTCTCCTCAACTCCCATCGAATGTCCATGGCAGACTGACTCCAAAGCTTGTGTAAGACGACATTGCACACCTTGGGGTCCAAGGAAAAGCTTCGTGTGAGCCAGCCCAGGACATATCTGATTCGAGCATTCTCCACATCCGGAAGTATCATACTGACTTACAAAAAACTACTCAGGTCAACACCGCATGGATCTTCATGAATGGTGCCAACACCGTAATGCATTTTCAATGTTGTAGGTTCTAACATGACTGATTTTTTATTGCAAATATTACCATTTGTCATCATGCATTCACTAAATACTTGCTAAACAAATACGTATCTAAACGTTACCTACGTTCGGATCAGAACAAGAGCCGATGAGGTTATTACTGACACGCGGAGACCTTTTCTTCTTATCAACAAGTTTCCTTCGTCTTTCTCTCTAACCTCACGAGCTCCTCTCCTTCTCCTGAGCTCCTCTCCTCTCATTCACTATTTCTCCTGAGCTCCTTTACTTCTTCCCCTCTCCTTCTCTTCCTCTCCTGAACTTCTTTGGGACCTTCTCCCCCTCTTTACTTTCCCTCTCCTTCTCTCCCTCTTTTTTCTCTCTCTTAAGCTCCTCTTGTTTTCTTGTGAGAAAAATGGTGAGAGAGCTGTAAGAATGTTATGTCAAAGAGAAAAGCAGCAAGTAGTCACCTAACCGTTGGACAACTAGAGCCATTAGTCGCCACACAATTGGACGATATGATCAAGTCACCTAATTGTTGAGTGACTTGACCTTGTATCGCTCAACGGTTGGGTGACTTGCCCATGTCGCTCAAACGTGCAGGACAGATGACTATTTTTGCAAAATTAAAAAAACAGGTATAACACTGTAATTTTAAATTAAAAATTAATTATTTTTTTAAAAAATCCGCTATTTGGCATGGCACTTCTATGCAAACAACAATTTGTTGAGCCTAATAGGAGAAAACAATGTCTTGCTAGTGAGATTATGGCCTATTCATATTGGTTTCTACTTCTGGCTAGTACTTCCAGAAGCAGAAAACAATACGAACGTTCTAGCTTTTATAAGCCATTTCTATTAACCACTACTTTTCGTTTTCACATACTGTAATGTACTTTGTATTTTATTATATCATGACAGTTCGAGTATTATAGTGTCTTTAGTTGCACCATTTTTCTTACATAATGTCTTTGAGAAACAACCATTCTTACCAATTCCAAGCGTGTACTGATATTCTTGTAAATACGGATCCCAAAAGTGCTTTATGTGCCAAAAACTTCGAAAAAAATCAATGGAGTACAGTTTCTAGCAGCATGGATTGTTCTGTCCATGACGAGTCTGGAACTCTGCATGCTTGCTGATCATAGGGCCTGTTTATATTGGTTTTTGCTAATAGTTTTTGACTGTGACTGATGAATAATAATAGCTAATAGAAACGGCTGATGGATAGTAGTGACTGATGAACAGTGGTACTAATATTCTTGTAAATACGGATCTCAACAATGCTATATGTACCAAAAACTCTTTTTCCGTGTCAGGCATGTATATAAACTACATAGTACAGTTTCTTAAAGATAGACCTCTTGTGAAGCTTATGGCAGCGTTCGGAATAGCGATGGTTTTTGGTATTTGCTGAAATTTTACTGGAGCTGACTTATTTTTTACTGTAGCTGATTTGGCTTATTGGACATAATGAAAGTTAAAAAAGTATAAAAATAAAAACGGCATGGTAATATGGAGCGGACAATACAAAGGAATACGGGGGAAAAAAATAAAACACAAAAATTCAAAAAAAAACAAAAAACACTACACGACAAAACCCTACAGTGCGCTACAATACGCTACAGTGATTTCTGCCGCCAGAAGCCATCGCTGGAAGCAATCGCGCAGCCCACCTGAGCACTCTCTATAAGTTGTTTGCTAATTTCCCCCAATGACCATTTGTCCAAGACCCATACAATTTAGGCATTATCATTCCGGTACAAAAACATGACCTTTTTTAGGTTTTAGAGCAGTCCCATCGAATGCTTATTGCCGAACCTGAAAGCTGAAAATCATGCCGAAACATAGGATAGATTGCTAAAGGAACCAAGTAGCCAGAACAGAAGAGATGTGAACCTTCAGTACATCAACTAATGTGAAACCTAACCACCCAACAAGAGAGGAATACTTGGATCTGAAAAGAACTTGTACCTGAAAGCATCGTCCATCGATGGACCTTTTCATCTACTTTTGTTAGGGAAAAGAAAGTACAGACCTCACAACAGGTCGCCTTGTCCATCTCTTTCCAGGATTGGCCTGCGGTTCCTAGAAAATATGTTTAGAACACAGGAATTTCATTGGTACAGTGCAAGGATTTCAGAAAAACTATTTAATTTTTGTAGGAATATGGAAAATTATCATATTCCAAACGGGGCCTAAGGCCTTGTTGGGGAGCTTCAAATTCAGCTCAAAGCCTCTGGAAACCGAAGCTCTCACTTTCAAATGGAATACACCTTTCATATTTCTGCTTAGGCAGACATAATGTCATATCAACAGATTTCTGAAGTCCAGTCCATGAGTACGAAGAATGCCATACCAGCCAAATCATTGAAGAAATGATGCATACGCATATATGCCGTTGCGTAAGCTCCAACTGAGATGAGGTCACTTCTTACACCCTGTAAAAGACGAGGAAATATGGAATAAAGCAATGCCGAGCCGGCACTGTCATGAGCAAAATTGTACATGCCATCACATGTGTGCCTATATCTCGATCATTGAGTTGCTTCTATAAGGTGCATAGTACTTCACATACAATGGTCGACAGGGATCTCTGAACTTTTGCGTATAATAACACGTCAAATTGTGTGTTATTTTGGCTCTTTGTTTCATGAATCATGAGAGCTTATCCTATCCAAACTTGCAATTATCAAATGTAGCATGTCACTTTCCCAATTCTGGATGGTGTTGCCTGAAGTTTGTGGACGAGTTCTTGTCAACTTATGACTTATACTTTATAGTTTATGGTCTCTCTTGAATAAATTAATAGGACAATTCTTTGTTGCTGTTTCGAAATGGTTTATTAGGATAACTTTTTTAAACGATTTATTTATTTTTCGATTCATTCATACAAATGTTTATGTTAAGACTAAAAACTATATGTCATTGCTGTAAAGATTAATGATCACGGGATGGATTGTCTAAAAATGAAGTACACATATGGAACCCAAATGTGCAGTACTGCTAAAATGAGTTTGTTCCTTTGCCTGTTCTTGATGTCTCCGGCCGTCGCAATTTTGCGTAGAGTACGACGCTATGATTGATTTTGATGACGACGAACTTCAATGCAGGTTCACCGTTCACGAGTAAAGACTGAAGAGACAAGGGAGTGTGGGAGTTTCAGACTAACCGTCTTGTCCATAGTGCTGTCCCTACACATGAATAATGAGATGAAAGGATTAACAGATTCACAACTTTTAATCGGTAGCACGGCTCCAAAATATTTGGATGCATTAGAGAAGACGAAAGGGTGTTTTCTTTACTAATTTCTAGATCTGCCATATCGGTTCACATGAATAATTGACTGCTCATTTGCTTCCATCTGTTTTTCTCAGTTCCAATCAATCTCTTCTCCCCATGTTACTCTATTCTGTTGTATACTTGTCAGTATATGATTAAGCTTATACGGTTAGATACTACGCACCCTAGCATCTAGCATGCAAATATGCGTCCTAGAATGTACTGCATCAGCTAATTGTCACTCCCTTCGTTATCATCGTAATTCATGGGTCAACCTTTTGAAGTCCAACTGCGTTAACATGAGTGGATTCCTGTGCCCTGGTACAGTGATATCTGCACGACGAAGCTTCAGTCAACTATAGCCAGCCTTGTGGACACGATCACACGAACATGCATGAGGTAAACAGTGCAAACACCCATTTCCCACACACACACACACAAAGGTGAAAGACAGAGGAGCGATCTGTTATACGGTCTCCTCTTAGGCCGGAATCAAAAGGTACGTATCATTGAGACTTTGGGCTATTCATATTGGGTGTCTTTGTCAAGGCTTATGCTTGTGTTGTTGCAGTATCTAACTTTTAAACAGTGTATTTTTAAGACGAGATCTATAGTTAAATTGTAGGAGATACTGTACTGAGTTCAGCTGTATCGATCAAAATCGCATACGACTATTTCCCTCTACGTACTGCCTCTTACGAACAGTATAGAATTTAAAAAGTTCAGTCATAAGTCACAACTCAAAAGAACCCACCCGTTAACTGTTGACTTTGACTTTTGGCTTTAGCTTAGAAATAGTAGCAGCCTATACAGAAACTTGTAGAGAGACACTCGCATGTGATTTTGACCAATATAAATGAAATCATTATAGTGTGTATTACAATCAACTAGTAGATTATGCCTTGAAAATATACTCCGTTTGAAAGTTAGGTGCTATAAAAAAATTATTTACTATAGAAAAGCAGCTTTTAAAAGCCAATACAAACAGGGCCTTCAACATGTCAGTGTTCTCACTTCTGAATTCTGATTGACAACTTTTTTCTATGGAACAAATTAGGCCACTCGTTACACCGCTATTGGTAGGATCGGGTACAATGAGTCAGAGAGGGTGAATAACTCTTTCAAAATATCCCCTCAAGTATCAATAACTCTATTCAGCAGAAACACAAACTCTCAAGCACACAAAAACCAACAGCCAAGAATCACAAAGATCGTCCGAGACTTTTGTCTGAACCGGTCTGATCACTAGCTAAGAAGTGGTTTGACCGTTGGCCAAACTAATCGTGCCGGTCCTCTGACCGCTCGCCAAGAAACAGTACAGACTGCATCGCACACGATCCAAGAAAAGACCGAACTCTCAAACCACTGATCCAAAAGCAGTGAATTTTAGCACAAGTCCTGTCCAGGATGTCAGGAATCTAATCCAACATAGATCATGAAGATCGATGCCAAAATTCTGATTTTTATCTAAAATAAGGAAGGCTATAGTAAAACAAGGCAAAAGAGAAAATCTTAATCTACTCTTGTTTGTGAGTCCTAGATGACCTTAGATAGATTATCACATATCATATCAAGCTAGATCATTTCACGAAATTCAAACTAAAACACCCACGAGAGCAAAACCTCAAAAACACCTCTGTCTTGAGGAAAGCCGGGCAAGCTCAATAATTCTCCTTAGAAGGTGTTCAGATGGATGAGATCTGATCTCTAAAAGATCTCTCTATCTCTTATATGTCGTTGACACTAAGAAAAATCAAGAAAAGAGAATCCAAACAAAAAAGCAAAGCAAATTAAAAGCACAAGGAAGGATCTATGGCACAACTCATCTAGATAAACTTTAGATGTTTATTTCACTTAGAAATATTTTATAGCCACTTTTGCATGTTGGTAGAGTTCTAAGCCTAGAGCATATATACAATGCCAGAACATAAGAAAACTCTAATCCCTCTCCTCTCTCTAATTGATGGACTTTGTCCTCTCTCTCAACACAAGAGATTATATAGTGGAGGCTCTCTCCTCACACCTAATCTTAAACAACCAACCACGCTTAGTGAAGTACACAACTTACAAATGGGAAATCCAGTAACCCACACATAAATAGATTTACATTTCATACACTTATACCCTTCTTAAAACGCGACATTCAAATGGCTCTTATAGTCCGACAAGACACTCTAAATTCAAAGACGTGACCTAAACCATTCAGACCAATGATATAGTTTTTCAAACCGCTACTCTACCCGGGATTGGACAATTTCTATAATTGCCATCCATCGGTCTTCACAAATATGTGATACTTAATGTTTCGTCGCCAAGATCGTACGCTTACTCTGAGGATGTCACTACTTGAAACGTCTGAATCTTTTGGCACATCACACCATAGTTCATGATGAACAATTGTTTGCTGCCAAGATTGTAAATCTGTTCCGAGAACCGTCATCACTTGATACGCACAAGTCCAATTGGCACACCATATACACATACCTGTCTCATCACGATCATTGCCTTTCTTCCATGGTTCTTTGCTTGAGATGATGATCCAGTCGAACTTACGTGACACACCACAGCCACTAAGCCTCGGTCTTACTGCTAACCACAACAATCATCAAGCACCTGCATATCAAAGAACAATAAGTCAATCTAAGTACAAATGACATGCACTTAACAGTCGCAACAATCATCAAGCACCTGCATATCAAAGTACAATCGATCGATCCAAGCACAAATGACATGCACTTAACTCTCATAAGCAAAACACATGTGTAGACCAATGCCATGACTCACACTTGTATGGAAACCCCATGACTAACACAAAAACTACTCAACTCAACACAACTCAACATCATGGGCCCGTCTAACCACGTCAGCCAAGTCGGTCAGATCATCCAACTCTCACCGATCAGACTACCATGCAATAGCCGGTCAAACTACTCCCCTTCGGTCATACTGGAAACCCAAAATCGGTACTATCGTACCAAGTCACAAACCAAAACCTCCAAAAGACCTTCTTTGAAAAAAAGCTACCGCCTACAAAGAGCCGGTACTACCACTTTGGCTGGTCATACCGCGGCTTCCTTACCGGTATGACCACTGTGCCAACGTAGGTGTGACCGCCATGCACTGGCCAGTAAGACCATCAGCTGATCAGAGCGCCACTCAATGGTTGATCAGGCCTTGGCAACAGAAAGCAATAGGTAAAATTGTAATTTCTCATAATCAAATTCAAACAATAATAGTAAGGCACAAACAAAATCAAATGCTCATTACAAACATGGGATGACCTCTATATGGTCTCACAATCTCCCCCTTGATATGTAATTTGACAAACACCTCACAAGATACGAATTTGAGTTTAAATTTTAAACAATTAAAGCAAACAAATTGTAAGAGCCACTAGTGGTCCATTTTCAAGAGAAAGAATGAACATGACCACATTAACAAGATGTGGAATGGTGTTACGACCAAGAAAGAGTAATTTTTCAATAAAAACTCTAATTCACACGTAAAGCTTCACAAATAGCACAATATTGCTCATGGTCTAAATAAAAGAATAATTATTCCTTATAACCATTTTCATAGCAAGACAAGGCACCAAAAAAACAAAAAAGAACAAATACAATACAAAAGATCATTTGTGACCCAAAATGCATTTTTCTCACATAAAAGCTCATTTTACACTTTTGCAACCTCACAATTCTTATTGTCACATTTTTAGTGCATTCTTCATCATTTTGTATATTTTTTCCTTTTTTACTACAAACAAATTTTGCCTTAATCATTCTCTCGTTTTGGCAAAATAGTTATTAAAAGTCAAGGGGCTATGCACGTTCGCAACTACTCATTCTCTCCTAAAATGATGCATGAAACCACATGTAAACACCAAGAGAGCAAAGAAAGAGCCTATATGCATAAATGAAAATGCATAAACTAAAAAAGTTTTAAAAATTATCCAAAGTGAGATGCAAATTAAAAAGATACCACTTGAAACCATACAATGCATATAAAGATATCTAGATCAATGATAATGCATTTACAAAAAATCTAAGCAAGGTAGCATAATTTAGAGTATTCAATTTGATTTCAAGTTAAGTAAGACTTTAAAAATGATAACCTCATCAAAATGTATAAAAATATGAGTTAAGCCATGTGAAGCAGGAAAAATAGAAGCAAAAGGCTCAAATTGAATCAATTAAAGTGCTAGAACTTCAATTTTAGCCAATTATGCACAAGTATTAGATTAAAACTAAAACGTGAGTTTTTAAAGATCATTTAAGGTCATATTTTTGTACAGCAAATTTTGAACTAGAAGTCATCTACAAGACTACAACTATCTCCTAAGTTTCAGCCATTAATAATATTTTAATGGCCTACTCAGTGAAGCAAATCCTAAATTAGGATCCATCTACAACTACCTTTTGAGTTTCAACCAATTGAGTTATTTCATTGATCTCAAATTGCTGTCAACCATCTTAAATATTACACTTAAATGCATGGTTTTGGTCATACAAGACCCTCTTGAATTCATGCCAAGTGCAATGGCAAGCAGTTTAATGAAGAAGAATTGCTGAGATATACTTATAGAAATTCATGATTTAGCATAAAAGATATCATCTTACCGAGTTAGACACTAGTTTAATCAGCAAGACATGATTTCTTTCCAACCCGTCGTGATCCGCAATCTCACACCAGAGTCACGCGTTTTCTTCTCCTTTGCCACTTTCCTCGCAAGGCCGGACGGAAAGAATCTCGCTTCACTGTGGCGACGCATGTGTGTCATGTTGTGTTCTGAGGCATCAGAGGCAGCTCACTTTCGCATAATTACTCGATCCTAGCAATGTATAAAGCCATTAGTAACATTTTGTTTTTGAGAATTTTTGAGTTAAGTCAAGTTGGAGGCTTAGTTAGGTCGGTCTGGGTCTGCCTAGAAAACGAACCCGTTGACAAATACTGAACTTGCAGGTTATGCGTAACACCAGCACAACAGATAGATCATGACGGCTAAATATTTACAAGCATCAAACTGTGCGCTTATAAATTTGTTTTGTGCCAACAAAATTGTTGTATAAGAGTACATTGCACTCGCTGACGAATGGATCTCTCAAACTGAATCTCATCTCATAATACATTATATCCTTCGTACTGTGTGCTTCGCCTTAAACTCATACAGACATGGATTATTCGAAAAAAATAAAAACCCCAAAACATGCCAGCGGCGGAGCCACACCTGGTGAGCCTGAGCGGCCGCCTGGGCTCACCCATAAAAGCGCAGTGGAACTTCTCTAATAGTCGATGAGGTTAAAGATAATGTTATCTCGGACAAATGTTACGTTGTAGTTAGGTTTGTCCGAGCTCCAAAAATTCTAACTTCGCCATTGAAACATGCTACCTTTTATATATGAAAACATTCTACTTGATTCAGGTCCTGTTCTTTACGGCTTCTAAAAGCCGCTTTTGACTTTTGCTACAGTAACTAACTTTTAAACGGAGTATTTTTTAAAGATGAGGTCTACAAGTTAATTGTAGTACACGTTAAAAAACTAATATCTGTATCATCAAAAATCGCAAGCGAGTATCTCTCTTTCCACAATTTCACGCAAAAATTAAAAGCCATCACCGCAATAAAAGCCATCACCGCAAAATGAAAGAACATGCCCTCAATGTAAGACGTACGACAACTCGCAATTTATAATTTAGATTTTCCTTCACAAAAGAATATAATTCAGATTCCAAAACCCACAACTCTCGTGGCTAGCACGCGCAACACACTCACGGGAGCTCACCATGCATTTTATCTCGCCATAGCGTCGTTACCCCTAATCAAATCCCGAGTGTTCCGACTTACCAATGATTCAATGAAAATGTATTAACCGAAGACCCCCTTCTGAATTTTAAAATTCCACATAACCCCACTCCAACTCCTTATAAAACCTCACCCTCCCACTCCAGGAACTCAAGAACACAAAACCGAACTCCGAACAAGTGAGCTCCAAATCCACATGGCCTCGACGATGCCGCACCAGATAGCGCTTCTCCTGGTCCTCCTGGCGTCCCCGGCGGCCATGCGCGGGGCGGCGGCGGCCGGCGCCTGCGCGGGCGAGAAGTTCCCGGCGGGGAGGACGTACGCGACGTGCCAGGACCTCCCGAAGCTCGGCGCCGCGCTGCACTGGACCTACGACGAGTCCAAGTCGTCGCTGTCGCTGGCGTTCGTGGCCGCGCCGGCCGGGCAAGGCGGGTGGGTGGCGTGGGCCCTCAACCCCACCGGCGAGGGCATGGCCGGGGCGCAGGCGCTCGTGGCGTTGAAGGGCTCCTCCTCCGCGCCCGCCGTCAAGACGTACAACATCACCGGCTACGTGCCGCTCGGCGGGGCCTCGACGCCCATCGCGTTCCCGGCCACCGACCTCGCCGCCGACGAGGGAAGCGGCGGCAAGATCCGGCTATACGGCAAGCTGCAGCTGCACAAGGGGATGAAGGCGGTGAACCAGGTGTGGCAGGTCGGGTCCTCGGTCACCGGCGGGGCCCCCGACAAGCACGCCTTCGGGGCGGACAACCTCGCCGCCAAGGCCAAGCTCGTCCTCGCCGGGCGGGCCACTGCCGCGAGCTCCCCGTCGCCCGCGCCAGCGTCCGCACCCGAGGCCGGTGGCCCGTCCAGCTCGGGCGGCAGCGACAGCGGTGCGGCGTCGTCCAGCGGGAAGTCCCCGTCGGCGGCTGCCACGGCCGGCGTGTCGGCGCCGGCACTCATTGTGCTCGCATTGGTGGGTTTCTTGGCGATGGTATGGTAGCTGCTATGATCAGTGAAGGTGGTATTGGGTATTTGGGCATGGGGCAGCAGGAATCATTTTTCTTGAATATTATTAGTTGTGCCATTTTTGTTTATTTTTTTCCTTTTCCATTTGAAATAAAAAAATGGTTGGTGTACGTGTTGAGCCGAGCTGTTTGATTTTGGTAGTACAGTGATTACTGTAGTCGACATGTCATTGATTTGATCCTGTGGGCTTATTTTTGGATATCTAGAGTAGTCGACCAGTATTTTTGTGTTCTCATCAGCGAGCCAATCCTTCCCCCATCATAAACAAGGAGCACCGCATCCGCGTGTGACGATGTTAATTTTGTCAATGATCTTCGCCAGTAAAACTTGAGATCCCTATTTAGTATTTACTGGGGAAAATGGTTTGACTAAGGTTGTATAGGGTAAGTACCATCCATCTTTCCTTCTTTTTTTTTACTTCTGTCTCACGTAGAAGAAACAAAGATCACGAGCATATTACATATCTTATTCATTTTGTTTCTATTTTACACGTATATCTTATAATTACTTTTCCCATCGCTAGTTATCTCTTTTTAAGAACTATTTCTTTCAACTAATAATATTTATTTTTAACTAAAAATCATTTGTTGCAATTAAAAACCAACCTTCGCAGCTAATATAAACACACCACCCAGGTTACCCAAAGCGAGAAGAGCACCATATGTCCCATCGGCGAAAATGCTAGCTTCCTGTAGCATAAATTAATCCAATGAGCGTTGGTGGTATTCACAATGATCCGACGACGTCTCGGAGAGAGATTTTCGAAGGTGCTTATTGCACTAGTGTACAACCCTACACATATACGACCGGTTCCGTCTGCCTTCACCTCTTCTGTTTTGGAGCAGAACGCGGGTGAGATCTGGACCGATGAACAGTGATACCTTGTGGCCGGGTCACCTAGAACATGCATGGCGTACTACGCTCACCGAGCGCCGTACGCGATTCTCGTGGCCGGGCCGGCCCCGTCAAGGCCAGTCATTTATTGTGCGGCACCGCGGTCGCTAGGGCCGGCCCGTAAAGCTGGCGATGGACTTTACCAAGTGTACGCACTCCCATGATTTCGCGGCGCATGCAATGTGTCGAGAGCGAATTGGTGATTAGCCTGCACATTTTGGTATGATGACACGGTCTGCTGAGTACCACTCGGTTAGCTTGTAAATCGAAGTCATATCAATGGAAGGACCTACCGGTTCACATCATATTCATCATCACTTTAAAGATGAAAAGGAAACAACTAATGTGTACGTACTGTCTTTTAGGTTTTTTTATTTTTTTTATAATAACTAATTTTTAGACAAATATTTTTTAAAATAAAATTTATTAATCGATGGTACTAAATACTATGATGATTTTATCTAGATCGGTAAAAATCATACGTAGGTATCTTTCTCCATACTCTCTCGTAAATTGCTAAAAATTATAAACCGTAACTTAAAAAACAGGTCTAGCTAGGTCACTTAAGGCTCTGTTTGGAACGAGCAGGTTTCATAATAGATAGTCCTTTGTTCCAAACGGATCAGGCTCAGTCCCTACTTATTTCAGCTTCTCCATTGGATTTTGGCATATGGTTTCTTAATTTTACCTTTTTATGGATTTTTAGCTTTTTTCTATTTCTTTTTTCCTATATTCTTTTGTGTTGTCTGTGATGAGCTAACCTATTTTTTATTTTAAAAATTTTAATTATGTCTAAAAAATCACAACTATCTACAAATACAAAATAAGCTAATTACAATGCCAAATATTAAAAAATAAGCTATAAATCGTCCAAAAAATTCCAAATAAACAGCTAGTCTTCATATCCAAACTACACTTCATGCAATGCCATGCAAACAGCTGGAATGATGCTGATAATGTAACATGTGCATTGTCAGGTAAAAAGTGCTTCCATACCTAGCTCACTAAAGTGAGTGAGCAGTAGTTGCATAGTGAGCGGACCCGGCAGTTGGTGAGGTGATTTCTATTGGACCCCTGCGGTGCCTGATCACGGGCGCAAAGTAGTAACAAATTGCGCGCCTAGCTGGCTAGCAAGCAGCCTCTCATATGTTCACAGGGTTGAAAAATGTGCCGGGGAAATGTCTACGCGCGAACGCGCGCCCAGATGGTCCTCACCTTACCATGCATGTAGATGCACACGTATCGCTACATTACATGCGTGAAGAACTTTTTGGCACTTTCGAACCGGTATTAGTAAGAATGATAGTAGTCACGCAAAATTTACACCAATACCATTTCTACCACCTGGTGGCCGTATGGCAGCCCAGTGGGGCGACACGCTGCAGTGCTCTGCAGCATGACCACCGTGCAGGACCCGATTAGCAGGGTAATTAGCGTTAATCTAATCCTAATTAGAGAATTTGTTTAGGTGTGCTGATTGTTCGATTTTTTAGATATAGAAAATAAATTTTAAAATTTACAAAATTTTATGTGGAGCCTTCTCACGTAGCGTATGTGATTGTGTAATTTTTTTTGTAATTTTATCCATTCTGAATTTCACTACATAATTCATTTAATTAGACTCTTTCTAGGAATTTTTTAACATAGAACATAAACTCTGCAAATTATGAATTTTTAAGGCTCTTGCATAGTTAATTTAATTATATAATTTTTCCAGAGTTTCACATGTTTAAATTTGTCCCAAAAATTAAGGGTTTACCATTTTTCAAAATTAGAGTTTCATGATTTTATGTGATTTGGAATGTGTGAAGTTTAATATGACATGACTACTCTATGTCGCCCTGTCACTTCAGGCAACCGTTTGAGTTAAGGTTTTGTAAAATTCCAAATTTTCAATTCTTTTTTTGAAGTTTTTTAAAATATAAGGAATCATTTGAAATTTATTGGATGAATTTAAAGCTTAATTTGAAATTTTAGAAAAAGGAAAACATTTTAAACGAGTAAAATATACTTCCATTAAATCTAAAATTATTTTATTTGATCTTTTCAGGTTCCAAGGATTGTTTTGGAATTTTCTTGATTTTTTGAATTTATTTTATTTTTAGATTTTTCCTAGATTTTTTTTTATTTTTTCTTTTCTTTATTTTTCTCTCTCCTGGTCATCTTCAACCTCTGGATGTTCCTTCTCCGTGTCTTCTTGTCCGAACATGTAAACCAATAGCCTTCTTTCTTTTTCCTATTTATCCGCACTCAAGCATCTGAATTCAAATCCGTCTGAAGCACTACGAGCCCATCAACACAGCGCATTCATCCCCGGAGTCAATGCTTCCGTTACCACGTTTCATTAGTGCTTTCATTTCCATTTTATTCATTAGTTTTCTAAAATCGAAACTGTCGCCTGGAATCACTCGTGTTCCCGGTGATTCGAATCATGAGAGAGGCTACAAATTGGCACACGAACACCGCCAGAGCCCCACACAGCTTGTCATCACCGTGTGCCCTGACCACTGCCACCACCACCTCGCTCCATCTCCGGCGCTGCCACCACCACCATTGGGTAGAGGACCTTGTCGAGGTTCCGTTTTGGTGGTTCCTGTGCCACCCCTCCCTTCCCTTGCTGGCGCTTCCATTCACCATGGCCACCACCTCCATGCTTTGTTCGTGTGTTCTTCAACAGAGAAGTCATAGCTTAGCTTTTCACTCATATGTGTTGATTCTATGCCACAAGTGAATGCGTAGCCTAGTGGAAGAGCCTTGTCTTGTGAAGATTGGGTCTTGTGTTCGAATCCTGAGAAATGCACCTCCTAGTGAAGGAGAAAGGAGACTGTCGCAGCTTCTCCTTGTGTAATTCGCACAAGTGAGCTACAACCAAGTGGGCCATGTCCTGGATGGCGTTAGAGTAGTGTGTCCGAGGGTGCTCAGCCGGGAAGGTGTCGAACTGGAATTCCTTGTCCTGTGCATACAGGAATTGAGTCTCAGTCCAGGATCCGGGTCCTCTTGTGTGCTGAAGATGGGCAGACAACGGTATCCTAGGTACTACATGAGTTGTCTTAGGAGGCTGACAAACTCCCCATTATCCTCTCTATGGGAGAAATGATCCCATGAACCTACGGACGATGTTCCGACCATCGCTACTTGGCTCAGACCCAAATTTAGCAAACCATTGCGAGAGCTCGGTATTTATAGCTGAGCAAAAAGGGAACTCAGTGCGTTACCACCAGGAATTATAGACTCGTTGTTGACGTGCGGCACTGTGGCCAAGGAGGAACGACATGCATAAAGTGACATATATGCGAACGAGGAAAGAGGCAATGGGGGACGGCATGGACAACCTAACATATGTGCGAAGGAGTGAGGGGGCAAGGGGAGGTATGGACGAGCCGACATATATGCAATGGAGGGAGAGGACAAGGGGGATAGCAGCGAGGAGGCATCATATGTGCGAAGGAGGAAGGTCAGGCATTACAAAAGACAACTACCGCACGAGAGCTGGGCGGCCTACAAATTAAAAGATGAATTAATATTACGATTAAAGTAACATAAATTAACATGATAAATTCAAAATGCATAAAATTACACAATTAGGTCGACTATATCGGGAGGCTCCACAAAAAATCATAATTTTTGTAGCTCATTTATTATATGTAACAATTCCTACAAACAACATAATTCAACAAATTTTGGAGCGAAATTGAAGATAGATAAAATTACAAAAATTACATAATCAAGTACACTACATCAGGAGGCTCCACACAAAATTTTCTAATAGTAAAAAAAATCAAACAAGCAGTACACCTAAACGAAATCCCTAATTATAATTACATTAATGCTAATTAGCTTACCTAATCAATTGCCGCATTATGGCCGTGAAGCAGAGGAGCCTATCACACGGTGACCGTGTGGCCAAGGCCAGACATGTCACCTTTAGAGCTGCTGCACGGCCACCAGAGAGTAGAAATACTATTTTCTATAAATTTTATGTGACTACTACTATTCTTATAAACGCCGGTTTAAAACATGTTAAATTGCCAAAAAAAGTTCATGTGTGCATAAGTACATACACCATACACATTGATGTCTCTCAGACGGCCGCCGGCCACTCGGTGGCCGCAGCGTGTGTCGGCGTTTGTCGTCTACGAGTGCGAATATTGCTCTCCAGCCTCGCACGGACCTTGGCACGTACGTAGGTCCAGGTTTCGCTGTGCGAAAAGGGTAGACTAGCTGTAACAGCCGGTACACACGGTATGGCCGGAAGGAACAATATCAGTCCCACGATATTCGCGAACCCCGGAGTAGACGATTGTGGACATTTTCTTTTTGAGACGATCGAGTCGATCAGTGTGACAGAAAGTGTGTTTGGAAAACGAAAAATCAACACCACGTGTACATGCAACCGTGTGTATTATCCTCAGACCTCAGCGCCCATGCAGCTTTGCGATTCGTGCCCCGCTGTAAAAGTGATGCGCTTTGCAGCGAAATCAGCAGCAGATAATCGTGGGCCCCATACATGCTCTAGAAAACTCTCTTTTCTCTGTCCGTCGGTGACTCTCACTGGGCTCTCGTTTCTCGTCTCTCTCGATCGCACGGCATGTTGCAGACTTGCAGTGATGCCCGAATCCGGCGGAGGAGCCCCGGTAGCCGTCGACGGGGGGTTCGGATCGGCCCGTACGGAGCGGTTGTCTTATGTTGGAAATTAGCCCATAAATTGAGGCTAATTTTTTTTAAAGTATATATGATTTCATATCTTATTGTCTAGCCAAGTAAAGGACAAATCAATTTACAAGTTGGAGGTTTTGTCACTCCTTATAACACAGTATGAGATAGTATAAGGGGGACTTTGTTTAAACACGCGCACACACACACTTTCATATTTTCGCATGAAAAAACACTTGATTTGCTACCGTGTCATGTTGTAGTGTGTCTTGCGGCATATTAAATTCACTTTTTATTTTGTTGAATCATATATTATCTCTCTCATTTATTCTGTTTAAATGACATTTAAACGTCAATTACCAGTAAGTTAATCAGTTTAAATTGAGTTAGTGCTGTCAGTTACTTAGTAAGTAATTGTTGCACATCTTTATAAGAACCTGGAGATGTCCAAACCTAAGTGCAACCGATTTTCTAATTCAGTCTTCTTCCTTCTCACTGGAGAGCTGTACTGTGGTGTTGAGCAATTGAATCACATCAACCTTCCTCCTCTGTATGCATCGGGAAAGAGGGTGAGCTCTATCTCCGAGTTGTTGCCGTAGAGAACACCTATACAAGGCGACAATAAGGTTTATAAGCATTGGAAATCTATGTGATCACTCGTTTCATTGTTTCATCTATGTTTTACATTATATCGAGCTTACACTGCTTTCTGTTTTTCATCAAGCACAACTATAAGTCGTTTGAACCATCGATCTACTTTGTTATAATATTTTCCTTATGTATTTTCTGAAATACAATGAGAAATATATTGTTATATTTCTTTATTACATCATTAGTTTTTATTATATTCATCTTCAAGTAAAACTTTAAATTAAAATATTAATCACATTTCCAGCACCACATTCGTCTAGACCGGCGATGCCGGGCTCGGATCCGATGGCTTCTTCATCGACAACGTTGTGCACTACCCCTGTTGTGATTTTTTTTTTTTTGCGAATTGGAATTGATTTTTGTATTCCACATCTTGGATTGAATATGTTTAGTTCGGATGAATACCCAATTCGCAATTTTTGAACAAATCTCCCATGTTTTTGCCTCATGTGGATCCAAAAATGTGCAAAATTTGTGCGGGCCTGACGTTTTGTGCAAAATTTGTATAGAAAAAAGTTTGTGAAAATCTGACGTTTTGTGCTATTTTTCTTACCGTACCAAAGAACTCGGGAGGAAGAAGGATTGAGTATATTTAGGGCTTCTCTTAATCTCTCGCTCAGATCCGACGAGACGACGAAGAGTTTCATCGCCGCGACATCGTGTACTGTCGTGCGGGCTCCGTCCACGACACGGCTCGCCGAAGGTAGGAGAGAGAGGAGAGAGAGATGAAGATTAAGCCGGTGCATAATCCAACCCTTCCCCCTAAGTGCAGCACATATTGGTGCAGCTTGAGTGGTTCAGATAATGCATACTGTACAACTGGCCAAGTGGGCCATCTGGCATAGCCTGGTATGAGCCCGTATAGGTACAGTACGATTGGTCCGATTAACTAAATGGACCGTGCCATGTTGACACACGAGCTTAGCCGTAGACCTAGACACAGCCTAAAGAGTTTATAGGCCATGTCATGCTGGCCTTGGCATATTTAGCTCGATGAGTTATGGACGGCCTATTTAGTCTATCAACCTGAGGGCAGTTTAACCCTAATTGCCTATCTCGCTCGATCTTCCTTTGCCATCCATCCATCCTTCGATGACGATAATGACAGCGTCGGCCATGTCATCGTCGACGTCTCCTCCACCTCTGTTGCACCCCTAGAGCTACTATTGCCACGAGTGCGACCGCACCGTCTCTTTCCCGCTTCTCACCTCCCTGACGGTAACTTCCTCTACCCTATGTGCTGGAGGCTTCGTCGAGGAGCTCCTTGACGCCCCCACCCCACGGCATCCCTTTCTTCCCCTCCTTCTCCATCTTCCTCTCCTTCGATCTCCACAGCCTTGGCAACCTTGTTGTCTTCCTCGGCCCCACCTCACCCACATAGTTTAGTGGCGGAAGGGCATGGCTGCTCGGTAGCAGCAAGGAAGTGGTAGCGACGTTGGCGAGATAAAGGGAGGGAGCCAAGGAGGCTCGCGAGAGGGAGAGGGGACATAGGAGCGTGAGAGGAGGCGGTGGCCAACGGGGAGTGCGCTGGCATTGTCACACGTGGGTGCTACGAGCTGAGAGGGAGGGAGGAGGCACTGAGGTGGAGATGATGGGTCAGGAGGAGGGGACGGTCTGGGTCGGCTCGACATGGCACGATACTCAGTGGAGATGAGGGGTTAGGAGGAGGCAGCGGTGCTGGGCTAGGCACAATATTGTTCGTGCTATGCCGGACCGACCCACTATACTGAGGTACCGGTCTAAGTACAACACGGCTAATCGGACCAGGCTGACACAATTTAGCCATAAGTCATGCTATGTTTGGACTAAGCCAACAATACCGTGCTTCGGATCGGCACAATGAGCCCAGCCCTCTTGGACAGCTCTAATACTATCTCGGTGTACTTTCTTTTGGAAAATCCCTTCCTTCCAGCAGCAAAAAAAAGGGCATCATTGGTCGGCTGACCATGAGACGCTAGAAAAACACCAGCTTCCTAAATGTCACGAGATGCAGATCTTGAGAAGTAGCGATCCTTTACATATTTGATTGAACAGCTTTGATTATGAGTTTGCATTCTTTTATTTCAAGGAAACTGCAACCTCGCCATAGAAGACGAAGATGATGAAGAAGAGGGTGGTGACCAGTTAGCTTTCTTTTCTCTCAGGGGAGGTGACCTGGTAGCTAGGAACCCTGAATGCTTTGTGCCAACCTGGCTTCAGGGCATACGGCACATACATGCCATGCATTCGGCCCAAATAAGGTTGCCCATTTACTAGCAGACCCAGCCCAGTTTGTAATACCAGCTCGGCCTTTTCTTGCTCGCCCGCGAGTCCGCGACACTCCCTCACAGCCGCGGACCGAGTGTATACTGGCCCGTACAATCTGATCCCACCGTCCGGCCACAGCATCCTCGATCCTAGCCGTCGATCTGATCAGAGCCCACTCGCTAGGGTTTTAGCCCTATAAGACCCCTTCCTCATCGCTCGAGAGCCGCCTCCGCCGTCGACTCCCGCTGCTCCCCCTCGGCCTGTACCGTGATCCTCTCTCAGTGGGTGTGCTCCGATCCGAAGGTACTAAGATTTTTTTTCCGCTGGTTTTCTTCCTTGTTACCTCGTGGATCTCGCTCAACTCCGCGTGTTGTTGCTGTTTTTTGGCGACAGATCAGAAGAGATGGCGGTGCCGCTGCTGAACAAGAAGATCGTGAAGAAGCGGGTCAAGCAGTTCAAGAGACCCCAGAGCGATCGCTACAAGTGCCTCAAGGTGACAAATTTGCACCTTTTTTTCTTTCTCCTCTGGAATGGAATCCTTGGCCGTCCTCCAGTTGCTGCCTTCTTCTTGGCGCGCAAATATACGTGAAGTTGAGGTTACGCTGCCTCGCTCAGTCATGTTCGTTGGTTGCATCGGTAGACACTTGCTGTTTAGTTTTAACATACGATGGGTGGATTTCTTCCGCATCATGAGTAAGCGTTTTTGTTGATGAATAGGAGTGCCGATTTGTTGTGCCTTAGTGCCCTGGTGATCTTGGTATACACAGTAGCACAAATAAGTTATTGAAATATGATGATACTTGGCTACAACAAATGTGTGGTACAATGGTAGTATGTTTGCTACTTGGGGTATAGGTTGTGAGTTGGGCTCCTATCCCATGATTATTCATCTTGCAACTAGCAAGATGGCGTATTTGATTTGGGACAATGGTTTCTGTTTTGATACATGGGAGCATTTAGCTCTGTGATGACTGGCTTTTGGTACTGTGCACAGCAAAATCGATGCCACTTTTGCCATAGCTGAATGTAGTTTCCTTTCATTTATCTATGCTTCTATGATATTTAAATTTACCCTATTGCATGATGTTTTAGACTATGATAGCTTTTATCATTCTTGAATTTTGGGGGTGCAACAGACAATGAACCTTAGGGTATCTACTGAGAAACTGTTATTTGATGAAACTTTGGAGTCTAATTCCTAGTACTCCTGTGGTCGTTTACCAGTACAATGAGACAAGGGTGTCATATATTGCCATTTGTGTAACACATCCTGTTTTTTGTAGTTTAGTGCTTCTAGCCATATTTTCTGATATTAGAGTTTTTGAATGAATACTGAATTACGATAGTTCATGGTTTTGTTTTTCATTATAAGTGTGCTCGCTTTTAGGCTTTAGCAAATAGGTCTTTGGCTTGAACACAGGAGTACTGCTGTCATGTAGGACATTGCAATTGCAGTATTCTAACAAGGACTAACTTCATTTGTGCAGGATAACCATTTCTTGTGTCCATTTTAGCAAGCTTCTAATTCTATTTGTTAAATCAGTTGGAAGTACTGAAGCCTTTTTGTATTGTGGCTGGTGCAAGTGTTCTTGAGTTTGAACTTTTTTAAATTGTTAGCCAGACTCTAGCTTAAATAAGAATATGTACTTGCTGTTACTTTTCTAATTTTGTTTTGTGCTGTTGATATTATGTTTTCCGACTGTTCCATGGATGGATTATGGTACTACTTCTTGTGAGTGTTGGCATGTCGCCACATTTGTGATCACTAATATATGGCTTGTGAGCATGTGATGAATTTTACTGGTGGCTTGATATACTTGCGTAGCTGTATGCAACTCTCATTAATATCTCATGGAACTTGCTATTTTGCATGTTTACAATGACTAATTTCCACTTCTGTCGATCATTGTACAGCCAAGCTGGCGCAGGCCAAAGGGTATTGACTCCCGCGTCAGGAGGAAGTTCAAGGGATGCACCTTGATGCCCAACATTGGTTATGGTTCTGACAAGAAGACCAGGCACTACCTTCCTAACAAATTCAAGAAGTTTGTGGTACACAATGTGTCTGAGCTGGAGTTGCTCATGATGCACAACAGGTATGTATTTGCCAAGCTGATTCTCGCTGGCACCGCATGTTCTCTGTCATTCACCGTTACTCTTATCTGTTGCCTATGTCAGTTTGGAATAGTGGGGCTTTTACTAATGCAATGTCTCTCCTACACAGGACCTACTGTGCTGAGATCGCCCACAATGTCTCCACAAAGAAGCGCAAGGAGATCGTTGAGCGTGCTGCGCAGCTGGACATTGTGGTCACCAACAAGCTTGCCAGGCTCCGTAGCCAGGAGGACGAGTAGACTGTTTGTTCTTCAGTATGATGTTTTGGTCTGGTCCGTTTGTAGGAAACTATTCTATCTCCAACTGTTCCGCTTTCTTTCATTGTGTTACTGTCAAGGATACCTGTTTTGCCAGCCTTTTTACTATCAGCAGCGACTCTAATGTGACAAAATCTACTATTACCTTGTGGGTTTAGATTGCATGGCCATTTTCATTGGCGATTCTGGTGTAGGATGGCTGCTGCATTGTTCTGGCATAAGCTAATACTTTTAGAAGTCTCAGATGTGATTGAAACATGGTCAACTTGCCTATGTGACTTCGACCTGGACAAGTAGTGTTACATGGGATGAGGACTGGGCTGTACGCGGGTAGCCCAGCTGATCATGCAAGTGCCGACTTTTTTTTTATAGTGGGTTACGTGTAGTCGGCTTGGAAAATAAGCCCACCTAATGCATAATTTGACAGGATTTAAACCTTGGCCTTTAGCAGGCCACATGATCATCTCTAGTGTAAAAAAACTAGATTTATAAATGTTTTATGTACTCATTTTAGAAATAGGTTGTCGATGTTTAATATCGATCTTATGTATGATTTCTTGGATTCGGGGAAAACTCTCAATATCCTTTATGATTATGCAGGGTAAAGATATATCAGGTTTGGGTCTTTTCTTGATATAATAACAACTTTACGTTCTGTGTTACTATTACTGAGAAAAATTATAAGTGTGAATAGTACAAAAAGTCTAGCACTCCTTTTAGAACTCATTGCCTTTTCATCTTTCTTCAACATCAACCCTTGTATCGGTGACGAAGTGGTGGTAGTTGTTTCTTGCCAGAAGATGCTTTGATACTTCGGAAGTTAACCGTTGGATGGTGGTTATTGTCAGAGAGACGTGGGCAGCCATTCGTCGTAGAGACGTGGATAAGATCATGTGCGGTTATAGAGTATAAATGCACGTTCTAACTGTCTTGTTAGAGAAATCCGCTATGAGAATAAATTAGTTGAATATAAAAGAATAATTAGATAGTCATAGCAGAATTTACGACTAGATAGTTGTATCATAACTCACGACTAGATAGTTGCAACATAATTTACGAATAGTTAGTTGTAGCAGAATCCACGACTAGGTAGTCGTTGCATAACTTAAAACTACAGAGTAGTCGTAGTAAGACTTATAACTATTCTATGAAATTTCTCTCTTATCGTTAAGGGATATATTCAGATAATACGATAACGTAATAAATAGAGAATTATTATATCTTCATCATAGATGAAAAAGGATAATTTCATATCCCCCCTCCCCACTAAATGGTCCCCTTGTCTTGCTTTTGCCACTGGCTCTATCTGGGGTTTGCATGTCAATGAAAGAATTCAGAAGGAAAAGTAAAAAAACCGGAATTTTCCCTTTAAGAATTAGGCCCTGATCGTTTCGGCTTTTTTCGGCTTCAGCTTCTAGGTTCAGCTTTTTTTTTCACTATTCACTATACTATCCACTAACTCAGCTACAGTGTTTTTTCAGCCAGCTACAGTGTTTTTCAGTTAAAAGCCAAAAGCCATCGCTATTCCGATCACCCTTTAGTGAAACGAATAAATAACTTTTCTCTCTCTTTCTTTGCATCTCTCTTTGCATAGCCGAAGTGCACTATTCCACAAAAAAATCTTCGTCGGTTGATTGTTAGGTCGAGAAGCTTTATGATGAGCCTTCCACGGCTGCTACAGCGTACACTTGTAAGGCCACAGTAGCACTCGTACAAAGTGATCTCCCACAGTTCCACACCAAAGTTTCCTTTCGCCTTCTTTCCTTCGCTACACAAACAGATAGTATGCTTTAGCTTTTCAACCCCAAAGCCCCAATACTGTCTTTTGTTCCAAACTTCAGACCGAGCACTTCAACTACTGCTACAAATGCAAAACAGCAATGCAACATACGAGTTCTAGCAGCAAGTAGGTCACCTTTCTTTGTAAAAAAAGAAGAAGCAGAAATGCAAAGCCTGCGTTGTGCCACACTGAAGTTCTCCAGACTTCAGTGGCAGCAGCTTTCCATTTCTTTCTTTTCCTTTTTCAGAGACAACCGATTACAAAGGGGTAACAGATGTTAGCAGTTTGTAGTTACACACAAGAGAATTGAGGGAGGCATGGTTCAAAAACTAGTAACTTTGCTTTACATGGACACACACACTTTAATAACTGCCCGAGGGCAAGATCATCACAGTTTCTAGCAGCAACTTTTGTAGCACGTAGACGAGCTTTACTTTCTATCGTCCTTTCAGCTTTGGTAGACTAGCAAGTTGACCTGTGAGGCCGCGGCGATTCATCGCCTTCGCCGTTGCCGCTGTTGGTTCGTAGGGCGATGAGTGCGTGCAGCCAGTACAGTAAAAGTCAAAAGTGGCATGGAGTAGGATCTATTGCCGGCGACGTACCACCGCCATGATCCTCGCAACTGACCTAAAAACGCGGCACTGTGCTCGTCGCACCGCGCATTCATGTCGGTGCCAGGAATTTAACGGTACAGCACGGCACGGCCAACTTGGCCGATGAGCCGTCTGGCCACGGCACCGGCCGGCGTAATTGTTTGTAATTGCGGCCGAGCAGAGGCCTCGATGACTTGTGGATCATTGTAGCAAGGCCTACGGGAGGAATGGATCGCGGCTACGCGTGCGAACAAATGAATTTCTGTTGAGTCGGTGTGTTGTTTTGCGATCTGCGCAATTTATAGTTTTTGGAAGAGAATGGACGCACTGCTGAGTAATAGGCCAGACTTGAAAGCACCGTTTGTTAACAGTTTCACGGAGTTTGTAATGAGAATTGGTTGATTGTAGGCATGGTTATTAAGTGGCACGACTAGTCTAGCTAATCATAGATTAGTCGGCGTAGCGGCAACGGCTAATGCCGTTTTGACTCGACTAGCTGAGCTAGTCGTCCGACTTGCCGACTAGTCGGCAACTAGCTGCGACTAGTCGGCCAATGCTAGTTGGGCAGATGGTTGGCCCACTGCCAGGCTAAGCCACCGAAGACATATGCTAGAGAGGGGAAAGCAAATACAATTGAATCCACATTCGGCTCCGCCACTCCTCATGACACCGACCAGGAGAGAGGAACCTTAGCCATCGTCGCCCCCATCCAAGCCGCCAACAGCGCCCGCCGCCACCTCCTCCTCAACCCTCCCCTGTCTCAGCACCTCCTCCTCCTCAGCCCACAACATTGCCGCCACCTCCTCCTCGGCACTTTGTAGTGGCCGTCGACCCCTGTCCACGCTGCCACCGCCGCCACCGCTCCTCCTCAGACCTCCCTCCTCCGTCGACCCAAGCCGTGGTGACCATTGCCTCCTCCTCCTCCTTCTTAGCCCACGACACTGTCACCACCTCCTCCTCAGCCACTCGGCGCTCCGTAGTCGCTGTCAACCCCTTCCACACTGCCATCGCCGCCTCCTCGGATCTCCCTCCTCCACCGACCTGAGCGGTGGTGACCGGTAAGCACTCCCTCCTCCCCCCTTTCTCCTCTCCTCTCCTTCCTCTGGCAGCAGTAATCTCTCATCTCCTTTGGTCCTTCCTCTCCTGACCTCTGACTCTGTAGTCTGTAGTAGTAGCCGGCTAGACGCAGTAGTAGTAGATTATCATCCATCATTTGCTAATATTAGTTATCCAAGCAATGTTTACACTTTACAGTCCCAACAACAAGTCATCCATCAACTCATCATCATGCTTATGTTGTTTTTCTCTTTATTTCATGATGTACAATATGTATATGTGTATAATTGTTGCTATAACTTAGTACATTACATACCCTGTATGTATACGTCCTAGTCTACCAACTAGTCGTAGCTAGTCGTGACTAGTCGGTCAAGTTGACAAGTCGGTCATCTTATGACTCAACTCAATTTTACAATTTAATAACCTTACCGGGGAGGTAAGTAAGCCGAGAAGGGTAGAAATAGCAGCAATCATTGACCTCAGAGAGGGAATATATATGAGGCAAGTCCTTCCTATTCGATAGTCAGATCCACCAAAATTTTATGCTGCAAGTTCAGATCCAACAACTAAAAACAAACACCAACGTTAAAGGAACACACCGATTGGAGAGTTTATCTGACGTGGCAACAGCGTGGCACTCCTTTGGTAAATGACAAGCCGCAAGCATCACTTGACATGTCAGGGGCGCTCAACTTGTGTTGCCATTGTTGTGTTGTTATAACAAAAGTGACTTGCAAAAAATAGGAAGACCTGCAAGAATTAGCACTTCTTGGACGCCCAGGGATCCCATTTCCGGCCCAAATGATTTGAGCAGGCGGAGTAAATGGGCCTTATTTTTACTTTTGGTATCACTTTCGGCTTCAATTTCTTTAGGCCCGTTCGTTTTTAGTGATGTCTTCTGTCTTCTATTTTTATTTTACTATTTTTTAATTTTATTTTTTCTATTTTTTTGGTTTTTAGGGTTTTTTTGTCTTTTCTTTTTTTCTCCGTATTCCTTTATATTATTCATGATGAGCTAACTTATTTTTTAATTTTTTAATTTAATTATACTAAATAAGTCACCTCAGCTACATTGAGAAAAGCTATAAACTATTACCATTCTGAACGCCCCCCTTAGAAGCTGAAATAAATCTAACAGCTTCTTTAAGCTGCTTTTTCAAACAGTTTTCCAAACCTATTAGTGCGTGCACTACCCGTATTATCACTCCATCGTCTTTTACCATATTAAAAAAACACAACAAAAAAAAACTACGGACTTCAGCCAAAAATCATATAAAAAAAAGAACCAGGCGAATAACGAGAGGCCAACTTTTTCCACGGTTTTCTTGATTAAACAAGTACAGAGGGCTTGTGCTAGAATAACTCGTAACATGCACCCAATCTACTATTTATTACTATATATTCCTGGAAGATCTGTTCATTGGTACAATTGGTTCATAATGTCCCCGGTGAATGATTAAGAGGGAGTCCCTCGAGAAATTTATCAAGAGCCGTGCGTGATTCACTTCACCTACTGGTCCAGTTTTTCGACGGTGGTTGCCGGGAAAGGGAGCACAGCAGAGTCTTGATTTTGGCAGTAGTGGTAGCTGGCAATGCGAGGCTGCAAGCTAAGATGGTAGATTTTTAGGACACCAGTATACACGACACGTTTCGGACCGGTCTGCTACATTACTTCAATGACTCAATGACAACGCGTTTTGGGGTAATTTAGTCGTTGAATCGATAATTCAGGTCGACTAGTTCTTGAGAGTACATGAAAAATCGCCAAATTCTAGCTCACGAATGACATTAACCAAATGGTTTTTGCAATCATATATTTACTACGGCGATTCGTGCTATTATCAAGGGATAATAACACTAATCAATAAATTATTATCCGTTTGCTTGGTACAACATCACTCTAACAAATAATAAGCACATCAAAGTAGTTACGATAGAACAATAATTAAATACTATGTACTTTATTATTAAGATCCAAGACACGTAAGGCTTAAGATCTTAGGCACATAGTAGTCCGATAAAATTACAATATTAACTACTTTTCACCATTAAATATACATAGTACTCTAAATAAAAGAATTATACATAGCACTCTAAATAAAAGAAAAGTACTATAGGCCACCCTATACTTTTCTTTACTATTTACCTTTGCAGGCCACCGCTCCTTCAGTGGTTCTGCCCTTTTTCTTTCTTATCATGTCTTATTTCTTTTGGTTATTTCTCCTTTCTTTTAAAAATTAATTTGATGCAATGTGATCATAGAAAATAATTATACCAAAGTAATTCATGTATTACAGCATACTTAAAAGCGTGCTCTACTTGCCTGATGTAGGGTATCTGCCTTAGTGATGCTCTGATTGGTCTCTTCCCGTTTGACTATTTCTTCCCTTGCCTTAATTTCGATCAAAACAATTATTTAGGATACTTTTATTATATTTTCGACGAGGCAACAACTCTTGTTGAATATTTTATCACTAATTTTTAGAGTCATTTCTATTATTTAGGAAGTTATGTTTTACTGCTTTTCTTATTAATATTTATTGAGGTTATTTTTGGTCAGGTTTTTGGGTATTTATTATTTACATGAGGGTATTTATTAATTCTTATTGTCTACCTAATATTGATCTGGACTTAATCTTGTTTAGTTGCCAGCCCACCGGCCTATTTTGCCGATTCTCTCTCCCTTATCTCATCTATCTCTCTTCTCGTCGCACCATCAACCTCACTCGATTCCACTCGCCTCTCCTCTTCTTTCTCAGCTCCCTTGCCGACCTCAGCCTCATCGGCCCAATGCCGCTGATGGCGCTCCTCCTCGCGCTGCCCCCGTACTTCGCCTCACCTCCCCTCAATTTCCTCATCTTTTTGGGTGTCGCTGGTGCTCCGATCCCGCTTGTCCTTCTCGCCTCCTCTCATTCGCCACTTGTCTCAAATTTGCCGCCCTGTGGTGATTTGAGGCTCGGCTTCACTGGATCCGATCACAAGGTGAGTTATTTCGATGTTATTTTCACTAGATCCATCGTAGGTCTCCCGTGTCTCCTCCGGTCTTCCTCGGTGCTACACGTCTTAGCTAGGGCTTTCCTGCCGTGTTGACGCCATGCACCCTGCTAGCCATTCGCTGGCTCCTCCATCCTCGTCGCCCTGCGCATCAGTGGAACTAAAGCCCCGACGGCCTTCGGCTCTGCCGGTCCTTCTCCATCGAAGCTGCGCGTCGCGACAGATGTACGTCGCCAACGCATGGCTTCCTATAGGCTACAAGCCGCCAACGCCATGCTCCGGTACACCATCAGTCTGTCCTTCAGGTACTCTTCTTCGGCACCTTGCGTCCCAGTGGCTATATGCCGCCGACACCATGGCCCTAGTTCTTCGATTTTCCGATTCTATCTTCTTCCCTACTCCTACATTACCGTATTCCCTTCTAGTTTTATTTTGTTGTTGCTCATTTTTATATTTGGGTAGTTGTGGAATGTGGTGCATGGCTACATGAGTAACCACAATGGTGTTTAAGAGTTTGGGGCTTGTGGGTGAGCAACCATGTGGGTGCTTAGGGTCTTGGCATGCACCGAGGAGCAATGGCAATGGCAATGGAATGGTACTGGCTATAGTATTACCTTGTTGGTGTTGGGCTCGATTTAGGTTGGTTTGGTGATGTACTTGCTCTCATGTGGTTGTGTTTTCCTGATATGGCTAATGCGCTGTGGTGGCTTGTGGCTGCTGTCCTCTGGTCATGATGCTCTTCTCCTCTAGTGTCCTCTGGTCTTGGCTTCTTCCCTTGGCTTCCCTCTCTCGGTTGAGTTTAGGGTTATTGTGTGGGAATTTAAATAGGCAAGCTTTACGTCTATTTTGTTGTCGTCTTGCTTATGGTGGCTCGTGAATGCTTTTGTGCTGTGGTATGGTGGTGTAGTGCTTTAGTGTGGCAGTGACTACCAGTTGTGGCTCTTCTAAGTGGTGGCTGGCTTCCTATCTATGTGTTGTGGCAGTGAGCTTGCCTCACTGGTGGCTATGGGCGGTGGTGTTGTTGCTTTCTCATTTCTTCTCTCTGTTGGCTCTATTTCGTGACCCTGAGTGGCTTTGGTTGTGACGAGTGACTTGCAACTTGTCTTGTGCATGGTGGAGAAATGGTGATTCACCAGGAAGGGTAAAAAGGTAAGGGTCAAAGTTAGAATAGGAATTACCATCGGATGATGAAAACCCATTACGTGGAAGGTGCCGATTGGCCATGGACAATATGGTATCTCTATGAGCGATTGCTCTTGTGCAATTTTATTTGAAACCAGGTTCTAACAGCAATTCATTTATTATACTTGCTTTGCTTTTCTAGTTGTGGTTTTGGATAATATAACTTGCAGGTGTTTCAATTTGGGTCAGCAGTTAAGAATTTGAGATGTTAGATATATTTCGGTGTAATGCATTTGTATAATTTTATTCTTGTAAATAGATGAAACTGTAATTTTTGTAACATTTACTTGTAGGACTTTATTCTTTTAAAATTCTTGATTGACCTTGTAGCATTTACTTGTAGGACCATCATTTATTAATTAATTTTGTGGGATCTAATCTTCCATTGATGCATTAAGGGCAGTCCCAATGCTTGAAATCATAACTAGTTTCTAATCTTTTAAGACACTATGATACAAACTACAGTTTCTAATCCATGGTTTCTTCGTGTGGGACCAGATCGAATTGTGACTAATCATTTTCATCCCCTTCCTGCATATGCATTGGCTGTTTCTTCTAAGACACTATGATAAGAAACCAAGTTCGCTGCAGCGCATTTTTTACTGGTTTCCTCGGCTTTGGACCTCGTGAAGAAATAGTTTCCTCATGAAGAAACCGTTTCCTTATCTCTTCTCTTTAATTACTATACCATATCACCAAAATACTTACGTGGTAAGCCTAATTAATGTAAGAAACTATAGCATTGGGACTGCCCTAAGCTTCTGAGCTCATGGAAGCCGTGACATCAAGCAAGGATGGGGCCTGGCCCCTTCCCTTCGTAGAAAGTAATCTCGACAGCTCCCTGAATCTCAACACCGTGCAAGCACGGAAAGGTGATGAAATGTTAGGCAGATCGAATTATCCACGAGGATTATCTTCCACAGGATGTGTGTGGACCATCGAGTTCTACCAAAAAAAATGATGGTCCTATCTCAAATGCTATTTCTGGCTAAACAATTAGGCGGAAGGTTCTCCAAAATCCATCTATTCTCTCGTTTGAGAACTAGTACATTTAGGGGGCGTTCGGAATAGCAATAATTTTTAACTTTTGCTGAAATTTTACTGTAGCTGGTTGATTTTTTTACTGTAGATGAGTTAACTTTTTGGGTATAATTAAATTTAAAAAATATAAAAATAAAAATGACACGCTAATCTAGAACGGACAATGCAAAGGAATACAGAAAAAATTAAAACACAAAAAAATAAAAAAAAATAAAAGTGCTACATTGTGCTATAATGTTCCTATCACCAACGTCTATCACGCAGCCATAATGAGCGCTCCCTAAGCAGCCACTAGTGCCTATTAGCACGCATGTATAAATGCCTACTGCCTAGTACCGATTAGCATGCATGTACAAAATTTGCATATTATAGCTAATTCTCTCATGTCTACATTTCACTCGAAATGTGCAATAATACATCAGAAAGAGAGAAGGAAAAACAGAAGTTTGGCTATCCTTAAATTCAGACAAGTGTTTGCAATGTGCACGGCACGATGCTTATGACAACTTGCGTTTCACACTTTTTTTTTGTTTATTCCCATTTTACTTCTTATTTCCTGATAGCAGGTACAACATGATATTACTGAAGGCGATGTAGAGTGTACATTGCAGTCAATTGCTAATCTTGATCATCGCTAAAATCAACCAACAAAACAGCGAATGATCAATGTGATTTCAAGGACTGTTACCGGTTGGGTAAAAATGAACTAGCTCTGGTCCAATCCTTCTGAGAATAAGCTCTATCTATTAGAAGAGGACAACCGGTTGAACCCAAAAAAAAAAAAAAAAGCCGGAATCGGCGCCCTCGGTGGCTCGGTTTGCTTTAGGGACTACCCCGCAATTGGACTAAAAAATCAGGTGAATTGGCTGTTTTTTGAAAACCTGTGAACCGGACAGTTTTGATCGAACCGGATGGTTGTTGTGCAAAAAAAAATTAGGAAAGATAGAAGGGAAGAGAATGTACGCTTGGCCTGACCCAATAGGCTTATTTCCACATGATGAAGTACAGCTTAGGGCTCACCCATACTCAGTCACCACCATCTAGTCTCTAGTCTCTATTTCTCATTTCCTTCACGGCTCCCAACTTCGAAGGTCTCTCTCATTCTTCTTTGTTCTTCGATTCAAGGTTCCTATCAGTATCCTCCATTGCTTGCGTGCGATGGCCTACAGGCGTCCTCGGTGGTTCACGGCAGCTCTTCGCCGTCATTTGCGGTTCACAGTGATCCCAGGCAACCGGCGTCTTTGGCTGCTGTGGCATGACAGAGTCAGAGCTGTGAATGCCGTTGAGAGCATCACACTAGCCAGTTCACTCACCTGTTCGATTTCAATAACTATGATCGGGAAGGATGATGACTTATGACTTGTTGATAGCTAACAATAGCTTCAATTAAATTGTGCAGGCCAAGCTTGGGGCGATTCTTTTTTGGAGAGTGTTAGAGAGACATGGTAGGTTTGCATTATAATTTTGTGGGTCTACCTTGAAGCTACTATACATTGGAATATAAGTTTTGGTGATAACTTCACCTAATGTGACACTCCCTCTTGACTCTTTTGAAGTTATCACTTAAAGATATTCTTAGGTCTGTTGGTACTTGGGAAAATGAGGAGAGGAAAGAAAGGAGCGAATAGAGAGGTTGATAGATGGATCCCTCCATGTTTTTTTTCGGCACCTGTATTACTGATTGGTGTGCCACTTCAGCACACATTTGACTATTAGGATACCATGTCAACCAAAGTCAAAAATGATTATTTGCACCAATTTTGATAGTTAGCAGATGGTTTATTTTACTTAGATATTAGGTCATCCACAATATATTTGGTCTGTTCTTTTATACTATAGTTTATAACTTTTATTTATAGTTTATTAATTTAATAAGTAATAATTACTAAAAGAAGTTAAAATGAAGAGTCGAAAAGCTGAAAAAAAATAAAGTTATTGATTTATCGGATCCAAGCTGACAAGACATGCTCGGTACTGATGTCAACACAATGTAGGGGGAGGCGTGGAGCTAGCACCGGTGCTAGTCTTGATATCGGTTCTAAGCCAAACAAAAAAATTAATGAGTCTAAGTGTGAGTTAGGGAAAGGGGGGAGAGAGAGGGCCTTGGAGAGAGAAGGGTGCTAAACAATTTGCATTAGAGGGATCAAGCAATGTTAACTCCTCGTGATACAGCATTTCTCCAGGCTGGTACAAGGGCTACCTATTGTGGATCCATACGAGCCAACTCTAGGCAATCCTCACCTCTCCATCGTCGTCCAAGAGCGAGGCCACCACACCGGTCACCGCCGGACTACGAATTTACTACTGCCCGTTACCGAGCCGGCGGGGGGACGAGCTTAAAAGGGGACGGGCAGTGGCGCAGTCTGGAAAAGCAGCCCATCCCAAGCGAGAAGGCTGGAACGAACAAGGATTCCATTGAAGCCCCCCTTCCAGCTGCTGCGGGGCATCCCCAGTTCACCACCACCGCTTTGACCTCCAGCCCATAGCCCAATCCCACAAGCATCCACCGCTCTCCTCCCCTCCCCTCTCCTTCCTCCCCAAGTCTCTCTCCCCTCACTCTTCCTCCTCTCCTCGCTCCACTATAAAGTCTGCGCCTCTGCTCCCGATTCGCCACCTAAAGGAGGCACCTTTGCTTGAGTCGGCCGAGAAAGAGCTGCTCTTGGACGGTGCCCTGGTGGTTGGTTTCTTGCGGCCGCAATGGAGGGCAGGGCCGGTGCGGGCGGCGGTGGCGGGGGTGACTACATTGCCAGCCTGTTCAACTCGTCGCCGAGGCTTGACTTTGGTGTGCTGGGCGGCATGCCGGTGTTGGACGGCGTCGTGGCGACGGCCGCGGCCGGCGCTGGTGGGGACTGCCTGGAGAAGTTCTGCGGGGACCCGGGGTTCGCGGAGCGGGCGGCGCGGCTGTCCTGCTTCAACGGGCAGCGCTTCGCCGGAGCCGCCGGGCTCTTCGGCATGCCGGGCTCTTCGGGCAATGGCGAGTTCGGCAGCGGTGGGGGAGGCTCGCGGGAGACGTCCTCCGTGTCCGATCCTGCCTCGGCGGTGAAGGACCCCAATGCCAAGAAGAGGAAGGCCCCGGCGGCCAAAGGCAAAGGCAAGGAGCCTTCCTTGAGCACCTCTTGCCAGGTGAGCTTCGCTTTGTTGGCTAATTGGGCCGGCTCGCTCTTGCTGCGTGCCACTGACACTGACGGGTGCGTCAATTATGGTTGCAGGTAGGGGAGCAGAAGGAATCGGATGCCAAGAGGTGCAAGACGGAGGAGGGCGAGAAGGAGAGCCTTGTAAAGCCAAAGGCGGAGCAGGCCGGGAGCGACAGCTCCGTCGAGGACGGCGGGCAGAAGGAGGGCAAGGGGAAGAATTCCAAGCCGGTGGAGCCCCCCAAGGACTACGTCCATGTCCGGGCGAGGAGAGGGCAGGCAACTGATAGCCACAGCCTCGCGGAGAGGGTACAATTCTGTTCAGGATGATTCTATGTTTTTTCCAGTTTGTTGAATTCGTTCGCGGCATATTGAATTGCTTTCTACATGGGTAGGTGAGAAGGGAGAGGATCGGCCAGAGGATGAAGGTTCTCCAGGACCTGGTTCCAGGATGCAACAAGGTATCATATAGTGATTTCTGAATGAGAAACCGAAAAGAACAAGTAGTTGATAGTCTTTATGCACAAGGTTAATAATTTGCTAGGCCAAATGTTATTTGTAATTGTAGGTGATTGGCAAGGCACTCATGCTTGATGAGATCATAAACTATGTGCAGTCGCTGCAACGGCAAGTCGAGGTAAGAGTATGCCTGCTGAAATTCTTTAATGCCATGGGATGCGTCACTTGAAATTCTGATCAATTTTCTGATCAATTTCGCTGTTTTGTGGCTTCAGTTCCTGTCTATGAAGCTGGCAACTGTGAATCCACTTGACTTCAGTAACCTGCCTACACTCCTACACAAAGATGTGAGCTTGAATTGTCTCCTGTTTACCATGTCTTGTGATGTATTGAATGAGTTGTTACTTATATCCTCCCTAATACAATTCAGATGTACCAAGCCTGTGGCCCTTCAGTGAGTTCGGTTTTCTCACTGGAAAGTTCCAATTCGGTTTTTCCGTTTAGTGACCAAGGAGATGTTTTCCAATCGTTTGTTCCAAACAGCATGGAGAGCCACTGCACCCTGAATCAATTAGATTTGGCTCTATCTCAGGCTACAAATGCACAGTACGCTTTTCAGGATGGAGCAGCCAGCACAAACTTGCAGCAGGTGATTGTTGCCTAAAGAATTTATTATCCACTTAATGAAGAATCATTAGAAATCTTATCCTAATATAGTCATACAACTCTCAGCAAAGGAACTTCTGGGAGGATGATTTTCAAAGTGTTTTCCATATTGACAATGGACAGAGCCAGGAGTATGGGGTTTCAGCACAGAGCTTCCATGGTCGGTAAAAATCGCTAATGGTCTACTAAAAATCTTGTACACCTTTGGTATGGCATTTAATTAATGTGTGTTAATTATGTAATTGGCACAGGTCAGTTGCAAGCAGGCCACATGAAAATGGAGTTCTAATCAGCGTAGATCATTGATCAAGGAAGAGTTTGATAATCTGTACATAGGAAGATCGAGGTACAACATCAGTGGCAGGGCAAGTGAAGCTCTGAACTCTGAAGCTAACAGTCTTTAGGCTCTAAGAGACGAATTTGTTTATCATATTCTGCCTGTTGGGCGATGTGATTCTTTCAAAATTTCTGGGATTATATTAATATAACGTAACAATCAATAGTTTGTGTATAAGATATGGTGCAGATATTACAAGCACATCTTCCTAATATGTATGAGCTGGCCAAGTAGCTGGATGGAACCATGTACTGCTGCATTTTGTCTATGATATGATAGCTATCTTCACCTTCCCATCATTTTTCTTTCAACTAAGCCACATAGCTACTGTTGTAATTATTTTCTGGAATAGCTTTTGTCTGATATTTCATGTTTGACTGAGTTATTAATATGAGATTCACAACTCGCAGACATGAAGTCGTTAAAGTCAAAGTGTTTACAGCTAGTGAAAATCAAACTTTGGTCGTTAGCCAGAAAATCGAGTTGCCATAGCTACTGTGCTCAGGTGGGCCTAAGCGTTTAGCTTTTTTTTTTTGCTGTGCACCACTGTTTCGCACTGTTGTGAGCTTATTTTGACACTATAGCTACGCTAAGTTTTTTCAGCGTAATTAAATTTAAAAAAGAAAAAAGAATATATCATCTTGGATAATGCAAAGAAATAAAGAGAAAAAAAAGGAAAAAAGCTCCCCAAAAAAACCAAAAAAATGAAATTAAGGGTGCGTGCAGTTTAGCTTCTTTTTTACTGTTGAGCATTGTTAGTATTGCTCTAAGATTTTTTGCACTATAGTTGTTGGTGCTTTTTCAGCGTAATTAAATTTAAAAAATTTTAGAAATAAGAAAAACTGGTTATCCCAACACAAATAATATAAAGAAATATGGGGAAAAAGCCTCTAAAAAAACTAAAAAAACCCAGAAAAAGATGAAATTAAAAAGCTAGAAATTAAAAACTAAAGTCTAAACGAGCGAGACCTAGAAAGCTAAAAGTTAGAAGCTCATTGGAGTACTATAGTAGGATTGGCAACAACGGCTGAGCTTCGCTACGAATAACTTATTTCCCTTTCAGTCGTTGACAATCTAAGCTCATCTATGTCGGAGAATGGCCTCTCTACCTTAATTTTCCCGTGTCCTATTGCTACGTATTCTGCTGTTACCTTCTCCCCGGCGGTTAGAACAAACGCACGTCATGCTCAGCCAAAGTTTGGTGGGTTATACGTCGCTTTTCTATGATCCCTCCCTCTCCTCTCCTCGTTGGATCTTACTGAGTGTTGTGCTGTAGCACTGTGCATTCTTGCTGCCATCACACACCCATCCCTTGTCTTTCAATTGTGCCATGCATCCCCTCGCTACCTGCGCACGCCAGGAGCACTGCTATGCGTACGAGCCAAATTTTCGACCATGAACTACACCTGTTTGGAAAATTCATTTTTGGTCGGAATCCATATGAATGAGCTGAGATTTTGATTCAAAATCCTGGCCCATCTATATGAATCCCGATCGAGAACGAATCTCCTAAACTAGGCTTTAAGGTCATTTTGCATAAATTTCTCTTTAACAAGGCAACTCAAAACAGCTGTTCAATTGTACATTACGTTAAGATACGACACATCGCAAATGTACTATCCTCCTAAAATAAAGACTGCATAATTAGTTGTAAAAAAAATCCAGTGACTTATTTATAACCGTTAGCGACAATAGCTTATTTAGGATCCGTGCGGTTTTCTTCTACGGACATGCATGGAGGCAAACCTCCAAATGGCGTTGCACCATAGTACCCAAGTCCCCTGGTCAGTGTCAGCCTTTGTTGTCTTTCTCCGACTCATGTGCACAATTTCTACAGATACCTTAAAAGCAAGCGTATTTTCCTTCCCTGCTAATCCGCAGTTAGGTTTCGCGTCGCTCTCGGCTCCGTTTCTCACTCCAGGGAAAAGGCCATTTAACTGTACACTGTACAACCACTTAATTTTGTCCTGTCGTAAGAGGATGGACACTAGACAGGCTGTTAAAAGTTGATGGCTGAAAGGTATAGCTCGTTAGCCTCGTAGCAAAAGGATCTGTCAATTCACAGCAATTCAGTACAGTAGTACTACGAATCTCACAGGTAAAATACTCCTCTACTACTAATGCTCCATTCATACGCTTCATGAAAGGCTACAAGTACTTAATACTCGAATCGAATCGATGACTTGAGATTTGTTGTGCTTTAGCCGAAGCTGGAATTGACACGAAATTCGGGGCTCCTATAACATCTCAGCGTATTATGGTTCATATGTGTGCGTACATAAGGATAGAGATTAGTCCCATATTGCTAGTTTAACATGAGAAACACTAACATATAAATCCATAGGTATCATTGGTAATAACATCCGGTTAACCGTTTTGCGCGAAACAAAGATGAAAACACAAACAAGTTGTCATGTAAATATGTTTTATCTATAATAGAGTTAGATCTAAATCAGTTTAGAACCTAGAGCGGTACAGCTCCACGGTGGTTGTCCAGCTCGTCGACATTCTGAAGGTTAAACATCGCTGTGAGGCGCCGAACTTTATCATGCAGCGAAAGCAGCGGGACGCGGGACGTGATAAATGCCATGCCTGGGCATTTCTTCTCCTGATCTCTTTACGCGCAGCTGCGTGTAGACGTGCATGCCAGCTTGTGTAATTGTACTGCTAGTCTGCTTAAGATGCAGCAGGCGATATATCACAATAAATCGCGTGCCCTGAATGTGGAGAGCAACGCAGACTGTTGGGTCCTGTTTTTTAGATGTGGCGTCGATGCAAGTTGTAAAGGGATCCGTGCTGTTTGCTCACCCCTTTTCATAGAGTGAACCATCCCCTGCTTCAAAAGAAAAATTGCCAGAGTGATGCCTTTTTCTGAATCTAAAAGAACACTTAGACAAGAGGTTCTTTAGGGCGGAAAAAGGGTGCAGTGGCCGGTTTCTTCTCCACATGCACGCCAACCCGTTGGTAGTCCAACCGGTAAGACATCAGGACGTAGCCCGTGGCTTCAAACCGTTCCGAAAGGTTACACCAGTATCCGTTCAAACCCTTGCCGACTATTCTTTGTAAAAACTTCGTTAGAATATGTTGCTGCATATAGGCATATAGAAGTAACACTGCTCGTTAGCTACTGTCAGGCGGAGGCAGGTCAGGGACTATCACTCTGTGATATTTACATCACAGATGGTTCGAAAACTGTCTGTGATAACATTGAATTATCACTTATCTATAAATTCAGACGGTTTAAAAAATCATCTGTGATGATGTTTTTAAACCGTCTGTAATACGGTTTTCTGTAGTAGTGACTGATTCTACGTTCAATTTGATCATAGTCTTTCCCTCAGAAAGAATTGATCTTAATTAGGCCATCCTATTAAAATCCTCTCTGGCGAGTGGCGAGCAGTTTCGTGACGTGCATGGGCGGTGCACGCAACGCCGTGCGAATCGGCACAAGCATCACATGCTCTTTACTACGCTTCGTTTGGTCAAGCACAGGGCACATCTCGTCGAGCTGGCCGAGCAGAGCTTGCAGCCTACGCTCTTTGGTCCACCAAATTGCATTCTTCCTTGCGATGCCTCGTGGCCCGAAGGTGCATATCGATATCATGCGTGCGACGTCAATCGCACGCATCATACACTAGCTGTTTTTCGAGAGCACGCAAGAGAGCTGCACCATACACGGAGCGATATTGCTTGGGACGAAAGAATTACCCGCTCGATCGGCGCCTCCAAAGCCCAAATGGATTCTGTTCCATGGAAAGGGATTCCTTGCGCATCGGCGTCGATGTCTGAAGGGGCACGTAAGAAGGCCCTAAAATATATATTGTAATGGACCGTTGTGATTTAAGAGAGTTAAAAAATTTGATCTGCTGTTTGCCGGATCTCTATAACTATATTATCAAAGTCGATCGGCGTAATAGCAGGAGGATGCCTTGCGTGTTATCTGCGAGCGGTACTTGATTGGGTTATAAAAATATGTTTACTGTTATGCATGCATATGCTGTCAAGTCAAGTGGAAACAGGAAGTAATCAATGCCGTGCATGCAGGAGTTGTTGCATGCAGTGGGATTAAAACCCGATGATTGCGATCGCTGCTTCGGTCCAACCGGTGTTTCTAGCGGCTCAAACTGCTCGATCTCAGCGGTCTTACCGCTTAGACTGTGCTGAAACAAAACAGAAATTTTCGATTTTTTTTAATCTTTTCGCTAGAATTCAATCCCTGTGATCCCTAGATCAAATCCTCACCTAACCCAGCCCATCTCACCGCAAACCCACCGCCGAGCCTCCTTCGCAGTCCGTTTTCATGCGCGTATTGTTCACTGTTCGACAAAATTTCCTCTGTCGTCTGATATTTCCACCGCCGCCCCCTCCTATTCATTCCCCGCCATTGCCGTCCTCACCCATCACCCGTCAACATCACTCGCTGCCCTGCAAACCTCTGACAGTTTTGACTACCATCTCCCCACGCGTTAGCTCAATCGGATCGAAAATCCGCCACTGCCTTCTGCCCCTGTCTCGGACGACCACCCCCAAGCCGCAACTTTTTGACTGCCTCAGCTTGTCGCTTGAGGAAGCATCGTGCTCGAGGTGCCACCTAACTTGCCAACCGCCCCTCCATCTTAGCTCAAGCCTCTCGCGCCTCCTCGCACTGGAAACCAACAGCGCCTTCCCAGCCCCAAAACCGCCTCCCGCACCTACAAGAATCCTCAGACCCCTCCCGATGGATCATAGTAGCACCAAGGTGAGCCGCCACCACCCTAATTGCACCAACAGTCGTCGCATCGCCGCCGGTCGCCGAAAGCCCTCAAAGTAAGCTGATCTTCAATTATTGTTATTTGAACGATTACGTTCCAATTGCTTTCACCCAAAGCACCCTTAGGCTCCTAGTAGCACCACCGAAACACCACCTTGAACCCCTAGCTCTCCTAGCTCCCCGGCACCTAGTGCCACCGCCCGACCGAGATGCCTCACCGAGGACAGCCTCGCACAGGCGTTCCCAACCTGAGCCACCTCTTCCCTAAGCCTCCCCCACTTCCAGTGATGCCCAAATGCAGATGCTACCGTCCCATAAACGAGACTATACCCCATATGCCATTAAAAATCGTGGCATTGAAACAGCGCTGGCGAAGCTCCGGCCACCCTCAACCTCGGCCAAGGCCAAAAATGGATTCTCCTTAGTCCCAGGAGTCCATCCATAGCCTCAGATTCCATCGCTGATCACCATAGCTTCCCCAATCACCGGCGCCATCTTTCTCTGCTTTCGGGATTACTGTAGTGCGCGAGATGGAGAAGATAAACAGTGTTCGGTTTTGGGCTGCACAGTAAAGGGCTGAGATTTTGGCAGATCGGGCTACCGATTTCACTGTGCATTACTGTAGCAAACGGATCCCATGTGAACAGTAAAAGATCTGCAGTAAACATCAAATCTGCAATGAGCAGTGAAAATACCCATTACTATTCACAAAACCCAAAAATGTATATATACATCCATTTCGATTGTTTCGAGCCCGTCTACCCATTTCCCAGCTCCATTTTTCCATTTTAGACACCGGCAAACCCGAAGGTACCAAAACACCGCTTTAAGTTTAAAACCCGTTACTATCCAAACAATATCATTCGTCGAAACCCTAAAGATGCTTATACTCTTTTGATCACCCCGAATCTTTTATTGTCATTCCTTACTTCGTTTCATCATCTCAGACACCAGTGAAACCCTAACCCACCTCGAAGCCAGTCCGAACCTGTCTAATACTATTTTCATCGTCACTATCCATCGAAACCCTAAAAATTTAATTACGACCCTTTTAATCATCTAAAGCCCAACTACACTATTCTTAGCTATGCTTCATCTTGACAAAATTATATACCACTGGGATGTTGTCTTGATCCCAAACATAATACTGTTTGCAACCACGACCATCTGTCGAAACCCAAACAATACCTGTACGACCATCCCGATCATCTTTACCCCGCCTAACCCAGTTCCAACACCGAACAACCAAACCACTCGCCACCTAAACCCTAATCATCCGATCCTATTTTCTTTTTGTCTTTTGGTTATTTATTTATCTTTTGTTCCCAGCTTGCATTCTGCAAAGCAAGGAACTCGTTCGTCTTCTGCACTAGTATTCAAACCTGACGAGCCAATCACCAGAAGATCTACAAGAGCAAATAAAGACGTCAATGTCCTCTGGACAAGGAGGCAAGTTCTTATGTTGATCATGTTGAACCAAATTTTCAAATGCAATATTTTTACTTCAAATACAATTGCACGCTTGCCTTTATTGTGTGTATAGACTGCCTAGCTACACCATACAACAATACCCTTTATGATCCCTTTTGATATCACCTCACTCTTGTCACCATAGGATTATCAAAATAATAATATGGTTAAACAAGGATTGTGCTTAGACATGCTTTAGAGACATTAGTAATTACGACACAAACATTGCCAACTGAAAATTTGAAACATGATAGTGATAGTGGTAACATGGGTTACCATTGGAAACAGAGAATCTTTATAAAATGATGGGAGACTCAGGCGAGAAGTTATCTTGAGACCGGTGTAGGTACTACCCGAGGTCTGAATTGTTGGGTTTGTCTCGCCTGAGTCGATTAAGGATCGAATCTGTGTACGCTTATTTCTACACCCACCGTACAAACATAAGTCTGGTATGGGACGAATCTGGCCGACTAATTTGTTTTGTTTCAATATGATCTCCTGCACCAGTTGGGGGTGACCAACAGGTCATTGGCCGAGAAAGGATATATTTAGGAGTAAGCCTAAAGGGGCCACTGCCTAGGGGAGACCCGAAAGGTCTCTGTCCTGAGTGAGAGTGCGCTCGCAGTAAGCTAATAACGGAGTCCCTTAGCGCTAAGGGTCAATAACTCCGGAGAAAGAAAAAAATACCGAAACAAGCATTGTAAAGGTCTTGTTATGATTACTCAGTCGCACGTCCACGAAAACGTGTGAAGGCCGATATGATGAGATAATAATATTTTGTGGGTAAAGTTGTACACCTCTGCAGAGTGTTAATGATCTATTCAAGTAGCCGTGCCTCCGATTATGGGCAACATGTTGAAATATCACAGTGTGTAGTTTTCACAAAATGGTATGGAAACATGGTAACGGACATGTGCTGAGGCCATGGACCGGGCACATGAAATACCTGTGAGGAGAATTGCTCCCACGTAATCAAATGCTACTGGACATTTTACTTATTTAATTTCAGTTAAAGTGGCTAAGTCATAGGTTTGGAATTTAATTATAATATAATATTGAAAATCTAGCTTTACGCAAAAGAAACATAGAACCATCCTTTGAATAAACCCTGCATATAGATAATAGCCTTATAAATGCATTCTGCTATAGGGACTTAACGAGTACTGTTGGTTGTACTCAATCTTACTATATTTCCACCACTACAGATACCAGATGAAGAAAGCATATTTCAAGTTTTCGTGTTAGGGTTGCGATCGCACTCAATCGTTCTTGTGGGAGTTTTCTTCGATTCTTCTGATTGTAAGTTAAGTTTTGGGCTTGGATGCCCATAAAGCTGATCTCAGGTGGAGTATGTAGTTGTAGCTAGTAGTTGTTATGAGGTTCTCTAGATCTTGTTTACTCCGTGGGAATATGGGTTAGTTTTAGGTGATCTGACTGGCTGGTGTCTAGTGGTCTAAGTGTCTAACCGCCATAGGATGAGTGATCATACCAGTCGTGGACTATTAGGGAAATGAATACCAAACACTTGTGTATGTTTGTTTGGGGATGAGTTTGCATTTGATGCACTGGAGCTGAAACTATATAGAGTTTAATCAAAATTTCAGAGAGTGTGTTTTGTAGTGGAATTGAGTAGTTAGACCAGCTAATGGTTGGTGTAGTCTGACCGCCACGAGGAGTGCGGTCTGACCGGTGGGTGCGGCCAGAGAGCAGTGAAAATAGATTTTGAGTTGGATGAGTGTGTGAATGTGCTGTTGGTTGGTTGTGTGATATTTACATGATGCATGATTTGGACTAACGCAATTTAAGTGTATGAAACTTATGCTTACGATGGTTACTTGGTCTTTGAATGTATAGGTGGCTTAAAGAACATTAGTAGTCAATGGCAATGGACCAGGACTAAGCGAGAGAGCTGAGATTTGAGCAATTATGTAAGTCCGGTTGAGACTATGTGACTCAAGTGGGAAGTACAGAGAAGACAATGATCGTGAAGAGGCAAATTAGTGTATGTGATGCGCTAAGTAATAAGGCCAATGCACATAGAGATGGTTCAGGGGAGAGACGTGATGTCTAACCATTGGGCGGTACAGGCTATGTGTCAAAGAATACGAAGATGTTTTAAGGTGAAGGTGAAAACAGAGTCAAAGGAAGGTGCCCGGAAGCTTCATCAGAGGTAGTTTAGTAATCGGCCAAATACCAGGTTGCTACCTTGATCAAAACCGTGACGTGGGGAGACACAAAGGAGAAGTTATTTAGATTAAGGAGAGCTGAAATTGCTAAGTGGATCAATCACTAAGGTGTTAGTGGGTTGAGTATTGTAAACGTTTTAAGAAATGTGCATGAATCTAGAAAACCTATGTTAATGGGGGTTAAACGGGTTTTTCTAGTAGGCCTAATGGATTGGACCCACTAGGGCTTGTTCTTGGTTATTAAACAGTAGGAGAGAAGGTATTAGATGCTAGAATTATAGGATGGTTTTTGTTTTATCAACTTGTCTTCTTCTATAGTTGTGAGAGAGAAAACTTAAAAAAGAAAAGAGTGATGCTTTGGTTGTACATAGTAATCATCCATCAGTATATAAACTTCATCTCTAGTAAAAAATAGATCGGAGTTTTGTCTCAATTATATTCTTATTTATATTCTTACTTGACTTTGCTTGTTTTAAGCTAGATTTATGACTTAGTGTTCGTGAGAGTTCTAACCCGAACTCTTTTAAATTATCTTGCTAGAACATGAGAGAATAGATCTGGAAGACCTTACACCTTAGATCCACACGAGTAAGAAGCAATTTGAGTTTTAGGATTTTTGGTGTCATTATGGTGTAGTTCTAGGGATTTTGGTGTTATTGTGATAAGATTTAATTCTCTTTATTTCAATGAACCTGAGCCTAATAACTTTATGATTCTTTATTGGTTTAAGTTTCTAATGTTTTAAATAAGTTTTATACAAAAATTTAGAAGTGTTTGGATATGAATTGAGCAAGTTCTTGATATTTGAGTTTGTCCTAAGAGGCTTTCAGGTCTAAGAACAGGGGATTGATCAGACTGGCCCTGGACCTATGGTCAGACCGACCGTGGTAGTCAGACCAGCTCATTTATGGCGGTTTGACTGACCTTAGGCTAAAAGTTGCTGATTTTGTTGGTTTAGGCCTTTAGTGTTTTTTCGCAAAGCATAGTTGGTACAATTTAAATTTAGTGACTCTTATAATCACTTAGTGAAGATTTTGAATACCATCACAGAAAAAGTTTGAACAATATATCACCCCTCTAATTGCTGGTATTAGTCCTACAAAAAAAAATATAAAAGCAATCTTCTTACCTCAGTTCAATTGTAACGAGCATTTCCACTGCTTCCTTTTCTACTATTGGTTATGTAGCGCAGAAAACTCTACACCTGCATTGAGCTCATTTGTCGTAGATGGATCCGAAAATTTAGTAGTCGCTGCGGACAGAAAAATTGGGCTCAGGATTTAATTAGAGAAAAAAATGCGGATAATTTTGCGGGGTCGAATTATCATGGCATACATTAGGGGCGTACCCTTTGGAGGCACCATCCCCATCACGCCATACTTGATGCGTCGACCCACGCAAAAGGAAGTGCGAAAAGAAAATAAATGAAACCCAGAAAGTAAGATAGGTCGAAGCAATGATTATAATCGCAATGATTAAATACGAATTTAGTAGTTAGGTCAGCGGTCACCGTCGAATCGATTCGGGGCCTCCGTGACAAAGTAAGAAAAATCTGGCGGAATCCGGAGATGCCACAGCTAATTCCCATTTGGGCGATCCTATTTACGGTCACTGACAAACAGATCCGGTCGATTGAATATGTAAGCCCGGTTGCCAGTTCATAAGCATTATGTAAAGAAAATGTTCCAAGAGAGGTGTGCTGTGGGGTCTGGTCCACAAGGGCATCGATCGATACCATGTAAACAGTTGAGAGGTGGGCTTGCTGGCTTATCTACTGGAAGCATTAACCCGGCTTTTTGTGGGGCCGGTGCCAACTAGTTCTTCTTGTAATGCCATGGCCCGGACCAGGTGTGGCTGCCATGGGGGCAGGGCAATCGACCAGCCGTGTCCATGGAGGTCTTCTTATCCGTGGGCGATTGGGAGATGGGAGTCTCGTCCCTGTTCGTCGCACGAAGATGGGACTGGTGGATGGGTCGTTGTGGTGGCGCTGCTGGTTTCGCGGTTTGTGTTCGAGGCAGGCGGTTCGGGACCGTGCCATTGTCTAGAACCACTTATGTTTGCAGTTGGAGGCAGCGGTGCACGAAAGATTCATGGTTTTGTTTCGTGTCTCGTAGATGTGGTGCCTTCGTTCTTTTTGGTGTGGAGTGTGCCTTCCCCACACATCTGCCACTGCCCTCGTTAGGATATATCCTTCCCTTTTTTTTGTTAATGGTGCCATGATTACCATCGTTGTGATCCGTGATATCTGAATATAAACAGATGTGTCCTCTCCCAAGCCTTGCAAATCGCTTCTAATGCTACCTAAGTCTTTTGGATGATGAGTTGAAGGCTACCAAATGTGAATAAAGTCTTTTGGATGAAGAGTTGAAGGCTACCAAATGTGAATGGTCTTTGCGATGAAGAGTTGAAGACTACCAAATGTGAATTAATGATTCTTGGTTCAAAGGCCAAAACATGTTGTTTCTCGTCGGAGTTTCAGGAAAAGTTGAATCTGGCCTGTGAACTCTAATTTTGTTAGCATATATCTATCATTCTCACCATTGACTTCTCTCTTAATGGAACCACATGCATAGAGATTTTGTTACGCACAATTTCTATGGCAGCGTCACATGAGAACTAATCATGCTTAAGAATTTTCAAGCTCAAGGACTATCACCACCAACTAGTAGCTGCTAGTGTGTAGTCCAGAGACCAAGGCCAACCTTTCTTGGGTGCAAGTAACCGGCCCTGAGCTTTCGGCCTTAAAGATCTCCTCGAATTAAATGAGGCATTGGGCCAAGCAAAGCTAGTAGTATCAAAGAGCAAGAAGAACAGCGACACTGGAAATCAGTGGTCGGCTACCGTTAGACGAGTCTACCGGCGAGGCCCAGCATACGGTGGGCGCGCGCAACAGTTGGCACGCCACTTTCCCCTGACAGATCCCCCCATTTCCCAAGGAGCACCTACTAGCAGCAGCAGTGGTCTACTAGGAGGTGGAGCTGTCAAGTTAAATTCTTGGTATGCCGTCTCCTTCCAATGCATGCCTCCCCCATCCCGGTGATACAGGACACTTGTCTATAATTGACGCTAGCTAGGGCCTAGGGTACTGTACTAGCTAGCTAGCTTGGGACCAAGACCAGCTGTACGCCGTGAAGGCCGTTGGATCGAAAACGAGCGCTCCAGATCAACCGCCACAGAACGGTGGGCGGGTCCAATTCCGTGCGGTTGCACACACACTTGCAGCGACGACTGCAGCGGATAGCCGCCCGATAGCTTCGTCTGCAACAACTTGCGATTCCATTTCACCTATAGCTATTAGCTAGCATGCATCAGCAAGGGCAGATCCTACCATCCAGCTGGTATTGTTGCTGTTGGGCCATCTGGCCATTTGTGGCTTGCGGTGGGGTGAAGAAGCCCCAAGCCTAGCTAGTGTACATGTGTGTAGCTTGCTTTCGGTATGGTCCCGGCCGGCTCCGAGGCCTCACGTGCCAGCGCGAATTAGGCCCGATGCGCGGCTCTCGGCCAGGGTTTGGCATCTCGCGTCGCGCGCGCGCGCGCGTAGGCCAATCGTATCGTGCCATAGCTCGTAAGTGCGCCTGCCTGCGTGTCGCGCATGTGAGCTCTCTCCGTTAGCTAGCTTTGCTAATGGATGCAAACAACACATCGGCCTGTGCGGTAGCAGTACGTCATGCATGCAAACAACACAGCTGTGCATGCATGATGCGAATGGATCGGATGGTCTACGTATCAGTGCCTACATGCGCATGCATGTCTGGTCACGTGGTCTTTCTTGAAGACAACAATCGAAACCTGCTCGCGTACGATGAGGAGAGATGGTAACTATATATTAAGCCATGACGCCGCTTCACGCAACGGTATTTTATGATTGATGGTGAAAAAAGAAACAAGAGGATGAAGTGATAAATCCAAAGAGCCTTGACTAATTACATATATACTACGTACGCGCGAGAAGTTCTTTGAGGTCAGTGTGCAATTATCAGTTCGATCTGGAGTGCCGGTGTCATTCTATCTTGACGTAGGTGCCGAGCGCGTCGAGGTGGCGACCGGATGAGCGCGCGTGGAAGCCGAGGATTTTACCGCCGGCTGCAGGAAGCGCAAACGGGATGCCGTCCTCCTTCCCGAACGGCCCGAAACTGCGAAGGTTGCTGACGAAAGTGAGGGATCTTACGACAAAGTTGCCGTCGAAACGGCCGTAGTGGCCCACAACGCTGGTGAAGTCCTCGCCTGGCTGCAGACAAACCTGAACAGCAAAAAAAGTTACATCATCGTGTTAAAATGCCATTTCCGGAAGCAATTCTATGATACATGCAAGCGATTTGGATGAACCGACACTGTATATACATTTTGATTGTGCTTAATTAATTTTCAGCGTAATTAAGATCGTTAATGAGCTATTGCCTAGAGGTGATGAGTCCACCCCACAGGTCGGTCCACTCCTTCCGGCCGTTCCGCTCATACAAGACGGAGATGGCGTCGAACGGTGTGTCGCCGTGGCGGACGACAACCTTGACGACACGGTTGACGCCGCGCATGTCCATGTCCCTGTCGTCGCCGCCGCAGGGCCCCATCCTCGCAACTGACTGCTGCATTTCGTCTCCGAACACAACACAAGAAGGGCCTTAAGACCGAGGAGATGATGAGGACATTGGCAAATACTGGATACATCGTTCTACATGTACGTACCATATCTGCAATGAAGGTACGTGTAGCCTTACGGAACCTTAGAAATGGGAACTGGCTGGGATGGGAGAGAGGCACTAGTTTGCGGTATAGCACAAAAGTCAACTACGGACGATTAGTACGTACGTGCTTGGCACTACCATTACTTGTCAACAATTGCACCGTATATATTTTAGTATGTACTTGTATCCTTGGGGAAACAGGTAATGCCATGTTGTGGACAGGCTGTGCATAAGATTTAACTTGCATTTCCAGTCGATTTCAGGCACCCATGCATGTCGATCGAGATCGCCGGTGCAAACGCTGGTCCCAGCATTCGAAGCTTCAAAGGGTCGACCGCAACTCTCAAGTCAGGCGCCCATTGCACAAGGCCGCCAGCGATTTATGACCCACGAAAAGTATAAAACTGCCTACGGCGGCTCAGCCCAGTAGTTGTCCTGACCAGCCAACAGCCCACGTTTCCTGCAGCCCATCCGCTCCACTCCCAATCTCCCACATACGCCGCGCATGTTAACCAACAACAAACACACCGCGGCCGCGCGGGCCAGCGGCAGGCAGCCGTGTCCACCCAGCTGCGCCCGTACCGTACCGTGCCGCGCGGCCTGTGTCACTGTCAATATCTAGGTACGAGGCGCACAACTTACAGCATCACGCACCGCCGCGCACGGCCGGGCGGAGAGAGCCGCACCGCGGGGCGTCGGCGGAGGCAGTGACGTATATAAAATCAAATTTTAGAGCAATCAGTGGGACATAACCAATAAAAGATAAACATACAAAATATAAGTCAAACTTATTAATAGATATGCGATTTATAGGATAGCGATGATTTCATCGGGACTAAAATCCAACCCGAATCTTCTTTACTTAACTCTCATTAGTATAAGAAATACTACTTGTATTGCTTGCCAAATGTTTATGCAATATTTCTTTCTCTATTTCTTACAACTCTATGAAACGATAAATAGCAATAGATAAAACTAAAATACTATAATACTAAATCAATCATAATTATGCAAATTGAAAACTACATTTGTGTTTATTACCTTACAGCCTCAACCCTCTGATGTCTTATCAGTAATGAGTCTGAATGTCTGATGACTAGATGAGTAGTATTGTTTTAGCTATGGTTTTTGGTTTTTGGCTGAAATTTCACTGTAGTTGCCTTTTTTTTTACTATAACTGAGTTAGTGGATAGTGTACTGAATAGTGAAAAAAAAGTTAAAACTAGAAGCTAAAACTTTTAAAAGTCAAAACGATAACTGCCAGGTAAGTAGGTGAGTATTGAGTAAGATGACCACCACAGTACCACGCCACTCCACTTGATCACAGACCACGTCTCCTGTCTCCACAGCTCCACTCAGATCGGTCAAGGGCCAACCCCAACAAGCCAACAGATCGGTTCTTCCCAAATGCCCAATTCAGTTCTTCCTCGGTTCCTCCATTAGTGCTTCCTCAAATCAAATGGTATGACTCCCCTCCCTCCCTCCCTCGATGTTGATGGCTAATGGCTCCCATCCGGCTTCCTCAGTTCTTTCGGTAGTCGGGCCTCCCTCCAACCCTCCCTGGCTCCCTTAGCATGGCGGAGCTCCAGATCGGCACAGCCACGCAGATCCCCTCTCGACGGAGTCATGGAGCTCTCGCTCAGTCAGTCGGTCCCTCTCTAACACAACCACACAGGAGCCAGGAAGACTGGAAGAATCAAGAATAGAATGGATGATGAATCGATTCGATTGGGGAATGGGGATATGCTATTGTTGCTGCCAATTTGGTTCATGTGATTGGCCACATGTGGGCTTCGGTATTTGGTGGGGTACTGAGTTTTGCTGGGGTGCGTTGCGTGGTTGGCCCATGATTCAGGTAATCCAATTCCAAGCCCAAGTGTTGCCCAACTCTCTACAAAACCTATTGTCTTCTTCAGAGTCTAGTTCTTCGCTTCTTCTTGTCTTCTTCTGTTCTTCAGCTGGGTCAAAAAGGCATGGTGACTCCTTGACTGGAGCTGGGGACCTAAGGGGTGAACCTGCTCTCCGGCCGGAGGTAAGGGGGGCCCCCTAATAGGTCGGCCACTGAGCGGAGGGGACTCAGGCGAGACAAGGCAGGCGCACAGGTACGGGCGGGTAGGCACACCAGGGGAAGCAACCAGGCGCGCGGGCGTCGATGAAGCGCAGCTGCCACAAGAGCTCCGGCGGCAGCGCGCACGGTGCTTGGGCCCGCAGGCTGCCATTTCGATCGGCTTGTCTTGTCAACCCCGACACCCATCCAATTCGTGACGAACAAAAACTGGCAGTAGACATTCACCCTCCATCCCGGTTCGTCACGTTTACGGGGCTCAGTTTCAGTTCAGTTCCCACTGTAAGAATCCATTATCCGTTGTTTTCAACTGCGAATCTTGCGGTAAAAGGAGAAAAAAAAAATTGAGCTCCAACTGAATTTGCAGAACGCAACAAGGTGAGTTACATGACTTTTCAAGTAACAGCGAAAAAACAGTTTGCCTCCACTCTCCAGTAACAGCTATTCCGCTCCCACTCTGTAACTCAACGTGTAACAAACCAAAAGCCAACTTTGCATTACAAGTTTACAAATAATATTAATGAACAGAAAACTTCATATCTCAGTAAAATCCAATAGTTAATAATGTACTAAAATCCCTAGCAACACCCGAATCGGCTCGTTTGCTTCTGGTCGTCTTTCGAATCGCCATCGATGCTTACCCTATTGAGGGATAGCTCCGCTTTGTAAGAATCGGAGTTCAAGATCTTCCTGCTCACGTTGCTGTAGATCTCCTTGATGACAATCTCAAATGCTGTCTTCACGTTTGTCGAGTTGAGTGCTGAGGTCTCCATGAAGAACAGCCCTTCAGCTTCGGCGAGTGCTTTGCCTTCCTCAACCGGCACTTCACGGATATTCTCCAAATCACATTTGTTACCCACCAACATCTTGGCTACCGTAGTGTCAGAATGTGCTGCATTGAAGTTAAAAATAGTGATTCACTACTCCAGCAGAAGACAATACGCCCATTACGCAAAGGAAAAATAAATGTGTTCTGATAGAAAATCGTAAGGACTAAGGAGATGCGCCTGAGGACAAGAAACGAAAGGTCACACATGACACGTCATTATTAGTTCTTGGTAAGTTGCTTCCAAGGAAATAGGATTATAAGCTTTGGAAGTTGGAACAAGTGGATTGTGCTTGTTTGAGTCCTCTCCATCTCCGGAAGTCCTTCCGAAGCGAAAGGCCATTCTTGGTAATAGAGGGAACATATATGCAGTATACAATATTACAACCAACCGAATTCCTACATTATTTGACCTTTTCGTTTAGTGAAATGAAATCAGGTAATCAAGGATATCATTACTAGTTTGAATGGTCAGAGAAAGTAGCACCAATAAAATCATCTAAGTGCAAGAAACTAGCACCAAGAAAATCATCAAGACCAATCCACACACAAGCATAGTGTCATCTTGAGCAATCCTAGCCATCCAATAGTCCCCATCATATACGATACCTTTCAATATATCCATGCAACCTAATTAATTATCTTCAACATCCAAAGATAGTTCAAAAGAGCACTACACGCTTGTGGGCATGGAGCATGGAATTTTCGGAGTCTGTATTATTCAGTGCAGTCTGTAATATGCATGCTCATACATATGCTACATGCAAATTCTGAGAAACAGTACATGCCACAGAAAATGTGTGATATTCGTTTAGTGTTATGTTGGTTCATCCATAACATTAGACGATACTTGTTTATTTAATGACAGCAATTCTGCTAAAACACTAGCACCTAACATTATTGGTGATTGGTGAAACAACATGGAACACACCCATGGATGATCAGTTCCCAAAAGATCAGAAGTGTTAAAGTAATATACATGGAGAACCAAAAAGTACACAAGATATGTATAGAACCAAGGCTACAGTTCAACAGATATTGCATTTGTTCTTACAAAACCGCATTATTCTAGCTAAAAGTCCCCATGCACATAAAATTAAGGAACGAACCTAGCCATGCATTTATCCCATGTTGGTTGACTGGTTCGGACAGCAAAAAGCTCAAATTTTGCCTCCAAGAAGGGGAGGGGGATGAAAAGGTACCCAGCACACAGGTTTGGCCTCAAACTGTCAAAGTAAACTTTTAAGAGTGATTGAAATCATGCTCTAAATGGTTTGTGACAAGAGTGGCATCCATGCTTGCAGTAACCATATCGATCAAGCATAATCAGAGTAACTGAGGATGTCACTAAGGACATTTCTAAAAGCCTAGCTGATTATAAACACTTCCACACATAATTAAAACCAACCAGACAGCGACCGTGTTTTGAACATCTTAAATACTAACGAAAGTCAAGCTAAGCATCCACTCCTCAAATATTCCCGAACAAGCCTAAGAACCAAGATTCAGATCCATATTCAGACCAGGTCGCCCAGTCCATCCGGCCTAACAATGCTCCTGCTATCAAAAAACACCCAATCCAATCACCATCTATAGGCATCTACAAGCTACAGCATCAAAAAATCCCCCACTGGATGCCATTTCTACCAGCTATGCTTCACGAACACTACTGTCCCTTTCGACGTCCAAAACCAACCAAGATGTACAAGATCTTAACGAATCAATTAATCCAAGCCAACAAGTAACAAGCAGAAATCAAGCAAGCATGGTAGCTAGTTGAGTAAATAAGGAAGAAGCAGGTGGATAGGTGAGTACTGTTGAGCTCCTGGAGCCAGCGGCCAACGTTGTCGAAGGTGGAGCGGCGCGAGATGTCGTAGACGAGGAGCGCGCCGAATGCGCCGCGGTAGTAGGCGGAGGTGACGGCGCGGAATCGCTCCTGGCCGGCGGTGTCCCAGATCTGGGCCTTGACCTCCTTGCCGTCAATGTCCATGCTCTGCGTCTGGAACTCGACCCCGATGGTGGCCTTGGAGTGGAGATTGAACTCGTTGCGCGCGTACCGCGACAGCAGGTTGCTCTTCCCTACCGCGCTGTCCCCGATGATAACCACCTTGAACAGGTACTCCTCCGTCTCCCCCTCCGACTCGTCCCCCATGGTCTCCTCCTCTTCCTCCCTCTAAGCTACCACCACCACCGTTAGTGCCGTCGTCTCGGCACGGGACGCGCGAGCGGCTGGTCTGGAGTCGCTGGAAATGCGCTGGTTTTGACCCAACGCGCACGTCGGTTCGGCTCGGCACGGGGGCCCTCCACTCGCGACGCGGTGAGGTGGGGTGGTGAGAGAACAAGACGAGTGGGAGACTAGTGGGGCGCACGCACGGGCACGGGGCGGCCGTGATGGAGGCCGCCGAGTCCAAGCGGCACGCGCGGCTGCTCTGTTTGTCGGTGGCTGACGGGTGGGGCTGCGGCCTCGGGAGTCTGGCGGCGGGGCCGAGGTGTCGGTGGGAGGGGTGGCTGCGCTGTACGTAGTGCGTGCACGCCCGCCTTCCTTAAGGCGCGGTGAGTTGGCGCCTCGTTGTTCGTTGGAGCGAGATGGGTGGTGCGCGACCAGGTGAGACAGCTCGGTGAGTTGCTCGCGCGTCGTGTCTTTCTTGAGGGGTTAAGTAAAGACACGGGTGTTTTCCTTTCTCGCTGCAGCTAACAGGCGGTGGTGCAGGCCGTGTTGAGAAGAGGCCCATCCTTGTACAGTGTATAGCCGTTCCATTTGATATGCAATTCAGCGAGGTTATCCTGATGCGCTGCTTGTTTGCACTTCAGTTTTTGGTTTTTGATTTATACCTTCTAGTTTTTTTAATTTTATTCTGTTTTGGTTTTTAGTATTTTGGTTTTTTTATCTTTTTTTCTTCTGTATTTCTTTGCATTATCTGTGATAGGTTAATCTGTCTTTCTATTTTTTAATTTTTTTAAAATTTAATTACGCTAAAAAACCACCACCAACTACAATATAAAATAAACCAGTTATAATACCAAACAGTAAAAAAAATCTTAATACACTATCTAGTAGTATCTACAAGTGCGGTAGTTCTTTAGTATTATACCCTCAGCTAGTTAAACGCGGAGTAAAACTGACATGAAGAACTATTGGGTAGATATCATGCATCAAATTGATCTGTTTTGTCGACAAACGTACGCTCTCTTTGATACTCTCTCCGGTGACAAAGGGGTGATCGGAATAGTGATGACTTTTGGTTTTTGCTAAAAAAACACTGTAGTTAGCTGATTTTTTACTGTAGCTGAGTGGCATGTTAGATATAATTAAATTTAAAAAAATGTAAAAATAAAAATAGCTCGCTAGTCTAGTGCGGACATTGCAAAGGAATATGAGAAAAAAACGGAACGCAAAAAAACAAAAAAAAATTCACTACGTGACAAAAGTGCTACTGATATCTCGTCATTTTTCTGATGTTTTCGTTAAGCTAAACAATAAAAAACTCCGTTCGATCATGCCAAAAAGAGTGTCCTTTTGGCTTTCAAAGTCAACATAATACCACTACTTTGACCGCTTCATTTTATTATCACTAGTAAGGTATTGGTACATTACAACGATGTTTTAAAAAGGTAATAAATATTATCAAATATGAGGTTACGGATTTATCTTAAACCTCATATTACGTGAAATTTTTTCTCAAGATAATTTACCTTATGTTAAGTGATTTAATCAAAAAATTGAAAACAAAGTTTTTTAAAAAAATTCTAATTTTTGAAAGAATATTTCAACTATTTCTTATGGCAGTCCTATGCTCGAAGCTAACCTTAAAAATTTTCACTAAAAAAATAGTTAATATACCTAGTCTACACTATCTGTAATATGTCATATCTTATTCTCATACGAAGACGAAGAAAAGAGATAGTGAACGGATAAACTCCCTTTTTATATTAATAGATAGAGATATATTCATAAGATTTTATAAAAGTGAAATACTATAAAAGTATTTTTTATAACAAATTCACTCGCACCCATTTTATATATCCAAACCATACATTCCACACAATATGTTTGGTCAAAGTTGTTTTATTTTGACTGTACGTATTTAAAACGGTACTCTTTTGTGAGTGGAGGGATTAATTCGGTGGATCTTACCAGATGTCTCCATAACCACTAAATCACTAAGTGGAAATGATTGCCATAAACTTTACTAGGTTTTTTGTCCCCTGAAAACTTGTCATTCCAAGTGAGGGAATTCAAGGATCAGCAGTGACAATCACCATACTGTTAGGATACGAATAGACTATACTAATATAAATTATAAAAATTCTTTCACGTAAACCAGAAATTCATGTGAGTAAGAGATCATAGATCTTTACCACTAGACATGCAGTGCAGCAGAAGTAGAGTTGAAGCAATCGATTCAACAAAGAGCGTGTCGGTATAAGTGAAAGTAGTCGATCATCCTCCGGACAACCGTCTCCTATTTGCGATCGTTCCGATCAACGCCATAGTCATAACAGTGCCTCTACCGAGGTCGACACGTCCAGAGAGGGAACACCGTGCGTCGGTGTACTAGCACCAGCGCGTATGGTAGGGGTTATGAGGGGTGGCGGCTAGGGTTTTTGGGGTGTTGCTCTCAGACCCCGTACCTCTCATTATATAGCCTTCGATCGAATTCTTATCCGATACGAGTGGAGATCGAATTCCACTTGAAAATTATCATCCAGACCTTTATCGTTCCAGCCCATTAAGTGCGTGACTCTATAGGTTTATATACATTTAGCCATAGGTCGAAAACTCTTTTTCGGTCCATAGGTCAATAGCGGTCCCTAGCAGGACATAACGACCCCCAAATATGCATAAAGATCATATCGGACGAACCTATATAATGCTTATATACTGACCTCTTTGCCTCACGATACTAGATCGAACTCAAAGCGAAAAGCGTGTCATCCTATAATAGCTCGATCATTCACTCGAATCTGTGATGGATTACTCAGTTGTGATTGACTCTTCAACCACATTCGGTATGATCATATACTTTTTTAATTCAATCACATCAAAAAATCTAAAAATATCTCTCCTATTATATAAGAGATTGCCTCTTGCCTCACGGGAGGAGATGGACTGCTTCTACGGCCGTGGCGGCGATCGCCGCACAGTCGGCAGTCCGGGCGTCCGCATAACGGTGACATTCGGTGCGATCCAGGTGGTGCTGTCCCAGCTGCCGAGCCTGGACAACGTCCGCTGGCTGTCCTTCACTGCCGTCGCCACCCCTCGGCTACTCGGCAATATGCCTCTGCCTCGCCATTTTCATTAGACAAGCTCAAGTTTCTCATTTAAAAGTGGATAGCAGTACAAAAGCACTGAGTTATACTGATTAAGTTGATGCAGGGTACCATAACAAAATTATGGCTGTGCAACTCATTACAGGGCGTTCATATAAGAAAACTAACACGGGAGAAAACTTCTCAAAGCAGGGTATTCATTGTTATGCCAAGTGGAATAGGAAAATTTGATATAAACACACGGTATTCATTTTCTCCTTAAAATATGTCCATATCATAAATGTTGTTTCTACTTTATATTCAATGCAACACATTTCTATAGCTCTATTGCGTCAGACTTCTTTAGCTCTGTTTTAAGACTACTACTCTTGTCGCAAAAATAATCAACTCAGTTTTTTTTTTTCAGTTTTTGTCCTGCTCAACTCAACTTTTTTTTTTCAATTTTAGCTTCTAACTTCAGTTTTTTTACTATTCAGTAATTCGTCCTTTTCTGATTCTTTTTAGATATTTTGGACTTTTTTGTATTTTCTTTTTTCCCTATATTCTTTTGTATTGTCCGTGATAAGTTAATATATTTTTTCTATTTTTACATTTTTTAAATTTAATTATGCCCAAGAAGACAACTTAACTACAGTAAAAAAAATCAGCTACAGTAAAATTTCAACTAGAAGCCATCGCTATTCCTAACGCCCATATCACCAGCTCCAATACCCCACACACTCCTTCCATTTTACAATACCATTACCCAAGCTACAATGACAAATATAAGGGATACATCGCCCAAGCATCAGAGGTTGATAGCACTACACATCAGTCCACTCGACATTATAACCTCAGAAACTACTAAAAAAGTTAAGCACCAAGCAAGATTAAGAAACTACAACACACGATAACACGAGCTGGAAACTGTGCTACGAGATGCTTGCTACCTTCGAAAGCTCACAACCCTAAGTCCCTAACCCTAACACGGAGCGAGGAGGAGGAGGAACGGCGCGACGGCGGCGGTGTTGGATAGCAAGGGGCGCGGTCTTTATACCCTCCACAAACCCTAGATAAATGGGCTCTAATGGACCATTACAATCTAGCCTACCAAGCAAACTAAAAGACCCATGTAGGCCCATGATCTTCTACTCTTCTTCGTCACTGACACACTAGGCCCAGAGCTCCACCTTTGGCCTGCGAGAAATCGCGGTGTGGCCGCAGCCAAGGCGAGCCATGCCGGCGTCCGCCGTCCTGTGCCGCCTCCGTGGCCGGCTCGGCCTCGGCCTCGGCCTCGGCCTCGGCGTCCGCGGCCTCGCCACGTTTCCCGACCCCGCATCCGGGGCCGCGCAGCCGCAGCACCCTACCTCCAAGGACGCCTACTTCGCGGCGGTCCACCACCTCTCCACCATCGTGCGGCGCGACTTCTACCTGGAGCGCACCCTGAACCGCCTCCGCCTCCCGTCCCCTTTCCCGTCGGACCTCGCGCTCCGCGTCATCCGCGCCGCCGCCCCCGCCGAGCCACTCCACGCCGCGCGCTTCCTCTCCTGGCTCCGCGCGAAGCCCTCTTTCTCCCCCTCCGCCGAGCACTTCGACGCGCTGCTCCTCCCGCTCGCGCGCGCTCGCCTCTTCTCCCATCTCTGGTCCCTCGCCTCCGACATGCGCGCGCTCGGCCTCCCCCTCTCTCCGTCCACCTTCTCCGCCGTCATCTCCTCCTACGGCCACTCCCGCCTCCCCGACCAGGCCGTCGAGGTGTTCAACCGCCTCCCCTGCTTCGGCTGCCCGCAGACCACCCAGGTCTACAACGCCCTCCTCGACGCGCTCTGCGCCAACGGCAACTTCGCCGGCGCCTACAAGCTGCTCCGGCGCATGGCGCGCAAGGGCGTGGCCCCCGACCGCGCCACGTTCAGCACCCTCGTCGACTCCTGGTGCGCAGCGGGGAAGCTCCGGGATGCGCAGGCGTTCCTCGACGACATGGCGAGCCGCGGATTCCGCCCGCCGGTCCGCGGCCGGGACCTCCTCGTCGACGGGCTCGTCCGCGCTGGGCGCCTGGAGGAGGCCAAGGCCTTCGTCCTCCGCATGACCAAGGAGGGCATCCTCCCCGACGTGGCCACATTCAACTCGCTCGCCGAAGTTCTTTGCAATGCTGGAGACGTGGAGTTCGCCGTGGCACTTCTTGCCGATGCTTCCAGTCGTGGCTTGTGCCCGGACATCTCAACGTACAAGGTGATGCTGCCAGCTGTGGCCAAGGCTGGCCGAATTGAGGAGGCGTTCAGGTTGTTCTATGCGGCTCTTGAGGATGGCCACCGGCCTTTCCCGAGTCTCTATGCAGCAATCATCAAGGCGCTCTGTAAAGCAGGTCGCTTTGCTGATGCTTTCGCCTTTTTTGGTGATATGAAGTCTAAGGGGCACCCGCCAAATCGGCCGGTGTATGTGATGCTTGTCAAAATGTGCGTGAGGGGTGGTCGATTCTTGGAGGCGGCAAACTACCTTGTTGAGATGAGTGAGGCTGGGTTCACTCCACGGGCACCAACCTTTAATGTTGTAGTTGATGGGCTGCGGCATTGTGGGAAACATGACCTAGCCCGGAGGATGGAGCAGCTTGAGATGTCGCTGAAAGGAAATTGAATGAATCAGGAAGTAGAGGCAGTTTTCTTGTCCGGTTGGGGCCTTGCGAATTGCATGGCAGCACTTCTGGTGCTGGATTTTCAGGTAGGATTGAGCGCTTACATTGTCTTCTTCTTCTTCTTTTAATTGTACTTCTCACCATAAGCCAATGTTGTGCTGTTGGGCTGTGTGTTGCCTATCAAGCTATTTTATTTGTTTCGGAATGACTAAGATCATCAATAGCTTCAGCTAATGTGCTCAAAGTTGTGCAGTGAAGGTTAACATGATGAATAGTGGTGGAGTATGCAGCAAGTTTAGAGGAATATAATCTTTGTGGCTGTATAGATTGGATTTTTAAAATATTCATGGTCCCGTGGATGTTTGACCGTTTGGAGCAAGTGCTTTCGCTATTCACTTGAACAGCGACTTTAAGCTCCTTGAAACTCCATGTAAAATCATCCTGGGAGCCAAGTCACCTTCCTTGTACGGTTTGAGAGCCCATTTACTGCTGTTGAACTTGGAAACTCGTATGCTTTTTTACCTGTAGGTTGTCATGACTCATGAAACTACCATGTTTCACACTTGACTAGTCATATAGTTTTCATGTCTTCCAGAATTTTGCTTCCCCAAGAAATCTTACTTTCAGCAAGAATTACCAAACAACCACTTCGAATACTTTAATTATCTAGTTAAATAAATCTCCAATCCCACACTAAAAGGGCAGAATCAGGTATCCTGCAAAATAAGAGAAACAGAAATTGTGGTGATAATCTTGATGGAAAGAGACAACAATGGTCGCATTATTAAGGTAGAAGAACTAGATAAGGTTAAGGTACATGTGCTGTCCTCTGGTAAAAAAAATGGCATTAGTTTGGAAAAAGGAAGAATTTTAATGAAGGGAAAATTTGTTTACATTTGCTGTGTAAGTCTTGTCTACATTATTTTTATAGTCAGCTTGAAAAAAAATCTTCAAATTCGGAGATTGATACCAAAAGAAGTTAGCACTTAGCAGTTTAAAGTATTGGAATCAAAATACAATGGAAGTGTTTGGTTGATCATCCACAACCATGTCATCAGTTTGCAGATAGTTTGGTATGTTGTTATTGATTCATGTATCTCTTGCACCACATTACCAGCACTCTTTTTCGAGACTCAAACATGTGAGTTTGCCCCCTGTGAATCGAAGTACTGCATGAAATGTGATTACTTCTCTTTTAAAATGATTATGAAGTTCGTGCGGCTTTTGGATATCTCCCAGTTGTTGCTTTATGATTTTTCCTCTTGTTTGCAGAGTGTTTCAGCTTGGCCTTGGCGAGCATCCAAATACTCGACTCTTCTGCAATTGGTGCCTTGTTGGATAGTCCAGCTACCACAGCTTTGCTTCCACAATGCAGAATGGGATTTATTAAGATGTTCTAAGCTAAGCTACAGCGAGATCAGGAGAACAATGATTGCTTCAAAAATATAATCTTCTGGCCAAAAAACCATCACGGTGCATCCAACAGGATCAAAACTGAATGAATGTATGTTCTTTGAATGTCATATGGCCAAAGCAGCCGGGTGTGTGGTGGCAGTATGCTTACAAGCTGATCACAGGCCACTGTCTCCTGAACATGTTATGTGAAGAATTTCCCTATAATTTGGGTGCGCAGGTAGTTAGCTATGAAGTAAAAGTTTGCTGTGGTTGATGATTGAGTATGGGTTGGAAGACTGGGAATAGGACACTCGCCCTCATCTAATCACTAGTAAGGCTCTTTTCTATGAGTTACAGAGGCTTTGAGGTTTATTTGGAGAACATCTGTTTAGTTATTGTTTAATGATAATGATACAATGTTGTCCGTTTTATAGGGATGGCTAAACTTGATTCCTAAGAAACCTACGTGATTCCTAATAAATCTATCTTTATATTAAGAGTAATATCTAATACATAGAATAAATCTAACAGGAAATAAATTTAAATAATAATAAAAATTAATTATTAGATTCCTAATTTATGATATGTCGTCAGTGCTATCGAAGTATCCAATTAAACAACATTGCTACAATGTCGTGCGTCGTGATATAGTACCGTGTGCTGTTCATGGTTACAGTACCATGTGATGTTCATGGTTACAATACCGCGCGTTGTTCATGCCTTGTTGTGTGCCTCGCAGGGATTATAGATATAATATTACAACTCTCACGACTTAACAACTCATCCTTGAATTGTCAGGCGGTAGCTATAGTTGAAGTTCTTCGTAACTCCATATCAACGAAAGGGCGCAATAACAACGTCGTATGGCGTGAAAGATGATCAGTGAAACCCTGTTGCACAATAGCGAAGATACCAACCCTCTAACATTAGTTGACGTTGTAGGAGTCGTCGTCGGTAAGACAAACGCCATAGGGCAGCAACATCTTTCTTGCCTCGAGATGTAACGGTTACTGGAGAGGTACGACGACGTCGCTGACCCCCACGTGACAGTCGTTGCTCTTTGCATCTTCGAAGGCGCGGTGTCAATCGGACGTATGGAGAAGACCGCTGCTGGATAGCGACAATCTTCCTTCGTGGCGAATGCACTAGAGGTGCAGCCAAGGACAGCAAAACATGAAGAGTAGTCGTCGTTGATGAAGACGGTAGTAGGACCAGTGCTGATAACGACAATGGGGATGATGATGGCAGCGCCGCCATTGTAGTGGTAGGCGTCGCCTCTTGCCGCTCCTCTATCTTGGACATAGTTGCAACCGACGGCAATGATGACTTAGAAACCGCAGCAACATACTGCACTTTCTCCTCCATCTTGGTCATGAACTCTTTCATCAAGGCCATCAAGTTGGCATAGATCTCAATGAGGGATAACTCGGCATCGGAAGCTATGGTAGTTGGCTTGATGGAGGCTTGACGGCGCGATGGTGGTGGCAAAACGAAGGTTTACATGTTTAACAAAACTTGCTCAAGTTTGTACTCCCAACATCTAAGAAGCACCGATTGGCACAGAATTGTCGTAATTGTATTCGATACGGTGATGTGTTACGATATCGATAGAGTATCGATGAATTTCAGCTAAAAAATAGAAAAATACCCCGATACGTTTATGGTATGGTGTGATACGCGAGCGATACGTCTAGTCCATTGAATCCTGGCCCAACAAAGAAGATGACCCAACAGATGAGACGACCCAACAACCGAAGACCCTAACTTTCGCCACTCACGCCCGACAGCCCGAGCCACCAGTCACACCCAAGTCGAACCCTAATCCTCTCCTCCCGGCACATTCGCGTCGCTCCTCCTAGCTCGCTCGCCGCCGCCACTGCCCGGAGACCACCGGCCAGTCGTCGCCTAGAGGTCTGCCGCTCGCACCGCCTAAAGATCCGCCGCTCCTGCTGCTCACACTGCCTTGAGGTCTGTCAATCCCCATCGCTCCCGCCACTTGGAGGTCACCTAGCCGCCTCTCCCGCTGCCTGGAGTTCTACCGCCCGCACCACCTAGAGATCTGCCACTCCCTCACCACTTGTGATGTCTGCAGGTCTGGCGCTCTCACCGCCTGGAGTTCACCTCGCCACCACCGCCTGGAGGTCCGTCACTCCGCTGTTCAATAGATGTACTTCTTAAGTTTAGTTTTGAGTCCGATCTCCCTGAGCCAGTCACTTCAGCCGTAAGCATTCCAATCTCCTTAAGTTTGATTATATTACCTAGCTCTTCACCACAGTCATCCTGTGCATGGTGTCCTGCCTGCATGATAAGTCATGATACCAAATAATCAAAATTAATACCATGCAAAGTAAAGAAAATGAAAGGGAAAATAGATATAACATTAGTTGCTCATGTGTGCATATACCCACACTACTCAAACCAACTTACCTATCCCCAATACAAGCAAACATGAAAATAATTTGAACTTGCAGTAAGTCTATTTTGTGTTATCTACATTATCATTTTCACTCTTTTTAAACCGGCTGATTTTCAATATTTAGAGGAGAGTACAGAAACAAACCATTGGCATCTCTATAAAATTGTGGTTCAAGCCCCATCATATTGTTTTCTTTGTATTCCATGAATCACTATTATAATGCATTAGCCATGTTGTATTAATTGGTTGATCTAGATTTGAAAACAAGAAATCGTGAGAGTTCATAAGAATATTAATTGGTTGATGTAACTGGGGTGCGAACAAAGTTGTGGTCAATTTCAATGTGAAATCTTTACAATTTCAATGTTGTGTTGCAAAGAATGTTATCTAATTGGCAAATTCTCCATGATTTGTTATTTAATTGTTCACTAATATTTTTTTGGTAAGATTTATTGTGTACAGGGTTAGAGATAGAGGATTCAACTGATATGAGGTCATACTTTTATTTGCCTAGGTCAAACCATGGATTAAAAGAAGTCTTGCAATCGGGATCAGGAGTAGATACCAAATATCTTCTTGTAGCTAAGTGGGTATGTGCCAACTGCCAAGTGGTATGTCATTTAAATTCTTCAATTTTTTTTCAATACTAGCCAAGCATTGATGGTTATTGGTTATACCATTGGAAATCCGAGGACTGAGATACAATGAAATATGATGCATTGCAGTTGTACAAGGAAATTTGATGCATGCTACCAAAAGTAAAAACTGGAAAGTGATATCTTGCCCGTTAATTAATAGAATATATAGCATTCAATTCATCAAGGTAATCTCAGTTTCTCCCTCTCTCTCTAAATGCTTTGTTTATACTTTTTATTTTCATATATATATATATATATATATATATATATATATATATATATATATATATATATATATATAAACACTAATCAATAGCGTAGGTGTAAAATACACAAGAAGTTGCTGACGTTTCTGAATGAAGTTACCATCTGTTCTAAATGAAGTTATTGCCAAACCTTCACAATGCCGGAAAGTTACTGATGTTTCTGAATGAAGTTATCATCGGTAACGAGTGAAGTTACTACGAATGCTTATAGTACACAGTCAATGGTAACTTTTCTCACAGCTGGTGATAACTTTTCTCATAACTGGTGATAACTTTCTGAGGTGCAAAACTGCATGCAGAATATACGCGTGCGCAGAATAGCGCTACCGTACACACACACTTGTCGTATCAATATACCCTTATTTTTGGAGATTATCGTATTGCTGTATCTGTATCGTCATATTGTATCGTGTATCAGGGCATTCTAGCCCAACGTATACTCCAGCTGCTGATACCACAGGGCGGCATTCCCCGTCAGGTGGTGTGATGCCAACCACTCCTTCTCTTCCTCCATCGTCTGCTACTCCTGAAAGAATTGGTCAATGCGATTCAACCAAGACTGTGTATCTTCCTTGCCATCGAAGGTCGGAAGATCTAGATAGTGAAATCGTGAAGCTCAGGCCTTCATGGGATCGAAACCCCTGCTGCTTGTCATTGATGGTGGAGCAGCAATTGGCTCTAATACCAAATGTTATGGTCAGTGATTGGGTACGGGTCCGAAGACTGGGGATAGGGTACTCACCCTCATCTAACCGCCATAGGGCTCTTCCCTGATGAGGTAGAGAGGCACTGAGGTTTATTTGGAGATCATTTGTTTATCCATTGCTTAATGATAATGATGCAATATTGTCCTTTTTATAGGGATGGTTAGACTAGACCCTTAAGAAACCTATCTCTATATTAAATAAACTAATCTCTAATACATGAAATAAATATAAAAAGAAATAAAACTCAAATAATAATAAAACTAATTATTAGATTTCTAATTCGCGATATGCTGCCATTGCTACCGTGTACTGTTTCGCCCTGCTGCGTGCCTCGTAGGGATCATAGACCATAACAAAGTTGCATTATGTTGGCCTACCTGCATTCTCTTTGGCTACTTGGAATCTCAAAATCAAAGCTTGTTTCAAAAGAAACTTATATCATGTTTGAGCTATCAACACATTGGGCAAGGCTGCAAAAAGGGGAAATGAAGAATGCATTGAAAACAGGAGCTCAACCACCACGTAAGACAAGGCTGGAGATGTTGGGCCATTTTGTAATTTCCCTCCTTTTGGGAAAGAAAAAGAAGATTGGCCATAGGGCCTACATGCAAGAGAGAAGAGATCAGAGGGAGGCGAGCAGGTCAGGCTCATTCCAGATCTGGCCGACACCTCCTCCCTCTTTGAGGGCGGCAATTTCGGCATCTTCGTTCGTGGGCGCCGCCGATTTCTCACCCGTAGTTCACCTCTTTGATCCTATAACTAAATGGAAGAGTTATGGGTTTTTGGCAGAAGAGGAAAAGCTCACCACCAAATCAAATCTTCCCCTGGATGTTTGGCCTTTGGGGATTTGTTGAGAGAGCTCAGCGGCGGCTGTGCTTGTGGTGGCCGAGCTTGTTGCTCGTGCGCTCTTTGCTTGTAGATCCACTCTCTAGATAGTATGCTTGCACATGGTGCTTCTCTGGTTCTTGGCTCGGTTGTGGTTGGGTGGTGTGCGATGCCTTCTTGTTGGATCTGTGCGGCGTTTTCTTGTACCTCGGCTTCACAAATTTGGTGAGTACCGATATGTGGAGTAGGGCTTTGTATCTCCGATTACGTCTCCGGTGACATTTTGGTATTCGTCGGTGATTGATTTTCTGGGACATTGTCTCTCCGATGAAACTAGCCCCTTTCCGGTCGTTACGGGTGGCTTTGATTGCTGCCGCATTGTGAGCTGATCTTTATTCCTCTTTACTCTATTGTGCACTAGTGAGCTATGCTAGTTCTTTGTTTAGTATCTCTGATATCTGTTGATTGGCTGACACTAGGATAGCTATTGCATGATAGATGGTGGGCCTTTGATTGCTCAATGAGGATATTTTTGTCAAGATTGAAATCACAATGACAATTTAATATTATTCTACTAGTTTGATTTCTCATGTGTTAGTAGTATACTTCACTGGAGTATAGTTTGCAACTCTGTCATTTGCCATTGCTTAGTTTCTTGTTTAGTATTCCTTACTACTGTTGTCAGGCTTGGCCGAAAACATATACATATATATTGCTTCTGCTTTGCCGAATACATGTTGAACTTGCAGTAGTTTAAGTCTATCACATGTTTCTAATTTTCACCGAAATTTGATGACTTTGCATGCTCTTGACATTGATACTACACTAAGGTAATATTCGCTTAAGTCAGACTAGCAGAATTTTGAGAAATAGTTACTGTTATCGTGAAAAATTGACAAGAGTCGACAAAGGCCAAGTTTCTTTTTAACTTGTGCAACTCCTCACTTGAGAACAATACTTCAATTATTAAATTTGTGCATTATGCAAATTTTATATGCTCACATGTGTGTTTTGTCAAGTATATTGCCGTATATTAATGATATGAATAGATTATCTGTTTTGAAAGATAATATGAATTCTTTCATGTATTCATTCTGTTGTATATATGCTTTAATATGCTTAAGAATCATTGGAATTAAAATAAAAATATTGCTAAAACTGTATAATTTCCAATAGGAGAGGGGGGTGGTGGGGTAGGCGAGTGGATGCTGAAGAGTGACAACACTGTCTTGTGTTTCATAGACTTTGGTGCACTAGATAGTTGTTCTTCCTTGTAAAGTGTAAAAATGCCTGTGGTAATGCTGGTATTGTTGTAATGAACTAATGTAGCTTCTTCAACTTCCAGTAATGGAAATAGTGGAGAAATTCATTGTTCCAAAATAAAAGGCTCGTTCTAAATATTGAATAGTCAAGACCTCAAAATCACTCACTGTCCGTGTACTAGCATAGAAGCTGAACTTGGGAGTTGTTTTACACATTGTGAGCCATTACAACTCACAACAAAAGCATGACCACATTTATTACTCTGCTTGTTGCACTATTTTGGCTTCAATAGACTTAATATCATTCAGGTTACCCTGTCAATTTGCTTTTTACATACGCCAAGCACCGTGGGTTTCTGAGTTCTGACTTGTCAATACTGTAGTATCCATTCGCATTTTACATATGCCAAGCACTGTGGATGTGGTTTCTAACTCCAGTGCAAGCACACATTGCACGAGATATGTATGCCAACCACTGTTATCACGTTGTTGATGTTCTGCGTAATGATTAACTAAAAGATTAACTACAGGGGTAGCTTGCAAGCTGAGAGAATTTATAGGGGCGTCAAATGCTTTAGTTTTTCAAACATAGGGTCTGTTTGTATTGACTTTCTGCTGATGATTTTTGGATGTGGTTGATGAATAATAGTGACTGATAGATGCAGCTAATGAATAGTAGCTCATTTTGTAAGAAAACGGTGCAACGAAAGGCATTACAACATTCGGATCATCATGCGATTTACAAAATTGTGATATAATAAAATACAAGATACATTACAATATGTAAAAGCGAAAAGTAGTGACAAATAAATAATAGTGGCTGATAGAATTAGCTTATAGAAACTGGGACGTTCGTGTTGGCTTCTAGTTCTAAAAGTAGAAGTCAATATGAATAAACCCATAGAGTAACAACTGATAATACCAATTGCAGAAGCTAATATAAATAGTTCCATAGAATAACAACTGATAATACCAATTGACGGTGTGTTTTCAATTATTTTATACTAGTAGAACATTACACTCCAAATGCTTAAAATAACAGAGGTTATGTGAAGATGAAATGAGAATCAGTGATGCTCCCTGCAGGATGTTCGATGCTAGTAGATTTATCCGGATGTCACCGATCATCACAATAAGATTGACTCTCATTGACTCTCCTAGATCACCTTCACAGCTTCACGTGTCTTAACTAGCAACACATAAATCATCTTATCTCATTTCTTCGGCTCACATCTCCGTATTGCTTGTTTCTCTCTACAGTCTCCATCGATCTCGCGCTGGCCACACATGGGCACGTCTGATCGGAGCCAAGAGCACATCTATGCTTCTCCATCAGCCTCCCTCCCCTCTCGCACCACAGATGGTTGTGATCAGGGCTGACTCAGGATTTTTAGAACGGATGTTCAGAGTTAATATAAAATAGTCTTTAATAGAAAAATAGAGGTTCATACTAGCAAAAAATCAAAGTATAAATTGTGTGTAGTAGACATAACATCTCAACCAATTTTAAAAAATTACAAAACAATTAAAAAAATTATTGAATCAAGAATATGGGATTTGTAACCTGGAAATGGGAATGCATTTGTGCTATTGTCAACATATGCGGCATGTCTTGCCGGCCCCAATGGCCTAATCGCTGCTACACGCTTCCTCCTAGGACCCCAACTGTAGGTGATCTAGCTAGAGTTGATCTGGCTAAGCCACACTTGGTGCTTGCCACCGCTTGTTTGCTACCTTGAATTTAAAATTTGCATAAAAACTCAATTTTTGCCATTTTTTTTAAATTATCTATTTACCCATCTCCCTTTAGTCAGCCTTCTTGAACCTTCAACAGGGTTATGGTTTTTTAGACGAATTAGACAGGGAAGGTGTGGGAGTGGGCTGAAATATATTAAGGATATAAATATAAAGTATTTGGACCAATTATTAATATATACCAAATATACCTACTACATATATGGTATTTCATCAAAAAATTTCGGTGTTCACCTAAACACTCATGGACTTTATTGGGTCCGCCCCTAGCGGTGAGGTATGCCCTTCCGAGACCACAATTGCTTATGACAATAAGGAGGGGGCATTGCAGGGGAACACTAGATGGTGGCCAGAAGAGTCAGAGCGGCAAACAGCGAGCGGAGGAGTGGGGGTGGCACAAGGTGAGTCTACGGTGACATCTAGGAGCACGAGGCCGAGCTTGTCGCTGCCAATGCCAGATGTAGTTTTTTTTTGTTGCAATAGATGATTTATATTTTTGGGATTATATGTTTTAAATATTGCAATACAAAATTTTGAGATATTGCACTTTGATATGCAAAATGTTTTGTCCTCCTCGTCTAAATATTGATGTATATCATTTTTGGATGTTGCGGTAACGTTTTTATTGAGAGGATGAAATTTATTTCAAATTTTCCTTGATGTTTCACAATGTTACAGATACAAAATTAAAATGTTTCATGAGTTAATCTCAATTATCACACAACTAAACTCTCGAATGTTTTTTTGTTGCAACCTAATGTTTGTTTTGCTCTTCTTTGTACGATTTATTGCAATCGTGGATATTTTGTTGCATACGTTATGGAAGGGATAAATACGTTTACAAAGATCCAACGGTAGGTGAGTTGTCCGACTGGAAAGCTCCTATCGGACGTCCAGCACTAGCATCACCAATTAGTAGTAGATATATATGATTTCGATGCTAAGGGGCCGCTCAATTGAGGATCGGCGTCCGCTTGGCGTTTCGATTACTGTAGTTTTTTGTTTGTTTATTTTTTTTGATATTTTTATGTTTTATTTTTTTCCTATATTCTTTTATATTATCTGTGATACATTAACATATCGTTTTTATTTTTATATTTTTTAAATTTAATTATGTTCAATAAGTCAACTTATTTACAGTAAAAAAAATCAATCAGGTATAGTAAAATTTTAGCTTGAAGACATCGCTATTCTGAAAACTCCCTAATTACGACCACGAAAAGCTAATGTTGGTCAATCACATGATCCCAGCACATCCAGAAGCATCCTGACCGTTCACTTCCTGTTTTTAATTTTCCTCGGAACACTCTAGAAGCGCACTTGATTCCCTCACATCCACTCTCTTTAAACCCTCCTCCCGTCCCCTCATCATTCCCCCCTCGTGCTGTCTCTCGAACCTTCCAAAGTCCAAACCCTAGTGAGCTCGGCTCGACACCTCTCGAAACCCTAGCCGCAGATCTCACCCGCCCCCGCCATGGACGAGGACTTCGACATCCCGGCGGCCGGCGGCGACGACATGATGATGGGCGACGACGGGATGGGCGGCTTCGGCGGCGACGACGTGCCGGTGATGAAGGTCGGCGAGGAGAAGGAGGTCGGGAAGCAGGGGCTCAAGAAGAAGCTGCTCAAGGAGGGCGAGGGGTGGGAGACCCCCGAGGTCGGCGACGAGGTCGAAGGTACCCGTGCTCTGCCTCCTCAAATCCGTAGATAGTGATGTGTTTCAGTTTGATCCAGTCCATGCCCTGCTTTGGGTTTTGATTATTCGTTTTGGGATGCGGAGTTAGTGGTGGATTTAGTAGAAATTTGTAGTTCAGTTCTCTTATGCTGCCATTTAAGTTCGAATTGCTTATGGGACATTAGGGTAGTTTTAGCTTTGATGCATAGTTTTTGGGTATTGCCATTTAAGCATAGTTTTTGGGTATTGCTACTGTATTGCAACATTGTGAATTTCTATGGGAAGAAAATATAGGGGTTTTTTTTCCTTTTTGTTGGCGATGATGCGTTACTGATGAGACGAGAGATGTTTGAAAGGGTGTCGTCACCTATAATGTTGCTACTGCTCTATGCTTTACTGGGTTTTTAGAGGAATTTATTGTGCCATGCTGGTAATTGGTGATCTTTAGATGGCTTCATCTTGTTCTGGAAGAATGCAGATTAGTACATTTGCGCTGACATGCCCTTGTGTTGATGTTTCAGTTCATTACACGGGTACGCTCCTTGATGGAACAAAGTTCGATTCGAGCCGTGATCGCGGGACACCCTTCAAGTTCAAGTTGGGACAAGGTGCATTTCTCTCTCTTGTTATGGATTTTTTTTTTGTTTCTGCGTTCTCATTTCAGATACAGATGTCTCATAAATGATGTGATTATGCCCTGAGCTCCACTTACTGTTTTCTGCTAAATTCCAGTCATGGTTTGAAATGTTGCTGTTTCCTTAACCTTGTAATTCTATACCTTATATTCTTCTCAAATTGAAACGATTATAACAAAACATCCCTTAGTTTCGGCTGGCACTGTAGATACCAGTGGAGTCCGGCTTTTCTGGTAACTGGTCGGATGCCTCTGGGAAATGAACCTTGATGTTGTCCAGCCCTGGAGCCTTTTAATGCGCCTGTGGGCTGATGTCTCTTTAGACTCTCGGCTGCTCAATTGTACCACTCTCCAGGAGCATTTTAGCTTGTTGTTGTGCTGGTGTTGTCACCATTCAGGGGAACAAGTTGTTAGTTAGTTGTAGATTCATGTAGCTGCACCACTTCTGATTGTGTAAATTCAAGTTTGGAGATAATTTTGTTTTATTCTCATTTCAGTATTGCCTGTCATTTGACAATTTACAAGTTTGTTTTATGTTTCTTGATGGTGGTACTGCACGTTATAGTGTCTGTTCAATGCTCAGTCACTATTCTGTCAACTTATGTCCAGGTCAAGTAATAAAGGGTTGGGATCAAGGCATCAAGACCATGAAGAAAGGGGAAAATGCTGTTTTCACCATTCCTCCCGATTTGGCTTACGGTGAATCTGGTTCACCTCCAACTATTCCGCCTAATGCCACACTGCAGTTCGATGTTGAGCTGCTTGCTTGGACCAGTATCAAGGACATTTGCAAAGATGGTGGCGTATTCAAGAAGATACTGAAGGAGGGAGAAAAATGGGAGAACCCAAAGGATCCTGATGAAGTATTTGGTAATTTTTGCTAATTGAAACAGGTTCCTATCGTATGAATTGCCCTTACTATTTGTGTCGCTGACTCTTTGCATTGATGTAGTGAAATATGAGGCTCGGCTCGAGGATGGTACTGTTATATCAAAGTCTGGGGGGGTTGAGTTTACTGTTAAAGATGGTGATTCTCTCTCTCTCTCTCTGTACATGTCCTGTTGTTGAGCTCAATGAGCTGCTTACTAATAAATAAAAATCTGGTGTCAGGGTACTTTTGTCCTGCTCTGGCCAAAGCTGTCAAAACCATGAAAAAAGCCGAGAAGGTGCTCCTTACGGTTAAGCCACAATGTAAGCTTCTTTGATTTCAATCCCTTTTTTGCATGACTCTTCTGTTTCTTTTCTTGAGAAAGATGACGAGTTTTTGAGCTTTGCAATGGCAGATGGATTTGGTGAGAAGGGTAGACCAGCAGTTGGTGAGGAAGGTGCTGTACCCCCAAATGCCGCTCTTCTTGTTGACCTTGAGTTGATTTCATGGAAGACTGTTACGGAAATAGGGGATGATAAGAAAATCCTAAAGAAAGTTCTTAGGGAGGGCGAAGGGTATGAGCGTCCCAATGAGGGTTCAGTTGTTAAAGGTATGCTAAACTATGATAGTTATTGTTCTAACTCCTGTGTATTCCTACAAGTCACTGCTATCTGATTAATGAACTACTTTGTCTTGTAGTGAGTAATAACTAAATTATATTTTACTGTTGACAGTCAAAATAACTGGAAAACTCCAAGATGATGGCACAGTATTTTTGAAGAAGGGGCATGATGAAGAGCCATTTGAATTTAAGACTGATGAAGGTGCCTTTTCTCTTCCCTTTCTATGCATGTTTCGTTTAAAATAAGTAATGCATTGAACTTAAACTCTATGATACAGTAAGAATGACATGTTCCTTTTGGTTCATATTCTGTTTCCAGAGGAGGTTATTGATGGTCTTGATCGTGCTGTGCTAAACATGAAGAAGGGCGAGGTTGCCCTTGTAACAATTCCTCCTGAATACGCATTTGGTTCTACTGAGTCGAAGCAGGATCTTGCTGTAGTTCCACCTAACAGCACTGTTATTTATGAAGTCGAGCTTGTATCATTTGTAAAGGTGCGCTTCTCTTTAAGTAATATTCTTGCATGCTTTTCTGATCCATTATCCTGACTCCTGAGTGCAGTCTAAAGAACGGCAATTTTTCTTGACACAGGATAAGGAGTCATGGGACTTGAACAATGCCGAGAAGATTGAGGCTGCTGGTTCGAAGAAAGAAGAGGGGAATGCATTGTTCAAATTGGGAAAATATGCCAGAGCTTCTAAGCGTTATGAGAAGGTCTGACATTTTCCTTCTGTTTCACAACTGTAAATATCACTATGCTTCTAATTAAGGTTTGCTTCATTTTCCTATTGTGCCGGATTGACCTATGAGAAATATATTTAATCCCAGGCTGCAAAGTATATTGAGCATGATACTTCATTTAGTGAAGATGAGAAGAAGCAATCCAAGCAACTGAAGATCACCTGCAACTTGAACAATGCTGCCTGCAAGCTGAAGCTGAAAGACTACAAGCAAGCTGAGAAGCTTTGCACCAAGGTACCAGCATCTATTCCCACGAAGACCCATTTGGTATCACATGGTAAACCAAGGTGACATTGGGGGGTGTTTGTTGTCAGGTTCTGGAACTAGACACCCAAAATGTCAAGGCTTTATACAGGAGGGCTCAAGCTTACATTCAACTTGTGGACCTTGACTTAGCAGAGGTCGACATAAAGAAGGCACTAGAAATCGATCCTGATAACAGGCAAGTTTCACAAATGGATACCCTAGGAGGGTCTATTCACTCCACAGTGGCTTCCCTTTGATATTGACAGTGCTGCTCCTAATCTCAGGGATGTGAAATTGACATACAAGACTCTCAAGGAAAAGGTCAAGGAGTACAACCAGAAGGATGCCAAATTCTACAGCAATATGTTTGCTAAGATGACCAAGCAGCCAGCATAAGACAGCGTAAGCACCTCTGCATCTTTCACTGCGAACCCACAACTGTCTAATTTAAAATCACCGGTATCGATCTAATTCAATTTTCTCCTGAATCACAGAAAGCTGGAACTGGGGCTGAATTGAAGCAAAGGATCGGAACCTGTCAGTGCTGCCTAAGGACCCGCCTGTTGCTCCATCTCTTCGCTTTTGTGGGCTGGCTAATCTTTAATCTAGTGGTGCACACGGATGCTTGGAGTTGGAGTTGCTAAAACTGTGATGAGAAACATTACTTTTGAAGTTGTCAGGCGACAATTTTTCTTGTTGAGATCATTGCATATGTGAACTGAACCTTCCATCTTATATAATGTCTGTTGTCGTCGAAGAAATCTATGTTGTGCTGATGTTGCGACGGCCACACGCTGCATGCCTCCGTGTCCCGGAAGCCCAGTCAGGCAGAGGCTCTCAGTGCGGCCACCATCTCGCGTGGCCCTGACCCTGCGCGGCCGTGGCGGCGCCGGAGCAACTCTGGAGCGTGCTAAGGCCGTAACGTAGGTTATTGTATGGTGTCTGCGTTGATTCTTGTTGAATCGGTATAGCTTACGACTAAGATGCGAACATGAGATGAGGTTGTGTGTATTGGCTGATGCTAATGCTAACTCACCTGATAACCGAGGAGACGAGACCGACAAAACAAAACAAGTATGTGGCATGCTGGAAGACCCTGAGCTGAGAAAGTGCATCAACAATTTACGGGGTGGCAGCAAATAAACGGTACCCACTGCTGTTTTTTCCCCTTGGGTTTCTTCTCGATAGGTAACCTGGCTGGAGAGTTCGAATCTTGATGCCCAGAACCTGCTTTGGGGGAGCCTGGCTTCACCGGCGACGCATTGTCCCTCGAAGCTCGGCGCCTGCATGACAACACTCGGTCCTTGTGCTTGCTTTCTTTTCTGTAGTTTCCACGCCTTTCTCAGCAAGAAGCACCTTCAGTGAGACATGGTTCTTGTCTGAATCTACAATCACCTCCTTGTCAACAATCTCTTCGTTCTGGTTGTGTCCTTTCAGATCATCTGTGCTTTGTGTGGTGTTGATCTCCTTTGCGGCGGTCTCTTAAAAAATATAAGTCTTACTGACGTGAATCTATCGTCGCTCACTACGGCGCGCTGATCTGCACTGCCACCACCTCCCTACCACTCTATTACCCTTGATTGCACAACTAAAGTGTGTCGCCTTCCTTAGAAATCCTAGGTGATGAGCAGAGAGAAAGAACATGCTTCGGGACAGAGAAAAGAGTTTTTAATTATTTTTTGAAGGGGCGTGACTCCTAAGATTCGAAATATAGTGTCAAGTATTCTGTCTCCCCCATCTTAAATTGACAATGGGTCCAGCGCAAGGATCGAAAAACCGGAATCGGGTCAAATCCCGCCACCAAGCGTCACGAACCGCCGATTCTGAAAAACTCAGTTAAAACCGGTCAAATTTTGGCAAATGAAAATTTTGGAGGGAGCGGGAGGAGACCGGAAACCGGTCGGAAACCAGAAAAACCAGTGGAAACTGAGAAATACAATAAAGTGGCATCGCATGCGATTTGGTGAGAAAAACACGGACGTTTAGTTTGCTGCTGCAAACTAAGAAATACAATAAGCTGCAGCCACAGTTCGAAGGGACCGCATGCAGAAATAAAGTGGCATGCGCAGGATCGCATGCGACATTTAAGTGCCATGCGCGCGAGGACTGCATGCAGCATTTAAGTGCCATGCGCGAGGACTAGAATGCGAATACAATAAGCGCAGCAGCAGATTCTGAAGGGACCGCATGCGAAATAAAGTGGCATGCGCAGGACTACATGCGTATTTAAGTGCCATGCACGGGGCCGCATGCAGCATAAAGTGGCATGCGGAATACTAAAAGATGCAGCGATAAAGTGGCATGCGGTTTTTAATCCGGACCCAATCGGATTTTCCTGTTCTGGCCGTGTCAGCGAAATCGAACCACGGTCCAGCGTACCCATTAAGCTCTACCTATCTTCGCTACAACCAAGTGCACGCACTACACGACAAAAAAGAGATCACGTCGCTAGGGGTGGATATCGAGCCAAGTGCTCATTTTATCGAGTTTTTTTTGTAAAATTGGCATAGTTTGATTTAATATCATTTTTTATATAATTTGAAAGCATTTTCACAAACGAGCTAACGAGCCGAGCTAGAGTAAAATTCAAAATCATTTGAAATCAATTTATTTTAATATTTAACCAATTAACAAATATAATTAAAATAATTTTGAACCGAGCTAATGAGCTTTTTTTTTTTGCCACATGTCACTTTCCCTGCCTTACCACACGCTGACAGCTCACAATGATGCTGCTTCGATCGGACGGTTCCCATTAGTGTATGCATCGTTCGTCCATCGTGCGCATGTGTGGAATCAGGATTTTTCAAGGGAAAAAGGCACATTGTTTGAGAAAAAATGCGCAAGAAACATTACACTGAAACTAGCATCCGATGCAAAGGACATGGCTCCAATTCTAATGTTTTCTCTACATGGCCTAATGTTTAGCAAGCTCAACACAGCCTTTCAGGCTTCACAAGTTTATCCACTAAATCCATCACATATTTATTTATTTACTTTAGATTTTTAGTGTCAGCAAAATTAGCCTTCATATTTATATCGACAAACTCGTTTGAAAAGAATATTAGCATCAAACTATACTGCTAACAAACACCAAGAAAATCTACTTCATCAACTAACCATGACAAATCTGTTAGTTAAACAGCACTACCAATCTAGCAATCACCAAACTTGTAAATTTTGCAAGCATTAGAAATGCTTAGATTAACTTACTTGGATCTTTGGTAGTCTTCTCTGCAAGGCCACTGAAGTAGCAAGTGCCTCCAGCCTTCCTGAACTGCTGCCAGTATGCATTGAACGCGCGCGTGGCTGGCATGCGCGCCGAGCGAGTCCGGCTGGTGGCACTCGCCGCCGGGCTGGATGGCGTTGCACGTCCCGCTCCCTTGCTGGCACGCGTACTCCACGGAGGCCACCACCGCCGTATCATTCACCTCCTTGCCGCCGGCCAGCACGCACCACACGGGCGTGCCGTTCTGATCCGCGGGCGGCAGCTGCGGGTACGACGGCGCCGGCCTCCTGCCGGTGAGGTCAACCTGGTAGACCCACGTCCCGTTCGGGTAGTACAGCCCCCAGTGCCGCTCGGTGCCCGGCCCGGGCTTCTGGTCCTCTTTGTACAGCGAAAAGACGAACACCGGCATCTTGGTCCCCGGCCGCGCCAGCATACCGGGGTTCTTGGCCATCCGCGCGGCGAGGTTGCGGCTGTAAGTCGCGGCGTTGTGCACGTTGGCACCGACCTCGTCTACGTCGCCGGCGTTCGGCCACCCGGTCTCCGAGACGGCCAGCTTCACGTTGCCGTACCCGAGATTGGCCATGGCGGCGACGACCGCGTCGAGCATTTGGTCGAGCTGGTTGGTGTGGGTGAGCCCCGTGCCAGGGTAAGTAGTGGGCAGCGGCGGATGGAGGATTTTTTCGCGTCTCGAGCTAAATTTTAATAGGATAAAAATGAATATAAATTTATGCTTACACCATAGCATAATAAAAATATATCATAAATACAAATTTAGCTAAATATTTCAACGCAAAATATAATAGAAAAAACATGGTAAAATATAAACAATATAGCATAGTAAAGATACAATTTGAATACCTAAATAATGAAGATTTACTCTCATCCTAGCTCACCATTTTTTCTATCAATAATATGATAAGAATCAGAACCTACAGAAAAACATATGAGATTAAATCATAGTTAATATAATTTAGACTTAATGACCTAGGATTGGCAACTATATCATCTTGATTAAGTTCAAATACTTCATATGGAATGCATTGGTGCCAATAGGCATAGATATCCTCATGGGATGAAATATTGTTTTATTTGCATTAAAGAGATTTTACATAGAGCAGAGATCTTTACATTGCAATAATTTCCCAATCTATCTGTATTTTTCCTTGAAAGGAAAATTATCGTGCTTTTGATCATTGAACTCTTTCACTCAACCTGTAGCAACTATACATATACTTCCATGGAAATGGAAAAGCCACTGAAATGAAACGTGAGGTAGCACATAGTGCTCTGAGTTCTGCATTCCGATAAAAAAAACAAGCAGCAAAGTTATAGCTAGATGATGAGTGGAAGGAAACAGGATGTGCCATTTGGGCATGGTGTGTTGTACATCTCTGCAGCATGCGGATTTAGATCATTGAAAGTATACAACTAAATATCCTTTTGCTCTTCTGTAATATAAGAAGCCTTCTTGTAGTGGATACTTTCAGATGTTTTTTTTTTTGCTATTTGTTACCAAGGTTTTAGATATGATTGATAGGGAGAAGTGATGAATGTTTTTTGGTGGAATAGAATTGCATATGCGTGCGAGTGAAATTACTTGGTTTATTTTATTGCGACATGGATGCAGCCTGTTGTGCTTGTCAGCTAAGATGATTAACTTGTATCATACAGGATGATTGATGTTCTCCGTTGTTCTTGTGACATTATTTCCTTTGCAGTGGTATCTAATATATCCATCGAAGTATTTCTGAGTTCTGATTTACCTTTTGGCTTTCATTGGGTAGGGAGTTATTTGTTAATACTAGACTAGTTGCTATTTGGTTCTATTTTGTCAACCACAGTGAATTGATTCAACTGAACAAGATGTTAGTACATCCATTGCTTGTATTCGCACGGTGCAAACTCTGCTTTTAGTTTGGACAAAAAAAAACCTGCTTTTAGTCATTTGTGCCCAAATGAAGCACGACTGCAATTAGAATTTTGAAAAAAAAATTTAGATGAATGCACTCTTGAGAATTTTTGTGTTGAATATTTTCTGACCATAGGATTTATGTCAGTTGAAAAACTTTCTGCCTGAAAACCTTTAGTAGGCCTATTGAGATTGTACATAATCTACGTGTACTCCTAAAAAACTGGGTTGTTTACGGATATCGTAAGATCCTATTAGTCTAATTTTCACATAAAATCATTGTAATTTGTGAGCATATTCGTGATACATCCCTTAATTCTGACCACTATTTTTAACTCAAAAGAAAACAAAAAGAAACTACACATGCGTATAGGTCTAATTGATCATGGAGACTTTTCAAATTGTTATTTTTCTATAATAATTTATATTGTGGACAATTGAATATCTAACTTTCAAAATATACCTTTTGTATCCATAGGTAACACAAATATGACCATTTAATGGAGCTCAATGTGGTTTATAGCAAAGCTCGGCTAGGCATGGTGGCAAAAGACCATAGAGGCGATGACAGTCCTATCACGGGCCTCAGGCCAGGTATGGTGATGAAACCAAACACATCAACAGAGGCGCAACACAAGCTAAGGTGAAGCTAGGCTCGGCGCCCCAACTGATTCGATGGTATGGCGCAGGCTCATGATTTTTTTTTTCCATAGCAACGTACGGGCATTTAGCTAGTAAACAGAACAAGCCCAAGCCACCAAGTCAGCCAAAAGCTGTTCTTCAAGCATAAGAACAAGACCTGAATAGAGTTTCAGATGTCTTGCTTTCCGTGTTTCCCTTTCTTGCGCCTCTATACGTTCTTCATGAGAACAATTTACATAATACAATGCCAAAATTGCGTGGCAATGCAGCAGGAGTAACACTTCTGCTGAATTCAATTGCTTGATGTGTAGGATCTCTGTGTCCCTGTCGTATCATGTGATACAGCACAATATGGCACAGGTAACGTTCCATCCTCATCCCACAAATGATTTAGAGAGAAATCTGACCAACAAACAGCCATGAGAGTAAGCTAAATAACCTGATGTACATCGAACAGCTCGGTAGACGGCAAACCGAACAGGTGAATCCGCCTTCTGCGCTTTCAGATCATATCCCAAACTCTGGATGCCGTTCACCGGGCGTATCATGATGGAGCACATTATAAAGGAACGACGTAAGGAAAAGCAACTACATCAGCGGAATCAATCAGCTGTGCTTCAGCCCAGACTTGGGGTGATTCTGCAGCCTCGGATGTCGCTGTTTTCTGGTCAACGTGATCCCTAGAAAACAGCCAGTCCTGATCAATGTACCCTGAGCAGTCGACAACTACTGGTATGGAGTACACTTTGCTCAGATACCTGGTATCAGGGTGAGGTGGTTTCAGAGAGAGTTCATTACTGTCAAAACTGGATGAAGAAACTGAAGCTGTGTGTTTCTCCAGATAATGAGACCTAGTGATGCCATTATTGTAGCATTCCTTGCTATCTTCAGGCCCATCTGCCTCGCAAGTATTTGAGACAACTGGTACTTTGGAAGAACAGGGTGCAGTTCCCTGAGCATGTTTCAACGTTTCCCCATTCACACAAGGAGGATTGGCAGGAGACGTCCTTGGCAGCTTAGTCATCCGCATACTATGCTCTGCCGACATTTGCAAATGCTCTTAATAGAATCGAAATAATAGCTAGAAGACTATCTAAATCTACGCTTATTCTTAGAAGGACTAAATGAACATAAATAAAGGGGTGAAAAAAGGAAAAACTCATTGGCCTAATGAAAAGGAACTCACCATGTAGAGAACTATTAGCTCCCAAGTCTTTCCTTTTCTTGACATCATCAGAAGTAAAATTCTTCTCATTAAGATGAGCTGAGTCCATTGGATCATCTATATTATGCTTGCTTGCCCCACGTGCATCAAGCTTTTTGTGTTTCTGCTCATTTACATCACCTTTTTTCTCCTTTTCTTTCTCTTTATTTTTGCCTTTAGCCTTTCTTTTCTTTACACCATGATCTTTGACACCCTTGTGATGATTAGCTTTCACCTCTTTAATCTTTGTCTTCCCTTGGACTGTTTCATATTTACCTTGTACTAATTGCTGATCTATCCTGGTATGAAAATTGTTAGCACTTCCGATTTCCTTCTCCATCATCCTTTTGGTGCTCATGCTGTCACTTTTTCCATATGCAGAATGGGAAGAACCATCTGAATGTTGGCCCACTTGTTGGGTTGTCCGCAAAGCATCTGGGCTTGGTGTGATTCTGTCATTTGGACTTCTCCCTGCACCTTGTATAACTGTGGTATTAGCACGTACACCTTCAAAGCCTTTTTGTGCAATACACAAAGAACTCTCCTGTTGTAGGCCCACTCCATTACAATTGTGCCTTCTAGTGGAATGTTTTTCAGCTGACCCAGCTTGAAGGCTCTTCCCATTCTGTATTCTAGTTTTAGACCCAAGGCCACCATCCTTACCCTTTTCATTGTCATAAGCACTATTATCATTCTTTTGTAGCATCCCATGATTGTGCTGTGTAGTTTGGCCAGATTCCTGAACCACTCTACTGGAAGAAGTTCTTTCCTTCTCTTTAGAACCTACAGCCCCAAAGCTCTCGGTGCTTCTAGGAAGCAGCTTGCTAGTACTACTGCCTGTGTGCTTTGCATGACCTTCTTGACCTAGGATTTGTGGAACCAACTCATCTGCAGGTTTAATATCTTCGACGACTTCATTCTGTACTCTTTCTTGAGGCCTTCTATTGCCAAGATCATCACTTTTCTGAGTTTCTTGTTCCAAATTTTGTTTTTTGTCTTCATCACTGTCCTTGTTCTTTCTCCCATCTCTGTGTTTCTCTCTTTTATGCTTTTTATTGTGCTTATCTTTCCTATGATCTCTATCCTTCTCTTTTCTTTCCCTTTTTCTCCTATGCTTCCTTTCCTTTTTGCGCCTCTTCTCTTTGTGCTTTTCCTGAAAAAGGCAGTACATATTCAATATTAACAAAAATAACTATGGAACAAATAAAGATGCACACATTTCAATACCAATCATTCTTCCTAGTTCTTCCAGTACATTGTAAGAGAAGCTTACAAGGCCTCATTGTGGTTTTTTAAACAAAAACATAATCATATTACAGGCAGGGATCGTAATCAGAACGTATATGCTACTACTCACAAGCCTTGATAGAAGAGGATACACTGAAATACATCTGAATCAGGATTTAAGACTCGAACAAAGATCTGCAGAAGCAGATCACAAGGAAAACTCACTCCAAGTAGTATGCCATTTCAGAGAAAAGGTTTTCAATTTGCACTCGTGTGCTTCGAGGTAAGTTCAACTGCAGTAGCAAGGTGGAGTACTAGCATAAAGCAGGAACACATGGTAGCCTATGCAGTGAAGTTAGAAATTAAAAAGGCAACTCTAGCGCCACTCAGGTCTTGCTATAAGGCAGTGGTTGACATATCAGCAGAGAAACAAGATCAGGTAACCTTGAAATTGAAACACGTAGATCTGTGATAGATCAGGGTATAAAGATTAATAAGTAACCATTTTAAAATGATCCTGAACGGGTAGAATATGCTACCATGTTTTTATGATAGCAATTGCTGGCACAAGTATTTATAGAAAGTTGTGAGAAAAATGCATGATATGCATTGAGTGATATAAACTATATGTCTAAATCACACCATCGTACATGAATATGAAATATGCCTAGTAGTTTCGGTCATGCAGTCCAAAAGCTCACTCACAAAAGAAGATACATGTATCATAAGATGCACTCTTAAGCTGTTAAGAAACACACATATAAGATCATGCCAACAGGTTGTCCTTCTCAGACAGAGAAAAGAGCGTTGCTTTGAGAAACAACTATCCATCCCAACCTAGATTACAAAAGACTGAAAGAGTAATCATAGAGAGAGCTAATGCAAGATTGATATTGTTCTCTTGTAAAACAAAAGAATAATCATAGAGAGAACTAATGCAAGACTGGCATGTTTCTCTTGTGTGTTCTGTGACATCAAGAGATCATTTTTTCCCTCTTGTGAAACTGGAGATATGTTATTGTTGCTGAATTTAAATTTTTTTTTCTCGAACGTGTAGGAGAACTGCACATCATTATATTAAAAAGAAGAAAAAAGTCTAAGAAGACTCGTACAACCCCTCACCAAAAAGGCGAGATTAAAAACAAAAGGTCAAAAAACTAGAGGACCGTCCGCCGACCAAATACAAACGCAGCACCTAAGGCCATATGATACTAAGGCTTCTGGCCCCCGCCAAGCACCACAACTTGACCTCATCTCTAATGTCTTGCAAGACAATACTGACATTGGGTGAGGCGCCATTGAAAATGCATCCATTCCTATGCTTCCAAATCCACCAAGCCACCAACACGACCAAAGAATTAAAACCCTTGCGCTGCTGTTTAGGGACTTGGTGCAAAGCTAAATTTAAATTGCATTCAACAATACAGCCCATTGTATATTTTCCAAAAAAATATAGCCCTTTCTAATTTTTACAGTAAGCAAATGCCATTTCCCATCTTTATAATTAATTCAGCAAAGAGAATTAGGTGAATTACAGTTGCTTGGTTCCATAGAATCATTGTATCTGAAATTTCTGTACTCATGAATGCTAAACAAGCTGCTTCACTATGTACCGATTTATGGGGACCATTTTTTGTGAGCAAAAAAAAACCCAAATATGGTAACTGTAACATCTGATAGATCCAAACAATATTTCCAAAACAAAATTCACTAAGTAACAAACAATCTAACTAACAGGCAGCTGGCAATTAATATGCACCCTCTGTTTCCAACAGATGAACAAGGATTCAATGTATTAGCCAGCTGACAGCAAGATACTTATTCTCTCTTCAATCAGGTCTTATTCTCTCTTCAATCAGGCTCATCAACTCCTAGTTAGTCTGACGACAACCTAGTTTTGTGAAGCATCAAGTGTAATCTACTTTGGCAAGTGATCTTAAAGGCACAAGGCATGCACCTTTTTTAGCAGATCCTTCTGCTCACTCGTGGGCTTTGCCTCGTACCCTGGCGGCGGGAATGGGAAGCACCGAGACATTATGTCACGCCTCGCAAATCAACCACAAGACTTAATCCCCAGCAAAGCAGTTCAACAAGCTCTCCCAACAGTACCAAAATTCTTTCTCATGCACCATATCCCTTTTAGCATATCATTCTCCAGCTCCAGCGACTTTGCAAAGCCGGAGTACCGCAACTCAAAACTGTCACACACACAGGCTCTCAAATCTTCAAAACAAAAAGACTCCCGATTCTGTGACTGCCTGCAGCGATCCGACTCCCAGGACCACCAAGAACGGCCAGGCAAGTACGACCAAACTACTCCTACTCTCTAACTGGAGCAAAATCTAAGTGGCGGCAAGAGCAGTAAGTGCAGTCCTCTTCCATCTGCTCACTCCCCACCACCAATCCCCAACCACAGCCACAGCAAGTGGAAGGACAGCCCAGGGACGGCGCCGCGATCTGAAGCACCACTCTCGCCGTAGTCACCACCGGTCGCAGCAGTGGCGCCGGAAACGCTGCGCATCAACGTGGAACCCAACACAACCCAGGCACCGAGAACACCGCAGACGCTTCCAGACTCTAAGGTTGTCTCCACAGCAATTCCTCCCGATCTTGGATCAAACTGCCACGAGAATTCCCGAGTCGGCCCAAGAATCCCAGCTCCCGGAAGCTATCCTCTCCGATCCGGGGTTCGCGGCAGAAACCAAGAACGCGAGTTCCCGCGCGAGACCAGACCGGGCAACGGCGAGATCCCACCGGCGGCGCGCTCAACCCGAGCGAATCTGAGACGGGTTTCTGCCGATCGCCGGAAGATTCCCGCTTCGCTTCGAATTCATGTGGGGATTTTGCGAGGAGGGGGAGAGAAGACGAGGATCGCTTGCTGACTTGCTGTTTTCCGAGTCAACCTTCTTTCCTCTTCTCCTTTGCTTGCTTCGCCTCATCCAAAACCCCCGCCCAAAGCGGCAGTGAAGAGCCCGGCGGAGCCCAGAAGTGAGCCCGGGCAGATGGCTGGTCCTGGTCGGCCCGGGAATCGCTGCTGCCCGGATTCCTCACCCCTACTGGCTGTCTCGGGATTCGTTGAGGTGTCTAGGCCGCGCTCACGTCCGTGATGTATGCGACGGCTTTTGCACTATTTGTTTTTTCAAAATTTTTTCTGTTTTTTTTGGATTTTTTCTGTTTTTTTCGTATTATTTTGTATTGTTTGTGATGGGCTAATATATTTTTTTATTTTTTTAATTTAATTATGTCAAATAATCCAACTTAGCTACAGTTAAAAAAAATAAACCAGCTACAGTAAAAAAAGTTATAAGCCATCGACATTCCGAACACTACCTAAGGATGCTCACCAGACCTTATGTTCCGCCGCTAGGTAAGGTGTACTTGGAGAATTGTTTATATAAATGGTGTCATAGCTATTTTTAAATTTTGATCTCTAAATTTCTGTTTTTTTTAATTTAGCTTCCTTCGTGAACCTACTACGCCCGACAAGCGCCTACTGAGCTCCCTTAGCTCGACAAGTCACCCGCCAAGCCTCCCTTCCACGGAAGCACACTGATCGTTGCTAACCCTCAATTAATTACCGCTAATTAATGCTAATAACCACTTAAATTAATGCACTAAGCAGTGTCTTTTTGCTGCCGTGAAAGGGGGACCTGCTGAGCTCCTCAAGCCAGACAGACACCTGTCAGGTGTGATAAGTCTACGGAGGAGACTAGAATTATAAAAACAGATGTTTACGAGCCAAATTTGAAATAAAATAATTATAGTGCCATTTATATAAACAATCCGTATATAGGTTTGCCTGCGAAAACGTGGGCGGAAGCCATTTTTAGTGACAGGTGTCGGGTTGCTGCTGTACTAATCTGATCATTCGGCTAGTTGGGCATTTTGTGGACTAATTTAAATTTGTTATGTCATCTGTGTGCTCCAGATTGTTATAACTCGGTGGGCGGATCTAATGTACAACCTATGCTGTCACAGGACAGCAATGCCTTTCGACCAGGCCCTTGTACCCCTCTCTCATTCTGTATTGATGACAGCAGCCCGACTTATCATGTGACCTCAATGTCCCTCTGAAGATAGCCTTTTATTTGGACCATTCCATGCTCGGCCGACGGCCCATGTCTCCCATGCCTTTCGACCACGATTTTGAGCTTTATCAGCTTCTAAAGCTAGTACTTATTTTGCCTGTTGCCGCCGCATCTGTGGAGAGGTGCTTCTCGGCAATGAAAATTGTGAAGACGATATTACGCAACCGCTTTCAAAAGATGGAAAACCGTAACCGCAAAATGCTTCTATGAGAAATAAATATCAGCTTATACTTATGTCTACATTGTTTAATTGTTTGATTGTTTTTGATTAATATGGGAGTTCATCTAAATTGGTTCGTTTCTATAACTTTGTTATTTTAATTTACTGTTATAATTAATACTATTAAATTATGTACATATTCTAGTTTATTATTTATTTACTAAAAGTCGTGATCGTTAGTTGACAAGTTATGGTGACACTATTGATATAAAATCCTAAATCCGCCCCTAACTCGGTGCAATTTCTCCCGCTCCTCAAAAGCCCAAAGGAACGGGAAGTTAGATCAAAGAACTGGCCATATAATCATCACCACGGTCAATAAGTAAATTAATGGCGATATTTGTTGAGAGAAATGTATCGAAAAGCCAAAACGACAAGTATTTTTATAAAGAATTGCCTCTCTAAAAGGACATCTATATTTGACGAGGGAGTACTAAAGCTGAGTGCAAATAATGATGTACGAGAATAACACATCATCGCATTTGAATCACACTTCTAAAATGGATTTTCAACGCACTCCTCGGTAATGGAAACCTTGGCGTTTTTTATATATAAAAAGGAGAACAATCCTAGTTTATGACGGTTTATTTTATTTATCTTGTTTTCCTCTACCTATAGCTAAATAAACAGAATACTTCTACAACAACAAAACCTTTTTCCGTTGCTCGCTAAATTTTTCCAAAAATATTAGGGACGAATCTAAAGACCTCACAAAATATAGGCATGTGTGCAAGCATATGTTTTTTCCTTAAGAGGGTGATCGTTTTAGCGATGGTTTTTGGCTTTTAGTTGAAATTTCACTATAGCTGCTTTTTTTTTTACTGTAGCTGAGTTAGTGGATAGTATAGTGAATAGTGAAAAAAAAAAGCTGAAGCTAGAAGCTGAAGTCGAAAAAAAGCTAGGAACACTCGTGTGTGCATATATTACAAACCTAAGCTTCAATCCAGATCGTTTGGTATCAAGGCACACTCCTCTTCCACACTGGGATGATCTCATAACTTTCAACCCTGCAGTTGGCTTTACAACTTCTTTTGACAATATTCAACTCTAGCAAGCCTTTGCTAAGTCTTTTCCCTTGATATTTCGATGTTCGTCGTTCAACCTCAACAGAAAGGTTAAACCACATGCCATGAGTCCTCGCTCTGGGCCAGGCAAAATGAGTGAAAATGGAAGCACGTTACAAATATTGGCTCTATGTTTGAATCATCGATCCATGCAACAAAGATACTACAATATGTACTGAATAATTTTTCAACCATAAACCCAAAGCAAAATCTGGCAGATCTATGAAAAAATAAACGAGATAAAACTACTATTCATCTAAATTTTCTCTTTTTGAACTTCTTCCTGCACCAAGCATACTGGACTACCTTATAGAATATGTTGAGCCTCTATATTCCCCGTCTCCATGATTTTTCCGATTTTTTTCGCAGTGATTTCGTCTGTGAAAGAGACGAAACAAGGCCGGGCCGCCGCGGACGTGATGCGCCGAGGAACGTGCATCAGCCCGCAGTCAAAGTCGGCCCACGAGAACCCGTACGCGCACATAGCCCACGTCAGCGTGTTTCGAGATGAGATGGGCCGATTCATGGGCCGGCCCATCGGGAGAACACCAGCAAGTGCTAGGCCAACAGAAGCCCACACCAATAGTTCGGCCGTCGGTTTGTACACGAGGCCCATCCTTGGCGTGCGCTCACACAGTCACACCCATCAACATGTGCAATGAGACGTGTCATTCACTCATTTGAGTAGTGTTCATCCGGGCTTTATAAGCTCAGTCTTCATCCGGGCTCATTTGAGACCGCGTGTAGTCTCCCACGCGGCAGTGCGACTCCACCGTCCGGCTGCCCTACCAATGTACGGGCGGCATCATCCCAGCCATCGGTACTTCGTCAGGCCGCATCGACCCTAAACAGTACGCATACCGCGTCACCACTCACCACACCCACCGCCACCGACATGAAGCCATAGAAACTATGGTCGGTTCAGTGGCGAATGCAGTACTTTATTTAGCACCGTTCATTTTAACCTAAAGTTAGTTTCTACTTTTGATTTTTTTTTCACTATTCAATAATTTTATTTTATTTTTTGAATTTTTTTAGATTTTTTAGGCTTTTTTACTTTTTTTTCTATTCCTTTGTATTGTCCAAGCTAATATGTTTTTTCTATTTTATTTTTTAAAAAATTTAACTATATCAAATAAACCAATTTAATTACAGTAAAAAAAGATAATTACAGTAAAAAAATTATAAACCAATGCCATTTCCAACACTCCCTTAACTCGGTGCTCATACATGGGACATAATATACAGTATGCATTGCGTGCTGTCGATCTTCCCAGATGCTAGCACCGAAGGGTACTCCATCGCCAGGGTTCGTAGCCGTTGGTGCTCTAACCTTTGCTGCACCAAACGTGGATCCACGTAGCCCTGCGTCGGGACAATGCCTGGGCTACCTGATCTCGTCGACGAGGTCAGCAAAAAAGAAAGGTCAATGGCTCGGGGGGCATGCAGAATGCAAGCAGTTCATTGGATTGCCACACCTCAGGAATGATCAACACATAATTAAGCAGCAAGGTGTTCTTAGTTGACCCTCGCCTCTTTTCTATGCTCTAAGGCTCTAACCAATACTAATTAAAAGATTAATCTGTTCAATACTTCTAGGGCTGGTGCATCCTATCAAGCTGCAGATGTGTATCTCATCAAACGATTTTGCCACCACAATGTGTAAGTAACGTGCCAAGCCTAATTAATCCCTCTCTCCTCACGTATCCTCTAACTCACTAATCTATTCAAATTTTTACATGTATGCAGGTGTTGGTTCGTAGTATGTTCCAGGAATGTCACAATGGCGGATTGGCACCAATTTAGGGTTCATCAATGTCTCGTCATGGTGTTCTTAGACCACTAATTGATGCTGCATTCTAAATAGAACTACTTACTCTGACAGCGGTACGTGTTGTAGGCTTATTATAAAATTACCTGCCTTTATAACTCTCTTTATAAAATTACCAGTTGTGCGTCTATAATTTTTTTCTACAAAAGTTTTTCACATTAAAATATGTCTCGTTTTTTTATTATCTTTGTTATTTTTGCCATGCCGTTTCTAACGTCGGGCGAAGAAGGTCAATGGGAAAATAACACACAGGTCGAGCTGTTGGGATTAGCGATGTCCGGATTGCCCATGCACCATGCTATGGGACAAGGAGACCTGCGTGCGTACTGTGCTTTTATCCATCGATAAACAATCACATGTACATTTTTAACTTTTAGAGAACAAGAGTCACCTCTTGGCCATGTCTAGTCACCTCCTGGTAATTTGTTGCCGGGGCCATTACATAATGGAAAGTCACCATGACATCTGCTGATCTATTCCATGATGTCACATGAGTGACAAACAGGCCCATTTGCTAGTGCTTAATTACATCGATCAGGTCCCATATCTCCTGACTCACCATGATCAGCCTTCCTTTTCGAAGTCAACTCTTCAACAAGTGAGTTGCTTCCATTCCATCTACCATCTTGCCCGGCAAAAAGTTTCAGAGTTCTGACTTCAGAGTGGCTAATTTACTCATTGCGCTCTGTGATCGCCATGCTTCCAAGGAATAATTTGACTTATTAGTGATGCACTGTACGTGCGCAGTGCCATGAACAATGCACGTTCTGGAGGCCAATTGCACTTCCAAAAAGGTCAGGAAAAGAGGCCCCAGATTATCTTGACATCATGTGTATATATCGGAAGCAAATCGGCAATCTAGGAAGTGCGTGGGAGTGATCAAAGAAGAATCTACAGGTGGAAAGGGTTTCGATCCACTGGCGTTAGAGATTTCTTTTGCTTCATTTCACTTGCATATTTTTTGGCCCTTCGAAATATGCACAGATATGGTGTTAGCTTGCCTGTACGAGTCTCATGATGAGAGGTTAAGAACTAGATGAACGCCTAGAAGAAGTCATAGTAGCTCCGTAGCTGTGTGCTGTAGTGGCTCTGTAATGAGTAATAGAGTACGCTAAAGCTTCTTGCTACACGAAGAGAAAGGTGACGAAACAAAGAAAGAAACAGGCAGGGCAATAAAGAAACCTCGATGATGACTTATATCTAGATATCCTCGATGACGAATAGGGAAAAGTTTTCATGAGATCGTGTTGTCTGATCCAAGGTCTTGTGATGAAAAGCGAAAGTTTGAGCTCATTCGCCCAACGATCGATGCATGGCTTGAACCATAGGGGATAAGCTAGTACAACTACAAGCCAGAAGAACAAGAGAGAGAGAGAAACGGAAGAGAAAGAAAAAAGTGCACAGGTGATAGGTGTACTGCAGTATCACAAAAAGAAAAGGTCCAAATCTATAGCTTTTGCCACTGTCTACCGAAGTGCAAATCCAAGTCGGTCTTGGAATTCTGCAACTAACTAATAAAGCAACTACTAGTACGATGTTTTTCTGAAAGATAGTTTGCCGCTAGGTTTTCATGGAAGAAAAAAGGATGCATGTACTCCATGCTCAGTTATATGAAATCCTGGACGGTAGGAACCATATGGTTTAAGTCATCTGTTTTGATAAAACTTTGAATGCTCTTTAATTGAAAGGTAGAAGAAGTAGTACCAACAAAGTTAAATCCAGTAACCAATTCTTTGATCAATGGGTCAGGGAGTTGGCCACAATTCACAATCTAACTGAATGCATAGTGCTGAGGTACAGACAAACCTATTTATCACACAACATTAGAAGAAACAACAACCATGAAGGAAGCAATTAGTCAGGATGCTCCTTAAAAAAAGTCATACTACTACAGAAAACGTTATCATAAACAGTTCAAAAATGTCATCACAGATGGTTTCGTGAGCCATCTAAATTTATAAATCAGTAATGAATAATGAAATTAAATCATCACAGACAGCTTTTGAACCGTCTATGATACAACTATTAAGCAATTAAATGGCACTTTGTGCTGCGATCATAATTGGTCAGGCTCTTGTGAATCATAATTGCCTGCTTGTGAATTCTCAATGATTCAATGAATCTCGCAAAATGTCCAAATAGACAACCATTCCTTTAGCAACACATGACTCTTGCAAAAGTTGGTCAGGCTTCGATGAGGAGGGGGCGTGCCTCTTAGATCAAAGGAAGCATCCGAGAACCGGCAGCAAAGGGGAGAGACCCCCACTGCGATTGAGCACAACGGTGAGGGTACTTTAGCCTCTTCTCCTCCGATGACTCCTCCATCCTCTCCACCCATACCTCCTCTTGCATGCAAACAAACCACCACATGAATCACACTCAAATCAAACACCACAAGAAAAAAACCAAAAATCAAAAGAGGAGATTTCTGGGCAAGATTCTTATGGCGGTGGGCTAGTCACGATAAAGATTGGGGCGACGGCGGAGGAGTTGGCCTTGCCGGGCGATAGCAGAGGAGGCGACCACGCCGACGATGGAGTGACGGCGGAGGAGTCGGGCATGCCTATGATGGGGGCAATGGCGGAGGAGTCAGCCACACCAAGCGATGACGGAGGAGACGACTGCATCGATGATGGGGACAACGGTGGAGTAGGCTACACCGAGTGACAACAGAGGAGGCAGCCGTACCGAAGATAGGGTGACAGCAGAGGAGTCGACCGCGCCTACGATGGGGGCAATGGCGAAGGAGTTGGCTGCGTTAGGTGATGACGGAGGAGACGATCGCACCAATGATGGGTATGACAAAGGAGGAGTCGGCTGCGTTGTCGTCAGGTAACATCAGAGGTGGCAGTTAGGGTTCAGTGTGAAGTGACTAGGCGATGCTAGAAAAGGAGTCGAGCACTACATGCGATGTGACACATGCGAAGACTCAACGGGCTTTACAGGGTGGGCTGCTTCAAAATGCTATGCTAGAAGATTGGTGGGTTTTTGCAGATAGATAAGTGGGATGATTCTACTAGTCAGGCTACACTACCACACAGAGGGCCATCACAGATGGTTCTAAACCTTCATCACAAACGGTTATAAACTCTCATCACAAATGATTTCTAAATCATCTGATTAATTGCATATGTGATAACATGCGATTATCACAGACGATTTTTGAGCCATCTATATTAAGTCATAGCATGGACAGTTTGTATAAAGTACCATTTGTAAAGACTAACTATTACAAACAGCTTCGACCATGAAACCATCTATGATATATCGGCCATCATAAACGAATAGGCATGTTGTTGATCTATGCTTGGTGTGGTCTTCATGGGAGCCGATATGGCAGCCTGCCGATGCAGATCATGTGCACGTGGTGACATCGAAGGGAGGGTCAAAGAGGTCACAGGCTATAGATGATCGTATGGAGAAGGCCTACTATTCATGCTAGATAGATGCCGACACAGAAGGATCTATGGTGATGTCCCTCTTGGACCACTAGACGAATGTGTAGACAAAATCCCCTAGTGTCATGATCTCGTCATTTAGGGGCTTCTCCAGTAGAACGACCCTGTGTTATGTACCATATCCACTTAGACCTTCGCAAAACAGATCCCTAGCTGGGCACCATGCACCAGCATCCCTGACAAGTATGGATATGCCATCCCCTACTCAGCCTCAATGGAAATAGAGCCAACAAGCCTAGCTCTATGATTGCACAGCGTGGGTTCCTATATAATGATACACGATTAGTTAAGACATCTAACAAGTTTATCTATGTAGCATTATAGAGATGTACATTATATGTATATCATCGATAGATAATTAGACGTCACTATGCTCAGAAAGTGGCATGGACGCGCAGCTACTTCGACATTAAGGAGGACTGGCTTCCAAAATAACGGGGGCGGCTTGCGACTGGTTGAGGACTTAACTTAGTTTTTCCTCTAATGATGTTATCTATCCTCGAAATTCTACACGAATATCCTCTTTCAACTGTTCCTCATGCTCGGCCTTGGATTTTTTCCTACTTCTATACATCTCGGAGACATGTGAGAATCCCTACCTCCAAGGTACATAAACCCTAACGCCTTGCGTACGACCTAATTGCTCCTTGTTTCCTAAGGCTATGGATAGTATATTCCTCTCCCTAACTGCTTTAAAGGAGCCTTGGAAAGATTTGGTACTCAATGTTTGTTACAAGAGGCTATCATGTTATTTTAGACCATATAAAGTTATGGATTTATTAACAACTAGATAATTCGACATATCTTATCAGACATCAGGACATTTCCTCGTCTACTAGGTTTATGAAAGAGATGGCATCCAAAGATGTGGTTGATGATCTTGCTCTTAACCAGTTTTGGGCAAACTTATCTATGATCTTAGCAAATGGTGGGGAAGCCTCTGATAGGATTGCCTCCTCGTCCTTCCTCCTCCATTACGGGATTTTACCCCCACATACCTAACGGTGTTGAGTCTATGAAGGTGAATGTTTTGTGTCTGGATAGCATTGTGCACCACACTTTGCTCCTAAAATTCGACCGTCATCTTCATTCTCACAAGACGTTCCATGTATCCAGCAACATGAAGGGATACTTTGTTAAGGGCGTTCGATCCTTATTCACATACTCTATGACAAGCATGCTCTTGAAGGTCTTCCACACTTTTCCTATTGCGATGAACGTCTACCGTCGCACGAGTCCCTAGACTTCTACTGATATCTCAAACAACCTTAAAATTTCATTCCACAATTACTCTGTCTTCTCTTGTCAGAGACTTCCATCTTGGTGCGGTGATGGGGATCCATTCCCTTGCAACTAGCCCACATGTGGTCAGGAATGCTGCCGCTGCTTTCTTGAGATGAAGAGGGACCCCAACAGGAGTGACCTCCATGATGGTCATTTGGCCCTTAGGCCTTTTCGATATTCCACTGCCGTCTTGCTCAAGTACCCCTTTCATCGGAGCGCCAAACGCATTTAACGATGTTGATGACGGCGGCGAAGACTGTGTGGACGTCATCTCACTTACTTGCTATCTATGAAAACTTTTTAACAAAATTTTTTTCTTGATTGAAAATTTTCTTGTCTAAAACTAAGAATGTAATGAAATTCAACGTAAGAAGAAATCAATAGATGCCCTGCCCACAATAAACTTTGTAACATAAAAGAAACATGAATGGAGGAGAAATGAACATACTTACTCTTTCAAATATTGATTTCTCCATGAATTAGCTCTACCATACATGTATAAGTATAACCTATAACCTCGTTTTACATAAAACTGTTCAAACATCGTCCGAAGTTCAACATATATCATGCATCCTTATTAAAACAATAAATCTCAAAATTCTCAAGCTCATGTTCTCATTTTGTTTATCAAATATATATTCCTAGTTACTCTAACTTAGCATCAACTTACTATCCCCAACCAACAATAGCATATATACCCTAACACAAAGGCATATACGTTTGGGGGAAGAACACTCACCCAAGGTGAAGCCTGGGAGGTCGGGGTTAGCGGCGTCAAGGTCGGGGGTGCTCGGATGGGGAGGGGGACAAAGACTCACCCAAGCTGAAGCCTGAGAGGTCGGAGTCGGCGGCGTGGAGGACGGTGGGTCGATGGCGTCAAGGTCGAGGGTGCTCAGGTGGGGAGGGGGACGAGCGAGTGAGGAGTAAGGGTGCAAACCTTAGCAGGACAAACTAATAAAGGGATCTACAACTATATCACAGACAGTTTTATTTTAGAACAGTCTATGACATATAATTATCACAGACGATTCTGGTTAAGAATCATTTGTGAATTATCACAGATGGCTCAGATTAAAAATCGTCTGTGACGTACCCTATTATCACAGACAATTTGTGGTTGGAAGTGTCTGTGAATTATTACGGATGATTTGGACTAAAAATCGTTTGTGATGTCTGCAATTATCACAGACAGTTTTTAATCCGAACTATCTGTGATAATTCACAGACGGTTCTCTCTATCGCTAATAATATAGATGGTCATACTTGTAAAATCGTCTGTGACAATTACAACACTGACGGATTTTAGAGAATCGTCTGTGATAATGTATCCAGTATAGCCTTTTCTGTATTAGTGATAGCGGCTTAGCGGACTGGCCCACCCAACTTGCACCCCTAGGCTCAAGGGACCAAAGTCAGGATAAGGTCAATATTTGTCTAACCTTATGCTAATGCAACTGCTAAGCGCTAATTTCTACATCTCACCATGTCCTTGGGGACCAAGCTTGTGACACAGTAACAGCAGCAGCAGCAGCCAGGCCTAGTTGGATAGTACTGTGCCAGTGAGCAATGTAGTTCAAGAGATAGTGGTATATATTTATTGCTCTCATTGGGTAAACGTACTGTTTTGTTCGAAAGTAGTAACTCATAGTGGTAAATAATACTGTGTTAACAACTGGACCTTTTTGACATGAACCAGGTGAGAACATCTTCAATTACTTCAACTCGTAAAGAGAATGGCCTAGACTAGTACTAATGTTTTGAAGATGTCGAGCATCAAATCCAAATTGTCTCCCTGGCCTGCTCATCATCCATAGATGGTTTGTTTCTTATGCTGAAAAAGATGAGCAGACATACATGCTGTGTTCTTCATTCATCACCACAATTCAAGACTTTCAGAGGCCTCTTTGTTGTCTTCTGCATAGTGTATTCAACTGGGCTGTATTCTCTACATGTGGTCCTACTAGCCATGTTCAGGGCATTGCTCTTCACACCTCATGCTTGGTGCAGCATGAGACATGAAACGCTGGGCTTATCTAGATCAAATGCTTGTTTCAAAAAAAATCTAGATCAGATGACCCTTGCAGAGAAAGAAGGCTCGCTTATGGTGTAAAGGCAGGAGTGGCAGGAATCGTCCTCGAAGCATGATGATTGCATCAGAGTGGGCAGATGGATATTGTCCATGGGAATGAAATTAGTTTCAGTAGGAATCCAAGGTGTACTCACATTACACAATCTCCGGCAGCTCGCTGTCCCTTCAGAGTTCAGATTACTACTACTGCATATGATGCAGGTTTCCATTTCCACGAGTTAGAGATACACACTCGTAGCTAGATCGCTGCTGATCACAAGAGGATACAAACAGCTTGACACTCCAGAATATACATTCGTTCAGATTCAGCCACTGTTCTTAAAAATTACTGTACGTAGTAAGAAATTTCGTTCTTGGACACAGCAGGGCTGCTTTCTGAACAGCAAGAACTGGGGACTGGATGACTGTAGTTAGTCACTGTACCAAATGCTCGTGTTCCCATCATACCATGGATGCTACTAAAAAGAAGCACAAGTCACTAACTCACTCACTCATCAGCCACCAACCTCACACATAGTGCCACACAAATCAGAAGCAAATACGCAGTCACGAACACTCCACATGCAGCAAGATGCTTTGGTTCAGAAAAAGGCATGAGCAGCACCCAAAATTGGGCAGGTTTTATATATGAAGAAAGAAATTGCACAAACCCACCACCAAAATTTAAAGTATATTTCTGGCAGCCTGCAGCTGCTTGGATTTACATCCACCACAGCATCCTGTTTCTTGACATGATCATTCACAACACCAATTAACCAAATGAATAAGAACAAGATTGCAACTGACAAAAAAAATTGAACAAAAATAATCTGAACCAAAAGGAAGCCAGCGACTTCATCTTTCTTCTCTCATGGCTTCTTTCCTTTGCTCTGTCATCTTATCTATACCACCATCATTTTCTCTACTAGTTATCTCGTTTGATTATGCTGCCTATGATCCCTTCCCTTTCCCTTGTCACCTCCATTAATTATTCCCTTCCCACTAAGCAGTAGCATGGTTGCATCATGAAGAATACAAAGCAACAGTGGCTTAAACAATAGGGAAACACTTACAGAGTTACAAGACAAGTGCTAGTCTCCAAGGGCAAGAGAATACACAATTGGTGGACGGCCGGGGGACACGCAGCGCGCTCCTCACGACGCCGCGGTCATGGCCATGGATTTCCTCTTGGTCGGCTTCCTGCCGGCACAGACGCTGCCCTTGGCGAGCTTGGCGGGGTCAAGCTTGTAGTAGTGGACGAACCAGTCCACGAAGTGCCGGAGGCCGGCCTCGAGGGAGGTGGTGGGGCGGTAGCCGAAGTCGTGCGCGGCGTGGCTGACGTTGGCGTGCGTGAACGGCACGTCGCCGTTGCTCGGCATTGTGACGACGCGCTTGTTCGCTTTCTTGCCGAGGAGCTTCTCGAGGATAGCGACCATGCGGGTGACGGGAACCGGTGAGGTGTTGCCGAGGTTGTAGACGCGGAGGGGTGCGGGCCCGCTCTTCTTGCCGGACTTGGAGCCGGTGCTCCTGCCGGCCGTGTCGAGCGCGCCGAGGCAGCCCTTGACGACGTCATCGATGTAGGTGAAGTCGCGGCGGGCGTCGGTGCCGTCGGCGGTGCGGAAGAGCGTGATGGGCTCGCAGGCGACGATGCTGCGGGCGAAGGAGAAGTAGGCCATGTCGGGGCGGCCCCATGGCCCGTAGACCGTGAAGAACCGGAGGCCGGTGATGGAGAGCCCGTAGATGTGGTTGTACGCGTGCGCGATGGCCTCGCCTGCCTTCTTGGTGGCCGCGTACAGCGACGCGGGCCGGTCCGTGCGGTGCTCCTCGGAGAAGGGCGCGTCGGTGTTGAGGCCGTACACCGACGACGACGACGCCCACACGATCGCCGGCTGCGGGTCGCCGTGCTTGGCGGCGACCTCGAAGAGGCTAACCAGCCCAGCGACGTTGGACGCAACGTACGTCTGCGGCGCGCGCATCGCGTACCGCACGCCGGCCTGCGCGGCGAGGTGCAGCACGTGCGTGAAGGGCACGGCGTCGAAGAGCCGCTCGAGCAGCGCGGCGTCGTTGATGTCGGCGTCGAGCACCACCACCCCGCGCGACGCGAGCAGCCGCTGCCGCGCGCGTTTCAGCGAGGGGTCGTAGTAGGAGTTGAAGTTGTCCAGCCCGAGCACGCCGTCGCCGCGGGCCCGGAGCGCCAGCGAGCAGTGCGAGCCCACGAACCCCGCGGCTCCGGTCACCAGCACCGACATCCCCCCGTCCCGCCGCGGCGTGGCGCTCCGCTGCACCTCTCGCTCCCACGCGGCGCCCCCGTAGGACGCCGACGACCCCAGCAGGCTCCGGTGTGACGAGGGCCGCGACGCCGACCGCGGCGATGCCGAGGACGACGCGGAGAGGCGGAAGGAGTGGGAGAGGAGGGAGGGGTAGTGCACAGTGAAGAGGCACACGAGCGCGAGCGTGGCGAGGATGGTGGAGCGGAAGAGGAGGTGGGAGGACGCCGAGACGAGCTTGGCGCTAGCCACCCGCCGCATCAGCAGCGCGCCGCCCGCGTACCGCTCCAGCTTCACGCCCTTGGCGGCCGCGTCCACATTGGCCGCCGACGACGACGAGTGCGGCATTTGCTCCGCGCGCGTTTGTGCGGGGATTGGAGTGGAGCGGAGGTGACGAGCTGGTGAAACGAGGTGGGGAGGGAGTGAGAGTGAGAGTGTGAGCGAGATATAGAGAGCTGGCGCGCGGCGAGGGGGAGGGGAGGGGGCCGCGTCACCGCGAATTTGGTTGCTCTGCTAGCTCGCGAGAATCGCCGTTCGCTTGCTGTGGGTTGCTTGTGCCGTTGTGGTGTGTCAGGATTCACCGCGTGAAAGTAATGCGTGGGAAGCATAGGCAAGTCACAGTGTGTTTTACCTGCTTTGCCAGGTAGTGGCTGGCCAATCAACTCCTAGCACTTGCTACTACTGTACAATCTTGTCTTCTCTCTCTTGTCTTGTGGTTAATTGGATGCGGCAGGGCTCCGGAGCCTGCCCGCGGCCTTAAGCAAGTTTGAATTTGTAGGACCATGCTACAACATTTAGGCCATCTTCTTTTCCAACTTTTAAAAATTATTTTTGATTTTTACTATAGTAACTAACTTTTAAACGAGATATTTTTTTAAGATAGAGACTACAAGTTAATTATAGTATATATTAAAAAACCTAATATATGTAACATAAAAAATCGCAAGCAAATATCTCTCTTTCCGCAATCTCGTATAAATGTACCAAAAAAGTCATCACCGCACTAAAAGCCATCACCAAAACCAAAAAGAATAGGCCCAGTATTTTGTTGTGACAAATCATCATTAAATTAGAGGTGCCAAAATTTGGATTTTATAAATTTGTAAGTTTTTCATAACAGGTTACAAATCGATGGTCGATCCGATCGAGGCGTGATCAAACCGGCCGACGCTAACGATCCGAACGGCCGACGCCGATTTCACCGATCGCACCAATGTCCGATCCGTTGGTTGTGTTGATTCTACCGAAACTAGATTTTCGAAATTTTTGGTCATCGATTGATTTAGTTTAACCTAGATCAGTGCATATATACTGCATGATGTATGTTTCAGCTAACGTATGTCAAGTTGTGAAGAACTTATTCTCGAAAATGATTTTTAGTCTTTGAATGTACAAAGAGCCTTGTAGTCAATCATGTTCAACAGCGAGGATCGGGGCTACGCTTATAGAAGAGCTAAGGTCCAAAACAATCAAGAATACAGGTTGAGATGTGACCTCAAACATAGCACAAGAAAGACGAAAAATATTGAATTGAAAGTTCAAGCGATGGGTTGCATCATGTGGTTTGGTTGGTCCAAGTGAGGTATGGTTTGGTGAAACTGGAACAGAAGATACTTGTCGACGCGTTGTAAACTAGTGGTACACTTACACGTGGTAAGCATAGTGATTGCTTGCAAGAAAAGATAAAGATCGAGTCAAGGAAGAGTATGTAAGTTGACTAAAATATTAGAAACTATCTTGAATCAAAACTACGGTGCTTAGCAAAGTGGTTTAGGACAAGAAGAAACTGAGAATATCAAATTAGATCAAAGGTTAAGGACTTAGCATATTCAACCTTATATACTTTGAGAAGCATGTATGAGTGTAATATGTGAGTAAAATCTATATTGTATGAGGGTTAACATGTTTCCCTATACGTGATAGTGGATAATATCTATTAGGGCTAGATATGTGCTAGTTGCCTATCAATTTAATGCGATGAGATTGAGATTTGTTAGTTAACCATCCAACAATCCTATATTTCCTCATTGACGCCAAGTATTCTAGGGTTAGGGTTCGAGAAGTATGAGTATTGTAGTGCGCTCTCTTGTCTTCTTGGTGAAATAGCTGTAAATATTTCATTCTCAAGTAGCAATATATCAACTTTGTTCATTTCTCATGGATCCCTCTTGTTTTGGTATATTTGCTCTTATTTTTGTTGGTTTTGATCTTCTCTATTCCTTTCTTGATCTTATTAAATGCCAAAAAACAAGCAAGTGATAAAGATGTTTCAGTGAAATCAATCCTCATTTATCTAAACATCATATTTGGCGAGTTCTTGAAGTTGACCGATTTTGTTTGAATTTGACGTCAACTTGAATTTTTTTTGTTCCAAGGGATTTTTGTCTCGAATATTCAAGATTTCTTACTTACTATGACATGTGCAAATATATCTAAAATCATCTTGGCTATCCTCCACCCACGAGCAAGTCGTATTTCTCGTTTTTGGTTTTTGCCTAATTTTAGTGCAATCTTACTTGTTCTAGAGAAATATCTGAATTTTGGCATGGATTCTTACTATCTCTGGACGTAATAGGTTATTGAGACCTTAAGTAAGGTGTGTACAAAATTTTATATCATTTAGATTTGGATTTTTGGAGTTACACCAAAAGTTGTATCAATTCGTGCTAATTTTTCAATTCGGGAACAGGAGAGTGGTCAGATCCCTCTATCTTTTTGGTTTCTTAAATTGCTTACTTTGGTGTTGTCTTTTAATCCTGATTTTCATATCTCAGTAGCTATTGGAGCGAATGATCGGTGAATAATTGGGGGAAATTTTGAAAGCACCATTTACTTCGCTTTGTTACCATACCAATCTTACAGAATTAAGCTACCTAACAGCGAGCCTAGCGATGTGTGACACCGGTTGGACTATCCACCGGTTAATTTACAATGCGCTATGTAGCATCTTATTTAAGTTGTTTTGTTTTAGCCTCGTTATTTTTTACTTTTGGCCTTTAACTTTTCCAAATGTCAAAACAAATAGGATGGTTTTTTGAAGTGAATTCTTCAAACAGCTTCTTATGTTCAAAACTATGTATGCCATCTACGTTGATATCCCCGCCATCCACTATCGTCTTGAAAAATTTAAATAAAAATCATCACCCGCAATAAAAAAGAATAGGGCTTTTATGTGTACTTCACGAACTATTTAAGGCCATTGTGTGTTTGTTGTTACGAACGTGTTGAACTACCTGGTTCATTTCAGTATTTTTTCAGCTTCAGTTTTTTTTTCACTATTAGTAATTCGTCTTTTTCTGATTTTTTTAGATATTTTGGGCTTTTTTGTATTTTCTTTTTTTCTTCGTATTCCTTTGCATTGTCCGTGATGGGCTAATATGTTTTTTCTATTTTTATATTTTATTTAAATTTAGTTATATCCAATAAGCCAATTCAGCTATAGTAAAAAAAGGTAGTTACAGTGAAATTTTAGTTAAAAGTCAGAAGTTATAAGTTGTAGTTAAGATCTACTTGGCGGAAGAATTAGACGAGTAAAATAAAGCAAAATCAAGAAGTAAGGTTGATTTCTTATGCTCAAGCAACCTCAAACGTATTGAATTTTCCATTGGGACAACTCGATAACAATGGGAGCATTCATGGTTGCTTCTACCTCTTTGATACCTACTTTCTTTACTAGCATGCATGAGAGTACTCAGCACTGAGTTGGGCGACAGTTTGGGAAGGGTCGGAACAGAACGAATCGACGGTGGTTTGGGATTTCCTCTGCTTTTTCTACGTCTCGCTTTCAGGAAAGCAAGGGAACCCCAATACTTCATCGACAAGAAAAAGAAAAGCACCCCCCAAAGGCCAAAGTGTCCTAGCTTAGTACATTACTTTAGCACGTTAATTAGCATTTTTCCGAAATGATCAAAGCTAATGCCAAGCTAAATCGAAGTTTCGATTCTGAAGTGATTCTAAAGTTACAGAGCAACGGAGCAAGGTCGGTTCGGTCACAGCAAGTTGAGTTCGTTCCTGTTCCGAACTAAGCGATCGAGCACTCGAGCTAGGCTGCAACAAAGACTTGAGTGGGAAGAACAAAAACGATGCATTTCTGTATCACCTTTTTGAGAGGTATTGGGCAGCGCGTGCGAGAGGCGAGAGCCCAGCTCGATCAGTGCTCTGGATCGCACGCGCCGGCGTGCCGTGGGCTGTCGCCACTCGCCAGCACACTGGAAGTGGAAGCAGAGGGTGGCGCCGCGCTGCATGCCTCGGGAACGGCGCTAAGGCCCGCGCCGAGCTCGATCTTCACCGCGTGAAGAGGATGAGAGGACGGCGATCGTTTGACTTTGCCACACGATCGAGTACGGTACACACTACAGGACGACGTACGCCTACCTCTTGCTAGACTTGTACGGCTGCATGCGTGCGGGTAATGTATATCCGGGATAGGTCGTATACACGCGTAGTAACACCAACGTGTCTAAATGGCTTCAATTTATTTTAACTTACATAAACTAAAAGTCATTTATAACAAATTAATTTCTAATTTTGGTTTATTTGGTTCATTTGGTTTTTTTAACTTTTTTCATATTTATTTACGTTGTCCATAAAATATAATGATTTTTTTTCTTATTTTTAAATTTTTTTAATTGAATGACTCAGAAAAAATTTGTCGATATTTTAATACCGATCTTACGTATAATTTATTTAGATTCGAGAAAACTCACTCAAGGAAATAGTTACGAGCACGCAGAGAGAAGACGCGAGAATTTTTATACAGATTTAAGCTTTTTCTTGAGAGAATAGTAATCCTACGTCTTGTGTCACTATTGCTCACAAAGAATGATTACAAGTGAGAGTAATGCGAAGAAAGCCTTGCTCTGTATCTTGCCTTAAGTGTATTCTATCAACCTTCGATCCCCTTCTCCACTAACACCAACCTTTATATAGTTGACGAAGCGGTGGCAGTTGCTCCACACCGGAAGACGTTTTGACGCTTCGAAAGATAACTATCTGGCAATAGTTATTGTCAGAGAGATGTGATTGTATGTTCGCTATGCGACGGTTGTTGTTAGAGAGGAATTCTGTGTGGTTATTAGGAATAAACGCACGTTATAATCGTCTTGTTAGACAAACCTACAACGTAGTAGGCTGTTGTAGACAGGCTAGTCGGAGATGTACCAGTCGCAGAAAAATCTACGATCACGAGGTGGTCGTAGGATTACTTACGACTAACTCATGGTCACAGAAGGACTTACGAATATGAGGTGGTTGTAGAAGAACTTAAGATCGGGTAGTCGTAAAAGGACTTACGACTATGAGACGATCATAGAAGATCCTACGATCAATTTATGAAATTTCTCTCTTACTAATTCATGGTCACAGAAGGACTTACGAGTATTAGGTGGTCGTCGAAGAACTTAAGACTAGGTATTTATAGAAGGACTTACCACTGTGAGACGATCGTAGAATATCCTACGATCACTCTATGAAATTTCTCCCTTACTAATAAAGGATATATTTGATGCATAATATGGCGTAATAATTTGAGGATTACTCTATTCTTGTCAAAACTAACAGTCGTTTTAGTGTAATTTCAACCGAAAGCCATTAATCAAAACCAAATCAATAGTTTAAACTCTTTGGAGCTATCCTAGTACACCTCTTTTAGAAAAATTAAAAAATACGACTGTGGAGGACGCGTATGCCATTAGTAAGTCAAAGAGATCCTATAACCCGTGACATACTAACATGATGAACAGTTAAGCAGAGGCGATGCTCACCCCACGCATGTTCACCAACAGTGTTGCCGTTGGCAACTGGCAGCAGCCGATCGATCGATCGGTGCATATGCATGATGAGATCTTAGTTGAAGAGATTCACATGGACGGCGCTGTGCGGTGCGGCATAGGCGCATGGCCAATCGGCAAGCGGCCGTGCGTCTTACTGCTGTGGAATGCAGGGAGAGCGTTCTGCAGCTGTGTACGAGCTTCTGTGGCCGGTCAGCTGAGCTGCTGCCTAGCTTCCATATATAGTGCTACTTTGATGGCAACGTAAACTCTAGTTCCAAATTTGATGTGAAAATAGCTCGAATTTTATGTATAATACTGTAGTATCTTTAATATTGTTGTTGTACTGCTGCCACCAAGGATTCAAGTGCATATTTTAAGCGTAGAAATTTAACAGGAAAAGTTCATTTCTCGCGAGAATATGCAGCTAGGTACAGCCTACGGCCCCACTCGTTTCAGCTTTTTTTCAACTTCAGCTTCTAGCTTCAGTTTTTTTTCACTATTCAGTAATTTATCTTTTTCTGAATATTTTTAGATTTTTTGAGCTTTTTTGCATTTTTTCTTTTTTTCCGTGTTCCTTTGCATTGTCCGTGATGGGCTAACATATTTTTTTATTTTTACATTTTTTTAAATTTAATTATGTCTAAAAAGTTAAATCAGCTACAGTAAAAAAACTAACTACAGTAAAATTTCAATAAAAATTAAAAACTATCACTAAAATGATCACCTTCTAAGAAAACTGATGGACACTGTTTTGAAGGTATTCAACGTTCAGACAGCAACTCTGGGATTCAGACAGCCGCATCGCAAACAACAAAGCGAGATACGTGGTTAATTAATTCCATGCATTGGGGGTACCCACCTAGCGACAGCAGGTCAGAAAAGTGGTCAGAACTGACGCGCTTTATCAAAGGGTGATCGTTTTAACGATGATTTCTAATTTTAGTTGAAATTTTACTGTAGTTAATTTTTTTTATTATAGCTGATTTAACTTTTAAAACATAATTAAATTTAAAAAAAATGTAAAAATAGAAAAAAAAATATGTTAACCCATCACGAACAATACAAAGGAACACAAGAAAAAAATAAAAATACAAAAAAACCTAAAATATCTAAAAAAATCCAGAAAGAGACAAATTACTGAATAGTGAAAAAAAAACTGAAACTAGAAGCTAAAACTGAAAAAAAAAAAAGTTGAAACGAGCGGGATCAACGGCACAAAGTAAAACTACACGGGATGTTTGTCGCTGCTGGCCTGCGAGATTAACTTAATTGGATTCGTACACAAGATCGAGTTAGTACTAAATTAAAGCAGAAAGATTTGCCTAGTTATTCGTAACCTGGCTACCCCATTTGTTACTTACTGTACTACTTGGTGGCGTACGATAACGCGTCGCTTGTTTCATCGTTTTCTCAACTTTGCAGGTCAGTTTTTCGGAACCAGTAGTACGCTCCGTTCTTTTTTATTTAACTTACTAAAATCTATACTAAAGTTTGATCACCAATAAATTTAAAATTATCTAGACTAACTATACAAAAATTATATCATTATATTTATCATTAAAAATATTTTTATAATAGTACAATTTTATTAGTATATCTTAGTATAAAGTTATAAAAAGTAGTTATCAAAGTTGTATATTAAAACCTAAAAATAAAAAAATATCAAGTAAAAAAGAATGGAGGGAGTACAACGATAGATGCTCTTTTTTTTTTGCCCATATAATGCTAGGTGATATCTCTCTTACGAAAAGAATGCATATAAGCTAATGTGTAATTGCAATAATCTTGAAAGCATAAAAAATTTAATTCTCAACGAAAAAGGAAAACTAAAACCTGAAAACTTGCTCCTCCTCTATCTGGAGAAAAGCGTATAACAGGTGGAACCCTCCGACGTTTGCTCCCACTGCAACGGGAAATTGTAGCTCCAGCATCATCACCACCTTGGATCACAGGGAAGCACAGGAAATCAGATGTCACAAACACGAACATTTTTATCTAGTCTCGTTGACAACTTATGTATATCTACCTTTGCGATGTAGCCTCTTGTATCAATCATTTACAACATATGTAGATAAAATCTCAAGTTTCAGCTTCACATATAGTACAGAAGCACGAGATTCTGCAGTGGCCTGTTGCTTTTGTCGTTTGGAAATTACATGGCAGCATAAGTAAAATGCAGAGGAGAGAAATATAGGACTCCCTCATCCTCAAAGTAGTTTGTAACAAAATTCTCTCAATCATAAAGATTCCAAAGAAATTATTGGTTTTGCAGAATACAGAGTTCCAACCAATATGCACAATTGGATCATGAATGCAAAACTAAATTGAACAGAAGTATCCAAATATTTTCTAATAGCCCGTTATTTGAACTGGTACCGTGAAAAAGACTACATACAGGCTATGCTGAGCTTCCTGACTAGTATCGAACTTCAGATCCACTACAACCAAAGGGTGCCTCATGGTTTTCATGTTCCTCCTCTGTTAATCAAGAGAGGCGCAAACTCTGCGCGAATCTGTCGCAACGAATCGGGTGGAGACAGGCAACTAAACCTGCGAACAGGTGGCGAAATCAACAGCACAAATATGCGAATCAGATGCAGCAATGCGGAGTTAGTAAACGGGAAGGAGATGGTGATTGGTAGTTTCCTACTCGAATCCGACTCGAACGGTGGCTCTTCTCGTTAGGGTTTCGCTTCGATTTGCGAGCGGCGGCGGTCAGTTCCGGTTCCCGCGTGCCCGTTGTTCTGGCAGGTGGCCCCCCCCCCCGCGAGATAGTGGGACCGTATGACAGAGGGTGAATTATTTTTTTAATTCCTTTGATTTTTTTTAATCCGATTAATCTGAGTGAACCAACAGAAGAGAACGGATGATTGCTGAACATAGGAGTCCAGTTGCTTGAGTTGTCTGTCAGATAGCTTGCTCTGCATATGCTCCTATGATGGCATCTTCCTGCTCAGATTGGTTCAATGGCATAACATTGTGCATGTCTGCCATGACATTGCAATGGCAGAGGATACCGATCCTCCTGCCAAGACTTACTATATTGTCAAGGGAAAAAAATGACCGTAAGAACAAGAACCAACCCAAATACCAACAACATGCATTCACTTCAAAGTTCAAACCTGTCATACATATATCGTAAACTGTGTACAGAAGAACCAACAATGCAATACTTCCTCTAGCATTACAGCAACCATAAACTCTATATTTCACTTCAAAAAGAGAAGCTATCACAAAATGCCCAATGCCAAATAATGTCCCAGAAAATGTGAATTATAGCTACAAGGATGAAGGAACCGCAGTTTCAATCTGAATCACAATGGCAAACCCCTCTTTTCACCCCCAATTTACATCTCCAGAGATACTGGCATTTTTGTCCATCATCGAGGCATTTTCTATTTGCACCATCCAAAGCACGAGCACCTCTGCAGGTGAAACAGACAGAAGAATGCAATTCTCAAATGGCGAATGAGATCGCAGAGTGAGAAATGAAAGGATGGACAAGAGCAACCAATGGCCACAAGTGCAGTTCTATTTGGAGTATTAAGATTGTGCAACTCACCGAGGAGGCATAGCCATCGTCGTGCTGCTTGGAGCGGTTGTCACGCGCGGCGTCCTGGCCGATACCCGGCGGTTTCCCCGCCTGGCTCTGCTTCTCCTCCCTCACCTTGTTGAAGATGTTCGTGTAGCCGTCCGCCGACGCCGGGTTCGAGTCCCAGTCGCCGAACTTTGGCACCGCCGACCCCCTCGTCGGCTGCCATTCCAACAAGGAGTACAGAATCACGTCAGTTAGCTTGCAGACACATGGTGAATTAAGCGTAGTATCAAACACTGTAGAACCATGAGCAGAGTCTTACTGTCTCATTGCCGCGCGAGCCGCCCTTGGCTCGGGACCTCTCGACGGAGTTGGCGACGAGGCCGTAGCCGCCGCTCTCGGAGTAGTCGGCCCTGGACTGGCTGTACGGGTGCAACGGCGACGGCGACTGCTCGACGCTGTACCCTCCGCCACCGCCGCCTGTCCGTCCGCCCGCGCCTCTTCTTGGCGGTTCGCCACCGGCGTGGCGGTGGTACGGCGACCCGGCGTAGGGGTTGGGGGACAGCGGCGCCTCGTCGCTGGGCCGGCGCTCATGGTGGGGAGGAGCTGGTCTCCCCTCGGAGCGGTTCGGCGACGGTGCGGCGACGGAGAAGGCCTCCGGGTTCTCGACGGGGTCGTTGGGGTTGATCATCTTGCCGCCGCCTTTTCCCTTGCGCGCGTTCTCGAAGTAGAGCGTGTACGGCACGTTGCCATCGTTGTCCCAGTTGCCGAACTTTGGGACGTGCGCGTTCTTCTGCTGCTGCTTCTGCATGCAATGCAGGCCGAGAAGAATCAACCATTACCGCCATTTTTTTCCTATCCGTTCTCCAGTTTGTCACGGGCAATCTGTTCAGGGTTCCAAACTCGATTTGTATTTCGGTTTTTCACATGTAATCGTACAACCCCCAACGCTTGAAATAAACAAATTTACCTTTTCTTTTGAATCATGACTTCATGAGGGACTTTCTTTCAGAAAGTCAAAAGGACATCGCTAAGCGGTCAGACTAGCAAGAAGAATCGTAATGGTAGAACAAGTCAACTTGACACGGCTAGATAGTACTAATGTTAGTAGATTGGTATGACCGACGAAAGTATGCTCAGAAAAAGCAAACCACACGCCACGACTTCGGGCCATGTACACACCGCATGGACTGATCAATGGAACGTATCGATTATCTAATCAAGAAACTAATCACATGCCGTGACTTCACCGCTTGGTTAATTAAGGCCAAGCAGGCAAACAGGACGGGCTAATGCAGTGGTTGGTGTTTTCAGGTTTGACAGTCTGCGCTTTCTGGAGGCCATGTGACAGCGCAAGGTAGGTCTACCTTGCTGACACCTTACGTTCCATTCAAATTCCAAACGGAAAGAGAGTTCGAGTCAAGAGTCGCCGATGCACGATTCATCTCTTCTAATCTTTCGGAATTTGGTGATGTAAGATCTATCAATTGTATACCCAGGACGTCATATTCCAGTGAGTTAACCTGCCTACACCTCTAGATGAGCGTATAATTTATGGGATGAAATACTATTGAGATAATAAAACTTAAATGTGATGGAAAGATACACCTCAACTGCCAAGAAATAAGACTTGGCGCAGATTAGCACTGCAAGTAAGGGGATTCACTCATTCACACAAGAAAAAGAGCCTCTAATTCTAATTTGCTGGCTTTATGTCTAGTGCAATTCAAGTGCTGCAAAATAGGTTGGTTCAGGGCTCTTGTCTGCAAACAAATCATAGGTGATCTTGTTGTTCTTCCTTCAGAAAATTCAGACTCAGGTATCGCACACAGAAAACCATACAACAAGACCTACACCTACTGCACAAACAAATCGAGCTCCTCGAATGACGAAAGTCAATTAAGAAACTGTTGTAGGAAAAAGAAGCTCTTACAAAAAAAAAATCAAAACTAGCTTAAGATCGATAATTTAACCGAAAACCGCTGCACACAACGGAAACAAAACCATGATCGAGGAGACATGGAAGGTTCAGAAGAGCAAGGAAGAGAGAGGAACTTACTGCCATGTTGATCCCAGCGCAGAGAGAGGTCTGATCCGGGGCTCTGAAATTCGTCGAACGGTGGCCGGCAAGAGGGGGATGGATATATGTGTTGTTTCTTCTTCCTGGGCTCCTGGCTAGCAGCTAGCTTGTTAAACTTCTGAGGCCGGCAGGCAGGAAAACTCCGAGAAAGGGACGAGGAAAGGCCGGTTGCTTTCTTAGAAGGAACCGTTCGCGAAGGAGGCCCGGCACCTCCTCTTCTCCTAGTATTTTGTGTTAGAAATATAGATAATATTTTAATTCTAAGTTTTACTAGAAAATAAATACAATGAATTAGTGATACAAAATACATAATTAGCATCGGGCTACTCATTATACTTCAGAAAATACAGAAAGAAACTAAATGTGAGGGAAGACGGTAGGGAGGGGGAGACGGTGGCCCGATAAGGTAGTGAGATCGCTGTCAGCCGTCAGTAGGGGAGGAGGGGGCGATGGGAGATGAAGGAGATCCGCTGAGTTGCAGCTCATGCTAGTGAAGAAGGCGGGGATGGGAAGCGGTATATACTGTTGATAACATCTCTAAGATATATTGCCCTGCAGTAATTTCCTAGAGTAATGTACTGAAGTCCAGAGCATAATGATAAGTATTTTTCAGCATACAAAGGAGCATTCACACCTACTCATACCATATGCGCGTACATGTCTGTGCAGTTTGATTAAACATGAGATATGTTGTGGAGTCGTCAAAACGGCAAATAGACTACAGGCATATATCACGGTGGAAAATCAAACTTATCGTATCTAGCTTGCATAATAAAACGATCTGCCTTGGCCACTGAGCTACCGTGTAGTCGAGGGAAAACCGGAAAACCATAAGGTGTGAACCCAAATAAGGGGCTCAAATGAAGACCGTTGACGCGCGCACTGCCCTGCACAAAGCGTTGGCCATCTTTGGGTCGCTCCAACCGGCTTCAGCTGTGACAGTTGTTGTTTAAAATTATGCAGCAACAGCAATTACTTTTCAAAGTTATTTAATTAAAAAATATGAAAAAAATTAAAAACATCATTATATCTCCGTAGACAATAAAAAAGGAAAAAAATCTAAAATCTAAAAAGCTAAAAAAAATCAAAATTAAAAATTGATATATTCTAAGTGACTTCTAATTTAAAAAAACAAAAATCAGAAAAAATAAGAAGCCAAAACCATTTTGGAGCGGGGCTTTTGACTGCTCGGCTTGCAGCTCAGTTGGCACCGTCACAGTTCACAACCATCCAAGGTAACTTCCCCCACGGATACTTAAGTGCTAAATCATTTTCCTTATAGCTAGTCAGGTATGTACAACGGTACCGATAATTGTTGTCTCTATCACTTATCCAATGGTATAAATAATTATTATCTATATTATTTCTCTATATTATTTGTAGATAATACTAAAGATAATTTTTATAATAGATTATCTATATAAGACCCACAATATTTTAATTTTTGCATAAAAAATATTGTTATAGACAACAACTTATACAATAATATTTTGTGCTATTTATAAGAATTTTATAGACCGTCTGTTACATACTAGACAACTTCTTTATCTCTCCTCATTCTCTCATCTATATGTAAAAATCTTACATGGTAAAAATTATAGACAACTGATATTATCAATTATACATACCCTTACACACGCAAGTACGCACCTCAGCTTTCTCCTGCCGTCGCGGCGGAATTTTATCCCGTTTGTGCGCCGCTTCTTCTTCTTCTCACATAAGTTAAACTAACCGAGTTACATATGTGCATGGCCGTGTGGACATGCATGACAGCAAGCGCTGCGACGGCGCAGGCCGGCGAGTCGGAACGCGCGAGAGCTCGTGGTTATGCGCGCGCGTACGGTGTGGTTTGGGCTCTCGGCCGACGCGCGGCCATGACGACTCGTTCGGTCGTTCCTTCCTGGTCCAATTATGAGACTGTTGCGCTGCTCTACTGACCGTGATGTTCGCTAATCACGGCCCTGGCTGGTGGCATGCGTGGATCGAGGGTGTCTAGGTGAATGCGTCAACGCGCTCTGAAGAAGTGATATATGGATGTCCCCTTTTGATCTATGACTTTGTGCATAGGCGAGAGATCGGTCAGCTCCGCTTATTTCAGTTTTTTTTCAGTTTTAACTTCTAATTTCAGCTTTTTTTCACTATTCAGTAATTCGTCCTTTGCTGAATTTTCTTAAGATTTTTTGGACTTTTTTTGTATTTTTCTTTTTTTTCATGTTCCTTTACATTGTTCGTGATGGGCTAACATATTTTTTCTATTTTTACATTTTTTTAAAATTTAATTATGTTCAAAAAGTCAAATCAACTACAGTAAAAAAAACCAACTACAATAAAATTTTAATAAAAAATCAGAAACCATAGCTAAAACGAACGCCCTGTTACCCTTCTGAAAGGCGCGCACACACCGAAAAGAGCACCAAGGGGAAGCCGCAAGACCAAAACTGTGTGTAACCCGTTTATTTTTTACATTAGGCACGGATAGATTTGTAGGCCATATTCGGAATGCAGAAATTTCATAGGAATTTCATTGATTTGTACAAAATCCCAATGAAATCGATGCATTCCAAAATCAGGCACAAAAATTGTTTTTGCTTGAGTTTGAATTTGGGTTTAGGGGTGATCGTTTTAGCGATGGTTTCTGGCTTTTGGCTGAAATTTTACTGTAGCTGGCTTTTTTTACTGTATCTGATTTGGCTTTTTGGGTATAATTAAATTTAAAAAAAATGTAAAAATAGAAAAAATATGTTAGCCCACCACGGACAATATAAAGGAACACGGGAAAAAAATAAAAATGCAAAAAAGCCTAAAATATCTAAAAAAATTCAGAAAGAGACGAATTACTGAATAGTAAAAAAAATTGAAACTAGAAGCTGAAACTGAAAAAAAGCTCAAACGAGCGGGGCCTTAGACTTACCGAACTGATTTCAAGGCCGATTTTGAGCCAGGATACGAGCCCCAGGTTATATTTTTCTGGACTAGCCTGAAATCGGCTGCTAGACCCCAAAGGCCAAAAATCTTAGCTCGACCCAATCCTAAACCCTGCCTCAGACTAGGCCGAATTGGCTTAGGTCTAAATCAAAAAGATTAATGGTTTTTTCCTTTCGATACATAGTAGGTATTTGTATGGGGGAAATTTACAATAAACATCTCTACAGCTCCTCTATTCCCATGCCGTGCTCGGCCTCTCCAGGCTCCCCTAGGTGGCCTCAGTGATGGGCTGGCACAGTACAACCTGTTACAGTAACGGGCCAAATGAGCCCGTGCCCTTCCCCTCCACCCCGTCCTCCCCTCCTCGCCGACGAAACCCTACGCACGCTCTGACCCTCACCTCCACCGCCCTCGCGATGCACTCTGATAGGGTCTCTGGGAGGAAGCGCTCCATCATGGACCGCCTCGGATCGGGCGCCTCGGTCTCTCGCCCGCGGCCTGAAGCCGCAGAGAGGTGCGCCCTCGAGCTCGAGCTCGCTCGGTGCAAACATTGCTTGTTTCGCCATTTGTGCTCTACCAGATGTTACAGGCTTGCTACTATTGCTTTGGATCGGTAATCGATCCGAGATGGTTAGGTTAGGGTAGCGTGCTTCAGCCTTCAGGTCCTGGAAATCAGCGAGTTCGTGATGCTGGTTGCTTTACTGCTTAGCAGAGCTTGTTACCTTCTTAGTGCGAGTTGATTTGCTTAGGTGTATCATATACGGGACCCGATCACTAGGCAATATGCATTATTAATCGGACCGAGAGGAAATGTGTTATTGTTGCTGCTGCAAATGTGATCATCAATGGCTCTTTGTAATTGCGTTTTCTTCAAATACGTTTTAGAGCCAACGGGCAAAGCGTCATTATGCAGGCAGACCAAGTGACCAACATTACATGAAATGGGACAATTTTGGTGGTGCTCACTTTCTTGTGCCGCTTGTTAATATTGCAGCTTTAAGCAAGTCTTGAATGACCGCAGTGTTTTCACCCAATCTCAGAATTGCAAATTGTTGATGCTATTTTTTCGAGAGGAAATTGTTGATGCTATTAGTTGGTTCATATGTTCCCAGTTTTCGGTTTATGCAGAAGGGGGGGCAGTCCTATCGTTTATATCTTCTATATTGGGCTTTTACATGTTTCTCCAGGCTGAAGGGACTTGGAGACATGAGCTTTATAAGGATTTTGGAGGAATTCAAAGTTCATGTAAGGAACATTACTAGAATAATTTTGAGCAAACCCTTTCTTTATACTCCAGCTATAATAATTTACTGTTAGCTTGTTGCTTTTGTTGTGCATGGTTAAGCTGGACTTGCTTCCAGAAATGTTCAAGCAAACCAAAACTCACATTTGCAGCAGAGAACTGAGTTTGTGAAGAAATCATCTTATCATCAGTTCCAGATATTCGAGAAAAATTATCTGGAATCCAGTGCCCTCAACTGAATAGTACTGTTATATCCCAAAGCCTGGAACAGAGATTGCTAAGACTGCTATACCTGGTCAAAAGAGGGAACCCCCTGCTACTTCTGCCCTTCCTGTCACCAAGAAAGTCAATGCACCAGCTGCACCGAAGCCATCCCAGTCCCAGGAAAAGGCAAGGGAGTTCTATGTCATCTTGACTTCATACAAGCTCTTATCCTGATCAACTATTACGATAAGGTCCCCTTGATTCTAACTAATATTTTCGAAACTTCGATATTTCCCTCCATCTGCTGTTCTCAATTCAATGATTTATAGTACAGTGAATCTTCTGCACTCCTTACAATTTAGTTTTGATGATTATTTCATCCAATAAATTCGTTGTAATTGCCTTTGTTTATTATTCTTGGGTTTCCACATCAATAAAGTTTGCTATATCTTGTCACCACAGACCAGAGTTACATGCAACCATGCAATAGCACAGCCTTTAATATTTTCCGTGCACTGCCTGGCCTTCAAATATTCAACTAAACAAAATTGATCTCCTTGACAATGGAGCAAGCCTACCATGTGATGATCAATTCTGTTCAATGATGCCATTGTTATCATCAAAATATGGTTACATAATTCCTTTAGCTCTATGATCAGAGTGATATAATTTTTCTTGTGCTTTGACCACTATTTTAAACTCATTTGCTACTACTTCCCTCCAAAACTTTTCAGTGACATACTGGAAGAGCCTGAAATCGTTTCCTTCTACGCAGGCAGAAAGAAGGCGAAGACTTGGTTTGCCGCAGGAAAATCCAGGAGCCTCAGTCCCGATCGTAATTCCCACAAAGGTTTAAAACCCCCCTAGAGTACCTCTACATTTCATGAGCAAAACCTCCAAAAGCACATTCCTCGCAATTTTTACTGCTCAGATAAAACCTGTTGAACCTGTTGTAACATCGGAACAACCGAGAGACTGTCTAAGAACTCTGAAGAAGAATCACAAGGTAAAATGATCTTCCCATTGCAGATATGAATTATGATCCCTCATGATCTTATTGACACGGAAGCATTGAGCTATTGACTGTTCTTGAACATTATTGAATATGATGCTTTGCAAATACCACAATATACGTTAATATTCCAAGCAAATGCTGTTCTATGAATTTTGTCCATGCAGAGGACCGGAATTAGCCCTTCCACACACCAAGAATATTCAATTTCTCTATTTTGTGCTCTTAGTTTATCTTTTGCAGTCTAGGGCTGGCTTTCATTTTGTTTCTCAACAGTCTCTTTCATCAGCACCCTCTTAGAATTCATGCAAAATAAAAGTATACAACTGTATAAGGTAATCGACCGTCGTGTCATGGGGATGCCAGGAACCAATTGATGTGTTGTATGTCACTTTAATTGTAGGATGACAATGCTAGAGTTACAAGAGCATTCCAAATACTGTTAAAGATAATAGCCAACATAGTGAAGAACCCAGAAGAGGAAAAGTTCGGGAGGATTCGACTAAGCAATCCCGTTTTCAAGGTAACTACGAAATGTGACACCGTTATATTTCAGAAAGCTGCTTCCTGCAATAACATCATCCTTAACCTATCATTCTTCTCTTTTAAAAGGACAGGGTGGGCAATCTGCAAGGCGGCACAGAAGTTCTGGAGCTGTGCGGGTTCCAGAAGCTCAGAGCCAACGGCTACCTCTTCATGCCGAGAGATAAGGTCAACATGGCACTCCTCAACGCGGCAGGAGTTGAGATCGCGTCTGCCATGGCAAACCCCTACTTTGGGTTGCTCTCCAAGTGAACGGAACAGCCTTCATCGCCACTTCATCATTAAGAGCTATCTCGTCTACATCGTACGAGCTTTGTGACAATGAAATGGGTGTACTAGTGAATGGACCGCACTATAATGAGTCGATCACCACCGATGGAATCTGTCCCCAGTCCTCTGTTGCCAACAATGGTGCACAAAATCAAAACAGATGAGATACCTGCAAAAACGATGCTGAAGCTGTGAAACACCAGTCTTGGTCCCTAGTATTTCTTACCTTACTAAAGAGAAGGATGTGTAGTTGTAAATGTAATTTTGCATGCTCATCCAGGAGAAATCAAAATACTTGCATCATTTACAATGGCATAGGTGGTGATAGAGATGCACTAGTTTTTACCCATGTTCATGCCTGTTCCAGAATGACAAGCAGATCTGTGCCGTCGTACATGTTGCCACGGCTTACAAATGCCCGGGGGACCGGGGGGGGGGGGGGCGTCACTGTTGGAGCAAAACATTGAATGCCTTTTATTCTCTGGGGAGAGGAAAATGAAGAGGCGAAAGGACCTGTGCTGCCGCCGGCACATCACATGCTTTGTGCAACTGTACTTCGGAGCTTCAATTCTGGCCAGATGGGAGAGGAGAGGTGACACCTCCTGAAAATGCATGTGAGGGGGACCATCCTAATTCAGAAGGCGACTTCTTGATAGCTGCTTCTGATGAGTTCGTTCTAATCATCTGGCCATTAGTAGGATCTTGAAATGAAATATGTGCCATGAGGAGAGTTGTGCAAGTTTGTCTTGAGCCAAAGCCTCTGCTTGTATATCCCATGGATTACATGTTGTAACCCCTGGCCGGCTACGGGTCCAGCCTAGTCCATACTACCCCATATAAGACAGGGAGCCAAGAGGGGGAGCAAAATCAGCTTTTGCTTCCCTCCCCTGTGCTCACACGCTGCTGCCGCTTGCCCCGTGCTCACCCGGTTGCCGCCTTCTTCACCTGTGCGTGCATGTCGCTGTCGGCCAGCTGTCACCGTGTGCTGCCGCCTTGCCTAGCCACCGACACTGTCGTTCGCCACCTTGCAGCGGCTGAGCTTCGCTGTCTTTGCCCCCTGCTACCATGTGTTGCCACCTGCTGCTACGCCTCCCCGCAGACGCCAAGCGTCGCGTCCTCACGTGCTAGCCCCTGCTGTCGCCACCTTCCAGCGCTGCCACCCCTTGCCTGCTCCTCGCCTCCCCGCCCTTATTGTCGCCGCCACTCCACATGAGTGGAGGAGGGTCGGCCAGCCAAGAGGTGGACAGGGAGGGGCCATCGGCTGAGGGAAGAAGAGGAGACGACCGAGGTGAGACTGAGGAGGGAGGAAGATAAGAGGAAGAAGGGAAGAGGAGAGCTGGCCGTGAGGAAGAGGAGTGGGATAAGAAAGAAGAGGAGGAGGGGGCTGGCTGTGAAGGAAAAAGGAAGAGAGATGAGAAAAGGAAAAAAAGAGAAAGGGAAAAAAGAAAGAAAGGAAAAAGAGAGAAAAAAGAAGCCTGATCTAGCTAGAGAACAACAGATAGTGCCCCAATCTAGTCGCACGGGGTTAGGGTAACAGTTTGAAAACCATCTCATTGTTTATTCATCGATTCTTGCATAAGTATATATATCGATTAATAGAATTGACTTGGGTAGCTATTAGAATATCATTTATTTATATGAATGGTTGGATGGTAAAATCAGTGCTGCCATTGTTGATCCGTGGCGGGAAAGGAAAAGGGGAAGGGAGAGAAAGAATGAATGGTGAGAAGTGTTGCTACTAGCGAGTATTGGAGTAGTAGTAGTAGCATTTAGAAATATTAGTTAGTAGATGATAAAGTGAAATAAGGTCAATTAGCATAGCTGTTTGAAAAGATAAGGATTAACAAAAAGAAAGAATAGATGCCTTACTTTTTGGCCCAAAAGCGAGCGAATGGAGATTAAGCGTGTAAAATTCGATCCACGAGTATATATGATGAGATCAGAAAATTCTCAGATCGGTTAAGCACCAGGACAATGGGAAGTTGCCCGATGGGACATGATTTGGCTATGTCGGGTTATGTGTAGGAGCGATGTCATTTGCTCGTATGTGTATGTATTACGTTAACAATGAATTGAAATAGTTAATGCTTGTTTAGGTGGCGGTTCAAGTTTAGCGCCATCCACGTACTGTCCGTTAGGTTAACAAACAAGTGCATGATAAAACAGTGAATTATAGTAAATACTTGCTATCTGTGTTTCTATGTCATGATCTATAGTGTTTTATGAGATGATGTATATAATTATGTGCCAATCATATCTTGAGAGGTATTGCTTATGATTAAATATTCACATTTGAAGAATATTGCATAATACAAAATGCATAAGAGTCAGATCAGTAAGAAAGTCATAGGACTAGTCCAGAGTGTTCTTGAATAATACCTACAGAGATAGACACCTCCATGGGATGGAGGAAGAGGGTGACATCGACGGTTGTACCCTCCGCTATACCGGTATAAGCTGTAGTTACAGATACCTTGCATTGCATAAAAGTGATATAGACAGTGATACAATTACAGAGATTTTGATTTACAGTTTATAGTTGTAGATTTGATTTACAGTTCATAGTTGTGGAATTGATTTACAGTTTACAATTATGGATTTGATTTACAGTTCACAGTCGTAGAATTGATTTACAGTTCACAGTCGTGGAATTGATTCACAACTTACATCAAGAATTTGATTTACAGCTTACAGTCGTGAAATTGATTTACAGTTTACAGTCATGAATTTGTGTTACAAATCACAGTCATGGAGTTGATTGAATTGCTAAACTGATATTATTGTTTTATCATGTGTTTACTGAATCTTCTGACTCACCATTCCTTTGTTTTTTGAGGATGATCCAGATTGACAGCATATATGGAATGTGAGTAGTCCTTTTTACACAACACTTGTGATATAATAGCTTAGTCATATGCTGAGCATGTATGTTTAATTGCTTGTTAAAATGTTTCTGTTAATTCTTGGTTAGAGTATGTTTTGGAAACGTTAAAGGTTGCATGGAATGCGGTCAATTTCGTTTTGCTTGAATGCATTGAATGCTCTCAGTTGGTGGTCGTTTAAGGGGGTGATCGGAATAGCGATGGCTTTTGGCTGAAAAAACACTGTAGCTGGTTGAAAAAATACTGTAGCTGAGTTAGTGGATAGTGTAGTGAATAGTGAAAAAAAGTTGAAGCTAGAAGTTGAAATCGAAAAAAGCCAAAACGATCAGGGCTTAAGTAGGAAAGATGTTGCCAACACTTTTAGTAGCATTATCTATTTGAGTTGATAAATTCGTAGTGGACCGGGTGTTACTCATGTAGCAGTGGTACGAGCTTCAGTGCCGTGGGCTTCCTCTTGCTATCCCGTCCTTAGCCAGTGCGGCAAGTCCGAGCACTGTAGCGAGCCCGAGTGCAGGGGAGGCACTTACGGAGTGCTTCTGCGATGATCTGATTGCACAACCGAGGCAATCTTTTCATCTTGTATGGAGTACTTGGATTGATCATCATGGCCGAATGCCTTCTTGCATACTCCTATTACGAATATCCCAGTACATACATGTACATCTACGTGCACGGCGCACACTTCACAATAGTAGCAGCTGTTGCGGGCCATCTAGCTCAAGCTAAAATGCAAACAATTAAAGGTAGCTTGGAGCGATGCGGCGATGCACGCAATAATTCCTCGCGTGGAGGAGGGAGGTGTTGTGGCTTCATAAAAAAAAAACTAGAGTTGTAGCAGAGCAGCTTGCAGGTGTAGGCTGCGTGTATGCTCCGACAAAGGCAGGCAGGGATTGGACATGGGGAGCCAATGGGGCTGTGATTGATGGGGATGGAATGGATGGGCGCATGCATTCCCATGCATGCGTTGCAATGCACATGGAATCCAATACCACCGTGTGTGTTGGATCTGGAGGGTTTTCTCATCATAAAAATTAGTTAATGAGATAAAAAATTTCTCTGTTTTTGAGTTGGATCTTTTTTTTCTTTCACAATCTATGTAAAATTATTCCAACAATCTTCTCTTCATATATTGGTGTTCCTCATACGTTCACTACTCTTCCACCGTATACTAACGGTCCCTTAGAGTTTCTTCACCTTACACTGACGTTCTCTTAGGGTCATAGTCCGTCAGACGTTCACACACTAGTGTCCATTGGACCAGAAATGTTAGAATCAGGCTTTAATACTATTTGTTGGATCATAAATATCTTCTCATTATAAAAGCTAGTCAATAAGGTAAGGTAAGAGACTCTTTTACTTTTTAGTTGGATCTTTTATTCTACTATAACTAATGTGAAACTATTTTAAGAGTGTGCATGAACCAGGGGTGGATCCAGGCGAGAAAACCATTGGTGTCATCTATATTACACTATGAGGTTATCTCTACTGATGAACAGTAATAAACAGTAATTTTCTATAAAATTTAAAAAATTTCATTATAATCCTGTGATTTCAATTCTTATACACTGGATCTGCCCTATGTGCATGGCCCGGTGCTCTCTTGAGCTCTCGGAGCCTCCATGCAGGCAGACCGACGCAGATGCAGCACTGCGTTGTAGGGGCAGGGCGCAGCGAGGTGAGCTCGTGGCTAGCGATCCAGACCAGAAGAGCAGTGAATGCGCGCGTACGCGAAGGGCCATGCCTGTTGGCTTTGCATCCATTCATGCTGCTTGATCAGTGCAGCTCAACCACCCGTCTATGCAACCAGCTCGCTTTCTTCTCTCTTGTGTGCCAACACAGCTAAAGCAGCAGCAGCAACGAACAGATGGACCGACCCGTCGGTGACGAGTCACAGAGACCCAATTACTCAACTCAATCTCCTCCCCGACTGCGATGTGTTTTTCGTGTTCTGTTTGAGTTACACTGTTATGTCCCTCCCAATACTTTATGTTGTATAATGTTTATAGCTGATAATTAGTTATCTACATAGGATGAAAAATGATTGACAAATAAAGAAGAAAGAGGAAAAAACAGTGTCTTACATGAGATATTGTTTGAGCACGCAAACTAATGAGAAAGATATAACTTAGGGGGTGATCGGAATAGCGATGGCTTTTGGCTTTTGGCTGAAAAAACACTGTAGCTGGCTGAAAAAACACTGTAGCTGAGTTAGTGGATAGTGTAGTGAATAGTGAAAAAAAAGCTGAAGCTAGAAGCTGAAGCCGAAAAAAGCCGAAATGATCGGGGCCTAAAACATACATTAGGGAGGAGGATTATATTTATGTGTGGCATGAGTGAGGAAGAAGAGAAGAAAATATATGGAAGATATAGATATATTAAAGCAATATTTTGTATTAGAAATACCCTTATCGCTAATACTCGATGACCGCAATGGGGCAGAGAGAATGCCCTTATTGCTAGTTTGGTACTACTAGATGACCGCAATGGAGCAAGTTGGGTTGCGTTGTACACCAAGCTAGGTAGGTCCAACCTATCCAAGGAACGTGGTTATGCGCAGAATTCCAAGGAAAAGCGTCAAAGGGAATTTGGCAGCCAGCTTTCCTGCGAGATCCATGCTTTGTCTACCAGGCTAGTAGCCTAGGATGGTCATTAACCCTTAATTTAACAGTTAGGAGTAATAGGCCCTTCTTTTTGACTTTTTTTTTTTACTTTTGATTCGGCTTTGAGCAGAAATAAATAGGATGCTTTCTTCATATAGCTTTTCAAAGCCGTTTTTTAAAAGTTTCTCGAGCTTAAAATCGTGTGTGCTGTGCTATCCATGTCGGTATCTTCTCCGTCCACTACTGTCTCTAAAAACATAGACAAAAGACACTAACCACAGCCAAAAACCATCAACCGCAGCCTAAAAGAATAAAGTCCGTGTACTTCTCACAAATTAAGGACCATTCTAAACAGTAGCTTGGTCCGTAACAGGACGTAATACTAGGGTTTTGACCATCTTAAATAGCTGTTTGGTAATATTGTAGTAGTTAAAGGGGTTTTATGCAATGTGTGACAAAAATTACTCCCTTCGATGTCAAATGCATGTCATTCTAACTTTCAAATTTTATTCTAAATACATGTCATTCTATGATTTTTTTAGGTGAATTTCTACTATCCTTTTCCTGTATACCCCTCCCCCTTTAGCTATTTCTAAGGTGAAACACTATTCAAAGAGCAATAAGCAATCTAATCAATGATGGTAATACGATCTTTTGTAGATGTGTTTTGGTGGATGTGCAAGAAACTAAAATGACATCTATTCACGAACAGAGGAAGTAGTATATGTTGAAAAGTGATCCGAATTCGTAACTGTGTCCGTATAGGACTCTGTGTCCTTGTAGGATTCTGATTTGGTTCTCTCTCCATGTTGGACTCTATTCCCTCACACTACATATATGTACCCCAATAATCTATAGGCAACCAAGCCAAGTCTCAAGGCATCAAGCCTCAAGAGTGAAGCCCCAAGAGAGGTTCTCCATTGTAATCTCTCTTTATTATAGTGATTTGCCTTCGAGTGTCCGTGATTTTTTCCCGCAAGAGTTTTTCATGTAAAAATTCGTGTCTCTTGTCTCTATTTTTTCTGTGCATTATTTGCAACAAAGTGGTATCAAAGCTTAAGGTTCAAGATCAAAACCGCTGCCCCAGGAGGAGACTTCCGAGGCGGCCATCGCACAGACAGCGGCAGCCATCGCACAGATAAGGTGGCACGCACGGCGGCCATAGCGGCATCACGCGAGGACAGGAGATTTGACGCGAGGCCAACATCAATTGGTGATCTTATCGATGATCCATCTTTTTCTACGGGTTACTACGACAAGATCCTCATATGAGAAGTCTAAGGTGGAGTTGCAGTTTTTTCAATACATTGAGTCAATTTGGGCTACGCTTGATCAAGGAGATTGAAAAAAAAAATCAGTTGTGCGAACAACTGAATTTGGTGTTTTATTCACAGTTTGATAACATCCTAGTGGCAATTAGCATAATACTCTATGAAGTTTTTTTACTGTTTTGAAAGTGAAGGTTTTACTCCAATTTTTAGTTTGAGATAAGGATTCAAATGCAAGAAGGAGGTTTATTTTTACGTGGATACTACAACGTCTTTCAGTTGTCGTAGCTCGATATGAGGGGTCTACTGCAGTTTATACTCCATTGACGGCACAAGAATTTCTTTCATCCAAACATTTTTTACAGGAGCAGTTTCAACCATATCGTGAGATTCAATTACTTTTGAAGTCGGCAGTTCTGCGTACGTGATGGCTACACGTATAATAAGACTGTTTTAGTCTTTCTTGTTGCTCTTTTAATGAGCGTTATTTGTCGAGTTTTGTGTTCCAGGTGGAGCATGTCAAATTCTATGATATGAGTTCTTCGCTATTTATCCAACGCCACAGGTGATGTTTGTTGGCTTATGCCATTCGATGATTGAGCATTGTTTCGGGAGGTCAGTTGCACAGACTCATACTTTTGCTGGGGCTATAACTAAAGACTCAGGTTTGTTCGTCTGCTTTGTTAATAGCTGTGTGTTCAGATCTACTGGTAGTTTGCTCAATTTTTTTCGTAAGAAGCGTTTTGACAAGACTGTTCCAGTTTTTCTGCTTGAAGATTAGTCCATTTGGACTTTCGACGCTCAAGATGTACATACAGATTTTATTAGAGGAGTTCATGACATTCTTCGATTACTGGAGAGAATTCGGCTCAAAGTGAAGATTGTTGAAAAGTGTGATCCAAATTCGTAACCGTGTTCGTATAGGACTCCGTGTCCTTGTAGGATTCTGATTTGATTCTCTCTCCATGTGGGACTCTATTCTCCCAAACTATATATATGTACCCCAGTTGTTCATAGGCAATCGAGCCAATCCTCAAGGCATCCAAGCCTCAAGGCATCAAGTCTCAAGAGGGAAGCCCCAAGAGAGGTTCTCCATTGTAATATCTTCTTATTATAGTGATTTACTTTTGAGCGCCCGTGATTTTTTCCCGCAAGGATTTTCTACGTAAAAATCCGTGTCTCTTGTCTCTATTTTTCTGTGCATTATTTGCAACAGTGTATGTCCATGTTTTTCTTTTGAGAAATACTATAGAGTAGGGCAACGTGAGCTGTGTTGATCCTCAACGGCAACTTGAGAATTTGGCAGACAATGGTAGACAAAGGTTGACTTTCAAAAGTATCGTAGATAGGAACTTACAATCTCCACGTACAACAGTGCAACCTTCTTTCCTATTGCACTGTTTGTTAGAGGCGAGGTTGAGCAGCCGTCCAAGCATCCTATGGCCAGAATGATATGCCCATGAATTTTAGTTTAACTTAAGGTTGATCTTGTCTGCATTTAAACCCAGCTACCAGACCAAAATCATCGATGGAGACCCTCATTGATTCGAGCCAATTAGGCTTGGTGTAACACCTCAGTCCATGATGGCCCATGTGTGTGTGCACATAAGGATATGGATTAGTCTCATATTGCTAGCTTAACATGAGAATATAAATATATAGGCACCATTGGTAATAACCTCCGGTTAACCGTTTTGCGCAAAGCGAGGACGAAACCGCAAGTAGGTTGTTACGTGTGTGTGGTTTATCCATAATAAGGTTAGACCTAAGCCAGTTTGGATTATAGGATGTTACACTTGGATTAGAAGTGTTTTTCCCTTAAAGTGAGGAGCACGCGTTAGCATAGAACCACTACTCAACCCAATTACTTTTAGGTTAGGCCTAGACAAACTAGACCAGCCCAAAACATCAACTTAGGCGGATCTATTCCATGTTAATAAAAAAGAGAGAAAAACTACAAAACGGAATATCGTTTTCTTCAAATCGCATAGGACAACTTCCTCCGCCGACAACGCACGCACGCCTAATGTTGTTTTTGTCACCGACAACAAGATCGAATAGATCTAGTGACGCCGACTTTGCATCTGACTGGATTTGGCAACGTCGACCTTAGACGTGGTTGGATTTGGTGATGCCGACCTCGGATCCAACGACGGCGCAGCTAAGCGGCGCGGCATGGAGCTCGGGTCACCGCTAACGCGTCCCCCCTTCCTTGGGATGTAGAGGGAGGCTAGGGAGAAGGGTGGTCCGGCGGTGGGCGACGATAGAGAAAGACACAGCATATTGAAATATTAGGCTGCACAGATGTAGATAACAGGGAAGACAATAAGATCATCGCTAGACGTCGATAGTGAAGTGGGCGGGGTCCTCCCAATTCACATATGCGCGCGGCTGCGCGTGGCTTGCAACCGCACGCCAGGAATCTCCCGGACTAATCGGCACGTCGCCGAGCCAATTTTTGTCCGCACGCACCGCAAACTTCCCCCAAAAAACCGGGTGCCATCCACGCAGCGCACTGGCGGCTGCGCGGCCGATCCCATCCCAATCCCCACCGTTTCATGGATCATCCGGTCGCTCTGCACTCTTTTCGCAGGCAACACGCCGTGCATGCTGTTGCTGTCCGCGATGACAAAACTATACGAACAGATAAGTTCGCCTGTCCCGCTCGCCTCCCAGGATTAATATACTACCCCACTAGAACATGAGCAGATGCCGGCCACACTTGGATGATTGCGTCCTACGGGGCAAGAAAACGATCGAATAATGAAGCTTTGATGCTAAAGGCTAGCTTAACCCGATCAGATCGGCCTACGCTACCCCAAAAAAGTCATTAATAATATAGGAGCAGGAGCAAAGTAGGAGTAGTCGCCTTCATCTTTGCCAAAAACCCATCCGATGATCTGATCGACATTGGACAGTTGTACACAATTGACCTAGTCGTTGTGTTGAGTCACTGAGCTTCAATTTTTCCCCATCTAAACATTCCTCACCCAACCTCGTACAAAGTCACAAGGATTGAGGAACCAAGGCTGCAATTTACACCGAGTAGAGTTCAACGGTTGAGGCTGGGCAAGTGAGCAGCTCATCGAGAACTTTGAGAAGGGAACACGCTATTGAGATATACGGCTATCCTACGGCCTGTTCTATAGCCTGTTCTTTTATTAATTTTTGACTTTTAATTTTTTCGAAAATTAAAATAAACAAGACGATACCTTCAAATAAATTCTCTAAATGGATTCTCGAGTCCAAAATAGTGTATACCGTTTGTATTAACATATCTATCATCTTAAAAAATACAGTAAAAAAAAACAGCCACTAGATAAGGAAAGAAAAACGGGCCTACGATTCTTCCGCCTATCACGGCACCAACATTGACAAATGCTCTCAACCAAACTCTCCCAAATGTGGGAAAGGTTAGCACGGGCAGGGGTCAGCATCAACGAACCGACGAGGTTAGACGCTTCACCCGCGATGGAAGATAGGCGCTGCTACGTGTACAAATAAAATTTCTTGTAGTGCATGCTAAAGTTTTGTAATTGAATGAGGGATGGATGTACAGATAAAATCACTTGCAGTACTGAAACTTCGTAGCATTAAACGGCGGGTGGGCACAGACGTATTTGCAAAGTTGAGGGACGCTATGTACAAGCCGGTGTCATGGAATCAATGAGGTTTCATTTTCTCCCATGAATTTCGTATCTCTCGTGACATCAAGCGTCCAATCAGAATGTGAAATGTGCTCCTTGGAAGTAAATGAGTTTTAGAAATGCAGTGGAGTAGTAAATTCAACTCACTATAAGGGTGATCGGAATAGCGATGACTTTTGACTTTTAAATTGAAAAAACATCAGAATTTTGAAAAACATCAGTATGAGTTAGTGGATAGTGTAGTGAATAGTGAAAAAAAAGCTGAACCTAGAAGCTGAAGCCGAAACGATCATCCCCTATGCAGAGTTATATTGGATTTCTTGAGATCTTCAAACAGTGCGTGCTTGCTAGCTGGACGACAGGCAAAAAAAAATTAACAAGTACTCTCGTGGGCTAATAGCGATAGTTTATAATCTTTTTCACTGCGACTAAAATAACTTATTTAACATAATTAAATTTAAAAAATAGTGAAATAAAAGTAGGAATCAAAAGCCACGATCAAAACAAACGAGGCATTAACTTTTAACCTACCACTCGCCATTAGCTCTCTCTCACCTTGATTGATGGGTCCCTACAGGAAGCAAGAACTTGTTGATCCAGGATTGGTTTTGGATTTAGGAATTACAACAAGAAAGAAGCGAAATGCGCGATGCAAAAATGTCGATCTCTTGCAAGTTGCAATAAGATGATTAATAGCTGAACATGTTCTAATCTTTTCAGTTTTTGCAAGAACGCAAGAACAGGCCGGAGATCTATCTATGTCTGATCCTATCTCAGTTGCAGGAGCACCCGATTTGCCGATTCCAGGCGGTTCTTGCGCGTGCGCCAGGCTCATTTCGCCGGACAGGTTATCTGCATCGCCGGCGGCGAGCTGAGGGGCGGTGGGATGAGTGGAGGTGGAGGTTGGCGGGCCGGGTCAGAAGATGTCGAGGACGTCGAGGATGGCGGCGTTGCAGAGCGGGCAGTGGCCACGGCCGGCGAGGAGCTCGCGGGCGCAGGTGCGGCAGAAGGTGTGGCCGCACGGGATGAAGGCCGCGCCCTTGGCCCGCGCCATGCACACGCAGCAGCACCCGCCGCCGGCCGCCCCTTTACCCGGCTCCGCTTCGTCTTCCGCCCCCAACGCCGACGCCGATGGGGCAGCTACCAGCTCCTGCTCGCGCACCGTCGCGCCGGCGCCGGCGCTCCATTGCCTTTCCGTCTGCTCTAGCAGCGCCATCAGGGACACCCTCTCCCCCTGCTCCTCCTCCGTCGGCATCTGACTCGGAGGCGCCTCCAGAGGCGGCGGCGCTGCCTCGTTGGCGGTCAACGCGGGCGGGGAGGTTGCTCGTGGCGCTGGCTGGGACACCGCGCGACCGACGAGAGGGTCACCGGCGCCATCACTGGTCCCCGCTGCGGCGACTGAGGTCTGAGGCTGGTCGTCGCGGATGATGTCGAGCAGGGTACGCGCCGCCGCCGCCGCCGCCGCGGTGGAGGGCGACGGCGACGATGCCCGCCTCTCGGCCGCCATGGCCGACGCGAGGGTGACAGCCGCCCGACGCCCGGCGGCGAGGTCGTCCTCGTCGCGCAGCTTGAGCAGGTCGCGGAGGTTGCACGACCCCGCAGGACCCACCTGAGGGGCAGGCCCCACCGCGGCGAGCTGGTCGGCCAGCGTCACGCTGCGCCGCAGCACCCTCCCCTCCATTCCCCGCCACCACCACCTGCTGCTGCTCCTCGCTAATCCGGCCAAGCCTTTCTCGCCGCCTGTGTCCGGACAAGGACGGAAAAGGAAGCGGAGCGCCTATTCTAAGCAGCAGCGGCAGCTTTCGCTTAATAAAAGGAGCAAACGGCGTGGCGATGGGGGAAGCGGCGCGGGGTTTGGATCTCGGCGGGAGGCCCTAGCGCCGCGCCGGGAGGTGGGATTTGGGGGGCGAAATCGCCTTGTTTTTGCCCGTCCGCTACTCTAGTCTCGGCCGCCTTTCGCGTTCCCGGTTTTGGAAGGTATCAGTGGTGGTCGGCGTAATAAGGGCGGAGGGGGAGGCTGCATCAGTGCAGTGGAACGGCCGGCAGGGAGCGAAGCGTGGGATCTGCCTGCCAAGGTTGGATGCCATCTGTCGGAGCCACGCGGCCGGGCTGCTTGGTGGAGTCATCCGTGGGATCTGGTCCGGCTCCTGAGGAATGTGGCTCCAATCGCAATGGATCTGGGCCGTGTGCCGACTTGGTAATAGCAGTTGCGACGTGATCGGGTTCGTTGGGTGTTTCGTCAGTGGCTGAGCGGCTGGATCTTTCAGATTGTACTGTCACGTGGTACCAGCGAGTATACCGCAGCAACGTGAGCCTGTTCCGTCAGCTATCGGGGGATCGAGTGCGAGATAGGTAAAGGGGAGTCAAAAAAACGGCAAGCACGTAGAGATGCTGCGACTGTCCTGGCTCGCATTCCAGTCTCCAATCAGCGGCACCAAGCCATCGGGGAGTTTAATTAAGGGGGTGATCGGAATAACGATGATTTTTAGTTTTTAGTTGAAAAAAATACTGTAACTAAGTTAGTGGATAGTATAGTGAATAGTGAAAAAAAACTAAAACTAAAAACTAAAGTCGAAAAAAATCGAAACGATGAGGGCTTTAAGCTCGGCCATCTGCGGGCCAGAAGCAGCCGGGCTTCAGGTTTTCTCACGGGCATGCGCGGCGCGGACCACGGGCAACACCCCGAATTTCGCTGCTGCACCTGCACGCATCGCCGAGCCACGCGCGCACATTGAGCGGGGTAGCATTTCAACACGTCAACAGTGGCGGGATAACAGGGGGCAAAGGAAATCAGGCATCAGCTGTCGAGCGCTTCTATCACAAGGAAAACACGAAAGCAGTTTTAGCCTACCAGTAGTGATAACAGTCGCATGCACGTATTCGCATTGACACTACGACGATAGATGTTACGGAAGTGCTAGATGTTCTATTTCCAGCAATCAAAGTGTGGGTTATTTTGAGCTATAGATTATAACCTAAAATTTTAAATTCTAGTTGTTCGTAAGAGATAATACACAGAGAAAAATAGTTGTATGTGATTTTAACCGATACAGCTGAACTCAGTACACTTTATATTATACATTTTCTGTTGACCTTACTTTAAAAAAAGATTATTTTAAAAACTAATTATTGTGGCACGTACAGACCAAAGCTAAAGCCAAGCTAAATCAAACACAGCCATGAACATATAAGTCAACATCTCAGAATGGATCCAAAGTTTTGCATGTACCGGCCAGCTAGTCAACAAGGACTACATTAAAAAAAACCTATCTTGATCTATCACAACAGCAGAAAATTACACGAGTGTTCGAAAACAGTAAGCTCTCATAGCATGCTCAAGACTGTAGGTTGAGAACGACGAGCTCGTCAACTTCAAGGTGTATCTAAAGCATGTTGCATACAATGTAGCTTGCCCATCACAAAAAATATTGGGGCAAAGCTCAACGTATCAAAGAATATGTTCGAGTTTTCCACAGCGTGTAAAGCATTAGCAAGTAACAGTAACATCCAACAAAACCTTACCAATGCGACATGTCCTACCCTGTTCACTTTTTTTTCAAAAAAAAAAAAAACCTAGTTCTCTCAACCAAAGCAACAAGATTGGACTTGATCACGAGTCTACGTTAGTATGTGCACTAAATGGATCCTTGGCCATCCAAAGAATGTTTGCTAATCTAACCCATCTGCTTCCTCTGTGATTGCTCTTCTGATTAGTTGGTGGCGGAGGAAGAGCCACTGCTCTGCTGCTGGTGACTTCGTCTCACACAAGCTATGTAGTGCCCTATATATACTCGTAAAATACCAACAATGGCATGTCTTTCTTGACATATATATACTCGTAACTGAATATTGTTACAAGAAACCTCTATCAAATAAAACCGGTATGACGCATCTTAAGTGACCAATCACGTAAAAATCAGAATTTTTAGCAAATAGAGGTTCTATAATAATTCAACAGGCCGTTGAACGATGTCAGGTTTATTTATATCCATCTAACATTGAAATATTAAGACCAGAATTATACTGAACAACCCAATTTTTTAACAAATAAAAAGGTTGCCAGATTAGGCATTTGAAGGCACCTAGCCATCTGAAAACAAAAACGTAATGAGGTGTAAGATATAATAATTCTGAATAGCCAGTGATACACTGCTGCAGTTAATTGAGTTTGCGGCAGATGGCCTGTGCGTTCCACGCGTATTCAAATATGTTGGGTGATATCGTGTAAAGAAACCTAGAGTTTCAATCAAAGGCACAGGGTTCTGATCCAAATCAGGCTGTTAAAAAACACTCATATTCAGTTTATTCTCAATCTCAAATCATAATTACTTCCACGATACAGTTGGACTGTTCGCATTGCCACCTCGTTTCCTTTTTTATACGCAAAAAAGCAGGATAACTGTTGAAATGTACTATAGGGGGAGCCACGCAAGCATTGACAAATACACCTTTTCTTATATATGTTACAGATGGCATCTGGATGACACCTTCACAAAATTCAGTTAAGTTTCCTAATAGCGTGTCATGAGAAGTACCAAATGCTAGTCTGAACCTAAAAAGAACGCAGCCTGAATCTCAAAAAATGTCCATTAACTTTCATATGAGTTCTTGCTGTCTGGCATTTTTTTCCTTTTCAAACCTTTCAATGCTGCAACATTTTTTGTGCAGATCTAACTGAGATCACACTTGGGGTCACCAGAGGTGACCAGAACCCAGGAGAAACATCAAAATCTATAGAAAAAAAGGGAAAAACTTATACCAAGCTTTGAACTGTTGGAGCAGTTCAAGTAGCACAAGATAAAGTGGCACTGAGAGATCATAGAATACATCATGGGAAACCTAATTAATCGAGAAACATTTGGAGGTTGTGGTAACACACAGCTGAACCCTGAAAATGGATTCAGTAACTGTAGGAGCCACTGCACTGGGAGCACCTTCTTGCATGTCAGGAGGCTCCTAATTTAGCTTCTCCTCATCCAAAACACTGCCCAAAGATAAAAGCAAAAGCAATTCATGGCTGTCTTGCAAATTATTGCTTACTAGTTGAGTGCTCGTACATTGCTACGGAATTTAATAAAAGAACCACTTTACATGTTCTAAAGCCCCAAAAGCAAGCTAAACTCATTATCATCATTCGATCGTCAAAGCACATTTGTCATCAGTTTGCATACGCCTGTCGACTGTGGAGCTAGCCAGCAAGCAATGTCGCGCACCTTGCCGCTGATAGCACATCATCGCGCACCTCACCGCCGCCATGTACTTCGCCTTGCACCTCACCACAAACAACACCTGGTGTGTAGTACATGAGTTTGTGGTATGTATATTGTATTGTACATGTGTATGTGTATTGAGATATGTCCCGGGCACCTCGCACCCTCTCCTCTCTGTGTGTGCTCCCTCGTCCGATCGCCCTCACCGTGCCCCCCTCTGGCCTGCTCCAGTCCAGTCGGGCGCGCCCGGCCCATCAAGCTAGTCCGCTTGGCCCGACCATGCCACGCCGCTAACGCTCCGCCGCCTCCCTCTCTTTCTCACTCTCCTCCGATCACGTGACACACGCGTCAAGCGTCGTACTGCCACAGCCCGTAGGCACCAGAACGGACAGAGTCGCAGAGAGGTTGAGAAGATGAGCTCGGCCGTGCGCGCGACAGCAGGACGTGGAGCGAGGCATTCTTGGTGCCCGCACACATGGAGCACACGTCCATGGCGGACTCGCACGCGCCGCACAGGCAGAGATGCCAGCACGGGAGCAGCAGCACGCACGCCTCGCCCTCGCCGCCGGCCTTGCATGCTGTCGCCACCGCCTTGGACGCGGCGTCGTCAGCGTCGTCACCCGCGGGGGTCTCGAAGCCACAAAATTTTCCGCTACATATATTAGTACAAAAAATTGAAAGAGATAAAAAAAATACCAAGAGTACCATTCAAATAGCAAAAAAAGCGAATAACATTCAGAGAGAAGACAACTAATACTAGGGAAAATTAATTAGTTTGTGACATTTCGTTGTCCACGTGATAATTATTACGAAATAACTAATTTGAGGATGGACAAGTAATATATGGTGCTGTAACATCACAAGTGAGATATTCTGCAGTTTCATCTAATTCTCTGAACATACCATTAGTCCTCAACTTATCTATCTACGTCGCCTTTCAGAGCTATACCAAGAACCAGTATCATGGCTGGTTGATGCTCCTCAACTTTCTTTAGCAGCAACCACCGACGATTGTGGTGTAACCTCGGGAACCGAGTGTCCGTTGATGACATGGTTAGCATGGTCAGTTTTTGCACCTACTTCCCAAAAGCTTGCTGTTTTGATGTCATCTTTCATCATCAATTTGGAGTAATCCTCAAGGTTGTACACCACATTGTTCTTCCCTCCAAACTCTATCGGAAGGACTGGATCAATGAATTTGTACATTATCTTCATGCTCTCCTCGTTGTTCAGGGACACAAACTTCACATTCTGTATTGATTTCGGGTCAAGGAAAAGTCTGACAACCTGAAAGCATTTGAAACATTTAAGTTAGAAAACAAGCAATACGAAACTTTTTCGTCATCTTTCATCATAAACTTGGAGTAATCCTCATGGTTGTACACCACATGTTCTTCCCTCCAAACTCTACAGGAAGGATTTCAGGATCAATGTACTTGTACATGGTCTTCATGCTCTCCTCGTTGTTCAGGGACACAAAGTTCACCTTCTGTATTGATTTCGGGTCAAGGAAAATCTGACAACCTGAAAGCATTTGAAACATTTAAGTTAGAAAACAAGCAATACGAAACTTTTTCTGTATCGACACTATAACTCACTTTTTTTGAATCGTTGTGAATAAAATCAGGCACATACAGTACTACATTTATGAAAGGGAAGTCTATCAGCCACAGGCAGGCTGAGGATTGCATTCTCCAATGTATAGACAAGAAACTGCAACTGCCTTTCATGGGACGATGTATTCTGAAATTTGGAAAAAAAAGTATACAGGTGAATTCTCGGCTAAGGAAGCTAGACTGCTAGAGAGACTGACGGTTTTCAAAAAAAGGTAAAAAAAGTGCAAGGATGACACTTTAAAAGAGTTGAGTTCTTGCCTGCTTCGTAGGTTTCATGACGGCAACAGTTCTCCCCTCTCTATCTAGAAAACTTGCCCTATAACATTTTACCTGGGGAAACTTCGTCATATACCCTCCTCACATTTGAGAGTTTCAGGATTTACCCTCCCGAGTCACTGACACGTGGGGTCGGGATGAGTCACTGACATGTGGGCCGGAGGGTAAATCCTGAATTTCAGTCTAAGAGGAGGGTATATGATGAATAATTCCTTTTACCTGTTTCTGCTTCAGGCCGCAGGCCTTGCGCGTCTTCGACGTCGCTGCGTCAAGGATGACGATAATGGCGTCTACATCAATGATCGATATCAGGCTAGGTTGGCACAAATAAATCTCATCTACAATATCTGTATAGCTGAATTCGGTACAATGTCTACTATAATCTATCTTGGATTCTATCTTAAAAAACATACTATTTAAAAGATAGTCATTATAGCAACGCAAGCCAAAACGAAAACATAAGTGCCCAGCCATGTACTTTATTTCATGAGTTATCAGTATATATCAGAGCACCTATAAAACTTGAATGCTCAAGTGTCCAGCCGAAATAAATGCAAGTGCAATGTCAATGTACGCTTGAAAACCGCCTTCCGGAACAGATGTGCAACAGGGAAGAAGCCCGGTAGAACTGAACAGCCTAAATTGGCATCGCCCAAAAGGTGGGGCGTATACACCAACCTGCCTAGCCACACCATGCGTATGCTCACAATAAGGCCCCCCTCTCCCCTTGGCCGCGCGAAACAACAACAGTCAATCTCCTCCTTCCCCTTCGCCTTCGTTCTTCATTTCTTCCTCCGAGTCGCTGACCCTCCCCTCTGCGCGAGGCATAGGGATTAGGAAGAGCCATCAGGTGCCGCGAGAGCAAAAGCGTATTCCGATCGATCCGGCCAATGCAATTTACATGCCTGGGAGTACTTCCACTACTTCATCCTGGACCCGTACAAGCCGCAGCAGGCCTTCTTCCAGCCGCAGGTCGACCCCTACGCCATCCTCTGCAAGTGGGGGTACATGGGCAACTTCCTCCAGGACGTGGTCGTCTTCAACAGCAGCGCCGGGTACGCTCCGCGGTACCAGGACGGGCACATGTTCCTCGTCACCGGCAGGCACGCCACTAGGGAGGCGCCGGCGCAGCGGCGGGAGAAGAGGCTGGTCGGGGACGCGCTGCTCAGGAAGTGAAGGCACGTGCTGGGGATCTTGCCCACCATGTGCCATTACAAGCCCCACGACAACGAGTACGTCGGCTAGAACGTCGGTATTTGGATATTACACTGACCAATGCAATCACCAATAAATAACACATACACTTGTGTATTTGGATATTGCACTGAGAGACGGGTGGAAAAAAAGCTGGTTAGTGACGCTCGTTGGTTCGGTTCAAAATTGCTTCAATTACACTCATTAATTAGTTAAACATTGAAAGAGTCGATTTCAGATAAAATTAAATTTTCCTTTGGCTCGGCTCGGTTCGTTAGCTCGATTCTAAAAATAATTTCAAACTATCAATAAAATGATATTAAATCAAACTATGTCAATTTAAAAAAAAAATTGATAAGACAAAAAGCTGGCTCGATATCCACCCCTACTGACGGACTCTCAGTTTTCAGATTCTGGTCACTCACTGTTTTCCTACAGAACTATCAGTAACTTCAAATTTTCCATGATCATGGAGGACGCCATTCAAATCTTTAAGATGGACACACTGTCAAATTATGACTAAATAAAATGGTGCATGGAGAAATTGCAAATATTAGGTTTGAGAGTTATCTAGATTTTGGAGAGTAGGAACCATGATTAGATTGAGTTCTCAATAACGTTTACTTTCAGAGCCAATCCTCCTTACATCAATGGCAATCTTTTGACACACATAACCGATTAATAGAAAGTACTGAATTTCATACACCAAGCTTCGCTTAGAACTCATGAGGTTATCACACGGTATAGATGAAGAAAGCAACATGCCATGAACAAAGACTATTGGCAACAACTTCAGTATGCCTACTTAACAATGTTCCAGAAGCATGTTGTAGCAAACATCAAAATGAAGGCCCATACCAAATAAGTGAATATCCATAAAAATAGCACTACCGAAATGATTCTGACAGAAAATTGAAGGTGACAATATGTCAAAATTTTCTTTGAAGTGCTGAAAAATGCCTAAATATATTCATCACCTCAGGAATGTACTTCAGGTGACATGGCCCAAAAAACAGACCACACTACAATAAGAGCATTATATGATTCCTACCCTCTCTAAGGCCAGCTGTCATCTAGACTGGGCTTCTTGACAAAGATCTGGTTGTATTGTGGTCGTGACATCTGCAGGAAAATTCATTCAGTAATTAGTGCAAGACAAAAATTCCACAATACCAGATATAGCAAACTATGTAAATCAAACAACACTTGTTGCCACTAAGGTAACTAAATCACATATGGACAAGATTTGCTACCGAGCTGTCTCAAGGTGATATCTATGCCTCCAAATTAAATTATCTGGCTGACAGAATCACACAATTATATGAAGGATTATATCTCTAGTGCTAATGGTTTCGATTGGAAAGGCATAGTTCATACTGTAAAAAGATCTACATGGACAAAAATACCACCATTCTACCTCTGTCATTCAACACCGTCAAAATTCCCAGACATGTGGAGAGTACTTACATTCAATTAGCTACCGAATCTCCTACGGTTTCAAACTTTCAACTGAGTTCTTTATTTGTAACCATTTCATCACCATAAAGGCAAACGTGCGATGCGAATTGGGCATAAACCACCCTACTCGATCTCTTTCCAGCAAGCTAGGCACCAAAATTTGACCTGATACTAGAGGCGAAATTTGCAAGGGGGGAGCGACGAGGGGCGCGGGCTTACGAGATCCTTGAAGAGGAGGAAGGCGATGAGGAAGAAGAGGACAAAGAGGATTTCGAACTCGGCGAGGCGGACGAAGCGGAACACCTTGTCCACCGCCCTCGTCAGCAGCCCGGGCTCCCCGAGCCTTCCGCCTCCGACTCCTCCCCGCTGCCGCAGCATCCCTCCCGATCGCGCGCGAACTCCTCTACCTCCAAGAACCCCCAAACATGTGATCATCCTAAAGATTAGATATACCTTGGGGGAGGGAGAGCGCCGGGAAGGCAGGGGTTACCGGATCGTCGTCCGGCGGCGTGGGACGCGGCGAAGGAGAGGCCTCGATCGATCGATCCCGAGTTGGTTTCGCGGCGCGGAGGAGGAGGATCGCGACGAGGAAGGAGAGATCGGAGTGGGGGAAGGGACGAACGGGCCCGAGACAACGCGTTCGGATTTCGGAGTCTTCGGAGCCTCCGCTAATGCTAGTGCCAGCTTAACGTGGGTCCGTCCGATTTCGGATTGAACGGTGGAGGGAAGATGAAAGCCGGAAGTGGAAGCCCTCGCCTCAGCGAATGCACCGCATGACAAGTGAAGTCGTGACACTGCATCTTATTTTTTTTACTATAGTTTATTTAACCTTTTAAGTATAATTAATTTTAAAAAATATAAAAATAGAAAAAATATGTTAACCTATTAGGGACAATACAAAGGAACACGGAAAAAAAGAAAATATAAAAAAACCTAAAATATCTAAAAACATTCAGAAAAGGACGAAATACTGAATAGTGAAAAAAATCAGAAGCTAGAAGCAGAAACCGGAAAAAAGCCGAAACGAGCAGGGCAGCCTTTGATCCCGTCTGATCAACGCAAGAATTGATCTTGTTTGTTTGTCTAATAACTAACGGATTTATTCGCATAATTACACAACTAGATATTATAGTATAATTATCTTTGATATATAACTTTACTATCTATAACTAAAATATACTATAGAGACTGTTCTTTTTGGCTACAGCTTATGATTTTTGGCTGAAATTTTTGAATTTTAATTGTTTACGACAGATGTTACGAAGAAAGAGATACTCGCTTGCTATTTTGGATGGTACAGATATTTGGCTTTTAACGTGTACTGTAATTAACTTATAGACTCCATCTTAAAAAAAATACTCCGTGTGAAAATTAGGCACTGTAGCAAAAATCAAAAATCGTTTTGAGAATCTGAAAAGAACATGCCCTATACTTAAGAGGGCGTTCATTTTAGCGATGGCTTCTGGCTTTTGGTTGAAATTTCATTATAGCTGATTTTTTTACTGTAGCTGATTTAATTTTTTAGATATAATTAAATTTAAAAAATGTAAAAATAGAAAAAATATGTTAGCCCATCACGGACAATGCAAAGGAACACGGAAAAAAGAAAAAAATACAAAAAAACCCAAAAAATCTAAAAAAAATTCAGAAAAAAATGAATTACTGAATAGTGAAACAAAAGCTAAAACAAGTAGAGCCTTAATATATATATATGTGTGTGTGTGTGTGATTAATATACACCATTATAATTTGATCATATCAAAATAAGTGATAGAGATGTTTCTCTCTTTCTCAATTAATATAAGAATTTTTTAAAAAATTTCTTTTTAAAACTATTATGAGATTTTTTGACCAAAAAAATGAAGAAGGTACTTTAAATCTCAATGGTTATTTTTATTTATATAGACGAGACATTTAAGTCATGTCATGATCAGTGGCGGACCCAGGACTAAAATATAGCTAGGGCGAACTCACAAACGTGAACGTAACAATACTACCTAAAACAGTATTACTCGCAACCAGCCTCACGTCTCAAACTCTCAATCAAGGGTTCAGCTTCATAGGCAAACAAAATGTAACAATGTTTAAAAAAAATTTCAGAACAAGTAACTCACTCGGTGGATGGTTTCATCCTTTCAAGGAATGAAAATTGTTGTACTCTTCATTTGCATGTGATGGTGCTCAAAGAATTTGGAACAAAAATGACAAAATGAATACCTGAAAATAGAAATTATAGAATGCCCTGCCAAATCCAGCAACCATGACATCCAAAACTCTGCCTCATTGTGCCCATCTGCAGTTAAAAGAACTGAACAATTTACAAATCTACAAATAAATTATAAGAATCATCACTAACAGACTAATAAACATTACATAATATCTAGCAATTAACAAATAATACTAAACATTAAATAATAATTCACTAAACACTTAACAGCAAAGAGATAATACTACTTAAATTACAAATCATATACCTTAAATACCTTCACTATCGGCTATATCTAGCAGTCAGGCCGCCGACCGCGCTCGCTCAAGCCCCCACGGCGCGCGCTGCTCTCGCCGCCCCGCGTCCGGCGGCTGCGCGCCTCGCCTCCTCCTCGGCCTCGGCCTCGCCGCCCCGCCTGGCGTCGGTCGGCTCCCCTCCTCTCGCCCTTGCCTCCCGCCCTCGCGCCCGGCGCCGGCCGGCCTCGCTCTCTGCTCCTCGGCCTCGCCGCCTCGCGCCTCGACCAACTCCTCGCCTCGCCGGTGCGTCGGATCTGCGCCAAGCGGCTGCGGCGCCGCCACGGCACCGCCCCGCGCCGCCGGCCGCTCCTGCCGTCGGATGGCGGATCGCTCGCCAACGGCCGCGGCGCGCCGCGCCGCCCCACGCCGGCCGGCTCCACTGCCCGCCGGATGGCGGATCTGCTCGCCGCCCCATAGCCGCAGTCGATCCACTACTCGTAAACATCCGATTATTCCCATCCGATTGCTGGTATCTGGAGCTGGTATAGCAATGGTATGTGAGATGATGTCTTAGTGGGCCGTCTGATGGGCTTCGTTGGGCTTCTGAGGACAGTGGGCCGGGGTGTGCCGTGTGCAGCGGGGGGGGGGGGGTTTCCCTGCGATGCCGTTGGCTTCGCCCCTGGTGATGCCGACTCTGGAGGAGGGGGGTTCGCCGGTCCACCGGCGACAGAGCTCGGGCGGCCGCCCGAGCATGCCCGAAGGGTGGGTCCGCCCCTGGTCATGATTAAATGCTATGATTACGAGTCCATATTATCACGTGACAAGGGATTTTCATACCGAATAGCGTCGCTTGAATGTTGCAGATGCGGTGATCCATGCCAAATAGCTTTCGGTAGCGATCGGAATAGCGATAGGTTATGAATTTTTTATTATAATTGGTTGATTTTTTTACTGTAGTTGATTGAATTATTTGATATAATTAAATTTGAAAAAAATTAAAATAGAAAAAATATGTTAATCCATCACAGATAATACAAAAAAATATTAGAAAAAAAAACAAAACACAAAAAAACAAAAAAAAACAGTAAAAAAAACGGAAGCTCAACGCCGAACGCTGAGCGGTCATGGCAATTGATAGGTGAGCTAACGTACGATGATTCATCAATCATGAGTCATGACACTCTTGTTCAACTAGACAGAAAGGGCAACGAAAGGACGGAAATTGAGAAATGCTTGCATTCATTTACAGAACATTCTCCAGTTTAGTTTGTACAGGCAGGAATTAGACGTTATCCCTCTACTTTTGAAGGTGATTATTACGGTGAGCACAGCATACTTCATCAAATCGCCCGGTTCATATTAGTTTTGAAAACTGCTTTTATATAGTAAATGGTTTTTTTATAATATCTAATTTTTAAACAGAATATTCTTTCAAGACAGGGTCTACTAATCGATTGTAATACACACTATAGTAACTTTATTTATATTAGCTAAAATCGCACATAAGTTTATCTCTTCGTACAACTCTCTATAAACTGTTACTATTTGTAAATTAAAGCTAAAAGTCATCAACAAATGCTAATATGAACGGGCCTAAACAGGATGCAGAAGCCACCGATTGGTAAACATAGATCCATTTCACGAAGGGACACAACTTCTGTACACGAAGAGAAAACGGCACGGCTGCACAGGTATTCGTTTACTCGCCTCACAAAATGGCGCTACATGTACAGCTTCACGAGTAATCCAGGTCGGTTGCGATGGCAATTCACTCCTTTGCATTACTTCCTGCACAGACTTTGGTATACCCTGGAAAAAAAAACGAGGTGCTCACTGCAACCTAAACGATTACTTGACCGTAAAAAGCTACACCAAGACGAGTAAAGACAAAAGAATGTATGCTAACATATGCTACACTGGAAAGAATCACTGAGCATGGTTTGCGACTAGAATACATCGATTTACACAATACAGTTACGAAAGGGGGAAAATATTGCGTGGAACTGACTAAACCAAGAGATATGGTATCTTTCTATGATTCAGAGAAAAAGCAATCTTATCAGATGGTCCACTTTGAGGTAACTTGAGCACTTTGTCGAGGTTTCATGGGAATCTGGGACAAGTTTCTCTTTTTCATGCTTGAGGAGACGGTATGGCTGAAATAATCTTGGCCTTTCTGTGAAATGGCCGCGGCCTGCAAATGCGGTTTTCTCAAAGGAATGAAGGTACGTGACTTCGAGGGGACCCCTTTCGAAGATTCGACACTTTTAGGTGAAACCCATTTGCTATGATTCACAAAACTCTGTGATCTACCAACTATCTCGGGCCTCTTTTCCTTTGGACTTGGAATGTTTCTGCTTTCCCTAGTTTCCGCGGAGTACATTGTCTCCTCCCCACTGCTAAAGCCGTCCCTCTCATCTCCTAATTCTGATATCTCCAGGGGAGAGGAACTGGACTGTACCTCACTCCAGCAATATTCCTGGTAAGCAACATTGTGAAGAGTTTCACAGTTGATTCGCACATTGCCTAGCTGTGATTCATGTGAAACTGAGCAGTTCGGTTTGATCTTATTCTCATCAGACATCATTTGCTTTAGAGGAAGTGGAAGGCACATAGATCTTGGATGCCCTGGAGGAAAGCTAATATCCATAAGTGAAGCAGGTTGCCCATTCTTGGGTTTGGACATCTGTGAATTCGGATCTCGTTGCTCATGAAAAGAGTGTGAATTAACATAATCATTTTCACCATACGAAATCTTAGCAGATGCTGAACTGCATGATCCATGCTGCCACGTCAGTCTTGGTGATATCTGTGATGATGACAATACATCGCTGCCCTCTCGCTCCATGGTCTTAATATAATGAATATGACCAAGAGAAGAGCGCTCACTTCGTTGTCTGGCAGATATTAATTGTGCAGGAGGCATCATTGGCTTGCTAACATCTTCCAAGCTACCGCTCCAGTGCTGTTTTAACCATACACATACTGCAGGAATGGGGATCCCAAACTGTGTTGGCACATCCTTTTTTGATGCAAGGAGTGCAGTTGATGATGCGGAAGCATACCCTGTAGGTGTAGAAGGTGCAAGCTTCATTGGATCACAGACCATAAAAGCTAGATTCCCATGCATATCAAAACCAGCAGATCCAGGACGCCACAACACTTCATCAGTTGAGAACTTTATAAGGTTGTCCGTTGCTATTACAACCTTCCCCTCACCTACCGCCAAATCTTTTCCATTAGTGTGGCCCAGGAGCAAAACTGTACTGCCAAGGTCCAAGCTGGGATTCAAGCAGGTTTTCAGGAAATGAGGCTGTTGCCCATGTGAATTTGAGTCATCATCCACAACGTCAAACCCGACTATTGTAAGGTCAAGAATGGGACTAGTAATAAAGAATCTGAAATATAGAAAAAAAAATGTAGAAGTGGTGAAATGTCATAGCAAAGGCATGTGAAACAAAGGCCCATTTGAGTAAATTCTAACAGCAAAGAGAATGAGCATCTATTTTTTTTCACAAGAATTAGCTCTTTAAAATCACCTTTCATTTCTTCATATAATCGTACAACTAAGTTTTGAATGTTGTTGGGCTGTTGGCCAATGAATTTTTCTAGAGGAAATACAGAATGATCCCATCTTGCGTAAAGAATGCATTAAAAACATGTCCTATGTCCATCAATCAAGTGAACTAAGGACCACTTTCAGCAGACATACCTCCCACTGATTCTTATCAAGTCGGGCATCCGAAATTCAAGAGAATTTATGCCTACTTGTACAGAGAGGTGAGGTGATGCTATGCTGCTATACCAGCCTTCCTGTTAGCAATTGTACAAAATTGACTATAATCCTTCGTACCACAACAAATGAAAACAAGGATTTCTGACTTACATATTGTGCGGCCAGAGAGCTTTGCTATTTGGTAATTAATTACTTTAAATTTGCCCGTAAATCTGTTAGATCTTTAATCTCACCAAAATCATATTAACAAGACATTATAATCTATCTATACCTGGTTGCATTTGATCCTCGACAACCAAAAAAAATCAAAATATTATCCCCGCTCGAACGTACGGTTGCTACAGCCTACAATAACTGAATGCATTAGTAAACATCAAGCTTGTCCAGTTCCAATGACCACAATCCCAAATGATCCCCAGAACCATATGGAAGTCAACCCCACCACAATGGGCCCAAGTCTTGAGCTTTCGCGCAAGCATGACATCTTTTCGCTCAAATGCAGAAACCAACATGGCATTGACGCATAAATTCACCAAAACTAGAATTTCTAACAACATTGCAACTGGGAATCGGTAAAGAGAACTATCAGCTTTACATTTACTGACGAAAATTAGATCTTTTCACACCATGGTGCAACATCGAACAAACCAAGTACCAGTGCAGCGCAAAGAAATTGCTAAAGGCGTCGCATTCGCTATCAAAATCGAACCTTTCCACAGCGCATTGCAACATCAAGCGATTCCCGGGCGAAACCACCGCAAAAATGTAAATAATTAGGCACCGCATTGAACAGTCAAGCAACCCCAAGCAGAAGAGAAGCACTAAAGCCAAGAAATGGCCGCGGGGTTTGTTACCTCTGGGGCACCAGGCGGGATGGGGGGCGGCCGTGGCAGAGCCGGACCTCGGCGGCGCCCCCCGCGGCGGCCGAGGGGATGGTGCCGTGCGTGGTGAGCAGGAGGCCGCGGTGGATGAGGAACCCACTTCCGCCTTTGCCTCCTCCTCCGCCGCCGCAGGGGAAGGATACAGCCGCGACGGCGGCGCCCTTTGCGGCGAGGATGGTGGACTTGATCCGCTCCAGCTTGGCCCCGCCGGAGCAGAAGCACCATCCCGTGCCGTCGCCGAGGACCCCCATCCGACGCTGCTGCTCTTCCCCTCCTCCGGCGGCGTACGGACGGTGCTGCCGAGTGGCTCCTGTTTTGATTTCGTGCTGAGAGAAGGCAACGGGAGTCCTGTTGTAGCACCGAACGTGACACAGTGTACTCATGTCATGTCTTATGTGATAATTGCTTCTGTCTTGTTTCTAAAATCCTGGGATACCTTATTACCTTGCGTTATCCTAAAATCATGTTGCTTCCGAATTTCCATTAATCATAAATTCATTCAAACTGAAACTGGGGGCCACGACTACGTTTGGTTTTTTCATTAGACTCCTGTGAGAATATTTAGGCCATGTTCAAAATTGGTGTGATTTTTAGTTTTTAGTAGTGATTTTTAGTTAATTGTAAGAGAGATCGAAAGAGCAAGTGGCATTCATATTGAAAAGTTACTTCGTTCAAAACAGTTCTTATAATTACTTCTATAAACAACTTATAGAAATAACCTTTAAAAACTACTCTATTCAAAAACCAACTTCCAAAAATCAGAAACAGTTATTTAGGACAGAGCATTAATTGTGAAGCTATATTTGCTAAACCCTTTTTTTTACCAGAATGTGGTGCACTGTGTGCCACACTTCTTGCGGTAAACAGACCACTCGTCTCGAGTGTGGGCAAATTTTGGTTAGAAACTGTGAAAATATTGCTAGAATATCTACGAATAGTTCAATCATACTCCAATTGGATCCTGATAGTGTCATCTAAAATATGTTATGCAGCTCTGTATCATCGTAAATGGGGATGAGCTGAACGAATTAAGATGTTTTTGCTACCACATTATACCGAGCTTCCACATTCAGCGAGTACTCCATCTCGGGGGTGCTCATGTTGATTTTTTGCCTTTTTTCACTGTAAATAGAAAAAACAAGTTATCTTATTACGAACAATACATATGAATAAAAAAAGCAAAAAAATATAAGAAAAAATAAGAAAAAGACAAAATTAAGGAATAGTAAATTACAACTCAAAAGACATAAAATGAAACCGAAACGAGCGGAGCTATTTCGGAACCCAATGTCTTGTTTTTTTACATCATCTAGAGTAGTTTCTCCGTTAGCAGTCAAAAATACCCTAGATGGGATGCTATATTCGACGTCTGTCTCCTCATATCGGACTTCACCACCCATGTATACGAAAACTGGATTCGGGCCTGTTCTTTTTGGCTGCGGCTGATGGCTTTTTGGCTGTTTACGACAGAGATTGCGGAAAGAGAGATACTCGCTTGCAATTTTTAATGATACAGATATTAGTTTTTCAACGTGTACTAGAATTAACTTATAGACCCTATCTTAAAAAAATACTCCGTTTAAAAGTTAGTTACTGTAGCAAAACTCAAAAACGGCTTTTAGAAGCCGCAAAGAACAGGGCCTTCATCTCCCTATGCATCATTTAAATCGCTGTATACCAATTGTCATTGCTCTTCAATAGGACCATTTACATTTTTCATAAGTTCTAAGCAATGCACCATGTAAGACATATCATGTAACCAACATGTATATGCATTGAATTCTGATTTAAAACTTACCAGATATGTAAGTAGACAACGTACGATGCACTGGGCATTTGATCCAATGTAAAATCACCAGATCAGATGTATATTTTGATGCCAGGGTTTCATGGAGAGAGCGTCGTGGGTTTCATGGATAGAGAGACGTCGGCTGGAATTCTCAGATCGAAAAAAGATTTGGGGCATGTTCTTTTTGACTTTGTCTTATAGCTACGACTTATAACTTTTAAACTATTTATAAGCGAGAATATAGATTAACAGAAACTCGCATGCAGTTTTGACCGATATAAATGAAATTACTATAGTATGTACTACAATCAACTTATAGATCCTATCTTAAAAAGTTATTTCGTTTAAAACCTAGTTACTATAGAAAAAGCCAAAAAATCATCTTTTTAAAAACTGAAAAGAATAGACCCTCGATAAGGTGTGTAGGATAAAGATACCTGGGAAGCTAGCAATGATAGCGTCCCATGGGGCGTTGGCTATCTTTTTAGCTTTATCTTATCACTTCCTGTTATAGTAACTAGATTTTAAACGGTTTGTCTTTTCAAAGTGGGGTCTACAGGTAGATTATATTAGACATTATACCGATTTCAACTATACTAGCCAAAATCGCATGCGACTGTTTTCCTCTGCATGACTACATACTATGTCTTGCGAACAGCCAAAATTTAAAAATCATAAGCTAAAAGCGAAAGCTACAACTCAAAAGAACCTACCTTCCAAAGCCCATGGGACGTTGTATATGTTAGCTTCCCAGTGGGACGCTAGCGGCGCCGACGATCTTCCTACCTTCCGAATTCCAGGTAACATTTTCCTAAATATTTAATTTAATTTCATATTTTTGCTACAAATAAAAAATTTGAAAAAAGTTGGAGCAATGACACGAAAACAAAATACTAAAAAATAAAAAATGGTGAGACATTACGAAGTACTTAGGGGTAAACACTCAACAATGCTTCAAAAGAGTATTCCAGCTTTTTCCTAGAAACTAGTAATTAGTTAATGAAGCTGCAATCCATTTTTAATTATGCCAGCCTGAATGCAATAGGCCCCTTGTTGATTGTAGCATTATCTAAAGCTGCCCCATCCTACATTTCTTTTCGGTCTTTTGGAGAGGGAGAGATTTCTTTCTTTTTGTTGAAAATCCAATGGTTCCTTTGCTTGGAGGGTTCCTTCATGGTCTCATTTTCCTTTATTTTTCCACCTTCCTGGTTTGCACGCTTCTCTGATCTTTCCCACCCCCTTCTTTTCTGCCCTTTCTCAATACCCATCGTACTATTTGTTACTTTTTTATGCTTTGAAAAAAGGTTACCCTTTTGTCAAGTATGGACCTATCTATGGGTGGCCTGACAGATCTCCTCGGCCCGTCGTATATCTTTCTCTATTTTCTAAGGCTCAGGTATGCTAACTTTCTTTGTTAGAACAAAGGGAGCCTATAGCTCACCCCACGCCTCCTCCATCGGGAACTCATCCAGTTCCATTAGTCTTTACCTATAGATACCATTTTCAATGTATTTTTAATGATTATTATATCTTCAACACCTATTTGTTGAAACGATAAGATGCATCATCTAATGTTATTTTGGCCAATTTTAGATAGTGACCCTTTTACCTCAAAATCTAGAATATTTGGCATGTGAATAAACACCTTCTCCTCAAGTTCAACTGAAGGAAAAGATGTTAAGTCCATATTTCTACTACGAGGTGGAATCATTGGAAGATAGGTAGCTAGGCCTCTTTGAAGCCACATGTGTGCATGCGAGACATCAAGCCCACAGGGGTAACACGCCAATGTACGTGCCAGTAGTGAATAAATGACTACAACTCGTCACCCCCAATCCATAAATGACTACAGCTCGTCACCCCCAATACTCGTGTTCTTCACCAAGGAGGAGACACTAATTCATCCCTACTCATAGTGGAACCATACTAAGAAGCTTAACTAGGCCCCCGTGAAGCTGATGGGTGCACGCCAGACATCAGGACCACAAGGTGGTAACATGCCGATATACATACTAGCGGTAAATAAACGTCTTCTCCTCAAGTTCACCCAAAAGAAAAGGTGATAAGTTGACATTTTCGCTACATGGTGGCATCATTCCAAGTGTAGCTGCATAGGAGCACATCAAATGACATGCCCATAGGGGGTAACACACCGACGTACATGCCAGTAGTGAATAAACGTCTATTGCTTGTCACCCTCAATCCTTGTGTTCTTCACTAAGAAGACATTAATTTGTCATTATTCGTACAAGGTGGAACCATACTATGATGCATAACTAAGCCACAGTGAAGCCACATGGGTACACGCTAGACGTCAGGCCCACCAGGTTGTAACATGCCGATGTACAAGCCGGTAGTGAATAAACGCCTTATTCTCAAGTTCAATCATAGGAAAAAGTGCTAAGTCTTCATTTCTACTATGGAGTAGAATCATTCAAAGATGGGCAGTTGGTTCCCTCTAAAGCCACATGGGTGCATGATAGGCATCAGGCCCACAAGGGTAACACACTGACATACACATCAGTAGTGAATAAATAGTCTACTGCTTGTTGCCCCCAATCCTCATGTTATTCAGCGAGGAGAACACGCTAATTCATCATTATTCGTATAGGGTGGAACCACACTAAGATACGTAACTAGGCCCTGGTGAAGTCACTTGGGTTCATGCCAAACATCAGGCCCACTGGATTGTAACATGCCGACGTACACACCAGTGGTGAATAAAAGAATTCTCCTCAAGTTCAGCTGAAGAAAAAGGTGCTAAGCCAACATTTTTACTATGAGATGGCATCATTCCAAGATGGGCAGCTAGGCCCCTCTGAAGCCGCATGGGCTCACGCTAGATGACAGACCCACATGGGCTAACACACTGACATACACACCGGTATTGAGTAAGCACCTACTGCTCGTCATGCCCAATCCTCATGTTCTTCACCGAGCAAAATATGCTAATTTGTCATTATTCATATAGGGTGGAAATGTAATAATATGCGCAACTAGGCCTTGATGAAGCTGCATGGGTGCATGCCAAACATCAGGCCCACTGGGTTGTAACACACTGACATACATGCCAACGGTAAATAAATGCCTTCTCCTCAAATTCAACCTAAGGAAAAGGTGTTAAGTCCTCATTTCTACTACGGTGTCGAATCATTCAAAGATGGGTAGCTAGGCTCCTCTGAAGCCGCATGGGTGCACGCTAGATGTCAGGCTCATAGGGGGTAACACGCCCACGTACACGTCAGTAGTGAATAAATGTCTACTGCTCATCGCCCCCATCCTTGTGTTCTTCACCGAAGAGAAGATACTAATTCATCATTATTCGTACAGAGTGAAATCGTACTAAGAGGCATAACTAGGCATTGTTGAAGCCTCATGGTTGAATGCCGGATGTCAACCCACCAAGTGGTAACACGCTAACGTACACACCAGCAGTAAATAAATGCCTTCTCCTCGAGTTCGCCCGAAGGAAAAGGTGCTAAGTTGATTTTCTAGTACGGGGTGGAATCATTCAAAGATGGCAACTATGACCCTTTGAAGCTGCATCGGTGCACAGTAGATGACAGGCCCAGGGAGTACACAACAATGTCCGTGATAGTAGTGAATAAACACCTACTACTCGTCACCCCTGATCATCGTGTTCTTGTCCGAGGAGAAGATGCTAATTCATCATTATTCTTATAGGGTGGAACCATACTAAGATGTGCAGCTATGCCCTGGTGAAAAATCTACATGCGTGCACATAGACATCAAGCCCACCGGGTTGTAACACACATATGTACATGCCAACGGTGAATAAACATCTTTTCCTTGAGTTCGGCCGAAGGAAAATGTGCTAAGTACTCATTACTACTACGGGGTGGAATCATTCAAAGATGGGCATCGAGGCCCCTCTGAAGCTGCACGAGTGCATGCCAAACATCAGGCCCATAGGGCAACACGCTAACGTACACACCGGTAGTAAATAAATGACTATTGCTTGTCGCTCCTTTATCCTCATGTTCTTTATAGAGGAGAAGCTAAATTATCATTATTCGTACAAGGTGAAACTATACTAAGATGCATAACTAGCCCCCAAAGCCGCATGGATGCATGCCATAGCCATATGTTAGGCTCACTAGGTGGTAACACATTAACGTACACGTCAGCGGTGAATAAACACCTTTCTCCTCGAGTTTGCGTAAAGGAAAATGTGCTATGTCCTCATCTCTCTGACACGGCAGAATCATTCAAAGATGGGAAGCTAGGCCCCTCTGAACCCGCTCGGGTGCACGCTAGACGTTAGGCCCACAGGGGGTAACATGTCGATGTACACGCCAGTAGTGAATAAAGGACTACAACTTGTTGCCCCCAATACTTGTGTTCTTCACTGGGGAGAAGACGCTAAACCATCATTATCCGTACAAGGTGGAACCAGACTAAGATAGGTAACTAAGTCTCCATGAAGCCATATGGGTGCATACCAAACGTCAGGCCCAAAGGGTGGTAACACGTTGATGTACATGCCAGTAGTGAATAAACTCCTCCACGAGTTTGCATGAAGAAAAAGGTGTTAATTCCTCATTTCTACTATAGGGTGGTATCATTCAAAGATGGGTAGCTGGACCCCTCTGACACTGTATGGGTGCACGCCAGACGTCAGGCCCATGGGGGCAACAAACCAGGAGTGAATAAACGAGTACTGCTTGTCATCCCCGATCCTTATGTTCTTCACCTGGAGAAGGTGCTAATTCATCTTTATCCGTAAAGGGTGGAACCGTATTAAGATGTGTAACTAGGCCCTGGTGAAGCCATTTGGTTGCATGCTAGACTCAGTCAAATTGAGTGGTAACACGTCGATGTACATGCCAGCGGTGAATAACAGCCTTCTCATCAAATTTTATCGAAGGAAAAGGTGCTAAGTCCTCATTTCTACTACGGGGTGGAATCATTCAAAGATGGGCAACTGAGATCCTCTAAAGCCTCATGGGCACATGCCAAACGACAGACCCTAGGGAGGTACACCCCGAAGTCCATACCAATAGTGAATAAACGCCTACTACTCATTGCCCTCAATCTTCATATTCTTCTCCAAGGAGAAGGTGCTAATTCATCATTGTTCATATAGGGTGGAATTGTACTGAGATGTGTAACTAGGCCCTAATGAAACTGCATGGGTGCACACCTGACATCAAGGCCACCAGGTGGTAACATGCCGACGTATATGCCAGTGGTGAATAAATGCCTTCTCCTCGAGTTCGGTCGAAGGAAAAGGTGCTGAGTCCAAAATTTTACTACAGGGTGACATCATTCCATGATGGGCAATTGGGCCCCTCTAAAGCTACAGATGGGCAATGGCTGGACAAGCTCCTCACCGAGAAGGCTGCTGCAGGACATGAGGTGCGGTTCAACTTCATGTCCGTCCATGGGCATGGATGAGCCTAACTACATGTGGTACCACGAGCAGCTGGTGCGTGTGGGCAGCACCATCATGAACAACAACAAAGTTGTGAGGCAGCACGGTGGTGCTGTCGCCTAACACGCCCATGTCAGACTTGGACCGGTAATTACCGGCTGCCATCTAGGACCTCAATGCAAAGCTTGTCATCGACTTGCGCATTGAGGTGTGCCAACTCACCATCGTCGATGGCTTTACCATATGCCGCTGCTTTGTGTGACAAATACAATGATAGAGTGTTGCAGTCTAGTTTGTACTTCTTTAATTTCTTTGAGCATTTGGTTGTTTCAATAATATTTTGCGAGTTGGGACTAGTCGAGAGAGAGAGATGGTTGTTGTCCTAGTGCTGAATTGGAATAAGTATAGTTCAGCAAGTGTCAGTGTCACTGTGTCATCCCTTTAGGGTTTAGGGTTTACTAAATTGGATGGTTGTTGTTAAATTTCATATGACAACAAGAAAGGAAATATGCTAAGTTAGGGTTGACATTGAGCATGTGGTAGGCCTTCCTCTGGTTTTGGTCCATCAACTGATGGTCTTAGTCTAGCAAAAAATCTAATAATCTGGGTTCATACTTGGCATTCTGGGATATTACTCGTACTAGTCACTAAACACAACACTGGTGTTCACCTTATCACAGTCCATCTCCCGGCATTACCACTTAATCAATTAGCAATTCATGACAATTCAGGACCTAGACACCTCGTCTAATTCTTGAAACTGCTACTCTACCCAAATACTTTAAATAAGTAGAGTAATTCATAAATATCGTGAAATAGAAATTAAACTATTAGCCCAGAATAAATATTCATATCATAATCAAGACTTATAGAAGGATTCCCAAACTGGAGGAGGACAGATGTTCCCCATCCTAGGATTGATGCTGAGAACAAAAAAGGAGAGCTAGCATTCTGGCTCTCCAAAATATTACATCATTCTCTCATAAGGCTTACTCCGCTCTCCCTCTCCTACTCTAAACTTAATTGCTCTTGCATCTCTTGATTGTATACTGTTTCTCATGACCTCCTCAAGTTAGGCATTGTGGTTGACTTGGCTGGCTGGTGCAGATGGACAACGAGGATTTGTCAAAGATGGCACAAAGACAATGTCCTCCATGCTGCACGTCCACGCGTAGTCTGGCCGGTGTGGACCTAGTTGGTTGGGCGACCAATTCTTTGCGTGGACTACATGTGTTTGTGACATCTTGTGGGTTGCACACCGGGTGGTGTAGTGAGTTGGGCCAGCCGGTGTAGGTTGGGCCAGTTGGCGTCTTCGTGGAGTGCTCGTGGCTACCCTCAGGTGGCCCATGTTGTACACCAACCGGTGTGTTGAGTTGGGCTGGCTAATGTAGGTTGTGGCCGCCTCTGTGTTGGGCAAGGTGAGCGGGCCGACCGATGTGTTTGGCCGAGGTGAGTGGGCTGGCTAGTGTGAACATGTTGGCTGGCTAGTGTACATGTAGGCTAGCCAGTCTTGGTGTCTGCCTGTTGGCTGGAAAATTAGGGTGAATTGGTGCAAATAATCTGCACTCCTCGATAAATGCTTATTTCAAACCTAGTCTTTTGTTTGATTTCGCTGCAATTTTCTCCGAGTGAGTGGAATTGCACCAAAGAAACCTAAAATTCATGTTTTCCTAAAAATACACGACGCTTGCACATTTCTCGATAATATAATGATTTCTTAGCATAAAACAATGCATTAGTGTCATTGAATTAGAGAAAGAGCTTGGAAATGACACGTAAAATACGAAGATATGACGCTTCAACACATACTCGCCTCCCCCTGACTTTTGTTTGAGATTTTTTTAAACTTTTGCTTATCCTCAAGCGAAGCATAAGAATTTTTTTCTCCAATTTTAGCTCAAAAGCCCCAACCTAACCAAATTGAGAATTCACAACTTGCCTCATCTATTCCCCATCTTATCTCACCGGCGACCACCAAGCAAAGCAGTCAGAGGATGGTGAGGAAATTCTCGCTGGCAATCACAGTCGTGACAATGTTGGCATAAGAAAACTCACTAATTGGAGATCTAGTGAGCTTTTGATTGGAAACAAAATGCTAAATAAATTTTAAAAGGTTCATAACAAGAAAATAACTGCAAATCAAAAGAAGAAAAGGGACATAAGAGATTAAACAAAAAGAAAAAAAGAAGGCAGGGAATGGATCAGTCAGAAACTTTCTTATAAAAAAAGAGAAAACGGAATACAATTGACTCTCCTTCTCGTGGTTCTTGCTGTCGGCCCGCTGGATGAATTGCCGATGTTACGGCTGATAGTCTATGGTGGGAAACTTCATCATATACCCTCCTCACATTTGAGATTTTCAGGATTTATCCTCCTCTGTCAATGACATGTGGGGTCGGGATGAGTCGCTGACATGTGGGCCGGATGGTAAATCCTGAATTTCAATCTAAGAGGAGAGTATATGATGAATAATTCCGTCTAGGGTCGTGGTTGTAACTTATATGTTTTGATTTAATGTAAATATTTGTACGAATAAATTAAATATTGATAATATAATAAATTACTTTAAAAAAACTTTTCTGGTAATTTGTTTTGAAACGCCGGCGAAGAAATCCAACAGGAGGAAGCCATAGTCATAAGAAGCTGAAAAGGATTGTGCCTTCGGCCGGTGAGTTCTCCGAAATAGAACTCATTTCCCTTGCCTCCATTGTTCTTCCTCTTCTTACTTCTTCGGTCCTTCCTCCCCAAGTCTGTATATTATCCCCCAATTTCATTAATCTCTTCCCAATCCTACCAAATTTTCCTAAATCTTTTCAAATCAGTCCCAAATTACTGTGGTGGCGGTGGAGTGGGAGATCCATCCAGGCTGATTTCTTCTGCTGGTACGGAAGCCCTAGCGTAGCTTTGCTTGGATTGTTCTAAGAGTGCCTCGTTCTTTGCTGTGAGCAGCTAAATCCAAATCTTTCTTTTTCTTTCCTAGTTACTCGGAACCATCCAAATAGTTGATAAAAAATCCAATTAGTTGCGCATTTGATTTGATTGTTGTTCTAATAGCAGCTTGTTTCCCCAAAATTTTAGGGGTTCAACTGAACCCCCACGCCCCATTTTAAGTCCGCCCTTGTAGTGATGTAACCATGCTGTGTTTAACAAGCTCTCACATTTGTTATTTGTAGAAGAAGCTGAAAGGGCAGAAGCATTTCTTTGTTCTTCCTACTACAACTAGCTAGCTATATTGGAGATGGCTACCCTGGGTGCTATTGCAATGCCTGCCGGATCTTCAGGTGGTGATGGCGAAGTGGAGGCAGGGTTTGCAAAGCTGCAGGGTGAGGATTTCGAGTACTACATGCAAACTTATTCAATCATGCTGGGGCGCAACAGCAAGAAATCAACAGTGGATGTGGATCTGTCGAGCCTCGGTGGGGGCATGAACATCTCCCGGCACCACGCGCGGATATTCTACGACTTTCAGCGTCGCCGATTTGCGCTCGATGTCATTGGCAAAAATGGCTGCCTTGTTGAGGGTGTTCTGCACCTCCCTGGAAACCCGCCTGTTAAACTTGACTCTCAGGACCTCCTTCAGATTGGAGACAAGAAGTTCTACTTTCTCCTGCCCACTCGCTCTATCTTTGCCTCAGCTGCTGCTGCTCGACATGCTCCTGTTATTCCATCACAGCTCCCGCCACCATCCTATGTGCGGCCAGGCCGCCCTCGTTTGTCCGATTTTCATGACCGCTCCTTTGAAGGTGATTATGGCCGGGAGGGTGATGACATTGGGAATGGTGTCAATGAAAGTGGAATGAGGGGGAAGTTGATAAAGAGAACCAAGAAGTCTTCCGGAGAGTCGGACATCTATGGTGGGCACCGAATCAATGTTGAAGCAATAGGAACACTGGGTGAATCAATGTTGCACTTCTATTGGATATACTTTCCCTTCCTCATCCTTTTTTCTTGTAAAAGATAAGTAGATTGGATGATGATTTTGCTTGGTTAATCACTCAATTGTACTTTTTATATTAAGATAAGGGTATGTCAACATTTTATATTAGATAGGGAAAATATATATAATATACACATTATAGCATAAATACATTGTTATAGGAAATTTTTAACTCCCATAGTTCTTTTAAAGAACTCTGATCATATGCTTACTGCACAAGAATATAGCATTATCTAGATGCTATTGCAAATCCCGCGCATATCTTGATGTGTGTCTTTCCATGTGCAAATATAATCGCATTTAAGTTTTTTAATCTGAATATGCAGCCGCAGTAGACATCAAGAACTAAAATTAGTAAATGATATGATGTAAGTTTGGCAAACCCCTGCTATCCCTTGTTTCTGTTTGCAATTATGGATCTTCAATTTTGAAAACTCCTACGGTATTCTGTTTGTTTGGTGCTATGTCCATTGAAAGACCAAAGTGATTATTTTTTACCACATATGGTGAAATATTTGTTTGATCTGACCTCAACTTGCTTCTTTTGTTTATGCAGACAATAGATCAGAAATAAGATCAAGGGGTGACAGGGAGATGGACAACCAACACATCCTGCAAACAGAGGAGAAGGATGTCGTGTCATCTGTTGCGACAGTGTTATCTGACCTCTGTGGTCCTGGAGAGTGGATGCCTATGGCAAAACTCCACACAGAGGTTTGTTATGGAAAAACGTATTTCTATCCAGTTTCTATGCTGAAGTAAATGTATAATTTATTACCCCTGATTTGTCCAAATTGTCTTCTATGAAACAACTGAATCATCATCTGTGGCTTGGAAAAGGCAAGTCTACATTGAAGGGATGTACCATGTGATTACAATTTACAGCACTAAGGAAATTTTGATTGAAATGAGTGATAACATGAACAGATGTTTGAAGAATATCAACTGGGGATAGAAGTCAGGTGCTAGTATCCCTCCCCTGTCAATCTGAACCAGATGATCCAGATCATGAGCACTGAGCAGCACCATTCCATGTTAGCACATATGATCTGGACTGTGGTCTGGGTTATGTCGCTACTTGTTCCTTTAGCAGTCATTGTAATATATAGCTTATTCGCAGGTGTATATACGATAACATTTTAAAACTATCATATAAAGGCATGCAATTTTGGGCCTCATGAGCATTATTGAGAATCACAAATTCACAATATGTTGACTATCAGAGAGATTATCTAACTTGTTTTTTTTTCAAAATAGAACCAAACAAATCAGTACATTTGTAAAATACAATTTACTCTTGTCACTTGGAACATGTTTTTGCACTGAATCTTGTGACAGAAGATTTTCTACTGATAGTCACAGAACTGCTTATACAAGTATTGGGAAGACTCATAAGTAAATCTTGTAGTTGGCTAGTTGCACTTTGGCATTCTAACAAAATGAACAAGTAAAAAAAGATTCTAACTGTATATGTCAACATAGGGCTTGGCAGGACATATGCGTGCATAAGAATTGTGGTAAATGAGTTTTTAACCCATTTTTTCTTAAGCTTTTGTAGTGTATTAGTAACCTGCATTAAAAGTCCCAATACTAAAAATTAAAACATAGGACTATGGTTTTCTATTATTTAGAAATGTCCAGACTTTCCATTTCTAGTGTGGGTTGATTATTTGCTGGGTTTGTTACCAGCACTCAGAAAGTTAGCTTTGGTTCTTCTTTGTTTGACATGAAGATGGTAATTTCTTTTCTTTTAGACCTCCTGAGTAGCTGCCTAAAGATTACGCTTGTCATTGACCATTTATTGTTTCTTTCTATAAATTCAGAACTTCTTCTTGCAGTATCCCTTTTTTCTGATTATCTCCTTTTCTTCATTCAGCGAGTCATCAAAGAATTCAGCAATAAAACATTAATACACTACCGTTACAAAGTTATAGTTACAATCAGGGTTCGAAAAACCAGTGGTTATCGGCTGGTAATTGCCGGTTACAGGAAATACCTGTTGGTACTGGGATAAAAAAAAACCGGTCAAGATTACCCAAATGTAAATTTAGATTTATGACTGCATAATGCATTTCTTAGGTTGGTTTAGGTATTTGTTGTGCTATATTACCTATTGTATGAAGTAAATACGCATCAATTATTTTGCTCCCATATTTTCTCTCCTTTTCCAGTTTTCCTTGCGGTTTTGCTGGTTTTTCACCGGTTATCGTGTTTAAACCGCTCAAATTCAAATTTTGAATCACGAAATTCGTCCATGTTTTTTTTCCTAGGACTTCCGATAACCGGCCGCCAGCTGGGATTACCCCCGTTCCGGGTTTTGGAACCTTGGTTACAGTCCTATTGGTACCCCTGACATAATATGTGCATATTTTTCCGTGTCTGCAGATTGTTCAGAGATCTGTTTCACCAAGCCATCTCATCTTGCTTCTTGCCTTTCGTTGCACATATATGCGCACACTCCGGGCATGTGCACACATGCAAAGCTCTTTGTTCTCATGCATACTTAACTCGTTTAACTACTTGCAGCTTCTTGAACAGTTTGGCAATGTGTGGCACCACAGCAGGGTGCGAAAGTACCTAACACCAGAGGACTGGTCGCGGACTGAAACAAAGGGGAGGCCATGGTATGGCTTGCTGGCGCTGCTCAGGAAGTACCCGGAACATTTTGTCATCAACACAAGATCGAAAGGTAGAGTGACATCGGAGTTTGTTTCGCTAGTCTCTTTGCTCTCCTAGAGGGAACTATAGACCGAGACTGTCTTCAAGCCTCTGCTCATGCCATTCTGGGCTTGCTGAAGAAACAGCCGGCACATTCCTTTGTCAGCTCATGTAATGTACCCCGCCCCCTGTGTTTACCTTTATCTTTGTAATGTCGAGAATGATATATGGAAACATGACTTTTGAGCAGCTCAGTTCAGGTCTCTTCACTGCTTTGTTGGGGATGAGAATGGCCGTATGTGTCGAGCTGCTGAGGCCTCTGACAAGAAGTGAAAGAAATCATAACATTTGATCTTTTAGCAGATCTACAGAACATTGTTGCAACCATCGAGTCATCGACGGTATTGGAGTAATCGGTTGCTACCAGAAAGCAAGAGTTTTGTGTCTGCAGATACCCTTTTTGTGCAAGTATACGTTCAGTTAGTGATGCTGTGTAACATCCCATTTTTGGGATTGAAAAATTTCTTGAACAAAATCCCAAAAGTGAGTTTGAATTCAAAAAGCTTCTATCAAAATTCACTCAAAATTTCAAATTTCAAAACTTCCTTTGGGCCTAGCCCAGCCCACCCATGTCTCCCCTCGGCCCATCGGGCCTTGGCTCGGCCTAGAACGGCCCATGCTGGCCTAGTCGCACCAAACGTGCTTTGGCCGTGCACTACATGCGGCTGCGTCGCGCTCGTGCAGTCTCTGTGCCACTAGCGTTCCTTACGTGTTCTTGGATTCCCAGCACTCCCCTGTGTCACGCCAGCTCTAAGTCATCCCCTCCCTGTTGTGCCACCTACCCTGCGCTCCAATGCCTGGCCGCCCTTCCCCTTCTCCCGTTGCACCCCTTGCTATCCCGTTGCGTCCACGCTACACCTGCCAATTCCTTGAGTCATGTGCCCAAGTTTTCACTCACCTAGACATTATGCCAATTCCTCTTTGTGCCTGCCCAGGTTCTTCGTCGGCGTCACCACAACACTGCCATCATGGCACCTCAACCGCTTGTCCCTTCCTCCTAGTTATTTAAGCCCGTGACATGGCCTCCGGGACTCCTCAAGCCATCTCTAGCACTCCTACTCTCTTGCCTCCACTACGCCCCGCTTTCCTTGAGCTTGCCGTCATCTCCGCCCTACTCTCCTCGGCTGTTACCGCCGCTAGCTCGCCTTGGTGAACCACAAGCTCCACCAAGCCTCTCCTTGAACTTGCCTCACTCTCCTCTCCCTCTCACTGCACTGAATTGGTTGCTCCCCCGATTGCAGCTTGCTGGAGGCCATCTCTTCCTCATCTCTGGTGACCACCACTTCCCGTTGATCCGGAGCGTCGTTGAGAAATTCCCTTCAGTCGAAGCACCATTGCGACGCCACGAAGCCAACCCTGTCGCCATTTTGGGCCACCACCACCCCAACTACACCGATGTCGTGCTTCCCCTCTGCCGCTCTTGTCTTCCATCTCCCCTTTCGGTAAGCTCCCCACCACTCACAGATGCTACCATAGCAAGGAATTGAGCCCTAATGGCCTAGTTTGCCGTGGTGCCATGCTCGGCCTACCGCTGCCACCGTGGCCTATTGCGTTGGCCCAAGGGACCCATTTTGGTCTTTCTCTTTGGCCACTGTGGCCCCTCTCGTCGTCGGCGAGCTATGCCATGCTTGGCGGGAGGAAGAACATTGTAGCACCATGATTAGAGTTTAAACACATCATTAGCTTAATCTTAACGATGGTAGTTAGTACCGGTTAAACCCCATTGACATGTGGACCCCCCTCACTTAAGTAAAGCGGTGTATCGCTGTTATGTGGGCCCATCGATTTTTAATTCCTTTTAAACCCAATTTTAAAAGTAAAAGCCACTAACAGGTGGGGCCAGGTTATTGTTGGCACAGTGCACTGGTCCTATATGTCAGCCTCTGGATGCTTTTTCCTTTAAGAAATAAACCAAAATCAATTTTAAAGCTGTGGGATCCATCTGTCAGCTTACACTGACGTAACTTACACTGAGGGATACATTGTAAAGGTCTTATGATGATCTCCTGGATTTATATATAACAAGTTGATTATTTCTTATGGTTAGTGTATAGTCTCTACAAAGTATAAACTGTTTGAACAATCGTGCTCACGGTCAAGAGCAGGCATAGGAACTTACTGAAGTTAGTTTCTATTTCAAGAAACTTTGTGGGTGGGATGAAAACTCGTCGGGTGAGTGTAACTCTGATTTTGAATTTCTATATGTGGATGTAACCTAGTATTGATAATTAAATGGATGTAACTCTAGTAATAAAAAACTAGGATATGGTAGATGAAACCATGTAACAGGTGGATGGAACCTGCACCGTTATAAATATTGCACACTTTCACTTTCTTTAATAAGATATGTTTTAGTTAAAATACTAAGTTATAGAAATTTTTAATTATTATAGTTTTCAAATGTTGCCTTAAGCAAATAAAAAAATCCGCGCATACCTTTGTTAAACCTTGTATTTATAAATATTGTATTTAATGTGTTAACTCACGGAGCATTGTTACTTGTGCTCAATCTCGCTCACAAACCCCTCAGAATCTGGGGACCAAAGCGATTACGCTTACTACAAAGTTTCAAGAGCTGACGATGGAGAAGACCGAGGAGTTTAAGCCATTTTTTCTTAGTAGTTGATTATTACCACAGTCAAATTAACTTAGTGATAATTGTACGTACATATACATCTCAGTTGGGTAATACCCGCCACACATGTCGAGAAGTTGCATGGCACAACAGCTTCCGGTAGAGTGTCCTGATCGCGAGACAGGCCACGCACACTCGACAGTGGCGGCAATGAGCCAGCGACACACTGACATTGGAGCTACGGTGTCATGGTTCCCAGCAGCTGCGCGGGCTGACCGGCGTTGCCCCCTCCTCGCTTTGCCATGCGCCGCGTGCTGCGACCGTCGCGCGCTTTGTTGTTGTGGATCAGTGGACGTACGATTGGCATTATACTATTGTTCTGAGCCCTTCGCGTGCACACTCGGGGCTGGAGGCCACTTGTAGGGCTGTAAAAAAGGCTCGAGGCTCATGAGCTGCTCAGGCTTAGCTCGCTCTAGACTCGATTCGAGCTTGACTCGAGCTCCAAACGAGCCGAATTCAAGCTTCATCTCAAGCTCGCGAGCTTCAACGAGCCGAACTCGAATAACTCGTGAGCTTGAGATATTTTTCATCCACTCCCTCTATTCCGATGTTCCCCACTCCCCCAGGCCCATTCGGCCACTCCCCAGTCCCCACCCCATACCCCCGCCGCCTCTCCCAGTCCCCGCCTCCTCGGTTCCTCCCACTCGCCTCTCCCAGGCCTCCTCGCCCCTCCCCCTCCTCTCCGGCTCCCTCCCCGCCGCCCCTCCTCGCCCCCCCGTTCCCCCTATCCCCCGTCGCCCCTCCTCGTCCCCCCCCCCCGCCGCCGGCCGCCTCCGCCCCTCCTCTCCTCCTAGCCGCCTCTCTCCTCCGGCCCTCCTCTCCTCCTACCCGCCGGCCGCCTCCGCCCCGATCCGCCGCCGACAGCCCCAGATGGTCAAATCTGAGACCCGCCGCCCCTCCTCGCCCCGCGGCCGGCGCCTCCGCCCCTCCTCCCTCCTCCGGCCCTCCTCTCCTCCCACCTGTCAGCCGCCTCCGCCCCGATCCGCCGCTGATAGCCCCAGATGGCTAGATCTGAGACCCGCCACCCCTCCTTGCCCCCCCACTGTCGGCCGTTTCCACCCCTCCTCTCCTCCCACCCGCCGGCCACCTCTGCCCCGATCCGCGCCGACAGCCCAGATGGCGGATCGAGACCCGCCGCCCTCCTCGCCCCCGGCCGCGCCCCTCACCCTCCTCTCCTCCCACCCGCCGCTCGCCTCCGCCCCTCCTCTCCTCCCACCCATCGGTCGCCTCCATCCCGATCCACCGCTGACAGCCCCAGATCTAAGACCCGCCGACAACCGACAACACCAAGCAGGCGAGCATGTGTTCCTCCTCCGCTAGTCCCCATCGGCCACCGCCACCATGACATCAAGGCCTACCGCAGATAGAGTATGCATTTTGCTTCTGATTTGTGATTCAAAACTATAAATCTTGCCTGTGTTGATTTAGTATATAGATTCAAAACTATATGTATATAGATTCATGTTCGGCTTCCTGTTCAGGAGTGTTCTGACTGCACTGTCCGCTTAACGAGCCTCGACGAGCTTTGTCGAGCCAAGCTCGACCCTAGCTCAAAGCTTGACCAGCATCTCGGGCTCACTTGAACTCGACTCAAACTTCTATCGAGCTCGAGCCTAACAGATCAAACTCACTCAAGTTCGACTCGTTTAGGCCCACCGCTCGGTGCGATGTCATGCCACACCGCGCGCTCACACACGGCACCGTCGGCACGCCTAGTGCGGCCCCTCTCTCCTCTGAGCTGAGGAATTCTTCGGGAATCAAACATTCCGGCAATCGTGCACGCACTGACGTACGTACGCATTGTAGTATGAGCTATTGAGCCAACACGGGAGGCCACGCCTCATACAACTGCACAAGATAATTATACCGCTATACACCAATGCCGTTTTGATACAACTGCAGAGGACTTAATTTCTTCCTGACCTTGCACAGCTTCTCCCAACGAAAAAAAAGTAAACAAATATCTGCATATATCCTGAATCAGTGTGCTGATATCTTACATCACATGTTTCCTAAAATCATGGTCCTAATTCCCCTACGACAACTACTTACACTTTCTTGCAATTCTTGTTAAAACATGTCAGTGCTCTCAAAAAGCAAAGGAAGACAATGCAGTCAGTATGTACGATTTTGGAACACGGTTCAGAGCATTGATATATCTACAGATGAGTAGTTGGCGAGTCTTTTTGCATGTGGTGAATACTTGCTAGTTGTGCGTTAATTTTACTGCCACTTGGTGACGTGAGAAGTAGTTGTTCTGCTATTTGTTTGACCAAGAGAAGCACGTGAAGTTCATTCATCTCTCAGTAAAGCATTCATTGACTTCAGAAGTAGTTGAAGTCTGGCTATGACTCAAATCATCGTAAGTTAATATAGTATTCTTTAATTAATCAAGGTGATTAGCATCATTAATTAAGTTGGTTGGCCATGCGGTTTAATACATCAATATCTGTAGTTTTAATACCTTGATCTGGATGCTACAGTAACACACACACACACACACACACACACATATATATATATATATATATATATATATATATATATATATATATATATATATATATATATATATATATATATATATATACCTATTGCTGTCCTTTTGTTTTTATTCTCCTATTTTCTTTTGACAGGTTAGAAGATACTAGATTTAAATTAAAAAAGAAGGATTCCGTTGTGTTTATAATCATTCACCCCTATCTGATTGTCATCAACAATCCTACAAGTGGTATCAGAGTAAGGTTACAATGGTATCAGATCGGGATCGTTTATCAGGTAAACCACCGTTTTTCAATGGATCCGATTATCTTTATTGGAAAACTCTCATGGAGATTTTTCTACAAGCACAAGGTAATACTATTTGACAAAAAGTTGAAAATCCATATGTAGTGCCTCTTGTGGTTATTGTTGAAAATGCTATTGATGTTGAACTAATGATAAGGTTAGAAATATTTTATTGCAAGGTCTTAATAGAAACAAGTTTGTGAGAATTGCCCATATTAAATCTGCAAATAAAATTTAGACTACTTTAACTGATTATCATGAAGGTTCTAAATCTGTTCGCAGCCGTTTGTGATAGTCATCATATCACAGATGGTTCGTACATAGAACCGTCTGTGATGTATATATCATAAACAGGTTTTGGTCGCAGCCGTCTATGATAGTCGACCTTTATGGACGGTACATAAACCGTTTGCGATAACTACCTGTTATTATAAACACATAAAATCAGACGGTTCAGAAACCGTCTGTGGCGATGGTTTAGAATCATTTATGATGACCCTTTATGTGGTAGTGCAAGTTGTTGTCTTTATAGGACACCATAGTCTTTTAATTCTTGCATGAAAAAACAAGTTTGTTAAACATTAATTTATATAATGGTGTTTTATGCTGTCATTATGTTTTTGGTTCGAAGTGTGTGGGTCGTCTCTTCACCAAGAGGCAAGAGACAACTACTCTTTCTCCTTGTTCTCCCTTCCACGTCAGAAGAAATCTTACGTGACAGGAGGAAGAAACGGCTGACACCACTCCTTCATACACGCCCTAATTCGATTAGTGAGTTATCTTAAGCTAGGAGAGTGAATCAGCATGAAGAACTCAATCAATATTACAAGCCCGTAGATAATCGAGAGCACCATCGATTGAATTTTTCCCTTTTATCTGCGAGGGGATCATTGAATTTCTCATGCATACACGATAGAGTTTTACTTCCATATACATAACAGACAACACATCAAATGTTTCAAGTGGGTATAAGTTGTTGCAAACTTGTGCTTAACTGAAACTTTATTATATTACTCTGCTCGTACTCATAAGAAAATAACTCAAGAGTTCGCTACACAGCAGTTCTGGTGAAAAAGAAGAGGAGAAGGACATATATTACGTGATTGAGCACAACCTGCACAACCATTTAACTACACGCGTACATTAGTGTACACCTCAGTAGGATTGTGTAGTACTAAGTAGTTGTTCATCACACGATGTCCAGAACTGCATAGTATGCAATGAGCACCGGTAAAGAAACCAGTGTTCCGAATATAACCCTGCATGCACAATTATTTTCGCCAAGTTAGTCCTTGAACATAACACAAGGGGGAAAAACACGACATAATTATTGTGACACTGATGAGGAGACTTACGCGGTGCTAAGTACATCGGCATGAAGCCCGTACTCCTTCGCAAAGACGAAGGAAGCAATAGCTTGAGGTAGCGCGGCCTGCATGTACGTGGAGAATGGTCGAGCAGTAAGAGATCTTCAGAACGCGCGTTGTCTTAATTACTCAAATTTACTTTCTAAAAAATAGCCAAATTTACCATCCATGCATGATATATAGTGCCATTTTACTCTTTTGGCATGGCTTTATTAGTTCGTTTCATTTTTCACGTCATGAACGATATTTTTTAATCATTTTTACTGAACGATATGATCCGTATATATATTACTCCATCTTTTATAAATTTATGTCACTAGTTCGTTCCATATATGCCTAGCTGATGAGCACCAACTTGCTTACCGAGAGTGTCAGTTAGCACTAGCTGCCGACGTGCCGATCGATGGAGCTCAGTTGTTCTTCGCAACAACAAAAAAACAAGGCTCATCTGACGCACAAGTTAGTTCCAGCTAGCCCTACGCGAGTAGAGCAACACTTGTAATGCGATCTCATTTGCATGCACCGAGCCGCGGCGCATTTACTTCAAATTGTCAGTGCGCACACTTTTAGACGACGTACGTTGCAGCAGTCACCGCCTAGCTTAGCACCAGGCATGTACTGAAACAGCGGCGGAGCTAGCTAGTGTGCCAGCTATGCTCTAGTTATGTATATACCCTTAGTAGCTATATATAATTTAAATTTGTACTTCGATGCAATTTGATATTATTTCAGTAAATTAGATGTAAATTGTATTTCATACTCTTGTTCAGATCTTGTAGACTAGCTAGTGTGTCAGCTATGCTCTAGTAATGTATATACCCCTTAGTAGCTATATATAATTTAAATTTGTACTTCGATGCAATTTGATATTATTTTAGTAAATTAGATGTAAATTGTATTTCATACTCTTTGTTCAGATCTTATAGACTAGCTAGTGTGTCAGCTATGCTCTAGTTATGTATATACCCTTAGTAGCTGTATATAATTTAAATTTATACTTCGATGCAATTTGATATTATTTCAGTAAATTAGATGTAAATTGTATTTCATACTCTTGTTCAGATCTTGTAGACTAGCTAGTGTGTCAGCTATGCTCTAGTAATGTATATACCCCTTAGTAGCTATATATAATTTAAATTTGTACTTCGATGCAATTTGATATTATTTTAGTAAATTAGATGTAAATTGTATTTCATACTCTTTGTTCAGATCTTATAGACTAGCTAGTGTGTCAGCTATGCTCTAGTTATGTATATACCCTTAGTAGCTGTATATAATTTAAATTTGTACTTCCATGCAATTTGATATTATTTTAGTAAATTAGATGTAAATTGTATTTCATACTCTTTGTTCAGATCTTGTAGACTAGCTAGTGTGTCGGCTATGCTCTAGTTATGTATATACCCTTAGTAGCTGTATATAATTTAAATTTGTACTTCGATGCAATTTGATATTATTTTAGTAAATTAGATGTAAATTGTATTTCATACTTTTTGTTCAGATCTTGTAGACTCTACTACTTTTTTCTACTTATGTGGCACCGTGTGAATGTACAAAAAAAATACTTTATTCTGTTTAGCTGTTAAGAACTTCTTAAGTTTCTAAGTCGAAAGTTAAGTGTTTAATTCTCTATCTGCTTGTGTCGTTGTAACCATCAACCATCATGATGAGTATAATAATTCAAAAATAATATTAAGTATCTTATAGATATTTTACTTACAAAGTTTTGAAGGTACATGTGATATAAATAGAACGCATCAATATTGTCTGATCATATATGATCTATTCAGTGCTAAAATCCGGTTAACCGACAATCACTTAATATCCGTCTTTTTACACATCTTTAAACATCAATGATGCGTTTTTAACATAAATTTTTTTTTAGCTCCACCACCGAACTGAAATGACTTCCTGTTCTCGTAGACTCACCAGATCGACCTTGCCAAGCTTGCCTTTCAACGTCCGTACGTACGTTCCCCCGGATTTTCCAGAAAACAAAATATAGGGTATGTTTTGCTCGGTCAAAAAACTAGCATTCAGTACACAGCGAAAAGGGCGATGCGACGCGTGCTGCCCCGTGTGCTGCCCAGCCGAGACAACGCTGTGTGGTACGTACGTACCTGTATGATGGCGAGACGCAGCACGTCGCCGCGGAGGCCGAGCGCGGCGGCCCCGACCAGCGTGGCGAGCGGGCCGGCGACGAACCGCAGCATCATCCCCAGCACCGTCAGCCCCGCCCCGCACGCGATGATCTTCTCCTGCCGCGCCATGAACAAGCCTGCAGCGCATGCACATGAACACTCATAACGTACGTGTCAGTTTGTTAATTCTCATGTACTACATGAGCTGTACGACCTTACCCATGCTGAACATGGCCATTCCCGTGCCGGTCTTGGACATGACCTGCAGCGAGCCCGTCACGATGCCCGGCATGCTGAGGTGCCACCTGCACGTGCGTGCCAGAACAACCGTACGCCATGCACGCACGCACGTAAAACACTCGTGAACTTTCCGGCGTACGAAGGTGCATGTACGTGATGTGCGTGACGCACGTACGGCGGTTCGACGGGTACGATCGAGGCGGCGGAGTTTGTACGTACCTGTAGACGATGCACGCCCACACGACACCGAGGACGCTGGCGTACACGTTGGGGTTCCTCGTGAGCTTCATCCCGACGGTCCTCGCCATCGGCCAGAATTGGATCCCGCTAGCACTGGCAGGCGCTTCCACGTTCAACTCAACGTCGACGTCTTTCTCCGGCAACGTCGACGATAGGTGCTCGATGCGGTGTCCTCGGTCACTGGTGGTGGAGCCGTCGACGTCGGCTGTGGACGGGAGGATGACGCCGATGATCCAGGCTTTGCGCAGCTCGAAGGCTAGCAACAGGAGTGGAAACCACACCATGGACTGCACGACGGCGATCTGGACGATGAGGTCCTGCGCCCACTTGCCGTACATGGCATTGAGCAGCGGCACACCGACGACGAGCGTGTTATTGAGGGTGGCGAGGGAGAAGCCGGTGATGGACCAGGAGTAGGCGCCGGCCTTGGCACAGCAGCGCGCCCAAGAGGCCATGGCGAGGATGGTGAGGAGCTTGGAGACGGCGTCGGCGGCGATGACGCGGTAGTTCATGGAGAAGGGGTCGGTGCGGATGACGAAATCGAAGGTGAAGAAGGGCATGGAGAAGTAGACCACCAGCGTATTGATGGCGCCGCACTGCTCCGGCGTGAAGAACCGCCACCACCGCACCGAGCCGTACCCCAGCCCCAGGGCGAAGTAGAGCGGCGCCATTGCTGCCACCACCTTGTAGATATCACCCCACGCTATCATCTCTCTCTCTAGGTACGTACTACTCAGTTAAATCAAATGTATGATCAATAACTAGCTTTTCGAAAGGAAACAATGGAGTGTTCGTGTTTCAGTCTCGTTCTTGTGCCTGAGGCTCTGATCGAGCTAGCTAGGAACGAATTTGTGTGCTGCGCTTATATAGCTAGAGAAGGGGGAATCAGAGGACACTGCCACACTGGAGATCGATGGAATGTGCTGGGAATTGGGTTCCCATGAGCAAGCTGCATGTCTTATCTGGTTGCCTGCCTCGGCATGCAAAATCAGAGGCCGGATTAGTTGGGAGATCGGAATTGGATGGCACGTCACTGGGGCTAAAGGTGACGGGAAGGCGACGCGGAGTACATATGCCTATATACGTGGAATCGCTTCCTATTCCTGGGAGCTAGCAGCTGGTTTCGTCGGTGCACGTTTGTTTTAATGTTCGCTTTCTTTTTAACTTATAATTTACTGTTTATCTTATAATTTTTTTAAAATAATTTATCGATATTCGATTTATTTCTATAAACACACATGTTAAAATCAAAATTCATCTCTCACACTCAAAAAACAGTAGCAAAAAAAACACTAATGTAATTCCTGTGATGCTTGTGGGAGATATTGGAGGGGGCATGCGGTACTACATGCGACAGAGATCGAGATAAATACATACAGTACAGCCCAGAATAATGGTGGCATGCACACAAGCACGAGATAAATAGAGTGGTTTCGGCCGGCTTTGACTTTGATTTATCAATTTTTTGATTTAGTAATTAGCTTTTAAATGATATATTTTTAAAGATAAAATTTATAAATTAATTATAATAGACACTATACCGAGTAACTATACCGATCAAAATAGTATGCAACTATTTTTTTTCCGTGTTATCTCTTATATACAACTAAAATTCAAAAGTTATAAGGTACAACACAAAAGAAGTCACCCATACATATGCAACTTGCTGGCTTACATGCTTGTATGGGCGACAACGTATCATACCATATACAAAGATGGGGGACTTTCGGTCCCCCACTGTGCCCACGTGGTGTTTTCCGCAAAAAAAATCATCCGAGTTTTTGTAATTACGTACAGGTCCTCGGTTCTTTCGAAAAGGTTATTGGTTTTTTTACGAAAAAACACTTGCGTTCTTCTTTTACTGGATAACAACCTGTGATTTTTTTAAATTATGCGTAGGTCCTTGGTTTTTACGGAGAGACCCCTGGTACATCATTTCTTCCCCAAAACCCCTTCCATTTCTCCAAAATTGTATACGGATCCTCCGAATTTTCATAGAGACCCTCCTTTTTCTCGATAGTACCTCGCGGTTTTCACAAAAATATGCAGGGGTTGACCTTGATTTTATGCAAAAAAAGACCCTTTAATTTTTTTTGAAATACGATTGAGCCTTCGTTTTTTCAGATAATCACCTTATGCAGATTTTTGTCTCTTTTAATTCGGTCTATATGATAGCTAGTGCGGTGTGACACTGCGTCTATATAGCTAGTATGTGTACTGCGCCCGGCACGTTTCCTGTGCGGTTTTGACATGCGCAGATTGATCGATTCGCTTCATTCTGTGCGACGCAGACCTGAATCGTATGCGTACTATATTCTGGTTTACTATCTAGTAGCATCAGGCATTCTCCCGTAAGTCAGAATAAAGGTGTTAATTTTTTAATTTCAGTCTTTTTTTAGTTATTTGTTTTTTCTTTTTGTGTATTATCCGTGAGGTGTGAGGTATAACAGTGTTATTTTTTTCTTTAATTGAATGACTTAAAAAATAACACCACTACAGTATAATTTTAGTTAAAAATCTACGTCCGAAAACCACTAAAAAAACCAGATTGAAGGGTGTGGTCAATATTACAGTAAGTTGCGATCACCTTTATTTATCACCTTCTGATTTACTGGATAGCAGCTAGATAGCATTAAGCGATCATCTTATTTGTCACCTTTTGATTTACTGGATAGCAGCTAGATAGCATTATCTTAAGCGAGAGTGAGTCAGCATGAAGAACTCAATCAATATTAACCATAGATAATTGAGAGCACCATCGATTGATTTTGTTCCCTTTTATTTGCGAGGGGATAATTGAATTTCTCATGCATACACGATAGAGTTTTACTTCCATACACATAACAGATAACATATCAAATGATTCAAGCGGCTTAACTCTAACTTTAATCTCCCCTTACTCATAAGAAAATAACTCAAGAGTTCGCTACACAGGAGTTCTGGTGAAAAAGAAGGGGAGAAGGACATATATTACGTGATTGAGCACAACCTGCACAACCATTTAACTACACGCGTACATTAGTGTACACCTCAGTAGGATTATGTAGTACTAAGCAGTTGTTCATCACAGGATGTCCAGAACTGCATAGTGTGCAATGAGCACCGGCGAAGAAACCTATGTTCCGAATATAACCCTGCATGCACAATTCTGCTTCTTTTTCTTTTTTTGTATTATATGTGAAAATATAACAGTATTTTTATTTTTATTTTCTTATTTTTTTTAAATTAAATGATTTAGAAAACATTAACAGCTATTACAATATAATTTTAGTCAAAAATCAACAGTCAAAAACCACTAAAAAGCTGGATTGAAGGCTGTGGTCAGTATTAATTACAGTAAGTTGCAATCATATTATTTGTCACCTTCTAATTACTGGATAGCAGCTAGATAGCACTATGCGATCATATTTTGGATGTGGCGCTGGTAAACCCGTATCCTAACTCAGGCAAACCTGTTTCTAGGCCACTCGGTTAAGCTAAAATTTAGTGACTTATGGCTAAAATTATACTATAATTGACTGAAATTACATTGTAATTAACGGTGACTTATTTGGTATAATTAATTTAGAAAAATAAAAAAATATTAAACTATCATGTATAATGCAAATGAATACGAAAAAAAACCGGTAAAAAACTTTAAAAAATACCAAAAATTAGAAAAAAAATAAAAATTATAAATAGTAAAAAATAAACCAGAAACTAAAAACATAAGTCCAAATGAGCGGAGCATTAACCTCACCGGATTCTCATCGCTTGTTGTCGGGTCACTGAGAGACTGAATCATGACACAAATCAAATGGATAGAAGATTTAAGTACTCCCTATACGAAGGAACTCTAGTACTAATTAGCAATTTTCTATCAAAATAACCTACGGCTTATGAAATGATGGATCGTACTCCGCTCCACATACTAAGCGCCAAGCGGTTTTTAAGATTGTTCTTTTTTACTACGGTTTGTAACTTTTAGGTTATTTATGAGAGAGATTATAGAGTAACAGAAACTCACGTACGATTTTTGTCGATATAAATAAAGTCGCTACAGTATGTATTATAATTAATTAGTAGATCTCATCTTAAAAAGATAATCCATTTAAAAACTAATTACTATAAAAAAAATCAAAAGTCGAAATCAAAAACTATAAAGAATACGCCCTTCACTTTCCGAAGAACATGAGGGCGCAAAAAAAAGACTGCGCAAAAGCCCATGGTTTCATAATAGGATAGCACACCTGCCAGCATGCGGATGTGCAAGTGCTAGCAAGCTTCTTTTTTGGCAGCGTTGGAACATCTGCTCTGAGCGCATATTCAGTTCGATTGATCATTCTCCTATATTACGCACTGATCGTATATAATTAAAAACGACGTTAAAGCGTGCCACTAGCATTAATTAGTATCCAATTTGGTATCAATTGGTTCACGTGATTGGTTAACAAATAAGTTTACAAGGACCCTGAAATTTCTCATGGTTTTGACATAAGCTCTGTGTGAGAAAGAGAGAGACAAAGGTGCAGGTCGGTGGTAGGGGCAGGTGGCGATCTCCCCCTCAGGAAACGGGGCGGGGAGAGGGGTCCTCCCACACGCGCCCGTAGGGACCCTGTATAAATTTTAAAATATATTTTTTATAATATATTATAGTTTTTTTAATAAAAAAAGATGTATTCTTTTCTTGTATATCTAGGATAGGTTCTTTTGGGTTTATAGCTTATAACTTAAATATTTAAATTCTGGTTATTCGCGAGAGATAATACGTATAGGAAAATAGTCGTATGCAATTTTGGTCAGCACAGCTGAACTCAGTACACTTTTTACTACAATTTTTCTATTGACCTCATCTTTAAAAAATACACCATTTAAAAGCTAGTTACTGTAGTCCGTACAGATATAAGTTGGCTGAAAACGGAAAAGAACTCAACCTTAAACAACAACTTGAATCTATATTTTGAAAAATATCTAAATAATTATAAATTAATAAATAAAAATATATTATTATTATTTTAAAATAGATTATTATTTTTAAATCCCGTGGGATTAGGTCCCAACGAGGGAGACAGGGGGCAATCTCCCTATGATAAGTCTATTGGGGCTAGGACAGGATAGGCTAGCAGAGATCGGAGTAGGCTCCATTGCCACCCTTAGGTAGCGTTCGGAATAGCGATGGCTAATTTTTTACTGTAGTTGGTTAATTTTTTAACTGTAGCTGAGTTGGTTTATTGAGCATAATTAAATTTAAAAAAATGTAAAAATAAAAATGGCACGTTAGTCTAGAGTAGACAATGTAAAGGAATACGAGAAAAAAATAAAACACACAAAAAAAATCACTACGTGACAAAATAGTGCACAATGCATATAATCGCTGAACAATGATGAAATTGTTGAACGCGGCGTTTCAACGCTAACTTGAGCGCACCCTAAGTTGGAGCTAGCACTTCTACGTCTATGTTCTACCAATATGCAGGTAGTAAGGAGAAAAGAAAGGTGCAGGTAGGTGGTAGCCATGGTTGGAGCTAACATTAGTAGCACTGTAGCAGTCAGTAGTGGTGACTCCTCTTACCACATGCAGACACAACACATATCACTACTCGTAGTCGGAGGCAAATATAAATTCGGTAAGTAAACAAAGAAAACATACTTCACGTCATGGTTAGAGAATAGTCATGGTGCTTGGATATGTGATCGTCAATACCGCGATATGCTATTTTCCTATAAACGTCATGGTTAGAGGCTCCTTCGCCTCGGTCCAAGAGGCAGTGGCGCTGTGGAGGAGAGGTGGCGATGCTAGTGAAGGGAGGGGATGGGTGAAGCATCGTCGGACCATCTAGATCTGTACGGCGATGGTGGAATAAGGCGAGGGATGCGATGGTAGCGCCCTCCCAATGGCGGCGGCGGAATAGGGTGATGATGCTAGGGCTTGAGCAGTGGTAGGCCACGATGAAAGAGCAGCTATAGCAGAGGAGATGCACAGTGGCTGGAGATGGTGGCGAACAACAGTGCGAAGGGCAACGACATGCAGTAGGCCGACACAAGGGCCAGGTTGGGCACAACTTTTGGCCTTGCTTCCACCTCTTCTTTTTTATTTCAACATATCACATAGAGGTCGGATCTCCAGAGAAGGAGTCAACATCGTCGTCTCCATCTCACCGCCGTTTGATCCTGTCTCTCCATAGCTAATCCACCTCGCCGCTAGTTGATCTTGCCTTCCTCGTCGTCGAATCAGTGTTGCCTTTGCTCAATCCCCACTTCCATTGCCGTGGCACGGAAGAAGGGGGTGCCATCGATGGAGCCAGGCCACCTCCTCCCTCACAGTCGATGCTCGCCATCGGCTTCTCCCTTGCCACCAGGCGTGGGGGCGATTGGGGACTAGGGGAGGGAAGGAGAGCGATGGTCCGATGTGGGGAGTGGCTGGGCGTGAGGAGGAGAGGATATTTGGGAGCGTGGGGGTGGCATCACGAGATGTGCGGGGTTTTTATGGGTTAGGATTGAGAGGTATTAGAAAAGTATCTAAGATGTATTAGGAATTATTTTCTTTTTTTAAAAAAAATATAAAATTCATTTATACATCTCCTATACATATCTAGCTGTATTAGGGCCGTACCCATATCTAGGGCTGTATCCGATATGGATACATTGATTTTGGGAAGTATCACGTAACGTAGGAGAATAGGGTAACTAAAGGGATTTGTTTCTTTTGCTAATGAGCATGCACTAGCGAGCTAGTTAGAGTAAATAATTAAGGCACCCAGCTCATCAGCTGGGACACTGTCGCACGATGGAGCTGGCTGTTCCAGGATTCCAGCGTTCTGGCCACTCGGAAGTGACAGGGACCTGAACCCAAGTGCTAGCTAAGTGCATGCCTCCTTTTCCAGAGAGATTAAAGAAAGAAGATTCTGTGCTTTTGTTGATCGCATGCAACTCCGAAACAATCACCTCCATTTCTGAAATGTTTTTTTTTCTTTTGTTGCTTCCTCCTTGATATGCTTCTTCTCCCAATGTACCGAGGCCGAAGGTTTGGCGCATCACTGAAATCCAACGAGACCCTTCACATAGTGTGCTGAGGAGAGATCAGAGAAGGCCTTGGAAGCTACCCAATGACAGATTCACAGTACGGACTCTGAAGGGCACATTTAGGTCTACTAAGGGCTGTAGCTAAAGCCAATACAAACACCCCAGACTCTAAGTCATTTTTATTAGCCACTAATATTTATCGGTTACTACTTTACATTTTCGTATATTGTAGTGCACTTTATATTTTATTATATCACAATTTTATATGTCATATGACAGTTCAAATGTTGTAGTGTTTTTTGTTGCATTGTCATTGGCTCGCCTTCTTACATAATACACTCAGTCACTACTATTCATTAGTCATAGCCAAAAGCTAATTCTATTAGCCACTATTATTCATCAATCATATCCAAAAATCATAAACAAAAGCCAATACGAATGAGCCCTAGGCTATCCAATCTGAGACTTCATAATAGTTCCTAATCGATAGCAAGTTTCATGCTGAATTTGTACCCTAAATTCCTGAACCGTGTGGGCTCAGGTCATAGCAACAAAATAATAGCAGAAACAAATGCATTTGTTGACCTGGGCTTATTCGGATCAGCCGTCCACAAGGCCCACTGCTCCCACGAAAAAAGAAAAAGAACACGACAATCCAACATGCTTGCCCATCTTGTTTTCTGTGGGCCTAATAACGGCCCAGCTCGGTCCACTAACGGCTCTAGCTTGTGTCGACACCGAGGCAGCGACCGAGCCGGACTTCTTCTTGCAGCACAAGAAGAGAACTCCCGCGGCGTCTCCGCCGCCTTAAAAGCGAAGCCTTTTCATCCTCGCCGCGCTTCGTACCAAGAGAGAAACGGAGGAGGAGCGGCTCAGAGAGATCACAAGACAGAGGGCCCGAGGTGATCGTCGATTCCTGATTCCTCTCTGAGCGGAAGGCGATGGCGAGGTTCGATCCGTACGAGAACAACGGCGGCACGTGCGTGGCCATCGCCGGCGCGGACTACTGCGTGGTCGCCGCCGACACCCGCCTCTCCGTCGGATACAGCATCCTCACGCGCGACCACTCCAAGATCGCCCACTTGTATGTTTCCTTCCACCCCCCCTCTCACTTCCCGTCCCGTGTATGATTGTTCATTGGAGTCAGATTGGGGGCGGATCGGATTCGGCGATCCTAATCCCACTGCTTGGGCACTGTGTCTGTTTGGTAATAAGGGCGCTTTGGTTAGCTAGGATGCTCCGATATGTGACATGGATACGACCATATAGATATGGCGATGTAATATTTTTCAAAAATAAGGATATATTAATATAACAATTATATGTATATTTGAAAATTGAAAATTTTAAATGATATACCATTTAGTAGTTGTCACATACGGATATACCTATTTGGTTGCAAGAAGTTATTTGGTAACAACTCCTGATCCAGGTAGCAAGACTTCTTTTAATCCATGGTTTGACATAGTCAAACAAAAGTACGACCTTATATTACTAAGTATTACAAAATTATAAGTATGAATTTGAATTTTATCTTCTGCTCTATCTAAACTTCTAAAGTCATAGAAGAAGTTCTATTCAATCAACTGTAAACACTAGCATGCCATGAACAGCATGCTAAACTAAAGAAACAAGATTTCGTTGCTGAATGGCCAGAAAATTAAGGTTCTTTTTCACTGGTCAACCAAGGATATGTGCTCAAAGGTGAAAACAAGAACACTTAAAATGTTATAGGCTTATAGCACCTTATGTTTCAACAATACTGATATGAAAACACAGCTACAGCACGGTATGAAAACATAGCCAGTGCGTTTTCCAAATGATGCCAACATAACAATGTGCATTCATATAAAATTATAATAAAATCCACACAGTTTCAACAAATACTCAGTATGTTATCTTACTATTCAGAAGAAATTTCAGTACAATTAAGCTAGCATAATAAAAAAACAAATGAACTGATAATCAGAATTCAGAAATGAAGCACACAATGTAATTTGGATGATAGAGATCATTAACATTAACTGGACTGTAAACTTTTACACACACAGTCAGAAGAAAACTTTTTTATATTAAATAATAAGGAAATTAAAGAACAGTTATGCCCAAAAACATGACAGCACCATGTCCAAAAAATGCGGCTGAGTCTGTCTTTGAACAATGTCTGAAATGTAACTAAACTTTGTAAGCTGGAAATTTTCCAATACAGCTAACAATGTTAATAGTAGCACACTTGTCCAGCATACCTTGTGTCTGCTGCTGAGGGTGATGGGCTTAGCGGAGGCTCGGCGTACTGGAGCTCGGCGGTGCAAGAAAAGCACACTTGTCCCACACGAGCTGCACCTCCTCGACCTCGCCGGCCTCCGGGGTGACCTGTAGGCAGTGGGATGACCTCCAGGCGGCGGCGGCGGCAGGAAGATCTCCAGGCGGCGGGGGACCTCCAAGCGGCGGCGGTGGGCGAGGAGAGCTAGTGCGAGACTGCGAGGAGGGGCGACACGATTTGTTCGGGGATTAGGGTTCAGGGCGACGGGAGTGGGGGAGCGGCGGCAGGACTAGCGGGAGCACAGAGAGCGGTGGAAGCGGCAGGAGCAGGGGGAGCGGCGAGGGATCGGTGGGAGAGTGGCGGCAGGACTAGCGGGAGCAGGGGAAGCATGGAGAGCGGCGGGAGCACCGGCGGGGAGGGGAGGAGCAAGGGCGGGACTGCGTCGGCATTAGGGCTAGGTTAGATTAGTAGTTGGGCGTGACGAGCGGGCGGCTTGATCTGTTGAGCCATAATGGGTCGAGACGTATCAATGACGTATTCTTGCGTATCAGGGACGTATCAGAATATTTGCTATTTATTTTTTAGTTGAAATCCATCGATACTTCGTGGATACCATATCACCACGTATCGATACGTATCACCATATTAGACACGTATCCATACGTATCACCATATTAGACACGTATCGAGCACGGTACGGCACTTCGACCACGTATCGGGCCTTCATAGTTGGTTAGTGCCGTAGTAGTCCTTGTGAGCGCATGGATTTGTGACTCCTAGCTGGCTGGAAAGTAAATTAGTGAATTTATTTATGCCATGCTTACTGTTTGGGAATCAGTGATTGTACATGTTCTGCAACCTCTGTTACAGTTGGGTGAGAATTTGCAACTGCTGAAAAGCCATACCCTGTTGCTCAAATCTTGCCGAGCGGAAGAGGTTGTACTAGTGCTATTGATGATCCGTTTTGTCTAGTTGGGAGTTTGGAAATGTACGCTGTGTAAAATTCTAGGAGTAAACGGAATTATCACTTGATGAAAATTAATCCAAATCATATATACTAAAATCTGTAAACAAAATTAGTTCTGTTGGACCCAGCATAGTGAGTTTTATACTTTTACAGGCAAACATTGAGCCAACCAGTCTGTCCTAATCTGAAGGCTTGGTTTATTGCTGAATGAATGTGCTGATGTTGTTCTCTCTGCTCCCCTTCAATTAGGGCGGACAAATGTGTTTTGGCCTCATCTGGATTTCAAGGTGATATCAAAGCTTTGCAGAAGAGCCTGGCTGCAAAGGAATTGGTAGGTCTAATGACTGACTGAGCTCTCAAAGACTCAAACCATCTATAAGACGTTTTCGGAATTAACCACTCTTTCACTGACCTTATTGCAATACTTCAATAAATTATCTGGCGACTGTGATCCAATGTTCTGTTTTTATATTAACTTGAACCACCATGAGGTTGAAGATTGTCTATTCTTACATGGTCCTTCATTATTCAGTTTAATAAGGGACTGCGGACTGTACGAATAACATCTATGTAATCCTGAATCGTACCAGTACAAGTTTCTGGTGTGTTGACATTTTTGCTTTTTTAGGTCTATGAACACAGCCATAACAAGAAAATGAGCTGCCCTGCAATGGCGCAGTTACTGTCAAACACTCTCTACTACAAAAGGTTCTTCCCATACTATGCTTTCAATGTGCTGGGTGGACTGGACAGCCAAGGTATAATTCAGGTTACTTGTTTTTACGTTGATCGCTCAGTATGATCATGCCTCTGAGCACTTTTTCTCCTTTCACAGGTAAAGGCTGTGTCTTCACATACGATGCTGTTGGGTCGTATGAGCGGACAGGTTATAGTGCTCAGGGAACAGGTTCAGCGTTGATGATGCCTGTTCTAGACAACCAGTTGAAATCACCTAGTCCTCTAATACTGCCAGCTCGGGTGAGTTATATATAATTCTAGTGATTATTAACTAGTTGGCACACTAGACTCATTTTTTGGTTTAATCCTCTTCTGAGATGTTTTGTTAGCCTTGCAGTGGCCAATTGTAGTTAATAATGGTAGACTCTTGAAAAGCGAGATGTTTTGTTAGCCGTGCAGTGGCCAATTGTAGTTAATAATGGTAGGCCCTTGAAAAGCAAATAATGAAATAATTATATATGAAATGAAATAAAGAAAATAACCTTTTGCTGTGAGTTGCAACATATGATTCTTTTGACCTATCAGAACTCTAATGTCATGCCAATTATGCAGGATGCCGTGACGCCCTTATCTGAATCGCATGCGGTTGATCTGGTGAAGGATGTTTTTGCATCAGCCACAGAGCGAGATATATACACTGTATATGCTGCTTTTTTGCCCTTACATGCTCAATGATTACTATCAACTAATTAAACATTCTGCTCAAAAAATGTTGTTGCATGAATTTTACAGGGAGATAGATTGGAAATTGTAGTCATCAACAGCTCCGGCGCCCACCGTGAGTGCATTGAGCTAAGGAAGGATTAGTGTAGGATACCTGTCCCAAAAAAATCACTTGTTATCACAGGCCTCCACCAGAAGCAGAATGATACATTGTTTCCTTCTGTCAGATGTATTTCAATTCCTGTTTGTTTACTGTTGCAAGAGTGACTATACAAGACATCGTATTTTATCCTTATCTGATATGCTTACTACGTACCTTTTCGGATTGTTTACTGAATCACTCATAACCTGAATTCAGCTAAATTACCGAACATATGCCAGCAGAAAACAATCACGGGACAACAGAATTGATCTCTTTCTGTTGGAAAGATGGAGAAAGAACAAACCACATAGTTCTAACTAGTAAATCAGTCAGGAGTTGGGCTTGCAATGTAATCTCACCAGCTAATAGGGCTTGATTTTTTAGTTCCTCGCTAATCTGCTGTACTGCCTTTCCCCCCTCTCGATCTTAACAAAATTGGCCGCAGCTACCTGCCGGCCCGGTAAAAAAAGCTGGTAAACAATCAAGAAAACAGTGCACACCAAAATGAATGTGCAGTCTCCAATCAAGGTCGAGGAACGACACCCATGGTGACCGCATTGAAGATTTCCACGTACCCAACCAAGATGTCTTCTTGGGTCAGGCAGCAGTACTTGTCACAGCCAAGCGTTGACGGTCATGACCTACTTATGATTTGGGCTGCTGCTGTGCGTGGTGTTCCAGTGGTTTCAGCACAGCTTTGCCCCCAGCTTCATTAGCTCCACTATTTCTGTCAACCTCGAATGAAATTGAAGTGTATTAGCTTGTGTTATTTGAAAAAACATGGCAGATGTTAAAAGGCCTTTTTGAAAGTTCCAGTTCTAAACCAAAGTACTAGTACTGCACACTACTGTGAATACAATGCTCACTACAAGAAATGGATTGGCAAGTCTCAGCTGCCGGATAGCCAACCATGTACACTGGTAGTTGCCTACTTTTGTATTAGTTAAATACTTAAATTCAAATGCCTGTTGTGGACTGAAGTAGGTATTACAAATGGGAGCTGAAACCATGTTCGTCATGCAAAAATGATTAGCAATAACAGTAACTAGATAGCCAGACATGTACAGTGCTATTTCTCGAAATTCAGATATTTATGCGAAGAAAACCTACATGACTGAGAAATGCACATTCCATGTTCCCCTGACATATACTCATTTTTCTCTCTTTTCGAAACAAGACCCCTATTCGTCTTAATGTAGACACAACCTTGAGACCAAGATATCAGTCAAGCTGACACATGGCTAAGAAAGCCTAGCTGAGACCAAGATATGAGCATGCACCCTTCAAAGAATAACCTCGCAAACTGTTAGAGTAATCTTGTTTAGTCTGTATGAGTTCGTTGTACACGTATATGAGTAGACGTCGAGTCGGTTGTTCAAGTCCATATCGTGTACGTGTCGTTGCCGTATACCAGGGTATTTAGAATTGTGATAGTTTATAATTTTTTTACTATAACTAACTTATTTTTTATTGTAACTGAGGTGACTTATTTAACGTAATTAAATTTTAAAAAACAAATTAACCCATCACGAACAATACAAGAAATACAGGGAAAAAAGAAAAGATAAAAAACTCTAAAAATAAAAAAGGATAAAGATAAAATTAAGAAACAGTGAAATAAAAGCAAAAACCAGAAATCATCATTAAAATAAGCGGTGTCTTAGTATCCGAGTATGAGGTTTGCCGTGTGCATGTGTAGGGATAGTTGCCGAGTCAGTTTCCTAGTTCTTTCCGTGTACAAGTCCACGTATGAATACGTTAATGGGTCGGCGTGTGCACAGACTTTAAAAAGCTATGCAGTCATGTAACGAGGTGTGTGGCAATCGGTTGTGATCAGAAGCTGAGAGGAAAAAAGAAATGCATGAGAAAAGAAATAAAGAGAGAGAGGGTAGGTGCTCAGAGAAAACAATTCACATCTGTTCATTTTTTGGTTGTTTCGTTGTGCACCACCTGAAGATGTGAAGAAAGGCACAAGTGCTGCTATTACATTAAAAAAAGAGTTATCATAGACAGTTCGAAACCGTCATCACAGATAATTTCTTGAACCGTTTGAATCAATAGGTCAATGATAACAAAACTAGAACTGTCTATGAAGGCGTAATATTATAGACGATTATAATTACAAATCATCTGTGAAGGCATAATATCAAAGACAGTTCTAACAACAAACTATCTGTGATGAGGACATATCACAGACGGTTCATAATAAGAACCATCTGTAATGAGAGATATATCACAGACGGTTCTTGTCCCGAACCATCGGTGATACCTACATATCATAGACAGTTTTTGTGACAGCCGTCTATGATATGGTTTCACAGACGGTTTATACCATAAAATCGTCTGTGACAGTGCCTAAAATTTTTACTATTTTTCGGCTAGGTTGAGAAAATGCTAGCTATGTCATGCCCTCTGAAAGCAAAACGACGTACTTGGATTTGAATTTCAAATCTAAATTACATATAGTACTGTATACACAAGAGGACACTTACAAATTCACAGTTACAATTTTATAAATATGCTTACACTACAAGAAATTTCAGGCTAATACAAGATAGACTTAGACATCCTTCATTAAACGATAATCTAAAACAAGTGGAGATGAAAAAATTCCAAATAGCAGAAACATAAATGCAATGAACAACATTTTTAGCTTCTATACCAAAATCAACAGAATGCCACACTTTTAGGATGTAACAAGCAAAAGCCCCCTACCGATACCAATGACTTGGAATAGTATGGATATGTCATTGCCTTCTTTGTTTCTATCTTGCTTCAAGCGAAATTTCAGCCATCTTTACTAAACTGAACCCCTTCTCTCCCTTACCGCGCACAAATAAGTTGGAGTAGTACTGGTGGTATTGGTTCTTGGAGTAGCGAGAGGAGGATTAATAGGGGCGAGAGGTAGTGAGGAGACTGGTGCCTGCCATTCGATGTAGAGAGAATGGACGGGTGAGATCGGGATCCTAGGGGAGATACCACAGATCGGTGACGTGGCGGGGCTTATCACAGATAATTCAGATTACAAACTGTCTGTGATATAGACATCACATACGATTCTTAACAAAAATCGTCTATCATAACCGGAGATATCACAAACGGTTCTTATTAAAAACTGTTACTAATAATGGCCAGACGTTAGAAGATAATATATCGGTGCAATGTAAACAGTTAGTCATAAAAGATAAAATAGTAAAGTTTTTTTATCACTTATATATACTCATTTGAAAGATTTTGATGAGATCTGTAACTTTGCAGTTGAGATGAACCTCGAATTTCGAAGAGAAGATCAAAAATTTTGGCAAAAACAGAAATAAAAAACTTGTGGCACAAATTCAGAGCCAAAGATAGCCCATTTTGGAGGTCTTGAGGGCGAGTGACGCAAGTGAGTCATTTTTTTGGATTGGGCTCGTCGTTAGCTTTCCAACGAGTATAAGAATATCGAAAATGGACACCATATACAAAAGTTATGTCCCGTTTTGCTAAAGATGTCTCAACGGAATTATATTTAGACTCAGGCGGGATATTATGAATTTTTAGGAGATTTTGAGGCGAAAAACATATCACAAATTGTTTTTAATATAAATCATATGTGATAATGAAGTTATCACAGATGGTTTGTAATATAAACCGTCTGTGAAGTATCACATGCGGTTTAAATAAAAACCATCTGTGATATTTGACAAGTTTTGGTGAATCATCTGTAATGAAGTGTCCAATATATGTCTTTTTGTAGTAGTGTGCTCGTGTACATCCATGTCGCGGGACCCATGGGGGAAGTCAAGGTAGAGCCTGTTGGTGGGTAGAACCAACAGGAGTGCGCCATTGTTGATGGGTCATATCAGAAGCAAAAGACGTCGACTGTGCTCAGCAAAGGAGTAAAAAATACAACAAGTGGTATCAGAGCCTATTGATCTTGGTGATCCCTGAAGATTATGGGCGAGAAGGTGAAGACCTAGAGTAGGCTAATATCTCTCTGGTACCCTATCCTGATGACCGACAATTACCCGATGTGGGCAATGAAGATGAAGACGAACATGCGCGTCCAGAGAGTCATGCAATCAATCCGATGGGGAAGGATAAGAAGGTAGACGACAAGGTGGATCAAGCCGACAAGGTGGATCAAGCGGCTTTGACTATCATTATCAAATGGTATCAGACTCGATAATATTTCAGCTCATCAGAAAGGAGACGGTATGAGAAATGTGAAAGACACTTCCGAAGATAACATTATCAATAACCAATGCAAACCATTGTAGCGGTTTGGTGTTTAGCCCAAACCAAATAAAGCACAATAGACACTACCATTTCACTGACTCTACCATAGCACGATCAGTTAAATGTCCTGCATCAAGGGCACACTATGCAACACAAGGGCATCTGAATGCGGCAGTGCCAGTGCGTATGCTTATATCAGATCATTACATTCAGTTCATAAAACGTCCCATTCAGTTCAAGGCATTCAATTCAAAAAACAAGGAGAAAAAAAGCCTACCTTTCCAGCCCTGATAAGGTCTAGGTGTCTCTCATGGAAACGTCAGCTTATGATTTTTACCATCGCTATTTCAAAGTTGTTTATCAGAATAGCCTTTTTAAAGTAATTTATCATCATATCAATATTTAGTTCGTTCTAAAAACAAAAACCATAATCCACAAATATAATCTTTAAATCACAGTAAAAAAAATAACGCATCCGATGAGTGCTCGTTCGCAAATAGCTTGCAGGATCCACACACCAGAGTAGCTCAACTTGTGGTATACTATGGGAGCGTTCAGAATAGCGTTGGGTTATAGCTTTTTTACTGTAGCTGATTTATTTTTTTTATTGTATCTGAGTTAAGTTATTTGGTATAATTAAATTAAAAAAAATTAAAAAATAGAAAAAATATGTTAGTCCATCACAAACAACATAGAGGAATATGAGAAAAAAGAAATGGCAAAATGCCTAAAAAATCTATATAAAAAAGAAAAAAAATATAATTACTGAATAGTGAAAAAAACAGAAATCAAAAATAAAAATTAACTTTAAACTGACCTCTCAATCTCCTCTGTGCCTCACCGGTCAGACCAGTCGGTGGTTCTGTACTGGCTCACGAAGCACGCACGGAAAGGCTGCGCCGGATTTGTCTCCGGCTGCGCGCACTGCAGGGCGAACGGATCTCGGCAGCTGAGTTGTTTCTCGAATTTTGAAGTAGCACGGTTCAGTCCAGGCCCGCATGCGTCTAGTTTGCTTTACCTTGGGCCGACTGGAGAGGGCGAGGCTTCATCCGGCCCATCCCAGTCAGCCGCCCGCGCGGCGCCGTCGGTCCCGGTGCTCGCACGACCCGACCGCGCGCCCCACGTGCTAGCTAATGTCGTTTGCACGATACAATTAACTTACGATGGGTTCGGGGGTTTTTAGACCGGTTCATATTAGTTTCTGTGTTTAGATTCTATTTAGATAGAAAATAAATTAATATAAATATCTAATTTATTTTCTTCTCTAGCTCCTGTCTAGTTTCAATGATAAGATATAGGTCATAGACGTATTATGTATCTACTCCTTTCGCTTTCGCTTTACACACACATCTCTTTCTCAATTTTTCCACCACTTATCTTCTCTTTCTAAAAACCGCTACTATTTATTCTCGCTCAGTACCCATCAGCCAAAATCAAACGAAGAATCCCTTAATTTGAGGTGCACGCATGCCACCGCCAGTTCCCAGAATCCTGATCATTGCCACACCGCCCAACCATACGGTATGGATTTCAGGGTTCAATACTACGTGTTGACCAAAGTAGGAGCGTTCCTTCCGCTGCGTGCACGCAAACTAAGCAGGCTGGTCCTGAACTGGGAGCCAGCAGAGCAGAGCATAGTTTTCCACCGGCCACCACCGGTTGGCAACTGGGGGCGGTGGTGGGATGCCCACAACGACGGCGCATGCCCATCTGCACTCACGTGGCGCCTAGATCGCCGGTGCCACCCCCCCCCCCCCCCACCTCTCTTTTTTTGGTGGTTTTGACTCGTGGCGACGGGCGAAACGAACACCAGCGGCTGAAAAACTGCAACAAGGCACTGGAAGTGCGTAGTCACAGGTTGGTTTGATCGGTGCTTGCGCTGGGTGTATACACGTGTCGTAGGTTTCTGAGCTCCGACGGTTACGAGCATACCGGACAGAAAAAAATTGTCGTTAACTGGCCTACCAGAGACACGTCGGCGCACACGCAGGCTTCCAATAATTCTAGCTGCGGTAGGGCATGTAGAATAGTATATATAAACTGCCTGCAAATATATATTATATAAGATTTTAGATAATATAGAAAAAAGAGAAAAAGAAGAGAGAAAGATGTTATCTACTATTTAATAGATATTTTTTTACTGTCTATATTATTTTATAGACAATATATTAATTATATAAGATTATTTTAGATAACTATATAGATAATATATTGTATATGCTGTTTTTAATTCTGTCTTAAAAAAGGTCCCAAGTGTCAGCGTGTATATTTGCCACTTAGAGGGTTCCTATTTATAGGCCCCGTGTATGTCTAATCCAAGCATTGCATCTGCGTCGTCATCTTATCTGCAAAACTCTTTCAAACCTCTGTTACCTCTCCTCTGTTCCAGGAACACAGAGCCATCAATGGCAATCCTGAAGAGTTCTTCCGTCGACAAGGACACGAGCTTCGCGGAAGAGAGTGAGATCAGCCTGAGCGATGATCTGCTCACCGAGATCATCCTGAGGCTCCCCATCAAGACCGTGGCGCGGTCCAAGTGCGTGTCCAAGAACTGGTGCGCCACCATCTCCGATGACTACCTCCGGCGCCGGTTCCCCCTGCACATGTCCATGGTGTACTTCCCCGAAGACCCTGCCCGCGGCAGCGGGCCGCGGTACGCGTGCGCTGGCGACGTCCGCCGGCTCGAGGACTGCGACCTCGGCTTCTTCCCGTCCCAGGAAGGCGCCGTCGTCTGCGACGGCTGCGGCGGCCTGCTCCTCTGCCGCTCCCCCGGAATGCCGGAGTTCTACGTTGTTAACCCGGTGACCAGGAGGTGGGTGGCTCTCCCCAGGCCGGCGAAGGAGGCGCGGCTGTCCATTCTGGCGTTCGACCCGTTCAGCTCTCCGCACTACCACGTGATCAACTTCACCGGGTGGCGCGAGCGCGGCGCGGCGATCGAGGTGTTCTCGTCGGAGACGTGGACGTGGACCGTGCGCAACCCGGAGTTCGGTGTCCCGGCGGGCTCCCTATCCGGCTCGATGCACTACCACGATGGCGCCCTCTACATCCTGGCCTCCGACCCAGACTGCGTCGTTCGCATGGACGTCGCCGAATTCACATGCTCAATCATCGAGCTGCCCGAGCCGATGGACGGGGACGCCCGCGTCGCGCACTCCGGCGGCCAGCTGCACTACGTGAGCAGCGACGGCGAGCTGCTGATGGTCTGGGCGCTCGAGGAGGACTCATCTACCGCACGCCCATGGCGCCCGAAGCACGCCGTGAAAGTCAACGATTTCGTGGAGGGAGGGTGCAGGGGAGGTGACGAGGTCAGGTTCTTGGCGCTGCACCCGGAGAAGGACGCGGTGTACATGTGGTCGCCATGGAAGATTGTGGAGTACGACCTGAGGAAGAGGGAGATCACTGGCGAAGCTTGGGAGTTTGCTAAGGATGAGAAGAATCGCGTCGTGAAGACGTGGCTGGTCCCGTCCTCGTGTTACCTATCGGATTGCTTGGGTGATGGCCCTGCGCAGCGCTGATAAAATTGATGGCCAAAATTTGTTCAATTCGTTTCTCCCCCCTGTTGCTTGTAACTTGTAAAGTGAGAGATTCTTCACGTCAATTGTTGTATGTACTTCGATGTGCTGTGTGTACAGTATATATTGTTGTACACGATTGTTTAAGAAAGAAATAGGGAACACGAGAAGAAGAATGTTTGGTCACTCTGTATTTGTGCTGTTGCGCCTGCAAAGCAGAGGAAAAGATGCTAGTATCTAGTGAACCTGCACTACTCGTGCACGCACGTGGCAAGGCTTTTTGGGGCCCTAACGACCAATTGGTGTCCAGGATGAGGCCTAGAATTGGCTCGACTCAGCCAACGAGGCCCCACGGTGCCGTCCCAAGCGTTCTTTGGATCACGATTTATAACTTTTAGAATTAACTTATTAATTTAATAAATAGTGATTATTGTGAGAAACCAAAAGCTACTGAGAAAACAAAAAAAAACTTTACATTCATGATTAAGACTTTTCATCTGTAATTGATTCGACATGCTAAATCAGTGATTTCCTTTCTAAATCGATGCTTTTTTGAATTGATGAATGCTAACAAATTTACCATACATATTATATAGTATTGCACTTGTACGTATCTAAAAGTAATCTGGGATCCGTGGAGTTACTCATAGGTGCAGTTACACTTGGGACATCCACCGTTGCTGATGATTGGAGATCCGTGCAATAGACCGAGTCTAACGGAGCTAGAACAAACGGTTTTGAGGGAGACTCGATCCAATCCATAGTTTGAGTCTCTACATTTAAAAGTTAGGTACTGTAGCAGAAACCAAAAGCAAAAATCAAAAGCTGAAAAGAACAGGGTCTAAGCCAACGAGGCCCCACGGTGTGGTCCCAAGCGTTCTTTGGGTCACGATTTATAACTTTTAGAAATAGCTTATTAATTTAATAAATAGTAATCATTACGAGAAACCAAAAGCTACTGAGAAAACAAAAAATAACTTTACATTCATGATTAGGACTTTTCATCTGTGATTGATTCGGCATGCTAAATCAATGACTTTATTTCTAAATCAATGCTTTTTTGAATTGATGAATGCTAACAAATTTGCCTTATATATTATATAGTATTGTACTTGTAAGTATCTAAAAGTAATCTGGGATTCGTGGAGTTACTCATAGGTGCAGTTACACTTGGGACATCCACCGTTGCTGATGATTGGAGATCCGTGCAGCAGACTGAGTCTAACGGAGCTGGAACAAACGGTTTTGAGGGAGACCCGATCCAATCCATAGTTTTGAGTCTCTACATCAGGAAGGATATCCTGTTTTTGGCAGCCGTCCAGCAGCTGGGAGGAGGTCCCTACCGAGAGTTTCTCTACTCATTGAGAAGTATCCGGGATTGTTGTCAACCGACCAAATAGCAGGAAGCGATTACGGATGATTCAGTCTTTTGCGTCATTAACTTCCAGGACGCCCACATCTCTCCCTGAAGTTTTGCGTGGATACCAGATCGCCGGCGGCCTGGACGCTGTCAGCTTGCCGGCGCGTCGTCTTGCCGATTAGGTCGCCTGCAGTGAGGAGAGTACTTCGCTACAGTTGCATGGTATGTCCTCCTTTTTAATTCTCAGTTCTGAAGTTCTGAACTACTTAGGATTTGAAGTTGAGAAGTTCTGGGTTTTTAAATCTTACTTTTTAAATGGAGTTTTGAAGTTCTGGCTTTTTCGATAATGGAGTGTTCTTACTGTTCCTGATCAATCGTGAGGAGATCACTCCCCTGCATGTACTATTCAATGATTAATTTTTGTTTTAATGGTGTAATACGTGATACTTTCTCATCCTATGTCATCCATGAGAATGTACTCCGCTGCGTGTATAACTTCACTGTCAGTTGTGCGAATCATTTTTTTTGCCAACTTTGAAAATACTTCCTGCTAGCTGCAACTACATTTTGTTGTATCACATAGGAAATAGTCAGTTTTGGTGTCGTCGACCTCCTCTGCGGCTATTCTCGGGTGTGGCGTTGCTAAATCCAGCCTTCCCCCTTCCCCAGTAGCTTAGAAGGTTGAGTGCGTCAGGGAAAAAACCGAGGATCTTAACGGCGGGCGGGGACACGGCCACCCCGACCCAACTCATCGGTACGCCATGAGGACATGGGTGGCTTCTCCTCCCGACGCCAAATCCACGCCGCGCACGCCATCTCCCCGCTACCCGCTACCGCCGCACCTAAGGCCTCGCCGCCACCTGCCATGGATGTAGGTGTTTATTTGTGCAACATTTTGATTTTATATGTGTAACAATTAATAACAACAAGTGCAACATCGAGTTTTTTGTGGAAACATTTGTTGCATATAGTGGTTAAATTTGTTGCACACACTATATATGGATGCTACAGAGGCACACTCTTATCATTCTTTGCTTTTCTTGTTGCATACATGCAAAAATTATTGTATACATGACGAAAAATGTTGTATATATAGCATATAATTGTTACGACCAAACGTAAGGAACTAGCGCCGGATCGAACATCCGGACGCTAGAAAATCCCTTAATTATACGCCGCATGATACTATAGTGGAGTACATCGTTTGTAAACGTTTGCGTCACTGTACGAAAGGCAATGAGGATTGTCAGTGATCACCTTTCAATTCATGTAACTATAACGTTCCCACAGTACTCTGTCAAATCAATAGTAGCTACTTACTAATACTACTTCATCACAGCTATATATAGGTACATCTCCTCTCCATAATCTTAAATTAACTATGTATGTATATATAGCTGTTCTTCGTTCTTTTCGGGTATAATGAACTAGCTAGTTAAAACGGTTGAAGAATGAGATCAAGTCGTTGTAGACGTAGTCCTTGGCGCAGACGCCGATGAAGAAGTCGGCGTGCGCGAACTGGTCCAGGTACTGCACCGTCAGCTTGTCGTCGTCGTGGAACCGGAGGTCGTCGAGGAGGAGGCCGACGTCGACGGGGTCGGACAGCGAGTCCCGGCCGCCGTAGCTGAGGAAGAGAGGGAAGCCGGCCGGTATGTTGGACATGTGGTACGCCGGCGGCTCGACCTGGCCGTAGTTGGCGATGTTCAGGTATGGCAGCACGTAGTCGTACTTCGTCAGTACGCCGTCTCGAACCGCTGTTTATACGAATTGAAACATATTTTTACCGTACAGTAAGTTCATAACTTAACGGGTATGTACTGGATTAGAAAGAAGAATGACGAAGAGAAGATTCGGTAATACTTTGAGCCAGATGGACCATAGTTTTTGTGGATGTTGGCTGGGGTTCGTACTTGAGGAAGATGTCAACTGCTGAGCTGTTCAAGCAGTAATTTTTCCCTGACATACGTAGCATGGACAGATGTGAATAACTTTAACACTTACGTTCTCTTGTTGTTAATTAAGAGGAAAAGGAACATAGCAAATCCTTACCTGTGAAAGCTTTAAGGAGATCGTAGCAGTTTGTTCCAGGTTTGCGGCAGAACGACCTAACCAAGTTCGACACTAGAGGCCTACACTAAACAAAGAAGAAAATGGGTCATCTCCACAAGAATCAGAAACGATCCCAAACTAGAAGAAGGATCTGTCTGAAGGTACGATCGAGAATGCCATACGATGTTGGGTTGAACTCGGCCACACGAAGGAAATCAGAGACGAGCTGTTTTGGAAGAGAGTGCATCGCTAATCAGATCAATATTTTGATGTAAATAAAACGATTCTTGGAAAATATTGCAAGTGCGGTATATACATGAATGATAGGAGTATTATTCAGTATAAAAAAACGTGATGTTTTCAGTTACCTCTCCAACAAATGCTCTGGCTAATAGTATGCCAATAGGGGTGGTAATATGGGACAGATAGGCGACTGGGCTCAGCAGCGCAGCTGATTTCATCTTGTCGACCAGCCTGCCCTCCGAGAAGGCTGCTAGTGCCACCAGTGTCCCCTGCAGTCAAAAGCAGAGCACATGTCATGCCTTCACTCTTCAAAACAACCTTACAATCTGTCTATCAGACTCTGATTTTTTAAAAAATTTGAACCAGACAACTACTAGGAATTATCGAAGGAATTGTGGGTTAAGAGCTTCTTCTTGTTTACCATTGAGTGGCCAACGTAGTGCGGCTTCTGCCCAGTGTGGCTGCAAATATAGTCAACCATGGCAGGCATGTCGTTGACCACCAGGTCATCCCACGACCAGTTCCAGTAGCTCTGACAGCACGAGAGAGTAAAAAAGGGAAAGAAAATAGCACTCCAGTTAGCAGAAAGACAGCCGTTACTAGCCAGGCGATGTGCAAATGCATACAGTGATGATACTGGAAGGTGCGAGGGCAAAGAGTTCATCAGATGAACAGAACCAACCCGGTTTGACGGGTCGAGCGAGGCGTGGCGGCGGCTCCACCTGGTGCCCCTGGTGTTGGCGATCCACACGTCGAAGCCGTGGTCGGCTAAGATGTAGGCGAGCGCTTCCTCCGGTGGGCTGAGCAGCCATGTCATGCCATCCTGCAACGCGGATCAGTCCGGCGTACGTAAGAAACCTTCGCAGTCTCCCTGAAGTGACATGCATATGTACCCCTCTGCTGCAAGCCTGCAAGTAGTACCGGAGAGGAATGGTGCCCATGTTTTTTTTTGGTTATGCTTGATGGTTTTTGTCTGTATTTTTAAGACAACAACGAACAATAGAGATGCAGACGATTACATAATTTTGAGCTCGAAAAGTCGTTTAAAGAATTCATTTAAAAAAACAACCCTGTTTATTTCAACTATTGGAGAAGCCAAAAGACAAAAGGAACATGGCCGGAGCTATGGTCTCCTTGTGTGTGATGACTGAGAAGGAATTTTTGGCTTTTTTAGCCCCCTGCGTCGCTCGAATGGCGGATTTGCCCCCCTGCGTCACATGATTTGCCAGATTTGGCCTCTTACGCGAGTACGTGACGCGGCACATGGCACCTCTTGCGCCGGGAACCGCAGCAACCTCCTGCTGCACCAAGCAGCCACGTGACCTACCTATTGCGCCTAGGGCTGATGTGCACGACCCTCCTGCTGCACCTTGGGGTGCATGAGGTGCCAGCTGCGGCACTCCGGGGCCGCATGAGGTGGCCGGCCAACTGTAGCACCAATGTGTCGGCACTGCAACATTTTTTTAGGAAATTCTATTTGAATATGCTTTATGCATTAGTTTGTAGATATAGTAAATGAGCTTGAAAAATTATAAATTTTTGTGGAGCCTCCCGACACAGCATACTTGGTTGTGTGATTTTTTTTTGTAAATTTAACTATTGTGAATTTTTCTCAAAAATGTATTAAAGTATACTGTTTGTAGGAGTTATTTTAATATAGAAAATGAAGGCTCCTTACATAGTGTATTGATTGTGTATTTTTTTAGAATTTTAGATATTCTAAAATTGTGTCAGAAATTAAGAGTTTAGGTTTCAAAAATTAGGATTTTAGATTTCAGAAATTAGGGTTTCATAATTTTATGTGACTTGGAATGTAGAAAGTTTACTAGCACATGAGTACTCTAGGTAAGAGATACTCTTAAGAGACACCCGTTAAGGAGTTTTTATTTTATAACGATCGAGAGAGAAATATGGTTGATTGGATCATGATCTAATGGATGAAGAAAATTAAGTGAGGTTAATTTTTTTTCTAGTTACCCAAAAAATAAACAGCCTCAAAACTATTACTTTGTGCGTTATATATATGAATCTTTCAAGTTTTGTTAACCTCGCTAGTACTATGGTACAAAGGGATAGAAGCATTCGGACCATGTACAAACACATACCTTTAGAAGAAATGGAAAATATGGTGAGTAGGATTAGAGGCTACTACGAAATTGTCTGATCTACTGCATGGACTGAGGCTATTTGCTCTTCCTTTCGAGTTTGGTATTGTAATCCTCGCCAGCGGCCTTGGCCTTGACCGCTCTTTCGCGCTTTCTCTCGCACTCTTCCTCGCGAGGCTCACACCCCCTGCGCTTGCATGTCTCTAGATGGGCTTGCTTCTCCTGTCGGATATGTTGGCTATACTCTTCATTGCGTTGCCTATTGTAGTTTGTCCATCTTCCTTGTCTTCAGAAATATCTGTTTGCACATCCTCCCCCTCCTCGCATTCCGCTTCTCCCACATGCTTCGCCAAGGTACTCATGACAATCAATACGGGTTGCTCACCACCTGTCCACGCCTTCGTTTAGCTCGAAGTTATCCTCCCGCCTCCTTATGTCTTTGTCGCCCACTTCTTCGCTTGCATTTGCACCAACAGCAACATCTACATGACCGCCGGAGACCAACCGAGCCATTTCATCACCACCACCTCCACCGGAACCACCCATGTCGGATGATTTCATCCGCTCGACAAACTGAACACACACCATTAGTCTCACATATATTGCAGCAGCAGGGTTGCACATAACCTCCATATAATTGCCCTATGATGTGTCACTTGTTACTTTCAGACGTTGCCAAAAGATCTATCTTGCAGCATCCGCCACTGAGGCATACAACGCCTCGATGTGTAGCTTCTTCTTTGCAGTGGCGCGATCAAACGCGGAACAGATGCACCTTCTTAGCTCCAAAAGGCTCATGTCCTTCAGACCTAGTGCCTGGATCATGGTCCGGCCATAATTTGATAGATCTACTCCGTATAGTCCATCACATACGAGGTGATCCCTATATAACACTAACAGATTGTGAAAGTCTGACATGACATACCTGAAGCAGGCATGTACAAAACCCACTTAGTACACGACACGCAACAAGCACCTATCATAAATTTATAGGTGTGGCTCTAGTTAATAATTACCTAGGTTCTATGCATATAAAAGTTTGGTTAAAAAAACTGGTTTCATGATAACATTCATGCTCATCTGATCGTATGACTACTATTTTTCTCTAACTCTAGGGTAAAAATGACCCTAGTGCAATTTAAATATAAATATATTTTCAAACATACAAATGCATATTTTATTGACATTATTTGGATTATTTAATTTACACAAATCATAACCATGCATGTAGGCCTACCTACCATGGAATCATGTCTGAACTAACTGTACGAACACACCACATATGCTGACTAAGGTTAGTAACTACCTAGGTTCTACGCACATAAATGTTTGGTTACAAAAATTGGCTTCATGATAACATTTGTGCTCATTTGATCGTATGATTATTGTTTTTCAACAACTCCAGGGTAAAAATGACCCAAGTGCAATTTAAATATAAATACATTTTATGCATGCAAATTCATTAAGCTATGCATAAGCAATGGCATGTGCATAATTACCATGACTAATAAGTAATTAACGATACTAACAACATTGTGTCTTCGAGGGCAACTAAGGGCACAAACTAACTTTACAAGGCTAACTACCATATTTTCATACTAAGTAGCTACTATTTTCTAATTACATACTAATCACATTACTAAAACTATAATCACATATGGATGAAAATTACCTCTTCTAGATGCTCACAAGCCAATTTGCAAGTTTTGCAACTACGCAAACTTCAAATTCCAAATCAAAACCACTCAAAACATCGGTGGTTTTACGGCCTTCCTTGCTCCCTTCTCTGCCTCTCTGTCTCTCATTCGTGGCTCAAGAAGAAAGAAATGACGCTGCCAGCTGAAACGCACCACGGGACCATTTATCGTGGAGCCAGCAAGCGCGCGGGGGTGGGGGTCACCGAACGGGCGAGAGGGGGAGCCGATGCGTGGGAGAAGTGGACGCGCACGTGGAGGGGGGGCAGCTGACACGTGGCATCACCCGACCTACTGTAGTCCCGGTGTACAACACCTCGAGGATCAGTAAGGGCGTGGTATTGCCCGTCCTGCTGCGGTCCTAGTGTGTAGCTGCCTGACCACCACATGCGGCCCTGGAGTGCAACAATCGGCACATCATGCGCCCTAGGGCGCAGCAGGCGGGTCACGCAGGCCCCAAGCACGACAGGTGGGTTACGCGGTCGACAGCGGCAATAGGAGGAAACTGTAGTCCTCGGACGTGGGAGGTTTCACGCACCGCGCTCTCGTGCTCGGGCAAGTGGGCCAAATCTAACAATACGCGCGGCGGTTAGGGGGGGGTCAACTCCGATATTCGTGCAATGCAAGGGGCCAAAAAGGCCTAAAATCCACTGACAGGTGACGGCTTTCAGTGGGCCGTGAACCACCAAGGGGTAGGGGTAGCAAGCAGTGTGCGCGCTCGGTGCTACAAGGGCCCTGGCCCCGCCCGACAATGATTAGCCGCACGCACGGCACCAGGCGATGCGACACGAGCGGCGTGGCCGTTTGCGAGCAATCTCCATTCTCCATCCACAATCGGAGGTTCTCCGTTCTCATGGAGCAGTACAGTACAAAGTTCCCCAAATAAAAGAAGATAGAAGGACTGCGCAGCACACGCAGCAGCAGAAGATAGAAGGACTGCACTGCATAATGTGCGTTATACCGGAACTGTACTATATTTCAATATGAAATTGACTGGTCAAGCTCACGTACGGTTAATTAACTACATTTTGATCCCCATCAAAAATTAGCAAGGGAACACATGAAATTGCAGAGCTGATGTATTGTCTCTGGACATTCTCAGCATTCCGAATCAAGACTTAACACTCCGATGATTCCGATCTGGAACATTGATCGTTCTACTGTTTTCTATCGCTAGCTAAGCCTTCTAAGTATATTCCTTGTCTCCGTTTGGAAGTATATCTTCTACTTAAGCTAGGGAAAGTATATCTTGCTCCACACGCACACGCACACTTTACAGTGTTTGACAAAGTTGGATATGAAGCTAAAAGCCCAAAAGGTGCAACAAACAAAGAGATATCTAGATAAATGCGTGCAGTGCACCGGCCGGCATGACGGCATCGTAGGGTGCTCAGAACATGAAGCCGATAAAAAGAAGGAACAACAGAACATGAAGCCGATAAAGAGAAAGAACAAGTGCATAAAAGAATGTTTGGCGCGCGCCATGCCTGCGTACCACAAGAACCCCGTGCTGCAAAAGCACCGGCTGCCCCGCTCCGCCCCACCCGCCGGCCACGCCGGCGCCGTGGCCGCCTCGCCCCCTCGGGAGCCTTTGCAAGCCCAAGATGTACCCGTCCTCCGTCGTCACCTATATCCAATAAATTAACGAGTTATGCATGCACAACGTACGTTTGATACATTCACAGGGTGTAGGATCATCCCAAGAACTCAAGAAATGTAGGATCATGTCAAGAACTCAAGAAATATCGATTTAAGAAACCTCATGCTCTTCGCAGGCGTAGCCGAGCGGGGCCACGGCCAGCGCGCAGGCCCCGGCGCCGGCAATGTCGCGCCGCCCGATGAGGTCGCCGCGGTTCATGACGCGCGCCCCGGCGAGCTGAAAGGAGAGGAGGACGGCGGCGACGACCACCGCGACGGCCAAAGGCGAGAAGAAGCCATGCTGATCCGCAGGGCTCATGTTGGCGGTGCGTGCCACTGCCCACTAGCTGCAGCTAGCTGGTGTGCGCTTAGTGCGATCGAGTAGTGGACGCATGCGCGCGCATTTAAAGTGCAAGCGAATGGAGGGTTAGCGACTAGTGATCCATAGCGAGTTGCGAGCGTGTGTGTGAATGGATCGACCGGTGAGTGAGATTCTTGGCCTTTGCTGCTTTCTTCATCAGCGTGCATGACACCTTGGCTAGCTCTGCTCTGGGGATGAGCACGAGACATGCACCCACTTTAATTCTTGGGGAGTTTATTAGGCACAAGTGCATAACTATGTGTCTTCAAATTTTGTCTTGGTAAATTCTGAGCAACCGCGGTATACTTGGCCTCTCGAAAGGAGGAGAGGATAACTGAAATGCAGAAACGGGATCGATGTCCCGAACAAGTAACTTAAAGTTATTCAATGCAATTAGTAGCAAAGCCACGATGAAAATAAAGGACAGACCGAAAGGATTAAACTAAATTGAGATAAATATAATAAACATATAGTCCTATACAATTGAAATTTATACATAAATAAAAGAGAAGTACAGCAAGAAAGCAACATGCAATTAATGAAGATACCTAACTAATTGAAAGGCATTCTAGAATCATATAAATATACATCCAAAGCGATTTGTACATTAAAATTAGTGATACAATAGTAAATTATAAATGATTATGAACATTTAAAATAAAAGAAATATACCACTAAGGTGCTAGCTTGAATCACTATGCAAATTCATTATACGAGTTTTTATTCAGTAGAAGTGTTTTATGATTTTAGCATCATTAATGCTTGTAAATATCTCTCATTTGGTGTAGCACATCATTAAGTCATTGAGCTAGTCATCCGCTATCTTGTTGCATAAATATATTTTGATAATATTTATTGCCGAAAATATTCATTCAACAAATATCGTTGCCATCGGAAGGATCAATGTCAACTCATTGAGACAATATATATACTAATGGAATAGTTCTATCTTTTTGCTTCAACCATCATTTGAGCAAATTTTGAAAGATGCATCTAAAGCCATGCAACTAACCTCGCAATAACTACCATTTGCTCCTTTGTTTGAATTATTTTAACTGTTATCGAGTTTACTCGAGTCGAGCTCGAGTTCAAATTTTTCTTATTGTTGAAAATTAGTGTATAATAAATTATCTTAATTGTTATCGAGCTTCAATGAGCTGAGCTCGAGCCTACTCCAGTTTAGGCCCAGTTGAGCTCAAACCTAGGTCCAGGCTCGGACCCCAACTCGAGCTTCTACCGAGCTCAACCCTGGAAGGCCAGACTCGCTCGAACTCAGCTCGTTTATAATCCTACATAGAAGGCAACTAACATCAAGCAAATATATATGAATTTATAAGTTACATCTAGAATGTTGAACCATCAAATAATGGCTTGTGGTTTTGGCTTTTGGCTTATAGTTTTTGAATTCGGCTGTTTGCGAGAAATAGTGTGCAGAGGGAAATAATTACATGCGATTTTAGCCAGTATAGCTGAACTCGATACAATATCTATTATAATCTACTTATATACCTTAACTTAAAAAAATACACCGTTTAAAAACTAATTATTATAAAAAAATGATAAGTTAAAACCTAAGTCCAACCGAATACAGCCATAGCTGGTTGCGCAAAAGAACCATAGTTAGTGGGGCATACAATGGTGGAGGAATCCAAACGGCAAAACAATTATGTATTCCAATACATGCCAATCATAATTTTCTATAAACTAATCTATGGCAGGAGCACCACTACATCGTCTGCAACCAGAATTCAGCTTACAATTTGACAATTGCAGTAATAGCCAGGTCCATCTGATGACATTACTTCTGTGGCATGAAACCGACGTAATGAAGCATGTACAAATTTTTTGCGTGTTCCCTTTCAAATATAGTCATGTGACATTATTAAGGTCCTGTTTAATGATGGTTTTTGACTGCGGTTATTATCTTTTGGTTGAAACAAGTATTGTAATTACCTTTAGCTTTTAGCTGAGGTATTTAATTAAAAGAAAATGAAAAAAAATATTATATATCTATAGACAATACAGAAAAGAAAAGAAAAAAATATGTTCAGAAAGACTTTCAGCTGCTACAAGCTGGAATCCAGAAATCAAAACCGGTTTTGAACGGGACCTAATTGTCCATTCCATTTGGACTTTGGTATGAGCTCTGCTACGAGTACCTGATGCACATCTAGCACCCGGCTGTTCGACTGTACACGCAGCCGGCGGGGCGCGCGCGAGGTCCCCAGCTCGGAAACAGAAGTGAGAAACGGACACAACAAGGCTTCGAGCAGCGTATATGCCTTCTTGGTAACTGAAAACGCATTTGCACTTTTCTGCTGGCTCCTCAAGAACTGAACATTCGGGTCCTTGGAAAAGGAGAAGTGACCATACGCTGCTCCTGCGTTCGCATTCTCTGGCTTTCTTTAGTGCAGAAGATGGTGCTCCGGTCACTGATCGAGTTGCTTCAGTGGTCAGCTGTTGTGCTGACAGACATCGGTGTTTTGTGTGTTGTTGCTGCACTACTACTTTGGTGCATCGATCACTTAAGAGTGTAAAACGTGTAAATCTGTAATGCATTGGTCGGTGCATCCTTTTGTAGATAAGCTAGCTAGCCACTACTATCCTCACACAAAAAGAACGCAGTTAGGACAGATAGAACTAACCATGTGCTTATTGACATAATGCGTCTTTTCTTTTTAGCTTCTAGCTTTTAGCTTTTTTACATTATCTATCTTTTAAATGGGATGTCTTTTTAAAACGGGTTCTACAAGTTAATTGTATTAGACACTATAACGATTTCATCTAGATTGGCCAAAATCGCACGTGAGTATCTCTCTGTACTCTCTCTCTCTCGCGCGTGCACGAATAGCCAAAAGCCAAAAAATTTAACCAAAAGTCATAAACCGCAGTCTAAAAGAATATGCCCAATAGCTAGCCTACAAAAGGATTAAATATTTGCCTAAGGTTGGCAATCTTTACACCTTGTAACTTCTGCGTAGAAAACCCAAAAGTCAATATGAACACCCGGCTTCTCAAAGCGGTTTTTCCACTCTTTTGACTATCATCTCGTTTTAGGGATAAGGTAGGAGGTCATGGGTGCATCACCCAATCCACTCCTCTCGCTCCCGTCAGCCACAAGCATCTCTCCTTTACTTTTGCATCACTTACTCTCTCCTACTAAAAGCCACTTCTATTTATTTTTAACTAAAAGCTATAAATCACAACAAAAAATCATTAGCAAAAAACCAATACAAATACCCCCTTATTGACAAATTTTGCACTACTCGATCCACTATTGCTTCTAGTTATTCTCCTCCTTTGTGGCTTCCAACCACATACACTCCATACCTTTTTTACAAAAAAAAAAAACAAATCTTTACTGTGGGAACCAAATGGCAATGTTTCTTTTCTTCTGAAGCTAGCTCAGTGAACTTCATTTCAGACAGAATTCATATTTTCGTTCGAAGAAGTAAACTTGACATGCATGTGGACGCCATTTTAAGCTAGATCGGGATGGAGCATCTCCACATATACAGGACCATCGATCGTCTCCATCATGTAGTCTGCCAAAGCAGTTGCTGAGTGCACGTAATGTGGCTGATCTCTTAGAAGTTGCATGTTGCCTCACTCAATTATTCATCAAGCCCATCAACTCTAACATGGCATGGGAAAGAACAGTCGATGAATGAAAAGAATGAAGCTCTGTTTGACTTATCTGAAGTTGGCGATCACTTCTCTTTTGAAGGCAAAGATTCTTGGAGATGATGAGAACATCGCTGCTCGGCTCCTTTCTGACGTTGGTTCACACGATTTCTTCTTGTGGGTGTTAAACAATGTAATCGCTATCTGTAATTGCTATCTATAAAGTAGTTATTATCTGTAAGGTAGTTGTGATCCAGATATCCTAACAGACCAACAACCTGGTCTCTGTAACTCGAGAATAGAGTTCTCCGTTGTATAAGCTGAGTATTGTCGAATGGCACTGTTCATCGAACGACAGCAGTATAAATAGAAGGCATCCCCTGCAAATTGCAGTGTGAAACTCATTGCTAATCTTCTCCTCTACTCTTGAGCCTCCGACCTATCAGATTTATTATATGGTATCAGAGCTACACCATGTCAACCAAAAACTCCCAGATTGACAACACCAGCAGTTTCGCCGCCATCTCCACTGGACTCCTCCTCACAACGACGTTCGGTCATCTCATCAATGTCAAATTAACTTCCATATCTGTGTGGCTAACAATTGATTGGCTATGTGGCAAACACTGCTACTCGCCCCGAAGAGATGATCTCGTGGGTCAGTGAGACAGAGACAACACAAGTGCCAAATCCGGCATACGTGCAATGGCTACAGCAAGACCAAATTGTACTGGGCGTCATTCTATCATCTCTCTTTGAAAAAGTCCTTTCTCAGGAGCTCTTTCTTACAACTTTTGCTGAAGTTTGGCAAGCTTTGGTACGTATGTTTGCATCAAGTTGCAGGGTCAGGAAGATACAAATCCATATGCAACTATCCATGGTGAAAAAGAATGATCTATCAATGGCGGGTTACTTCAACAAGATGATGGGCCTGGCCAATACTCTATCAACCATAGTCCAACCATTGACGGGTGAGGAAGTGGTTGGCTATATGCTGGCAGGACTGGAGAAGAATTATGATGCTTTGGTCACTTCGATCAGCACGAGACTAGATGCCATCACTCTCACAGATGAGTACACACATATGTTGAGTTTTGAGATGAGATAAGAGCACAACAGCAGTGCATTTCAAGTCTTTGAACTCAATAGTGTTGTGCGCAATAGAGGAGGATGCAATGGTGGTGGCACATAGGGAAGATGTCATGGCTATGGCACTCCAGACTTGGGCATCCTTCTTCATAAGTAGTTCATCGCATACTTTAAGAGAATAAAATCCTTGTTTCCCCCACTAATTCCATTGCAACTGTGTAAAATGCTTGTCAGTAGGCCAAGAGTCAGCAATTACCTTTACCTAATTCTAGTAGTGTGCCTTTGTCTCCACTTGAGCCTGTTTTCTTTGATGTATGGGGCCCTGCCCGTAAATATATCAATAGAAACAGCTATTATGTGAGCTTTATTGATGATTTTAGTAAGTTTACATGGGTATATCCTATTAAAACAAAATTTGATGTTGTTCCTATCTTCCTTCGTTTTCAAAAATACATAGAAAAGCTTTTAGGAAAAAAATATCCTTTGTTTTCAATCAGATTGGGGTGGGGAGTATCAAGCCTTGCACAAGGTACTCCAACATGCAGCCATTAGGCATCTAGTGTTTTATCCTCACACCCATCAATAGAATGGGTCAACAGAGATAAAGCATATACACATTGTAGAAGTAGGGTTCTCCTTGCTTGCTCAAGCTTCTATGCCATTGAAATTTTGGGATGATGCATTCCAAACTACAAGTTTTCTTATCAATCAATTGCCAAGCCGTGTAATCAATCAGTCCACTCCTCTACAAAAAAATGGCACTAAACCAGACTATTATTTTCTGAAAGTCTTTTGGTTGTGCTTGCTAGCCTAACCTGCATCCTTACAATGCTCACAAATTAGATTTTTGATCTCAATAGTGTGTTTTTATTAAGCACATCAGTATGCATAAGGGATACAAGTGCCTGAATAAAAACACTAGATGAGTATATATATCTCGTGATGTTGTCTTTGATGAAATTTTTTCCCTTTGTCTTATCAGATTCTATTCATAACACATCTTTTCACCAAGACAACATCCTTCTTCTAGTTTCTACTAGTTTTAGTACACCATACACTGTTGTTCCTTCATCTTCTTCTCTGAAGGAACATGTCAACAATGGCACTCCTACTATTGCTCTTGCTAGCCCTACAGGTACAAACACACATGAAAACTCCAACTCGGCACTAAGCTCAGAGATTGTACCACAGCCAGGTGAATGCACAAGACTAAGGAATAATATTTGGTAGCCCAAACAATATATAGATGGTATTGTCATATATCCTTTGAAAGGGAGAGCTTTTTCAGCTATATCTCAGCTAATTGCTAAACCAACTAGTCATATTAAGGTTGCCCAACATGATGAATGGCATCGAGCAATGGATGCAGAATTTGATGCATTGCAGAAAAAACAACACTTGGCATTTAGTTACTCGTATGGACAGAATGTCATCGACTGCAAATAGGTTTTCAAGTTGAAAAGGAATGCTGATGGTTCTATAGATTGCTAGAAAGCTCGGTTAGTTGCTAAAGGCTTCAAGCAACAATATGGAATTGACTATGAGGACATTGTTAGCACTGTTGTTATATCAACTACAATATGTGTTATTTTGGCCTTGGCAATCTCCAGAGGATGGAAGTTGAGACAAGTGGATGTTCGCAATGCCTTTCTACATGGTGTTTTTTGAGGAGAAAATCTATATGAAACAATCACCCAGCTATGAAAACAACAAGTTTCCACATTTTGTTTGCAAACTTGACAAGGTACTTTATGGATTAAAATAGGCTCCTCGAGCTTGGCACTCTCGTCTCAGTACTAAACTTCAGGAATTTAGGTTAATTCCTTCTCTGGCTGATACATCATTGTTTGTTTATAACATGCATGGTTTAACCATATTTCTCCTAATCTATGTTGATGATATTATCATCACAAGTTCTTCAGCACAAGCCACAAATGCTCTTATTCAACAGTTGCATAGGGAATTTTCTCCCAAAGATCTCAGAGATTTGCATTACTTTCTGGACATTCAAGTAGTGTAGCAGCCAGATAGCATTCTTGTGACACAGCACAAGTATGTTTCAGATATCTTGCACCGAGTTCATATGGAAAATTGCAAACCTACTTTTATTCCCATGGCTTCATCAGAATGATTGTCCAAGGCTGATGGTGCAATGCTATCTAAAAGTGATGGGACAACTTACAAAAGCATTGTGGGGGCATTACAGTATTTGACCATTACTTGGTTTGATATTGCTTTCTCAATTAATCGAGTGTGCTAGTACTTATAGGCTCCTACTACTGCTCATTGGACAACAGTAAAAAGGATCTTGAGATACCTAAAACACACTGCTAGTATGGGATTACATGTCAAAAAGTCAGACTCAACCTTAATCAATGCATTTTCTTATTCAGATTAAGTTGGCTGCCCAGATGACCGAAGATCCACAAGTAGATTTGATGTCTTTCTTGGCAGCAATTTGGTCTCCTAGAGTTCGCGTAAGCAGTCTACTATATCAAGGTCAAGCACTGAGTCTGAGTACAAGGCAATGGCTAATGTTAATGCAGAAATGATCTGGATACAATCACTACTTAAGGAATTGGGAGTATTTCAATCAAGACCACCGTCTCTATGTTGTGATAACCTAGGGGCAACCTATTTGTCAGCTAATCCTATCTTTCATGCTCGTACGAAATACATTGAAATTGATTTTCATTTCGTTAGAGAAAGGGTTGCAAGACGATTGCCAGATGTGCAATTTATTTCATCTCAGGACCAAGTTTCATATGTCTTCACTAAGCTGCTACTGATTTAGAGTTTTGGTTGAGATTGAGGGAGGATGTTAAACAATGTAATCGCTATCTGTAAAGTAGTTGTTATCGGTAGGGTAGTTGTGATCTTGATGTCCTAACAGACCAACAACCTAGTCTCTGCAACTCGAGAACAGAGTTCTCTATTGTATGAGCTGAGTATTGTCGAACGACACTGTTAGTATAAATAGAAGGTATCCCTTGTAGATTGAAGTGCGGAACTCATTACTGATCTTCGCCTCTACTCTTGAGCCTCCAACTTATCATATTTTTATTATAGTGAGCTGCTGCTTCTGATGGTGAAGTGAGTTGGTGGATTGCATAGATACAGAGTCCACACAGGACATGGCTGCTCAGGTAGGGGTGCGAAGCCCAATCTGAAGCTATTTTGGGTCGTTTTAGTCGAAATGAATGAAACTTTGCAGCCCAATTCAAGCTCATTCGTCCAACAGTCCAAGGAATGGCAGTTTCATCCTTGTTTGTCCCAATTAAAAGTCGAAAGCCCATTCAACTCAAGGTTTTCAATTGGGCTCGCTCCTCAGCCCGGTTCTTTAGAATGAGTTGCATGCGTTCTTTTCTGACACACACGCGTCGGCGTCAAGACGTGCTATATTTTTAAGGGTGTTGCTAGCGTCCGTACGTCCGATGGGAGTATTTCTATTAGACGCTCCGATGCAATATTCTTACACTATGTATGCAACAATTTTAATCCATATATGCAACAAAAATGTTTGATAAAAATCTCGATGTTGCTAATGGTTGTACACATGAAATCAAAATGTTGCAACAAAACAACACCTACCTCCCTTGAACATCTGCAACAATTCAGGTGACGGCGGAGCTCATTGAGCAATGGAGGTGGAAAAAAATGGCGACATGGCAACAGATCTGAAGGAGCTTGTCTCTTGGGTCTAGTGGTGATATAGGCCATTACCAGTTCACTGTAGGAGGAGGAGGAGGAGGAGGAGGAGGGAGGGAGGGGAGGAGGGGATAATGAGGGGAAGGGAGAAAGATGGAGGAGGAGGCAGCGATCTTTGGCTGTCGGTGGCTCGCTGGAGCTTCGGCTCGTCGGTGGAGGAGGGAGGAGGGGAGAGAGAAGTAGTGAGGTGTCGTTGGATTTTTGGTGGTGCGTGTTTGTGCTGGATGCTTGGGAATGTTAGGGATCCAGATCCTATAAAAGGCCTAAGGGTCTGATACAATGTGCTCTCTTCAGATGCCTGACACACATCATTATCCTATTTTTAATGGATTGTCTGCTACAGCTGGAGGGGTTTTTTTTACCACGGTTTATGTTTTTGACTACGTCTTATTTGTCTAATAAATAGTGATTGCTAAGAAAAACTAAAAATTGTTAGAAGTTAAAACGAATAGAGCCAAATTATCTATTTGTTTAGCTGTACAGCCACCTGATTCGATATGTTAGAGTAACTCCTTTCTTATACTAGTTTTTTTGGTCGCAAGTAGTAGTTTTTAATGGGATTGGCTGGATTTACAAAATTAGATAACTCTTGACGCTGTGACTTCCAGTTAATTTATTTTTATTATTTCTCTGATCCTATCCACAATGTCATGAGTCCCAAGTCATTATTTAATTCTTTGGATCTGATCCCCTCTCCACAACCACAAGAAACATTAATGTGCAACGAAAACAAATCTAGTGCTTGAGGAATCAAAACACTGTCGTTTGATGTGACTATACTTGAGGATAGTGCAAACAACAAATCACCAAGACTCCAAGAGCATCGATCATATCAATCAATGTAATGACAGCAAAATCGCATGAGAAGGTAGTCAAACATCTCACAGCTGTTGGAGTAGTACAAGACATTCATGCTCCTTGAACCCTAGCTTGCATGAGCATTAACTACACAGAAAAAACCAAAAAAACCTTTAATAGGATATTGTTGAACTATTGCATACATGAACTGTTCATACAAATGGTCTTATAACAACAATTGTTTTTTAAATTTTAGTCCATAGCATTTATTTTCAAAAATGGCACTCTCCTTGAGCCCAAAAGTCATGGTAAGCGATATGTGTCACATGCCTCACCACCATAACTCGGCAAGAGCCGTGGCGCATGCTAGGTGAGGAAGCGTGGCACTAACCTACCGAGCCGCCCTGTCTTGGCAGCCAAACAAGATTCGCGTGGGCGCGTAGGCAGCAGCTCACGAGCGTGTTTCGTAGCAGGCACACGAGCTTGAGGCACGGGGCTAGGGAATCTCACGGGGGAGCGCCACATGCGGTTTGCCTCCAGGAATCTCGTGGATAATTATACGACACGATGCGATGTTATATTCTCATTTAATTGGAGTGTTAATTACGCATTTATGCTACGTTAGCGCGCGCATATAAAACGTGACCCATGGTTGTATTGCTGCCAAGCGAGAGAGCGCAAGCAGGGAGGAAAAGGAAAGAAAAGAATGGTATTACTGCCAACGAGAGCGCAGTTATAATCCTTTGCAGTTGGAAGCATTGTGAAGCTGGTGAATACCTTTGAAAAAATGTATGATTCATTTGCATGCAAGCAACACCCTTAATATATAGATAGCATTTCATTAGCGTAATGTGGTTTTGTAATGTAGAATACGCTAGGGAGCCATGTTTAGAGAATAGATGTGTTTATGTAAGTAGTCATGCTTACTTATTGTAAATAGTTGCAGAAATACTGGCCAAAAAATTGCCAAAATAATTTTATGTCTGTCCGCATGTGTATATTTATTGGTCCCGTACGATTACAAAAATCTATAGAAAATGGTGGGTTTGTACGCACTGTGCATGCCTAACTAGCACTAATCGCATTTAATTAGCGCTAATAGCATTTAATTAGTGCTAATCATATGTAATTAGTACTAATCACAATTAATTAGTATTAATCTATAGAAAATGCAATATGTACATACGTATGAACGTGATTATTCCCAGTCATGATCAGTTGTATTTATCATCGTTTGACATTAACATATTATTTTATGTACTACAGGGATTGGCTGCTAGTGACAGTCTCGGGGGTTGCACACTGTTGAACCTATCCTGGGATGAGCAACGTCGTTGTCAAGCGTGGTCGAGTGATGAAGGACCACTCCTTTGTTCTCCGAGGAACTTGGGAGGACTAGCCCCTTGATGATCAGTATGTTCCAGTTCTGCAGCTAGTTGGGTTGCTGCCCATGATGAGGATGATGGACATTGGGTGGTTCTTCACGCTGGACTCGACTCTTCTATCAGCACTCATTGACCGGTGGAGGTCAGAGACCCCACATGTTTTACTTTCGGTGGGGGGGGGAGATGGCCATCACTTCTAGTCTGCTAATACGGGGTCATCCCGTGGTTCCACCTGCTAGATCAATTGACTGGAAGGAACGTATGATGCACCGGTTTGGTCATCCCATTCCAAATAAGTCCTCTGGAGTGCCACATGGGTGGCTACGATTGTACATGCAATACCCACCAGACATGCCTGCACATGTCATGAGATTCTACCTAGTGGCTTACTTTTTATGTTCGGGTGGATCATGTTTCCTATAACTTAGAAAGACTCAGTGTACCTTAGATACATCCGCATCACTAAGTCCCTAGTTGACGCCGAGCCTCAAGAGGTCCTGATGTAAAGCTGGCTGTCCTATGTGCCTTAGATACATCCGCATCACTAAGTCCCTAGTTGACGCCGAGCCTCAAGAGGTCCTGATGTAAAGCTGGCTGTCCTATGTGTGACCTACAGGGCTTTGTGTGATGGCTCACAACATGCCACTGGCACGCCAAATCTCACTGACCGCTATATCTTGTTGTAGTTGTGGTCGTTAGAGCAGTTCCCTGTTGACCAGTCATACTTTCAGGTGCAGATGCATCCATACCAATTGGAGTCATGCTTCTATGGTGACAGGGACAGTGGCAACCCGATGGACGAACCCACTATAAGTACTCACTAGACTGCCAGTGAGCTAGGATAGTCTAGGGAGAGCCCACGATGAGCATACTCGGATTTTCACAATGCATTCAGAACTTGGATGAGGGTAGTGTCGTGTAGAGGGTGTGGACCGCACAGTTTATCTCTGAGATAGCTCCTTTTGGACTGTCAAAGCAGCGTGAGCAGGATAGGGAGTACTTGCTCATGACCTATCACATCGTCTTCTCCTATATGGTGGAGTCGTGCTCCCCGCAATGAGTTATGAGACAGTTCGGACTTTAACAGGATGTGCCACAAACACCATGTCAACTACTACTCGGTCACATGCGCTTGTAAGTAAATTTATTTGTTATCTCTGTTTATTCATGTCTGCTTTATTTCTGCACTGAAGTAACAGTTGCATACCCCTTTTTTCTACAGGCAATCGAGAAAGGGACGAGTGGAGGGCGACACATGCTCAGTGGACGTACGTCTGGGAGCAGTTGGCGAAGATGGAGGTCAAGCAGGAGCATAGCTGTATGACCCAGGCGTGTACCACTTGTATTTAGAGTGGTACATACTGTGTATCCATTGTAGACTTACGCATCTCCCTATGCAGCCTCCCTTGCAGGCCACATATGTTGAGAGGTTGGCACTCGGCCCAGACATACACTACAACACGGCAAGATGGAGTGGTATAAGACTTAAAGCTCATATTTGTATCCTACTATTCCAGCATACACGTCTAACATGTTTTGTCTATCATTGCAAGTCAACCGGGTGCGCCACATCATGTCTGAGAGTGGAGCCGCACTGCGTCGCGAATGGCCGAGCATGATCGAACGACTCCTAGGATCCGTTTACAACACATACGCGGACGCGAAACACGCACTGGGAGGCCATCAACTGCAGTCGTGCTAGCGACGTGTTTATCCTAGTGGTGACGGGCCTATGCATCGTCTGTTAGTAGCTTCGTCTGCACGTCCTAGCTAGCTCATCGGCGCACCCCATAGCCTTGGCCATTCCTAGTCCATGCAGAACACTGCTCAGGTTTGATGATTTAATAATCTATTGCAATAAGCAAGATACCTTATTTTTATTATTTTTCATACATGCCATCTTCATGCAGGAAGTTCGCGTCAACACTACTCTACTCCCATCTTCATCGCGGAGGCAGGCCGACAACTAGGACACCTAGGCACTGACATCGACTCCCCTGTCCGAGACTATGAGGTGCAGTACGACACGTATGCACCTGTGGACCATTTGCATCTCCGGCAATGTGACAAGTGGTACGATCGGATCTACGATAGCTATACAGTCCACCAATACGGTGTGGACTACACGTCATTGAGCTTCGCTGCAGCTAACTACCATGGATCGGAGTACATGGGAGGTTTATCGTCTGCGCAACACACGACACCGATGCTTACGCGGAGGACAAGTGGTTTCATTTCAGTTCTATCTTATGTCGGCCTAACAAAACGTATTTCCCTCCATAGGACATTAGTAATTACGCGGAGGACTGGGCACACTAGATGTTTAGCGCACAAGAGATTAGGCCCTGTCAATTGTATGATGCACCCGCTCCCACTTAGCCACCATCACAATACGACATACGCGACGTACGACGCTCTCCCGATAGGCGGACCTTCTCTCAGGACCGACTTCACCGCTAGAGGAAGCAGACATCGGGCACCCTTTGACCCGCTACTATGTTCGGTGCTAGCTTTTTAGTTGGTCATTTAAAATTAAAAATTTTATAAGACAAATCCACTGGCAGAAAATTATTGCCTCTCATCTTATTATATGGAGTTTGGTGTATTATTATATTTCAGTGGACCATCTAGCACACATACTCATAGAAATCGTTAGTTACCTAGTGGCGCAATCCTACTGCAGGACAGCACTATGCAAGGCCAAGCGGCTGCTGAGCCGGGGTGGTACGACAGGCTGCTACCGAGCAAATGCAACTTGCCTAGGCCTGCCCCACCTGCCACGCCGTGCTGGCTCCTCCCATGTCAGCTTGCCCAGCAGTGCGCAGGCCTCTCGTCGAGCTACGGCGGCGCGGTAGGTGATACGTGTCATTTGCCATATCTTTCGAGTTCGAGGAATGGCCCATTTTTGCCAAAACAGGCGTTAGAGGACCAAAATTGAAAAAAATTATTATTACATGGCCATATATATATATATATATATATATATATATATATATATATATATATATATATATATAGTTCTACATACACACATACACACAAAGGAAAAAGAAAAAGAATAAAAAGAAGAAAACAAAATAGCAAAAATCCATAGTCTCTTAGCTTTTGTCTTTTCTGAAAATTGAAATAGACATGACGTCTTCTTAAAGTAAAATTTTCAAATAACTTTATAAATCTAAAATTAGTGCCATTATATCGATATATTCACCATTTACTATCTTTTAAAAAAATATAGAAAAAAACACCCGCTATAGGCAAAAAACCGATACCCAGAACAACGCTCCAGCATCTACCCCTCGTATTCCCCCGGTGCACCGAGAAATGCTACTCGCTCCCCAAACCTCCCTGCACCGATCCTTCCTGCACCACCGAAAGCCTCACCGCCTTCGTGTCCACCACTCACTGACGCGGAACAGCCGCCTCGCTGGTCCTACATAAACCGGTTCCACGCACTCCTCGTCCCCACCACCTTCCCCCACCGAAAACCCACTCCATCCCCGTGTCAAAACCTCCGAGCTCCGAAGCGATTGCCAGCTCAGCACGTCGGCGACGGCGGGGAACCGAAGGCGGGGGCGATGGAAGATGTGATGGAGTCGGCCGTGGGGCCCCACTTCAGCGGGCTCCGCCTCGACTCGCGCCGCCTCTCCTCCTCCTCCCTCCCCTCCTCCCCCTCCTCCGCGAACTGCAACGGCAAGGCCGACGCCACCGCCGCGGCCGCGGCCAACGGGTTCGCCTCCCCCACGGCCGCGGGGGCCAGGAAGCCCTTCGTGATCGGTATGCCTCGCCGAGGTCGCTGCCGTGCAGCTCTCTCTCTCTCTCTCTCTCTTATAATTTCTCCGTTTTTCCTTCCTGGTTTCTTTTGAGTTTTTGGTGCGCTTTTGTGGTTCTGAAGGGGTGTCGGGAGGGACGGCGTCGGGGAAGACGACGGTGTGCGACATGATCATCCAGCAGCTGCACGACCACCGCGTCGTCCTCGTCAACCAGGTGTGGTGTTCGTTGCTCGTCAGATTGCATATTTTTTGTGTTCTAAACATATTTGGCGAATTTTGTTCAATTAGAGCATCTGATGTTGCAGTTGGAAATCGTGTACTGTGTTGTTTGTGCAAAACTGCGAATTACTTGTTTCAAAGAATTCCACCGTTTAGTTGATTGCAATTTGCAAATTACATCACATTCGGTTTGGGAATTAGGATAGATTCTTTGTCGAATTCCAGGTATCTCAATCTTCATATTAGCTTCGATTAGGCTGTCAAGCAAAACAGTAGTACATATCTAACTCATGCTTCCTGATATCTAACCACTTTAAAGATAAGAGGTAAGTAACCAATTGGCAGTCTGCTTTGTCATCACAAAGTAACTGAGCAGAACATATCATGATGCAATAGGTCAAAAGATGACATGCCTTGAGAATGAACTTGTCATTCTCTTCTGGTATGTGTATCTTGAGTCTGTTGAATGTGTTCTAATTCTGCTAGTACTTTCTTCTTCCTTTGACCCTTAGTTGCTGACCATGCTCCCTGTTGTTTGCTGTGGGTTGTTGCTCCCGAGTGCTATCTTTCTTAGCTAAGTGATCTCCTGTATCTGTCTACTTTTCACTTCCTTCTATAAAGAGTTTAGGCAGAGCTCCTGCCTCTTTCGATAAAAAAATGTGTCCTAATTCCTAAATGTCGTAGGATTTTTCATGCAGTTTTGAGTTGGTATTTTTTATTTTTCCACTGTTGATACTTTTAAGTTTCTATAAGGCAAGTAGGCAACATCGGTATATCACCCAACCATTGAAAAGGTTATTTCCAAGGATTCCAAGAGCCAGTAGAATTAAGCTTGTGCTGTAATTTTTCAGGATTCGTTCTACCGTGGTTTAACTGACGAACAATCTGAACATGTGCAAGACTACAACTTTGATCACCCTGGTACTTGATTTGATGAAAGTCTATGCCTTTTTTAGTCTTCAGGGTTTCAATTCACTTTACTTTTGGAAGAGGCTGAGAAATTTTGTTCTTTCTTTCTTTGCAGATGCATTTGATACAGATCAACTTCTGGAGTGCATGGGAAAGTTAAGAAGTGGACAATCTGTAAATATTCCTATATATGATTTTAAAAACCATCTACGATGCTCTGAAAGCTTTAGAAAGGTAGTAATTGCATAATCAATCATTCATGTGGAAAACAATAATGTGTTCATTATTAATGATCTAATTATTGGTGGATATTTTTGTATACAAAGGTTTTGTGTAAAATATTCAGATGAAAATTAGTGACATGAAATGCATGTTATTTTCTTTCACTCCTGTGAGTGATGATTTAATTTTTGTTGTCGATGCTTTCTTTTTTTAGGGAATGCTACTGTGGTTTTCTACTTTGTCATTTCCTATTCTAGACATTTGGCGCCAGCCTACTGAATCTATAAGTACATAGTTTAGTATGTTTGTACTGTTGAGGTCTTCACTGTTGCCTCGGCTGCCCCGTGGCCCCACCTAGTTCTGCCATTGTACATCTGTAATAAAATATGGGAGCTTCTGTTGAATAAGATGTTTTTGTCCTTACAGTGTTGTTGGTGCTCTATTTGCTGTCTTTCTTTAATGCAAGTGAACTCAAATGATTATGATTGTTAACTAGGTCTAAAACTCATCTTATGAACATATCACAGATTCTTTTTCTTTGTTAGGTCAATGCATCAGATGTCATCATTTTGGAGGGCATTTTGGTTTTTCATGATCAAAGGGTTCGTGATTTGATGGACATGAAAATTTTTGTTGACACAGGTTTGTTGCTGTTCTCTTTGTTAGATGTATGATTATTAATATCATGGTGACAATTTTGAAGACATTATATGCTCTAGAGTGTATGTCAGTTTTGATTAGTTAGTCATATTTGTAGCCAATCTTTGATCATTCACCCAATCTTCTGTTTGCCTTTTATGCATCCACTTAGATGCTGATATTAGGCTTGCCCGACGGATAAGGCGTGATACAGTTGAAAGAGGTAGAGATGTTATCTCAGTGCTGGAGCAGGTAATTCAAACACTAGTCTTTTGTGCTTAACTTTTGGATCTTAGTCTTATGCTATTCAAATACATTACATATATCTGCATGCCCTCATGTTTGCTACATACATATATTATATGACACTTTTTATTATGAACTTTTGTTGAATTAATTAGTATGGGAGGTTTGTGAAGCCTGCGTTCGATGATTTTGTTCTTCCTTCCAAGAAATATGCTGATGTGATCATACCGCGAGGGGGAGATAACCATGTTGCCATTGATTTAATTGTGCAACATATTCGTACAAAACTTGGTCAGCATGACTTGTGCAAAATTTACCCAAATGTTTTTGTAGTTCACACAACTTTCCAGGTACACTTAACTGTCACTGTTGATCTTAAGCTTTATAATGTTACTTAGATTCCCAAACTGAAGTTTTTAACAATTCATCTGAACAGATACGTGGAATGCATACTCTCATTCGTGACCAGGACATTACTACTCCTGACTTTGTCTTCTATTCAGATCGGCTGATTCGTCTGGTAGCGCTCTTGTTTCTTATGACCTCTACTTCCTTCTCTATTTCAATGGCCAATTTGAACTACATAGCTAATAAATGTGGTTTGCTGTTTACTAATGCGTTATTGATTATGGAAATGTCTTGCTAGGTTGTTGAGCACGGTCTGGGTAATTTGCCATTTACAGAGAAGCAGGTCGTTACACCAACAGGTACACCAATGGCTCCCTTGTGTCATGCACCTATTATTTTTTTGTTTTTGCATTTTGCCTTCTAGGAAATTCTTTGCCAGATAACTTAATCCCCTACTGCTTAAAATTAGCTCTCTAACATAGGCTGGTAGGGATAACCCTATTATAAATTAGCTCTCTAACATACTTGCTTAAATTTACTTGTAGACATACTATTATAAAAACGTGGCATTTGCTAGTTTCCATTGCAAATTTGTGGTTTTGCCCAGAGCCATTATGAATAAGTGTTTGTTTTGCTAATTACCATTTCTGCTGCTTTTTTTTCAATAAACAATCATTTTTTGAGGTTTTTGCAATAAACAATCAAGGGGTTCACTGCTCACTTACCTCTTATCTTCCCCCGCAAATTTGTGGTTTTGCCAAGAGCCATTATGAATCAGTGTTTGTTGCTAACTACCACTTCTGCTGGTTTTTTTTTGCAATAAACAATCATTTTCTGAGGATTTTGCAATAAACAATCAAGGGGTTCACTGCTTACTTACCTCTTATCTTTACCCCTGTAAAATATATTTGATGGTTGGAGAGCTGGAATTTCCCCTTCACAATGTCACTACTGATTTGCCTTGTCATTGGCTACCAGAGTTTGTGTGGAGATAAGGTAGCTTATCCAAGTGGGAAATAGAACTTGTATTCCTTATGCAGTTGTGCATCATGGAATCTGATTGGCTTGGTCCAATATGCATTGGCAAAAGAATCTTCTGGAAGCCTGGGACTTCTAAAGATTGTTGATTGACTGCCCTATCTATCTACCTTATAGAACTGTTCATTGTCCATTTCTGTTAATACAAGCCCCTGTATACTCTTTTCATATTTTGAAAGAGAACAAAGAATAGAGTTTTGCACACTATGACATCATGATTATTTGTTCTTCGTCCAGGATCTATTTATACGGGAGTTGACTTTTGCAAGAAGCTCTGTGGAGTGTCTATTGTTCGAAGGTAAGCCTGGTTTTGTTTTCTTTGAAACCTGATAGTTTAAGAGTATACTTATTACCGTACTATAGCATTATCTGCAGCTTCCAATGTAGTTAGTACTTCATGTTTAACAGTCAACATAGCCTTAATAAATTGATATACCTATACATAAGCTCCTTTGTGGATCTTTCTGTAGACACTAATCGAGAATGTACAGTGATGCAAATCATGATTCAAATTTTGCATTCTTTTGCAATTTCTCTATTCTTTAGCATGCAAAAGTTTAGGTTTCTTATACTCATATGTTCTTCGAAAGTTGATCTGTCAAGTCCAGAGTACATAGCTATAACTTTTGCTCCATTCCATCTAGTACATTCTTAATCACCACTAGCACTATGAATCAATATGTATTTATGATACTCGTAAATCAAATCAACCCATGCTAACCAGTAGTATTAACATGTGCAGTTAGCTAAACTTATGTACTGTGTCTTCGCCTTCTTTCTCCTTTAGTTTTCTTTCCCTAGTTATACTTTTGCAATGAAATCACTCATACAATAAATTTTTGGCCTTCTCTTCTCGTACATAGTAAAATGAAATATATGTTGACTGCAGTGGTGAAAGCATGGAGAATGCGTTGCGTGCTTGTTGTAAGGGGATAAAAATAGGCAAAATTCTGATACATCGGGTTGGAGACAATGGACAACAAGTTAAGTGTTCTTGACATATACTTTCCGTGAAAAAAGTTCATGAAAATAATTCACTTCTGTGATGTTGTGAATAAACCTTATTTATTTTCCGTGTCCAGCTCATATACCATAAGTTGCCCATGGATATTGCTGAACGTCATGTTCTACTTTTGGATCCTGTGCTTGGTACAGGTTAGTGTTGAATATCAATTCTTCCAATTTTCTCTTCATAGTTCTGTTTGCATACCTTTTGGAATTAAGAACCAATAGGTTTTGGTTATTTAACTCGCAACTAAAGTTTCTTATCTCCTTGTTTCTACAGGTAACTCAGCAAATCAAGCTATAGAACTTCTTATAAGAAAAGGAGTTCCTGAGGACCAAATCATGTTTCTTAATCTTATCTCGGTAAAGTTGTCTAGCTCATTCACTAGCTTAGTTGCTGCTTGATACATATATCCTTGTTTTTTTGTTAGTTTGTTTATGGCATTTCATGAACAGGCTCCTGAAGGGATTCATTGTGTCTGCAAGCGATTCCCTTGTTTGAAGATTGTAACCTCAGAGATTGATGTCGGGTTGAACGAGGAATACCGTGTCATCCCAGGATTGGGTGAATATGGTGATCGCTACTTCGGCACAGACTAATCAATGATTGATACTGCTTTCATTGGCAGCGAAAAGATACCCTAATTGGTGCTGATATTACCGTGAGAGATGTACTGCTGTTTGGTTGTTCATGGTATACTAGAGGGATGGACGACATCACTCGTGCAACCATTGGAGATTTGGAGGTGGCGAAAGCATGTGATCATGTGCATAATCATATGACTTGGTGTACTGCTGTTTTTGTTGATGTAACAAACTTGGGCGTTGAGTTTTGAAGCCCCTGGCGAGGTAACTTGCTCGTCGTCAGTTACAGTGGCTTATGAAATGCATGGCTTGCGGCAGAGGCCCGTGCGATTTCAGTTGTGATTGAACTGCATACCATGTTGAAGCTTAAACATAGTGACAAAGCTCATGCATGTGATTTACAATTGCGCCGCATTTTGGTCTTTATCATATGTTTCATTTTTTTCTCTAGTTACATTATACTATCCATCAGAAGTTTGCATTTAAATTGATGTGCATAATCGCAGTTGAGCAGCGCTGTCTTTTGTTGTGAACTTGTGTTGTTGGTCGGAACTCGGAACAACATTGTGTGATACATGATACTGATCCATCTATTCTTGCTCGGGCTCCGCTGCAGCTATGCTCATGTAGGTTCTGTTTACTTGGGGTGATTTTGTATGCCAATCTCTCTCGGGCAGCTTCCGATGGTCTCGCTGGGGACCGTAAGAATCACAGTGGAGTATAAAGAGTTCGACTACCGGCCGAAGCTGTGCCGTCTGGTACCGTCCCGAGCGCGGCTGGGCTCGTTCGTCGGCAGCAGCATGCGCCGGTGCCGCTTGGCGCGCACGACGAGCTGCAGCGTGCACGAAGGCGCGCTCAGAGCGAGCGGAGCACCGTCGAGTCGTGCGGATCAACCGGCGGCGCGAGGAGCACGGACGCTCGACGGGCCACGACGTGCGGTGGGTGGTTGGCGCACGCGAGGCAGCGTACGTTGATGTTGGCCGGTGCGCCGGTGCCGCGGCTCCGCCTGGGCGGTGGCGGCCAGCGTGCCACTCGCCATGTGCCCATGTACCAGCACGCTCCGTACCATTTTTGACCGTACCATTTTTTGACTTTTTGAACAAATGCTAAAAGCCGAAAAGCTCGCTCGACCGACCCAAGTCAACTCACCCAAATCCTTCGTAGTCGGCCTATGCAGCCAGCCACCCTTGGCCCACTGGAGCCATCCCATCATAGCATTTCATCAAGAAATACGCGTGCAGCACGATTGCCACACTGCGCAGAGACGAAGACGGCACGACCCAACACGGGGGCATATAATCTCGAAGCCCTCAGCTTCGGCGACGGACGGCGCCGCGCCCCCCTCCGTCAACGCGCCGTCACCGTTGCCAGCGGCAGCAGCTCAACGCCGGCCGCCTCTTGTTATTTCTCCTTGGCAATTGCCTAGTCCCTCTCGGCTCTCCATTCTTTTTAACTTATCAGCAAGTTTATGGCTTTGATTTCTTCAGCAATCATTATTCCTTACACTAATAAGTTGTCACCCAAAATAAAAAAGCCTTAATTTACCATCGTTAGTGTAGGAGGATAGCATAGCCGGAATATTTGATAAACGTATTGCTTGCGTCTGGGCGTATACATAGAGTACAATGTGACTTAGAGATTAAATCAAACTAATATAGATAAGTTACTAGAGATATAGAAGGAACCATATCGGATACAAAGTATCCTAATTGATTCTATTCTATCTCTTATAATCTTGTCAAACACGTACTCTAACATCCCCGCAGTCGAAGCGGAAGCATCGCGGACGCTCATGCTAGAGAAGAAGCTGGCTAGGATGCTCAAGCTCGAGTAGAAATCGGCAAGGAGTGCCATGCGAAGAGCAGGTGGTGAAGTTGTCCACCATAGAGGTAGCCGTCGAAGGAGTATTGCTGAAGATGAAGAAGACATCGATGTTGACGATGATGCCGAAGTTAGGGATGAGACAAAGCAGTTGCCGATGGTCACAGAAGAAAGTTATGCAAAAGAAGAAGTCGGTGTCGATGTCACTAGAGTCATGCCCATCCGCGTAGGAGAAGAAGTCGGTTGCGGGGAGAGGGCAACCAGTAGAAGGGGCAGCGCAGGAAAGGAAGCTAGCCTGTTTCCTACTCAGTTAGAAGGAAACAATGAAAAAAAAAGGAAAGAAAAGGGCAGAATAAGAAGGGAAGTAGATCACGCAATGCATGTGTGCATAGGGAAGCCGCATCGGTGGATCGAAGGAATTGAGCTAGTGGCGACAAAGTCAAACCGAGCAGATGTAGAGAGAAAACAATAAAGGAAGGGAGAAGAGGTGGATGTGAGTATGTTTGATGGGACTCGATGGTACACAAGGAATCAGATTAAGGAAGCAGCAGGACGAGGAAGACTCGCCGAGGTCGACAATGGCAGATTGGATCAGCCTGCATGCATGCGTGGCGTCGAGTGCTCGTAGAAGGCACTTAGAAGCTACGTAGCAGCAACAGTGCCAGAGAAATTAAAGGAGCCAATGTAGTAGATGGAAGACAAAAAAAACATGGCACAAGAGGTATATGCATGTGCATGCATGCGTGGCCGAGAGAAAGAAGAAGCAACAGGCAGAGAGCTAGCAAAAAAGCTCGCTAAGGCTTAAATTAAAATTACTTTGATTACAGTAGTTAATGGCTTTAAAATTGAAATGAAACTATTTCAAGTGAAAAAATGTTAACAAAACTCAGCTCGATAGTGGCCTATTAGTTCGAATTTTGATAAATAAAGTGATTTTATGCTAAACTATATTAATTTTGAAAGAAGCTCGATAGCCAGTCAGGCAAGCAGGCTCTCATGCATTCATGGGGCCATGCAGGTGGCACCTGGCGGTGCATGGTGATTGCAACAACAAAGGATGTTAAGAAAGACGAAAATGTGTGGTGCGCAACACAAGGTAGGATCACTTGTAGGAACATGGCAAGGGAAGAGCCGAGAGAAGCAAAGATCGGCTTGATGTTGCGGACGCCGGCAAAGTGCGCAGCGGCCGGCCGGGGAGATACGAGAAGAATCGACAAAGTGGCAGTCAATCATAGTGGTAGACATAGTCGACGGTTGAGAAGAGGCTAAAAAATGATCCGATCTACTGATCGGAGGAAAGAACAGATCCATTGATCAGCGAGGAAGAAAGGATGTCATCTATCTACAATGTTTTGCACAGCTCTCAGGAGATTAGATCATGGAGATTGAATAAGGACTACCTCGACATGATGTGGGGCAGGAACCGGTTCCAGCAAACCATCCTCGAGCTCGGCTTCGACTTCCTCTTCACGGTACGTGGTTATCGTTTCGACTTCTAAAAGCTTCAGGTTCTAGTTTCAGCTTTTTTTTCACTATTCACTACACTACCCACTAACTCAGCTACAGTGTTTTTTCAGCCAGCTACAATGTTTTTTCAGCCAAAAGCCATCGCTATTCCGATCACCTCTTACTCGCGCTAAAATCTGCACGCAAATGGCATATTTTGTTTCAGGACATCGACATCATGTGGTTCCGAAACCCGCTGCGGCACATCGCCATCACGTCGGACGTCGCCATCGCCAGCGACTACTTCAACGGCGACCCGGAGAGCATGCGCAACCGCCCCAACGGCGGCTTCCTGTATATGTCAGGTCAAAGAACCGGACGGCGGAGTTCTACAATCGGTGGCGGCAGGCGCGCGACCGGTTCCCGGCGGGGAGCAACGAGCAGTACATCCTCGGGCGCTTACAGCGGGAGCTGAGCCGGCGAGAAGGCGTGCGGATGCAGTTCCTCGACACGGCGCACTGCGGCGGCTTCTGCCAGCTGAGCGGCGACCTGGGCAGGGTGCGCACGCTGCACGCCAACTGCTGCACCGGCCTCACCAACAAGGTGCACGGCCTCAGGAACGTGCTGCGCGACTGGAGGAGCTACACGGCGGCGACGCCGGAGGCCAGGCGCCGGGGAGGGTTCCGGTGGACAAAGCCCGGCAAATGCATCCATTGAAGTGATCACAGTGATTCTTTGCATGTAATTTTTCCTTTTTTGTGAGTAATGGCTGTTATTATCCTCGTGGGATTGATGTTAGCTCATTATACGCTTGACAATGTTGCATTTATCTGACCATTCATAGGTAATTGTAAAAAAAAAAGGGGTATGATCACATCATAGTTTACAATTCAACTGTGAACTGTATAATTACAGTAACGTTTGTTCTCACGTTGCTCCGTAGTCCACACTACGTAGTCGAAATAAACGCTCACCATATTCATCGAGTAGACGCAATCAAGAACTGCACACAAGGATAGCAACGAAAACAGGTAAATAGTTAGCTATAACTTTTCTAGGACCTTGCCATTAAGCCGCGAAAATTACGATTTAAAACCTTGAGCTTTTACGTAGTATGCTATCCAAACAATCAACATTATAAGCAATCAAAAGTAGCAGATAATACTTGAAGCGGGCAGCAAAACAATAACGTAAAATATGGCGAATAAGCTCAGGTAGGTAAGTGCTCAAATATCTGAAACTATTTCAGCATATACTACCATTTAACCATACGCAATCACAAGGATAACACCAACCTCAACAAATCCCGACTCCATATCTGTACCAGAAACATCAAGGTGGCAACACTGCCATGAAGTACTTGAAGTGAGCTACTGCTAGGATTCTTGGACAAATACGCTCACTCTGCAAGCTTACATACTTGCCTCCTTGGTGCGATAGTGTTCAGGCTACAAAAGAAACAATGATCACATGGATTAGGAGAAACAGCTAAAGGAAGTCGAATCAAAATTACAAAAAAGAAAGGAAGGGGTGTTTTATACTAAAATTAACTCCATATAAAAACAGGACCTCAAAATGACAAGGGTAAACAGATTCCCTTTAACATTGTAATTGTATTTATTGTACAAAATGTGAGTCTACTTCAAAAGATGAATACTAAGAAATAAATTCAGACAACTTGAAAAAAAAGTCTGACCAAAGCCCAGTGCTCAGCCAAACTCCGATTCATGAACACAACTGAAACAATTACAAAGGGATAAAAGAAATATACCTCTTTCTTCACGGACTCTTCCTTCTCTGACAAGATCAGCTCAATGTGGCAGGGTGAGGACATGTAAGCTGCCACAAAAGCAATATTAGTATACTATCCAATGGAACCAAAAATAGACATACCATCAGTATACTATCCAATGGAACCAAAAATAGACATACCATCCTTGATAACTTATCGTTAATACACCCATGAGCATGGTATGTACGGCGCCTCTGCTTCTGTGCTTGGTTCACCTTGATGTGTGAAACATAGAGGTTGTCGACATCGAAGCCTTTAACCTGTAAACAACAGATCGTAAGTTAACCCAAACAAAGGTTGAGTATGTCATGCATTTTAAAAATAGAAAGAGAAGAAAACACTAGCAGCAGCTTCATACATCAGCGTTACTCTCAGCATTCTTCAGCAAATCCAATATGAACCTGGCTGATTTTACAGGCCAGCGACCTTGCCCATTTGAATGGCGAGACTTTGCTTGAGCAGTATGGCCCACACCTCCACAATACCTTCGGAAGGGAATTGCTTCCTTGTGAGCAATAACATCCTCAAGGACAGCTTAGCCTTGGCCAAAGGCAGCTTGCGAAGCGCAAAAGCTGTCTCCCTTGTGTTCTGTGCCTGTTATTAGGGGCTTAGTAAGAGAAACAAGGAAAAAAATGATACATAGTCGACAATGATGCAAGTAGGACATTATCAACCTAGCACAAACAGCCAACAACCATTGCATGGGCAACAGAGTCTTATGATAAACTACTCACTGAGCTCAGTTTGCCATATGTGAAAACAATTATGCAAGTAGGACATTATCAACCTAGCGCAAACATTTCAAGGAATAACTGTATAAGATAGAACGATGCTCCAAGAAACGGTAAGACTGGAAGATATTACACAGCAACATAAAATATCTGTAAAGACCAGGTTATATCAGTGAGAGAAAAAACTGCTAAACGGTCAACCCTGACTTAATGTAAGGTACAAAATTTCACAAGGACTCTAGGAAATTTAGCAGTATACCCCACAGCAGAATCAAGACATAATTAGCATGATGCAAGCAATATAAACAACAATATTCAAAGTCCCCCCATTATCTTACGGAATATTACCCATTATCTTACGGAACATTAGACAAAATTTAAGGCGCAAAACTTCCATTTCAACTTTGCAGTGAGATGCTGTAGATTTTGGATGACATGCGGCAGCATTTAGATATTTTCCCAGAACAAAAACATCTAATGATGATGTCACATTGCCTACAAACCATTTGTCATGATGACCAATAAAATGGTTCGTCAGATAACAATGCATCAATGTCCCTAAAGTAACGTGGGAACTGTTCATATAAACAACAGAACAGAACCTTTACTCTTTAGGTTATCACACTCCAATCCATTCATGACGCCATTTGTGCACTGCCTAGCCCTAATTCAGCAACATAGCAGGACAAGAACAGCTCAGTAATCTGCAACCAATAACCTCGTGCACAAACATAGATCCCGTCAAGCAACTTTCAAGAAACGCACCTTGAAGTGGACCCTGATATCTCTGCCCATGGCCTTGGCCGCTGCGCACACAACACCAAACATCCCATCAAAACCACCACACAGGGGAAGAAGGCAAACTGCAAAGCAAGACAAATCGTTGCAGGAATGGAGAGAGGCGAGATCTTACACTTGGTCGGGTTGGACGCTCCCGCGAGTACTTCACCTGCGACGGGTGCAACAGCGAGATGTCAGAGCAACGGGCTGAACCACAAGCACATGACTACAACGGAGCGGAGAAAGGTGAGGCAGACCATGGCGGCGGCGGGAGAGGAGGACGGGGAAGGAGGGGGCTAGCCTTCGCACAACTCTCCGCCCAGAGAAAGCACTAGCTCGGCGGCGGCGGTCCTAAGAGGAAGGAAGAAACCCTAGAGCTAGACACTACATGCGCCGAAGTGGGATAATGGTTTAACATGAGCCCGTGTATGGGACAGGGCAGGCCTTTTTCCTCTTTCTCATTTTGGATGGGTTTGGTTGGGGTTTGTTTTATCTTATCGCTTTCTATTACAGTAGCTAATTTTTTAAATAATATATTTTTTAAAAAACTAGTTTTTAAAATAATATATATTTTTAAAATAGAATCTATGCTAAAAATATAGTACATACTATAACGAGTTTAGTTATAGGTCAAAATTATATATATGATTGTTTTTTTTTTGTGTACTGTTTCTTGTGAACAGTAAAAATTCAAAAATTATAATATAAAAGTCAAAGCTCAAAAGAACCGGCCCTTTCTCTTTTACGTTTGTTTTCTAAAATCAAATTAGTTAGTTTTATTTTGCTGAACGAATATATTAGTTTGTTTAGAATGGAGAGAATTGGCCAGAGCATGTACCTGAATGAAGTCACCAGCCAGCCGCTCCAACTTGCTTAGCTCCACGACGTGGCACCTTCTCTCTGACTCTGATTGATGACCGTAGTTTGATTCCTACCAATAGCAATTGAATGGCTAATTGTGTGGATTTTTCATCATGATTTTTTTGGATTTAAATCTATGACCAGTGAGTTGTGAGCCTAAGGCTGCGCTCAGAACAGCTTTCACTGTGGGGCGTTCAATGTTTTTTTCAGAGATGCGCGCCGTATGCGCGTTCTGATGAATTTTTTTTTTTTATTTACTTATACTTTTTTGTTTTCGTTTTTTAAATATTTTTTTATATTTAATTATGCTTAATAAACCAACTCAGTTACAGTGTTTTTTCAGCCAGCTATAGTGTTTTTTCAGCAAAAACCAAAAACTATCGCTATTCCGATCACCTCCTAAGATGACTACTCTAACGCATTGTCCCTGGTCTAAGAAATGAGTTGACCATTGGCTATATAGGATGAAATTCCACATTTTTTCGGCACGCCAAAGGCACGATTGATTCGTGTTCCAGTTATAATGGATGGCTAATGGATGGTTGGTTCGGTTCGGCTCATGCTTTTAGCTTTTATTATTTACTACAGTAAATATATTAATTGATTGTAATATATATTATACTGACTTCAACTATATCAGTTAAAATTGTATATAATTATCTTTTTTTATAATCTTACTTATAAATAGTCAGAATTCTGAAGTCATAAGCTACGGCCCAAAATATGAGCACGCAACAACTTTAAACACCGTAGTATTCAAAGCTTGTATTTAAAACTTAACAAGTAAATTTCCCAGAAACATTTAGTTAACGTAGAATATGACCACAACCACCCTTAAAAAGTTATAATACTGGTGGTTAGATTTGACTCTTATCGTCACCAAAGCAACCAAGATACCTTACTAGTTGAACCAACGACAATCAGCGAGTTGAAGCAGTTGATTGGAGCCATTAGGGAAAAGGCAAACAATCCGGCGAGACTCAAATCTTGATCTCCCCTCGCCCACTCGAAAGATGAGGCTCAAATTTTTATTTCACAGTGATCTTTTGATATAGACAGCATGTATTTGGTTGGTTGGGCTTTCCGAAGCGATCTATGTGGCTCAAATTGCCGAGTGCATCATAATCCTCCGATGGAGACTGCATACTTATTAGTTTGACTTTTATTAGTTCTTAGCGATTTTTATCGTTCATAAGTTTAATAATACAGTACAGTTTAGTACCTCACAAAGTGATAAATTTGATGCTCATTTGACGAACTATTTAAAGTTCGCACCGTATTTTAATAATACAGTACAGTTTAGTACCTCACAAAGTGATAAATTTGATGCTCATTTGACGAACTATTTAAAGTTCGCACCGTATTGCCGTCAAGGAGGACTTTTGTTTTGATGTGTTTCTGAATTACTCCAATCAGACCGGAAGTACTTAATACAATAATTCTTCTTCTTCTTCTTCTTCTGTTGAAATTTATGCATCATGCTCTGTTATTCTCTAATGTTGGGTGCGTTCTTTTCGGCACGGCTTATAGCTTATAGGTACTGCTGATGGCTTGTGGTCCTAGTGCGAACGGCCGTGTGAATGAACTAAATATCAATAAGTTGATAAGTCATTTTGAAAAGGCTATTCCGCTAAGCTGTTTCGAAACGGTGGTAAAAAAAATCGTTCTATTTGTTTGTTCGAAGGAAGCCATAAGCTATAAGTTGAAAAGAACAAAACTGTTGTCTAGCTTTTTTTACATAAAGAAAAAAGAGGTGAAGTGTAATAGTAGTTCGTTGCTCATGCGTGTTGGAAATGAAGTGGTTTTAGCAACATTTTTAATTTAATTCCAATTGTAATTAAGTGGTTATAATACACTCGGATGTTGCCTTTTCTATTCTTGACGTTAACCAAAATGGTTTGGTTATCGTAGTATGTTAAGACAGCCGGTATTGGCTTTCCCAATATCGGTAGGTCAAAAAGAAGGTCGTTGTGCCATTTCACCTCCACAACTGCTGAGTCAACAGTTACTAGTTTAGCCTTCATGGTAGACCGTGTAAAGATAGTCTGTTTCGAAGACTTCCACACAACAGCCTCACCTGCTAGAGTGAATAACCACTCATAGCCTTCATATCATCCGAGTCACTGATCCAGTTAGAGTCACTAAATCCTTCAAGGATTACCAGACGGCTAGTATAATGTATCCCCAAATTATTGATTCCTTTTATATTTGTAAGTACCCTTTCTAGTGCTATCTAATAATAATCTCCTGGATTGGCAATGTATCGGTTCAATTTGCTTACAACATATGAGATGTCAGGTCTCGTTGCACTAGTTAAATATATCAAGGATCTAATTATCTGTGAATATTTAAGTTGGTCTTTTCTATGTATAGTGTTTTTATGTAGCTTTGCATTTGGATCATAGGGTATGGCTACAAGCTTGGCATCCATGAATCCAAAGCGGTTCAAGATCGTGTCCACATAATGGGATTGTATTAAGGTAATTTCATTATCACTCTTTAATAGCATGATGTTCAAGATAACATCAGCTTTACCAAGATCTTTCATATCAAAGTTCTGGGAGAGGAATTATTTGGTTTTGTTTATAACATCAATGTTGGTCCTGAATAGTAGTATGTCATTTACGTAAAGAGAGAGGATAACACCTTCACTCCCGCTGAATCGATAGTATATGCACTTATTGACTTTGTTTACATAAAAACCGACCAAAGTCAATGTATTATCGAATTTCTTATGCCATTGCTTGTGAGCTTGTTTTAGATCATACAAGAATTTAACCAAGCAACATACTTTTCTCTCTTGCCCTTTAGCCACAAAACCATCAGGCTGTTGCATATAAATCTCATCGTCCAGCTCTCCATTTAGGAAAGCAGTCTTACCATCTATTTGATGTACTTAGAGTTTAAATACAACAGCTAGTGCTGAAAGCACGCGGATTGTGGGTAATTGAGTCATATGCGAGTATGTATCAAAATAGTCTTCACCCTTATTTTGCGTGAAACCCTTAGCTACTAAGCGAGTTTTGTACTTTTTAATAGTACCATTGGGTCTTCGCTTTCTTTTGAAAATCCATTTGCAGCCCACTGGCTTATATCTATTTGGAAGTTCAGTAATCTCCCAAGTTCCATTAGCTATAATGGAATTTACCTCGCTACGGATTGCATCCTTCCAATACTCCGCATTCGGGGATGCAAATGCCTCTAAAAGGGTACATGGTTCGTCATCCACGAGGTAGGTGACAAAGTCATCACCTAAAGACTTTTCAGTCATCTGTCTCTTACTCCTCCTTAACTCCAATTTAGGAGTTATGTCATCCACATTAGGAGGGGTAGAGTGTTCATAAGAACCAACAGGATCAATGACTTCGTTTGCTCTTATAGGAAACACATTCTTGAAGAACGTCGCATCACGAGATTCCATAAGGACATTATTAGCAATATCGCTAACCTCGGATTTGACCACTAGAAATCTATACGCTGTGCTGTGATGCGTATATCCTAGAAAGACACAATCAATAGTCTTGGGACCAAGTTTCCTCTTTTTCAGCAAATGCACGTGCACTTTTGCAAGACAATACCGAGTGCGAAGAAAGGACATGTTAGGTTTTCTCCCTTCCATCCTTCATTAGGTGTTTTCTCGCTATTACGGGAAGGTATCCTATTAAGGACATAGTTAGCTGTGAGAACTATCTCACTCTACCATGAGTCCGATATGCCTGAACTCTGTAACATAGCATTCACCAAATCACAAAGAGTCTGGTTCTTTCGTTCGGCTACTCCATTAGATTGGGGAGAATATGGTGGAGTAACTTCATGAATTATTCCATCTTCTTTACATAACTGAGAGAATTCTTTAGATACATATTCACCTCCTCGGTCCGATCTCAACTATTTGATTTTCTTTTCTAGTTGATTTTTCGCCTCAGCCTTGTATATTTTAAAGTGTTTTAGTTATTTATCTTTTGACTTAAGTAAGTAAACATAATAGTACTTAGTCGCATCATCCATAAGAGTAAACAAATATCGCATGCCACCTTTAGTTAGAATACTATTCATCTTACAAGGATCAGAATGTATTAGCTCAAATAGAGAAGTGTCTCACCTCTCAACACTATGGAAAGGTTTTCGAGGCTGCTTTGTTTGCACACACATTTCACACTATGAGTCATTCTCATACTTATAACTTGGAATTAAACTCATTTTATTTAACTACTCTATGACTTCAAAATTAACATGACATAAACGAGAGTGCCAAATGTCATGAACTTTATTGCAATGAATAACATTAAAAATATTTAGATTATTGAAATCAAGAATGGATAAACGAAACATGCCTCTGCTATCATAGCCTTTTATCACAAAAGTACTAAATTTGGTCAACATGATATTATTAGACTTAAAAATAAGCTTTATTTCTTGTCTACAAAGCATTGACCCGCTTATAAGATTATGGGACATTGCAGGTACAAACAGTACATCTTCAAGGATGAGCGTCTTGCCGGAAGTGAGCTTCAGGCAAATTTTGCCAATCCCTCGTACTGTAGCAGCGACGCCTTATCCATTAGAACACAGCCACCAGCGTCATTCTGAAATAAAGAGAAACATAAACAATCAGTATAGATATGTTTAATTGCACCTGTATCAATCCACTAATCAATTGATGAATTTTCCATAAAGGCCTGAGGTACATACCCATTTGAGACGGGACTGGCTATAGCCACACTGAATTCTGCCTTACTCTTGTGCTGGTCAGGAGATGGTCCCCTGCCTTTACGGTCATAGCACTTGTTAGTCTTATGGTCTTCCTTGCTGCATACGTAACAGGTAAAGACCACATTCTTCTTCTTCATTAGCTGGGACTTAGGATTGTTCTGGGAATGGTTATTGATCTTCTTTCCATTGCTCTTAAAGTTTTTGACCTCCACCTGGTGGGCTTCGACATGGGACTTCTCATCACTATTGGCTCTGGCTTGCTCCTCCACATTAATCGTGCCTGACAATTCATTAATCGTCATGCACTCCTTAACGTGTCTCCGAGCGGTCACAAAGTTGCGCCACGAAGGTGGTAACTTGGCCAATATTACATTTGCTTGAAACTCTCTGGCAAGAGATAGTCGTACTGATTTAAATCACGTACATGGAGCTAAAACTCGTGGAGTTACTCCATCACTGACCATCCCTCTACCATCTTGTAATTCAAGTAATTGGCAGTGATGAAAGACTCAATCCCATTGTCCCTTTCTGAATACTTCTCATTCAACTCATCCCATAGCTTTTTAGTCTCCGTGAAGTTAACATAGACATTAAAAAGCTTGTTCGACAAGACAGTCAATAACCAAACCAAAGCTGAGTGGTTCGCATCCTCCCAACGAATTTTAGCCTTGCCTTTCAAAGAAAGCACTGGAGGATCCAAGATGACCCAAAATAATTTGAGATCAACCAACCACAACTTTGTCTTAGCTTGCTAACGCTTAAAGTTTGCGCCATCAAAGACTTTCGGTTTAACGAAATTAGATGATGAAGCCATTTTAACACAACTTGGTTTTCTGGATTATTGGAAATTAAGTAGTTTTAGCAACATTTTCAATTTAATTCCAATTGCAATTAAGCATATTAAAGCATAAGGACAACAATATAAAAATGACATATATGTATTATCTCTCAAAACAGATAAACAACTCAGAACATTAATATATTGCAGCATGCTAAAGAGAACACATAAGTAAGCATTTGAAATCTGCATAATGCATAGATTAATAATTTTAGTGTTGTTCTCAGTTTGAGGAGTTGCACAAGTTTAGAGAAAACTTGGCCTTCTATAACTCTTGTCAAATTTTCAATTATCACAGTGACAATGCTTCAAGATTATACTAGTCAATCTAATTGAATATTACCTACCTCTATGCAGTATCAATGTCAATAACATGCTAATAGTATATATTTTGGCAATACCAGTGACCGGTAACAGAGAGATGCTACTACAAGCACAACATCTAATTTAGCAATTGTAGAAATCAAGATGAATGTATATATTCAACAATGTCTAGTAATCGTAGTAAGCGAAAACTGAGCAACAGATTTAGCATAAACATTAAACATTTGACAAAGCTATTGGCTACACAACATTGAAGTAATCAACTAATATTATGACAAATCAACATAGCAAAATCAATTAGATTGTCACTGAGAATTCAACATTGATAGATTTCCTCATCGAGCATTTTATAAGTCCACAATCCAATATGCAAATGTCCTCCTAGAGCTAGATCTAGTCACAAGATTAGGTAATATCAACTAGCACAGTTGACAAATGCGCAATAAACAGTAAAATGAGTGAAGAACAAGCTTATAGAGTGGCGGCACTCCAAGCCACTGAGATGGCAAAAGGGGCTAGGCTCGTCGAAGACGATGTCCCAGAAAACCTACCGATGAATGCCCGAGAATCACCGGAGAGGCAATCGGAGATATAGAGCCCAACTTCTCAATTAGATACTCACCAAATCAAAAAGCCGAGGAACAAGTTGACGCTGCACAAAGCTGTAGGAAAAGCCAAATTGCGTCGCAATCCACTCGACTAAGACCGAGCCAAAGAACCAAAGAATACCACGTGCATGCACACGGTTCAGGGAGCAAGACCGACGACAAGAAGCAAAAGCATCGCAGCTCGTCAATGGCACAAACACAGCCCGTCACCGAGCTCTCCCCAAATCCCCAACCAAATAGCCAGCCACCAATTGGATCTGGGAGTAGTCCTCTTCTTCCTTCCCGAAACCCCCAAAGCTCCCATCCAGATATAGGATCAAGAGACGGACTCACTAGTGATATTTTTGTGGCGCCTACGAATGAAGTCGCCTCCGCTCCCATCAGAAGAGGAGGAAGAAGCGATAAGAGTGTGGTGCCCAGATTCGGATTCGGTTGAACTGCACGCTTGCCCCCTAATCTCGTCCCTCTCCATCACTTATAAGTGGGTCCCACGGCCGATTTTATTTTCCTTTTCTCCAAAAATGAGGAAATTATAAAATGGCCCAACAATGCGTGTGGTCGCTTTCTTTAGCCGAGACATAATTGCAAATGGAATCGATTAATATTTCATAGGCGTAGATGATTGGAACAGAATAAACATAGTCTACATCAGAAATTAAGCGTAGATGATTAGAACAGAAGAAACATGGTCTACATCAGAAATGAAACTATATATGCACTAGTGATGCGGATACAGACATGCGTACCATTTTTCACTATATAAGAGGGATTGCATCAACACTACGTGCTTGTGGTTAGGGTCCACCAAAAGGGAAGCCAATCAACATGTCAAGACCAAGTCAACACCTTATTCAACTCTTCCTCAAGGTCGCCACGTTACTTTTGAACCAATTCAACAAAGAGTTCAAGTGAGACACGTTTTGAAATTCAATTCGGCCTCCAGATCAATTCAGATTCAGCCTGACAATGTCTAATCCAAACGGCCAAAATTTTTTATCTAGGAGGAATCTCAGGGCCCATGAGTACTTATTGGAAAACTTTTGAATTCTACTTTCAGATGAATCTAGCCCCACCTCCGAATTCTTTCTGTGCACGTCGGAATCATCAAAACAATCTGATGCTGACTCAGCCTAACAGAACCGAATTTAAATGCTCATAGATTGTGCATCAAGAGTCCATTTGAAATGTGTGAGTACAGCATGGAAAGTTTATCTCACCCTCTTTCCAACGGATCTAGTCTTACCTCAAAATTCCTTTTGTGCGCATCAGAATCATCCAAATAATCTTTCAATTTTGGAAACAGAGATAGAATCAGATCTGATTTAATTACTTTTGATGTGTTAAAAACTTTCCATAAGGGCCTGCGTGTCCTTATAAATAGAGGCTCCAATGGCCATGTAACCCAGGCCACTTTTGAAAAAAATCAATCTATTAAAGTTTGTTGGAGCTCATCATTCCTACGAAAATTTCATAGGGAATTAGGAGTATTTTTCAATCAAGATCGTTAAGCCTTTCCGTTGGGAATTGAGTGCACGATAGATCTTCGCTTGGTGGTCGGCGATATCAACGTGAGTGCGTTTTGGCGGATTAAAGAGTGTTTGTCCCTTGCATTTGTATTAGAGGATCATGACAATTCATCAAGACTCCCGTGAGTATCCATCCTACATAGAGAAGATCGGTCGACGCCGTATCAACTAGATTATGATAACAATGGTCCATGAGACATCTTTGATCCTTTTTTGATGGATCGTCCGAATCTAACATGTTTATGCAAATCCGAGCTTGACAATAAAGAGATGTTAATGGAAAGATAATGACTACTAAATAGTATTTTAAAAGTTTGACTGCAGCTATCTCACCAACATGTTTTTTGAACCGAAGGAAATACTTCCATTTTGTTACATAGATAAAATTGTTTCGAAGGATATGTTGGACGATTGATAGCATGGTTTACATGAAGGGCTCTTCTTTTTGGCTTCTACTTTTGGTTTATCTATAGCTACTGGCTTTTCTACGATAACTAGCTTTCAAACAAGATGTCGTTTCAAAACGGGATCTACAAGTTGATTGTAGTGGACATTATAACGGCTTCATATATATATCGGTCAAGACCGTACATAAGTTTTTCTTATTCTGTACTCTCACACGGCTTCTCTGCCAACTATTACAATTCATGAGTCAAAACCAAAAGATATTAGCTATAGCTAAAAAGCTCTGACCCAAGACAGCGAGCGCTAAAAATCGATTCCAATCGATGGAAGCCGATCTGTGCGCGTCATCCTTGTGTAACGAGCATGCTAATATCTCTATTGTTCCAATTATATCAATGTCTCTGATAGATTAATCAATTCAGTGGAGAAAAATGAAAGTGGTTAAGCAAGGTTCAGAGTTGAGTGTGAATTTGGGGATGGGACACGTCACTCGTGATGCACAGTTCGTTAGTATGAAAATTCTACATGTGGACTTGACTCCGTCTACTGTACTCAGGGATCTTTCTCCTTAACCCTCTAGGCCATTTGGCACTTGGTGGGCCCTATGTGTCGTACTGCTTGGGCCAGTGGGCCAGAGAGCCAACGGCCTATCCAAGTCGCCAAGACCGAGTGGCCGCTGACCATTGACTTGGTCTGTTTTTTTAATCTTCGGTTTATACTTTATGATTGTGTTTATAATTTTTCAGTTATTTATGAGAGAAAATATAGAGTAATAAAAATTTATATGTGATTTTGATTTATATAAATAAAGTTAATATAGTGAATACTATGATAAATTTATAGAATCCATCTTAAAAAGATATTTCGTTTGAAAGTTAGTTAATATAGAAAAATCAAAAACAGGTTTTAGAAGTTGAAAAGAATAGACATAGCTGTTGACCACTGAGGACGTCGCCGATCTTTTTTATGTAGATATTGCACATTTAGATAACCGTCTGATAAAAAATTCACGGCTCAGATCGAGAGTTACCTAGAGTTGGAGAAGCTAGAAGAACATTGCCTTTGTCATGACTGTTCACTGCAATGTGCATGGAGTTTCCCAGACAAAACCATCAAGCATACCAAATGAAGCCAGCTAGGTTTATCAATAATTGTTGGCTTGAACACTTCTAAGTATAGAAAAGTTGCATGGCGGCGACAGAAGTGTTATAGAAACAAACAATTTTAGCAAACTTATTATGTTGTAATTGCACCAACCAAAAGTGAATGCTTAGGGTGGGTTTTTTTTTTGAATTTATAGTTTATGACTTATGACTTAAATATTTGATTTTTGACTGCTGGTGAGAGATAGTATGTATAAGAAAATAGTCACATATAATTTTAACTAGTACAACTGAACTTAGTGTATTTTTTACTACAATCTTCTTATTAATTTTACCTTTAAAAAACACAGACCGACTAAAAATAGAAAAGAACCCAGCCTTATACAACCGTTGGATTGTCTAATATGCTACCTGGCTGATAGTTACAGTTTGATTACTGTATGCGGTTACGTTATCTGTATGCAACCCTACCATGAATCTACACCACCCACCTCTGATATACACCATTCAACCAAATGTATTAAGCATGTAGTACATCAAAGTTTGTATGTATATTGTAGCGGATCTCATCGAGTATTGAGAACTTATAACAACCTACGTGTGTGGGAGATGAACCCGAGATCTCGAACCAACCAAACAATACACTTTTGTTGGACCAACTCAAACATGGCAAGACACAAAGACAATCGCTTGACCTGAGTAGTTTGTACGCTCCAAATCCTACGAAGCTACAGTGAAACCTGTGCTTCCTACATGCTTGCCGTGCAACCGTCTACGTCTTCTTCACGTGGAATCGAGTACTACGAAGCTCCTGCCGGCCGCCGTACTCGCATCCTACGGACCTGTACTGCCCCCGTCTGCATCCACACGCCTACGGATACAAATTCTGATAAAAAAACCACACGATTTTTCCAACAAAAATGACCTTTCGATGAACCTGGCATGGCCTCAAGTACTCTGCAAATTGCAATTAGATCCGTTCAATCCCGCTCAAAAAAAAGGGAAGAAAATTGGGTTTTTTTTTATTTCTCAAGGTCTCAAGGACAAGTATAAATTGCACCTCAGATATTTTTGCCGTTCGAAGCAGAAATTTTATCGATAGAAATTGTCTGAGACGGCGAGCGTTTGGTTGGCCGCGCTTCTCCCACCTTGCAAGCAGCGGCGTAGCGAACACTGCACCTGGTCTTCTCAAGCTACCACCGCGCAAGAACGCGACGACGAACCAAGGGAGCTCGCTTCTTCTTCTTGTTCCCGCGACCGCTGCGTCGACCATGTCGAGTGCGAGTGCGAGCGCGAAAGCGCCGTCCTCGCCGCCGCTGACGGACGGCGGGGAGGAGAGGGTCATGGAAGCGGTGAAGCACATAGTGAAGAGCCTCGCCGTGTCCAAGAACGCCGCCGATGACATGATGCGTATCCTGTCCACCTATGACACCCGCATGTTCCCCCTGTCCTCTCCGGTCACGGGTGAGGAAGCCGGGGAGTCGTACGGCTGCGGTGAGGGAGAGGAGCAGCAGGAGGAGGCGTTTGCGGCCGCGGAGGACGTCATCCGCCGGTGCAACTCGTCGTCGTCTTCCTCCGGCATGACCGACTACCTGTACGCCGTCGACGATGCCATCGCCGCGGCGGCGCTCCAGGGTGACCTCGCCTCCCGCGCAGCTACGGCCGTGCAGGCTGCCATGCCGCGCCTGGAGGAGGAGGTGCGCGCGCTGCTCGGCTCCTCCGTGCGGCGCCTCTCGCTCTCCTCGGACGACCTCGACGACGCGACGCCCGACATGTCGCCGCGCCCCGACGCCCTCTCACCGCACGCGGCCGCCTCCGTCCGCGGCGTCGCGGACCGCATGCTGCGCGCCGGGTACGGCCCAGAGCTCGCGCAGGTCTACGTAGCCGTCCGCCTCGACGCGCTCGCGGAGTCCGTGGCGCACCTCGGCATCGAGGCCGTCGCCATCGAGGAGGTGCTCAAGATGGAGTGGGCGGTTCTTGACCAGAAGATGCGGCGGTGGAGCCACACCGTCAGGGTCGTGATCAAGACCCTCCTCGCCGGCGAGCGGCGGCTCTGCGACGAGGTCTTCGCCTCGGACGATGAGCTCGGCCACGAGTGCTTCGCTGACGTCGCCAGGGGATGCGTCCTGCAGCTGCTCGGCTTCGCGGACGCCGTCGCCATGTCGGCGCACGCGACCGAGAAGCTCTACCGTATGCTCGGCATGTACGAGGCGCTCACCGACGTCGAACCAGAGATCGAAGCCCTCTTCACCGGTGACGCGCGCGAGTTCTTTGCCGCCGAGGTATCCGGCGTCGTCGCGCAGCTGGGCTCCACAGTGCGCCACACGATCGAGGAGTTCGGGAACGCCATCCACAGCGAGTCGTCGAGGAGACCCGTGCACGGCGGAGAGATCCACCCCATGACCCGCTACGTGCTCAACTACTGCGGCCTCCTCGCCGACTGCCGCGGCACGCTGGACATGGTCCTTGTCGACGCACTCGATGGCAACAGCGGCGGCGAAGGAAAAGTTTCCACCGGCGGCGCCACCTCGACGCCGTCCGGGCGGTGCATGCGCGAGCTGCTCACCCACCTGCTCCGCAAGATCGACGAGAAGTCCTGCCTCTACGACGACGCCGGGCTGAAGAACATCTTCCTCATGAACAACCTCTACTACATCGTGCAGAAGGTGATGGACTCCCCGCTCCGGGAGCTCCTGGGCGATGACTGGCTCCGCCGGCACCGCGGCCAGATCCGGCAGTACGAGACGGGCTACCTCCGGGCGTCGTGGATCGCCGTGCTGTCCTACCTCAGGGATGACAGCACGCCGGCGAGCCCATCGGCGGCACACAGGGCCGCGCTCAAGGACAAGGCGAAGAGTTTCAACGCCGCGTTCGAGGAGCTGTACCGGAGCCAGACGTCGTGGAAGGTGACCGACCCCCAGCTCCGGGAGGAGCTGCGCATCGCCGTGTCGGAGCGGCTGATCCCGGCGTACCGGTCGTTCCTCGGGCGGTCGAGGCCGCTGCTGGAGTCCGGCAGCCGGCACTCGGCGAGGCACATCAAGTACAGCCTCGACGATCTCGACAAGTACATGCTGGATTTCTTTGAAGGCGTGCAAAAGTTCGTCAGGTGATCAGAATTCAGAGCAGAGGAGCTCTGCTCGTGATTGGAACATTCTTAGCAGCAGCTTGTGCATCCTGGCCATCATCGCTTCATGATCTGCATGTGGAGATTACGAGGAGCAGCAACCCTCCCTGCTCTGTCGAAATTGATAGCGTATGGTCTTGGAAAATGGCTTCGTTTCTGTGGACATTTCTACCTGTGCTGTGATTTTGATGGTGTTCAACTATTTTGCTCAATGTCGAGCTTCACAGTACTCTGCATCAAACAATCAAGCCCCACAGTCGTAGTGTACAATAATTAAAGCATTAGGTTCCAGAGTTCTCTGTGAGGTTCGGTAATCAAAGAGTGACACTGTTCATAAAACTCGTTCTACGTCAGTTCGAGGAGAGACTACGTTTTCATTTGAAAAGCAATAGCGTTATAGAAGTGCAAATATAAAGTTTCTTAAAACGGTTTTTGATTTTTATTATAGTACCTAATTTTAAATGATATATTTTTTTAAGATAGAGTCTATAAGTTAATTATAGTACATATTAAAAACTCAACATTTATACCATCTAAAATCGCAAGTAAGTATTTTTCTCCATAATCTCTGTCACAAACAGCTAAAATTTAAAAATTTCAGTTAAAAATCATAAAACGCAAAAAAAAAAAAAGGACCCGTAGCACCTTTAAAAGGTAAGCAGCAGCGGGTTCTTTTGGGCTGTTATTCGGCTTCTTTTCGGCTTCCAATAGAGGGCCCACATGTCATGTCACTGAAATGTTACGTCAGCGGCCTCGCCATTGCCGACTCACCCCACACCAAAACAGCCAGTGCCCGTGGCATTAGTTCTCTCGGTGTCATCGTCTACCGAATTTTGTAGACAGGGAACAATAGAGCCGAGGAGAGTGGCGGAAAAAAAAACAGTGACCAACAGAAGAGGAACGCGAGACGAGAGAGATGCCGGGGCTCACGGCGCCGTCGAACTACGTGGAGGAGCCGCCGCGCCACCCGGCCCTCAAGATCAACTCAAAGGTTCGCTCGTATCAGCCCAAGTTCTCCTCAGCCTTGTTGTTCGGCCGCCCGGCTGGGTTTGGAATGGGTGCGGGGTTGGGCAGCGATTCGGGCTCGCCGATCGCGCGGATTCGCGGCCCGGGCCGGCTGGGTTCACGCGAGGGCTTCGCCGCCGCACACAACGGGATCACGGCACCGCCGTTTATGTTCTGGTGCTCGGCTGCCCGCACGCGTCCTGCGCGATAGCGTATCTGCGTATGCGTGCTTAGGCTCAATGCGTAGTGGAGTGTGGAGAGTACAAAATTTTAGTCTTGCACGGCGTAAGAATGGACTTCCCCTTTCCAATTTGAACAAGGCAAAACGGGATTAGGATTAGGGCGCTGCGTTCCTCCTCATTCTAATACATTGACTCGGATGTGCTACTGGGCGTGCCACCAGCCTGCTGCGGTGTGTAGATTAGCGAGGGATATTCCTGAATTATCTCTAAGGATATTGGAATGGAGCAATCTGATTTGTTTAGGAGGTTTTTCCAACAAGTTGGATGCTGGAACAATATTCTGTGGCATGTTTGGGAACGAAATAACTGCTCCTAGATATTGAAGGAAAGAAGGGTGAGTGACGGGTTCGTGATTTTTCCATATGTTACGGAAAAATTTGGATGAACAATGTGGTTGTGTTGTCAACTTGTCATGGAACCCACTGGTACACTCTTTACGTTAACCCTTGAATGTTAATATGAGCGGAGCAATGGATGGATGAATAGCTCAACTGTTATAGTGCACAATCCTAAAAGGGCTTTATATAGAGTACAATACATAACACATAAGAAACTCTAGAGATATGAAATGACACTTATACCCTTAACACCCCCCTCAAATGTAAGGCATATGCAGTAGTATTAAATTTGGAATGGTTGACACTAAAATAAGAAAAATCCAAAATTCGAGTCTTAAAAATATTGTCATAGCATGTGGCTCTTGAAAAATTGTGTCGGAAAGATCGCCTCCCATCCGAAATTGTACGGCAGCCCATAAATCAAAAGATGCAGGGGCCGGAAAGGTAGAAGTAAGCAGGAGCAAAGGATGTGGAAGGTGATACAAGTAGAGAGAGCTTGTCAAATCAAACCGAAGAGAGAGATAGAAACATAGTGGCACAGATCGAAGTCCGAGACGGCGGCGGCGCAGTGCACAAGAAGTGAAACGGAGATGCGGTGCAGAAGAAACGCGACGGCCTTAGAAACTCGAAGCGACGGCTTAAAGAGAAGCGGCGGCATCATAAAGACTTCTACGATTTACAGCGGCACAAAGAGAAAGCGACAACTGCGGCTATACGAAAGGAAGGAGAGGACTACACCCATCCGAGATGATGAACCGTAGTTAGCAAAGTAGTCGGCTGACTAACAAAGATTTTGTGGACTCGCATGGCTTTAACAATCTAAAAGATAGATGATTCGAACTTAGATGGACGCAACAGAAAACTCAAAAGAAAGGAGAGAGAAAAAAATTTAAATCTTATATCCACCTAATACTCCCCTCTTCCCCACGGTCTACCTCTCTCTCTCTCTCTCTCTCTCACCCGAATCCCTTCTCTGGCGAACAGCGGTGCGAAGGCCGGCCGAGGCGATGGCCAGAGGTGCAAAGCGGCGGCCCGTCGGCGGCAGCGGAGTTGGAGGCGCAGAGCGGCACAGGCAGCCGGCGAGGAGGCGAAGGCGGTGGGGATCCGGGGCGGCGGAGGCCGGATTCAGGGGAGGCGGTGGGCTCCGGCGGCCAGAAGGGCGTGGGCTCAGGCCGGCGCAGGCAAGCGCGACGATGGCGGGCGGCGGAAGGAGGTGGCCGCCCCCGGGAGTGGAGCACACTCCTCCTGGGGGCGGTGGCAACCAGCGATAACCGGCGGCAACAGAGCTAGGTTGACAACCTTATGCTCTGATACCATGTAAGTTTGTATGAAGCTTAAATGTATTGCGCCCATGGGGCATATAAATAGTACAAGGACTCAAATCCTAGATATATAGGAAATGACACTTATACCATTAACACATAGGAGGTCCTATTTGATTCTTAAATAAAAATAACAAAAATGGAGGAATCGTATTTAATTTATCACCATGGTTATCAACTCGTCGACTAGTTGACAAGTCGGTGGCACAGGAACGACTAGAGCAGTCGACTCAACTTACGCCGCCACCGGATCTGCCACCACCGCCACCAGATCTATCGTCGCCGCCGCCGGATTTGCCACCTCCATCGTCGCCGCCGTCGGATCCACTGCTTCTGCCAGATCGAGTCTCCTCCGCAGCTCTGTCGGCTCCGGTCTCCGTCGATAGAGGGCTCCGGTCTTTGCCAGAGGAGATGGGGAAAGGAGAGAGGGAGCGAGGCGGTGGGGGGCGGAGGTCGGAGGGAAGCGGGGGAGTTCGGAGGGAGGCAGTAGGGGCAGGTTATGAGGCAGAGGGACTGGGGAGCCAAGGAAAACAGGCAGAGGGAGCGAGCGAACAGTGTATTTTGCAGTGGGGGTAGGTTATTTTCTAAAATTGCAATAAAGTCTTTTGTCTATATATACATATTTATATAAACAATACCTGTTGACTAGTCAGCGACTAGTCGGCCGACTAGTTGACTAGTCGACTAGTCGGTCATTAAAAGGGTGGTGTCGACTTAATAACCTTGTTTATCACTTCATTACTGTGTTCCTTTCAACTTCATTTGAATCATGATGCTGCGCTATACTTTAGAGCTATCACACTCTGGACATCACCAGAAACTAATCGGGAACTATTCTTGTGCTCTTGAAAAAAGATAAATATGGAGAAAAAATGATTCATTTTTTGGGTATGATCTTTCATGAATTATTGTATAACATATCCAAGACACCATCGAATCTTATAAAACTCCTTTTATTGTTTGTTCTGCAGGAGCCATTTAATGCTGAGCCTCATCGATCTGCATTAGTTTCATCTTATATCACCCCAGTGGATTTCTTCTACAAGAGGAATCATGGACCAATTCCAAAAGTTGACGATCTCTCAAGGTCTTCAGAAGGAACTATGGATCTCCCTTATCATTAAGATTTGTTTACAAACCCGTACATTTCTTTTGAAGGGCAAACTCCTTACTTTTTTTGAAGGGCAAACATTTGCATTTTTGTGTAACCTACTAACCTGTTCAACAGATACAGTGTTTCCATTACTGGTCTTGTCAACAAGCCTATTCAGCTATCCATGTCTGACATTAGGTAATGTACTTCTTAGTGTCTCATCACACGACCTGAAATTCTTATTGTCTTTGAGTAAATTAGTGACATAAACTTCACACACAGGACTCTTCCAAAGTACAATGTCACTGCAACATTACAGGTTTACACATGCTTTCTATGCTTTCCCGTCTTAATCTTTCTGTGATGGCTAATGTATTAGTATTGCTAGTAATGTAACAATACAATTGTGATATTAAAAGTGTGCAGGCAATAAGAGGACTGCGATGAGTAAGGTACGGAAGGTGAGAGGTGTTGGATGGGACATATCTGCTCTTGGAAATGGTAAGAGATGCATTATGGTAATTTGGAATGTTCAGAATGTAGGGGAATGCATGTTGTCTGAAGGTTGTAGTAATGCAATCTGATGTACTTGTATTAGTGAATACCAACACCCAGAAGAAAATGCACTTTGTGAGATCCAGGCATGCTGATGTTAGTACTGCAGAGATATATTTTGTGTACAACAGGAACTTTAAGGATAGCAATCATATGAGTGGAGGGAATTTACAAGGATTGCTGTCCTTTTTACTAGCCCTAGACTTGGACTTTTGCGTCATTCTGAATGCCTAATTTATAGATCATTTCTGTTTACCTTTGTTTTTTTCAACTGAATTAATAACAATATCCTACTTGGCGATTATTATGTCATACATAAAATACTGAATGGGGCTATTTTGTCCTCACCAAATTTTCTTTGTGCAAAATGGATGTATTTTTGTTCTTCTATTGATTAAAACAATTCTACTATGTTTTGATCTTTTGTATTATTCCAGCAACTTGGGGAGGAGCGAAACTATCTGATGTACTTGAACTAGTTGGAATACCTAAATTCAGTTCAGTCTCATCTTTAGGAGGCAAGCATGTTGAATTTGTCAGTGTTGACAGGTGTAAAGTGAGTATGTTGGTCCCTATCAACCATCAGCAGTCCTTTTACACCACCTCATTAATCTCGAGGTGTTTGTATTTCAGGAGGAAAAAGGTGGTCCTTATAAGGCATCAATTCCACTGAAGCAGGCAACAGATCCTGATGCTGATGTGTTACTTGCATATGAAATGAATGGAGAGGTGACAGAACATTGATTTTTTTAAATAATTGAAAAATGATTCCATTTAACGTTCCTTATGGGGTTTATAATATTCTTCTAAATGTTGATTTCTCTGAATGCCTTTGTTCCTAGTTTTCACTTGTTATTCCTCCTGTTTCTTTAGTGCTACAGATTGTTCTGTTAGTACTTCATTATTACCTAATGTATTTTTTTCTTTGAAGCTGCTTCTGATGAAAGAGTGATAATATGAAATAATGTGACATTATAGTAAAATAATATGTTCACGTAGGTCCGTAGGTGTTTACTTCCTAAGGCAGAACGGTTAGTATAACACCTAAAGCATCTCTTACTGAATGTGAATATCCATCAGAAGCTTATTTTGCACTGCCAAGAGTGCATGATAATTTAAGGTGGCACTGCTCTTGTCAAGCACTACTACACCAGATTTTTAAATATTTGTTGGATCATGCTCTGCTTGAGTTTGGATGCAACTCTGTTCTTTTGCTAATTTTTTCCTGCACGCGTGGTTATAATGTGGATCTGTGTCGTACTTCACTTGTTATGACTTACCATGTATAGACCATCAACCGTGACCATGGTTACCCACTTCGTGTTGTTGTACCTGGTGTTATTGGCGCACGTTCTGTAAAATGGCTGGACAGTATCAACATAATAAAGGAAGAATGCCAGGTTTACTGAAAACTTAAATGCAGTACCTCTTCATCATAATCTTTGGGAGTAAAAACTGATTGCTGTTCTCAACCAGGGGTTTTTTATGCAAAAAGATTACAAGATGTTTCCGCCTACCGTAGACTGGGACAATATTAATTGGTCGACTAGAAGGCCACAAATGGATTTTCCTGTACAGGTATACTATATTAGCAATTCTTCTATGCTAATATCTTCTGTCAATCTAATTACAGTTGAGTTGGATTGATAACATAGTGATACTTATCATGCCTTTATGATTGTACGTGGTGGTTTCATTTTCGTTCCCTTGTATCCTTTGGGGCTAGTACTCAACATTACTAGAAGATATGAAGCATATTACATAAGTACTCACGTTAGCACAAGAAAACAGCTTTCGCCTCAGCCTTACTAAATTATGCTTACTCTTTCGATTCATCTTTACAATTTTACTGTAATAGGCTAATTTGCTGACTATGAGTGGGTTCCCAATCTCACACTACCATTCTGGCTGATACATTTGATTTAGTATATAATGTCTAGCTGGTAGTGGATATGTACTGGTATTATTCTTGATTATAAATACACAAGGATTGTTGCTAACTTCTACTGAGTGCGTCAAATAATGATTAAACATGAACATTAAGTTGACTATTTTGCTTGCATGATTGACAATTTGACATGAACATTAAATTGACGGTTTTGCTTGCATGGTTGACCAAGTGATGTAAAATTTCTGCTCTAAGATCTTGCTTATATGTTTATTTGCAGTAGGTATGCACTTCATACTTTGGAACCCACTCCAAACGTTATCATGCATTTAATTTTTTTCAACTACAATAGACTGAATCCATGAGAGAGAGAGAGTACAATAGACAGGAGCTATGCATTTATTGCTGCTACTACTACTCAGTACACACAAGAATTCACTAGTCAAATCCATTCATTATGGACAATGGTCAATATTAGGCTGGAGGCTGTTTGCATAGAATTTCCTGTCTTGTGATTGTCTGATGATAATGCCATTTTGATGTCCAACGGGATGCAAAAAATCTTAGATACTATAGAATGTTGTGTTCTATTTTAGGTGTGCCTTTATTTTAATAATTAATGCAGCCAATATCCCTGTAGAAGTTAATTTACCATGAATTCGTTCTGCTATCCAGCTGCGGTGGGTTGATTCACTGCAGGCGGTTATCAAGTGCCTAATTATCCTAAAATTTATTTTTGCTTCTGCATTGTTAATGAAGTTACGTTAGGTTTCTGGGTATCTTATCTTCACTTTTTTGATTTGATCAAGCAGTCTGCTATTTGTACCCTGGAGGATGTGGATGTCATCATGGAAGGAAAGGTTAGTAGTACTTCCATGGTAGATACGGTGTACCCTGAGGCTGCATGGGTAAATCTAGAAATGGGAATTTATGTACGCACTGGTATGCTTGCTCCATGCAGAATAGGATTGCTGGATATGCAGTCTCAGGTGGTGGGCGTGGCATCGAGAGAGTTGATATATCTGTTGATGGGGGTAAAACATGGGTTGAGGCCCACAGATATCAGAAAAGCAATGTGCCATACGTATCTGATGGACCTCAAAGTGATAGGTGGGCATGGGTTCTCTTTGAGGCTACATTAGACATACCAGCAAATGCTGAGATAGTAGCTAAGGCGGTAAGTGAAATCCACCACTGGATGCAGTACTGTTTTGCCCAACTTTTGGTGCTTTGCAAGTCTGTGAAAAAATGCATCTTTTGGACAACAGGTGGACTCAGCTGCGAACGTTCAACCCGAAAACGTGGAAGACATATGGAACCTGAGAGGAATCCTCAACACATCTTGGCATCGGATCAAAATACAGCAGACTTCGTCGTGTGTAGCAAGATCCAAACTGTGAAAGAAGTGTGCGTTGCTGACCGCTTGGAACAAGCAGGGCGGCGGTCCTCAGGAGTCTATTATTGCCCCCCGAAATAAATAAGTTACTGCAGCTTTCTATGGTCTTCGCATAGGCTGTACCATAGATCTATGTTGGAGTTGTGTTGCTGATCTGAACTTTGAGTATCTCTTATGAAGTGTTACAAATAACTGTTTTGTTTTTGCGGGAAAAAACAATTGCTGTTGCTGGTTGATCCGATTTCACGAAATCGTCGTTTGCCTTCTGCGTTAAGAAATACTGTGTTATCATTGAGCGCAGACCACTGTTTTCTGGGGGGGTATAATGGCAGGCAGTTCGATGGACACTGTTCTGGACATCTTCTGTCAGTGCAGAATTGCTGTGCTTCATACTTCATAGTATCCCTAGTTCTTCAGTAGTTGATGCTGCTGTGTAACAGCATGCTAGTTATGCTTGTTGGCATTAACCCTGAGACAGCGGGAAGAAAAGATGCGCTTCGCATCTCACGCCGAACGTGGAAATTAAAAAAATGAAACGAAACGTACCATGCAGAAGAGAAGAACACGCCAGGAGTTTCCGTTCTACTTGATAGAACAACTCAGTAGTTCTAGTGGTAAAGATGTGAATGAGTATCTTCCGCTCTTAGCTGTGGAAATGCAAAGATTTCAGCGTGCACTGGCACTGATGATGCTAATGGATTTACACATGGATCACCAAAAAACCTCTGCAAGGACGCTCTTTAACTTACATTGCATAAATGGAATGTAGTAGTCATGAACTAGATCAAACTAATACGCCGCATCAAAAGGGAAAAAAATGAGAAAAAAATGAGAGAGAGATCTAAACTAGTGATACATTCAGCTAATAGGTCACGGGTGTATTACATACCCCACTCCTCTCGCTCTTGTCACATGTATACATCTTTCTCTCTTTTTCACCGTTCTCCTCTTCTTCTAAAAGCTATTGTTTTCAGTAATTACTATTTATTTTTAACCAAAAGTCATAAGCCACACCCAAAAGCCACCAGCAAAAGCCAATACGAGCACCCCCTAAATCAAATAAAGGTTGGTCAAAACTCAAAACTTGCAGGCCTCGAGTTGCATTAGGATAAAAAATGTGAGAAGGTGAACTAAAAACAAAACAAAGACATGAATAGGTTTGTTGCTCACACTCATCTACATGTGGTGCTCGTTGAACCTATTCACCATAAAGACAGATGCTAGATTTAAGCACGTAAACAAAATAACAAAGAAAACAAAATTTTCCATCAATACCATTCATTTTGCCTTTGTTTGTCCTGTAATCTCATTGCTAAAACAAGTAAGATTTGTAACGGATGTGGTAGGTTTTTTCTTGCTGCTTTGAGCTTGAAAATTACCACCTAAATCCTAAAACAAGCAGATTAGTTGCTCATTTGTTCATAAACACAATAGAAGAATCCCACCAGTTTGGCAATGCAAAAATTAAGCTAGATACCTTAGCATTCTTTGTACTTGGTTGCCCCATATTATTAACTGTAGTTTTTTTTGCTTTGTTTTATTGTTCTTCTGAAGTACATTTTTTAGCTATATTCCTCTGAATTACTGATCAAGTTTAGACTCTTTTCTCGTGGAAGGTGGACGTCCTCTACTTCTAATAGCAACTGGACTATGAATAGACTTTTTTGTACTTATTGTTCTATCCACATGGCGTGTTCTGTACCATCCTTGTTCTTCAATGCCAATCATAGTATATGAGTTCCTGGTAATCGGAAACTTCAAATTACATATACCTTTGATCACAACATTATATAGTTCATCTGATTATGCACCGACCTTTGCCACTTCATATAATATTTTGCACAAATTATCAAAACTTTTGGCCAAGGGTGGGTCATCCGTGTTGCGTAAGCATATCTAATAAAATTATACTTCCTCAGTGGAAAAGTTTGTGTAACGTATGGATGTACATCGGTCGTTCCTATGTTTAATTAAAAGAGAAGATCATAAAACATTATAAATTGGATGATTTAAAAATAATACAAAGTGTGTAACATACAAACATGGCATAATCACATATTAGATCACCACAAACATAGGACATCAAACCCTATGCGGTCAAAAGTTGTCAACATTGCATGTGAATTTCAAACAATTACTTTTGCCTAGCACTTTAAGGCTTTGTTTGAAATACGAGAATTTTCCCGATTCTATTAAATTATTTTTAAATCCCTATGAAATTATTGTATTCTAAACAGGGCCTAACATATTGTATAGACGATGCCCACATTTAGTGCGCATTCCTCTATGTATGTGAAAAGAGTAAACGAGAGAGACAACCCAAAAAAAGGGATGCAGGAAAAAAAAGGAGCAACCCCTTTTCTCCTCATTTGCCTGAAATCAGAGTTGCTTCAATTCGCAACCGTTTGGCCGATTGAGAACTACTCATTTATCCGTGAATTATATGCATTTCCAAAAATTATAGGGAAAATGGCTTTAAATTTGCCAAATGTATTTTTATTTTGTTAGGATATTACAAATATTGAAACTCAAATAAAATATTGCTATTAGTTATGGGAAGTCTTGAGGCATTACATGCAGTGTAACACCTCGGTCCAACCTCTGAGGCCATAATGCAACCACTACTATATAACACTCTAAGTTTAAACCATCTAACAAAATTTTCCCGACCAAGTCCTCTACAAAGTACCAATTCATAATAAACATGATTGGATGACCAGAGTAAGAATAAATAATTCACAAACTAAATCTTGGGTCACTTGCACCCAAGAACGCGCAGGACCACACGCCTGGGAACTCTCGGGACCTCGTGCTCGAGAACGCTCAAAACCATATGTCCAGGAGCATACTTAAACTTGCAAATAGAACATTATTGAGGAAATATATATTACCATAAAAGCTTCATAACATTCATCATCAATTACCAGAGTTCTATTGACTAAGTTTCAGATTGATGAGATACTTTACTAAGGCAATCTTAAGGAAAATAGGGGTGATATTCTATATCATTATTATTGGATGTGGTGTAGAGGTATTACTCCTATTCCCAATGCATGATGAATCATCGGTTACCTAAGAACAGCAACAAAGCAAGCGCGAATCCAAAACTCAGCAAGTACACATCAAAACAGTAAATATTAATACTACCATAAATATAAACATAACCATGCCATTTTCCACACATCTTATTGTTATTACTTTCTCTCCATAAATCTCAGTAGAAGGCACTGCACACAGAATCCAACTCCTAATCGTGTTCTAGTCACTCCAAACGCACATACCTTGCTAATCCCCACTCTATCCTCTACACAAAATGATAAACTAGTATGGAAAAATAATTTGAGGTGTTACCCTAGCGACGTACAGCTAGATCGGGAGACATTCTTTCTCTTCTTGGTTGGATCTAGCGTCGGTTCAGCCTCTACTTCTCCTCTTCCTCCCTTCTCCCTTTCCTCGACTGACTCTTCTTCCTCCTCCTTCCTTCCCTTTTCTCCTTCTTCTCTCCTCCTCCTTCCTCGGCTAGGCCTCCCTCTTCTTCTTTCCTTCCTACTCAGCTGGTACCTGCCCACTCGCTTCCCTCTCCCTCGGCAGCTGGGATGGCGGTCAACGATGCAAACAGGGGAAGAGGTACGGGCCGAGAAGCGGTAGTGGCGAAGGGATCACCCAGGACAATGGTGATGCAATGCAAGGTCGGCGCGGGAGTGGCACGGCGACGGATTGGCAAGTTGCAGCCAGGACAGCGGTCAATGAGGGGGGCACAGCTAAGAATGTGGGCGGCGACGTCGGCTGTAAAGGGGGGGGAGGGACTAGGGTTGGGGAGCCCTTCCCCCATTCCTTTTACAGAGGGGCATGGTCAGGCCTAGTCCAAACTTGGGCCAACCCGACCCAACTTCTCCCTTTTTTACCTGGGTATTACATGCAGTTGGACGCGTACGGATGAAAATAAGATTGATGACATTTATGGAGGGAGAGAGAGCATGAAGTAGTATAGCACAATAGATCAAAGGTTTTAAAAGAAAGGGCAACATGTTTTAGATGTAATCATTTTACAGTTGGTGCAATTAACTTTTTAATATTTTCAGTGTAATTAGCATAGGGTTTATGATAGACTAAAGGGGGCTTAATTAGCACTAATCCAATGAACCATCATAATTCAGAGCAATAGATGGTTGTATATGTATGTCATATCAATCCCATTAGAAAATGAGGAAAAAAACATTGACTAACAAATGTATGTTGAGTCTGAGAGAGACAAACCAAGAGATATAATTGACGTTATAGTACGGAATTGAACAGGAAGAGAGAAGAATATACATGTTAAGAACATTGTCTCAATTGGATCATGCATGCAAAGAGTAGATTCTGAAAGACTAGCAATAGATTAACGTGGCATCTACGTAGCACGAGGAGGTGATTTTAATCGTAACAATTGCTTACATGGATACAAATTATATAGAAAACAAAAGTCCAAGAACTAAGTAAAAACAAGTAATATGATTACTTGTGCAATTGCACGGGCTATTTATTCTGCAACAATTAAGCCAAAATTTATTATGCCGGTTTACCGAAAAAAGAAGTAATCGTCTGCAGTTTTTATATAAAAAAACTGAGCACACCAACTACAACTAATCGCCCAAATTAGGGAACAAACCAATTAAAAACACCCATAGGGTGCCTCACACGACGACTATTTTGACGTTTCAAGACGAGCAGAAATTGGGAATACAACACCGGAGGAACGCACAATTTCAACTTAACTTGTGCTATCTATGAGTCTGTTCTTTTTATATTTTTAAAATAGTTTTTGATTTTTACTACAGTACCTAACTTTCAAATAAAGTATTTTTTTAAAAATAGAGTTTACAAGTTAATTATAGTACATATTAAAAACCTAACATCTGTACCATCTAAAATCATAAGCGGGTATCTCTTTCTCCGTAATCTCTGTCGCAAATAGCTAAAATTCAAAAATTTCAGCTAAAAACCATAAGCGGTAGTCAAAAAGAACAGTCCCTATAACTAGGCTAATCCCATATGTTTAAAATACTGTAGTAGTACTGTTCTTCTCGTCTCTGCCACAGAGCCAAACCATTTACAGCAATAAAGGAGAAGGCCAGCCAGTCTAATGGCCAGTGTGTCTCCGTCTAACGACTGGACAGATTGCATCAGAAATACACGGCCAGATGTCCGTACAATCCAATCCAAATAACTAATAAGTGGCAGAAGTATAGATAAAATCAATAATTGTGAGAGACGTACAGAGACGAGTTAAACAAAACGAGATCTAAGCTCCAACCTGATTAAATCAATAATATTTAAGAAAAGCTTTCGCTAAGCGTTGTAATTATTCACCCCTTTCTGATCATCTATATTAATATGAATCGATCCTACAGAAATACATGATCAGATATCCGTACAATCCAATCTAAATAACTAATAAGTGGCAGAAGTATAGATAAAATCAATAATTGTGAGAGACGTACAGAGACGAGTTAAACAAAACGAGATCTCACTGTAGTCTCGATCGATCGATTTGCAGCCTTGAGAATAACCAAAAAGGCAGTTGAGCTCCTCCAAATCAAATAATTAATCAGGCCATGTGTTACGCGCGCGGCTATTTTAACGTCAAGTCCTGTCCAGCCACTTGTGCAGCAGGAACTGTAAGGATAGCAATCATACGAGTGAATTTACAAGGATTGCTGTCCTTTTTACTAGCCCTAGACTTGGACTTCTGCGTCATTCTGAACGCCTAATTTATAGATCATTTCTGTTTACCTTTGTTTTTTTCAACTGAATTTATAACAATATCTTTAGGAGGCGAGCATGTTGAATTTGTCAGTGTTGACAGGTGTGAAGTGAGTATGTTGGTCCTTATCAACCATCAGCAGTCCTTTTAGACCACCTCATTAATCTCGAGGTGTTTGTATTTCAGGAGGAAAAAGGTGGTCCTTATAAGGCATCAATACCACTGAAACAGGCAACAAATCCTGATGCTGATGTGTTACTTGCATATGAAAGGAATGGAGAGGTGACAGAACATTGATTTTTTTTTATAATTGAAAATTGATTCCATATAACGTTCCTTATGGGGTTTATAATATTCTTCTAAATGTTGATTTCTCTGAATGCCTTTGTTCCTAGTTTTCACCTTTTTATTCCTCCTGTTTCTTCAGTGCTACAGCTTGTTCTGTTAGTACTTCATTATTACCTAATGCATATTTTTCTTTGAAGCTGCTTCTGATGAAAGAGTGATAATATGAAACAATGTGACATTATAGTAAAATAATACGTTTATGTAGGTCCGTAGGTGTTTACTTCCTAAGGCAGAACGGTTAGTATAATACCTAAAGCATCTCTTACTGAATGTGAATATCCATCAGAAGCCTATTTTGCACTGCCAAGAGTGCATGATAATTTAAGGTGGCACTGCTCTTGTCAAGCACTACTACACCAGATTTTTAAATATTTGTTGGATCATGCTCTGCTTGAGTTTGGATGCAACTCTGTTCTTTTGCTAATTTTTTTTCCTGCAGGCGTGGTTACAATGTGGATCTGTGTCGTACTTCACTTGTTATGACTTACCATGTATAGACCATCGACCGTGACCATGGTTACCCACTTGGTGTTGTTGTACCTGGCGTTACTGGCGCACGTTCTGTAAAATGGCTGGACGGCTAATTTGCTGACTATGAGAGGGTTCCCAATCTCACACTACCATTCTGGCCGACACATTTGATTTAGTATATATATAATGTCTAGCTGATAGTGGATATATACTGGTATTATTCTTGATTATGAATACACAATGACATGCACGCAATGTTTTCCCCCTCTCTGCCACCACTTGTCGGCTCTCGTCTGTACCCATCATGCGTTCACCACCCTTGCCTTTGGGTTCGCTCAACAACAAAATGAAAAGCAAGATAACTAGCAGTGTGGTCGCTAGCTACGTGCACGCCGGTGGCCGAGTCGATGATATTCGTCTGGCCGATGCAGAGGCGCCTCTTGCAGTGGTTTTTCTTGCCTTTTTTTACCACCGCTCTGTTCCGCATGTGAACTCCGTACTGTCGTCTTTCACACGACGTGCCTCTTGCAGCTCAAAAAAGACAACGCATGACGTTGTAATGAGTGCCCTGTTAAAGATAAGATAGATAAAGTTGTTCCGTGCAAGTGCCACCCTTTCCCCTCTTTTTAGCACACACACGCACGTGCTTTCTTAATTTGGAACTCAGACAGGTGTGGGTCTTCGTGCTTGGCTTCATCGGCTGAGCGACTCAGTTTCCTCATCGAGTGAGTTTCTTCTGTTCATCATCATAGCATGTTCACGGGTGAATTATGTACCTCACTTCTCTCGCTCTTGTCACACGTATGCATCTTTCTCTCTTTTTCACCGCTCTCCCACTCCTTCTAAAAGCTACTGTTTTTAGTAATTACTATTTATTTTCAACCAAAAGTCATAAGCTACACCCAAAAGCCATCAACAAAAGTCAATACAACACCCCCTAAATCAAATAAAGGTTGGTCAAAACTCAAAACTTGCAGACCTTGAGTTGCATTAGGATAAAAAATGTGAGAAGGTGAACTAAAAACAAAACAAAGACATGAATAGTTTTGTTGCTCACACTCATCTACATGTGGTGGTCGTCGAACCTATTCACCATAAAGACAGATGTTAGATTTAAGCACTTCAACAAAATAACAAAGAAAAAAATAATACAAAGTGTGTAACATACAAACATAGCATAATCACATATTAGATCACCACAAACATAGGACATCAAATCCTATGCAGTCAAAAGTTGTCAACATTGCATGTGAATTTCAAACAATTAATTACTTTTGCCTAGCACTTTAAGACTTTAAGACTTTGTTTGAAACACGAGAATTTCCCCGGTTCTATTAAATTATTTTTAAATTCCTATGAAATTCTTGTATTCTAAACAGGGCCTAAACATATTGTATAGATGGTGCCCATGTTAGTACGCATTCCTCTATATATGTGAAAAGAGCAAACGAGAGAGACAACCCAAAAAAGGATGCAAGAAAAAAGGAGCAACCCCTTTTCTCCTCCTTTGCCTGAAATCAGAGTTGCTTCAATTCGCAACCGTTTGGCCAATTGAGAACTACTCATTTATCCGTGAATTATATGCATTTCCACAAATTATAGGGAAAATGGCCTTGCATTTGCCAAATATAATTTTATTTTGTTAGGATATTACAAATATTGAAACTCGAATAAAATACTGCTATTAGTTATGGAAAGTCTTGAGGCATTACATGCAGTGTAACACCTCGGCCCGACCTCTGAGGCCACAATGCTACCACTACTATATAACACTTTAAGTTTAAACCATGCCATTTTCCACACATCTTATATATTATTATTACTTTCTCTCCATCAACACAATACACACATCTATGTCATTCACATTACCCACATGAAAGAACAATAAGCATTTATGAACAACTACAACTAATCGCCCAAATTAGGGAACAAACCAATTAAAAACACCCATAGGGTGCCTCACACGACGACTATTTTGACATTTAAAGACGAGAAGAAATTGGGAATACAACACCGGAGGAATCCACAACTTCAACTTAACTTGTGCTATCTATAACTAGGCTGATCCCAAATGTTTAAAATACTGTAGCAGTACTGTTCTTCTCGTCTCTGCCACAGAGCCAAACCTTTTACAGCAATAAAGGAGAAGACCAGCCAGTCTAATGCCCAGCGTCTCGATCTCCGTCTAACAACTGGACTGCTTGCATCGGTAATACACGGCCAGATCTCCGTACAATCCAATCCAAATAACTAATAAGTGGCACAAGTATAGATAAAATCAATAATTGTGAGAGACGTACAGAGACGAGTTAAACAAAACGAGATCTAAGCTCCAACCTGCAAAAAAAAAAGTCGTCACTGCAGTCTCGATCGACCGATTTGCAGCGTTGAGAAAAACCAAAAAGGCAGTTGAGCTCCAAATCAAATAATTGATCAGGCCATGTGTTTCACGCGCGGCTATTTTAACAAGTCCTGTCCGGCCACTTGTATAAGAAGGTCAGCCATGGCGTGCATAAGCCTCATCAGCCTGCAGCCCAGCAGTGGCTATCCAGTGAGCGTGTGCGACTACTGAGACATGGCAACGGTGGCGGTTGTCATGGTGGTGTTGGCCGCAGCGGCCACGTTGCCGGCGGTGAGCACGTCGCCGGCAGAAGGGTTTCAGCCGCTGTCCAAGATCGCCATCCACAAGGCCACCGTCGACCTCCACGCCTCGGCGTACGTGCGGGCAACGCCGGCGTTGCTCGGCGAGGAGGTATATACATACACGCACTTGCGTTAGCTAGCTAGCTAGCTAACTAACTATGGGAACTATGGGTTTCATTCATCATCATCAGCTTAATTTGACTAAGCAGAGACATAGCCCTTTACTCTATGTAGCTATTCCCTCCGTTCTCCACCGTTCTTTTTTTACTTACGTTTTTTTTATTTTTTATAGCTTTTGAGAGGTGACTTTAACCGCTATTTTTTTTATAATTTTACAGTAAAATACAGTAGTAACATTATAATATTACAAAAAATATTTTAATAATAAATCTAACAATATAATTTTCATATAGTCAATCCAGATAATTTTAAATTTATTAATGGCTAAATTTTATAAGGTTTATCGATACGATTCTAAGAAGTTAAATAAAAAAAAGAAGAGGGAGTAACTAACTAGCGGTCTAAATCATCAAACCGCCGATGACTGGTTCGGGGCACCCTGAGAATCTGCACGCCAAACCCAAATAATTAAAACTCTCCCACCGGTGAACTCAGAGCACACGAACGAAGGAGAGATCGATACGATCAGCTTCGCAAGAGTTGATTTAATTAGGAAATCAAAACCCATGGCATGCACCAGGACGAAATCACATATTTGGGTCTCAGGAGAACACGATACGGCGCCACGATCGACACATTTTCTGGGTTTTTTTCGTAAACCCTACAAAAGACGGCTGCTAGCTTCCACAAGACCCACGCAGGCTAACATGCACGGACACGATCGACATCAGCTAACACACGCACATACACATGCATGCAAATCATTCCGGCTCACATGCATGCACGTACCTGACTTGGACTCGCACCACGCGCCACTCCTCGCGCTTCATCTCTGCGCATGTGCTCGGCCTCCACGCGCACGCCCTATATATAGGCCTCCACGCGCGCACTTGCTTGCGTCCTGCGGCTGCAAACGCCTCCGTGCCACGCTCGCACAGTCCTCGATCGGTTGAGCAAATTCTTTGTTACTTCCCATAATTATTTGCTCTCAACAAAAGACGTCTTAACTTTTTTTTTTCGAGGCAAAAGACGTCTTAACTATTGAGTTGTCACTTGATTCAGATAAACTTAGCCTAATAGATAATACTGGCTGCACTGATCAAATCAGTTCCCGGCCGCTAGATAGGCAAATAACACAAGTGCACGAAAAATGGGGAGTTAAAGCACTGTCATCGATCATCTTGATCGTAAATTGACATATATATACAGAATGCACGCATGTTTCTCAAAATTTTGAGCTGTCTCTGACAGGGAGGAGACACCGAGTGGGTCACCGTGAAATACGGCTGGCCAAACCCTTCCGTCGACGACTGGATTGCCGTCTTCTCTCCAGCTGATTTCAAGTAAACTTTATCCTCCTTCTTCGTCTTCTTCTTCTCCTCTTGGACATTCATTCCAAATGTAAGCATCTGAGATCATTGTGTCGCCTGCAGCTCGGGTGCGTGCCCTAATCCTTCGAGGTACCCTGGCGAACCGTTGCTCTGCACGGCACCTATAAAGGTCCAGATTTTAAAACTATCTTACTAATTTTCGTGCGTGCAGCACGAACACGCTTGTCAATCGCTAGCACGCATGCAACATCCGGGTTTAATCCGTCGTTGCGTGCCTGCAGTATCAATACGCCAACTACTCGGCGAACTACCTGTACTGGGGCAAGGGCACCATCCGGTTCCAGCTCATCAACCAGCGCGGCGACTTCTCCTTCGCCTTGTTCACCGGCGGCCTCGAAAACGTAAGCTCTTTTGCGTGGAATTAACTAACCAGCACAAGGAGATGATATTAATTAGCGTACGTGCCGCACTAGCGCGGGGCTTCGCTGCATGCAAGTCCTTAACGAAGTTGCAATCTTGGTACACGTCGTCGTTGCATGATGCAGCCTAAGCTGGTCGCCGTGTCGGAGCCGATCGCGTTCAAGAACCCCAAGGCCCCCGTGTTCCCGCGCCTCGCGCAGGGCAAATCCTACGACGAGGTGAGGCCCACGAATCGATCGATCCTTCTCTCCACCTTCAACGCATGCGTGTGCAGATCTCCATGGGTTTAACTGTGTCCTGCAGATGACGGCGACATGGACCAGCGGCTACGACATCAGCGAGGCGTACCCGTTCGTGGAGTGGGGCATGGTCGGTGGCGGCGGTAGCCCCACGCGCACGGCCGCCGAGACGCTAACGTTCAACCGCGGCAGCATGTGCGGTACGTACGGTCGATGCATGGATCAATCCCATCGTTTTTGTCCAAGATTTCTACGTTCCAGCAACGGCACTCATGAGAGCTGGACGCGAATTTTCAGGCGAACCGGCGCGCACGGTTGGGTGGAGAGACCCCGGCTTCATCCACACAGCTTTCATGAGGGGCCTGTGGCCAAACAAAGAGTACGTCGTATATCCATGACCAAACCAGCTGCTACGATATATTGTCAGCATGCGTGTCTCAAGACCAGTACTCTATGCTACGATTCAGGTACTACTACAAGATTGGGCACGAACTCTCGGACGGATCCATCGTGTGGGGCAAGCCCTACTCTTTCCGGGCCCCGCCATCCCCTGGGCAAAACTCGCTGCAGCGCATCATCGTCTTCGGAGACATGGGAAAGGTGAATACTGATTTCTGATGAAACATATACAACAATGTTCAATGCAATGCAGACAACCACAGAGGTCAAGTAAAAAGAGTACCTTTTTAGATAATGGGAGAGAAAGAATCTCTCCATCAAGGATGCACGCAGCCCAAGTAAAAAGAGTATCTGAAAAGGCGAGGATAATGAATTACACATGTACTCGTCTGAATCTTTCCTGCAGGCGGAGAGGGACGGGTCAAATGAGTTCGCCAACTACCAGCCCGGATCGCTGAACACGACGGACACGCTGGTTGCGGACCTGGACAACTACGACATCGTCTTCCACATCGGCGATCTGCCCTACGCCAATGGGTACATCTCCCAGTGGGATCAGTTCACCGCGCAGGTCGCGCCCATCACCGCAAAGAAGCCCTACATGATCGCAAGGTAACGTACCTTGCTGGCTGCTGCATACGACGGCCGTGTACGCGCGTCTGGAGTAGTATGTACCACGTAGAAACTGCACAGAGCTGCAAGTGACCTTGTCACGTGCGTGCAGCGGCAACCACGAGAGAGACTGGCCCAACACCGGGGGATTCTTCGACGTGAAGGATTCCGGCGGCGAGTGCGGCGTGCTGGCCGAGACCATGTACTACTACCCGGCCGAGAACAGAGCAAACTTCTGGTACGTACGTACGTACGCACGCAACCAAATCAAAGATCAGCGCGTGTATATTTTCAGATCTTGGTGCGTTTAATTAACTATGAGAAGATGAGATGGGTGCCATGGGTAATGTATGCACGGGTATGAACTTGTGTGAAGGTACAAGGTGGACTACGGCATGTTCCGGTTCTGCATCGCGGATTCGGAGCACGACTGGAGGGAGGGCACGGAGCAGTACCGGTTCATCGAGCAGTGCCTGTCGACGGTGGACCGGAAGCACCAGCCGTGGCTGGTGTTCGCGGCGCACCGCGTGCTGGGCTACTCCTCCAACTCGTGGTACGCCGCCGAGGGCTCCTTCGAGGAGCCCGAGGGCCGCGAGAGCCTCCAGAAGCTGTGGCAGAAGTACCGCGTCGACGTCGCCTTCTTTGGCCACGTCCACAACTACGAGCGGACGTGCCCCCTGTACCAGAGCCAGTGCGTGAGCAGCGAGGGGAGCCGCTACTCCGGGACGATGAACGGGACGATCTTCGTGGTGGCTGGCGGCGGCGGCAGCCACCTGTCGAGCTACACGACGGCGATCCCCAAGTGGAGCATCTTCCGGGACAAGGACTACGGGTTCGTGAAGCTCACGGCGTTCAACCACTCCTCGCTGCTGTTCGAGTACAAGAAGAGCAGCGACGGCAAGGTCTACGACTCCTTCACCATCGACAGGGACTACCGCGACGTGCTCAGCTGCGTGCACGACAGCTGCTTCCCAACCACGCTGGCCACCTAATCCAGCTATTGTTAGCAGCATCGATGGGGGCTCAAGAGCTAAATAAATTATACGGCTGATCATCTAGCACTAGCAGCTGGGCTTTAGGTGCGGTTGCGAGTGACCAATCGGCTGTGTGCACGGTCCGTGCCTCTTCTGTCTACTCGATTCCTGTATCTTCATGGGTACTGCGCAATAAAATTGCTCGGCTGCATGAACACAAGTGTCCAATGAGAGTGAGATACGAACCAGCTGATGCGGCCTGAACCTTACCGGGGAATACACTCGGGTCTGCCGGGGCATCTCGGCTCTGCGGCCATCTTGGCCGTCCGTTCAGACATGGAAGGCCACCGGCAAAGCTGTATGTGCCATTTCATGGTGGATCTTGATCTCACACGTGCAAATGAACGGCCACGATATATCAAGTTTCGCAGCAGTCGGCACTGTGACTGACAGCATGCGACACGATAACCTTTCATCACGATCCCATCTTGGAAACGGAACCGGCGACTTCCTGTTAGCTCGACAGTTTGGGACGCCGACTACTGCCATATTATTGTAGTGATCTGTGCGATTTCACCTTAAAAATGCTATTGCGGTAAGATAGGACGTTGCTACACATCTGATTGACTATACGCTCCACAATGCGATGTGACAGGCCAACATGAGGATGAAAGGCACGACACGACATAAGATGCCGAATTGCCCTTCAGCTCAAATTAAGGTAAACAAGGTTGAAGCCGGAAAATTCAGTAACCTACAATAGCAACGCAGGTCGTTAAGAGCCAGAGAGAACAGATGGGTAATTCGCCAGAAAAGATATCCTGTGGGTAGAATTAACATCTTGCATGTGCAGATAATTTGAAGTTACCTGCCAATTAAAGTCTGCAGTCTAGTGTCAGGGAGTAAGCAATCGATCTGTTACTTTCAGATATACCAGCCAGTGACCACAAAGTAACACTTCGCTCTCAAAGCAATCCACATGTCCAATAAAGTAGCACCCATTTGTGCGCAGCTTCAGCTGTAAGCTCACCGCAGATGGAAGCCTCCAGAATTCAATCCATTGAGGATGCAGAGCAGCCATCACTGTGACTGAGAACCCTCATCTTTTTGCTTCATTACAGCATATGAAAGAAGAAAGGCGTGAAGAGACCATACCTGCTCAACTTCTTGAAAAGACGAAGGCCAATGACAAAAAGGTGAAGAACCAACAGAGCAACTGGCAAGACCCTTCTTCCCAAAGCTTCAGGCTTTGTTTCAGCTCATGGTGACACCAACCACAGATGTGCTACTTGTCTTGCAAGCAAAACCAGCATCTAAAGCCACTCGCAGCATCCACCAACGTATTTCCCAGCTTTTCTGTCACACACACACACACACTACTTACACATCTCTGCCCTCCAATGCAAGATCTAAGCAAGACATGTAGTGCACACAATTGAGTTGCTCCCAGCAATATTGCTCTAAGATTGTCAGAAGATCTTCGAGATGGGATCACTCAGGATGACTGGAACAGCTCCCTGTACAGCGCTGCCAGAGTCCTCATGTGCCTACTTGCTTCAAGAACTGAAGGTAAACTCCTCTTCCCAAAATATCTAGCTTTGTAGGATAATAGCTGAGGACGTTTTTATGCCTACTTAACTCTGAACGGTTGCAGATGATATGGGATGAAGTTGGGCAAGAAGAAAATGAGAGGGAAAGAATACTGGAAGAGCTAGAGCAGGAATGCCAGGAAGTTTATAGGAGAAAAGTAAATAGTGCAAATATGTCCCGGATTCAGCTGCATCAAGCATTGGCTGAATCTGAGGCAGAATTCACCAATCTGCTTCTTTCCCTTGGAGAAAGATCATTCCCAGGACGAGTATCATTCGCGTCTTAAAGGCCTTATCATTAAATCAAATTGAAGAGGAAAACAGTAAGAACTAAGAAGCTAACCTGAAATTTCTTTATGCAGCCTGAGAAAATGACAGGTACTCTAAAGGAGCAGCTGAATTCCATTACACCAGCCCTGCAAGAAATGCAGATGAGGAAAGAAGCCAGACTACAGCAGTTCATAGAGGTTCAGACTGAAATACAAAGAATTGCCTCCGAAATAGCAGGACGCTCGGATAATGATGTTGTCACTGTGAATGAAGAAGATTTGTCAGTGAAGAAACTCGAGGAGCACCAAAGTGAACTGCAAACACTTAAAAGAGAAAAGGTACATGACCACAGAAAACTTGTGCTACAATCAATATATAACAGTCCTGGTCATCTCATTTACCCATCAAAATTTTATTTCCTCCCAGAGTGATCGCCTCTGCAAAGTCGAAGAGTATAAAGTTCTGATTCACAACTTTGCAAAAATTATGGGGATGGATCCTTCAAAGATCCTTGCTAATGTTCACTCAAGCTTGCTGGATGGAGCAAATGAACAACAAACGAAGAACATCAGTGATGACATTCTCAACAAGCTCAACACCATGGTCCAGCAGCTTAAAGAAGAGAAGAACCACAGAATGGAAAAGGTGATTTCTTATCCTTCTGCAAATACTTCTGCAATGCACAGAACTGATGGAATTATTAGAACATAATAAACAGCATCAAGGCCCCACACCAAAATATCGAGGTTAAAACTTACAATCAATTCAATTAGCAACAATAGGAAACTGATAGCAAAAAAGACAAAACAGAACTGACAAAACTCAGCTAGAGCTTTCAAAATTCCAGCAATGCAAAACACCGCTGACTAAGCTAAAATTTCTCGTGTCATGGATGGAGCAAAACAATGCACACAATTCTAACCAGAAGAATGTTTGCTTTTAGTTTTACTCATTTTTTTATCTTTTACAATGCTGGATGCACCATCACAAAGATTTATACTGTAAGATACTTTGTGGCTGAAAACACTGTTTCTAAAGGCCATGCAAACAATAGATATTGTCATGAAGATACTGAAAACATTAAGTAATGTGCACCTTAGACAAGTGGAATGTGAGCATGGATCAATACTGGAGCCATCTGGCAAATTTCAGAAAAATCAAAGCCCTTTTGGTATTGCTGTATACTAAGTAGTAATCTCCGCTACAGGTAACTGAGCACCTAACCTGCTGTATAGGTCAGTATTGAGACCAGAAACTACTGCCAAACTCTAAAGGGGTTGATACGTATTGGAAAAGCACTCCAACACTCCATAACATTTCAAGTTCAACGATACAATGATCAAGCAGACATGCTTGACGCATTTACCAGAAACTTCACTAGTCTTCTTAGAAAACTCAAACTGTTCCTCTTTAAAAATTTTCTTATAGCATTAGTGAGTGAGTGAATTTTTCTAGTTCTAACAGGAGATATACCAGAAAAACATAGGATAAAGAAACATAAAATGTTTGCACAACAACCTACTAATGCAGGTATTATTTTGCAGCTCCACAGCCTTGGAAAAGCATTAACAAACTTATGGAATATTCTGGATACTACCATGGAGGAGCGCCAGCCATATGGGGAAATTAAGATATTTTCAATGACGTCAGGAAATGGTATACTGGGTCCCGGAAGCCTGACACTTGAGAAGATTCAGCAGGTAAACAAACCCAAGGCATAAAACCTTGAAAACAATACTTAAATTATGGTACATGAGTTGTACTGTCTGCAGCTGATAGGTGTTTAATTCCACCATATTGAATGAAATAGATTGAATCTGAAGTTCAGCGACTAGATCATTTAAAAGCAAGCAAAATGAAAGAATTATTCATAAAAAAGCAAACTGAGATCGAGGAAATTTGCAAGAAATCCCACATGGATATGCCTTACCAGAGAGAAATGCACAACATAATGGATCTGATAATGTCAGGTGCGTGCAACCAATTAGATTTCATTATATTCTTTTAAGGGCAGAATTATACTTTCTACTGCAATGACTGACATCACTATTTGGGAAAATAATATGTACAGGAGATGTGGACCATGATGATCTACTAAAGACAACGGATGAATATATATACAAAGCAAAAGAGGAGGCCACAAGCCGTAAAGACATAATGGACAAGGTTGAAAAATGGATGGCTTCATGTGATGAAGAGCGATGGCTAGAAGAATACAGCAGGGTGCAGTGCCTTCCTGTTGACCATAACCATAGATCAAAACGTAACTCCAAGTTCGATTCCATTGAGCTAATTATAGTTTTCTCCACAGGATGAGAGAAGGTATTCAATAAGCAGAGGAGCCCACAAGCACTTGAAACGTGCAGAACGTGCTAGAATTATAGTTAACAAAATTCCAGGTGAGTATTAGAGCTGCCAAGAAAAAATGATAATTAGTACATCTTTAATCTTTTTTTAGGAACATAATTAGTACATCTAAGATATATTAACTTGAAAAAGTGCAGGCCTGGTAAAACTCTTAATGGCAAAGACAGAGATGTGGGAACAAGAGAGAGAAAAGGTCTTCTACTATGATGAGGTGCGAGATTGTGACTTGAAACAGAATTCCCACACCTGAAATCCTTCATATAATATTTCAATTTTAGAAATGATCACGCCACCCTGTACTTGACCTAAACTGACCTAGATGGCTGAAAGACAGTTTAATGCATTCAGGGTCCACATTTTCTTTTACTGGAAATAACCAATTCTTTTACTGGCTATATTTCATCTCTACGAGTAACGGGGTTGTTTTTGTCTTTTCAAAATCTTCACAAGTGTGGAAAGCAATGTGCAAATGGTAGAGTTTATAGACAAGGAAAACATTTGATAATATGAATATCAACTATGCGCAAGCATATTCAAGCATTATAATTTCTGATTTGGAAGGAAATTTAATTACACAAGTGCATGTTTAATTAGAACTTTCTTCTAAGGCTTTCACTTAAGGGGCATGAATGAAATCAACTCTTTGGCACATAAAGAATTACAAAGTTAGCAAGAAACCAAGTGACAATCTTCTCTACTTGAAATTTTAGTCCTGAAATGGAAAAAAAATCACTACGAAGTGCAAAAACAGCAGAAGTGAAGCCAACATACTTGTAGAATGGTGAACTAGTAAGAAGTAGAGTACATCTTATGGATAGCGAAGCCCCTAGTTTATCCTTTGGGTGGAAGCAACCCTGTCAAAGCCAATCAGGCAAAGTCACATATGCCGTGCCTCTAGAAAGCACCATACGAAGAGAGAAACAACAATAATATGCAGTTTACTGGAAGAAATCTATTCCTTAACATATTCCTCTCAGAAAGAATAAAAACCAAAGGTTCTTGGTGGTTGGTGCATGAGATATGATCGCCCACATGTTAAAATGGATAAGATCATGCCATCAACTATAGCAAACCAAGCAATACCAAGGCCTACACAATATTTGAAAAATATGAACAAAATAATTGTGATTCTCGTATAAAAAATGCATAATGTTGCACAACCAAAAAGACCTTGTCTTACCTTGCTTAAAAGGGTTTTCACAAAGATTACTGATACACAAACATTGTGTAACAGTGAACTTAGATTTCCTGAATTACAAACTCCAGTAGCCACTGTAAACAAATCATGACACAGTACTGGTAAATAAACATAATCCAGTTTATATTCAGCCAGTACAGGTTCCAGATGTACCCACTTGAACTTTTTTTAAGAAAATATAGACAGCTCAGTGTTTGATTGCATTTCTGGCACAACACTACTAATCAGTTCAATGATAATGCTAAGCAACAGTTTATAAAAGTATATGTGAAGCACTCATCTCGTCCTATTGTTTTGAGTTCAGCACAGTAAGTACGCTAGCAAGTAGATGCCAGCGATGCTAACCCGCTTCTAATATTCTGATCAGAACACTGGTTTGCATATCCATTGTGAATGCTCTGGTAAGGTTTCTGGTACTGATATGGTTACCTCTACATGCAAAAACGACCTTGAGAACAGAAATAAAGATTTATATTGTCTGAGTTGAAACATGCGGTAAAAATATTTTTAGTAACCACGCAATTTCAGGTTGATTGATTTTCAACTAATTGGTTCCAAATAATAGAAAGCACTTGTAATGTCTTGAACGACTGCTTAACATTAATTTTTGCAGCTTCCCCTTTTGGCAATGCTGAAAGACTACATGTTAACACTCAAGGAAAAGGAAGAAGAGAAATACAGGCAACGGGTGCGTAGCTATTACTCAATTGCTTGTACAGGGAATTGCCTAATAATCTGTGCTAACATTTTACTAAGAATAGAAAACTATCACCAGTCAGGTTGACATTGGTTTCATCAACACTTTCTTTGCAGGAGAATAAAAAGGTACACACTCAAGTTGTAAACAGGCCTGATAATTCATTTATATTAAGACCCAACACAAGCTCCAGTCATCCATCAAGCAGAGGCTTCAATACCAGCCCTGGCTCCACATCCATTTGGAGCAGCAGAGTTTCTACTATAGTTCAACAACCTGGTGCAGATAAATCCTCAGCTGAAAAAGACATGCGTACAAGGAAAATTAGGAACAGAATGCAGAGTGCGTTGGGAAATAACAGAAGCTGCTCAATCTCTTATGAAGACAAATCACCAGGTGTATCCACAATAAAACAAGGCCTTTCACCAATTTGATTTTTCCTTCTTTTTTGGTCCCTTAGATGTCTACTGTAAGTTCTCTGTCTGATATGTGAAGATACCACTACTGCTCAAATCTATACAAAAATGAATAGCAGTAGATTTGTATGCATTGATACCATATCCATATATTTATTGCCGTGTCATTCAGTAGTCCTTATCCTTTGTGTGCCGATACTTTGCAAATTCATCAACATCAGAAAGCACAAAAAGAAGTCACTTACCAATAGTGAAATCATTCTACAATTTCTGGCAGCATATCAGTCATTTCCTGGCAGAGGGTACGTGAGGCGCCAATTAAGATGTGTACACTCACTTCTATTATGATATAAAACCTGTCAAACCAATAGTACAAGCAACAGGAGCAGTTGAACATTAGAAACAACAAGGCAAACAGTCACTCTTTTATCAGAACCAACAAAGGGAAATGCATAAGTAATCACAAACATTTGGTGTGATCATTACCCTTAGGGATCACGCTGAAAGTCAGTGGCATACGTAAAGGCAAAAACTCAAACTCATCCAGATGATAAGATGAGCACAAACCTGCAGATAGCATCTTACAGATTTTCTCAGTTAATGTAATACGCTATCTAGTGTGAATTTTGATTCTTCTAGTTCTATATGCCACTGCTCAGTAAACCATATCAAGAAGGTTGTTGTATTGCATTTCACCATTTTTTATAATGTTTTATGGTTGCAGAGCCACGAAAACAATCTAAATCACACCTACATCCATGCAAAACAGAGCATCATAAGAAGAAACTAGCTACAAGGCCAAATAAGCAACTTCCAACTTTTTGGTCACTTCCTCCTGTGGAGATGTATTCATCATTAGGGGCTACAGCAACCTGGAATTTGTTCCATGACAAAATTAAAGCATCAGTAAAAGTCAGCTAAAGGATTACCAAGTAGAATATTGGAATACATGCTTACAGCATTATCACATCTAGTATGGGTGACGATATGTCTGACACAAGGCTGACCAAGAGTAGCATCCCACATTCCAACGCTGCAGGCAGAATAGTTGAGCACATTCGGTAAGTGATACAAAAATACAGAATGATAAATGATCACGATCCATATCATTGTTGTATTGTTTACTCACCTGCCATCACCACTTACAGTAACAAGTACAGGTTCATTATGCAGCCACTGCGTGGCATTTACCCCCTGATCACCCTCATCAACATGACTGTAACAAAGAAGATAGTTTCTCAAAGCCTATGTGGAGTTTGGAAACAAAACAAAGAATAGTTTTCTCAAAGGCCATATGGAGTTTGGAAACAAAACAAACAATACAAAGTGATACTAAATGGAAGTATAACAAACCACAGTAATTAACGCCATAACCTGCTAGTTCTCCAAGCTAAGGCAGGAAGGCCGGCAAAGACCATAAATAACCATAAATGATAGCCCCATTCTCGAGCCTATTGCACCTCCATTCTCAAGATGCCTCCTCCCTCTCGCCATGGGAGTCCCAACTCCCAAGAAGAAGAAATAAACTAATAGATATCTTTATTTCTTTATGTGTATCTTATGCTATGGTCTGTGTGTTTGTCTCATGCTCTACGGAACATTTAGTCCTCTTTTTTTTAGACCAACATTTATCGCCGTACCGGTATCGCATATTGGTGCAGCCTAGCTTCTTTCACTTTGCTGTAATGAACTAATGGTAACAAAATGAAGGAAGGTACCAAAACTAAGAATGCCAAGGTGCTGAATCTAGATATCACATTCTGCAATAAGACAATAACAGCTAGAAATATTTTATGCTTTTATGCCAAGTAACTTGATATATTGGATTCATGTAACAAAATATAAACAGATCAGAGTCACAAACATCTCCTGCAGAATATATTGTCAATAGACTTTTAAGCCAAAATGACAAATATAGTATCCTTTGGAAAGCAACCTCTTTAGCCAACATAAAGAAAATAAACATTTCTTGTACCCAGCAATCAAAAGTGGTTCAGAAAAGTATGTACATTTGGCAACTTCCCCCTCTTCTTCAGCAGCTTCAAGCGCATCCTCTGGGTGTAGTGTATCAAATGATATTTTGAACGCTTCTCAACTAGCCTGTCCATTATCTGTGGGTTCGCCGTAAGCCAGTCCGATATCTGCTTTGAAGTAACCAGCGAGTCCATCTCAAGAGATTCCAACCACTTGTACACAGGCTTCCAAAGATCAGTACGTTGGAACCTATATGCGAATGCGCTTTGGTCTGCATCTAAAACCTGACATAAAGGAGGAAATAAAAGTGCACTCTAAACTCAGTTTTGTTGACCAATAGAAGGAATCCGAAACATAGCTACATCTAACAGAACTGGAAAAGGCCAGTTCCATCAGAGCTATTGTAAGTATCAAGGAGAGCTTAGGAAGCTCATAACGCAGTTCAATTTTCTGTGAGAGTTCCAAATCGAAGCAACAGTGATTCGAGTTCAACTAATCATGGAACCTATTCGGCAATCAGGGAACCTAACTAGCTATACCAACACTGAACGAACCCGATTTCAAAGGGCCGGAACCCTCCAACCTTTCTAGTATAACAATATATAACTACAGGAACTCCCAAACAGTGGTTGTTCGATTGATCTAGAAAGTACCCACAACCATAAGCTATCAGAACTCATGCCGAAACCATTAGAAGATTAAGAGCACAAGTTGATCAACGTGCGAAGGTGGAATCACATAATAATTCCTAAGCAACGTGCTAATCGCACATGGGCGGAAGGGATAAACGAGGAAAGGGGGCAAGTGGGTTACCTGGTCGCCGCGGAGTGCGAGGAGGCGCTGGTGGAGCTGGGAGCCGGGGGAGGGAGGGGAGCTCGGGGCGTTGGGCGTCGATGTAGGCGTCGACCTCGGGCTCGGTGGGTGGGCGGCCGTCGGGGAAGGACTCGAGCCAGGCGCGCGCGGCGATCTCCCATAGGTGCGGCAGCCGCGCGGAGGAGGAGGAGGAGGGTGGCGCGGCGGGGGCAGGGGGCGGGTTGGGGGCGTGGCGGTGGCGGTGGGGGCGGGAGCTGGGGTTTGGTGGTGGAACGGCGCGGGAAGGGGGAGAGCGTCAGAATCTTCAGAGAATGGATTGGGAGGCTTCTGTTAAGGATTTCTGATCGCTGAAACGTGAAGTTGTCGTGGAAGGCCGTGATTGCTCCTTACCCCTTCGGAAGAAGATCTACGGTCATCCAGCGTTTTGGTAATCACTGTCGGCAGCATAGATATTAACTTACAGTGAATAGTCACGTTTGCGGGGATTAATACCTGATTTCCGAGATGTAATCTTCCTTTTGCTTAAACTCAGTTGTAAGACTCACATAAATACTATTTTGGCCGGAATATCCTAATACTTAGGTTCTTGTCTTGCGGCATCCACCTTTTCGTGTCTCTCGAATTCCCATTTCGCGGGATCTGACAGAACGGCGCGTCCGGCGGGAGCACGCGGAGCAGGAGGATGGCCTGTGGCTCCGGCATTTGCGCCCAGCTTCGGTGGCGGAGGCCGGAGAGTCGGAGGGGCGTGTGGTTTTGGGAGGGTTTGTTTGTGCTGTACGATGCCGTGAAATGTCTTTATTTGCTCGGAATACCTTAGGAATGCCTTTATTTGCTAGGAATACGGTGATAAACGCCAAATCAGATAAACAGAGGATTTCAAAGTTCAAACTAATCTTTTCTTCTTCTGAGTTTCCTAGCCCTCCGTTTTTTTTTACTTTACGTTTTTTATTTTTTACGATCTTTGAGATGTGACTTTGACCATCACTTTTATAACTTTATACTAATATATACTAATAAAATTATAATATTATGAAAGTATTTTAATGACAAATTTAATGATATAATTTTTATATAGCCAATCTAGATAGTTTTAAATCTATTGGTGGTCAAATTTTAGAAAGTTTGACGGCACGGATTTTAGAAAACTGAAAAAAAAAGAATGGAAGGAGTAGTAAGAAATCTGGACTTGTACAGATTCATGCAGTACAAATATCCATCTCTTCTATTGTCTTCATTGAATCCCTGCCCTGCTTAATGGCCAATCTGTGTACTAGTGTCCTACTGTTCATGTGGGTTAGATTTCAGAAGTACCAAGTATCCAGTTGATTCATTTATTGTAATGAATCCTCAGCGCCAGTTTAGCTAACTGACTAGGTTCTTGGTTGTCCTGTCTGCTTATATAGACGAACTTCACCTGCATCGATCGACATATTTCTTTGATCTGAAGCAATGTTGGTCGGATTGTCCAGTGCCCTGGTTCGTGTATCAATTCTCCTCCTGAAATGGCTCGGGCAAGAACCTGACAACCAAGGAAGAAAACACTTGTGGACAAATTCAACTAGTCAGCCATTGCAACTGCAAGCAAGAGTGTCTGGGCTTAAGCTTCCAAGGGTGAAGAGGATTGCAATCCTTGAGCCTGAACCTGTACCCTGCAGTTGAGAACAGAATGTCGTATAGTTGCATTGATGCCTATGCCAAAGGCACCATTTTTAGACCTAGAGGTATCTGAGTAGAAGCAGTTTGTCGGGGAACTATGCTGAATGTAGTTCTTAGAACAATGTTTGACAGAAGGTAGTAATCTGATTTTGAAGATTAAGAGTGACACAACTCTCTTCCCTGCTATTAAAATGGGCAGTAGAGGAGTGAGCAGCCTTAGCATCAAAGATTATGCTCTGTATAGTTTTTGCTTTTCTGCTAATTCTGAAATCATTTCTAGCTTTCCATATATACCATAGGATAGGAAAAGCAAACTCTCTGTTCTGTTCATTAGTAACTTGGGTAAGGATGCAGTGTAATGTCTGTGCGACTCTTATCTTGGAAATATTGATTACCAGTCCTAATAGCTAGATGAGTGTTAAACCAGACAGCTCTAGCGAAAGGACATTTGAAGAAGAGATGTTCATCAGATTCTAGAACGCTACATCTAGCACAGTTTGGAGATATGTTATGAATGCGATGAATTACTCTAGTGGCTACTGCTAAAGATTTAGTTACTAACCTCCAGAAATGTTTGAATTCTTGGGAGGACATTCTTTACCTTCCAGCCCAGCTGAGCTATTTCTTTGGAGTTATCTAATAGTTTGGAGTGAGAGAGCCTCCTGTCTATTTGTTGTCGATGAATCAGCCTGTTCATTGTGCTTCCAGCATAGGATATCCTGGCAATCGGCTTGCCCCAATGGAACCTGCAAAATGACTTGAGTGGCCATGGAACCATTTGTAAACCCATAACAAACTGCTTCTATAGAGCGTGATCTTCATCCTCCAAAATAAAGGAGCATGATTCATCATTTTCCCCTAGAATCACAAGCTAAGCATTAGACAACAGTTCATACTCTTGCAATCCCTGCGATTATTGGCTGAGCTGAAGACACTTCTTCAAGAAAGGGAAAAACGAATAGAAGAGTACTTCATTTGGGCCGCATCACAAGTTCATAACACAAAAGATCTGGTACAGGTTACACCAGTGGTTTTCTAAGTAGTACATTTAAAAAGAACTGAAAAATTACAACAAAAAATCACACAAAATGTAAATCCAATTACATGTAGCACTGTTTGCATCGTCATTTTAACAGCATTATCCTCCCGCATTACACTCCCTCGCGGAGACCATCACGCAATTCCATTTGACTTAAACTGAAAACACATTTCTATTCCCTCTGTAACTGATGATGTTGATTGTTGACAATGGATTGCCTAAAATGATTCACTACCTTTTGCACTTGGCTTTTGCCATTTTCTTCCTCTTCTTCTTCTCGGCCTTGGGGATCTTTGTCTTGCGAGCTTCTCTCTTCTCTTCCTTCACCTTCTTCTTGTTTTCCTTCCGAGCAGCCTTCCTCTCCACAGGCCCCATCTTGGGAGCCTCATGCCACGAACCATCTTCATCAGAACTAGAGCAAGATTCACTGTCCTCTGATTCATCTTCTGCCTTGTTCTCCAACAAGCATTTACTTTGCAGATCCAAGGGTTGTTCCAGTGTATTTTGAGGCAACTGTTCTTGCTGGTTTTCAGTAGGCTCGTTTTTAGTCCGCACAAATCCTAATAATGGCTGATCATAAAGCTTATCCGCTGTGGGTTCGTAAGCAAAGGATGGACGTTGCATCATTGACATGTTGACAAGATCTGCCTCGCATTGCTTCACATAATCCAACGTCTATGCAATGGGATCAAGTAGATAAGTATTAGTAAGTGAACAGTACACCAGGTAGCACAAACATTGAAAAGGAACAAAATAAACACAACATAGTTGCAAACTGGTACAGGAGGTCTGGGAGAGATCACATCCTATATACTTCCATGCAAGCAAAATATGTAGAACTAACAGAATAAATACATGAGATAAAAACATTTACTAAGAAAGTACTGTCAATACCCTGCCAGCAAAATACATAAAAGTAGCCTGTTTTCATTTTGCAATATTGATCATTGATGGGTATTGACACGTATAGTAAATAAAAGTACATTTTTGCCAATAGGTTCTATCACTGAAGTGCTCATTACCACTGAACTTATCTTACCTGTACCAAGACTGTTGGAGCGATTTCATCATCATGTGCAACTGTATCTCCATTTTCCAAAATCTTTTGCTGAACCTGATTACACCACAATATATATTGTTAAGTGTTAACCCATCAGATCTTGAACCCATCCTGAAGAATACATAATGATGAGTGATGATTACAAAGGAAGATTGAAAGGTAACGTGCAGAAGTACCTTTTCCAGGTAATCGTCAACATCTTCATCAGCAATACTTTGATCAATCACAAAATTAAATAGCTCTGTTACTGTCATGACAGCAACACCTTGCTTTTTAAAGAAGTCCTGCAAACAGTATTGCACATATTGGACACAACCATTTATGAATATCTATGTCTGATCAATTCAGCTTTTACTCACAGTAACATGCAAGCAATCTTCCTTCAAGAAGTCCAATGCTGAAGGATGATCGAGGTCAACAGACTGTGAAACATCAATAATGTACAAGTGTCCCTGCACAACAGGCAAATCAGGATGGAGGTAAGAACCAGTTATCTGGAAAAATGAAGTTGAGGAAAAGGATTAATCAACAGAGTTCAACTACCTCAAAATAAAGAATGTTGTATTCACTCAAATCACCATGGACCAGCTTGCACTTTTGGTAGAGTGTCCGCATTGTTGTGATTATCTGAAAAGAAGGTTCAGTAAATATATGGGAAAACTGAAAAAGATGCACATACTGAAATCTAATAATTGGATCTTGTGAGCTCTTATTCTCTCCGTCCTTCCACAGGTAGGACCATATTCAGCTGGCTTTTTTGTCAAATGTTTAATGGTAAAAGGAACATGTTATCAAGGTTATTAAGGCGTCGCTTAGGTAGCCTATTGTCAAATGTTTCTGTCGGTGCACTGGTAGCCTCTCTCTCTGTCGGTGGACTCGTAATAATGAGAGGCAAAAAAAAAAGCAAAAGGAAGGTGGGCCCACCACTACCACCGTGAGATACTTTCAAAATAATATGCTACATGGGAGGAGCAATTGGAAAGGAGATGATGCTATATAGGCTCAAGAATTAGTAATAACAAGGTACATATGTGCTGCTAAAATGCTCATTTTATTTGCTGTCTTAACGCCTTAGGATGTGTGTAAAGTGTCGCCTCGCCTTAGGCCTTATCGTTTAAAAGGTGTGAGGGGGGTGGGTCGTCTCGCCTTGTCTTACCGCCTTAACAACCTTGCATGTTATGTATCGGCATTGGCAAAAAAAGGACGGTTACTAGGATCACCGCTAAAATTTTGCAAAAGGGTTCTCACACATCCACAGTATCATAACATATAATTTGCATGATAGGTGTAAGAATGTAATTGACCATTCTAATTAGGTTCAAGCAACAATAGCCCTATAAAAAAATTATATATGGACAACGATGATCCTAGAGACCCTCCTAGGTTCATGACATATGTCACTGCTCAGTAGTACTTACACATATTGAAAATATTTTCAATCCATAAAAACAAGAGTAATGCCTGATATTTAGGAACTATGCAAACCATATGCAGAGGCAGCCTTGATGTCACACTAGAACATGCACATTACGGAATGATTAGTTATTAATAAAAAATGACTATGGACATGCCATGATACAAATTGTCCTTTCTGCATGGCAGAATGGGAACATCACCTGCATAACAGAAAAGTGATGCCACCCACTAAGTAGAAAATGTTACGCACAAATGCACCAAGCTCTTGGGTTAGACATGCATGGCACACAAAATGATTCAACACTCACATAGTTGCAAGTTGCAACCATGAACATTTGACTAAGCTGCTAGTTGTGGTAACATCTGTCATCATTTAGTGTAGACCAAAGTTTCCTTCCACTTTTGGCAAAATAAAGGATGACAGAACCATCTACTATGGTTAACATAAGCTGCAAATATCAGCTTGATAAAGCATTGGATATATCACAAACGGGTGTACCTCAAAGTAACTTTCATGCAACTTGTCATCCGATAAAGCAGCATCCTTAAGGCGAGGAGCAGCCCAACCTCCTTTCCCTGAAGAACCAAATCAATTTATTAGGGGATTTACCGATAAAACCATTGAAAGGACTCTCCAATTAGATGTTCTGCAAGCAAGATATGTATGTTCCTGAACAATTATTAGGTAGTGACATACCATTGTTACAAGAGAAAGCTAACAAGCGTTCAATAGACGTTCAACATAAGTTTTACCTATAAATTCCATCACCAAAACATGAAGCCTCAAGAGCAACGGTACCGGGCATCGGATTCCAGTAGCTCTAACTCTGAACAAGGGTGTCAATAAATGAATGCATATCAAATATTAGAAGATAGAACTACTGCATTATCTAAATTTCTATTTGAATAATTGAAAGAATTTTTGCAAAGTTTTAAAAAAGAGAAAAAATATAGGGAGGATCAGAATTTGATGGACAGAGAAAGAATAAAATCAAAGGCAGCAACTATAGCTTGTCCTCCAAATACATATCTTTTATCCATACCCAAAAAAATACAGGCCAACAGAAGAATCCCATTTACGAGAAAAAAAATTTGCCGAATTGCTAGAGTGAAAAACTGAACGTCATGAATAAAGCATGCTGGATGAGAATATTTCTCACCGTAAAAGATTTCTCATTTCCTTTTCTGCCCAAGTTTTAACCATTTTCCGAGGATTATGCTTGCAGTAACCATGCCTAAAACGGTAATCTCCTTGAACATATCGGTCTCTATCCCTGCAAGGAGGACATGGTGCAGTTTGTTCACATGCAAGCATTTGCAAATCAAAATAGTATTACAAGTACTGGAAGGATACAGAGCAAATCCATAATCAGCATTTCTTCAGTAGCTTTCAATAAGTATCCAGTTACAAAACAGAACAATTATAGAAGTTCATATCTTACTTAAAAACAAGGACGGAAGTTTTATAGACTTTGATTGCTAACTCCTGGCCATCTGTCTTTGTTGCATGATAGACATTTGCCTGCACAGAAAAACAAAAGACGAATCAACTGCCACAGTTAACATTGAGTCTGTCTATAGATACAGTCAGCCATGAATAGAAAATGGCAACTAGCAGTTCAAGCAACATTCAATATCTGCTGTCTACAGCTAAAGTAGCTCTGTGTTCCGTACAATGGTGAACCTGTTTCAATTGGATACAAACCACAACTTGAAAGTTACCTCTTTTCCCGTAGAAATACAACCATTTATGTTATTAAAAACACCACGGTTTAACATCTTGAACAAAACCATGCGTGTTCTTGGGTCAATAGCCTGCATGCAGCCCAAAGCCATTCAGTGTTCAGAAAATTACTTGGTAAAAATATTATTCATTAGATAAGTTAAACATGCCATCTCTTTACAACTCTCAATTGATCGTAATTTTCTCTAGAGGGAAAAACAAAACAAACATGTCCTGCTTATATTAACTGAAATGCCATGGAGTCATCAGCTCCAAGTAACCAAATCACAAAACCAAGAGAATATTATTTTGAAGATCCAAGCACAAAGATGAGAATGTATATATCAAACCATCTGCTAGTTCTCAACATTAGAGTAATAGTACCCAATCAGTCAAGAGAATTCATAGACTTAAACGCACTGGGCATCAAGAAGAGCTGTTCAGGCTTATGTAAGAAACTCCTGCCTCAAACTTACAAACACAACAGACAATAGAAAGTGAATGTGGAAGTGAGATCTGACATCAGTATACTGGTATACAATCAGGAAATAATTATGATTTATACAGCTTGGGAATTTTGCCAAAGTAGTCAATATCATTCCAACAAACAATAACTGCATTGACGGTTGGTGCAGTTTGGACCATATACATAATCAGAAATGCAATAGGTTTCGGAATCCATTGCAATGGGAGGTAGAACAGGAGCTGAAATGAGCTAATACAAATTCTTATTCCTGTACAGTGTACACCTAAACCAAACGTTATATAATATAGTTTTTTTATTTCTTCCATACGCAATAATGGAAGAAACTTTTGAACCAGGCAGCTGCCACTTGGATGGAGAACAAACTAGGGTGAAAGACTGACAGGGGATGGAGTTCATTTTTAATTTGCTACAGGTACAGGATTACGCAACTGCAAGCAGAACAGGTTCAATTCCAAAGCAGAGAATGAAATAAACATTACCCAGCAGAGAAAAAATACAAACCTGTTCCACTGTAGCGCGATCAGCCTTCTCGGTGTTCCTTGTTTTCCCAATTGCTGTCTCCCTTATGCTATCCCTGATTGCAGTCGTCACTGAATTTGACATCCCCACGTTCATTCTACCTTCCCACTCCTGAATCATTCAAAATTCACCACATCGAATATTCAGCACAAAATGTACAAAACATACCAGTTGCACACACAGGTGCTACATTCTGGTTGCTAAAAACCATATTCTGCTAAAAAACCATTCTGGTTGCTAAAATCATTCAAAATTCACCACATCGAATATTCTGGTTGCTAAAAACCATATTCTGCTACACTGGCTAAAAACCATATTCTGCTACACTGAACCAGTTTGACCTATACGGAGATAGCCTTCACAACCTAGACCGATTTGCTTTAATTCATTATTAGCAAAGTGACGAAGGCATCACAATTACCACACTACTAGGCCCAATAACTTCTCTCTTTGCTCATTGCAGTAACCAATTTTAACCGCGAGATATTGAGCCCTACTCCCAGATAGCACATGTCCGACCAAAGTACAGCACAAACCAAAACTTTACTGGTCCAAGGTGAGGAGTTGAATCCGCATACCTCCAAGGGAGTGGCGCGGATGTGCGAGGCGAGCTTCTGGGTGCGGTTGGAGAGCGGCTGGAGGGGGCGGGAGAGCACGCCGCCGTGCGCGTTCGGCCTCCGCGCCGCGGCCGCGCCTCCGGCGGCCGAGAAGGCAGCGGAGGGCCGGGCCGAGCCATCGGGGCCCTCCACGGCGTCCAGCCAGTCAAGGGCTTCGCCCACGTCGGAGTCGGACCACTCCTCGTCCTCCTCCTCCACCGCCGCCGCCGCCTTGGGCTCCTCGCCTGATTCTGTTGCTTCCTCCTCGGCGTCGGCAAAGCGGCCATCCACCTCTCCTTGCTGCCGGAAGGTGGTTTGGGGGTGTTCGCCTTCGCGCGACGCGGCGGCGGCCATGGTTGTGCGGGAGCAGCAAAACCCTGTATGGCCGATGGCACGGAACAGGTTGAGGCGAGGCGTACTAGGGTAGTAGTGCGAGAAGTGGGCTTTTCACCGATGTAGAAACGGATGGTGTGCGATCGGCCCGGGCCCAGTATTGGCTCTAGAAAAATCGCCAAGTACGCCATGCGCTCCGCCACCGCGCGACGATGCCATCAAGAGCTCCACCTCCGCTCCCGACGGCACCACCACGAGCTCCGCCTCCTTCACGGCTGAGAGCAGGAGTTATACTAAACAGACTCTTAGTCATAAGCTATAATTTTTCAGCTTAATTGAACGGACTCTAACATGAGTGTACTGATTTTATAATATGTTTTTTTTAAGATGGAACATTCGAACATGACCGCTCTATGTGTGAAACCATCAAATAGGCAACAACGCACGCGGCTCAGCTATACCGATTTTCTCAAACTGGAAAGTGCGCACAACATGTTATATTTCTTATCTCAATATTCAGACAAAAAGAAGAATGCTTTTTCCCCTGAATTGAAATGGGCAAACGGAGATTTTGTTCTGTACAATTCGAGGGATAAACATTTGTTTATCGCGGAAAAAAAAGGGGAAAAAATCGTGGGAAACGGATAGCCGTGCCACCCGGACCCGGGGGACCCGATCGGCGATAGGCAGAAATGCCTCTTCCCGTGCGCGCTCTCATTCTCGCAGGCCCTGCCGCGCGGTGACTTCGATCACAGAAACGGCAGAAACCGCAGCAAATTCCCCACTCCAATGGCCACCGCTACGACCACCCCCCACCTAGCCACCGCCTCCTCCTCGCGCCTCTCGTTCCGCCGCGCCGTCTCCCCCTCCCCGCTCCGCCTCCCCTCATTACCGCCCCGCCGCCTCCGCCTCTCCTCGGCCGTCGTCGCCCTCCACAAGCGCAACCCCAAGCGCCTCAAGTACGCCTCCCAGCGCCAATTCACGGTATGTTCCGTCTCTACAGCTCTGCCGATTTCGCCCCTTCGGGGCCTTCCGGTGCTAATGAATTCTGGCGATTGGGCTGTGCGCGCGCAAGAGAGGGGATGCCGGGATGCTGCCGGTAAAGGTTGAGCCCTCTGGCGAGGACTTCTGGAAGCTGGACCCCGTCATCGACCTCATCAACCGCGGCGCCGTCGGCGTGATCCCTACTGACACCGTGTATGCGATGGTTTCTTTCACCTGGCCTTCTTTTCGTTTCGTTTCTAGGCTGTTACACCGTGTATGCTGTGGGGTGCCATTGCCTAGGGTCTAGGGAGGTGCACAGTGCATTTTGCTTTGCAGTTGATGCCCATGCGTACAAACGTGCCAATTGAAATTGAAGCACACATGGATAATAACGGGCAGGAGCAGCAATTTGTGCATTTGTGAACAAGTTCTCTACAAATGTTTTGGTTACATATGCTTGTTTTGTAGCAGCTTTGGTTTCCACTGAAGTTGAACTCGAAGACTGATAAATAGTGTGCATTTGTTCAATTCAATTGCGTGGTTTGTTTGACCATTTTTTATATACCTAAAGATATAAACATGTTCTTAAGATTTTCAGTTTTTATTTGAGCAATGCGCTATTGAACATAAATAATACCGAGTCTCATTTTTACAGCTACTCCATCGTCTGTGATCTGAGTAACAATGAGTCTATTGAGCGCCTTCGCAGGTAGTCCTTTTTTTTTGTTGTTTTGGTATAACAAGTGACACAAATCTTATTCATGTTGTATGTCTTATGCATGAAGTAAGGCATTTCAGGTCTAATTGGCATTGTATGTTTTTTTCCTCCATGCAGAATCAAAGGCATTGGAGATTCAAAGGCAAGATACACAGAGATGTAAATTATTTTTGTATGAAGCTTATACTGGAGCGTAACACCACTTGCCAAGCATAGTTCTTCCTATTTGCACATGCGCCATGTTCTTATACCAATTCTGAATTATGCAGCCTCTCAGCATCTTGTGCCGCTCATTACGAGACATTGATACCTACACAACAGGATTTCCTCGAGGTACCAACCAAGGGCAAGCTAACATTTTCCGTGCTGTCAAGCGTGCACTGCCTGGGCCTGTAAGGATATCAGCCTCTTCACTCCGGACTGCAGTTTTGTACTTCACAAATAACCTTCTAATTTAATCATGTGCAGTACACTTTTATCTTACCTTCAACCAAGCAATTGCCCAAACAATGTATAAAGCATGGGTCGTCTACTAGGTATGCAAAAAGGAGGCAGGTTGGTGTTCGTATTCCAGATGATCCCATATGTCAAGCAATACTACAAAATCTCGATGAACCATTGATTTGCACAAGGTTTGTTGTAGGCTTATGCCTCCACTTCTCTTTTATTACTTCCTGCTCCTGGTATGCCGGATGTATGGGGTTCGGTCTGTGGAATTGCGAATGCCTTGCAGTAATGTGTTGCAATGTATTGCTGAGTGATGCTACCACCAAACAGTTAGTATATGGTACTTCGTGTTGTGCTGGCATGTACGAGCATTCACAATACTTGATCATATATTTTGCATGCCTCTCTTTTTTGGTCTTGCTACATGAGGAAGATATTTTACTTGAGCTTATAGAAAAATCTTACTATTTATCATGTTTGCCGATCAAGGGGGGGGGGGGGGGGTTTCTTATTCTCATAGTTTTCCTTAATTATTTGGTAGGACTTAAAGATTTCCTTAGCATTGGAGGGAATTGATTATGAGCAAGAAATAATATTGTTGTCAACTTGTCATTTTAAAAAATTGTAGTTATTCTCCTCTTTTCCTTTATTTACAGTGTCAAATATCTGTCAGAGGATGAATGGATACTTGATCCCGTGATCATTGCCGATATTTATGAGCCACAGGTATATTCTTTTTTACCACTGCACCTGAAACTTTGTACGCTGTGATCTTATTCAAATAACCCTTTTGTATCAATATCATCAATTTTTGCACTGTTCAGTAATGTTCTTTGGATTTTCTATACGAAAATAAGCAGTCATACACTGATACATCATTAAAGAGTGTCACTTCTTGTGTTTTCTTATAGAGAATTCTAGATGATATTGGTATAATGACAGAGCCCCTTGTTATTTGCATTTTATAAGTACCGTCTGATGCCTTTTTGTATCACTTGTTTGTATCATCCGCTCAGGCTTTGGGAAGTAACTGAAGCAAAAACCATAACCTAGCAAAATTATTCATCCAGTGACTGTTGGTTTCAGATACTGACAAATACCCACATTGAGCAAGTTTTTTTTTTGTTGAAATTAATGTATTAAAAGTAGTTATGAATTATTTGAAGTGGATCATTAAACCATTATCGAATATTAAGTATTCATTAGCTGCATTTGTTTGATGTGTGGCTGCATTCCAAGTCCTGGTTAAACTAGAGTAGGCGTGAAATAGATGGTTTGATATAAATGTATAAAAGATACTAATGAATGAATTATTTCAAGTGGCATTAGCTGTCTTTCAGATATTGACAATGGCACATTAAGCTAGTGTTTCTATTTATATAAATGTATAAAAGATAGTAATGGACTTCTTCAAGTGGCTAGTTAAACCATTATGGAATAGTTAATATCCGTTAGCTGCATTGCTTTGATGTGTAGCTGTGTGAAATAGTAGTTGTGAAATAGATGACTTGAAGAGCATGACATGCTTTAATGTTTCAAATTTCAGGGCCTCGATTTCATTGTTGATGGTGGTGTTAGAATTGCTGACCCATCTACTGTTGTTGATATGACTGGAAGTTATCCTACTATTATTCGTCAGGGAAAGGTACATATTCTCATGAACTAAAAGGGAACCATATTACATGATTCAAAGCTTTACCTCCTGTTTGTACCATACATATTTTTCAGTGTATGTAATTATAAAGACACACCAAGCTGTTCTATATCTCGTCATGTGTTTAGCATATTGAAGTGTAACTTTTATGTTGCATACTTGAGTCCTTTTGTTACATGTTTGATTTCTTGCTTGGTCCAGCCTACAAAGATGCTGCTGCAATTTAACTATGCACCTCACGCTTTTTCTTGCTTTAGGGGCCAAAGCTAGATTGGATGGTAACAAAAGATACAGAAGAAGAGGCACAACCAACATATGCTTTTAAAGCAGCTTGAAATGTTGCCCTGCTGACGTAAGGTATGAGAATGCAATAACCCCACCATAGTCTGTATTGTGACCGCATAGAATGACTCATTTTGAAGAACAGACTGCATGATGTAAATATGCAAGGGAATGTGATTAGGAGTTACCAGAATCAGCTTAATTACCAGCGACCTTCACTGAATCTCCGCAGCGTTTGTTTCTTACGCTGATGCATTCGTGTGAGAAATGCTAAGGACTGCTTGTGTTTGGTCGATTCACTGACTAGAACTGAGAAACTGGCAATCGGGTGCACGCATTCATGGAAGTACAGCTCGAACGGATGAATTCATGAGGGCAAACTGCCTCACGCAGTAACTAGATGTTCACGTGCCAACGATTGCGAAATCAAATCGTTACTTGGTGATAACAAATTAATGAAGGCCATTAGGTTTTGAGGTTCAATGTTAAAACCGGATGTTTAGCTCCCGACAGTGCAAGAACAGAACATATATTTGGGGCAAAATTCATCATATACCCTCTTCAAAGATGAAAATCTAGGATATACTCTCCTACACATCCAAATTGATAATATACCATTCTACAATCTATTTGCTTTACAAAACACCCTCTTTATACTAATCTGTATAGGTACAAGGTATAAGCATGTATTGTACCATATTTTGGGACCGTCGCCTCACCTGGAAGCCGCGCCGCCGCCTCGCCTAGAAGCCGCGGCGCCGTCACCTCCAAGCCCACGCGCCGACGGGCCGCCTCGCCTCGATGCCGTTGCGTCGCCGCGACGCCTTGGCCCAGAGCCATCGCGCCGCCGGAGCCCCCATTACCCCATTCCCCATCGGGCTAGGGTTACTCGGCTACCCTATTCCCCGGTGGTGCTTCGAGGCGGCGAAGTGGCTCCGGTGGCGCGACGGCCTCAAGGCGGCAGCGCGGCGGCTCTGGGCCGAGGCGTCGCGGCGGCATTGAGGCGAGGCGGCCCGTCGGCGTCAAGGCGACGGCGCCGCGGCTTCCAGGCGAGGCGCCGGTCCCAAAATACGGTACAATACATGCTTATACCTTGTATCTATACAGATTAGTATAAAGAGGGTGTTTTGTAAAGCAAATAGATTGGAGGAGGGTATATTATCAATTTGGATGTGTAGGAAGGTATATCCTAGATTTTCATCTATGAAGAGGGTGTATGATGAATTTTGCCTATATTTGGCAGTGGGCACAAACACAATTACAGAAGTGTTACTTCAGAGTTTAGGAACTTCCACCTCTTGTTGTAAACTTCCAGTACCACCTGTATCATAAAATTTGCAGGAAACAATCGATCAATGCAGAGACTTCCTGGAAGCACAAAATATCACGCACATACGCACGCGCACAGAGGCAAGAGAGCTCTCGGCTGCCCTGCAGCATTCCATAGAACACGCACGACCGGCGGCGTCTGCTCCGGCGCCTTCAGATCGTGCGTTGGAAGAGGCCGGGGGCGTGGCGGTACCCAATCGGGAGGTGACGCCGGCGGTTGGGCTGCGGCGAGGACCACCGGGGTTGGCGGTGGTTGAACCATTCACCGGCCACCAGTTGGGGTGGGTTCACAGCAACCGTTCCATCGAAAAGTGCGGCTAGGATTCAAGCGGACGAATGCGACGACAATATTTTGCAACGGAGCTGTTCAAATTTCATCGTATTCCCCCTTCAGTCTGCCATCCTCGATGGTGGTTTCTATTGTTTTTTAATAGATGAATACCCGTACTTTGTTGCAAATTAAAAAAACTCTTATTGCCCTAGCACATTTTAAGCCCTCGTTGTTGTGCTCAGCCTGTCCCACCCCTCTGGCTCCACTGATCTTCTTTGTGACTTTGGTTCCACTCTAAATAACTTCTTTTGACTTTTAAAATATGTCGGTTTGTAATTTTGTCTTTTTTTATTTTCTTTCTTTATTTTTTATATTATTCATAATAATATAATTTTTTATTTTTATTTAATTACTCAAAAAAGCTAACAGATGGCTAAGAAATCATAAGCCCATAACTGATATGCTCAACCTGCCTCGCACCGCAGGCTCCGCTTCACACCAAGCGCCCTAGCCTAGTTTTGTGACAGCTTGTGGGTCTGTTCTTTTCAATTTCTTAAAATGGTTTTTGGTTTTTGCTACAGTACCTAACTTTCAAACGAAATATTTTTTTAAGACAGAGTCTACAAGTTAATTATAGTACTCGTTAAAAGCTCAACATCTATACCATCCAAAATCGTAAGCGAATATCTCTCTCTGTAATCTTTGCCGCAAACAGCTAAAATTCAAAAATTTCAACCAAAACCCAAAAGCCACAGCCAAAAAGAACAGGCCATGTGTCGCATCTCAGTCGTCATGCTTTGCCTACACTGCACTCCTGTCCCAACACTACGCCCCATCTGGCAAGTTTAGTGATCACTATGCGCAAAACGGTATGCTTTGCTAAGGGGGCGCTCGGAATAGCGTGGCTTCTGGCTGAAATTTTACTGTAGCTGACTTTTTTTTTACTGTAGTTGATTTGGCTTATTGAGCATAATTAAATTTTAAAAAAATAAAAATAAAAACGGCATGCTAATCTGAAGCGAATAATGCAAAGGAATATGAGAAAAAAACAAAAAACAAAAATTCAAAAAAACAAAAACAACAAAATGCTACAGTACTTACCTCGCCGAACGCTGAACGCGTTGGAAAAGCTGTTCTGAGTAGGCCCTAAGTCCATACCTGTTGCAAGCTTCTTGGTCGTCGCACTCGCACAACACTTTCTATTGTCCCTTTTAAAGAACATATATAGGGCATGTTCTTTTTGGCTGCGGCTTATGGTTTATGGCTGAAATTTTTGAATTTTAACTGTTTACGATAGAGATTACGGAGAGAAATATACTCGCTTATGATTTTGGATGGTACAGATGTTGGGCTTTTAACGTGTACTATAATTAACTTGTAGACTCCATCTTAAAAAAATACTTTGTTTGAAAGTTAGGTACTGTAGCAAAAGCCAAAAACCATTTTGAGAAGTTGAAAAAAACAGGCCCTATGCATTTCTTTGCTTGAAAATCAAGACCAGACATCGTAGAAATTGAAAAACAGCAGTTCTTAATTGAAAATCAAGACTGGGCATTGTAGAAATTGAAAAACAATGGGCTCGTGGGCGATTTGAATATACTTGGAAAACAATTGGATTGTGCCACTGTACCCAAGGCAACCACGATTTGTATCGACAAAGTTGACTCCTCTCTCTCCTTGTAAGTGCACGCTGGGTCAGTTCCCTATCCAACCGCAGTCTATAGGCGGTGCTCCAATGGGCTTTAGCTGGGAGTTGAGGGCTTCGGCTTCTGGCTAAAATTACACTGTAGCGGCCGTTAACTTTCTGAGAAAAAAAAACCATTATATCATCATGGAGGATGCAAAGGAATAGGAGGGAGTAAAAAAAAGGTGAAACAAGCCAAAAAGACAAAATAAGTCGAAATTAGAAGTCGATGTGTTCTAAGTGACTTTTGACTTAAATAAGCTGAAAACTAAAAAAAGCCAGAAGCTAAAGTTGATGCTGTCGGCGTCCCACTGCTGTTCGTCTGACGGCAAATCCATAAGCCGCTGCTCCCCCTTGCCCTAACCCTCTTCTTCTTACCTCTCAATCTCCTCCTCCTCCTCAAACTTGTTCCTCTCCCTCTTCTACAAGCTCCAATATGAACAGGTAAATCACCTGCATTGCAAAGAAGAAGAAGAACCAACAACACAACATAACAAGATTAGCACCGATAATGCAAGACCAGGTTACTATCGCATCATGAGAGCTTGTCTGGAACAATGTAGTAATGTTCTGTAGTGGAATTCGGTTGTCATCCATGGGGACATTTGTATTGGCTTTTGCTGATGGCTTTTGGCTGAAAATAAACAATAATGGTTGAGTTAGCTTTTAAAATGAGGAGGCGAGCGGTGCAAAAAGTGAGGGATAGATGCTTATGCCTGACAAGAGCAAAATGAGTGGGGTGGGTGATACACTCGTGACCCCTACCTTATCCCCTTAGAGAGACGATAACGGGAGGAGTGGAGAAGCCGCTTCGAGAAACCGAATGTTTGTATTGGCTTTTCTAAGCAGAAGTCAATATAAACAGTGCTTATATCTAATGGAAACACCATATAGTTTTCTAAAAGAGATGCCAAACAATATTACTTTATTCAATTCTCACACATTCTGCTAAATGGGTAGTAAAAAAATCACGCCAATAACACGAGAAGAAATGGAAACGGTTGAGGAAAGTGAAGCTGAAAAGTAACTCAAAAGTAACCTTTTTATCGAAGCGTCGGTTACTCATTTCGGGAGTTGAACGGATTTCTCAGGAAACGAATGGACGGACAGAGTTATGGAAAGTAATTAAAAGTCTCTTTAAAGTCCGTCTATCTTCACAACTCAAACGAAATTACCTTTCTATTCAGACGCACTCCCGGTCGAGAATCGAAAAGACAATGTTTCGATCATCTATGACTGCACTTACTCAAGTAAGTTATTTTCATTTGAAGTTAGGGGGCTCGATGATGAGGATATAATAATTCTCTATTTATTGTGTCATCATATTCTCCGACTATACCTCTTAACAATAAGGGAGAAATTTCATAGAGAAGTTGTAAGTCTTACTGCGACTACTTTGTAGTCGTAATTTCTGCTACGACTATCGAGTTATAAAATTTGCTACGACTACCTAGTCGTAAGTTATGCTACAACTTCCTAATTATTCTCCTATGTTCAAATAACTAACTCTCACAGCGGGTATGTTTAATAAGACAGTTAGAACATGCGTTTATGCTTAATAATCGCACATGATCTCTCTTTCTTTCTCTGACAACAACCGTCCTATCACGAATGGCTACCCACGTCTCTCTGACAATAACCACCATCAAGCGGTTAGCTCCCAAAGTGTCAAGGCGTCTTCTGGCAAAAAACAATTGCCGCCACTTCGTCGCCGATATAAGGGTTGATGTTGAAGAAGGATGTGGGCAATCAGTTCTGGAATGAGTGCTTGATTTTTCACACTATTCACACTTGTAAACTTTTTCTCAGTAATAGCAACACAAGACGTAGGGTTATTATTCTCTCAGAAGAAGGCCCAAACCTGTATAATCATACGAGGGTATTGAGAGCTTTCCTCCGAATCTAAGAAATTATATGTAAGATCGATACTAAAACATCGACAGTAGGATAACTGAAATCGAGGAATGTGAAACTTCAAGGGAGAAGAACACTATCACCAAGGCTGAGATGGTATTTAGAGTTGCAACACTCGTCTATTTGAATGGCAACTATAGATTGATATACGAATGGCTGAAATGCAAGTTTTATTTTTGTACCAAGCTCTTCAAAGGTGTTTTTTTTGCCTAAATGTAAGTATGGTTGAATCTTGAATGCAGAAATTGTAGAACAATGTGGTGAACGAAACATTATGTCATGTTGTTCCTCTTACTTTGTTATCTTATTGTCATTCCTGAAACAAAACTTATTCTATTTTATTGCTTATGTAATCATCAATGATCTTGTTTATTCCTTGTCACTTAATTCCTTAGTTATTTCTTTCGGGTTTTAGAACCATGTTAGAAGATGCACAGTTAGAAGATGCACAAGTGAAAATTATATATGTAGGCATGAGAAAACTTCAATAAATGGGCATCAGCATGTAGGCAGCAACTTGCAAATTACAACTCATTCGAACACATAATTCAATTAGTTCAAGTTAGTAAACTCGACGATAAAGCACTACACAACATCTAAATGTGGTTTTTCATTGCAATGAATGAACACTTAACTAGTTATGTAGTAAAGATAAGCAAGATTACACGGTCATAATTCATATATTTAGACCTTTTTACAATATAAGAAAGAGCATCATTTATACACCAGTTACTGAATTACAGATTAATCTTATTAGTAACTAAAATATAGAGAGTATATAGTTCCGCGTTGGGAATATATCACCCATATAAGACCAACATCACACGATATTAGGGGTACAATCGAAACGGATACAGATGGATATGGATCATCCAGTATCATATTCCACATTTTTTTCTCAAAGTTAGAGTCGAACATAAATAGTACTAGATACCCATTTCTCTCTTCTAAATTCACTTCGAAAGACTTCAGTCAGATGAAAGGAAGTTATCTGCTCCATTTAATCCCTACACAGGACATTAGACAGTAATGGCACAATTGAGGTGGATATGGGCAATCGCTCATCTTGTATCCTAATTCGTATTTGACCTGGAGTTGGTGTCAAACATGGATAGTTCCGAATATCTATTTCTCTCTTCTGAATTTGCTTCAAAAACCTTCCAACGATCGGTCGGATGAAAATTATCTGCTCCATTTGCACCCCTACTCGATATAGAATCAATTATCAAACATATCGGATAATATATCATTTCATATCTTTAGAAGCTTACTCCCGATTGGTTAGCATTGTTTCATGGCAGCCTTGTATGGCACATGACACAGCCCCACGCACACCTACTCACATCACAGACACCCGTACACAGCCGACACATGGGGGATTGCAAAGGTGTAGGACCTCACAAAGCTTAGGCATATATGACTCTATTCTTTTCATCTTATAATTTATAATTTTCTCTAAATAAACAAATGAGACGACTTCTTTGTCATCTTTTCGAAGCTATTCGAAGTGACTTATTAGGACAATATGTCCGAAACACTTTATTGGCATTTGGTTTATTCGCATAAGCACTTATACTAGCGTCAAAAGATATCAGTTGTAGCTATAAACCATTAACCATAGCAAAAAAAACCACCCATGAGCTTTTATAATGAAAGTATATATACACACACTATAGTTAAAAAAACATACAGGATCGAACTGTGCATGTAAAAATGAACATCTTCGCTCCTACTACCTGGCCACTGGCCCCGGCCTTAGTACCTCAGAGCATCAGGTCACATTTTCTGGCTACTTCGGAGTGACGGCTTCTAGTACGGAATACTAAGTAGGGCTGTAAACGAGCCGAGCTCGAGCGAGCTTGACCTGGCTCGGCTCGAGCTCGGTAGAAACTCGAGCTGAGCTCGAATGAACTTGACAATTTCAGGCTCGTTCGAGCTCGGCTCGGACAAAGCTCGGTACCTGTTGGCCGGATCCGGGTCGAGGAGGGGCGCCGGCGGCGGGGGAGAGGAGGGGCGCCGAGCGGTGGCGGCATCGGGCGGCCGGGCGCGGAGGAGACCGGAGAGAGGGCGGCGCGCGGGGAGACCGGGAGAGGAGGGCGCGGCGGGAGAGGGGCGCGGCGGGCGAGGCGGCGGGGGAGGAGGCGGCGCGGGGGCGAGGAGGGGGCGCGCGGATGGGGAGGAGGCGGCGGGGGACGGGGGGGAGAGGAGGCGACGGATGGGGGGGAGGAGGCGCGGCGCGCGCGCGGATGGGAGGAGGAGGCGCCGGGGACGGGGTGGGAGAGGAGGGCGGCGGGGCGAGGAGGGGCCGGGCGCCGGGGCCGGGAGAGGAGGAGACGGGGAGAGAGGCGGGCGGCCGCGCGGCGCGAGAGAGAGAGCGGGCGGGGCGAGAGAGAGGAGTGGGCGGGCGCGGGATTTCGGGCGGGCGTGGGATTTGGGCGGGGCGCGGGAATCGGGCGGGCGCGGGTTCGGGCGAGGCGGGACGGGATTAGGGTTTAGGGTAAAATATCACGAGCTCGCGAATAGCTCGCGAATTTAATATCGAGCTCGAGTTCACTCGTTTGGAGCTCGAGCGAGCTCGAATCGAGTTTAAAGCGAGTCGAATCGAATAGTTCGCGAGCCTCGAGCTTTTTACAGCCCTAATACCGAGGGGCGTTCGAATAGCGATAACCGGCTTTTAGTTAAAATTTCATCAGAGTGGTGGTGATTTTTTATCAGAATTGAATTGATTTATTGGACATAATTAAATTTAAAAAATATAAAAATAAAAATGACACACTAATCTATCACGGATAATATAAAAAAAATACAGAAAAAACAAAACATAAAAATATCAAAAAATAAAAAACAAATAACGACGAAAATACTACAGTAGCCCAAACGCCCATCGCGCAACAGAAGCTCAACGCTGCCGCTGTCGCGAGGCTAGTGGGTGCTAGACTAGTTGCACTCTAATCTGGGGAGACAGATGGGCCATAAGCCCATGACTCGCAGTCGGAAAGCAAGCCCGCGAAGCAAGGGCGCCGTAGGCCGTAGCAATCACGCCCAACTCCCCTGGGAACGGGCATGTACTTGAAATAATCTCCAGCTAGCGGCGATTTATTGCGAGAAGTTTGAGGGTTCTATTGACTACTATTTCTAACTTTTATTTTAAAAAAATTTAAAAAATCATATAAATAACTGATTTTTTTTAAATGGCTTCTCCACCTCTCTGCCTATCGTCTCGCTTCAAAGATAAGATAGGGGTCACGGTGTATCACCCACTCTACTTCTCTAGCTCACGTATACGCACGTATCTTTCTCTTTATACTGCTTGCATCTTCATTGTAAAAACCACTCTTTCAACCATTACTTTTTATTTTTAACTATAAACTACAGCTAAAATCTATCAACAAAAGTTAATACAACATGTTGCAGGGCTTCTTATGCTCGCAGCGCGAATTTTGCTTACATGTATTAAGCGCTAAACGTAGGAATTTCGTAGTTCTCCATGAATGTGCCAACGTGAGCAGTACGTACTTGAGTAAGGTTTCCATATTTTTTAGTAAAGTGCATAAGCGTAACTTTACAATGTATAACTTTGGAGAACAAGACGTTACCACCAAGCTTTTTATCGATGATGAATATGCTAGGCTTCTTCATCTTCTTTGCCCGGAGACTTCGGATCTAACAACGGCGACATGATTGCCAATGACTGAGGAAGTCGAAAGTATATTTTTGTCAACTACCGTAGATATACATAGGGCTACGTCTCGATAGCATTGTTATTCATCAAAAGAGAACCACATGAGATATATATATATGCCAAGCTCAGTTTGATGGTGGTTTCTAGCGAAGGGTTACCATCATCGTCAACGTATTCGTTGGTCTAGCCTCTGTTTAAAAGTGATATGGTTTTTTAGCTTTTGACTAGTTATAAAAAGTTTAAAAGCGTAAGAAACATTCGAGTTGAGAAACCATTCCGTTTAAAGTGGCTCTTATTATTCCTACAAATAGTTTATACAGACTACCTTAAGTAGTTATTCCATTTAAAAGTCGGTTTCTAAAAGATGAAAGGAAGAAACTATTTGAGACGGCTAATAGAAAACACTATTCCACCACAGAAAGAAAATCCGACAAGAGATAAGCGTCCAAGAATAGAGGAGAGGGAGCAACAGAGGACAACTAGAAAAAGGACACCCTAGCGTTCTGGGTGGCCAGCCCAGCCCTCGAGAGGCAAGGAGGTGCGGTGACTAGTAGGGGTGGAAACAAGCCGAGCCGAGTCGGCTCGAGCCAGACTCGGCAGAGCTCGCACCGAGCCGAGCCATGGCTCAGCTCGTTTAGAAATCGAGTAAGAATGTAGGTTCGGCTCAGGCTCGACAGGTGGCTCGAGCCGGCTCACGAGCTCGAGTAGAGGCTCATGAGGAAGTCAATTCCCCACCTGATGAGGTTCTTGGAGGTGACCCTGGGCGCTTTGAGGCCCTTGATGGCGGCCCCGATGAGGCTGCTCCCTGTGATGAAGATCCCCTTGCGAGAGCAAGAACAAGCCACGGGCATCAGTAAGCACACCGCACGGGCGGGTGCAGATGTAGGCGAGGCGGGGTCTTACCATGCCGCGCCGAGGACGGACACGCCGATGGAGACGTCGATGTCGATGGCGGAGAAGGTGTAGGGCGAGATCTGCACAAGCGCACGCGCCCACGACGAGTCCGACGACATCTTCTTGGCGGGGGACAGGGAGGGAGGTTGCGATGGCGGCGAGGGGCGGGGAGCGGGAGCGGGGAGGGAGGAGGTGGCGGGGGCGGGGGAGAGGCGGCGGCACGCGGGGGCGGGGAGGAGCAGGCGGAGCAAGCGGAGGCTGCGGATGCATGGTCCATACAAGTCTCAAATTTTTTGTCTAGCCCTAGTGACTAGCTAGGGTTATGAGAGCGCGGCGGCGAGACTTCAGTAGCGGATACTGGAGCCTCCTGTGTTTTGCTTCTGTTTTCTTTTTCACGTCTACGACTCCACTCCATCCATGCTGGATCGAGCGTTATTGTAGCTGGGTCCCCACAAAGGCCTTGACTTGTCAAGCTGGTGGTCCTGGTGTACTCTAAACATACACTCGGTGCGCACAGGTGAACGGTAGAAACGCGCGGCAGTTTCCATAGATGCAAAATTCAGGTAATTTGAGTAGTACCATTAGATTACTAGCTACGCAGCAAATGACCTAATGATCGATCCAACAAATATGTATACTTTGTAGTGTCGTTCCCTTGCCTCTTAAATATTTGCTCTTATGGTTGAGCAGAGTGAGGTCGCAGTTTTGACGTTGCTTCTATCCTCCTTTAATAGTTGTGCAGCGTGGTCCTATAAATGTACGGCCCCTATGGTCCACGTCGCGTTGCTGTGTCAGCTGCATCTCGGTTCCTTAATTGGAGGTCGTTGCAATCTTTGGTGCTTGTCTGAACAATTATTTATTCGATCGCTGCATTATTTTGCCTTGTCGATTTTGCAGCTGATTAGGAAAAGTCAAGGAGGCAGACGGATAAGACTAATCGAGATGACATGCCGTCGACCCCCATGCCCAATCGGAGCCGCGGCATCTTCCCTTGTTGGTGTTCAAATTGAGCGCGCGTACGTGCAAGTAATTGAAGGGAAACTGGAGTAAATGGAATGCGATAAATGTTAGTTGTTGCATCTTGCATGAGCCATCTGTAAACATGAGAATTTTGTTGCTGCACATATGTAACCAGCAACCATATATACGGTTACCTGGCTAGATAGCACCCGTGAGACCATTCTCATATTAAATCCGTGAGACCGATCTATTTGTTTATATATGAAAAAAAAATGATGTTGGTATCTCATTAGGTCCCTTCGCTGTGCTTCATCTTCCTCAACCCATGGTATTCTTATGTGCATCTTCCACTCCTGTTGCACGTGCATGTGTGACCAGTCCGTGTAAGATAGAACGCAGGAAGAAGTGCAATCTACAGGTGTGAGATGGATTTAACTTTGTTAGTTGTCCACATATTTTGAGATTCGAACTTTGTAACATTTTACTAGCAATATATTGTTTGTGTAACACAAAAGTGATATCGTTGGATTCATATTTTTAACATACTTTCTCATGATCTTGCATGATTTTGCATCTACAAACAATACATTGTAAAAGAAATTAATGGTCAAACTCAAATTTGGGAGACCACACCAATTCAAACCGTGTCCTATAGAAATAAAGTGTTGAGAATTAGACACTAAGATACACATTTCTATGGATGTTGTGCTGATCCGTTTTCAAATTTGTAGGGCGGCTGGTTCCAATTTATAGGGCACCAGCTTTCTGAATCCTAATGTACATGTAAGCGTAATTTCTGAGTAGTTGAGGAAAATTGTATTTGTATAAATATAGCACAAATAAAAAACATGAGAACAAAAAATATAAATACAATGAAAAATGACTATTTGTCATTCTAAGGTTTCATGTTAGCCTGCAAGCAGGGGCGGAACTGGGCCTCGGGCTGGGTAGGCTCCGAGGCCCAGCAAAACTCCTAGTACTACCCCCTCTAATATATACTCCAAAAAATATGCACCCTACAGCCCAGCCCGAGGCCCAGGAATGTGGTAGCCACCCCCCACCCCCGCGGGCGCACACTCGGCTGGCCGGTCGCTGACGAGGCGATGGCAGGGAGACATCTCACTGGCTCGGCCCACTAAGACATCATCATTCATCAATTCACAAATGGCAAACCCTAGCAGTCTAGCACAATTGCAACATTACAATCGACTGCAAGCCGCACCGCTGCGAAGTGAGAGAGGGCTCGGGCTCACGATGGCTGGGAGCAGATCCGGCCATTCGGGGTAGGGGCCGCGGGTGCGCGCGTGGGTGGGCGGCGAGAGGAGCCGAAGCAGCGCGGGGGGCGGCGAGGGGGGCGAAGCCGTGGAGGGGAGCTGAAGCGGCGAGGGGGGCGGCGAGGGCCGAGCCACCGAGGGGTGCTAGAGTGCGTCGTGCACGAGTTGGAGAGACCGAGAGAGACCAAGAGGCAGAGAGAGTGAGAGACCGAGAGAGAGATCGAGAGAGATCGAGTGAGGCTGTGAGCCCGTGAGGGGGCTCGAGATATTTGGGATTGACCGATCGAGTGAGCCACTGAGCCTGGTAAGTTTTTTCCCTCTCTTAATTTACTATTTTAGATTTAAGAATTTATATTTACAGTGTATAATTGTGTATAGATATAAGATAGTTGATAGTTTAAATCTTAGAAGATGAATATTATCTTAATTCTTAGTTGATAGGTTAAAATTATCACTTAATATTATCACTAATCAGCCAATCTTTTTTATGTTTTAAAATAAGTATGAATGATCAAATGTTATATATTTAATATTTTACATTTGCTATTTAAGGATACAAATTACAAAATGAAGAGGAGCAAGGCATTGTCATCGTATTTTCCAACACAAGAAACACAGTCAAACAGACAGTCCAACTCGAACCAATCTCCAGAACCAGAAACATTAGGAATTGGGGCTAGTAACACTGGGCAAAACATTTAGCTTAATCCAGACGATATTGTTGCCGATCCTGGGCTTCAAAAATCGATAGAGGAGTTGGATGTAAATATTAGAGATGTCGTTAGAAGAGAGTATTTGCAATTGGGACCATGCCAACCAATTGGATATAAATTTTCATGGAGGGAACAGGGAAGTCAAAAGAGGAGATTTCAAGAATCATGGTTCAAGAAGCATGATTGGTTGGAATATAGCATTGCTAAAGATGCGGCTTTTTATTTTTATTGCTTTCTCTTTAAGCAACAAAGAGCTGAAAACTATGGTGTTGATGCTTTCATAAAAATAGGATTTAGTTGTTGGAAGAATGGAACTCAATCTTTTAATGAACATGTTGGTAAAGTCAATAGTGCTCATAACAAAGCAAGAAGACATTGCGAGGCTTTCAAAAATCGAAGGCAAGATGTGGGTTATGTGATGGCTGTTGCCACCAAGAAGGATGAGGAAGAATATAGAGCCCGTCTTACTATATTTGATAGTTTGAGTATGTTTAAAGTATATTAACAATGATTTCTTGTCCTATGCTGTCCTATGCAGGTATGTCAATAATAAAGGGCAAGTAATAGAGAGATTTCTTGGGGTTCAATATGTTTCTGATACGACATCATCTTCATTAAAGGTCTCCAACATATTATCACTGTGCCGAATATGTCTGATAAAATACCGATTAGATGTCGCTCAAGGGGTCGTGGTGGTCGAATGGTAACTTACTATGAGCATTTCCATCATGAAATATTCATTGTGGTTCATGATCAAATTATTGTTGAGTTGAATAATCGCTTTGCAGAAAGATCTACTAAGTTATTAAGGTGCATTGCTTGTCTTGATCCAAAAAATTCTTTCGCCAACTTCGATAAGGACAAATTGATTGAACTTGCTAGAATGTATGCTGCTGACTTCTCTCAATATAACTGTGTAGTTCTTAAGGACCAACTTCACACATTTATTGTTGATGCAAGACGTGATTTATCTTTTACAAATTGTACCGACATTGCAAATCTTGCTGTGAAGATGGTTGAGACTGATAGACATACGTTTTTTCCATTGAAATATCGTCTCATTGAATTGGCCTTGATTTTACCAGTAGCAACAGCAACTGTAGAAAGAGCCTTCTCAGCTATGAACATCATTAAAACTGATTTACGAAACAAGATGAACGATGAGTGGATGAATCATAACATGGTATGCTATATTGAGCGAGATGTGTTTACAAGTATTAAAGATGAGAAGATTTTAGAGCATTTTCAAGGGATGAGATCACGCAAGAAACAACTTTCTCGTGCAAGTGGTAAGTTAGTTTATTTTAAATGTAATATTCATGCTCTTTAAATTTATCTTTATCTTTATTTTATTTTTTATGTTATCTTTGTAGGTTCTGGTTCTTGTCCTACTATTGATGATGAAATGGTGGGCTAACTGCTACATTCTCCATTTAGGATTTGAGGTACTTGATGTATCTTTATTACGCTATATTCTGTATGATTTCATATGGTTTCTTTATTGTGATTTGTGTTGAAAATTTCGACTCTTTATTACGCTACATTCTGTACTATTACTTGGTTTAAGTTTAGCCCGGGGTGTGCTCCAATCCTAGATCCGCCACTGCCTACAAGAATGCTTTTCCGCATAGACTCTTTGATATATATGTACGATACCCTAGGGTACTCATGTATCAAAGCTTACAAAATAAACTCAAAGTATTCTGGTGTCAATCTACAAACTAGAAAGCGCTAGCCATACAAATTAAATAATATTATTTTTTTAGAGAGTACAAGACACACCGCACTCACACCATCTACACCACCCATATACACGCATGTACATCTTCTACACATACTTGGAATTTATCGGAGGCACCAAAGATCTCACAGTTTTCAAAAACATTCTGCTTCGGTTTATGATTTTTTATTTTTAGCGTGACAAAATTAAATGGATGTGCCTAGCAAATATATGTTGCCAAAATGCACAACCTTTTGATAGAATCCTTCTTACTTTGTGTAATAATTTATACGGAGCTAGCTACGTACCCGTGCAATCACTCGGGCAACCGGGCTAGTTTACGAAAAAATTAGAGGAACTCTTGTTGTTGTATAAGGATATTTCACGTACTCTACAACAGCTAGCGCACAGGTGATGTATAGCTATACGATGAGTACTAGCTAGTACTCTAAGGTAACCTGCGGTTTTTAGGAAAATTTCTTCTGAACCCCCCCGGCCCGAATATACTGCCCATGCATGGCCTGGTTTGGCTTGGCCCGCGATCCGATCCCTTCTCTCCACCTCTCTCTACGCTCGAGCAGATTGACACGCGCGTCCATTTGCATCTGTTCGGCGACGACCAAGGTGATCAAAACACGGAGGAGCTAGCCCAAGATTCACAGCGCGCCTTCTACGTACGTACATACAGCCGCGCGGCCCGCATGCTCGATCGATCGATCTCACGTACGGACCACTCATGGCGTCGGCTAGCTGGCTGGCTACAGATCGCTTCAGGCCGGCCGTGGGGAACAAGGACGTCCCCCACGTCCCAGCAGACATGCGTGGCCGCTCGCTGTGCTAGCTTCCCCTTTGCTTGCCGGCCGGCCAGGGCGGCATCGTACTGTGCTGCGAGTCTGTCACTGTGTCGTCGTCAGCGCGCGCTGCAGCCTGCAGTCCTCACGAGCCTCACGCGATCGATGGGCGCACCGGTGCACGTGGACCTGCGCAGCCAGCCCTCGATCGGCCATGTCGTGACAGAGCAGACAGGCAGCCGCTAGCTCCACTGGACCACCACATGCACGGTGGCGCGGCCGTGGACCGGTGGACCACCCCGCGCGCGCGCGCGAGAGGAAAATTAAGAGAACAGAGTACAGACACGCACGCGGAGGGCGATAGCTGCGTTAGGGGTGTTAAGCGAGTCCGAATTATCCGTTTTATCCTGCATCTAAATTCGGTTGGTAGCGAATGAAAGAAGTGTAAATGCATTCATATTATAAAATAGATATGGATCTAGATTTTTCTCCGAATATGAATCCGAATGTGCCATGCGGAATTCGGTGCTAAACGAATACGGATGTGGATATTATCCGGATTCAAATATGATGTGCGGAATACTTGACGTATCTTTTGAATTTGGTCTTCAAATTGGGCATATTATATATACATTTTGATCATCTCGATGAGTCCGTCGTTATGTTGGACTTTAATTTGGCATTTTATGTTTTTCATTTTGGCACATCCCCAATAAAGATTTTTGCATGCTCTTTTTAGCCAAATTGATATATTTATAAATAATTTATTTGTAATATTTCTAGAATTAATTAGGATAAGTGATAAAATTGCATCAATGATTACATGATAAACTAGAGAAAAAAATTATAAATATTACTATAAAATCGATGTCAATTTGTAAACTTCATTATGTCATAGGATATTCACATCCGATCGAATTGAGTAGGTATTTGATTTGTATTATATTCGTTATAATATTCGATTCATATTCTAATTCATATTTATATTTATTTTAAATAAAATACAAATACGGATATAGAAAGATCAGTATTTGATTCGTGGACACCTGTAAGCTGTATAGAGCTCCCCTGCCACGTCGTCGTATGGACCATGCAATGCCTCGTCGCCCGCTTCACGTGCACACCGGGCCGTACGTACGTACGCACGCTAGCTGGATGCATGCACGCATTGCACCTGCAGGAAAACGACGAAGCATGGTAGCTTCCACGTGCATAACGACGTGAGTGAAATACTCATCATGTAGGGGGATCGTACGTACGCGTACATATATACGGCAAACGGGGACGGCGTACGTACGTAATATGTATGTGTATATTAGTATTTAGGTCGGTCGTCGTACGACACGGAGGTAAGTTATTTAATGACACGGGCGCGCGGCAGATGTCGTGTACCGCGACTGATTCAATGTTGCGTGAAGTATGAACAGTGCGTGTATATACAGCAGTACGTACGTACGTACTCAGTTGCATATGATTGTATCTGCGGTCCACGTAGCACTAGCTACCAGCGGCGTGCGTGCATGTGCGTTGCGTGCGCACATGCATGCAAGCTCTGTGGGCTCGATCGAACGAAAAGTGACCGCGTGGAGCATCGTTTTCCGGGGCACTGTGGCCGCCTGCGAGACAGAGCCGGGCACGCAACAGGAAAGGTCGATCGGGAGGACGACGACGGCCATAGGTCGATCTGGAGGAAAGGTCAACTTGATTGGCATCACACACGTACGCCACCAAGAAGATGTCAGGAAAAGAGCCTAGCTAGCTGACAGGTTAATTCCATTCGAAATGTTGGCAACAGCGAATTCGGTTTTTTACGGGACTAATAATGACTTGTTTTCCATCTCTCTCTCTCTCTCCTCCCAATAAAACAGTAGAGATCGAGCTCGTTTTTGCTGTGGTCCATGCACATTAAAGAGGGGGAAATCGTTGCTCGATCTCACGCTCACCGCAGATCGAGCTCTATCCCAATTGTGTCAGATTGGTGCGTTTGCTGCCCACTTGTTTGACCTGTTGATGATAGGTGCATCTAAGATCGATGTACAGCACTTGTCGTCTCAACCCCGCTCAATTAATTAATTCACCACCTCAAGAAACTAATTACTCAGGTACCTGTCGCAACTGATTTTAAGATCATTCCTGGCTAGCTACAAGATGGCCCATCCATGCTGCTTGCTAGCTCAACTAGATCTTGAGCTAGCTAGCTAGCAGCTTGATGACAACATAATTTTGTGAATGTGTTCGACTGATAGGGGAAAAAATACTAGTTTAACATGGATGCATAAAGAGATCCTTGTCGTAATATTTAGCATAAGCGACCTTGGATTCCAGGATCTAGTGCGTACTTGACGTAGTAGTATCTTGCATGGGCAAGCTGCCTCAACCGGTAAATAATTGATTCGTTCAACAACAAAAAGGGAAACAACTTTTAGCCAAGCGCGGTACTTGTTCGGTACACAGTCGTGATGTTTAATTAGTATAGTACTACCAACTTACATGTACGTAACGTACGTACTAGTAGATTTGCATTTCTTGCAAGCGTGGTAGTGTCTCTGGACCATGATCTTCATTTCCCACACGTTTAGGGCATATTTGTTTGGAATACATTAATTTTATTAATTTGCAGGAAACACAACAAGCCTTTCAAACTGAAACAGGCCATCAGTGTTATAGGCTTTTATCATGCGCTCGACGTTGTCAAGCCCCTCGGTATTTTGGAGAATCTTAGGACACATAGCTCGTCAGATAATATGTTTGTGAGTTTCTTTCTGTATATTATGGAAAGTAATTTATTATATAAATGACTGTAAAAGTGTGTACACAATATGGTAAAACCGTCGAAGTAATCACTGCTTTCAGCATTCTCCTCTCGCGCAAGCGGCAATGGCGGCACGGTGGCTACAAGTGACTCAGGGTCGTAGGTAGTGCAGCATCAGACCGAGCCACTGTACTCAACAATCCATCAATGAACTGTTGGGCTAAGTATGCCCAGGCCGACCCGCCCTTTCTCCGTGCCGTGCTTGGGTCGAAGGACAGACACGTGGAATGGCACATCGATCACATTAACCTATTTGAGATAGCCATGCTGGGTCTAATTGTGTCATTCCCTATCTAGATTTGTGTCGTGTCTAGTCGGGTGGCTCATTTGGCCAATTTTGTCCATCATCGATGATGATGCGTGCTACCTGCCAGCTGCGCCGTATGTGCGTGCATATGCATATGAGTTTATTGTGTTTTGTGAGATCGACATATTAGACATATTTTTTAGGCTATGGTTTATGGCTTTTGGCCCTAATATGAGCGCTCGTGCAAATGAACTGAAAGTTGGTAAGCCGCTTTTAAAAGGCCATCTCAATAAGCCACTTCAAAAGATGATGACAAGCTGTCCCGTTTGTTTGTTTTAAAAAAAGATCATAAGTCATAAGTTGAAAAGAACATACCTATCAATTTGAGGATCCATTTGCTGATGGCCTGGAGGCAGCACCTATGAATTCGGGGAAATAAGCAATTTTTGACGAACATAATGTAGATACCGATACAAATCCTTGAGCAATCAGGTGCCAAGGGATACTTTAATTAATATTTGAAAACAGAATTGTAGTCGCTGTGGAATTACGCTTACCCATTAATTGATGTTCCATATTTTCTTTTGATTGGCGTGAGAATTCTGGTTGCCGGCATGAATGTAATGCCTTTGATTAACCCTATTTTAATTATATATTAGATATTTTACAAATTAGCTACGCTGCTACGATTTTTGCTACAATACTTATGTACTATAGTGATTCGCTGGCAACCCATAATTATTAAAACCAGATCAGTATATTGTAATATTATTTAGTATGAATATATATGTATCGCAGTCTTGCCTTTTTGATATCTCATGAACTTGATATTCCAAGTTCCAACTGCAAGCTACTGTAGGAAAATGTTGTTAAATATAGCTATTGCAAGGGGTCCTTCTCCGATACTTTGGACCAGCTGTACTATATGCTCCTTCATGACATGACTCGTTTCGCAACGGGGAGTTCAAAGCGAAACGGGGAGTTCAAATTGAGTTTCCATACTAGCTATCATGCATGCTTGCTAATTATTCCCTCTATTTTGCTATATTTATTTATAATTTTAGGACGTATCAATATATTTAGCTATGAGGGAATCTAGAATGTGCTTCGAAAGAGATTAAGTGGATATAGTATATAATTTAATAGGGATATGTATGTGACAAGGATAGAATAATCCTCAAATTATTACGTCATTGTATATTCTAAATATACCCTTTATTAATAAGGGAGAAAATTCATAGAGTGATCATAAGCTCTACTGCAACCATCCCATAGTCATAAAGCTATCCTACGACTACCTGATCTCAATCCTTCTACGACCATATCATAATTGTAAGTTCTCATGCGAGTATAAGATAGTCATAAGAGGTCCAACGACCACCTCGTGGTCGTAGACCTTCCTGTGACCCTGTGACTAGTATATCTCTGACTAGTCTGTTTACGATGATCTACTACGCAGTGGGCTCATCTAACAAGGCAGTTAGAATATGCATTTATGCCCAATAACCACACACACAATCCCTCTCTGACAACAATCGTCACACGACGAATGGCTAACCATGTCTCTCTGACAATAACCTTCGCTAGACGATTATCTCTTGAAATGACAAGGTGTTTTATGGTGCAGGACAACTGCCGACATTTTGCCAACTATATAAGGGATAATATCAGAGAGAGGAGGAGAGATCCAAGAGATTCAGGAGAGACTGCAAGTCTTTTTCGTATTATTCTATTGTAATAATCCTTTTTTAGCAATAGTGACAATGGACGTAGAATTATTATTCTCCAGGAGCAAGCCCGAACCTATATAAAAATTCCCGTGTCTTCTGTGTACTCGTAGTCTGTCTCTTGAGATTAATATTAAAACATCGACAGTTGGTGCCATCCATGAGAATATCTCCTTCCAAGAATCTGGTAATATTCTTGTTGGCAAGTTCTCTTCCTTCGATGTTCTCATGGCACGAGAGTGGAATGAGGAGAACTAGTTCGATTTGGCCAAGTATGTAGACCTTTACATGGAAGCCTGCTACGAGTATGAGCAGACAATGCTCGCTTCCAATGGTGAAGTTGTCTCTGGAGGTTCATCCAAAGACCTTGTCAGCCACACCGCAGAAAAGGCTGAGGGAGAATCCACATCCCCCACAGCAGTACGGCCAAGGGAGAAGTCACTTGTCCCAGATGACAAGAGTCAATTCGACCACAAGCTAGACTCGCAATGTGGCGGTGGGCCTGTCCTGAAGGGCTCGAGTCCATTAACGGCGGCGGTCTTTCCGGTTCCAACCAGTTCTGGAATCTCACATTCTGGAATATCGACATCACCTGGTGGTAGTAGCTCTCTATTGGAACCTATAAAGGGTATGCTCCATAAGAGTTCGTCTGTCCCATCACAGAGCACAGATCCAATCGGAGACAATTATAACCCGGAATTCCCCTACCTAGTGGAGTTTACTCCTAGTCACGATGTGTTGTCACTGGAGGATTCTTCAAACGAGTGGACCTCAACCGAAAGTGGATATTCTAGGCGAGATGTCATGGCTCTTCCTGTAGATCCTCATTATCTTCCCAGAGGAGGCCCTCAGAGTGCTCTCCACCGAGCACACTCTCACTCCTCTCTTGAGGATGGTGAGGAGACCTCTAGTGATGAGCGAGATCAGTTCTCTGACGAGCGTAAGAGAAATCTTAGAAATAATCGCTCTCCTCTAAGGCGACAACAATCTACCTCAGTGGTCGAGGGCCCAGAGACCGCCCGGAGGAGGCGATTAGCCGCTTAGAGATCCTTGCCTGGGTGCATTCAATACCAGTTCGAAGAGGCTTGGGATCTCCAACACATCAGCGACCTGCTGGAGAGCCCGACCCAAGACCTTGCTCGAGTACCAGGCTATGACCTCTTCGCCAAAGGGATCATGCGAAGACTCCGCGACATGATAGCCCAGCTTGAGCACTCTCGTAGACACAACTCCTCAAGTTGGATAGGTACGACCGCATCCAATCATTCACAAAACTCACCTCATGGGAATCGGCATGATGGCAGGTCACATCGGTTCTCTAATCACAACTCTAGCCGGGGAAGGGTCCATTAACGACTCTAAAACAGCGGCCTCACCGAGAGGGAGATCGGTGTATTCCTCTCGCATGGATGAGACCTACTACATGTCACCTCTACCGATTGCTGGGCGTCGTCGAGTGTGATCACTCGGCAACACCAATTACCCTTTTTCACAAAGGAGGCATCATGAACACATTACCTGATGTCGGGCGTTCACGCTAGAACTCCGAGCAGTGCATAGGCCGCCATGGTTTTAAACAGTGAACATGGAGAAGTTTGATGGGTTTGAAAATTCCATCGAGTTCCTTCATATTTACACAACTGCGGTGCGGGCAGTAGGAGGTTGCGAGCACGTCATGGCAAACTATCTGCCGACCGTGCTCGAAGGGTCCACTCGATCATAGTTGCTCAACCAACCACTTGAGTCGATCCACTCATGGCAACATGTCTATGAATTCTTGTTGGCCAATTTCTAGAGCACGCACAATCATCCTGGGAAAGAGGACGACCTGCATCGGATGCGGTAGAAGAGCAATGAGACCCTACAACAATTCGTCAGATGATTCAGTTAGGTTTGTAACTCAATTCCAGAGGTCTCTGATGCTTTTGTCATAAGGGCATTCAAGCAGGGAGTTCACAACAAGAGGATCACTGAGGATATCGATTTGCATCCTTCGATCACTGTTGCTGAGCTCTTTCAGATGGCAGACCATTACGTGACTACATCTGAAGTTGTCTAATGGGCTAAGACCATCGATCAGGACCACCAAGGTCCCAGGAAAAAAAGGCGAGGGCACTAAGAGGAAGGAAAAGATCATCAGAAGCCTCATGCCAGAAGTTTGAAGGATTTCTTGGCTGTAGGTGACAAAGAGCCATGTAACCCCAAGAGGTACTCCGATCTGGGCAAGGGTAAAGCTTCCAAGCAAAAGAACAACAAGCCATGGTGGTGCCTCTTTCACAAGAGATAAGGGCACAATCTTCGCAATTACTGGATTTTCCAATGGAAACTCAAGGATTACTACTCTGGTAAGGGATCACTCCCTACCCTTGCAGAGGTGGGACAGTCGAGCGATAAAAAACCATTAGAGGATGACGATGAGATGTCGTTCTAGGATCCTAAGCACACCATCGAGCATATATACAGTGGGTCCTTAGCTTACGAGTCAGAATGGCATTATAAGGCTGTTGAACGTAAGGTAAATTCTATCAATCCTCCTCTTGTCAATAATCTTCCTAAGTGTTCGGAAGTCACCATCTCCTTTGAGAAGAATGACTATCCGATCCCTTCTACTCGACCCAGTCGGTTCCCAATCGTGGGCCCACCATCAACAATTGCTTAGTGAATCACGTATTGATTTATGGTGTGAGTTTTTTAAATATTTTGTTTGTAAGCATGCTGGACGAGATGTAGGTTCCTTATACCAGGATAAGGCCAGTGCGGTAATCATTTCATGGGATCGTACCAGGCTCTTTGGTCAAGTCCATTGGCAAGTCTGTCTGCCTGTCACGTTTAGTTCCCCAAACAACTTCAGGACAGAGAAGATCTCCTTTAACATGATCGATTTCCATACGGTGTACAATGACATACTCAGATGACCAACTCTGGCTCGCTTTCTGATTGCTGCTCATTATGCATATCAATGTTTGAAGATGTTGGGCCCTAAGGGAGTAATCACATTGCGCTGTGATAAAAAAAAATGGCATTTACATACGATCGTAAGTCCCTCGAGATGGTCAGTCAGTTACTGACTCGAGAAGCTACCAAGACATAGCCTTCGAGCAAACACTCGAAGCCTAAAGCTACGTCGAAGCCAAACGAGGAAGTCAAGGAAGTCCTCCTGGACCCATCCGAACCTTCCAAGACCGTTCGTATTGGGGTCACTTTTGACCTCGCATAGGAAGACGCCTTTGTCACTTTCCTCTGGGCAAACACAGATGTGTTTGCGTGACAACCATCCAACATGCTCGAAGTTCTCAGGAAGGTGATTGAGCATAGGCTAGCTCTGCGGCTTGATAAGAAGCCCGTAAAACAAAAGTTACGGAGATTTGCACCAAATCGATGGGAAGCGATCAGATCTGAAAAAGACAAATTACTAAGAACAAACTTTATAAGAGAAGTTGATCCCTCAGAGTGGTTGGCTAATCCTATAATGATAAAGAAATCAAATGGTAAGTGATGTATGTGCATAGACTACACTGATTTGAATAAAACTTATCCAAAACATGATTTTTCACTTCCTCGTATTGGTCAATTGGTTGATTATACTATCGGCTGTGAAATATTAAGTTTTTTAGATGCATACTCTGATTACCACCAGATCAGTATGTCTTCAGAAGATGAAGAGAAGACTACATTTATTACACCATTCAGAGTATTTTGCTATGTTAAAATATCATTTGGTCTAAAAAATACCGGTCCGACTTTTTTCAACGTTTGATGCAGTTGACCTTTATTCATTAAATGGGCCAAAACTTAGAAGCCTACATTAATAATCTGGTCATAGAAAGCATTAAATGACTTAATCATATTTCAGACTTACAGGAGACACTCGACAACCTTAGAAAGGGCCGTTTGAAACTCAATCCTGAGAAGTGTGTATTCGGAGTTTCTTCAAGAAAATTTCCCTGATTCCTTGTCTCAGCATGAGGTATCGAGGCAATCCTTGAAAAGATCAAAGCCATCGAGCAGATGCGCCCTCCGACCACGAAGAAAGAGATTCAGAAACTCACCGGATACATGGCGGCTCTAAGTCATTTCATCGCACAACTGGGTGAGAAAAGACTTTTTTTCTTCAAGCTTCTAAGGAAACACAAGGGTTTCGAGTGGTCGAAAGAGACTAACAATGCCTTCGAGAATGTCAAGAGATATCTTGCGAGTGCTCCCGTTATGATTTCTTTGAAGCTAGGCAAGACAATCTTAGTATATCTATCTGCCACACCATTGGTAGTAAGTGTAGTGCTGGTCGTAGAGCGTGAGAATATTTAACGACCAGTCTACTATGTAAGCGAAGTCTTACATGAGCCTAATGAGCGATATTCTTAGGTCTAAAAACTCTTATATGCTCTCCTCATATCTTCGAGGAAGCTTAGGCATTATTTTTAGATGCATAAAATTATTGTGTCGTCTGAGTTTTATTTAGGAGAGGTATTCTAGAATAGGAAAACAGCGGGGCATATGGTCAAATGGTTGGTAGAATTTGGAGAGTTTGACCTCTATTTCGTGTCCGAAACAGCCGTGAAATCCCAGATCTTAGCAGACTTTATCACCAAATGGACAAATTCTAAACCCGTTCAGGATCCCCAGTACAACTCCCATGACCAGTGGACAATGTACTTTGATGGGTCTCTTACGCTAAGTGGCTCGATGGCTGGGATGGTCCTGAAATCTCCTACGGGAGAGACCTTAAAGTATGTCATTCATCTACACTTTCCAGCTACTAATAATATGGCTAAGTACGAAAGTTTGTTGGCTGACATATGAACCGCTAAAGCGCTCAGGATTCATTGACTACTCGTGAGAGGGGACTCTCAACTAGTGATGAATCAGGTCAGAAAAAGAGTACTAATGCTCTAACTCGACCATGTCTCAATACTTGTCAAAAGTCAGGAAGCTTGAAAAACACTTTTTCGGTTTCTTGTTACAGTTTATCCCTCGAAAGGATAACTTTCTCGTAGATCAGTAAACTCGAATAGCCTCATCTCGATTGCAAGTACCACAAGGAATCTTTTTGGAGCAACTCTAGAAGCCATATCTAGTCGAAGCGCCAGAGACAACTCCTAACGAGATATTCTCTATAGAGTATGAGGATACCTGGATGGCTACCATCTATGAGTATCTTCAGAAGGGTTCAATACCCGACGATGATCTCAAAGCAGATCGTTTAGCCCGTAAGGCCAAAATGTATGCTTTGGTTGATAGGGTACTCTACAAATGGAGTAATCAAGGGGTTCTCATGCGTTGCATATCGCAGAAAGAAGGATTATCATTCCTTACTGACATACACATGGGCATATGTAGGGCTCATGACTCTTACAGAACGCTAGTCGAAAATGACTTTCGATAGATTTCTACTGACTGACAGCCCTCAATGATACCAAAGAGTTGATTAAGAAGTGTGTACAATGCCAATTTTATAGTCGACAGATACACCAACCTGCTCAGACTTTTCAGCCAATCCCTCTATCTTGACCTTTTGTGACCTAGGGGCTTAGCATCCTAGGATCATTCCCAAGGGCACCGGTGGGCTTTGAGTTTCCTTTTGTGACTATTCATACGTTCACAAAATGGATCGAGGCCGAACCTATAACTGGGATAACAACGGAAACCGCAAAGAGGTTCATGATGAGTAGTGTGTTTACTCGATTTGGAGTCCCGAATTGGATAATTATAGACAACGGTAAGTAATTTTTGAGACCTGTGATAAGTAGGTCATCACAGACATGTGATAAGTACAGACATTATAGGCAGTTTTTATTCTGAACCGTTTGTGATGCATCTGTAATACATCGGCCTATGTGAAATTAGGCCCATGATGGCCCATGTGTGTGTGCAAATAAGGGTGCGGATTAGTTTTATATTGCTAGTTTAGCATGAGAAGCATCAACATATAAACACATAGACACCATTGGTAATAACCTCTAGTTAACCGTTTTGCGTGAAGCGAGAACGAAAGTGCAAGTAGGTTGTTACATGTGCGTAACTTATCCATAATGGGGTTAGGCCTAAGCCAGTTTGGACTCTAAGGCGTTACAAATGGTATCAGAGCCGACCCTCACGGTTACACGGGCGCGTACGGGTCAGAAGCGTGGGCATATGACGCATGGCGCATGTGGGCCCGGAATGGACACACATTATGGTATATGTATCAGCACTGGACGCACGGACGTGTGCCAAGATGGAGAGGTCCTGGTCATTTGCCCCAAGTGTGGGTATGTTGGACCGATGAGGACGTCGGGTTTTTTGAAGGGTATGTATGTGACACCTCGGCCTATGTGAAATTAGGCCCATATGTGTGTTCACATGAGGGTGTAGATTAATTCCATATTGCTAGTTTAGCATAAGAAACACCAACATATAAACCCATAGGCACCATTGGTAATAGCCTCTGATTAACCGTTTTGCGCAAAGTAAGAACGAAAGCGCAAACAGGTTGTTACGTGTGCGTGGCTTATCTATAATGGGGTTAGGCCTAAACCAGTTTGGACCCTAGAGCATTACAGCATCACAGACGGTTCGGAATAAAAACCATTTGAGATAAGTACAAAAAACACAGGCAATTTTTATTCCGAATTGTCTGTGATATCTATGATAAGTAGGTCATCACAGATGGTTCTTTCCATCGCGATGAACTTAGACGGTCCATCTTGTAAAACTATTTGTGGTGACTTTATTACTGATGGTTTGTGTTGAACCATCTGTGATGAGACGTCCAGGATGACCCTTTTTGTAGTAGTGTGTTGTATAGACCATAAAATATTAAAGTAGGAGTATCACTTATGAGAATGGATAAAGTAATCATTCTTAAGATCTACTATTTTTTTAAAGTTCCCATCACATTTTATGCCATGTAAAACTTCAACTCCACTCTAAACGGCTTCGGTTTTGGGCATATTTAAGCTAGAAGCTACTTAGAATGCGCTGGCTTCTAATTTTGGTTTTTTTGCCTTTTTTTCTTTTATATTATTCGTGGAGATATAATGATGTTTTTTATTTTTTTTTATTTTTTAGTTGAATAACTCAGAAAAAACTAAAAGCCGCTACAGTACAATTTCAACCAAAAGCTAATAGCCATACCTAGAAGCCATTAGCTTAAGCTCTTTGGAGCGGCCCTAAGCCATCCAAGTGACTATTCAAAAGTGAATGAGAAACGGTAAAATATTTTTGCTATCTACACAGTACTTCATTTTTGGGAAAAAAAAGTTGGAAGCAGCATGTCCTTTACAATACAAAGAAAATGGAGCAGCAGGAAAGATGAACTTCACATGGCCAATCACCCTCCCATGACTCTAGCTACCATATACTAGTGCAAGGTCACCCATTATCGCCTACAATGAAATAAAGATAAAGACTACAAAAAGACCTAAAAAGAACAAACAAACAAACAAGTCTCACATCACTCAAAGGTTCCTGGCTCCAATCCAAACCACCCTCGCTCACCAAACCAAACTAAGGGAATCGCTTTCTCTCTTCTTCAAGTGCATGAAAACATCGCATGAATTATTTTCTCAGGTTTGTATATATGTCCCATTATTTTTAACTTATACCTTATGACTTCTTTTGAATAAACAAATATGACAATTTCTCCACCGTCATTTTGAATCAGCCTATTGGGGCAACATTTTCAAAGTGGTTTATTAGCACTCTGTTTGTTTGGACAAACGCTCACTCTATAGATAAAAATCATTAGAGTCGAAAAGAACATACATATGATGTACTAGTGACTTTAATTAAAGAAAAAGAGCACTAGACTAGGAACAAGAACAACTCTTTCCAATTAAATTGGAGTAATGCGTGCAACTGCAAGTTCGCCATTAAAAAAAAGCTCAGATTTTTGTAGTGGGTGCAGAATGTGTGGTTCACACACTACCAAACATGGAAACAATCAATCGGCTTGATGAGCTTTGATGATGCGAGGATTATTTAAATTTGTCCAGGTAAAAAGATGGTTAGGCAGCTGAGGCAACTGCTGTTGTTGATAAACCTGCTTTGTTCACACAGCACTTCGACCAATTTTATACTCCAACAGATGCAATCTCTTATCCCATAAAAGGTAAAACAAAGCCTAATAGTGCTAAGAAAAAGCAAAAAAGAAAAGAGAGAGAGAGAGAAATGCATGCATTCCTTTGCAATTGCATCCCCAGCCAGGCAGCCCTAGTGGCCAAGCCCAAACAAAGCCCCTCACCCCAATAATTGTAGGGAGCACAGCCCTTCCATTGCAGACATGGCCCTGAGGGCCCCTTCCCCATTTATTGTTCCTCCTTTAGAGTGCCTGTCAGGAATTGAATGGTTGCAACCCTAGAGACCCAAATAATAATAGAGTAGCCTCCCCCCGTTCCTTTCCTCTTGGCTTTGGTATTGTTTGCTGCAAATCTTTGTTGGTTGCTATGGAGTATAGGCTCCCTTTTATGGGTTCTTCTTTTGAGTAGCGATGTTTCTTCAAAAAGCTTTTCGAGTTTAAAATCGTATATATTATTTTTATCGGTATCTTCATCATATACTATCATCTTAAAAAAATATAAACAAAAGCTATTCACAGCTCAAAAGAATATGTCTACATATACCCCTCCATCTCTCCCTCTAGATATTGGATAAGCCTCCAGTCCCTCCCCTGCGCCTTTATTATACAGGAGATCTCTCTCTCCCTCCCCTGCACTGCTTTTTCTTTGGTTTGGTATGGCAATTAACCCATGGATCTAGCTGGTACAAGCAGGCGCTACTGCTAATAGTAAGTAGTCTCTCCCTGCAAAAAAAAAAAACACCCGAAGAATGAGGAGCAGGGGAGGGAAGCCAAACACGCGCGCCCAAAAAAGCGACCCCGAGTGCGAGTCTCTCTGTCTATGTGAAGTGAAAGGGAGAGCTCGCAGCTGGCAATAACTAGCGACCTACGCCCCCACGCGAGCTGAGCCAAGGCGAGCTGAGCTGAGGCTGAGGCTGCGGACGCGGCACGGCAGGAGTGGTCGTCGGCCTCGGCATGGATTGGGATCTCAAGATGCCGCCCGCCTGGGACCTCGCTGAGCTGGAGCACGACGCCGGCGCGGCGTCCGGGACGGCCGCGGCGGCGGTGGGTGGGCCGTCGTCGTCTGGCATTACTGCCGCCGGCCGGCCCGAGTGCTCGGTCGACCTCAAGCTCGGTGGGCTGGGCGAGTTCGGCGCCCCTGCGGCGGCCGCGGACAGCCGCAAGGAGCCCGCGCCAGCCAAGGGCCCTGCGGCGGCGTCGCCCAGCCCGGCGAAGCGGCCGCGTCCGGAGGGCTGGGGCGGTAGGAGCGGGAGCAGCGCGGGCGCGGGGCAGTGCCCGTCGTGCGCGGTGGACGGGTGCAAGGCGGACCTGAGCAAGTGCCGCGACTACCATCGGCGGCACAAGGTGTGCGAGGCGCACTCCAAGATGCCCGTCGTTGTCGTCGCCGGCCGCGAGATGCGCTTCTGCCAGCAGTGCAGCAGGTAACTGACTCCCGTCAATTCGACTGCACTCCACACGTCTCCTCCATCTCCCCTCCCACTGACAAAATTGCCAAATTCAACGCCCGCTAACTCGCTCACTCGCAGCAGCCAATCTGACCAACCGTAAAAAAGCGGACTAGTAACGTAAAAAAAAAAAACAAAGCATATATAGTAGTACTACATGGTAGTAGCGTAGCGGCATCAAGAGCTGCCTGATTGGGCTCAGTGAGACCTTTCCCTTTTCCATTTTCCGCTTCTTTTCTGCCGTGCCGGCTCCGATCATTCTCTCTGTTAGAAAAAGGTACGTAAAGAATACGGATGGCCAAGCCGATTCTTTCCCGCGCGCGCGCCGGCTTTTGCTTTTGCTCAATCGCTTCTGCTTCCTCCCTCCCTTTGCATCCATCCATCCATTTTTGTTTCCTTTTTGCTTCTTTTTTCCCCTTTCCCTGGGAGCATATTTCTGCCTGTCTCATTCCAAGGATGCACAACTTTACCTTTTCCGTCGTTATGCCTTTTCAGCCTTTTTTTTCCCCTCTCTTATGACTGTACCCAGCCCCGAGCTTCCTCCTGTTACCCTTTACCTTGGCGACTTGTATTACCTGAACTATTGCCAAGCTTTTCCTTTCTTTTCTGCTCTTCCTTCACCAGTGGCGCGCTGCTTTTGCACTGCTCAGAATTGCTCGCTCACTTTCTGCACCCATTTGTGAGAAATTTAACACCGGTGAAAAAAGTGATAGCTGCATTCCATCTGCCAAAGATCGCACACAGGAAGCCAACGATCAATCAACTGGTCCTTGTGTCTCTGTGAGCGTCCTTCCAATTGTTGCTGCCTTCATATTCTTTTGAAGGCTAAAAACTGCGCCTCCGAGACGTTTCACGGTTTGAATGGGAGAATCAGATGGGGAAAAAAAAAAGAGAAAAGCTTAGCTCCGCGTGTTTGTGGCACTGTTACGGTATCGCTTTCAGTAACGCACTGTGCGATGATAAGTCGGACGCCGAATATGATGGCCTGCCTCCTCTTACATGAGCAGCTTTTCCTTGCTGAATTAGTAACTGGAAACAGGTGCATCCGTGTGAGTTCTTGCGCTTTTTCCTGTAGATCATTGGCCACGACAGAATGTTTTGTGTGGGACTGTCAATTCCTTAAAGATGGCAGATACAGTGCTTTATTCATCGTGCGGCAAGAACTGGCCTACCGCATCTGCGGATCTGCCTTGCTTGCTTCTGGGCTTCTGGCTACTATGCGCCTTTTGTTTGAAAGGAAAAGCCGATATAGAGATGCCCAAGCCTAGAAAGGTAGTACACTGAAAGAGAGCATATGGATGTACTCTGCCTAAAGCGTCTTGTGGACCATGTATGTAGCCCTACGAGTTAACAAATACGCGTCTATTCCTCATGTTGGCCAGGCTTGCCCCTGCCAAGGGCCGAAAATGACGTACATATTAAAACGAAAATACCAGTAGAGTGACCACAGATAGCAGGGTGCTCTGCTGGTTGATGACCACGAGAAAAAAAATGAGAGATCTCTGACATCCCCATTTGAACAAACTGATGACAGCCTTTATCGTATGATTTTTCTGAAAAGATATCATTTTTCCTAAATATATGAAAGAATAAAGTACTGTTGTTGTGTTAATGCTTCACGTTTGGTGCTTTTGGGCCACTCGCCCCTGTTTTTACCAGAGTTCCACTACTGCAATTGTACTTCTGAGCTCTAGCTTTTCAATCTTGGTTTCCATGCGATGGCAATCAAATGCTATTATAAACTGAGTCATACGCAAGACTTTATTAACTGTGGCCACTAAACAGAGCTATTCTCATTCTGTGAACAGACCTACAGATCCATTGTTCATTTATTGAACTTAAGCAAATATAGTCTTACTGAATATCCTCTTTCCTTTCAACCTGTACCATCTCTTTTTATCGTTAACTTTCTTTTTGGACCTGAACTATTTCTTACATCTGCAATCTTGTTTAGCTGCCAACTTTAAAGTTCAGTTGTTGTGGTGGCCATTTTTATCTCGCTGAGCTGTGGTGGAGGATTCTGGTCTATCTTTACACTATATAACTTGATAGAATGCTCATGTGATCCTCTCATCATTTATTCTCTTTATATGAGAATATCTTAGGGGAGTTCATATTGGCTTCTGGCTATGGCTAAAAGCTTTTGGCAGAAAATGAATAGTAGTAGTTAAAAGAAGTGGCTTTTAGTAGGAGAGATGAGTTGTGCAAAAAGTGAGAGAGATGTGTGTGCGGGACGGGAGCGAGAGGAATGAGGCACGTGATGCACTTGTGACCATCTGACATATCCTTAAAGCGAGATGGGAGCGAGATGTGTAGAGAAGTCATTTCGAGAAGTCAGATGTTCATATTAAGAGTCTGTTCTTTTTTGGTGTGACTTATAGCTTTTGTTTGAAATTTTTGAATTTTACCTGTTTGCGACAGAGATTACGGAGAGAGAGAGATACTCGCTTGCGATTTTGGATGGTACATATGTTGGGCTTTTAACGTGTACTATAATTAACTTGTAGACTCCATCTTAAAAAAATATTCCGTTTGAAAGTTATGTACTGTAGCAAAAGTCAAAAACCGTTTTGAGAAGCTGAAAAGAACATACCTTAACTTCTGACTTTTCCAAACAGAAGCTAATACAAACAGGGCCTTACCCAGTGGGGCCAGTTTTCCGATGATTGATTAATTCATCCGTTGGTGCAAATTAGATCATTACGCTGCTGCATGCGGACTTTTATAAATTAAGTGATCCTCATTGTCCCAACAAACTGTTTGCTTTCTTATGCCTATGGATGCACTGTTTTGTGGTCCAAGTTCAACAGGAGTTACAGTATTTTTCTGTCGTTGACAGATCCTCAGTACAATAATTTATCTAAGATGAAATCCCCAAGCACTAAAAGAGCTAAATGACAGATGAAACGTAAGTGGTCCCTTGTGTACTGTACATTAAATATTCTAAGAACATTTGTACAGTATATTAAATATTCTGAAAATAATTATCTTTATGGTTTTTAGTCAGGAGCATCTTTATATAACCTTGGATCATGTGTCTAACTACCTAGGAGCATCTTTCTTGTTAAAAAACCAACCTAGGAGTATCTTATCTCTTTAGAATTTAGAAAAGAAGTGCATCTTAGTTAAAATCATTTCTGATGGTCTCATGGTCCCGATGGATTAAGTTAATATTTTCTCTGTAGTTGTTGCTTTGTTTCGGCAGAATGTTGCTAACTATGGAGGATTGTCCCCCTACCAGGTTTTTTCCACATAAATTGACCCCATCTTTGTAGTGATAGGCTGGTAGCTATGCTTTTGAAAGTGGCTACCAAGAGCGCCACTAAATTTTGAGATGTTTGTAAATAAACTGTCAGCATGCTATTAAGGCTTTTATGTCGATGGTTCGCACTCTTCCATTCCATTATCTCCATTTCCTGGTGTAGTGATCTGATATTGATCCTTCGTGCACAAGCAATTACTAGCATCTTGATCTTTCAACTTTCTTGTTTGCCTAACTTAAATGCAATTATCTGATCATGAGTTTTTGTTTCTTTAGGTTTCATTTGCTTGCGGAGTTTGATGAGGCCAAGCGCAGCTGTAGAAAACGCCTTGATGGGCACAACCGTCGCCGCAGGAAGCCACAGCCAGATACCATGAATTCTGCAAGCTTTATCACGAGTCAACAAGGTCTTTTTCTTTTTACTACTGCTCTCGTTTTAACAGTCCATACATGGTTGGAAAATTGGAATTGGTTCGTAGATTGTCAGACATTCCATCTCTTGTTAGGCAAGAATAAAAACCTTTGAAATAGGTCAGGTGCATATGTAAGTCATGCTAAAAATAGTGGTTCAACTATAACTCACTGCTCTTTTAATCTCGACGTCTTGTAATGCTGACTCACCTAGTACTTTGACATGTTGTATAATTTCACTTTCAGCATCTTGCAACTCTGTAACTCGACCTGGTAGGCTGTTACCCCACCATATTGCGCATTTTCACCTTATTCAGCAAGTGTACCTGTGTAAATTAATCGCAAGTTTGGTCAGCATTCACAACGAACGAGGATAGCGCCTTATTTAACCTGTAAATGTACCCAAATCATGGAAGTTGGATGTAATGTAAATACATATTTTGTTATCACGCACTAATTTCTGCACAGATAGCATCCTTGTATTTGACGCAAGGTCCTTCTAATTCCAGTGAGATCATATAGATGCCTGCCAAGAGTAAATGTTGCTTTACCTTATTGGTGCGCTCATTAGATGCTTATGTTCACTAGTTGTGGTCCTTAATTCACTGCAAATTAATTCAAGAATTCGTATGAGGTTTCATATTATCCTCATTCTTTTGTAGCACATGTGGGCACATGATAGCTCCAACAAATCTCTGTTTCGCGTTAAATGCTTGCAGAATACTATGAATTTACTCAAATCTGTTGCCATATGCGTGTCTACTAGTTTCATTACCTTCTTATCACAACTAATTGACATTGTTTTGAAACTCAGGAGCAAGGTTCTCATCATTTCCAACTCCAAGACCGGAGCCAAACTGGCCAGGGATCATTAAAACTGAGGAGAGTCCGTATTACACACATCAAATCCCTCTAGGTGTCAGCAACAGGCAGCATTTTGTTGGCTCTACATCTACTTACAGCAAAGAAGGCCGGCACTTTCCTTTCCTACAGGAAGGTGAAATAAACTTCGCCTCCGGTGTGGCGCTCGAGGCTTCAGTGTGCCAACCACTCCTCAAGATGGTAGCTCCTCCTGAGAGCAGCAGCAGCAAGATGTTCTCTGATGGGTTGACTCCAGTGCACGACTCGGATTGTGCTCTCTCTCTTCTGTCAGCTCCAGCGAATTCCTCTGCTATCGATGTCAGCCGGATGGTCGAACCGACTGAACACATCCCCATGGCTCAACCTCTGGTCTCCAGACTGCAATTCGGCGGCCCATCCTGGTTTGCACGCTCTCAGGCTTCCACCGGTGTCGTCTCGACGGCCGGATTTTCCTGCCCTGTAGTGGAAAGCGAGCAGCTGAACACTGTCCTAAGCTCGAATGACAACGAGATGAACTACAATGGGATATTTCATGTCGGCGGTGAAGGCTCCTCAGATGGCAACTCACCGTCTCTACCCTTCTCATGGCAGTAGTTTTTTTAGTAACTGTTCTTGCGTGCTTTCAGTAGAGCTGTTCTCTTCTCTCCAGTGATCAACATTATTTCTGTTCTTTCTGCATTATTCCTTTTCTTGTCTTCATTTTACTTTGCAAGCATTCGTGTGAACAATTTCAGCATAAATCAGATCCTCGAAATCTTTTTGAATTATGGTGTCAAGTGCCAACTGTTGTGATCACACTTCGTCTAGCTATTGTTCATACTAGATTTACATTGCATTTGCAGATGACGAGGATTAATTGCAACAGCTTCGTATCCTTGTTTAACATGCGGAGTTAATCGAATAAATTTCAGAGTACGCACCTCTAACATTTTCATCTAACACCAGAAGATCACACAGTCACATCCATGGCCCATCTAATTTTCATGTCGCTCGAAACAGATATCAGTCGCCGAATTCGATTTTATCCTAGAAGAAGAAAAGATGGAGTGTTTCTTACCTTGTTCTGTTGTAGCATCATATTCTTCATGCCAAGGGCTGTGGCAGAGAAGGCGGCAGATGGCCAGCTGCTGAGGGCTGCAGCAAGTGTCGTCGATCCGACCGCGTTTTCGAGCACCGGCGCGACGTCCTCCGTCGGGCTGGCGCGCGATCGCCTGCCATGGTACAATAACGGGACGAACGGCCGAAGTTGTGTGGACTTGTACTAATTGGGCTGGGAGTTGCAAGCTTGTGACCACGTCAGTGCCGTACGGCCAACCGGTTCGGGTCCAAACTGGCAACCTCCCAAAGGTCTGGTTCTTTTTTTTGGTTTTTCAACCGAATTTTTTACTTTGGGTTTTTTGGCAATCACTATTTATTAAATTAATAAGTCATAGTCAATAATTATAAGTCGTAGCATAAAAGAATAGGAATATAGCCCTATTATTTTTGGCTTTTAAGTGGATTTTGACTTTTAACTTCTCTCAACAATCATTATTTATTATAGTAATAAGCCGTAGTCCAATAGAACAGGTCTTATATATACCCTCTCCTTTATAGGAAAATTTTAATGTTTGATGGTACAGAAGTAAGAAAATTTCTAACAAGTATAGAAGATACGTATGTATGTGTGTACTAAGTGATGTGTGTTGAGTGTGTGTGTGTTTGCATTATATTCCCTCATACAAGAAGGATACAAATACGGGTAGACCCGTCCTTGGACAAGGTTGGGCGGCCGCCAGGGCTCCGTTGCTGGCTGAACCCCCCCTCCTTCTCCAGAGCCGATGCCACCATGGTCAACACCACTGCGTCAGGTGACCGGGCGTGCGTGCATCTAGCATCCTAGATTGGAGGCGTTCGGCCCACTAGCTGTCTAGCCTAGCCCAATATAATGGAAAGATTTATAAGCCAGCTGTGGGGAGGTATGCATGATCCAACAAGTGAATAGTTAAATTGTTTATGTGAGTTAGTAAGCAACCAAGCTCCCAATGGCCAACCCAAGTCCCAACCCCTACTAAGTATTAACCCTAACCCTAGCCTTGCAAGATAGTGTAGCACGGCGGCCAGTGGGCACAGGCGTTGGTGCGGCGACTGGCAGGAGTGGCACGGCGGCCTAGTGGCGCACCGGTGTTGGCCCCTAGCACGGCACGACGTTCGATGACATCACTGGTATCGCTGCCTGCCAGAGCCCTGCCAACACTGCCCTCATCTCTGGAGCTGTGTATTGCCTCGTGCTCTGGCGATACAGGCCTTCCCCTCCTCACATATGTCCCACCTCAGTTGATTCATCTTCTTGGAGTCGTTGTTAGAATTGTGTTTGATTTGGTGACGCGTGTATGTGTGCAAGCGTCGGTAAGGAACCACCCGTTGATGCTGCTATCGAGAGTTGAGACGAACACCATCGGATTCGACTTCTCCCCCAGGGTGAGTAGAAATTTCTTTTCTGCTCCTCTTTTCTTAGAAAATGTTCTTTGCTTGAAATGAAAATAGTGGTTAGAAGAAGCTTGGAATGTGATAGTCATGTACTGTTTATCTCAAGTGTTCAGCATCTGGTTTGGAATGGGGAGAGTAATGGTGTTTGATTAAGTTATTTTAGTTTGAAATTTCTCTGAGAATGGTGAATTCAGGAGCAATTTGGGCACTCAATGAGATATTGCCCCAACAGATCGAGTTCGTTCGCTCGCCATTCTATGTCATAATTTTATGTATCTTTTAGTGTATCGATTGAATTCATATTTATACCAATTTCAAAAGTAATTGGTAATTAATCAATTAATTAGCTGAGTGATTAACTCCTTAATCTATTATTGCACGAGCCAACACATGTTCCAAGGAGTGAGCGGGCAAGGGGGGCAGCACCAAGGGGCCGACACCCCTCCTTCCACAACGTTTCTTGAGTTAATTCATGTTCGTATCAATTCCACAATGACACGTCAACCATTTGGTTACAATAGGGGCAAGCATGGTACAAGCATATCCACAATGACAAGTGTGCGTAGGAGGTAGCGGGCAAAGAGGAACGGCACAAACACAAGAAGTAGTGGGTGAGGGGGGATGGCATGGACAGAACGACAAATGTGCGCACGACGTAGCAGGCCATGGAGGATGGCACAGACAGAGTGACAAGTGCGTGCATGAGAAAGAGGGAAATGATGGCCAAGGCCAAAGAGGCTACTGAGAAGTTCAACGCCAAGCTTGCAAGGAAGGGAAAATAGCCCTGATCCACGCAGTAGATCAGACTGTTCCAAACTAGTACCATGAAGCTCGAATTTATTTTCATTCGAAAATGGCACATATATATCATAGGAATACTTCGGTTTGTTTCATCATGCATGATGTTGTTTCTTACACACGTAACCAAACTCTATGCATCATGTTATTTTTAGTTTTATTACAACATCTATTTTAATTTACAACATCAAATGTCATCACCTTTTCGCGTTTAATTCTTCACAAGAAATCACTATGTTACCATCTTACCACCAAATACTAAGCTTCCAAATTTATAGATTAAGTCTAAACTAAATTAAATCATTACCTTGATTTATAATTTATAAATCAACTACAATCACACATACAAACTAATTAAATGAGCATCGCATATTGTTAATTTCACGATTAAATTAACATGAATTAATGTAGCAAATTTAGAGCATATAAAATTACTAAAAAAATCACACAATTTCTATGGCTGTGTCGAGAGGTTTTGTGTAAATTTCGTAATTTTTGAATCTCATTTGCTATATGTAACAACTCCTATGAATATCAAAACTGTACGAATTTTTGAGCAACATTCACAGTGGATAAAATTACGAAATAATTACACAGTCAACTACGTAGATTGCACATAAAATTTTGAGCTCATTTGCTATATTAAAAAATTCATACAAATTTTAAATAAAATTAAAAAAAGCTGGTGAATTAGCCGGCCTAATCACCTGCCATCTTCTCATGGGGTGGTACCGCAGTAGGCCCCCCTACCATCTGCCCACAAGATTGCAGGGCCATGTGTCACCCCTCTGTCACTACCGCCTGACCACCAGACGGCGAAGAAAACGTTATTTCTGCTAATACTATTTTTATACAATTATTTTTGTAATTTTAGTTAAAAAAGTATCAAATCTGACGAAAATTCGTGAATTACTGCGTTTACGTACGTACGTGCCCTGCATTTGCTGCGCGATCCGGGATCGATGTGCCATTCTTGATGGACGACTGTACAAGGTTGATATTGAAAAAACTTGGGTTTTGACACGATTTTTTTTTTGTTGCCGTTGTTCCTACTCATCAGCTGAATCAACAAGTTAGGTTGTTGCAGGCGTACTGGATAGGTAAAGCACGTAAGGTCGAGGAGCACCTGAGACCATGTACCAGACAACCGTACGAAGCACTTAAATTTGGCACGTAACAGCTGCCCGCAAACCCATGGCACTCAACGATCTGTTCTCCTGAGCCCTCTTACACCACATTGATCGCTAGCTAGTTCCTCACCGACTCCGAACAGCTAGCACTCGCAATCAATTTGCACAGTAGCACTGCCAACGCACGAGCTTTATGTCCGCTCCAGAAATCAGCAGAGGCCGGCGGCCACGCCATGCACAATGGTAAAACGTACGCGCGCCAGTGCGTCCATGCATGCGGGCGACCAGCGGGCAGCGGCAGATCATGCACGGCACAGTCGTCGGTCCCTCAACGCCGCCGGCCATGCACGGCACGCGCACCGCAAGAGCCGGCGGTCGCCGGCCGCTCGATCGGCCCGGGCCCCGGCCGGGATGCATCTGATCGGAATCTCTGGTTTCCCCTGTGCGCGCTCGCCCAAAACCCGGTGCCGAGTGGGGGCGCCGCGCCGGGACATGATTGGCGGCGCACGTGTCGACCGCGGAGGCATCGGCTGCACGGATCGGCGCTCCACCTCGCATCCCACCGGAGGGACCAATCAGCTGGTCATAACCTCAGAACGCGACGACTCCGATGGAGCGCAGAGCCATGAAAGCTGGACAGACAGAGGCAGCGAGCTGCTGTCTCCATCTGTGGTGTGTGTGTGTCCTGTGCACCAAAGGATCAGTGTTAAAAGATATCGTCAGGTTGGACATAGACTCTGATCTTTTCTGTTGTTCACGGTTGACGCTGTTCACCGTCCGGCACGTTTGCCCGCAGATTATAAATACATCACAGAGATGACTTAATGTGATAACTCTCAGAAAACTAATTAATCCAAATTATATAGTTAAGCAGTAATTAATACATTAATGAGAATATTAACATTCAATCCTCTAACACGGAACAAAAGAAAGTATCATTATACAACGGAACATTTAGTTACAAAGAATAAAACTCACATACATTCAACTTTAATATCACAAGTCTAATGTACAATAATTCAATCTCAAGATTTATAAAAGAATAAAATCCTACAATTAAGTGTTACACAATTACAATTTCATCTAATCACAAGAATAAGCCTATACAAGTACATTGCATCAAATTCTATCTAATGAATCAATGTCTTCACAGTTGGCTCAAGTTGAAACACCTACAAAATCATATTATCCAAAACCACAAATAGAAAAGCTAAAACAAATTTAATAAATAAATTATCGCCAGAACCCATTTTTTAGTAAAGTAGCACAAAGGCAATCACTCATCGAGATATCTGGATTGTTCGGAGCCAATCGACACCTCTTGCATATTGGGTTTTTTTTTCATCCAGCAATAAATTTCCATTCTTACCTTCAACCTTTACCTTTTTACTCTTCCTAATGAGTCACTCAATTTATTTTCATGCACAAGCCATGTTACATACCACTGATCATCTCTAAAACCCACTAGGGACATGAAATAGAGCCACCAGAGAGGAGAAGGGAGAAAGCCAACAATACCACTGTCCATAGCCACCAGTGAGCTTGCCTCACTGCCACAAAGCTTAGTGCCATAGCTAACAGATAGGAAGCAGCCATCCCTCATCACCACTCACAAGAACCACCACAGGCACCACCATACCAAGGCACAGAACACTCACAAGCCACCACCGGCAAGCAAACAACCAAATAAATGTAGCACTGCCCATTTAAACCCCACCTCAAAAACCTAAACACAATCAAGAGATGGAAGCCAAGAGAAGAAGCCAGGACTGAAGGACACCAGAAGATTACCACGACCAAAGGATGACATCCACAAGCCTCCACAAAGCTTAGCCATATCAGGAAAGCAACACCATGTGAGAGCAAGTGCATCCCGAAAACCCACCTAAATCAAGCCCGACAACGTCGGTAAGTTAACATCATGAACTATACCATTCCATTTTACTAGCACTAGAACGCAGTCAACAGAGCCATGGCGGGGCACCACCTTAGGCTCACCACACTAGAGAAGAAGGGGCTGGTGGCCATCCAATGAGCCCTCAGGCTATGGTCAATTCCCCAGCACAAAGCACCGCATGGTTGCTCACCACAATGCCCAAAAACCCTAAACACCCCCCACGGGTAATCACATGGCTGTGCGCCATGCATTCCACAAATAAAATCAATAACAAAGTAGAACTAAAAGAGAATGCAGTAATGTAGGAGTAGGGAATAAGAAGAAACCAAGAAGAAACGAGGAACAAGGACCATGACGTCGGCTTATGGCCACTGAGACACATAGCGCTGACAGAGGGTAGCTGGAGCACAAGTCGACCGGCACCGAAGCAACGCACCGACGATGAGTAGTCGCCAGGATGCCATGTGTCGGTGGCTTATCGCCGCCGTGATGCGCAGCTCGATGAAGGTGCATGGTGATGGGGCAGAGGCGTTGGCAGCAACGACCAATCACGTGGTGTCAGCAGGGCTAAAGGACTTGAGAGGCATGGCACATCTTGTAGAATGAAGGGAGACACAGGAGGACCGATAACAAATCTGATAGGGAGAACACCAGATTGACTTACCTTGGATTGGATCAATGGAGTCAAGCCCCCCGAAACACTGTGGGGGTGGCCGGATTAGGGATCAGCAGCAGAAGGGAGGAGGCATGAAAAGCGAACAGAACCAGACTCATTTGGCAACGTCAGGAAGCGAGGAAAGCCGAGAGGAAGCGAGGGGGAACCCAGAGGATGCACAAGGTGGCGCCATCGGTGGCGTTAGGGGCCGACATCGCCAAGATCGGTGTATGAGCAAGAAGGGGAAGAAAGGAGGCAATGAGATATTGGGCTAGCGGTGCGGGCGAAGGAAATGGGGAGGTGAGGTGAGGTGGTAGAAAGAGGAGGTGGCGTGGAGACGGGCTAGTCGTGCCGACTTCATGCAACCATGCACATAGTAAATGGGCCAATGGTCCAGCACCGATAAGGAAAATAAAAAAGAAAATATGAATAAAAGGGTATAAATAAATCAAGACCCTCACGTAAAAACATAAACCAAATACACGAAAAACTTGACAAAAATTGTGGTAATAAATATTACTAAGCAACACAGTAAAACAAAAATTTCCAAAATAATAAAAAGGACTCTAAAGATAAGTGTAAATATATTCAACAAGGGTCATTGCTTCATCTAAAATATAGTCAAAAGTCCTAAATAGTTATTTTTGGCCTAAAATAATGCAGGGGAGGAACTGGTCCAAAGGGAAGAGACCAGTCAGACCACCACTAAGGCAGCTACCCTACAGTCAAGTAAGTAGAGCAGGCTTTCTAAGCATGATGTGGTTTATGAATTATTTTGATACTGGTACTTTGTATGATCACCTTGCATCAAAAAATTATTTTCTAAAAGAAAGGAGAAATGACATGAAGAAAAGAAAAATGATAAGAAAGAAAGAGAGCTGAACCACTGAAAGAGCAGCGGCCTGCAAAGGAAAATAGTAAAGGATGGTAGAGGGTGCTCTAGCAAGGATTTCAGGGGCTAGTGAGACCCTCTACATATGGATAGAATATAAGGACTAGAAAACAATCTTCATTCTGGAGTGAGCCATAAACAATATCAACCATATTTATCGTCTCAGGCTGGCGAAACATGTTACTCTCTTTTGTTGCCACCATCTCCATAATTGGTAAGTGGTATAGAACTAGGGGAGGAACTCATAACTAATATAGAGCCTAAAAGTAAGGGATCCTAGGCACATATATTAGTGTGTGGAGTGTCGAGTATTCAGACCCACTAGACCAACGACTATTTTATAGTCAGATGGAGATATAATGATGAAAGTTGAGAAAACACTCTGTATTCTAAATTTGAGATCGCATCAAAGGAAATATAAAAGACATAGTGTTCACAAGAGTTTATAATAGCTACAAATAAAGTGATACAAGTCTATGCAGTACTTAATAAATCACGATTCATGCCAATCTCTTGGATAAGAGTCTATAGGAACCACTAGGGCCTTTTCTTCTCTAGAATGATTGTTACAACAATTTCAGAAATTAAAATCTTGCAAACTCTTTAAATTGATAAAAATGGATTTTTGAATAATAGATTAGGTAAGAAATTGAGAAATATGAGAACAAATGTGCATCATTATATAAAAAACTTGTTGAGTATTTTGTACTCATTCTTACTATTAAATCTCTCCCTTTTCAGATCCATATTCAGCCAAGTTGTACTTAGGATTTGACGAGGGTGGGGTTGATAATGAAGGCACCCAAGGGTATAAGGTTGTCACTGACTGGAAGTACAATGAGATGGAGGCCTTATATGGTAGCTGGGAGGAGTAGACGACCTGTAGTTCGTCGTACAAGGTTGGATGAGTACTATGTTACACACTTTTCTTTTATTTTAGTACCCTATATAATTAATGGTGGAGAACAATTAACATTCTAATATTATTGGACTATTGTGTGCCCAAGACCTGGAGCCCTACATGGCTTGTAATAATAAAATACCTAGTCTCTAATTATTGTTATGTTGTAACTACTCTGATAGGCTTATTATTTATTGGAGTGGTGTTCTACAGAACAAATAAGTAATTATCCATTGACTAATGTTATTATCCCTCGGTAATGACATGTGTCACCACACTTAATTAGTCATCACAGCAAATACTTCCTCAAACACTTTTCTTTACAATCAAAACATGCATGTGTAAAGTAATTATCTATTGACTAATGTTATTATCCCTCGGTAATGAAATGTGTCGCCACACTTAATTAGTCATCGCGGCAAATATTGTTCTTTAAAATTGGAACATGCATGTGTGTAGGGGTGGAATTAGGCCCATGGTAGGGTAGATTTTAGCCCAGGGCATGAAACAATACCTAGTGTATAGCCCAGGTACTTTCAGCCCAGCTTGGGATATTATTGTTAATGTCCAGCCTAGGTAGATAAGGGAGCCCATGCAGCCATGCAGCCTACTCTAGGCCATAGCTGGCCTATTGGCCCATTTTGTGGAAACAAGCCTACATGCGGCAGCCGGCCCACTCAGGCCTTGACCTCTCGTTGCCATTCACAAATGGGAATGGCAAACCCTACCTCCTGCTCCTCAGACCTCAGCTCGTGGGCTCGTCTCGCAGGCTCGTAACTCCCCTCCCGCTAGCGACTGCATTCTCCCTCTACGCCGCTCCCCTCCCACTCAGTGTTGCCCCCCTCTCGGCGACCTGGCCCACTCTGGCAAGGCAGCGCTCCCCTCGACTCTCAACCCCTCTCCCTACGCCCGTCGCCCCTCCTACAATGCACCGCCCCCTCCCAGCTTGGTGGCCCTTGGTGGCCCCTGCCTACGTCATCCCCGTCCCAGCGTCATCATCGTCGTTAGCTTCGGCTCCCTGCTTACGCCTGAAGCCCTAGATCAAATGGTTACGACCCAACCCGCTCTGGCAAGGCGGTGCTCCCCTCCAGCCCCGACCCCTTGCTCTGCTCCAGCCGCCCCTCCCACGACGGGCCTCCTAGCCTGGCGGCCCCTCCCAGCCCGACAGCCCTCGCCTACGTTGTCCCCCTCCCAGCATTATCGTCATTGTCGGCTTCAGCTCCCTGCCTGCGCCTGAAGCCCTAGATTAGATAGCTTCTTGATTTTCACTGGTGACTGGTGGCCGCACTACCTGATCTATTTACAGGTACACCATTGATTCGTTTATGCTAATGCTATGCAATCTGTATGCATGAAAGAAGCCAAAAAAAGTGGTGCTCATCATTTAGATGAAGAAACAACACTTATGCAATTAATATTTGGGGGCTATCTATCATCTAAGGTTCTCTTCATAGAACAACTTAAATATCTATTATTTCTATAGATTCAGTTACCAGAGACCAGTTATCTAGTGAATTAACCTTTTTACATTCTTATTGATTTTCATTGTTTCACATTTCTTCCTCTTTCTTTTCTAGAAAAAATGCGCAAGGTGTCATGTTAGTTCTGACTTCTGAGCAATATGAGGGAATGTTGGATCTTACAATTGAAAACTTGAAATAGATGGCAACATCAGTTCACTGGAAGAAGCATTTCAGCGATTTACATCTATAGAAGTCTTGGATGGTGAATTAATGATAATAGATATCAATGCAGCAAGTTGTATTACTTTGTTGATCTTTAAGCTTTCTGCGCCTACTCAAGCTGTGCCCTTTAGTGTTCATTACATTACATTGCTTGTGTTTTATCACCAGACCACAACCCTTGAGTTGTCACTGAAATTTTAATAAACTAAGGGCTTCAATTATAGTATTTGTCATATATTTTTAAATGGAATTATAGGCATCCACACCTCGTAGGTCACCTTTACTTGCTGAGAATTAGTGATTGATAATATTTTTGTCACATCATTTCGTTATATCCTTGGGCTGTCACTGAAAAGTTAGTTAGGCATGCCATTTCAACTAGCTGAATAGTGAATATGTTATTATATGCACCTTGCTTTGCATACGTATTATCTAATGTGTTTTGCTAATTTTCAGCTTTGCTGCGCCTCAGATGGTTGGTAATCTGACCAATATTACTTCAAATCTAGGTTTAGACCTCAAAAGATCTTTCACGTAATTCAGTATTTCTTAAACTCTTATCAAGTTCTTTTTTTCTTAAACTGAACATTTGTGATCATTTGCTATAGAAATTGAAGATACCAAAATTGATGTTGGTTTAGTAATAATTATTGATGTCTTACTTTAAATTATTCGCTGTAAGTTATTAGTGAATACAAAATGAAGCAGATTAATGATGTATGTTTTATGTACTTTAGTTATGTCATGGTATACTGATATGGGTATAAATTGGTGTTAGTTTTTAGTTGTTAGTGTTTAACTTGAGGTGTAGTTAAATCCTGATTCCGCCACTGCATGTGTGTGTACACAGCGTGTGTGTGGAGCTAGCTAGCTTGGCAAGGCCAGCAAAAGCAGCGAATAAAGCAGGAGTTAAGGCATGGGCATGGACGCGACCCATGACCCATCCTTGCTTCCACAAATGCACTACGGTGCTGGGCCTCTAGGGTTTCCCCCTATTCATCCTTTGCCAAAAATGGCACCCTAAGTAGACCCCCTTGCACCCACTGGTTCTGTGAGCTCAGCTGCTAGCCCCATCCATCTCTTCTCTTGCAGCTTCTTTATTAATCCCTATCTTGCTTTTCTCCTCTGCACCCGTCCACCTTGTCTGGCTCTTTGCTATTTGCTACTACTTGGTGTGGTAGTGGTGGTGGCGGTGAGATCTAGCCAGCCAGAATTGAAGGTGTTGCAGAAGCGAGCGAGGCACTGGCGGCCATGGGGAGGGGGCGGGTGGAGCTAAAGCGGATCGAGAACAAGATCAACCGGCAGGTGACGTTCGCCAAGCGCCGCAACGGCCTGCTCAAGAAGGCCTACGAGCTCTCCGTCCTCTGCGACGCCGAGGTCGCGCTTATCATCTTCTCCAACCGCGGCAAGCTCTTCGAGTTCTGCAGCACCCAAAGGTATTCTCACCTAAACCGCACACACGTACACGCGCACGCACGAAGTGACCCAAGGCCTGTCCAGTCCGTGGATCTCTCCAGATCTGCCCATGAAATGGCGTCCCTTGCACACGACGAAGCTCCGGGGCGCAATTTCCGGAGGTTTCATGTCGAGCTCTCGAGCGCTACGTCTCAAACTCTCGAGCTCTACGTCTTTGAGATGCCTCAAGTGGCTGTGTTTTGCAGGGATCCGAGCAATCAACGTGTTGAGGTTAGGGGATACGTACGCTTCGCCGGATTGGTGGTAGGAGCTGGGTTCCGACGGTTTCCCAAGCCGGGATCTGGCCAGTATCTTGGGTTTAGGGTTTTGCTTCCTGGGCCGTTTGGTAGATCCTACTTTTTCCGGCCGAGCGCTCCCCTGATCTGTCGGTTTTAGGACTGTAGTGAACAAATCTGTCTGTGGGTCTCTAAGTTCATATCGTGCAATTTCATGATCTATATATGGTCTAGACTCTAGACAACTTAGAGAAATTAAGGTGACTTATTTGCAGCTATTTCGGGTGGATCTGGCTGTCTTCCTTCAAAAATTTCCTTATTATTTGTAAGTCCAAACTATGCTTTGAGAAACAAAATCAAGTCACAAAGAGAAGAAAGCTCTCGTGTATGATTTGAAAAGAACTCGCCTCCAAAAAAACCTGGCCTATTTTCACTATCTAGCAGTGTCCACATAAACTCAGCCAGTTCTCACCTTTTAAGACTATCAACTCAAAAATTTCTGCAGGCTTGTAAGAACCATTCATTTCTCCCGTCTAGATCGATGTGGTAACATCATTATTATATAAATGTGCAGAGATTGATCTATCTAGATACTTATGTTTGATTTAGCTCCATGCAGAGTTGAGGTAGTGTTTGGATGGGAGTGTCATGTCATCCCTGTGTGGGATGATGAGAAGATGAGTGTGCATTTATTTTGCTTGGAGGAAATAGTATGAATTGATGATAGCATGTTTTTTCTATTTTTATTTTTTTAAAATTTAATTATGTTAAATAAGCCAATTCAACTACAGTAAAAAAACCATAAACCAACGTCAAACTGAGCGCTACCTGAAAATCTTAACTTTGCACCAATTCTACTCTAGATTTGCACTTACATACTTTTATCCCCACCGCATCCATTTAGGCAGCGCTCAAAAGAGCTACGGATACCAGCGACCGCGTCAACTTCTTTTTTCATGTAGCTTTTTTGTCACTTTCCTTTTTTTGTTTTTTTGAATTTTTATGTTTTATTTTTTTTTCCGTATTCCTTTGCATTGTCCGCTCTAGATTAGTGTGACACTTTTATTTTTACATTTTTTAAATTTAATTATGCCCAATAAGCCAACTCAGCTACAGTAAAAAATTAGCCAGTTATAGTAAAATTTCAGCCAGAAGCCAAAAGCTATCGCTATTCCGAACGCCCCTAAATATCCGTAAAGAAATTATCTAACTTCAGTATTCATACTTCAGAGCATTGCTATGCAATCTTGGTGTTTATATCTAAAAACCTAGGACTGAAGGTAGGACAGTAGGAGTACTAATTTACTCTGTACTCTCTCTCTCTCTCTCTCTCTCTCTCTCTGATTTTTTTTCATGTCTTTGAACTTGTAGTATGACAAAAACACTTGATAAGTATCAGAAGTGCAGTTATGCAGGACCTGAAACAGCTCTACAAAACAGAGAAAACGAGGTAACATTGTGTTCTGTATACTCATGAGCAAGTTTATTTTGGGTTAATCACATTTGCTGAAACAAAGTCTATATATTCAGCAAGTGTATTGTTAATTAGGTCTTCTTATATATGTGAATGATATGCTACGTAGCCAGCTGGAACCTGTGCATATCATATAGAAATTAATGTACCTGTAATCTGCTAAAGTTATCTAGCACGATTCACATACTTTGAAATCGAACAATTCATATCCTATTTACTAATATTAGACTCAGGAGAAAATATTAGTAACTAACCCTTTAAAACAAACTAGGGTATCCAAATTATGACGATCAACTTTAGCAAAATTTCTTGTCCTGACATATATTTCTTGCATTCCGCATTTATTTGCACAGACATGCATAAACTCTCTCACAGCTGCTATATTATAGTTTCATTCAGAATTACTTGTCCATTAACTAAAATCTTGCGGTTCATATTTTAAAATAATGATGCACACCAGAATAGGATGAAGTTGACACACCATCAGAGTGACAGTCTGACAGCAAATGATTTGCCAGTACTATGAGTTTTAAATTACAATTGTTGGCCTGTCAATGTTCTGCTTTGTGATGTTTTCATGTAAGAAACTACAATATTTCTACTAGTTTTGTATATGAAGGAGTCACCATGATCTATTCTCTCTGCAATTACAACATAAACTGTGTATTTCCTTGTGAAACTCACAATTAATTTTGCACATAATTAATTCTAGTAGTGTATTTTCTTTAATTTAATAATACAAAATGTTGAATGAAGTGCTTTTCTCATGATTCTTAGTAAAGTGAAGCTGTGCTATTTTCTTTCAGCAATTGAAAATCAGCCGTAATGAGTACCTGAAACTCAAGTCACGGGTTGACAATTTACAGCGAACGCAAAGGCAAGTTGTGCTTTTATTTAGTTACTTCCCCACTTTTGGACGTTTTACTTCACTTTGTGTCTTGAAGACAAAACGAATCAATAGCAATTTATAATGCAAAAATGCTTTTCTTTTGCGAAACATATCTGAAAGTACAGATATTTGGCACTGTTTTGCAATTGACCCACAGAATTGTAACATTAACTTATTTGATTCAATTGTTTACATGTTTGTCAGGTTAGAAAACCTTAAGCAGTATTTTCTGGAAAAAAAAAGCTCAGAGAATGTTCATATCTTAAACAGTAACCCCTCAAATCGACCAAACCTGAGTTTTACTTTAATCTTAGTTGAACATGCTGGTCTATGAAATTAAACAGGCACGTGTGCTGGTGAGACTGGATGTTGGAAATACATGCCACATGTCATCTCTACTTGAGTGCTCCAAATGCTATAGAAGTGTAGAGACGGCCGTGTGATAGCTCTTGCGTATACGATTGATCTAGCAAGTTAGACATGTGACGCACGCAAGCTAATAACTTTAATTTGATTTTTTTTTGTTCAGTGTAGTAAAAAAGGGAAGTACTAATTAATTTCAATTCATCTGTACACGACCACTTTTGCATCTTTTGTGGACAACCACAGGAATTTGCTCGGTGAAGATCTTGATTCATTAGGCATAAAGGAGCTCGAGAACCTTGAGAAGAAACTTGATTCGTCCTTGAAGCACATCAGAACTACAAGGGTACTGAAAAGTTCTTTATTAGATCATAAGCAAGGGTGATTTTCTGCTCTGGGTGGAGATTTCGTCTTTTCTTTAGAAGTATATATAGCTCTACATATGACATCGGCACCCAATTTTCTTAAATGACGTTAATGTCACCCCTCTTTTTGATTAGTGTGGTTGTCTGCCTCGTACAATTATGAGCTTCCGGCATACAATTTAAAGAAGTCATGCATGAAAGCTGTATTGGAGCATACTGACCAAATTTTAATCCTCTTATTTTATAGACACAACATATGGTTGATGAACTAACGGAACTCCAGAGAAGGGTATGCTCTCAACAAAGTCAACATTGGAAATTTGATCATTTTGTTAGCGAATGACCCCATTTATTCAATTTGCAGGAACAAATGTTTTCTGAAGCAAATAAATGTCTTCGAAGAAAGGTAAGTTCTATAGCTGTAACAGTATCATATATAAGAAGCATTCCAAGATGTACTTGATCTCAAAAGAGTTGTAAATAACACAAGCACTACTTGGTCTCATGTACTACACGGTGTTGCCTATTTCTTTGCAACCTTTCGTACATATATAGCTAGCTCTTACATTCCTGACAGCATCGCAACCCTAATTAACCATATAGAGCAAAGAGTGAGAAACGAATCGCGAGGTTGTTGATCTTCAGTTGTTTTGGGAGATGTAGTTGGAGGAGAGCAACCAGGTTCATGGGCAGCAACTATGGGAGCACGGCAACAACTTACTTCGCTATGAACGTCAGTCCGAAGTGCAGCTGCCGTTGCACGGCGGTAATGGATTCTTCTATCCCTTCAGTGCTGCCGGTGAACCCACCCTTCAGATAGGGTACGATTTCTTCCGACCTTTGAAGTTTGATCTCTTACTTTATAACATACATAGTACGGAGCAATGCGGTTCGTAGTGTATTTTTTATTTTCTGTAGGACACCTCTTATTTTTGACCTGTGGAGCAATCTGGCTCGGGATAATTCTACGCTATACGTTGATTTACATGTAGGGTATATTTATTTTCTGTAGGGCAAAAGACGCCTTTTCTCAATTCGGTTTTCATGTGACAGCATATTGATAAGATTTCATAATTTTTTTATGGAAATACCGTGTTAGTGTAGGTGCAAACTGAATTAGGAGAATCTATTGTTTTATAATAGCTATTCTATATTGATTGTTAATCCTCTAATTGTGATATCTGTTTGCAGGTACCCACCTGAGACGCTGAATGGCTCATGCATGACCACCTACATGACCCCGTGGTTACTATGAATTAAGACAGTGAATTGTGAAATAATAAGGATGCGCGCGGCAACCGCACATATATATAAACTACTTTTGTGTGATGGATTCCAGTCAAGATTTTCAGTTATTTAATTCTGCGTGTGACTTTGTGAGAACATTAATAAACTATCTATTTGATGCTCAAATACTGCACTGCGTGTAAGATCGTGGCAGCTTGGAGGCTTCCCAGGTTACTGGAGTGTGATGCTTGTACATTTCATAAGTAGTATCATATATAGTATGTTTGAGTACTGTACTATATATATGTTGGTTTCAATGATCATTTTATATAAAAATATGATCTTTTGTTTGGAAACCACAGATAAAGCATGCATGCTGAGAAGGTACATAATTAAATAGGAAAATACAGATAATTAAGCATGTATGAAAAGGTAGACAATCATGATAAAACCGGGTGGGTAACATAAACATCTTTTCTTTTTCTAACACGTAAAAGCTTTATACGTGTCTTTTTATTAAAATAAACATCTTTCTTTTCTAACACAAAGTGGGTGATCGTTTTAGCGATAGCTTTTGGCTTTTTTTCACTGTAATTGGTTTTTTTACTGTAGCTGAGTTAGTGGATAGTGTAGTGAATAGTGAAAAAAAGCTGAAGCTAGAAGTTAAAGCTTTTAACGAAATGAGCACCCCCAAAGGGTGCTGTACTTCGCCAAAAAAACTTACTGCAGCAATGTCCATTCCTAAAAAGAAGACATTAATTAGTCGATTTCTTCTCATGATTTATGTTTTACGTTTCCAGCCAATGTTATTCTTACTTGGAACATCACTCTGGACTCTGGAGGCGTTTGCACTACTACAAAAACAAACATTCAACTGTGCCAGCATATATATAGAGCAAGTTTGGTAGGAGGCAGAGTTTGATTACCTGTTTCGCCCAGTTGTTAATCTGGCTGGAGATCGAGGTGATGCTCCCCTCTCAAACGATCCTATATAGCCAAAGTTATCTATATTAATAATGCATTTTAAAGGACAAATGAAGCGGTCCTGGGGATGAATGACACGTGTCATGAGGAAAGGCTTTTTTTATTGAGAACTTTACCTTAAGGCTTTTTATCTACCGTTGATCAAGACGGATCAACGATGGATAAGAGGCCTCAGGGTGAGCCCCTCCACATACTAGTTCTCCGAGACAGAGAGCTCCATGAGCTTGTGGACCGGTTGACGTTTGTCTCGTGGCAAAAGGCAACATAGCTGTTCAACTCCTCCACTTGTCCTAGTATGGTGATGAGTTTTTTTTTTTTTTTGCCGATGTGGCTCTTGACGGCACTTTTTTTTTTGCAGAAATGGCACCGGTGCCCGATGATTTGCGGAAATAGCCCTCCACCAACCGCGGGATCACAGGGCGCCGATGCGTGGAGGTCCCACGGCTAGGGAGCGTGGAACAGCGCTCAGGAAGCACAGGAAATGGCTGCCCCTCGCGCACTGTCCGAAGCGCACGACGGCCTGCTCGACACGGTGCTCCCTTTCTCCAGGGAGCTCGTTGAGGGCGACAGTGGGGTCGTCTCGAACGGTGTAATGTTGTCTAGCTATAACTACACCACCGGCGGCAACATCTCCTCCGGGAGTCCAACAACTACGGCGGCAGCGACGGCCTTGATGCCAAGGTGGTGTCGCCAATGTCCCCTATATTGCCCACCACGTCGTCACTTCTCCAAACGGCATTGACTCAGGTGTTCAACCTCAAGAGGAAGCTAGCCGATGACTACCCACCCCACCACAGCAATCGTGCCACCGGCGCCGCTGCTCCCACGCCCCAGTGTGAAGAGGAAGGCGGCCACCACAGCAACAAGCATCACCTTCGGCCAAGGCACCCACGACAGCACCGCCGGAGCGGCCGGTGGGTATGAGCCAGGGCAGCCATTTCCCGCGCTTTCCAAGCCGGCACACGCTGGCAACTTGTTAGCCATTAACAAGCCGACGATGGGCCGTGCGGTGGTGCGGCTTAGGCAGCGCGCGAGAGCCGAGGAGCAGCGGTGTGCGCGACGAAACACGGCGTTGGGTCGGTCCTGTCGCTGCGCTGCGCGCGCATGCAACCCGTCCCCCTACCGCGGCACGGCCGTATCTGCACGACTGCGGCAGCCTTAGCAAGCCTCGTGCGGTACCGTGTACGCTCGCGTCGCTTGGCGAGGAGAGCTGGAGAGGCGTACCGTGTGGAGTCCAGGTGCATCCTGTGGCGGTTGCACCATGACACGGTCGTGGTGGGCCTTGGCACGCCGGTGCCAGATGCGATGGGTGGTCAGACCGGCCGTGCTCAGCCATTTTCTCCCTCGCCCGCGCGGGTGCCTGTGATTTGCCCGCTAATTGCAGCCGTCACATTAGCCTCTTGCCTCTACAAACGATGAAAGTCTTAAAATTTTAGGACTTATTTTGATATGTGTACTTGTACCGTACAACACATATTGTGCCTAGGTTTTTTCAGCTTATATATAGGTTATGTTTATACTATCTACAGTAACTAGTTTTTAAATGGTGTTTTTTTTAAACGGAGTTAATAGAAAAATTATAGTAGAAAGTGTACTAAGTTCAGCTTTACCGGTCAAAATCACATACGACTATTTTCCTCTACATACTGCCTCTTGCGAACAGCCAGAATTCAAATATTTAAACCATAAGTCATCAGCTGAAAAGAACTCACCTTGTGTCCAAGAGAGACATACATAGGTTGTACAACAAACGGACTTAGAATCTATTTATACTAACTGCAGTTGATGAATTTTATATATGGTTGTTGGCTTTTTGGTTGAAAATAAATAGCATAATGGTAAAAAATGTGAGAGAGATGCGTGCGCGAAATAAAAGCAAGAGGAGTGGGGTACGTGATGCGTCCGTGATCTCCTATCTTATCTTCGCAGTGAAACAGAAGCAAGAGAAGCGGGAAAAGTGCTTGGGGAAGCCGAGTATTTTTTAAGCAGAAGTCAGAGGTAGAGGTGGCTAAATGGGCTGTGCATGCCGAGTTGGCCCAAAATATGCTACTACTGCCCCAGCCCAGGCACGGCACGGTCCCCCACCCCGGTCCGACACAGGCCAAACACGATCTAGCCCGACATGGTCTACTAGGCCCGTTTATTTTTTAATATTTACATGATATTATTTTTATATTTTTTTGAATTTATATAGTCAATTTTATATGTATAATAATTTTGTTATGTATTTTAAGTTTTTATATATTTTCTAGAAACTTTTTTATATTTTTTAAAGAATTTTAAGACAAATAGACTAAACGAGCCTCCTTGATCCGTCAGGCTAAACAGACCAAGATCAGCACGTATGGCCTATCACCTTGGTGGACCGTACCTGAGTCTACAGCTTAATCCATAGGCCAGTACAGTATAATCTTTTTAGATTAATAGGCTAAGTGGGCCATACATAATGGATCCGTATCGTGTTAGACCGTGCCGCACATTTAGCTACTAATCAGAAGACAATATATGACCTTAAGTTAATATGGACTGTGGAGGCAATACGGTACGGCGGTAGACTAATGCCCAGCATATAAACCGGCCTTTCTAAGTTTAGCCCCATGCTTCACGTCAAGGAAAAAACAAGAAGTGGTTGTGCTCGCGTGGACCCGGCCCAACCTTTTAAGACCCAATCGCACCAAACCCTTCCATATTTTCTTATCCCCTCATCTTCTACGCGCACCCGACCTTGAGAGGGAAGAAAGCATGGCCGGAGCAGCAGCAGCCGCCGCCGTGGCCTCCGGGATCTCAGTCCGGCCGGTCGCGCCTAAAACCTCGAACGCGCGCCGCTCTCGATCGGTGTTGCGGGCTGCCGTCTCCGTCGAGAGGGGCGAGAAGGCGTACACGGTCCAGAAGTCCGAGGAGATCTTTAACGCCGCCAAGGTGCTGTCTTGTTCCACCGCTTCGGCAATTTCATTGTCTTGTGTGAGGTTTCGCCTTCGCGGTTCGTTTAGGGAGTTTTGCGGAATTTTTTTAGTGCAATTGTGAATAGGCGTGCGTTTGCGGCCAATTGGAACTGTTTTCGGGTAGAAATTGTGGCTAATTTGTGTGTTTTCCTCTGTTCATGCGAATGGAATGCGTTTTATGGGGTGCAATTAGAGGTGGAATTTCATGTATGGGTAGGAAAACCAGGGGCTGTGAGAGGTCTAGACGGGGCAATGTGAGCTTTTAGCAAGGTCAAGGTCAACTGTGTTCTTAGACCAGATTGTTACATTTAGACAGACATATAGCATAGACATAGCATTAATCAGTTATGTGAAGTTTCGAGCAAAAAATTAGTTTCAAGGACGAAGGTACATGGTCCCTTGCTACATGTATGTTGATGTTGCAACCCCAATTTGCATCAAGATCTTACAACCGAGATGGGAGTAAAGGCGGAATGGTTGGCATAAGTAATTGGACTAGAGAACGTAAAAAATGCCCAGTGTGGTACACAAAGTTCCATGCTTTTATGCATTTAACCATCACTCTGAGTCATGTTTTAGATCTTAGATCTGTAGTTGGTATACTACATTGACAGACGTCAGTGCAACCCTGTTTGGATATGAAATTATCATCAGATGTGATGTCCATCATTATCTTTTGTGGATGTTTTACTGATTGATGTTTCACTGCATCACAGGAATTGATGCCCGGGGGTGTTAATTCACCAGTCCGTGCCTTCAAATCGGTTGGTGGGCAGCCCATAGTTTTTGATTCTGTGAAGGGTTCTCGTATGTGGGATGTGGACGGGAATGAGTATATCGATTATGTTGGTTCCTGGGGTCCTGCAATCATCGGTCATGCAGATGATAAGGTACGGCCTTGTTTTTCTTTCCTGTGTGGTTCATAGAATGTATGAGATTGAATATTTAAACCTAAATTTTTTTGTGTTAGCTGATTAGTGGATGGCTTCATTGTTCCCTATGTAAGAGTGGCTTATTTGATGATAGGAAGGCTTCTATTTTTTTTCATATTACTTAATAGCATTAATTTGACTAAATACATCTTATTTTCAAAAGAGAAAGGATACCACTGGTTAAAGTAGTAACTTGCCATGTAAAATGTTCTTGGTCAGATTATGTAAATCAAACTGGTGAAATGCATGATTGTTGGACATTTTTCACATTAAAATACATGCCATTCAAGACTTATGAACCATCATTGAATATGAACTAAAATTATTTTGCTTGATTTAGATACATTGAGATAGAAACTGATTAGACAATGCTGAATCAAAATCATCATACTAAAATCCTCTTGTTTAATTCAGGTGAATGCTGCATTGATTGAAACTCTGAAGAAAGGAACTAGCTTTGGTGCTCCATGTGTGTTGGAGAATGTGTTGGCTGAGATGGTCATCTCTGCTGTACCAAGTATCGAAATGGTCCGTTTTGTCAATTCAGGCACAGAAGCCTGCATGGGAGCACTCCGCCTTGTGCGTGCATTCACTGGGAGGGAAAAGATTCTCAAGTTTGAAGGTTGTTACCATGGCCATGCAGATTCCTTCCTTGTTAAAGCTGGCAGTGGTGTTGCCACCCTTGGCCTCCCAGACTCCCCTGGAGTCCCCAAGGGAGCTACCTCTGAGACTCTAACAGCACCTTACAATGATGTTGAGGCAGTGCAAAAACTGTTTAAGGAAAACAAAGGGGAGATATCTGCAGTCTTCCTTGAGCCGGTTGTTGGCAATGCTGGATTCATCCCTCCACAACCTGGTTTCCTAAATGCTCTCCGTGAGTTGACCAAACAAGACGGTGCACTTCTGGTCTTTGATGAAGTTATGACTGGTTTCCGTTTAGCTTATGGTGGGGCGCAAGAGTACTTTGGGATCACCCCTGATGTGACAACCTTGGGGAAAATTATTGGTGGTGGCCTTCCGGTTGGTGCTTATGGTGGGAGGAAAGACATCATGGAGATGGTTGCCCCAGAAGGGCCTATGTACCAGGCAGGAACCCTCAGTGGAAATCCTCTAGCTATGACTGCTGGAATTCACACGCTGAAGCGTTTGATGGAGCCTGGCACCTATGAATACTTGGACAAGATTACCGGTGATCTTGTTCGTGGGATTTTGGAGTTGGGTGCTAAAACAGGGCATGAGATGTGTGGAGGACACATTAGAGGGATGTTTGGGTTCTTCTTCACAGGTGGTCCAGTTCACAACTTTGCTGACGCCAAGAAGAGCGACACTGCAAAGTTTGGGAGGTTCTACCGGGGAATGCTGGAAGAAGGCGTGTATCTTGCGCCCTCCCAGTTTGAGGCCGGTTTTACCAGCTTGGCACACACCTCCCAAGATATTGAGAAAACTGTGGAGGCTGCCGAGAAAGTTCTTCAACGGATATAGAGGGTTCAGTACTCGAGCTACAGCTTGCGCAACTTTTGCTATTTCCTTGTGTTGTACTGTGTTAGTTCTACGCCACTAAAGTTTTGTATTGTGCAGCAGCAGTACATTGTCTCTGGCCCCTTGTTTCTGAATTAGCATCTGTGGTGTATTTGCAGTGCCAATAAAATTCTGATCTACGACTTCGATTACCAGGTCTTATACCATGTTCAAATCCTGCTTTGTTTATTCTCGTTGCTCATGTTCCTATTATCTATTTGATGGATATTTGCAACAAGTAAAGAAGCCAGAAAAGGCTGTGTTGATTATGCTACGGTTTGACATGAGTTTGTCTAGTAATACTCAGAATGGGAGTAGCTGCTGTAGTTCTCATACTAGTGCTCCCAGCTAGATATCACAAATTTCCCTCTGCAGGTTTGGGTCCTCATCAATTCGTAAGGCCGTTTGGCGTAATACCCTTTTCGGTTGTCGCTACGCTGCCCTTTCTCCCCCAACCAAATCACATTCTTTTTAAAAAAAAAGGATATCAAATCATATTCTCGTCATTCGTATTGTTTTGAGTCTCTGTAGGATTTGGGATGTGCAGGCCAATCTGCCGGCAGTTGCGTTGTGTTAGGAATGGATAGCAGGGAGGACCACCGGAGGAGCTGTCAACTCTTCCCCTCTGGCCGGTGTGAGAGCCGAGAGGCCTCCTCCCCCGCCCGGCGCATTTATCCGACGAACGCTGCACGCCAGCACGGCAAGGGAGGCGCGCGCGGCTTGGAGTTGGAGACTTGAGCAGGGCCTCCCACGCCGCGCCGTTCCATTAGATTCCGGTGACTGTACCCATCAGAATCAATTTCTGGTGTTTACCTTTATACACACTCTGGTGTACGTGTGTGATGGGGTGTGTGTGTGTGTGTATGTCTTTTTTATAATTTAAAAAAACTTATAATTTGAACGCAAATAAAGTTTGCACCATCGTTTTTGAGCATACTGTTCAAACTATACAAGTTAATGACCCCAAGATCCCAACGGATGACCCATGCTACGCAGTAGTACACGTTTCAGACAGCAGAACTGACAACTGAACCCGAAGCGAGCTGCTAAGCTTTCCACTCTGATTTCTCGGCCAAATTTCGCAATTTCACTTTCTAGTATCATCACTTGGCCACATGTCAAAGTATTTTCGCAATCATGTACATCTCCATGTTCTCACAAAAACAAAAGAACCAAAACCAGTAGTAACGCAATGCCATCTGTAATACCCAGGCACTAAATGAACCAACAAAAGAAGCCCTACATCAGGACAGTCTGATGCTACTGTCACCCGTATACATTAGCATAACCAAATCCAGAGTAATCACATGCCCATTTACATTGTTAGTACACAAGGGGCTAGGAGCATAACTAAATTACTGTGCACTAATATAATTTAGTTAGATACATAAAAATACAATACCTCTATTTTAAAATAGTTTTTTTTAAGAAATAGTCACCGACTGCATCATGCATGTGAGCGCTCGTGCCGATTGACGGGGTGGTCAATGTGCGCTCAATTTAGGTACCGATCAGAACGGCTTTTAGGATCGTTAGCGGTGGCGATTAAAATACTGTAGCAGGTACTGTAGCTACAGTATCTGCTACAGTAAAATTTATTTTTTTCGTTTTTTTAAAATTTGCTTATACCTTTTTTGTTTTTGGTTTTTATATATTTTTTTACATTTAATTATACTCAATAAATCAATTCAGTTACAGTGTTTTTTCAGCCAGCTACAGTATTTTTTCAACAAAAACCAAAAGCCATCGCTATTCCGACACCCCCTTAGTTTTGTCGAAGACCGGCCGGTGGCACACTGCAGGCAACTCCTAGCTATTGAAAGTTGGAACAAGACGAGGACGGCCGTGCGACATCTCGGGCAGTTCCGCTGTCGCGCGCGCGGGCCAGGTCCCAGGAGCGGCAGCACTGTGTGCGACGAAACACCGCGCGCGTCGTCCCGGTGAGGAACGCAGCACGACGTAAGGATCCAGCGACAATCCCAAACCAAGTCCCAAGGGATGTTTGCAATTCGCCGAATCCAAGTCCATCTGAGGGAGTATTATCAGCCATCTAGATCGTCCATTCCATGATTCTAGATTGGAATTAGGTCATACTCCAAATAGATTCTGGCTTTTAAAGTTGTTTTTTTGAACAAAATAATTTTTAAGGTGGGTTTTATAAACTATTTATAGGAATCATTACAGAAACTGCTCTAAACAAAATGGCTTCTCAATGTAAGTGACAAAATTTAGAAGCAACAGTGCTTTTTAACAGGGTTTTAACCCTAGTGTGAACACACGTCGGGCCGTACATGTAGCCACTAGCTGGGTTCTTTTTAGCTTATATATGGCTTATACTTGTATTGTCTACAGTAACCAGCTTTTAAAAAATGTGTTTTTTCAAGACGATGTCAATAGAAAAATTATAATAAAAAAGTATACTGAGTTCAGCTGTATTGACCAAAATCACATACGACTATTTTTCCTACGTATCATCTCTCACCAACAGCCAAAATTTAAATATTTAAATCATAAACCATCAGCTATCAGTCCTATGATGTTCTGTTTCTCTCTCTCCATATCGAAATTGTAGTCAATATTCCCTTCTAACTCGTGTATACAACTTGACAGGGATTCCCTTCTAACTCACGTATATAACTGGACAGGGTGAATTTTTTTCGGCTCCCATAGATGATTTTTAATATTAGTATAAGTACTCAAATGTATAAATCGAATATCGATAAACTGTTTTAAAAATATTATTTTAATAAATTATTTTAAAAAGATAGTTAAAAATTATCTTATTTATTTATTAAAAAAATATAAGTTATAAACTATAAATTATAAGATAAAAATAGGCGGCTATAGTCCTTTCATGCTACAAAGCTGCGACTGCTCCTCTCGATAATGGGCCTGTTCTTTTTTGCTGCGGCTTATGACTTTTGACTGGAATTTTTGAATTTTAACTATTTGCGACAGAGATTATGGAGAAAGATACTCGCTTGCGATTTTAGATAGTACAGATATTGGGCTTTTAACGTATACTATAATTAACTTGTAAACTTCATCTTAAAAAAATACTTCATTTGAAAGTTAGGTACTGTAACAAAAACTAAAAATTATTTTAAAAAATTAAAAAAATAAGTCCAATATCCAAATCTTGCAAAAGTGTTTCTTTCCTCTTTCCTCGATTTCCATCTACCAAGGAGAGAGAGGGAAAGCAGCTGATATTAATGTAGTGTAGTACTCGTGTAGTCCTGTGTGCAGGAGGGGAGACTAGCCGGGGTTATTATCGCACGTAGGGGCCAGGGGCCCGCAGCCGCGCACCGAGCCACGCATCCGTGAAAAGCAGCCTTGCCCACCTGCTCCTGCTAGAGCGAGCCGTAGTTGGAAATCAAGCAAGAGGCACACTGCACTGAAGAGTTCCCGACGCCTCACCTGCATGCACAGGTACCTACGTATCGGTCGCACATTCGTAATAGCGTTCGGACTCATGCGCCTTCCCTGAACCAGGTGCTCGTGCTGCGTACGATTAGCCAGCCTTGCGGCGGCGGGCGTCTATCTGGTGTATGGTAGCACAGCCGGTGAACGCCGCTCTCACGATCCCTCCTCGCCGCCACCCGCCATTCCTCGGCGCCGCAGACCATGCCCCCACCCGGCGACCACCACTGTCACTAGTGCCAGCGCACCACTTGATCGTCACTGCCGCCAAACCCCACAACCTAGCTCGACTCCCGCTCCCCTCCTCTGCGCCCTCATCGAATCTAAGGTGAAAGTGTTACGAGTTGCTTCCACGCTCTCCAAAAGACTAGATTGCACAGATCTTGAGGCAAAAATCATCGGTCGTGGAGTAGCTGTGGTGGCAAATTAGACCATATACACGCTTCGAATTATTTTTGTGAGAGCATAGAAGCACCTCTGAGGTGGATCACCGGTTTGTGCTCGGTAGAATGCTCTCCAGATAGCAATTCCCGGGTGCAAAGTCGTACAAATGTGTTGCCGACAAAACAGTGGCAAGGGGTTCACTTGAACAGTGGCATGGACTAGATTTCTGATGTATCCTGCATCCTACAAACTCGTCCGAACAAGTTTTGAACTAGCTGCCTGCTTCCCAGCAACTTACCCACGCGAGGGTACAAATTCCCGGAACTGACGAAGGTAAATCTAACTGACCGAAAAAATGCACCTTGGCTTTCAAAAGCATGCTTTTGCGCCAATATGAATCACTGGGCAATACTGGTTGGGGGAAAAAACACGGCAGGGATCGCAAACATAAATAAAATTACCGGACTCTCTTCATTCACATTGAGAGAGGAACAAATACAGCAGATGCATAAAAAGTACTGTAGTTTCTTGCAATAAATTGCACCAGTTAAGGAACAAAAAGAGTGGCAGCATCATTCAGAATTCATCATTTCAACACCAAACCCTGAACCAGTTCTTTGTTGCAATAGTTGTCGACTTTCCTTAACCATAATTCAGGCGGAACATGTCGTTCTGCACGAATAAGCCCCCGCCAGCTGGCAGCAAATGGAACATCTGCAGAAACAGTGAATCACAAGCTTAGATAAACAGTCATCCTTATCGAAGTCAACTGAGATACTTTCTTTTAGAAAAACAGAGCACCACACAATGCAGGCCTGTTCTTTTTTCTTCGGCTTATGGCTTATATCTGCGGCCTGTGACTTTTAGGCTGTTTGTGATAGAAAGTACAGAATAACAGAAACTAGTGTACGGTTTTGGTCGATATAAATGAAGTCGCTACAATGTATACTACAATATAATCAACTTGTAGACCTCGCTTTGAAAATATGCTCCATTTGAAAGCTAATTACGGTAAAAAAAAGCCGAAAAACAGTTTTTAGAAGCTAAAAAGAAAAGGCCCTTAATTTTCATGGACCCTATCAAATCATTCAAACATAACTCCTATCAGAAATAAAAACCATCCAAACTTTCGGTGCACTAACCCAATAGCATTCAAGCAGACAGAGAGCAGCTTGAACACAACATGTGAATTTACTTACTGAAAAAGAACACCCAGAAATAAAGGCAATCAACAATCATTTAACAAGAGCTGCACATATTCTATAAAAAAAAATACACCACAAGCATCAGTCTTATAAAACATGAATTGGTTCAGAGGGGGAACTACTGAAATTCGATCTAACTACATCTGTTCACAACATGAGGTGATATATAAACTACTTTGTTTGAAAGGACCATCAAATATCATCTAATCCAATGAGCAGAGCTTCATGGTATCTGAAACTCAAAATGCAAATCCAAATGTTCACATGTCAATTATCGGGAAGGCTTGGTCAAAGCCCAAAAGATACAAGCTGCACGTTGAATGACCTCATTTGAAACATGCATAACGCAACAATATGGCTGGAATCTTATTCCCATATGGTTAGTTACGTGGACACTAGCACAAGTTGATAGTTCTGCGCATGGTTTCCTACATTGTCAAATATGCATTGAAACTAGATTTCAGACTCCTATTCACATGAAAGATGCCTTTACAATTATTAAGGTTATACAAAAAATAGCATACACATGTTATAACAAATTAGCGTCATTTGCCATCTAAGTGAAATGCTTGACATAGGAGGCAGGTGGATTGTTTCACTAGGAGATTGTAGGTCATATTAGTTCTTTGTTGGCCAATGTACGAAGTTTTGACATTGCATACGAGCTTGTTGGTCGCTTCAGAGGCAGTTTCCTCAACTTCAGGATATAATCCCATAATATATAGTAAATGACCATCTGACTATGGATACAACATACTATTGTCAAAATTTAGTGCACAGTAAAAGAACTTCTAAGTGAAATGTAATGAAAATTAGGACAGAAGCAATGCAATGGATATACCACAACAATGCAGGATTCTCGAAAGGTTGGCTTCCAATTTCTTAAGTGAAACTGAAAATTGCTAACATTCAAAGACAACAACTTTTATCTTACTGCAGCTACAAAAAGAATTCAAGCTAATATATGTCCCATTAATCACGAGAGCAAAGGCAAAGATAAGCACAATCCACATCTGTAACTCCTACTTTCCCACAGTCAAGTGAAACAAGAACAAAAAGCTGCAAAGCACATTGCATCTCATGTTACTCCACCAAGAAAAAAAGGGATACCAGCATCCAGATTAATACTTGACCAGAAAGAAGCCATTTCATCCACTAGTGTAGAAATTATGCAAAAATTTGATCCACTAGTCTAGAAATCATGCATGAAATGTACAACAGATGCAACAGAATACAACCTATTATCTATTCTGAGTAGGAAACCACCATACTTCAGTATAACAGTATTCACTAGCATGGCAAGGACTACACATTGCCAAACATAGTGACCGAGCCATAGAACTTAGCCACAAAAAAAAAAAAGATCACACTTTCAACCACAACATAGACAGGATGCGATCTGATCCGATAGAAAATCCAATGATACTGCAACACACAAAGTCCTACAGATGAAACAACCTAAAGCAATACATAACAAAGATCATGATCAGTACCAAAGTACACACCAATATAATCAACAGGTTAACGATTCTGTCAGACTGAAGAATTCTGGAAATAATAGACTATGGAACTGAAGAATTCTGGAAATAATAGACTATGGAATTGAACTAAAAACCAACGGATTGTAGAAACAACTACCCCAAGGAAAAGTAAATCTGGAAACACTGCAAGGAAACAACTGAACTACCAAAAGGAGCTGGCAGGGATAACATGAACAAGTAAATCTAGAGAGGGAAATGATGGATAGTTCTTCAAACATTGCGGGAACAGCAGCTACTACAAATGCTCCGAGACAGACATCTAAATATCACAACTCACAACTCCGACATAAGGCTCGCAGGCCAAACAAATAGTACCACACCAAGCAATGTAGCAATGTATATATATTAGAGAAGGTTAGGAGATTGAGATCGCCAACCATCCCAACAGCAAGCACAGATCAGACAAGCAATGAAAAAAATTCTTACTAACAAATGAAACAAGTTGGTGTATCAGTTCCTGACTGAGGTGGGCAGTCATTTTGGTGCTTCTATTGCTACCCTGTTTTGTAGCAAAGAGAGTTTCCTTTTTGTTTTGACTTTTGGGTGGTTTCCAACGTCTTCGGTCGTTCGTTGATGTAATTGTAATTTTGCACCCCTAATCTTAATATACTCGCGGCGCAGTTCTCCTGCTGCTCCCTCGAAAAAGAGCCTTCCAGTGAAGTCAACAAGATTGGGAGCAACCCAATAATCGCAGCAGTGACCACAAATCAGATCAGAGATCAAATCAGCGTGAACTAGAAACAAACAAGGGAAGTCTCAAGGGGGAATCGTGTGTGTGCAGACCTGGGAGAACTTGAGGGGGTGCTCCTCGGGGCCGGTCTGGATGGAGCCGGAGACGAAGACAAGCATGCCGCCCTGGGGACCCGAGGGCTGGCAGTCGACGGTGATGACGGTGTGCTTGCACTGCGCAAAGGGGAGGGAGCCGAGCTTGTGGGCGATGGCGGCGGAGCCGAGGAACTTCTCGCCCTCGAAGGTGAGCATGGAGCCCTCCTGGTACAGCCCCACCAGCGCGGCGCGGTTGCTGTCGAACGTCCTGTAGTAGTGCTCCACGAACGCCTTCGCCACCGCGTCCGGGTCCATGGCCTCGCCGCGCCGGGAGCTTTGACCTCCTCGCCTATGGTTTGGAGATTTGGGATGCGATCGGCTGGGACGGCTTGGGCATTCGGAGCGTGACTTTGAAGGGAATAAAAAATTGTTGGTGATTCGGCTGGCCTCGGGGTCAGCTGGCGTGGGAAGGACGCTACGCTCGGGCCCCTCAACGGGACGAGTGCAAGTATGGGCCCAAGTGTACGGTGCTCAGGGCTGGTTTTTCTCAGCTTCAGTTTCTAGTTTCAGTTTTTTTTACTATTCAGTAATTTATTTTTTTCTAAATTTTTTTAGATTTTTTGAGATTTTTTGTATTTTTCTTTTTTTCTTGTGTTCCTTTGCATTGTTCGTAATGAGCTAACATATTTTTTCTATTTTTACATTTTTTAAATTTAATTATGCCTAAAAAGCTAAATCAATCTGATAAAAAAAGTCACTCTGATGAAATTTCAGCCAAAAGCCAGAAGTCATCGCTAAAACGATCACCCCCTACGACGTATCCCGGAAATAATCACGCCGCGTGCGCGGCAGATGGCGTTGTGCCGCCTACCCCTGCAAGCTGCAGCGCACTCACTCTCAATTTCCGCCACGTGACAAATTTGCTAATGTCAGTGCATCTCGAAGGTAAATTCAAACTGTTATAACTTTTAAACCAAATATACAATTTATGATCCGTTTAAACCATCATGTTTTTTATTATGAGATTTTCAAAATAAGACTCCACAGACATATATTTTAGTATCATTTTATTGTAGATTATACCAAATGTTTTACTTAATAATCTTGAATTACTCCAGTAGCACGTTTTATTTGTTCTAGTAGTAATCTTGAATTGTTCCAAAGCACGTTTCATTTTTCTATGAACAACTAGAATATTAGAAAGTAAAGAGTGGAACGCTTCGTTTACCAACTGCAACATTCAAATCTAAATCGATTTATTTTCTATAATTAATTCTAAAATACACACTAGAATATCATTCATAGACTATTGGAATATTCAAAAGTAATGCATGAAACATTTTATTTTACCTAGTCTATTAGATGTTCCACCATCAATTTGGTTTGTTCCACTATTTTTTTTATTCCGTGGCCTATGTCATTCTCACTAAGCTTAAATATGTATAATATGGGTCTTTTTTTAGAATTTATCGTAACAAACATGGTAATTCAAACGGATTGTAAAATGGACACCTGGATCAAAAGATACATGCTCTTTAATTTTTTTTTAAAACACGTAAAAAAGCAAAAAAAAAAAAAGGCAAGTGTGTCATACCTTTCGACTCATATAGGCGACGTTGAGCTATGCACTGTGTGGGCGGCATGTAGTAACTCTTGACATATCCAGGGATATGCTAGGTGTCGCTCACGTGGCACATAGTGCGGTGTCGCCACCTGGGCTAGTAGGGGTAGCCCATGTTCTTTTTTATGTGTTTTAAAAATGTTAAAGCATGTATCTTTTGCACCGATCATGCTCTTTTCGATGAATTCTACAAAAATAATACTTATATTACTATATTATACTTCAGGTTAATGATGTAACATATGTCATGGAACAAACCAAAAGTGATAGTGGAACATCCATTTGACTCTCAACTTTGGATATTTCCATAGGTGAAATGAAATGTTCTATGCACTACGTTTTAATGTTCCAGTAGTTCATGAACGATGTTTTGATGTGTATTGTTTTTGGGAATTGCTTAGGAAAATGAACTGGTTTAGCGTCGAAAGTTCCAGTAGGTAGAACACAAAATGTTCCACACTTTACTTTCTAATGTTCCAGTAGTTTGTACGCAAATTAAACATGGTACTGCGACAATTCAAGACTATTAAAGGAACAAACCAAACATGCTTGTTGAACAATTTGAGATTATGGGTGGAATAAATTAAAACTATTAGTGGAACATTCAGTATAATCTCTAAATATATGCAAATGGGGTCTTATTTTAAAGATCAATAGTTCGAACAGATTAGGAATCGAAAACTTCGTTTAAGAGTTGTAGAATTTTGAAATATGTAATCATTCAAGGGAATGTGGTATCATTCACGTGCTTGAGGCGCACACATGGCCTCTAACGCCAGCCAATTGCTCTCCTACCGGAAATAGGTTGCGCTTGAACCAACACGGGCCTCGTGGGCCGACATTTGAGTAGTGGATTGCCACATGCCACCTGTGCGGCATATAGCAAATCCACATATAGCACATGTTACAGGCGGCCCGTGTGCACGTGTAAGTATCTAAGACCCTAATTAGTGTTTTGATGATTAATGACCTCTACATCATCAAGACTAACTTTGTTTCAAGTGTTGCTAAGGTTAGTTAGGTCTTAATGATGGAACTGGGATGTTCTTGGCTATTCATGGAAGCATGGTTTTCATGAAGATTAAGGACCTTTGTGGCTAGAAATGATCTAAGGATCTGAGTATGGATCATTTTAGCTTATAGGTTATGTTTTTGCTTTGGCCATACTATTAAGGGGATTAAAGGCTAGTGGCTTGAGGTTGGCTAGGTAGCTAGGTGTGGTTTATACTAGGTCTCTCTAGCTCAATTCTAGTTAATGAAAGCCAAGGATCATGGTTTGGTTGGATCGATCTCAAAAAAAATCTTGAAATCAAGCCTAAGTCAAAAATATCATGTGAGTCGGATGATCCCGGTCACTCGGACCATTAGTCCGATCAATTATACAGAGATGTTTTATGAGGTTTCTTGGGAGCCAGATGATCCAAGTCTCCCAAACCATGGGTCGGATCAATTCTCTAGAGAAATGCATATTTGAGATTGCATTTGGAAGCAGTTGATTTGAGTGGGTCCGAGCATTGCTCGGACAAATCTTCTAGAGAGGTGTTTTTGTGCCAAGAGCCAAGTCAGATGATATTAGTCGATCGAACAATGACCCGAAGCAATTTTATATAGATGTGCATTTTAGAAAATGCACTGAGCCGGATGATCCAGGTCACTTGGAAAATGACTTGGACCAATTATCTAGAGGGCGTGTTTTTTCAGAGCTCGCGCTGGCCAGATAATCTAGGCCAGGTCGAATGATTTTCAACACTTAAGCAAAGAGGAGAAAATTTTGGATAAATTTTATATATCTATTAATACTTAGAGATGAATATTTATAACCATTCATAAAGCCCAAGGATAACAAAAAAGTTTAATTCCAAGAACCATAATTTATCTCTTAAAAGTTCTCTCCAAGAACCTTAATCTGCTCCACTTGGCTTCCTAGAGAGCTCACCCTAACTTTCTCAACTCATTTATATAGTGGATCCTTACACAAAATTATAACCAACACCTCTAGTTGGGTTTTATTCACAGACATAGGCTAACCAATCCGTTAACCAATACCATACCGAGTTTTACACACACACATGCACGCTTCTCAAAGCGCATACAACAATTAACCTATTAGTGAATAACACTTAATCCATTTAATATTTTTAGCACATTCTTAACCTAAATCACCTCTCTTGTGCCTCCTTGTGCTATAGTTTGATCAAGTCTTCAACTTTTCGGTTTAAGGCAAAAAAAGATCGCTTTGCCCTTAAACCACCTTTCATAAAGCTTCACGCTTTCTTTGCGTTGAAGCGGTCCTGTACTCCATCCTTAACTCTATATGGCCCTAATGACTTTCTGCTAAGCTTTTCAGGCATCTAGATCCACCGAATTGTCCTTGCTTGCAAATGGGTCCCACTCACTTGGCACGCAACATGCCACTTCACGCACCATGACGGCACCCAACCTTTACCGTTCTGGGCCTCAGCTCCTTGCTGAGTTTAGCCCCAATCCAACTTGTCGTTGCTTGTCATGTCCACTGCCGGTAGCTCCCACTATGATTCCTTATCTTCCTAGCTTATAATCACTCTGATAGGCTTAGTCATCTTCCAACAATACCTTCGCTCTGGATCTCAGTTCCGCTAACTTAGTCCCAATCCCTTCCACCTTAGTCCTACAATAACAACAACAACAAAATAAAGCGTCACATAGCACCACACGACACACAAAATCAACAATTGATGTAATTAATGAGCCAAGAATCCGTACCTTCATCTCAAAACATCATCATATGATTTGATACATAGCCCGTAATGTCCAATGACTAGCCATCATGTCTTCACACATTCGGACTCCCTCAATCGTCTCTACGTGCAACAACATCATCATTCAGTGCACTACATACACCAACTCGTATCTTTATGATCTTTGTTTTCTTTGTGCTTCCCGTTTGAGCTACGTAGCCTCACTCGGACTTACACAACTGCCTAGACCTTAGCACCCCCACATAGTCTCGTTCATTGCCATTGACTGCTAGCATTCTTTAAGCCACCTGTATATCCAAAGATCAAGCAATCATTTTGAGTACAAGTTTCATACACTTGACTCACGTTAGTCAAAGTAATGCATCATGCAACACACCACATAAAACACCGGCACCCATGCCGTGCATATTCTCAACCATACTCATACATTGATCCTAATCTTAGGACCAAACCTCAAACCAAAATGCATAATTCAACATCAATTCACCAAAAGCCGGTTTGACCACCATTACTGGCTAGTCAAACCGTTGACGCCGATTTGACCGCTGGCACCATATCGATTAAACCAGACCGTGAGTGGTCTGACCGCCATGGTTTAGCCGGTCTAACAGCTTAAGAGCAACAGAAAACATTTTCTTTGGAATTTTGGTTAAACTCTATTTAGTTTTAGCTCAGAACTTCAAATTAAGTGACATATAGTGTAAAGACATCCTCAAACACACCTACACAAGTGTTTGATGTCTATTTTTCAAAAGATATATAACCGATCTAAGTTCTCTATAGTTGTTGGTCAGACCACCATTACCAGGCCGATTAAAACCTAATATCAACTCTGAAAATTACAAACTCTTAAAATTAAACTTCAATTTTAATAACATTTACATAACAATATCAAATACTTATCATACGTCGTGGGTGACCTCGCGTGGTCTCACTAAGGCATTCCAAATTCTGGCGATCACATCAGGTCCCGTGCATGTACCGTCAGATATTCAGGACGCATACGGACAATTCGTGAGCATCTTGGATTGCCATTTGCATTTGATTAGTTGTTGTCTTGTTGCAGTGTAGTGTAGTGCAATCAAGCACAGCTAGTCGTGACCAGACAGACAGGAGCAAATGGGAGACAGAAGGATCAGAGGGCCTATCAAAGCAAGCAGGCAGGCAAAACTGCAAAAAGGTTAGGCTCCAAAGGACAGGTGTGCTTGTCTGAGGAAGCACAGCCCCACAGACTGAGAAGTTTGAGTTGCCTTCTTTCACTTTGCAAAGCTTCCAAGTGACTCCTATGGGGCATGTTTGTCATGAGCCTGAACAGATGCGTACCAGAAGATGAAACGGAAACTTGCGCAAAGTTAATTACCAGTGTAAGCTGCTCGCAGAAATGTTCTAAAGGAAGCTGCTCACGGAGTCACAGAAATAAACTTGATAGGCTAGTTAGTTCAAGCCCCAGACCTCTAACCATGAAGCAAGTCAATTGGTTTAGTACTACAGCAAGCACAATTGAACTACATCTCTGCTTGTTGTAGTAACAATATTGTCAATAAGCAGACAGCGTGTGTATTACTATTCAGACTGTAGGCCAAGAACAAAACCACATTTTTTTAAAGAAATTCATAAACGTAACCACGTTCTTTTCAAGGATATCATAGTGGAACCATCAACTCATCATGCCACAGGAAGAAAACAGGTCTCAACTCTCTCAATCTATTTATCTGATTACAAAGTAGTACATCAGAACGAATCTGCATACCACATGCATTGTTGCATTGGAAATTGCAAAGTAAAGGGACAAGCAAGATAGAAAAGGGAGAAGAGAGAAGGGCTACTGGTTCTTGAGAAATCAGAAGAAGATGGATGAGAAGACTGCAGAAACCACGGCAGCCACGACGCTGTAATGGAGCCCCGTCTGAACCCTGAAGCCACCGGCAGTGCTGTCACTCGCCTGGGTGACACTTGACGGAGTAACTGCAGGAGGAAAGGAAACAACGAGTTAGTATTCAGCTGGTATATTTGGCCCTCGTTTCATCTACTACATGGTATTGTGATCAACTGATCATTAGGTAAGTATTCAGAGAACTCACTCTTAGAGGCGTTTGCGAAAACAGCGTAGTCCGGAGAACTCGGGGTCAGGTGCAGCAGGTCTAGCAGGGGAGGGCATCATCAAACGTTACATTAGAAATGAGTAAGAAAATAACAACCATTGTCAAACTCGAATACCAGTAGAATAATCTAGATTAATTTAGTTATGATCAAGTGTGACGGAATAATGAGCACCCCTGATTGAGTAAGCAGTCAAAGATAGGTGGTGATCAAGCAGAACATAAAAGAAAAGCAAGTCATCTTAAGCACTCTGATTCCGTCATATTTGGAGGATTAGAAAAAAGAAAAGCCACATTTGGAACAAAGGAAAAGTGAATTTGCAGAATTAGGACCCTATATGAAAAATTCCTACCAAGCAGTTTGGAACGAAGGAATGGCCCTTAAGAATTCCTTTGAAATTCAGGAAGTTCACTTTCTACGACCTGTAACACTACCCACCACAAGTAAGAAGAAAACTATGTGAAGCAAAATCTTTTGTATACCAGGTTTTTCTGGAAGATCAAGTTTGACAACGTCTGAAGCAATACAGCCACCGTAGCAGTGAAAAATTATCCATCTTTCTGGACAATGATCCCGTGGATCACCACGAAGAGGACTTCAATATTTTGAAATGGTGGCATGATCATAAGATAATATATCCGGTGTAATCCATATTAACATAGGATATGTTAACTGTTCATGTCTCAATAATTTTTTTTGAGTCTACTTTCGAATTTTCTAAAAGAATATTGAAGGAGAGATGGACAAGTCTGACGAGTAAGATTGTGGAAATACTTCTAACAATAAAAGACTAGATATAAGTTGATTCATGAGCTCAACACTTTGTAGAGAATACAGAGTTGATAGACACGTTCAATAATCTTTATCTAGATGATGACACTTCAAACATCGATGTACATTGTACTTTTTCTTATTTTTTACATGTACTGCAAAGCTATGGGATGTACTCTTTTTTTCTTTACTAAGATTTTCTTAAGTTGAGTTTTTACTTGGTAAAATTTTTAACAAGACAGCTATTTAAATATTAATAAAGCTCATTATTACATTTGGAATATTGTCTCTTTTATGAGGTAAATATGTAGATAATTCATATCTATAATTTATCCTGTATTTTTTTTAATTCTACACTTTTTTAGGAATTATTGCAATTTTTCAAAAAATTTGGCCCAAAATGGGCTAGATGGGCCTTCTTGGCCCATTGGGCTAAATAGACCTGGGCTGGCACAACATGGCTTGTGAGCTCAGTGGGCCATGTCTAGGTTTGTTGCTGAGCTCATAGGCTAGCATGACATGACCCATCTAGGCTGACAGGTTAAGCAGGTCATGTCTAAATGGACCGTGCTATAACAGGCCATGTTGTGTAGCCCGTTGGGCACTGCTAGTCTTACCTCATGCTTTATCCTTATGTATTGAACTCCTGCGTCTCTCGTGTGACATCCAAACTGTGTTCTCAATTCCCGTAAGAATCCAGAGGACAAGTGACCGCGATTCTTGTTCCTGCATTTAAAACGGGGCCAAATTCTACGAAGAGGGAAATTGCGGGCGGCAGGAAGATAGGTTTGAATTTTGTACATCACGACTAGACCACATTTGAATGTTTTGTAGGGCAAAATCAGTCGAATTTCTGACCTTTCGATCTTCGTGGAGATTCGTGTGTCGTCTTCACCGCCGACATCTTCCTCATCTCCGGCGACACCGTCATCTTTGCGCGCCACCACCCCGTGGGATTAGAGATCTGGTTCCTCGTTAGGGTTAGGTTCACCCAAGCTTTCCAAGCTTAGAGAGAGGCCAGGGCGGGGGCCAGCCGACGGTAGGAGGTAGAGGTGGCGATGGCGCCGCCTCAACCACGAGCGGGAGGAGGCGGTGGGTGGGGTAAGCAACAGGGGCAACACATCATGGAGTCATTAGGTGGCAGAGGGTGTGCTGGCGGATCTGATGACGTTAGCCACCGAAGACAGGGAAGAAGGGCAGGCGGGGCATTGGAGGCAAGCAGCGGGGAAGGAGAAGGCCGCAGGACGGGAGGAGAAGGCGGCGGGAGGGAAGGAACAGGAGGAGGAGGTGGTCGCCAGTGGATCTCATTGGCGTCGGGGGCGATGCCGGTGAGGAGGCGGGTGGCGGCCCGGGGGAGGTGGGGAGGCGGCGACGGCTAGGGTGAGGTGGGAGTGAGTGTAGGGTTAGGATTTGGGTTGAGAAGATTTTATATATGAGTGGATGGAATGATCTAGGTTTTTGATTTTTTATTTTATGGTTAAAAAAAGTGACTGATTTTAGATAAAAAATATTCAAAAGTTGTATAGACACTCTTCTTGAATTCTAAATTCATAGCTCATGATGACAAACAACTGTTGATTTTGATCTCAACAAGCCGAGTAAGTAACAAAACCATAGAATCCCTCCCTTTTGTTCTGTCAAATCACTCATTTCTTTTGCTTCATATAAAAATAAGCTAACCAAAAATCATCAATACAAGTAAAATAAAAAACAAACATCTTGCTAAAGTCAAGTACTAATGTAAGTAAAGAGATATTAGAGTTCAGATGCATAGACTCCTAAACTAGGCAAAATACTAATTGAACAGTACAAGAGAAGCTCGGGACTCACTGATGCAGAGCGTGACGTTGGCGTTGGCGAGCTTGCAGGCGGCGGGCAGCGCGAGGAGGCGGTCGAAGCGCAGGCCGAGCGACTGCACCTCGTGGCGGCCGCTGTGCACCTGCTGGATGATGTAGCACAGGCACTCGGGGCGCGCCTTCTGGGTGCCGGCCGTGTCCCCGCAGCACGTCGACGACGGCGCCTCCACGTGCCCCGTCGCATAGTCCATGCAGTCCGTCAGCTTCCCGAAGTCCTCCTGGCACTTGCTCTGCAGCGCGTCCTGCGCCGACACCGCCGCCGCCACGGTAAGCACCACCGCCAGCCACCACGCCACCTTGCCGCGGCACGCCATCGATCTCGCTCGCCGTCTGGTTTCTTGTTTGGCTTGGCCCCGATCGATCTGTGGAGTGTGGACAGTCCGAGCTTACCTAGAGGAGAAAGGAGGTTGTGTGGCCGGCCGGCCGGCGTTTATAGCCGTAGGCGTCGCGAGGGGGAGCATTCAAGTGGGGTGGTGAGAGTTAGGTGTTGCATTTACGACGGGGGGACTGGTTAATTCGTTCCGTGTCCTCGTCACGTAGATCAGTACTACGTGTCTGGGTTTGCCTCTTCTCCATTCGAACGTTACATTTGCCTCGTGTTGAACTTTCTCGTTTTGAGGATCACGTCGTAGAATATATGATGCCGATTAATCATGCAAGACTTTTCTAGGATGCCCGAATTTTAAGCAAATACTTCCTCTATTCAAATATATATATGACGTATTTTATCCTACTTGTAGACTGATAGGATAGTGAAAATAACTAAACTATTTCTAATCATTTTATCCTACACGAATACTAACGCATATATTTACAGAATACAAATAAAGTTGGATATTTATTATGGATACACAGGGAACAATACACATATTTTGTATTGAAATATAAAGTACATCTTATATTCTAAAAAATATTTCCTATGTACTTTTAGACGAGGAAGTAAAACATCCCTCCGGAATTATCGCTGGCAATTTTACTAGTAATACTTGAGATTATTAAGCAGGTATAATTTATGGGGTGATAAACCAAACAGCATCTTCAACTTGCAGTAGTCGCCCGTCCGTTCCATCGAATTTGAACAGGCAGGCGCGAGGTTGCCTTGAATGCTCAGGTAGGTCAGTAGGTGGGCAGTTCGGGTGCCGGGCGGTGGTGGTGTGTCGCAACTCGCAAGAAATCGGCATGCGATGCCCGCCACTTTGGTGTGCACGCGCCGCGCCGCGTTGCGTTGGCCCGTACGTCATGGCTGTCCGTTGGAAGCTAAGCTCGCAATGGAAACGTCGCCACGTTGGGATCGTTGGAGCGGTTGAGAGTTCAAAACCGATTGGACTCTTGGGCTCGGTTCTTTTACGTTTATGTTTTAATTTTAGCTTTTATTTCTATAGTAACTTGTTGTTAAATAATATGTTATCAAAGTTGGATCTACAAATAAATTATAGTACAAACTGTACCAAATTTAGATGTACTGGTTAAAATCACATGTGACTATCTCTCTTAGTACTACTCTTACGAACAGACTAAAATTCAAAAATCACAGCCATAAGCCTCAGCCAAAAAGAACCCACTCCTAGTCTAGTCATAGTAGCAACAACAATAACAAATTCAATGAGGATTGAATAATATATTAAATACTGATTTAATACTTAGTTAAAGCCCTAATACTTCCGCGGTCGTAAGCTTTCTAAAGCTATTTTTCGAGCACCCTAGTTGGAAGATTATTGTGAGTTTTACTCGACCAGTAAACCGCTTGAAGAGTTCATGAACTGATTTGAGGGCCCGCTTCTAAAGAACTCTTCCCCTGCGATAGATAAGACACATGCTTTATCCTTCTCAAAAGGCACGACGCTTCGGCTCGTATCTTTGACAACAACCGCTATGCGGTTGTTCCCACAACTCTCTCACTGACAATGATCGAATGTCAGTTATCACCGGTATCTCTCTCACAGCAACCACCCCTCCGATCGGACACGATGATTCCATTAGAGGTTTCTTCAAATGTATAATTGGCGCCCCTTCAACGGTATTTAAAGGTTAACGAAAGAAAATAGAAGGAAAATGGACACACAATCATTTTGAGACATAATCAATTGCTTCCGAATCAGAACAAGTCAAGACAACAACATTTGTTGAGCAGCGGGAGATTATAGATCAGGACTAGTTAATTTTCTTTTTGTAGGCCCCCTTTGTAACCAGTTCATAGCAATAAAGATCATTCTTTCTCTTGCTAAAGAATTCCAAGGAACTCGACCTCTTTTCTCATATTATTCGTAAGATCGATGACTCGATCGTTGATAGCTGGCGCCGTCTACAGGTAAGAATGCGCTGAATCCTTAAAAGTTCTTCGTTAGTAAGCACCATTCCCTCCTATCTTTTGGAAAATTTCGCCCATGCGATTATGGCAGAAACTTGGGATGAGAAGAACTGATTCGATCTGACCAACTACGTCAACCTTGACATGGACGCATGCATCCGCACCATGGAAGACGACGCTTCTTCATCGTCATCCTCCATCCAGGCTTGCCCATCCCTGAGACTAGAAAGATCGACTGGATGAAAGAAGATATGTTGCCCCTGTCATCAGCATTATCAGGGGAACCGATTGTTTTGACCTCATCAGAATGCCTAAGCAACACGACAAGCCACGTACTTCTGACAGGCAAACATGACGACAAAAGCACAACACCACAACCCAAGGGTCAGAGTACTATCAATTTGGTCATGGTCAACTGCTATTCGCCAATGGCTCCTACATATAGCGAGAGTTGGGAGCCATCTAGTCAGGGTGTCAACGAGGTTGACTTTGGTGAAAAGCCAAGAGAAGATAATAATACACATCATTTGATCCACAATCTGTCAAATCAGGTTAAGTCCACCACACGGCCTTCCAGATGTAGTGGTCTCCAATCATTTCCCATCGTGGAGGGTACTAACCGAAGCAATGAAAGGCTCTCCATCAGTTACGATGGGAGTTCATCGGAAGATTTATGCTGGAATCACAAAGTTAACGTAATCAGAGATACTTGTACGAATCCCGTGCAAGGTTCTTTATGGCAGACTCCCCCCACGACCCACTGGTCAGAATGCTATAAAAGCTCCTACATCACCCGAAAGGGATGGAAACAACAGAACTGATGGACATCGACCATCTAATCCGCTTGCTTCTACCCATCCGCGCTTACTGAGCGTGTGAAACAAGCGGGAAACTTGGAGTGAAGCTTGAGTCGTCGTACCCCTCGTCTAGCAGGAATGCTCCAAGGCTTTCGGTAACTATCTAGAACCTACAATGAGTGCACGATATTCTAAACAACCTGGATCATGCTTTGGCAAAACCCTGTGATATACTCACGTTGTACATCATATATTAGAGATTCTGCAGTAGACTATGCAATGAACAAAGATGTATTGCGAGGAAAGGCACTCTCAAATCCATACGTTGGCTTCTTTCATGGATTCTCCGTATTATAGAAGCCAACATGGCCAGACTGACATTAATCCATCAGCAGGCCAAAGACCCACTCAAAGATTTTGTTAAGAAGGTCACGAGGGAAGAAGGCTCTTTGAGAATGAAGTAACTCCTCCCTCTCGTCACAAAAGACGACATCAGGGATACGGTTCGGATGATTTACGACATTATCTGAACCATGTATCTGGTCGAAGGCACAACTTGAATGTGCACAATTAGATAGAAGCACCAGTTTCTCATGATGACAATTAAAAGAATAGGTAACCAACTGATTACAATCCGTCTCTTTTCCAAAGAAGGCGCCATTACCTAATCATGGGCCGTCGAGCTTTCTCGATAGGACTTCCAACGGTGCACTAGTCAGAGAGGTTTCGACAGGCAAATCTCGAGAAATTTGATGAAAAGCAAAATCTATCAAAATTTCTATAAATTTATACCACTGCTATCAAGGTGGATGGCGGTAACGACAATATGATGGCAAACTATTTGCTGACAATTCTCGAGGGGTTTGGCCTGGTCATGGTTACTTAACCAACCGATAGGATCTATCTATACTTAGGAGTAGCTTTATGACTTGCTCATCGCTAACTTTCACAGGACGTATGACCACCCGGGAAGGAAAATGACCTTCATCAAATCCGACAAGAACCCAATAAGACCCTGTGACAATATATCAAAAGGTTCTGTTAAATTTATAACTCAATCCCAATAAGCAATTTATAGAGGACATTGCAACAAACCTTTTAAGGACAATCATTGAACTATTCGATATGACCTATAAGTTGCGGCTGCTAATGAAGTGGTTGAGTAGAACAAGGCCTCGATTGGATAAAGAAGATTCCTCAACCTGATTGAAAGGAAGCAATCCAGTCGGGGGTTTATAACCTTCTCAAGGCTGTGTTTATTCATGAAGTCAACCACCCAGAGTGGCTTGTCAATCCTATAATAATTAGAAAAAGTAATGAAAAATTGCAAATATGTGTAGATTTCATATATCTTAATAAAGTTTGTCCAAAAGACGATTTTCCCTTCCATGCATTGATCAGCTTGTTGACTCTATTTCTGGTAGCGAGTTATTAAAGTTTTTTAGATGCATATTTGTATTTCATTATCTCAAATTTGGTCAAACGCTATCATTGTGGTCTGAACTACTCAGAGAAATCTATTTTCTCTCAAACTCCTTCTTAGGGATATTTTTTTACTTCATTGGTTTTGACATTCTAGTTAAATGCCATACGGATTGTTATCGTGACCTTCACAAAGATGGTTCTTACGATAATCTGCACACTTTCCTCAAAGAAAAATAAGCAAAAAATCAAACAGATAACTGACATAGTCACTAAACTAAATAGCTTGGGGGTTTAAAGGCTATATTTCTTAGTTCTATATTATGTTCTTCTCTTGTTTAACCTGGTCGAGATACGAAAGCCTCCTAGTCGAATTCTTTCCTCTCTGCATATAGTCACGCCCACTGGAAGGAGTTTCCTAGCGACAAACCTTTTCCAATGATCTTTGCTGCTAGTACAAACACAAGATGAATACGTTTTGAGAAGCTTTGTTCATGCCTTTGTCCTCAGCTATCTTACGACCAGTTCGGATAATGACTACAAATAAAAACACTTGTCTTTTTTTCTTATATTCTTGCATATGTTCTTATCGTTGATAATATCGACAATATTTACATCATAGTTTTTCTGATCAAATTTTTTACTAAAGTATATCTCAACTTGGAACAAATATCTAAATACTGAACGAAATCTTTCACCGGTTCTGCCCATCAAGATTCATTAGTAACTACCTGATCCTTTCTACAATAGAGTGTACTTAGTCTACCGATCGGATAAATCGGATAAATTGCATCTTTTTCTTGTCTATTGCTTCCTTAGTAATATCTACTACTAAACGAGCAATCAGAGGCTAAAAAAGATACAAGTACTCTTCACAAGTTTGGAGAGATGACAAAAACTTTATTGATGATAAAGGTAAGTCGTTACATAGAGTGTTGGGGGAGGGTCTCCACGCTACCTCGGGCCTACGTCCGGTTCGAGGCAACGACACTTGTTGGAAAACTAACCTCGATCGAGGTACGCAAGGTTGGCCCCGAATGGGTCTCAGCCGAAGTACGTGGGTCTCGACCGTAGTACGTGAGACTGATCCTAGGAGGGCCCGAGGCCAACCCTGGACGAAGTACATGAGACCCACCCTAGAAAGGCCTAAGGCCAACCCCAGGAGAAGCACGTGAGACCAACCCTAGGAGGGTCCGGAGCCAACCTCAGACGAGGCCAACCCTAGAAGGGTCTGGTGCCAACCCTGGACGAGGTACACCATACCAGCCCTGAAGGGGTTCGGGGTCGAACCCAGACTGACCCCAGGGTCCTGAACGTGGTGGGGCTCATGTAGAGTAAATGACTAAAATGCCCCCAAAAGTTGGCCAAAACCTAATGACAAAGTTGAAACTACACTGATCTCCCCCTATAAATAGGATCCCTTGTAATGGGAAAGAGAAGGTGCTATTCTTGAGTCCATTCTCACCCGCGCCGGTCTTCGTATCCGACCAAGAGTGCTTCTGAATTTGCTGTTCGGACTCGTACCGACGACATAGAGTATTTTCATTTTTACATGATAACTATCTACTCCCCGGAGCCACTCGACTACTCACTATTCGATAGGGACCCAACCTTCATTTCTTCTACTATGTGATTTCCAAAGGGCTTCACCTCTTTGAAGAACTTGGCAGCTTATTCCTCTGAGCAGTCGAAGCACGCTTCGAGTGCTTGAAGGTCGAGAGAAGGACTGGAAGCTTTTAGCTTTGCTAATGCAAAGCTAACTCCATTAGCAATGGTATCCCTCATGTTCTGGTCGTGATTGCTCCAAAAGGTGGCCAACAAACTCCAAAAATGTTTAAGTTGTCGACCAAGACAACTTACCTTCCCAGTCACCTCTTCTAAGGAAGGGACAATTTCTTCCGACCCCATCTCAGACAATATGCTGTTGAAGAGGAGAATCTTGTCTTGAAGAGGAGAATCTTGTCTTGAAGAACCCTTCGATCTCCTTCCTCTTCTCTTCCTCGGAACTAAGAACTTTTTTCAGTTTTCAAATTTCAAAGTTTGCTTTGCATGAGTGGCTTAAAGTTAGATAGGAACTCTTACAAACAAATTAATAACTGGTCAAATTAATGATTAGTTACATTAGTTATTCTCGTAAGCTTCAATTGCTTCTTTATGTTGAAGAGCGCTATTCTTGAACCTAATCGACCAGTCTCCAATCGACTAGTTTTTGGCTTTGCACATTTTCTCAAGCTTGAGGATAACAACGCCCTTTACCTCAGTCTCTTTTTCATAGTCTTCTAATTCTATCAACCACGACAAAGAAAGAAGTAGGAAAAAGCAAAGGTAAGGAAGCAATAAAAAGAAACGATAAGGAGAAAACTTACTTCTCAGTTGCAGGCTTTTAAGTGTCTTGAGAAGCTATTCATTTTCGTTCACAGTAGACCCGAATAACTCTCTCTCCTTCTTGAGGGTGTCTTCGAGCACCTTAATAGTGCTTCCCGACTTATAGAGACACGAGAAAAGTTAAGCAAAAAATCTTGTGACCAAAATATAATGAGAAGAAAGATCATTACCATTCGTTGGCTTCTCTACGAAGGGTAGATTTCTCTTTCTCCAAAGCTATTTCCTGAGTACCCTAGTCGAAGGATTACTATACACTTTACCCGATCAGTAGACCGCTTGGAGAGTTCGTGAATTGGTTTGAGGGCACAGTTCTAAAGGACTCCTCTCGTGCGATGGATAAGACACGTGCTTTATTCTTCCTAAAAGGCACAATGTTTCAGCTCTGTATCTCTGACAACAAACTACCATGCCGTTGTTCCCACGACTATCTCCTACCGACAACAACCGAATGTCAGTTTTCACTAGGTATCTCTCTCTGCAACCACACCTCCAATCAAACGCAATGATTCTATGGGGGTGATCGAAATAGCGATGGCTTTTGGCTTTTGCTGAAAAAATACTGTAGCTGGCTGAAAAAACACTGTAGCTGAGTTGCATATTAGGCATAATTAAATTTTAAAAAATGTAAAAATAAAAACGGCTCGCTAGTCTAGTGCGGACAATGCAAAGGAATATGAGAAAAAAAACGGAACGCAAAAAAACCAAAAAACAAAAAAATTCACTACGTGACAAAAGTGCTACAGTGTTTTAATCGCTGAACAGTGTTTCCATCTCTAAACTGATCGGGGCCTATGAGATGTCTCCTCAGACGTCTAACTGGCAGCTCTTCAACGGTATTTAAAGGTTGATGAGCGAAGACAGAAGGACAATGAACATACAATCATTCTGAGACATAATCAATTGCTTCTAAATCAGAACAAATCAAGGTAACCAACATCTTTCGAGCAGCAGGAGATTATAAATCAGGACTAGTTAATTCTTTTTTATAGGCTCCTTTTTAACTAGTTCATAACAATAAGGATTATTTCCTTTCTTTTGCTAAAGACTTTCAAAGAATTTATCTTTTTTATATTATCCGTAAGATCGATGACTCTATAGAAAAATCCTCCCGCCTAGAATGTCACGGATCGATGGTCTATCAGTTGCTCTACTCCGTCCTTGCCAATGCCTTTTGAGCTGTATAGATTATGCTGTATTGATTAGGCGGACAGCGTTCTAGAAGTGCCCTGTTTGTGTTTGAATCCATGATTCCATGCGCTGGCATAGTACAGTAGCATATACTAGTAGTACATGTGTTTTGCTGCTGGTATACTCCATACTCCTACTAGTACTATAATACATTAACACCAACTAAATAATTCCTACTAGTTCATATGTTGCTTTCTAAAAGTTATTGCATGCATCTGTTCTGGATGCTCACACCAAACAGCTAGCTCTACAGCATTTAACCGGTACGCAATGCAGGGGCCATTGCTTTCATCCGAAATTGGTTGTTTGGTTGATGTGAATTGAGTCAATCTTCTTTACAAATAGGAGTACTCTCGTCCTGCTGCTGCTGCTAACTACATTTCAGACCAAATACCCAATAGTAATGACATAGGATGACAGATTTTATTTCAGGTTCAGATAAAACGGCAGAGAGCCAGCCCTGAGACCATATATGAAGCAAAGCAAACTGTGTGTCTGCAGTTGACGGCTTGGCTTGGAGAATCTATCAATAACTGGTTTCGGACTTGGGTGGTTGGGGGTTCAATCTGTGGGGCAGGGCCGCAAGTAAAGCTCCAAGTGCATGAGCACGTGTGGTTCCATTTTGATGCCAGTATGCCACCATTTAAAGAGTGGCAGGTTTGGGTTGGCAACGCACCTAGACCTCTTCAATTCTGCCTCTCTTGGTCAGGGAGACCCATCCATTTCTGATTTATTGCTCAGAAAACTAAACCATTTCTACTCCCCCAAAGCCTTTCCATAAAACAATTCCTCACTTCTGCAAGATCAGATGGGGTACCTATCAATGTTTAGTAGCAGTGCAATTACAACATTTCCAAGATGCAGGAGACGATTTATGCCAAGCCAAAGAAGAAGAAGAAGAGCCCGTACACAACTGATGCGAGGCTGAGCAGGGAAAGCGAAGTTGTGGAGGAAAATGAATGCTAGTACATGGTACCGACAGTTCAATTTTCAGAGTCCTCATCTATTGAGTCACAAAAGATTATGAAACAGGAATCCACAAACAAGTAATAGCAGATCCAGCAGCCATACAATTCAGTACTACAGCTCAGTTGGGATGATCAGTATGAGGTAGTTGCTACTGGAGTATTAGACCCTAGATGCCCCCAACTTGCGCTCGAAGAGGCGGCGCAATAGATAGACTTGAATAACACTGGCTGCAATCAGTGCAGCTGACTCGAAGAGCGCCTTGTGGACAGCCCTCCTGCTCATGTTTTCGTTCACTGCATCACAGCAGGAAAGACAAGATCAGTTGCTTATGTGATGATACCAAACTTGACACAAAGATTAGATTAGCAGCTCGTAAGCCATGAGAAAATAGTAAAATCGAGCTGCTGCTTCAGCAGCAATCATGAGATCATACACTGAAGTTACAGATATATAAAAAAAAATATGGCAAGCAAGAAAGAAGACAACTGGAAAGAAGGCTGATTGCCAGTTCCCAGATTTCTGGACAAAGGATGAGACTAGGCTAACCAGAGCTGAAATCCCAGAGTTAATACAAGTTATCTCAAGTACTAGATAATTAAAGCTGATTCTAGACAATCTCAAACCTATTCATTCAAGAAAACATATTATTAACCATTGTATTTGCAGAAATTAGAAAAGAGTTCCAAACTCAGTGTTGCAGACAGCCATTTGCAAGCACTGGCAAATCTTTAATTTCTGGCTGACTACTAGTAAAATTTTAGACAAGTCCAACTTGTAGGTCGCTGGGGTAAACCCTACCTGGTCATCGACCACCAAGAAGACCACCAAGAACTGGCCAAAAACTGGTATTATGTTACACCAGTGAAGGGGCCAGAAACATGACATCCTTTTTTAGGTTATCAAATAAACATTTAAAAAAGGGCATCACTTAACAAGTTGAAGATGTTAGTGGCCAGCTAAAGTTGGCAAATGCTGGTGGTTTCAGCCAAATAACCAGTGTAGCTCTCAATGAGAAACCAGTTAGTATTTAAAATTTAAAATAGTATTTTCAAGAGAAATGGAAACAGAGGGGTCTTACATATTGCTTGCCGGTCAGTTTGGGCCTCTAGCCAGTGCTGCTCAAACTGAATGTTGTAAAGTGCTTCATCTAACTTTGCGATTTGTTCGAACAAAGGTGCAAAATGTTCTGCATCAATTCCAGAAAAGAGAAGTTGGAGGGTATGCTCTTGCTTAGCCAAAGTTAGGGAAACTTCAGAAGTTCTTACCATCTTTGGCATGCTGGTCGAAGTACGAAAAATGGCCAACGTGCACATCAAAGTCTATGGTTTCGTGATATGGAGATTTATTGGTGAAGCAGAAGCGATGGACACCTCTCTTCTGAGCTATGAACTCAAACTTATCACTAATCTTATCACGAGAATCGCGGACTTGAGCACCAGTAGGATCTTTAACCTGTCATTAGTCAAGATGGAGCCAGCTTAACTGTCGGTTATAATATATCTTACTTAGTGAGTACAACAATAATGAAATGCTACCAACTACCAAGCATTGTTTTAAATAGCGTGTAGCGGGAGCGTAGCGGCCAAGTGTTTTTATAGTGGATAGCACATATCGGCAATCATGGTTGTCACGATGGAGTCGGCAACCACGGCGAGTGAGAGGCGCCTGGACGCCTAGGCGAGTCGCCGCGCGCAAGTGCGTAACCAGGAGGCAGGAGCTAGTACTTATTTCCCGCGCGCATGGTTATCAAGTCGACTAGTCGGTCGACTAGTCGACAGGTATTATTTGTACCGTTTATATAAATATGTATATATAGAGAAGGATTTTATTGCAGTTTCAGAAATATGAGGGTTAAAATGCAAAATCAGCCCCGTATATAACACCCCACCCCCGTTCTTTCGGCTCACCCACTCCACTTTGCCTCGCGCCTCGCCGCTCAGCGCCTCGCCGCCTCGCGACTCGCCCCCCGCCGCCCCTTCCTCCTCGTCGCCTCGACGCCTCCTCCTCCCGACGCCTCCTCCTCCCACACGCGCCTCCTTCCGAGCGATCCGCGCCGGGCTCGCTCCCTCTCACGCGTTCCTCCCCCCTCCTCTCCGGGCGGGCGGCGGATCGTGGCGGCGGCGGATCCGGCGGCGGCGGTGGCATATCCGGCAGCGGCGGCGGCGCAAACAGTGGATCCGACGGCGGCGACGGCGGAAACGGTGGATCCGGCGGTGGAGACGGCAGATCTGGTGGCGGCGGCGGCGGCGCAAGTCGAGTCGACCGCTCCAGTCGTTCGCGCGCCACCGACTTGTCGCCTAGTCGACGACTTGATAACCATGCCCGCGCGTAAGCGCTCTCCCGCGAAGTCTCAAGTCTGCACGCCGATCTGGTTTTCACCGTCTCCTCTCCCGTGAAGTCTCAAGTCACACCTCGCCTCCTCCGGCCATCCCTCCGCCGCCTTGCCTCTACCCGCCGCCTCCTCCGGTCCTCTCCCCGCCGCCTCCTCCCTTAGGTGCATTCCCCCTCCCTGCTGCCTCCTGGCCCTCCTCCCTCCGCAGCCTCCTCCCCCGGTTGCTTCCTCCCGCCCCCCTCCTCCTCGCCGCACCTCCCCACAAGTCACGGCCTCCTTCCCCCAAGTCGAGGCGAGCGTGCATGGCGTCCCTTCCGTGCCGCCTGGACGTCTAGGCGACGCCTTGACAACCATATGGTAGCAAAATGCACTGTATTTGTCGTAGAAGCACTCTAGTAGAAAGAATAACAGCACTAACAAATCGAACAAACCCAAAGCAAAACTAGTTAACTGGTTTATTCAAACTGTTCATTTACTCCAATAAAATTTATAAAACTATGATCCTAGCAAAAGAAAGCAAGGAAAGTCCAAGTAAAATTTAGTAATTTACAGGAGTAAAAGTTCCTAGCAAAGAAAGCAAGGATGCCTAGAAGTAAAAATCTCATTGCAGTCAACGGAACAATTAAAGTTAATTAAACCGTCACCAGCCAAATATTTTTTTTGATAATGGTTGCACAACAATGAGAGTTAGAACTCAATAATTTACGGGAGCTCAACAATAAAAAAGAACAACATTTATTAAAGAATCTCTTATATATGTATTGCATAATGCATAGTGTTCAGGATCATAAGCCAAGCCTTTAAATCCTAGATTCTCCTATCCATGTTTCAGAAAGCGACTACACTGACATCTCTAATGTAGGGTTTTAAATTCCACATGATCATGGCTCAAATTGTAAGTTCCACATACTATCGTGATGTTGATTTCCATCTGATCACTGGACCATCGTGATGTTAATCTCTATCCAATAGATGGGCAATCAAGATGTTAATCTTTATCATATCCATTCCCTATGATGAAACGTTTCTAATATAACTAGTCGCATGCATGTTTTCATTGACCAATTAGTTTTCCTTGCACCTGATTTCTTGGTTATTTCTAAAGATTGAGATTGTTATAATCTGCAATCTGAACACAAGCTCAAGAAATCCTATATTTTAAAAGTGATTGCAAGCGTGCATGCAGAAATGACTAAACAGTGCTAAAGGCAAAACAGAATTTAAAATCACAGAAGTAATTGAAAATGCTAGCACATCATATATTTGAGATAACCTTTGATAGACTGCTAGTATCTTGTCACATCTCTAGAATAGTAACTAATGTGTGGTTTCACAAATATAAATGGCAAATCAGCTGTGACAATATAACAGCACAACTAGCAGTCTTATATTATGCCTTCCTTTAATACCCAAGAATGCATCACACATCTACATGTTCATTGCACAATGCTTATTCTTGTAGGATATACATAGATGCAAAAGGAATTACTGAATTAGGCCTAGCCCTTACCACAAGATCCACCCCGTCCTCGCTATAATGCCACGGGGTGTCAGCCTTGATCACCACGAATGATACATGAACCGTGTCCCCCTCGTACTCCACGTTATGCGAGAAACACTCTTCCCGGTCCATCACAAAGCGGATACCCACAGCCGGGTGCAAGAACGGCATGACGCAGAGAACCAAGACGCACACCGTTCTCCAACTCAACCCCTCCATCCTATATCCGCAGAAGTAATAACTGATTGTGCAAAGTTTCCTGCAGAGACAAATTTCCAAAGTATCACTGGATCTCTTCGAGAGTAGCTACACAAGCACTCGCCTCAGCGAAAGATGTGCGTTGATGTCCTGTGCCCCCAAAAAAAACTTGAACTTTTTTTCGCAAACAACGCGGAAGCCAATTCTACGTGCGCATACAATACATGAACTGGATGGAATCGCAAAGATTGCCAGCAAAGATCTTAATTTGTGCTCATGAACTAGGTTGGGGAAAAGTGAGACCGATCGATCGATTACCAATCAAGCCCACCAAGAAGTAAGATACCACTAGCCCCGCTGGATCTGACCTCTGAAGTTGATGTTTCCCATCCTACAGAGAAATTGGGGGAAGAGAAGGAGGACGAAGAGGAGCATACTTACCGCCCGCTGCATGCAGTTGGAGACCTCGCTGCTCGCCTCCGCCTCCGGCGGTTTTGGGCGGCGCTTGTCTCCCCTTCTCGGCGGAGGAAGAAACAATCGGAAGAGGGGGAGGCTCACGAAGCGAGCTGACCTTGCGGAAGAACGCGAGCAAGTCTGTCTCTTCAGTGGTTTTAACGACGGATCAACGCGGGCCGCATTATCGCACTGGGGTGTGGAGCCGGGACGGGCCCAGTTTGTCAGATCTGACTTTGGTTTAGGGCCTAGACTATTATATAGGCCGTTCATTCTTTGGCTGCTGCTTTTAGCCGCAGTTTATTAAGTATAAAATAAATATTATTTATTAAGAGAAATAAAAACAGGACTTTAATGGTCTCGTCCCATTACCCAGTTAATGGGTTGGGCTAAATATGTCAGGCCGAACTATAGAAACTGTTGAAGAATTGATCTCCACCTGTTCGGCCCACATATCCTAATAACCTAGTAAAATATATGCGTACTTATGGTACTGTAGGTATGACAGGGACATTGTAAGCTCATAAGGTCTATGTAAACGTATAAAGGACAGGTGTGTTTTAGAGCAACACCTGTAACCGAGGGTAAGATTGTAAAAAGGGCATAGGAGCTATATAAGGCACCAAAAAAGGAGATCTAGGGGAGACGATCCTTCTCCAAACACAGAAATTCTCTAATTCTTAGTTCTACTATTTGATCTGAAACCATTAAACAGCATGCGCTTTCGGTTTCCTTTTTATTTTTATTTTTGGAGGTCTCCGTCCTCCAAGCAAGCAAAGCTATCATCATCCAAAGTTCATAAAAAAAAAGTTATCATCATCCTTTGGATGTTGCTGCCATTTTTTTCTCTCAATAACACTGCTCAGGACATGGACAAAATGACAAAATAGGTGCATGATCAAACTGCCGAAATGCACATGCGGTTGACACTATTTGTGAGTCTGTAATTACCACTGCGTCGGAAAAGAATGTTTTTACTGCTACGTACGTTTCTACAGTGGTCGTACACCGAATGAACAATTTGCTGGAGGGAATCCTTTCCAGGTCACGTTTCTACGTTGCCGGCTTGGCATATTTACCTAGGGATGTTAATGGGCTTGGGCTTCTCTAGCATTTTGGACCAGCCTGATCTTAAATTGCAAATAGACTAGATCAAATTTGAATCTTTCTTTAAGCCAGATTTGGGCAGCGTATGAGCGTCATTTTTTTTGTATTAGAAGGCAGAGTGACATATGAGATCCACTTACCTGTTTGAAGCTTCTCCATTCCTTCAGAGAGGTTGAGAGTTCGCGACTCAGCGAGGGGAGAACCCTCGCGCCGCTGCCATCCGCCTCCATTGACCATCCTTCGCTGCTTTCCCCGGCGCTCGCAAGCTCGCCTCCGCACCCTCATGCCGCCATCGTCCGCCTCCGTCATCAAGCCGCCAACAAAATCCCTTGTGCCGCCGTTGGTGGTGATTGAATCGGGAACCGGCACTGCTATGCCTTTGTTGCCATGTCCAGCTATGGGAAGCAGTAGAAGAAGGTAACCTGCGCCGTTAGTTATTGATTTGATTCGGATTTGGTTGGCCTATCATGATTTTTCAAGCATGGATTTACTTTTTCTCATGCACGGTGGGAAGAAGAAGAAGGCCGCTCTCTAGCTCCGCCTTCACCTCCGTCATTTGAATCACGATTGCGACCTCCTTCCTCTCCTGCGAGGACGCCGGGAGTACGTTAATGGCAACCGCTTGGATTGGATCAAAGGGAAACAATTTTCGGCTTGAATTAGGCTAGTGCTGGGCTTCGGCCCATTAGCACCTCTATATAGGGATGCTAATGGGCTTGGAGCGATGTAGGCTTTTGGATCAGGTCAGCCTAAAATTCTATATAGATTGGATCATTTTGAACTTGTAATGATTTGGACCAGATCTAGGCCAGACTTGGGCCAGACCTGGACCTTAGCATTTTGTACTAAATTCTGAGTCGCCGACTCAACATTGCGTAGTGAGACCTCGTTGGTTCACTTTTTGCCACGGTTGAATCCTCAGCGGCCGGCTTGTCGCCTTGTGTCATGGCCTCCAGGCGCGCACGGAGGACGACGAGCGCGGCGCCAACGGGCATATGGGGGAAACCAAGGAGCTACTGGTAGCACTGTGCCCTAGTGGGCATGGAGTCGAGTCGTGCGAAGTCGTCGTGGCCGTAGAGGCCGCCCTGTAGACGATGTCGGTGAAGTCATCGAGCTAATAAAAGTAGAGTGGTTATTGCTAATTGTGTAGTAGTAATTTGGTATTCCATTTCACAACAACAATCACCTACAAAAAAAAAGGTAAAAGAAGAAAAAAAACAAAGAAGCAAGAAACAGAGCAAGAAGATAGGAATAACGAAACAAAGCAAGGAATCAATCCCAGTTCCAATCCATGTCCGCATGCATTTGGGATTCTTGATTTCTTTGCCTGCATATGCATTTGAGCTCGATATTACCCTCGTCGTTCGGGATCGCCAGCAGCACCAGTTGCCAGCTCCGCCGCATCAACAGGCTCCGCCGCCGACGTCCCGAATCTCCTCCCTCCCCCGCCGCCGCAGGCTCCGCACCAAGAGCTGGCAGCCGTCCGGCTCGCGACAGAGCACCTCCTGGCACGCCGGCTCCGCCACCATACTTAGGAACAACGTAAAACCGGATGGTTTCTAAGGAAGGTGGTTCCCCCCTGCTGTCTGGAAAAGAAAAAAAAAAAGGCTGCAAGCAACACAACAGGGAGGCCGTTATTCCCTTTGCATGGCGCGTCGGGACCGGGTGCAGGACACAACCACAATTACCCAGCAATCAACCACTGTCCAACACCCCAACAAATTAGCGTCGTCCTCTGTGTACATTCTGGCACATGCCGGTGTTCGTTTCATTCGAGAAGCAAAAAAAAAAATCTACATACTCCCGGTCTTACTGGAGTAGGCGAGTGTGTAGTAGTAGGACCAGCTGGTTACCGTCGTCGAGTAGCATCGCAGCCGCGCGCCAAGCCTGCACCGTTCACATGAGGAAGCGTACGGAAAAAGCATGGCACTGGGGGCATGGATCGTCCGACCACGTACAGGAGATTTTGGGCCACGTCCGTTTGTTTATGGCCACAACAAGCACGTCAGATATTAAGATTGTACGTGGGATAAAAAGAAAAGTGAGAGCCTTTGGACTGTCGAGAGCTAGCAGTAGTCGTTTAGGTTCACATCGGATTCCACGGCACGTGAAAGACCATGCGTACACTTCATTAGGCAGAAAGAAGAGTACAACAAACAGCCCGGCGAGGCGAGCTAGGCTCCCAGGTGGAAACAAAACAGATTACAGGGAAAACAAGAGCGACCTAGACGGACGACCAAGCTTGAAATATATATGCGGGAGGTTTTCAACATGGCCCATGAAATGTTCAGGTCGATCGTCTAGTCGCACACTAAGAATCGATCAAACCACGATATAGTAGTGCCCATCTTGGCATGACAAAGGTGGATCAAAAAGAGTGCTAGCGATCACGAGGAGCGGTGCCCGGCCGGTCAGTCACGCCGCTGCACGCACGCTGACATTCTACGCCCCAGATCTGGTGTTACGCTAGCTGCAGAGTCGCACATGCACATCGTAGCCCAAATCCCTTTTAAGTAACTAGGGTTTGGAAACGGTAACGGATAATCTATTTTATCTGATATTCGTATCCGAGAAAATATAAATATGGTAAGTAAAATCCGTATTAAAAATATTTGTATTTGTATTCGATAATATTTGTATATATGAGAATGTTCGTATTCGTATTGGTATTCGAGAATATTCATATTTATATTTGTATTCGAGACTGATCGGCCAAGCGGCCAAGTCCAACGACCTGTTACATAAATTTGTTCTACCGAGATTTGTTACAGAAGTTGTAAGAGGATATTCGTATTCGACCAAATTAAATACATATTTGATTCGAATTCATATTCATTATGATATTCAATTTGTATTTGTATTCGAAAATATTTAAATTTATATTTATTTTGAAAATATAGATATATATTCATATTTAATACTATTCCGATCCATTCCCATCTCTATAAATAACCAATCAATCCAAGCGATCAGTTCATGTAGTATGGGATCATACTTTATACATCTGTCACTGCACTGTCAAAATAAAAGGAGGAGGTAATAAGTACGTGCCGTGCTTTTATCCATCCCTCTCGTGGCCGCGGATGGCGCAGAGATTCGCGCTGCGGCACGCATACATGTCCATGCATCCATGCAGGCGCATCTGCGTGAGCAGTGCTTGATCGTGGACAAAGGTTCAAAGTCCAAAGGGATCAAGCTTGGGAGAGCAGCCGAGCAACAGGAGATTCCTCGTGGCCTGAATCTTCAATCTTTCTGTGCATAGGTGTGTGTAATTTACTAATCTTGATGAGGTTTTTAACTGCTCGATGTGGCCAAAAAGGATGGTGATCTTTGTAGCATTGGTTGGATCTTTATTGTATTAATCTAAGGCCCTCCTTCAACCGGCTTCTCTTTTGGTTTCTAAAATACGTTGGTTTTTTAATTTTTGATTTTTTTCATCTTTCCTTTTATTTCTTTACATTATTTGTGAAGTTATAACGATGTTTTTCTTTTTTTTCTCTCTTAATTTTTTGTTAACAACTGTTAAATGCAATTTAAACTAGAAGCCAGATGGAGCAGCAGCTCAATCTACTGCTGGCTGGTTTTGGCAGTGAGTGTAGGAGCAGGGAATATTTGTCACAAAAGACAGTGTTTATTAGCTGACCAGTGCCTCAGCCTTCATGCATGCTTGTTAGCTTAGCTCTCATGGGGTTTTGGCTTAGCAGTCTAGCTAGCTCAGCTAGTGTTGATTAAAATTTTCAGTGTTAGCCTTCTCCTATTGCCCTTGTTCCATCTACTATTTGACTGGCTATTACTTCCCCCGTCCACAAATGTACATCGTCATGTATTTCGTACGGTCAAATGTTTTAGATTTTGATCATTAATATATATTAAAGTATATAAAATGATTATATAAAAATAATATTATTGGATTTGTCTTGCAAAATTCTTTTATAATATATTGTTATTGTTATTATTATTTTTGTTAGTATATTATGATAATAAATCATAGTCAAAGTTTAGATTGGAGACCGTAAAAAAAATTAAAAAACATATATTTGTGGATAAAAGGAGTAATTAAGCTGGTGTTTGGATGCATGACATGCAGTGCTACTCGCTATTAATTAATCTGGTGACTGGCTATGAATTAATCTGATGTTTGGATGGATGACATGCAGTGCACATGACAGCAACTAGATGACAATTTGTGTACTTTGAACTGTAAATTAATCTCCTCATGTGTAGGCTAGCTATATATATAGTCTAGCACTTGCATGTCGGGTTAATTGGTTCCCATAGTACCAGTAATATACTAGTAACATCATGATTAGTTTTAGGCCATCCACGTAGGACTAGAAAAAAAACTTGAGGTTCATGAGTCACTCGAGCTCAAAATAAATTCGGCTCGCTTCGGGCTCAAGACATACACAAGTGGGCTTTATAGAACAAACGTGTTTGGTCGAGGAGGTAGTTATTGTCAGAGAAAGGATGTTTAATCATCGTTTATTGTCAGTGAGAGATGAACATGGGAAACAACTATATAGCAGTTGTTGTCAGAGATTCAGAGCTGAAACGTTGTGGTGTTTGAAGTGGATAAGGCACGTATTTTCTCCACCACACGGAAGGAATATCCTAGAATCAGGTCTAGGTACCAGTTCATAGATCTCCGAGCGATCATCCGATCAGGCAATATGCATAGTATTTCTCCGACCAGGGTACTCAGGGAGTAGCATCTGGAGGTTTACGACTATGGGGTTGTTTGGCCTTAATTAAATATTGGAGCTATATTTAGGGATTTATTTAATCCTCATCAACAAGAGAGGATGATGCTTACTGATGAAGAAGACTTCAGCGAATCAGCGCCTTCTTCCCTACGAACGGCGCTAGCTGTTGACCATCGTGTCGCTGATCTTACGAATAATATGATAAAGATGGTTGCATTACTTGAAATAGGTCAACAAGAAAAAGGGATGACTTTATTACTATGAATTGGTTACAAAAAGGTTTACAAAAAGAACTTAACTAGCCCTAATCTACCTTCTTCCCAATGCTTGGAAGATTCTGGTTGCCTTGACTTGTTCTCTAGATTGTGTCTTGATTGTTCGTGTCTCTTGTTCTCCAGATTGCGTCTTGATTGTTCATGTCTCTTGTCTTCTCTTGTCAATCCTTAAATATTATTGAAGGGCGTCCGTTATCCATCTAAGGAGACATCTCATTGAATCAACGTATCTGATCGAAGGGGTGGTTGTTGTCACAGAGAGAGACATATGATTATGACTATTCTTCGGTTGTTGTCAGTGAGAGATAATTGAGCGGCACAACTGTATGGCAATTATTGTCAGAGATACAGGGCCAAAACGTTGTACTTTTTGGGAGGACTTATATGGAAGCGGGCCCTCATATCAGTTCACGAACACTCTAAATAGTCTGTTGGTCGGGCAAAAATCATCTAACCAGGGTTAATCGGGGAACAACTTTAGAAAATTTATGACCACAGGGTCTTAGGACCTTAGTTAAATATTAAAACTATATTTAAAGGATTATTTAATCCTCATCACGAGCCCATGGCACATCTCAAGTCTACTTTCAAGCCGAGCCTAGCATAATTTCTGGCTCGTTTCCTTAACGAGCCAGGCCACAGTTCCAGACAAGCTTGGTCGAGTCGGCTCGAGCTGGCTCGATCATGCTCGTTTTCATCCCTATATCGAGCCAAGCTCGGCTCTGCTCATTTCCACCGCCCACATCCACGTAGCCTAGAGGACAAGATTCTTGTGGTGGAGGTTTGGTTCAAAGGCCACTTTCTCATTCTTAGATACAAAGATACGTAGTTCTTTGTGCTTAATTTCGATCCAATATATATCAGGATAAATTCTCTTCTTTTAATCTTTTTTTCTTGGGGGCACAGTCATTTATCTTGACTGGATCAAACACATGCACCACATTACTAATGTAGTAGCAGAGAGCTAACCGATTAATTTGCACAAAAGAAAAGGCGGCACCCTAGCACATGCGCTGTTACTTACCTTTGAAGGGTTAAAGGGGCGTGCGCACAGGGCATTCGGTCACCCACTCACGCTACACGCGACAAAAGTGCAACATGGCAAGGTGGTACACATGTTGGGCTGAAGTACAGCCAAGCTTTTCACAGATAGCAAAAGCAGGGCACGTACGAGAGGCGAGCCAGCAATTCCTTAAAGGAAGAGAAACTTTTGTTTGGAGGGGGCAGGCAAGATCGCAGAAAGGTTTGGACGGCGGCGGCGTCGTCCTCGTCTCGGAGACGCGCGATCGATGGCATCGCCTGCCCAGCGAATAGGCTCGCGGCGAGCGGGTCGCAGGCGCGCGGCGCCTCATGACTCGTCGGCTCTCCGCTCCGCAGCGCGTGCTGGTATAACTGCGTGTGTGCAACTCGCGCTCCTCTTCCAACAGTCCAACTCTGCATCCGCGTGCCTACTACTGCTAGTCTATTACAGGATTCTCTTCGTCCAAATTTACAGAACATATTTTTTTCAAATAATATTATTTACAAATATAAGATGTATTTTATATTTTAATACAAAATTAGTGTAATATTTTTTATATCTCTAATAAATATATAGGTTTATTTTCTATTCTCTATAATCATATATTGAATATAGTGTTTGGAGATAATAATTTAGAATAATTTAGCTATCTTTATTATCTCATTGATCTATATACTAAAAATATATCTTATAAATTTAGACGGAGGAAGTACTCATATGTTTGGGAATACAAATTTTACCAGACACGGTATAAATCCTAGTATCCATTTTCCAAACGGGGTTGGTGGCGGCATCCCAGCCATTTTGCATGCACCGTGAATCATTTCGGTGTTGCACACATTGACCACAGCATACTGGTTTGCATCGTACTTCGCTACGTATGCTCGTCACTCCATTTTTTAAGCATATATATAACATTATTGCATTACGTATTTACAGAAATAGCACTATACATCATTTATTAGCAAAAATAACGTATTTATCGTCCGGTGGTTGGATAACAATACCGCAGATGTGACATATGTCCTTGCCGTTACGCCACCAGACGGCAGATAACCTGCCTGTCGTCCCATTGCCAGATGACAAGAGGCCTGCTATCCTATGACTACATGGGTAGGTAATTAAGCCATCTAAGTAGCCTGTTTAATTACTAGCCTTAATTTTTTATATAATACTTATTCAAATTTTTAAATATAGCAAATAAGTTTAAAAATTATAAAATTTTATGTGCAGTCTTTTGATATAATATATTTCATTGTATAATTTTTGATAATTTTATCTACTCTGAATATTGCTAAAAAATTGTACTATTGAGATATTTATAGGAGTTGTTACATATAGTAAACGAGCTCTAAAAATTATAAAATTTTATGTGAAGCCTCCTGACATAGTCATAGTAATTATGTATTTTTTTTTGAAAATTTTATATGCTCTAAATTTGTCACATTAATTTATATTAATTTAATCATGAAATTAGCGATGCTCAGGCATCTTTTGCAGTGCCTCTTTTACAGTGTCTGACCTCTGTCATTTACACAATGTCAGCCCGTTACTGCTATCTTTTCTTTCCCACTGTGTCCATTACACAATTGTCACTCTGTCCGTGTCGTCCCCCTCGCACGCTCCCTCGTCCACACTAATGTAGTTATGTTCATGCCGTCCCCCTCGCCCGCTCTCTCGTCTACACATTTGTTAGTGTTATTATGCCGTCTCCCCTCGTCCGCTCCATCGTCTGCATATTTATCAGTGTTACCATACCATCCCCCTGGTCTGAAGTGCTGCGCGTCAACGAGGACTCCTTAATTTGCGGGGTGAGTGCACCGGGTTCCCTTTTCGCTCGACCATAAATATAAACCTCTCATAGTTCGTCATTGATCATCTTAGTTGCTCATCGTGGAAGCTTAGTCTCGTGGTCGTCGCTCAAAATTAAGAATGTGTAGCTCATTATTTTGAGAAGCCAGTGCATAGCTCATTCAGAACGCGGCAATGCTGATTGTTTCTCCCGAAAGGCAGGTAATTTTTTATCGCATGCTTTCAATATTATTCCCGTACTCCTAGTAATTAGTATTATTTAGTTATAGTTAAGTAATGAGTTAGTGCTAAATAATTAAGTGCTAAGAATGACGGTAATGAATTACTCGTAATTTTTTCGGACGGGTAATCAAATTGTTGGTAATTAATGAATTATTCATATTACAAATTCCAACAAACAATACAAAAAATAAGGCTGGTAATCAAGCTAGACCACCTATCATACCCAACGGGACATGCGCAACGAAAGCCAAGGCCGCGACCGTGGAGGCGGACGTGACGAGGAGATAGTAATGCCTCAGATGTGTGAGCTATAATGCATCCCGTGCGATGTGCTTATTGTAATACTCCAGTCCTATTTTCAAAAACTAACAAAATCATGATAAAATATAACTTATTACTTGCTTCACTTAACCTTCTTAGATCTTTATTTATCTGCACTTTATTTGTATTTGACCTATTCTGACCTCTTCTTGTTGAAAATTGTAGATGGACAGATCTTCCTCAGATGGTTCATGAGACTACCTGTCTTATGCATAGACAGAGAGCGAGTTCATAGGCTTGCTGCGTCAGATTCTTTAGTATCTCCACTACCGTTAGCTGCCCATCTTCAGGAGACGGAGGACGAGGGTTCTGGACCGCGACGTCTGGACCATGGAGTCTTTTGTGTACGCTAGGGAGGGAGGAATCGATCCCCTCATCATTCGTATCACACACCCCCATAGTCACCGTTCAGATGCCGTGCAGGATGCAGCTCAGTTTACGTTGGCTCAACTATACCGACTGCACAGGAGTGAGTTGTTGCAGTCCCCCTATTACTTCTTTCCTATCATGGGGTCATGAGACTCCTACCTTGACCCCATGGAGGTCCCAGTGGATGACCCGATACTCTCTCATTAGGTACAGCTTACTCATTTTATGGTGGACTCGTACTCATGTGCCCTCTAGGAGATAGGATAGCTTCGGATATTGTTGACATCTAGTTACCAGCATTCGGACACCCTCCAAGCTCAGCTAGCCAGGTTGTACACCACTCTCACATTCTTTGAGCGAGAGTGGATTGCAGTAGAGATCGAATTGGAGCGTCACCGATCTGAGATGACCTACACCCCATCGTCACCAGTGCGAGTCATAGCTCCAGTCCCACCAACACCACCGACAGTTGCAATCCTAACTGCATCACCAGTACTAGCACCAGCACCAGCAGCACTGATGCCCGTCGCCTGTCTCCTGCCCTTGCCCGCTCCCGTCGCCCATGGTGCAACACCGACACGTTACCCAGGACCCTGCACCCGGCTTACCGCTTGTAAGAGTGTGCGCCCACCACCACCAGCATACGACAGGGGATCCAACAGAGGTTGTCGCCATTCTCGTTTTCCTTCTCGCTCCAGCTCAAGTTCTCCGGATGTCAGCCGCAACCACTCCCATTCCCCAAGGGACTGCTCCACTTGTGGAGGTGACTACCCCGAGAGGGAGTAGTTATTGTAACATAGGTTAATCAGTAGTACTTGCCAGGTAATCTTTTGGTTTGCAAGCACTCCTTCTTTCCCCCTTTTGTACCCCCTCAGTAGATGATGTGTATAGGTAATGTCATGTAACATCTTTTGTAATGAAGTAGTTTATACTCTATACTTTTATTGCATTGCTTCTTTGGTTTAGTTCATTTTTCTCCTGGGTTAGTAGAGGCTAGATTTAATCCTTGTGTGGTTCAATAAAAATTTGCACCATCAAGTTCATTATGTACGGATTCTAAAAATTTTTATGTTTTTTCAACTCATTTCCAATATTAAAATGTTGGAAGGTATCATGCGCACAAATTAAAGAGTAAAATAATGGTGGAGACAAAAAAAAATCAGAGTCTGGGCTCAAAGGAAAGGAAGATTCTACTGAGATAATCTAATCAAATCCAAAGCAGAACCGAGTATCAACTAAGGAAACTGCGAATTGAAAAGGTTGGAATGGGGCAAAAGAGGAAAGAGATCAAAGATACAGGGAGAGGGGCCAGAGAGGAGATAGCAGGGCATCCCAAGCTGGACCCATATGCGACATCTGCTCACAGGGGTAGTGCTGATACTTTGTTGGCAAGGGGCGGAAGAAGATCGATCAAAACGGGGGACCACTGCTAGATCTCCTCCTTGCCCTCGGTCCCGGCACTTGCCACGCGGTAACGCTCATCCTGTTGAGATATGTGGAGCCAATAGGACAAGCTCGTCGTGCCTGGTGAGAAAATTGATTTGCCTTTACAATTAAGAAGATAGTTATGTCCACTGATTTTTTTTCTCGATAAATTATAGCGAACACAGTTGTAAGAGAAAGTGAACCCCCTTAAGGAAGAAACGGCCTATGACGGAGCCAAAGATTTTAACGTGTGGGGTCGGCTAAACCATGTTTGAGTGGGGTCAGTTCTTCAAATCTTTGTAGGTAGTAAGTATCAGTAGATGTAATGGAGCTTTGCGAGTTCAGGATCCGCTTGTTTCGGCTTTAGCTTCTAGCTTTTAGCTTCTAGTGTACTATTTCCTAATTCCATATTTTCTGGTTTTTTGCTTTTTTTCCGTATTCATTTGTATTGTTTGTGATGGGTTGACATGTTTTTTCTATTTTTATTTTTTTAAATTTGATTATGTCAAAAAAAACCATCAACAACTACAGTGAAAAAAAAAATCAGCTACAGGTTTTACTTCTGTAGCACCCTAATATTTTTTAGAAGGGGCGACTAAACACTAATTAGCCCCTAATCTGGATTTAAGAACTCAACAAGAGGGGCAAAGCCTTTTCCCTTAACCAGCCGCCATCTTTCTTCTCCCTCAGGTCTACATCTCTCTTTTCCATCTATTATTTTCTCTCCCTCTCCCTCTCTCTTGAGTGGCCAGGCCAGGGCATGGCCAGCGGTGGCCGGAGGAGGCGACGGTGCGAGGGCCAGCGCGAGGGGTGGTAGGGCGTGCAGCGTGGGGCGTTGAGGCGGCGGCGATCTATGGCGGCGCGGCGCAGGTGATAGTCGGCGCGGGAGTGCAACGCGATGCAAGGTGCAGGCAGTAGTGAGGAGCGGCAGCAGCGGGTGTGGCGGCCGGTGGTAGTGGTGCCGGTGACTGGTTCCCACGGCCATGTTATTCAGCTAGCCAGGGCACAACCGAATCATGTGTTCACGTGGGTACTGGCTAGCCTTGCAGCAAGACACAGTTCGTGCGCCGAGAGGCGCTGAGGCGGCGGTCGGCGCGACGCAAGGCGCAGGCGGCAGTGAAGCGTGGCTACAGCGGGTGTGGCGGCCGATGGATTGATCCCATATTTGAAACATTCATTTTAGCTTCCACTAGTTCTTTAATAAAGTACTAAAGTTTTAATTTTCTTGTGATTTTCTTTGTTGATTTTATTATTTATTCTTTACTTTAATGATAACGTTTTATAATAGTATCTCATATTGTTATGTGAAGTACTACAACTTCTGTCCACCAGAAGCAGTTATATATACAGCACTTCCTCTATGCACTTATGTCATTTGTCTCTTATTTTTGTCGAAGCGATGGGTGAGCTGCCATGTTCATAATAACCGGGTCTTCGGATCTGCGGCCACTCTCCGGCGCCATCATGTATTCTCCCCCCTTCTCTTTAGCTCCGATCTGCTCTGATTTACAACACAAGTCCCTCAAGAAGCACTCCTCCCCACATCCAGTCGCTCCAGGGCCAGTTCTTTGCTCTTGGCATCTTCGGTTCGGCTTCCCCCAACATCTTTTGCACCGGAGACTCCTTCATACCTTTTGCTTCTATCATGAGCAAGTCCCACTGTGGAGGCCAGGGTTCAAAATTTCGGTAAAACTTTGCTCATTTTGGTACCCTTCGAAATAAATCCAAGCCAATCAAATAAATTCATTTTCATTTGAATTTGGACCCGGGTAGAAATTTTGAACAACTTTTGGTAAAAAAATTCAAATGCATTTTAATATTTCGTCCGAATTTTGGAAGGCATAACGAAATTTCGTCCATTTCACCCCATTCATTACCAAGCAAAATTATTTTCAAACCGAAAGTTTTTTCCCTGGTGAAGGCACACAGCGGCATCAGCTCTTAAGTCGGGGCTTGCTGTGGACAGTTAATCGGCGGTCTCGGCTCGAGCAACGCCCCCGCACAGAAAAATCCCTGCAATGTTTTCACTGGCCATCATCACTATCTTCGACGACCTCGTCCTTAGCTGGTCGGCGCCGGCCAATTCCCTCGTCTCCGGCGAAATCTCTTCGAGTGTGAAGTTCTTGTACGCACTCTTCAGTTAAGTCCAGTTGAACCTTTATGTAATTCTCATTCGTTTGCTAGACTTCACTGTAATGGGACAATGTATTGTGTTTTCAAACTTAATATAAATCAGGGTCGTTTCCTTGAAGGAATTTTGTTACGGCATCTGTATGATATATTAGCCACTCCATGGTCGTTGTTATATGTTGTACGAGAACAAGTTCTCTGTAAGTAAAGGCGCCCAAAATACTACTCCATTGTTGACCTTTTGCAAAGTCTGGCTATTATACCGTATGGGCCTATGCTAATCCCCTATAATTTAAGCACTACCAATGCCATAATGCCACGCCACCAACGCATGGACAATAGAATGTTTGCCACCCTAATCTCATTTTAGTACTGATCCAAGAGTGCAAGAACCGTGCAAGTATACCTGTCGCTGCAGTTTTCTATGGGGGTGATCGTTTCAGCTTTTTCAGCTTCAGCTTCTAGCTTCAGTTTTTTTTTCACTATTCACTACACTATCCACTAACTCAGCTACAGTGTTTTTTCAGCCAGCTACAGTGTTTTTTCAGCCAAAAGCCAAAAGCCATCGCTATTCCGATCACCCCCTATTGTGCGACCATGGCTTGGCAGATAAAACACGCAACGTGATTACGTGAGCAATCCAAACCAAAAGTCAGAGAAGTCTTAACCATTTTGACATGTGAGAATATCACACTCAGATACACTCATTATTACTTTATACTGCTGAATATTCGTGCTTTATTACAGATAAAAAAAGTTATATTATCCCAGCACATCAAGTTGACATTGTCAGGATCGGCCTGTTCGATCCATACTATCGGCTCTATCTCCGTGCTCGGCCATATTGTGCCTCTATGCTCTTGGTTCTGTTGTGCACGTGATAGAACTCTGTTGTTATTTTTGTAGAGAATTTTTAGTATGGTGGAATATGTTTTTTTGATGGATTACTTTTTTCTATTATAGCACCCCACATATAAAAATGAGATACTACTATAGAACATCATCGCCAAAGCAAGGAATAAATAATAATAATAATACTTGCAAGGAAATTAAAACTTTGAGAGTAATTTATTAGAGAACCAACGGAAACTGAAATAAACATTTGAAATATAGGGCCGGTCCACTTCTAACCAAATGAAAAATAAATAAGCTAACAAAATAATGGCAAACTACAGTGCTAAAAACTCGAGTGCTTCCACCTATACATATTGATATCACTCCACTGGCATTTTACCTGAGAATGGAAAGAGCAAGTGTGAGATTTGAAAATCTCAGTAAGTACCCAACAACAATCGCAAATAAGGTGTGTAAGAACAAGTAATGCAAGCAAATAGGTAACGTAGGTTAAGTACAATGAAACTAGATTACTGAAAATATCGATAAGGATTAGAGATAAAAGTAACATGAATGGTGAAATTAAGTATAATTGTTATTTAGCAAGTTATGACAATAGCACCGGTGATTATTTCCCACATACCTGGTATACGAGAAAAGTTAGGCGCGTCACTGTCATCGACTGTAAAACCATAGACATGGTGTAATGTACGTTACTAGATGGGTGGCAATATCTCCTATATGTAGATAACCCCAGGCCAGGTAACCATTATATTATTAGCAGATTATATGGTAAGAGATTAAGATAACTAAGGAAAGGCTAGGATAAGATTATGATAAATAAAAGGATTTGCTAAGGTAGAGAACGAAAAATCATAATTCACCATACGAGATGATGTGGGATAATGATATGGTGATAGTGATCTAGAAATTATTCTAAAAATGTATTATAACATAGCTCACATAAAGGTTGTCAATCATCCATATTTTATTACGTGATGAATTTTTATTAGTCAGATTAACAGGTGTCATATATATATATATATATACACACACACACACACACACACACACACACACACAATCATGACTCGCAAGCAACATCATATGAGTAATGGATCATGATAACATGGAAACACAAACATCGCAGCCCTAATGTTAAAAGATTACTAGTGGTTTAACCCTAAATTTAAACATGTTTTATATGCTACCCCCATCAACGATTTAAGCATGAATTCTAAAATATTAATTAAAAGCATGAATTTTAGAACACCATTAATTGAGCTTTCCTAATAACCTAAATCATGTAAATCAGATGACCTAAAACATCATGGTATAAACACTATACTAGCAGTCAATAACCAGACAATCAATAACAGTATGGTAATTGTACTCAACGGCAAGGGTGACAAGTAATCAGAGAACATGCGGTAAGCAGAATGGAAAGGTTATGGCTACGAGATACTTGCCTTAAGCATGCTCGGTGGACTCGTTGCACAAAGGATCTGGAATGCGCAACTGCCCGAACGCTCCCGCAACAGCTGTGTGTAATCTACAAGATGGAGCAAAAGTGAATCAAATGAGGGTTACGATAAGATTATGAAAAGGACAGTAGGAGATTGTTCGGCCAGAAAAGATCATGTTTGGTAAGATTCCGCCGCACAAATCGCTATTCGGTCGTGCGATTCGTTGTTCGGCCAAACGAACCACGACCCGCTGCACGGCCCAAGACAACTCCGTGTGAAATGCTATTCGGCCATGCCTCCCAGCCACCCGAACCACACGGCCAAGAATAAAGAGGTTGCCCTCTATTTAACTCCCCTAAGGTCCATATTAGAAAGGCACTTAATTAGTTAAGATACTTCCCCCTTTTTTCCCGGGTGCTACATCTATTTTTGTTAGAGATTTTATAAAGAGGTGAAAGAGGAAGTTGGGAGAGGCAAATAAACCACCACTGGTAACTCTCTCTTTTTAAGTAGTAGAGATACACATAAAAGATCCAAATTGATGAAATTTCATCAGACAGATGAAATGCCCATTTAGGTCGTATCTTTAATTAAAACAACACAAAGCATATCTGTCTAAGCATTTAAAGCCCTAAAAAAACAGCGCGGCCAAGTTTGAGACAAATTACTGAAAGGTTTTAAATACTTGGAGCATCTCAGGACTTGTTCAATCCCCAGTAGATACAGTAACTGATACTACCACAAAAACAGGTTGTGCAATCAAATGAAATGAAGTATGATCCAAATGAGCACAGGGCCCACACTTGGATCAGTATATAGTAACAAGCAACCATGTCCAATATGGACAGGCACAGAAACAAGGCCCCCATTGGGATGGTCTTTTCCCCCCCAAAGCATCTCCCTTTAAACTAGCGAAGGGACACCAACCAAACCATTTCCTGCCCACAAAGCCACACACAACACAAGCAGGGAGCAGGGAGGGAGAGAGAGCAGCCACCATGAGGTGAGAAAGAAAATGCACAACACAAATCCAGGAGTAGACATGTCCTTCTCCCCCGTAACCAAATATATATACTAGGACTAGGTGAGCTGCTTCAACCTTCAGAGAACAGGGGAAGAGAGAGAGAGAGAGAGAGAGAGAGAGAGAGAGAGAGAGACCACCACAAGAAGTACAGTTAGATTGGGGGGAGCAAAGGAGAAGTATCCCTTTTGCCTCACCACCTTCTCTAGCTAGCTTCTTCTCTTTCTTCTCTTCTCTTGTGCGAGCAACTGAGCAAGCAAGAAAACAAAGGCCTTGAACAATGATGGCCTGTGGGTCTCCAAGTACTGAGGTGGTCGATGAGTTCGAGAAGCTGGTCATTAGAATGAACCCTCCAAGGTTTAGTCCTTTCTCTTTCTCTTTCTGTTTTTTTCTTCCCTCCCCATGTTTCTTTCTGCCTTTTGACCTGCGTCCTTTGTTAACTGTGCTAGTTCTTGGCCTTTGGTAACTTGCAGGGTCACCGTGGATAATACCTCAGACATGACTGCCACCTTGGTGAAGGCAAGCAACGCAGCTTTTAGAGCTTTTCTCTGTGTTGTTCTTGGTTCTTACAAATTCTTGCAGGTTGCAAGCATTTCTTGGCAGAAATATTTTTCACTCTTTCTTTCTGCAGGTGGACAGTGCAAATAAGTATGGGACCTTGCTGGAGGTAGTTCAGGTACTGACTGATCTGAAGCTGACCATAAAGAGGGCCTACATTTCCTCTGATGGGGAGTGGTTCATGGATGGTAAGTGCTTTGCATCCTCCCTATCTTGGAAAAATTAAGGAGAAAGCAGGTGCCTTTTTGGGCTCATGTGGAGGGGGGCTTTCGGTTTGGATGCGATTCTTTCGGTTTGGATGCGATTTTTTGATCTTGAGGTGGGCGTGGCTTTGTTTCACATTCGTGCAGTGTTCCATGTCGTGGATCAGGAAGGGAATAAACTTTATGATGGCCAGGTCATCGACAGAATTGAACAGGTAAAGTACAAAGAATCCTAGCTCTTTCCACAGCTTCTCTCACTCCTCATCATTTCATCGGACTTCACTGAAGCAATCGCTAGCTTTCCTAGCTTGTGTAGCTGCAATGGTTCACTTGCTCTGCAGTTCTACTTAGTGAGCACATTGCAATGCACACTTCTTGTGCTACATGATGTGATGCAAAGAACAGTGTTGATTTTGTTCTGTTGATTTCAGTCTCTGGGAGCCGGATCGCTCAGCTTCCGGGCCCCGGACAGGTCGGTCGGCGTCGAGGCCGACGCGGAGGCTGCGCAGACGGCCATCGAGCTGATCGGCAGGGACCGCCCGGGCCTCCTGTCCGAGGTCTTCGCCGTGCTTACCGACCTCAAGTGCAACATCGTGGCGTCCGAGGTGTGGACGCACGACGCCCGCATGGCCGCGCTGGTGTACGTGACGGACGCCGAGACCCTCGGCGCCGTCGACGACCCGGAGCGGCTCGACACGGTGAAGCGGCTGCTCCGGCACGTCCTGCGGGGCAGCCGGGACAAGAAGACCGCCCGCGCCGCCATCTCGGCGCGCGTGGCGCACACGCAGCGCCGGCTGCACCAGATGATGCACGCGGACCGTAGCATCCACCGCGGCGAGGACAGCGAGGTCGCCGGTTCCAGCGCCGACGCCGAGGCGGCGGACGGCAGCCGGAGCCGACCGGTCGTGGCGTTGGAGGACTGCGCCGAGAGGGGGTACACGCTGGTGAACGTGCGGTGCCGCGACCGGCCGAAGCTGCTGTTCGACACCGTCTGCACCCTCACTGACCTGCAGTACGTGGTCTTCCACGGCACCGTCATCGCCGAGGGATCAGAGGCGTACCAGGTGCGTGCCTTGCCTCTTTTACCTCGTTTTGCATCTCAAAACTGTTACATCGGTGCGTTGCATTGGTGGTCTAGTACTTTATACATAGCATTCCAGTGTGCGTACACAAAAGATGGCCCTCGATTTCGATGCTCACATTTGACCGGTACTGGAGAATAGAGGTGCCTCGGTTGTTAGATTAGATGCCGCTAGATCTTGGCATGTGAGCGAGGGGGATCCTAGCTACTTGTGTGTGAACTCCACACAACAACGAGAAAAGGAATTGTTTTATCAGACACATGCTCATATATATAGTACACATCTCGCTGCTGGTCTTGCAGGAGTACTACATCCGGCACCTCGACGACAGCGCCGCCACCTCCGGCGAAGACCGGGAGCGGCTCGGCCGGTGCCTCGAAGCAGCAATCCAACGGAGAAACACAGAGGTACACCTCGGACACAAAAAATTCTACTGCTGCACCGCACTGCAATGGAAGTGCACTGCGTGTATGTAATTAGCATGGGTTAATTGGTGTCCGCGTTGCACGTTTCTTTCAGGGGCTGAGGCTGGAGCTGTGCTGCGAGGACAGGGTCGGGCTGCTGTCCGACGTGACGCGCATATTCCGGGAGCACGGCCTGTCGGTCACGCACGCCGAGGTGGCCACGACGGGATCGCGGGCGGTAAACGTGTTCTACGTGGTGGACGCGTCGGGGAAGCCCGTGCAGGGGCAGGCCGTCGAGGCCGTCAGGACGGAGATCGGCGAGCAGATCCTGTTCGTCAGGGAGGACGCCGGGCCCAAGTCGCCGCCGCTTCGCGACCGGCGCTCGCTCGGGAACATGATCAGGTCCCGCTCGGAGAAGTTCCTCTACAATCTGGGGCTCATCAGGTCGTGCTCGTAGATCGAGCAGCTTAACCATTCAGACTTCAGGAAAATTGTTGCTACTAGCTAAGCTAGGGCGGTTCCTATCAACGGCGCGTTCATCCATGTCAAATTCTTGGATGAAAGAAACCTGCTTGATCAGCAGCTGTGTAAATATTTTCTTCGTCTGTTTGATCGTTCGCTTCTTTCGTCTCCTACATACTGCTCGGCTCAACAGCGCGAAGTAAAACACAAATTACGAAAACTAGAAGTTGACCTATCTAATCGACGAACAGAAAGAACAAATAAGTAAGACGACTGGTTAGGAATCCAAGTCTGTGTGCGGACTGAAGCAACGGAAAAAATTCTATGGGGACGAGGCCTCACGTGAGGATCCTCTCATCTACCGTTGAATTAAAATAGTAATCTTGATCCAACCGCTAAGAATACGACTGCACTAGGGCCTAGGTGGTCAAAGAAATGCTAGCCATGATGAAACTTAAAGATTGTTGCTGTTCAACTGCAAATCATGTACGACATTTTTGTTTTTATTCAACATTGTCCAGACGTTGGCTCAGGACAATATGCTTGTTAGACATGCACTATACCATTACTAGGTATGCATAGCAATCAAACTACCAGAGAAAATTGCGTTAAAAAGCAAATTATCTGCCGGGAATGAGGGGTGATCGGAATAGCGATGGCTTTTGACTTTTGCTGAAAAAACACTGTAGCTGACTGAAAAAATACTGTAGCTGAGTTGGTTTATTAAGTATAATTAAATGTAAAAAAATATAAAAAAATCGAAAACAAAAAACGAAAAAAAGTATAAGTAAATTTTTAAAAAAAACCGAAATTTTTTTACTGTATCAGATACTGTAGCTACAGTACCTTCTACAATGTTTTGTCGCCCATCGCCCACCGCCCACAGCCATTCTGAGCGGGGCCTGAGTTTCTCGGTACTTATTGCCTGCCCGGTAAAGTGCTGCCCAGAAAGACATCCCCTGATAGATATGCAGGTTCTCGGCAGTTAAATGCCCTAGATAAGTTATTTTTCTCCAGCAATTAGGGTTTCTCTGACAGTTAGTTTTTTCCCAGCAGTAAGAGTTTCCCTAGCACTTGACTGCCCTCAATTGTCCATTTTCCAATAAATTTAATTATGCCGCAAGGAATAGTGAATTTAATTTCAGCTTGTTCTGCTCACTTAAATTAGCACATGACCATCTTTATAATGCTCTATGTAGCCATAAGCTTACCAAATTGTGAAAGTTGCAGTAATTACATTTCCAGTATCACCTAAAGTTGCAGCAAATCGTACCTAGGCAAATCCATCCATCTCTTATATATCCATATCTGATATGTACTATCAAATTTCATAAGTCACCTAAATTTTTATAAACTATAGGAATAGTTAGTAAATACGTAACCAAATAAATTAATGTTGTACTGTTGGTATTTACAAAATATCAAGTACAAATGCTTCCCACAACTATGCCCAAAGAAGAAAATTAACTTCACACTAGTATAAATAGAATATCAGGATGTGCCATTTCATCAAAGCATCTGCTAAGATTAATTAAAAGCACTAACCGGGAAGCTGTGTACACCTCAAATCACAAGCTCAAGAAGTTATTGTACAATTACTAGAAAATCCAAGGTTTCCCTTCGAACTGCACCATGAAGCGAAAAAGTCCACAATTAGAAAAAGATTGAAATGAAAGTAACAATTTACAGATTGAAGAGTAGGATTGCTTTTGCCCATCAAACCAAATCTACTTTAAATCCAGTCATGTAATAAATTTGTATATCACCTTTTCAGATTTTTTTTTCCTCGTACTTACAAGGCAATTGTAATAACCTAGAAGCCAAGAATTACTTTTAAAAACTACAAACTAAGAAGTGCAGCACTACAAACTGACTACACAAAATTGAACTACACATATCAACAAAATTACTTCCTTCTTGCCACTTGAATCAGCCCACAAGTCAAAATAATCACTTTCCTAACTATCAGTACCACATATTCGTCTCCAGCAGTATATTGCCCTCAATTCTAGGTCACAATATAGTGATGGCTAGATAATTGGAGCATAATTTGTAAAGAAAACAACACCAAACCCTAAAACACTGAAAATTTTGACATCTTGTATAAGTGGTACTAACTATCAGTACCACATATTCTCTGTACTTGCTACAGACATTGAATTACTACTTCCATTGGTGTGAGGATTTAACCTACATAAGGGAAGCCTGAAGGAATGAATGTGATGAGACGTACATTAATTGGTCATGACAGGTTTATCAGTTCAAATTAGAGTACATATACACTAGTATGAGACAGGAGAGAGAAATCTCAGTCAAAGGAGAGAAGGAAAATACTAACAAAACCATGAGCTCCAACTCTTCGAGTTTCCAAGGAACACGAGATGCATTGAGGACAAAAGCGAGCATTGCAGGGTATCTACGGCCGGCTGGCCTGGTGCGCAGCACAGGACGCGTATTGAGTGTGGTGATTCACATGTGGAAAAGTGTGTTATAATCAGTCCAGATGAATACTAATAGGATTATAATTTTTTATTTTTAAATAGAATTTCTACTTTATTTTAAAGAATGACTAGAAAAAACTATATAAAATCATGATGGGTGGTTATAGAAAATCTAAACAACCAAGTAACTAGGCAAAGAAGCTACTAAAAAGTAAAGCTGCATGAGATGATTAGAGGTTAGATTATTCTTTAGCACTATTATTTTGTTTAGAGCAAGAATTCAAAGATACTAAAAGATTCGAGAGTATTGTAATAGAGTGACAATCTTTTGTACTCTTTTGAGGTTATGTTTAAGGAATTTGTGGTCGGTTTCACCAAATCTTTTATTTCTCGTCGTGGTTGTTCAATATCGTTATTTTGGTTCTTTTTATAAAATTCATCTTCTATATTTTTGATTCTGTACATACTCGTATCGTATATCATAAACTCTAACATGGTACTGTTAGGCATAAACAAAGGCACGTGATTCATATTAAGAATCCCAAACAGTTTGCTCGTGTAGAGGGTAGTGCTAAATCTCAGAGCGACGCAACAAAACTACTTGCAACTTTGATTGCAAGGACTCGCGCGCGCGCGTCCTAGCAAGTTGCACCACCTTTTCATGCCAAATGCAATTTCATGACAAGAAAAATTGCAGGGCTCGCATGCGCTCAGACGAGGCGACACAAAGGGTGTATCTCCCCTGCTGTCCTCTTCGTTGCATGCCACTTTTGCACCTTCATCGTGCCTTAATTAAACTCTCTCAATCCAAGCTGAGGCCTGTAATTAGCTAAATGTTTCCATGGTTATTGTCGCCTTTAATTAATAATCCAGGCAAAACTTTGCATGGTTTACACCTTCATTAAGTAAAGGTCATCGAGCAGCACTGATAAAACTTTCCTCGACTATATATGAGCAGCAGACTAGCAGTTGCCTGCACGACTTTTGCTAGACAACTTATGACGTGAAGGGCAAATAAAAGCTAGTTCTTCACTGCACGTCATGGTGCTGGTTACTTTCTACCACATCGTCTTTTATCATCGAAATCTCTCTTGCCCGTCCGTGCTTGTGGGAGGGTGCATGGTTGTAAAGACCAAGCACAAAAGTTAACGGACCATGACACCATGTAGTAAATAACAACCGTAAATCCGTGGTACTTAACTACCGTAGAAAATACCTTAGGAGAAATGACCGGGGCCTATCTGAAACGCATGAAATTCGCAGAAAAGAAAAAACGGTGACTTAATTATATCCCTTTTCAATGTCAATGACAAAAAATGCTTTCCCTGGTGCTTGTCGGCCACTTGAATTGAATCATCCATACTATTCTCTCGGTTTCATAATATAAGTGCAAAATCCATCATATACACAGACTAAGAAAATATTAAATTTTAAAAAAAGTTAATACTATTGGACTATGCATATTGCTATTAAATGGCATACTACAACTAGTCGCTTATTTTTTCATCATTAAAGTAGAGATGTATGGAAAAATATTATAATAAATATAACTTTAATCTCCGTAATAAATTTATACTGTGAAACAACACTTCCAAAAAAATGAGAACTTATATTACGTGATGAAGGAGTACTTCAATAGGAAGCATTCCATAAGCATCAATGGTGGTAATAACGACCAACAGGGGTAAACAGTGAATCAGTGACCGATCGATGCCTTACGACACTCCAATGCAAGCTATATATATGATATGTCTATGTCCTTTACATCATAAAGATATAGTTATAAACACAATCTCTTCAGTGGGTTATGTGTATCTATATGATCAGACAATAAATTCCAGCAATCTCTCCCTCTACCCCCTCTCCCTCCCATCAATGTAATTTTTTTTGCTATTTCTTGATAGTTGGATTTTGTGTCTAAGCAATGCATTGATTAGACATTGCTTACCCCCTCTCTCTTTTACTTTCTCTTTTACCTCACTTTCAATCTATGTAGCCCTCTATACACATTGTTGGTATCACTGTATTGCATTGGGAGTACCTTATGCTAAATGGCACTGTTATTGTGGTATAATGAAGAGCAGGCAATTATTGTATGGCCACATAGATTGTTGGCCCCCACAATAAATCAAATCTCGAGTAGAGTCTGGTTCGATTAGACTTCAAAATTGGCTTATATTTATATTACCATAGTAAGTAACTTTTAAATAATATGTTTTTTTAAAGAAAAGCTAGCAGGAAGATTGTTGGGAGGCCTGCTCGAGGGCCCGTCTCCTCCCCCACCCATCTTGTTGGGAGGCCTCCCATTGCTGCACGCACATCGATCCACCTCTGTCGCCGAAAAGGCTTCGCGGCCATCCACACGCTTCCGATTGCAAAGTGATTGGCAAGTACCAAGTAACCGGCTGGAAATTTCGAGCTGGGGCCGTGTGATCGAAAAGTAACAGCACGTGCTGGGCACATCGAACCAAAAACGGATGGACTTGATTTGTTCTGGGACGACGTACGTAGTGTAATCTTGCGCTGTTGTAATCATCAAAGTGGTGGTGGTATCGTTCCCTAAGACTAGGGTCCTTTTTGTGAAGCTCACGTCGGAAGTCGGAACTACCACGTAGGGCTGTTCAAAACCGGCTTTTTACCAACCAGCCCAAACCGGCGAAGGAGAGTGTCAGATCGGTGGTCGTGGCGAGATGGCCTTGGATGGTCGTGACCCAAATGAATTCAGTCTGGACTCCTCGTATCTCGTACATGACTCATATAATATATTAGACCAATTTTTTTTCCATCTCAGCTCTCCTCGTTAAAGCTTAAAGAGGCAAAGATACAAATAAAACCCTAACATATGTTCTTTCTCTCATCCTATAGCTGTTTGTGTGGGAGGCAACTCCGGCCTTTGAGCGGCAAATAGGTGGAGGTGCAGGCTGTGGAGGCGAGCGACAAACAACCGGTGGATACAACGCCATGACGCGATGGCAATCATAAGTGAGGTAGCGCGGGGTGCAAGGCGAGCATGCGGTAGCGTGGGCGAGCAAACAGGCATCGCTGCCAAGCAGGTGGCGGCACAACGAACAGGGAGGTAGGGAGCAAGCGGCGGGAATCAAGCAACACGGTGGCCGGGAGGAAGCGTGGCAGCGGGAAGAGAACAACACCTCCAATTCACCGTCGTCGTCCTCTCTCTAGATCTAGGTGTGCTCCGTCCCACTCTACTTACTTCTTTCTTACTCCGCTCTTCTCTACTCTGCTCTATTCCGGCTCCAGTTCTTTCTGGAGTCTAATATCTATTTTCTTCATTCTTTTTAATAGATGCTGCATAAAAATACAATCTTTACCTTAGGCAATATGTAGTTAGTGGACCATTGTCACATATGTTTATACGCTAATTTTTGTTATGTTTTGTGTCATAGAAGGAACATACAACTTCTTTTTAGATGGACGGTTCTTACTGACGGGTAAAGAGCAAAAAAGAGCGGGATCAGCAAGGTATGCAACTGTCATTAATCTTTATAATTTGATGTTTAATTCATATCATTACGCTCGTCTTATATCGTCCATTTTCTCATAAGAAATAGTTAATTTCTATATTTTATGTATTTGTATTATATCTATATATGTGTATCGGTGTTTTGAAAAAAACAGTATGTAACGGTATCGACATATTCGAACAAACTAGCTTCAAAATCTAAACATCTATTCTAAAAATTCTGAGCCCGTCGCTGCAGATAAGTCCAAGAAGATGGATCGTTATCCTGCATTGTATCACTGGCGACTGCTGTTGCATCATGCCCATCTATCTGAACCACCCTGCAACCTGAGTTGCGCCCGACTGACGGGCGCGGCATCATCAGCCATCAGACGACAAGGCAGGCGCGCATGGCACGGACCGCGCGCCCGCCCCCGCCCATACCTGAAGCGGTACCGCGCGATCGACCAGACCAACAACCGGCGGCCGAATCGTATGTATCCGCACGTAGAGTACGGTCGTCCCAGCGCGCCATACCGTCCGACGCCCAAGCGCATGCGGCGGCGGCAGCGCATGCAGGCCGCCGTATCGTATCTACCCGCCCGGCGCGCGGCACAGCGACGAGTGGTCACGGCACGGACGGACGCGCGGTCGCGATCGAGCTCACGCGCACGCACCCGCGCCCGCCCAGCGAGCGACGACGGCGCCGGGCCCGATAAGGATCCGAGATCGCTGCGCGGTCGGGCCCGGTCACGTGCGGTGCGACTCCGCGCGCGCGCGCCCGAGCTTGCTTTGGCCGTGTGCTGGGCACGGCGGCCGACACGTATGGGGGCGGGCGCGCGGCAGGAGGGGGGCGGATGGTGACGGGTCGGGCGCGTGTTGGAGGCCGTGGCTGCCTGCCGTATGCCTAGGATTTAGTACGGAGCTGTTTGGCGCGTCTCCATGCCATAGGGCACGATAATTTCCCCGTGTCTGCGCGGTAATTGACTTGTTTTCTATGTAGCGTTCACGTGGAATCCTGGCCTTACATTTCGTAGAGGCACGTAGTTATCTCTATTTAAACTGTGCACAGTGGACGCGGCTGTACATGCCGTGTGCGCGCGTTCAGAGCGGCGAGAAAAGCTGAGTGGTAGCAGCAGCAGCAGCAGCATATAGTTTTGAGCTGAGGAGGAGACCGGAACCAATGTGTCTGCACGTGATAGCGCAACCTTCGCATGCCGGTTCCACTACGGTATTTTTCTGTCAAAGTTAGTACAAATGACTCGTTAAAAAATGCAGATGTGTGCCTGGTCACGTTAAATTCAAAATAATTGGTGGGATGATGTGCTATCCATGCGTGATAACGAAGAATAGAGTTTGTAATTTCATCTCGGTAGTAACTTTTTTACGCACCACTGTACACTAGCTTAGCGTAGCTAGCATACAAGACATCTTACTTTTACGGTTTGCTTTCCTTTTTATCAGGTTGGGAATGTTTTTTTCTCAACCTTTTAAGATTTCTACTTTGATTAGAAAATCTTTTATGTTTTTTGGAGAAATTTTGCACATTGCTATTTTCAAAGGTGTGAGAGATTAAAGTCTGGACGCTTGAATTAGTGTAAAATAAATATTACCCACTTCGCATATGTTTTCAGTAGCTTGGTACTCTAGAGAGAACTGGTACTTGTTATACCGGAGGGAAAGCTGCATTTACATTAGCTAAAATTGTACGTTCAGGGTTTGTTGCGAAGATGTCTAAGAATTAGATTCTTGTCATATCGGCCGTGTCGATGAGATATGTAGCACCTGATATTTTTTTAGAAGAGACCACTAAACCTTAATTGATTCCTAATCTGGGTTTGAGGACTCAATAAGATGGGCAAACCCTTTTCCCCTAACCAGCTGCCATCTTTCTTTTCCCTCAAGTCTATCTCTCTCTCTTTTATTTATTATTTATCTCTCTCTCTCTCGGGTGGCCAAGCCAGGGCATGGTTGGCGATGGCAGCGTCGGTGACCGATTCCCACGGCGGTGTGATTCGGCTGGCCAAGGTGCAACTGAATCATGTGTTCGCACGGGTCTTGGCTAGCCTTGTAGCAGGACGCCATTCGCACGGCCGAATGGGCGTTTGGTCGGCCGAAGGGCGATTCGCACGACTAATGCTTAGTGAACGTAGAATTTTTTCCAGTCAAATGCACTCCTGTCTATTTTTCCCTCAAGATTATCTTTGTCCTGATCTAATTCGTTCCGTTCCACCTTGTAGGGTCGCACGCAGCCTTGGAGGAAACGTTCGAGCAGTTGTGCACCTCTGATCCCTCGTGCAGCGAGTCCGCTGAACATACTCAAGACAAATACCTTGCGGTCGTAACCTTTTCATTCCGTATATCACCTCTATATGTCATGATTAATGTCAACACTGCCACCGAACTCAATTATCAAAATTATTGATGCTCGCTTGATTATAGATTATTAATATTATATTTACCCCATGTTGTTCTAGGTTATGTTGTGTTACATACCGTTAGATTTATTAGAGTACTCAGTTAATGATATTCTGAACTTCATACCTTTAGTATAGTGTTTTAAAAGTAATGTTTAATTCATTAATGGGAGTAGTATGATTATGTCTTAATTTAGGCTCAAACCACTAGCACACTTTAACAATAGAACTGCTATGCTTAGGTCACAATGCAATGATTTCTTTACTTGTATGTTGTTGTATGTGGGTCATGATGGATTTGAAACCTAATATCTTTTAATCTGACTAATAATCACTTATCACGTAATAAAACTTGGATGGTTAACAACTCTATGTGAGTTATATTATAATACTCTTTTCAAAATAATAACTAGATCATTTTCACCATAATATCATCTCTCATCACCTCATATTGGAAATTATGATTTTCTATTCTCAACCTTAGCAACCCTTTCACTCATTATAATCTTACATAGACCTATCCTTTGTTACTCCAATATCTTATCATATTATCTATTAATAACATAACGGTTATCTGACGTGGGGTTACCACATATAGAAGAGATTGACACCCACCTAGTAACGTACCGGAGCTATACACCTTCGTTACTCAAGACTAGTAAGGTGCCCGTGCGTTGCAACGGAAAACCAAATAAAAGTAATGTATACTATCAAATATGATCTCAAACTGAATAATAAATATCAACTTTTTCTTATGTCATCATGTATCAAACAAAACATACATGTTCATACTCGTAAATAAATCAAGTATTATATTAGTGAAGCATGATAGAACAAGCACTACATACAACAATATGTACAGAAATGATAGTAAACAATATTTTTCTATAGTATTCTTAATACATAAATAACTGTCAGACTGTCTTGGAGAATAACAAATCAATTGATAAATAGGACATCATGCTATAAACATTAACGGGTATTTTAAAATGAATTAATATGGGCTGCAAGTAAAAATTTCTACAAGTTTATAGAGATAAATAAACATTGAATCAAAATAAAAACTATATGAATGTAGCCAATCATCTATTTGATGGCTATCCCGAATCATATGTAATAACACACCAAGAAATAGGACTCATTGATAGTAATAACACACCAAGAAATAGGACACCATGTAATACTAAAGATTGATACTATGATGTCATGCCATGTGTGCAAGGGAAATCAATGATATAATGGGAATCTAATAGCACTGGTATGGTTAGCAAGATGCAAAAACAAACACTACATACTACAATCAATGGTTATCCTTCCACAAATTTCAGTCAAGAATATGCATAACCAACCTTAATTACTTCTTGGGAAGCCACTCCACCAATGAAGGCAGCCACGGGATGAATCTCGCACCCCAAACACGCACACTTGACAATCGGTCATCGGACAAGGATGCTCCGTTCAAACCCATGTCATTTATTTTATTTTATTTTTCAACAAGTAAGCGATGTAGTCAGTACACCTTGTGCATAGAATCGGCTTTATTCAATTTATCAAATATGGTGCGGATAACAAAACACCGCAAGGTTCTTCCATTACTAAACCCAATCGTGATCACAATCATCAAGCACATCGTGCAATAAGATGTACAGATAGCAATCATAAACAGAAGCTAGAAAATATATATTTGAAGAAAGCAACTTACCCTGAGTTTTCTAGAATTTTACAAAATGTTTTGATATATGCCCTTGAAATAGAATCAGGGTCTCTGCTAATTCGCTTCAAGATATCTTTTACCATGATGCTCCATGGCTTGACAGTCAAATTCAGCCTTAGATTGATAAATCTTTTGGAGGCTTACATAATACCTGCAAAGGTCAGAAAAGAGAAACTTTACCATATTCATGTAATAGAAAAAATAGTTACGAAAACAGAAGTTGAACCTGATATCATAGCAAAGCTGGATGACAGCTGCAAGACACTGACTCGGTAAGTAATGTCATATCAGGTATTCTTCCCTCGAGAGGTAGCTCACCATTGCCCTCATTTGCGATAAATTCCTGTAAATTGTGAAAAAGAAAGTAATTCAAGTTGAGACATGGAAAACCATGCTAACAAAGAAGTATGATTGCACAACAAAAGAAAGTGCAAAGCACATGTTGTGCAACTTTAGCAGGTCCTGCAAAGACAGTTCGTGAATAATCCACCATTTCAGCAATAGACCAGCTTAATTGTGTCCTGTCAACTTATATTCATTATGCAAGCAACTTCCCACAGACAACATTTCTAGGGCTTATTTGCTCTAAATGTAGCGCCTCCAGTAAGCCAACTCATAAGGGGCTTTAGCTTATAAGCCTGCAAAGCCCAAAGCTACCTGCCATTGGCTTCAGCTTATATAAGGTTCTAGCTCAAAGGATGACTTAAGCCTTTGGCTCTGACTCGAGTTTTTAAGCCCAAAAACTAAACCTAGAAGAAGGCCAAGTAGGTTCTTTGAATATTATTGAGACACCTCAACTACATCGATGGACTGATATTTAGCATGAACGCAACTATAGGCTATTGCAGTATAATATAGTAAAAAAATCTTTTTGTTATGGTTTTAATAACAGAAAAGGGTATGAAAAGTGCCTGGCATCTCACATAATATATCAGTAGCAAATGAATTACCATTCAACCATAAGGAAGGCCACAAACTTTTAAGCTTAGTATTTTTAGAAATTGAGGTACTAATAAAAACCATGGCCTAACATGAGCAAATAAAAAGTCACTATTCGGTATGTGTGAATCATAATGAAGATTTACCTTCAAAGCGACCACTAAAACCAAATCAAGAAGATGAATTGACTTGAGAATTATCATCAATTATCAGACGGATCTCGGCTCAATCCATCTACTCAATTTAGCAAAATCAGCGGTGAGAAAAAATCACAAGAAACAAAACATTTGGACAGCTTGCAACGCATCACCCACCCAAGATTGAAATCGAGGTGAAGAGGATGGAAATGGAGAGGATTAGGTGGTGGAGCCCGTGCGGATGGCGAGAGGCAGTGGTGGTGCCTCGGGCGGGGAAGGGCGGAGGAGGGAGCCATGGGCCACTGCTGGTGTGTGTGTCTTCCCTTCCCACAGGGGGTGTGGTTGTGGCTCAAGGTGCCTACTTTTATAGCACCGCTCACGCCAATCTAGAAGCAGAACATGAAAAACAGCTGACCCATGCATAATTGCTCACAAGCTGAAACATCCAAGCAGTGTTTGATCATACTAAATGGCAAACACAGCGATTAATCGATCGTACAGCAACAAAATGGTGATGCGAATTTCAAATTTTTGTCAATACAAATTACTCAAGGTCTTGTGGACTATTTAGCATGGATGCCTTGCAGCGCATAAACTTTATTGGCAATCAATCGTTTGTCCATTCAGTATCAAATGACACAAAGAACATCTTTGCCTCACATTGAGTAAGAGATCCTTGACACTCACTCGGACACTCACCTCGCGGCCGGGGCCTTGCCGCTTGGGGGCACGCTCATCGTCGCGCGCCGCCGCCGAGGTTGAGCGCCGCTGAGCGAGCCGCTCGAGAGCGCCCCGCCTTTGCATCGCGCGTCGCCTCACCCCGCCGCCTTGATCGGATCTGCACCCACCACCACAAACCGGATAAAAAGTCCCCTCAAAACCCGTAAAATCCGGCAACCGAATCATAGCCGAGTATCGAGCTACCAAATCGCAGCAATGGCGCAAAATCTGAGGGGCCCGCGCGCGGGCGCCGCTCCATTGCTTCTTCTTTGCCTTGCGCCACTTCTTCTTGTTTCCTCACGAGGTCGCCTCGCCGGGGGTGGGGGGAGGAGGAGGAGAAGCGATGCTGCGATGAGGCGCGAGAGCGCGAGGGGAGGCGCGCGAGAGAGCGAAGGGAGGCGGGAGAGCGAGGCGGCGGGGGGAGAGCGACGGCGGGGGCGTGAGGGGGAGGCGGGGGCGCGAGAGAGCGAGGGGAGAGCGAGGGGGCGGCTGGGGGAGAGTGACGGGGAGGCGGGGGCGCGAGGGGGGAGCGAGGCGGATTTTAGGGTTTAGGGAGGCGGCGTGCGGGGTGGGAGGAGAGGGGTGACAGACGGTTCAGATTTAATCTCATAATCAGATTGAATGGTTGCGAAGAGAGGAGTGACGACGGGTCAACCACCAACTCCTTCTTTTATAATAGTAAAGATATTAAACTCCGTCTGCTGTTTTTGGTAACATAATTTTATTACATTTAACCTGTACGAAATATGTAAGCTGCTACAAGAAACCACCAGTCTGTACTGTACGACTTGAAACAATCAACGCATGTGTAAAGTCATTTGGCTTCTGTGAAAGCCTGGATCCTTCCAAATTGCACGCCCTGACCCCTGGACGGTCGCACAACTGTCCAAACATAATTAACACATGCAGATGTCCCGTACAACGATCTGCATGGGTCCATAAAACTCTCTCAGGAAGAAGAAGAAAATAAAAATCGAAGGGACACCCAAAGGGAGAGGCGTGCGTACATAGTTGACTGTGCCGTCTCTGGTGCTCACCAGAATTCAGGCCACCAATGAAAAGACTGTTGCGAAACAAGAAACAAAAGAAACTGATCTCGAGAAAACAACTAGAAACAAAAAACAATTTCCGAAGAGGACAGGCAGGAACGAAGACGCAACACACTGCTCAAGGAGAAAAAAACGTTAACCCCCCTTTAGCCCCAGTTGGCCTCGACCCTCTGTTTTTTTTTTCCCCTGAAGAAATCTCTTCTCTTTTCTTTTGCCCTTGGGACTGTCATCGCTTATCGCTACCCGGCCTTCGCCTGGACATCTCAGCGACCGATATAAACGTATTGGTCCCTCGCTGTCCCAAGTTCAGCTTGCTTGCGGGCATGTGATTTGCGATGAGCCTATGACAACCATACCCAGAAAAGCGATTACAAGTTGCAATTGGAGTGTGCTTTCCTTTCTTGGCATCTCTTGATGATTTCTCACTTGTCTGGATCCCTTGCTGAAAAATATTTCTCACATCTCTTGATGATTTCTCACATGTCTGGTGCAGATGTAAGCTTTACATTCTATTAGGGAGCCCGGCAAGTCTCATATGCAGTGCAAGCTGTGGGTTATCATACCAGGTTATCAGTCTTTCATCTGTCTACAGTAACATAGCTTCACCTACACAAATTAAGAGTGTTAGGTTGAAGATATCTTCTGCAAAGAGCTTGTCTGTCATCGAAAATCTTACATGGATACTTCAGCACAAAGTTACTGCTACATGCGTTACCATTTGATACCCCGTACTTCAGGGAAAGCGGTGATCCAGAACATTTGTTAGCCTCACATTGTTGGGCCAACATGGGCCAGACCTGCGCGTCCTTGGGAGAATAGGTCACTTTACATTGGGTGGCCGAAGGATGGCATGGCCCACTTAGCCCATAGATTGGAAGACGCAGATTTCTCGGTGGGCTCCGTGGGAGATTTGGAAGGCCATACCGTGCTCCTCTCCCAACTGTGTCCGTAGTCCGGACGAGCAGCCGCGCCGTCCTGTACTCCTGTGTGCTTCTCTCTCTCTCTCACACACACACACACACACACACAATTCAATTCTTCACATATTTGATTTCCCCCCGTTATTTCTGTAAGCGAGGATTATCACGCAATACTGGATTGATTATCACAATGTATGCGATACAATGATACATATATCCAGGCCGGGATAGTCTGCTCACGATTTATGGAAACAGAATCGGAGAGATATCCGGCCGGACGTAACAGACGCAACGCGTGAACGGCCATGCAAGGAAAGCAATGAACGGCCTGGAGAGATATTCGGAGTGAACAGCCTGGAGAGATATCACGAGCGGCGATTATCTCTAACACGCCCCCACAGTCGAAACGTCGGCAGGGCAGACGTTGAGACTGGACCGGAACTCGATGAAGACGGAAGTCGGCAGCCCTTTGGTGAAGATGTCAGCATACTGTGATGTGGTCGGGACATGAAGTACGCGGACCTCGCCCAAAGAGACGTGCTCCCGGACGAAGTGAAGATCAATCTCGACGTGTTTGGTGCGTTGATGCTGCACCGGGTTCGTCGATAAGTAGACGGCACTCATATTGTCACAATATACCACTGTAGCTCGACAAAGAGGGCTGCGGAGTTCATGAAGAAGCTGACGAAGCCAACAAGTTTCGGCGACGGCATTGGCGACGGCTCGGTATTCAGCCTCAGCGCTTGAGTGAGACACTGTGTTCTGACGTTTGGAAGACTAGGAAAGAAGGTTATCACCAAGAAACACGGCATAGCCCGAGGTGGACTTGCGTGTGTCGGGACACCCGGCCCAATCAGCGTCAGAATAGACCACGAGATCCACGCATTGAGAGCGACGAAGGTGCAAGCCGTGGTCAAGAGTGCCACGGAGGTACCGAAGAATCCGTTTTACTGCCGTCAAATGAGGCTCCCTAGGATCATGCATGTGAAGACAAATCTGCTGGACGGCGTACGAGATGTCCAGGCGAGTGAAAGTCAAGTACTGAAGAGCTCCGGCGAGGCTGCGGTACTGAGTGGCATCGCTCACAGGAGGGCCAATGGAAGCAGAGACCTTGGGATTGGTATCAACTGGCGTACTGCAAGGTTTGCAATCAGACATCCCAGCACGCTCCAGAATGTCCAAGATATACTGCCGTTGAGAGAGAAAGAGGCCACGTGAACTCCGCTGTACTGAAATGCCCAAAAAATGATGAAGGGAGCCAAGGTCCTTCATAGAGAATTCACGCTGTAGAGCAGCAATCACCCGGTGGAGGGCAGGGACAGAGGATGCTGTCAGCACAATGTCATCGACATATAGGAGCAAGTAAACTGTCTCAGGGCCACGATGATAGATGAACAGCGAAGTATCGGTCTTTGCTTCCATAAATCCAAGGGACTGCAGATATGAAGCAAAGCGACTGTACCAGGCGCGAGGAGCCTGTTTGAGGCCATACAACGACTTGTTCAGGCGGCACACGAAATCTGGATGTGAGGGATCAACAAAACCAGTCGGCTGGGAGCAGTAGACCGTCTCAGTCAAAGTGCCGTGAAGAAAAGCATTCTTGACATCAAGTTGATGAATTGGCCAATCCCGGGAGAGCGCGAGAGAGAGGACAGTGCGAACAGTCGCAGGCTTGACGACCGGACTGAACGTCTCCCCAAAATCTATACCCGGGTGCTGTGTGAAACCGCGGAGGACCCATCGTGCCTTGTATCTGTCAAGAGAACCGTCAGCATGAAATTTATGGCGAAAAACCCATTTGCCAGTGACAACATTAGCGCGTGTTGGACGCGGAATGAGGTCCCAGGTGTTGTTGCCGATCAATGCGTTGTACTCTTCTTCCATAGCAGTGCGCCAGTTTGGATCGGCCAGTGCTGACCGGTATGACTTCGGTATGGGAGAGAGAGGCACGGCATGAAGGTTTAACTTGGCGATTGGTTGCCGAAAACCCTGCTTGCCTCTGGTCACCATCGTGTGACTATTGTGGACCGGTTGTATTGGCACGGTTCCAGCAGGACGAGCCGTTGGGGGAGCAGCCGGCCACAAGCTAGCGGGCGAGGCGAGCGTCCCATCTGCAGGAGCCGGGGCGGTAGAAGAATGCGGCCCAACAAGTGGAGCAGCCGGTGACGGGTCGGCAGCAGCGCTAGGAGCCGAGGCAGTCGGCAAGCTTGGGCCACTAGGTGGCCCAGTGGAGCCTGGCGACGTCGACAGGCCAATTGCGGCGAGGCGGCCCACATGAGTGTCCGGCGAGCAGGCAGTCCATGTCTCCGTGTGGGCGGACGAGTCCAGAGCGGCGCCTAGCGCTGTACGCGCGGCCACTGGCGGTGCAGAAACGCACGGTAGCAGTGGTGGCATGCGGCCGGTTGATGGAGTCGTTGTGGAGAGACCGCCTGCACGGAAAGGAGAGATCGGCGGGCCAATTGGGGTTGGCACGGCCTCATCAGAGAGCAAAAAGTCAAAGTCATTAGCGGTGGGGGTACTCGAATGCATGTCGGCAAAGGGAAAGGATGTCTCGTCAAACGTGACGTGGCGGGAGATGATGACCCGATTTGTGATGGGGTCGAGACACCGATAACCTTTGTGATTTGCGGTGTACCCGAGGAAAATGCACAAGGTCGAGCGAGGGGCGAGTTTGTGCGGGGCAGTGGAGGAAGTATTGGGGTAGCACTTGGAGCCGAACACACGAAGATGGTCGTAGGTGGGGTGTATGCCGTGGAGGGAAAAAAAGGTGTGGAGAAATTGAGGGTTTTTGTGGGTAAACGATTCAGCAAGTATGTGGCGGTATGAAGTGCTTCAACCCAATAGGAGGGGGATCATGCGCTCAGCTTTGCCGTTTTGCTGAGAGGTGTAAGGGCACGACATGCGAAACTCGACGCCCTTGGTGAGGAAGAACATGCAGGCTGAGAAATTGTCAAATTCCCGGCCGTTGTCACACTGGACACGCTTGATCGTTGTACCGAACTGTGTTGCCACATAAGAGAAAAAATTGGTAATGGTGAAAAAGGTGTCGGACTTGAGCCGAAGAGGAAAGGTCCAAAGGAAATATGTGCAATCATCAAGAATGACTAGATAGTATTTGTAGCCGGACACACTAACAACGGGAGAGGTCCAGAGATCACAATGAATCAAATCAAACTGTTGACTAGCACGTGAGGTAGAGGTGGCAAAAGGTAAACGAGTATGACGACCAAGCTGACAGGCATGGCAAAGAGAATCACTAGTATGTTTATTACATGAAATGAGAGAAGCACTAGTGAGTTTGGGAATGACGTCGGCACCGGGGTGGCCGAGGCGACGATGCCAAGTGGTGGCAGGGACGGCAATGAAGGCGCTGGGCACGGGCGTTGGCAACTGGAGAGGGTAGAGAGGCCCGGAACTATTGCACCTGACGATCACGCTCCGAGACTTGAGATCCTTCACAGAAAGGCCAAACGGGTCAAACTCAACAGAGCAATTGTTGTCAGAGGTGAACTGGCGAACAGAAATAAGATTCTTGACAATGCTAGGTGTGACTAGAACATTGTTAAGATGAAATTGCCCAGAGAGGTGTGTGGAGCCAGTGGATGTAACGGGTAACAAAGCACCGTTACCGACAACAATGGACGAGGGAGTTGGAGACCGTGGCAAAAAACAGGAGGTGAGGTTTCCAGCGTCGGAGGTCAGGTGCGAAGATGCTCCAGAGTCCATGTACCAATCAGTCGTGGCCGGAGGATGGAGAGTCATGGTGTTGAAAGCGTTCGCCAAAGACTGCTGGTCCCATGAGCCAGCCATCGGGTGCCAGCCGCCGGGTGCTGGTGCCGGCGGTTGCACCGGCGGGTAGACTTGCGGTAGCTGTGGTGGCATCGCAAAAGTGCCTGGTCCTACGAAAAATGTCTGCGGAGGGGCGCCGGGACGCTGCTGCTAGTGCTGCCCACCGCGAGGCAAGCCAGGACGTGGGCCAGGCCACATCTGAATGGTGCCAGTCTACGGGTTGTAGAAGGAGGGCCAGGAGGAGCCGGCACCATTGGTACTGCCCCCGGAACCGTTGCCGCCAATTTTGGTGCGCCGCCGGCGACGATTGCCACCGGAGCCACCTCCAGAACCGCCTGACCCACCACTAGAGCTGCCGGACCCGCCCTAGAGCCGCTGCCAGAATTGGTCGCGCTAAACCCAGAGGAGTTGCTGGAGGGGGCGCCCGCGATGAGGCCGGAAGCGGGGTTGTTGGTGGAGACCGATGGTGCTGCGACGAAGGCAGTGGAAGGCTCCAAGAGGGCACCTCGAGGAGAAGGTCGGAGCGCACCTCGAGGAAGCTCGGGAACGGCCGATGGCGCTTCAGGAAGGTCGCCATATATGCAAAACGGTCGTTCAGGCCACGCAGGACAGCGAGAGCGAGCGTGTGGTCCGCGACGGGCTCCCCGAGGTCTTCAAGAGTGTCGGCCATGGTCTTGAGGCGCCTGCAGTAGTCGGTGATTGAGAGATCACCTTGAACGAACGAGCGGAACTCAGCGTCGAGGATGAGCGCGCGCGTCTCTCGGTTGCCGACGAATTGTTGCTCGAGGGCGAGCCATACGCGGCGAGCAAGGGTGTCGGCGGTCAGAACCATCTCGACAAGCTCGGGAGAGATAGTGCCATAGAGCCATTCACGGACGACGCAGTCCATGCGGCACCAATCGGCGGAGTCGTGGTGGACAGCGTCAGAGAGGACGTGGCTTGAGAGCGAGTACTTCCCCAAGGTTGTGAGAAAGCGGCCACGCCACTTGTGGTAGTTGGGGGAGGCCGGATCGAGAACAACGGGACGGCGTCGGATGTTACGAGCAGCGGCGGCTGCGCGTGGAGGTTGGCGGCGCGGCGGCCTCGTGGAGAGACGATCGCGCGCGCGCAGTTGGCGGCGTCCTCATCGGCGTTGGCACGAACGAGAGGGTCCTCCGCGCGCGCGCGGGCGGCAGCCACCTCGCGTTCGCGAGCGGAGGCCGTGTCGTGCTGGCTGGCGACAGCGGCCTCGCGGGCACGAGCGGCGTCTTCATCGCGTGGGCGGCGGCATCGACCTCGCGGCGGCCGGCAGGCGTCGTCTTGCCCGGCGGCGATGGCTACGCGTCGGCGTTGGTCTCCATGGGATGGGTAGCTAGACTTTAGCGGAAGCGAAGGTCGCGAAGAACGAAACCATCTGATACCATGTAAGCGAGGATTATCACGCAATACTAGATTGATTATCACAATGTATGCGATACAATGATACATATATCCAGGCCGAGATAGTCTGCTCACGATTTATGGAAACAGAATCGGAGAGATATCCGGCCGGACGTAACAGACGCAACGCGTGAACGGCCATGCAAGGAAAGCAATGAACGGCCTGGAGAGATATCCGGAGTGAACAGCCTGGAGAGATATCACGAGCGGCGATTATCTCTAACAATTTCAACAATGAAATGCACACACAATTCAATTCTTGACGCACTCCCTAGTCCTTAGTTCTTACAACAATGATACGCTATCGTGATCGGTGAGGGTGCGAAAACACAGATATGCGTGCTGCAAAATTTAGATCATCATTGCCCCTTAACATCAGAAATGTCCTGAAAAAGTTGGAAACCAGAGTCGATTATAAAGGGGGGAACATAACTTATGTCTTTTGTACCAGGAAAAAGACAATTTCACTCACTACTATGCGCCAAACCAAGACCCCTTCTTTCTCTTGTGAACGGCAGAGACCAAACTACTTTCAATTAGCTAAATGGCGCACAATCAGTCACCAAAGGTGTGACCAAGATTTTGCCAATTCTGGGATTCGGCTGGCTGGTTTGTTCTATTTTGGTGCCACTTGTGTCCTTGCCACTAGACAATGACGTGTTCTTTTGTTTTTTTGGTTTCTCTGAAAATCGAAAAAATAGGACGGTTTTTTGAAACAGATTTTTTAAACGCCTTTTTGAAACAGGTTTTTGAAATAGCTTCTTGAACCTAAAATCGTATGCATCATCTATACCGAGTGTTCTTCAATCAAGATCGTTCAGCCTTTCCGCTGGAAATTGAGTGTACGATAGATCTTTGCTTGATGGTTGGTGAAATCAACGCGAGTGTGTTTTGGCGAATTAAAGAGTGTTCGTCCCTTATACTGACATTGGAGGATCATTACGATTCATCAAGACTCCCATGAGTATCTATCCTACGTCGAAAAAATCGGGTGGCCCCGTATCATGATCTATATAGCTTTATATACATTTTATGATTTCAAGTGGTATCTTTTATCTTTAACCTCATTTTGGATAATTTTCAAAACTCTTTTAAGTTGTGTATTTTCACTAATGCATGCATGCTCTTTCTTGCTCTCTTATTGTTTACAAGTGTTTTCATGCATCATTTTAGGGGATAATGAGTATTTGTGAGCTTACATTACTTCCTTGCCCTTAATGACTATTTTCCCAAAAAGGGGGGAATAATCAAGGAAAACAATTGGTATTAGTCTAAGTAGGGTGAATTTAATGAGAATGAATTGAAAAAGGAGAGAATGCTTAAAAAGGTGAAAAATGGGAGAATGAGTTTTGTGAAGTTGCATTAGAGGAAAATGAGTTTTTTTTGTGAGAACAATACATTTTGGATCTTTTATAATCCTTTGTCGTCAAGTGATATTTCATTTATTTTTGTTTACACTTTTGTGCTTCATCTTACTATGACAATAGTCATGATAAACAATTGTTCTTTTATTTGGACCATATGCAAAATTTTATTTTTTGATAAGTTTTAGATGTGGATGGAGCTTTTGGTAAAAAAAACCCTGCTCTTTCTGGTCTTGGCACCATTTCTCACCTTGCCATTGTAGTCATGTTCTTGCTTTCTTTTAAATCTCGACTACTAATGGCTCTTGCAATTTGCGTACTTCGAAAGTCCAAAATTCAAACTCAAATTCTTACTTTTGGTGTGTTTTTCAAATTACTCATCAAGGGAGGATTATAAGACCATGTGGTGGCAACTCTATGAAAGTGATGAGTGTTTGACACTGTTTGTGCTTTGCTTTTGTTGTTTGAGCTTGATTTTGAGCAATTGCATTTTGAGTTGTTGTTGTTGTTGGTAGTTCCAGCATTAAAGTAGCGATATGATTGGCCGAAGCGGTAGTACCTGCCTATGATTACCAGTAGCTATTTTTCAGATGATGTCCTTTTGGAGTTTTTGGGCTAAAACCTAGTGCGGTAGTACCAGCGTTCTAATCACGGTACGACTGGGGTGTAGCAGCCTGATCGGCCTTGGCAAGGTGGTCTGACTGGTGTGGAGTTGGCGGTACGACCGGTATGGGTGTCGTGGACATATTGGCCCATGTGCTAAGTTTGTTATGAGTGTTGGTTTTGGTGGCGTTAGCCACGGTGTGTGTCTGTGCAAGTGTTAGTTATGAGGAATTCGTGCATGTATTAGTCATAGTGTGTGTCTATACATTTAATTTATTAATTGAGAGTCAAGTGCATGTCATTTATGTTCGGATCGATTGCTTTGTTCTTTAGTGTGCAGGTGTTTTGATGATTATTGCGGTCAATGGTAAGACCGAGGTTATAGAAGGGGTTCTGAGGCCATGTCGTGTCGCGTAAGTCTGAGTGGAGCAATATCTCAAGCCAAGAAGCACAAGAGAAAGTTAAGGATCATAAAGAGGCAATATGTGCATGTGGTGTACCAATTGGTCTTGTGCGTTTCAAGTGGTAACATTCTTCGGAGTAAGCGTATGATTTTGACGGCAAACATTGGCATCACGAACTATAGTGTGATGTCGGTATACCATGGGATTTAGGCGTTTCAAGTGATGATGGCCTCGACGTAGGCATACAATCTTGGCGATAAGTCATAGGCATCGCATCGTTCGTGAAGACCGGTGGGTGGTAATTTGAAAAATTGTCTAATAATAGATGGAGTGGCAGTTTGCAAAACTACTGCGCTGGCCTAAATGGTTTAAGTCATGTCTTTGTGGTTGAATTGTATTATTGGACTTATGGAGCCTTGTGATGTCATGCTTTGAAAAGTGTGCAAGTTTGTGTGAGAGTAAAACCCATTTGTATGTAGGTTATCGAGTTTTTGCATATGTAAGTGATGTGATCTACTAAAGTGTGATTGGTTGTAAAAGGTAAATGAGAGGTAAGAAGGTTCCACTATATAAGCCTTGTGTTGAGTAGAGAGACTTGGGGGGGATTTAGGGTTAGAGTTTCTTTGTGTTGAAGCTTTGTGTGTTCTTTAGGTTTAGAATTTTGCTATCCTGAGAAATTGACTGTAAAACATTTCTTTTCATGTGAAATGAACATCCAAAGCTTGTCTAAATAAGTTGTGACATTTATCCTCTCGTATGCTTTTGATATGCTTGATTTTCTTGTTTGGATTTTTCTTCTCTTTAAGCTTTCTAGTGCTAAAAACGTGCAGGAGGTGGAGATGTCTCCTGGTGACATAATCCTATCCATCTAGGTATGATATAGAGAAAGTTTTTAAGTTTGCTTAGTTTTTCTCAAGATAGAGGTGATTTTTGGGTTTTGCTTTTGTAAGGGTTTTGGTTTGAATGTGCTGTGATTTATTTTACTATGGCATGTCAGAATCCATCCAAGGTTACCTAAATCATCTAGAATTCACGAATAAGAGCAGATCAAGATTTTCCTCTTTTGTCTAATTTTGGTGCACTCTTACTCAAATGAAAAAAAATTAGAATTTTAACAACGATTTTCAAAAAGTTCCTACCGTCCTAAAGGATGAGCAGAGCATACCAAGTTTCAATTCATTTAAACCAACAGATTAAAAATTCCATCTATTTTCGTTTTGAGACCATGTTGTTTTTACTATTCCTATACTAATTTTATTGTAACAACGGTACCGCAGCTACTGCAACAGTACTATCGATTCTACTGTAATAGTACTATCGATTTTGCACAATTTTATTCAGACCTTGTTCATACAAACAAATCTGACGTACGTTAGGGAATAATGAGGCATGGGATCGATGGAATATGTAAGTAGTTTGTTGACATTTGAAATGTGATACTGGCCTCCTGCACTGTACAGTCACCTTGTACATACACTCGTCGACAGTGACGACAATCTAAGAATGCCATGAAAGCCCATTCCCTCGTCTCACTGGACGTTACAGGACAACGGCAGATAACAAAACCTCATGGAAGCGCATTGCTAGCAGCTGGAGTACTTCGTCCATATAGAGCCTGACTCATAGGTACTAATCGGCAGTGAAAAAAAAAGGATTCAATTCTTACACATGTTTGTTTCTAAGATGGTCTCACGAACAAAATGACTTTCAAAACTAGATCCAGAGAATGACAGTATGCTTACACGCTACTCAAGAGTTTCTCGTCAAAATCTGGAAATGAGAAGTACAAGATAAGGGTTTACCAAGACTAAATTTAGGTCATCCGCTGTGCAGCCTCCTTCGCGAGCAGCTTTTCCCTGGCCTTGGTCTTCGCCTGCGACTTGGAGCCCATGACACCACCTCCCCATTTCTTCCTGATCTCATCGAACTTGTCATTGAAGTTCGCCTGGAAAAGAACAAGTTCCAGCCAGTGGACAAATCATTAGCAAAAATGGATATTGAGAAACTGACAAATTCGCAACTACTCACCTTAATAGCCTCAAGGATCTTGCTGAACTCAAGTTTATCCTCATTCTTCACAGTGGTCAGGCACAGAACAGAAGCAGTCTTCTTGTGAACAATCTACAACATATTATTCATTAGTTCTTTAATTTTCCCGCACAGACAATTTGCAAGCAGACAAAAGTGGCAACGGAAATAATACCGATCCAAGGCGAGCTTTTCCTTTCACAATGCAGTAAGGAACCTCCATTTTCCTGCAAAGGGCTGGGAGCCACACAACCAGCTCAATCGGATCAACATCATGAGCTATGACAACCAGCTGGGCCTTGCTCTGCAAAAGATCACACCACTTTTAATTACTAACATAATGCAGTTTGATGTCTAAAGACAACTCTCTGTCACTTAGCAAAGTAAATCACATAAAGGAAAGAAGGGGGGCAACACACCTGCTCAATGAGGTAGGTCACATGGTTCAGGCCATACTTCACAACTATTGGTTTCTTTGTCTCAACAGTTTTCCCTTCAGCTTCAGCCTGGGCCCTCTTCAAAAGCCTCTCCTTCTTGGCGGCTTTGTCTTCAGGGCGGTACTTAAGAAGCATCTTGAACAAGTTTGTCGCTGACATAAAAGATTCACAGTAGGCAAGTTTAACAACAAGTCAACAAGCAAAAGGACTAAACCACTGAAGGGCCTAATCGAACACACCTCACAGAAAATTACAGTAGCCAGTTCATCTCTCTTTAGAAAGTTACAAGAAGGCAAGTTCAATAGTAGCAGTGCAGCACATTGAAAGCTAATATTAACAGCAATTCATCAAACAACAATTCCATGGACAAGATTACAGAAATAGCAGGGAGAGCAGGCATGAAATGATTCCAGTTCCATGATCATAGCAAGACCATGGCAGCAAAATACACTACCAAAGAGAAACATAAAAAGGATAATGAAAGGTAACTGGAAAATGCATACCAAGTATGATAAAATTCAGAACGTTGCTTCATCATACGCAGATACAGCAAGCCTAGTTTAAGAAGTCTAGGATGCATACAGGAAACCAGTGGACTACTACGGCACACAGTTGGTACTAGAAAGCCTATTGGTAACAAATTTAGTGTGCGTTCCTGCAATATAGTAAAGTTTGGTAAACTCTATTGGAGAACACCATCTATTAACAGGAGATCATTCTACACTTCATTTGGGAGTAGTAAACCCAAGTAGGACAACCTACCCATAAGGCCATAAGATCATCTCCATCAGTTCCCATCTCGCCCGGTTCTCATTCAAGATAAGATTGGTTCGTGGGTGGTTAACCTCACTAAGATTCGCCTACCGATAGTGAATACATAAATCTGGCACAACCTATTAGTGGGGAGCACACCCACTAGGGTTCACTTCCAAACTGATTGTACTACCTATGTTCACAAGTATTTGCCATACCTTTGCAATCAAACTTTTCCAACTTTGACCATCAATATATTTCAAAGCATCTCGAATGGCTACAAAAAATATTCTAATTTCTTATGGCAGTTATTTACTTTTAAATAGTGAAAGTCAAAGTTTAAGAAGTTTGACTGCACAAGGTTAACGATGGCAAAGAAACATCTATCATTCGTTACTGGAGCACACTAGTCACAAATAGATAGTATGATCTATCATTACTCTACTTGGGAAAGGTGAAACCTATTAACGCCTACCATCTAGCACACATATCCTCGCTATCCACCTCTCCCTTTCTCTTTTCCCCTGCATTTACATTCATATTATTGATACTCCATATCACACTCTCAATCTATATCCTGTCATCCCTCCATCCTCTATGACTAAACACATAGCTCTCAACACCCCCTGCCCTCCAAAGCATCCACTCCTAAACAACACCTAGCCTGCCGGTCAAGCTCAGCAACACTTCTCTGGAATAGATATAAACCCTCCACTCACTAAGCCTACCATTTCTCCAAGCATAAATTACTCCACACACTACTTCCATCCATCCCACCAAGGTATAAACCAACGGTATCAGTGTTAACATAAATCTAGCACCAAATATGTACAAGTATTTACATGGACATTGTTACACGCACAAAATAATTTGAATACTCCCTAGAATTTTAAGCCAAATTCAATACAATTCTACATCCATTTGTACCAATGCTAAATTGGGAATTACAATTAAGACTTTAAACCCTAGCAGCATTTTTTTGTCTACTACTGCTCCGTACCCCATCAACAAAGCTTAGCATGAACCAACCAAACCTAACATAAAGACTTGTGTTACTTTTAATTAATGACTGCAGAACATGAATGGAAAGACAGTATAAATGGACGGGATGTATACCAAGATTCTTGTCCAGGGTGCGAGTGAACTGGTTGAGTGCCGGGGGCACCTTGAGGCGCTGCTTGAGGATGCGGCGCTGGCGCTGGATGCGCACAACCTTGGGCCACTTCACGAAGCGGTGGAGGTCCTTCTTGGGCGGCAGCGCGCCGCCGATGCCGAACTGCTTCGGCCTCTTCTCGAACAGCGGGTTCGTCACCTTCTCCTACACCAACCAACACAACACCGAATCACACTAAGATCAAAACAAAGGAAAGGAGGATTAAAAAAGCACGCAGAATTCAAGAACGAGTTGCGTACCGTCTTCTTCTTTGCCGGAACCGGTGCCTTTCCACCTCGCTTCGGAGCCTGCAAGATTTGTGACCAACACACATTAATTAGGAACATGTTGGCAGCAAGCAGTGGCCAAATCTCAAACTAGCTCAAAATCACCCCCCAAAACATCACGAAACATTCCCCTTCCGATCACAGCAAGAGGTTGCAATCGACAAGCTAGAGCCAAACGACAAAGGATGAGTACCATTTCGCCGGCGGCTGCTTGGAGCGAGCGGGGAGACGGCGAGGAGGAGGCGAGTGGAGGCGGGCTTGCGCCCTTTAGAAGCCAGGCGGCGATTTAATAACGTCCAGTTTGGGACGACGTGGATGCTGTTGAAGCGTTGGATGCGGGAAGTGGAAAGGAACGGTGAGGTATTGACCGTCCGTTACAAGCATTAGGGTTTTGGAGGTCGTATTTGGGCCAAACGGCCCAGTTAGCGAGAAAGCGAGGTGCGATCTGGCCTGAGATGGACTGGACCGGCCTGAAGTAGTTCTGGAATCCAGCTTAAGGTTATATTCGTATAATCTCCTGTTTCTCACTTCTTATTAAAGAACTAAAAACCAATATAAATATCTAGTTTTTCAAAATATCTTCTCTATTTCTTTCATTTCCATCTCACCTTGGGGTAACTAAATAGGTCACGGGTGCATCATCTACCCCACTTTTCTCACTTCCATTACACGCACGTATCGCTCCCTCAATTTTTACACCGCTTGCCTCGTTTTTCTAAAAGCCACTTCTTCCAGTCATTGTTATTTATTTTTAACCAAAAGTCATAAGTTACAACTAAAAGTTATCAGCAAAAACTAATACAACGTTCCCTAAGATGCAAATATGCAACACGCCGTGAAGAGTGGATTCTTTTTTGTTATGGCTATTGGGTTATTGTTGGGGTTGATAGCATTTAACTCTAACGTGAATATTTATATAAATGAATCAAATATCGGTAAATCGTTTTAAAAAGATAATATAGAAACTGTCCCGTTTATGGTTCAGAAATGTAGCCGTGTAGGGCCTCATGGGAGTGTCACATGTTACTGGTATCCCACAAGTGTCAATGCCTCACCATGTATTGCATCATTGCATGTGGGCTGGGTTAACTACTGAAGAATAATGCGAGATGGCTCTGGACTGGTATCTTGTTGTTTGCCAGCACCACTATTACCTCCAACAAACACAGTCACTCGTAGTAACTTGTCAGTTTGTGAACCTTGAAAACGGCCAGCCTTAAATCGACACCGGCGTCTAAGAAAATGGTTTGCCCGTCCTTTTGTGAGCGTTTTTCTTCGTGCCCTCTCGATTTGAATCGCTTGTTGTGATCAACGAACAATTCAGATCAAAAGAACATAAAAAAAAACACACAAAGAGACAGGGGAAGCCGTTCGGCGTCCAAACGGGAACGGCGGAGCACCTCATTTCCTCCGTCCGAGAGGTGGAGTAGAGCGGATAGTAAATGAGCTAACCGCAGGGGCCACCTCCTCACAGTCTGACACGTGGCCCCTGTTCACTGTGGACTTGTACCACCAATCTGCCCATTAATCACTCCTCCGAGTTTTCCGAATTTTTAAATTGAGCCGCCAACCCAGCAGACGGCCATATGCTCAGATGGAAATATCATGGAATGGGATTCCTTAATTATTGCCGAATTATTATGGAATCCGATGAAGGCTTTGCATGGAAGCCCAATGAAATAGTCATTTTTGCACTCTGCTGATAAAATTACTGGGTAGGTTAGACATATGTTGGGTTCTTTTCCGTTTTTAATCAGTTTATATTTGTACGGACTACAGTAGCTAACTTTTAAACTGTGTGTTTTTAAGACGAGATTAACAGAAAATTTATAGTAAAAAATGTATTGAGTTTAGCTGTACTGACTAAAATTACATAAGACTACTTTCCTATACGTACTAACTCTCGTAAATAGTCATAATTCAAATATTAAAGTTATAAGTCATAAGAATTCACCCAAATGCATCCTGCTTTGTACTTCATATATTTATGCTACATTGTAGTGAGCTTCTTACCACTGAGACTATGAGTAGCAAAACTTAAAAGCTATGCTGATAAACCAAAAAATTTATCTAAAATTCATATACATCAAAAGCCAACTCTTAAGTAAGAATTTTACTGAAAAAATTAAGAGTAAGAAAATAAGTTCACATGAATATGTCCATGTTATCCTCCACCATGGAAGACATACGCAAAGTAAAGATTATGCCAGCAAAGCAATATGTGAACACAGAGATAGCATTCAACCATGTTCTTTTTAATTTATGATTTATGGTTTTCTTGGATAAATAAATAAGACATCTTTTTCGTCGCCATTTCGAAGCTGTTTATCTGGACAACATTTCGAAATGGCTTATCAGGATATATTCTTCTAAGCGATTTATTAGCTTACCGGTATTATTCATTAACACAAATGCTTATGTTAGATCTAAAAACCATTAACTCTTTCTATGAAGCGTGCTAGAAGAACGTGATATCCAAGAATTTCAGGTACCTGAATGCAATTGTCGCATGCCAAGTCCCAACCAACTTGCCGCAGAGACGCCCCCTGCTCGCTCCTGACGGAAGCCCATTCCAAGACCCACCGCAGCGAGCGCGAGAGCGAACTGGTACCTTCCACCGTCGCGTCGCGTCGGCAGCGTCTCCCTCCCGCCTCGCTCTCAGGTAACCCATCCCCCCCTCCCCCCTCATTTTCCTCCTCGCGATCGTGGTTGGAGTTGCGTTAGTGATTCGGATTTAGGTGTCGCAAAATCCGGTGTTCCTGCGCTTCGTGACGCTTCGGTTGCTGACTGTAGCGTGTTACTGATCTTGGTGAATTCTATTGTGTTGGTGCCTCTACTGGATGTTTTGCTTTTTTTAATTGTGATTTAGGGTTCTTAATTAAGTAGTATAATTGGTGGTTAGTACAGTAAGTGTATTACATGATTACTCGGCAGCAATGAACTATCGTTTGTTCTTTTTTTTTTTGTTCTTGAGAGATTATTTGGACATTGGAGTGCGCCTGTTTTTGTAAGTTAAATTGTTCTAGTATATGGCTTGCGGTGATCTATACCTAGGGAATTTTGGATCAAGTAGAGAGGGATCTATACCTAGGGGAATTTGGATTAAGTAGAGCTCCACAACACCCCATTGTAGTTGATTTGTTTCTCTCTTTCCTGGGAGTGGTTTTGTGGTCGATTAGCTCTGGTGAAAGTTAATCTAAAGGAACTATCTACATTGAAGCTTTTGTTGCTTACGATATCTGCATTGTTGTTTTGTTGTTTGATGGAATTGTTGACTACGGCTGGACCGTATGTTTATGGACAATGCTCCACACAATTATCATAGATGATCCATTGTCTTCATGTTGTTCTTATCTCCTTTTCTGCCTATCCTCTATGCAGGGTGTGAATAACTGAATATGTCAGAAAACGCGTTGAAAGATCTCAATGTAGCTCAATCCGCGGAGCTGGAGAAAACCAAAGATAATTCTCTGAAATCTTGCATCACCAAACCTGTGTTGAACTGCAACAGATGCGTCAACAAGGAAGAAAATGCTCCACCTGCATGTCATGATGCTGTGACTAATGGATGTGAATCTGGAAACACAGATGTTGAGTATGTTGATTATGAGAATCTGACAGATCTCCCAGATGTTGACGCAAACCTTAGTGTATGCCGCTAGCTGTTCATATTCATGATTTTTTTGTTGGAGATTTGACATTTTTTTCAGATTCTTAAAGCCCTAAGATTTGCCATCTTCTATTGTTTGACAGACTCTAGTTACAAGGTTGGATTCAAAGGACTGGGTTATGACATGTGAAGCTCTTAACAATGTTCGTCAGTTGGCAAAATATCACAAAGAAAAATTGCAGGAGCTACTGTATGTTGTCTCCCCTGTATATTCCATCCAAAGTGCCTTGTGTTTTTGGACAAACCTTTTGATAGCTTCAGACACCATTTATCCATGCCTGATGCTACAAAATTATATCACATCTGTTATATTAATTGCTTGCTATAAATTTTTTTAATTACAGGGAACCTCTAGTTCCTCTTATTGTGAAATCTGTCAAGAATCCAAGGAGTGCTGTCTGTAAAACTGCGCTCATGACCTGTGCTTGCATCTTCAAGGCATATGGTGACATAATGATCGACTCAATCGACCCATTGGTGTGTATTGCCATTCTCAAATATTATATTCACGATTTCACTTGTTTAGTTTTCATGTGACAATTTCCTGTACGAACTAAGAAGTCTTCTTCTGTCAAATGTCTTCACAGCTAGTGCAACTATTTCTAAAATCATCTCAAGATAAGCGCTTTGTTTGCGAAGCTGCTGAGGCAGCTCTTATATCAATGACAAACTGGATCTCCCCTTCTATATTGTTACCAAAAATACAGCCCTACCTCAAGAACAGGAATCCACGAATTCGAGCAAAAGCATCAATGTGTTTCAGCAAGAGCATACCAGTCCTTGTAAGTGAAGGTCTGACCTAAAATTTTATTTACGATCACAGCTTTTTTTGCACCAATTTTATCTGGTTATCTCAAATGGAACCTAAGAGAAGCCAAAGATTAATTCAATACAGCTTGTAGTTCTCTTTTCCGATGTTCCAAGTGACTAGATAGAGATGGATAGTTTGACCTTCGTGTGTGCTATTCTTCTCTATCCATGGGCTTAGTTATAGTTTACATTCAAGTTCTTCCAGAGCATTTTAGTTTATTTGGATATGTAGATGCATGGTTTCAACTTTCTGTGTCATAAGATGGAGCTGGAGCTTGGCCAAACAATGATTCTAGTGCTTGTGGTAGAGATTTGATATGTTGAGAATATTCAGATGGCAAATGTATGTTTAGCTGTAGTTTGTGAGTTCAAAGAGCTTCACACCTTTCCAGTCATTTTTAATAGGGCGACATTAACAGGAGATTGAACATATTAATTTTTGTTTGTTTAGCGTGGATCTGCATGTACTAAGCACTCTTGGTTGTTCTTGACTTCTTGTTCTAAATACGATTGATACAACATCACTTCAGTTGTTTCACAAAAATGACCTATTTTCTGTCCAGGACGTGGAGGGAATCAGAGAATATGGAATGGATAAGCTCATCCAGATAGCAGCAACCCAGCTTAGTGACCAGCTTCCTGAATCAAGGGAGGCTGCTCGCAAATTGGCATTGGAGCTACAAGCATTCTACGAGAAGTCTCAAGCCTCGAGTTCTGACGAAGATGGCGGCACACCTGCTGCCTCACCAGAGGCTGAATCATGGGAGGCTTTCTGCCAATCAAAGCTTTCCCCATTAAGCGCCCAGGCAGTCCTCCGTGTCACCTGTACAACAAAAGAGGCCGTAACTGTGGGTGTCACCTCTTCTCCGAAATAAGGCGCGTCTGTGGGTTGCTAGCATCAGGAGGTAGTGGATGCAATGCGGTCGCGATTTTCCGTCAGATTCATCATTCACCTTTTGCTGTACATGGTTATGGTTACTCCTCCGTTACATCCAATCGGGCATTTGTTCAGCGTCGGTTCAAGAGTGATCAGGTGTGACCTGCGGTGTTAATATTGGTGCAAGATATCTCTCTTATAGTTTTGACTGTATCATCCTTTTGCTCCACTACTTGGTATTGATTAGTCAGGCGAATGCAAAATTTCTTCCACCGTTCAATATTACTGTAGTCCTTTTTGGTCTTGTGTTTTTTCGCATTGCAGTGTACTTGGTTCCATTTCTGTACCTCGCTATTACTGCAATCTATTCTCAATAGTTGCTTTCTGGACCGTGTTGCCGAAAAAGTACTCGTAGATTACTCTATGATGGGATTGACATACCGGCGCCGGCATGGTGGTTGCCGGCTTGATTCCCTTGTTGAGGTTGGTAACGTTTACTGCTACTAAGTGGCTTCATCGATGATTTCATGTTTGCCGGAGCAACTTCTTGATTAATCTGTTCCTACAGTAGCTTCATGAGTAAGAACTAACTGAGCAAGTCTAAATATTGCTGAAACTTATGACGGTAAATCCCACTGTATATGTACATAGTGTTACTACATGACACGAACACCACAACTGCACTAACAGTTACAAGAAGAAAGGCCATGCATGCGTGCATCGGCAGCGACATTTTGTGCACGGAATCAAAAGAAAACATGACAAGACGGAGTAGGTTATTTTTTGGCTAATGGCTTTTAGCTTTAATATGCACACTAGTACAAATGAACTGAATGTTGATAAATTACTTTGAGAAGATTATCTCAATAAACCGTTTTGATGAGACGATGAAGAAACCACCCTATTTGTTTGTTCGATAACTAAGCAAACAGCTAAACGCTCAACCAACGATTTAGCTCGTCAGACTGTTGATTCTATGTCAAGTAATCCTGCGCACACCTCTTTCCTTCCGTTCTTCACTTTGATTTCGGTTAGATTGATTAAGTTCTTTCCTATTTTGTGGAGACTGGCTGAGCGCCCTGTATGGTAGCAAAGTTGGCTCGTGCGTGATTGCCAGGATGTGTGGGATGGCACAGATCATTGCACAATCTTTGCACTTTCCATTTTTCTGTAAACTTGCAGTTTATAAATAAAGGAAGAAAATGCCGAGATGATTGGCCGGCACCAAATCTATTTCTTATCACTTTTGAGTTTGTGTATGTGATTGTGATTGAGTCTTATCAGGTGGAAGCTGATAATTGGTATCAAAGCAAATGTCAGCACCGGCCGGCCATATCTCCAGAACGCCTCCATGGATGCGGCGTGGACGATCACCGTCGCGACAATGGCGACACCGCGATGGTGATGGCTTCGGTTGCAAAGTCGTCGTGCAGCGTGTGGTGAAGGAGGTCGGAGGATCGACGTCTTACCCGATGCTCACGAAGACGAACTACAATGACTGGGCGCTCCTTATGCGTGTCATGCTCCAGGAGAGGGGTCTCTGGGAGGCTGTCGATGTCGGTGACGTCGGGGTCCAGGAGGATCGAATGGCGCTTGAAGCAATACTTCGTGCCGTGCCGCCGGAGATGATTTCGACGCTCGCTGTCAAAGAGACAGCGAAGGAAGCCTGGGACGCCATCAAAACGATGCGCGTCGGAGTCGACCGTGTGCGCAAGGCCAACGTGCAGCGGGTTCGCAAGGAGTACGAGGCCATCGAGTTCCACGACGGCGAGCCCGTGGACAATTTCACGCTTAGACTGAACGCCATCGTGAATCAGCTTGCAGTCCTCGAGGTTAATGCAAACTTTTAAAATTCAAACCATCATTCTAACTTCTAATATTTAAAAATCTCTTACACGAATCTTGAGACATTTTTTAGGATTAACATAGTGGATATACTCGTATGGATATATGGTTTTGCATATTTCCTAATCCACACGAAAAAATAAATGGGCTATGGGAGGATTGGGCCATTGCCCTCATCTACTTCCCACGGCCCACACCCATCGTGAAAAGGCATAGAAGGGAAAGGGTGCTCTACCGTGATCCGTGAGTCTGCGACCACACCGGCGCAACCCACTCCACCCTGATCGGACCACCTCCGCGACCGGCTTGTGAGTTCCCCGACGCAGCCGTTCGCCGCCGCTGGGAGCAAATCCAGTTCCTCCGCGGCGAGCCCCGCCGGATCTGTCCCATCGTCGCACGCCGCTGCCGATGGTTTGGCGCGCGGCATCGAGCCACCGGTAAGCCTTCGACCGAGACGTCCTATTTCCAATTAATTAGCCAAGCAACGGTTCATCTGCACCGCGGATTGGAAAGTTCTCAGACTAATTGCTGATGTTCTCTGGTCTCCCGTTCCCCACACTTGCTATTGGTGATGTGACTATGCTACTTCAAGTGTGGCAAACGATTGTTGATGTTAGGAGGGGGAAAAATCTCAAATCAGTTTGATCTTTGTGTGTTGGGTGTTGCATAATAGTATGTCCTTTTTGGAATGGTTCAGTAGGTGTTCATCATCTTGATCATGGGCCTCAGTAAGGTGGAAGTGAACTTGAAAAGGCTGCTTGAGGCGGCTCCTCGGCAGCAGAATCAGGCTAAGCTTGTCCATGTAAGCGTAGCTCCACTGATTTTTTTTTAAAGATTTCCATCATGTTTTGTTTCTGTTCAACGCCTGAGCAGATACTGGCATACTTTTCTATAACCCATTTAGAAAGAGTAGAAGAAAGATATAGCCTCAATGAGGATCTTTTTTTTTTTGTTAAAACGGTTATATAAGGAAAATTGGGTGATGGGATATTGCTGGATTCGTTTTGTTTGTATTCAATTTTAATAAGTGGTATTTAATGAATTTTGTCTTTAATCTTAGTCATTTTGAATAGATTGTGTGCTAGCACTGACATCCTCCAATTGCAGTATGTAACCACAGCCAGGGAGCTGTTGGAGCAGCTAGGAGCAGAAACTACACCAGAAGGGATATCAAGGTACTCATGGGTTTGTATGTTCTCTATGATGGTATAGCGTTGCGTGCTTTTTGGGAATATTGATATGTTGACTGTGGTCGAGCTAAAATTTGTTGAGGTTCCATAATTTTGAAAGAAACCCAGCTGGTATATGACTGTGTCCCCATCAATGACAATACCATAGCCATCAAAATTTGTAGTCCAATATAATTGTAAACCTCATCTCTAGCTCCTATTACGTGACTTTAGTGTGTCCTACCAAGCTACCAATCATTGATCTTGCCAGTGCATCAGTATCACCGCCCATTTTTTGCATTTTGCATTAAGGTAAACTCTGTAAATCTATAAAGGAGTACTGGTTGCTAATTTATGAATACACTTTGCTGTTAGCTTGCTTTGACTGATGGTGTGTTTCAACATTCAGCTTTTAAACACTGATGAATTGGGGTAGCATAATCTATTTCAATGCTTTTTCCATACTGATATTCAATGAATGGGCTTAATACTAGAGTAACTTTTACCTTACACGCATATTTGAAGTTTTTTCCGAAGTACCCTTCTTTAGAATATGACGTGACATGCTTTCCCACTTAATAAATGCGAAGTTTCTTTCTTTTGTATTTTTTAATAAGCTGTTCATGAAAATCTGGATACTCTTTCTGTAAAGATATGCTCCTTCCAGCACGACAAAAAGAACCCATATGTGAAGGTTCACAACTATATGTCATCACCTTTCATTTCATGATGAGAATTTCTGTGCTGTCGCTTGCCTTTTTCATTAACAATCTTGTAGCTGATTCAGTGGTCTTAGTAGTTGGTGGAGCAGAGCAAGAATTTACCTATGTTGAAATTTATCTTTCACCGCTTATGTAGTTATTTTTTTCATGATCAGACAACATGTTCATTCATGAATTTCTTCCTGATTCAGTTTTTCAAAAGCTAAGCTTATTGAGTATTCAGAAAAGATTGAAGCACTAGCTGCCAGGCTTGCTGCTCCAGTGGTATGTTTTTATTGTGTTGATTCATGTTTTCCACTGATATGCTAAATTCCTCAACTTGTACTTTGTAGAACTCAATGCAACTACAACATATGATGTCCTCATATTCTTTATTTGAACTGATTTTCAGCACAGTGCACACCGCTAGGCTAGGTCCTAGATAAACATTCATTACTGTCTCGTGTTAATGCAGCCAGAAAATGAAAAGCCGGTTGATGAAAGCAGAGAAGAAGAAAGCTCTTATGAAGGAGAAAAGGTAGGAAGTCCAATATCTTTATCAACAGGATTGCGGAGGAGATCAGCGTAAGTTAAATTTGGTCCCTTTTTATTTGTTCCTTTTCTTACAGTTACAACTAAGGAACTAACAGATGTAATCAAATAGATTTCATGTGGAGGCTGGACCAAGCAGTCATGAGAGAAAAGAAAGAGATATTGGAGCACCTATTAGATTGGATGCAGAAGCTCAGGCACACATTGAGAAGCATAGGTTTTTTTTTGGAAAAGATTTTTTCCCTATCTCAGTATCTGGCTTAGTGCCGTCATTATTCTTATTCACAATTTCTAAATTGCACATGAGCAACCAATTTACTTATCCATTCATTGAATTTTTGAAGGAACAAATCCATTCATTGTCCGGTTTCACTGGGATTGTTGTTATGAAAATTTGAAACCTATAATCAGTGCAATGTTTAATCATTACCTTCCTTTTTCTCCTGATGTTTTAAGACCTAAGCATGAAAACTTCAGGCTTGTACAAGGTCTTCAAATGAATATACCTGTTATCCTGTTAACGTGTTGGATCTTCTCACTGCACAGGAAGCTGCAAGAAGATTTGACTGATGAAATGGTTGAGTTAGCACGCCAACTGAAGGAAAGTAGTCTTGTAATGAACCAATCTGTGCAAGACACAGAGAAGGTAGGCTTTCTGTTGTGTTGACATTGATTTTTTCTGTGGATAATGTTACCTCAATTTAACACTGGCAACAAAGTTCTCTCTGCTGGATTTTTATTGAGAATGTTCACTTACTGGTTACTACTGATGCAGATCCTTGATTCCACTGAGAGCGCCGTGGAGCATAGCTTGGCAAGCACCGGGCGTGCAACCACGCGAGCGGCGGAGGTCTACTCGCTGGCTTCCAAGACAACATGCTTCCAGTGGCTGCTCATCTTTGTGATGACCTGCATGTTTGTTATGGTGGTTCTACTCATACGGGTCACCTGATGTCACCGTGGCCACTGACATCGTGTAAATCAGCTGTCCTTAAGATCGGATCTTGTAAGCATTTCTGACATGAACATAAACATTAACCTGTATCTCAGAACGAACATCACCGGAGAAGATCGTTCGAACGCAGTGAGCTAAAGAAATATGCATGCTTGGGAAACCTATGCTTTGGGGATCCCGGCATTTTCTTTACCTGTTTTCACATGATAATCTGCTATATATTCTGCTGGTTAGTAGCAGTGTGTAGTTTTGTAAATTGTGGTGTCTGAGGAGAAGGGAGATGACGAGATTGCCCCTGTGGTGTGGTGTTGTGGTAGTGGGAGCGGCGAAACTTGCCGCTCTCCTTGGGTCCGTTCTAAACGGTTTTAACTTCAACAGCAATTGTAATGTAATTTTAACTAAAAAGACGAAATGTACAGTCGGAAGTTTAAACCAAAACCAAGTGGGAGCGCCACCATTAGAACTGCCTATTCAGCGAAGGAAGCCTGTAGTCCTTTTCTGCGTGAAGATGAAAGCCCACCAGCCAACTCAACTCCATGACCGTGAACGCACCTATAAAAGCACATCTATCTTGCAAAGATCCCATCGTTACGCCGTATGGAACATCGATCTTAGATCTCGCTCGTTTCAGTTTTAGCTTATAGTTTTAGCTTTGTTTTACTATTTAGTAATTCATCTTTTTCTAATTTTTTTTAGATTTTTTGAGTTTTTTTTGTATTTTTTCTCCCGTATTCCTTTGCATTGTCCGTGATGAGCTAACATGTTTTTTTCTTCTATTTTTATATTTTTAAAATTTAATTATGCTCAATAAGTCAACTCATCTACAGTAAAAAAAATAGCTACAGTAAAATTTTAACCAGAAATCATAACCTAGAAGCTATTGCTAAAACGAACACCTCCTTAATCTCCTTAGACATGGACGACGCGCGTGGTGCCTCGCCGCCGTGGCTCGAGCTTCCTGCCGACGCGCTCCGCGAGATCTCCAGCCACCACTGCGACGCCGCCGACTTCGTCCGCTTCCACGCCGTGCGCAGGCCTTGGCGCGAGGCGTTGCCGCCACGCACGCCCCACTTCCTCCCATGGCTCGCACCGTGAGACGATTTCTCCGCCGGTCTGCGCTTCCACTCGCCGCTCTCGAGGACGAGCTGGAACCAGCCCCACGTCCCCCCCTCTGAGTGCCGCAGGACACTGGCGAGCACCGACGCCACCGATGGCCGCGTCCTCGCCATTATAGGCATTTCGGACGGTGACCACACGGCTAGCCTCGTCAAACCACTCACGGGAGACACCACCTCCCTACCTCAGTTTCCTGGCAGCATCTCCCGCGAGCAGTCGTGTGGTGTGGCATCGTCTCTAGCGACGGCACCGTCCTATTCTACACTACGATGGTCTATTCTATCCTTTTGCGGCCATCCTGCGGCACGGCAAGACCGAGTGGGAGGACCAAGACATGATCCGCTCGACGAGTGACCGCGGTCTCTGGTTCCACGACGCGCCCACTCGCCTCGTCGCGTTGCTATGCACATACGGCGTGCTTCCCATAGACACCTGCCTCTTGGTTGACTGGCTACTGAGTTCAATGAGCTATTATTGAACTTCTTTCAAGATTATTATAATTTGACATAAAATTATTTCATTTATTGTTAAGTGGCCGGCTGGTGTCATTAACTTTTTTTCACTTGAAATTGACTCATTTCAACTTTGAACCTAATTACTATTTTAATTAAATCAATTTTGATTCGAGCATTAATGAGTTTTTTTTTGTCGATCCTACTCTAGGAGATGCCGCCACCACGCCGCTGCCCGGCAAAGACATCGTAGATAGGCACATGTTCGAGTCCCAAGGCAAGCTGTTGTGTGCTGACATCTTGACTGTTGAAAATAATCTTGATTAAGAGTTTGAATCAAGTTCGAGATACAGTAGAGTCTGTCTTCAGGAGTCGTAACAAACTTAAAATATAAGTATGTATGTTAATTGGAAAAAATAGTCTATATAATAAGAAGACTTGTAACTAAATTTTGTAAGAAGAATAGTACGAGAATAGAGAAATTCAGAAAACTCAGCTACGCAGTTGCGGTCGGGATAATCTCCTGTTTTCTTCTCTGTTTATTTTTCAATCACTATGAATTCATGCAATGTGTGAGTTTTCTCTTAGTGGGCCAATATTTAGTATCAGATCCAAGAAGTTTCAAAAAAATTACTTCTGGTATGCTTTTCTTTGAATATGAGCCGGACTTGTTCCCATCTCTGACTTGCAGTTTGCGGTCTAGTGATAAAATCTGAGAGCATCGACAATAGCACTTCAGCAGACTTTTGCTTTCTTCCTTGGTCCAAGCGGTGACAGGAAAGACGAGACGAATGCTTTATTCTTTTTGACTTTTAAATGGTTTTTTATTATTGTTCAATAGGTTTTATAGCCACTCCACCTTAGAAGATAGATAGCATACAAGACACTCAACTCTCAAACCCTAACTCTAGACATGAAAGCACAAGAGAGATGAGTTTGGGTTAACAACATATCTCCCTCCCAACCCCTTAAATAGGTGTGCAACCAATCACACCTAGCCATTAGTGGATCCTATCTACTAACACAATGGGGGAAACCCGTTAACCCCTACACACGGGTGTTACTCTCACATGTTCACTTATGCACGTTTTTCAAATCCATAAGACCGTATCCGTTCAATCCTTAGGCTTGATCCATCTTAATCAAATCAACTCTACCTTGACCTAAACCGCTCCTCAATGTATCGCCCACACACCGTGGTTTTGATCCAAGGTTGTAGGATCAAGGATAATCGACTAAAAGGGGTGACTAGGAGATTCTAAAATTTTTAGCCTTTTAAAATTGAACTATAACCAGTGATCGTTAGGCAAGAATGCTAATTAATTTCAACCTACTCAATTATAGTAACCTAAGGCACCACAAGTAACAATATTTGCCATTAAACTTCTAGCACAAGAGAATATAACAATATCGACAATTGTAAAGCTATGAATGTAAATGCAAAAGTAGTGATTAAGAAATAACCACAAGTAGACGCAATAAATTTTTCCTGTGGTATCGAAGACTTGCCGGTCTTCACTAATCCACGTTGAGAAAAGCCCAAGCGCGCTTGGACCGGCTCCACGAATTAAGTCTCAACTCCTCAATCCACTATTGGTTGCTCTTCCTCCTCTTTGGAGATGGTGAGCACTGAACCACTCACAATCTTACTCAGGCCTCTTCACAAGCTTCTTGAAGAGATCACCCCGCGATCAACCACTAGGCCATTTAGGTGCTGGCAAGCACCAAAATTAAAAGATCACGCTTCGCTTGACGGCTATCAAGTACCAATGATCAATCTAAATGATTATGCACTTGACTTTGGCTCAAAACACCTCAAAATGAATGCACTCAATGAAAACATGTGTGAAATGAATGCTCAAGGCTCAAGGATGTTCAATGCAAGTTCAGCAGCGTGTCCTTCAGCTGATGGGACGTATTTATACCCTCACCAACCAAAACTAGCTGTTGCAAAAATTTATTCTAAAAAATTAAGAAATCGGAACTACCGGCGTTCAAAGTGCGGTACTACCGTAGTTAACTGTAGCACACAGTAACGTCTAAGTCAGAACGTCAGAACTAGCCGTTAAAAGTCGGTGCGGTACTACCGCCGTTATAAGTGTGGTACTATCGTACTGCGGTAGTTTCACTTGTTGGTGCGGTACTACCGCACCACTATAATTCCGCCGTGTAATCCCCGGTACTTCCAATTTCACTGCACCTAAGTTTTCTCAGTGGTGCTCTCTAGAAAAAACGTACCGCTGAAAAGTCCGGTACTTCCGATGATCGGTAGTTCCGATTTCTGGCGCGATACTACCGCACTGCGGTAGTTCCGCCGTGTAAACTTTGGTACTACCGATTTTGGTAAGCCCAAGTCTCAATCAGGGGTGCTCTCTGGAAAAAACGTACCACTGAAAAATTCGGTACTACCGGTGACTAGTAGTTTCGCAGTTTACATGGCGGTACTACCGTACTCCGGTAGTACCGCGTTTTATACGCTGGTACTTTCGATTTTTCTGAGAGTGCATAGTTGATTTTCAAACTTGATTTTATGTGCATGCATGATTCTAAATTGATCCAAATGGCACAAGAATATGCTATCAAGCTACTTTCTATGATCTCTCTTAATAGTACAGCGACTATCCTATAATCCGATCTTCCAACCTTTCTCTTAAAATCGGTAAAATACGAAAAGGGATCCTATATTTTATGTACCTTATTTTTTATCCATCTTGATGTCCATTTCGTCCTTTCACATGCAACTTGCTTTCAACATACACGCACTTATTAGACTTAACATATGCAATCCTCAACAAACATATTAGTCATATATTCACAAATCGTCATTAATTACCAAAACTAATTTTAGGGATCAAGATGTTTTCAAAGGTGGTTTCTGGTATTTTGGCAAAACCACCAAAATATTCTTTGTTGACCTGGTCATCACTATCCTTTGCAAGCAATTGCCATATTTACCATGTATAGGTGCACCACTAGCTTCCCACGTGTTATCAAGTTTCTCTCGTCCTAGTTACACGGACCACTGCTCATTTGGACTGTTCAAGTCTCATGGTGTCATTTTGCCGTTCAAACTCATCTTTAACATTTTTGACATTTCTCATACCATGCTTAAGCTCACCGTTTCACCTAACATTCTTGATCGTTCTGAGCTCAACACCTCTATTTGCCTAGCCCCAATCCTCGTTGTTGATCACGATTGACTCTAAGCATCCCTGCATATCTAAAGACAAATAAATTATTTTCAAGCACAAGTTCTTCACAACTTGACCCATGTTGGCCAAAACATGCATCATACAATCTTAATGTAATGACCCAGGTCACCCCAACTCAATTCATGACTTAATTTCCTAAACCCTATTTTTCTGCCAAAGCCGGTAGTATCGCACACAACATGCTAGTACTATGCAATGTGGTATCACATCATTTTGCAATTCTGAACTGGACCTCTCTGGAAATAATGTACCACTCCCCAAACCGGTACTACCGCTCTACAGTATGACCGCATTAACACCTATGGTACTACCACCCTGCAGTATGACCACTCCAACACCTACAGTACTACTGTTTTTCTTAAAATTTTTAGAAAACAGTCCAAACAAACTACGATCTTTGTAAAATCACTTAACTACTCCATAAAACTTGCAATAGTTTATCACAATATTAAACAAGGTCTTCTCACATGATCCTTTAAAAATAACGATGATAGTTAATCTGGTGGACATATGGAGGTATTGGGATTTATGTGATACTTGTCTGAAGTTGAATAATATGTGAGAGTTGTTTGGTATCTTCTACTCTTCATTTTGTAATTAGATGTGCTACACCTTTGGTCGTGTACACTTTATAGCAAATACCTTATCTCATCACTTCTCGCCAGATTCTCATTTCAGAAATATTACCTTTTGCAAGCAAGAGGCAAGTTAAATGATCAAAAGAACTGTCAGGAACTAGTTGATCCAAGGTTACTTGGGCATGTATCCGTGGATGTGCTCTCCATGGCTTTTGCTATGGCGAAGAAGTGCATCGCGGAAGATGACGTTCATCGACCTGAGATTCAAGCTGTTATTGAAGGTCTTCTCGATGTAATCTTGAAATCTCGTGACCACAAAGCATCTTCTTCCTCATCATCGACTCATTGCTAGGGATGGTAATGGGTACCCCGAAACCCGATACCTGGTGGGTTTTTACTCTATTAGGGCATAGGTCTAGGTCAATTTCCTAACTCATGTGTCTCCTAATGGGCAAAAAGTCTAACCCATCGGGTCTACTGGGTTCGGGTACGTTCCTATAGTACCCGAACCTGTAAACCCATGGGTAATATAAACCCGACAAACCAACCCATACCAGCCCACAACAGCCGGTCTAGCCCAACTAATACATATAAAAGATGTAAACCCTAGCTCACTCTGTTCACCGGGTTAGGAAATTGACTCAGACCCATGCCCTAATAGAGTAAAAATCCACCGGGTATCGGGTTTCGAGTACCCATTGCCATCCCTACTTATGTGCTACTCCTACCCATGGGCACCTGTTACTCGAGTGGGCATGGGTCTAGGCAAAAATTTGTACCCGTCACGGGCATGGATTTTTTAGTGGGCGCGTTTAACTTTCACGAGTACAGGTTTGGGATGGTAAAACCCAACGGGTTTGTGCCCGTTGCCATCCCTACTCATTGCCATGGAGTTTGAATTCATGAAACATGAGGCCACCATACTGTCAGTAGCTGTTTGACTTGGTCACCTCATGCTGTAGTAGATGAAGGGGCAAATGCAGAAAAGAGAAAACAGAAGAAAAACTTCTCACATGGGAAACATCAGATCAGAAACCCAGTAGTATCTGTTTGAATTTTAGCAGCACGAAATATCTTGTTTGTGTAGCAGGTTGCTTCTCTTTGGTAAAATAGACAAGTCATGCTTGTTAAGGTCTGCCTTTTTGTGAGGATGATGATCATAAGCGAAACTTTGTTGTCTTTTCTCAAGGCAAGGTTGGAAGCTTCCAGTTAAGATAATTAACTTTGAAATCCATAGGATCAATTACTGGATACATTCTTTTTGCTGCATACTACTCTTGAAGCTGATTTTGCATCATGGAGAAATATAGCTGGTGCTTTCTAAAACTAAAGAAATGTGGTGGGATATGGGTTGCACAAAATGTTCTCTTGACTGTATAAGCTCGATCCGACGTCGCTAAATCTTGCAATTATATTTGTTGCATCATTCTATCTGGTCACGTACCTACTCTAGAATAAACAATGTGAATGCTGATTTATTTTGTTCTCCATGATCACTTCAGCTTGGTTGAATTTTGTTGGAAATGGATTGTCTGGTTGCATTGCAAAATCCTTGCCTTGCTCATCCTTGCAACATGCTAACGCGTTATTACGCTCAAACGTTAGAACATTATTATTCGTGCTTCCATCCATGCCATGCTGACTGCTGAACCTGGGTCACTCTTTGCTTGCTGTATTCCGTGTGGGACTAATTTTTGGTTCATGCGTGCTTGCTGTGCTCCTTGTATGTTTGATGGTGGATCTAGAATTTGAATAATAAGAGTGCAAAACTACGAATTTAAGCAGCCGCCGGCCCACCGCAACGCCAACTCGCTGAGCGGCCCGAGCCAAGCGTGCATGATTGCGCCCTACGTGGTGCGCCACCGTGACCTGGGTCTGGTGGCTAAGGGCTAGGACACTAAGCGACTGGGATTGCCCACGATGGGCCAACTGGTATGTGAATGAATGGATAAGATTTTTGCTAATGAGCCGGGCCAATGGCAATGGGCCAACCGGTGCCAATGGGGCATGAGCTAATCCACAAAGAAGACGTTTTGGGTTGAAATAAGAGAAAAAGTACAAATAGAACCTCATATATCTTTACTACTTTAAAAGAAGGAGTTGGTGGTTGATGAGTCCTCTCTTATATCTCTTCTTAACCATTTGATCTAAACAATTAAATCTTGACCGTAAATCCCTGCAACTCTAAAACCCCCGCTGACTCCCTAACAGACTCTCTAACCGAACCGCTAACGAGGCGAGGGCGGCCTGATTTCTTTCGGCTTTCTCGATCCTCCCGCAACTTCCTGCTTTCTTCAACCTTTCTCATCTCATCGCTCCTCACGCCGCCTCCATCGCTCCTCCCGCCGCCGCGCCGCCCTCGCTTCGTCTCCTCCCTCCGCTCTCTCCACCTCCGCCCCTCCGCGCCGCCGCATCCTCCTCCCTAGCCTGCGCCGCCGCCGTCGCCTCCTCCCCTACTCCCCAACCCCGCGCCGCGCCTCCTCCCTACTCCCCAACCCCGCGCGCCGCCTCCCCTCTCTGTCCCCGCACCGCCGCCTCCTACTCCACCCACCCTCTCCTCCTCCGCCGCGCATCCTTCCCTCCCTTCGCCCCGCGCGCCGCCACTCGATCGCGGCGTGAATCGCCGCCACCACCATCAACTCCTCCTCCTCCTCTATCTTCATCGCGATTGGTGCCCGCCCCCGGCCACGCCTTCCACGACCACGGCGAACCCCTGGGCCCAGGGACTCAACGGCGTGTAGCGACCTTGCCCCTCCCGCAAACACCTCCTATCCCGAGCTGGGTCAAGACCGTCGCCTCCGAGGTGGGATGCCATGCCTTCTCTCTGTTTCTTGATTCGATTTGGGTGTCATTTCCTTTCCTTTTGTACTATGATTTTGATATTGTTGGTTGGTTCCCGTTGCCTTGTCTACCAGCATTTTCATTTAGTTCTTGTGATTTTTGACATAAGCAAAGCTATGGTATCCAAATCAGTTGGCCATTGGCCATTTCTGAACGAACATGTCTGGGAAACAACGGTCTAATTTTCGGCTATCAATTTTCTGAATGAACTTTCATTTCTGTATTCATGTGCATATATCTTCATTATTAGCTTTCTGTATGGCTATATGCGCAGAGCGATAAACCTCTATGCCGTTTGTATTGTTCTAAAGTTCGAACAATAATTTCTTGTTCAGTTTATTACAAGAATCATACTTGATACAATTCTTGTACTAGCGGGTTTGATGCACCAGCCCGAGATGAGTTGTTAACTTGTTATTGGTGGTGCGTGATAAATGTGAGGCACCTATATTAATAGTAACACTATTAGTTTAAATTTGCTTTTTAGCAATCACCCCAATGGGTGGTGGCCTGCTGGAAGAGTGAAGGGAAAGAACCAGAAGAAGGCCTCGGGTGGTGGATCAACGGTCCAAACAGTAAACCACTACACCAGCCTTCCCTTGAACAGGAATTGGTTGAAACATGGATGGATTGAACTTAGAAAAAATGAGGTGGGGCAGTGGGAGAGTTTTTTTGCATGTCATTTGTGTTATAAAATTATTAGTGGAATTCGTGGAATTTTTTGCGATGCCACGATCGCGTTATAGAAACAAGATTCAGACCAGTATATCCATATGGGGGTGTTTGGAATTTGTGTTATAGAAACAAGATTCAGACCAGTATATCCATATGAATGTATCTGAATTCCTTTATTCATGTCATGCAGTCTATTCTACTTTTATTTATTTTCCTAATTTTGAGGCAAAATATGACCTACATAGGATTGATTTAATAGAATCTATATGCTCAGTTTTGCACATATGAGAGTTGCCTTCATTATGAACCTGTAAATAATCGGTTTGATATTTCTTTCATGATTATCACCGATTATGATTATGTCTTCTTTGAAAATGGCCTGGTTGCACATAGGATCGGCAAGCTCATTGGAACTCAATTAAGTCTCTAGGCAGTAGGCACCCTATGAATACTGTTTTAACATGTGTGCATTGGATGTACATACTAGAACCTGATGTTTTGCACTCTGTAGAGTTTGAAATCGTTTCTTGGAGATGATAAGCTTAAGGTGAGCCTATCTGTGGTTACATTCTTGTATTGATTTTACTGATAAAATTTGAGGCCTTTCTAATGATGATATTCTTCTTTTCAGGAAATTACATTGCTGACCTAGATATCCCTATTAAAAGGTTAGTAAAAAAACCTATCCAAGAATTCCCATTGGCACTAGCTCTTTACTGACCAAGTAATTGTTTACTTAGGGGTACATTCATATAATTCCGAAGTGGAATGCTTAATCTGTCACCTATAATGTGTGAAACTGTAGTCAAGAACAATGTGATGAATTTGAAAAGTATTATAAGGTACAAATTATCTTCTAAAAGGCGGTAACGATTTATAATCAGAGGGAGAAGGTTATCATTTTAATGCCATAAAACTGAAATGACTGGTTTTCTTTATATGTACATAACATTTGCCTAAAATGGTATCGATTAGCTTCGTGAAAAGTTTGCACACTTGAACCTGACATTTTCTATCAGAGGGAGATTAATTTTGATATAAGTTTCAGACTTGTACATAGTTGATGGAAATATTATGTTCATGCTATTTACTACCGCGTCATCGAAAATTCAAGTATTCCCATAAGGCGGGCTCTATGAAAAAAATATTGGATTTAGATATTTGGTTAGTTGAGCTGTGTAGATCATTCTAAAGCATACATTTGGCTGTATATTATATTAGAAGTAGGTCATATAGTCAAATAGAAATAAACTTTTTATTTGGGCTTTTACATATCCAGATTATCATAGTACCTTCTTATATTGCATTATCTTCCTACATGAATAAAAAGGTGCTTCTTTGTTATTTGTAGTCGAGATCCCATCGGTAATGATTAAAAGGTTTTAGTTACCCCATTGGAGCGTTGATTGAAAAGTTTTGATATTGGGTATTTAATATCTGTACAGCCATCCGTGCACCGCCTCATCTACCAATAGATTACACTGTGCTTTGCCTGCATGAATAACAAAGGTGTTTCCTTGTTAGTTGTTTTCGTATCTGAAACCGTGATCCCAAAGAATGGTTGTTTTGCACTTATATGGTGCTTCCTACTTTTAAGATCCATTGTTTTATTTGTCCAACCTCTCTACACCGCGATCGTCAAATAATCAATTTGGTATTTTCTTGCAAATGCAAGAAGTGAGATATGTTACTTGATGAATAGAGTATGCTAAGGCACCGACTTTGTGGACATTCCTGGAGGGCGTTACTACCCAGCTATGTCAACGTATACACTGCCTGACGAGCCAAACTGTGAAGTTAGGTTCAATTTTGGGCCTGATTTCGAGTTCTTTCCGGAAGACTTCGGAGGGCGTCCAGACCCTCAACCAATGAGCGAGGTGCCTTCTCAGGTAAAAGAAACATTAAATTCTTGTTGAAGAATAGAACACAAGTAAAAGAAACATGGGAACAATCTTTGAACAATTTGATAATTTAAGAAGGCATGGAAATAAAATGAGGTCATTGAGATATTTCTTACCGTCTGATCATAGGCATCAATCAGTTAAATGTAATATAATGCATGTGTTTATGAAGATGAAGAATCTGCACTTAGTTATATTTATAGGATTGTTCTATCATACTCCACTAATATGATGTTTGATTTATTTACGAGTATGAACATATATGTTTTGTTTGATACATGATGACGTAAGAAAAAGTTGATATTTATTATTCAGTTTGAGATCATATTTGATAGTATGTATCACTTTTATTTGGTTTTTCGTTGCAACGCACGGGCACTTTACTAGTGTGTATATATATATATATACACACACATATTTGTTTTTCTCTCGAAAAATTTGGGGTGCAGCTGCACGCCCGCACCCCATGGACCCCTAAATCCGCCCATAAACCCCAGCTGAGAGAGAGGCGGTTGCAAATTGCAATGCATGGGCAACTGCTCCGCGCACGACCGGCAGGCCTCTCCCGGCCGGCACGCATGACACTCTCCTCGCGAGCCAGCCCAGGTGGAGACGTTGCGCAATGCATGGGCCAAAGCTGCCGATAGCGCAGCCTCACCCGCACACCGGCCGCGCAACTTGGGCTAATCCCTTAAAACCCGCTCGGCCCACGCGTGTTTTCGCAACGCCGACCGCGCCGCGCTGGTAGCCGCTACCGAGGCCGCGGATCTACCCCGCCTGGCCGTCCACGCCGCGCGCGGCCCGCGCGACGCCCTGACAGAGGGCGTACGGCACGGCAGCAAAGCGGAAAGGCGGCAGCGTGCCGACCCGGCCACGGCCACTTCGCCACCAGCGATCGAACGCGCAAAAGCGTACTAGATTACATCATTGCTCGATCTACTTGCAATCTTCGCTTTTGGCTGTAGCAGCAGACACTGTGCTCTACGCACTGGAAAATCCGAACAGTCCCGGCACAACTACGCCCCTTGGCACTTTTTATTTCGAGTGCCTACGCGAGGATCTTTAACAAGAAAGAAAGCAACCGTGCCCGACGCAGCTGGACGCACGTACAGTATCATCGCGAAGGAGAGCCTGGCCTCCTTCCACTCCAAAGGCCCGGCCAATCAGCGCAGGAAGGATCATCGCCCAAGGCCCCAAGGCAGGCCACCGTGCTCTCGTTTCTGCGGCAGCGTCTGCACTTTTTTTTCCCTCGGCGTGGCAGTACGTCGTGGGCTGATACCCTCACATTCCCCCTGTTCCCTACAGCAAGTCCCCCACTTCCATTCTCACTTTGCAGCAACTTTTTACTGATCTTTATAATCTTTTCTCTCCGTTTCTTTTCCACCTCCCCCCCCCCCCCTCAATCTTCAGTCTCTCTCTCTCGGTCTATCTTTTCACGGACTTAATTTGTTCAGTACAAGAGAGGCTAGATGTATAATGTAATTACAGGAGTGTTCTTAAATTTGCCAGGGAAGCAAGTGACACAGGTATAATGGCAAACTGAACCTGGAATCATCTGTCTTCCCATTAACTGATACTGCGTTTAAGTACACACCAGATGAAGGACCATGATAAGACTGCAACGTACTAGCAGACATGCATAGTAGACCGTCTTATTAACAACCAGACTACTACTTACAGAGAGAGAGATAAGGCACTCGGCAGCTGAACGTACGTAACTAGCAGCTAATACCACAACACGATCCAATAACCAACAACTAAAGATCGATCCACACACGCCCATGAACGTGCGTACGATCACCACTACTTGTCCATCTGCATCATATCGATCGTCGAGAGTGCTTCACAACGTCGGTCGGTCTCACACGGCGGCGACGATCTCGATGACCTCCGGCTCGTTGATGATCTCGGCGTCCTTGGCCTCCGCCTTGTGCTCCTTGTCCATGGCGTCGGGCTGCTCCCCCGGCAGCACCTCGATCTTGTGCACGCCGAGGATCGGGATCGGGCTCACGGAGAGGATGGCGATGGCGTGGGCGGGCAGCTCGATCACCTCCCCCTGCGTCGGCAGCACAGCGTTCTTGGGCTTCCTGTACCAGAAGTAGAGCACCATCTGGATGCAGCTGAAGAAAAAGCCGCCAACGTTGGGGTACTGAATAAAATTCACAATCAAGAATTAACACATTGTCAGAGAGATCTAGTTGTGCTGTCATGTGCTTTGAGTAAGTTAAGCTATATATCCAAATTAATCGATCGGAATTACCATGACATAGGGGTCCTTGGTGAAGAGGCCGTAGCAGAACCAGGCGACGGCGCTGAGGGTGAGGAAGAAGGAGAGGCTGAAAGGCATGAACTCGACGCTCTTGGTCTTGACCACCTTGAAGATGATGCTGAGGGGCGCGACGAAGACGGCCATGGCGAAGGCGAGGCAGACGCTGCCGAGGAACTTGACCCGGTGGGGTTTGGCGACGAGGTAGAGGGTGACGACGACGATGAGCGCGAAGGCCGCCACGTCCAGCAGCAGGAAGTAGGCCAGTGTCCTCAGCCTGGCCTTCTTGGGGGCGTAGACGAGGTAAATGAGGATGTAGGCGGCCTCGATGCCGCAGCCGAAGGCGTTGATGGTGAGCAGCGGCCTGGAGTTGGTCTTGACGAGCGCGTAGAAGATCCACAGCACCGAGCTGAAGAGCGCCACCACGTACGGCACCGAGCTGAACCCGCCCGTCGACTTCTTCCGGTACACCTGCAGGAACGTCGTGCTGCACCCATGCACACATCAGATCAATCAGCCAGAGGCAGTCAAAGATTGCAACGTGATTGCGTTATCTACTAGGTATCGATTGATGTATCGATGGAGATGCGAGATCAAATCTGAAGCGATGTGTGCGCGAGTGACAGGGACAGTGGGGGACTTACACTGGTGCAAGGAACACCAGGAAGGATATGATGTTTCCTGCAGAAAGAAAACGTCACCGTTTGTCAGTAACATTCATTCTTTCAGTTCATTCACACATGTACGCACACAAATGTAAATGTACATGTATGTGTGGTCAGCAACTCAGCATGTGTTCTGGGCTCTGGCTAAAAGTAGGAGGTGTTAGGTTTTGGAGGTGCTTCCTGCTCTATGCATGAGCTGCCTACACTAGGCTAGGGTAGTATATAACTTGTGTCCATCGCTTCTAAATAAGAAAAAGTACATCAATGGAGAAAGAAAGCTCAAGAAGGAGAAGAAAAAAAGACGGAAAGATTGCCTGCTGCCCCGTGTGTGTCGCATGCATATATAGAAGCACCAAACGAGTGTGCTGTACAGTGCAATGGCGCAAACAAAAGGAAAGGCTAATACAGACAGATATCAGCAACCTCCGTTCGATCAACAACGAAGAAATTAATTAAGGAGAAAAGGTAAAAACTGAGAACCATGTAGGTCGATCGTCATGTCGGTCAGGTACACACAAAACCTAGCAGCAGGACGTACGGCTAGCTAGTACGTACTACACATCAAAAAGAAACCACCAAAAGCGAAGCGAAGGGAGAGAAACCACTGGAACGTTGGAGAGCTAGCTAGGAACATCGAAAAAGCACAACCATGCATGCATCATGCATGTCCTTCCAGGGACAATGCAACGCAAACCAAAGCGAAGCGCCATGGCATTTTTACCTGCGACACCGGAGAGGGTGATCGCCGGGTGAGCCATGGACAAGAACCCTCCTGCCATCGCGATTAGGCGGCTGATTAACTACTAATAAGAGGTGTTAATTAAGTGGTGAGAAGGGTAGGAAGAGGGGAGAGAAGCTGGCTAGGTAGAGAGAGAGAGACGCTAGCTAGGTAGTGCTGCTGCCACCGCATGTGTGGTTTGGCCTTGGCCACGGGCTCGGGTTTATATAGCGGGAGACCCTCCTGCTTTTGTGGCCTGGCGTGGTGCCGTACAGTGGCCGGTCCTCCACTACTGCGCGCCAGCCGCGTGATATGATTCATCAAGCACGACCGAGTTGCGTATTTGCGATTTCGCATTGCGCTGGTGGAGGTTTACGGTGTACTTGGCTGGTCACCCAAATTAAGGGGGGTACGTGCATCTGACCTAAGCTCTCTGGGCCCTCGATATTGCCCCGCTCAAGTATGCTTCGCGACGGACGTCCGCGACGGAGTTGGACGTTTGTTTCACTATAGTTTTTTGTCATTATCTTTTCTTTTTGTTTTTTTTGAATTTTATTTTTTCTTGTATTCCTTTGCATTGTCTGTTCTAGATTAGCGTGCCGTTTTTATTTTTATATTTTTTAGATTTAATTATGCCTAATAAGCCAACTCAGCTACAGTAAAATTTTAGTAAAAACTAAAAATCATTGCTATTCTGAAGCTACCTTTCTGATGAAATTTCGCACTGGCTAGCTAGTTAGTACTCTCTCTCTCTCTCCCCACTCAGAATGTATGTGGCCATGCACGCTAGGGTAATAAGACACTCCACCCAACGTTTTGATGCGTTTGGAACGTAGGCACGAGTAGGTTTTTTCCTTTGCCTCACGGGTAGAGACGTTATCACGACTTTAATTGCGTAGTTTAGTTTTAGAAAGATGTATGATCATGGAGAAAGATGCAACTAATAATGTGTGGCTTATGTATGATGCATGTAACTAACTAATGGTAACCATAAAAAACATGCACCCTAAGTCTTCCGAATATACTACTACTATAAAGCTTTCAATGTGCTGTTGATTTACTTTATGCCAGGTGTCTATTTTTTGCCCTCTCAACAACGAGCCACATTATTCTGAAAAATAATAATTCTTTCCGAAAAGAATACAAATCAGGTTTTATGGCATGGAGATGAACTTTCTAGGTATGTTTTAACTATCAGATGGAAATAAGAGCAAGAAAGAAAATGTGTGTATAAGCTAGGGAGAGTCCTTTTCACAAGAAGATGCTATTGTTTTCCAAGAGAAGGATGGAGCTTCTAATATTGGCTGAATTAAGTTGTTTGTATCAACATTTATTTTATTACTAATAAGTAATAACAACATGTCAATATTTTGGCCTATTTGCTGTCCAAGCTTCAAAGCTAGAATTAGAGTGAGGCTAGCTATCTTCATTAAAAACCTTAACTAATTATAGTAGTTGCCTAGCTGAATCATGATTTGTTCTTAGCAAAAAATGAAACTTGAAAGAAAGGGGTTTGTTGATTTGTTGCCGCATCATTAATTGCTTGTTAGGTCTTAGGCTACTGATTTTGAGTAACTACCATTCCAGAAGTTAGGAATTGCATTTGAAGAAATAAATTCCCAAAGCTAACAATCAGTTGACATGGAAGAGATGAGCCACCATTCATTTATTAGCTAGATTTTGGTGCTCTTGGCTCGCCAAACTGCCAAATTATTGCTATGTAAAACCCAATATTTCTCAGGGGAAAAAAGAGAATATCATCTAAAAAATTCGATAATGTTCTAAAAAGTTCATACACGCACAACTTGCAGAACAACCATATCAAATTGAGTATTTCATATCCCCTAATCAATGTATAGTACTAGTTTATTATACAAAACAACCTAATTCTCATTTGCTTCCCTGGTTAATTAGGGGCCTAGAAATATCATTCCCCCAAGATCTTTGATTCGCAAAGGGCAAAGATACAGTGAAAAGTGAAAAGAAAAGGTATATATATCCATATATAAGCCCTAAGCATGAATAGTTTAGCCGACAAGAGCAAAGATATTAAGCATGAACAGTTTAGCCGACAAGAGCAAAGATATTCATTGACTACTGGTGGGGTAAACCTAAACACAGAATACATGAGCTTCTTCTATGAATACTGAAAACTGAAAAGTGACTTGATCAATAACAGTGTTAGCAGACGTGCTTCCAGGTTTGATCCCACAACGGCTTCAGCTGCATGTGATAACAAACTCCGGCATTCACTAACTTAATTCCGCCCGTATAGCTAGGCCTCGACCCGCTACTCTCGCACCCCTTCTCTTTCTGTTAACACCACGATGCATCCATGTATAACTATGTAAAGCATCATGAATACAAGGACACCATGGTTGGTGCTTCTTCCCATTTCTACAAACAGTACTGCGCACACTGTCCTCCACTAAGTGATCAGCTAGCTAGCTATGACCAGAGCTCTGATTGGAGGAGAAAACATAGTGGAACCGTACTTGCGCACAGATCATAGGTTGGAACCGTGTGAATTACTACTCAGTTAGCTAGGATTGCTTGTAATCAGTCGGTGATTAGGTGGAGCCACTGTGGTGATACCGTTTCTGAAGACCATTCTCTTACTTGCATTGTATGGAGTACTATTAGTTTTTGAAGCATGTATTTGCAATGATTGTAAGCTAATTAATGCGGCTAATAATAGGGTTTTTGCGTGCTTAATTTCAAGAAGACGATAGATCTGCTTACTACTCATGGTCATAGTGGTTTACTTTTGTAGAGAAAAATGTTTGATGATACGCATGAAAAATCCATCCTGAGGGCCCCGTCCATCTGATTGAAAATCAATGTTCGAGATGCAGGCGATTCAAAATTCAGAGTTTTCATGTTGTGCGGTAGTGTTACTCAGTCTCTCTTGCCTTCATATGGATTATTTGGCTCTGATCCCAGCAGAGGATTCATGACAAGAAACTAGCTTCTTTTCACAAAAGAAAAAAGGGTCAAGAAACAAGCTCTTGTTTCTTCCTCTCTTTTTTTCCCCAAGAGACTTGGAATGCAGAGTTTGGGCCCCTTCAGGCTCATAGAAGCTGCAAAAGCACTTCATATTATTGTCCTGGTTTGGAGTTTTGTGCATATATACTGCATACTTTCTGCCTGTATCGTTCCATATCTGATACAATTCATGTCTTTTTGCACAGCTAGCTCTCAAGATGAAAGTCATGTGAATGTTGAGAAAAATGCAGATGAATTAAGCAGGCTGATGTTCCACTTTGCAAAGAAAAGAAAGAAAAATTAGTACATATTGCTTATAGTTTTCTTGTACACAACAGGAATGCTTTTTTTTAGTGAATGGCATTTTTAGCAGCACTTGTTCAACTAGGCCAGGTTTTGTCTACTTCCATTTATGCTTCATAGAACCAGCTAGCCCAAGAGAATAGATTTTTAGATTTGCTCAGAAGTGTTCATGTAGACATGTAGCTGGCCTCCAATTTACTTGTTCCAAAACTTAGTTTTAGTATATGAATCTAAGTCCATCAATAAATACAAGGACGCCTCAATATTCTTCATCAATGAACGCAAGGACACTTCAATGTTGTCCATCAATGGATGCAACTGTTCGAGGACACCTCACTGTTCTTCAAGCAAATTTGGTAGCTTGTATACCACAACCAAGAGACATTTAACCATCGTTTTTTCCCCATAAACTCATACAAGACCATTTTGGTTGCATAGTTGTGTGAGAATCTGGCTGATGGTGAGCGGTAACTCGCTGGTCTCAAGTTTCTTGTTTCTTGTCCAACTCAGCATTCTAACATCCAATTACAGAAAAAGAATGTGAAATTCGATGCTGTTTGCTTGTATCATGATGGTTCATCAGGTTGTTGTATCCCATATCAAAATTAGACAAGATGGGGGTAGTTAGTTCTTATCATGCCAATATTAACTACCAGTTATTCAAAAGACATTCATAAATGAATTCATGCTAAGAAACAGCGACAAGATGATAAGCTTTGTTATCCTATCCTGTCTAAAAATGCAAAAGGACAACTACATCTGGAGATTCTACACAACACCTAGTTTGACCTTAATGCAGATGTTCTGTGAAAAGTAACTCTTAAGGCAGAACCTACCTCAATTTTGTATAAAAACTACCAAAGGGTAAGTGTGCTTCTCTGAACCTTTCCTCTCCACTATTTTGTACTCGAGATGGTTAAATGTTCTCTTTCTAAAAAAAGAAAAAAGGAAAAAAAAGAAAGATTGTCACTAATGTTCCAGTACTACTGACAACAACTTTTACAAGCACAGTGAAACCATTAGAGTCAAGGAAAACTTTTCCGGGAAATTTTTTTTCACCCCCTACCAATAAATCCAAAAATTGCAGAAAATCTCAGAAAAATTCGTTCACTTTTTTTTTAGATTTTAAATCTGATTTTTTGAGTAGAAATGGAAAAACAAATAAATAGTGTAGGTTTTAGGGTTCAAACTCAAGACCTAGTGCTTACCAACCATCATCCTTTACCACTAGGCTAGCTAATTACTTCTTACCTTATATTGGTTAAGAAATTTAGATAAACTCCAAACTTTGAACTGAAATTCAGCGTACTTCGGTGAATTTCGTCCGAAATTGTTTTCCCTGATTAGAGTATCACCTAGATTTGTAGATGGAGAAGCTAATTTTTCTCTCTTTACTATCCTTTCTCTGAACCAGCTGCAATCTGCATTTACCCCATCATGAACTGGGAGACTGAAGTGCGGTGCCTGGTTGCCCGGTACAATGTTACCAATGGCTGGACTGCTGGAGAAGAGAGAGGTAGCTTATTCAAAACTTACACTTATTTCTTATTCCAGAACGGCACAACTGATTCTAGACGTGATCGACGTGTCTCCCTTGTCATTTTCATTGCATCAAAGGAGTCAAGACTAGTGGCAGACCGGGGGCTAAATTATGGCAGAATAGAAATATCACTAGGTTAGTATTAAACTATATCATAGCAAAAGTGCATAAGCATTGACACAATATCTGATATTATAGCGTAATAACTTAGAAATACGTAAAAAAATGTTATAGGTAGAATAAATATCTAATTAAGGAAAAGTCCTTATACCAAACCATATGGCAGATCTCCACGCTATACTAGCCCCATCTATATTGAAATTTAGTCAAGCATTATAGCAATACGTATAGACAAAGTAGCATATATAAATTATAAATTAGAATGATATGATATAAATGGTAAATTAAAAGGGAAGAAATATCTGATAGCTAAAAGGTTGAAAGGCTCGGAGAGCTTATATTAAGAACAAGAATGCTGCCGCCATCTACTTTGAGAACAGAGGGATCGCTACTCTGAAACTAACCTAGTTAGCTCATCCTTGCGTGGACGAACAAGTGTCCGTTAAAAAACGACTCAACTTACTCAGTTGCTGCTGCCCTGATGTAAAATAGTGTGATTTTCATTGATCTCAGTCAAAAGCAATGCTGACTTGTACTTCTGCAATGCTATTCCAGGTGCGAGTTAACACTTTACACCCATACATTAAAAGAAGAGAGGAAAGATCTGCAGTTGAGATTATCTGTCATTTAGGTCGTCGGCGTCACTGCTTGCTTCAGCTCTTGTCACTACTGCTGCCGGCTCAGTTTTTGCACAGATGGCCAGCCTATGAGAATAGATAGCCACAGATATGTTTTCCTCTCACACATTTGATTACATTGATGTAACCTTGATAGGAAGTCAAGCAGAGTTGTATATACACAATCAAACTATTTCACAAGATTACAGGAATGGAATGAAAAGAATACACTGGTTTCTTGTAGCAGTAGTTTTGACAGGTTTTTCACCCAAAGCCGTGTGATGTCCCCGGTTGCTCATTTGGGCTTTTTTGTGGCTTATAATTTAATTTTTATTGTTTGACACTGTAGTTGGTTTATTTTGCACTGTAACTGCTAGTGATTTTTGACGTAATTAAATTTTTAAAAAATAAAAATAAAAAAACATGTTAACACATAATGGACAGTGCAAAGGAATACAGAAAAAAAGCCAAAAAAAGATAAAATTAAAAACTAGAAGTTAGAAATCAAAAGTCCAATGGAGAAGCCGAAATGAGCAGGACTTTAAATGCATCACTGTACATGCATGTAACATTCATTTCATACGAGATGGAAATTACCTTAGAGAAGGGTCAGGGCAGAGCCAGAGTTCTGGTGGTCTGGCGGTGGCAGAATTGGTCAGGGGCGGCTGGGCACGATGCAAGCTACTAAGCTAGGGTTGGGAGGAGGTGCATAGGGGCCAAGGGTTGAAGGCGTGCGTCTCGCGTTTGGCCTGGGGGGAGGGGTAACACAAAGGGAGCCGTCGACTTTAGAGGATATTGGGCTTGGTGAACAGTATCAACCCATGGAAGTTAATGGGCCAAGACTTGGGCTACAACTCTCTAGCCTGGACCCTAGGTCCGCCCCTGGTCAGGACTACATAAACAATGGGGTGACCATAAGAAAGCACCAGGCAAAGAAGAAGCAATAAAGTAAAGAATCTATTTATCTAAAGGTAGAGATACACAAGAGGATTAGAGATTAGGTTATTCTTTAACACTAAATTTTTGTGTAGAGTAAGAATCCAAAAATTGTAAAATATTACGATATGAGTCACACCTCAACTCAACAAGGTCGAAACAGAGGTCCCATGTTGCTTTGCTCGTGAGCTATCTGATCAGGGAAAAAAACTCACTAGATCGTACATACATAAAATGATCAATTTCTAAAACAAATGTAGTACTATTTATGCTCATTTTTTTTACTTATCATTGTAGATATTGACACGGTCTCTACACCATTTGACCATTAATTTCTTGTCTTGTAATTATACGTTAGGGAAAGTTATTGAAAAATATAATGGTATGGAAGTGCCCCCTCCTGCAACGTAGAGGATCCCCATGTCACAATCTTCTTTTTTTGAGAGGCACGTCATACACTCTTTTGGTGCATCGATCCTCTAGCTGGTGAAAACGAGAACTATTCGATTGAAACCCTAGCTGGTGTGGACGAAACACATGGTTAACAAATTTGTTTGAGAAGCAAGTATCTGGGCTGAAACACATGCACGGTCACTTGAAAATGACCAAAGCATGAATCGACCCAGAGGCTACTGATCATGCGCCAGCTCAACGGCCATGCCCATACATGCCGATCTGCCACTGGCAGTCCACGGCAGCTAGCATGGGCGCCACTCCTCAGCTTGACCATTTGATTTCGATTGCCGGAGCAGGCAAAAAGGGTGCAAAAAGCGCCGTGGATCGTTCGAGTTTCTTGGCACTTGGCAGGTTCATGTGGACGGAGAGCAACACTAGCTACTCTCTAGGAACTTAGACCCATGCACATGCATGATAGGTGGCCCCGCTCCAACGACCTTTTGACTTTTAACTTTTTAATTATATCTGATTAGTTTTTTTTATTCTTTTATATTATTTATGATAATATAACTTTTTAACAGAAATATTATAGTAAAAATTGTACTAAGTTCAGCTGTACTGGTTAAAATCGTATGTAACTATTTTTCTCTACGTACTACCTCTTATGAACAGTTAGAATTCAAAATTTTAAACCATAAAATACAGCTCAAAAGAATCCACCCTAAACCCTTACGAGCACTACCACTGTGCAGTGGCTCTAAAACTAACTTTTTTTTTTGCACACTTTAGCTGTGGTTTAATCTGGTTGTGTAAATATCTATCTGTGTTCTGTAGTTCTCAGGGGAAAAAACAAAGAGCCAGAGACGCTTTACACATGAGGATGATTCAGTTTGGATGCTGATTGACCAGAAAAGTTCCATCAAAGTAGACATATATTAACTTCTGGAGAACCCCAACTACTACTTACGCGGTGTTCGAAATATCGATGATTTTTAGTTTTTGACTAAAATTTTACTATAATTGATTGATTTTTTACTGTAACTGAGTTGATTTATTGGTCATAATTAAATTTAAAAAAATATAAAAAAATAGTATGCTAATCTAGAATGGACAATGCAAAGGAATACAAGAAAAAAAATGAAACACAAAAAATAAAAAAACAAAAAAAAAGATAAAATAGTGCACAGTATTTCTATGGCGTGTATGTTTCTGCCGCCGAACGCGGCTTTTGGAAGTCGAACGCGGACCAAACAAACAAGGACAGCCACTTGTAAGCCATTGAAGTGGCTAAGAACTATCTGAGAACAAAACAGCGGTGTCAATTACCAGCTAATTAAGCTAAAATTGATTGAAAGAGACAGTCCTGTCACTTGTGGGCCCCTCAACCTTTGGAATTTAGACCCGATTAGGTTCAGGCCTTGTATATCCTTTTCTATGTTGTACATAAACTCATCTTCTCTTTAACGCTAGTCAAGGCTTAGCGTAGGATGAAGATAGCGACTAGAGAATAAATAGGAGCTTACCCCATTTTAAATTGAACCCTGAATTGTCTATTACTTCAAAATACATAGTGAAAAATCAAGCACATGAAGACTACAAAAACCAAACCCAAACACTCCTCTAGTTGTCTAACTACAAGGAGCTAGCGTCTGACCGCTTAGCCAGTATGGCCGAGGGTCACTGACAGTTGGATCGCCCGGCCGATTTGGTCAATGCCTTGGGTTGGTCTGATCAGAGCTTGGGCAAAGACAAAAACAACTTGGGTTCAAGCTCTAAAAGAGTCAATACAAAAACCACTACTCCAAATCTTGTGAAACTTGAACAAATCATCACAAGGATGCCAAGAACATATTCCAAGCAAAGATCAAGGAGATCAGTGCTTAAGTTCCGATGTTTATCCAAAACAAGAAAGATTACACTACAACCGGGCCAAAATCAACCTTTGAGCCAAAGGCTTGCTCGTGGGTTAAGAATGGTCAAAATAACATTAAATCAATTCCCACACATCATAACAGGCAAAATCCTGGCAAGAATCACAACAAAAGACTTTAGGATCAAGATCTCTCACCGAGAGCCTCAAATCAAACCAAAATCGAAGAAACTCAAGAAATTTCCCTAGTTAGATAGATGTGATCTGATCTCTAAGAGATATCTCCTTCATTTAGACATCTTTAGCACCAAGAAAGATCAAGAGGGGAAAAAGAAACATGAAAAACCAAGTCAAATTAAGAAATTAAGAACTTCAACTAAAGTACAAAGACTTGGACGAATTTAGTAGATCTATTGATATTTAAAGACGAATATTTACAGCCACTCCATCATAGATGACAAAACTCTAACCCTAGAGCACTCATACAAAGCTTTCTAACACAAGAAAAACCTAACCCTAAAGTGTCTCTCCAAACATGAGAGATATTTTCTCGCAACACACAAGAGCTTGTATAGTGTAGACTCCTCACCTCATACCTAATCCTAACAATCAGCCCACACTTAGTGGACACAACCATTTACAAGTGGAAAAACCTGGTAACCTTCACACAAACGGGTTTTACACTCACACACTTGTACACTTTTTAAAGCATAACTTTCTCATAGCTCCAATAGCTCGATAAGATGCTCTATCCTGTATGACGTGACCTAATTCACCTTAGGCCATTATTGTAGTTTTGTAAACTGGCTCTCCACCCAATATTAGACAATATATGCAATTGCCACCCATATGCCTTCACAATGTTTCTCCTCGAAGCAAACTTCAATACGAAGTCTATGATGTCCAAAGATTTGCCACCAAATCTATATGCCTCTTGCCTCCTCTTGGGTCATCTCTACTTGAAATAGCTCAAGTCCAATGGCACATCACATGCATGCACTTGTCTCATCACGATCTTTGTCTTTCTCCTATGTTTCTCTGCTTGAGATGTAGTTTCACTCGGACTTATTCGACCTTTTATGGCCTCGGGCTACTCCTCTAATCTCGGTCTTACTGTTGACTATCAACAATCATGAAGTGTTCTGCACATTAAAGAACAAGCAATCATCCCAAACACAAGTGACATGTACTTGACTCTCGTTAGTAAACACCACATGGCACTCCTAGCTATGATTAACACAATGTATGAACTCCCACTATGACTAATGCTTGTATGAACTCCCAAAAGAGCTTATAAAGCAACAACACAATTAATACAAAACTCAACTCACTGATGGGCACCAGCCATGCATGCACCGGCCATCCATCCGGCCGGGATAGAATAGATAGAGATTTGTGGTACTGATCTGATCATGCATGCATATACATGGTAGCTTAGAGGTAGCGGCTAGCAACCAGAGCCAACATAGCAAGTTGCAGGCATAGTTGCGGCAATATTGGGGCACAATCACTCTACTCATCTAGCTAGCTAGCTGTTGCTCACTCACTCCCAAGTTACACCTTTGCGCAATGTGTGCGTGCTTCTATACATCACTCTGACTCGGCTGCTGCTCCTTTTGGCGCCCCTCTTGCCACTAGCCAGTGCAATTTGCAATTACATGCATGACTTAATGGTGTCTATGTGTGAGAATCTTGTATGCATCTTGGAAGGAAACATGACACTAATACAGGCAGGCATCCTCAATTTTTGTTATGGTTGTGCGAGTTTAACTTGTCTACTTAGACTATGTTTATTTGGACTGTAACTGATAATTTTTATCTATATTTTTTAAAATAACAGTAGACGGTGAACTCAAAAAACTATTTAGGGAATTTATTCTAAAAAGTCACCCCGTTTAATTTTGGAAGAAGCTACAAACTAAAGACCAAAAATAAAAAAATCAAAAGAAGAGACTCTTCTTATCTCTCCACGTAGAATTGTCACGGTTTTCAAGGTAAAGAAAGATGAGATGGGCGCACTGAAGTGCAATGCAGTGCAGCTCGAGCTGGAGGGCACAATGCATGCTAGATGCAGGCAGGCCGTCACTAGCCAGCTTCACTCACGTACCTCGCTGCTTCCGTCGATGATCAGCCGCAGCTGCATTGTACTGCATCCAGGATACATGCATACTGCAGGTTGCATTGCATCATTGGATGATCTCTGTTCCTGATCTAAAGATCTGGGATCAGGTGATCGCCCATTGGTCCATTCCTTCAGCTTTAACTGTAGGTTCTTTTTTTTTTGTCATTTTAGCTGTCATTTTAACGGCTTTTAACTTTTAATTTTTTTAGTAATTATTATTGATTAGATTAATAAATCGTAATAAAAAATCCTTGGTCAAAAAAAGTCCGTTGACGACCTCACCTAGCTTGGTCCCATTACTCATCCCAACACTGCAAAACGGCAATGCTTTCTCTCTCTCTCTCTTCATTGAGAGAGAAAGCATCAGCCGTACATGCTTGTACAGCAGGGAGAGAGATGGAGTAGATAACCGGCATGCTTGCTACTAGCCAGTAGTTGGTAATGCGATGTGACCCATCCAACATCCATCGACCCATCATTGGACGACCACATGCATGAAGCTCTCATTGGGAGCACCGAGCTAGGCTACGGCAGGAATACATGTTGCGAAATGGCACACGGCGATCCAGTACAATTATTGTTAGGATCAAGATTGTTTAGTATCATGATACATATTACAACATCATATGATCTTAATTTTAGCAGAGTTAGATGATACGAATCATAATATAGATCAAAATCAGATAGTATCATAAGAGGACCACGATCTTACTCGTAAAATCGTTAGGATCAAGTAGAATCATGGTAGAATCATAATGAGATCGTGATCATGATAACAAACTATATTAGCACATAAAATTTGATATTACCTATTGCTAGTTTAAGTTACACTAGTTTAATTTATTTTATTTTATTATTTACATGTTGTTCTAAGATAAAAAAAGTATTATCTTTGACATATTGCATTTTAAATTATTAGTTTATTAAAAATAATTAAATAAGTTTTAAAAAATCAACCTTAATTCAATATAACATGAATAACATACTCAAATTATAAAATTAAAATTTAAAAATCTACTATAGACTTTCATATTTAGAAATATAATTTAATTCTTACATAAAATATATACATTTTTAAAAAATTTGATAGAATCATGATTCTACGATCCGTTTTCATACTATCTAGTATCACGATCCTAACAACCTTAGTTAGGATGCATGTGCATTTGCATGCATTGCCCCTGTAGGAAATCCAGGATGGATTGGTCGGCTTGAAATAAGAAACGTGCATGATATGAACGTGTGCTGCATATGCGCTGCCATTTCGACTCAGCTGCTCTTCGATCTGCATTGCAATTTGCAGCCAGTGGTGATCGGCAACCTAGATACTGACACTTCAGTTACATGTAGAGAAGGTCATGCGCTCAGTTCAGGTGGTCGAGCTTGCATTGCAGTGCAGGCAGCCCAAGACAAGTGACCGGCATGTCCGTCGGCTACAGCTCAGAACAGCATATATTAATGCGCATGTTCTTTTGCGGCTTCTAAAAACCACTTTTATCTTTTACTACAGTAATTAACTTTTAAACAGATTATTTTTTTAAGATAAAATCTACAAGTTAATTATAGTATATATTAAAAAACTAATATCTGTACCATCAAAAATTACAAACGAGTATCTCTCTTTCTGCAATCTCTATCACAAACAGCCAAAAGCTATCAACCACAGCCAAAAAGAATATACCCATTAACTTTTTGCTCGAGCTTCACAATTTCAGGCAGAGAACCGAGAAGATACGCCTTGCGACTTCGAGCTATTTTGGTTATTCAACAGAAACCGAAATGGCACGACAATCCAAGCAATATACAGAGATACATCAACCAAACCGGGCGGGAGCTCAAGCTCTTGGGCTACTTTCCCAAAACACCAAACAAACACAACAGAAGCCCTGTCTGATGCACTCCCAGGGACGAAACAACAGGAAGCGTGTTCATAATTACACTGACCCAGAACCTTACCCAGGCACACGTGGTAAACACACGTACTTCATTTTGGAACCTGATCAACAACCAGCTCAACGCAGACTTGGGAGTTTTTCTATTGCTAATGTGCACCGCTTGTTGTAACATGGCTGCCCCCATTAGCTTCCGCAGAAGCAGCCATTTGCAGAGCGATGCTGTCCACTGAATCAGAGATTCCAGTTCTGTGACCCCAACTTGACCGCCTCGAATGCATGCCAGCTCGGCCTTCCATAAGCTCAGCTGGAAGGTCATCCCTGATCAGATCTGGGGATGCATGAGCTATTCTACCCTCTTTCTCATCGAACAAGCCCCCAAGACCTACTTCCAAGTCCCTAATGTCAGCTGCTGTCCTCGGTTCATCCCAAGGTACTGGCTTCCTGCCCATTTCAAGATCTCCAACAGGCTTGCCCATGTTGGGGCTCATGAAACCCCTAGATGGAACACGAGCTTGTTGCAGCCCTTGCTCTATTGCGACCCTTGCCCGGAAATTGTTCTTTGAAGGAGGAATAGGGGTGCAGAATATCTCTAGAAAGTTGTTCAGAATACCTCTATTATACGGGTTAGCACGCCGATCATAGCGGTACCTGAAATTCTCATAGGTTGTCTACAAAAAAGGGTATGTGATTAGCTAGTGAATTGCAGCTGCTGCTTTTAGGGTATGACTATTGAAATGAACTAATACATACCTGGTTGGTGCTCATCAGATAGAAATGGAAGACAGACATACCACCAACAAACCACACACAAAGAAAGCAGTAGATAATCAGAACAATGGAGGCTGGTGTTTTTAACATTGCCTTCCAAACTGACAAATGCTCAGCATCTCTTATCTTGATTATGTACACCCAACAGAAGGCAAATACATAGAGGCAGAGTAACATGGTTGAGAATACAAACATGTAGAAGAACCGATAGTTACGCTGCAGCCAATATGATTATGATTAGACTCTCAACTGATATGAAGATAGTAATTATAACTCTTAAAATGAGAAATGCCAGCAACATGCTTTTTAAAAACAAATACAGAACTGCTAGAAACCTTGAAAACTTACCAGTCCTATGCATTGGCCAACCCATGGGCAGTGGTGATCAAACCGTTCCACACAGTTATCGCAAATAGAACAGTGTGAGCATCGAGGTGGTCGGTAAAGCATGCAGGTCTCACAGTATTTAATCCTCACACTGATTCCATTTACAAAAATGTCCTTTGTCCGAGGCAAACGAAATTGCTGTGGAGTCTGACCTCCAATATCATTACTCCCATCAATGCCTTCAGGTTCAGGAGGATGAGTATTACGAGGTATTATACCAGGATCTCTACCAGAGGTAAGAAGAAGCAGCGTCAAATCCTAGGAAGTAGGAAAGGGAAAGAAGTTCAGTTATGTGTATATTTCCAAAATGCATATTTCCTAGAAAACACATGCAAAAAATTTACCATCAAAACAACCATAATCAGTGCAAGATACGAGACAGTAAACACAAGAAAATAAGTTCACTCAAACCATTTTACAGGGAGAAGAAATGGCTAAGAAACTTTACTGCTTATCATAAGAGGTGAAGAAAATGAAGTGGTGATTGTACTAGTAGTCTAGTATGCTTACATAAATGGTGAAGACAACCACCACTACCATCACTGAGATACCCCACTGATCAGGAAAGTCATTCATGAGCTGTCTGGCGACAAACACACAGAAGGTCACCACTGGTGCAATGATGAGGAACATAGTGAGAAATAAGGATCTGACATCAGGTCCAAAAATAAACCTCCCTTGCAAGAAGAATTCCTGCAAAATGCGAAGAAATACGGATGTAATCAGCAAAGCCCAACAAATCCGATTGCAAGCAATCATAGCGAACATTAGATGTTTTTTCATACGAACATTCAGACAGCTTAAATAACAACAAGAGCATCCCTGAGAAGCCTTGTGAGCCCAACGTTTGGAAGAGCTTAAGCTTATATTGGCTTTAAGTTAAAGTTGAAGCTCACCAAAACAGGGCCTGATGGCATTCCAAAAGGCTACTGAGCTATCATAAATTCATAAGGTAAAGAAGTATATCATTGGCTGATGACCATTTCAGATTGCTATTTAGCTCAACTGGCCAAATATATTATTATCAAGCCAAATATACAGGAAAGCAAACAAAATGCAATCTATCCTACAGCTCAAGCCATATGACAAAGCTCATAAAGATATTAACATGAACACGGTCTAGCATATCTTAGAGTTAGCTAGAATAATTGTTGGTTCACCAGTAAGTGCAGAACTCAAATCACAAATTATACCAAGTGAAAAGGGCAAACAAAAACATCACAATTCACAAGACTGTTGTACAACATCATAATAATTGTTGGTTCCTCCAGAATTCATTTTTTCTTGTGGTTAGTTGGTAATAATAAAGTTTTGACTAGAGATAACCTAGCTAAAAGGCAAAAAGTGGAGGATAGCTCCTGTTTGTTTTGTAATGTTTCGGAATCTGTACAACATCTCCTGTTTGATTGTGTGATAGCTAAAATTCACTGGAATGGGATTTCAGATATAGGTGGTATTCATATTGGCCATGATTTTGAATCAGTGGCAAGGCGGTGGGTTAGTAATAAGAAGAATTCTATGCTTAATATGTTAACCTCTGTTGTTTTGTGGTGCTTGTGGAAACAAAGAAATGAGATATATTGTGTGATCGCTAAAGTTCTCTGGAGGAGAAAGAAATGGAGTGTGCTCTGCTGCTAGAATATCATGGTTATTAAGGCGGTGCGGCGAGGCGCAGCAACTCACCACTTTCACACAACAATATCGCTTATGGCGCGCGGCGCGGCAACGCCATACACACAACAACATCGGACTTCGGGAGGGCCCAAACAGAAGAAATACAGAGAGAAAGACCTTATTGCAATTTCAAAAAATTGAGAGGGATCAATCGCAAAATGCTGAAATCACCCTCATAACCCTAGCTGCCGCCTGAGCTTGGCATTTTTCTTCCTTCGCCCCCTCCCCTCCAATTTGCTTCTCTCCCTCTTCCTTCCCCCATCTCCTCCACCTCCAGCGCCGGCAAGGCCGAGCCAGCTCACCGGTGGCCGCTCCCTCTTCCCGCCACCACTCTCCATTGCCTCCAAGTGGCAGCCGGCAGACCGGAGGAGGCGGCAGCGGACTGGGGGAGGCGGCGGAGAGCCGGCCGACGAAGCAGAGGAGGCCCGATCTGGCGGCGGCGACGGCAGATCTGGCGGTGGCCACGGCAGATCCGATGGTGGCGGCGGAGACCTCTCCCAAAACCCCAACCCATGACCGTGAGGTATGCGTTTGGACTAGAGGTGACTTTTAACTTCCACACCCCCCATGGCGGACGCCACACACCGCCGCTCCATGCCGTCCGGACGGCATGGCCCTCTAGTCCACCACGCCGATATAACGATGATATATTGCTGATATACCGACACCTCAATAACCATGCAGGATATACAGAAGTAGAAGATGGATCACTATAGAGCCTGTTCTTTTTGGCTGCGGCTGATGGCTTTTTGACTGTTTGCGACAGAGATTGCGGAAAGAGAGATACTCCGATTTTTAATGGTACAGATATTAGTTTTTTAACGTGTACTACAATTAACTTGTAGACCCCATCTTAAAAAAATACTCCGTTTAAAAGTTAGTTACTGTAGCAAAAGCCAAAATCGGCTTTTAGAAGTCGCAAAAGAACAGGCCCTATATTTGTCAATTGGAGTCCAAGAGCAAAGAAACCCCCAAGCTGACCTGGAGATGAAGATGATCGAGGAAACGATGTCCAGTTGGCTGGTTCCATGTTGCCATCAAAAGAGCAAGGCAGCGGCAGAGAAGCAAGAGGATATGAAAGCTGATGATGTGTAGGCAGAATGGGCACAAAAGGCAATGGAAACGGATGAAGTGAAGGCCGGGTGCAAGCTGCTTATGTGAGCGTTGGTAGATTAAGAATGTAATAGGTGCGGTGATGCCATAATCTATGCTGTAAAAAAAGTAGCACTGAATACTCTGAACATGTGTGGTGATTCTGGAGCTGAAAGCGCTGTGACCTTGGTTCTAGTTTCATTAATAAATGGAACTGGGGTGGGAACACCCTTTATTTCTAAAGAAGACTGTGATACAAATATGCTGAGAAACTGACAGGATTGGAACTCGTGAAACAGTGAACTATCAAAGTTGTCCAAAAAAATGGTTATCAACTTATCGTTGTTGGTGACATCTTTACTTGTATAACCTCAAACTTTGCACAGATGTTCATTTCATTTTCACCCATGTACTAAATGAAATCATTTCCAACTAAAGCATAGTCATCCTTGTAGATAAATCATTGGAATCCCTTATTCATCACACCAATCAACAAAATGGTGGATTAGAAAACAATTCCAACAGAAATATATTGAATGTCCTGCTCAAAGATAAATTCCACTTCAATCTATCGATTCTATCCAACACGCTGCAAATTTAATACCTATTCCACATTCACGATTGCATATGCTAAAAATGATGAGAGAAAAAAAAAGAAGGCAAAACCAAATTAATTATGCATCTTTTCCAATTGGGACCTATATTTCGTGCTTATCATGACAGCATTACTGCACCACAGGCATCCAAGTACACTACTTACATAATAGTTCAAATGTTAATCATTTTCTAATAACCAAATTCACCAGCCCACCGCGTTAGAAGAGCATGCCAAATCGGCAACGGGGCAAAGGCCTAATTTCCGAATCACACATGAAGCAAAGCCTGCAAGCTTCTCCAATTCGAACCCACATCCACCGATCGCATCGCAGTAACTGCAAAAACGTGAACTGGGTACCGAAAAATTGACCTAATCGAGTAATTTCCCAACCAATTCCGCAGATGACATGAGCCACACATGAAAAAAAACCCGACAAATTCCATTGCACCAACACCTAATTGATCACTGCCTATAGTGTATCGCTACATCCAGATCCAGATCCCCCCTAAGGCGAGAGACAGAGGTAGGGAGAGAGAGCTTACGTTGCTTCCCCGCCAAACTTGGTAAACCCTAGGCTGCTCGCCGGGGGCCGCAGCGTCGCGGCCCCCGGCGCCGCGGGATGGCTGCGGCAAGTACATCCGGCCTCCTCAGAGGACGGAAACCCTAGGGAACCTCCCCCCCGACGCGACCTTCTCCTATACGGTTGGCAACCAACCAACCCCCAGCACCTCCTCAGCGCAGAGACCCCCACGCACCGCCGCCGCCGCACCGAGACGCCCCCGTCGAAGAGGAGGCGAAGAGGGCTTCTGTGGAGGCAGCGGCGTCGAAACAGAGGCGGAAGGGGGAAACGGAGAGGAAGGAGAAGGTCTTCGGGTTCGGTCGGTCGGGGGCCTCGCGTTGGACGACAGGGACGTGGTCGCGCGGCTGCGTCTGACTGGCGCGCGCTCGCACCGTGGGGAACTGGGGACACCTCGACGTGCGCGTAGCAGTGTGGCGTCGACGTGTAACCTGGGCTGACTTCTGCAGATGGGCCTTCCTTGGCCCAGAAGAAATCGCAAGGTTTAGGCTCCGCTCGTTAAGAACTTTTTTGATTCGAACACACTTGAACTTTTTTATTCAGTAATTTATCTTTTCTGAATTTTTAGATTTTTAAAGCTTTTTACATTTTCTTTTTCCGTGTTCCTTTGCATTGTCCGTGATGGGTTAGCATATTTTTTTCTATTTTTACATTTTTTTAAATTTAATTATACCCAAAAAGCTAAATCAGCTACAGTAAAAAAGTCAGCTACAGTAAAATTTCAGCCAGAAACCAGAAGCCATCGCTAAAACGATCACCCCCTTACGCTTGTCCCATTCGAAATAGCCATGGCTTTTAATTTTTGCTAAAATTTTACTGTAGTTAGTTGATTTTTTACTATAGTTAAGTTGGCTTATTAGACATAATTAAATTTAAAAAATATAAAAATAAAAATGGCATACTAATCTAGAGCGAACGATGCAAAGGAATACGGGGAAAAAAATCAAAACACAAAAATACAAAAAAAACAAAAAAATCACTAGAGGACAAATTTGCTACAGTGTTCGAAATCGCTGCTACAGTACTTTTCATCGTTAAACAGTAAAATTTAAGAGAAATTGAGCGAGGCCTCAAACTCCCTACATTTCACGCCACAATTCGAACGGCAGATCTCAACAGCTTGCCCATCTATAAAGGGCTCCCCTGGAATAGAAGGTAAAAAGTATCAAGTGCTTATGGATTTACCTCACTGATTCATGTCACACAAATGCACATGATTTCGGCAATGATAAATATGTCCACACACACTAAAATTTGGTTTTAACACAGGCACATAAACAATGAATACACAGATTCATCTCAAAACCTTAACATTGGCTGGTGATTCAAATTTTCCTAAGGCATACTACATAGTTGGTTAAAGGAAATGTTACAAATAATGCAAGAAACTGCATGTCAAGGCTACCAGGTTAGAGGGGGCATCAAGTCAGGCTACTTCTTTCTTGGTAAATGTGTTTATGCCATGCAGAAAACACACGTACAAAGGTGTCTACCAATATGAAATCATTTGAGCTCATTGGACAAAGCTCAAGGAGTTCATGGCCCCTATTTAACCAGCAATTAAGGACAAGCATATCCCTAATCACATAAATCCATCCTAGAAGCAGATAATGGGCACATAAGGAACTCAATTAAGCAGAAGCAAGGAAATTTTTATGGAACACTAAACTTCAGATTCTGGCTAATAAATTAACATGTACATATGATTTTCAACGTGGAGATACGATTCTCCTCGGTACCCTGTATAATCTCTTGTATTTGGACCATTCATCAATACATGTTCGAGTTGCTTGCCTACCATAGTGTTCCACAAAAAGAACATGGAGATCCAAATTACTCAATCTAGAAACACTACGGTAATGGATCCAACTAGGAAGAAAAAGGAACCAACAACACCTAGCAACGTAGAGAACGGCAAAAAAAAATACCATAGTGTTTTTTGATTGAGCAATTTGGATCTCCATAATTGGGAACCACCTCCTGGTATGGTGTGAAGTTGTGGGTATGTGACTCATCCACCAGGATTCAAATCATAGTGTCTATCTTTCAATAGAAAATTTTGAGGTCACAGATTTATCTCGATCTCCGTATGTCTAGACATGTACTGAAGAGGTGTACTCGTGCATGTGGTGTGCGTGTGTGTCTTCCTTGTAATCAGAAGAAAAAATCCACTAGTAATCAGGAATTCAATGGGATAGTGACCAATAAGAAAACATTGAACAATCTTTATTCAGATAAGAAAAATGTTATCATTACCTTCATAGTCCTTATTTTCCACATCCAAGTATGAATAAGGAAGAACCCAGCAGACTTTGGGCAACTCTGCGAATGATTAACAGGCGTCAGGATGGCCGTCAACAAGTCCATGACGAGCGGCGAGTCCCTCGGGAATGCCTGACAGACAGGTTTGAATTCAGTTGTGAAAAAGAATTGCATTAGAAAATACATGGAACTTAATTGAGTTACGATTCTTTTGGCCAATGGTCAGGTGGAAAGAAACTCACAAAACCCTAGCCGCTTTTGGTGAACTTCGAGCCCACAATTGCAAACCTAGAATGCTGAAACAAGAAGAGCTCAATATACGGGCGCTCATCTACGATGGCCGCGACGCCTCCTTCACGAGGGCCGAGCTCAAGTGCTTTCTTATACTTGCCTGGATGAAAAGTTGCGGGCACATAGGGGGTTAGTGCAAAACTGCATAAGTGGCTAGGGGCTTCCCACCCACCTCGATTCAAGCCATTTGGGATAGATCCGACGCTTCTGGTTGGCATTATTTAGCAATCAAATGTCCATTAGCACTAGATGTACGTTCATCTCCTACGTACGATTTTGGATGTTGCACAAAGTTATTTGATAGTACACAACTTGTGATCTTTACGCATAATGAGCACATGGCGATCTGGTTCAAAATTACTACTTTGATATCTTGTGATCGCATTAATTCGTTCCAACCCAACAAGGCATCTTGGCACGGTGACGTAACCCAGTGAGGTAGTTTTCCGCCGCAATGTTACCCAATGCGGCAGTTTTGCGGAGCAACATGACGCAATGAGATAGCTTTCCACCGCGACGTGACCCAACAAGGCAGCTTTGCGGAGCGACGTGATGCAACGAGGCAGCTTTGTGCCTCGACATGACCTGACGAGCCAGCTTCGCAAACCGACGTGACGCAATGCTATAACAAGATTCCTCCTTGGGCTTGCTGCCTCACAAACGCGAACCACCATCGGCCAAATTGGAATTCACTCACGTACACCGCACCGACTCGGTGCATTAGTACTACCTGTTGGGCGACATGTTTCCCTGTAACTACACAACAACACTACCTCGCACACATAGAGAAGCAATAGGATGAGCTCACCCAACTCGCAAGGGATGCTGCAGCACGTGATGAGCAAAGCAAGCGTGCTAGGAGGCCACCTCCCCGCAATGATACCTCCAGTAGCTCCAACCCCTAGCTGGAAATTCCCACAGAGCATTCGCCGTAAGACCCGCCCGTGGAGGAGAGGCTGTCCTCTGCTGGTGTAGGGACACATGCAAGTTTTTCAAGTTCAAGAAACGACTTAACCTGGGCATGCGTTATTGGGGTTTCCCCTAATTACACCTAGGACTACCCTGATCGACCTTGGGACACAGGGCGCTACTGCCAGCCTATAAGGATCGGTTACAATACATTCCCCTCTTATTTCTCTTTGAAAGCAGGCACTAACATCCTCTTTAATCTACCCATAGTCTCTAGATCTGCTATGTGCATTCTGCAAATAGATAGACCAAGACTTCCACCTGCAGGACCAGTGACGTCTAGCATATGAGGAGTAGGACGCTGAGAAGGATCGCGAGAGAAGGGAGGAGCAGCAACACAACAAAGAGCACAACGAGCGTACCTGACGGGAGACGTAGACTCATCTGGAGACGTGTAGGCACAAGGAGTGCAAGGCTCGCAAGGAAGAGCGCGAGAGAAAGCGTGAAAGGGTGACCAAGTCCAGGGTAATTAGCGAGGACTACAACATTGACATCGCAAGAAAGGGCAAATGGCCCCAGTCTATGCAATAGATCGATCCATTCCATAGTAGCCCCCCATTGTACCCGTCATGTTTTCCTTTCTCCTAGAGGCATGTATTCGTACATGGTCTGAATGCTTCTATCACTCTGTACTGTAGTACTAGCGAGGTTAACAAAAGCAATTAGCTAAACCACTATGCCATGCAACCACGTGTAATATATTACTATTTTGGGACTCTAATATGTCTCAGGTTCTATGCTTCGCAACTCTGCTATGGTCGAAAGATTTGAACTCTTTGTAAAAACCACCCATCGGATCTAGAATTGCAAAAACGATGCCACTAGGAGAAACAAAACAAATAACCTAATGTGGAGTCTCTTGATTTCCCTATCTTCAATTCGAACATAACCCTTGAGTTACGCAACACCTGAAATGAAAACTAGGAAGAACATACTTACTAGATCGAGCATCCTCTCACCCACTACTCAGACCAGCCACTTGTGCCAGATACATGAGGACACCCTAATGCAGTCACCTTTTTGCTACTTTCCGTCTACTCGCGCAGGAGAGCACCACCCAAAGCATCTCGAGATTTTAGAGGACGACCCCCGGCTCACACACTAGGTTCAGCTCACTCAGGTGATGGCAACCACCTACATCAACGCTATGTAGGAGATCGACCAGCTTCGGATGCTCCTCACCTCCAGCTACCAGCACTCCGCCACCCTTTATGCCCAGCTCACCTAGTGCGAGACGACTCTCTCAGTTGTGCAGCACAAGAGGATCACAGCTGAGGTAGAGCTTGAGCTTATCAGGGCCGTAGCCACCTGCACTCCCTCTTCACATGCGGCCGCTGTCGTCCCTAGCAATCTGCCACCAACTGGACCCTTGGGACCCTGCCTGAGGAGTACAACACATAAGATCATGTGATGCCCCAATCCGCAACCCACCATCGATATTGCGGGTTCCATCCAAGGACCTAGCCTCAGCTGTTCTCACTCTTGCTCCAAGTCACCCAGTTTCAATCGTATCCATTCTCATTCCTGCTCTCCGTGGAAATGTTGCACATGCGGTGAATAGCACCCCATGTAGTACTTCATAGGTTGCAACTCAGGCTAGCTAGCATTGTCAATTCCCCATGTAGTATGGTAGTTTTTAGAGTTGCAAGCACTATTGTCCCCTTTTGTACTCTCAATTCGTAGACGTTGTGGTACATTTTTTTATCTATTGGATGTTGCTTTCTGATTCACGTTGTGGTACGTTTTTTATCTATATCAACATTTGAGTACTACACAACAAAGCACTCAAGAACTACTTAGACACCACCACATAAAAAACTCTACCATCTTTTGCAAAAACCCTAATGTTCTCGGCAAAAAGTCCAACGACAAACCCTAACAACTTTCGTGAAATATCTAACGCCATGGGGCCAATAAAAATTAATTTGGTTGTTCAAGTACGGGACGAGGCTCAGTTCATCTATTTGTACTTGCCGACGCCATGTTCTAATTCCATTTCATTTCATTTCAAACACTTTCACATATCATGTTCCAGACCGTTCATTTGAACACATCACTTGCTACAAATAAACTAACTAAAATAAAGTTATACATTCAACCACACGACTTGATACAAAGTGCAGAACATATTACTATTCTATTTTATTTCTTCCAACAAAGACATCACAAACAGACCAATATTTGCATCCTATCACCAGCAATGCATCTCACGGCAACACATACACATACAAAAGTGTTAAAATCACCACAAACTGGACAACAAACACTATGGTTTTTGTTGAGTACGACACATCTATGGCACGACTTCCACAACATTGGCATCACACAGTTGCATTGCCATTCCGAGCCGATTCACCGAGCAATAACTCATACGCCCTAAAAGCCTCCATTGCCTCTTCTTCGGTGCCAAATCGCTAGTAGCTCACATCCGAGAACGAACAAATCTCTTTTGTGGCAGTGTTCCCAACTGTTGTACACCCCTGGATTCTTGCCATTGAACACGGTGTACCACTTCATTCAACCTTGAACCACATGAACACACTTAAATACACGAACGACGACAATAATCACTCCAATAAAAAATGTAGGAGGAACAGCCAAATTCACCCGGAAAGAAGGCCACATCGGAAATACCTAGGTAACTAATAGCTCACAACCACCTTGCCTCTCTCGGCTAGAATCAACGACGGCAGAGATCCAACCCACGCCTGAAGCACTAAGTGGGCGGCACTCGAGGGACCTTCGTCGCCGCCTCTAGGATTCACAGGAGAGAAGAGGGAATACGTGAGTGAGAGAGTGCAAGAGGGAGACAAGGAGAGAGCTTTAACCCGGTCTTGAGGATTCGGCCTGCCGCATGTTTAAATAGCCGATTACAAGAGCTACGATGAGCAGAAATGACGTGCGGAGATTAATAATGCGGGAATCGGTCGGACGAACGAGAGAGGCACTCTTGCCGCTCCTAGGGCGGGCGAGTCCCTACTTTGGTACACAGGCAGTGCCCTCTGGGGTTAGATTTGCAAATTATGTCAGAGAGGGGCTAGTTCTGCAAAAAAAAACTAGGGGGCCATAAATACCAAAATCTCCTATAAATCTCATTGTAACTAAGAATTGTTTGTTTGAAAGATGACAAAAATCCATCTTCAAAAACACTACTGCAAACTCCATTGTGTACTACTACACGCACTACAAATCTCTTGTGCTTAGGAACTGTGACTACCTTTCCTCCGAGGTAGCTAAATTGGTGTGGTGTTAGTGCCTCTTATGGTTTTTCTTGAACAAATAAATATGATAGTTTTTTTTGTCTTCTTTTCGAAACAGCTTATTGAAATAACCTTTTCAAAGCGACTTATCACCTTATTGATATTCCGTTCGTTCATATAAATATTTATGTTAGGATCAAAAGTCATTGGTCCGCAGCTGAAAAACACACACCAAAAGCTAGTTTATCAATTTGGTTGTCAAGTACTGGTTAGTTGGTGAAAGAAATGAAACAGTGCTTGTACAACTACCCTACTCCAACTACTGGTGGTGTCCTCTATTTGGCCACCCAAATCATCCTATTCAATCACTGCATGCCCAACGTCCTGTGCACGTCTACGTGGGCTGTGGACCAAAAGGTATGGTAGCTGCAAGGCATGAATGCAGTAGGCTATGCATAGTTAGGGTGTGTTTAGCTGTTTTATTTATTTTTTATTATAACTGAATTAGTTTATTTAGTATTTTTGAATTTAAAAAAATTAAAAATATAAAAAACATATTAGCCCATTACGGACAATACAAAGGAATACAAAAAAAAGAAAAAAACCTTAAAATAAAAAATAATTAGAAAAAGACGAAAAAGTGAACAGTGAAAAAAACTGCCACCCAACGCCACCGCTGCAGCTGATTTGAGCACGACCTTAGAGCAGCTTGTCAGGGAGTGGTGTAGAGAGAAATGGCCAGTACAGTGCTCTTGCTGCCTGCCCTGCCTCAGTCACCTGCTGGCAAGGACGGCTCGACAACGGTCCTGAGTCTGTTCATGCTCCCCAGTCACCTGCCGAGTAAAGATGGCTCGAAAGTGCTCTCGACCCTATCTGCTATTATGTTATGCTAATCTCTGCCAAACTTTCCTAGAATGATAGATAATAGATGTTATCTGTTATGTATTTTAAGTTTGAAGGTAGAGTTATTTTTATAAAAATAAGTGTATGGGGACTAAATTTGAAAAAAAAATGCAGCGCCAAATAGATTCCGTGTGTATTGTAGCGCAACTATGGCAGAGGGAGGGCAAAGGTACCGTTGACCATAGCAGCGATGTGAACCACCGGGTTAAAAATCGACGATCGAGACTTCGTGTAGTTCTGTTGTGCAGGTACACAGCAGCTACCAGACGGAATATTCGTGGTGCATAACAGAATATCCGTCCAAATAATACCCGCAGCGGCGGAACATTCCGCGCCGTGTCTCCTTGCTCCGCCCGGCGGCGGCGGTTGCGGGTCTAAAAGTATTCAAATTCTTCTTACACCAGCCAACCCAGCTGGTAAAGCAGAAGAAAAAAAAAAGCCAAAAACAAAACAAAAAAGCGAAGTCAGCGTCCAAATGGCGCTCCCGGCGACGACCCGCGCGGCCGCGCTCTGCCGGATCGTGGCGAGCGCGTCGGCCCCGGCGGCCGGCGGGAGGCGGGAGAGGGAGCTGCCGTTCGCGCTGGCGGAGCGGGGGATGGTGGTGGGGGGCCACCGCGGGATGGGGATGAACGCGGTGGGGGCGGCTCCGGGGGCGCGGGTTGGGGCAGTGAGAGAGCGGGAGAACACGCTGCTCTCCTTCGGCCGCGCCGCCGAGCACGCCGCCGTCGCCTTCGTCGAGTTCGACGTCCAGGTATTTTGTTTTGGTGCCAATTTAGGCTTGGATTGGAGTTGATACCGCAGCGTTGTGATGCAAGATTTTGAAGGTAGTGTAGTTGATCAAGCAATGTGGGTTCTGGTTAGTACAGCTAATTTTGTTGGGACCCTCAAGAACAATCTTTATGTGGAACTTGGATCTAGTAATTTTATGGCTGGATTGGTGCATGACTTGGAATGTGTTACACACATGCTGGATTGTTTTCTATCCGAATTAAGCAAGCATGCATATGAAGTGGACTGATTTGTGTCCCAACATACAAGTGCACAGCTTATGTTCTAGTCCACAAATTGCATGGAACAAGCATCAATTAACTACTGCCTAGACACCAATGACCACACTAAATGGTACAGCAGCGACAGTGATCGTGGTTGATGTTTCGTAGTGCTAGAGTTTTGCATAAGGCAAGCGCCAGGATTCCAAGTTGTAGTTGTATGTTACATGCACTTGGTCTTATCATTAACCCATTGTCAAGAAGTCATTCTCAGCTCAAAGTATCAGTGAAATGGACAAAGGGCAATCAAAGGAAGCAGATACGTTAGCTAGGTTTATGAGTGTTGGCTATTTTATCGAGTTTTCAGTTTAGTACAACTAATTGATTCATTTTGAGCACCCTGCAAGTCCGCAACTCCCTGACTTTGTCCATTGCCTCCCTTCCTTTTAAGCTGACCAAAGTATCACAGAGGTCTCCTGAAGAAGTAGTGATCTTACCTTTTTTCCTTGCAGGTTACAAGAGATGGCTGCCCAATAATCTTCCATGATGACTTCATCCTCACAAAAGAAACTGTATGTTCTTTTTATCCATTCTTTCGTTGTTTACTTTTGTTTATGCACTATCCTGTTCATCTATTGTCTCTTGAGTTAATCTTGATTGTTATTGCAAGGTGTGTAGGAGGCTGTACGTGAAAGGCGTGTTACGGATCTCCTCTTGGAAGAATTCCTTTCATATGGGCCGCAGAAAGAATCTCACAAGGTGCTTCCCCGCATCCTTTTTATTGTCTTCTGTGAAAAGTTAATGATTGTGTGTTTATAAGCAGCATCCGTTTCACCTGCCTTTATATTGGTCGTCCAGATCTCCAAGCCCTTACTTAGACGGACACGAGATGGTAGAGTCCTTAATTGGAGCACAGAAGAAGATGATTCTCTTTGCACATTGCAAGAAGTCTTTGAACATGTCAGTCCTCGTCTGGGATTTAATATTGAACTAAAGTTTGACGACAACATTATCTATCAGAGGAGAGACCTTGACCGTGCCCTTCAAGCTGTATTGCAAGTATGGCTTGTTGCCCTTGTTGGCATAACATGATTTCAATTCATTCGCATTCAATCATTTGATCACTCATCACTGTGAGATGATAGCCGTAACGCTGTTGAATGGTTTTGATAGGTTGTTTTTCAGTACTCTACCAATAGGCCCATCTTTTTCTCAACTTTCCAACCTGATGCGGCACGGCTTATGCGGGAACTCCAAAGCCTATATCCTGTAAGTATTCTTTGAAATCTCTTGTTTTATTTCTGAGAATTGTTAGTTGAAAAGTTTTCACAATATTTGGCGTAGCTAATGATTACACCGGTTACTTCTGACCCCAGTGCAAGGAAGAGTTCTTTCTTACATTCATAGGTCTGGAACTCCCAAAATCTATCTCAGTACCTCAACCTTTTGCATAACAACCTGGTTGTGATTTACTTGCATTTGAGCCTTTCAAGTACACCATAGACCAGCTAGTTACAGTACGTAAAATCTCTTCTACATTGATCATTTACTTGAGTAAAATGACAATAGACACAAGAAATTAAAGTACAACAGACAAGTTATACAGAGGCACAAAAAGATTCCAAATTTTTTATGATTATTATTCGCAAATCAATTTATCAGTAATCTGCAAAATGGATGATAATTGGTATGCCATATGCCATATGTGGATGCTAACGATTTCTGTCCAAACAAATATTTTCTACAAAAGTTTTACCTTTTCTGATGTTAGTTTATATTTAATTTACACCCAACTCTGGCGTGCAATTGTTAATTTCTGATTTTAAGGAAGTGTTGTCATGCATTCTAGCACAAACGTCTTTCAGCATTACCGTGTTCATCCTTCTATCTTGCATTAGGTACTATTCTTAACAGAAGGGGGAACAGCCATACACAATGATTCGAGAAGGAACTCAGTTGACAGTGCCATCAAGGTATGCCAAGAGTATGACCTGCATGGGATTGTGTCAGAAGTGAGAGGAGTTTTCAAGAATCCCTCTGCAGTCCTCAGAGCACAAGAATCCAACCTTGCACTTCTCACCTACGGACAGCTCAAGTGAGCAACATATATGTATCCTGTTCCTTGTGCTAGCTAGCTTGCCATTGTTCCAATAGTCTTATACCTGGGTTTCTTTGTTGCATCTGCAGTAATGTGTGGGAGGCTGTTTACGTCCAGTATCTGATGGGCGTAAACGGTGTCATCGTTGATCTACTGGAGGAGATCTCAAATGCTGTGGCAGATTTCAGCAAACCAGACCTCAACCAGAGCACGTTAGGTAGCAGTGTTGGCTTGGAAGGAGCAAGGCATCAGGCCTTCTCACAGCAGCAGCTGGGATTCTTGCTCCGGCTTATACCTGAGTTGATTCAGCAACCACACTGAAGGTACATAATAGCCAAGACTCCAAGAGGCGTCTCAGTTTTGAAGCGTGATTCGGGCTTTCATCTTCCGTTGATTGTTCAGATATAACACTATTTTACATTTGCAAAGTTACCATCTCATACATAAAAAGTTATCATCTGTAATTCATAAAATTACTATCTAACCGAGTTAGCATGAACTGCACTAGCTGGCTAGATCGTGCACGCGGCCAACGACCCGCGCGTAGCATGCGCGCAGGCGTCTTAGCGCAGCCATGTATGTATATGTGTGTAGACACACACTGAACCTTAGAAGCTTCCTTAACCTGGAGGAGTCTTTGTTTGTTAATTAATTCAGTGATTGCTTCTCGTTACATTACACTGCATTACATTACACGGAGAGGAACAAAAAATAAAGGAAAATCAAATATTGGAGGCAGCAAAGGGCGCATCGTTTTCCTGGTTTGCCTAGCTAGGCTAGTCAAGCCTCTCTTTGAGAGGCAGCAGTTTCAACTGCATCCTGCTTGTGGCCGCTGCTGACATCTTCCTGGTCGGAACTGCTCGTGACGCAGCTGGAAGACGACGACGCCGACAACGACGGCGGCGGCATCATCGTGCGGTGCGCGGCGGCGGCCTGGCCTCCCGGCACTCGCCTCTCGTCATGATCTGGCCTCCTCGGCGACCTGTTCCTCTGAAAAATCCGGCACACTACCCATTCTTCAGATTCTTCAGCCGGAGCCAAGCAACCCTGCAAGTAGTTGTCGGTTCCCACGTCACCAAACTGTCAGCATCTAAACACATTTCAGCAAGAGCTATGGCACACATGCAAGTGGTAGTGATGTTGCAGAAAACGTACTAGTGCTAGTACTACGGCTGCACTATTCAAGCTAGTACGACCTGCCAATCAAACGGCCAGTGAAGTGTCCCAATTGGGGCTCTTGCAGCTTGAGAGAGAAGAATCGAGTACTAAAAGTTATTTCAATAGCAGGCAAGATTCTGGGCATGTTCTTTTTGACTGTGGCTGATGGTTTTTTGGTTGTTTACGACAGAAATTACGGAAAGAGAGATACTTACTTACGTTTTTTGATGGTATAGATATTAGGCTTTTAATGTGTACTACAATTAACTTGTAGATCTCATCTTAAAAAATACTCCGTTTGAAAGTTGGATACTGTAGCAGAAGTCAAAAGCTGAAAAGAACAGGACCTCTCTCATTAACGTGAACATCGATGAGCCATATTGTGCAGATCTAGTGAACAGAACAGCAAGATTGGAAGCTGCAGGAGAGCTGATCGGTTGGAGAAGTTCTCTGAACATCTCTTGCAACAGTGGCCATGGAACTGAGGCACTGAGCACAGTTCATAGCTATCTTCACTATTACCAGTAAACTCAACGAACTAATCGGTGATGGTGTACACCACGCGCGACAGACAGGTACACAGTATTAAACACGATGCAACTTGTTCAGATACTGGTACTAGAAGTATGTATCTGTAGGCTAATTAAGGTTTAAGGCCATATACAATGGTATGATGTCAGCTGTTTATAAATCTTACCATATATGATACGAGATGATGTAAGAAGAGAGAAGGATCGCAGAGAATTGGGCTGTCTATTATGCAGTTGTCGAATATAACACGATAAGTAAGATACATTGTGTCATAGAGAATATGTCTATAAATATATGCAAAAAGATAACCTAGTGTATGAGTAATCTTTATTATCCTCTATAGATGACATACAAGATATTATAGACATCAATTATCTATATTATTGTACATGACCTAAGAGTGAGCAATTAATTTAAATCCCGACAGTAAGATTTAATTGTCGGAGTGTTTGTTAGTTTAGATGTTGCTGGGTTGGTTGGTTGGCATTGCAGGGAGATCGAAAGGAACCAGTGATCAGTACGGGCTGCGCAAATTGATGAGACGATTCGATCTGAATTCTGAGCAGATAGAGAGCATCTAGTACTAGTATTAAGTACAACTACCTCTCCATATCAGCATAAATTGCAGTAACCACCATCGCAAGCAATTTAAAACAGCGGGTTATGGTCGATCATGACCAATTATAATTAGTAACTTGTGACAGTTTGATAAACTAGCGGAGAAGCTTATGTGGCCTACCTAGCTAGCTAGCTTAAGTACGGCTGTTAATTTCATGACTCAGATCAATTACATCGATCGTAGTAACTATTAGTAAGTTTAAGCGGGATATATTAAGCTGTAAATTTTCTAAGTGATGTCTTGTTTGGTTCATGGTGAAGCTCTAGTCTGGAGGAGGGGAGTTCTACTTTCTGTAGGTTATGAACTAGCTTTTGCCAAATACCTACTAATTGTAGCATATATAACTGTTAAAATGGTTAATTTGTCGCTTCTGGTGAAGGCCCCTCACATAAATATAGGAAGTGTTTTAATTAATTGGAGCCGATTACTTTTAGCGGGAGCTTTTAGCTTAAATAGAATAGTAACAGTTAGAAGGGGTAGTTTTTAGAATAAAATTTAAAAAGTGGGTTTTAGAAGACGTGGATGCGGAGGAGATGACAGAGACTAGCTGATAGCTTTTGAAAGTGGCTTAAAGAAGCTGCTTTTAGAAACTGAGATGTTTAATTGATTTTCAGCTTCTCCAAGCACAAACCGAAAGCCGAAGCCGATTTGATCACACCCATAATCAAAGTTAAGCCAAATATATGTACTGCTGGGAAGCCTGGAGACCAAACTATAGTTACTACAGTTGTTATTTGTTAGTAATAAGTTGGTATCGAGTTCAGTTTACTGTTTGCACCTAATTAAGTTATCATTGCAAGGTCGATCCCAAGTGTTTGTGAACTGCATGCTGCTAAGGAGTACATTACTACTTGCACAGCTGCACAAGCACAAGCACAAGCACAAGCACAAGAAGAGTTCAGAAAGAAAACTTGACAAACACAGTACGTGCAAGAACAAATGGCAATATTAAAGTGAAGTAATTAATTCTCACATTCTTGTGCGGCGGCAGGGCGAGGCGGTACTCATGCATGACCCAGTCGGTCTGCCGCACCGGCGACACGCGCGGCGCCTTGCCCTTCTTTCCCCGGAGGACGAACACCATGGACTTCTTGACACCAACGAGGTGGTTCCCGCCGCACCGGGACGCCACCACCGGCTTCTCCCTCCCGCCCGCCGGCTTCCAGCACCCGCTCGCTGTCGTCGAACTCCTGCACCTGCCGCCTCTCTTGTTGCCGACGGCGGCTCCGGCTTTCGACCGAACCGCGAAGAAGTACTTCTCCCCCTCGCTTGCACCTGGATCAGTTCAACACGTGTGACACAACAACTTCAGCATGTAACGCAGCTTTGGAGAGACACGAAACTCTGGCTATCGGCTGCTAATTCACAACATCTTCACGATCTATACAGTTTTCTTTTACGGCGGTACAGAAGCAGTGTACTCTCATCGATCCATGATATATTTGTGCATGTGGATAATTTAGATCGCGGGCATGCGCATAAATGCATGCGTGCGTACCAGGAATGTCCCAGGGGTCGAGCTTGTAGAGGTCATGGACCTCGGGGATGACGGCGGCGGGGAGCGGAAAGCCGAGGGCCTTGCAGCGGAGGTACTGCACCACCAGCTCCTCGTCCGTGGGGTGGAACCGGAACCCCGGCGGCAGCTGCCTCAGCACCAGCCCGCCGTGCCTCACCAGCACCGGCGCCCTCTCCATGATGCTCGATCACACCTAGGCTAGCTTGTTTCTCTTACAACAGTAGCCGCTAGTGCTACTACACACTAAGCAGCCGTATGTGTATATATTTGATACAGGTCCACAGCTTCTTCTCACTTTGCGAGTGCAAAGTGGCGAGCAGGAGGCATGCATTTGCTTGGAATGTTCATGGCGAGAGAGAGAGAGAGAGAGAGTTGGGCCTGAGGGCTTTGAAGGGAGGGCGAAAGGGCGTCCGGCTTTATAGGATCTCGTGTGGCGTGAAGTGTACTCCATCTCCGCCATCCTCGGTTGCTCGCATGTGGCTTAACTCGATGCCTTCTCCGATTTGACAAGCCACATGTTGGGTAATTTGAGAATTTTTCATAACTTCGGAATAAAAGAAAAGAAAAAAGAAAAATCAGAGTGGGGCTCACATATAAGAGAGATAAAAGGGAAGGAGAAAGTCAACTTCACCGAATGCCCGTGAGGAGGGGATATGTTCTGATCCCCTCCTCTCCTTGCGCTGGACTCGGTCTGGCAGATTGTGACGGCGACGTCCCCTTTCCTCTGATCTTGGATCTTCCTCTTTCCTCTTTATATCAAGCCATGAGAGCTTGCCGCTGCGTGAACCTAGTTCTTCTCTGGGCTCTTGTGCACTCATGTGTAGTGTGCGACTAGTTCTTCAGTTCCTCAGTTGCTTCATCTGATTGGAGATTGCTTTGTGCGGCATCACCAACACCTTGGCTTCGCAATTTGGTGAGTACTGACTTGTGAAGTTGGGCATTGTATCTTCGTTAATCTCTCCAGCGATATCCGGGCGTACGCTGGTGATTGTTTTTTTTTGGATATCGTTCTTGCAATGAGCCTTGCCTCTACAGCCTTCTCGGTGGCTTGGATTGCCAACGTACAGTGAGCTTTCATTTGCATTCTTATTACTATTGTGCATAAGTTGTCGTAGTTGAAAACTGTCATGGTCGAAAACCACGGTGGTGGTCGTATGCGGCTATGATCATAAAGGACTTTTGCATAGTATGATATGGGTTTTATGATTGCTCAACGAGGAAAACCTGTCAAAACTTGACAGACATGCTGTTTCCCAATCTGTCCGGCAGATTTGGCGCTAGCTTAGCTGGCCAGTGTAGTTCTTGCTGTCGCCGACGACCAGTTAATTAAGAAACCAACACAACTGCCCTCCACTATGCTCTCTCTTGGTACGTGGACGCACGCAGCATCTCTGAATAATCAATCGATACTCCTAATCGGAATCGTGCAAGTATGCTAGCTGGTGTGGTGCGTGCAAATATGATGCGCTTTTGATTGGACTGGAGGGCATAGTATTCATTTGGTGGCCTTTCCTCGCCTGCAATGATGCTCCCCATCCGGCCTCTTCCCTTTTCCTTTGTTCCGCTTTGCCGGGGAGCTGCCTTCCTCCTCTTCCTCCCCCCTCTTTTGAGCACCATACCTTCGCACCAACGTCTTAGGATGTGGGGCCCACACCGACCTGGGCCCACCATGCATGGCGATGGCACCCCTCCTGCTGTTATAAAAACTTGCACTGGCTGATAGCTAGGTTTAGGTTTAGGTACAGGTTGATTGCTCTTCCAAACAAGCTTTCATATATATTCAATCTCTTAGAGTGGATGGAATTAGCGAGCTCCGAGAGGCTTTAGAGATTTCTGCATTTGTGGACCGTCGGATCTTTATCGTACGGTCCAGATCAGGCGGGTCAAAAGCCATCGGATCATAGGTTTCCAACGAATGGCCAAGGTGTGTATAACACACGGGGCAAGAAACCTTCCCACCTAGATAGGTTAATAATATATTCTATCTCTTAAAGTGGATGGAATTAGCGAGCTCTAGGAGGCTCTAGAGCTTTTTGCACTCATGGACCGTCGGATCTTCATCGTAGATCCAGGTGGGTCGAAACCCATCGGATGTAGGTTCTTCCAAACGGTTTTCAAGCTAAAAAGAATTTAGAATGTGTTAGTTTCTTAACATAATTTTTTGTTTTATTTTGTATTATTCACGAAGATTTAATAGTGTTTTTTTATTTTTTTCTTTTAATTAAATATTTCAAAATAAGATAATAGCCACTACAGTACTGTTTCAGTTAAAAGCCATAGCACCTTAGAACAGTACCTAAAACTCCACCAAATAGGGTGCAGCTTATTGGTTTCCTGAAAAAAGAAACCATGTGTTCACCAGCTTTTAGAGGAGGTCTATTAGCACTATCCAATCTTTGTTTGACTATTATCCATAGTTGAAGGATGGTTTAAAATGGTAAACTACTGTAACTTGATGGATGTCTTTCACCTTTCTTGCTCCTAACCCTCCACATCACCAGAACAAAACGTGCAACTTAACTGGTGGCGGCACATTATGAAGGGCTCTGGATAACCACTGTGGTGAAGTACTGCAAAAGGCTACCGCTAAAGTACACAATAACAATAATGACGTCAAGCATGCTGTCACCGGCAATGTAACCTCATATATGCATGCAAGCAAGCAAAGTGTTGCATTGGCCTGCATGTCACTGTTAGGGCGACAGGTTCATATTTCAAGTTTTGGAGTAACCCCAACAAGGTCCATTGTGACAGTACATTGTCACGGTACTTGCAGTACCGGCCGTTCGTGACATCACTTGCTTTAACCGGTTCACAAAAACAAGTCTCTTTGTATCGGCATCCATACGGTTCCTAAAATATAAATTTAACCATTAATTATTATTAGAATATATTTATAAAATTTAATAAATTATAATATTATGAAAACACTTTTTGAAATAAATCTACATATATAATTTTTATGTATCTAATCTAAATATTTAAAACGATATCGATAGCTAAAATTTTTAAAGTTTAACTGTGTATATTCCAATGTGTACGGAGAGAAGTAGTTATCTCAATCAAAGCATCAATGCTACACGTACAAAGAAAATCCACGATAACTCTTTGTGAAATCCCCAAATAGCACTGACTGACAGGTGGGCCTTGTAGCCGCATGGAAATTTAGAAAGACTTGTCAAAGCAGTGATTGTTACAAGCCGTTCGTAAGAACTTCGTAGCAACTTCTCTGTACGCGGAGTGTTTTCGCAGAAGAGGTGACATTATTGGTGAGGTCAAGATCAGATTTTTATTTCCCCCAAATGGTCACTTCTTCTGTGCGGCTTCTTCCCTATGGGAGTACTTTTTCCACGCATGGTTTTCATGACTTCCTTCAACCAACTTGTGGAAACAACCACAAAATATTTGCCCCAATATCAATGGATTATCTTTTACTGACAAACGTGGCTATTTGCATAAAATTACACATTCTATTTTATCTGAAATATAAAACGACTACCTATATAATAATTCTCTATAAGAAAGGGTAAATACTCGCGTACCTACGGAGCAACGAATACCCGACCTGTCAAACCGGTTATCTAGTATTCTAGTTACAGAATTAGACAACTGTAACTAGATCAAGCAAACTAGGCTATATGAGAGGGTAGTAATGTCCTGTAAGTATTTTTTTTACTATTTGATACAAATGGCAACTGAATTATATTATATCCGACGACTACAAAAGTATACTGTACCAGCAAACCTTGCCTTCTCTTAGTACAGCAAATAGCCAAATACTCTCTTAACTGGTCTAAGGAAAGAAAGAGGAGAAAAAGATGATGATGGCATGCTTACACCAGGTCCACGTCAACACCACCACCTCGACGAATCAAATCAAGAACCAATGGCTTTTGTTTTCTTGCCCTCGATCGCCCGCCACGCCAGTGACGCGAAATGTCTGGACGCTGGAGGAGCCCAACAATGGCGGACGGTGACGCTAAACAAACTGCTAGTGGCCTAGTGCTCGCGCGTGGGACCCGCACCTTCCTTCACGCATGAGCTGTATGGGTTTAGTCCTTGACGTGGAGGAGCTCGTTCTCTTCCCTTCTTTGTTTTTTTATGTCACTACTTTCTCCAAAAGAAAGAAAAAGCTCTATTGCGTTTCTGATTGGAGCAAAAGGGGGCCAATCAATCGCTGCTTAGGGCATTCACAATAAGGATACCCTTGTATAGTGGTCTCATAAGAGAGAATGGTACCATATCAACTGAAGCTACCATATAAAATTTATCTTTTCATAGTGCATGTAGCCTCATATAGTGGCTTTATTGCACTCTCGTCTTCCCCACTCCACGCAGGCCCACACTGAGAGATAGCATGCCAGATCGGATCCTCTCACCATCGACTACCGTCGACAGTGGGGCAAGTAGGGAGGTCCGACGAGAGCAGCGCCTCGGGGTCCCCCCACCGGGGCCTGCTCAACGTCGTGGCCGCATGGCTCCGCCGTGCCGCTCCGAGGATGGACGGGGGTTCGGAGGCCAGCGGCAAGAACCCACCTCCGGGGGCGGGGGCAGCGCTGGCACCACCGCAGCGGCGGGTGAAGGGGTGAAGGAGAAGATGTGGGTGGCGACGAAGCCTTCGCCGCCAAATGGGGATGACCAGCGCTTGCTCCAGAAGCTACAGCTGTGGGCCCCGCTGCCAGCGGTGGCTCCCAAGCAGTAGCGCCAGGGTGGGGAGGTCGTGGATGCTGCCTCCATGGCGAGGTTCCGCTCGAAGCCGAAGGAGTAGGTCGTCGAGGCTGGACGTGGCACCCCTGCCGCGCCGCCCACCCACGAACGCCCTCATCGCAGATGGCTCTGGTGCCGGTCTCGACGACGCCACCACAGTAGGAGAAGTCGGTAGTCCAAGTGTGGTGGGTTTGATGGGTGGTCGGCGTGATACTGAGCGAAAGCACCAATGCTTCACCACCGCTTTGAGCTCCTCATCTGCGCTTTGTTAGTGAAGCACCAACTCTCTCTGCAATTTACTTTGTCACTCGTGAAACCACCGATCGGACTGAAATGATATACCCGAGCCGACTTGGAGAGTTGAGGTACCCAGCCACGGTGGAGCACTATGGATGCTCTTACCCCCCCCCCCCTCCCGGCTCACTGGAAGATTGGATTGCCTGCCCTGCCTCAAAATAAGGAGTATATTTCCCTATATTTAAGTACAATTATCAGTGCTTGATGTTCATTTCTAAGGGAGTAAACAATTTACTTAGGCTTTATCTGGAACATGGGGACTTTGTAAGAATCATGCGTGATTGCACTGTTTGCTTCGAAATTTCTACGGAGTTCTTGCGCTCGAAACAGATCCTAAATGGTTGAAGATGGTCCCTCTATTCATTTTACCCAACCGTAGTACGAACATTATACCTTTTACTCTGTTACTTGCATTGGACTTTCAACATACCCATACCGTCAAACCGCATTAACACTAATTTTCTCCATACAAAAAATAAAGTGGCGTACCATTTGGCATGTGTCCTGATCTCGTGGACGAGACAAGCAACCGTGTTTAGCTTGTAATTACGGATGGCAATTGTACCTATTTACTCGTGTATTTATAGGTAAATACCCTAATAAAATTGAGTATAAGATGTATTTTTTACCCACGTGTATAAAAACAGGGGAAACTTTTTACCCATCGGGTAAACGGGTACGGGTATGAGTGAGTTCCACCCGTACCCGTCTCGTCTGTTTACCCGCGAGTCCACGATTTGACAGGTCGAATACTATGTATGTGTGAAAATTACTTTCTTAAGGACATATATATTTGATGTGAACGTGATGCTTATATGTATGTGTGAATTTGAATGTGATGCTTTTATATTTCCTAGCAACAGCTGCTACTTTTATGTATCTGTCATTAATTCAATTCTCATATGCTGACTCTCAGTTCGCGGATAAACGGGTATACCCGTGGGTGACGGATACCCGCGGCGTTCGCGGGTAAACGGGCATGCCCACAGGCGATGGGTATGGGCAAGGTTTTTTGCCCATCGTCCTTCGCGAGTATGCTTGTGGGCGTAAATTGGAGTTGTAGGTATGAATATAGGCAAGCACTAAGACGTATGTATAAGGGTGCATTGAAAAAAAAAGTGCAATCTGACCCACACTTTCTACTTCCTCCGGCAATACCAAGGTCTATTTGGACCGCATGAATTGCTTTCTTTCTTTACATATTGATCTCTAATCCACAGGATCCATTCATGTATGTATGTTTCTTTCCAATGAACGGTGGAGAGTACACGGGCAATACTGGTTACACTTACACTAGGCCCCGCTCCGCATCCGCGTTTGGCATTTGCGTTCGCGGAGTTTTTTTTTCACTGTTGATTTTTTTTAGGTTTTTATTTTTTTTCTGTATTTCTTTGTATTCTCCATGGCAAGTTAATATATTTTTCTATTTTTAAATTTAATTATGATAAATAAATCAACTCAATAAAAATAAAAAATAAGTCAGTTACAATAAAAAAAATTATAAATCACAGTCATTCTAAACATCCTAACACTGCCATGCAAGTAATTCAAACATTCCGTTCACATCTATTGCGTTACTCCAAACCTTTCGCTACTGAATTCTTCTCTCCTCGATCTGTTCCAAACACATTCCATCACGTAAACGTCGTAAAGGACGAAATTATGGTATCTTCAAGCACGGGGAATCCATCGAAAAGTAGCGATTTATCATGCTCGATCAATCGCACAAGTCATTTCCATCTCACATCCTGCAAAGAACACTCGCCTTTTGTGGGAACCTCAGTGTTAGAAAGCCTTCTCTTTTTTCTTCTTCTGCTGATAGCTCTACAGTGGATGCGATGGCTTTCAAGGCCTGTTCAAAACGGTCTTCGCCTTTTAGCTTCTAGAAGTCGTTTTGAACGTATTGTTTTATTAACATGCCTTTTTATTTGTTTTCTTTTTTTCTTTTTTATTTACATTATCCATAGAAATATAATAGTTTTTTTAAATTTTTTTAATTATTTTTAGTTAAATATCTTAGTTAAAAGTTAATTACAACTATAGTAACCATTTCAGCAAAAACCATCTGTAGTTTTAAATGGGCCCTAATTTGGATCACATACCATCAGGCTCCTTGTCACTTGTCATGTTGACATGAAACAACTTGGAATTCCCGGTCAACAAGGCATATTACAGTAGTTACCCCTCTCCGTAGACTAGTATTGAGAGCAATGCTATGCATGCGAATTGTTTGTAAGGATTACTAACGAGAGGGCTGTAGGACCGGCGTGCGCATTCGGTGGCAGCTTTTTTTTTGTTGTTGTTGTGATAGTTGGTAAACGTCACACATTTCTTAACTCAATTAACATGTAGATTTTTTTTGTATAATTACCGCAACATTTAATTGGTTTTAAATAAACCGATATAATGCGGCACCCATGCCACATGAGCTTTTTGCAATTTTTTTTTCCAAAAACTAGTACGAGGAGTGCAAACGGAGCGGACAATTTTGTCCGATAGGCTGACTGAAATTTTACAGAGCGAATATAGAAAGGAGAAATGGGTATTTAAAACTATCTATTTTCAACTCTAACTTCGAGAAAAACATACAAAATATAATACAGAATAAGCGATATACGATTGTGTCTCCTCCGATTGCACCCATAACTAATACTAGTAGAATCCCCAATATTGACTAGGAAATTAGGACATCTTAAGTTTAATTTCATCCTAAAAAATATTCAGTTTTGAAATGATATACAGTTTATTCAAACCAATGGATTCGAAACGAACAGTTAAGCCCCTTAAAAAAATTCAGGCTATAATTATAAATGATGTGAAATCTATTTGGATTTCCACCATCGGATATGAAACGAACGGCTAGATCCAGAGTAGCTTCTCCTGTGAGGCTGGTCTGCGGTCCTAGATCCATTTTTCTAGAAGAAGCAAGTGATGCTACCTGAAGCAAGAAAAGTACCATGGAAGTACGAGTACGCATACCATTCCAGGAGTACAAACTCTGTTCATTCTCCATCATAACTGAGATTGCAGCGGCCTTTTGTTCATCCTATGTTCATATATGCAGGCAAGGACATTTATTTTCTTCTCTTTTGATCTGGTCTTTTCTGATCACTTTTGCATAAAGGTTGGGCTATAGCCAGGACGACAGTGCAGGCCAACGCGTACATGATAGTGATTGGATTGGTCAAAGGAATTACCTCTGATTAGGAGTAGAATATACGGTGCTGACAAGTAGAGAAAGTTCAGTTATCTTTTCAGTTTGCCTTATCATTTTTTTCCCTTTCTCTTTGCAAGTTGTCACATTATTTGCCCTGCTCTGGAGCTAAGGCCTTAAAATCTCCTCCCTATCTCATTGCACTTTTAATACTTCTGCAATATCCAAAGAAGCATGCAGCCACAAAGAGCCAACTTTGCTATGCAAGCGTATGACATGACCTAGTGATCCAGGGAGAGAGTAGCCTTGTTTTGTGGTACTAATAATAGTTTATGTCATGGTTCAGGATAGTTAAGACAGTTGTATAAGCACAGATTGGAATTCTCTGTTGGTTGTGATTCTCACCTGCGTTACAAATAGACCTAAATGACTTGGTTTTCTTCTGCTAACAGGGTTTTTCAGTATATGATCTCAAGCTTTCTAACTAACCTATCATATCTGCTGGAATTATTAGGCCATTCAAGTCATCAACATTGTGACAGTCAATTATGCAACAAGAGAAGCTACTAAGCTTGAAGCATCGTAAAGTAAGCTAATTGTAAAATCATGTTGAGAATGTTCATAGTTTATATGTCCAGAAAAATTGGCAATTGTACCAAGTTGAAGTTTGAATTTATGAGAGTTTATAAGTTTTTATTCTTGTTAGTACTTGGCGGTTTGATTGGCCAAATAGGTGGTTTGACTAATAGGAGCGGTTAGACCGGCCACTATTTGGCGGTCAAACCGACCCTTTGTGCTTTTGGATTATGAGTGCTTTCAACCTTCTCGATTGAATCCAAAATCTTTGAGTCCGATAGTACCGGTGTTTAGGGTATGGTATGACCGAGATTTCGTCGTACCGGCTTCTAGTAGGTGGTACTTATTTTTCAGAGAAGTGTTCACTTGGGTGTGCATGAGAAAACGAAAGTGGTCCGACCGGTCAGTGGTTGGCAGTTCAGCTAGGTATGCCCAAGTAGTTAGACCAGCATAGGTGCCACAGTCTAACCAGTTCCCTTGTTATCGGGGTTTGCTGCCACGGTCAGATCAGCCAATCATTGGCGATCAGATCGACTAGGCAGAATTTAGGTCAGTGCAGTCTGGTATTTGAGTTCGGAATTAGCTCAAATATTTTGGAGTTGTTACATTCATGGTGCATGAAGCATATTTGGACTAACATGGATCCAGCTGTAAAGAACTTGTATCCGAAAATGATTTCTAGGTCTTTGATGTGTAGAAAGCTTGGAGACAACCATGGTCGATGATGTGGACTGGGACTAGACTCGAGGATGAGCTGAGGTACGACCAAGGAAGCCAGATGGGGTAGCTGAGCTCAAGCATGGTACAGGGAAGATAATAGATATTGTCGGTTGCATCACAATATCACTTTGTACTTACCAATCGTTGCTACCTTAATCGTCCTCAAAATAATTTTTACAAATTTTTTTACACTATAACAACATACGATAATCGCAAAATGTTATTACGAATCTAGCAAATTTTGTTCCATTCATAATGTACTAAAATCATAAATGGATCAACCGGCATTGCCTTCTGTTATTTTTTCCCAAAAAAACTCATATATAAAATTTGATAAATGTTACTTACCTACAATAATTGCCATTTACCCCTTGCGTAGGTCGGAGGGCCAGTTGTGCAAAAATAGATTGAAATTGTAGTCACCGAACAGTTGAGCGATTAGACCTCTACTCGCCTAATAGTTCGGTGATAGGTCTAAGTCACCCACCGTTAGACGACTGCAACCTGTCGCCTAACCATCCATGGACTGGCTGCGTCTCGCACGGCCGTTAGACGATATGTTACAATCGTCCAACGGTTGGGCAACTATAAGTCATTCTTGTAAAAAAATTATGTGGGTATATTTCTGTTATTTCAAATAAAAATAGATTATTTAAAAAAATTCTAGATCCACACAATACCTAATGCCACGTGTCACCTGTAGGTACTAATTCCTTAGGATCGATACTTTTTTTTGAAGAAGGATCCTCATTTACTCTGAGAAACTCTATTTATGTAAGCAATTCCATTTCCAGACCAGGATTCGCGCCCGACGACATTAAACACAGATGCAGACGATTGAACAAATATGGACAAGCAAGGTTTAATATCTCCATTTTCGTGGTAAGATCTAAAAAAAACTATAGCTAACTATTTACTGATTTTTCTGGTTTATTCTTTTTTGATATAGCTTATAGTTTATTACTGTAGCTTATGGTTTTTGGACTGTTCGTGTGAGAAAATATGAAGTAATAGAAATTTACGTGTGATTTTGAATAATATAAATGAAATTGTTATAGTGTATATTATAATTAATTCGTAAACACTATTTTAAAAGGAAGTAAAAAAGAAGAGGCACTCCGTGGCTTCGCGGCTTAGCCTTCGGGGTCTAAAAATGCTACAGCACGCTATCTCTAGCAATTTATAACCTCGTTGACAGGGAAGTGAGAAAAACAGATGCAGAATAGGATAAGGCCTACAAGAGATGATTGATTTTTGCGAGTGATAATTTCCAATGTGCAAAATGATGATCAGTGGGAGTGTTGTGTGGGGCCAGCGACAGGCACTACCTTAGCCGAACGAATCCACTCTAGATTTGGCTTTGAATAATGAAGCCTGTAGATCACATCACAGTGATCACGTGGTAGACCTGACCAAATGGTCCATACCAATCTGAGTCATAGTACTGTTGATCTAAACTAGACATAATATAATAGTAATAGTGAATAGATTAGATGGCCTAAGCTAACCGAGTGTACCGTATTTGGATCGATAGCTTGGCATTACGGGTCAGACCAACTCAACACACGCAGTGCCGTGCCAAGGCACGATAAGGCCAAGCACAACACAGCATTTACCCCTCCAATCCTCTTTGTAGATCTGGTCTGCTCAGAAGATTATAATATCTCTTCTATAATAGTGCAGTAAAATTACTTACAGATGATAGTAAAATAACTTGTGTTAGGGTTACTGCACTTTTCTGAACGCGAACGGGTGACTTGGCAGTAAATTACTTACGGTTGACAGTAAAATCATCTATGACTGGTAGTGAAATTATTTGCGACGGTAGCAAACTTACTGCCAGTGCCCCCTTCCCCTTGGTCTTTGCCCCTATGGCCCTGCCACTATCGCATATGTCTGTGGCATCGGTAGTGCCGCCATTGGACGCATGGTTGGCTACCCCCTCTCCTCTCTCATGCCCCCTACCAGCCTCCCCTCCTCTCTCCCCAGTGGCTGCCACCTCCTCCGTCCCCACCCACGCTGGCTGCCTCCTCTTCTCCCTCCCCGCCAACAGCAGCCTTTTCTTGCGCGGGCGGCAATGATGGTGCAACGACTACAGGCAAGGTAGGGCCATGGGCTGCTACGGGCAAGGCAGCGCCAAATCAAGCCACCATGCTCAACAGGTCATCGGTGATCCATTGGCTAAGTATGTCCAGACTAGCCCAGTATAGTCCGACCCCTCTCTATGTCGGAAGGTAGACATATAGACTAGTACAACACACCACAGTAATTTACTCGGGCCATGCCTTATCCGAATCCATAGTGTGCTTTGTCCGGACCGGTGCCACCCCGCTAGACTACCCATTTGGTTTGGTCTACGCAGGGCACTAACATGGTGAGATTTGCTATTTCTCCTAGCTAGCTATTGGGTAGGCTACTTGGTCTTTCATGACCTTTTTGTCTTTCCCCTTTTTCTTTTCTTGAACCAGACCATTAGCTAATCATCACGCAGTATATCATTCATATTTCTGAAACAACTCCCACACAATATTAAGGTTTTCGCGTGGGAACAGAGACCGATCATGCATGCACAAATAAATGGTTGCTCCCCAGTTCCTGAATCATTAGAATACATCTTCCAAGTCGCCGATGCAATGGGCTTGCATGAGCCGCAGCTAGAAGATGTGGCGATGTACCCATGCGAGTGTGACAGGCTAACTATGGTACTACTATCCTGTACGTTGCTTGCGCTCTCTGAATTCATGTAAAAGGACAGCCGAATACGTACTGTTCATACTCGACAAGCTACTGTATACATCCTGATGAGCTATACTGTTAAGACAGCGTCTTATACGACGACGGAGATCTCATCTCTGATCCATGGATGGATGTTTACAGCTGCAGGTTAGGAATCAGGAGGGATCAGGGTTGAATTGTCCTGAATGCGACATGGCAACCAAGGGGAGAGGAAGGATGGATCTGGAAGCTAGACAACCGGCTGGGGAACAATTAGCCAGGACTGACCAAGCATGCATGATGGCGATGCATGGAAATAGAAATCGATCTGCAGGAGTCTCTCTCTCTCTCTCTTAAATTCCTTTGGGTCCATGGATTCCAGCAGCGAGTGAGATACGCGTGGCTGTCTCCTATAGCTAGCTCTTCTAGCTTCTCCATGTGTAAGTTCTGCAACAGTAATGTATATGTATTATGTACCATGCATATCCGAGTTGTTCATGAGCTCCCAAATCATTGGAATTTTTTTTAAAATAATATATTTTTATTTCAAATTACAGTAATATATATATATTTTTTATTTTACACTAATAACCCTCTGTCACTCCACCGTTGAGTGATTTGGATTCATCGCCTAATGGTTGCGTGTCAAGTGTTCAAGTCACCCACCGGTTGAGCGACTGGTCCTAGTTGCCAAATTATTGACCGACTAGTCCTAGTCGCTTAACAGTGGAGCGACACCTTGACAAGTGGTGTGCCGGTTGAGTGATTTAAAATATTATTATTTTATTAATATGATGAAAATAATTGTGGGGGAATAAATGATAATTTTTGTAGGTAATACATTTAGTAAATTTTATTTGTAGATTTGTTATTTGTTTTGGAAATAAAAGGGCACAGAAGGTAGGTTGGCCTATTTGTGATTTTTGTAGATTGTTAATGGTACGAAATCTATTAGACTCACAATAACATTTTATGATCGTCGTATGTTATTGCAGTGCGATACATTTCTGAAGAATTTTGTGAAGAGCTACGACCTGAAAAGAACGTCGATGGTGCAGGCTAAGGTGCTCCCCTAACCTCCCCGGTCATCCGCGAAGAAGTTGGACACGTCCTCCGGGGGGTCCTCGTGCGGGGATAGCTTAACCCCCCACTGGAGCACGAAACCTGTAGAACAAATATTGTTTATTCGTGCAATATATCAACACGAACAAACCTTAAGAGACAAAACGTACCTTTGACGTGGGCCATGGTGAGCGTCCAAGTGTCATACTCACTGTGCCCGCCCTACCCGAACAGGTCAGGGAATAACGAATATTGCCCTAACACTGCCAAGTAGGGGTCCAAGAACGGCGGTGGTAGCGGTCGTGGGGGATAGGCACGAGCTCACCCTAACCCTCCAGGCTAGTCAGGCACTGGAGCAATATGTGCACATGGCCCTCCAGAGCCTCCTAGCTAAGCTGCAGGGCGTGTCGGCCTCGGCATATGTGTCGAAATGACCACCTTCGGGAGCGTCCTATAGGGCATCAGGATCACGACATGCCTCGACCCACTGTACGCCCGACGGAGAGCCTGCAGTAGTTCGTCGCGTGTCATCTCCAAATCATGGACGACCTTGCCTAGGATCAACCTAGTCTCCCTCGCAATCCCGACGGCGATGTCCATTTGCAAGGAGTACATGAAAGCGTCAAACCTGTAATTGTGGTTACCGTATTCAGACATTTTGAAACACAAGAGTACCTACCGCAAGGTGCATGTTCCACGTGAGGTGTACAATGTACGCATCAGTCTGTGCTGGTATGTGAGGGAGGGGAGGGTCAACGACATGCACCAGTCTGGTGTATGTCTGCGGAGCGTACCAGCATAAGTACTTGTCCTACATGCTGGGGTCATACGGGGCGCCCTCCTTCATGTAATCCTCGAGTGCGTCTGCCCACTCTGCCAGCCACTGTGCCATCTTCCCCACCCAACTCATCCTACTACCACTCCTCCTACCGTGCCTGCGAAATGTACCACTACAATTAGAAGACATCGTAACAAAATTGGGGAAAAAACATAGGGACATGTGTTGTGTGTACTCATGCGTGGACCGAGCCAGGTACCTGACGCCCGACGGGGACTAGAACATTGGTGGAGGTTGAACTGGCACATCCCTTCTCTTCACAAGCGCTCGAGCCTCCTCCCTTCTTCTCATGGCCGAAAATGGTGAACAGACGCTCGGGCCAATGTGTGCACGCGGGATATAGCGCCCTAGTCACTGCACCGTTGAGCGACTAGGGTAACTGGGTAAGTCACTCAACGATTGAGCAACTAGTAGCCAAAGCGACTAGTCGCTTAACCAATGAGCGACTTGGATACTTGGTGTGCAGCCATTAGACGACTAGTCCTAATCGTTTAATGGTATAGCGATAAATGGTTATTAGTGTAAAATAAAAAATATAGATATATTACTATAATTTAAAATAAAAATAGATCATTTAAAAAAATCCAAGCCTTTATGTGGCAAGTGTTGCTTTCAGCTTGAAGTTGCGGCCGTAGACTTGTGTGCGCAATGCCTTAATTGCGTACTGATTCGACCGTCGCGTGCAGTTGAATTCATTAATTACAAGATGTTGACGAATGACTGGTCATATATATGCGTATTGGTTTGAGCTTGCTATTCGATGGAGATGATTGCGGCCTGTGGAATTTCTGCAGAACTACGGTCACCACAAGGTACCTATATAGCGTCTGCTCCTGATCGATTCTTCCAGGCAGCTAGATTCCAACATGAAGGTAGGAGGTGTTTCAGTCTCTCACTCCAGCTGCATCTCTCTCTCTGTCTCTCTGGGGTCATGAAGTTGCTTTCAGCTAACTGAATGCAGCTGGACCGATGGTTTGGTCCTGTAGCAGAGGGAATCAAAGAACGCATGCAGTCACCGGCATTCGTGCTTGGTTGCCGGGTGTCTTGGTAACTTCTTGGGCCACAGCAGGGCAGACAGGCTTCTGAATGTAAAACTCTTATCGCGTACGTACTTTGCCCTCTCGCACCTGATTTGACACTTAATTCCAAGTCAAATTCACTGATTAGTTAATTAACGTGTGCTGCTGTACTGTGATGAGTCCTGAGTCGGCGGGTGAGACTTGTTTTCGGTACAGCTCAGCTCTGCTTAATTAATTAATTCGCTATAACAAAAAGAGTCATCATAGATAACTCAAAACTATAATCACGGATAGATTTTTAAACCGTATGAATTTATGGATCAGTGATAATCGAAGTTTATCATAAACGATTTGTGAGTCATTTGTGATAATCACAACACAGACGATTTGTAACTAAAACTATCTGTGATATTTCACAGACGGTGCTCACCATGAGCCGTCTGTGATATTATCTTTTCATAGACGGTTTTTAGCGTTGGCAGCAACACAGATGATCTCTAAATCTAAACTGTATGTAATTATATTTAACATTGATGATTTTGGTGAATCGTCTGTGATGAGACGTCTAATATAAATCTTTTTTTGTAGTAGTGATTGTAGCGATATGAATATCATGCATGGAACAGATTAATGACGAGTTGTATATCGATCGATCTGCCTGTGTGCATGCATGTTCTTCAAAGCTAAACCTGATTCATTCTGGATTCAGATACAGCACATATTCTTTCTTTTTTTTTGTGGTAAGATTCAGTCCTGTATTTTCTGTATATGTTTTCTTGACGATAAGGCATGCATGCATGGTTGTGGTTCCTGCAAGATCTATCTCTGCATGATGATGTCGTATATATGTCCTATATATACGGTCGAGATCGATCGAACTCCATGCATTAAAACAGCTAACCAATGGATTTAAGAGCCTTTCCGGCCGGTGAGTATCGCTCATTCATATTCACCGATGATACGTGTTAAAACTACGGAGGTGCGATCTGAAGGTTACGATATATGATAATTTTTGAGTGTCTAAAATTGTCTAAAATTGGGTAGTAACAAAAGTTGAAAACCCGTGTTACGTAAGGGTTTTGGATCTTTTATTTGTTGGAATTAGATAAAAACTCGTTTGTGCCTTAAACTATAAATAGAGATAGAGTTAGCAACCCTAAGACTGATGTAATTTTTATACTAAAGTTTAAAAGTTATTAGAGAACACTTTGTAGCTATAAATATAATGGTCCAGCAATAAAAGAGAAGCCGTTTTTCGGAGCCCTTAGGACATCTCCAATGGTCATAGCTAAGTACTATCTATAAGCATTCCACATCATTTATAGAGTACACACTAAAAGCTAGCATTCTAAAGGACTATCTATAAGGATAGCTATTTGATGCTTACATGCACACACAGTCATTTATAGATGTTGCCTCGTTTTGCGTTATAGATTAGAGACGAAATAGTAGCTAGCTGTTTGTATTTTGCATACTCTCTTTCCTCCACATAGGATATATGCTGATGTGTACATGCAAATAGCTAGCTGACTCAGCACCATTGGAGATGCCCTTATTTGTTTCGTTGCTTCGGTTCCTTCGCGGACTGCGGCGTCTCTCATTATCAATCGAAAGCGGTATCTCTCATTTTTTTCAATTTGCTACAGTATCACAATAGTATCAGCACTGTAGCTACAGTGCCACTACAACAGTGGAAAACTATATATTTTTCCCTTTTGTTGTTTTTATGTTTTGTTGCGTTGGTGGATTAGATAATCGAGAAATCAGTTCCACTACAACAGTGGAAAACAATTAATTACTATTTAATGCGTCTCGCTAATTGCGTCGGCCAGCTACTTAATATGGACTCTGACCTGTTGGGGCCGGCGCCGGCGTGAGTCGCCGACCGGTACGGCGATGTGGGCCTGCATGCCCTGCCGCCCCTCTCGCGAGAACTGACGGGTTAAGTGGTAACAGACGTCGCCGGCCGGACGTTACGACAATTCCGGCGACGACGTACGACTGTGCATGGTCGCGTGGGCGATGGGAAGCCCGGCGTGCCTCGATCGGTGGGCGAAGCTCGCCGGAGCGCAAGAGAAGAAAAGGCATTCCATTATGTTAATCATGGGAGAGGCGAACGCGCACACTTGACGTACGCACACCTTACTCATGGGAGGAAACAGCCGCTCTTTGTAGAGTTGCCTCGGCCCTAGCTTGGCAAATTCAGATCTTTTGCTCATTTCGTGGGCCTGGGCGGCAGAAGATATCGAAGGTTGCCACAAAAAAGAAACGGGTTTGCGGGCTCCCTGTAGACGCCCGGCCCAAATGCTGTAGCTGTAGGTCCACGCTGATCACTTTCATGCGTGCTCGCGTCATGTTGAGCTCAGCTGATCCGATCATAATTCATAAGCGACGAAACAGAACGATAATCGAATAAGAAAGGCAGATTCGTGTACCCGTTAAGGGGGCACTCGTTTTAGCGATAGCTCCTGACTTTTAGTTGAAATTTTACTGTAACTGATTTTTTTACTATAACTGATTTGATTTTTTAGGTATAATTAATTTTAAAAAATGTAAAATAGAAAAAAAATATGTTAACCTATTAGGAACAATACAAAGGAACACAGGATAAAAAGAAAATACAAAAAGTCTAAAATATTTTAAAAAATTCAAAAAAAAATAAAATACTAAATAGTAAAAAAAAGTAAAAATTAAAAGCTAAAGCCGAAACAGCGGGGCCTTAGAGACAAGGTGGAGTTCGATTGCACCTACCAGAGCTAATTAGCGCCAACCAGGCCAGCAACTTACTTGTGTGTGCTCCCTGCGTTCCTTTATTGCTGATGTACTAGAATTCTTACCGCCAATTTTTTTAATGTTTCATCATCAGTAAATTTAAAATTATTTAGATTAACTATATAAAAATTATATCATTGAATTTATCTTTAAAATACTTCTATTATATTATAATTATATTAATATATCTTAATACAAAGTTATAAAAAAAAGTGGCAGTAAAATCTGTATCTTAGAAACGGTACAAAATTTTAAAAAAAAAGTAAAAATGAACATAGAGAGAGCAATTATCAACCAAGGATCGGTCTATGCTTAGGTAAACCCTCCGTCGAGTATATAACCAGCATGTTTTGGGACGCAACTTGCGCCAAAAGACCGCATTGGTACTTTCCAGAGATTAAAGGTAACTCAGTTTATTTATATAATTATCTATGAGCTTTTTTATTTCAGCTTATGGCCTATAGTTACAGCTTATAACTTTTAGGCTATTTATAAAAAAAGTACGGAGTAATAGAAACTCGCGTGCGGTTTTAATCGCTATAAATGAAGTCGCTACAGTATGTGCTACAATCAACTTGTAGACCTAACCTTAAAAAGACATTCCGTTTGAAAACTAATTACTGTAGAAAAGTCGAAAAGCGGCTTTTAGAAGCTAAATAAAAGAGACCCTGTAATTATCTCGTATGATTAATGGGTTATTTATATAATTGTCCATATAATGGTATATACAATAGAAATATGTCTATAAGACTATCCGTACCATCTTTCTCACTTCTCTATATAACTTAAAATCCTATATAGCATAAACTTATAGATATATATAGTTGTATGTGCTTAACGGGTTGCGTAAACGTTCCTCTCGTGATGTGATCCCGCTCCAAACGACTTTATCTTTTGACTTATTTTAGTTTTTGACTTATTTAAGTTAGAAGCTATTTGGAATGTATCGACTTCTAATTTTAACCGTAAGTGATGAGGACATCCTAATTTATGTTGTTTGTTGTAATTCAACAAGTATTTCAAAACTACAAGAGCTTGCTAGAAAGAGCTAGAATTGTGGAACATAAGCATTAAGGTGAATTTATTTTAAACTAAACTTAATATTGTTATTCATAAGGTTGGAATACTATCTCATGTTATCACATTGTGTATTATCAGATTTGTCAAATAGAAGATATTGAAACTGAGAGGGAGGAGATGGAGGCCAGGGCCAAAGCGATGCAGAGGTACAAGGAAGGGGATAACCACATTAAGTGCCAAAAATATGAAAGAATAAAGCTCATGTGGATGAAACCAACAAGAACAAAGCCTATATGGTTGGTTGGAACACATAAGAGAAAGATCCATGTGGATACGGAGAAGAAAGCCCATGCGGTGGGAGCGCAAAAGGGACGAACCCCAAAAACTTAAAGTATAAGTTTTGGATAAAATTTTCAATCCCAATTCGGATCTCCCATAAGCTCAACCGAATTCAAACTCAGATTTTACTCAGAATTGAATTCGGATTCGGTTCAAAATAACCCAACAGACACTTACTAAAAAGATCATAACTTTCACAGACAGAGTCTAATTCAAGTATTCTTGTGCTTGTTGGAAAGATTATTTCAAAACTACACAATAGATAAGACCTCATTTTCAAATACATCACGAATCATCCATTATGACTAAAATAATGTGACGACTGTAAAATCTAGTTTCCTTTTTTTTTGTGAATTCGAGTCTAAAACAATATATGATTAAATTGTATTCGATTTGGTGACCATATGGACGTTCTAAGTAGCTATATAATACTTATATTCATAGCCTTTAGGGCTTAGACCACTTTTGAGAAAAATCAATCTACGAAAAATTCTTGTTCGAGTTCTTTGTGATTGCCGAAATTCCAAAGAGAATTAGACATATTCCTCAATCAAGATCATTCAGACTTTCTGCTGGGAATTGGGTGTACGATAAATCTTCGCTTGGTAGTCGATGAAATCAATGCGAGCATGTTTTGGTGGATTAAAGAGTATTCGTCTCTTGCAATAGCATTAGAGGATCATTACAATTCATTAAGACTCCCGTGAATATCCATCCTACGTTAAGAAGATCAGACGACCCCGTATCAGTAAGTTAAAAATCACATGTAGAAACTTAGACACCGCTTATTTCGGCTTGAGTGTTTTGATTTCAGCTTATTTTTCACTATTTCTAAATTTCGTCTTTCTCTGACTTTTGGATTTTTTGAGTTTTTTTATCAATTCTTTTTTCCCGTATTCGTCTGCATTGTTCGTAATGGGTTAACATATTTTTTCTATTTTTTAAAATTTAATTATACTAAATAAGTTATCATTATTATAATATAATATAAATTAATTATAATACAGATTCAGTCAAAAACGAACTTTGAAAGGCCAACCGAGCGGCAACTTACGCTTGAGCCGAGTCATTCATCTTGAGCGTGAGTGCTGTTGGAATCGTGTCTCAGATGAATGGATCCTGCACGGATGGGCGACCGGATTCGATTAAAAAAACTATGCTAACATCCCTGTTTAAAAATGACGACAAAAAAAACTATTCCAGTTATTTGTTTAAGAACGTGTCGTTCAGCGCGGCCCGGCAACCCACCGTACGCCCACACTCCCTTCCGGGGCGGCGCGGCGAGGCGAGGCGATTGCGGCGTCCCACCCCTCCTTCCATTCCGTCTCTCTCTCCGCCGCCTCAACGCAACGCAATTCTGAACCCCCCTTTCCTGGAGAACCAAATCTCCGTCCCAATCCCTATTCGTGACTCTCCGCCGATCGATCGCGTCGACGATGCTGGGCGTCGCGAGGAGGCGGCTCGGATCCGGATGCGTACGTCAGCTTCCGCTTGCTCCCTGAGATTTTTTATTTCTTCCGTAGCCTGTTGGTTTGACTTTGATCGGCGCGTTTCGGTCGGTGCAGGTGCTGGGGCAGCTGGTGCAGAGCCTCCGCCTGGCGGCCGCGTCGGCGAGGAGCTACTCCGCCGCCGCGAAGGAGGTGAGCGCTTGTTTCACCGAACCCTAGCTAGCTCGTTCGATTCGGCCCGTTGCGCCGGTGCTGCGATCAGCGGGCACGCGTCCCCGCTGTGATTAATCTACTGTTTGGCTGGCTGTTTGTGTTTGGGTGGTGAATGGTTCTACTACTTGGTTGGTAGTTTACGGAGTATGCTTGAGCCTGTGACTGAGTGGTTGCAGATCGGCTAGTCGTTGGGCCGATAGAAGGCATTGGTTGATTTTATGGTACCTAGTTTGGGGTGTGGCAGCTCAATTCTGGAAATGGTTGGTCAGTCATCAGAATCAGTTGTTTTTGCTGTGAGCATCTCTAGGTGGGAGGAACTTCGTGTTGGTGCATGGTTTTGAGTTTGATGAATTGAATGGTAGATTTTCTGAGAAATGGTTAGTGGCGTCTAAGCGGGTGATGGAACAGCTGTAGAGGTATTCAGTGTGGTTTCTGCTTCCAAAAGGTCGAAATAACTCTATATAGTGTTGAATCCTTATGTCTGCAGATCTTAGAGCCACTAATATAGTGGTATCTCTTGTTAGGTTATTAGTGCTCTTGCTTGTTGAATCAAGGAAATGGTGTGTTTCTCTTGAGAAGTAATTCTCTGTTCTGCACATGTTGCGATTTGGCAGGCATGTTTATGTAACTTATCTTATTTTGCTTATTAGATGACTGTGCGTGAAGCATTGAATTCTGCCCTTGATGATGAGATGTCTGCGGATCCTTCTGTTTTCTTGATGGGAGAAGAGGTACCATCTGGAAGAGAAGTTGTTTGTTTTTAATTCTTTTGTTTTCTTTTTCTAATACTTGTTATTTCTATGGCAAGTTGGAGAGTACCAAGGTGCATACAAGGTGAGTAAAATTTTTAAAGATTAATTCTGTCTTTAGCACCTTGTGGCAGACAAAAATCAATTTGTGAATACTATTAGCGTTGAGCTTATATTCATTGTTGTTCTTTGCAGATATCAAAGGGTTTGTTAGACAAGTATGGCCCTGATAGGGTTCTTGATACACCAATCACAGAGGTTATACTTTTAAATATTCAAAGTAATCATTGGTGTCCATTTGTAAGTTGTCAAGTTGATGTGATCATATTCGAAGTACTCATCTGCTTTCATTCTGTTCAGGCTGGTTTTACTGGCATTGGCGTTGGTGCTGCCTACCAGGGTCTTCGACCTATAGTGGAATTCATGACATTTAACTTCTCGATGCAGGTCAGTCATTTACTTAAATCAATTTAATTTATCTGCTTGATTTCAAATGTGCCTTTTCCGTGGGGTTTAAGCATATCATTTTGTTGCTCTGCTCATTTGATTTTCAAAATCCAGGAAACGCCCATTTGTTGCAGAACCTTATTATATGCTTGTGTTTGTTTTTTCTTGCTGCTAGTTTTCAAAGCAGCATTTATTGCGTAAATTACCTATGTGTAACTAGTCATAGTGGTCATCATGTTGAATTGTCACAAGACATCCTTTTGTTTGAAACCAGAGGTACACCAGTACATGTAATTCATGTGCTATGATTGTACTAAAAATCATGCAATGGCAAAATTTGTTAAACTGTTAATTCTAAACTGAGGTGATTTTCCCTTGCAATGTAGTCCGGCCCTGATTTGTTCTATATCATGCTATTTCTTGGGGGAATATTGTTCGTAGTTGTTATTTTAACTTCACGGTAATTTGATTACTAGAATATGATATAGGGAAGAGATAAAATATCATATAAAATAGCATCCTTATAAAAATTTGATGATTACAATTCCCTATTAACTATGCGTGATCTTTCCCTCTCGTTGGCAGCTTAAAGATTTAAACATAATTCAGAACCTGATTTCCACAATATAATTTAAGTTTGCTGTAAGTGCAAGTTAGGTAAAAAGGTATTAGCAACACCCAGGTGCCTCATGTAATTTACCTATTTATATGTATATAGATATACACATATGTATGTGTATGTGTATATATACATGTGTGTGTGTATATACATATGTGTGTGTGCATGAAAGGTTTTTCCTTACTTCGAGGAGTAAATACTCACACTTCTAATATACCACTAAAATGAACATATTATACTTATTTACCACTTTTAGTATAATTAAATACTAATTCTAAAATACTCTAATGCTATTTGGTTGAAAGAAATTCATCGGAGTTCTTTATTTTTGCTATATATCCTTTTTCATATATAAAAGGAGTATATACACAAATTATGTTATAAAAGTATAATTTGATAAAATTTTTCATAGAACTTATTTTGAAGTATCTTATAATCATTATTAGAGTATACTCAAAAGGATAAAAAGGTATAACAACATTGCAATATATAATAAGTGGGAGTACATACTCCCAAAAGTATGGAATTATTTTTCTATACAAATGTGTGTGTGTGTATGTACATACATATACATCTATATATACACACATATACATATAGTGTATATACATTACATATAGTGTATACATATATACATATGTACATATATATATGTGTGTGTGTGTGTGTGCAGAATATGCATACATACCATTAAGAGTTCCCCTAATAGCACTGTTTTGCACATTCAGGCAATTGATCACATCATAAATTCAGATGCCAAGTCAAACTACATGTCAGGTGGTCAGATAAATGTTCCTATTGTTTTCAGGTGGCCAAATGGTGCTGCTGCTGGAGTTGGAGCTCAACACTCGCAGGTTTGTGACAGAAACTTATCCATATTTACCTGTGTGTCCTTCACCATCCTTATTCTATTACTTCTCTTTAGAGGACAAAAAAGTCTGGCAGATCATCTATTTGTGCTTGAACACTTCGCACTGGGGCATAAAAATTTACAGTGTATAAGGTTATATTGATGGATGAAATTGTTCATTACACAAGTTGTTTATCCCATTATCTATAAGAATGTATTGAGCCAAGTAAGAGGTGTAAGCTTTAGGTTCTGTTCATGTTAGCTTTTGCTTGAAGAAGCTAAAAACCAATATGAACACCTAGCTTCTCCACTTCTCTCGTTTCTATCTTGCTCTTAGGATAAGACAGGGGGTCACAGACGTATCACACACCTCACTCCTCTCGTTCCTATGTCGCACACACATCGATCCACTTTTCCCACCGCTGGCGCTCTTCTTCTTAAAGTCACTTCTTTCAGCAACTACTATTTATTTTCAGCTAAAAGTTATCAGCCGTAACCAATATGAACGCTCCCTTAGTGTGCTTCAAAGTCCTAAGATGCATAGCATCTTCTGGCCGTCCTTTAGCAATTTATGCATGGAACTATAGTTCTACTTTGATGGAGTTACTAAGTGACTTGGTATGCAGTGCTATGCAGCTTGGTATGCGCATGTTCCAGGATTGAAGGTCCTAACTCCTTGTTCTGCAGAAGATGCTCGAGGCTTGTTAAAAGCAGCAATCAGGGACCCAGATCCTGTTGTTTTCCTGGAAAATGAACTGCTGTATGCAATATCTTGCCCCACTCAGTTATTTTCTCTACATTCGAGTTGCTATGTCATTGTATCACATGTTTTTCTACAGTTATGGCAAATCATTTCCTGTTTCTGCTGAAGTACTTGATTCTAGCTTCTGTCTTAAAATCGGCAAGGCGAAGGTATGTTCTTGTATTCACGAAGTGGTGGGGAATAGTTTGGTTTTATCAGGTATTTCTTTTATGGATTGCCAGGAAGGGCTTATTTTTGTTGGTTTCCTTTTTTTTGTGTCTGCAGGTAGAACGAGAAGGAAAAAATGTTACAATTACTGCGTTCTCCAAGATGGTTGGGTATGCTCTTCAGGTGTGTGAATACCATACTTTTTAAGCAGAAGAAAGAATAAAGTGCTAATAGCTGTGCTTACTTACATTGTTGTCCATTAGGTATTTAGCTTTTATATCTGTTGATGAAATTTGACCGAATAGAGTAATAGTACTATTAACAAAGACTGATTTATTTATTAAAGATGTTTTTTCCCACGAAAAAATGGAGACTATACATAATATATAGTGCTACCTGGAATGCACAGAATTGCACACCCAGAACCTCTGTAATGAGCCATTCCCTTCTTCGATGCTAGCTTGATCTGTTGTGGACTTGGCCAAAAAATGAAGACTATTTTGAGAAATTGATTTTGTTGAGCATGGTTTATTTATTTATTTGAATGGATTTGTCTAAGTAGCATCAATGTCAATTTATTTTCACTATATGTGCAATACTAATTAATAGTACTAGTTACATTCTCATGCCCTGTCAATTTTCAGGCTGCCGAGATACTGTCTAAGGAGGGAATCAGTGCGGAGGTAGTTCCCTGTTGCAAAATATATTTATAATGCAGTTATGCAACTAAACCTCTTTTTTCTTACACGCCATTACTGTTTCCTTATTTTCTAGTAATATGTGCTAACAGGTGATCAATCTTTGGTCAATTAGACCATTGGATAGAGCTGCTATCAATGCATCTGTTAGGAAAACCAATAGATTGGTAACCGTTGAAGAAGGCTTCCCACAACATGGGATTGGCGCTGAAACATGGTCCATCTCTCTCTCTCTCTCTCTCTCTCTCTCTCTCTCTCTCTCTCTCTCTCTCTCGAACAGGGGGTTCTGAGATGCATCTTCATTGCAGCATGTCTGTCGCAGAGGACAGCTTTGAGTATCTTGATGCACCAGTTGAGAGGATTGCTGGAGCTGATGTGCCCATGCCCTACGCTGCAAACCTTGAGAGGATGGCTGTTCCGCAGGTCTCATTGCTGCTCCTTTTGCTTTGATCCAAAGTTTTAGGGATTCCATTTCGCATAAGCCTGGTTGAGTAACTCTTTTCTATTCGATAATGACCTAGTGTTTTCATGAGTTTTCAGTTCTCTTCCTTTCATCCATCTATTTTAGTCTGCAGCCCATAGCATTGGTTGGTTGTCGCAATCTTTGATGAAATGGAGGATAAAATATTTTTGTGGATATCTTTTTTTGCAATGCTGCATTTCGGTTTCATTTTCAGCTCACCTCACCATAATTAGGAATTTACTGAATTATATGCACTGTCAAACTGGGAGTTTGTCTAGTGGGTAATGAGTGAGACAGCACTAAGGAAACAACAACTGTTATCTTATAGTGTCGGACAGGAACCTAGGTGTCAAGTGTCAAGCGCATGGGAGTTGATAGCTGGTAAAATCTGAGGCGTTCGAGAAAACCGAATGTTGGGCAGCACAGTTAATAGATTTTCAAGATAGGACCTACCCATGATCTCTCAATAGGCACGCCGCATCTTCACCGCTGGAGATTGTTGGCATTTAAGGCTAGAATATTTTTTATTCAGGAAATCCTTCTAGGGATATAGGTAGTGAAGTTAGCAGAAAAAAAGGTGTTGCTATAGTATGTTGAATTATCCGAGGAAAATGTATGATTACAGATACAGTAAGTCTTGCTATGTGTAGTATGGTGAATTATCCGAGGAAAACTTATTATTGTGAACTAGGCAACTAGCATAATAAAAGGGTAATCATCTGTTGGAGAGAGGTCGAACGGCAACGACTTGAAGTAGAACGACGCTAGGTGAAGAATGATACTGATTGGGAGAGGAATAGATTTAGAATAACCGATCAAAGGAAACGACCATAGCTGAACTTTAGGGACGAGGGACTTGTTTATTCATTTTTGCTTAAAAATGTTGAAGACTAACAACGAAGAGCAGAAGGTTTTCAATGCGGCGGCATTGTTCACCACGTTACTTTACTGTAGCATGCGGTACTGTTCACCACGGTGCACTGTAGTACTGGTTATTTTAGCACGTGTACTGTTCACGCTAGGGTACTGTAGCACCATGTATATTAGGCATGTTTGTTATTTAGAAATTTATCTATTAGATGTTTAATTTTATCTATTAGTTAGGTAAGTTATTATTAAATTAGATTGTTAGATATAAATTTTCTTATAAATTATTTCTTCGGAGTTAAGTTGGGTCGTCCCTATAAAAGGGATAGTATGTATTTATTATGAATCAAGTAAAGATGAATAAACAAGTCTCTCTAGTCCCTGAAGTCCAGCTGTAGTTGTTCCCTTGATCGGTTATTTAAGATTTATTCCTCCCTCAATCGGTGCCCTCCTTCGTCCGATCTTCTTCCAGCAGATGATTATCTTCTTGTTATGCTAGTTCACAACACTTATACTCTGTAGATTCAGTCAGTCATACTAAAATTAGGTTAATGCAATTAATCATGTGTGTCATTTTACTTATGTTGGTGCCACACTTGCAGGTTGAGGACATTGTCCGTGCAGCAAAGCGAGCTTGCTACAGAGCTGTACCAATGGCAGCAACAGCCTAATTCAAAGGCCCCTTTGTTTCTCGATCTTCTTTTCTTATATGGCCAGAAAGATGTATCGCATAATGGTATCCTCCCAACTCCACTTGCGTGAGCTAATTTTGTAGATCCTCCATGAGGTGTCTATTTCCGTTCTCTGTCGTAGTCGGATGGCTGTATTTGTTCGTGGTTCAACTCGGACATTCGAATCATGCAGCTTCTGGAGATTTACGTGACCAAATGATGCCAATAACATGTATGCAATGGAACTCCAGAAGTTCTCAAATCTTTTGTCGCGCCTTTCGCGACTTTGTATGTGTTTTATCTCACAAGTGTAATCTCGTCGCCCGCATGCCTCCGAAGCGATTGCGCGACGAGGGTGCCCATGCTAAAGCTCATGGAATTACGCCTATCATGTTTTTTAGGTTACGGTTGGTTGATAATTTTTGTCTATATTTTTTTAAGATAGTAATAAATAATAAAGATATCGATGTAAACAGCGTATATAATTTTGGATTTGAAAAATTATTTAAAAAATCTATTTTATTTATTTTAATTGTTAGAGAAACTAAAAGCAAAAACAATACAGGACCGAAATGTTCTGTAGTGAAGGCATGTGGCGTACCATTCTTTGCCGAGAGACATCAAGGAATTTGGTGTCTGAAAGTGACACGTTTGGCCGCCGTACAGGCCCAGCCGTCGCTCAGCAATACGGCCAAGTGCTCTGAAATTGAGGTAACAGGTTGAGAGAGAGGCTGCAAGGCAAGATTCGGTCAGGTATATAGTGTATCCAGAGAAAGTAACAGGTGGAACCCGGGAGAGCTCTACATGTACCTGCAACTTGCATTCTGTGGGGTTGGCCTCTTCATGGACCATGATTCTTCCATCGAAAACTACCGAATTTAACCATACTTATGAGAGGATCCCTCATTATCTCTCCAACTTGTAGAGCATCATCCCATACCATATCATTGGTCCGTGCTGTTGTGTGTCAGGCCATGCTTGAGCACCTGTCTCTCCTCTCTCTCTCCCTCTCTCTCTCTCTCTTCGTCACATGCCTCACAGTTGGATAGTTCTTCCATCACCTTTCGGCCGCTATATTTTGCAACAGTGGGCAGCCCTCTGCCACGGGTCAAATCTCAAATGGCAATAATTTTCATCATAATCTGGGCCACCTTTCGAAGGCTTGCTGTTTAGAAGTTAACGCGATATCACCTTGTATCAACTTTTTTTTTTATTTTGATCTCCTAGCATTTCTTTTTTTTTCCTGCAAAAATAGATCACTTCCTGAACTCGAAAGACACGGTAGACAACACATGTCACCTATTACATCTTTGTAGCTCGGCAGGTCAGATGGTGTGCGGTTGGGCGATCTGACGTGGTAGCAGGTGACAGCATGTGAGCGCGTGTGGCAGCCAACTCCTGCCGAGCCGCCCATGCACGCAAGCCTCCTGCCGAGTCGCCAAGTTACGGCGGCTGTAGCGGCACTGTTCACCCATTAATTAGTGCTAAATAAAATCACTAAATTAGTACTAATTTATTTAGTGCTAATCGTATTTAATTAGCGCTGATTATGCAATGCTAATTAAGCATGCACAATAATTTATTGTACTCATAATTAATTAGTACTAATTGTATTTAATTAGTGCTAATTAAAATTAGAAGTTTTTCAAGAGATAACACTCAGGATTTACTCTTGCTATTGTCTCGCTCCGAGGATAAGGCAGGGGATTATGGGTGCATCACGCACACCACTCCTCTCGCTCCCGTCACACACACATATTTCTCCCTCACAACAACTCACTTTTAAAGGTTGAAATAGCCAAATGGCGTAAGCAAAAGTGCATGTCCTGCCTTCCACGATTTTTGTTGCGCGGTACAGAATGAACTCCAGCATAAAGTTTCTATGGCACGAAAGCAATTCAAGTAAAAGTCTTGTATTACATTTTCAGCTCATTCGGATAACTAATGCTTGCTTGTATAGTTGACAGAGACGAGCAGCATAGAAAAAGCGCGTGTGTTGATTTCTATTTTTTTGTTACACAATATGGAATGAATTCCACTGGCGAATTTCTATGGCACGTTAGCAATTTAAGTGAAAGTTTTGTGTGAAATTTTCAGATCATTCGGGCAACAAATGCTTGCTTATATGGTTGGCGGAGACGAACAGCGTAGAAAAAAACATGTGTGTTGACTTCCATTATTTGTGTTGCACGATACATATTGAATTTCAACGGCGAATTTCTATTCCACGTTAGCGGTGAAAGTAGGATTACAACGCAGAATTATCAGCACATTCGGATAGCAACTGCTAGCTTGTATAGGTTGAAATAGGAAGATGGCATAGGCAAATGTGCATGTTCTGCCTCCCACCATTTTTGTTATACATTACGAAATGAATTTCAGTGACATATTTCTATAGCACGTAAGCAATTCAAGTGAAAATCTTGTGTGAAAATTTTAGCTCATTTAAACAATAAATGCTCGCTTGTATGGTTGACAGAGACGAAACTTAGGGAAAAACGCGTGTGTTGACTTCCATTATTTTTGTTGCATTGTACGTATTAAATTCCAGTGGTGAATTTCTATACCACGTTAGCGGTGCAAGTGAAAGTCTTGTGTGAAATTTTCAACTCATTCAAACAATAAAATGCTCGCTTGTATGGTTGGCAGAGATGAACGACGTAGGAAAAAACGTATGTGTTGACTTTTATTATTTTTGTTATACAGTATGTATTGAATTCCAGCGGTGAATTTCTATACCACGTTAGAGGTGTAAGTAGGATTACAACGTGGAATTATCAACTCATTCTGATAACAACTATTTACTTTGTATAGGTTGAAATAGCCAAACGGAGTATGCAAAAGTGCATATCCTACCTTCTACAATTTTTATTGTGCGGTACGGAATGAACTCCAATGACAAATTTTTATGTCATGTAAGTGGTTCAAGTGAAAATTTTGTGTGAAATTTTTAGCTCATTCGAGCAACAAAATGCTCGCTTGTATGGTTGACGGAGATGAATAACATAGAAGCATGTGTCTCCACCGAGCAACAAAAATAAAATGATATTTAATTTAGTGCTTTAATTAGCAGTAATTAATTACTATCAGTACTAATTAATTATAGTTAACGTGAATTAATGGATGAACAGTGTACATAGTGCCGCTATAGTCTACAATGAATTGGCGGCTCAACAGGAGCCGACTACCACGCTAGATCGCCCAACCGCACGCTGCCCAACCTGCCAAGCTACGGCGGCACAACAGTTGATAGTGTCGTCTGCCGCGCCTTCCGAGTTTAGAGAGGAGTCTGTTTTTTTTTTGCAAAAAAGTATTAGAGGGTCAAAATTGAAAAAATATCTCTAGAGGGTTATATGTGTGAACAGTTCTGCTGTTTATGCAAAAAAAAAAGTGCAACAATTTTATACATCATGCTAATTTTGGCTCAAAATCAATACACGTTTTCAATATCTAAAAGCATCTTTTTCAATATCTAAAAGCATCTTGAACAATCAACCAGTGAGTATTTCACCTAGTAAAACATTAGTTTGCTATTCTTAGAAAAAGGAGAAAGAAAAGGATAAATCATGGGCAGGAGAGGAAGCCGGGAGCCCATGAGCGTTGGGAAGACGTGAACCAGGTTCAAGTGGACCGGACCCAATTATTATCACCTTTTATAGTTGATGCAAAAGTAGGAAGTACGGATCTGAGCCGCACCGGCAGTAGACCCACGCGCTTCAATTCTTTTCTCATTTCCTTACCACATTTTACATAGAGGTCCCTAAAAAAGAAAGATTTCACATGTCATTATTTTCTCTTTAAAGCGAGTACGTTCTTTTCAACTTATTTTATTTGCATTGTTTGTGACGACGTAACTTTTATTTATTTTTTATTTTTAAAAATTTAATTACACCTAAAAAGCTAATAACAGTTACAGTGTAAAAAAAACATCAAGTAATACTAAACAGTACAAAAAGCTAAAGTTAGAAGTCTAATGATAAAAAAGTAGTGCTAAGCTACAGTACTAAATAGTGCAAAACCCCCCCCCCCCGCACCCTCTAAAATCTCATTCCTTGCCACCAATTCCCTCCCAACCAAACAGGCCATGGTGCTAAACATTAGAAGAGTAGGGCGATTGAGTCAGAGCAGATATTGATTAATTTTGTATACCCAAAGATATACTTGTGATGATTACCATTCAAACCTTTTTATGGCATAACAGAAGGGGATTGAAACCTTTAACGAGTATTGTTTTTATTTCAAAATCATCAATCATGCAAATTAACTCTCCAAGTCTCAATTTCGTCTACGTAATCCTGTTATTGGTTTGTGATCATCATGATAGCATTAATAATCAAATATCAAAACAAACATTTTACATAAATACAAATGCTAAACCTCCTGTTATTGCCGCAACAACATCAATTATCAGCTATTAGATTACAAGGGTGTTCTTTTTAGCTGTGGCTGATGGTTTTTATCTGTACTTCTCAACACAATAGCAGACAGCAGAGACGTTGAAATGGATGTCGCACACATTTTTAGACTCAGAAAGTTATTTACAGAATCTGTTTTAAGAGACCGTCCTATTTTGATGTTTTGACCTTTTGACTTATGGAGAAACCAAAAAAACAAAGCAGAGGTCGAAAGCCCAAAATAGACTTTCCTCAGAAAATTGTAAGACATGAGGAACATTTATGCAAAATGGTCGCCTCGGAAACACCCCAACAAGGACAACGCAAAACCAAAACGGCCTACCGGATTGGAAACAACCAGATGCTGATAGTAGTACGACTAACCCACGTTTCCCCCCTTAAAAATATCTCATTAGAGCCCTAGTTAAGGACCCGTGGTTACTTGCAGTTATATAACCATTGGAGGAGGGGGGAGAAGTAGCCACGAGCGCAAGGGAGGGACGGGGGAGGGGAAGATTTGGAGAGGGAGGAAGGGAGAACCCAAAAAAAAAAAAAAAATCGCCCAACCTTTCTCGCCAGAACACGCACGAAATTCTCGGGCGAATTTCTGGTGATCAGACCAAGGCAGCCCAATCGCGGAAGACCCAATTCGATTTTGTGGCCATGTGGTTGGTTTCTCGGTTTGGTTCCGCGGGTAGGCTGGTTTCTTTATCGATTCAGCTATTTCTGTTTTGGATTTCGGCGATTTCCGTTGTCCCGTTGGGCTCTGCGGAGGTATGAGTGGTAATTTGGGTTGTTTGTTCCGATCATTAGTACTGTGACGGCTCTCGGTCGCTTCTGTATCTCTCCCAAAATTTTCTGCTTCATTTTTTTCTTAAATTTGGATGTTGCCACAATAGATGGCGGTTTGGCAGTCTAATTTTGAGGTTTGGTCCATATATATATTTTGTTTGCTGAGTGGTGATATATTTATTTAATGAAACTCGTCTTGATTTATGTGTAGTAATGGATGGGCTACTGCTGATGCAATCATTAGTTGGCAGTTCGCTTGCTATTTCTGATGCATCAAGCAGAAGCTTCAGAAGTTGACAGCTTTCTTTTCCTGAGCTAAATATAGTAATCGTAGCACATTGGATTAATTGAGCATCTGTTGCTCAGTGTGGTGAAGTAATGCCCTTTTGCTTTGCTTCTGCAGGACTGTGATGTGATCTCCTGGCATGGTTCATCCCAGGTTCCTGGTTGCTTGCTCAGGCTCCAAGTTGTGCTTCATCTCCAGTTGCCGCGGTAGCTATGGGGACATGGCTAGTCGTGGCAAGATGATACCCTTGCTTCTGATGGGTTTGAGTCGGGTGTTGGAGTGTAGCTTTAATATTCCAGTGTTGATCGGTTTCAATTGATGATCTATCTGAGCATCAGTTTGGTGTATTGGAGACTGAGAAAGCAAGATTTTGAAGGAGGCCATCAAAAGGAATTAGATAAGTACAGTGTAGGAGCAAATCCAAACCGGTGGTCTTCCTTTTCACCGAGCAGCATAGACTGGTTGTAATGGGTTTACCTCAAGATCCTCCAGCCCAGGAGGATGTGCCTACAGGATCGAGGACACCTGTGTCAAGCCCTCTGCATTCTGTGGGTGCTGGTGCCTGTGATTTGGATGGGCTTCCTGGAGGAAGCTCAACTATCAGGGTATTTCGATACCTGTCGATTAGTGATTTCAATAGACAGACTGCATTAGGTGTTCCGGATGAATCAAATGGGTATTTTAGAGACAGCCATGCCTTTGATGGACCTGCAGGCCCCCGAGGACTACGACTCGATTCAAGAGATGAAAATTCTAGATCTTCTCATAAACTGGAGCCTTCTCTTTATATGCCCACAATGAGGGTTGTGGGCTTTGAATCAGGTTCTACTGGAGGTTCTGATACGACAGAGATAGATACAATCCATCCATCTGTGGCCATTGATAATTGCCATTCACCATTTGATCAGCATGAACGTCAGGCAAGGAAAAGACTGCTCTCTCCATTGAAAAATGTGCTCCCTAGACAGTTCCACGGTGATATGCTGAATATTGCTTCTGGTGATGCTAGATTTCAGCATTCTGATGAAGCCAGGAAACTTTACAGTACTGGCTTCCAAGACAGTAAAAAAACAAACACTGGAAGCCTCAATTATTTTGAGTCACAGGCCCGGCCAACCTCTAGATGTTCCAATTGGAGTCCAGAATGGGATATCAATAAGATTAATTCTAATTTATTCACTGATGGTCCTTTACTTGGGAGCAAGGAATCCTTATCCTATTATGATCATCTAGCAGCTAGTGCAAAATTAGAACACACACCACAATCCTTATCCTATTATGATCATCTAGCAGGTAGTGCAAAATTAGTGCACACTCCACTTTCTGTGTCACCTCTCAGCCCTAAATGTATGCACAAAATTAAGATTACAGGAGCTCAAAGGCATATAATGAAAGATATTGAAAATGATTTTCTAGAGTTGAAGGAAAAGGGAGGATCTTGTGGAATTAGGATGCTGGATGTGTTAGAAGAAACTGACATATTACATGATGAACTTGATGTCATGACCCCTAAAAGAAGTTCATGTAGAAGATATCGAAACTGGGGCCCTGAATCTGCCCCGACGTCTCCCCGAGTTGGTTATGTTCGGGCTCTGAGTCTCTCTTTAAGGAGGTCACTAATTGGCACCTTTGAGGAGTCCCTTTTATCTGGCCGGCTTTCTTATGGAAAAGACAATCAGGTCTCTAATTTCCTGTTCACCTGCTAGAATGTCCTAGAATGCCAGGCTATTGACTGTTGATTTTGATTCCAATTTTATCTTTGAATGCAGATAATTGATGGTTTCTTAGCTGTTCTAAATGTTACTGGTGGTAGCTTCTCTCCCCCAACTCAGAAACTTCCTTTTGCAGTAACAAGCATCGATGAGGATAGCTCCTTATTGTACTATTCTTCTGTTGATCTTGCCGGGAGGTTGCCTGCAACTAGCAGTAAAAGCCCAAAACTCCAAAGAAGCCTTAGTAACAATGATTCACGATCAGCAAAAAGTCGCTTACGCATCCCTGTTAAGGGGCGGATACAACTGGTACTAAATTGTTTGATCCTTACCTCACGATCAAAGATATTTTTGACCAGATTGCTTTTGGTGAAATACCTGTTCTATATTGCACACTGTTATCTGTTTTTTCTCTAGCTGTACTTGATAATAATGCAGACCTGTATGAGGTATCTCATTCGACAAGCCCTGTTGTCATCATAAATTTTCTTGTCAATGGAAATGTCTGCCTTTTCTTTGATAGAATGGTTACAGCTGACCATAACACTATTTCATTGTTTGCCTTTATTGCTTCATGAAGTTTTTGCGGCCAACAATTGCTGTTTCTTTACTTGAATTGATTTCCTCTTGTCACTAGTTTGCTACATCAACTGATCATTTCTCAATTGCGTATCTTAAGTATTACTATTTAAACCCTGTAGCCTTCTGCACCTTGCTGTATTAGGCACTTCTGCGTTGATATTTTCGCAGATAACATTCTCTCTCTAATGCTTATTGTTTGGCAACTTTGAAATTGTTCCACATGTGCATGTTTGGAGTAGTTTCTACTTCTGTAGACATGCTGGTGCATGTTGTTAACTTCGCTTCAGCGCTAATGCTTTATAGCATGAAAACCTAAACTCTGACTGAAATGATATCAAACAATTATGAAGTGTCATTGTTCTCTAGTTTGTGCATCTGTTTCAATGTGCCGTTACAGAACATCACACTTTTGATAGTTTTTTAAAAATTCCCTGAAACTTGGTGTTTTTCTCTGCATTTTTGCTCTACATTTTAAGTTCTGTTGACCTTTATATTTGTACAACCACGTTGATGAACCAAACAATTAACTTTTAACAGGTTGTGAGCAACCCTGAGAAGACTCCACTCCACTCTTTCTTCTGCAACTACGACTTGACTGACATGCCTTCTGGAACAAAGGTATGAGAAATTATCACTAATCGACTATTTTTTTGTACATACTGAAGAGAGCTGGAGGTTATTGTCATATGGTTACCTTAATTCATGTTGACTTGGTGGCAAAATATGTATGTGCTTTACTATTTTGATCGGCCGAGCCAAGGTAAAATTAAATCTGATCAGCAATGCTTGCAAGCTTCGATCTTTTTGCATAGGCTTAGGCTAAGGTGATCATGTACATAATGGATCAGCATTAACCCTATATTAATTATTACTATTCATTAGATAGCCAACAAGTGGTTTACCATTGAGTATTGGCAGTACAGAATCTAATTTTAAAATTTGGACACAGTACAGGTAATTCATCTTATAGTGCATATCTGAACTTGAAAGTATTGTTGTAATCACTGGGCATGTTGTCCATTTTTTAGAAGGATTATCAGATACCTGAAGCCTGCCTTTATCCCATCATAGTGACCTTTTTTGTTGTCTCCATCCCCTTTTCTCATGTTATCTCTTGTTGTATAATGAGGCAGACTTTCATGCGGCAAAAGGTCACTCTGTCTCCCACTCTTTCTCCCTCTAATCCAATGAAAGAAGGAAGCAAGGCCAGTGACATTAATGTTGGCCCGAAAGCTCAGTCTGTCTCATGTGGAGGTGAACTTACAGAACGAGGAAGTTCAGAATGTAATGGAGCTTATAGTCTGATACAAATAATAGCTAAATCCAAACTTCATATTTCAAGTCACTGATGAATTCTTTTGTCTTTGCAGGCTCAACTAATGAATCAGAAAAGAGAGGCGCAAACACAAAATGTTGTTCATTGGACAGTGACATGAAGGGATCAAATAAATCTAGCTCTCCTGAGAATAAGAAAAACAATACTGCTTCTAATGATTGTTGCTGCCAGATGGATAACTTTCACTTAGGTGAAAAGAAATCTTGCTGCGCATCTTCTAAGGTCAACGATAGTTCAGGTGGAGGTGTGCTTCGTTATGCTTTGCACCTGCGCTTCCTATGCCCCTCCGCCAAGAAATCCTCAAAATCAATGCTACGATGCAAATCCGATCCATCATCAGTACCATTCAATAGTAATGCAGTGACCACCGAGGAGCGGAGATTCTATCTCTATAATGATCTTAGAGTTGTATTTCCTCAAAGGCACTCAGATGCAGATGAAGGCGAGGTATGCACCTGTCCTGATATTGTGTGCAAGTTCTCTACTGCATAACTTTCTTCCGGTTTCTTTGAGCATAGTTTGTAATTGGGCAGATCTATAGTAAAGTGGGCTGTTCAGCTTACCCAGAACGGAGATAGCTTAAGATAGTATAATATCTTATTTTGGGCTATTCTATTGTAAACCATCCTTTAGTCTTTCAGCCTCATTTCAGTTTCCCACTGCAGCCAAACCCTGAAATTAACTGTTGTGTAGCTCCTCACCTTTATCTGGCATGATTGCTTTCTTGTTTCTTGATCTGTTAAATTCATAAATTTAATGGGCTGGTTTAATTTTTGGTGCAGCTGCGGGTGGAACATGACTTCCCTGCTGATCCCAAGTACTTCGACATAAGCAACTAAAAATTCGCTTGTGCTGTCATGTGTAGTTTGCGCTGCCGCGCATGAAAAAAAATCTGTAAATGTTTTATCCTCATCAGTTCCCTGTGTCTATCATTCGTCAGCAAACTGTACAGGTTTAATCTTGCAATAAAATGCCTCGTTTAGTTGTACTTTCTTCTCTATGCACGGTATGTTGTGCTTCTCCTTCAGTCCTTCAGGCTATGAAACTTTTAAGGTCATTGTCCACATGTCTGAACTATAAGAGTTCAGGCTTGCGATATCATAGGCTTCATGTACAACTAACTTCCTCTGGAAAATGCCTATCTATGGGCTGTTCTTTTTTCTTCGGTTATGGCTATGGATTAGGCCGTTCGTGAGAGAGAGTATAGAGTGATAAAAATTTAGTTGATATAAATAAAGTTATTATAGAGTGTACTATAATTAATTTATACTCTCTTTTAAAAAGATACTTTGTAAAAGCAGAAAAGTAGTTTTTAAAAGATGACAAAAAAAGGCAACTTTCAAAAACCGAAAAGAAGAGGAGCACACTTAGCAGCTTAGGAGTTGACGGGCTTTTCTGCATTGCTGAACCGATCTATTTAACTTTTAAGTGATTTAGAATCCCTGTCTTTTTTTTTTGTAGATACAAAGCACATAGTAGGGAGCTTTTGTACTGGTTTCAAGTCAAAACTGGTTTGAAGTCAAGATTGTGTGGCCTTGTGAGCAGCAGCCTTGGAAAAGATGTTGGTCTTCTGCTTTGCTACACCTTCCCATCTGATTTGCTTGTCGTGGTTCATGTACCGACGATAGATCATCACTGGTGTTCTTCTGCCTGCGTCCTGTGATGACGAATGTAACTCGAGCTTGCTTACCTTTTTGTTTTTTGTTGCCAGGGTCACAAAGGGTCAGATCTCGCTAGCTCCTGCTCTTCAAGAGATAAAGAGAGCCAATCAACATCGAGTCAGTACGAGCTCATCTTTTTACGGTTTGTAATGTGATACTCCTACAGGCTTGCACATGTTGAAGGGAAAACAAATCATTCCTGCTGATTGACACGACTTACCCTGTTGTGCATGGATGGATAATTCAGAAGTCACAAATGTACCTTGATTTTCGGTGAGGTTTTCACAATACAAACCAGCTCAGTAATGCTACTGCTCCGTGCCTTTCCCTAACATGTACTCTCATTGGCTGGTGGGCCCAGATGATGGGCCCACATGCCGGTCAGGCGTACAGTTGATTTTCAGAGCGAAGGCATAGGGAAGCAAATACGGACACTTGTTTGATTAAGACCAGGCCTGTTGGCGAATCACATCCTTACATGCATTCCACAGCAAATTAAGGATGGATTTTAGTCTATTCATGAGACTCAGTACGTAGAGAAAAATTATCGTATGCAATTTTGACCAGTACGATTAAATTCGATACAGTTCGTACTACAATTTACCTTTAAACTTCATCTTAAAAAACATACCATTTAACGTGTTACTGTTCATTCGTACGTAAACTATAAGCTATAAACACTTTCGAACCCTTTAATCCGTCTAACTGAAACTTTACGCTGAATATTTGAAATATGCATAGTGCAAAGGAATTCATGTGGCCTAATGGTAGAGCATATGCTTGTAGGGTTAAGGTCATAGGTCCAAACCCCTGTTTTTTTTGTTTAAATCAAACATCGATACACAATTTATCCAGTGTGTTCTTGTTTTATTCATTTGGTAGTGCTACATCTTATAGATATGCAGGGGGTAAATCCGTCTCATCCGCCTCATCCAATCACAAGGAAGAAAATGAAACGCGTAAGCAAGCCACTTGCAATCTTTGCACACGGCACACCTCGCCTCCCTAAACCCTAGCCGAGAACTCATCATGGCCACCGATCTATTCCACTTCCTGAATTTTTTTAATGTGCTGTCATGTTTATGTTGTCTTTTAATTTAAAGTTTTTGCTAATATTCAGTAACCCGAATTTTTTTTATCTCTTCACCATCTAAAATTACACAGTAATTTCATCTTAAAATTACAGTGCTAAGTAATATGCAATTTTTAGTTTTATTTGTTTACGAAGCACATATATTTCGTGAGAAGTGCCCCTGTATATCTTCCATACATCATGACAGGATCAAGGAAGACCTTCGACATCACGTATTCACGTGCATTCATATTCGTATGGATTTCGTACGCAAGTCTTCGTGTGTAGCAATGGTGGCTAAAGATGGAGGAGTCTAGCAGTCCAATCTTTCCAAAGCATTCCACGTATATAAATAGCCTTAGCGTTTCTGGGGGGGAAAACCCAACGGGCCTGAGCCGCTCCATCGGGCGTCTCAGGGGCGGCCCAGCCCACGCCGCCAAAGCCCCCCTCATTGGCATCCCCTGTCGCCGCTATTGTCACAGGCGCAGGTGAGGTGGTGGGGAAGAGTACCACGGTGCTGACGGGAGCGAGAGCACGGAAGAATGTGCACGTGTCGGCCGGGGAATACACGGAGTTGTGGCGGGAGGTCTCAGGTCAGCGCGCGGCGCACAGGATGATGCAGCGGTGAGGTCAGCCGGAGGTGGCGGGGTCTGAACGCACGGTCGTGCTGGCAAAGCCTGGGTCTCGGGTGCGAACGCCGAGAGAGTTCAACGGGGAAAGGCGGTGCGGGGAGGCTGCCAGATCGGCTCAGAGGCAGAAATTTTTTTACTTTTTAGTCTAAAATTTAAAATTTATTTACAAATAGACTCTTCAGAAAAAGATTATCAAAAATAGACCTCCCGACACGGCGCCAAAACACATGGCGCCATGGGTACATAGCACGGCGCCAAAGCACATGACGCCGAGGTACATGTTTTAAATACAGTCACACCGTGACTCCTACGTGGCATAGCACGGCATCAAAGCTCATGGCGCCGTGCTATGTATCCACGACACCATATATTTTGGCGCCGTATAGGGGGGGTCTATTTTTGGAAATCGTTTTCCTAGGGGTCTATTTATAAAAACTTTCAAATTTTAGGCTAAAAAGTAAAAATTTATCTGAGAGGCACAGAGGAGAAACGGGAAAGGAGAAAGGCGCCGGCCGAGAGAAGAAAGTGAGATGGCCGAAAAAGGAAGGCGGAAACTCGGGTAGAATGTCAAATTGGGAAAGAAACTGAATTCAAACAAAATTTAAGAAATTTCACAAAATTTTCAAATTTCCGGGTTGTTTTGGTAATGGTCGGCGAACGTCTATTTTCCCCCAGAGTCATCTGCCGGCAATTCTGGGTTATGGCGCAGTGAATCGGTGGGGGCATCAAAGTGAACTTCACCATGTTCGATATGTGTAAGCACATAAATAAGTAGATTGACAGACTTCCTCTATCCAATCTTCTGTTTGTTTTTTTGTTGCATCGAGTGATCTACGTAGTAATTTCACTTAGTGTTACTTCTCAAAATAAAATCCAGAAGTATAGGTTAGATGTATTTTGATAATCAATTTTATACATGAATGCAAATAGACTAGGAGTTCAAACGACAAACTACTTGAAGTGGCAAATTCAACATATGCGTATAGCTGCTTCAAATAGAACAAATGCATGGTAATATCACTACTACAAAAAGGTACATCACAGACGACTTAGAACTGTAATCACACAAGGTTTTCTAAATCATTTGAATTTAGAAATATTAGCTAGGCCTTTTGAAAATAAGCAAATACAGTAGTAAACACATCAACACATTCTATTTCTATTAAGATTAGAATCTACCATTACAGCATCACAAGATAACGAGCAGATTACTTATCTAACACAGCAAGAACATGACAAGAACACATCTCCTAATCTTATGAACTAAACTCTTAAATATGACAAGAATATAGAAGAAATAGAGGTCTTTAAAGTATCACAGACGGTTCTTGGTAAGAACTATTTGTGATACTTCACAGACGGTACTCACTATGAACCGTTAGTGATATTATCTTTTCACAGACGATTTTTAGTACTGGCAGCAACACAAACGGTCTCTAAACCTAAACCGTCTGTAATTGCATTTAACACTGATGGTTTTAGGCAGCCGTCTGTGATGAAGCGTCTAATATAAGCCTTTTTATAGTAGTGTATTAATACGCTATTAATCTATCAAAACTTACAAAACCATCCCATATAATTTATTCCATCCCTTTTTATCTTTCAACACAACAATGGCCCTGTTCTTTGTGGCTGTTGCTTATGGCGCTGTTCGCGACAAAGATTACGGAGAGAGATACTCGTTTGCGATTTTGGCTAGTACAGATGTTGGGCTTTTAACATATACTACAATTAATTTGTAGACCCGTCTTGAAAAAATATTCTATTTAAAAACTAGATACTGTTGTAAAAGCTAAAAACTAGTTTTAAAAGTTGAAAAGAACGAGCCCAATATCATTTCATGCAACAAACTAGTTTGTTCCACGTGATAAGGAGAAAATGATTTCATTTTTTTACAAACCATAATAATTCATAATTACAAAAGTGCATTTATAAATTATTTAGCATCTGAAAGCTTCCTTATATATTATTTTCTCGTAGGCTAACTGTCCAAATAAACATGTCATTAATGCCGATTTGATAGTCATGGGTGCCCGATTAATAGGTGATCACCATGTTCGACGGACCCTTTGATACGGTTCACATTAGTCACAGCTCAGTTTAGTTTCTGATTTCAATTTTTTTTACACTATTTATTAATTTTGTTTTTTCTAGGTTTTTAGAGTTTTTTTGTCTTTTTTCTCACATTTTTTTGTATTATTCGTGATGGATTAATATTTTTTTTCTATTTTTTAATTTTTTTAAATTTAATTATGTCATATAAGCTAACTCATCTACAGTAAAAAAAGCTAACTACAGTGAAAAAAATCATAAGGCAATATCATTCTGAACACCCTCTTAAGGTGGAGTGTATTAAAGAGACCTTTTTCCAGTGAGAAAAAAAAATTCTTATTTGGAGTACTTCCAAAATTCTATTCTCACTTAACCTCCCTTATTCTCATGAGTACACGTAACGTACGCCAGTACGTACGTACATGTGCTATATACTGTACGGCCTTGAGAAGCCTACGGGCCGGTGAAAACAATATTGGAGGAGATAAGCATGCAGTTCCGTTGATTCAGGACCAAATTAACGGAAGAGATTGCTAATGCCAAGGGAGGTTAATTAATTACGTGACTAAACATCCCGAGTAGGAGCAACAAAAAATTAATTACGTCTAATTTTCGGCGTACCCCTGAATATCGGTCGGATCGGGCCGGGCTGCCCATGAACACTTTTTTTGGTGCATGAAGCTCCCTGCAGATAGATAGCTCACGAACATCTCTAATTTTGTTGCTTGAACATCAAATTAGCTCAGAATTACTCCCCAGTATTATCTTGAACCAAAATGCATGTAGGCATCGTACAAGATTATAGGAGTTATAATAATCAGAGACATGTCCCCCGGATCACGACCGAACTGACATGCAGGTGGCACAACCGTCTCGATCGACCTCGTGATGACCTTGTCATAGTGCTAATGGTTTCCTGATATATTATTTCCTCGAAGATACTTCTTCAAACGATTTTTCATACTTAAAACCATCTAAAAATTATAGATAAAAACCATCAACCGTATTTTAAAAGAAGTATTGGAAGAGCCATGAAAGAGGAAGGTGGAGAAGCGTTCCACTTCTACACTAATATATTGAATTGAACAGAAAAATAGTGGAAACCTATGGATCTATTCCACATAATTCACCGTGTCGTGTGAATCTCGTCCAACTTGGCCAATGCGCCCACGCTAGTACATACCTATCCCATGTGGCTTTAAAGGAGGTTAAAGATAGATAAGAGTCCGGCCAACTTTATAGCATTTCACGTGCATCCGTGCGCTTCTCCCGTATAAATAGTAGCTTTCTTAGATAGGGTAGGCACCAACCCACTTGACCCGCCGGTAGGTCCGCCACTGAATATATTGAATTGAACAGAAAAATAGTGAAAACCTATGGATCTGTTCGACATAATTCACCACATCGTGTGAATCTCGTCCAACTTGGCCAATGCGCCCACGCTAGTTCATACCTATCCCATGTGGCTTTAAAGGAGGTTAAAGATATATAAGAGTTTGGCCAACTTTAGAGCATTCCACGTACATCTGTGTGCTTCTCCCGTATAAATAGTAGCTTTCTTAGATATGGTAGGCACCAACCCACTTGACCCGCCGGTAGGTCCGCCACTGAATATATTGAATTGAACAGAAAAATAGTGAAAACCTATGGATCTGTTCCATATAATTCACCACGTCGTGTGAATCTCGTCCAACTTGGCCAATGCGCCCACGCTAGTACATATCTATCCCATGTGGCTTTAAAGGAGGTTAAAGATATATAAGAGTCTGGCCAACTTTAGAATATTCCACGTACATCCGTGCACTAGCTTCTTCCGTATAAATAGTAGCTTTCTTATATAGGGTAGGCACCAACCCACTTGACCCGCCAGTAGGTCCGCCACTGAATACATTGAATTGAACAGAAAAATAGTGAAAACCTATGGATCTGTTCAACATAATTCACCATGTCGTGTGAATCTCGTCCAACTTGGCCAATGCGCCCATGCTAGCACTGTAGCACATACCTATCCCATGTGGCTTTAAAGGAGGTTAAAGATAGATAAGAGTCCGGCCAACTTTAGAGTATTCCACGTACATCCGTGCGCTTCTCCCATATAAATAGTAGCTTTGTTAGCCTCCTGAACTATTTGTCCAATATCGCACTTGTTGGACAGATTAGCTATGGTGGAGCTGGAGTCGCAGGGGGAGATCACGGCGGTGAGAGTCGCCTCCGCCGCCTATATCACGGCCACCATCGCACTACGGGGTGTGGCCCTCGCCGCATCCCTTGTCGCTGCCGTCCTCGTCGTCACCAATAGGCAAGACCGGTGGGGCGTCGAAGTTAACTTCACCATGTTCGATGTGTGGGAGTACGTAAATCGACGTGTTTAATCCATTTGATCTGTCATCTTTCGTCTAGTAATTAATCTATGCGCGTTCGTACGTACGTGCGCATGCGTGATTGAGATTGCGTTCTTGATTTCGATCTGCAATGTCGATGATCAGGGCTTTCGTGGCGGCCAACTTCGTCTGCGCTGCCTACTCGGCGTTGACGGCGCTCTTCGTGAAGAAGCTCATCAGCAAGTGCTGGCTGCATCATCTTGATCAGGTACGGTAAAATCTCTGTTACTTGGTCGGTTTCTTTCTTTAGGTTAAAGGTCTGCTTAGTTTAAGATCTGGAGAAGCACGAGATTTTTTTTTCTCTGACGTCATTGGCGAACTTGCTGGGAGGCGTCGCAGTAATTAATCTCATGCCAATGTGTGTGTATCAAGGAACCAGCCAGCGTATGTGCTGATCTGAAACTGTAGCCGACGCCTGACCTGACGACGTTTCTTTGCAGTTCATGGTGAACCTTCAGACGGCGGCGACGGCGGGCGCGGGGGCGATAGGGTCCGTCGCCATGTGGGGGAACAAGACCAGCGGGTGGTACGCCGTGTGCCGCATGTACCACCGCTACTGCAACGTCGGCGCGGTCGCCCTCGCGCTGTCCTTCGTCGCCTTCCTCTCCCTCGGAGTCGCCTGCACTCTCTCGCGATACCCGAGGACACCGGCCAGATACTAGCTAGCTAGCTAGACAGCATTTAGACAGAGCAAAACCATTGTTCAGACTTGCATGTTGGTATTGAGCTGATTCTAGTCTAGCATAATCGCATATCTTAATCTGAAAGATTTGTGAAGATTGTACTAGTGCTCGCAGCCCCAAATCTATATTTCCTTGTCTAATTTATCCCTCTACTAGTTTTGGAACTTATATTGGTAGACTCATCTCCAAATTGCATATGGCTACCAGGGCAATCAGGATCATATCCAAATGGTTTACTACAAGCATATGCATGAGTCAGCACATATAGCTCATGTCATATTGTAAGCTATCTATTTCCGAGTTCTGACGAGCAGGAACAGGAGTCTCTTACAAAACACACCGCAATATAATCTCAGGTATAAATTTATCACGATGCTTAAGCGGCGCAAAATTTAGCTGACCAAGACATAGCTACAGCATCGTGCATAGGCGCAACGCAGCATATCAGCCTCGTATATATAGCCCCAAAAACCAGGCCACATGCAGCTAGCTATTCACAGGATGAGAGGGCTCACCCGCCATTACCGGCGAAGCCAGGCCACATGCAGCTAGCTATTCACAGGACGAGGGCTCACCCGCCATTACCGGCGTTCAGTGCTTCGTTCGACTTGACGAAGCGGCCTTTCACTCGCTTCCTCGTGTCCGCCCTCAGCTTCCTCGACTCGTACCGGATGTGCTTGTCATACCTACAGCAAGTACCGAAAATTACCGTGAGAAAATCGGAGAAGGTGCTGGTCAGCAGCGGGCAGGTGAGGTCAGGGTCACAGTTCATCCATGCCTGCGATTCTTCCTCTTCTCTCTGTACCGCTGCATCGCGCTGTCCCTGTTCTGCGCTAGCGTCTCGCTGTCGATCTTTGTGGTTGGTCTCTCAACTCCAGTCGGGACGATGGTCTGGTCCCCAAAGGTGATCTCCCTGGTGAGAGCTGCTCCTCTGTCATGAGAAGAGCTCCCCAAGGGTCCTGAAGCAGGTACATGGTTCCCAGAGGTTGTTGGACCATTGATTGTCGAGGCGCATGAGCTCACCTTCCGTTTGTTGTTCCCAGTGCTCAGCTGCAAATATAAATCAGCACAGAACCTGAGTAACTCGAGCTATATACCACCAGCTAGGTGCACTGCAAGCGCTGATACAGAAGATTTTACCGGAGCCCCAGATAAAGACTTGGTGCTTCTCTGCAATGATGCAAAACCAAGAACACGTGGTGGGGCTTTCTATAGCGAGTTCTTAGTGCTGACAAAATTGGCCTTTAATGTTTCATAAAGAAACAAGGTGCCTCCATGACTTGGTGGACCAAAGGAGGGCGAAACAAGGACCTGTATGGTGGCCCATAGCTATCCTCCCGGTGATTGACAACAGCTTAAGTGTTCACACCATATGGAACCATGGAGCCTACTTTTACAAGAATAGCCCCTTACAAAGATAAGATCGAATTAGTAACATGACAGCCTAAACCCATTGAACAGTAAGTGGCACATCAACACCAGCAAAAGCTCTGTTATGTGGTCCACTGGAAAGTTAACAGCTAGAGGAATGACCACGCTGCGCACAAGATGGAATATCGGTCCCCATGAACATGCACATTTTAAGCATGTCCAGGTACGTCTTCAGGCAGCTCCTTTTCAGTATTTTGTTAACCTCAGAGTTTTGATCAACCGTTCCCAAAAATATGTTTTAACCAATTGTCTAGATTACTCGATGCACAGGCCTTTATCATAGAAGCTCACTAAGGGGTAAAAGCCACTTCTGCAAACAAGAGGATTATGTGCATCTATAGATAAGGCATATTTTACCGGAACAATCATGTTTTCACTTTGCTCCTTGGTGTTGGAGTTATAGTACTATGCAGAAAACATAAAATTGCATGAAGAATGAGAAATATTGCGATCACATGCATGGACTAATAACACTCCTTTTTCTAGTACAGGACTAATATGAGAATACAATGCTTGATACTACTATGCTAGGTGGATTAGGTGCCAGATGCGCTGGATAGTCATAGCAAGTGTCTGTTTACGTTGGAAAAAAGGGGACGATGACTTACAGTTTTGGATGACAACTGACAGATATTAGTTGACATGATATCTTCGGCAGCTGCACAGTATCTTGAGTCATAAATATCTTCCAGATCTTTCGTCGTCCCAGAAGAAATTTTCTTGAACACGTCATTATAACTCTTGATCATAAAGCCTCCATTATTTGAACCAAATCCAACTTCAAGTGCAGAGTTCTCATTGTGATCCCTTGATCTTCCTAAATTAAAATCCCATATCTGTCATGCAGATAAAAAGTAGTAACTGTCAAAAGTAGTGAACTGCCATTTTTTCCTTGACAAACAGCACATTCCGGAGTAAAAATTGAAGAAAAAATAGAAGATTTTCAAGCATCTGCAATAGCAAGGATGTGATTTGTTGAAAATATCCTTTTGTCAATGCCAATTTACAAGCATATATAAGCCTCCCAAATACTGTATTACTGTTTTTCAGGCAAATTAAAACTGTAGGGATAGAAATGCAATGTGTAGTTCAAATAAATATAATTCCAATCAGGGCATCATGATCCATGATCTGATTTGCACAGATCATAGGATCTATTCCACATCCGAAAGGTCAAATACTCTGAAGTATGCAGTAACGTGCAAAATCACATACGATGCATTTCTCCATATTGTCATAGCAACGCATCCTCAGAAAGTTCAGTCTAATTTGCATTATTGTTTAAAGGAGAATACACGTCATCATCGGCCCAATTTGTGCATTCAATGTCCCTAAAACAACCCGGTCCGTGAACCTTTATTGCAACTGCAAGCTACCCCTCTTTGAAAGAACCAAGTCATAAACGGTGAGCGCAAAAATGTTGAGTTTATCTCTACTCAAAGCTAATGAAACCATTATGTTCTGGCTGATAAAACCAAGGAAACTAGAGCTGCATACCAAGCCAGTAGGACCACAGGAAACCATCTGGTCATGTGCAAAGGCACGGAAGAGTAAAAACTTCGATTGCTTGAACTGGCACCTTAGCATTCATCACGAAACCAATCGTTTTTTATCAATCCCCTCACTTACCAGAGAGATCATGACAGCATTTTGCAATCTGATTGAGCAGTGGAATTGACCACGAACTACAAGAAGTGATGAATGTTCTACAGAACAGTTCGATTTCAATTGTTAGCAGTGAGATACAAGATCCTAGCATTTGTCACCACCATGTGATCTTAATGCATGTTAGGCTACGACACTGCGGCTACTTAAGACAATGCAAGTATGAAACTAATATTACTCACTCATAAAGACGAAAGATTCACTACAATTGCAATGTAAAAAGACCGAATTCAAAGAAGTAAAAAAAAAAAAAAACAAAACTCGCCTTTTCATACACTCTTTTACCTGGGTGGGTGGCACTGAGGGCGCGGTGCACTCCCACAGAAGTTGCTCGTCATCATCGCCGAGGCGGTCGCTGCCGATGAGCTCGGCGCAGTTCGCCGGCGCCATCATGAGCAGGGACGTGTACGGCAACGGCACCTCCGGAGCCGTCGGAGCAGGAGAAGGTAACGGTGGCGGCGCCTGCTTTTCCGGCAAGCGCCCTCTGGCGGCGGCGGAGGTCCGGCGAGGCGTGCGGGGGCTCAAATTCGAGTGCTGCTGTGGATGCGCCGTCTCCGCCTCCCGCCGCGCCATCTCCGCGAGCTGGTGGCACAGAGCCTCCCCCTTGAGCCGCCGGCCGCCGGCATCGGAGGCGGCCACCTCCGGCGGGTCGCACGGCACGTAGAGGTCGCGCAGGTCGGGGTCAACCGCCAGCATGGAGTAGTCGAGCGCCGAGAAGAAGGCGTCCTCCTCCTCGTTCTCGCCGCCACTGCCGCCGCCGGAGAGGTCGAGCCCCCAGGACGCGGCGAGCTCGGCCGCCGCGGGGCACCCGGAGAACACCTCAACGGGCACGCGCGCCGAGCCGTCGCACCCGCCGTCGCAGTCTGTGCAGAGGAACGCCGGCTCGCCTCCTCCGGCCGCGACGCGCGCGGCGGCGGGCCGCGCCGCGCACCCCGCGCAGAGCGGCGCCCGCACGTGCTTCCGCGAGAGCGCATTGGCGGCGTGCACGTGGCGATCGCACGCCACGCAGAGCCGCGCCGCGTCCGCCCGGCAGTGCAGCGCCGCCGCCGCGTCCCCGCAGTAGTCGCACGGCCACTGCTGCCTCCCCCCGCCGCCGTCCTTCATCTCCGGCGCCGCCACGCCACCCAACCCCACCAGCGAGAAGTACTCCACGCACGTGCGGATCACGAGACCACAGCAAGAAAAGCGGAGAGGCGAGGAAGAAATCAAACCGAACGAACGCAGAGCGTCAGAGAGCGCGAGAGGGTTTGCGACTTTATGCGAAGCGATGAGTACGGGAGAAGACGGCATCCGCTGCGCGACGACGAACACCACGGCACGCTTCTTCTTTCCACGTGGCGATCTTCCGTCGCGTCGAGTGGCGGGGCCGCGGCCGTGGGCCCTCCGCGGCAGTGCGCGTGGGATGTCGGAAAATATCTCTGAGCTGGCGCGCTCAGTGGGAGGGGGATCGGACGCTGACACGGTGGGCCACGAGCGATTTGGTTGGGTGCGCGGCGCGGGTGATCAGCATGCAGCTCCGTACAGGGCAAAGGGCTTTTCTTCCAAAGCAACCATCACGTCAAAATGAGGAGAGGGATTAATCGAAAACCGAATTATTGAAGATTTTGGTCGCTGCACGTGCTTCCAGAGACCGAAAACCGACGGTTAGGATTGAAACAACGGAGAGATTCCTTCCATGGCATTTCACCTTTTGGGTCCGTGCACGTAGTCTTGACAACTTGGTACGAAACTAAGATGCGACGAACCTGGGCTCGTGCATTGTTACCACTTGTTTAATCAGTCCTGCTTGTGGGGGTACATAACCGCTTGTTTAGCAGGAGATAATTAATCCTTTGACATGACAACACCGACGAAGACATGAGCTAACAAATTTAGTAAGCCGTAAGCTAGATGCATGCATGTAAGCTGGAGGCCCGCTCCTTCAGCTTAAGCTTTTAACCTTTAGCTTTTTTAATTTTTGTTTTTTGTTTTTTATCTTTACTTATTTTTTTGTATTATTTATGATGACATAATTTTTTTTAAATTTAAGTATATTAAAAAAAAGCTAACAACAACTACAGTACAGAAAAAACCTCAAACAACATAGAACAATGCCAAACAATACAATAAGCCGAAGCTAAAAGCCCAATACAGCGGAGCCTAAATCAGTTTGGTATACATATAAAGTACCACCTTGCAAGTTAAGGTGCATCTAGACAGGCCCGTCTCTATAGTTACAGAGACCCTTGGGCGAGCGCAATACTATAGGCCCTATAGGCTAACATAATAATTGATAAAACATGTATTATAGTACTAGTAAAATTAACTTGCAACATGTATTTGATTCATAAAAGACAATGTCAATATAACAATAGAAGAAAAACTAAGGAATAACAAAATAACTATTATGGTTACTTCAATTTAAGATGTTAATCAATCAATTACGTATTCTACGCTTTCAGATGGGCTGGAGCACATATACTATGATGAAGGAACACATATACAGATCCATCCTATATTTGCTCATGGGCTCATGGCCCCCCTCTTGCTTGGGCCCCCCTCTTGCTTGGGCCCTTGGCCGGCGCCCCTGCCGCCTAGTCCCAGCGACGGGCCTGTATCTAGATTGTAAACTGTGCCAACCCATTTCAAGAATAGGCTGTCGTATTTTTCACAACAACCCAGAAGTTCAATTATAAACAGAAAGAATAGCATACCTACTCAAGAATATTTAAAATGGATTAATTTGAATAAAAATGATCTAATGGTCAAACTATAGTAGCTTTACAGACGTCTAAACCTAAAAATTGATTTACATTCAAAAGAATCAATAAAATATGACATAATAGCCAAACTATAGTAGCTTTACGGCCAGTTTGTAAGGCAGTGCGGGTGTTGTGCCATCGTTGATGTGGTTGCAGTGACAAGCAGGTGAGAGTGTGAACTGCATTTTGGCGCACGATAGTGGGAGCAGGATGATGGCTCTACGGGTTGGAGGCTTTTTGGCGAGGAGAAAGCGGGTTTCCGATAGGGAAAGCGGAAGGCTGAATGAAGTTTTCGAATTCGGCAAAATCTTCAAATTCAATGAAATTTGCTCAAATTCAAAATTTTCAAAGTTTGGGTTGTTTCATAAACTAATTAGGTGCATAAACATTTGCATTTTGGGACTGTAGAATGAGTGCTCTTGACGAATACAAATGCCATGCCCTAGCAGGAGTTGCTACAAGGTATGACGTTGGTTATTTGTCACGACTCAGCATCAAGGTCCTGATGACACAAAGCCATAAGTGATAAAATTAGACAATAGCAAAAAGATAGGCAATGTAAAAGGAATATGCAGGAGCACATGTTCCAGTATGAAGCAAGTGATCAAGAAGCGACTTTTAGTTCCACGTTATTTGCGATGTTGATGCACTACTAACCTAGCTAGCTAGCTAAGTTAATTACCTACGGCTCTACAAGTTGACTTCATCAATGAAAATCTGAGAGATATTCACACCTAAAGTACAAAGAAACAAAACCATCCATGCATATGGACATAGTTAATTTGAATTCAATTTTTGATAGAAACATGTGTAAGGCCTATTCAAAATAACTTTTTACTGATGGTTTTTGGCTGCGACTATTAGTTTTTAGCTGACCGTAGCACTGTAGCGAATGTTGGTTTTTGGCTAAGCCATTTAATTAAAGAAAATGAAGAAAAAAGTAGAAAAATAAAATACGCTATATCTTCACATACAATGCAAAAGAAAATAGGAAAAAAAGAAATAAAAACCATTTTAAGAAGCTAACATATTCAAAGCAGCTTGTAGCTTCTAGAAGTTAGAAACTAAAAATCAAAAGCTATTTTGAACGGGGCTTAAGTGTAGAAATTCATTTCTGACCGTTGCAGCAAGTAATTTGAAAGTTGCAAATCAGTTCAAAATTTGTCCAAAATGAAGGATCTCTCTCGATTAAATCTGAATTGGACATTGCTTGATCCAATTAATGGTCAATCGGGGAAGACTTTTTTATGCTGCGAAGCATATATATGTACGATTCTATGAAGATGAAGTACTTGTTAAGTTTTGCATCTGTACTTCGGCTTGCTACCTTCACTAATCAAGTACTTTGCTTTTACCTTTTGCAAGTTTTGCATCTGTACTTCGGCTTGCTACCTTCACTAATCAAGTATTTTGTTTTTAACTTTTGCAAACCTAGAGGTTAAACATTTGGTCTAGCTGACAAAACTAATATTACTGTTAAGTTAGTTTGGATCGTCATGCAATGCCGACAAGCAGCTTATGGGGCATGATGGCGCCATATATCACTGTCGACACTATCAATATCATATCGTCCTACGGCCTTATGGGAGCTCCCTACTACTACGCGTGATTTCCGTGGTAACGAACATTCTGAACAAGATGAAGTTTTAGTGTGTGTGTGTATAGCATGTTTTAAATCCGTATTTGTAAAAATAGTCATATACATGTGAAAATTATAAAAATAGCACTTTTATCGTTCGGTTACCGGACGGCAGCGCCCTTTAGCTGACACGTCACCCGTCGGAGAGGCATGGTTAGAAGTGTGCCTAATAGTGAGAAGCTTTTCTTATGAAGCGATTTCAATGGTCATATCGGTACAATTAGTGGTGAGTTTCAGAAAATGCATGAGGATTTTAGTTATGGTGATAGAAACCAAAAAAGGAAGATATCTTAAACTTTATTATAGCCTATGATCTCATGATAGCTAACATCTTTTTTAGAAAGAGATAATCACGTTTAATTATCTTCAGCAGTGGTCAACATTCTAGCCAAATTGATCTTGTCCTTATCAGGTGGGAGGACAAATGAGTTTTATAGATTGTAAGGTTATACCTAGAGAGTGTGTTATCAACAACATAAGTTAGTAGTCTCTGACTTTCATTTTAGGATACGAGTTTGATAGGCTAAGGTTGCCAAAGCCACAAGAACGAAGTGGTGGAAATTCAAAGAAGACGTCTCATATGCGTTTAAGGAGAGGATGATCATGAAAGGGACAAGGAACATGGGAGAAGCAAACAGTATATGGTAACTTATATTAGAAAGGTGTCTACGGAGGTGCTTGGAGTGACTCAAGAGACAAGATGCGAACCTAAATACACTTGGTGGTGAAACAAGGAAGTACAAAAGGCTATCGAGGAGAAGAAAACATGCTAAAGCACATGCATCATGATAGGAGCGATGACAACATACAGAAGTATAAAGCAGCAAAAAGAATGCAAAGAAAGTGGTGAATGAGACACGGAGCAAGGCCTATGTGAAAATTTATCAGAAATTAAGTACAAAGGAGAGCGAAAAGGATGCCTACAAGATGGCTAAATTTCAAGAAAGAAAGATTTCAACCAAGTTAAATGCTTCAAAGATGGCACTAACAAACTTTTGGTGAAAGACTGTGAGATCAACGATAGGTAGGGAGATTATTTCGACGAGTTGTCCGAGACAATAAAAATAATATGATTGAACTGGATGATACTTTTAATGACACTGACAGACGGTTTGTTGAAAGAATTTAGGTGTTGAAAGTAAGAGAAGTCTTAAAAAGGATAAAAGTGGGTAAGACATTGAAGCCTGATAATATTCCTATCTAGGTGTGAAAATACCATGGAGAAGTGGCGATCGTTTGGCTAACTAATTTATTCAATAGTATTTATAGGTCAAGCAAAATGCCTAACAAGTGATAGAGGAGCACATTAGTACCAATTTTTAAAAATAAAGGAGACATTTAAAATTATACTAATTATAGAGAAATTAAACTCATGAGCCACACAATAAAACTTTGGAAGCGAGTGATTAAGCATCGTTTAAGAAGAGTGACTAGCATAACACAAACTAATTTGGTTTTATGCCCTGGAAGTCGACCACAGAGGCAATTTTCTTTATACAACAGTTGATGAAAATGTATAGAAAGAAAAAGAGAGATCTTCGTATGGCATTTATCGACTTGGAGAAAGTCTACGATAAAGTGTCAAGAAAAGTCATGTGGTGGACGCTCCAAAGAAAAAAAAGTCTCAACAAATTATATTACCCTAATCAAGGATATGTATGAAGTTGTTGTGACTAACATTAGAACATGTGATGGTGGTACTAATGACTTCTCTATTAAGCTAGAACTACACTAAGGATCAATGTTTGAGCTGATGCAATTTTACCCTAGTGATGGATGAGGTCACACGGAATATACAAGGAGATATCTTTTAACGCATGATTTTCGTTGATAATGTAGTCTTATCCAATATCGCTTGAGATAATTTGAACATCTTCAACGGATGCCTCCTGAGGCACCGATACATAGTAAAATTTTAAGACGTACCAAAGGTGTAAGAAGAGGTAGAGGTTGACCAAGACTGATGTAGGAGGAAGCAGTTAAAAGCGACTTGAGAGATTAGAATGTATCCAAAGTATTAGCTTTGGATAGGAGCGCATGTAAGTTAGCGATCTACATACCAAAATCATGACATGAGAAGAAAGCTTAGAGGTGATGTTTTAGGCTCTCTACTCAGATGACAGGATGCAGGCTCAAGGTTTTGCTTTGGAGATTTTATTACAAGACTCTCGTTTTTTTATTTTGAGGAGGTTTCATTTCTAATCTACTTTAACTTATTTAGAACAAAAGTCTTTGTTATTGTTATTGTGGTGATTGGACGCTTTTGCTGTCACAAAGATGACATTTGCAGCACCAATTGTATAGCACCGGATCTCTTATTATTGCACAAGGCCATATCCAAGAAGATAGGGCCCTAACAATGCGTGGTCCCTTGGCGCGCGCGGTCTCTCTCATGAAAAACCATCGATCTCTACTGTTTTCAAAAGAAAAGAAAGAAAAGTGGCATGTCATAATCCTCTACTTTGGCCAGCTTTGTATGAAATATGTCAATTTTGACGCGCAACAATGCTTGCTAGTGTGGATCATGGACCACACTCTTGGGTGCATGCATCTTGTCATTCCTTGAGCGCAACGAGGGCCTTAGTTTCCATTAGTTAGAGGAATCACCTTCGAGATCGAAAAGCTCCTAGTCTGCAATGCTGCAGTCCAGTGAACGGTACAAATTAAGAACAAAGTTTGGTGTGCATGGGAAGTACTACCATATGTACGGAACTATCTTTTCTACGATATAATTAACATGGCTCACAAGAAAGTGTCCTTCAAACTGTGTCCCTCGATAAAGGGTCTGTTCTTTACGGTTTCTAAAAGCCGCTTTTAACTTTTACTACAGTAACTAACTTTTAAACGGAGTATTTTTTTAAAATAGGGTCTACAAGTTAATTGTAGCACACGTTAAAAAACTAATATCTGTATCATCAAAAATCGCAAACGAGTATCTCTCTTTCCGTAATCTCGCAAAAAAAAGTAAAAACCATCACCGCATGCAAAACCATCAACCACAATGGGAAAGAATGCACCCAAACCTCCCTATCAGTTAAGATTGCCAATTAATCTGAATCCGTAGAACTATTAGCTAGTACTATCTACGTGGTTTTTGGACACGAAAAGTCACTGCCTGCTGACAAACTCTACACGTATTTTTTTTTAAACTTTGACCGCAAATTTTACTGGCCAGATGCAAGGGGCGAACCGGGTCAGGAACGGGTGCGCGGCGGCGTGCTCCTGGGAGCGGAGGCCGGCCGTGCGTACGGCGGTCGAGGGCATGGCGGCCCGGGGCGTGGGCGACTGGGCTGGGCGTGTGGCAAACGGCAAGGCAAGAACGGGAGCTCGCCAAAATGAGCAAGCTAGGGCAAGGCAGCAATAAAATAGGGAAAAACTCTGATAGCAAGTGTTTAAGTGATAAATCTTTAGTCTCTATTTTCCAATTGTTAAAACGGAATGGAGTATTGAAATGTATAGTCGTTGGTTGCTTATTTGATTTTGTAGAAATGGGTTTGAAGGGGTATTTTAGCATAGTTTCGAGCACAAGCACCGATATTTTTGATGTCCTACCTTTATCTTTACAAATTTGCATGAGGATTGTAGTTGCTGATTCCATTTAGTGATATATACTTTTATTAGTGAGATTGCAACGCAGTTTGTGTATAGTTTTTTTGTTTTTAGGTAATACTATTTGGTTGAAGCTTGCAACTCTGTCGTACTTAAAATTTAGTCTTGGTCCACCACTGTCCTCCTGATGGAACCACTAAAGTTGATCTCATCCGACTGCCCTGCTCATTTGAGCTTGCTTCTAGCTTTTTAATTTCGTTCTTTTTTGGCTTTTTAGCCTTTTTTATTTTTTGTATTATCTACGATGATATAACTTTTTTATTTTTTAAAATTTAATTACGCTGAAAAAACTACCAGCAGCTATATTACATTCTCAATCGCTATAATACAAAAAAGCTATAAACCTATGCTTTTAAGCCCAAACGAGGATCACCTAACCCGGACTTCCAAATTTGCAATAGACCAAAATAGCATGCTACTACATGTATAGTACTCCTGCTAGTGTTTCGTAGTAGTAGCAGTCTGGTAAATTAATACGTACAGCAGCAGTAGTCATACCCATATGATCCAAAACTACTCCACCATTAAATTCGTAAAGCTTTACTAGTGTTGGACTCCGGAGAGAAAATTGGTAATTTATCAATTTGATAAAAGAAGAAATGATGGATCCTACCTCTCAGTGGGACAAAAGAAGGAAAAGAGCCAAAGCCCTCATAGACGTGCGTTGCGCGGAAGTTCAGATCATTCGATCTCTTGCAGCGGGAGAGATCGGACAGTCTGAACTCACGGTGTGGGTTTGGACCGTCCGAACTTAGGCGGGGGTGAGTTCGGACTGTCTGAACTTACGCTGAAGGGATAAGGGGGGAGACCTAGTCTCCTCCCCGAGTGGCACTTTAGCTGGATTTGGACCTCGTCTCAACGGGCAATTTGGGCGGCGAATGAGGAGGCAGCGGTAGAGCGCGCGAGCTGGCCCGGGCTCCTCGGAGCTGGCTGCTCGCAACCACCACGCCACAGCCCCTAGTCTCCTCTATTTAAAGGTGCCATCTTCTCCTTCGTGAGTATCTCATCTACGGTTCTCGTATTTCTTTCTCTTTAGCTTTTTTCCTTGTTGTTCTTGAGTGCACTCACTGGGTATACTCTGGTGATCCTATGTAGCATCTCCGACTCTCGACTTCACCTTTAGTTTACCGTGGTGTGAAGACCAGCATTATATCTCTGTCAACTTTCGTCTTCTTGCTTGGCAAAGCGAGGCGCTTGGTTTTCTGGAAGAGCATCTTGAGGCATGAGTTGCTCTGATTTCTTCTCAGTGATTTTGAGTGCCACTGATGTTGTGAGTATTGCAACATTCTTTTTATTTTGCTACTGTTCTTTATGGATGTCTGTTCTGAAGAAAGTACAAAGTGATTTTATGGGCTAATAATAAATGCTTTGTGATGAAATGACATATTTTTGATATTTTGTATGAATGTGAAGGTAGATTGATTTTGAGCTTGTTGCTAGCTTTACTATTGAGTTTGTTCTGATCATTAAATCAGTTGTACTTGATATTATATCAGTTCAGGAATTAGTTTTCAGTTGATTCAGCTGTAGCCGAGTTCTGTTGCTTTATTATAATCAATATTTTCAGCCTATTAGAAGGTTTGATTGATTATAGCATTCAATTGGAATGTTCAGCAACATTTGTTCATTATCCAGTGACCTCTTATAATAGAAAGTTTAACTTAGAACTCAAGATCTAATCTACAACTGTTATATATAATCAAGATTAATATTTGTCATGGTGAAGATGCCCAAGAATGGATCTTATGCAACTAGCCTTCTGAGAGTAGATTATAACATTCAAAATATTAATAACATGTTAAATTTGGTCATACATATTATATTCATTTTGTTATTAGCATTCAGTTTATATAACTTAATTTGTCTATATATATATATATATATATATATATATATATATATATATATACTGATTTTAGACTCTTATATGATATATTTGTTGGGTATATATTTCAATTTGGATGGCTTAGAAAATTCATATGCTTATATAGTAGCCAAGTCATTTATATATCTTTTATATTATAATTATATCTTTAATAAATATACTAAAATTAAATCTAAATATATATTTATACTATAATATTTACATCAGCTACTGCCTTGTCCGGGCTGAGCTAGCATAGGTACGCATCCACTAGGAGCATCTGGAGTCTCCGCAGCAAGCGTCCATACAGTCCCCCTATTTTATCTTTTCTTCTTTAGACATAATCATTCCATTATATTAGTGGTGCACAGTAACTAATCGAATTGGGTCCGTTCGTTTCGGCTTTTTTTCGACTTCTATTTCTAGCTTCTGCTTTTTTTTTTCACTATTCAGTATTTTATCTTTTTCTAAATTGTTTTAGATATTTTAGGATTTTTTGTATTTTCTTTTTTTCCTGTGTTCTTTGTATTGTCCCTAATGGGTTAACATGTTTTTTCTATTTTTACATTTTTTGAAAATTAATTATGCCCAAAAGGTCAAATCAGCTACAGTAAAAAAAGCCAGCTACAGTGAAATTTCAGCCAAAAACCAGAAGCCATCGCTAAAGTGAGTGCCCTATCTCCACATGCAGATAGTAACAGTGCAATTTCATAACAGTCGCTGCACGTGGACCCGACCGCTCCAGTAGCGTTCTAGGGACCCACGTGTAGCGACACTAAGGCTGGTTAGGGTGGGACGTTAAACAGTAGCGTTTTAATTGAATGATTCAGAAAAAATTAACCATCGCTATAATATAATTTTAGCTAAAAACTAACAACTAAAAGTTAAAGCTATAAACCGGTTAGGGTGGGACGTTAAACAGTTTTGTTCGTACGCGTAGCAAAACTAACATGAATTGTACAAGTTTTAATTTAAGTTGCGAGCGACTGGGCTGCATGGGAGTTCGTTGGGCCAGGTGAGGCATCGATCAAAATGTTTTAACTAAAAAAATACGGTACGTGCATTGCAGTGTACTACTACTGCAGCATTTGGAATTGAGGTCACCCGTGACGCCATTTGCGGCTTACACGTGAATAACAAATCGTCGCGAAGTCTTGCACGAACAAACCCGGGGCTGCCACGTGGGCCTGCGTGCTGCTGGTTTATGGCTGGATTTAGCAAGTGACTATTAAATTAAGCCGGGTTGGGCTAGTGGAGGGCCATGATTAGCGTGCAGCTTCTTCTTTTGGGAGTACTCTTAGTAGGAGTATATTAGTTAATTAATCTGCTTGATTAATTAAGTTGTTAAAGATGCCGTGACAGTTACGTCGGAGTCTGTTTGGTCTACGGATTCGAGTTGTACATTGGCCTCTGAATCTTACTGCAAACAAAGGTTATGTTATTTTAGGCTGCCATCGATGTCTTTTATATGTTGAGTTAAAGAGTAGACTATACTAGTATAAATTAAAATTTTTATAGTCTAAATTAAAAAATCATATGATTAAAAGATTATAAATCATTATCACTAGTCAGTACAAGAAAAGATGAGTTAAAGCAACCCGATTCAACGTAGCGTGCGTTGATATCTTTACTACTTTAAAAGAAGGAGTTGGTGGTTGATGAGTCCTCTCCTATATCTCTTTTCAGCCATTTGATTTGAATAATAAAATCTTAACCGCCCCTTTCCTCTCCCCCCCTCTCTCTCTCCCCCTCTCTCTCTCTCGCGATCTAACTGCTAAAGTTTTTCCGTTACAACGCACGGGCACATGACTAGTAATAGAAATAGTCCGTCTAATGTTTTTGAAAGGCGATTCCCAGAAACTAATCTTCCTCTGGTGGTAGTCGATCTCCACGAGCTAATTAGCTTCTCTTTATATTATCCCAATCAGCGCCACAGTTGCAACAACATCTTTACCAAAGTCCACACCTGTGCGTCGGTGTGCTAGCACCCCGCACACAACAGGACCTTTGGAAGGAGATGGCTAGAGTTTCAGTGGGTGATGCTATGTCTCTCTCTATTTTCTATAACCCTATGCATCCCTTTATATAAAGTCTCTAATAAGATTTTTATCCATCACGAGTAGAGATCGTATCTCACTCGGAGAGCTTCTGATCGGATCCTTATCTAATACGAGTAGATATCGTATCCCATTTGGACACTATCATCTGAACGCTTATTGTTTCAACTCGTTAAGTGTGTGATCCTATAGATTTATGTATACTTAGTTACAACCTGAAAACACCTTTTCAATAACTAGTTATTAGTGTTCCCTAGCAAGATATATTGACCTCTAAATATATACAAAGATCAAACACGACAAACTTATGCAATATGATCTGCAACCAGATTTTAGCCACTCACGATTAGTTAACTCCTTACAACTAGTTTGTATCTGGTTATGACCAGTCCGTATCTTCATATGACTAGTTCAAAGACCAGTTTATAATATATCTGACCAACTAACGGCCAGTCAGTATACCCATATGACCTGTTTGTATCTGGTCGAATAAAACACCTGTTTGCACATTCTTTTTTTGCCTCACGATACTTGATTGAACTTCCAGGTGAGAAACATGTCATACATGGACTATTCAATGTTTTCCCGATCTAGTAATAATAACTTCGTGTAGTTGACTCTTCGACTACTCATGGAATGATCATGCACTTCCTTTATCCGACTACATCGATAGGCTTAAAGATATCTCTTCTGTTATGTAAGAGGGGCAAATATCATATCCGACTAGTTATATTACTCTGTATGTTTCATAGCATCTTGAAAGTTATCTTTATAACCACCCGGTTATGAAGTAGGGTTTGACAACCCCTAAGTGTACTATTACACATGTAGAAAAATATGCTAATATTAGGTACAAGGATTATACATCATCATTACTTGAGATCAATTAATAACACATAAAAATATAATAATCTCAACAATATCTCCAAGTTTATCAATCTAACACCATGCTATCTAATATGTGTCTATATTATTGATTTGATATCTCTATATCCATAATTCGTGAAATATATTCATTAATCAGTACATATGCTAATCTATAAATCAAAAATGTCCCACATAATAATATAAGATCAGGGACAATGTAGAATAACATCAAAACATAAATAAGGAGTTCCACAAACAAGTCACATACTTGTTGACCAATATGAAATATATTTATTTAAGGGGGAAAATAACATGTTGTTCAAAAGATTATAAATGTATAAGTGATACAATCATCTCCATGTTGCCTCTAGGTCATATCACTAATATTGTCTGCGCTCTTTTGAGATGTCAACGGATGGTGGAAACGTGGACGAAGATGACATATACGGTTTTGAGCTCGAAAAACTATTTAGAGAATTCATTTTAAGAAATCACCCCTGTTTATTTTGACTTTCAGAGTAATAAAAAACCAAAAGCTAAAAGTTAAAAGAACATAACCTCCTGTCGCATGCCATGTCTCCAACTCTCAAGGTGAAGCAAAAAAAAGTTCAGACTTCACATCTGAGGGTTAGGTTCGTTTGGGCTTTATGCTTATGGCTTTTGGATTTGATATAGTAACTAGATTTCAAACGATGCATTTTTTCAAAGCGGGATCTACAAGTTAATTGTAGTAAACACTATACCGACTTCATCTATACCGGCCAAAATCATATACTAACGTCTCTCTCTTCGTACTCTTTCTTATAAACAGTCAGAATTTAAAATATATAATTTATAAACCATAATCCAAAAGAATCACTTGAGCGGGAGGGGCTTGACATAGTACGTATATTATAGCATATCGGCACATTAATGTTTGGGCCATGGGCTGATTTGAACTTGGTTCTTGTCGGAAGCTAACGGCCCATGTACACCCTACTGTGGAAGCCCATTTACTCAAAGCCCATTATTTACAAGTCAGGCCCAAGAGAGAGATAGGAGAGAGAGAAAGAGAGGATGCTCTGATTTTTCTGGCTCACCGTGTGAACATTGCTTTTGGCTGTGAGCTTGGCTGCTAAGTCCCAGCAAGATAAAAACTGAATCTGCCATTTTTGCTGCCATATATACCTATGCAAAAGTTTGTTTTGCTCTGTAATCTGTTTGTATGTTCTCCATGCATGCATCTGTTGCTGGAGTTATCTAGTTGCATGTGCCCCGAGGGATCGACGACAACTGATGATGGCAAGTTGACATTATCTAGAATAGGTTCGCTGAATAAAGATTATGATGAAAGATTCTAGTTGGATGCAAAAGACGAGCCATGATATAAACATTATCTGTAGATGCATTTTCTGAATGAGAAAAAACGGCAGCTAGCTTGCTGCTGGTTAGCTAGCTTCAAGCTGGTGATGATATATACAATTCACATCGATCGGCGCATGCATATGTGCATGTTAATTTCTGCAACATCTGCAGATGTGTTCATGCAGATGCAGTCACATTATATCTATTTAATAAGCTATGTAAGACGATATACATATGTATCTGCCTGCTGTGGCATCCTCACAATTTACACTTAACCTGCAGGTGGGCGAACTGCATAGTGTGTGACGCAACAGGATCCACTGTTCCAAGAGAAATAGTTCAGCACAGCAGGTCGTCAAAAATCACAGCATGGAAGAAAGCTCTCAAAGATTGTCTCGGCTCCTATAAACGTAATTAATGGCATGCATGGCCGGGCCTGTAATACTGTCTCAAACTTGATAAAATTCAGATTGCAATTGGACATTGATTGTCTCGGCATATGTATATGTTAATTTTCCCTCATTATGGAGGGAGATGAATAGTGTAATTCATGAGATGAGTAGTGTACGTAATCCATGCATTTCTGTGTATCTAAATCTATAATTCAAAGGGAGAAATTAGAAAGGGGGAAAGGTAGATAGGGGACTACATGTGTATAGATAAGTATAGTATTCCTTTCCATGCCAAACAAAGCTGCATGCTGGCCAACATGCATGAGCCGCAAATTAAAGCACTACTGATGATGGAAAGGAATACTGTACTTACACAAAATTTTAGTCGCCTGTGATGTAGCCGGTCCCTTAAAAAAGTGATCAAACGTGTATATTGAATACCATGTAGACGTCCAAAATGACAAGCTATGTGACAGAAAACATTTTTAAACGGAATATGAGAAACATTAAAATTCGTCTAATGCTCTGTTTGTCATTGTGGTGACTTTTCAAAAGCATTTATTTATTTATTTTTGATGTCACAGTTAGCTGAAAATATGTTTTTTAGCCGTAACAGCAAGATCTTACTGGAATTAGTAAATATTTTTCTGACTAACTAGATTCCATAACTCGGCATGGCAACCGCAAACTAACCCTTTGGCTGGCAAGAATGAAAGGAATTAGTAACACCCATATTCGTCTACTAAAGAAAGTGTACATTACGGTAGCTATTTGAACAACCCCGTCAGTATGATGCCTCATACATACATATAATTGAAAAGATTGAATTAATTTGTGCTGCTTATAGTATCGGAGTTTTCTTAGCTTCAAGAAAAATAAAAGGCAAAAAAAGGTCAGTGTCGATCTGTACCATGGACATGTACTGAACTACTGATGATGTACAAGGCCCTAGAGCTTACGATATCCATCGATCAACCTTACTTTCTCAAGGTCAGCGTTGCCGCCTTTTCTTTTCTTTTGCCAAGATAAGCAGGAACTATTACATTGCCCGTCATTGCCAAATCAATCACGCATATATTTGGTCGGTGGCAATGGATATCATTTACAGATCAAGCATATCCTCGATCTCTACGTTAATTTCAGACTAATAAAAATTTACGATCTAGCTTACATTGAATTAAGCAAATTAAATGCTTAACTTACGATCTGCATGGATCGATCGAGCAATTAATCATGCCACGCATGCATCTATGTATGATCGATCAGAAGATAGCTAGGTAGATTCTCTGGCGAATGTCAACTTACGTGTCCAGCTCGCTTGCTGCTGCTACGATAAGCAGGAAATATTCCAAACTTTGCAATCACAAATGCCAAGTTGGCCTCCAATCATTGCAAAGAACATATTCTGTACGCGTGTTTCAGAGGCAAAGGAGGCGAAAGAGAAGAGAGGACGACGATAGTAGTATGATCAGCGCAGCTATAAATAGGTGGCCACGGGCAGTGCCATGTATTGCAGAACACAAGCTATCTAGTACTAGTACACCGAGAATAATGTGCTGAAGTCTGCAGAGAGGAAGAGGAGACGCCTTACATGGTGATAAGAGTTGGCCCTGGTAGCCAAGGATGACTTGCCTGTGGCCTCGCTCGCTCGTTTGGAGTCAGGCAGGCAGGCATGAGATCGATCGATCTCACAGGCAGTCTCCTTGGCTAGCCTGGGTGGCTCTTGTCCTCCATGCTAGGCGTCAGTCTCTAATTCCATCTTAACTATATCACACACATATATTGGTTTCGAGTTTCGATCGACTTCCTCCATGTTTAGGCCAGTAATTAGTTAATTACTAGCTAGCATTGCCATATATGCGAGTCCTAGTCGTCGATCGCGCGTGACGTACAATTTCTGAAACTCATTCATGCATCAGTTGCTGCATGCTCATCAGCCCTCTTCTGCAAGGGAGCTACACGTCCAAGGCAGATTAACTGAAGAAGTTCTAGCAGATGTTTAAATTCTGTACATTTGATAGGTTTTCTGCGCCATCGATCCTTGTTGATTTGGCATGCATGTGTGCACAGTCATGAATACGCTCTGTTCATATGACAATTGACAGTACTGTTCTTTCTTAGCACACTGTTTTTCAGGGTAACGCACAGGCTCGGCTCCCTATATTCCATCGAATGCACGCACGCACGTGCAGTGTTGCCACGTTCAGTAAACAATCTTGATGCGAACTAAACCTTGCTTTTTTGCATTGCTTCAAGCAGGAGAAAGAATTAATTTGCCACATAATGCTTGCAACATTCTGGGGCCAGTCAATTCAAGGACAGAGCAGCATGGCATAACTAAGGACTAAGAGAGACTTCAATTTTGCATCTACTATCTGCTACCTTTTTTTTTTTTGAGGAAGACTATCTGCTATCTTGCTCATGTTGCAGAAGTATCATTTGTGTTCTATTCTGTAACCTCTGTATACCTTCGATCTGCTGTACTGTACATGACTATATTACGTACATATTTAAATAAATCGTTTCAGTTCTGAAGTTAATTCCCTTGATCATAACTTGATGCAAGTAAATTAATTAATGTCGCTCTGAAGTTCTCGTCATCTCATGTGATGCTACATAATTATTGCATGCATTCTTTCCTGAAGTAGAGTGATCTGAAACTGAAACACTGAAACTGCCATCAATTATCAGACTAGCTAGAATCTGCCCTCCAGCGATTCAGCGACTCTTGCGGATCGATCCACCCCCGAGTATAATATAAACTGAATTGCTGGAAATCCGTCGAGCGTTTTGTGTATCAATCGAAATTTTCACCATCCGATCTGCAGCGAGATTCATGTTGTCGTACCTTTCTCCTCCAGCTCCGACGCAAAGCGAGAGCCACCACCGATGAAGCTGCCTCACTATTGCCGCCGCAGCCGAACGCCCCTTCAACAAACGCATGCTCGTCCCCTCTCTTTTCCTTATATTAAGGATCGGAGACGCGCAGAAAGGAATTAGAAGGAGGACGACAAGAAGAGGGAGGAGGGAGGGCCGGGGCGAGGCAGCAACGGGGATGGCTGGAGACAGGATGCGACTAGGGTTTGGTTATGGGTGCGGGCATTGTATAGCAATGAGGCTCACATCCTAGATCGTTGGATTGAGATCCAACGGTCCAAACCGACTTATTTTCTCAAATTTTTATTGGACTCTGGTATATTCGTAATATAAATTAAGTCTGTTCAAAATTTCGTATTTTTGTGAAATAGATATGACAAACAGTGCGGATAAACTAGAAATTGAAATATATATATATATATATGGATGCATGGAGGAGAAATTAAAAAAAAATAGGACTGCATCCGAGGCTCACACAAGTTGGTTGAGAAGCAATATATGTCCGTTCATGTGTGTATATAGAACACAGCCTGGTCATGCATGCATATGCGTTACGCATCTGCTAAAAGAGCAAAACGACCGAGGTTGCCCAGCCCATCGAAGAGAGACGGTGTTAGCTCATGCACATGCATGATGCATCACATAGTATATATAGTTCACGATCTATGTGAGATAATTTAGAATTAATTAACTTGACCATAGATAATGGAGAAAAATCTACAACCTGCATGCATATGTACTATATATGACACAGATATTACTGTGGACGAGATATACCGAAGTTTATGCTACCTATTCTCATCCATGCTTATTCTGTTTCACCAAAAGAAAGCACCAGTGGAAGAACATCAGAACCAAACATTTTGCCATGCATTAGCATTCATCAAGATATCCTCATCATTCTCAGATCGACCGGTATCATAATTTGTCAACTCTGCATGAAAACTACCGGTATAGCCAATCAAAAGGCAACTCACATTCTCTTCGTATATTGCCAAGAGATACCGATCGGGCTAGCTAGCTAGCTAGCTTAAGCCGATTTCAGGATCAGAATCCTTTTCAGAGAGGGGTCAAATGCAATGTTCTCATTTCACAAAATCTAAGGAAATATTTATTTCCTACATATGCAGTGTAAAGTTGTGTGCATGTATGGACACCAGGCCATGGTGTGCTCGTCATATTTGACATCTACTCGTGTCTCCAGGACAGCCATATAAGTTGACATTTGACAAAGCTAGAATATATTCTGCTAGCTAAAAAAAGGTTGTAATGATAAGATATTCTGGTAGAGCCTACACGCACCAAAGATCAGATCCGGTTCTCTACGACGTATATATAAATAGATGTTGAATGGAAGCACAGCGTACAGCAAACCAAGCAGTCAAGCACTGAAGCAAGTCCAGTGATGAGCAGCTAGCTAGCAGAGAAGAAGCCTTACATGGTGATAAGGGCCTTATCTCTGATAGCCAAGGATGACTTGCCTGTGTCCTTGTGAAAGGATCAGCAGTGAATGAGCCTTGGATTGGTTCATGGGCAGTCTCCTTGGCTAGCCTGAGTGGTTCTTATTGCTCACGCTAGGCTTAACTGTATCTGTTTTAATCTATATATGAAATTAAGCAAATCGATTGATCGATGTTTATATTCCAAACAACAGAATAATATATATTAAGCTAGGTCGTCATATACCTGCATGATCTTCTTCTACTAGGCACATAGCTAGGTCATGTTGGGGAATTTGCCTAGGATCTAGACGAGTGATGAACTTGTACTTTAAGATCACGCACAGGAATATGAGCAAGCACAGATAGTTCTTTTGGCGACGCGATACATCTGTGTCCTTTTCATTTTTTTTATATAGAGAAGCAATATACAAGACTCCGTAACCAACGCAGCATCCTACATTGAGAGTCCTATACGGACACACCTTGACTTTTCTTTACAACCACTCTGAATCTTAAGCAGACTCTAAATCCTGAGCTTTTACGATTACGACTGCTATAGTACTTTTACGACTACAACTACTATAGTATCCTTCTCCGACTGCTATTTGACTTACGACTGCTATAGTACTCGAACCGGTCTGTAACGCCCTAGGATCCAAACAGGCTTAGGCCAACCCCATTATGGATAAATCATGCACACGTAACAATCTGCTTACATTTTCGTTCTCGCTTCACGTAAAACGATTCAGCTGGTAGATTTCTTCACCAAAGCACAAACAAGCACTCAGCACAATTTTTACCTCTCCAAACTCAGTGTTTCTGATCTACCATGAGTTTGGGGGACAATAGATATGTAGAGGTTGCAGGGTTATCACATTGTATAGGGGAGCTCATTACATATTGTCTCTCATATATATACTTTGCCTTTTGGCCCATTGAAATACAATCCCAGATTCCTAACACAGATAAGGAATTAGTAACACAGCCTTATGATTGTCACTCGAACCTTGTTCGGCAAAATACTTCTAATTGCAACAGGTAGCATTAGTAACACCCTTTGGCTAACTAGATTCCATAACTCGGCATGGCAACCGCAAACTAACCCTTTGGCTGGCAAGAATGAAAGGAATTAGTAACACCCATATTCGTCTACTAAAGAAAGTGTACATTACGGTAGCTATTTGAACAACCCCGTCAGTATGATGCCTCATACATACATATAATTGAAAAGATTGAATTAATTTGTGCTGCTTATGGTATCGGAGTTTTGTTAGCTTCAAGAAAAATAAAAGGCAAAAAAAGGTCAGTGTCGATCTGTACCATGGACATGTACTGAACTACTGATGATGTACAAGGCCCTAGAGCTTACGATATCCATCGATCAACCTTACTTTCTCAAGGTCAGCGTTGCCGCCTTTTCTTTTCTTTTGCCAAGATAAGCAGGAACTATTACATTGCCCGTCATTGCCAAATCAATCACGCATATATTTGGTCGGTGGCAATGGATATCATTTACAGATCAAGCATATCCTCGATCTCTACGTTAATTTCAGACTAATAAAAATTTACGATCTAGCTTACATTGAATTAAGCAAATTAAATGCTTAACTTACGATCTGCATGGATCGATCGAGCAATTAATCATGCCACGCATGCATCTATGTATGATCGATCAGAAGATAGCTAGGTAGATTCTCTGGCGAATGTCAACTTACGTGTCCAGCTCGCTTGCTGCTGCTACGATAAGCAGGAAATATTCCAAACTTTGCAATCACAAATGCCAAGTTGGCCTCCAATCATTGCAAAGAACATATTCTGTACGCGTGTTTCAGAGGCAAAGGAGGCGAAAGAGAAGAGAGGACGACGATAGTAGTATGATCAGCGCAGCTATAAATAGGTGGCCACGGGCAGTGCCATGTATTGCAGAACACAAGCTATCTGGTACTAGTACACCGAGAATAATGTGCTGAAGTCTGCAGAGAGGAAGAGGAAGAGGAAGAGGAGACGCCTTACATGGTGATAAGAGTTGGCCCTGGTAGCCAAGGATGACTTGCCTGTGGCCTCGCTCGCTCGTTTGGAGTCAGGCAGGCAGGCATGAGATCGATCGATCTCACAGGCAGTCTCCTTGGCTAGCCTGGGTGGCTCTTGTCCTCCATGCTAGGCGTCAGTCTCTAATTCCATCTTAACTATATCACACACATATATTGGTTTCGAGTTTCGATCGACTTCCTCCATGTTTAGGCCAGTAATTAGTTAATTACTAGCTAGCATTGCCATATATGCGAGTCCTAGTCGTCGATCGCGCGTGACGTACAATTTCTGAAACTCATTCATGCATCAGTTGCTGCATGCTCATCAGCCCTCTTCTGCAAGGGAGCTACACGTCCAAGGCAGATTAACTGAAGAAGTTCTAGCAGATGTTTAAATTCTGTACATTTGATAGGTTTTCTGCGCCATCGATCCTTGTTGATTTGGCATGCATGTGTGCACAGTCATGAATACGCTCTGTTCATATGACAATTGACAGTACTGTTCTTTCTTAGCACACTGTTTTTCAGGGTAACGCACAGGCTCGGCTCCCTATATTCCATCGAATGCACGCACGCACGTGCAGTGTTGCCACGTTCAGTAAACAATCTTGATGCGAACTAAACCTTGCTTTTTTGCATTGCTTCAAGCAGGAGAAAGAATTAATTTGCCACATAATGCTTGCAACATTCTGGGGCCAGTCAATTCAAGGACAGAGCAGCATGGCATAACTAAGGACTAAGAGAGACTTCAATTTTGCATCTACTATCTGCTACCTTTTTTTTTTTTGAGGAAGACTATCTGCTATCTTGCTCATGTTGCAGAAGTATCATTTGTGTTCTATTCTGTAACCTCTGTATACCTTCGATCTGCTGTACTGTACATGACTATATTACGTACATATTTAAATAAATCGTTTCAGTTCTGAAGTTAATTCCCTTGATCATAACTTGATGCAAGTAAATTAATTAATGTCGCTCTGAAGTTCTCGTCATCTCATGTGATGCTACATAATTATTGCATGCATTCTTTCCTGAAGTAGAGTGATCTGAAACTGAAACACTGAAACTGCCATCAATTATCAGACTAGCTAGAATCTGCCCTCCAGCGATTCAGCGACTCTTGCGGATCGATCCACCCCCGAGTATAATATAAACTGAATTGTTGGAAATCCGTCGAGCGTTTTGTGTATCAATCGAAAATTTCACCATCCGATCTGCAACGAGATTCATGTTGTCGTACCTTTCTCCTCCAGCTCTGACGCAAAGCGAGAGCCACCACCAATGAAGCTGCCTCACTATTGCCGCCGCAGCCGAACGCCCCTTCAACAAACGCACGCTCGTCCCCTCTCTTTTCCTTATATTAAGGATCAGAGACGCGCAGAAAGGAATTAGAAGGAGGACGACAAGAAGAGGGAGGAGGGAGGGCCGGGGCGAGGCAGCAACGGGGATGGCTGGAGACAGGATGCGACTAGGGTTTGGTTATGGGTGCGGGCATTGTATAGCAATGAGGCTCACATCCTAGATCGTTGGATTGAGATCCAACGGTCCAAACCGACTTATTTTCTCAAATTTTTATTGGCCTCTGGTATATTCCTAATATATTTCACAGTAAATGCACTCTGCCGGATTGGCTTCATGTTGGACTTCTTCATGTACCAGGTATGCAATGTATTGCAAATTATGCCAAGCCTGGGTAATTGTGACTCAAGGACTAATGACACTCCTAGACTGAACTTCCATGGCACGGGAGCCTTATTTTTGTTCTCTTGAGTCTTATAGCCTCGCTTACGATACGTTCTCGATGGCGTCTCGGCGAGAGCCGATGCAACAGGCTTCCGAACCGGAGCTGGAGGTGGAGCCACCGGAGCCGATGTGACAGGTCTAGAGCGATGTCCCTCTTAGGACACTGGATGTGGAGATCGTGGCACGGACAAGTCGAGGGCAATGTCCCTCTTCGGCCACTGAATGAATGTGTGGACAGCATCCCCTAATGTCTTAATATCTTCGTTTGGGGGCTTCTTAAGAGGGACGATCTTAAAAATATCATTAATCATATCCACCTGGACCTTTTATGAAACCGGTCTCTACTTGTACACCGTACACCAGCGTACTTGACAGCAATGGATACACCATCCCCCGCCCAGCGTCAATGGGAATAAAGCCAATAAGCCTGACTCTGAGGATGCAAGGCATGGGCTCCTACATAACGACACAAGATGAGTTAAGGCGTCCACCAGAGAGATCTATGCAGCATTCTAAAGAGTTGCATTACCTGAATGTCATCGATAGATAAGTGGGCGTCGCTATATTCAGTAATTGGTGTGGACGCGCAGCTACTGCGACGTTGAGGGGGACTGGGTACCGCAGTAGTAGGGGTGGGTTGCGATTGGTTGCAGACTTGTCTCAGTTCTTCCCTCAATGAATCTATCTCTCCTTGAAGTGAGGCAGTCTGCTCTTGAAGTGAGGCAGATAGTTGTTCCTGAAGTTGAGCACGAAGCTCTTGTTTCATTTGGTCGTTGCGGTACGCCTTGGATATCTTTCTACTCCTATATGTCTCGGAGTAATATGGAAATCTGTGCTTCCAAGATACGTAAACCCCCAAGCCTCGTGTGCGACCTGGGTATTCCTTGTTTCCCAAGGCCTGTGATAGTAAATCTCTCTCCCTGTATTCTTGAAAGGATCCACGAGAAAATTCGGTAGTCAATGATTGCTGCAAGAGTCAATTAATCATGTTATTTTTGAACCCATGAAGTTCAAGAGGTGTTAACAACTATATAGTTTAACTTATCTTACCAGGCGTTGGGACACTTCTTCATCTGCGAGGTTTTTGAAAGAGACACCCGAAGATGTGGTTGATGACCTCGCTCTTAACCAGTTTCGAGCGCGCTCGTTTGCGATCCCGGCAAATGGCGGGGAGACCTCCGATCGGAGTGCGATCTCGTCCTGCATCCTCCACTGCGGGATTTTACCCGCGTACCCAGCGGTACCGAGTCTGTGAGGGTAAGTGTTTTGTGATTGGATAGCCTTGTGCGCTGCACTTTGTTGTTCAAATTCAGTCGTTGTCTTCATCTGCACAAAGGCCTCCCATACTTCCGGCGACACGAAAGGATACTTTGTGAAGGGCGTAAGATCCTTGGCCACGTACCGCGTCATAAGAGTGCTCTTAAAATTCTTCCATGCTTTTCCCATTGCGAGGAGCGCGTGCCATCGCACGAGTCCCTGTACTTCTGCTGGGATCTCGAACGAATGTGTAACTTCCTCCCATAGCTGATTTTTGTGATCATTTGATAACTCTCTCCAGCTTGCTATGGTGATGGGGACCCGTTCCCCTCTAATTATCCCGCAGGTACTCCGAAATAATGCCACTACTTTCTTCGGTTGCAGAGGGACCCCATCCGGAGAGACCACCGTGATGGTCATTCGGCCATTTGGCCTTTTCGATACTACTCGACCACGCTTAGTTTTCCCAATCTTGGGAGCGTGAGACCCAGATGACGACGACGAAGCCTGTGAGGACGCCATCTCATTTCTAAGAAAAAAATAACTGCAGTGTGTCACTAGCCTGTGAGGTGTGGGCCTAAATAAAGTTCTATGAAGCAAATGACACAAACTAGTGTATCAAGTTCATTGAACCCGATACACTAGAGTGTGTCACTAGCTTCAAGCCCTTTAAAGGTCTATGTGGCATATATTTTTGGATGACTATGTGGACGCAGTGAGGTGTGGTATATCTCTAGCTATAGCTAGCTGCTAATAATTCATATATAGCAATATAATTCTAGTATGATTATGTGAGCACAAAGATGACATCATTCGAAATACAAATGTCATAACATGTATGTAATATATGAATTGAACATACCATTTGAAATATAACACATATCCAAATACAAATGACAAATGAATTTAACATATCCATCAATCCAAAGATGTGCAAATTCGCCAACATATATATCAATATGACAATCCAAAGATGTGTAAATTCGCCAAGATATATATCAATATGACAATCCAGCATGTGTAAATTCGGCCAGCATATATATCAATATGACAATGTAGTATATATATCAATATGACAATGTAGCATATATATCACTATGACAATGTAACATATATATTAATATGACAATATAGCATATATATCAATATATGAAACATGAAACATGAATAACGTATCTTCATTATTCTATATGAAATATGAAACAACTAGCTACATGAAACAAATCTAAAACCTAGCTAGAGTCGGGGGAGGAGGGCACCGAGCTCGCGGGGGAGGAGGGAGCTAGAGTCGGGAGCGGGAGCCGGGCTTGGGGGAGGGAGCAGCGTCGGGGAAGGAGGGCACCAGAGTCGGGGGAGGGAGCGTCGGCGAGAGGGCGCGGCGTCGAGAGGGAGCGTCGGCGGGAGGGCGTGGCATCGGGAGCGACTGGCGGCGGCGTCAGGAGGGAAGGGCGGCGCGAGAGATACCAGGGGCGCTGGAGATCTAGAGTGCGAGAGTGCGGAATCTGTGCCCTAACTGGGGGTATTTATAAGGAGAACTATCACAGACGGTTCCTTAAGAGAACCGTCTGTGATAGTTCTATCACAGACGGTTCTATAATTAAGCCGTCTGTGATATTATATTATCATAGACGGTTATACGTTACAAACCGTCTGTGATAGTCATACTATCACAGACGATTCGTTATTTAGAACCGTCTGTGATAGTATTACTATCATAGACGGTTCTTACTATATAATCGTCTGTGATAATATAATATCACAGACGGTTATAAGTGGAGAACCGTCTGTGATAACTATCACAGACGGTTCTAAGTGCATAACCGTCTGTAATAAGCATTTGCCCACTGCTTGTGGATCTGTAATAAACCTTTGCCGGCTGGCTGTTGTAACTACACTACCAGCATTCAATAAGACCTCTCACAGAGTGTAATGAATATAACTACACCTACCAGCATGCAAATTCACAAATACATCATGTACAGTTCCTGAGTCATTTTACAATTACAATAGAACATATATAGTTACATTTATTACACATAGCTATTTTATTTGAAATAAATCCCTTCACGATGATCGATACGCATATAGCTTGTTTCATCGCCTTGTTCTTCCTCGAGCCTGATGCCGTCTCCGAATGGAGGCAAATCATCAAATTGATTGTACTCTTCCTCATCCACAACATTCTCAACTCCGACAATCCATCTTTTTCCCTGAAGAACTACATGGCGCTTCTTATTTGCCGGGTCGGTTACATAAAATACTTGAACAACTTGCCTCGCGAGTACGAATGGTTCGTCTTTGTATCCTACACATTCGATGTCCACGGTAGTGACACCGTACTTGTCGACCTTTACACCCCGTGGGAGATGGACCCAACGACATCGAAATAGAGGAATCTTGAAAATTATGTAGTCAAGCTCCAAAATCTCCTCTATAAGCCCGTAGTATGAGCTTGGGCCAGCGGTACTGACGTGCGCATCATAAGCATCTATGCGGACACCTGAGTTCTGCACATTGCTCTTTTTATCCTGATCTGTTGTATAAAATGTGTAGCCATTAATGTCGTACTCTTGCCATGTCACAATTGTAAATTTTGGCCCTTTTGCCAACCATTGTAGTGTTTCACTTGACGACCTCCTAGTCAATTGCGCATTCAACCATTCGTTGAACTGACGATTGTGTTGTCTCGTGATCCAAACTTCTGACTGGCCTGCATTCTCTTGACGTAGCATGTCCTTGTGCTCTTCAATATATGGGGTCACTTCAGTCATGTGTTGTAAAACTGTGAAATGGGCTTGAGCATACGTCTTTTGATCCGGAGCTATTGCTTTCCTTCCGATAGTCCCGATACCCTCTAACCTCCCATCGTGACGAGATACAGGTACACCTATCGGATCGACCTGAGCCACGTAGCCGATGCAGAATTCAATGACCTCTTCTGTTGTATAACCTTCGATGATGCTACCCTCTGGTCGAGATCGATTGCGTACATAGGACTTAAGAATTCCCATGTACCTCTCGAAAGGGTACATATGACGTAGAAACACGGGGTCGCATATTTTTATCTCTTTCACAAGGTGGACAATGAGATGGACCATGATATCAAAAAATGATGGAGGGAAATACATCTCTAGATGACATAGAGTTGTCACCACCTTGGTTTGCAGAGCATCTAGTCCATCGGGATCAATGACCTTCTGAGAAATTGCGTTAAAGAAATAACACAGCCTTATGATTGTCACTCGAACCTTGTTCGGCAAAATGCTTCTAATTGCAACAGGTAGCATTTGTGTCATTAGCACATGACAGTCGTGGGACTTCATGCCAATTAATTTCAAATGTTCCATGGAAATAATTTTCTTCGTGCTGGTGGAGTGACCGGATGGAACTTTCACACCATGTAAGGACTGACACAGTTCAGTTCTCTCGAACTTAGACAAAGTGTAGCAAGCTGGGGGAAGGTATGTCCGGCCTTTATCGGTCTCTATCGGTGCTAACTCGGTCCTGATGTTCATAGCGACCAAGTCACGCCTTACGTTAACACCATACTTAGTTTTATCAGGAATGTTCAATAAGAGACCAATCAAACTGTCACATACATTCTTCTCTACGTGCATGACATCGATGCAATTGCGAACTTCTAAGTGCTCCCAATAAGGTAAGTCCCAAAATATTGACCTTTTTTTTCCACATGTTCTTCCTCAATTTACGCCACTTTCCAAGCACAATGTTTATATCCTTGATCATATCATACACCTCTTTCCCGTTAAAAGGTCTTGGTACTGAGTCATCTTCTTTTTTTTCATCAAATTATTTTTTCATCTTGCGGTACGGGTGATACTTTGGAAGGAACCTACGGTGACGCATGTACACAGTTTTACGCGAGTTGTTCAACCACACACTCTCGGTATTGTCTAAGCAGTGCGGACACGCTTTGGCTCCTTTTGGACTCAACCCTGACATGTTACCAATGGCAGAAAAATCATTAATGGTGCAGAACAACATAGCACGTAGAGTAAAATTCTCTCGTTTGTCCGCATCCCATACACGTACCCCTTCGTTACACAGTATTGCAAGATCTTCTACCAATGGTGCTAGGAACACATCAATATCGTTGTCAGGTTGCTTCGTCCCTTGGATAAGTAGTGACATCAAAATATACTTCCGCTTCATACACAGCCAAGGAGGAAGGTTGTACATGCATAGAGTCACGGGCTAGGTGCTATGTCGGCTGCTCATGTTACCAAAAGGATTCATTCCATCTGTATTCAACCCAAACCTTATATTTCTCGGTTCCACACCAAAATCTACAAACATCCTATCGATGTTACTCCACTGGGCAGAATCAGCAACATGTCTTATCATTCCGTCTTTCTTACGCTGCTCCAAGTGCCAACGCATCAATCTTGCATCCTTACGGTTTGCAAATAAATGCTTCAAATGGGGGATTACATGAAGATACCACAACACCTTAGCAAGAGGTCCTTGCTTCACCTCGATGCCCTTTCCATCATCAGAGTCATTTTTACGCTTGTATCGGGATGCTTTGCACACCGGACAAACATTTAAGCTAGCATACTCTTTACGGTATAGGATACAATCATTCGAACATGCATGTATTTTTTCTACTTCCATTCCTAATGGACAAAGAAACTTCTTGGCTTGGTAGGTGGTTCTCGGCAACACATTTCCCTTTGGAAGCATGTCCGCTAGGTGACCTAACAATGCCGTGAAACTCTTGTCGGACCAACCATTGCTTGCCTTTAATTTTAGTAGTTCTAGAACTGATGATAACCTCGTATATTGCGGCTTGCATCCCGAGAACAAAGTTTTCTCCGAGTCCTCCATCAAGCTCTCGAATTTACCAAACTCTCTCTCACTGTAGTTCTCTTCGGCAGCTAACGGCCCATGTACACCCTACCGTGGAAGCCCATTTACTCAAAGCCCATTATTTACAAGTCAGGCCGAAGAGAGAGAGAGAGAGGAGAGAGAGAGAGGATGCTCTGATTTTTCTGGCTCACTGTGTGAACATTGCTTTTGGCTGTGAGCTTGGCTGCTAAGTCCCAGCAAGATAAAACTGAATCTGCCATTTTTGCTGCCATATTAACCTATGCAACAGTTTGTTTTGCTCTGTAATCTGTTTGTATGTTCTCCATGCATGCATCTGTTGCTGGAGTTATCTAGTCACTACTAGAAAACGTATAATTCCTCACGGTTCCAAACCGTCAGCAAAATACAAAACCCGTCAAAGTTATATTTCCACGACGGGTTCCGTCGAGCAAAACCCTCGTATTTGGTGGTCGTGAAATTAAATTTGGCTGACGGTTACCCGTCAGGGAAATTTAACCTGACGGTTTTACCCGTCAGGAAAATTAAACCTGACGGTCGGTTAACGACCGTGAGGAAAATTGATTTAACCTGACGGGTATTAACCGACCGTGAGGAAAATTTATTTAACCTGACGGGTACTAACCGACCGTGAGGAAAATTGATTTAACCTGACGGTACTAACCGTGAGGAAAATTGGCACAAACTAACAAAAAAAATTATAACAGATTTGTTCATATCAACATTACACATTGATAATAGCTCTAACATTGCATATCAACATTGCATATTGACTTAAACAAAGGACAATATGTAAACCTGCATATCAAATAATAGCTCTAACATTGCACAAACAGAACTGCTACTAACATCGCACCCAAAATACATTGACATCAATTTCTAATAGTGGACTAGTTTTATACATCAAAACAGAACTGCTACTAGCTGCTGACGAAGCCCCAACTGAAGACATAACAAAGAAAGGAAATTTGATCTCACACCTGTAAGGCCAGGGAAATACATGAATGTTAGGAGCAAAACCACCTTCATCACCAACATTGGTGGCATCCTGACCATACTTCTTCTTGATAATGCATCACAGGATAACAAAAGTATGTGTCTAATTTTTGCTAAGATAACAAAGAAAACAAAAATCCTAAAAAATGAAAGAATTACCTTCAAATTGTGGTACACTTCAACACCCATCTTCATAGCCTCCTTGAATGATGAGGCTCCAGTAGGAAGAATCATGAACTCCTGCATATATATGTAGAGGGCATAAATAACATTCGCTTCAATCACAGCAAGATATATGCAAAAATCTTAATTCGAGCATTGCACGCATAGCAAGCTTGTTTCCAGATGAGATCCACCATTAATGACATTGAATGCGGCACATGCAAAACTAATTGCTTGTTGCCGCAAGGTTAGCAATGTGCTGCAATGAAGAACATATTCAAATTAGTAAGAGACCAAATAGTTCAAAGCGAATTAATGAAGAAAGTTCACATAGCAAGTTGCTACACTGTACAATGGAATCTTCTTGATGATAGCTCCACTTTGCAAACAACAAGTGAAACGGCCAGATTGCATTAGCACCAAGCTAATCTGTATAAAATAAAAATCGTCTTCATTAGACGTAAATCTGCAAATGAAACATCAGCATTTTTATTAGGAAAAAGTCCACTTGCCAGACAATGCACTAACAGCAATCATCACTGGCCAGAAGCATGCACATCATCAATATTCACTTGTGGGCATTGTAGACCTCTATGAAGACCTCGCAATATTCACAGTTCCATATACTTCCTTGGAACCATATCTAACCATTTGGAAAACCCCTAGGAAGAAAACAAAATTTAATGAAATATCCAATGGTAATGAAGTATCTAATACACTATGTCTTGTACACAAACAAAAACTTATACCTTTGCAGCCTCTCTAAACTTCCTAAATCCTTTGCTGGATTGAGAGCACTAGAAAAGGCATTAATAGACATCTAACCATCTTTCTGGTTGGGTGAAGCAGCGAGTACGAGAGGGGCGGCATGGCTGCAACGGCGGCTCGGCGGTGGAGTAGCAAGCCGGGAGGGAGAGGAGGGGCGGGGGAGAGAGGGGAGGAGGAGGGGCGGCGGGGGGGGATCTGCGGAGGGCGGGGAGGGGCGACGGGAGGCCGGGAGGGAGAGGAGGGGGCGGCAGGGGAGAGGAAGGGGGAGAAGGGGCGGCGGGGAGAGGGAGGGGAGGAGGGGGTGGCGGGGGGATCTGCGGAGGCGGGGAGGGGCGACGGGAAGGCCGGAGGGAGAGGAGGGGGCGGCTGGGGAGAGGGAGGGGGAGGAGGGGCGGCGGGGAGGGGAGGAGCAGGCGGGGGGGGAGCGGATCTGCGGAGGCGGGGAGGGGCGACGGGGAGAGGAGGGGAGGAGGGGCGGGGGGAGGGGAGGAGCGGGCGGCGGGGAGCTAATCTGCGGAGGCGGGGAGGGGGCGACGGGGAGGCCGGGAGGGAGAGGAGGGGGCGGCGAAAACTGGGTAGGGTTTCCAGCGCGCTGCACGAAATTAGAAATTAGCGGGCGGGTTGCATCATAAACCTCACGGGCATGGACCGACAAGAAAATTGATATCCCTCACGGGCTACGCGGGCCCGTCAGGAAAAATGTATTTTTGCGACGGTGATGCGTAGGCCCGTCACAAAAATTGATATCTCTCATGGTCTATGCGGACCCGTCAGGAAAATTAAAGCCCGTGAGGGATGATCCGTTTTCTAGTAGTGAGTTGCATGTGCCACGAGGGATCGATGACAACTGATGATGGCAACTTGACATTATCTAGAATAGGTTCGCTGAATAAAGATTATGATGAAAGATTCTAGTTGGATGCAAAAGACGAGCCATGATATAAACATTATCTGTAGATGCATTTTCTGAATGAGAAAAAACGGCAGCTAGCTTGCTGCTGGTTAGCTAGCTTCAAGCTGGTGATGATATATACAAGTCACATCGATCGGCGCATGCATATGTGCATGTTAATTTCTGCAACATCTACAGATGTGTTCATGCAGATGCAGTCACATTATATCTATTTAATAAGCTATGTAAGACGATATACATATGTATCTGCCTGCTGTGGCATCCTCAAGATTTACACTTAACCTGCAGGTGGGCGAACTGCATAGTGTGTGACGCAACAGGAATCCATGGCAGGGAAATAGTTCAGCACAGCAGGTCGTCAAAAATCACAGCATGGAAGAAAGCTCTCAAAGATTGTCTCGGCTCCTATAAACGTAATTAATGGCATGCATGGCCGGGCCTGTAATACTGTCTCAAACTTGATAAAATTCAGATTGCAATTGGACATTGATTGTCTCGGCATATGTATATGTTAATTTTCCCTCATTATGGAGGGAGATGAATAGTGTAATTCATGAGATGAGTAGTGTACGTAATCCATGCATTTCTGTGTATCTAAATCTATAATTCAAAGGGAGAAATTAGAAAGGGGGAAAGGTAGATAGGGGACTACATGTGTATAGATAAGTATAGTATTCCTTTCCATGCCAAACAAAGCTGCATGCTGGCCAACATGCATGAGCCGCAAATTAAAGCACTACTGATGATGGAAAGGAATACTGTACTTACACAAAATTTTAGTCGCCTGTGATGTAGCCGGTCCCTTAAAAAAGTGATCAAACGTGTATATTGAATACCATGTAGACGTCCAAAATGACAAGCTATGTGACAGAAAACATTTTTAAACGGAATATGAGAAACATTAAAATTCGTCTAATGCTCTGTTTGTCATTGTGGTGACTTTTCAAAAGCATTTATTTATTTATTTTTGATGTCACAGTTAGCTGAAAATATGTTTTTTAGCCGTAACAGCAAGATCTTACTGGAATTAGTAAATATTTTTCTGACTAACTAGATTCCATAACTCGGCACGGCAACCGCAAACTAACCCTTTGGCTGGCAAGAATGAAAGGAATTAGTAACACCCATATTCGTCTACTAAAGAAAGTGTACATTACGGTAGCTAGTTGAACAACCCCGTCAGTATGATGCCTCATACATACATATAATTGAAAAGATTGAATTAATTTGTGCTGCTTATAGTATCGGAGTTTTCTTAGCTTCAAGAAAAATAAAAGGCAAAAAAAGGTCAGTGTCGATCTGTACCATGGACATGTACTGAACTACTGATGATGTACAAGGCCCTAGAGCTTACGATATCCATCGATCAACCTTACTTTCTCAAGGTCAGCGTTGCCGCCTTTTCTTTTCTTTTGCCAAGATAAGCAGGAACTATTACATTGCCCGTCATTGCCAAATCAATCACGCATATATTTGGTCGGTGGCAATGGATATCATTTACAGATCAAGCATATCCTCGATCTCTACGTTAATTTCAGACTAATAAAAATTTACGATCTAGCTTACATTGAATTAAGCAAATGCTTAACTTACGATCTGCATGGATCGATCGAGCAATTAATCATGCCACGCATGCATCTATGTATGATCGATCAGAAGATAGCTAGGTAGATTCTCTGGCGAATGTCAACTTACGTGTCCAGCTCGCTTGCTGCTGCTACGATAAGCAGGAAATATTCCAAACTTTGCAATCACAAATGCCAAGTTGGCCTCCAATCATTGCAAAGAACATATTCTGTACGCGTGTTTCAGAGGCAAAGGAGGCGAAAGAGAAGAGAGGACGACGATAGTAGTATGATCAGCGCAGCTATAAATAGGTGGCCACGGGCAGTGCCATGTATTGCAGAACACAAGCTATCTAGTACTAGTACACCGAGAATAATGTGCTGAAGTCTGCAGAGAGGAAGAGGAAGAGGAAGAGGAGACGCCTTACATGGTGATAAGAGTTGGCCCTGGTAGCCAAGGATGACTTGCCTGTGGCCTCGCTCGCTCGTTTGGAGTCAGGCAGGCAGGCATGAGATCGATCGATCTCACAGGCAGTCTCCTTGGCTAGCCTGGGTGGCTCTTATCCTCCATGCTAGGCGTCAGTCTCTAATTCCATCTTAACTATATCACACACATATATTGGTTTCGAGTTTCGATCGACTTCCTCCATGTTTAGGCCAGTAATTAGTTAATTACTAGCTAGCATTGCCATATATGCGAGCGAGTCCTAGTCGTCGATCGCGCGTGACGTACAAGTTCTGAAACTCATTCATGCATCAGTTGCTGCATGCTCATCAGCCCTCTTCTGCAAGGGAGCTACATGTCCAAGGCAGATTAACTGAAGAAGTTCTAGCAGATGTTTAAATTCTGTACATTTGATAGATTTTCTGCGCCATCGATCCTTGTTGATTTGGCATGCATGTGTGCACAGTCATGAATACGCTCTGTTCATATGACAATTGACAGTACTGTTCTTTCTTAGCACACTGTTTTTCAGGGTAACGCACAGGCTCGGCTCCCTATATTCCATCGAATGCATGCACGCACGTGCAGTGTTGACACGTTCAGTAAACAATCTTGATGCGAACTAAACCTTGCTTTTTAGCATTGCTTCAAGCAGGAGAAAGAATTAATTTGCCACATAATGCTTGCAACATTCTGGGGCCAGTCAATTCAAGGACAGAGCAGCATGGCATAACTAAGGACTAAGAGAGAATTCAATTTTGCATCTACTATCTGCTACCTTTTTTTTTTGAGGAAGACTATCTGCTATCTTGCTCATGTTGCAGAAGTATCATTTGTGTTCTATAACCTCTGTATACCTTCGATCTGCTGTACTGTACATGACTATATTACGTACATATTTAAATAAATCGTTTCAGTTCTGAAGTTAATTCCCTTGATCATAACTTGATGCAAGTAAATTAATTAATGTTGCTCTGAAGTTCTCGTCATCTCATGTGATGCTACATAATTATTGCATGCATTCTTTCCTGAAGTAGAGTGATCTGAAACTGAAACACTGAAACTGCCATCAATTATCAGACTAGCTAGAATCTGCCCTCCAGCGATTCAGCGACTCTTGCGGATCGATCCACCCCCGAGTATAATATAAACTGAATTGCTGGAAATCCGTCGAGCGTTTTGTGTATCAATCGAAATTTTCACCATCCGATCTGCAGCGAGATTCATGTTGTCGTACCTTTCTCCTCCAGCTCCGACGCAAAGCGAGAGCCACCACCGATGAAGCTGCCTCACTATTGCCGCCGCAGCCGAACGCCCCTTCAACAAACGCATGCTCGTCCCCTCTCTTTTCCTTATATTAAGGATCGGAGACGCGCAGAAAGGAAGGAGGACGACAAGAAGAGGGAGGAGGGAGGGCCGGGGCGAGGCAGCAACGGGGATGGCTGGAGACAGGATGCGACTAGGGTTTGGTTATGGGTGCGGGCATTGTATAGCAATGAGGCTCACATCCTAGATCGTTGGATTGAGATCGAACGGTCCAAACCGACTTATTTTCTCAAATTTTTATTGGACTCTGGTATATTCCTAATATAAATTAAGTCTGTTCAAAATTTCGTATTTTTGTGAAATAGATATGACAAACAGTGCGGATAAACTATGCATGGATGAGAAATTAAAAAAAAAGGACTGCATCCGAGGCTCACACAAGTTGGTTGAGAAGCAATATATGTCCGTTCATGTGTGTAGAACACAGCCTGGTCATGCATGCATATGCGTTACGCATCTGCTAAAAGAGCAAAACGACCGAGGTTGCCCAGCCCATCGAAGAGAGACGGTGTTAGCTCATGCACATGCATGATGCATCACATAGTATATATAGTTCACGATCTATGTGAGATAATTTAGAATTAATTAACTTGACTATAGATAATGGAGAAAAATCTACAACCTGCATGCATATGTACTATGTACACAGACATTACTGTGGACGAGATATACCAAAGTTTATGCTACCTATTCTCATCCATGCTTATTCTGTTTCACCAAAAGAAAGCACCAGTGGAAGAACATCAGAACCAAACATTTTGCCATGCATTAGCATTCATCAAGATATCCTCATCATTCTCAGATCGACCGGTATCATAATTTGTCAACTCTGCATGAAAACTACCGGTATAGCCAATCAAAAGGCAACTCACATTCTCTTCGTATATTGCCAAGAGATACCGATCGGGCTAGCTAGCTAGCTAGCTTAAGCCGATTTCAGGATCAGAATCCTTTTCAGAGAGGGGTCAAATGCAATGTTCTCATTTCACAAAATCTAAGGAAATATTTATTTCCTACATATGCAGTGTAAAGTTGTGTGCATGTATGGACACCAGGCCTTGGTGTGCTCGTCATATTTGACATCTACTCGTGTCTCCAGGACAGCCATATAAGTTGACATTTGACAAAGCTAGAATATATTCTGCTAGCTAAAAAAAGGTTGTAATGATAAGATATTCTGGTAGAGCCTACACGCACCAAAGATCAGATCCGGTTCTCTACGACGTATATGTTGAATGGAAGCACAGCGTACAGCAAACCAAGCAGTCAAGCACTGAAGCAAGTCCAGTGATGAGCAGCTAGCTAGCAGAGAAGAAGCCTTACATGGTGATAAGGGCCAGCAGTGAATGAGCCTTGGATGACTTGCCTGTGTCCTTGTGAAAGGATCAGCAGTGAATGAGCCTTGGATTGGTTCATGGGCAGTCTCCTTGGCTAGCCTGAGTGGTTCTTATTGCTCACACTAGGCTTAACTGCGTCTGTTTTAATCTATGAAATTAAGCAAATCGATTGATCGATGTTTATATTCCAAACAACAGAATAATATATATTAAGCTAGGTCGTCATATACCTGCATGATCTTCTTCTACTAGGCACATAGCTAGGTCATGTTGGGGAATTTGCCTAGGATCTAAACGAGTGATGAACTTGTACTTTAAGATCACGCACGGGAATATGAACAAGCACATATAGTTCTTTTGGCGACGCAATACGTCTATGTCCTTTTCATTTTTTATATAGGGAAGCAATATACAAGACTTCGTAACCAACACAACATCCTACATTGAGAGTCTTATACGGACACACCTTGACTTTTCTTTACAACCACTCTGAATCTTAAGCGGACTCTGGCCCTGTTCTTTGCGGCTTCTAAAAGCCGCTTTTGACTTTTGCTACAGTAATTAACTTTTAAACGGAGTATTTTTTTTAAGATTGGGTCTACAAGTTAATTGTAGTACACGTTAAAAATCTAATATCTGTACCATCAAAAATCGCAAGCGAGTATCTCTCTTTCCGCAATCTCTGTCGTAAACAGCCAAAAAGCTATCAGCCGCAGCCAAAAAGAACAGGCCCTTTAAATCCTGAGCTTTTACAACTAGATTGCTATAGTACTTTTACGATTACGACTGCTATAGTATCCTTCTCCGACTGCTATTTGACTTACGACTGCTATAGTATTTGAACTGGTCTGTAATACCTTAGGATCCAAACCGGGTTAGGCCTAACCCTATTATGGATAAGCCACACACACGTAACAATCTGCTTGCACTTTCGTCCTCATTTCACGCAAAATGATTCAGCTGGTAGATTTCTTCACCAAGGTACAAACAAGCACTCAGCACAATTTTAACCTGCTTGCGCTTTCGTCCTCACTTCACGTAAAACGATTCAGCTGGTAGATTTCTTCACCAAAGCACAAACAAGCACTCAGCACAATTTTACCTCTTCAAACTCAGTATTTCTGATCTACCATGCGTTTAGAGGACGTTAGACATGTAAAGGTTGCGGGGTTATCACATTGTATAGGGGGCTCATTACATATTATCTCTTATATATATACTTTGCCTTTTGGCCCATTGAAATACAAGCCCAGATTCCTAACACAGATAAGGAGAAGCCGTGTTAGTTTGGAGCTGTCCTTATAGCTGTTTAAGGACCAGTCTATCAGTCTAGGTTACACGTAGAACAATGACAACGGACCTGGGGCCGGGGGCCGGAGCCAGATTGCCAGAGCTCAGCCTAGGCTTGTCATGTTGATGAAAGGTTGCCAGAAACAAATCGGCATAGTACTATACACATAGTTCGTATGTGACAAATTAACATGTTTAATTGAAATGTGCATTTGATTTCAGTATCGCTGAAGGCAGTAGAACCTTGTCCTGTTTCATCGAAGGTTGCTATCAGATGAAGACCATCCAAGAGGAAATTGTTCACCAGATTAAGGAGAAGCCGTGTTAGTTTAGCTGTCCTCGTAGCTGTTTAAGGACCAGTCTAGCTAGCAGTCTTATCAGTCTAGGTTACACGCACAACAATGACAACGGACCTGGGGCCGGGGGCCGGGGGCCGGATTGCCAGAGCTCGGCCTAGGCTTTTCATGTTTGATGAACGGTTGCCAGAAACAAATCGGCATGGTACTATAATCATTGTTCGTATGTGGAAAAAAATAGTAGTCATGTTCTTTTGGGTTATGGTTAATAACTTTTGGTTACAGTCGATGACTTTTGTCTGTATTTTTCGATACGTCAGCGGACGGTGCATATGATTTTAAACTTAGAAAACCGTTTGAAAAGTCCGTTTTAAGAAACCATTTCGTTTGTTTTGACTTTCGGATAAATCAAAAGCACAAAAGTACAGGCAGTAATGTGTGATGATATTTCATCAGAAGGTTAACAGTAAGCTTCTCAGAGTGCTGCTCAATTTCAATTTGATTTGCCTTGTACCTTAGCAGAATGCCTGACAAGCATTAAAGCTGAAGAGACTGTTCTCTGTCCGTTGCATACATGTGCGATCTGTTCCAGTGAATTTTGTTCTTTTCAAAGACTGTTGCAGTGAGTTCACATTTGACAATCTGAGGCACATTGTTACTGTATTTCAGCAACGGCGAAAGCGGAATGCTGTTCAAGACAAGGTACTGTTGCGTGAACAAGAACATCGTGGGGATCATGCATGGGGGGAGATATAGATTGTTGACCTGCTGCTAAGATCTGGTGTCAGTTGGGAGGACAGGATTTGATGATGGCCCATGAATTGTACTCGAGGCTCCAATCCAATACAGCCTGATCAAGTGCCGGCCTTCGCTGTACGCATCTTTCTACCGATTGTTACTGAAAGCCCTTGTTCGGCCGTGCTGTGCTGTACCTCGCAGCCATGAACAGAGCCCAGATCATGGAGTGATCTTATGATCTAACGGCGACCTGTAAGCGATGATGGTATATCGATATAGGTTGATTCCACTGGAGAAACGCTGATGTAAACCAAACAGATGCCGGCCAGACTTTACCAACACCGATTAACTCTGCAGGCTTCGTCAGGCTCCAGTTGCATATATCGAGCTCTCAGGTGCCAGTCAAGTCCATTTCACGTACCACAAGTTCAGAGATCCATCTGGCACATCCATCCATCCATCCATCCATCTCTAGCTGCCTAGACATCGTCTTGGTACGCAGGCAGATTCATGAACAAGCAGCAAGGAGCTAGTTGCACGCATGCTGATTGCTGAATGTCTCCACAAGGGTGCTTAGTTTGCCGTGCGTTTGGTTATTATCAGTTGGACCAGGAGGAGGAGCGTGTGGGGCCCGAGGGACCAGTGACCTGGCCTCCTGAATCATGGAGATCATAGCTAGCTAGTAGGGACTATGGAGTAGCGAGCGAGGGAGGGGTGTGATCTACCATACGACCGGCGTGGCACATGCAGGCGGTGGCCCGCCTGTGCCGCGCAGCCGGCCGCCTCGACCACCGGCGCCTCTGACCCAGCTCATGTGACGCGCTCATGGATGCCCCACCGGCCGGCAGGACCACGCGCCGCGCGCCCGTACGTACGCCTCTCTGCCGCTGCCGGGGTACATGCATTGCGCTGTCCTCTTTTTTTTTTTTAACTTAGCTTATGGCTGATAGTTTTCTCTAAATAAATAAAAACAGTTTATCAGGTAATCTTTTTGAAGTAACTTATGGATATTCAGTTTATTTATATAAGTACTCCGTTAAAACAAAAAACCATTAGTCGTAGCTGAAAAAACCCACTAGAGTGTTTGCAGTGGCCGGTCAAAACGTTGACGGCCCCTCTCTCTCTCTCTGTTCCCTACCTTGGCTCCGGTCAAAACGTTGACGGCCGCCGGCTGGCCGAGAACGACTAGGTCGGTTATCGTTGCGCCTCTCGCGGTGCGCCCTGTGCGCTCCGGCTTGTGCATGCTTGCACGAAAAGTAGGACTAAATTTCTCCAACCGAACGTACTTTCGGTTGATTAATTTCAGATTAGTCGACTAGTCGGTGTGTGAAACTCATCTAAGCGAGCTGCCTTAATAATTAGGTAACTCTTCTAAAGAAGCTGCCTTGTTAATTGGGCTCGTAAAGATATATGTACAATAATTAATCTCTAAAATTGTCTCTAAAACTTTCGCATCACCAAATAACATCACTATAGACAAATACTCCCACAGATCGTCTCGCACCGATGTCTCGTACAATCAACAGTATCAATTTTGTAACGATTCATCCAACCGCTGTCTCGAGGCGTGCTACTTGGCGATGGATCAGCGAAGAAAAGGGAGAAGAAAGGAGCAAAGATGAGAGAGGAGCGGTCGCACAAACCGCACGATGGACTAACGATCTTGCTATCCAACAGCAAAACAAGTCGTCTATTTCACCCACGTTTGCGTGCCAACATCGTCTCTCCGAGAACGGACGACCCGAGCAACTTTTTACTGATGTGACCAAACTTTGGAGACAGCTGAAGTGGACTATTGAACATGCCCTGTGGCACACTACTTGTGTACACGCCAGCGACTAATGGTAGTACTTGTACACGCTAGTGACTAATAGTAGTACTTGACATATACGGTCAACACGTACCCTCACACTATGTAAGTCGGCACGAATCTCGGCGCCAACGTGGGGGTACCAGATTGGACCTACCTCAGCCCCCCACGTTTCCTTTTTTTTTTCCTGCCAACATGGGCCAGGACAGAAGCCCTTGCCCTCCTTCCGGCACACAAACGGCCGCTGCAGCTGGGCCCCGGCCGGCATGTCGCCGGCAGGGCGAGCCCCACCGGAAATAGACGCCGTGGCCAGCTGCGAGATCGCCCCGCCCCATTCCTCCTTGCCTTATGGAGCAACTTGCAATAACCCTCTCCCTTGTGCCAAATGCAGTGTACGTGCGTGTTTTGGTACAAAACACAAAGCTCAACCTGTTTTGGTACGTGCGTGTGCGCTGCACTGCTGATAGAGAGAGAGAGAGAGAGAGAGAGAGAGAGAGAGAGAGAGAGAGAGCTTTGCTTGCTACCTCCATCAGTGTCTTGACCCAGCACAATGGAAAGGCTGTGGGACCTGATTAAAGCGACATGGCAAAGGCAATGGCAAGCAAAACCAAAAGGAGGAGGTTATTAGGCGTGTGATTAGCACAAACTGAGGCTTCATATATTCTGATTTAGTTTGCAGTGCATCCATCTATCATGGGAAGATGGTCACATCCGCTGGTCAAAATCCAATAATTTGCCAATTGTAACAATGTCAGCTGTAGAGGCACAGGCATTGGCACATCTATCTACCCGTATCAATCTATCTGGATGCTGCTGCTGCTACTACCACTAGCTGGAGTAGCATCTCCTTTCTCACATTAACTTTCTGAATCTGACTCAGCCTCTCTCTAGTCTCAAGGTGAGGAGGAGGTTTATGGCTAATGAGTGCTTCACAGCTTTTATATAAATGCCTCCCGATCCATTCAGTTTACTGTGCTAGTAGCAGTGCAGGCTATGCAACTTCAGTAGTGTTCAAAAGGCAACTTCAGCCTTGGTTCTTGAAGCTGTCACTATGCCACTGTGTGTCTGTATCTATCAACATGGTGGATTTCATTTATAATTAATTGAGGAGCATCTTTGTTAGTGAGTAAGACTTTGGGAATGCAGGTGGCCAATTGCAATGAATGGAGCTTTCCAGGAAAAACAATGGCTGGTCTTATCTGTGTGAAAAAAGATTGATGGAGAGGGCGTGCACTTGCCAGAAAGACGAAACTTGGCCTTATTTCAAGATATATACACAGAGGGATCAATTCATGGAAAAAGATGAAGTTTCAGACATGACCTGCTACTCTGCCAGCTGTAGTATCAATGTATAGAGTACAGACTTCGCAGGACGATTTGTTGAAAAGTTGCTATAACTTCTGTTCATTACAAGACAAGGGGAACATTATAGGAGTTAATTAAAACAAATATGGTTTCGTTAAGAGAAAAAAAACACATCTTGTAATACGTACAGATTTTAATCCCTCGTATACATGATCATAGATGCTCTGAAACATAATTACTCTCTGCTCAGGGTCTTAAGAAGTACACAACAAAAGCAATAACTGAGCATCATTGCCATCTTGATCTAGAATTCGGACGATCCATTCATGAGGGAGGTAGAGGGTCCAAGGAGATTAATCATCATCATCATCATTCCAGTCTCTTTTATTGTCAAATAAACTGGCTTCAGACCTCCTCCAGCTAACTCCTATTTTAATTCCCTCCATCCATTTGTTCAGTCAGTCATTCACTCATTCATTCATGAGAAAGAAAGGCTATGTGTAGGACCGAGAACGACGACTAGGATGTGAATAAGAGCCAACACAATTAAGGCCTTTTTCAAATCTTTTCCTTAAAAGAGAAAATGATAGTTCTCACAATTAAAGCTTATCATTTTCATCATGTATGGTAATACAACACATGGCATAGAAGCATTTGATCTCAATAATTCATTTTCAAATTTTAGACATGCAAGAGAATTGTTCAAGTTATCCACATTTTGAAGCAAGGCATCAAACCTATTCATGGAGGATTTCAATTTAGCAAGCTCATGAGACAAGTCACTATTCTCTCTCTATAGCAATTTATATTTCTTCTTAAGATCAAATAACTTAAAGATGAGTTTCTCCTTACTCACCTTGCTTAGCCTGAGTAGAGGATCATCCTCGGAATGCTTCTTATAATCATTATTCTTCTCCTTGAGCTCCAAAAGCTTCTTATCCCTAAAATTAGAACAATCCAAGGAAAAATCTCCACCATAGATGTCACACTTGACATTTATTACATTAGCCAACAATTTCACCTTGAATTCAAACCTATTGTCACAAAAGACATCATCATTAAAAGATCCACGACAAGATGCAATGAAAACTCACAAGACCTCATATTTGCTGCCATGCTCATCATCGATTAAGATCAATCAAAGAGCAAATCTTGCTTTGATACCAATTATAGGACCGAGAACGGTGTCTAGAGAGGGTGAACAGGAGCCAACACAATTAAAGCTTCTTTAAGTCTTTTCTTCAAAAGAGAAGGCCATGGTTCTCACACTTCAATAGATATAAGAAGCTATAAATAACAAAGCCTAACTACTCACAAAGAAACCTTAAAACAAACTAAGCCAAATGGATCAAGACCATGTCCCAGCGGTCAGATCATAGTGCAAAGGGTGGTCTGACCAGCCCAAGGGTGGTTTGACCTTTTCCTAAGGGCAGAGCTAAAAATTAACATGATTTCGAAGATGAAAATCCATGTAGTTTTTTTTATATATTGGTTCAAATCACTTGAAACTTTGCACACATATTTCCTAGGATGTCAAGAACTTACTCCAATGAAAGATCAAGAAGATCATTTCCAAAGTTTTGATCTTTTTCCGTTGAAAGGAAGGCTGCACTAAGATCGAGCAAAACACAAGAACTTGAATCAACACTTGCTCGTGGGTAATTGATGGTCAAGAAGACTTTGGATCTACTCCCACATGTCCTAGCAAGCCTAATCACAACAAGAACACAACCCCCTTAACCCAAAGAACCTCCAAAATCACCATTTCTTGAGCCAAACTAGGCAATTACAAAAACTTGCTATAAAAAGTGCCTAGATAGATGGAATTTAGTCTCCAAGAGACATCTTCATCATTTACACATCTTTGACACAAAAGAAGATCAAGAGGAGAAGGAGAAACACCAAAAAACAAAGTCAAATTAAGATATCAACACTTTGATCAAAGAGGAGAAAGAGTTGGATGAATTTTGGATATCTATTGATACTTAGAGATAAATATTTACAACCACACCCTACCCACACACAAGCCTAAGAATAAAAAGCTCAAGACAAAGAGCCACAACTCATCTCCCAAAAGTTCTATCTAAGAACCCTAACTCTTCTCCACTTGGCTTACTAGAGAGCTAATCCTAACTCTCTCAACTCACCACTTTATATAGTGGATGCTTACAAGAAACTCTAACCAATACCTCTAGTTAGGTTTCACCATCTCTTACATGTTCTAACTCATTAATCCAATACTATATCAGGTTTTACACTTATCATGCACGTTTCTCAAAGCGCAACTTACACTTGGCTCCAATATCCTGAATTAGCCATTCCATGGCCTCTATGAAGACTCCTTGACCTAATTCACTTAGGCCACCATCACGGTTTTGCATACCACCACTTTTCTAATGTTGAACAATTTACCAAAATGTCCCTCTACCGTCCTTCCACGAAGTTTTATGCTTCGCTCACCTTGAAGTAACCACGTGCTTCATCTTCAACTTTATGTGGCCCCAATGATTTGTCGCCAAGTCTCTCAAGCATCTAAATCTTACCAAACCATCCTCGATTGCAAATGGGCCTAAGTCAATTGGCGTGTCACATTCATCTCCATACACCATAACGACACTTGACTTCCATGACTATTTTGGACCTCAGCTCCTCTTCGAGCTTAGCCCCGATTTACTTTGCCATTGCCTGTCATATCTATCACTGATAGCTCCCCTCCGGTTCCTTTTCTTCCTAGCTAGTAACCACTCTGTTAGCCTTAGTCATCTTCCGGCGATACCTTGATCATTCTAGACCTCAGTTTCCCAAGCTTAGTCCTGATCCCTTACTGTTGACCGTTAACATTCTTTAAGCCATCCGTACATTTAAAGACCAAGCAACCATCTTGAGTATAAATTCTATGCACTTAACTCACGTTAGTCAAAATAATGCATCATACAACAAAACACAACAAAAACAACGACACTCACACTGTATACACACTCAACCATGCTCATACAGTTATCCTAACCTTCTAGGACTAAACCTAAAACCAAAATACATAATTTCATCACCTATTCACCAAAAACCGGTTTGATCGTCATTACCAAGCCAATCAAACCGTCACTGGCACTATGTTAGTTTGACTGCTTAAAATCACTAAAAAACACACTCTTTAGACTTTATTTAAACTATATCTAGTTTTAGGTGACACTAGGGGTGGACCCTTTTGAGTTTATGAGTGTTCGGCTAAACACTTATTTTATTTTTTTTGCAAAAAATACGATATATACTACGTATATTACACATATATACTCTTAATTGAGCCAAAATATTATATATTTGTACCAAAAAATATAAATCAGCCTAATCCAATCCATATCTTCCTTTCTTAGCCCACTAAAACTCCCTTTACGTCCACCAGACTCACCACAGTCCTAATTCCCCAAGGCCCCAACCGACCATCCAAGTCTTAACCTAACAGGCATCATCTCTCTCTCAACACGGCGGCAGCGCGCACGTGAAGAGTAAGGGAGTCGACCAAATGGGAGGCATGAGGTAATGTCGTACTGGCGCAAGCCCACAATGGCAGCACACAGTGATGGTGAAGGAAAGGGAGAGGGAGTGTGCATCGTGTAGTGGCGGCTGACGACGACGAGCTAGCGAGAAGGCAAACCAATTCCTAAATTAGAGCCACGAGTGCGCTCTAGGAGCAAAGTGAGGGTGCGAGGCTGTGCGGGTGAGCAAGAAAGTGACTCGGTGAGTTGGGTGGTGATGTGGCAAGTAGGGAGGTATGAATGCACGGTGTTGCAGCGTGGTCTCATTCATAGGCGAGTTGTATTCGGTTTTCTACTATCCCTCCCAATTCTAAAATCGGTAAATCCCAAATAGTTTATTGAATGATTGTGCCTTTGTGAAATATAGATCATTGAACCTTCAAAAATGAAGAAGTATGCAGATTTGAAATTTTTGTAGATAGCGTTGGTTAGATTAATATAATAAAAGCAATTTCCTTGAACTTTTAAATTGATTAGCATAAAAATTTGAACAAGTTAGCAAGGTGGTTTTAAGGAATAATGAAATGGCAGTCCCTAAAATTGCAAGAAAGGTCGTAGAGTTAAAATTGTATTTTGTTTAATTATTTTATATTTTTTCTATATTTGTTATATGTTTTTAGTTGGGACAATTGTATTTTGATTTTTTCCCCACCAATGACCTTTCCTTTTTAACTCCGAACTTCCATATCGAAAATCTTGGGTCCACCACTAGGTGACACCTAGTATAAACACATTCTTAAATATGCCTGCATAAGTGTTTGGTATGTAATTTCTAAAAGCCATACGGCGGGTCTGACTGCTTGGCCCATATAGCCGCTTTACACCTGATAGCAACTCTGAACATTGTAAACTTCTAAAACAAAACTTAAACTTCGACAATATTTACATAACAAAGTTAAATACTTATCATACACCATAGGTGATCTCCGTATGGCCTCACACCACCCTACGAGAAGGCGAGAAACCAACAGCCACCAACATGTGAGCAACACATGACCAGGACCGGTAGGAGGGAGAAACAGAGACATCGATCAGAGAGCTACACCCAGATGCAAAGAGCGAGAGAGAGAGCACCAGTATGATCAGCCATTGAACACACTTGAAGAAAGAACACTGACATTATTAATTGCTGCTCACTTGTTGAGGCTTCAGCCCCACTATTGCGTCAAGGCCCTGATTAACCCACACCATCCAGACATGGGCGCACCACGCCCCATGCAGCCCGGCCCCTCCACCACCGGGCCCGTGCCCGGCCCGGCTCCGGCGCGCTGTCGGCCGGCCGGCCCTACACCACCCAGATGCCGCCATCCATGCACGTCATGTCACGGGCAGCCACCTATGCCACCCTCCTTATCCAATAGCAGGCTAGCTACGTGCCGCTTCAAGTGCTCCGCGCACGAACGATCTCTAGAAAGATCGGTGCGAACAGCCACTGACAGCAGGGCCCGGCAAATCACGTCGGGTCGGTAGGGCCCGCGTGTCGGTGACTACTTGCGATTTCGTAGAACGGATCGGCGAGGCGCCGATCGTCCCTGTCAAAGTCGCCGTGTCCGGCGGTCGGGAGCTCGCCCCTTGCATGCGCGGTGCATTTCTCGATGGTTTCCCGTGTTCGTTGGCTAGCTGACGCGCACCTTTTATCGATCCGGTCCAGTTCCAAGGCACGATTCGTTCAATGATTTGAGTATCGATCGATTCGTCGCAACGCCTGCGGGGATTATTGCACGGTTTTTCTTAATGACCGTGTTGTACTGACGACATGTTCCTTGTTCTTATGTCGGAAACGCGCGTAGCTAGGTTTCTGTTTTAGAACACGTATTGAGCTAGACAACCGGAGCCGGAGGCGTAGCCACCATGGGGGTTTCGTTGGGCTCGAGTCTACCCTCCACCGGTGTCGATAAGCCTGTATGAGGTATCCTCATTATATGTTTTCTTTCTTTTGATTTTATTTCTCTTCTGTTTATGTAGGAATTTGGGTTGTATAAGATTAGATTTGTTATGTTTATCTCAATTTAGCTTAATTATCTGGTTTTTGTTTAAAAAAATAACTTAGTCCAATTTCATCTTGCCTTCGCCACTGACCGGAGCTGCAGGTAGCTCGCTCGCTCGTTTGAGGAAACTCACAGCCCGCTCTGGTAGGGACTTATGCTCGTGACCTCTCACCCAACAAGCTGCATATCCTGCATGTGCAAAACAATACAGAATTCGACACTTGCTTGTTATCCTAGATACGCAGATCAGCGAAATGCATGAACAAGAGTACACACGACAAGACCCCAAGTCGTGTGGATTACAGTGATTTCATATCTTGCCACCATGTTCATTTTTTCGGTGCATTACTTGTTCTTTCGTAAGTCTTTTTCTCTGCTTCTATTTCTATAGCAAACGATCACAGTTCATCTCTAGCACCAGCCCACCAGCACCAGCAGCAGAATCACCAGCATTTCTACTACTGTATACATTGGACTTCTCTTGGTCTTTGCCCCTCCGGAGTTCAGTTCATGCATGTTCTACATCTCGTCCGAAGGGGGGCAGAACTAACCTCAGAAAGCTACATTGCATCACAAATCCGCACGTGTATGATCGATGCGTGCATCTAATTAATTAGGCATCTCACTTAAACGAGGAAGTTGTTTTCAGCCATGCTGCCGTGCTAATATAAGGAGTCGTCTTTTCTGACAAGCTCCACATTGCATTGCAGAGACCATGCTAGATCGCAGTATGTGAGCTACCAATGTATCTTTGATCTTAGATACAAAAGTGTAATCCATTAGAACATTGACAAGATAGGATGGGTTCCTTGTGTGGTACTAGTAGTCTAGTCCTAGCTAGTAGCTAGGTACATAATGATCGGGTTTCAGAAGTAACAATGTCTCCCAGGGCAGGCACAGCAATGCTCAACAAGGCACATGGTGTTATAGGTAATCTGGATCTAGAGGAAACCTAACATGCGTAATCTTATCATCACCAAGGACCACAGATATGTATGTAGGAAGAGCAAGACAGTTATAGCCTTGATATTCAGTTCGCCCCCACTACTTCAATTCATGCATGTCATGTTCATCATCGATCTTTTGCAACAAGATTGGTTGATTGGAATATATCGTATATCTCACATTTGTTTCTTTGAAAGGTTAATTGGAATACGTAGTGTATGATTGTATCTCACATTACTTAAGATTCAGATTTTGGACAGCAGACATCATCTTTGCATATGGACGGATGTTCCTGAAGTACGTTTGGCAATTGGCAGGTGTAACCAACGTGATGGTTGGTGCGTTCGCTTTTGCGGACAAGCTCATTCAATGGCGCCAAGAACCACCCGATCGGTAGATCGAAATGAGAGGTGTCTATGTCTAGGCATTTAGGAAGAAACAAGATGTTTCCATGGTACAAAACAAATCTGAAGAGGAACCGTGGCCTACTTAATGTGCAGGGTCCACCGACTAATGACATGGAGAGTTTTGATACTTCACCATAAAATTTTTTTGATACTTCACCATAAAAAATTCACAATCATTAGTTAATGAGAATTAGCTTACTTGGGACATTATTTTTTCTTTTTTTGTTCCACTGTATGCTGAGTGAGAAGTTAGAAAAATATCTGGAAAAACTGAGTGGAAGCTACAATCAGTAACCCTGTTGTTCAAAATATCTAAAAATTATGGTGGCAATGATCGAGTCTGAAGTTGTAGTACATTTTAGAGGAGTGATTTCATACTTTTCACTTCTATAGACATGCACAAATTTTAAAGCACAACAAAGAGTAAGCAACATCAATCCACACTTAAAGGTGCTTTAATATTTGTACAATTCACTATTTAGGATGATTGTAAAAAGGCAATTGTAAAAAGTCTAAAGGCCAAATCGAACTAGGGAACTAGTGAAAAGAGAGCTGAAGGACATGTAGTCAATCCACTGGTTGTTCATGGCCTGCTCTCAGTGCTCCGCCCGTAACTGATGCAGGAGAGCAAGGGAACAAACTAAGCATACATTTAAACTGCCATTACTCTTTGCTTTTGAAATTATTGAACTGCAACACTAGAAGAATCCGCGTTCTCACATTGCAACGATTTGCAAAGCTTGAGACTGAAACAATCGCTGTTTGGCACAGTAGAAATAGCTCTCTTTTATATTAACAACTGATCTCGAAGTCGACTACAATGGTGATGGCAGTGCAGCCATTGAGGAAATATTCATGGACAATGCCTAAATAAGGAGCTACAAATATTACAGGTCTCTGAAAATGTGTAGCAAACTTTACTTGCTGCTCTTCCCTCCAAAATCCTCCTACACTGTAGACTGCCTCCAGACGAGGGGATGGACTAGATCCAACATCTCAAACTCATCTGGTGCTCCTAGCAATCTTGCAGCATTATTTCCTGCTGTTCAGGTACCAAAAGTAGATAAAAATATTAGAAGAAATGATTCAATTCAAATTCAAATAGGTACAGTCAAATTTTCAGATATTTTTTGAAAACTTTTTTAAACGTAATTTTCAGATAAGCCTGAGGCAACTTTAATAGGCCTCCCAATTAATGAACTTTGCTCGCTGTACCTATTGTCAGTGTGGGGCCCTTTTCTTGTTTTCTCTCTCACTCTTCCCCTACTGGAAAGAGCACATGTTGTTGAACACCAATTGATTGAGCAGCTCCTGTCTTGGTTCCCCCGCTGTTTGCATCAGGTAACTTCCGTTGTCCTGAAAAGGATGCACACAGAGTGACCTCAGGTGGGTAATTGTTGGATTACTTGAGGCCATGCTAATTTGGGGCTTTGCATGCATGATTTAACCAAAGAAAGGAAGAACATGCCAACCTGAGAGAAAGAGATGCCCCCCTGGCCTCGCAGTGAGTAGGATGTGGTAGAGGTGGTGTCCATGATGGTTTGAGATGGAGCTGGGCTAGCTTGGTTCAGCACTGGAGCAGGCATTGCAAAGACTTCTTGGAACATGCCGCCGATCTTCTGAAGAAGCAACATTTTACACGAGACATTTTGTAACATCATAAGATCAAGGTAGAAATATATATAGTTAGTGCAAATTATTTTAGTTGTCCCATACTTGTGCCTGGTCATGGAGGCCATCACTGTCCAGTCCAAAGCCATATAACACTGGGCTCATGGAAGCAATCCTCATGGAAAGGAACTGCACCACAGGTAGAACAAGGAACTTGTCACTATATATATTAAAAAAAAACTCCCAGAAGTGTAACAGTTACGCATCACTGCTTCTTGATTTGTTTTTTGTTTCCTTTTGGTTTACCTCAACTTGGTTCTGCAGGGACTGCACATAATTGATGATCTCATCCAAAATGAGGGCCTTCCCAGTAACCTGCACAAAAGCACATTTGTTTCTTCTCAAAGTTAGGGCCATGCATGCATCAAGCAAGAAATTACAAGTAACTCAGGCAGTAACCAACTAATTTGACCTTGTCACAGCCAGGGACCAGAGCTTGTAGCATCCTCATCCTCTCACTGATCCTTTCCCTCCTCACCTAAAGAAAAATGCCACCAAGAAGAGGTCAGGAGCAAGGGGCAGAAACTGTGAGCCAAACCACATCCTTACTTAAAGAAATAAATAGCATCGCTCCTGCTATTCCTTCAGAAAAAAAAAACCACACCACACATGCATTAGTGAAGACAAAGGCTACAAGGATAAGAGTGGTGTGTACCCTCTCTGCAAGGCTGTGGCTATCCGTTGCCTGCCCTCTCCTTGCCCTCACATGGATGTACCCCTTGGGAGCCTCCTCCTCAGTGGTGCTCCTCTCCTCCACCTCCTTGCTGGGCCTCTTCCCTGTCCTGTTCTTGCCATCCTTGCAGTCCTAGTTACCAAAAGGAAAATTAAACAAATGCACACCACATGAAACAAAGTTCTTGAAAAGTTACAAACAAAATGGCAATGCTGGTTATGTTAATTACTCGTTGCTACCTTGGAGTGAGCAGAGCTAAGTGTGGCACTGTCTTCTGTGGCCTTCCTCTTCCTGTCCACAAATGCACTGCCCTGTGGAGAGGTGTCAAGAACTGCAGAGGAGCTCTCCAATGAGGCATCCTCTACCATGGCTGCCCCTGCTGATGCATTTGCATTTGCAGCTGTAGAAACATGTGCTGCCTGGGCATGGCTTTGGTTGTACAGCAAGAAGCTTGAGATGTTAGGGGAGGGGTCATTGGTGAAGGCTGCTGGCATCTTGAGGAGGAGAGAGTGATGGGATGAGAAGCCTGCCATTGTTGAACTCTGTGCCTGAAAGCTGAAATTATTTGTTGTGTTTGATTGAAAGCTTGGTTTCTTTAGAGGAGAGGACTACTTGGCACAGAGTGGAGTAGAGTTGGCTCCTTGGTGATGCTCATGTTGGCTTATATAAAAGCTGAGGAGGCCAGGAGAGGGGCGAGAGAGAGAGAGATGATAAGACCAAATCATTTATCTCCATTGATGGCAGTGAGCAGTGTTGAGAGAGGGCCCCTGTGTCTAGGGCCTGCTTGTGGTAATAATTTTTAATTTGCAAATTTTCACTAGAATTAGTTAGTAACCATGCACATGAGCAATATTGCCATCCATGGTCATAATTAAGAAACATACTAAAAATTACAAAGGTAATACCTGAAAATTTTCACCGCCATGACTGGATCATGGCCAGAGGCATCACATAAACAAGATATCTGCCAACTCAGTGCATGCTGCGAGGACAATTTTTTCTGCATATACAACTTCATCTTCATTGGATCAGTAAATTACAGCGCTGCAATGTAACAGTAGACAACTCCATCCAGGGCACGCATTAACTGAACCTTGAAGACCGGGGAGCAAAAATTTCTTTGTGGGGGGAGCACCAGTACCGCTGGAAAAAATGGCGCTGCTACAGTACGTCCCCTCTCGAGACCGTTTATTTTACAGCAAGTATACCATGTGGAGCAGTTACACTCCCACAGAATCACTGCACGGTATACTTTGGAATTTTCTCAAGGATCGCTGAATGCATGAATGCAAATTCCTTTTCCAAAAGGTTTGAAACAATGGCAGCATAGTTACTGCCTCCCAGTGAAGAGAAGTTAAATGAGAGGGTCGTAGTGCGACCAGGTAGACGGGGCAGCTGAGCCCCTTGGGCCCGCATGGCAGAGCCCCTATACGTACGAACAATTTTGTATTAGGAGATTGTTATGAACAGTCACTGATGCATGGGACGCGATACCCATGCGCACTCGTCAGTGACTGTTCGTACCGATTTTGTAAGAAGGTTTGAGTACGCGGAGCACGGGTAGCTAGACACATCGGTAAAGAGAAAAAACATGACCAAGGGTAAAAGGACGGCCTTTTTGTTTTGGGTCAGGCACAGACATGCTCCGAGGCATTTTCCCGTAATGCCTTAGCTGAAGTAAATAACACGGTTTCAGTAAATATATCAGATATAATTATGACTAGAAAATATAATACCAGCTAATTATAAATAACATAAGCCCTAAATAATTAAAGAAATCAAATGGTCTACTCAAGTCATTCAACCAGCTTAATTATCACGCTTTGACAAAAGGATCACAAATACAACTAGCAAGAAGCTTCAAGTTCACTATTTTCAGTATCGCTCTTAGGTGTCAGCTGCTCTTGTTTTAGCACAAAGCCCCCTCGACACAAGGCTAAATGTAATCACCGATTTAGTGCGGTTGTTCTACAAGATACATACACTATAATTTTAGCTAGCTGTTCTAATTACCAAAACAATTATCTAGCAAGTTGAAATAATTAGGTCAATAATATAGCCACAGCCAAGTATAAACACAACAGCCAGCAATTAGATTACCAACATATTAATCAACAAGGTAGCCGTAAAGAAGATGACAACAAAAATAATGATTGCTGAAATTAATCTAATAGTGCCAAAGCTAATAAAAGACTGAATCTTAATAATTGTTTTAGTAGTGGTAAAATATGAAATGTGAAAATGGAATATAAACAATATAATGGCAGCAACAGCTCAAAATCTAGAATTTATACTCCTAAACTTCACACTAATCTTATTTAGCCAGTTCATCATCGAGCAATTCACAAGTCCACAAACTATTATGCTAGTCACCCAATACTAGTGTTATTCAATTCAAAGATCAACAGAATGAAATCATATTGGTTCTCAATCAGGATCCCTTTGAGATTGCGGCGGGGGTGTTGTGATGTGCTTTAGGGGCACAATGGTTATAAAAGATATTTGTGATGTCCATTGAGATAGCACTGGCTGCATTCAAAAAATAATCCCACCAAATAGGCTATTATTTTTATTAAAAAATATGCACGCCAAGTGGACTATTACTCCGAAAACTTCGTTGGAAATGAAATGCTATGCACAATATATAGTGTATACTATATAGATGTAGAGTTGATACTGTTCATACATGCGGAGCAAGAGATAAAAATCGAACGGCTTTCTCATTCTCTCGCTCCCCTCACTCTCTTCCTCTCTCTGGCGGCGATACCCCAACCCCATCCCCGGCGCCGGCGCCATTGGATTCGGCCGCCTCCATTGACCTCCTCTTCGACCATCCTCGGGCACAACACTGCCAGATCTGGCCATCGTCGTCAAATTCCTCTTCGACCATCCTCAGGCGTGGCGTCGCTAGATCCAGCCTTCCCCTTTCCCTGGCAGCCTAGGAGGTCAAGTGCACTGGGGGGAAAGCCGATCGAGGATCTCAACAGCGGGCGGGGATGTGGCTGCCTGGCCTAGCTCGTCGGTACGCCACGAGGACGCGGATGGCTTCTCCTGGCGCCGGATCCACACCGCGCACGCCACTTCCCTGCTGCCCGCTACTGCCGCTGTCTGCCATGGAGGCAGGTGTTTGTTTGTGCAACATTTTGATTTCATATGTACAACAATCAATAACAAGTGCAACATTGAGTTTTTTGTGAAAACATTTGCTATATATGGTGGTTAAATTTGTTGCACACACTATATACGAATATTGCAGAGGAACACTCCCATTGTACTTTTTATTTTTATTGCATAAATGGCGAGAAATGTTGCACACATAGCATAGAATTGTTGTGACCGAGCGTACGGAGCTAACGCCCGGATCGAACGTCCGGGCGCTAGCAAATCCCATATAGATGTATATATACCACCATCTAGATGTAGCTAGCATGGAGTATTGAAGTAGTCATACACACACACACACACTATATATATATATATATATATATATATATATATATATATATATATATATATATATATATATATATATATATATATAATTCTTTATTTGCCACTAAAGTTGCCACTTTCCCTTATATACCACTTGGAATTTTAGGGTATATTCTTTTAGGCTACGACTTTTGGTTTTTAGCTGTTCGCAAGAGAATACAGGATAAGAGAAACTCGTATGTGATTTTGGCCGATATAAATGAAGTCGCTATAATATGTACTACAATTAATTTGTAGATCCTATTTTGAAAAGATGCTCTATTTAAAAATTAGTAATTATATAAAAACTAAAAATAGAAATCAAAAGCACAAAATAATAGGCCCTTAGTCTTTATCCTTCCTCTCTTCCATTCTTCTCCCTCTCTGCGCACTCAGGCCCCATCTCAGTGGTTCTTCTCCATTCTGCAGAAATCCTTGCAGGAAAATGGGAGAAGCCAAACTACCGAAGCAAGACTGACATAACAAACAAATCAATCACTCAACGAACGCAAGATCTATCGCATCCCATCTATGGAAACGACCTTCCTTTACCCGATTCACTTTACCAAATTCAATGAGATAATTGCAATTGCAGCTACTTAATGATTCATCAGTAACAACAAAGTAGGATAATTTGTACCGGTGAAATCAACACCGATTGCACCATGGGCGGATGCAAGTAAGGTCACGGAGGTGCACAGGACACTAGGTCTAAACTCGTTTTTCTTTGCTATAGTCTATGTATAAATGATATACGACATCCTTAGCTCAATCCGAAAGGCACCTCTAGGCCCAAAACATCTCGGACGAAGGCAAACCAACCAAACAATTTGCTAATGCGTAGCCTAGCCACAATTCAGCCACGGCTGACGTGCTCTCATTGACAGTGCACATAAATATGGAAGTGTAGAAGACCAGCAATTTAGAAGGTCATCATGCTTGTGTTGCTTTGTTCGGTGCCCATCGATTCACATGAAAAAGCTTCACATGCTAGAGGCGCCGCTGTGAAAGGAGTTGGCTAGCAGGAAGAGACGCCGCTAGAGGCCACATACCTAGCCACCAACCACCAATGGATGACTCATTGGCATTGTCGCCTCACCACCCTTACCATTATTCTCTTCATAGGCCAACAGTAGTAGCTCAACTGCTCAAGATAAGCCCCCTAGACCTCTACACTTCTGATTTATTTCAATATGTTGATTTTGATTACGTCTAATATTTCTGATTTATTTCAAGCACAGTAACTAAATTTGTGATTTAGGGATTCAATTTGAGGAGTTTGTTGATTTTTCTTAAATTGCAGAGTTAGAGTTTATTCAAGTAAATGGTGAAAGATTACGAGTAAACTACACTAGCGTAAATTAAAATTTCTACCGCATAAACCAAAAAGCCATGCAACTAAGAGATCATGGATCGTTATCATAAGATGCGCAGTGCAGCAGAAGAAGAGTTGAAACAGCTCGATTCAATGTAGCGTGCGTCGGTGTAGTAGAAGTAGTCGATCATCTAACATCTTTAGAAGGTGATTCTCAGAAGTCGATCGTCGTAGTCAATCTCCATGACCAGTTCGTATGTGATCAGACTAAATAATCTATTTATATATTCTCTTCTTACCTTATGATGCCTAATCAAACTTCAGAAGAGAACCATAGAATTTATGAACTGTTCAACCTTTTTGTAATTATATATATGTGATGGTATATATGATGGCATCCAGTTATTTTCGTTTCAGATCCACCACTGGATTGCACTGATGTAAGTGTCGAGCTCGGGGAAAGTGACGAAGCGGCTGTTTCGTTACCAGTTTACCACAGCCTGTGTCGGTGGCGCAGAGGAAGGTCGCACGGCGGCGTGAAGCCAGGAGGTGCTCGGGAGCGGCAGCAGAGTCCTTTCCCTCCACCCCTCCCCCATCCCATTCCCCTTCTTTGCCTCGCCGCTGCCTGACGACGCTGGCGCCGCGCCCTTGCAACTCCCAGATCCCATCTCGCACCAATCCCCGCACCGCACCGTCCTACAGATCCGCGGATCGGTACAAACCCGGCGCCACCTCGACCGCCATTGTTTGGATTTCACGCCTCACTCCTCCCGCGTGGACGCATAGATGGACGTGAAAGGGAGCTAGCTCCTACTGCTGCTTGCCTACCAAGGGGCGCTCGCGAGAGAGAGGAGCGCTTCTCGCCCGCCAATTCTCGAGCCGCCGGTGAGGAATGGGTCAACAGAGAAGAGCGGATCTTTTGGAGTGGAGAGAGAGAGAGAGAGAGAGAGAGAGAGAGAATAGAAAGTTTGCCATGCATGCTAGCTGCTCCTACTTTCTTTCGATCAATACATATATATAATCTCACATCTCGCCAATGGGATCAACTGCCTGCATCTTACAATCACGCAAAGGAAATTAAAAATCAATTACTTATCCAATCTAATCGATCGAAGCTTGGGCTGCATTACATTGCAGTCGACGATCTTAATCTTCTCCATGCGTCATCAACTCTGATCTCGTACATGCGACGTACGCACCGCGCATGGACATTAAGGTCGAAAGGAGCCGAGGAAACCGGTTCGCTCGTTCCGTCGGCGATCGATCGGATTGATCCCTGATAACGCGGCCATTAATTTACGCCCCTCTTGAAGCACCCCGCCGTACGTACGCACGATATATACCATGCGTCGATCGTCCTTGCCAGGTACGCGCGCCTCCTCCACACGTGAAGCTAGAAGCCAGCGCCTAGCGATAGCAGCTTGCTCTACTGTGATCCCATTTCTTCGCACGTACGAGCCATGGCCAGTACGTACTTGCCCCTCCATTGCCGATCGATATATCGATGAGACGACGAACTCCATCACAGCACACTCGATCGATCGCCAACCAGTTCATGCATCCATTGACTAGCCAGTAATTATATAGGCCAGTAGAGAGAATTAATTGATGTACGTAGTAGTTAGTGAAAACCTAATTTACATTTGTGCTCAATTGTTCTCGTGGACTGTACAACCGGCTAATTACTCCCTTCTTGATGGATCTGATTTAAAACTTTAACTTGATCTCTCTAGCTATTTGGTTTTGTGTGTGTGCTGAGTTGGATATAGTATCGTATATGCTGTGGTAATTTGTCCCATTTGTACGTGTCGGTATTTACTTTCCAACTTGAATTGCCGGCTAGCCAATTACCGTTTGTCCTTTGGGAAATAATGCAGCATTGAAAATGCGATTAGCAGTAGTATCTTCCAGTATCCTTCAATACAAGAATAGCATTATTGTCAGAATCTCTACTACTTAAAAGAATTAGTTGGTGATTCGTACGTTGTATCTATCTTTCCCCTCTCCCTCTTCTTAAAAGACGATTTAACTGTAGGCCTAACAGCTCCACTCCTCTTTATCCCCCACCTTCCTCGCACATTACACGCCCGTGAATCTCCTCCCCCCACTCCTCCACTCGGCCCGCCGGGTCATACTTGTCTCCTCCTACGCCTCTAGCTGTGCAACGCTGACGTCAAACGTGAGCTTGAGGAGTTCTTCGCCGCTTTAGGCGCCGCTTCCACTTCAGCAAGGGTTTGGGCCTCTCTCTCGATCTGATATCTAACTATTCTTTGAAATCTATTCAATTAAGTTGTTTCTTCGGGTCATGTTATTTTGGCTGCAATTACAATTGCTGTCTTTGGGGGTCATGATATTCTTTTGTAAACTATGTGATATTCTTTAACTTTTAGAGGTAAAATACAAATGCCTTAAAACTAGATACTTTTAGGTTATTGCTGAAGAGTGATCGTTGATCAGAGGGGATAGTGTCTGTAATTCTATCCTGCAAATGAAGGTGGAGCGGTATTGAATTGATTGCTTGTAGCATCCAGTATATATATTACTGTATTTGTAGGTTAGCATACAAAACAAGACCAGCAAAAGTATTCCATTCATTAGAGATTCTGCCCTCTCGATGATGTGCATGCCAACTGTTGGCCTGAAGAGTGCAGTAGCATGTATGCAGCTAGCTTTTTTTGAGTGTGTTATGGCATGGTCAGTTAGCTGCACGGTTTCAGCTTCCAGTAATCAATGGGGATTTCTTGACTTTTGGCTTTATAATTGAGATATGTTGCATATGGATGTTTTGTCATGCATACTTTGCATCATCTGTTGGTATATCTATTGCCTTGCCAATGAACACTGACCAGTGTAATTTGTGTGCGAGAGTATTTGAATAAGCTAATTATGAATTGCTAAATAACCAGAGAAATAATTTGCAGGGATAGAAGTAGGGAGAGAATTCATGTTTTAGTGGAAGATATTAGTATTGCATGGCTGCAAGGATGCGAACCTTCCATTCATTTGCCATTTTTTTTTTGCAACCTAGATAAACCAAGTGCTGAGTCTGATAGCACAATTGAATGGGAATATATGCAGTCCTGCTTGTGATGGTGAACAGTCAATGTGCATATCTCCTACTCTCATACACTTAATTAAGGAAACTCTAGAAATCCAACATACTCTGTCAATTGTTTTTCAAACTTTACCACCTGAGCTATATGATTTACTGATTAATAAAAGGTTAACTATCTTGTGCTATTAGCTGTTTAGTCACCAATAACCTTGCCTGAAGATATTGAATTTTGGTCCTATAACAGGTAATAATAAGATATAATTTTTCTCAGAGCTAGGGATGCATTAACATCATAATTTCGTGTGAGTTTGTTTAAGAAGCCTATTTGTGGATACCGGTTTGTGCCAGTAGTTGATTGCAATTAACTGCCACACTAATGTGGAATTGATTCATTTAAATATATGACTATTTTGGAGAGTGTCTTTTTCCTATTTGATCTTACAACCTTTAATTTGTTTACCTAGCAATGAGGATTATGAAAACCTGGTCACCCTGTTTCCTGATGACAATCGGCTAGCAGGCCCAAGGTATATGACCATCGGCTAGCACCCTGTAATTTAACCTTTAAACTTATGACTCCTGGTCACCCTGTTTCCTGATGACAAGATAATGCAACTTCAGACTTGTGATTGTGAATGTGAGGTTCTACCTGGTGATTGGTGCAAGAGTTCAATGATCTGTTATTGAGAAGGGATTGTAAAGCTTGGCCCATAACAGTGAGTGTGTACTCTGTCCTGAAAGATCTTATTGTCATGATTTCATTGCGTGGTGCTAAGTGCAAAATTCCAAATCTCCAGAGCAAATGTGGAATCGGTTGTCAATATCCTTATGAAAGATCTGAAATAGTACCTGTTATTCTGTGGGTAAGTAATGGACAAGTATGTATACATGTTGCAGCTAATTTCATGCCTATTTGTTTCATTCATGTTTTTCACTTAGATATTAAAGAAAGCCAGGTGATGTCCATATGTAGTCCAGGATGTGTTTTGAAAGAAGTCATTTACATTGCTATATTATTGTTCGAGTACTCTTATTGTTTTCTTTCTCTTTCTGTTGTTTTGATTGCAAGTTACTCAGGTTCTAATGCATTCATCGTTTTAATTTGGCCAGGACTTATCTAAATGCACTGTTATTGGGTGTAAAACTCTTGAAAACAAACACACACCATTAGTATCGAAGGAACTAAAGAAACTGTGGAATAAAGAGGAACCTGATCTTTCATGGGAGGAAGGGGAATTTTTCACATTCGAATACATTACTTGTGGATGATTCTCCTTACAAGGCTGTGCGCAATCCGGTACCGTGTATCCCTTACCCATATATGTGCTATATCTGTTAATGGCTAATGTTAACAAGAAGGATGATTCATTGGGTAAGCTTCACCATTTTAAGATGCTATTTACTATTTTGGATGGTGGATCGAAATGGCTAATGTTAACAGGACCGGGCGGAGATCTTCGTGTGTATCTGGAGAACCTTGCTACCGCAGACGATGTGCAATGTTATGCTCGGGAGGACCCATTTGGTCAACCTTCCATTACAGAGAGTGATCCACATTAGAATTTCTATGCCCAAGTACTTGATAATTTGGAGAAGTCCTTAGCTTGATGGTCCTGAGCTCTCCTAGGTCATTTCTTAAGAAATGGGAGAGAACTAGATTGATCTCTCCCTGCTAATCATCTGCCTTTTCGTTGAAAAAAATCTGACATGGCAGCGAAGCTGTGATGAACACACCGAGGGAGAAACTTTTGAGTGCCATCTGAAAGCTGTCACGCTGTTGTACTCTGGGACCTGCCCGCACAAGCTCTGGGTGTGCTCCATTAATTCCGCAAGCTGAGTTCTTGGAGCTGTTTCGGTTGCAAGGCACACGATACATGTGCTATGATGTTTTTTCTGTACATCACATTTGAATCGAATTGAGATGCATTGCTACCATGGAGTGCTTGTTCTATCATGCTACACTAATATTATGATCATAGTTACATATATGTAGCACAATCTTTCAATTAGTTCATTGACTTTATGTATCAAATAAAATATTATTTGAGGAAGGTTTACGGTTCCATAGCAACGTATAGGCACGCTACTAGTAAATTACTAAAAGAACAACATTACTGCAGTTCCAAGGTATTGAATTGAAGCTAGCTTGTATCATAACTGAAGTGATAAGAAAGTAAAACATGTTCATTTAAGTAGTATATTGAAATGTGTGAATATGTACTCTAAAACTATGAAAATGCTTTATATATATATATATATATATATATATATATATATATATATATATATATATATATATATATATATATATGAAAATAATTTCATACTTAGAGTACGTACTATCATTTTTCATATACCATTTTAATGGTGTTGTTACACTTCTTTATCTATTGATTATATTTTAATAATAATTATAAGATACTCTAAAACGAGTTTCATGAAAAAATTCATCAAAATCCATTTTTTTATAGCATGATTTGTGTATATGCTCCTTTTATGTATAGAAAAAAAGGTATATAGTAAAAATAAAGAGTTATGACAAAATTTTTTTAACCAAGTCGTATTGAAGTATCTTAGAATTTGTATTTAAGTATACCAAAAGTGATAAAAGGATATAAAATATTCATTTAAGTAGTATATTAGAAATGGGAGTATGTATTTCTAGGAGTACAAAAATGCTTCATATACATATATATATATATATATATATATATATATATATATATATATATATATATATATATATATATATATATATATATGTGTGTGTGTGTGTGTGTGTGTGTGTGTCTTTTCTACACCTGTGTGTAATTACACCCTACGTCATATCTCACAATGTAAGGAGTATCTCGCGTAACGGAGGGTATGTGTGTGTAGTATACGAGTATTTAAAATCATCTAAGTGGTATGAATAATTTTTCATAGATGGTATATAGATTTTTTTTACGAACTTATTTTTATGTGCGTATATGAAAGTATTTACAAAATACGATAAAAACTATAGATTTACTTGCAATTTTTTCATGTGGTTCACATTGAAGCATCTTATAATTAGTATACAAATATATCCAAAGTGATAAAGAAGTATTTTAAGTTTGTTTAAGTAGTATATTAGACATGGGTGTAAAAGATATTTTTCCTATACACATACACACACACATATATATATGAAAAATACGTGCTACTCTTGGGTATAGTTACTCCCACCTATGATATACCGCCTAAACGAATTTAACATAACCCTTTATCATCTTAGGTGTACTCATATACTAATTTTAAGATACTCCAACGCCAGCCATATGAAAAAATTGCAATAGAGTACATGGTTTTTGGCATATTTTGCTAATACCTTCCTATTCGTATATAAAAAGGAGTATGTTCAAAAAACCATACATACCACCTTAAAAAATATACATACCACTTAGATGGTCTTATATACTCATATACTACACGTACATACCCTCTATTACGTTAGATACTCTATACTTTATGAGATACGATATAGAGAGTAACTATATCTGGGAGTAGAAAAAAGACTTCCTCTTGAGGTGACGAACTAATTTATCCCAACCGGAGGGAATGCTATGTGAGATTACAGTTAGAAATGTATTGTACAGTTGCAAAGTAAAATCGGTAATATACGGAATAGAAATTTGGTTCTCAAATCATAATTTTGCTGGTTCATAGCTAGACAATTACCTGAAAAACAATATCTATCATGCAGGCAGGCCAATAGAAACAGTGCACGTGTACATGGTTAATCTGGAAAGCTAAGTTATACTAGAGGGGAAATATCAAATCTTATTTTGGTATGTTAATAAGCAAGATGCGGTTCTTACAATGGCGATCTAATCGATCTATATAAATATGGCGTGCATGTGAGTAAATTTTATAGTCGACCCCAGAAATGATTAAACTTCTTTATTAGTTACTAGTTAGAGGCTTGGAACTGTGCAGCTAATGTTCAACATGAGCAGGGGAAGGCGTTGCTGCAAGTTGTGTCCTGTGGTACATCTTAATTAGACCTGTTCAAGCCCAGAGTCTGCCTAGATTTTTTTTGGGTTTATGATTAAACTTTGGTTTTCATTTTTATAGTAACTCGTTGTTGAATGGTATATTTTTTTTTCAAAGTAGGGTCTACATATAAATTGTAGTATAAAGTGTACCGAGTTCAGCTATATCGGCTAAAATCGTATGCGATTATTTTCTCTGTGTATTGTCTCTTACGAACAGATAAGAATTCAAAAAATATAGTCATAAACTTTAACCCAAAAAAACCCACCTCAAGTTTGGGTTGACTTTTAATGATAATAATATAACTGTCGTTGTGGATACTTCTACTGATAGATCTTTAAAACATAAGTTTGATAAATCAATTAACCTAATAAAATTATAATATTACAGTAGTTTGGTCATACATATTCTGGACGAAAATAATTTTTGAATTGAGGAATACTACTGCTATGGTGTCACCCTCGGCTTTGGAATTCCAATTCATCCACACGCGAGTTCATGGAGGAACACTCCGAACGGCGTCCCCCAGCCGCTCCGCGGTTTCATGGACGTAACGTAAACGTCTTGTTTGCCCGCCGACTGCATGGCGCCTGATCCGCCGTTGCCACCGACGAGGTTGCAGCACGCGAGGCAGAGCTCCACCTCGCAGGGCGGGCACTGGTACGACCACGCCTCCCGTCGCCAGGTGTTGCCGCAATCACGGACTCATCTATACGACGTCGACATCTCCTTTCCGTTGGTGGCGGGAGCTGGTGCCCGTGCAAGCAGCAGGTTCGACGGCGTCGTCAGCTGGTGCGGGAGCTTACAGCGCGTAGAAGCTGTTGCACCTGTCGGTCCGGTTGCAGAAGTACAGGAAGACGCTCGGCGCAGAGGCTGCACGAAAGGTCGGCGCTCCGGTCCACGCGGGCGGGGGTGCGGCGGTGGTCCAAGCGCCCGACGGGGTGCTCATGGGCGAAGTGGCTGCTCACGGACACGGAGAAGAAACCCCCCATGATCGATCGCGTACGTGCTGATGACGAAGCTAGCTTACCTTTTCCAGTAGCGCGCTAGCTAGCTATTTTCGTCTCGCGATCCCCGGCATACTATGGCTGTCGCGCCCGTATATAATAGCTACAAACGCTATTATATACTTGGGGACCGTAGTACGACCGAATGTCCTATTTGTTTCAACCAAAAGCTAAAAAAAACGCAGAAAGAACAGAACCATGGCCGGTGACTCCATGCTCGAAATACGTGTACGTGCGAGGCATGAAATGCCTATATATTTCCATTTAAAGAATAATAGTAAACAACAATTAGCATAAACAAATGGTAAGATTACAGCATTACGCACAACGAAGACGTTGGGTTTCATAAAATATACACACAGCTAGCTGCATGCAGTTTTAGTTACTGTATATATATACCTCTACGAATAATTAATTACGATGCAGCCCCCGGCTTTCCACAGTCGAATTTGAGTCCAGTGCATCCCGTCACAAGCGCCCCGAGGAACACTCCGACCATTTGCCCGCCGATTCTGATGACGCCGACGCCGCACCGGCACTGGTCGTTGCAACAGCACCGCATGGCTCGGCCGCCGAGCTGGCTCGCAAGGCAGAGCTCTACGTCGTCGCACGCTGGGCAGTGGTAAGACCACGCCGCCGACCGCCAGGGGCTTTCGCAATTACTGTCGAGGCATGTGCGGCGCCCATTCGGCGGGCGCAGGACGAGCTGCCTGTGCGGGTGCAGCGCCGAGCTGATCTTCCCCGGGAGGTTGCAGCAGCGCGGGTGCGCGTGGAAGCCGTGGCACTGGACGGCCTTGTGGTCGCAGATGTACAGGAAGACGCCCTGCTTCCCGTCGGAGCGCTGGTCGCAGACGCCGCACGAGAGGTTGCGGCTCCGGTCGGCGGCGGCGGCGAGGGTGAGGCGGTGGCGTGAGAAGTCGCCGATCGTCTGCGGATGTCTGGCAGGCGTCGTGGAGGACTAACATGCAAGGCGACTTCACGCAGCGGTAGGCCACGTCGCCGAGCTGGATGTCGAGCCGGCACATCCCGCGCTATGATCCACCAAATATTCATGGCAGCTAATAGGTACTGCCACCATCTCTCTGTATCTTCTGTTGACTGAAAGTTATGAGTCAACTTGGATAGCTGTCCATTATTCCGACTGACACCATATTCTGTCGCACCACTAGCACCAGAGAAAAATCTTTTGGATGTAAAAAACTTTCATCACCCAGCGAAACAACCAACTTAAGTGAAATTTCAGAATTTCATTCGTAATTTCAAACTTCATTTGAATTTTGATAAAATTTAATCAAATTTGAAAAAAAAATTTGGACAAATTTCGAACGAAGACAAATTCAGCCCGCTGGGTAACAATGAATGAAATTCCTAAAATTTTGTTCAAATTCGTCGGAAATGTTTAACCCTAACCAATACCAACAGGTTCTACTTTGCCGCCACCATCCCCAACAACATGACGCTCCACATTGCCACTCCTACCATCCTCACCCCTACTCGACGCCTCCTCCCTCTTCAAAAACTATATGTATACTATTGGCCTCCTATATATCACCGTAGCCATATTGCTAGCAATCTCCATGTACTACCGCTAGCCGATGTTGCCAACCACCTTCTTCAGCTCCCAAAAACACTCCCTCGAATCTCCAACCACCGTGGCTGTCACCGCCTAGATGACAAGCTTCTTCCTGGCCACCACCCTGTCAAATGCACTCCGTATGCAACTTTTGAGCTCAGGGAGACCTAAGGGTATAAACGAGCTGAGCTCAAGCGAGGCTGACCTCCCAAGTTCAAGCTTAGTAGAATCTCGAGCCAAATTTGAGCGAACCTGAGTTGAGGTCCGAACTAGTACCTAGGCGTGAGCTTGGCTCAAATAAGCTCAATAATAATAATAAACAATTTAACATGCACTAATTTTCAATAATAAAAGAAGCTCAAGTTCGAGCTCGACTAGAGTAAGTTCGATAATAGTACAAAATAATTTAACATGCACTGATTTTCAACAATAAAATAGCTCGAGCTCGGCTCGATTAAGCTCGGTAAGAGTTAATATACAATAATATTCAAGCTCAAAATGAACCCTAACAAAATATTTGAGCTCAACTCATTGAAGCTCGCGAGCTCGGGGTTAAGCTCGAGCTCAGCTTGTTTAGAGTTCAAGCCAAACTCGAGCAGCTCGCGAGCTTTTCTTACAACCCTAAGGAGACCCATCTCCTTAAGTCTTGGAGTCTGGATTACAATCCTTTCATAATCTTGAAGGTCTACCCCGTATGACTCTCTTCCTATAGAACACAAAACAAGTGTTACGAAATACACTTATTTTAGATGATGCTATATACCAATGAACTCTAGCTATCTTTTTTAATAATGGTGCAAAAATAACAATAGTGTACAAACGATAACAGTGTAAAAATAATAACAGTACACAAATAATAACATAGTAGAGATAATAATTAACAACGTACAAATGATAATAGTGCAGAAATAATAACAGTGTACAAATAATAACAACGCACCAATAATAATACACAAGTAATAACATGGTATAAATAATAACAATGTACAGTTAGTAACGGTGAACAAAAACTAACGATGTGCAAATGATAACAATGTACAAATGGTAACAACGCACAAATGATATCAGTATAGAAATAATAACAATGCACAAGTAATAACAGTGTAGGAATGATAATAGCACATAAATAATAACGGTGCACAAACAATAACAATGCATAAAACTCAAATAATAATAGTGCACAAATAATAACAGTGTGCAACTAAGAACGTTCGGGTATTAATAAATAATCATTAATATCACCATTAATCCATCACTAATATGGGTAATTACAAAAAAAGTCTATACAAACTAAACACATACATCATCTACACATTGTATAGAGCGCACATTCTACACAACCGAACTACCATTAAAGCTAACGAGACGTTAATAAAACATACCTCGTCGTGAAGGTCTTTACCAGAACCACACTAATTCCATATGCAAAATCCCCTAGGTCGCAACAAAACCATATCCAAAAACTAATTCAAACTCTCTCCTTCTTTCCTCTCCCTCCACTCTCACGCTGCGCAGGGAAGGTACTCAGTTGCTTGGCTTTGGATGAGCTAGTAGAGAAGGAGGAGATGCATCTTATATGTGTGGGGAGGCATTGTCGACCGACAGACCCACGTGGGCGCATGGGGCAGCAACCGCATCCAATCGAGAGCCACGAGAATTTCTGTCGAGTGTGTCGCGTCGCGCCTGCGTGATCGGCCACCCATGTGCAAATGCCAGCACACTTGCCAGACCAGGGCAACTCGGCTGCTCTTGCCAAGCCAAGGCAGCTCGGCAAGAGCTGCCGTGCCCCAAGCTCAGCAGCTTTTTGCCTGCCGCGCCGCGCCTGAGCTGGCTGCTACCCGTTCCAATTCCTACTGAGCAAGGGAGTACGACAGGTGACACTGTCACCTGCAACACCCTACAAACCAAGGAGGTGGCTATTTTTTTTTATAAAAATAAGCATTCAAAGGGCTATTTTTGGAGAAAAAAAAAACGTTCACTGCAGTGCTAGATATACCACATAAGTGCTAGATATACCACATAAAAATGATATCGGTATATTTATAGTAATATTGTCTCTATGTTATTAGTTTGTTAGTTTTAAATACCATGTAATTATATAAAAAATAGTCATAGGTGTGTATCTGAGGCGGTGTCAATACCTAGACGGCTGGACCGAGTGAAAGAGATCAAGAGGTAAGTTGTACTCTTAGAACCTCACTCCATGGCCCGTGAAAGGTATCCTATGCCTTCGCAGGCATAGTATCGATGCCTTAGAATCAATCTGGAGCGTTAGATCCAAAACGAACAGGCCAGGTGTAGCGATACAGTAAATCGCTACAGCACACTACAACAGTAAACTGCTGAGCATCCATCCACAGTGACCGATACAGTACTGTCCTGCAGTTCGCTACAATGTACTGACATTCTTCTCCCTTGGTTTTTTACTGTTTCGAACTACGCGCGTCTCCTTTTCTTCGCTAAGCCAGAGGATGTGCTTACCACGTCATCCATCTTGCTTGTAATGCGACTCTATTTGATCCTGTATATACTGACTTCTAAAAACTGATTTTTATAGTAAATATCTATTCTATAATATTTAGTTTTTAAATAAAATATTTATTTAAGATAGAATCTATTAGTTGATTATAGTAAATACTGTAATAATTTTATTTATATTCGTTAAAATCATATATAAATATATCTATTTTTATAAACTTCCCTATAAATTATTCTATTGTAAAAAAAAAACCAAAACTAAAAACTTAGATGAACGGCCCTTCGGAAGTCTACCCGCGTCTCCAGGATTCGATGGATCGGCAAGCCATGAATTAATTGACTTCCTAGTACGTTCGTACGTACGGACTACAGAGAATGTACTCCTATGTCGTATTTATTTACTCTGCAGATTGCAGCCGTAGTATAAGGTCATGAAGTTAGCTTAAAGCCAATTTTTTTATTCTGGTTTCTGTTTTTTTTTATTATTTAGTAGTTTATTTTTTTATTTTATTTAGATTTTTTGAACTTTTTATCTTTTTTTCTATTCTTTTGCATTGTTCGTGATGCGTTAACATATCTTTCTATTTTTTTATTTTTTTAAATATTATTATGCTAAATAAGTTAACTCAGTTACAGTAAAAAAATAAACCAGTTACAATAAAAAAACTATAAACCTATCTAAACTGAGCGCTACCTAAATATTCCAGCGTACAAACTCATGCAAGAGTATACATATACGGCCATAAAAAGGTATGCAGATTAAGTAGCTCATGTACGTACCTGGAGGAATTCATAGGTTCGGCGTCAGCGTTAGCTTTTTTTTTCCTGTTTTTTATTTTTGGTTTTTTATGTATTCTTTTGTATTATTTGTGATAGGTTAATATTTTTTCTATTTTTAAATTTTTTAAAATTTAATTATATCAAATAAGCTAACTCAGTTATAGTAAAAAAATCAGTCAATTATAATAAAAAAAATCATAAACCATCGTCATTCTGAACACTACCATATTTGTGCTTAACTATTTGATTGACTACGTATTAACGTGGACTGCCAAATGTACAGTACTCGTCGAATATCTGTTGCTTACAATATAGTTCTATTGCTAAATACGCCTGTATGTACACGTCGACGTACGAATACTACTAGTCTATCATGTCGGTACGTGGATGAAATATGCCATCGCAGAGCAGCATCTACCGTATAGTACTTACGTATCTACAGGCGTAAATATAATGCAGGTATATAATACTATTTATGTTGTAATTAATAATTAAGGCGGCACAATTAAGGTTAACCGACAACGATTTATACTCGTGCGAAAAATACGCCCCCAGTGTGTCTACTTGTCTCTCCGTGATGGATACGACGTAGTAATTGACAGATCGAGCTACAAACCAATGGAATCGAATGTTGATGAAGACGAGCTAGCTGCTGGCTTAAGAGGCGTTCGTTTTAGCGATAGCTTCTGATTTTTGATTGAAATTTTATTGTAGTTAGTTTTTTTTAACTGTAGCTGATTTGGTTTTTTAGGTATAATTAATTTTAAAAAAATATAAAATAGAAAAAATATATTAACCCATTAGGAACAATACAAAGGAACACGGAAAAAAAAGAAAATACAAAAATCTAAAATATCTAAAAAAAATTCAAAAAAAACGAAATACTGAATAGTGAAAAAAAAAGCTGAAGCTAGAAGTTGAAATCGAAAAAAAGCTAACTTGAGCGGAGGCCTAAAGCCAATTAATCTGCAGTGGTCATTCAATGCCTTTATGCTCATACAATTCATCTTCTACAAACGACTACAGTAGCAGAGGTCACGTCTGACAAGGAAATCCGTATATACAGTATTGTTTAACTGGTCCGGTCCATTGGAACAATGAAATCGAGATATACACGTACTTTTCTTTTCTTTTTTTGTGTGTGATTACAAAAAAGATACACAAGCAATCATACACCAGAGCGTTCTATTAGCACAGGCTTACAAAGACTGACGCCAAAGATATAAATACACAAACTCATAAAGATCCTACTGAAAATGCACTCATGTATATATAAAAATGGGAGTCAAGATAGACCCTCGTGAGTAGAATTATACATAGATAACTCTCTCTCGTTAAGAGGCGGTTCCATACAAGTACATGCTTTGCAACAAGCTATTAATATTTCATGTTTCATAAAACACAACGGCACTTGTGTCCATACTACAATCGTCTTTCAGTCTTTCACCACAACAGAGGGCAGCTCCCTCAGACATGGGCTGAGCCAAGGGATGTCCGGTATGAACAGTCACCCTAAAGTTTTTAAAAACTATGTATATATCTTTTCTTATTATATATTCTAATTGAAGTTAAACTTTATTACAATTTGATAATGTTCAAGGGAATTAGATGTGAATTGTATTCCATACCATTTTTTAGGTTTTGTAGGTAACCCAACACATTTTTTTCTTGCCTATGTGGCACTATATGAATGGTATGAAAGTGATTTATTTTATTTTTTTTCAATTATAAGAAAGACACACACACCACTACGCGCGCACACATCAGTGCACCCTCTTAGCACAAACCAAAAATATGAAATCTGGGATAAATCCGTAACATCACAAAATTTCTATTGAAACGCCGGTATTTGAACTCTAATAGGTTTGAATCGTACATCCATAACTCTATCACGCCATCAAGAGGTGGTTCACGTGCTTTATTTTATTTAGCTATTAGGAACTTTTCTAGTTTCTAACTCAAAAAAGTGTTCGATTCTCTATTTGTTTCAATCATCGTGACCATTACTCCGAGTGCAATGATTCAAAACTAATATGGGATGTCCTATACGAGATATTTTACTTACAAATTTTGAAGCTATACGGGACGTTAATAGGCTACATCAATATTGTCATACGAAGTATAGATGTATTAAAAACCCTATGTGCTTTTCAAGTGGTGGAGTATACAAACTATCATGCTGGTTATGTAGTATGCCAATAAAAATCTATGAAATTTATTTGTCAATGTTAGTATTTGTTATCATTATGCACCACAAAATTAATTATTTTCACAACTAAATATGTAAAGTAGCCAATTAATCGGGATGAAAACCCAGCTATTTATATAGTAATGTTAAAATACCATGTGAATACAATATTCACAATGCATGTTTACCCAGCGCTAATATTTTATTGCACCCTCTGTTCTTTCAAGTGATATTGTTTATTTTTCATGGCCTACAAGACGTGATTTTGACTATTACTATTTATAAATTTATCTTGTTATATATTAATAAAATTATAATATTACAAGAGTATTTTTAGCGACAAATCTAGAGAGTTTTAAACATAATAGCAGTGAAACTTTAGAAAATTTGATGGCATAGATTATAGGTCATCATTTAAAAAATTTGTATGGGTGGCACAGCGAGTCGACGATTGTATGGGCGTGCGCCAGGAGGTGCCTAGCGGCCATGGTGAGGGCGTGCATCTAAGGGTGGCACGACGGTTGGGGTACAACTATGGAGGTGCGACACGCTGACAATGTGCACATCCAATGAAAATTTTCTAACTCCGCCTCTACCCTCAAATTGACATGACGACGAGAATAAGGGGTATTCATATTGGCTTCTACTTCTAGCTTCTATTTGGAGAAGCCAGAAACCAATATGAACACCTAAGTTTTTGAAACAGCTTATTCACTCCTTTTGTTTCACAGGCGCATCATACGCCCCATTCCTCTCACTTCCATCTCGTGTATACATCTCTTTCTCACCTTTTCCATTACTCGTTCTCTTCTAAAAGTTACTTCTTTTAATTACTTCTATTTATTTTTAGTCAAAAGACATCAGCCGCGGGTAATACAAACACCCCCTAAAGAGAAGCAACTAAGATATACAAACTTACTATGCACCATCTTCAAACATAACCATACCATTTGCAAGATGAAAAAAATAAGGACATCGACTTATGCTAAAAATAACAGGGGAAACGGAAAAAGAAAAAACATGTAGACATATATATATATATATATATATATATATATATATATATATATATATATATATATATATATATATATATATATATATATGGAGAGAGAGAGAATTTGGCATAGAATTAATTCCTGGAACTAAACCAATAACAAAGCATCAGTATTGAATGTTAGCCAATGAGTTAAAAGAACTTAAGAAGCAATTGGATAAATTAATAGAGAAAGAGTTCATACATCCTAGTGTCTCTCTATGGTCAGCCCTAGTTCTATTCACAAAAAAGAAAGATGGAAGCGTGAGAATGTGTGTTTATTACAAAGCATTAAATGTAGTGACCATTATATGGATGATCATAGACTAAATGACTAAAGTAGCACATTTCCTACCAATTAAGTAGACCTATGGGAAAGACAAGTTAGTAGAACTATACCTAACCAAAATTATAGTATTACATAGAGTCCTGAAGAGAATCATCTCAGACCAAGGAGCACAATTCACGTCTAAATTTTGGAAGAAATCGCATGATGCAATAGAAACCAATTTAGCATTCAATATTGCGTACCATCCATAGACTGAAAGAGTAAATTAGATTTTACAAGACATGTTATGAGCTTGTGCACTAGTTTATGGAGTAGCCTGAAATACATGTTTACCATTTGCAAAAAAATTCATAATGCTAGTAATCAAGCGAGCATTAAAATGGCACCATTTGAAACCTTATATAGAAAAGAGTGTAGAACACCATTAAACTGAACAGAGACCAGAGAACGACAGTTTCTTGGTCCACAAATTGTACAGGATGCAGAAGCCCATTTAAGGATTATTCGAGATAAAATGAAGATTGCCCTAAACCGACAGAAGAGATATGCGGACACCTGCAGAAAATATCTAAGTTTTAAAATCAGATATTATGTTTACTTTAAAGTTACTTTTTTTCAAATCTATAAAAAAAAGGTTTTAGATGAAAGAAAAATTAGCCTCAAGATATGTTAATCCCTACAAAATTATAGAAAAAATATATGAGAAGTGGCATGTAGATTACAGTTGACATCAAACTTGGTCAAAGTACACAATGTGTTTCATATGTCATAACTTTGGAAGTGTCTTCGTCAACCTACTGAATAAGTATTAGTTAAAGATATAGACTTACAAGATGATTTAATGTATCAAAAGGAGCCAATATAGATTTTAGAGACGATAGAAAAACAGTTGGAAAACAAAAAACATTAAGTTCTGCAAGGTTCAATGGCGAAATCATGCAGCAGAAGAACTTGCGAAAAGGAGTTGGACCAGCAAGCCATGAATTAATTGACTCCCTAGTACGTACGTACAGACTACAGAGAGTGTACTCCTATGTAGTATTTATTTACTCCTGCAGGCTGCAGCCGTAGTATAAATATTCCAGCGTACAAACTCAGGCAACAGTGTGTGTATGTGTGTATATATACGGCCAAAAAAAGGCCTACAGATTAAGTAGTTCATGAACGAACCTGGAGGAATTCATATTTGTGCCTAACCATTTGATCGATTACGTATTAACGTGGACTGCCAAATGTACAGTACTCGTCCAATATCTGTTGCTTACAATATAATTCTATTGCTAAATACGCCTGCATGTACACGTCGACGTACGAATACTACTAGTCTATCAAGTCAGTACGAGGATGAAATATGCCATCGCAGAGCAGCATCTACCGTATAGTACTTACGTATCTACAGGCGTAAATATAATGCAGGTATATAATACTATTTATGTTGTAATAATTAAGGCGGCACAATTAAGATCGAGCTACAAACCAATCGAATCGAATGTTGATGAAGACGAGCTAGCTGCTGGCTTAAATTAAGCCAATTAATCTGCAGTGGTCATTCAATGCCTTTATGCTCATACAATTCATCTACTACAAACGACTACAGTAGCAGAGGTCACGTCTGACAAGGAAATCCATATATACAGTACAGTTTAACTGGTCATTGGAACAATGAAATCGAGATATACACGTACTTTTCTTTTTTCGTGTGATTACAAAAAAAAAAGATACACGAGCAATCACACAACATAGTGCCTTATTAGCATAGGCTTAGAAAGATGGACGTCGAAGATATAAATACACAAACTTATAAAAAATAGTGCTACAAATACACTCGTGTGTGTGTGTGTGTGTATATATATATATATATAAATAGACATCAAAATCTAAACCAAGTGAAATCCTACGCCCATAGCTCTTACCTTTCGCTAAGAGACGGTTCCCTACAACGACACTCGAGAGCGCCCTATATATCAAGATCCTGCGTCGCCTGCCGCATCCACACCTGCTTTGACCACCGTGCATGCGCGTCAACTCGCCTCCTCACTGTGTTCCCGCGCGCGAGCGCGCTGGCCGCTTGCCGTGCGCGCCTTTTGCCCGTCGCTCGGCTGCCGCCACCTGCGCGCGCACCAGCGCGTGCCAGTGCCTGCGGGAGTCGTGCTGCTACCTCCGTTGCTACACGTCTTGCTATACGTCAATCCGGAGAAGTGAAGGGGATAAGCATTGAGAAAAAATTAAAAGGAAAGATTAGAGCAGCGGTTGGCAAAAAATAAGGAATGAGGAGAGAAGTAAGAGTGAGAAAGAGATTATGTTTTATCTGAAGGATTATGTGAGAAGGTTCTCTTTAATGTTGTGATGAACCATTGCAATGTTTATGAAGTTGTTATTTAATTTTGTAAAGATCGCTATCTGGAATGATTGTTCTGGCAGAAATTGAGGATTCTGTGTTTTGAGTCATGGATTGAGTTAGGGGGATCTGAGTCTCTGCATTAAGGTTGCATGAAGCATATTTTGACTAACGTGGGTCAAGTTGTGAAGAATTTGTGCTTAAAAATAATTTCTTTGTTTTTGGATATGTAGGGAGCCTTGGAGTTGCTATGGTTGACGGCGAGGATCGGGGCTACGCTCAGGGAGGAGCCGAGGCCCAGAACAGTCAAGAATGTCGGGAGAGATGGTGAGCTCAAGCATGGCACAAGAAAGACTGAAAATGTTGAAGGCGAGTTCGAACGGCGGGTTTACACCATATGGCTTAGTCGGTCCAAGTGAGACGTGGTTCGGTGGAACTGGGGCGGGAGAGACTTGCCGATGCGTGGCAAGCTAATGGTGAATCTACACGTGGCAAGCATGGCGATTGCTTGCAATGAAAGATGAAGACCCGGTCAAGAAAGGATATTTTGGTAAGATTGGTCAAAATACCAGAATCCACCTTGGATCAAAACCGCGGCGCATGCGGGGCGTTTGGAGAACGGTTTAGGTCAAGGGGATGCTGGTTTGATCAAGTTGGATCAAGCGGAAAAAAACTTAACGGATTTAGGCTTATGCGCTTTGAAAAGTGTGCATGTGACTTGTGTAAGTTAAAACCCGTGTGGTTGGGGTTAACGGGTTTCCCCTATTGTGCTAAATGGATTATATCCATTAGGGCAAGTAATGGCTGGTTGGGCCTTCTATATAAAGGATTGGGATGGAGACTTGTGTTATCCATCCAATCCATCTCTTATGTGCTCTCAAGTCTAGGGTTAGGGTTAGAGAGTTGAGTGCATTGTGTGCTCTTTGTCCTCCAAGGTGGAGTGGCTGTAAAATCCAACACAAGCAAGCAATACATCAATCTTAATCATCTCGATGAATCTTCTCTATGTGGATTGATTTGTTCTTGTCTTGGTTGGATTGATCTCTCTTTCGTCTTTCTTGATCTTGCTGTGCTAAGGACGTAAAAGATATGGAGATAACCTGTGGAAATATATCTCATATCATCTAGGCACTTCTATAGCAAGTTTACCAAGAAACACGATTTTGCATGTTTTTAGCTTCCTTATGTGATTTCTCGTTTTGAGGGTTTTTTATTGTTGTTTGCCCTTAGTCTAGCTTATTGTGACATGTGAGAACACATTTAGAGCCATCTTGGTCGTCATATACTTACGAGCAAGTTGGATTCTCAAATTGGGGTTTTGACTCGTTTTGGTGCAACCTTCCAACAAATTGAAAAATATCTCAACTTTGGACATATTTTTCATGATCGTTTATTGGAATAGGTTCACAATAACCTAGAGAACATCCATACAAAATTTTATATCATTTGGATATATGGATCAAAAGTTATCTTGGTTTTCGGATTTGAAATCGGGCTTAAAACACTATTAATCGCCCGGAGCGGTCAAACCGCCTTTTGAACGCCGGTCAGACCTCCTGGAAGGGTTTGGTTACAAGTTTAGTTGTTTTGGGTCAATTGGAGTGATTTTTATCTAGAGATTCTATGTTCTACACCTTTGTATGTGTTTGAGTCTAGAACCTTGAATACTAGAGGGAAAAATCAGAATTTACACCATTCACCCCCCTCTGTTGCCTTCTTTGGTCCTACATCATCACTTAGATAACGATCTAAATATTTTCCTTCTATTTTGATAATTTTAGTAGAGAATAGCGTCAGGATTAGAGATGAAGTAGTAAGTCTTTTTTAGGAAAACGATTAGAAAATCGGTTTATTCCGTGGTAATTTTCTATTGCTATTTCGGGTGTTGAATGGGTATAATTTAATAATGTTCTCAACTAAATAATTATAGAGAATTTGGGTAGCTTTCTGTAGATTATTCAGTCATGTTGATTGGATGATTAAATTTCGGTATATGAATTTTGCAACCTGCTGTCTAGAAATGATCATCTTTTGGCAGCACGTGTAAATCTGTAGATTAAAAATATTAGATGGAATATTTTGGGCATTTGCTCTACATAAAAAGTGTAGGTAATTTCTTATGGATTTCGGAGAGTCTAAGAATATAAATTTTGTATAAGTATAATAGAAGTTATGAATTTTAGAAGAATGCTATCCAGAATTGGTTGTTGCTAAGCACATTTGTAGGAAATTATTAATTTGACTGATTAGATGGCATAATTGATTTTTTGGCTAACTAGAAAGGAGTGTAAAACTTTCTGTAGTTTCTAAAAATATCATGGTTTACTATAGTTGTATGAGTAGATTAGTATATATGAAAATATTAAATTTGTTGTTTAAAAGATGACATATTTGTCTTCTGAGTTAAAAAGGTGAGTTAGATGATTTAATTTAGGCATATGGCTAACTAAGAAGTTATAGAAAATTTTATGTAGATTACATAACTTTTTAGTACCGGCACAGCATGGGTGACTGTCCAGTAAAGGGGGAGATTTGTGGATTTGTGAAGCGTGTAGAAGTATTGTCATTTAATTGATGCCTTGTACCACTGTGGTTTGTATTGAGATTGGATATTTAATGTAAGAGGCGTAGCATCCAGATTGGTGCCGTCTTCTAATCAACCCGACCATCGCAACTAGAAAAGACAAGTGCATGGTAGAATGATATTCGAATGTTTGAAATTATTATTTTGTTAAATGAATACTTGACATGATTATTCATGTGTCTATACCTATTTTATATTGCTCACATGCTTATACTAAAATGATGATAATGAGTTGATGAATACGGTAGAAAGATGTTATACCAATTGTTAATGCTAAAATTGAACTAGAGAAACATATAAACATTGTATTGCATATTGAGCATTTATGATGGAAAGATGTGATCTATGGAAGTGAGATAAGGTCCCCATATGTAACTCGACCAATGCTCGTATATAAAGCTAGCTAGGCACGTACAAATAATTCGGGAGAGCATGCATGTAGTTGTTGTACAAGTTGAGCATGCGTAGCAGGAGAAGAAGCAATCAGGGTACAAGGACAACCTCTCATGAGACGTGTGCAAAGCTCGAGCCTTCAAGCGCGCGCATAGATCAAAATTAGCAGCGCTTGCCAATTGGAAGTTTGGAACTAAGCCGCTATGTACTGTAGAAAGTAAAATACAGCGCCGTGGGAAGCGCTTGCTCGATGCACAGAAACATTTGAGCATTCTCCACGTTCAAAAGTACCATACTGACTTACGAAAAACTGCTCATGACAAAACCATATAGACCTTCACGAATGGTACAAATACCGTAATGCACTTTTAATGTTGTGAGTTCCAACATTACTGATTTCTCACTACAAATATTACCATTTGTCAACATACATTCACTAAATACGTGCTAAGCAAATATGTAGCTACACGTTGTCTACATTTAGATGAGAACAAGAACGGATGAGGTTATTACCTTCACGCGAAGATATTTTCTCCTTATCAACGAGTTTCCTTCGTCTTTCTCTCTAACCTCATGAGCTCTTATCATCTTCTTCTCTCCTTCTCCCGAGTTACTCTTCTCTCCTTCACTCCCTCTCCCAAGCTCCTCTCCTCTCCTTCACTTCCTCTCCCAAGCACCTCTACTTCTCTTCCTCTCCAAACTTCTTTGCAACCTACCTTCTCCTTCCTCTCCTTCTCTCCCTCCTTTTTCTTCTCTCTCGAGCTTATCTCGTTTTCTTGCAAGAGAAATAGAGAGAGAGTCCCCGTGAGAGTGTCGGTCAAAGAGAAAAGGACAGACTGACAGCAAATAGTCACCCAACCGTTGGGTGACACGGGTAAATTGCCCAACCGTTGGACGACTAGAGCACTAGTCATCGGACAGTTGGGTGACGTGTTGTCCAACAGTTGGACGACTTGCTCATGTCGCCCAACCGTACAACGACAGATGGTCATTTCTGTAAATTTTTAAAATACAGGTATAATACTATAATTTAGGGCATATCGTCCAACCGTACAACAATAGTTATTTCTATAAATTTTTTTAAAAAAATGTATAATAATGTAATTTAAAATTAAAAAAATAATTATTTAAAAAACCGGCAGGCATGCAATGCAAGCATGCTGCAGCAGAGAGCATAATAGCAGAGAGTCCATCCCTAATCAATCTTTTCGTCCTTGGGGATCCCATTAAATAATCGAATATCGATGATGTGCTAGCTGCTGGCTTGACGTTCAGAATAGCGATGGCTTCTGGTTTCTGATTGAAATTTTATTGTAGCTGGTTTTTTTTACTGTAGCTAAGTTGACTTATTGGGTATAATTAAATTTAAAAAATAAAAAACATGTTAGTCCATCACGGACACTACAAAGAAATACAGGGAAAAAAGAAAATACAAAAAAGCCTAAAATATCTAAAAAACCAAAAAAAAGACGAATTACTGAATAGTGAAAAAAATGAAGCTAGAAGCTCAGTGGTCATTCAATGCCTTTATGCTCATACATACAATTCATCATCTACTACTACAAATGACTACAGTGGCAGAGATCACGCCCGACAAAGAGCTTCTCGAGTATATTTGCATAGCTGGTCCATGGGAACAATGAGATCCAGATATCCAAGTATATACGTACTTTTCAACAAGCTAATGCTTCATATTTCATAAATCACAACGGCACATCTCCATATGTACAATCATCTTTCATCACAACTAAGGGCAGATCCGGTCCTCAGATCGAAAAATGATGAGAATAAAGGGAAGCAACTCAGATATACAAACTTACTATGCATCATCTGCAAACATAAACAAACCGCTTGCGAGATGAACAAATAAGGTCGACTTACGCTAAAACAACAGAAGAAAAGTAGTAGGGAAAAACAACCGTGCAGGCACGTCATGTTGCAGAAGCTCAAGAAGGGTATATAGGCTGCAATCATGAAAAACTTGGGAGTATCAACAAGACAAGCTGGGACTTCGCGAGCCTGGAGCCGTGTTAGTCGGCCGCACCACAACATGATGTGCGTTTTACTAGGTTCAAACATACCTCTTGAAGTCAAGGCGTGCCTGCAGGATTATCTACTGTGGTCCTCTAACAAAGAAGAATCTCTTCGTCGCTTGTTCCACCGTCGATTGCATACTGCAATGCTGTTCTACCATCGCGGTCGGTGGCCTGTGAGTTGGCCCCCCTGCATAGAAACGGAGCGAAAAAGAAAAAGGTGAGACATGTATATATTTGCGCTTTTGCAGCTCGCTAGATCAATCCCAATGACAGACACGAAAAAGGAGATAGAGCAGACTAGCGGCCGAGCTCTCATGTCTATCTATTATATTATTAAAATAAAGGTAGAAGGAGTCACCACATTCACTATCAAGGAATAGAAATATCTACGTTAATCGGAGGAAAAGAGATATTCACACTGTTGATCGTAATGGGTCTAAATTATAACGGTCTATATTTTTTTAAAAAAGATTCCATATCAAATATAATCAAAAAATAACTAAAATTTAGAAAATAAAATTATAAAATTAGCAATATGATTTCCATACGAATTCCTAAGTAAAATTAAATAAAAATAATTAGGAATAAAAATTAAACTAAAATTAACGATCGGATTTGTATATGAATTCCAACAAAAACTAACTAAAATTCAGAATAAAAATAAAATAACATAAAATAAAATAAGCAATTTAATTACTATACAAATTTCAAATTAAAATATCTAAATAACTTTAAATCGCAATAGAATTAAAGAAAAATTAGCTATTGTATTTGCTCATGAATTCTAACCAATAAAATTGAAATCCGAAATAGAAAACAAAAGAAAATTTCTAATTCTATTTCCATACAATTCTAAAGTAAAAAGTCCTTAAATAACTAAAATTTAGAATAAATTAAACAAAATTAGCAATTTAGTTTTCATATGAATTCCTAACTAAAATCCCTAAATAAATATATTCAGAATAAAAATTAAACAAATATTAGCAATTGGATTTGTACACAAATTTCAGCCAAAAAATAATTGAAATTTAGACTAAAAATATAATAAAAGTAGCAATTTGATTTCGATACGAATTCCAAAGTGAAATCCCTAAATAACTATAGTTCCAAATAAAAATTAAACAAAAATTAGCAATTGGATTTGTATACAAATTTCAACTAAAAATAATTGAAATTCAAAGTAAAAAACCAAATAAAATTTGCAATTTGATTCCCATACAATTGCACAGTAAAATCCCTAAATAAATAAAATTTAATATACATTAAATAAAATTAGTAATTTGACTTATATACGAACTCCAATAAAAACAACTAAAATTTTCAATAAAAATAAAAAGTATAACAAGGATAGCAATAATGGTGTTAGAAGAGAACACAAAAGAGTGCAATGGTGTCAATTTATCTAATAAGAAAACATTAACCCACCGGGAAGCGAAGAGCCAGGGCGATGGCAGAGGAGATGAGGATAATGTCGTACTGCTCATCTTAGCCATTCAACAAGAACAATGTTGTACTACTTGCCGAAGTTATTGAAGGAAAAGACCAAAGTCAAAAGGAGCCAAGAGACACGTCAACGAGTGGTGAGTGTTAGAATTGTTGAAGAAATCAATATCCAAATAAACTCGATAATAGGGAAGTTTCAGCAGAGAGGAAATGAGGTTTTGCATTAAAGATGAGATATAATGAAATGGGGCCATCACGTAGCTAGGAGTGTGCCATCGTTGGTAAAAGGCACAACATCACTTATGATGGCGAGAAGATTTTCTGCATCGTTAGACAGTGACTAAATCAGACATGTCGCTGTTAGTAAGGAAGCCATAGTTTTGAGGTGGCCAGTATTTAAGAAGAGAAGCTATCGACATAGGAGAAGAGGGGTATTGTTTCAGTTTTGTGTTATAAAAGAAGAAGAAAAACGTTGTAGTAGGAGAGGCAGTTCTCAGGTTTTAGCCTCCAGTGCTCGAGCATATATAACATCATGCATGTATATATATGCATATATCTGTATAAATAGAAATACTGACGTACATAAGCAAAGGAGTAAAGAACTCAAAGTAGAGATGGCGCAGCCATAGAAAATAGGCTTAGGGCCACCCATCCCCAGCAGGGATCAGCGATGGTTATGCGTGTATGCATGTTTGATGTTGTAACAATCAGCATTAAGTAATAATTGAGAGAAATAGAAGAAAACTAAGTGGTGGAGTATTGTATTAGAATGGATAGTAGTTAAGAGATTATTAGAATAGGTAACATTTAAGAGGGATAGATCAAGAAGACAAGGACTGAGCGTGTTGTTGGAGGTTAAAGCAGAAAAATTATAATAGCGAGAAAAGATATAAGACAAACGGTTCAGTGAAGCAACCATGTGAAGAATTATAAGTTTAAGGTAGATCGCCTATGGTGTATCGGTATATATATGAGTAATATATCTTAATACCATGTAAACTAATAAGATTGCTACACATATAATTAACGTATTGCTTTGAGATTAAATAGAGGTATATGTACATGCATAAATTTTGAAAAAAAGTAACTAATAAAGAAAGAATAGGCAGCTACACAATCCATGTATGATGGAGAGTATTTACGTTTTTAAGAACTTCAACCCATCAAGCTCATACTTTAATTATATTTCTCATGTTGTATTTTCCTTCAAACTTCTATTATTATTTTCAATGTTTATGATGTATTAAAATCCTAAATAGCTTACAAGATACGTAAATATGTTCTCAAATATCTAAGTTATATTATTTAATACTAAAAACTTTGAAACATCTAGCCGCGCAAAAGCGCAGGCCACCTTACTAGTTCCATATTATGAAATAGTGGTAAAAGTGTTTAGCATACTGGTATTTGAATTTTGAAAAGATCCAATTTTTTCTAGCAGACTAGTGGCCGAGTTCTCATATTACATATTATGAAATAATGGTAAAAGTGGTTGGCATACTGGTATTTGAATTTTGAAAAATCCATATTTCTCTCTTTCAGGGCATTCCCTCCAGAATAGGCGTATTAAAAGATTGGAGATTGCACAAAGGCTTAGAAAACAGACTTGCCGCCAGAAAAATACCTTACAGCAAAACAGAGGGATCAGTATTTAGTCTGTTAGAGGTTTTTAAAACCATAGTCCAACAACAACGGTGCGTACCAAGGTACAGGTCAGTATAAAACACAAAAATAAAACTAGCAAACAGGACGCATCTTGAAAAGAAGATAGAAAATACCTTATTCTTCAGTAAGAATTGGTCATAACTCGTCCATAAGACCATAACTCAGCTTCACTCAGTCAAATACCCTTATTCTATGAAATGCAATTAGTAACTCTCCTGTTATTTTCTCCACCAAGAAAAACAACTTGGTGCAAACTCAGTTCCCAGTTCCCACAAACTATATCCCGGACCTCACCGAGAAACCAGAAGGTTTTCCCACCCATGTTGACAAAACAAACATATGGAACAAGATAAAATGCTTTAAGTTATAGGCATTTGCATACCTGGAAAGCAGAAGCTTAGCATGCAGATATCTTCCTTTCAAAATACAGTGATGAAGGGGTGTCTGACCACTTGAATTGGTCACATTTACATTAGCACCGTACTGCAAAAGTAATTCAACCATCCCGACATCTGCAACACGGCATGCAAGATGAAGCAAGGAGAAACCTTCGTATCTATCCTCCAAGTCATCTCCGCGTGAACTTGTGCTGGCAGGAGAAAGGGGCACTCTAGGAGAAACCTTGTCATGTGAACTGCAATCGAAAAATCTAGGGCTTCCATCAGATGGTGAGGCTGGTTGCTCTTGCAGAAGTGCTTTTCCAAGAGTCAAACACGAACTAGAAAGCATCTGTCCATAAATTAAATTTACATTGCCATGTGATCCCACGATGAGACTGTATGCAGCTTTCTTGTCATTTGCAGTTACACTGTCCCACATCTGCTGAGCTAGCTGAATCTCATCGATGCTACGCTTCCGTACAAAATCCTTGTCAGCATACTGGAACATTTACACCATAAAAAATCAATATACTACATTAGGATATATGAAATTGAGGGATCTCTCTAAGCTCTTGGTTTCAGATAGGGCTATAAAATACATTCTAAACCACCTGATAAGCTATATAGATTCTGGTTCATGCACTGTAATCTTCAGTTAGTTTCATGGGCATCTCAAACCTAAGATCAATGAAAATGAACTAATAGTGCCTAAAGAAACTGACTCGCAGATTCGCAGTTTATGAAACTACAAGTTTACTGCCCAAGCATATATGAATCCATACACCCAGAAAAATACTGATGAGTACACAAATGCCAGAGCCTTGCAGGATAAGACATTTTTTTCCTTATCCATTAGGCATGAAGTGAGTTTGCAGAACTAGGAAAGAGAGATGCAGTATATAGGCCACGGAAACTAAATAAAACCACTTGAAACAACTTTGTAAATGGTTCCAACCCACTGGCAATTTTAAGAACTAAAGCTGTAGGGGTATGTAGAAAAACCAGCGGTTACCGACAGGCCGGTAACCGGAAAAGCCAGTGGTAACCGGTAAAAAAACGGACAGAGTTTTCAAATGTAAATTTACATTTATGACTGTACAATGCACTTTCTATATTGGTTTAGCCTTTTTGTGCTAGATTACCTATTGTATGACTAAATTTGACATGGCCTTCCAAAAAAGGATTTTACAGTTGTAGCTTGAGATGATGCTTGTGAGACCAAGTTCTAACATCAAGTGCACATAAGACAAGTAAAAGGAACAAGAAAGAATACACATCCGCATTCCAGTAACTTCTTGTCCATTAACATCTAGTGACTGGCAGCAACTGCCAACTGGCAACCAGACAGTAAGCCTAAATGGCAACAAGGTAGATGTTGGCCAATTGTTCCTACGGTGTTGCAGTAAGTCCAACCAGAATACCACAAGTAGAGTGAAGGTCAGGATCACAAAATACTGCTCAGCTAAAAAGTCTTAAAAGTGCAGTTCATGCTGTTCACTGATGAAAACGTCTCAAGCATTGGAGAAAAACAAAAGGATAGCAATGTAACAACACACCAAAAATGCAGCAAATTTCAACCAATTCAAATCCTAGCCAATTTGATAGCACCGCATGAAGAGTGAACATAATAATTTGGCTGAAAACCTGAAACAATACATATATAATTAAAAAAATGCACTACCTGGGAGCGCAGGACTTCCTTATATGTTCCTATTTCTCTTAAGGCAATTGTAAATTTGGTCATAACAGGTCCTGGAAAGGAGATGAATTCAGTATGCTGACGGCGGAACGCCTGCTAGCACCTGTGTTGCACTCCTATGTTTGTACTGTTGTAGGTGTATTTGTAGTGTTGTAGGACATCCAACAATATACAAGAACACACAAAGACAGAAGTGCTTTGGGGCTGCTTCACGTTGCAGAACGTTGCCTTTCTGGCTTTGCTTTCCTCCTTTATATAGCAAATACACAATAGAAACTGAAGTACTAATTAATTACAAGAAACTGAACTAGTAATGGCAAGAAACTGACCCATCAAATACTTGAGAAACTGCTCACTAATTAGCTGTGTAAACTGATGAAAAACTGACTTGTAAAGGGAGTAAATGACTAGATTAACTAACATATGCTTAGTAAAGGAAGTGACCAAACTCAGTTCTACCAATTCCTAAGTGAGGAAAAATGTAATTAAGGAATGACAAATAAGCAACATAAGCTAGTTGAGTGAAAACTGTAACAAAGATTTTTTATGCATAAAAACATATCTTCCAGAACTGAGCAAACATGAAAAATGAAAAGATCATCCTGCATACTCGTATGACAAATTTAAAAAAAAATTAATGGGATGATGAAAAATATACAAGAGAATAACATGACTGACCACCAAAAGCAACACTGATTGGGTCATTGTAGCCTCCTCCAAATGTTTCTAGTGAGCTTGCAAATGCAATATCTCCATCATATGCTTCCCCTAGTCCTTCACTGAAACAAAAGGCAGATGTGTATATTCTGTATCCTAGCTAGCAGCAAGGAGGCACATACTGGGGGGTGGGTTTAAATAGCAGTGTGTAAAATGGTGAATTGCTTCAGCCCTATTCTTTGTCAGATAGTGAGCAATAAATAAATAAATGAACTGCAAATGATCGCTCACGTATACTTGCGGGAACCTTTATGAAACTTCAAACATCTCTCTCTCAGCAATTCAGCACTTTCTTCAAGTGATTGTATCTGTTTTTCGAAAGGCCAACAGAAATGCAGACAGTTGGTCATGAATCAAAGGAAGTTGAAAAGAAAAGAAGGTTTCATTCACGAATGCAACCAGTAAAACAACCATTAGGGCATTGAGGCATCCTATCTTCCGTATTTATCACTTGGACTCGAATGGAAAAGATATAGGCAGTTTGTGCTACAAATGTCTCCTGAATTGGACGATAGTCAAATCATCACATCTCTTTGAAGAAGCAAAGCTTTTGATTTTATGGTCAGCAATATATTCAGAAGTGTTTTGGATGTTCCTTAATCCATTAACTAAATAGGAGACCTGTTTGTTCTTCAAATGACTTAAATAACAATTGTGCTACAGGTTCTTTTGACCAATTTAACAATTGTGCAACCCAAATAACAATCTCCAGGTCCTAGACCAGGAGCAATTGAGCAAGCATTTGGTTCTAAAAAACTGAGCAAGCATTCCCCAATCCCCACCCATTCGCAACAATGCCAAGTTTCAACACAAAAACTTGCGGAAACAAACACGCGCGGATCAAACCAGCACACCGTGACCGAATCCAAAAGCCACTGAGTTTTACAGCCGAAAGTTACACCCTAAGAAAGAGAGCCGAACCGCGAAGCTCACACCACCACCCTAATCATGTAAAACTACGAACCGAGATCCGTCGCGCTCACCTGCGTACGGAACATGGGCGAGTCATCGAGCTTGGCCAAAAACATGGCTGCCAGCCTGCCACCGTCGATGCCACCAACAGGTCCACGGCACCGCGTTCCCGCCACCTCCTACCTTCTCATCCACATCGCCAATGCCGCCACCTCAAACCCTAGCCCCTCCGGTGCTCCGCCCCGCGTACGTCACCGCCTCGCCGCCGCAACCGTCCGCCTGGTCTCCTCCGGCCGCCACCGCCGGGAGCCGTGTCGCGCAGGGGAGGGGGGGCGTGTACACGCCGCGAGACTCGCCGGAGTGGGCGAAATGGCGGCGATCTGGGCGGGGGAAGAGCAAGGGGAAGGGAATTGGTCAGGTAGCTCGGCGAGAAGGGAGGGAGGGAGGGGAGGAGGGAATAACGGTGCGCTTTTCTTATTATTTTTAAATTTTTAATTTTTTTTTCTTTGGAAGAGAGAAGGGAGAGAGAGGTGGCGAGTTAATATAAAAAGTTCTAATTAGTATATAATGTTGGGCCTAAATAAAAGCTTAGCAACGGGGAATGTGGGGGTTACACGCCAATTGTAGGAAGGTCGGGCCCGGGTGCAGTGAGGTGCCTTAGCAGGATATTTTACACGCTGTGAATTTTGAACAACCTTATAACAACAGACCAACAAGTGTTCTTTTGAACTACGACTTATAAATTTTAGCAGCGACTTATTAATTTAATAAATAATAATTGTTAAAAAAATTCGAAGCCAAAAACTAGCTGAAAACCAAAAAGAACATGACCTAATATTTACATGAATTCCCAAAAAACTCTTACTTTCATATAGGGCTTTAAACTATTCTCTTCTACTCTTGTTCTATCATTTTCAGTTTTATTCTCAATGCTACTACTCTTTCTATTTTTATTTTTTTTTGCAAGTGTTCTCACTGTCAATGCTTGTCGGGTAGCAAGGAGTAATCCAACTCATCATCATATGTGTCTGTATCTAGGGGTAGCTGAGCATTGTTCTATTCAGAATTGAAGCGTTTGTCGATCTGTAAGAATAAACTTTAATCTTACAGAACTTTGCAGCACCTATATGTGTATGCATATCTACAAGAAAGCCCTATGCCTAACACTTCTGAGCTCTTCACAAATGTGTATGTCAAGGGTTTCGGTGTGAAGGTAAGTTGATGTCAAATCTAATTCATTTAGTTTCATCGAGGGTGAAGTCACTATTCTTATCTTATCTGAAATGCATGACCATGGACCTGATTAAACCGATAGTTACATCCTATGTGTTCAATACCTATGTGTTCAATTGTCACCCTTTGTTTTTGCACTTCTCCTTTGACAGATAAGAACTTCAAATCTATGTGTTTTACGGCCTTCGAATACTTGTCATTCTTTGAGAAGAAAACAACTGTGGAGTTGTCACAATAAATTTTCAGGGGCTTTAATATTGTGTTAGTAAGGCTGAATCTTGAAACAAAATTCCATAGCCATAGTGCTTGAATTGTGGCCTCAAAACATGCCACAAATTCAGCCTTCATGGTGGAAGTAGCAATGACAAACTGCTTCGCACATTTCCATGAAATTGCTCCTCTAGCTAACAGAAATATATAGCCAATCGTGGATCTTCTTGAGTCAATACATCTGGCATAATCCGAATCAGAATAGCCTAACACTTCAAGATAATTCAATCTTCTGTATGTGAGCATGAAATCTTTGGTGGCTTGTAAATACCAAAGAATTTTCTTTGCAGCTTTCAAATGATCCATACCAGGAATACTTTGATATTGGCCAAGCATTCCCACATCAAAACTGATATCCGGCCATGTGCATGTTGATGCATACATTAGATTCTCAACAACTGATATGTATGGAATTGATTCCATCGTCTTTCGTTCCATATCATTTTTGGGACACTACAATTCACTAAATTTATCCCCTTTCTGAATTGGAACCAATCCTGCAGAGCACTTGTCCATTCTAAATCTATCCAAAACTTTACAAATATATCCTTGCTGAGACAATCCTAATAGACCCTGCTTTCTGTCATGAAATATTTCTATCCCAATCACATAGGATGCCTCTCCCATATCTTTCATTTCAAAATTTTTTTAGAGAGATATGTCTTAACATCATATAACAAAGATTTATCATTAATAGCAAGAAGAATATCATCGATATATAAGACTAATATAATAAACTTGTTCACACTGTTCTTCATGTATATACACTGATTAACAGTGTTTTCTACACAACCATAAGATGTAATGGTATCATTGAATTTAATATACCATTTGTCGGGAAGCTTGTTTCAAACCATATATCGATTTTTTGAACTTACACACTAAATTATCTTTTCCCAGAGTTATGAAACCTTCTGGTTCGTCCATATAAACTTCCTCCTCTAAATCACCATTTAAAAAGACACTCTTTACATCCATTTAATGAAACTCTAAGTCAAAATGTGCCACCATTGCCAAAATAATTCTTAGAGAATCCTTCTTAGAAATAGGAGAGAAGGTTTCTTTATAGTCAATGTCATTTTTTGAGTATAACCCTTAGCGACAAGTATGGATTTAGATCTTTCTATATTGTCTTTTGAGTCACACTTGGTCTTAAAGACCCATTTATACCCGACTTGTCTTGCATTTTTAGGCAATTCGACAAATCCCCAAACTGTATTGTCATCCATCGATTTCATTTCTTCCTTCATTTCATTAAACCACTTTTCAAAATCATCACATTCTATAGCTTGCTTAAATGAGACTGGATCATTATTAATACTCAAGTCACATTCTGGTTCAACTGAGTATACCATATAGTCATCTGAAATGGCAGATCTTTTCTGTTGTGTTGACTTACGTAATGTGGTTTCTTCTTGCTGAACTTCTTTATTTCCGAGTTGAATATTATTATCCGATTCTTGAAATGGAACAATATCAGGGGATACATTAGTTTATAAAATATCCTCCCAAATTTCTTTAATATCCACATTTCGTGGTTTATCACTCCCACTAAATTGACCATTTTCAATGAACCGAGCATTACCAGATTCTATAATTCTCGTACTATGGTTTGGACAATAAAATTTGTAGCCTTTAGACCTATCAAAATAGCCAATGAAATTACCACTAATGGTTCTTGCATTAAGCTTCTTTTCAAATGGATTGCATATCCTTATTTCTGCTGGACAACCTCAAACATGAAGATGTCTTAAACTGGATTTCTTTCCTGTCCATAGTTCATAAGGAGTCTTAGGAACTGACTTATTAGGAACCCTATTACGTAAATATGTTGCAACCTTTAATGAATGCATTCACAAGGATAAAGGTACAGAACTGTAACTTAGCATACTCCTAACCATTTCCATAAGAGTACAATTTCGTCTCTCAGCTACACCATTTTGTTGAGGTGTACCAGGCATTGTGTATTACGCATAAATGCCTTTACTTTCAAGGTACTTTGCAAACGGACCTAAACACTATCCATTTTCATTAAATTTTCGATAATATTCACCACCCTTATCGGATCTCACAACTTTAAATTTCTTATCATGTTGCCTTTCTACCTTAGAAATGAATATCTCTAAGATATTTACTGATTGAGATTTTTCATGAAACAAGTATATATAACAATATCGTGAGAAGTCATCAATAAAAGTGATAAAATACTTTTCTCCACTCCATGATGGAATATCAAAATAAAGTGATAAAATACTTTTCTCCACGATCATCCTGTCATTTTGGGTTTTAGATTTTTGACTTTTCACTTTTTTAAAGTTAAAATAAATGAACGATTTTTTGAAGTGAATCTTGTCGATAATTTCACAAACATAAAATTACATACATTATTTATGTTAATATTTTTATGCTACTATCTAATATAGATAAAAATCATCCTTTGCAATATAAAAAAATAGAGAATGTACTGCCATCTCCACTTGCAACAAAAAAAGGCGTGGAGAAAAGCTGCTGCAAACTGGACTCGCACTGGAGAGCGGGAGTGGTCATGCCCACTAATGCGACAGTGATTATGACACCCAGCACGGAAGTGCTCCATCTAACCTATCAAACTGAAAATGTTTATCAAAACGAAGAGACCTTATGTTTATCAAAACGAAGAGACTAACGTTCCACTTGTTTGAGCTTAGACTTTTAATTTCTGATTTATTTTTTACTATTCATAATTTTTGTTTTTTCTGGTTTTCAGTATTTTTAAGCTTTTTTACCGGTTTTTTCCTATTCATTTGCTTTATATGTGATGGGCTGACCTTTTTTTAAAATGTTTTTAGAATTAATTATGCCAAATAAGTCACCACCAGCTATAATATAATTTCAGCTAGCTACAGTGCAATTTCAGCCACAAGCCACCAAATTTCAGCTTAACCGAATGGAGGTTTGCTCGTATTAGTTTTTGTTTCTGATTTTTATTTCTAAAAGTCTATGAATCATTTATATCAAGTACTACTTTTCATTTTCATATATTATAAAGTATTTTGTATTTTATTATATCACAATTTCGTAAATCGTATGGTGATTTAAATGTTGTAGTGTCTTTCGTTACACGTGTTTTTTACATAATGCACTATTATTCATCAGTCACTATTATTTATTAGCTATTACTATTTATCAGTCACAGATAAAAATCATCAGTAAAAATCAATATAAATTATCATAGGTGAGAAAAAAAAGAAAAATCATTTTTGAGAACGAGAGGAAAAAAAGAGAGAGTGGGCCCAGAAATGCTCCCCCTTGAGTTTCGGTTTTATCAGGTGTCACGTCGTGGGCCCCACCAGCCTGTTCAAAGATTCTACGGCCCATGATGGATGGATGGCTCCTTCTCACCAACTCAACTCGCAACGGCCTCGCCTCCCTCACATCACCGTTTGTGTTGTCAAATGTTGTTCACGATGCCACTATCTGCTTGCATTAAGAGGCATCTGGTGCTCACTGATCTTTTTTCATCCCACACACAATTTTTGAAATGAAATCAATAAGTAGGGACGCCTTCTTAATTTCCGGAGGATTGATGATTCCTTTACATGAAATCTATAAAACGACTTAGTGCTTGTTTGTATTGACTTATGTTTCTAGTGTTTACTTAGAAAAATCAAAACCTAATATAAACATTCGGCTTTTTAAAGTGGTTTCTCTACTTCTCTCACTATCGTCTCGCTCCAAGGATAAAGCAGAGAGTCACGGGTGCATCACTCATCCCACTTGTTTCGCTCTGGTCACGCGCATGCATCCCTTTCTCACTTTTTGCATTGCTCGCTCTCTATTTCTAAAAGCCACTTTTCAGTCAGTACTATTCACTTTCAGCTAAAAATCATAAATCACAGCCAAAAATCAGCAGCAAAAACCAATATAAACGCCCTCGTCTCGTAGTGTAGTAAGAAGCATTTGGTACTGACTGATTATTTATTTCTCATATGCTGCAACATTCATCGAAATGAAAATCTGCAAGCAGGATGCCTTCTTAATTCCTAGAGGACTTGATTGATTTCGGGCCTGTTCTTTTTGGTTTTTGAAACCGGCTTTCGACTTTTGCTATAGTACTCAACTTTCAAACAGAGTATTTTGGGGGTGATCGGAATAGCGATGGCTTTTGGCTTTTGGCTGAATAAACACTGTAGCTGGCTTAGTGGATAGTGTAGTGAATAGTGAAAAAAAAGCTGAAGCTAGAAGCTGAAGCCGAAAAAAGCCGAAACGATCACCCCCTTTTTTTAAGACGGGGCCTACAAGTTAATCGTAGTAAATGATAAAAGGTCAACATCTGTACCACCTAAAATTGCAAGCGAGTATCTCTCTTCGTAATCTCTGCCGCAAACAGCTAAAATTTAAAATTTTCAACCAAAAGCCATAAAACATAACCACAAAGAACATACCCTTTTATGAAATTTGTCTCATCCAAAAACTTAATGCACCTCTCTATCTCTCTCATGAGACTGCATGCAAATGATCGATTGTCTTCTTGTAAGTTAGACGACACAGGAAGCCGGCAAGTAGCCAGGGCAAAGAAACCACCACCACCCCATACATGGGAACAAAAAGATGGAGTCAGCAAATGGAGAGGATGATTTTTTTTCAGGCGTGGAGGAACTGAGAAAGCGATTGGGTGATGGTGGTGTGTCCTGAGACATATCCCATTCGTGTCTCTTATCGTTTCAGCCCTCCTGCTTGGCCAAGGATTGTGACCCTCACAAAGCATCATCATCATGTTCATGCCAAACAGTGGAGGTAGATACTCCAAATCCCCTAACACGATTTCCCCCTCAGTTTTTTGGGAGAATTTTTCATGTTGATGGCTTTCACTAACAAAATGGTTTTCAACTTTTCAAAAAGACGATGGTTTTCACTGGATAGATCTAAGATAAATTACGCAGCTCTGCCTGTCTAACTTATTCGGAGCTCCCTTTTCCAGAAAAAAAAAATGCTATTCGGACCTAGAGCCATATATGGCCTTGTTCTTTGCGACTTCTAGAAGCGGCTTTTGACTTTTACTACAGTAACTAACTTTTAAACGGAGTATTTTTTTAAGATGGGGTCTACAAGTTAATTGTAGTACACGTTAAAAAACTAATATCTGTATCATCAAAAATCGCAAGCGATTATCTCTCTTTCCGCAATCTCTGTCGCAAACAGCCAAAAAGCCATCAGCCGCAGCCAAAAGCCATCAGCCGCAGCCGCAAAGAACAGGCCCTATGTCTCTAGCCTGACTTCTTTACAGTAGGAATAGCACTCGAAAATGGAAGCCTTACCAAACGAGGGTTTAATTATTGTAGCAAGAAAGCAGTGATTGAGACGGGACAATGCTATCACTTTTAGCTATCACTCGAAAATGCTATCACTGCATTTCATTAAGCTATCACTTTCTTTTAGAGACGTACGAAATAGTGATAGTTTTTAACTTTTAGCTGAAATTTTACTGTAGTTGACTTTTTTTACTGTAGCTGAGTTGACTTTTTAGGCATAATTAAATTTAAAAAATGTAAAAATAGAAAAAAAAATATGTTAGCCCATCACGGACGGGACAATGCAAAGGAATACGAAAAAAAGAAAATACAAAAAAGCTCATAATATCTAAAAACAGAAAAAAAAATGAATTACTGAATAGTGAAAAAAGCTGAAGTTGAAAAAAAAAGCCGAGTTGCTGCTGATATTTTACTGTTAGTGTTTTTTTACTATGATCGATATAGCTGCCCCAGCGTACACTGTACAACCAAACCGTTGTATAATCGTATCGACCTTCTCAAAGAAAACAAAACGATGGAGGTAAATCTGCCAAGCTCCATACCATCCGTACACCATCCATTGCTTCAGAAAATCTCGCAAATCCCCAGATATTCCCCGAGTAGGAACAGATAGTACTGACAAAGCCTGAAAGCTAGCGAAATTTCCTGAACAAGATGAGACAAGCCTACCCACATGGCGGTGAAAATTTTGTCACCGCTTTCACGGATTTAGTTTCTGGCTGTTTTTAGTTTTTATCTTATTTAAATTAGAAATTATTTAAAATATATCGATATTTAATTTTGATATTTTTTAGCTTTTTATTATTTTTTCTTATTCCTTTTTATTCTTCGTGATGATATAATAATTTTTTTAATTTTTTTTTTCTAAAGAAAGGCTAACAACCGCCACCTTTGGCAACTCAGTTATACCATTCAGGCATCAGGGTCAAGGAGCAGGATAATTCACCACATCAACCTGAAGCATGGCCCGACAGGTTCTAAACAAACGAAATTGATTGCTATGATGAAGCGTTACGATGTAGAAATGTGAATAATTAAGGAAAGAGAACACGATTAGTAATGATATTCATGGTTATTACGGTGTCGTCAAGTGATCAACTTCGCGTCCAGCCGTCCAGAGCTCGACGCCGAGGTTTCCTGCCTAGCTTTTCTGAGTTAGGCGCTTGCCGTGGACGCTATGGCGTCGCCGGGACGACCTGGACGCCCGAGACGTGAGTTGAAATCAGATCTAGCGTACGGGAAAAACGAGCAGCACCAGCAATGGCGACAGTGGAGAGAAGAGCAAGGCTAGAAGGCGTTCGTGCTCAAGGTGGCCATGCACTGCCACGGCAAGGGCTGCATCAACAAGATCCGCAACGCCATAGCTTGCTATTATATTACATGGTTATTTAATTTTCAGACATATAAAGTATTACTTGTATTTATTACTATCGTCTAACTGTTGCCATAGTAAACGCCTAGTCGACTAGACGTCCAGATGCTCCGGTCTGGCCGCGACTTACCAAAGCGCTGTAACAAACATGTCGATATCCACAGAATCTTCTCATCAGCCAACACAATGTTAAATCATTGTACCAGAGTAGACTCACAGCAAGGAAAAACTAATAATTTGAGATAGAGGGCAGTGGCAAGTAAAGCATGTCTAATTGCCTCCCAAGAACACAAGTTCCCTCTTGTAAGGCAGCCTTAGGCAGCATGCAGGAGCAACATAACTAGAGAGTTCTAGACGGTGCTTTCTCAATCCAAATTCACGAAACTAGCCATGAGAAAAACCAACCTTGTTCACTTTGGGTAGAGAATATCGTAGTGACCAGGCCGGTAGAGCAGAGTAATGTAAGGTTTCTCATCAGCAGGAGTTGACGACGTTGCAGCATCATCTTCAGAAGAATCGGCCGCAGGGACGAAATCGTGGTGGTTCACACTTAGATTGCCAGGATCGCAAGAGCTTCGGTCTAGGTACATCACACGGATTGGCACACCTAACGCATCTGATAGGGCAGTAATGTGCACATGATCACTTTCCTCACCCATTGGCTCCACGGAAGCCTTGCAGAACTGCAAAGAGAATTCCAAATCAGGGTCAGTCCCTCAGCTGCATACGAATGGAAATAGGGTGCACAAAATCAAGGATGGAAATAGCACGGGCAACTTGAACAAGTTTTGAAGCATGTATTATTTGCTCCCAACGGAAGACAGGTAAATGAATTATCTCTTGTCCTGACATGGTTAGCTGGAATAAACATATCCGTTGAAAAATACTTCATTGCTTATAGAGCTGCTTCTGTCTGATACTCCCATGACATCTAGCCTTAGCTTTACCAAATCTTTCTTAAGGGAAATTGGTCCTGTGGGAATATTGGCTGTCGCACAACAGAGATGCGTGCCAAAAACATTAATCACTATAATTATTCCCACCATTTCGCAATATATGTCCAAGCCCATCATGCCCACAAACCAAGGAGGCACCAAATCTAAAGAATAGTTAAATACCTCTATTAAATGGCATACGACAGTCGTTTAACCTATTTTACAGCATTTAAAGCAGGGGTAGAGACTGGAAATATTGCAAGAACAACACTCTTGATTTCCTCAAATGACTTGCATTGTGAAACGACAATTCCCAATAAAATGGACTTATATTGCAAACAGGAAGGAATACTATTGACCAGGAAGAAGCAAATAGAATCACCAGTTAACATCCCAACAAACTTGATGTAAATACATGACTACTGGTATAGTGTCTACTTCCTGAGTTGCATATAACAACAAAACTATGAAGCATTGAAGCTAACCTGATCCACGGTCGAATTTGTCAAGCCAGAGATGAATGGTTCAAAGAACTCAGCCCTCCGTTGAATTTCGCCAGAGGTGACAAACCTAAAGAACATTACAACTAAAGAAGACACGATTAGTTAACAATGACAACATAGTCAAGAAAGACACAGTACAAATATCTGGTTGTACAAACCATAATCAGAAATCATTTGATCCCTGGTCCTTTCTAGAAGTTCTTCAGGCCTAGAGATACAGGAAAACAAAATAGATTCACTACAAAAGCAAAACATAGATCATGGGTATACCATACTTTGTAAAGAATTAAAAGAATTCCTTTGTCATCAACAGTTCAACACTTCTTTTCTATTGTTCCTACGCACTAAGGAGAGTAGGAGGCAAATACAAGTCGATGATACTTACCCTATAGAAGTTTCCTGTCCTTGCAGAACACTTTCCAGCTGCTCAATGAATATCTGAGGAAAATCAGGGAGGACAAATCAGTAAGGAGGCATGTTATGACAGCCCCGGGGAGTATTACAAGGAAACTACATTGAAATTCATTTTGAGAAAAAAAATCCTTGTATTTTCATGTGACAATAAGTCCCCATTTTACACTCCCGAACTTTGTTAAAAGTCCAATGAACACCCTCAACTACAAAACCAGGTCAATTTACACCCTAAGGTGGTTTTGATAATATGGATCCCACTCAAGGTGGTTTTTGACATATTGGCAACCATGTCATCGGGTTTTGCTGACGAGGATCCAACTCAAGGATGTTCACATCTACATCATCGGCCTCTTTCTTACTCCCCCCAACCCACATTCCCTTTCTTCTTCACGTCATCCTCCTTCCTATCATTTGGATCCCCGTCAACAAAAACTAATGACATGGCTGCCGACAAGGCAAAAACCACCCTGAGTTGGATCCCCGTCAACAAAACCGCCTTCGGGTGTAAGTTGACCTGCTTTTGTAAGTTTAGGGTGTTAAATACCTAGTTTTGTAGTTCGGGGGATTAGGTGGACATTTTGCAAAGTTCGAGGGTGTGAAATGGACTTATTCCTTTTCAAGTATAGATCAGTTAGCAAGGTTCAAGTTATTGTGAACAAGCATCTCAATTACTCACATTTCAACTGGTGCACATCAACACCAACCACAGAACTCCCAATACAACCAGAAAATAGAGTGAAAACCATCTAGCTGGACCACTCCACTACAGAAGCAAATTTTGTGCAACAAATTTCGGGTTGATAGTATTTAACACTTGACCTTCAGAAAGACGGCCTGGTTAATATTCCTGGCTAAAAATAATAAATCTTTATATCTGAGATGCTTTCCTCATAAAGGGCAACAAATCATGCATTTCATCAAAGAATTGGCAGGCGTGCAATATAATCACCCAGATAAATCATTTTCACAGTTATTAACAATGGACAGGGGTTAGATGCAGACATTTACTTTGTTTCATTACAGGAAAACTCACTAGTTCCTGATGAAAGAAATTAACAAGCGTCCACAGATAGAAGCAGACAGATCTACAAACTATTCAGAGGAGACCCAGCGGATAAATTGGAATAACAGCGATGTGGAGCACAGTAAATCAGGATAGATACAAAAATAACCATTGCATAGACTTACAGAGAAGAAGTCCTCAAAAGTAAACTCAATGTATCCAAGAGCTTGAAGTGTCTTCTTGCATTGCTCAATTTTTTTTAGAATGCGCTCAACCTCAGCTTTGTCTTGTCTCTCCAGGATATGTTCCTAGCAGCAAACCATAAGATTGTCAAACTATGCACAGTTATAATTTGTGTGAAAAAACACCACAAATAGTCAAATACTACCAGGTAGGAAAACATGAAGCTTCGATAAAAGCAGTTTCCATCTCCTCGAGTCCGTCTCAAAGCATCATATTGTTCACCAAGCAACTGCAGGTCAAGCAAGAAACTATAAGAACAAACTGAAGCACCAGACATTGATACACTAGATCAACATTAAATATAGTTATTACATATTAGAATTGCCAAATCCGTAAGGACCTTTATTTTCTCCTGTAAAATGGGGCTGCCAGATTGAAACTCAGCCGCTAAAGTGGAGAGAGGTTCCTGCATGATGTAAGAAGATACCAGTCATGTACATCAGTTGATAGACACAACAGTAATTAATATGAAAGTCAAAATGAAACCAGGGCAACAAGGCTTGGAGAGAGGTTCCTGCATGATTAAGAAGATACCAGTCATGTACATCAGTTGATAGACACAACAGTAATTAATATGAAAGGCAAAATGAAACCAGGGCAACAAGGCTACAGATTAATCTAAAACAACTCTACAAACAAACAGATAACCATAACAGTGTATTACTGTTTTACATTGAGAAAAGATGCTTGAAATTCACCAGTATTGCTAAATACACTTGAGATATACAACTAATTGACCTAAATCATAGTTCAATCTCAATATGTTCTTTCATTCGATATGAAACTGTTAAGATGTCACTCTCCAAGACTCCAACTCCTCATATGGATTTCTATCTTGTCATTTTTTAACATCAAACAGAACAGCACATTTTAGTAGAAACTCTGGTGCAGAATAACCCAACTTCTGGGATAAATTTCACCTCACTTAGGCACAAACAAAAATGGTGCTCCAGTTTCTGTGATGAGTTGCCCGTAGCTTCTCATAGGCTATTCTACATCCACAAGTTGGAACAAACTTATTCGGCCAATTATCTCTATCACTCTAGACGAGGATATTAAGTAGGGAGCATCTGATAACCCCTTTTATTCTAGAATAGAGCGCGATAAGGAGTAATTTCTCCCTGTTTGTCTAAATTCCAATCCCTTATGCTACCTTAGGCATCTCAAATGTTAATTAACCAAAGAAACTAAACTTCAGTGCAACAGTTACCACTACCAACATTCGCATCCTACTGGGTCAACAGGATTGATCTCTTGCCAAAGCCAAAGGCTGAAGGCCACAACTAGCAGGACGCCGGATTAGCAACACTGAGCGCTGCAACAGTAACTAAGTGTGATTCAGACCCATCTACCACATGAACAAATCTACAGCGGCTGCAGAGGGAGAGGGGGAGATGGAAACGCCTCACCTTGTCACCGACGTACGGCACCTTGGGCCCCTCGGGCACGGGGAGGTCGAGGTCGGCGTCGCCGCAGCACGCGCGGTAGTAGTCGCCGCCCATCGAGAGCTCTACCGACACGGAGTCCGAGCCGCCGCCGCCGCCGCCCGGGTTAGGGTTCGCCTCCTCCCCTCCCCCGACGTGCGGCGCGGGGGCCGAGGGGGCGTCGCCCATGACCGCCTCCTCGGGGGCCGCGGCGTCCGCGCCGGCGCCGGCGCCGGCCTCCCCGCCGTCCGCCGCCTTGCGCTTGCGGGCGCTCGCGTCGGCCGCCTCCCGCGCCAGCTTCGCGTGTGGGAGTGGGCTCCGGAGTTCGAGACGGCGGCTTCGATTCGGGCGGAGTTTCGCTTCGCTTGTGCGGTGTGTGTGTTCTTCCCTCTGAGATCTCGACGCAGGTGGAAATAAATGTGTGTTACTTTGCACATAAGCCCTTGGTCTAATCAATTTGTATGTTTAACTTCTCAGAATGGACATCTTCAGGTGCTGACATGTGGGGTGAGACAGATTTGGGTCCACATGTCATGGCCAACCCCCTATCATTTCTGCACGCCACCACTATGGATAAGTATCAGTGACATATCGGCCCACATAACTGGCGGGACCCAAACTCTGATAACACACCAGAATTCCCCCGTTCCATAACCGCTCGCGCAGGCAAAGCGGCTCCGGTGTACTCGCGGCAATTTTCCCCAACGGCGCCGCTGATCTGATCTAGTGCTTCTCCCAGCTCGCGGCGGCGGCCATGTCGTCGGCTGCGTGGTGGGCCCACCACCGTCTCCGCCTCCTTCTTCCGGTCCTCTTCCTCGCCCCCGTCCTGTTCTTCCTCCTCTCTCCCCCCTCCTCCCCGCCCTTCTTCACCCTCCCCGCCTCCAGGTACGCGCTCCACCTCCTATCCCAGATTCTTCTAGAATGCTCCAGAACTTCAGATCACCGCATTGGGTTTCCTCCAGGGAGGAGTCGCGATCAGGGTCGCGGGTCATATGGGCGCAGCAGCGGGTGGTGGAGTGGCGGCCATGCGGCTGGTGGCGGACGGCAATGCCCTGTGAGGCCTCGTGTGCTTCGCGGTTTGGGTTTAGGGTTAGGGTAGTGGACCTTTGCTTGAGATGTGGTGAACTGTTAATGATTGTTTTTTTTATCCCATCTTCTTCTGCAGCTCCAGCGAGGGGGAATGGGTACATCCGGATAGATTGCTACGGCGGGCTCAACCAGCTGCGACGTGATGTACGTTAAGCGATCTCGGTTAGAGTTTCCTCCCTCCTGTAGGGATATCATTTGGTCATGCACAACGAGTAGGCTACTAGAGTAACAGTGTCAGCAAGAGGGCTTGCATGATTTGGCTGCCACATGCTTTAGGCGTCAGTATTATGGGGACAGATTGCATTGTATAGTGAGTTAGTGACAATTGTTCAATTTTCAGAAGTTGCATTGTGTTGTGTAAAACAAATGTGGTGTCAGTTGGCTATGGTATGTGTTTCTGAGTTCTGAAGGTGCATCAAATGATTCCAGTGTGATGGGTCTGCAGCTATGCGATGGAATTGGGGTTGCACGTCTTCTGAATGCAACAATGGTTCTGCCCAAGTTTGAGGTTGCAGCCTATTGGAATGAGTCTAGGTATGGGAACAATTTTCAGAAGTTTGAGGTTGGAATTATTCCAGTTTGAAGTTGTGCTAATTGTAGTTTTGTAGTTCCTTTCCATTCAGAAAGTACTTCAGTGCTTATTGGAATGCTTTGTCAGTGGTTTTGCAGATGTTTTTGATGTTGATTACTTCATTGAGCAGACTAAAGGTTATGTGGAAGTTATGAAGGACATTCCTGATGAGATAGCATCGAAAGAGCCATTTAAGGTTGACTGCAGTAAACGGAAAGGACATTTTGATTATGTGGAAACAGTGCTTCCGGCTCTCTTGGAGCATCACTATATTTCACTGACACCTGCCATGAGCCAAAGAAGAGATAGGTATTGCTCAATCATCTATTATATCCCTGAAATGTGCTGTCCATTTCCATAATACCAATTCTCTTGATCATGCTTCCAAATAGTTTGTTCCCCAAGTTATGTTGTTCAGTGTTATGCAAGATGCCTTGAATCATATCTGCTATTGATGCTTTTAGTGTATTGTAATGGATGGATAGAATAAGGCTGGCAATGAAGTACCATAGGACTAAAATTCCAGTATCACTGTGAGGCATGCATTATAACATATAAGAAGTATGTATTGCAGTAGTAAGAGCTCATTTTTAAGTAGATTCATGGTATCAATGACTGCTTTCCTAAGTCACATATGCGAGGCTTAGTACCATCAAGCAGTGTTGAAAATCATATGTATTGGCCCTATTATGTGACCATGTAAATCACTGCTTTTTATGGATACGGTTCTTTGTTGCTTTCATTGCTTGGGATGTAGTCTTACACTAGCAGTGAGCATATTTATCAAACTTCGAAGTTGGCATGTTGGCTTGCTTTTCCCCAGTTGCACAAACTGATGTCAAACAAAGTAGTGCTCTCCATATCTTTGCAGTTCCCCCCATCCCTTTGCAGCGATCCTGATCTGAGGCCATGTTCATATTAGTTTGTAAAAGCTGTTTTTCTACAGTAAATAACTTTTTCTGTAATACCTAGCTTTCAAATGGAATGTTTTTTCAAGACAAAGTCTACTAGTTGATTATAGTATACACTGTAGCGACTTTATTTATATCAATCAAAATCGCACGTGGGTGTCTCTTTCTCTCTACAAGCTGTTACTATTCATAAGCTAAAGCCAAAATGTTATATAAACGGGCCCTCATTTTATTGGACTACAGACACTAATACACTACATTCTAGCAAGATAAACTTTGTTTAATTATTATGCGTATCCATGTAATGCAAGAACTTGTGTGCCCGTGATTTGGTGGTTACATGACTTCTTTACATAACATCAACCACTTCAACTTACCTAATCTTATTTCCTTTGTATGCGTTGTGATATGCTGACCTACTGGTAAATTTATGTTTAGTTCTGCCCATAAAGATTGTTATCTATCCAAGATTTTTTTCACAAGTATGATCCACGAGACTCAGATTGAGTGAGACAAAGGCATTAAGATAACTAGTAGTATAATCCTAGTTAGTGTTAGTTCACGTGTGTACCTGAAACTATATGGTTAGCTCTTCCTGATTGTGAGTTTGTGACAATGATCATATAGTTTCACTTTATGTAAATATCTAAAACTTGAATGCATGGTTGACTCTTTTGTTCTTTATAATTGTGCCAATGATCCTTTCTAGACTATTTGATTTGTTATTGATTCCAAACTATTTGTTATCGTAATTATTCATATTTGGGGCTGCCTCTGTGCCATACTGTATATGTCTGTATTTTTCAGAAATCCTTCATATGCCAAAGCTTCTTACTGCCAAGGTTGCTACAATGCACTCCGGTTGAATACGAAAGTGGAAGCTGAAGCTATTGCACTTCTCCAAGCCATCCCAAAACCTTTCTTATCCCTTCACTTGAGATTTGAACCAGATATGGTTGCCTACAGTCGATGTGTATATACTGGCCTTTCTTCCAAATCACTGGACGCAATTGAAGCTGCGCGTGGGGAGGATAGGAAGGCATTGACTGGTGATGCTGCCCGTCTGTGGAGGAGCCGTGGCAAGTGCCCTTTAACACCAAGTGAAACAGCATTTATTTTCCAAGCATTAGGCATTCCTACAAACACAAACATTTATTTAGCTGCTGGCGATGGGCTTATGGAACTTGAGGGCTTCACTTCCGTTTACAAAAATATATACACCAAATCGTCTCTCCTGACTGATGAAGATTTTGAGAGGATGCATGGAAATACAAAAGCTGCTCTTGACTATTATGTTTCAGTCAATAGTGATGCTTATGTTGCCACGTTCTTTGGGAATATGGATAAGATGGTAACTGCGATGAGAACATTGCAAGGGCTCCAGAAGACACTAGTTTTGAGTAGGAGGGCTTTTGCGAACTACACTGCTGCTGGACTGGCAGGGGACCAACTGACCAAGGCTGCGTGGGATGCCCATCGGGAGGAATATATCATGGGGAGGGGGTCAGCTCTGCCTGAGCACTGCTTCTGTGAGTTCAAATTGTAGCACAGATGAGCTCATGGGACAAGAATGTTACTACCGTATTTTGGTCAATATCGTATATCACCGCGAATGTGTAAATATGGATGAGTTGTTTCTGCAATGAGAGTAATGCTCAGGCCTCAGAAGAAACTTTTGATCAGATGGGCTTTGATGAACTGCACAGTGGCTGAGTTCAAAGGAGGTCAGCTGGCACTCGTACAGATACATCATGGCCTGGCCTTCTGCTTGTCCTGAATCTGCATTCGGTGAGTTCAAATAGTAGCATAGACATGTACATGTACACTTACTTTCGATTTACTCTCGTTGCCATCATATGTTAAATTTAGTGACCTTGATAATCATTCTGAAATGTCATTTTGCAATTGAATATACCCATAATGTTAACAGTTCAGGGGTATATATAGGTTGAATTTATGATTCCTAGTTAACCAACGATAGAGGAGAAAAATTCAGGGGTATATATACAATGCTGGAAATATTCTGCAGTTTTCAGGTAGTAGCTACTGATCAGTGATGAAGTAGTGACACGGGATTGAGCTCATCAGTCACTAGGCGTTACATTATAGTAACTGATTTGGTTGAGTAGCTGGGGTCTGGAACTGAAAGAAAGCTGGATGCTTATTCCATACTACGATGTCCATGCGCTTATTTATCAATTGTTGTTTGTTGGTTAGGGGATCTTCGTTTGTTTGTTATTTCTTGACTAGGGAGTTGTTTGGTTCTTGATGCCCAAGTCATTTTGTTTTCTAGAAGGAGAATCAGATTCCAACAACTATCGATTCAAGTCAATGAGATTTATGTTTAACAAGACACTGCCAAAGGTACGCATGATGCATACCATGCCACTGAGTGAACATCAATCGTCCACGGGCCATAAAAAAACATTATACAAGACTTCCAGTTGCATGGGTCATATTCGTCATTACTCCATGTTTACGCAAGACACTACTAATTCTTTTTAGCTTTTGGTTTTTCAAAAGTTAAAAAGCCAAATATCAAAACAGAGTGGCCTCTTGAAACGGATCCTCCAAACGGATTTTCGAGCCTAAAACCGTGTGCAACATCTGTATCGGCATCTTCATCATCCACTGTCGTGTTGAAAAGCGCAAATAGCAGCTATCAGTTCGTAGCCTAAAAGAACTCCTGCTGTCTTGTGTTCTCCATCATGGCCAGTAGGCTTAGATTAATGGGAAGATCCTTTTTTTAGTGGAATGGGGAGATCAATTGGTCCGTAGCTGAGCATATGTGGGATTTACTATACCACCCACCTGTAGGGTGGATGGCCAATGACCATTCTCTTTCATTTAGGCCATTCAAGCAACAGGCACAGTGCTGAATCCTTTTCTTTCTTTTCTTTGAGATGAGCTTTACGGAATCCATTTTCTTTGAAATATATACATCTCTTGTAGCTTTAGAGAAAAGCAAGTCATTCGCAACAGCTCAAGACCTTTGTACTTTGTTATACTAGCTTTTAAACAATGTATCTTTTTAAGACAGAGTCTATAAGTCAATTGTAATATACATTGTACTGATTTCAGCGGTACTAACCAAAATTGTATACGATTATCACCATTTTCGTAATCTCTTTTGTATATAAAATTCAAAAATCATAAGTCACAACGCAAAAGGACACACCCATTAAATACTTTGACCTGGTGTGAAATGCAGGCCTTCCAAGTCAATGACTTGGTCCTGAGAAGACGTGCAGAGACTTCACCGTAGCACTGCTGGGTTTGTTTAATTAATTAGTCGTATGAAATCTTATCTTCCCTCCCATAAGAAAACATTAACAAGGTGATAAGAGGTTTATGGTGATTCATTAAGTGTAAGTTGTGCAAATTGACGGTGGTCAACTTAGCTAGCTATGGGCCTAGCCTCGTGTGTATACAAAAGGCACGTTTCTTTTCTCAGTGTATCCTTTTTTGAGTATATAATGGGACCGGCTATACGTGCAGTACAATGTACTTACAAAAGGACAAACGCACACAGAGACTAAGGGTATTTTAGAAAAAAAAAGGGAAATTAAGCGAGTGGAAATAAGAAATACAGGGTAGGCACACCGCACACGGATATTTTTGTGTACGAAATGAACTACGGTATGAGTATTCACTCGTTGTCATACCTGCCATACTTGTACGTAAGGATGGACCATACGTATAGTTAAGTGTTTTTTATGGCGCCAAACCCATCACCATGGAACGTCTACATAAATTGCATCCGCACAAACGGACTACATATACACGTATAGTCCATACATTATACATGGGGGATTCGCCATGAGGCATGCCACATCATGTATTTTGCAAAAAAAACTTTCTACTTTTTTAAATTTATGTATAGGTCTTTATTTATTACAAAAAGGACCTCTACAATTTCACGATAAGACCCTTCACTTTTTAAAATTACGTTTGGGTTCTTAATTTTTCAGAAAGACTCTCTTTTACGAGATAAAACTCCACAGTTTTTCGATAAATACACATGAATCCTTTGTTTTTTAGAAAAGTCCTCCGCTTTCCTGTCAATACGCGCGAGCTCTTGATTTTTTATAAAAGCCTCCCTACGAATTGTCAACTCTTTTTCTTTGGTCCATGTAGTGGCTATCATGGTGTCGACTCTCCTTTATGAGATAAAGCTCTGTGATTTTTTAATAATTATGTATAGATCCTTTATTTTTTAGAAAATCCATCCGCTTTCCTGTAAATACGCACGGGCTCTTGATTTTTTTTCACAAAAGTCTTCTCATGAATTGTCGACTATTTTTCTTTAGTCCACGTAGTGACTAGCGCAGCGTGACATCACACTTCCGCTACTAGTTTATAGACTCGATTACTACTCTCTCTCTCTCTTGCAAGGACTCGACTACTATGTATTCCATAACAATTCGACGAGATATACACGTGTAGCCCTTTAATTCTTTTACTCCTTCCGTTTATTCTGTTAGGTGCATACGTATTTCAAGACTTAAACTTTGCAATATTTGACCAACAATTAACTGAACAATATACTTTATGATGGAACCATCTATTCTATTCTATCTATCTATTATATTATTAAAACAAAGAAAAAAAGAAACCACCATATTTCATTCTTATAGGCTAGAAATTCCCATTTTAATCGAGGAAAAAAAGATAAAGATCTACAATATCGTTTTTTATGAGTACAAATTATAACAGTACAGATAAAATAGGTGTAGATACTTGAGATGTTACAATTATATAAGAAATACAAACTATATTTCCATGATAAGAACTATAGTTTTATAACAACTACATATCTATGTTTAGATGTAAACATATGTATTGTAGTATATATCTAGCTGCGCAATTGCAGGAGAAATTTGGCTAGTCAAATTTATATTTGAGAATACTTTTTGTGTAATCATGATTTTATTTTTATTAACAATATATCGTAAAATAGATTAACGGTCAAATTTATAGACAATAAAGTGTAAGAAAATAAAAGGAGAAGTCTAGTCATAAGTACAACACAGCTAGCTAGTAATAACAGTTCCATTGTCATGAGGTATTGAGGTGGTTGGCTAGACCCTGCTCCAAAAACGGCTTCGGCTTTTAGATTCTGGCTTCTAGAAATCAGAAGTCATTTAAAATATGTTGATTTATAATTTTGGTTTTTTGGGCTTTTTGGTTTTTTAGTTTTTTTAGCTTTTATTTTTTTCTTTTTTTTCTTTGTATTGTTTGTGGATATATAACAGTATTTTTATTTTTATTTATTTTTTAAATTTTTTTTAATTAAATAACTTAAAAAAAACTAAAAATGTTGTAGTATAATTTCAACTAACAATCCGAAGATACAGCTATAAACTGCCTGGAGCTGTCTCATATATAATGCTAGGGTAGCAGTAGCTTCTTGAAGTACCCCACTCGAGCGAATTCAGTCCCATCCTTATCATTCTCCTCCAGTCCTGTGCCCTTCACCTTAAAGCTTAAGCTTGAGGCACACAGCTAACAGACGGACACATCAGCATATGGTATTTGTCTTTGTTTGGGTTGGTGCTGCACAAGGGAAACAAATGGTGGATCGTCTAGGAGATACTGCTGCTACTCCATGGCAGCATCGTCGTCGCAAGAGGGCTTCATCTCCTCAGGATCATGACGTGCCAAAGGAGGATGAAGCACAAGGAGGCGGCGGCGGCGTGTTCCACTTACACCCCGCGGTGAACCCGGAGGACGAGCTCACCGTCATCGTGGCGGCTCTCACGCACGTCATCAGCTCGACGACGGAGCCGGCGGCCGTGCCGCCGGTGGTGGCCGTAGGTGCGGCGCAGCCAGGGGCCGTGGCAACCATGTTCGGGCAACAAGGTACGCACTACTACGCAAGGCCTGGGTGTTGGTACACTTTTTTTCCTTCTCTTGGAATGAATCTATTATATGTTTTATAGATAATTCGACGTAGCTACCTTTCTCTTCTCTATGTGACTCGGTCTAGATAAGGCAGCACAAAAATGAAAAGAAAATATCAGAAAAGAAAACAGCATTTACGATCAATATTGTTCTATTTGTATTGACTTCTAAAAATTATTTTTTATAGTATATAATTTTTAAATGAAAAATCTTTTCAAGATGATATCTACTAATTAATTATATTAGATACTATATATGAGTGTCTCTTTACAAATTTCTCTATAAACTATAATTATTAATAAATCAAGACTAAAAATCATCAATAAAAATTAATATGAAAGACCCCTCATCCCTCCTTACTAAACGAAATCGATCATATATGGGCCTGCAATACTATCAATTCTGAAATTCTCTCTCTTCGGTAACAAAAACAAACAAGCTGAAGTAAAGTACTTGCATATATTTATTCTGAAATTATCTTACGTCGTGTATAACATGCATGCATGGACGATGGATTCAGTGATGCACCAACAAAGCGTTTCTCCGGCGATGACGGCGACGGCGACGTTGGAGCAGCACCGAGTCGCTGAGCGGCCGCGGTACCGCGGCGTGCGCGCGGCAGCGGCCGTGGGGCAAGTGGGCGGCGGGGATCCCCGCGGTGAACCCGGAGGACGAGCTCACCGTCATCGTAGCGGCTCTCACGCACGTCATCAGCTCGACGACGGAGCCGGCGGCCGTGCCGCCGGTGGTGCGGCGCAGCCAGGAGCCGTGGCAACCATGTTCGGGCAACAAGGTATTCGCACTACTACGCAAGGCATGGGTGTTGGTACACCTCTTTTCCCTCGGAATGAATCTTTATGTTTTATAGATAATTCGACCTAGCTACCTTTCTCCTCTACGTGGCTCTCTAGATAAGGCAGCACAAAAATGAAAAGAAAATATTAGAAAAGAAAAGAAAACGGCATTACGATCAACATTATTTTGTTTATATTAACTTCTAAAAATCACTTTTTTACGATAAATAACTTTTTTATAATATATAGTTTTTAAATAAAATATCTTTTCATGATAGAATCTATTAATCGATTGTAGTAGATACTATACGCGAGTGTCTAATAGTTTTTAAATAAAATGTCTTCTCAAGACGGGATCTACTAATCAACTGTAGTAAATACTATACGCGAGTGTCTCCCTCTACAAGTTTTTAAGTAAGCTATTACTATTTATAAGATAAAACTAAAAACCATCAACAAAAACTAATATGGACAATCCATTATGCCTCCCTTGCTAAACGAAATCGGCCATATATAAGCCTGCAATATTATCAATTCTGAAATTATCTCTCTTTCGTAACAAAATCAAATAAGTTGAAGTACCTACACATATTAATTCTGAAATGAGTGTGTCTGATTATCATTCGGATGTTTTCTTCTAAATAATTATTTAAATTTGTGACATCTAAATTAAAAATCTAACGACTCCTATTATTTCTATTTTTTAGGGAGGATTTATATGAATTTTTACGTACATCTAAATATTAAAAATTTAGATGATTGTTTACCATAAACTCTTCTGAAATTATCTTACGTCGTGCGTAACATGCATGCATGAACGATGGACTCAGTGATGCACCAACAAAGCGTTTCTCCGGCGATGACGGCGACGGCGACGTTGGAGCAGCACCGAGTGGCCGAGCGGCCGCGGTACCGCGGCGTGCGGCAGCGGCCGTGGGGCAAGTGGGCGGCGGAGATCCGGGACCCCGTGAAGGCGGCCCGCGCGTGGCTCGGCACCTTCGACACGGCCGAGGGCGCCGCCCGCGCCTACGACGCCGCCGCGCTCCGCTTCAAGGGCTCCAAGGCCAAGCTCAACTTCCCCGACGACGCCCGCAACATCCAACAACTGCTCCATCGTCAGCCAGCTGCGACGTCGTCGACGCCGCAACGGCGACCACGCGCCGCCGCCCATCCGCATAGCACCACGCCGGCGGCAGCCGCTCAGGAGGAGTTCCCGGATCTCCGCCGGTACGCTCACATACGGCAGAGCGGCGACGTGGACCTGCGGGCCGTTGCTGGCGGACTAATGTCAGGGCAGTTGTCTACGTCAACGTCGACTGCGCACGAGCGCGACGGGCCAAATGAATAGACAGAATAGTGTACAGCTAGCATGGATGTTGTGTGGACAAATATGTAATCTGGATCCTGAAGTTTGATGGAATATTAACCATTTCTCCACTAGTTAGCTATTCATATGAGCAATGTATAGGACTTGAAGAAGAAATTATATACAGTGGTGTTGTTTTAGATTTTATGTAATATATAGGTTATCCTTATTAATTGTACACGTACCTATGATCAATAGCATCCTCACAGAGTCACAGTTGACAAAGGGGCATTCGGTGGAAAACATTACATCGAAAAACCAAAACGGCCAGTATTTGTAATTGTAGACCAAAATAAACTTTCTAAGGTAGTCCAACAAATTAATGTGCAGCTAGCTGGCTACAGTTTGTCCGCACGTACTGTCTATTTATTGAAAGACCATTCCGATAAACCGTTTCGAAAAGACAATAAAGAAATCGTTCTGTCCATTTATTAAAAAAATATAAACCAAAAGTTAGAAGCTAAAAAGAAAGAGACATATGTCCAACCACAGATACTCTTACTACGAAGTACTAGTACAGTATTGTGAAAGTTTCATTTTATTCCTCGCAAAGAATGCTCTTTTGATATAGTTTTTATATAGCCAATAATTACATACCAATCGTCAAATTTTAGAGAATATAATCATATCGATCTTACTAATTGATAGTAGTAATAATACAAGTATTAACAGTTGTATATTTAATTTAGCCAAATACGAGTGTATAAAGCTAAAGCTAAGGCTCATTTAGAACACATAAATCTTAAAAGAAATTAAACAGTTTAATTCTAATAGAAATGAAAAAAATCCTGCGTTCCAGATGTGCCAGTACTCCTAGCTTTTAATTTGTGGCCGTCTCTGTCCCGACGAACCAACTGTTTGCACCAGCAGGTTCGTACATACGGCAGCTAGTGCTAGACCAAGGTTGTCTTGTCTTCCTTGAAGAGCTAGCATTTAGTACTGTGATACTAGTACAATGCTGACCAACCACAAATAAGTACTGGTACTGCGCAACGAATTTACATTGCGCTGTCGACCATTGAATTGAAAGCTGAGATTGTGATTTTATTGCTTATGCTATAGTAATTAATTTTTAAATAATATATTTTTAAAATAGAGTCAATAAAAAATTATAGTAAAAAATATATTAATTCAGTTGTACCAATCAAAATTGCGTACAACTATTTTACTATGCGTACTACCTCTTGTTAATAATCAAAATTCAAAAATTTAAGTCAATATAAAGGCGTCAGATCATCTATGTGTTTCAACTCATGATTTTACCTATAATTTATTTTAGATGTGAACTAAATCCAAACACAATTAACCTGCTCGTCCAAACTATTCAAAAGGAATCATACATGCATAATACATGGATAATCCTGATCCAAGGTAGGAGAGATAGATGTTGAGTTGCATCCATCCCAGACACCAAGAGGAGAGGAGAAGAAAGCTGTTGAATCGGATTTGAATCGGATCAGATCCCATTCACGTATCACTCGTATCTATTTTTATACTTGCGACGGTGACCCTCTATACCTAGGGGGTGCAGTGGCAGTCTGGTTGGGCCTGTTACTTGGCCCCCATGTCTGGTTAGAAAATCTTAAGATAAAGAGTTGGCTCGACTCTCACTTTGGTAGGAACCTATGTTTCCTGTTCTGTTCGAGAGCCTGACCCATTTAGCTGAGTCTAGGTGATCAGGCCAAATGATGGGATGTTGCCTTTGAGCGATTGAGTCACTACTGTAGAAAAGATCATCATAGATAGTTCAAAAATATCATTACATATAGTTTCATAAGCCGTCTGAGTTTATGAGTTAGTAATGACATAAGGTCATCACAGACGCAGACAATCACAAACGATTATTAACTCAGTATCGTCTATAAAAAGTCACAATACAGACGATTTTTAAAAAAAAATCGTCTGTGATATATCAGATATCACAGATGATTTTGTAAAATAAACGTCTGTGTTGTGACTTATCACAGATGGTCAATACAAAAAAATCGTACGTGATAGTTCTCTGTATAGCAAAAAAATTATATTTTTCTACTAGTCTCAGAAAATGCTAGCCATCCCCTCTACAAACAAGCAAGCAGATCACAGATAATTGCAGATCTTATATGACACAACAATCATTACACAGATCTCACAAATAAATTACAACTGAATGAGATACAATTGAATGAATTATAATTGAATCAAATATTTGAACACCTATTAATTGTTGTCGTCGGAGTTGAACTCTCCCTTCGAGTCAATGACCCCTGTCATCAAGAAAGTAGAGAGACATCCTTGAACATCGAAGAGTTCGTTAAGATCGAATTTAATTGAGTTGATTATCATGCCCTATAGCTAGGATGAGTAAAGTCATAAACTAGACAATATAAAGTCACAACTCACTACTTCTTCTTGATTCAGATAAATGATGTTCACATATTTCATGGTAATACTAACATAGTCTTGCATACTCCACAATTTAAATGAGATAGTGACAAAGTCATATTGCATATCACACTTAATAGTTAAAAATATGACAATCAAAGTAGTAGTTGTTTTAAAATAACTAAATCCACAATAGGAGAACACCAAAGTGAAATCTAGATCTAGGAATCACCACACAAGACAGCTGATTCCTTCTCTATCTCTCTCCATTTCTATGACAAGTGGGTCCCACCAGACTCAGTTTAATTCAAAAGCCAACCAAAAAATTAGAAATCATAGATGGGTCCTCAGACCCAACAGAAACAAGTTATTTTTATGGACATCTTGCATTTGGATGTTGTTCGGTGGTTTTTGTTAGAACAGAGTGTTTGTTTTGTCAATTGTGCATGTGCAATTTCTAAGAGTTGATGATAGTAGGTGCCATTTTCTGTCGCTGTAGCACTCTATACTGGAGATGTGGTGATTTTTTGTGACAAAAAGTTTCTTATGTCAGTTAACAAGTACTAATTGGCAAATGTGGAATGGAGAGGTAAAATTCATTTACCTTTGTGTAGAGTGTGTTCTAGATTAGTGGTTTACCTTTGGATGTGATTTGCTACTATGTAGTGGAAAGGCGACAAGAGTTCTAGTTCTTGTCTATTTGATATTGGTCTTGTATCTTTGATATCTTTTCTTCCATTTTTGTTTTCATAAGATTTTAATTACCGTAATACTTCTTTTCTTTGCAGCATTTTGTTTTGGAGGAGAATATGTTGGAGGTTGACCGCCCTTGTGTGACACCTGAGATTGTCTTGAAGGCATCAGGGCATGTCAAGAAGTTTACCGACCTCATGGTTAAGGATGAGAAGATAGGCACATGCTACCATGCTAACCACTTATTAAAAGATTTCTGCAAGGAGAAGCTTGAGAAGGACCTCACCTTGTCCTTGGAGAAGGCCGTAGAGTTCAAGCATGTTCTGGCCGTATTGGATGACCTCTCAGCAGAGGAACTTGGCTCAAAGCTTAAGGAATATGGCATTGTTGCCCCTAATACAAAAAACATGCTCTCTGATCCCTACCCATTCAATCTCATGTTCTAGACATCTGTTGGCCCTACTAGTCTTAGCCTGGGTAATAATATTAACATTCAATGCATAATAACGCCGTTTTGTGTTGACTGACCAATCATCATTGAATGTTGTGTGAACAATTAGGTATATGAGACCAGAGACTACACAGGGTATTTTTGTCAACTTCAAGGACTTATATTATTACAATGGCCAAAAGCTTTCATTTGCAGAAGCCCAGATTGGGCAAGCCTTTAGGAATGAGGTCTATGTTTTTATATTTTCTTTAAATGCATTGGCTGGAAGTGCCTTCACAATGTGCTATTTAACCCATTACATAATTTACATATTAACACCTGTAGTGTGGCTCGGTAACTAGTTATGTTTGATGCTTCAAGGCATAATGTTTGGTTCTTGAATTTAATCAAATGGTCAATCTCGGTTTTTTATTAAAAATGTATTATGACATCTAGACTTGTTTTGTTTCTGTATAGAAGCTTGTATTGCATTAAGATGTATATGCCTGAGAAATTTAGGCTTGCTAACAAACTTAGGCTCATAGCTAACCATATATTTGGCACTTACTACAAAGTTAAAGACGCTTTCCACGAGCAGTTGATTGACTATGTAACATTTGCTTAGGTGATGCTCCGTTATTTTCTTTTTAAAAAAAATATCTGCTCAGTATGTCTACATCTTGCCAATCAGATCACTCCGCGCCAAGGTCTTCTACGAGTGCGTGAATTTACATTGGCAGAGATTGAGCACTTTGTAGATCCCGAGGATAAATCACATCCAAAATTTGTTGATGTTGATGATCTGGTGTTTTTGATGTTTCCGAGAGAGCTTCAACTCTTAGGGGAGTCAACAAAGTTAATGAAGCTTGGTGAAGCAATTTCATAGGTTTGGATTTACTGGCTAATTTTCTCTCTTGTTGAGTTGGTCCTTTTTGCTCTTCTTTTTGGGTTAGAGGTGGTTCTTATCCGAGCTCAATTTTAAAACTTGTATCTTTTGTTCCTTATAGGAAACAGTAATAATGAGACACTTGGTTACTTCATTGGGAGGGTCTATCTTTTCTTGACACATTTAGGAATTGATAAGGACCGACTGCACTTCCGGCAGCATCTACCTAATGAGATGGCCCACTATGCCGCTGACTATTGGCATGCGGAGATTGAGTGCTCTTACAGATGGATAGAGTGCATGGGCATTGCTGATAGATCTACATATGATTTACGAGCTCATTCTGTAAACCTACAACATCTCTTGTATAATTTTGCAGTTATTAATTTTAGTCCTTCGGATGTGTTACAATTGGAATTCAAGTTGCTCATTTCATGTGTTAACTACACATACTAACAACATAATATTTAGTCTCCACTGTGTTTTGTTTGAGTGTGCAACTAATGTTGATCATGCTTGCCTGGTTGCTATTTCACTGGAGAAAAGCGGTGTTCCACTTGTTGCCCATGAAAAATTATCCAAGCCTAGAGAGGTTGAGGTGAGTTGTATATTGAATTTGATTCTTCATTGTTCTTTTGTAGGAGCCATTAATAATGTATTGGATAGTGTGTGCTTGTAGTTATGTTTTTATTTTGGCCCTTGAAGTATATTATGAGTTTCAATCCAGAACCATTTTTTATGACATACTAGATACACCTTGTCTTTGTACTTTTAAGTTAAAGTCAATTAGTTCTGGCATTTATATGTCTGTTTTTACATGTGCTTACTGTTGCTGACATGTTTAATTGCAGAAACTTGTGATAGTACCCTCAAAGAAAGACCTGGGGCTTGCTTTTAAGGGCAATCAAAAGATGGTGTTTGAAGCATTGGAGGTACAAATCTTGTGCCTTGTCTTTATTATATTTGTTTGCAAGTTACCGAAGTGGCAACTTTGTTTTGTTGACTTTCTGCTTGGGCTGACAGGCTATGAGTGAGAAGGAAGCAATGGACATGAAGGCTGCATTGGAATCTAAGGGGGAGACGAACTTCCAAGTCTGCACACTTGGAAAGGATGTGGTGATTACCAAGAAAATGGCATCGATCAGTATGGAAAAGAAGATGGAACACCAGCGAGTCTTCACCCCTTCAGTCATTGAACCTTCATTTGGCATAGGGAGGATAATCTACTCTGTGTTCGAACATTCCTTCTACACAAGACCTAGCAAATCCGAAGAGGAACAGCTGAATGTTTTCCGTCTCCCTCCTATTGTGGCTCCTATCAAATGCACCGTGTTCCCCCTGGTAAAGAATCAAGAGTTCGATGATGCTGCCAAATTGATTGCTAAAGCATTAACAGCTGCAGGCATCTCGCATATTATTGACACGGCTGCTATGCGTTAAATAATCTCAGAACAGTTTCCCCAACCATTGCTTTTAGATGATATTAGCATCTTAAAGGAATTTATAGCAATAATTACCATAGTGGGAAGTATGTTGTGCAATTTCATGATGGAAGATGATGCCTGAATACCTGATATTTGGACATGTACTAATCCATAACACATAAAACTACAGGCTTTGCATACTCCACAAGCTCGTATTAATGTTTTCGCGCTTTCTGCAGGTATTTCTATTGCGACGAGGCACGCAAGGACAGATGAGATTGGTGTTCCTTCTGCGATAACAGTCGATTCTGCAACAAGCGTGGCCGTCCGGGGGAGGGACAGCAAGGAGCAGGTCCGGGTGGGCATCAACGGGGTGGCGTCTGTGGTGAAGCTGCTGACAGAAGGCCAAAGCGCCTGGGCCGATGTGTCACCTAAGTACCCCTGCCATGTTGCTCCCCAAGGTGATCAGGAGTGAATTATCTGGTTACCATTCACAATATCACCAGCCATATCATCAGAAGGCACCGGGGCTTCTTTTCATCCCCCAGTTGCTCAGAAGATTCAATTCGGTAAACATAGCTGTTACTGGTATTTTGGTATTGATGCAATCCGGCAAGGCAATATTTTGCATACGCACATGCTACGACACTTGGACGCCCTTACATTTTCTCCCTCATCTTACCGATGCAGAACTTAGCATTCGTGTTACTTCTGAACTGATAATTGTTCACTTAGGACAGTCCCAATGCTTGAAACTATAACTAGTTTCTAATTTTCTAAGACACTATAATATAAACTACAGCTCCAATCCATAGTTTCTTCGTGTGGGATCAGATCAAATCGTGACCAATCATTTTCATCCCCTTCCTGCATATGCATTGGTTGTTTCTTCTAAGACACTATGTTAAGAAATTAAATTCGCTGCAGCGCATCTTTTGCTAATTTCCTCGGCTTTGGACCTCGTGAAGAAATAGTTTCCTTGTGAAGAAACCGTTTCATTATCTCTCTTCTTTAATTACTATGTCATATCACCAAAATGCTTACGTGACAAACTTAGTTAATGTAAGAAACTATAGCATTAGAACTGCCTTTACCGACCTACAAGGGAATTGAAATTTCAGTTACTTGTCTCAGTTGCATTCAGTCTGCCTCTGCCCTGTCTATTCTGTTTACTAAACAAAATAAAACAATTGTCGCTTCCTTAAGCATTAAGGTGAAGTTATTGTTCTAAAGCTCTATTGAATGTTTCAATTTCCAAGCTTAATCCAATGCGCTGCGCACCTACTCCGTTGAAACGATTTGGGCATGGCCGATCACTAGTCAACGGTCAAAGATTTTTCCAAGGACGAAGCCTAACAAAGACATTGAAGTTTAGAGTAGATACTCCCCTTTATTTTTTTTGTACTTACGTTTATGTTTTTTATGATCTTTGAGATACAATTTTGACTACTATTTTTTTTATAATTTTATATTAAGATATAGCAATATTATAATATTATAAAAGTATTTTTAATAATAAACCTAATGGTATAATTTTGATATAGTCATATAGTTTTAAATTTATTGGGCACGAATTCTAGATATCAATACGGATTCTAGGAAGAATTAAAAAAGAAACGGAGGGAGTTCATTGCTTGCCCACTAGTGTTTTGCATGGTCTAATAAGGCGGCTCCGGTTTTCCCACGCATTCTGGTCAGCTGCAGCGCTTGTTTAACCCCGCAATCACCATTCCCGCCTGAGCTACTGCTCTGTTGATGGGGCCTCCTCAAATGGACCCCACACACCAGCCTCCCGCCGCCACGGAGCACGGCGACACCACCGCCGATGAGAGCAGCACCGTTGTGGCCAACGAACATGCCAAGGAGGACTCCACCGACGCCGACGAGAGCGGTGCCGTCGTGTCCAACATACACGCGGTGGAGAACTCCACGGACGCCGACGCCGACGAGGACGCGGAAGCGGACGAGATGTCCGCGTGTATGCAGCGCCGGCTGGACGAGAGCGGCAGCGCCTCGGCCGGCGAGGAGGAGGAGGCGTGCACCGACGCTGAGGCCGACGAGATGGTGGCGCGCATGCAGCGGCGCCTGGACGCGCTCCCGGGGAAGCCGCACGAGAGCGAGCCGTTCACCATCTTCCGCGTGGCGGGGCCCATGCGCGACCGCAATCGCCACCTCTACGAGCCGCAGATGGTCTCCGTCGGCCCCTTCCACCGCGGCGCCGCCCGCCTCCGCGCCATGGAGGAGCACAAGTGGCGCTACCTCCGGGACCTCCTCGCGCGCAACCGAGAGGCGCCGCTGGCGTCCTACGCCCGCACCGCGCGGGCCCTCGAACCCCGCGCGCGCCGCCGGTACGCCGAGCCCGTGCCGCTCCCCGCGCGGGACTTCGCTGAGATGCTCGTCCTCGACGGCTGCTTCATCGTCGAGTACTTCCTCAAGGGCGAGGACCGCGCCGCCGACGCGCTCATCGACACCGCTTGGGCCATGCAGAACGTGTACAGCGACCTCTTTCTCCTCGAGAACCAGCTTCCCTTCTTTGTCGTCGAGCGCTTCTACGGCATCGCCACCGGCGGCCTCGGCCGCGACTACCTCGTCACCAACCTCCTCGCCAAGTTCCTCACCGTCGAGATCCCGCAGGACGCCTCCACGGCGCGCGCCCCCGACGGCGAGATCCACCACCTGCTGCACTTGTACTACCACTGGTTCTTGCCACCGGAGGACCCTTCCGTCGGAGGCAAGGACGAGGACGAGGCGTTGGACGAGTGGATGGCGAAGCCGGTGGACGAGCGCATGCCGTGGCTGCTGCCGTCGGCGTCGGAGCTGCAGGACGCTGGGGTCGCGTTCCGGACCAAGAAGTCGCCGCGGAGCCTGGTGGACGTGACGTTCCGCCCCCGTGACGGCGTGCTGGAGATCCCCGCCGTGGAGAGCTACACCAACCGCGCCATGTTCGCCAACCTGCTGGCCTACGAGCAGAGCCGGGGGCGGTGGGAGCTGCAGCGGCTGATGAGCTACGTGGTGCTGATGGCGTCGGTGGCGGACGGGCGGCGCGACGTGGAGATCCTGCAGCGCGCGGGGGTGTTCGTGAAGGGGGACGAGGAGACGGCGGCGTTCTACGCGCACCTCGGCGAGCTGTGCCCCATGCCGGACGTGGTGAACAACTACTATGCCGACCTGTTCCGCGACGTGAGGGCGTACTGCGGCCGCAGCTGGAACCGCCACCGCGCCGTGCTCGCGCACGACTACTTCAGCAACCCCTGGACCAGCATGTCCGCCGCCGCCGCCGTCTTCCTGCTCGTCCTCACGGTCGTGCAGACTGTGTACACCGTGCTACCGTACTACAACCCCAATTAACCCGGGTTACGCATGCTGCATGCATCGAGTTAGACGATCGATCGATCGGGTACCTGTGATTACGACTCTACGAATTGAATTGCTTTTGCATGAATTATGAATTTCTGATGCGGCTTTTTTTTCTTACACCAACTGTTGGACGACACCTAGATGATAATAAAGCACTTAGATGCGATGGTTGAGATCATGAGTTCAAGCAGCACCTCATCGTAGCTCCAAGATCAACCATCAAAAATTTGTTTGGCATGCGTCTGCTTTGACGGTTGTTGTGCGCTTCAAGACAAGGCATCAGACAATTGTAAGTGCTAGCTTGGGCGTCTTCCACGATGAATATGGCCAGGCGCATTGCCCATCGCACCAACGTATAACCAAATCTCTGTTAGGGCATCTCCAATAGTTATAGCTAAGTACTATCTATAAGGATTCCACATCATCTATAGAGTACACACTAAAAGCTAGCATTCCAAAGGACTATCTATAAGAATAGCTATTTAATGTTTACATGCACACACAATCATTTATAGAGCATGCCTCGTTTTGCGTTATAGACTAGAAACGAAATAGTACCTAGCTATTTGTGTTTTGTATACTCTCTTTCCTCCACATAAGATATATGCTGATGTGTACATGCAAATAGCCAGCTGACTCAGCACCATTGGAGATGCCCTTAATTTTATAGCTCTAAGCAGATAGAGATATACTGACAAGCCCACATACAGGCAGGCCTAGCAGTCCTGAATAGAGGACAAGAATTGCATCAGCAATGAGACAACAATAACTTAACATGCTTACCTATCTACTACCTGATGCTACATTATTATAATAATCCAGAAACAAACATCTAATCACTCTATAATACTAGAGATTAGTGCCCAAGCTCGCAATTATCCGCTGGAACATTACCAAATGGGACACTACCCCATGCCCTATAGGACCGGTATAGCAACATAGGAGATAAATCCGAAGAAACTCAAGCTTCAGGTGGTCAGACCAGCTACCAGGGGTAGTCTGATCAGAGCCTGGCAGTCAAACTACCGGCCATAAGCTGGTCTGACTGGCCTTGACAGTTGGACCGAAAGGAGAGAGGTCTGACCGGGCTCCCTATTTCAGAAACTGAAAAACAACCCGAAGTGATGCAACTCTAAAAAATACAACTCCAAATGATGTGAAATTTTGTATACATCTTGCTAAGGTCTCATGAATATATTCCAACCAAGGATTGCACAAATCCAGGTTAAACTTTAGACCTTTCGCAAAAAATAAGATTTCTCCAAAAATAAAGCAAAAACTAAAAATGATAAATATGACTTGCTTGTGAGTGGAAGATGGCTTTAGATGAATTCTTATATATCACAGCAAGAAAGAATACTAAAGAAATCGAGGCAAAAAAATGTTCGATTTAAGAAATCACTCGGAAAGACCAAATTCAAGTAAAATTGGACAACTTCATGAACTTGCAAATCAGATATCTAGATAAATAGGGAATGATCTCTATGAGTCATTTCCATCACTTATACATTCTTAGCATAATAAGATCAAGAAGAGGGGAGAGAAAAACGAAAACCAACAAGATCAAAAGCAAATCAATCAATACAAGAGGATTCCATGAGATATGAACAAGATTGATGTATTACTACTTGAGAATGAATATTTTATAGCAACTCCACCTGGAGGACAAGAGAGCACACCATAACACTTACACTTTTTAAACTCTAACCCTAGAATACTCGGCTTCAATGAGTAAAAGTTGGATAGTTGAATGGTTAACTAGCAAGTTTTCATCTCAATCCCTAAAATAGGCAAGATAGACATCCCTATTTAACTCTAATGGATACTATCTACTTAGCATATATGAGAAAAAATCTGTTAACCCCCACATAACATGAGTTTTACTTACACACTATTCTTATGCAGGTTTTTCAAAACACATAAGCCTGAATCTTCTAAATCCTTAGTCTTTGGTCCAACTTGATCTTCTAAGCTTTTTCTTGATATAAACTACTCTCCCAAGTGCCTCTTAAGCACAATAGGTTTGATCCAAGGTAGTTTTTGGTATTTTGGTTAACTTACCGAAATACTCTTCCTTGATCCAGTCTTCATCTTCGCTTACAAGCAATCATCATGTTTGTCACATGTAGATGCACCACTAGCTTGCCACACATCAACAGGTCTCTCCCGTTCTGATTCCACCAGATCACGTCTCACTTGGACCGATTAAACCACATCGTACAACTTGTCGATCGAACTTCCCTTCAATATTTTTCGCCTTCCTTGTACCATGCTTAAGCTCGGCCATCTCACCCGGCATCCTTAATCATTCTGGGCTTTAGTTCCTCCGTGAGCGTATCTCCAATCCTCGATATTGACCATGGTTGACTCCAAACGATCTTGCATTTCTAACGACAAAGAAATCATTTTCAGGTATAAGTTCTGCACAACTTAATACACACTAGCTGTAACATACATCATGCAACACATATGCACTGACATAGGTCAAACCAATTCATCCTAGATCAAAATTCCCAACAACCCAAAATTAGCTAAAACAATGCGGTCGACCGGTCAAACCGCTGCCTCTAGCTGGTCAGACACTAGAGGGAACCGATTTGATTGGTGGCCGATCTGACCGCCTCCTCTAACCGGTCTGATCGCCAGGTTTGTAGAAAGTCCAGAAAAAATGGTAAATTTGCTAATTCTAAATTTTTCACTCCTCTAAAATAGCAATGATTCATCACAACAAATCTTTGAACCTTCTCACATGGTCCTTCAAATTCAATCAACTTTAGTTTGTTGTTGATGGTAACACATATGAGAATGGAATTGTTCACAGTGCTACTCATCACGCTCCAGTTTGCAATTGCTCCTCCTCCCTCGCATGCTTCCAATGCAAGAGGCCACGATCATCGCCCGAAAACTGCCACGTTCCTCTCGCCATTGTTCTTCCTCCAACTAGGATCGGTGGTGAACAAGTACTACTTTGACATCCCATTCCCCAGGGACCACGTCACGTTCAAGAGCTTCAACGGAGCCGTACCACGTCGCAAGAAGGCCGCCACGGTGCCGACTCTAGGAGGGACAAGGTCATCGTCTCAAGGAACTTCGGCGTGTGCACAACCATGAACGAGCAGTACTATGGGCTTGGCTCCGAGAGTCGTCTCACCAACATGTCGATCCCTGGCCCATACACTGTCAAGGCCAGCGACCTCGAGAGGATCCCCGATGGCTAGAGAAGTAATTGCTCAACGTGCACACCACTGACACGAGGGGCGTGGCCGACAAGCTCGATTGTACCAAGTGCAGATGCGACATGTACAGTGTCACCGTTAATGAGCACGGCTGCCTCCTTCCGGTGGGGTACAACGATGGGTTGTACTGACGCACTGACTGGTGACAGATCCAGGATTTTGCCACATCATAGGTTGAACTTTAATAGGCTAATATTCTAGAACTAACACCAATTTATACTCACACTATGACATACCAAAGTACATCACGAATACATTATTGATATAAAAATTTAGTTCAATTTTTTGAACATAAATCATAATAAGAAAAATATGACAAAATATAAACAATATAATATAGTAGAGATACAAATTGAGTACCTAAATAACGAATATTTACTCTATCCTATCTCACCATTTCTTCATTAATAGTAGGATAAGAACTTGAACCTACAAAGACAACGCATAAAAGTAAATAAAACATGTGTATGAATAAATAAAAAGAACATGAAGTTTACATTTGTAAGAAGCTAACTTACCACTAGCACGAGATAATTGCCTCTTACGTGACCTTATCCATTGAAAATGCTTTGAAATCTTATCACCATTAATGCTTGCAAATATGTCTCACTCAATATAGCTAACTTACCATTTGCTTTTTTATAGATGCATCTCTGGCCTCACCAACAAGACGGTGAATTGTCTATCCCCAATATCATTAATAATAGTTTTGGTGGTCTCTTCTGCACAAAGTTTGCACAACTACTTTTGTATATAGTGTGAAGTCATTAAGTGGTTCCCAGGATCATTATTGAGCAATTTTGCAGTCTTTTCATCCTTCTCTTTATATCATTTCACCATTTCTTAGAAGTTCCCCTTATTGTTTGAGCTAGAAGATGTATTGTGTCCACGAAAAGCAAGAGCTTGTAATAGAAGAAATTTTGCAGTGCTTAACATAATAGTAAGACATGCTTTGTATTCTTCCTCATCCTTCTTGGTGGCAGCAACCATCACATAATTCACAATCACCTCTAATTTTTGAAAGTATCGCAATGTTTTCTTGATTTATTGTGATAACTATTGACTTTAGCAACATGTTCATCAAAACATTTAATTGCATTCTTCCAACTAATAAACCCTACCCACATGAAGGATTCAATACCATAGATTTCAACTCTTGGCTGCTTAAAGAGGAAATAGTAAAAACAAAAGGCCGTATCTTTAGCAACATTATATTCCAACCAATCATACCTTTTGAACCATGATTCTTGAAAGCTCTTCTAATTTTTCATACTCCTTATGTGGAAATTTATGACTAATTAGTCGACATGGACCCATTTGCTAATACTCCCTGCTAGCAGCATCTCTGATATCCACATCTAAATTTTCAATTGGTTTTCGAAGCCCAGAATTAGCAAAAAAAATGACATCCAAACTTAGTACAACACGATGATTATTTTGATGTGTGTTACTAGCTCCTGTTTCTATTGTTTCTGAAGCTAGAGGGGATTGGTTAGATTGTGTTTGTATTGAAAAATAAGATGATAATGTATTGGTCCTCTTCATTTTGTATTTCTAAATGTTCTAACTCCTACACAAATTGGCAATAAACATAAATTCAATATTCACTAATTCACACGAGCAACTTCAAATGGTCATTAGCGGACTAGGGAGGAAGTAGAGTACCAACCGCAACCGACAACTGGTGGCATGTGGCGTGGGAAAAGCGTGGGAGATGACAACTGAGGGACAGTGCGGCCTTCCCCTTCTTGGCTTCAGCAATCGACATGGCAAAGCCTTCCACCCTTCCCAATTTCCCCAATATGGCAATCGGCAATCCCCTTCCTATTCCTGCCTTGGTGGCTTGCTTCAGGCCTTCGCCGCGACGCGGCGTGGGAGGCTAGGAGCGTGAGGTGTGGCGTGGGAGCTAGGTCAAAGGAGGCGGCGCAACGTGGGGTCTAGGCGCAGTGGGGGGACGAGGCGGTAGAGTTTGGCCATGCTGCATGCCGTTCGTCACTTTAGCTGTTTTGCGTGAGTCAGGGTGGACTGGTAGGGGATGGGTTGGGACAAGGAGTGGGCCAAGTGGTGACTTAGGCCTAATTGGAAGATGACGCCATGGGTTTGCCTTTGCCTACATGCTATGGACTAGACCATTACACTATTACCCTGGACTTGGCTAAAACTACCTGGATTATACACTAGGAAATTTTTCATACCCTAGATTTAAGCCTATGATGCCATGCTCTAAATCCACCTGTACATCGGTCCACATCATCTTAATGTCAACAACTAACTTATCACATAGCCTATACAGAACAGCCTTATTAGAGAACCATGTCAGAACCAGATGTATATGTGTGGGTATTTAAGCTGTAGTTTATAGCGTTTGAATTTTAATTGTTTACGAGAGATAGTACGAAGAAAGAGATAATCATATGTGATTTTGATCAGTATAGTTAAAGTCGATATAGTATCTACTACAATCAACTTGTAAATCATATTTTTAAAAAACGCACCATTGCATAGATATTGTAGCAAAAGCCATAAGCATGAAGCTGTACCGACCAAAATTACATGCAATCATTTTCTTATACGTATTGTCTCTCACAAACAGTTAGAATATAAAATTTTAAACCATAAGCCATAGCCTATTTTAAATATTTGGATCTGTTTGCGTTATCTAGTAAAAAGGACAATTTGCCGGTAACCTGCTCGCAAGTAACAACCGCATAATAGCATACACAAAGTGATTCTGGAACAATTTGCCAAAGTTTATCCCATGAATACCTCGAATTCCTTCTGTAGCATGAAGTATTAGTAATGTATACTACATAGATGCTAACAAGTAACTATGTACCATATCATGACAGAATATAGACAAAAAAAAACTACCAACAAGGCAACAAGGAATTCACAACCATGCCGGCATGACAAAGAGCAGCTTTCATTTACAAAAACTGTTACTTATTACATTACATGACTGTAGTTTCAACTCTTCCAAAGGAAAAGGTTCAAAAGTCGAGTGAGACAGGTTGGGGAAGCTCTCAGGGCAGCCCTTTTTTATATATATGACAGAAGGTAGAGCTGCTCACAGAGGAATTCCCCACGTCAGGAAGCATAAACAGAGAAAAAAGGGCTCCAAAACATCTAACGTTAGATCAAGCTGACACCTAAAAGATTAGCATTTTTATCGATAGGTCTTATGGGATTGGTGATGTAGTATCCCAAAAGCAGTTAAGAGTCTGGCTGCTCGCATTTCACTGGCGTCTTGGTGCCAACAACCGCCATTGCTGCAGATCCGCCATTTTGATCGCTGAGACTTCTGGCGACAACCAGATCGCTGACAACATCAAAGTTCAGTCTCCCACAAACTTTCTTCCCGCTGCACAAATTGCAAGTAGTCTGGAGATCAGTATTCTTTTCTCCTTGGTAGTTGAATGAGAAAACCTTTCCTAATTCCTTTCTAATTTACCTGTTTAGGTGGTTATTGATAGCCTTCAGGTCCTTAGAGGGGCTCTGAAATGCGTGAGTACTCTCCCCAACACACGCATAATAGCTCTTAGAGCTCGGGGAAAGCAAAGTATCCATCTGAAATGTTCATTTATAACGTTGTCATAACATTGATCAAGGACTACCATAACAATTTAGAGCCAGGTTGTCAGAAAGATACAAACGCACAAAAACTTTACAAGGTAGAACAAATTATTTTTGAAACAATACCTTTGATGATCTTAGCGGTGAGACATATACATTATGAGCAGCAGAAACTTTCTTTGGAGACATGTCAGGAAGGTTTGGAAACCGAGCTAGCCGAGGAGATTCTGGGAATGGACCTGCTGATATAAAAGGAAAAAAACACTTCAGAAAACCTTTACAAATCCAGCAGTGGAATAATGTTGCTTATTTTCAGTACATCGACGCATACCATCAGCAACACTTTTTTCCTCATTGTTTTTGTTTGGACTAGTACCAGGTCCTAGCTCCACCAACAAAGGCTTGACGGTAGGAATAAATACTTCATTATAGAAAGTGATAATATCAACATGTTCCTCTCCTGTTTTCTGGTGTGAAAGAGTTGTTAGACACTCCTTCAGAATGACAACCATTTGAACAACAAAATAGAATCCTTGAAACAATGAAAACAAGGTGGAGTGTTACCCCATTGCGGCTTCTTGATGGCCAATGAACATAAACGCTACGGAAAACCTGTGGCTTGCATTGAGGCTGTTTTCTGTATCCGAAAATAATCTCCTTGAATGTAAGGGCCAGTTGAGATATCTGCAAATAATGATCAATAAACAATGCAATAATTAATTATAATGAGAAGCATCTTTATACGTGGATTCTGAGTACAGTAATTGCTAAACATACCTTTGCTACTCCATATATGCTGCACAGTATAATCTGGTCAATGTGCCGGTTGAAAAAAAGAGCAGTTTGCTGGCTAATGATTTGCTGGACAAGGGAGTATACTCGCTCCAAAACTTGCTGAGAAAGTTGCAATCTTTCACAAATACCTCTGATTCTAATAGCTGCAAGTTTTGCTATCTGCAGGGAACAGTGTAATATGTGATCAGCAAGCATTTTAGTGCATCACATATAGTGCATCAAAAAGGAACACTCACCTTGCTCAAGAATACGCCTATTCCTGTCTCTGCGCATGTTTCTCCACCTGCTGCAGGATTAGGTCTTGTTGGACTGCAAACAAGAATATGACAAAGTAAAGTTTCAATTAAGTATTAAGCTGACCTGAAGAGTTTACACAGGATTCGAAGAAGGAATATTAACCTTGCAAACGCTGATTGAAGAGGAGGTAGCAACTTTGATTTGATGGCATCCTTGACTGGTGATCTAAATGAATTGTTGTCCACCAGCACATTTCTCCTTTCAGTGCATGCTCTTTTGGGAGATCTAACTTCATCTTTATCTACAGGAAATATCATTGACACATAGGAGGTTCAATCACTCATCGTGAGATGTGGAAACCACCAAAATACTGCTCATTTAGCAACACTAGTATTCAGAAACATGAAGTAACAGCCATATGTTAGTGGTGGCTTGGCAAAAATGCTACCTGGTGAGCGTTCTTGCTTTTGAAAGGGAAGAGGTGGAAGGCCCCCCAATGAAATATTATGATGCGCCGCAATAACATCAAGTGATGGCATTGGTTCAGCCAATAAACCAAGCCGGTTTATTTCTGCTGACAGTGCTGGCCTAGCAACAATTAAGGAAGTGTACATTGATGAGCCTTTCTCCCATGCCATGCTTTCCAGAAGCCGTTCCTCAAGTGAATTCAAATGACGCTTCAACTCTCGTGGAAGTGTATCTTCATGCCTAACAAAACCCTCTATGACTTTACTCAAGTCAAAAGCTGTTATGCCAGTTTTCTCTAACACAGCTGGGAACATCATTGTGACTGTCTTGTGAGTGGCCAGAACTAACTCAGCAGAACAGGCAATCATACACCGATGAAATCGCTCGTTGGACAGAAGTGATGTAAGATTGTTCCCACTCAAGATTTGTGATTCTGCTCTGCACATTGATTCCAGAACTCTATAATACAGTTTAAGGGCTTCCATTTTCCTTTGCTCTGTCCAGATAGCATCCATCCTATTTGTGCTTCGCACACTGGTACATATACGTTCAACAAAAGAACTGCTTGTGAATATGGCTCCAAGTATAATGCCAGCTCTGCGTGTGATGTCATCCGTTACATCTTTATCGCATGCTGAGAAGAAGCACAATAACTCCCCAGAAGGTCTTGAAGGAAGGGGAGATATTGTACTCCGAAGCCACTTGGCAGTTGTCATGGCTGCGCTCACTGGGGTGATAGGAGCCATCTTTGAGTTGCAAAAGCTATTTCCATTAGGTGATGCACAAAAACGTGGAGGAGACATTGGACTTGGACTTGTTATTGATTTTGCAGGTGAGGCCATAACATCATACTTCCTCTGCAACACATGTAATGTTAAAAAAATCAAAGATTCTGAGTTCCATGCAATGGATGAACAAGTACAGGCTTATAAGTTATTACCTTTGTGCCAGGTAAATTAATGGCACCTCCTGACAGACTTCCACTGCCAAGCAAACTGTCCTCATCATTAGCAAACATGCGCTCATCTAGCTCTCCTTTTGTGTTAATGGCATTCTCGTATTCCTTTTCCAGTATTAGCAAACTTGATTTCAGCGAGTCTCCCCCAAGCAAATTCTCAAAAAATGACAAGCCCTCTGCATCAAAGAAGAAAGTAGTTGTGAGATTAGCAGCAAATAAGCTCCAGAAATACAAACACTGACTACCAATTTAAACTTAAAAGATTTGTACCATGATCAATAAAAGATAAATTGTCTTTTTGACATTCTGAAGCAGCAGAGCATGGTTTCATTTTTAGAATATCCATTATGAGAGTGTTTGTCTTCTCCAATGCTTTGCTCAACTCATCTTCCGAGGTATGATATTTTTCACAGAGAGAAGCAATAAGATTGACTCCCTTTTCTGACTTCTTAGCTGATTCAAATCCACAAACAGAATCCATCAGTTTCAAGCCACAACTGCCATAATTAGCTGGACATGAAAATTAAACAGTAACTGTCAAAATAAAGAGTTGATCGACATTACCAAAGCAGGATGAATCTTGGATATTGAAGTTCCTTAGCCGCACAGGAATGTGAATAATGAGTATGGCCTGCAGGCGTGTAAAATAATCAGTATTAATTACTTACAAACTGACTAACATCATGCATCAACTTCCCTGTTGCATGAGAGAAGACACTTGTGAAATTGATCATAGCAGAAGTCCCTACCAACACAGAAACCAGTCCATTTATGGATGTCACAAGATCCTTGAATCGGCTGAATGTTTGGATTCTTAAAACTAAGAAGAGTAACCATCCAAAGTGATAATAGTCAGAAGCTTGTTGCACATTTGGTTCTGAAGAATTTTCTGCAGACTTGGCATCATTTGACATGAATAGCTCCTGGTATGCACGTTTGTAATACCTGAACGAACCAAACAAACATCATTATTATTTACATAACAGTACAACACAATAGTCCATAAATGCTCCTCACAGAAAAAGAAATTAAGCAAATAGAAAAGAGGGAGAAGCGCAGCAGCAAATGAGCGAAGGTACATACAGCAAGCATAATTGCTGTACAGACATTTTAGGTTACAGAGTTGCCACATGTGAAACAATCATAGACAAAAGACACAACAGAAGGTATAACTTTACCTGCTTAGCAGGCTTAAATGGACCACATTCGCTTGCAATTCCTTCAACTGACCGCAAAGCAAAGAAACGCATTAGTCAGTATTCAGTAACACAGGGCAAACACCTAAGATGTAACCAATTCTGAAAACCGGTTATGAAGCAGGGGAGAACACTCCAAAATTTGCATAAATACCTCAAGCCTCTTCTCCCAATCTGAGCCATACAGGCCAGTCAGAATATATCCAACCTTTATGCAGAACTGCGGCATCTCCTTGAAAAAATCCACAATGCTGCAGGGCATCAACAGAATCAATACACAGATTAGCCCAACTGAGAACTCGATTGTTCCTCAGCAAGACATTATTTGCACATTCCTTACTTCAGCTTAAATGCCCTCAAGATCTGGCACAATGTGATCCCACCATCTTCCTTCGAGTTCCCCGCTTTGCTGAGCCTCGACACGCAGTAAAGAACAAATGCAGACCAGAACCGCTCGATCTCCTCGGGCTATAGACACACATACAATAGGTACCCCCAAACACAAATCTTAGCTATATGACATGATGCCAAATTGGAAGGAGGAAGGAACTACACTACAGATGAAGAAAATGCAATTTTACCGATCCACTGCCCAAGGACGACATGCTGGACAGGAGGGTGCTCTTGGTCTCCTTAAAAAGCTGCATTGCCTGCCTCGTCATGCTCTCGTCGAGCACTAGCTTGCTCTGTTCGCCAGCAAACAGCTTAGTTGAAAAATTAGATGGCAAAACAAACATCAGACATAAAAATAGCACACAAATGGAAGCGTGTCGTTTCTCCTAAATCATGACAAACTCTCGACCAGAACAGATAGATTTACACAGGTAGAAAGAATCGCTCATGTTAAGACAAAGAAAGCACAGAAAGTTGTAAATAGCACAAAGAAACAAAACAAAGTGCCATTTTTCTAAGATTTGAAAGAAGTAGCCAATTATCACAAAAATTACCCTAATAGAGCATTCGCGAACAGAACTCCAAAGAACATATCACAAAGATAATCTCAAAATAGTATTCCCCTCTAAGGATTTCAAAGGAATGAGAGCTTCTCTGAAAAGGCAAGGCACACAATTCCAAATATCCCAGAAAACCCACGGAATAATCGGAAGGGACCAAAAATTGGTTGGGATAATATAATCCAATGGCATGAAAGCACATGCTCCCAAAGATCGGAGCATATAGATAAAAAAAAAGTTCACACATTTTCCCCCCAAAATAAGAGATGATGAACTCCTCAAGTGAGAACCAAATCCAAACCACAAAATCTGCGAAAAAAAGCTGTGTACCACCCATAATTTCTTCACCAAGGAACCCAGACGTAGAAGCTAAAACAGATCGCCAGAAAAAATAGCAGGACCTGCACAGAGAAGAATCACACCCAAACTAAACCCCTAATCCCGCACAAACGCGGCAGGAGATGAGGACCCGCACCTTGCACAGATGGGCGAACCGCTCCTCCATGGCGGCGGCGCCGTCCACTTTCCCCAAGGTCGTGGACCCGGAGCCCCCATCCGTCCCCCCGGATCCAGAGCTCGTGGGCGGTGCGGCTCCCCCCATACCTCCAATGACCAGCGACCGAATTGGAACCCACCCAAACCCGACTGGCCCAAAAATCTCCGGCGAGCGGCCACGGCGGGAGGCGAGGAGCCTACCACTAGGGTTGCGCTTGCGCGGTGCGGGAGGGAGGGAAGGGAAGCGGCGGTGTGTGCTTGGAATGCGCGCCAAAAGTTTTTATTTCTGGGCGGCGCGCGCAGCGTTTTTATATTTTACGGGTGGCTTGCGCGGTAAAATGGGATTTTCCGTGTCACTGCCCGGTGGGGTGTGGCTGGCGCGCGAAAGGCTGGGTGTGGACACGTGGAGTGCGTGGGGCTCGGTTTTGTTTTGGCGGGAGAGGTGTGGAGATGGCGGGAGTTTGGGTGGGAAAGGAACGGGTGGGGTCGGGCGGAGTCAGAGGGTAGGCCCAGTCTGGCAGGTCGGTAGTGTGGGCGTGTCGGGATTCGCAGCCACGTGCGCCACGCTCGCTGCTGCTACGATTGGGCAGAGCACCGTTCCAAACAGCTAATGATTTTTGCTGTCTAGAAGTTGATTATTGATTGTAGTGAATTTTCTATATATTTTTTATAGGTTGTTTGTAAGGGTTGTTATAGAAATCGTTTCAAATAAAATATGAATACCTTCTACTTAATCCTTATCGTAATTGCTAAAAATCATGTCACTATCGAACGGTACCAGATACAGACAGAGAGGCGCGCGTGGTACGAGCAATGGCCAATTGCACGATCCTATCAATGTACTGCAGCAGTAGTAACAATGTTTACTATTTATGGACTTGTTCTTTGCAGTTTTTAAAAGCTGTTTTTGACTTTTATTACAGTAACTAACTTTTAAACGGGGTATTTTTTTAAAATAGAGTCTACAAGTTAATTGTAGTATACATTAAAAAATTAATATCTATATCATCAAAAATCGCAAGCGAATATCTCTCTTTCCGTAATCTCTGTTACAAACAGCCAAAAAACCATCAACCGTAGCCAAAAAAACAAACCCTATTTCTTGCGAGGGGAGCAACGTTCACTCTTCAGTAAGCAGGAGAGCGACAACCAGTGCACACACATGGACATGGACATGGTTTTCAGTAAAAGAGTTTGCAAGAAAGAAGGAAAGGACAGTGTGCGTTGAGGTTCAGGAAGGAAGACATGGCTGCGGCAGTATGGCGTCGTAAACATCGTCAACATGTATGCCTGCCCCCTAGTAATGTAGATTTTGGATTCTCTGAAGTCGCGTACGGCGACTTGAGAGAGCAGTCGGGAATCTGAACCGTCCGATCGGAAAAAGAACGGCTCAGATTGGATGCTACAGTAAAATTTATTGTAGCTACAGTAAATTTTTACTGTAGCTACAATACATTTTACTGTAGCAAACCGATCTGAGACGTTCTTTTCCGATCGGACGGCTCAGATTCGACTGCACTCTCAAGTCACCGTACGCGACTTCAGAGAATCCGGTTCCTGTAATGTAAGCGTCAACGATGGCATTGACCCAGCGTATCATCATCAAAGGTAACGAACACTTGTGCAGGAAGCTCCTCTGCTTAGTACTGGCTGATGTTCACCCAACTCAACTGCTGCTAGTACCGCTGGTGCCCGCCTGGCGCCTGCAGTGCAGCCGCTCTTCTTTGGTCCTGTTACTAAGGAGGTGTTCATTTTAACTTTTAAAAGCCTCAGCTTCTAACTTCAGTTTTTTTTTCACTATTCATTACACTATCTACTAACTCAGCTACAGTAAAAAAAGCCAGCTACAGTAAAATTTCAGCCAAAAGTCATCGCTAAAACGATCACCCCCTAAGTGGTGTGGTTTTTGATCTTCGGCTGTAATAGCACGGTAATGACTGTAATTATTTTTTGATATACTTAATTAAAGAAAAATATAAAAAAATATATCTTCGTAGATAATACAGAGAAAAATTAAAAAGAAAAAAAGTCACGTTAATAAATCAATGCATTCTACGCAGCTTCTATCTTCAGCTATAGCTCTGTTTGGAAGCAGAATTTTGTTGGTTGCTGTGCCGACTGCTGAGGCGGACGGCTACGGACGAACGGTTGGGATCACCGGATCACGCACGGCACGATGAGCCAGTCAGTCCTCCCAGCACCGGCGGAAGGCCGAAAGATACGGAGTGGCTGGCTCAGCTCACTGCATTGGTCAGTGGTACCTGGTGCTGTACCGGCAGGACAAGGAGCGCTGGTGCTCGCTCTCCGTTTCACGTCAGCCTGTGGAAACCGGCGACGACACGATGAACCTTTGATCTGGGCGCAGGCGCAACAGCAACGAGGCGGCAACAGCGGCAGCGTCCGGTCACGGCCAGGCTGCCTCGCGTCGCAAGCAAACTACTACTACTACTACTGACCGAGTCGCAGCCGGCCGCAGTGGATTCTTTCTCCTTGTTGCCATCCGATCAACGGACCGAGTCGTCACACGCGCCTTGGATTCCCCCCTTTGGCCCCTCTGGCTTCTGAAATAAAAATTAAACGGGCCCGGTCCTTTTGCTTCGCTTCTTGCCTGCCTGCTTGTCCTCCTCTACGTAGTACGTACCACCGCACAGCACAGGAGGTACGAGAACGCGCTATGATATGTTGTAGTGCAGTACATCGCGCTTCTCAGGCGTTACTGTGTCAGAAATTACCATTCTCACTTATCAGTACTATCTGAATCTATCTACTGGGTATTGTCAAACCGATGTTAGTTTTTATATATACGTTGCAGTGCTATTCTGTGTCTATACACACAATAATAATTATATATATATGTGTGTGTCGTGTCACTTGTTTGCGCTATGCTTTTTTAGGATGCTCTTTGATCATGTCGGATCTGAATTTAGCTTCTAGAATTCTCGATACAACTACGGCACTATTTTCTAGATCAATAAATAGTGCTCACAGAAATATCACCAAATCATTTTATACATGACGTAATCCGTATCATACATTAATATTACAATCACTAGAATTTAAATAAATCGCATCGAATCAAGTTTACAATAGAGGCTGATAGGGCTAAATGTATTCATTACAAAAATGCGAAAGTGGTAGCGGAAGCAAAAGCGGAGGGCACATCTCGTCATAGACAATCGACTAGGGTAAATTATGTATGATCGATATTAACCAAAGATTTGGATAATAGTGGTGTACACAAATACCAACTTAGTCGGCAAGACTAAGGTAAAGCCTGGACTACTAGAAACTAATTTAATCTCCGACATCTTCTTCACCATCATCTCCTGGAACATCGTAGTACATATAGTATCCTTAATCCACAGGCTCTAAGGAATTTTGTGAGCGATGATGAGCACAAACAATAATGCTCCGTGAGTCAAAACATATAATGTAATATTTATATATGCATGATTTAACGAGGAAGGCTAAAGGAAACATTTCAAAACTACCAATATTAAAAATTCCTATGACTTAACACTCATCTCTTGAAACGACAGATGTGCTCATAATCATCTACATCTTTTTCCAAGTTGCACCACCTGGAGTCTTTTACCTTAGTAGCTTGGACACTAGCTTATCTTGTAGAGCATTATTAGTGTCTAAGTGGACATATGGTGCCACCATACCGGTGATCTGAGATGTGGTGCTGAATGTTAAGGGTATGAAGCTGGGAGTATTATTAGAGCGAGTTTCGCAGAAAGGGCATGAAACTGGGAACCTAACCTACAACAACAGAGGGAGAAGGCGAGCGGCGGATGAGAGAGCAATGTTAAGGGAGTAGTTGTCAAGTGCCATGTAGCCAAAGCCGCATAGTAGGGAGAGGAAGGAGAGGGAGAGAGATGGGATAGTAGGCCCCAAGGAGAATGACCAAAGGACAGAGTGGACCAGGGGTAACTTGAGGAAAGACTTGAGTAGAGATGGCCAATGGGCTGGACCTTGGTATGACGGCCTGTGGCCCGACACTATTGGCTTGGCCTAAGCACGACATGACCTATTTAGGTCGTGGGCTGTGCTGGCATGGCCCAGTGGACCGTGTCGTGCCTGGGCCAAGGGGCGGCACGCTGGGCCAGCACGGTATAGCCCGATAACAACCGCGGGCTGGACCGGCACGGTACGATTATAATTTTCTCTAATTTTTCTATATTTTTTAATTTTCTATAATTCCATATTGATATTCTACAAGTTAATAAAACTCATTATGTGACATTACCAATATTTATATTGATGATTGATAATGTCTAAAATTTTCTATGATTTTTGTATTTTTTTTCCCAGCTTAATATGCCAACCGTGCCAGTATGGTCCGTTAAATCTTAACCGTACCTATGCCGGTACGGCATGGTCGTGGGATGTGCCTGGGCTTGGACCATGGCCCATGAGCCGGCATAGTACAACCCATTTATTTTTCATGCCTAAATGGACTGTGTTACTCTAGACCCGTACCGTGCTGGTCGGTACAGCCCACTGGATGGGTCTAGACCCAAGAGGGGAATTTATTTTCAGGGCAACGACCCGAGAGGGAAATGACCGAGAAGGACAGACCACGGTTGCATGGGGGAGGAGGGGGGAGAGGACGGTGGGAGAAGCGGGGGTTTCTGTTTTAAAAATTGTGTTTTCCACTTTTGGGCAGATGACTTGAAGCATTTTCTAATATTATGTCATATAATCAAAACTGTATGAAAGCACTTCATTTTAGGGAATTGGATCATAAAATACACCAGCCAGGTTAATGTTACAAGTTACAACTTCAATAAAATATAACAACTGCCACACACACAATACAACAGATGAACTAACAGTACATAGAACCAGCAGTACAAGTGTACAACCAAATCAAAGTGGCGGCAGTGAAACCATGCGGGTTCATCATGTCGATATTGTTAATCACTTAATCTACAAACAACATTTATTGCATGTTACTGAAAAAACCGGCTGAAAATTTCAGCCGAAATAGCCAATATGTGATCTACCATTGTCCTATTTTCCCTCTTCTTTCCGAGCTTTCACCGCTTTGAGTTCAGGATCGACTGAGGGTTAAGAGGAGGCCTGTGAGGGAAGTGCCTGTGGATTATCATTTGTATGTCACTCGATCATTTTCCTCTCAGTGAACCCGTGTTCCATGCCAAACTCTTCTGCAAAGGCCTCTATGTCAGATGCAATTTCAGAGCAGCCCTTTCGACTGACAAAATGTGGGGGTTCCGTGCCGCATCGCTCCAGTCCCATAGCACTGCCGATCTGGCTGTGTAAGTCTTCCAATTCCTCCGCAGCCACAGTCTGCCTTTTCATGCCCATCTCAAGGTCCACGCTCATCTTGGGCGGACTTAGTACCCGTCCCATACTGAGCGACGAGGTGAAGGCTGAAGAGTCTTCCTTAACTTTAGTTCTGAAATTATTTTTGGAGCTGGGGATTCTTGAAAATAAGGTCTCGATGAAATTCTGGCCCAATCCACGATTGTAAGGATTTGTTTTTCTATCATAGCGGTACCGGAAGTTCTCATAAGTAGTCTGCAATAATTGTTTTAGATGAGAATTACATATACTAGCTTTCACATAAATTGCGAATAAAAACAACCTTTACTACAGTTAATGGGAAATAGCCTGACCTGATTGGTACAAATCAAGTAGAGGTGGAATGATGTCAACCCTCCGACAAACCACACAGCAATAAATGTGTATAAGATGAGAATGCCTGAGATAGGAGACTTCAGAATAGCTCTCCCCAATTTGCATTCATGTGTGTCCATTATTTTCCTGAGGTTGACCCAGCAGAATGCAAACACGTATATACATAGCATAGTAGTTGAAGACACAAACATAAAGAAGAATTGATAGTTTCTCTGCAATGAAATAAAATTCAAAGGCATAATGAGTAAAATCCATAGTTGTTAATGTATTAACATATCTATATCCCCCTGAACACTAGGAGAAGACATATATCAACTGCATATATCCCTATTCTTCTTTGTCCACTTCCCCTTGCATCATTCAGATTTTAGCATGAATGGAACATGAACGTTATCCAAAAAAGACCTCCAATATATGAACATGTGAATGAGAACTTATTATTCATGTTTCTTTCATAATGGAGAACATTATCTGATCAATTATCTTGTTGACACAAAATAGTACATACCTTTCCAATGCACTGGCCTACCCAAGGACAGTGATGATCAAAGCGTTCAACACAGTTGTTGCAGATTGAGCAATGGGAGCACCTTGGTGGACGATAAAGCATACATGTATGGCAATATTTGACCTTGACTAAGATACCGTTAACAAGAACATCCTTGGTGAGTGGCAAACCTGCTGAACCATGTTGACCGCCTGGCCAATCTGATAAGTTGGAGGACCCACCAATGTCTTCAGGCTCTGGGGGATGAGCATTTCGAGGAACGATCCCAGGATCCCGGCCAGATGTGAGAAGTAGAAGAACAAGAATCTGCAGAACAAGAACAACAGTAGATTAGTCATCTTGCCAAGCTGCAGTTATCAAACTGCAGACATGACAGCCGTTCTTCTTCAATACATAAAAACACAATGGATATGACCATTCTCCCCTATGCAACTGTGGTATAACCTAACATGAGATAACCCATGCACAGAATTGCAATTCCTAAAACAAATTTGTAACATATGATAAGGGTGTGATAAACCATATGCTGCATTTGCATAGCTGGGGTAGGCCCAAGGGATGGCTATAAATTTCCAAAACAGAATAGAAAAGGACATCAATGGTTGTATAGCTAACTGCATGTACATGTCTCATAAACTTACATATGCTGTAAAGATGATAGCTACAGATGCAACCCAACCTCCGATTTGGTTTTGGTACTCATGGGCAAGCTGTGGAGAAACAACAGCAGCAAAGACAATCACTGGGATTACAATTAAACATACTGTGAGTATGAGTGACCTCACATCAGGCCCAAAAATAAGTCTCCCTCCAAGGAAAAATATCTGCAAGAACATATAAAGAACACTTGAGTTCTCTTCCTATAGACACCTTAATAACATAGTACCCAACTACCCATAAATGTCGTCGAATTTAAAAATTAAAGAGCATAAGACACTGAAGTTATTATGTAAATTCCTTTTTTCGATTATTAGGTTAATAGGAAGATAATTTCTAATCATGATGAAGTTGTACATAACAGCTTACAAAATAAACTAGCCCATAAACTACTGATGAACTCCAGACTCTCTTTCTGGAAGGAAACAACCTGTCGATACATGTTGAAAACAAAAATATGAGTTTATTTCCCCAAAAAGAAAGCATATGAGATGTGCAACTAAGTAACAAACGGCTAGTATTTTGAGTTACAAATTATGCATCAACGCAAGCTTCATACTACATATTTCACAAAACTCCTCTGGATTTCAATCTCTCTCGCTAATTTTGTGTAGTCAATCAACATCATATACAAACCCTCATCGCTCTTGATGTGTTTATAAACTAGCTGAATAAATTTGCCTACCATCTATCACACTCTCCATAAGCATGAAAATTTTTTTGTATAGTTGTGTGTCATGACAGCACACATCAGCGAACACTTGACATTACAATGCCTTCTGTACCTTAACGTTTTATGACACCTAGAATCCACACCATTACCGCCACTACAGCAAATGCTCAGATAACATTAAGATTCCAGCTACTCATGGCACTATATATTAACACTAGTAAACAGAGTTACAGAAAGCACGGATTTTGTTCCTAATTTCCTGATCCTACTAGTATTGCAGAATCACAAACCAAACAGGAAGCAAGAAGTCATTACATTGCTCCCTTTCCAGGACTGGTACGCACGCCGCGGCGGCGCATTGGCCTCCATGATGCGCCGGTTGGAATCCGATAGCTAAGCCTTCCCCTGCATCCTCCCTTCCATCCACCCGCACAAACTCCCCAGAAGCCCCAGTTCACCCAAGCACCCGCATTGCACTCACCAACACCTAAATCTTTTGCACCAAAAACTAACAGCGAGTCACCGTGACCTCAAAGATTCCGAAATCAAACCAAATGTTCACTCCACCACCTGCAAGAACAAGAAGCAGGCGCTTCTCACGGATCCCAGGCTCCCAGCACGAGAAGAGAGGAGACCTGGATCAAACGAGCCGGCGAGAGGCGGCGAGGCCGTACCTGGGGGGTAGGGTTTGCGGAGAGAGCTCCTCGGGAAGCAAGGAGGCGAGGGCACGAGGTGGTGAGAGGATCGGGGCGCGGCGCGTGGTGATGTCACCTTAGGATCCCAAGAAGGCGAGCACTTGCTCGCTGAGTGGGATAATTCTAGTTCTGGAGACTGAAGTGGTGTCCCTTTCGCACATGGGCCCCTCATATCTTACTTATTCAACATAGGACTCCATACTTACTCATTGCGGAGCAAAGGTTTTCTTTCTTTCTTTTTGCGATCAGGAGCAAAGATTTTGAATTACACTGTATCCGGCAAAATTCATGCGAAAATTTTCTATTCCAAACATGTTAGCTAAATTCTTTCATCATCTCATCCTCGCTATTAATGTGGGTATCGGCAAGCATTAATAGGAACATTTCATTAGTGAAATTGGGGGGAAGAGGACCAAACCTAAAATAGAGAATTTTCTACATGTCACTTCTGTTTGCATCAAGATTGTGAGTAGTCGTCGCAAACTTGCAACTTGCAAGCGTGCAGCAAAAGACGAAAGAAGCCCGAGTTGGAAAAGGCATAGAAGTGAAGCTAAAAGGCTGCGAACTTGCTGGCCTTCCTGAAGACATGAGCACAGAGCATAAAATAAAGATGATGTATTTTGAAAGGAAAAGGCAAAGTGAAGAAGCTGTGGTACTGGTGCAAGTTGCTGCTTAGGCATTGGCACACCATCACCCTATTCAATTTGATAAATCATTTAAATAGCCTCTGAAATTATGAATCATACTCTGCAGTCTGCACTAGAACGTACTCCATTACTGAACTTTTTTGGTTGCACTCGAGTTTGTTTCCCATTAGACATGCCACCTTTGACACTTTAATTCAAACTTCTGCAAGAAAAAAATGGAAAGAGAGAAAGAAAAGCAAAGTGGAAAGAGAGAAAGAAAAGCAGAGTCAAAAGTATCATCAGTCCAAGTGCCAGCTCTTTCTTGCAACAGGTGCCGTGGTTATCGGCTACTGGACTAGTATAATTGCTCAAATTAATGGAAAGGACAAAAGCAAGATTTCTGTCTTTGTGCACACCTATATATTTTCCATGTATGATGCATTGCTTGTATGAAATTAAGCACGAGCTAATGCTCTCCCTTTTTCCTACCGCTACGGACGGATTTGCTGATCAGAATGAACCTGAATTAAGCTTGTGCAAGTGCAACTAGCTATTGTTAAAGCAAAATTTAAAGGACATCTCCCTAGTCCCTGTGTTTTTTTGATAGATTACGGTCTTATAGTATCTTGCACAAATTCTAACAAGCACTTTCAAGAACTGCAAACCAAAGAGGCAGAGACCATGGAAGAACGTATATGTAAATACTGAGAGTGGACAGCTTGATACAACTGAAAGTACAAGTCAGAGCCATTTTGTTCAAGAATTAGTAGTAGAATGCACTGTCAAAATTCTCTAATATTTAGAGAAAGATTGCCAAGTTAGAGATGTCATACAACACGATCACTTTTGAGTATGTGTTCGTAAAATTAGTTATTGTTTTATTTTAGTGCACATATATCACTCCTAATCGATCTTACCATGCAAAATACTACACATATTAAAATTAGAGTTCTTTTATGGTATCTTAAAATGAATATGAGTTGTCCAATCTTTGCAATTTCATAGTTTAGATTAGTTATGATTTAGTTGTACTACCACCCACACTACTGATAGTATTATCTTCAAAGAGGTAAAATTGTAAATGGACGGGCCCTCCATGACTTTACAGCTTACACCGCAGCCCAAAATTTCATAGCAACTTGTTTAGGTACTTCTTCGTTCGCGACTTGCGGCATTTTGCGTCATTGTGCCCACACGTGCCTCCGCCGCTCTCTCCGGAGAAGATTGCTAGGAGGTGACCCATATGTGGGCTCCTCCCCTCATACGCCACCACCTCCAGATGCTCCTGAAACCTCCAGGAAAAGATCAAGATAAGAACTACACATGTTCTAATCAGATCACCGGGAAGAGACGTCACGATCAGTGTAGCAAAACATACCAAATGGCAAGCATAAACTGCAGCCGTTGCCATGGCTTGTATATTTATTCTTCGGTTTCCCGTATTGCAGATCCTTATATAGAAACGATGATGTTGAATAAAGTGATCTTTGTCCAAGATTAATGTGAACTTAACAAGTTGAGCACAAAGCATAAGGAGGTGAGGCGTTCGGTAACTAAAGGATCAGACTAACACGTCATCTGATGACGGAATGGAACTGCATGCGGAAGTAAGTCAAGTAACCGTGCTGCCCGTGTGCCCCCGAATTGGGTCAAGTAACCGGGTGGTGATCGTTTCGGCTTTTTTCAGCTTCAGCTTCTAGTTTCAGTTTTTTTTCACTATTCGCTACACTATCCACTAACTCAGCTACAGTAAAAAAAAGCCAGCTACAGTAAAAAAAGCTAAAAGCCATCGCTAAAACGATCACCACGTAAGCATGGATTTAATGGTAATTTGGGTTTGTTTACTCGCTGTTTGCCTCGAGAATCGATGCAATTTGGCTTACCCAGCGGCATTTCCTTCCGGCAAAAAGGATTTGTAGCGGTAATACGAGATGTGGTGACACTGCTTTAGCCGTAAAGATGTTGAGCTTTCGGTGCTTGTTGATCCGATTTGATCTGTGCCTTGTATGTGCTGTGTGTGTAGCGCGCCTGTAAAAAACAAGATTCCGTACACAGCTTCCTCCCTGTGTGCATGTCCAACTGTCCATACATGCGTAAAAAACATTAGCATGTTTTCCTGTTCAAGCTGCTTCATAAGTAATGATATTTCATTAGTTTGTGTAGTATATGCACTGGACCAGGTGTCATATGAGCATTCTGTCTTATGTTTTACGGAGTTACCTGCACTCAATATGTCGTTAGAAAAGGCAGGTTTCAGTTTTGGTATGTCGTCGTTGTCTGGCATCATTTCACCTGTATCCTGCTTCTAATTATCCTGTTGGATGGACTCACAGCCGTTTGGATTTCAGCGGTGCCCCTTTAGAGGATTCACCCAGCTAGCAGCTGTATTTGAGTAAGCATGTCTCCTCTTATCTCATGTATGCTTTTTTTTTTCTGACCATGTGATTAGCAATAAACAAGCAAAATTGGATATATGCACTTCCTAATTTTCATAAGAGGATGTGATGTGTTGTCTTAAAGCATGTCGATAGATATGTCGGTGTTGGTTTTTTAAATTGATTGTAGTACTGCCCCCCCTGATTGTTCCCCTTAATTGTCAGAAAGCACTAATGTAAAGGCCAAAATCACAGGATGAATTTAACTCATCTTCCCAAAATGTACTACCCAAAGGGGCAGCTATCCATTCGGTCCTATAAGATAACACTCAGTGCTGTCGTGCGTGATATGGGATGATGTTTAATGCATCAAACTGGCCATAATTATATGCCCTTTAGTGGATTTGCAGTCTCCACTAAGCACCACTTTTTTTTAACAAATATGTATAGTTTTTTTATTACCAATCAGTAGATTCTTGGAATTAATCTTCAATGAATTGCCAATTGAGACTGATGACATAATATCAGGACATTTCTGTCTTGTACGACTGTCTATTGCCCTTTCCGTGGTTTCTGGGTGACTAGTACTGGAGCTGCTGTGTTAAAATATTTCTTGTTTACTCCTTGGTGAATTGGTGATACTGTACTCGATTACTCGAAAACTCAGGTTCTTAAAAAAATTATATTTTAATCCTTCAAGTTCTGAATTTAGTTGGTACCTTTTTGTAGGGGGGGTGAAGCTGAGCCAACTTCTTGTAAGCATGTCGACCTAAACTTTGAGCTTCTTAAATTTCGATCATATTTATTGTTATTTTGTTTTCCTTCTACGAACGGAAACGAACACACGGATTAAGATACACAAAAGGGAAAAGAAACGGGACAGATCACAATATCCTCGACCTGTTTACTCTGGAATTCAGTTCCACCCCAAAACGGGCCGATTTGAATTCGTGGCAAGCTGGGCCTGCACGTGTTCCATGAACCTGGACCCGTATCCACCCTTGAGCTGAACTTAAGAAGTCTTGGGAGAACTGACAGACCAGAGAACCCGACAGTGGTCAACCTCTAAGCTCAAGCATCGATCGGCATCGCTCTCGCTCTTTGCTCAAACTTCACCGATCTGAGATCATCGTATCCATCCAGCTGCAGCACCTTCAGACCTGGGAATGCCTCCGGATGCAAATTCAAACGGTGCTCTTCACCCTGGAACGACTTGTCCCCCAGATGGAGGATGGCCAGTAGTCAACCGATTACTTGGTGAAGCAACTAAGAACATTAATACGTACCACTCAACCGATTCAAGCTCGGTCATTTAATCAATACAGTAATAATATAGTACAATTTATTTAGTACACAACAGCAGTCTTTCTTTCGGATACAATTTATTGAATCGAAACCGTTTCACTGATCTTCCATTTGGCAATGCAGATCGAAGCACGGCAAGAAACATTGGTACGCCGCTCAGGGCCATGGCATCATCGGAATGGAAACGCGCACAAAGATACATGCTTGAGGTTCCATGATCCTGCAAGCTCAAGCAGAGCACCATGAGGCTTCCAAGAGTTTCGCTCGGGAAATGGAGATCTTCACCCTTAAACCATTACAACAAATGCAAAGAGGAAAGCAAGGAGTATAGGAAGACTCACAACAGTCAAGCAGTGTAGGGGGAGAGAACTATATTAAAATGGGTCGATTTGGATTCTCCGCAAGCTGGGCCCGTACGTGATCCTTCAATTGGTCTTCCTTGAGGTTTGCTTTCTTTACGGCTTCCTCATTCCTTGCGATTACGGGTCTAAAATTGAGCAAGACTTCCTTGAGGCTAGGGAGATATTCTAGCCCAGAAAAGCCAATTTCATTTCCTCCCCAGAAATCCATGACCTGCAGCAGCTCAAGTCTGGGCATTGCTCCTTCGTCAAACTTAACAGATTCGATGTCCTCTAACCTATGAAGCTCGAGCATCACGAGGCTTCCGAAACCCTCACTGTGGAAATGGAGCTCTCCACCCTGCAACGACTCGTTCCACAGGCGCAGGATGGCCAGTCTTGGTAACTTCCCAAGGACTTGCATAGCAGCCGAAATTTTTCTATTTTAGCCCTTTTTTCGAAAAATATTCACATTTAGACCCCTGACAGTTTTAATTCCGTTTTTGGACCCACGGCGCCGAGATAAAACGTCTCGGCGCCGTGGTCCATGGCGCCGAGGTCGCGTACCCGCTCCAGCGTGCCGGCCTGCGTGGCGCCGTGGTGGCACCACCTCGGCGCCGTGGGTCGTGGCGCCGACCTCGGCGCCGTGGGTCTTGGCGCCGACCTCGGCGCCGTATGTCGTGACGCCGAGCTCGGCGCCGTGGATCTTGGCGCCGAGCTCCCTAAACCCTAAACAATGAAAAAAATCCTCCCGGCCCCGCACCCGCCGCCTCTGCCTGATCGGCCCCTCGCCACACCCTTCCCCGCCGCCTCCTCCCTCCCGGGCTCCCCGCCGCCTCCCTCCCCTCCCGGGCTCCCCGCCGCCTCCCTCCCCCTCCCGGGCTCCCCGCCGCCTCCCTCCCCCGCCCGGGCTCCCCCCGCCGCCCCCTCCGCCCACCCCTCCCCTCCCGGCCTCCCCGCCCTCCTCCCCCTCCCGGCCTCCCACCGCCCCGGCCCTCCCGGACTCCTCCTCCCGCCGCCCCTCCCGCCGCCTCCTCCCTCTCCCGGTCTCCCCGCGCCCCCTCCCCTCCCGGCCTCTCCCGCCGCTCCCCCCCCTCCCGGCCTCCTCCCCACTGGCCTCCCCACGGCCCCCTCCGCCCACCCCTCCCCTCCCGGCCTCCCCGCCGCCTCCTCCCTCTCCTGGCCTCTCCCCGCCGCCCTCCTCCCCCTGCCGACCCCCTCCTCCCGAGCTCCTCACCGAGGCCATCTCCAGCCGGTACCCGGAACTCTCGTTCAAGGTATGACCCCCACCACTCTCCTCCTACTGGCTCGTTAGTTTGGTCATTTGCGTGCGTGTTGCGCTGGCACAGCTCCCACGAGCATTTTCCCAACAAAGGTAAGCATAAATGCTACAAATTGAACAATCTGCCCATTGCCATTTGAATCAATATCCATTTGTAGGTTGTCACGATATGTTGTGAGCAACATCAATATACATACATAGCTTTTGTATGTGCTAGGCTTCGTGTGTCGGATTTTTTTGCTGCTTGTTTAGGTCTGTAGACAAGAAATGAGTTCCAATAGATATTTAATGTTTATATGGAAATGCTAAACTCTATGTATGACTCGTTGTCTTGTGTCGGCTATCGGAAGTCCTATTTATATTGCGTATCGCTAGAGGGGAAGAGTATTTTAGGGATTCGCTATGCGTTGTCTGTTTTGGATGATGCAACGGTTGTATGATTGGCGGCTGGTTAGGACAAGTGATATTTTCTATACGCTATGATTAATAGTTAGTTTCCTTACACGCTATGCTTATTTTCGATGCTTGTTAATGATTGCAAAAAGCGGCAATTCCTCAGTAATGTTTCATACGCTAAGATTGTTAGATGATATCTATTTTTTTCAAGGTACCTTTAAGTAATTTGTAACAATTATTTGTGGACAGATTAATATACTTGCTGGTGATGATATGGTCATATGCTAATGTTTATTGATGAAGATATCCATATATTAGTGGCCTTTCTTGCATGGCATGAGCATGCTTTTTTAACTAGAGATACAGGTCTTACATCGATCATGAGATTGATACGTATGTGTGAAAAATTATTGCCTACTTGATTCTTTCAATTAACAAGAGGGAAAGATGGGCTAAAATGGGAATGGGCAGGTCCAGGATGTAATGGTATGCCTAATGTTACTTCGTTTCTCCATTTTGTTGAGCCTTCCATTCGAATCACGCATTACCTCATTTGGTATTTCGGAACAACTAGATTTCAACATGTTACTGATGTTATTTCAACATGTTTTATGTATGAAGTAGATGGACAACCTAGTGACCCTATATCATGGAGGCAGTGTGACAAGTGATGATTATGGAAATGTTCGATTTGTTGAAATGCAAAGGGTGCCTCTGATATTCAAAGATAGGCGTCGTTTAGTGAGTTGGTTGCGGGACCGGGAGGAGCTACATTGTGATGCAAACGAGGAGAGTATCACAGTTGAGGGGTTACTTCACTTCGGTTCGAAAGACACAATTCTAAGGCGGTTGATCTTAATTGGTTGTGAGGATCAGTGGGACAAATATGTCAAATTGGTTATGAGGAATGAGTTCCAATGTTTGGACCTTGTTGTGCGGAAGGTGTCGATTGATCCCACCCTCATGGTTCTTCACCGAACTAGGTGATCGAGCACCCTTTGACCCTCCGTTGCGGACCTTGCGGTGGATGTGGAAGAAGTGCACGAGGTGCCCGATGCTCTATCCGCCCGAACGAGGTTCGATTTCTCAACCACTCGAGTTGAATGTGCGTGGTGGCCCCTCTGGATCATCCCAGTAAGTGTCGAGCAACACTGTAGCCTTTTCCAGTCATTCCATTCTTTTGTCTCGATCCCATCGTTTTCGTGCTTATGATGCAGGAGACATTATTTATAATGTGGGTGTTCCTCCCGTTGCTCCATCTGGCAACGTTGAAGAAGTCTGTAGGGACTCCAACAGTGTGGATGTTCAAATTGTGGATGATTTAGAGCCTTACGAGATCGCAAGGGCCGTTGATTCCGATGATGACCGCCCTTTTGGAGAGCTGACCGAAAGTGATATTGAGCTGATTAGGCGTTATTGCCCTGGCCGGGATCCATCAGTTCATGAATTCAGCGATCTTCGGCATTCTCATGAGGCTTATGCAGAAGGAAGGGATGACGAGTTGCTAGATGCTCCTGAGGCCGGGTCAAGCATGACAATTGAGAAGGGCATGGTGTTTGAGGACATGTCTGCATTGAAAAGGTGGCTGCAGGAGTATGCAGTGATTCGTAAAAGGCCATTCAAGGTGAGGCATTCTTATGTGCAGCGGAGGTACACAGTTGTGTGCGAGAAGGAAACATGTGGATGGAGGGTATGTGCTAGCAAACAGAAGGACACAGGAAAGTTCAAGATCACAAGAATCGTTGGCCCACATACTTGTGCCGAAGCAGAGCTCAAACAGAAGCATCGGCAGTTGACCTCTACAATTATTGCCAAGTCATTGTGTCACATAGTAAAGGGAGAACCCAATATGAAGGTGAAGACACTTGCTGGGATTGTTAAGGAGAAATTTGGATACGAGATAAGATATGGGAAAGCATGGAGGGCAAAGCAACGCATCTGGAAGATGATATATGGGGACTGGGAAGATGGGTACTTGCAGTTGCCAGCACTCTTCAATGCAATCAAAGCGGTTAATCCCGGCATGCATTATGAGTACGTCCCAAAATCAAACGAATGTACTCAAGATGGGATGCAGATATTCTTCCGTGCTTTCTGGTGCTTTGCTCAGTCCATCGAGGCCTTTCGGCATTGTCGTCCCGTCTTCTCCATTGACGGTACGTTTCTTCTTGGCAAGTACCAGGGCACTCTTCTGATAGCCATTTCCTGTGACGCAGACAACGCGTTGGTTCCTTTGGCGTTTGCTTTGGTTGAGAGGGAGAACAAAGACAGTTGGGGATGGTTCATGCGGCTCGTTCGGAGGCACGTGGTCGGCCCTGGTAGGGAGGTTGGTGTCATATCTGATAGACACCAGTGATCGGACCGTGCGTGCCTACTGGTTGGAGAGCCCGAGTAGAGGCCTTCCTCGGGAGAGAGCTTCCTGCTGAGGCAGGCCATCGCACTTCTGGAGTTCCAATCACCTGGCTCCGGCAGACTTTCGCAGTGTGTCCTGAAGGTGCGGACGAGCAGACGGTTGCCTACTACTGCAGGTACGGGTGGATATCGTTCCAACTCGTCGTCTGATTGTACATATACTTAGTTTGATTTAATATCATTTTACATATACTTGCAGGGCATGGATCATTCACTTGTTTGGCTGCGTTCTCTTCCCCGACGGAACGGGGGACAGCGCGTCGTGGATGTACATCCACTGCCTCACTGACTGGGACACGGCGGGCGATGCACCGGGCTTCCGGTGTTGGCCTTCCTTACGCCACCTCTGCGGGCGTGTCGTCGGACTTCGGCGAACTCGTCGATGGTGGTTGCCTCTACCTCCTCCACCGTGGATGTGGTGTCGCCTACCGCTTGGTCGTCCCACGCTTTACCTCCTCGTCCATGGTTCGCAGAGGTTCCTCTTCGTCGACGTCCGACATTGGCATATCTTTGGGACCGGTCTCGCCCCCTACGCCAGACGAGCGTGCCTACCTAGAGTTCACGAACGAGCTAGATGCGCTCACGGCCTCCAATGTAAGTTAATTCCCTTTGGTATCGTGATTTTCATTTGTTTGTATAGTACCTAACAAGTTAATTGTTGCTATGCAGGTTAAGTGGGAGCCGTACGCCGAGCAAGAGGTGGAGGCCATTCAGTTCAGCGCAGACATGCGGCATAGATAGACGAGGCCCTCTACGGGATGAGGTGCCCACTAATCTGTTTCTATGCTGTTGAGTATCACCTGCCACAGAGAGTAGCACGTCAGTTTGGTATGAGGCAGCTGTGGCCAGTAGCGCCGTTCTCCACGTCTGTGGCCTTGCACAAGTAAGTGCCATGCAATTTCATTTCTAACCTTGGATTCTAATTGAGTTTTCACTAATTGTACTTATTTTCACAACAAGTAGCTCGTTACAAAACCCGTCTCAGCTCGTTGACGCGCCTTCGACTCAGTGTTATGCACGCAGACGCCGCCGCGAGCCTAGCCGTTACACTCCAGGCAGCGATGCACTTGGTAAGGGTAAGGCTAGGAGGCGATGTGGGTTTTGTAACGAGCTACTTGTTGTACATACGAGTATATGTTATATTCATGTGTTATTTGTGTTTCTGATGGCTCCTAAATTTCGACTAACACGATATAATATATTCGAATGCTTTTTTGTAATTGAGATGTTGTAACGTCGCATGGTTTCGCGCAATCATTTATGCAATTGTTGTGTTCGTACTGTCATGCGCTTGTGAAATTATTTTAACTACAATAAAGGCATCATTTTAATATGACAAGTACTTTCATTGCATTACATGCACATACATGAACTCTCCAGAGATGAGACGACACGATAACAACAAACACATGGTACAACATAGCATAAAACATTAGCAACATAGGCGAGATCAACCATACACCTCGTTGCCTACAAACCAAACGAGCCTCGTGGCACCCACATGGAGTATTGCTGAGGTGGGCGCCTCGGGCGTGGTGGCCGTCGTTGTAGTGGCACGCACATATGCAGCTAGGGTTCGCGCAGCAACATCCGAGATCGTCACGAGCTTCCTATGTTCACGACCTCCTCGTTGCCCCTCTCGCGTTGCATCTGCCGGCGAGGTCGTTGATCTCCTCGTTGAGAGTCTCGATTCGCTCCTCCAACTCAAATATTCGCTCCCATAATGTAGTCACGTACATGACAACATGCCGTTCGTGAGGCGGGTCGATCCAGCGTGAGAAGTCGCGCCGCCATCCGTGAGAAAGAACGGTTAACAAGGAGGATCCATAAGTAGTAATGAAAATTGAACTATTAGCAATTTCTACCCCGAGTGTGGGCATCGGAAGAAACGTCGCCCGCCATCGATCGGGCCATCAAGACTCGCACAACCGCGTCCGTATTGTGTGCGCATTTTCGCCATGCGGGTTGAGCACGCCGCTTGGTATCGGCGATCGTGAATCAAGTTCTCCTCCTTTCCAATGGGAGGTCTTCCTTCGGGACCCAACTCCGATCGGACCCTTGACTTCCGACATGGTATGTTTACGCACGACGGAGAAGGGGCCGGGCTTCGTTCGATTTAAAGAGTTCTCTACGAGGGGCCGGGGACCAAGAAAATGACGCAGCTAACACGTGTTCACGACCTCCGGATAGTAACGGGGCCCCTCGCGCACGCGGATGGAAAAGGCCCGAGGAGGTGTCATCATGTCATTATGCGATGTCGGCTAAGACTCGCGACTTTGTGCGGCGAGGGTGACGAGTGGCCCGCTTTACGCAGAGACAAGGCGAGATGGGGCCGCTTTTATTACGAGACTATAGTCTCGAAAAGCCTACATAGAGCCATTTATTGCTTATTTGGATGCCTTCATGGCGCGGTGACACGTGGTCACGACCTCCGGATAATGCGGGGCCCCTACACGCACGCGGATGGAAAAGGCCCGAGGAGGTGTCATCATGTCATTACGCAGTGTCAGCACAAAACTCGGCAGCTTTGTGCAGCGAGGGGGAAGAGTGGCCTGCTTTACGCAGAGACAAGACGAGATGGGGCCGTTTTTATTACGAGACTAGTCTCTGAAAAGCCTACATAGAGCCATTTATTGCTTATTTGGATGCCTTCATGACGCAAATATCACGTGTTCACGACCTCCGGATAATGCGGGGCCCCTACCGTCGTCCATGGACTATGCCTTCATGCCTCCATGGACTATGCCCACTGCACTAGATAACCTGCCTATATTAAGGCATCCTATGTCTTCCATACCACATCTCCTCCTCAAGACATCTCAATACTACTACACATCAATGTCTTCCTGGAGGTCCGACCCATTTGGAGTGCCGGAGTGGCATGAGCGTCCGAAGTGCCATTGCGGCTTTCGGACGATGTTGTGCGTCTGGACGGATCGAGTACAACGAGCCAAATACGGCCGTAGGTTCTTCAAGTGTCGGACACGGATGGCGACTTCGTGGTAACGACGACAACTAAATCATTTGTTTACGGTTATCGTTTTCAACTTTATCCATGACATCTACCACGCCACACGTGGCTTGCACGTTCATCGAATGGGTGGATCGGGTGTCGCCGGCATGGCCAGTAACCGGCGATGCGGTGGAAAACAAAGGACAATACTTTGTCAAGATGACTCGAGCTCGCGAGGTGGAGCAGCGGATGCGGCTTGAGCAAGAGCGCCGCGTGAGGGTGGACCAAATCCGTCTGAAGGGCAAGGAGGATGAGTTGCAAAGGAGGCGGGAGCAGTTAAGTCTACGTGAAGCAGCCATCAAGCGTCAGGAGGAAGAGCTTCAAGCTCGTGAGGCAGCTCTCAAGACCAAGAGTGACAGAAGAAGGATGTAGCGGAGCCATCTTCAGGGCGCGACAAAAAGGGGAAACAACCACGCTACACCCAGTAGACAAAATGTAATAGACCCAGCAAGTTATTTTCCCTAAGGCATGCATGTTAGGACTAGTGGTGGAATTCTGAACATTACGATCTGAGTTCCATGGCAAAACAAAGATGCTCAACAGAATGGCGCTAATGAAGTATCGATTCACATGTAAACCTTTACATCCGCAAGGCCTTCAATCTTGCCGAAGCTAAACGTCTTCACCAGGGATGTCAATCAAATATGTGTTTTTATAAGTTTAAAATCTCAATGCATTAGATCATTGAGACTGTAGCAAGAAACCAAAATCTTGAATGTGTATACAAAAATTAGTTCACGTGCGTCCGAACCATCCAAAGATCCCAAGGGGATTTTTGCCCTTTAGGTTTCAAAGAACTCGCGCCAACACCCACGGCGCGAGGTGGCGCCACGACACACGGCGCCGAGGTCGGCGCCACGACCCACGGCGCCGAGGTCGGCGCCACGACCCACGGCGCCGAGGTGGTGCCACCACGGCGCCACGCAGCCGCACGCCGAGCGGCGACGCGACCTCGGCGCCATGGACCACGGCGCCGAGACGTTTTATCTCGGCGCCGTGTCCCACGGCGCCGATCTTTGGGTCCAAAAACGGAATTAAAACTGTCAGGGGTCTAAATGTGAATATTTTTCGAAAAAAGGGCTAAAATAGAAAAATTTCGGGCATAGCAGCAGCGTGCTCCGACAACCTGGTGCTCCGTAGGTTCAGCTTCACAAGATTCTCGAGCCCTGCGATCCATTCCGGCAGTTTGATGAGGTTGCCGTACAGCTTGAGGCTCTTAAGGTTTTCCGGAGGCCAGAGCATGACATCCAGACAGCCATGTAGACCTGGCTCCCCTTCTGACCGCACTAACAATGATTCCAGGCGGCTGAGATCCGCAATGGCTGAGCGCAACTCACGGCTGTTTTTCTTGTTGACGCCGGTCACTCCCAACTTGCGGAGGTTGGTGAGCCTCTTTATGTCCTGTAGGACAGCCTTCCCCGATGCGATATTCACGACACCCAGTGTGCTCAGGGCTTGCAGTTTCCTCATCCCTCTTGGCACCATAACACCATACAGGTCCAGTCGCATCGCAACACTAGGGAGTACCATGCAGCAACCGGCGGTGCATACGTCACGGCTGCTCATGCCATCAAGATCCAAAACCTTAGCTGCGGAACATAACGCACAAAGCATCACCGACCCGATTGCCAAAAAGCATAGCCTGTTCCTCAAAATTTGCATTGCTGCATCATTCACATTTTCTTCATGTGAGACGTTCTCGTCCCGCGGTTTGTCGCCAGCACGGAGATAGTTCAGCTTCCGAAGATTGGTGATGGTCTTTGGCAGCTTGACTATTTTCGTACCTCTGACATCTAGTGTCTCCATTTGCCTTAGGTTACCCACAGAATCTGGCATGTGAAAGATATAATCACATCCTCTTAGAGAAAGGTATTTTAGGTGAAGAAGCTTCCCAATGTGCTCTAGGTGATGATCACGTAGACCGTAAGTGTCTTCCAAGTCCAGCACTCGCAGCAACCTCATCTTGTCGGAAATGAAAAATGACCTCCACCTCCCAAACACTGTTAGTGATCGTACACGGGATAGGTCTACTGTGCTCTCGAACTCACTCTTGCCACCTTTCCAACTGCTACTTGTAATAGCAAGGTGACGAATTGTGCCTTGGGAGCTTGAGCTGACGCCTTCCTCCAGTCTAAAGACAAGGTTTTCCTCCATTGACTTCGAGATACTGATTTCACGGATGAGATCATGGAGTTTGTAGGAGTCCATTCCCTTTCTACTGTGAATTGATTGTTCAGTTGGTAGGAGCATCCTGTCTTTGAGTTCCAAGAAGTAGCTGTTCGCCGTTTTCTCCGCAGACATGCCGCGGACCTTCTTTGAGTAACCCTCTGCAGTCCACCGACGCACCAAACGCTTCTGGCTAATCTTGTGATCTTCCGGAAAGATAGACAAATATAAGAAGCAGAACTTGAGGTGATCGGGCAAACAATCATAGCTTTTATTCAGGACTGTTCTTATGGTCCCAAGCACTGGATTTATGTCCAACTCAGTGCTAATATGTTTATTCAATTTTCTCCACTCCAAAACGGTTTTTGGTTGGTTTGCCAAGAAGCCACCTATGGTGACTATTGCAAGGGGATGTCCGCAGCATCTCTTTAGAATCAATTTCCCTTCTTTAGCCAAGCCAGGATATTGCTCATCCAAATCTACAATCTCTTTAAATACCTGAAATTGGTACGATGTAAGTTATTTAGTACCCAAAAAAATAAATTAGGTCTTTTATTTTTTTTATTGGAGTGACTATGATACATTACATATTTTCCACCCTTGGGGTAACCACTCCAACTATATTCGTTAGGACAAGAGACTTGTTCCAAAAAGCCTCCGGATGATCCATATTCTTGGGAAGTATCGTCTCACAATATAAGTCCATTGCAAAGATCAAATATATAATATTTGCAATATTTCCACCACACACCCTTCCATTAATGTTGATAAAGTGGATAAGTAGTTGTAGTATGTTATTTAATAAAAGTATGCATGATCCAACGATATTAACTTTTTCTTAGATTTAGTGTTTCTTTGGTTGGTGCATATAGTGTGTTTTGGACTTAGGTGCCGCTCAAGATAGCGGTGGTGATGGGCTTCTGCTGTGCAATGGGCTTTTGGGCGATTATAGCAATTTTGTTGTTATTTGTTTTTTTTTGTATTTTATTTTTTTCCCTATTCCTTTGCATTGTACCTGATATGTTAGCATACCGTTTTTATTTTTACATTTTTAAAATTTAGTTATGCTCAATAAGCCAACTCAACTACAGTAAAAAAATCAGCTAGCTACAGTAAAATTTCGGCTAGAAATCAGAAGCCATCGCTATTTCGAACGCCCCTTTATATTACAGGGACAGAGGGAGTAAATCTCATAGTATATTGAATTACACATGCAAGCTAGTAGATATATAAATTTGTTCGTCCAAAATAGTGTAGCTTGGTTGAAGTAGCTAGCTTGGCATCCATGGGGCGCAAATTTGGACTTTCCATTCTCAACCCTCTCCCTATCTCCTCTCTCTTCCTCTTGCCAACTCTTTCTTTCTCTAACCATTTCCACACCCCTCTTTGACCGGGAGCACCTGCGGCCAAACCTACACTGACAGCACTACTACCTTCCACTTCTGCCGATTCCTCGGTCCCCTACCTACGGATGTAAAAGGGGTATGAGCTATCCATATTATTTAACTACAATATTATGTAGGATATAAATATGGTTAGGATTTTTCCCATCTAATTAATAGCTTGTCCCATATTCGAATTCACAACCAAAAAAATATGCATGCAAATATGGTTTAGATTTTCCCACCCAAAATGTTATTTTGTCTGAACTACTCATATCTGAATTTGAATTTGATAAAGCAATATACACATTTTATTGCAGTATTTCTAATTAGTTGAACAATTTTAAAATTTAACGTGCATTCATGTTTCTTTAAGTTAAATCAATAATTACAATGATAAATTGTGTTGTGTATGAGGATAAAATGGCATCAACATCTTCCCATTACACAAGTTATGTGGATATCCAAAACCAAACAAATTGAGTATAGATATTTGATTTGCATTCGTATTCGATATGACATTTTATTTGTATTTGTTTTAAAAATATGAATACATATGTGGTTTGACCACTTACAATTCATTTTTGCCCTAGTTTCAACCAAGTCATGTCTTGCCACTCTGCTAGAGAAGTCACGCCATTGAGCTTGCCTACACCACGCTCGACAAGACCGGAATCTCGCCTCCAAAGGTGTGGTCCTCAGCTAATTGAATCGAGTTTGAAAATATCACTCTAGCCACCTTTTTTTTTCAAATTTAGCCCCCGAACGTCTGTTTTTGCAAATCTAGCCTCCTCCCGCTAACCTACCACGTGCGGCAGCATTGTAGCTTAGCAGATCTACTGCTGCACGTAGTAGTCCTAATACCAAAGACACACAGATAAAGCCAAACCAAGTCACTATGCCATTCTTACCCTGTAGCCTTTTAGCCCATGAGGTAAAACCTTATTTTCACCAAACCACAGGAGAGTAAGAGGGAGCAAGAGATAAAGCCAAACCCAGTGCACAACCAGCCATCACAAAGAGTATGCACAGAGAAGGGAGGAGTATATCGGAGGGAAGTCACCGTGGTGTCAGGCCAAACCACGCACACCCAACAACCAACCCATGCTCCCTGATGCATGGGAAGGTCTCGAGCCCCGTCGTAGTAAGCCATGGTAGCACCACCTTCACCATCCTCACATCAAGGACAACTCAAATCATAAGTTTAACCTTAAAGCAAATCAAGAAATATATAAATAAGTATAGGAGGAGAAGTAGGATTAGAAGGAGAAATAAAAGGGAAAGAGGCACTGGAAAAGCATCGACAATGGGAGCTGGCTGACATTAGGGTGGCAAGAGTAGGCTAGAATGGGGGCAAGCTAGGCTGGAGGAGCTAGGCCGGGAGGTGGTTGACCAGCGTAGGAGGCCGAGGCTAGAGGGGAAGCTGGTGGTGGCTAGAGCCAAGGTGGCGCATGAAGTGGTCGACATCAAGAGACCCGGGTGACAGCCGTAGATAGGCCCAATGGGGCTTGGGTGGAGGCTCGTGGAGCCGAGGGATGGTGGTGCAGTAGCCAAAGGCAGGGCAGGTGCAAAGTGGCGACGACCGACGGTAATGGGGCAGTGGTACAATGGAGTCAGGATGTGGAGGAGGATTTAGGGAAAATAAGGAGATAAAGTAGTACAGGAGAAATTAGTGGCGGCGACCGACGACAATGGGGCAGTGGTACAATGTACACCGCATGGTTTGCTGAAGGATCTCCGACACATGTCCTACGACCTAAGCATATCTCAGAGTTTCTGTTAGATCAATATCTAGGTTGTTTAGAATATCATAGACCCGTTGCAAGCTCTGTATTGTTACCAAAGATCTCAAAGGATTCCTATTGGCGGAAGGTATATAATTACTTGAGTTTCCCTCGAACCTCTCGCTTGTCCCGTTCGACCTATCACGCGTGGTGGGGTAGAAGCAGGTGGATTACTCGATTGATGTCCACCAGTTTCGTTGCCTCCACTGTCTCGGGGTGATACATGAGCGTTTGCACCATTTCTACCAATGGGTCCTGGTGGGCTCTCTCATGAAAAATTATGCATGTCATCTTGATTGGTATCATCGATTGTGTTAACTTCGTGCCTCCAACATAAATCTCTTGATGAGCTTCCATCGAAACTAAAGGAGAGCCTTCCACCACTTCGGCAAGGGGCCTCTACGATGAGGAACGGTTAAAAATTACCACCTTTGGTGGGCTTTGTGGTGGACTCAGCCTGACCCGATAGATTGCCGATTGGATGCTGAGCGCTATCATCTTCCACTCGGCTTTCTGCCGGTGGTAACTTCATCGACACTACGGCCAGGTGTTAGTCGGCTTTCGGAATGCATAGGAATCGTAGATGAATAGTGGTCGCCCATGCCGTATTGAGAGTACACTGACCCTCGGACTGCGGTGTTAAGCTTTTGTCACTGTTGTTGTCGGTTGGAAGCACCGGGTTAGCAGAGGCACTTGGGCATTCAGATCTAGTCGGAACAATTGATTCCTTTGGGAGTGCCACTGATGGGGCAGCGAATCTTCTTTCATCTGGTCGATCTCACTGGTTTAAGCGAGCAGCAAGCCTAGGATGGAAGAGAATGATGACGACGCATCATGTTCCATGGCGTGGATGTATGTGTCCATGTCGAGATCGGCATATCATGCTAAGTCAAATCAATTCTCATCCCAAGTCCCTGCTATGATCCCATAAGCAATGATAACATGGAACAGCGAAGGAAGAGGATTGATGAACGAAGAAGAACTTCAAGGATTCAACGTCTTCTTCCCCACGGACAACGCCAACTATCAACGACTGAGTCACCAATCTTACGAAATAATGAGAAAAATGGCTAAAATCCATAGGAGACAACAGGGATACTCTTTATTGCTATGAACTAGTTACAGAATGCCTTTAACAAGGCGTAAGACTAGCCATAATTACCTTTAATTGAATGAGATATGAATTGTCTTCATCGTCCAACCTTAAATATCAACGAAGAGACACCAATTATCCACTAGAGAAGATGCCTTATGGAATCAGCGCATCTGGTCGAGGAAGCAGTTATTGTCAACGAGAGAATGCCTGATTATCGATTGTTGTTAGCAGGAGACGAACCTGAGTAACAATCATATGGCAGTTGTTGTAAAAGACTCAGGGTCGAAGCATCATGCTGTTTGGAGCGGATAAGACACACATTCCATCCATGGCACTATAGGAATATCTAGAATCGGATCCAAGGACTAATTTATATACTCTCTAAGTAGTCATCTGGTCGAGAAACACACACAGTGTTTCTCCCACCATGGTACTTAGGGAGCAACCACTAGTGGTCTATGACCACAGAATCCCTTGGCTTTAATTATATATTAAAGTTGTATTTAGAGATTTATTCAATCCTCGGTAAGCCCTAACCGTTGCCGCTGGAGAGACTAGAAAATTTGGGTTATTTACTTGGACAAAAAAATGACTGATAATTAGAAGGTCCGTTAAAAATTATAAAATATTTTTTCTTTGTGACCTCCACATGCGTCATAACCCAACTATATGTAGTAGATTTGTCTTTCCAACGCCAGGCTGCTAGGCTAAGTAGCAGTCCTGTGCCTATAATGTAATTGTAAAAATCACACAAATGGGGGCAACGCTATATGTACCTTTTTCGTAAAGAGGTCCTTTGCATACTTGTCACCTAGACATTCGAGCTTGTATATGTTTTCTTGTTTCCCTGAGCAACGCTTAGCAATATTTTCTTCTCTTGTGGTGACTATGATCCGGCTTGCTGTTTCCGTTCTACGGAATATTTGTGCTATTGCATCCCATTGTGTGGTGGATGATAGATCATCGAGGACAATCAAGTACCTCTTTCCTTCTAAAACTTCTAAAAGGTCACCCAACGGTCCCATCCCTTCCTTATTTCCAGAAGATTGTGGATCTAGTTGCATAGCTAAGCTCGTGCAGAGCTCTTCAAGATCAGAAGGACGCTTGATCGTGACACAAGCGCGCTTCTCAAACATGCCACTAAGGCCCCGCTCATTTCGGTTTTTTTCGGCTTCAGCTTCTAGCTTCAGCTTTTTTTTCACTATTCACTACACTATCCACTAACTCAGCTACAGTGTTTTTTCAGCCAGCTACAGTGTTTTTTCAGCCAAAAGTCAAAAGCCATCGCTATTCCGATCACCCCCTAAGTTCTTGGCTTTGGTAGATATCTTTGACTAGAGTGGTTTTCCCAATACCACCCATTCCCCACACAGAGATCACCTCAAGTTGTTGGCTCTCTTTTGAAACTAGTTTGATAATTTCATTTTTTTCATTCACTCGTCCGACCATGCCAGATTCAGATGCCATCGTCTCCATGCGAGTGAAGGTTGCGCTTGAGCTAGACCCTGGCTCAGTTGAACCTGTCCCATCTTGAGAACCCTAAAACACAAGCAAACAATGATTAGGTGTTGTGTAGAAGACAAGCAAACAATGCCGTCATTGAGTATTTCCCAGGACAATTTTTATTCGTGTTTTAAATGTTGTATATGTTTAAGCAGTAGTTTTCATTCTTCAATGATACGAGAATCTCCAATGTACAAACTATTTGAACCTCATTATTCGTATAATTCGCAGCTCATAAGGGTTATGATTCAGAACACCATATTGGTCAATCAATTAAAAGACCTAAATCAGTTCATTAGGTAGGAACGAAATTATTATACTACATAGAAGCAAGTTTCAGGAGAAATAGCAGTTAGGTGCACACGCACTTATTTATACATCTGTGCATTTCAACAAATCCTCCAAAAATTGATGGAAGCAGGAAAGGTTAGAGCATGTAAACATGCAAAAAAAATTCCAAAAAATATTAGCATGTGTGCACTATAAAAAGCACAAGTTTGTACACATAATTGTGACTTTTCGAACCAACTTGTGTATTGGCTAAAACGTATTTATTGGCTCCCATATCATTGCAACCTAATGTATGTGAAGGCCATAAGCATACAAGAGTTATAATTACTCGCAAACGGAGGCCTTGGCTTTTATAAGGTAATATTAGTCTCTTATAGTCATACCTTGGTTCTTGTTTGCGTATCAATCTGAAAACGGAGGGATTAGCATTTTCCTAACTAGAGAATCTCCAGGGTGGGTTATCTATCATATAATAGAGTGTTGCGACAAGTGATTTATAGCTGGAAAAAAATAAATATGCTAAAAATTCTCACAAAAAGGAAAAAAATCTAGCCCTTAATTTGGTATACTCTAATTTAAAAGGTTTAGATCTGATAGTTGGCTTAGAGATATAAAAATTTGAAGATTCTCAAAAAAGATATAACCCTTAATTTGGTGGACAAAAAAAAGAGAAAATGCTATAAAGTAAAAACTCTCACAAAAAATAAAAGTATCTACCCTTTAATTTGGCGGATCCTAATTTTAAACGCTTGATAGTTGGCTTAGAGATATAAGAATGTAATAACAATAAAAAGTATATATATATAAGTAGAACTATCTATAATTCAAAGATTGAGAGTGTATAATTTGCTAAATGGGCGTGCCTCCCAATCCTCTCACTCACATGGGGGAACGAGGCCTCAAAATAAAATACGCTCATTAAACATAAAATCAAATATCCCTAATGTATTTGTGTGTGAAATAGATACCTCAATATTTGGAATTTGCAAAGAAAATTTTCTAAGTTATACTATACCACACTACTACGCTATTGCACGGGCTAATCAGCTAGTTGGGAGAAAGAGAAAGAGTAGACACTAAAAATGGAGGAAGTGTTTGTTAAGCAAAAAATACTTGGAGGATGGTTCCAAGGTTAAATACTGGTTCTAAGGTATAAAAAAAGAAAATCAGTTTATATGTGAAGAGAGGGATGTTTGTCTTTCTTTTAATTAATGCTTTGTGGTCCCACCTTGCACTATCACAAACGGTTTTACAAGCGTGACCGTGTGCAATCTATGATACGCAACTATTATAAACGGTTCATATGAATAACCATCTATGATATTTTCACATACGATTATTCATACTAACCATCTGTGATAATTCACAAATGGTGATTAATACAAACTGTCTATAATAGTTTTATATCACAGATAGTTTGTAGTTAGAATCGTCTGGGATACGCCGCATTATTAAATAGCCAATGTGGTCTTGACAGATCTGTTGTTACTGCGCTGCATTGAATGAGGCAGACGACTTTGGGGAGTTTGGTGAAAACACACCACTTGTAGATCGATTTGTTCTTAGTGATTAGAAGTTAGTATTTGTTTCTAATAACTTATATGCCTTGTAATAAAGAGAGATGATAGCTAGATTTTTAGATCTAGCTAGCTAGGTTTAGAGCGATATGGTAGTTTGCTCCAATTTAAGAAGGGGTCAGTACTCCTAGTTTATTTTAATATATCCTTACTTGATAGATATATATTGCTTCATGAATATGTGACTAGCTACTTAATTTAGATATGGATAATTTATTATAAGGTGAATGACAATTATATGTTTAAGTAGCTAGGCTGAATAGCTTTAGTAGTATTAATAATTCAATTTGAAACTAATTTGTTACGTGTGTAGCATAGATAGATTGAAACTAGATGTACGTTGAAAATTATGTGAGTAAATAATACATTAATAGTGTGTCTGCTTTTAGAAGAGCAGCCGAACTATATATGTTGAAGAAGGGGATGGAATATATATACTGTAATTAACTACTTAGGAGCAACCATGACTTCACCCGTGTGCAACAAGTAATTAACAGATAAACTCATTTCCTCCACACATAATTCTACTGTAGTCATCTCTTAGTTTGCAATGAGCAAGGTTAACGTTTTGGAATCACGTAGGTCGTTCAACGCTTACGTTATCCAGGGAGACAGACACAAAGAATCATGCGCCACACTACGACACAAGACACGATATTTGGTACCCGCTACAACACAACAATCCTGCTATATCACACTTCGTAATAATGTCTCTAGAACTAATAATACTTATGTATGTAATTCTATTTTTGCAGTGCCACCACCAGTTACAGGACAACATATGTGAATTCTACGTTTGTCACCATATGCAGGAAATCATGGACGCTAACACAAATGATCTAGAAGTTTATCAACCTGCCAATAAATATTTTGTGATTATCAATTTACATACATACATACATACATATATATATATATATATATATATATATATATATATATACACACACACTAATTACTTTAACACTCCTAGCGACAGCACGTGGAATTCGACAAAAGTGCATTCGATCTTGATAAACTCGCCGAAATTCAAGGACAGCTCTCCCAATTTTTGATGGCAGAGGTCATAAACAAGAATGGAGAATTCAACCCCGGCGATGTATGATTAGATGTTCAAACATTTGATATATGCACTTGTAATCACTCAATTGTGCTTCATCAAACAATTCATTCAAATGTCCTTCATTCAGTTGTTTAATTCATTTATGAGATCTAGGTAATGATTGTCGTGTGCTATATATATCATCTGTTTGCTTATTTTTAGAAGGTATGGCTAACATTTCCTGAGACTAGCTGAAAAAGAGAAAATAATTTAGCTATTAAAATAGCTATCACAGATAATTTTTGGTATTAGTCGTCTGTGATATGTAAGGTATCACAGACGATTTTGTTTAATAACCGTTTGTGATATATGAATATCACAGACGATTTTTAGTATTAGCCGTCTGTGATATTAAGATATTACAGACGATTTTTTTGTATTAACCGTCTATGATATGTAAAGTATCAATAACCGTCTATGACATATGAATATCACAGAAGATTTTTTATATTAGCTATCTGTGATATGTGGATATCACAGACGACTATGTTTGATAACCATCTGTGTTACAACTTATCATAGACAGTTTGAGAGTCGTCTATGATAACAACATACTATCACAGATATATAAATTCAAATGGTTCAGAAACTGTCTGTGATGAGTTTTTCTGTAGTAGTGTTGGCACCTAAAATATTCACACGTTGGAGTAAAATGTGATAATACAAATATGGATTCTACCTTAGTGCATCTAGGTCTCAATCCATACATCAACTCTAGAGGTCTCAATCCATACATAAAAGACTACTAGGATACGGCAACCTGATTGCTTGGTTCGTGTCTGTTGTTGTTGTATTCTTTTTTTTCTGCAAGGTTGTTGTTGTACATTATTAATGACATTAACTCACAGGGCAATTTAATTAGCGGAGAAGTTGAACTAGAAGAACAGAAGAGGCAGCATTCACTAGATGATTTCAGGATTTTGAATATTACCTCGTTGTAGAAAGCATAGAGAGTCCGATCAGCAGACAATTGCATGTGCTCTGGTACTACATTCTCTGGCCCTACGCATAAGCTTGCCACTTCAACTTGCTCCGTAGACACCATGATTCGGCTCCCTTTATTGTTGTTTGGGAAGCATGTTTTAATCCGATCCCACTCTTCAATGGTAGATAGGTCATTAAGCACAATCAGGTAACTCTTGTTATTCACATATCCCATGAACGCATCAGCCAAATCATCTACATTCATCATCCCCATCCTCCTCAAAAGCCTGAGAGTTTCATCTTCTCGTATTTTCCAACCCTCTTGAAGAGAATTTGCATAGAATTGCCTCATTATGCTTCGCAGGAACTCTGTTGGATTGAAAGGATGATTCAACCTGACCCAGGCGCGGCATTCAAACTGCCCGTCCAGATCATCGTAGGCCCTTTTGATGATGGACGTCATCCCGAGATCACCATCTGTTCCCCACACCGCTATCACTCTAAGGTCGTCGTCCTTCTTCTTGATCAGCCGAAGGAGAACATCTCTTGCTTCGTCCTGCTGCCGCCTTGCTTCGTCGATGCCAGATGTTTCTGCATTGCCAATGCTAGACCGCTCAGGCTTGGAGCTGAGATCTTCAACAAGGTGGTAGCGCAAGTTCCTCTGGCTCATGTCCTCCACCCTGGCTCTCAGCCCCTTCATCTCCTCAGCAACACGATGCCGCGCTAGCAGTGTGCGGGCAAGGCTCCACCCAGATGGTTTCTCCAAATGAACAGCGAAGTCTTGGAGGCAGTCCTCCACGTCGTAGGCAAGACCGCGGACTTGCTTCACCCTGGTTCTAGGTACCTTGTGCATGTTCCGCTCCTCATTCGCAGCCCTCAGGAAAGTTTGCATCGCTGCTAGCTCTTCTTTGAGGAAAACCAGATCACGCTGGACGCCCAGGTCCAGTGCGACCTCCTCAGCGATGGTGGACTTGGCCTTGCTTAGCAGGCCGTTCAGCGCAGCCTTGGCTACGCCCCAAACTGCCGTCTCCATCACCGCCTTCTTTCTAGCTCGCACGGTGAGTTTGCGAGTAGTATGTGTGGATCAAGTGGTTGAGGAAGCTATTGCAGCGCACAGTGTAAGGAACAGATCAATCATCTGTATAAATATGTTGAAGGCAAAGGTCTTTAAAGATACCCAACTTGCTGCTTTAGTGTATCAACAAGGCAAGCAAGACAAGATACTTTGGTTTGCACGCAAGACAAGATACTTTGGCTTGCAGTCGAGTGCTGGATCAATTCTTATCTGCTGCTTAGCGGTGACCACAAGAACAAAGATCCATTGTCCTCTTAGCTTGCTAGCACACTCAAAGGACAGATGCTGAAGGCATGCATATTTTTGCGCTGTTTATGTCACTTCTAGGCTTCTAGCACAGGTAATACTGATTAATGGGCGCCCCATGAGATCATTGCTGTAGGATAGGTGATGGTAATCCAAAAGGTGAATGATTGCAATATTTAGCAGAAGTCTTTTTCACATCTCTGCTATATTCTGGGTATCTAAATCTGCAATACAACAATAAAACAAAAAAAAGCAGCGAAAAGAATGAAAAATAAAAAGATTATTTTGTCTCTCTCCTCAAAAGTTGCGCTCTGTGTATTCCCTGCACCAAAGCTTCCTTTTTTACTATTGAAACAGTACTTTGCTTTGTTTGGGCTTGATGCTATGACTCTCTGGATAGAAATACAAAAACTATTGAAATCCTGATGACTTGACCGTGGAAGAATAAAAATTGCCACTTTTGCTTCCCATGCTCTACGGTTGCATGTAAATCAAACTGCAAGACAAATCAAAGCATGGCTATATCTTCGCGTGTCTTCCGGTGGTGAGCTGCTATAGAACTCGTGCGTGGACCGAGGAAGCCAGCGCACAGCGATGCCGTGTCGCCTCGATGGCGCGCAGGTACACCCGTTCTCCTGCCAAATGTGCGCCGCGTGCTGCTGCTTGATCGGGTTGAAGATACGGCCTGCACTTCTCACCAACCTCACGACACCAACCAATCTTTTATCCAGCAGCCAATAGCTAAAACCCTCCAGATCAATACATGCAGCCCTCATACAATGAGTAGTACTAATCACCTCTAATTTACACACGGCCAACTGTCATCTCGTCTACACGCATATAGCTGCCATCGTTTTTCCCCCCCGAAAAGTCTCGGCTCCCTTGCGCACGCCCCCTATTAGCAGCCGCCTCTCTTCTCTTATATCCCACACATGTCTATCCATTTTAATCTCTAATCAAAACCCTAATACAACTCATTCAACCAGATCTAGATCTTTTTACCTTAATCAGACTTTCGACCCATTACTCTTCAAGAAATTCGAAACAATTCCTAACACGGAATTTTTCAAATTTTTAATTTTTTCAACTCATCATGCATCGAAACCTCCAGGACCATACCTCCCATAGCTTCTCTACGTATCATTCACCTTTGATCTCCATGTGCTCAAGCATGAGCCCGACCATCTCGTGATATCTTCAACCGTCTGAACCTCGAATCTCCCCATCCTAGTCCTGATACACCTCGCCATCGACCATGATCACCTCTATACTTAACCTACATATGCAAAGATCAAACCAATAATTTTTCTAGCACAAGTTCTTCCTAACTTAACCGATATTAGTCTACGCATACCACACGCCTCGCATAATAATACTAAGCAATATTATTAATTATTCATTATCATAAATAATCTAAATCTAGCCACATAGTCCAATACTTGCCTAACATTGGGGCCTAACTAGCAACAGTGTCAAAAGTTTTTTTTTTTACTACTGGACAGTGATCACTAAGCTAAAAAGTATCATGTTAATGATATCCTGGTCCTAACAAATAGGCGTGCATTATACATGTCCTGCATTTCGATGAGTTCAAAATTACATGTCCTGAATTTTGATGAGTTCAAAATGTCCTTCTCTGTACACACGAATTTTGCTTTATTTCTTCCCGTTTCTATACGACAGACAGAATTGCAGGCCACGCTGCTTTCTTGTCTTTCAGCAAAGTTAACTAAAGCAAAGTAGCTGGTCTGATCGGTGGACGAATAAAGAGCAAGACAAGATATTACTTGACCTTTGCTTGTGGCCATCGAGAGCTTGTTCCAGCTACCACGAGAGCCATAGAACTCTCCACCATTTCTCCTTACCAAGGTTAATCTGTAGTTCTGTACCCAAAAAAGAATAGAAAACCCACAAGAGAAAGATCAATTTTCTTCTCTACGGTTAGTGCTGTCCAAATAGACTGTGCCTACCAAACCAGCCCATAGCCCATTACTATAGACACGGGCCATAATATGGCATATCACGAAGAGCATCAGACTGTGGCTAGGCCACCACCTTGGCCCAGCGTGCCGGCAGGCATGGCACGGCCTGTGCGGCACGCTTGGCACGAAAAGTGGTCATTAGAGTAACTCCACCAGTAGCTCTCAAAATAGGGTCTCTACTTTTCATTTGAGGGCTCCTCCTACTTTTGAGGGCCCTGTTTTCTGGGCTACACTCCAGCAGAAGCCCTCAAAACAGAGCTCCTACTTCTCAATTCTCTCTATTTTCTCACACACTATATGCATATGTATGGGACAAAAGCACAATACACAATAAAATATTTATGATTTCACAATGAGGGATAATATGTAAATTTATGAATTCAAATACGAATATTCAAATTTAAATTCAAATTTGTTCCGAATTTAAATTTATGAATTCAAATACGAATATTCAAATTTAAATTCAAATTTATTCCGAATTTAAATTTATGAATTCAAATACGAATATTTAAATTCAAATTTAAATTTGTTCCGAATTTAAATTGAAAGCACAATGAGGGACGTTTAAATTTATGAATTCAAATACGAATATTCAAATTTAAATTCAAATTTGTTCCGAATGAGGGACGTATTTATTCAAATACGAATAAATCTGAGTTTGAAAGTTCAAGTAGGGGCCCCCTAGGAATGAGAGCTTGGATGCCTTATTTGAGAGGCCCCTATTTTTGAGGGCTCAAGTAGGGGTCCTGCTGGAGTTCAGTTTTTTGCTCTGGCTCTCAAATCTGAGTTTGAGGGTTCAAGTAGGGGCCCTGCTGGAGTTGCTCTTAGGCATGTTTGGCCTGGGCACGACCTGTTAAATATGAGTGATCGATTTTTTTGAAATTTGTAGTCATTTTGTGATTATAAGCTTAAAAATACAAAAAAAATCTTAAATTTTTTCTATAAATAGGTAGCATACCCCCTCATTTAGCCACACCCTCACCAACAATCTCTTCTTCGATTCTCTTGTGAAAATTTTGATACACTTTTTGATAATTTGGGAAAATTTGAAATAATTTCACCAAAAATCATAAATTCAAAATGCGGCCTATAGTTAAGAAAAGAGATAAGAATACTAATTTTTATGTACTTATATAATTCTTATTTTTCTTTATTGTGATATAAAATAGGTAATAGTGTAATTTTCTATTTGCATTTTGTAGTCTTTCACATTTTTCCATAAAATTTTTTGACAATTTTCCTACAACTGAATATGGAATTGCTCTGGAAAAACTTTCATCCTTTAGGAACGAAACGACTTCATCTCTGCCCCCACCTTAAATGGTAGAGCAGACCCTTACTGTACCATCGTCAGGCTCTACCAATGCCTCTGCGTCAGCAAGGACCAGAGCAAAGAGGTTCAGACCTAGTATGTTAGACATGTGGGCAGATTTCGACAAGATAATGAAGCGATACCTGTCCGGAGATCAGGTAAGAGTTGTTATTTGCAAAATATGTTATCATAAACTATCTACAAAGTCTTTAGGTGAAATCGGGCACTTGCACAGATATGCCTAAAAATGTAAAGACAAACAAAGCATGGCCATAAGGTAGACACAGCTGTAGTACAACCTTGACGATACAATATGTAACTGGGATTATAATCCCAACGTAGCTCAAGAATCTTTAACCTGTTTAATTGCCTCACAAGATCTTCCTTTAAACTTAGTACATCAGATGTGTTCAAAAAATACATTAGAACTGCTCATAATCCTAGATTTACTCACATTTTTAGATACAACAACTAAAGATTTAGTTAAACACTACAATAATGGTCATGATAAAATTAAAGAATTCTTTGAAACCTGTACATTTTCGATGGCCTTGACCTCGGACATATGAAGTAGTCGGTCTAGAGAAGATTATCTTATTGTAGTCGATCATTATATAAATGATGATTGGGTATTGAAAAAGAGAATCATATGCTCCAAACTAATTGATATAGCACATACAAGTGATAATATAGCATAATGTATTATCAAAATTGTAGAAGATTTTGGCCTACAAATAAAATCTTTACAATTATCTTAGATAATGTTGTAGCAAACTCCAAAGCAATAGATATTCTCACTCCTTTATTTAGTATGTACGCCAAAACCTTCTTACTATATCAACGATGCGCTTGCGCTTGCCATATTATTAATCTTATAATTAAATATGGTTTGAAGATGTTGGATCCATATTTTCAAGCTTTTCACGATACAATTTCTTTGTAAATAATTCTAACCAACGAATTGCAGCATTATGACCTACTGCATTGTGATGGTGTATGTCCACGAAAGTTCCATGTGGATATGTCGGTAAGGTAGAATTCAATTTATCTCATGCTATAAAATCTTTTCCTCTATAAACCCACATTTTCTGTTTTTTATCCACACACAAACACTATCACAACTATACCGGTAACACATTACTGACTAAGCAACACTGTTATGTTGCTGAGAAATTATTAGCATTTCTAAAAATCTTTTACGAATCCACTGTTGCTTTTATCTGAAGTGTAATATCCAACACTCATGTAATTGTGCACCATATTCTTGCGATTGCCGGTCACTTGAAAGCTAATGAAAATGATTCAGTGTTATGAGAGGCTGTGTGCGCTATGAAAACTAAATATTAAAATATTATAATGAGATTCCGTACTTATATGCATTTGTATTATTCTAGATCTAAGAGCTAAAACTGCAGGATTCACTAATATTCTTTCAATTATATGTGAGACTATAGGGATAGATTATTCTAACTATTTTACAGATGTTCATTCACAATTGTCTGAAGTTTATCAAAATTACAAGTATAAGATTCAAGGAGTTCGCTTACGATGACCTCCACCAGTACCCACCATAGGTAAGAAGACAAGTATGTGGAGCAAAATCTTTGGTGCATTAGGATCATTCGAAAAATCAAACTCTACATCGTCAAGTGCTACAACAATTCATACTAGGGCCCGTAGGAAACTATCAGTCTTTTTAGATAGTGACCATGTGCCTCATCGTATAGAGAACTTCAATATTTTGGACTGATGGCACGAGCACAATCAACATATCTAGTGCTATCCATATTAGCATGAGATGTGTTAATTGCTTCTGTCTCGACAGTTTCTTCCAAGTCTGCTTTTAGTTTTTTTGGAAGAATATTGGAGAAGAGAAAATCAAGACTAATGAGTAAGATGGTGGAAGTACTTCTCACAATGAAAGATTAGGAATAAACTGATACGCGAACTCAACACTGCATGGTGGATACGGAGTTGGAACACGATTTAACAATCTCTGTATAGATGGCAGTGAAGGCAGTCAAAACGCCGATGAAACCGACGATTCTTAAAACATCTATGTATATATTATACTTTTTATGATTTTTTTACCTGTAATGCTGAGCTATAGACTATACTCTTTTTTGCAAGATTTTCTTAAGTTGATTTTTTACTTGAAAAAGTTTTTATCGAGGTAGCCATTTTAACATTAATAAATCTTATTATTACATTTCTATAATTTAGTGTGCCTTTTTTCTACAATTTCTATAATTTATTATGCCTATTTTTTGCATTATATATATATATAACTAATATATTTTTTTAAATTTTTTTGTGCCAAACGGGCATGTGTCAGGTTGACTTGGGCCAACATGGCATGACCCGTTCAGATGAACGGCCTAAATAGGCCGTGCTAGACCATGCTGCCCATTTGACCATAATAGTGTGCGGTTTAATCAGTGGAGGTGTTGCAGGAGTGAATGGGAGCAACTAGGGATGTAAACGAGCCGAGTTTGAGCGAATCTGGCCTCCCAAGCTCGAGGCAAGCTTGAACGAGCCCGAATTAGGGTTCGAGTTTGGAGCTCGGCTTGAATAAGCTCAATAATAATTAAAATTATTTAATATGCACTAATTTTTCAACAATAAGAAAAACTCGAGCTAGAGTTTGGTTCAAATAAGCTCGATAACAATAAAAAAAATAATTGAACATACACTAATTTTCAACAATAGAAAAGCTCGAATTCGATTCGAGTAAACTTGGTAAGAGTTAGTATGTATTTAGAGCTATAAGAAAAACTCAATACTTGCGATTTATTCGAGCTCGGCTCGTTTCGAGCTCGAGTCGAGTTTGAATTAAGCCTAGAGCAAACTGAGCTTGAGCAGCTCACGAGTCTCAAGTTTTTTTATAGCCCTAGGGGCAACTACCTTAGCAAGAAGCCTTTAGAGTGGCCCTTCTTTAAAGGCTTCATAACAGCAAGCGGGATTGACCTGGAACCAGAAGTGCTTTGGTGGCGACCAGGGGCGGAATCAAAAGGGAGCGACACCTTAGACTAGGCTAGAGCATTACAGGTGGTATCTCAGTATGTATATGGTATTTTTCTAAAGTTTGAAATGGGCTTTTGATCTTAGACTCAGGGCTAAAGCCCTGACAGCCTTGTCCTAGATCCACCCCTGGTGGTGACGGCTGCGACTTGGCAGCGTGCACCGGTGGCAAGCGGGGTGAGGCGGTCGGCTCACGCCAGCAACAGCTGGGCCCTGGAGAGCTGCGGCAGCACGACATGGACCAGGAGAGAGACATTGGAGCCCAGGAGGAGGTGAGGAGGCAGCCACGGTGCGAGGCGAGCGGATAGGCGATGCCACCGGCGGGCCGATCGGATGCAAACGCTTGTAACTAAAAATGCAACAAAACTTTGCCAGTAGTGTGTGGCACTTCGTTTTCTTCTCTGCGGGACTGCAACCCCCTGGCCATCTCAAAAACCTGCAACAGTGCTGATGAATCCAACATGAAATCAGCAGGCATGCAACCTTGATAGAGCTCCCCCCTCAAGTGACCTTAATACTTCCATAAATCATTTCATCTCAGCTTCTTCTGACAGCGCTATCATCGGTCATCACAAATTATTTCGATGATCTATGATCCTCATCGTATAAAAAAAAAACCAATCCATTTATGATGGCAGCGTGTCTGCTCATTAAAAGAGAAAATTTGCATAAGAATATTCAATCCATTATAAAATAGACTAGAGAAAATCGCAACTCTTATGCCTTTTAACCTTGTTTCAGCGAGCAAATTATTCCGGCAAAGACTTTAAGGTCATGCAATATCTAATGGACAGAGTATATAAACTGAAAGGATGTTGCCTTAGCGTTATTTTGGACATGTTTAGACGAATGTGCGACTCACCTGCACACGGTTGTCTTCTCTAGCGATGACAAGCGGTTTCATTGGATTTTTCATGTCTCCTCGATTGTTTGTAAAAAAAAAAAAGCGTCTTGAAGCCCACGTAATAGTAACAATACGATAGTGTCAAACGTCACAGCTTCATTTTATAGCAAAAAAAATGTGCACAATGCCAAATTATTGATCGTAATATTTTTTTAATGTTAGATCCATCCAAAATCCAAATTATACACAAAAGTAAAACCAAGGACTGTATGGGCTATTAAGCAAAGTACCGAGGCAATATTATTCTCAAAACACCCCTCTAACTTTGCGATTTATAATTTACTACTCCCCCAAGTCCTCTGCTCCTCTCCTTGTCTTGTCTCCAAGCCCACGAGGGTTTCCCCTGCGCACGAGCTCACCCCGCCGCCTCCCGATCCTTCTTCTCCAGCATCCCAATTCGCCATGGCTTCCGGTGATTGACTCTTAAAACCTCGCTCCTTTTCGCCCTTCTGCTGTTTTTCGGGGCTTTTGCGGATTTTTTGGTGTGCTTTTTGCTCCCCACATGGCCTTTCTTTGGTCTACTCCGCGCAGCGAGATCTGGATTTGTAATGGGATGATTAGGCCTATCGATTAGCGTGTTTTGATCGTGGATTTTATGGGTTCGGTTGGAGTTAGTTTAGATTGGTCCAGTTGGGAGAAGGGATCACATGTCTGCGGATTCGAGGAACAAGAGTGGATTTCTTTTTTGTGTTTTAGCTAAGATCACGAGGGAGCAATAGGGTGAAGTTTGATAAATTTTCACTTGCTTTAAGGCGTGCTGAATCGTTAAATTAACTCAAGTAAGATAATTTTTCCCTTCCATCGCTAAATAGATTTCTCAGTTTAGACGAAAGCAATGATGCTAATTGATGAGAGCATTCTTTAACTTGTGCTAATCAAATTAGTGGAAATGTGTGCTGCAACCCTTGATGAGAAGGAAAGTTTCCGTTCAACTTGTTTTCGTATTCAGCTCTTCTGTTGCATTGTAGAGCATGACGAATTTGTTATAGATTGAATCAAAATTGAAGATGTCAGATATCATGGTAGTTTTTTTTTCTGTTCTTGCTCTCATCCTGATAAGCAAGAAAAATGCAAAAACCTCAGCCTCATTTGATGCTGTTATAGCTTGTCATTGCCAACATTCTTGATGTAGCTTGGAGTTAGTTTGTGTGTCTGTCAGCTGATCAGTTGCTACAATCAAATTAGAAATCACATGGTGCATTTGAACGAATTGAACCAATTAGTCTACATTCTTAGCAGCATTTGCCGCTCTCCGTGTGCAATTCTGAAAAGAGAAAAGCACCAATCTATTTCATCCTGTTAACAATGAAGAATTTATCCACAGTGCTGCTGTTTAGCTTCTTTTATTGGCAATTTCAGCCTTGATGTCAAAATTAGCTACCTTGTGATATATGTTTCTGTTTTGATCCACGTCTGTTGCAGATGAGAACAAAATTCCAAAATCAGAAGGATCATCCAATGAACGTCAAGGGATTCCACCTGGAGCTGCTGCAGGCTTTTCGAATCCTTTTGATTTTGCTTCTATGCAAAATTTGCTCAATGTATGTCCCTTTACCATCATAATAAGTTTACAGTACATGCTGACTTTCCTAGTGAGTTTCCTTCACTGTTTTTTTTGATGAATCAGTTTTGTTCAGTTTTTGAAACATGCACTCATTGGTATATTAATACTACCTCCGTTTTGCTATATTTGTCCACAGCACACCATGCGCACAGACCAAGGAAGCACTAAATCTAAGAAATAATTAATGATAAACGGCCATATATACTCCTATTAAATGACATACCACAACCACTTTACATCTTCCAAAGAATTTAAGTAGGGGTAGAGAGACGAAAATTTGCAATAACTACACTCTAGAGTCCCTCAATGGACAAATATATTGAAACAGATATTCCCGAGGCCATGGACAAATATAGCGAAACAGAGGGAGTATATTGTTGTAGTTTTACGTGATTATGCCAGCTCCATGCAATACTTGCACTCTAGCTTTTCTGAACCAGCAATGTCTTTCATGAAATGGACTCTTTTTGCAAGTTGCTTCAAGTCTGCCCTTGTGGTTTCTAGGATCCATCTATAAAGGAGATGGCAGAGCAAATTGCAAGGGACCCTGCATTCAACCAGATGGCTGAGCAGCTACAGAAAGGTGCTCAGAGTGCAGGAGAACAGGGCACGCCTCCATTGGACCCTCAACAATACATTCAAACAATGCAAAAGGTCATGGAAAACCCCCAGTTTATGACAATGGCAGAGCGTCTTGGGAATGCTCTTATGCAGGTACCTTGTTTTGTTTCCTACTTTCCCCAGAGGTCTCCTCTGGTTTCCATTTGCCATTGATTCTTTGGCTGTCAATGCCCTAAATGTTGCCACTATCCACTTATTTGGCCTAGGATCCTGCTATGTCCAGTATGATGGAAAACTTTACTAGTCCATCACATAAGGAGCAACTTGAAGAGCGCATGTCTCGCATTAAGGAAGATCCAACCTTGAAGCCAATTCTTGATGAGTTAGAGAATGGTGGTCCTGCTGCAATGATAAAGTAGGTCATATTTACGACTGATATATGGCAGTGTCTATAAAACTTGTTTGAGATATTTTGCTTTTGCTCATCTAGGTACTGGAATGACCCTGAAACTCTTCAAAAGATTGGCCAGGCAATGGGAACTACCATCCCATTTGGCACTGCTTCTTCTGGTGAACCTTCTGGTACTGAAGAAACTGAGGAGGAAGGTGGATATGAAGATGAATCCATTGTCCATCACACTGCCAGTATTGGTGATGACGAGGTAATGGAGCTAAGTAATAGAGCTGTGGATTTGAATTTCATTTTTGTCTTGAGCTGTTTTGAAGTTGCATATGTTTCTATATTATGTTGGTGTTACACTGTATAACATACTTAACCTGTGTCCATTTCTACATCCCTTGCAGTATTACTAAGGTGTTTACAAGATCTGTTTGATCCTAATGATATTAGTGGAAACATAGACATCTTGTAGCTATTATAACCTTGTTTATGTTTTTGAATAAGATGAGCCAGACACACATTGGTAGCTGGAGAAATAAGGGCTCTGGGCTTGTAGTTTATGCAAATTCTTATGCTCAACAAAATTTACTAGATTGATTGCAATTTGCACTCCCACCATTGCATCGGTCCTGCAGATTGATCTGCTAGTTTTTGCCACAAAAATTGGTTTTCGGGGCTATGACTTTAAACTCATATGGGGCCTGCAATGGTGTGTTCACATTTGACATGATCGTAAATATGATGTCTGTTTTAGTAATATTTATGCAGTGGTATCCAACTAAGAATATCTTCAGGTACAGTCATCAGCGTTGCTGTTTGCATTCTAAACAATATCTTCTAGATCTTCACATTCAATATGGTTGCTACCATTGTTGCTATTGGATTGTTACTATTTGGTTGCCATTTAGCTTGCTTTTACAAGTTTAAGTCATCCAATAGGGTCTGAAGAAGGCTCTAGATGGTGGAGCAGACAAGGATGAAGAAGACTCAGAGGGAAGAAGGGCCTTACATTTTGCATGTGGATATGGTGAGGTATGATGGTGTGCTTAACTTTCTTAACATGTAGTGGTAATTGAACTTGTAGAAGTGACGAATGTCGAATTGATACTAAACTTTTCTACTTGTTCATTACTATCGCAAATAATTAGGTAGCTTTTTATAAAAACATCTCATAAGTCATACGTTTAGTTGCAAATCCCATGGGGGATCAGTTGGTTTACTCTAGTTTACAGACATTTTTATGCATTCCATGTGTCAGTTTGTTGTGCAAAACTGCAAATATTTTGTTGTGATCGGTGTCCCTAATACTAGCGAAAGTTTTCTAATTGCTGTTTGCTAACCAGCTAGGCCTTGAATAATCAGCTTGTTTGGGGACTAAACTACATACCTTTTACATTTTAGCTCAAGTTATAATCGAATTTGACTAATTATGTGGGTTTCAATTTTATACTTTTGCTTTTAAACACATGTGTCATTAAATTATTGGTAAAATGAGAAGGCGCAGTACTTGCTGGTTAGTTTAGCCAGAAGCAGGTTAGTTCCGGTCCAGTTCATCGATGAATAGCTGGTGTCCAGCGCCCTCTCCCTGAGGGGTCAAGCTGCGCATTATTCTGACCTGTATTCATTGACCATTGCCATTAACTTGCCAGTAGCTGGTAATGCACCTCCCACCAAGCTATAACTGATCTGATACTGGACTATGTGTTTTAAAAACCCTACTGGTTAGATTCTTTGCAGTTGGTGATCTTTAGGAACGCCATTTCACTTCTAAAGGTTATATCCAATGCTGGAATATATAAAAAAAATGAATGACAAACCACGTTTTGCTGTTGTTTGTCATCTTCATTGTGGAATCTAGAATGTGAAGTGGGACAAATGCTATTGGGAACTGCACTTTCTCCTTATATGTTCAATGTCTGCTAGTTATTTTAATTAGTAGTAGTAAGGAATTGGCTGGACTTTTGGATTTCAGTTGAAGTGTGCACAAATCCTTCTTGAGGCGGGTGCTGCAGTGGACGCGTTGGATAAGAACAAGAACACCCCGCTGCATTACGCTGCTGGATATGGTCGGAAGGAGTGCGTGGATCTTCTGCTGAAGCACGGCGCTGCTGTGTAAGTTAAATCTGCTGTCTGTTTCCCTTTGCTAACTGTGACCCCTTCATGTTGTTTTTGACTGTCTCTAATGCCCCGCAGCACTCTCCAAAACATGGATGGGAAGACACCCATCGACGTTGCTAAGCTCAACAACCAGGATGAGGTCCTCAAGTTGCTCGAGAAGGACGCCTTCCTGTAAATCACCTCGCTCGCATGGACACATGGACGTTTGCTTCCAGTATCATCTTGTTTTACATCGCTTGGCTTCGGTTGGATAGTCAATACTCATATCGGCATTTTATTCGTTGTGTAAGAATTGCTTCCAGTAACAGATGTTGAAGCTGATATGCATGTTGTTTTCTGGAAAATATCCAGTGATTGAGGCTCGTTCATATTGGTTTTTAGCTTATGCATAATAACAGCTTGTGGAGAGAGATTTTGACCGATATAAATAAAATTATTACAATATGTATTATAATTGATTAGTAAAAAGCTACTACTGAAAAAAAACAGCTTTTAAAAGCTGATACAATCAGTCATTTCTCACATGGTGGTTCCATTCATTAAGAAATGAGATCTAGGTATAGGTAATGGGCCGGATAAAAGCCCACATTAGGGGTAGACACTATGAGGGTGGGAAATTTGGGCCTTTTGTTGGACCGCAGAGGATGGCTGACCAAGTACGACTGGGCTGGGCCTCATCAGTCGGACTCTGGCGCACCGCATGCCTCCGACTTCCGTCCGGCTTGGCGCCTCTTCTCCCTCCATTTCCCCAAACCGTCCCGAAGGAAACACACCCCAATCCGCAGTCTCCGTCGCCGTTGCCTCCGCGAGCGGCCAGCCCTTGCGCAGCCTAGGAGCTCCCTCCCCCACTCCCCTCCTCCCGTGGCCTCGTGCTGCCAGGCTCGATTGAATCTGAAGCACCTCAAGCTCAATCTCGTCTGGTCTGTCGGGGGGCCTAAGCCCTAGACCATGGCGGCCGCCCGCGCCGCCAAGCGCCCCAGGCTCGCCTCCGCATCCCCCGCCGCCGCGCAGAGCGTGGAGGACGACTACGTTCCGGGGAACATCGTGGAGATCGAGCTCCGCAACTTCATGACCTACGACAGCCTCGCCTGCCGGCTGCCGCCCTGGCCAGCGCCTCAACCTCGTCGTCGGCCCCAACGGCTCCGGCAAGAGCTCCATCGTATATGCCATCGCACTCGCCCTCGCCGCAGACCCACACGTACCTGCTACTCCGACGCTTCGCTTTCGCTCCAATCTATTCTGTTACTGCTGCTATTGTCTACAGATTCTCGGGAGGGCATCCAGCGTCGGAGCATTCGTCAAGGGGGAGGACTCCGGCCATATCAAGATATCCCTCCGCGGGGGTACGGCCGACGACAACATCTGCATTACCAGGAAGATCGACACCAGCAACAAGTCCGAGTGGCTGCTAATGGTATGGTACTGCATGCCTCACTCCTCAAGCTCGCTCCTTAACTCTTGTATTGTAAAGCCATGGCATGGTGGGTGCAGTTTTGCTAGAGCAAAGGAAAATGCCTACAAGATCTTCTGTAATCCTATAACATAAGATCTAGTACATGTAAGGCACTCTACTGTGGATAAGTACTCTATTGTTTATGTGTATCCTTATTCTTTTGAAGTACGTTCCCTTGTTGGAAGTGTCATTGAAATTTGTTTCCTGTAGGTGCAACTGTCCCAAGAAAGGAAGTCATTGATGTCATCAAGAAATTTAATATTCAAGTTAATAACTCAGGTTAGTCTTTTTACATGTACTTGTGTACCTTAACTTCATGTAAGCCTCCAGTGTTACATTCCATATAATTTTGCTTTGTATGTTCATGATATGTTAATCTAGATGAGCCATTTATCATTCATGGAACTAACTGTAAATTATACCTGATTTATGTTTTTCTGTGCTGAACTCCCTTTAGTTCTTGCCATTCACCTTTTGTTTATGTATGCTTGAACTTCTGAAGCTTTTCTGACTTCTTTTCAAATGGTTTGTTAGGTGTCAGCTCTAAGCTACCCATTCACTACTGAATTTATGTTGACTTCTTTAGGCTGTAAAGCAAAATGAACAAGAAAAAAAGATGTCGAATGTGTCGTACAAAGAGAAAAACTTGTGATATTTTAACATCTCGTGTTGATTGTGTCACAGGCTGAATTCATGAAGAAGAAGCTCATATTGCAACATGCTCATGCCTCATGCTATTGGGCCGATCAGAGGATGGGCCGATGGAGCTCATGCCTGTACTGGATAAAGATGAGCATTGCACTATGCAACCTGAAGATAAAGTACGCCACCTTGTTGTGAGCCGTAGTTGGAGCGGAGACCAAAAGAAGAATGTGTTGGGAAGCATAGTGGACGTGCCCCACTTTCGATCATTGACTGTATTTGGAGAGTGGCGATCATTTTTCATTTCTATGAAGATGAGATTGCTTCAGGTGCTTGATTTCGAGGATACGGAAGATGTACAGGCAGGAGGCATATATAAGGGCCGACGTCAAGTAAACAACAAAGACATAAAAAAAATATAGCATAATAATGTTATTAGTTTCTAACATAGTATAGACAACACAACATAAGAAAATATGTCGACCCAATACAAAAGAATTTAAACTATAAATATATTAACTTAAATTTAGCTCTACGGCTATTAAGCAAATCATGTTTGTTAAATTTTAATTAGAACTAAACTTCACTATAATTTCCTTTCGAAAGCCAATACCTTTGTTACACCAAATCATCCTTGCGCTTTAGTTCCTTGCCACGATGCCATGACATGGACTTCTTGCCTGTTGGTTGGTTGAATCTGTATCTCAATTCGATGGTCATGACCTTGTGCCAATAGGGAAACTTTGCCACCTAAAGCACCTGTCTTTAAGAGGGTGTGCATATATCTATCATCTCCCGGATTCATTTGGTAATCTGTCAGACCTGGAGACATTGGGTATCAGAGATACATTTGTGATCACACTGTCAGCAAGCATTGTTAAGCTCTCAGAGCTAAAATACCTCCGTGCCGTCTTGTCCCTACTAATGAGCGTCAAAGCAGTGATCTCAGAAAATTTGTTAAGCCCTTAAAGAAATTTGTCTTAGCAGCTCACAAGAGCTATGTCCAGCGAAAATCTATTGATGACTTGGACGCACTACCATATCTATGCTTTGGGGCTGGTGTTTGGTTGCGAGGCTGGGATGAGCATGGTGCTAAAATTTAGTAACGCTAATAAAATCTAATGCCACACTTGGGCAATTCGAGAGAAAGGAAATCGCTCACCAAAATTTTGGCTTGGTCATAATCCAAACAACGTTCTTTTTACCGGTGTTTGACTTTGCTCAGGTTTTTGCTATGCCAAAATTTTTGGCTCGGCTTGTTTGAGCCATGAACCAAGCCTTGCACACAGGGTGTCGTCAACATTGCGCGGGGAAACGCCGTGCCAAAGGAGCTGAAGAAGCTTACTCAGTTGCGCAAACTAGGAGTGACTGGCATCGACAAGAATAACTGCAGGGAGCTCTCTTCTGCAATTGCCGATCATAGCCACTTGCAGTCCTTACCAATGCGCGCCGAGGGTAAGCCTAGGTTAGAAGGCTGTTTGGATGACTTGTCCCCACCTCCAAATGACCTGCAGAGCCTTAAGTTGTATGGCTTTCTGGTCAAATTACCTACATGGATCGAACAGTTTCAGATGCTAACCCAGTTGACTCTACTGAGGCTCCGTTCTAAACAACGATGACTTATGGCTTTTGATTGTTGTTTAAAACACGATTGGTTTTTTAACATGATTTTTTTCCTCTTTCCTTTGCAATCCGCGGAGATATGGCAGTGTTTTTCTTTTGTTTTTCCATTTTCTTTATTTTTTAATTAAATATCTTGGAAAAAGCTAATAACCGTTACGGTGTCATTTAAGCCAAAATAATAAAGGCAAAAGTTAAAAGCTAGGTCATTTTTGAACAGGACTGGATCACCCGACTGGAGCATGATGCCATCCTAGTACCGGGGGAGCTGCCAAATCTTTCCATTCTACGCCTTCGCGATAGGTCATTTAAGAGGATTTGTGATGGGTCATCTAAGAGGGGAGAACTCCACTTCCATTTCCGTCCCGAGGCTTTCACGAGCCTGGCGGTGCTGGAGCTTGAGGGGCTAGACGACCTGAAATCGGTTGAGTTTGAAGAAAAGCCAGCGCCTAAGCTTGAGCTGCTACGGGTGCACTACTGTTTTAGCAGAGGCGGTGATGGGTTTTCGGGGATACCATTTCTGTCAAGTCTCAAGGAAGTTTCGCTCAAGCTTATCAAATATAAGTTTGGAGGAAAAAAAAATCAACGAAGGCTTGCGGGACAAACCGGCCGAGAATAAGAACAAACCACACCTCAAGATAAGACTGAATAGCCCGCTGGGGAGAGAGGCCGCCGCAACTTAAAGGGTGTTTGGTTAATGGTACTAAGGTAAGGTGGATAGGATGATCCTGTCCGAAACAATGACGTGGCTCGCTTGATTTGGCCGAACGACACCATACAGCATCTGGACGGAATATTTTTCATCAAACCATCTAGGTGGAACCATTTTGTTCAGGTAGAATGGTTCCATCCACTGAACCAAACAAAAGGACAATGCATCATCTGAGATGAAATGGTTCTATCCACCGAATCAAACACCCTAATTGCTGCCTGCTGGAGCATATCCGGGACATCAAAGGATTTTGCCTAGTTGAAATGAACCTGGTGAGTCTATATATCAGTATATCACACTGCCGCCCTTCAGTCCGAGCTCTCTCCGCCGTATGCATATGCTACAACACTGCCTATTGCCTATTTCCTGGAGGTGCTGACATTTGGCGACAACTCCTTGTTGGAGATCGGTCCGCCATCGCCGACACCAGGGTTCCACGCCGGGTTCTGCATTCCAGCCTCTTCATCCCCTTCCTTACCCTGCTCGTCACCAGCCCCGGCGACCTGTGCCGTCTCCTGGCCCTTCTTGGAGCTCCTGCGTGCAATCGGAGCTCTCACTAGTGAGCAAAAGGCACACTACAGAACTATGTAGGAATGTCAGAATTCAGCAGCAGCAGCTGAAATGAGAGTATAAATGGGTAATACCTGTACGAGTAGATCACAAGGCCAGCCGCCGTGCCGGCAAAGGCAACGAAGTAGATCCAGTCGACCTGGCCATGCATTTACACGCTTCGATCAGAACAGTCAAGTTGAAGAATTGATCCGCATGTGTAGGGAAAGGAATGTACAGACCTTCTCATCATAAGCAAAGATACGGATAAGAACAGCCCACATGTCTGAAGTCAGGAGTGAGAGATTCAGCATGGTTGCCCCGCATATCTGACAACAGGCAAGGCAGTGATAAGCAATGGAACATGGTGCTAGTTCGTCGAACACTATTTAAAATCATGCACTTTCAAACTCTGAATATAACCAGGATCATTGGTTAAAGTTCAATAATCCTGCAATACCTTCAGTACTGTAGGTACTGTTGAGTAGAATAGGAACATAGCTAACGCGAATCCAAGAAAAGGGAGCACCTGAAACGGGAGAAAAGGTCATGTGATGAAAAATTAATGGTTTTCAATTGCAAAGCAATATGAAAAGGAGTCTTCATTGGGTTAGGATCAGGTGTAGAAAAGTGTGCCAAGCCTGCCTTAGGTGGCTCAAGTAGATGGGCTTTGGAATGATTCAGGTGGGTGATTACGTTCAGTTTATCCATAAAAAGTTTTAGTTAATTCTAACTTTGTCACCAAAAAACGTCCTTGGTTTTCTACCGAAGTGTCTGACGTTCAGTAACAGCTACTACAGCTCAACAAGCAAGTGTGCCTTTGCGCGAGGAAAGAGAAGAGAGGCTTCTTTCTTTTTTTTGCGAAGGGAGAAAGAGAGAGACTTACTGCACCAGCATTCCATTTAATCGAATGAAGTTCTTTTCGCTCAAGAATACTTCTGTAGCAATGTGAAGGATAAGGATATAGAATATACAACAGTCATAAAAATCCCAGAATGCAACATGTGATTAATCCATCAAAAACGATGGAATGATTTACTGGAAATCAGGCAACATAGGTATAAATTAGGAGAGCTTTAACAGAAAATTATGAAACAAACAAGAAGGATTGAGTCCAAGGATACATTTGTATACCACTGACAACTGCTCCAAAAACTCCCAACATTGCCATCAACTCAATTTTGTTGTTTTTCTTGACCAGAAACTCCTGAAATATTTGGGAGAAAAATTGATGAATCTCGTCGTGCATTGTTGATTTTACAGTGGAGGCTAGTGTCAACAAGAAACAAGTGATCAAATAATTGTCAGATGCAAGTAGGACAAAGTAAACTGAAGTGTTTACGACTGCTAAGAGTTGCTAGTTACCTCAGTAACATTACTGCAAGCATAAAGCATGGAACCAAGAATTACAAGCAAATCACCCTTCAAAGGTTTGGGTCCTTCTGCAAGACAATCCAGAATGTAAGGAAAGAAAATGCATGTTAAGCATTTGACTTTTGAGCACACAAATTCAACAATTTCTGTAATGTTCTAATTGGAATTTATGAAACTACTCACTGAAATAAAGATATGAAAATGCAATAGCTTGATGAAAAGTATATCCTTACTGGCTCGATCAGAGGCGTGGACGTCTGAAAATACTACTAATATAAGGCCAGACACACAAACTCCAACACCAATGAACTTCCTGAGTCCATATTTTGTCTTCAAAAAGATCCAAGTAAGAACAATCACACATGGAATTGACCAGCAATCCAGAAGCATCACACTCGTCAAAGATGTGTATTGATAAGACTTCACAACTGCGTAAACAAAAAAAGTTACACTTTGTTCCCCCAAAAGCATGCTAATGTGTAAAGGCAACATTAACATTAACGGGACATATATAAGATACATTGTTTTCACTTGTGTTAACTGCGTACCAATATAATTAGCTTCCACATCAATGATGCCAAGGATCAAGTAGTGGTACCATTTTGTCTGCACAAAAAAAAGTAGAAAACTTCAAGTTATAAACTTAAGAGAATTTCACATGATTGTGCCACTTGTAAACATTTGTGACGACCTGTGCCAATTAAAACAGTATAAACAAACTCTAAAGAACAGAATCAGAATAAGCATCAGTCTCGTCGCACATGTAGATAAAGGCAGCGATCGTAGGTCCTGTCTATAGGGATAAGATATGCCAAACTTGTAGCCTACAATCATCAATCATGTAGAAGGAAAATAATGCAACCCAAACTACTACCAACTAGTCAAAAGGAATAAACTAGAGGTTGGCCATGTGTTCCAAGCTACAAGTAGCATAAGAGCAGGAATCCATAAATTCTTTACGTTTCTAAACAATTTCATGCCTAAACTTTCTGATAGTTTCACTGGAGAGACCAATAACAGAGGATGCTGGACGTACCGTGAGCGGCTGCCTCCGGTAGATGAGTATACCTCCGTAGACAAGAGCAAGAAGGATGTAGTTCAAGAGGGACTGCGACGTTGGCGCATTAATACCTGAAAACACGTTGCAGCGTCAACTCACAATCATCTCAACATGACGTGCAATTTCTGTATGTTGAGACTTTTGCACATGAATTTACTTAACAAAAGTGAAGTGTCACAGGCTCACAGCACCTTCTGAATTAAGATAATTAACTACATCCAAACTGACACAGAAGAAATCATACAAAAAAACTCAGCTTTTGCCCAGTGATGATTCGTTAAAGCCCGCATTAGATGTTGTATAAAAGTCTCCCTTGGTCTCCTCGTGCGGTGCCCGCGTGGCGTGGACCAGTGGACGTGCGTGAAGCGAACAAACAACCAGCAAAGCCTAGCCACTGTGCGTGCGCGCGTGCAATGGATCGCGTTGTGCGCTGGTCTGTGGAGTTTGGAGGGATTAGAGATTGGATTGGATGCTTGCGAACAAGTAGGGGTGCCCAAAGAGGGCCGTGCCAAGCGGGCCGATCATGGCCTGGTACTGTAGACACGAAGGAGTTGGTCGTATTTGGGTCGCTACTTTGGTTCGCTGTGCCATGCCGTGTATTATAGGCACAATTCATGGTAAGACACGAAGGAGAGGGTCGTGTTTGGGTCACTGCCTTGGTCCACCATGCCATGCTGTGTATTGTAGGTATGATCCACAGTACAACACGAATGAGTGAGTCGTGTTTGGGCCGCTGCCTTGGTCCACCGTACCGGCACGGTATGATCTATCTAGCACATCTGGTCTGTCGGCTTGGTTTACCCGTTTAGCATGCGTAGCATATGGACACGGTCCATTAGGCATAAAAATTGACTGTTAAATACGATCACAACATGTTGGGAACGACCTATTTAGCACGAGTAACAATTAGTTTTTTTAAAATTTATATCCATTTTGTGGCCGTTTGTGAGTTTAAAATATATAAAAAAATCTCAAATTTTTTATAAATAGGCATCATACACTCTTCATTCATCCACACTCAAACTAGCAATCTCTTCTCCTCAGTTCTCTTGTGAAAAAAAATTAAAGAACTCTTTGGAACTTTTTGTAACCTGCACATTTTTGGTGGCCTTGAGATTTAGTTAAATATTACAATAATGGTTATGAAAAAATTAAACAACTCTTCGAACCCTGCACATTTTTTATAGTCTTCCTCGGACATATGAAATGATCGTGAGATTTTACTCCTTTTCTCGACGATGGTTGGAAATGGTTCTCATTTGGGGGACTTGACCTCGGACATAAGGAGCTTCCAACCGTTAGATTTTACTCCTTTTCTCGACGATGGTTGAAAATGGTTCTCATTTGAGGGGACTTGATCAATCTCAGGATAATTCAGATATATCGCCATGCAATTTTTAGTCCAAAATACTTCTAATTAACAAGATTTCTCTTGGTTTATATCTTGGTACCCCTGCCAACTTACGTGCAGAACTAAAAATGACGTGTTTTTTTGTTCAGTTAGGTGCAAGTGCAGTCACGGCTACACCATCGTCAAACTGACGCTGTTACATATCTACCAAATCATTGCATCACTGGATCCCTGCCTAATCATCGACCAGCAAGAACCAGTTGGGTTGACATTTCACACTAAAGAATGCATTGCACAGCTACTTTAACTAGCTAAATACCCGTACTTTTGCCAGGCGGTTGTCTGGTTGACTCTCTCTATTCAGTTTCTTCAAGTATACTTTGGTTGAAACTGAAATTAAGTTGAACCATACACTCGAAAATTAAGACAGCATTAGTTGCAACAATTATTAGGAAGTACGATATACATAATGGCCATTTCGTTGACCTCTTGGTATAAATTTCAGGGTAATATATATACGGTTCAGTCGTTTGAGGAACCTCTTCGTATATGTTGTATACGTACTCAGATGTCAGCGGTTGCTTCACCCAGTTGAAAGGCCCGGTGTATGCCACTCCCAACGGCTTTTCTCCCATCGGCCTGAGCTCGTCACCTTAGCAGTCTCTACCAGACTACCACCCAAGGCTGTCCCTACACCACCTCCTGTCAACACGCATCCCATGTTGTCCAAAGGCAAATCTGGCTTCCACATACCAAATGCAAAATACACTCTTGCTACTTCTACTTCCTCTATTTTCCCTATCCCTACGACATATCGATTCGCTCTAAAAGACCCAAATTGGTACAATGCTATGTTGAAAGAATTTAATGCTTTGTTGCAGAATGACACTTGGTTTTTTGTTCCTCTTCCCACAAGTACAAATAATGTGACGGGGAAGTGGATTTTTTTGCCACAAGCTACATCCTGATGGGTCTCTTGCATGGTACAAAGCGTGGTGGGTTGTCTGTGGCTTCTTCCAACAAGCCGGCATTGACTATGGAGAAACATTCAGCCCTGTTGTCAAGCTGGCCACAATTTGTGTCATCCTCAGCCTTGCCACTTCCAATTCTTGGCCCATCAATCAACTTGACATCAAGAATGCGTTCTTGCAAGGTAATCTCCATGAAATTGTCTTTTGTCAACAACCTTTGGGTTTTGTTGATCCATAAAACCTCTCTCATGTTTGTCATTTAAAGAAGTTCCTTTATGGTCTCAAACAAGCTCTCCGCTAATGGTTCTCTAGATTGACCACTCATATTCTTTCTCTCGGGTTCACTGCATCCAAGTGCGATTTATCCTTGTTTATTTATCATCATGGTTCTGCCACAACCTATCTTCTTCTTTATGTAGATAACATAATTCTAACAACCAATTCCACTTCTCTTCTCCACTCCATTATCTCCTCCTTGCAGCGGGAATTTGCTATGAGCGACCTAGGCGCTCTTCACCACTTCTTAGGCATTTCTGTTCACTGCACAAACACATGCCTCCTTTTGTTTTCACAACAGTATGCCCTACACATTTTAGAACGTGCCAAAATGCTCAACTGCACACCTATAGACACACGTTCCAAATTGTCTTCCCAAAGTGGAACCCCATTCCATGATCCAACTCTCTATCGTAGGTTAGCCGATGCTCTCCAATATCTAACTCTTGCACGCCCTGACATTTCTTATGCGGTGCAACAAATATGCTTATTCATGCATGACCCTAGCAACCACCATTTCCAACTCATCAAATGAATCCTTGGATACATCAAAGGGACTTCTCATCTTGGCCTCCATTTATACAAGCCTTCATCACATGATCTTGTTGCCTTTTCTAGTGCGGACTGGGCGAGGTGTCAAGATACTCACTGCTCGACCTCTGGATTCTGCATCTTCCTTGGTGACAAATTAGTTTCCTGGTCTTCTAAACGACAACAGACTATCTCTCGGTCTAGCGCCGAGGCTTAGTATCGCACGGTCATGAACTCGGTTGCCGAATCTTGCTGGCTGCGTCAACTTCTTCATGGGATGCACCTACTGCCAACTCGCACAACTGTTGTGTACTATGATAACATTAGTGCCATACATTTGTCCAATAGTCCTGTGCAACATCAGCGAACGAAACACGTGGAGATTGATTTACATTTCGTCCGTGACAAGGTGGCCCTTGGTGAAGTCCACATCGCAATTTGCTGATATATTCACTAAAGGCCTTGTCTCTATGGTGTTTCAAGAATTTCGTGACAGCCTGCACATTAGACCGGAGTACGTTCAGGCTGCAGGGGGCTGTTAGACAAATATTTTCTCACTCCATCCGGATAGCAACAGCCAACAGGCACCAGCGGCAGCCGAGTCCTCCGGATAGCCAGTGAACGTAGCTCACGGGAGACCAGTTCCTGCGCATGCAGTTACTGTAGCAGTCACGCTCGAATATGTACTGTGGCAGTCGTGGTCGTATATGTATTGTAGGCTTGTAGCAGTTGTGGTCGTATAAATACTATAGCAGTCGTGAGTGAGAATTACTCATTCTATCTAATTCGATCTGTTACCTGGGTATGCATTCACTTCTCTTCACACTTATTCAACAAGATGCTGTCCTCAAAGGGGAAGTGCTTTGCTTTCTCTATTTGTGGTGTTGGGGGTCAATTCATAGAGCGCTAATGGATTCAAGAAGTCTGGGGCTTACAGCCATGCCAAAAACACCCCATTTCAAAGAACATAAGCTTATACCATATTTAAGCTCAATTTCAAATCCCTTGTGTCTTCTGGCACTAGATGCAGCCATGCAGGCTTTTATAGTTTTACACAACATATTTTCTATAGATTATTTGTAGGCGGTTCTGCACATATTTGAATTATTTCTATTTGTCCTTTTGGCACATGACTAAAGTTTTTGCTATGTTCCATGAAGAAATTACTACTCAAGCTAGTTTATTGTACTTTGTACTTGCTAGATTTAATTTGTTGTAGTCAACTCAAAATTTACCAGATGACCAAGAATGTTTTTTCCAGACTGTGCCAACGGCCCTGCTGATGCACACTAATTCAAATACAGCAATACAATATTTCGTCTGATACTCTGATTTGTCGTGTTTGTTATTTCATCTTCAAACCAGGCGACGCCAAGACTCAGTGAGGACAAGGTGAAACAATGTGTTGATCCAAGATTGAATGGGGAGTACCCTCCAAAAGGAGCTGCCAAGGTACATCTTCCTCCCTCCTCCCCTGTGCGTGTGTGCATATGAAGCATCTTAATACATCCAAAGATGGACATTTCTCAAGTTGGCTAGAAAAATTCGACACTATGAGCAGCTAAGCAAAATCTGCATTACTTGCGCCAAATTTGTGAAATACCAAGTTATCAGTGGCTGTTTTCTTTGCTACCGCTGCAGCTTGCGGCAGTGGCAGCTCTCTGCGTGCAATACGAAGCTGAGTTTAGACCCAGCATGAGCATTGTAGTCAAGGCATTATCTCCCCTTCTTGTAAACAAACCACAGCAGCCACCTGCAGCTCCAGACACACCTTCAGATGCCTGACAACATGTGCAACTCGAGGTTCATGTTGCCTTGATCAAATTGTATATCTGAAAGAAATGAAATAATGCATTTTTCTTTATCATCGTGTAGGTTGCTATGGCAGGCACTATGTGCCAATATTCCTTCTCAGTTTGAGGTCTACTACAGTTAATTTATGTATTTGTGTCCTTCAATGCCTATCCTTATTTTCTTTGTTGTGTGTTTTGTGTTCTTCAGGCAGTGCTTAATGTTTCCTTTGACCTGACGTGAGGCACGTTTGGTTGCGGCTGTTATAATCACCTTGTAATTCGGTTGTCTGATACTTTAATCTGTGAAGGTTGGTTAATAATGCCTTTATTATTTGGGTTTGTGTTCTGGTCTTTGTTGTAAGTCTCACTGTCTCAGGCCCTCTACCCATCGAATTGTACCATTCATCCAACATGAAGCTCAATTTGTGCCCGTGAGCTGTTGTAATCTACATATCTTTAGCAAGGAGAAGTTATGATTACTAGTAGTCTGGTATTTGTGTCACTCAGGACTCAGGAGTGGCCTGTAAAGATCTATCCAAAGCACAGAACTTTCTTTTTCAGATATCGAAGCCACTGGTCACTAGTCACTGCTAGTGCCGTTTTGGTCTGGCAATTTGTAGCTGCCCCGCCTCGTCTTTATTCATAGCAGTGCTATCACGGAAAAATTTGAGCATGTTGTTTTGGATCATAATTTTAACTATAATTTTTTGAGGTGTCGAAGGAGTCCTCATTATTTTTGGTTAAGAATACTTAGAATTTTTTAGACGTTGGATCTTCCTCCAACACGTCAGATTTGGAGCACTTATATTTTTGAAAAGAAAGTATAGGGAGATTTGTTGAATGGAGATCTAACGTCCTATCATTTTTTAGAGGAGTATAAAGAATCCGTTGAATAAAAATTTAACGTTTAATTCTAAAAAATACTTAAGTATTGTTTAGTATTTTTTTAATTTTTTTAAACTGTTACTTATAGCTTTTAGGTGTGGACGGTAACTTTCAGCTTCCGACAAACTCCCTCGGCCGTATCGCCTCGTGGTGCTACTCCTATAGTCCTACCCCTTTCCGTTCCGGGTAGCTTGGCCATGATGCTGCTCGCCCGCAGCCTCCGCCCGCCGGCCGCCTCAGTGGCGTTCTCCTCGGCCACGGCGGCGTCGGCGGAGGACGAGCGGGCGATACGGGACGTACGGGCCCAGGAACGACTGGAGCCGCCCCGAGATCCAGGCCATCTACGACTCCCCGCTCCTCGACCTCCTCTTCCACGGGGTACTCCACCTCCCAATCCCAGGATTTTCCATTTTGTCCTCTGTTACGTGTGCGCTTCGTGTTGGTAATGGTGGACGTTTGCCGAAAGATTCCGCCTCTAAGCTTCTGAGTGGCCTCGGCTGTAGATTGCGCCTTTACGAACTTTGGATTGTGTTACTGTGTAGAGTAGATACCAAAGGTGCTTTGCTACCTTTCTTTCAAGAAGTGCTGGCGAAAGTTCTTTTTTGCTAGTGGAGACTAGATATTAGTATCAACTATCAGGTATTGCTGGTTTGGTGGGATTCCGATAGTGGCAGCTGGGGGCTAATGCCAAAGGTTGCACTTTTGGGATGTCCGGTTCTCGGTGGATGCGCAGTTTGCGATGGAAATGTCACCTTGGGGGGAGGGTAGATATTCGTGTTACAACTTACGAGTGACAGTGTGGCACATTTTGGGATTAATTTGCGCGGAAAGGCTTGGGGAGTGGTAGCTAAGGTTTTGCCTTTGGGGGCTTTGAGAAATGAGTAGTGACTCTGTGACCGGCAAATTAATTATAAAAGGTTTTGCACATAAGCTGTGTTAGAAATAATCTTGATTTAGGGTCTGAGTTGAAGTCGAGTCCTGTTTGAAGTCCAAATACGTATGTTAGTAGATAAGTATTATCTTATATATTGAGAATAGAAAAATTCAGAAATTCTCCCATATTCTTTCAGTTTATTTATGATGTGTGTGTTTTCTCCTGAGGCAAACTCAACAATTGGTATCAGAGTATAGGCGATTATTCAGACGTAGATCGAGAAGAAAAGCAGGGCGTTGGCTCTCTCTGTTCTCTCAGGCCCGACGCATCGCAAGTGACGAGGCATCATCCGGTGTGATGGCGAAGTTGAGTTTTGTTGTCTCGCTGCATTATTCGGTGCTCACAGCCTGTGCAATCAAGATGAAGATGTACATGCAAACTCAAGTGAGATGAGTTGGGGACGTTGAGGAGATTTTTTCGCCATCCAAACTCGAGTAAGCTGAGTTGAATCCGAAATGTTGAGGAGATGTGTCGCCGTCTAAACACAAGTAAGCAGAGTTGAAACCAGAATGTTCAGGGGATGTGTCACCGTTCTATGTCAAGTATGAGTTGGGTAAGTTGTAGTTGAGACCGACTGTCTTAATATTTTAGAATATTTGCATCTGATGGATCCATACCAGTTGAGTTGAGTTCCTACATATAGCTTGCATATAAAACGTTTCATATGGAGGCGTGACTGATAGTTCATAATGTATTGAGACTAAAACTAAAGTATATCGAGTTAAGATTAGGGGTGAGATTGTTAGAAATAATTTTGATTTAGAGTCCGAGTTGAAGTTGAGTCCTACTTGAACTTTAAATACGTACGTTAGTAGAAAAGTGTTAGCCTATATATTGAGGATGCTTATAACCAGTTTAATCGGGAGAGCAAGTAAGAGAATAGAGAAATTTAAAAATTCTCCCGTGTTCTCTCAATTTCTTTACGATGTATGCGTTTTCTCCTGGGGCAAACTTAACAGGTTGTCTTTATTTTATCAAATATCTGAAGATTATGCTAGGATCCTGGTGCATGTGTTCAACGTCCACGTCCATGTCCATGAAGGTATTTACCCAAAAAGTTAGCACAATAGAATTAGGGTCTATACATATTTGGTCACAGCTCTGCAAAACCATGCTCCATGCACATGTTCTCTTCTAGGCCATTGCTCTCTTCTCATAAATTTATCCATCTAATTTGTATTTTCAAACAAACAAGTACTGTCTATTCACTTACAAATAGATGTACAGTCTAGGTCACTGATTTAAGGCCTTAGTGTATAGAACATGATAAGATAGTTGGACAAAAGTAGTTTTTGTTTTATTAATTTATGTTTAATGTTTTAGCATGCATTGGATACTTATCTTTGCAGAGGTATGGGCATGGAGGTCTGTTGCACCCTGGGCATGTTAGAGAAACAACAAACCAAATAACTCAAGAAGGCTGGACTTACAGCATATAATCATAACCTAGATACATCAAGAGAATATTACCCAAACATTATTAGCACGAGATCATATGATGATAGACTGCAGATTCTTCAGCATGTCCGTGAAGCAGGAATAAGGGTCTGCTCAGGTGATTTTACTTAAATCACCCGTAATTCTAACTTTCATTATGCGAGGTCTATCCTGCAAAATAGATACTCTTCTTATAGCTTACAAAATTGTGGGCAAGTTTATATATGTCTTTGTCTCTTACTCTCTTTCACGTATAACTTGATGCACTATTTGAGGCAGAGGAGGACCGAGTAGGGCTTTTGCATACACTCGCCACTTTGCCTGCACACCCAGAGTGTTCCTATTAATGCATTGGTTGCTGTAAAAGGCACGCCCCTTCAGGATCAAAAGGTATTCCATACTGTTGATTATTACTGTAGGTTAAATGCTTGCAGCTATTGCATTAGCCTGTACTTCATGCACGAAAAGATATGGACCTCTATATAACACAGACTCCGATAACTCAATAGTCAATTAGATACAATGTGCAGACTATAACCAGCTTCATTTAAGATTACATGCTGAGTGCTGACTTCTTTTATATTTGGTTTTGCCAAAATCAGCATGTAGAGGTCTGGGAAATGATCCGCATGATTGCCACTGCTCGAATTGTGACGCCGAAGGCAATGGTGAGGCTTTCAGCAGCCCGAGCACGGTTCTCCATGGCTGAACAAGCGCTCTGCTTCCTTGCTGGGGCCAACTCAATCTTCGCCGGTGAGAAACCCCTGACGACTGTGAACAACGACTTCGATGCAGGCCAGATGATGTTCAATATCCTTGGCCTAATTCCGAAGGCTCCAAACTTTGGCGACGAAGAGCAAGCCGCCTCAATGTAAAACAATGCTTGAGGACACATTCGGTGCGAAACTAGCACCATTATCCCCAGTTAGAGCATTATATTGTAGGAATCACGATATTTTGTAGCAACTTAGATTGATCCAAATAAAATAGGGAGTTCTCTGTATGCCATTGTGTGACGTATCTCAATCAGAACCGGCAATTGCGAATTAGTGATCAGGGTTTGGAGAACCAGCGGCCACCTGGTTCTGGGATAGCCATTAGGCGTTCCGTCCAGTTACAACCGGCAGACCTGACCTGAATGTGTGATGGATTGCTGAATACCTGATGCTGGTGCATGCATGAGCATGACAGGGACGGTGGTGTCAAATCCCGCATGCCAGTGTCGTGAATGGCATGCTGCGGTCCATATGATTTATTCTAATAAACACCGACCATCATTGCATGAAGGGACCTGCAGATCGCCATTGCATGTAGGTCATGATCAGTTCAAGCTTCAGCTAAAAGTTAAAAAAAATCAGAGACACGGGATGTATTCTTTTTAGCTTATTGTTTCTCTCAAATAAATATATGGGACGGTTTCTTCGTCATCTTTTTTGAAGCGGCTTATTAGGATAGTTTTTACAAAGCGATTTATTGGTATTCAATTCATTCATATAAATATTCGCACTAGGATCAAAAGCTATTGACTACAATCATAAATTATAAGCTAAAGTTGAAAAAATCATACCCATAACCCTACCCTCTTCCTAGGCCAGTCTAGCCGTTGACAAGCTTGGCGTTGTATACTTCCTTTCTATCAATGAATCGAAAGAACTCCTGCCTACTTGTGCCAAAAAAAAAATCAAAAACATAAAATACACCAAAAGATGTTATGAGGAGGTACACAAGAGTCGATACAACAAATTTATTCACAAGCTCCAAAATTTCATCATTCGGATCTATTGGGGCTTTAGTCCCTTCATTAGTTTGACAAGGTACAGATCGTCATGGCTACAATTCGGGCAGAAATTAGCACTTGCACGTGGAGGCGACTCAGCGTCTTACGAAAAGAAAGTTTAACGAAAAAGGCTGGAATCCTTTGCACTTCTGGCTTGCTTATACACAGGTGAACAATAACCGATTTAAAATCGATGTACTTTTTAAAGTGGAGTATACGAGTATTTCTCTCTATATACCATCTCTTGCGAATAAATTAGAATGTAAAAACCACATCTATAAACTATAAGTTACAGCCGACAAGAACTCACCCAAAGAGTAGAAAAATGCTAGCATGCATGTAGCTAGGGAAACATGTGGAGTTCGAGTCTTACAACTTACACGAGTTGTTTCCAATATAGAGTTTGAATTTTTACACGGTTAATTTGCACCATCGTAATTTCACCGTAAATTGTTATCGCTAATAAAACAGTACCATCCTAAACAAAACAACGTATATCTGATCTAATGGCAACTAGAGGAATAAAAACCTAAGAAACCAAAGTACAAATGCGTAGAACAACTTGTGGTCATCTCTCCGCCGAAACTTCTCCCAACACTTCCTTCTTCCTGGGCTCCTCCTCCACTTCCGACTAGCCCCCTCCCCTATCTCTTCCTTGGCTTCTCGCCGGAGTCGAGCGGGAGGGGTCCCATCTCTTTTTCTCCACTTGTAGATTAACATAGTTGTATATCTTCTTTATCCCTCACGGTGTTTTCTCTCCATTCGGTAGTGGCTGGCAGGTTGCGTTGGTGACCTACAGGAGTGTATCCCGCCATGTTTCCCGTAGTGGAACTGATCTTTGTTGGCCACTAGGACTCACTGGTTCAGCTTCCTCTTCTGGAATCCTCAGATATGAATCTAGAGCCGGCCCTCTTTGGTGAAGCTCGCATCAGCCGTGCCTGCATGAGTCCCAGCTGGAGAGGCAAATGAATCTGATTTTCTCGTGGTCGGCGTTCCCCTTCCCTGTACCTCCTCACCACCATCGCTTTGGAAGCTCAGCTAGCTGATGACTGACGTTGTGACGGTCTATCTGAGACCACCATCTACCTCTTCTTCCCGATACATGCACAATGCCCAGTGTGTGTGGAAGTGGTGATATTAGCTTGCCTTGCAAACCCTGACCAAGACTGGTGCTTACATCGCAGAGTATTGCTATGGCACCGTTCGTCGTCTCCCTCTGGGCGATGGTCATGTACATCTTCGGTGTGGCAATCCATGATGAGCCTCCCCTAATAACCAGATTCCCTATGTGGACTTGACGTCGATCACCTTCATGGCCAACGTGCCACTTCTCTCCCGTCGTTGTGTATTCCTCCCCCTTCTTTCTATCTCTGGATATCCCCACCCGCCGCCCCTTAGTATTTGTTGTTGTAGGTGCTGGGACTGACAATCCAGGTATCATTCGCTCCGTGGTCTATCAGAGCTTTACCAAGTTGATTGCTGGCGTTTCTCGCCATCGTAGGTTTTACGGTGCCTCCTTCGACCTCCAACCAAAGGAGGTTCCTTTTATCCTCCTACGGCTTATGATTGCTAGCAAACACACAACAAGTGGTGAAGCCATGGTCAGATCGAAGTATTCGAGGCGAGGAGGCCAACATATAACGACTGGGATTTCGACTGCTTAAGGACTTGACTGTAATTTTATATTTCTTTTTAGTTTATTTTAGCCGTGCCATCGACTATTGTTTAATATGCTATATTTACAAGTTCCTTTTGTAAATTTCACGGTAATTGTACCTTAATCTCATATTAATCCAGAGTTAATGGCGTAAGTGGCCACGTTTGCCTTAAAAAAAAAGGTTAGAAATGCGCTATTCCGTGGAATCACTTTCCCAAATCACCCCCTCTATAGAAAGGCAAACCCAAGAGAGCTCAGTAAAAAGCCCACTGCTTAGGTGCCGACTCGCCCACGGCGACTCTATCGGTCTCCGCCCACCTCGCCCCCAATTCCCCACCCCCGAACCGCCTCCGCCCTCCGCTCCGCCCACCTCGCCGGAACTCTAGCCCTACCCCTTCCCCCTCCGGGCACATGCTTCTGATCTCCCGATCGCCGGATTCGGCGACCCGTCCGGGCGCGATGGACTCCGACGTCGAGATGCCCGCCGCCAGCGACGAGGAGATGTTGGACGACGAGGACTGCTACTACTACAGCGACATGGGTGAGGGCGACGACGACGACGGGAGCGGCGGAGTGGGCGGCGAGAGCGGTGAGGAGGAGTTGGTGGCCGGTGACTACGAGGGCCGCGAGGCCGAGGGGAGCGACGAGGTGGTCTCCCGCCGCGAGCAGGTGAGGCGATGAGTCGATCGATGGCCGGAGGAGGATAAGGCGGTGCTTTGTGGTGTCTTTGTTTTGCTGGAATTCCTAGCGTTTGCGTTAGTTCTTAGTTGCGTAGCGGTGAGCGGTTGCTTTTGGTAATCTCGGCTGATACTGAAGCGGCGGGGTTTTTGCTGGGGAGATCGGTTATAAGACAGCTTGCTCTTCATGTGTGAGATCGGTTCATAAGCAAAATTTTACATCGGACTGTGAGTTCTCTGCTGTCTCTTGTTAGAACAGGCTCGGCCGGTTTGTAGCTGTTGGTCTTCTGCGGCAAATTGATGTTTACATCAGTGCAAGGACTCAGAATGATGTCTGCTCCATCGATGCTATACATGGTGAATAATTGAATATCGATTAGTGGGTGCAGATGTTTGCTTAAAGCTTGCAGTATCTGTAGTGTTATCACTGTTCAGTTTGTGTAATGGAAGATTTGGTTGATTATGCCTATTCGTACTCCTAGATCAGTGATGCACAGCTTCTGTGGGCTCTGGTTGCCTGGCTGGTGTTCAGCTGACAAGGATCACGCTTGTGCACATCCAACAGGCACAGCGAAGTCATGATATGTGTTAACTTTTAGATACTTGAAAAGTTGAAAATAGGTCTCCAATTTGATAGCATTCAGTTTCAAAAGTAAAGGATTAGTCACTAATCACAGTTCTCAAAATCATGATAGCACGGCAGAAAGAGTTTTTCTAGAAAAAAATGTTTTCTGTTTTCTTTCTATGATTTACAAGCTGGCGTTGTGTTCTGCTGTTTTCATTCATGTTGCTTTACTCTTTTGTGCCATCTTGTTTCATACTTTCATGGCATATCCTTGAGTTTCTCTAAAGGAGGGCTGTGTTTGCTATGGACAGAGGTTCGTTGTTTTAACTGAAAAAGATATATGTGAACGTCAAGAAGAAGATATAAGCAAGGTATCTACAGTACTATCAATTCGAAGGGAAGAGGCATGTGTCCTTCTTCATCACTACAAATGGTCAGTTTGTTATCTCAGTCCTTTGTTAAATATCCTTTTTTAAAAGACAGTGCCCTCTTAAAAACATTTGAAATTATATTGCATTCTGTAGTACACAGGCCACACAAATGCCCCTTTAAGCACATCCCACACAGAGCGTCGTACAGTTGTATTTTGTTTTTTTACTTTCTACCATTTTTCGAGTTGCTTGCAGCAAGCTTCCTACTTCATTAGGTCTTGAAAGGGCCTCACTGAAGTTTTAGATAGAGCCTGTGAATGTTCCCTCAAAATATTGTCCCAGGAATGAGTATAGGATATACCATGTGCTAATTGTATGTGGCTTTTCAATTTTCCATACAGCTTGCATCTAAACACGAGGCATCAAAATTTAAAACTGCTGCCGTTGCAATGTGCATTCCATTACTTGATTTTATCAGTTTTCCCTGTTCTTTTATTCCTGAGCTTTACAAAAGGAAATGCACACGCTTTTATATGTACTGGCAATTTACGAAGTTCATCATAGAAAACTGGTCTATAAGAAACACAGCATAGCATTGTCTTATTGTTTGATGGTTGGAATAAGTTGAGTTGGATCTCTTGGAATTTGGAAGTAATATTATAGATTTATATTCACCCTCTGTTTATCTGTTTTATTTCTGTATTCAGGAACATCAGCAAGCTGAATGATGAATGGTTCGCAGATGAAGAAAAAGTACGTGATGTTGTCGGCTTACTTTTGAATGGATTTGATTTTCCTAGCTCTAGGAAGGTATGTATTATTTATTCAAATATTGGCATGTTGTTGTTTCATCATGTCAGCTGTGGGTCATATCTGATTGAACCTTTAGCTCTGGCTATATGTATACCGTTTCTTGGTGTCTGACGGTTGTTTTGGTTGCAGCTAACTTGTGGAATATGTTTTGAAGGGTATTCTTCTGATGTGATGAGTTCTGCTGGTTGTGCTCATTTTTATTGCTATGAATGTTGGGAAGGTCTCTTTCTCTCTCTCATGTTTGTGTATGTGTGTGTTCTTACTTGCTTCCTTTTGCAATTTTCCCTTCTACACTTGCATGGTTCCACTGTCAGTGCTCATGTATGGCTACATCTCTGTCTATTTCTTTGCTTATTTGTGCATAACATACATGTTACAAAATGATTTCATCTGTCATGCAGTTGGTGGTATTGGTAAGCATGCACATGTTTGTGCATAGCATACCTGTTACAAAATGATTTCATGTTTTGCCTTGGCTATCCCAAACAAGGTTACAAAAACCGGAACCGGGGGAAATACCGTCGGACGGCCGTTAACGGTTACCGGAAAAAAGGTCAAATTTCATGAACCAAAATTTGAATTTAAAACCGGTAACAAAAAAAACCGGCCGGTTACCTCCCCTAAAAACCGGAGAAAAATCATTAAAAACCGGCTTTCAAATTTGAAATTGTAAATTCCTAACACATTCATGGAAAAAAGTATGAAATCAAGCACAAGAGGTACAACATCTTTCTAATATATCCCATTAGTGTTAAACAATGTTAACATTATTAGGGAAACTAACTTTTACATTCAAAAATTAAAAATTCCTAATACATTCATGGTAAAAAGCATGAAGTTAAGCACAGGAGGTGCATGTATCTTCCTAATACATTCCGTTAGTAACAATGTAAACATCATTAGGGAAACTAACTTTTACATTAAAAAAATTAGAAATTCCTAATATATTCATGGCAAAAAGCATGAAGTCAAGCACGGGAGATGCGTGCATCTTTCTAATACATTCTATTAGTGTTAAATAATGTAAACATAGTTAGAGAAACTAACTTTTACATTCAAAATTTCAAATTTGAATTAAATAAAAAACTAGTTTTTTTTCTCCCGGTTGGCACCGGTAAAATTAGTTACTAGTGGTAATCGCCTGCATGCACGGATTTGGAATCTGTAGTACTGGCCGCTTTCCTTCCCACAAGCACCTTGCCGGCACCGTCGTTCCTCCGGCCGTGCTCTGCCTATCCTCGTCCCCACTCCTCTGTTTTGTTCTTTGTTGCTGAGCCGCCGCCGTCGTGCGCGGCCACCGCCGCCGCCAAAGATCGCTGCTGCCTGCCGCCGTCGTCGTCCGGCCACACCAGTCCAGCGCCGTTGCCCTCTGGCCGAGCTTCGCCATCTCCTTCCCCCCACTGTTGTGTGTCGCTGTTGGCTGCCGTATCTCCCCATGCGCTAGCGCCGCCACCCCTTGCCCGTGCCTTGCCTCCCTACCCCTGCTGCTGCCGCTCCACGGGAGTGGAGGCAGGTCGGCCAGTCGAGAGGTGGACAAGGAGGGGCTGCTGGTTGAGGGAAGGAGAGGAGGTGGCCGGGAGTGAGGCTGAGACGGGAGGGGAGGAAGAGAAGAAAAGAAAGAAGGAGAGGGGAGGAACCAGCTGTGAGAAAAAAAGAAGAGGGAAGGAAAAGAAAAAGAGAAGAAAGGGGAGGAGGTTGGTCGTGGAAAAAAAAGAAGAAAGAAAGAAGAAATAAAGAGGAAGAAATAAAGAAGAGGAAAAGAAAGGAAAGAGGTGGGAAGCCCGATCCGTCAAATCCGGCCAGAGAACGACAGATCATGCCCCGATCCAATCGTTTGGGGTTAGGGTGGCGATTCAAGTCTGGTGCCATCCACGCATCGTCTGTCAGGTTAATAGGCAAGTGCATGGTAAAACAGTGAATTATAGTGAATGTTTGCTATTTGTGTCTCCATACCATGATCTACAGTATTTATGAGATGTTATATAGGATTATGTGTTAATCATTGCTCAATGAGTGCTGCTTATGATTAAACATCCACATTTGAAGAATGTTGCATCATGCAAAATGCATAAGAGCCAGGTTGGTGTGAAAGTCGTATGACTAGTTCGGAGTGCTTTTGAATAAGACCTACGGAGGTAGGTACTCCATGGGAGTGGAGATTGAGACTCCGTATGAAAGAGGATGGGGCGATTGAGTGGTCCATTGACGGGTGGACACTACGCTATACTGATATAAGCTAAAATTACAGATGCATTGCATTGCATAAAAGTGATACAGACAGTGATACAATTACAGAGATTTAATTTACAGTTTACAGCTACAGTAGATGTGATTTACGGTTCACAGCCAAAGAATTGATTTACAGTTTACCGTAGATTGGTTTTACAGTCCACAGTAGATTTGATTTATAGTTCATAGCTATGGAACTGGCTTACAGTTTACAGCTATGGATTTGGATTACAGCTTACAGTCGTAGAATTGGTTTACAGTCATATATTTGATTTACAATTTAGTCGTGGGATTGATTTACAGTTTACAGTTATAGATTGACGTTACTGTTTTATCGTGTGTTTGCTGAGTCTTCGGACTCACCTTTACTTTGTTGTTTTTTTAGGGTGATCCGGAGTGACGGCATGCATGGAATGGGAGTAGTCCTTTTGCACTGCACTTATGAAATAACCGCTTAGTTAAGCACTAAGCGTTTATGTTTAATCTCTTGTTAAATCCTTTGTGGCTCGCTGTTGGTGTAGTATACTTGCAAGCCCGTGGTGCTGGGTTTCTATGGTTATGGATCCTATAGTCTGTTTATATTTATGTTATGGTTATTTGCATTATGAAGTAGTTGGTTTTTATCACAATTATCCTTTGTTCGTATGTTGACTGCTTCTTATTGGTAGTCTTAAGAACAGAGAAGATGCTGCTAAAAGCTTTTTTAGCAGCACTAATTTGAGATGGTAAGAGTGTTGGTGGTAGCATTCTAGGCCCTGTGAAGGGTCGGGGTGTTACAGGAACCTTAATCCCAAACTTGTTTTTTGTTTCATTGATTGTTAGGGGAATGAGTTTGGGGTATAGATCTTTCAGGTGCATTGTTACATGTTAATCTTGCTTATGCAGGCAACCATGATAATATAACTGTTCCATTCTTCTTTGCAGTTCTCTTCTTAAAATAAAAATAAACTTCTGATGAAACAAGTTAAATTTTGCAGGCTATATTAGTGCTGCAATAAGTGATGGTCCAGGATGTTTGTCAATGCGATGCCCTGATCCATCATGTAGTGCTATAATTCTTCAAGGGATGATTAATAAATTAGCTAAAGATGACAATAAAGAAAAATATGCACGATTTGTCTTGCGTGCATATGTGGAAGATAGCAAGAAGGTAATTTGTTTGAACAAGCTGACTAATTTCTCCGCCCCACATATCTTTGGACCTGGTTTGTTCTTGTTTATACTGGTAACAATATTGAAAATTCTGAAAATATGTTCTTTTTTGTAATTCTTTTTATATAACCTTAGTCATTTCCTGCAGACTAAATGGTGTCCAGCTCCTGACTGTACATGTGCAGTGGAATTTCTTAGTGACAGGAACTATGATGTATCATGCAATTGCAAATTCAGCTTTTGCTGGAATGTGAGTGTTGCTAGTTCCATTTTTCTAGGTTATTGATGCTTCTGTTTTTAGTGGTGCTAGTGATCAAATATGCAGGGTTTCATTAATATTATTCCGATGTTTGCAGTGCACAGAGGAGGCTCATCGACCGGTGAACTGTGAGACTGTTTCTAAGTGGATATTAAAGAACAGCGCAGAATCTGAAAATATGAACTGGTTTGTTCCAGGCTCAACATTGTAGCATTTGATGTGTTTCTCCTTTACATCTTAAATATTCTAAGATGCCACAATGTTTTGTTCAGATAGTGTGTAGATAAGAAGTTCCTTGATTTTTTGAGGAGCAAGTCAATATATGTTTAAATTTTCCATTTTTATTTGTTCCGTAATTTAAATCTTTTGGAATTGTTATTTTATTGGCCTTATGGTTACTGGCAATAAGTGAGGTGGCGAAATATGTTGTGCTTAAAATCTGTTGCACATATATTCAGATGTTATGCAATTGTAACTAGCAAACGTTTTAAGACATGTTTCGTTGTAATTTGAGGTGACCTGGAAGTGGGAGGGGCAATATTACAATAAAACTATGGACATTAGTAATTCTAAGAGATGAGACAGGGGCCTGCTACATTTTGTGTCACAGTATTTTACACCGAACATTGATGTCAAGTATTATGTGTTGTCACCAATGAAAATATCCTGGCAGTTTTAGATTTGCTTTAATTGGATGCTGACCACTTGGGATTGATTCAATTTTCATCAATTAATGTTTTCCTTTTTTAAAATGTACTAGGCACAAGTGAATAAGAATAAGACTTTGCTCAACTGATCTTGGCTATGTTGATATAGCAGGAACATTTGCATATGATACGATGCTGTTAGAATAGTATATCAAGTTATCAACATTATGATTTAGCCCATAAATGTCCTATTGTGTTTTAATTCTTTATGTTGTTTCAAATCATATCAGATGGTTTCTCATGTTATGGATGATCCGTTTCAGGATACTGGCTAATTCTAAGCCCTGCCCGAAATGCAAACGGCCGATAGAGAAAAACCAGGGATGCATGCACATGACTTGCACCCCTCCTTGCAAATTTGAGTTCTGCTGGTATAGTCCACTGCCATTTCTTCATGAAAGATTTACAATTCACATTACATGTTTTCATATCTTTTGTTTGATGTGCGTCAAACATTTTAGGTTATGCCTGGGTGCATGGGCCGAACATGGAGAGGGGACTGGTGGCTTTTATGCTTGCAATCGCTATGAATCAGCAAAGAAGGAAGGAGCTGTATGTTTTTTCTTGAAATTATGCATCTGCATTGTACTGGTAGAAGAAATTTGTTCATAGACCTCTGGTATATTTATTATTGATTCAGTTGAATTAAATGCTCTAGTTTGGTTGAGGAAATGCAAAGTTCCTTTTTGGGCATACTATTTTATTTTATGTCTATTGGATCTTTATTTCAGAGTCTACTGTTTTTTGCTGACTTAATCACTTCCGTTGCAGTATGATGAGACTGAAGCAAGGAGGGAAAGGGCTAAAAACTCACTTGAGAGATATGTGCATTACTATGAGCGCTGGGCATCTAATCAGACAGTATGTTCAAGATACTTAAATTTGATGTCTGCCTGAGTTTCTCTGTTTCTATAATTATGCAACTTACATCGTTCTCATGCTCATGAGTAACCTTTATGTTTTCTAACCTCTCTTTTACCTGTACAACTATTGTGTTGGCCATACTTGAAGAACATTGACTGCATTGTGTTGGTGATACCTAGAAGAATATTGACTTAACTGAATCTATTTTCCTGTCAAATGTAACCCGACTAGGTGCAGCTTTGTTTGAGATCCATGAGTATATTTGGAGTACTAACCAAGGTTACCAATACCAAGCCCATTGTTATTGTCCTAATAAAACCAAATGTTTCTTTTCCTTTTGATGTTGTATATAATCTGATCAGATCATGAATACCAAAAAGTTAAGACAGTTCAAAATATTTTTCTATGCCTGATTGGCCTATAATTCTCTATCTATTGTGCATGCTTATGCTGAATGCCAAATTTTCAACTGTAGTAAGTTTCTGTGCTGATGTACTGTCTTTATTGACAGTCAAGGCAGAACGCACAAGCAGATCTGCAAAAGGCGGAAAAGGAACAAGTAAGCATTTACATCATGTTATGGGCACTGCATTTAGTGTGCTAGATGTAAGTTTTTATGTTTGCCATTCTTTCCTGTTTTGGACTTGGATGGTGCTAATTCTCTATTTCTCTTCTATGTGCTACAGCTTGCAAAGTTAACTGATGTTTTTGGAATACCGGAGACCCAACTAAAGTTCATAATTGAAGCGTGGTCACAGGTTTGATATCATAACTTTATGTTATGGTCTAAATGGGCTTCGTACTTTACATAAATTTGATGCATGCACTGCTCCACTGTATGGCAGATTATAGAATGCAGGCGGGTGCTGAAATGGACATATGCTTATGGCTATTATCTAGATGATAAGGTCAAGAGTGAATTTTTCGAGTACCTGCAAGGTTGTTATTTTATTGCATTTCAAAAGTAAGTTTATCATGTGCTTGCCAAAAATCATGGATCATCTATAAATCCTAAATCTTTTATAGGTGAAGCTGAGTCTGGTTTGGAGCGTCTTCATCAATGTGCTGAGAAGGACCTGCTAGCATTTTTGCCTTCTTCGAAACCTGATAGTAACGGATCTCTGCCTTCGTTGGCTGAATTTGGTGATTTCCGGGTGAAGCTTGCTGGGCTGACAAGGTATTACAGTAATCATATCTTATATTTTTTTGTTGCGCATTTGTCAACTGTGCGGTAGCTTTTGTCCTTGAATTTTTCTTAATTCTAATTTGTTGTGAGCACATTGTTTCCTTGAAAGTTGAACGGCGCCTGAGATTGTACGGTCTCTGCACTGATCCCATCCATTCTCTTGACAATGATTTAGTATTAGTCTATCGGATAACATAGTCAAAGTCAAAATCAGCCAAAGTGGTGGTGTAAAAAAGCACTTGGTTTGATGTTTCAGTTATGCGGCATGCCATTACCTGATTGACTGCAGAGAGTCTTGCTGCTTTTGATTTTGCTAGTTGCACGATGCCATAAAAATATTTTTTGTCCAGCATGTTTGTTTGTGCATTTCCGGTATCATAGAAATGCTTATGGATGCCCTGTTCATAAATGGATAGCCAGCTTCCTATGGTTATTTTGTATTGTGCACTGAGCTTTGCTAACGATTATGATGTCTACGCTAAATTTTCACCGTAGTGTAACTCGGAATTACTTTGAGAACCTTGTTCAAGCATTGGAAGATGGGTTGGAGGATGTCCGCTCTACTGGCCAGGTTGCTACCTCAAGCAACACCACCAACTCCAAGAAAACAGGCACTAAAGGCACATCGACGAAGCAGCAGCTCGCTAGAACATCTTCTGGCCCAGATGATGGTTGGCCTTGCGAGCGCTGCACATTTATAAACCCCTCTTCGGTGGATGCATGCAGCGTCTGCGATAAGCATAGGTACTAGATAGAAAACAGCTCAAAGGTAGTGCCCCAAGAAGCTGAAAGCTCGTGAGAAGAGGTGGGTGCTTATACGTTTTATCCTGCATTCGATGCCGCGAGGCAGAGCTTCCAACAGATGCAATGGTGTACAGAGGGGTATTGAAGGTCGTTGTTTTATGTAGATTGCAACAAGGGTGGATTGGAGGTGGAGCGGAAGGTCTCGTACGTCTTAAGCCTGTCTGTTGTAAATATTTGTTGTGAAATAATAGGTTTGTTAAATGCGGTGGGTTTCTACCCCGTACTCCGACCAACTTGTGAAACTGGGAGAGGGGTGAATTACCTGTGGTCATGTAAATTACCACAGCTTATATTATCTATGTGGTTTCTGAATTATGTGGAAAAATAGTCCTTCCAACTGTCTGCACAGGTTTCAATTTGTCATTAAGACTGACCACCCCATTCAAAGGAATTGTTGGAATCAAATTTTCCTGTCCATTTCAACATGCTGTTTCAGCAGAGAAGAAAATATGCGTAGTTGGTCGTATCATGTTTGTTACATCGTCCTCCTGCCGCCTTCTGCTTCACTTTGTTTCTTTGCACAGCCTCCGGCTGAGGCTGCTGAAGTTCGCTCTCGAGTACTGCCGCGAGCCGTTCCTCCAGTCCGTCCCAGATTTCATCATCAGCTCGAACTCCTGGTAGCTGATGCGGCCGTCCTGCATGCCCGGCAACACACACACACGCACACGCACGCATAAATAAATAAAATGAAGGAAAAATTCAGCGATCATAGACAAACACCGCGTTCGTTCGTGCAATCCTACTCGAGCTGTTCGAGAATCTTGAGCCATTCAAGTAGCCGAACCTTGTCGGTGTCGACGTCGCGGATGATCTCGAGAATGGCTTGCTCGTTGGGGCCCAGCTCCTCCCTCAGCTCCTCCAGCTCGATGAAGCCGCTGCCGTCCTTGTCGAAGTACTTGAACGCCGAGGCGAGGTACTCGTCGTTGGTCATCCGCTTGAGGTGCAGCGACACCGTCACGAACTCGTCGCAGTCCAGGGTGCCGTTCCCATCCGTGTCCGCCTGCACGCGCGAACCAACCATACTTCCTGTCTTAGAACAGAATGCTGGTCTTGCAGTGGCAGAGACGATCGAGAGACTCACCGCTTCTAAGAGCATCCTGATCTCTGGCTCCGGCACGGGCTGGCCGTTGATGTGGAGGCCTTCCATGAGCTCCTCCAGCGACAGGTTGCCGTTCTTGTCCTTGTCCATCAGGTGGAACATCTGCACGTACTTGTCCAGCTCCTCCACCGGCAGGTTCCTCGCCACCACCTTCACCGACATCGCCGGTCTCGCGTTAATTAGCTCTTGCGATTTTGCGTACAAGTGTAACACAAGAAGGAAACATGCAGGAACAGTATGCAGAGACTGGAGTTACTTCAAGAGCCTTCTTCTTGAACTTGTTCATGGCAGAGAATTGCTGCAGCCTGGCGCGGACAGCGTCTCCCAGAGACACGTTTGGAGCCATGTCTGCATTCTTCAGCCATGGGTGCTCTGCTTGTTTGCAAGCGGAAATCAAATGCTGTTAGCTTCCATTCATGTCTGATGAGCTTTAATTGAATTGAAGTGCTCGAGCAAGATCATTAATTTACCAAGCACTTGTCTCGCCGTCAGCCGGGTGGAGGGGTCCGGATCAAGCATCCTCCGGACAAGGTCCTTGGCATTGCTGGACACCCTGGGCCATGGCTCTCTGTTGAAGTCGATGCCACCCCGGAGTATCGCCTGCGCAATCTTCTCATCGTTATCTGCACAATAATTGTTCAGATCAACATCAGCACATGAGGTCGAATTATTTCATGTGACGAGATGATTACAAGAAAGAGCAATGCAGCATATACCTCCCCAGAACGGAGGGACACCACAGAGAAGGATGTAGAGGATGACGCCGGCGCTCCAGACATCCACCTCGGGGCCGTAGCTTCGCTTCAGAACCTCGGGAGCCATGTAGTATGCGCTTCCGACCACCTCGGTGAAGCGATCGCCTGCAGATCAGAAGGGTGATGAGAGCACCGATTCATCACGGATTAGAAGAAGAAAATTGAAGAGGTGAGATGCAATGTTGTTGTCGTACGTACCAGGGTTGAAGAACACCGAGAGGCCGAAGTCGATGACCTTGAGAGGGGAGTCCTCCGATTTGTTGGCGAACAAGAAGTTCTCCGGCTTCAGATCCCTGTGTATCACCCCGTTCGAATGGCACAGCTGCATCGAAATCGAAATCAGTTTGTTGCAACATCGATGTACAAGAGAAAAATTCGACAAAGATGTTTTCTTGGTTGTTTGTGATTTGTGTGTTTGCATGCATTGATGGTTTACCTGGACGACGTCGACGATGGTGCGGAAGATGTTGGCGGCGGCGCGCTCGGAGTAGTGGCCGCGCGCGACGATGCGGTCGAAGAGCTCGCCGCCCTCGCAGAGCTCCATGACGAGGTGCACGGCGCCGTCCGCGTCCTCGCACGCCTCGCGCAGCCGCACCACCGCCGCGCCGCCGCGGGACGACATGCGCCGCATGATGGCTACCTCCCTCCGCACGTCCTCCGCGTGGGCCGCCGCAGCCTCAGCGGGGTTCGCCGCGGCGACCCCCGCCCGGCGCGCCCGGCGCCGGTGTCTCCGTATCGTCTTGCACGCGAGCGCATCCCCGGTGGCCGCGTCCCTGCACCGCCGCGTCACCCCGAACTCCCCGCGCCCCAGCTCGCGGCCCAGCACGTACCGCCGCGCGAACTCCCCCGCGGTCGTCTTGGCCACGAGCACCGCCTCGGCGGCGCCATCCTTGCCGACGCTGCCGCCGTCGTTCTTGCACGGGGAGGAGTCGGAGGCGAGGCTGGCGGCGCCGGCGTCGTGGTCCGTGACGGGGAGGACGAAGGAGAGGCTGCTGAGGCGGCCGCGCAGCTTCCGCGAGCAGGCGTAGGCGGAGTAGCAGCCCCCCATTTGCCGACGTCGCGGCGGCGGCGGCGGCACGCGCCCTCGGCTGCGACGATGCCTCCTCCTCCTGCTTGCTTCGGCGCGCGCGCGCGCGGGTGTTTGCTTGTTGGTTTGCGCCTTGCGCACACGGCGAGTCAGGCGTCTCTCGTGCGGCTCGCCGCTCGCTCCGCGGTCTGCATGGGCCTTTGCTATTCGCGACAGTGCCGGCCGCGTACTTATGGGACGCGCGTGCGCGAGGTTCGTACGAGGAGAGCTCCTGCTCGGATGGTTCGAGTGATGTGATGGGTGTGTACAGGTTGTATACGGGGAAAGGAAGGGGAAGTAAATGTTGTGCGCTACAATTGTGTTTCGGTTGTCGCGCGCGTAAGCAGGAATAGGATTGCGTGCCGCTACGCCCGTTGGCTGTTGCACGCGGCGGCTGCAAATCTGGCTCCACGCAGGTATTGTTTTCTTAAGCAAATTATGCGTGTTCTTGCTACAAATAAAAAATATATTATCTTAATATGTCAAGTAGATATTATTGAGATTGATCTGTCTAGCTCACGCCGTCGGCCCTGTCTCCACGCTTAAAAGCGTCAGGCCCTCACTCTGGCATGCACCCCGGTAGAGTTTTTTTAGAGAATTTGTAGTGTGGTAGAATTATTTTGGTAGATTTTTTCTATTTTGTTAGAGATTTTTTAGGTAGGTGTAAGAGAGAGTTAGAAGAGATAGATGAATCACTACCAACATCAACTTTCTTTTTAAGTAGTAGAGCTAAGCAAAAAATTTTAGGACCAACTATTGCATAATCGACTGTTTTTCCTTTCATTCTCAATCACTTCTTCGTCCATTAGATAAACATCCTTCGATGACCCCTTTTTTGGAAGAGGATTTTTTTAGTGGGGGGAGAATTAGTACTATGCAACTTTAGGTGACTGAGAGAAAAAATTTCAATCGACTGTGCAATAGCAAAACTGATTTTTTTAAGGGTTTATCTAGCAACAAGACAAACATGCAAAGCAAATGCATAATTTTCATTTTGAGAAGTCTTTTTTCCTAGAAGAGGTGAATGGCAACGGCTCTCTGCGCGGTGGAAGTTTGATTCGAATTTACCATTCCAACTGAATTGAAAAAACTTGGTTGTTCACAAAAGTTGTACACTATAGACTACAAAACATTTTTTAAATTCAAGACTCAACAGAGTAACCAAATTACATCTTAAGAGGAAAATGACCTTACCAACTCTCATGTTACTCCACCCAATAGCCTTCTGTTACAGCAGTGCGACAACGGCATGTTGCTGATGATTTACAATGTTTTATGTGGAAACTCATTTTTAGTACTGCTCAGGGATAAAAAAAAAATCTGGGAATGCCGGTGGGTACTGGGAGGGAAAAATCAGCCGAAATCTTGATGGTTACAAATGCACTTACTAAATTGATTTAGACATTTTTGTGCTAGATTACCTATTGTATGAATTAAATATGTATAAATATACTAGTCCTAATATTTTATGTTAGATTTTCTCTGGCTTTTCCTGGATTTTAGTGGTTTTTTGGTTTTCTGATCACCAGTTTTTAAACCATCCAATTCAAATTTTGAAATATAAAATTCATCCAATTTTTTCGGGTTTTCCGGTAACCGACAGGTATCATTACCGTCCACTGACCGGGTTTTGCACCAGTTCTAAGATTTCTATCTATAGTACTGCCACATAACTTATATTATGTGCCACAAAAAATATCATGTCATCATATTTTAAACGCGGTAATTTTTCTTAAATCTTAGTAAACCCTAAGTTTGAATTTACAAGGGGCAGACACGTATTTTCTAACGGGAAAATTGAATATATAGGACCCAGTTGAGAGTGCTTTGAAAAAATAGGATCAAGTTTATTATCCTTGTAAATATAGGACTGAGTTGAGCACCTTCTTGCAAATATGGTATTTTTCCTATTTTAATTTCATTTTCATTTTTCAACCCATTTTTCTCTACGTGAAATGACTCTTTTGCCCCTTATCTTTCCTCCAATCCAGCCCATTCCCAGTTTTCCGATCGGCACTGCACGGCATGATATGCGTATGAAAAGATATGCACTGCACGACAATATAGTATGAAAAAATATGCACTGCACGGCATGGAAAAAAATATGCACAGCCCATTTTAATGAGTATGACCCTTGCTGTATGGTATGAAAAGATACTAATATTAGGAGCTCATTTAATGAGTATGGATTACATAAGCCAATTATTAGAGATCCAACATATTTCACAGCCACAAGCCAAATCATCTTTAACAAAATACTAGGAGGTCCAACTTAGGAGTTCACAGCTACAAGCTAAATCATCTTTAGCAAAATACTAGGAATCTAACATAGTGGTTCACAGCCACAATACACAAAAGTACTAATAATTAGCAGTCCAACATCAGTTCTTTTTCTTCTTAGGGGTAATCTTCTTTGCTTTTGCTGGAGATGTCCTAACCCTTTGTGGAGAAGTAGGTAAAGCCACTTGAGATGGGCCATCTACCATGGCAAGTGCTAGTTGTCTGCACACATGTTAAGTGTTAGTAGTTTGTGTTGCACATTAAATAGATGTTCTAAGATTAGAGTGGTTCACCTCCTTGTGACAGGTCCAGGACTTCCACTCAGTGAAGAAGGGATATTTATGGTGGACTTTATAGGTGTGCTGGGAGCTTCTTTGCCTTTGCCTCTACTTGAAGCTTCTGATCTTGTGTCGGTTCTGCTCTTTCTTTTCCTAATATGAGAAAAATGTAGGTTAGATATTAAAAGAGATGCAATTAATAAGAAATTATAAATTAGTTTGTATTAATTATGTAACCTTTTTTTGTTCCATTCAGTGGACAACCAGCTTGCTTATGGCCTAACTCACCACACCTCTTACACTTTGTTCTTATTCTGTATCCTTTTCACCTTCACCATCTTTTCAAAGCAATTCTTGATCCTTTGCTTCCTACGTCTACTAGCACTTCTCTTGGCAATTGGTGGCAAAACTATGAACCCAAGTTCCACCCTTGGCCATTAAGCCTTGCCTGTCATTGGTTCTATTGCACCCTCATATGCAGCCCTAAACTTTTGTAATGAATAATACTCATGCACATAGTCTTCCATGTCAACATTTTTCTGAGTTGTCAAAAATGCCAATGCATGTGGGCAAGGTTTTCCTGTGTGCTGCCACTCAAGACATGTGCACTCATGAATATGTGTTTTCACTACATGCCTATCTTGTTCACTCCTACTATCTCATTACTGCATTGAATGTGTTAGAAACTCTAACCTTTAAGTGCCCCAATCCTCTTGTATTGCCATTTAATCGATGTATGACAATTTGGTAGTATTGTACCTGCAACCTATCACCAATCTTTCTCCTTTTGTCAAAAGTTCCATGATCATAACCCTTAGCTTATCTCGCTAGCTCATCAACAGAAGGTCTTTAATATCCTTGATCCAACTATTGAAAGATTCTGCAAGATTATTGTTAATGTAATCACACTTAATTGCGTGGTTGAACTTGTACCTCATCCAAAGTTAACTATGATATTTGGTAAGATATCCATGAACTCGTGGAGATCTTGAGATGACCTTCAAAATGATGATAAAATATATCATACTTGTATGCCCTAGCTGCAGCCACATATGTTCACAAGCATCACCATGGAATATTTTCATAAAATTCTGCATAAGGTGTCTAAAACACTCCTCTCTGCTCACCTTGGGGAACACATCAACAACAAAGATTTTCTAGACCTTTACAAGCATCCAACATACAGCAAGGGTGGGGATATTACCTATAGCCTTTTCAATTGCAACATAAACCAAGTCCAATTTTCTGTGTTTTCAACTTGTATGAACCCAAAAGCAACCGGGTACATCCAATTATGCCCATCAAGAGCTGTAACTGCACATAATTGTCCATTCCACTTGCCATTCAATGCTGTTGAATCTATACTGATGTATGGTCTACATCCTACAACAAAACCTTCAATGCAAGGCCTAAATGCACAAAAGAATCTGTTAAAATGCACATTACCTCGCACATTTATAATGTCAATCTCTACTATGCTCCCAGGTGATCTCAACTTTACCTCAGCCTTGAAATTGTACAATCTCTGAAAACTCTCTTCCCAATTGCCATACAAGTTATTGACAGCTATCTCTCTTCCCTGCCATACGGTATCATACCCAATGGTAACATTGTAGTCATCTTGTAGTTGTTTTTGTAACTGCTTGGCACCTACATTGGGAGTATTGCTCAATATTGTGATTGCCTTATCAGCAACCCAAGATCGAGAGGCCATACTTGACTTGATCCTACTACTTGATGAGCACATGTGTCCATCTATAACCTTGGTAACTTGCATAAAAGAAAAGGTGTTAGCTACACAATCAAAAAATATTCCCAATGGTGATTCATTGCACATAAATTATTTAGTACCCTGATAGTCTTCTCATCTAACATCCTACGAGCATTGATCCTCCACGTGCATCCCTCTCCTTTACATTTGCCCACAAACCTCTTAGGTTTAGAGCTCACGATATCCATGTCAAACTCCTTGTTAATAGCATATTGTCTAACAACCATCCTAAATTCATCCATGGAAGGAAACATGTCGCCTAAATTCATTGTGGGATGATCCTTATCATACATAGGCCGATTCTCCTCTGGGATGAAATCATCAACCGGTATATCTGCTCCTATGGTGTCATCTTCTTGTGCATTAGATTGAATAACATTGGGAGCCATAGGAGCATTTGGAGTTACTTGTTCCCTTACATTATCAGAGTCTATTGTTATACTCAGAAGATTACACATCTTTGCATCGGTCATTAGTACACCACTGTCATCTTCATCAGCCACGTTAGTGACTATCAGAGATGACCAATCCACAACGCCTTGTGCTGACCACACATTCATTGGAACCTCTACTTCTGTAGCATTGCTATTAGCATGCCCCTCCAACAAAAGAGGTGCATTACGAACACTAGTGCCAATGCTCTTAGACGACGATTGGTCAAATGTTGCAATGCTGCACTGTCTTGCTTGAGAGGCATCCTCAGCAGCAATGAAACAATCAACACCCGTAGCTACTAGAGAAAGATCAGATGATACATACCCTTTTCCATGATGATTCTTAGCCATGGTGACCTCCCTCCAAGTCAATCCTTTCCCATTAAGCAATCTACGGTTACACATTTTCCACTGAGTTTCAAGATATTGTCTGATGGAATTCAGTGCATAGAGTAGAGGGAGGAGAGATTACCAGAGAAAGGAAGGAGGGATGCACCGCCGCCGGCCGCTCCCTGGCGCTACACCGCCACCGGCCGCTCCTCGCTGGCAGCTGGCCACTGCCGCTCCTCGCTCGCCTCAGCATGCGCGCGCCTTTCCCTTTTTCTTTCGCTGGGAGGAGTCGGCCCCGATCGGAACTCAAATGGGGAATAGGCTGGATTGGAGGAAAGATAAGGGGTAAAAGATAAGGGGCAAAAGAGTCATTTCACGTAGAGAAAAATGGGTTGAAAAATAAAAACGAAATTAAAATGGAAAAAATATCATATTTGCAAGAAGATACTCAACTCAGTTCTATATTTACAAAGACAATAAATTTAATCTTATTTCATCAAAGCACTCTCAACTTGATCCTATATATTCAATTTTTCCATTTTCTAACTACTCGGCGGACACCTCTTGGTTCCTGTACCCAAAGTCGGCGCTGCAAGTGTTTCTTTTCCACCGCCTCCCCGCCGCGCGCCCCAGGCGTGCGCGTGCCCGTGTGCATCGGCGCTCCCCAACCCGCGCGACTCGAGTCGGGGCGACTACCTCCGCGCGCACGACGGCGACGACCACCGGCGGATAACGACCTCGCTCCTCCCGTCTAGGTACGGCGCCTCCACCCCTAACCCTAACCTCTGCCGCCGCGTTTAACTCTAATCTCTGCCGTCGCCCTGTGCTAGTTTCGCCGGCCTATCCCTCCCTGTACTCTCTCGCCGCTGGTCCCGCAAGACGTCGCCGCCGGACGAATACGAAGCACGGCGGCGGCGGCGAAAAGAGACACCCCTTCTCAGAGCATGGCCACTGCTATGGCGCTGGCGGATGCGGCGCCGCAGCCGTCCGGCGCCAAGGGAGCCAAAGGAGACGCGAAGAGGAAACAGAACAACGGGCTTGGAGGAGAAGGCGGCGGCGGCGGCGGAGGTAGAGGGCAGAAGCGCAAGAAAAAGGAGGTGTTCATCTACGGCAACTACAGGAACTACTACGGCTACCGGGTGAGCAATCACTCCCCTCCCCTCCCCTTTAGCTTCTCGTAAAATCTGCGAATCGTAGCTGTGCACACGATCACCAGTTGTTTGATGAAATGCTTCACTGGAGATCGCTGTGTTTATGGGATTGGGGTGGCTTAATTGGAAGCAGTCGGAGCTTTTGCTTAGTATGTGCCCCTAGCTGTTTGACGAGATGCTTCCGTGGTCTTATAGGCTGCAACGTTGATTTGTGTCCTGAATTTGCAGTAGGAGCATGTAGTTTCGCGGGCAGGTCTTGTGCTTCGAAAGCTAGTGGGAGGAAGTTGCGGAGAGATGCACCGGGTGGTGTTGTTTACTGGTTTGTTTGGTTGTAATTTGCAGAAGACCAAAATAGGCACTATTTGTTGGGGGCACGTAGATATTCAAATTAAAGTTTCTACTCCGTAGTGTTATGTCATCATTTTGTTGGTAATCAGTATTTACTTTGTTGGGTATGCAAGTAAACTACAAATTTCAGGAAACAAAATTATCTCGTATACTTTGATCCCAGATTTAGTAAACCAGAGGACTGTTAATTGATAAGTTCTCCCCACGTTCAGGGTGTTGCTAGTACTGCTAGTGGGGAGGGAAGGAGTATAGGAGCAGCAAGCCTAGTTACATGTAGTTGTTTCCATAAAATTTGCCGATGCCAAATAGACCATAGAATGCCTTGTGCCAAGGAAGGAGATAGGAGGAGGGACAGTGGAGTTGAAACTTTACTTTTCTATACTGCACGTGATAATTCTCTTCCTACAATCCAAAGCCTTCTCAAACGGCCAGATACACCAAGCTTCATCTGTGCTGATAAATTCTATCTTCTAATGCCCAAGCCTTGTCTTAGCTGACAATAAATTTTATCTTCTAATGTTCAACAGATTGATCGCAATGTTGGTGAAGATCCTCGTCTTGAGATATTCAAGAGGGAGTGGTTTGAAGGCAAGGATTGCCTCGATATTGGATGCAACCAGGGTTTGGTAACGATTGGTCTAGGTACTGTTCTGGGTACAATAATTGGGTTCTATTTTGTTTGGTTGATGATCTGTCTAATCTAAATTATGCCTATTTCTTTCATGTTTCAACTTAGTTACAATTGTCAGATTTTTGTTCTTGTACAGTTACATTGTTGTAGCTCTTATGAAAAGTCTTGCCAAGATTAACGTAAACATTGTTTTAACTAGTTATAGTAAGTCTTGTTTGACCTGTTATATGGTTACTTTACAAAACAACCAGTATGCTTTATGCTATCCATTTTAGACTGTACTAGTAAAACTGTTGAGATGACCCTACATAGACATGTTTGCTTTCTTGGTAATGTGTATAATCTGCACTAGCGTGGTTTTCATGTGGTAGCATTTGACTGCGACTGTTGATCATATCTAGGGCTGGGATGCTCCTATGGATGCATTCAATTATAAGAACTGAATGCCAATAACTGTTGCTGACTTGCTGTTCATGTGCTTCATTATTCTTTGAATTGATGAATTGTATTCTGACAATTATTTGTTAAATTTTGATTAGATTATAGGTTTCATCTAATTTTTCTTGCAGATAAATGTCTGAACAGCATGATGATTGATATAGTGTAGAATGTTTTTGGCATTACTTAAATTTCATGACTAGCAAAGTTTCTCATTTTTATTTCTGAACCTTGTGCAGCGCTGAAATTTGAATGTCAAAGCATCCTTGGAGTTGATATTGATTCAGGTTTAAGTTGTTCTTGTAATGAACTATTATATTATTTCGTTTTCTCATTGCATGTTTTGGTGCATGAAATACACAGTAGCTGGAATCTATATACCAGGTTAATGCACATGTTTCTTGGCAATGGCAACCTTCATATGCATGTTGGGTTCTTGTTATATAATGTTGTGTGTGGAGAACATAAATGCTCTTTATGACCAAATGGTACAAAATATCAATGTGGATATTTAGTCCTGTTAACAAATAATCCACTTCCTTGACCTGCTATCACATATGGCACCTTTGTTTTCTTAGTAATAATTAGTGTATAGACGCCATCCTTTGAGGTGTGCAACAATTTTGTGGTTGTAGGTCTAAAGAAGTGGATTATGATGGGTCATTATTAGTTCTGTATCTATTTATTAAAAGGTATAAAATCCTTGCTGATGCCCACAACTTCGTAATCACATGGTTGCATCCTTTAATATCCCTGTTTCTTCATTTGATGATTTTTTCAGTTAGTGAATGTTACTTGACAGATGCCTCAGAAATATTACCAGCCATACTTGAACAGTTCTTTGTACGTAGATAGTGTTTGATGTGTTCTCACCTAGACATGTAATATGACAAAGTGTATTGCTTTTTAGTTGAATTAAACTGATTCTGATCTTGCCCTGTTAGGTTTGATTGAAACTGCTAACTGGAACTTAAGAAGGATATCTCGACTGGATAAGATGGCTACAAAGAATGTCAATGTTCCTAAGCCATCAGATCCCCCATCTCAAAACTCTCCAGAAGAAGTGGCACCTGAGATGTCAAATGGGAATATTTCTAACCACAAACACCATGATCTTTTTAAAATTGTTTCTTTTCAACATGAAAATTTTGTACAGAGCATGGACAGATGTTCAGAACAGTATGACACCATCGTTTGGTAAGTTACAAATTTGCAATAGAGATCCCTCAGAAAAATTATGCTTTTCTTTGTATTAGTCTTTCTTATATTGCAACATGACTCATGAAATCTGCTGGATGATATCCACATTGATGACGCTTATCTTTTTGTGCTTTTGTTCTTATGCAGTTTGAGTGTGACGAAATGGATCCACCTGAACTGGGGTGATGAAGGCATTATTACTTTATTTGTGAAGATCTGGAGGCTTCTAAGACCGGTATCTATTTTTCTTTCTGTTTGATGTGCTTTGCTAAATTGGACGTCAATGGTAACAGGAAAAACTAACAATATCTTTTTTCCTCTGGCTTCTCTTGTTTTGCAGGGAGGGATTTTTATCATGGAGCCTCAACCTTGGACCTCATATAAGAGAAACAGATTAGTTTCAGAGGTAGTATTTTTATGTCAGATTGATGACTAACTAATGCTGAATTGCTGGTTAATTTTTTTACTGTATTGAAGTTTTCAGATGCAGTTTTTTTTCTACCTCTGTTCGTCAAGAGTAAGTGCTTGTATTTGCATTAAGTTGTTTTGCTTTTGGCCCCTTGCTTGTGTAGAAGTTACAGTTACAGATGTGCCTCTGGTTTGAGTTGCTTGCTGGGCTTGTTAGGGTTCAACTCTTCACAATCTGCTTTCTTAACCCCTGTTCTCGTAAACTTAAGCATAATAGAACGAACATACTGATAGAAGTTCTATCCTCAATTAGATAGACAATTGCTTCTTTCTTCCATGCTTGTTGATCTTTAAATTCTCCTGGAGCAAAGTTAATATCTCACTTTTTTTCTTCTGTTTTCAGGTTGCCAAAGAGAACTTCAATGTCATCCAAATATGTCCAGACAAATTTCGGGAGATACTTCTAGACAAGGTATGTTCTATACCTGCCACCAATTCTAAGTTCTGTTCTTTTGCCCCTGCAGCGAAATTTTGCTAAACCATGTAGTGGTCCTTGCAGGTTGGATTCAGGTCGGTAGAGGTGGTTACTAACAGATTGGTGGGTACTGTCACCGGTTTTGACCGCCCAATTGAAGTTTACCACAAATGATGGAATTAGATCAAGGGTCGTGACATTTCCTGGCCAAAGGCTTCCGTGGTGCTTCAGATGCGCAGTTTGATTCTGTGGGCTTCGTTGAGCTTCACCGATGCTTTCTTCCATACGACAGGCCAAGTACAACGATAGTGGCTTCGCATAGTTCTGGATTTGCATTTTGCAAAAGGGCCATTTGAACGCCGAAAAAAAGAGATTGGTATGGTGGTGATATTGTGAGGTTCTCTATGCGGAAGCTTTGTTTATTTTGTAAAACGGGGCTGTTTTGCCTTTGTACAAGTGAACGGTGGATACCTGCACCCCACGAGAAAAAAGCTTCCAGGAGTATCATATTTCGCTTGCTATTAACATTGCGATTTTTCTTTGGTTATGTTGTTCAATTTTCATGATCGTGATCTCACAAGTTTAAGGTTTGGTCGTGATGTCAACCTGCCAGCCTTACCAGTGGTGTTGGAGGTGTGCACGTTGTTGTATACAGAGACAGCTTGGTTGTAATGTTAAAGGTCAATAACTTGCATTTCAAAAACTTCTACCCTATATGTATGGTATTGATCTTTCAGGGAATCACATAGAAGGAAGTATTCCTGAGCAACTAGGAAGATTGATCACATTAGATGCACTCGATCTCAACCTGTCTGGTCCAATTCCTCAGAGGTTGTCATCATGTACATCTTTATCTCTTCTGGATTTATCCTACAATGACCTCTCAGGAATGATACCATACGGAGTTCAACTAGCGGCCTTTTTAAATTACTCGTATTTGGGCAATGCAAATCTTTGTGGACCTCCGCTGTCAAGAATCTGTGTGCCCCACAACACTAGACATCATCACAATTTTGACAAATTGACATGCCTGTTCGCAGTTCTGGGGTTCGCATTTGGATTCTCCTTTGTTTCCTTCACCCTCGTATTCAGCGCGGTTGTGGGGAAGGCCTACTTTCAATTTGCAGACGGTGCGTTCAACAGGTTCCTCGCAGCCGCTGAGAGAATGCTCTATAAGAAGCTTGCAGGAAGGGACCTGTCCAGGGCAACAGGCGATCAGAACTCCATTACTTGCTATCGGTCTGAAGAGCCTACAAACAGCAAATTACTAAAATATTCTGTAATATAGAGATGGTTTAGACTTTTAGGTCAGCTATGCGCCCATAAACTTGCAATGCAAGCATTTCTTCGTTTTTGGAGCACACGCTGTACCTGTATTATGGAATGCAACCATTTCAGCTTTCAGGTAATACTGTTATGTGACGAAATTTTGGAGCAGTGGATCATAGCATTATACTGGGTGGCAAATTTGTTGTGCTGTGTTGCGGGGGCGCCTTGTGTGTTTCTGAGATGATGTGTTGCTGGGAAATTTGTGCTGTGTTGCAAATTTGTACTGTTATATGACGAAATTTGTGCTGGATCATAGCCCCCGCCTAAAAAAACAAAGGGAAGAAAATGACCCTCTCCTCTTCCACAGGCTGCGCCCATGATTCCGTATGACATTATAGGCTTACAGCCGTAAAAACAACAATGTCATGCAAAAACATACTTGGCGATAGCACAATGGGGTTCATTGACAGGGAATGGTCATCAGTAATACGGTCTTCCAACTACCGGCAGTGAGTAAAGCAACCACACGGTTTTTATACTACCAACACCTTCACTTACATAACCGGAAGCGATGCATCTTTGGAGACAGATGACAGATGGAATCTGAACTGCATAAAAAGCTAACATTTTTCTCTCTAGTTTAGAGGAAAAGGCTAATATTTTTCTTGAACTGAATTGCAACTCTAACCCAGAAAGCAAAACGAAAATCCTTCAAAAGCAAGACAAAAGTCGGGATATCTGACTTTTTTTTTTGGAAGACCGATATCTGACCATATAACTTGTGCAGCCTTGAACCCTATAGGCTATAGATGAACATATACGTGGGTAATACCCCAACAGAAATGATCCTGATATCTAACCACTACTTCCAAGAAGAGAAGCTCCCCAATCACCAAATCAACAGCCACTGCTCTCCGACCAGCCGTCGCCCCAATGGCCCGGAGCGGCCATCGGCCCTTTCATCTTCAGGTCGAATGCAGCCTGCTGCAGTTGCTGGGCGTGCAGAGGGTGGAACGGCTGGTGAGGGTGCGGTGGCTGCTGGTGCGGCGGGTGAACTTGGAGGTCCTGCATCTGGTGCGTGGCCAGCAACGGTTGCATTGCTTGGTTCTGGTGGTGAAACATATGCTGGTTCCCTCCAAATGAGTGCGGCGGTCCACCAAAGTTCATCATCCCTCCACCGTGGCCCATCTGGCCTGTCACCATCTTCAGCCGCTGAAGCTCTGATTTCAGGGCGTCATTCAGAGCTACAACAAGGGCAGCGAATGGTAAGTTTTTGAACTGTGTTGTTAACAGAGCATAAAGTCGGAGTGTTGCTTCAGTTTGGTTCCGTTTCACGGAATAATCAAGAGAAGGTATGGAAGTACAAGCAAGGGAGCTGAGAAGAAAAGTGCAAAATGATCATGATAAAATCTCTTTTGTTTGTTTACATGAGAGAAGACCCCTCAAACATCAAACATGTTAGAAGTTCTTTTTTTTTAAAACACCTTTTCCCACTTCCCTTTCTTTTTAAAAGGGACATAACATAATAGCAAGATAAACTAAATGGACATCAAATCATGTTGGTTGCTCCATTATTAGTGGGAGCAAGTTAAATAAGCCAAAATTTCACAACAAGAACAATGTTTGTGTCCATAAATGTAGCAACCTAGATGCACTTAATATTTTATTTTCAAGATGGTTCTTCCAAATATATCATGAAGATACACTGGTCCCTCCCTAACTTAGACTGTGTTGGCAACACTATCAGTCCTACCACCATGCCGAGTGGCGAGTATGCGAGATTCTCTTAGTTATGTAAACATAATTATGGCAAAATAAACGAGGTAAAAATATAGCAAAACGGTGAGTATAATAATGAACTTTACCATCCTGCAAGTGGACTTGTTGCTCCATGTTCTGCAGACGCATCTTCAGTTCACTATTCTCAGTAGTCAGCCCAGTTGTGTCTCTCTGTTTTGTATCAATATAATGGGGGAAGAATGATTAGCTGTCTGATGTGATGCAGGGTTCATCAATGCAAAATCAACATATCCTCAGTAAATACAAAGCAAAAGCCTTGGGTGCTTCCAGCAAGCAATTCGTATACTTGATAAACCCATTAACGGTGACACAATGAATATGCCTAAGCAAACTTGGGTCAATCCAGGTTCATGCAAGACCAAGAAAAAGCCTGGCGTCTTTCTGGTTGATTCTGGCCAGCCCAGCCAGGTACAGCACCATGCATACAGAGGTCAGGCTCATGCTGGGTGGGCTAGTTCAGAAATTCAGATCAAGCGAGGCAAAAAAGGGCCAATTGCGTCGAGACCAGGCAAAGGATTGGTTTATTCCAGCTACAGTATAGACTCTAGACATGAATTGCAAGCTAGTGCAATTGGTCTGTTTTGTTCTCTCATTGTTGTTTGCAAGGACATAGGAGCAGTTAATTGAATTACTCTTTCATACTTTTTCCTATAAGAATGATTTATTCATCACAGTGGGGACTGAGGTGCAAGACCACTAGTAGCTAACAAAATTGATAAAGCTACCTACACAAACAATGAAATAATATGCCATGGTAGTTCCTGAATGACCTTCCTACCCATTGAATGTTCCTGAATGACTTTCCTAGGTAATAAAAAACAGAATAGTAACTACATACTGAAATCTCCATGAGAGCAGATGCATATTCCACTACACACCACAGGATAGAGAATTCTTACGTCAGATTGTCTAGTCAGTTCCTACTGTCTAAGCCTATATACTATGCAGATTGCAGATAGGTCTAGTTCAAGAGGTGAAAGAAGAGATAGATCAAAATTTTCTTCTCTTAACTGAAAACAAATTGGTGGACAGAGGTAACAAAAAGTCAGGACTAATCCTCACCTGTAGCACTGCCAGCTGGGTTGACAATGTTGTTGCTTCTGAATGCAGGGTTTGCACTTTTCGCTCAAGTTCAGCAATGTACCGCATTTTCCTTTCTTTTGATCTTGCTGCTGATTGCCTATTAGCCCAAATCCTATCACACGATTCATGTTGAGTAAGAGTACGAATAGGCAATTAAGCACTTTTCAAACAAAAAAAACTAACGAGTTGCCAGATTCCAGACAAAGATTTTCTTGGTATCAAACATTGCAAGTGACAAAGATTTGCTTGGTATCAAACATTGCAAGTTCTTTGTATCACATCATGCTTACAGCTTATTTATGGTTATGCATCATTTTTCTCGGAGAAATTTGCCATGAGACAATTTCATTTTAACTTCATGTCACACTACATTAAAAAAAAACAGCAAGATGCTGAAATTGGGGGATACCCATATTATAATTGTTATAAGTTGTCAGAAACATAATCATCCACACAATAAAACCTAAAGATATGGACACAACAACTATTACAATCTTCCCAGTTCGTGAATTAGTGCGAGTAACTAGGGTGCACGAATGTCATGTACAATTTCAACTAGACTAGAACCAGAAATGAAATGCAAATTTTGCTCCATGCCTCATGACTGAATTTCTCATGAGTCATGACAGTCAGGCACACCTCACGACAGAAATCCAAGAAATTCTTTGTCACGTGCTTGAGAACGAATAGGATGTGATGAAAAGCAAATTCAGATGAAACGAAGGAATTGCATAAGGGTAAACACAATAATCCGTAAAAATCAAACCTTTTTGCCTTCTTCGGGTCGACAAGCGCTAGTTTTGCGAGCTTTGCGGTTGACATTGCCTTCTTGGCCTCTGTCGGCGACATCCCCTCCATCGCCGGTGTCCCAAGCAGCTGCTCTGTCTTGTCATAGCTGGACACATCCATCGAATGGCTATGCTGATGCCTCGGCCTCGGCACTGCCCCAGCCCCCGCCATGGTGCACGACGACTCCGCGTCCGACGCCCCGCACGGCGAGTTCAGCTTCTCAACGTCGAGGAACATCGAGAAGAGCTCCTCCTCGTTCTCGTCGGACAGCGACGGCCCGTCGCTGGCGCCGGGGACGCCGAGGTCGTCGGGGAGGCCGATGATCTCGGAGTGCGCGCGCCGGTGACCGGGGTTGCGCGGAGGGAAGTCCGGCATGCGGCTGATGTCACACTCCAGAGGGGGAGTCCGCGACGGCGACAACGCCGCCCCGTCGCGCGAGGATTGCGGCGGCAAGCCATTGCCGTTGCTGCCTCCTCCTGCATCGCCGCCGCCTTCTGGGATCGGAGGCTCGCCCATGTTCTTGGCACAAAAAATCCTTCTTAAAGATGCTGCCTTTACGCAATTTTTTGGTTGGTATCACGCTGCGAAATGTTCTTTTTCGGATTAAAGAGCAGAGAAAATGTGGTGAAGAATTATGCGAAAGAAGATAAAAGTTTCGGGACGCACTGCAAGAATAATAAGATCTAAATATGCTTCTAAAAGATCTTAAAAGAATTTGGAATCATGCAGGGAGGAACATATTACGTGCGATTTCAATGTTCAAACGAAAAGAGAAGAAAATAAACCCGCTTTCTCTTGGCCTTTTGTTCTGTTCATCGATTTGGAGATTCGTGTGTGTCTATTTTGGATGCGAAACAGTGGATAGAATGGAGCCAGGTGAATTGTAGGGAGATATATAGGTAAAAGAACAAGGGCAAATGTTCTTGCCCTTATCTCGTGGGGATTGGATAAGCGGACGTAAATACGGACTATAGGAAAGTGTGAAACGAATGGATGGAGCAATGCAAAGAAGAGGAGACCAATATGGCACAAAAATATTACTAACAAATATACTTTTGTCATTTCGTACTTAACAAATATACGGTGTAAAAATAATAATAAAATTGCAAAATTGACAACAATTCCACAAAGAAATTTATTATTTTTCTTTACTAAATATGGAGAAAGCATTCGCATCGAAATTCGAGTTTATGCCATGTTACCGTGTGTTCTTTGACAGGAGAGAGTTTCCCTATAAATGTAGGCCTTGTTTTGGAATGGAGAAGTTTCATAGCAGCTTTGGTTGAATTATATTGATTTCTACGAAATTCGGACGTTACAAACAAACTTTTGTCGTAATATATTCAGGGGTGTATTTAGCACTAGTGCTACTGGAACTTGAGCACCCATGCAAAATTTGAGCGCATGTCTACACTATCACGTCAATATTGGGCTGTTCTATCTTCTAACAAAATTGGGCTGCCCTCCTAGGATACGATCGTATGAGTTCTGTTGGGGCGGTGCTGGGCCTCTCATTTAGGGCCCATTTCAACCAATTTCGGCTGACCATAGCTGTTAGTTTTTTAAATCATTTAATTAAAAAAATAAAAAACCGTTATATTTCTACAAACAATATAAAAATACAAAATCGAAAACATAAAATAGTTCAATTCTCACAAAAAAAATCGGGAATAACCCCGCATTCGAAACGTAAGAATCTCGAGCAAGTTTCTGCAGAATTCCCAATACCATAGACCAAGAAGACACCAACCGTCACTAGTTTACGCCTACAACTTTCGTACGTATACAACATCATCTGACCACCTCCTCACTCTCTTTTTTCTAGTTTTCTGTAACGTTTGAAACAAGGCAAAACAAGCCCATTTTCTGGCCCAATTAAATATCCCAACTCCCCAAGGTGCCCGGCCCAACCAAAAAGTCTCCTCAGACCCGCGCTGTGATTCGTGCAAGATCTACGGCCCACGTCACCCCTTCTTCCCATTCGCCGCCGGCGCCACCTCGCCGCCGCCCAGCACGGCGGCGGCCGAGTCGACGTTTGTGAGGAGGTACTCGTAGATTTTCTTCCTTAGCCGCTCTATGGTCTCCTTCGGCACGCGGCCGCCTCCGCCGTTGGCCGCCGCAACTGCCAGTACAGCAGCCTCCTCGTCGTTCGCGTCGGAGGGCGGACGGGCCGGTTCCGTGGGCTTCCCTATCTCGCTGAGCCAGTCGTTGACGCGCTTCAGCTGCGGGAGCATCCTGGCCGCGCGGTCACGATCCCACGGCGCGGCGGCCGCCACGTCGGCGTCCAGGAACCGTTCCACGAACGCCAGGAACCACCCCCTCGCCTCCTCCCCGAGCCGCCTCGCCAGCACGCCCCTCTCCTCCGCGCCGCCTCCCCGCTCCCAATCCGGCGGAGGCGCAGCCACCGCCGCGACGGGGCCGGCCCTCCCCTTCGCCTTCGCCGGGGCCAGCCGCGACTTCGCCGGCGGCGACGCCTTCGCCGCCGCCAGCTTCGCCGACTCGTCGACGAGCACGACGGACAGCGGGGAGGCCGCATTGGCGGGGGGCGGCTTGAGGTTGTACAGGGAGAAGGCGGAGAGGTCAGTGGCGAGCCCGGCGCCCACCCAGGAGGCTGCGCGGCGGCGGCGCTCCGCCGCGATGGCAAGGGACTCCTCGTCGACGGTGGCGGCTTCGCCGGCTGCTGATCGGTCCGGTGAAGTCGCTGTAGAGGTCGCCGCGGCCGCAGCCTTGGTCAGTGAGTCAGCAACGACGGTGGCACGGGACATAGCTGCGTGCAGAGCGAGGAACTGCTCCACGGCAGGCTGCGGGTTCTGCTCCTCCGCCGTAGAGCTCACCTCCGCGTACGAGCTGCTCAGATGAACACAACGGTGAGGTTAGGTTTTTACTGCTCCAGTGTTACTGTCAAGTAACACTACACAAGCAAAGTTGCAGAAACCTGAATTTTCTACTGTACATTGTATTATTGCTCTATGTTACAGTTCTATAACAATTAACATACACGAGTAAAACTCACATTTTTATTAGAACTGGAATCCATGCATCCAGTAAAAAATCACACTACCATATGCTGCATTAGATTGACTAGTCAGAGAGAACAGAAGTACAAAGCATTTGGTTTCATACAGTTGTCACTAGAGGAAACGTTGCAGTGACAAGTACGAAGAGGGTGCACATCTTGTATAGCAGTGTTTGGCGAGAATCAGCAGTGTGTGAAAACACTGGCGCAGCCTAGCTTGTTGGGACAACTACAGCTGGCGATCCAAGCATAGCATGGACTTGAGGAACGTGCTTACTGTGTCGGTAGAGAACCCAGGAACACAAACGCAATGTGAGTCTAAACTCCAAACATGTGCAGAAATAATCATAAATCCATGTATGGGTCAAAAGGAGAGGGAGCCAAGATATGGATGATAACATCATTGCAACATGCAAGACAGCTAGACTAAGAGACATTTGGAATGTGATACCAAGGGGGTTATCGACTATTTTAGGAACCATGTGAGATAAACATCAAGAGAAGTATCAACTATCAAGTCTGTCAATGATTAGAAGCCATGTGAAACTTGGATGCTTTGCAAAAAAAAAATTGTTGCAATTGCATGTTTTAATATTTGGATGGATAAAGGAAAACCTTTTCAAAGAATATCTTTAAGCAAAAAAATAAGGCAAGGGGTATAGTGGCATATGGTGATTGGACTGGAAGAATTCACAGGGAATTCACAGCTCTCTCTTTTTACAAAATTGATTTTTTAATTTTGAATTAAGTATTTTTGGGTACATCTCAATACTTTCTAACATGTCATTGACATTGACTGAATATGGCTTGACCCAATCAAACTGCATGATTCTCTCTCACTATATTTTAACATACAAATCAAAGCATATGATACAACTAAAACTTGTATCGGATAATACTTCAAAATTAGTACTATCTTGTACAAATTAATACAGAACAAAGTGGCATTCGGAAATAAGTATTAAGGTACTGTCAGACAAAGGAGAAAAGGAATAGCTCAAAAAAGAGGAACCATTCAAGGTCATTGAGAGTATTGTGGAATCTTGAACGCAACTGAGTTGACAATGCCATAAATTGGCACTAATTCTGGATGTCTTAAACTACACATAAATTCTGTAATGAGAGGATCGAAGAGGTTAATGTCCATGGAAAATCACCTTAAACATCGAAGCAAGCTCTCTGCAGCAGAAGCTTCTTGCATGGCTTCAACAGCAGCCATTTGTGCCGCATCCCTGTACTTGAGAAGTTCCTGTAACAAAAAGTACTTCATGAAGCACAAGTACATACATGAAATATGTAACTGCCACAGGCTAAAATGATATCTTATCCTCCCCTCCTCTTGGGCTAAAATGGTATATTGCTACCAGACTGTTGTATATTTGCATCAATCCATCTAAATGAAACGGATGAAGTTAATATTTACAGCAACAGCAAGATAGGGCCTCAGCTGGTAAACAGGAGGAGTTCATATATACGTAATTTTTCACATTATCTGTCGAGTGTTGAATATGAATTATTTATTCAGTAGACAACCATAAAAAATCAGCAAGCTCAAAATGTCAAAAAGTTAGAAATGCTAGACCTGTATTATAAGTTATAAACTATTAATACTGTTGCAAACAATCTTAGTGATCATGTCAATAAGGTAGCTATACCTTTCCTAATTTAGCAAGTGATGGAGGAAGTGCCGTCCACGAAGTGCTTGCATCTGTCAGTTTTTTGCTATTTACAGCAATCTTTACTAAATTTGTAATATTGGGGTTGCTCAAAACCCCAGACGTCCTCCTTATGGGAGAAAGATGCTTATTCACTGTTCTGTCAGAATCATCTGATGGAGCACTTGCTGTGCTCTTCCTGGGAGGAGTCTGAATCTTAGTGTCATCCTTATGCGAGGTCTTCTCATCTGCTGGTGGTTTTCGTCTAGGAGTCTGATCACAAAAGAACAAAGCTTGGTTATTTTGAATGAATTGTAATACTGTATGGAGAAGGACACTAAAAATCTATAATGAACAATGATGAGTTCAAGCATCGCTGCGGTCTACGCGGTTCCAGAAGGTAACAAATATGTTCAGGAGATAATTGTTATCTTGTCGATCCCATATTGATGAATGCTTGGCACAAATTAAACATAACACATGAATTTACCAATATAAGTGACAAGCATAGTCAACATACCGATGTGCTCCTATTCTCAGACTTTCTGTCAGCTTTGGCTGCCTTTGAATCTGAATTGCCTTTGCCTTTTGCATCTGCCTTCCCTTCCCAGCTTCTTCTCAAGGCCTTGGGTCCCGATTCAATATTCGACACAGTGTTATTAAGCGAGTTACCTGCAGAGGACTTCCTCCCTGATGTAGTAGCCTTCAACACAGAAGCAGCCTTTTCTAACAAGGATAGTCTAGAAAGTGATGACTTCTCTGCTCCTTTCACTTTTGTTCTTTGCTTTTTGTCACTTGAGAATCTCTCGAATGATGCAGGTAAAGAATAGACGCTGGTAGGAGATGAAGGTGTCGACCTAGAACTGTTTGACTTCACCTTTGAGCTAACCACTTCCTTCTTATCTAAAATGCTATTCAGTGCTTGTTTTGAGAGAGAAGAGTTTGATTTGGTAAGCTGTGGTTTCTTGCTTTCTGTCCCATTGTTCTTCACGGAAACATTTAGTTTCTCTAGCTTGCTCTGCTCTTTCTCTAGTGACAACGCGCTGGCATCCTTTGATCCATTGATGGACGGTTGTGCCTTCTTGCTGCCAAGAAAATTGGAGGAGCTAGTCACCACAAGATCCTCTGGATTGCCAACACAAGCATGTCGGCCCGGAACTGGCCTGACTCCCCTCAAGATTGGCACCGGAGTGGCTGCCTCAAGACGGTCTACATGGATGAACTGCCCCAACTGAATTGTGTCACTCAGTATGAGATCATGCTGCTCCTCCGGTAGGGAAACATAAGTTGCATGAGACGAGTCAGACACCTTGAGGTAGAACCCCTGGTTAGTGAACAGATCACTCCCGGCAAGGGCTGGAACAATGCTGACCACCTGAAGAAGGGATGACCGGTGCTCGCCGGCGACTTTAACATCACTGTTCATGTGCTGAAGGAGCTTGAGAAGGACCCCAGGTACAAGCGAAGCCATTGCTGTAGCTCCTAAAGCACATTACCTGCGCATGTTGAGCACAATTCAGATATCATGATCATCATATAGAGGACATAAAGAATTGGAACTGAAAGGTCAGAAAAGGGTGATGAGTTAGTGGTAGACAACCTGGGCTAGTCGTAACAAAAGTGAAATCTCCAACTACCAAATGTAATAAAGGTTACAACTTTTTAGTGGACTTAATCCAGACTAACATGTCGGTACTCCAAAAATTTTTGATGGCTCACAATGAACATGGAAATAATGCATTTGTCATCAAATGCTACCCAGAAACATTGCTGGAAATTGCAGTAAAAATTCATGCGCTACCATTTTCTGAACCAGGAAAGCATAGAAAATTCAAGAAACACAAAAATGGGATCGGTAACTACAATGTTTTAAATGCAGAAAAGAGAAAACAAGTATACCTACCCAACATTACTACTTGAAAGTAAGGCAACACATAAAGAGGTGTACCAGAAATGGTGGCTGCAAGGAGTGAGGACTAAGGACGGCGCTGTTTCTTGGAAGGCATTTAATTCAATCCGAAGAGAAATAGGAAGTGAGCAGATCCAACAAGGACCGCAACACAATCAAATACCGGGAACCCCACGATAGAATCAAAGTGGCCCTATCCAAGAAACTGTATACCAACAGAGAGACACAGGGAGAGAACTCAAATCAAATCTTGAGCATAACTCCCTTTAACCGGCTTCAGAGTTGCCACTGATCAAGGAGTGTAAGAAGCAATATTAACAACTTGTTAAGCAATCATCGCTCTTCCAAGTTCCCAGAAACAAATCTTCAGGGGGAAAAGACCCAAAATGAAGAGAGAAGCTGTTCCAACAAAAGGAAGGGAAGAAAGAAAAGACATTTGTCACAAGTCACAACCTCCACCAACATCATAAATTCTGCTCCTGTAGTAAGCAAGCACCAACAAGAGACAAATCTAGAAGCAGAAACAGCAACAAGAAGAAGCAACGATCACACACACACACACACCTCTTAACAGAAGCCTGAGAAATCCCGTGAGGCCGTGAGCCCAATCCCCTTCTCCTTCCCTACTCTCCCCGTGAGAGCATGGGACGAAGGCCGGGGCCCGGGAGAAGGCGATTCTTCTCAGCACACTGGCACCGGTGCGGCTTCTCCGCCGCACCCTACGATCCTATAAAAGAGGCTTTTGCGGCTTGCTCTTCTCAGGGAAAGTTCTTGTCACATCCAAGAATCCCGCCGGTTGGTCCTTGGAGCGGTGCCAGGAGGAGCCAGGAAATGGCGGCCTTGTGCCTCTCCCTCTCTGTCTAAGACTCGAGAGGAGGGAGGGAGAGGGGAGAGAAGGTAAACTGTGGAGCTGAGAGCACGCGGGGCACCAAGCTGCAAGCACAGGGAGAGGGGCACAGTGTACCGTGGGAAAGTTGTTTGGAAAAAAGCTAGCTTTCTCTCTCTCTCTCTCTCTCTCGAGACTGTAGAGTGGGGCCCGGGCAGTCAGTGGGTGGGTCATTGAGGTGAGCGGTCGCTTTCGATGGAGGCAAAGCGGAGTTCCAAGGACAAGTTGGAGAAGGGGAAAATCTTTTTAATTACGGCAGCTAATGAGAGAGAGGGACTGGAGGAAGGAGTTTTTAGTTACTGCTCCTATGAGTACTGTGCATCTAGGAGAGGAAGAGATGATTATTGGTGTTTTGGTGTGGCCATTTGGTTTAGTCGGTTTTTATAGTTCAGTTTATTTAGTAAAAAAATATTTTGATTTTAAAAGTTGACAACCGAATTAACTAAACTAAAATAGAAAATCGAACGTAATTAACTGAATTATTTCGGTTCGGTTAATTTGGTTTTTCGGTTAACCGAAATATGCACAACGCTTTAACGTATATAACATTCTTTAATCTAGTGTTATTATACTAGATTTATATTCTGAGCGGATGATACCTCTAAAAGCTACTAATGTTCTTTCTTTTGAGATGTTGAAAAATACCTACAAAATTAAATGAGAATAGCCTTTGTTTACTACAAATTCACATAAGGAAAAAATAATATTTCAGTATTTTGATTAATTTGATTTTTGTGACTTAAAAACCGCACCAAAAACCAAAACCAAATAGCATAAAAATATAAACTGCACCAAATACCATACACAGAATAGAACCGCAATTTTCGGTTTTTTTGGGTTCGGTATTTCGGTTTTGGTATAAAAATGCCCACCCCTTATTGGTGTTCATCTAAAGCTAAGTACTAGAGTACTACAAACAAGCTTAGGTCTTCCCAAGGGGCAAATTTTATTCGGTTTTGCTATTGCACAGTTGACTGAAATTTTCTTACCTCTCAGTCATATAAAGTTGTATAATACTAATTCTCCCCTCAAAAAAATCTTCCTTCCAAAAAAAGAGGGTTGTTGGAGGATGCTCATCTAATAGACAAAACAAGTGACTGAGAGTGAATAGAAAAATCAGTAGTCTGTACAATAGTTAGTCCCAATTTTATTTGAGACCCTTCTAGAATGCTACCACGTACTCCAAAGACACATGGCAGCATCTGGAGGAGGGTCACCCTCCCCTATACACCGATTCTTCTACTCCAAACAGATTCTATGTTTTGGCTTTTAGAAATTGGTTTTTAATCAGAGTGGGTTTTTAAGGTGTTTTTGAGCCTTTTTGAATTGAGTGGTTTCTCCATACGAATATCCCTTACTCGTTCGATCTTTTTCATAATTAGACAAAAATAATCGTCAAAAGTTATAGTTAAAAACCAAAAGCACATCATTTTTGAGCGGGCCCTTTCCCTGAGATGTGAGGTATGAACAGCTAAAAGTATGGAAGCATGAGCGCAGTCCAAGTGTGCTTGCCTACTGCAACCAAGTTTGGTCAACGCCTGCACGCAGAACCAGACTTGGATTACCGACACTCTGCAGTAGTTTTTGACTCCCAAAAACACAAACTAAACTCCTAATCCTATAACGGATTTGACTGTAAGTACTCCTGCTCCTCCTTTTCTATGTTAAAGAAAAGGATAATTTTAACCAAAAAAATTATTTTTTTAGATTCTAGAGAGCTATAATATCCAAAAGATGACTGGGTACAGGCTTGCCCCATTTCGGTCAGCGTTGGGATAATGCAGTCGCTGCCGATGATAATTGATAGGGATTTCGTAACCACTGTGTAATAATATGTATTGCCGGTTGGTAAACCAATTGGCAGAATATTTTTTATGCTTGTATATATAGTATGTCGTGTATTGGAGCTGTCGATATCATTGCATCAGCCCAAAGTACTTGCTGGTTTATTTGGTCTAGTTGACAAGTTTTGACACCATGCATGTGGTAGTAGTAGTTGGTATGATTGATCATGTTATTATCTCCGAACAAACGCATATTCCTCTTTCAGATTCATGTTTGCAGAGTACATCGATCTTGAAAAGAAAAGAGGAAGAAGAATGAAATTTGCATTAGCTCAACCTTTTTTTTTCAAGAAGAGTTCACTTGAAAAGCAAGGAACAAAGCTCCACTTTTCCTCGGAATGGAAAACGTAAACATGTGGTGCTGAACCCAAGTGCTCGAAGGAACACAAAGGGGGTGATCGGAATAGCGATGGCTTTTGGCTTTTGGCTGAAAAACACCAGAATGGTGAAAAACACAGAATGAATTGAGTTAGTGGATAGTGTAGTGAATAGTGAAAAAAAAGCTGAAGCTAGAAGCTGAAGCTTTTAGAAGCTGAAACGATCACCCCCAAAGTCAGATAAAAAAATGGTCTCGAATTAGTGCCAACAAGGTGTCCCAAGCCATTAATTTAGGGAAATTAGGGTACTTCTCTAGCTTGCCTTTGCTCAATTTGCAAGGCACTACTATCCCAAGAATAAACCCATTACTAGCTCATTGCTAGTTTGCTGCATTAGTTCTTTTAGAAAAGTTAAGCAAGTCTAACTAATCCAACTGTACATTACCTGAATGACCAAAGTAACTACATGCTTCTTAATATCTTAAATTGGAGTGAAAGATTGCAGTAACCAACTTAATTTCACCATGCATGGCACCCATGCTGACACCCATGATGGTGAGAGGGAGACCTGTAGCTTTCTGAGTAATAATTAACTGATTCAGATCCGCATATTGTCAAGCACTCCGTTGGTTCGTGCATGCATGGTCCACAGATCATCACAGAGCAGTGGTGCAACTGAAAAACAGTTGGTGAGCATGTGCTTTCGCTCAGTCTTCTGATCTTATCTTCCCAGGCTGCATACCCCAACGCATACAAACGAATTTATTCTTGGGCATTTTCCTATAGTTATCCCATTTTATATCTCTTTTAAAAAAAATTCATGCGCTTGTGGTAGCTGCACAGGGTGCCGGTGCCAACGTGGGCAGACCACATGAGCTTCAGGGTGCCAGCCATCACCTCCTGCAAGCCAAGGATGATGACAAATAAGCATCACAGTACTGGAGACAACAATACCGAAATCGTATCAACAGGAGTTGAGTTTACAATGTAAGTAAATTTGTTCTTATGCAAAGATCGATCATTCATAGCTATTGATCCATGATAGAGATTGAGGCCCCGTTTGGAGCGTGGCAATTTCATGTGAAACCAATAGGAGTTGTATAGTTTTTTTAGAAGTCAACTTTTAGTTTCTCAACTTATACTCGAATTCGATTTACACTCTTAACTACGGAACCGTTCACTTTACACCGCTCAACTATCAAAAACAGAGCAGATCACTCCCTCACCCTAAACCACCGGTTTTGGACGACGTGGTGTCCACGTGTACAGGTTTCGTTGATAATTTTGCCACATCGACAACCACGTCACTAGATTTGGCCACATGACAGCTACGACAAGCCGCTGGTGCCTAAGCCCTCATGCCGCCCTACTCCAAGAGCTATCGCCACCCTAATGTCCACCTTGCCGCTACCGACGTCCCTCTCCCGCAGCACCACCACAAAGCCCTCCTCCTCCCACCTCGCACATGCACCGCCTAGATCCCGGCGCCCTTCGGCACCAATGACTATGAGGAGGAGGAGGTGTACCTCTAGCCAGCTTCGAGGACAACCGTGGCAAGGTGGTTGAGGTGCACCTCCATCCTCCATCAAGAGCCATGGCCAGATGTGGGGATGAACATGCATTCATCTAGGCATTCTCCACCAACAAGCCAAATCGACCAAGATAGCACTATGTCCCAAATCACATGACCACGTAATCACCATTCCAATACATAGGATGAACATGAGCACAAGCACCAACACCATTGGCCACCTCGGAGGTGCTACAATGCTTGTCATCTTGCCTTCTCGACAACGGTGGCGACGACGGAGTCAACGCAATTGGCCATAGGCCGAGGAGGCACGAGCCAACAGCGACGAGGCCAAGAGAGCCAGAGAAGGGAAGTAGGGGGGCACGGTAGTGAGCCAAACCATGTCAATGCTGAGGAAACTTCGAAGAGCGACTGCGAGCAAACGATGGCACAGAATCGACGGTGACCTCAAGCGGCTAGGGTAGGCACGACAGTGCCAAGGGGGGCGTGGTGGCCAAATCCGAGCCGGGAGAGTTTGGAGACCACCCTGAGGCGGCGAAGCATAGAAGCCTAAGGGCCATAGTGCAGGGGTGGCGGCGGCCCCGAGAGAGAGGTAGAGAGAGCAGAGAGTAGGTGGGGCTTGGAGAAGGCTGGTAGTGGAAGGAGATGAGTAGGGAGAGAGAAATGTGATGTGACTATCATGTGGCCAAAATGTTGATGTGGCAAAATCATCAATAAAACATATACATGTAGACACCACGTCATCCAAAACCAGTGTGTTTTAGGGCAAATGAGTAATTTGATCTGATTTCCATAGTCGATGGGTGTAAAATGAATGATTTCATAGTTGATGGTGTAAATTGGACTCGAAACATAAGTTGAAGGATCAAAAGTGAATTTCTTCGTAGTTTTTTCCTACACATTTCTATGAATTTCCACATTTGATATAACCTGGGTCGGTGATAACCTAGCTCCAAATAGCTTCAGTTTTTTTGCTTCTAAAATTTGGCTCTTTTTTTTTAGCTTTTTGCTTTTTTTTTCTTATCTGGTTTTTCTTTTCCTTCTTATTTCTTTGTATTGTCCTTAAAAAGGTAACATATTTTTTCAACATTTTTTCTATTTTTTTATTAAAAAAACTAACTGTCGCTATAGTAAAAAAAGTCTTCACAAAAAGCTAAGAGCAGCATGATGAGAAACAGTTTAGTACGCACTGGATTTGGATCGTGCCACTGCTGCATCTCACATGCGTGGGACAAGGCTTTCTTTCTGGCCGCGGTATTATCTAATCCCGTATCAAGGCCACCAGGCCACAGCATGCAGAGTAGGCCAACCTTTTCCTTCCCATGACGCCATCGATCCCACTTCCATCCCAGCTGGAACTCGTAACCTGCATTCTCTGCCACTCCAAAACAAGATCGGTTCAGAGTTCAGATCAATTATGTGCTCAAGACAAGCCTTCTAGAGATGCCACTGCTGCATCACGATGTGCTGGTAATTAAAATATAGAAATGAAAAAGCAAAAGCTAAAAAGCTAAAAAAATTAAAAATAAAAAGGACAATTAAAAACTTAATATATTCATTCCAATTTCAGAAGCCAGGAACAATTGGACGGGAGTAAGCGGCTATGGGGGTGATCGGAATAGCGATGGCTTTTAGCTGAAAAAACACTGTAGCTGGTTGAAAAAATACTGTAGCTGAGTTAATGGATAGTGTAGTGAATAGTGAAAAAAAAACTGAAGCTAGAAGCTGAAGTTGAAAAAAGCCGAAATGAGCGGAGCCTATAAACCGGAGGAAGATTTATGTACTTACGTAATCACGGCTGACGTCCGGCATGTACATCCAAGAGACGCTTACTAGCCAACCATCGGGCCCACTTTCGATCGATGACCCCTTCTTCTCCGCGACGCGAGCTCTTACACGCTCCACCTCCGCGATGCCGCCGGCCCCAGCTCCGTCCAGGCGACGCCCTCCTCCTCTTCACCACCTCCCCTCCCTCTCCGTCTCCGCCGGCATCGCGCTCCGGCTAAGTTCCCGGTGACTTCGTCTGTGGGCTCTGGCTTCTGCCTCCTGGCTTTCGCTGCACTCTGCAGCAGCTAAGCTTCACTTGCCGGAGGCTTCTTTTCTTTCGCGTAGCAAGACCTTCATATAATTTACAGCAGTGTCCTTTTCTTTCGCTTGCTGCTTGTTTGAAAGGTAAATTAAGAGTAGCATCAGGGGAGACGTACAAGGTTTGTTTCTCCTGCCACAGCAAAGCCAACAAAACCTCGTCCTTCAGTTCAGGCAATCAGGCCACAACGCCATGAGCATAGCATATATGCCATCGATGCATGATTCCAAGCTCCCGTCCTAGTTGTAACTGCCAGGGATGAAGCCTGACTGCATGAGTTGATAACTTCTGCATTGTCTACCACTCCAAAAACAAGATCTGCTCAGAGTTCAGATCAGACAAGCCGTCCATTTCCCATGACGAGGAATAGCGCATGCCGTGCAAGGGAAGCAGTGGCTTTGCCATGTGTAGCTAGCTGAGCCGTATGATTATACATATGGTGGTATACTAAGACCGAGCTAGTATTCATGGCGTATGGGTGAGCTCTGACTTGAGCTGCTTCATGTGTAGCTAGCTATTCCTGTTCGTGCAGATTTTGCAGCAACAGTTTACGGAGATCCACAGCCTGAGATGCTAGAAGCTACTTTTATTCAGTACTACTTCTAGTAGGGTTATGTTGAGCCAAGAACAGAAGAGTATCGAGACAAACGATGCCACTGCAAATTAAGTAGCCTCAAACGATTCATAATTGTGTTACTTGATCTTAACACGTTACAGCGATTTCACGGTGTTGTGCAAGATAATATTATGCAATCTATCCGGTATACAAATTATGCAGATGTCCAAATCCAACCGAATTAAGCAGAAATTGGATTCGAGCCCGTATTCGAAGTTAAAAGGAATTTTGTACACAAGGCATATAAAACCACGTAAAACCGTTCGGAATAGCGATGGCTTTTGTCTTTTACTAAAATTTTACTGTAGCTGTCTGAAATTTTACTGTAGCTGAGTTAGTTTATAGGTATAATTAAATTTTTTAAAAAAATATAAAAATAAAAACAGTACGCTAGTCTCAAGCGGACAATGCAAAGGAATACGAGAAAAAAACAAAACGCAAAAAAACCAAAAAAATCACTACGTGACAAAATTGCTACAGTAATTTCGTCGCTGCTACAATGTTTTCGACGCTGAACAGTGAAAAAATCTCCAAGTTGAGCGGGGCCTAAACGTTGAAATCCAAATCCTTTTATTTTGCTGTGAAACTAACGTTTGCATGAAATTCCGACGATTTGATGTACTTTTTTTTAACTCGAGTAAAGCTCATGCTTTATTCATCTACTAGGGGAGAACAATTTCGTCGCAAAAGATCGACAAGAAACTCAGACCAGCCAATCTACAAGATTTCATGTACGTACTCATGAAATCTACTAGAGGATTTTATGTACTGATGATTCTTTCGTATCATCATTTATCCCGTATCTTTTCTTCATTACAATTTAATGTTTTTTCAAGATTTCAATTTGGACAATCCCTATTTGTACTCTTGTAGGACCGAAAATAGCAACAGAGAGAGGGTGAATGGTGCCTCAATATTTTTCTCTAAACATTCACCAATTTTTTATTTCAACAGTTACAAAACTATGATGATTAGAATGGAAAACTACAATAAAAACTAGCAAATTGAGACACTGAAATCTTAAGAAAAATTAGCAAAAATGAAATTACCGCCACTGTACTTATGGTACTACCGCTTGCTACAGTAACTACAATACTACTGTTACAGTAATCGCGATACTACCACTGCTATAGTAAATCAGGGTGAACAGTGATTTCAACACGATTTCAAAAACTAAAATCAATAGAACTTTTGATTCGTAGACCCAAATGACATAAAAATTTGTTAGAATCTTCTGTAGGATATTATGAATCTATTTCAACAAATGATTATTAAAATTATAGTCAAAGTTCAAATATTTTTTAGTTTGAAGGAAGAGTGGACCAAAATCGAGCCAAAATCAAAATCGGTGAATACAACTTACTCGCAGGTAGATGATGGCCAAGTTGGGTTTAGATGTATTCACACATATCACAGTAAGTTAAAACATAAAAAAGATCAAACAAAAATCCTCAGATCATGAAATCGCTCGAAGAGACAAAAGTTATGCAAAAACAAGTTTTCTCATGAATTTGCTATCAAAGTGTCTAGATAGGTAGAGATAGATTCTCATAAATTATCTTTATCTCTTACACTTTTTGGCACAACAATATTAAGAGGAGGGAAGAGGAGAGATCAAAATCAATCGAAGCAAGAGCACATCAATCAAAACACGAGAGATTAAAAAAGATGCACAAAGATTAAATATTGCTTACTTGAGAAGATATGTTTTATAACCACTCCACCTTGGATGTCAAAGAGTACACAAGACACTTAACTCTCAAACTCTAACCCTAGACATGAGAGCACAAGTAAGATGGGTTGGATGGTTAATCACATGTCTCTATCCCAACCCGCCTTTTATAGATGTGCTAGCCAGCCACATTGTCACAGCCTAGGTTTTTTAATAATAATAAAATAAAATAAATAATGATAATTAGTTTAATTTAAAATAAAATCAAGTGTTATTTGGTCAGACCGCTGAGATGGGCCAGTTTGATCGCTCCACCCAGGCAGTTTGACCATTGACATCAACCGATTTGACTAGTGGCATAATATCGGACTGACCGGCCTTCCCCTTGACCGACCAGTAATATTGCTATTGAAATTTCCAAATCTTCCAAATTGCAATAGTTGATCACACTATAAACTAGGATCTTCTCATATGATCCTTCAAATATTTAGACTTTAGTTTCTTGTTGTGCGTTTTTTGTGGTATATAAGAAGAAATTCGTAGTGGAATTTGATTTCATGGCCATGAGTGGCATGTTTAACGAAGAAAGAGTCCGCAGACATTTAGAGCTTGTTCATATTTGTTGGAGGTGATGACTTTTAGCTGAAAAAACAGTACAGATCGAAAGAAATGATTTTTACTGAAAATAAAATGTACTAAGAAGAAATTCATAGTGGAATTTGATTTCATGGCCATGAGTGCCATGTTTACCGAAGAAAGAGTTCGCAAACATTTAGAGCATGTTCATATTTGTTAGGGGTCATGACTTTTAGCTGAAAATAAACAGTACAGATCGAAAGAAATGATTTTTAGGAGGAAACGAACAATGGGAAAGTGAGAAAGAGATACATGTACAAGACAAGAACAAGAAAAGTAGGGTACATGATATACCCGTGTTCCTTGCCTTATCCCCAAATCGAGACAGGAGTGAAAGAAGTGAAAAAACCGCTTCAGAAAATCTTTTCTGCCTTGCTATGATAGACAAGCCCTCATGGAATAAAGATGGTGGGAAATGATGCGTTTGATGAAGAAACAGAAGACCCAGAGGAAGAGGAAATATATCTCTAAGAAATGTCAACTTTGGGGTTTCTACTTCTTAACTTCAAGCTAACCCCAAGAGTATATCGAAATTTGAAACCCAAATGTCAGTATATGTATGAGCAGGTAGAAATGTAATTAAGTTTGATTTGAAATTTTACATAGCTATAGAAATACCCCTTCCCTGCAAATGCAGTTTTTTTGGGGAAATACTTTAGAATTTTTACACTAGATTTATTTGAAACCTCACTAAATTTGGGTTTCCACCTTACATTTGCCCTTTAAATACCCACTGTATATTAACAACTTGTGCAGGATACTTGCGTTCACGTGCTACTTTCTACAACAAAAAATAGCCGAGTTTTGGCACTCTTGAGAAATGTTGAGATCTTATAGTGAATTTGAGAATCAAAAAAGAACTTAACATAGATAGGATGGATAAATTGGGCATGTATCTCAAATCTCAATGCAAAGCTCGACGTAAACATCACAGCTATAGCAAACTTGGCATACCATAGCATGATGTCTCATCCAAATTGATGGACACTGCATCAGTGAATACATATGAACTGCATATGACGGTTTCACCTGCAAATTGATCGGTTTAGAAGCTTCATCTTAGTGATCTTACTAGGTGATTAATTCCAAGATCCATACCAAAAATTGTTAGTTTCAGATTGCATATAAGCTGAAAATAGATAAATCTTAAAGCAACACGCAGTTCATACAAGAAATAAGCTGAAAAGCAGCATCCCAGAATGTGGCTAAAGGTACTTTTCCCAAAGTTAAGATCTACAAATCCATAGCTGGCAAGTCTAATTGCTTAGGGTGCAAAAGTTTCGAGAGAACACAGAAGAGCATGCTCTGCTAACAAGCTTTGGTACTTCATTGAGATGTTGGCTTGTACCTTCAGACCTCTTGGACGCTCAAACCTGGATCACAAATGCAGAATTTATAATGTATGAAAAAAGATCTCAAAGCAAATTGAACAAATGAGGGTGATCAAAGCTGAGTTGACAACTAAAATAGGCTACCTATTTGAAAATAAAAGGCAAACTGCTAAGGACCAGACACAGCAAGAGAAACACAATTGCCGGATACAGTGTAGTTTGTCTGAAATAGTAATATCCCTCAGATCTCATAGCTATTGCCCATCACCGACAAATTTAAACTTACATGCTAGTTTTAACCACAAGCCACACATCAAAAGGAATACACATGAGGATGGCCTGAAGCTAAAACTAATTGAGCATTCATCTTCGGTACAACAATTTTATCTTCATTGGGGCACCCCTACGGCTCTACTCGAGCTTGAGAAATTACAACCAAAACTACTCAACAGGACATGAACTAATACACTCAGTTCATCAGTAGAAACCATGGTATTCAGATTGAACAGTTGTCCCTCAGATCTCATAGCTATTATTGGCCATCATTGACGATTCTACATAATGGTTTTAGCCACAAGCCATCCATTCATCAAAATGGTATGACAGATGGCTTGAAGCTAAAACCAGTCATTTATCATCTTTGGACCAAAATTTTATCTTCACTGAGACATAAACATGACAGACACTATATAACTTGTAAATGCAATATCAACTCAATGAAAAAAAATATAGAAAAAAATATGCCAATTTGCAGACACAAGCATACCCACCAGCACTGCCACCAAGAACAAACATTCCAAGCAAACTTTTTCAATAAAGTGTACATTCGGCTACGGCTGCTGGCTTTTGGCCCTAGCGCGAGCGCTTGTGCAAACGAACTGAGTGGTGATAAGTCACTTCAAAAAGGCTAACTCAATAAGCCGCTTCAAAAAGACGGCACAGAAGCCATCCCGATAGCTATTATTGGCCAGCACAAACTATTCAGATATCAGAACAGAAATAAGAACATGTCAAATAAAATTAGCTCCGCATGCTAACCTGGTGGAAGAGATTGCTTCAACTTGTTTGCCTTCTCAGAGTCGAAGACACAGAGGGTGTACAAGTACTTGGAGCAGCGGACCTTGAACTTGACAACATCTTTGCTCCTCTTGATCTTCACAGATCGGGCATCCTTCCTCCTTGCGGTGAGAAGGAAGTCCTTGATCTCATGGATCTGCTTCGGCTACAGACATACAAAATCATTGTTTAGGTCAGACAGAGTATGACCATAGAAAGATAATTGACAACAAAATAAGCAGATACCAGTGGCAATAAAAGAAAATCTACTAATCACACAGCAAACTCCTGCCTACTTTCTATAATATAGATAGCATAACAGTAGGTAGAACCTATCACATTCCAAAATTCAGTGTATATGACTGCATGAGTGAAGCCACTCGAGCAGCACCAATGTCAAATAAAATGTTGAAGATAAAGAGTTACTGCGCAAACATATAGAATTATTTCCTTCAGTGACGATCAACATCTAGAATTCATCCCCTCCATTTCAGGCAAATGCAAGTGCTGCACACAATCTCTTATCTATTTCATCGCAACATGCAATTTAACAGTCTCATTCCACTCTAATCTCGGGATGAACTACACATCAGTATAATAACCAAAGTAATCCAAGTAACACTTAAAAAAAGAACACACAAGTAGCAGTAACACTATTGCAACCACGGTAAAGCCACAAGACAGCAACAAAATTTAGCAAGCAGTCGTTCCTCACAGCAATGCAGCCCAGGATGAGCCTAACAAACACAACCACAGCGCGAAGCGGCCCATCTGAGTCAATCTATCAGACTATCACAGGTAGGTTACAGAACATCAAAAGAATCTAAAGCAACGGCAAACTCCTACACTTGTCAGTCATGTCCACAACCATCTAGACTCTAATACTACTACCAAGGTATTACAAGATCCACGCACACACCTACTCTAATAACGAAACAGAACACCGCAGCAAGAACAATTATACCATGACCGGCATAATCCATTCCAAGCTAGCAACGCACCAAATACAGCAAGAGATTGCAGCGCTTCTACACACCACACGAAGCGCGCAACCAATCAAATATTACGCGGCTACAAACCTAGCTACACTTCGGTGAGACAAAAACAGGTACGCTACTACGCTAGTGTGCTGGATCTGAGAGCGACGAGAAGGGGAAGGGATGTGAGGATATGTACCATCTTCCTGGTGGCGTTTGGGACTCGCCGAGGAGTTCTCGCGGCGGCGGCGTGCTGCGATCCCACAGGAGGAAGGAAATGCCGAGACGGCGGCGGGCTGGAGGGGAGAGAGGATTTATAGCGCTGGTGGATAAAAAACCCTAGTTGAGAGCGATTCCGGAAATGCCCTCGCACCCTCTCTCGCTGCAGGTGAGCCCGTTCCGGGGAGGACTAGCCAGTTGCCATGGGCCTGGGCCTGTTAAGACTCACCAGTTGTACATGGGCCGCATTTCGTTGGGCACAGCTGGGGAATTATCGGAACATATGGGCTTCAAACTGGAGCATCTAAGGAAGATTTTGCATTTTTCCTTTCTCCTACCAATACTTCGAGCTGGGGGCATAAAAGCCTTTCGGTCATATTTCAAAAGCCAAAAACGAAGTTTTCGTTTTCAATTCTGTATACTCGAAATCGTGATTTTAATTTTCAAAATAATGATTAAATTGGTCTAGGAGTCTTGTCTAGGACCATGGAAAGCAGAAGTCTTGTCGACAACTTGTGCGGCTAAAGCAGTTGCACATCACAGAAACACCTGCACTTTCACCTTGGCAAGATACAATCATACGACGAAACAGAAGATGAGAGTTCATGGCTTCATGCTTTCGGCTAATAATGTAAAAGTTCTCCACACGGTAATCTTAATAGACGAATCCAACAGAACAACAGGGTAGCAATACTAGTATATCGAAAACCAGTTTCCACAGATTTTGACTCACCAAACAAAAGGTGAGTGTGATGTGTCATATGATCCATAGATAGTACACAAGTTGCACAAAATGGTGCACACTGATCGCATAGACAACCGGTACAAGAGGAGGAGCTGCAGCGGCAAATCAGTAGTCGTCGCCTCTGGATATGACCTCTTTACAGGTTGGCCGGAGCAAGATGGTGTGCTCGAATTGCGACACATAGCTTCCCCTCACGTCACACAACGGGGGGTATGGCTGCAAACAGGGCAGGAAACTGTGACTAACCATGTCCATGATAAGATTCAGACATTGGAGTGGAAATGGAGCTGTTTACATACCTGAACAATGCCAACATCACATAGATTTTTCAGTGCCATGAGATACTTGGTCTCACCAAGGCGGTCCAAGTACCGGCGGCAAAAAGCAAGCGTTCCAAAGCTGTTGTTGATTGTCCCAAGTAGTTGCTTAGCTCTTGCTACCCTCAATGGTACATGCCCAACATCAAAGTTCTTCATATAATGACTGCACTCCAAGTCCTCCCTCACAAATCCCTTTCCTGCAAACAGTATGATACTTATGAAATGTAACTCTTCAAAAATTTGAACATATGCCTAAGTAGGGAAAAAAGATATCTGTTGTTCAGCCAAGAAGGGCCATGCTAGTTAGATACTAGGGAAAATGATTTTCACAGACTATTAGTAATGTGATAAAGACTTTTTAGTGCATTTGGATCTATATGTTCAAGCTATATAGAGTGACATACCTGTAGATCCAAAAGTTTCAATGGCATAAAATTCGCCCTCCTCCATTTTTGTATGTTCTCCACCTTTCACGATTGGAACTGATTTCCCGGCATGAATTTGGTATGGTCCAATGCTGTGTCCATTAAGGTTCCGCACACTTTTTACTGCCACAAAAGCAATCAGGCAATTTGAATCGTCATTTTGTCACTTTACTTTTATTAGAACAGAATGGGGAAAATCTGAAACTGCGCACACCTTGGAAAACCTTTCCATTTATTTCAACCTCGTATGACTCCATGACTTCTTGGATTGCAGCACCGACATCACAAAGCCGTGCATCTATTCCAGCTTCCTGAAATGAAGGAAAAGATAAATCGCTATTAAATTATAATGAATGGATGCTATTATAGGATAAAATTAATTTCAAATGGCCATATTTATCAGATCATTAACAGGTGAAAATCGAAACACAGATCAGGCCCAGACAAATAACTAAACAGAAGCAGTAGAGAGATGACAGCAGAAACTGTGACATTACAATTGACTAATCAAAAGCAGATATTTCAACAAAGACCTATAAATGTGTCCCATTGGAGCAAAGGGACTCACTCATTCGGCCACCAAGCAGACCTCCTATCAGAAATGACATGTGCAAAGGTGCTTATGAAAATCATTCGTTGGTATATCCGAGCCCATTGACTCCAGTATGTAGAAATTACCATTGGAGAGTGAACAAAAAATATGTAGAAATTACCTTGACTCCAGTATTTGTGGCATCTCTTGATGCTTGAAGCAATGGATCAAACATGGGATTGAATGCAACAGTAAATGCACAATCAACTATGCACCCTGAGAAGAATCACTATATCATGTTAGTTTCTGCAATTAGAAATGGCTTGAATTTATACTTCCAAGGACAAACTCACAAACCCATAGAAAATATCATAACACACAACCATAGAAGAAGGAATAGAACAAAGCAAAATAATAGACAGACCATCTATATGTGTCCCAAAATCCAGCTTCATCACATCATCATATTGTAGTACAGTTTTATCACCAGAATTTGGAGTCCAATGAGCTGCAACCCTAAGCATTGAATTTTTTTTTTGCATCAATGTAAGAAGGGGATGCAGAACTTGGAAGCACGCTAGAGGAATACCATACCAATTCAAGGAGCACCCTGTTGGAAAGGCAATACCAGCTTGCAGTCCATTCTCCTTGATAAGTTTCCGAACCATGTTTTCCAACGTTTCACATAGCTCAATCATTAACATTCCAGGCTTTAAAATGCTCCTCATATATTTCCGCACCTAGCAAATCAGAATATACATTGTAGAGTTGTAACCAACAACAGATAAGATTACAATAAAGCTGCAAACAAATCAAAAAAGAAGTTAGTATATTTTAAACCTGTCTATGAACTTCTGCAGCTCGGCGAACAGCATTGTACATCGGCTTTTGCAGTCGTTCCAGTTCCCTCTTTTCCTCACTAGTTGTTCTCCACAAATTACTGAACAGCAATAGCATGATTAATTTATGAAACAGATGCTAATTATTATTTCATAATATTAATTCATAGAGTTTGCCATTAGCAAAAAAAGCTGAAACAAAATACTTTTTGTGTGTCATTTTCAGAGACAACAAAGATCATTCATCCAATTTTAACCCAGAAATTAGTGACAGGTTTGGAGATAAAAATCAACATATTCCTATCACTGGATAGTTCATTACAATGGAAATTACACTAACAGTGATGGCCTTGTACTTACTCATCCTTATATTGCTGGATTTCACCCTCAGGAAACTCTCCTGAAGGGAAAAGCTCATCAACAGGGATTGACGGAGGATCTGTCTGCTGAAGAGGGTCCTTCTTCTTTCTAAAGAAAAACATGAGACATGCTCGTAAAACAGAACAAACCAAACAAGAATATGAATGGTTCAACAGAATAACAGAACCCACTTGGCCTTGCTTTTCTTCTTTTTCTTCTTTGCAGCTTCTGAAAAATATCCATTTCAAAGACAACAGTTAGACTAATCACATCCCAGTTCCCAAATGCTAGATAGAATAGCAGAAGCTTCAGCTTTAGGTGAGAAACTCAGCAATGAGAACTTGCAAAGTAGAGTTGTCACCTGGTGCTCCATCTTGAGATGGACCATCTACCTGTGCTTTGTCATCATCCTCCGGTGATGAGGACTGAGCTCCAGGGGCCGTACCATTGCTATCTGCAACTTTGACTTCTTTTGATGAGGTTACATGCAATTCTACACTAACCACCTCATTCAGATTCTCCTGCAGCAAAAATGGGAAATTCACTTACCATGAGGGTAAATATACAGCAGTGCAAGGGTCAATCAAGAGAAGGATGCTATATGAGGTTCAACAATCATGTAACCACAGTAGCTGACATCACTTGTAGGAGCCCTGCAATCACATATCACTTTCTTCTAACTGAGTTGTGGAAAGGCTAGCCATGCCCTCTAATCAAAGGCTTAGTAAAAAACAATTAGGACAATTCAGGCCATAACTTACAAGGACAGATTGAGATAAAGTATGAAAGCGATGTGACCAAGAAAAACAATAAATAAGCAAATATCGCACAAAACATGAGTATGCAAGAAAAAATGGGTAGTTATCACGATTATTACAAGACCAATTTCGCAAAACAGTAACTGTCAATAGCATGTATGGTTCTTGTTCATCCCCAACATGTCCACCATGTAAAAATGGAAGTATGAACTATGCCAAAGTAAATACGCTCTACATTGCGTAGAAAAACCATTAGCAATTCAGTATGTGGCAAACAAAGAAGCTGTTGCTGACTTGCTGCATCGCATAACACTTACTTTGGTTTCTTGATTTTGCCCAACATGCAATGCCTCCATCTCCTTGGTTGCTGCATGTGTGTTACTCCCAGCCATATCGTATATTTCTAAAGCTTAATAGTTTCAAACCTGAATGAGCAGAATGAACAAACTCATAAGCACCAATATATCCAAGGACAAATTACATTTCAAAATAAGTGTATCTCCATTTGAAAGGAAAATCTGTATATCACTATATCTATCAGCTATTATCCAATTTCTCACGGAAATTTGCAACATCCATGAACAATAAGGGGTGATGATACGGCCCTGTTTGGATTACCAGTATTCAGCCCATTCAATTAAGGAAGTAAACAGCAAGGTTTATAATCAGGTTATGCATGCTCATTAAACCAAATCAATCCTTCGTAGAGTGCACCATATAGCTATATATCTACACCACCCAGAGGATCTAATGGTATCTGGTATGTTATTGTCCATTTGATCATCACATAGACATATCAAATCGTCCAATGCTATCACCTCATCCACCTCAACTCTTTGCAACAATAGCGGCGGATAGCCCCAGGGTAATTAAGCTACAAGCCAACAACAATACAAATAATCATCAACAACAACAGAGCCGGTTACCGCATCTAAGATTCATTGCAAGTCTGCAACTACTACAGCATCCCATACCACAAGTTACACTCTGCAGTCTGCAGCTCTACTGCATCGGCCAACCCTTTTAACCAAAATTAAGGTTCTCATTTGGACATGTTTGCGAAATCAACAAACGCATCCCTAACAACTTGCCCACATCATTTTCAGAATCTCCCGTTACGGAGCAGCACCACCACTACTACCTCAATTTAGGATTCATCTTCCAATAGCATACCGGCCACCGGACACAAACCAAAGCTGGGCGATGACCAGAGAAGACGGAAGGCAACGGTACAGCCTACCTTCCTCCACGGTCGAGGCCGCAGGTACGCCGGCCGCGGCAATGATCGCAGGTCGCCGCCGCCGGAGTAGGAGAGGCGAGGATGCGGACGACGGCGACGCCGGGAGGTTTTGCCGCTTTGCGTGTGGGGAGGAGACGGCTAGGGTTAAGATTTGTACCCTGCTTGGCGACTCAGATGGTTTTATACGCTTCATCATCACAGTACAAGTCTACGACCCAAACGGAACGGCGTGACCGCACGGAGAGAAAGACCCACCTGCCAATTTCGGTTAGACCTTGTTATTTTAGGCTACTATACTTTTTTATGTTTTTATATATAACAGTAAAAAATAAAGATATCAATATAAATAACACATGTAATTTTAAACTCAATTAATTATTTAAAAATCCGTTTCAATAAATCGTTCATTTACTTTAACTTTTAAAGAATTAGAAACAAAAGGCTAAATGTCTAAAGGAATAGGCCTTCCCTAGTTTCCAATTACCCGGCCCATACTGGACCTCAAATGTAAAGCCCAATGTCTTAAGACCTCAGCAGCAAAAATCTCCTTAAGAACCCAGCAGCAAAAATCCCTGCGACTCCCAAACCCTAAGATCGCCGCCGCCTCTCTTCACCTCGCCGCCGCCGCCTCCCACCCTAAGAGAACTCCACGCCACTGGATGAGTCTACTTGAAGGAGAGCGGCGTAGTTGCAACGATGCTGAAGAAGCGAAAGGTGAACGAGAATTGGGCCATCAAGAACCGGGAGCGCCAGGTGGCCAAGAAGTAGCGTCGCCACGATGACGGCAAGGGCACCATCAAGCAGCCTGAGGAGTTCGTCAGGGAGTTTTGCAAACAAGGAGCTCGATTTCCTGAGGACCCCGCCTCAAGGTCCGCAAGCTATCGCCCGTCGAGAGCCTCGGCTCCAAGCTGCTCTTTGCGATTTGCATCCCTGGGTCAGTACTCAATACTCAATAGTAGTAGGGTGCAAAGTTTTTGCCTTTTTTTATCTTTTCAAAGTTTATTTCTCTGGCTGTTGATGGTGTTTGACAATTACTAACATGGTTTGGTGTTTGTAATTGCAGCACTACTAACTTGCATCCGTGCATCAGAAAGATTTTGAAGAAGCTGCGGCTGACACAGGTCTTGACCGGCATGTTCCTGAAGGCCGCTGAGGCAACACTTAAGAGGCTTCTTGTTATAGAGACGTTTGTCACTTATGGGTAACTAAATGTTTAAAAAAACATGATTCATCGTTTTGTTAACTTGTAGTTTGTGGTGTTGAAATTTTGTTACTGCTGTGTAACAATAGATTCCCAAATTTGAAGAATGTGAAGGAGCTTATCTACAAGAAGGGTCGTGGATTCTTGGACAAGGATCATTTCCCTCATACCAGCAATGATCTAATTGAGAAGGTATAATTTTATAGCATCTTCTAAAAATGAGTTTCATCTTCTAAAGATCGACTTAAGGGCATTAGTAAATACGTTTAAGATAGTCCATTCATTGCACAATAAGTATGTGGAATATTCTGTAAGGCATAGCTTTGGATATATTAGTCAGTTTTGTGATATCTTGTCTACTTCCACCAATATATTAGTCAGCCCTTGCAACTTCATTTTTAAGCTGAGCAAGAATAGGTACTGTCACCTTAGGACATATCTTGCATCCACCATTAGTAATTTTCAACAAGTGCACTTTGACTCTAGAGTAGCTACTAGTACCAACATATTTCAAATTCCATCTCCATTTCACATTTCCTCCCCCTTGACCACCCCTGTCAAGAACATCAACATGATTCCACAATGGAAGCTTCAACCTACTGCTAGTATTTTCATCCTATCTAGCACTAGAATTAGCGGCTTCCATTTTTCTAGAACAATGAAACAAACAATCAATCACATAACAACAAGTCAACAACAATCAACCAATCATCAATTTACATTCTTGCAATTGCAATCATCTAATGTTACACACTTACTGACTTACACTACTAATGCAAAGTTGCAAACTAATATTAGCATCCAGATTCCAAAGACAAACTAATATCATCTAATGCAATCTTTGATCATCTAATGCATCACAGAAGTAAATCACAGAGTTATGGGTAATCAAGCATTCTCGGTAAATCACACCGATCAAATCACAGAAGCAATCAAGCAAGCACTCGGCAGTCGGCACTCGGCAGATACCTCGGTGCCAGCACTCAGCAGGAGACAGCAGCGGGGAGAAAGCTAGCGGTGAAGCAACGGCGCACGGCGGAGATCTGAAGCCGGTGAAGCAAGCACGGCGAGGCGTCTTCGAGTCACGGCACGCCGAAGATCTTGCGAGCTTGCGGTGCTCCGCACGCGGCCGACGGAGGAGACGCAGGAGACGGCGGCTGGAGGAGGCGCCGGCGAGATGCGGGAGAGCGGGCCGACGATGGGGAGGACCGGCGGATGTAGGCGCCGGCGAGATGCGGGAGAGCGGCGGCGAAAATCTTGGAGGAGCGGGCCGGCGATGCGGGAGAGCGCCGGCGAAGATCCTGGTGGAGCGGGCCGGCGATGGGGAGGAGCGGGCCGGCGATGGGGAGGAGCGGCGGCGCTCCCAGCAGGGAGATGGGGAGGAGCGGGCCGGCGATGGGGAGGAGCGGTGGCGCTCCCAGCAGGGCGATGGGGAGGACTACGAGTGGCCGGGTGGCGAATGGGGTCGGGACTCGGGAGCAGGCGTGGGTTAGGGTTGCCGACCACTTCTCCTGGGATGGTCGTCTCGTGGGCCGGCCGTGCAGGCTGTGTCCGACGCTATTTACCTTGTTCGACACGTATCGAGAATTTTAGTAATTAAAATTAATTGAAAATTCAGCTAACACGTCGTGGATATGTGTCCGCGTCGTGTCCATGTCGGACACGGATACGGCGGTTTTGACACATGTCGGTGTTACAGAGATAAAACTTGAATTCCATATGTCTCTAGGGTAAGATGGACATCCTATACTGTTGTTGGGATGAGTACGAGTACATATTCCATACCTCGTTCTGCTTATATAATTGTAATAAAGACCATTGCCCTCGTGACAAATGCTATAATAAAAAGACAGTTTCTGTATTATTGTTCTGCTATATGACTCTAGTAAAGACTTGTTTATTATTGAAAGCAGTGTTCTGTTGGGCATATGAATAATAATCTGTTGCTTAAGTGTGATCACCCTCAGGGTAATAACACAGGGCGTTACATTACCAAATCAGAAATGTTCACCTTTCAGTCACCAACCAAGAAAACAATGAAGTCTGAAAGGTTCAGCCTTTCAGCCATTGACCAGGAAAACAATGAAGCAAGTGCTCTTGCAGATGACCTCTATGAAAAGTTAGCCTCAAATTTGTCGCTGGTCTTGGCAGTGAATTCCACAATGCCAGGAATATAGATGCAATCCTGCAATGGACCTTGGCACGCTCACCGGCAGCTTCCCAGAAGGCCAGAACGTGCTGACAAACTAACATGGCCAGCGAAGTCCTGCAATTGAATATGTAACTACGCTATGGAGGTACCTGCTAGAGGTTTCATGTCTTCCTGAGTTCTTGACAAAGGTCGAAACTTGAGATCAGCAGAATTCAGGCTGAGGAGAGTCTTGCTTGATATTCAAGATGATGTCAGACTTGAATGCTTTTCTTGAAAATGTCTCCAAGGAGGACTTCCTTTCATGTACTCTTCTCAGAGAAATTGAGACTGATAAGTGTCATGTTAGAGTAAACTGCGTGTATACTAGAATGAGATCACTGATCAGTGATCACATCGCAGAAAAGACCCAGCACTAACACACCACATGTACTTCAAATTTCTTTGATGAATGAATGTTAAATGAGCAAACAAGTGATAAGAATGTGTATATATATTCCCTTTGTTACTCTATTTTTCCTTACTTGCATGTTCTTTCTGAAGTAGACCATCTGCCAATTAGGATGGAGTGAAGTTAACACTCCATCCAATTAGGATGAGAGTGAAGATCGCAGGGGAAGAAGCGTTGAAGCAACCTAAAAAGTTAAATTTGACCCCGCCTGCGTAAGAATCTTCTAAAAAGTTAGAGAAGAACCATTTTTAAACGGGAAAAAAGAGCTGAAATCCACGTTTATGGCAAACGATTGTCTCGTTTAAACTGTAAAGGGAGAGAAGAACAATTTGGTATTTGAGCTATACTGGAACGAACATAAGGATATTAAAATTCTGTTTATGCATTGTTATGGTTACAATGCACGTCTGGAAGAATGATGGACATTGAAGAACACTAAAAAAGTTGCTCGGGAAGAAGGGACTAACGAATCAATGTTCCAAAACGATTTGTCCTAATTATGTTTAGTGAAAATGGAAGTATTCTCCAATCCGATGAAAAGTTTTTACCAGACTCGTAAAAAAATGAAAATTTTTTGTGCTAATTAATTAGATTTGAGTCATCGTGGCAAAAAAAAAAAAGGTTCATAAGACAAAGTCATCGAATCCCAATTCCTTCCGGTTCTTATTCATTTAGGATTTACATCACTTAATATTTTCGATTACTAATAGATGCAGCTAAATGTTTTAAATTTATAATCCCTCTTGAAAATTGTATTGATGGTCAAATTTTATTTAAAATAACACCATCACTAACATGCCAATTGCATTTTTAGTTTTTCACAACAAACAAGAAGGATCGCCTAGACACAATCTATTTTTTAAAACTATTGTGCACATTTACTATCGTTAGATTACTTTAAGATTTGAGCCACCGCTTCTTCACCCGCGTCGTCTTCCTCTCCTCTAGATATGTTGATATTGCACCCCCTCCTGTAGCGACCTCATTTGCCACCCTTAGCATCAGAATTGCTCAATTCATCAAATCACCAACTTATCGTCATCATCTCTGTTACAACCCAGGATCTTCATCCCCTTTTGTCTCTCTCCTTTGCGCCCCATAATCTTCTTGGTTATCGACTTTTCTGCCACTACTTATCCTCGGCCATCGTTGTCTTCATAACTAAAAATTAACATTTTCACCGCAAAAATAAACTTGTGGATTTTTTTCTATTTATCGTCAGCCGCGCATTGTCCTCATGACTGATAATTAACACTTTACTGTAAAAATAAACCTACAGATTTTTTTCCAGAAAACACACACAATTCGTACAGAAAACACCTACGGAATTAAATCAACAAGAAAATAAAAATTACTCTCTCCTCACATCACACGGAATTAAATCCCCATGGCTCGCAAGCCAAGTATCATGTTTCTCACACAAAGCAGCCGTGGAACTTTCCGGAACAGCCCGAACAGACGCCCACCTTTTTATACACCTTCCTCGTCACTGCCCCTTTTCCCTCACACGTCACAGCCCTAAAAATAGCAAAGCTATTCTCGCTCCCCTCGGACCGGAGCAACCGCCGCCCCTCGATCCGATCGCCGCCGCCTCCGCAGCCGTCAGGTTCGCGCCGTCCTCTGCCAAAAATACCCTTTTTCGGTTGATTTGTTCATACGGATCGGTCCACGTGGGGGCGCGTGCCTGTGGGTGGCGGAGTGGAACCGCACTGGATTTTGATTTTGTGCCCGTAGGGGGGCGGGATTGCAGATGCTGGAAGTGGGTCGGATCGAGGGGAGCTGGATTGCCGGATGGGTGGCCGTGTGGCCCTCGCTTGTTTGATCGATCTGGTAGCGATAGGATGCCGTGGCTTGGTAGGGTTTTGGTTGCGTGTATCAGGATGCGCTCGTGCACGTCTTGTGGTTGGCTTGATGGTGGTGGAATGTGGATGGTGTGAAGCGTGAGATTTAGAGTTTTTTGAACTGCGCAGGAGCACTGCCTTGTAATAATTAGAGAGAAAGGTTACACAGAAATTTTGTTTCAAGTGCACGGCCAGAACTCAGCCCGCACCCGGTGTTTCAGAGCTTAGTTACAGCGTTACAGAGGTATTTGAGAGCTCCACTAGCCTCTTGGCCCCCGCTAGAACCCAAGTTCCAGCCTCCTCCTTAATCCTGGCGATCAGGGACGTGGGTGAGGTCACAACTGAACGGGGAATTTGGGAATTCTGTTCTTTCCAGATTTCCTATGTGACCAGCATGTCAGCGTGGCCAGCACTTTCCATGGCACTCCTGGCCTCAGGATGACTGACTCCCACCATTGTCGGATCGAGGGGAAGGTGTGCTAGGTTGCCGGGTCGATGGAGTCACAAGTGGTCCAACGCTCGATGAGGGTCCAGATTCTTGTCGTGTAGCGACATTCGGCGAAGAGGTGGATGGCAGATTCCGGTACATGCCTGCAGAGGGAGCAAGTTGATTGATTTGGCCACCCTCTCTAGGATAGTCGGTCTGCTATCCAAAGCCTATTCTGCAGCGTCATCCAGGCAAAAAAAAATACATTTTGGAGGCGCCCAAGTCTTCCAGACTTGGGGGGTTCATGGAGGTGTTTGTCACTCCGAAGAACTGAGTTTGTATGCTGAGGCCATAGTGTAGCTTCCATCCGGAGTCAGTTTCCATGAGATTTTGTCATTCACCCCTTCTTGAAGGTTTGTAGAGGAGATGTGACCCCAGAGAGCGACAAGCACTTGTATGTGTTGTGCTATTAGCCCAACCGTGATGTGGCACTAGAGAGCGACAAGCACTTGTATATGCTATGCTGTTAGCCCAACCAGCCAGTTAAGATCTTGTAGCCATTTATTTTCCACTAGCGCCGCATGTAGGGTGCAATTCTTTCTCTTGGAGGCAGCGAATACATTCGGCGCAATGTCTAGCAGTCGTCTTCCATGCGCCCAGGCTGAGTTCTAGAAAGTCGCAGTTTTCCCGTCGCCAATCGTTATGGAAGTGGCCGCTACAAATAATAGACGATCATGCTCATCACGCGGGATTTCCATTCCTCACCAAGGCTTGTTTGCAACTCCCCATTCATGCCACAACCATCTAAGTTGCAAAGCTCTGGCAAAGCGTTGAAGGTCCAGGAGGCCAAGCTCTCCAAGGTGTGCAGGTCTGCACACCCTTTCCCAACTGACCTTGCACTTGTCGCCTGTTTACTGCTCTGACTTGGCCCCAGAGGAATTGTCTTGTCCGCCTATTTAGTATTTTGAACACCTCTTTTGGTGGTTTGATGACTGTAAGGAAGTAGGTCGACTGAGAATTTCATACGGATTTTGCCAGGATTTTCCTTACCGCAAGTGTAAGCAATTTACCGTCCCAACTTGCCAAACGGCTTGCATATTTGTCTTATAGCCTTTGGAAGTCCAGCCAATGTAGTCTTCGTAGTGCAAGTGGTAGTCCTAGGTAATCCAATGGGAAGGTTGCATGTATGGCCAGCAAGCACGGCTTGCAAATCAATACCTTCGCACTGTATTAGCGCCATGGATGTTACGACGTTGCCAAGTCATTGCCTTAGCATCGTGGCGCTATAGGGGAGATGCCATGGTGCTTCGCCGCGAGTAGGGTAGTTAGGCAAGCGCCTAGGTTTTCTGGGCGTCCATGGCGTCCGCAACGAAGGCTTGGGCACCCGCCTTGCAAGGTAAGGGAGACATATAATATGTTGAGTTGTGACTTGAGTCACTTGACTCTGGAGACATAATAGTATAATACAGTGAAGCTAACGAGAGGACAACAGAGACAGGCGATGCGTTGACTCGGGTCGGGATGGAACCCTAGCGCCACCGCCGCTACTCACGATTCCGGCGTCGTCATTGTCCAAGTTCCCTCCGGCGAGCACCCTTCCCTCCTCTACTCCCTCCGCCACCAGACTAGGTCTTCATCCGCACCGCAGCAAAGGTACTCTTCTAGTCTTCTTCTACCTCAGCTTTGTTGCTTTGTTCTTCGTCTTCTACTACCTCTATGTCCTTTCTTTGTTCTCCTTCTACCTCTGCCTCGTTTCCACCAACCAGTTTCTTTGTTCTTCTTCTGCTTCCATACCAGCTCTTGCTACCCTACTTTGAGAATTCTGTTGCTCGCCGTACCATGCCTGGAGGATGCCATGGTGTCCTAGCGCCCAACAATCGCCATTGTCGCCAAGTCCGCCGTGACAACCATAATTGGCGCCACCCAACATTTATGTAGGTTCGTTTGTAGCCCCGCTGTGTCTCCAAATTTGTGTAGAATGTGGATGAGAGTGTGGACATCGTCCTATTTAGGGTGTAGAAAAATGGCCGCATCATCCTCATACAGGGAGGTCCGCAAGGTAGCTGCTCGCCCTCGTAGGGGTTGGAGGAGACCTCAATCCGTTGCTATGTCGAGGATCTTTTGAAGAGGGTCTATTGCTATGATGAAGAGGAAAGGGGATCGCCTGCCGTAGGCCTTTGCGACATTGTATATTGTCCCCCGGGAACACCATTTAGGAGCACTCTGGAGGTGGCGGTGGAGAGGAGACATGAGATCTAGTCCGTCCATCGTGGGGGGAATCCCCCTTTTGCAAGCAGTTCTAGCAGGTATGCATGAGATTTAGAGTTGATTGCATGATTGCTTCAATGTCGGGTGATAGTTTATGGGGAACAAATGTGGCAGGCCTTGCATGAGATTTTTTTACTAGAAGCGGCAGTGTGTTGATATGAATGCAACAATATGCACGATTTGGTTACACTGATGGTTGTTTTTGTTTGTAACTTTAGGAAGTTCTGGAATTTCGATGGGTAAAAATAACGTTCACGTTGACAGTTTTGCAAGCAAGCTTGCAAAGGGTGTGCTTGATGGAAGAAATAACGGCCAGCTGATTTAATAGGATGAATGGATGCTAAAAAGGGGGGAAAGGAAACAATTTTAATTCTGTCTTTCATCTGCTTTGAAATGTTTGATGGAGCCCTAAAATTATGGAACGTGCTATAATGTCAAGGCTGAAAAGTGGTGTTGGTTTCCGTGGTAGCTGCATTTGCTTAAGGCTACTAATACCCTAGTAGATCTTATGCTGAAAAGCAGGGGGCAGCTGGTTCTATAAGCTTAAGTGTGGAACTAGTAGCCTATGAAGAATTCTGAGCATGCCCAGAAAGCACCTAAGCATTGACATTACAGTTTTTGTGACCTCTGATTTTTCCGTTACCTGTCTATGTAGGATGGCTGACGATGCTTCTAATGAGGCCAACAGTTCAACAGTAAAAGCCGGTGATATTCCAGAGTCTACTATTGAGATCAATATCAAAACCCTGGATTCACAAGTCCACAAACTTCGTGTTAAGAAGAGTGTAAGTATGCTCTACTCTTCTTGATGGTTTGGTTTCGTATCTCTGCCTGTTGACTGCTGAATTACCTGCTATAAATGCCACATAATGTTTTAATTCCCTGTTAATACTCAATTCTTGTGTTTAGAATCAGGAGAGTGAATATTCCTATATGCAATGTTTTTGGAAGAGCTAATTGCCAAATTGTTCTAGGTGCCTGTTTTGGTCCTAAAAGAGAAGATAATAGGTGCAACTGGGATTCCTGTAGAACAGCAGCGGTTGATTTTTAGAGGAAGAGTCTTAAAGGATGATCACCTCCTATCAGAATACCGTATCCTTTTTGTTGTGTGTTTTCTGTCAAGGCTATGAAGTATATACTTGAACCATCTGCATCTCCGACTTACTTTTTATCTTGATGAATTATACTGTATACATTGTTTACCTGCATGTTTTATTGTTCCTTTTTTCTTTGCTTAGTTACATCATAGCTGTTAGCGATGTCAGAATTTTTTTCAGTCATATGGGTGATTTTCTGCCTGGCAGAAGAGTAGAGCGTTTACTTTTTTTTATGGAAATAAGGCTGCCTGCTTTGGTGGTAATATGAATAATAGCCTTAATTGAAATAATTGAAATAAAGACATAAAATTCAATGCCATATTGAAGTTGGTAAGCTTTGATTGTTACCAACATGGATGAGAACCTCAAATCATTATAAGCGTTGGGTATATTTGTTAACTTGAGGTAGTTGAACACCATTAAGTGCACCTCAGTTGATTTTATAGAATATTACATGGGATGCTGGGGCATTGTCTTTGATTATTGGTTTTCATCAACTCATAGTGGGATTTGTCATTTATTTTAAGAATTTATTATTAGATTGTTTTTCTTGTGATCTGTCATTTGTATACATGTTCATCCGATACTTGGATGGATGCTTCGCTTTGCTGCCACATTCATCTGTGGACTGTGTTTGTTGCTCATGATCACATTTCTGTTATCTATGTCCTTGACAACCCCAAGATTTGGAAGATGGATATACATTGCATTTGGTTGCTCGGCGTGCAGTTGAAGGCCAACATTCTTCTGGAACTTCTGAAGCAAACACCCATGCTAATGGTAAGTTAGATGTGTGGTTGCTTTGATGACTACACATCAATCCTAAAGGCACCCAATATTTGGATATGAACATGGTGTCATGTTTTATTATATCTACTTGATGCCTTACTCTGCATAGGTTTTCTTTGGAGCTAAAACAATGTTTGTGCATTTATGCTCTTCAATATCATGTTTTCCTCTGTTTTTTTCCTACATTTGTTATACAAACTGCAGTATATGGTATTCACATTCCAGGATGGATATTAATCCTTGGAAGGGCTGAAAACAATTATTGCTAATTATGGACGAAAATAGCTAGTTAAGTATTTCAGGCTACTAAAAATGAAGAAGGGCTCAAATAATCCTCTGGTTCATGTTTTGCTTTAGTATGTGAACTACGAATGTCATTATTTAACTGTCTTTGCGTTAACATTGGTGGAACTCTAGTTCTTTACGATTCTATATAGATGCACTATTGATCAACTAGGCTAATATGCTTTTGCACAACTTTTCTGCTACTGGAGTATTTTTCCGTACCATTGTTTATTTTTGATGTAACTGGTTGCTACTGAATTCAGCATATATCTCTTGATTCTTAGGATATGATTGCACAACAATGTGCTGGGATGAACCTAATAAACCTTTTTTTTTTGTCGTTGATGTAGTTAATGTTTCTGGAAATGGAGGATTGTTAGGAGATATTTCCAGGGTATGCTTCTACCATTGTTGTATATTGTATGTGTCTATTTGAAAATTGACCAATCTCCTTAGCTTTTAGCAATGGCTGCACATTGATTTTAATTTTCTATTTGATTTCCTTTTTATTTATTCTCTTCTACGAAATTATAGAGGCTATGTGTTCTGAGGGGATGATAGACGGCATATGCATTGTTATAGTGTTTGGTATATTTGTCTAACTGGGCACCAAATGCTTTACTTGTCCACTGGTCTAATTTTCTCCCTTCCGTTATGTGCAGAGCGTTCGGGATATTCTTGGTTCCCTAGGTCTTGGGATGCCTGGTGGTGTGACAAACACTACATTTTCGGTAATAAGACATTTCTTTGCCAGGTCTAGTTAGGGTACCTGAGACATCTCAATATTTACTTCTCTCTGGCTTAATCAGGTGCCTTTAACCACTGCACCAGAAGGGGCCAATAATGTGAGTGGAAGAACTCAGCAAGGGAACCCAGCACAACCAGGGTTTTCAATTCTCAACCATCGAATCCAACTATCACAACTTCAACCTGCAGGGGCAATTCCTCGCAATATGGTTAATACATTGTCCTTTCTTTTTTCTTACTCCTGTTTTGCCATCTGTATTTCATTGTTTTAATTTTTATCACTGGTGAGTGGTGACAGGTTATTCCTGATTCTCTGATGACTCTTTTGGGGTACATCAATCGCATGGACCAAGTACTACAGAATAATGGTATCATAATTTTTTTGGCAGTTAGTTAATTCGTTGGTTGTCATAAAAGACTATCGCATTAATTTTTATGCTATAAATGAAGGTATTCCATCCGTGGATCTAAACGCGCAGCAACAACCAAGATCAGATGATGCTTATCTAAACCAAAGATTTCCAGGTCCTGAGGTTCTGGTTTCAGTAATGGAAAGAGCCCAACAACTTCTTAGTGGCAGTGCTTCTTCTGCTCTTTCTGTATGTTAGTTTTCTCCTGAGTTATATTCTGTGTTTCTTAGGTTTGACAGTGGTATCTTTGTTGATGTATAATTTTACCCTCCCTGGTTATTATATTTCGTCCTTCTATTGGAATCTACTAATCAATGCTCTTTAAATACAAATATGTTGCCATTTCGGTTTTTTTTTGTTTTTTAAAATGATACTATGGAAATCTGAATCAACTGAAAAGACTCATAAAGGTTTCCTCTTGCCCACTCCCCAAACGCAACCCTGGCCCATAGTTAACTGGAACATGCGAAATGTCTGGGTTGTGGGACCACCCACAACACACACACCAAAAAGAAAAGAAACCCGCAGCAACAGTCCTGCATTGTGCTCTCAATGTATGTTGTTTTTTTGCCCTGGCCACAACCGTGCCACCACTCTGCTTCCCCCTCCCTTGTATGCATGCTCTGCTGGTGTGGACTTCCCTACCCTTGTCCTTGCTGGCCGCCTTGGCACCTATCCTTCCATCTTGCTAACAGATCAATATTAACTTTTAAGTAGTTAATAAGTCAATACTCAACTTTTGTAACATGCTAAGTAGTTAATAAGTCAATACTCAACTTTTGTAACATACTTCATATTAACTGCTCTATTTAGTATCTGCATGATTCCTTGAATGTTATATGAGGATTCAAACAGTATTTATGTATGCTGGATGTTATTTGTTTGAGGGACTGATCCTATGACTGCTGACCTTTTTCTTTGTTGTCCTAAACTTTACGGGTTTTTTTTGGCAACTGACTGACTGTTAAATTGTTATATACTGTGAAATATCTTATCTGAATTAATAGATGGAAACTTTTCTTGGACATCTTTATGACCTCCATTTACCTGATATTTTGTTTCAGCACCTTGCACAACGTATTCACCGAGATGCTGCCACTGGTGATGCATCTATACGTAGCCAGATCCAGAATGAATCGGCTCAGTTGGGAGTAACAATGCAGCATTTAGGTGCTATGTTTTTGGAGCTTGGTCAGACAATGATGATGCTTCGGATGGGGCCATCTCCTGTATGCATGATTTTTTCCCTACCATGTTATTTAAATGATTTTTGTACGTTCTAATTATTTTGAAAGCTTGTTAATTTTGCAGTCTGATGCTTTTGTAAATGCCGGGCCTGCTGTTTATATAAACTCTGTGGGACCAAATCCAATCATGGTTCAGGTAACATATTGAGATGCTTTCTCTTGCTGATTTTTATGTGTTGTGCCACTCTAATCACAACAACACATTCTCTCAATGTGCAGCCATCTTTTCTAAATAGCCCTCCTTTTGGAGTTTCCAGCATACCAGTTCTGGGTGGAGTTGCTGGTGCATTTGGTATTGTTGATCCTTCTCGAACATCTGGTGCTAATATCCATGTTAGTGGTAAGGTCACACTTCAAGTATTTTTCGGTTCTTGTTTTGAGGGTCTTAGATGAATCATGAAGCTACCACAAACTTAGGCTCCTCTGAAAAAGTTGTTTTTTTAAAGCGGGTTATGTTGGACAATTTCATTTATGTTGAGAAACTCAAGCAGCCTCCATATGGCCTACTATTAATTATTATAATCCCCTTGAAACAGGCTATAAAATTTGTCTTAGTTATGTACTACATGCTGATTCCTGATTTGTCTGAGGATGCTAGGCGTTAGACAACTCATAAACGTTGTCCTAATATGAGGAAATAAATCTTTTTCTAAACCCTGCGATGATAGATGCTGACAGGTAGGAACTGACAGTGTTGCACTTAAGAACAGGAAAGTTCACTTTAGCATTAGGTATGGTGCTCGCATTGAGATACTGCATTGTGTACTGTTCACACAGCAGCATCTCTTGGGTGACAAGTAAGAGATAAGATTAGAAGGCTCAGTTGTTTGGCTAGATTGATTTTATGAATCTGTTAGTTAGGTACTTTATCTGTTAGATTGGTTTCCATAATATCTACAATCGTTATGGACTTCTATATAAAGAGATATTGTCATATTTTGGGGTTTAAGCAAGAATGAATTAAAAGCGGATCATCAAAGTTTTCAAATATTTTTATGTAATCTCTCGCAGGGTTTATTCACACCTGGAAACTTTCATCTTGGTGGCCTTTAATTTCGAATTTGTAATGGGTACGTTTGCATTTGCATCTCCTCTGAGCTTCCACTGATTGTTGTTTTGTCCTTTACTAAGGCATTTCTGCAACAAGTGGTTCATCTGTTGGTACAACCACTGCATCTGTGGGGGCTGTCAATGGGGACCACCAAAATGTAGAAAGAACTCAAGGAGGTAACCCATCAGCTAACTCAACACATGGATTGCAAACAAGAACAGTTGTTGCAGCTATTCCAGCACGGTCGTCAGTTGAGGCTCCAAACCATGTCCTAAGCGTTGTCCTGCCTGTTCAAGTGAGAAGTCAAGTAACAGTGCCTAATCAGTCAACCGCTTCTCAAGGTTCTCATACTGCAGTGGACAACGGATCTCAACTAAATTATACATTTGTTGTTCCACAAGCTTCTTTAGGTGGTGTTGCTAGCATTCCTTCTATAAGGGCACAGGTAAGTGCACATGTAGCCAATGCATTGGCTGCGAATCCACCAGGCCAGGTTTCATCATCTGTGCAAAACACAGCAGATCAGGGATCTCACCCAACCACAAACAATGGGGTTGGCACTTTGAGTTATGCAGCATCAACAAGTACACAGCTGCAAAATGAGCTCTCGAGTACTAACCATGGACCAACTTCACTAAATGTGCAATCTCATGTAACTGGATCAGGTATTTTCTTTCTTTTTTGAAGTATTGTGAGTTTTATTCTCTCTAGTGAAAAATGTACTGAATCATTCACCATCCCTGTTGTTTTAATTAGGTACTTCGCCTTTAAATACATCTGATCCCAATTTAACATCCCAAGACAGCAGTGCCATAAATGTTTCCAGTGTCGATAGTATTCAACAACATGCACAGATGGAAGAGACCCAAGTGGATAATGTTAGAACGCATTTTGGGGAATTAGGAGCAGCCAACTTAGCAGGACAGCTCACAGGCACCTGTACCAATGATGTTCCTTTAAGCATATCAGCAGAAAATTGTGCAAAGATGAACAAGCCCTCGGATGGAGTATCTGCACAGTCCATTAAACCCAGCGCAAGTGGCAGGTCTGAACCGCGAGGTCTTGGTGGGGGTCTGCAGCCTAAGGTATCAACTATTAACTATTGAGTTCTAGTGTTCAATACTAGGGTTTAGTCCCAAGGAATTTTATTGTCCAGTCTGCATTTTGTTGTTGTCAATCATATCCACATGTTGTGGGCTTGGAATTTGTTGTGGTTGGCTGCAATGTAGTTGATTATTTTAACCACACTTGCAGAGACGGAGCAGAACAGCAAAGCCATCAGGGAGTAGCAGTGATTCTGGTCAACCCCTTAATTCCTCTTCTGTCAGCAAAAGCCAAGAGGCTGTTTCTATGGGCCAGCAAGTTCTGCAAGCTCTTGTTTCACATAATACTGATGTAAGCAGAAGCAGCGTTAATGATACTTCCCATCCATCCTCTACGCCTCAGTTTTCTGGTGGAATGCCTCCGAGAAGGCAGGGTGGTGAAGGACAAGTTGATATCAACAGCATGATATCCAGGGTGCTCAACAACCCGGTTTTTGGCAATCTACTGTCAAATGTAGCAGGACAAACAGGAGTAGGTTCCGCAGATGATTTAAGGAACATGATGGAAGAGTGTGCACAGAGCCCTGCTATGATGGATTCTATAAGTAATATTGTGCAAAATGTAGATGGGCCAGGACGGGGCCAAGGTGGCATTGTCTTATCTAGAATGATGCAGCAAATGATGCCTGTTGTATCACAAGTTCTTGGTGGAGCTGGGCTTCATCCTGTTGGTACAAATAGTGGAGAATCTAGATTGCAGGCTCGATGCAATGACAGGGGAGTTGGTGACACTTTAGTTGGCAGAAGCTCTCAGGTAAGCCGTACTATTGAATAAATAACTGCCTGCATTTTCATCTTTTCTGCTCAATAATGCCCCTTGTGCTTTTATGGTTGGTTTGAGAAGAAATCTGGTGATGATGACTAAAGTTGGTTGGTCAGTACTATTTTTTTAATATGCCATATCTGGGCACTAATAATACTGTACAATCTAAAGAGTTGAAAAGTGTCATGTATAATATAAAAATAGAATTATTTATCTTTTGTTAATTTTGATACTCATTGTATGTTAGCTAGCCGTTTCCTATCAAGGAGGTTCTAATTTAGCTAGTGTGGAATCGTTAATCTTCTGTATGCAGTATATCTCATGTTTTGTATTTCATGGACAGATTGATCTTCACCAAGCTTGTCAACACATTGAGCAACATGATTCCCCTGAAGATATTTTCAGTGCTGTCCTTGAAACTGCGGCTCAGGCTTATGGTGAAGATGAGAGCATTCAGGGCATGCTTGAAGAGCTTGTCAGCGATCCAGAGCTTACCAATGTATGTTCTCTACAAGTTCTTTGACAATTTAAAATAAGCTTGAATAGTCATAACATATCATGTAGTTGATACTGTATGATGAGATTGTTGCTGAACTCTGCAGTATGAGACTATATTATATATAGTTATATATACATCTAATATGAACTGTAATGAAACGGTGGTCCATTTGGTACATAAGTATTTAGGTTTGTAGATACTGTGATTCAGTTCGATCTAAAAAAACTGGTGTACCATTCATACAAACTAGAATCGTCATGTCCATACAGCTTATACCGTTTATCAAATTGAAGGGGATTATGATTATTGGTTGACACTGGAAGTGTGATTTTTTCCTTTTTCTATTATAGTGAGAAAAACTACAGCACATTGTTTTCCCCCATGATGTTCACCCTAACGTGCTGCAAATAATACATTGGTCCCCCCCCCCCCCCCTCTCTGATGTTAACCCTAACCTGCTGCAATAAATGCTATTTCGTAGGACTACTTGAAACTTTTGCTCCAACAAGTTCAGCAGAGGATACAGTCAGAATCTCAGTCGAGGAACCAGTCTTGAAGCATGGTAGGGGAGGTGACCCAAGGGGTATATACATGAGATTTGGTTGACAAGGTGGTAACCATGCAGTTCTATTCACTGCGATGTTTATTTTAACTTTAAAAAGGACTGAACTCAGCGTTGTTTGGTCATCTTGATTAGGTGCCCACTGTATGTAAATGTGCCAATGTGTTTTTCCTTGCGACACTGTCACACCATCTTCCATACCGTTTTAAATGTTTTACAAATTTTGCTAGTGATAAATAATTACACATAGCTAGCTTGAAAAGCGAAAATTTCTGGATCTGTGGTGGCTCGGTGCCAGGAATTGAAAATTGTTCAACTATGTGATGTTTATGTCTGTCATCTTTGGGAAATCCTGGCAGATTTCGGTGTCAGTTTTATTTTCGGAATCGACATCAGTTATCACCTTTATCATACGCTAGTTTTATCTGCCAATTTTAATGTTGGATTGAATTCAGTTTCGTGCGTGCTAAGTTGGTGTGATCATTGTCGGTCGGACATTCTAGTTTTGGTGATTTGGTCAACTGGCAAGAGCAGAAAACTGTCTGTCTCATGGCGAAATCAACCGGCAGGATGCCCAGAAGATTACGTTCTCTCTAAGCTTGGTATTGTTTCACGTGTCAAAAATTGATGCAAGCTCGATGGAAACAGTGAGTAGCACAAGCAGTTGTAGGTTTGCTATCCAGGCGGTTTAATAATGAATGCACATCACTCTCCGGTGGATGGAAGGACCGTGTGTGGACCAAAATCAAAACGCACCTGTCACTGCCTTGTATCGCCCTTGTGTGTGGCTACTGCATTGCTGAAGCCTGAAGGCCATCTCCCGTTCTCCATCCATTGCTGAAGGTCAAATCTCTCCTATACTAGTTAAATGCATGTGCGTTGCTACGAAACATCTAGTGTATATTCTCAATCAATTAACATCAAATTAAACAAACCAATGTAACAATGTTTTAGACAGAAGTATAACAAAAGTACCCTCTAATAACTATCACAAAAACAAATAATGAGGCAGTAAAATTAAGGAGATTAAATAGTTAATAAGGTTACTGCAGGAACATCAGGACTTTATTTGTCCTGTAAGCTAATTGAATGGCTCTTTCCTTAACATTACGAAGACATATTCAGTATTTTCAAAAATTAGATCGAATGGCTAAGATCGAATGACTCTTAGATGTTTCGTAGCAACGCACGGGCAGGGGAGAGGGAGGACGGGGGGAGCAAGGGGCGGCGGGGCGGGGCGCGCGTGGGAGAGCGAGGAGGCGGGTGGAGGCGGGGGGAGCGAGGTGGAGGCGCGTGGGGTGGGGGACGGTCCAGATTCTATCTCATAATTAGATTGAATGACTAAGAAAAAATGAGAGAGGACTCATCAACCACCAACTCCTTCTTTTAAAGTAGTAAAGATTAGAGTATACCATGACGGAGGGTTGTTTTTTTTTTTTGGACTGAATGGGCAGCATTTTATTCATCCAACCGTTCGTTACAGATGATGGCTTTCAGATTGTAGCCAATGTTGAGACTGTCATAAAGGCCACTCATTTCAGCTTAAAGCCAGTTTCTGCTTCTAGATTCTGCTTTTTTTTCACTGTTCAGTAATTTCGTCTTTTTCTGGGTTTTTTATATTTTTAGGCTTTTTTGTCTTTTCTTTTTTTCTTGTGTTCTTTTGTATTGTCCGTGATGGACTAAAATGTTTTTTCTTTTTTAAATTTTTTTTAAATTTAATTATACCGAATAAGCTAACTCAGCTATAATTAAAAATAAGTTAACTACAGTAAAAAAAGTTAAAAACCAACGCCATTCCGAAAGCCTAATAAGGACCAAAAAATAAAAGGTATTTCTTTCTTTACAGAAAGGGTGTTCTCCAACTAGGCATCTTTGATGGCCAAACCAAGAAATGAATAGCTCGGTGAGGTGTGGGTGTACATCCACCACTCTGATTCAAGTCTTCTTTGTCTCTAATTTAAGTGTTTTTCTTCTTTTTAATGGGAAGATGCCTGTGACCAAGTGCAGCAACACTCTTCTTGAGCTCTATCACCTCAAACAGTGGCGGAACTAGAAAATTTGTGTTGGATGTGCACTATTGGTGTTTAAAAATAGGATATAAGATAGTTGTTAAGCGATTATCGGTTGATCGAATTGTAGCGTTTGTTAAACCAACATACTTCATATTTCTATATAATTAGCTATGCTTTGTTTTCCAATTAATAGGATACTTAACACATTTAATTGTGAAACCAATTTATTTATGGAGTGATCACAATAACAAATAATAATATTGATAAAAATATTTTAAATATGTGTGAACATGTTATCACAAATGTATATCTATTTCATCATTTTTTATTAGTACGCCAGGCCCCTCATGTTAGTTTACGTACTCTACCACTCTGTTACTGTCTCACATAGGCGCGCCATAAACAGAGATAACGCACAAGAACTATATTACAAGAGAACCTGTTCCCCCGAAACATACTGTAACTAGAAAATTTTGTATAAGCTTCTTAACAAAGGATTAATCATAATGCTCAGTACGTGACTAAGCAGTTATATCATATGTGCGTGCAAAAGGATCTACTCCCATTCCATGCATGTCGTCCTTCCGGATCACCATAAAAAAAACAAAGCAAGGGTGAGTCCGAAGACTCAGCAAGCACACGATAAAACAATATATCAGTCCATATTTGTAAACTATAACCCAACTCTATGGCTGTAAGCTGTAAAACACATCTACTGTGAACTGGGAAGCCAACCGATTGTAAACTGTGAAGCACCTCTACTATGAACTATAAAATCGATCTACTGTGAACTGTAACTGACATCTACTGTGAACTATAAATCAATCTACTGTAGTCTGTGAATTTACTATGAACTGTAAATCAATCTATTGTAATATGTAAATCCAATCTGTTATCACCTGTAAATCTCCTGTAAACTGTAAATCAAATCTACTGTGATCTGTAAATCTTACTGTGAACTATAAATCAATCCACTGTAGGTTGTAAATCCAATCTACTATAACCTGTAAATCAAGTCTATCGTAAATCAGAAATCACCTCTCATAAATCAGAAACCAATCTATTGTAAACTATAAATCACATTCTCTGTGAACTGTAAATCAATTATGTGACTGATATGTAAATCATATCTACTATAACTGTAAACTGTAAATCAAACCTGCTGTAAACTATCAATCAATTCTGTGACTGTATTCTGTAAATCATCTCTACTATAACTGTAAAGCCAATTGACTGTAAGCTGTAAATCACGTCTACTATGGACTGTAAAGCCAATCTACTATAATCGGTAAATCACATCTACTATGAACTATTGAGCCAATCTACTGTAAGATAGAAATCAACTCTTTGACTGTGAACAACAAATCACATCTACGGTAAACTGTAAATCGCACATGTGGCTGTGGACTGTAAATCAAATCTCACTGTAATATGTATATTAATGACTATGTACTGTTAAGTGATAATTCAATTCTATGTCTGTAATCTGTAACTGTATCACTGTCCGTCACCTCTGTATCATTTGCATGCAATGCAATGCCATGCGATACATCTGTAACTGTAGCTTATACCGGTATAGCGGAGTGTCCACCTGTCGATGGACCACTCAATTGCCCCGCCCTCTTTCAGACGGGGGTTCCATCTCCACTCCCATGGAGTCCCTACCGAAGTAAGCCATGTTTCACTGTGTATGAGTGCAATGCAAGATGCACATGCTTTCACTGTTGACACTTAGTTATAATTTGCACTCATATGTATTCACCTAACTGGTAATCATGTATCTTAACTAATAAGCACTGTAAATCATATATCTCAGGCTAGAACCACCGTAAACCATGTTGTAAACACGGTAAATCATATAACTCAAGCTATAAACAATGTAAATCAGGCTGTAAACAGGAATAGCAATCATTAACCACACTGTACTGTTCTACCATGCACTTGCCTCTCAGCCTGGCGGAGGATGCGCGAATGGCACCGAGCTCAAACCGCCACCTGAGCAAGCAACAAACAATTCAATACATCGCTAACGCGGTATATACACACGCGAGCAATTTAACGTCGCTGTTACGCAAAAATCTAGTATCATCGACATCCATCTCAACGGACATCACCCTGCTGTCCCAATTTAATCGGCATACTAGTCTATGCGAAAATTGGTAATTAAACAGAAAAGGGGTTTCGTACTGTTACCCTAACCTTCGATGACTAGATCGACCATGATCTGTCATCCCTGGTTGGATCGGACAGATCTGGAGCTGGATCAGGTTTCCCCTTTTTCCTTTCTTTCTCTTTTTTTCTTCTCTTCCTTTCTCTTTTCCTTCTCTTTCTTCCCTCTTTCCTTTCCTTCTCTCACCCGGCCGCACCCCCTTCTTTTTTTTCTTCTTTTTCTTTCTCCTTCTCCTTTTCTACGCCAGGCGCTCCGCCCCCTGCTCTCCTCCCTTCTCACGCCGGCCTCCCCTTCCTCCTCTCACGCCCGGCCTCCTCTTTTCTTCCTCCCTCCCGGCCGCCTCCCTCCCCTCCTCTTCCTCCTTACGCGGCGGCTTCCTCTCCTCCACCCACTCACCCGGCCCCCTCCTCTCCCCCTACTCCCACGGCCACCTCTCCTCTTCCCCTTTCCTCTCCTCACTGGTGCGCGCGCGCGAGCGGGAGGCCGAAGCGCGAGGTGCGGTCGGGCGTGGGCAACAACTGTAGTGCGTGGGGTGAAGAGCGGCGGCGCGTAGGGGAAAGAAGGCACAAGAAGTTGCGGCCGGGGATGAGGCGGCGCCAGTGGCTCGTCGTCGATGGCGGCGACGGAGGCAGGCGAAACTGGTGGTGGCGCAAGCAACAAGGGCAGCAAAAGCTCGGGAGAGTTCGGGGAGTAGCAGCGAGAAAGCACGAGAAGAAGCGAAAGCCAAATTGGCTTTCTTTCCCTCGGCTCCCTCTCTTATATGGGCACAATCTAGATATGGGCTGGGCCGGTTCTTCATGGGCCTCAGGTATGACATGTATGTATTGGGATGGACTACTGGAGGCATTATGGGCTCGATGGCTATTGGGCTAAAATCCCGGATATCCGTTTTCGTAATATCCGGATAATCCGTATTCGATAGATACTAGGTTTACTGTATTCGTATCCGTATCTGATAAAAAAAATCCGTATCCGATCCGAGAATTATCCGAAAAAAATCTGATCCGACACAATCCGTATCCGTATTCGTCCGGATCGATCGGAAACTATCCGATCCATTTTCACCCCTACTAGCATGACTATACATATAATTTTTTTAAAAAATTGAAGATACCCGTGCATAGCCGGCACTCTAGCTGGATACCTCGACTCATCGAGGACCCAGCAATAGAAACTAAACTAATCCATATAGGGTCACTCAACGGTTGCTATTTGCTGAAGGTGAGTGATGACCTATCGTATCGGACAGCTATAGGAATCGATTCTGCATTAACTGGCGAGCCCATCTCCCACAGCAGCAGTGCTTGTCGTCTAGATATCTATTCCTCCAATATAAGTGGACACCAGCATTTCCCTTCTATGTTGCCATCGAGCTGCGCCGAGACTGAGAGCGAGCCGATCGAGCCCTGAGCTGCACGCGCTGGCACAGCGCTCATCAATGGCCGAGCCGGACCACACCACGCACGTGCTCCTATTGCCGTACCCGACCCAGGGCCACGTCAACCCGCTGCTCCAGTTCGGCAAGCGCCTCGCCGCCCGCCGCGGCGTCCGCGCCACGCTCGCTGCCACCCGCTTCCTGCTCGGCACCGCCGACCCGTCCCCGGGCCCGGTCCACCTCGCCGCCATCTCCGACGGCTGCGACCGCGCCGGCTACGACGAGGTCGGCGACGCCCGGGCATACCTGGCCCGGCTGGAGTCGGCCGGGTCGGCCACCCTGGGCGAGCTGCTCCGCGCCGAGTCGGACCGGGGCCGGCCGGTGCACGTCGTGGTGTACGACTCGTTCCTGCCGTGGGCGCCCGGCGTGGCGCGGCGGCACGGGGCCGCGTGCGCCGCGTTCCTGACGCAGGCGTGCGCGGTCAACCTGGCGTACGGCCACGCATGGGCCGGCATGGTGGAGCTGCCGGTCCGGGAGATGCCCGCCGAGCTGCCCGGACTGCCGGCCGGGCTGGAGGTCGGCGACCTGCCGACGTTCTTGGTCGAGCCGGCGGACGAGCACGGGTACCTCGACGTGCTGGTGCAGCAGTTCGAGGGGCTCGGCGCGGCCGACGACGTGCTCGTCAACTCATTCTACGAACTGGAGCCTCAGGTGAGCAGCAGCCTCTCATTACCTACGCAAATGTCAACCACACGAGGGTGCAAAAGAGGAAACGAAAAGTGGGACAGAATAAAAAAAAGTGCTGTGTAAATGATCCGAATAATCTACCGAAATGGTGGTGCAAACTGCCAATGATGTGTCGGCGGGGAACACGTGGAACCAGTCCTCCTGTGATGGGAACTTAGGATTGATACGGTGAGCTAGAGAGCATAAATCATTCTTCAAAACTTTTTTCATAGGTATTAACAACACTACATAGTGGAAATATAAACGCACAAACTTACCAAAGTAAAAAAAACAGATATCACAAAGATCGTCCGAGACTCTATCTCAATTGGTCTGATTGTTGACTAACAAGCGGTTTGACCGCTAGCCAGATTGACCGCACCAGTCTGACTACTTGGATTCTTGCAGTCGACAACTCACTAAGAAACAATGTAGACAATATTGCATATGATCTAAAAAAGAGCCAACTCTCAAACCACTGATCCAAATGCAGCAAAACTTGATACAAACCCTTCCTATTATATCAGGAATATATTCCATCCATGGATCATGAAGATCAATGATAAAATTCTGACCTTTATCCAAAACAAAGAAAGTTGCATTAAAATCGGACAAAAAAACATTGACCTACTCTTGCTCGTGAATCCTTATGATCTAGATGACATTAAATAGATTCTCACATATCACAACAAACTAGATCAAAGCAAGAGTGGACCACACCACTTACAATTGGAAAAATCCGATAATCCACACACAAACGGGTTTTATATTTCGTACACTTGCAAGCTTTTCAAAGCACAACTTTCATATAGTTCCAATTGCTCGAAAAGACATTCCACCCTCAAAGATGTAATCTAAACCACTTAGACTAATGCCGCGATTTTACAAATAGTCAATCCATATGTTATTGGGTAATTTCCTCAATTGTCACCTACTGGTCTTCACGAATATGAGATGCCCAATACCTCGTTGCCACGATCGTACGCCTGTAATGTGGCTATCACCACTTAAAATGCTTAAATTCTCTGGCACACCACATCACACTATAGTCTGTGATTCCCAATTACTTACCACCAAGATCGTACGCTTGCTCTGAGGAATGTCACTACTTGAAATACATAAGTTCAATTGGCATACCACATGCACGTGCTACTTCCTCATGATCACTGTATTTCTCTTCTACTTCTCTACTTGAGATGATGCTCCACCCGAACTTACACGATATGCTATGGCCACCAATCCTTAGTTTTGCCACTGATTGCGACAATTATGAAAGCACCTGTGTTGGGATACGGGTAGGCTACACTAGCGTAAATTAAAAAATCTACCACGTAAACCAGGAAGCTATGCGAGTAAGAGATCATAAATCATTAATACTAGACGTGCAGTGCAACGAAAATAGAATTGAAGCAGCCAATTCAACGAAGAGCGCATCGATGTAGGCGAAGGTAGTCGATTGGCCTCTGGCCAACCGTCTCCTCCTTGTGACCATCCCGATCAGCGCCGCAGTCGTAGCAGCGCCTCTACCGAGGTCCATACGTTCAGGAAGAGAACACCGTGCATTGGTGTACTAGCACCAGCGCGCACGATAGGGGTTATGAGAGGTGGCGACTAGGGTTTTGATTGGTGTATTTTGGGATGTCTCCCTCAGCCCCTGCACCTCTCATTATATAGTCTCCAATCGGATCCTTATCCAATACGAGTGGAGATCGAATCCCACTCGAAAACTATCATCCGGACCCTTATCGTTCCAGCCCATTAAGTGTGTGACCCTGTAAGTTCATGCACATTTGACCATGGGCCGTAAACTCTTTTCTGGTCCATAGGTCGGTAGCGGTCCCTAGCAGCGCAGGACATAACGACCCCTAAATATACATAAATATTATATCGGACGAACCAATATAATGCTTATGTACCGATCCCTTTACCTCATGATACTAGATTGACTCAAGGCGAGAAGCGTGCCATCCTATGATAGCTCGATTCTTCACTCGAACCTGTAATGGATTACTCAGTTGTGATTGACTCTTTAACCACATTCGGCATGGTCATGCACTTACTTAATCCAATCACATCGAGAGGTCTAGAGATATCTCTCCTGTTATATTGGAGGAGCAAATTTTATCTTGATCGCTCATATTTCTCTGTATGTTTCATAGTAAACCCGCAAAGCTACATTTATGACCACTTAGTCACAAAATAGTGTTTGGTAACCTCTAAGTAAACTATTATACATGTAGAAAGCAATAACGATCTCAGATCTAAAGATCCTACATACACTATATATGATATCAACTAATGACACTTAAGAATATAACAATTCTCGCAGTGTCTCATGGTGGGTCAATCCAACATCATGTTCTCTAACATGTATCCATATTATTGATTTGATATCCCATATCCATGATCCGTGAAACATGATCATCAATCAATACATGTGCTGATTTGTAAATCATAATTGTTCCACATAATGATATAAGATCAGGGATAATTTGGAATAATATCAAAAACATAAATAAAGAGTTTCACGAACAAACCACATACTTGTTGATCAATATAAAAGATATTTATTCAAAGGATAAAATAATATATTATTCAAAAGATCATAAACATAGAAGTGATACAGTCATCTTCATGATTGCCTCTAGAGCATATCACTAACAACCTGTACATCAAAGAATAAGTAATCAATCTGAACACAAATGTCATACACTTAACTCTCATTAGTAAATCATATGAATGGACACACCATGGCTCATACTTTCATGAACTCTGCCAAGACAAACTTAAAACCAACTCAACTCAGCAACAAATCGCATGAGGCGGTCTGATCGTGGCCACCAAGTCGGTCAATCCCCTAAGCACACTCTGGTCTGACCGCCATGCAATGGCCAGTCAGACCACTCCAAAAATCCTCACGCAACGCAACACAGACCTCTTTAGAAAATAGCTACCACCAACTACAAGTCGATGCTACTGCACACCAGTTAGACCGCCAGCCACAGGGCGATCAGATCATTGCCACTCTGACAGCAAAAACTAGAGGTAAAAAAGGCATAAAATCAAACTCAATTAATCACAACAAAACAAAGTAAAACCAAATACTCATCACTCTCATAGGGCTGTCACCATATGGTCTTATATTTACTCCTCTGATAAGTAATTTGACAAACACCTTGAAAGGCAAGAATATGATTTTGAATTTTAGATAATTAAGCCACAAGTGACCCATTTTCAAGCGAATGAAGGAACATGACCACAGCGACAAGAAATGGAATGGTGCTAAGACTAAGAAAGAATAAATTTTCACCAAAAGCTCCACAATTAGCATAGTCTTGCTCGTAGTCTACATAAAAGAACAATTATTCATTTTGACTATTGCCATAGCAAAACAAAGCATCAAAAGAGCAAAAAGAGAACAAATGCAATGCTAAAGATCAATTATGATTCAAAATGCATTTTTCTCATATGAAAACTCATTTTGCTCTTTTACAACCTCACAAAAACTATTCTCCCTCTTTTTAGGCATTCTCCACCCTATACTAATACTGAATTTTTCCTTGATCATTCCTTCCCTTTTGGTAAAAATAGTCATCAAGGGTCAAGAGGGCAATCAAGCTCACAAATACTCATATTCTGCTAAAATGATACATGATATTAATTGTAGATATAAAAGGAGCAAAGAAAGAGCATGCATGCATGAATAAAAATACATAACCTATAGGAGTTTTAAAAATTATCCAAAGTGAGGTTTCAGATAAAAAGATACCACTTGAAGGTATAGAATACATACAAGACTACCTAAATCATGATAAGACATATATAACCAATCTAAGCAAGATAGCATAATTTAGAGCATTCAATTTGATTTCAAGCTAAGTAAGACTTTAAAAATAACAAGTTTATCTAAGGGTATCTAAGTATGATCTAAGCTATATCAAGAAGGCTAAATGAAATTAAGAAACTGAAATTGAATCAATTAAAATGCTAGAAGTTTAATTTTAGCCAATTATGCTTAAGTACTAGATTAAGTCAAAACATGAGATTTTAAAGATCATTTTATGTCTTATCTTAACAAAGCAAGTTTTGGACTATGAGTCATCTACAAGTACCTCCTAAGCTTAGGCCATTGATCATATTTTTGTGGTTTATCTCAGTAAAGCAAGTTTTAGGCTAAGAGTCTTCTATAACTGCCTCTTAAGTTTCAACCAATTGAAGTTAATTTTATTTTCATTGATCTCAAACTATTGTTGATCATATCAAATATTACACTTAAAAAGAATGGTCTTGGTCATACAAACTCCCCTGAGTTCATACCAAGGCATGGCAAGTAGTCTTATGAAGAAGAATTGTTGAGATTCACTTATAGAAATTCATGTTTTAGCACAAAAGAGACCATTTTATCAAGTTAGGCACTAATTTAATGAGCAAGACATTATTTACCAAAGAATTAGCAAAGCACTGCATAAAGCTCAATATAAGACTCAAGATTCCATAGAGCATTTTTGACATAGTATATATTATAAAAAGATCACCATAGAGCAACTAGTCAAAAAATCCATCTTGCAAACTTAAAATATACAAATTGTAAAAAGTGATACCTCTTATGAAATTTAATTCAAGTTTACAAGTTAAACTAGCATGAGAAAGACTTAATCATACATACAAAACATAACAAAACTATCTACGTAGACACAACATGGCCATGAGCAATATCAAATTAGAATTATATCACAATTGAGTAATAGTTAAAACTCATATCTAAATGTATATCTTACAGTACAATGCCATGTATGCATAATGCAAAAGTAAGTAAGAACATAAAACTCCCCCTAACCACAAGAACTATTTGTAAAAGAAAAGCAGGGGTTAAAAGCAAGAAAAAGGAAAAGAAACTCTTACAGGAACATAAAAATCTCTACTCCATATGGTCTCTAGCCCAAAGAAAATACACTATTAAGAAGCGAATCAACCACACTAGCTATCTCTACTACAACCACACTAGCTATCTCTACTACTAGATGCTAGTGAAAGAAGAAGTAGGCTCAACCTAGAAAGGGTAAGAGATCCTAGAAAACTTAGTAGAGAAGATAAGTGCGTGAGAAAGACACAAGACAAAAGGTGTGACAACACCCTAAACTAACCTAAAAACCCTAACACTCCTAAATACTATGCAATATTGAATATGAAATTAGGGAATTAACAAAGCTCAAGCAATAAACCTGTATCACACCACTTGATAGTGAGATATAACCAATGTAGTCAAAGCTAGAGCAAACTGCAACCTAAGAAGTGAAATTCATCACCAGATACCTAAAGTGGTATATGAGACCCAAAGAGGTTAACATTATCCACATGATCTCCTTATCACATAAAATGCCTACATCAACGCGACAAAAGAAGTTTATGCTCGATGCTAGGGTTAGTGAAATAAAAATGAGGTACCCAATACTGAGACACAACCAACAGAAAAATCTCCAAAACATGGGTTAGCATGAAAATGGATCCTAGAACTACTAAGAGCTCTCTCAAATCGTCGCCATGGACCAAAATAATGGAAATCTTATGTAGGGGTATCTAAACCTACCCTGCTAGAACCCAAAACCCTATCGCTCTCTGAAGCCACCAAAATAATCAAAGAACTCATCTACAAAGCGAGGTCTAGAGACAACTATAGGGACACTAGTTAGACATGACTGATCATGAAAGGTTCTCAAGGCTCTAGTACTGTCAAGGACGTAATTACTTGGCCCGCCTAAAATAGAACTCTACAATGTGGCTATCTTTCTCACAAAAGGTGCGCTGGTATTTGACGTTTGAGGGATCATACCTAATGAAGTAGAAGCACCTATAATGTTTGAAGGGTTTTGAGAATATCCTACATACTTGAACACAATTTTGGCAGGCTCAAGAGGGGCAACCTCTATCTTTCTACTCTCAACTACTCTCTTAACTTTAAGAGGATGACTCTTGAAATGTCATGGTGGTTAAAACCTAAACATCTATTGGTTTTGTTAACTTTGGATTGATCTTGAATCAGGTTTAAGTTCTTTTTCCCACAAGAGAACCTCTCGAGGATTTCCTACAAATAATCATTATTCTTAGTTAGAGTTACACAAGATTTATAGGCTTGGCTCTTAATAATGCTAGTGTATCTCTCCTTATGTATAACTACTTCTAGTTTCAAACCCTCATAAGACACACAAAACACATTCTTGACTCCATGCAACTTCTCATCAAATTTAACTCCAAAAGTCTTATGCATGTCATCCAAATCATGTCCAATTTTAGCACAAAATACACAGCTATGGGAGTAATAGAATCAACATTTGATGCATGAATAGGAGTAAGAGTTTCTTTATTACGTTTGTCTTACAAGATTTTAGTGAGAACTTTAATTTTAGAAGTGAGCTTAGGGCAAGTAACACAAGATTTAGCTCTAGCACAATTAAGCTTATGAGATAGTTCTTTCAATTTTCTTTCCTAAATTCACAATGAGCATAAGAATATTTAGGATTGAATTGGAGCACTTTTTTAGTTTGCATTGTAAGTTTCTTTTCCAATTCATCACAATTCAAGCATGGCAAAACACTGACTCTACAAGTGTCACCGGTTCCTAAGCAACTAGAATATAGACTAGTCTTGATATCAATAAGTTCAACTCTAGTATTTTTTTAGTTGTTCTAGCAAGTTGTCTCAGATAATCTTAATTTTTTAATTTCAACATGCAAAGTAAGACAAGAATCACAGCTGTCATCATCGAGAATAGGAGATCTAAGCCTATAAACTTTATTGTTCAGGATCTCATTTTGAAATTTTAGCTTGCCGTTTCTTTTCATAACATGTTCCGTGCACTTAACTTGCTTCAAGTAATCTTCTACAACTCTATCATATCTAAGCATGAGTGCAACATAGGGACCTACCTCATCATGCTTGATGTAGGGACCATCCTCATCAGGCTTGAAGTTGTGATCACCATCGCTTACGGCCATAAAGCATATGTCGGTGAAGTCAATGGCCTTCTTCTTCTCCATTTGCTCCTCCTTATCGCTTGAAGAATCAACGTCATTTATGTCTTACCAGTGAGGGATGAGTGTATTGCAAGAGCCACCCTCTTGAGTGCTTCATAGTTCTTGGAGAATCAATGGGGCTTCATGTTGTAGTTCTTTCTCCCATAATCATCTCTATCCCTGTTCACAAGGTGAGGATAATGAGCACAAAAATGACCTAACTCACCACACTCAAAGCAAACAATTGGACCACCTCTCTTCCGCTCTTTTGCTTTATGGTAGCAAGGGTGAATATGCTAGTGATGAGGGCTAGATCACCTATGGAAATGCTCTCAAGTTACTCATTACTCATTGCATGAAAAGCGGACAAGAAAAATATAGAAGAAGCATTCTCATAAGAAGAGCCACTTTTGACAGGATCACTCACAAGAGTAGTCATTTGCGGATTTTTGAATTTCTTGGTTATGACACATATTTCATTAGTCTTAAGCCTTGAGAACAGGTTATCAACTATCATAGTTATCAAGTCCGCTTTGATAATGATGAATGTAACTTTTATTTCCCAAACACTCAGAGCATGAACCGCATTATCGGTATCTGGGGTAAGAGATTCGGACAGACCTTAGATCACTCAGGATATTGTGGAATCCACCAAAAAAGGAATTGATGGACTATCCAGCTTCTATCTCCAGGTCCTTCTTGAACTGGGTTTCATACACTTTTTTGATTTTTGATGTTCCCTCACGGTAATTAGAGAGTCGTTTAGATCTCATGTACAAATACAAGATGAGCCACTCGATTTAACTCATTTCTCCCTAGGCCTTTGATCAAGAAGTTGCATGCCTCAGTATTTGCCTCAATCTCAGCTGATTGGACAACATTGAGAACTATGTCATCGATAGGTATAACAAAAAAAAGACTTATCACTTTGTTCCAAATGGACTTGCCTTCCAACAGGGATAGTCAACCACATAAAAGATAGGTAGCTTAACTTTGTTCCAAATGGCCTTGCCTTCCAATAGGGATAGTTGATCCCATCAAACACAGGAGGCTTGCTGTGATACATCTTTGACACTATTGCTCTAAAGATCGGTTATAATTTATGAAGAAGAGCTAACTGGGCTCTGACACCAATTGTAGGATCGGTATGGCGAGTCAGAGGGGGTGAATATCTTTTCAAAACTTTCCCCCTAAGTATTAACAATTCTATGTAGTGGAAACACAAGCCAATGATCACAAAGATCACCCGGGACTCAGTCTCAACCAGTTTGACCGCCGGTTAACAAGTGGTCTGACCAATGATCAACGGCTCAGGTCTTTGTGGTCTGACCACTCACCGAGAAACAGTACAAACAAAACTACGCATGATCCAAAAAAAAAGGAGCCAAGTCTTAAACCACTAATCCAAATACAGCGAAACTTGACATAAAACCTCCCTCGAATATCAGGAACCTATTTCAAGCATGGATCATGAAGAGTGACATTAAAGTTCTAACATTTATCCAAAACAAGAAAGGTTACATCAAAACCAGACAAAAGAGAAAAACTTTGATTTACTCTTGTTCATGAGTCCTTATGATCTAAATAACCTTAGATGGGTTCTCATATATCATAACAAAGCTAGATCATAACAAGACTCAAGTCAAAAAACTCACAAGAGAAAAATCTTAAAATCATATCTCTCTTAAGAAAAATTGGACAAACTCAAGAACTTCCTCTAGATCATGTCTACATAGATGAGATCTGATATCGAAGAGATATCTCCACTTCTTATATATCCTTGGACCAGTGAAGATCAAGAAAAAGGAAATCCAAATAAGAAAGCCAAATAAATCAAAAGCATGAGTCCAATTGGCACACCTTTTGAAACACACAAGTGCAATTGGCACACCATCTATACGCATTGCCTCCTCACGATTCTTGTCTTTCTCTTGTGCTTGTTCAGTTGAGATGATGCTTTACTCGAACTTACATGACATGCTAAGGCCACCAAATCTTAGTTTTGCTGTTGGCCATAACAATCATCAAAGTACTCGCACAACAAAGGAAGAGCAATCAATCTAAGTATAAATAACATACACTTGACTTTCATTAGTAAATTATATGCATTGACACACCATGACTCACATTTGTATGGAATCCGCTATGACTCACCCCCAAAACTAATTCAACTCAGAAACAAACCACAGGGGCCGGCTTGGCCACGGCCACCAAGCCGGTCAAACTACCAAGCACACTCTGGTCAGACTGCCATGTATTAGCCGGTTAGACCGCTCCAAAAACCTTCACGCAACGCAATATAGATCTCTCTGAAAAATAGTTACTACTAACTACAGACCGGTATTACTGCACACCAGTTAGACCGTCACCATGGCCAGTCAAACCGCTACACTAGGGCCGGTCAGACTGCAAGCCAGTTACACCAATGGCTGATCAGACCACCGATCACAGGCCAGTCAGACTGCACCACTCTGACAACAAAAACCAAAGATAAAAAGATACAAAATCAAACTCAACCAATAACTGCAAAACAAAACAAAGCAAAGTCAAATACTCGACGCTGCCTGACACGAAATGGTCTTAAGTACTGTTAGAAAACAGTAATTTGTACAGTAAAAAATGGCACTCTCTACAGGATTCCTGAACTCATTTCAAATCAATCACTTAGATTGCTGGTATTCAATGGCATGCTGACATGCAGCGGCTAGTAGCAGGGTTACAATGTTGTTTGATGAACAGTCTGGTCGCCAAAAAATTTGGGCATCATAGAAGGCTTAGAAGCTTTACGTTACAAGTAATACAAATGTATTCAGAATATAAGAACAAGTGATGAAAGGACCAAAAAATGAGGCAACTTTGCTGTCCCGTATTGCGGCAGGAAGCAGAGCATCTCGCGTCGACGTGGGGCGCCAAGACAGTCGGGCCGACCGTGCCGTCGGCGTACCTCGACAACCGCCTCCCGGACGACACATCGTACGGTCTCCACCTCCACACGCCATCACCGGCCACCACCTCCTGGCTCGACGCCCACCCGGCGCGCTCCGTCGTGTACGCCGCCTTCGGCAGTGTGGCTCCGGCCAGCCCGGCGCAGATGGCGGAGGTGGCCGAGGGCCTTCTCGGCACCGGCAAGCCGTTCCTCTGGGTGGTGCGAGCCTCCGAGGCCCCCAAGATCCCCGCTGACTTCGTCGGCAAGGCGGCGGACCGAGGCCTCGTGGTGTCGTGGAGCCCGCAACTTGAGGTGCTCGCGCACCCGGCCGTGGGGTGCTTCGTGACGCACTGTGGATGGAACTCGACGATGGAGGCCATCAGTGCGGGCTTACCGATGGTTGCCATGCCGCGGTGGTCGGACCAGGCCATGAACGCCAAGTACGCCGCCGACGTGTGGCGCGTTGGCGCCCGCGCGCGGCGGGGCGGCGACGGCGTGGTGGGGAGGGGCGAGGTGGAGCGGTGCGTGAGGGAGGTGATGGAGGGGAAGAGGGGCGAGGAATACAGGAGGAACGCCGCCAAGTGGCGGGACATGGCCAGGGATGCCATGAGCGAAGGTGGCAGCTCGGACGCCAACATCTCCGAGTTCCTCGGCAAGTATGGCGCCAAGTGATCCATTCATGCATGCATGGAGTTTAATTTCTTTTTTAATTAATTTACTGCTATTCTGATCCTGTTTACGACGATGTGTCGTCAAACTCTACTAATTAATGTTGCTCTTAATATCTTTGCAACTATGGGCACGATTGTGATGCTCAACAGCTCAAATGGTACATGTATACTTACCATTGCAACGATACTGATGTTTTTTTAAAACTCCATTCTGCTTATTTTTCGATCGAATCCCTGATATGAAGCTACAAGTCAATAGAAATATCCGGTTAAGATACTAGATGTGCCGTCAAAATCCATATGCACCACTAGATACATATGGAGCAACTCTTCCTTTCTTCTCGATCGACATGCTTTCCAAGAGTCACTTGGAGCAACTCTCCCTTCTTGGCTGCTTCATCCCAATACACTTTGTGGGAGTCATTGGTTCTTGCTTGTTTGGACAAACACCGTGTGAATTTTACTCGGATGTTCCCTAAAATAATACTTTAGGTTTTGGATTAGAAAACGGCAATTCCCCTTACAGGAGGAACTGAATACCTGGAATATATGACAGGATTACGATTTTTCGAAGAACTAGAACACCATATCCCACTCAATGCACAGTAAGCTGCTTCACAATTTTATTTATTTTGGGTTACGATTTATATTTTAACTATGATTTATTAATTTAATAAATAGCGATTATCGAAAGAAACTGAAGCCGAAATTTAGCTGACGCCGTCCTTCCCCTGTTGCAAGCAGGCCGGGTACTGGCTGCTCTGTTAAGTTGTAAAACAATGTTGCGATTTCTTTCGAGCATTTTGTTAGCACAACGACTTCCTACTATTGCGTCGTGGCCACTCCACCAGGAATATAGGACTAGATTGTTAGCACTCTTCTCAGCTGTACATGTATTTATACGTATGATTGAGCTCAATGGAAGATCGCGGTTGATTCTACTCAGTTCTACATGGTATCAGTTACCTCCAGATCCTAATTTTCCGCTTCCGCTTCCGCTCTCCTTCTCTGCTGTTGCCTGCGCTGCCGACCGTCGCGTTCCGCGCCGCACCCTCCGATGGCATCTCCCACCCACTCCTCCGGCTCTTCCAGCGATGCTACCTCCACCGTCGCTCCTCAGCCTGCTGCTTCAACGGTCGTGCAGGCCGTCAACATTCGGTCGCACGTGCCCATCCTCCTCGACATGGCGGAGCCGAACTACAACCAGTGGGGTTGTTTCTTCGACTCCGTCCTCGGCAAGTTCGGCCTTGAGGATCATGTGCGCTCCCCACTACCCCTCGACAAACGCGACGCTGAATGGCGAATGCTCGACCACAGCGTCGTCAACTGGCTCTACACAACCGTCAACAAGGATGTCTTCGACATCGTCCACAAGCCCCACTCGTCGGCGTTCACCATCTGGAACGCCATCGAGGGTCTCTTCCGCGACAACGAGCTTCAGCGCGCCGTCTACATCGAGGCCAAGTTCCGCTCCCTCCACCAAGGCGATATGACCATCGGACAATACTGCTCTCGTCTGAAGCAGCTCGCAAATAGCCTCCGCGACGTTGGGCACCCGGTTTCCGAACCAAGTCAGGTCCTCAATCTCCTCCGAAGTTTGAGTCCCAAGTACCGCCATGTGAAGCCCGTGATCACCTCCAAGTTTCCGCCGCACACCTTCCTAAGCGCGCGGTCTTATCTGCTGCTTGAGGAGATCCAGCTGCAACACGACGACAAGGCCGAGGCGGGACAGGCGCTCGTCGCTGGCCACGGCTCTTCTGCAGGAACCAGGAACTCCCCTTTCTACAACGACGGGGGCTCCAATCAACGTTCCAAGGGCAAGCCCAAGAAGAAAGGGCGCGGCGGCTCCGGCTCCGGTTCTGGATCTGCCTCGACCCCTTCCAACGGCGGTGGCGCTTCCCAGCGCCCTCCTGTGGCCGGTGCCTGGGTGCCCGGCTACAACCCTTGGACTGGATTAGTACAAGCCTGGCCCATGCCCTTCCGAGCTCCAGGCGGCGGCCTGTTGGGCCCGCGTCCTCCGTTCCAGCCCCAGCACGCCATGATGGCACAGTACCCGCCAGTGCTTCCTGCCCACGCCGAGAACACAAGCGCAGGTTCTGCCGGCTGTTGGGATCAGTCGGCGTTGTACTCCGCCCTGCAGTCCGCCGGCGTCGCCACCACCTCTCCACCCAGCTCGAGCGAGTGGTACCTCGACACAGGCGCCTCCACCCACATGTCCTCGGCCCCGGGTACTCTCTCTTCCCCTCGCCCTCTACCTTTCTCCTCCTACATCACCGTTGGAAACGGCGCGCGTATGCTTGTTACGCACACAGCCGCCGCCACCATTCCTACCGCCAGTGCGCCTCTCTCTCTAGATGGTGTCCTCGTTTCTCCTCCTTTGATAAAGAATCTCATTTCCGTGCGCAAACTTACTCGTGACAATAATGTTTCCGTCGAATTTGACTCCACTGGCTTCTCTATCAAGGCTCTTCCAACCAGAACGGTGATGCTCCGATGTGAGAGTGCCAGCGACCTGTACCCACTAGGGCCACTACGCCTGCCCCAACACCAGTCCCTCACAGCTTCCGCGTCCGTGGATCTATGGCACGCTCGTCTTGGCCATCCAGGAGCCTCTTCTTTCTCCAAGGTTCTTCAGCATTTTGATTTCACGTGTAATAAGTCTCTGAGGCATGTCTGCACCTCTTGTCAATTGGGCAAACATGTTCGTCAGTCTTTTACTCCTTCTACTTCAGTTAGCTATTTTCCTTTCCAACTCCTTCATTCGGATGTCTGGACATCACCAGTTTACAGTAATTCAGGTTACAAATACTATGTTGTCCTCCTTGATGATTACACACATTATATTTGGACCTTTCCTATTCGCAACAAATCAGAGGTGTTCCCTATCATTCGCTCGTTCTTTGCCTACGTGCAAACCCAATTTCATCTTCCTGTCCTTGCTCTTCAAACGGACAATGGCCGCGAGTTTGATTCCACAGCGATGCGTTCTTTCCTCTCTACTCAGGGCACTCAATTCCGGCTCTCCTGTCCACACACCTCACAGCAAAACAGGAAGGCCGAGCGTATCCTTCGCACGATCAACGACTGTGTTCGTACCTTGCTCTTCCACAGCGCAGCTCCGACACCGTACTGGGCGGAGGCCTTGAACACAGCTACTCTACTCCTGAACTACCGCTCGTGTTGCGCCACTGGTGATCTCTCCCCGCACGAGCTGCTGCTTCGTGCGCCGCCACGCTACGCCGAGCTCCGTATCTTCGGGTGCCTATGCTTTCCCAACTTATCGGCCACCACGTCGCACAAGCTTCAGCCGCGGTCGACGCCATGCATCTTCCTCGGCTACCCCAGTGATCATCGTGGTTACCGCTGCCTCGACATCACCACACGTCGTATCATCACTTCACGGCACGTAGTGTTCGACGAGACTGTGTTCCCCTTCCGTGATGGTCCCGCCTCGCCCGACCGACGCCCCGTGCCATCCGTTTCGCCTACGCTCGACGATGACGTGCCGCCCCGTCTCCCACAGCCACGGCATCCGCCTGCGACCTCGTCAGCACATGCGACAACGACGCCCTCAGCATCGGTACACGCGACACCGCCTTCTTCGCCTCCAAACGCAGCAGCCACGGCATCGCTTCGTCCTGCACCGTCGGCAACGGACGCCGCTGCACCATCAACTCCTTCGCCATCCGGTCTGTCGCGCCATCAGATGGTGACTCGGGCGAAGGCCGGCGTCTTCAAACCGAACCCTCGGTACACTCTGTCCACGTCGTCAACTCTGATCTCGCCTGTTCCGACCTCCATTCGGCAGGCCCTCATGGATCCAAACTGGCGTGCTGCCATGCAAGCCGAGTTCGACGCACTCCTCGCCAACAACACCTGGACGCTCACGCCACGCCCCGACGGCGCTCGCGTCATCACCGGGAAGTGGGTGTTCAAACACAAACTGAACGCTGACGGCACGTTGGAACGTTACAAGGCACGCTGGGTCGTGCGCGGGTTTCATCAACGCCCGGGCATTGACTTCGGTGAAACATTCTCTCCCATCGTCAAGCCGGCGACCATTCGGACGGTGCTCACTCTCGTGGCGACGAAGCAGTGGCCTGCGCACCAGCTCGACGTCTCCAACACGTTCTTGCATGGCAACCTCAACGAGCAAGTGTACTGTCAACAGCTGTGCGGGTTCGTCGATCAGGCTCGCCCTCGTGATGTCTGTCTCCTCTCTCGATCGCTCTACGGGCTATGACAGGCACCTCGACAGTGGTTCCTGCGCTTCGTCGGCTTCATCACGAGCTTGGGATTCGTTCAATCCAAGTCCGACTCGTCCCTCTTCGTCCTCCGGCGTGGGGCGGACACAGCGTACCTCCTACTCTACGTCGATGACATGATCCTGTCGGCATCTTCGTCCAGCCTTCTACAGCGTGTGGTGGCTCAGCTGAAGACTGCCTTCGCCGTCAAGGACATGGGTCCAGTGCGATACTTCCTTGGTATTGAGGTCCAGCGGAGCGCGCACGGATTCTTCCTGTCGCAAGCCAAGTACGCCGCCGAGGTTCTCGACCGTGCCTGTATGAGCAACTGCAAGCCCGTGTCTACTCCAGCTGAAGTGACGGCCAAGGCTTCCGCACACGACGGCGAACTCATCGTCGACGCGTTGTGGTACCGCAGTATGGCCGGGGCGCTTCAGTACTTGACACTGACCCGGCCGGATCTTGCGTACGCTGTCCAGCAAGTCTGTCTGCATATGCACGCGCCACGCGATGTGCATCTCACCATGCTCAAGAGGATTCTGCGCTACGTCAAGGGCACCACATGCTACGGTCTCCATCTCCATGCGGCATCAACACCACGACTTACAGCTTACACCGACGCCGACTGGGCCGGTTGCCCGGACACTCGTCGTTCTACGTCGGGGTTCGCCGTGTTCCTCGGTGATTCGCTGCTCTCCTGGTCGTCCAAGAGGCAAACTACGGTCTCGCGTTCTAGCGCGGAGGCCGAGTACCGAGGCGTCGCCAACGCCGTGGCGGAGTGCTCATGGCTGCGCCAACTCCTTGGTGAGTTCCACTGTGATGTCGCGGGCGCCACCGTTGTGTACTGTGACAACGTATCTTCGGTGTACATGGCGCGGAACCCCGTTCATCATCGGCGCACCTAGCATATCGAGCTCGACGTTCACTTCGTCCGCGACAAGGTTGCCATCGGGGAGCTTCGGGTTCTGCCGATCCCCAGCGCACGACAGTTTGCAGACATTTTTACAAAGGGTCTTCCATCCTCATTGTTCCATGATTTTCGAGACAGTCTCTGCATCGCGAAGGGCACCGCCACGACTGAGGGGGGTGTTAGCACAACGACTTCCTACTATTGCGTCGTGGCCACTCCGCCAGGAATATAGGACTAGATTGTTAGCACTCTTCTCAGTTGTACATGTATTTATACGTATGATTGAGCTCAATGGAAGATCGCGGTTGATTCTACTCAGTTCTACACATTTCTTCCACCGATTTATTCTCTAACCATTTCTAAAACAATGTTGCGATTTTAAACAACATGAACCTCCCTAAAATGAATACCCCAAACCAAGCATGAATTCATAATTCAGAGCGTACAACACTGAGCATCAAGTTGCATTAAGGAATTTTCTGAAGACCAACAAATTAAATATGTTTCTTTTTGGAAAGTACATGTTAGATAATAAGCTATACCTTTTTTTTTCTCAAAAGATGCATTCATAACTGCTTGACTTTAAACGTCACGTTGGAAACAAACTGCAGTTCAGATCAAACTCTGGGGGTGATCGGAATAGCGATGGCTTTTGGCTGAAAAAACACTGTAGCTGGTTGAAAAAACACTGTAGCTAAGTTAGTGGATAGTGTAGTGAATAGTGAAAAAAAAAGCTAAAGCTAGAAGCTGAAACCGAAAAAAGCCGAAACGATCAGGGGCTCTACCGATGGGTTTGTACCCTAACTCTTTTTTAGAGGAGATTTGTGGAGCGAGGAAAGTAAAGTTAGAGATGAAGAGTGACCATGACTTTAGAATATTCTCCCGGATACAGGAAGGATGGTCCAGATGAAATATCACGGCTAAATATAGTATTTTTACTATAGTACTTGTCACGTCGTCTGTATTACAGTATTTATTTTTATCTAAGAGGTAAGAAGCGAAGCCACGAGAGACAGAGGATCCGGTGCCGAGGATCTGGTTCTGAGATTCGTACCCTAATTCTCCATGACAATACAGTAGTAACAGGCAGGCTAACAGCGTCGTTTTGGAACCGCCTTTGTGTTTGCCTGGCCGTCCCTTCCACCCCCAAGCGAAAGCAAATTGAGGCGAGACGAAACCCCTCCCCTTCTCTCTCCATGGCGCAAGACGAGGCCCCGGAGTCTTCCTTCACCCCCGCCTCGGCCTCGGCTGGCCGCCTCAACGCCGCCGCGCCCGAGTTCACCCCCCGATCCGCCGCCCAGCAGGACGCCAATCTCCATCGCCGCGGGCCCCACCACCAGCACCACTACCCGCATCATCACCACCACCAGCCGCATCACCACCACCAGCACCACCACGGCGAGGAGGAGGGGGATGCCGCGGCGGCGGAGAGGGAGGGGCATGGGGGGCTGCCTGAGGAGGTGGTCCGCCGGCTCGTCAAGCAGGTAGCTTTCGTTTCCCCACTCGATTGCTGTGTTATTATCAACTGTGTTGCTGTTCTTTCCCTGTCATTGGTGCCGATTGCGAGCAATGGTTAGTGTGAAATCTGAAGTGCCCCGGGATAAAGTTTGATCCTTTGATCCAAAAAAAGGGTTAGATGGGGGTTTATGGTGTAGGAAAGACAAATTATAGGCGGGCTTCGCCCAGGAATTTGTAGGAACACGCGGTAGTGTGCTAAACGATTGAAACACTGTGACCATACACGCCAATCATGTGTTGGCAAATTTGATTTTGAGTTTCTAATATATTCACGACAGTGATGACTAGAGTATATGGCATCTCCGAATTCATGTACGCCTAAGCATGCTCTCGTACTGTTTATCTGATATGTTCTCTTCTAGTTGTATTTCTTAACTACTGTAAGGACAGGCATTCTAGATTTACAGACTGATGGTGGTGTACTCTGGCATAGTATACATTAGTAAGGAGGAATCTAAAAGGGGGGAAATATAATTGATATATGTTGAAGAGTGCTACTCTTTACAATAACTCATAAATACACAAATATTTTCTAGGAGAATGCTATGTGGTTCATAGTTCATGCAATTATGGCGTGTGGCGGGAAGGCGCAACTGGGTTGTCACATGGTATGGTTTGCTGCATTTGCACATGAGTGGGGTTAGGGTTATGCGACTGGAGGGTGGATGCAAGGAGGGAAGAGTGAATAGTAACTAAGTAAGATAAAGCATATACGCCAAGTTGCCAACATTTGGCAATCATGTGGGCCTCAATCGGATTCACTAGTCACCAATAGGGTATAACAAATACGACAAATTACACAATGTCGTTTTGCTGAAATTATTATTGTAACCGTTGCATGCACAATAGGTAGAAGTGTATACAGGTAGAATAATCTCATAAACAAGAGGAAATAACTTTTTTCTCTTTTATATTGTTATCTTCTAATCCCTTCCCATTTCTTTTATTTTATCTTCTCTCAAGTAATTGAAACTAAGTCTGTGATATTAACTTTACCTTTTACTATTTCCTTTTTAGTTGTTTATTAATATTAATATAATCAAACTGTCATTGGATGCTTGATCTGCCTCTGTACTACTGTGTGTCCCTTGGATTAAATATATTTGGAAACTTGACAGGTGGAATTTTACTTCAGTGATGTCAATTTGGCTACAACTGAACATTTGATGAAGTTCATTACTAAAGATCCAGACGGATTTGGTGAGTTCAGCTTGTTAAATTTAAAATTAAGCACCTTATCACACCGTCCAGATGTCCACCTTCATGTATACTTTTTCGTTTGGTAGCCAAGATCATTTGAAATTTATGATGCAATAGTTGGGTGTATATATGATGTACATATACTAATATAGATTTTCTTCATCCCGCCAGTGTTTTTTTCATACATATTTACATGTTATGAACAAGTTATGTACAAGTTTGGGGCACTAGCATTGGTGTAGGTTGTAGGACTACCGAGACATTTACAAATGGACAAATGTTATGTTGAAGTGTTTCTAATCTGCTTGCATTATTTGCTGTATCATTAATTCATTAGTGGGAGCCGCACACCCTTCTTTGCGGAGGTTAATATGCAGTGTTTTTCAATAGAATTTTCAGTGCATTTTTTTGTTTACCAGACAGCATTTGATGCACATAAATTTAGCACATGCTCATTCACATTCAATGTTTTGTTGACTCATATTTTCTGGTAATATTGACATATCTTATTCTGTTTTACAGTTCCAATGTCCATAGTTGCATCCTTTAGGAAGATTCGGGAGGTAGTTAATGATAGATCCTTATTGGCTGCTGCATTACGCATGTCATCGGAGCTGGTAAGCATCTTAATCAAATATCACGTTTGCTTATTTACTCTTTCTTTCTGATGTGCCTGTTCTCCCTGCACTTGGCAAAGCCCAACCCACTTGGTTCTTGATGGCTTGTTTGCATATATTTTTCATCTTTGCTTAATCAAGACATGGTTTCATTATTTAAATCTAGGAAATGGCTGCCTCAATGCAGGGATGAAGCCAAAAACTCATCATATACTATCCTACTGCAAGAGATATCCTGTCATGATCTTGTTCTATTTTCCAATATCCAAACACAAGGAATGCTTTGTAGTTTGTATGGTTCTTTACTAAGACTATGGTTTTTATTGTTATGAATAGCATTTGTATTCATCATGAGACCAATAGGTCAATATATATACAAGTACATGTATTCATCATGAGGCTAATAGGACAATATATATACAAGTACATGTATGATATATATGCAGGTAACCTCTTGTATAACAGAAAAAATACACATCTAACGCATCTCTCAAACTTATGGTGGATCTACAACATAAAGTTTAGAGAGATAGAAATTGTGCTGAGCTCCGGTCTGTACCTTTATGAAGTATGCCAACTGAAACTCTGAAGATACATACTGAAGAGTAACAACCTGGTCCTGCACCCATGGTTATTAAGGCGGTGCGATGAGGCGCGGCGACTCACCACCTTCACACAACAATATCGCTTATGACGCATGGCGTGGCGATGCTATACACACAACAATATCGGACTTCTGGAGGGTCTAAACAGAAGAAATACAGAGAGAGAAGGACCTTATTGCAATTTTAGAAAATTGAGAGGGCTCAATCGCAAAATGCCGAAATCACCCTCATAACCCTAGTCACCGCCTGAGCTCGGCATCTTTCTTCCTTCACCCCCCCCCCCCCCCCAATTGCTTCTCACCCTCTTCCTTCCCCCATCTCTACCTCCGACGCCGGCAAGGCTGAGTCAGTTTGCCGGCGGCCGCTCCCTCTTCCCGCCGCCACTCTCCACTGCCTCCAAGCGGCAGCTGGTAGACTGGAGGTGGCAGCAGATTGGAGGAGGCGGCGGAGAGCCAGCTGGTGAAGCAGGAGCCGACCAAGCAGAGGAGGCCCGATTTGGCGGAGGAGACCGCAGATCCGGCGGTGGCGGAGACCTCTCCCAAAACCCCAACCTGTGACCGTAAGGTATGCATTTGGACTAGAGACTCGAGTGACTTTTAACTTCCACACCCCTCATGCAGACGCCACACGCCGCCGCTCCATGCCGTTCAGACGACATGGCCCTCCAGTCCACCACGCCGATATATCAACGATATATCGTTGATATACCGACGCCTCAATAACCATGCCTGCACATGTGTCTGCATGTAGGAAGTATCAACACCAATATGCTTTGTAAGCTCATGCTTCACCGGATCTTTAACAATACTAATAGTGCATGTACTGTCAGACAAAAGAGGAGTTGGTGCAAAAACAAACACCAAAATTCTCAAGTAATTACTGTAGTCAAGTAACCTCCGCAGTCAACAAAGCCATAACTCGCAACTCAATCTCAGCACTCGAACAAAAAATTGCTGTTTACTTCTTAGTCTTTCAAGCAATGAGAGAACCACAAAGAAAAATACAATAGGCAGAGAGACCAGCAATCAGAATGCTCACTAGCCTAGGTGGTATCAGAATATGCCTGGAGCTGTAAAGAGCTGTAGCGAGGGAAAAAAGGGACAAGTGATGGTTCCACGAAGATATCATAGAAGATGAATAATATGACTATAGTGGAGCTGAGTGGGAGCAGAAACAAACTAACTTAAGATATGCAAATGGTATGAAATATCAGGGCGAGTGACACCGAGATAAACAAGACTCCCAATAAGGTGACGATAGCGAGTAGGATTGGTAAGAGGCTATCATCATTGGACCGAAGATGAAAATTAAGTTCCATGGGTATCTCAATTGTGCGTTGATCAGTAAGAGAAGTACAATCAAGAAGATCCTAAATATACTTTTCTTAAGATAGATAGAAATTCTCAGGCGTAGAAATAACTTCAATCCCAAGAAAGTAGCGAAAAGGATCCAGATCAGATATGAGAAACTGCTCACTAAGACGTTCCTTGATAAAAGTGATGTACTGAGAATCATCTCCAATAATGATCATGTCATCAACATATAAAAGAAGTGTCTGAACATGAAAAGAATTGGAAAGAGTGTCTCGTCCTGTGACAGAAAGAGAGGTACCATCTGATGTCTGAACAGTGATAGGAGCAACTAGATGACTAATGGAAGTGAGACTGGTAGAATAAGATGTCTTGAAAAGAAGCACCGGAGTCATGAATCCAAGGTAATATACTGAGGAAGGAGAAGTAGAAGGTGGTTTCACTAGAAGACTATGCAACAGAACCAGATGTTGCAAAAGCAGCCATGCAATGCAGCAGTGTGAGAAGTTTTTAAGTATCAGAAACACGAGCTCTAAGAGGAGGGACCTCTAGTGCCCTTCGGAGGACGGCCACGACGACATAAATCCTTCTTTCTGTAGCAGAACTGCTCCACATGTCCATCTTTCTTGTAGTAGGTGTAGTGGAGTCCCCTACCAACAACAACTGTCACTGGTGGAGGCACCATTGGTGGAGTTTTAGACGCAATAGGTGTAGAAGCTGGAGGAGCCGTCAAAACCGAAGGAAACGACAATGACGGCAGCAGACGCGTACTACGAAGGCGAATATCCTTAGTACGAACAACTACAAGGGCCTGCAACAGAGTCACGCGAGGGTGGTGAGCAGCAACTGAGCAAGAGTCTGCTCATACTCAACCCGGAGACGTGTCAAGAAGTCGTAGATATGACGAAGCTCCAGGTGAGACCGCTAACGTTGACAACAGTGACAAGTGTGGCAAACATCTGGTCCCAAAGATTCAATCTGACGCCACACCGCGGACAGTTGAGCATAGAACTTGTTTACAGTGACATCTCCTAGCTTCAACGACTACTCCTGCCACATAATAGCAAGATACAAGGAATCATCAGATAGCTCGTAGCAGTTGTGTAGATGCGCCCACATCAACTATGCTGAAGCCAAGCTAACCACATCTCCAGTGAGATGTACCTCAATGCTAGCAACCAGAATAGCAGAGGCACGTGCATCCTCATCAATCCATGTCTTGTACGCAGCATATTATCTGAAAAGTCTCCATGCCATCCTCAAAAGCACTAGATGCCTCCTTACGAGTGTCTTTGGAAGTATTCTTCGGGAGCATGTACTCAACAGATGGAACAAGGCGAGGCGGATAAGGCAGCTCACCGATGAGAAACTCATAAAGACGCTGGCCATGCATGTGGAGGCGCATGTGCTGAAACCATTTCCGATAATTGAGACCATCGAAGATCACCGGACAACGAGGAATAGAAACGGTGCTCAAAGAGGATGACATCTTTTTTTTCCTTTTTTATATAAACAATATATGACCTAATCGGTTTCTAACCGAAACCGATAGACTGAAGACTGGCGGCCGAAGAAGGCCGATGGTCCGGTGGGCGGCGGCTTCAACGGCCAGTTGGGTGACGACTCTAGCAGCGGCAGCAACAGGCGGCGGCGTTTGGTAGCAACAGGCGGCGGCATCCGGTAGCAACGGGCGACAGCGTCCCAGCAGTGTAGACGGCAGCGATGGGCTCGACAAGCTCGGATTTGTGTGAACCCGAGAGGAGACAATGACGACAACTGACGGCGAGGGTGGCTGGCGCGCGGAAGGAACACGTTGACGACGACGGCTCCCTAGTGATGAAGGAGGCGCCTGCAGAAGACTTCGGTGTCGACGTGGAAGACAGCGACAGATGAGCGGCAACTCAATCTCGACGGAAAAGCCAGCGGCTACAGAAGACGGCGACTACAGCAAGCGGTGGGGCTAGAGGTGGTAGAAGATAGCGGGCGGCAACGAGCGCGATGGAGAGGGCAAAGCCAGGCGGCGGCTGGAAGATGAACCAGCGGCGGCTTGACGAGAAACCCTAGATTTGCTTTGATACCATGTTACAAATAGCGTTTGTATTTATTATGAGACCAATGGTCCAATATATATACAGGTATAGGTATAATATATATGCAGATAACCCTTTGTACAATAGAAAAAATACACAGGTAATAATATACATCTAACATTTATCACTTGTAGGTTGTTTCAGATGACGGGAAAAAGGTTAGACGGCGATTGCCCTTCAATGAGGCAGGTGCTGAAGAAGTTCAGGTTAGCATCTAATTAGTCAAATAATCTATTCATTTTGTATGTCATGCTTCTGATTTTTTTGTCTTTTGTGTACTCAGTCGCGCATTGTTGTTGCTGAAAATTTACCTGAGGAGCATCGCTATCAGAATCTTATGAAGATTTTCTCAGCTGTTGGGAGGTATGCATGTCTGTTTGCACAATTAATTGCCAAATGTAATGTTGTACACATGATGTCATCTATGTTGCAGTGTGAAGACAATACGTACTTGCTATCCACAAGGGACTGATGGTGCTGGATCTGCTGCTAGCAAATCAAGGATTGAGATGCTATTTGCTAACAAGGTCTGTATAAGGATCTATAGACCTTCTATATGAATGCTAAAAGTTGATGAAGGATTGCATAACTTTGTACGAAACAATGAACATATTGTTTAAGTATTTTAACACCAGTGTTTTCTCCTATTGTTTGTTTTTTGCTGTACTTGCAGCTGCATGCTTTTGTGGAGTATGAAACTGTTGAAGATGCTGAGAAGGCGGTATGACATCTTGACTTTGCTATCCAGTTGTGCTTTGGCACTTGTCTATCACATAAAAAATAACACTCTTTGTTGTGTATAGGTTGCCGAATTCAGTGGTGGGAGAAACTGGAGAGATGGGATTAGAGTTCGCTCGCTGCTTGGTTGCCTGGTACCTTAATGAATCCTGCCCAAAGCAATGTGGTTTTCATTGCCCATTCTATGTTCTATGCAAAATTTGAAGTAGTTATGGACTGGTGGTGATCAAATTGCATATACAACTATCCTCTGTGCTCCCCGTGTCTATCCTAGTGTCTTGAGATCTATTAGTCACTAACATTCAGAATACTAATTGTCGACTTGCACCATTCTTGATATTGTTATTATTGTTGGTTAATGGGTAGTTGGGTACATAAGTGTAGCCTGTTAGATCATTTCATTTATGGGCATATAATTCCCAAAAAGACGTGTTTGGGTACGTACTAAGATTTAGCATTCCTAGTTGCATGCTTCATTGGGAATGAAACGTTTTTAAACATTTATTTTCATCTCGTGTCATTAGAAACATGGGATGGGCCAAGGAAGAAAAGGAGGAGATGAAGAGGACGCTGCAGATGAAGATGATCCTGACACAACTGGGCATCCACAAGAATGTGAAGCAGAGGACACTACCCAGCTTTCAGAAGCACCTCTTGAGCACCAGGTATTGCCATGGACCTCTCTTAGTTCCTAGCTATCGTTGTCATGTAGCTACTACAGGATCTTAATGCATTAGAAACTTGGATAGTCTAACAACGTGTATCGTCTCATAGGCTGAGGATGGTTCCCACGACAAATGCGGAATGAAGCACGGGAGGGGGCGAGGACGTGGAGGAAGAGGTCGTGGCCGGGGCCAATACCATGGCCACAACCGGGACGGTGGTCATCCAATGGGCACTCCCCCATCGAGTCACAGTGTCCTTGCTGAGCATCCAGCAGTGCCAAAGCCGCCCCCTGGTCCCCGTATGCCGGATGGCACAAAAGGGTTTACCATGGGGCGAGGGAAGCTGCTCAACCCTAGCAATGCTGCTTAATTTCAGTGCTTATGCCGGTGGTAGCCTGTTGCCCTGTTCTATCAGACAGTTGCGAATGAGATCTTTGGCTCAGGCTCCTAACCGATTGCAGTGGATGTTCTAGTTTAGATGCTTCATGGTGTGTTGGCTCCTTTTGATGTGAGATTCTAAAAAGAAATGATATACCTGGTACATGCATGTATACTAAACACTGCAAGAGTGCTGGACATGTGAATCTGTCTTTGGAAAATCATACTTGACAAACAAGTATCTGATCATTTGCAGTTCTGGTCCACAAACCTTTTACATCTAACAGCAAGGTAGAAAATCCTAGTTAGACGGGCAAACAACATATAAATTTCACAGTACTTCCGGAAATAGTTGCATTTGCAAACAACATATAAATGAACTGTTACATGCACTTATTCGCCTGACTTCCAAGCTTTGGTCTCTGCTCTGTTCCCATCTGCTTCTCATTCCCTTCATCAATGTCCGCCTCGCCGGCATGGCCACGGTTACTAGAAGCAGGCTCACTGCCAGTTACAGTCTTCGCTTTTGCCGGCAACACGTTCTGCTTGCCATCTAACTGCAGCTCCTCGATACCTCTCGTCGCAGCCGGTGGACATGACTGCCACTTTCTGCTTAGGTATCTACACCCCGATGCAGGATCTTTGGACCGAGCTTTCGGCGTCGATGGCGCATGGCGCGCAAATATAGATCCAGTTGTGATAAGATTCTTCGGCGCCTTGCAAGTGACTTCTGGGTTCGTTGCTTTCTTGACTGCACTTGTATTAACGCCTTGGCTTGCATAGCACTGCACTCGTAGCAGCAGCAGTAGTTGCACTTGCAGCAACTGCCTTCTGCTGCCTGTTCGCCAGAGTTTGCTGGATCACGCATTAGATAGTGCATGGAACACACATTTGACATGTAAGTCGATTTCCCGCCACCAAATTTATCCACCCTCGCATCTTGAAAGAAGGATCTCCTCATGACCAAGACACTGCCCTATCTCTTCTAAATCTATTGTCCCCTCTTCTTGGATAAAATCATTCTCTATGCACAACTGGATCAACACGTCCCTCTCCATCCGAGATAGTCCTTTGGGAAGACTGCACAGAAGGTAAATTTCAAATATAAGTGGCTATAGCTCAGTTTTAGGATCGATAGGATCTCATTTGTGCTGCCGACATGATCCCAACTCTCGCTTTCAAATACAAGTGGCTATAGCATGTGAGCATCATCTTGGTTTAGGTATGATAGCATGTGAGCAGAAGTGTGCCCACTACAACACTTCCTGAAGCACCAGCACAACCTCAGCTGCTGCCATGTTTGCTCCTCCTCATTCCAAACGTCATCAAGAACTAGTAGGTACCTCTTGCGGCCTACCACTTCATGTAGGTGGCTACGCAACAGCTCGATCCTGTCTGGCGATTCACATATTTCCTTGGTAGCCAGTTCAATTATGGATTTTACAAGGGCACTGACGTTGAAATCATCTGACACACAAAGCCACATCGGCAACTCGAAAGTGCTGCTGGATCCTGCAGTCGTTATACACCGTCTTTGTGAGAGTCGTCTTGCCCAATCCCCCCAATCCTACAAATCGTTGCTCAAGCAACAATTTCACCACCACATCTTTGTCATCGTCTCTGCCGACGATCTCCATCAAGTCATCAAGACCAGAGTGAATCTGCGGACGGGATGACGGGTGCTGTTTCCGCACGCGCCACCAGGCCAAAGCTGTTCATGTCCAGGATAAGCTCGTTGATCTTATTGAGGACATTATTCAGATTCCTGCTCACGGTGAGACGGAGTAGAAGCGGGCTGTGGTGGGTGAGGTAGCTGAGTAATGCGCAATTGCCTGTGGATTGCTATCTAGTCATGCGCAAAGCGCCATATTATGGGGCTCTTCTTTTTAGCTTTAAAGTCGTATTTCAATTTTTCTACAGTAATTAGTTTTTAAATGAAGTGTCTTCTTAAGATAGGGTTTATAAGTTGGTTGTAATATTCACTATAGTAACTTTATTTATATCATGTAAAATTATATGTGAGTTTCTCTTACTCTGTACTCTCTTTCTCACGAATAGTCCAAAAACCATAAGCCGTAACACAAAAGAACAGGCTATGCTTCTAGTCTCACTGAATTTTAGACACTTGACAGCGTGGCTATTTGGCAGGGAGCAACTGAACATGGTTCTGTTCTAATTCTAGCTTTCAGAAGTTAAAAGTCGTTTGGAACACGCTGACTTCTTAGATGTGACTTTTTTTTATTATCTGTGGAGATATAATTGTATTTTTATTTATATTATCTGTAAATATATAAAAGTGTTTTTATTTTTTTCTATTTTTTAATTAAATATTTTAGAAAAAAAACTAGTGTACAGTATTATTTCAGGTAAAAGGTACAGTATTTTAGAACAGCGTCACGGCGTGACCGGCTTGGTTCCGTTTTGGAAGGAAGCTTCAGGGTTCAGCCACCGTGGGGTTGGAGGTGGGATAAGAGGACCCGGATCCTCGACTTGCATGGTTATCAGTATTCAGCAAAGCAGCGGTGAAGTGACAAAGCGATGCCGCTAAAGCTGTGAAGAGCGACCGACCGCGAGGCAGACCGACACGCGAAAAGGGCCAACGCGTCGCGGCCATCGACTTGCCACGCGCTGGCAACTGGACCGTCCACGGGCGCTTAACGGCAGGCCACGTGGTTGGTACCAAGTCCACTGTCTAACAGGTAAAAATGCGATCAGACAACTCACATCTATCCTAAGGGTGATCGAAATAACGATAGTTTTTGATTTTTACTAAAAAAAATACTATAACTACAGTACCTGCTACAATACCAAAATCGCCACCGCCCAGCGCTAGCGTTGAAACGCTGAGCGGGATCAGTTAGAATTGTCTGCTTAAAAGATCGTATTCGCATTCCATACATCCCACAATACCACTATATCAAATGCGAACTTTGATAGATTCATGCTATATATTCAAGCGTTTAAATTAAGCTTTCATTTCCCAGATGTAAATGGGACGTAGTACCATGACATGGGCATTCGATGCTATCATTCAAGTGCGCGCCACGTCATACAAGCACAGACATGTTACATGGTTGCAAAACTTCCTCAGTATTTTGCTGATTGTGGACTAGGATTCCAGTACAACCAGCCAAAACACGGCCCAATACAGGCACTGAAAAAGCAATGGTGCGAGAATTAAATTTTGAATAACTAATTCAGGTCACCTTCGGCAACAGCCATTTTAAACCAAAACACAGCCACTTGACATGATTTTCGTCCAGTTCACCACCCTTTAAAAAAACTGGACCTACAATCAAAACAATGAAGTATGTCAGCCTGATGCTGAGTTCCAAATACATAGCATTAGTATGGTTGCTGGTATTTTAGCAGTTAATAATGCAAGCCTGATACAAGACATACGATGATAAGATGTAGCAAGGCAGGTAAAGCAACTCCTGATTATGCATAAGTGTGAAGAATAACAATCCGGCAAACATGTATCCAATATGTACTGTAATTATGACATTGTATCGACTATTAACTCAACAATCACCCAACACAGCAAATTCATCAATAAAAAAAGAGATGCAAGTCCACATGCATATGTACGTCCATGTAATAATCCTATTCATCCATCCAAAGTGTTCCGAGATTTGTGCAAGGACATTAAAATTATTAAAAGATGGGATGTTGGTTTGAATTTGAAGTTATCTCGAAGCACATTTGAGGATGATAATAGTGCATGAATGTCCATTAACATGTGGGACAACCATTCTCAGAAAAATTCTACATAATAAACATGAATGCATGATCAATTTAATATCTTTCCAAACAATGATGATCCCATCTTGTAATTTCAAGTGGATAATTTCAATGTATTTGTCTTACTTATGATAAAAGGGATATTGTGGAATAGCAAAATGTAGGACAGTGGTTCAGTGTCAATGTTCTACTTGCACCTTATTGATGTCGCTGTTTATCTGTCTGCTCTTCTTGGTTTATGTAACATTTATACGGAACTACCTAGTAATTTGATTTAATATTGTATGGTACTATAATTAGCTAATTCTAAACCTTCCAAGAGCTAAGACCTATAATTAGCTAATTGCCTAATCCGAAGCGTCCCAAGATTTAAGACCTATAATAACAGAACAACAATAGCAAAAACTACAATTGCTCAACCTTTGGACCAAAAGTAACAGGTTACAGCAAGCAAGCAAAAGCAGTATGCTAGACACAACAGCAATGACTGTAAACCATTTCAAAAGGGTCAAGACCATCGTTGAGACACTATTTTTTACATCGGAGTATGAAACCATACCTAATGACATGCCACTGTCTCATCTTCTGGAAATGTATGTGGTCCCAGTTGACCTGGAATATAGCAGAAATTTGCAGATGATTAGAATTAGAAATGTGTCTTAACTTTGACACTGCATCAAAAATAGACCATACCTCCCCTGTTGCTTTCCTCCATAACCATGTCTGATATTACTCAAGCCTTTGTCATGCATAGGGAGACCAGCTCGTTCATTTCTTCCTCCATTTGCAGCTAATGTGTGCATAGATGACTGCCCTGGTCGAACTTCATCTGAAAAACCATTCTCTTGGATGTCTTTTACTTTGTTTGAAACTGTTAAGTCACTCATCCCCTGAACAATGTTAAAACTTTGGTGTTGATCACTGGTTTTGGGGATATGTGAACATTTGTCAAACTGATCTCCATAGTTAGTTGTAGTAGAGCCATTTCCAGATGGCATTGTATTTGAAGATCTGGAATCAACAACGGGTCCTCTCTTTTGCCGAGTGCTTTGTGCCACAGGAGTAACAGCAACTGAAGGCAACAACGATGAGTAAGGAGCAGATGCAGCAGCAGCAGCAATTTTAGCAGCAGCTGTAGTAGCCGAAATGATCTGTTGTGCTCCTTCACGAAGGTGAATGAAGTCCCCTTCAATCACAAAGAGCTGCAAATGCAAATAAATGTATCAGTAACGAAAATGATCCATATACTGACTAAATTGCTATATGGAAAATAAACAAACCTCTGGATGAATAGCCACAAAATCATCTAGCTTCCCATAATGCTTCTTATAGTCATGCCAGTGAAGAGGAGCCAACATTTTCCCAAGCCTATTTGGTAGCTGAGAAAAAAAATGCACATGAATCAGAAAATGTTCCACTAAACAAACAAAACATATAATTTCCATAAATGGGCGCTCAGCAACTTGAAGATGACAAGTAACTCACAGTTGAACTAATCCTGATTCGGCCATCAGGAGCAGCAGGAACTGCACGGACAATGCAAGCCAAAAGGGATCTCTCATCTAGAAGGGCAGGCTCCTTTGGAATGTGAGGTAACAGTGAACCCAAACCACCACCCGTGGATGTAAGTGTGTCAGCCTGATTCACAACATTAGAACTGAGCTCTGCTGCACTATTTTTGAAGTGGATCTGGGTAGTTGATTGAACAAAATTTGAAGCTTTATGCTGCTGCCTAGGTACATGCTCCTCAGACTGCTTGCCAGATGCAACTTTCTCATCCTGGTTATACATAAAGAATACGTGATATGATATGCTTACAGTCAATGGAGATTTATGGGGAAAAAAAGTAAATTAGAAACCTTCAATTCAGTTTTTTGCTCTTGATGTTCAAATTTTCCGGTAGGGCTGACATTTGGAGATAAATCCTGGGCTTTTTGCTGCTCATTGTAAACTAAATGTTCGGTTACATTGGATTCCATAACCTGTAAACGGTTTTTTTATAGAACAAATAAGATTAACAGGGACAAGTTGAATAAAAAACAAACAAACAATAAGCAAAAAGACTAACCTTTGGTTCATGAGTTGATTCAGCAACCACACTTGTGGAATGTTGTTGTTTTCCATGGGCAATAAGATGTTCTGAATGGGTTATTTGACTCTGCTTGGAAGAAAGCTCATCATTATTACTAGCACCTGGTTGTAATGCATTCTGGTCTGATTGGGATGGTTGATAGTTTGTTTCATCTGGTGTTTGTGAGGCATTTTGTGCTTCCTAAACGATACAAAATTACTTCCAAATCAGAAGATATCACGTTGTCAGTAAAATTATGATACAATAAGCAAAGTGCTTCAAGAGCATAATTACCTGTTGATTGGGCCAGTGTAGGTTTGGTTGAATTGTAGACTCTGACTGAAAACTACCGAATTGAGGAACACCAGAGTTGGGTGATGCTAAAGATTGAGGTATACCTTGAGGATGCATCATATAAGAATGCATCCCAGCCATCTGCCCAGAAGGAAGAAAGCCACCTATTCCCAATAGTGAAGATGGAGAAACAGGTACAGCAGAGGAGCTATTTCCCTGAAAGCAACAAGAGTAAAACCTCTCAAGAATGTTTCTTGACATGAATGAAATAGAAGGGGGTTCCACACAAATCAATATGATATATAGTATAACTGAAACATAAGGGAGAACAGGTCACGTAAAGACATGCTAACGCAAAACAAATAGATATAACTGAAATGTCACACAACGCTATTTGCAGAAGCACTATAACAAAGTCATCCAGACAATATTGAACAATGTATTTTGCATCTTCCATGACAGCCACTGTAATTGTTTATTGAAGTTACTCAAAATCAATAATACCTTTATGGAGACATCAGCACTTCCATTATTTTTCAGTGACTGGCTTTCGTCTGCTGTTGCATTACCATTTGCAGCCATGTTGTTCCCTTTGCTTTGAACCAATGACAATTCAGCTGAGCCCTCCTGAGCAGCTTGTGAACCATCTTTTTGTACTCCAGTCCGTTCTCTTAACTCAGTTAGTTCCAGCTGCAGTTGTTGTATTGTATGCAGCAAACCCCGTTGCATTTCAACATACTGGGGAAGAACAAGAGGAGGAAGTGAAGAGCATGCTAATATGACATAGTGCATATTGATGAAATACGACAAAAGAATAATTTAACAGAAGCCCAAAGCATACAGGAATAACGGAATGAAGGCATCTACTGAACTAAACAACTTACCTGTTGCTGGAAACTAATCCAATATTGATTAAATTGCTCAGTACGTTCACGTAACTCAGCTTGCAGGGACTGAGACTGTAAAACATCAATTTCTTGAACTCGTGCCACCCAAGCATGAGCTTCCCTCAACTGTTCATCTTTGTAAAGAATGTTCTCTTGAGCAACCCTATGCTGGAAAAATGAAATGCTCATCGGTGAGTGGCTGAATGCTAATGCGTGTTACAAGCATTTTGAATTTGAGCAGACAATCTTGCAAAAAGACTGAGCATTCATCAAGAAATTTCCCCACAAACAAATAACCTTTTCATTGCTAGGCATGGATACAAAGAACTAACCCAACGCAAATAATGCCTGAGATTCTCTTGAGACAAGATAGTTTTTCTACCAACAAAGAAATATGGAGAACCGTGCCATTAGGAAGGAAATTAACATTCGTTTTAAAAGACTACCATATTAATGATTTAAAAGTTATGACAGCTCTTCATGAGGTAGTATGAACTAGGATATTGTTATCTGTACCCTGTCGGTAAAAATGTTAGGGGTTTGAATGAAGTGGGGGCCTAACCATATAATGCATAGACCCTCTAAAATATAATGAAAAATGAGATGGCTAGAGAAGAATACTTGTTCCTCTAATGCAAGAACTTGGCTTTCTTTTTCTTGCAGATGCTCTTGGAGATCATGAATTTGTTTAAGATGTTGGCCTCTTTCAGCTTCAGAATTGTCACGTTCCCTTCTGCACAAAATAAGAAAATGTTGTGCATAAATTTTAATGTTTACAATGAAGCTTCTGATCAACAGAGCGAAAATAGCATCTTGTCACAGATTGTGGACTAAAAAGGTATACAAAATGCTTGTTCCATAACAAAATTATATTTTAGACATGTGCGTCAAGCTGTCAACCCATGCATGAATAGGTACGACATGTGGTGGTTCTTTGTGGTAAAAAAAAAGGAGATCCAGTGAGGTAGCTTAGCACAAAAGCAGCCCATAGAGCAAATTGATGATTTCCATTTGTTGTCCAGAACTCTGGATGTTGCTTGAAAGTTTAAAGAAGTGCATTTTCTCAACTGCATTATTCCAACTTGTGAAATATGGTTCCATGCCACAAGATACTAAAAACAGCAATAGTACCTGACAGTTGCAAGCTCCTTGGTCTGTTCTCTAAGAAGATCCTGATTAGCCCACACCTGCCAAAAAGAATCAAAGATGACAATAGAGATCATTACATCTCAATCTCTCATTGTGAATAGTGAAAAACATAACAGGAAAGACCACTAACTGTTTGATGGTCAATCTTCAAAGCATTCAATTCCCTATCCTTATCATCCAATTTCATTTCCAGATCAAGAATGTACTTCTCCCTTTCATGCAGTTGTTCCTGTTCAATAGGGACATCAGTCTTTTTTCCCGAACAAGGACAAGACAATTTGCACATTAATCGTATTACCATTGACGAGAAGATATATGTGTAACTGAAATGGCTGAAGGTAACCAGCAAGGCAATGTGCAGATTAAATCAAACCATAAGGCCAGATAAGTTCACTAGAAGCTACCCTGCATCTTATCGTTATAGCAATAATCAACCAACACTGGTGCATCACACAACTATCTTTGAGCATTAGCCACCATTCAACTTTGCTCATCAGCAGATAACCATGTAACCACAGGGCAAGACAACATTATCAATGCATAAATTTACCACAACATAAAGACCTATTTCATTCTGTAAGCAAGCAGAAATTAAACTCAAAAGGCCTCCTATTGAGCTGCACCCTATCCGTCAACACAACACAGAACTCGGCCACCTTGAAAAGAATAGTATTACACAGAAATACAGAATTACTTCCATTTCAACACTATAATGCAACCACCAAAGGTGGTACCTACTCTCTGCCCATCACGCCTCCCAAAATTATCGATAAGATGTAGTACCTCCACAGCAACCACTAACCAGTACAGACCACATCATCTGCAATCAATAAGTTATATGTACTTCCTTCCACCTAGTGAGTAGGGCAACACCAAGCACACGAAAGCAAAAGCAAGATGTACAACCTTGAGCTTTGCCGCAGCTGCTACATGCTCCTTAGCAGCCGCCTCAAAGCTGCGCCGCGCCTCAATGATCTGCGGGTGCGCACAAGCCTGCGCACGCAGCTCGATCTCGACATGCTGCAGCTCCTCCCGCTGCCGCGCGATGCTCTGCAGGCGTTGCTGCAGGATGTCCTCGCTGAGCCCCCCGCTCCCGTCGATGGTGATCGAGCAGAAGTCCTCCAGCCCTCCCGCCCCATCCTGCACCAAAAATCAATCCCCCACCGTTACAAACCACGTCACGTACCGATCATTGAGCGGAGGAAGCAAGCACGCACCTCGTAGATGGTTCTGTCCTCGGACTGCCCCATCGTCGCGTGCTTCGCGGCATCCTAAACACCAAAACAACAACACGGGAGATGCGAAGTGAGTACGATAACAGAAACGGATGATAGCGGGGGGGAAGGGTTTTGTCGTGCGGAGGGTGCGAAGCAGCGGGACGACCTCGGCGCCATTGGTGCGGAGGGGGCCGTCGGGGACGGGGCGCCACTCCTTGCGCGCCGCCGCGGCCTCCATATCGCGGCGAACAGGCGCGCGGTGGCGCCGGCTCTCCTCTCGGGATCGGGATCTGGCGGTGGCTAGGGTTTTGGCCCCGCGCCGCGGATCGCGAGCAGGAGCGGGCCCTGTCTAGGGTCGACCGCGCGGCGGTGGAGGTGATCGGATAGGGGAAGCGGGAATTTCTGGGGGATTTCTGCGGGGGACGTGCGATTTGGGGGAGATGGCGAATTGGCGACGGAAGGGGAGAGGAGGGGAGTGGAGACACCGAGAGGGGAGAGTGCACAATGTATGTGTAGCGGAGCAGCAGATGGTGCGGTGAGGGATTTTGTGGGGTGAGTCTGTCAGGCCGGTCCACGACGGCACGACCACGGCCGGTGCCCTGCCATGCTGGGGTTGGGTTGCCAACTTGCACTGTTGCACGATTGTATCTTGTTGCATGCTAGGGAAGATTTTTTTTGTCGTGTTTTTGTTTGTGTTTCCATTTTGGCCGTGAAGATTACCGTAGCAGCAACCGACGATTTTGGTACGAATTATTTTTTTAGATTACTAAAAAAGACGCACGCTAACACATGTATTGAAATAAATCAGGATTTACCATCAGCATTGAAATAAATCAAGATTTATCGATACCAAACCATATTTAAAAAATATTGTATATTACCGAACCAATAATACCAAATATATCGTATGCACCGAACCGATTCTACTAAAAATACCGAATGCACGGCCCTACTACCACTCTCAAAAGAAAGCACAACGCATAGGAAGATGGCACGTGACCATATGGTTAGACGTGTGAGTGTCCATCTGGCACACTAGGCTTTAAGTTATAGACTTAGCGTTGGTATCACAGATTTTAAGAATACACAAACGCATGTGTGCTCAGTGAGAAAGTATATACCCACACTCTGTAAGGTATTAGATGTCTCTAATAAATTCCTAGCATATATAGAAGGGACACAGTGTGGTATGATATGTGTTGAATATGTATACCTGACTTGTGTAATCTTGAAAAAGAAAGCACAATGTATGTACATGTTCTTTTCTTTCTTTTCTTTTTTGAGAGAATATGCTTTGGTACATGTAAATGTAAATGTATGTTCATATTATTTTTCGCTTCTGATTTCTATTTAAAAAAATCAAAAGTTAATATAAGCATATGGCTTTTCAAAGTGGCTTCTCTACTTCTTTTACTCACGTCTTGCTGCGGAATTAAGATAGGAGGTCATAGATTTATCAAGCATTCCACTCTTTTGCTCTTATCTCGTGCACGTGTATATTCCTTGTTTTCTCCACCGCTCGTTTTTCTTCTTCTAAAAATTATTTTTCAACTATCACTATTTATTTTCAGCCAAAAAAAACTATTAATCACAGCTAATATGGATACCTAAATCAGCGGTCGTCGTCAAATTAACCAACTCTATCGTGTCCAGTGGTTTAGTAAAGCAACAGCTCGTGATAGGCCGAATCTAACCTGACTGGGCCTAAAAGGCTCGCTTTGTTGGATTCGTTGGTTGGACGGTCCATTTGTAGTACACTTCTTGGGCTTTCAGTATCCATGTGAGCTTCCTTTCTGGGCCTGTTGTACATTTCTTACATGGGCTCGATCCCTGCCTTCTTCATGAATACTGTGGATTACAGGTTGGTGCTGCACAGTTGCCATGCCTTGCATGCTTCCTATGAAAAAAACTAATTCTTGGTCTGTTTAGGATACAAGAGTTTCTATCAATTTACGTGCGAATCGAAATATTTTAAGTGAAATTCATGTGCGAATCGAAATATTTTAAGTGAAATTCATGTGAGATTGAAACCCCGGAGTCATCATAGCTCTTTACTTGCTAATCCGCTCCTCTCCAACTCTTTTTTTTGGGTATTATTTCTGTAGTATTATTATTTAGGCCACCATGCGTAAGTGTAAATTGCTTGTAGCTAGTCTACGAGTATGCCAACTTCTTGTACTATCCGAGCCGCACAATTTCGTCAAAGTGAATAAGCGATCCCTTTTAATCGCCTCTCATGGACTAATTTAGCGATCACAGAAGCAGCAGCAGCCAAGACTCCAACCATTGATAACAACCATACACATTCCGTATGTGTCATGTCAGGTACGGGCAAAAGGTGGACTTGTCGTGCATTTATCTGGCCACACGGTGCGGTCACGAATTCAGCCATGTGGCATGCATGCATGGATGCGACAACTAATGTGCACCGCACGTACGCGGAGAAACACTGTTCAAAATCGCATTCGCTGATGCTGCCATGCTGGGTGCGAAGGTAGGGCCCACCTGTTGGTGGGCCAAGCGAAGAGATAAAAGAGAGGAGACGTTTCTTCCCGTGCGGCTGCTCGAGCGGATTTTCCCAGGCGGTACTCTCCCGAGTAGCGATTTCAGCGGCGACGCGTTCGGGTGGCTGGTTCCTCCCGTGCGGAGGTGCATCCGATCTTCCCGTGCAGGGGCCACCTCTCTAATCCGGTTTTGGTGGTGGGGGGGGGGGGGCGGCAACTGATCCAACATATCCAGTTTCGAGGGAGCGACGCTTTCGGCGGAGGCACTGGCAGCCTAGGAGCCTTGGCTCTGGCCATTGGCAACCACCGCGCCGATGGACTTCCCCCCCTCTGCTCAGCTATAAAAGGAGGTTGCCTCCTCCCGTGATTTGTATCGGAAAATCAAGTGAGCTCTTTCTTCAATCCCCTCTTTTCTTTCCTGATTTGTCTTTGGATCATGGTCCTTAGGGCTTTTTCTTCGGTACTTAACCACCAGTCTCAGCGGTGATACTTGGCCCCTAGTGCTTGACGGTGAGGCACTTGGTCGGTGTTCTCGTGTGCTTGCATGGCGTCTCCTTCACCTTGACTTTGCTGATTTCGATAAGTCCCGAACGGCAAAAGGGCATTGTATCTTCGTTTGCAACACTCCTCTCTTGCGGCGGCATAGAGGGGTGTTAGGTTTTTCTGATCAGCACCTTGAGGTATGCCTTGCCTGGTTCTTGTCGGCTGATTTCTTCACCACCGGTTTGGTTGACTTCTAGATGGCTTAGAGTGTCGTTTGCACTGTGAGTACTCCGATTCTTTTCATCGCAAACTTTGTGAGCTGTGGTTGTTCTCGGATTTAAGTTCAAACACTGGAAAACATTCTTTGCTTGTGGCTCGGTTTAAACCTCGATGAGGATAATGGTCTTGTATTGAAATTGAATGACTAAAGCTTGAACTCTAAATCTTTGTTACCTCTGTCATCACACTCTCTGTCCTGCAGTTAGAGATTTTTGGTATTTGCATGTCCAGTGATCACTACAATTCATATGTTATTTACATATCTGTTAGTCAATTCGGTCTTGCGTGACTTGGTAATTTGGGATTTTGCAATCTGAGAGAATATCAAGTCATATTTGCCTAATTTCTGAGTATAATTGAGTGATCACCTTGATCTTCTTGTTCTGCTGGCCGAAAAAATATATTCTGGGGATATTTTGAAATTTGAGGTTGTTAGATTGTGATTTAGAGCTCAAAGTTTGAATCCTCTTCGATATATTCAATTAATGAAGAGTATATGACCATAGTAGTGGGACGGTCAAGATTTAATCTTGTGTAACTCTACATCTGATAGCACTAAATATTAATCCATTAAAACTTGTGCTTTATGTTAGTCTTAATTGATTCCCTGTTCTGGAGATTGCCTTACATGATTAGATCAGGAGTAATTTTGCTCCATTTGTTGAATATATGTGTTGATACAAATAACATGATAGAATTACATGGTTATATGCAATTTATATCATTTATATACTTCTTGAAATGTTTATTAATTATGTTTGATTATACTGAAAATATATCTAAATATATGCTTATACCGCACAATTTACAACAGGAGCTACATCTGAAAAATGTTTGTCTACTAGGATTGCTCCAGAAACATAAGAGGGGGATTGAAGGCAAATAGACCATGATAACCTTAGTTGTAATACTTCACCTTTATTTGTGTCTTATTCCTTTATATTTGTACACTATTGATGAAAATTTTTGTCTAAATTATCATAGTACATAAAACAATGTTCGAAGGACAAACTTCATAGCTAGCTTATAAATAAGGCAGTAGATAGCACAACATTGCAGAATTTACATGTCCCAAATACATTCTCTTGTATAAGTACAAATTATAAGTAAGTGTTATTTGACCACCCTGATACAACCAGCTCTGTGTGTACCTACTGGTAGAATGTGCTTCGCACTACCTATATGGAGTGTAGTAGAGGGGGGCGCCTCAGACGTGGCTGGCCGTCGTTGTAGTGGCACGCACATATGCGACTAGGATTCACGCAGCAACATGTCAGATCATACGAACTTTCTATATTGACGACCTCCTTATTGCTTCTCTCGTATTGCATCTGCTGAGGCATTGAGAACCAGGCAGCTCTGAGGGCATTTGTGAAACTGGGTAGCTGCTCCACGCGGGAAGTGAGTCTAAGGTCGCTCCACAAAAATGAGCTAGATGTTACTTTGCTCCTCGGTGATCCGGATTCACGAAAACTTGGAGGCAAAGGCATTTGGCTTAGCTCCGACTACTTTGGGCAAGAATCGTAGAGCCAGAGCTCTACAAAACAGGCCCTATAACAGCTTTAAAGTCATCCAAATCTAAAATTTAATTTACAACCAGAAGAATCGATGAAATCTATAATATTTTAAAAATATCCCTCTTAAAAACCTATGTGTAAATAGCAAAAAGGGGATATGAAAAAAAAACAGGATGGTTGGATTTTTAGAAGAGGAATCGTTTCCCTTTAGTGAGTCATAGAGGAGGCATTGAGAACAGATTAAAACTCGTGACATGATATAAGCAGGGGCGGAACTGGGCCTCGAGCTAGGTAGGCTGTAGCTCGAGGCCCAGCAAAATTAGCAGTGTAAAAAAAATTTTAAACGGGCCAAAAATATACTGTTTAATGGCTCAGCTCGAGGCATCACAGCCCAGCCCGAGGCGGCAAGTGGCCCAGCCCACGATGAAAACCCTAGCGCCCACGATCTGGCACTCGTGCTCCTCCTTCCCAACTCCCACGTCCGCCCCCCCACGGCGCGCTCTCCCCTCTCCCCCCGCGGCGGCTCTCCCCTCTCCCGGCGGCCGCTCTCCCCTCTCCCCCCGCGGCGCCTCTCCTCTCCCCTCTCCCCCCGCGGCGCCTCTCCCCTCTCTCCCGGCGGCAGCTCTCCCCTCGGCTCTCTCTCTCTCTCGGCGGCCCGGGCGACGGCTCTCCCCTTTCCCCCGGCGGCGGCTCTCCCTCTCCCGGCGACGGCTCTCCCCTCTCCCCCCCCCCCCCGCGGCGCCTCTCCTCTCCCCTCTGCCCCCGCGGCGCCTCTCCCCTCTCTCCCGGCGGCAGCTCTCCCCTCGTCTCTCTCTCTCCCGACGGCTCGGGCGGCGGCTCTCCCCTCTCTCCCGGCGGCCAAAGCGGTGGCTCTCCCCTCCCATCCTGGCGGGTAGCGGCCTAAACGGCGGCTCTCCCCTCCCGTCCTAGCGACCCGAGTGGCAGCTCTCCCCTCGGTTCTCTCTCTCCCAGTGGCCCGGGCGACGGCTCTCCCCTCTCCCCCGACGGCGGCTCTCCCCTCTCTCCCGGCGGCCAAAGCGGCGGCTCTCCCCTCCCATCCTAGCGGGCGACGGCCTAAATGGCGGCTCTCCCCTCCCATCCCGGCGACCCGAGTGGCGGCACTCCCCTCGGCACTACTCTGCACAGTAAGTGTGTTACATTATGTATTGTAATTCATTTTTCTTGTTCAATCAGCTTGCCTGTACCGTTATTTATTATTAAGCACAAATATGAGAGATCAGATATGATCTCTTTCCAGGTAGAAGAATTACCCCATGGTGGCTTCAGGCTTTCAGCTATTAGTCTAAACAGGTATTACATTTCATTTATTATTATCTCGCATTTATTCACTGAACTTAAGTTTCATATCAACCATGCATTTGTAACGATGCATTTGTAATGTACTTTTATTATGTTGTGGTGTAGATAAAAATTGATGTTAGTTTTAGGTTGTTATAGTTTAACCTAGGGCGTAGCTAAATCCTGATTCCGCCACTAGATATAAGAGATTATTGGAGGGGGGGGGGGGGGGGAGAGGAGAACCCAAAAGCCTTAGCTGCCGTTTTTTCTGCACCACCGCACGCCACACCACTCGTCGACCAGCAATCGCACCTCATGCGCCAACGTTGCTTCGCTCATGCAACGCTTCCATCACGCATCACATGCGCTCGCCCGAACTGTAGCGCGTCGCCGCCTTCCCGCCTACGCCAAGCGCTGCACATCATTCTCCAGTACACGCGCCGCACTCTAGCGATCGCCCATGCTCCAGTCGCCAGCGCAAGCGCACGACGTTTGTCCACAATTCTTGGGACCGCAGTCGCTAGCCAAGAGGAAAACAAACGAGAACAGCGACAGGGAAAGAAAAAACAGTGGGAGATCGAAGGGGTAACGATCTGTGTTTTCCCTGTCTTATTAATTTTTATTAGAGATTAGGATTAGGGTTAGAGACAGGAGTAGTAAGTTTTTATTAAGGGTTCAATTAGTAGATGGATTTGTTTGCTATTATCTTCAGTTGTGAATTCAGAAATCTTTACTAAAGTGGCCCCTAGGTGTCTTTTTTTTTTTTTGCAACTTTGGCTCCCCTCAGTATTTGTTTTGCAAATCTAGCTCTCTTTCCCCAAGTGTGGAATTATGCGAGGTTGACACATGGCAAATCCGCATGCAGGGAAGTGCAGAAATAGAGTTTCCGCGGTACTATAGCATGATTTTTAAATTTCCGAGCTAGGAGAGCGTGAAAATTGGCATTACTGCGCTATGGCATATTGTAACTATAGTACAAAAGTAGCGCTACAGTACCGCAGAATTGAGTTTCCACACTCCTTGGGTGCGGATTTGCCACATGCCAGTCTCGCTTAATTCCGCACTCGGAAGAGGGCTAGATTTGGAAAAATGAGTACCTAGAGGGCTAGAGTTGCAAAAAAATGGTGCCAAGGGCCAAATGAGTAAAGATTTTATGAATTTAGGCATTGTCTAGGCAGATTATAAACATGTCATTATTGTGGCTATAGGCCAAACAATAAACGAGGGGACTAGTATATCAAATGTGGAATGGAAAAATCCTTACCCCCTTGTTCACCCCAAGGAGGCATATATACACGGCCATAAGGCCCCCTTTACAATGTTGTCTCTCATTATAGATACTATTCTTAAGGTATACATGCCTTTTACATGTCTTACTGGGCCTCTTGGGCCATCTGGCCGAATGGGTGTAGGTAGGGGTCTCTCCCACAATAATAGCCCCTCATGGTAAATGGCTCCATCTCGGGTAGGCCAAAATCATATCGTCAGGCCTTTTGGCCCCCTCCGTTCCTTCGATCTATTGAGTGATCGGTCCATGGGCCGACGTGGCCTGCCTTGGGTGACCTGCCATCGCTGCGCCACGAGACATGCGTGGACCTGTGGTTGGCGTGTCGTGCAACGCTTCACCTCTTCGCGGGTTCTCGAGGTGCGATTGAAAAGATTGCATGGCCTTAAAAAGCGGGGTGGACTGTGACGCGACGACGCTTCAGTCACTCTTCTTCCTCTTTGCGCTCTCGCTTTCGCGACATGATTCTGTAGCCATCATCCCCCTCCCCCACAACAGTAGCCTCTTATGGTAAAGGGCTCTATCTCGAGTAGGTCGAAACCATGTTGCCGGGCCTTTTGGCCCCCTCCGTCCCTTTGGCCTGTTGAGTGATCAGTCCATGGGCCAGCATGGCCTGCCTTGGGTGACCTGCCCACGTTGCGCTGCGAGACACACGTGGACCTATGGTTGGCGTGTCGTGCAATGCTTCACCTCTTCGCAGGTTTTCGAGGTGTGGTCGAAAAGATCGTGCGGCCTTAAAAAGCGGGATGGATAGCGACACGACGATGCTTCAATCGCTCTTCTTCCTCTTTGCGCTCTCGCTTTCGCGGCGTGATTCTGTAGCCATCGTCCTCCATCGCTCCGTCCCACCGGTGCTCCGTCCATGCCCTCTCCAGCCATGACATTCGTCCGCTGCTCTACCCGCGCCGCCTTTGCTAGTACATTGATGGCCTGAGGCGACGATCGCTCCTATCATTCCGCCGGCAGCGCTTCATCTAGTGCGTCGGTCAGCCGGTACAAATTTCATTTAGAAAAATAAAATTGTTTTTTTCTAAATTGTAGATATAGGAAATGAGGTTGAAAAATTAAAATTTTTCAGTGGAGCCTTCTAACATGGTTGTATAATTATTTTCTAGTTTTAAACATTGAGATTTTTTAGTCAGGGCGACACGACGTAATAATGATACAGTGCCAGAATCATGCAGTCCGGAACCGCATGATGCTACAGTAGTAATCATGTGGTTCGGGATCATATGATGCTACAGTGCCGAGTGGTGCACTCCCGGACCGCATGATCTCCATGTCCTGGTCTCCTGGACCGCATGATTAAGTGCTACGCTCTTGGGCCGTACGATTGCACACGCGTCGGCTATATTTGGTATTTTTATGGAATTACGATGGTGCGAGGGCTATATTTGGTATTTCTATGTCAAGTATGGCCAAAAATATCCAAAATTCGCATGGCCTGGATGCTTCCCATGGAAAAAGAAACTGATTTTAAGGGTTCGTGATCATCGATGGAACGGCTGTGGATCCATTGATCCTAGCTCATGGTATATATGGTAGCTATCCACTAACTAGCTAACCTACTCCTCCCAATTTTTTTTGTTTGCTCATTTGCATCAATTAAGTAGCTACGAGTATTATTTGTGGTTCTACCGGAACGTCACCTACGTAGCTCACCATGGATGCTGCACGTGTAAACTGCTTCAAATATGTGAGTATGCCAACTCTAGCTCTATCCGAACAGTACAATTCGTGCATCGATGGTCAAAGTGGTCCCTTTCACCTGTCGCTCGCGGGAAGCAATTCAGCGATCACAGAAAGGAATTAGCCGTGTAGCCAACAAAGACTCAAGCCGCCGTTGATAACAACCACATACAAAAGGGTGACTTCCGATGCAGTCGTCGGGCCACACACGGTGCGGGCGGTCAATGCACCGGTCACAAATTCGACCACGCTGGCGTGGATGCGACGATGTGCACCGTACGTAGGCGGGGCGGCAAACACGGTTCAAAACAGCATTCGCTGATGTAACCGTGCAGGCGTGGCGTATATAGAGCTAAAGCCAAAGTAAATCGAAAGGTAAAATTATTTGTAGGGGGACCGTCTATAGACAAAAAAAACAAAATTATCCCAATCATAAGTGTGGACGTTCACCAACCGACTCGATCCCTGCCATGGAGTCCTATTCTGCTGGTCGAAATACATGTATCAGTTGTACTGTCTCTGTTCCTCTTTTAAAAAAAACTGTAGTCTGTCAAACCACAGAAAATTCGTCTCCTAATGCATTTAATTTTCTCATATGCTCATAAACCAGAGGATGTAAAACGAGATCCCCGTTCCATATTTGCTCGTTCATTCATCGTACGTCCTTAACACTGAGTCAGTCAGCAGAGGCTGCTTCCGTCCTCCCCCTCTCGTTTCGACTTTTTTCAGCTTCTGTTTCTATCTTCTGCTTTTTTTTATTATTCAGTATTTCATCTTTTTAGATATTTTAGGCTTTTTTGTATTTTCTTTTTTTTTTCCCGTGTTCCTTTGTATTATCTCTAATGGGTTAACATATTTTTTTTTCTATTTTTTACATTTTTTAAAATTAATTATACCCAAAAAACCAAATCAGCTACAGTAAAAAAAGCCAGTTACAGTAAAATTTCAGCCAAAAGCCAGAAGCCATCGCTAAAATGAGCGCCCCTGAGCTCGATCGGTAACCTCTCGCACTTTTATAAAACATCCGCATGTGTACAAGTTGTTTATTTGAACTAAAAATTAGTGAGTTGTGATTGAATTTGTATTGTAACTTATTTATTTTGTACTATAGTTGATGGTGACTTATTTAATATAATTAAATTTAAAAAAAATCTAAAAAAGATTATCCCATCACGTATAATTCAAACGAGTACGAGAAAAAAAAGAACCAATAAAAAAACTCAAAAAAGCTAAAAAAAATTAGAAAAAGATAAAATTTTAAAGTAGTGAAAAATAAGTCAGAAGTTCAAGTTGAAATGAGCGAGACCTTAATAGTAATGACAACATAATATATGACTGATTTTCTTCCTATTAAACTGAAATTTTTCATCGAATTGGGAACCATCAAGATTGTTTAGGGTGGAGTTGTGACCCTCAGCAAGAAAGCTTATGCCAGTGATCCATGAGGTTTGAGAATTTATCCCCGGCCTTCGCAATTTTAGGCTTGTGCTGAGCTACTCACTTGCATGTATATGCGTGCGTCAACCTTGTAATTAAAAATGAAAATTCCATATAATTAATTAGTCCAAGTCTAGCCGAAAAAGTATGCATACTTGATCATCTTGCATCAATTCGTTTAAATTTGAATTAAATCCCAATCAAATCTCCCTCATCCAAACAGAGACATTATTAGAGTTGGAAGTTGGTTGTTGGATAATCTAACTGATCCCTGCAGGCTCTTTTTTTAACTCTGGTCCATGCAGAACTCTACTAGCCTGAACAATTGTAAGAACCCGCTTATCACTTAACGATGGCTTTTGTAATATGTCCCTTAAATTAAACTTTAGTTTTAAATATTTATTGTAGTTGTTGGTTACCAACAGTAATCAGTAGGGCAGGCAAAAAGAAACTCGTTAGCTATTCAAATTTGGCTTGATAATGTCAAGTCATAATGAGTCGATTTTGAATGAAGCTCGATTAGGCTCGGATTCGATTTGCCAGTCCTAATTATTAGTACCATTTCTAGAAAGCGTGTCACTCTGGAGTATGTATTAGCCTTTATAAATCTGGCATCCAATGCATTTTATGTACGAGTCAAAAAACCTGACTTTGTTGATGAGTCTAGTCAATATAACATGCTTTAAATATGCATACTTCATTCTCTCTATATATATACTGTACCCATAAACATTGTTTTCATTTTTGTAAATAATAATATAATATAGGGGAGTGCTCTTGAGTATTTTTTGTGATTCGGACCATTCAAATTTTCTTTCCATATATACAACCCCTTTAAAAAATGTGAGTGCTTCGAACCACAAAAAACACTCGAATCCCCCGTACACATTCTCTAAAAAAATGTGAGTTCTCCGAACTACAAAAAACACTCGAATCCAGCGTACACAGTTGCGGAACCAGGAATTTTGCGAAGCCTGGGCAAGCCACAAGCTAAGTATCTAATTATGGTCTATTGAGATTTGAGAACTGCAATCATCGGATATTTGAATACACAAATACACATAATGCAAATATACAATAGTTTTCAAGTTAAAGAACGAATATGATACATCACATATGTAAAGGTTCTTATATGAAAATAAACATCACATATGTAAAAGTTCTTATATGAAAATAAACATCACAAATGTCCTTTCATTTTCTTCATGGAGCTAGATGTTTTTTCTCAATAAAAAAGATGTTTTCAACCAGGTGAATACAACAAGGTTATTCCCTAAATATGCCACCTAATTTTCAACCAAAGATGTTTTTTCTCAATAAAAAGGGGGCAACTAACATGATCATCCATATATCTAGCTAGGTGGTAATGTTGCATGGCATGTCTTCATTGTTTTCGTTCCTGTAATTAATGCCTGCTTCTGGTATCAGGTACTTTAGCCTACTTATTCTTCTTGCTGTTTAACTACAAGATCAGCACCTCATTATATTTATCATTTTGCAGCGTAGGAAGGCAGCCGCTAGCAGACTGGACTCAGGAAGGCAGCACGCCAGCAAAGCCCGGGCAAGTGCCCAGGATGGAGGGACGCTGGATTCGCCCATGCGCGTACACATCCTCGAAAAAAAATATGAATACTCCGAACCATAAAAAACACTCGAATCCCCCATACACCTATTCTAAAAATATTGATTGTTCCGAATCACAAAAAACACTCGAATATCCTCTAGACACCTCTAGAGGCAGATCTTAGGCTCGAACCCGGGGTGTGCGATATTTATCAATACAAAGCCCAGGTAAACCTAAGTAAGCCAAGTACGTAACTTTTCTTTCTTACTCAGGTAATAGTGGCTTTTGACCATTCTTTGTCCGGAGCATGATAAAATCTTAGATCTGCTTCTGAAAACCTAAAAAACTGAGTGCTCTAAATTTAAAAAAAAAATACTCGAGTCCTTCTAGACACCTAGAAATATTCCGGGGCACAGGAGTGTGATAATCTTCACAGTGGAACAAGTTATAGATCGGAATGGCTCCACGCTTATATTTATTCAAGTATGGAAATATATTAGTATAAAACCTATTCAGTGAAAATTGTTTTTTCGAGAACATGCAAACCTTTCGCATGTGTTTGCATTAATAGAGAGAGAAGAATAACAACCAGCCAAAGAAAATACGCAAATGTTTTGTGATCTTTTCAGCTAAAGTTGTTGCTGAGGTCTATTTGGGACTTAGAATTTCATAGAAAAGAATTTTATGTCGTTAAGCAAAAATTGCAATTTTCAAATAGAGAACTGAGTGGTCCTTGTCATCCGTAAACCTGCAAAGTTGATCAATTACATCAATAGGAATATAGGATCCTTGAAGATGAGCATCTGATATCTCGGGTTAAGCATGAATCCTTGTAGAAAAATGCTAAGTGCTAACCACTCTTCGTTGAGGCTTTTATGACTATGTTTCGATTAAGAGTATATACTACTGTGATTAATTAGAGAATAGAAGGCCGGATGTAAAGCTGTAAAAAAATTTGAGGCTTGCGAGCTACTTGACCTCGTCTCGTTATAGGTTCAATTTGAGCTCGGATCAAACTTTAAACGAGTCAAACTTGAGCTTGATCTCGAGCTCACGAGTTTCATCGAGTCCAGTTCGAATAGTTCGTGAGCATCAATTCGACCTTAAATAGTGATACATATTAACTCTTACCGAACTTACCCAATCCAAACTCGAGCTCGATCTTTTCTTATTGTTGAAAATTAATGTATATTTGAATTATTTTAATTGTTATTGAGTTTACTCAATCTGAGCTTGAACTTTTCTTATTGTTGAAAATTAGTGTATAATAAATTATTTTAATTATTATCGAGCTTCAACGAGTTGAGTTCGAGCCTAGATCCAGGCTACAGTAACATCCTATTCATCAACAACAAATTTTTTAAAAGTGCTCTTCAACATATTAAGATTCGCAAAGTTTTTATAAAAGAGATGTACTGATGCAAACCAACTTTGTAAAGGTGTAGGACTGTGGCGATCAAGGGGGAGGGTGAATAAGAGCCTCAAAATTTCCCCCTTCGGTATTTCAAGATTTTTTCCACTTCAGTAATTATAAGAAATTATGAAGAATAGAGTCTAATTTAACACCCGTAGTGCAAATCTCAAACAAAAGCCGAGAAGGAAATCTATCGATTGTCTGACCATATGCGATGAGTTTGTCTGATCGCACTAAGGGGTTATCGTTTTAACGATGGCTTCTGACTTTTGATTGAAATTTCACTGTAGTTGGTTTTTTTACTGTAGCTGATTTAGCTTTTTAGGAATAATTAAATTTTAAAAAATAGAAAAATAGAAAAAATATGTTAGCCCATTACGGACAATGCAAAGGAACACGGGAAAAAAAGAAAAATACAAAAAAGCTCAAAAAATCTAAAAAAATTCAGAAAAAGATAAATTACTGAATGGTGAAAAAAAAACTGAAGCTGAAACGAGCGGGGCCTAAGAAAATCAAACACAAAGACCCAAAGACCGAAACTAAGCGAAACAAGTCTTTTCTCTTTTGGGTGATCTGATCCCGAATTATGAAATAGTGTAACCCCTCATGACTAGTCTGACCTATGTTTCAATGGTGATTTGACCTCTTCCTCAGGACAAATCGACATGAATTGAAAAACCAAATTTGATCCAACTCTTGAATTGCAATTCCACAGGATTTAAAACTTGAAACACACCTTCTCTAAGATGTTAGGAATCTATTCCAATAAAAAAATATAAAATATCATTGACAAAAGTTTCAACCTTTTTCCTATAGAAGGGAAGATGCAACAAAATCAAATACAAACACTTGCTTGTGGGTTAAAGGTGGTTAAAATGACCTTAAATAAAATCTCACATATCCTAGCAAGCAAACCCACAGAGATCAAGTCAAAACCCCTAGAAGCAAAACAAGCAAAATTGCACCCTTTCCCAATCAAAACTTGAGCAACTCCAAGAACTGCAAGATTAAGAGGAGAGAAAAACTCAAGCAAATTAGAAGCAAAACAGAAAGATTCAAGCAAATTACAAATACACCACAAGAGACTTAACCATGAGCAGTAGAAAGGAATTGTGATCTCCATTTCAACTTGAACTAAATCTAACAGAAACATCCAAACAGGCAAACAGGGCAGTAGTGCAAAGAATGCAGATACATTAGTGGGAATAATATGCTTAATATTGGCAATGCCACGTGAAAATAAGTGAAAGTAAACATGGCTTTGAAAAATGCTAGCATGACTACATGCAGCCAGCTATATATCAACACGCTCGTAATAGGACTATCTATTGTATAGATGATTGGTTTTTTTTACTCACGGTCACTTTTTCATCTATTAAATAGGTATCCTCCAACAGTCTCTTTTTTTGAAGGAGAATTTTTTTAGAGTGGTAGAATTAGTATTATGTAACTTTAGTTGGCTGAGAGGTAAAAAAATTTTCAGTCGACTGTACAATAGCAAAAACAACACGTAATACATAAGTACTCCCTAACACCAAACTGAAGTACATCTGAGAACAGATTAAGCCTGTAGTATGTTTCATTAACATTAAGCGCACGCTTGGCATGAACTGAAGTAGCCTATTAGCTACCTAGCAGCTAGCTCTAGCTCTCCTGCAGCCTCTGGAGCAATGCCGCGCGGAGGCAGCCCTCGTCCTGCAGCGCGGCGGGCACGTCCACGACGGCGTCCTGCACCGTCACCGCGCCCACGCGGCTCACGCACGCATGCTGCACCGGCAGGTCCAGCGCCCGGAGCGCGCCCATGAGGCGCGCGGGCGCGTGCTGCGCAGCCGTCGTCGACCGCACCGCCGCAGCCTCCCGGCCGACCATACGGACCTCGAGCTTCTCCTCTAGGCCGAATGCCTCTGCGGCGGTGGCAGCGGCAGCGGGCACGTTCCGCGCGGCAGGCGCCTGCTTGGCCTCGTCCTCGAGCCGCTCGACGCGGCTGCGCAGCTCGCCGATGTAGGCGGCGGCGTCGGCCAGGAGGGACGCCTTGTCCATCCGGGACACCGTGGGGACGGCGGCCCGGAGGTCGCAGAACCTGCGGTTGAGCTTGTCCCGGCGCTGCCGCTCGGCCTCTACGTGGCTGATGATGGGGCCATCGGAGCGGCTCCCGGGCTTCCGGCCGCGCCGCTTCGCCGCGAGCGGCGGCGCGGCCTGCAGTAACATGTGGGAGCCCGGCGAGAGCGAGCTCCCCATGTGGGAGCCCGGCGAGAGCGAGCTCCCGACGGCCCACGCGGCGTCGTCGGCCAGCAGCCATTGCTCGGGGACGTCGCAGGACATGAACTCGAGGACCGGGTGGCCGGCGGCGGCGGAGAAAGAGGCCGCCGGGGAGTGAGGGAAGCAGGAGGAGGAGAGGGAGACCAGCTGCTCATCCATTATAGCTAGCTAGCTAGTAGGGTCGTCACTTGACTGAGCAGTTAATTATCACTTGCTAAAAATGGCAGATCACTGGAGGAACTGGGGCGGTGGTTGCACCTGTATATGTACTCGACACCGCGATGCATGGTCTCCTGATTTCATACTACGTGTGAATCACTGATTCACATTAACTGTCTCCAAGGACCCAAGCCAGTGGACTTCGGGCCGCAAGGGAGGACAGGTATTAATCATAGATGCTGGCAGTTTTATGATGATTATTCGGGGAATTAATGCTTGCTGGTGTGAAACAGAATCTGAGCTTGATCTAGAAGAGATATATAAGGCCTCACAAGTCAATTAATGCTTGCTGGTGTGAAACAGAAAATCTAAGCTTGATCTAGAAGAGATATATAAGGCCTCACAAGTCTCATCAGTACGTACGTGATGACGTATGTGCAACAGAAAACTGCGAAAACCTTCGGAAAGCTAAGACTCCTTTGTTTCAGTTTTTTTTAACTTCAGGTTTTAATTTTAACTTTTTTTACTATTCAGTAATTTATTTTTTAAATTTTTTTTAAATTTTTAGACTTTTTAAAATTTTTCTTTTTTTACCATGTTCTTTTACATTATCTGTGATGAGCTAACATATTTTTTTATTTTTAAATTTTTTAAATTTAATTATGCCCAAAAAGCTAAATCAGCTACAGTAAAAAAAGACAGCTACAGTAAAATTTCAGTCAAAAATCAGAAGCCATCGCTAAAACGAACATCTTGACACATTGGTCAAAAACTTGTGTAAAAAGGGAGATTCATTGGGCCTGTTTTTTTTATGCGGCTGATAGTTTTTAACTACGGCTGATGGCTTTTTGGCTGTTTGTGACAGAGATTACGGAAAGAGAAATACTCGCTTGCGATTTTTAATGGTACAGATATTAGTTTTTTAACGTATACTACAATTAACTTGTAGATCCTATCTTAAAAAAATACTTTGTTTAAAAGTTAGTTACTGTAGCAAAAACCAAAAATAGCTTTTAGAAACCGCAAAGAACAGAGCCATTCTCTGGCGGTAATTGAGACCAGCTTGTGGTCGTTGCTGTGCATGTTGCTATGTACAATACAAATCCTTCTTTTAAAAAAAAGGAAAGCAGAAAATGAAAAAATGAAAATGAAAAAACTTTTACAACGTAAACACCTTGGTTAATTACATGAAACCTTAGGATATGAAGTGGCAAACATTGCTAGCATGCTCAATCAGCACCCACACCTGCTGGTCGGTTTGCACACCTTAATTGGCATGACAATTCTCTTTAGAGAATTTTGCATGAGATTAATTTAACTCGTATGCCTGCATATAAAGATCACCGCGCCACGTAGATGACGAATAATGCAACCTACATGCATGCATGGCCTCTAGGGGAGCTTTACATTTCCTATGTGCTACAAACCACATGTGAGCGTGTAGTTAACGACGTTAACGGGAGATAACACGGTACTCTCCCGTAACCTACGGATCTATTCATTTGAACTTGTGACTTATAATTTTTCTTAAATAAATAAACAGAATAATTTTTTTATTGTCATTTCGAAACGGTATATCAAAATAGCCTCTTAGAAACGGATTATCGGCTTTCGATTTATTTATATGAGCACTTGTACTAGGACCAAAAACTAAAAACCGCAACCTTAAGCTATAAGGTGCAAAGAACAGATCCTATGTAGCACATGCGGAATCCTGCCGTTTGGAAGTAAAACGGCGTATGCCGCTTTCCCATGGGTGGGACTAACATATAGGGTGCAAAGCTAGCGAATAATATTTGTCCGATCGGCCGACCGAAACCTCGTAGAGCAAATATGTAATAATTAAATGGATATCAATTACTATCCGTTTTCGATCCCGACTCCAAAGAAAAAAAATAAAATATGATATGTAATGAGTGGTATCCATCCGTATATCAAATGATACGAGAAAACTTTATTGTGACTTCACTTAGGAATAAAATAACATATAGACGGTGAAGGATCATATGAGAAGATCTTAAACTTCGTTATGATGAACCATTGAAATTTAGGACGATAAAAAAATTGAAATGCATTTGATCAATTTACTGTTGCATGTACTGTTGCATATTCTGTTGAGTGAATCTAGTCATTGACATTTTTTTTTGTTGAAACTGTCATTGACCATGTATTGACATTACATGCATGTGTTGTTTTGTGTAGCACTAATTGATCAAAGAGAAGTGTATTTCTGTTGAGTTCTTGCATGCTTGATTCGAGTGCTAGATGAGGTCCAGTAAACGTGTCTGTCAAAATTAATTTGCCAGATCGTTTGTTGTTTGAGTTCACTGGCAGGCGGTTGAACCGATCTGACCAACCGGTCAAACCAATTTGGAGTTCCGGTTGGATCGGTTGGCATCAACGGTTTGACTGGAATTGGCACCCGAACAGACCGGCCAGACAATAGTTTTTCCGCTGGGTTTTTTTATTTTACTAGTAAGATGTCTGTGCGTTGCAACGAAAAACTAAATAAAATTGATGCATACTATGAAGCATCTTTTCAACAAATTTGCTTTCTTGGTATATAGCTAAGTGACTGACAAACAAGCAAACCAGTTTTAGCTCACTCCATTAGGACTTGTAAAAGCTCTGAAAAATCAACGCATGCGCTAGATAAAAGAATAAACTGCATAGTATCTCATAAACAGAGCAATAAGAGCATGCAGTAGAATAAAGTGACCAAAACACTTGCAGCAGAATTAAATTAACAATGAACCGCATAGTGTCTCATCAATAAAGTACACATCCATATATCACCTAGAACATTAGATATTGCAAACGAAAAAAATCACAACAGTAGCCTGCTCTGCGTATTTGGGCTTTTCAATACAACAACATCAACCAAGACAGAAAATTCAAGACATTGTTCACTGTAAAGCTCCATGAGGAAACAGATCCCACGCATTGGTGTCATAACTCATAATATGCAGACCAACTAAACAACTATATCTATGTGTACTGCAGTCAAAATCCATCTAATAGACAAAATTCAGTTAGAATCCTGCAAAGTTCCACAAAATCCTAGATGAACTTGGGACAAAGTAACACAAAATCCAGCACTCGCAAAGCATCCTGCTAAGGGAAGATGAAAGAACAGTTGAAAGAAGTTCTATGTTTATTCATGAGCCACATCAAAAGCTTCTTTTGTTTCTTTAGCAATATATGTATGCACATGCACATCTTCAAAGGTCTCTGGGATAGGTTTGCATCGTCTTCACTTTCAAAGAATCGATCGTGGTGGAGTAAATATGGGGGCCAAGCTCTCATTGTCACGTCCAGGAAACCGCACTCCTCTTGATTTCAAGCTCTACAAAGATCAGGATAACCTTGGTTACTAAAGCAAGAAATATTTTTGCTGCAAGAATAAATCATATGGATATATAGTACTACCATCAAACTGGATAGTGGATACTGAAACAACCTGTGAATTATGATAAATATTCAACAGCTGTGCTTATTATAGCCTAACGTTCCTTCAGCAACAGCTGTGTCCATATTCACTCCTTCTTTTGCAAACGTTCCTCCAGTGGAGCACGATGCATTGGTAACTTAACTCTGATCTTCCTACTAGCAACAACTAATCCATTCTTTTGCTGAATAGCTCGCTCAGCATCTTGAATAGTTGCACTGGTAACAAAGTAACACATTAAGTCAAAAATGCAAACAGGGTCAAGGTCAGCAGAAACGTACTCCTTCCTGAACAACAATTACAGTTGTACCAGTACAAGGAATCAAACTCTATCAACCAAGGTTGCATGATTTGGTCCATTCTTGATCCAGTGGATGACACATGGTCAAGAACTTAGTGAATAAGTAATAACAACTATGATGGGCCTGATAGTGCTAACCAGATTAACCACGGTATTTTTTAAGTATTTAAACCATTAGAGATTGTAGCACAGATTAATTTATGCTTAGAATTGAACTATTAGTTCGTTGGACTGTTACATCGCCCACGATCAAAACCGCTTCTCACAAAATTGCAGGAAAAAAACGTACCGGAAATATCCACAAAGGTAAGCTCCGAAACTTACAATTGTACGAATCCAAAGCCTCGACTCGTCTCTGATCCTGCATCAAAAACAACCAAAACGCATAAGCAAACCCCTTCGTCATAAGCAATGCGAAATTACTCCCAACTAAACAGCCATCAAATTGCTCAATCCTCTCACCTTTTGGCGCGACCATGAAGCAGCGCCTCACCGGTCCGACTTCGCTAAACACCTCCTCGAGCTACACAGTACAAAGCATATCTCACACTGTAAATCAAAAGCACTTGCCTCCAAGACTCTAAGCTGTAAATTCGTAAGGGTTAGGAGGAGCTCGCGCTTACGTCAGAAGACTTGAAGGTGTAGGGCAGGTTGGAGACGAAGACGGTGGAGGGGCTGTGCCCTCCAGCACCGTCGCGGGTGAGCGGCCACTGCACGGGCTCCTGCGCGGCCCCGCCGCTGGACCGCCTGATGCTCAAGAAGCTGAAGAGGCCGCGGCGCTGCTGGAGCTTCTCCGGAGTGAGGCGCGCGAGGACGGCGACGGAATGGTCACCCTGGCGGAAGCAGACGACGGAGAGTGTGCCGGCGCCGAGGTCGAGGCTGCGGTTGGGGTCGATGAGGTGAAGCTGCACACCCGGGACGACGACGAGGGTCTCCTCGATGGTGAGCGGGGGCGGGGCGGCGTCATCGGCGGCGTCGGGGAAGAGGTTCTCGGCGAGCTCGCAGGGGAAGGGCGAGGGGAAGGCGGGCGGCGGGAGGGCAAGGGGAGGCGGGGAGAGCGAGGCGGCGGGGAGAGCGACGGGAGGCGGGCAGCGTGGTGTGGGGGGAGGAGGAGGCGGCGGGGCGGGAGAGTGAGGGGAGGCGGGGGGAGAGCGAGGGGAGGCGAGGCAAAGGCGGCGGGAGAGCGAGGAGGCGGGGGCGAGGGGCGAGCGAGGTGGGGAGAGAGCGAAGGAAGCGGGGAGAGGGTGGAGGACGGCGGGGCGGGGGGGGGGGGGGAGGGAGGAGGTAGCGGCGGGGAGGGAGAAGGGGAGGCCAGGAGAGGGAGGAGGCGGTGGCGGGTGGAGGAGGGGAGGAGGGGGTGCGGTGGGGAGAGCGAGGCGGGGAGGCCGGGAGGGGAGGGCGGCTAAGGGAGAGGGAGGAGGGCGGCGGGGGGAGAGTGAAGGGAAGGGGGAGGAGGGCGCGCGGTGGGGGAGAAGAGGAGGCCGAGAGGAGAGGGAGAAGGGGCGGCGGTTGGAGGGTTTTAGGGTTGGCCGGGAGGGGGATGGGAGGGAAGATTCGACGGTCTAGATTGGATGGAGGCTTCGGCAACCACCAACTCCTTCTTTAAGTAGTAAAGATAGCTTGGAATCGCGGAATGGGTTTAGCCAAGATCAGTGATTATATGTTGTATAAACTATATTATAGCTAACGTGAGTTAAGTTATGAAGAATTTGTGTCTGAAAACGATTTTTTTGTCTTCGAATATGCAGGATCGCTTAGAGTCAACCACGGTCAACGGTAATGATCAGGAATAAGGATCTCTCCTCAGCCTTTATCAAGGTGCGATCTCCGAGATTTCACAATAAATCTCTAGATACAGCCTCACTGTCGGAGGATTGCATGGTCTGCTCGTAGTCGTAGTAGGCATCTATGTCGAGATCTACATAGTTAGTCAGATCAAACCAATTCTCCTCGTTCCACTGTCCTACTATAAGGAGATCAGAAAGAATAGAACTCGCCGACAAGAAATTACCGGAGTCTTGGAAAAAGATCTTCATGGATGGCGCAAACTGTTGGTGTTTTAATTCCAATCTTACATATGATTTATTAAATTCAAGAGAACTTTTGAAGACTTGTCTACGATCACGCATAGAAAAAACACATAAATTTTTATACAGGTTTAGATCTTCTCCTGATAGAATATTAACCCTACTCCTGTGTGGCTATTACTCAATGAACTGGTTATAATTGAGAGAGTAATGCAGAATGGCTTGCTATCTATTGGGTCTCTCTCCATCGGGATCTGTCATCCCTCTCTTCATCTGACGTCAACTTTTATGTAGCCAGCGAAACAACGACTGTTGTTCCACACCAAGAGATGCTTTAATGCTTTGGGTGATAATCTTCTAACGGAAGTTATTGTTAGAGAGATGTAATCAGGAATTTTGTTACATCCGCTGCAAAATTTTAGGATAAAACTCCTACGCTTGAAATATTTAACACTCCCGTGTGTCAATCTATCCAAATAGATAGGGCTAATCAAAAATGGGTTCTCGGCTTGTAGCGACGTAAAATCATTAAGCCAAAAATTTTTTGTGATTTACCGTAGAGTCTATTTTAAGCTGTGTATTGTAATTTTTAACTATAACTTATTAATCTAATAAATAATAATTATTAAAATAAATCGAATGAAAAAGTTTACCGAAAAAACGAAAAAAAAAACAGTGCACGGAAGTTTTTTACGGCGTGTAGTTCGGGTCCTCGCCAACAACTTGTGGTCTGACTCCAGTCGGCTTCATGTAACGTCAATGTCAACAGGCTAGGGCCTAGCTAGTCATCTACGATGACGTGAGCGTTTTGTGCTGTCTGTAGATTGACAAAGCTGTCTTGGAGCAGACAGCAATCTCATCGCATAAAACGTGTGGAAATTTTTTTACTGTAGTTATGTTGATTAATTTAATTTAATTTAATTTAAAAATTTTAAAAATAGAAAAAAAATATAAACCCATCATAAACAATATAAAGAAATATAAAAAACCTGAAAAGCCTAATTTTTTTTTAAAAAAAATAGAAAAACAAAATTATTGAATAGTAAAAATTAAAAATTAAAAATAGAAGCTAACTTTAAATTAAAATAAACAGGGTCTAAGAGTCTTTCTAGAAATTTGGTACGAATTCATACGTCCTTGAAGGACAAGTAATCATGCAGGGCCAACTGGGGCGGCCACACCCCCTAAGGGGACCGATTACTTACCAGTTTGCACCTGTGTCTGCCTCAGAGAGGTGGGGTGCCGCACCACAAATTATTCCATTCCATTTAGACTGCGTTCGGTATGCTCAAATTTCACATAAAACAGTTCAGATCATTTAGGAGTCTGATGAAAATCCCGTGTGTGTGTGTGTGTCTATATATATATATATATATATATATATATATATATATATATATATTATATTCAAACAAGTTATTAGATCTCTATCGTAAACAACTAAAATTCAAAAATTTCAATAAAAAATTATAAACCGCAGCCTATTAGCTTATGGAGTATTCACACCGTTAATTTTCTTTTTACACCGTTTCCTTTCTACTCTCTCTTTCCACAAATGTCTTTTTTTATTGTTTAGGTGTTTAACGCAAGGCTTTGATTATGGTTTTGTATCATTAATATACTATCAAAAATATTTGTACGATAGATCCGATGACATTTATTTTATGCAATTAATTTATACTACACTTAACACGTATTAACGTTTAAAGTTTTCAAAACCTTAAGAGACCCGAAAGGAGTACGGAATTACATGAAATCCATAGGCTAGAACACGCGAAAATCAACACACAGCACTGTCAGTCGGAGAGTGATAGCTCAAGGTGGGTTCTTGCAGCAGTACCACATACGGAGTAAAAACCTTTTACGCAAGTTATTTTAATTCGATCTCTAATTAGAATCCGATCACCATCAACGTGGGATATATATTAACAGAACAGGCCATACCTATACCGGTGGTCGAAATTAAGCCCACGTCATTCTCATCAATCAAATCACCAAGAGCACGGATGCATCCAAGGTAGGAGTACCGAATGCGTACAATTACACCAACTTCGGGCGCCCGTGCCAGCCATAGGTTGTAGCTTCTTCGATGCGATTCAACGGATCGAACCGATCGATTTGTCTCGTGACGATAGCATCAACTTAGGTGCTGTTGATTTTGAGATGGCTTCTGTTTTTATTTTATTATTTCTTAAGTTCGTTTTTTTCTAGTTTATTTTTTCTATTTTTAAAATTTTTAATTTTAATTACGTCAAATAGATCACTTTAAATACAGTAAAAAAATAAACTAACTATATTAAAAAAAATCATAAGTCATCGTCATTCCAAACTCCACTTAAAACTCATGCTCAGATCCACATTACCACGTTCGCGAACGCTCTACGAGTACGACTCTTGTACGTCGAGGCGCAGGGGCGTCGCTAGGCAGGGTGCCGGCTCCTCCAAAAATTAAGAAAATTACTAGAGGTCAAGTATGCAATTGGACGGAGATTGTCCCTAGAGGTTCTATGGGCGCCTCCCTTCGTCGGCGAGGAAAGCTAGGGCATTTTCCTCGGCTGGAAGACGATGAGGCACTATAGAGCTGTGCGAGGCTGTGCATGGGCCAGCTTGACGCAACTCATCTTGGGCTCTTGGGCCAGCCCAGTAACGCGACTCATCGTGTCTCATTTTGGGCTAAGCTGGAATAGATTGTAGTCGTTGTTCTGGTGCTCAATTGCGTCACTTTCCAACTATCCATACAGTGATATCATCCCTTTAGACCTCACTATTCATCTACCTATGTACGTCCATATATGTGGTGTGTGTCATTGTTAGTTTTGCATGCTTATATGGAGTTGTTTGCTCCGAATTAGCCTATGTCCACATGCCCGCGAGCATGTTTCAAATTGGAGAACCCTAGCTCATGGATGGCTCAGCCTCGGAGGAGTATATGGTCATGTTTATATTGGTTTCTACCTAGCTTCTCGAAATGACTTTCTCACTCCTCTCGCTTTGAAAATAAAACAAAGAGGGAATCATAGGTGTATTACGCACTCCACTTCTCTTACTTCTATCTCGCGCACACATCTCTCCCTCACCTTCTCCACTGCTCACGTCCTCCTTCTAAAATCCACTTCTTTCAGCTACTACTATGTATTTCAGCCAAAAGCTATTAATCGCAACTAAAAAACCATTAGCTGCAACCAATATGACATGGCCAATGTGCATGACAACTCTCAATCCCAATTATCACCAATTAATGCATTCAGGGACATAGGTAACTGCTACTCCATTCGTTTCGCTATATTTGTTTGTATTTCACCATTATGGGTGAAAACGAATCGGATAATTTCCGACTGATCTGGACAAAAACGAATTTGGATTGCCTCAGATCGGATTTTCTTCGGATAATTCTTAGATCAGAAATGAATATGGATGTTTTGTCGAAAACGAATATGAATACGGTAAACTTGGTATCCATCAAATACGGATTATCCGGCAATACGAAGCCAGATATTCGGGATTTAGCCCAATAGCCAAGCTAACCTACGGCCCATCAGTCTACTGTCCATCACTGCCATAAGCCCATGACCGACCAGACCATACCTCCTTTAGGGTTCGTAGTCGGCTAGCTCAGCCACACACGGTGGCGCCGTCTGTCGTCACCTCATGAATACGATTCCCCTAGTCATTCCTCAAGCGGTCAAGCCACCCTCGCCTCGCCGCTGACCACCTCGCTCGCCTCCGCTGGCCATCTCGCCCACCTCCATCGGCTGCCCTGCGTGCTGCAGCATCTCGTGGTCTCACCTGCTAGCCACGAATTTGGACACAACACGCGATTTCCGGTACCCACTACAACACAACAATCCTATATCACACTTTGTTATAATGCCTCTAGAATTGACGTACCTATGTACGTAATGCAATTTTTGCAGTGCCACCAGCAACTACAGGGCAACGTATGTGGATTCTACGTTTGTCGCCATATGAAGAAAATCATGGATAGTAAGATCAATGATCCAGAGGTTTGTCATGTCCTTGCAATAATTATTATTTTTTGATTACATAAGTATATATATACACACATGCTAATTAATGACTTATTGCTCATAGCGACAGCGGGTGGACTTCGACGTAAGTACATATGATCTTGACCAACTCGTCAAAATTCGTGCAACACTCTCCGGGTTCTTACTAGGACAGTGTATAAACAAGGCTGGAGAGTTCTACCCCGGCAATGGTGATAATTAGATGTTGAAACATTAGATGCAATTGTACAAATCACTCAGTTGTGTGCTTAATCAAACAACTCATTTGTCAGAACAGTGTGACGATTTTCATTCTATATTTATATGTGATCTGTTGGCCGTTTGTTACATTTGTAATTCACTGAGTTGCAATTAACTTATCTGTGTAACTTTGAGTTGCAATATTGTATGTGATTCATTTGTCAGATCTGTGTAATCTGCAATGTATATGATTCTTATATATGTTGTAATCTTGTTGCTTACTTTCAGAGGGCATGGCTAGCATATCCTGAGGCTAGCCAAAAAACGGCAAATAAAACTGATGTTGCAATTGCTATAACAGACGGTTCGTTGTTGAAAACCGTCTGTGATAGTACTTTCACAGACGGTTAAAAACAACAACCGTCTGTGATAGACACAATATCACAGACGGTTCTGTTCCAACCGCTCAGGATACACGCAATATCGCGCACGGTTCGGAACAGAACCGCTCGTGATATTGTGTCTATCATGACGGTTGTTGTTTTTAACCGCTCGTGAAAGTCGATTATCACGACGGTTGTTTGCAAAACCGTCAGAATGTAAGTTATCACAGACGGCTCGGGAGCTGTCTGTGATAACCACCTATTATCACTGACACATAAAAACAGACGGTTCGAAAACCGTCTGTGATGACGGTTCCGAATCGTTTGTGATAGGCTTGTCTGTAGCAGTGTGTTCGGGTCCTCGCCAACAACTTGTGGCCTGACTCCATCCGGCTTCATGTAACGTCTTTCTCAACAGGCTAGGGCCTAGCTAGTGGATCTACGATGACGTTAACGTTTTGTGCTGTCTGTAGATTGACAAAACAATTTTGGAGCAGACAGCGGTTTTGTGCCTGACTCCATCCGATTTTGGTACGAATTCATATGTCCTGGAAGGACAAGTAATCGTTAATTTCCTTCATATATATGCCAAACAAGGCATTAGCTTACGGAGGAATCACACCGTGAATTTCCCTTTTGTTGGTGAATACAGGGGCAATTTGATAATTTCACAATTGATAAAAGAAAAAAAGGAGAGAAGGTGGGGTCCACCTGTCGGTAGGACACACCGAAGAGATAAGGAGGAGACGAAACTCCTCCCCATCTCACCGGCTCACTCCTGAGCGGGTCTTGCGGGGCATGGGCGATGTGGTTGGAGGCGGCACGTTCCACCCGTGTGGATGCTCCTCTACTCCCCCATGTAGGCGTTGCTCCTGATCCGTTTTCCATGGGCGCGGTTTTGGCTCGTTCCTCAGATTTGAGGATGAACGGGTTTGGCGGAGGGGAGGAGCGGCGGCGGCGACCCAGGAGACTCGGCTCCAGCCGTTGGTGGCCTTGGCGCCGAGGGTTTCCCCCTTCCTCTCTCGACTATAAAACGGGGTGCCTCCTCTCATGATCGTGATAGCAAGGGAAGTGTGCTCTCTTCTTCCACTCCTCTCTTTGTTTTCTTAAATTGTCTCTGGTTTGTGATGTCTTGGTGCTTTCTTGGCATCCTGATGCCAGCTTCGGTGGTCCCTGGTGCTTGACGGCAGGTGCTTGGTCGGTGTCTCCTGTGTGCTTGTGCGACATCCTCTCACCTCGACTTTGCCAACTTGTGAATATACATTGTGAAGGTAGGCTTTATATCTCCAATTATCCTGCTAATCTCTCTCACTGTGGCATAGAGAGGTGGTAGGTTTTCTGAGACAACGCCCTGTGGCATGCCTGACTTTGAGATCTTCTCGGTGATTTCGAGTATCACCGTTTTGTGAGTATACGGTTTAATTCTTTGCAATTTGTGATTTGTTCATATTTTAGTGAATGCAAAGAAAACAGTGGGCTATGATGCTCGATGATGCAATAAGTCATATACTGAAATTGGTTGAATTCAGCTTTGAGCTCTAAATCAATGTTATGTCTGACATTGCTCGGTCTGAACAATTAACTTTGAGCTATGCATGTTAATCTTTAGACATAGATATATTAGTTATATATTCTTACTGTCACTAGATCATAGCAATTCCTTATAGATTGCATGACTATTGTTATAACTCAAGACTTGGTTATTTGAGTTTGAGCAATCTGTGAGAAACTCAATTTGTATGTGGCTAAATTTGCTCTAATTAAACCATATTTCTGGTTGCTGCTCTACAGGCCGAGCATGGACGCATCCAAGGTAGGAGTACCGAATGCGTACATTTACACCAACGTCGGGAGCCTTCGGTTGTAGCTTCTTCGATGCGATTCATTTGTCTCGTGACGATCGCATCAACTTAAAAACTCGTGCTCGAATTGACATTACCACGTTCGCAAACGCTCTACGAGTACGACACGTGCTCGGATGAAGTAGTTCGTTGGGTTTGTGTGAAGTTGATGTACAATGGAATTAACCGACTGAATTGAACCAGGAGGCGATCGAGAGAAATTATTAAAGCTTGGTGTTGCATTCTTCGTGCATGCATGGATCCAGGTCGGCGGTGCAAGTGCCAGCTTCTCCAATTAATTAATTTCGTATCCGCAATTACATCCTCTCGACGAGGCCAGCCTACAGCTGCTCCAATATATATAGTACACTACTCCATGGTATATGCATGGTTAATCTGCTCCGGCCGTTGCAATTAAACATTCTGGAGATCGATCAACAAAATTCAGTCACATGCGCACATTCCCAGCGCGCGCGCGCGCATGTCAAGTTGATAACATATCGATGGATGCTGCTTCGTCGCTCTCGCTGGCTCGCCCCGCCACACAATGATCCATCGCGCGCAGGATTATTGGTATCTTCTTGGTGGTGACCGCCGAGATCGAGCAGCAGATACAACATGGGAAGAAATATCTTCACTTGGAAGTCAGTTTGGAAGTAGCAGTAGACGTACTGCTGCTATGCTGTTGCTATATATGTCCACTTACATGCACGACAGACATGTGATCGATTGGTCGACCGAACCAAAAACTAGCGCTAGAGTAGTGCGACTTGTTTGTTCCGTTACAATGTACTACCTGCTCGCGATATATAGATAAATCTCATGTGTTCTTCTCTCTTTAGTCTTAACTACACTAGCTCTTCGTCAGTGTGTGTACGTTCTAGTGAGCAGTGGGTGTGGACTGCATGTGTCCGCAGGTGAGAGACCATTTAATTTGAATTTAACACAAGTTTTAGAAAATTCAGATTTGCTATCAGTGTTACAATCGGACTAGTCAGTGGGACCGATTGAATCGTCGGAAGGAAGCGGTCGGTCCGGTCTGTGAATGACAGTCTAACTGGTGGTCTGGTGTGACCAAAGTTTATGAGTGATCGAAACATTAGGGCGGTACAACCGATTTCCAGTTGGTGGCTGTTTTTTTTTTCCAGAAAGCATGTTTTGGTGTTGGTCGCGTGCGGTCAGACCAGCCATGGTTGGCAGTCGGACCAGGATGAGTTGGCCAGTGTGACCGGTATTGAAAATGCAGTCATATTGGGTAGCCGGTCAGAGCGGCCAGTGGTTGGTGTTCTGACCAGGGCGGACCGACCAACGTGGAAAGAACTATTAGACCAGTGGTTACAGCCAGAGATCAGGGTAAGTGGAGTTGAGTTACGTTGAGGTCAGTTCATGACTTGGGAGCAATGAGGGTTTGTGTTGTGTTGCATCATGTATAATTTTGATTAACGTGAGTTAAGTGTATAGAACTTGTACTCGATATGGTTGCTTAGTCTTTGGATGTACATATAGCTTGGAGGATGTGAGAGTCAATGGTAATGGACTGGGACTATGCGGAGAAGCTGAGGTCCGAGTGATCATATAAGTCCAGATGTGGCTATTTAGATTGTTGTTTTTTCTCATGCCTTCCCTTTTCAATTATGTGGACTATTTAGATTGTTGTTTTTTCTTATGCCTTCCCTTTTCAATTAATCTATTAGTATTAATTATTTATGAGTCCCTCGGTCTGTTGCTGACCATATTAAAATGGATATTGAAAAGATGATTATTACTTTGATTCATGCCTAATTGTGCTGAAATTATTTGCAGGGAACCAAGGCTCAACATCATGCTGATACGCCTGTTTTAGACCACAGTACTAGTATCATCTAGTACACACACCATGTACACATTACTCTTCTATTAATTTGATATGCAGAGTGGTATTGCCAATTTAGGTATTATAAAAATGTAGTATATAAGCACACCTCATATTGCTGCTTGTTTGAGTGTAGCACCCGAGATTTCATAGGGGCAAAGTATTTCAAAATCGGTAAAACCCTAAAAGAACCCATCTTTATCTTTAAACACTATCTCCCATCTCTAATATCTCTCTCCTATCTCTAATCTCTCTTTTCCCATCTAATCTCTCCCCCGTGAGGCACGTAGTGGCCTTGCCACGGCAGGCGGCAGCGGCGGCAGTCTGCACCGCCACGGCAGGCGGTGACCTTGCCATGGCAGGTGGCGGCGTTGCCATGGTAGGCGATAGCGGCAGTTCGCGCTGCCACAGCAGGCAGTGGCCTTGCCGCTGCAAGCAACAGTGGCAGTTTGCGCCGCCATAACAGGCGGCGGCCTTGCCGCAGCAGGTTACGGCGGCAGTGTGTGCTTCCACGGCAGGCAGTGGCGGTGGGCTGTGTCACCATGGCAGGCGGCAACGGAGGCCGGCGGTGGTAGACAATCGCTATACGGTGTCATCATGCTTCGTCATGGTTCAACAATCAGTGGTTTTAGATTTTAGCTGTAATGTAAATTAACTTTGGGCTTGTCACTCACTACGCTCAAAACTAGGCTGATAAGCCTTATCTTTGTAGTAAAATTTGGCTCCAATGGCTAGGTTTTGTGGTTTAGGTATATATATATATCCTTGTGGCCAGTTGGAAGGCATGTGGCTGGACTCCATTTCATTGTCTTAAGTTAGTGTGAGGTCCTCCTCTTAATTGTGCATGTGTTGCACCTTATGAGCAAAGAGAAAGGATATAGATTGCATATGTTGCATCTAGAGGTGGATTGAGTATCCATTTGAGCGGTGTGCATTCGTTGCACGTGGTGAGAATCAAGTGAGGGGCTTGACCTGTTACTCTTAGATTTTGCCGACTCCTAGATGGCATTAGAGGTGTCATGCGCGGTGATTTTCTCAAAGAATACTGTGAGAAGACCTGGCGAAGTGTGAAGGTTGGAGCTCACCTACTCGAAGCAGGAAAGAGCTACCACTAGTGGATTTGAGATGGAAGGCTTAATTCGTGGAGTCAGTCCAATTCATTTGGGCTTACCTCAACGTAGACTAGGGGAGACTGACAAGTCTCCGAACACTACGGTAAAAGGAATTGTGTCAATTGTAGTTTGATCTCTTGTGCTTAATTTACATTCGTAGAATTAAATTGATTGCTTGTTATCTAGGATTGCAAACCTTTGATATAGACCTAGGTTGTTGGTGCACTTAGGTGAACCTAGTTGATTTATGGTTTATTTGTGCTAAACCAATTTGAGTTAAGTTTTTTACATTATATACATGGATTTAGCCAAAAAGATATTGATATTTATTCAAAGAGAGTTTTAAGACCACCTTTTCACCCCCCTTTAGTCGGCATCCTCGATCCTACACATGACTAGTCTGACATCTAATTCAATAGTGGTTTGACCTCTTCCTCATAATAAATTGGCATGAATTGAAAAACCAAATTTGATCCAACTCTTGAATTGCAATTCCACATGATTTAAAACTTGAAACACACTTTCTCTAAAATGTTAGGAACCTATTCCAATAAAAAATATAAGATATCATAGACAAAAGTTCCAACCTTTTTCCTATAGAAGGGAAAATGCAACAAAATCAAATACAAACACTTGCTTATGGGTTAAAGATGGTTAAGATAACCTTAAATAAAATCTCACATATCCTAGCAAGCAAACCCACAGAGATCAAGTCAAAACCCCTAGAAGCAAAACACACTACTACACAAATCGTTATCACAGATGGTTGGAAAATGTCATCATAGACGGTTTTGTGAGCCGCCTGAATTGATAGGTCAGTAATGATACGAGGTCACCATAGACGGCTTTCAAACCGTCTGTGATAGTTGATTATCACATACAGTTTTTAATAAAAATCGTCTGTGATATTAAACTATTACAAATAGTTTTTAATAAAAACCATCTGTGATATTTTTTTCTTCCTCTAAATCTATTTCTGTTTTTGGCTAGCTTTAGGAAATGCTAACCATGCTCTCTGAAACAAGCAGATCAACATGTACATGTATACATCCAATTCACATCTCAATTTATTTTAGAAACAAAAACATCCATTTGGCAAATCAATTAATTAAAATGAAATAAAATCTCATGTGTTCTTCTCTCTTTTGTCTTAACTACACTAGCTCTTCGCAGTGTGTGTACGTACTAGTCAGCAGTGGGTGTGGACTGCATGTGTCCGCAGGTGAGACCAGCCATGGTTGGCAGTCGGACCAAGGTGAGTTAGTCAGTGTGATCGGCATTGAAAATGCAATCACATTGGGAAGCCGATCAGAGCGGCCAGTTATTGGTGGTCTGACTAGGGCGGTCCGACCGACATGGAAAGAGTGATTAGACCAGTGGCTACAACTAGAGATCAAGGTGAGTGGAGTTGAGTTACTTTGAGGCCAGTTCATGATTTGGGAGCAATGAGGGTTTGTGTTGTATAGTTTTGATTAACATGAGTTAAGTGTATAAAACTTGTACTCGATATGGTTGCTTAGTCTTTGGATATACATGTAGATTGGAGGATGTGACAGTTAATGATAATAGACCAAGACTATGCAGGGAAGCTGAGGTCCGAGTGGTCATATAAGTCCAGATGTGACTATTTAGATTGTTGTTTTTTCTTATGCCTTCCCTTTTCAATTAATCTATTAGTATTGATTATTTATGAGTCCCTCGTTCTGTTGTTGACCATATTAAAATGGATATTGAAAAGATGATTGTTACTTTGATTCATGCCTAATTGTGCTGAAATTATTTGCAGGGAACCAAGGCATTACCATATCTATATTACTTGTCACCTTTACCATTGAGAACAATTATCATATCACTCATGTTTGTCTGGTTATTTCCATATCACTAAATCTCACCTGGTTATTATCATATCATTAAATCTCACCTAGTTATTATCATAACACTAAAGTTTGCCTGGTTATTATGTTTTACCTAGTAATTATCATATTACTAATGCTTGACTGGTTCTGTTCTTCTAGTGCTATATTCTTACAATGATGTTCTAGGTTATCTTGTTTCACATACTTTTATGTTTATTAGAATACTCGGTTAATAATGTTCTAGAATTCATGCTTTTAATTAATGTTTTAGAATTCATGCTTAAATCATTAATGGGGGTAGCGGATGAACATGTTGTAAACTTAGGTTTAAATCACTAGCAATCTTTTAATATCAAAACTTCTATGTTTTATCTTTCTAATATCATGATGTACTGCTGATATGATTTCTTATGTGAGTCATGATCGATATATATTAATAATTGTTAATTTGACTAATAATCACTTATCACATAATAAAACTTAGTTGATTGTCAACCCTTGTATGAGTTATGTTATAATATCTCTGTTAGAATAACTTCTAGACCGTTATCGCCATATTATCACTTCACATCACCATCTATCGGGATCTAGTACTTCCCATTTCAAACATTTAGCGAATCCTTCCACTTATCATAGCCTTATCTTTACCATTTCTTAGTTACCTTAAATTCACATTATTTTTTAACCTACCTATAATGTAACAGTTATCTCATCACCATATTATCACTTCATATCACGCTTTTCTGTCCTAACTTTAGCAAATCATTTCACTTCTCATAACCTCACCTTAGCCTTTCCTTAGTTCTCTTAAATGCATCCCAGATAACTCAATAATGAAAACAATTGTTACCTGGCCCAGGGTTACCCATATATAGGGGAGATTTTCACCCACCTAGTAACGTACAGGGGAGTCGTACACTTTTATTACTTAAGATATTACACCCCATCTGTGGTTATACAGTCGAGGATAAGGACGTGCCTGACTACTCTCGTATGACCAGGTATGTGAGAAGTAATCGTCAATGTCTTTGTCATAACTTACTATATAACAAATATCCTTATTTTCACGGTTCCTATTACCTCTATCTCTGAATCGGTATCAGTGTTTTCAATAACCTATTTTCATTGCAATTAACTTGTGTCAATTACTTACTTGTAATACTTGTCCTTTACTCACCGTGTTGCAATCGTTGTTGGGTACTTGCTGAGATTTTCAAATCTCATGCTCGCTCTTTCCATTCTCAGGAAAAGGTCAGTGGAGTGATAGCATCATATATGAGTGGGAGCACTCGAGTTTTCAGCACCGTAGCTTATCACTATTTTGTTATTTCATTTGTTCTTCATTTGATTAGAAGTGGACCACTCCCATATTTCAAATATTTATTTCAGCTTCCGCTGGTTCTCAATAAAGTACTTTTAAAAGTTTTAATTTCTCGTGACTTCTATTATTGCTTTTATTTATTCATAATTTGGCGATGACGTTCTATAATAGTATCTCATATTAGTATGTAAGGTGCTACATTGAGATATTCCTTTTTTTCATTAATCTATCTGTACTGATTTATTTATGTGTCCCTCGCTCTGTTACTGACCATATTGAGATGGATATTACCAAAATGATTGTTAACTTGGGTCATACCTAATTATATCGAGTTTATTTTTTGCAGGGAATCAAGGATTCAAACAATCTTGATAAAAATTCCCCAATCCATCTACCATCGTCCAAAAGAAGCATATTGTCTTTGAGCGCTGCCCGCATGGTGAGAAAAATACAGGAAAAACAAGACTATGAAATCACTAGTTAAAGACAAAGGTACCAACTTTAAATACTTTTACAGTTGCCAACCAAGGTCATCCATCAAAGCCTCAAAGCTGACATTTAAGAATAACCTAGGGACGATTGTGGATTCTTCGTCTTCAACAACACATGGAGTTGAGATAGTCACAGCCTTGTTAATCCCATAAGTGAGATAACTAAGTTATGATATCCAACCCCTTTCGTCAGTGAGCAACATACTTACATGAGGTAACTAATATACAGGATTCATACGAGCTAAGAAAGAAATTTATAACGAAGAGGCTCTCCCAGACTTTGTGCGCCGGCAACTCAAGACAACTCAGGAATTAGATTTTTGTCCATGGATGTTCCACATATACCTTACTCTGCTAGTTTGTAAACCGGGGTGAAGTACACTCCACAAGTACCATTCCATTTTTACGAAACTTAGGTTTCAATTTTGTTCATTTAAAATTCATGCCAATAAATTAAGCTTATGCCTTTGTGGCATCACTATTCTGTAATAAGTCTCATATTTCTCATATGAACTCAAGTGGGAATCTACACACACATTCAGAAACGTGTACCACTTTTTTCATTAAGATACCCAGAATGATCTGCCAAGCATTCATGTCATATTTTCCACATATTCCTGTGTACCTCTTCAACTCATCCTACTAAAATTTAACATTAACTTGTACATTTGGGTAGCAATTTTCTTGTTACATTTGACAATCAAATTACTACTACATATGACAAGTCGCTCCCACCTCTTCATGTCATACACAGGTTTATTTTTTGCACAGAGGAGTATGTCCATGCTGATGTAGTATAGGATGAGCAACGAATTTAGTACGCACGTTTCTCAACTGCAAATATCTAAAAAAAGTATGTACATATGGTCACAGAATGGCTGTACGCCGGCGTATGGAATTCGGATCAATGGAGTATTACCACTACTGATGGGTATCCATGTAGGAAGTCACCCGCTTAGTAAAGACACATCTCGAAGATGATAGACGGCAGAGAGGTATGGGAGTACATACTCTCGGGAGTACCAAACGGTCTTCCTTCTTCCTTAATAACTAGTATAATATACATTTTGCAGAGTGAATCGTACTATTCAACTAAGCCATAATATGTACTACCTCTGTTTTCAGATACTTTATCACTTTTGACCAAATCATGCACATCAAGGAACTCACAATCTAGATAAAATATGGCAAAAAAAAAATCAATTCAACAATATCTCAAGCTATATATAACAGCAATGAGGCATTGAAGCATATATATAGTTTGGCAAAGCATGCATTGAGAACCGCAAAGTGCAAGTATTTGTGAAAAAAAATGTCGCTTAAGGCTCCACTCGTTTCGATTTTTTTTCGATTTCAGCTTCTAACTTCTGTTTTTTTTTCACTATTCAGTATTTCGCCTTCTTCTGAACTTTTTTAGATATTTTAGGCTTTTTGTATTTTATTTTTTTCCCTATGTTCCTTTGTATTGTCCCTAATGGGTTAATATGTTTTTTCTATTTTTACATTTTTTAAATTAATTGTGCCCAAAAAGTCAAATCAACTACAGTAAAAAAGCTATCTACAGTGAAATTTCAGCTAGAACCCATCGCTAAAACGAGCGCCCCCGAAAAAAGTGCCAAATTAATATTCAAGAACAAAGGGAGTGTATATATATATATATAGAGAGAGAGAGAGAGAAGCTTAATATACCCTTCAGCTGTAGCATCTAAGTTGAGTAATTAAAACTTTGTTATGGCGTGTACTCTTTTTATCTAAAGAATTATCTGGTCTTCAAATTAAGCATCAATATATCCGGCCCCGCAACACAATGGTACTGCAATATCAACCAAACAAGAATTAAACCAATTATATATATATATCTTTACTATTATAAAAGAAGTAGTTAGTGGTTGCCGAAATCTCCATCCAATCTAGACCGTCGGATCTTTCCTCCCCTCCCACCACCCGACCAACCCTAAAACTCTCCAACCGCCGCCTCTCCCTCCCGGCCTCCCTCTTCCTCCCCCCGCCCCCGCCTCCTCCCCATTGCTCCTCCCTCTACACCCGCCGCCCCCTCCCCCTCCTGGCCTCTGGGTCATACTATTAAAGTGGTGCATACTATCAAAGTGCGTTGCACGGGCACATATTTGATAGTATACACCACTTTTATTTGGTTTTCCGTTGCAACGTTCGGACACATAACTAGTATATATATATATAATATAGTTGACAATGGATACACATGCTGCACAGCACAGCTAGCATGCACAGATATTACAAAAACAAATAAACAATACATCATGTTCCCCAAAAAAGAAAACAACACATCATCGAAGGATATCGATATATGTTAGTTCGAAACAGATAAAAAATGGTCAATCTCAGCAATTGTTTTCGTGCAACACCACCACAAAATAAGCAACACTGGTTTGTCAATATATATACGTGGACGACGCAGGTGCATGCTCTACGTACGTTTACACCACCCAAATTATTGAATCGACACGACGATAGCATCAGTATATAATGAGAAACAAGCACGACTACATGCACACAGCCGCTGCGTACGTACGCACTTGACACCAAATAAACACAGGACAGGGAGTACTAGGAATGAACAAACAGAGCGCAGCCATGGATCGATCTAACTGCTGCAGGAGCTTGATCGATTTTGGCAAAATCAGTGCAGCTGGAGCGCACGAGCTAGCTCTAGCTCTCCTGCAGCCTGTGGAGCAATGCCGCGCGGAGGCAGCCCACGTCCTGCAGCGCCGCGGGCACGTCCACGACGGCGTCCTGCACCGTCACCGCTCCCACGCGGCTCACACAGGCGTGCTGCACCGGCAGGTCCAGCGATCGGAGCGCGCCCATGAGGCGCGCGGGGGCGTGACGCGCCGACGTCGTCAGTCGCAGCGCGGCCGCCTCCCGCTCGATCATGCGCACCTCGAGCCTCTCCTCGAGGCCGAACGTGTGGGAGGACGTGGCGGCGGCAGAGGGCGCCTTCCGCGCAGTGGCGGCTTGCTTGGCCTCGTCCTCGAGCCGCTCGACGCGGCTGTGCAGCTCGCCGATGTAGGCGGCGGCGTCGGCCAGGAGGGACGCCTTGTCCATCCGGGACACCGTGGGGACGGCGGCCCGAAGGTCGCAGAACCGGCGGTTGAGCTTCTCCCGGCGCTGCCGCTCGGCCTCCACGTGGCTGACGGTGGGACCGTCGGAGCACGGCCCGGGCTTCCGGGCCCGTCTCTTCGCCGCGCGCTCCGTCATCTCCGGCGGGTTCCCGGACAGGTCTGACCCCGCCGAGCGCGAGCCTCCGACAGCCCACGCGACGCCCTCCTGGCAGCTGGGGTCGTTGTCGAGCTCGTCGTCGCCCAGCAGCCATTGCTCTGGGACCTCGCAGGACACGAACTCGAGCACCGGGTGCCCTGGGGCGGAGAAGGAGGTCGGGGAGCAGGAGGAGGTGGGGGAGACGAGCTCATCCATGGTAAACTACACTGTAGTGTCACTTCCCTCTTATCATATTTTTGCTAAAAATGGCAGACATTGTGGTGTGTGGTGGTAGCAGATACCGGGAGGAATAGGGAGTGGTTTCGCCTTATTTGATGGTACATTTGCTGTGAGATCCTCGCTAGTTCGCACTGATTGGGTGCCGGGGACGCCGAGTAACAGTGGACATTGAAGGTTTCTCGATAATTAAGGTAGGCCGACAGAAAACAGAAATCACTCAGCAGCAGATAATTAAGACGTAGCGATGCAAACAAGGACCTACGGAATAGAAACTGAGAATCTTTTACGTTAAGACATACCAAGATTATTTAATCTACGCTGTAGCGGGCGTGACCTATAGAAAACCCTGCACTCGAGTGAACCCTTGAAATTAATCTCTTGTGCGTGTTGTCTTGTCGACCAACCGATGGGGGGCTGGCGCTCGATCAGGCCGGCCATTCGTTGGATGGTGGCCGGTCGGCCGGTCCCATCCATGTGCATCACTTAGTTTAGTTGTCCAGTGTCTCTGTTTGTCGTACCAAATTGATAAAATAGTCTAAATATCAAATAAAATATATAATAAAAATATAATTAACGTTTTTAAGTTTTAATATATCAAATATAAATTAAATAATTTAAATACTAGATAGAAAGATAATTCAGATCTAAGTGATATCTCTGTCTCTAGCTACCCAAAACATGGGCATCATGTCGTGGGAATCCGAGGTTTCCTAGGTTGTTTGAGCAAATGTGACACGGTACGGAGCCAATTTTAGAAGTCTGTGTGGCTGGGCGGGCGCGTTTGCGGAAGCGCACGTGGTCTCGGTACGTCGCGTGGGGGCCCAAGCGCACAGGCCTATCTCATGGGCCTGCCAGACGTTTTGGACGAATGGTTATGGCGGGACACCGAAAGGCAGCGAGCCAGGCCACCAACATGACGAGGGAGGCCATCCGCGCCACACGCTTTCTGCATCATACACACGTACGGTCAGGTTATGTGTGGCCATGATTCCCTTCTGCTCTGGCTGTAATAGTCACGCTCGATCCTTGTTAGATTTTGGGGGCCTGCGTTAGTTCACTCGCCGATGTGGATTTCGTCTCCGGTAAAATCGTCGTGATCTTTTTCATGTGCCGTAGCCGTCACCTGTCATGATCGCTTGACTGGGCAGTAATACGCCAATCAAATGGTTTAGTCTGGGGTTGCCACATTATTCACGCGCTCCTATTGTTCAACATACAACGGATAATAGCTGTGTTTTTTTAGTTTTTGGTTTCTCCAAAAGTTAAAATGACAAACGTCGAAACAGGGTGGTCTCTTGAAACCGATTCTTCAAACGGCTTTTCGAGTCTAAAACTATATGCACCATCCGTGTCAGCGTCTTCATCATTCGCTGTCGTGTCGAAAAGCACAGACAAAATCATCAATCACAGCCAAAATTCATCAGTCGTAGTCCAAAAAGAACACCCTCAATATCTATTTGTCATTGTTCGTATTAGACGATCCAAACTGCTAGAATTTTTAAAAAGGAGGATCGCCAATACTTCTACCTACTACTTTGCAGTGTTTATGCCCGTACAAGTTCCGCCAATCCTCCTAGATACTACTTTGCATCTGTGATACCTACATATCATAGACGATTTTTGGTTGTAGCCGTCTGTGATACAGTTTTATAGATGTTTATACCACAAAATCATCTGTGATAGTACCTAAAATTTTTACTATTTTTCAGCTAGTTTTAGGAAATGCTAGCCATAACATGCCCTCTCAAAGCGAAACAACGTACTTGAATTTGAACTTCATGTATGAATTACATGTAGCACTGTATACACAAGAGGACACTTACAAATTCACGGTTACAAATTCAAAAATATGTTTACACTACAAGAAACTTCAGGCTAATGCAAGCTAGATTTACATATCCTTCATTAAACTATAATCTAAAACAAGTGGAGAGGGGAAAATACCTAGTAGCAAAAACACAAAAGCAACAAACACTATTTTCAGCTTCTATGTCAAAATCAACCGAATGCCACACTTTTAGGATGTAACAAGCGGAAGTCCCCTGCCAATACCAACGACTTAAAATAGTGTAGATTTACCATTGCCTTCTTCGTTTTCATCTTACTTCAAGTGAAATTTCAATCATCCTTACTGAACCAAACCCCTTCCCTCCCTTGCTGCGCATAAATGAGTTGGAGTAGTACTGGTGGTGTTGGTTCTTAGAATAGGGAGAAGGGGATTAATAGGGGCGAGAGGTGGAGAGAAGACTGATGCCTGTCGTTCGTTGCGGAGTAAATGAACGGGTGAGATTAAGATCCTAGGGGAGATATCGCGAATCAGTGATATGGCGGGGCTTATCACAGACGGTTCGGATTACAAATTATCTATGATATAGACATTACAGACAGTTTTAACAAAAATTCTAGCGTTATTACAGACGGTTCTTATTAAAAAACCTTCAGTGATAATGGTCAAACGGTAGAAGATAATATATCGGTGCAATATAAATAGCTATTCTCAAAAGGTAAAATTGTAAAGTTTAGTTACTACTTCAAAGTCACTATCAAAAGTTTAGATAATACACTCTTAGTCGCTATTCAGCATGTTACTACTTCAAGTCACTATCAAACTTAATATATTTCTTCCCCAGAGATGTTAATTGAAATAAATTATACATCATGTTACTTTCTTTGCCTTTAGAAAGTTCGGAAGAAACTGAGAGCTAGCTAGCTAGCTTGGTGGATTGAAGTCACTGAATTCAAAGCGTTCAATTCAGCTTTTCCTGATGGGTAAAATTGGCACTGTAACAGCTGTTTTTTTAGGCATTTAATTAAAAAATAAGAAAAAAACATTGTTATATCTCACCAGCGTACGTTACGATGTCGCTTACTAATCTTCCGGTCGGATACAAATCCAGGCATGAAGATGGTCCGTCCAGTTGTGCGTCAACAAGGTGCTCGTCGATCGCCGCCGTCTTAGAAATCTGCAAGCCGCCGAGTAGGATTCCTCTCCTTGGCACGCACGAAACAAGAAGATTTTTAAGAATTCTCCCGTTGATGGGCCAGAGCGCGTCCGATTCGGCCCCGTACTCAGCGTCCAAGCACGTGATGGGCCTGAAAGGAAAGACAAGCTGGGCGCGGTCAGGAGCTTAAGAGGCCCAACATGCTGTGGATGGCTGGGACTTTCATGCTTCCGTACGCTCGAAAAAGATGGTGCCCGGTACTTGTGTTCATCGGGTGGGGATAGATCTGTTGTGCAGATTGCAGTGAGTGAATAACGCATGCACTTTCGCGCTCGGCCAGGCCATTGGCCGCAGCCCCAACCCCCAAGACAGCAATGATAAGCCGGTGACCAACGTACTCATTGCGCGCCCTATGGTTAACTACGGGATACGCTTGACCAGTGTCAGATCTAGAATTAAAAAAATGATTGGATCAAGTAATATTGTTTAAAATAGGAATGTGTGTGATTTTTAACATCAACGTTTCAACAATGATAAAGAAATAGATTACCAAAATAAAGAACCCGCTAATAGTATTGATTAATTGGTGCAAAGTGAAGTAATCAAAGACAAAGGATCAAACAATACACCAAGATGATCGACATCAACAAAAGTTATAATAGCTAATAACCTATTTGCGGAGATAAGAACTCATGCTAATAAGCTCTAAGAGGAGTCATAAAGGCAAATTTATGTCCTTTATTTTTCTCTTTCTTTTTTTGCAACTCTAAAGGAAATAATCTAGTTGGTGAGTTAAAACGTATTTGTTGATGAGCTACAACAAGAAAAGCAACACACGAATAGAATGACACCCACTATGTCCCACTTTCTTTCAGAAATTATTGAATTGCTAGTTAGGGTTATGATTGAAATTCCTGTGTGATAAAAAAATGCTTGAGATCATTCCCCAATGCTACAAAGAATAAAACCATTTACTTGATAAATCCTAACTCTCCAAGTTAAGAAAAATCAATAGACGATCTCAAATTGAATCCCTAAAAATTTAGTTACTATGTTTGAAACAAAATTGAAAATATTGGAAGTAATCAAAAGTAACATGTTGAAATAAATTAGAAGTATAGAGGCCTAGAGGGCTCAGCTTGAGCAGCTGAGTTGCTGCCGTCGACCAGCGAGGGTGGCGAGGCGACAAGCCAGTGAGTCATCTGTTGGCAGTCAATAGTTGGGCGTGCAACGTCTAGCGGTGCCGCTCCCAACTCTCGTACAATTCACTGCTCAGCCTAGCGACTCGTTCGTGTAAATAGTGGGCACTAAACACAACAACACAAGCATAATGGGCTTCTAAACTATTGGCCTTTTACACTTCTATATTTATACGGGCCATTAAAGAGAGCCTACCAGCCATGTCCGAATTGTGCCTTAGCTGCGCACTAGCGGATTGCCTGGTTGACTTGCCTTTGTCCGAGATGTTTGGGACCAAGGATGTCTTTCGGGTTAGGCTAGAGATGTCACATATCATTCATACATAGGCTATAACAAGGAAAAATGAGTTTGGACCTGGACTAGATTCCATTACCATCTCCTAATACCGCTGGACTAGGATTCTATTACCATGCTGCTACCGCTGAGCACATGCTGTAGTCCGTCATGCCCCATTGTCGGTTATCTCAGTTATGACAGGAACAGAGGCTTGGTGGCCTGTGGCTGCCGCCTGCTGACCTCTTCTTCTTTGATACGTCAGGCCGCACATAACAGGACATCTTTCCACACACAACGCCCAGTGCGAGCTCTTCACGAACAATGACGGTACAAATTTCCACATTCACAGCAACAGCAAGCAGCAATTTTGAGAACAAAAAAAAAAATATTCATTACCTGATAATATTCATTGTACATTGCAATATTCAGTACAAGATCCATTTCTGAATCAACTCACATGAACAACTCTGAAATTGCTTACATTACACAAATCAAACATTCAAACTGAAATTTTGCATAACCCTGGCAATCCATAATTCAACACACAACTGAGTCAAATGGGAAGAACGGGGCATGCACTCAAAGGGGCAGCCATGACGGTTTCTTAGTGCAATATTCATCTTTTTTTCCCTTGATTATCAGATAGGTTCTTCAGGATATCTTTGACACCTGCGTGAGAACAATCTCAATTACACCAGAGGTATCAATGTAAAGGTTTTCTTCGGTGTCAGCATCCATTGAAAAATGTACATACCAAGCAATGATAAGACCAACTGTAGAAATGAATTTTTGTTGTGGTAACTGTACAATATCAAACAGTCGCTCTTTGCGGTTGCACATAAAGATATAACTTATGTCCCAACCCCAACATATTTCTTGCATCAACTTTGTACAAAGATGGTTTCTTAGTAGCTCAAAGTAATTCTGTTTGTTTCCTCCAGGTGCATGCGCACAAGGGTGTGGATGGAGCTATAGGAATTTGTAATTAAAAAGTGTGCAGCATGGAGATCACCCCGGAGAAGTGCAAGTTTGTATTTGGTGATCATAAAAAAGTTAATATCTTGCTCATGTGGTCACCAAATAAACATTTATTGTGGAAAACTTGTTATAGTTCGCATTAGTTAGATTCACAAGCCAACATTCTCGAAATCAAAACAGTATGACTTTGGCTGTTGCATGTACACAAGTACGAGTGAGACAAAATTCAGATCATTTTGGATGAATCCATCTAATGTACATTCTCAAGAAACTGTTTATTATTCCAACGTACATGTATCAATAAGGGTGAGCCCTACTTTTGATTGGTATAAAGCCCTCATGGACAACACAATCTTTCCATCTATGACTTCTTCAACTAGCCTTTTTGTTCTCCGATCGAAGACCTAATTCATCATATTGAATTAAGGAAACTAAAGAGCAATGCAATTGAGATTGGGAGAGCGAGCGAGAGGAGGAGAAAAGTGGTACCTGAGGGAGAAGGAGGCGGTGGCGCTGGGCGTTGGAGTTGAGGGTGGCGCTGAGCTTCGGAGAAGAGGTAGCGGCGCCGCGGGTTGTCCGATTGATAGATATGGCGACGCTTCTGGGAGCCCGGAGTTGAGGGAGGCGGCGGCACTGCTGGGGGCGAGGTGGAGGCCGCGGCGCTGCTGGGGCCTGGTTTAGCCCTAGGTCGCCTTGTCGAGGCTCAGGGGAAGGAGGGGCGGCGCCCGGGGCCAGGGAAGGAGGGTGGCGGCACCGGGGGCTAAACCCTAAAGAGGGCGGCGGCGGTGTGGGGGCGAGATGGTGGCGCGGTGGTGGAGACCAGGGGGCGGCGCCGAGGGAGGCCGGCGGAGGGTGGCTCCGGAGAGGAAGGCGAGTGACCGGGAGATGGAGGTGAGAAGGGGAATGGAGGCAAGGGGCTGAGGGGAGGCGCGGCGTTGGGCGGAGGAGCAGGATGAAAGACTGGAAGGCAGCTGGGGAAGGGGAAAAGGTGTGGAGTTGCGGTAAAAAATGAGAGGCATAGGTAGAAATTAATTGCATAATAGTTTAAATGGAAAGGTGTTTTCACTCGTCACCATCTCGATCTGAGTCGTACGCGGTAGATGGAAGTCTCTAGTTATCATTTGAATTTTACCATCTAAATAATCATTTGCACTGTAACGTTCCACCGCATGTACACTGGAACGTTCCACCGCATGTACGTGCTCGGCACGTCGAGCTCTCCCTGTCACGACTCAACCGTCGGTGTGAAAAAAAAAATCCACGAGAAGGCAAGTCTTACACCAGTGCATGTGCTGTGGCGGCGTGTCATCCGTCAACGATCCATCCCAATTTGCAAGCAGGCGAGAGGGGGGAGGAGAGGAGAGGATGGCCGATGGTGACGGCGACGCGGAGAGATAGAAAGCGTCGTTTGTCGCGGCTAGCCCGCTCGTGGAAAAACCAACGGAAGACGATACTATAAATGAATAAGCGGCCGGTCGCTTTCGCGCGTCGAGCAGACCACGTTACATGGAGGCTGACGGCCACCGGCCACGCCCCGCACGGCCAATGGTCGAGTTGAATCCGGCAAGCAAAATGGAGCAGCACAAGTAAGTTCGCCAAGTCAGTCAGCCAGTCATGGTTGCTTCGTTGGTTGTTTGCGACGAGGTTAATTTTTCTTTCCTCTCAGCTAGGGAAAAAAAACGTCAAGACCGGGCAGCCTAGCCTGATCAAGTCATGTTGATTAAGCACCGGATGAGTCTATACACACCGACCTGCCACGCACAGGGATGGAGATTAAAATACCAGGAGTATATACGGAGTACTTTGTTTTCCATCTTCCCTTAAGACTGTCTAGGCACAAATCACGGTGCAATCGCAGCCGATGAACGCCCCCCAAAATTCCCGTCTCGTGTTTCTTAACATATCTCGTTGTCCGTGAGTTATTTGGGCGCGGGGTTGCCCCTAAATCCTTTTTTTTTGCTAACACGATCCACTAAATTCTTAATTTATATATTCCTATCCTACGCTGTCACTGCACGGTACGTATTTCGTCTTTTCCCTAACAGTAACTTCTGACGAAGAGACACGTTCTTGACTTGCAAAATCAACACAAATTTATGTGGTTTGCAGATATTTACGTATGCAACTGCAGTGAGGATGTTGGTTATTCTCTAAGAAATCATGCGGCTTCGTGAGGCTACAAGAGCGAGGGAGGGAGAGAAAAAGGGGAAACAGGAATCCCCGAACAGGGCCCTCAGTCCCACACAAACAGCCGAGCTAACCATATCTTACCTGTCTGAAACGTAGTACTATTAATCTAGTTCAAATATAGAATAATCCATATCTAAACGGATCGTGCCAGCTCAACCCAACCAACCGTGTTGTACCCACATCTAAACGGGTTGTGTCGGCTCAACCCGACCAACCGTGTTGTGCTTAGGCCAGCACATTAGCATGGTGGACCAGTTTGGCATAACACCATGCCTTGCACTAGCACAGGTAGATGGCACGATGCAAAAGACATAGCCGGCGATAGCGCAGCTGGGCAAAGGAAGCGACGCGGCAAGGGCAACGGGTGATGGTCGGAGTTGGCGGCGGCGTAGGATGGAGCGGGATGGCAGCGTGGCTAGAGGCGACGACGTTAATAGGTTATGGCGTGGCAACCTAGACGGCAAGAACCCAACCAACGGTGGCCGATGTGTAGAGGAAGGGTGAGACGGCGCAACATGCAGCTAGGTGGAGGGGCGGCTTGGGCGGAGGGGAAAAGCGGTGATGCGGCTTGGGGGAGAAGGGAGCAGTAGCTCTGCAAGCTAGGGTAGCAGCACTGCCTCTCCTTTATAGCAGCGCTTAGCTAGGTTGGGTCGAGGCTAGCCTAAAACTCCCCCCTTTCTTTTCTTTTTTTATAAAAATATTATAGTGACGTGTTGCACAGGAGGTGGTGGTGGAGAGACGGTGCGCTGGTGTGAGTGCGTGGAGGCCGGTGAAAGGTGCTAGGATGACAGGCAACAACTAGCCATCAGACTTAATATGCCTAAACTGACATGGTATGACCCATAACTTTATTAGATTGTATCTAAATCTAAGTCTTAACCTATAGACCCACACGATATTAACTCGTTTAACTTAGCCAACGGAGCCGTGTCTAAATGGTCCTATGTTGAACTACATATACCACTACTTTGCAGCGCTATGAATCATTAACTACAACAAGACCCATACCCAAAAATAAATAACGCTGCAAATCCCCCGAATATAGCACAGCATCAGGTCAATCAGACAACTGACATTTCCAAACCAAAAAAATAAAGAGAGACATAGATTTGGGATTTTTGTTTCTCCAATATAGAGTCACGCGTCACGTAGCCCCGCCTCGGACCACATGCACACACACGCAAACCAATAACCCATCGATGATTAAACCCCCCAAAATTAATAAAATAAACTCCAATTACTTGCGCGAAAAAACCTTCGCATTTTTCGCCTTTTGTTTTTATTTTGAGCTAGCTCGCTGTCGCCTCGGCTGCGTCTCTCTCTCTCTCTCTCCACTTCGCCATCTCTCCAGCTCGAGGTCGGTGCTTAGGCCTTAGCTTCCCTCCTTGCTGTCGTCGGCATTCCACCGCATCCCCCTCCCGAACCTTCTACAAGCTCACCGATGGGCGACCCCGGCGCCGCCGATCACGCGCGCCACCACCTCTCGCTGCAGGGTGGCGGAGGCGGGCAACCGCCGGTGCCCCGCTCCCCGACCCCGCTCGACCTCTCCGCTGCCTCCGCCTCCGCCTCGGCGTCGGCGTACCGGCGCCTCTCCCAGTCGCTCCGGCCCCCGGCCCACCCGCAGGCGCGTCTCCCTTCGCCCTACGCCCAGATCCCCCCGTGCGCCGGCGGCCACCACGCGCGATCGCTGTCGCAGCCCCTGTTCTTCTCGCTGGACTCGCTCCCGCCGCCGCCTCCGTACGCTGATCTGGCCGCGCAGCCCGCAATCCCGCTCTCCCCGCCGTCGTCGACCTCCGACCCGCCGCCGCCCGGCCTGCCGCCACGGAGGGCGGGGCACCGCCGGTCGCAGAGCGACATCCCCTTCGGTTTCTCGCAGCTGAGCCCGCCCCTGCCGCCGCCGGCGCCGGTGAAGCGCGAGGCGGCCACGCCGCCGGAGGGCTGCAGATCGGACAGCGACGAGGCGGCCTTGTACGATCTCGTCAACGCCTACATGGACCTGGACGGGCTGGACGCGCTCAACTCCTCCGAGGACCGGCACGACGACCGCGACAGCCGCGCGAGCGGCACGCGCGCCGGGAGCGCGGCCGAGAGCAGCGAGAACGAGGCGGAGAGTCGGTCGACGTCAGTGGATAAAAAGGACGGAGGCAAGTCTCGGCATTGTCGCAGCTTGTCGGTGGACAGCTTCATGGGGAAGCTCAACTTTGCGGCAGGTGAAGAGTCACCAAAGTTGCCACTGCCGTCTCCCAGCGGTGGCCTCTCGAGGAGCGGGAGCGGGTCCTTGGATGGCGGTGCTGCGGCGCTGTTTGATAAGGAGTTTGCCAATGGGGTGTTCACTGAGGTTGAGAAGAAGAAGATCATGGCAAATGAACGCCTTGCAGAGATTGCTTTGACGGATCCTAAGAGGGTCAAGAGGTGTGCATTTCTTCGTAGTAGCGTGGGAAAAAATGATCTTTTTCCTCGAATTAAGCATTGCGACTTGTTACAAATTTTCAGGATTTTGGCAAATCGGCAATCTGCGGCAAGGTCAAAGGAGCGCAAGATGAGGTACATTCAAGAGCTTGAGCACAAAGTACAAGTTTTGCAGACTGAGGCTACTACACTTTCAGCACAGTTGACAATGCTGCAGGTTTGTTCTGTGGAGGTGCTGTGGATTTTGATTTTGCTTATGATTATGATGATTTTAGTTACCCTTGATGCACTTGTTTGCAGAGGGACTCTGCTGGACTTGCGACTCAAAATAATGAGTTGAAAATCAGGCTGCAAGCAATGGAGCAACAAGCACAGCTGAGAGATGGTATGCTTGTTACAGTTCTCTTCAGCATTGATCTTCATTTTTTCTGATGAAAATGAAATCGGATGATGTCCCATAATGTTCATGGTCCTTAATTTATTGTGTAAGTTGGTGGTGTTAGTCATTTTTTAAAAAAATGCTTCATGTGGGGGATTTTATTCAATTTTTGCACAGCCACTAGCCTATTACTTATGTTTCATGATTAATATATCAAAAATTACTTGTTACGTCTCTGTATTAGTCAATTATTAAGCTAAAGTTATAAATGTCATCAGTATTTTGTAACTGTTATGAACCTTAGTTCATAACGAGGTAAATACCATATAGAAGATAGCTGGGACGGCACGACTAAAGGGGAGAGGTTTTAGGAGAAAGAGGAGATCATGGACTAGGAAGAAGAACTTAAGGGAGAAACTAGAATAACTCTTTTCTTTTTTATTACTTGATTAGAATGATGCAACTCCTCTTTTTATATAAATGAGGTTAGCTCCTAAGTCCTAACAATATGAAAACTATCTTATCTAATGCAACCAATCACTAAAATATGAAGATATATATTTAATCATTTCTAATATAAAGATATACATCTAACTATTTCTAATATGAAAGATATGTTGCTTCTCCTCCTTGTGTGCAGCCCCTAATGGCCCGTTGCCCCTAGCCCATGTCCCTAACAGTAACATAGGTCCTGTTTGAAGCCGCTTTTGGCTTTTTTTGCTACAGTACCTAACTTTTAAACGAAGTATTTTTTTCAAAACAGGATCTACAAGTTAATTGTAATACATGTTAAAAGCCCAATATCTGTATCATCCAAAATCACATGCGAGTATCTCTCTATCCGTAATCTCCATCGCAAACATCTAAAATTCAAAAATTTCAGTTAAAAGCCATAAGCCATAGCCACTTCAAACAGGCCCATATTATTTTTCCTTTAATATATTTACTGTGGGGTCTCCCTTACAGTTTTCTTCAAAAAAAAATGTCATCAATATTGTTGATTCTATTTATGCTAGTGTGCACATCTTCCTGGCATACTTTATGTTGATTTCTTGCTGAATAGATTGACTTATTTTTGTCATAGGAACAACGTCACAATTTTGCAATTTGATCCAGTTGAAGAATATTAACAGTCTGTTTGATTTTTTTGGAAGGGGGTTTGGTTGTATCATGGTACATATACCTTTTTTTTTTTTGCAAAAGTTTCATTTTGATTAATATATTTTGAAAATATTTCGTACCTCAAGCCCTCAACACTATTCCTTCTTGACTTTTTCTTGTGAATCTTGTTGAACCAGATGTTTTGCTTAAACATTGAAAAGATCATTTGCGGATTGTATTACAATATGATTCAGCTACAATCCAGTTCAGTTAGATGCTAACATGTCCCATTGTTCTTTTGGTTTCCCTATTTTATCTTTAAAATGTTTATGCAATTTTTTGTTGAGTGCTAACTACTAAGTACCATCTACTGAAGAAACTGAGCTTTTCTAAATGTTTAGTCCAAACTCCAAAAGTTTTTACATTTTTTATTTTACAAGTATTTGACAGGATTAAAATGTTCAATGTAACAATTCTTGAAAGTTAATTCGATATCTTATTTCAACTTCTGCACAAATTGTTTCTGAAACTTCACGCTGGTGATGTTTACTTGTTCTTTTAACATTTTTTTTAGTATGATGTAAGATCTATCGTATCATTTTCTCTTTGTATTGTTTGCCTTATGTATATGATTTTTTGATCATTTGAGGTGCCACAACTGGTTCCAGCAAATGCTATGCCATGCTGATTTCGTTGGCACGAGTCCTTGCTAGGGATTGATACATGATTCATATATATAACTTAGGAAGGTGTATGTCAGTTCATAGTTGAACTAGTTACTGACTAGTGACTACTCACTACTCTTCAATTCTGATTCAGCATCGGCACAGCCACACAGGTACTGTTTTGCTGACATAGGTCTCCGTAGTTGACATGATAAATTGCTGGTGGCTGTGCACAGCAAACTGATCTCATTTCATGATGACAATATTATACTAACTTGCATTATCTTCATGCTTGTCACCATGTTGTTTGTTATGTGTCAATGTTCAGGCTTTAATTTTGCATTGCTTTTCTTGCAAGTTAGATTAAATCAGTCAAGAGTTGTGCTATTTGAGTAACTGAATTACAAATGTGACTTGGGAGTGCTTGCTTATTTTTGAAATCAATGCCTAGTTTTTTCTTTTTGTTTCGGGAGAATTAATACATTGATGCAATCGATGCCTGTCATATAATTTAATTGTGTTGCTTTTTGTCGTATTCTCTCCACTCATTTATGCGTTGTATCTGATTCACCATTCATGTGTATCCAGCGCTGAATGAAGCATTAACCGCTGAGGTCCAGCGTCTGAAGCTTGCAACTGGTGAGATAACTGACGCTCGTATGTCAAAGGGCCTACAGCAGCAGATGAACTCCCAGCTGATTCAACTGCAGCAGCTGCAAATACAGCAGCAGCAAGAGCAGCCATCGCAGACGCAGCAGGCTCAGCAACAGCAATCGCAGCAATCAGCATAGATCAAGGTCCAAAAAACTGGACCCCCATCGCAAAGGTGAAATTTGAAATCAAGATGAATATGGGGAATTTAAGGATGATGATCGTATATGCTAGTTAAAAAAAAATATTTTGCTTATATCAGACAGGTTGTAGGACAGCAATGGTAGGGCAAGTGATGCTGGTTTTCTGCTGCCCAAGTTCTTTTGTAGGTGGTAACACTTAGCTAAAGTATGTTGTCGTGTCCCATCGTATTAATGAGTACCTGCCTGCTGAGCATGCATTGTGGTAGTCTTATCAAAGATTCTTCCCAACAGTACTTATGCTGGATTCTCCCCAACAGTACTTATGCTGTAATAGTGTAATTACTTAATTATAATGTACCTTAGTATTTGTCGAAGCGGCCCTAATGCAAAGGTGCCCATTAGTGATGCCTTTTTTTTTTGTCTTGGATAGCTTCTCTCCCCCGTGGAAGTAGCACACAATTGGTGCATGTACTTCATCAAGGTGTACGCTTTGTTTGTCTGCTGTATGATCGCGTTGCGCTTGATGTCTGGCATATGTCATATATGTGATCTTTTATATATGCAGCAAGATAAGAGAGGCTATATGTGAGTCTTTTTTTCTTTTTTTGTCAGCAAGCAAACGAGCATCGATTGAATTGTGGGTGCAAAGGGAAAGAAATGAGACAGGATGTGTGGTCCTTCGTCCTAGATGTTCATGTGTGCGGAATCGTGGCTCCGAGTAAAAATTGTGGCGAGGCTTCGTGCAGACACGGATCAGTAAGTGGCCGAGACGATCGTTGTAGTGCTACTTGGCAGCCTCCATTCCCCAAGGTCCTGTTGCTTTCTTGCGTTGCAATTGGAGCATCCATCCAGCAGGAACCAGTCCACTAGCACGCTGGCTGCACGCGCTCGTGTCATGGGTCGTGTCCGTGCGTCCTCTCGGGCTCTCGGCATCCTCGCCGTTCCTTTTCGTTGTCTGGCCTCTCCTCTCCTCTCCTCTTCTTCTAAGCCCACGATCGCGCGCGCGCGCAGCCGGTCTGACGACGATGTCGCGCGCGCGACCCGCACCAGCCGGTGGCCGGGCCCGGCTGCTTCCGACGGCGATCGCCCGGCGCCACGGCTAGAATAGATGATGCCTTCGCCTTCGTCGAGCAGGAAGCGACCTTGCATGATACCATAATAGGAGATGAGCTGCGAAGAAGAATTTCAGGAGGGCAAAAAAAAAAAAGAGTGACAATTGGTAAGGACCGTGTCTTTCCTGTTTCTTGACAGAAGATTGACTACAAATTTTGCTTCTCTCAGTCTCACTAAAGTTCCATCTTCTTAGAATGAACTAGTCAATCAAGTTTTTGAGTAAAATACATTATCTACCAGGTCCACTTGGCATCTGTACTGTATACAGCGTTTATAGCCTGACTGTATTTCCTATCCAAATGAAGTAACATAAACTAAAATTGGATAATAAGACCAGAAATCTTCATGGTAAAAATGCCTATCAGTCAGGATCGAAACCTTGCAGGATTATAGTGCATCTACGCAATATCCATCATAACCATACGATGATACGGACATCATAATTGTTATGAATATTGTGTGTATATTAAAGAGATCTAATGAGCAATATATATAGGGAGTATAAAGGGATATTATAGGGGAATATGTTATATACGGATAAGAAAACCCAGGCATATACCTTAATATCTCTCTTCAAATGCAAAACATATACAATAACATTGCATTTGAAAAGATTTATCACTAAAATAGTAAAAATGCGAAGTCCGAGTCTTAATAATATTTTCGTAGCATGCAGCTCTTGAAAAGAATTGTCAAATCAAGTCTAAGAGAAATAGATAGAAACATGACGGTGCAGATCGAAACCCAAGACGGCGACAGTGCAGTGCACGAGGTGCAGAAAAAGCGCGGCGGCCTTAGAAGCTAAGGACGGTGGCTAAAGAAGCAGCGATATCATAACGACTTCTATGATTTGCATACGGCTCAGAGAGAAGAGTGGCGGTTGTTGTTATGCAAAATAAAATTCTTACACTTCTATAACTGACAATAAATTTATATACTCACATGATTTAGATGAACTAAAAGGTAGATGCTATGGACTTGAGATGGATACAAATGGAAGACTCAAAACAAAAAAGGACTTAAGGACAATAGATTCAGCAGCAAATACTAATACTAGCATTAGCTAACTAGAAGCCAATAAAAGTATCCATTCAGCTACTACCTCCCGCACTCATATGGCCTTAAAAGCTCCCTCTCTCTAGTCACTCTCTCCATCTCTCTCCCTCCCGCACGTGAGCACGAGAGGAGACGAAGGGAGGCAGTGTCGGCTCGTGCGAAGCAGAGGAGCGGCGGATCCAGGAGGGTGCGGGGCGTGGCCACGCATGCGATGCAACGGATCTAGCACTTCGCCCTGATCTGGGTGGCGGTGCCTGAATCCAGGGTGGTGGTGCCCCGATCCGGGCGGGAGGCGGCCCGACCAAAGATGGTCGGACAAGCGACGATTGGGCACGGGCGAGGCGCCGGAGGTGGAAGGAGGAGACGGCTAAAGGGGAGCCCGACGATGGTGCAGAGCAAGGGCTCGTGCTGGAGACGCGGCGTCGGTAAGGAGGCCGGAGCCAGTGCTAGCAGCCACGGGAGCGGCGGCGGCGGCTGAAAGGCAGCAGCAGCAACAGCGGCTGGGAGGTGGGAGTCCCAAGGCAGCAAGGAGGGCGCAGGTGTGTGCCGGCGGCGCAAGGCACTGACGTGGGCATGGGCCAGCAGCGTCGGTGGGAGACGACTAATTTTGGCCTAGAGGCAGCTAGATCCGAGCTCCACGCCGTCGGAGGTGGCCAGATCTAGGTGGTGGCGCAGGCAAGAGGCGTGCGCGTAGTCGCGAGCGGCTGGATCCGAAGAGGTGGCCGCCGGGAGAAGTGACTGCCTTCGAAAGTAGAGATCGATCCTTCCGGGGACAACAACAACGAAAGTAGGTCGAGATCGATGTTAGGGTTTTAACCTAAACTCTGATACTATGTTATAAATATTATATGTATATTGAAGAGACATAATGGGTAATATATATAGGGAGTACAAAAAGATATTACAGGGGAATATGTCATATCCGGATAAGAAAACCTAGACATATAAGAAAACAACTAAAACAATTCTATTATATCTCTAATACCCTTAACAATAATAAGGCCCCGCTCAGGTTGGTTTTTGCCAACGTTGAGCGGTGGGCGACGGCGGTTTTTTCACTGTAGCGCGTATTGTACGTGCTACAGTGAAATTTTTTTTCGTTTTTTTAAAATTTACTTATACTTTTTTGTTTTCATTTTTTTTAAATATTTTTTTACATTTAATTATACTCAATAAACCAGCTCAGCTACAGTATTTTTTTTAGCAAAAACCAAAAGTCATCGCTATTTCGATCACTCCTTAAGAGACCTGCTGGTTAATATATAAATAATTAAGTGCTTGTTGTACATGAACTAAAAACAAATATATTTTAGCCCAAACAGGGCTATCTAAAGTTTTCATATTATGATGTTCTCCTCCAGTAATATGCATGCTAGTACATGATAACCTAGGGATTTACAAGTAAATGCTCAATCTATTACGTTGTTATACTCCTTTTTTTTTATGACAACAATATTGTTGTTAGGAATTATGTATTATGTAAACTCTGCCGCTGCCGCTGCGTGCGTGCGTACGTGCGGATTAGTGTGGATAAATAAATGATTAGTAATAGTACCCCACCTGCCCAACTGGAATTTGGAATCGGAAATGCCGTTTAGTCTGCGATGTGGTGCTGTACCGTACCATTCCGGCGGCGGCTCGAGCAGGTCGTCGGATCGATCCGGCGGAAGGGATTCGTTCGCGGGTCTCACCGGCGCGCGTCCGTTCGTGCTGCTGTGCTGCGGGGGTTGAGTGAGAGGACCAAAATGGGCTGCTCTACTCGAGCAAACACGGCTTGGAGATGGGCTCGCGGCCTCTGAGGCGCGGAGAAAATAGGCCGCGTTCGGAGGCTCGAGCAGATCGGCGTTTGATGGCTGCGGCATTTCAGAAACCTTCTCTCGCGTGTACGTACTTCTTGCGATACATACGTACCAAGTTGGCTCGCCCAGTCGGGTATACACACACGTACGCACGTGCCAAACCAAGCCGTACGCACGTGCCACAGGAGGGTTTCATGTTCACGCACATGCTCGTCCGTCCGCGTATATGCATGTGTACGTACGTGATGCCAAGCGAACACAACAGTGCAGAACAGCAGAATATATATCGGTCGATCGTCGAAAGATACACGATCGACAAGTCCTGGTTCGTACGTCGGATTGAAACGTGCGTCGTCTACCTACACGCGCACACAAGAAATTAACTTGATATATATATGCTACCTTGCTTGATCCTTCATTGTGAGATCGTTATTGCACGCGCAGCTAACTTAGCACAAGTTTGGCGCGGGTCCTTGTCCTCGTTTTTATTTTCTTTTATCTCTTTCCTTCATTGAGAGGAAGGCATATCGATCCTTCAAAGATGGAGATATGTTTGTATTCATGAACATGTTGTAAGTCAATGACATGTCCACTTTAATTTGGAGTGCTTATCACTTGATTAATTCCCTTTCCGTAATGGCATATATATATATATGTGTGTGTGTGTATATATATATATATATATATATATATATATATATATATATATATATATATATATATATATATGTATGTATATATATATATGTATGTATGTATATGTATGTATATATATATGTATATATATATATGTGTGTATATATATATATGTGTGTATATATATATATATATATATATATGTGTGTGTGTGTATATATATATATATATATATATATATATATATATATATATATATATGCACATGCTCCATGGTGTCGTGTCTGGCTGGCTGTTTATCGATTTCCTCCTTGTGTGTATGTGACTGAAAATAGCGATTAGAAAGGGTGAATAGGAACCAACCTATTTAAAAGTTTTTAAAAATATTTTCTTTAATAGCTATGAAAAACTATAAAGATCAGTGACCAATTACGCACATGAAAAGATCCAATAAAAACTGAACAAAATGTGTCTTGACAAGCCTCGGTGGTCTAATATCTTTTCAGGGGCTGGTCTTACCGCCAGCTAGATGGCGGTCTAACCTCTAGCTAAGAACATAGCATATTTTCAACAATATTTTAAATCTAAAAATCGATGAAACTTTTGATCTACAACTCTAAATAACTTGAAACATAAACCAAGAGTAGATCAAGTAATTAATTACTCCGTTTCGTAATATTTGTTCATAGCTCACCATGCACACAGATCAAGTACTAAATCAGAAAAGGTTAATGAGAAATAATTATACATGCTCTAATTAAATGGTATACTATAATCACTTAACCTCTTCTAAAGCATTTACATAGGTACAGAAAGTAGAAATATTGTAATAATTTCATTTCTCCTAATAGATAAATATTTTAAAATAGGGATTTACAGGCCATGAACGAGTTCGGAATGATGATGGTTTATGATTTTTTTTACTGTAGCTAGCTATTTTTTCTATAACTGAGTTAGTTTATTTGGCATAATTAAATTTTAAAAAAAGTTAAAAATAAAAAAATATGTTAGCCCATCACGGATAATACAAAGGAATACGGGGAAAAAAGAAAAAGGCAAAAATGCCTCAAAAAATCTAAAAAATCAGAAAAGAACAAAATTACTGAATAGTGAAAAAAAGAAATACAAAATTACTGAATAATGTAAAGAAACTGGTTTTATGAAATAAGCGGTGTCTGAAAACGTAGGAAGAAGTACATTCCATATGCTTAATATTTGGACTAGTACGTAGTTATTCTTAATATTTGGACAAGCTACGAGAAGCTAGCACTAGCTAGCAGGTAGGCTAGAGAAACTAGCACTAGCTAGCAGGCAGGTTACGGTTGGGAGAACTAGTACAGTACTAGCTTAGCCTCCTTCCTGCTGCTAGCTTCTCTTCTATTGCCCATACGTGCATTAAAGAGATATTGGCAAATGAATTAATTTGCCGTCTTCCGTTTCTGGAGAGTCAAAGTTTTATATTAGAAATAAATCTATTTTATTCTCTAAATTATAATATTAGTCTAAATTTTAATCTCTAACAATGAAATCGGAGAATCGACACACCTCAATCATTAAAACCGGGTATATATATCTCCTTGAGGCCATTTTGCTCTGATTTTTGTCTAACATTGCGCACATATGGTAGTGGTTTTGACACATGATATAGTTTTGAGATGATACAGCAATCAGTCAGAAAAACAACAAAATAAAAAATCACAAAATCATCTATTTTCTTCTTCTTCAACCAACTCCATCTCTCTCTGTCTTCCTTAGCTGTGTCTCCTGCCTTGTTTGGCACATCGAGACCACAATCGCAGAGGGTCGTCCAGCTGGGGTGTGCGTGCTGCCCCTCTACTAAGGCTACGGCGAAGTGGGCCAAGGTGGCGAACTGTAAGGGATGCCGCCGACAATCTATGCAGTGAACAAACTGATAAGGAGTGAGGTCTGAGAGCATCAGCTTAATGATGGAGACGGTATTGGTGTGCTTGGTTATTTAAACTCTGATAAATATAATATTATTATATGTTATAGTTTATATCTTGTATAAAATGATTCAGTGATGTATTATATGAATACTATCTATGATTTAAAAAATAGTATAATGGTTTCACAGAGGATTTTTGCTTGACTAAATTCAGATCCAATACCTCACCAACGCGTGGCCTCACAAAATTTAGATCTCCATGCAACCCCTTGACAGATGGATCATAAGAATCCACAAATTGAACCAATCTGTATATAATAAAGAATGAAGAAGCAAATAAAAAAAAGGAGTTGCACAACAGGAATCTAACTGGTTAGAATGATATATAGAATGTGTGAAGCGAATAGTCACAACAATGAATATCTCAGGGACCCAGATAAATAGCAAGTGCATAAGGTGCTATTCCTATTAATAATTATAAAACTAATATGTTAAAAACATACACTGTTAATGATATTTAAATTAAATTACATAACAACATATTCGAATGTGTATATTTATGGATGAACTAGGGAAGTGTCAGCATTGAAAAAGCAGTTCCAAAATTTTAGTAATATTGTTGCATTGCCTACATGTTTGTTTTTCTCTGCTAGGACTAATCAATTATATATCATCAACTGATACATTATTCGAGCAGATGGTTTATATCTGTTCTCCATGTAATTTTACAACACGATAGCACCTGAACTACACAAATGTTTAAGTTAATTAGGAAAAAATACATAAACATATTAAGGGTTTTGAAAGGTGGAGAAAACTTGTAAATTTCTAAAACGTAGCACCCTTACCACCTTACCGGTGATAAAATTCACAATCATGACCACCCTTTAGCATGATGTGCAAGATGTTGTAAACCTGGAGGATCATCTTTCTTGGTATCTGCAAATCAGATAATCAGGAAGGATTATACGGGTATTGAGTATTCGGAGCGGTTACATAAAAACATTTCAAAAAAGAGAGGATGAGATAAAAGAAATAATTTATCAGAGAAAAGATTGACTCGCACAAACGAACAAAAGAGATCCATAAAAGCATAAAGAATTAGGCGGCGTTCGTTTTAGCGATGGCTTTTAGCTGAAATTTCATTGTAGCTGATTTTTTTATTGTAGCTAATTTGACTTTTTAAGCATAATTAAATTTAAAAAATGTAAAAATAGAAAAAAATATGTTAGCTCATCACAGACAATGCAAAAGAACATGGAAAAAAAGAAAAATACAAAAAAGCTCAAAAAAGCTCAAAAAATCTTAAAAAATTCAGAAAAAGACGAATTACTGAATAGTAAAAAAAAACTGAAGCTGAAAAAAAACTGAAACGAGCGAAAGAGTTCTGACGCGGCTGAGAAAAGAAGTGGAAATGCCATTATTTACAGATGCAAAAATGATAGTAAATTACTTCGGTTAAGACTTATTTCCTTACCAGCAATGTTATGAACCGTACTGCACAGACCCAAAATAAGTCGCAGAGCTTGCTCACGAATTTCCAGCAAATCAAGAAACAACTAACGGGATGAAATTTAAAAGAAAATTAGCTAAATGTGAAGGGAAAAAATAGAAGCATAACTTTTCTTCAAGGTAAAAGCAATGCAAAGAGTATATTACCATACTAAAGGTCAATTGTTCCACGATACACTATACTAAAATAGAATGTTTAACAGAACGTACGCACTATTTTAAAGCTGATACTCGCATGTAGTTCAGTATATAGTACTTCATTCCAGTTATGGTTCCAAATACCAAAGTTCGGAGTACACATCTTGCAATGCCCTTCAGAATTCAGTGATGCAATGCTACTCTCATTGCTGCTTCAGTTCTTTCCGTTTGCCTGCCTGCCATCGATGTACTATTGTATTGTATTATAACTTACAGGGAAAATGAAAGCACTTGCATGCCAAGCCAATCACGTACGACGTCGATCGATGCCTCATTGCCTCAGATACCTTCATTTCAGAATTCAGAGGACTGCACCAACATAAACGAAGATCGCTCGCTGCTCTCTCTCTCTCTCTCGTCTTCCCTGGAGTAGTATGAAATGAATGCATGATCAGCACACTACGTTCTACAGATTCAGACAAGCAAACCTATGAAACTAGTTTCTGGTGTATTCTGTACGGCAGCTTGCATCGCAGATTTGGGCAGTAACGGGAACATTTTCATTTACTTGCTGGTCATGGGCAGCAGCGACGAGCGGTTTACGAAGTCCAATAGTCCATTCCAGTGGAAGCAAGAAGGAACATTTCTTCGCATCGCGCGACTGCTTGAACTACTAGTTACACTGACGAGAAGATTCTTGCCAGTTGAAGGTTCTCTAGACAGGAGGGTGGATGCATGTGGGCAGTGCAAGCACAGCAGTCGCTGGTGACGGACGGGACTGTGCGGGTTTTCTATGTTCCTTGTGCGGATGCCGACATGCCGTGCCGCAGCTAGCGCCGCGCGATGCAGTTATTTTCTTCTCCTTCTGCATATACACAGAGAGAGAGAGAAAGCTTTTTTCTATATCCAGATATAATTATACCTATCGTATCTCATAATATAGAGAGTAGATCGTATAACGGATGGTATATATGTATAGTATACGAGTATTTAAGACCATCTAGGTGGTCTAAACAATTTTTCAGAGATAATATGTATTTTTTTTCAATATACTCTTTTTTAGGTGTATATATAAAGGTATTTACAAAATACGTTAAAAACTATGGACTTTTTTGTTTTTTATGTGGTACACATTAGAGTATCTTATAATTAGTACACGAGTATATCCAAGGTAATAAAAGAGTATTTCAAGTTCGTTTAAGTGGTATTTTAGAGTGAATGTAATTACATCCAGAGTAAAAGATATATTTATATATATATATTTATATATAGAGAGAGACGCATGGAAAACATGATAGCACACTACTATTTATGCAACAGTAATTTCGATATTTGTTTGTTTGTTACGCACTCCCTCCGTTTCAGAACATTTTTTAGGAATATATGGCTCTCTTTGATTTTTTTATGGTCTCCAAAATTAAACATTGACTCTTAATTTTTATATTAATACATTTATAAAATATTATAGGAGTATAATATCATAAAAGTATTTCTTACTATAAATCTAACAATACTATTTTAATACGATCAATCTAAATATTTATAAAAATATTATTAGTCAAAGATTACAAAGTTTGACCGATCAAAATCAAAGAATGCTAAGTATTTTGAAACGGAGGGAGCATGTCCTAGTGGATTCAGACCGACCAAAATCAAAGGCCAAGTTTTTTGAATCGGAGGGAGCACGTCCTAGTCGATTCAAACTAAGGGCATGTTCATAGCTGTTTTGATAATTTTTTGCTATAATTAATGATTTTTTTTGTTAAAAATAAATAGTAGTGACCGAAAGAGACTGTTTTTTAGAAAGAAGTGATAAATGGTGGAGAAGTGAGAAAGAGATACATGCGCGAGATGAGAGCAATAGAAGTGGAGTTGTGTGTGATATATCTGTAACTCTTATTTTATTCTTGAAGCAAGATAAATAGAAACCCACTTAAAAAGATATATATTTATATTAGTTTTTAACTTTTGCAAATAGAAGCAATACGGACTGATCTAGGACACTTAGACTAAAACCCGGCAAATTAATAGTACCTAGCTACATTCCTCCACTGTATAACTAGCCTGTGTATGTACCGCTCAAACGAATTGCAGCAGGCAGCGGGGTCGGTCTACAGTGCGCCTGTACCAACTACGTACACATGCATGCACACGCGGTTGTGGAATGAACAGTACGCTACTAGTTGATTCGGTGAGCTAGTTTCGCCGATCCATTCATGCCAGCATTCTGTACTGTAGTCGCACTCGACCAACAGTGTGTGTTTTTTCCGATTATTGCTCGTGATTGTAGGTTATAATTTTTGTCTAATGTAAGTATGTATATAACTACATAAGTAAATGAAAAGCTGATGAACCGCTTTTAGAATAATATTCTAATAACCTGTTCTATTTGTTTATTGAAGAGAGGTTATGAGCTATAGCTATAAACTAAAGAGAATCGGACTTACGGGGCGTTCGTTTTAGCGATGGCTTCTGTCTTTTGGCTGAAATTTTACTATAGCTGACTTTTTTTACTGTAGCTGATTTGGCTTTTTAGGTATAATTAAATTTAAAAAATATAAAAAATATGTTAGCCCATCACGGACAATGCAAAGGAACATAGAAAAAAAGAAAAATACAAAAAAGTCCAAAAAATCTTTAAAAATTTAGAAAAAGATGAATTACTGAATAGTGAAAAAAAATTAAAACTAGAAGCTGAATCTAAAAAAAAACTAAAACGAATGAGACCTTAAATAACAGTGTATGCTGAACGTACCCCGTACCCCCAAGATGGGCAACCGGCACCAACATTTGGTCAGATCAAATCATGACCTTCGAATGGGAAAAAATCTTGCTATCATCGCAAAATAATACGGAAGTACCTAGAGGTCTACGTATGCACATATACCGTACGTACTCACCGATTTTTTTTTTACAACGACAACGTACTTACTACTTAGCTTGTCATCAGGAGCTCATCACTTAGCTTGTCATCAGGAGCACATCAGCCAGAGATTAGCCCGCACGAGTTCATCATGAGCAACCAGCACTACGACGCGCGCCCGCGCGGAGGAGCAGAGGCAGCAGATGGGCGGAATGGTTCGCCCCCGACACCCAACTCCTGCAGGTCGCGAAAGCGCCTCTTCCTTTCGACTTTGGAGTGTCTGGCCATCATTTGAATATTTTTAAATATTTATTTAGAGTTTTAAATGTTAGATTAGAGATCCAACGATCCTCTTTTTTTGGTAGAGAAAATTTTTTTGAGAGGTAAAATTTTATAGCTGTTAAATATCTGAGCTAACGATTAAAAATTTAAATAATAATTAAAAAATATCTAAATAATATTTATCAACTTCCTTCCATCGCAAAGAAAGCCAAAATAGACAGGAAGAAAAGCCGAGCAGAGACGAGCCGACGCGACGCTACACTATGCTATTGGAATTAGGAAGCATCCGGGATGGTGCACGAGCATATTGGAGCTGAACTTTGCCTTTGCGCAAAGCACGACCGTCCGCCGCCCTCTAGGTCTCCTCACCTGCTGATGCGAGACGCATAATACTAAATTCTTTTTCACTTACAGTTTATAGTTTATTAGTTTATACTACAATAATTAATTTTTAAATAGTATATTTTTAAGATAAAATCAATAAGAAGATTATAGTAAAAAAAATACTGAATTCAACTATACCAAATAAAATCATATGCAACTATTTTACTATATATATTATCTTTTATAAATAATCAAAATCTTAAATTATAAATTATAGTTCAAAGAATCCACCCGAATCGACCGTAGTGCCAAGCTCGTGGCTGAACTCAGAAAAGGTACACTAGTACCACTAGAGTAGCCTTTGATCGAACGGAAAGTGCAGTGGAACTGGCACTGGCCAATAGGAAAAGCCAGCCACTTTCTGCGCTAACCCCCGAGTTTGGTTTCCTTTGATCCACCAGACTACTACTACTTAATGCTTGTCTTTTTTCTTCTCTCACTTTAGTTCAGACAGACAGGCAGACGGTAACAAGACGCAGAGTACTGGTGCTTAGGATATCACCAATAATTTTATCTTAGCTACTTTTTAATTATATTAAATAAGTAAAATTCAATATGAAAGAGAGAGAGGAGATGATATGTCTCTTATACAAAAAAAACGACTTAAGCCCACAAACTATTAAAAATAATAAGAGGATGTGAGATAGAAAGTTATAGTCAAAATAGTATAAAATAGTTAGAGAAATAATTTACTGCTGGAGAAGTTGTCTCTAGTACTGTTTTTAGATGAGGTGAAAGACTTAGAGATAACCATAAATGATAAACTATTGTTGTACATGATCTTAGATGGTACATTTACAATTTTACATTTAGGTAGTGTTTGGTTGGACGCTGTAACTGTTAACGTAATGGGTTTCGAAATACACTGCAAATGGAAAGGGAATGAGCAAAAAAATGGAATATGTTTGGTTTGACTAGGTAACGGTACCAAATTTCATTAAACCGTTTGGTTCAGATCAATTAGAAAATATGAAAGACAAAGAATATTTGTGCAGCGCACAACCATGTGGGTCTACCCTTCATATAGGGCATGTTTTTTTTTTACTTGGACTTTTGGTTATTCACAGGAGAGAGGAAGATTTGTATGCTATTTTGGCTAATATAAATGAAGTCACTGCAGTATCCACTACAATCGACTTATATATCCCATCTTGAAAAGATACTCTGTTTAAAAGTTAGTTAATGTAGAAAAGCGGCTTTTAGAAATTAAAAGGAAGAGGTTTATATACACGCACGATACATGGAAAGGATTACAACAGATCACAAAGGATGGCTACAGTCAGGGGAACAAATCACTATTATCATGGCAACAACCTAGGCACTATTCAACCCTTAGAAACGGCCACTGATAGCACCAGTCAAATTGTGGTTGGTTTGACAACCAGACTAAAGGTATCTAGATAGTCAATGATGTATTGTTGTGTGAAGCCCTTCGCCATGAACTGAGCCTTAAGCATGTCAACCGAAAACATCTAGGCGTTGTTTGACCTTGAACACCCATTTGCAGCCTGTTATGTCCTGACTAGACGGCTTTGGGACAAGACTCCAAGTCTTATTCTGAAGTAGAGCATCAAACTCAACCTACACGCCATTGCGGATTAGACAATGCCACTTTGTGAGACATGGGCTCTGCAAAGAATGCTCGAAGGTGCACTGAATACCGAATGGTTACGTTTGTGAATTGCTTTGGCTTCTTAATGTTGCTCTTGAGCCTAGCCTGCATAGAATGCTTACTTGTTGATGGTTCTAGTGCATGATCAGCTGCAGCATTACAAATGGTCCAGTTACCTAGGTGGTGTGGCACTAGGCTGTGGAGTAGCCGAGACAAGAAACACGGATTCATCGAAGATGACATCACGTGAAACATAAATACGCCCAGTAGCATGGTTAAGACACTTGTACCCTTTATGCATGGAACTATAACCTAGAATGTCATAATGTTTGGATTGAAAACTCAAGCTTTCGATTGTTATATGGGTGCAGGTTTGGCCAACATGTGCATCCAAAGGTACGAAGGAAAGCATAGTTAGGTGTGATGTTAAGAAGATGAGTAAGGAGGCTGGGATTGTTAAGAACCTGACTAGGCATTCGATGATAAGATAGGAGGCTGTGAGGGAAGCTTCATCCCAAAAATAAATAGGTAGATATGCTTGAGCAAAGAGTGCAAGCCTGGTTTCAACGATATGCTGATGCTTTCTTTCTGTAACTCTATTTTGTGAAGACATGTATGAGCATGATACACGGTGAGACACACCAGTTCTCACAAAGTATTGATGAAGTCGAGTGTACTCACCACCCTAGTTGAATTGAATAGCACGGATCTTGGTGTTCAATTGACACTCAACAAGTTTCTGGAAGCTGTGGAATGCATGTTCAACACTGGACTTGTGTTTGAGCAAATAAATCCATGTGAAACAACTAAATTCATCGAGGAAGCTTACATAGGTTTTAAAACCCCTATATGAGGCAAGTGTCAGTCCCTAAACATTAATATGAACCAGCTTAAGAGGAGAAGAAGTTATGTGAGTAGATTTACTATAAGGTAAAGTATGAATTTTTGAACATTGACATGCATCACACACTTAACACATCTTGAGTAGAGGAAGGACATGCCGGATTATTTGATCTAAGGACAGGCTTGATAACTAAAGATGAGGGTTGACCAAGCCTTCGATTCCACTATGCCAAAGACACCACAACTCCAAAGAACCTCTGCCCGCCAACCAACACAGGTGATACTGATGAACGACTGATGGGTATTGGATATAGGCCTCCCTTACTTCTACCGTGAAGAAGTACCTTCCATGTGACCTTGTCCTTTACAAAGGAGTTCGGGTGAAATTCAACAAATACATTGTTGTCAGAAACTAATTTGTGGATAGAAAGAAGATGTTTGCTAATGTGTGGGACATGAAGAATATTGTTTAAAACAAGAGAATTACTTTAGCTAGGTAAAACAAAAACTGCCAATGTGCGAGATTTTCATACCTTGTCCATTGGTGACTTGAACATGATCCTTGCCAATGTGATGCTCATGCATCAAGAGCCAGTCAAAATCACTGGTGAGATGGTCAGTCAAAATATTGAAAATGATGACAATGGTCGCTGGCTAGATCCGCCTCCTCTGCGCCACCTACTTGCCTTGTTAGCCAACTCCCCATTGACGTGGAGAGGAAGAAGATGAAAACTTGGGAGGGAGATGGAGGTTGCGGTTGTCTCGAACAAATATTGCAGACAGTGAGATAGAATCAAATCGCATCCAACCTAGGCGATATGGGAGAGGAGGCTATGTTAGGGCTTCATCTATGTTGGGAGGAGGAAGATGAGAGGCTTTTGTCCTTTGCTACAGTAATTCACTTTCAAACGGTGTATCTTTTTGAAGTAGGGCTTACAAGTCAATTGTAGTAGATACTATACCAATTTCAACTATACTGGCTAGTATCGGATGCGACTATCTCTCTCTTCATAATCTCTCATCCGAACAACCAGAATTCAAAAGTCATAAGCCATAGCTCAAAAGAAACAACTAATGATTCTGAATACGCCCAACCTAGCGTGTAATGGGGTTGTGTCACATTATAGGGAACCCGATTACAGCCCACGCTAAACCAAACAAAAACTAACGTAATTAGATTGCAATGTAATCGGATTAAGTAGGAAAACTACCAAACCAAACACCGTCTTAATTCAGCCTTTCTTCAAAGGTACAACATGTCAAATACTACACCAACTTTAAACAGTAACCATAGTCTGGTTGGTAACAGTAATGTTAATACTAGTAATCTATAACGAAAGAGCAATGCTGCTACTGTCTTGATCCAATAATTGGAGTTCGAATCCAACGTGCGGATATTCATGACATCCACATCATCCGCACCCACACATTAGGCCTACCGGACCTGGTCCCCACCTAATAGGAGAGAGTGGAGGTCAGTGGCCCCCTCCCCCACCACCGACCTCCCAACACGCGTTGCGGTGGTGCCCACCCGAGGTAGTAGGACCCGCCGTCGAGACCCGGCCCCACCACACGGCGGCAACAGGGGGCCCAAGCCAAGTGGGTCCCGCTTCATCAGTCACATGGCGGCTAGTCGGTGGCGCCCATCCAACCTGCTCACTCCAACTCACACCGCACGGTCCGCGAGGGCGCCCTTTGACCCAGCACCACTTTGCGCCCGGCCCCCACGCCCACCTCTCCCGAACCACAACCGGTTCGGCCTCACCGCCGCGCTCCGGCCGTGTGCGTTAAATTTTGCACCCACGTACGCACGTGCCGGCTGAGGTAACACTTGCGTAAAAAAAAAAACCCAAAAGCTTCCCATTTCCAAAAGCACAGAGAGCCCAAAAAAAAAAAAAAGAACGACAGCGAGCAAGGAGATAACACTTGCGTAAACTTGTGCATGTTAACTTAAAAATCTGCATGTTCTCATTTGCATGCTGCTGCTGCTTCTCAACATTAACACTGAGCTAGCTACTGAGGCGAGAAGTACCAACACAACAGAACACCAACACGGGGGAGTGATTACTAGTTCATCATGATAAGGAGGATATTGCGAAAAAAACGAAAGGAGGGTAAAAATTAAATTATAGAGCAAAAGGAACCTAAGCTTTGGATTGGACTTTTGGCGTGCAGTGGAGTGCTTTCTTTGCTTTGCTTTGCTACTCTTCTGGGCTGGAGTCGGAGAGCGGCTCGTCGTCGTCGTCTTCGTCCTCCTCGGGGTGGTCCACACCGCCGCCCTCCTTCCGCCCGCGGCGCTGCTGCTCGTGCGAGTCAGCGCCGGTGAGCTGCAGGTGGAGCTGGTGGTCCGAGTTGCTGTTCTGGACCACGGTAGAGACCGCCTGCTGCTGATGGAAGTCGGCGACGTTGAGCGCCGTCGGGAACACAGCTCCCGCCGGGATGGTCTGCGCGCCGGCGAGGTTGATGAGCTGGGGCGGGGATTGGATGGCCCAGAACTGCGTGGGCTGGTTGGCCGCGCCCGCGGGCTGTGGGACCATCCACACGGCGGTGGCTTGCGGGATCATGCGGTTGCCGACGCCAGCCGCAGGGCTGCCGGTGGCCGGGACGGCGAAGACAGGGACGAGGCCTTGTGGGGCCGCGGTGGCGGTGATGGGGGCGAGGCCGTTGGGCACAGAAATCGCCGCGCCGCCGCTGCCTTGGAGGAGAGGGTCGGCGATGACGGGGTAGTAGGCTGCAGGCGCCGCCGTGGCCAGTGGGGCCGAGCCGGGCGCCGCGCGCGTGGGCTGCAGCTTGCGGCGGCGCTTGGCGGAGGACTCCTCACCGTCGACCACGGTGGATGACGCCGGGCCAGAGGAGGACGAGGACTGGGTGGGGATGCGGAGCACGCCGTCGACGGTGGTTGCGATCGCCGGCACCGTGCCCGTGCCGGTGGCCGCGATGATGGCCGGCTCCGACTGCTGCAGCAGCCACCTGATGGTCTCTCCGTCGGACTTGTGCCCTAGCTCCCGCGTGAGCTGGAAGATCCTGGCCGCGCACGCCGCCGGCATGCGGATCCGCCGCCCGCGGCCCTCCACCTTAGTGTGCCGGTCGCGGTTCCTCGGCGGCGGCTTGCGTGTCATGGCCATCCGACCGAAGAACTCCATCGGCTCGGGCTTGGGCACGATGAAGCTGTGCAAGGGGATTGCGCCCATGGCCATGGCCGCCGCCGCGCCGCCTCCCACCCCACCCGGCTGCGCGTGGAGCCGCGCTCTCTCCTCCTCCTCCTCCGCCTTGTCCTGCGCCTGCGCCTCCATGGTGGGAATCGAAGAGATTGGATTGGTTCGGCTTCGGGAAGGCTCGCGCTTGTTTCCGCCTCGCCTGTGTCTTTTCGCGTGTCGCGGGCAAGGGTGGGGTGTTTTCGGTTTACTTGGCTCGCTCGCTGCGCGTCGGGCTGAGTTAGATCTATCGGGTGGTCACTTGGCGGTGGGCCCCGGCGTGCGATCGACGGCCTGGATGTTGCCCGGGGCCACCGCCCAACCGGATCGTGGTGGGGACCCGTCCGACCTGTACCGGGCCCGCCGCATTAATCTGAGCGCCGGTGCGGATCCGACGGCCCAGGACGAGTTGTCGCTTCCTAGACTTCCTGACCCCCGGTCCCGGGCCCCCTACGTGGCCCCACAAATAGTGGCGACGCATTAATGAATAATTAAGACGTATTATGGGTGGCCATTTGGATTAGCAAGAATAATTAGCACGGTCTTAAGATCCGCATACGTGCGTGACTCGTGACTTCCCAGCTGCCCCCGAGCCTTTCAAAAAAAATGGACCAGTAAAATAATAAAAAGGAACGAGGGTACTTAAAATGACAGGTGGGCCCCGGTGCGGGGGTAAGGTGGGGCTGCGGTAGTGGAGAGGGCCCACCGGCGGCAAGCAAGGCAGGTCGGCTCGGCCGGGACACGCGTCGGGAGATGAGTGGGGTTTTAGGCCATGTAGCGACGGATGGGGATTGCGGGGAGCGGGCGCAGAGGATCCGGAGGTGGGGGCGTTGGGCCCCGGATTGGCCCAGCTGGATCCAACGCGAAATGTGGGGACTACCTACCATTTACGGAGATCTGGGCCCATGTCTCAAGAGATATCAACAGGATCCACTGTGCAATGGGGATCGCGTGCCTTGACGGTTTTCCGGTTGGCTTGGGCGGTCAATTTACTTTGTGACAGTAATTCTCTCACTTTGTGGCGGTTTTTTTTTTCAAAAAAGTAATTCTCTTACTTTCTTTACCTGATGTTTACTCTTAAGAAAAAAAACAAGGTTCAAACTCTAGTATTTGTTTATTGTATGTTTACATTCATGGTTTTTTCCCTCATTTGTACGGTGATCGCGTAATGTGTTTGTCGTACGTATCTTATCGGTTATCACAGTTGTTTTTAGCTCATACTCCCTTCGGTCAATGTTTTAGATATTAGCAGGTCTCTAAAATATATCTTTATGTACTCATTTCTATTGTTATATAGTTATAAAACCCACTAAAATTATAATATTTTAAAATTATAAAACTTACTAAAATTATAATATTATAAAAGTATTTTTTTAGACAAATATACTATGCTGTCTTTGGTGTGGAGGTTAAAATAACTAGGTTAACTAACTTTAACCTAACTAGATTGTCTTAACTTAATTATTGTGTTTGGCAACAAACCTTGTTAATCTAGGTCCCGTTCTTTTCAACATATAGTTCATGACTTCTCCCGAACAAACAGGACGGTTTCTTCTTCATCATTTTGAAGCGACTTATAGCCGAAAAAACGTACCCCTAAATTACTATTTGACTATATTAGGTAGGTTAGATGGGTTAGCGCTAGAAAATAAAATTTAGGAGGATTAGTTGGGCTGGCTTAACTTATTTTACCAATTTAATATGTTTAGCTAATACTGGGTTAGAAAGGTTAAAATATTTTGACTGGATTAAGTTAATCCCCTAACGGTCTAACCCAATGGTGTTTTACGGGTTAAACCCTTACCTATCTCTTAACCCAAACCAAACGCGGCCTTGGAGATTAGTCTGGGTAACCCAAAAACATCACAGATAAAGATGTGTGTGCCCTTGAATGTTTTATGTTTGCAGCCTATTTCTTTGTTTACTTTACCGTGAGCTGTTTGTGGATGAGATTAAGGGGGGAAAACAAAAGAGTCGTTTGTGTTTGTGGATGTGTAGTCACTCAAAAAGAAACAAGGTGCGAAATCTATTATCTACATACTTTTACGTTTACATTGATACTTTTGATGGTTTAAGCTTAGTTGTCATGGTTTGCATTTTGGTACGATTTGATCTCATGAGTCATGACACTTCTGTAATCCCATAGGCTGCCAATGGTTCTAGCTAACTCACTGGTAGAATTGCCACATATAATGAGAACTAAGAAGGTATGATATAATGGTACAGCCACATCGGGAGGATAGTTCAGCAACTCGAAAAAGCAAAAACAACTGGAGATTAGACTGAATGAGAAGCAAAAATCCCAAAAGCAACAAAAAGAGAATGAGTTTTATGGGCCCTGGAACGTGATCTGTTATGTATGGGCCACATGCAAACAGTGTCTAGTGTGGCCTCATATGGACCTAATATATTAATCTATCATGTACTGGATCCCAAAGGGACAGCCCATTCTCATCCAGAACCTGTCAATCTGAGGCTCTATGACCGGGCTCCAAGTCCAAGAGCGAGTGGGCTGTTTGGTTTTGTGTCATGTCCCGAGTTCCTCGTAAAAAGATTGAGCAACTGGCACACAGCAAGCGAAAAATATTCACTCTTTGCAAATCAGATATATCTCGGAAAAATTTTCACGCATGCACGATAGTCAAGGATTTTTTTCTTCTAGTCTACGAACCGAGCAACAATTCGATATATTTTTTAAGTAAAAAATAAATTAAATGAGATTAGAGTTGTACTTACCGGTCAAGCTCTCATCTTACGGAAACATATTTGAGGCTACATCATTGACGAGAGAAATGCTGAAACATGGGATCTTATTCTTACCGATTTGGACGAACATGGTCGTAAGTCTTTCCGACGAGGCGGTAAGTCTTATTGAGGTGCATGGCAGGGGCGGGCAGAGGAAGATGGCGACAAGGTGCATGGAGTGGCCGGAGCGCACGAGAGGATGGCGAGGAGGTATCGAGGTGCGGGCGTCTGGTATATGAGGATGCATGTTGCCGCCGGTGGCAAGTCCAGCAAGACAGCGCCGTGCTGGAGAACAAGCCAGGTTCCATTGCGTGTGAATGTGACTAGAGTTTGGTGGCGGAGCTGCCATTAGGAGAGGATGTAGGGTCTGTTTGATATAGCTGTAACTTCTAGTTTAGTTAAAATTTTTGAATTTTAATTGTTTGAGACAAAGATTACAGACAGAGAGATAATCGCTTGCGATTTTGGATTATACAGATGTTGGACTTTTAATGTGTACTACAATTAACTTGTAGATCTCATATTGAAAAAATATTTCGTTTAAAAGTTAGGTACTGTAGCAAAAACCAAAAGCTGCTTTTAGAAATCGAAAACAACAGACCCGCAGATCCAGCTTGTCCCGTTCGAGTGGCGCGTGGAATGCAGATCCAGCTAAAATGTGTACGCCATCATGCCGGTATCTCTATTGTCTGCTGCCGTATTAAAAAATACAGATAAAAACTATCAGCCGTAGTCAAAATCCATTAAACCTAGTCCAAAAGAACGTAACCATATGCTCGAAGGTGAGAGCGTGGAATATTTAGGGTAATCACACAATGTAATTCATTAGTTTAAGTCATAAAATGTTACACATATATATAGTTTAGTATGGCTAATGGGAACACATAACTAATATGAACAAGAGGTTGAGCACAAAGTACGAGGAGATAAGGCGTTTGGTAAACAAAGGGTCGGGTTAACACGTCTCTGTAGTCTGAGCGTTGGTAATGCAGACGTTCAGGCTGGATCTGAACTCTATGAAGACAGATGTAGTCAATCTCTTGGTGAAGATGTCTGCGAACTGTAATGATATTGGTATATGAAAAACGCGAACATGATTGAGGCAACGCGCTCCTGGTGGTGCGACGGCTCGTCCTCGCCGACGACGGGGCCAGCAATGATGATCTAGTGTGATAACGACGGTAGATAGGGCACTTGGAAAGCCGCATAGGGAGGGCCATGTCGACAAGCGCGTCACGTCACACCACAATTCATCAGAGAAGAGAAAGCGCCAGAAAGGTCAAAGCCAAGGCAGTGAAGTACGAAGCTAAGGAACGTTGACTGGTCGGTAGGGTGACGCAAACCAATATATGAACAGAAAAAATAGAGAACACTCGATCTAAGGATGACTAGGAAAAACTATAATTAGTAGCCAATTAGATGATCGGCGACACAACTTAAACTATAGATTATGCAGCCCCCGGAAGAGATCATGGAGACGAGATCATCTTCTTCCAGGGGCGATGTGGCAGTGTGAAGGTGGCGGCTCAAGAGTAGCGCCGCTCTTATACCATGAGAGCGTGGAATATTTGGGGCAATCACGCAATGCAATTCATTGATTCAAGTCAAAAAGGATTACACATATATATAGTTTAGCATGACTAATAAGAATACATGACTAATGTAAACACAACATAATATTAATGTGAACTCAAGAGATTGAGTATAAAACACGAGGAGACGAGATGTTCAGTAACCAAAAAGTCAGGCTAACAAAAGGCAACAACATACTCCTTGTTTTTTGTCATTTGCCTAGAACAATTACCAACCTGATCGACAAGTCTTACAGAGCTTTCATCGAAAAAAATTAGGATGCGTCAAATAGTTTGCTGTGTTGAAGTTGGCAAGCTCCCAAGGAAGTTGGCCTGGCGGCTTGACCAGATCAAGCAGCCCCGATCGAATGGATGATCCACGACCGTCTGATCCGAACGGAACAAAAAGTTGTCCAAGGATGGTGTGCCACACGTGTTCCTTAGCTTGCTTGTGTGCCTTAACTATACTAGAATTGTGTTGATTTGAATTGCAATATAAATCTTGCTTAACTCTAAAATTGTGATAATTAGTTTTAGATAGCAAGAATTTTAGAACCTCCTATTCATTCCCCTCTAGTCGGTTATCTTTGATTCTACACCAGGACGAGTAGGCTATGTTTTACTATCATTTACCTGTAGGCAGGCTTGTTGGGTTTCTTTCACTTCGGTTTTATCTTTCACTGCTATTATTTTAATTTGGCTTATGGGCAGTGGATGTAAACTTTAGCAGCTATGCCCATATTTAATTACTAAATAAATATCATTAAGGTTAATACTTATCTTTATTGTCCACTGTGTGCACTAGCTGATCCTGAACTAGTGCGATTAACATAGATGATTTGAGAATTTTCGCTTTGGGGTCCGACAGTCTTTCTCCTTCTTAGTGCTCAGCTCTCCGATAGAAGGAAAAGTCTTTTACCTAAGTAATAGTCATCAAGCTTCTCCTACTAGGCATGATAGTTGTGAAGGTCATGCCCTGCTGTCTGGTGGAGTAAACATCATCTCTTATTTTTCTTGGACTCATCGATCTTAGCTTTCTCCTTGCTTCAACTAGAATATTCCTTCTTGCATTTCGGATGTTTTTCTGAGATCGCGAGGGCTTCCTTCGTGTTAGCCTTCGATTCTTACTGTTCTTGTGCGATTTCTTATCTTTTCTTTCCTTTTTCTCAAGGCCCCATTGATAGATCTTTTCTATCTGATCAATGGACTTGTTTCGACTCAATTGCCTCACTAGCAGTGGCATACTTGTCGACCATGTATAATAGTTTGATGATTGTTCATGAAGGATTCATAGCAATATCCTTGGTATATGGCATGTTCCTCAACTTAAATGCCTAGATAACAGAAGAATCAACAACTTCAAGGATAAAATTATGAACCTGGCTAAACCTCTTGATGTATTGTTGTTGAGTTCCGTTAGGTTTTTGTCATATCTAGTGAAGATTGTCTTCCTTGTCGGGTCAGTAGTATGCTCCCGAAAGTTAGCTATCAATAAGTCATAGAGCTGTTCCCACGTGTAGATCATTTTGGTTGGTTGATTAAGCAACCACAACCAGGTAGAACCCTCGAGAATAGTTGGCAGATAATTTTCCATTATGCTGTTTTCACCTTCTGCGGCTCTAATAGCAGTTGTGTAAATATGCAAGAATTCTAATGGATTCTACCTACCATCAAATTTATCGAGATTAGCTATTCAAAACTATTCGATCAACGCACTGCTTAGAGGTCTACCGAGAAAGCTCTACAACCAGTGATTGAATCATGGCACCTTCTCTCAAAAGGAGCCGGATTATAGTTGTTAGATATCTATTTTTCTAATAGTCAGAAAGGGGAGTTGGTTCCCCAAATCTAGTCGTGGACACTCATATGACGTCTTCAACAAGATATTTGGTTCAGATGCTATCATAAATCACCTGGACTGTAGCCCTGATTTCATCCCTCATGCTGAGTGGAAGGGGTTATTTTATCGTCAAATAGCCATCTTCTCTCATAGCTTCTTTATTGAAATCTTTGAGTGGGTTGTCCTTCTATTGGTAGAGGATTGTTAGTCTGACCTCATTGGCTTCTGCTATGTGAAGAGCGTATAGAGAAGGTCAGAGTTTGGTTCTGTGACTGCCTCTGCTCACGGTACATCTCGGTACGCTACATAGTTTACTGGAGGATCTCCGATATCTGTCCTGCAACTTGGGCAAACCCTAGAGTTTGCACCAATGCAGGTTCCAGGTGGTTAAGAATGTCATAAACACATTGCAAGTTTTTTATAGTTACTGATGGTCTTGGAGCATTCTTGTTGGTAAAAGGAGTACGATGACTTGAATTTCAACCCTGAGTTCTTCATCTACACGACTTAGTAAGAGCGGAGTAGGAGGTACAGGTGAATTAGCCCATCAATGTTCACCAGTTCAATTATTACCAACTCTTCCAAGTGGTGCTAGAGAGTTTGCTCCATCTTGACCAGTGAATCGAGGGAGGGTCTGACTTCGATATCATGCATGGTATCTCAAGTGCTATCACCGATTGAGTTAATCTTGTGCTTATAGCAGGAATCTCCCAAGGAACTTTCATTGAAACTATGAGAGAGCCTTTCACTGCTTTGACTAGGAGCCTCCATGAAGGAAAACGATTGGAAACCATGGTCTTTGGGGGGACTATGACATGGACTCAACTTGATATGGTGAATTGGCGATCAAATGGTGAGTACTATTAGCTTTGCCCGGCTCTTCATTGGGGGTAATTTCATCGACACCATGACCAAGTGTCAGTTAGCTCTAGAAATACATAGGATCTGTTGACAAATAGTGGTCACCCATGACTAAATTGAGAGTACTCTGACCCTTAGATTGTGGCAGCGCATTTTTGAGGCAACGTCTATCGGTTGAGTGTGTAAGACTTATCATGATGCCAGGACACTCTGACATGGTTGGGACGCCTGATTCCCCGAGAGGTGTTGATGACGAGGGTGACGTGTCTTCTTTCATCCGATCGACTTCGTTGGGCGCAAGCACTAGTGACACTAGGATGGAGAAGGACAATGAGGATGCATCGTATTCCATCATGTAGAGGCATGCATACATATCGAGGTTGGTATAGTCTACCAAGTTGAACTAATTTTTTTCATCCCAGATCCCTACCCTAATCACATAGGCGATACAGATGAGACCTGGGAAGGATGGCAATGTTGATTAGAAATTTGAGAGACATATCGCTTCGTCCTCACTGATGGTGCTAGCTGTAAACGATTAAATTGTTGATCTTACAAATAGTAAAAAAAATCCAAACCTCACAGAAGAATGAACAGGAGAAATATGATGATATCCATTGCTCTAATGAGATTACAACTTTCTCTTGAAGAGCGATTACAAAGAAAATACTACTTGCACTAAAGCGGAATGAACTTGCTATTGTTGTTCTTTTTGCTCTTCGTTCGTTGTGTATTGTCCCTCTTGGGTAAGCCTTAAATAGTGTCGAATAGGTGTTAGTTGTTTGCATAAATAGATATCTTGTCGATTTCTTCTGTCCGCACGTGTAGGCATTTGTTAGCAGTGAAAGAAGCCTGACAATAACCGTTGATCGGTTATTGTCAATTTTTTCATAAACACAAGACTAAGTGTAGAGTGGTTGAGGGAGTGGGAGCGTATATGTTTTTGCTCCTTAATCGCACAAGACATCGCCACAAGGAGACCCACATGTCAGAACATATAGCTTCTAAGTAGTAGCTGGTTTGGTAGATGAGCAACTATTCTTCGACCAGACGGTACTCGGGATATGTTATAGCATAATATTGGTGTGAGGGCTTTGATTATGTATTAAAGTGGCTTTTTAATTGATTGTTTAATTCTCCTCAGGCATAGTGTACTATATGTGGTGCCTCATGGTCCCTTGGCCTAAGATAACATGGCAGGCACCCGTTGGTCACAAAATCACAAAGACGAAGAATTGAGTGTTAGCTCGGTGTTGGGTTCGGATATTTCAAACCCACTGGTTTCGACAAAGGATATCCTATTTAAACTCTAGGGTTAGGTCCCAAGTAGAGAGAGTACACGCACATGTGGGGTGTGTTCAATTATCAAAACGCATGTCTGTAATCCGTGAGTACATGCATATGTAGGTGCGTTCAGTAGTCAAACTAGTACCTATGCTCCGTAAGGTGTAGGACTCTACTCTAGTTAGATATGTGCTAGTGGGTACACTCATATGTATGAGTTAGAGCGTGTGTGTGAGGTGTGTGCTTGTGTGCATCCTTCATCGTTGTACTTAGGCCTTGATCAGAAGTGATATAGTTTTTGAATTTTGGCTATAGATTTTTGTTTTAGTTAATTGTGAAAGAGATTAAGAGAATAATGGATGCTCATGTTAAGAAAGCACTAGTTCAAAACAACCACATTTTTTTAAAAAAATCATTGCATTCAATTTTCGACTTCTAGAAGCTACAGTACAGGAGCTATTTGAAACCAGTCCTTAAAAATTCACAAAGACCGGTTCCACGGGAGGCGAAGAGAACAGAGCCCTAATATTATCCCCGACGTGCTCCGCGTCCACGGCGGTGTCAAAACTCCCGAGCACACGAACTCTCTCGCATCACACCACCAAGGCAGCGTCGTCCGTTCCGTGCGAGCCGCTGGGAGAGCCGCGGACTCGAAGGCGGAGCGGCATCGAGGAGGGATCGCGAGATGGAGCGCAAGGATGTCGGGATCCTCGCCATGGACATCTACTTTCCTCCCACCTGCGTCCAGCAGGTAAAGTTCTCTCCCGAGTTGTTGTTTCACCCCCCTTCGATTTGTTGTTTTTTTTCTGCTGTGATGTGATGCTGTGTGTTGCGGTTGTCGCAAACGCGACTGATCCGAGGCTCTGAGCATCCCAGTGTGGAGATCACGGTTGATTTGATTTTTTTAATCAGAAGTTTTACCTTTTTTGTTAGTTTTTTTGGGGAATTACTCGCGGGGGGTTTTAGTTAGATGGGTGAAATTTTGGGTTTAGGAGAGAGTTGAGATCTCTGCGAGTGAAATTGTTGCAAAAAATTCATACCTTGATTCGTGGTGCTATCGCTGTGTAGACTTGTGGATCATTAGTGATGAAGTGTTTTTGTAGCGTATTTCAGTCGGTTCAGCTCCATCATAATGTGAGTCGTGAGACGTGAGGTGTTACATGTGTCTAATATTTCGTCCTTCAGAAAGCGTACATTCGATGTGGCAATCGGATGGGTTGTCTCTTAAGAATGCAGGGATAATATGCGTTATTGGTTCAAGATTGTTAGAGCTGATTGCTCTTGAAAAAAAGGGTTGTTATACTTGAAGTTGAATGTTGATGCATTGAGCAAATGGCCGCAGGAAGCGTTGGAGGCTCATGACGGAGCCAGCAAGGGGAAGTACACAATTGGTCTTGGGCAAGACTGCATGGCCTTTTGCAGCGAGGTGGAAGATGTCATCTCTATGAGGTATATCCCTTGTTGCCATCTCGAACAACTACTCCCTTTGAAGTCCCTTCTTTCGTTGGAATTGAACGTCCTAACGGGTTGAATTTAGGAAGCTATTATCTTGAAGGCGTATTTTTTTTCATGCAATATCCTATTTGGTATGCGAATGCTTAAGAGCAAACGTTGTTTCAGCTTGACAGTTGTCACATCCCTGCTGAAAAAGTACAACATTGATCCGAAGCTAATTGGCCGCCTGGAGGTTGGTAGTGAGACAGTGATAGACAAAAGCAAATCCATCAAAACTTGGCTGATGCAAATTTTCGAGGTTTGTCCCCCCTATTGTGTAAATTACAAAATTGGCACCCCACCTAACCCAGATGTGCAATATTTATAATTAATTTTTAAATTTGTTTATCTTTTACCTGTTCTTATTATACTGAATCTCTTGATGAATTGGCAGTGCATTCAACTTTTATTTGTTTTGTTATCTCTATTTCAGTCTCACCTAACGTTTCATTATTGTCAACATTTGTTGCAACCACAGGAAATTGGCAATACTGACATTGAAGGAGTTGACTCAAGTAACGCGTGTTATGGTGGAACGGCTGCCCTGTTGAATTGTGTGAATTGGGTCGAAAGTAATTCCTGGGATGGACGCTATGGTCTTGTTGTTTGCACAGATAGCGCGGTTTGTCACCCAAAATCACCTTTTAGTTTTGGAACTAAGCTGTTTCCTTCTCTCCCTTTTGTCCCTGTGCAGCACTCATTCACTGGCCCATCTTATGAAATTATTATGTTCAGGTTTATGCAGAAGGACCAGCTCGGCCTACGGGGGGTGCTGCTGCTATTGCAATGCTTATTGGTCCAAATGCTCCTATTTCTTTTGAAAGTAAATATAGAGCTTCTCACATGGCTCACGTCTACGATTTCTACAAGCCTGATCTTGCTAGTGAATATCCAGTTAGGATTCTATCACTTGCATTCTCATGTTTAGTGCTTATCTTTTGGCATACATACCATGCTGTTGGCTATCCATTTCACATTTTTGTTCCTGAATGACTGTAGGTTGTTGATGGAAAACTATCTCAAACATGCTATCTGATGGCTCTGGATTCATGCTATAGACGGTATTGTACCAAGTGAGCTCTCTGCCTTTATTTAACCCCTGAATTGTAGTATCTTGGCATTATCAAGCCATAACATCATGCATTGTGACCACGGGATTAGGTATGAAAAGCTAGTGGGAGAACAATTCTCAATTTCTGATGCAGATTATTGTGTGTTCCATTCTCCATATAATAAGGTATGATGGTTGCACACTTCCATAAAGATGAATAACATTTTGCAGCTGATTAATTCTGCCTGATCTGTTCTCTTAACTTCTGGAGAATGTTAACTCTTTCTTTCTTTATTGTCACAGCTTGTACAGAAGAGTTTTGCTCGACTTTACTTCAATGATTTCATGCGCAACTGCAGGTCTGTAATGTTCTGTTTATGATTCTGTTCCTTTTCCTTTGTAAAATGTAGCCTTTTAATCTGTAGACCAAATAATGTGCTGAAGTTCTTGACGACTACCCCCTTTGTGGGGTTATAAGCTACCATTATTTATTTGACTCACTTGATCCCTAGATGGAGTGTCTTATTTGTTCTCCTTTTCTTCAACATTAGCTCGGTTGATAATGATGCTAAAGAGAAGCTTCAGCCTTTTGCAAGTTTGACTAGTGAAGAAAGCTACCAAAGCCGTGACTTGGAGAAGGTTCTTTCTCATTTGGTGGACAATAGTTCTTGAGGTGCTTAATTTCTTGACTGATGTAAGCTTTAAGTCAATTTTACTAAACTTTCAGGCCTCTCAGCAAGTTGCAAAGCATTTGTATGACATCAAAGTTCGGCCATCAACTTTGCTTCCAAAACAAATTGGTAACATGTATACTGCATCTCTTTATGCTGCATTGGCATCTGTAATCTACAACAAGCATGACAGTCTGGTGAGCCTTTATGTCTTTACTGTTTGCCTTTGTATCTCTTGTTCATTTCCTGCAGCTAACTTTCGTTTCTTTTACAGGGAGGCCAACGAATTCTCATGTTCTCTTATGGCAGTGGCTTGACATCCACCATGTTTTCATTGAAACTAAATGAGGGCCAGCATCCCTTTAGCTTAACAAACATTGCTTCTGTGCTTGATGTGACGGCAAAACTTGAGTCAAGACATGTGGTATGGTCTTTCATCCTCAGAACCCTCAGCCAGTTGGCTGTTGTAGATAGAAAATGAATTTTGTCATATATTGTATGACCATGCATCAAAGTTAGAACCATAAATTTGTCATATACATGAGGTATGATCTTGTGAGGCTTTGGAATTCATTTTCTAGAGTGGTTCCCGTTCGCATGTTAGTAGTAGCTTCCAGCTGATTGCTACCAGGGACCGGTCAAATATTTAGGTGCTTGGTTAAAACCTTGATGATTTTTATATTAAATGGTTACTGGTGGTTGAGGCCCTGGAAATTGGAATTTTCAGAGCTGTAACTGGCCTGTTTGAGGTTTTATTCATAGGGTATTAAAGAAAAGGAAGCATAGCGTATTTATGTGGTTTACTTGTATCTCATCAACAGTCTCTGAACATAGAAAATAAATAAATTATATCTGTGAATAGACCTACCCCTGAACTGATATCTTTTAGAAAAATAGCCAAAGTCATTATGGTGATTATTCACTGTATCACCATTCACCCCCTGTTATGGCTCATTCTGTCTCGACACAAATATGCAATCGAATTTTACCACCAAATTTGTCAACAAGGAAATTGGGGTCTAAGGGCTGTGCCGAACTTATCCTCAAAAAAATGGTGATTTGTTTAGTTTTACTTATGACATCAATTTGAAAAATATCCTTACTTGAGGTTAGCTACGTACGATCATTGTATTTATTACAGGTTTACATAGTGATTCAACTGTAGTTTGCATGAGATGATGCAATTGTTTGCTATTGTGAAGAAATTGATATCTAGGATCTGAATGTCCCAACATGCATTTTTGGAGAGCCTATTCCTCCCTGTAATTTCTCTACAGCAGGCTGAGTTGTTCCTTTACATGTTAATAGACCTTACCTGAGAAGTTCGTCGAGACACTGAAGCTGATGGAACACCGCTATGGAGCAAAAGATTTTGAAACAAGCAAAGACACGAGCTTGTTGCCACCAGGAACATCCTACCTTACAAAAGTTGATTCCATGTACAGGAGGTTCTACGACAAGAAAGCGGCAGACGGCATTGTTGGAGGCAAAATCAAGTGCAGCAGCGGCATTGCAAACGGACACTAATGGCGTGCAAAAAAAACAGCTTCAGTTTGGTGTATTTATGCTTAGAATGCCCAGTCTAGCTCTCTCTCAAATAATCCATCATTCTCTGAAGCTGTTCGCCCCATACCCCTCAGCTTATTTTTGTATTGAGCTGAACAGCAACCTTTGTGTAGTTCTTTTTTCTCCTCAGGCTCGTTACCTTCGTTATTTGATTGCTTTGTTGTTAGCGACAGCTTCCAAGCGAATGCTGTATTAATTTTCTGTGATATTATCAGTGAACTGCCTTGCAGGATGCATTGAGCTCGTCTATTTTATATTTCAATGTCCCGGCTTGTCATTTTTGTATGCCAAATAGAGAGAACTCATCTTGGGGACACCAATGTCGCTGTAGTGTAGGAAACATACACAGGATCTGCACTTTCTTTTTTTAAGGAAGCGGAGTCTACATTTTACAGTGTAACACGGAAGCAGGAACTGATGATCATGGCCCAGAAACCTGCAAACAATCGATGAGAGATTGGGAAGAAATCGCCTTCAGGAAGACACGAAAGAGCTCTCTGTTTTGGGGCAAGTTTTTCTGTATTTCGGTTGTCAAAACGTCAAGAGCATTACTCGCTACCGTAAACTGAATTGGCTAACTCTGAAGGAAAAACAGAACGCAAGACTGAATAACAAACTTTCCTGAATACTAGCTGAACGTGCGATCTGATCCGCAAATCTTGGTCACGACCACACAACGCCACAAGACTCGGCCAACACCAGCCAAGTCTGGATTATTTTCCAACAGGAACTAGTCTCTCTCTCAAAGAATGGTAGGAGCAGCTCTCAGGCGACATGGCGGAGCCGATCTCAAAAGAATGGTGAACAGTGACGCAGTGAACTGAACTATACTATACCAATCACCAATGTGTTGTGTTTGTGTAACTTGCGTGGCAGCTGAAGCAGACGACATGGCGGCCTACATCTCCACGGTCTTCTGGTTGAGCGCGGTGTACCTCCACCTCTCCTTCTCCACGAAGTCGGCGTCCAAGAACTTGGCCACGAACGCCCACAGCCTGTACGCGTCCTCGAAGTTGCTCAAGAACCCGAGCGACGCGTTCACCACGTAGATCCCCAACTCGCCGGCGCCGCCGGCGGAGTCCTTTTTCTTGCCGCCGCCGCGGCTTACGGAGCCGCCATCGCCTGCGGTGGCGGCGCTTCTGTGCTCCAGGACGGAGTTCCTGTCGACCTCGTACATGTCGGCGAACCAGATGTTGCGCAGGAAGCCGCAGGTGAGGGAGATGTTGTGGCGGTCGGCGAGCTTCTGCACGAGCGGCGGCGCCACCTTCTCGCCCTTCCAGTCGTACACGTTGAACGCCAGCGAGGGCCCCCGCTCGAACTTGACGCGCGGCCCGTACACGCGCACCAGCGACTGGCCGTGCTCCGAGTGCGGATGCCGCAGCTTCTGCATCGCCACCACCAGCCAGTTGCTGATGCACCGCAGCCGGTTGCCGATGGCGATCAGGCCCAGCGCGCCCGCGTGGTCCAGCCCCCTGCACTCCACCGCCACGCTCTCGGCAATCCCCTGCTCCTCCTTCTTGCCGCGCTCCCCTGCTTCATCATTTTCTTCTACGGCTGCTGCTGCTGGCGGCGGCGGCGGAGTCTCTTCCTCGTTTGCGGGTGGCGTGTCGACCTCGCAAATCTCCGGCGTATCACCGTTCTCGGCCACGTCGGTCTGCGGCGGGGTCCTGCTAGCGATGGCGGAGGTGCTGAGTGGGCCGGAGAAGGAGCTGGTGGTGTCGACGTCGTCCGCCGGCGGCAGCTCGGTGAGCTTGGGAAAGCTGAGCGAGTGGTCGAGCTCAGTGGAGTAGCCGTCGTTGAGCGACCACCGCCGTGCCGGGACGATGCTGACGATGCCGATGCTGCGCGCTATGACGGAGCGCTCGAGCGCGTCGAGGCTGGCCCTCTTGACGAAGAGCCCCGCGAACCCCGAGGGGTTCTCGCCGAACACCTTGAAGAAGTTGCAGACGATGAAGTCGGGGCGGAGGAGGGCGAGGCCGAGGGTGTCGAGGTCCTTGGTGCCGAGCGCGCACGCGTCCAGCGCCACGTGCCACCCCTGCTCGTGCGCCGCCCTCATCCACAGGTATGGGTACCTCGCGCCCGTCATGCGCGACACCAGCGGGAACACAAAGAGCCCCCGCCGCTGCTGCGCCCCGCGCCGCCGCCCCCGGAGCAGCTTCTTGCGGAGGTCGGCGGCGTGGACCCGCATGCTCGGCCACGCGAAGCTCGCGTGCATGACGTTCGCGCCCCGGCGGCGCGCGCTCTCGGCCATGGCGCCCACCGCCTCGCTCTCGTAGTCGTACACGGCGAGCAGCTTACTGCCGGGCTGGAAGGAGTAGGACTCCGCCAGGAGCCGGAAGGCGGTCGTCCGGTTCGCCGTGCACACCATGCTGTACTCGTCCTCGGGGATCTTGAGCGACGCCATGATGCGCCTGGTCACGGCCGCGCCGATGCCCCCCGCCTCGGAGGCGCCGTCCCCGCATTGCACCTGCGTCCGGAGGCTCGTCGATTTGTACACGATGTCGAAGAAGGGCGGCTGCCACGCCGGCGGCGGCGCCGCGGACGTGGATGGCAGGGACGAGTTCATCTGGGCGTGGGAGAAGAGGTTCATGCCGGTGTAGTCCAGGCACACGTGCCGGTCGAGGTGCTGGTACTCCTCGTCCCTGATCACGTCCGCCTGGGCGAGCCCGCCGTACTGCGGGAAAGCGGCGATGAACTCCGAGTACGCGTCGGGCAGCGCGGGGAGGGACTCGTGGTTGGTGAACTGCGCCCCAGGGAAAAGGCCCGACGCCGCGGACTTGACGAAGTTGTGCCGCGACGTCCTTGCCGTCGTCGTCGTAGTAGTAACCGTCGCCGTGGCCGCCGCGGCCCGCTTGGCGCGCACAGGCACGCAGCCGGGCATGCACATGTGCTCGCGCTGCGTAATCCCGTTCGACGCCGGCGGCATCTCGCGCTGCTGCTGCCTCGCCTTGTCGTCGCCGGCTGCCGGGTTCTTGCTCCTGGACAGGTATTTGTTGATGAGCAAGAGCATGGTTGTCTCATGCACCGTTCTTCTTCTTGTTGTTCCTCTTGTGCTCGGCGCGGTGCAGTTGATGCCGCTGTCCCGGAGCTGTCACGAGTCGGACAGCGACCGGATGGCCGCCCAGTGGCCACATGCCGCGCGCCTCCCGGGTGGCAGGCCGGCCGGCCGCCTCTTTCTGGGCTTCTTCCCCTCCTTGTTTGCGTGCTAATTTGCCTCGACTGGTGATCGGCGACGATGTGTGCGCCAGTGGCTCTCCTGCTGCAGGGGAAAGCTTTGTTTCTGCTTCGACCAGCTAGTAGTGAGTTGCCCAGTGACAGCAACGTCGAGCAAGCATGAACGAAGCTTCCATCTATTCTGTTTCTCGTATCAGGTCAATGACTTCTTGCTGACCGACGAGATGATTATATAGGATAGGGTTTTCTAATTTTTTTAAAAAAATTACTTTTTTGATCAGGTGTGAATGCCTATGTATCTAGGTTGTATAGGTGCCGTTCGGATATTTTTTTCAGACAATCGTTCGACAACAGCCCTTTTTAAAGATGATTTTTTTAGAGTGAGGGAATTCAGAGTCATTAGATCTCTAATCTAATAATTATAAATCTAAATTACAGTTTAGAAGAAAATATTTGATTAATGTTTATCAACACTCATATTCTCTTCCTTTGATCATGGATTAGAAACCAGACGAAGTAGCTTGCTTCCCCAGGCTTCACGGCTCGTACTGCTGTGTTTCTCACCAATTGCAGTGCCGGCGCTGACCGGCCCGTTTGTTCATCTTCCAATTATTCTCTTTACAACTTTTATCTCGCCGCCGCGTATGTAAACCCATATGGATTTACGGCGCCGTTACTCCCTCCGATTCTCACATAGAAGTCGTTTTTGACGTTCCACTAGCAGCTCTTATGCAAGTGTAACCGGTCCATTACTGCCCCGTTAGTTGCTCCAAAACAGACGGATCCAGCCACCAAAAAAGAAGAGAGAAATCTTAAATCGGCGACAGCAACTAGCGAGGGAGGCGGGGACCTCTGGTTCGATGGCAACTCTAACTGAGAGCCCGTAGGTTGCGATATTTTTTTTAATATAGCTGAGTTAATTTATTTAAAATAATTAAATTTTAAAAAATTAAAATAGAATAATATGTTAGTCTATAATAACAGACAATGCAAAAGAATATTAAAAAAATTTTAAAAAATAAAAAAATAGAAAAAAAAACGAAATTAATAAATAAAAAAAATAAAATTTAGAATTCGGAAGATAAATTGAGCATGCCTTAATACTGCAACATGACAACGCCTAGGACGGCTCCTTCCACCTGTGGTGGCTAGTGATGAGTGATTGATTGACTGATGATGCAACTGGTGTAGTAGTAGGCTAGCGTGGGTTCTTTTGAGATATATTTTTGCATTTTGATTTATAGTTTTTGAATATTATCTGTTTATAAGAGCTAATATAAAAAGAAAAAATCACAACGAGTGGATGGTACAGTTTATAAGAGCTAATATACAACTAAAATCGGTACAGTTTATGTTATAATCTACTTATAGATCTTATCTTAAAAAAATATATTATTTAAAAGTTAATTATTATAGCAATAAAAGTGAAAGCTAGAATCAAAGTGAAAAGGCACACACACCTAGCAGTGGGTTGTACGTGAGACGATAGGAAAAAGGCTGTGGAAAGGAGCGGAGGTGACCGGTGATTGAAAGCGCCGTGTGCCGGCCGGGAAGAGAGTGGCTTTGACCAGCCTGCTTCGGCTCAGCAGCTCATTGACCCTGCCTTTCTGATCGTACGGCGAGGGTTGCAAGTTGCGCCACGCTGTATCCATGACAGTGGGGGCCGCAGTAAGCCGTGGGTCCACATCGCTATAAATCGTGTGGTTCAACCAGTAACACGTTTCTAAAGTCTCGATGTTGTACCAACAAAATTAGGTGATTTGCCAGTGAGCAAAACACGACTAGTGACGACCAATTCAGGAATAGAACCAGAATTCGTTGAGGCAGGAAATATCCGGATATTAACCGGTCGGAATTGCAGTGTTCGTTGAGGCAGAGTGATTGGGGGGCATAGCAATTGGGCTATGCGTGTGATGTGTATCATCATCCGTAAATTAAATCTCGGGGGCTCTCCGGCCTCTCGCGCGGTCCACGTCACCCTCGCTCGCTCCGCGCCCGATGCGTGCGCGCGCGCTTGCGTGCGCTCCGACTGCCGCGTGTATGCGCTCGGTAGCAAGCCGCGGCTCGCGTGTGCGCGCGTTCGCTTCAGCCGCGGCTCTCTTCCATGGTTATCAAGCCGCGGCTCTCTTCCATCTCCGACCGCCGCCGCTCCCTCCTCCCCACCTTCCACGCTCACTGCCCGGTCCTCCGCTTCGCCCGCGTCGCCCCCGCCGCCGCTTCCTCCCCTTCGCCTGCACCGCCCTTCTCCTTTTTGCCCGCATCGATCCTATCGCCGCCCGCTGCTTCCTCTCCCTCCCGTCCTCATGGGCGCGGCTCTCTTCCATCTCCGACCGCCGCCGCTCCCTCCTCCCCACCTTCCACGCTCACCGCCCGGTCCTCCGCTTCGCCCGCATCGCCCCCGCCGCCGCTTCCTCCCCTTCGCCCGCACCGCCCTTCTCCTCTTTGCCCGCATCGATCCTATCGCCGCCCGCTGCTTCTTCTCCCTCCCGTCCTCTCATGGGGGATAGGGAAGACTGTCTTCCCTTGTGTTACTGCCACCCCCTACATCCTCTCCACCCTCGTGCTCGCCTCCTCCCCTCTCATAGCCGCCGCCGCCGCTCCCTCCTCCCCATCTTTCACGCTCCTCCTCCCCACCTTCCACGCTGGCCGCACTACATACTCCCCGCCCTCGCGCTCGCCTCCTCCCCTCCCATAGCCGCCGCCGCCGCTCGCTCCTCCCCACCTTCCACGCTGACCGCCCGGTCCTCCGCTTCGCCCGTGTCGCACCTGTCGCCCCTTCCTCCCCTTCGCCCGCACTGCCCTTCTCCTCTTTGGCCACAGTGCGTACGCTACTGATGGCGTCCCAAGGTAGGATCCCTTGGTCATCCAGTGATTGATTTCTTTTGCTACACCGCTCTTTCCATGCTTTTGATTTGAGGTAAATTCGATATATTGCTGATGCTTGCTCTTTGTGTAATTCGATGTAGTACTGATGCTTACATCGTGTGCCATTACCCAGGTTGTTTAATCTAGGACTTCGTTGTTGTCAGGGTTGTTTCTGCTTGGCGCCCCTTCACACTATTCTTTTGTGCAGTGATTGATTTATTTTGCTATACCGCTCTTTCCATTCTTTTGATTTGAGGTAAATTCGATATATTGCTGATGCTTACTCTTTGTGTAATTCGGTGTAGTACTGATGCTTACATCGCGTGCCATTACTCAAGTTCAGAAATGTCCCTTTGTGAGTACCTACCATGTGGGTTGTTTGATGCGTAGTATTGCTGGAGATGTCCCGTTTTGGGTAATTGGATGGATGGTTTTTTTTTTTTGCAAAATGAGGCCCTTCTCGTGATTCTATTATGCGCGGGACATAGTTTACCAACCTCGGTATGATTGTATTTGCACTTAACGTGATATGACTCCGGATGGCTTTGTTTGTTTGCCGTTTAATGGATCGTTCAGTGGGAGAACACCTGTTTCATAGATTACTCCAAATAATGCAGTGTAATTTGGCGTTGTTTGCTCATTTCGCTCTTGCATGTACAGTAATGCTGCTCTGTTGGCATGGGCTGGTGGAGTGATTGAGTTTAGTGCCTGGAAGCTTGGGGTTAGTATGCAATTGCTCTCAGATACAAGTTGCCACCTTTCCTTGTGTGACACTGAGCATCTTCCAGTTCTTCAAATTGGCAATGAAATGGAAGTTGGTTTTGGGTGTTCTGTTTAGCTATTAATCCTACCTAATGTAGTGAAATAGGTCTGTTCTCAGGGATTGTGTTTGTCTATCCAAATTAGTTTTCGATTTTAGATGCATTCTGCGTTTCTTAGATCTATCATAGTGATCATTTTGTGTTAGAGGATAGTTATTTTTAACTAATGGGAAGTAATGTGTGCCATCAATTCTTTCTCTTTCTGAAGAAATACCCTGATCTACACAAATTGCTATGTCACATTTATGTACCTTCTGGGCACTTGGAACCTTTTTCCTCAAAATTTTGGTTTGTTCATTGCGGAATGTTAGTATACTTGTGGCATGCAGTCGAATTAAACCCTTTTTGGTTTATTTTATGAGTGAGGTGTCTACCTTTTCTGTGGCACCTTTAGCAGGGAGCCTTGCACTTGTAGTCATGCCCTGCTTCTTAAGTACAAGGCTTTGTTTTTAGCTTTAAAGGTCCTCCTGCAATGATCTTGTCAAGCACTATGTTTCTTTTGTTGGGAAGAACGCTCTGCCTTAATAGATTTTGTGCTTTAGAGACTTGTAAGTTGAGAATTTCCTTCAGGTGAATCAGCCCAGCGGTGATATAGTATGTAATACTTCTTTAACTCCATTAGTAAAGAACCGAACTTTTATTTTGTTTGTAGTACTAGGCGAATAAATTTCCCTTTTTTCCCTTTCATTTTGATCACAGTCTTCATTGGTCAGCAGTCGTAGATAGAAATTGTCTGTTCTTTGTTTGTCATGAGAAATGCCGGTGCTTCTGCTTGTTCTTTCATGCTTGTCCATGGCCATTTCCTTTTTGTGTTTGCATTAAATTACTGAAACAGTGCACAAGAACCTGTTGTTTAATATGCCACCGAATTTCCTGCGTTAGTGAGTGAATTTCCTGCGATCATTCGCTATTCTGTTCTTAGAAACTTCTTCTACCTTTCTGATTTGCACTTGGACATTTGGCCACTGTTTAAATGTGTTGTCCCAAAGGAAAAATAAGTTGGAAACCACAATCTTTTTCTTCGTAAAAGTGACCCAGGATTGAGCTTCTTAGCACAGGTAGCAGCAATTAGGCATTAAGAAACATTAGAATTCCCTTGTTTGATTCCAGTTACTGCTTAACTACAAAAGTTATATTCTTTTGGGCTATGGTTGAGTCTTTTGGCTGTGCTTTTCAAGATTATTGCAGACGGTAGCGCACACGGTTTTGAACCCAGAAAGCCATTTTGAGAATCCGCTTCAAGAAACTGTCTCGTTTGTTTTGACTTTTTGAGAAGCCAAAAGCCCAAAAGAACGAGCCAGAATTCTGTTTAAGTGGTCATGGTCTTGCGTTGCTGTTGTTTTTTTACCTTGAAAACATTGCTTTTATGGTAAATTGTTGTCATCAAGTCTTCGTTTGTTCTGTTGCAATGCTAGAACGGCTACTGTTGAGGTTCCTTTTTTTTGCGGCTCGATTGCGACTTTTTTACATTTTGATAGAGGCATGGTCCATGGAATTATTAATTAGTCTTACTGTATCATGCTGAGTGAGGGCAATGCTAACTCATTTTTACCCACTTGCATTCTGTTATTATAACAACCAGTAATTAAATGGCTATATGTTCCTAAATGGCATTAGTTGTGTGTGACTTCCATATTTTCTTATGTTGATATTTGTTCTGGTGTTCAAAAAACTCCTAGAGGTGTGGATACCACAGCGCATGTCACCTTAATTATGCTGTTTTTAAGCATACAAGTACTGGGAAGTCCAATTTGTATTCTTGAATATTCCCTCCCATTCTCTTTTATTTATTGTCCTAGGATGTACACAGTCTGCTTTTTAAAACATTAACCACTTAAATACATAAAAGTATTTAGATTATCACATTAAAACGATATTATTAGATTTTTCATCAAACGTACTTCCATATTATTACATTTGTAATCATTTTTTCTAACATATAATTAGATTTTATGCCAAGCTTACTTGAACATTGTAGTTTAATTGATTATTACATTTTGTATATGTTTGTCCTCTTATTATCAATATGATCTATTTATGTTTGCCCTATGTTGTAGGATAATATGGAGTACTGGTTCTCGAGTTCACAAAAAATACGTCTCTCCAAATACAGTCATAATGGTATTGTGGCTTTTGTGTGGTCTTTATTGTTTACCAAATTATAATCTTCCCAGATTTTTTGCATATAGTTGTTTATAGCTTATAGTTTATTCAGTTAGGAAAAAACAGATGAACTGAATAACAGCTGACACCCAAACTCTCTACTGGATGTGTTTCTTCGTGCACTTTCTCTTCCAACGTAGTTCACTGGACTATTTTTTTGGTTTCCTGTATACTTTTATCTGTTCTTCTGCGCCTCCAATTTGCTTTAAATGTTAAAATGCAGAACATTAGCCTTCAACCAACGTTTACTCTGCACCCTTTTTCATTATACATCATTAGGTTGTTGGTATTTATGCTTTCCACTGTGTGGGGATTAAAAAACAGCAAGTCAACATGGAGCTATATAAGCTCCTTTTTAAGCTTACCATGCATTTTTCTTGCTTTTAGCACCAAGTTTCTGATTTACTTACAATAGTTTCTCGCTTGCTGATGCCAAACTGAATTGTTGGCCTGCTAGTGTAGGATGGACACAATCTGTGATGCCCTTCTATGTGTTCTTCAAGTTGATACTTTATCTATATACAATATAACTAGTGAGTTTACCCTCCTTGTTCTATTATAGTTCCAAATGACATAGCGCTGAAAATTTGGTGTGTTTACTTCTCTCAAGTTTATAATGGTACACAATATCACAATTTGTGTTGCAGGTGAGGTCCTCAGTATTCCACTACCATATGCTGTTTCATCAATATGGCCTCTTCCTTCTGGCCTTCTACTTCAGAAATGTACTGATGGAGGCCGTATGGTATCATCCATGAGTTCACTGCTAAATGCATGGGATTTAACTCGCCCTAACAAGGAATTTGGATTGAATTACAATGTTTCATGCTAAGTCAATACATTGGAGGCGGTCTGTAAAGCTGATGGGGCCATTATATCTTCTCACCTCATTTTGAAACATCCACTTAAAGAGCCTCAGGTATATTTGTACTATATGTTTTTGACTATGATGCAAGTTTTTCTGGTAGAGATGAACCTTTTAGTTCTTTCTTCCTGTACACTTGGTAGATTGTCAAGGGATTAACTGCTCCATGGTGGCATGGTTGCTAATTACCATTATTGGGTGTGTCCAAAATACAAGGGTGCACATGTTTGCTTATGTAATAACATTTTAGCATGGACTGACTGCCTGTTACATTAGGGCATGTGTAGGCAGAAGAAAGATGCTATCCAGATTCCAGAAATTATTGGCTTAATATTTTTTTCTTAGGTTGTCATATAAATATATAAAAAGTCTGACCAATTTCATGTTCTTACCTTTTGATTACATTATTGATCAATCATTTTCAGGCAACATATTTTGAAGAAGGGGAAGACTGAATATGATGAAAGATTTTGATGAAAAGACTATATGGACAAGTGATATAATACCTCTAATGGCATCATATCATAAAGGTTGTGTTTTATGTTTGTCTACATGTATATTTTACATCTTTTTTATGGTTGGATATGGAATCTCCGTATATCAATTCCAGGGGGGCACAACAACTATGATGGTCTTCTCCTTGATAGTTACCTACTTTGTATCGTTTCCTAGACTGCTCATATGACAAGAGAACATTTGAGGAGGTAATTTTATGCCATTTCTCTCAAACCTGGTTTCATGAATCCAGCAGGAAACCCGTGCTTTCTAACTATATATAGCTTAACACTGATATATCATGAAAAGCCCTCGTTTTCCCTCAAAGAAAAAACATGCACTTTCCTTTTGCTATAAATTTTCGCCTTTTTTACTTCGATGCACACAATGATCGGTGCGGCGTGGCGCCGCGCCTCCGCAGCTAGTAACGTAAGTATGGTACACGCGATTGTGTGTCCGCCGTTGTAATGCAAGAAACAGTCCCAACTGGACAGCGCCGAAGGGCAGGAATAAGGGAAACGAGTCCACGACACGACCGGTTCAACGATTTCGACGGAGGCGCCGGCCGCGCCGCTCGCCGACGAAAATAGTATCGCTCGATCCCAAGCGACAAAGACCACGTGGTTTCTCGGCTGGAGCTCGGTTGAATCCACGGTTCGTGCGGTGCTCGCGGGCGGCGACACCATCGCTAACGTTCGCCGAGTCCACCACCACAGACGTACGGCGTACGTGGGCATGTTTCAGTGCTTGGTGTTGGTGACCATTCGTAGTCGTACCACGCTACGACCGGGTTGGGGTGTTGTGGTTTTTTTCCTTTTTCGATGGGCGGTGAACTCGTGATGTTTACTCTGGCGACTCGCAAGGAGATGGCGATGTAAAACTGTGGTTCATAAGAGCACATGATCTAGTTCCTATAATTAGGGTTGTAAACAAGTCAAACTCGAGTGAGTTTGATCTGACAAGCTCGAACTCGATAGAAACTTGAGCCGAACTTGAGTGAGTTTGAGATGACATCGAGCTTTAAGCTGGACTCGAACTCGGCTCGAACAAAACTCGAACTCACTCAAGCTCGGCTCGTGTAGGCTCGATGCGAGGGAGTAAACACTAGAAAGAGAGTACCGAGGGTTGGCATACCGAGGGCTCGAGCCGGCCGGAGGCGTGGGGGAGCCGTGGATCTGGCTGGAGGCGCGTGGGAGAGGAGCGGCGACGGGGGAGAGGAGGGGCGGTGGCCGGGGGGGCGAGGAGGGGTGGCGGGAGGGGCGAGGAGGAGTGGCGGCGGGGGAGAGGAGTGGTGGCGGGGGAGAGGAAGGGCGGCGGGGGGGGAGAGGACTGAGGAGGGGCGGCGGGGGGGGGGGAGAGGACTGAGGTGGGGCGGCGGGGGAGGTGAGGAGGGGCGGGGGGGAGACTGAGGGGCAGCGGGGGAGTTGAGGCAGGTGGGAGTAGGAGAGAATGGGGAAGACGGGCGGGGGAGCGGACGGAGGGACCGAGGCGAGGTCACGAGGAGACTAAGAGAGGGCAAGGAACGGGGGGGAGACGGGGACTCGGGGAGTTATGGATGAAAAAAATCTCAAGCTCGCGAGCTATTCGAGCTCGGCTCATTGAAGCTCGCAAGCTTGGGATCAAGCTCGAATTCAGCTTGTTTGGAGTTTGAGTCAAACTCGAATCGAGTCTAGAGCGAGCCAAACTTGAGCAACTCGTAAGCCTCGAGCTTTTTTTACAATCTTATCTATAGTTTTAAAATATGTATTGTTTAATACTATATTGTCTATCTAAGTGGAGGAAATATAATTGATAAGGTGAAGTACTTGTCATTTCTTGAAACATATAACACATAGAATATGAATGGTACAAGGAGGACTTTAGCTAATCACACATGCGTATATTCATGTATTTTTTGAGAACCGTGCATTTTGCTCTCCTTTTTGAACTGTCCAGGAGCTGATAGACACTTCATAAATATCATTGTATGGTTTGATGAGGATGTTACCAATTTTTAATTCTATTTAATCGTGGCAGTTACTAGTGAGTGATTATTACAGTGTCCTTAAAAGTACATAGAGACGTCCAGAATAATAGGCAGAATTTGTCCCTCATTCTTTCATCTCCTCATATAGTTACCAATATTTTAATTTTGCTTAATCAAGGTAGTTTCTAGTGAGTTATTGTAGTGTCCTTAAAAGGACCAGAGACAACCAGAAAAATAGGCAAGATTCCTCCTTCATTCTTTCCACCTCTCTAATAGTTGTGTTGTAGTATCAAATAGCTCAATCATACATTTCTTCTCATCGTGCATCGAGAAGGAAGAAGAGCAGGATCTCCGATCATTGTCGCAGAGAGTACATGCATATGGCAGCAATAAGGTTTCTTCGCAGTGCTACCTGTGCGACTGCTTGACTTCTTCCTTGACATCGACTACTTTGATGACTGCTCTTCTCTAGCACACAATAATACTTACTCTTCTCTAGCCTTAACCCAAGAACACAAGGTTAAAATGGTTGGATAGTTAGCTTATAAGTCTTCATTATAACATATTAAATAAATAAGGCAACCAGCATACATCTAACTATAGTGGATACTATCCACTAGCATATTTGAGAAAAAAACACGTTAACCTCACACAACACCAGTTTTATTCATACACTTAACTCGTGCATGCCTTTCAAAGCACATGAGCCTAAATCCACTAAGTCTTATAGTTTTTTACCAACTTCATCTTCTCAGCATTTTCTTGACCTAAATCACTTTCACAAGCGTTGTAGTTTTGATCCAATAAAATTTACGGTATTTGGAAAACTACCAAAATACTCTTATCTTGACCCAGTTTTCATCTCCCCTTGCGAGCAATCACCATGCTCGCCACATGTAGGTGCACTAATGACTTATCACGCATCGTCAAGTCTCTTCTGTTTCGTTTTTACCGGATCACATCTCACTTAGACCGACCAAGCCATTTGGTACAACCCGTCGCTCGAATCTTCTCTTCAATATTCTACAGATCATGTTCCCAGGTCACTTTCGGAGTATAAAAAACCGTATGGTGCGGCCTCGGCTCTAGCATACTCTACGGGGTATAAATAAATATATGGTGGCCTCACGCACCGACCTATTCTGTGGAGTATAAAGCACCGGGACCCTTATGCGTCTCGGGCTACTCTACGGAGTATAAAAACATCGGGACCCTCGCCCGTCTTAGCCTAATCTGGTGAGAGTAAAGAAATCGTGCGGCGGCCTCTCCACGCTAGTGACATCCTCAATGAGTATCGTGTGCTTCGCACGACCCACCAGGGAGTCCCCCGCGCTACTAACATCCCCCGGTGAGTATCGCGTGCTTCGCACGACCCACCAAAGAGTCCCCCGTGCTAGCGACATCCCCCGATGACTATCGCATGCTTGGCATTCCCACCAGGGAGTCTCCCATGCTGGTGACATCAAATGGCAGTTCCTTCTCCGCATGAGAACTTTGTTGTACCGCCGACTTCGTCGACACAGTTTCAAAGGGTGGAGGGCGGCGTTAGCACCCTACTAGGCGTATGCCGCTAGCGCTCGCTCTCTATGGACGCTATTTTTTTGAAGGTAAGAGCAGGGGCAGAGAGAGGGGGCCAGGGGGGCCTGGCACCCCCCAACTTTCTACTAATCCCTCAGCTGTTGTAGAAGGCTGCGTCATCCTTCAGTGAGACGATACAACAGGCTGTCCTCCTAGCAAGCAAGCATTGCATCGTCTTGTCAGTCGCTGGTCGCCTAGCTTCACCGTAGTTTTGATTGCCGGTCTTCATAAAGATCCATGTGATCGAACTGCCCGGTGTATGTGTGCGCCATGCAGGCTACTTGCTCTTGTTTCTGTGTCCTCTATTGTTCTCTTGTGGAGACTCTGGTGTTCAGTACTCTGCAAATATTAAGCAGAGAGCTATGTGTATTGTTTCTGTTTAGCACTGAATTAAACGTGATGAACAATATTTAGTATCTGCTCTGTGCTTCTACCTGGGTAGCTTGCAACGTTTCACTTTGTAATTTGCTGGTTTGGTGTTGAACCTGGGGGACGCGTCTAGATAACACATGGAATGGATTCCTGATGGACTAGGTTTATGAATGGCGTAACGATGGTTCTGATAATTTCCGTAATACCTAGTTCTGAAAGGCTCCAACCGGTTCGACTAACAAGTGCATTACCATCACTTGCTGATATAACAAGTGGACTAGTTAAGACTGGTAAAGATTCATCTTATCCTATAGTGGACAGGTTGTTAAGATTAGTCTTAACTCTTCCGGTTTCAACTATAACCACCGAGAGATGTTTTTCAGCTATAAAACTTGTGAAGATGCGACTTCGAAGTATAATGGGAGATGAATTTCTATGAGATTGTTTGGTAATTTATATTAAAAAGAAATTGATCGCAAAGATTAGTAATAATGATATTATTAAGGTCTATGATTTTGCTGGTAGTCATAGAGCTAAGTTTAAGTTAATAGAGATGTAATTTTCTTTGCATTGTAATTTGCAAAACATATTTCTTTGATATGTGATTATTGGATCGGTAAATCCGGCATGGTTCATTGGTTCTACTCTACTTGTTGTCCATATTACCTTCCTATATCCAATTCTTAGCTCCACCCCTGAGTAAGAGAATAACGATTCGGTCTTCCTATCTTCACGTGCTTTACGTCCTTCTCGACCTATGTGCGCCCTTCACATGCGCTATTTGTTTGAAGGTAGGGCACGAGTGCGCTGGCATTATCGAGGAAGTGGGCAGCGGCGTGAAGCACCTCGCCGTGGGCAATCGCGTGGCTCTGGAGCCCGGCACTGCAAGGGCGGCCGCTACAACCTCTGCGATGGCATGAAACTCTTCGCCACCCCCTGTCCAGGGATCACTCGCCAATCAGGTACACATTTTGTGAAACCTAGATGCAATTTGCCAAGTTGAGCAATATATGTGCAAGAAGATTTTAATCAATTGTTCTATAGAAAAAAGGGAGAAGATCTTGATCGATATAATGTGACAAGATGTGCTGCTGCTGCATCTTGGCTAGATCGTGCATCCGGGTGATCTGTGCTTTAAGCTTCCTAACAACGTGAGCGTTGAGGAGGGCGCCATGTGCGAGCCCCTCAGCGTCGGCGTCCACGCGTGCCGCCGCGCGGACGTCGGTCTGGAGAAGAACGCGCTGATCATGGGGGCCGGGCCGATCGGCCTGATCACCATGCTCGCCGCGCGGGCCTTCGGCTCGCCGAGGATCGTCATCGTGGACGTCGACGACCACCGCCTGTCCGTCGCCAAGTCGCTCGGCGCGGACGCCGCCGTCGGAGTCTCCACCAAGATGGAGGTATATATATCTGTGCCGCGTGCCCATTCCCTCTCTTCTTGCACGCCTAATTCACACATTGCAACAGTGCAATGCTATTGAACACTGATGTTTCCTTGCGTGTGCAGGATCTGGGCGAGGAGATCGAGAGCATCCAGAAGGCGATGGGCGCGGACATCGACGTGAGCTTCGAATGCGCCGGGTTTAGCAAGACCATGTCGACCGCGCTGGACACGACGCGCGCCGGCGGCAAGGTGTGCCTGGTGGGGATGGGGCACAACGAGATGACGGGGCCGCTCACGTCGGCGGCGCTCAGGGAGGTGGACGTGATGGGGATCTTCGCGTACAAGGACACGTGGTCGCTGTGCCTCGGGTTCCTGAGGAGCGGCAAGATCGACGTGAAGCCGCTGATCTCGCACAGATTCGGCTTCTCCCAGAAGGACGTCGAGGTGGCGTTCGAGGTTAGCGCCCGCGGCCGCGACGCCATCAAGGTCATGTTCAACCTCTAGAGTCTACACTGCGTGTGTGTGTTCAGGAATAAATGGCTCCGTTGCTCCGGCAGCGCATCCGGCTGTGATTCCAAGTGGGCGAATGGCCAGTATGTCATGACATTGGAACAAAAAGCGTGCCTTGTTTTTGCGTCCCTGTTTCCATTTTTTTTTGCTTGTGCTGTTTTTCCTGACTGACGTGTATTCTAGAATGTAGCTAGATCTCTGTTGCTTCGACCATGGCTGCTGTCAGTAGTTCAGGCACGGTGGTCGTGTGGATAGTCACAGTAAAACAATTCAAGAAGAAAAGATATTAACCGAACTCATCGATCATCTTGGATCGTATTCATTATATATAACAAGTCAGGATTACATGCTCTGGCTGAGCGGGAACTTCGTGATCCGCATGAAGCGGTCAACACTAACTAACTCTACGACTGAGCACTACTTCATTGACAACAAACATTACACTGTTACAACACTGATTTTAACAGCCTCCCTCAATCTCAACCTCGGTTTACCAGATTGAGATTGCTGCAGATGAACTTGAACGGTGCCTGTGACAATGCCTTAGTGAATATGTCAGCAATTTGGTCCTTGGATGAGATGAAGTGAACCTGTAGAGCCTTCCGGGCAACCTGCTCTCGAACGAAATGGAAATCGACTTCAATGTGCTTTGTGCGTGCATGAAACACTGGATTAGAGGTTAAATAGGTTGCTCCAAGATTATCACACCAGAGAACTGGTGCATCTTTCTGACAAACACCAAGTTCCTTAAGCAATGTCTGAATCCAAATCAGTTCAGCTGTTACATTGGCAATAGCTTTGTACTCTGACTCAGTACTCGATCTGGATACTGTTGACTGTTTTCTAGAACTCCAGGACACCAAATTAGGTCCCAGCAGAACTGCATACCCACTGGTTGATCGTCTGTCATCGGGGCATCCAGCCCAATCTGCATCCGAGTAAGCATTCAGAGTGCTATTGTCGGATTTCAGAAATTTCAGGCCTTGATTACTTGTTCCTTTAACATACCAAAGGATCCTCTTGACTGCAGCCCAGTGCTTATCTGTTGGGGCTTGAATGAACTGACAAACCCGGTTGACAACGAAAGAAAGATCAGGCCTTGTAATTGTTAGATATTGCAAGCCACCGACAATGCTTTTGTACTGAAACTGTTCTTCCCCCGTCAGAAGTGTGCCGGTTTCCCGTGAAAGCTTTTCAGTAGCAGCCATGGGAGTAGAAATAGGTCTGCACTTCTCCATATTTGCACGTTTTAATAAATCATGAGCATATCGTCGCTGAGAGAGAACTAAGTCATGTTTGTCAGTCTGAACTTCAATGCCCAGAAAATACTGAAGTTTACCTAAATCCTTAACCGCAAAATCTTCTGTGAGTTGTTGGATCAATTTGTCAGTTGCAGTCGGTGAAGAGCTCACAATAATGATGTCATCAACATATATCAACACATACATGGTTAAGTCTCTTCCCTTCAATATAAACAAAGAAGCATCAGACTGTGAGGTAATAAAACCCAAACTCTGAAGTTTCAAGGTCAACCGAGAGTGCCAAGCACGTGGTGCTTGCTTCAGTCCATAAAGTGCCTTATTCAATTTGCAAATGTAATGTGATGGAGCATCTGTACTCTCATAACCTGGAGGTTGGCGCATGAAAACTTCTTCTTGGAGAAAACCATGTAGGAAGGCATTTTGTATATCAATTTGTCTCAAACTCCATCCTCTGGATACTGCAAGTGAGAGGAGAACTCTGATAGTGGTTGGTTTCACCACTGGGCTATAGGTATCAAGATAATCTATACCATGCCGCTGCTTAAAACCCTTGGCCACCAACCGAGCTTTATACCGATCAATAGATCCATCTGACTTTCTCTTGACTTTGAAAACCCATCTACTATCAATCCGGTTAATTCCCTTCTTAGGTGGAACTAAAGTCCAAGTCTGATTCTTTAGAAGAGCTGAATATTCTGCATCCATTGCTTGTCTCCACTCCTTGTATTGAACAGCTTCTGCAAGAGTGCGTGGTTCTGTTGTCGGTATTGACTGACCAAGAACAGTGGCTCCAGCTGCATATCTGATTGTTCCATCTTTGAACTCCTTAGGCTTGACTATGTTGTCTCGCAACCTGGTGCGCATAGGATGACAAGACTGCTCTACTGAGGGCTGCAAAGACTCAGATTCTGCCTCAGGTGGTTCAGACTGAACCTGACCTGTTTCACCCGGTGATCTTGCAAGGTCAGGAGTGCCTTCAACTGAGTTCTCAGTAATAGTATGAGTAGGTCTATAACCAGTAGAGAATTCACTTATTACAGGGCTATGAGGATGATTGTGTGAAGGAGTGTGTGTTCGAGAGGGAGTACTCAGTGGACTTTGCGATGGGGAGCCTGTTGTCGAATTTTGGTCAGTTAAGAAATGTTCAGAGTAGCGTAGAGCAGACGGGAGCACAGTTGACTGGCAAGTTGTCTGTGCAGGAGGATTAGACTGGCTTGGCAGGGAATCAAAAGGAAACACATTCTCATCGAAAACAACATCACGAGAAATGTAAATTCATCCTGTTTGCCGATCTAAACATTTGTACCCTTTATGATTAGCACTATAACCCACAAATACACATTGTTTGGACCTGAAGCTTAACTTTCTGGAATTGTAGGCTCTTAAGTTTGGCCAGCAGGCGCAACCAAATACTTTAAGAAATTTGTAATTTGGATGAACACCTAAGAGGCGATAAAGAGGAGTGTTATTGTGTATCACTCGGCTTGGCAATCTATTAATCAGGAAACAGGAAGATTGAAAAGCTTCATCCCAGAACCGAACAGGCATATGTGACTGAGCTAGGAGAGAAATGCCAGTATCCACAATATGCCTATGTTTCCTTTCTACAAGACCATTTTGTTGGTGAGTATGTGGACTTGAAATTTGATGTTTTATCCCTACTTTGTCAAAGAACTTGTGTAGCCTGTGGTATTCCCCACCCCAATCGGACTGTACTGCAAGAATCTTCTTGCCTAGGAGTCTCTCAATATGACATTGAAATTGCATAAAAATGGACTCAACATCAGATTTGTTCTTAATGAAATAAATCCAAGTGAATCTGCTGTAATCATCCACAAAACTAACATAATAGCTGTAGCCATTTACAGAGGTCACAGCTGGTCCCCAAACATCAGTGTGGACTAGTTCTAATGGACTGGCAGTGGAATGAACAGAGGAATAGAAAGGCAATTGATGAGCTTTGCCTTGCTGACATGCATCACATACTGCAGATTCTTTGTTGGAAGGTACAGTAATGTTATTGCTAGTGAGGACTTGCCGAACAACAGCAGAATTGGGATGTCCTAGTCGGCGATGCCAGAGATCTTCAGAGTTCTTTGCTGTGAAGAAGGCTTGTCTGAGCCGATTATTTGGGAATTGGTAGAGCCCGCCTGTGCAGCTCCCTCTAAGAAGAGTAGTCTTCGTTGCTTGGTCCTTAACAAGAAAATGAGTGGGATGAAACTCAACATAGACATCGTTGTCTGAGACAAGCTTATGGATGGACAGGAGATGACGAATTATGTGTGGAACGTGTAGAACATTTCTTAGTGCTAGAGGATAATTTTCAGACGTAAGAAATGAATCTCCAACATGGGCAATGGACAAACCTGCACCATTTGCGACCTGGACCCGATCATTGCCGGTGTAACGCTCCTTTGTTGTCAGGCGCTCGAGATCATGAGTGATGTGGTCAGTGGCGCCCGTATCTGCATACCAGTTGGAGTCGACTGAGTAACTGTTGGTAATTGCAGCTGCAGCAACCTTTGCATCATGGGCAACATAGTTGTGATCAAAACGATGATAGCAGTTGGCGGCGTCGTGGTTATCACGATAGCAAATCTGACACGATTGCTTCTGTCCTCCTCTGTTGAAGCCTCCCTGATTGAGGTTTCTGTTAGCACCACGTCCGCCAGGGACACGACTACCAGCATTCCCCCGACCACGGCCCCGGCCACGAACATTGCCACCACCGCGTCCTGGGATCCTGTTCACCTGGTTTACCTGAACAATGGTGTTATTGTGGTCGAGTCTCAGCTCGTAGCTCAGCATGTGAGCGTACACGTCGTTGACGGTGATGGTGTCAGGACGTGTTGTGAGGCTGGTGACGAGGGGATCATACTCTGATCCGAGACCTCGCAGGATGTAGGCGATCAATTCGTCGTCTTCAAGTCGTTTACCGATCACAGCGAGAGTGTCGGCAAGACTTTTCACTTTGCGGAAGTAGTCAGTAATACTGAGATCCTTCTTCTGGATGGTGGCAAGTTGCATCCGACCGCATAACTCGCGCGCGTGAACTCGCGGCGGCTGCGCACGCCGATGGCACACCATACCTCTCGAGCGGTGGTACAACCCACGACCTGTGCGAGCACGCTCTCGGTGAGAGAAGAGAGGATTGCGCTCATCACTAGTTGGTCCTACTGGTACCAGTTGTTGTAGTCGGGATTGGCTGTAGTGGTTATGACGCCGTTGGAGCCGGTCGTCGTGATGGTGGACGCCGGGCGTGGTGATGTGCCGTCGATGAACCCCATAAGTCGCTGACTTCTCAGGTAGGGGAACAACTGAGTTGTCCAGAGGAGGTAATTGTCCCCGGACAACTTCACTGTGATCATGTGATTGAAGGCCGGAGTTGAGACTGCGGCTGCTTGGGTTGGCGTACTGGAGATGATAGCGCCAGTGCTGGAGTTCATGTTGATGCTATTGGTGTCTGCCATTGCAAGCTAACAATGGAAGCGTTTTGTGGAATGGATCGTGGCTCTGATACCATAAAACAATTCAAGAAGAAAAGATATTAACCGAACTCATCGATCATCTTGGATCGTATTCATTATATATAACAAGTCAGGATTACATGCTCTGGCTGAGTGGGAACTTCGTGATCCGCATGAAGTGGTCAACACTAACTAACTCTACGACTGAGCACTACTTCATTGACAACAAACATTACACTGTTACAACACTGATTTTAACACACAGCTCTCGATTTCTCTCCATGGTTGATTGGGTTGGCTGGTCATGACTCCAATTGGATTTGGGCCACTAGCACTACATATACAAGCCATCAAATACAATGACAAAAAGGAAACGGAAATCACATATCGGCCTTGCTCTCGTTGTCTTCTGTTTAGAGAAGTAAAAAGCTAATACGTTTCTTCACTTCTTTTGTTCCCGCCTCGCTGAGAATAAGTCAGCGGCTACAGCGTATCGTGCACTTCATTCTTCTCATTTCTATCTTGCGTATACATCTCTCTCTCACATTTTACACCATTTATTTTCTTTTAAAAATTACTTCTATTTATTTTTAATAAAAAAATATTCAGCCATACCCAACAACCGAAGACAACATAAACGTTGCCATGCAAACTCCCATAGTGTCAAGAGTACAGCTTCAACCCATATGGGCCATAATAATAACAGCCCAGCTTCAAGCCTTCAAGCCCACAAAACAATTGGCCCCTTTTATGCCGAACCTGCCGCTCCCCGCGCGAAGCATGTCTCGCAAGAAGTAGGCCCGCATGACCCAGCATTCCGTGGTGCCGTGGTGGGCTTGTGTTTCCGCGCGATTCGCTCGTCCGCTCCAACGACAAGCTTCTCAATTTAGCTTCAAACTTCTAGCTTGTTTTTTTCACTTTTCATTAATTTCTATTTTTTTCTATTTTTTAATTTTTAGATTTTTTATTTTTTTCATATTTCTTTACATTATCTATGATGAATTAATATTTTTTATTTTTAAAATTTTAAATTTAATTATATTAAATAAGTCAATTTAGTTACAGTAAAAAAATAAACCGACTATAGTAAAAAAAGATATAAGTAACGCTATTATGGACAACCCGTCAAGTTGATCTGGGCGGCGGGATGCGACAGTAATGCTTTTTTTGGCGACGAATTATACCGGTTCGGTCAGCCCATCAACTCCCTCGTCGGCTTGGCGGATGACCTAGGGCTTAGAGATGACCTTTGCGAATTACATGAGCCTCGAGTATGATGTGTATGCACATGCCGCAACGAGTACCAAGAAGCACACGACAACGAACCACTACTGCTACCCCTGTTCTCTTTGAGCAGGACGTGTAATGGCACGAGAACAACCGGTGTTGAAATGATCATGCGCCGACTATGCACCGACAAACCGCCCTTGGGTCCGGTCGCTGTTGCAAGCATCGGCCTTACGTTTGCGTTGCCCTCGTCGTCGGAGCCGTCGCCGACGCGCCGTTGCAACTCGCGCTGTGCGGCTGTACGAGCGTGTTTGCAGGCTGCTTTTACCTGATCTGAAGGAACCGCGTGCGTCCATGTCTCCGTTCTCATGCCGACTTCCGTCCTCCAAAGGCAACGTACCCATTTAATATCAATCCCAATCTGATGCAGAGCACGAAAGCAGGGCTCTCACCTTGATTATATGGTATCTGCTGTCTAGTATACCACTCTGAATGCAACATCTGATGCTAGTGGTGATTCTCACTTTTTCTTGCAGCCACGCGTATACAAGTGATTGCCTTTTGATCAGGTAGCAATCCAAACTTCCGGAGGATAAAATCTTCAACTGGCACAGTTAGTTGGTGGTAGTGAGTAGTACTTCTCCAAGTAGTTAACAGTAGTTAAGAGGGGGATGTTTCCCCTTCTCTGATTTGTCCTGTGTAACCCTAGTACCAGTAGTATTTTCAACTGCATAGAGATGGTAGAAACATCACAGTAAGGGATATTAATAGCTGAACGTTGAAATTAAGTGGTTGGTTTATTCGGGGTAAAAGTAGTGGCTGGTTGCAATGAAACCCGCTCGAAAAGGTGAAAAATTGGCCAACACCTTTGGGTTTTAGCAGAAAGAGCGATTCAGCAAAATCACTAGATTCATTGATGTATTCCGGCAGATATGAAATACCAGTAACCATTCCCAAAAGGAATGGTAACTGCGACGCATGTAGCGTAACTAACTATGCAAAAGTAGTGCATAAAAATATCTGAATTTCCCTTATTCCTGCCAATTGTTCGCAGGCGCAACGATCCTTTGTTATTCTTCTCTTGATCAATTTCATTTTAATCTATAACATTAAAAAAAACTCGCATTGTTTAGTTTAGTGTCCATTAGCTAGCTCCACAGCTTCATTTCAGCGCCGCCGCATTCTTCATCCTCCAAGCACTCCACGGTGGTCGGCGGCGGTTCGATGAGCAGCCCCTGCGCCAAGCTCGCGTAGTACAAATCGGCGTCCATACCGCCGAACATATCACCTTGGAGCATGTCATTGTCCAACGCTGCCCCTGTCGGCGGCGTTTCAGCTGTCAGAGCCGCCGCAGGAGCCACCGCTTCTGTCGCCGCCGACGGAGATGGAGTGGTATTGCGCATCAACACTGGAGCGGTCGACGCGCAGCCGGAGGTGGCAGTGTGGCTCGCGGCCCCCCGGCGCTGGAAGTCCGCCACGGCCTCGTTGGCCGCGCGTTGGACGTCAGGCAGGGCGGAGACCGGCGCGCGCGGGACGTCGAGCAGCCACGCGGAGTCGGCGAAGTTGAGGGTAGCCGACGGTCTGCACAGCGCGAGCATGGCGGCGTCGTGCGCGCGCGCGGCGGCCTCGGCGGTGTCGAACGTGCCGAGCCAGAGGCGGTCGCCGCTGCTGCCCGGCACGCGCACCTCGCACACCCACCGCCCGGCGCGGCCGCGGCGGCGCACCCCGCGGAACACCGGGTGGCGCGTCTCCTGGAACTTGGTTCGCCCCGCGGGGCGTTTCGGCGACGAGGACGGCGAAGACGAGGGGCAGCTCGACTGCTCAATACTCTTGTCCATGGCCGTGTGGCTACTACATAGCACCTCGTCTGTCTTGGTGATGGCTAGTGTGTTGTGGGGAGTAAGCGTATATATAGGTATGCCTCCGGCTCCGGATCATGGTTAGGAGTTACGACGCGGGCAAAACGTGGATTTGGCGGTGCCTGAGCTTGTAGGGGCAATAAGTGTAGGCGGTGAGGATGACGAGTTTTGAGGCTTGGAGCACAACCCGTCAGGGCGACTCTTTCTTCTTCCTTCTCCTGTAGTCTGTTTGACCTGGACGGACAGATACCTTGATGCGAAAGAATACGCCAGATACACGCTATACTAGAAGAGTTGAACAGCAGTTAATTCTGTCGAGCAGCGAAGGAACTGTAGGTCCTCTTCTCTTTCACTTTTAAAAACCATTTTTTACATTGAATGATTTTTATACAATATCTAATGTTTAGTTTATCTAGTCCGCGAGTCAAATGGATTGCAACGATCGTCCGACCTGATCCGTGACGAACACGTGCCTGGCCTGATTAGCTATTTCTAGTGTCCACCCCGCGGGCGGCTGCCGCTGCTGTTTTCTCCTTTCGGACGCGGTACCCACAAGACGAAGAATACCAAGGCAAAGTAGTCGTAGGAGTAATACATTTCGGGTATGTTGACTATCGGTGCCAAACAGCAAAAATGCTCTAGGATATTCAAATGGTCATCTTGGATTGGATGGATTGACCCTCTTGTCTCTTTGGATTAAACATTTTCTAAACTCCACGAGATGTGTTGATATAAAGCCATAAGGGTATAAAGCTGTCCTCCTTATTTGGATTTATGCTTTTAGCTTTTTAATTTCATCTTTTTTATATTTGTTTAGCTTTTTAGAACTTTTTTTTATCTTTTTTTCCTATCCAAGATGAGAGAATATCCTTTTTATTTTTTTATTTTTAAAATTTAATTACACCGAAAAAGTTTATAGTGGTTACATTGAAAAATAAACCACAAAACATGTCAAATAATGCCAAATAAGCTCAAAAGCCAAAAGTATAAACTAGCTTGAGCACCACCGAAATGTGACTGATTAAGAAAAATCATTGAACGTTAATTAGACACTCCCTTTTATTTATAATATTATATAAGATTATCGCATATTCTCATCTCCATAAGTAGTAAAACGTACAACACCAGAATTAGAAGTCTGTACAAGCATCTTGTTCATTGCCAATAGCTCCAAAGGGACACGTCAGCTACGTCACAGTCGCTGTCGCCGGAGCACGACGCATCGGAAGCCGGCGGCTCAATGAGCAGCCCCTCCGCCAAGCTGGCGTAGTACAAGCCCCAGCCCATGTCACTCAGCACGTCCAGCTCGAACAGTGAAGTCTCTTCGTTGCAACACCCGGTAGCCTGATCGGAAGACGCGTCCGTGGCCGAGTCGTCCTCGGTGGCGGACGGCTCCGACGTGGCCGACATGGCATCCTCGGCGATCAGCGGCAGGGCCTCGCGCTGCAGCTGGAAGTCCTCCACAGCCTGCGCGACGGCGCGCTGGACGTCGCTCGCGCAGCGGAAGGCGGCTGACGGCGGCACGGCGAGCAGCCAGGCGGAGTCGGCGAAGTTGAAGCACGCGGCGCGCCCGCGGAGCGCGAGCATGGCGGCGTCGTGCGCCCGCGCGGCCGTCTCGGCGGCGTCGAACGTGCCGAGCCAGAGCCTGCACCCGCGCCGCCCCGGCACGCGGACCTCGCACACCCACCGCCCAGCCCTGCCGCGGCGCCGCACGCCGCGGAACACCGGGTGGCGGGTCTCCCGGAACTTGGTGCGCCCCGCGGGGCGCTTCGGCGGAGAGGAGCATACGGCCGGGACTTCGCGCGGGTGGTCCGACGACGTGGAAGCCGGGGAGCTCGTCGACTCGCCGCTCATGATCTCTTCCTTTCCCGGACACATCGAACAATACCCGAATAGCTAGCTCTCGGTGGCGAGCGGCGATCGAGTCGAGTGTAGCAAGGAGCGATATGTTTTGGTGGGTTTCGTGGTACGAGATGGCGGTTTTGAGGGCGCGTATTTATAAGTGGCTGGTGAGGAAGGCAATGGGGAAGTAAAAAAAACAGTCTGGTCCAGTGGGCGAGCGAAGCACACAAACCGGTGCAGCCGCGGAGAGATGGGGAATGGATTTCTCTCTCTTTGGTGAGAGAGGTTTCCTTCTGTTTTCTAGTGGTAGTAAACATTTTTGTTCTTGGTCATCGTCTGCTGCTCTGGCTTGGAAAGCATGGCTCGCCAGATAAGCCTGAAATGAATTTGCCCCGGTAAAAAACAAAAAAGTTTCTGTGGGGTGGCTGCGCACGAAATGAATTTGCCCCGGTAAAAACGAAATGTTTCTGTGGGGCGGCTGCTTTATAGTCCTCTGAAGTTGCGGTTGCCGGATTGGCAAGTGACTCCAGAAACACTAATATAACAGGGTCAAATTAGACAGGATCCTAGTTCGGTGATACTGATTCGTATATCACACCAAGTGGCTGTGAGTGGTACACTAATCGTCCGACAAAGTCTGTATCATCCCAGAAATCTCCTGTAAATCCACCTCCCTAAATGCGATCCCCTTTCTACGGTACAATAAGAGGGAATAATTTTTGTCCTGTTACGTCGTAGTTTTCCCTTTTTTAAGTTCGGATCATCCAAAATGCCATCCAACGGTCGAGGACAGTCATTTGAGATCGGTAATGCACGCGTGCAATCTGCCGAAGAGGCTGCGTATTAATTTCTTCATGATACTGTTGTTTCGCTACTGTGATTTTTTTATCGATAACTGTTAGCAAAGTTTTACGTGTTCACACGATCTCAACTCATGTGTGTCACCTTGACTCTAGTCAACCTTAAATTCACATTAATCATATGTTGTGTTCATATTAATCATACGTTCCTATTAGCTATTTCTGTTCCTATTAGTCGTATGTTTCCATTAGCCATACCAGATTATATATATGTAACTCTTTAGAATCAATCCATCAATTACATGATTATCTCAAATATTCCACGTTTATAATAACTTTTCGTTTAGATACAGATAGATCATCATATTTGTCGAAATTAGTTTCCGTGCCCGTCGCGCGCGCACAGGATGCCCACTTGCTTGCGCATTGGAGGTCAGAGGCTGAGGCAGCTTCTTGTTCTTCTTTGAAACCGATTTCCATTAAGAGAAACTAGTATTTTTTTTTTTACAAAGATTGAGCAGCTAAAAATATCAAAAAGAGAGATGAGCCCTTCCACCAATCTTACCAGGGCAACGCTCATCCAAAAACCTGACAACCATTCTTTTTGTCAGGATCCACACCATTCAGAAGTCTAAAGCATCGATTAAAGCAGAAATTACAGGGTATCACAGATAACAAAAGACATTCATTCTTCGTGCGCCAGAAGAGCTCCTAATTCCCAGCAAAAGAAACAAGCATTCTTGTTTGATTGCCTTCAGCGCTTCTACCTCAATGCGATCCTTCTTGTTCCTGGATTCCATCCCTGACGCGCATTGAGAATTTTTGGCCTATTTGGCCCCATGCATCATCAGAATTCCTAGTGTAGCCCCCACTTCGCTGTAATGCCCGATTTGATCCCCTCTCCGAGCGTGGGAGCACGGGAGGCCGGCGCGTGGCAGCTCCCATGGCCGGGGAGCGCAGCAGCGAGCTCCCATACCCAGGGGCCGCAGCACCAGCCTGCTGCGCCCGGCGACCGTGTATGTGCGCGCTCCTGTGCCCGGGCAGCGCATGAGAATCTTCAGCCTCATGCGCTTGGAGATTCTCGGCAGTGGCTAGTAGGAGCTCCACGTGAAGCTCGAGGCAATCAGCTAGCAACCGGCTAGTAGTATACTTCATCGCCACATAAATCCAGATCCCTTTTTTTTTTTTGCCGTCCTTTCTCTTGTTCGAGGCATGCACATGGAGTTGATCTTTCGTTGAGGGCATGCGTATTTGACGAGATGCGTGGGGAACTAGATGCATGGATGCAACTCGTGAGATCGATCGATGCTAGACTGCTGGTGCGAGGCTTGGAGATCCTCGGCACGCCTCATGCGCTGCCCCGGCGCGGGAGCGCGCACATGCGGCCGCCGGGCACCGCCGGGGTGCTGCTGCGGTCCCCGGGCACAGCAGGCCGGAACTGTGGCACCCAGGTGTGGGAGCTCGCTGCTGCACTCCCTGGCCACGGGAGCTACCACACGCCGGTCTCCCGTGCTCAGAAAGAGGCTAAATCAGGTGTTACAGCGAACGGGGCTACACTGAAAATTCCGACGACGTATGGGGCCAAATAGGCCAAACATTCGCGCATTGAACACTTCAAACGCCGTTTGTTCCAGCAGTCACCTTTGTCTGCAACGTAGCCTAATATGTCTACAGGTGACAGATAATGTAAATGAAAACAATTGGATCATGAGGTAACTTGTTCTCAAAACAGCCTCTATTTCTTGTTTTCCGTATTGTCCAAAAGATTGCCGCGACACCTATTGTGCCCAGCAATCTGTTCTTTTTTTTTTCCAAAATTTCCCAGCCAGTCAGAAAACAGTGATTCTGCATCATTAGGCGTATTAGTAAAACCAAAAGCAGATTCCACTACATTCCATATGAATCTTGCCATAGGGCAGTGAAGAAAAGATGATTGATGCTTTCTTCTGCCCCACAAAACTGAATGTTGTGGAGGTGCCCAAACCTGTCGGGCTGTTAGGATTAGCTAGTGTATCTTAAAGCAAACCCAACAGTATAGTATTGCATGTCTAAAAGAATATATCATATGTCTTTACTATTTGCAATTATTGAGAGACAAGATAAAAAATTCTTATCCTATCTCATTCATATATATAAACCTTCTATAGATATGAGGTAAAAGGACAACTTATTTTTACTCACTAGCTTTCTCTTCTAATTGGTGGTCTCTTCCTTTTTCTGTGTCTATAGTCAGCATAGCTAAAGGTGGCTAAAGAAAGGCCATTGACCCAAAGGAGTACCCAAATTGGTAGTACAATAGCCCAACGTTTCGTTGAAGGGACCTACCCCTCTATTGAAATATAGGGTATGTTCTTTTCAGTTTTTTAAAACGATTTTTGTTTTTGCTATAGTATTAACTTTCAAACGGAGTATTTTTTAAGATGAAGTCTACAAGTTAATTATAGTACACATTAAAAACTCAACATCTGTACCATCTAAAATCGCAAACGAGTATCTCTCTCCGTAATTTCTATCGCAGCCAAATAAAATTTAAAAATTTCAACCAAAAATTATAAATCACAGCAAAAAAAAAAAGAATAAGCCCTATAGATAGGAGGCTAGTAAGTTCATTATGGCTTCAGTCCACTTCGATTGTGCTATAGATTTTCCTGGCCAATTATGTACGGTTCCGTGCGTCAGTAGACTAGACTTGGCCTCACTCATGACATCCAGCAGCCATATGACATCACGGCTTGCATTGTGAGCACGATTTCGTTGTCATCATTTCTATTTAAAAATTGATGTATTAATATTCTATTTATTTATATAAGCACAAAATTTTATAAACTACAGTTATAAGTTATAAATCGTAGCCGAAAAAAACTCATTATGTAATTGCACAATTTGGTTATAAGTCTTGTCGGCTAAACTAGGCTCGCCACCATCGTGTTCAATTTTTAGATTATAACATAGGACGCACACTCACTCACATCACAAGCACACACGCGAATGAATTATACTGAAACACACGTTAGATCTAAAGCGGAGATCACTAGATAAATACTAGATGTATCTAATATCTTACGGAGTATAAGTATACACTTTTTCAATGAACGTACACACATATATGAGACGAAACACACCGAGTCGACCCTTAGGATCGGCGGGCGGCAAGGGCGGTCCTAGCATTATTCAAAGGTATTCAACTGAATACCCAAAAATTAATCAAAATATCCACTATATACAAGGTATAATACATATATACTAGTAGTTAGGCTAAATTCGTCATGTTCATACATAATCAGTCTAAATTTGCGTCGGATCCTTTTGGTCCATTTCCCTCTCCCAGGCCCAAGTTGGCATCAGACACCAGCCTAGGCCCATTGTCATGATTCACACGACACACGGTAGAAACTCTAGGTCTCACTCAGTCTCTCTTATTACTCAAGTCTCCTCTCTGGCTCTCTTCGTCTGGTGGCACAGAAGATTTCTGGTCTTTTGGACTCTAGACTTCTAGAGGCAAGACTCGGGAGGTTGTGTAGGAGCGCTAGAGCGGCCATCTCGCAAGTCACAATTCGTCTCATTGTTGTCGCTTGCCAGCGCGGCACAATCATGTAGGTTCGTCCTCCTCAACCTAGCGAACCCCATGACGACTTGACTCCATATTCCTAATCCAGTAATCTCTCAATCTCCTCCTCTTTTGGCGGTCTCCAATTTGAAACAAATTATGTGTTTAAATAAAGACGTGAGTTGTATTTTGCTTAAACAAGTGAGGCATCTATAATGATTCTACAGTTTTTGCATAGTAGTTGACTATATTATGATGATTGATGTATCAATTATTTAGAAACTATACAAGTGTTGTTATGTCTTTCTTGTAGCTTGATGTGTTGGTTGCTTGGATAATTTAATCCCCTTTCGTGTCTGGTTGTTCGATCTATATTTTGTTTAGCAGTTTAAATAATACTGCTTAAGTTGCTTAGCTAGAAACCGTCCAACCGAGTATGCTTATGATAAAAAGCACTTTTGAACTTCTGCTTACAGAACATAAAAATCTTATAAAGAATTATCTTTTCACTTGATGTATCTTGTTGTGATTGTATAACTCTGTTGTAGAATTATTCAGATTTGAACTTTGACTTAGGTTAGTGGTTCTAGGGAAACAGTTCATCTCTAATTATAATTAAAATTATTAGAATCTTAGTTCTGTTCTTCACTCATTGTTGAAGTTGTTTCTTTTTGTGTGCTTATTTGTATGATATTATATCTCGCTACTAGGGTACGAAGCATCATCATATTAATTTTTAATTATTTTTTATTTCTTCATATTATTTAAGATGTTGTCTCTCATATAAATAATTGTATTTTAATTTTTATTATTATAGATTTTTATGTTTTCTATTGAATAAATTTTTTATAATTTTAAATATTTATTCTAAAATTTCTGGGTCTTCCGCTAAGGGGCGGGTTGTCAATTGCAACCTCAGACACTTACGTTGGCTCAGTACTCTGCAGCTGGGTTCAATAAAAAATGAAGGGAAAACATACTACATACCCTTGGGGCCCAGGAGATGAGAGTTGCTCAGCCATAGCCTGGTGAAGGGAGGGGGGAGAAAATTCTAACCGTGAGTGGCGACGAGCCCATCACGCCATCCATCGCACGTTCCCAACCGCCCAATTCTGGCGTCGCGCACGGACGCGGAGCCGTCAGCTCGTCATATCCTCTCGCGCCGCGCGTGCACCGCCAACCAGAACGCACGGCCCCAACCGATCGACCAAATGACAGTGGGGCCCACCCCATCCACCGCCGCGTCGTTCCGGCCGCCAAACCCGCCGCCGCCGCCGCGCTTCGACTACAAGGCGGCGGTGCTCGCCGACACGCGCGCCGCCATGGACCCGGCACTGGCCGGCCTGGTCGAATCGGGCGCGCTGGTGCGCGTCGCGAGGCGGCGGTTCGGGCCCGTGCCGGCGTGGCGGCCGCCGGACTTCGTGGAGCCCGAGGACGTGTGGATCCTCGGGACCTCGCACCTCTCCGCGGAATCCGTCGCAGACGTCGAGCGGGTGCTCCGCGCCGTCCGCCCGGACAACGTCGTCGTCGAGCTCTGCCGGAGCAGGCAAGATCATGGCCTCCCTGATGCTGGTAGACTACCTTGCGCGATCAAATATGGCCATTTCTTGCAGGGCTAAGTGACGTCCTTGCAGAGCCCTCACTGCAGAGCTGGAATTATGTACGCGTCAAGTGATGCTTCCGACGAGCCGCTCTTCAAGTCCAACATGTTCTCTCTCGGGGGCGCCAAGTTTTTCGAAGCCGTCAACCGAAGCATCAACTTGGGTAACTTCCTCCACAATGAGTCAATGACTTGTGTTCTGAACTTGTTAGTATTACGAATCGAACTTGATGGAGACTTGTTAATTTTAAATGAAGTACTTTCTTTGGACTTGGAACGATGCAGGTGGGCAGAGTGCTCTTGCTCTGCGTTTGCTCCTGGCTGTTTTCTCCTCAAAGATTTCTTTAGGTGCGAACCGGCCCTTTGGTGAGGAGGTACTTGTTCATGTCATTGTGACTTGCAAGTTTTTTCTTTCAGATGTTGTTCAACGATTCAGCAGCTTAATTTCCAGTTGTATCATTTTGGTAGTTCCGAGCTGCTAGGAAGGTGTCTGAAGATATTGGTGCTCAACTTGTTCTTGGGGATCGCCCAATTGAAATAACTGTATGTGGCTCTGTAACTTGTGTTGAATTATTAGCTATGTATCCAATGTGTAGTTGATGGAATTTTCGAAGCTCATATCAGGTTGTTGTTGCAGCTTGAACGAGCTTGGAAGTCCCTGAGCTGGGATGAAAAAACTAGATTAGTAATCTCATTGTTCCGTGGAATTACTTCTACAACTGACACGCAGGTAAGTACTACTAGTACTGTTCCTGTTGTCGGTCTTCTCGTTTGTACAAGGAAGTAATTATATCCGACATAATGTACCGTAAATCAATTGTCAAGAAATCAGCGTTTGCAGTTGCTGACATAAACAGACTGCTAATGCAGCAGGATGAGAAAGCTGCGGGTAGCCCATACGAGTTATATGAGAAACTGAGTGTTTCATATCCTTCACTGCTGCAACCTCTCATACATGAGCGAGACATGGTATGATTCTCAGTAACTTTATCTGAATCTTCCATTCTTGCAGAAAGATACAACATGCAACCGTTTGAACTTGCTGCATTGCACAATCATCTACATGCTAGCACTTCACTTGTGCATGGCGACAGCTCACTCTGAAGCTTTGATGTTTGCTTCTCAGTTCCTTGCATGGTCTCTGAAGAGGAGCAAAGCTGTGAACAAGAGCAAAGCCGTTGTTGGGATCATAGGGAAGGGGCACATGAATGGCGTTGTGTACGCGTTGATCTCTGATCAAGGGGACCTGAAATTCCGCGACCTTGTTGGTAGAGCATCATCTGACACCTGGGTTAGCTCTGTCATTAAGGGCCTGGTCAGGGACACGATAATAGGATTTGCACTATGGGCATTGTATGAACAGCTGCAGGCTGTGCTATAGGTAGCTCACACTTCACATAGTCACCTTCAAACATTGTAATCGAGCATCTTTACTGGCAAAATCTGGAAGCTCTAACAATGCAGATCCTTTACACTGTTAAGTTTGCTTCAGATTGAAATGTCAAATGCAGTATTCTATTCTAATTGATTGATATGCCACGTTGCCGCTGCTTTGTATTCTTTCTTCCCTTTCATTGCCTTTTCGAGTCTAGGCAAAACAACAATAATATAAACTAGATGTCGAGATGGAGAGGAACCCTCATGAAGGAATCTGTAACTGCTAAAACTGTTGGAAATTAAGCGGATTTAGCAATATTTTCATTTTAATTCTAAGTATGATTAAGCACAAGAAAGCATAACGATAACAGTATGAAAATGACATGACAATAACCGTATGTGATATTCATTTCTATTTCTAGATTTATTTCTGTTTGTTGGTTAGCTTCAGGAAATGTTAACCATACCCTCTGAAACAAGCAAATCAATACAGTATACATGCAATTCACATTCATTGATTTCAGAAACAAGAATATCTATTTCACAAATCAATTAACTAAAATGAAACAAATTATCTATCAACAAATACACACATATACAATTAAGCTCAATCTTATCCCAAATAAATTCATTCATTCTACATTGTATAACTCCTCATATAATTTATGACTTTAGACATCAAGAAGACACACACTGTCCTTGAATTTATACGAGGTCGACCTGTTCCAACGCAGTTGTAGCGAGAGACACAATCTGTTAATAGGAATATCAATGTCGTACATACATATATAAATTGATAAGTATGAAATAATTATTGCAAGATTGACAAACATAAGAATCATTAGTCTTCGAGAACTTGAGGAGTAGTTGTATGTGGTGGCAAACATAGAATCCATATATGTTGCTTGGCGGTTGTTGGTGGCACTGCAAAAATAGAATTTGTTAATTCGAAAGACATTACTAAGAAGTATTATATAGGATTAATGTGTACTCTCTCTCATCACAGTTCTTTTCTATATCACGAAGCATCTGATCTAGATTGTCATCGTGTAGCCTATCCGAATCGGAATCACAGTTCACTTCTACATCACGAAGCATCAGATCCAGCGGCATATCATTGACTTCGTCGGTAATGTTATTATTACTATCTTCCTGTGTAATCTGTTCTTCACCATAACTAATCCAATGTGCATACCCCTTTTAAAACCCCTTCAAATCAAGTACGCTTCAATCTGCGCTCGGTTCATAAATATCTTTAGATTCTCACAGTCAACGCATGGACAGTACATATATATATTCCACATATCCTCATCGGTAGCTCTGCTAAAAGTAGACACATCATTTATCTACTCTTCACTCACACGGTTTCTAGCGTAAATCCTACTTCGGTCCTACGTTATGCATATAACAATTTTGTATTAAATATTGAATTAATTAATTAGTATACTAAATATATATGATCTAAAGTAACTATATGTAGCAAGAATACAAACTAACAGATCCCCCGAAACACTACCTACAAACAATAGCTAGAGCATAGTCTATGAATTTTGTGATAGAGAAACTCGATGTTCCTTGTGCATAGCTATATGGATATTTCACGTTCACTTTTGGTTGTTCTACTAATATTTTTTATTGAGTAAATTTTAAAAAACTCTAGGTAGCATCGGTAACATAGGACTACATGTTTTTATTCTATTTTCATAAAACCACATGCATTGAGGTTTTGTTTAATACAAAAGCATACATTTTCCCTAGAACCAATTATAACTAACTATTTTGACCATTTTACCCCATGTGACAGCCACTGACATGCATGACTAAGTAGAAATAGGCCATGATCTAAACTATATACCATGCTAGATGTAAATAATCTTTTCTCTATATCAAGCTAGCAAGATTTAAACCATCTTCAATTCTCCTTTCACCAAAAGTTAAATCTAAATTATAATACAATTATGAATAAATTACTAACCATAGGTAATCAAAAACTTAATGGATCTACAATTACTCCTGCCAAATAGTCTTCTTTCATTAAATGACCTGAAAGCACCGCCTCTAGCTCAAAGAAGCAGTCTAAATCTGGAATTTAAGACAGAGAGTCGACGGGTTTACGTGTAATTAATATGGTGGAATTATCAGAAACAGTTTTCAATACAAACCATCTGTGATGACTTAATTATTATAGATAGTTTGTAATATTTCACAGATAGTTCAAAGAAAAAAATCACCTGTGATGTGTGGTAATATCACAGACGATTTATGGTAAAAATCATCTATGATACTTCACAAATAGTTTTTATTATGAATCGTCTGTGATATTACATCTTCACATACGGTTTTTAGCGCTTGATAATATCATAGACAATTCATGATAAAAACTATCTGTGATACTTCACAGGCGGTTTTTACCAAGAACCGTCTGTGATATTACATCTTCACATATGTTTTTAGCGCTTACAATAACACAGACAATCTCTAAATTAAAATTGTCTGTAATAGTATCTAATATTGACGGTTTTGAAAAACCATCTGTGATGTGGTGTTTAGTATTACGCTTTCTGTAGTAGTGCAGAGAGATGGACACACGCACGAGGGGGTGTTGGCATACTGTCTCTTGCTTGATCCACCCTGGTACTTCCAATGCTCTTCGTTCTGGTCATTTAGAGGCTAAAATTGTAATGATGATGGGGAGAGATGGGAACTGTTGACGCATTTGGCACTGTAGCCATTTGTGTTTTCAATTTTAGCCCTCCTAACATCTATTTTTACAAAATAACTCTCTCCCTAAGCTCGGAAGGCACGGCAGGCGACACGTGTCACCTCCTATGCCTAACGAGCTCAACAGGAGTGAGACAGGTTCTGGCACTGCTGAGCTATCGGTGCTCGACAGCAGCCTGCCAAGTCGCCCCTGCTCGATAGGTGCTGCTGCCGAGCTGAGCTCTCCAGACGTATCAAGTGACACATGTTGTCTACTGCGTCTTTCGAGCTAAGGGGATGATCATTTCTAGAAAATCGGATGTTAAGGAACAAGAATTTAAAAAATGGCTATAGCATCAAATAGCGAACAGTTCGAGAGATGGACACGCCGGGGGTGGTTACCTCGACGTACCGCGCACCGTACTGTCTCTCGCTCGCATAGTGCACACTCGCCATCGCATGCAGACCGAAGCGAATCGATTATCATTGGCGCGCGCGGAAGGGGAACATCCCCACACCGGGCCGTCTGGTGCTTCTGCTAGATAGGAGTACTGGTACTCTGGTAGACAGCAATGTTAGCCAGGGGCTGGATACGTGCAGGACAGGGCATGTGTTAGATGATGGGTCGCTCTCCTAGCAGCTAGCTAGCTATCTGTAACTCGCTCCGCTAGCTAGCAGCTAGCTACATATGCATTGTACATCCGTAGGCTATGCGTGCATCGCTGATGGATCGATCAGGATCACGCTGCGATCGCATATGCAGCCACTGCAGCTGCAGGCTGGGCCTCACACCCTCGCATCTCGAATCAACGTCATGATCGAGTGCGCGCTTGACGTACGTGAACAGAGATCGCTCAAGCGGCTCGATCGATTACTCACATGCGCTATACGTGTGCGCTTGCTCGGTGTACGCGGCTGTGGACCATCCATCCGTTCGGCAGCCTATCGAGAACGTATGGTTGTATACAGAGATTGCAGGCAGCTAGCGACCACTCGAGTGGATGATCGCCCTCGGCGTACGTCTAACACTGTGCATGCCCACATGCGTCTGCGAGGCTGGCCAGCCAACTCTTCGTGCGCACTGGTGATCGCCGATCAGCATCATTGCATGCAGAAAAGGCCAGGGCACTTTTGTAAAGTTTATCGACCGATTGTTGTTAGCTGCAGTTAGGAGTTAATTAACGAAGCCGGCCCCACTTGTTTCAGTTTTAGCTTCTAACTTTAGTTTTTTTTCCACTATTCAGTAATTCATTTTTTTTGAATTTTTAAAGATTTTTTTTGTGCTTTTTTGCATTTTTTTCCCACGTTCCTTTGCATTGGGCTAACATATTTTTTCTATTTTTCTATTTTTTTAAATTTAATTATACCTAAAAAGTTAAATCAGCTACAGTAAAAAAAGCTAGATACAGTAAAATTTCAACCAAAAATTAGAAACTATGGCTAAATCTAACGCCCAAGCGGCCAGTTCAGTCGCTGTGCTAACTCGGAGCCGAGCTGGCCTGCTTGTGCGTACGTACATACAGTCAGATTCAGGTCCGATGAAACTGAAGAATCTTTTGGATTGGGCCCTTTAGCTGTCTTTACAGCTAAATCGATCTGAGTCCTAAATGCTCTATCCACAAAAGGACGCGTACGTCCAGGAGTATAATAATGTATTTTCGGATAATTTTGTGTTAAATTGGGCGGGTCTAGGTCCTCAAGAGGATACTGCCGATTTCTTTATTTTCGACAAAGGCAACTCAAGCTAGCTACTGTAGGTTCAGAAGCTCCTATATTGTTGTGTGTTTGAAATAGACTAATATATACAGTATCTGCTGCATACGTGGATCACAAAGAACTGTGTCTGATACTCTGATGCAGCCACTGGCTACTGCCAATCTAGCTGGGATCAAAACGGTCGTGCATCCATGCATGCATATATGCGCTGTTGTGAACATTGTTTTATAATATGTGGCAAAAGCTAATGTAATGCCTTGTGCCCTGACCAAGTTAAAAGCAGATGCAGATGTAATATACTCCATGCATGGAGCCTTTGTTGGAACTTGGAGGAATCTCCTTTTATGTGCTCCTTTGGATGAAACAGGCTAGTTGTTTACGCACATAAACTAAACCTGAGTGAGATAAAGCTACAGCTAAGCAGATTGAAGCAGATCCAATATTTCTAGCCTAGAAAAAAAGAAGGAGACGTAATTTATCACAAACAGTTGTACCTAGTACTACTTCAGCATCAGTTCAGCTCAGCATCGTTTCAGGACAAAGAAGGAGCAGTACTAGAGAACGACAAGAAGGAACAGTAGAAAGCAATGCAAGGCTGCATGCATGCTCGAATCAGCAGCTCAATCTTCCCTGTGCTTGAGAGGGATAGCTAGTACAATTACTATTTATCTTGAAACGGCAGTGAGCCTTGTACTTGGGGATGCACATAATGCAGCTGAAAGAGGACAGTGGTTTTGCAAGTAGGGTGCATGTGGGCCGAGAGAGCTCCACGCCAACAGATGCATTGTGTGCAATAGGCGTCAATTGTTGGTCGGATTTGGCCTGCGTTTTTATTTATTAACTATATATTTTGGCTGATGGCGATCGATAAACTGACAACGATGTGAAACTATAGATTAGCTGTTGTCTGTTTACTAATAAGTATTAGATGTAGTATTGGAACTAAGAAAATAATGAGTTCATTGCAACAAATGGATGTTATTGACATAATTCCCCCATCAACTTGTACATTATATATGTGACCTTTTCATCGTTGAAAATGTAGAGCTCCGTTGGCTTTAAAACGAAGTCAAAATCGCACCATCTGCGTAGTAGTCAAAACACTTAGGCAACCCCACGTACGTCACTGGGGAATACACAGATTCTGGTAGTGGACACAAGTAGGAACTAATATAAACTTGTTTCTACACATTTACCTGACCATATATAGATGCCAAAAGACACTTAAAAGGCTTGACAAATCAGTACTGACTACTGAGTGATTAGCCAAAAACATTGCGCATCTACCTGAAAAAGATGATGACTATATACATATCCTTCACAAGTAACAATGAAATCATATGCATAACCACTATATAGGTTACCACAAGTTAGGCCCCGCAAATAGCATATTAGTCCAAGAAACTGTGAGACGCCACGTGTGGTGCAAACATACTCATATCACCGTGATGCTAATTTACAACTCATTACAGGCAGCATCCTTAATTCCTTACCAGAAAATTTCTCATCTCTTCACATACATAACTCGAAAAGGGGGGAAAAAGAAGGATCGATCATGCATGCATGATTCCAATATCCATCGTTCCAAATCCTAAAAATTTCCAATGGACGTTCAAAAATTAAAAGTGAAAAAAATATTTAAGGAGTAAAGAATACTCCGTGATCAACTTAGCACGGTCACCACGAGCAACCCGTTGTCCGCCTTTACTTTGGCTGCGTCTGCATGGCCGCATTTGACGTCGCTATCGGCCTCGGCGACAGTGCCGACGGCGCCGGTCAGCTCGCGCGCGCGAACGGCCTGCTCTGCCCAGTCCGTGCGTTGCACGGCGTGCAGCATCAGCGCCGCACACACCAGCTGCGCGGCGAGCATGCCGGCCCACATGCCGCGGAAGTCGAGCCGCGCCGGCCAGAACGCCAGCGCGAGCGTGGCCGGCATGCCGACGCCGTAGAAGGCCGAGACGTTAATCCTCGCCGCCTTCCCCGGCCGCGCGCTGCCGCGCAGCACGCCGCAACCGGCCGTCTGCGGGCAGTTTCCCAGCTCGGCCGCGCCTAGTATGGGCAGCGCCGCGGACGCCAGCGGCAGGATGGCAACGTCAGTGGTGAACATCCGTGCCCACACACCCCTCACGGACGCTGCGAACGCGCACGCCACGATGCCGAGCGCGGCGCCGCAGGCAAGCCCGACGCGGGCCGCGAGGCGCGCGCACTCCGGCCGCCCCGCGCCGAGCTCTTGCCCGACACGCGTGGACACCGCGCAGCTGAGGGAATGCGGGAAGATGTACACCAGCGACGTGGTCTGTATCAGTATCCCCATAGCCGCCACCGCCGCCTTCGGGTCGGCGAGCACACCGCAGAGCAGCACCATGATCTCGTACCACCACCACTCCAAGCACACCGACATGCAGCTGTGCACGGAGAGCCTCATCAAGCACCCCCACTCCATCGCACCCTCCTCGGCCAGCGTCGCGCACGCGCCGGCTTTGCCATTGCCGTCGTTGCCATGCATTAATCCGGAGAAGTAGACGTATGCCACAAGGAACAGCAAGAAGTTTAGGTTGGTGCAAACGGCGCCGAGCGCGACGCCCCGGATCCCGAGGCGGAAGCCTTGCACGAGGAAGCAATTGATGGGGACGTGGAGGAGGAGCGCGGCAGCGGCGGCGTACGTGACCGGGAGCGTGATGGACTGCGCGCGGAGGTACACGCGGAGCGGGTGGAGGAAGGACTGCACAACGAGGTCTGGGAGCGAGCACAGGATGAACTCGTACGCGGCGGCGGCAATGTCGGGGTCCTGGCCGGTGGCGACGAGGACACGGTGCATGGCGACCCAGAGCAGGCTGATGGGAACGGACGCGGCCAGGAGCAGCAAGACAGTGCGGCGGAGCGCGGCGGTGAGGACGGACGTGCGGCCTGCGCCGAACGCCTGTCCGCACACCGGGTCCATGCCGGCGGCGAGTCCGGAGAGCACGGAGTAACCGGTGATGTTGGCGAAGCCGAGCGCGAGGGAGCCACCGGCGAGGGGCAGGCGGCCAAGCCGGCCAAGAAAGAGCATGGACACGAGGGAACGCATGTACATGAGCAGCCCCGCGCCGACCATCGGCATGGCGAGCCGCACGATGGAGGCCACCTCGGCGATCGCGCAGCCGTCGCCACGCGGTCTCTTCTGCCGGTCATGCAGCGCGGGGTAGGCGGCCTTGGGCGGCGGGAGCAGAGCCTCGTGGACGTGGTGGCATTGCGCTGGCTCGGAGCAATGGCACATTATAATGCGATGTGTGCGTGTGCTGTTTGGTTTGGATAGTAGTTTTTGTTGGTGCCAAGGGCTGTTACGGAGTGATGGAGAGGGAGGTTAGGGGCTTGGACGTATATATATAACCGGCCGTTGTGCTGACATCCGTTTTAAATTTTCGACGAGGGACCTACATGATTTTTTAATTCTTTAGAAAATGCTGTTTTCTTTGTACCCACAGGTTAGGCTTCAGACTTCTTTTTAAAATACATTTAAAACCTTTTATTTTTACAATTGATGCATTTTAAAGCTAATTTTGGCACTAAATTATATTCTGTTCATTTAAAAGTTTTCGCAAGTATTTTTTAAAAAAGATTATGCTGTTGAATTTAGTGATTGATCAGAGGAATGGTGAATTGCGCCCAAGGTTCTAACCTTGTTCAACCATCTTATTCAAATCTGTGACTGTCATTAAAATCAAATTGTCCTAACATGTTTCTGATCATGCGTAAATTAATACCATTTTTAGATCCCACTTATTTGGACTTATACTTCTAACTTATTTTTTTACTATTCATAATTTTCATATTTTTTTTGATTTATCAGCATTTTTTTGAGCTTTTTATCGGTTTTTTTCCGTATTCGTTTGTATTATACGTGATAGGCTAACATGCTTTTTTTAAATTTTTTAAATTAATTACGTCAAATAAGTCACTGTCAGCTACAGTGTAATTTCTACTAACTATAATGTAATTTCAACCACAAATCACTAAATTTCAGTCTAATTGAGTAGCCTCTTAAGATGTGGGCTGACGTGGTATGACTTATCACAAAAAGGATTCATGACCTGCATAGCATGTCGTGTCATCATTTTAGTTTTTCAGGTGACATTGAATGTTACTCGGCCTCCAAGTGGGAGGCCTAGGGCCTTTGTGGCTTGCAAGCAGAAAAAGGTTCGCTATAGAAACGACATAATCCATAGCCGTCCAATAGAACCCTTTATTTTAACCGGACGGCTATAGATCACATCTGTTGACGGGATCGACCAAATTAACCTGCAGGCTTCGCCTAACCTTGTGCCCCTATGCTGCGCCGAAAGAAATCTTTGAAAGACCTTGAAACACATCTGGTTAATAGCAATTTCAGAGTCCATGCCATTTTTTTTTTACGCAGCATAGAGATACTTTCGAGCAGGAAACGTGATGATAAGTGGAGCTCGGATCAAACAAAAGATGTGCCAGCAAACAAGCTGGGATCGCATCATTTCGGTGTGACTGGAAACGAACGCATCGCCATTATGATGCTTTACTTTTCCTCAAGTACAAAAATAAGCAACAGTTTGTGCCCCTTTCCTTGCACGATGCTTTCAGGTCTACTTTTCAAGTGCACGGCCGCTGGTGTTTCTCACTTGATCTTTTATTGGACTCCACGATAGCGATGCACACCGAACATACAGCGCTCGTCATGGCAGATGTGTTGACAGAGCGCGGATCGATAAACCACTGTAAATGCCTATTTGAAATGCGCGAATTTTCTATTAATCCTCCAGGGATAATATTCCATTAAAATACGGACTACTTTGGGCTGTGCTATACCATGCCCCCTCCCCCCCCCCACACACATATGCTAGTAAGGTGTCCGTGCGTCGTGATCCTAGCAGGCAGAGGATGATATGTATAGTAAAACGTAATCCTAAACAGTATAGTATTATCATCTAACCATAATTTAAAAGATCATTGATGTGAGATAGTTTTTCAGGGGTTTTTAGCATGCCTTCCAAGCTATCCAGAATGTTGAGAAGGGGAATCACTAATTAGCATGACCAATGGCAAGCTATGAAAATTCTCTGTGGTTTCTTGGATAGCTAGAGGCTAGCCTTATTGTTTATACACCAAACTAAGAACATAAATTGGTTGGTTCACACCATACGAAGCACTAAAACAACCATATTAAAACAGCAAATAACATCAAGAAAATAAATTATTAGACAGTCAAATTGAAGTGCCGATATTTGCTTAACTAAAGCAGGTGCTGACATATATGTTGGCACCATAGCTTGAACATCTACACAAAAGATAGTCAGCATTAAAACTAGGTGAATTAAAATCTCAAACTGCTAGCTGATTATGAAGTTGTTTGCTTACTTGAGTGGATACATAGGAGATCTCGTATTGCGTGGAGGAAAGTATCATGATCATCAATTGCTCCTTGTTCACATACCTCAGATAAAGCTTGATTTAACGAATTATAATGGCATTAAAGATTAAATAAACACCAATAAAAATTGCAATATTTCTGCAGACAATAAGAATGACAAGTGAAATAAGTATTTCTGAAAGTAGCATGAAACATATATAGATATTAAAGAAGTGAAGACATGGAGGAAGTTCATAACAATAGAGATTACTTACCAGACGAGTGTTGACCACTGAGAGGAAGCTCTGTAACTCAGATTTCTATGACTCTAAGCAATGAGTAAGCACCGGCTATGTTCTTTCTTTCAAGTTGGTAAGCTGATGAACCAAATGATTGATGAACTGCGAATTGAATAAAATGGCACTACACGGTTCTACACAACATATTTTTGTAATTCCAAATGACACTACTCATTTGGGTGTTGTGTAGTGCTGTAGCATCAAGTTTGTTGACTTTAACTCAATGAATTATGCGTTCAAAGGGGATGTAATTCGTAAGCTGTGGCATAACTGCTGATGCTCATGTATCGAAGTTTTCTTATGCCCGCAGATATAATTTTCACTTGTGCACTTGTGCATCTTCTAGCATGGTTCTAAAAACTAAAAGAAACTGATATAAGTTAAGAAGATATGATGCAAAACCTTAATTATGCATGTTGTGCAAATTTTCTTAATTTGACATTAATTTAAAGGTAATTCATTCCTATTTAGTTATTCATTATATGTTGGATTTAATACAAGAAAAAGAAAGAGAACAAAGAATAAACTCTCGACGTGCTCCGACCCAATGGGTCAACCGTTTGGTCCAATCCCATCGGCTACTAGCCCTAGCCCTGACTTTCTCTCCCCCTCACCCTCTCCCCCTATTTCACTCCCTCGCCACCTCTCTCTCTGTGTGTGTCCTAGGCACGTCTGCCCAAATCTGCTACCTTTGGTGGCCTCCCTCACCACCAGTGACCTCCCTAGCTTCCTATTGCCCTCCTTCGTTGATCCCCTCACTCTCCTGTGGCACTGTCGCCCACAAGCACCATCACCAACATATCCTAGTGTTGTTGACTGATCCGCCAAGTCCAACAACCTTCTTTGCGTCGGCTAACCCCCTAGGGTGCTCTCTCCTCCTATCACCTTTAAGCACCGCCGCCTTCTACCACACCAGCATCGACACCCTAGCTGTCGACCATCTTTCTTGGGTCTGGTAGCCTTACCATCGTCTCTGAAGCTGATGATTGGCTTCAGTTCCTACCCAGGCCCACTCCCATGGTGCAACTGCTCCCATCGGCTGCGCGGCCCTGTAGGGCGCCGACACCGACCATGGGTAACATGGCCACACTGATGCTGCTTCCTCTGATGCCAACAACATGGCTACACTAGCACCACCTCCAATGAGGTGTCTTGACTTGGAGCTTGGAGGTTGCTACCACTAGTTGCGTAATATGACGACTCACCATGGTGAGCCCTCGGCCTCCACTGATAGGTACGATCCCACCCCCACCTCCAGTTTGATCTAGTGTCAAGTAGGGCTTTAGTTCTGATCCAGTTTTGGGGGAATTTTTTGGGTGTGTTTTTGTGTGTAGGGTGCTACGGTGGTGCAAGAGAGGGAACAAGGACTACTCACCGGTGATCCTGAAGAGGAAGATGGCGGCGTTGATGGACACAATGATAATAGGAGGCGTTGAGGCGAGGATGGTGCACCGTGCAACGTGGTTGCAGCAAGCAAGGAGGAGGCGACGGTGCAAGGATGGATTAGGATGAAGAAGACGAGGTGTGGGGAACTTGAGACATCAGCATGGCGAGGAAAGGACACCGTTGCCTCTGCCTCTTCCTCGTGCGCCATTGTCGTCTCCCATCCCTTCCCATGCGCCGCCACTTCTCCTCCAAGGTACCGCCACCTCCTCTCCTCCCTTCCCTCCTGGTGTCTTCTCTCGTCTCCTAACACCACCACTACTACAAAAATCATCATCATAGATAGTTCTAAAACGTCATCACAGACGATTTTTTGAACCGTTTGAATTTATGGGTCAATGATAATCAAAAGTTATCACAAACGGTTTGTAAGCCGTCTGTGATAAATACAATACAGACGGTTTGTAACTAAAGCTGTCTGTGAAAAATACTATCACAGACGGTTCTATATATAGAATCGTCTGTGATACTCGCACATCACAGACGGTTCTAAGTTGTGTGAGTATCACAGACGGTTCTATTTTAAAATCGTCTATGATACTCACACATCACAGACAGTTCTAAACTTAGAACCGTCTGTGATGTGTGATCACAAACGGTTTATACTACAAAATTGTCTATAATAGTTCACTCTATACCTAAATTTTTTTTCTATTTTTCAGTTAACCTCAGGAATGTTAGCTATACTTTTTGAAAACAAGTAAATACGATATCAAATATAGTAGAGAATATTTTATTTTCATTACAATCCACCATTACAACATCACAATATTACAATCCATCATTACAATATCATAAGATTACAATCCACCATTACAACATCACAAGATTACAGTCCACCATTACAATAACAGAGAACATAGCAGAAAATAATGGAAGTAACAATGAAGGCTACGATGAAGAGAACAATGAAAGCAACATAGCAGAGAACAATCCACCATCACAAGCTCCCAGACAACAATAGAGGCTACGATGGAGACCTAAACCCCACAGAATCAAATACTTGAAGAAACAATGGAGAGAGGAAGCGGAAAACAATGGAGACCTAAACCCCACAGACACATTTGAATGGAGGGGGTGGATGGGTTCGGGTGAGTATTTATAGAGGAGTCCTACTTGAACTCAGGCGGAAAATTATAAAATTTTAGAGATGTGCGAAGCGGAAAATATATCACAGACGGTTCTTAATTAATAGCCGTCTGTGATATCCAATATTACAGACGGTTCTTAATTAAGAACCGTTTGTGATATTGACTATATATATACCAATACAATATAAACAACTAGTCTCAAAGTATGCAATGGCAAAGCTCTGTATCGCTTATATATACTCATTTCAAAGATTTTGACGAGATCTACAACTTTACAGTTGAGACAAACCCCAAATTTCGAAGGAAAGATCAAAAATTTTGGCAAAAACAGAATTCAAAAACTTCTAATTCGAATTTGAGGCTACAAATGGCCGATTTTGGGGTCTTCGAGGGCGACTAGCATAAGCTGGTCATTTTTTTGGATCAAGCTCGTCGTTAGCTTTCCAACGAGAACAAGAACGTCAAAAACGGACACCATATGCAAAAGTTATGCCCGTTTTACTGAAGGTGTGTCAAAACAGAATTCTACTCGAACTAAAACGGGAAATTATGAAATTTTAAGGGTGTGTGGGGCGAAAAACATATTACAGACGGTTCTTAATATATCACAGACGGTTCTTACTTAAGAACCGTCTGTGATATTCTGCAATATCACATACGGTTCTTAAGTAAGAACCGTATGTGATATTGCGGAATATCCGTATGTGATATTGCGGAATATTCGTATGTGATATTGCGGAATATCCGTCTGGGGTAGTTCTATGATTGCATTTAATACAGACGGTTTTTATGAACCGTTTGTGATGAGGCGTCTAATATAAACTTTTTTGTAGTAGTGCACCTTACAGCGTCGACACCTCCCATTCCTGCTACCTCTTGTCGCTAGTGTCGTTAGTAGCGAACTACCCCAGTGTCACTTGATGGGTGTCTTGCCAATAAATATGGCAAGGCGCCATTGTAGGAGATGGTTGGGAAGGATAAGGGGAGGAGGGGGTGGCGCAGATCAAAGACTTGGATGGAGAGAGGAGAGTGGTGGGCAGTTGGGGGCGTAGCCATGCAAGGGAAGGAGATCGTGTAGGGAGTGGTTGGGGAGGTGAGCGAGGGTTCAGAGAAGGAGGTTGGTGATGCGGACCCACTAGTCCACGTGAAAAAAAGAAGAGGAGGTTGTGTTTGGAGCAATTAGCACGAGGAGAGATGGATGATTCATACATACATACGTATACATATACGTACATACGTATGTATAGGATGTTGAAATGGGGCACCATGGTGCCTAAGCACCATGATTTCAAATGCTACTTGAATTCGGATTTTTTTTAAAAAAAATATCAGTTTTATGGTATATACTCATCCATAACAATTTAAATGAAAAGTTTCAAACGAATTTAGATCATATGCTCTACTGATTTATATATATAATCAGCACATACCTACAATCAAACTATCATAAAAAAGGCAACTACAATTCAAATTTTAGTTCAAACTTATTTGAACTAGTTAGTAAATTAGTTAAACTCGATATCCAAAAAATTTAGCACCATAGTGTCCCAGGTAATTGTACTATATATATAGTATAAATAACAGGGGCACCATGATGTCTAAACTCCATGATTGAGATTTTTCATCTATGATTGATTCAGCATGCTAAATTAATGATTTCTTTTCAAATCGATGCCTTTTAAAATTAATAAATGCTAACGGATTTACCTATATATATATATATATAGAAAAATGGTTCTATACTCCTAAAAGTATGGACTCCCACTTCTCATATATTGCTTTAATGGTGTTATTATATCTCTTTATCTATTTGAGTATATTCTAATAATGATTATAATATACTCCAAAATAAGTTTCATAAAAAAAATTTTATAGCAGAATTTGTGTATATATTATTTTTATGTATGGAAAATGATATATAGTAAAAATAAATGGTTCGGATGAAAATTTTTCAACCAAGTCATATTGGAATATCTTAGAATTAGTATTTAAATATACCGAAAGTGATAAAATATTTTATGTATGTATATACATATATATATGTATATACATATATATATACACACATATGAAAATACTTTCTACACCCGGGTGTAATTACATCCACCTCTAATATACCACCTAAACGAATTTGAAATACTCTTTTATCACTTTGAATATACTCATATACTAACTATAAGATACTTCAATGTGAACCACATGAAAAAATTGCAAGGGAGTCCATAGTTTTTAGCGTATTTTGTAAATACCTTCATATACGCATATAAAAAGGAGTATGTCTAAAAAATATACATACTACCTCTGAAAAATTATTCATACCACCTAGATGATCTTAAATACTTGTGTACTATACGTACATACTCTCCGTTACGCGAGATACTCTCTACGTTGTGAGATACGATATAGGGTGTAATTACACCTGGGTGTAAAAAAGAGGCTTCCTATATACATATATATATATATACATACATATATATACATATATATATATACATACATATATATACATATATATATATACATACATATATGTGTGTGTGTGTGTGCGTGTGCGCGCGTGCGTATACATACATATACACACATGTATATATGTGTGTGTATAGAGAGAGTTCCAAGATATGAGTCTCCAATTATCAGATGGAATAGCTGACAATGATATGGATGACAGTTTGGTAAGTGCTAAATTTCGCAGAAAGATCTCATAGTACACAAGTAATCAGGCCCATGCATGCATGGGGTTATAATCAATGCACACATGGGTGGACCGGTGGACACATAGCTTTCTTATCCTCTAATTTCTGTGACCACCTCGATCCAAAGCTCTGCCTGGATCGGGCTGTACAATGGTATAAAATGGTGGAAGAATGCCACAGGAGTGAGACATGCATGCTAGTTCTGCTCCCAGGAAATCGGAGAGTGCATGCCAGCGTGGGATGGCCATGGCCCGGCATGGGGTTTTCCATTCTGTAAATTTGCAGAATCAAGTACCTTTCTGCCTAATTGTTTCTCAGAGAAGGTGGGAACAATTAACTAGTGTAGTCATCTTAAACTTAAAATCTACAGGTCATGGGTCCAAAGTACAGATAATATTAGTAAAAAAAATTCACATAAATAACTGACCTAACCTACGGTTGATGAAAATTAAACTCTGGTAATCGACCAAAGAGACATTGTGTCACACCGCTAAACTATGCTATGGTTGACTCTGCCTAATTGTTGTTCTGAATTAATTGCCACCCGTTCATTTCAGTGAACACTAGCTTGTTGGAGAAATTACACTGCGTCAGATGTTACTGTCTAGCTTTTTTCTGCACATATATACAACTACAAGCACAGGACTGTCTCAACTGAAGAATGGAATTGTACTGCCGCGTGCCTGCCTAAGCAGACATTGCTGTTTGTAAGAAACTAGAAATCTATGACTAGCCAATAATGAATCGATATCGCCATAGGAAAGGTTGCCTTTTTCTCAATAGGTTAGATCCCCCTCCCTCCCTCGTGTGGTACGTGTCACCCAATTGCAGCTAAATTTGCAGGTTGTTAGGGACTTGGGACTGGTGTATGTGAGCCCTGTCTACTCGCTAGGCTGTTACGTCTCGTCTGACTCAATTTTTGTCACTTGGGTACTGTACATGCCAAGATTACGGAATCAGCCTGATAATCAACGGTGATAATACTACGACCAGATATTGTCAATACAAGTGTCATGTACATGTACCACACTATACAAAAAAAAAATACTACGCACGAAGATGTTCTTAGAAATATTTGGCAAGTAGTGGCTCGTGTCCACCACGCGCCAACAGAAGTCGCCCAATTTCGTAACATATATCCGTAATTAAGGATATGTTTGTACACGTAGAAGTGCTCTTATGCTGTCCTACTCCTACAGTGGTTACCAATTTTGTAAAAAAGCACAACTCCACGAGGCTTTGGCATTTTTGATATTATTTGAATCCGTATTTACAAAAATAATAGTAACATACCGAATTAATAAAAATATTGTTTCTGACGTACGATAGTCGTGCGACAGCCCCAAGGGGCAACATGTGACCTCTGATGCAAGGTGACTGTGCGGCAACCCCAGGGGCGACACGTGGCCTAACGCATGGCCACCATATGGCGGCGCGAAGGCTGCACGGCCACCATGCGCCTGCCCCTATGCCGCACTCCCACCATGTGGTTGCTAATTAAGCCAACTTAATTAGCTGTCTTGATTGCTGATTTATGTATAATATTTATTTGAATTTTTAAATATAGCAAATGAACTCAAAAATTATGAAATTTTATGTGTAATATTCCGACATACCGTACTTGATTGTCTATTTTTTTTGTAATTTTATCCATTCTGAATGTTCCTCAAAAATTCATACGAATGAATTGTTTGTAGGATTTTTTTAATGCAGAAAAATGAGGTGCAAACATTATGATTTTTTTCGTGAAGGCTCTGTATACAGTGTTCTTGATTGTTTTATTTTTTTATGATTTTATAGATACATAAAATAACAAGCCACAATAAAGTTATATTTTAATGGGATTTTTTGTTTATTACGGTTGCTCTCTTGCTTACAGACCATTTGTTATTTTATGAATATATAAAATCTTGAAAAAATTAACAATCAATTACACTGTGTGTACGGAGCCTTCACAAAAAAGTTTCGTAATGTTTGCACCTCATTTTTCTACATTAAAAAATCCTACAAATAATTCATTTGTATGGATTTTTTTAGCAACACTTAGAATGGATAAAATTATAAAAAATTATATAATCAAGTACGCTATGTCAGAAGATTGTATATAAAATTTTGTAATTTTTTTAGCTCATTTACCATATTAAAAATTCAAATAAGCAACACACATAAATCAGTAATTAAGGCAACTACTTAAGCCAGTTTAATTAGCACCCGAATGGTGGGTATGCGGCAGAGGCCAAGTGTCACGCCAGGGGCTACTGTAGGGCCACCGTGCATCAAAGGCCACGTGTCGTCCCCCTTGAGGCTGCCGCACGGTCACAATGCGTCAGAAATGATATTTTTGCTAATCTGACGTGACGATTGTTATTTTTGTAAATACAAATTTAAATAACATCAAAAGTGCCAAAAACTCCAACTCCACAAGGTGCATGGTCGTCAAGGTAGTATTGAAAGACTGAGATTTTTCTTTTTTTGGGTGTCCTCTCCAGAATCCTGATGCAGCTGCGCACAAGATAGCTGGTTTCAATTGCGCGCGCGTGCGTACCTGCGTGTGTGCATGGAATTTGACTCCTTGCGAGGGAGGAGGAATAAGGCCGTGGTCCAACACATCTCAGGCACTAATATGTTGTGAGAAACCATCAATCCGGATGTTTTCGGCCGCTAACGTCCGTTTTTTTTGGTTTTTTAGTCGTCTTTTAACTTTAGTTTCTATTAAATGATGTTATTCATCAGTTCTAGCCGTTAGAGTTAAAAGACATCAGTCGTAATCCAAAAGAAAGGAGCCAACATCTTATGCCACTGTTGCCTTGTCCTTCTGTTCGGCCGCACGATGCAATTCTGAATGCAGTTACATGCCCCGGCCTTTCATTGTTTCTCCATCTCGATCACCTCCGCAAACGAAAACACAACCTTCAAGCCGCTGCTACTGCCTACTAGAATTAACCTTGGTTTCCCGGTTCATTGCACAAGCACTTTTAGGCTCTTGATGAGCTACCAAATCAGCAGCTCTGCCGCATGTTATGCCAAGTTGCGCACATGCCATGTGATGTGCACTCCTCTGCATATTAGTAAACTAGCTGTTTGTCGCCACACTTTTGTTTTAGTTATGGCGCTCTGCACTGTTCGGGCAATTTGGTTTGGTGCGCAGAATCTGGCATCGTTCTGGCCGGCGTGCCAAGCCCTCTCCCGATCAATGAGCATTCGCCAGGCGAAACGCCCCCTCTCGTTCAGTCCAAAAGGTCATTTCATGCTTTATCCATGCAGTCCGAGCTGCCTGTGCCTAGTAGCCCCTCTCGTTAGAGAAAGCTGGAGCTGGATCGAGTAGAATGCACCGGCAATCCGGCTGGGCTCCTGCGGCTCCGGTCGAGAATCCAGAGCAGAAATCCTATCAAATAGGCACTTTGGACGATATCTATTGATTATTTAGCGTGATTTCAGTCCAGTACTTCACCTAACCTCTTCTTGTAACATCCAAATCCTGGAGTGCAAGTCGGGCCAGGATCCTATGAGCTAGCTATGTGTCTGTTTCGTTCTATATGGTACTTTTTCTCCTTTTCCTTCCTTTTCTTCTGATTTTTACACCGCATAGATCATTGATGAGATAGCAGCAAATTGGCACAAGTTCTTAGCAAATGTAGCGTAGTCTCCCATGTTATGCACATCGCATTGTGATCATGCCTCATTCCCATCAGAAGCATCAAACCGCAAAATATAAGCAGACACTGGGTAGAGGGCAAGGAAAGCACCCATAGCAAGTAACAGGTCTCTGGAGGCCGGAGCTGCTTTTCTCAAGGCACATGCTGTGTTGCTGATCACTGAACGGAATATGCAGGATGATGCAATGCAAAGCAGCTCGAAACCTTCCAAGGGTGCCACCATGCGTGATCCATCGGTCAGGTACACAGGCACTCGCTGATCGATCAGGTCCCAGCAACAACATGTTCACGGAACAGCGATGGGCACCCCCCCTCCTGCCGGTAATGCACTGTTTGGATTCACAGGAATCGACCAGATCTGAACATGACGCTCCATGCCAATGCTTGGTTTGTTGGATGTCGCCTCTGCTGCAGCATGATCAGTAGCAAGATCGTGCATCTGCAGCTGGGGCAAGAGGAGTCGGTGCATGTTCAGCTCAAGGAAAATGTGCAGAGATAGATACATGTCTACTGGAGCTAGCTACATGCTCAGGATGTGCAGTATTGGCCCACATGTCACATGCACAGATGACAGGTGCTTGTGTGCAGGAACTAGGAGTATTATTTTGCCAAAAAATTTTGCAAGGAACAGCAGTGCACGCCTGGAGGCAGGCAAGTACAATTGTACAAATGGCATGTAAATCTGGGATTCTGGGCATATTTAGGGTCTGTTCTTTGCGGTTTCTAAAAACCGCTTTTGGCTTTTACTACAGTAACTAACTTTTAAATGAAGTATTTTTTTAAGATGGGGTCTACAAGTTAATTATAGTACACGTTAAAAAACTAATATCTGTACCATCAAAAATCGCAAGCGAGTATATTTTTTTCCGCAATTTCTGTCGTAAACAGCCAAAAAACCATCAGCCACAACCAAAAGCCATCAACCGCAGTCAAAAAGAACAAACCTTTAGCCCCCTGCAGCAGCGTAATACCAGTTTTAGCTCCCCTTCTGACAAACTTGCCTGGCACAGTACCCCCCTGACGTGGCGCAGTACCACGCCGATCTCTCGCACGCCGCCCAACGCGCAAAACTTGCTCGGCGTGGCGCCAAATAGCAAAAACACGCTCGCACGTCCGACCAGCGCGCGAACCACCTGGCACTCCCGTGCACTGCGCCAAGCTTTTGGCGCACCCCATCACCGCGCTAGGCTCATTGCTCTACCACCGAGCTCGCGAGAGACACGTTTTGCTTCACGTTCGGAAGACACCTGAGATGCGTTGAGGCAGCGAACCGAAGACGAGATACAACAGGCAGTCTAGACTAGTCTCTCGCGTACGTACTTAATTTTACATGTTCCCCTCATTTATATATTTTTCGTGCACACATATGTAGTGTAATTGGTATAATTGTATTGCTTTGGTATCATTCACTTACTAACTAGATTGATTGCATTTTTTTCTGCACGTCATGTGGTACGTAATAATATCTACACATATATACAAGTGGTGTATCATCTTGTGAGTTTAGTTTGCAGTCATGGAGTCATCAAGAGCTGTTCCATTTGCAAATTGCAAGTAGGGCATTAGCCTTTTGATTCATTAGATAAATGGACATACAATGCGAATAGAGTATACATAAAGTTATGGTTCACCCGACCAACGTGGCCTTTGATAACATAGGTGATCCTCGAAGAAGGTAAACCTATCGGGAGGGCAGTGTGCGTCTCAGAGCTCATACTATGAGGCCTGCGTCGGAGGCAGGGCTACGGAGGATTGCTTCTAGGGGTACTACGAGGCTTGTGTCAGAGGTAGGGCTACAAGCGACTGCATGTAGGGGTACAACGAAGGGTCAAACCAAGTGTGGAACCAGTCGGTCAAAGATGGGTCAATATTCTACACAGATGGTACAGTGGGTTAGGGCAGACGATGCGACGTTTGCAGTGCATACTACTGTTGGAAGGCATGTACCTAGGGAGTGCGAAGTGATGACGATGAACCCTGTCCTGGTTGACCGAGCTGCTCTATCTAGACCTGTAGATTTTGTGCCATGTGTTAGTGTGGCATAGTTTGAAAATATGTTATGTTATGTACGTTACATCATACTGGTGTATGTGGCTGTGCGAACGATGATCCCCCAGTGTAATCACCGCTGTAGTGCTACACGGTGTATTCTCCGTACATCTGGGTGAACCGAGGGTTGCCCTCGCGTAGGTCACACAGAGCCCCATGTGTGAACGTGGGCAACATGTCGTCACGACGCAGTGGAGAGTCAGGGTCGCTGTCTAGGCTTGGTTCCCATCGGCCCGATGAGGAAGTCCGTTCGCACATCTCTCTCTCTGATGGAGATGGCTATAAGAGAGTGTTGTCCCCTGCCAACTGCTGCAAGAACAAACGGTGGTGAGAGGTACTTTATAATGGAGTGCGCAAACAAAAAAAGAGAGGACAATACTCCTATATCGTTGCCCTCAAGCGTATTGAAGAGGAACAACCGTAGTTAGGATGATTGTCGGAGTGCGATGGACATGCGGATGGAGGTGCGGAGAGTGGTGGGGGTAGAGTCTATCCTCGGTGCCCACGTCGTGGCTCGGCAACGTCGCTATGCTGACCACAATTGATAGGCCATAGTCCCGCCATCGTGTGGTCGTAGATGGAACGCATCGCACTTAGGAGCTGTTCGATCGTAGTGTTCCTCCCACGGCGCAGAGTGTCAGTAGCCTCGCGATGGATACGACCGAGGTGGTCGTACTATATGGAAAATGACAACTAGTTAGAAACGTGCTGCCGTTAGAAAATTGTACAAAGATTGGCTTTTACCACATGGTCCTGACGTGTCTCCAGGTGAGCATCTGGGGACTCGCTCGTACGTCCTCATCGTGCATGATCTCTGATGGATGTTGCGATGTTGGCCCAGCAAACCTAGTCCTAGTGGCCAAAACGTACCACATCAAGTACGAAGTGTTATCCGTATTGTACGGTTGTGCCTCCTACAAAACATCGATCATCACCCGATCGGCCCACTCTATCATGTACAGTAGCTGAGTCTAGGACAGTCATTGCTCTTTTGCCCTTTTATTTTCCGCCTACAAGTCAGTACAAGTGTAGCAATTATAAGTCAGTACAGGCTACTTCCGGTAAAAGCGGGCACACGTGGGCTACATTCGCCCAAATTTATGAATCTGTAGCCTCTCCTGCAAATGTCTGTGGGCTGTTGCCGAGACGGCCCACTCAAACAGGCCCCTACATGGGCCGATAGTCTAGAGTGATGCTTTTTTTTCCTTGCTTTGGGTAATTAGCCTAACTCCGTCTTTAGACGGTGTCTTTAGATCGGCCGGACAAATCCGGTCCATCGGTTAGGCCCATCCAAACCTTCATGGAATCGTTTCGACGGCAGTCCAATGAGCCGATAGCGTAGGGTCCAGACGTGAAACGATGAGGACAGACTGACTAACACGCAGATCCTGAAACCCCAAGCCCGTGAAGACGGCGAAACTGGGCACATCGTTCGGTCACATGCAGGATGCGAGGAGTTTTTGGCGGGGTCAAGTCAACTCTCACAGGCCATTAATCTCTCCTGCAACCGCAGATTCATCGCGGTGTAGCCGCACACGAAAAGTCCAATGGAACCCTTTATTTTAACCGGACGGCTATAGATCACATCTGTTGACGGGATCGACCAAATTAACCTGCAGGCTTCGCCTAACCTTGTGCCTCTATGCTGCGCCGAAAGAAATCTTTGAAAGACCTTGAAACACATCTGGTTAATAGCAATTTCAGAATCCATGCCATTTTTTTTTTACGCAGCATAGAGATACTTTCGAGCAGGAAACGTGATGATAAGTGGAGCTCGGATCAAACAAAAGATGTGCCAGCAAACAAGCTGGGATCGCATCATTTCGGTGTGACTGGAAACGAACGCATCGCCATTATGATGCTTTACTTTTCCTCAAGTACAAAAATAAGCAACAGTTTGTGCCCCTTTCCTTGCACGATGCTTTCAGGTCTACTTTTCAAGTGCACGGCCGCTGGTGTTTCTCACTTGATCTTTTATTGGACTCCACGATAGCGATGCACACCGAACATACAGCGCTCGTCATGGCAGATGTGTTGACAGAGCGCGGGTCGATAAACCACTGTAAATGCCTATTTGAAATGCGCGAATTTTCTATTAATCCTCCAGGGATAATATTCCATTAAAATACGGACTACTTTGGGCTGTGCTATACCATGCCCCCCCCCCCCCCCACACACATATGCTAGTAAGATGTCCGTGCGTCGTGATTCTAGCAGATAGAGGATGATATGTATAGTAAAATGTAATCCTAAACAGTATAGTATTATCATCTAACCATAATTTAAAAAATCATTGATGTGAGATAGTTTTTCAGGGGTTTTTAGCATGCCTTCCAAGCTAGCCAGAATGTTGAGAAGGGGAATAACTAATTAGCATGACCAATGGCAAGCTATGAAAATTCTATGTGGTTTCTTGGATAGCTAGAGGCTAGCCTTATTGTTTATACACCAAACTAAGAACATAAATTGGTTGGTTCACACCATACAAAGCACTAAAACAACCATATTAAAACAGCAAATAACATCAAGAAAATAAATTATTAGATAGTCAGATTGAAGTGCCGATATTTGCTTAACTAAAGCATGTGCTGACATATATGTTGGCACCATAGCTTGAACATCTACACAAAAGATAGGCAGCATTAAAACTAGGTGAATTAAAATCTCAAACTGCTAGCTGATTATGAAGTTGTTTGCATACTTGAGTGAATACATAGGAGATCTCGTATTGCGTGGAGGAAAGTATCATGATCATCAATTGCTCCTTGTTCACATACCTCAGATAAAGCTAGATTTAACGAATTATAATGGCATTAAAGATTAAATAAACACCAATAAAAATTGCAATATTTCTGGAGACAATAAGAATGACAAGTGAAATAAGTATTTCTGAAAGTAGCATGGAACATATATAGACATTGAAGAAGTGAAGACATGGAGGAAGTTCATAACAATAGAGATTACTTACCAGACGAGTGTTGACCACTGAGAGGTAGCTCTGTAACTCAGATTCTATGACTCTAAGCAATGAGTAAGCACCGGCTATGTTCTTTCTTTCAAGTTGGTAAGCTGATGAACCAAATGATTGATGAACTGCGAATTGAATAAAATGGCACTACACGGTTCTACCCAACATATTTTTGTAATTCCAAATGGCACTACTCATTTGGGTGTTGTGTAGTGTTGTAGCATCAAGTTTGTTGACTTGAACTCAATGAATTATGCGTTCAAAGGGGATGTAATTCGTAAGCTGTGGCATAACTGTTGATGCTCATGTATCGAAGTTTTCTTATGCCTGCAGATATAATTTTCACTTGTGCACTTGTGCATCTTCTAGCATGGTTCTAAAAACTAAAAGAAACTGATATAAGTTAAGAAGATATGATGCAAAACCTTAATTATGCATGTTGTGCAAATTTTCTTAATTTGACATTAATTTAAAGGTAATTCATTCCTATTTAGTTATTCATTATATGTTGGATTTAATACAAGAAAAAGAAAGAGAACAAAGAATAAACTCTCGATGTGCTCCGACCCAATGGGTCAACCGTTTGGCCCAATCCCATCGGCTACTAGCCCTAGCCCTGACTTTATCTCCCCCTCACCCTCTCCCCCTATTTCACTCCCTCGCCACCTCTCTCTCTCTCTCTGTCCTAGGCGCCTCTGCCCAAATCTGCTACCTTTGGTGGCCTCCCTCGCCGCCAATGACCTCCCTAGCTTCCTATTGTCCTCCTTCGCTGATCCCCTCACTCTCCTGTGGCACCGTCGCCCACAAGCACCAATACCAACATATCCTAGTGCTGCTGACCGATCCGCCAAGTCCAACAACCTTCTTTGCGTCGGATAACCCCCTAGGGTGCTCTTTCCTCCTACCACCTTTAAGCACCGTCGCCTTCTACCACACCAGCATCGACACCCTAGCTGTCGACCATCTTTCTCGCATCTGGTAGCCTTACCATCGTCTCTGAAGCTGATGATTGGCTTCTGTTCCTACCCAGGTCCACTCCCATGGTGCAACTGCTCCCATCGGCTGCGCGGCCCTGTAGGGCGCCGACACCGACCATGGGTAACATGGCCACACTGATGCTGCTTCCTCTGATGCTGACAACATGGCTACACTAGCACCACCTCCAATGAGGTGTCATGACTTGGAGCTTGGAGGTTGCTACCACTAGTTGAGTAATATGAGGACTCACCATGGTGAGCCCTCAGCCTCCACTGATAGGTACGATCCCACCCCCACCTCCAGTTTGATCTAGTGTCAGATAGGGCTTTAGTTCTGATCCAGTTTTGGGGGAATTTTTTGGGTGTGTTGTTGTGTGTAGGGTGTTGCGGTGGTGCAAGAGAGGGAACAAGGACTATTCACCGGTGATCCTGAAGAGGAAGATGGCGGCGTTGATGGACACAACGATAATGGGAGGCGTTGAGGCGAGGATGGTGGCACCGTGCAACGTGGTTGCGGCAAGCAAGGAGGAGGCTGCGGTGCAAGGATGGATTAGGATGAAGAAGACGAGGTGTGGGGAACTTGAGACATCAGCATGGCGAGGAAAGGACACCATTGCCTCTACGTCTTCCTCGTGCGCCATTGTCGTCTCCCATCCCTTCCCATGCGCCGCCGCTTCTCCTCCAAGGTACCGCCACCTCCTCTCCTCCCTTCCCTTCGGGTGCCTTCTCCCGTCTCCTAACACCACCTTACAGCGTTGACACCTCCCATCCCTGCTACCTCCTGTCACTAGTGCCGTTAGCAGCGAACTACCCCAGTGTCCTTTGATGGGTGTGGCGCAGCAAATATGGCAAGGCGCCATTGTAGGAGATGGTTGGGAAGGATAAGGGGAGGAGGGGGTGGCGCAGATCAAAGACTTGGATGGAGAGAGGAGAGTGGTGGGCAGTTGGGGGCGTAGCCACGTAGGGGAAGGAGATCGTGTAGGGAGTGGTTGGGGAGGTGAGCGAGGGTTCAGAGAAGGAGGTTGGTGATGCGGACCCACTAGTCCGCGTGAAAAAAAGAGGAGGAGGTTGTGTCTGGAGCAATTAGCACGAGGAGAGATGGATGATTCATACATACATACATACGTATACATATACGTACATACGTATGTATAGGATGTTGAAATGGGGCACCATGGTGCCTAAGCACCATGATTTCAAATGCTACCTAAATTCGGATGTTTTTTTTTTTGAAAATATCAGTTTTACGATATATATTCATCTATAACAATTCAAATGAAAAGATTCAAACGAATTTAGATCATATGTTGTACTGATATATATATATATATAATCAGCACATACCTACAATCAAACTATCATAAAAAAGGCAACTACAATTCATATTTTAGTTCAAACTTATTTGAACTAGTTAGTAAATTAGTTAAACTCGATATCCAAAAAATTCAGCACCATAGTGTCCCAGTTAATTGTACTATATATATAGTATAAATTACAGGGGCACCATGGTGCCTAAGCTCCATGATTGAGATTTTTCATCCATGATTGATTCAGCATGCTAAATCAATGACTTCTTTTTTAAATCGATGCCTTTTTAAATTAATAAATGCTAACAGATTTGCCTATATATATAGAAACATGGTTCTATACTCCTGAAAGTATGGACTCCCACTTCTCATATACTGCTTTAATGGTGTTATTATATTTCTTTATCTATTTGAGTATATTCTAATAATAATTATAATATACTCCAAAGTAAGTTTCATAAAAAAATCTTTTTATAGCAGAATTTGCGTATATATTATTTTTATGTATGGAAAAGGCTATATAGTAAAAATAAATGGTTCGGATGAAAATTTTTCAACCAAATCGTATTGGAATATCTTAGAATTAGTATTTAAGTATACCGAAAGTGATAAAGAGGTATAAAATATTCGTTTAAGTGGTATATTAGAAGTGGGAGTATCGAGTATGTACTCTCAGAAGTACAGAATAGACTTCACACACATATATACACACATGTATATGTGTGTGTATAGAGAGAGATCCAAGATATGAGTCTCCAATTATCAGATGGAATAGCTGACATTGACATGGATGACAGTTTGGTAAGTGCTAAATTTCGCAGAAAGATCTCATAGTACACAAGTAATCAGGCCCATGCATGCGTGGGGTTATAATCAATGCACACATGGGTGGACCGGTGGACACATAGCTTTCTTATCCTCTAATTTCTGTGACCACCTCGATCCAACGGTCTGCCTGGATCGGGCTGTACAATGGTATAAAATGGTGGAAGAATGCCACAGGAGTGAGACATGCATGCTAGCTCTGCTCCCAGGAAATCGGAGAGTGCATGCCAGCGTGGGATGGCCATGGCCCGGCATGGGGTTTTCCATTCTGTAAATTTGCAGAATCAAGTACCTTTCTGCCTAATTGTTTCTCAGAGAAGGTGGGAACAATTAACTAGTGTAGTCATCTTAAACTTAAAATCTACAGGTCATGGGTCCAAAGTACAGATAATATTAGTAAAAAAAATCCACATAAATAACTGACCTAACCTACGGTTGATGAAAATTAAACTCTGGTAATCGACCAAAGAGACATTGTGTCACACCGCTAAACTATGCTATGGTTGACTCTGCCTAATTGTTTTTCTGAATTAATTGCCACCCGTTCATTTCAGTGAACACTAGCTTGTTGGAGAAATTACACTGCGTCAGACGTTACTGTCTAGCTTTTTTCTGCACATATATACAAGCACAGGACTGTCTCAACTGAAGAATGGAATTGTACTGCCGCGTGCCTGCCTAAGCAGACATTGCTGTTTGTAAGAAACTAGAAATCTATGACTAGCCAATAATGAATCGATATCGCCATAGGAAAGGTTGCCTTTTTCTCAATAGGTTAGATCTCCCTCCCTCCCTCGTGTGGTACGTGTCACCCAATTGCAGCTAAATTTGCAGGTTGTTAGGGACTTGGGACTGGTGTATGTGAGCCCTGTCTACTCGCTAGGCTGTTACGTCTCGTCTGACTCAATTTTTGTCACTTGGGTACTGTACATGCCAAGATTACGGAATCAGCCTGATAATCAACGGTGATAATATTACGACCAGATATTGTCAATACAAGTGTCGTGTACATGTACCACACTATACAAAAAAAAAAATACTACACACGAAGATGTTCTTAGAAATATTTGGCGAGTAGTGGCTCTTGTCCACCACGCGCCAACAGAAGTCGCCCAATTTCGTAACATATATTCGTAATTAATTAAGGATATGTTTGTACACGTAGAAGTGCTCTTATGCTGTCCTACTCCTACAGTGGTTACCAATTTTGTAAGAAACCACGACTCCACGAGGCTTTGGCATTTTTGACATTATTTGAATTCATATTTACAAAAATAATAGTCATCATGTCGAATTAATAAAAATATTATTTCTGACGTACGATGGCCGTGCGACAGCTCCGAGGGGCAACACGTGGCCTCTGATGCAAGATGGCTGTACGGCAACCCCAGGGGCGACACGTGGCCTGATGTATGGCCACCATATGACGGCGCGAAGGCTGCATGGCCACCATACGTCTGCCCCTTTGTCGCACTCCCATCATGTGGCTGCTAATTAAGCCAACTTAATTAGCTGTCTTGATTACTGATTTATGTATAATATTTATTTGAATTTTTAAATATAGCAAATGAATTCAAAAATTATAAAATTTTATGTGTAATCTTTTGATATACCGTACTTGATTGTATAATTTTTTTGTAATTTTATCCATTCTGAATATTCCTCAAAAATTCATACGAATGAATTGTTTGTAGGATTTTTTTAATGCAGAAAAATGAGGTGCAAACATTACGTTTTTTTTCGTGAAGGCTCTGTATACAGTGTTCTTGATTTTTTTTATTTTTTAAGGATTTTATAGATACATAAAATAACAAGCCGCAATAAAGTTATATTTTAATAGGATTTTTTGTTTATTGCAGTTGTTCTCTTGCTTAAAGGCCATTTGTTATTTTATGAATATATATATAATCTTAAAAAAAATTAACAATCAAGTACACTGTGTGTACGGAGCCTTCACGAAAAAGTTTCGTAATGTTTGCACCTCATTTTTCTATATTAAAAAAATCCTACAAATAGTTCATTCGTATGAATTTTTTAGCAACACTCAGAATGGATAAAATTACAAAAAAAATTATACAATCAAGTACGCTATGTCAGAAGATTGTATATAAAATTTTATAATTTTTTAAGCTCATTTACTATATTTAAAAATTTAAATAAGCAATACATATAAATCAGTAATTAAGGCAACTACTTAAGCCAGTTTAATTAGCGGCCGCATGGTGGGCGTGTGGCAGAGGCCAAGTGTCACCCCAGGGGCTGCTGTAGGGCCACCATGCATCAGAGGCCACATGTCGTCCTCCCTGAGGTTGCCGCACGGTCATCTTGTATCAGAAATGATATTTTTTGCTAATTTAACGTGACGATTGTCATTTTTGTAAATACGAATTTAAATAACATCAAAAGTGCCAAAAACTCCAACTCCACAAGGTGCATGGTCGTCAAGGTAGTATTGAAAGACTGAGATTTTTCCTTTTTTGGGTGTCCTCTCCAGAATCCTGATGCAGCTGCGCACAAGATAGCTGGTTTCAATTGCGCGCGCGTGCGTGCCTGCGTGCGTGCATGGAATTTGACTCCTTGCGAGGGAGGAGGAATAAGGCCGTGGTCCAACACATCTCAGGCACTTATATGTTGTGAGAAACCATCAATCCGGATGTTTTCGGCCGCTAACGTCCGTTTTTTTTTTTTTTGGTTTTTTAGTCGTCTTTTAACTTTAGTTTCTATTAAATGATGTTATTCATCAGTTCTAGCCGTCAGAGTTAAAAGACATCAGTCGTAATCCAAAAGAAGGAGCCAACATCTTATGCCACTGTTGCCTTGTCCTTCTGTTCGGCCGCACGATGCAATTCTGAATGCAGTTACATACAGTTGCATGCCCCGGCCTTTCATTGTTTCTCCATCTCGATCACCTCCGCAAACGAAAACACAACCTTCAAGCCGCTGTTACTGCCTACTAGAATTAACCTTGGTTTCCCGGTTCATTGCACAAGCACTTTTAGGCTCTTGATGAGCTACCAAATCAGCAGCTCTGCCGCATGTTATGCCAAGTTGCGCACATGCCATGTGATGTGCACTCCTCTGCATATTAGTAAACTAGCTGTTTGTCGCCACACTTTTGTTTTAGTTATGGCGCTCTGCACTGTTCGGGCAATTTGGTTTGGTGCGCAGAATCTGGCATCGTTCTGGCCGGCGTGCCAAGCCCTCTCCCGATCAATGAGCATTCGCCAGGCGAAACGCCCCCTCTCGTTCAGTCCAAAAGGTCATTTCATGCTTTATCCATGCAGTCCGATCTGCCTGTGCCTAGTAGCCCCTCTCGTTAGAGAAAGCTGGAGCTGGATCGAGTAGAATGCACCGGCAATCCGGCTGGGCTCCTGCGGCTCCGGTCGAGAATCCAGAGCAGAAATCCTATCAAATAGGCACTTTGGACGATATCTATTGATTATTTAGCGTGATTTCAGTCCAGTACTTCACCTAACCTCTTCTTGTAACATCCAAATCCTGGAGTGCAAGTCGGGCCAGGATCCTATGAGCTAGCTATGTGTCTGTTTCGTTCTATATGGTACTTTTTCTCCTTTTCCTTCCTTTTCTTCTGATTTTTACACCGCATAGATCATTGATGAGATAGCAGCAAATTGGCACAAGTTCTTAGCAAATGTAGCGTAGTCTCCCATGTTATGCACATCGCATTGTGATCATGCCTCATTCCCATCAGAAGCATCAAACCGCAAAATATAAGCAGACACTGGGTAGAGGGCAAGGAAAGCACCCATAGCAAGTAACAGGTCTCTGGAGGCCGGAGCTGCTTTTCTCAAGGCACATGCTGTGTTGCTGATCACTGAACGGAATATGCAGGATGATGCAATGCAAAGCAGCTCGAAACCTTCCGAGGGTGCCACCATGCGTGATCCATCGGTCAGGTACACAGGCAGGTCAGGTACACAGGCACTCGCTGATCGATCAGGTCCCAGCAACAACATGTTCACGGAACAGCGATGGGCACCCCCCCTCCTGCCGGTAATGCACTGTTTGGATTCACAGGAATCGACCAGATCTGAACATGACGCTCCATGCCAATGCTTGGTTTGTTGGATGTCGCCTCTGCTGCAGCATGATCAGTAGCAAGATCATGCATCTGCAGCTGGGGCAAGAGGAGTCGGTGCATGTTCAGCTCAAGGAAAATGTGCAGAGATAGATACATGTCTACTGGAGCTAGCTACATGCTCAGGATGTGCAGTATTGGCCCACATGTCACATGCACAGATGACAGGTGCTTGTGTGCAGGAACTAGGAGTATTATTTTGCCAAAAATTTTTGCAAGGAACAGCAGTGCACGCCTGGAGGCAGGCAAGTACAATTGTACAAATGGCCTGTAAATCTGGGATTCTGGGCATATTTAGGGGGTGATCATTTTAGCGATGGCTTCTAGTTTTTGACTGAAATTTCATTGTAGCTGGCTTTTTTTTATTGTAGCTGATTTAGCTTTTTGGGCATAATTAAATTAAAAAATGTAAAAATAGAAAAAAAAAATATATTAGCCCATCACGGACAATGCAAAGGAACACAGGAAAAAATGCAAAAAAATGCAAAAAAAAAAGCTCAAAAAATCTAAAAAAAATTCAGAAAAAGACAAATTACTGAATAGTGAAAAAAACCTGAAGCTGAAAAAAAGCTGAAACGAACGGCCCCCCTGCAGCAGCGCAATACCAGTTTTAGCTCCCCTTCTGACAAAAGGCCATATATGTCCTCCTGACGTGGCGCAGTACCACGCCAGTCTCCTGGCACGGCCGCCCAACGCGCAAACTTGCTTGGCGTGGCCGCCCAGCGCGCAAACACGCCTGGCACGTCCGACCAGTGCGCGAACCACCTGGCACTCCCGTGCACTGCGCCAAGCTTTTGGCGCACCCCATCACCGCGCTAGACTCATTGTTCTACCACCGAGCTCGCGAGAGACACATTTTGCTTCACGTTCGGAAGACACCTGAGATGCGTTGAGGCAGCGAACCGAAGACGAGATACAACATGCGGTCTAGACTAGTCTCTCGCGTACGTACTTAATTTTACATGTTCCTCTCATTTATATATTTTTCGTGCACACATATATAGTGTAATTGGTATAATTGTATTGCTTTGGTATCATTCACTTGTTAACTAGATTGATTGCATTTTTTTCTGCACATCATGTGGTACGTAATAATATCTACACATATATACAAGTGGTGTATCATCTTGCGAGTTTAGTTTGCAGTCGTGGGGTCATCAAGAGCTGTTCCATTTGAAAATTGCAAGTAGGGCATTAGTCTTTTGATTCATTAGATAAATGGACATACAATGCGAATAGAGTATACATAAAGTTATAGTTCACTTGACCAACGTGGCCTTTGATGACATAGGTGATCGTCGGAGAAGGTAAACCTATCGGGAGGGCAGTGTGCGTCTCAATGCTCATACTATGAGGCCTGCGTCGGAGGCAGGGCTACGGAGGATTGCTTGTAGGGGTACTGCGAGGCTTGTGTCGGAGGTAGGGCTACAGGCGAATGCATGTAGGGGTACAACGAAGGGCCAAACCAAGTGTCGAACCAGTCGGTCAAAGATGGGTCAATATTCTGCACAGATGGTACAGTGGATTAGGGCAGACGATGCGACGTTTGCAATGCATACTACTGTTGGAAGGCATGTACCTAGGGAGTGTGAAGTGATGACGATGAACCATGTCCTGGTTGACCGAGCTGCTCTATCTAGACCTGTAGATTTTGTGCCATGTGTTAGTGTGGCATAGTTTGAAAAATATGTTATGTTATGTACATTACATCGTACTAGTGTATGTGGCTGTGCGAACGATGATCCCCCAGTGTAATCACCGCTGTAGTGCTACACGATGTATTCTCTGTACATCTGGGTGAACTGAGGGTTGCCCTCGCGTAGGTCACACAGAGCCCTATGTGCGAACGTGGGCAACATGTCGTCACGACGCAGTGGAGAGTCAGGGTCGCTATCTAGGCTTGGTTCCCATTGGCCCGGTGAGGAAGTCCGTTCGCACATCTCTCTCTCTCTCTCTGATGGAGATGGCTATAAGAGAGTGTTGTCCCCTGCCAACTGCTGCAAGAACAAATGGTGGTGAGATGTACTTTATAATGGAGTGTGCAAACAAAAAAAGAGAGGACAATACTCCTATACCGCTGCCCTGAAGCGTATTGAAGAGGAACAACCGTAGTTAGGATGATTGTCGGAGTGCAATGGACATGCGGATGGAGGTGCGGAGAGTGGTGGGGGTAGAGTCTATCCTCGGTGCCCACGTCGTGGCACAGCAACGTCGCTATGCTGACCACAATTGATAGGCCATAGTCCCGCCATCGTGTGGTCGTAGATGGAACGCATCGCACCTAGGAGCTGTTCGATAGTAGTGTTCCTCCCACGGCACAGAGTGTCAGTAGCCTCGCGATGGATACGACCGAGGTGGTCGTACTATATGGAAAATGACAACCAGTTAGAAACGTGCTGCCGTTAGAAAATTGTACAAAGATTGGCTTTTACCACATGGTCCTGGCGAGGGGTAAAGTAAAGTAGAACTTGTGTAAAGACATTTCCAATAAACTCTAAAATCCCATGTAAAATCATACTTTGAATCCTATTCCACCACACATGTATATCCCTATGTTCCCGTCTCTGCTAATCCAAGTATCCATCTGGGCCTCTCTTGTCAGACGTTGGTTTGATTGAGTAGTTGCTTTATATATTTTTTTTCTTATATGTTTTATTTTTTACGGGTTCTCCAGAAGAAGACGGATCTGAGTCAGCAGCAAATCAAGCTCCTACCGCGCCGCGATTCGGTTGGTTCCGCCTTAACAACCCTCTAAGTGTTATGTCCCCGCTCGATAGCTTAATACATTTCTGTATTTGGCTTGGTTTCTTCATTTTCATTTTCCTTGCGTGGGTAGAAGGAGATGGTAAATGTTTCTATTTTCCGGGTGTGTCAAGTGTTGGTATGCCTTGACTGCCTAAGTCAAGTATATCTTTCCAAAACCATAAAGGGTTTGGTTGCTATGTTAGTTCGTAGGATGTTATCCCTAGCTCCGTAAATGGCCGGTAAGTGGAGACCAAAGGTTCAAAGCCCGGGTAAGTGAAAGAGTTCAAGTAGCATTCCTATGTGAGGTCGCACTAACCTGTCTCGTCCAAGGATTAAACATATCCCATCATTGCATCCGATGCGTATACATCTTATGCTTATGACCGGGAAGTTGCTTCCACCTTGAATGGGCTGTCAGCACACCTAATTATATGACCCTATTCTTAAGCGGATTGACATCTGCACTTTTGCCCTGAGGTCCATAGATACGAGCATGGCCTCCCTGTCTCAAATTCTTCGTTCCTTTAGCCCTCATCCATCTTTTCCATTCCGACGCTTTCTTTGTGCCCATGCTTTTCTTTGTTCTGGTAAAATACTTTGACTCTAGAGTAGTTCGAAAGCGAAAGAGGAAGAACTCGAGATAGAAAGATCAAGAAAATTGCTAATAGACTCAGTTAGGGCAACAGATGATAGCGACTCGCCAGACTCGAACTGGCATAGGCGGATCGGATCAAACAAAATTAGCCTATCTTCCATCAACAGGAATCGCTTTGGTTACGCAGTTCAGTTGGCGCGAAAAGCCTTCCTACGTCTGCGGGCCAGGTGAGCATCTGGGGACTCGCTCGTACATCCTCATCGTGCATGATCTCTGATGGATGTTGCGATGTCGGCCCAATAAACCTAGTCCTAGTGGCCAAAACGTACCACATCAAGTACGAAGTGTACGTATCCGTATTGTACAGTTGTGCCTTCTACAAAACATTGATCGTCACCCGATCGGCCCACTCTATCATGTACAGTAGCTGAGTCTGGGACAGTTATTGCTCTTTTGCCCTTTTATTTTTCGCCTACAAGTCAGTACAAGTGTAGCAATATAAGTGCTACTTCCGGTAAAAGCGGGCACACGTGGGCTACATTCGCCCAAATTTATGAATCTGTAGCCTCTCCTGCAAATGTGTGTGGGCTGTTGCTGAGACGGCCCACTCAAACAGGCCCCCACATGGGCCGATTGTCTAGAGTGATGCTTTTTTCCCTTGCTTTGGGTAATTAGCCTAACTCCGTCTTTAGACGGTGTCTTTAGATCGGCCAGACAAATCCGGTCCATCGGTTAGGCCCATCCAAACCTTCATGGAATCGTTTCGACGGCGGTCCAATGAGCCGATAGCGTAGGGTCCAGACGTGTTTAAGCCGAAGCCTAACGGAAAGGGTCGGAAACGATGAGGACAGACTGACTAACACGCAGATCCTGAAACCCCAAGCCCGTGAAGACGGCGAAACTGGGCACATCGTTCGGTCACATGCAGGATGCGAGGAGTTTTTGGCGGGGTCAAGTCAACTCTCACAGGCCATTAATCTCTCGTGCAACCGCAGATTCATCGCGGTGTAGCCGCACACGAAAAGTCCACGATGATCGCAAACAGCGGTACCATGTGGAGGGGAGGCCGCAGACATGTGGCTGCACGGCACGATGCGGTGCGGCAGAGCTACTTCCAGCTTACAGATTAGCCATTAGCTCCAGCGTCGCGCGCACCACGACAAAACGGCCCACTTCGATCGTCCAGCCTGCGATGCACTTTGCGAGCGAGCTTAGCCCGGCAGCGACGTACGTGTGGCGCCGATCAATTAGCGTGACGTGGACCATGGCGGCACGAGCTCCCCGCAGCGATCATTCGTACGGCCGGCCCCCTCTTGGATCTGTGCTGAGAATCTGGATTGTTCATAATGATATCACTGTAGCTATTTTTTTTCTTAAAATTTAGCTCTCATATATCTTTTTTATAAATCTAGCCTCGAGCTCGGCAGTACGTACCCCAGGTGTGGTAGCAAGGTAGCCAGACACTGCTGTAATTAGCGTTAATCATATTTAATTATTATTAATCATAATTAATTAGTATTAATCATAAATTTAGTTATCAATTAATTAGCTGGCCACATGCATTTGCTACTGCTGCACTTGGGTGGCTTGGTAGGTCTACGGAAGAGATTAGTTTGTAAAAATGGATGTTTGTGAGCTAAATTAAAAAAAAAAAAGCTATAGTGCGAGTTATGTCAACAGTCCGCGAATCTGCTATCGATCGGTGTGTTGGTTTGGTCAGGAGATGAGCTGGTGCATGAGGGCCAGAGCAAGCAAGCACAGCACAGCAACGTCCCTTGTCCTTGCAATGGACATGGGAATGGGAATCTGCCGTGTTCTTGTCGCCTTGCAATGCAATGCAGCTCTCAGCCACACAACTCGCAAGTAGTGGATGGACAGTGAAAAGGATTGCCGATCCCCATGTGCTGTTTGCTTGGGACAGGTGAATTAAGAAGAGACGTCAACCATGCCATCGCATTAGCTTGCTTGCTCCCAAACGTGCCCTACTAACGGGCCTCGCAGCACATGCTGCAAGCTAAGCATATAGTAATGTCAGTGACTTGCTAGCAAGTAGTAGGTGTTTGCTCGTGATGAATACTAAAACTTAAGTTTAGTATACGCATACATCGGTGACAGGTAAAGCGCAGCTGTATACTAGTACACGGGGAGGCCGAGAGGAATGACCAGCTTGACAAGTCAACGCGACGTTTCCTCGCCTCGTCGCCACACCTAACGAGCTGTTGAAACTCTACCGACTGCTCAGTCCTAACTGCAAGTGCAGGTGTGTTCAGGAAGAAAGTTAGAGCTGCTCTCTGACTATACAAAATGTGCAAGCAAAGGAAACAACCAGGAGGCGGCTTGTAGCTAGCTGACGTTTTTAATAAAGCTGGGTTGTCGCCGTCGCGCCAATGGTGTCAAATGACGGGCAGATTCTACTGCCGATAGCGACCAGGCACCTGTACGAAATTAATCGATGGGTAAAGTAGAGCGTGAAACCAATAGATTATAGGTAGCAAGTACCCAATAAGCTGCTGCATGCCCTCTCCTAGTCCTAGCTTGGCATGAAGCTTCCAAAGCCCATCGATCTCGGCACACATCATTGTCCACGTTTGCCAACTCGACATGCATCACCCTGTCTTCCTTTCTGTGAATTCAGTCCTTCACTTAAGAAAGGCATCTCTGAAGCTGGAGGCCAGAAACCAACCACATCTGACGCTCTACACAGTGTGCACAACACCCCAAACAGATTGTCCAAAGATAAGAAAAATACTAGCAAGTTTGTCTTTTAAGGCTGCCGAGAGTAGAGTAGGTCTACTAGTACTAGTTCACTTGATCAAGTGAATAGCCAATAGAATGGCTACCGCGGAGGAGGACAAGCAATGATCAGGTTATTAATGCCAGAGAGGCCCGGAAAATTATTGTAAGGGAGCACCAGTACTCTTTGCTATACCACTCAATCGCAACCGATAGAATGATCTGGCCACTACATGAATGAAAGCATGGGGCTTATACAAACCACACAAAGATATATCCCCAGCCCCAACAGCCCGAGTATTTCTGGCGTCTTCTGTCTCCTTGCCAACCATTCTAAACTGCTACTGCTAGTACTCCTGCCTGTCATGCCGACAGAACAAAGCTTATACTAGAGAACACCTCATGAAAGAACGGTAGGAGACAACAGAAGAAAAGAAAAGGTATCGAAGGCATGGGCAAACAAAGCTACTTAGCTAGTAGTATAAAATGGAACCTTTTTTAGTCATGGCAGTGTACACTAATCCGGCATGGAGGCGAGCGCAGTTTTTGTGCAGGCGGATGCATCCGAACGCTAACTACCCCTGCCCTGGCAGATGCCTAATAATTGCATGCCTCCCAATTAATCAATCAGTGCAGATCCATTTGCAACTGCGATCCTCACTCTCCTCTCCTGAATATACCAGCAATGTAGCATCGAAAATTTGTACAAGATGATACATACATACATACAGTAGGAATGAGACAGGCACATATGCTGATTATTGATGAACACTATACAGTACTATACATATTGTCATGAAAAATTCCTTCATCATAATGCCACCACTTATTTGCAGACCATGGATGATGCATGGTCTCATGGATGGATGTGTGTGTGTGTGTGTCTTCATGAGGATTGAGGAGTCACCGAGCACAGTCGTATCTCATTGGAGTTGCTGCCTTTCTGTAGAGATCAATGTACACTCAAAAGGAAGACGACCTCTTCATGTGCTTTAGTAGCACTTCTCAAGAATAGGGAGGGGAAGAAAGGAAAGGAACGATGACAAATTGACATGCACCATGACCGGGAGAACAAGAAAGGTACCGGCTGAGCCAATGAACGTGCACACACGTGTGGCAGGTGGGGCCACCCACCGGCCAGCCTCTAGAAGAGCTCCCATTCGAACCTCTGGGACGGCGAGGTGGTGGTCGCCGGCGCCATGGTGGTCACCGGAGCAGAGGACGTCGACGGCACCGACGACAACAGGTCGAACGTCTCCCAGCTGGCCGTCGCCGTCTGTGGCGCAGGCGCGGTCGCCGTGGCGGGCGCCGGCGGCTGGAACTGCCGGCGCTGCTGCTGCGCCTGGGGCGGCCGCGGTGGCAGGTGCGGCGGCCGGGCCTTGGCGTGGCCGTTGGCCTTGGGCGCCGCTGATGCGTTCTTGGTCTTGGCACGGATGGCGTCCAGGGTCTCCACGTACTTCTGCACCCGCTTCTCCTGCATTCGCCGCTGCGCCTTGACATCGCCCTCGGCGGCAACGGAGTCCAGCTTGACCAGCTCGTTCATCAGCGCCTCGGTGAGTGTGACCACGTTGGCCTCCACGACCACCCCGCCCTTGCTCACGATCGTCTCCAGCGCCGACACCTGCCACAAAACAACCGCCGCGCCAGCGAAGTCAAATCAACCGCGCACCGCAAATAAAAAACGAGCACAGAAACGGCGGCCATGGAAACATAGAATGGATGCGAGCTAAACTGCTATATAAAGCTGGTACCTTGGATGCGAGCTTGTCGACGTCGAGGCTGATGCGGGAGATGGACTTGGCGGCGCGCTCGGCCTTGCTGATGCGGCGCTCCTCGATTAGGCGCTTGGCCTGCGCGGTGGGGTCCTCGAGCAGCACCATCTTGGAGCGATCCTTGACGCCCGCCATGTCCAAGAACGCCTTAGAGTCCCTCTCCTTGTCCTTGTACACCACCTTCTGGTCGTCCGGGTGCAGCCCCGTCTTCTCCGACAGCAGCTTCTTCAGCTCGCCGAAGGAGGCCTGCGAGTTGATGTAGATCTCGTGGTAGACGCCGTTGAACTTGACCTTGACGCGGATGGTGGGCACGGGGACGCCGCCGGGCGGCGGGTCGGAGTCCGGGCTCCGCTTCTGCACCAGCATGCCGCCGGGCCGCACCTCCCACACCTCCTCCTTCACCGCTGCCGCCACGGACTCCTTCATCGGGGAGAATGCAGCTGCTTTCTGATCCTTCCCGCTCATCATCTTCTCATCCTACGCTTGTATGTACACGCCCTCACCAATCAAGCTCAAAAATATCGCTGCTCAGAGACCACCAGAGGCTAACCTAACTAGCTTAATTTCTTCTCCTCTCTATGTATATGCTGCCAGAACCGGTAAATTCAGAGACACTGGAGCAACAACTAGACCAAAAATGTGAATTGAGCTACTTCAATTGGAGAAATCAAGAGGAGGAAAGAAATGGTGGTGGGAGAAAAAGACGGGGTACAACTAAGGGGCAGGGCAGGGCAGCAGGATATTTATACTGATAAAACGAAGCGAGCAGCCGCCCAGGCCGGCCACCTTGCAATTAAACAACCGCGGGGGCTCTAGTTGTACAATGGCAAGGAACAGAATAACTCCAATGGCCATGGACCCCAATGCCATGATCACCAGTGATTCTTCTGGATCGAGAGGAAAAGGCGAGGGATTACGGTGGAAGTTTTAAGCTTAGGTCTGTTCTTTTTAGATTTTTAAAATAACTTTTAATTTTTACTACAATATCTAACTTTTAAATAAAGTATTTTTTTAAGATAAAGTCTACAAGTTAATTATTATACATGTTAAAAGCTCAATATCTGTACCATCTAAAATCGCAAGCAAGTATCTTTCTTCGTAATCTCTATCATAAACAACTAAAATTCAAAATTTTCAATCAAAAATTATAAATCGCAGAAAAAAAAGACCCTTAAGCTTGCGAGGTCTGAGATACTAACGTACGGCTGGGGAGGCAAGGGCGAGAGGGGACGCGTCGAGGGGTGCAGTGCAGTGCACCATCCTCTCAGGTCAGTCCGTTCGGGTTGGTGAGTGGGTTGCTTTGGTTGGTGGTTGGATTGCAGGGCTGCTTGCTCGGGACGGCTTGATCTCCTCCGCGTTGCCGGCCTTCGCCTCCAAGCAAAGCCAAGCCGTGTTTGTTTCGGGCGAGCTAGCCACTTCACCCATTTCATTCCTACCAACCACTACTCGTTTCTTCCTTTCAGATCTCGTCTGACCAGCTTTCCTTTTTGCCAGGACACGACTCAGGAGTGATATGCTTCGTATGCACACTATTGTAAGCTAGGAAGGTTGTTCGTTCTACGTTGGATTGTACGTACTGCCAGAAATATGACAGCCCAAGTGTCGGTTTCTGAGAGAACCGGCAGCTGGGCGACTACTCATTCGTCAATCATGCATGTCTTGGAGCGCTTAATTGTCGAATTATATACCGTTCCTGCTAATGATGGAAGGAGTTCCCCTAGGCCTTAGTTTAGGCTCTGGCCCAAAACATGTCTTTCTGGCTTCTAAAAAAACTGTTCGGAATTTGTTGGTATTTTAACATGATTTTTTCTTTTATATTATCTATGTAGATATAACAATGTTTTTTATTTTTTTAATTGAATATCTCGTTAAAAACTAACACTGCTACAGTATTATTTCAATAAAAAAATCAAAAGACAACGGCCACATCTATTTGGATAAGGACCTTAGGGGGTGATCGGAATAGCGATAGCTTTTGGTTTTTGCTGAAAAAACACTGTAGCTGAGTTGGTTTATTGAGTATAATTAAATGTAAATTTTTTAAAAAAAAAACCGAAAACAAAAAACAAAAAAAAGTGTAAGTAATTTTTTATAAAAAAACCGAAAAAAATAATTTTACCGTAGCAGGTACTGTAGCTACAGTACCTACTACAGTGTTTTAATCGCCCCCGTCCAACGCCCAGAAACTCTTCTAAGTGGGGCCTTAATGTAGGGTGTACATGTGCCAGTGTGACATGGGATCCTACCCATATATCAGTGGCCTGCCTGGCCTGTGAAGTGTATGGCAGCAACCGAAACTAGCTAGTAGTAATAGGAGAGTAAGCATAGCAACCTCTGTGTTTGCCTATGACTAAAGGTGCACTAGACGAGGTCTATAAATTAATTATAGTAAACATTATATTGATTTTAACTATATCGATTAAAATCGTACATGATTATCTTTTTTCTGTATTCTATCATAAACTGACAAAATTTAATAAACATAAGTTATAATCGAAAAGAATGTCCTCAAAACCTAAAGAGAGTTGGGGATACATGGTCCTGAAAGCGGCAACATTACGGAGTACTCTGCCGCTTCTATCATTCGTTCCATCATTCGTCGGCATACGTGCATAAAAAGCCCTCCACGCTAGCTCGTACATGTGGCATCTTTCAGACATTGCTATATCAACTGCAAGCACTGTATATTCAACTGCTTGCTCATCAAAGATAACGAAGCATGCAGCATCCAAGAAACCGAAGAGGATCCGCCACTCTCTCCTGCCAGCTTGCATGTTGGGCACGGACTGGGCTGGCTGAACCAAACAAAACATTTCGCAGCAATGTTCGACGAACAGACGATACGCACGAGCTGAGTCAGAACTGTAACACGTTGTCTAGTACAAATGCCTTTTCACTGTAGTTACCGCGCCACCTATGTGAAGTCAGAGCGTACTGTACTCGTCAAGCCGAAGAGCAGTGGTAAAAGTCGCACATCTTTTCACGCGGATAATGGGCCACATGAAAGAAAGGAGGTGAGAGAGCCAGCGAGCGCGTGGGGGCATCCGTACCGTCCGATGCCGTCCTCTCGTTGCTCCGACGGGCGCGCGCTGGCAAAACACAGCGCAGCCGGCCGACAGGTGGGCCCAGAATTGCTCGATCCGGACCCACCAGTCACTGAGAGTACTCTGCTTCTCACGGAGCGAGAATGGATGCCACCGACAGCGGGCGCACGTGGAGGGTGGGGAGCCGTCCACGTCGGCACATCACAGGATTCTTGGCTTGACAGCTTCCCCAAGCGGATCGCGGTACGCGATCGGAAAGGGACGCCGTAACCTACGGCCTCTGAAGGTAAGAACTGTTCTCTAGCTTTTTTTTTTGGTTTGATTATTCTCTTGCCAGTTGGATGGGTTGGTGAAGGCACCAACCCTACCCCTTTTAACTCTAAGCACTTTTCTATGGACAGAACCCTAGCTCAGATCCTTCCTCACTGAATTTTCTTTCTTTAGCTCTGTGCGGTACTCTGTCCACTAATCCTTCCTCACTGAATTTTCTTTCTTTTGCCAGTCGAAATAGTTCTAATAATGAGTGATATGATGATTACTAGACTAACAGATTTTGTTGCAATTTTTCTATCCACTAATCTTCGCTTACGTACGTGATTCGTCTAGTCTCTGTAAAGCATAGCGCCTTCCTTTTCTCTCCGTGGAAACCACTACGTGACGTCGCCTGTAGATTGAGAGACGAGATGGCCAAGACAGCCAAACAATCAAACGCAACACGCAACTTTCTTGCTCTCTCCTCTTTATTTCTTTCTACTGCTTAATCTGCAGCACGCTTCTTACATCTAACGCTCACCAAGGCTACGTGACTTGCATGGGCCTTTTAAAGGCTGCATAAACGACTAGCATACGGACTCGTACATGGTAACAAACTAGGAAACTGACTTAGCAATACTCACGCTTGACTCGTATATGTACTCAGACTTGATTCGTACACGGACACAAAGACTCGGATACGACCTTCACTTATATACGTATACATATACAACAGACTCATACGAACTAAACAAGATTACTAATCTAATAATCACCCGTTTAATCTTGTTTCTCTATTTTGACCATGTCGATCTTCTCTCTTATTTAAACTTCTAAGTCTTCTACCTCTTCCTTTACCTTCACTCCCATGTGTCATTCCTTCCTGGGCTAACTTCGCCCTACCGCCTGCACTTGCTCCATCCCGAGCCACGCATAATTTGACACTTGCTACGCCTGAGCTTCACCATTACCTGATCCTCTCGCTTCTCTCTCTTGGACCAAACCTGTCAGCTTCCCCACGAACATCTTAGCTGAGGTTACACCGCCTCTAACTCCTGCACTCATGCTTCTTGTCTCCACTGTTGATCACGTATTCTCCACAAAATCATAGAAAAATACACCAATATGTATTCCAAGTCTTCCTCTTGGAACTTACCCCTTTTTCACATAGGAGCCCACTGCCTGCATGAAGTCCACCATCCACAGCTGTGTGCACGCCGCCTTCAATTGCACGCACGCCTGCTCCAGCCCTAGGCCCGCCACCTTATGCACCCAAGCTGCTCTCCATGCGCACCCCCTGAGCGGGGGATCTACCATGCTGACTACCCGAGCTGTTTTTCGGACACGTTGACTTCCAAGTTTTCAAGGAAATTTTGTACAACCGATTAGGGGATCTTTTTACCTTCATCAATAAATCATTGTTCTTGGTATAGACACGTAAGAACTCATTCTGAAGCCTAGACATAGAAGGTGTTAGAAATCAAATATTGCTTAGGCTTGCAGCTCGAGTATATCCTGCAAGGGTATATTAGTGCATTAGTCAACCTAGACATAGAAGGTGTTAGAAATGTTTGGTTTTGAAAAAGTATACCTTTCAAAAGAACCAATGGCCGAAAGATCTTTACAGTAAGACAATGATTCGTACAGACCTAGAGAAGAGGGAGAGGAAGTCCTGGGACTAGAATTCCTATACTTAAGTGCAGTAGGAGCACTTATGTATTTAGCAAACTGCACTAGACTAGATATAACATTTACCGTAAATCTATTAGCAAAGTATAGTATAGAACCTACCAAAAGATATTGATAGGGAATATCAGAATTCCTATACTTAAGTGCAATAGGAGCACTTATGTATTCAGCAAACTGCACTAGACCGGATATAACATTTGCCGTAAATCTATTAGTAGGGTATAATATAGAACCTACCAAAAGATATTGACAGGGAATAAAGGGCATATTCTAATACCTCCAAGGAAGCAAAGACTTTGGACTACTCTACAAAAAAGAACCGAATTCTAAATATGACAGGCTCTGTAGATGCTGGGTACTTGTTAGACCCGTATACCGTCAGATCACAAACATGCTATGTATTCTTGTGAGGTGGAACTGCCATTTCATAGAAATCGTCTAAACAAAGTCTTGTATCGACTTCGATGAACAACTCAAAAATCACAGCATTATATGAAGCCGCACGAAAATGTGCTTGACTTCGACAAATGGTTCATCACATCCAGCAATCATGTGGATTGAACATCATGCAAGCTCCCACAATATCCATGAAGATAATGCAGCTTATGTTGCACAAGTGCAAATGGGTTACGTTGCATAAGTACAAATGGGTTACGTAAAAAGTCATCTCACGAAGCATATCAACCCTAAATTCTTCTATGCTCATGAATTGCAAAAGATAAATAAAATTAAGATAATGCATACTAAGTCATGTGAAAATCTTACAGATTTATTCACTAAGTTATTTTTATCATCTAACTTTGAAAGATGTGTACGTAGAATTGGAATGATGAGAGTAAGAGAAGTGCAGAATTTAGAGTGAGATTCTTCTCGAGCTCACTATTAAAATTTTGTCATCAAGATCGAGTATCTAAAGAATAAATCTTGTAGATAAAATAAAATTGGGTGGATTGTACTCTTTTTCCTTGACGAGTTTTTTTTTTGAAATTTCCCGGCTAAGATTTTTAATAAGATAATTCGTATAACACAATATAATATATACTCTTTTTTTATTTTTTTTTCACTGAATTTTTATATAGTTTTGATGAGGCATGAACGTGTTGGATGAGTGCCCAACGGGAGTGTTAGGAAATCTGGGTCTGGGACTACAAGCCTAGCTCATTGCTAGACACTCTCCACTTAGTCTATAAATAAAGGTCCTAATTATTGTAAAGAGTACAAGAAAACAGATAAAACAATAAAGAAATAAGTTTGTCTCATCTTTCGGTGTTCAATTTATTGTTCGTAATATTCTGTGTTTAATTCATCTATTTTACATAGAAGAAAAATTGATCGCACCGAACTCGCCAACAACTGCTCTCAACATAAATGAGTGCTATCCTGTGCGTTCCACGCGCGGCGCAACAGTACACTACAAAGCATGCGACATAAACATGAGAGTGAATGCACAAGTACGTATGCGTACGCATAGACGTGATAAGTCTATCCGGTTCTCTAATCTTCGTGAGGATGCCTACGGTGAAGATTCCTCATGGATCAAGATAGGATTAAGGTATGTATCTTAAAGTTATTAAAAGGTTAAATCAAATGTTCGTTCGAACGATCCTGGCTAATGTTTTCCGCTTACGGTTTTCTTACAGACGGCATGAAGGTTCTTAGCAGCGCATAATGTGCCTCCTCCTGGCTTAGTTTGATTTATGAGATACCCTCAATATCTATTTGAAATCGCATTTTTATTATTGCTTTTTGAGAGTATTATGGATGGTCTGATACTCTGATCAAGTTTTTTTTTATTGTTGTGTCAAATCCTCGTGAGATTTTTTGTTCATGCATGGCTGATAATAAGCTACCTAATCAACTCGCTTTCCTACTGGATGGAGTACTTTGTAATTTACCAATTAGGGCCTCGTGTTGCATGATGCGGATCGAGTGGCCAGCGCACATGGGGAATTTCTTTGCAGAAAAGATGAGGCGACCTGAATTCAGGCCGTTCAAAAGTAGCGTGGAAACAAGTGTAAAGAACATGCCAAGAGATTCTTGTGGAGAGAAATGATTCAGTTTTATATCGGACAATTTGCTGAAGTTCCTTGCGTAATGCAGGAGCTGACTTAAGAGTTCACCCTCGCAGGTTTGCTGCGAAAAAGTCCAGTGTTAAGTTGTCGAAGGAGTTGAGCATTATTAGAAATGATGGTAAAATGGATGAAGATGTGATGAGTGCTATGCGAAGCAGTTAAAAGATATGTTTCCGTAGAGTAACTTAGAGTCGCTTGTGCGTTCAAATAGTGCATTGTGGGACCTTATTGCTGGTGTCTTTTTGGCGGTTTCTTATGCCTTCTTCTCCTTCAGGGTCTCTTAACTCGGTATAACTTGTTGCAATAACAGTTAGTGTAGTTTACTATGTTATTCAGTATCGTAATGTGTAGGAGGTAGTATGTCGGGATTTCTTGGTGTTTTTCCCTCGGTGTGTCCTTTGGAATATGTGTGGTAGGCCTTAAACTCTTTTCGGACGGTGGACCGGTGTTGATTTTCTTTTCTTCTTAAAATAAATAACAGCCTAACGAGAAGTAATACTATAAAAATAAAAAAAATAAAGAGCTCTATTTCAGAACTATCCTTTTTTTTAAAAAAAAAAGCGAGCTTAAGAGAAAGATGGGCCTGGCGTTGCACATTACGCTACATTTTACAGTCTAGCTCTAAATGTCGGCCCGCGGCTGCGCTGCACCGTCCACATCCGCTGCAGGGATAGGGCGGCCTTCCTGCCAAATCACGTGCGCATACCAATTCCTGGTCTTTCTTGGATGGACGGCCACCACGTTCTTGCCGTACGCGAGACGGCCCAACCCTGCGGCATCGACTGCCTGAGCCGCACCACGTCGTACTAGGCCGCACGGGCGCGCGGCGTCGGCCTGGTGGGTTTCTTCCGCTTGTCCGCGCCACTCGAGCCGGGCTGGCGTGTACATGGGCCGCACAAACTGCACACTCCTGCGGGGGCCATCAGCTCGGCCGTGCCATTGCCTGAGCCGCGGGGTTCTTCTACCCTTCGGTTCCGCCTAGGGGTGGCAATTCACACAGCAAGGGCCTCATGGGAATATCCCCGTGGGCGGGGCCGAGGTAATATCTCATGAAACGAAGGCGGGCCCATGCTGCTAGTGGGGCGGGGGCGGTCATCATCTCACACTGCATGGCCCTACGGGGACCGATAAAAATAAAAATAAATATATTTAATAATAGATTATTATTTTTAATATAAGAGATTGTATTCTTTTCTTGTATATTTAAACTAAAACTTGAATTTATATATTAGAATATATATTTTGAAGCTATATTTTTTAAAAATAATATGCTTAAGTAATTATAAATTAATAAATAAAATCAAAAATTTATTTTTAAACAATAAATTTAATTTTTAATCCCATGAGGACCCCGTGGGTCGGTCCCATGAGGATCGGGACGGGCAATCTCCGCGAGGCTAAACGGGCGGGGCGGGCGGGTTCGCGGGCGGGGCGGGCCGCGAGGCTTCCCGCCCGCCCGCCTGTTTACACCTCTAGTTCCGCCTCCCAAATTCCCAATCATATTACCGCTTGAAGCCGTTCATCTGGCATTTGGGCGAATGGAGCAACGCGCACAGGCAGATCAAACGGGCCTCTCATCCACCGTCCATCCGGTCTGAAAATGAACGCGCCACATGTTAGAATATAGATAGACTATACTAGCGTAGATAAAATCTTCTATCGTATAAATTAAAAAGTTATACAAATAAGTACGAGTAAGTGATCATATATCGTTATCACTAAACGTATAGTGCAGTAAAAGTCGAAACGGCCGGTACAACAACCATGAGGGTCTTACATAAGAAATTCACTAGGGATCTTTTGGATTGTGAAATTCGCCTAGAGAAGAAGAGCAATGTTCCACATGCTTCAGCTCAGTTTCTGTCATAAAAATAGACCAGTGATTGAACAAAGCACGTTTCGGTGTTCCACCTGATGGAAAGAGACGAATTTTTTGTATTATTCAGTTGCTGTATTCGATAGGATACGAATATGGTATATTTTTTTTCATCTAATTAACAATTTCTCCTATATTCGTATTTGAATTATCATAAAAAAATATAAATTCGAATATAGTATGGACTTTTACCATCCAAAATATTGTTTTTATCTAGACTATTTGTATTCGATGAAGCAATATACATATTTTATTACAATACGACTAATTAGTTAGACAAGTTTTTTTAAATTGAATATGAATTCGTGTTTCTTTAGATGAAGTAAATCAATTAGAATGATTAAGTGTGATTGTACGAGGATAAAATGTTATTAATATGTTCGTACTACATAAGTTATAAGAATATTCAAATCCGATCAAATTAAGTATATATTCAATTTAAATTCGTATTTATTACAATATTTAATTTATTTTTATTTTTATTTATAAACTATGAATAGAATGTGACAAAGTCACTATTTTAATTCGTATCTGATCCGTTTCAACGCCCTAGCTAATAGCTATGTTGTACTCTTTTATAAGCCGATTTCTACACCGGCATCGGCTTGGGCCGACCGCAGCGTGCCGGCCCAATGAAAGCAGCTCGTATGGTAAGTTGTAAGCGCCACTTCCTCTCCAACGCCGGCCGAGACGTACGGCCGGAAGGAAGGGAAGAGCTCAAGAACGTGGCGCGCCCGTGCATGTTCGGTGGCTCACACGAAACTGGCAGTGCTCGGCTGCTCCACCACACCAGGTCCCGGCCTCCACGCACGAACCAGCGCGCGCCCTCTAGGTGAGCCAGGTAAAGCTCGCCGCGCCCTCCCCCCAAAGTCCAAACCACAGCTATAAATACCGTGCACATCACAGCGCCCCATGCACAGCAGCAGCAGCAGCGCAAGAGGCAATAGTAATCCAATTACAATCCGAAGAAGTGTTACGGACAGCGATCGATGGCGCCGAACACCGCGGCCGTTGCGCGTGCGCTCGTCGCCGTGTGCCTTCTCCTCCTGGCCGTCGGCGAGAACGGGGCGCCGATCATGCGCGCGGAGGCGCAGGGCGGCGGGGTGTGCGTGCCGCAGCTGAACCGGCTGCTGGCGTGCCGCGCGTACCTGGTGCCCGGCGCGGCGGACCCCAGCCCGGAGTGCTGCAGCGCGCTGAGCGCCATCTCGCCCGACTGCGCCTGCAGCACCATGGGCATCATCAACAGCCTCCCCTCCAGATGCAACCTCGGCCAAGTCGACTGCTGTAAGGCCAAATTACTACTAATCCCATCTGCAGACGTATTAATAATTAATTAATTAGAGGTCTAAGCTTAATTAATTCTTTGTTGCTTTCGCTCTGCACGCACGCAGCGGCCTGAGGGCAAGAAGAGCTAGCACGGGTGCTGGATGCAAGCAAGAGGAGTAAGTGTTGGTTCCACGGTGAGACTGCCGGCGTCGTGTCGCGTCTGTCCCTTCACCGTTCGTGGTCTTCGTTTTCGTTTACTCAGGACTGTCCTGCTATTGTGGCTGTTGGTCTCAATGAATTACGAATGAAACCTGTTGATCGGTTGCTACTATATATTTTACGATCTTCTTGAGCATTGAAATGATGCAAGTCCGTGCCTTGTGTACTTCCGTTTCCCTTTGATCTCTGCCTTTGCTGAACGACTAGAAATGCCTACCAAGTTTCTTAGTACCTGACAAACTGGCTGTTACAGAACAGAACATACGCAGAATCAGCCAATGCAGCTCGTAGCAAGTGAAAGCAAGGCTATATACCCTACACCTGAACTCGATGGAGCTGAAGAAACAAGTATATTTTAGCATACTAATTTATCCACGTAGCTGCGTAGAGATCATTACTAACCGCTAATATTACGTAAACAGAGTAGCAAACTGGTAGATCACATCATCTTGCAAGGACCCTGCCACCAAGGTGATCAGAACATATGCATGCCACTTACGAGTATATCTTAGAAAGCGCCACAATATTACGTCAAAACACAAATCAGGCAGTCCAACACTGCTGATTTCTTATCAATTCCCGCAAGCAAGCAATAGATCAAATCTTTAGAACTGGTGATAAATTATGGTACCTCGGAAGGCAGCATTGTATATACATTCTGAATGCATGTTCAATTTCAAAGTAGGTGTGACACTCAAAAGAGTACCACATAAAACTCAGCGAAGCACTATCACCGTTCCACAAAACAAGAGAGGATAATGAGACCCTCTCAACACCGCGTTTCATGCGAACCTTAGCAACTTTTCATCAACATATGCCAGATAGAAGTAAAAAAGTGTGAATCCCCTGTTGGATGTTAACCATTACTAAAACCTTTCCTCTATCCTGAAATTTGTTCTAGAAAAAGGGCCTCCTGCTTGCTAGTGAGGCCGAGGTCACTTAATGACATCTGACACTCCGCATCAGTGAATGCACGCCTGGGATAAGACATCACCTGTGCATTGCAAATTTGCATTAATAATTGACATTCAGTAATGATTACAAAATTCAGCCAGTGTAGTAGAAAAATGCTATAGAACAGCAACTAGACAAAATTTCTGATGCATTATTCTCCCCTGGGTAGGGCTCACATCATTCGAAATTTTCCTTCAAATATCGGAAAACAACACTAACCGACCAGCATACCCCAAAATCCTAGTGACCTAAAAAAGGAACAAAAAAAAACACATGCCCATGATGGCCAGATGTCCGATGAAGCAGAAATGGTTCGTGTGGTAGTTTCTATGTAATTAATTATCATACAGACTACCATGTCAAAGGGTATTCTGACCCATCTCAACTTGTGTAACCAGACTACTTGAAAGTGACCAAATAATTGACGTTGCTTAACAAGTGTTGAAAGTTCAAAAGAACTTCCGCTAAAGCTACATAGTTCATTTGGAATGCAGCTATATAGGAATTTAAGAATTGTTCAATGGCATATAAATATAATAGCACTAATATATAGAGGCTCATGATGAAAAACAGCAAACTAAACTGCAAAAAACATTGCAGTTTTTTCTTTGCTAGAGCTAGTGTGGATGACAAGCTGGTGAAGGTATACAATCCAGTATACCAGGTAAGTGGTAGCTGCATTCATCTTTCTCAATAGAACTTTCTGAAAATACAATCACCAGATAGAAATAAGAAAAGGTAGAATTACCAGTCTATAGGTTCCTGGCTTGAAAGTCCTGCTGATGTCTATGAAATCAAAAAGAACCTGCAGGAATCCCAGAAAGTTAGAAGAAGGTATAATGAATGATTTCATTAGGGATTCTGGCAACTGAAAGCAGCTTACCTGAAGCTTGTCAGATTTCAAAAAGCGCCTTCCCTGGCGACTACCATCAGGCATGCGAACTACAACTGTGACGGCTCCTTCATCATTTGGCAGTGGTTCCTTTGGTAAAGACATTTGTTTGGCTGCAAGCTTGGACTCCAATTCCTATTTTCATAATAAATCATGAATAACATAATCAATTCACTGTCTGCCAAAAATAACACAAACCATGGAAAATACAGATTAAACAAGCTTTAACAGAATCTGCAGAAGAAAACCAAGATGCTTCCTTATCATTTATTTGATGGGAGAGACAATCACAGCCAGAAATAGTAACAGCACGACACTAAACTTTTGATGTTCATGCTTCTGACTTCTGAGGGCATATCTCGTACTAGACTGCTGCTAATCAAGCCTAAGTTAGTTTTAAAATTATATCCTGATAAGAACCAAGTAAAGCATTACACTAAGTTTAATAATCTAAGGCATATCTTACGCGCTGGTATTCATATCTACACTTACGTTAAAATTTAACAAGCATATTTCATGCCAACCCAACCCAGCAATAATCATCCTGAGACAAGCAACATGTTTCTGAGCCAATACAGAATCTAAGTGCAATCCATATATGAAGAGATCTCTGTATATTATCCAGTCAACTCTAATCAGACAATACTAACTGAAGTACCTCTTCCTTGAGTTGTTTTCTCAGCTTTTCCTCCTCCTCTTGCTTTTGCTTTTCAATAGCAGCTTCTCTTGCAGCAGCTTCTTCTAATCTGCGGAGCTCAGCCTCCTGCACAGCCTTCAATTCTTTCTCTCGATCAGCTTGGAGAGATGCAAGATACTCATGATCCTATAATTGAAATACCAAGTGTCACATGCAGTAGTTATCTTATCTTCAGCTGATGCATACTGCAACATACCTGCTGCTCCCTTAACAACCGCTGTGCGGTTAATTCTGGTGATGGAGGACGTGCTACTCGGGGATAGAGAGTTGAGTTTCCATGAGATGGGAAGGAAAATGGATATGTTGCACCTTCAGGAATCCCACCAAACATTGCAGCCTCAAGCATGACAGCTTCATCATGCTCTTCAGAAGAAATGCCACCCCACTTTTCAAAAAAAATAATAACAGGATTGTGAGTTGTGAAGAAACTGCAGTGTGCCCAAATTTTAGCTCACAAGAGGCATGATGGGATTAGAATACCTCCTCTAAGGGGAAACTTCCATTGTTCTGGTGATCATTTTGAATGCTATGAGGCTGAGGGCTTGAGGGAGGACTGTCAATTTCAGCCCTTTGCACTGCTTCTGTTGACTCAGCATTTCCAGATGGAATACGCCTAGAACGTTGTCTAACTAAAGGTTGTTCCTCAACATCTTCCATATCCTCTTGGAAGTTCTCTTCATCTACCGATTGCCCAGAAGTTCCAACATTCCCTGCAGTTAGTCCTTGCCTCCAACAAGAAAGGATGCGCATGAGGAATCAGCTACTAATAGACAGAGGCAGGTTAGACTGAGGTTATTACATATGACACACATTGCTTGTGCTTAGCTAATCAAAACTGACTTAAAATGACACAAACAGTCATTGGATAAGGTAGACTGCAACTGCAATAACACATTGCATAAACTGAAAGCATAAAAAACTCATGGCTGGTGGAACAATGGGCACTGAGGAAGAGATATACACTGATGGGAACCTATCAACTTACTGATCTATAAATAATCGAACATAACTTAGTAGATGGATAACAATATTTGATAGTCACCTTTCAACTGTCCCACTTGCTCCTTCAATGTCTTCCTTATCAGATAAATCAGAAGAATGATCAACCACATACATTCCCTCTTGGCGTAGAACTCTCTCTCGCTCCGCTGTCTGGTTAATCACATAAAAAATGTATTGAGCATAAAGGCATATCTGTATATGCACAAAAACAGAATTTTTCATGTTGGAGAACTACCTCCAAGGACATAGAAACTGCCTGAGCAAGCTCATCATCATCTCTGCCACGTGATGTATTTTCATGTACGCCACTATTTAGGCCCTAAATACAACGGATTTGGTCAAAACTAATGTGTAAAATCCAAATTCTTAGAAGAATGAGATATCCAACAAGCAGAAGCTTACATTTGTCAGTCCTTCAGAGTCTCTTTTTGATGCTTCGATGGCTGCACGGATCATCTCCTCTTCTACGTCATTGTTATAGTCCCTAACATCGACCAATGGAGGAGCACTTGGCACAGAATAGTTTGAGCTTGATGTATTTCTTGGGATATTAGGAGCATGAGAAGATGCCAAGTTATCATCATCTTCATCAATTGCAACAGTCCCATGAACCTCCGGACCATACGAAGACTCGCGTCCAGTAACATCTTCAATAACAGGACCCTGGCGAGAACTACCTGTTTGAGGACTGTTGTCCTTAACTTCAATAGGTATCTGCCTCACCTCCCTGGGGTGTGTAACATGAGGTCCCCGTCCAAATATACCAGCAGCAGCTCTCTCAACAAAGTTTGGATCCAAAAATGCAAAACGATTACCCAAAGTTTCAGGGAACAAAGGCCCGTGGAATGTAGGATCAAGTGGTTCGTCCAGATCCATCATATCATCATGACTGGCAGGTATAGGGTTCTGATTGATTCTGGTGCTGAAAATCACACATCTCAATTATATTTTGCAAAGGGAACAGCATGGGTATCAGCACAATAAATGCATATAAGAAAGGAAACTGATAGGAGAACAAAACACATACATGGTCCTATCTCCTTCATTGAAATAAGCATTCACAGCTTCATTCAGGTCGCCACTATGTTCCTGAGTAATATTTCATCAGCCAGTCATTATAACCAATAAATGAGCCTGAAAAGCACAGTAATATTTGTATTGCAACAATCGCTATGTCTAATAGATGAGCCAAATGTGATTCATGATAAACATGAATACATGATAACAAGCTCTTAACCATCTTTTAAGTTAAAATTAGTAAAGGTCGAACACAACACACCAGATGATAATGAGTGTAGCCTATGGAGATAAACTGAAATTCACTGTGAAATATCTACTTCTGTAAATTCCAATATTGTTTTACAGCAATACTAGATGAACAAATATAAGAAATACACATGAACTCAAGTTCATATTTGTCAAGGTGCCACAAATAACTCATTCAGAATGTAGGCTGCTAGTGACTTTACAACATCAGAACAAAGAAATCAACTGGATGTTCCAAGCTAAAGTTAAGCTTAATGCAGCCAGAAGGAACAAAAATTGCAGTATTTCAGTCAGCACTCCAACCCTGCACTTCCAAACAGGGCCAATGACTCCCAAGGGCAATTGCGACAAAAACCAACAACCAGTGATGTTCATTTGCTATACAAGTTCAAAATCCACATAAAGATCAGAAGGCTTGTTCATTCACTATACCCGTGCAAAATCCAAATAACTTAATTTTCTTCTGCTCAATCTCAAGTCTCAACACACTGCAACTTAAAATGTTTCTCCCAAAGGAACTACTGGTCAACCAAAACCTGTTCACCCCATAAATCAATCGGTTTATCGATAAAATCACAAAAACCAGATCTGCAAACCGTGAGCCATTCAATAGACAACAATCTTCCCACACAACCAACGACCCAAACATAAGGGTTCTTCCTTCTCGCTCCTACTCCAAATACAACCAACTACGACTGTGATACTTCTCCCTACAAGAGTTCCATAACATAAACATCTAAACGGATTTAATATCAACATAGTTGGTTCTCCCACTACATGTATCAACAAAATTCACAGCCGTAACATTTTACGAGATCCATGGCATCCCCCTCAACTCTAATACACTGGTGATTCAGCATTTCTCAAAGCGCAAATATAGACCAGAAACTAAGCGCATGCGTCAATTATAGCACCATGGCTCAAAACTCGCAGGCATTACACTCCACAAACCCCAATTCCGCTCCTTTTCTCAACAAGCACCCTACAGCCCGACTCCACATACTCATCAAACCCTGACGCAAATCGCGCATACACTCACACCACCCATCCGCCATCCCATCGCACCGCCATCTGACCCAACCAAGCAGGGAGAAAGCGAACCCTAACTCGAAACCCGAAGCGACAAAATCCACAAGTACGGGACCGTAACACGGGGTCGAATGGGGAGCGGGAAGGGAAGAGAAGGGGACAACTGATGGGGGAGGAGCGGGTCGGCGTCACCTCGAGCTTGCGGACGGCGACGGCCTCGTCGGTGCCGGTGATGCCGACGAAGGTGTCGATCGCCTCCTGCGGCGGACCCGCCATGGCGGTAGGGCGGCGGCGCCGGCCTAGGGCTCCGCGGCGACGCGACGGCGAGGAGGTTGGGAGTCGGCGAGGAGGGTGAGGAGGGAGGGAGGGCGGAGGAAAGCGGAGCCGTGAAGCAACGGAGCCGTGTGTATTAATTCAAGTAGCGCAGATGCGGTGTCCCTTTTTCTTTTTCTTTTTTTGCCCTTTCCTTCGCATACTTGGTAGTTAAGGTTTGATGGGCCGTGGCCTGTTTAGCCCACTAGAGTTCGGATATTTACGTTCGTGCCCTCAGGTGATAGGTTCAAGTAGCACACTCGACACTGACACAGGTAGGGGCTTGGATGTAATTGCCATCTTCTTGAAGAAGAGGTATTGCCATTCCAGAAAAAAAAAAGGGGGGGCCTGTGCCTTCTCCGTGGAAGAAGGAAAACTTGGTGAGGCTGACGCTGAAAGCACTTGCATCCAGTAATGGTATGGCCGTATGGGTCTGTTTTCCTGTGGCTGCAATTTATAGTTTTTGATTAAATTTTTTAAATTTTATCTATTTATGACAGAGATTGTAAAAAAATGCTCCCATGGATTTTGATCGGTACAAATAATGCGTTTTTACTGTATACTACAATTAACTTGTAGACCCTGTTTTAAAAATAGGTTTTTACTATGTACTATAATTAATTTATAAATCCTATCTAAAAAATACTTCGTCTAAAAGCTAGGTACTATACCAAAAGCTAAAAACAGCCTAAAAAAGCCCCCAAAGAACATGATACTTTGTTGCACCGAGGTGAAATCATGAAAGCCATTTTGGTAAGGCAAAGAAATGTCCATGCTCATAGCCCATACTGCACATGCCCTTCTCCAACAAACTGCAACTGTAAGGGCCGTTCTTTTTTGTTTCTGTCTTTATGTTATATGTTACTATAGTAACTAGCTTTTAAACAGTTAATTATAATAAACATTATACAAACTTCGTTATATCGGTCAAAATTGAATGCGTCTCTTTCTCTGCACTCTCTCGCAAACACAGAATTCAAAAATTGAAGTCATAGATCACATCCAAAAGAACGACCCAAAGGATGTGCTAGTTGTGAACCTGTGGCTGTGCAATCGAATACCGATTCTTCTCCAGTTCTTACAGGAAAAGAATAGATAGGCAGCTCCTCCTACACATCCTCATCTGAGTAATTGCATCCAACAATGTTAGATGAGGGCACGAGGTAGAGCAGTAGGCGATCTATCAGTAAAGATTGCTTGCAAGGATTTTTAGAATTCAGCAGGCCACAGCAAATTTGGGAGAAATTTGATATAGAATTATGCTGGAATCAGCAGGTACAAGATCGAATTACATTGAGCAAGATTGTACTTCATAGAACCAGGGAGAATTCAGCTCTGTGAAGTACAGACGAGGACAAATTTTTGTTGTAGATATCTACAAACACACAAGCATAAAAATGGTTCCCTGAAGGATATATGTATTTTGGAGAAAAGCTAACGGGAAATTGAACCATCTAAGTACTGCACTTCCATCTGGATGTTGGTACGCAGTTCAGGTGCTGGCACCAGTGGCAACAATCGTTCCCATTCTTACCCTTGAAAAGCATCACCAGGGTAATCACATATCTGCATCGCAAGTCAACTCTGTTAGGTTTCAAGCATGGCTTTATAATAACAAGAGATTGCTCATCCAAGCTACAATGTCAGTTTAGGACATTGCATATCATGACACTGTTTTTTACTTCCCTTTGCAACACATGGATAGTACGAGGCCTACTACAAAGTGATAGGTGGACTACATACCAGTGCATCACGTCTTTAGATGGAGTGGAGAGACTTACCCAACTAGTAGCAAGAGGAGTGCAGCACCCCACAAAACATACTGTTATGCTTTGTACTTTGGAGGTTGATTAGTCTGAGGCAACTCATGCCATTCCATACAACCAAATTGAGGTCTTGCCAGCAGCACAAACCCAAGAAGGAGTCCAGTCACAAATTCACCAATGTGAGCAAAATTATCAGCATGCGGTAGTATCCCGATTGCCAAATTGATTGCAATTATAAACAGAAGAGTTATGATGGCTGCTGCCTGCAAGCGCGAAACAACTGAAAAGTGCATCAAACGGCTGGATAGGAGTAAAACAGTACAAGTATATTGTCTCTCTTCCGCTGACCTTGCTGGAATAAATAGTCCAGTTCATAATAAGCTCAGAAAGCATAGACCCAAGGAGGCCAAACAAAGCTCCAGAGACACCAACAGAGATGTAGTTACTCCGTAAGAACAGTGCAGCCAGCACAGTGCCACCAAAACCAGATAGCAAGTAGATGATCCCAATGCGCACTTGCAAGCGAGAAAACTTTAGTCAGTGTACAGGAATGTACTCAGATTTAACAGTTTAGCACAAAGGTAAATACACCCTATGTTCAAATCCATAATGACATATGAAGGAAATGAGTCCAAAAAGACTACCCACATTTGTAGACCTGACTAGTTCTTAAATGATGTTCATGAAACTAACTCTATAAGTCATACTCAGATTTGTGAGAGCAATGGCCTTGTGTTGTAACGCCAACAAAATGACATATATAGCAAGCTAACTAGCCAAACGGCTTCAACACAGAGATGAGGAATGTAATCAAACCTCTGGATCAACTTAATTCAGACTGACGTTAGTTTCCACAAGTACTGCAAGTACTAAGGCATAACCAGCTCAGAGAATTCTAATGCTTAAAAGTTAAAACATGAAGTACATTGCACAAAAGAGGGACTAGTGTTACAAAACAACAGATAAAGATAGCCAACTGATGTACTTCAACCGAAAAAGATTGACAATACTGTGGCAATGGCAAAATGAACCAATGTGGTACTTTTAAGAAGCTTACCAAACCAAACTGCCGCCCAAGGTGGATTCCAACAAATAACAAGCTTAGCATGTTGACAATAAAGTGGACTAGACCAGCATGGAGCCAGATACAGCTAATAAGGCGCCACCCTTGGTGCTGATGAACAACTTTGGCCCAGTTAAGAACCCCCATCTTCTCCAAACTGCACAATGGAGGGAACTTTTTGTTAGGACGCTTTGAAAATGAAGAAAACTATACCAAGTGTTATACAATACAGTATATTGTAATTAAGACAATTAGTCCCTAATAGTATTTCCCACGTGATAGAATTCATGAACTAGAACAGACAAAAAATCCCTTTTTACAGCTAAAGAGAGATTTTTTACAGCTGAAGAGAGAGGGAAAATGGTCCACACCAATCATTATCTTAGATTGAAAGAGGTAGTACAAATACAAAAGCCAATGAGGGCAGCACAACCTGGTCACCTAATTGCCAACTATAACTGAGAAAAATACTATAGTGTACCTATCACAACTATAATTCTAAACTGCCTGTAAGCGACGTAGACACTAGAAGGCGAATCTTAGAAGGATAAAGATTCCTTTGCCAATCAAATTGTTCCAGGTATTTGCATTGCTCTAAAGCTAAATCAAAATACTTGAGTAGAAATCTACATGATACAAGGGGTCTTATTTGCAACAGTTCATAATGTTTTGCTCGCCGCCATCTTAAGGCAATAGCAATAAAGATCTAAATAGTCACCAATGCACAATCTCCCCCATTTCCAAATCAACAGCTAAAAAAAATCCCATTAGTACAAAAGCTCCGACCTTTACTAGCGATGACACTTGAAAGGTAGACAAACTACCAGCTTTCGCTTCAAATCCACACTAAACCCCCTGAAACGACGCGAACTCCAGACTAAAAATCCCCATTTTTCACTTCCAATTTCACATCAAATCCAGCAATTCAACGAAATTTGAAGCCAATCGTGAGGCCGTGAGACGTACGTGGCGGAGGACGGGGTTCGGCTGGAAGGCGAACCGGCGGAGGAACCCGGAGACGTAGATGTCGCCGAGGGGACTCCCGTGGCAGGGGCATTCGTCGATGAACATCTCGACGACGAACACAGCCACGCAGGCCACGAGCACGGTGGGCAAGAGCCACGGCCACCAGCGCCGCTCCTCCGTGGCTTCGTATCCGCCGTACGAGGCGTACTGGTACCCCGCAGAGGCACGGGCCTTCCCCTCGCCGCTGCTCGCCATGGCCCTCCCCTCGCTTCGCGTCCTCGTCGTCAGTGACCGCGATGATTAGTTCCCTACCGCTGCTAGTAATTTACTAGACACGTAGGCGCGGCGCCACGCCGCGTCAGCCACCATGAGTATTGAATTAAAAGAGCCAAAAATTTGGAGCAAAAGTAAAGTTAAGGGGCTTTTTCGCAAAAAAATTGAGGGCCTTTTCGCAATAAAAGAAACAGTGTGGGTTTTCCGTAATAAAGCAGGGACTGTTTTAAAAGAATCGAGGACCTGTACGTAATTTCGAAAACCGCGGGGCGTTATCAAGGTAAAGGAAGCGTAGGGACTTTTTCGTAAAAATTCAGGGGCCTATTTGTAAGAATTAAAGACCTGTACGCAATTACCAAAATCTGGAGGGCTTATTTGCAAAAGGCGACACGTGGACGGGGTGGCCGGCGAGGAATCCCGCGGCTGATACTTACTGTAGATAGGGAAAATTTGTTCTGTAGCACTAAAAATTTACTGCTTTCAAAAAATACCATTGAAAGAATCGGGCTCCGAAAATTACCATCGAAAGGTTTAAATCGCTTTGGGATTTAGAACTCTGTTAGTTTTCGTTCGTTAACTCTTATTTTTCGTCAGATAAGAACACGAAACGTCAGATAACGAACGCGAAATGTAATTTTTGCCCCTCATAATATCACCCCTCCGCTCCCTCCGCTCACTCGCTCTCTCTCTCTCTCTCGGTCTCTCCGCTCTCACTCTCTCCGCCCGCGCGCCGCCACCTCCCTCCCCGCTCCCCGCCGCCGCCGCCTCCCTCCCCACCCCCCGGTCGCCTCCTCCCAGCGCCTACCTCCCTCCCCACCCCGTCGTCGCGGCCTCCCTCCCCGCTCCCCTGCCGCCGCCTCCTCCCCGCCCAAAGAAAAAAGGCCGCCGCACGCAGCACACAGCGCCATGCCCCCCCGGTTCCTCCGTCTCTCCACCGCCCTCCCCAACCTCTTCCTCCGCCTCCCGCCGCCTCCGAGCCTACGTAAAGTCCACCGCCTCCCGATTCGCTGCTTTCTTCCCCGAGGCATGGCCTCCGCAGCCGGCGAGGCACCAGCCGCCGGGACGAACGGCGACGGTGAGGGCGCTGCACGGCCGCGCCGCTCGTTGGAGGAGCTCGCGTGGGACCACTCCTTCGTCCGCGAGATGCCCGGCGACTCTCGATCCGACGCCATCCCCCGGCAGGTTTGGGCTCGTCTCCCAGCTTGCTGCCCTCCCTCCCCGCTCCCCCGCCGCGGTGCCGAGGAACACCGCCGATGGAGGCGTCGCCCGAGTGGACCGTGGCGCTGGACTCGCCGCTTGGCCGCCTACGGGGAGGGAGGCTGTGGCGGCGGGGGCTGGGAGGAAGGCGGCGGGGGAGTGGGGAGGGAGGCCGCGACGGCGGGGACGGGGAGGAGGCAGGGGCGGGGAGGAGGCGGCGGCGGGGGCGGGGAGGGAGGCGGCGGCGGCGGGGAGCGGGGAGGGAGATGGCGGCGCGCGGGCGGAGAGAACGAGAGCGGAGAGACCGAGAGAGCGAGCGAGCAAGCGAGCGGAGGGAGCGAGCGAGCGGAGGGGAGATATTATGAGGGGCAAAAATGACATTTCGCGTTCGTTATCTGACAAAAAATGAGAGTTAACGAACGAAAACTAACAGAGTGCTAAATCCCGAAGTGACTTGAACCTTTCGGTGGTAATGTTCGAAGCCCGGTTCTTTCGATGGTATTTTCCAAAAGCAGTGAACTTTTAGTGCTACAGAACAATTTTTCCCTAATTTATAAGGGGCAAAATTCATCATATACCCTCTTCTTAGATGAAAATCTAGGATATACCCTTCTACACATCCAAATTGATAATATACCCTCCTCCAATCTATTTGCTTTACAAAACATCATCTTTGCCTCCTCCAGGGTTGGAAATGACGAGACTACCCCTCCTCCTCCTCCTCTCACCTCGCGGTCGCGCCGCCTCACCGCCCCGAGCCCTACCACCACCTGCGCGCTGCCTCACCGCTGCCGCCGCTACTGCCGCAGGCGCAAGCGCCCAAGACCTGGCGATGTCTGTGTCGACGCCGGCGACAGGGGAGTACCCGTGCCCGGTGTCCCCTCCCTACCCGGCGGCCTCGAAGGACGTGGAGCTCCGGCATGCCATGATGGCCTCCGCACGCTACGCGGCCTACTCCTCGGCCGTTGTCGTCCTCAAGGACGAGTGGCTCACCGTCGTCGACAAGCCCGCTGGCGTCTACTACGACGCCCTCCTTGGGGCGGCGGTGGAGCAAGAACGAGCGGAGAGGAGGGCAGAAGACAAATGTGCAGTGGTGCTATTTTTCTAGGTGATGACTATTGATATGGCTGGGCAGCACAATTTTTTGGAACACGTTTATCATAATTTTGATTTGGTTCTGGCAAACTGGGAAGGAATCGTGCTGTGGAAAGCAGCAGTAACTTTTGCTCTCGAGCAACGGAAACGTTTAGAGCGGAGAGAAAGACAAGAAGTAAATAAGTAGCAAGAAAAATGGCAAACATACTAAAAGTAGGTTGTTGGTGTTACTAATGGCAGAAGGCTTTTGATTTGCTTTGCTTGTTGCTTTGCTTTGCTCAAGCAAAATAGCAAGCAACAAGTAATATAAGGGCAACAACTAAATATATAAAATCACTTCTGCTTTGCATATTGGTTACCAGCGGGGGAGGTGAGGCTCAAGCTTAGTGAGCCTCACTAAGCTCCCCCGCTGGCTATGCCCCTGCGCTCAGTGGCAAAGGAGGAGTGGTAGGGTTGGGGACAGGGTTAGGGTAGGGTGGGGATTTTAGGGGTGAGATGAGAAGTTGGATTTGGATCCGACGGTTAAGAAAAAATTGACAAAAATGTGTTATCTTTTTGAGTAGGCACTCTCTTTTTGTTATGTTTTAAGGTATTTATTTTTAACTGGTGGTTGTGGTAATCAGTTTTTGCATTAAAATCTATTAATCCAGAGTTGAAGGCCTTGAAGCTGCTTTAAAAAAAATGTTTATGTTTTCCGTAGACAAGGCTTTGAAATATATTGGCCCAAAGTACCCATGCACGTCTTGATTTAAGGGCATGTGTAGGCTAACTGACAACTCGCAGTGTGGCCCTGATTCTAAGGTTCTACTCCAAATAGTTTTAACTTTCAACTTCTATTTTTTTAAGTCAAAAGTTATTTAGAATGTGTCGGCTTTTAATTTTATTTTTTTAGTTTTTTTGGCTTTTTGGCTTTTGCTTTTTTTCTTTTCCTTTCTATTGTCTACAAAAATATAACAGTGTTTTCATTTTTTTCTTTTCTTTAATTGAAGAATTCAGAAAAAACTGATAACCGCTATAGTGCAATTTCAGCCAAAAAATAACAGTCACAGCCAAAAGTCATAGGGTTTAGCCGTTTGGAGCAAGCCCTAATTCACAACCTAAGAAATCTACATTGAGTGTGGTACAACTTATAAAAGATATATGTTGGGGGCACAAATACATAGTTGATCAAAATAGAAAGTAGACGGTGAGGTCGTGAAGGGGTCGACATGGGTAGGAGCAAATGCAATATCGTGAGGAACTCCTTTCATATATGGCAAATTGGGAACTAAACAGAAATTCGTATATAGATGCCAAATATTTATACTCCTACGTACAATGCACTACTATCCTCGAAAAGATTCCCATCCAGTGACAGGAACCAAGTTCAATGGCCTAGTAGTTCAGTGTTAAGTACACTGCGTGAGCTTCTTCCTCGATCGGAACGCTTGGGTTCGGCGCTTGCGCCTCCGATGCGGGCGTCCCCTGCACGTTGGTGAACTGTGTGCGGCACGGCTGGTCGCCGCACTTGAGGTTAATGCACTCGAGGTGCACCCCGCTGCACGGCCGGTCCTCGCTGCACCGCAACAGCACCGCGACCTTGCTGTTGGACGTGCCCTCGATCCTCTTGAACGTCACGTCGCTGATCTGCACCTGCGAAGGCTGCTTGATTGCTCAGGCAACGACCAGTCGACAGCGGCGTCAAGCTCTGCTCTGATAAGCCACGGTCGTGACCTCGCGAATGGAATTAGCCGGTCGCAAGTGGCGGTTGTACCTTATCGACGTCGGAGCATTGGTCATGGGGGCAGTAGTACTGATCGATGATGATGGGGTTGGAGACGTTGGCCATGGTGATGTCCTCGAAGGTAATGTTGGACGCGCGGCCCGGCGGCGACCCCGGCCACGTCTTGATGCGCAGCCCGTTCGTCGTGCCCCGCACCGTGCAGTTCTTGACCAGCAGCCCACGCACGTCCTCCTCGCCCTCCTTCCACCCCAAGCTCCCAACGCTGCAACCGCGCGCACACAAATCTTGAGCTTTGAAGCAATCAAGCCCCTTTCTGTAGTTCGCAAGTTATGCATTATCTTTTTTGGTATTGGACCTGATGCCGTGGCCGGGGCCGCAGGTGACGCCGCTGACGACGACGTCGGTGGAGCCGGGGCCGAGGGACACGCAGTCGTCGCCGGTGCCGATGACGGAGTTGGCGATGCTGACGTGGCTGGAGAGGCTGACGTGGATGCCGTCCGTGTTGCGGCTGGCCTCGGGTGCGTGGATGTGGAGGCCCTCTGCCGTGACACGGCTGCTGCGGTGGAAGCACACGTGGAAGCCCCGGCTGTCCACGAACGTCAGTCCCCTCACAGTCGAGTTCGCCACGCCGTCAAACTCCAGGGTCTGCACAATGGCCAAATCGTCTCACCATTTCGTTCAGGAAAAAACTTGACTGGTCAGTCTTGGACGGGTTAATCACCGTTGTCCTAGACTTGAGCTTGTTGGTTTCAGCGCTGCCCTGCCCGTCGAGGGTGCCGCTGCCGGTGACCAGGAGGTTGCTCAGGTCACTGAACGTGATCCAGGCATCATCCGAGAGGTGGCAGCCGCCCGCGCACGGCTGGAGCACGCCGTCGATCACCACGGCGGGCGCGTCGCCGTTCTTGCACGGCCCTGAAAACTCGACGGCGCTGACGGCGAAGGTGCCCTCGGGGATCAGGAGCGTCGCGTTGCCGGCCGTGGAGCCGCACGCGGCACGCCACGCAGCCAATAGTGCCTGGACAGGAGCGACACATGGTTCAGAAAACCGCAAGTAGCGGAACATTGCATGCAGCAAAAACACCGAGCAATTGACAAACGCGTCAAATTTAGCTTGGGGATTTCGTTAGGTGCATCAAATCAGCAAACAGTTAATGCAAACTATCCCGAGATGACAGAGGATTGATGGAATTAAACGGCACTCACGTCTCTGTTGTCTTCGCTGCTCGGAGCCGCTCCATACTCCGTTATATCATAGACGCCGCCGGCCGTGCAGCCGTTGTTCTTGCCGTATACGTGGCCACCGTTAAGCACAATGAACACGATAAAGACATTGAGGAAGGTAGACATATTGTTGGAAACGAAGTTCAGATCCGAGTAATTTAGGAGAAATATTCACATCTTATAATGTACATGGGTAACTAGTGGAAGAATGGAAGTCCCCGTGGGAGTATCGTAACCTCCAGAATTAAAGGTGCGCTCAAAATGAGCTTAATTGAGTTTTAAGTGTTCAACTGTAGTTTCATGCTACTTGCAACTCCTCGTCTGTCATAAACTTGTAAACCTGTTCATTTCTTCAACGGGCCATAAAGTGTTTAACGGTTTGAAGAAGCCACCGGGTATTTAATCCTCATTCTCCGCGCTTGAGTGTTGTATGCCTCACTTCAAATAACTTCAGCTTTTGATTGATTTTGGTATTCAACTTATTTAAATCAGAAATCACTTGAAATACGTAGGCTTGTAATTTCAGCTTATGGGCATTTTAGGCTTTTTCTTAGCTTTTTTTTGTTTTTTTTCCTTTATTTATTTGCAATGTTTGTGACAATATAATTGTTTTTTATTTATTTTTTCTCAGAAAAACTAATAACTACTACAATATAATTTAGCTAGATGTTTAAGCCATAAACTAGTTAGAGCGGCACGGTAAGCAATTAATAAATTAAGCCGTAAAAAGAGTGATGTAAGCAACACAGGCAAGCAGAGGAGTATGAAGAACTGACATTGCCGCATACTCTATTCAAACGTTCTAGTAGTTGCTCTTCCGATGTGTTCAACAAAGGCAGACAGAGCGTTCACTTGAACCATGTGTACATGTAGGCAGCACTAGCGAGATGTATCAGGCTATCAGACATCGCACGCACGTTGACAAAGTTGGTTTGTATTTGACAAGAGCGATACCACTGAGGGGGTGTTCTGAATAATATTACTTTATGATTTTTTTACTGTAAATAAATTAGTTTTATTTGGTATAATTAAATTAAAAAAATTAAAAATAGAAAAAAATATATTAACCCATCACAAATAATACAAAAGAATACGGAAAAAAGCAAAAAATATAATAAAAAATCAAAAAAATTAATAAATAGTAAAAATATAGAAATCAGAAGCTAAATTAAACGGTGTCTGAATATGGATGACTAGTAAGATTGCACAAGAATGTCATAGTACATGCTTAGTTCCTATATCCAGCATTGCCAATACAACATGCACCGGTGGAATTCAGCAATGCAGTATGTACTGTTTTGATGACATCTAAGTGAGATATAAATATTTTTCTTTTGGAAAACAACGAATATAGAAGATAGTCTTTTTTTCCCCTTAAGGCAGAGTATTTATATATACAAATATCAGTAACAATGCAGCATGGCAGTGTGTACAGTTTTGATGGCACACTGTTGGCTCTTGCTCTAACAAAAGGGCACCGAACTGCTAAGCAGCGCCCTCATGCTTGCACGGGACAAGGCGTTCAGACTTCATAAGCAGCTGCTGGCCGAAAAACAGAAGAAAAGGCACGACGGGTCGCTGTCGGAGTCCCCGTCAAATCCGACTTCGCTGAGAAGAAAGTGGTTTTCGTACCTTCTAGTAGGCGCGCCACGTTACGTCAGTTCGCAAGATATTTCCCCCGTGACAAAGGCCGCCTCGTTTATTTTCCTTTCTTTACGGTTTCAATGGGACGGTTTTTTTTTTCCAAACCCAAAACTTCATATGCTACTTACGTTGGTGTTTCTGTGTCTGTCATTATATAAAAAAAACATAAATAAAATCTACCAACCACAATAAAAAATAATCGGCCACAGTCAAAAGAAACAAGCTAAACGCCGAGTAATCCACTTCGAATAGACCCATAGGAAGAATAATATATTGTTCTGACCGCCAAATCACATTTCCACACATGCTCGTTGCCAAGATTCGGTGCCAACCCTACCCAAACGAGCTGTGTAAAGCAAACAATCTGGACTAACCGACAGCAATTCCTAGTTGAAACCAGCAAATTCAAGCAAGACGACATGTGAAATCAGATCAGTGGATTTGTCATTTCTGGAACATGCTACCCCTACCGAATAACCGACGCTATAATATTTATGCCCTGTTATACAGAGGATAACGTGAAAGAAAACTAGCATAAATACACAAAAAGGCACACGAGTTTCACATACGGTCGAGCAAATAAATCTGCAGTACTACGTGCCTCTCTTTCTAGCTACTTTAAGTACTAGCAGATTAGCAATAGTATTAGTAAGTTAATTGATATATTAGCTGCTATGAGACGGGTCCAACTCATCTAGAGTTAGACCCGTCATGGTTCCTCCCGGCCCGGGCGGACCCGTTGCAGGCCCGGAGCGGGTGGTACACGGGTCTGGGCCGGTTAATGGGCCAGACCTCCGGCTCCGTCGTGTGACCCTTCGGGTCGGGCTGCGTCTGCGCCTCCATCCGCTCCGGCTTCACCTCCGGGTCCTCGCCGGCGCAGTCGTCGTGGCGCATTCGCTTCCGCCCGATGGAGACGCCGAATAGCCTCGCGGCAGTCTTCTCCTCGCCGTACTCTGCTCCCGCCGCGGCCGCCTCGACGGCCGCGGGAGCCCCCGGGCACGAAGGCATGAGCTCGAGCACTGTCGGAGGTGGGAGCGGCAGCGCCTCGGCCGACTCGCCGGAGCAGTTCCCGGCAGCAGCGGCAGCCACCGCATTGGCGGCGTCGAGCTGCTGGGTGGCGGTGTACTTGGACATGAGTAGGAGGATGTTGTTGCAGAGCTTCTTCATCTGGCCGAGCTCCCGCGCGAGCCGCGCGTTCTCCCGCCGCAGCCGCTCGTTCTCCTCGCCCAGATCGCCGGAGGCGACCCCGCCAGAGCCGGAGCCGCACGGCGCCGGCGGCTGCAGCAACGGAGGCTCCGGGGACGAGCTCGACGACAGCACCTGCTCCTCGCCGGAGAGCACCGGCGAGACCGGCAGCGCCATCGGAATCGCTGCCGCCGCAGCCGCCACCGTGACCATCCCTGTCGCCGCGGCGGCCGGCGTGACCTTCCGGCGGTGTATGTCGCAAAGCAGCCGCTTTTCCCCTCGCCGGAAGCAGTCGTTGGCGAACTCCCACCTGTCCGGTACAATCTTCCTAAATCCCTACACCCACATACCATCATCAAGCACCAATCACGCATCAGCAGCACAACATTCCGGCGAAACCAAGACAGATTGATCCATAACAAAATAAACACAGAGAAAGAAATAATAAGAACAAGAAGAACATTTACGTACGTAGGTGTTGAGCTGCCGCACGAAGCTGGAGAAGTTGTTGTGCTTGAAGTACTTGGGGAGGAGGTCGCGCGCGAACTCCGCCGGGCGCCAGACGACGAAGGTGGATCCGTCCTCGTTCCACGAGATGACGTCGTCGACCGCCGGGTCGTCCACCAGCTGGTACGTCTTGGTCAGGAACGGCGTGGGCACCGACCTCTGCCCCGCCTCCGCAGCCGGCGCCGGGGAAGGCTCGTCGGCGGCGGCGCCCTGCTCCGCCATGGCGCCACCGCCGGCGCAGATCTGGCCGGGGGATACCGTAGCTGAAGGAAACCTCGCCTTCTGGAAGGTTCTGGTTGCGTAGCGTGGAGAAAACCAACCAGGGGAAGTTAGAAACGAAACGGAACGAAGCGAGCGGAGTCGGACACGGAGGGAAGGAAGAGAGAAATAGGGAAGCGGTCGCGGAGGGAGACGCTATAAACCGACGGCCACCCATCACCAAGATTCGAAAACCGGGTACAGAAAAATTAGCGGAGCCTCACCGGTAAGGGTTGAAAACGGATGGGATAATTTTCGATCGATTCGGATGAATACGGATACGGATTGTGTCGGATCGGATTTTTTTCGGATAATTCTCGGATCGGATACGGATACGGATTTTTTTATCGGATACGGATACGAATACGGTAAACCTAGTATCCGTCGAATACGGATACGGATACGGATAATCCGGATAAAACAAAACCGGATATCCGGATTTTCTAGAATCTCCCTATTTTCTTATTTCCAAAATCCGAATAAAATCCAAAAGGCTATAGAAAATAGCAATTAAATCCCAAAAATTCACCAAAAATACCAGAAAAATCCTTGAGACCTAAGGAACACAAATAAAATATTTTTAGCTCATGTTAAAATTTAATTTAATTATATTAAATTATTTTAAATTCTAAAAATTTATTTTAAACTTGATTTAATTCCAGAAAACTTATTTTTAAAAATAGGGCTTTATAAACTCTAGAAAATCAGGATGTTACAAACTATTTACGTATTTTCGTTAATTTTGGATGTATAGTTTAAGGTGTTTTCATATTCCGATAAATATTCGTAACCGTATTCGTTTCGATTCGTATTCGATCTGTATCTGTATTCGATATTATTCGTATTTGTATTCGAGTTATCCGTATTCGTATCCGTATCCGAAAAAAAATATGAAAACAAATATGGTAGAGGCATTATCCGTCCGTATCCGATCCGTTTTCACCCCCGGTACCGGTTACTGATCAGTTATTAGAGATGAAAACGAATAGAATTCGATTAGATATTACTTATTTTATATTTTTTAAATTTAAAATTAAATATAAATAGTATCTAATAGGAATATAAATCTGGGTAGTGTCGATCACAGATACAGAATGAATATGAAACAGTTGCGAGTACGATAACGAATATCTAGTTAAATCTTATGCTAAAATACAAAGGATATATATAGTGTGCACGACACCTACCATATATTTCTAAAGAAAGTTTTTGGTAGAGTTTTGGTAAAAAATATTTTGAAGGTGGCTCCACCAGATTTCTTACACTTCCAGAAAACTTGTTTGAATTTTATTGGATTTGTTAGAATTTATTTGGATATTATTTGAAAGCATATAGCAAGAAAATTTATTTTAACTATTTTTTAAAAACTAAAAATAGTTTATATTATTTTTCCAGAGCTCTCCTATAATTATAGTATTTTGTGAATTTTTCAAAAAATTTCGTAGTTATTTATATTTTATTAGATTTGTTGGAATTTATTTAAATTTTTCTAGATTTTATTTGAAAGTTTAGAGAAAAAAAATTTATTTTAACTGTTTTCTAAAAAACTAAAAATAGTTTATATTATTTCTCTAAGTTCTCTTAGATTGATAGTATTTTATAAATTTTTTGAAATTTTTTATAGTTATTTGTATTTATTGAATTTGTTGAAATTTATTTTGATTTACTACCGTGCTAAACCTTACCACTGACAATCAATTTTCTACACAATGGTTTTAACTATTAAATTTAAACTCAAATTTTAAATTTTGCCGATTTTCAGTTGCCTCTTGTTTGACTAGTTCCCAACCGGTTAGCACCTGAAATTATAATTCATTAATCAAAATTTAAAATTTAAACTTTTTATATCGATATTTTTTACCGATCCGGGCCGTATGGCCCGTAACTTTCCGGTTACCGTCGATATTTTTATCCTTGCCCACCGCTTGTATTGAGAAAGCCAAGTCATGTCTCGCGCCGTGCGGATGCCCGCATGTAGGTCCGCGTGGGTGGGTAAATATCACGACGCTAGACACATGTTTTGTAGTGATCGAACGGTTGGGAACGTCGTGCTTATGAGTGGGGGTGCGCGCGGGGGCGGGGACGGGGAACGGTGGGGCGAGGGAAGTGCAAGAAGGTTCAGTGTTTTTTTTTCTGGGTTGGCTGTTCTAGAAGGTTCAAGGCGTGGCAGAGGAATCTGGGACACGTTTCAAGCATGGTTGGGGGCCTTCTCGACGAGGAACAGCCAGGCAGACCGGGTCGTGTAGTGTAGCACTGGTTCGAACTGATTCCCTTTCAGAATAAAGTTGTGTTCATCTTGAAAAAAAAGAACAAAATCTGTTTCTGAGTTTTAATTGGTTGTGTGTGTAGTATGAACTTTTGTTTTTTTGATGCTACCAATATCTTACCAGTCAATCCGGTAATTTAACGGTGAAGACGAAAGTTACTTTTTATCTAGCACACTTTTGTAAAAAGGGTTAACCTGGGGATAGCGTTTGTTTTTGTTTTCACAGTCCTAACCGTGGAAGCGTGGTGTCACGTGACCCTAGCTATCACATATATTGAAACAAATGAGTTGATAATTCATGAAGGATTTTTCTTGAAAAATTAAGGACACATATGTAATTTTAAAAAAGTGAAGAATTTTTCACAAAAAAAAATCAAGAGCACATGCGTAATAACAGAAAAACCATAGGTCTTTATCCCATAAAAGGAGGGTCTATCTGAAAAATCAAGGATCCATGTGTAATTTTAGAAAAGTGGAGGTCTTCTCGCAAAAGTGTTAACATGGCAGGGATCTTTCTGTAAAAATCAAGGACCTACATGCAATTTTAGAAAGTTAGAGGGTATTTTCACAAATTAGCTAACATGGAGGTGCCCCCGGGGGCAAATCCCCCTGGGTGTAATATAGGAAGTATTTACATGGAATCCATAGGTGATCTAGTCGCTTCCTTGCAATATTACCGGTGGCTCTAAACAAGGGTTTGTGCTCTATAGAGGAGATATTTGGCTCTATTCATTTTCTAGCTTTTTGTGTCTTTTAATTTTAGCTTATAAAAAGTCAAAATAAACAAGACGGCTTCTTCAAGCGGTTTCTTTAAACAATATTTTGGGTTTATAATTGTGTGCACCGTCCGCATCAACATCTCCGCAGTCCACTACCGTCTCAAAAAATACAAATAAAAGCTATCAGCTATAGCCTAAAAAAATGGAGCGAATGCCAACGTGGATAACACATACGATTTTGAGCTTGAAAAAAAATATTTAGAGAGGCGGCTTAAAAAAACCACCAAGTTTGGCTTTTAAAGAATTCAAAGTCAAAAGACAGAAAAAAATCAAAAAGAACATGGTCTTAAACTGGTTTCTGATCTTACTGTACCAGCCTTTTGGGCCCGTTTGTACTGGTTTTGGCTTATGCTTTTAGAAACTAAATCCAATACGAATGCCCTAACTTTTTTAAGCTGTTTCTATTGGCCACTACTATCAGTCACTTTGCATATTCGTATGTTGTCACGAACTATGTTTTTTCTTATATCATAATTTCGTAAGTCGTATGGCAGTCTAAATATTGTAATACCTTACATTGCACCGTTATTTATTCTCTTTCTTATATAGTATACTCAACAAAAAGTCATAAAACATAAGCCAATATGAACGCTCTAATTTATATAAATAACTTCTATCAACCACTACTATTTATAAATTATAACTAAAAATTATGAGTAAAAGCTAACATAAACAAAAACCGATAAGTTGCAGCTTGCAAGCATGTATAAAACTACTCCGAGTCCGTTCAAAAATAAAAATATATAAAAGTACTACGAGCGCTATTGTTGTCCTCAAAGATTCTCTTGGATACCGTGATAACCTCATAGCACTTCACACAAATATCATTCAATCCATTTTTTCTTCGAATTTACTCTCTAGGCATCTATTTTATAAAAATAGTCCCCTTGGCAGGTGCCTGCCGTATGATAAATCTACAAAGAAGATTATTTTTGCAAAAACGTATCTATGGTGGCTAAATTTCAAGAAAAAAATGTTTTGAGTGATATTTTCAGACTGGATTCACCAAGTCTGCTAAGTTTTTTTTTTGTAAATCTATATAGTTTTCAAGCAAGTACATGGACCAGTCTTCAGAAGGCAATCAAAATAATAAAATAAAAACTAAGCAATCAATCAGTGAGATATCGACGCGCGCACAAAAGTTGGTAAAAAGAGCAAAGCGAGAAGATAAGTGTGCTTGGCTTATGACTCGTGTTTACGCGTTGATATATAGATTGTTTGTGTGGTAGTTTAGACTTTGGACCAGCATGATAATCTTAGATTAAATAGAGTCCCATGGGTAGTCAGCTTCTTTAGCTGTCGTGCACTTGAGAAATGAGTGGCACGAGGCAACAATCTGAACGTAAGACAGACTTGACGAACAAAATCCAGCATATTTCTACATGTTTGGTTCGACTGGGTTGGTTTGTAAGACCAAAATTCCAACCCAGGAGACGTGCACCGTTTTACACTGTTGGTCCAAACTTACGACCCGTTAGGCCATTACTACGAAAACCGTTATTAGCGACGACAGATGTTGTCAAGATGTGGTCGTTAGCCGTCGGTAAAGACTACATCGTTTATAGTTTTAATGACCACTCTTTCGTCGTTGCTAACAGTGTAGTAGCCACAGCTAGAACATTAGCGACCACTTTATGGTATTAACGATCACCTTTTATCATATAAAAAGGTATGCAATAACCAATTTTGTAACATCAGCAACCACTTTAGTTTTACGACTACTTTATCATTGAAAGCATTGCACACATTACATATATGATCGCAAATTAAAAATATATATATAATTTAATGTCAATACTTGGGCATTTGTTTGGTACCAATATTAACAAACACCATATCTGAAAAAAAAATATATGATCAACTGATTAATAAAAAAAATTCTACACTCATACAACAACGTGGATGCCAGTCGTTTACATGAAGACAAATGCTACTGTACAACTACTAGAACAACAACGTGGATGTCAATCGTTTACATGCAGACAAATGCTACTGTACAACTACTAGAAATCTCTTATCTAAAAAACTACTAGAAATCTCGAAGGGAACTGGACAAGCCATGGTCAATTATTTTTGCTCTGTTACACATCAACTCTCCTCATGGATCCTGCAGTAACATATAACAATTTGGCACAAGTCAGATATAACACAAATGAAAGGAGGGGAAATATGTTACGATAATGACAAATTTAGTAATATTCCATAAGCAATTGATTTGTAAAAATTAATTTGTGTACTTCTCACCTTCAAGAAACTCCAGTTGCAATGATTTGAGCTGTACTTCTCACCTTGAAAAAACTCCACTCCTAATTAGCTTCCCTAATTCTTCTCTTGTCAAGTACCACTACATCTGTACATCGACCATGCTTAGGTGACTAGTCCCAAAATAAGCTCTTTTGCTTTGACATGTCAAACTGAAACATCTCTGTTCATCAAGAGAAGGCATGTCTCATATGAGAAGTTTATACGCATAATTGCTTCAATAAATTAAAAGAGGGCAAGCTTCCGGCTGCTGATGCTTACACTGTTTTTGAGCGAATTCCCACATATTTCCGAACCAGGGAGGAAGAATCATGTATAAATCAGCTCTTTATTCCCCCATGTTATCATTTAATGCCACTTAATATAATTAACAAAGGATACGCTATCATATAACAAGAACTCAGATAATAGGTAAATAAATTATCCACTACGGCTGGTGTGATGCTAAGTAACATTGATACTGAAAATGCAAGTTGACAACAGTAAGCTACATGCTTTCTGTACATAGGACGTTTAACTCTCAAAATGTTCTAATGTGTTGTTCGTATGTTTTTCAAAATTTATAACCCTGAGATCTAAATATAATCCAAGAGAACAACTAATCATCTCCATCTTAGTTACAAACTACAACCAAGAAGGCTTGCAACTATTTGCTGAAGAAAAAGTAGCAAAATTACATTTCATACAAGAATATTGATGTTATAACTTACCTAAAACTTTGCTTAAGAAATGCTCTGTATCCATCCAATTATCTCGATTGATCCCTTCAAGAACATCTCTCCCACTCGTTTCATCTCAATATTGTAAATTCGAATGAAGCTCTGTCACATCTTTCAGAGGTAACAGTCAAAATTGAAGACAAACAAAGTATAAATAAAAGGAAAATCTGACCTCATTCGTAAAACTATCAAAGATTGTTTGAAGCTCACCTAAAAGATCAATATCTCACATTCCATCTATTGGGGGAGTGGCTCTTACCTTGGCCCAATCAGCCCACTGGGAACAGGGTCAACTGTAAATATAAATAAGAAGACTGTGAGGCCCCCACGTCATTATCCCTCGGATAATCACGCGTGGCATACGGATTACTATTTGCCTGATCAGTAGGAGTCTAGTTGGTAGAATCCCTGTATCCTCTCAGCCTCGAGGTCGATGCAGCACCACCTCCAAAAATCTGAGGCGTCCTCTGCCCTCTCTAAGGCTCCATAGGTGGCGTTCTGGTGTAATAAAGAAGTCTGTATCTATATTATTGTTCTGCTGCGCTACTCTGGTAAAGGCTTATTATTTACCGGAGCAGTGTTCTACTGATCAGGCAAATAGTAATCCGTATGCCACGTGTGATTATCCGAGAGATAATGACGCGCGGGCCTCACAAAGACAAGCTTATGAAGGCTATGCAAGGAAATGATATGTCTACCCCCATTATTGAGTTGTTGTCTGTCTAGAAACTAAAAATATTTAGGATTATAAGCAATTCTAAAAACATTTAGGATTATAAGCAATTCTAATATAAGTGTCGAACACTTGAGACATGCCAAAGTTTAAAGATAGATCTAGTGTAGCAATTAAACAATAAAGAGATTCTCAAGCTACTTTGGGATTATAATCCCAGTTATGTACCGTACCACTAGGGTTGTGCTGCAATTGCGCATACCTCATGGCTACACCTTATTTTTCATTACATCTTTGGGTGCATCTGAGCAAGTGCTTGATTCCACCTAAAAGACAAATTCATGGTGATAAATTTTGCAAACAGCATATCTTACCTACGCTTTGCCTTGTCTCGCTTCACTATCTTGTTGAAATCTTGCCACACCGCTGATGTAGTAGGTCTAGATCTCTTTGCTCCAGTGCTTATAGACACAATGGTACTCGTAGAGCCTAATGATAGTACAATCAGGGTCTACTCTCCCGTTTTTGGTGGAGGCGGAGGCGTTTCACTCCTGAATGATGAAAGATCTTTTGGAGAAATTCCGTAATCACTCATAGGAAAATTGTCAAAATTTTCTATGGAGAAATGTAGAAAACTGTAAAATACAAATAAAAAATTGCACTATTACCTATTTTACATCACAAAAAGGAAAGTAAGAACACCAAATATATATATAAATGAGTATTGTTACCTTTTTCTTGATTGTAGACGAATTTTGAGTTTTCAGATTTTTAGTATTTTTTTTAAAGTTTGCCAAATTATCACAAAAGTGCATCAAAAATTTTACAAGAGAATTCAGAAAAGCGATTGCAGGTTTGAGTGTGGTTGAATGAGGGGGTTTGCTGCCTATTTATAGAAAAACTATGAGATTTTTTTAATTTTTAAATTCCCAAACGGTTATCAATGGCTAGAAAATTCAAAAAAACCATCAATTATCAAGCTAAACAGGTCGAAATCGTGCTAAACAGGTCGTACCTATTATGCCTAACGGGCTACTATGTCTAATGAGTCATGCTCATGTCTAGCTGGCACACTGGGCCGTAGAGGCAACCTAAACACTACCAGTGCTTCGTATTGGGCCAGCCCGACCCATTTGGCCACCTCTAAATGGCGCCAAAGGTCGAAGGTTGAATCAAGGGGTGACTAGGCTATCTGCAATTGAGAGTTTGAGACGGTGGATGGGTACTTTTGGGCTTTATACCATGGTTTTTAATTTTAACTACAATAATTAGTTTTTAAACGGTGCATCTTTTTAAGACGGGGTCTGCAGGTCGATTGTGGTAGATAGTATACCAACTTTAGCTATATGTGTTAAAATTGTGTACACTATCTCTCTCTGTACTTTCTTTTACAAACAAATAAAATTCAAAAGCTATAGACTAAAAGGTATAAGGTATAGTCTAAAAGAACCTAGCTGATAGTCACTGAGAGAGAGTGTGTGTTAAGACTTGTGAATGATGCAACAAGCCCGCAGGTCGGCGGGTCATAGCCCTTCTTACCAACCACGGCCCAGCCGGACCGAGCCACGCCGCGCGGCTCGTGATCTCTACTCCTCGCCCCGCGTGGAACCACGGGCCGGGGAGCCCAAAATCGGCCCAGGTCGTCAAGCTCTCTGCAGCGCACGCCGCCGGCGCAGCTGACTGACTGATTCCGTCGGCACACAGGACCACACCCTGGGCCGTGCGGTGTGCTTCCCTGCCCGCCTTAAATCGCACCTTCCGGTACCGCACCTCCTATCCGGACTGCCATCGCAAGCGGGCCAAACTGCACCCAGTTCTGCTTCCTCTCATTTTGTTTTGCCAGTTTCTGAAACATTATTAAGTGAGAGAAATTAACCTACCAACATACTGCTCCCTCGTGATCAAACACTACCGATCATTCGAGATCACATTCCCCCTGAAATACCTTTTTTCTCCATGGGCACATGCATCCCCATGCCTCTCTGTTTCTTGGATCCCTATAAAACGAGGCTAGGAATTCTACTGTCGTGCATTATTAATGCAACACACAATAGCACAATCGTTTTATCAGGAACAGAAGCATTCTTGTTGTTTTCTCTGACCATGATCGGTGCGCAAACAACTCTCTCTTTCCTGTCCTGGTAGCCTGGTAGGTCATCACCATGGCTTCCCAACTTTACAGAGTTTTCTCTGCACCTACTCCATGCGTCCAGGCAGGAGATAGCACTATTATTTACATACAAACAAACAATTGGGAATGAACAAACACGTCCTAATCACATGCCTTCCGATGCAGTCCTACACTTCTCACGTGTTATTCAGTATCATCGACCATACGGTCCATACTTCATTCCCTGACACGAGGCAGGGAACAGATTAGATTTGCTGTATACTAGTCTGTAACTTGTGTGTACTGCCTGCAGAGAATATCTATGCTTACTAGTCTGTAACAAATGGTCCTGAACTGGGTACTTTTCTGGCTCACTCAATCAACACCCAGAGGCCAGATCTCAATCCACAGCGTGGCCAGCCTTTTAGTACAGTAAATGATAAGAAACTGAGGGAGAGTGATGAGAGGAGGGTCTATGAGGTCAATCATTAAAGGGCAGAAGAAACACAAAGGTAAAAAATGCTAAAGAAAGGGGGGCATCCGAGAATTTGAGAAGAAACAACAGAACTCTTTACCATGTTCTCTCCTAAATCCAGATCTCACTTCACATGGGTAAAGGCGATGAAGTTTCGTTTGCGACTTCATTGTGATTCTGTCCAACTTGTCATTTTACAATCACGTGGTCTGGACGAATGATCTACTACCGAGCACCGACATGGTATACCTGAAAGTAGACAATACCGACATGTTACATGCATGAGTCCTGAATAATTCAGCTGGAAATGGGGACCTCTTTATAGATTGAATTGTGGACATGTACTAGTTTGGAACCTCATAGGAAAGCACAGCTCAGCTAAGGATGGTAGGCAAACTGCTCATTGCAATTGGAAAAAGAATGCAAGAAGAGAATAGGTGACAAGAGGCTGAATAAAAAATCTGCATGGTGAAAATTTATTCAATACTTGAGCTATCAGAATACAGTGAACAAAGACAGGAAATAAAATCTAATCGGCTATAACAATGGTCCAACTATTCATTGTCCTTGGCACATCCAATTGGGGAAGAAGATCAATTGATGGATCATACAAAGCGAACTTTGAAGTAAATCAAAGCACACTACACGCTTCGATATCTATACCGGACTTATTACTGTGAAGCACAAACTCCAAACTATCCACGCAAACCGCACACAAGTAGTGGAGCAGCTCCTACTTCCACAGCTCACGTTTTCTCTTCAAAGGAAGCAACCTCTTCACCTTATCAGACTGTTTCTTCACCGATTCTTCAGCTTTAGCCCGGCGCCAACCGAGATGCGCCGATAAGTTCTCCACTTCGACCTTCACCACATCCTTCCTCACTCCTATGTCAGTGATGTATCTTCCAGCACAGTACATCCCAGCTGTGACAGCAGCCATCCCCAGTGGACCAGCTGATAAGAGCCTGAAAGGAGTGGAGAGAAGAGCGGCCAATGGCACACCAATGGCAGAGGATGCTTGCCCACTCCTCCCAATGCCTGGTTCATCGAAAGGCAGAAGACCGGTCTTGCAGTACAGCGCAAAGTCCTCGCAGTTGTTCTCAAACACGTCGTAGTTTCCAAACCCATTCTGGAGCAAATACATCGCCCTGTGCACCACAGTCTCTGGTGAGTCTGATTGGGCAATGGTGCAAGTGCCCCCACGCAGCTTTGCGAGGAAAACCGTCGGTGGCACGCCGTACTCGAAGCCGTAGAGGGAGCCATCGCGAAGGAAGCAGTCCAGGCAGGTCAGGATTACGCCGCTGTCAGGCAGCTGAAATCCGCAGTCCGGGAAGGTTGGGCACTCTGCTGAACCCTGAGAGATGATGAGGCTCGATATGGCGATGGCAGAGTCCAGACCTGCAGTTCCTGCTTCTTTCTTCCGTGTGAAATGGACCACCTTGTTCCCTCCAACGTAAATACCTGAATGAGCCATACAATTGCGTAAGAACATGGCATAACTTGCCAAAAACTCTGCTGCGTTTGATCCAAGTGTAACCCATATGGTTACGAGAAGAATAAGCTTTTTTATCATCCTTTGTAAAATGATGAATATGTAGCTGCCGAATTATAAGTAGACATACACAATCCATGATCCACTTGAACCAGTTGACTGGCCAAATTAAAGATTTAACAGCCAGATTGCTGGAAAGAAGGACAAGGGACAAAAGGGGAAGAGAAGACCACACAGCCACAGAGACAGGTCGCAACACATGGCATCTTTTCAGTGCAGGGAGTCATATGGCGAACCACCCCATGTCCTTACCTACATGTGTCAATGGTCGAATATCTCTAGGACGGACGTCCATAATGGGCACTGGACAGGAAACAATGCCTGCAAATTTAAGGCAAAAACGCCGGTCCCATGCCGTCCATGTAGCTAGCTCATAGCGACACGATGTGCAAGAGTCCTTTACGCTTCCAAGTGTAGATCAAAGGTCGGTGAAGTAAAAGAAATGGAAAGAGATGCAAAGTAAAAAGCCATGGTAACGCAGCTGGGAGAAGATGCATGCAGCCAGCAAAGTGAAAAGCATGTAACTTTGATCACAGGTAAATAAAAGTAACTAAATGGATGTTAACAAAGTCGACACTGAAACACTGCCTATACTTGTGGATAGAAACCAGCAGATAATCAGTTATGAGCTAGCTAGTTGCAAAGTCGCAATATAAAAAAGGTTATGAGCTGGACAGCTGGTTAGCAGTATTTTCTGGGCAACAAATACAACGCAAAGGGCAACAGCATGCCATCAAGGCCGTTTGGATGGACAAATTCTGTCTGCGCCTAGCCTAAAATATTTCCAGTCGCTATTGTTTTTCAACCAACCCATGTTGCAAGTTACAACAGAAGTAAAATCTAACAGATTACATCAAAAATGTTTGGGATGTACGTCGTACTGCTAGTTACTGCTGCCTTGAGCACCAAGCCAATTGGTACTTGGATGATACAGCTAGCTATGAGTCCTATGCTAGTACCATACAAACCAATCATTGCTTGCCGTTAAGGATGAGTACGACAAGGATGAATGGGCGCATTAGCAATTAGAGATTCAGGACAATGAGAAGATAACAGCAGGCGACTTCAGCATGAAAATTTCGGGCAATTCGACCTGGAGTGTAGGTGCTGTCACTGAACAATTCACAGCAAAAATTTGCTCGCAGAAGCAGCAGCAGGAGCTAATCTCCAACGGAGGAGAAGCAGAGTTTGTATGAGCAAACAAAGAAAATACTGATATCAATGAACACACCCGCGCCGCAGGAAACCCACACGATCTCTGTGTCTAATTAACCGGCCGGCCGAAAATGCCAATGCGGCAAGAAACATGACCAAACCGCGCACAATTCACACGGTTCCCGCGAGATTCGGAAGGTGGAAGGGAAGCGTAAGCGAACGGGTGATCACGCGCGTACCGTGGTGGGAGTAGGTGTAGGCGGCGCGCCAGGTGTAGATGTGGTCGCCGGGCTTTATCTCCGACAGCTCCACCCGGTGCGACAGCAGCCCCATCGCCCGGCGAAATTCTGCTGCTTCTGCTGTACGTCGGTCTGGCCGTGAGCGACGGCGAGCGGGGAGGGAGTTGACGCTGTGCTATCACTTGGAGATGGAGGAGGCGGCCGTGATGTGGGTGAGGTGGTGGCAAGGTAAGGTGAGTGTCGCTGCCAGGTCGGGGAGTGCGAAGGCGTCGCTCTCCTCTCGTCCTCTCGGCTTGAGCGGGGTGAAGTGGGAATCGTGGGGATTAGTTATCTTCGCGACCGAGGCCTCGGCATGTGTGTGTGATCTGGGGTGCAGTCCTCGGGATTCGTGTGCGATCTTGGAAGGTGAGGTACGTGCCCTTCTTTAGTTCTTTTTACTCCACCGGTAAAGTGGTAACGAAAATAGCTCTTCAACCACGTTTTTTTCTTCTTCCGATTTTAACATCCGAACATCTGATTTTTAAAAATAATCTTCAATATAAATTTATTGTGCTCGGCAGGCACATATAGAGCTCCACGAGGTATGTGCCTTTCTTTTTACTCCACCGGTAAAGTCGTAACGAAAATAGCTCTTTAGCCACGTTTTTTTTATTTTAACATATGAACATCTATTTTTTTTAAAAAAAAATAGTCTCCTATATAAACCTACTGTGTTCGATAGGTACTTACCAAGCTCCACATAAGGAGTATTTTTTTAGAAAAACGAATATTCGAGTGTCAAAATTGAAAAAACGTGACTAGGGGCTATTTGTGTGCTCAAATTCTCCTACTAACTTATTTTTTCACACGAGAAACTTAGATTCTATTACCAACATAACGGAATTTATATAGTTCTGTTTTAGTGTTTCTTAGTTAGTGCTATCATGGGCTTACTGTTTTCCCCCCTTGTCCCCTGTAAGTGCACCAAGAACAACAACAATACAGATATGAGCGACAAAACCATAGCTAAGGCAATTGCAATTTGACAAAAAAGCAGGAAAAGAAAATTGATAACCAAGCTTGATACAAAATACTAGTCTTTTTTTCATAGAAATCTGAATATATCATCCTGTGCTTGAGAGTGTATCTTATATTTTTGCTGGCTACTTCTCCGACTAACTGGTTACTTCATCTTTATATTTCACCGAACTAATTCTCGAGGCCAATGCCTTCGTCTGAAGAATGGTGCATTTGGTCCTAGTTTGTTGTTGTGAGTGGGTTGTAATTTGTTTTGCTGTTCCCAGCTCTTTAGGGTCTGTTTGAGTCTGTTTGACTCTTTTCCTTCTTAATATAATGATACGCAGCTTTTCTGTGTGTTCGAGAAAAAAAAAGAATGGTGCATCTACTCCGTAATTTCCTCCCACGCTAATATCCCTCCTTGCTGCCCTGTGTAATAGGGGATCCCTGTCTTTCCCATTCAGCTAAGCAGCCGGCAATCCATCATGACAGACGGAATGCTCCACCAAAACAAGTTGAAACGCAGCCCTCACGTACCAAAGCAAGCAAAGCGAAGATCACACACAGGTGGGCGCACGGACCACCAAACCACGATCGTACGGACACCAAACTTTTGCACCCCGCCAAGAAATAAAAGGCTCGCGACTGTTCTGACCGTCTGATCCAGATTTCCTCGGTGCAAGAACGTAGATCCCATCATTTATCGATCCGAGCACACACAGGTACACGCCGCCGTCGGTGGCACACATCAGCGATGCCCAGACAAAGCCCTACTACGCATGGTGGGCCTCAAGGCCCGTATCCTTAGCCGGGCAAAAGTTGTCGCAGAGAAGGCCCAATCAACCGGACCAGCCGCGATTTGCCCATGTGTATCATCCGCCCAAACAGGCCCGTGAGCCTCGCGCTTCGTTTCGGACCATCTGAACCTGCGCGGGCGCAAGCCAGATTGGAGTCGGCGCGACCCAAAGCGGGCCTCCGTCAGCCGTCCGATCGACCTTCCGCGGCCCAGATCGAGGCTGGACGAGACCCTGCCCCAGAGCGGCCTTACCGTTTGCGCCCTCCACGTGTGGATCGCGCAGAGTAAGTGCGATCCGGCCGTCGGGTCGAAGTCGTGGGGCTCAGATGTCGTGGGAGGTGAACGAAGCGCAGGCCGGCCCAACTAGCCCACCTCACGCACGGCGGCACGATTCCACCGCCACGTGTCGTCCTCGCGCTTCGCTTCTATGTTCTATCCCCGTCTCTCTCTCTCCTGGTCGCCGAAACCAAAACGCAAGCACACTCCCTTCCCGTGTTCCGAAACCCTAGCCGCACGCAGCCCCCGTCCCCCTCGACCTCGAGACCTAGGAGGCGAAGAGGAACCAATGGCCGCCGAGAACTACTGGAGGTACGCCGACGCGCGGCAGCAGCAGGCCATGGTGGCGGCGGCGGCGGCCGGCATGGCCCCGGCGGCGGCGGGCGCCACGGCCGCGACGGTCGCGGCTGGCATGCCCCCGCAGGCCGCGATGGCGCAGCAGGCCGCCGCGCCGCCGCTCAAGCGGGCGCGCCCTGACTACGGAGGTTTGTCGCCCTCGCTCTACGCCCTCTAGATCTGAATTTTTATTCTCGTTATGGTGGATGTTTCGCTTCGTGACCTCGTTGATGCGTGCTTGCGTGTCCGGGTGTATGATTTTTTTGGAAGAAGATTTTGGGTATCGTTTGTTATTAGCTGATTAGTCATAGTTTCCGTGTAGAGATCTATAGGAGATCTTGCTTAGATCTGATTAGTAATTTGTAGTCATCAGGACGTTTTTACCCTAGTTTTTAGGTGTATTAGAATTTTGAATTTAAGCAAGCATCATAGCAACAGATGGAAGTTTGAATCTGAGTGGCGAAAAAGTGCTAATTTTCCAAGATAAAAACCTGTTTGGAATTGCTTTTTTTTTATATCGAGAGTTGCCTGCAGAAATTAAAAAAATTTGATACGCTGTGTTCATATGGTTTATGAACCTGCTGATTGGATTTCTGGTCTCCTTATTGCAACGCATCGTTTTGCCTCCTTATTGCACAATGTTACTACAGGAAGCATAATAAACGCAGTTCTTCTGCTTTGCACGTATGGTCTGATTGAGCGTCCACGCTGCTAGCCTCAAACCTAGTGAGAGGCATTTTACTGTTGATTGATTGGATCTCAATCCATCTGACTTTCAACAAATTGGTAATAACATGTGGTAATTGTGGAGCAGTAGTGGTTAATCACTAGTGTTGCCAGCTCGGAAAGACTTCCTGGAGTTTTCATTACAGGAAAAGGCTTTTGTGAAGTTGTTCTGTCAGTCAATAAGCATGCATGCAATTAGGTGTCATTAATGTTTGTTTTGCATCTGTTGTATGCATTTATTGTCTCTCTTTTTTTCCTTGTAGTTATGTCCTTTTGTTATGACTTGTTTATCTAATGAAGATTCTGAACTTGGTGCTGAATTGATTATCTTAATTAATGAGATTGTTCGCAAGTCGGATTTATGCTCATTTTTTTCCGCAGATGTGCCTGCAGGACAAGAGATGGCGGGATATTATCCTCGTGAGACTGACAGGGCAGGTTACCATTCACTTAGAGACAATGAAGCAATCGGAGCATCTTATGACCGCTACTTACGCAATGGGGTATAAATTCACGTTTTGTAATATAAAACTAGCATTATTTCTCTATGCAGAGTTGGTGATTAAGTTATTCTGTGTGCTGTGCTTCTAGATGCCTTCTGTTGGGGCCAATGAAACTAGTAGGGCAGTTGTTGGTGGGATGGGTGGTTATCCTGTTGATGATCACGGCATGATGGGTGTCGTTGGTATGGACAGCAGAGGCATGGGGTATGGTGCAAGGCCTGATCCTCCTCTCCCACCAGATGCATCGAACACTTTGTACGTTGAAGGCCTACCCGCAAACTGCACTCGTAGGGAGGTTTCACGTATCCTTCTATAATATGTTACTAACATTCTATGATAAACTTCATTTCTTAATATGCCTATCTAGCTTTGTGCATTCTAATACCCAGCCCTTGGTGACTCATTTGATATTTCAGTTTACTTGTGTTAAATTGTTCCACAATTATTCTCTTTCAATTTTTTGTGACACCTCATTTGCCCAAACAATCTGCACCTTTTGAGTTGTTTCAACTGCTCAATTGGAAATCAACACCAAATGAAAATGGATAACAGATTCTACTTTCATCGAGAGGTTTATGATACTTCTTTTTGCACCATTCATCTCGATTGTCTAATTCCATTCCTGTTGGTGTAATGATACTTTTTTTTGCACCCGTCATCTTGATCAGTCTAATTCCATTCCATTTGGTTTATATGCTCCAGTGAGCTGCTTGTTCGTTTTCAAGTATCAACAGAGTATATATCATCTTTCACTCTCTATATATGCTTTTGCTCCTTAACCTTTTCCTTGTGCAGATATATTCCGCCCTTTTGTAGGTTTTCGTGAAGTGAGGCTTGTCAACAAGGAGTCAAGACATGTATGTTAAATATGCTTTGTGCTAATAAAAACTCTCTGTTTTAATGATGATGTATCTTAATCTGTCAACTTTTCTGCAGCCTGGTGGAGATCCTCATGTCTTGTGTTTCGTTGATTTCGACAATCCTGGCCAAGCTACTGTTGCTCTTGAAGCTTTGCAAGGTGAGCATACTTATCCGTAGCTATGGATTGTGTAGTTGTATGGATAATCTGTCTATTAGCTTTGATAACGTACAATTCTCATGTATTTTCTTGTTGACTTGTATGTTTGCATTCCCCTTTAGTTTCTCATCAAGCTTGCTTGCGAATTGGTCATTAAATTCATTGTTTTTCTTTGGTTTGTTCATTTTACTTTATGTCAAGTGTGCTTTGTGCAATTTCTGCATCACAGATCATTAAGTTAGGTCCTGCATTAGAGATAGTATTAGTAATCCATTCACGGTTAACTGGGATTAATAGCGGAAAACCCGCCTTTTTGCACTGCGCAGCAAACACTGCCACAGAGCACTTACTCATGTGCTACATGTTTGTAAGTGCATTTTGTGGGACCAATATGTCCTAATTGCTGTGTGAAGCTTCATAATGAGTAAAATGTAAGGTTACTTCTTAATAGTTCGATGCTAAGAATTACTATTGAGTTGGGGAAGTCATTGACCAACGATACCATTGCCCAATAATCGGCTAACTCTAGGATGCTGTACAATTGCAACTTCCCTTGACGCCGTGCCAATCCATTCTTTCAGTTTTAAAATTTTACCTTATCGATTTTTCCTATGCGTTGTATCTAATACTTGCACCTCCATCCTTCATAGCATGGGGTGAACGTTTGAGGTTCGATCTCTTGTTCACACGACGACCTGAGCAAAATAAACTATCACGATTCGTTTTGCAGGTTATAAGTTTGACGAACACGATCGTGACTCAGCCCATTTGCGGCTGCAATTCTCGCGCTTTCCTGGTCCGAGATCAGCTGGCGGGCCTCGTGGTAGGCGTTAAGTTGCGGGTCTGGTTTTCAGGTGGTTGACGAACCTATCGTTTAAATGTGCGATCAAACTTCCGTGGCGTAACGCTTCCATATTCTCCGCCGGTGGCTTCCTTGTAGGGTTCGTCAGCTCATGTTGCGAAAGCGTGAAAAGGATGATGCAATAATCGATATTCGGTCTCCTTCATTAAACTGTCGTACCGTATGTTAGAAGTGGAACTTCGGATTTATTACTCATACTGTATCTGCTGCCATAGTATTTATGGTCTACTGTATTTTATTGTCTCGCGGCGTGTCCCAGACAATATGGGTTTGTTGTCGTGTGAAATGTTAACTCTTCTGAACACTTGTTCGTTTGTTGTTTAGCCATGTTTAGTAATATTAAACCTTAGCTGTTCCTTGCGCATCTATCAAAATATGGTAGGTTCATATAAGATACTCCTTTTGCCTCTGGCTGTGTACAATATGTGGTTTCCCAGGACGTGAGCATAGTACCTCCGCCCCCCTTCGATTATAAGGGGCAAGCATTCCTACTCCTTTCTTTTTGTAGAATCAAGGGTCTCTCCACTTATTATCTATAGTTGCATGTACTCATTAGAACCAGCATACTAAATTAGTAATCTTTGGACAGTCCATAAATTGAAGGATCATGAAATGAGCTAGGACAGTGAAGTGGTTGATTGCAGGTTGGAGGATAGGAGTGGTCAGTGGTGGATAATCCCAGCCTTTCATTATTTCATAGTGAAGGATATATTTAGTCAAGAAAAAAGACTGGCTATTCCATGTTACCAAGTCATGACCCAGGTTAGGAATGTATTAGATAGATATTGACCTTCCTAAACTGTAGATCATATGGATGTGGTGCCACACGCTCTGCTGAGGCACGGCATAGTTGGCTGGTGAACTGATGCTCCATGCACAAGATCCCACCTTAGTCGCAACTCATGTGGTCACGAGATGCGTTGTGCACGTCGCAGACCATCCTCAATCCAGCCATCCATATGCTCTAGCGGAATCGCGTGCACCACGGATTAATTATCTAGTTGTCTTCAATCATTCCTAGTCCTTTTTTTGGTAGAATTAGTGCTTTCCAGTTTAATCAATAGTTCCATGTGTCCATTAGGACCAGCATATAAATTGAGTTATATCTGGACAAAACCTATGTTCGTGCACTTTTGCATTTTATATCAGTGTCCATAAATTGAATGATCATGATGTGAGCTAGGACAGTACAGCAGGTTGCTTTAAGGAAACTATTGCGTTTGTTCAACCTATTGGTGGGAAGTAGATGTGAATTATCGATGTCCGTCTGCTCATCTATTACCTTTTTTTCCAAGAAATGCTCACAGGTTACTTCTGCCCATGCAAATAGCTTGAATTGGTGTTATGCTGGTGCCCACTGCTAGTAAAGGTATCTTTACGTTCTGGTTGATTGCTTATTAATAAGGTATATTATGTTTACTTGTTTATTGTGGGTCTTACACAATTAGGGTTGATCAAACTGTCTACTGTGGACATAATTGTTTGCAAAGTATTTGAGATTCAAAGGTGCGGTTTTCAAAGATCAAAAATACATTTATGTACCCCCAAAAAAATTTGGCCCTCTAATGCACGCTGAAGCAGCATGCTGCTATATCAAATATGGTCTTATGCGCGCTAAAATGTTTGTATTCTTAGTACTCATAATGAACCAGTGATATGTCAAGATAACACTGAAGTTCAGTATTATGATCCATGTGGCTCACGGAAATGGCGATGTTGAGACTTGTGGAAGATATTTGCTGGGAGACATGGACAGCGGTTGTATGCTGATGATGTTTGTGCCAAATCAAAAGCATTAGTTTCGTTGAAGTGGACAATTTTGTTGTAAATTCCTTCTCCAATGCTGTACATTGGCCTTCTGCAGTTCTGCTGACAAGGATGCTATCTGCTGTATGAAATCGTGGTAGGTTTGGCTGGATTGATGTTACTGTATTACTTGTGCATTCATTCATGCATATGATGCGATTAAGGTTGTATATGTATGGAAGAAAACTTGTACTGTGTATAATGCGAATTGCAGTGGAAACCCATGGAAAACGATGTCCTGTATATGTTGTGATGGGCTTTGCGTTTGTCTGCTATTGATATTCACTTGACGAATGTGGCTGCAACTGCAGTATATGTTTATAGCTTATGCCTCGTCCAGAATTGATCGTGTGTTTGTGAGTTCCGGGTGTTTTGCACAGGAAGTTGATTGAATCTTCTTGCTATGTTAGTGTTCTTTTTTGTATTGGAAGGATATTTTGGGAATAGAACTCGAGCGCAAGGATGTGAAGATTGGTTTGAGTCACTTGTCAGCCTGGGAAATAAAAAAAAAAGTGGAGGCTGTGGAGCTGGTGCTTAGTACGTTTGTTGCATGGGTGGACGCTCGGCAGTAGTAGCTGCAAGTGATGGAATCGTGGTATCCAACGGGCATGATCGGCTGCACCTCACGGATTGCTACAACTACAGCCGATCCGGCCTCTGGGGAATGATTTTTTTTTCATGGGTTGGTTATATACAATTGCTAGGATTGACAGCCGCACAAATTCCTCTAATTTTCCGTTATATGTAGATATTCACTTGCACAAGATATTTTCTGATATTTTTCGTAAGGGGGGAGAGAAGTAAGCTGTGATTGTTAAGGCCCCGTTTGTTTTAGTTTTTTTTTCAGTTTCAGCTTCTCGCATCAGTTTTTTTACTATTAAGTAATTCATCTTTTTCTGAATTTTTTAAAGATTTTTTTGGACTTTTTTGTATTTTCTTTTTTTTCCCGTGTTCCTTTGCATTGTCCGTGATAGACTAACATATTTTTTTTACATTTTTTTAAAATTTAATTATATCTAAAAAACCAAATTAACTACAGTAAAAAAATCAGTTACAGTGAAATTTTAGTCAAAAGTCAGAAGCTATCGCTAAAACGATAGGTAATAAATTTAGCAAATCTTGTTTGTATGTTGTTTGTTTTTGAAATAAAAGAGCAGGCAATGTCGGTTATTTTGTTTGTGATTTTCATATATTCTGAAGGGTATGAAATTTGTTAGATTTGCAATAACGTTTTATGATCGTCATATGTTATTGTAGTATGATAAATTTTTGAAGAATTTTGTGAGTACGATTGAGATAGTAATGATTCGTAAGTAGGAAGGTAAATGATATTACAATGCAACAAGAAATTCATACACGGAGAATTTTGGATAAAATATGTACACAACCAATACAAATACACAAAGCACAAGGAAGGCCCACTACTCGCCCCCTGTTACACCACCTGTAACATCTCCTTTGTCGTCGCCACGTCCAATCCCCGGTCGGTGAGAGAAGTAAGCTGTGATTGTTAAAGCCCCGTTTGTTTCAGTTTTTTTTCAGTTTCAGCTTCTCGCATCAGTTTTTTTACTATTAAGTAATTTATCTTTTTCTGAATTTTTTAAAGATTTTTTGGGATTTTTTTGTATTTTTTTCCCGTGTTCATTTGTATTGTCCGTGATAGGTTAACATATTATATATATATATATATATATATTAAATTTAATTATGCCTAAAAAGCTAAATCAGCTACAGTAAAATTTTAGTCCAAAGCCAGAAGCTATCGCTAAAACGATAGGTAATAAATTTAGCAAATCTTGTTTGTATGTTGTTTGTTTTTGAAATAAAAGAGCAGGCAATGTCGGTTATTTTGTTTGTGATTTTCATATATTCTGAAGGGTATGAAATTTGTTAGACTTGCAATAACGTTTTATGATCGTCATATGTTATTGTAGTGCGATAAATTTTTGAAGAATTTTGTGAGGATGATTGAGATAGTAATGATTCATAAGTAGAAAGGTAAATGATATTACAATGCAACAAGGAATTCATACACGGAGAATTTTGGATAAAATATGTACACAACCAATACAAGTACACAAAGCATAAGGAAGGCCCACTACTCGCCCCCTGTTACACCACCTGTAACATCTCCTTTGTCGTCGCCACGTCCAATCCCCGGTCGGTGCCCACCCGTATGGCCCCACTTGGCATTCCTCAGTGTAGGGTATTGGCACCCTGATAAGGTGAGGCGATCAGGAGCCTTACTGATTCATGCTTCCAAGGCCTTAGGGATCGACTCCACCTGTACTTGCGTGGCTATTGGGGCATCGCTGAGTTGCGACCCGGAAAGAATGTCGACGGGCGCGAGCTGAGGTGCTCTACAGACCCCCACAGGTCCTCCGCGAAGAAGTCGCTCACGTCCACAAAGGGATCCTCGTGCAGGGATAGATGAACTCCTAGCTGGGGTGCAATACTTGCAAGATAGATATTATTTATTCATACAATATATCAACACAAACAAACCTCAATAGGCGAAATGTACCTTCCACATGGGCCATGGCGTGTGTCCAACGGTCAATAGGTGAGGGAACATCGTGTACTACCCTGACGCTGCCAGGTAGGGGTCCACGAACGACGGCGGTGCCGGTGTGTAGGCACGTGCCCACTCTGACCCTCCGGCCTGGCCAGGTGGCGGTGACCTGGGGTAGGCATGTGGCAACCTTGACCCTCCAGGTTGATCAAGTGCTGGCAAGGCACATGCACGTGGCTCTCCGGAGTCTTCTACCTGAGTTGCAGGACGTGACGACCTTAGTGTACGGTTGACGTGGCCACCTTCAGGAGCGTTATACACGATGTCAGGGCCACTACACGCCTCGACACACTGTAGACCCATTGGAGAACCTATAGTAGCTTATCGCGCGTCACCTCTATACCGTGGGCGACCCTGCCCATGATCGACTCGGTGTCCCTCGTAATCCCAGCGGCGATGTCCGTCTACACGAAGTACATGAAAGCGTCAAACTTGTAATTGTGGTGATCATACTTAAACATTTTGAAACGCGAAAATACGTACCACGAGGGACAAGTTCCGCGCTAAGTGTGCGGGGTACTCGTCTGTCGGTGCTGTTACGTGAGCAGGGGGAGGGTCAATAACATGCACTAGCCTAGTGCGTGTCTGCGAAGCGTATCGGCGTAGATACTCAACGTACGCACTAGGGTCGTACAGGGCCCCCTCCTGCACAAAGTCCTCGAGGGCGTCCGCCTACTCTGCCAACCATGGCGCCATTTTCCCTACTCAACTCGTCTCACTACCATCCCTCCTACTGTGCCTGTGAAATGTGCAATTGCAGTTAGAAGGCATCATAACAGAATTGAAAAAAATAGGGCATGTGTTGTGTGTAACTCACACGTGGACCGAGTCAGGCACCCGATGCCTAACAGGGACTGGAACAACCTGACAGAGGTTGAACTGGTGCATCACCCTATGCACCGCATAGTCCTCGACAAACACATCGAAGATGAGCTAATATAGTGAGGATAGCCCAGTGTGGGCACGGTTTGCCATGTCTTTAGTAGAGTATGGCTCCCAGCGTATGTCGTCAGCAGTGAGCCGGTCGAGCTACTCGACGAAGTGCTCGTACACACGTGTCACCTGTAGGTTCTTCAGAGTGCTGCTGGAGTTTCGGGGTGAGGATACCAAGAAGGGTAACTGGTGAGATCTGATCCTTTGAACCTTGGTGAGATCTGGTTAGCTAAGGCACATTACAATCTGTTTGATCCCTGATGTAAAATGACACTTCAATGAACCCATAGTACCCATATATTAGCAGCTTAAAACTCTTGCTGCTTACTTCTGTAAAATGACAAAGCAATGTTTTTGATGCTTATGCCATGCATAAGTGAAATGACAAAATAATGTCATTTGTCGTATGAATAGAAGCATAAGCATTCTTTTCTTGGTAACTTATTAATGTTGGTATAATCTGCATTTCGTCACGAGTATCTTTTACATTTGAATTTCTCTTTAGTTTCTAAGTCCCTGATCGTTTCGGCTTTTTTGGCTTCAGCTTCTAGCTTCAACTTTTTTTCACTATTCACTACATGGAGGATGAGGCGGAGGCCATTGAGTTAGTGGATAGTGTAGTGAATAGCGAAAAAAAGCTGAAACTAGAAGCTGAAGCTTTTAAAAGTCAAAACGATCACTGCCTAACTGGCTCTTCGGTATCATCCGTAGCCTCCTTCACTTGCCTTAGCCATGCAACTATTCATATAGTCTTAAACATTCATATGGCAAATGATACTTTGTATCTTTTATATATATTCATATGGTCTTCAGAAATTTGAAAAAAATCCATAATTTGTGTACAAATACAAAGAAGTAAGATACAAATACATATTAGAGAATCAGAAGTAAGAGCTAAAAAATAAGAATATAGAGTTGTACCCAACATTGGCCTTATAATTCCTGAGCATTCTCTCAGCACCTCATTAAATTCTTCAATTCGATCTTATGTGGAGGATATTTGTACCTGAGAGGTCGAGCTGTAGAATCTATTAAATACTGTGTTTTGTAAATGACTAAGGACTTATTTAGTTCATGACTTCATGGTCATGTGATTGTGCTGAATAACTATCTTTGTTATTTGGCGCATGTATGGGTAGTATTTTACAGCTTAGATATTATTCTTTTGTACTGTATACATCATCAGTATTTATATATACGTTATACCACTATGCACACATAATATAAGAACATTTGCTTGTCATTACTTACAACATTGATTACTGATTAGCTCTATCCTCTATATTATACTCGTTGGTCATTGCAATTTGAATTGGTTGGAGATTCCTCTTGATTAGCGCTAATTTTTCTTTATTTAAGTCTGAAAATTTTCATATAGGCAGGTGGTAAAGTGCAGTTGTGCTTTCTCTTCGCATACGAGAGTAACGAGACCATAGCACCGAGGCACGTGTCCATATCGAAAGCGGCAGAATGAAGCAGGCCGGCGCGATATAGCCGTCCATCGCGATCTGAACGGGTATAAAGTAGCCCACATCCCCGAACCCACCCGTCCCTGTTACCTCCAAACCCGCAACTCCTCTCCCTTTCCACGCCTTCCTCAACACCATGTCCACCTCCGCCGTCTCCACCGCCGCAGCCGCCTCGACCTCCCTCTCCTCCGTCAGCCGCCGCCGATCGTCGCCGGCATCCAGGGTCCGGGCGAGCCTCCGTCGATCTATTCCCTCCAAACTCTTATCATCCTCCGCCCCCTCCCACTCTCCCCTTGTCCCGGTCTCCGCCATGGCCTCGCCCACCGCCGCCGGTGAGGCGGCGTCCAGGAAGAAGTTGCTCATATTCGATGCCGAAGATAACCTGGCGGCTTCTCTGGCCGAGTACACGGCGGAGCTGTCGGGGAAGTTCGCCGCCGAGAGGGGTGCCTTCACTGTCGTGCTCTCCGGCGGCTCTCTCATCAAGGCCCTCAGGTTCTTGGACCTCCTCAAGATCGCATATTTCTTGGTTCTCGTAGGGTTTTGGATCGTGTTGAGGTTTAACATTTGGGTTTCGCAGGAAATTGGCGGAGCCGCCGTACCTGGAGGCGGTGAACTGGAGCAAATGGCACGTGTTCTGGGTGGATGAGAGGGTGGTGCCCAAGGATCACGCGGATAGCAACTACAAGCTCGCCATGGATGGGTTGCTCTCAAAGGTACTCACACATGGAGTTGATCTGTTTACTTTGATGACTTGTTCGGTGGTTGGAGGTTGGGATTTTATTGTTCCGATGGATATGATACAATGCAGAAATGGGATCGTGATGATCCTTTGAACGGTGGAAAATGGAAATGTGGAAATTGTGTGTAGATTATATACTGCTCTGCATGTTTTGTTGGACTTAGTTTATGTAATTCTTTATGGCCCTTGTCGATATTGGGAGATTGACACATATGTGGTTAATAGTTGTGAAAAATGTGCGATAGGTTTATTAGCTTTAGTGGCACACATTATTATCAAGTGAGAGACACCGAGTTGTCTTTCTGGAATTTTGATTGGTCTTTCCGAAAAAGAATGTGTATGTAGTCTACCCTATATATTACAACTCCCACTCCTCATATGTGTATGGTCGCATTCAACTTGAACTTACCTACATGTGTAACATAATTGTGTGTAGAAGTTCATATAATCATATCTGTATTCTCAGACTTAGATGGTTCATTCTCACCATATGTTGTCAATAATAACATTTAACCTCTGTTCTCTGTCAACAGAATTGTACTAAGAAGTTTTTATCTATATGTCTTTCGACAATATAGGTGTCGATTCCTGCTAGCCAAGTTTACTGCATAAATGATGCACTATCAGCTGAGGGGGCTGCGGATGACTATGAAACTCGTTTAAAGCAACTTGTTAAGAACGGTGTGATTGCAATGTCACGAGTAACTGGGTTCCCCAAGTTTGATCTTACCCTTCTAGGGATGGGCCCTGATGGCCATGTTGCCTCCCTCTTCCCTGGTCACCCTATTGTCAACGAAAACCAGAAGTGGGTCAGCTTTATCAAGGATTCTCCGAAGGCACCACCTGAGAGAATAACATTTACCTTACCGGTGGTCAATTCATCCGCACATATCGCACTTGTGGTCACTGGTGCCGGGAAAGCTGGTGCAGTACATAAAGCGCTTTCAGACAAGCAAAGCTCATCAGATTTGCTACCTGTTGAGATGGTTTCGCTGCAAGATGGAGAGTTCACTTGGTTCACTGACAAGCTAGCAGTGTCAATGTTATCAAGTATTTGAAGCCTGTTGTTATAGAAGTTTGAAACTTTCATCTCAAGTATAAAAGATTTGGGGGGATTTCGATTAGATTTGTACTTGCATTAATCCTCTCTGGAAAATTTGAGCTGTTTTTTTTTGGTAGTATATTGTGCATCTTAAATGTGTCTCAGACTCCAATTTCAGTCAAGTAATTGCCAGTTTATGGTATATTTGTTCTGCAGATATTTAGATCAGTGCTTGTAAATGTTATTTAGTATTTGATATTATGTATTATTTCCTTGCTACTCATTTAAGAAGCTGCAGATCTGTTAATTTATTTTCACATCACTCAGACTAAGGTACCTTTGTTCAACATTACTGTTTTGCGTTTCCTGGTGTCTTTACACATGCCATTGCAATTATATGTCTGGAATTCTGGAGAGCGGCTGGAATTCATGTTCAGCCTTATGGAATATTTCCTTAATACAATTCTCCCTGTAGGCCGGTACAATATATTTTTGCTTCTCAACTTTTTAACTGCAGGTACAATTCATTCAGTTTGAAATAAAAATTTCGAAGTGTATTTGTTAACAAATTGTATAACTTGAAAATCATGCATTTAAGCAAAAATCCTTATTGTGAAGCATTGATTTAGTATTTGCATATGGTGAAATCACGGGATTGGCGAGTTCCATACTAGACCGGCAAGATACTGGGTGCGCGGCTGAGGCATGCTTGAATCATAAGAATTTCCTGGCATCGGTTGATCTCAGCAATTGCTCCATGCGTTTCCTTGCCAAGTTTTCGTGTGGACCAGGTATTGTCTCGTTGCCTGGCTCAGATATGCATCAGGTATTTTGTGAGCACAGGCGTGTCTGCGGTAACATTTATGAGAGACGGAAGAATTACTGATAGGTGCCATGATACCTGAGATAGCTGCATTTGCCATTTCTGCATGTCAAACACCCGCAGGCTGCTTCTGATCATGCAAAACCTCATGGCGTATATGGCTTCTGAACCTGCCTGCTGCATCAGCAATACATGACCATGAGTAATTGCCTGTTGGCTTCTGAACCTGCAGCAGTGCAGCTTCAGCAACGAAGGTGCAGGTCCTAAATCTCCACAGCCTGAAGGTCAGGCATTCAGCAACAAATCTAAGCAGAGGCACTGAGGCCCCACTCCACTGCACCAATCTGCGCAGGATAATCTATGTGAGAACCTTTTAACTTCTCAGGTCTGAAGTTCATGTGACTCTTCCTAGAGGTCACATGAACATGGAGGAGAAGAACATGGCCCGGTTTCTGAATGCATTTACTACCGCGGCTCCTGATTCGCATGGTGCTGCAGGCTTGGCCCTCTCTCTTCGGCGCCGAGCCGAGCCTTTTGCTCGTATAAAATTGCATCGCGGTCTCTGCCCTGGGGAACACGCTGCCCCATGCATGCGGCCGTGTCGCCGCCGTCGTTCGTTGGGATCTTGGCATTTCTGCCCGGTGCTCTGCTTTGTGACTTCGTCTCTTGTAAGCGTTCAAGGTGACGAACTGGTGGTATCTGGAATCGCTTAAAGTAAAAAAGAGACTGCGAGGCATCGTAGTGTTCATGAAAGATGCGACCGATGCAACGCAAAAATGGAGTGGTTTTTAATCGAGAAAAGGACATCTCCTCCATGCTGCAACATCATAGTAGATATTGTAATGAGCCACCAATGCTGATGAAAAACAGGCACAATCTGGACCCCCGGCATAGCTCGTAATTCAACTTCAGCAGTAGAACACGCTGTTACATCTTGCTTTCTGTTGCACAAAGATGACCTCCAGACTCCAGTGTACACATCAATAAGCCCACCCTATCAGCAGTCTCAAAATTTCTTAAGCCCTGTGTTATTGTTCTATGTGTGAATGTAGCACTCGATGATCTCATCTCAAACCTTTTTTTTCTAATTCTTTTAGTTCCTTAATCCATACCTTGTCATCGCAATACATGTTACAGTACGCATATCCTACGTGATTGCAAATGCAAGTTGGGATAAACTTGTATGCCTGAACCAAAATCAGGCCCGCGCTTGCCGTGCAAGCATGCATGAGATGAGTTATGTCAGTTTAGACATAAAAGGATCTCAAAAAATGGCATAAATGCCTAAGTGGATTAATGCAGAAAGCAATCAATTAGTGCATTTAAGGTGTGTTTGGAACTTCCACACAATCCATGCAAGTATTATCTGTATGAATTATGAACTGGTTGAATTAGAGTTCAAAGAAGTCAATCTGATGTGAACCTTCTGCTAGTGTATTCTTGCAAAAATGAATAATAGCATGCTTTTGTAGTTATTTGGGATTTTTTTTTGGTCAAAAATGGGGTTTTACATGACAACCTTTGCCGATGAATAAATATGAAATTTGGTATTGTACAATGTATGAGAAAACTTCAAAGTGGTTTTGGTATCCTGGGTTTCCTTCACCACTTGTGTACGTTGGTACACAACAGGGATAACTACCAATAGAAGAGGCCAAATGGCATGGTTTGAAGAATAAAGCGCTAAGAGAACATGGGCGCTTGGTAGGAGGAGAGACTTGAGATACTTGGAGGTTGATTTATTCTTTTTTGCTTAAGAATAATGATTACAATATACCTCCTTATATAGAGTGCTCTCCTAACAATTATAGATAAGATCAATCTAAATAATATCTTTCCTAACTAATAGATATGATGCCAAACAACTAATCCTTATCTTAGAAAATTAATCAAACCATTTAGAAAGTAGATAACTTGATAGGGAAGAAGCATTCCTTATTGTAGACCTGCTGCTACAGTACCTACGAGTACTATTCATGGGCAATAATTTATGCATATAACAACTTCTCCCCTCCGCACATAGCTCATCCTCGAGCTGTGGTGGTGGCCATGGCAGCCATCCTTGGTAGCCCCACCGTGACGCCTTGCGCTAGTGCGTAGCAGGTAGTTGATGGCGGTTGATAGCGAAGGTATAGGAACCGTAACGCCACTCAATGTTGACAAAGACTCCACCAACGAAGACAGGGAGCGCAGGGTAGTGTTGCTGCCCTTTCCACCACCAAATGCAATGGATGGGTGAGGAATATGATGACGTCATGACCTCCCACATGTCACCCGCCGCGTACGCCTCCAAAGGCATGGCAATGGTCAGCGGCATGGAGAACACGACTGCAGTATAGCGGCAGCATTCTTCCTCAACGAAGGCATCATGTCCAGTGATAGGCACCGGTGCCAGAGACAATGGCCACTGTGCACTTATCGCAGCAACATGTCTTACCTCCTCCTTGATCATTGCGCTCGTCTCCTGCAACCTTGCAAGGATCTGGTCATATGTAGCCCTTACGGACTTGATATCATCGGCAACAGAAGCCATGGAGGATACACAACATGGATAGCTACCATTAGAAGAGGCCAAACGACATGGCTTGAAGGAGAAAGCGCTAAGAGAACGAGGGCACTTGGTAGGAGGAGAGACTTGAGATACTTGGAAGTTGATTCATTCTTTTTTGCTTAAGAATAATTATTACAATATGCCTTCTTATATAAAGCGCTCTTCTAACAGTTATGGATAAGATCAATCTAAATAATATCTTTTCTAACTAATAAATATGATGCCACAAAACTAATCCTTATTTTAGGAAATTAATCAAACTATTTAGGAAATAGATAACTTGGTAGGGAGGAAATATTCCTCCTCGTAGGCCTGTTGCTACAGTACCCATGAGTACTGTTCATGCGCAATAACTCATGCTCATAGCACCACTTTTCATGTTTTCTCTCTTCATGAAAATACATAACACTCTTTGAAAAAAAAATAGAAGAATTATACCTTATACTGTTAACCAAAATTCCAAGTGTGAACCAAGTTGAGTTTGGGGTTTAGGTTAAGAACACTACTCAGCCAGGATGATCAGAAACATGCCAAAAACAATTTCTTTTAGCCTGCCAAAATATAACTAGGTCTGAAACAGTTCAACAATTGATACTTTTCATTTATTTAATAGAGTTGCTGCACCAAATCCATGTATTGACTACATTTCTTTTAATATACAGCTATGGTTTGAATAGTTCTGAAGACGAAAGGAATACCATCAAGATAAAGAAAAGGTAACATTTTCATAACTCCATTCCTTGTCTTCCATCGGCATTTGCTTTCTCAGTTTAGTTGAACGCCTGGCTTGCATTGAGAATAACTTATCCTGACATACCACGAAGCAAGAGTAATTGACTAACATATAATAGCTCAATGAACCTTCCAAGTTCTATGACTAATATTACTAGATCAGAACACTTCTCAATTCCAATTATCGGAAGAGGGTGGCACTCGGACACTGACGTCACTCATGAAAAGCTGAGGCAGGAATGAGTATGAAAAGCTGAGGCATAAGTGCCGTGCTTAATTTATTGACAACTGAATTGGCATATCTTCTGGTGCAGGAATGAGTATGAAAAGATGAGGCATAAGTGCCATCAAATTCTGAACTGTAACAAGGGAATTGTGCTGAAGGTTATAAATGAAATCACTAACGAGGAGTATTCTGGTGGTGCCGAAGGATCAGGGTCACCTTATTTGGAAGATGTTAGTGCAAGGTGTTGCAAATAACGCACAGAAAATAGAGACAAGAGACACGAATTTTTACGTGGAAAACCTTTACGGGAAAAAACCACGGACGCTCGAAGGCAAATCACTATAATATGAAGAGATTACAAAGGAGAGACTCTCTCTTGGCTTGTTCTTCCTATGGACTACTAGGGTATATTTATAGTGGTGGGAAATAGAGTCCCACAAAGAGATGAGATTAAAATTAGAATCTTACATGGACACAGAGTCCTACACGGATACGGATCCGAATTCGGATCACTTTTCGACACAAGAGTTTCTGTATCGCCCATGGAATTGAAGTCTTTAGGCAGCGAGGCAAACCGACCAGAGAATGCTGACCATGCTTCTGTGGAATGCATGGATGAAGATACAAGCGAGTTAACTTATGTAGATCCATATGTGGCAGAATCAGAATCCTCTTGAGTCTTCCGATGAAGAGGACCCTAGTAGGATGTCTGTCTCTGCCAATATGGAAGAGAACTGTGATCCAGATCCTAAATTTGTCAGGAGTAACTCATCCAAATCAGACTTTTTTAGATCTAACAAAACTACTGAGGATTTTGCGACATGGCAGCGCATTATACGTTTAGATGCTATCCGGCAAACACAGATTGGGCGTTATTCTCCCATAACCAGGCTGAAGCCTCTAAGGAGAAAGCACTGCAGTGCGCAGTATCTGTTGGGTTGAAAGATTATGATCATTTAGAGCCTTACATGATTTATCATGCTGCCCGGTTAATTGCACTGCTCGAGGCATATGCTCTCTATGATCCAGAGATTGGCTACTGCGAAGGTACGAGTGATCTCTTGTCACCCATAAATGCGGTGATGGAGGAAGATCATGAAGCATTTTGGTGCTTTGTTGGTTTCATGCGGAAAGCGAGGCACAACTTTAGGCTTGATGAGGTTGGAATAAGAAGACAGCTGAAGATTGCCTCCCAGATTATCAATCGCAAGGACTCGCACCTCTATAGGCACCTGCAGAAACTGCAGGCTGAGGACTGCTTCTTTGTGTACAGAATGGTAGTGGTTCTCTTCAGGAGGGAGCTCACTTTTGAGCAGACTGTGTGTTTGTGGGAGGTCATGCGGGCTGATCAGGCAGCCATTCGAGCTGGAATTGGAAGGTCCACATGGGGAAGGATAAGGCTGCATGCTCCTCCTACTGACGAGTTGTTGCTCGATGCTATTGCGGCCTGTGTCCTGCAGAGGAGGAAGCTAATAATCGAGAGGTAGCAGTATGGATGAGATATTGCGGGAGTGCAATAGCATGGCTGGGCAGCTAGACGTCTGGAGGCTTCTAGACGATGCACATGACTTGGTGGTTAACCTCCATGACAAAATCCGATGCAAATATTGTTTTTCTCAGATCGTTTATTGGAACTTACATGGTATGTTCTCACTGGAAGTGATCGTTCATCTGTTGTTTGTCACCCGGCATAAAACCCATTTTAGGTATGGAGAATGTTGTAACTTCGAGTGAGGATTAAGTATCATCACCTCAACAAAGCTGATATATCATCGGATGTCACCAGGGCACTGGCAATTGTAAGCTATGGATTGTTTAATCACGTATGAGCTGAATCACTCAAATCACACTGGTTAAGACATTTCCTAGTGTTACTGTTACAGTACCCTTTCCATCGTCGGAGAACGTTACAGCATCTGCATCCACTTCTCGGACGTCCTCTTCCATGGAGCACGGAGAGAAACTGTGACCAACACATCAGATTGTACTACTCAGCGGACACCTGCGTTACCGTCCAAAATTTTGATGTGATCTTACCTGAAACAATGTTCAGCAAAAGGAAGCAACCATCAGTTGCCATGGGCCATGGGACCACATCATGTGTAATGATTTTGACATCTAGGCCCCATTTGCATGGCAGGAATTTTCCTCGTATCCTGGTGCTTAAAAATACCACTTCAACAACCTCTTGAGAAAAAAAAAATGCTACTCCTACTTCAACAAATCATAAAAGTCACGAAAGTAGGATAGTAAGTTGCAATGTATTAGTTTTTTCTACCCTTTTATGTAACATTTTAATACTACATTGTCAGTTTATCCTAAGTTATACTAACAGTTAGTCTAAATCGTAGCATTTTTAGGTTAACCTTATCAAACGAAGCAAGAAAGAAAATCTAAGTAAGGTGCTACGTATGCTTGCTCCCCTAAGTGAGCTATGCTATTAGCGAATTCTAGACCGCAGTTATTACATCTTGGGGTGCTCCAATGACTTTTAGCTTCTTTATTTTGTTTTTTCCTGGTTTTTTTGGGTTTTTTTATATTTTCTTAATTTTCTTATTCATTTGTATTATTTGTGATGACAAAACTTTTTTATTTTTAAAAAATTTAATTATACTAAAAAAAAGCTTCTAGCAGTTATAATGTAAAAAAAGCTTTAGATAATATAATTTAAACTAAAAACTTAAGTTTTAAGCTCACTTGAGCACTATCTTTATCTGTAGTCCCATGCACTAATCCTTCATTTTGTTTAGGATTTATCCTTGTCACCCACCTAGCTAGAATACTCCGCAGTACCACTACAGTTTTTATTCTGTGTCAGTTCGAAACAGGCAGCCACTAAAACTTGTCAGCAAACACCCAGCCTAGCCATTTGTCAAGTTTCCTCAGCATGGCTAGTCTAGCCTATGAGACACACAGATGCAAATAATTCTAATTAGCAGAGTACGTTCGCCCAAGCATGTAGCTGATCGAGTGAACACTACGACTTATTGTTTTTTTATTTATGGTATAATAATTAATTTTTAAATAAAGTATTTTTTAAGATGAGATTTATAAATTGATTATAGGAGATGCTATATCGAATTTATCTATATCGATCAAAATCACATGTAAGTATCTATCTTACGAGTAGTCAAAATTTAAAATTTTAAAGTAATAATTATAAACCATAGTAAAAAAAGAACTCACCCTGCTGCTGGCTTGGATGAGACCTACCCACCCAGGGTTTTACATCCTCAAAAATTCTTCTTGCTATACCTTCTCATCTAATTCTAATATTTTTTATTTATGATTTATAGTTTTTGACTGAAAATAAATAGTAATAGCTGAAATAAGTAATTTTTAAAAGAAATAGGCAAATAGTAAAAAAAATAAGAAAGAAATGCATACGCGTGATAGGAATTAGAGGGATGGATGTGTGATACACATACCCTGTCTTATTAGAACTTCAGCTTTTAGGCCCGGCTCGTTTCGGTTTCTGCTTCTAGCTTCTGTTTTTTTCACTATTCAGTATTTCGTCTTTTTCTGAATTTTTTAAAGATATTTTAGTCTTTTTTGTATTTTTTTCTTGTGTTCCTTTGTATTGTCCCTAATGTGTTAACATGTTTTTTCTATTTTTATATTTTTTTTAAAAATTAATTATGCCCAAAAAGCCAAATCAGCTACAGTAAAAAAATCAGCTACAGTAAAATTTTAGATAAAAACTAGAAACCATCACTAAAACGAGCGCCCTCTGGGATTCCCTAATCCCCGAGAAGTTGCTCATTCTAATATTCCTAATCCCCAATCCCCAAGAAGTTACCTCATTCAGGTAAGATTCCGCGTTTTTAGCTGAAGTTGGAACTTCTTAAGGGATACTCATTTTGGCTTATTAAATCAGTTTATGATTGAATATATACTGTAGCTGGTTTATTTTGTACTATAGTTGATGATATCTTATTTGATATAATTAAATTTAAAAATAAAAAATTATAATACAGATAATGCAAATGAATACGAAAAAAAGAATCAGTAAAAAAGCTAGAAAAAGATAAAATTTAGAAATAGTAAATGATAAGTTAAAAATTAAAGTCGAAATAAGAGGGTCTACGGATATTTTTGCTTCTATTTTCCATCCCACCTACACACAAGTCACATGTTTCTTGGAGCGTCGAAAATTTTCGTATTTTCTGCAGGAATGTTGTCGAAATTCCTACGAAGGCCTAGAGGCTACGCTACATTCCAGAGCACCACAGGGGCACATGAACTGTATGACAACGAAGGCTCAGCGCTCTGGATTGTTCATCCAGGCGACCACCCAAGAAAGCTGCCTGACGCTAGCTGTTGGAGCCTTGGGGCTCCGGAAGGGAGTGAGAGAGAGAGACCTCAGCTGAAAGTGACAGGGACAGTGCTCCGTGTGATTGACGATTCCATTGTACCGCTCGTACCAAGCTGAGCAGTTCCGGAACAAAAGAGACTAAGAGAGGCTTGGCTGCATGCCCGCCAGGGAGATCTCTCTGGATTGCTCTCCAGCTTGCTCAGACGAGTGGCTGCCACCGCGACCTGTGTTGGAGCTAACCTAGCTAAGCTGCCATAGCTATGCGGCAATGTACCTGCCCTTAGTTTAGTCTGCCTTCGAGATCGCGGTCGATGCCCGCCAGGGCGACAAGTGCCCGCGCGTGTCCCACGGCCAGGAGCGATGTGATCTGACCTTGCCTCTTTTCCTGCCCGCCCTGTGCTTCGACACGCGTGCCTTCCAAATCTCCGCGTGTGTACCTACAACTGTAGAAGTGGATGGCTATGCAACACAGTTAGGGAAAAACTGTTATGTTCCTGGCTAGTCTCAACGGTATCTGCTTAATTAGGAAATGCGAGCAATCTACCCATTCTTCGACGAGAGAGAATTTCCCCTGGTGTAGTCGTTACCATGTCTGAACTCTGAAGAACATCTTATCGTTTTGCTGCCAATCTGATGTCTCTAGAAGCTTCTGCACGCATACATGTAATGGCTTCTTTACTGGCATGGAGAGAAACTGAGAAACCATACGTCTTCAGATAACATATCAAATGATCTACGTACGCTCTAAACGGCCATGGAAACCTACGGATCATTCGTCCTGTAAACTACGTTATAAATAGCTAAAAGCCTCGTGTTGCCCTGTCAATTAAGCCAAGTGACGTGATCAGGTGGCCCAATCATATAGCGCGCTAGCTCCGGACGGAGTGGACTAGTGGACTGACCAGGCATTGCAAGTTTGCAACTCGCTCTTGTTCCCTTGGCTCTGCACTCGCTTGAATACTACCGGTATGTTTGTATTGATTTCTATTTTTAACTTTTGCTTTAAGAAATCAAAAAATAATATAGATATCTATTTTCTCAAAGTGGTTTTTCACTCCTTTTGTTTTTATCTCGCTCCGAAGATAAGACATAGGTCATGGACGTATCACGCACCCTACTTCTCTCGCACACGTCTCACACACACATCTCTTCCTCACTTTCCCTACCATCTGTCTCCTACTTCTAAAAGTCACTTCTTTCAACTACTACTATTTATTTTTAGCTAAAAATCATCGATCACAAGCAAAATCTATTAATCACAATCAATATAAATAGGCCCTAAGATTGTGACCGCCTCCAAGGAAGCCTGGAACCATGCAAAGTGCCGAAAAGCATGCATGCATACTAGGTATAAGTAAACTTTCTATGCATTAATCCTCGGGCTCTCATAGTGGATGCAATATTGCTTGGTGGACAAAGATCTGTATGTTTTTCCTATTTTTGGTTATTTTTATTCTATTTTTTAAAAATAACCTCAGCAGGAAACTAATTTTAGAAATGACTCTTTTACTTAGGGCCAACACGAGGTATAACATATCAGCACCACACCTGATGGCGTTGACATTTGAGCCACGTTGGCATAGGAGGGATGAGCATAGCTGACATGTCTCTCACGTAGCAGGGTTAGCGCCAAAGGTGTTGGCGCTGAGGTGGCTTCCAAGCACTTAGCCAATTTTTCGATGGCAGAGTTTTGGTGCCTCTCTGGACAAGGAAAGCTGGAGCTAAGGTGTTATACCTTAGCACCACCCTCATTAGTGCTGAGGTTAGTACCAAGGTGGTCGGCGCTGAGCTCTAGCATCTAAGACTCGCGCGGAGGCTATGAGTGGGCCAGTTCCCACTCGCAACCCCACGTGCAGGAAGAACAAAGGCATCTGCCCATGAATGCCTCTCTCCTCCCTCTCCCTAATCCACTCCATATGCACCCAAATCGATCGATTTTGCTTGGGATTTCTCGGGGGATTTGAGTTTGAAGGTGAACTATCCTATTTCCCCATCTTTTTACCACTTGGATTTAGTTGATTTGGTGACATTTTGAGCAAACCCTATATAGTAGGTGACCTCCAAGATCCAAAAAATTACCATTTGAATCGATGTTATTTGTTGGGATTAGTTGTTCTTCGATGCTTAGCGATGGTTTGTACTCGGATTGTGGGCTATATTTTGTTATTTTTGTTGTGTATGATTGGTTTGCTTGGATGGAACATGTATGGACAAGGGAGAAAACATTAGTGTTCGTTGTTAAATCGAAGAAACTCGGCATAGTTTGTGTTGATGTAGGGTAGAAATAATGTTTTTATGCTCATGTGGTAGTGTTGAGTGTAGCATTTTCTTCATGTAGATTCAGAGAAAACTTCATTATAGGTCGTGTTCATGTAGTTTGTGGGTATTTTAGTGTAATTTGTGCATATCTCTTTATGGCTTGATACAATTTAATTGGTCCATGTGGTTAGTAGTTTAGTACTTGATATTATTTTCATGTTTGTGCGAAGAAATGATGTTTGTTTCATGTTCAGTGATTGCATTTGGTGTTTAGATGGATAGAATTGTGTGTGTGCATTATGGTGGTACGGTGACTTACACTAACAATGGTGTTGAGTTTTTGGACATGAAGTTGAGTGTGTTTGTGTATGGGCACACCCCTCATTCAATGAGTTGGTGGGAAATGTGAAAGGCAAATTGGGGTGGAGGAAAGATATCATGTTGGTGTTGGAGCCCAATCGCTTTTGATGTTGCCAATTACCTCTGAGCTCATGTTGGACACCTATAAAGAGGTCGTGTCTGGGTCCCAACTAAAGTCTGTCGACCTAGTGGCGGTAAAGGTTGTAGATCCTGAGCCACAAGAAGGCATTTTTGATCTTAACCATCTGCCCCATGTGGAGAAGGAGATGAAACCTACATACCTATCACCTGAAGCAGTGGCTGACCATACGAATGATCTTCTGTTTGAGATGGATGATCATCTTAACAAGACATCATTGGTCCCCCCTTGACAATCAACGATGCCGTTTGTGGCAGCTTTGTTGAGCCATTAGAACGATGGAGTCCCAAGCCTGTGGGTGCATGGGTCGATCGGCTTGATGTTACAAGCACCTCCGACGAGTTGGATGCTTGAGTCTTTGGTGAAAGGACTCCTGATGACGAGAGTTATGTTGACTAGTATGCATCTGATTTTGAGGAGGACCGGCCGGAGGCGGTCATAACGGGGAAGGATGTTGTTGTTTTCAAGAAGGTGATTGATCGTGATCCCTGTATCTCAAAATTCAGGAAACCCTTCATTGCCTATGTCCTTGGGGGAGACCTGGCGCAGAGGCACAGGACCTCAATGCCAACGAATCTAGCACTTAGGTCATGTGCCTCCATGCTAGTCCTCACCTGAGGACAGAGGAAGACTAGCTCGAAGTCAAAGGAGGTCAGCGCCAGATTCATTAGCTACTTAGACCCTAGCTGGGGCTGATAAGGGCCATTCCCACCTACTCTCAACCCTAGTCCAACATAGGAGCCGCAGTTGTCAGTTAGAGCAATTCGCCCCCTCTTCTTTAGATCCACCCAAAATCACTGATTAAGCCTGGGATTTCTCATGGGAATCAAAAACACAAAGGTAAGCCCTCCTATTCCCCATCATTTTATTGATTATAATAATGTGATTTAGAGCATATTTGTCCAGACCCTAGATTTCGGTTGTTCACAAAAATTGCCCGATTTAATGAAGACTAAGTTGGATTTTGGTAGCCAAATTGTGTCCATGGAGGGTTAGTAAGGTTTTGTACTCATATTGTATCAATAGATTTTCCAGTGACAACATTTGGTTGATTATTCATGCTCTAATGGTTACTTCATTCAATAAAGTCACCTTATCTTAGCAAGAAAGAACCTAGATAAGAGTTTCTAGGTTGGGATCTCCATGTTTCAGTGTTGTAAAATTTAGGTTTACTTTCATGTTTAAGTGTTGCTTAATTTTGCACGCACAACTTTTTTGGGGATGTTGGACTAGGCGGAGATGCTTCGCAAGCTAAAATAGGTTGCCAAGAAGACAGAAACGTACCCTGATAAATCTTGCAAAGATGCTCCTATTCTACCGTAATTCCCACGCCCACAGTACAACTATGGTAACCTGGCATGGATAAAGCAATCCACATCCTAGAACCACCACCCAGGCTTACTACATGTGTAGGGATTACCATGTAAGTGATGTCTCTCGATATTTCACATTGCATGTGGCATTTGAAATATCAGTAACTTTGCACGTGTATGGCAGTTAGACAAGCGTTGCTACTTCTGCCAATCGATCGATGACCCGGAGAAGTACAATGAGGTATTTATTAGCCATAAATATATGCTGACCTTTGCAGTTGTGTCTGAGAAATTTACCCATTGGAGACCTCCCTGAACCAGGAGCGGGGAAGACAAGGAAAAGGCATCGATAGTCCCTTTTGCCCCCTGTTGCACTGAACATTATTCTGGACAAGGATATGCCCAGAAAAGACCTTATAGCTGAGTACTGGGAGGCACACATCTGCAAGGGGGAGTAGGGCGTGTGTCCACAAGCCTAACTTGTTTTCCATCCACCAAGTGTTTTCGATTCCAAAAGGCACATACATATATCTCAATTGTAGCTTGGGTTCATGGTTTGTGCATGTCGCCATTTATACCGTTTGAGTAGTGAGGCAAACATATACATCTAATTAAAACCTGAGCACCATGTAATTCACACCTTCATTATTAAGTGTTATGTTAGGCTTAAAATCTTATCTTCGATGCTCTATTCTCCCTCAAACTAAAACTTACAAAATATCAGGCCAACTTGATCACATAATAAAAAATCTATCTAATTTTAGTGGTTCCAATTTTGTCTATCTTCTAAAGCATCATGCTTCCAACATATGTCTTTGGTAGTCCCAAAAGGGATAAAATACCCCAACAAGAGATGCACTCCACCACATCCTATGCGCCATCTAACTCTAAACTTTGTTCACTAATTATCACGAAGTATTGCTCAAGCTAATGTTGCATGTGCCACTCCACATATCATGGATAAATATTACTGACGAGGATTGGACAATCCATTAAATACAACTTTAATACATAATTAAGGCTCTAAGTTATTGTGATCGTAAATTGTCTGAAACAATACTACCCAAGTTCCCCTAGTCGAAGGATCACTGCTCATTTATCTGACTAGCCACTACTCGAAGATCCTATAATTCGAGAACTAGGCTTAACTTCATGTAGCCTCCCATGCGGTGTAATAGAGCATGTGCACTTCTATATCTAATAACTGTGCGACAATTCGATCCTGTGCCTCTAGCGATAATAGTCTCGTTGTTATCTCTACGATTCTCTAGACTGACAATAACCAAATGCTTGTTATAGTTTGTTTTTTCTCTCTAATAGCAACTGATTACTCAACCAGACGTGAGGAATCGGTAAGGTGCCTGCTCGCATGGACAATTGACACTCCTTCGGCGCTATTTAAACCTGACTGGAGAAGGTGAAAAGGAGGATCGCTGGATCAAGCAATAGACAATGCAGGCAAGGAATAGCAAAGTTAAGGCTAATAGGATCCGCTTTTGTAATCGCTCATCAAGAACAAGCTGTAATCCTAATATAGCAATAAAGAAGTCTCTTTTTCTCCTCGTTAATCTTTCAGTGAGACTCGGCTTTTCTTTATATTTCGTAAAATTGACAATTTGATTGTCGATAACTATGCACTACCCTCTACGAAGAACGACCCTAACCTCAATGTCGGCAGAGCTAGCACTTTAGGTCAACACATCAGCGCCATATTATATGGCATTGAGACTGTACATGTCAGTGTCGTACTAGCTGACGCTAAGATGTACTGACATGGTATCTACTAGGACCAGCATGCTGATGTGGCCCCAAATGTTAGCGCTAACTAGTATGGCGCTGATAGGTACAACCTCAGTGTCATTCGTGATGGCGCTAAGCAAATAAGTCATTTCTGAAATTAGTTTCCTATTAGGATTATTTCTGAAAATACAATAGAAAAAAAAGCAAAAATAGGGGAAAAACAAAGACCCGTGCGTATGCACATATTGAGAGCTCCATGCATGCATGTGGCGACGATCAGGGAGTGGAGCCGTGCATGTTGCCGAATCTTTTCTTTACGTGTGTCACGCCGGGAGCTAGAGCTCAAATGGGCTCCACTGTTTCGTCGCTTTAGATTTGGCCGACCGGCCGTACGTCGTGCCGATGGGGCCGCCTCCTGTCTCCAGCCTTTTTGGCGTTCTTATCTTGAGGCCAGGCGAGCCTTGCTTACGGCATAGGGCTATCACGGCTTGCTAAAGAAAAGGCTCAGGTGCAACCAAGGACTGTTTATTCGGGTATCTTCTCAGCCAAGCGAGCAGGTGGTTAGGGGTGAAAAATGGCTTATTCGGTTATCATTTCGATAACATATAAATACGATATAAATTTTTTATCTGATTAACGATTTCTTTTCTATTTGTAAGCGAATTTATATAAAAATATAGATATAAATATGGTATAGACTTTTGTTATCCGAAATATTATTTTATCCATGCTATTCGCATTCGGCGAAGCAATATACAAATTTTATTACTATACGACTAATTAGTTGGACAAGTTTTTTTAATTCAATGTGAATTTGCGTTTTTTAAGGTAAAGTAAATGAATTAGAATGATTAAGTGTGAATTTACGAGCTTAAAATGCCATTAATATCTCCATTCTATATAAGTTATGAGGATATCTGGATTTTACCGAATTGAGTAGATATTCAATTCGAATTTGAATTCAAGAAAATTCAAATTCGTATTCATATTCGTTTATATAATACGAATACGAATGTGGTAAATACACTATTCAATTCATATTCAATCCGTTTCCACCTATACGGGTGGTGGCAAGGCTCATCACATGTTCATATAGTGCAGAAATCTAGCTAGCTAGCCAGCAATATTTTCTTGGAGAAAAGAAAATTTGAGGACCATGAGAGAAGATTCAAAATATTGTGTGATGAATCATTTCTAAATTTGTGGAGTTGGAATTTAAATTTTGAATTGCTTGCATTTTGTCAGTGGTTGTGGTCAGAATACTAGTCTGACCGCTGGAGACTTGCCGGTTAGGCCACCTAGCAGTCCAACCATGGCGCTTCAACGTCGGTTGCATTTTTTAGTAGGGTGTTTTCAATGTGTTCAACCAGTCTAACCAGCCCTTAGCTGGCGGTCAGACTGGCCCTGAGGATTATTTCTCGGATTTTAGGAATTAGGTCTTAGGTTGAATTGAATTATGTTTGGTCACTGTATTTATATTTCATAAAGTATGTTTTGACCAACATGGGTCAAATTATGAAGAACTAAAACAAATAGAGAATCGGACATTGATTTTTGACTTAAAAACTAAAAAAAGTTCCAAATAGCTAAATAAAATAAAGCACGGGAGCCACCTCTTAGTGGCGTGGTAGAGTTGTAGATGTACAACTCAAACCTATTAGGAGTTCAAATCTTGACGCTTCAGTAGGAATTTTGTAAGGGTGCGGATTTATCCTGACCTGTGCCTTTCTAGGCTTGTGGGCGCACTACATGTGTGTAGTGGTGTGTGTGTGTGCCTTTCTTATAATAAAAAAAATAAAATAAAGCACTTTCATACCATTTAGATGGTGCCACATAGGTAGAGAAAAAATAGGTATTAGGTTATATACAAAATTTGAAGAGAGTATGAAATACAATTTGCATCTAATTCCCTTGAGCATTAACAAATTACAATAAAATCTAATTTTAAATAAAACATATAACAAGAAAAGGGTATGGATATAGTTTTTAAAAATTTTGGGGGTGCATGTGCATACCGGGCACCCCCCTTGCTCCACCCATGGTTCGAAGTTTCATTTCTTTTGGTTGAGGATTTTGAGAGTTGCATCATTCTTGGTTTTAACTCAGACTAATTTTCTGTTCTGGAAATATGAGAGTAGTTAGACCCTCTAGGCTGTTGCTATGCTTCGAAGCTTTTAATTCTGATTTTCATATCTCTGTACTGTAGCTATTAGAGTGAAAAATTTACAAATATTTGAGGAAAATTTTTTGAGGCACCATTAACCCCTGTGTTGTTGTTCTCATTACGGTCTAAAAAAGCTAGATCCATCACACGCCTATCCCGACTGCTCATCAAAGACATAGTAATTTGTGGTTACTATGTAATCATACCGCTAGTATACCTCTCCAAATCGCGTCAACCACGTATGCCGGCTACTATACCTCTCCAAATCGCTGTGCAATGTATGAAATTTAGCGTGCGACTTGGCTCGGAGGTGGCACATCGCGAGGGACAGCAGCTTGGCATTGGTGCGTGCGATGATAGAAGGCACACACGCTTGGGTGGTAGCAGCAGCGAAGACTCGAAATTTGTTGTCCCACTTCGCACCAAGAAAGCGCGCGCGCAACACGCAGCACAGGACATCACGCATACAATTCAAGAAGATACACGCCAAAGTAAACATGCGATCGATCCATCCTTGCGTGCCTCCAGCCACGCCCGCACGGGGGATTTCATATCAAGTGGCTAGCTTCCATTTGCGAGGTGATAGAGATCTACAGCTCTAGCGCTATGTATTTACCTGTAGGGTTTTGCTTTCAGTTTCAGATACGAATCCAGATAACATAGTAGCTCGATCGCATGCGTAGTTTTCTTGACATCCTCAGAAGGCAATCAGTGACCAAACGACTCTGTGAACAGCTAACATACGTAGTACGAACTAATGATTCAAGACGAGCTATTGACGACAGTGTTGAGTACTGTCGTATCAGTGCTTAAGATTCTCTGCGTCAGTCCGTGCTTCAACTCATTGGATAGTAACAGGTCGTGTTGCTAGTACAACCTGATGCAGGGTTCATGTGCCTGCAGGGGATCGATGGTCGATGAATGATCAATCGAGGCCGGCAAACAGCCAAAAAAGAATGAAAGAAATGAGCAGCGATTCCTAAGAAAAGAGCTCTCTAACTATACATTATTTATTGAAAACAACATGTAGTACATCTGACAGTACACACACGCTTGCATTAGGATAGATACATACCTCTAGACAGCGAAGGAAAACAAAAGAAAACTGTCATACTCGTCGCCTGGTAGTTCATAACTAGCTATTTAAGAGCTACACTACATGACATGCAAGGACATACACATACCAGTACCACTACTACTAGTAGGCACATTTGCACTACGCGCTAGTAGAAAGTAGAAGCCGACCTCTCCCCGGTCCACGTGGCTCTGGCACGTCACCACACCGCACGCCGAGGCCTCAGCCTCACCTCCAGCGGGGCAGCCATCTCACATGACAGCCTCAGCACCTCAGACAGATCGACGCCACATGGCCCACCCGACGGCGGCAGCCACTCGAACTCGTGCAACAGCGTGGCGACCCAGAATCCGACAGTGGCCATCGCGAGCGACTTGCCGGGGCAGCTCCGCCTGCCCGACCCGAACGGCGCGAGCCTAAGATCCGAACCCATTATCGTGAACTCGGTGGCTTGATCTGATGGCCCGATGAACCGGTCGGGCTTAAACTCCATCGGCTCAGCCCAGACGGTGGGGTCGTGGGTTATGGCCCACATGTTTACCATGGCGGTGGTCCCGGAGGGTACGAGCATCCCACCCACGTGTACATCCGATGTGGCAAGCCGTGCCCACGAGAGTAGTGGGCCCGGCGGGTGCAGGCGCAGCACCTCTTTGATCACCGTCTGGAGGTAGACGAGCAAGGCGATGTCCGACTCGGTCACGGCCTGGTCCGGCCCGACCACCCGGTCCAGCTCCTCATGGACCCTGGCCTGCACGTCCTGGTGCAGCACGAGCCGGGCCAACACCCACTCGATCAGCACCGCCACGGTGTCCGTGCCTCGAAAGATCATCTCCTGCAAGTACGCAATTAAATAGTTTTGTTATGAGTAAGCTAATTGAACACGTTCATGGATGCTCATTTTTTTGGTTTAAGCGTACATACCCAGAGAACGGCGACCATGTCGGCATCGGAGAGCTTGTCGCTGCCTTGGAGGGAGAGCAGGACGTCGGTGAAGTCCATGACGGCGTCGCCGTCGAGGCCGGGCCGGGCACGATGCTCGTCGATGATCCGGCTCACGAAGCGGTTCACCCGGGGGACGAGGGCGGAGCACCTGGACCGGATCTTCTGCAGGTCAAAGCCTGCGAGCCACGTGATGTGGTCGGACCAGTTGAGCTGGCCCAAGAGGTCGTAGCCTTCGTCCACCAGACTCTTCAGCTCCGTGGCCTCCTCGCTCTCCGCCCCCAACTCGTACTTCCGGCCGAACACCGACCACATCACGTTGTGCAGAGACGCGCGCTTCAGGAAGCGCCGCGCCTCGACGTGCTTCACGTCGGGGCCGTCGAGCGCGGCGGCGGTGGTCTTCATGGCCTCCACCATCTGCCGCGCGATCACCGCGCGCTGCGCGGCCGAGGCCGCGACCTGCCGCGGCGAGAACAGGTGCGTCGACGCGACGCGGCGGAGCGCTCGCCAGTACGCGCCGTACGGCGCGAACCCGATGGCGCGGTGGAACATGAGCCCGTACGCGGACTCCTTGACCGGCCGGTCGGCGAACGCTGGGCTGGCCAGCAGCTCCCTCGCCACGTCCGGGTCGGCGGTCACCACCACCCGGGTCGCGCCGAGGGAGAACGCCATGAGCCGCCGCCTAGCCCACGAGCTCGCTGCCGCCGCCGCGAGCTTCCGGTGCGCCAGGCCGGTCATGAGTCGCATGCTGCCGATCACGGGGAGCCCTCGGGGCCCCGGGATGGCGTTGCCAATGCTCAAACCCCTCCTCGTCCACCAGTACCTGCCCCACGCCGGGCCACCCGGAGACGACCAGTGCAGGAGCGACGTGACGACGCAAACAACGAGCAAAACGGCCACGAAACTGACGACGCCGTAAGGCTCGCCGTCGCCGCCGCATTTGGCCGCCAGGGAGATGTACAGCAGCCAGCCACTCTCCTCAGACGGCGCCATAGCAACGAACGCGTATCGTGTGTGTGTATTGGTTGTTGCAATCCTTTTATGTCTTCTCTGTATATATCTTTTTTTCGTTCTCGTGTTGAAGTGGGAAGACCAAAGGATTCGTTCTCAGTTCAAAAGGCAAGTGCAGTTTAGTTTTGGATGACCAGACACGGGTGACCCTTTTATAGCGGCGGGGAGTCAAGGCAGTGGAGGTTAATTGGATACCTTCACTCGGCTTGTTTGGTTTATTACCATACTATACTGCATATAAATTATATAGTTTTACATTTTGTGGCCACCATTCGGTCCATACCTATAGTTACGATGTCATATATCGTATTGTAGCTAAACTTTGTCTACCTCGTGACCGGGGCGGAGCCAGTGATGGAGCAAGGTTCGTCGATAGCAAATAGTGGGTCAATGAAGAAGCTTTCATTTGTTACTGCAGGTACTTATCGCTCTAACTCAAAGGTTTTGAAAATAGACTATGAAAACTCTTACTGCCTTCTACAAATTCTTCTCTCTGTTTTACGATGTTTTGAGTAGTATCCATGCATAGAGGTGCTCGACATTGCTATGGGTTTAGGTGCCTAATTGCAGTATTTGTACTCTTTTTTTATTTAATGTTTTTTTTATTTTTGAGATCTCTGAGACATGGCTTTGATAGTTCTTTTTATTGATAAAATTCTATTATTATAAAAGTATTTTTAATGATAAGTTTAATGATACAATTTTCATATAGCCAATTTAGATAGTATCAAAGATACTAGTGGTCAAACTTTCAAAAACTTAATGACGCATATTTAGAATGTTACATAAAAAACAGAGGGAGTGCTACTACCCTGTTTTTGCTATATTTGCCTGTATCATAGAGAATATCTATTTTAATAATTTGTTTATTGAAGGAATCTAGAATGTAGTTATTGTAGTTTTTTCACTCTATACCTCTACTTAAATACTTTGAAAGATATTACTCCATCTATTTCTTTTTATAAGGCGTACTATTTTGGTTAGACATGGGAAGTGGGGAGCGCATAAAACCAAGAGAATGATAGAGAAAAATGACCATAGTAGAGAAAAATGACCATAGCGTCCATGATGTTAGTATCTTGGAAATAAGAGAAATGATAGTTATGTGGGTATTTACTCATAAATATTGACAGGGGATGAATATTAATAAGGGCAAAAGAGAGAAAGAATCATTAACTCTGATGCACACGTTATATTTTATAACAAGATTGCAAAAGTTAAGAGTCCTTATATTTAGAAACAAAGGGATTAAGTGATTATGGTGTGTCATTTAATATAGATATGTATAATTATTTATAAATATTGTGAAATGGAGGGGTATTTTAGTGCAATAACGGCGGGAGTACTAACGGAGGTTAGGGTATCTCCAATGGTGTTAAGTCAGCTAGCTATTTACATGTACACATCAGCATATATCCTATGTGGAGGAAAGAGAGTATGCAAAACACAAACAGCTAGCTACTATTTCGTCTCTAGTCTATAACGTAAAACGAGGTAGTCTCTATAAATGACTGTGTGTGCATGTAAGTATCAAATAGCTATCTTTATAGATAGTCCTTTGAAATACTAGTTTTTAGTATGTACTATATAGATAATATGGAATTTTTATAGATAGTACTTAGTTAGGATCATTGAAGATGTCTTTAGCGTTGTTTAAGGGATGGTGGGATATTTTTGTTTCCTTGGTTTACTTTCACCGCCCCCGGCAGCGCGGTACGTGGGCCCGGCGACACAGGCACGCATAACCGATCGGAAAACAACAGCGACGGGAAGCACAATAGAGCCACGTGGATCCTGCGTGGCGCGGCACTCTCCGGTGGGGCCAGGGGGCGTCGCCGGCACGTGATCCGGCGTGCCATGTGGCGGCCCACCGCGCAGCCAGCGACGGGACGGGACACCTGGCCGATGCAGCCGCGCTCGACTGTCGTCTCACCTCACCATCGGCCGACTAGCTTCATGCGCTGAAGTGATCTATTACTTCGATAGATACAACGAACCTGATACGCTAGTAGTGTCCAAGCCTACGATTTTTCTCCGACAAATGTCGCATCATATGTTTGACGTACCATTTTTAAAAAATATGTATAATATTTTTAATCACTATATACAATAAAAAATATATAATACAAAGGTTGATATTGCATACATAAAATAAAAAATATTGTAAGAAAAAATATAGATAAAAAATATTGTAAATATAAGTATAAAATATTATAAAATAGTAAAAATAATATTATAGTAGAGCGTTCAAAGTTAATACTTAGATCAGACGTCCGAACGATTCCCCTTTTCCTCCCCGTACACACCAGTCAGGTTTGGATTGTCGATTGCTGCGATACTAACGTATGTGGCCACCTGGGCTGTGATATAGAAGTACGTTTTTGGTCCATGTATAGGGGTAAGAGCAATTCTACGTATATACGGACCTCCATGCATTATCAGATTTTGTGCAAAATATTACAATAATTGGAAAATGAGACACGGTTTAAATTTTGAAAGACTATCAATCTCAAGATATATTTGATAGTTAGGATAGTGCATAGACTAAAACGTCCGTGCACAGGGAGAAAAACCACTCCCTTAAGTATCTGCGTAAAGTCCATTTAACTTTTTTTCAGTTTCAGCTTCTAACTTTATTTTTTTTCACTATTCAGTAATTTATTTTTTTTTCTGATTTTTTAAAATATTTTGAGTTTTTTGTATTTTCTTTTTTCGTATTCCTTTACATTGTCCGTGATGAATTAACATGTTTTTTCTATTTTATATTTTTTAAATTTAATTATACTCAATAATCTAACTTAACTACTGAAAAAAAACTAATTATAATAAAATTTTAATTAAAAATTAAAAACTGTCGCTATTCTAAAAGCTTCCTAAAGAATTTGAAGTGCCTCTCGCGAAAGATTCGATGTGTACTCTTCTTGTCGGGAACCTGGTTTTCGTAAGGTGATCAATCGAAGCAGGGGAGGTGTGAAGATCTACCTCGATCTTGCGTGTCGGTTTTCAGATCGCCGACCGGGTGATTAATTACGTGACAAGCGCCTGCTGCCGACAAGACGCGATCCCTGGAGACAACAGACGCGTGCTGAAAGGAGACTGGTCCGGGTGTGATGGGGGTATAATGTCCGATGGGTGGGGGCCGTGGCATCGATGGCGCAATTAATTAATCTAGTTGATGTGTAATTAGTGAGTTTGATTCTCTAGGTTCGAGGGTGCGTGAGGGCCCGAGCCACCTCAGCTATCTCTCAGATATATTACTAGAGGAGAGATGATAAAGAGATATAATGTAATTGTTAAGAAATTATTAAGGAATAGATAAACAATAATATAATTCATATAATCAATTATCCAAAATGCAATAGATTAATCATCAGGAGATACAGTTGAGAGAGAACACTAGAAATAGTCTTTATTAATTTTAGATCTTATAATACATAGATTTCTCTTTTTATAATATAAACTCTTTACCCAAACAGGCCACAAAGTTGGTAGTACAGCTATTGCAATAGTTCTACGGATAAAATAGAGATGTGAATCATCTATCATGGTTGTGGGTCATGGTGTTACACCTTATATGTCCAAAACTATTTACATGGAATCTTTATTTCTGTTATGGGTATGTTAACTAATATCATAGCATTGCATAGATGCCATATGTATATAGTCCATAAGCGTTCATATTTACAAGGGAAATACCCCAGGGGTGTGGCCAACGCTAGTGCAGGTGTATTCATCTCTGTTTCTCCCTAACTCAAAAGGCATGTGCATGTGCTAGATGAAACTTTGCCCTACCTCCTACGAATCCCTAGCTCCGTCGCTGAAAGATACTATATTGATAAAACATTACTCCCTCCGTTTCACCCATAACTCACTATACATATAGTTCAAGAAAACACTAAATTTAAGAAAAAGGTTTATGAGAAATAACTATACATATCTCTATTAAATGATCTCTTCCAAAGTTTGTAAATAGGGGTGGGAAATAGAAACATCGTAATAATTACAATCTTAATGTCCTGGTTGGACAAATATTTTAAGACAAACCCTCGAGACGAATGGACAAACGTTGTGAAAAGTTAACCTCGATAGCGTAGGAGTGATGAGACTGTGATGTAAGGTGACAAAGATAACGAGACCAATGGTGTAGGATGATCCGAAGCAGCAAGTGGTCTGGAGCTCCACTACATCAACCTCTCTCTTGCGGACGTCAGGGCGCAGGAGCATTGTATGTGTCCTCCGTCCAGACATGCATGCATCGATGTCGCCAAAGGAAACCGGCCGTGCATGCATGTTCATTCCGTCGCCTTTTCCATGGTTTTATTTCTATTTAACTACCTTAGCTATCACTGTTAAATATCAGTTCGCTAATGTATTAGCTAGGCTCCTTGTAGGTTAGGTTTACTTCGACTCAAAAAACAGTTTTTACCATGACTTTTTCCATCCTTGCTTATTTAACTAACTATGTAACAACAGACATAGGAAATCCGATTCTGTAGGTTTGTGGACATATATACGTACTGCAGCTCTTACAATCAAGACTAGAGATTCCTTCCACATCACAAAATGAACTAGCCGAATTGGGACCTGATAAGGAATTTAAAAGAATGGCCAGTCGCAGCTCGCAAGTCAACCCGATGAGCTTGCATCGATCTCTTCGTCATCTCTCTTGCTTAGTTGGTGTTGTATCAAAGCAAAGACGTAGGCAGGAATACATCAGTCTGACGAAGCTCAAGGGGACAAGAAGGGTACAAAATTCAGTTTGGAAGAGTACTACACTTGCACGGCATAGGGATGTGGATCAGAACGGCGATCCAAGTCTGAATAGACGTGTGTGGCCATCAAATACTCTGCAGATCTCTCCCCAGGATATGCTGCTTCCGTTCTCTCTCGTTTGTTTATGTTTGTCTTAGCTACGCGCGCGCACCACACACACATATTTTCCGGACAGCTCCACTTTTTATGAGAAAGAAGCCGTTGGGGATATCCATTATTGCTCCTAGATCGAATCACCTGCTCGGTATATCAATAGATCATAATTAGTACACAGCCATTTCGAAAAGGAGGAAAGAATGAGACACCAAGTGCTGAATGAAGCGTAACTTTTTCTGAAGATCCCAAGGGCCATGCACTCATGCATATAGTTAAGAGGAACATGGCCCATTCTTGAGGGCAAAGAGCAAGAAAGATTAAAATCATTAAATTGGCGCATGTCCAAATCGCATGCATGTTTTTTACGGTCCAAGTGAACTGCATGTGTGCATGCATGAACGCAAGATATATACCCCAATATCAGATACACAGAACTGGCAAGTAGCTTATGTCATCAGTTGTTGTTTCCCTAAGTTCATTATTCACACTACGTAGGTACATACTTGTTCTCGAGAACACATTCATGCCTATATACTAGAAAGCTAGAAATCCTATGCACGCACCTTGCCGACGTGGGTACGCGCGCGCTAGAAATCCTATGCATGCACCCAGCGCAATACGACGATCACCCGAGTCTGGCACCGGATCCGGCCAGGGCAGATGGCCCGGGCGTCGTATCGCCATGGCCCATTGGTGGAGCTCACGACGGCGACGCTTCGCTTAACTAAACCATGATACGCGCGCTGGTCCGACCTACTGATGTCGACAAACCGAAGCTCGACAAGGCGACGTTCCTTTCATCGGTAAGCTTTTCAGTAGCAGCGTAACTAATTAACTCGGAATGACAAGAACGAAAGAGTGTGTGGAACGATGTCGACAATATCTATGATTTAAATGTGCAGAACAATCAGTAATCGCGTTGAGTTTAAATTTGCGAAAGTTTGTAAGTTGCATTTTTGTTGTTAGGCTAGACGGTCTGACTGGCTAGGGTGGCGGTCTGACAGAAAGTCTAGTGTGATCGGATTTTAAGGGCAGTTGGCCTGTCGGTACAATACGATTGGTTTTTAGTTGGCGGATGGTTTTTTCATAGAGTTGCTCGCTTGTGTGTGAGAGAGAAAATATGTGCTGTCCGACTGGGGTAGGCCGAGTGATCAGACTGACTCCTTGTTATCAGGGTTTGATCGGTTTGATCAAAGCGGTCAGATTGACAGGTCAATGACGGTTAGACCGATTATGTCTAAATTTGACCGAGAGGGTTTTGGGAATTTATAGAAAATAGTCATAGGTTGAGTTTTGAGGTCCTAAGTCATTGCATTCGTGATGCATGAAGAATGTTTAGACTAACGTAAATTAAGTTGTGAAGAACTTATATCCAAAAATAATTTATTAGTTTTTTATGTGCAGAGAAACCTGGAGACAGCCATGGTCAACGGTGTGGACCGAGACTAGGCTCGAGAATGAGTTGAGTTACAGTGAAAAAGACGAGAGATGTTGAAGGAAAAGTTCGAGCAATGGTTCATCGAATGATACAGTTGGTGCAAATAAGGTATGGTCAGAGGAAACAGACATGAAGAGACTTACCGATCGTGAGCCATTGATAAACTTACATGCTGAAAGCATGAAGATTGCTTGCAAAAGAGGAGATAATCATGTGCTAAACTCGAGGAAGAGGTGAGATCCACGATCAAGATGGTGATGTTTTGGCGGGGAAGATAAAATACTGAAAATGACGACAGGACCAAAATAGCGATGCTTAGAGAGTGTTGGGAGAGCGGTTTAAGTCAAAGAGGCACTGAGGAAGTCAAGTGGATGGGAAGCTTACTTCTTAGCGGATTTGAACTTGTACGCTTTGAGAAACATGTATAAGTCATGTGTGAGTGTAAAGCTGTGTGTGTGTGTGGAGTTAACGAGTGTCCCTGGTTATGATAATGCATAATATCCACTAGGGTTATAGGTTGCTTGGTTACTCTATCTATATGAGTGGGAGGGGGTTAAAGGCATTTGACTAACCAACCAGCACATCCATTCTTTAGGATTTGAGATAGAGGCTTCCTTGGGGGGAAGCTTTGGGTGAGTGCTCTTGAGATAGAGAACTTTGTCCTCTAAGATAAAGTGGTTGTAAAATATATATCTACAAGTTACAATAGATCAATTTTATTCATCCTACATGGTGTATTCTTTCTCTTGTTGATTTTGTACTTGTTTTGGTTGGTATTTTGCCCTCTCTCTTTCTCTCTTGACCTTGCTATGTTTCAAAGGTGTGTAAGTGATAGAGATGCCTCATGATAATCATATTCCATCCATCTAGGAACAAGTCATAGCAAGATCTTGAATGTTACCCATTTTGGTATTTGGAATCCTTCTAGTGATATCTTAATCCTAAGGTTTTGACTTTGAATCTTTGGGTGCTCTTGTTTGTTGTGATATGTGTGAACTCATCTAGAGCTGTCTTGGCTATCTCCAACCCACGAGCAAGTTATGTATCAAGTTATAGAGTTTTACCTTGTTTTAGTGCAACATTGCTTGTCTTGAGGAAATATTGGAATTTGAGTAAAGATCCATTCGATCATTGGATGGATTAGATTACCGATATTCTTGGCAAGGTGTGTGTGAAGTTTCAAAGCTTTTGGATATGTATTTTGGAGATTGCATTATTTTTTGTTTTGACTCAGGCTGATTTCTAGTTGTGGTACCAGGGGTGCGATCGGACCACCCCTAAACTTGCGGTCCGATTGGAGTCAGGTCAGACCGGCCATTTCCAGCAGTCAGACTACTTGGTCAGTCCAACTGCTTCTTCAGAGTGGTCAGACCGGCTCTACGGAATTGAACTTTGTTTGAGTTTTCTGTTGGTAGGCAATTCTGATCTTCCTAGCTTCTAATGGCTAATAGAGTAAAAGTTTTTGGAATACTTGAAGGACCATATGAAAAGATCTAGGGTTTTATTGTGATGAACCATTGTCATGTTAGAGAAGTGAAATTTAGAATTTGTAAATTTGCAGACTTTTCTGAATAGCTTGCAGAGGCAGCGGTTTGACCGACCAACTTGGGTTGCTTCGGCCAAAATAGATAATTTTGAAAATTTTGAGTCATGAGATGATTTGGTTTAACTAAGTGTATGTGTGTGGCATGATGTATGTTTCAGCTAACATGGGTCAAGTTATGATTAACTTGTGCCCAGAAACAATTTCGTGGTCTTTAGATGTGTAGAGATGCTTAGAGTCAACCATGGTCAATGGCGAAGATCGGGGCTACACTCATGGAGAAGCCAAGGATCAGAACGATCAAGAATGTTGGATGAGATGACTGAGCTCAAGCATGACACAAGGAAGGCGAGTTGCACCATGTGCCTTGATTGATCCAAGTGAGGTGTAGTCTGATAGAATAAAAATGAGAAAGACTTGCTAGCATATGGCAAAGCAGTGGTGTATCTACATATAGCAAACATAGTGATTGCCTACAAGAAAAGATGAAAACCGGGTAAAAAAGGTTATTTTAGGACCAAAATACCAAAAATTATCTTAGATCAAAACCACAACACTTGAGTGGTTCTTGGGAAGGTGGTTTAGGTTAAGAAGAAACTAAGATGATTAAGTGGATTAAAGGCTAAGGACTTAGTGAATTCGGGATTATGTGCTTTGAAAAGCATGCATAAATGTTGTGTGTAGGTAAATCCCGTGTCGTGTAGGGTTAATAGGTTTTTTATTTGTGCTAAATGAATAGTATCTATTAGGATTATATGGGTCTGGTTGATTTATTTATTTAACAAGTTGGAATAGAGAATTGCAAGATAACTATCCAACCATCCCAACTTTACTATTTAAAACCAAGTGTTCTAAAGTTAGGATTTGAGAAGTGTGAGTTTGTGGTGTACTCTCTTGTTCTCCAGGTAGAGTGGCTGTAAAACTTTTGTTCTCAAGTAGCAATATATCAATTTTGTTTATCTCATATATCCCTCTTATTTTGATCGATTTGCCATTATTTTGGTTTATTTATCTTATTTTAGTTGGTTTTGATATTCTTTTTTTCCTTTCTTCATCTTACTGGATGCTAAAAATGAGTAAGAGAGGGAGATATACCTTAGAGATTAATCTCTATCTATCTAAGCATCAGGTTTATCACGTTCATAAAGTTGTTCGATTTTTGCTTGATTTGACATTTTCGTGTGTTTTTTATCCAATTATGTTTTGATCCGATTTTTGACCTTTTCTGGTGATTTCTTTCTCTCCCAACGCCAGTACAGTTTGGAAATCTTGGAACGCGCCAAGATGGTGGAATGCAAGCCGTGCAACACCCTCATGGACACGCACACCAAATTATCCTCCATTGCTGGTGCTCCAGTTGACAACCCGATGAGTTTTTGCAGTCTGGTTGGTGCTCTGCAATATCTTACCTTCACTCGACCCGATATTGCCTATGCTGTCTAGCAGGTGTGTCTCCGCATGCATGACCCCCGTGAACCACACCTCGCTGCTGTAAAACGGATCCTGTACTACGTTCGTGGGACACTTGATCATGGTTTGCTGCTGCACCGATCACCTACAACTGATATAGTAGTCTACTCTGATGCGGATTAGGCTGGTTGTTCTGACACACGCAAGTCCACCTTAGGCTACATCATATTTTTTTTGTTTTTTTTAAATTTAATTATGCCAAATAAGCCAATATGCACTACTACTGGTCCTGCAATTTGGGTCTGCTCCGTTCGGCTTTTTAGAACACACCAGTTTTTTTAATTTTGACTTTTTTCTCTTATTTTTTGCATTGCCTTTGAAGATATAAAGGTGTTTTTTTAATTTTTTCTTGTTTTTATTTTTTAATTGAATAACTCAGAAAAAACTATCTATCGCTACAGTACAATTTCAATCGCTACAGTACAATTTCAATCGCTACAGTATAATTTCAATCGCTATAGTATAATTTTAATCAGAAGCAAGGGCCTTATGGGGTAGTGACGGACCCATCGGGGGGTCAGGTGGGGCTAGCGCCCCCCTACGCCGGCCGCTCCCCCTGGCCCCCCAGTATAGGACTCACCGTGCCCGGCGGGCGCACAAGCCGGTGTTCGAGGCCATGCGGTGCGGAGGCACGTGTCGAGTCCCCCGCGCGGGTGTTACAAGTGGGGCCCTGCGGCCAGCCCGTGGGTGTGGAGCGGAAGCACCGAAGCAGGGGCTGGGGAGTTTGCGGTGCTCGTCAACGTTGCATCCAAGCGTCAAGTCACGTCGCCCGCGTCTGTATGCTCGCGCGGTTTGGCACTTTGTTTTCCTGGCCTTGCCGTTGTTTTGCGTCGCGCCGTTAATCTGGTATCAGATCCCCGGTAATCTGGCATCCGTGTTACGTTGTACGGAGCTAGCTAGGTCGACTTTTGATATCGCTAGTTGTAAATAGGTGTTTGAACTTTGGAGCTAAATTATTCGGATAAATCAGTGAACAAATCATTATTAGCCCCCCTAAATTTTGATTGTGGGTCGTCACAGGTATGGGAGCAAGTTGTTCTCTGAAACCCTAGCTAGCTTGTTCTTTTGTCAATGATCGATGAACTCGACAAAGCATAAGGTTACAGGTCCCCGTCTCAAAAACCGTGGGCTGGCTGCTCGAAAATGAAATGGACACGAATCATATGATGCAATGCAACTGTTGGCCCTTGCAGTACAGATTGTACAGCTAGCTAGTACCGCCACGCAAGCTCGTACTAAGCGAGTGCGTGAACTGTCCTCCAGGTAGCTAGCAGCTGAACTGAACGAACAAAGAGAGCACATCATCAATGGGCAAGCACAATGCTGCTTAACAACACTGGGCCTCTTGCAAGCACATTTGATTTAATGGTACAAAAATAACATTTCCGGGGGGCAGCATACTGTGTACACTTGCTAGCATATATAATATGCAGTCAAATGAGTTCAGACTTCAGTGTTTCACATGGCTTATAACATCGCAGCATATAAGATTGGCGTTTCAGATTTAGGCTTTAACTTCAGAATAGATAGCATGCTCATGTTCCAGGCTTTTCACTGAAACGTAGGCAGATACACTGAGAAATTGCAGGCACGATCACACGAGACGACACACGAGTGCATCATGAAATTTGGTTACTCTCAGATTCTGTAAAGCACTGAAGCAAGCCTTCCAGGATTTTTATTGACGAATGTACCCCACACACAGTGACACACAGAGTCTCAGAACTGTAATGGCTGATTGATTCAATTCTGTAAGATTACACACGGGGAAGCAATCACTCACAAACAAAAAGCAAGTAGAGACATCAGCCAACAATGCTGGGGAGCAATTCCTCTCCAATCAAGTCAACTCCTGTACTACGTATTCTTCTACCACCATGTCATTGTCGTTGTATCATCATTGTCATAATGTTCATTTCAGCGAGTAAGCACCTACCAGTCTGAAAGATCGCCGTTCAGCTCGTGGAGCCAGGCTGAAGTTCAGTCCAAACATCTCCTTGAGGGCTTGTCCGGGCTCTAGCAGGTCAATCAGCTTCGCAACAAGAGAGGCGCTCTCTCTAATATGTTCCATGTCAGTCTGTGTCCACATGAGACGAGATAGCTGTAACCTTCGCTGTTTGGTGCTCAAATCAATTCCCCATCTTGTGTAAATGCTCTCTTTCTCCCCATTGGTGAGCTTCTTAAACATCTGCTTATAGAGCATATCCCTTTCACGTCGAAGATTCCTCAAGCTAAGAACAAAATGAGTTGCAGTATTCCATCACACATAGGTTTCCTGGGCAATACTAACAATGTTCATTTGATACTTCTAAAATATAATAAAGTACCTTGATGCGATTGCAGAATTAAGCTCGCCTTCTACTGCAAGGCTGGTACTGAATGAGCTCTTAATGAAGCACAGTCTTCTGTGCTCCACTTCCATGTAGATGTTGTCTTCTGGATCTCCCTTGAACAGGAGGAAGAAATAAGTTCTGTGTACTAAGGAGACATTGCATTCGTGCCACAACTCAATAATATCTTGCTGCTTTTTCTCAAAATCAATAGGCCTATGAGAAGGAGATTCAATGGTACTCAGTGCTGAATCTATGCCAACATCTTTGACGGTTTTCACTGCTGTAGAGTCATCTCTAACGGCCTGCTGCTTAAATCAAATGCAAAGACATTATAACTCAGCTTGATAAGCTGAACAAACTGGTTTATTAGGTAACAATAGTTACAATCTTTGAGCTGGTAGTATACTAGCCAATTCCATTTGTAAAGTTTCCCATTGTTAGCATAGTAAAAAACCATAGCATGGTAAAAAATTAAGGAAAAGAATATAGTGGGATGCAGATACCTATTATTTAGTACATTTTAAAGCAAAATACCATGGGATCCTGAGCTGGCAGGAATGTAAGGAAAATTCAAAAAGAGTTCGCCCTTAGCTTGATTACCTGTGCCTGATAATCCTCAAGTTGGTCCTCGCGGTCGTTTTCTGTCTTCTCTTCCAACCCTGTGATACAACTAATGTTGTTGACAAGAGTTTCTTGTTCTGCATCGCTGGCGCTCATGTCCTTGGCTACTTCATCACTGGTGCTCATGTCCTTGACTACTTCATCAGAAACTACTTCACCAGAAACAGCGGAGCAGTCTACTGAAGTGTCATCATTTTCTGGATACAGACTTCTCCTAACCTTATCGGGCCTTCTGTGAGCATGCCTGAAGATTTCGTCAGGTGGTGTCCTGCTGGTATTCTCGGAATCATCAAACCAGCTATTTGGAATGATCATGAAGTTAGCCCTGCAGCTTTTACTTCTAGCCAATGCACTATCCTTGGAGCTCATTATACACCTCTTTATGGTCAGACATTCGTGAGGGTAAGGTTTGCCAATCTCAAAAGAAACATTAGAATCACATGTAAATAGTTTGACAACATTGTCTGTAATGCCATTAGATTCACATTGATGCACTTCAACAGGACCTTCCATTGTTTTTGTTGTGATCTCAACCTGTTGCTCCTCTTTGCCAGGGTACATCCTGATAGGATCTTCCATTTTCTTTGTTATGCTTTCAAGTTCTTGCTCTTCGTCAGGTTGCGGGACTGCATCTTTGGAGATCTCCTCTACTTCAGGTGTTCGGAGCTTGGTGCCCTTGGGGAGTAATAGGTTAAATTCGTGGCTTTTGCTTCTTCTATGCTCATATACATCTATGCATTGGACTTCCCTGCAATGTTCTTCAGAAACTTCAGATGCAGTTCTAAAAGCCACTTCCTTCATATGATATGACTCTATGCCATCAGAGCCATGGTTGCTGAGAGGGCACCAAGGTGAAATTAACTTTTGATCCCTGGTTTGTTGATGAAGCTCCATTGTTTGATCAGGGAATGCTGAGTCATCATGATCAGCATTGAAGACATACGATCCATCAAACACTGCATGATCTTGATCTTGATAAGCAACTCCATAAGTATCTGAAACCGAAAGTGCTTCTTCAGATGCATTTTGCGCAAGAGATTCCGAGGACCGACTATGCTCATCCTATCAGAGGAAGGCCAATCCATTAAATGCCACACAACACAATAATTCTAAAAGTAAGTATACACGAGAGAAAAAAAATACCCATTGCTTTGCAGTGCGATCATCGCCATGGTCATCACCATCACCTTTAAGTAAACATTTAAGTTGAGACTGAACAGTATCTCTTTCTTCCATCAATTCCTTCAGCTGTTTTTCCAGCTGAAAAAACGCACACGCAAGAATAAGAGACTGGGGTAGTGCGATTAACATTGTTACAAGGGTTGGAAAATTGTAGATGAGACAAAAAGTACCTTTTTAATATGTGCATCCTTCTCTCTCAAAACTTCAGCATGAGTAGTGCAAGCGGCTGACCCCGGAAATTTCAGTTCGTTTTCTAATCTTGCAAGCTCTCTTTGTAGATGCTTCACTAGTGCCTTGTCAGACATCACCACATTGACCTGTGCATTTGTAACTACCTCCTTTGCGCAAGTCGCGAACAAAAGTGTGTTCCTGGATTGCTCAATATGACTATGTGCAGGGCTCATTGTGCAGATAATGGCTGTTCTTGCATTGCCTCCTAAAGAAGACTGTAATATACGGGTCAACTTTGAATCTCTGTAAGGGATATGGCCATTTCTTCCCTTGCTGCAGCAGGAACATATAATTCAGACTACAGTAGATGATAATACTATGGTCAAAGAGAATGCAAAATGGGCAGAAAGGAGAAATGTCAAGCTGTAACACCAAAAGGAATTCAAAATTAGTTTATGCAGTGAATATGAAGGAAAGAGGAAGGGATATGTGCAAACTCCCAGAATTTTTAGGAACAAAAATTATTAGAAAAATTGCATACCACTGAAATTACAAGTTCTTGCAAGAAGAAAACAAACCTGAGTTGGCGAATGACCTTTCCCAGTGTTAGCAGACTTCGGTTAATATGGCTACCTTCTTTTAACCTCACACCAGCTGAAGCAGTCTGAGATGCACGCTCACTTCCTGCTAGGTCCACAAAGTTCTGTCCAGAAGAATAACCTCAGAGACCATAAACATGTTATACCAAAGAACCTTGAATATAGAAGGATATTCCATACCACACAAGCCACAAGGGTGCTCGAGTTGCCTCTTCCTAAATACTGTCTAGCAGAACTTTCGATTGTCTGAAATTGACATCATACTTGTCAAAAACATTTCTTAATAAAGTAATGTAAAACAAATAGTATAAAATGAGCACCAACCATCCTGAGTATTTGATGGGACCTAGAACTCGTTTCATTCAAAGCTGTTTCCCCAATCTGCCTTTGAGCTGTTGCACAAACCAAATTAAGCAAATAAAGAAAAGGAAAAACAATTATGCCTCTTTTGTTTCCAGCAAGTTCAGTTCCACACCTTCACACACTGCAAGAAGATCCCTAAGATGATCCTTGTCCCTCAATGTTTCCTCAGTGAGTTTTTCTACAGTAGTCCCTTTCTATTTGAATTCAAATGACAACGTGAGCAATGTTGAGAACAGTATATAGGGTGGAGTAGAAAAAGAAGTTATAGTAAGTTCAAGTAAAGGAGAATAGCGTACCTCTGGATCATCAAGAAGTCTAATAGGTGTCGTATCATGGCTCAGAAGGTCCCTCACAGCTTCATTGTATATCTCTATTGCCGAAAATCTCAAAATGAATTCTCTTTCAGGATGCTGTAGCAATGACAAACAATGAGCTAAAAAATGTTTCACAAAGGTAAACTGAAACAACGCTTAAACACCTTCTCTATGTAGTCATAGATGTCCAACACACTGTACTCAGTTATTCCAGTCATTGTGTAAGTCTTTCCACTGCTTGTTTGCCCATAGGCGAATATGCTTGCTGTCAGAATCCAATGCAGGTGCAAATGTTAGTTAGCTCACAACAGTTCATCGAAAACTAAAGTGATGTAACAAAGCAGCTTCATTTCTCCTGCACATACAGTTAATTCCACTGACAACTGATAGAGCGACTTCTTTAGCTCCTTCCTCGTAGACCTGCCTTGTAGAGCAACTGGGGCCAAACACCCTATCTGAAAAGGACAAGAAAGAAGAACAATTTGAGCAATAGATTGCCAAACAAAATGCCTACAAGGTTACAACATCAAGAAACTTGGTTGAGCCACACAAAACCAGCGATTGCCACCAGCTTTGCCATTCTTTCTTTGCGAAATTGAGCTCTGCTATTACTATACTCACCGTAGGTGTAGGCGGTGGGGAACATGGTGCGCTCGGGGACGGTGCTGCGGAACATGATGGTGTTGGGGCTGATGCACTCCCAGTCGGAGCTGTCGCCAGCCTCCCTGCTGTTAAGCGGCCGCAGCCGCACGGACACCATTATCCTCTCCTCCTTGACCTCCGCCTTCTCCCATGCTGCAGCCGCAGCCCCCATCGCCTTCCTTTCCTCCCCCTGCACCCTCCACACAAGAACAGTATCAAAACCTCCCCCTTTTCTTTATACTACTAATCACCAGCAGCTAACTATCCCCTCCTCTCGAATCAAACGGCATTGCAAGAAAGCCTAGGCCTTTCGCACGGATGGAGAAGGGTGAATTTGGGATGCGGGTGGTAGGTGCCTGCGGCCGAAAGCGGCGTGTCACCGGGTGCAGGACGTGGACGGCGATCCGGCGACACCACCCAGCCCCAGGTCACAAACAACACCAGCGCAAAACACAATGTGCTCCTACTTGCACATGTACTGCCACTACTACTACTATCTGTGTAGGATCGTCGATGGCAATCAGAGGGGGGTGAATGATTGCAGTGCTCAATTGAAATTTTTAATCTATTATTTTCAGCTCTTTAAACCTGTTTAATTCTGGAAGAACAAGACAAATAAAAGCAGCAAAAATACTATATGTATATGTGTTGATGAACACAGGACCGAATCAATCACTAATGCTAATTATAAGATTTTTGACTAGATAATGTGGTAATGCGGTTGTACTAAAAATTAGTATGTATGCATGAAGCCTAGGATCTCTTGTCACGTCCCATTGAAAACCATCTGCACCTACTAGTCTATATGCAAACAAAAAGGAAAAACTCACAGATCAATGATGGTAGTGCAAAAAGGAAAGCAGAGACCTCAAGTCAGGTAGATGAGAACGATCTGGAATAACCGTGACACAATTGCAGCCGTATATTTTTTTTTTCTTACCGATCAATGCAGCTACATCCTCTGTCCTTTCTTTCTGCACAAAGTAGCAGCTGCCTGCAGCCTTGTTATTACTCGAACAGCACAGCGCCCGCTTCTAATTTTTTCTTCCGCACGTAACAAGCTGCAGCAAGCGCTCGCCTTGTGAACGCTCGCCACGCCGCCTGGTTGCTCGGCGTTGATTTGATCCGCCTGACGAAATCACGAGAGCAGACCGAAAAGAAAAACGAGTCGCTCACACGGCAAGAACCAAAAAGCCGCCGCCACTATTCTTTTCTCCAAAATCACAGCGCGACCCAAATAAAAAGCCGCACGCTCTTTTTTCTTTATTTCTCACGTCAACTCGCTTAAACTGCCAGGCGCTACCTGCTACCCAATTTATAGTCTCTCGTCGCGTACCGCTCAGCATGCAGCCGCACAACACCCGATCCGACTCCAACATGGACATGCACACCACGGCAACCACTCCATATACAACTCATATACGACTCTCGTATACTATGCATGCAACATTATATTTGCATACACAAACTCTACGCCGACTCGTATACAATGCGTATGTATACCTCAACTAACTTTGGACTCCCAAAATTACGACGTATCGTAGCCTCCGGACCGCACCTCCGTAGCTTCAACACGTATCGATAGTTGTTGATCTCCATGCACCCCAACTTGAGCACGACTGTTTCCTCTGGCATCCTTGACCCTCTGGACAATAGCTTCACACCAAGCCATCTCCTGGTCCTCACTGTAGACCACAATCGTCTCCGAGTTATCCTGCACATGCAAAGACCAAACCAACATTTTCCGGCACAAGTTCGTCTGAACTTGACCAACGTCAATCCACACACGCGCAACACACCATAATAATAATATAACCAACGTTGTCAATTATTCATCATCTGAAATAGTATAGACCTGGCCACATGGTCTAACAATCTCCCCCTTGATGAATACATTGACAACACATTAAGTTAACACGACTTCCAACAAATCTAAGTGAAGAACTGAAGCCAAAACTTTCAAACTCTCCCTCTCAACACAAGAGAAGCAAAAACTCTCTAATATCTCAAATTTCTCTCCCCCTTTGGCAATGTAATCATCAAGAAACTTTAAAAGATAATTCTAAGAAGGAGCAATAAGAATAAAAATCTAGAAACTTTGTAGATTATCCAAGTCATATTGTATTGATTTAATAAAGCAACCAAGTCATATTTTTGAGTAGAGCTATCTAGATCATATAAAGCCATATATTACATAACAATGTCAAAACAAATCTGTCAATATGATTAAACGATTTATATCAATGACAGGCATCGCACAATAACCAGACTAATTATAAAGAGCACAATGAGATATCACAACGAAAAATCAAAGCCTAAAAGTGAAGCAAACCTTAACTCTGGACGGGCTAGCAGTCTCATGTAACAACTTATTGCTCCACACTCAAATCTCAGGCATGTGGCATGCTTGTAGCATACTTCTTTTCATAATACTTAACTTTTTTCTTTTCTTTTTTTTTGATGGTGGCATGCTTGAAGCATACTTCTTTTCATTTTGCGCACTTTTGTGCTTTTTCTTTTTGTTCACCATGGCATGCTTGAAGCATACATCTTTTCAATTCTCTCTTTCTTTTACACTTTTTTTTAATAACATGCCAAATTGAGTGATCATAAAAATTGTAACATGAAACATACGAGCCTCATAGCCAGGAGTTAAAATAAGACTCACAATCATGCTAATCTTTTTCGATGGACATCGCAAAGTAATAAATATAATCAATCTAGTCAAAATATTCCGCCATATCATATTTTTAATTCAAATGTAGCAAATTAATTATAACCAGTCAGATCAAAGCTACACATCATATGAATAAATATGATAAAGAGAGCTCTACTACTCAATTAGTTTCAATGACTTGGACTTGATGAGTTATGTGACAAGGATAATAAACACAGCTTCTAAAATTTTAAACAACAAGCTCCCCCTCAGAATAATCCCATAAGCTCCCCCTTAGAATAATCATATAGGGTGCAACACACCCAATTCACTTTGCAAACGAACAAACTGAGAATTATTTAGCAGTTTTATGAGAGTATAAATAATTTCAGAATTTAACTTCATAAGATATAGGATAACATCACCTTTGCCACATGGTCTCTTAGAAAATAAAATATCTTGGAAGCCATAAAAAAAAAATGAAGAACTATTAAGTGTTCCAATCAAGCAATGATATAAAAGACCAAAACTCAATCACGCTCAAGTTCTCCATCCTCGTCAACTGTTCTTACATCACCGGAAACATTGATCTCACAGTACCAGGGTTAGTGAAATATGATTTGGGAATCCAGTACTGAGATACACGATGTGGTGGAATAGTAACAAAACTAGAACCAAAATCATGTACATGTGGTCGATCAAAACGCCAAAAAGAACGTGAATTATTTGAATTAAATCCCAAACCAGCATGTGAATCAGATTTAAAGTTATCATAAAAGTTCTCTAAAAATCTAGCTTTCGCATAAGTTCTAGGAACAAAAGAATGTGTATTTCTCAAATTAGACCAAGCCTTAGCCTTTTTCATTTGTTGTTTGGCTAGTCTAAAGCAAAATTGCACAAGATGTCCATCTTTACCACAATGACTGCAAGTGTACTTAACTTTATGTTTAGCTTGAGAAGTAGAAGCAACATTTATATTCACTTGATTAGTAGATGACATAATACCAGCAGATTTAAAAATAATTTGTTTTGGTTCAGATTCTATTTCAATTTTTTCAGGTTCAAGAAGCTTAACAATCTTTGGAGGATTATTCTTGGCATGCTCAATATAATTAAATCCTAGACCATGATTTTTCACACTTATTTTTGACTTGTCTAGAATCATATTCAGATTTTTCTTACCAAAAGAGAATCTCTCTAAAGTGTCCTTAAGGTACTTATTTTCTTTAACTAAAGTGGGACACGTTGAGCACTTAAAGGATTCATTCACAAGATTCTTAGAAGCAATAGATTGAGCCAATCTTTCTTTTTCAGCAAAATCATTAAGTTGTTTAGTCAATGCTTCTATTTCTATGTTAAGCTTAGGACAGTTAGAACAAGAAGATGTCTCATGATAAAGCATCTGTTGAATTGTTTCCTGAGAGGAACTAAGTCTAGCTTCTAACAATTCACACTTAGAGCAAGTTTTAGATTGAGCATTTAAATTACTTGTCTCTAAACATATAGATGAACTAGACTTGAGTTTTTCAATTTCATCATTTGCAAGTTTTAACCTTTCATCACAAGAGTCATGTGCCAATTTTAATTCATCAAGTTTAGCGCTACATCACTAAGTTGAACCATGTTTGACGTATTAATTGTTCTAGCATTTTCTAACTCGAATGTAAAACTTGACATGACTCACAAGATTCATCATCGTGAATAGAAGATCTAAGTCTATTGATTTGAATTTAAGCTCTCAACAACAAAATCATGATTTTTAATTTTCTTTTTATACTTTTTGAGCTCCTCTGTCAATCTAAGCACAACACGAGATAAATCAGTATAAGAAGGTTTTACCTCATCAGGATCACTATAAAGATCATCATCATTGAACTCCTCACTGTTGGCCATAAAACACATCCCTGTGAAGTCTACCTCTTTTGCCTTCTTGCCATTGTCCTCATCATCGCTTTGAGAATCATCATCACTCAAAACAATCTCATCAAGTGCTGAAATTATCTTATTGACTGCCCTGCGATAATTGCGCTTTTTGTTTGGATCAATCTTGACTTGAGAGCGACGAGTTGGTGCCTTGTCATCCTTGACCTCCTTGCTCCTCAGTTTAGGGCAATTCATCTTGATGTGGTTTTGCTCACCACATTCATAACATCTAATTGGACCTCCTCTTCGTCTTGATCTGACGTTGTAAATTGCCTTGGTCACCCTGTTAGAGAGAAGTACAAGCTGCTCTTCTGGAGTCTCCTCTAATTGTTCATCTGAAATAGAGCATAATGCAGACAAAGAAACAATAGAAGAACTAGAAGAACTGTCAGCTTGGTTAGTCACTAAGCCCAAAGAATTAGTCTTATTTATTCTGGCCAAAATATCAATCTCATGAGTTTTCATCTTGGAATAAAGATCATTCAAGGTGAGTGTTTCCATATTAACAGAATGATTAATAGTAGTGACTAACACATTCCAAACAGACATATCCAAAGCATTTAAAATTTGACGTGCATTATCAGAATCAGAATATGTGACATCAACAGATTGCAAATCACTAATAATTTTATTAAAGCGGTCAAAAAGTGCATCTACTGATTCTCCTGGTTTCATCTCAAATTTGGAATACTCCTTTTTAAATTGGTTCGATTTAACACCTTTAACAGATTTAGAACCTTCATGATAATCAGCTAGAGTAGTCCAAATTTTATTTGCAGATTTAATATGAGCAATTCTGACAAATTCGTTTCTACTAAGACCTTGTAACAAAATATTTCTAGCCTTAGCATTTGCTTCAACATCAGCAGTATTTTCAATAGTAACAACAGAAGGCACAATATATGGAATTTCAACTTTTTGCCAAATTGCATTGCCTTGTGCTTGTAGAAAGACCTCCATGCGAGTTTTCCAATAAAGATAATCGGATCCATCGAAAAAAGGTGGTTTACCTGAGAAACGATCCCGATCTGATGCCATTGTAACCTTGCTCTGATACCACTTGTAGGATCGTCGATGGCAATCAGAGGGGGGTGAATGATTGCAGTGCTCAATTGAAATTTTTAATCTATTATTTTCAGCTCTTTAAACCTGTTTAATTCTGGAAGAACAAGACAAATAAAAGCAGCAAAAATACTATATGTATATGTGTTGATGAACACAGGACCGAATCAATCACTAATGCTAATTATAAGATTTTTGACTAGATAATGTGGTAATGCGGTTGTACTAAAAATTAGTATGTATGCATGAAGCCTAGGATCTCTTGTCACGTCCCATTGAAAACCATCTGCACCTACTAGTCTATATGCAAACAAAAGGAAAAACTCACGAGATCAATGATGGTAGTGCAAAAGGAAAGCGAGACCTCAAGTCGTAGATGAGAACGATCCGAATAACCGTGACACAATTGCAGCCGTATATTTTTTTTTCTTACCGATCAATGCAGCTACATCCTCTGTCCTTTCTTTCTCGCACAAAGTAGCAAACTGCTGCAGACCTTGTTATTACTCGAACAAGACAAATACCCGCTTCTAATTTTTTCTTCCGCACGTAACAAGCTGCAGCAAGCGCTCGCCTTGTGAACGCTCGCCACGCCGCCTGGTTGCTCGGCGTTGATTTGATCCGCCTGACGAAATCACGAGAGCAGACCGAAAAGAAAAACGAGTCGCTCACACGGCAAGAACCAAAAAGCCGCCACTATTCTTTTCTCCAAAATCACAGCGCGACCCAAATAAAAAGCCGCACGCTCTTTTTTCTTTATTTCTCACGTCAACTCGCTTAAACTGCCAGGCGCTACCTGCTACCCAATTTATAGTCTCTCGTCGCGTACCGCTCAGCATGCAGCCGCACAACACCCGATCCGACTCCAACATGGACATGCACACCACGGCAACCACTCCATATACAACTCATATACGACTCTCGTATACTATGCATGCAACATTATATTTGCATACACAAACTCTACGCCGACTCGTATACAATGCGTATGTATACCTCAACTAACTTTGGACTCCCAAAATTACGACGTATCGTAGCCTCCGGACCGCACCTCCGTAGCTTCAACACGTATCGATAGTTGTTGATCTCCATGCACCCCAACTTGAGCACGACTGTTTCCTCTGGCATCCTTGACCCTCTGGACAATAGCTTCACACCAAGCCATCTCCTGGTCCTCACTGTAGACCACAATCGTCTCCGAGTTATCCTGCACATGCAAAGACCAAACCAACATTTTCCGGCACAAGTTCGTCTGAACTTGACCAACGTCAATCCACACACGCGCAACACACCATAATAATAATATAACCAACGTTGTCAATTATTCATCATCTGAAATAGTATAGACCTGGCCACATGGTCTAACAATCTGCGCAGCTAATTCGCGAGAGAATGAATTGTATTTGGCCGCCGCCGCGGACCGCGTTGGAGTTTTCCGTTGCTGCCGCGACGACGGACCATGGTCCCCGCCATGCTTCTGGCCTTTTCCTTAAATTTTATTTATGCACCTCACATGGGGGGAGATGGTAACCAAACCAAAAGACTTGTTTTTTATACATATCCGCGTAGCAAACGAGCATGTTATACTAGCCAACGAACCACTAATAACATTTTGCGAGAGGCGAGGAGACGAACAAAGCAGGAAGAGAACTAGAGAAGGCGAAGCAACATTACCTGCGCCCGCTCGTGGAAGACGGCCAATGCGAGAGGAGGACTTTGAGAGAGGAGAATGCGGCTAGTAGCGGGCTTGACTCCTCTCCTCTCCCCTCTTCTCCTCAAGGAGAAGGGGAATTGGTAATGGTGGGATGGGGGGAGAGAGAGGAGGGTGGTTTGGTGAAAAAAAAGAAAAAGAAATAAAAGAAAATGGGAGGGGAAAAGGTGGTAAAGGAACAGGTGTTCTCTGGCGGGTACCAAGACTTCTCTACACGTAACAGATAGGACTCCGACTCCGCATCGGCCAATCGCGGTCGAGGGGCGCACGTGGCCCCAGAGAAAGTTCGGGTGGGACCGTCTTGTCTGTCACATGACGTGTCCCCGTTGAACGTAGAACAGTATTTTCTCACAAGGAATTTTCCTATTCTATTTTTGTTTTTCTGAAGGGTGAGACTAAAATTAACCCCTTCTTTTGCCTACGAGTACTAATTTAGCTTATCATCAAGCAGAAGCCTTCTTGTTTTTGTTTGGATTCTGTTCTCTTTTTTTCGTATAAACTTTTTCCTTGCTTTTTTGGTTTTGTTAATTCATTATGCCTAGGTTCTTTTAGGGCTTTTGGTTTTTAATTTATTCTAAAATAACTAGCTTTCAAATAGAGTGTCATTTCAAGATGATATTTATAAGTTGATTATAGTATATATTGTATCGAATTTATCTATATCGGTCAAAATCACATACGAGTGTCTGTCTCTCCGTACTCTCTCATGCAAATCACTAGAATTCAAAATTTTAAATTATAAAACATAAGCCACTGGACAAAAGAACCTACCTAATAGCAAGCATAGGTCTCTTGCCATTGATGGGATCACGGATTGACTTTTGGGAAAGCTGAGTGCCAGAAGTGATAGTAATGGTAAGAAACATATTTAATGCCTAATTAGGTTGATCTAATGATGTGTGAACAGCAAGGTCGTTAGTGTTGGGTGTAACAATTTGGATCCTGATCCTATGTATGGTCTAAATCTATTCTGGTAGTCTTGGGCAAGGCTACTGTTAGCTCTTACTGTACAAGAAACTTCAGTGTCACCGTTACAGACAGTTGCAGCTACTGCAAATCACAACGCACTGTTGCACCAGACACACATTTACAGAAGCTCACCACTGCATTGCCGGGCTGCACAAGAAGCTTGTATAGTTCAACCCTTTGGACGTTAGCCAATACTATGTCTCTATGTGATTACCAGTTGACTATAGATTCTTTTTTGTTTGCTTTCTTCGTCAAAGAATGGGCATGATCGGGAAGCTTCCTGGCGTGGAACATGGATTATTAATTCTCCCTGTTCTTAAACATTTTCAGATGTACTAACATATAGTAATAGATTCTCTTGATCACAGCGTCACTTTCCAAGTCGTTAAAAAGAAAATATTCTCATCACTGTCAAACCATCTATAAACATTCCAATCCCACGTCCAGATTTCAGAAGAAACCGAAGACAAACTATCAAACGTCACCACACAATGCGCATTGTTTCTTCAATTCTTCTTCATATGCATTGCACAGACACGGTCCTGTGCATTAGCATGTATACAGCTTGTGCTGAATCGAACAAAGTCTGCTCTGTCCAAGTTAATTTCTTCAGAGGGATACTGACATTGCAAGATGTGTCAAACAAGTACTGTACTCTACTTTGCTTAGGCCTTAAACAACAACGTTTCTGAACTACGAAAGCTTCAGATCTGCGTAAAGTGTGCATCCCGTTCACTATCCTAAGTGATCGTACTGTCGATGGCAAATTTTGTTCAATTCCTGTCCTTGATTCCCGTTCACTATCCCTGATTTTATGCTGTAACCTTGAGAGATCTTCTTGGCAAGGCCCGTAGTAACATCTTAACCCAATCACCGACTGACCTGCAAATCATATGGATATATGATGATAGTCGCGTCTACCTTACTCGACCCGGATAAAGGCAAAGCATTTGAATTGCTAAACAAAAAGACAGGCTTTGCATCTTGATTACAATAATTCTGGTTGCTCTAGTGGAGATTAGAGTTCAAATCACGACATAATAGAGTACAGCATTTGTTATTCGGTCACAGACTCGCAGGTAGACGGACCATGCTGCAATTTGCATGCAGAAAAGCCCTACCGTTTGGTCAGAGCATTCGGTATACTGTCACTAGCAGACCTTACAGCTCCAGTCGTGGGTCACCTGCTCAATGAGTAGTAATTAACATTTACCACTGTTAAGCATTGTTACAGAGTACTTATGGCAGTGGCTCTCATGCTTGCTATATTTCTGGCTATTATGGCTCTCCGATGGTACTACTACGCATCACTGAATTGTTCTTGCTAATGCATGCACTGATGATGGATGCCTTCGCTGGTACAGCAGCTCTGCTACTGCACTGGCTATCCACATATGGGTTCTTTTAGCATGTGATTTATAACTTTTAAATTATAGCTGTTCGTGAGAGAGAGTACGAAGAAAGAGATAATAGTATGTAATTTTGACTGTTATAACTGAAGTCGGTACAGTGTCTACTATAATTATTTATAGACTCCGCCTTGAAAAGATATATAATTTAAAAACTAATTATTGTAAAAAAAATACAAGCCACGAGCAACAAGCCCGGAAAAACTCCTCTCATGTCCTTGCAGCCGTGGGGTTTGAAACCTGAGACTGAGACCGGCAACTAGCTCTCCCAAGGACAATAATGCCTCACATTCTGCGCTCTCGCCATGTGCGGCTACCCATGCATGCGAATGCACCATTGCCTCATTATCTGTTAATGATGCTGCACAGTTTGGAGCTGTGTACTACAACTAACAGCCAGTAGGACCCAATTTAGAACATGATGTTACAGTGCACATAATCATTAGAGAGAGTACGGCTTCGCATTGCAAGAGGGGAAAAAAATCTTTGGTCGATACTATGTCTGTGGATGCGGTGGCTCCATGAGCCAGGGGAAGAAGTGTCGGCGACTCTGTTTTCGCAGGCTTTGAATGGAATGGAGAAGAAGACCTTTCATGATTTGTTGGCTTTGCCTCCTTGACCTTTGTTTCTTTTTTTCTCTTGCCTGTGCAGTTATATTTAGACCATTAAAAATGGAATTTGCAAAAAAAATCAAGTTAGATTAGAGATGGGATTTGGAAGAAACATTCATACGAGATGGCTAGTAAATTAACCTTCAGATATTTTCAAGGGCATGTACTACTTGCGGGGATAACAGTCATACTCTGTTTCGAAGTCTAGCTGTCAGAAAGCAACATCATTCAGCAATTTTATTCATCGCTACGCAATAGAGTTTGACTCGGAAGGATTTAAAACGGGAACTAGGTGAAAGATGTAACACAATTAGGTAAACTGGTAATTAGTCATTTCTAGAACTTACCTGAATGGTTTATCAAAACATTTATTGTACCAGTTATTTAGAGATTTTACGTTGAAACTCATATCAAAATCAAATTATTTATTTTATTTTTATTTAGAATTTTGTTTATTTTTTTGTTGGAATTCTTATATCCAATTGCTATTTTTTGTTTAATTTTTATTCTAAATTATTTTATTTACTGATTTTACTTCGAAATTCGTATGAAAATCAAATTGCTACTTTTGTTTATTTTTATTCCAAGTTTTTGTTATTGTTTGAGTTATACTTGACATAAGACTCTTTCTTTTAATTTAGACCATTATAATCTGGATTTACCATAGTCAACGGTATGGATCTTTCTCTTTTTTTCTGATTAATGTGAGAATTTCTACCGCTTAAGAGCAGATGTGGCGGTTATTTTTGTCTTTACTTCAATAATATAATAGATTACCTCCACAGTTTCCACAAAAGATGAGGTTTTCGTTTCACCTTGCATTTCCTGGAATATAATATCCACTCAATTGAGACGATTTAGATTGCGACGGAGCTTGTCTGATAGCACTAATAACAACATGTATGGACCATTAAATCTAATGCTAACCGCCATGTATGCTGCTAAGACACAGTGCAGGCCACATATCACCATCAATTCATACTTCTCACGAGTTATTCTTTCATACTCATCATAAAAGTGCTGTTTGTTATGTTCACTTGTTTGTGGAGATTTCTATTTCAACTTTCAATGCTTGATACCAATCTTGTGCTTAGCTTCCCAAGCTAGGTCCGCATATGTGCAGAAGTTGAACCGTCTGTTACAAACATTTGCAGGTCGGTGTGAAGTCAGATTCATACTAGGTTCTTTTCGTTTTTGATGCGGATTGAACCTCAAAATGAGATTAAATCTAAGAATTGTCCAATCTTCATAGTGGTAAAATAGTTAGATATAAGTGGAGCACGAATTACATGATGCAATTCACAATAGAATAAAATAATTTCACTCCCGTGCACAAGATAGCACACGATCGAGAAATAGATATCAAAGATCAGCATATAAATACCTACACCATAGTATAAACCAACACACCAAGATAAAACCCTAGATTATGATTCACAAGAACACAGTAGAATAGAAATGAACCCTATTCGCCGAAGGCCAACACGCACGCATGTTTTAATTCATAACTCTAATCTTGACCATGGGGACGTGAATTGTTCGTCCATCTTGGCGCATAAGAAATATTTCCTGTAATCTTGACCTCTATCCTTGCGTGGCTCAAAAAGGAATGGACAATGTGGCTTCTTTAATATTCGTGTAGGACACCAACCAAATATGATTTAGTCTCTAGATTTTATTGTTCTTGGCGCATAAATTAATAGCTCCAGATTTATAGGAAGCCAAGTTAGAAAGCAACCAGACTTCTTCAAAAGTTGTCGTGCATGCACGCGAGTTTGACTCGATCTCTCACTGATCCCACGTACTGTATTATGCATGCATGCAAATTGGGGATACGGATTCCACCCTCCTATCTTCTTGGACTGGTTTCCATGCAAACGTGTGCATGTGGGCAGTGTTTTACAACCACGTCAGCCCCACACATGCGCAGCTCCTCACGGACGGCATGCACACACTGATGCGCTTCACATCCTTCCTTTCAAGTAAATTTTGAAATTAATTCATGTGACACAATTTTATCACAAGAAATAATTTCATAAGCATGATTAGTAATTGTGGAAGCTGTCACTTTTCCTTTTGACAACCAAGCTGTAGTAGAAAAGTTGAGGGAAAATGGGCAGCAGCTAGTTGAACCATGAAGCTACGGAATTGGGCTCTCTGCCCTGCCCCAAAGTTGTGAAGCTGTTCACATACGTGTGAAGTCAGACAAACCGAAACGCACATTGATTGGCCAGCAAACTTGTATATGTCTCGTACTCTCTTCCATCGCGAGGTCCCAAGAGCATGCAGAGGACGAAACGAAACGCTGCACTTGCACTCTCGTACCTCTCACTATTGCCGGTGTGGCTGTGTACTTGAGTGTGAGCCGGCCATCACCATGTGCATGCATATTCCTTTCGATCCAGGCTGGGGATTGTTCTTCAGGAGCGAGTGAGATTGCACCAGCTCATGCGGCTGCCGGTGGCTGGGATTGTTTTGGCAACAGGTTGGACAGCCTGCCTCAGTGCCCTACGGAGCCGTACGACCTCCACGACACGGTATTTGGTTGCAAACGCACGTCGTGTGAAGCTGCTACCACGCGAACAACCGACGTCCGCCGCCTCCGCGGGCGCCGGGAACCTGAACTGATTCCTCATCAGCCGTGTCGAGGAGGTCGCGGCCCCCTCCGACTCCGCGCGCGGCCGTTTGAGAAACGCGAGTGAAGCGATCGACCACCGCGCGGCGCAGCCGCGGCGGCCCAACCGCGCGCCTGAGAGGATAAAACCCTGCGCAATTTGGGCGGGCGTGCATGGACGCGTTTCGCAAGGCAACCCCACGAGCGCGCGGTGGGGTGGCCGTGCCGTGGCTGCGCGGTGCTGTACGTAACGCCATGGCCGACGGACGCCAGAGGCAAGTGTTTCCGCAGTCGGCCCAATGTATTTCGAATCATCGATCGGATTTCACGGGCCGGGCCAAAAAAATCGGCCCGCACAGCTGAAGCATAAATCATCAAGGCTTTTTTTTTCTTTCGCCCCAAGCATGGCCGCGACCAATTAATCCAGCCATACACCCAACAAAGTTGTTTTCCTCTTGTTTTTTAGAAGGGATAATTGATTTTTACCCCTCGGTTTGGCTGCCTTTGTTCATTTGTCCTTTTTACTTTGCCATTCATATTTTGCCTTAAAGTTCTCATGCCAATTGCTATTTTGCCCTATCTGCATATTATATCGTTTTTCATTTGTTTAACCCCTTGAAGCTCAGGGGAATAGACAATATTGCCCTTTTGTGAAATAATGGTGGCTATTGCCCTTTTTCCTGTGCGCAGATACGAAAGCCACGGTGGAGTAGCAATGCCTGGGCTGATTATTACTGGCTACCACCAGCTGATTATTAGTGGCAACAGGCAAATACCAAATATTGGTTGTCTGAACTTCCAAATATCAACTCATTACAGTGTTTAGTGGTCCAAAAAATGACATTCATTGATCCCTGTAATCATCGAATCGACCAGAACAGAAAATTATATTTGACTGACCAGAACCAGAACAGAGTTGACAAACATCTGGATATGATCCAAAGCTTTCATGTCTGTTCCTCTGCACCAGAACAGAGTTGACAAAAATGACAGGAGAACAGAAAATTATATGGTACAGAACTACATATTTCATTGACAGCTGCAAAGTGAGTCTGATTTAATCCAAAGCTTTCATGTTCATGTTTGTGCCTATTACAAACCCTACGAACCTGTTCTTTTTAACTTATGATTTTTCATAAATAAATAAACGAGACATCTTCTCCCTATCTTTTTAAAGTAGCTTATCGGGACAGCCTTTTTGAAGCAGTTTAATGATTTATCGGCATTTGGTACGTTCAAATAAATGCTTGTGCTAGAGTCAAATCATAAGTCGCAGCCATAAACTATAAGCCTTAGCGGAAAAGAACACACTCTATAGCGTTACTAGCAAAAACAATGAGATAGCTCAAAATAGTCTGATCCCTTGCGACGAACGGCCAGATGACGTCCGCGTGTGCACATAGGAAACAAGCTAATGTGCTAGCTCAACATTGTGTGGTGGATACAGAGTTAGAACATATGTTAACAATTTTGATCTTGATGCCGACACCGACCATTCTTAGAGCATCCATGTATACATTGCACTTTTTATGATTTTTTTTACCTGTAATGCTGAGCTACATGCTGTACTCTTTTTTCTCTGCCAATTTTTTCTTGAGTTGAGTTTTTACATGGTAAAGTTTTTACCGAAGCAGCCATTTTAATATCAATAAAAGGTCATTATTACATTTCTACTATTATTATGTATTTTTTTTAATTTAATGTACCTTTGTCTACAATTTATTATGCCCTTTTCGAGTTCTACACCTTTTCAACTATTAAATTTTTTTCTAATTTTTTTCGGACCGAACAGGCTAGCCGGACCAAACCAAGCGAGAGACAAAGCAGACCGGAACCGTACCGCCCGTTTAGGCACATCTGCTGGTCTCGCTCTTTTTACGTTGGTGCGGCACGGTACAGTTCCGCTGTAAAAAAAAAAAGCAGGCCGACCAGGAAACAAAGCATGCTATTGTTATCTGCTGCGTGCAGGCAGGCGGCGAGCGAAAGCGATCGAGCTGAGCTCACCAGCGCGCCGGCCGGCCGGCCGTTAGGTCAGGACGTAAAGAGACGGTACGCGAAGCGGCGAGAGGTCGACACAATGAGTACCGCACTGTGGATCCTCCCTTCCTCGATCTCCATCGTGCAGCTCATTTCCTCCCTCTCCTCCACCGAGTACCCCTAATGGCTAGCACGAGCAGCTAGTCACCTTTAACCTGCTGCTCTAGCCCTAGCAGGCTCTGCTCTCCGTCGGTCGATTTTTGTATCAAGGCCGTTGGCGCTTACCTGCGAGCAGCACATCTTGATTGATGTCACGCTCGATGCCGTCACACACATGAAAACATGCACACACACACATATGGTTCTTTGGATTCTTGCAGGGCAGCGGGTCGATGGAGCCCGGCCCCAACGCTCCTGGAAACACGGGTCGTTGCGCCAGAAAATGTCTGCATGATTGCATCCGTTGGAACAACCGATCACGTACACGCACTACGTCCAAAGGGAGTACTCCATGCAGGCACTCGGCCGGGAAGCATGTAATAGATGCATGCATGCAGCTCGATGCTTAATGCCTTTACGTGATCGAGTACATATATAGAGAAATTAAGAAGCCATATGATATGCTTGGGATTAACAAATTATAGTCCCTGCTCTAGACGACTTCTACTTCTAGTTTTTAAAACACATCGGTTTTTTAATTTCGTGTGTTTTAGTTTTTTCTCGTTATTTCTTTGTATCGTTTAGGATAATATAATTTTTTATTTATTTTTATTTTTTAAATTTAATTATTCAGAAAAAGATAACAACCGCTGCAATACATTTTCAGTTTCTACAATTAAAAAAAACCCAAAAAATCACAAGCCTTTGAGCACCACCTATGCAGCTCTAGACTCCTAAAAATGCGAGCTGCATGCTCAATCCATGAGACAGTGCTGCATGATCAGAAAATGTCCAGCTGCAGCGTATTATTAGGCTTACCTTTCTTTTTTTTTGTCGAGACACAGAGAAACTGTTAACAGCTTAAAGTTTTGGGTTATGCTAAATTAGTTGCTGCAAGAATAAAACTCACTACAGAAAAGTTTACAGTTCCATATATGCAAAGAAAAGTTTGCAGCATGCATGTCCCATGAACTTTCCTGTGTGCACAAGCACATTACTCTAAAGAAAGCTATCCCCTAAGACAAGCTGACCTCTCTCTTCAACTAAAGAAAATGGGTCCCCCTATTATATATTACACCCCCAAAAGGTGCATTGATGCTAATCTTTAAAATAACAGAAAGTGCACATACTAGTAACTCTTCTTAATTAATCTGCACAATTAACTCATCTTTCTGTGCAGTACCAGGTATGCGGTAATAAAATGCAGATCGTGCTCAGCTAAGTAAGCTTTGCCCTGTTCTTTTGACTTTTAAATGGTGTATTGCTTCCTCAACAATTATTTTTCATTATACTATTAAACCATACTCAAAAGTCATAAACCACAGTATAAAAGAACTAACTCAGAGTAGTTCATCAGAAGTTGCATGTTAGCCATGTAGGGTTACTATGGTTTTTATCAGGGTTTTTATCTGTGGCTGATGGCTTTCGGTTGAAAATAAATAATAATAATTGAAAGAAGTGGCTTTTAGAAGAATGATGATAATGGTGGAAAAAGTGAGAGAGATACGTACGCGAGATGGGAACAAGAGGAGTGGGGTGCGTGATGTGACCGTGACCCTCTCGAAGCGATACGGAAGTGCGAGAAGTAGAGAAACCACATCAAAAAAAATCAAGTTTTCATATTATCTTTTGGTTTCTACGAGTAGAAGCCCATACATGAATATCTCCTGCACTACGAGCACTCCACCGATCTGCATCGATGACCATCTCTCGGCACTGATGAACTCGGTGTAGTTGCAGGAGGAGGGAGGTAGCTAGGAGCAGTGAGCTGACCAGGAGGTGGATCGACCAGTATCGAGCCGGTCGATCGATCGAAAGCCAGCCGCTGGCTTCGTAAAAACGGCACTAAACGCCCCTGCAAATGCTGACGTTTTGCAGGGGTTTTGATGTATGGGGCACGTGACCCTCTCGGCACCAACTCAACACACGTACCTTTTGGGACCATGCCGGCAATGCCTTCTCCCCAGTCCCCCACCCTAACGATTCCCCATGAAGAACCCTACGTGCTCTAGCTTAGCTTCTGTCTGAGCTGCCCTGCCCTGCCTGCCTGCCTGCCTGCACCATCCTTGCATTTGCATTGCTGCATTGCGATGTTTTTTTTTCCTATCCGTCTCTCTCACTTATCATGAGAGAAAGAAACACATGAGAAAAAAGAAGCAGAAGGGATACTGTAGCTACGGCGATAAAGATGGCACGGTACGCTGCGCTGCATGCTTTTGTATCTGTCGTGCATGAATCATGATACATCTGTACTGTTGATTATTTCCGGGAGAATACACATGGCCATGTCATGTAATTACTACTGGTTCTTTACCAATTACTTATCGTTGTTACTGTTTGGTGGAGCTAATAGAGGGTGGAGAAGAGGAGATGAACAGTACTCAGCTGCTACTGCATGGCTTTGGCATTGTCACATCCCTGCTTCCTTATTTCCTCTTTTCTACATTATATCTTTTTTCCCAATGATTAATAGCTTTTAGCTATAGTTGATAGCTTTTAGATGTACTTTTGAAACGATAGCAAACGGTAGAGACGTCGATGTGGACGATACACATGATTTTAAACTCATGAAGCTATTTGAATAATTCGTTTCAAGAAACCACGCCGTTTGTTTGATTTTCGGAGAAGCCAAAACCCAAAAAAAACTTGGCCAAATATAAGGGTCCCAAAGAACTTGGCCAAATCTAAAGGTGAAAAGGCATGGAGAGTATAGTACTGCGCTCAGTAGTCCAGTGTGCATCTTCTGCCCTCTCACTGCACTAGGAGTCACTTTGGTATTTACCTCCTACAGTTTGCAAATTTGTATGGATGGGGTATGCAGAAGCTCTATATATTTCCATCAAGATGATAGCACATTTGCACATGCATGTTTTCTCTGCTGTATTAATTCATGTATGTTTGTACCAAAGAGCTGAGATAGATGAAAGACCTGTACTACACAATTTTACTATCTAGCAGCAACGAACAACTTTCACGTTGCAGCGACATGTGGCAGTGGCCCAAGAAATCTAGAGGGCGCAGAAAGGAAGGGGAAGGAAATATGAAAAGTGCGAATGAGATGCTAGCTATTGCCACTTAATACTATATTATTATTAGGATGTTACTAGCGTCCGGACGTCTGATTCAGATGCTAGTGTCGTATGTTCGGTCGCAACGTTTCTCAATCATGTATACAATATTTCTTAGTCATATATACAACAAAAAATATTTGATAAAAATCTCGATGTTACACTGGTTGTTGCTGCTGACTACTGTATACATGAAATAAAAATGTTACAACAAAACAACAAGTACCTACCATGACGATGATGCAGGAGAAGATACTGACACTCCTGCTCCTCAGCAGCCCACCACTCCAGCGATGCCCCCACCTCGTTGGCTAGCTTATGCTCCCTGGTGACATCGTCCATGCCGCCACCGAATCAACGCGAGAAGTCGGTGGAGCTGCACCAGGAGTAAGCTTCAGCTCCGGTGGGCATGGCTGTGGACGGGGCAGACGAGCGGGCAGCTAGGCACAAGGGAGAGTGCAGGGCAAGCAAAGCAGGCTGCGGATGCCATCCAGTGGGGAAAGCAAGTGGGGAAGCAGGTGGGGGGAAATTCTCTCCCTCCGGATGTATGTGTGAACAGGATGTCTATTTTTCTATTTTCACTTTACATACGTATAATATCATTTCCCTTATTATTATTATTATTGCGAGCATCATATACGGTGCAAGAAACGTCAATACTAAACGCTAGCTTCTAGTAGATATACGTAAACCATGCCCTTTTCCAGGGAAGATAAATTGGAATCTAGATCGTTTATGTATTCACGGGGATTACGAAGAACCTCTCAGACGTGCACTGGATGGTTAGAGCGCAAACACCTCGGAAGCGGCGTTGGATCCGAGAAAATGAGATGTTAAGGCCAATTTATGCTAGCTGCCATGAGCTTAGACCGAAGTGTTAAAAGTATATTTACTATCTTTTCTTGTCAGTTTAATTTTTTTAGGAAGTGATCGGTAAATGAAACTCAAATACCAAGGACGTTGCTGGAGCCATGACCCCAATCTTGCCTTGACGTATAACCAAAGGTAATACCTATTCTTTACAGGATCAATTTAAAAAATAATTCTTATGTAGATGACAACTATTTTATATCTCTCGCGAATTACTCAACCCAAACAATGTTACCGACTGAGCTATCGCAATATTGTCCTCCTTTCTCACCTGGTTCGAATTTGGCAAGTGGATGTATTTGCCAGTAGTACGTTTGCTGTTAGTAGCCGACAAAGTTGTTCTTATCATCAGTCCACGTTCAACATCAGCCAGAATCTACGAATAATTAACAGAGACTATCTTGACAACATTGACTTCAGTACGCATGGCATAAGCCAGAATCGGAAACGAATGCATGACATCTCTCTCAGAAAGGTCCAAAGGGGTCACTGATTGTTCCTTCTCTCATGCCTTTTGATTGAAAGAAACATAAGCCGAACAGATGAGGCCGAGACCACCCATCTTTGCAGTTGCGTGACAAATACATTATACATATATATAACTGTTGATGATGACGACCGCTAGGCTTATGTATGGAAAGCATAGATGAATAACTCAACCCAGCTCTTGTAATCAACAAAATGTGATCCAATATAATTTAACTCTTCATTCGCTCGCTCCACATAAAGAATTTTTATAGTAAATTGCACTTTGGGCGGGATAGCTTTCACTTGTTTCGCTTCGTAACAGGGCTAATCTATACTTTTACTTTAAACCAGAATAGATCAAATAAAATTTTACTTTGCACTAACCAATCAATTCTAGTCCCAAATAAGACAATCAAATTGTATATACCAACATGTTATTATGTACAACCGGTTTAAACCAAACAAGATTAGGCTAGTTTTAGCCCCAAACAAAGCAATCAAATTGAAAAAACAAAGCAATCAAAATTGTATATATCAACTAATCATTATGTAAAGCTGATTTGAGTCAAACAAGATTGGAACGGCACAAAATGAAATTTTATTTGGTCCAAACGAAAATTATCTGTTGCAAAGTGCAATTTACTCTTTTGTTTGGAACAGCTAATACTTACGAGTTATGACTACTACTGATAGATTGGCCCTTTTCTCAGTTTGTACTGGCAAATGGCAACAAATGAAGAATATGTAGTATATCAGCATATTATTAGTGAAACATTGAAATATATATGTACGCAAAGTGTATCAGCCTACCATGTATTGGCAATATTCAGAACTTTTAGTGTGTGTTTTTCAAGTTTGGTAAAGTTGTCAACATAACAGTAACCAAAAGGTCTCGTAGTTCACTGCACCCATGATATTCTAGATCTGCCTTAGGTAAAATGTCTTGTCCGAAAATATAGCTCCCATCCCAGCAGAATGATCTCCATATGAATGAAGAAGCAAAAAGCAAGACTGACATTACGATCAACACTAACATTACTTCATCTTACTATACATGGAGGAGAAAGTTAGTTGATATGCCGCACAACACTCAAAACATAATACTGCATTTTTATTTGCATACCAATGCTTAAGTAATTGAAATTCATTTTTATGCCACGAAAAGGGGCTCCAATAATCCTGAGTTGCATGCTTTTAGAGTAAATGTATTGGATCAATTTATTCCTAATAAAAATGGGAATGAATTCAAAAGCAACAGTGATTATATAAAAGGGAGCTTTCTGCTTCAAATACCTCAAAAGAAATGGGTTTCACTTCCGTAAGTGATTGAAACGTACGAAATAATTGTTTTTTGTGCATAGAAAGCACAATAAGAAAATGACATCTTCAAATATCACATCAGAAATACTATCACCTCCAGAAATATGGAAGTCCACAACACAAATCCTAACGGCAAAGAAGCTCATTTCGTACATTTCTAATTGCGCTTCTAAATTGCACAAATATTAAGCATAACAAGCAAAACTTTGCAGGAAGTAAAATGCATAACAACCAACAGTAGTAATTCTAAAAAAACTACCAACGGTAGTAAAAAAAGACGGTTAACATATGATATATCTCAAAAGAAAAATGTGTTTGCATGGAGATCAGGCAACGCACAAAGTTATATATGCAACTTGATCACATAATATTTCACCTTCAGCTCAGGTTTAAACATGTGAACAGAGAACAACCAATTTTTAACAGAAATGGAAAGTTGTTAAGCTAGTACCCTTTTCCAAAACAAGTAGATGGTAAATCATGCATTATTTTAAAACTCCTATCAGTTGCTTAATCAAGCCAAAAAAGTACTTGTTCTCCTTAAAGCAATTTTTAATTACAACATCAACAGCATTGCGTGCACCGAACAGACTGGAAATTAGCTTACTGTTTGAAATTGATCAATACCAGACCCGTGAAAATTGAAGATAAATACTACTCTATTCATGGTGGCTTCTGAGTCCCCCTAAATGCTCTGTGCCATACATAAATGAGGTGCAAGGTAGAGCATGAATGATGCAATCATAGTACCGTGTATGAGGATATATAGTTTTCTTAAGTTCCTCATCATTTCTTGTGACACAAAAAAATGGGTTGCAAAAAGGATATCATCAAAAAGAAAATGTTACAAATAAATTTGGTACACAATTTAGAGATAGTTTCAGTTATATTAATTGAAGAAGCAACTCAAGGAAGATAATTTTGAGTAATATTTCCTATTTTGTTTACCAAAACCATAGTCTTTTTAAGGGAGGTTTGAGCTTTGAATTTGTGGGTACATTATTAGTCTTGGTAATTGAAGAAGCAAGGGGGAGAGCAAAGAGACAAGCAACTTGAATTAAGCAGAGTTCTTTTTAGCTTATACTTATGGTTTATAACTTCCCTTGAGCAAACAAAAGAACAGTTTTTCCGCTACTTTTTCGAAGGCTTATCAAGATAGTTTTTCCGAAACAGGTTATCGAAATTCGGTTCGTTTACACAAACGCATATATTAAAACTAAAAACTATCAGCCATAGAGCCACAGATATAAACTGTGGTTGAAAAAAACCCACCCTAAATTCTAAGCTAACACTATCTTCCTGAATCTATAGCAGTACCTCACGACCATATCCCCCATGCAGTTTTTTATCCATTTCATTTTAGTTTATGGTTTACTTTGGAGAAACAAACAGACGGTTTCTAGGCAGCTTATCGGCTAGCGCTAAAAGCAACCCATCGTTAGACACAGAAAGCTCCCAGCTAGCTGTAGCCCACAGACTGACAATAATTTGCTACAATTCCAAAGCTAATTCTATGCCTATTCCAGAATAAAAATTCAAATATATTCGGAGGGAATGAATTATGATGTGATGTGACGTGATGGGACGGGATCAGCGACAGATGTAGCTCACTGACTGCTGGAAATTAAAAACCGATGGAGAATGTGTATTGAGTTATGAACTAGGAAACATTGAAAACGCTAATCAAGGAAGAGATAAGCACATAACTAGTACCTTCTCACAACCACCAATTATCTCATCATTTGATCCTTCCCGCCACCTCGCTAGATCTTTCTTCCACTGTTCGTCGAGCATACGATGACTCGAAGAACACTCTCTCTCTAACAAGAACACAGCAATTATTCAAACCAAAGTCCCAACTAAGTAGCTATAACTAGATGGCTAGCTAGGGCTCAGGTTTTGAAGAGCAAAGCTAAAGCTGTGTGTGACACCTTATGGAAGAGACATGTAGGAGTAGAAGCTCATAAGTAGCATTGAGAGAAGGAAACCTTAACTACAGGTACTATAGAAGACAGCACCAGGGAACAGCTAGCATCATCTCAACAATTGAACAGCAAGAACGAAAGAAAAGCAAGAATGGCAAGAAGTTGAAGGGACAGTGGAGTATAAATCAAGCTACTCTCGCAGGCACCAAACAAACTGTCAGATTTTTAAAGTTTAATCATTGCTCCCTAGCTATTCCCAGCTTTATACCAACCTGACCTGATGGCTGGCTATGCCTGAAGAAACAGTGAGGTGAGAACCAGCACATCGTATCAATTTATGCATCAAGGAGATCGAAGCAGCTAAGAGAGCTAATAACAAAGCGATGGAAGAAGACATGGGTGGCGAGATCGATCGAGTGACATGGCGAGAACGACGAGTGACATGGACATCGAAAGCGGCGAGGTGGCCATTTGATCACCTCAGGTGGCCGTGGAAGAAAGGCGCGCCGCCGTAAGCGCTGAAAGGGCCGGGCGTCGGGTACGGGTCCATCACCACAGCCGATGATGACACGGCGCCCGCGACGTTGCCGCCTTCGCCGCCAGCCGCGGCTGTGCTCGTGGAGGAACCCTCCCCGGCGTGTTGCCGGATTCCGCCGGCGAGCGAGGGGTCCGGGCCGACGTCGTGCAGGATGCCCTTGAAGACGTGGCCGCCGATGCTGACCGTGGTCTGGTACACCACCTCGGCGTCGGCCTCATCGACCGGGCCCAGCCGCACGCAGCGGAACACCGCCTCCGAGCTCACCTCCCGCGGGAATCTCTCGCCCGCCATCATATGCTGCTGCTCCCCTGATCAATCAAACACGCGCGCATGGATACGGAGTATTGGTAGCTACGCTTAGTAAGAACAAAAACTGATGAGTTGTACACAAAGCAAGCTAGTGGAGTGCAGTGTTACCTGAGGAGGTGGTGGTGGGGGTGGTGGAGGGCTGGGCCGCGTCGCGCGGGCGCTTGGAGGGCTCGCCTGCGGCAGCGGGGGCGACGGCGAGCTGGTGCTGTCTCTCGCGGCGCTTGGAGGCGGAGACCCAGGTGGACTTGACGTGGGTGGGGCAGTCGAAGCCGCGGTTCTTGCAGCAGGTGCGGCAGCGCATGTGGGCGCAGTCCTTCTTGGCCTGGTTGCCGCAGTCCTGGCAGCTGATGGTGCCGGCGCCGGACCCCCTCGCGCCGCCTGACGACGACCCGGAGGCCGCGGGGTCATCGGCGAAGCGGATGATGTTGGGGGCGTAGAAGGGGTGCTCCTGCTGCTGCTGCTGCCATAGCTGGAAGCCGCCTCGGGACGTAGCGGTGGCGGTGTAGAGGAAGGCGGCGGCCGAGGAGTCGGAGGGGTTGACGAGGGGGTGGTGGTCGTCGCGGCCGCGGCTGTGACCTCCTCCGCCTAGAGGGAAGCCCGCCATGCGCCCAGATCCATAGATCGCAGCTGTGTCGGCCGGTCGGTGTCTACAGCCGAATCTGAGCGGCAGACGGTGTCATGTCTGAAAAAATTGAGCCTTCACCGCGGCCTGCGCTAGCTGCGCGTCTCGGCTCGGCACGGCAGCTCCCAAAAAGCTACTGCTAGTAGAGTGCAGTAGCAGCTCGTGCTGTGGCTGTGCTAGCGTATGAGCGCGCGACTGTGTGTAATCGTGGTGGGTTAAATTTTTGGCTTATCTGCGCGTATGGTGGGGAGGGGGAGAGGGAGAGAGGCAGCTTTTTTAGGTGGTGAGTGATGAAGGCCGTGAAGGGAAGGGTGGAGGGGTCGATCGAGTTAAGCGGGGGAGGCGACAGAGGGCCTGCCACGCCGCCAACGAGCCTGCCCGCTCCCGAACCCCGCATTTATTTCCTTGCCCTCCCCTCTCTCTCTCTCTCTAGCGGGGATCTTTCTTTGCACACAAAAAACACACACGCGGCTGTTGCAAAAACTAGCGAAAAGGAACAGCCGTAACTAGGGCGAAAATAATTAGGATTCATCACTTTATTATTTATATAATTTTATCTTTGATTTGTAACAAAGTAGGCGGGCCTTTTAATTTCCAAGTATCTAAATTGAAACCTAATTCCGAACCCTACAATTTGATAAAAAAAACAACCAACAATCATAATATTCAAACTATAACTTATAAATTTAGTCTATTTGCTTGTAAAAACCCAAAGAATCGGAAGAAATTTAGCAAAATTCTACTACTTGAAAATATTCATGCCGCCAAGTGCTCGACGAGCAATGATGACTAAGAGACATGACAGCCGGTGGGTTGTAGCCTAAGCCTTTAGGCTCTGGCAACCGATGGTTGCGAGCCAGCGACCAAGCGATAGGGTGAATTTTGCCTTCGTGTGAGACGAGATAGAGGGAGGGAGGGAACAAGACATGAGTGATTGGAGCAATACGATGAATGTGCGGTGTGGCCTCTGTCTGTTATCTTCTCTTCGTAGAGTGGCTTAGCTAGCCAAACACCTTGGACTATGCTTTTGTTAGCTTGGCTGCACTTGCATATATTAGTTTATGTGTCTTGTACCTCGATTGGTGTCATGTTGGGCCCAGCTACGGGAGCACCGAGTAGAACAACGGGAGCCAAAAGGCCGAGAGCATCAATCTTTAGGCTGATCAGGTGTTCTTCGATTTGAGCTAGAAGGTTCACACCTAAATTTACATAGACTATATAATAGAAAAACGAAATTGAATCCAGCGTCTTGTGCACTCCCATGCTCCTCTTTAGATCCGTCCGTAGTGGTGGCGCATAGACCGAATGCAACATGGTGCAACTGTGTAAGAGGAGCATAGTAACGACTATATTGCAGATATAAATCGAGGGGATTTTTGGTCAAATTTTAACAGGATTTTTTCTAGACAGTGTTTTGGATCGACAAAAGGAATGTTTGACGATGATAGTCCAAATTCTAGTTCAGGTTGTGAGATATTTATTAGTACAAAGTCTAAATAAGTCCAGACATAACCTTCCTCCTAGTCTAGCTAGAACTGGCCTCCAGTCTAAGACGTGGCAAAATCCTAGCTCCACTTGATGACTATAGTCTCTTGTCCTCATGTTCTGAAAAAAGGAGTTACTATATAGCTTAGTGCTTATGATTGAAAAAATAGTTGTGTCGTGGCTTGCGACGTGCGACCGTGCCGTGATGCGCCACTTAACAGACCAAGTTAATCTTATTTTTGCTTAATCTTATATCATCTCTCTTATTTTAACCAGTCGTGAGATTGCTTAAATATTATTATGTGGTTTGATGAGCGAGTTACTAGTGAGTTAACTTTGTTTAATCGCGGCAGTTACTAGTGAGAGTTACCAGTGAGTTAACTATGTTTAATTGCGGCAGTTACTAGTGAGTAATTGCAGCGCTCTTAAAAGGGCTTAGAGACGTCAAGGACAAGATAGAGAATTTCACATCCATTCTTCTATCCCCCTGTTGTCTATATAGGTTTGTTATACTATCGAGCTGCTCTACCGTTCCTATCTTTCTTCTCGGTGTGCATCAAAAAGAGATGAGAGCGGCGTCTTTGAACTATTGTCGTAGAGAGAACTTGCACGAGACGGTAATAAGGTTTTTGGGCAGCGCAACTTACACGACCGCTTGGCTTCTTCCTCGACTCGACTACTTCCACGATTGATCGAGTCTGCGTTATTTTCTATTCTTCCTTACATCGAACTGTAAGTCGTTTATACGACCGATTGACTTTAAATTTAATTTCTACATATATTTTAAAGTACAATAATTTATCTATTCTTAACATTCGTTTATGCGTCATTAGTTATTTACAATATTTACGTTCTAGTAAAATCTAAAATTAAAATTTTACCCACTTTTCCAACAGCACAACCAAGGTGCCGATCGAATTAGACCATATACTGCAGTGTTCACTTCGCTCCTCGTGTTGATCCCTCGGGCCTCGGCGAACACTCTTGCCGTCGTCGTCGTCCCCTCCGCACGATCTCCATTGGCCCGACGAACGGTGCCGAGGCAACCGCGGGTGACCCAACTTTTCCCGATCGATCGACGAACCGTCGTGTTTGTCGTGCGTTCGGAGGGTTTCGGGGCTTAATTTCGGTCAATTTCTACGCTTAAACACCGGATTAGAGGCCGTCGTGCTCCGTCGTGACACATTTGTCGCTGCTCTTTCCACCGCGGGGGAGTTCGCCGCCTGATCTTTGTAACGTTCTCGGCGCATTAATTAATTCCGACGCAATTGGACGGACGCGAGGGACGGGTGCTGAGTACTGTCTCGACTCCATCTCGATCATCCCGGTGCTTAACTAATCTATTATACCGACGAATTTAAATTACTTTTTTTTGAGCAGATTGGGTTTTATAATTGACGGGACATGATCGAGGCGATCTAGGGGAGATCGATCTGCATGACGTCGTACGTACATACCTGAATTGCTGGTCTCGTATCATTACCAGCGAATGGGAGCAGGAAGTCTTCCACCCCGGCTTGTAGGATGAGAAGTTACATTGGTTGGATTCGACGTACGTCGACTTATGTTCTTGCAAATCTGCGAAGTAAAACTATGCTCCACTGACAAAATACTACTCCGCTAGCTAGTGGTTCTCAGATTCAGCGGGGCCACCTTTTCTTTTTCTGCAGACATAACAAGCTACTGTAGCTAGCTTGTCGTGTTTCAGCGAGCGCGTGCACGGTGCATAGAACCGTCGCAAGTTCAAAAAAAACCCTAGTTAAGAGGGGGACCGTAGTAGTTATTTTACTTCTACCATCAGTGTGCAAGACAAATGATCTGTTCGTTTTTTGCTGCGGTTTATGGTTTTTGATTGAAATTTTTAAATTTTAGCTATTTGCGACAGAGATTACAGGGAGAGATACTCGCTTGCGATTTTGGATAGTACAGATGTTAGGTTTTTAACATGTACTATAATTAACTTGTAGACTCTATCTTAAAAAAATACTCCGTTTGAAAGTTAAATACTGTAGCAAAAGGCAAAAGCTGTTTTGAGAAGTTAAAAAGAATAGATCCAAAGTATCATGCTCCCTGAGATCAAACAAGCTATGCATTGCAATCCGCGTGGACCTTGATTAGTGAAACACCGGATTGCAATGACCCGGAGAGAATTCCTGGAGCTGTTACCAAGCAAACACCGAACTGCACATTGGTAGATCTAGAGATTCTACTGCAGCTGAACAACACTGGCGTACGTGAACGAAAGGTGCTGTGTGTGTTTGCTACTAGTAAAACAGAGAGAAACCTTGTTCTCTCAACGGCAGAATGCGACAGTAATTGGCAGTACAGCTTGCTTCGGATGTAAACAAAAAGGGGTCGCGATTGATTCGGGATTTCAGGCCGAGAATTTTCTTCAAAGGAAATTAAATAAACTCTGAAGGATAGAGAAATGCACAATGATCTGCTTGAATGTGAACAATATTTCACGTGTTCTCCGTGGCAATCCTCTGGACTTGCGATTTTTTTTTTTTTGGCGTAAAATTCCAAGGACGTCAAATGTTAATGTATCGCCTGAAGGAGTTGGGTACGGTGAAGTGACACACAGCACATATGCGCGCGTGAGGTTTGTTCTCCCCTTAGAGTACGGAGAGGCTGTTCGGTTATACTAAAATTTGATGGTTTATAATTAAAATTGTGCTGTAGCTAGTTTAAATTATACTGTAGCTAACGGTGGTTTATTTAGCATAATTAATTTTAAAAAATCTAAAAATAGGAAAAATGTTAGCCCATTACGTATAATACAAACGAATACAGGAAAAAAGAACTGGTAAAAAAGCACGAAAAATACCTAAAAGTCAGAAAAATATGAAAAATATGAATAGTAAAAAATAAATCAAAAGTTAGAAGTCTAAACCCAAATAAGTAAAATCTAAGATTTAGTTAGTTCTTTCCCCTCTACCGAGGCTGTTCAGAACGTTGGAGCTTCACAAGAACTTTTCAACGAGGACTGAAAAACGTTGCTAATTTGCTGTAGTTAACTGGCAGATCTACTCATAGGGTCTGTTCTTTTTGGTCGCACGATGGCTTTTGGTCAGAATGATAGCTTTTTGGTGCTTATGCAGAGATTGCGGAAAGAGAGATACTCGCTTGCGATTTTTGATGGTACAGATATTAGTTTTTAATATGTACTACAATTAACTTGTAAACCTCATCTTAAAAATAATACTCCGTTTAAAAGTTAGTTACTATAGCAAAAACCAAAAACAATTTTTAGAAGCCATCAAAGAACAGGATCATAATCGCACGGCTGTAGTTAAAATTCAGAGTGCCTGCCTCTCCTTGGTGAACGTAGTAGAGTACTACTACACCAAAATTCGGTTCTCCTACACACGCTCCATCCGACTGGCTAGCTTGTGCCGTGGAAGGTTAGGACCTTGGTCCCTGTCACTGGGAGTCTGAGATCATAGGCAGCAGAGAGGGCCCATAATATTGCAAGGAAAATGGTAAAACAGAAATCAACACACACACACACACACATATATATATATATATATATATATATATATATATATATATATATATATATATATATATATATATATATTTCTGTGTGTGTGTGGTGGGGTTGGGGGGGGGGGCACAACGGGACAATCATACAGTAGCAAATATTTTTTAGAGCCAAAGGGTAACACCCCGGCTCCATTTTATACGAAATGAAGGTAAACAGAGTTCAAGGCCTGAGGCCAGCAAACATTTTGTTCAACCACCAAAAACATATTCTAAAACTTTTTATTCACTGGCTACTAGAAGCTAAGAATATTAGATTTACTCATCGGTAAAGAATTCAAAACAGCGCAGAAGAAAAATAGAGTTCAACGTCTCTGGACCGGTCGAACCACTATGATGGAGCGGTTGGACCAGCCAAGTGGCTTAACCGTCGAAGATAACCAGTCTGACCGGCCTCCAGTCGAACCATAGGCCTAGGTCGGTCAAACCGCTCCCCTGTTCCTAGAAATCAACCTGTACCAAAACAAAAAATGGTATAATCTTCAAAATACATATCCAAATAATTTAAAACTTGCACACACATTTATGAGGATATCAGGAACCTAACCATCCAAGGATTTAATGAATCTTGGCTAAACTCCAACCTTTTTGACGAGGATTGAATTATCCTTTTAATATGACTTTAATACTTAATTAAGGTCCTAAAGAGCCCTGTGGTCGTAAGCCACCTATAGAGTCATATTTCTTATATTATTTCATAATATCGACGACTCGATCGTCGATACTTTTCTTAAGACAAGTAAGGTTACACGAATACCGGTCAAAATATAATAACTTGATATATGACTAGCTCGTTCATCGAAGATAACCAAAATGACTCTAGATGAGTATTCACATATCATAATAAGCAAGAGAACACAAAGAATCGAGATCAAAACCTTAGAAATAAGATATCAGTAAAAGAGCTTCACATCGATCCAAATGGGGTTATCTTCAAGATTTTACTATAACTTATCCCTAGATGGATGAAATATGATCCTAAGGAGTCATCTTCATTAGTTATACATCCTTGGAACCCAGCAAGATCATGAGGGAAGGAGAGAGCACAAAACTCCAATAAAATAAGTGCAAAATCAATAAGAGCAACAACACACTATGTAGAATGAATAAGATTATTCTATCGCAACCTTGTAGATGAATGTTTTACACCCACCCCACTATGGAGAATGGAGTTCTTATAAGAACACTCACCCAAAGCATCCACCACAAGGAAATCTTTATCTTATACCCTAAATGAATGGATGGATGGTTTGCTCTCATCCACTTGGCCTACATGACTTATGCACGCTTGTTAAAGACATAAGCCCAAACCCATTAAGGAGTAAGCTTTTCATCTACTTGTCCTCCTTAGTGTCTCCTTGATCTAAACCGCTCCCCATTGCCCTCCAAGCGCATTGGTTTTAGTCCCATCACCGTTTCCACTATTTTAGCTTTCCCACCAAAACACCCTCACTTTGACTATAGACCTTACATATTCCCCCAAACTTAGGGGGGCCATCTTCTTCTTTGCAAGTAATCTCTATGCTTGCAACATGTAGATTTATCAATGCCTCAGGCAAGTCTCTCTGTATCGGTTCCCCTGACCATGTCTCATTTGCACCAACCGCACCATTCAATGAACCGTTATTCGAACCATGTTTTCAACATCCTTAGTTTTCCCTATGCTTTACTTAAGCTCAACCATCCAATCCGACTTCATTTACCATATCTCAGTTCATCCTCGAGGCTAGTCTCGGTCCACATCATCGACCATTATTGCCCTCAAGCTTCCCATACATCAAAGACCAAAAAATTATTTTTGAATACAAGTTCTTCACAACTTGTCACATATTAGTCCAAATATACTTCATGCACCATGAACACAATACCATGGGATTCTAAAAATCAACCTATGATCATTTGTCACAAATATCTAAAACCTCTCAGATATCTTTAGAGAAAACCAATCTGACCATCATTAAGCAGCCGGTCAGACCGTTGACCCCAGTCGGGTCGAGCATTCAAAAAATACCTCTATAAAAAAACCAACTGCCAACTAGAGACCGATCACCCCGCACCGGTAGTCCGACTACCAACCAAAATTTGGTCACACTAGACCCGGTCAGTAAGACCATCTTTGAGTGACAGCAACGCCAAAAACTTATAAAATCTCATAAAATCAAACCTCAATTCAACCGGATTACCAATTTTTCAACACCAATAAACCATTGACATTTTTAACATGATTCTACACATTTTACATCCCGCAACACCCAAAATGAAATCACGACTACTTTAACGATCAGACGGCAGCATCGTGCTACCCATCAGCTTCAGTATTCCTCTGCAGTTCCCATCCACGCCGCAGCCGTTGTTTCTACTCCAGCTTTGCCCTTGAGCTCTTGAGCATCGGCAGATCCTACGCTAAAACCTCCGGCGCTGATGACCATCTCACTCTCTGAAAAATGCAAATCATTTCTTAGATACAAATATACCAGATAGTTCAGCACAAATAATATTGTTTGCAGTAGCAAACATACCACATTAAAATGCATTTACAGTACTTACATCTGCAGGGAAATTTATTGGCTTGATGGGAGTCATGTCCTATATATAATCATTCTTCGGGTCAGAACAACTGAACAAGGTACAACTCCGGCTGCAAATTGCAATGATCGAGCTGCAAGCTCCTCGATCTCACAGAGAAATAAGACAGCAAACGTTGCGAAGGGACCCTAGGTTAAAAGTTCGAATTAAACTGCCCCTGCATACGATCATCTTTACTTCGACAGTATTATGTATGGGTTACGACTGACAGGGCAGTAGTATCTGCAGCAACTGGGTCAGAGGCTCTGGGCAAGCTGCTGGCAGCTGACCTGTCAGATAGATACAAGGGGGACGTGTATAGCACTAGCTAGCTAGTACGTAGCTACCTGCATTAATAGAGACGGTAAGCGCTACGTGTATGATGGGACCACATCAAGATCGCTCCCCTGCTGTATTGGGCTAAACTTTTAGTTTCTGCCTTCTTACTTTCATTTTTCTAGCTTTTTAATCCTTTTTTAGATTTTTTTTATTTTTTGTATTATTTATAATGGCGTAACTATTTTTACTTTTTATTTTTAAAATTTAATTACACTAAAAAAAGTTAACATCAGCTACAGTATAAAAAACCCTAAATAGTATCAAACAGCAAAAAAAGCTTAAGCTTTAGACCCAATGAAGCATAGCCACAAATGGTATGATATGTATTTGACCTTATTATGCAACGATGATTTGACCAGTAGCTATCGAGCCGTTAGACCAACTATATGCATTTTGAAAAATGAACACTAAATATTTGTGTAGGTGTGCTTTAGAATATATTTGCACTAAGTGTCACTCAATTTAAAGTTTTGAGCGGAAACTAGATTGTGTTTAACCGAAACTCTAGAGATGGTGTTTTATGCTGTTTTTAAGTTGTCAGATCGGCCAAACCACGGGGGTCAGACTGGCGCTAATGGTCAAACCGACCAAGTAAGAGCGGTTAGACCAGCTTTTGGAGAATTCATGCTGAAATTATGCATTTTAGTTTAAGAATTGATCCTAAGGTTAGAATCAGTGCATAAGCATGGTTAAGTGTGTGTACAGTATGGTGTTGGTGTTTTGTTGTGCTGTATTACATGATGCAGTGCTTTAACTAGCATGAATCAAATACATGAAACTTAAGGCCTGTTTGTTTTAGCAGCTACTCTCAGAATCTGCAGCTCCCCCAAACAGTCCAGATTTTCATCCAGATTCTAAGTAGCCAGAAGCTACAGAATCCAGAAAATAAACTAGTAGCCGTAGTCGGGTTATCCAGCTTTTCCAGATTCTGACTAGCTAGATACTCACCAGCTGCTTCTCAGAATCTACAGCTGAAACAAACAGGCCCTAACTATCAACAGTGGTGGACTAGGACTAGACGACAATGTCGAAGTCTGAGTGGTCATGTAAATCTGGGAAAGACTACATGACTCATGTGGAAAGTACAAATAAGACAAAGATCATTAAGAGACAAGCTCGTATATGTGGTGCACCAAATGACGAGGGTGATACATATAGAGATGCTTTAGGGAAGTCCGAAGGCATGAAGACGTGATAACTAGTCATTGGTCGATACGGCCTACCTGTTAAAGCATGTTGTGATGCTTTGATGAAAGAACTACGAAGTTAGGTCATGATAAGGCGGAAGGGATCGAAACTAAGCTAGTAGAGTTGAGTTACAGAGCAAAAAAAGTGCAACCGAAAGATGACTATGGCTAGCGAAGTGATTACAAACTGAGAAGGCAAGGAATCATAGCTACAGCTATCGGTGGTGAACATGATGGGCAACGGCAACGTTGATTAGAGTTAAGCTCAGGGAAGAGCTGAGGTCCATAACAGTCAAGGAAGCTAGGTGCCGTCATAGAGCATAAAGAGGCATGCGACGTGCCAAGTGACTTAAACCCATTTACAACAGATGATAGTTCAGTGGGATCCGAACGCGTGAGTGATTTGGCGGTAAGTCATTAGAGACAGATGGAGTTGAAGATGAAGCATGAGGCTACTTCAAGGCAAACTAAGTGTGAAAATTTGTGAAAGGTGATTTGGGGGCAAAATGATTTTTTTTGCTTCAGATTGGAAAGCTCGGGACTTGATCAAATGACGAGGTGGTTTAGGTCAAGTGTTAATTCACCAATGGGCTAATGGTTATGTGTGTTTTGAGAAGCATGCATGTGTAAGTGTAAAATTTGATATAGCATTTTGTTGACGGATTAACCCATGCAAGTGAATAAATCCCAGTTAAATACTATTAGGGTATCTTGTAAGCCCCCACTATATAAGGAGATGTGTGAAGAGAGTAGGGTTAACTCTCTAGGAAGCAAAGTGGAGAAGATTTAGGGTTTTTTGAGAGAAACTTTATAGGTGGATTGTGGCTCTTTGTCTTGAGCTTTTTAGCCTCTTTAGGCTTTGTGTTTGGCTAAGGAGTGGCTTTAAATATTTAACTCTAAATATCAATAGATATTAAAATTCGTCCAAAATTTTCTCCACTTTGCTCAAGTGTTGAAATCTTAGTTTGATTTGGTTTTTGGTATTTTCTTCTTCCCTCTTGATCTTGCTCTGTGTAGAGATGTGCAAGTGATAGAAATATCTTTTAAAGACCAGATGTCATCCATCTAGGTGTCTTTCATATCAAGTTCTTGTAATTACCTAGTTTTGATTCAAGATATAGTAGTTTTTTAGGTTTTAATCTTGAGGGCTTCTGAATTGAGTTTTTATTCAAGATATGGTAGAACATATATGAGTATATCTATCATCATCTTGACTATCCTATATCCATGAACAAGTCATTATTCAAGTTCTTGTCTTTTGCTTCGTTTTGGTGCAACCTTTTTTCAAATAGAAAAAGACAATAATTTTGGCAATGATCTTCTTGATCTTTAATTATCATATATTCCTGATATACTAGAGAAAATTCATAACAAATTTTAAGTGATTTGGAGCTACGGTTTGAAAGTTATGAAAGTTTCTCTCTAGTTGTTATGCTGATTTTATCAAGAGGTTAGAACGCCTATGTAAGAACCTAAGGTCGGCTAGAGCGCCCTTACTCGATCGGACTGTCCTTTGCACTACAATCAAGCCACTTGGGCAAGTTCAAACTACTTGGTTTTTCTCAAAGCTTGTGGGTAGTTAGTTTCTTAACTTTATAGCCTCATATAACTATTAGAATGAAGGGCTTTAGTTTCACTTAAAAAAAGATTTTTCAAAAGACGTTTGGTAGTGTTGGCTCCTATTCATCTCCTCCCATTCGGTCCTACATGCATGCATGAGCGGGCTTCGGCGTACGGCAAAATGCCATGCATATATGCATTCAACCTTCTCTGCTTGAGTGAATATGCAAGGTCCTAGCGGCTGGCCAGCTGCCTGTAGGCTTATTGTGTGTAGGAGAGACCAGGGGGACAATTGACGGACCCTAGAGTAACAACTCTTAGATTCTCTGTATAAATCGCACTAGTCCAAGATCAGCTAGTGCACACAATGGACAACAAAGATAAATATCAACCAAAATGGTATTTATTCATTAACTAAATATGGGCATGATTGGCAAAGTTTACATCCACGGCCCATAGACCAAAATTAAATATAAGCAATGGAAAAAAACATCAAAACAGAACAAGCCCACTGAGCCTGCCCACAGGCAAATGACAGTATGACATGGCCTACTCGTCTTGGTCTTCATCATAATCAAAGTCGTCCCCCTCTGAAATGTGAAAGCAAAGGTGAGTAATAATTTGTACTCCGCAAGTCACATGAAAAAAATACAATATAACGTTAAAGACAACAAAGGAAGGCATATAGAGTTAGTTTGAGCATATAACATTATATAATGAAATCCAGTAAATAGATTAAAATTGCTGAATTGAATATCATATGTAAAGAAAGAATTTGTAACTAAAATTAATATCGTTAGTGCAGGTCCATCCCCCACATTAACCTAACCACGGGTATCCCACTCGGACCAACTTTTTCTAAAGATCTCATACGGATTCAATTCATCCATATGCTTTTCAAATCTCTTGTGGATTCCATTCATTCATAAGCCTTTTCAGAAATAATTTTTTGAAAACCAAAATCTAATCCTTGAAAAACTTCACTCAGTTTACCCATGACTGTGGGGCACGACTATCCAAGATAGTGTATACACGCTGCCGAGGTTGCACAGCTTTACCCATAAAACATGATCATCTCATATTGCCACGCGATTAGCACACTTCTTTTGGTGTGCAGTGGAGATATCAAGACCTTTACAAAGCAAAGTCTTCAACCTGACCAAGTCAACACTAACATTTTACCCCAATAAAGAATTCACCAGATCGGAACCCCCTCTCGAGCTGAGTGAGATTTCACATGCCCTACACTACGCTTATTTTTAAGCTATAGCGAGACTCAAGTTGGGACTTACAAATTAGTTAGCCAGGACTGTACTATACCAGTATTGTAGCAATACGAAAAGAGCTTTATAGCAGTAGCTCACCGACCAGTCTTTAACTTGACTTAGGCTCAAACCTCATACCCCTTGTGCCTGACAATCAATATTATGTCACCAAACAACAATGCATGCCAGCACCCACCACCTATCCATTAGCCTAAGTCCAAACCAGATTTTATATTTTATTTAGAAATAATTCATAGCCTTTCGTGACTCACCGAAGTTAAGAGTACATTTAAAAAGCTTATCGTTTTATGTGAAAAAGTTATCCCAAAATAAATATTATGTCTAAGCAGATCTAAGCATTTCATACAAAATTCTCTAGTTCGTACAAGTGTACTAACCAGAGTTTTATTTTAGGGTGACAATATATTCAGAAATCAATGTCAAGGAGATAATGACAAATAAGCATTAACTAAATTTAAAATTAAAATTGAAATATTTTGAATAAAAATATGCATGCATTATTATTTTGGTCGGCCGGTCAGCATTACAGTTCTGATTGGTGGGGAACTTTCGAACCAGTCCAAACGGCCTAAGGGGGTTCGGACCGTCCGATTGGCAAGAGAGTCATTCAGACCATTTGATTAGCAATGGGGGACATTCGGACCAGTCCGATCGGACAAAGGAGAGGAGGTGGTGCAGAAAATTCGACGTCTCACTAGTGCTCCAGCGCTCTGCGATGGCCAACAAGTGTGCATTAGAGAGAGGAGAGTGCGGAGAGTGCAATGGTATATGGTAGCATTACCAGAAGTGGACAGAGATGGGTCGACAGTGAGGTTTTGCGGCGGCAGTGCTCGGGCGTCGATGGGAACGGTGTTCCGACAATGAACTTGGGTGACGAAGGGGTCTCTGAGATTTGCCGAGGCATGGGGAAGCTGAAGGAGGTGGATGTGCTTCTTGGGGTGGCCGAGGCAGCGGGGATTGCTCGTCGAAGATTGTAGTTTCATGGAGGCGGGAGCACGGCGCTGAGGCGATCCCAAACTCACGGGAGGGATTCGAGGGTAAGGAGGTGTGGTGTGGGGGGGCTGGGGTGCTGAATGGGCAGTATTTATAGGGCGATGGGGAAGCATGGATCGGTGATTTCTCGTCGAAAAACATGGTGGTGCAATTGGAAAGGGGGAGAAGGAAGGAAAGCGCGACGCTAGACGGAAAGTGAAACCCAGGATTTTAGGGCGGATGGCCTCTGGTTTCCAATGGAAGAGAGAGATAAGGGAAGGAAAGCCGATGCGACGACGGATTCAATGTCGCCGGCGCGAAAAAGGAAACAGGAGGGGAGGAAGAAAAGGAGGAAGAGAAAGATGACAGGTGGGGCCCACATGTAAGTGAAAGGGAGAAGAGAAGAAAGGAGGAGTGGCGGGATGGGGCCGACGGTGACATGGATGCATCCATACCATCCACACGTCTCCGGAGGCAAGGGCGGGAAGGTTTTGAATCTTTAAATTTTGTTTTTGATTTTTGAAAAAAACCAAGAAACTAATTAAAAGCTTAGAAAAATATTAAATAAATTACAAAAATTTTAGAAAAATTCATAGAATCATTTTGGACATAGAAATAATATTTCTAACTTATTTTGGTACTAAAATTTTGTACTAATATATTTTTTTAATTTTAAAATTCATTTTTAAATTTCAAAAAATACAGAAAATCCAGACAAAAGCCAAATGAGTTCAAATAATTAATTTAAATTAGGATTTTTATGTGAATTTAAAATATCCTTTATTTAATATTATTTATATATTTTTACTCAAATTACTTTTTTTAAATGAAGCCTTTTTAAAAGCAGAAAAACAAGGAAATAAACATTCAAAATTTTAAGCCCCCAAAATCAATTATTTTATTTTAAATTATTTTTTCTACTAATTTATTTTTTTTGCAAAATAGCTGAGCTGTTACAACAATGCCTTGCAACGCATACCGCCTACGCAAGACATACGCTCTGATCACACACGCGTTAAGCTTAGGTGGCCTCTTTGTCTCTTGCTTTTCATTAATGTCAAGAAGATTGTAGTGTGTGACTTTTATTTTATCTATAATAATTAGTTTTCAAATGGTGTGTCTTTTCTAGGTGAGGCTTTTGGCTCCCTTCTTTTTGACTTATGGCTTTTGGTTTATTTACAGTAACTAGCTTTCAAATGATGTATCTTTTTAAGATATGATCTATAAGTCAATTATAGTAGATATTATACCGACTTCAGCTATATTGGTTAAAATCACACACGAGCGTCTCTCTCTCCGTACTATTTCTTGTGAACAACCAAAATTTGAACCGTACTATCTCTCTCTCTCACTCTCGTACACCCTTGCTGTTCTTGTTATTTTCATTCTAAAAGAATAATATTGTTCGCATCTCAACCCCTTATCTCTTAGATCATGTTCCAAACAACTATTCCTTCTAGCCTTTGGTTTACGGAAGCAAGAAACCGTTCGGAATACGTTGACTTCTTAGCATGAATACGTTCGGAATGGTATTGATAACTCTGATATTACTCCCTCTTTTCTTTTTTACTTCAAGTTTTTGGTTTTTTATGGTCTTCGATATACAATTTTGATCGTTATTTTTTATAACTTTATACTAAAATATCTTACTAAAATTGTAATATTATTAAAGTATTTTTAATGATAAATCAAATGATATAATTTTCATATAACTAATCTAGATAGTTTAAAAAATATTGGAGGGTTTGAGACATGGATTTTAGAAAGTAAAATATAAAAAAAACAGAGGGAGTAAACAGTAAAAGATTAGCCCCTACGTTCTAGACTGTTGGATCATCAGTAACTACAGTAGTACCATAAGGAGAGCACAACAATGTAACTATAGCAGTATATTGTGAGTTTATTCTTTTAAGCTATGATTGATATGTGAAGCTGAAATCAAAATCCAATGGGTAAGACAAAAAGAATCGGGCCAGTGATAGACGCACGATTAAGGCCCATCAGACCGAGGAGAGGGAACATAATTTTTTTTATTTAATCTTTTTTTAAAATTATTTTAAAGTTGATCCCTCACGAACTTTATTTCTAATTCCGATCCCTTTGGCCACGCCACAGTCACGCCACCTATAGAGGCGTGTCCAAAGTTGGCATGCAAGCCCTCGGCTGCACTCGTGCCAGCAAGGATCGCTTGCGTGGTATCTGTCACGCTGTAACTCTTGGCGTCACAACCTATTGCCACGAAGGTTGCTCTTTCATTGGGGGGCCTTGCGAAAGATGAAGAGTGGATTCTAATTCGTCTATGTTCCCATTCACCACATCCAAATTGTTTGTCACATCCTCTACAACAATTCTCCTTTGCACTGCCACTTCCAACAACTGGACCTAAGATGCGAGCACAACATCTTTGTATGTATCCCAATCATCGCTCAACAAGATTGGCACCAAATAGGTGTGCACCTTACAACCCACACCAGCATCATATCGCCCTTGCCATCCAACAACGACCCTGGGCTTATCCCATCCAAAGGTCGACTTAATCCTAGTCATAATAGTTCAAAAATCCAATGATTTGCGAAACAAAAGTACATTCACTTCCATGCCACCAAAGTCGACATCACTACCCATTTCACTAATTGGCCCACTGGTAAATATACGTACAACTTTATCCATTTACATCCAACAAAATATTACGAAGTCAATACCGCATGCCATATATATGAAATATCACAATGCAAGCTTTTTTTTCCCCTACTTATGACCTAAAAAAAGGATATTATTTCAAATGGGTTCGCAAACTAGCATTTGTAAACTTCAACAGTACCAAATAACTGCTGGATATTACTGTATTATGGATATTGCTACTACACCTCGCCTGTATTATGATAATTCTAATGTAAAAAGATGATATGATATTCTGAATTTGTAGAGTTAGAGGTTGGGAAATAATAGAAAGAATATTGAACTAGGTGGATGGAAATCCCCCATTCTGTTGCTGAAAGAAAACACGAATTCAGTTATGCCTTAAGCTAATGGTTAGACCATCTTGTTGACTTGCTCTGTAAGTTTTCTTCTTCCTTTGCTATCAGAGCAATTAAATGAGCGTACAACAAACCATTTTGGTACACTAGTGAGATACTTACGGTGAGGGGCTAAGGGCCCTCGGAAAGCTTAAATACAAGCATCAATAAACAAACAAAGGTCATGAAACTAAGGTAAATACTAAATACATGTGTGTATCACTGCAATTTGCAACTGAAAAATATTATGCGCTTCACGTTCAAATAGCGTGACAATACTAGTTGCCTTGTCCAAAGTGGTCTAACAGAAATATGTAAGGAGAGCTATTTCCAAATCCTAACATCCAACAATACGTCCTCCTCAAAACTCCATGTTATGGTTCAACTGTTACAGTTGACTGGAATAATTCATTATGCATAGGTAATACTAGTATATGGACAGCGTGAGCAAAGACTTCACCAGAACAGTGATCTGATCCCGCAAGTAAAGTTGCATCGGTTTGACGGTACTTATCTGATTAAGCCTGCGGAACGACATAGAACACGTCTAGGAAGAGGAAGTGGGGAAAAATGACATCTACAGCGGCTGTCACTCTTAAATCACCCCTATCACACCACTCATGGTGTGACAAAAGGTTGTCACGCCATGACTTATGGCATCACAAATGCCACGCAGGCACAGAGCATGGATGAGGGTTTGCGTGGCAGCTTCGGCCATGTCTCTATTTGTAGCGTGATAGAATGTTTTGGCCATATTACAGGACGTGGCATAGCCAAAGAAGTCAGAATTGAAAATTTAATTTACGAGAAATTAATTTTAAAATATTTTTTAAAAGATTAAATAGTAAAAAAATATTAAGGGACCAAGAGAAAAGATTAAAGAAAGAAAGGAAGGTGGCGTGGCCAAAGGATCAATCGAAAATAAAATTTATGAGAGGTTAATTTAAAAATTTTTGTAAAAAGATTAAATAAAAAAATTAAGAGACCGAGAGAAAAGATTAAAGAAAGGAAGGAAGGGAGAAGGCCGTGGTGGGAAGGCCGTAGATCGAGGTGAGGGAGTAGAAGGGAACAAAGGGATTCATGGGAGGGGGTACCGCGAAGTCCGGGTCCCAATAATGTAGCGGCCTATGGCTAAACGCTACGCGCTGCGTCTCGAGCCGTGCGCTTTACGACCCTGCTGCCCCCTCCCCGAACCCGAAGCGATTCCACACACACACACACACCCCCACACGCCGTACGACCACCCGTCGCACCAGTGCTCTACTCTACGCTCCGCGCGAGCCCCGCGTGGCGCTGCGCCCGCGCGGACGTCCAATCGGAGCGGCGGGCGCAGGGAACAGTCGCGAATGAAGGGGATTTGTCTTTTCCAAATCCGGCGGACGGCGCAAATCCCCACGCCTAACGAACCCAGCGACCGCCACACCTGGGCGGTGGCGCGGCGGAGGTCACGAGCCCAGCATCCTACTCCTGCTGCTACGTGTGCCAGTGAAAATCTCTTTCCTTACTGTCGCGCTGTGCTGTGCTGTCTTCCTTCCTCTCCTCCTCTTTTCTGCCTGACGAGCGGAAAACAGAAAGACAGATGAGTCAGTCGTGCCGTGAACGCGTTGAAAGACGTGCCAGGGTTTAATTACGGGGTAATCAACGCTAGGGACTAGGCCATCCTCCCGTAGGGCACCCGCCCATTGAATACGAGAACAGCATGATCTCCATCGCCGAGTGGACGTATACGTGCTCCTGTAGTATTTTTTTAAATCTGATTTTTTTAACATATAAATTTTCAATTTTGGTATCGTCTACGACCACAAAAATTACGGTAAAGGACACGTATCATCTACTAAGATCCCATATCACGGTATATTCGGGATACCACGGTACCACCTGCATTTTTTATTTAATTTAAGCATGTTTACACTAAATATAAATTAGTGCATGTGTTAGTTGCCCTCCACTGCCTCACACACCCAACCTCGTCTGATGCGGTCGTGGAGGGGCCAAAATAGTGGCGAAACGAAATTTGCAATGCTCGATGCTGCCGGTCCAGTGGCTCCTAGTCTCCCGTAGTCATCTACCATCAGATGGGCTATGGGCCTAGTCAAGACTTGCCCATCAGATCTACCCATGGCCGGCTCTTGGTTCTTATCCTTTTCAGGTAGACAACAGGGCCCATTGGCTCGTACTCTACCAATGGAGTATTTTTGTCCGGAGGAAATCAGCTGTGTTGCGTTGGGTGGGTATGCTCTCTCAACAGGAACGGCCTTGACATCGAGATGAGATTTGGGGCCTGCTACAATTCTGACACGGAAACGGACAAGGACCGATGATAAGGAGACCAAACCAAACGTGGCACTTGCTAGAAGTATTGTTCGCCACACAGAGTTCTATTATATGGATTGAGATCGGTATTACAAGGAAATGTACATCATATATCAACAGAGCAGATCTAGAAAATAGGATCGGCCGCTGTGGCCAAGTCTATGGGAAAGTATGCCGTTGGTATGTTTCGAAGGAGAAGGTATGTAGCCGTTCATGCATGCAGCTACACCCAGACGTGAGAAGTTCCGTCTAACAGCACTGCTGCTGGACAGATTGCCAAAGGTTTCGAGGGCCTTTTCACGATTCCAATCAATTGGAGTGATCGGGATGACGCTGTTGTGGACGAAAGGCCTCGAGATTGGTGGTGATATACTGATATTATAATGTGGACTGTTAAATTCGGACTGGACCAAGATATCGACCCGATGATGCACGACAGAAACACAAAAACAGTCAACAGAAGACGAGGGATAGAAGAAAGAAAATGGAGCCCAGAATTTCTTTACGCTGAAGTCATTTGTCCGTGTTAGTGTCGCGAGTCACGGCGTCGTCTAGACAACCATCATCCACGCTGTAGCTAGCAGACGCTGGACATGCATGTGGCTCAAACTTCTGCAGTAGTTTAATCACCCTTGAGAGGTAAGAGTACAGACGCGAGTCAAACAGCCAATCAAAGATCAGGAATTCTGGTGCACCGTGTAGAACAGAAAAGGTACAAGAGGATATCCGTCCCGCGTGCGCCAGTGTCCCTACTTGTTTCAATGGAGGATGGACCATGGCTATGCGAATGCAATTTTCTCACGAGTGCATGTGGCCACAATCACTATCCAAAGGCCAAAAGTGTCCATCGAGATTGTTGCATAATCTTCCCATACGCCAGTGTCGCTACTCGTTTCAACGAAGGATGAAGCCATGATTAGGCCCTCCTCCAAGTGTCTCTGGCTTCTTCTAATTTTTGACTTCCAAAAGTTTTTTAGAACACGTCGAGTTTTAATTTAGATTTTTTTGATTTTTTTTGCTTGTTTGCTTTTTTCTTTGAAATATATGTTGTTTAGTGAGCGAAGAAAAGAAGCCATGAAACAGCTATGCACTAAAAATTGAACCTCACTCATTTCGGCTTTTTTAGCAGCTTTTAGCTTCCAGCTGTTGGCTTTTGACCGAAATTGCAGTGTGACGGCTATTAGTTTTTCTGAGTCATTCAATTAAAAAAATAAAGAAAAAGAGAAAAAATTGATATATCTCTATAGACAATGCAAAGAAAAAAAAGGAAAAAACAAAAACAAAAAACAAAAAAAAAAGCTGAAATAAAGAAGCTAACACATTCATTATGGCTTCTGAAAGCCAAAAGCTGAAGTCAGAATGAGCGGTGTATATAAGAGTAAAATCCTTTTGTGTGTAGGTTACCTGGTCTTTCCATATATAAGTGGTGCAATCCATTAATATGTGGCGGGTTGTAAGGGTTAAGTGAGAGGTGAGGAGCCTCCACTATATAAGTTATTGTGTTGTGTTGTGAGAGTGATGCATCTTATGACTTGAGTGATTAGGATTATGATTTTCTTATGTTGGAGTCCTATATGTGTGTGTTGTAGGCTTAGAGGTTTACTATTATGAGGGATTGACTATAAAACATTCCTCTCCAAATAAAATAAACATCCAAAATTTGTTCAAATGAATTATGTCGTGATCCCCTCTTGTGATTTTGATTTATTTAGCTTTCTTGTTTGGATTTTTTCTTCTTAAGCTTTCCTGATGCCAAGGTTTTGTGAGAGGTGCAGATATCTTTTGGAGATTATATCTCATCCATTTAGCCACTTTCTATAGAAAGTTTTCAAGGTTGCCCCCATTTGCTCAAGAGAGTAATAATTTGGGGATTTTGATCTTGTGGTGGTTTTGATTTGAATTTGTGCCGTGATTTAGTTTGCTGTGACATGTGAGAACTCATTTAAGATCACTTAGATTATCTAAAATTCATGAGTAATAGCAGATCAAGATTTTTCTCTTTTACTCGATTTTGGTGCACCCTTTACTCAAATAGAAAATTGTCAGAAATTTGGCAACGATTTCTCAATTGTTGATTAAAATATGTTTTTAACATTGTAAAGAATGTACATGCCAAGTTTCAAATCATTTGGACCAACGGATCAGAAGATCATGCGATGATTTTATCGTACCAGCCGAACTACCGACGTCATTGTAGTTGCGGTACTACCAATTTTGTACAATTTATTTGAACCTTTTTCATATGGGTGATTGGTCTCTGAACTTAATAATTTCTCGTAGTTATTAGAATAAAGAACTTAGAATCGTACTTTTGTATTAATAGTAGATTTGAAAAAGTCTTGTAATCTTGTGGGTTCCTATTCACTCTGCTCTAGTTGTCATATTTGGTTCCACACTTTTGGTTAAAAATAAATAGTAATGGTTGAAAAAAATGACTTTTAAATAAAAAGCGTGAGTGGTGAGAAAAATGATGGAGAGATGTGTACGTGAGACAGGAGTGAGAGAAGTGAGATGCATAATGCGTCTATGACTCCTACTTTATCTCTAGAGCAAAATAAGTGGGAAAGCTGATTCAAAAAATCATATGTTTATATTGATTTTGGATTTATTTAAATAGAAATTAAAAGGAGGAGATAATATGAACGGACCGTGAGCACCATATTTCTTAACAAGCCCTACGCCATTTCAGTTTTCCGATTTAAGTAACAGCAATAATTACATCCATTCCTCTAGTTGGATGCATGAACATCAACTAACAAATCATTTTAACAATAGCAATTTCAATGCACATCGACGCACAGTCACTCGCACCAGTACGGCACTGCACCACGTCATCAACAGTGGCGAATTATTGCCCCACAGCCACAAACTTCACAGCACGAAGTCAACACGACGCGCATGCCGTCATGCATCCGCGCGCATCAAGCGTCGCCGGCGTAGACGAACCCGCGCACCGCCGCGAACAGCTCCTCGGCTTTCTCCGGCACGAAGAGCTCCTCGGCGTGGAACCCAGCGCCCTCCGTCTTCGCGACGACCTCCACGCCGCGTTCCTGCAGCCACCGGACGAAGTCCCTCTGCCTGTCGATCAGCGGGTCGCCGTCGCTCCCGGACACCAGGCACCGCGGCAGGCCGGTCACCAACTCCGGCGCCAGCGCTTTCACCGGGTTGCTGAACTCGTGGTCGCGGTCGGCGCCCGCCGGCAGCGCGAGGCTCCAGAGCTTGTCGTTGGCCTCCAGCGGCAGCATGAAGTCGTCCTCCGATTTCGCCTCCGACGGCGTCCGCTCGACGCCGCCGAGGTAAGGCTGGTGCAGCATGAGTCCCCGCACCACGACGGGGCTCAGGTCAAGGCTCTTGGTCCGGACACCGGCGTTGAACGCCATGTTTCCGCCGGAGCTGCTGCCCATGACGAAGCACCGGGAGAGGTCGCCGTGCGCGGCGATCCAGGGGTCCGCGGCCGCCGCGTCTCGCAGCCACAGCATGGCCGCGACGGCGTCGTCGTAGGCGGCAGGCAGGCGGTGCTCGGGGGCGAGGCGGCAGTCGAGGGAGGCGACGATGGCGGGGACGGCCGCGGCCATGGCCTCGCAGGAGGCGTGGTAGAAGGCGGTGTCGGCGGAGAAAACGACGAAGCCGCCGCCGTGGAAGTAGAGGATGACGGGGAGCTTGGACGGCGACGGCGGGACGGGGTTGGGGAGGTAGATGCGGAGGAACGTGCCTAGGGAGGCGTCGAGGGGCACGTCCCTGGAGACGGCCGGGCCGGCGTCGGAGGCCGGGGCGGTGGGGACGAGGGGGCGCGTGACGGTGCCGTCCGGGTGGACGACGATCTGCATGAAGAGGTTGGTCGACTTGGTCGGGGGTGGGCACGCGGCCGTGCTGTCGCCCATGGTTCCCGCTCGGCTAGCTCTGTTTCTTGCACACGCGAGGCGAGTCCGCGCTGTGGCTGGTGCGGCTGTGGTGCTTGGGATTTGGAACGGGATGCACGGGCGGGTTTTTAAGCTGCGCGCTACAGGCGTGGCGTGATGGGCCGGCTCGTGCTCACGTTCGGCTTTCACGGCCGGCTTCGGTATAAACAGTACGTGTACTCCACGCGTGTTAATTCTTGACGTTCCTGAGCCGGCGGTCGAGCCAGCCGGCGACTGTCGGTGGCGAGTGACGCGCGGTGTCCCGTCCCGTTGTTCAGCACCGGTCCCTCCGTGCGCGCAGCACGCGTGAGTAGAACTGAAGACTGCTGTCGAATTTGTTCCGGGCTGCACGGCCGAAGGACAAGAAAATGATCTGAAACTGATAGCCCCCCAACTGTCGGCGTACGCCTAACAGCAACACCTCCTCTCTTTGCCTATTCTTTTCCTACTCCGAGCGAGTTATGGAGGCGCTTCAACGCGCCTGTCTGCTGCGTGGTGCGTGCGCTGGTTTGTAATGTGCAGCGCCATATGGTCATGTCACCGTCTTTTTTTTTAACATTTCTAACCCAATAGACACTAGTGTGTGTTCCGATAGATCATAACTTTAAGGAACCGTCGGTGTACGGTGAAAGAGGTGACGAACGGTTGAGGAACACCAATGTGTGAAGAAGAATATTATTGGAATAGTACCATATTAGTTATGGAAGGACAAGAGATATAACTTAAAAGTGGTAAAGTTCTCACCCCATAAACTAGTTTTTGAAAATGGGAAGACCCTTTCAGTCGAACATTTTCTCTATAGTACTATTCTGCATTCAAGAAATGCCTTGTATAAGAGAAAGTCTGAAAGTGCCTGCTCCATTTGCTCCTTCAGGGTCTATGCCTTTTTGCTTTCTAGAGAGGGAAAAGGGTAAAGTTTTCGAACGAGGGAAAGCAGTGGGAGATTAACGTCACAAACCTTAATTTCGTTGCTTTCTTAGCTTGACACTTGAGGTTGCATTGCATCTGCCTAAACCGCTCTTCAAGGTCGCCATTGTTAATAGTATCCGCAGGTAGTGCGTTCAGCATCACCTCGTCCTCAGAATTAATACCATGACATGCAACATTTCACCCAAAAATTTGTCCAGGAAAGACAGACAGAGAGAGAGAGAAGTGGAGAAAATGACCATTCAGTTATACAACATGTGGATTCAACGTAGCCAACAGATGGGCCAGACACATGATTGAAAACGACCCGGTTCGCTTGTCAACAAAGATGTAATCAGCTAAGCAAAGCAAGGGGGAAGAATTATACTTGTTCGAACATATCTCATCTCTGCAAGCCCAATACGAGATGAAAGCTCAACTGATGATTGCAATGGACAAGCATTCCTTGTTTTAAAATAGATTAAAAGAGTGATCATGAGATGTTTAATTAGTATATTCCAGATCTTTCTCCTGTGAATAGTTGACATTGCTCTGTTAGTCTGTTGCTTGTAATCTCAAGACAATGGTTGTGCATGTGCAAGGCTAGCTGCCTGGAACTGGAACGACTGAACGATTGCATCCATGTTCACGCAATCATGAGTTAACGCAAGTTTGCTGTCAGGACTCCGGGGATCGAACGGATGGTAGTAGTTTAATTTATCAATGCTTTTCTTTTGGGAGTGAATTCATCTAGAATACTATTGGATGCAGAGGCGAAATTGGGCTTCTGGCAAGGTAGGCTAAAGTCATGGCATGAAAAAATACATAGTGTATAGCTCAGGTATTCTCAACCCAGCCCAGGGTAATATTGCTAGGATTCAGCCTAGTAGCCTATGAAGGGATATCGGTCGACAGTCGTTTGATCCAGATGCAACGGCCAAGGGTTACTCAGCTGATCATCCAGTCTGAAGATCACGCTCTACTGATCGTCTGATATACATCCAATGGCTGAAAGGTTATTGGTGATATTCGTATCGTCCAAAGAGATACGCTTTACTGATAGTCCGATCTAGATCTAACAGTCGAAAGGATAGCGATGTTCGGACAGTCCGAAGAATCCTTTCCTGCTGTTCAGATGATGCTGATCGAACTATAGTGATGTTTGGACAATACGATCAGACCAGCGCTTGTAAGACTCTTTTGGGGAGATGGAGACCCTAGTCTGGTTCTGTCATTGGTGTCTCTAGCCGAGTAGCTGTCCCTCAACTCCCTCCCGGTTTGTGCCGCCTGCCTCCCGGCCCGGCGCCCTCTCCAGGCCTACGCCGCTCGCCTCCTGGCCAACATTAGCCCGGCGCCCCCTGCTGGCCTGCGTCGCCCCGTCTCTCGGCCACGCTGCCCGCCTCTCGGCCAGCATCACCTCGGCGCCCCCTCTCCCGGCCTGCGCCACCCACTTCCCAGCCAGTGTCGCCCCCTTCTCGGCCTGCACCGCCCGCGTCCCAGGCTTCAGGTAAAGTTTTTGAAACCTTACAAATAAATGTGGAATTGTGGATCATACATAAAACCAGGGATACATTCATACTGCATATGAAAAAACAGAAAATATTTAGGCCTTCAGGGGATGAATCGCAAAACAACATTGTAACTAACATATGAATTGCTCATATCAAAATATGTGGTATGGTTGGTGCCAAACATATGAATTGCTTATATCAGATGTAATCAACATTGTAATCCATTCCTAACTGTTCTTGTATTCTAGCTCTTGAAAAAAAATATAAGTGTTTTGATAGGAAATGAGTTTAGGTATGGATTCGACGAAGACATTATCATCTTATTTTCACTATAGAAGTTATTAGTGGATACTAACAAAATGAAGCGGATGAAGACACTGCCATCTTATTTTCCAACACATGCTCAATCCTACGATTCCCACCAATCTCTTGCAACTGTAGAAACACCAGAAACATGAGCTAGTAACACGCATCAAAACAATCCTTGTGTTGTATTCGATCCAGATGATATTATTACTGATCCTGGGCTTTGGAAACCAATTAAGGATTTGGATGTGGATATCAGAGATGCTGCTAGAAGAGAGTATTTGCAAATAGGTTGTTCGTATTTATTCGTACACCTGTTTGATTTACTCTTATATGTTGTCTTTACAGGTTCTGGTTCATATCCAACTATCAATGAAGAAATGGTAGGATATGATAGATAGCAAATCTTCGTGATTTAGGTACTTAAATTATATTTTTATTATGTTACATTATTTATATGTTGACACCATGCCATGTTTTACTTATTATGCTTTATATTTTAGTATTGAATTTAAGTTTCATACCAATAATGTATTTATAATATACCTTTGTTGTGTCATGGTATGAGTATAAATTGGTGTTATTTTTATGTTGTTAGAGTTCAACTTAGGACGTAGTCAAATACTGGTTCCGCCACTAATTGGATGTACAAAAAAAATATTAAAGAAGGCGGTAGTTGTGGCCTGGTTAATGGGAGTGTTATGTGATTAACACATATTCATACAATACTTGTCTGGTGAGAGAGTCTCATTCAGACTTCAGAGCATATGGCTGCAAGCCTGCAAAGGATATTGAAGTGCAAGTCAACTTTGGAAATTCTCGCCAAAAAATAGTAGGGGGATGAACTTGTCAAGTATGTCCTCGGCTCCTTGCGTGACAAAGCACTGTACTAAAATAATCCACACTTGACTGCAGAACAAACTAGTTCGGACTTCGTGTATATGTCAAACTGATGTTAGGTTGTTAGCCCGTTTAAGGCTTATGTATTATGCCTGTTATTTTAGTCTGCGAGTTATTAATCTAATAAATAATAATTACTGAAAAAAATCAAAAACCAAAAGTTACCTAAAAGAAACAACAGGGCCGATATTGGGTCGGCCGCAATTACTTGGGTGGGTATTCCACGTGGATGGGCTGAGAATGACTAGGCCCATCAAAACTAGGCCTAGCTAGTAGATTTTTTGCGGGTCAGAGGCCCCCGAGCCACCCCAAGGGCCCATTTTGCTGTTCCAAGTCAGCCCAGCCTCACTGAAAATCTACAATGTGCTTTCTCCTCACAGGGGGGTCCTTCAACACCGCGGGGTCCCTCTGGATCGCCCACACGTTGACGAACACGCGGCTGCCGGCCGGGACGCGGTGCCCGCCGACCGTCACGTTTAAGATTACATCTACTATTTTTTGGGGAATTCTTAATGCTGATTTAATGCCCAAATCAAGAGGGTTTACATAATAAGCACCTAGTGGTTGGTTTGCGCTAGCCGCTAGATATGCGGTCATTAAGTAGAACTTCTCACTGATTCCCTGATGCTTCATATCTATCTTGACAACAACAAAACATGTAGCATTGCCTTGTATGAGGCATTTGATAATCATGATTCTTCCAGATCACACGTCTTTATGTGAGCACTTGTTGTACCATATTAGCTCTTCACAAAACCGTCGTAAGAGTTTCTACTTCCAAGCAATTGTACCCTAGTCTAGTACCCTGCTACTGCCAACTTGGGATTGTAATTCACCAAGGTTTGACCTAGTCAATGATAAAGAGAGGATCACGCAAAAGCAAGTGACCAATTTGCCATCTCATTTTCTGCAGTTACCGACAGGCTTAACCATATTACATTCCGAAGAGGATGTACGGGGATGCACTAGATATGCCCTTGTTGGAAGGAAACAGACATCGTACAAAAGCCTAGCAAAGATGCGTTTGGTTGGAAGGTTTTTTTTTTGTTTTGCTTTGTACTTTGATTACATGTAAACAACATATGCTACTTATTGTTTGAATAGATATATTTCCTAACGCAATATAGCATGCTTAGCTGACTCGTGGCTAATCCTATTCTGATCACGATGAATTTTGGTCTCCCGCCCTCTCGTAAGCATCTACTTCACTTCATTCACCAAATCGGCGTATCTAGACAAATCACGGCCTCCTCAATTTAGCAAGCCAGCAGGTTGTAAACGGTCCGTTTCCAAGAGTACTGGTATGTTAGCCCATCGAAGAGCCAGGGACAGACCTTCCATGCAAGCAACTATCTCTGCCTCCAAAGCATCCGTGGTGCAATGGAAGAGAACACGCCAGGACGTGAACAGAACCTCGCCCATATCCGGATGCATTCGCCATGCCTGCCTTGCCAACAGCGCTTCAGTAATTTATCTTTTTCTAATTTTTTTTAAATTTTTTTAACTTTTTTACATTTTTCTTTTTTTCCATACTCCTTTACATTGTCTGTGATGGACTAACATATTTTTTTTATTTTTACATTTTTTAAAATTTAATTATGCCTAAAAAGCCAAATCAGCTACAGTAAAAAAAGCTAGTTACAGTGAAATTTCAGTCAAAACCAGAAGTCATCGCCAAAACGAACGCCCTAACCACATGTTTAAGCAAACGAGTCTTGCCGAAGTGACAATTTTGCATCGTATAACTCATCTGCTTTAGTCACCGCTCACTTCGGTTTGAATTTTTTTTTTTTGCCTTCAGCTTATTTTTCAGCATTCCTAAATTTTGTTTTTTCCCAATTTTTTTAGCTTTTTTGAGTTTTTTTACCATTTCTTTTTTTCATATTCATTTGCGTTGCCCGTGATAGACTAACCTATTTTTTCTATTTTTTATTTTTTTTAAAATTTAATTATACCAAATAAGTCACAATTAATTACAGTACAACATATACTAGCTACAGTGCAAATTTAACTATAAGCCAGCTTAAAAAGTCCAACTGAACAGCCTCTTAAGCCCCATATGGAAACACGTAAAATTTTTCCGAGTAACAAGAGAATTGAATTTGTTTCGTGTGAAAATTTTATGAATTTTTCGTGAGATTCATGCGCTCCAAACGAGCTCTAGACATAGGGTTAGCAGAGGTTTACGTAGCTTGCTGTGTCACAAAACGAGTTTAGTCTTACTATGCTACCTTTTTATTTTAAAACACATTACAATTGCGGTTACAAAATCGGAACATGGGCCGTTTCAAATTTCAGGAACAGAAGAGAACCAAAGATTCAAATAATGCCCCATCTTTATTCCAGGCCTGACTCAACCTGAGATCATCTTTCCAATTTCCATCACCGCCCAATCTCCACGTGCCCCCACGGCCCCACCCACCTGCCCATCAAACCGATACGGACAGCCCATCGCGAAACTGGGCAGCGCTCTAGCGCAGACCAGCGGCCGATGGATCATTGCCCCCTTCCGTACTAGACCGTCCCTGCTTAATCGCTCGACTAGCCCGTCACGTCTCCAACCGCGACAACAAATCACATGGAATCAGCGCGTCTCACGCTCTTTTCTCCGTGCCGACGCGACTCCTGAGCGGCACGGCATGACGGCGCGTCGTAGCATCTGCATCAGGGGTCAAGGTGAACAATTAAAACTGTTTACGTATTTTGACATTGGTCTTTGAACATTTGTTTTTGTAAAAAATAACTTTTTTAAAAAAAAACTCAGGAGACGTGATAGGTAACACCTATCATTGCTACGTCCCCTTGCTCGGTAGGATAGATGGCACACGGTAGGCGACTCGAGCACGACGGAAGACGGCTAGGCACTACAGTAGGTGGGCTTGAGCGTTTGCTGAGCGACCCCTGCTTGACAATAGCCTACCGAGCTGCCCCTGCTTGGTAGGTTGCTACCGAGCGCCAACAGCTCGGCAGTTGGTCGGGTATCGCGGTGAGGCTCGGCAAACAGACAGGCGCACTTGCTGCCACGCTTGCGCAGTCACTTTCGGCGCTCGAGTCATCTACCGTGCGCCACCGGTCCTGCCGAGTAAGAGGGGCACGATAGGTAGTAGATGTCACTAGCTGTATTTTTCGAGCTCAGGGAGGGGCCTTTTTTTTTCAAAAATAGGCGTTTAGAGGACTAAATTAATAACGTGGTTACAATGACAAATATGTGAACAGTATGAACAATTATACCTTTCTCTTTATAATACAATGTTAGTTACTTTTGCTTTAACATTCAGCATCATTTTTAGGTGCTTAACATTCAAAAATTTTGATATAGTACCAGCTTTCAAGATTTACTTCAGTGCCATGTAATTCAGGCTTGGCACATACTCTTCTATTTTGTTAACATCAGTGCTAAAAAAATTTTCTCTCCTATGATATTACCTTAGCATCTAGAGATACACGTGCTTTTAGACAAACTGCACGGCGGGGAGTATTTGGCTCATATTAGATTAGGTGGCGTTTGGATGGGGCTTGGAATTGGGATAGGTTTATGAGGTAGGATGTAAAGAGGTTGGTTTTGGATTGGGATATCATTTTGGACCTATTCCTTCGGTTGGTATGCAGTGGGTTTGAGATTGGGATTTAAATTTAAATGACGAAAGTACCCCTCGCTGGAAAAAAGGGGAAAAATCATGTAATACACTTTAATACGTACACAGATGAAATCGAAACACATTTCAGAAAATAAAATAACTATTCCAAGGATTCCAAGAATTTTCTCACTATTCTTACTCTATCCCTTCCCTTACTCGATCGGAAACGAATGAAAAAAACGGATGGAAAAAGACCAATAGGCAACAATAAAGGAAAGATAAGGCCCTTTTTTTTTAATGGGTTTTGATTTTGACTTCTTCCAAAACTGAAGTGAACAAGATGTTTTCTTTAAACGGTTTCTCAAAACAACTTTCCCAAACGGTGTTTTCGTATACACCATCCACATCAGTATTTTCGTTGTTCACTGTCGTCTCAAAAAAATAAAATAAAAGCCATCAGTCATAACATAAAAACAATAGGACCATAGAAGAAGTAACAAGCAAACATAAATCCAACGAAAGAAGAACAGTAGAGGCTATCAAGACAGGCTGAGGGTGGGCTTGGCCAAGGCCTCAAGAAAGGTTGTTGGCCACGGGGGGTGCTTGGCGGGAGTGAGGCTTCTCTGTTCTCGTTTTCGTGTCCCCCTCCGTGTTCTTTCGATTTGGACCGCTCGTTGCGATCAACGAGCGGTCCAGATCGAGAGAACACGGAGGGAGACACGGAAACGGGAACAGGGAAGCCATTTTCGCTTGGTGGCGACCTTGGAGGCAAGCTCAATGGTATATTCAACGCATAGGCAAGGTGAAAAGTTGTACTTGATATTGGCCTCCACGGTGGGGGCGGGGCTCCACAAGCGACGGCGGACTTCGGCGAGCAATACTCTGACGGATGGGTAGTTTTGTCTCCACCTCATTTCTTGCAACCCAGTTGAAACCCACCTCCCCTAGTGAGATTAAATCGGTGAGATATATGGAGCTTATTGGTGGGTTCTTTTGGCATATGGTTTATAGTTTATAGTTTAAAATTTTAAATTTTAACTGTTTATGAGAGAGAATACAAAGAGAGATACTCACGTGTAATTTTGGCTAATATAAATGAAATCATAACGGTGTCTACTACAATTGACTTATAGATTCCAACTTAAAAAAATACTACGTTTAAAAGCTAATTACTATAAAAAAACTAAGCCATAGTACCAAAAGAACCCACCCTACACATATCTCATTCGCTATCCCTCCTTATATCCCTATCCTTTCGGAGAAGCATGGCTTCAAATTCATCTAAACCTTCTATTTTCACTCCCACCCCTTCGTAACCGATGAATCAAACAACACCTAATCGTATGAGCTTTCAGCAAATATGGCCTTTCGCGTCGTCGTAATGGCAAAAATAGCCTCCTTCCATATGAAATGCCACACTTAGCCCCTTGGCGCGCACAGGAAGCGCGCGAGGCTGTTGGCGTGCTTGAGGGCTTCGCAACCCAGGTGACACGCCTGGTAGTCGTGCTAGCCGGCCTCGTGCGCCCCTACCGCGCAAGGTGGCTTTAATTAGCACTAGCAGCTGATAAAGCTTTGTTTGTTTGAGCTCATCGTTGCCTTTTGCCTTTCTTATACATGTTATAGCGTGGCGAAGTCCAAAAAGCTTGATTCCAAGACATGTATGTGTCAGCCAGGCTACCTCACGCGGTGGGAAGGTGTGTGAGGTCGGTTGGCGCAGCCATCAGGCGCATCACCTGGGTTGCATGTAGGGGTGCAAACGGATCGGATACGAACGGATAATATCTTTACTATATTTGTTTTTATATTTTTTTAATACAGATACAAATACGGATAACTCGAATACGAATACAAATATAAATAATATCGAATACAGATACAGAGCGAATACGAATCGAAACGAATACGGTTACGAATATTTATCGGAACATGAAAACCCCTTCAACTATACATCCAAAATTAACAAAAATACGAAAATAATTCATCTTGTCAAAAATATTCATGAAATCTAAACAAGCATAGTATTTTCATCCACAATGAAAATATACTCGATAGTCGATCATAACATATTTACATAAGTAACAACAACGCGCAATTCATGGAATACACATGATAACATGATAGCAATTTGAATAAGCATAAGAACATTTCATTCCTCCATTTCATCCACCAAGTCCTCCATCTCAGCATCTCCTAAGACTTCTTGTTCTTACAAGTTATATTTCAATAAATACTCAAAGCGGTATAATCCGTATTGGGCTAGATGGCTATTGGGCTAAAATCCCGGATATCCGTTTTCGTAATATTCGGATAATCCGTATTCGACGGATACGAGGTTTACTGTATTTATATCCGTATCTGATAAAAAAAATCTGTATCCGTATCCGATCCGAGAATTATCCGAAAAAAACCGATCCGACATAATCCGTATCTATATTTGTCCAAATCGATCAGAAACTATCCAATCCATTTTCACCTCTTTTGCGCGGTCCCAAGCACGCCAATAGCCTCGCGCATTTTCCATGTACGTCAGAGGATAAGTGTGGCATTTTGAGCTAGAGGGAGCTATTTTTACCATTATAGGGACGCAGAGGACCATATTAGCTGAAAATTCTAATCGTATACGGGTCGTCCGTCCCCGCACGCACCGTATGTGCGCGCGTCACAGCAGGGCCCGGGCCGAGACGAGACGGTCGCCCTCCGCGTGTGCCTCGCTTCGCCTTTTCTTTTGTGCTGGAATCGCAGTCGAAGGTGGAGGAAGGCGAGTTGCTCAACAAGGTGACCACTGGAGACGAGATAACGAGGCCCCGGGCCCGGATGACACGCCGTTCTTCACTTCTCATAGTCGCATCCGTGCAAGTCGTCGTCGTCGCCGCCGGCCTCCACTCCAGGAGGCGCATTAACAATTCGTGCCAGATGCCAGGTCAAATACCGGAGTATTCAGATGGCTTGCCCCGGCCTACTCCCAGCGACTCGTCGCTCCACTGGTCGACACACTAGTCGCCTCCTGTCCTTATCTCCATCTACATGAACCAAACTTGCAACGCTCTGTCCCACAGCTTCCACGGTCTGTCTGAACAAAGAAGTAGAGCAACCAAACTCTATCAGCAATGACTAATGGCCATTAAGCTTATATCAGTAACTCTTTTTTCTTATTGCAGTTCGTTCTCTCTCTCTCTTTTTTTTCTTCTTTCCTGCGGCTACTTATTAGGAGCTGATAATTGGAATGTCTATTTTTAGCTATGGATTAGGGGTGCAAATAGAGAGGATACGGACGGATATTGATCATCCCATATCTTTTTTCATATTTTTTGTCGAAGTCGAACACGAATAGTACCAGATATGAATACGAATGCGGATATTCTCTGTTACGAATATGGAGTGAATATAGGTCGCTTTCAATACAATAAGTCTCGGTTTTGAATATTTAGTCAGATAATGCGCGAAAACAAAAACCATATATATCGCACGTATAAGAATCAATCGAAATCTGGACGTTTTCGGTACTGTTAGCGTACAAAAATTCCAAAATTAGGCCTCTTCGTACAAAAATTCCAAATCTAGCCCCCCTCCCCACCGCACGATTCGCCAGAAAGCGACACGTGGCGGAGTCGTGCGGTATCGGACCGCACGACTCACCAGGAAGCGACACGTGGAGGAGTCGTGCGGTACCGGACCGCACGACTCACCAGGAAGCGACACATGGCGGAGTCGTGCGGTACCGGACCGCACGACTCACCAGGAAACGACACGTGGTGCACGATTTTAGAGTCGTGCGGTCGTGGTGCACCATGTGTCGCTTCCTGGTGAGTCGTGCGGTCCGGTACCGAACGACTCCGCCACGTGTCACTTCCTAGCAAAACGTGCGGTGAGGAGAGGGCTAGATTTGGAATTTTTTCATAAAAAGAGCTAAAATTGGAATTTCTGTGCGCAACAGTACCAAAATAGTCCAGATTTCTACATGTCCATAATACAACTACATTAGTAGCTTAACAAGTAAATTTAATTATATAACACAATGATAGCGACTAGTTAAGCATGTGGTAAATTCTAACCAGCAAAGTAGTAAGTATATGATATAGGGTAGTTAAGTAAATAGTAGCTACATACCATACAATCCAAAAGTAAGAATTATTCATAACCGAGTACATCACTAATTTATTTAACTTCATCTACCCCATGTTCTAGTTCGATGGAAAACTCTGCGTCCAATCTGTTTTAAAACCTAAAAAATCATAGCCGCAGCACAGCTGACACTTTGTGCAGTATTGGTAAATTTTAATTTGCATATGCTATTCAACAGAGTTTGGATGGGGATTGGAAGCCCTGTATACGGTTCTTTGCTGATGAGCTAAAGTTTTATTCCTTGTGCTGACTAACCATTTTGTGCTTAGCAGAATCTTGGCCGAAAATGGCCTTGTCACGGCATAAATTGTTTATAAGCATGCTGCTTTTTGTTCATTCATGCATCCAGCCAACATGTCATAAGTCGAGCTGAGCCGACTCGTTAATACAAGACTACTGATCCAGGAGGAGAAGCGGCGGCGCCGTGCCGTGGGGGAGGAGAGGCGTGCGGCGGCGGCGCCGTGCCGAGTGGAGAGAGCACAACGCCTCAGCCAACTGGATCTGGTCATCTGGATGGGCTAGGGTTAGGGTAATTTGATAGCATTGCTTTGCCCGACTTTTTTACGAATAGTTACCAGATAACAATTTAGTAACTATCCGGCAAATTATCTGAATAGCTCCATTTCCGTTGGATAGTATTTTTTCTAAATTCGTCTCTGTATTCAGCAAAAAAATATCCGTTTTCGTTTTGTTTTTGTATTCAGCAAAATCTTCGGATATTCAAAAATTTGCTCTGAATTAAAACGGACGGACGGTCAGAAAATATCTGCTCCGTTTGTACCCCTACTACATTGGCCCCTACTGTAAAATGGTTTCAGTTTTTGACTTTTCTTTTCTTTCTGCTTATTTAAATCAAAACCCCTTTGAAACATGTTAATTTCTAATTTTGATTTATTTCGATTTTTACTTTTTTATGTCTTATTTTTTTGTATTACCTGTAACGGTAGGCTAGCTTACCACCACCGTAAGGGCATCTCCAATGGTGCTGAGTCAGCTGGCTATTTGCATGTACACATCAGCATATATCCTATGTGGAGGAAAGAGAGTATGTAAAATACAAACAACTAGCTACTATTTTGTCTTTAGTCTATAACGTAAAACGAGGCAGGTTCTATAAATGACTGTGTGTGCATGTAAACATCAAATAGCTATCCTTATAGATAGTTCTTTAAAATGCTAGTTTTTAGTGTGTATTCTATAAATGATATGAAATTTTTATAGATAATACTTAGCTAGGATCATTGAAGATGTTCTAATATAAAAAACGCACACTGAGGCACGCACTTCAGCCAAAACCAATTGACCAAACAAAACAATTAGTACTACAGTTTTCTTTACAAAACACACAGAAGAGTTTTAGTTTTTTTACACAAGGGCACAGAAACCGGTGGTTAATTCCACCGCTCCGACACACCGCTGCACCAACCCGAACCGACCATAACTACGCCTCTCCTCTCCTGCGTCTCCTCCCAAACCGAAACCAGCGTCCAGAGACCACCCACGCCGCACGCCCACTGGACGGGACCCCAAAATAGGAGAACCCGCCCTCGCCTTCTCCGATCGGTGCTCGCTCGCTGCGTTGGTACGGTTGGCCGGAGCGAGGAGGACGAGATGAGGGGGTCGCGGAGACCGATGGGGATGGTGGTGAGCTGGGTGCGGAGGCAGCCGCCCAAGGTCAAGGCCTTCCTCGCCGTCGTCGCTGGCATGGCCGCGCTCGTCTTCATCCGCTTCATCGTCCACGACCACGACAACCTCTTCGTCGCCGCCGAGGCCGCGCACGCGCTCGGCATCGGCGTCCTCATCTACAAGCTCACCAAGGAGAAGACCTGCGCTGGTTCGCTCCCCCTCTTCCCCTTCTCCTCCCCCCTTCCCGACGCTACCCTCTCGATCCGTCGAGCTCGTTGGATTCCACCGCGTTCTGATCCGATTTCTGAAAAGTTATGCAACATTTTTACGTTGGGTTTTGATAAACATCACAAGGATGTTTTCTTCTAAACAATCATCCAAATTTCTCACTTTTGGATGTGCACGAAGATTCGTGCGCCGCCACCTCCACCTTCTTCTCCGGCGACCACTTCTCCACTTCTTCCTCCTCTTTGGCGACCTAAGGGGAGAATCCCCTGTTACATAGTAAAGGGAAATGACGTGAGCCATTGGATCTTAATTTAAAGATCATAAATTTGAATGATTGTTTAGAAGAAAGCATCCGGTTTATTGCTGGAGACACCCTTTTACACGTTTATGTTTACTTTTTTTGGGGAAACATTTGGTGTGTTTCCTACTTTCGTTTCTAGTATAACCTTATCCTCTTATTTGGTGCTGCCTGTTGGTGGAACGTTATATTTTGCGTGGATTATCAACCTGATTTGTTTGCGGAGGTAGATCATTCTGTGCCTTTTGTTTTGTTTTCTGTAAGGTGTATGAATCCGCGGTTTTTGCTTTCATGCGGAAGAGGTAATCATTACTTGGATACTGTCTGCAACTTGCGCTGTGTTGTACATTGCAATGGCAGGGGAAGTTAGTACTACTTATCTGCTGTTTTGGGGGCACGGTGAAATTGTTGTGTGGTGATATCACTGAGCGAGTCCAAAGTAAGGATAAAGCTTGTGCCTATTCAATCCAATTGCCTTGTCTTGCTTGCACTATCTCTTTCTGCATCTGTGTAGTGTAGAGGTTCTGTTGCATATTGCAGGCAATTTACACTATGTGCCCGTTCTAGAAATGTGGTTGCAATCTTATATGCATAAGAGGGTAGCAGAGATTATTCTGAGCGGTATCTTGTGATAGTGGATAGGAGTGTTTGTGGGGAGCATTTTTCGTCTCCTGGCGCAGAGATGGTGGTGGTTAGGTTGCGCGCCTTTCAGTCACTACTAGAACACCTGTCTCTGTCATTGGCTTGCTGTTTTTCGGAAACTTTCCCGCTTTACTTTCCAAAAGACTTTCTTCCTAGATGCTTTTAGTGGTGAACCTGAAACCCAAGGGGTGCAAGTTAGACACTATGTCATGACAAGAATAAGCAATGAACATTTGAATGATATGGTTCTTACACAGAATCATCATTCTTTTTTGTAATTTGGGGTTGTGACCTTGACTGTCTTAGATCCAAATTCCAATGCTGCTCAAAAGCACCACGTCTATCTATGTTACCAGGTACTTATTAGGCACAGAAGGATGTTCCTTTTGCTCTTTGGCTGCTTAAAGACTCCTGTTTCTTTAACGGAAAGGGAACAGGGGAATTTTAATTGATCTACTCTATGTTAGCCACACGGGCTTGGTACAACTGTAGCATTATATTGAGAGATACATAAATACATTTTTTCTGCATATGACTGAAGGATTCTCTTTTTCATGGTATGTTTGCTCATGATGTTACCTTCTTTTTATTTGTAAAATGTTACCAGGTATTCTGTTTTATCATTTGAACCAACATGGAAATAATGTATGCATGTTCAAGCTGTGAAACTTGTATGCAAATGGAAATTTGTATGGTCGTAGAATCTGCACTCTCACATAATTTCTGCATACTGGAGGTTGCATCCACCTCCCAGTTTCCCATTAAGGAAAACCAAGGAATTTCTGATAGTAAAATGTATACAATTGATTTATCTGCTCTAATAAGATGCACTAGACTGGCATATCGTTGAATGTAAAAAATCATCAAAAATCACAACTGTAAGATAAGTTTGCGTATTTTTCTTTTGTTATCGATTGTTCATGATTATTATTGTGTATATTTTATACTCATGCTCTAATTTGTTCAAATCTTTCCCACTTTCTTAAATTCTGCAGGACTGTCACTCAAGTCACAAGATTTAACAACATTATTTCTGGCTGTTAGGTTGTACTGCAGCTTTGTTATGGAGTATGACATCCATACAGTACTGGATACAGCTACACTAGCATCTACTCTTTTTGTTATTTACATGATTCGGTTCAAACTGAGGTCAACTTATATGCTGGACAAGGACAATTTTGCATTGTACTATGTGGTAAGAACAATATCAACTTCAAAACTTGATAGTGGCGTTTAAACACTACTTGATAGTGGTGTTTTCGTTCTTGTATCACCTCTCTGACTTGTGCACTGGAATTGCTGGAGCCATACAAAACACCATATAGTTTTTTTACCCCTGCTTGACCAAGATCATGTCCTGATTGTATTTTGTAGTTCCACATAATTGCTATCAGATGTCAATACAGTGATGACATCACTTTTAGAAAGAGTTGTACCTCTGTCCTTGGAGCTAGCTAGTTTTGCTTGTTGATCATTTTTCATGTTAACCCACCTTTTATTGCCACACATGCTATCTTAATAGACGTACTTTCCAGGTGTTGCCTTGTGCTGGGCTAGCGCTACTTGTTCATCCTTCGACATCACATAACATCATCAACAGGATCTGCTGGGCCTTCTGTGTTTATTTGGAAGCTGTTTCAGTGCTGCCCCAGTTGCGTTTGATGCAAAATACAAAGGTAAATCTTAGAACATACATAGGCCCTTGAATGCAGAGTTGAATGGCTGAATTTATCTGACTTTAGCTCTTTTTTTGTGTGCAGATTGTTGAACCGTTCACAGCTCATTATGTGTTTGCATTAGGTGTTGCAAGGTTTCTTAGCTGTGCACACTGGGTCCTTCAGGTCCTTTTCTTTGTCATTTTTCCCCTTAAAAACTACTATTGTAGTTTCTTTCATTAGAGTTTAGACCAAAGAGCCAACACAAATGGTGTTCAGACCTGTTAGGCAGTTACAATATGAAACATTCGCAAGGGAGGTTCAGGCTCCACATACCTTAGGTCAACAAAACACAAAACACCATGGAAAACAGAAAAGCAGTTCTGCTACAAATAAAAAGAAACAACACCTCTGGTTGCTTATTCTAGTTCATCATTTATCTGACACTCTTATTGCACTGTAGTTCATTGTTTATGTCAGTGAGTACAGATAATCAGAAATTAATGCGACAACTAAATTAATATGTATTTCTCTTGTTATCATCATCCATGTTCATTGCTCATATGTGATGCAACATATCGTAGGAAATACATTGTTCTACCTTATTGCATGATGGGTTGTATTTGTATCTTCTCAGTGTCCGCACATTTAGCTGCATCATTCTTGAGAAAGCTGTTACTTCTACTGCATGGAATAGTAGCATCCTTATTCATGAGGTTTCTAAAGAATGAATTGAAATTATGTTGCAGCATTCAAGGATTTCGTTAGTCCATCTAAACTATGTAATGATACTCTATTTTGTAGGTTTTGGATACCCGTGGCCGTTTGTTGACTGCTCTGGGCTATGGTCTGTGGCCATCGATGGTGCTCCTCTCTGAAATCGTCCAGACGTTCATCCTTGCAGATTTCTGCTACTACTATGTGAAGAGGTACATAATCTAGCTTTTGCTATCACTTAGGCAAAGCGCTAAGCATTGGCTAACTAGTGACTTGTTGTGCAGTGTTGTTGGTGGGCAACTGGTGCTGCGACTTCCTTCTGGGGTAGTGTAAAATTTGCGGAGGGATACACAACTTAATGGCTTTGTGCTCGTCTTAAAATTCAACAGTCATTCTGCTTCAAGTGCCCAACCTTCTCCCTCTTTCTTCCCAAGTAGGATGGGTACCAGAGCCGTGTTTTCTTTATATATATTCAGTTACAAACTGTTATGCAAAGACTGTCTTGAAGCGTAGGTTGTCAAGCTGATTATTTATCCAGACTAGTTTTCTCAAGTACTTAGTTTCTACGTGATGAGTTGTCGCAGTTGCAGAACAGACTGACCAAGATGGGATTCTCGCCTTTTCAATGATCGCTCCTCTTTCATGTACGTTGATCTGGCATTGTAGCTATGAAGCGTTGGAATTGCCAGGATGGTTTGGTTGTGCGAAGCTGCGTGCGTGTGTCGATAGGCCTTGGTTCTGCCAAATTCGCAGGTCGGGCCGGGAAGACAACTCGGAAGTGTGGTCTGGCCCGGCTAGTCTGGTCATCGACGGTCACAGGCCGGCATCATAGTGTTGGGCTAGGGGCACATGATGTACTAGAGGAAGAAGAGCCGAAGAACATGACCAAATCCCGAAGGAATGACACATGGTGTAAGTAAAGCACGAAGGCAAGACATGAGTCGTATTAGAGCTTGAATATTACGTGCTCCTTCCATTTGTAGGATTTGAATACCCGGTTGCTTCTGTTCAAAACAAGTGTCATGCACATCAGGTGATGGGCGATTTGTTCTCAGCTTAGCATTGCAGAGATGAGGCAACCCAATCCCTGAGATCACCTCAAGAATATTGAACATCCATGGCGCACTCGTGCAAGAAACGAGTTGGCACCCGCGTGCATCAGCATAACCCCCCCATGCTTGCCTTACGTGCCGTGTGCATGCCGCCTGCTGCTTTCTACCTTCGCCGGCAAGTTAGAAGTCAGCCTCGGCTTCTCCGTTCCGTGACATATTCCCCAACCCGGCCATGCCGATGCCGCCTCGCACGTTTATTTATCACAGCCCACTATTTAGGTCTTAGAAAGTTATCGCACCTGTCAAAATATCCCTTTAAGAGCCTATTTGTAAGTCAATATAAACGCACCAGTTTGTAAAACTACTTTTATCAAACACTAAGGAGGTATTTATTTTAGCGATGGCTTCTATTTTTTGGTCGAAATTTCACTGTAACTAACTTTTTTTACTGTAGCTGATTTGGTTTTTTGGACATAATTAATTTTTTTAAAAAATATAAAAATAGAAAACACATGTTAACCTATTAGGGACAATACAAAGAAACACGAGAAAAAAACAAAATACAAAAAAACTTAAAATATCTATAAAAATTAAAAAAAACGAAATACTAAATAGTGAAAAAAAAGAGTTAAAAACAGAAGTAAAAAAAAACCGAAAACCGTGACAGCTAAAAACTATAAGCAAATTCACAACGCACAAGGCGCATCACACATTCTGACATTCACACTTGACTCCCCGCAGCGAAGTACCAAAAAAGTAAAAGGAAGCATCCCATAACTGACGTGTGGGACCCACAGTAAAGCGAAACACGAGCTGTCATGCGTTAACTATCCCAACCTGTTTCCAGTCGCTCCAGAGTCGGCGTGCCGTTAGTTTTGTTCAACTTTATATCGGAAACGAGCAGCCACGTCCAGAACACTTGCCCAACTTTGCCTCGTTCGTTTGCTCGCCCGCCTCGTCCTCATAAGCCGAGCGCGTGCGCCGCGCTTGCGTAGCGTTAACCCACGCCACTATTCTTCCCCTTCCTTCGTTTCCCTTCTCTTCTTCTCTTCTCCAATCTCTCGCTCCTCCCGCCCATGGACGGCTCCAAGCTAGGCGGCGGCGAGAAGCCCAGCCCCGACCAGAACCCTAGCCCCAATCCTCCCGCCGCAGCCGGAGGGGACGATGTTTCAGCAGCCGCGGCGGCGGTAGCGAAGCGGCCGTTCACCAGCTTAAACCAGGAGGAGGCCGACCTCGCCCTCGCCCGCGTCCTCCAGGAGCAGGTAAGCGTCGAGATCTCGCGGGGTTGATTGCGCCCGGGCCTGGCCTGGGAGTTGCGGCTGATTTGTCGTTTTGGGGCTGGTCGCGGCGCAGGAGCGGGCGTACATGATGCTGAGCGTGCACGGCGGGGAGGGAAGCGAGTACGCGACCTCGGACTTTGGGAGCTACGACTACGACGAGGAAGAGGAGGGGCTCGAAGGCGACGAGGGGAGCGACTATGAGGAGGAGGACGAGGAGGTGGGCGACGCGGAGGGGGCCGAGGTGGACCCCGCGCGCTACGAGGACGACGAGGCGTACGCGCGGGCCCTGCAGGACGCCGAGGAGCGCGACGTCGCCGGGCGGCTCATGTCGCTCGCGGGGATCAGTGATTGTGAGTGCAAATGAGATATTTTTCAAAAGTTCTGTCACGTTTTTTTTTCCTTTTAATATGTTGCTTCGTCTCTGGTTGTTCAGTAGGGCAAGCGATGGAGCATGATGGTGATACTGATGATGAGGAGGAGGAGGATGGGGACGATCCACAGGTGACATTTCATTCCATTTCATGAGTTGCGACGCACATATTCTCTCCTAAATTCGTTGGTTTATACGTTTGAATTCCATCAAGATGAGAATTTTCAGATGGTTTTAGGGATAAATTAAGTTTTTTTTTCTAATCCAAAACATCAATACTAGTTTGTTGCCCTAGTCTTAAGCTGTTAAGCATGGATAACTGAATGTTTGAAATACATACTCTGCATAATTTCCATCATATCATCATTTCTCAGGTGCTTTGGAATCAATATGGTAATGGCATGTACATCAAATTCTGGGGTTGATATTTACAACTTAGAACTGGCCTACTTTATTAAAAAGAACACAGATTTGGTGAACACAGGGGCATGTGCCCACCTTAACTTATCACACTGTTCACCATTTGTGATTTGTGAATACACTAAATAGAGCATGTTCTTTTCGATTTCTAAAAGCGGTTTTTGGCTTTTGCTACAGTACCTAACTTTTAAACGGAGTATTTTGTTAAGACGGAGTCTACAAATTAATTGTAGTACTGTTAGAGTACAAGTCTTGTATACTATATTTGGTAGGATAGATTCCATTAGGATTACAATCCCTCTTGCCCCCCAAGTCTTATACCTCTATATATACCGTCCGAGAGGCTCAATGCAATACATCCAATTGTAGTATACAAGACTTGTACTCTAACAAGTACACATTAAAAATCAACATCTGTATAATCTAAAATCGCAAGCGATTATCTCTCTGTTCATAAGCTTTGTCGCAAACAGCTAAAATTCGAAAATTTTAACAAAAAGCCACAGCCATATCAAACAGGCCCAGAGTTTGGCAATCGAATTTTCCTGCTCCTCTTGATGATCTGATTCTTGCGGATAAGCAACCATTGCTCACATGTAAAGTTGCATATTCAGTATCAATTCTTCTATTTGGCAATCGGGCAAAACAGGCTATGACAATTTCCATCCATGAACAATTTGTATCTTTATCAAAGCTTGCGCTTATTTTGTTGATACCTTCATTGAAAATCTTCGAAGAAAGAAGCTAGTATCTGACATTTTCAATGCCTGCGCTTATGGCAAACTTTAGGATGCGTGGGAAGATGTTGATACAGACGAGTACTCTTATGAGGTAAGCTGTTTTTTTATATTAAAAGAAACGGGTGTTCTTTGCTTTTGGTACTGCATCCGAATTTTCAAGGCTCAGTATTAAATATTGATGGTTGTGGTGTTCTTTAGGAGCTGGTTGCGTTGGGTGAAGTAGTTGGTACGGAAAGCAGAGGCCTGTCTGCTGATACTCTTGCTTCATTACCTTCCGTAACTTATCAGGTGCAAGATAAACAGGACGGCAACATGGAACAGTATGAGCATAATTTTGTTTTGCCTCGTCCCCAAAAAATTGTTTGTATACACGATGATATCCTGACATATCAAATTTATTTGCAGATGTGTTATTTGTCGTGTGGAATTTGAAGAAGGTGAATCATTGGTCGCACTTCCTTGCAAGCATTCATACCATTCTGAGTGCATAAACCAGTGGCTGCAATTAAACAAGGTATAACCACCACCATCCTCAACCCTTCCTTTCATATCTGGAAAAGTGACCACCAACCCCCTGATGAATGAAAGAAAAGGCTTATGAGGCCCAGCTCCTCCTAATTCGCCATCAAATATGATTTCAAAGCATTTCTGTTGCCTGAATGTGACAAATATCATTGATTCTGTTGCAGGTATGCCCTATGTGCAGTGCTGAAGTTTCTACCTCTGATAACAACCGAGCATGACATTATATTGTGGTCATTATGGGCGCTTAATGGGAAGAAATAGCGGCAGCTTGATACTTTCTGTTATTAGTGAGATGAAAGCATCAGGGGATGTTGGATTATTCAGAGAAAAGCGTCAACATGCCTTTGAGTTCGTCCCTGTTTTCTGCCCAGTCCAACAGACTCAGATCTCTGTACTTTACCATGCCGCTACTTCATATGTTCTGTTAGACGCTCGTGGTCCATGTATTGACGTACGATTCATTCACAGATGTAAAATTATTATATTTATTAGTATGATTCATTTCATTCATAGATGTAAAACTATTATACTTATAGATATTCTTTTACTCTTGGTCAGCTGATTGTAGCTTATTTTTCATGTTTGAATGATGCTATTTATTTTGGTCTCTTGTAATGTTCAAATGAACAGCGCTGTCCGTGAAAGAAATTCCGTGTGTTCTGTACCATGTCCATTCTGATTCTGGGTAATTGGTTTGTTTTCTACGGCAACTGGACTCGTGCTTTGTGATGGGCCGGCTGTTGGACTTGACTAACAGTTGGGTTGGGCCAACCTTAACACTGGGTGGAATTCCATTCACTGTCGTGTTCGGTGTGAGCTATCAGCGCTTATGCTTCCTTCCTCCTGGTCATCCTGTTCCGAATTACCCCTGCCTACTTGGCAAATTGCCACCGTGCTCCGTGTAAAAAAATAAATTCCGTAAAACCACATGTTTTATGGTCTAAATTGCAGAAAAACACATGCCAGCTATTGCGGTTTAATAGTTTCAAAAACCCCCAACTACTGCCGTCCGCCTGCGCCGGAGTGACGAGCCCATACCGAAGGAGCCTGCAGATGCTCCCCGACATGCCGTTTGACGCAGACGTGTTCCGAGCGCCGGCGGGCGCCAACGCGCTGGAGCAGGTGCACATCACGCAGGCTGACCTGACGGGGCGCGCGATGACAGTGTCGTGGGTGACGCCCAAGCGCCGGAGATGGGCAAGACTGATCGAGCCTTTCACGAACCGGTGCCCGACGCCGTTCAGGGCGTCCCGCAGCACGCAGCGTCGCGCCGAGGGACGGTGACGAAGACTGATGGCTCAGTTGGGTTTTTTTTAAACTATTAGACCGCATGCAGTAGAGGGGGTTTTGTGCCACAATCCAAAATACATATGGTTTTCTGCACCTTAGACCATAAAACATATGGTTTTATGCAATGTACTCAAAGAAGGTGCCACGGCGCTCGATAGACAACTCTGGCAGTCTCGCCACGCGCGCGTGGCCTCGGCGAACCGCGCAACATCGCCGGTGGGGGTGGACGGAATGGTTGGGGGCGGCCAGGCAGGCGGTGGCAGTGGAGTAGATGCGCGGGAGCGCCACGGTAGAAATGTACGTATAATCATACCAGGTGGCCGACCACTCACGAAGTAGCCCGTAGCGCACCCCCGCACCAGTTCACCGCGGCAACAGAAAGCCAACGGCCAAGAACCCGAGATCGTACCTGAAAGGGAGACTGCGAGAGGTTGCAGGCAGCTAGATGCATCGCTCAAGCACGCAACTGGCCTCGCCTCTCGACCGCCCGACAGTTGCAACGGGCCAGGAGGTGTTGGAGTTGGACCGAGCCGCGCCACACAAACCGCAGCACGCACCGGCCGGCCCCCGCGCGAACGAATCAGCGGGCGCCAAACCGGGGCGGAATCCAAACTAATAGCTCAAACCAAACATACCCTGAACACTCGCACTCCCACGGATGCCGCGGCACAGGACAGCGAGGTGCGGCCGGCGCGCCCCCAAGTCCAGGCGGATGCTGACTCGCACCCACCTCTTGTTCTTATCGCAAAACCCGCATAAAAGACGAGAAAACCAGCGCGAATCCACCCATGCCGCTCTAGCATGAGAGAGACGCGGAAGCTAACGTCTCACCGGCCTCCTCTTCTTCCCACATCCTCATCCATAGATAGAGAGCCGTCTCGTCCGTTCTCCTCCCAGATCTGCGGACTCGTATCTCCGCTCCTCTGATGATCTTCGCGCCGCTGCATCTGCCTGCGCCGAATCCCGCGGTTGGGTTTCGGGTGCGCAAGATCCGGTGCGCCGTGGCCGTCGCGGCGGCGCTGGCGGGGAGGCCGAGCACGCTGTACGACGTGCTGGGTCTGCGGGCAGGCGCGACGGGCCGGGAGATCAAGGCGGCGTACCGGCGCCTGGCGCGGGAGCGGCACCCCGACGTGGCGGGCGCGCCCGCGGCCGGCGACTTCATCAGGCTCCACGACGCGTACGCCACGCTCTCCAACCCCGACAGCCGCGCGCGCTACGACCGCGACGTCGTCGCGCTGGCTCAGCCGCGCTCGCGCCCCCGGTGGGGCGTCGGGGCTAGCGGCGGGGGCCGGCCCCACCGCACGTGGGAGACCGACCAGTGCTGGTAGCCGCGGGGCCAGGCGATTCCACCCATCTCGAGCCGGATCATGTCAGCTTGTGTATATTAGCGCGCGTACTCTAGTTACTGTTGATTTGTGATCCAAATTCTATATATCAATTAGGCTAGCTTCTGGACGGAACGTAGCGGAGGACCATCACCGGATGCTTGTTTGAAGTTTGGCAGGACTGAAAAGGAACTCGTTGGCTATGTTGATTCAGATTATGCTGGTGATTTGGATAAGCGTAGGTCGATCACAGGTTATGTATTTACCATTGGAGGTTGTGCTGTGAGCTGGAAGGCACATTTGCAGGATGTTGTTGCGCTGTCCACCACTGAAGCAGAATATATGGCTATTTGTGAAGCAAGTAAAGAGTCAGTTTGGCTGAAAGGTTTGTTTGCTGAGCTTGCTGGAGTTGATTCTTGCATTAATCTGTTTTGTGACAGCCAGAGTGCAATTTATCTCACTAAAGATCAGATGTTTCATGAGAGGACAAAGCACATTGAGATTAAATATAATTATGTCAGAGATATTGTTGCAAAGGGTAAGCTAAAGGTATGCAAGATTAGCACTCATGAAAATCCTGCTGATATGTTGACAAAGCCAGTTCCTGTTGCTAAGTTTGAGCTTTGCTCAAACTTAGTTGGTATTACAGCTTAGCCCAAGAGGCTGTGTGGCGCCGAAAGTATTTCTTTCTTTGTTGTGTTCAGGGTGAAGGATTGATTTATACTACAGGAAGGAATTTGTCTCAAGGTGGAGTATGTTGATTTGTGATCCAAATTCTATATATCAATTAGGCCAGCTATCCTAGTCGAATTAGGGTTTCCTTGTTATATATATCCTGTAAGTCGCCGTTTGGGATAGTGCATCACAGTTATAAATCCCCGGCATTGTAACCTCACTCCGATATAGTGAAGATTGTTGCTAGCTGGCGTCCGTGGTTTTTCCCCTCTCGCATTGGGAGGGTTTTCCACGTTAAATCTTGTGTCTCTCTGCGATTGATCTTGTTTATTTCGTCGTTTCTTCCGCCGTCACGTGCAACAGTTACTGTGACCATCCATGTGATTCCTTCTTCTTGCGCCTGTGTGTAATCTTGAGAAGCGTATTAGGACAGCAATTAACTTATGTAATGTGAATATGTAGAACTCTGACGCGAGGTTTGAAGGAAACTGCATGCCCTGCCTCTCCTTATCTCGTGGTCAATCCTTGTCCATGCCAAGATGTGTTGTGATTTGACAATACCTTCCAGCGTGCGATGCCGTCTCCGTTTCTTTGATGGCAAGCAGGCGACGGGGTGCTACCGTCGTATTGTTTACTATTTGGGAGATCTCGTGGAAATCTTTCACGGTGTTTGATGAATGTTTGACTTTATCGTGTTAATGTTGTCAATGGTTGTTTATGAGAGTTTGTAATATTCAAAGTTATTGATACTTTGCCAGTCTGTTCGATTAACCGCTGAGTATGGGCGGTCTGATCGATCCTCGCACAACAGACAACCAGAGTTGAGCTCAGTATAGCCAAGTAAGGTACGTGCGATCTAATCGGTATTGGGGTAGCGATCAGATTATGGCTCGACGGTCAGACCAGTGAGGGTAGACATGCTTGGGTGTCTAGAGAGGTTCTGAAGAAAATGGATATAAGCATGGTTGAGAAGTAGGTTGTCAAGAGAGTTGTACATGTATGCTATAAGATGTATGTCGAGGCTTATGATATGATTGGACGAACCAAGATGGTCTTGCGTTTAACTCATAGCTTAGAAGCTATAAGGGGTTTGCGTGTGTGCATAAATGGGTGTCATTATTTGGTTGTGGTGTGTTGCATGATACATTATTTTGACTAATGTGAGTTAAGTGTATGAAGTTTATGTTCGAGATGATTGCTTGATCTTTAGATGTGCAAGTAGCTTAGAGAACATTAGCAATTAACGGTAGTAAACAGGAACTATGTTTGTTCATGCAGTCAAGTAAGTTCGAGTAATACTACATACCTTAAGCGAGAAGCATAGGAACATAAGGACCATAAAGATAAGTTGCTAGGCGCTTGCTAAGGTCGACACGAGATGTGGTCTGCCGATGCTCCAGCGTGAGTATGTCAGCAGCCACCGTCTTCTCTGCACATATTGTATCTATATATGCACAAAAATATGAAATCTTCATCGAAGCGTTACTTTGGCTAGGGTCTAGCTAATTAAGCATGGGTAAATAAGTATTTGCCATGCATAGCAAGCAGCTGGTAAAAGTTATACCGGGTCGAACCTGGGTAGGGCATAGGCTGGGGAGGGTATGACCTGGGTTGGGCTGGGGTTGAGTAAGATATATGCTGGGCTTGGATTTAGACCGGACTTGTCTTGGATGGGCTTAGGGTGGCCTTGGCCTGGGTCATATTATTAATGTGGGCTTTAAATAGCACATTCTTTCGATAAATATATTTCTCAAGATATGTTGAGCTCATGTTCTCATGATAATATCTGCAATTAAACTTCTTCAATTTCTTATTTGGAGAATGATTTTTTTATGCATCGTACCCGTACATATCCTCTTGGAAAATAAAAAAACATACATTTAACTTTATAAATTACAAACATACACATGGGTTTACTTTAGTTTCTTCTAATTTTTGTTCTTTCTTCAGAGGTATGATTTCATTTCATGTTCGGAGCACACAGAGAGGAAGTGTTTAAACAACCACCTAATTGATCTCAAAGGAAATATAAAGGCCATGGAAGCTAATATAAACATCTGATTTCTCAAAACGGCTTCCTCACCCCTCTCGCTTCGGGTATAAAGTAGAGGGTCACGGGCACATCACGCATCTCACTCCTCTCGCTCCTATTTCGCGCACGTATCTCTCACTCATTTTTTCCACCGCCCGTCACCTCCTTCTGAAAGTCACTTCTTTCAGCCACTACTATTTATTTATTTACTTTTCGTTTTGGACATCAACCAGATCTTCAATATACACGTTTGACCATTATTTTTCTAGTTATATGCCGATAACAACTATTAAAATTATAATGATACGAAAGTATTTTTGATGGCCAATCTAGCGATATCGTTTTTACATGATGAATTCAAATAATTTTGTGCATGTTAACGGTCAAAGTTTTAAAAGTTAATTACACGCATTCAAAAACGAGATCTAAAAAGAACGGACGGAGGGAGTAAATGGTTGTCTCGCGGACTGGTTAACGCTTGCAAACTCATTTTATTGGTCAGTGCGTTGGGTCAGATTATGAAGAGAGAGAGAGAGAGAGAGAGAGAGAGAGAGAGAGAGAGAGAGAGAGAGTGAAGATAGAAAATAAATAAGAATTAACCAAAGAAAAAAATAAAGTGGCCTTTAAATTTGTTCTGTCGCTGGTTGAAGCCCATAGTTGTAAGGAAACACTTTAGACCCAGTGTAACGGAGAGGCCCAATTAGACACACCTCTCCTACTCCAAGGCGCCTCCTCCTCCAGTCCTCTCTTTTTTTCTGTTTTTTTTAACCAAGCTATCTTGAGACTTACAGTTGTCATTTTGTGAAGCTGATTTACATCTGATTTCCGAGGATTAATTGAAAGGTGTGACTTGTGAACCGCGTTTTCAGAAGATTCAGTAGGTCGTCTAAAGAAGAAGAAGATTCAGTAGGCTGAGCTTAAAAGGCGAACGAATCTTGATTGAAGCAGGCACGAATCTTGATTGCAAGTTGCATCATCTTGGATCCAAGATCTGAATCCAAAGGAATCCACCCCTCCGATTGATCGACTCTACTTCGATAGTGGGAAATCTCACAAGATACTAGTACTAGGAATCCTATCATATGGGTAGCCAAATGAAACATAAGCTTCACCTTTTTTTTTAACAAGAAACATAAGCTTTCGCGAAAGCTGTCCGCCAGGCTTGCCATTGCCAAGTGAAGCATGACAAGAGATTCCCAGAAATGGATCGCTAGCAAAAGAAAGAGAGACGAGCAAGAAAGGCAATTTTTTAGGTACACGTCGTCAGGATTAGATTTGAGTAGAATTATCTCTATTGGAGTAGTAGGCGCGCAGTAGCTTTCTATCAAAGACTAGACAAAGTGACGTATAACCACGATGAAGCTGAAGAGCCCTGATCAGGACTGATCACTGATCACCCAACGAAAGAAATGCACCAAAGGGGCGCACATGGTAACGCGAATCGCTTTACCCGTTGGTTAGATTGAAGGAAAAAAAAGTAAATGTCAACGTAACCATATTATATTTCATAATAAATTTTACGTAACCATATTATCTTTCATAAAACTATCACAAAATCACACTTTTAAACAACAATTTCATAGAAACACTCTTGTCTTTATATACCATTAACCACACTTTCAAACATTACCATCATATCTTTCAGACCACTCTCACTTGTCAGTCTCACGAGCCCATCCATATTAACAAACAATAATGGGGTAGGCTCGTGAGACCGATAAGTTGACCTAACCTGTTGGATACTTAAAAACACGGTTTTATGAAATGTTATATAAAGAAAAGTTTGTTTCTTTGAAATTGCTATTTAAAAGTGTGGTTTTACGAAAGTTTTAACAAAAGTGACGTGATTTTGCAAAATTTACCGGGGCAAAATGGGTCTGTCCGAAAAAAATCTTCTTTTGCATCGGGTCCATGCACGTACGCATGCTTACTGGCGTGGCACTGACACGTCGACGCGCCTTATTTAGTCTGACGGCTGTAGCATGTGGCTCATTTTCTCGCTGCTCACTCGTAGTCTCGCACGCAGATTCAGCATCAGCGCTCAGTGCCTCAGCAGCATGCGTGCCCATGACCGACTGCTCCGCGCGGTGCCGACGCGGTCACATCGACGCCGCTTGGGCGGGGCCTCAGCTGAGATCTACTGCGCCGACTCCATGAAGCAATCGTCGACCAGTCCTCCCAGGATTCATCCATGGAACTCTGAATATCCAAAAACATAGGAATGGAACCGCGAAGACTGCTTCTGTCTCGAGAGCGGCCAACGCGTGTCGAAGCTAGCGACAGCACAGTGGGCAGTGGGGAATGACATAACAGCAAGCCCTAGTGTTTCCTGATCTCTCCTTTTTTCTTTCTAGAAAGGAGGAGGACAAGGGTTTTTAGAGAAAGCAGTGCTAGCCCACAAAGGAAGCTGGGAGCTAATCCGATCCTAACTCCTCGTTACATAGATGTACAGATCGATGCTTACGCTTTCCACGGCAGCCTGCCTCGTGCTCGCGGTTCACACATGATCAACTTCCAGGTCTTCGCCATGATCGCTCGTTCCGTTCGCTTACGTGCGAAGAAATCGCAGCGCTCTAGCGCACTTGCGTGGAATCGGCTATGCAAGAGGGGTGAATGGCTTTTAAATCTTCCTTACGGTATATAAAACATAATGCAGCAAAAAAAAACTCAAATATATAAGCTATGCTAAAGCTAAGAGTAAAAGATCACCTGAGACAACAGTCTCACCGGTCTAACTGCCGACTAGCTGGCAGTCGGATCGCTCGATCAGTTTGACCGTAGATGTCACCAGTCAGAGTGGTAGGCCGATTTGACCGCTCGGTCATGACGGTATGACTACTTGCCGAATAGAGGCTGAAAAACAGCATGTCATAAGGCCAAGAAAATGGCTAACTCTTAAAGCAATGATCCAAACAAGATAAAACTTTGGTACAAATCCTCCCTATGATAGCAATAAACAATTCTAATAATGGATCAGAAGATCAATACTAAAGTTCCAACCTTTTATCCAAAACAAGTAAAGTTGCACTAAAATCAGGCAAAAGAGATGAACATCCATCTGGTCTTACTCGTGAGTTCTTGATGATCTAGATGATTTTGAATATGTTTTCATATGTTATAGCAAGGTACATCACAACACGAACATCAAGATCAAAACACCCTTAAAATCAAAACCCTAATATTACCCTTCTCTTGAGCAACACCGGACAAGCACAGGACCTTTCCACAGAAAGTATCTAGATGGATGAAATATGATCTTCAAGAAATATCTCCACTTCTTACATATCCTTAGCACCAAAAGAGATCAATAGGAGATAAAATCAAACCAGAAAAACCCAAACAAATCAAAAGAATAAGGAGGTATCCATGGCACAACTCACATAGACGAAGTTTAGATATTCATTTTGCTCTTCTCAACATACAAAGACGTATACAGTACAGGCTACTCATCTACCCTAAAACCCTAGCAATCGGTAACTCTTAGTGGATATAGTCACTTAAAATAGGAAAACCCGGTAACCACACACAAACAGGTTTTAGATTCGCATGACTTATGCACGCTTCTCAAAGCTCATAAATCCAAATCCGATAAGAAAAGTAAGTTTTCATTCACTTGGCCTCCTCAACACATCCTTAACTTAAACTGCTCTCATAATGCCCTCCAAACGTCGCGGTTTTGGTCCCATCGTCGTTTCTAGTATTTTAGCTTCCCTGTCAAAACACCATCGCTTTGATTGTGGATGTCATTTCTTCCCTAAGCTTAGTCCATGGTCATTTCCTCCTTTACAATCAAACCCCATGTCTGCAACACATAGGTTCACCAATGGCTCACGTATCGACAAGTCTCTCCGTATCGGTTTTCTTAATCACACCTCATTTACACCGATCACATCATTCGATAAACCGTTACTTGAACCTTATCTTCAACACCCCTTGCCTTCCCCGTGCTTTACTTGAGCCAAACCATCCCATCTGGCTTCCTTGATCGTACCTCAGCTCATCCCCAAACCTAGTACTAGCCTAAAACTCCAAAACTCAATACATAATCTGTTGTGGTTATAGACCAAACAGAGAGAGAAAGTGTGGTAGTGGAGAGTTAGATGAGCAATGCTCTCCCCTTCCATTCCCCATGGCTTGTATTGCATATATATGCCCTCGTGGGGAGTGTTTTTACCATTATACCTTTTCATCCAAATTTCCCTTTCAAGAGCATTCACGTCATTATACATGTCTCACTTGGGGCTTACAACTTTCTAACAAGCCGGCTAGGCTTAGGTGGGGGCCACCCCTACGACATAATCATTTTTCACAAATTCCCAAAATCCTCTTTGCTAAATTCAAACATAACTGGTAATAGGAGAGCCGATCAAACAGCCGCATCCATGTTGGTCTGACCACTTGACCATCCCCCGTCGGACTACCACCCATTGGTTGGTTTGACCACTTCAGTATAGTGGTCATACCATTTCTATCAGTTGATCAGACTATTTCTATATGCCAGTCAAACCGCTGTCACCTGACATCAAATCTAGCAACATATGTTACAAACTAGTGGTTGTAAGTTGTAAACTTGAAATCAGCTGGCTGTCTGGTCCTCCGCCCACTAAATTACTGCTACTGGTACTGCACTGTAGCCTCTAGCCACAGTGTGATAAGAAGCAAGTCAACCTTTACTCCATGTGGCAAAACAAAATCATCGAGGAAAGTCACAGCAACCTGCTTTTCATTTCCATTTTCACAATAAAAAATATTATAGTTCACATTTTGAACAAACATAGATACAATATTTATATAGCTTGTTCTTTTGGGTTGCGTCTTATGACTTTTGGTTGTTTACGAGTAAAATTATAGAGAAATAAAGACTCTCGTACGATTTTAGCCGATATAAATAAAGTCACTGCAGTATGTAGTACAATCGATTTATAGATCCTATATTAAAAACATACTATATTTAAAAGTTAATACTATAGAAAAGTATTTTATTATAGAAGAATAATTTTAGAAACTGAGAAGAAGAGGACCATAGGATAACTTCTATCTCAATTCTTTCTGAGTTCTGTGTGTATATCCATAAATTATAGGCAATACCTCGTATAGAAGCAACTTTCTCAATGAAAAGCACGGCATAGGGTGCCATGATTGCCATATTTAAGGCCTTAAGGGCATCTAGTTTCATCCATCGTGCCCATTACGGAATGTTACTAGTGGAATGGTACTATTGGTACAAGTATAGTTCTGTAAATAAGCGCAGTTCAGATCTTACGATCCCGTCATGGACTGGCTCGCGAATGGCGGTATAGGCCACCTTAATTTTGGCCCAAACTTGATCCACACTGTGCCATGTTGATCAAAACAGGATTGATGGGTTCATTTGGGTTTATATGAGTCCCTTTTTCAGTTTTTAAAAATTACTTTTTAACTTTTCTATAATAACTAACTTTCAAACGAGATATCTTTTTAAGCAGAGGTCTACAAATTGATTGTAGTACATATTGTAGCGATTTTATTTATATTAACCAAAATCATATACGAGTTTTTGCTACTCTGTATCTTTCTCATAAACAGTCTAAAAGTCATTAGCCAAAACTAAAAGCCATAAGCTAAAGTAAAAAAAACAGGTCAATAAGTCTTGACTTATGACTTATTTTGCACTGAAACGGTTAAAAATGTATTATAAATGCGTTTTTTTTAGCAAAATAAATTTAAAAAAATAAAAAATATATTATTACGGATAATACAAAGAAATAAAAACTAAAAACCTAAAAACTAAAAAAAATAAAAAGTTAGAAGTCAAATCGTAGAAACAGAAACTATAGGACTGTTCTTTTTTACTGCGATTTATGGATTTTGGCTGAAATTTTTGAATTTTAGCTGTTTGCGACAAAGATTACGGAGAGAGATACTCGCTTGCGATTTTGGATGGTACAGATGTTGTGCTTTTAACATGTACTATAATTAACTTGTAGATTTTATCTTAAAAAATACTTCATTTAAAAGTTAGATATTATAATAAAAACTAAAAATTATTTTAATAAGCTGAAAAGAAAAGCTCCTCTAATAAGCAGGTGCTACTGCACTCCAATCCTACTCCTGCCTTCCTGCTGCAAAAGCGGATGCTGGCTGACGTCGCGCGGCTCACACCGTTGTTTTTTGTTTTTTTTGGCTCACAGCGTTGTTGGCTGTTGCTTGTTGTCCTTCTGTCGCATCTCAAGCGGACTTTTCCATCCGTGTACAGCTTCACAAGCCGTCCAAATACGCGCACAAAACGTGAAAATCAAACGACAAGACGAAATCAAACCCATGCAACAGGCCATGCGAACGGACAAACAATTGCGTCACGCCCAATTCCTCACCAACACAAAGTTAGGAACGATTTCCTTCCTCTTATTTCTTTTTAAAGTAAAGATAAGGATCATGGACATATTATACCTACTTCACTTGCTCTCATTCTGCATATATATCTTTCTCTTATTTTTCTCCTCATTTATCTTCTTTTCTTAAAATTACTTCTTTTCATCACTATTATTTTTTTAATCAAAAAATATTAACAGCAGCCAATGATGGAACGCAAATGCTACTAGCGTTAATCAGTGAACTGCAGAGTCTCCACTAGTCTAGCCATCCTGGTGGAGTCTGTCCCGAGCTCGACCCATGGATTTAATTAATCTGATTTTATTTCTACACCTGAAAAGGACGAGATGGGGACTGTATGCAAATTTCTAAAAATGCTCGCAATCACAGCCTGACTCCTGTGACGAGAGATGAGATTAAACAAGCAACGCAAGAAAGAAAGCAGCTAATCAATGAATCCAAGTCGGCTCGGTCGCTGGTCTCGTCGACCCGTTGTTATAAAATCAGCAAGCGCGAGTGAGAGAACCAGCGCGACATAGCCGAGAGAAGTGAGGTTATGGGCCGTGGCTGCTACGATCGTGCCCACTTCCACCTCCGCTAGTCCGCTCCTCCTCTTCCTCCCCAGCCGCCGCCACAGAACCCCCTCCTCCTCCTAGCTATCCTCCTCCTCCTAGCTAAGTCACCACCGCGCCTTACTCCTCCTCCCCAAGAAGCTACGCAAGAACGCGGCTTGATTCTGTGCTCACATGGCTCCGCAGGTGCTGCTCCTCGGCTCCCCGACATCGATCGCCTTCCTCATTCTTTCCTTCTTCCAAGGTATCCATCCATCCATTGGAGCTAGCTCCGTGGTAATCATCTTGAGCTGCTTGTGATTTGGAGGCAATAATAAAGTTACGGGCTTGATTTTCGATTGGTGAATGGATGTTCGGATTTGTGTTTTCTTGCGGTGCGCAGGGTCAGTGGGCGCCATCACGTTCACCTTCACCAACCGCTGCACGGACACGGTGTGGCCCGGGCTGCTGTCGGGCTCTGGCACGCCACCACTCGAGACCACCGGCTTCGCGCTCTCGCCGGGGCAGTCGCGCTCGCTCTACGCGCCCTCGGGGTGGTCGGGCCGCTTCTGGGCGCGGTCCGGCTGCGACTTCGACGACTCTGGGAAGGGCTCCTGCTCCACGGGGGACTGCGGCTCCGGCGAGGTGGAGTGCCGCGGCGCGGGGGCCTCGCCGCCCGCCACGCTGGCCGAGTTCACCCTCGACGGCGCCGGCGGCAAGGACTTCTACGACGTCAGCCTCGTCGACGGCTACAACCTGCCCATGCTCGTGGAGGCGGCTGCGCCGGGGTGCCCCGACACCGGCTGCCTCGTCGACCTCAACGAGCGCTGCCCCTCGGAGCTCCGCGCCGGCGACGGCCGCGCGTGCCGCAGCGCGTGCGAGGCGTTCGGCCGGCCCGAGTACTGCTGCAACGGCGCCTACGGGAACCCGGACACGTGCCACCCCTCCCAGTACTCGCAGCTCTTCAAGTCCGCGTGCCCCAAGTCCTACAGCTACGCCTACGACGACGCCACCTCCACCTTCACGTGCAACCACACCGACTACACCATCACCTTCTGCCCAAGATCCACTCCAAGCAGGTACCTTTCTCAATTCCTGATGCCATAATAGTACGATCTAGTTGTGAGTCAAGAGTCTCCATTCGTTGCAATCATCGTGCTGTAGATTTCATACAACTACGATCTTTTATGAGATCGAGGGGAAAAAATATGAGATTTTGATTTGGAATGTGACATGGTGAAAGAGGGGAGAAGGTGACAAGAGTTAGGCTAGGAACAAAGAAAAGAAGCTTTGGTTGAGTTGTTTTCTTCTCTTGTCATCCTTTTCCTTTGTTCCGTCCCCACCTTGTATCTATGTTGGTCTTGACTAGAAAGTTCAATTGCCTAGTTGGAACTTGGAACAGCAGTAACACATAAAATGGATCGGGATCTCAAGATTCTTGGTCTAATTAACCATACTTGTTACTGGCATTAAGTTGTGGTTGAACTAATTGAGTCCAGTGAGATCAATCTCCTTTGACATTTTGCAGTGAGAAATCTAAGAACACATCGCGGAGGCCGAGCCACGAGCAGCTCGAAGACAGCGTGTGGCTGGCGACCTTGAAGGCCAGCGGCGCGGGTGCGGCGACGGCGGCATCATGGTCGGCGTCCGTAGCCTTCCAAGCCACCTTGGCAATTGCAGTGGTGATCATGCTTGCTGCAGCACAAGAGCATCCTCCCTTCAGCTTGCAATTATTCGGCAAGGTGGTGATTCTTGATCCACAGGAGTGATCCATGCTGTTTTCGGGTCAAAAGAGGGTTAGATGGAGCAATAGGGAGAAGTGGAGAACATATTCTTTAGTCCTTTTTGTTTGTGGATAGAGAATGTGAGAGGTTCACAAGTTGGTAATTGTAGTTCTTGTAGTGTATTGCATTGCTTTATATTGCCTTCCAGGAAACTTTGTTCCTCGAGTTATATTCTTCTTTGTGCATAATTTTTTGGGGGGTCTGGATCAATGTGCCATTCAGATGTCGTGCTTTGAAATGAGAAGAATACAAGATCTGATACTGTTGTAGTGACTCGTGAGCTCCTTTGCTTTGCTTTCTCTTCTGATGAATCTCCCTCTCTGCATCTGCACGTCAAATCTCCTAGAAGAAAGTTTGAGATTCTCTATTGGCAGTGCGTTAAGCCGATAACCGCAGAATATTTTGATCGGCGCTGAAGAGCTATCTTGAAAAGGAAAAAAAAGTAAAGGAAGCTATGGTGAGCAAAGAGAGAAGGCCAAAAGGGTAGGCAATTAGGCAAAGATGCTGATCAACATCAATCACCACAATGAAAAGGAGAACACTGAATACTTACTTAGCACTACAAGCAAAGTACTCTTGACTGACATAATTCTGACAAGATAAGTGTAGCAGACTTACGGTAGTGCTCAAGTTAAGCTTAAGCTTTTAGCTAGTCCCCGTTTATCTTGTCTTAAAACCAGTTTCTATTTCTGGTTTCTGTTTTTTTCGCTATTCAGTAATTTCATCTTTTTCTAGATTTTTTTAGATTTTTAGGTTTTTTATCTTTTTTTTTCTCGTATTCCTTTGCATTGTCCGTGATGGGTTAACATATTTTCTATTTTTAATTTTTTTAAATTTAATTATGCTAAATAAGCCAACTCAGTTACAGTAAAAAAAGCTAACTACAGTTAAAAAAAGCTATAAGTCAATGCTATTCCGAACGCTTACTGTTTTGGTTTTTTTCACTATAATTACTGTAAGTTCTTTTAGTGTAATTAAATTAAAAAAATAAAACCACACACACCTAATACGATGAACAGGCCACAACCACGAGAGAATCTAACAGCCGCACTAATGCCGAACACAGAAGCTCAACATCTATGGTACTGCAAGCTTCCACTAGCATACAATAATTGGTTTGAAAGCATTGGGCGATTAGCTTTTATTTCACAGTTGATTTTTTGTTTCTTCTGTTTTATTATTTATTATTTGGTATTTTTGTGTTTTATTTTTTTCTTGTATTCCTTTGTATTGTCCGTGATGAGATAACATATTTTTCTATTTTTTAAATTTAATTATGTCAAATAAACTAACTCAGTTATAATAAAAAAACAACCCGCCCGCTATAGTAAAAAAACTATCACCTACTATACAGAATAAATCACCTACCTAGCAGTGCTAAAATCAGCAAGGTTATATTATTCTGCACAGGCCCATTAATCTATCTATTATTATCTTATGAAAATAACGCTAAAAGGACTTTCCTCATTCACTCCATGACCAAGAGCTAGAAAATCCCCACATTAATGATGGAAAGAATGTAAAAAATCTATAATACTTATTTCAATGGGCCCAGAATATAACAATGTTGATTAATTAGATATATAAGAACCGTGACAATTTGTAAGAAATAAAACTATATTTCTAATCATAAGAATTATAGTTGTATAGTAAATGTTGCTCTATTTTTCAGTGGTTTTGCTATTGCACAATCGACTGAAATTTTCTTATCTCTCAGCCATCAAAGTTGTCTGGTACTAATTTCTTCCTCCAAATAAAATTCCCCTTCAAAAAAGGGGGCCGTTAGAGGATACTTTTCTAATGAATGAAAAAGTGACTAAAAATGAAGAGAAAAGCAATCGCCTCCCTTTTTTCAAACATAAACATATGTATTTTAGTATCTAGCTATATAATTGCGCAGACAGTTCTGCTAGTTAAAAAAACATTGTACGAAACAAATTCGCAACACAAGCTTGACACGTTTTGTCTACCCAAAGGGAAGAAGGGTTTGCTCCATACAGGTGAAGTGAAATTGAACAAATCACGTCTGAAAAAAGAAAAGAGTTTGAACAAAGCAAAGCATTTAAATGCAGTCTTTGTGCATCAATACTAACATTTGTAATATACCGTGAAACCTGAGGTGCGCTCTCTGTGCATCAATCACGCACCACCACCACAACGCACGCGTGCACATACAATTACGTTCATAGCATGAAAATGTGCTCTCTCTGAAGCGCGCTAGTGTATGCATATACCGTGAAACCTGAGGTGAATTAGGCTGGTGGTGTTTGTAGAGATTTTTAGAGGAAAGAGGGAGAGAGAGAGAGAGCCGTAAATTAGTGATGAAAAACTTATGATTTGAGTTCGATCTCAGCCATCGATTTTTTTGATCGGATGATGGGTATCCCTGCTTTTTATTAGTTTAACCGTAGGGAGCTCGCTGCTTCTTCTCTCCCAGGAAAGAAAAAGAACGGAGCCACTGACCACGCAGCCCTGAACCGAACCTAACTTGACAAGTGAAATCTCCCCCCTCGCCGGCGGCGAAATCAGGATGGCCCGCTACGACCGCGCGATCACCGTCTTCTCCCCCGACGGCCATCTATTCCAGGTCGAGTACGCCCTCGAGGCCGTCCGCAAGGGCAACGCTGCCGTCGGCGTCCGCGGCACCGACACCGTCGTCCTTGGCGTCGAGAAGAAGTCCACCCCAAAGCTCCAGGACTCCAGGTAACCCGTCCCATCCCCACCCCTCCCGCCACGCGGCCCGTCCACCCGCATGCCGGAATGCCGAATCTCGCAATTCTCACCGGAAAAGCCCCCAAATTTCCAGGTCCGTGCGCAAGATCGCGAGCCTGGACACCCACATCGCGCTGGCTTGCGCGGGGCTCAAGGCGGACGCGCGCGTCCTCATCAACCGGGCTCGCGTCGAGTGCCAGAGCCACCGCCTCACCGTGGAGGACCCCGTCACCGTCGAGTACATCACGCGCTACATTGCCGGACTGCAGCAGAAGTACACGCAGAGCGGAGGGGTGCGCCCCTTCGGGCTCTCCACCCTCATCGTCGGCTTCGACCCCTACACCGAGAAGCCCGCGCTGTACCAGACTGACCCTTCCGGTACATTCTCCGCTTGGAAGGCCAACGCCACCGGCCGCAACTCCAACTCCATGCGCGAGTTCCTAGAGAAGAATTACAAGGAGACGTCCGGCAAGGAGACCATCAAGCTTGCCATCCGAGCCCTCCTTGAGGTAAACTGCACACCGAATTATCCTACCAGTAGCTATATTCCTACCACTATACCAGTAATTGCTCATGTGAAGACAGATGCTCTAAGAGTTCCCAATGGATCACCGAGAGTAACTAGCTTGTTCTTTTGGGCTACGGTTTATGACTTTTGGTTGTGGCTTATTAATCTAATAAATAGTGATTACTGAGAGAAGCTAAAAGTTGAATAGTGATTACTGAGACAAGCCAAAAGCCGTTTAAAAGCCAAAAAGAACAGGCTCATAGAGGGACAAAGTTCAATTCTCTTATGTTAGTGATAATTTGTTGATTAACTGATCTAAATGATGCGCCATGTGGTGCTGGTAAAGGAACTAAGCTGCGGTTACCCAAGGCCAAGGTGCCAATGGAATGCTCAGGTCTAGACTTTGTGTGCTCAACCGGCAAAGTGCTTATGTCATGGTTGACTGGTTATAGAACTCAATTTAATTCAAGGTTAGATCAAGTTCCTTGAAATTTGCTATTATCAGCTGAGTTCAAATGGCAATGGAAAAACTTAAATTGCGTGAGATAGGATTGATTTCTTGCATTTGCTTTCATCTTTTGTATGTAACTTGTTGTTATCTAGAGTACATGCTCATAGCCAGTCATAGGTATGGCCTATGGTTTTGCAGCTTTTGCTCCTGCAGTCTCGTCAATAAATTCCGTGCAGTGTCATCAATAAACTCCAACTAGTTCAGCATTTGTAATATGGATTTCATCTGCACTTGTATTTTGTTGGTTATGTATTCAAGTATGTGTGTTTTCTAAAGTTGTTATGGCCCTCTTAATGGTCTTCTTGTTTTCACTGCAAAATTTGAAACCTTGGCTATGCTTTGCCAACTTCATTGTTGCTTTAGTATTTTTGCACCATATGTAAGATGCTTAAATGTATAGTTCATTATATTTAGGGTAAAGTGCATGTGTGCCACTCCAAATATGTATTGGAGACTTAAGTTTTTCCATCTCAGAAGTCAGATCACATCTCAAGTTAAGTTTGCATGTACCGGAGAGCATAGTTTCTCAAGTGTCAAAACCTTTTTCTGTACCATATTGACATGCCCTTTTTTCTTACAATAGCTACAAATTAACCTGCCTTCCTGCTTGGATGCACATTGATAGCTAAACATGTGTAAAGTTCTAAGTTTGCATAATATTCAGTTGAAGATTTCATTATTGTTGATTATTGATTGCAAATGGTTATCACATATGCATATTCACTATGGTAGTCAATGTTTGTTGTTTCTTTTCTACTGCTACACTTCCCCCTCATTTGGTAGCATTTTGTCAGACCATGGCATATCATCTAATTGGCATGATTGTGAACGCCTGTACTAGCTTTTCATATGTTATAACTTATAACTCATTTAGTTTAAGAAATTCATTACTTTTTGGCGGGCAGAGAATGACTACCTGCTTTGCCACACGTAGAACTCATTGATCACTCTTCAGAGCATTTGTTTTGCTTAAATTGCTTTCTTACTTGTCCCGTCAATTTGTCTGATGCTCAGGAGTATCTTAATAGAAATGAGAGGTGCTTCAATGCTTTTCTCAACAGTAATTTGCACACTTTTTAAAGCACGATGAATGGTAGATAGATACAACTTACCTCTTCGTTTGCTTTGAGATTAGTGCAACTCTTGTTGAAAAGAAAAGCATGGAAGCACTACTCGAAATAATATTGGTGATCCCTTGTATGCTATATACCATATATTACAGCAGGATACTCCTTTTTATGTCTCTTATCATCATGATGCATCTTCAGCCTAAACCTTTTGTTTGTCTTTCATTGAGCAATTGGCTTTATGGCACTGAATTGACCATCCCCCTTTCTCTAGGTTGTTGAGAGTGGTGGCAAGAACATAGAGATTGCAGTGATGACACACAAGGACGGTCTTTGCCAACTCGAAGAGGCTGAAATTGATGAATATGTTTCTGAGATCGAAGCTGAGAAGGCTGCCGCGGAGGCTGCAAAGAAGGGTGCCCCGAAAGAAACCTAGTTTATTCACGATTCAGCATGATTTTAGCACATGACTCCTGTCCCACAGCATGTCTCCTTTGTTTTTCTTGTTTTGAGGACTGCCGAATTGTCTGGTTAAAGCGGATGGCTATTTCTGATCAAACTGCTTGGACTAAACCCCCTCATGCTATGTGATGTACACTATTACATGGACCATTGTCTTGTCTTCCTCTGAATTCCGTCGTGGTGGCCATCGTGGTGTCTTCGAATTCAAACTTCCCGTGTCTTCCTGTGAATGCCGTTCCGTTGTGGTGGTGTGTTGGTCGCTACCTTGTCAGATCTTCAGAGGCCGTGCAGCTGACCCGTGAATCGTGGTGTTACGATGCTGTTCTGTGATTTACGTACTTAACTGGTAGGAACTAGTGAAGTCTACGACTAGAGTGTTTCTTCTCTTTTCGAGAAAGAGACAAGACAACTAGTTTATCTAGTAAGTTCTTTGAGAGAGACTAGCCTTGGATTCAGTCACTCAGCGGCAGGACCAAGTACGGCGGAGTGTATGCTGGTGCGGTGGAGGTGCGCCGTGGCCCGCGTGGAGCCGCCGTCGACGCGCGGGGCATGGTGCGGGGCGTCTGTCGATGAGGAGGCGCGTGCGGGTTGCTTCGTCGCACAAACCGGGCCAGGGCTAGGCCCATTCGTGTTTATGCCTGATATTCCGCGCGGCGGGCCGCAGCTGATCCGCTTGGTCGTGGAGAAGTGGCGAAAGTGGGCCGAGAGTTAGCATACGAATCTGGCCTTCACTACTCCGCCGTTGTTGTGAATAGGGATGGAGATGAGCTGCGGCCTTGGAGCACTGCTTTTTTTCCCTTCCTTTGTAATGCAAGACTAGTGGATGTTTTCTTTTAGCCCAGAGTTGGCTTCTCCAAAGAACCAATAGAAAGCATGATCCAGTGGGCAACTTGGACTCCATGTTGGTGCGAGTGACACATGACACGCAGCGCCATTGTTATTAGAGCATACACAAAACATGGTTAGCCTAGGTGATGGCTTCATCCTCCATCTAGGCACAAGGCACTCAACCCAAAGTCCAGGCTCTCACTCTTTTAATGCATAGTCTTAAACGGGCCACGATAATATTTGCATTTAAGCCCTTATGCTACTTCAAGTCATACTTTTGTTGAAAATTTACAGCAGAATCCTGGAACAAAATATTAAATCATAGATCCACCCTTGGCACTCCTGTCAGTATTAAAGTTCACAAATCCTCCTCCTCTCTCTCTCTCTCCTCCCTTCCCCGCACAATTTTCCCCTCCCTCCCCTCTCGCGTCCGAGAGCCACCGACACAATTTCATTATCGTTGCCGCTGCTCCCAGCCGGATCTTGTCGATGTTATCCAGATCCGACTGGATATAGTTGTTGTTGCCATTCTCGAGCCCCTCCGGTCACCACTGTCATCCTCCATGTTGGGCCCCGCCCTTGCTGCCGTCGTCGTCAGCCCTAGCGTCGCTGCCATTGCCCACCTCAGCACTTCGCCATTGCCCAGCCCTAGCAATGTCACCAACGCCATCACCTTCCTCAACATTTTGGCTCTAGCATCGCCGTCCAGCCCTAGTGCCGCTGCCTGCACCGTCCTTGTCGTTGCTCTCTCGTTTGCCATTATCTTCTCGACTGCTCTTGTCGTCCTCTTCACTGCCTCCATCGACTCCCTCGTTGCAATTTGGGCAAGACGACAAGTAAAGTGCCTTTTCTCCCTCACTCTCTCTCTCTCTTCATGGCCCACTCTATATCTCTCTCAAACCACTACTGCTCCACAGGTAGTCTTGACACACTGTAAGCTGTCATCTTTCCTCTACAGTGGCATTCGAGCCTAGGTGACCCTATGGAACACCTGCCCAGGCAGTATATTGTACATGCCATTAGCCCGTTGATACAAGTGTGCTGAAAAAGAGAAGCCGGGAAGGGAGCATGGGCGAAGCAACTGGCCACGGTTGGCCAATCAAATTAGGCACAGCAAAATGGGGTGTGATGCATGATGCAACAATCTTTGCCAGTTTGCCAATTCAGGAAACAAAAGGGGCGGGCAGCTCTAGCTCATGGGTTTGGATAAGAATCATCTGGCTCTGGTGGGCCCCTGGCCCCACGCATCGCCCTGTCACCTAGGCCCCACACCACAGGAACTGGACAGGGAACAGAAAGGGAAAGTGCTAGTACCAGCCTACCTAATTCAGCTCGTCTCCTCGCGCTTGTATTGATTTGTGCTGCTGACTGATACATGACAACAACACTGTCAGGTTCACTTGTCAACGAATCGCATACCAGCGCAAGACTATTGGTCGATCTGATCATAAAAACTGCTCAGATTCAAACGTACAGTTTTATTTATTCTATGAAAACTATATTTGAATATTATTATCAGTAGTCAAATTAAACTACTAGCTAAGTATGGAGTTTCTCTGGTTTTTTAAACTAAGAAGCAAAAGAATGCCTCCTCAGTCTCAAGTGGACACGTCACAGATCACCAAGTGCAGCACGCTTCAACCAGGGAGATCGATCATAAACTAAACTGGACCCCAGTTCAGTTCGATGTCCGAATTAAGACTCCACAATCACTTAACCGTCCACCAACCATCACAAGCCACGAAGGTCGTTTACATGGATTTATTCATCATATACCCTCCCCTTAGATTGAAATTCAGGATTTACCCTCCGGCCCGCGTGTCAGTGACTCATCCCGACCCCACATGTCATTAAGTGGGGAGGGTAAATCCTGAAACTCTCAAATATGGGGAGGGTATATGATGAAGTTCCCTGTTTACATTGGCAGAAAGCATCGCAACGAAGCGCTCCTGGCCACACGATCGATGCAGGCAGATGGCTGCGATCACATCACGTCGCGTCGCAGGAACAGAGCAAGGTGAGACAGTAATCAACACGAGATAAAGGAGGCGCCTTTACGGCGGTGACAAGGCAGGGATAAGCTTGCAAGTCGGTTTCCTTGCTCCTCTTCTCTCCTCTGCCACCATTTCGCCAGAAGAGCAAGCGAGACAGGCTTTTCCATTCCATGCGTATGAACAAACACCGAATTCCAAATTGGGATCCATGTGGTTGCCATCGTTATAAAGTCCCTGTCTGCGTCGACGATGGATTGGAGTTGGAGAGAGGTGTTTTGAGTTGGTGGAGTTGAGATATCGGGTCTGTTTTTGTTGTTGTTGTGACTGATGGTTTTTGGGTGCGGCTGATAGCTTTTTAACTGTTTGCGATAGAGATTGCGGAAAGAGAGATACTCGCTTACAATTTTTGATAGTACAGATATTAGTTTTTTAACGTGTATTACAATTAACTTATAGACCTTATTTTAAAAAAATACTCCGTTTAAAAGTTAGTTATTGTAGCAAAAGCCAAAAACGACTTTTAGAAGCCGCAAAATAACAGCGCCATCATCTAATGACCTTGTCAACACAGTGAGCGGGCTCCTCATGGAGCCAGCCCCACACAACCAGACTTGTTAGGCAAGGAATTAGTCGGATTTTTTTTTTGCTGTCATGATCGATCTGATTTTGCAGCCTAGCAATAAAGGTTCTGTTTGAAATGAGAATTTTGATAGAAGTTTTGAAGATGTTGTACCGTTTCTTTATGAAATTTCTACATAATTCTTGTGCTTGTGAACATGCTTAGGCATATCAAACGAAACACCGTCATGTGGCGTATTGTCTCTTTAGTCGATGACTAGAGTTTAGCCCCTCCAGCTATAGGTTGGGCATGTTATTTGTATGAATTTTTAACTTTAATTTTTTGGACTTTAAACACATAACTTGTAGACTCATGGGTTGTTAGCCTTAAAGATAACTACACTAGCCAACTGTCTCTATCCTCTATAAACATGTTTAGATTCTGTTCAAAACGCAAAAAAAAACATAATTTTGTAAGGAACAGTTTAATCACCACATATGAATCGAAAAAAATCTCCTGACAAGGATGCTGGAAGACTAGGGTTTCATTGCGCTCATCCTGTCTCCCCTTGGGTTGATAGGAGATGAATGGTTCGATACTAGCCCTCATCCTCTTTTCAGTTTTCACCAGAGAGGATGTGCCAAATCCACCCATGTTTCAGTCACTTTTTTATTAGCGGAGTGATCGGAACAGTGACAGCACTGGGTAATGTCCTTGTCTCCTCGGAAATCGAGGGCCATGTGAGTGCTGGACTTTTGCGAACTCCAACAGCTGCATCTAATGGTCCATCTGGTTACTGCTATCCGTTTCCGATTTGATGGCTCCGCTTATCACTTTTTCTTGTGAGCAGCGCACCTTCGACGTTCGGTCACTGTAACTACTGCTAGCGGCACTGCAATTTATGGTCCGGGCCTTTCCAACCGGCTTTTTCCGGCTATCACTTTCTTTTTTAGCTAAAATAGTATTATAATAATTTAAACTATACTGTAGTAATCGTTAACTTTTTTCTAAATTATTCAATTAAAAATAAAATATAAGAAAAAAATAAAAAAAACAAAAATATATCAAAACTAAGAAGTCAATATTCTAAATAACTTTTGATTTTTAAAAATCGGAAGCCATAAATGGCAGCCACAAAAAATACCAATTGGAGAAGGGCCGGCTGCCGAGTCATACCGAACTGATGAATCTTGTCGTTTACGTAACTACCTAACCTTACCTCCCGTTTTATACTCACATCTTGGCCTCTCGGATGTCATTTCAGGATATTATTATCGCAAGATAATTAATCTTATCTATCTATGATAAGTTCTACCTGATTTATCCGCGAACTCAAAACACCAGCCTCAATCCAGGTAAAACAATTGGGCAGGAACAGTGTTGCATCACTGATAACAAAAGAAAGGAGGCTCGCAACAACCACTGGAGTCCATGAAGAACAAAGGCAAACTAATCAGACCGCAGGAACAGTGTTTAAATACAATAATTTACAAAGTGCCAAAACGTAATGGCCCCTTTCCCCTAGGCCATCGGTTTTCTCCGCAATTGCGCAGAATGATCAATTACAGAGCTTTGAACATGAGTGTCATCAAACTTGCTCATACGTATTGCTTAAAGGCCAAAATTTTATTATAGAAGATTACGACATACCTGCCAAGTTTACAGTATAAAGACATATAAGCTCAAAGTTTACATTACATCACAAAAGAACTTCTAATATATTCATAGGCATGCCTAAACATAGATAAGATCCAAGTAGAGGCACCGCCTGTAAACAGATATACTTTAAAGAAAATAATCCCAAAATCAATAATCATCTCCTATTAAGAGATCATCACATTTTCCTTGAAAGTCTGTTCATTATCTTCCTAGATTTCTTCTATTGATGTTTTAACAAGTATGAGTATAAATGTACCCCAACAAATCACATGAGAACATATAATTATCTACTTGCTAGTATTTCAATGGAGTGAAATATGTTGGTTTTATCACTGTATTTGTTGGTGCAAGTTTATTTGTAAACAGTTCTAAACGTAAAAAGCAAAACATTATCTTCTTAAGGGAAAAAGGGTGTAACCAACTTAAATTACTGACTTCAAAATCATACCAATATTACTTATGCCATTTTATTAGATTCACCCATTAAACACAGCTTCATTAATGAAAGTATGATGTATCCAAATGCTATATATCTTACTCTGCAGAGTTGCGTAACTTTACCTACAAGATTTATTAAGAGAGAATTCATTATATGTCACCGAATAACGTCAACTTCTATAAAATACCATTGAAAGATCCTCTCTCTATTATATATTACTGAATAGCATCAAAAATCTATTATATGACGCTGCTATTAGTTGACCTTATATTCTTAAAAAAGACCAAAATGTCCCTAATAAGATTGAAGACCCGATTTATTTAAAATAGCAAATAACCTTCAAAAATTATAAAAATTCATGGGGATATTTTTCAATATGTCAGTGAGCTAAGAAAAATAATTTCAAGGTACTGTTTTAAGAAAATTTTTAGTTTTTTAATTTAAATGCTAATAAAGGCTGCTATTTACAAATAGAGACTAAATAAGTCTAAAAATTCTAAAAAATTTCTCACATACTCCTAAGATATCACATAGCTCAATAAAAATATGATTTTCCATTTTGTACAGTGAATTTTTCCCAGTTTAAAAATATCTCAAATAGGATGATTTTTTATTTGAATTTCAAAAATAGAAAAAATGGAAGAGTTAGTTCATGAAAATTTATATTTGAGTTGTAAACCGCCCCTATGATTCATCCAAAAAAATTAGCATTTTTTGGCTATGCCAATTTGACCTATATTTATTTTTATTATAGGGATAGATTTTAACTAAGGGCAAAATTGTCTTTTTTTCAGAGGCAAACGTATCCTAAGTGATGGTAATGGCATATAATAGAATTCTATACTATTCAGTGGCATATAATGGAGAGAGTATTTTTTCAATGATATTTCATAGAAGTAGGTGTTATTCGGTGGCATATAATGAATTATCTCATTTCTTAACCTCACAATATCATACAATATACACATAACAAGATAGCGTGCAACTAAGTTGAGATAACAAAGTCGTTCACTGCTCTTTTTGCCCTAGTTTCTACTCGGTAGGCTTGGGACTATTCAATCTTTGTCGGGAATCCATAGTCCAATGCTAAAATTATGACCCGACACTGAGTGGATCTATCATTGTGAAGAATGGCAAGTGACTTTACTAGTCCGACTTTCATTTCACCCATATTTCACAGGCTATCCTGAAAACCCTAGAACATCTAACTTTCCTATAGATATTTGATCAAATTGAACAATGTACTAGACCAGATTTGATAAGTCATACTTATAATTGAACAATTTCTATGTCCTTTACTAGCATAAGGTTCTAGTTCTTACTTTTCTCAAATGAGGCGAACATCCACATTCCATGTGCTCTACAACACAGAACCACCAAACCAAAACCTCCACGCTAGGATGAGTCATAGGCTCCAACCATCTAGTGGCTTCTCACCAATTAGCCTCAATTCTAGTTTCATTTTAAAATCTAATAGCATGAAGCTGAAATATTCTTACTAGTTTAAACAAATCATTTGATTGTTCAATTCTACTAATAATTAATTATACAATAATTAATAACCAAGTTTGTCAAGGTGAATATGGCTTACAAAATTAAGACATGGCCTTTTTCTTGGTGGTAGGATTTAACTAATTCTTATGTCATTCTAAACTATCATTTTATATAAATAAAAGTGCATAAATAAAAAATAAAATTAAAGTTTAATTATGTAATATGGGTTCAATATAATCAAAGACATGTGACTTGCTTTCCTGTTCGTATTCTTCAACTGGGCCTATGTCTTTCGGATCTTGTCTTGCTTCTATAATGGCCTGTTCAACGAATTTGGGTGCTATCACAAAGAAATAAAGAAATAAGTCCATACTTGAAATAATTCGAGCTAGGAATAAAATAAAATAAAAGAGAAATAAAATTTGAAAAAGGTTAAGCATAGGTGGGTTTACGTGGTTAGGGTTTAAACGAAATCTGGATGGATCAAATGGAATTAAAATGGTTTAAACGGGTTTGAGATGGTCGCAATGGGTATAAATATGTTTAATAGGGTTTTGGATGAATAGTAACAAATTAGATGATTAGTACCGAGTTGGCACTATTCCTAACAAGTCAAGTTGGGTGAACAGTAATGGTTCAGGTTGATTTTCATGGGTTAAACAGTAATGGGTTTGGACCATAAACAATATTGTGCTGGAGGTGAACAATGTCGGGCTTGAATAGTAGGACTAGGCCCATATGGCTTACTTACCATGATAGGCTTTGGGCCGACTTAGTCGGCCCAAATACACGTCCTACCAGGCGTGAGCATTACTTGGTTTGAGCTTGCGCTCATAGTTGCTCGAACAGAGGCGAGCAACGTTGATGGTGATTGAGCGATGATAATGGTGATCGATGATGAGCAATGGTGCAGTGAGGGTAATTGGGACATGTGCAACCCATTTTGGGCATGTGCGTGGTCGAAGGAGGGCTGGAGATGGCTGGCGACGGTGAGGCTTGGCCGACACAGGACCATGGCACAGTGGTGCTACAATGTAGTTTCGATCGGGCTAAGGATGGTTCAAGCATCTATGATGCACAAGGATCCTAGTAGTGGTGATTGCTTGGATTGGTTTGGCTTGTGCAGTGCTGGCACTGGTGGCCGTGCATGGCCGCGCGATGGTGCATGGCACCGGCGAGCTAGGGACGATGAGCTAGGTCTAGTATAACTTCATGATGCTATTGTCATGATTAATTGGATTGGGATCAATGCGGTCAGGAGAATTGGGTTTTGGGCTCACTGGCGAGAGCTTTGGCGGTAGCGACGATTCTCGGCCGGAGATGGGAGGGAAGGGCTTTAGGGTTGCGTTTTAGCATGAATAAAGGCTAGTGAGTGAATCGGATTGGCTTTACATCGCAATTAACGCAGTGGCGCTAGGAGCATGGCAACGGCAAAGCCAGCGCGTGGATGGCAACGTTGATAGTCAAGGCATTTTTGGCAGTGTAGCGACAGAGCTAGTAGTCGCACTGGCAACGGGAGAGGTCGGGTCCTCATTGGTGTAGTTGTGTGAGCTGGAGGGGTGATTGGTGGCGTGGCATGTGTTTCAGGCGGAAGGTAGTAGGGATGGTAGCTGTGAGGTCAACAGCAGCATAGGGAAATAGTGTGTGGCTGGTGCGATGTGACGGCTAATTAATGGCTGATCGGCGAGGCGGTGTGGCCGTTGTGCAACAGTTGACTGAATGGCAGTGTTGAGTGGCGAGCGTGGTCAAGTGAGCGCACAAACGACAAGTGGCCAGGTGGCAGAAGGAACAGGGGAGATGGCGCTAGGGCGAGAAAGTGCCAAGGGTAGGGTGAAAGTGGATTTTCCAGAAGAGGAAAGCGGAAATTGAAGAAGATTTCCCAATTTGGCAATTTTTCCGAATTCAAATGAAATTCAAACAAAATTCAAAATTTTTAATTCTTTGGGATGTTTCACAAAATACCACTCCTGCACTGATCTCAGACAAAACTGTGGAGTAGTACTAGTTTCTTATACGGATCGTCTACCAAGAGCGAAGAATGCAGAGGCATGCTGTGGTTGATGCAAACCTGACCTGTATGTAATCCATACGTTTCTTGCACGATGTACACCGCGCTTGCCAGTAATGTGAGCAACAAAAGAAGCGAAAGTAACAGAGAAAGAAGAGGAAGAGAGATGCAAGAACCAACCGGGTGAACGTGGAAGCTTCTGCTGCCCACCAAACTTGCCGGAAAAATTGGCGATTTTATTGTCGATGATGTACACGGTTGGTGGTCACTAGTCAAGGGAAAGCGACCATTTCGTTCCCTGTTACTCCATCCGTGGATCTCTCTCCGGCCATTTGGTCTCGTGTGACACTGCCGCTATGCTCGGTCCCTGAAGTCCCGCGCAAAATCCAATCACGGAATGGCTTGAACAGTAGCGCGTCTGGAACAAAGGAACATCGCGAGAGGCACAGAAACAAAGAGGGCCACACGTTACCGGATGATCGATTAATAATGTACTGGATCGGTTTTGGTCGGCGGGCCACACGGACAAGATCACTTGCCTGGCATTATTTAAGTGCGTGCTGCAGTGTCATGTTCCCTGACATGCCACTCATTTACCTTCACGGTCTTGCTCAAACTAGCTTATAACTTAAGTTTATGATTATATCTTTACTCAAACTAACTTATAACTTAAGTTTATAATTATATCTTTTAACTTTTAATTAAAATTATACGGTAATGATTGCTAACTTTTTTTCTTAAAAAATAAAAAAACCGTTATATCATAATAGATAATGGAAAGAAATAAGGCAAAAAAACTAAAAATCTAAAATAAGTTGAATTTAGAAGTTAATATGTTTCAAATGACTTCTTGTTTAAATAAATCAAAAATATAAAAAAAAAACTAAAACCGTTTGGAGCAGGATGGTTCCTCGTCCTTTGTAAACTACTTTTAGTTTTTAATACTTCTACTACCAGGCATTTTAATAAAGAAAACAACACTAGTGGATTGTAATAGTAAATACGAAAGAGACAGCGGCGGTGTTCGTCAGAAGCCGAGACTCGTAACCAGTGGCGCGTAGATTAGCGTTAGCCTTGTGCTTCAGCCATAATTAAGATATGAAAGATGCATACCAATTTGGCAAGAAACTGGTTCGAACTGGGCATGTTCAACGTACCAGAATCAGGGAGTGCAAACAAAAGTAGAAACCACCATCCAGAATTTTTGTGTTGACGGTATGAAACTAAGAACACACAGCTATGGTCTATGGACAATAAACTTTTTGTGTTGACGGTATGCATGCGTGTAGGCTTCTGAATCTTGATTCTGGAATGCCCAGCGGACCTTCACTGTTCTGCCAGTTTTGACACCTTTAATTTCTTTCGACCTAAGTTTTAATTTCTTTCGACCTAAGTGCAGACGGTGTCATGAGATCAGTGCGCACTGACAGAGTGGTGGCTATGCCTCTAGAACAAACAACATGATATCTTACCAATCCGACAACCGTCCACAGTTAGGTCGCTGAACAGTCCGACACAGTTGAAATGCAAATCTTTACCCGAGCAAAAACACGAGCTCAAAAAAATTTGAGTGAATTAGTTATCTACAGACCGCAGAGTAGTATCATCAAGTCGTCATCCATATGTTATCTACGACTGCTAAGAGCAGCAAGAACAAGGAGATAGAGAATTGAAGAAACTTAGCGGCCGCAGGATCGAATTGCTGAATTAGTTTTCGCCACCCATGTCCCTGTTTAATTAGCAAACTAAAATAATCAAGCCCCTCCAAATTTTACAGCCTCCGGACAAAACATGTCCCTCTTGCTCAGGAAGGTGCACGTCAATATGCCACGTCGGCAACTAGTAATAATTACATAAAAGCCGGATCGATCCATTGGCTTGAGCCCGTCTGTCCAAAACCGCTGCCTTCTTAGCATCTGACCTGCAACTTGCAACCGCCCTCTCCAAAATTGGGCGAGGACTCGCCTGTTGCTCGGACGAAAGCAACAGCACAGAGACAAGAACTTTACTAAACTAGCCGGAGACTGTTCTCTCGTCCTGGCTCTCGTGACCTGTCTCTGTTGTACTTATTGATTTCCTTCCCACTTACTGTTTATCTTGTCACTACTATCAAGCCATTACCAACTGCGGGAGAGAAGCTTTTTTCTGAATAAAGATGAGAAAGTATTCTGAGTTTTGAGACCATTCCTAGGCAACTGAATAGCTAGCTCCAAACTCCAAACTCATCTGCCACACCAATACAGCAGTCTTGAGCATTCTGTAGCGAAGCAAGAAAAAGAAACTGGAAAGTGGCCACACACATGGAATTCTCATGGAACTGCTCTGTTCAGACTTCAGACATGACAAACGCACTGAATCTAGTCTCCGGGGCACCGAAATTTTCTTCTTGATAGGGCTGAAAATACTAGAGGCGTTCTTGAGACTGAAAATTTACATCGACCTAGCATGCATCAACTATTATCCCTGGCCATCAGTCAAACAATAATTACACAAAACGGAGGAGAAGAGAGCAGGGAGAATCTCACAAGGAGTCACAAGTCCTAGCCTGTATTTTTCTCCTTGTCACCCTGTATTTCTTTCTCCTAAAGACTAACCAACACTATCGAAGAACCCCGAACAAAAGGGGAGAACAGAATAGCTAGAAAAGAGGAGGTTGCTCGATCATCTCATCTCAAGGCTTCTGAAGTCGAGTATGCCAGCCGTGAGACCCAGGAAGTTACTGCGGCACTTGCACTCTGCCGCCGCCGCTCCCTTCTGGAGGCCCAAGCTGCAGCCGAAGCACAGGCCTCCCTGCAGCTCCCTCTTCACCGGCTTCATCAATACTCTGATGGGCTCCTCCTCGTCTTGGCACGGCGGGTTGATGCAGAGGTCCAGGTTGAGGTCCGGGCACCTGGGCGGCTTGGCGTCCACCTCCCCCCTCGGCTGCGGCGCCGGCGGCAGCGACTGGGGGTAGAAGGATATGGTGACGTTGTTGGATGCGTCGTTGATGGGGCGGTGGGTGACGGGGTCGATGCCACTGCCGAGCAGCTTCCTCCGGATGTGCGTGTTCCAGTAGTTCTTGATCTCGTTGTCCGTCCTCCCGGGCAGCCGCGCGGCGATCAGCGACCACCTGCACGTGAATACATCATCAGTAACAATCCATATCGATTGATCGGTCATCAGCTCGGCGCCAACACGTCAGAATTCAGAACATGATCGAGTAACGCGCGTACTTGTTGCCTAGGAGGCCGTGGAGCTTGATGATGAGGTCGTCCTCGTCGGCGGTGAAGTTGCCGCGCTTGAGGTCGGGGCGGAGGTAGTTGGTCCAGCGGAGGCGGCAGCTCTTGCCGCAGCGCAGCAGGCCGGCGGCCTTGGGCAGCGAGCGCCAGCAGCCCTTGCCGTGCGCGCGGATGTAGGCCACCAGCCGCTCGTCCTCCTCCTTGGTCCACGCGCCCTTGTTCGTGTGCGCCTTCTCGCAGCACGGCGACCTCCCCATCTCTCGATCTCAGTCTCCCTCTACCACCGCTCTGTGACTCCTCGGTCTATCTCACGTGTGGTGTGTGGTGCGCTGGAGTGGTGTGGTTGGGCTCCCAACGATCGGCGGCCGGCTAGATTGGAAGGAGGATAGGGTGGGCGGATTTATATAGGCGGTTGGCTCCTCCTCCTTTTGGGTGGGGATGAGGCAAGGTGGTTAGGCTGGTGCTGCCGTGGTGGTGGGCCTCGCGTGCGGACGTGACACGACCTGACCGCATCGGCGCGCCTGTTTTCGCGGTGATTTTACCGTGCCCAGCAGGACGGGGCAGTGGCAGCGGAGGATTAGGAAAGGTAGGTGTAAAGCGTGGCGGTTTGGTAGAATAGTAGTTAGGATAACTTTAACAGTGTTATATCAGTTATCTATTAACTATATTAAATAAGTAAATTTTTATGTGAAGAAAAGAGGAGATAAAGAGAGATAATATGCTGTTTCTTATGTAAGAGATGACTTGAGCTCGTATATCAGCGCAAATAGTGAGAATATATGAGATAAGAAGTTATTATGAAAATAGTATAAAATAGCTAGAGGAATGATTTACTATTAGATAAGTTGTCTATAATATTATCTTTAAGTGAGTTAAAAATCTTATAGTCAACCTTACAAGATAAACTATTGTATATACCCTTAGTACTCTACTTGAGAGTCGAGGAGGTGAGCCACCATTGCACAACGGTGCGCTGGCATGTGTGGCGCTAACACATGTGACGATCGGCTCTTCCTCCTCTCCTCTTTTACCACCGTCTTACCTCTATTGATTTTAGGCCCAGCTCAATTCAGCCATAGCGATTTGGCTAGCTTTTGGTTTTTAAGTCGAAATAGCAATTAATGGTTAGAAGAAGCTACGGTTGAAAATAGTGGTGTTCAATCCAAATTTTTTACTTTTAGTTTTTGGATGAAACGATTTGAAAAAGAAAAAAAATTAAAAATGGTAAAAATTAAAAAGGATTAAATGGACAGGGAAGAAAATAAAGAAAGAAATCAAAGGAGAGAAAAAAAGAAAAACGAAACGAAATTCATTGGGCGACATCGGCGGGGCCAAGAGAGGAGTGGCGGCAATGACGGGCAGAGATGGGCGAGAATAGCATCGGCGGGGCCAACAGTGGAGACAGAGCCGGAGGTGGCAGGGATCGCAGGGGCAGTCCTAATAGAGTTCATGGGTGTTCAGTTGAACACCCAAATGAACTGAACACCCAAATATTTTGAGAAAAATACATGTATTTAGTAGCTATATAGTTATATATGCTGATAAATTGGTCTAAATACTTTATATTTATACCTCTCATAGATTCTAGCCCACTCCCAGATCTCCCTCCCTAATTCATCAAAAAACTTCAGTCCAGCTGAAGTTTTAAGAAGATCAGGCTGGCTATCGAGCTTAACGAGATGTTATCGAGTTCCATTCGAAATTGATATAGTTTAACTTCAAATCATTTTATTTGTCTTTTAAATGGTTGTTTTAAATTTGAGCTAATGTTCCACTATTGAGTTGAGCCTCATTAACTTTTTCATTCGAAATTGGCTCATTTTAATTTTGAACTCATTAACTACTGTAATCGCAACAGTTTTGATTTGAGCCCAAACAAATATTTTTGCCATCCAACTAGAGGGGGTGGATATATGGTTTAAATTTTTTTTAGCTAAAACTGATTTATGCAAAAATTTAAATGCAAGATAGCATGCAAGCGGTGGTGAACACCAAGCACGGTCTAGCTTGACTGCCTAGGAGCCAGGGTTTCAAGAGAGAGCACATGGCAACGCCGGCTGGGCCGTCGATGATAGCAAGGCAAGACAAGACAAATGCGTCCACATTTCCAAGTCCCAATCCTGTATTCCCAATTCAACAATTTTTTCTTAATAATTTTATAATTTTTCTAAATTATTTAAGATGTTATCTCTACTATAAATAATTTGTTCTTTGATTTTACTATTATTGATCGGCCTCTACTTTATTTATTGAAATAATATTTTGTTAACTCTGACACACATATTCTGAAAAATCCTGGATCTGCTACTGGAGGACGAGCGGGGCGATGACAGTCGCACTGTAGCAACTTGTAAAAGCCGCTACAAGAAGCTAGCCTGTTCACCTCCGCTTCTGGCTTCTGAAAGCCATAATCTCGAAGCTAAGGCCGGTTGGAACACTACTCTATGAGGTCGACGTTACTGGTAAACAGTTGTACACCTATAAATCAAGGTATCAATTCTGGTGGAAAGGTTAATTTAAATACCTATCCAATCCACGGTCGGTAGGAATCAACACGATCCTGCCATATTGTTGAACTATGCAAGGATCGACGATTTTACTGTTAATAGTTAATTAAGTGAAGAGCGCCTTCTCCTTGATGCCTACTAGTACCATACCTAGCAGACTTCGAGGTACTATATGTTGTATGGTAGATCAGTCGCACGCATAATGTTCCAAGCGTTTTTTTTTTTTGGGTACGATCCAAACATGTGCTCCAGTTTGAAAAATAACCTGACCAAAACTAGCTCAATGTTTCTCCCTCGACGAGGTGCATCTTTCGGTGTGCCAATGCAAATCCATGTGCCCATAGAGAGAAGAATTGAACACGACGAGCTATAATCGTGGACCTTTTTCGCTGTTTGTTTCACTAAAGAAAATGACGGGTTCTACGAAATATTTTGTGTGCGTATTTGCCACGGACTAAATGGGATGCGAATTGCTGCCCGCTAATCTTTTTTCCTTTTCTGAACAGATCTGTACTTTTTTAGCGTTCAAGCCATAGATGTTGATATGTTGTTGTGATGACAATTTAGGTCATGTTCTTTGCGGCTTCTAAAAATCGTTTTTAGCTTTTGCTACAGTAACTAACTTTTAAACGGAATATTTTTTTAAGATGGGGTCTACAAGTTAATTGTAGTACACGTTAAAAAACTAATATCTGTATAATCAAAAATTGCAAGCGAGTATCTCTCTTTCCGCAATCTCTGTCACAAACAGCCAAAAAGCTATCAGCCACAGCCAAAAGCCACCGACCGCAGCCGGAAAGAACAGGCCCTTAGTGTTCGGTCAACACTAAACTAAAAACTGACCAAACCCTTTTTTCTGAATGGATTTCACCAAACTCATTAATTCTACACGTGGACTCTCCTATTTCCTACCAGCTTCATAACAACTAACAAGGTGTAGTAGTACGACTTTTGGATATCTGTATAGGCCTACAGCTGAGTTCTGAATTCTGATCCTTGATAAGAGCAGCACTAACCATCCTCAGGACTTTTTCAACATATGTGGAAACATATGTACTCACTAATGTAAATACTGGATTTAACAGTGCAAAAAAAAAAACTTTGCATTGATTTGTATCTACCATGCGTTGCTAAGGGCTTTGGGCATGTTCAGACTGTAAGTACGCGAAATCAAAGTACGAATTGATGATAGGTGGACCATTGAATGTATCTTAGGACGAACTAACAAATCCATGACAAAAATCTGTATGTCCTTCGCATAAATCTCTCTGGTTAGTACTACTCTACCAAACAATGAACCTCTCCCTTTGGTTAGTGGAGGAGCAAACAATTAACGGACCAAACAGTTTTGGTTGCTCGCGATCTCTCCAGGGAAGGCGTGGCCGATTGGCGGTCCGCCACGTCTCATGGCAGCAGTGCACCGCTGCACTACCTCACCGATCTCTATGCCTGCCTGCAGAGGGTTCCAAACTTGCTGTAAGCCATCTCTCTGCCCTTCTCACCTAACAACGTCTGCAGCTCCAGTGTCTAATTTTCTATCCACCAACACATTCTCCGCCCCATGCATGCGACAGTCATGGGTGACCAAGTGTTAGCTTTGGTCCTGGCCTCCGAGACCTGAGACCCGAACTCAGCTACTACTGTCTCATTCCACATGGCGACCTTGAATTCAGCCTTACGATTCTTAAACTTCCAAAGAGTTTGGTCCCAAAGCTAGCTAGTCGAAAGTTGATGAGCTAGTGCCCGTGCGTGCAGTGCCACCCCCTCGGCATAAACGTGAGGCGGTTGCTGGTCTCCTACCTGACTGACTGGCGAACACCGGCCGGAGAGGTAGACGTTGGTGGTCTCAGGAACGGTAGAGGAAGAACATGGGTTAGCTAGAGGGTACTATGTTCTGTTTACGTAGTTGCAAAACAGATGCTAATTCCAAGCCAATGTAAGCCTGTCACTTGAAGACATTACAAACTCTTCTCTTTATCGTGTCTGTGACTCTTGGCCTCTTGCTGCCCTTGCTTAGAACTGTAAGAATCAGTATTTAAACACAAGGGTAATATCATATACTGTTACTACCCCGGTATAAACTATAGAGAGCTATAGCCGTCAGTTAGCCACGGCCGGATGTTTGGTCAGGTTGGTTCATCTGCAAGCTCACTAATATAATAAGGGGGAACACACAGTGTAACATTATCTTTGCACGTGTCGGTTGTCCTTTCTTGTAACTACTACTCGACCAACTCCAGAGTTATTTGCAGGCATCCTTCCGGAAAACATTATCTTGCATGCGTTCCTTCTCGGTTGCATCATATGATTGGTACTCAACTAGTAAAAAAAGGGTCCTTCAGGGGCATGCTTAGGCATGACAAAACTTGTTGGTTTGGCTATACCTTATATCCTTTCAGACGTGTTATTCCACCTTGGTGTCACTATTGGATACTCCATACTGGCTAATGTATGGATAACGAGTTGACCAAATGTTTTCAGGACACAGACAACAACTTTTTGCAGAAAGAAAAGACATAGAGAACAAGATACATGCCCAAAGTGCTTTTAATAGTAAGCTATGTATTGTCATCTCCGTATAATTGTCATTGAAATGTTCATGGGTACGGTGTAAACATGAAGGAAATATTCGTAAGAATTTGTGAAATATTTTGAGTATTGAGTACTTTTTGCCAGTGAACAACTTAGCAACCTTACTTGCTCCTCTTGGAAGCCTCGTACAGGTAGCTCACGATAACTACAGCTGCAGCAACTGCTACCCCGACGGCACTCTGTGCGAGTACGGCACCAGTTGAATGATCTGATTTTGTAGATGCTGGGCCGCTGCTCCGTGGAGTGAAGCCAAGTTCAGAAAGTTTCTTGTGTGATTCAGCATAGTCCTTGAAGAAGGCATCCTCATCCTGCGATACAAAAAAGACATGGTTCTGGATCTGGAACTTGTACGATGGAACAAGCCGCTAACATAGTACGGTAGTAGTATCAAGTGCACTAAACTCAAGAACACCACAAATCCAGTGCACCTTTGCATAAAGCTCCACATAGCGTCTAAATTCAGGATCTTCCAACAATGCTTTATCAGTAGGAAGCTTCAGAAGCCCCTCAGATTCCCCCTTCAGTAGCTCACTGCAGTGATATAGAAAAAATCAATTTGCATTGATTTTCCATCTCAAATCTAGTCTCCAAAACAGGTAGATGGTATGGCTTTGTGTTCAACGTACAGAAAGTATGAGTTGTCAAACTTTAGAGGCTCATTAGTCCATGCACCTTCAAATCCAGACCTGTCAGGATGCGCCCTTCCCTGAAGGAACAAACTCAGGCATTAAATACTGTGTTGTGATGAATCACTACTGCTACTACTTCAAAGAATACAACAATTACCAGTGTGTGGCCCCCAGATAAAGCTACTATATCTTTGTCTGTTAAACCCATCCGATAAAAGATGTCCCTCAGATGTGGTGCACCTATCCGTGAAACAAAAGGAAAAACCCAGCTACATACCTCAGCAATAGACATATGATTACAAACTGTAGCAAGTAAGCAATAATGAACATAAACACTGGAATAAAAGTATCAAAGAAGTATCCTGATGCCTGTTGTAGAAAATACTAGTTACAGAAAACGGGCAGCTCTTGTATACGAATGAATGCAACATGAACATAGATCGACATGAAATATATTTTTTATGTAGCTTTATGAAACTTCAGGGAAAGGAAAAGGAAAACAGACAAGTAACATAGAATATCCCAGACAAACGCCAGAACCAGCTGGTATAGCAAGTAAAATGGCCAGTACAATGGTAATGCAGGAAGATAAGATTAGGTGAGCCTCCAATCTCCGAAGAAAATGTATGTGTACTTGAACAGAGTTTATGTGAGACGATAGGAAAAGTACAACCAAACAACTGTATTGCATGAAATGGGTCATCCCAACAAGTACTAGTATTAAATACCAGACCATGAACATCAGCAGATCAGTGCAAACACCATTCCATGGGACTACATTTGATATATGCTGAACTGCTGATGTGTTTCTAAATCATATTTTGATAAGTTGCTTGAGATACTAAGGTGTCAGGAAGCATGCTTACGTAAAATAATAGAAAAACATTGACCAGTAGAAAGAATAGTTTGTGGTAGTGACCTTTCTTAGCATCAGGTAGACGCCCTTCACGGGGGCAAACCGATGAATCCTGATTCAGATCAAAATTATTTAATGAGTGTCAGGAATTATGCATCCATTGATACAGAACCGTTATTTCACGTACTCGTCTTCCAGGAATGAACTCAACGGTTGGGCCCCCAGTAACTTCAACTGCAACCACTCCAGCAAGCTGTAAGTAAAATCTAGTTAGCACATAAGTAATTAAGTATATATATTGAATTCACTGTTTCACAGTACTCAATAGGATGCAAGAGCTCAATGTGCGGAAAATGTCCGATATCTTAGTACCAATACTCCCTTAGTATAATACAAGAGTCAACTCAAGCAATCCCAAATTACCTGATAAAGGTCTGCATATGTAATCCTTGGATTCTTTGCTTTAATAGATTCTGTTGCAACAACAAAAGACAGTTGGATAAGCGATAATAATCATTTGATTTATTTCAGCAGTGAAGTAAGGACCAATGTAACAAGAAACTAGTAAAACAGAAATGTGTTGTGTGATTCTACACAGAGTATTATTGTTACTTGTGTGATTCTACAAAGTATTATTAGACTCAGAAGGTGCAATGCCATCAAGAATAGTTACTGGGTAGATAAAATTGAAGCACTCTCAGAGATCTCCCACTTGTACATGTGATGATGTGAATAAAGCATCATATTTAAGTGGGTTTAATAGTTTACAAGAGACCATTGTTACGAATAGGTCAAGTGACCATCTGGCAGGGGATACACCTAGAAATAGTCATGGCCAAGCACCTTTTCCTAGGCAGGTGCTCTTTTCATGAGTAGCTACAAGGGGACTGTAAATTTTTCTGGCTATTCGTCCTAAACTGTTTGACGTGACATAAAAAAATCAGTTATTTTGCAGTCTGGTCTTCAAGCTATTGCAGAAACCCAAGGCGACAGAAAAGGAATTTCAACTTGTGAGAAACTAACAAGAATGCCCAAATTGATTTCTTCAAAGTCAAACACAGCAGTGTCCTCATAAGCCAAAAAAAAAAAGGTGTTCTTGCACAGCCATCTATTAGCACATTGAGTATTTGGGTATAAATAACACATACCGAGGAGATCAATAGCAATTTTTAAACCAGCATTTGAACCATGGGTGTACTCTTCCTCAAATCTGATTGAACCATTTGCACCACCAGTTTTTGTGTGCACATCGTATGTGCCAGCATCATGCCATCTGCAAGGCAGAGCAAAGAAATTAAGCTTTCCACATAAAAAAGAGAAAGGTAGTCTAAGAGTACTAGAAAATACAAGCAGAATACAATCCTAGATAAGTGAACGGTAACCACACATGCAAAGAATGGAAGTCAGAAGCAGCTTTAACTAGGGATTAGATCATACAACAGAGGAACCCAGTGTATCCCTGCAACACATCAAACACTAAATCCAGTATATAAACTAAATGCCACATGTTCAGGTAATGTTCCTTTACAAAATTTTGTGCTTCATTGAAGTTCCTCTGCACTTCATTCCTAAGTGTGCATGACACCTGATCCTATTAATGCATCGCATATTTGCTCCTAAGTATATATAAAGCTCAAGTAGTGGAAGCCTAAGAATAGGCAACTTCTCTCAGCTTCTCCAATTCTGCTATTATGCGTGTATGTGGGGTTGAGAACCAACGTTTGTGCCATTTCTCTTACAGTTTCCCCTGCTAGGCTGCTACCGTACACGGAACACATGACACATCTTCTGATCTTCACGCCACCAACATGAAGCAACGTATGAACAACACTATATGTGATTTAAACACCATCTCTTCCTCGTTTGCTCCATAGCCGTAGCCATACAACCAAAATTAGGAGCCATTTAAGCAGTACGGCAGGGCGCACACAAGGTGTTTGTCGAATTGCCTCGCCCAAAACTGAAACCACAAACGCAACACACCAGACCAGCGATGCCTGACAGCCGCAGCAGCAGCCACCAAACCAGGTGTTGAAATCTCATATGCGACTCAGCTCAGCACAACACCAGTAGGTAGTCGCACCAGTTAAGCTTCCAGAATCCAGAGCCTAAACACGAACTCCCGCGTGAACCAGAACCAGCCGGGCACACAAAATCAGCAGCGGCAGGGAGTAGAAGCAGGAGCAGGGGGAAGGGGGAGAAACGACAGGGGTTGGGCATACGTACGCGAGGCGGAGCATGATGGGCGCGCAGCCCTTGGAGGAGATGAGGGCGCGGAGATCGCGGCGCGCCCTGTCGACCTGGCGCAGGTACTCGGCGTCCAACACCGGAGCAGCCATCACCGACGAGGAGGAAACCCTAGAGATCGGCGGAGACCGGAGGGAGGACAGGCTTGTGTGGTCTCTTGTGTTTGCCTTGGGAGAGGAGAGTAACGGCAGCAGCAGCGAGAGGAGGGGAGGAGGCGACAAGATAACGCGGGCAAGCGATTGGCTGCTCTGCGCCGTCGAGTCGTGGTCTGCTTGGCTTCCTACTGGGCCGGCTTGTTTTACTCACACGTCTACTGCTACAGGCCTACAAAGTGTACTTCTGCTACAGTAAACTTGCTACTGTCACTGAACGTGGGGATAGGATGGCGCGGAGCCCACTGTCAGTTGGGTTTTTGTTTTTTTCTTTTGGTTCGTTCCATACTGCCATTTATTACGGGTTTCTCTAGAACAAACGCTGCTGACCAAATCTTGAGCATTTTTTTATCAAATATTTTTAAAAAATCAATCAAATTAATCACATTCTTTTTTTACTTCGGCTTATATTTTTAGCTGCAATTTATGATTTTTTTTGTTATTCGAGAGAGAGTGTACGAAGTAACAGAAACTTGTATGCGGTTTGACCGATTTAAATAAAGTCGTTACAGTATGTACTACAATCAATTTATAAATCTTCTTAAAAAGATACTTGATTTAAAAACTAGTTACTGTAGAAAAATAAAAAAAAAATAGAAGATGAAAAGAAGAGACTCTAACACATGATCGACAACGTCTACCACTTTTCTCTAGTTGAGGTGAGCATCTCTTTTCCCCTTCTCTCTCAATCCCTTCATTGAGTTTTGTTGTCGTCGACGTCGAAGGCGTTGACACTCCTTTTTGTTAGTTTTGTAGACGGCGAGGCGTTGAGGGTGGGGAGGTATATGGTGTGTTCTTTTCAACTTCTCAAAACGACTTTTGACTTTTGTTACAGTATCTAACTTTCAAACGGAGTATTTTTTTAAGACGGAGTCTACAATTTAATTATAGTACATGTTAAAAGGCCAATATTTATACCATCCAAAATCGTAAGCGAATACCTCTCTCCGTAATCTCTGTCACAAACAGCTAAAATTCAAAAATTTGAACCAAAAACCGCAGCCAAAAAGAACAGACCTATAAAGATGGGTGGGTAGAGCGGTGAGTAGGTGGAGGCATGAGGATGGCGGCGGTGCAGACTAGGGTTGGGGGAGGGCTAGACGGAAAGGTGAAATGTATTGAGGAATGGAGAAAAGGTCTAAAATGTCCAATCTTGATCAAATAGTCCAAAACTCTAATTTTTTTAAAGTAGAAATACCCTTTTGTAGTTTACGAGTTAGGTCTTGTCTACGCCTTAACAAAATAGACGCAACAGGGCCTTTTTACAGATTAGTTGCCCCAAGCCCGATTTCCATAGAACCATCAATGATGAATCTAAGTGTCTGTTTATATTGATTTTTGATTTTAGTTTATAAATAGTAATATATTGTAGAGAGACACCGTAGAACATATCAACTTACAAAATATCGAGACATGACAACCGGACAATGAACGACTGTAATTCAGTGAGTACATCATCAGAAATGGCAATTTATAGTAACCGCCCTGCAAATTTAGGTGCCTCGTAATTTCCTGCCATTCTTGCAACCATTCCGATCCATCGGCGATTCAGTCAAAACCACCGGGAAAAGCCCTGTACGCACGTACGCGTGACCGCCAGCGAGCCCAACCGTTTCGAGTCTTGGCTGCAGCTGCGCGCAGGGAAGGGGAAGCGCGTGGACGGATGGGCATCGCGCTCACGCGTGCGCGCACGTCGGTCTCCTCGACCCCGCGCTCGGCGCCCTGCGTTCCCGCGCGGCCACTCCTCCGCAACGCACCCCGCTGCCTTTAAGCTCCTCCCCCCTCCTCCTATTTTAGGACTAGCAGGAGCGCGAACTCGTAGCCCTTAGTTTCGCGTACGCACGGCACGGTCACACCCCTGCCCATCTCGCGCGATCCCCCGCTTGCATGACATGTCCCTCCGCGTCCGGCTCGCCGCCGCCGCCGCGGTGCTCGCCGTGCTGCTCGCCTCGGCCGCCGCGGCGTACGAGCTGACCAAGAATGGCACCGTCATCAGGTACGACCGGCGCTCGCTCATCATCGACGGCCGGAGGGAGATCTTCTTCTCGGGGTCTATCCACTACCCCCGGAGCCCGCCCGATGCGTGGCCCGACCTCATCAGCAAGGCCAAAGAAGGAGGCCTCAACGTCATCGAGACCTATGTCTTCTGGAACGGCCACGAGCCCGAGAAGGATGTGGTAAGGGTGTACACATACATATATGCATCGGCATTTGATTTAATCGTTTCATTCGAATTGACGAGTGCCATGGCGTCGATCCATTGATTGGTTTCAGTACAACTTCGAAGGGAGGTACGACCTGGTGAAGTTCTTCAAGCTGATCCAGGAGAAGGAGATGTACGCCGTTGTTCGGATCGGGCCCTTCATCCAGGCCGAGTGGAACCATGGGTTAGTTTGTGTGGCTTCACATCTCATTCAGTCATGCCTGATTGCGTCTCATGTGTTGCAACTCGTGTTTAATAATGTGTTTTTTTCTTTTGTTTTTCTGTTCCCGTTCTTTCAGAGGGCTGCCCTACTGGCTCCGAGAGGTCCCTGACATAGTCTTCCGGACGAATAATAAGCCTTTCAAGGTGACGAGTCTGACGATCAAATCAAATCAAAATTTTTCTGTAGTAAAGCAACCAAGGGTCTCATTTTTGAAACTTGTCCCTTAAAAAAAGAACTTGTTAGTTGCACACATATTTATTAGATGCATTTTGAGGAGAAATGGAAGTAAATTTTGCAGCATAGCAATTTCAGACTCATCATGATGACCTATATATTGGTTTTCTTTATGCAGACGCACATGAAGAAGTTTGTGAATCTCATAGTGAACAAGCTCAAGGATGCCAAGCTCTTTGCATCACAAGGAGGCCCCATCATTCTATCACAGGTTCATGAGTCAAATACTTGCAGCCCCATAATCTTTTCATGAACCACCTGACGAGTAACGTGTTCTGATCATGCTTCTCTGATGATATGTTTCTGCACAACAGATTGAGAATGAGTACCAGCACTTGGAAGCGGCATTCAAAGAGGAGGGCACCAAATACATCAACTGGGCAGCTAAGATGGCCATCAGCACCAACACCGGGGTGCCGTGGATCATGTGCAAGCAGACTAAAGCTCCTGGTGAAGTGGTAATTTTATTATGATCATGTCGTGCTTCTTTATGATCAGCTTATTAACGGCGACCTTTGATATTTGATCTCTGCCCTATTATAGGTTCAGTGTTCAAATGTCAAACATTTTCGATCTTTGCCCTATTATATGTTCAGTGTTCAAATGTCAAACATTTTCGATCTGATCACTGGTTGCACTATATTACATGGTCAAAGTGACGTTTTTTCCCTTCCAAAAAGAGTGCTATTTTTTTTTTTTGCAGTTTTTATAAATTGAAAATACTCAATACGAATCTTATTGTTTAGGATTTACCCTTATTCAGTTGCTTGTTTAATCTCATGACTTTTCTTTTCTAGATCCCTACCTGCAACGGTAGGCACTGTGGAGATACATGGCCAGGTCCAACTGACAAGAATAAGCCCCTCTTATGGACTGAGAACTGGACTGCACAGTAAGTTATTTGAGATGTAATACATTTTTGATTGTTCATTAAGATCAGTGTGGATGTTGGTAGTCAGAAAAAAACACGCATTCATGTAATCTTCATATGGACTATTGTGTGTATTGCATAAAAAAGAACTATTGTGTGTTCAACTATTTCTGTTGGTGTATACAGATACAGAGTATTTGGCGATCCACCGTCCCAGCGCTCAGTCGAGGACATTGCATTCTCTGTGGCACGGTTCTTCTCCATGGGTGGTACCATGGCAAACTACTACATGGTACTGAACAGTAATATGCTCTTGACAAGGATTTTAAAAATCGATTTTTTTCATCAGGAAGTGATTAGATTTCTGACAGAAATTGCACCGTTACTTGTCTGAACAGTACCATGGAGGAACAAACTTTGGGAGGACAGGTGCTGCTTTTGTGATGCCACGATACTACGACGAGGCCCCTCTCGACGAATTCGGTAAAACAAACTCGTCATGTCCCTTCATCTTGCAACTTTACCATATACTTCTGACAACTCTGAAGAAATCAGGTTGTTGATGAGCTACTTAACAATGATTCAGGCCTGTACAAGGAGCCTAAGTGGGGTCATCTCAAGGACTTGCACCATGCACTGAGGCTGTGCAAGAAAGCTCTGCTCTGGGGGACACCCTCCGTGCAGCCATTGGGCAACCTCTACGAGGTTGGAAAGCTTTGCCTTTGCCCGCACAAGTTTACATCAATCAAGAGAATTATATTGATGATCTTTCAGTTCACCATTGGACATTGTTTGTGTCGACGTAATCTTGCAGGCAAGGGTCTTCGAGCTGCCCGAGCAGAAGGTGTGCGTTGCTTTCCTCTCCAACCACAACACCAAGGAAGACGGGACGGTGACGTTCAGAGGGCAGCAGTACTTCGTGGCCCGCCGCTCCGTCAGCATCCTCGCCGACTGCAAGACCGTCGTGTTCAGCACGCAGCATGTGAACGCCCAACACAACCAGAGGACGTTCCATTTCGCGGACCAGTCGGTGCAGAACAACGTGTGGGAAATGTACAGCGAGGAGAAGATCCCGCGGTACAGGCAGACCACCATCAGGACGCAGAAGCCCCAGGAAATGTACAACATGACCAAGGACAAGACAGACTACCTCTGGTACACCACCAGGTAGGTGATACCAATCACCGTTTGGTATTACTGTGAGCTTGTGCAGTGCAGCAGCATCTCTGAAAATGCAACGAGAGATTAACGCTTGGGGTTTCTCAACTTTTGTGCGCAGCTTCCGTTTGGAGTCGGACGATCTGCCGTTCAGGCGCGACATCCGGCCGGTGCTCGAGGTCAGCAGCCACGGGCACGCGATGGTGGCGTTTGTCAATGGCGTATTCGTAGGTAACTTGGACCCCGCCCTCCATTTTCGTGACATGAATTAGCTTCTTCTTGCGTTGTTCATCTTTCCATTGAACTGTCGAGGAAGGAAGAGGTCTTGCTTGAGCTTGTACGTGCGGATGCGTTTGTGCAGGCTGTGGGCACGGGACCAAGATGAACAAGGCCTTCACCCTGGAGAAGCCCGTGGATCTGAAAGTAGGCGTCAACCATATCGCCCTCTTGTCATCGACGCTCGGAATGATGGTGAGCAAGTTCGTTAGGATCCATCAGTGACTCTGCAAATTCGCCTAGTTTCTTTCTTTCTTTTCTGTGCGAGCCCATTCTGACGTCACATGAGCTCTGAATCGGCATGTATATGTGTACGTGTGGCTTTCAGGACAGCGGCGCCTTCCTGGAGCACAGGCAAGCCGGCGTGCACACGGTGACGCTCCAGGGCCTCAACACCGGCACGCTTGACCTGACCAACAACGGCTGGGGCCACATCGTCGGGCTGGACGGCGAGAAGAAGCAGCTTCACACGGAGCAGGGCATGGGCAGCGTGCAGTGGAAGCCCGCGCAGTTTGACAGGCCGCTCACCTGGTACAAGAGGCACTTCGACGCGCCGTCGGGAGACGACCCGGTGGCGATCGATATGAACCCGATGGGCAAGGGCGTCCTGTACGTCAACGGCGAGGGCCTTGGCCGGTACTGGATCTCCTACCACCACGCCCTCGGCAAGCCGTCACAGTTCCTCTACCACCTGCCGCGGTCGTTCCTGAAGCCAACGGACAACGTGCTGATGCTGTTCGAGGAGGAGGGCGGGCGGCCGGACGCCATCATGATCCTCACGGTGAAGCGCGACAACATCTGCACCTTCATCTCGGAGAATAACCCGGCGCACATCCGGTCGTGGGAGAGGAAAGACAGCCAGCTGACGGCGGTAGCCGACGACCTCAAGCCGCGCGCCGTGCTGTCGTGCCCGCCCAAGAAGACCATCCAGCAGGTCGTCTTCGCCAGCTACGGCAACCCGCTCGGCATCTGCGGCAACTACACCTTCGGTAACTGCCACGCGCCGCGGGCCAAGGAGGTCGTCGAGAAAGCGTGCCTCGGCAGGAAGAGCTGCGTGCTCGCCGTGTCTCACGAGGTGTACGGCGGCGACCTCAACTGCCCCGGCACCACGGGCACGCTCGCCGTGCAGGCCAAGTGCTCCAAGAGGCAGAGGACCGCCGCGCAATAAGCTAGCCTTCCGCGCGCGTTTCGTCTGCTCTCTCCTTTGTTTGGGATGTTGTACTTCCATTGATCGGGCCATCCGTGCAGATGTCGGTGGGAATGGGATGGTATAACTAGGGAATTGATTTGAGCCTTGCTTGATTGCATCGTACGTTGGAATAGATCGATGTTGAGCAAACATTAAGATGATCCATCTGGTGAATAACAATGAAAATATTGGACAGCCTAGTGCACTGACACATATGATCTCTTTAGTTGTGATTTCCCTGATGCTCGTATTAAGCATAGCTTGATGCACGTGGTTAAAAAATGAATAAAAATATGTTATAGTTACAGACCAAACAGTACACAAGAGGGCTACAAAGAGGCTACAAAGTGACTGTCCGAAGCCTTATAAATTATAAAAACAGATATAGAAGTTTCTGCTCGGGCTCCTTTTCGCAAGTCACCTTTATCCTCTTCCTCACTTAAAGAGGAAATAGGGCTACAAAATCAAAACAGAAGGAAAATCCTAAGGTTAGAAAAATGTAATAATTCAATTGGTTGGAATTCTCAATACTTACCTTCTGAGGAGCTTTGGGTCGAATCTTTTGTGCTCTCATACCATAGCATGATATAATCACATGATTTCAAGGGATTGATTTAGTACATGGAGAAATTTCTCACCAAGTGCTATGAAGTCAGCCCCTTATCCTTAGGATACAATGGCATGGCATCAATTCATTGCTCTATCTTTTTCCTCTTTCAAAAAAGGCCTCCACCTTAGGTTCTCTACTGCTATCTGTTCCACAAAGAAGTGGTTGTCTTCCTCCTCCACCTTAGGTTCTCTACTGCTATCCGTTCCACAAAGAAGTGGTTGTCTTCCTCCTCTACCTTAGGTTCTCTACTAAAGATGGCAACGGGTAGATACCCGCTGGGTATTGTCAACCCATACCCGTACCCGATACCCGCACCCGCACCCGCACCCGCTACAATACCCGTACCCACACCCGGGTATAAAAACCTACCCGTACCCGCATCCGCGTGGGTATTTATACCCGACGGGTAACCCATACCCGAATTGATAAGGATATATACGAGGCACAGGTATATACGGACGCGGGTATTTCCATTGGCTTCGTTTCGAATATATATATACGTGCCACATGTATATGTACCCGTTGCTATCTCTAGTATACACCCGACCGGGTATATTTTACCCGCTGGTATGCGGGTACGGGTAGTATATACCCGCACCCGCATACCCAATGGGTAGAGTTTTTTGCCCATTAGCATACCCGCGGGTGAAGATATCTTTCCATACCCGCTTTCTTATCGGGTAAACCCATCGGGTACTCGGGTTTCGGGTACCCGTTGCAAAATCAAAATAGAAGGAAAATCTTAAGGTTAGAAAAATGTAACAATTCAATTGGTTGGAATTCTCAATACTTACCTTATGAGGAGCTTTTGGTCGAATCTTTTGCGCTCTCATACCATAGCATGATATAATCACATGATTTCAAGGGATTGATTTAGTACGGAATTATTGATCATATACCCTCCACTTAGATGAAAATTGAGGATTTACCCTCCTGGCCCACGTGTCAGTGACCTACGATAACCCCACATGTCATTGAGTGGGGAGGGTAAATCCTCAATTTTCCAACTATGGGGAGGGTATATGATCTAAACCCCCATTTAGTACATGGAGAAATTTCTCACCAAGTGCCATGAAGCCAGCCCCTTATCCTTAGGATACAATGGCATGGCATCAATTCATTGCTCTATCTTTTTCCTCTTTCAAAAAAGGCCTCCACCTTAGGTTCTCTACTGCTATATGTTCCACAAAGAAGTGGTTGTCTTCCTCCTCCACCTTAGGTTCTCTACTGCTATCCGTTCCACAAAGAAGTGGTTGTCTTCCTCCTCTACCTTAGGTTCTCTACTGCTATCCGTTTCACAGAGAAGTGGCTGTCTTCCTTGCTAACCGTCGTATAAAACCAAAAATTCTTCCATGATGACCACAAGGACTTCGAGAACATTAGAATGTACTCACTTACCTTCCTATTGTGAAGCTGCAAGGAACAATTCCCAAGTAACGCCGCTGCTTTTCCAGCTCTTCCCATCAACCTGTGGTAGTATCTAAAGAGTTCCAAACCTATCAGAATCCTCAGATATGCTTCACACAGATGAATGAATATGCTGAGATTGACAATTGAGTTGGAGGCTAAATTCACCAACTCAATCCAATAGAACTCTTAATACCTTCGACAAGAAAGAATGCACGGCAGCCTGAATCCATATTCTACATACGCTCGAAAGATTCGGATTTCGCTTGCACTTCTGCTCGAAACGTTTTCCCCAGTTGTTGATCTCCAAGGGATCAGAGCCTTATTGGGGATTATTCCTGTCTCTTCTATGGCCTTCAATTTCTTCTATCCAAGTTCAGATACAAGCTAATCAATGGTTAAATCAGACACTATGGCTATGCTGGTTGAAAATATAAGCGTGGATTGAAATGATTCGAGACTACGGTTGAAGGGCGCAAAGGCGAAGGGGCAGAGGAAGTCAAAGAAGATGAAATATTTTCTCTGAAAGGCGTGAAGCCAATAGGCACCATGCTGGGTTTTTATAAGGGTTTTTTAATTATAAAACAATAGTTGCTTGATCAAAAATTCAACAATAGAAAACCTTTCAGTTTCTCTAATTAATTTTCTCAACTTTAAGTGAATAAATACTGCCTCTTCCTATTACTCTCACTACTCTTTACTCTCAACGTTGGATGCCTCTTTCCTCTCATTATAGTTAGTTGAATCTCTTTTGTAAGCGTTTTTTTTTTTGAATCAGTTCATAGCAATAAAGTCCACTTCTTTCTTTTATTGAAACATTATTTTTGAAGGAATTCAGTTTTTTTTATTTTTATAAAATTGACGATTTAATTGTAGACAGTAACCATGTCAACTTCGACGAACTCAGTTTCTCAGGCCATGAGGGCTGAGGCCGTCGTCGAAGGCATTGTTGGGGTCATCGTCAACGGAGGCCTTGGAATCAGTGCCTGCTCCGTCGGAGTCGGCAGTTGGGGCGGCGTAGGCTTGGGATCCAACGTGCATCTTGCAGTACTCAACTACCTTGGCCAGGATCTTGCCGTTGATGTTGGCGAGTAGGATGGTATCGTTGGCGCTGGATGATGTGCTTGATGGTCGTCGATAACCGCGCCTCTAGCTGGGTCACCTCAAACTGCTCCCCATTGCTCTGCAGCACGACCACCTTCACCTCGTTCGCTCCCTCGGCCGCCATGGGCCCATGGCTCCTTACCGTTGGTTGCTTCGGAGTTGCGGTGTGGGCTAACCCTAGCAGCGTGAATAGGAGAAGATGGAGCGGGAAATGTGGAGCAGGGGATCCATCGACGGGGTGACAAACAGCAAGTGAACGGTCTAGAAGCGAAGGATGTTCGTTCCGTAGATCTAAGCCGTTGGGTCTAGGGTTTGGAAAGTGAACGGTGATGGTGGGCTTTATAGGCCAGAACCCAGACATATATAACGATTGGGTAATTGGGCTTCCGGTTTCTTTTGACGACAAAAGAACTACCGTGAAGCCATGAGAAAATTCAGAAACAAAAAACTGGGAATCCCATGGCCGCGTGGCCCAACATGTAGCTGAGCATCTTCTGAAAAGCCGAAGAAAGAAGGAAAACCTGATGCTTAGCAGCATAAACAACGTCATACTGAGCTGATATATCAGACAAGGCAGTGGCCAGTGGTTGTGTCAAAATTGTACCAATCAGGATACTTCCGTAGGTGGCGTCAAATGCATCCATTTAGAATTGTGACGAAGCAGAATAACACACAGCCAACATTAACCTTCACAACATTAACCTATCCTACGGCGCTCTAACAAGAACAGGACGAATCACATACACACAGGTCTTTCTTTCGGGATACAAAAGATACATATAACAGGCACCACAGCGGCAAGAAAATTCACCATCCAAATGTTCAACAGCTTAAAATACTTTAATATATTATTACGACACAGGGGACAATAGTCCAGAGAAAATCAAAGCCTTCAGATCATAAAACCTAGATTAGGATAGAATGGTAGAACCAAGAATCGGCTCATGGTAGAACTAATTTAAGAGTTTCCAACACTGCACGCTTTGCGACTTTCAAGACGATTTTGCAGCGACAAGCTTGTCGATGAGCACAGCAGCATCTTCAACCGTCGCAATTGTCTGCGCGCTCGACTCTTCCACGCTGATGTCGAACTCCTCCTCGAGACCCATCACGATCTCAACCTGCACCGAATTCAAAATGAGGTTTTACTTTACAGCTTGAGAACGTAACTTTTAATTCTTTGCTCACACAAAAGAAAGTGACTATCAAATTACAAACGTATGAGATTGTTTATCTTGGTTGGTCATTCCACGTTTGGAACAACAGCTGTCATAATTCATATGTCGACTCAGAAGTTCCAACATTTTATACCACAAGTGACCATAAAGTATGAAATGGGACATGTTACCACAATTATCCTCAAATGTTAATTTAAGACCCAAAACCTTTACAAAAATGCAACTCTTTAGAATCCTTAGCTGTTTGGCAAGTTGGGTTAGTTGCTACTTGGTTCAAGACAACCTGCATGTATGACATCAGTCAAAATAGTGTGGGCAGAATTACCGTGTCCAGTGAATCAGCCCCAAGATCAGAGAACTTAGTGGCACCACAAACTTGAGTGTCATCAGGAACAGCAAGCTGCTTCTTCACAATCTTACAAACCTTCTCCACTGTATCCTGTTTCGCCTGTTCGAACACATATTTAACAAAGGTTACAAAACACTGTTAAAAACGTAGCCCACAAACATAAAATGCAAAAGGGGCTCATTTCCTTATCTGTAGATAGAATGACATCTATCTAGAATGCTAACATGTACTCCCTCCGTTATTTTTTAGATGCCGTTTTAGAATGTGTGCAGTCAAACTTTTAAAATCTTGACCTCTAATATATACAAAAAGTATTTGGATTTATCATGTGAAAATGGTATTACTAGATTTGTCAACAAAAATACTTTCATATCATTATACTTTTAATAATGTTTGCTACCGTATAACTATAAAAGTAATAGTCAATGGTGTGTATTGGAGGCCATGTCAATGTCCAAAACAACAAGTAAAAAAGAACAGAGATGGCATCTGCTTATCTTGCTAAGATGAATATCATGCTACGTTAATAAGTAGTGCTACAACACCAAGAGCAGAAACCAAGTACGATCAACCTTCTCTTAAACAAAGAGGAGCTTTGCTCACCCAGTCATTGCTGATTGCTGAAATACAAGACTTTGAACACAAGCATATATGAAAGAGAAAAAACCCTTCTAAAATGAGGAAAACAAGGAAAACAGGTAATTCTAAGTAGCACATAATTTTTTATGGGCTCCACCTTTAATTTTTCATTCATTCAAAACTAACAAAGCTGCTAACACAAATTACTAATTTAGTTGAAACCTAGAAGAACAATAATTCATTAGCTTTAGCATAGTAAAGCAACACTTCAGATATATCATGCACGAAGAGAAAGCTGTTTCCCTTGTTTTCCTCACTAGCTTTAGCATAGAAAAGCAACATTTCAGATATATCATGCACGAAGAGAAAGGATGGAACTCACGGAACAGCAAACAGCAAATCTCATCGGCACTGGCTGCAGGCGGAGAAATGCATTACCCTTCGTTGCACCGGAGAAAGAGAGTGAGTTCGTGTTGATTGCCTGCAATTGAAGGAGCAAACTTATGTAAACTAAGGACTTGGGTGGGGGGGGGGGGTGGAAATCTTAGCATACTATACCAAACATTGTTCTCATGATTATTCTATCCTTCTAGCAATTCACTTGGTACATCCCACATATGTGCCAAAGTAGCAAATATAGCTTGAATTGGCCTCAGTATGGTGAAGGGATGAAATATATTGACTTGAACTAATTTCATAGCTCTCTAAAATAGGCTTGTAAACAAACAAGAGAGAAGTCAATTTCTGAAATGATGTTTACAAGATGTTTTGGTACAAATTCCCTACGAAACCTTGGAATTAGAATTCTTCGACCACCGTATGACTAAAATCCAAATCACGAACCCATTAGAGAGAAAAATAAAGTGTCTTTCGTAGCAAGGGAAGACAAGACACACGAAAGCATTTTAGGTGGCATTATATAAAAGGATCAACTTTTTGAAGCATAGAAAGTAACAACCTGGTACTAGCATCCAGCAATCCAACAGACACACACACGCACGCGCACACACACCCCATGTTACTAATTCCCCTAGAAAATTCAGCACCAGGATGCAATTTAGTTGTACCATAGGAACCATACAACAAGCTTTGATAGAGCTGGTGGTGATGTAAGCCTCTCTCTCTCTCTCTAACACTTTAGAGCAAAGTAAACTTTCTACACGCATATACTGACCAGATCAAGCCGAACTTGCTTATCTGCGTGCAGACATCTAACTAGTACAAGAGAATTACCATCACTACAAGTCTACAACCTATCAACCTAGCAGAAAAAACATAGCTGCCCAAATCCACTTTGGAAATGGCTCGGTAAAGCCACAGTTAGCGCACAAAAAGGGGGCAGCTTTGCCGATCGAACAGAATACAGGTAGGTGGCTAAGCCACAGATCACGCGCAGATCGAACTGCGAAAGAGACCCAGATCGAGACAAAAAAAAGAAGCTAAAACCCCAAACCCCAAATAGGCAGATCGATCCAACAAAAGCTAAGGTGGTGGATCTGACGACGTGATGCGCGTGTATGCGTGTATACCTTGACGGGCCTGGCGAAGGAGAGGGCGGATCCGGCGAAGGAAGCCATGAGCGGGCGGAATGGGCACGCAAGCGAGGGGGAGGGAAGGGGAGGCAGCGAGCACGAAGAGCGTGAGAGCGACGGGAGGGGCGGATGGGTGGCTGGCTGGTGGGTTGGAGTTGGGAGTTGGGGCGTAGTGCCGTGGCCCCCTTTAAATGGGGAGGGCGTTGGCGACGGGCGCGACGCCGTGGGCATCGGGAGTATCGACGGGCGGCGGGGTCCACGAGGCGGCGACTCCGTCCCTCGCTCGCTCCCCTCTCGGTCCCACCATGCAGAAGCCGGCCCCACCTTGCAGTTGGGGTGAATACAATGGAGAATGGACCAAAGCAAGAGGGAGGGAGGCCCAGTAGGTCCAATCTTGAACCAATATAAACCGATGGGCTCGAGGCGAACTATTCAGGCCCAACAAGCCCAGCCTAACGATACAGGTCTCGTCTCCCAGCGTGTTAGACATCCTTTCATCTCTGGCCTGTTATGACCTGAAGTAAACAGAACGACACTCAGAAAAATTTTCAGCTAAGCAAACTAGCAAAGGATTCTTACTTTCTTACGCTATTGCACGCCCATCAACTGTGGATGAAAGAAGAAAGGAAAAACAAACAACCGGCCAGAAGAATTGATGATAGCTATTATAAAACGTTCAATAAAATATGAAACACTGAAGAATAATTAGACGTATGAGACGAAGATTTAAAGTGTAAAAACTTGTGTTGTACGTTCTATCTATTATGAGACTTATAAGATAAATAAATAGCTTTGAGAACAAAAGTCCTAGATGAGAAAGACACAAATCATAGGCGGTAATGAAATAGAGACCTACTCGGAAACTAGAACAGTAACCTACTCGAAGACATGAAACAAGCCCTATTGGAAAGTCTCAAAAGATAATAGTGAAGATCTGTAATAGTCAGAAGTGCCTTGAGCAGTCACGTCTGACTTCAGTCGGCGTAAACACCTTTGAACACTACGATGGTGCAAGTCAATGCATAGTCTATCATGAACTCGAAGATAATCCCAATTATAACCTTCGACAAGATTTGAAATGAATCTTTTGAACGAAACCTAGTCGAATTCTTTGAGTGCATTTTTATCCGCCATATAGAAATTGAGGAAAACATGGGCAACAAAAACGAAAGATCCATTGTTCACATACATATAATGCCCGTTCTATTTTTTTTTTCTTTTTGGCTTCTGCTTATAGCTCTTGGTTTCTTCGGAAATCAAAAGGCTAAATATCAAAATAGAGCGGTCTCTTGAAGTAGATTCTTCAAACGGCTTCATTAGCACAAAACCATATGCATCATTATGCCAGCGTCTCTATCGTCCGCTGCTATGGCGAAAAGCGCAGACAAAAGCCATCAGCAACAGCAAACAGGTACAATGGAGGTGCGACGGCGCGAATGGGTGGCTGCCAATGGTGTGGTGGGTGTGTTGAGGAAAACCTAAGTGTGCGTAGGAGTAGTGAGTTAGTTTTTTTACCTTAAATGCCGGTATATATAAAAGAATATTATCATAGAAGGGCAATATAAAAAAACCATCTCTAATATCTGACATATCAGAGACGGCCAATACAAAAAGGCATTTTGTGTTAGAAACTGTCTGTGATAAGAGTTCATCACAAACGGTTTTTTACAAAAGTAGTATGTGATGTATCACTAACAGCTGTTCACAAAAACCGTCTAATCCATAAATCATAGACGATTTTTATTATGAACCATCTATGATGTATCATAGACAGTTTATGTATAAAACCATCTGTGATAAGTAGGTTATCTCAGATGATTCTTACCATTGGTTGTAATATAGATGGTCATACTAGTAAAACCGTCTGAGATAACTACGCTATAGCTTAACACCAACAGATTATGTAGAACTGTATATGATGAGACATCCAGTATAACCTTCTCTTTAGTAGTGAAAAGCAGACATAGCTTGACAGTGAGGAGCTCACCACATATGATGTAATTTCTGGTTCTTTTGCTTCACTTGTTTTCTGTAAACAAAGAACATCTTTCAGTTTGGGAGGGCAAGGAAACAAAGAATAGAACTAATGATAAGGGTGCAAAGTAATCATTAAGGCACCTTCAGAGAACCGTGACTTCCTAGACAGAGTTGACACCGATCAAAATTCAGAAACAATCATGTCTATTATTATAGCACCAAGAACCATTGAAAGATCAAAATCCTACCACTTGATAACTATGTGTCTCATGCTTCAGTGTGAGGACTTGAGTGGCATGGCACACTACATATAAATTTGTCCTTGCATTGCATGTCTTGTGCTTGCATTATTATTAAAGGCAACTATTCACATGCTGCATAAACATACTGTACAAGATCTTATAATCTCAGCTTAAAAGTAGCTTTTTGAGGAAAACATTAACTTTCCTAGTGCAGAAACCATGCCAAATTTTCCGGTTTCTCTCTTCTCAATATCAACATTCTTCTTACAAATAATCAAATCCTAAAACAAGGGATAAGATGTAAAGCAAGTTAGCAAAAAAAAAGAAAAGGAATGACGATGAAAGCTTTTCTCATATGTCAAGCTTTCAACTTTCCTCATGGATGGCTGCAGAAAGTGTAGGATGTACCAAAGCTAGATGTGTTTCTTGCTCCCATAAACCAAGTTTTCAATAGTTGAACTGTAATTAACTTCAGAATTGTGTGCTTTCTTCCCAAACAACTGTCGGAAGATGCACTACTACACAATCCATAGAGTTAAGTAGGCAGCCACTAATTTAATGAGCGCCACACCCTTGATATTACGTTGAATCAACGGCTTTACCTACTATTTTGCCAAAACTAAATTACAGGCGCCTTTTTTGCCTAACATGTCCATTCACTTATCTATGATTATTTACGTGCTTATCTATGTAAACTAATCGTCGGTTCTTGGGTATTTGCTAAAGTTATTTTTATCTTTACAGTTTACTAAAGGCACTATCTTTTTTGTTGACAATTTTTCTCTGTCAGCATACAATCTTAACTATCGATTTTCCATTTCATCTGTTGTTTTCTAACCTAAACCAGTCATCCATGTTAGATTGGGCAGCATCTACATGATCCGGGTACACTCCTATGTTCAATGACATCATATTTCACATGAATATCAAAAGGTAATATCAGATTATGAAATATTTTTTTAGCAAAATAGCTGATCTAAATTCGTTCAAAATGTTTGAATTTGAGTATATTTCTTCAAAGATATACGTTTTATTTAAATTGTTATAGATGTGTATATACCCTAAAACTAAAATTTTTTAAAAATATATCCAAGTTTAAGTTGAATTCGTGTATTTAAAATCATGATACCGTGACACCGAGGTGTCCCATTTCGTCAGGTTTGCTATTTGCTCCACATTTCCTGTGCAAGTCTCTCTGTATTATAGATGATCATCCATTTCACCCATTCTCCCCGTATCCCCAACTTGGCCTACCGATCTCCACCGTGGATGTGGCTGTCTGGATGTACTTTGTTCTATGTGCCGCGTGCATCCATCCACACCAAGGGTGGGAGGTTTTCGGGGTCGCCAGGCCCAAAGTGGGGAAGGTTTGCTCGGTTGGATGGTGATACAGCCGAAATGTCACGTCGAGAAAACATGTCCTCACATGGGCCGATCACTGCTAACGTGGCCGTCTACGCTTTCACCGACCTGTCCATTTCTGACGAGCCCATGCGGCCTGCCATACCACAAGGGTTGTTGGCCCGAGTAGCCGGAAAGTCAAGAACACATGTCCCACTCCTTAGTCCTCACGTGCATTACAGCACCAAGTATCATCTCATTTAGCTGCAGGAGTCAGGATGACAGACAGAGATTAACTGAATTACCTTCTTGTCACGTTGATCCGAGGAAAATTACGACATTACTGGCCAAATTTTGCATTGCTTTCTCGTTAAAGATATACTGCAAAACGTATCTCTCAAAGCAGCAGCTTTCACAGCGTCTTCGTTAGCTTTCTTTGTTGCTCGAACGAGTAACAACTTACAACCAACGCACGCATATCCTTCGCTGTCAAAACTCAAAAGCAATGGCCATAACCGAAGAATCTACGGTTTACATTAGCCCTGGTTAAGCAGGCCGGAGTGCCGGACACTGTAAACCAAAGCAGCGAGATAAAAAAAATATATCTCGCCTATTTTATTTATTAAATTTATCGAGGGAAATATCAGATTTTTATCACAAAAGGGATTGGTTCCCTGGCTCACAGCATAAAACTTGCGCAGCCACCTTTCCTAGGTTGGGATCTCTTGTGGCTATTGAGATGGCGTTCGTTTTGTCACTACGAATTTGCTGGCCGAACCATGTTACATTATTACCATGAAATTCATCACAGCTAGAAGTTTTCTCACTTGGGTTGTTCATTTTTGTCTCTCGGTTATCTTGAAGTGACATGGTACTTAGCAACATTTAATTGATCGAATAACTAGTTATTTGGCTAATTAATTCGACCATAATGACTTCCTTTTGCATTTAATAGAATCCATGAGAACAACATGTAGCACCAATTATTATTGTTTCTCCTCATTCTATGCAAGAATAGAAAAACCTTTAAATTCATCTTACTTATATCTAGCAAAAGAAAGTATCTGCTCTAAAATGCAACTAATGTCTAAAGATGTATATTAAATTATAAACTCTTACTTGCCCTCAAATACATACACCTAATATTTTGTTATTACGTAGGCACGTATGGCAATTTACAGGCTTAAAAAATTCGAAAAGAGGGAAATCTCCAGCTGCACACGGTGTCCCACTTAGAGGTCTCCACAGAACATCCCACCCTTTCCCATCGCGACGCACACGTAAAGCAGCGCACCACCATCCATCCATCCACCGCGCGCCACCAGAGCCAGCACACCGCCCATCGCCCTCCACGCGTCTCGCTCCCGTTGGCCGCCATGGCCCCACCTCCTCAGCAGCGGTCGCCAATGCAGGTTACGCAGCCCCTCACTCAGCCGACAATGCGGGCCCCACATCCCAAGTTAGGGCCCACTTCCAGCGCCCCGACGCGCACCCAACGTAGCCTGCCCGCGAGGCACCGCACCGCGCAGCCAGGTCGGTTTTCCGGGTCCGGCTATATATACCCGACCCGGCTCTTCCACGGCAACCTTTTCAATCGGTCCAAACATTCTTTAGCTTCTCTCCTACCAGCACAAAACCACAAACCAAAACCAGAGGGGAGAGAGAGAGAGAGAGACGATACATGGAGGTCGAGGAGAAGCCCGCGTCCATGTCGTCGGCCGCGGCAGCGGGGCTGGGAGACTGGTTCACGGACGCCGATCTGGCGGCGGCAGACCAGCTGGTGCAGCTCAGCGTCAGCGGCGGCGGGGAGGAGGACCAGGCGTCGTCGTCGTCGTCCTCGCTGTCGACGCGGTCGGTGAACAACGCCGAGGCGCGGGAGGCGGCCGAGGCAAGGGAGGAGGCCGAAGATGATGATGATGAGTCGGGGCTGGATAGAAGGGCGAGGAAGCGGTATCGGTTGGTGTCGGAGCTCTACGCCGCCACGAGGCCGGTGAAGGGTGGCGGCAAGCAGAAGAGGGAGGAGATGGGAGGAATGCCCTGGGCAGGACCTTTGTGTAAATACTTTCCTTTGTAGGGTCGGAGGGAGGAATGCCCTGGGCTGGACCTTTGTGTAAATACTTTCCTTTCCAGGGTGTTTACTTTTATTTCTCCCTGCGAGTGGTGAGGGAAAAGGGATGGATCCAGGAAAAGACAAGAAAACAGCAGCAAACTTGTACAGTTTTGAGTTTTGAATTTGAACTATGCAGCGAGTGTTTTTTTTTGTTGTATAGCATACGCTTGTATTGCTTGCTTCTGGAACCTTCCACAGCTAGCTAGCCTAACAAATGACGCCTCCGTTTCGGTTGTAACCAAGCACGGCAATGCTGATCCGTTTGCAATTTAAAAAAAAATACGCGCGTACCTAGGCTAAGGGAGCAAGAAACGTAGCTTTCGGCCAGAGACACAATTAGAATTAGGGGCCAGCACTTGGATCACTTAATTATATTATTCCAGCATGAGCTGACCAATCGAGTACGTAGTCGCGGGTAAGATCAACGTATATAAAAAGTGCAAACCGGCCGACACAAACTAAGAGAACTAAACTCCACCGGTCTAGACTATACGTGCAAGAACAATGCTCCTTCGATTGAACGAGACAACAATGAAATTAGCGGACAGTCGCTAGCGTCGCACCGCGCGCGCTACGTGCCCATTTCACCTTGACGCTGTCGCACGCATCGTGCCTCTGGCTCTGCAACCGCGCTTGCCCAACGAGGTACGCCTCCCTATGGCTTCTGGTGCCACCTTGTTGCACCGCCTTCAGATCTCCGCCGCCGCCGCCGCAACCTGGCCCCTCTAAAATCTGGCTAACCTCTCGATTGACCTCCTTTTCAACCGGCCATCGACGCCGTCCACCGTGCGCTGTTGATCCCTCGCCGAACGTGCCACCGACCCCGACCATCTACCGCATGCATGCCGCTGATTCCTCGCCGGTTGCTTGGCCTATTGCCACCGTCTCCTACCGTTGTCCCCCTAGCTCTATATAGTAAAGGTTTCGGTGAACCCCGAAAACCTAACCTGGTGAACCCGAATTCTAACCCCTACGGCATGGCAATAGTTCTCGCTGATGAAAGAGAGCTCTCGAAACATGGGCAGGTAGCGCAAGATCTTCTCTCTCTCACACACACACATACACACACAAAAGCAGCGCAAGATTTGTTATTGCCATTATTTATCCGTGGATTAGTTGTTTGGTTACAGTATATTGGTCTAAATCAAGTGGTCGAGCATACATACGGATGCAACGAGCTTACGTACGTAATTGCTCAACTAATGGTTGCCTACACGACTGCCGCACATCTTGACCATTGATCCGTGCTTCTTGTCATGCGCGCTTACATGTAGAAATCTTTTCTGATTTTTCGTAATTTTTTAGTTGGAGTGCATCATGATTACACCATAAATTTGACTACATATATATATGAAGCCTCTTTTCTACACCCAGGTGTAATTACACTCTATATCGTATCTCACAACGTAGGAAGTATCTCACGTAATGGAGAGTATGTACGTATAGTATACGAGTATTTAAGATCATCTAGGTGGTATGAACAATTTTTCAGAGGTAGTATGTATATTTTTTTAGACATACTCCTTTTTATGTGCATATATGAAGGTATTTACAAAATACGCTAAAAACTATAAACTCTCTTGCAATTTTTTCATGTGGTTCATATTGAAGTATCTTATAATTAGTATATGAGTATATCCAAAGTGATAAAGGGGTATTTCAAGTTCGTTTAGGTGGTATATTAGAGGTGGGTGTAATTACACCCGGGTGTAGAAAGTATTTTTCCTATATATATATGTTCCCATATACAAATATATGCATACATATACATATACATACTCACATACGTACACACATATACATATACATATATGCATACATATACACACACAACATAGGAACATATAGTATACATTCACCCTTACGGTGCACTTAAACTTAAAAAGTCATAGAAAATTTCGAAAAAATGTTTGGTTATACTTTATGATTTACTTTACATATGTATAAAATTTCAAGTTCGAATTCATTTTGCGTCAAGAGTACCAAAAAGAGAATACATACATATATGTGTGTGTATACATACATACATTTGAAAAAGAAATTATTGATTTCGTATGCTTAATTAATCATAGATAGAAAGTCCCATCATGGACTCTGAGCACTATGGTGCCCATGTTATTTAATATATATATATATATATATATATAGTATAAATAACGAGTGCACGTTAGTGCCTAGGCACCTCAATCGACAGACATCCGATTGCATACGATTGTTGTGGGAAATTAGTGGGTATGTTGGCTGCAGAACAATCCAAGCTGTTACTAATGCAAGTCAATCCACCGCAGGAAACAATGGAAACTTCATTCTTAATTTCCATTCCTAACACCCACTTTCCCGTCGCCTCCTCCTCTCCCAAATTGCGCCTGGATGCTTCATCGGTGGCCATCACCGCCGTTCCTAACACCACGGCGCCTCTGCCACCTCTACACGATTCACACCACTGTGGCGCCTCCTTCTCCACCGCTTCCTGCTACTTGACGACCCTGGATTCATACCTTAGATCCAGATCTCCACCGCTTCCCGCCTCCATAGCAACCAAATGATGTGCCCATTACCGGTAGGGAAGAAGATGATGCCGCTACTGGTACTGCCGCCATCCATTTCCTTTGTATTTGAAATTTTTTAGAATTTTGGGATTTTTTGAGTTTGTTTCTGAATTATGGGATGATTGATGATTTATTCCCACATATACCAAATGATGATTCTTGCTGTGGTTACAGCATTGAGAAGAGTTGTTTCCACGTTATAGCAATGCTAATGATTCCTTAGTTTCCATGTTCAACTTTCAAAAAATGAGATTCCTTTTTTTCAAAAATTTTAAATCTCATGATGTTCTTTCCATTTAAGTGTGATTCCAATATCTCTTATTGATTTTATTAGGCTCCGTGTCATATGCTCTCTTTCTATATTGCTCGCTTAATTTACTCGTACGATTATTAGCATAATTTTGCCCGACCTTTTTGTCTGATTGGTTTCTGGTTCATCGATCCAGGTATAGTTTTGCCGATCCTTCTTGTCTGCTTGGTTTCTGGTTCATCAATCCAGGTATGTTAGTATGGTGTAAAATAGTTTCACCTAGAGATGCATCTGAATGTTCTCCTTTTCCCCTCTTTATTTTCTTTTGTTGTGAAATGACAGAGATGCGTGCATCTCATCCCAATGAAAGATTGCGCCATTTAGCTCAACTCTCCATTAATTTCAAGAAGCTTGAAGCCCCCCAAATGTAGCAAGTATAATGAAACTTTGCTTAGATTACTCCCTTGTGCTTCTTTTTTGCAATCTCAGTAAAAGATTGCAGCATTTAGCTTAACTCCCCATTAATTTCTTTGTGCTTTTTTTTTTAGCTTTTGCTTCTTTAGAATTGCTCGAGATAAAGCCCAGCTGCTGCAGCGCTCCTCCTCCTTGCAAAATGTTAGCGCTGCGGAGCTTTTACCACAGGCGAAGGGGACGAGCAAATCCATTGGTGCTCTAATACATATAAAATACATTTTACTCTTGGGTATAACTATACACATCTCTAATATACCACCTAAACGAATTTGAAATACTCTTTTATCACTTTAGGTATACTCGTATACTAATTATAAGATACTTTAATACGAACTATATAAAAACTTATAAGGGAGTTTATAGTTTTTAACGTATTTTATAAATACCGTCATACACACATGCAAAAGGAGTATGTCAAAAAATCTATATACCATATCTAAAAAATTATTTGTACCATCTAGATAGTCTTAAATACTCATATACTACACATACATACCCTTCGTTACTCGAGATACTCCATACGTTATGAGATACGACATAGGGTGCAATATATATATATATATATATATCGGGTGTAGAAAGTATTTTTCTTATATATATATGTATGTATATATATGTATATAGGAAAAATAGCTTTTACACCCACATCTAATATACTACCTAAACGAACTTGAAATACTTATTAATCACTTTGAATATACTCGTATACTAATTATAAAATAATTCAATGTGAACCACATAAAAAAATTACAAGGGAGTTAATAGTTTTAGCGTATTTTATAAATATTTTCATATACGTTCATAAAAAGGAGTATATTTAAAAAAATCTACATACTACCTCTGAAAAATTGCTCATACCTCCTAGATGGTCTTAAATACTCATATACTGCACGTACATACCCTCCGTTACGCAAGATACTCCCTACGGTATGAGATACGATATAAGGTGTAATTACACCCGGGTGTAGAAAAGAAGATATATATATATATATATATATATATATATATATATATATATATATATATATATATATATAAGAAGTCTCTTTTCTACATCCAATTGTAATTACACCTTATATCGTATCTCATACCGTAGCGAGTATCTTGCGCAACGAAGAGTATGTACGTGTAATATACGAGTATTTAAGACCATCTAGGTGGTATGAATAATTTTTCAGAGATGGTATGTATATTTTTTTGATATACTCCTTTTTATGTGCGTATATAAAGGTATTTACAAAATACGCTAAAAACTATGGACTCGTTTGTAATTTTTTTATGTGGTTCACATTGGAGTATTTTATAATTAGTATTCGAGTATATCCAAGATGATAAAGGATTATTTCGAGTTCGTTTAGGTGGTATATTAGAGATAGGTGTAATTACACCTGAGTGTAAAAGATATTATATCTTTACTATTTAAAAAGAAGGAGTTGGTGGTTGCTGTCACGTCCATCCTCCCTCACTTCTTAACCATTCGATCTTTCTCCTCTCTTCTCATCCACACGATCTGATTAAACCCTAAAATCTCAACATCACCCCTCCGCCCCCACGCCTACCCCTCGCTCTTCCCCCCGCCGCCCCCACGCCTCCTCCTTGCTCTTCCTCCCGCCGCCCCACGCCCCCTCGCTCCCCCGCGCCCGCGTCATCCTCCCTCCCACCCCGTGCCGCTGCCCCCCGCCTCCCCTCGCTCTCCCCCGCCTCGCTCTCCTCCGCCGCCCGCCTCCTCCTCCCCCCCCCTTGTGCCGCCTTCGCTCTCCCTCTGCGCGCCCCTCCTCCTCCCCCCCCCCGCCGCCGCCTCCTCCTCCTCCCACCCACCCGCGGCGCCACCTCCTCCTCCTCTCTCCCAAGCACCGCCGCCTCCACCTCCAGCCCCGGCGCCTCCTCCTCCTCCCCAACCCCACGCGCCGCCCTCCCCTCTCCGTCCCCGCACTGCCGCCTCCTACCCCCATCCCTCTCCTCCTCCGCCGCGCATCCTCCCCTCCTCCGCGGCCAAGACTTCGTTCAGCGGTGGCGCGGATAAGAAGCCGCGCGCGCGCGAAGTGAACGATGGACACCGGAAGACGAAGAAGGCGCCGCAACTCCCGAGTACCGAGCCGGAGGAGCCGGAAGCGGTGCTCAAGACGATCGAGACCTTCCGTTGGTGGTGTTCGCCGGGAGGTGCGGCACTGGAGGACCGACTTCCGACGCAGCCCATGGGCGCGCTTTGTCCTCAAGTGGTGATCCCCACCCCACCCATGGCGGCCCAACCGGTGCTCCTCCTCATCCTCGCCTACTCATGGCGCCGCTTGCGGGTTCTACCTCCCGTGCCGCTCCCACCGACTTCCACAAGGTCCCACCCTTTCTTCTCCTCCTGCTCTCCCCCGTCTCTCGCGCACTTCCTTCTGGGTTGGGTTGGTTTTTGATCCGGGCGAGTCTTCACGCGCTGAAATTACAAATGAATCGTGCGTTTGTGTTGTTATGTCGTGGTGATTTGCAGAAGGATCTGCTCGCCGTGAAGGTGAACCAGCTGAGCTCCGTCAAGACCCAGCTGAAATTGTTGAAATTGTTATGCTCTACAAGGTTGCAAACTGTTTGTTGAAATTGTTAGTTTGCATTAGATTTATTGTTTAATATAGTTGTTGATATAATGACATGCTTATGTGCTATGTGCCTGTGTCATATTCGATTCGCATGTGTCTAAAGTGTTAGCAGCAGTCCTGATCATGCAATGCTCATATTATCTGTAGTGTTCTGATATCTGAGAAAGGTGGTATGCTGTATCTTAATATATTATTCTTATGTTGTATTTTGGCTAGATATATATAACCTTATTGAGTAATGGGTAGATGATTTGCCGTAAGTGTTTCAAAATTCTGTTTAGCATGCATAATACAACAGTAATGTATTCAGAAGCCACTGTAATGTTCCATAAATTCATTCAGAAGCCACTGACTGAAAAAGTAATGTTCCATAAATTCATTTAGAAGCCACTGTAATGGGTAGATGATTTGCTGTCAGTTACCGGAACATTACTCGGTGTTTCAAAAAAGTAGTGCACCTGTTTTTTGATCACTTCATTTGGGTAGATGATTTCTTTGTAAGTGTTTCAAAATTCATTTTAGCATGCATGATAGTTGAAAAATTAATCTATTATTAGGTGTTAGTTATAAACATTTATGCATGGTGTGCTTTGTTTCATTGTTCATGTTCCTTCTTATTTAGAGCATGTAAAAGTTAAATGTGTTCTTGTAATAGCCAAATTATATATATCAGGAGTTGCTAATAATTTGTTTGAGGTAGCTTTCACAATCCATATTTTTATTAAGCTCTTTTTGTGATGTCATGCAGATTGTACTCCTTTACATTGGGCTGCTATAAGAGGAAATTTGGAAGTTTGCACTGTTCTTGTACATGCTGGTACCAAGGAGGAACTCACATTAAAGGATAGCAGTGGGTTTACTCCTGTGCAACTTGCAGCAGACAAAGGTCATCGACACCTTTCCTATATCCTTATACGTTCCCCTTGGCATTCTTATTTAACTCTTAAGAGCTAGCCCCTCTTTTATTTGCCTTAGAAATTTCATAGCTCATACACTACTATAGCTATCTAGGTGTGGGATGTGGTAAATGGTTGCAATCAAACATATATATTAGTGTGGATTAGAATTGATTTGATGTACTCACAATTATTCTTATTTCCTATTTTTTGAACATCTCCCCCTTTTTTTGGAGCTGGTTCTCCCAAGTACTTATTCAGTAGTGTGTGCATTAGGTACTGATTTCAACTCCACTAACGGAAGTTTCATTCTCTGCTTTTAGTCTAATGCTACAAAAGTAAGCTTTGAAGAGAAGTACTGCTCAAGGAGGTCAGGGAAGATTGGATATGCCCCTATCCTGTTTTGTTTTGTTGTTATCCTTATCATCCTGTTCTTGAACTCGATTATTTTGGGTGAGGATTGCTTGTGAGCTTTTATTATGTATGTTCAAACTTGAGACTTAAAAGGATAATGCCAGATTTTGTATTATGTATGCATTTAGAATGGGGTAATATAGATGTTGCTACCAGATTTTGTATTATGTATGCATATTTGATAGTATGCATTACTTTTATTTGGTTTTCCGTTGCAACGCACGGACACCTTACTAGTATATATATATATGTGTGTATATGTGTATGCTCATGTATGTATCGGTGGCTGGCTAGGTGACGCGACAGACCCAATTGCACACCACGTGAAGTGCGCCGAGGGGACGTGGCCGTAACTTCACTAGCTAAGCTAGATTACCACACGCAGGCTACCTCAGCTCCTCCTAGTTTTTATCTCCTCCACACAAAGCTCAAATTCCACACGAATCCTTCCTCGCGGTTATTTTCCACATACACCCCCGGTTCTACAAAAGGTGTTCCACTTGTGTTCAGTTTACAAAATGAACCTTAACACTTATTAAAACTATTCACGGAGGGGCCTAGTGACATCTGCTAAGCTTGGTCCACACGATAAACCATGGATCGGTTGTTTCGTCTGCGAGATAAACCATCTTGTAGAAAGCCCCCTCTGGTTTTCTGTTTCTGCCGCCGGGAGACAGTGCAGAACCACCTCGGTCCAAGTCGGTTTCTGCCGAGTCACGGCGCAGCAACCACGTGATTAACCGTAGCCTAGCAAAAAGAAAAAACAAAAGGAAAATGAAATAAATTGAAAGAGGAGCACACGACGCAGGCAGCACACGAAATTAACCGGAGCCCAAGCCCTCCACAACCGGCGCGACCTAAACCAATCACCCAACACCAGCCACCGCCATGGAACAACAAACCCTGCGCGACCTGACGACGGCGCCTGCGGCGGAGGCCAGGCCCTCCCCGCCGCTCTTCACGCCGCTGGAGCTCGCGGCGGCCGAGCAGCTGATCCACCTCAGCGAGAGCAGCTGCTCCTCCAGCGCCGCCTTCACCCCGCGGGGAGGCCCGGCTCCGTCGTTCGCCTCCGCCGCCTCGGCTTCCTCCTCCTCGCCGCGCTCCGTCAACGCGCCGTCCCCTGCGCCGCCGCGTGACTTCATCGACGTCGTCGCGGAGGACGAGGAGGAGGATGAGCAGGAGGTGGGCGGGAGGCCGCGGAGGAACAAGAGGTACCGCCCGATCGCTGATATCTACGCGGCGACGGCGCCGATTGGGGCGCGCCGCAGGAAGGACAAGGCCGCCGGCGCAAGGGAGGAGAGGAAGAAGTAGTGAGAGATGGACTTGCTTGTAATTATGGGTAATTTGCAGGGAGTAGCTTGGGATAGATATGGTTGCTTGTGCTGCTGCAGCTAGTATAGGCTATTGATCGAGTTAATCTTGCCGTCTTGATCTTGTCTTTAGAAGAGTAGTTACTGAATTAGGAGCTGGATCAAATGTGAATTAATTTGTATCGATCGATCCAATAAATTAAAGCAGTTTGTGTAAGACCGCTCGATCGATCGATGAGGATTCCTCGATCATTTCTTCTGTTTGATCGATTTACATGTTTGTGGTGTAAAGATGATCAGATGGGAATCGATCATTGGGACACAAATGAATCTAGGGTGCTTTAATCTGGAGGAAGTTCCATGGATATTGAACCAATTTTGGTGATACATAGGTTAAGTTGGTGTCTTCTGCTTCGATATATAGTAAGAACTGCCAAGTTGGTGGTGGTGGGCATGCAATTTATACAAAATATCCCCACCCATGCATCAATTCATTTTATTCTCTGTGGAAGACAAAGTTTACTTATGTTATAGTCTGATAACCCTTTTTATGTGCAGCAGCTTCCGAATTGAATCAGATTTAGTGAGATATGGTACGGCCGTGCACGATATCAAAAATAAAGAAGATAAATCTCGTAGAAAGAATCAAAATAACAGAGTTGAAGTAACCACAAGGAGAGAAGATTTTGCAAAGCCGATCGTAAATTTCTAAAGCACAATCTTAAAAAGGTACAAGGGATTGTCGTTCTATTATAACCCTATTGAATCTTTTATGACCATCGAATCTTTGTCATATACAAAAATCTAGTGCTAAAGAATAACATAACCTCTAATTCTTTCGTGCACATCTATCTTTGGATGAGTAGCTTTTTTACTTTGTTGTTTGGGTTCTTCATGACCACCCTTATGACTTTATATAGTCCTCCCTAACCCTCCTCTATGAATCCTATTTTAAAAGAAAGTAAGAATTCTAATTCTATTAGAATTTATTTAAGACTCTTTATAGTACACCTTTTTAAATTCTAAGAGAATTGGATATAAATTACCATACTCAACAATCTCTATCTTGACTCTTATTCGTTGAAGTCACTATGCTCATCCAAAAACTCGCTCTAAATTAGCTCAGTATTTTTTTTCATTTTTTTCTTTTTCCTCCCACCTTTGGGAGTGCCTCCAACACAAGGGCTCATGCACATCACCATAATATATGTGTCAGTGTCTGGGTTAACCTACTTAGACTCTCCATTTGAGAGTTCCTTTGTTATGTAGTTTGATTAACCACACTTTCTATTCCTACAGCCTTCCATGCTATAGGTTTGTACTGCCGCTGAGCTCTATCTATTAGCCGGCACTGTATGGTTAGTCCTACTATGTCTTCCTTCTTCCAATAGTTCGCATTTTTTTTGCGTTTGTTAGATTTTGCAACTATCTTTACGATTTTGCATATAACTACAGATGAAATTCTGGTACCTACCGTTGATGATACGGTTTCCTTCTCCTGGCTAGGATTTTTATCAGACCTCCCATTGGATACTCTTCCTTTAGTTATACCCATCAATCGGTATTCGCTATTGCTTCAAATACTTTTCATGATCACCTACCATTTGCAAATAACTCGCATGATTCCACCTCGAAGTGATACCTCACAATCTTCAAGTTCAAGGGACCTCATAAATATTATATTCTTCTTTAATTCGAGAACATACTAAACTCCCGTTAATCTGCAATGTGTTCCATCATACATCTTCAATGTAATCGTTTTCTTCTCAGTAATTGCATACTCCTTGCAATCCACTAAGTGAATAGTTCCATGCGTTGGACGTAGAGATCCTTCATCACACATCTCCCTTGCCGAACAGAGATGGAAATAATAACATAAATCTAATATCTATTCATAAGAAGTACCTGATTGACCGACGACTAGTATGTCCAAATCATCCTTCACTATCATTACTGAGCATGCACCATTCATTTTGCGAATTTGAAGTCTTTTATCATGTGACATTTCTCGTTATATAGATAGCATATACGTGTGACATTACTCTTGTACTTCTTCTTGTGACTTTTGTTTTTGTCTGCAACACCTACTACAACCAATATTTGATCACATAAGGATGAAGATTTCATTACCGTTTTCAAGGACACCGTCTCTAATATATATGCAACTAGCTCATTAAAGTTGAGAGTGGTTTTTTTTATGAGAATATTTCATCAGCAATTGTTCCTATGATGGTGGTAAAGATGATGCCAATATGACGATGTTGTCATTCTCCTTAATTTTTTCATCCACATTACTTAGCTATATGGTAAGTTTGTTGGAAATATTGAGATGATCAACTAATCGTGTACATTCCTCCATGCACAACCTGTACAGTTGTTGCATTAGCACCACCGGTTTGTCAGCAACTTTGCCATACACAATTCTTCTAAATCCTTCTATAATTTCTTCGGTGAATTCTCCTTGATGACCAAATACCTTAACTCATTGAAGAGACAAACGGATTGTACTAACAACCTTCTGCTTCATCACTTTCTAGTCTTCATAGGATGACTTTTCTAGTTTATCCCATTCAAGAGCATCGGTTAGCTCCTACTGAACAAGGACATCCTTCACCGCGCATTGCCACACACTGAAATTTCCTCCACTGTTAAATTTCTACACTTGATTTCACACTGTCGACATCAATATTGATTTTGTGCCATCGGATGCTTTACCGACCTTCTTATAAATCAGATTAATCTAGCCTTGGCTCTGATACCACTTGTTACACTTTGATACCTCTTCTTATGTGCAGCAGCCCCTAAATTGGATCAGAGTTTGTGAGATACATCATGGGCATGCACGGTATCTAGAATGAAGAAGATGAATATGATATAGAGAACCAGAATAATAGAGTTAAAGCAAGCAGGATGAGAGAGAAAAGATTTGGTGAAGCTGAACATAAATTTCTTAAGCACAACCTCAAAAGAGTACAAAGGATTATCGCTCTTTCACAACCCTTTGAATCTTTTAGAACCCTCGGATCCTTACCCTATACAAGAATTAAGTTATTGGCAATCGAATAGTCAATCTTATAAATAATAAGAAAATCCAAGACTCGCAGAAGAATGAACCGAGGAAAATGGAATGATCTTTATATAATGAGATTGCAACTTACTCTTAATGAGTGATTATAAGGAAAATGCTACTTGTACTAATGTGGAATGATCTTATTGTTGTTCTGTTTTGTTTTTCTCTCTTTCCGTTGTCCCCGTTGTCTCCCCCCGGGTAAGGCTTAAATAGCATCAGTTGTTTGCATGAACATGTGTCTTGTGAATTCCTTCCGTTTGCACATGTAAGCAATTGTTGGTAGTGAGAGAAGTTGATCGGTTATTCAATGGGGAAGAACTTCAGGAAACAACCGCAAGGCGATTGTTGTTAGAGATACATGACTGAACATAGAGCGGTTGAGAGAGTGGAAGCGCACGTGTTCTACTCTTTAACCACACAAGGCATCGCCATAAGGGAGACCCACATGTCAGGTCATAGAACTTTCGAGTAGTAGCTGGTCAGGTAGATGAACAGTGATTCTCCAACCAAGGGTACTCGGGACGCGTTATAGCATAGGCTATTATAACACTGGTCTAAAGGCTTTGATTACATATTGAAGTGTCTCTTTTATGGATTATTTAATCCTCATCACTAGCACTAAAGAATAACTTAGGCTCTAATCCTCGCGTGCATATTTGGGTGAGTGGCTTCTTTGTTTTATTGCTTGGTTGTTTAGGTTCTTCATGACCACCTCTCGTGGCTTTATGGCTTGGTCCGTTTTGGCTCACGCTTTGGCTTTTTCACCTTTTGTTGTAGTAACTAGCTTTCAAACGGTGATTTTTTAAGATGAGATTTACTTGTAGAATATAGTACATGTTGTACCGACTTCAAGTACACTGATCAAAATTACATACGACTATCTTCCTTTTCGTAATCTCTTATGAACAGTTAGAGTTTAAAAACTATAAGTCAGAAACTATAGGTTACACTATAAAAGAACCCACCCTAACCCTCCTCCAAAGTGGAATAGAAATCATATCATACTCAACAGCTAAAAAAAATAATGAGATCCAGATCCTGTGTTGCTTGCTCAAAGGGGAAGCGAATTGGAAAGGAGCAGAAATCTACATCCTTCGGGAAACTTCGATGTGTATCGTGAAATATGGATGGCTAATGATCAGTTCGATCGATCGGCGTTTCCAATGCATGGAATATTCTCGCCGTTGGCTACCTCATGTCTTACATGCATGATGCATCTCTCGTGCCCGGACTAGTTACGTTGGATACTCTAGGCTTCAGCTGAGCCCAGAGAAGAAGAGGCGCCAATGCAGTGGCGATAGCAGAGAGAGAGAGAGATGCATGCATGGACTTGTTCAAGGCTGCTCGTGGCCTTGTGGGCTGAAAAATCTAATGCTGCCTGTACTCTAGATAGCTAACTCCTTCTAGATTGTTCTTAATTCTTCTCGGTCTTTCCTGCGCAAATTTCAGGACGCATACATGTGTATTTGTGCATACGTGGACGTCCAACAAAAATCAATGGGCGACAATTAAATTGCCTAACTGGTTTATATTCGTGCTCCTCCGTAGACCTCGAGGCTCGCGTGCGTGTGTGAATCGATCCCCACATATCGCGAGTGCCCGGCTGCCGCGCGCACACAGCCCCACAGATCGCGAGTGCCCGGTGACATGCCATCCCTCGCCGCGCGCATGCAGCACACTACACTACGGCCGCGCAGCGATGCCTACTACTTCGGCATCTACAACCGTCCACGTCTCTACGGAGCCTCCCGGCTGCCGCTACACTTCGGCTGTCACCCAGCTATACACACAGTCGGGAACCTACCTACTCTGCTGCTCTCTACAACACACGATTCTGATTTCCGAGGCCGCCAACAAAAAGTACCACCGGTTGGAGATGCGGGGTATCGATCCCCGTACCTCTCGCATGCTAAGCGAGCGCTCTACCATCTGAGCTACATCCCCTGACGGGGAAGCACTCCTTCGTTACCATCATTACACAATTGTAATTTTGTCACTTGGTATCTAGAACACGCGTCGCCGGTAAATATTTCTCCACGCACACATAAAAAGAGATTGCTGCAAGTAGTAGTGAATGCTCATAGCCACGCGCAAAAGAAGTAACCTTACCTGAGTACTGCTATTATAGTCTATGCTCTATGGGTCAAGCAAACCCCGTACCGTGCGCACGATATCTTCTTGAATCAAAGAGATTACATGATCAAGATTGCCACAGATTCGGTGTTCTGTGCATAAACGCCACAGTAATTGATGTAACAGACTACCGTAGTTTTTCTTTGGAACTCAACAGATTATCATTGTTGTCATAGTCTTACCCCTAAACACAGAAGGGTAACTCTACAACGAAATATCTTCATCACTCTCATGAGGAAACAAGACAGACGAGACAAGTATGAAGAATACAATATTCCAGTGAGAAAGCACGCACAAGAACTAAAAGTCATGAACGAACAAGCCGCATTTCGCATGGTACAGACATCCTCGAGTCCAGTATTTCAAGGCGGAGTAAAAGTAAGACACCCCCTAGACACATTTGGAGTGATAAAAAATTCTGATCAACATAAAATTGCAGCAGATGAAGTAAAAAAGTTTGCATGATTCAAATATGCCCACGGGGAGAGGAGGAGAAATTGGTGAATTTCAGGGCTCTCAAATCAACCAACTACCCACTGCAAGTGGCAGCTCAAAGCGCCAACACGAGACCAACTTAAAAATCGTCATCATCCTCCTCAGCCATGTGTTTTGCCAATTCCTCCTGTTGTTGGAGCCTCTCGCGGCACTTCTCAGCACTCTCCTTTTCCTTGTGAGAATTTGGGGGGAACCTCATCGCCTTGACCACTTCATTGTGCATGTTGAGGCAAAACACAATTCTGGTGTTGAATGCAATCTGCGGTTCATTTGTCGAGTAGACATCACCAGTTTCTTTCGACACCATCCAGCCATTGGCATGGTCTATAGTGGCATCAATCGCACCATCTCTTATGTCCTTGGCTACAATGCTCTCCGCATCAGCAACAGGGTTCTCGCAGTCTAGCCTTAACTTCTTGGCAATATCAGCAAGGGAGATCCGCGAATATGAAATACTAATATTGCGCAGTACAGTCCGAATGACATTGTGGCGCAGCCTCACAATCAAATTGTGAGTCCTGTCAGCACTGAAAGTGCTTGCAAATTTGTCTGCAACAGCTCTAAACAATTCAAGATCCCCAATCCTGACAGCCTAGAGACCACAAATGTAAATATTAAAATTGGAGACTTTCAATGATAGTAACTCAGTGCTTTCTTCATTCCTTTTTGCATGAAAACAGTCCTCTCTGGAATCTCCCCAAGTAGTAGCCTTACTATGATAGCCCATTTATTGCACTGAATCCGAAAACCACGAGCTGTCGTCGGTGCCTTTCGAGCAGCTTGCAGGAGGCTTTCTTTAGCATCTGTGTACTCCAACTGAATTGTCTTGATTTTCCCCAAGTAGAACAGGTATCGGCAGAACTGCAGTAGAAAACTTTTTAGCGTCTGCATAGTCAACCCGATAAAACCAGTTGACTGCTGGAAAATCTCATACTTCAATCATCACAAAGAAACCAGTAAAATGAAGGCATCTTAACAAGAATAATTAACAAAGAAAAATAGTTGATTCAGAAAATTTACTGTACTAAATAGAAAACATAATAAATTGGTCTGCAGCACAATGAACGGAATAAGTAGATTAATTACTTGCTGATTGGAATGCGCTTCAAAACGTGGTTCCTTCGACCTAAGTTTTTCTGCCTAATCATACATGTTATAGTGGAGGTAAATGTGAAGAAGCAGATTGAGCAGATTTTCCTGCAATCAAGAAAAACAAATACATTTCCACATATTAGCAGAATTTCAAATCATAACATTTAATCAGTGAGGACCAGGAAATCAGAAGTTCAGAACTACCTGACCAAGCTCATCACGGTGTAAAGTCGCCATTCTGTGTAATGCAACTATGCAAGCAGATTCCTGCACACAGAAGCAAATAAAGGAGAGGATTAAAAAGACAGGGTAAATGGAAACCAAGGAGACAATGGGGAAATATTAAGTTTGGTTTGACACTGAGGAGTGAGCATGAATGTTAAGTTGACGTACCCACGGATTTCGGCAAGGCTGTTGGTCAGTTCGTGCACATACGAATAATAAAAGTACAGTCTAGAAGCCAAAACATCAACAGTTCTTCGGTTCAAGTTCTTCAGACGAGCAATGCTTGCAGTTGCGCATACTTTAGCCTAGATACAAGTGGAGAACTTCAAATTAATACATTTAAGAAAGAAAACAAAATAAATCACCAGTCCTAGATGTACCTCATCGTATTTCTTCTGATCAATGAGGAAAATCAAGACAAGCAAGTAGCAATATATTTCAATCTCAGGAAGGCCATGCTTGATTGAAATCTGAGTTGCTGGAGCTTCCGCATCAACATCCATCTCAGTGTCATCTTCCTAAAATGTAATACAGTAACATATGAACATCAGGATTCATGACTACTGGAACATGATAAAGAAAATATAACTTCAAACTCCTTGTGCTATCACTATATATATATACTCAAAAGAACAAAAAATCTAGGCTGGTAGGCCCTAACCCCAAACTATGAAGCAGGCAGCAGAAATCTACATTGACTAGACTTCGAAAGTATACCACTGCTGCTACAACTCTAGGAATATATTTCCAAGGTATCCTAAACATACTGTGAGCACCCACATACAGAAAGAGAAGGAATAAGGTTAAAAACACATGATGCAGGAAAATATCATGCTTTTGAAAGTTGAACCACAAGATGGAAGAATCCAATTAGTCACTACTCAGTACTCACTAGAGGTGCTTAGTACTAAAGGCAAATCAAGAAATTAGCAATACCATATTATTAACTTATTCTAAATAAAATTAACACCACCAAAAAAAATCATGTCTGCAATCCAATAGCTGTAGAACATCCATGGTTATCATCATCAGTGCCAGGGTTTGAAATTCCGGTTTCGCCAAAAATCCCAGCCCTGCCTGGAATTGCTATTCATCAATCTGAATTCAAAATTTCAAATCTAAATGTTTCTGGGCCAGGATTTGTTCTCCTGGTACCTACTGTGTAAATCGGTTACTGACAGAATTACACACATCATGCAAACATATCCACTTGTAAATTTTGTATGGGAATAGCTATGTCTAAGCAGTAATAGTAACATCATAGAAGCAACGGCAGTTGTAGACTAGTGGTGGCTAAACTGCAGTTGCTCTCGTGTAGGGTGATACCGGTAACAACAGCAGCAGAAAGAACTTACCTTGGGATGGAGGGAGGTGAGGCGGGCGTATGCGTCGGAGGAGGCGGGGAGCGCGAAGGCAAGGAACGCGGAGACGTCGCGGGCGGCGATGCGGCGGCGGAGGGCGACGGTGAGGCGGACGGCGCGGGAGATCCGGCGGACCTCCTTGGACAGCGACCCGGCCTCTATCACCGACGCGATCTCATTCAGATCTGGGGCACGCGAAACACATCAAGGCACGGGTGAATCAGAACAAATATGAGGAATTTTGCGGCGCGGGGAGGGGAGAGAGCTAGGGTTTTGTGTGTGTGTGTGGGTGGGGGGGGGGGGAGCTTACGGTGGAGAGTGGAGGGCGCCGGCGCCGCTGCAGCCGGGGGAGGGGGCAGCTGGGGCTCGGAGTCGTTCATTTGCACGTCTTCCGGCATCGCGACGGCGGCGGCGAGCGGAAGAGGGTAGCGTGGGAGGTTTTGTTCTTGCTGGACTTGATGGTTCGTGCCTTTCGCCTTCTGTCTCGAGAAGGTCGCTCGTGTTGCATAACTGACACCCGTCCCTGTTGCCTGCCGGTTTCTTTTTCGTCATTAGATTTCACCGATTGCCACATGAAATACATACATTTCAGGATTTGAGACACTATGTCAACTTATAGATCCTTAGACCATATTTAATGAGATATTAGTGGTGAATTCTGAAATAACATATCTTTGATAGTGATAAATGATCAATTCTCCCGCACACCATTAGCAATGACAGCTCTACATGTCACAGTATGTCATCAGATTTATCATGTCCACCCTCTTCTAGTAGTAAGAATCAATCTAGTAGATCGTTTCTAGTTACATGTTTAGTTTGCACGAATCAATATTCTCTCATGATTGGTCTTGTCCTAGGGTTTATCCTTGATTGATGTAATCGGTGAGCTAATTGCTACTTCTAGTATGGAGATGGTCCAGCTATGAGATTGTTCATCGGCCATGCTAACCCTAGATACGTTCGTAGTCTATCATTTTTCAATCTACTAAAATTCGGCACTGGAAGTTGATCTAACGGGCCTAGTCCCATGTGCTCGCGCCCCACGCATGACTCTTTTGGTGCCAGCCAGTATGTCGCGTGTCTTGATCACATCGCCATCGTGCTCCTCTTTGGTCACACTTGCTTGCATACACACGCACCGTCGACTTTGACTGCGATAGCCCAAACATCGTTGTCCTTCGGGTTCATAACCACGTTAGATCGCGCGGCCGCCGCAGCCGACAATATAATCTGCCTCCATCAACACCGCTACATCGCCACTGCCATTTCGGCTTCATGCGAGAAGCTCGTCGTTGCCTCAGCTCTGCCTCCATCCACCACCACCGCATGCTCGAACTTGTCGAGTGGTGCCGCCTTCCGCCAAGTCGTCACCTTCGCCCGCACGCGCTATCGCACGTGCGTGATGCTCGCGCGTGAGATTTAGTGATACAATAATTACCAGGTGAGATTTAATGATATTATAATAACCAGACAAACATTAGTGATATGATAATTGTACATAACGACAAAGGTGACAAGTAATCTGGAAGCACGTGGTATGTGAAACGAAAAATGTTACGGCCGTGAGGTACTTGCCTTGAGCACGTTTGGAGGATTCGCTGCACGAGGGATTAGAGGTGCGCAACTGCCCGAACGTTCCCTCTGCGGTTGCGTGCGAATCTACAAGGTGGAACGGAGATGAATCAAGTACGGTCCAGTTGGAATTGATAAAAGACGACATGAGATTCGTTTAATCGAAAAGAAACGGGTTCGTCAGCCCATCCGCTATGCAAATCGGCGCTCGGCTGACCAAACGCTCATTCGACTGTGCGAATGACATCCCGTTACAAGACTAGCCAACCCTCGCGCGAACCCACGTTCGGTTGTGCCCTGGCCAGCTGAACCGTGTCGGCAATATGCAACAGCCGTCGGCCACTGCCACCGCCCACCCATTTGCGCTGCTTGTCGAGCATGCACGCTGCCCAACTGGCGCCACCTCCAGGGCATGCTGCCGTCGGCCTGCATGCCGGCCTACGCCCACCACGGACTGCTGTTGCTGCACCGCGCTCTACCATGCCATCGCGTCGTGCCCCAGCCACGCTGCCTGCCATGGCAGCCCGGCCACCACCGTTGCCTGCTGTGGCAGCGCGGGCATCGCCGCCGCCTATCGTGGCAGCCCAGCCGCTTGCCATGTCCCTTGCGCCGGCTTCACAGAGAGATAGAAAATAGATAGGAGGGAGAGATTGAGAGATAAGATGGGAGAGAGATAAAGATGAATTTTTGAATGTTGATTTTTAGGGTGATACATTGTGCTCAACAGCGGTGTCGTTGAACTGGTGAATAGGTCACAGGGCCCACTCATCAGTGTGTGTGAGTTTGGGTTGAATAAGCTTAGCTTATAACTGAATTTTCAGTGTAGTTGGCTTATTTTGCACTATAGCTAATGGTAGCTCATTTGGCATAATTAAATTTAAAAAATTAAAAATTAAAAAAAATAAGTGAGCTCAACACATATAATGCAAACGAGTATAGGAAAAAAGAGCCAACAAAAAAGTACAAAAAAGCCGAAAAGCAAGAAAAAGACAAAATTTAAAAATAATACAAAAAATAAGCCAGAAGCTCAAGCTGAAATGAGCGGAACCTAAAAGACTCCTATAGCCATTGAAAAGATTCAATCTGAGAAATGAATTCTATTTCCCCCATCTTTCCTGAACTCACATCTTCTCTATCTTTCCCATCTCTATTCTCTTTTGATTTATCACATAAGCACTGAATTGTGCTAGAATGATTGTTTAGGCCTTCCTATCGAACATCGAGTTGCCACACTACATACAAAAAGTGGAAAACATGTCTAAGGTTCTATGGATTTGACATGCATTTTCAGAGTCAAGATAGACCACATCAACAGCACGTGAGTTACAGAGGATCTTGTGAAAGCGAGCAAAGAACTCATCCAAAAACTCTCCAGGTCTCATTTCAAACTTCTGATATTCTTTCTCAAATTGGTTTCAACGCACTTCCTTGATGGCTGTAAAAACCTCATGCTAATGAGTGAGAGTCTGCCAGATATCAGTGATAAAGCGATATGAGACACATGATCAAATTCGTTTATGCGAGTCCCTGAATCAAGAGATTTCTAGCCTTGTTATTTGCCTACACATATGAAAGATTTGTTGTAGTGATCTGATTATGAATAGGGACAATATAGGAACTTTTGACCTTTTCCCACATTGTATAGCCTTAATCTTGAATATATGTAGCCATCATCGCAATCCAATATGGGAAGTCGACCCTATCGAAGACAGATGACTTGGTGGAATACCTATTTGATGCTATGGCTCTTAAGAATAGTTAAGATAGAGGAAGAGGTTAACTAGACTCTGATACCACTTGTAGGACCAATGCCGGTGGGGTTGAATGATTTTTAAAACTTTTTCTCTCTTAAGTATTCAAAATCTTCACTCAAGTGACTATGATAATCATAAAGTTCAGATCAAACCAATAAGGCTAAGCAAAATAAAACTAGAAATAAGAGCCAATAAAATCAGCAGCCTTCCACATAGGGCCAATCTGACTGTTGGTCGGTCTGATTGCCAACAGGTCTAACCTCTGACCTGTGGCCGGTCACACTGAGTTGCTGGTCTAACAATAGGTCTAGGGCTAGTCCAACCAGTCCCCTGTTCCTAAACCTGAAAATATCTTAGGTCAAAAGTTCAAATACCAAGAACATGCCAAATTGTCATCCAAGTTTTGTATAAGATTTGTTCAAGGCAGAAGGAATCTAAACCAATCAAGAGTTGTAAAGTTCTTGGGCTTAAGTTCACCAAATTGGGGGAGAATCTAATCTAGTTCACAAGAACACTAAAAACCATAAATCTCAAATTACTTATTACTTGTGAGGATCTAAAACATGAGGTCTTCTAGATCTATTCTCATATGTCCTAGTAAGAAAATTTAACACGAGATTAGGCTTGAACTCTCACGAAATCACAAATTTTGCTCAAGTACAAGCAAAAGCAAGCCAGAATATAAACTATGATATGATTGAAACAAAATTTTGATCTATTTCAGTGGAGAATTAGGTTTACATACTCATGAAAGATTACAAGGTACATCTAAAACACCACCATTTCCTCCCTCAAGTTCTCTCTCACACAATCATGTAAGTAGACACCCTTTCCGCTCTTAAGTTCTCTCTTACACAATCACGGAAGAAGATAAGATGCTAGAGCAAAAATTAAACTTTAGAATTCTTGGGTCTACCATCTCCTCTCATCCCCTCTAAATAACTAGCACAACCCTAATGGGTCTATTCCATTAAGCTTATTAGAGAAACCTGTCAATCCTTCTAACACGGGTTTTACACATTCACACATGTTTTTTAAAGCGTTTGCAAGATTCAACCCGCTAATACTTTAGAGATTGATTCATTTGTCTCTTCTTGATGTAAACTACTCCTTTGCACCTCTCCATGTGCGATTTTGATCAAGGTATCATCCGATATTTAGCTAATTACCAAAATACGCTTGACGTAGCTTCCGAGCAACTCCCCTTGACTTTGTCTTCATCCTCACCTAAAAGTATCTCCATATGCTTTGACACGTAGTCCGTACTGCCTAATGACTAGCCGTCACGTTGTCACGCATTCAAACCCCCCGACCATCTCTACGTGCATCGGCCTCATCATCTAATGCACCACATTCACCACCTCGTCTCTTTACGATCCTTATCTTCTTTGTGCTTTCCGCTTGGGCCACCTAGTCTTACCCGGACTTACATGCCCACTCGGACCTCAGCTCCCCCCGCCTAGTCCCGGTTCATTGCCATCGACTGCTACGTCCTCTAAGCCCCTCGCACATACAAAAATCAAGCAACTATATCGAGCATAAGTTTCATACACTTGACTCATGTTAGTTAAAACCATGTATGATGCAATACAACACAATTTCTTATAGCTCCCAACCATGAACCAACCTCAAACCATCTAAGCTTAACTCACCCATATCTTTGGCCATAGCTACCGGTCTGACCACTCTTTCTACACCGGTCGGACTGCACGGATAAGACCACTATCCACTAGTCGGTTTGACCGACCACCTGGTGTGACCGCATTTTAATGCTAGTCACAATGGCCAACTCACCCGGGTCTAACCGCATGCAACCAAAACCAAAATCTACTATTTAAAAAACAGCCGCTAACTAAAAATCGGTCATACCGCTCCGGCGGTCTAAGCGCCACCCAACATCCATTTACACTGGACTATCGATCATACCTCCTTTCATAGGCCAGTCTAACCACTTCACCCCAGAGGTCTGAATGGGAATGCTCACAGTAAATCTGAATTTTCTGAAATTATTGTAAAATTTAAAATCAACTCAACCAAAATATCAATTATTTATCATAAACATGTATTTGACCTGATGCATGGTCTCTTAATGAGCTTGGAACCACAGCAGCCAAGCCAACATCCACGTACATACCAGAACAAATTAAACGCCAATAGCTCCGCACACAATTCGACTACAAACAATCACTACTCAATCATAAAGTACGTGCTTCAACTTACTGCACCGGTTTGCTTGCACTGCGATCTTTCTTTTCATCTTTCTCAATGCAATGACGCGCGAGGCTCTTGCGTGTTCCCGAAAAAATATATGAAAAACTGCCCCAATTTGGTCGCTGCTACCTAGCATGCATCAAATTAGTTGCCCAAGGGGCAACTGTGCTACATGCCATCCGAAACCTTGGCCGATCCGCCCCAGTGCTGTATCCTAGAGTGCGCCTCGCTCGCCTGCTCATACATTCAAAATTCGGATCATAAATGTCACCAGGAGAAATCAAGAAATTGAAATTTCTGTGTCAAGAGTATAGAATTAAGCTGGCAGTGCTCACCTCCTTGTTCCAGTTTGTGCGCAGTGTGATTGCAACCAGGATTATGGTCTGCAGGCCTACCCCTGTGAGCATGCCACCCCACATTCCCTGAAGCATTGCACGAACCAATGCAGGTTAAGGATCAAGTGACAATCACAGGCAAAAGACGAACGGGTTTGCGAGTGGAAGCGATGATGTATGCATTCTACCTGAACACCGCGGTGCAACGGAAAGGCGATTATATATCCCACTGGAATGCCAATCCCGTAGTAGCACCCCAGATTGATGTAAGCCACCAGCCACTGCCACCCAGCACCAACAGCCACACCTGCACATACACTTGATTAGCATGAGCTAGCAAGCATTGGGTGTGGTGCAAGTGTTCAGTTGCGGGAGACTGAAATCTCTGAAGACGCCAAGACGGTAGGCACGCATCCATGTACCGAACGGGTTAGAGACTCAGAGTAACCTGACAAGACGGGCTGAATGCTGTTGAGGAGGAGGGAGAAGGCGAAGACGACGCCGAGGCTGGCGACGGCCCTGACGACCTCGGGGTTCTCTGTGAAGGGCACGCCGTAGACGTCCCGGAGAAGAAGGACGGCGATGAAGAAGGCGAGGCCGATGGTGACGGAGGACATGAGCACCACCAGGATGGAGAACTTGGCCGCCCTCGGCCTCCCCGCGCCCAGCTCGTTCGACACCCTCACACTGATCGATGATCCATTATTAACACACCGATGGATCGATTAAACCAACAGCAGTTCCGTTCGTCAGAGGTTGTATACAGTACTCCATATATCCATGCAGCACTGGGAGTGGCAATGAATTAAATGCGCGTAAATTTGATTTGCATATGTTACCTTATGGCCGCATTGAATCCGAAGAACACCATGATCTGCCACCCGAACAGGTTAGTACTGCAATATGCAATGCCGAACAGGTTATACTTACTACTGCAATGATCAATGCAGACTGACAAGCATATTACTCTGGCTAGTAGCAACCGCTCACCAGATGGAGACTGCAGCAACGGCGACCTGAGCATTTGGCAGGTTGCCCACAATGACAATCAGGAACATGTAGAACCAGAACTCGAGGCTGCGTCATAAATATGCATGGCAAAATGGCACTTGGTTAGAAGTTAGAACAACGCTCCACATACACACACACATGTATGTATATGTAGGGGTGGATATCGAGTCAGCTTCTCGTCTTATCGAGTTTTTTTCGAAACTAAAATAATTTGTTTTAATATTATTTTATTGATAATTCAAAAGTATTCTCAAAATCGAGCTATTATTTTATTGATAATTCAAAAGTATTCTTAAAATCGAGCTAACGAGTCAAGTCAAAACAAAATTTAATTTCATTCGAAATCAACTAATTCAATGTTTAACCAATTAACGAATGCAATTGAAGCACTTTTGAACTAAACCAATGAGCCCAACTAACAAACTCTTTTCCACCTGTATATACATATATGTATGTATATACGTATGTATATATGTATATATATGTATGTGTATATATGCATATATATTTATATCTGTATATATATGTATGTACGTATGTATATATGTATATCTCCATGCATGATCAGGCAATGCAGAAACAAAAGACACCGCCCAATTAAGTGTACCAGAGCATAATGGCTGAGCCGAGGGAGAGGCGGGCGAAGCTGTAGAGCTCGGTAAAGGCGAGCCAGTCGAAGCCGTTCCAGGCGCCGGGGCAGTGGCCCATGACGATGTAGGCGAGCTGTCCCAGCACGACGAACCACCACGACACGTTGAGCGCGACGGCCAGGCCGACGAGGCCCATCTGCAGCGGCCCGATGAGGAGCCACGTGAGCGCGACGTGGAACACGAGCGCCGCCGCGGACACCACCGCCATGGCCATGACCTTGCTCTGCGCCTGCAGGAACTTCTGGATGGGGAAGTTGAGGGCGTAGGCGAAGATCTGGGGGATCATGTAGAGGGAGAACTTGCCGGCGAGGACGGCGATCTGGTCGTCCTGGTGGAAGAAGCGCAGGATGGGCGTGGCGAAGAAGTAGAGCGGGAGCAGGCAGACGCTCATGGCGGTCAGTATGACCCACGAGCGTTGCAGGTAGACGCCGAGCATGTGCAGCTGCTTCGCGCCGTAGGCTTGCCCGCACAGCGTCTCCAGCGCACTCCCCATCCCATACTACGTACACGTATCAACATGCATGCAAGGCAACACGCACAAGATGAGTAAATTATTAGTGACTTCAATCAATCAATCACCCCATTTTGTCTTTTAACACCATGAATATATGCATGGCTTCTGTTCATGTTTCTGCAGGACTCCTGTACGTACGTCGTGTTTACGTACCATATCACGGACATAATACTGTAGCTTCGTGGTACTTGACAAATGACAAACACGAATAAAATATCCTTCTTGAGTTCTTGTCATGTTGCCTGATTACTTTATATTGACAAATCAGATTGTTTTTTCTTTTGCCTGGAAAAGATGACATTTATCTGGGTAGCTTATTTGTTTCTTGGGACTGTCTATATAACATTTAACTGTTTTAAGAATAAATTAGTTAGATTTTAGAATTATTGGATAGAGATTCAATCATCTAGATTTATAGATGTCACATTTTTTAAAGAAATATATAGGAGATCTGTTAGATAAAGATCTAATATTTTAGATTCAGACACTTATATTTTTTAGAGAAAATTGTATAGAGAATATATTACATAGAGATTAAAATATCTTACTGATTTTATTCTAGAAATAATCAAATATATGTAGCAATTTCTTTGTTTCTTTAAACTTCAGATGCAGAGGAAGCTGCGAGAAAAGCTGTAGTAGCCCAGAAGCGAGCCACTTTCGTTTGGTAATGGTACGTGTGCTGCTGCCGCCTGCCAAGAGCTAGATAGAGCCAGAGCACGGATTGGACTTGTGTCAGCTTTGTTCGCTGAAGAGTACTAGTACTCTCCTGTAATATCTCACCTCACGTGTCACGAAAAGAGTCGACATGGTTATCTGCAGAAGGTCCTTAAACTCAATTCGTGGTCGTGTCATACCCGCTCGTTTTAATTTTTTTTAATTTCAGTATTTTTACTATTAAATAATTTATTTTTTCTAAATATTTTTAGAATTTTTAGATTTTTTTAGATTTTTCTTTTTTTCCGTGTTCCTTTGTACTATCCGTGATATGCTAACATATTTTTTCTATTTTTATATTTTTAAAAATTTAATTATGTCTAAAAAATCAAATCAGTTACAGTAAAAAAATCAGCTACAGTGAAATTTCACATAAAAATCAGAAACCTTTGCTAAAAGATGTATCCTTTCGATCTACGCAATCGGGACGGGCACTTCTGGTGAAGTGTGAACATCGATCGATATCTGTATCTAGGCATTGTAGTACTACGAGGTGTTCATAAGTGTATTGATTTATAATTTTTACTATAGTTAATTTATTTTTTACTATAATTAAATTATATTATTTAACATAATTAAATTTTAAAAAATTAAAAATAAAAAACATGTTAGTTCATTATAAATAAAATAAAAATATAAATAGAAAAAGATAAAAATTTAAACAGTAAAAAATGTCGGACGCAGCGTCCGCTGAGCGCGGCTGATCTGTAGCTAGGCAATTGTGGTACTACACGGCAAGACACCCCCACCAATTCGTGAAGATAACGTGCAGCGCAGCAGCTAGACAGGTCAACAAAAACTTTTATGTTGAAAAAGAAAATCTAGAACTACTAAAATAATAACTAGTACTGAGATACGCAGGGTGAAATCATTCTGGTGAAGACGACAAACTCAAGTGGATGGAATCGTTGTAAGATGGTGACGACAAACGCACGCGATGAAGACAGCAAGTGAAACTAGTCTTCTACCGCACCCGTAACTATCCAGGTTAGTAAAAATATTGGTTAACTTGATCACGGCCGACCACTTCGGCATCGATTGATGGATGATGAGGCAATATATTGGCGGTCCTACAAATTCCAGCTTTTTTATATATATTACAACTGGTCATATAACAAATATAATTATACTTTTGACTATGGAGATATATATTACGGTGTCTAGCGAGCTGTGCATTTATGCAGGGTCACGTTAGACCTGCAGCTGAGTACTCTAAGTTCACTTCCAATGTGTTGCTACCAGATGGCTAGTACTCCAATCTGTTCACTGTGAGCGTGTCTTTCGCATTTCGGTCTCACTGTCGTCGTGTACGCAAACATGACTTCCTCATGGATTTTTTAGGCTTGATTACCACTTTTAGGTGTTCAAAATAACATTGATTTATGACTTTTTTACTATAATTAGCTTTTTTATTATAACAATTTGGTTTATTTAGTATAATTAAATTTAAAAATAAATAAAATATGTTAATCCATTATGATAATATAAAGGAATACAAAAAAAGAAAAAAACTAAAATAAAAAATAATAAGAAAAAGATAAAAAAAACAGTAAAAAAGCGACCGCCGAATGTCGAACGCTGATGCAGTGTTGAGCGCGGCCTTGAAGCGATTGACGTTCTCTACTCAAATATCAAGAAGAACATCTTTATTAACTGCATACACGGTTATTTCTACTTCCTTGATGGAAAAGAATATGAATGCTTGGTCCAGTTGTCATCACTACACCGTGGTACACTTCTGTCGATAATACTGTCTTCTTGTCATCACTACAGAGACGTTAATTACTACTCCAGCTGGTTGACTTCACGGAAGCAGATCCGATGCACTTCATGGCTTCTGAAGGCTAGCTAGCTGCTAGTTTAATTTCTACTCGTATCAGATCGATGCTAGTAGTAGCAGTAGTAAAAAAAAAAGAGGGATAAATTTGAGATGCTAGTTGATATGATCGACGGATATTTTTTTTGTTGATCAGCTCCATTAATAAGCTAAAGTATGCGTGAAAAAAGGAAACTGAAATGCTAGCCAGCTGAAAGTATCGTACTGTAGCATACGAGCTGAGATAGCTATTTTCAATGTGGAGCTGAGCTAGCTGCATGTATATGCTAACCAAATACTCCTACGATAGTAAAAAAAGAGACAATTTATAAGCCATTGTTGATCAGTGATCACATGTACTCGTAAACTTAACGCCATCGATCGGAAACTTGCACCGTGAAAAATGGTCCACAATTAAGCAGTAAAAGTATACCAGTAGCACATGCATGATCGATCGAGCTAGCTAGCTAGCATGAATTGGTATGCATGATACTACTTACCATGATCCCAAAGGCGAGCCCGGCGATGACCGAGTTCTCGGTGGAGACGGCGTCGAGGTCGAGCGTGGTGAGGTGGCCGGCGAAGACCTGCGTGACAGCGCCGAGCGAGTACTGCGCGAGCGACGTGAAGATTGCCGGCCCCGCCAGGTACCACAGCCTCCGGTTCTCCTCCGCCGCGTGCCGCAGGAACGCCGCCACGCTCCGGATCTCCTCCAGGTCCTCCTCCCCCTTCCCGTTCCCGCCGGCCACCAGCGCCTCCCTCAGCTCGTCGTCTCCCCTGCTACCACTCACCGCCATCTCTCTCTCCCTCTCCGCGCGCGCGCGCGCGTGTTGACCTGATCTCGAGCGAGCAAGCTAGCTCGATGGATTGCTCCGATTAGGTGATTGATCGAGGTATAAATGGCCGGCCGGGCGGGATCGGAGAGAACGAATGGTAGCTAGCACTAAACTAGCAGTGCCACGAGCGCAATGTGGCATTTAATAATCGATTTGTTCTTTTCTACTTCTGAAACCAACTTTTAATTTTTACTATAATATTTAACTTTCAAACAAAATATTTTTTAAAATAAGGTCTACAAATTAATTATAGTATACGTTAAAAACCCAACATCTATATCATCCAAAATTACAAACGAGTATATCTCTTCGTAATCTCTATCACAAATAGCTAAAATTTAAAAATTTTAACCAAAAACTATAAGTCACAGCTATATCAAACAGACCAAATATGCAGATAGACCATTCTGCATGCTGCACTACACGCCGAGTAAATATAATACTAGCTACATACAGTAGGATCGATCGAAGATGTGGTCGTCCGGAAGCGCGGGTCGCGCCTCGCGCTCGGTTGTTCGATCGATGTCCGATCGGCGCCCGGGCCGTCGCCATCCGGGCTTCATTGGAGGAAAAACGACGTGGCGTACAGAACGAGCGCCGCGCTTGTCGTCGACCGGCTCAACTATGGCGTACCATGGAATCCAACGATATTTATGTCTGTAACAGTCGCGCTCTTGCCTTCTTGACCTTTAATTTCAGTCTAAAAAAAATGGATCGATGGTACATGTGTAGCGCTAGCTAGCGAGTTCCAATCGTTCCTTTATACATGCAGCTTTCACTCGATCTGCGCACGTACATTTGATCGAAGGTGTCGATCGATCGATTACCAATGGTGAATATTATATTATATTATATTATACTATATTATATTATATTATATTATATTATATTATATTATATTATATTATATTATATTATATTATATACACTATTATAGATTAGTACACTTATACTCCAGTCTGTTGACTAGCCTCAACGTCTCATGAGCGTATGTACATATAATATCGGTGCACGTTGAATTGATTAATTAAAGAACTACTAGCAACGATGCGATGAATATTGTTAATTCGTGACATGGTCCTTGTGTGCCAGTACAAAAATTAAGGCCGACGCGACGCTTAATTGGTCTGGTACTTGGTGATCTGCACAGTATGCACTTCTTTCTTCTACACGCTAGCAGCTCTCTATTTTTTTTCCCCTTTCACATCCGTCATGAGTTATATGGGTATTTAACTGAACGACGATCACGCACATCAAATTAACCACCGTTCTGATTCTGCCTATACATCATCGTTACAAGATATTGAAGGACTTACGTATATATCGTCGTGAGCTGGATCGATAGATCGGTACCGTTGTTAGTTGCCTCTGTTCCGTGTCTAGTCCAAGGCTCAGATCACTGATCAGGAGATGAGGCGAGTGAAGCAGACAGAGAGAGAATGAGCTATGAAAACTGAAAAGTCAAGGAATCTTTACGAAGTGATTAAATAAATATTGCTTATTGTTATCCCGCAGAGACTAGTAGTGCAGTAGTGCTATTTGTGCCATAGTATTTTTACATCTTTACTATATAATTGTTAGGAGAAATCTAAGTAAATTATTTTTAATAATACATAGTTTAATCTATTAATAATTAAAAAATCTTATAGGATCATGATCCTACCATACAATACTACCATCAAATCCTGTCGACAGAAGAATAATTCTACTTAAGATTACGATACTAACAATCTAGCTAGCTACTCAATTTCCAGATCCTTCTGACTTCTCCATCTGGTCCAAAAAGAAAAAAAAAAAGAGAGAAAGAAATAAAGGGGGTACAACACTTAATACCAACTTCTAATCCTATTTCCTCTCTGGAAACTTGAGAGATCTATAAAGGTCTATAATATATTTATGATGAATAATTGGCATTTTAGTTAAGTTGAATTTGAATTTTACAAAAGTTTCAGGAAATTCATATTTCAGATTGTGCTATTATGGTTCAGACGGTCTGACTGACTGATGGCTAGTGGTCAGAATGATTGATGGTTGGCGGTCTGATAGCAAGGGGGTAGGCGCCCAGACTACCCATAGACTTTTGAAAAACTGAACACCAAACACTTATGTAGGCTTATTTGGAGACGAGTTTACACTTGGTGCTACTGGAATTAGAGACTAGAGCTAAAACTAAATTGAGTTTATCTAAAATTCTAGAGAGGTTGTTTTCTAACGGTCTTAAGAGGTTAGACCGGCCAGTGGATAGCGGTCTGACCGCCATGAGGAGTGCGGTCAAACCTGTAGCTGTGACCAGAGAACAATGAAATTAGTTTTTGAGTTGCATGAGTGTGTGCATGGCATTGATACTATTGATTGGTTATGTTATGTTGCATGATTTTAATTAACATGAGTCAAGTGTATGGAATTTGTGCTCAGATGATTGCTTAGCCTTTTGTTGTGCAGATAGCTTGGAGATCATTAGCGGCCAACGGCAATGGACCGAGACTAGGCGGGGGAGCTGAGGTCAGAGCGGTCATATAAATCCAAGTGATGCTATCTGGGTCAAGAAGGAAGTACAGAGAAGATAAGGATCGTGAAGATGTGAGTTGGTGTATATGGTACGCCAAGTGACGAGGCCGGTGCATGAAGAGATGGTTCGGGTAAGAATGAATGGGTAAAGACGTGACGGCTAATCATTGGACACTACGGGCTACGTGTCAAAGTATGCTGAGATATTTTGAGGTAAAGGTGAAGACGGAGTTAAGGAAAAGTGCCCAGAAGCTTTGTCAAGGGTATTTTAGTAGTGGTCAAATACCGAGTTGTTGCCTTAATCAAAACTACTACATAGGGAGGCATAAAGGGAAGTGGTTTAAGTCAAGAAGAGCTGAAATTGCTGAGTGTATCAATTGCTAATGTGTTAGCATATTGAGTCATGTATACGATTTGAGAAGCGTGCGTGAGCATGTAAAACCCGTGTATACCCGAACTCTTGCTTAAATTAACTTGCTAGGACTTGTGAGAATAGATCTAAAAGATCTCATGCCTTAGATCATCATGAGTAAGAAGTAATTTAATTTTTTTTTAGTTTTGCGATTTTTGGTCTAGATTCGATTCTATTTGATTTAGTGAACCCGAGTCCAAGAACCAAATGATTCTTGATTGGTTTAAATTCTTAGTACCTTGAATAAGTTTCATGCAAAATTTGAAAGTGTTTAGATGAGAATTAAGCAAGTTATTTAAATTTGAGTTTTGTCTTGAGAAGCTTTTAGGTCTAAAAACATAGGACCAATCAGATCGGTCCTCGACTTACGGTCTAACTGGCCCTAGCGGTCAGACTGCCGGTGTTCTGGCTGCCAGACTGGTAAATCCATGATGGATTGACTGAACATGTGCTGTTGATGGCTAATTTTGTTGTCTTAAGTCTTTAGTCTTATTTTGTTAAATAGAGTTGATCTAATTTGAGCTTGATAAATTTCATAGTCACGAGTGAAGATTTTAAATAGTATTGAAGTAAAAGTCCGAACAACCATTCACCTATAGAACTTGTACCAGACCAAAGAATTGCTTACGATCGAGATCGATCCGAAGAATAATAGGCCAAGGATCAATTAAGGGACCGCTCAGCGTAGCGACCAGAAGCTGCGTTCGACGATGGTTTCACTGTAGCTAGCGATCGAAGCACTGTAGCAATTTTGGTGGTATTCTTTTTTTTGTTTTTTCGTATTTTTGTGTTTTGTTTTTTTTCCCGTATTCCTTTGCATCGTCCGCTCTAGATTAGTATGTCATTTTTATTTTTACATTTTTAAAAAAATTTAATTATACCCAAAAAGCTAACTCAGCTACAGTAAAAAATCAACCAGTTACAGTAAAATTTCAGTAAAAATTAAAAACTATCGCTATTCCGAACGCTCTCTAAATGAAATTGAGTTGTGATGTGTTAAACTTGCATGTGGCAACTTCATGGCCCATGCTGGCGTAATTGCATTAGGCAGGGATTTACTCCCGGTCCCCGGCCAGGTACGTTCTTGTGTTTGTAAGGTCCAACTGGACACAGGACTTGATAGCTAGTACATTTATTAATGCCGATGGAGGCCGGCCGTCCGGAAGATGTAAACCTAACTACATACCGTACGTACACACACATATATATAAACACGTTAAATTAGTCTCAACGGGATCGTTGTGACGGCTAGATCTCGATGAAAGCTCGTCTAACATTTAATACTGTACAAACTTTTCCGGAGATCTAACATTAGGTTAATCCCAATGCTTGAAACTATGACTAGTTTCTAATCTTCTAAGACACTGTGATACAAATTACAACTCTAATCCATGGTTTCTTCGTGTGGGACCAGATCGAATCGTGACCAATCATTTTCATCCTCTTCCTGCACATACATTGGCTGTTTCTTCTAAGACACTATGATAAGAAACTAAGTTCGCTGCAGCGCATATTTTGCTGGTTTCCTCGGCTTTGGACTTCGTGAAGAAATAGTTTCCTCATGAAGAAATCATTTCCTTATCTCTCCTCTTTAATTACTATGCCATGTCACCAAAATGCTTATGTGGCAAGCCTAATTAATGTAAGAAACTATAGCATTGGGACTGCCCTTAGGGCACTAGCACTCTAGCAGGGCGTCCACGCAGTTGCGAGACTAAATTTATTTTAAAGTTTACAATTTTAAATAATATAACTTAAATACTCAAAGTTTATTTAGATTTTAAGACAACATAAAAATTAAAAATGACATTAGAAGCTTGAAAGAAAAAAAATAAAACTCCAGAAACAATTAAGCATGAGCTTTGATGGAAGAAAATCATTGAGCACAATAAGTTGGTGTGGTTCTTAAACGTGTAACCACTTTTTATTATGCAAAGATCATATAGTTGTATGCGCCTATTCTCCCTCCATTAATTATTCTATTTCAAAATATTTGCATGCACATGTACATCTATTTAATCTAAGCAATACATTGATTATCTGTGCGACAAATTATCATATTACTTGACATCATATTAGAATATCTTGAATTGCTCATGTATACACTGATGCACTATAGATAACCTACTTTGAATTTACCTTCCCTCGCACACCGACTACCCCACCTAATGCTTGGCTTTTATTTATTCTCGCTACCACGACTTTTCTACTTTAACCTCCGACAACAAGCCTAATTCTTCATCGATCCCTCTTAGTTGCTATCTATTCCAATGCAATACTCTACTATGTAGTTATCTTCTACTTTTCTCAAATTATTACTTAATGCTGACTATTGCAATATCAAACATGCATACACAGGCAACTGTCACCGATCCCTATCGAGGCACCCTTCATGTTCTCTTCGGTGGCCCAAAGCTATTCCCTTCGGCTACGCTATCTCTACTTTGGACTCTTTTCTCATTTGCTTTTGTACATCCATACTTCTATTCGTATGGATGAATACATGTATATACACATGCATGATATTATACATGCTCAATACCATCTTCTCTTGTATCGGTCGCTCCTCTTCTCTGATGTTAGCCAATTCAATGTTGTGCTTCTTCACTAACGTGGTGACCTTCCATCTTCATTGATACCAGCATGTATGTTGTAGTCTCTGTCTAACGATATAAAGAATCTTATCGCCATCGCCATCGTCGGTGATATCTTGTCCCTCACTAGCGATGGCATGCTGTTGCTACCCGATGGCTCCACATCGTCCATAGTTTGTCTTCAATGCGAAGTTTCATCTCCTCTCTGCCAACAATTTCTCATCATTAAGCTTCTTTGGCTATTGACTTCTTCAACAACGTCGACGCTCACCACTTGTCGCACGGCCCTTGGCTCTTTTGATGCTGGTAGAGATGATGTCAGTATGCCGACCTTATCGTTCTCTTTAATTTTCTCATCCACACTAGTCAGTTACATGATAAGCTTGTTGAAGATATTGAGATTGTCAATAAACCGTGCATCTTCTTGTACAACATGTATAGTTATTGATTCTGCACCTACCGGTTTGTCAATGATTTTGCCATATACAGTTCTTCTAAATTCTTTCATAATTTCTTCGGTGAATTCTCCTTGATCACTTGATTGCTTTGGATAAGTAGACTTGATTGCTTGTTCTTGGCTTGGTGCTTCTCTATGGTCACTCTCTATGGCTTATATAGTAGCTCTTCCTACTCCACTAATTTAGAATAAGAATTCTAATTCAAATATGAGTATGAGTTCTAATTCTAGTATAATTTATTTAGAACTTTTATAGTATATACTTTAAAATTCTAAAAACTATGTACCAGTCACCTAACTCTAACAGCAATCGAGGTGTGATCGATCCCCAGGCCAAGACAGAATAGTCGCTCAAACAAACGAACAGCCGAAGCTAGCAGAAGAGCAGGTGTGCGCGTGCCCCGCGACCCCGACCGCGAGGACCATGCATTGATGCATACACTACCCAGTGGTCGTGGCTAGCTGCCAGTGTCAGCACCGCCGAGCCCACGGCCATATTTTCGATCTGGACGGTGCGCGCACCCACATGACGCGCTGGCTAGTTTGCCTCGCCTCGCTCCGGCTTCGATCCGATTGTGTGGTAAAATCAGTAGCCACAAGCTTAGCTTGTAGTGACGAGCTCCTGATAACTAGCTGCTTCGTCTGCTCTTGGTCTTGGGAACTATGCCAAGGGCATTCTGCAAACAGCATCTGTCTTGTGGCCTTTAGAAATCCACGTTTGAATGAAGTGATTTTTTAAGATGGTTTTAATAAATTGTTTGTAAAAATTATTGTAGAAGTCACTTTGACTAGAATGATTTCTCAACACGAGTGTTTCTTACTCTATCAATCTCTCGTAATCAATCAAAAGCTAAAAGACACATCACTTCTAAAAATGGCCTAAATGTTAGTCAAACATGGAACCTTATACAGTAGGACCAGCTTGGTCTTATTGTCTTTCTTAAAAAAACATAGAACCTCAGTCTCTGGGAGGGCACGGGCCTAGGACCCAGGCTAGGGGCTATAGCCCCGATCTTAGCCTATTAACTTCAATGGGCCTCAATACTATCGCCAAGACCATTAGATTCGCCTCCCCTTCTGTAGCCCCCCTGGCCGACACATCAACCATTCTCTCCCGTCCTGTGCGCCTCCTCCCTCCAGGTTCCTTCCTCAGTTCCTCCCAACTCCCAAGTCTCGACCCTAGCTCAGTGGCTCGTCCAATTCTGTCACCGCCAGCTGCCTCATCCCTCCAGTGCCCTCTGGATCTCCGGCTCCACCCTCCGCCAGTTCGCCGGTGCGCCCATGGCCACCCTCCGACATCTGTGTCTTAGCCGCTGGTTCTGGCCTCCATCCTCTGCCACTCCGGCGTCCATGTCCCGATCTCTGTGGCTCCACCTCCGGCCTCTGTCATCCAACAACATAGTCCAACTCTACCCTCTGCGGCTCTGCCCTCAGCCAGTCCACCTCTCCTGTAGTTAAGGTAAATTTCTGTAGATGAAGTTAAAGTTCTCATTACAGACTTGTTGCCTCTTCAGGTTATTAAGTTTGCCTTGCCAACGTTTGCTGGAGCTAACTGCATTGACCCTGATTGCAGCTGGGTTGAACAATGGTAATGACATTGGTGCACAAATTCAAATGTTGAATTGTGGAAAAACATTTTTCTTTCCCTGACCAGAAGTTCTTATCTTTTTCAGGGTACACCGTGCTGGCCCACGTAAACAAATATATTTTGAGCCTCAATATGTAAAGGCTGGAATTGTCACGTGGTGAACTTCGCCCTGGTCTCACTCTCTGTACAGAAAAATAGAAGTTGATTAGGCTATCTTATGATTATAAATTCTGAAAATTCTCTTCTAGAAAACACCATCCCAATTTTTAACTTTATTGTGCTTGTACTCTTTTAGATTATGCTTACACTTGAAAAATATGGGGTGAAAAACAGTGTTGGGATACAGCATGCATGGTTTCCGTGGATTTTTTTAGATCATTTATCGAAGAGCCAGTAAGAGCTTTTTGTACTTCATCAAGTATCTGGAAACACTCATAATCATATTGGTGGTAACTTGATGGGCTCTTTTCCTTCATTCAGCTCAATAGACATGTCGTCCATTTAGGCCAGGAGGCTTGACGTGCTCTTTGTACTAGGTGGAAATGGTACTCGTGCTGGAGCTAATGCTATACATGAGAAGGTATGTTAAATTATGTCTTCATTGCATCAGAACAAAACTTATCTTATCTTGTGTCCCTATATTATAATAAACAGATAAATTATCTGACCTTCACTCATTTATAACTTGCAGTTGGAATTATGGACTAATATAGCATGAGTGAATGGTTGCATACTTACATCTCTATGTTTGTGGCAAAATTTTTAATCCAGTGCCACAAGAGAAAACTAAGTGTCAATTGTGGACGTCCCAAAAATCATTGATAATGACATACTATTGATGGACAAGATATTTATTCTATATAGACTGTGCCAATATAGCGTAGAGACCTATCATAATACTTTCATAGAAGGACTCTTCTTTAAGTAGGTATTTATTCTGGCTAGAGTACTTTTTTATGTGTCATTAAACTGTTTCGCTATAATATCAGTTATTGTGTCAGTACTTATATATATTTGTTATGATATAGTTTAATTATTATCTAATGAGATTTCTAATCATTCAGAAGTTAGCTTTATTTTTACTTTGTTTTTTGGGCCCGCCACTTGTCTCTGGGATTGATCAGGCGAGTAGGCGACCAACCTGACGGGATGCTTGGATGTGTCAGAACAGATGAGATGAGTGTGAAATGGGTCCAATCGCATCAGGCAATAGGGCTGGCATATGTTCAATCGATCATGAGACGAGTGTGTGTAGTAATTCGCGAATGCAACCGGTTCGTTCGATCTCGACCTCACGCCTTGACGGGTGATCGATGTATCCAGCTGGCTGTAAGTTAAAGCAGATCTCATCGGAGGATGGTTTTTGGGGTAGAGCGCTATCTGTTTGTGTTGCGCCACCCCGGGCCTGGCCAGTAAATTAATTACAAGTATATTATGACCTCCATATATCATTCATTTTTAATCTTTATATGTTTTAACTCGAGCATGACCTTTTCTTCGGTATTTTTTTTAACTCTCTCGACTATAACTCTAAACCATCTTCTTATTCTCGTTATAGATCACGATCATCTCTGAATTATTCAACACCTACAAATATCAAACCAAATGGGTCTTGGAACTACGTACTTTGACAGTTAGGCCCAAGTCGTGTCTTACTGTCCACGGGCGTAACCGGCCACGGCCCACGGAGATGGGGTGGTGCTGCTTCGCCGTGAGGCCTTGACGTGCACAAGTCAAATGGGTCGAGCCAACCAACGGTTGAGGCAGCAGAACAGGGCCGTAGATTTTGCAACACTTGCTGGGTCTCTGTAGCAAGGCCGAAATGACCATCCTGCTCGACTATTTTGGACGCGCTAGGCCCCGGCCTAGTTACCAGCACGGGGCCCTGGGCCGTGCTTCTGCCGGTTTCGCACGGCGGAAAACGTTCGGGTTGCTCGTGCCGTGGCGCCCGCCCGGAACGGCATGCGGCATCGCGCGGGGCGGCAAGTAGTCCCCGCGCGCGCGCGGCTGCCGAGTCGAACGTTGCGTTGCCGTGCGCAAGTCGTGCCGCGCCCCGCGCGCCGTGCGCGAATGGCGTTGGTGGCGGCCCTCGACCGACCAGATTTCAGTCAGGCTCGCTACTATGATCTGCACGCCTTTTCTTTTCCCGAAACCAAAACTGAACTTTGGATTGACTGAAAAGAACTGAACCGGGGGAAATCGTAGCAAACCGAGTACTCCACAACCTGTACACATCTACTCAGTACGCGAAAAGCTATATACGTGAATTGGTGAAGTAATGTACAATGGCAAAATCTCAATGTTACATTCACGTATTTACAACCAGCTATGCATGCTCTCTCTCCCTCCCTCTCTAAATCCGAAATGAGGAAACAATCCAAGGTATGAACATGTCAGTCGATCCCAGCTAACTAGTACCACACACGTCTAACGAAAAAGGACGCGTCTAGACCGTGCGCCGACACAGCGGGCACGATGCGTGCCTGAGCAACCAGCTGTCGATGCACGGCAGGTGGAACGTGTGAGCGCACTGCGGCAAGCTCCGCGCCGCCTCGCCGGCTTCGAAATCCTGCAACAGCAGCAGCAGCAGCAATTGTTAGTTCGGATACGCAAGAGCTGCACGTGAGGCGTACGGCAGCAGCGTCGTGCAGGTGCAGGGTGCATACCTGAAGGCACACGGAGCAGCCGACGCGTTCCCCGCTGCCGTCCACGACGGTGTGCTCGGTGAACCGCGTCACGGGGAGCTCGTCGATGGCGTCCATCGGCATGCCCTTGGCGGCGGCGCCCGTCTCGAACATCTCTGACAACGTCGGCGCCCTCTCTCTGAACGGCGAGTCCGCGGCGTTCATCTGCGCGTAAGACCAAGCAACCAAAAAGGAGGAGGCTTTCGTCACAACTCGCAACATATGTCCAATGCACAAGCTCAAGCCTTTCTAATCAAACACACTCTTAATTAAATAATCATCACAAGTGCAGATCGATCACAAACTGAACAAATTACTACTAACATGTACCTGGCTGTCCACGGCGTTCTGCACGGCGGGGTCCACCTTCTCGCGCACCAGGCGCCCGGTCAGGAGGCTCCAGATCACATCAAGCTGAAGCAACGAATTGGCAGTACAGACTTGTTATGTTTGTGATCAGTTGGATACGGCAAAAATGCAAATTAATTGCCAAATTAATTAATCTGCATCCTTTATACTATTACTACCTATTGCACTAAGCTGATTTGTTACGTACCACGTATAGAACGCTCCAGATGCCCGACTCGTCGGAGCGCCACATGGCCATGGACGACTCCACGACCTCCATCGCCACCACCGCGCCGGAGATCGCCCCGATCCCAGCCCCGCGTACCAGGCCGCTCTCCGTCGCCAGGCCGATCAGCCCGCCCGTGATGGCTCCAAGAATCGTGCCCACTGCAACATGTACAACAGCAATACAAACAGTTGCATTAGCTGCCCGCGATTGCACCATGTACATGATGAAAATGAAATTAAGCCAAGAGCCAAAGAAACTGTGGGCATGCATGCTACCCACCTGTGGCGAAGACGAAGGTGATCAGGCCGCGAACTACTGCGCCGGCGACACGAGCCGGCAGGCTGGAGATGCTCCTGCCGCCGGTGCCGGCGTTTGCCGCGGCCGCGTCCTGGCCTGAGGAGAATGCGGGAGGGAGTATTGATGGGTCAGCGCGAAGTGCTGCTGCCTCCATGGATATTGCTGAACTGCTTGTCGGTATGGATCGGATGTTGTGCGCAGGAGATGGATATGTATTAATTGGATAAGGGGAGTTGCAGATCGAGTTCTAAACTTCTAACAGATGAGATGAAGGCTTACGCTGGGCTCGAATTTTTTTTTTATATATGCTTGAAGATGAGTATACACTATATAATATGCTGTGAAGCGCGTTGATTAATTAGTTGAAGACTCCAAGTGAACCAGAAATGTAGATTAGCTGATTGGAGGAATTGTCGGGTGCACTTGGCTTGCCAGGTCAGCCATGCACCATTTGCAGCCACACAATCTCTCTCTCTCTCTCTCTCTCTCCCCCCTCTAAACAACCTAACTCAATCATGTTGAGAAACATACTATTTTCTGTCCTTAATTTCGACCTTGTTAATTACTAGCTTACATCATGACTTATACACTCCTATCTCTGTTGCCTACTACTCATTGTCATTTACAAATCTCAAGTGGCAAGCAAGCTTGGCGTAGCGGGTAGCTGGCGGAACGAGTCCATCCGCGTTGTTTGCAGCATAAATGCTAACCATCCAGCACGCGGCTGATGGGGGAAAAAAAAGGGCGGGTGGTTGGGGCTACGCGCGTCGCGTCGCGCCGTGCCTTCCCTCCCGTCCCGTGTCCCGCTTCCTTGCCTCACCCGCTCGCTCTCTTAGCGGCTAAGCTTCTCTCTTCCTGCGCTGTACTGCACAGACCTAACTAACTACAAGCCCAGAGTCACCGATACGATTGCCCCTGGTCACCTCGTGCCTCGCGGTTCGCCGCTTGAAAGCGAATTCCGAAACTTCTCGCTCGCTGCGTGAGTGACGGCGCAGCCAACGCGTACGGGCTATGGAGGGGAGCAGAAAATCGCCAGTCGCTTTCTGTGGACTGCAGCGAGCAAGCTCCTTGTTTCAACGGAACATTGATTCCGCAGGGGAGAAGTTTCTACGGCGATTAAAGGTTCTACCTGCGACATCCCTGACCTTTTTCTGTATCGTCACCGGCTGCAGGTGGAAATATTCAAGATGGCCAAACCGCAATGCATCCATCGATATATAATTACATATTCCATGCAACAAAAAATAAAGTCTGAAAAGGTAGTGGTTTAAGGTGGGTGAGATCAGACCGGTCAGTGCAGGGGAAATATCGGTAACTGAAAGCCACACCGGCAAAACCCAAATGGGCCATAAGGCCTTTGGGCATCTACTAGTTGGGCCATCTAGCCGCCCGATGATATCGCCATTGTGACCTCTGTTCTCTTCCTGTCTCTCTATCGGTATGTTAGGGCTTGGGACATTTTTTTTCAGCTTATGTTTTTCCTAAATAAATAATCATATCAAAACAATCTTTTCAAAATAGCTTATCAACATTCAATTCATTCATACAAATACTTACACTAGAACTAAAAACTTTCGATCACAACTATAAATTATCAACCGCAACTAAAAAGAACGTGCCCTTTCTCAACAAACTCTTCCCAGTTCCTTACTAGTTGATCGCTCCATCGTAGGTCCAAGAGGGAAGGGAGGAAGACCTCGTCTGGTCCGAAGCTCCTTATACAGTAGGATGATACTCATGCAAGGTAGACTATACAAAAGAGTGATGTTTGACTTTTCAAAGTCAACAAGATGCTCCTGTGACCACTAAATTCACTCATCACATATTTGAAAAAAATTGTAAAAGTATAATATTATGAAAGCATTTTTATGATAAATTCACTTATCATTTTTATATATCCAGATCATACGCTGTAAACAATCTTTGATTAAAATTACTATAATTTGGCACCACTCAGAACGGCTACTGCAACCGGCTTCTGCGTTCACCGCCGCCTTTTTTTACTATTTCAATTTTTGTGCTTTTTCTTTTTTTAAATGTTTTTTGTTTTTCCTTTTTTTCCTGTATTCCTTTGTATCGTCCGTAATGGGCTAACATGTTTTTCTATTTTTATTTTTTTTTAAATTTAATTATGTCAAGTAAATTAACTCAATTACAGTAAAAAAATAATAAACCAGATACAGTGAAAAAAACCATAAGTTACCGTCATTTCGAACACCCTCTTTGACTATACACATTCCAGAGCGTCACTCATCTGGGACTGGATGGAATATATACAAAAACTGCACCCACTTCAACACGTCATGATTTAACCAACATTGCAGCACATTACGTTCACTTTGCGATATGTGCTGTTCTAAAAAAGAACACGGAACACACGTAGCAGCGCTCCATATATGGGTAGGTCTGTAATTGGTAATACTAAGGTATCCTCTATTTGAAGTTCCGTAATTGGTAATACTAAGGTATCCTCTATTTGAAGTTCCACCATATAACTGGTAGGCCGGTGGTACAAACTACAAAGGCACCCTGGATGCCCAGCACCCATCTTGCTTGTCTGTTAGGCTGGTAACATTAGGGGATATAGGGACAAAACTTGTGTTCTCCCGTACCAGCATTTTGCATCTCCTTTGGTTAAAGGGGCAAGGAATGAATAAAGCGATATATCTCAGACAATAGGGCAGTACATGTGATATGAGCTCTTCCACTTCAGTTGATAATTGTTCGTTACTAAAGAGGTAGTGTCCAAGAAGTAACTTTCGCTTCGTTTTACCCTTTCCCTTTAAACATGCAACCCTGTTGTAGTATTTTGTTGATATGAGCTTGTGAAACAAAGACCTAAAGAACATCATCCACAATCCAAATCCTCCAGATTTAGTTTACTTTACCTTTTGCCTTTCTCCCCTTTGTCCCCTTTATTTTTTTCCCTTTTCTTTATGTCTAGTCCTATTTCTTATTCTATCATCTCATATTGCCACCCCTTTTTTTTTCCAAGGTTCTCACTTTAAGCATCTTCTCTTTGCTTCTTCAGGGAGGCAGATAACCTTCTTATATTAAAAAAATGAGGGTGGAGTTACCATACTTACTAGCATACCATATCCTTCAATTCTTCAACCAGCAACCAGAGCTCTTGCCACCATGGCAGGGCTTAGCACCGGAGCAGGAGCTCCTGTTGTGATGGTGTACCATGAGAAATCCATGATCCTACCTGATGTGTCGAGGGTGCTTGCATGCCTGTATGAGAAAGATGTCAAGTTTGAGTGTGTCAAAGACTCCTACAAGGACATACTCAGACTCCAGGTACTTGCTGTCTCAGGTCTTCTGCAACACCCAAATTGTAGAAGCAGCAGTTTAGTTAGTTTACACGCAAATTAATTGATCTCATTTCAAGTTTTTGTTTTCTTCCTCCACCTCTGCAGGCATCGAGGAGTGTTCCAGTTCCGTTCTACGATGGACCCACATTTCTACAAGGTAACCCTGCTTCTGCTTGTTACATAATCCAGGCATCCCAAGTTGGTGAGGTGCATTCCATCATTCTTTTAAGCTTGTGTGGCTACAACGAATTAGCAGTTGAGTTACATATTCTAGAATGAGATATAGTAGTCTTGATCCCTTACCGTTAACCGTCTCGACATAACCACCTTGCAATAAGAAAGGTTGCTCTGAGAACATCCACCCAAACCCAATGAGAGAATTCGAGGGTTAGATCCTGTGCATCTGCCCTGCAAAACAATTGGCACAGGAAATTTTTAAATCTGCTACAAAAAAAATCAATGCAGTAATCCATAACCATGTGATCTCTAAAGATTTAGACAGGGTGTTATAAATATCTTATCAATGCAATGGTAGGCAAAATAAATAAATAAAAAACTCTGTGGCTTTTGCTTATATATTTTTTGACCATATAATGTCCCCTTACATTTGAATGTGCTAGTTCAAGTGATAATAGTCAGGAATTCCTGCTCATCAAAAGTAGTGCAAACTGCAAACCAGTTTGTTCCAAGTCGCGCATGCACATTGCACAATAAGCAGCAACTTGTTCCATGATGGAAATGAAAATATGCAATGTTACTTCAATAGAAACACTGAGAAAATCTAAGTATATCTGACATGTAAGCCAGTATTTCATGGTCGTGCCAGCAGGATTTCATGGTTGCAGAATACAACACTGTTTATTTCTATGTACTAATCATATGAATTAAACTACACCATCTCAGTTTTTCAAGTGAAGATATGTTGGAGTTCCTTACTGTTCCCAAGAAACTAGAGTTGCAGAATTAATATGTCTTCTAAATTGCAGAATCAAGAGCAATCGGTCGCTATATAGCAGAAACCTACAAACAGCGTGGGTATCCTTTCCTCCTGGGAAAGGATGTCCTTGAGAGGGCTTCCATTGAACAATGGCTCCGGCATGAGGAGCATGCCTTCGATCCTCCGAGCCGGGCATTGTTCTGCCACCTGGCCTTTCCTTTGCATGATGAAGATGATGACAATATCAACAGAGAGAAGAGAAAGCTGGAAGAAGTCCTGGGAGTCTACGAGCAAAGGCTTGGCGAGAGTGAGTTCCTTGCTGGGAACAAGTTCACCCTTGCTGACCTTGTTCACCTACCAAACACCCACCACATTGTGACATCCGAAAAGTTCGCCTACCTGTATGACTCGAGGAAGAACATGCAGAGGTGGTGGAATACTATCTCTGCCCGAGATTCTTGGCAGCAGGTGCTGAGGGATATGAAGAGCGTGAAGGAGCAGTACCAAATGGAGGAATATGAGCAGCAGCAGCAATGGCAGAAAGAATCTCCTCCAACATATGGTGGCAGCAACATTCGCATAGACTCTCGGATGCATACTGGCACCGAGTCACAGACAATACTGATCCCAACTCCCAGTACTGGTTTTATTGCTACCTCGTTTTCATCAGTTCAACAGGAAGAGCAACCTCTGCCTGCAAAAACAACCTCTCATGATAAATCTTCACCTATCCAACAAAAAGAAGGTAACTTATTTACTACCACTGAAAAAACTCCTACCACCACCAAAACGCCTCCGAGAACTGAGACTGATAAATCCAGCACCAAAGATGCCTCATCTCCAACCAAACCCAGTCAAACATCATCCAAAGAAGCTCCTGATAAGATCCATCTCTCTGATTTCTACAAGGTGAGCAGCCATATTGATGAGGCAGCAACTCTTACCAAACCTACTCCACCACAGGCCTCGAGAACCTCTAACGGGATCCATGACAGTGAAGCAGTTGCTCCTGATAAACCCAGTCTAACATCAGCCAAAGCTCCCCACAAAATTGATGAACCCGATTTCTATGAAACTGAGAGCAAACCTGCCAGTGTCGGCCCTTGGGTTGACAAGCCAGTTTCATATACAAAGCCTGATCCACAAACATCAAAAACTCCTTATACCAGGCCTTCTGCACAGAGAGATGCAGACACTTCTGGTCCTGAGGCAGGTGAAACACCTTCTGATCAGAGAAGTGTTATGCAAACTCCTTATGAACAACAGAGTTCTGAACAAGACAGGATGGCCTCAACTGATCAGCGAGCTGCTGCTCGTTTGGCAGAGAAGGTGGCAGCCAAAGATGCTCAAGGTGAAACTGCACCACAAGCTGGACACCGTGGTGCCCGAGACATCACCAAGGAAGCTAGAGAAGCTGATCAAAGGAGGGCTACATCAGCACCAACCCGGGAACTGCCATCAGGTGATCAAAATGGCCAAGCAGAATTCAAAGAAGATGCTCAGGGTGCCATGAGTGGAGATGAAAGGTTCTCAACTAAGAGACTCAGGAAAATGTTTGAGGAAAGTGAAGCAGCAGTACTCAGATCACAGTCTACAGATTTGCAAGCCCCTGAAAAGGAGGAAACACCTTCCGTTTATAAGAAGCCTTCAGATGTTCAAGACAGAAAAAGGCAAGCAGGTACTATCTTGGCTGATGGAAAAACTGACACTCCATCGACCGGCACACGAGCTCCTGGCACTCCAACCAGTGCTGATGAAAGGAGAGACACTTCACCACCAAAAGGAGGAATGGCTCATGATGATCGCGGTGCCACTGAGCCACAGAAATCACCATCCAGCAATGAGCAAGAACCAGCTCCACCAGTGCCAAGCCAATCGCCAACAACTGTTGCTGGGCGTGATGATGACCTGGCTCAATTATCCACCATTGATCAATGGCGACACGCATCTGCACCTCCTTCTCCAATCCAACAAGTATCTCCTGGTGCTCCTAGCATTGATGAGGTGGCCAAAACAGATGGTGTTAGCAGGAGAGCACCAACAATCACACCAAACCAAACCCCAACAGATGCTAGAAATGCTTTAGCACCAGTGCAAGGAGCTGCTCCAAGTGATGATGGTATCAGTGACGAAAAGTCAGACAAGAGTATCATGGTTAAAAGAGTGCCAGAAATGACACCAAGACAGGCACCATCTTCTGACACTCGCCGTACTTCAGCATCAATCCAAGAAGCAATTAGGGTTCCTCAGGGCCCTAGTGATGATATGTTGGGAAAGACATCAGGTACTGATCAAATAGCCACTCCAGCTGCATCAAAGCAAACACCAGCCCGAGGAGAAGTCCCTGATGTTCGTGATACTAGTGATGACACAAGCAAAAAACCTGCTGTTGACACAAAGGCAGCAACAACCCCACCAAGGCAAGAACCAGTTTCAAGTTCTCAACAAACAACTGAACAGATTAAAGGAGTTGCTCCTACTTCACATGGCATCACTGGAGATGAGTCAGCCAAGATAGCAATGGCCGATGAAAGTGCAACACCACCTGCACCAGCATCTGATGGAAGGGTTGCTTCCACAGCTCTCAAAGGAGGCATACTTGATGCTCGTGGAAAAAATGAGGCAGTAGCATCAGTTGCTGATCCAACAGGTATGCCTACTACACCAAGAAGACCAGCACCAACTCCTGACACTCAACATCGTACCACATCAAGTAAAGTAGCCTCCACTGAAAGAAAATCTTCCCAGTCTGATGAAATGGTGTCCCAGGCTGCCATGCGTATGCATGGTCAGCAGCGCTCGGCAGGCAATAAAGGGGCACTAAACAGTTAGCTCAAACCAGGCACCTAGGACTTCCACAAAATAGCACTTCCAAATTTCCAAATGAGTTTCACACACCAACCATCTCACACAAAATCATAATATCTTATAGGAAAATGCTGCATTTTTATTGATACTTCAGCATTTTCAACACTGATAAAACTGTTTTTCATATCACATATTGTTAGAATGCTTCTTACTTCACCAATTATAGTTATAAGTCAATGCCAATTTGGATAGCTAATTCATAGTCTAAAGTTAGTTACAATTTTCTTTTGGATTGGGAATCCCTGCCCTAAGGGGAGAAATCGTCTATATAAACTTTTGTAATCTATGTTTTGATGCATGGAGTGATCATGGGCTTATTGATGTTCCAACATAGATCAAGCATCAGACCAAGCCCCACCATTCCCTTCCTTCGCTGAAACAAGGAAGAAGACTGGTATTGCTGAAGCTGGTCAAACCAACACGATAGCACCCGATGAGCAGCCAGGTGAGAGAATTCCCAAGAATGCTGGAGAACCTGCTGCAGGGCCTTTACCAATGAAGTCACAGAAAAACATGAATGAAGCATACAATGATGGACCATCCATACAGCAGCTGTCAAGTGATCAATCTAGGGCTCAGCTGGCAGAAAACAAGAAGCAAGGTGATGATGCAACATCACTCACTGAAATTGGCAAGCCCAAAGAGGATGATTTCTTGGCGAATGCCAATCAAAATAACACTGGACAAGCTCAAGTATCATCAACTGATGGACCATCCAAACTAAAAATGCAATCTGACCAGAACAAGCCTATATCATCTAAAGATATTGGCAAGCGAACCAATGAAACAGTCAGTTATGAAAGCTCAGCAACATCCAGAGAAATGCTGCCTTTAGTCCCCGAGAAGAGCATGAGAGAGAATCAACTGCAAGGTGATAAGTCCAGTATATCACTGCAAGACAATGTGAAGCAAGGTTCTGAGGCTGCACTGTCAGTGTCTGGAACCGAGCAGCCTAAGAAAAGGGAACTCCTCGCAAATGTCGATCAGAACAGTGGAAAAACTCCAGGAGAAGCAATACAAAAATCCGAAGAGCGAACCTCCTCTGATACTCAGCAAGTAAAAAGCAACACAAGTAACAGCAAATCGGATGGCTCAAGCAAGCCCACCCAGTTTGATGGTAATGAAGGTAATCTTCCTGAGTCACAGAGGCGTGGCTCGTCAACCAGCCCATAACAAGCTTCCATCAGATCATTTACTTGCAACTTATTTGTTGTAGTCTTATCTACCTCCCCACTTTCACATGCTCATACAATAAGGTCCATTATCTTGTCACCTTCGGACCAACCATGCCAGACAATGTTGTCTACTCCACGTGTTATATTGTTGTTACTTTCCAATGGTGCATTTCTGTGTTGTTCTTTTGTTGAACAATGACTTGTTTATATGTCAAAATCCTTCCATTAGTCTGATTTTGAATAATGTGAATGCAACATTGTGTTCTCCACAACTATATCCCTTTGCAAATTATCCACATGAGTTTACCTTAGTTATCTGCTATTGCTGGTATTCAAATTATAGTCTTCTGTAAAGTCCCACTGTTCTGGAATCTCATAGACGCAGTGCCATTAGCCAATTATCAGTTAGGATATTGTTGAAGCAGAGAAAATTGTATAGACCTTGGCTGCAGCCCCTAATAAGTGTCAAGTTATGCAGATGCTCAGACAGAGGTAAGCATTTAAGTCAAACAAAAAGGAAGAAAAAAAGGATGCTACAGTAGGATTATCATCGCAGTTCAAACCCGCACTTCTTGTTATAGCTACTAATCTGAATTTAGTTCATACTTCATAGTTAAATGTCGACATCTTTTTTTTCGAATCGAGTGTCTATATCTTATCACCATAGTAACAACTGACACAGCAGGCATCAACTCAAAAGTACTTACCATGAATATATTGCAGCAGCCCAGGCCTAGGTCCCAGCAATATGATTACACTCCTCAACGGTTTGACCTTAGATTGATATTATACCCTAGAAAAGTAAATCATATAATGATCTCAACAAACAACAAATCACAAATTGGATGTTATAGGAATAATGTTACTCCAGTCTGCACTTTATCTCTATAAGATTGAAACTAAAATCCGCATTAGATACACATGCAAAAGAATTGTCCCAAAATGCTTTTCTTCAAAATCTCCATGAGAAGACAGAAACCAATAGCGCTAACAACAATATAACATGGAATGATGTTACTGGAATAGAGTGTTGGCTCCAATTGTAGAATGTCTCGATGACAGATTGCATAGCAAAAACCAATAGTGTAGAAGAGCTTTGGAATCAAGCAACTGAACTTAAGAAAATTTTAAGTTGGATAACATCTCCATATTAAGAGAGAACTACGCAAGGAAAGCAAACTATACCTGAAATTGAGATCCTGTGTGAACATAAAGGAGGATTTTGCTAGGTGCATATCAAATTTAAACGTTTCTAGTTTCATGCAAACATGCAGCATAAAGACACTGTTGCACATATTCGACCTATAGTGTGAAAAATCAGGCCCAGAACTCTTAAATTTAAAAGAAATAAAACTTTCACCAACATGTGATGTGAGCCAGGATGTGCAAATCAGTGTCAAAGTGAACTAGTACAGGACTGCAGGAACCCTGTTCATATTTGTTAGATAGAGCATGACGAATTAGCTCCAAAAATGTAAGTTGAAAATCAATTAAAAGTCTAAAATAGTAAAATGAGCACAAATCATTGAGAAGTAGCATACCCGTCATCATCAGAACTCATGACTTCATAATAAGGTAAAAAGATGTGGACTACCTTGAAAACTCATAAGTCATGACTGGGCAATCAACTGAGAAAATAGCAAATCCATAACCTCCAGAATGACTATAATTTTGAGAAAACATAAGATCGTCTACAGAACTCATGGGGTAGCCCCGTAAGGTCAGAATCAACAGGTAGTTCACAAAATTCATGAGCTAGAGCATCACAATTGGTTAGGAAAATTCATTCACTTCTAATAGGGTGAAACAGTCTCTTTTTTTGTGAAATGGGAAGTTGTTATCAAGCGGCGAAATAACAAATCAGCTCTAAGATAAACAAGTTCAGCCTCCGTTGAAACTAGCTGAAGTCCACAAATCATAGCATGAAAAAATCAGCTGCAAATACACACTCCAGAGTGGAAAACTGCCCCCACAGTCTAAGTTTCTGATGTCAGAGATGTGGCAACCAAGGCTTTTGAAGAGATCAACGATTGCCATCAACCATCAAGCGAGCGCAAGGAGGTTGCCAATGCTTTTGTGAGATGGCAGAAAATAGGAGTTGGTTAGAAGTCTCTGTTACTGCATTGTAGGGAGCAACTCAAGTCCCATCTTTTCTTTTCCTTTTTCTTCTTCTTTTGATTGCGCTTTCATCGTGTCCCTTGTTTGTAAATTGCTTGTACTTTGTTGGCTTTTGCCTTCTACCTTAATGCAATGGCGTGCAACTCTTTTGCGTGCTCTCTAAAAAAACAAAACTACCCCCACAGCACCAAACTGCTAACTTTGTAATCAACTCAAATTTGACATTCCTAAGCTGTAGCACAGCAAACAGCTGAAAAACATCAGAATCATATGTTAGGACCAAATGAGCCCTGCTCAAATTCTAAGATATAACATGGGAAAACGAACCCCAAGCTAATGAACTTATGATCAACTAAAATAGAGATAAATCAGTAAGGTAGCAAGCCAAATAAGCCCAAAAGTTTGTGATTTTTCAACTAATGGAGGCATGCTCAACTTTGTGAAGAATAATGTTAATGTAGCATACCGAAACTTGAAGCAAGGTCATGAGGTGACACCCTGATAGAACAACAGATAGGTTGAGAATCTCAAAAAGTTTTTAGGATAAGTACGTATTTTTTTTTTAAAAAAAATGGAAGTTATCGAATGAGAAGCAGGCGTAAAATCTCAATCAAAATTGACAAACATGCACAAATTCAAAAGCTATAGCATAACGCATGTCAATGTGAACCCCAAGTAGTAACTAAGAAAGCATAGGCTGAAACTGTCATGGCCTACGTATGACATGTAAAATCAGAGTTAAGTTCACTTGATGGATCGACGGAAACATGCCCAAATCGGTGGGTTACAGCGTGAGTGATGAACCCCAACACTGATGAGTTCGGATTCAACAAACAATCCCCCAAATCCAAGCTATATCACGACGAATCGACTAAAACACACATTTAACTTGCAACGGGCTGGCATCGATGACCGATCCTAGCCCATGAGCCGTAGCATGATGAATCAACTGTACAACTCCCAGTTCATAACCAAATGTGACTAAGACTTACGAGTCCCGGGTTGGTTGAAACTGGTCGGAATCCTTCAGCATTGCGTGGTAAATCCTTGACGAGGCCAACGGCGATCTGCTCGGCGGAGAGGTGTGAGGACGCAGGGAGACGCGAATTGGGAGGGCGAGTGGGGAGAGGGGTTGGGCGGAGTGGGTGTACTTACGCCCGCGAAGCTGTTGGAGAGCACGAGGCCATGGTCAATGTCCGCGACGTAGATGGCGACGGCGCAGGCAACGGTTTGGTCCTCCTCGCCACGGGCGTCGCCGCCGCCACCAACGAGGTCGACGAGTTGTTAGGCGATTAAACCCGACTTACATGATATTTTAGCAACAAGCCCTGCAACACACATATTTTTACAATAAGGCCCTTTATATTTTGTGTTATCCTTTTTTTGCCACGCGCGCTCGCCGGTTTGCGGTGTTGCAGACGACAAACCAACGTCAGCGAGATGTAACACGCGCGCAACCGCGAGCCGGCTGCCTATTCCTGGGCGTCTCTCCCGGCCACCGCCACGAAAGTCATGGCCGTCCCTCAAAAACTCCAAGTTTCTTGAACGCATGCAGCACTACGCCACAAGTCGAGGCCGTCCAACGAATTGCCGGAGCGAGGAACGTTGCCGACCGCCATATCGATCGAGGCCCTCGGCGGCGGCGGCCGACTGCCGAGTCTGGAAAAATGGCCAGATCCTACTACATCTGCTCGCACATCGACCCCCTGGTGCTCACGCCCGTCCCCGGCATCGCCCTGGACACGCTGTTCCTCGTCTTCATCCAGGCGCTCGCCGTCATCTTCCTCTCCAAGCTCTTCCACCTCTTCCTCCGCCGGTACAACCAGCCCAGCGCCATCTCTCAGATCCTCGTACGTACGCGATGATCACTCTCTTTGATCTACCAAGCTCGATCTAAAAGATTTCTTGAATTGACAGGCATGCTCTCGATCGCATGTGCTTGCTTGATTTCAGGCCGGCGTTGTCGTGGGTGGCATGGGGCTTCGCAACGCCATCGTCCACGTGGACGTGGACAACGTCGAGGACATGTACGGCGGCTACATATCCGCTGCGCGCGTCCTCTACATGTTCCTCGTGGGCCTCGACATGGACATCGCCGCGCTGCGGAACGCCACGCGCCGGTGCGTCGCCTTAACCTACGCGACCGTGGCTGCCAGCCTGCTCGTCGCGGCCGTCGTCTCCAGCGGCATGTACGGCAGCATGATGCACTCCCCGGTCAAGACGCCGGAGCTTCTCGCCGCCACGCTCATGCTCGCGCTGACCAACACCTCGTCCATCTCCGTCGCGCGGATCGCCAGCGAGCTGAAGCTCACGGTCACCGAGAACGGGCGGCTCATCGTCGCCTCCGCGATCGCCACCAACATCATCTGCGTCTTCGGCGACAGCGTCCTGTCGTCCACGACGCTGGACAAGGAGAAGAGCCGGGACTTCTCCCGCGGCTCGCACCAGATCAAGAGCGGCTTCCTGGCGCTCGCCGTGGCGGGCATTGCTCTGTGGCTGGTGCGCCCGGTCGTGACGCGAATCAACCAGCGCAATGTCGGGCAGCACCACGTCCAGAACCGCGACCTGGCACTCATGCTCCTGGCCATCTGGTTCGTCGGCAACATCCCGCAGTACCTCGGGTTCGACGGGATGCCGACGAGCCTCGCTCTGGGGTTGCTGTTCCCGAGGGAAGGCCCCGCGGCGCGGTCCGTCGCCGACGCTCTCGTGCCCCCCGTGAACGGCCTCCTGCTGCCCTTCTACTTTGCCACCATCGGGATGAGGATGGACTTCAACTCCATGTCGGGCGCGATCATCGTGCCCGGCGTGCTCATGACGCTGCTCGGCCTGGTAGGCAAGGCCATGGGCGCGGCGGCGGCCTCGGCCTACCTCAACATCCCGGTCTCCGACGCGCTCCGCTTCAGCGTCCTCCTCAACGTCAAGGGGCACGTCGACACCATGAACATGAAGTTCGCCAAATCAGAAGGGGTAATTAAGTGACAGAAATTTGATAAATGCGTGACGCGCCACGACGAACGCAATCACCGACACGGACGTACTGACCCTTTTGGTTGGTGCAGGTGTGGGCGGAGCAAGCGCTGTACGCGATGATCATCGGCAACCTGATCAGCACCATCGTCTCCGGGCCCGCCGCCACGGTTGTGCTGCGCAAGGAGAAGGAGGCGTATTCGACCAGGCACCAGGCCATCGAATCGCTGGGCACGGACCAGGAGCTGCGCATGCTCGCCTGCGCTCACAGCGCGCACGCCGCGCCCGGCATGCTCAGCCTGGTCGAGCTCCTCGTGAGCGCGCCGCAAACGCAGCCCGCAGTCCACGTCCTCCACTTCTTCGAGGTTGCTAACAAGCGTGTCGCCCCGACGCCGTACCACCAGCAAATCCGTGACGACGACGGCGGTGGCGGAGGCGGCGGTCACGATGCCATCACGCAGATGAACACGGTCGTCGACGTGTTCACCCGCTCCACCGGCATCGTCTTTCGCCAGATCGACGTCGTGGGCCGCGGCGCGGCTCGAGACGCGGACGCCATCTGCCGCTGCGCGGAGGACGCGCACGCCAGCCTGCTGCTCATCCCCTGCTACAAAGAGCAGCGCTACGACGGCAAGATGGCCTGCCGCCTCGAGGAGCGCCGCCTGCTCAATCACGACGTGCTCGCGCGCGCGCCGTGCACCGTCGGGCTCCTCGTCGACCGCCCGTACAGGAACAGCGGCACCAGCTTCCAGGTGCCCAGCAGCCTAGCCACGAGCACCAGGACCCTTCTGCACCCGTGCAGCGACAGGGCGGTGACACACGTCATCGCCGCCGTCTTCTTCGGGGGCCCCGACGACCGCGAGGCCGTGTCATTCGCCTCCCGCCTTGCCGAGCACCCGACCATAGGGCTGACGGTCTTCCGGTTCGCGAAGCGCAGCACATACGACAGCGTGACGTCATCCAATGTCATGGACGACGAGCTGGACCTGGCGTACCAGGAGGGCGACGTCGACGAGCGCTTCATGTGGAGGTTCCACAAGAGGTACGCATCCAGAGAGCTGGCCATGTACGTGGAGAAGGTGGTGGAGAGCGCCACCGACGTGGTGGAGACGCTGGATGGGATGGCTGGGATGTTCTCGCTGGTCATCGTCGGGCGAGGTGGGCGGCAGCCGGTGGAGCTGATAGCGGGGCTGGACCGGTGGGCGCAGGCCGGCGGGGAGATGGGGCCCGTGGCAGAAATCCTCGCGTCCAACGACTCGCTCGAGATGGGTTCAGTGCTCGTCATGCAGCAGCACACGGTAGTGATGTGCCTATAACCATTAACCAGGAGGCGTAAAAATGTAATATTACACAGAACAGCTTGTGTATAGTTAGATTTCTGGAGTAGGAGGACCAAGTTTTGGATGTCCTCCTGGTCAGTTTGCGAGTAGAATTCAGAACTGACTTCTGTACCATTGCGTGGACATTTTATAAGATCTGAGATTTGTTTTGGAGCGTACAAACAGTTTCTCAATCAGAGCTGAATGCTTGATCTGGAAATATACAACCATGGAGATTCCAATCATAGACTATTAGACTCCCCCGAAAAATACGTATAATCATATATGAACAATCTCCAACTCACTAAGCCGGTGACCAATGTTAGCCTAACCCTTTGGTTATCTGGTTATCGAACAATTTACCTCCTCGTACTTTGTACTCAACATCTTTAGTTCACATTAATTTTGTATTATGTTCACATTAGTCTTATATTCATATTAGTCATGTGTTCCTATTAGTCATGCTAGACTATATATATGTATAACCCTTTGTGACTTGAATCAATGAATTCATTGCGTGATCGCCCTATATATTTCATACTCTCATGGTATCAAAGCGGTGCTGCTCCTGAGCCATCGCCTCCACAGCTTCTACCGTGCTGCCCTTAGGAGATGATCTCGTCTCCATGATCGGTCATTTTCAGATCAGATTTTCTCTACTTTTTTCGATCATATATCGGTTTGCGTCGCCCTACCGACCCATCGATGTTTCTCAGCTCTGGACTTCACCGCATTGGTTTTGACCTCTCTGGCACCTCCGATGCTCAGATTGCAAGGGTGTGTTAATCTAACCCTTTGGTTACCGAACGTCGTACCTTATCTTGCTTTATGCTCAATATCTTGAGTTCACATTAGTCATATGTTCCCATTAGCCATACTATATATATATATATATATATATATATATATATATATATATATATATAGGAAAAATACTTTCTACACCCAGGTGTAATTACACCTACCTCTAATATACCACCTAAACGAATTTGAAATACTCCTTTATCATTTTAGGTATACTCATATACTAAATATAAGATACTTTAATATGAATCACATAAAAATATTGCAAGGGAGTCCATAGTTTTTAACGTATTTTATAAATACCTTCATATACGTATATAAAAAGAAGTATATCTAAACAAATATGCGTACCACCTCTGAAAAATTGTTCATACTACCTAGATGATCTTAAATACTCGTATACTATACATACATACTCTCCGTTACGTAAGATACTCCCTACGTTGTGAGATACGACATATGGTGTAATTATACCCAGGTGTAGAAAAGAGACTTCATATATATATATATATATATATATATATATATATATATATATATATATATATATATATATATAAATATATAATCCTTTGTGACTTGAATCAATTAATTCACTATGTGATTGCTCTAAATATTCTACGCTCTCAACCAACATGGACAAAAAATGAGGTGAACATCTGATCATTCTTATCTATTCTTTGCTTTCAGAACTGCTCACATACATATGCATGTAATGGAATACGGATAGGGAGTCTTCCTTCTGTAGCTGTTAAGGGAAGACTCCACTAGAACTGGTGTTTGTCACTTGAGGCAGCATATGTGCATGATCCATCTTAAGTAGATCGAGCCAATAGTTAGCATCACGAATTTTATGAGCACGCCGTCTCAACTTTGAACTTGGTAGGCATTAATGAGATGTATAAGGTTTGAACTTTGAACTCTTACATCCACTGAACCTGCACCAACCAGAGCTGTGTGGCTAACTTCAGTAGTACAGCGCTTCACTCCTGTATTTTGTATTTGATCAGAATGAGATGTATAAGGTTACAAGCATACAATGCCTTGCGATCTCTCATCTTTTTGTCATCATATATCCTCCTTAAATAGCTTCGAAGGGATAGCAGTTGGTGCCTATAAAGAGATGCCTCATCGGAACCAGCTAACCACACTTGAGGAGCGGTTCTTGTTAGTGAGGTGTTCTTCTTGCGCAGTTGTCATGTCGTTATTGTCAGAGACAAAAGGAGAAAGACATCTGGTTATGTGAGTGGTTTAAGGGTGCACGTTTCCCTCATTAACCACATGTAGTCAGTTATAGTAAACTTGACCCCTAGCAGTAATTTGATCTCTTGGAGCTCACGCAAGCAATTTATGGTATCCAGGTCAATTAAAGAGTTTGAGTACAAGGCAATGGCCAACACTACCATAGAAACGATTTGGATACAGTCGCTACTCAAGCAATTGGGAGTATTCCAATGGAGACCACCATCTCTGTGGTATGATAACTTGGGGGCAACCTATTTGTCAGCTAATCCCATCTTTCATGCTCATACGAAACATATTGAAATCGATTTTCATTTCGTTAGGGAAAGAGTTGTAAGAAGGTTGCTAGATGTGAGGTTTATTTCATCTCAGGATCAGATTTCAGATGTCTTCACCAAGCTGCTACCAATTCAGAGCTTTGAAAGATTTTGGCACAATCTTAATTTACTATAGTAGTTGAGATTGAGGAAGGATGTTAAACAATGTAATCGTCTAATTGTTATCTGTAAAGTAGTAATGATCTTGTATAACAAACCAACGATGTAATCTCTGTAAACTAGAGAGAACATAGTTCTTTGCTGTACGCACTGGCTTTGCACCAGCTGTTGTCGAACATATGTTCATCATACAACAACGCTATAAATAGAAGACAGAAGACATCCCCTACGATTGTGTGCAGCGAGGAACTCATTCCTGATCTCATTCTGCACTAAAAAACCTCCAATCGACTAGAATTCTTTTATTGAGAAGCTAAAGCTACCCTCTTGTTTGTGAGCTACCGGGAATGGACAAGCTCAAGGCCTCAAGCGGTTATCTGTTTCTTGGATGAGGATGGATCGTGATTATCTGTTTTTAGACAAATGCATTGTGTTATCAGATTCAGACTTTTGGTGTTTAGACTTTAGAATGTTGTTCTATGGATGAATTGAGAATATTCATTAGGGCTTTGAATGTATAGCCAGTACAGGTGAACAAATGGTCCATGACATTCGTGTAGTTATCAATGATACTAGTTGGCGAGCAACAAGGCCATGAGTATGGTAATGAAATGTTGGCTACAATGGAAGCAATGTTTGTTGGAAATATAGGCAATATTTTAATTTTAAATATTACTAGGAGACAAATACAATAAACTAGTGATACAAAACACATAGCTAACAGTAGGCTACTCATTGTATTTCAGAAAATACACAAAGAAAATATAGTATTAACATCGATCTAGCATGCGAACAACTTACTGTTAGGTTTGATAAAGAATAGAAAGCAGCGCAGGCTCGATGCAATGTAGAACGTAAATGATACAGTGAAGTGAGCGGTCGCGTAGATGTGCGCTGCCTATAAACCTCATTGCCACCCCGTGCAGATCTTCACAGCAGCAATGGCTCAGAGATATCGCTCCCCTTCTTCACGGTGCACGCCGGGAAGAATAGTCGACAAGGCTCAAGTGGCGCAGCACAACAGCACAAGTTTATAGGAGAAATAGAACGGAGACAATGAGATTCTTGGTTATACTCTGGATGTCTCTAGACATACACACACACACGTACTAATAACTGACATGATTAAAAACATTCATTTACCCATTGGTAACTGACATGTTAAACCAGCCATTTACCCATTGGTAATTGCCTGTCATCAAACCCAATAAAACCCTAAATTCAAATGTTTTAATCTCATTCAAACAGAGAGAGAAAGTGATACACGTTTCAACAAAAATAAAGGTGGACTTGGTCTGCCAAATGGTGCGCTACGACATGGCACGGTCGTGCATTACAAGTCACGTGATTTTTACGCAAAAATACGCGCATACGCGCGCACACGTGCACGCGTGTGTAATTAACCAAAGCCCTCCTCATGTCATCCTATCCATAATTCAAAGAGTGGTATAGACTTTATTTTATAAATTGGTCTCTCCCATCTTGTTTTAATAATACGATACTAAACTATGAATACTTTGTAATTAAGAAAATGAACCTCCTGATCTATTTCTAACAATGTTATTTGAATTGGATATTGTTGGGCCAATAGTTGCTGCATTGTGGTCCTTGCGGATGCTAGCCGTGAATTGGTGCCTAGATGATTGGATACAAACTGCAGTGGTGGTTCCATGTTGGACAGTAGCATAATCAGACATTTACTCTAAGTTCCAGCTTTTGTGAACGTAAGGAGACATTTAGGAAAGCATCAGTTGGAGAGCCACCATCAAGTGGATTACTTAGGATGTCTCGTGAGTCCTTCCTTAGCTGATCAAGCTCACTTCATGGGCTTTATCTGTTATATGGCAAGCTCATGTTTCAATGTTTGTGCGCCTGTGAACTAGCAGCCTAGCAGGAGCATGCTAAATAATTATTAGGTATTGGCTGAGGAAGCCTTAATTAGTGCAAGCAAGTTAGGGAGGTAATTCCATGCGTCAATTTTGCTCCAAGGTCTGCCATATTTCTAGCATCAAATGTGGTATGCGTCAATTTGTTACTGCACTTTTCTTGAGGCATGTAGGTAGCTGAGATCCATCATGTGTCCGATTTTTAGATGTTGTGTTGTAAATCCAAGCTGGCATAAAAAAATTTCAAAATTATGTTATTGATTCAAGCTGGAGTGTAACCAGTCTTAAGCATCTTTGCACCTGCCTTCCGAACCCTGAGTGTGCAGGGTGCACTTCTCTAATTATTTTTAACTACACTGATGAGTAGTTTGGTATGTCTTTTGATCCTTTATTACAACTGCCAAGGAAAGGGGTGAGGCCAAGTTATTTGTGTTAGATTCTGCTGGGGCTGGCTGTTTGATGTTAATAGCAGTAGTGGTCGTGTCCTTGCACATGTACTGCAAATTGCAATTGTGACCCGTACAGTGGAGGACATGTACTGCAAAACTGAGTACTGACCCGTACAGTGGCTAAGGGACATGAGGGCACCATGTAGGGTCCAGAGTTTTTAAGAAGCAGCTTCCTTTGTTAATTGTGTGTGGAGAATTAAGGTCCAGAGTTTTTAAGAAGCAGCTACAGATTTTTGCACATTAAGGTTTCGTTCAACTCAGCTTTTTTTCAGCTTCAATAGTTCATCTTTTCTTATTTTTTATAAATATTTTAGATTTTTTTGTATTTTTTTTGTATTCTTTTGTATTATCCGTGATGGGCTAACATATTTTTGGTTAGGAAGGTCTTGGTTGGTTCAAGCGAACTTGCTCGACCGTTTCTTATCGCCACCGCACCTTGTGGTCCAATTGATCTCCAGCATCTCACGTGCCCTCCATTTCCTTGTTTCTTCCTGAAATTCCTAGTAGGCCTACAAGAGTGCGACTAAGCTGATTATTATCGCAACCAATTTTATAGAAATCATTGGTACTATGACCAATTTTCTTTGGCAATTTTATGATCACATTTTGTGTTGAAACAGGCTTCTCGGATTCGGAGGTGCATGTCCTACTCCACCACATGTGCTAGCTGCCTTATGATGTTTGGGCAACTCATCCACACGTGCTCCATTCCTAAGTAAAATATATTCTGCATTTACAGTTCTCGGGTGTTACTTTTCAGTATAACAGATCTGTGCCGTGCACTTGTTTTTTAATCCAACCTTTCAGATCCTGACTTGGTTGGAATTATATGATCCAGGAATTAGGATGATCAGCAGCTCTAGAGAATGCGTCTCATCAGCAGAGCATCTTAGTACAAACACACCGGTGGCCATGCTAATTGTTAACTCCATTTGGAACTGGATGCTAAGGTAACGCACGATGATTTGCACGTAAACCTTAGACTATATGCGGATGCCATAGATTTGATGTTTTCATATATCTGTGCAAGTTGGTTTATTTGTTTGGTTTTGCTGCTACATTGCTCCTTTTTTTTTTTGGGATTGCATTATGCTCGAAAATGGTGTTTGGTTGGTAGGTTGCTAGTTTTGCATAGTTTATGGGCCAGCCCAGTTATTAACCAAGCCTGCTATGAAGCTCGTTGCGCTAGGCTTAGGCCATGGCCACCGCGGTCCAACCCATAGTGGGCCCAGCTAACACAATCATGTGAGTTGGAGTCGTCGGGTGAGATCTCTGCTTCTTTGGGTTAAACTTTTGGTTTTTAGCTTGTCACTTTTTAATTTTATCTCTTTTTTTTGCTTTTTAGGTTTTTGTGCCTTTTTTCCGTATCATTTGCATTGTCCATAGTGAGGGAACATATTTTTCTATTCTTAAACTTTTTAAATTTAATTACATCAAAAAAATTTATAACAGTTATAATAAAAAAGTCTTAAATAATATCTAAAAAGCCTAAAAACATAAGCATAAATCTAAATGAGGACTACTTCTTGTTGCTCTTGAGAGGGATAATAATCCGTTGCACGTTAACCAGGTCAAGTCAAAGAACAGGTTCTTCTGTAGGAGTTGAAAATGTGTAGTGGAGAAGTAAAGTTAGTAACTGAAATTTTTAAATTTGACTATTCACGATAGATATTATGAAAAAAGATATTTATTTGTGATTTTTGCTGGTACAGATGTTAGGTTTTTAATATGTATTACAATTAATTTATAGATATCATCTTAAAAAATACTCTATTTAAAAATTAGATATTATAATAAAAATTTAAAAGCCATTTTTTAAAACCACATCAAACAGGCTTTAAACGAAGGATGAGCTGTGGTCACATGTACGAGCTCTTGCCAAACTTTGGCAGGAGCTCTCGTTTCCAAATGGCTCGGAGTAGCAAAGCACATTGATGTTTGTTTCAGCCTTTGTCCTTTGAATCGCCCATGGAAAGAAGAGAAAGATAAATCGTAGCAGTCACAAATAGTATAGAATTGATGAGTGGGACATAAGGCTAGAATGGATTCGAAGAGAACCTTTTTTAGGGGCATTCAGTTTAGGCTTTTTTTGTGACTTATAAATTTTTTTATTATAGTTAATTTATTTTATGTTATATCTACTGATAATTTTTTGCATAATTAATTTTTAAAAAAGTAAAAATAGAAAAAAAACATGTTAGTCTATTACGGATAATTTAAAGGAATATAAAAAATTAAGACAAAAAAGTCAAGAAAACAAAAAAATAGCAAAAGATAAAATTTAAAAATTAGAAGCAAAAAGTATAAACCAGCCTATATATAAATCGAAATGAGCACAGTTCTCTACGAGAGTCCAAAGAGTGCTGCTGCTCAAGCAATCTGGAAGTGTGTGGGTACAGGTGTGCTCCACAGTTTGTGTTAGTAAATTCGAAGCATTCTAGACACATTGATGCTGTAGAACTGGAAGTAGGGCGTTTAGTTTAGCTTAAATAAATTAGTTTATAATTTACTTTTTATTATAATTAATTGTAATTTATTGGTATAATTAAATTTTTAAAAAGTAAAAATAAAAACACAAGTTAACCTATTACGGATAATGCAAATAAATACGAAAAAAACTCAAAAAACTCAAAAAAACCAAAAAAAGATAAAATTTACGAATAGTTAACTAGAAATCAGAACCTAAAGTCAAAACAAGCGGAACCAAAAAAAACTCGCAGCACTTAACCGCTTCGCCTAGCAACACAGCTTGTATTACTCTTCCGCAATCCTATTTTCACAATTTAGGCTGCCCCTATTTTGCTTGCCGCTACTACGGGAGAGTACTACTGCTGCCACCACTCTTATTGCCCATTTTCCTCTCTTAGGGCCTGATTGACACCTCGAAATTCTACAGAAACTTCAAAGGAACAGGAAACATTCCAAATGGGACATGATCCAGATGCTGCGTAGTGGAGTTGGACAAACAGTGCACAGGTGGGCTCCAGTCATAATTAATTCTCCACCCGAGCTGCATCCACATGTCCATTGGATTGGACGCCTAAAGGTGCCAACATATCACCTCCATGGCTCCATGTCTTCTCACTCATCACAGTCAAGGCCGCTAGGTCTTCCTCGGTAATCGCGATTGCATTTTCCCATGCAACAATGCGAGTACACAGCCAAATCTACACTGTTCACGCGTTGCACTATAGCACATTTTTTTTTCTTCCAAGTTTAACTTCTGTTTTTATAAAAATAGATTTATCTTTGAGCTCAGTAAAAACTCGATACAGCAGCAGTAAGCGCGGTAGGTGAGGCATCGTTGATTTCATCCGAAGCCGCGAAGTTGAGTTTTTTACCTGCTGAGTAAGAGAGAGCTGAGAAAGTAGAAGAGAGTTTAAATTAAATTTTTGATATAGTTTTACTGTGATTTAGAATATTTCATAGTTAAAATTAGTATAGATCCAGTGAACACCTCCGAGAATTAGCCGCAAGAATATTTATTCACAGTTGCATAGAACGTGCTTGGTAACCATGTTTAATTGATATATGTATTTAATTTATGTAGATAATTTTTGTAATTAGTCATGTTAATGATGTACTAGTGATGATAATGGTGATTCTTTGTAAATAGTTGTAGAAATACACATTGTTACTTGTACTATTGTCGTTGCCTACGCAAGTTAGAAAATATGTATGTACATATGCGCACACACACGCACACACACACACACACACACACATATATATAGTTGTGATGCCATTGGAAATAATGTAGAAAACGATTTTAAGATTATGAAATTGTGCACTGCATACATGCATATATGTGTACATGTATTATTATCATATGGCCATAGACATAATTGGTAGCTCACCTATGTACATATACATAATTATTTTGTATTATATTTAGTTTGTAGTTAACATTATCTGAAATAAGTGTAATTTATCTACATTTGTGGTAGGAACCTGATGTCGGATATTAAACATTTGTTCGTATTCTATGGGAAGGGTGTCATACAGGATAGGCCATACAGTGTGAACCTTCAAAATTGTGAACGGATCATAATCTAGGCTCCGGGGCTAAAGGAGATGGATCTCTCTGAGCTCAGGAGGTGAGTATGGAGTGCATTTGAAAAGGAGATTGCTAGGAAGAAGCTTGTCATCAAGACAATGACAGCCATAGTGGTTGGATCTTCAAGGGAGTGTTTCTGTGAGCTAAAGAAGGTGGTTGGCAACGTTACTTGAGGCAGTAATCGAGATTGCAAGCAATCCTACAGTGGCGATATATGGGAGGCCATGGTGAAGTGTTGAGCAGGGGCGAGGATCAGTGGGAGTAGTGGCGTGGAAGTGTCGTATTTGGTTGCTAGTGGTAGTGTGCAGCATAATGTTGGTGGAGATGGGTGGCAGCAAAGTGAAACCTACTAGTACTGCTCATGGTGGTGGTGCGCGGAAGATGGTGCCAGCGGGATAATGCAGGGCTGTCGAGGTTGGCTCATAACTTCGAGCCAACTGAAGGTGCAGAGAGATTGTGGGCAACACATATTGACTGCCATAAATACTTGGATAGCCTGTTAGATGGAAGCCATTCCAATGATAAGGAATATGCCGACACAACTAGCAGTGGAGATGAGGCTGGTGTAGGTGCTGGTGGGGGTGGTGCATCTAGCAGTATTTGTGCACCGATGTTGAGTACGTCTCCTCAAGATTGAATGATGTTGCATTGGCCTCCCTAATTCTACCGTCCGAAGATGGGTCAGAATGGTCATTCGATGAAGACACTTTGGTGGAAGGGCAACACTTCCCCAATAAGATTACCGTGCAGCAAGCCGTTGCAAGATATATCATCCGTATGTATGTGGTGAAGTGTGTGGACAATTCTTGTCCTGGGAAGGTCCATGCGTAGAGATTCAGAGGCGGTACAACAGACTTTTGAATAACAGTAGTGAAGGATTACACCTGTGAGATTGTGAAGATGTTGCACAGGCACCAGAATGTGGCCTCATCACTCGTCACCAGCCCAACTAGTCACCTCGTAGTTGCGAATGTCACAATTTTCACTGAAGCTGTTGATGACCAATGCCGCGAATCTAGTTGGTTTCTCAATGAGCTACGGTAAGATATGCCAGGTGAGGAGAAAGATCATAAATAGAATGTATGGCATGTATGAGGAGGTATATGACTTCTTGCCAAGAATGTTGTATCAGATTGCCGAAACCAATCCTAGAACATATATAAACAAGATGGAGAGGGTTCACCCATTGAAAGGCCCCAATTGTTTCATTCTTGACTGAGTGTTCTGGACATTTTGGCAGACGATCGAGAGAGTTCAAGTACTGTCCTCCAGTACTTATGATGGACAACACGCTCCTCTCCGATAGCTACAAGAGCACGATGTTAACGGCGGTGGCCATCGACGCAAACGACGACCTACTCCTTGTGGTCTATACAATTATGGAGAATAAGAATATTAATAGCTTGCTATGATTTTTGGCCAATGTGAAGCAAGCAGTAGTCCAAAACCGACCCAATGTCTACCTTATCACAAATCGCTATACCGAGCTGCTGTTAGCACTGAGCACCATGCAGCCAGGAACTCAACCACCCTTCTAGTGGGATGATGTGAGGACATATTGGTGCATGAGGCATCTAGCGATGAATTTTCACACCCGTTTTCACAACAAGAAGTTGATGAAGATGTTTAAAAAACTATACATGCAGAACCGAATGCACAAGCTCAATGCAATATGGTAGGAGGTTGACATGGAGACCTCCAAGCATGCGAGGAAGTCGTAGGGAGTAGAACCCACAGTGATGGGTGAATTTACCTAATAGATCAATTTGCATGCCCTCGACCTAGAGAAATGGTGACTGCTTCGTGCGAGGTATGGAATTATGATGACCAACATATCTGAGGTGTACAACAGTGTGCTAAAAGGTGTGTGCTCCCTCCCGATCACTTCAATTGTAGATGAGAGTTGGAACCACATCGTCGATTACTTTGTTAATAGAGCCATGATTGAGAACAAGTACCTAGATGAAGGAAAGCAACACTTAGAAGTGATGCAGATGTACATGGAGCAGAAAATAGGAAATGCTCATTTGCACGTCGCTCGGACCATAGACAAGGTGAGAAAGAAGTTTGAGATCTATTCGAGAGAAAAGTAGGTCATTACAAAAATAAATGATTTTTTTCATTCGTGGTACTAGTTATTACAAAAAAATGTTAAATAGGCAAACAACCACCAGGGTCCTGCTCTTGCTGCCGAGCCAGTGGAGCTCGGTAGCTCCGTAGGGCCCATCGGCTCCCACGCTAGCCTCACCTGCCGTGCTCGCTACCACTGTGCTGAGCTCCTATCGAGCTTTGGTAGCACGACAGGTGACAGTTGTCGCCTGCTGAGTTCGGAGGTGGGGCTATTTTTGTAAAAAGGGTATTTTAGGGTAAGTTTTGAAAAAAAAAATTGTACTACAGTGCTAAATATATGGACAAATCTCAAATCTCCCCATATATAGAGATCCTGTTAGGAATTTTGGAAAAAGATTAAAATTGGTCATTTTCTTGCAAAATCCGTACTATGTTCCAAACAAACTCTAGGCTCGGTTCGAAATGCTGGGATTTCACGTGAAACGGTTGAATTTATGTAAAAATCTCGAAAAAAATTTCGTGCTCCATTGGTCCTAAGCTGATAACGGTGGTGATATGTACAGTTGAATTTATGTAAAAATCTAGAAAAAAAATTTCGTGCTCCATTGGTCCTAAGCTGATAACGGTGGTGATATGTACAGTTGAATTTATGTAAAAATCTAGAAAAAAAATTTCGTGCTCCATTGGTCCTAAGCTGATAACGGTGGTGATATGTACAGTTGAATTTATGTAAAAATCTAGAAAAAAATTTCGTGCTCCATTGGTCCTAAGCTGATAACGGTGGTGATATGTGGCTCCTGAGTCCTGATGCACGGTCAATGCATACAGACTGCTAGCTAGCACAAGCTACGGACCAGGACTACAGGTGCAGTCACTGTTCTCCATTGCTCCTCGCTCTTTTCTAGAACTGTTCACCCATCTGGTGTTAATAGGTATCTTTTTTTAAAAAAAATTAGCCTCAGATATCTATTTTGTAAATCTAGCCTTTTCATTATATTCGATAGCTACATACCAATTCAGAAGAACTTAGTAGATACCTACCAAACTCTCCTAGTTCAGCAGCCACTGGCAGCCGCATAGTGGTTGCATTAGTGTTAATCATAGAATATATTGATTAATTAGTGCTAATCATAATTAATTACCACTGATTATTGGCACCGCTCAAAACGGCTTAAAGTTAACTTCTGTCTTCTTCTTTTTTTACTATTCAGTAATCTCGTCTTTTTCTATTTTTTAGATGTTTTGCCTTTTTTATCTTTTCTTTTTCTTCGTATTCATTTGTATTGTCCATGATATGTTAATATATTTTTCTATTTTTATTTTTTTAAATTTAATTTTGTCAAATAAGTCAAATCAGTTATAATAAAAAAATAAACCAACTATAGTAAAAAAGTTATAAACTAACATCAAACTGAGCGCTATTATTATGTTTAGTGTTAATTATAATTAATTAATGCTAATTAATTATGTACCGAGTTGTTGCTGCTTGTAGCTCGTTTATTGAGCCACCGTTGCTCGGTTAGTCTTCGACCTTGCTCAGCAACAGTAGCTCGTTAGGAAGTACGATAGGTATGTATCGTCTGTCATAGCTGGCAAGGTTAGAAGGTAGTTAGATTCGTAAAAAATTATTCGTGACCAAATTTTTTTAAAAAATTGGCTGTTATCTTTTCTCTGTATGAGACCTGAGCAATCACCCTCAGCTGGGTAGGGGGGGGAAAAGATCGGTCCGTACGCAGCCACATGCCTGTATGTCTAGCCAAGAAAAGGACATGCGCGTTGGTTTTTTTAGAAAAAGGACGTGCCCGTAGAGTCGCACTCAGCAGCTAGGTAGGGCTTAGGACAGAGCTCCGAGTTAATGATTGTACTAAAGCACATGCATGTGTGCCAGTGGCACGTACTGCGTAGCTAGCTAGGTGCCTCTCACACACGAGAAAGAATCTTTCTTGCGAGCCCCCCGACCTCGCGCCCGTACACGACCGAACAGCGCACGCATGTACGTTCGTACGTACCTGCATGTGTGATTAATAATGCATGGCTTGTGGTTCACGTCGGTACATGGTGTGATGCACGTACCAGGCCATGATGGATGGCTTCCTGCGGCGGAGGAGTCACTGGGGATTTTGATTTTAGGCCGAAGTTTGGAGCATCCGAGTGGAAGTTGTACCACTTTCTACAAAATTCATGCGAAGTTCCTACGAGATTTCCACATTTAGACAGGTCCATAGCTTCCTGTGATATCTTTCATTTGGTTGTTGCGTTACACAAAAGAGGGAAATAAACATGCGTTTGCGCCACATTTGAGTAAGATATTATGGATGTTTCAAGTAGCTACGCAATGACGCGCCCAAAAATTTTCCTATCAGGAAAAACAGTACAAGGACCATGTGAGGCTAAGGAGTGCAGGCTTACAAAGCATGTGAGGGTATAGCTTACAACTAATGAATAGCTCATTGTTATTGAACTAAAAATAAAAATTTAAGATGATATCTTTCTATATGAAAAAATTGATCTTACCAATTTTTCTCATGAGATATTTTGCTATTACACTAAGCATGAACTCAAAGGAGTTTGGATGACCAATACTACTTATTTAAGCTTTTTGCTGAGAATGGTCATAATAAGACTTAAATCTAGTACATGGCTAAGAAAGCAAAAATAATAAAAAAATGATTGAAATTTAGAAGGTAGTTATAGATGGCACCTAATTCAGGACTTTTTTTTATCAAAATAAGATCAAAATATGTTTCGAAAACTGCTAGTTGTGCTAATTATGCTCAATTCCAAGTGCTTGAATAAAAAGATTCAACATTGAATTTTTAGAATCAAAATAGACTCAGTTGTAGCTTCTTAGTTTTATTTCGTTTAGTAACAAGACTTGGGTTATTTTTGGATACCTTTGGCTCAACTACGATCTTAAGCAACTTGACATACTACAAATATATTTAATTTTATATTATTGCTTAATTGGATTTAGCTTTGTTATATATGGTTTATCATGATATAGATAGCTTTTTACATAATATGTCTTAGTGTAATACTTATAGAGTCATTTTGAATAATTTTCATGACTCCTTATACTAAAAATGAATAAAATATAATCACTTCATTTCATTTATGTTTTACCTTTTTTCATGCATCTTGATGACTCTATTAGCAAAGGGGAGAAAATTTTATAAAAATACATATCTAGAGTATGATTTAGAATTTTTGTACAAATTCATGCTAAGTTGGAGCTTTAATATTTTATTGTGATTCTCTTGATCTTTTAATCTTTTGGACATGGGATGATTTGGTTTGACCTAGATCAGTGCATATGCGATGCATGATGCTTGCTTTAGTTAATGTGGATTAAGTTATAAAGAAGTTATGTCTGAAAATAATTTCCTTATCTTTGGATGTGCAGAAAGGTTTGGATTCAACTATGGTTTACGACGAAAATCAGGACTACGCTCACAGAGGAGCCAAGGCCCAAAATGATCTAGAATGCTAGGAGAGATGGCTGAGCTCGAGCATGGCACGAGAAAGACGAAAAACATTAAAGGAAAGTTTGAGTGACGAGTTATACCATGTAGCTTGGTAGATTCAAGTGAGATGTGGTCCGGTGGAACCAGAACATAGGAGACTTGCCGACGTATGGCAAGCCAATAATGCGCCTATACGTGGCAAGCATGATGATTGCTTGCAAGGAAAAGTGAAGACCGGGTCAAGAAAGAGTATTTTGATAAGGTGACTAAAATACCATAAACTATCTTGGATCAAAATCGCGGCACTTGAGAGAGCGATTTAGGTTAAGCAGAAGCTGAGGAGATCAAGTTGGATCAAAGACTAAGGACTTGACGAGTTCAGGCTTGTGTGCTTTGAAAAGCGTGTATAAGTGTAGTGTGTGAATAAACCTTGTGTGGAGTTAACAAGTTTACCTTATATGTGCTAAGTGAATAATATTCATTAAGGTTAGATGAGGTTGGTTGCCTTTTTTATTTAACGGGTTAGGGTAGAGACTTACTAGTTAACTATCCAATCATCCTAATTTTATTCATTGAAGCCAAGTGTTTTAAAGTTAGAGTTTGAGAAGTGTAAGTATTGTGGTGTGCTCCCTTATCCTCTATGTGGAGTAGCTCTAAGACTTTCATCCTCAAGTAGCAAATATATCAATTTTATTCATCTCTCATTGATCGCTTTTGTTTTTGGTAAATTTGCTTTTGATTTGGTTGATTTTGATCTTCTCTCTCCCCTCCTTCTTGATCTTGCTGGATGTCAAGGACGAGTAAATGATGGAGATGAATCACGAAAATTAATTCACATCTATCTAGTTATCAAGTTTGGTAAGTTCATAAAGTTACCTGATTTTGCTTGAATTTGACATCTCCAAGTGATTTCTTGATTTGAGTATTTTTGCCTCTAATTCTAGGGAGTTCTTGTTTGCTGTGATATGTGAAAATACGTCTAGAGTTATCTTGGCCATCTTCTATTCACGAATAAGTCATATTTGTTGTTTTTGGTTTTTGCTTGGTTTTGGTGTAATCTTGCTTGATTTTGAGAAATATCTAAACTTTGACATGAGTTCTTACGATTCTTAGTTGGAATAGATTTATAAGACCTTAAACAAAGTATGTGTGTAATTTCATATCATTTGGATTTGTAAGTTCACCAAAAGTTGCATCGCTTCTGGCTAAATTATAAGTTCTAAAATAGGGGAGGCTGGCCAAACCGCTCCTCCTTGATGGACTGCCAAGGGCCATTTGAACTGCCATCTTGCCAACAGTCAAACCGCCAGCCCTGGTCAGATCGCCCTTGTTAGTCGGTCTTACCATCTAAGCCCTGGTTTCATCGAGTCTCAGTTTCTTGAATTGTTTGGTTTGTATTTTGGCTTTCAATTCTAGCCCTCGCTCGTTTGAGCTTTAGCTTCTGGTTTCTGGCTTTTGGTTCCTTATTTTTGTCTTTTTCTGGGCTTTTTGGTCTTTTTTTCTCATATACTTTGTATTGTCTATGTTAGGCTAATTTTTTTTATTTTAATTTTTTAAATTTAATTATACTAAAAAATCATCAATTACAGTGCAAAATAAGTCAGCTATAGTACCAAATAGTGGAAAATAAGCTATAAGCCATAAAAAAAAGCGCAAATGAGTAGAGCCATTTTAGCTTAATAGCTATTGGGGTGAAGAATTGATAAATACTTAAGAAAAATTTAAATGCACATTTTGAAAATGGGTCATAATATCAGGTGGAGCCTGGCTAAATTGTGTTTACGCTCGCTGTTTAATGAACTCTGCTGAGCATTGATGGTGTTGATAGTTGATACCGAATTGGCTCGACTGTGGAGCACTGATTACAGGTTTATAGCTGATGAGACAACCAAACTGCTATAGTTGCCATCTATTAGGCATATGCAGACATGTGCAGCGTTGTGCTAATATGGAAAGCTAAGAAATTTTAGCATCGAAACCTCGGAGCTAAGCCATGGGAGTGTGAGGAGCTGCACCACAAATGCTTGGGACCAGAGAAGGCCAGGATCTGAGGCTAGTATAATAAAAAAAGGATTGGGAGAGGGTGAAGAGGAAGGAAAAGAGTGGGTGGTGGGGCCCACATCGAAGGAAAGATGAGGAGCTAAACATAGAAGTAAAATAGCTAAGTTTGTTCTCATGTGATGCAGTAGTAATATGATAAATTTAGCTTCTTTTCTTATATTGGCACAATGCACATGCCCTATGCCAGTGCTACGTGGTATCCACGTCATGTGCGAAAAGGCCAAAAGGATACGTAAATGATCGCTCACTTCTGACCTGGATTTTTTGGCATCGAGTGTTCGTTCCGGGCCTACAAGATGCATGCGTACAGAGCTACGCTGTACGTTCTCGGTTTGCCCGGACCTAGGTCCACACACGCTTATCATGGACGCAGGCACTGCAGCGGATGAATGTTCTTACGAGTGGTGAGCTGGTGATCGCATTGCAAAAGCTCTGAACACGAGATTGATCGATCTAATTAAACTGTTGTACTTACATCTACCGTCAGATCGATCATGCATGAACCATCAAGTAACTATGCACAGCAGTTTTTCACAGTAACTGTACGTGCATTCTCTTAGCATGCATGCACGTACGCGTGCAGCTGGAGACTTCAGTTCGTTGCTTGATTTTGTTTCTGTGGTGTCTGAAGGCATGCGGCATGTGTGCGCACGCCGTGGGCTCCGCCCTCTCCGTCTTTCTTCACGACGCAAACTCCAATTTTTTTTCCCAGCTAGCCAGCTACCATATGCACGTGAGCAACATGCGGGAACGGCGCATGTATGGCTGGGGTAAGCAGCTAGCAGTGACGTGCTGATCTGACCCTGACCTCGGCGAGCTCCCGGCCGGCGGTTGCCTATCGATTTCACCGGTCGCCGTCGTGAGCGGTGACCACAATGCACCTTGCCCGCCCTAGCCAATCGTCTTCTCTTTGTCATCATCCCGATTAGCGCCACAGTCGCAGCAGTGTTTTTACAGAAGTCCACACGTTCAAAGATAGAACGTCTGGGTCGGTGTGCTAGCACCAACAAGCACGGTAGGGGTTTTGACAGGTAACAGCTAGGGTTTCGATGTGTGTGTCTCGAGATACCCTCCTCATTCCCATGTCTCTCTTAATATATAGCCTCTAATCAAATTCTTATCTAAAACGAATAGAGATCGTATCCCACTCAGAGAGCTACCAACCAGATCCTTATCCAATATGAATAGAGATCACATCGTACTTTGAAAGTATAATCCAAACCTTTATTGTTCCAATCCGTTAAATATGTGACCCTATAGGTTTACGCATATTCGGCCGCGGCCCAAAAACTCCTTTTCGAGCCACAAGTCAGTAACAGTCCGTAGCAGGACATCAACTCTTAAACATACATAAAGATCATATCGGACGAACCTATATAGCGCACATGTCCCGATCTCCTTGCCTTATGATATCAGATTAAAGTCAAGGCAAGAAGTGTGTCATCCTATCATAGCTTAACCCTTCACTCGAATCTGTAATAGATTACTTCAATTGTGATTGACTCCTTAGCCACATTCGGTATGGTTATAGACTTCTTTAATTCAATTACATTAAATTTCATCTTGACCTCTCATATTCCTTCGTATGTTTCATAGTGAACCCGAAAGTTACTTTTATGATCACCCAACTACGAAGTAGTGTTTAATAACCCCTAAGCAAACTATTACACATGTAGAAAATAACGATATCAAATCTAATGATCATACATACACTATGAATGAGACCAACAGATGACATTTAAGAATATAATAATTTCTATAGTGTCTCGTAGTATATTAATCCAACACCATGTCCTGTAACATGTGTCTACATTACTGATTTGATATCCTCATATCGATGAGCCATGAAACATGACCATCAATCAATACATTACCGATCTATAAATCATAATTGTCCAACATAATAATATAAGATTAAAGATAATTTAGAATAACGTCAAAACAAGAATAAAAGTTCAATGAACAAGTCATATATTTGTAGATCAATACGAAAGATATTAATCATAAGATAAAATAATATATTATTCAAAAAAAATATAAATATAGAAGTGATACAATTATTTTTATGATCAGCTCTAGTCATATCACTTAGGTGGTGCTCGTTTGGACTTAAAAGTTTGATCTTATGTCTTAGTTTACACTATAGCAGTTGAAAATGTGCTATAGCTGAAATTATATTATCACAGACAATGATAAAGAATAAGGAAAAAACCTATAAAACTATATCACCAGAAAAAACAAAAATTAAAAGTTAAAAGCAGAAAGGCAAATGAGCACCCCTGTACACACATGCCGTGCCGCCGTGGCCGGGCTGCATGTATGCATGTGATGTCGTGTGCTCCACCACCCCGAGGCAAGCTGAACTGTACGCGTGCGAGTACACTGCCACTGCCGCCGCCGGCAGGCAGATCGAGTTTGCATTCGCAAAGCTGCAGGCCGGCCGGGACGATCGGCACGGCCGGGGAGGGAAAGCTGGAACAACACGCAACGCCCGGCGACGTACGCAACACCTGGCCCGATCCAACGTGATGCGCTCTGAATTTCTCGTACGACGTCGATCGATCAGACTATACCCCGTATATGCATGCAAGCTAGCTGCCCAACTCCAGCTCTGGTACATGGGGTTGTGCACGCATGGCAGGCTGCTAGCATGCACGGGTGCAAGCAAACGATCGAGAGCAGTACAGATTACAAAACGCAATTGCGAATTGGAGCGACAGACCGGAGGACCGTAGGAATGTGGGTAGACTATGTTAGTAAATTAAAAATTTTACTTTGTAAATCGAGAAATTTTATAAGTAAGAGATTATGAATCGTTACCATTAGATACGTAGCACAGCGAAAAAAGAGTTGAAACAGTTTAGTTTAATGTAGTGTATGTCGATGTAGTGAAAATAGTTGATCGTTCAACGTCATTAGAAGGCAGTTCTCGAAAGTCGATTGTTCTCTAGTGGTAGTCGATCTCCATGAGCCGACTGTCTTCTATTTGAATCGTTCCGATCAGCACCACAGTCGTAACAGCGTTTCTACCGAAATCCACATATCTAGGGATAGAACATCATGCGTCGATGTGCTAGCATCAGCACACACAGTAGAACCCTCAGAAGAAGACGGCTAGGGTTACAGTGGGTGATGCAATGTCCCTCACAGTTCCAAAACTCTATACACCCCCTTATATAGAATCTTCGCTCGAATTCTTATTCAACACGAGTAAAGATCGCATCCCATTCGAAGAGCCTCAGACCGGATCCTTATCTAATATGAGTAGAGATCGTATTAGACTCAGAGTTTATCATCCGATCCTTACTGTTCCACCCGTTAAATGTGTGACTCTATAGGTTTATGTATACTTGGTTGTAACCCAGAAACACTTTTTCTATTACTAGTCGGTAGCGGTCTCTAGCAGAACATATCGGCCTCTAAATATACATAAACATTAAAGCGAACAAACCTTATTTAATATGATTTGCAACAATGTCTTAGTCATTCACAGTCAGTTCATAACTCCTTACCATCAGTTCGTATATGGTCACAACAAGTCCGTATTTCCATATATACGACCGGTTCATAGACCAATTTGTAATATATCCGACTAACTCACGACTAGTCAGTATACTCATACAATCATTTTGTATATGGTTCATAGACCGGTCACAACATGTTTATGTATTCTCCTTTTGTCTTATGATATCTAATTGAATTCCAGGTAAGAAATATGTCATCTATTGATTGTTCAATCTTTTTTTATCTAGTGATGGATAACTTTGTATGATCGACTCTTCGACTACTTATGGCATGACTATGCACTTTCTTTATTCGACCACATCGAGGGACTCAGAGATATCTCTTTTATTATGTAGGAGGGGTAAATCTTATATCCGATCAGTCATATTCCTTAACATGTTTCATAGTATAACCAAAAACTACCTTTATAAGTACATAATTTTGGAGTAGCATTTGGCAATCCTTAAGTAAATTATTATACTTGTAGAAAATTATGTTGATCTTAGGTATAAAGATTATACATCATCATTGCTTAAGTTCAATTGACGACATATAAAAATATAACAATCTTAATGGTGTCTCAAGATAGGTTAATCCAATACCATATTTTTTAACATGTGTCTATAAGATAGGTTAATCCAACACCATAGGTTAATCTCAATAGTGTACTCATATCCATGATATCTGAAACATGATCATCAATCAATATATATGCTGATCTATAAATTATAATTGTTCCACACAATGATATAAGATCAAAAATAATTTAGAATAGCATTAAGATATGAATAAAGAGTTTTATGATGATTATTTAAGAGATAAAATAATATATTATTTAAAAGATTATAAATATAAAAGTGGCACCGCTCATTTCAGCTTAAAACCAGCCTTTGCTTCTAGCTTCTGCTTTTTTCACTATTCAGAAATTTTGTCTTTTTCTGTGATTTTTTATGCTTTTTTGTCTTTTCTTTTTTTCCCGTATTTCTTTGCATTGTCCGTGATGGGTTAACATGTTTTTTCTATTTTTAATTTTTTTAAAAAAAATTTAATTATATCAAATAAGTCAACTCAGTTACAGTAAAAAAATAAATCAACTACAACAAAAAAAGTTATAAGCTATCGTTATTTTAGATGCCCCCGTAATCTCTTCTGTGATTACTTTTAAGGCGTAACACTAACAAGGACATCGAGCTTTCGGTGGTGCTCAAATCAACATATATGCTGATTCAAAGGGCCCTAGCTAGATTCGCTTCAAAAAAACATCCTGACTAATTAAGTAGAAACTCTGACCAAGAAAATTGGTTGGTTCCCATCTGTTCAGCCATTGCGAACGAGTCCTGAGTTCATGATGACACATCGAAATTGTCTTAATTAAGTAAATGAACTTTTTACTATAGTTGATAGTACTTAGGTTAGTGGTCGAGAAAGAAAGTTTGTGTAATCACATGCATCCACGTTAGCTCGTAGGCATGCAGGGTGATCAGCCAGAAGCTGCCTCGTGGTTTAGGGTGGACGTGCATCTAGGCTATCAGACGTTAATTCCTAAACGTATGTTCGATGTCTATCGATTTTAAGTGTGTGTATATATATATATATATATATATATATATATATATATATATATATATATATATATATATATATATATATATATATATATATATATATATATATATATATATATATATATATATATATATATATATATATATAGGAAAAATACTTTCTACACCAGGTGTAATTACACCCACCTCTAATATACCACCTAAACGAACTTGAAATACTCCTTTATCACTATGGATATACTCATATACTAATTACAAGATACTTCAATGTGAACCACATAAAAAAATTGCAAGAGAGTCCATAGTTTTTAGCATATTTTGTAAATACCTTTATATACGCACATAAAAAGGAGTATGTCTAAAAAATATACATACTACCTTTGAAAAACTATTCATACCACCTAGATGATCTTAAATACTCGTATACTATACGTACATACTCTCCGTTGCGCGAGATACTCCCTACGTTGTGAGAAACGACATAAGGTGTAATTACACCCGGGTGTAGAAAAGAGGTTTCCTATATATATATATATATATATATATATATATATATATATATAGCTTGTAAGATTTTAGATGTCTCTGATAAATTTTTAGTGTGTGTGTGTATATATATATATATATAAGGATACTTGTGTTCGTTTTAGCGATGATTCCTGACTTCTAACTAAAATTTTACTGTAGCTGCTATTTTTTACTGTAGCTGATTTGTCTTTTTGAGTATAATTAAATTTAAAAAAAATATAAAAATAGAAAAAATATGTTAACCCATCACAGACAATGCAAAGGAACACGGAAAAAAAAGAAAAATGCAAAAAAGCCTAAAAATCTAGAAAAAGATGAATTATTGAATAGTAAAAAAAAGCTAAAGCTAGAAGTGGGAGCTAAAAAAATTTTAAAGTTAAAAAAAAAACTGAAACTAGATGTCTCTCATATATATTGAGCGTGGCATGTCTGTATTGTAGTCTATCCAAAAATCAGGGTGATCAGCCCATCATGTGGGAAGGGACGACGCACCTTTACTGGTTTCCTGATGGCAATCAATGAGCATCCTAGGTTGTTCTAGGCTAAAGCATAAACACTAGAAAACGGTTTTTTGCTAATTATCAGATACATATTTTTTCTTTGTTAGGGTTAATTGAAATTTCTGGCTAATTGATGTGCTTGACGAAAATTTGAGTTGTCACAGCTAAAAAAACGCCCATACTAGCCGTGACTGGTGATTCTGAATTGTCAGTGACGAGGCAAATCACCAGTCAAGCAAAGCAGGCAGAGGCAGAGGCTAGGAGCATGCACAGTATATTCAAAAACTGTTTCAAAGAAGTGAGAGAAGAACTTAGAGTCAACCTCTACCACTACATACCACAGCCACTAATTAAAATCAGTTAGCATTATCTATTCACTTAAAGATAGAGCTAAAAATAGAATATTAATAAATTTTCATAATTTTAGACTAAGCTATTAGTACATACCACAGCCTCTAATTAAAATCAGCTAGCATTGCCTCTTCACTCATAGATAGGAGCTAAAAATAGAATATTAATAAATTTTCATAATTTTAGATTAAGCTATTCCAAATTTCAAGCTAAGGAAGAAAGAAGTATTATAGTATTGCAGGACCCATCTATTAGAGACTAATATTGTGTTACATATCATAAATAATAGTAATAATTTTAAAGACTACCTGTAAAACTCAACTTTGAGGTTATGCAACTGACCTAAATAAATAAACCCTCCCCTCGCATTGGCGTCGTCCCCACAAAGCAAAGCGAAAACAAAGCAAAAACCCAGGCTTTCACGCCGCCCACGTACGGATGTCCCCCACTCCGGCTCATCCGCCGCTCCCCGCCTCCCACCATCGCCTTTAACCCCGCGCCCGCCCGCCCCGACGTTTTGGCTAGAATCAGCACCGAAACCAAGCGATTTTCTTTTCTCCCCCCAAAAGCGCGACGCCTCCGCTCGGCCGCTCTCTCCGTCCATCCATCGGCCGCGCGGTCGGCGGCGGAATGGGAATGCTCTGTGAGTTGTGACGTGTTCACCGTGCGTCGCTGGGAACGAACGAACTCCGCGCGAGCGTCGCGACGCGGCTGGGCGCCCCACCCTCCATGCCCACGCTGGCAAAAAGGTGAAGATTCCCGCGCCGTCCCGTCGCCATCAGCGCCCTGTACTCAACCCCTGTTTCAGATCCGCCGCAGTCGCAGTTGCCGAATCCTTTGCTATCCTCCTCCTCCGAACCATGCGTTTAGTAGCCTAGCCTAGCCCTCACGGCGTTAAAATTTTGAACTTTTATCTGTGGGTTGCTGCCGCTGGGTGCGACGATGGGGTGCGGGCAGTCCAAGCTTACGCAGGGGGAGGAGGCGGCCGTTGCGCTCTGCCGGGACCGCTCCGCGCTGCTGGCCGAGGCCATCCGCCAGCGCTACGCGCTCGCCGACGCCCACCGCTCCTACGCGGACTCGCTGCGCGCCGTCGGCGCCACGCTGCACGACTTCCTCCGCGGCGTCCAGGCGCTGCCCCCGCCGCCCGACCCCGCGCTGCTGCGCCTCCCTGACCAGCGGAAGGGGGACCCGCTCACCGCCGCGTCGCCCCTCCCGGCGGTCCCCGTCCCCGACGCGGCCAAACAGGTCGATGACGGTGGGCACATACACTTCCACCCGGACGACGACGAGGGCTCCGACGGCGGGCATATCAGGTTCCCGTCCGACGACGAGGCCGAGCCGCCTCCCCCCCGCCCCGAGCCCCTCCCGCCCGCGGCCCCGGCGCCGCCCCAGCCGCCGCAGATGGCCGCGCCGTACGGTCCTGGCTACGCTCCGCCGTACAGCTACGGCCCCGGCCCGGCGTATGGATACGGCAACCACATGGGCGGCTATGGCCAGGGTTTCTTCAACATCAGCTATGCCCGCAGTCAGCCGCCGCCGCCGTCTGTATCATATGAGCACCGCCCTCAAGCCACCAATGCCACCGTCCATTACTACCCGGGTAATGGTGCCGCCGGGCCACCGCTTCCCGGCTCCTACTACGGTGGCTATCAGTACCAGTACCCCCAGGGCGGCGGTTTGCCTCAGGTGGCAGCCTCCTCCGGCGAGGAGGCTGCGCCACCGCCTCCGCCGTCGCCGCCGCGGGTGTCGACCTGGGACTTCTTCAACCCGTTCGAATCATTCGAAAGCTACTACCAGGAGCAGCCGGCTTCCGTGACAACGTATACGCCGAGCCGGAGCTCAAAAGACGTGCGGGAGGAGGAGGACATCCCGGAACTGGAGGACGAGGAAGTGGAAGAGGTCAAGGAAGCGTACGGCGTTGACAACCACGGCGGTACAGACAGGTTGCCGAAGGAGGAAGAGAGGAGCAGTGCCAGCGAGGAACCGCACAGGAAGTCAAGGTCGTCGGAGGGCAGTGGTAGTACCGGAAGTAGCATGGTCAATGAGGTGCATGTAGTGGAGAAGAGTATGGTGGAAGAACAGCTGCAGCGGTCGGATGTCGCTGGGCCGCCTGCAGCCCCCGGTAAGACGTACAATGATGATGTCAAGGTGGTGCAGGAGATCAGGTCGCAGTTTGAGCGTGCCGCAAATTCCGCAAACGAGGTGTCCAAGGTGCTTGAGGTTGGGAAGATGCCTTACTACCGGAAGAGCTCTGGACTAAAAGGTTTATTATGTTGCATTCCTTAATTTGCTGTCCAAATCTTCAGTCTTTTGTTATTCTGGCCATCTGATGGGAAAAAAATGGAAATATTTCCTAACCCAATTACTGTTGCAGTATCTTCAATGATGATCTGTGGGCTGCCTTCGGTGGACGAGGAGTTCCTACAGTTCAAAGAGGACAAGGCTATGGAATGTGGCAACCTTTCTTCGACGTTGCAGAAGCTGTACATGTGGGAGAAGAAGCTTCTTGAGGAAGTCAAGGTTCTGAGCGTGCTTTACAATTTTGAATTTCTAGCCGAATGATGATATGCACGTACAATTTTGTTGCTAGATGTGTGGAGCTTGGACATTAAAGGATGAAAAAGTTGACTATTTGTTACAATTAGCTTGTGTTAAAAAATAGCAATGCATGAACTTCAAGAATTCTCTGGATTAGTCCTGTAGCTAGCTGCATGCATGTACCTGTCACAAAGCCATGTAAGTACTTGAAGTTTCTAGCTAAGAGTAAATAATAAACTACATGCTGGATGATCAAGGCGGCAAGAAAAGATGCATGTCGGCAAAGAGTTAGGTGTTTTCTACTAGAAGCTTGTTTACTTTTAGCTGTAAAGAGGTCAGGTCTTAGTGGTAACTGGTAAAGAAAGTCCAGGTTAGTTCTAGTCTGTACACAGCATGAATATGAGTTGTGCTTTTGAGTCGGTTCTTCGGTTGGTTTGATGCCTATAAAAGGCTTGTAACACCCCTGTAATCTTAAGTAGTAGCTGGAGTTGTAATACATATGCAAGCCATGAGCTTTGGTGAGAGAAGCTAGTTAGCTTCATATATGTGTATACGTGTGTATGCTATATAAAAATTGAGTGCCTTGCCACCTTGTGATTTCCAACAGCTTGCTACTTGCTTAATATTATCAGAGCAGGTCACTTGGAAGCTTTTGTGTAACGAACTATGTTTACATAACGAACTCGAATCTCAACTACTACTTGCCAAGTTTGTTCCTTTTTTATAAAAAAAAAATAAAACTTATCGGGTAGTTAATTATAGACGATTGGGAGTTTGCACTACGAATAAGTCCAATCTGGTATTTTATTTACAGTTGCTTATTTTGTTAAAGTAGTCTGTTTGTTTTTTTTGTTTTCTTCGACGAGGCTACCATTTCTTTCACCTTTACGTTTTAGATAATGGTCTCCTGAAGGAATGATTATGTCTTATATTTTATATTTTAAAGGGCTTTATGTCTCTTATGCTTTGGCTTTACCATCCCCTTGGCTTTCCCTTGACATGTAATACCATGGTTTTACTTTATTGGAGTTGTGTACTCATGTTAAAGAAGACTTGATTCTTCTTTCTTCATGTTCGGTGTTGTTTATACTCAAGTAATTTTGTTCATCACAGACTGAGGAGAAGATGAGGGTGCTATACGATAAAAAACATGAGGAGCTGAAAATTTTGTATGGGAGAGGTGCTGAAGCTCATAAGCTTGAGGCAATTGAAATTTATATCAGGAAGCTATCTACAAAAATAAGTGTTGCCATTCAGGTTGTCAACACTATCTCAAAGAAGATCAATAAGCTAAGAGATGAAGAACTATGGCCGCAAACATGTGAGCTGATTCAAGGGTATGTATCTTCTTTTCCCTAAAAACAGCAATAGATTTTATATTAGTACTACTAATCTACTATATGTACATATTTTGCATACATATTTTGAATGAATGGAGTTGATCAAAGGTAGGCGGTGTCGATGAAGGGTAGAATTGGTGTGTGGGGGAACCAAGGTTTTATAATTTATATCACCCTTTAGTGCGCATTTAATACAATATTGTTAGTATGTGAAGTATTTTCCATTTTGGGCATCCACCAGTGAGCATTAACATAAAGTCACTAAATTGCCATATCCAACTTCTGGTTACTTTGCTTCAAACATGTCAATAGCAGTAGTTGGATATTTTCCTCTTCTGAAGTACTGCAGTTTGTAATCTTTTGGTTATCCTAGTAAGTTGTTAGATCCAATGAGATAATGTTAAGATACAAGTAGTGTCTTGACATGAAGATTAATTGGAGCTGCAAGTTATCCTCAATGATAGTTTAGAAAAGTGTCGAAGCTATGAATTTTATGAGTAATAGCTTGACATGAAAGTTAACTATGAAAATAGGTGGTTTATCTAACTCTCGTTCCATGGCTAAAGGATATGATAGATAATCAATTTTCTGTATAAATTCCGAATAAAGGTGTAATTATTCCTTATCTTGTTTTCAATCAAGCTAAATCTCTTAGGCCATGACCTATTATTTTTTTATTGTAATACAGGTATAATAGGTGCAGCACCTATTATTTTTTATTGTCATAGTTGATTTTGTCTGCCATCCAGTTATTAATATTCGAATCTTACGATTTCCTAGATGTTGTCATTACAACATTAAAAGGCTTCTTTACAGAAGCTGTTGTTATGCATTTTTGGGTTGGCACCTTGGATTACTTTGTTATTTGTATGTTAAGATTGATGCGTACAATGAATTCTCAGGATGATGCAAATGTGGCATGCCATGTCAGAATGCCATCAGATCCAGTGCCATGCCTTATCCCAAGCTAAAAACATGGACTCTACCATAGCTGCTGCAAGATTCAGTGAAGCTCATATGGACTTAATCAAACAGCTGGAGCTTCAGTTGCTGGATTTGGTTGCCAGTTTTGCTGCATGGGTTAATGCTCAAAAGAGCTATGTTAGCACTTTGAACGAGTGGCTCAAGAAGGGAATTGACTATGTGCCTGAAGTAACTGATGATGGGACTCCCCCCTTTTCTCCAGGACGTTTAGGAGCGCCACCTGTTTTCATCATCTGTAATAATTGGGCAATTGGCATCGGGAGGATATCCGAGAAGGAAGTAGTAGACTCAATGCAGGCTTTTGCCTCTAATGTTCTCCACCTCTGGGAGAAGCACAAGTCAGAGTGGAGGCAGGGTATGATGGCTAATAAAGATATGGACAGGGACCTTAGAGTGATGGAAAGGGATGAAATGTCAATCCGCAAAGCTCTAGAAGCACAAAACAAGAAGCTTGTTCTTATTTCCAATCAGAGCGGTGTATCCTTATCTGCACAGGTGTTACAGGATGGTGGTCCACCTGCTGAATTGGGTTTGCAATCATGTATGAATAAATTTTTTGAAGCAATGGAGAGCTTCGCTGCTGCCTGTGCGAATGCATACAAGGATCTCCGTCTTCGCTCTGAAGAAGAGAAAACTCGACTTGCCCAAGAGAGTGGCAGAGTTTCCTAGCGGCATTTCAGACTCCGCTGGTACAGGGCAAGTAACCGACCCCGGTGGTTGGATGAACAGCAACAATGCACATAGCGGTATCACAAAATTCACAGTTCCAGTCTCAACCAATGTGCCTTGCTTGCGCTTGGCTTTCCCCCTCTTGTCAGGTTCCAGGGTCGTTGCAGGGCCTGCAGCAGCCGATGTGAAAAAATTATCCTTCTGAGATGGGGTCTGATCAGATTGTTACTGCTCTTAACAGACCTGCATTCTCAGGGTTGGATGATCTGCTGTTTCTCGTCATACCTATACCAGAGAGACGATTCTGTAAAGAAGGAAGCAGAAAGCATCAGAGAAGGAGGAATGGTAGTTGCTGATCGAAACAGAGATACTAAGATATTTGATCATGCATGAAGGCCCTACAATTGTTTGTAGAGACGCTCCAAGTGGTTTACAAGCAGGAGTTTATGGTTTATTTTGCACTGTAGTTGTTGCTGGTTTATTTTGCGTGATTGCAACAACAACAAAGTCTTTTATCCTAAATAAGTTAGGGTAGACTAGATATGAAACCTCCTTAAGATCAAGATAAACATTATACCAGCACGGACAATACAAAGAAATAAAAAAAGCAAAAGCAAAACAAAAACAATTATAAGCTAGAAGCTAAAATCTGAAAAATCATAAGCCAGAAGCTGAAACCTGAATCCGTTTAGAGCGGCATGAATCGGAGCTGCATGATTTCATGACACAGACATATTTGGTGCTCTCTGTGGAGCTCGGATGCAGCTTCGCACCGTCAGTATTTGTAGTGTTGCCGGAGCTTTAGCATTTTAGGCTTAAGGCAACATCGTCTGCAAACTCCTAATTTATTCAGCCGTCATCAACGGTTTCCTTCTGTTTATTTTTGTACATACGATTCATTTGTATCTGTGACTTCTGTACATCTATGGTATAACTTGAGCCTTTGTGTATTATTTTTCTTTCTAAAGTTGTTTTTGGAAGCAATGATGGGGTAAACAGACCCACTAAACTTCTCTAAAGGCATATTTTCTTTAAATTATACTGACATGACATTGAGGTTTTTTCATCTGAAAGAAATGGCACGATGATAGGGGTCGATCTAGGGCCTAGGATAGGGGGCTTAGCCCTAGTTCTGACCCATTAACTTCAATGGGCCACCACTGTTTGCCAGGCCCAATAGCCTTTAAACTGTCGCCAGCCCCCTTGGCCGACCCCCGTGTGCCTCTTCACTCCAGCTCCCAATCCTAGCTTGCGCCCTCGGTAGATTCCACCGTTGCCAGCCGCCTCATCACTCCCGTGCCCGTCGGAGCTCCGGCTTTGCCCTCCGGCAACGCCCTCCGCGGCTCTACCAGTCTGTCGATGCGCTTGGCCCACGGCCCCTCCAGCCTCTTGGTCTTGCCCACCGGCTCCGGCCTTGGTCCTCCGTCCCTCTGGCCTCTAGGTCCCAGCCTCCATGGCTTCGTGCTTCCCCCTCTACGCTCTGCCCTCCGCGGCTCCGCCAGTCCGCCCCTCCAGATCCCGGGCTCCCGGCCACGTAGGCGCCACCACCGCCACGGGCCACCGACTGATCGGCCTTCACCTCCCGCCCTCCACTGTCTAGCCTCTATAAATCATGTTGTTGCCATGCTTTACATATGTTTTTTACTTATTTATTTCAGACTCTTGTATTGATGTTTATGTAATTCCCACAATTTTACTACACGCCACAACATTTGGTGAGATTGTTACAGATAATTGTGGATGAAAATTGTGATATGGCTGTGAGACAGGTCGCAAGCATTCATTTCAAGAACGTTGTTTTGAAAAACTGGTCACCTACTGATCCTAGTATGTGAATTGTGAAGGGCAATAGTTGAGCACCAATTCTCTTAGTGTTTCGATAACTTACACATTTGTCTGCTTTTTGTAGAAGAAAAGCACACAATTCCGGAAAGTGATAAGTCCATGGTTCATGATAATATATTGGGCTTTGTTACTCAATTGCCTCCACTGCTAATGTAGGTAATTTTGTCATAATCCACCTATCCTTTTCTTAAGGAGTATTTTTTCCCCTGTCGTTGCCATGTGCTAGAATTGTAGTGCCAAAAGTGTTTGGTATATTGGAATTTCTTTACCAGATAAACTGAAATCTAGGACCTTTAACAGAGCTATTCAAGCCAAGATCCAGTCTTACATCCGCCTGGCGAAGAAGGCTAAGAAGCATTTCAAGAAGACTAGCAAGAAGGCTACTTCCGACAAGACAGATTGCGGGGTGGTCAGTCTATTGACCAAGGCTAGAGAGATCACTGCCTCTCTACTGGAGTCCACACTGCATCTCCTGTCGAAGCAAATCGAAATGCCTAAAAGGTCTCTTGTCTCCAAGACATTTCACAAGAAAAAAGTAGTTGTTTGCAAGAAGGGGCAATTGCAGGCATTAGAGTGCAACATCGGAGATCTTGAGAGTGGAGCAGGACATCTGTTCAGGAAATTGGTCCAGAGCAGAGTTTCTCTCCTAAACATTCTTAGCTCATAGATACACCACAAGCATTGTCACTCTTGATGTCCTGTGACTGGCATCCGACTTTTTGAGGATTAGCCGATCTTGGTACAAAATGTACAGAAAATTGCAGAAACAAAAACCAAAGTTTTGATCCATTTCATGCTTGACGATGTGGTTTTGTGATGTCAGTATTCTTTCTTTTGAGATCCTTGTTTAGTGGATCTTGCTCCGCGTACAGTAAACATGGGCACAAGGGCTAATCTTGTAGTTAGCACAATAAATAAAAAAATAAAATACCCAGATCCGCCCACATGGCTGCAGTCTGGCACTATAATAGGAAAATATTTTTTGTTTCACAACGAATTTTCGTTACAAATTCCAGATTTGTGTAATGAAAAATTAATATCTTCAACAACCAGATCATTTGAGCATGTCTTTATCAGGAGACCCAAATAAATCCAAAATCACGCACCGTAGTACCTACAATTTCATGCTTGTTCTTACTAAAGTGAGAACTTCGCCCTGAAGGCCTGAACATAAATCAGCACTCGAGATGGCCGGTAAGAATGCAACGTAGATGGAGTTAAGATTAAAGACTAGAGAGAGACATCGTGGGGAAAGTACGGAGGTCGGGATCGGCTTTTCTATCTTTTTCTTTCTCCCCAACTCCACCTTTAACGTCTCTCTTTCATGTTTCGGGCCAAGCGGCCGAGCCCTAGGCTTGCTTACTAGGCCTAGGTCTCAATGTTGGCCCATCAGTTCGGACCACAGCCCACTTGGCCTGGACCACGAATAGCTACCAGACTAACACCAGGCACACCCAAATTCAGTACACGATGCTCACTGCTTTGCCTGTTCCAATCTGACTATTTGTTCCTATAAAAAACAATCTGACTATTTGTTCATCTAAAAAATCCCTAACTGGAGTATTTATCACAAGATCCACCATTATATACCATTACACACTCGTGCAGGTTCTTGTCTCCGATATTTTGAACATGACACAATGATAAGCTCAGTTAGATGCGCCAAAAAAATTGCTCAGCACATGGCTTCTCTCGAGATCTCAATTTGCACCACATTATCAAATGGGATAGAGATACCAAATGTTGCAGACAACTTAAACATAACAGCGATGCTACACGGATGGAACTAAATCATCGCAGATTCGCAATGCAGAAGTTTTAAGCAGCAAGTTAATCACACCCTCGTGCAGATGACTTTGCCGCCACATACTTGAGACATGACAGGTTGATAGGCTCAGAAGTCAGAAGAGACGACTAGTATAACACTGAATAAAAACTGAAAGCGGAAATAATTCACGCGATAGAAATTACATTGGCCATACCGGCAAATATAAAGAGTATGTGTTACAACCGGAGAAGGAAACAAACACGAGATTTAATCGGAAAAGATCCTATTCCTGGTTGTTGCCGTGTATAGATAAAGACGTGAGGCCGTTGCCTAAGTCTGTTGCCTTGCATGGCTGGATTGGCTTGATTCCGTTGCCGTGCATGTCCCATGCACGTACCGTATACTGCTACAGTTGCATACATACGTATACATGTACAGTCCCATGCACATATACGGCTAACACTCCCCCGCAGTCGAAACGGGAGGAAGGAGGACGTTGAGACTGGACCGAAAATCCGTAAAGACTGAAGTCGGCAATCCCTTAGTGAAGATATCCGCAAACTGTATGGTGGTGGGCACATGAAGAACACGGACCTCGCCAAGTGCAACGCGTTCGCGGACGAAGTGTAGATCGATCTCCACATGTTTGGTTCGTTGATGTTGGACCGGGTTGGTGGAGAGATAAACGGCGCTGACGTTGTCGCAGTAGACAATCGTAGTGCGACGAAGTGGAGTATGAAGTTCGGCAAGAAGCTGCCGCAACCAGCTGCCTTCAGCAACGCCATTGGCGACGGCCCGATATTCAGCCTCCGCGCTGGACCGAGAAACCGTGTGCTGCCTCTTGGATGACCAGGAGATGAGATTGGCGCCAAGGAAAACGCCGTAACCCGAGGTGGATTTACGTGTGTCCGGGCAGCCAGCCCAATCAGCGTCAGTGTAAATAGTCAGCTCATCCGGAGAAGTGCAATGAAGAATCAGGCAGTAGTCAATGGTCCCACGAAGATAGCGAAGAATACGCTTAACCAAGGCAAGGTGAGGCTCCCGGGGGTCATGCATGAAAAGACAGACCTGCTGAACTGCATAAGCGATGTCTGGACGAGTGAACGTCAGATACTGTAGGGCGCCTGCTAAACTGCGATAGTGAGTAGTATCATCAACAGGGGCACCATCACCGGATAGCTTGGAGTGTGTGTCCACAGGGGTGCTACACGGTTTGCAGTCTGTCATGCCAGCACGCTCGAGGATGTCCAGGATATAATGACGCTGAGACAAATGTAGAGATCCCTGCTGTCTGGTCACTGACAATCCTAGAAAGTGATGAAGCGGTCCAAGGTCCTTCATGGAAAACTCATGCTGCAGGGCGGAGATGGTCCGACGAAGAAGAGCAGCAGAGGAGGCTGTAAGCACAATATCATCCACGTAGAGAAGCAAGTATACAGTGTCGGTACCACGATGGAATATGAAGAGTGAAGTATCGGACTTAGCCTCGACAAAACCCAGGGAGAGAATATATGAGGCAAAGCGACTGTACCAGGCACGTGGAGCTTGCTTGAGGCCATAGAGGGATTTGTTGAGCCGGCAGACGTAATCAGGATGAACTGGGTCGACAAAACCAGACGGCTGAACACAATAGACTGTCTCAGAGAGAGTCCCATGGAGAAAAGCATTCTTTACGTCAAGTTGATGAATAGGCCAGTCCCGAGAAAGAGCCAGAGTCAGAACAGTGCGAATGGTAGCCGGCTTGACCACTGGACTGAATGTCTCATCAAAATCGATGCCAGGCCGTTGAGTGAAACCACGAAGAACCCAGCGAGCTTTGTAACGATCAAGGGACCCATCGGGATGGAGCTTGTGACGATATACCCACTTCCCAGTCACAACATTGACACCCGGGGGACGAGGCACAAGGTCCCAGGTACCATTGTTGAGCAGGGCATCATACTCCTCAGTCATAGCAGCCCTCCAATTTGCATCTGTGAGAGCACCTCGATATGTCTTCGGCAATGGCGAGAGAGCAACCGCATGAAGAGTCAGGCGTGCTGTTGGTAGACGAAACCCCGTCTTCCCCCGTGTGACCATGGGATGGGCATTAGTCACGGGAGGGATGGGTATGACCAGCGGCGGACCTCCAACACGGCTGGGCGCAGCTGGTGCCAAAGAGGTGGCAGAGGCCGCCGAGCGCTGCGCCGGTGGTGCTCCAGGCGCGTGACCAGGAGGAGTGCCTGCGGCTCCTGGAACCGTGCGACCAGGTGACAAGGGCAGCACGGGACCAGGCGACGTGGCCACAGGACCGATCGATGCAGGGGAGCCGTGTCCAGGTGACGCAGGCATGATCGCACCAGGCGCAGTACCGGGCGACACAGGGGAGCTGCGTCTAGGCGACTCGGGCGAGGGCGCACGCGTGGGGCCAGGGGTGAGCCCGGGTGCAGGACCAAGGGTCACGCTGGTCGCGGAGTCCGGTTGCGTCAGAGATTCCGAGAGCCTGGTCCTACTGGCAGCGACCTGACTAGCGGGGGCAGCAGGACCAGACGGTGTACCTGCAGAGGCCCGCTGCCCAATGGGCAGTGGGGACGAGTCCATGTCGAGCAAAAAATCAAAGTCAGTAGAAGACTGTGACTTTGTGTTAGCGAAGGGAAAGTTATCCTCATCAAACGTGACATGCCGTCAAACAATGACCCGATTGGTACCCAAATCAAGACACCGGTAACCTTTGTGCTCAGATGAGTAGCCAAGGAACACGCACAAAGTAGAGCGTGGAGAAAGTTTATTAGTTGTTGTGGCAAAAAGGTTTGGATAGCACCGGCACCCAAAGACACGAAGATGATCGTATGAGGGAGGGGTGCCGTGTAGGGCTTGATATGGTGTGGAAAAGGCTAACGTTTTGGTGGGATGTCGGTTGAGAAGGTATGTGGCAGCGTGAAGGGCCTCCACCCAATACTGCGGGGGTAAGCTGGCTTGGAACAGCAGGGTACGAATGACGTTGTTGATGCTACGTATAGCACGCTCGGCCTTGCCGTTCTGTTTAGAGGTATAGGGACACGACATGTGAAGTGCGATGCCGTGGGTGAGAAAAAAAGAGCGAGTGGAGGAGTTATCAAACTCGCGTCCAATATCACATTGGACACTTTGTACAGTGGAGCCAAACTGAGTTTGGACGTACGCGAGAAAGTGAGACAATGTGGAAGATGTGTCTGACTTTAAGCGTAAAGGGAAGGTCCAAAAAAAGTGAGAGCAATCATCAAGAATAACTAAATAATACTTGTAACCAGTGACACTAGCAATGGGGGAGGTCCAAAGATCACAATGTATTAATGCGAAATGCTTGGTAGCACGAGAATGAGAAGTGGCAAAGGGCAAACGAATGTGTCGACCGAGCTGACAAGCGTGACAAAGAGTTTCACTTGTGCTTTTATTACAAGAGATAGCTGAGGAGCTGGCTAAATGATGTAAAGCTTCGCCACCAAGGTGACCGAGACGACGATGCCATAGTACGGGAGAAGCAGCGGCGACCATGGCGTGTGGGCTGGTGGCGGATGAAAACAAAGGGTAGAGGTCTCCAGAGCTATTGCACCTGGCGATCACGCTCCTGGTGCGCAGGTCCTTCACAGAAAGGCCATGTGGGTCAAATTCAACGAATGCTTGTTATCAATTGTAAAACGACGAACGGAAATAAGATTTTTGATAATCTGTGGGGTGACTAGGACATTCCGAAGAAAAAAAGAACGGTCTGTGGCCGGAATATGCGTGGAACCAGTGGAGTGAATAGGGAGCATAGAACCATTACCAACAATAATAGATGTAGGGGAAATTTGTGACGGTGCATGAGCGGTGGAGAGGTTACCGGCGTCGGATGTCATATGATTGCTGGCCCCGGAGTCCATGTACCAATTGGTCGTTGGTGGTGGCGTGAGTGTCACGGTGTTGAAAGCATTGGCGAGGGTCGACTGGTCCCAAACGTCGTGGGTTCCGGAGGCGGGCACTTGCTGCTGGTGCTGTGCCGTGGGCGCATGGCCGTATGGGAGTCCAGGGACACCGTACGGGAAACTGGGAGCACCGTGGCCGTCAGGAGTGCCTATCGGGAGCCCAGAAGCGCCAGGGGCTGCAAACAGGGCGTGTGGCGCTGGCTGCTGGAAGTGCGGCCGTGGTGCAGCCCCGCCGGAAGGAGGACGTGGCGCCGTGGTAGGCCACACCTGGACTGTTCCCGTCCAGGGATTGAAGAAGGAAGGCGGCCAACCACTGCCCTGAGCACCGGTTCTGCCATCGTGGTTGCCCTTGTTGCGACGGTGGCGGTTATTGGGGCGATTACCACCCATGGTGACCGTGCCGTAACCGCCGGAACCGCCCGGGTGGGGAGCGCCCTTGAAGTCGTGTGCGCCGCCAGGGGTGCCATACGCGCCGCCAGGGACGACAGTAGGCGTGCCACCAGACGCCCTGCTCTGGGTGGTGTGGCCGCCGGTAGGGGGTCCGCGGGCGGTGGAGAGGAGCGCCGTCGAGGGTGTCGACGCCTTGTCGTTGAGGATGATCTCCTCAAGAAAGAGATCATTGCGGATGTCGTCGAACATCGGGAACGGCTTCTGGCGTTTGAGAAGGGCCGCCATATGGGTAAACCGCTCGTTGAGGCCGCGTAGAGTTGCCAAGACGAGGGTGCGATCGAGCACAGGTTCACCCAAACTAGCGAGTTGATCTGCCATTGTTTTTAACTTGCGACAGTAATCAGAAATATTAAGATCACCTTGAACGAAAGTGCGAAACTCCGTGTCGAGGATCATGGCGCGGGTCTCTTTATTGCCGACGAACATGCCTTCAAGGGCCAGCCAGATTTCCCGGCTGGTGGCTTGCCGGTCGGCGCTGCTGGAGGTCATGACGCTCTCGAGAAGATTGGTGGAGATGGTGCCAAAAATCCAAGAGACAACGACGCAATCCAGACGATGCCAGGACGCGACGTTGGGGAAGGTGTCATCGGAAAGAACATGATCGGTGAGCGCATACTTGCCGAGGGTGATGAGGTGGAGGTCGCGCCACTTCGGGTAGGAGGTGGAGCCGAGTTCAAGAACAATAGGGACCAAAGCCTTGATATTCATGACGGCTACAGCCTGAGCATGAAGATTGGTGACGAGGAGAGCGTCAGCCTCGGCCTCGCGGCGGTGATGTGCGTCCTTCTCGCGCTCGGCCTCCTGACGGCGTTGTTCGGCAGCGACGTGCTCGGCGGCACGCCGTTGTTCATCTTCGGCACGACGCTGATCCTCCTGGGCGCGTTGGGCGACTGCTGCGCGGAGAGTTTCAACCTCCAGGCGCAGGCGTGCAAGTTCATCTCCGTTGCTAGCCATGGAAACGAGATAAACGGCGGTGGCTAAAAACGGGTGTTGGTGCGGAAGCGATAGGTCACAGGAGCGACGCGCTTTGATACCATGAAAGCGGAAATAATTCACACGATAGAAATTACATTGGCCATACCGGCAAATATAAAGAGTATGTGTTACAACTGGAGAAGGAAACAAACACGAGATTTAATCGGAAAAGATCCTATTCCTGGTTGTTACCGTGTATAGATAAAGACGTGAGGCCGTTGCCTAAGTCTGTTGCCTTGCATGGCTAGATTGGCTTGATTCCGTTGCCGTGCATGTCCCATGCACGTACCGTATACTGCTACAGTTGCATACATACGTATACATGTACAGTCCCATGCACATATACGGCTAACACTCCCCCGCAGTCGAAACGGGAGGAAGGAGGACGTTGAGACTGGACCGAAAATCTGTAAAGACTGAAGTCGGCAATCCCTTAGTGAAGATATCCGCAAACTGTATGGTGGTGGGCACATGAAGAACACGGACCTCGCCAAGTGCAATGCGTTCACGGACGAAGTGTAGATCGATCTCCACATGTCTCGGAGATGGGTATGTAAGCGAAAACTTTAATTTTACAACACTATTTATTCAACCTTGAACATGCATGAACATACCTTGATCCATATTGTAGCAAACTTTTCTTCCTTGTAGTAAGTCTTTTCTCTTATCTCTGCCTTTTACTTTACAGCGTTCTTTTGATGATTAAAGAACTCTTTGTATGAGAGATATACTCAGTGTAATGCCATTCACGACACCTTTCTTTGACAAATGAGCCATATTTATAGTGCCCAGAAAAACTTTATTTCGTGCGTCAGCAGGAGACGCCTTCTGCACTTTTGCATGCGAAACGCTTCCCAATGGATGTCTTGACTGCATGCATGCGTGAATAAGTTGTTTTCTTTCACCAACCACCAACCGCATGCATGCAGCCTCTGCACAGTGACAGTTGTTTTTTCCGCATGCATGCAGCCATGAATATATGTAGCCCAATGATCTGCTTATTAGCCATGCATGCTTTCTTAATAGCTAACAAAGCTATTCTTTAATACACTTATAAATGCCCTTTATATTACACTATTAGATTTATTTTTTCTTTTATCTCTCATACAAGTATACACATATAATTCTTTTATAAGGGAGACAAGAGGGATTTAAAACCCAATAATTCTAATACTTTAAATCTAGCAACTATCATACTAGATCTTTTATAATTAGAATTAATCAATAAATTACATGGGGCACTTTTCCGTTATTAAGGGGGTGATCGGAATAGCGATGGCTTTTGGCTTTTGGCTGAAAAAACACTGTAGCTGGCTGAAAAAACACTGTAGCTGAGTTAGTGGATAGTGTAGTGAATAGTGAAAAAAAAGCTGAAGCTAGAAGCTGAAGCCAAAAAAAGCCGAGTTGAGCGCCCCTTAAAACTAACAGGGTAGCCATGCAGTAGCTGCACAAACAGTATGTTATGATCCACGGGATTCTTCTTGTCTATTCAAGAGACGATTGCTTGTTATAAGTAGGAGAGAAGCCACAGGGAGATTGGCGCCATTGCAGCACAGCGACTCCAGCCATTTCTTATCTTCCAGCTCCGTACAGGACAAGGCTTGCACAACACCTTCCATTGCAAGCATGCCTTGCCGTCTGTGATCTGTCAATTTGGCTTACCAATGAAATCAAAGTACAAGAACAGCTGCAGAGCCTACACACGATTCTCTTAGCCTTGTGCAGTTCCACGACCATCGAGACAATGTCTGATGGTCTGATGAGCTTGGAGATGCGTACAACTGCATTGGTGAGATCATGAGCTTGTCCAGCAACCTTGTTAGCCTTTCCTATCCTCAGCAGAGGAAGGTAGTGGAGGAAGAGCTTGAGTGGTCTCTCGTGTTGCTTGACCTCTGCAATGCCATGCGAGAAAGCTTCAGTGAGTTGAAGATGACTTGTCTAAGAGCTGCATTTAGTTCCCGAGAGAGGACATGAAGCAGCTTTTGAAATTAAGATTCAGTCCTACTCCTACACCCGCTTGGTGAAGAAGGCGTACAAACATCTGAAAAAGATAAGAAAGAAAAATACCTCTGATCACAAGGACTACAAGGTGGTCAGACTGCTTAGCCTTACAGGAGGGAGACGACTGCCTTGGCAACTTGAATCCACATTTCCTGCTTTTTTCCAAGCAAATTGGAATGCCAACTGCTGTGAAGTGGTCTCTTGTCTCTTCCATTCCATGAGATAACAATTGTACGTGACGAGGAGCAACAGAAGAGTTGGACATTGCCGATCCACAGAGCAGTATCAACAGTCTGTTCAGGAAATTGACCCAGTTCCTCTTCTGAATACTCTGTGCTCATAGATACCCATATTTGAATCTATATGATTGGCATCCGCCCTTTAAAGGATTCGTTAATCATCCAAACATATTTTAATTCACAGAAAAGTCGAAATACATATCAAATGGAAGCAAATTTTTTGCTCCTTTACGGATATGTGTGCCATCATAGATGTCCTGATTATTTCATTTGGTATTATCCAGATCTGGAGGTAATATTGTTTTCTGCACCTTTTTGAGCATATAGTTGATTTGGCTGGCAACAGACCAATCACCTGAAACAAGGAGCAATTTAGTAAGAGTAATGTTTGCTTATTTACAGCCTTATAAAAAAAGGAAAGCTCATTGATGTTGGAGAAGCATCCAGTGTGACTAACAAGAAGATTTTATATATAAAAAAATATACAAAAACATAATACTGTGACCAGGAGTACACATTACTAGTTTGCTTCTGTAATGGTTTGATATGGAATGGTCATGTTGCTCACACGGTGGGTGCCTCAAACTAAAAAAGTAGGGATAAAATGTTGACATGACAACAAGCCCATGATCCTTGTGCAGTGGATCTTGTTATCCATCACCTAAACATGCTAGCTCCGAGCCACGAGGTTTGAGCATGTAATTAGCACGAATTTCCACCAAAGAAAAATGCCTGCTTAAATTGAGGACCGGACAATCGCTAGGATAACACACATGCCACAGCTAAATACTCGGTTAGCAATCAATTAAATAAATGCCTCAGCGTGCAATTATGTGAAGATCCACCGCCAAACTACACCACCCTGCTGATTCTTGCTGCCAATTGTTGGAACATGATAATGTGATGGCTCATCTCGAGGATAGCCAATGCACTACCAAATGTTCTAAACATGAGACAGCTTGATGTTGTAATTGCTATGCTGCTGCCATATCTCAAACAATAACAGACAGCATCTGAGAGATGAAATTGCATGATTCTTTTTGTCTACCAATCAAATGATGTTGTTTCTATACTACTCATGTATAAATAGGCCTCACAAGAAGGCTAGCCACATCAAACTAAAAATCGATCTTTCCTTCTCATCTCCTCAACCTCAATCCAGAAAGAAGTGTCAGGAACAGAGATGGCGTGCCACCTAAGGTCAATAAGTTTGCCCTCTAGGCCTCACACCAGTGAGACCGAAGCTGAAGAAGAGCTGCGCAGCCTTGAGGCAAGCATCTCTTCACCCTCCATCACCATCGAGACGATGTGCGATGGTTTGAGGAGGCTTGGAGACATCTACATCAGTGCTGAGGAGATTATTTGCCTGCCAAGCAACCAAGTTAGCTCCTTCCAGCAAAGGAAGATGTTGGATGGAGAAATGGAATGTTCTCTTGAGCTGCTGGATCTCTGCAACACCATGCAGGGTGTCTTCGTTGAGTTGAAGGCCATCATCCAAGAGCTGCAAGTGGCTCAAAGAAAAGGAGATGCTGAAGCTGTTCAAGCCAAGATCCAGTCTTATACCCGCTTGGTGAAGAAAGCTAAGAAACATTTCAAGAAGACTATTTCTGTTAAGACGGATTGCAGGATGGTCAAGCTATTGACCAAGGCTAGAGAGATCACTGTCTCTCTACTGGAGTCCATAATGAATCTCCTGTCGAAGCAAATCGAAATGCCTAAACAGTCTCTTGTCTCCAAGGCATTTCACAAGAAAAAAGTAGTTGTTTGCGAGGAGGGGCAATTGCAGGCATTAGAGTGCAACATCGGAGATCTTGAGAGTGGAGCAGGACATCTGTTCAGGAAATTGGTCCAGAGCAGAGTTTCTATCCTAAACATTCTTAGCTCATAGATGCACCACAGGCGTTGTCACTCTTGATGTCCTGTGATTGGCATATGACTTTTTGAGGATTAGCCGATCTTGATACAGTTTTCCCATATGTATACAGTACAAATGTATAGAAAATTGCAGAAAGAAAAACCAAAGTTTTGATCAATTCTGTGTTTTGAGATGTCCGTATAGTTTCTATGGGGCTTTGTGATGAATATGAATGACAAAAAGAAATGTGTGAAATTTGCATGCTGTCAATCACATGATTTTTTGTTTTTGATTTCGAACTAATATGATTTGCATTACAGGTTTTTTCTGGAGTTAAACGATGATGACAATGATTTTAGGCCTACAGGTATAGTTTTTTTCATGGGTCAATATTGCTTAGTTGTCAGTTGTGTCACAACTCACACATGCCTTAAGCTCATGATTAGCATAAGATCCTTATTTTGTGGATCTTGCTTGACATGCATGGAACATGGCAGGTCAAAGCCACAAGGTTTATGGTTGTACACTTGTACTTAACAGAATAAATCAACTAGCCAGATTCCCTTCGTAATTGTGGAGTCTGACCATGGCGTTGCTTAGCTAGTGCTTCATAATATTTCTATATTAAAATGGTAAAGCTTTCAATTGTTGATATAACTAACTATGATGGAAAATTTACTTGCCAAGAAAAAAATCATATTCAGCAATGGCAAATTTAATATGCTGAGATCTTCAACACGATGTTACTGGATTTTCAATGGATGATAAAATACTGCGAAGATTGTTGAATTGGGTATCACAGGATTTCTGAGATAACATATCTTCTATCATTCCATGATAACGCCAACAAAATCTCTCATATAGATTAGAAATTATACAGAAAATTGTCAAAACTGGGCATTACAGGATTTCTGAGATTATAAAGATAGCTAGTATCATTTGTCCAATGGTCCAATGGACATGGAGTCAAAATCTCAAAACCATTCATCTTCAACTATGAGCTTGCCACTCAATAATGACAACATATGCTAAATGTCAATTTGCACAAAATGTAAGATTTTTGGGCCACAAAGGTTTGTACACTGGAACATCTATTCATTTTATTAGCAGTACTAGACAAATGGTAACAAGTTGCTACATTCATAGATGTTGGGGATAGAGTCATAGAGAGTAGAGACCGACATCTGGGGAAAATCAGGGAGGGTGGGGGCTAGCTTGAGCACGGTGGTGATAGTGATATCTGAATGTTGGCCCAACCTCGTCTCAGTTCAAATTCTGACCTGGCTCCACCCATCAACAGGCCCTGCAAAAACCAAGCTAATAATTAAGTAATGCACATGCACAGATGATATAGGATTAAGAACCATTAACTCAGTTCTGAGAAAAAAAAAACATTACATCGTTATTTTGTGTGCACCTGTTTGGCTATTCAAGAATCACCAGTATGTTACACATTCGTGCATATACTTGATGCCAAAAATTGGAACATGAGCTGGATAAGCTCACATAGAGGAACCTAATGCACTAGGAAAATGGTACAGGACATGGCTGCTATCAAGATTGCAAAATATCACACGTAAAATGTGGATTCTTGATAAAAAAAAATCAACGGAAGTGTTAAACAGCACTCGAATGTTTTTTTGTGGTTATGAGCATTCAGATTTCTGACTTTTGGATGTACGCGAAGATCCGTACGAATTCCTCTTCTTCCAAAAAAAAAGGTCGTTGGATTTTTAATCTAACGGTCATAAATCTAAATACTCACAACCACAAAAAAACACCCGAGTGTTCCCTAGACACCACCAAAAATCAAATGCTGAAGACTGCTGAAACATGGCAGCGATGCTGCACGTAAAATGTTGATTCTTGATGCCGATAATTGGAAGTTGAATGTAGCATAAGCTTAGTCAGATGCACCCAATGCACTAGAAAAATACACCGCATGTGGATCCTCTCGAGATTGCAATGGACACATATGCTGCAGGCACGCAACTGAAATATGCCAGCGATGCTGTGAGGAGCGTAAAGCGATCTTGCATGGTTGAAGCATCAATGGACCAATGCAGTTAACAGAACCAGATAACGCAGTGTTGGAACGAGCTGATAAAGTTATGGAGACGAGATCTTTTCTGGTGCGGCACGGCGGAAGTTATGGAGACAACAGCGCCGCTCTGATACCATGTAAAATCATAAATATACTACAATTGATTATTATATAGAGGTTCGAGGACGGTTTATATAGAGTACAAGATTTAGAAAGAAAAAACCTTTTTTAGAGATTAGTCAGGTATTATGGGATTACAAATTCTAAACTATCAAATATAGAGATATGCTAATATACTCTAACATTATAGAATTGATCAAATTTCTTGCTAAAACTCATTTTAGAATAGGACAATGAAATCTCTAAAAAAGGCTAGTTTTTCATAATTTAATTACAACCCTTTATTAGCTAAATTTGTCATGAATTTTGGTTCGTGTCTTTGAGTACATCACACACACACTTCCTCCAATATTTTTCCCTATCTTCTCGAATGTTTTAACAATGCTTGCAAAACAATTTATATTCATGCATCGTTAACCTGGCGACATATCCAGTGAAAATGTGCATTGGTGGAAAATCCATGAAAATCACACATAAAAGTTTTCAAAATTGTGAACACAATTAAGAGATACAGGGAGGGTAAGTTGTATATCCCTGCGAAGTTTCAAGATTAATCTCATTCTTTGATGAAAATTATTTTCACCGTGTTTGACTAAGTATTTGTATTTTTCGTATATCGGACCTACTGAGTTTGATCTTGAAACATGGAACATACATTTTTTGTTGATATTTATTAGAAACTTCTAAATTTGGTGCGAAATTCACATTTTCGCCTGATATTTCTCCCATTAACCTATTCCATACTATACTATGTACGGCCTTATTTAGATAGCGAGAATTTCATAGAAATCTCATTGGAATTATACTGTATTTTGCAAAATTCTTATGATTTTTCTTTTGCATTCTATCATAAATATTGGTAAGCTTTTGGTAAAAAAAAATCCTATAAATGCATTGCTATCAAGAGATTAGAATTTAGAAAAGTGAAAAGACAAATTCTGCGAGCCAGTTGCAGTCACCATCTCGAAAGTTCAAATTGATCCATACTCCATAGGGCTCCCATGCCGCCGCCGTCTCGGCAATCACCGCACCACCGCCGTCGCCGCGGCACTCCCTCCCAGTCCTGAGGTCTCCGGCGGCCGGAGATGGTCCAGCCTCGACGGCGCGTCGGCCACCACCCGTGCCCTCGCCGCGCCGTTCTGCCGGCGACGGCGCTCCTGCTGCTCTTCCTCCTCGCCGCCGTTGTCTTGCTCTACGTCTCCCCGCCGCCACTTTCCGACCACCCTGCCCTCGCCTTCTCCCGCCGCCGCTCCCCCCATGCCCTGGTATTGCGCTAGGACCCTACCTGCTTCCTCTTTTCCTCCACATCTCCCGATCTAACCCGTCTCGCTTATTCGTATGGGCGCGCGTGCGGGCAGCTGAACAGCTCCGGCGGCGGAGGCATGGCTGAGTCCGAGCGCCGCGAGATTTCCCGCGTTCCGGTAAGCATGTGCTTCTCTGGTTAGATTAAGCGCACTAGTTCGTCATTTTATTAACCGAGCCAATTGGTTTGGTGGTTATTTTGTTCAGTCTGTTGCAAAATGAGTTAGATACACTGCATTGCTTCCTGTTCCAGTGACTAATTGATCAGTTTGGGTGATGGTTGCTCTAATTGGTAGGTAACTGAATTAGGCACCATGTCATGTGCCAGTGCCATTTTTAAGTAAATGAGATGGTAGCAAGCTATTGGATTGAGCTCCTTTTTATTTTATTTCTGGAGATGTTAGATTTACACTCTCTATTATATTCTAACTTCTTCTGATGGGGTTGTGGAGGTGTGAGTTAAAATGGATTTTATTTACTGTGCCACAGCAATTTTTTTAAAGTGCAGACCTTAAACAATGTGGTTGTTAGTATTCTAAATTAGAACATCTGTGTTCATGATTGATTAATTCATTACATTTTCTCAAAATGTAGAGAAGTGGTTGGACCGTGGCAGATGACCTCTGGGGTTCAAAGTTTGCTAACAAATTCTACGGATGCAGCAACTCAAGCAGCAAGTTCCTTGGTGTGCAGTGTTTTTGCCATTGGCTGTTGGTTAAAATTTGTCATAGCTTGTAGATCCTATATTTGTTTTACTATTTTAAAATGCCTACGAATGCTGTGTGCTTATGGTTTTGCTAAGGCATCCTGTATTCTGGAAGTTACTTTTGTGGTACATTTTCTTTATTGTGTTGGATTAGTTATCTTTGTACCTGAAGTAGTCAATGTTTCAAATTGTGCAGATTCAAGTGTTATTACACAACCAGACCGTTATTTGATGATTGTTACAAGTGGAGGCCTCAATCAACAGAGAACAGGGGTAAGATGTGTGCCACATTGTTGCTTTTCAAATATTATGAGGCATGTAGATGGATAGGACAAAGAATGTAAGCAACCAGTTTGCACATGTTTACGAGCAGCTTTATGGTCTTAATGTCCTCTAATTGCTCTAGCCTTGGAGCTATTGCATGTGTAATGAACATTGTCATTTACTATAATCTTCTCCAGAATACTGTGGATCCTTAAGTTTCCTTGATCCTTAAGATATCTTAATTTAAATCAGTGGAATGTATTTTGTCAAGTGGCTAAACTAATAGTAGATCCATTATTAGAATTGATCCGAAATCTTCTGATGTAGGAATACAAATGCGTAAAGAAGCCATCTTATACACATATTCTGATGTATTGACCACGTATTTTGTCAAGTGGCTAAACTAATAGTAGATCCATTATTAGAATTGATCTGAATCTTCTGATGCAGGAATACAAATGCGTAAAGAAGCCATCTTATACACATATTCTGATGTATTGATACACCCATACACATGTGTGCTAGGTTCTGCCAAGTTTATGTCATTTCCAGAAATGGACAATATGAGGTTTTCCAGGCAAAGCATCATCCAACAAATTAATAGGTGGCCTGTAGCCCATGAATTCAGAACTAACTGTGTAAACATGGGATAATATCTTTTCCAAACTTTCTTAGTCCTAAACATAAAACGTGACATTGGATCCTATTTCCTCAAGCAATGTTTAAAATCATTTATTATCACCAGTTGGTACTTATAACAGCCTGTGTTATTGCTTAGAAGGCATTGACTCATGAGTGATGATAATGAGGCACCTCCTGTGTGGCGTATGAGAATATGTTGAAGCCCCCTTGAAGTTTGATGTCCACCTCCTCATTTTTGCTATGACATTGAATAAGAATCTGAGGAGTGATTCACTATGTCTCACAGCAAACTCTTTAGTACTTATGTGGTTCTTCTGGTTGTATATTCATAATTATGTTCATTAACTTAATTAAGGTATGTGATGCTTTTCAGATAATTGATGCTGTTGTTGCTGCACGTATTTTGAATGCCACACTTGTTGTTCCCAAACTGGATCAGACATCTTTCTGGAAAGATGCGAGGTTTGTTTCGAGTACCGGGCACTTCCAACCCCTAATCTTCTAAGTCTGTTCATGTTTCTAAGACGACTTAAATGCGTTTGGTTTATATTTAATAATTAATACCATTTCTGCTGCAGCAACTTTGCTGAAATTTTTGATGCCGACTGGTTCATCTCATTTCTATCAAAGGATGTAAAGATTGTGAAAGAGCTTCCAGAGATAGGAGGTAAACTGTGGGCTCCTCATAGAATGCGTGTCCCCAGAAAATGTACTCAACGATGTTACTTGAACCGTGTGTTGCCTGCAGTTCTTAAGAAACATGTAAGTCATTGTATTGTAGCAGTCTTTATTACTGGGATACATTAGTTTTATGTGCTATTATAATTTGCCTTAACCTATTTTATCCTCATTTGGATTATATGAATTCAAAAATAGAGTTATTCCATATATTTGGTGGTCAATTGCCTGTTCTTACATTCTAAAACATAATTATTTAGCTCTATAAACACTTCCTGAACTATAATATTTACTCATTTAAGTACCCCATAGATTTGAAATTGTTCTTGTGAATATGTGAAAGATTTGACTTTCATCATTCAAATATGAAAATACCTTATATCACTTGTTTCACCTGATGCAGGTTGTTCGACTAACGAAATTTGATTATAGGTTAGCAAACAGGTTGGACACTGACCTACAAAAGCTGAGATGCAGAGTTAACTATCATGCAATGAGATTTACTGTCCCCATACAAGAAATGGGTGAAAAGCTAATACAAAGAATGAGAGAGAGGAGCAAGTATTTTATTGCTCTTCATTTAAGGTACTCACATTTCAAGCTCTCATGATTCAGCTTGCATATTTCATTTTTTTTATGCAAAATGATAGGAATCTTAGTGCTATGTCCTGTTATACACATTTTATGTCAGCAAAGAACATAGTTTCTTTATGTCAGGGGATACTTGAAACAAGTTTTAGAGCGTAGGGAGCACTTTCACCACCTTAACTAGGATGACTATACTGTTGGGCTCCTTAGCAAGTATATTATTGCTACTATGAGGTACTGTCTTTATACCAAGAAGACCCTGATTGAGCATAAACCAGAGGGAGTGTGCGCAAAGGAGTGAAGGGATATTTCTAGATGTTGATGGCCAAACTGTTTTAAAGTAGTGAATGAAAGTATATTCGGCCTTTAGATGACCGCATGCACATGCTAGTAGAACACCTTTAGGACCTGTTCATACTGGTTTCTGCTTTCAGAAGCAGAAGGTAATATAAACGCCTCAGCTTCTATAAGCCACTACTATTCGTCAGCCGCTTCTATCAGCTACTACTATAAATCAGTCGCAACCAAAAGTTATAAGTAAAAGCCAATTTGAACATACCCTAATTAGTTAGTTTAGAGTGGTACCTCAGAAGAGGGCCCTCGTGTGCTCCAGCTGTGTATTAAGTTCAATTTTGGTCTCAAATGTTACAAATAAGTGGCAGTTGATCCTATTAATGAAGAGAGAAGGCTGTCCTGTAGCATGCTTTTGTTTGGAACAGGAACAGTAAGGTTGGTGCATTGTAACTTTTGCTTCATATATAGGCACTTATACACTTGACTGCTTAGATTCCCAGGATCAGTTGGGCTAATAGATCATTAGGGTAGAAGGACACATGTGATCTTGGTCTGAAGTTAATACTAGTTTTCTACTTTTCTTGTATCAAAGCTACAAATATTTTGCCTCGATTCCTATACATTGTCTCTTCAGTTATTTAATGATGCCATTCTTTTTTCTTTTATCTAAACACTGTTCCTTCTGTGATGCCAGATTTGAACCTGATATGCTTGCCTTCTCGGGGTGCTATTACGGTGGTGGAGAAAAGGAAAGGAGAGAACTTGGTGCTATACGGAAGAGATGGAAAACGTTGCATGTATGTATGATATCATATAATTACTTAAATGGTCATTTAAATTGCTTAATGCAATCTCTGCTGCTGTTGTATGTCAGGCTAGCAACCCAGAGAAAGAAAGAAGGCACGGTAGATGCCCACTAAATCCTGAAGAGGTAGGGCTGATGTTGAGGGCACTGGGCTACAGAAAAGATGTTCACATTTATGTGGCTTCTGGGGAGATATATGGGGGTGCAAGGACTTTAGCACCGCTCAAAGCACTCTTCCCCAATCTCCACACAAAAGAAACAATATCAAGCAAAGCGGAGCTGGCTCCATTCTCTAAATACTCGTCTCGTATGGCTGCACTTGATTTCATCGTCTGTGATGGAAGTGATGCTTTTGTGACTAACAACAATGGTAACATGGCTAAAATTTTGGCTGGGCGAAGGTATCCTTTCCCTTGTTGTATCGCTCTGTTGTCATCGTGCTTTCCTTCCGTGGTATGTTATTAGTTCTGACCATCTATTGGTGCTCTTGGCAGGAGATATTTTGGGCATAAGAGAACAATCAGGCCAAATGCTAAAAGGCTCTATTCCTTATTTTTCAACAGAGGAAACATGTCATGGGATGCATTCTCCTCAAAAGTGCACTTGTTCCAGAAAGGATTTATTGGCGAGCCCATAGAGCTCAGGCCAGGAAGGGGGGAATTTCACGAGAACCCCTCGACCTGTATATGTGAAAAGACAGATCGGAAAACAGTAGCCAAATCTAACCCTCAAAATGAGCAAGGCTCGGGTAATGGTACTGAGAGAGGCAAAGCCATTTGTGAGCCCACGGTTCCTATTTATACTGATGAAGAGATGGGGGGATCCGACGTGGAAGAAGATGATGCTCCTTCAGAGAAAGAGGAGATAGTTGACACTGAAGCGGATGATGATGCGTTGGTCAAACCAGAGGATCCTGAGCTGGAAGAAGTTCTTTCGGATTAGATAAGTTATCCAAGCCATAGATGTTTTGCCAGCCAATTTTTTGGTGAGCCATTGGTGTATTTTGCCCTTCAAAATTGTACATATTTTTTTGTAGTGTAAATGTACATGCTCTGTTCTACTCTAGCTCGTAGTGTATCTTCTCTTTTCTTTCTGGGTCTAGTAGTCTAGTGTCATGGCGGCAGTTGATCTCACGTGGTTTGCGTCCATATAGCTTGTAGAATGCTCTTGTTCTGTTTATTCGCTTTCTGCAACTCTTTTTGCGGTGTCTAAAATGCGTGTCTTTGACTTATTTTGCATCAAGTGCAATTGAGCGGCATTATTCAGACCTGTGAAGTCTTCTGTTCAGCATAATTTGTCAGGTTAAAATTTCACCTTCACCTTCCATGTTACCAACTGGCATACAGTGGTGAAGTGAACCCCCAAAACTGGCATGCCATAGCACCCCTTCATTTGAATCAAGGAAAAAAAAGGACAAAATGTACAGATCTGCAATGGAAATTTAGAGGAAAGAAAACATTATTTTGCAAGGGAAAAAATTGTGACCCAACAATTCGGACTGTTCCTTGTTCCAAGATCAGGAGGTTCTGGAACACCTCCAGGCCATGGTTCACCTTGAGGTTCAAGATCGACGCTTCGAGCCCCATGTCGCCACCACTTCTTGGCCCACCAGCTCTGGGTCCCGTTCGAGCTATGTATCACTCCTCCGTTCCAATACCGTGGAATGCGAGACGCGAAGATATATGCTGGATGAGACTGCGAGGAACGCTTCGATCGCCAGCTTGTGACCAAATGCCTCTACCAAGATGGTACTGCGAGGACGGCTGGGACCGGTGCTCACATACAATGGAGTTTGCCTCAACGGTAGGCAGCGTCTTGGAGGTGACACGCAGGCTAAGCTCTGACACGAAGAGGGCATGGTCACCGATGCTTCTGATGGGATCAAACTTGCCCAAGACGAGATCACCAAGTTTTGAGAACCAAAAGGTACGCGTGTATACTGCTGTAAGATGCATAAGATGGCTTGCTGTAACTAACCACGAGGATCTCTGAGCAGGGGAAACCGTATCGCCGAAATTTCGGTGGTTATCAGCAAAAACCGGTATTATCGTTTCCGGCGAGGCGGGTCGATCTGGAGGACGCAGTACGCACCCTCGCCTCTCGTCGTGGTGTTGCACCACGTACAACTTGCTTTGGAACGATAGGGCTCTCGTCAGGTCCTCCATGTGTTGCGCGGTCCAGGTCGAGGGAATCCAGTGCTGGTCGTCGACGTTGGCGTAGGCCAGGCCGTAGCTGGTCGAAGGCGAGAACCACGGTGACGGTCCCGCTGGTGCTGACGCTGACGGCGTCGCAGACGCTTCGAAGGAGAGAGATGTGCAACTGCGGGTGGCAGAGGGTGACGAGGGCGGGAGATCGGCGACGTCGCCGGTGAATGGGGTGGAGGAGGCGGATGGCGGTGTCGTGGTCGCGCTGCAGGAGGAGAAGGCCCTCGGTCGAGTAGAGGACGGCGTGGTCGCGGAAGAACGGGAGGCGGAAGCGGACGAAGGCGCCGGTGGAGAGGTTGAAGAAGCGGGGCGTATCCGCGGAGCCTGCCGTGGCCAGGGTGTAGGCCATTGCCCTCCGGGAACAGCATCCACAGGTGCGGGAGGAAGCGCGGGTCGAGCACGCCGCGGGCGTGCGGGCTGACGGTGCCGGACCACCACCGGGAACAGACAGCGCGGAGGCGGACGTAGTCCCGCAGGTCGCGGTCGAGGACCCGCCACGCGATCAGGCGCAGCATGTCTACGTTTAGCGTCGCCCAGTGGGACGACGGCTACTCCGTGCCATCATCGGCGGAGGTGGCGGCGACAGGAATATTGAGGCCCACCGTTGCACAGGATCATCGCCTGGTACTGCGCGGGCGAGCCTTTCCGAGTTGGGACTACAGCGATGGTGCCACCTTTCCCAAGTCGCAGATCGGCGTACGGGGATATATCGGAGGAGAAAGCCAGTCCATTTTTAGCGAATTTTATTTAAATTAGTACTATTTCATTCCTCTCATCGAATATAGTTGCCTTGCATAGTTTATTTGGCCCGGCAATCTAAATTGGTGGCGCCACCCCTGTCTACAGTGTCTTTGTTTGTGGGCTTGCCGGTATAGACCGTGGAAGACCCAGGATTTCCGAGATTGATGCTCGGAGTTAATAAAATATTGTTTAAAGAAAAAAAAAGACCCTCAGTGGAAAAAAATCAAAGTACAAATTGTTTCAATGAAAAACTTCTCAAAATAATGTAGAAAAATAAAAAATAATTAAACAAAATACAATTTTAACTCTACGGTCCTTCATGCAATTTTAGGGACAATTATTCTGTTGTTCAAATTTTTATGTTAACTAATCTAAAAGTTCAAAGAAATTTTCTTTATTATGTTAGGCTCCGCTCGTTTCGGCTTCTAAAAGTTTCAGCTTCTAGTTTCATCTTTTTTTCACTATTCACTAACTCAGCTACAGTAAAAAAAAGCCAGCTACAGTGAAAAAAAGCCAAAAGTCATCGCTAAAATGATCACCCCCTTAATCTAACCAATACTACCTACAAAGATTTCAAATATACAGACTTTTTCTTTATTTTTGAAGGTTCTACGATTTATATCTCACAAAGGCACAATCATTCAATGAACTATTTATGATTTATCAATTTTCGAATTGGGAGGGAGAATAGGAGACCAAACATAACTCACCTAGGAATAAGATCTCGCATACAACACCGTGCATTTTCATACCTTCTTGCTTGCCATGTTGCTATTCAACCTGCCGCGTCACTTTCTTGCTCATCTGCATCGTCTCATGTCCTTACTTCACTCCTAGAGCGCATTGTTAGCCCTGATTTGGGAATTGACTTTGCCTTTCTCGCTGACCGCCATTGCACGCCACACACTCTCTCTTCCATTCCTTGGTCACATGTAGCCATTGTGTGCTTGCGCCACTACGGCACTACCTCATGCCTTCCGTTTTGCCGGCTCTTTTACCCTCCATGTGTGCACCCAGCCACGTTGAGAAAGAGAGATGAGCTAATTAGGGTTAGGACTTGGATGGCTAGTTGGAGTCTTTAGAGAATTTGAGCTATGGTGGGTCTAGTGAGGGTAGATAGAGCTCTAGTTGGCTGAGAGAGGGAAGTGTGGGTTGAATTAGTATTTTGACTTAATTAATAGTATATATGTATAATATACTTAGTATATACTGCCTTGGGCCCCCTGGTAATTACAAAAATTACTGCCTTGGGTCCCTGGTAATTACAAAAATTACCAAAAAAAGGTTCAACGTGTCATATGCATGTAGTTAGATGCAACCATTAATTGTTATTAATCCCCTAATTAATCACTCTAGGCAACCAAATCCACAACAAATTAGCCACAGACCTTAAGTCGTCCTATATCAAATCATTAGCGCCATCCTAAACGACACAGGCACAAAACACCACGTCCATGACTGCGTCCCAATCCCACGGTCGTCCGCGCTCAGAGCAAGGCAAGCCAGCATCGACGAGGCGGTCTAACCCGTTCTTCACCGTCCCCACGGACCAATTCCGCGTCAGGATACGGGACCGCGCCCGCCGGTGCAAGAGAAAGCTGCCCCGCCTATGCTTCCAAGCGCTCCGCTCCATCCACAAGGCCCGGGAGGCCAAGCGCACCGATCAGGGCCTCGCGGCGATGATGACGCGGCTGGCGACGACGACAACGGGTGATCATACCGGCGACACCGCCGCTACGGCGGCGCGGCGGAGAAAGCCGCCGTGTCGCAATGGGAGAGGAGGAAGGAGGAGATTGGGCTTGGAGTGATGCTGGAGAAGATGGTGGTCTCCAGCAAGGATTAATCAGAGATCGACTAGGGTACCTTGTGGCATGATTTGTTGCTTAGTTTGTTACTCCTAAACCGTATCAAAGACAAGTGGTCTTCTAGCTGGGCCGGGCCGCATGGAAGTGGGAATGGGATGTGGTTGGAAAATGATCCAGTTCGGCCCAGTAAAGCACAGTGTTCTGGAAAACGGTATAGGCTCGATGGACGGACGTGGTACCGCTAACCGATTAATCGCGATACAGCTGATTACTCAGAATTTAACAGTGTTCTTATTAATACTAGTAAGGTGTCCGTGCGTTGCAACGAAAAACCTTCCATAATCTAACATATGCAGGGCCAACAAAGACAGAGAGTGAGAAAGCATAATAAGATGTTTAGAAACATTGAAAACAAGGAACAGTTAATAAAAGAAAAATTATCGGAGAATAATTTACATTATATGCAAAGGTAAAATCTTTGTTTGACCAATTCTCAACAACTGCTTCATGCAAGAAAGACAATTTCTCGCCTTGCCTACTTTTTTCCTGATAATGCAAAACAACATCTCATGATAATCATTGTACTGCAAAGTTTCTTCAAAATGATACTTACAAAAGCAATAAATAATTGATTACCTTCAACGGATCGCTTGTGCCCTGCAATAAAACCTCTTTACTCACCCCACTATTCATAGTCAACTGAATTTTCTCCCTTTTCATGAACACTTTTGGCAAAGGGTTCACATATTGTGGAAATCGAAAAGGAATATCAACAGAAAATTGTCCATTGTCATACAACAACTTCGTGACCATCTAATTGTGGCTCACATAAAAGTATATAATGTGTACCTTTGATATTGTCAAGGAAAACAAATGGCGCTTTATAATACCCCACTCTCGGTTTTGCAATCTTCACAAAGATGTGATCCTCTACATCAATTACATGAGTATTGTATGATCTTTTCCCAACAGTAACCTCAGCGCCAAGAATTGAACCCTATTAGCCAAATTATTCTTAGGTTGAGACCAGCATCAAATTGCAAAAAATAACTGTAGTGGGATAATATAAGCCTCGTCGACGGACCTCGCCTCGATGATGGAGTCGTCCCTGTTGGTGTTGGCAACGAGGACGACGCGCTTGTACTCCTCGTCGGCGGCGGAGGACTATTCATGCTAAATTCCATCACAATGTGAGATGCAGTTGCCTAACCTTCCATTGACAGATCATCCCAACTTCTCCTCGGCTGCCTTCTCAGCCTTGACACGCAGCTTCGCCAGTTGCTTTCTCCTCTCATACGCAACCTTGGCCTTTTCCTTTCTCTTCTCTTCGAGCTCCTGAAGAGGAATACGAGTACATTTTAAACCAAATAAATTAGTTTGCAATGTAGTTGACCAACATATGTAACCTATAATATATTTTGCTGGACATAATGCTGCATAGTACAATAGTAGGGAGCCTCAAAGATCATCAACTGGGAAAACCCATCAAGAGTAGCAAATATGTAGCTCACATCACAAGGCTCAATGCAAAATCACATCAGAGAACTGCTTAAGAAAACACTCATTCCGATGCCACTCTTTGAATCAAAAGATGTCATGTGTTGCTAGTGGCTCTGCACTAAATGCAAGAGAGTGCAGAACCAAGCACAACCAAACAAGAATCGCATGCTTAACTATCAAGCAATAAATGCAGCAAGAATCAAAACTCTTAACCATTCAATAAAAGAACAAAATATTAATATTTGTTGTAAAAATGGCATGATCTGTCGAAGTAGTGGTTGTTAAAATCATATTGAAAAATCAATGGGAATCCATCTGATTTTCTTCATCACCCAGAATCATGCACATCTTAACCAACAGAATACAAAAAGAATATTCTAATTGTCTACACTACGAAATCAGTGATAAACAAATAACGTCATACGACAAAAGATGGACAATCACAGACATGCACAAGTCTGATACTCTTTAATCATTCAATAATAGAAACATATCATAAAGCACTGTAAATGAACAAACAAAATGTTCTCATTTGTTGTGAAAATGGCATGATCTATCAAAAGTAGCTGGTTGTTAAAATCATATTGGAAAATCAATGGGAATTCGTGTGATTTTCTTCATCACCCATAATCATGCACATGTCAACCCAACAGAATCTCAGAATATTGGAGTGAAATGATTGCAAAATTAAATAGAAATAATAAAGCACTATAAATGAACAAACAAAATGTTCTCATTTGCTGTGAAAAATGGCATGATCTGTCAGAAGTAGCTGGTTGTTAAAATCATATTGGAAAATCAATGGGAATTGTCTAATTTTCTTCATCACCTAGAATCATGCATATCTCAACCCAACAGAATCTCAGAATATTACTGATCTCAGAATATTGGCGTGAAATGATTGCAAAATTAGAGCATTACAACTGGTGACAACAGAACAACAAGCGTTATCAAACACGACAAGTAGTAGCAAACTGAACATTACAGATAGCTTGACCACATGTAATAGCACAAAGGCAGGTTAGCTCAATACCAGTGTCAATTTCGTTTAGTGTCACATAAACATATAAATTTTGCTAGTGATACCTCAACCGGCTCGTAAAGTCTCATCGCAACTACGGAGTTGTGCACCAACAAGAAACGTATTGAAGGCATATGTAAGGGGAAGGGGAAGCTTACCCTGATGGTGTCGTAGTAGTTCTATCCGACCTCCTTGGATAGGCGGCCGAGGAGGCGTGATTGTGCCAGTGCAACCTCGTAACCCTACAAAAGTACACCAAGCAAACCCCATCACAACCAAACCTCCTTCCCAATAGACACCGGATATAGACGCGGCGAGCAAATCCCACGTGCTGAGCACGTTGGGGATGACCATGCGCTTGGTCTGTTGTAAGGCGGCGGCACGGCCTCGTCGCCTTGAGCACGCCGCCGCCTCCACCCTCTTCGTCTTGTGCGGAATCATCATGCCAAACACACCACGCATGCCATCAGGAACGCAAATCGAAATGGAACAACAAAGCAAAACGAAAACACCATGGATTTGCGCAGTGTTCCCTTACCCGCGGATGGCGCGCCAGAGGATCTTGGAGGGGGTGCGGAAGTGGATCGGCCCGTGGAATGGCTTGGGTTCATCCGCTTTCGGAGGAAGCGGAGGTACTTCATCTTCTGCCGGACCAGCCCGCCGGACATGGGATTGGAGAAGACGGAGGTGGTGGGAGTAGGTGCGTCGGTGCGTCGGAGGAGGAAACAAGGGAGCGGTTGAGGTGGGCGAACACGAAGCGGCAGGAGGGGAGGGGGTAGGGTGGGATGACCTTGCAGATGCCGTAGGCGGCGGCCTCCCGCTCCACTCGGGAGAGGAAGGAGATGGGATCAGCGAACTCCGATTCCGTGGGGCGGTACTCCGGGGCGCGTGGGAGGCCGCGAGCCACGCCGGGCGGGGTCTCAGGGCGGCCGCTGCGAGGCGGCGGTGGAGGCGGCATCAGGGGCGGGGCGAGGGGCTAGGGTTTTGGGAGGCGGAGATGGGGAGCGAACGGGGTGGGGAGGAGGAGGAGGCGGCGGTGACGCGGGGTGGGGGGAGGGAGGCGGCGACGGAGCCGCAGGGTGGGAAGGAGGAGGAGGCGGCGGCGACGGAGCCGTGGGGTGGGGGGAGGGAGGCGATGGCGGCGCGGGGTGGGAGGGAGGGGAGGAGGCGGCGGCGCGGGGTGGGGAGGAGGGGAGGAGGCGACGCGCGGGGTGGGGAGGCAGGGGAGGAGGCGGCGCGACGTAGAGTGGGGGGAGGAGGCAGCGCGTGGGGTGGGAGGGATGGGAGGAGGCGCACGCGGGGTGGGGAGGAGGGGAGGAGGCGGCGCACGGGGTGGGAGGAGCGAGATTGACAGTTCAAATTTTATCTCTTAATCAGATCGAATAGCTAAAAAGAGTGAAGAGGACGGACCAACCACCAATTGCTTCTTTTATAATAGTAAAGATATTGTAAACTATCACTCTACATAACATCATTTGCCATGTTTTACATTTTGTTATTTCTACTTCATCCATATGATACATACTATGAACAACATTATAAACTAATTTATTGTATTACAGGGTAATAATAAGTTATTTTCGTGATTAAATGGGGAAAATTGGAACATTAATCAGAAAACGGCCAATTAATCGGATTATGTGGTCAATCAATCGTTCGATGGCGTTAGTTGTGCTCCGACTATACCATTCTTGATGGTTTGGCCACTGCCACCGATTAATTGGCCGAGTCGGCCGTTTTCACTACACTGGTAAAGCTTTATCCTTTTTTTTTTCTTTTTTGAGACTAAAGCATCATCTTTTTTTAGTGGGCATATTCAATTTGCAAGCTTTTTCTTCCGAGAGTGGGAGCAATTGGTTTAGTATAGCCATTTTAAGGCTTTCTCAACATAAAATACAACAAGCCACACGACTAGACTATCCATCGTATGCCATTTAAATTGCAAACCGGTCGACTGCGACAATTTTGTGCTATTGAACTGAAGGTTTGTTTGTGGATTGTCATTAATGGATGGGTTCTTTTTAGGCTTATGGTTTGGCTCTCTATAATAATTAACTTTCAAACATAGTGCTTTTTAAAGACAGAGTCTACAAATTGATTGTAGAAGATATTATTTTGATTTTATTTATATCGGTTAAAATCGTACATAAGTATCTCTTTCACAAATAGTTAAAATTTAAAAATTTAAACTAAATATTATAAGATATAACCTAAAAGAACACACCGAATATCAACAGACTGACAATGCCCTCCAAATCTAATTCAATGAGACTGACTGTCGTACGTTCTTCGTTTGTTAGTCCAATCCAGTGCCAAACGGCGGCCTCCTTCAGCGCCAGTAATATTAGTGGTGGAGCCAGGACTAATACCTTGTAGCGTCAGTGTCTTTAACATCTTTAAAAGTTTATGGACTTATATGAAATTATTAAAAAAATAGGTTTAGATTGCAAAAATCTATGGATCATTTGACCCATAGCTAACACCTAAATCCGCTGCTGGTAATACTACTAGCAGCAGAAGTGCAGCGCCACGCCGCGCTAGTTACTACGTGGACCGAAGAAAAAGAGTTAAAAATTCGTAAAGGGGTTTTTGTGGAAAAATCAAGAGCTTATACATATTTATGGGAAAAGCGGTGGGCTTTCCTAAAAATGAAGGACCCGTGCGTAATTATGAAAAAAAATTGTGGGGCTTTATCTCGTAAAAAGAGGGTCTTTCTGGAAAAAGTCGAGAACCCATATGTAATTTCTGAAAAGTGAAGAGCCTTTCTGCCAAAGTACTAACGTGACAGGGACCTTCCTATAAAAATTGAGGACTCGTACGCGATTTTAGAAAGCCAAAGGGCTTTTTCGCATATTTGCCGACATGGTATCACCCTCTGGCAGAATCCCTCAAGGCATAATATAGGGAATATTTGCAGGTGTTGTTTGGGAACTCCTTGTGGCATTGAGGATCCGCTCGTATAGGCTTTTGGTTTTAGGGAGTGTTTAGAATGACGGAAACTTATGATTTTTCACTGTAGTTAGCTTATTTTTTTACTGTATCTGAGTTAGCTTATTTGGCATAATTTAATTAAAAAATTAAAATAGAAAAAACATGCTAGTCCATCACGGACAATGCAAAGGAATACAGCAAAAAAACATAACAAAGAAAAAAAACTGAAACAGTGAAAAAAAAGTAAAAGCCAAACGCAAACGTCGGCTTTTAAGTTGTTCTGAACGTTACCTTAGCTTTTAGTTTTGGTTTATAAATACTAACAGCTTTAGAGAAATGATTTTAGCTGATATAAATAAAGTCGTTACGGTGTGTACTATAATCGACTAGTAGACTCTGCATTAAAAAGATATTTTATTTAAAAATTATATGCTATAGTAAAATTATTTATTATAGAAAAACAGTTTTTAAGTGCTAATATACACGTGGCCTGAGTTTTTCATGTAACTTCCATGGACGTCCTTATCCGGCCAGGCAAGGGGGTGGTTCTGTCCCGTTCTGAGCGCCTAACCCATGTTCTTTCCACAGCTGTTCGGTTTCATATACCAAACCCTATTTTTTAAAATCCAGTTACGATAAGTTGCATAAATAGAATACGTTCTCCTTCAAGAAGGCGAGTTAGGAGACCTCCTCCTCGTTCAGTCTTGTGAGTTTTCACCTCCCTTTTTGGGGTTGCTTAATTACCTCCCCTGTTTAGCTTCTGCAAACTCCAAAGTATTACTACCCTCTCCTGTGATCCATGGCGCTTGTAATTTCTTAGGTGATTCTTGCTCATGCTTCTCCTTACCTCTTGCTGCATCATGCATGCATGCCCCTGGCCCTGGGTGCTGTTTCTTCCTACTTTCAAGGATCTGCTTTCGCTGGAGCTACATGTCCTCTGAATGAGGATGGAACACGTATGGTCGAGATCTCGAGGAAAACATGTATTAATTGATCTGTTACGGACATATAGGGTACTCCAGGTCTTTGGCATAGTTAGAAGAAAGCTTTTGGCACGGATTGGGCTGCCATTCCTGTATCCTTTGATCTGTTACAGAGTACTCCAGGTCTTTGGCATTTGACCCTCTAGAATAGGAGGAACGAGCACCCCGTGAACTTGTCACATACCTAGGTAGGGAACGAGAGAACCTGAAAAGAATTCTACGAGCTCAGATCACATGATCACTGTTCTCCAGCAGAGTAGTCCATCCGTCCGTCCATGGTGGATCCAAGCTGCTCGTGCTCCTCCGGTGGTGGCGTTCTTCCATTCCGGGAAGAAGGGGCCAAACGCTTTCCCCAATGTTAAGTCTCACGGGTGTGAGGTCAGGTGTCCATCCAATGTGTAGTCCGCAGACGGCGACACGTCGAACGCGGTGTGGTGGATATCGCGATCCACATGTCGATGCTCCCAGCACCCACTTTGTCTGTCTTGTGAGATGGCTCAAATTTAATGTGCCTGAGATGTCTTCTGATTTGGTGCAGGGTTGAAATAATATACTACTTCTTCAACTGGTTATTAGTTTATTGCGTTTTGGAAGGAATGCTATTAGTTTATTACAACCACTGATGATCTTGATAATCTTCGGTGTTTCTGCTCTCTCTCTCTCTCTCTCTCTCTTTTATTTCTATAACTACAAGCATGGAAGACTGAAGGCGCACAGACAAAAAGTCAGTTTCATGTTTTATTTGTTCTTAGCTCTTTTCTGTAATAGCAGCTAACAACACCCTTAGGGGCGTTCGTATTATTTTTTTACTAATAGTTTTTGGTTAAGAGTGAATATGGAATCAGCTCTTCGTTTTATCGAGCTTTTTTTTTCAAAATTGATATATTTTTTATTTAATATTATTTTATTGATAATTTAAAATTATTTTTAGAATCGAGTTAACGAGCCGAGTCGAGCCATAGGAAAATTTAATTTTATCTGAAATCGACTCTTTCAATGTTTAACTAATTAACGAGTGTAATTAAAATAATTTTGAACCGAATCAACGAGCTTCACTAATGAGTTTTTTCCACCCATATTTTTGGTTATGGTTTATGACTTAAGACTACAAATGAATAGTACTGATGAAAGAAGTGGCTTTTAGAAAGAGGAGGTGCGCAGTATAAAAAGTGAGGAAGAAATACATGTACGTGATGGGAGTGAGAGGAGTGGGGTGGGTGATATATCCGTGACCCTTTGCCTTATCCCGGTAGCGAGAGGAGTGAAAAAACCGTTTTGAGAAGCTGGGTATTTGTATTTGGTTTTAGCTTTTTTTAAATAGAAATTAAAAGTAGAAGCAAATGCGAATACAACCTTAATTGCAAAGCATATACACACACACTTTATCCAAAATTCCAACAACGTCACGAATCTAATCAGTGTCAACTCCATTATTTAGCAAACCTTGAAGCAGTAGCATCTTTGACATGTTTCTTTTGCTGCAGGCCATCGTATTCCATCTTCTCCTCTCCTGCAGGCTCCACCCAAGTCCGAAGGAATCATCCATCTCGCAGCACACACCAAGTGTACCGACCAACCACCAAGAATAATAGAGGCGGACGCCGGACGGTGCCATTGCCATCCTCCTCCTCCAGCTCCGTGGCTTCAACTCCACGCATGCTTGCTTTCCAAACCAAGGGATAACCACCCATCTAAGCACCGCCACATTCTCCAAGTGCAGCCAGCACACACGCCGATCGAAGCAGTGGAACAAGTGATTGATTGATCCATCCATCATCTCATGGGGAAACTTAGGTACTACTACAGCTACTATTACAAATGCAGCCCATGCCCATACACTTGGCATTGCCAGTTTTGTTTCAGACTTTCAGTCAGCCAGTTTCTATATATATATACACGCATTGTGCTGGTTTCTTGGCTCTCATGCATGCGTCCATCCGCCTGAAGCTGCAAGAACCTTGTGCCTTGCTGCATGGCCCCTCCACGGGCGACCTCGCCGGCCGTCGACCCCACCGCCGGTGTCCAGGTTAATGTCAGCGACCGATACGTAAGTGCTGGTCTGCCTGCCTGCAATGTTGTGTGAGGTTACAGGATTGAATTGATCCGCGCGAACCATGCGGATGCGTGTGTGTGTTGCATGCATGTGCAGGTTGAGATAAAAAATGACATCTTCGAGCTGACGCTGTCGAACCCCGACGGCATCGTGACCGGCGTGCGGTATAATGGTGTGGATAATCTGATGGAGATTCTTAACAAAGAAGACAACAGAGGGTACCAATTTCGCTTACATATTTTCTTCCCCTATTCTATGCTTAGTTGAGTACAACTGTACAAGAGATTGGTGCTACTTGGATTTTGCCACAACTATAAGTGTACATTTGTTGTTCAATTAATTTGTGAATTTTAAATTTAATCAAGAACCCTTTTATTTCTCATGCAAATAGATGCTGCAACTGAGGTAAGAGTAATGTTACCACATGTTCTGTCAGGTACTGGGACATTGTTTGGAATCCACCTGGAGAGAGAACTGGCATATTTGATGTGTAAGAGCTCTTAATTCACGATTCAAACTATTACTTCCTCCCTATGAATGCCACCATTTTTTTGAAAGAGAAAGCCCAGATGTATCTTACATTGAACATTCTCACACAGGATCAAAGGCACAGAATTCCAAATCATATATCAGGATGAAAACCAGGTTGAGGTCTCCTTCACCAGAACATGGGATCCTTCCCTGGAAGGCAAAGCTGCCCCCTTGAACATTGATAAAAGGTGATTGATGCACAAGCATAACATTGGATTTGTTCTCGCCAGTTCATTCCTGAGAAGGCAATTATGTCTAACGGAGGAAGCATGTCTGTACAGGTTCATCGTGCTTCGCGGCTGCTCAGGATTCTACACCTATGGAATCTATGAGCATAAGGAAGGGTGGCCTGATTTTGGCTTGGGAGAGACCAGGGTGGCTTTCAAGCTTCGGAAAGACAAGTTGGCCTAGTTCCCAAATTTGAGATTTTTTGCTGTTCATTGATTTTTGCTGTCCACTGATTCCATGTTTTGGTAGGTTCCATTACATGGCATTGGCTGACGACAGGCAGAGAATAATGCCGATGCCTGAAGACCGATTGCCTCCCCGTGGCCAGCAATTAGCATACCCTGAGGCTGTCCTCCTTGTGGACCCGATTAATCCTGAACTCAGAGGGGAGGTAAGCTGACAGTTATACGATAGTTATCCATAATAAAGATCTGACTATATTCTGAAGAATCTGAACAATGCTGATATCTTTGTCAAGGTCGATGACAAGTACCAGTACTCGTGTGAAGACCAGTACAATAATGTCCACGGATGGATATCATTCGATCCTCCAATTGGCTTCTGGCAGATCACCCCGAGTGACGAGTTCCGGACTGGAGGACCTGTCAAGCAGAATTTGACCTCTCATGTCGGACCCACTATGCTGGCTGTAAGTTCAGACATTTCGATGATCAGGAATCTACAAAGAGACTGAAATTGAGCTCAGATTATTTGATGATATGCGACTAGTTCTTCTGAAAGTTTTTTAATCCGATTTCAGATGTTTCTGAGCGCTCATTATGCCGGGGATGACCTTTCGCCCAAGTTCACGAATGGAGAATATTGGAAAAAGGTTCATGGACCAGTCTTCATGTACCTTAACTCCAGTTGGGATGGAAGTGACCCAAGTCTACTCTGGGACGATGCAAAAGTTCAGGTAATTTCAGATTAATTAAGTGCTTAAGGATAATACAAGTCTGTTTTCACACAACTTAATGACACTCATAACATATCGAATTAGTAAACTCTCAGTTCTCGATTACGGTTGAGTGACTAGTTCTATTGTCTAAAATGTTATGAAAACTTTCTCTAAAAAAAGTGTTATAAACATTAAAGTGACTTGGTACCTGTCTCTCTTTTACCTTGGGGAATCAGATGGTGATTGAGAAAGAGAGCTGGCCATATAGCTTTGCACTTTCAGAGGACTTTCAGAAAACTGAGCAGAGAGGTTGTGTCTCTGGTAGATTAATGGTTCGAGACAGGTATTGAGTAATGACATTTCCCAGTTTTCTACAGCGATAGTAGCTTAAAATTTTTTATTTACCCCAGATGCAGTTCAGTATCATATACATCTCTTAGTAATTAATTCATCATGTCATTTAGGTATTTAGATGACGAGGATCTTTATGCCACAGCAGCCTATATAGGCTTAGCCCTACCAGGAGAAGCTGGATCCTGGCAAAGAGAGTGCAAGGTGATGCATGCTCTTTACACTTTATTCTTTCAGGACGAGTTGCGCTGTATATTGGACTACGAAGTTTATTCACGCATACTGCAAATCTGCAATGCTGCAGGGATACCAATTCTGGTGTAGAGCAGATGCAGACGGGAGCTTCTACATAAGGAACATTGTAACCGGGGACTATAACCTTTATGCGTGGGTTCCAGGTTTTATAGGGGACTACAAATTGGATTATACACTAACCATATCTTCAGGTCAGCATCTTAACCTGACTGGCATATATGCTACCTCTTGTAAGTTACAACTTCTGATGTGATGTCCTGAGATATTCAGCTTTGCTGTTCAGGGGATGATATTTATCTTGGTGACCTTGTGTATGAACCACCAAGAGACGGTCCGACAATGTGGGAGATCGGAACTCCTGATCGATCTGCTGCTGAGTTCTATGTTCCAGACCCTAACCCCAACTATGTCAATAGATTGTACATCAATCATGACAGGTGAAATAGACTGGCTACCTACTAAAACATCTACTAATCAAGTAATCATCATTTCTTATCATATGGTGTTCTGATTGTTTGTTACAGATTTAGGCAGTACGGACTTTGGGAAAGGTATGCAGAATTGTATCCAGACAGTGATCTGGTATATACAATTGGCGAAAGCGACTATAGCACCGATTGGTTCTATGCTCAAGTTAACAGGTGGTGTTTGTTGTTTCATTCAGATATCACACAACTCTTCGCACAGAGCTACATGAGCTATTGCTCTGGTGCTAACATCTGTGTCTGTCTCGACTGCAGAAGAACTGGTCAGAATACTTACCAGCCAACCACATGGCAAATAAAGTTCAGTCTTGACTGTGTCACTCCTAACAGCACCTACAAGTTCAGAGTGGCGCTTGCATCTTCCACGCTCGCCGAGTTGCAGGTTCTCAGGACCCAAAAAAGCGCTTACTTTGCTTCCAGTTTTCTTATCAAATGCCATCATTGAAACAGCTCCTGAACAATCAATCTTATTCTTCAGGTTCGTTTCAACGATCAGGACAGGAGTTCTCCTCACTTCACCACCAGGCTGATCGGCAGGGACAACGCGATAGCGAGGCATGGGATCCACGGGCTGTACTGGTTGTTCAACATCGATGTGAGTGGTGATTGGCTTGTTCAAGGGGTGAACACCATCTATCTGAAGCAGGCCAGGAGCCAGAGCCCGTTTCAGGGAGTAATGTATGACTACTTGCGTTTGGAAGGACCTTGTGGCTGCTAAGTCTATCTGTGCGCCTAGTAGAGCTGGTTGAGCTGTATGTACTTATGTATGATTTGGCAGTATCCATCCACTGATTCAGTAATACGTAATTTAATATATTTTTAATTTTACGTTACAAAGCAATGTGGTCTTCTTCATGTCTATCTATGCCTGCATTGCGTACCTGCTTTTCTAATGTAGCTGGAAAGTAAGCTGTCAAAATTGGTCACAATACAAGGATCCATTAAGATATAACCAAAACTGATGACATGTATTGGGAAAAGAAATCCTCTATTGTTTAACAGTACTTTTTTTTTGTCTTGAGGGAAATTATTTCGTACTGACTGAATCTTTACAAAAATGGCCAACACTACTAATTACATTATAAGGATAAATTAATTAAACAACCATTGGGCAGAAGCTGTTTTCGTTAAGAGCTATTCTTTGGTTGTTTTGTCGAATTGTTCTCTTGTCTGCTATGTTGTCGTCTTTTTTATCTCTTAATGCAAAGGCGCACAGATCTCCTGCGGATTCTAAAAAAAACCTTTATAAAAATGAAACCCACTTGAACTCATGTTGCACATCATATATAATTGCGAACGTCGCATTGGAAGAACTAAGCTGCTGCTGCAATCTCCTGTCAGTTGTCCATCTCCCTCCCTGCCTTGCATCCCCTGATGATGGCTACTGGAGCTCTGCAGTCTGCATCTGTACACCCTGATGAAACTAGTTTTGGTCAGGCTCTTGATAGTGTCCTCTGTGCATCTGATAAGCGGCGGCGCTGTTGGTCTGACCTTGATCGATCCTGAAAGGCGCATCCATTGTTGCCACACGCTGCGCACTCTGCTCCACTGAAATCTGCTGCATGGCGCATGCAGAAGCATTCGCCGCGGCATCTTCGACCCACCTGCGTCCCCGGAGGAAGCGCTTGCGCGGACCCAGCCCAAGAACCATCAAGGATCAAGAACAGAGGAAGAAGCTACAAGAGCACCACAAATCTGTACAACGCGCGCAACACTCACTAGGACGAAGACGGTGACTAGAGATGGTGGATACGAGCCACATTGATAACGATTTCTCTGAAATTTTTTACTTCAAGATTGTTAGAGTCTTTCACTCTAATAAATATGATAAGCTATAAAGATTAGAGGCTAAAGCACTCTTAGAGAAATTTCCAAAAAAATCGAGCCGCTCGTTTCATACTTTAAAGTGGAACTACCACTATAAGGTGCGATACTTATGTTATGAAATAGGCGGTACTATCTTTCCTGTAGATTAGCATAGGGAATTCAGCCTAAACAAAACTGAAAAGCACAACTTTTCACATGAAAAATCAAAATAACTTAAAATTTGCAATGCATATTATCTAAAATGTCTTGAATCTATTCCAATCAACAATTGAAAGAATCATTGCCAAAGTTATGACCCTTTAACATTTGAAGAAATGTTGCATCAAAACCAAATAAAAGAGAAAAATCTCGATCTACTCTTACTCATGAATTCTAGATGATTTAGATAACCTTGGATGTGGTTCTAACATGTTATCGCAAGCTACATCATAGCACAAATTCAACTAAAATCACTTACAAGAGTAAAATCTTAAAATCATCTCTCTCTTTTAAGGAAAATCGAGCAAACTCAAGAATTTTCTTCAGATTATGGCTAGATAGATGTGATCTTATCTCTGAGAGATATCTCCGCCTCTTACACATCCTTAGCACCAAAAAAGATTAAGAAAAGAGAAATCCAAATAAGAAAGTCAAGTAAATCTAGAACACAAGAGAGGATCCATAACACAACTAATTTAGGCAAAATTTGGACATTCATATCACTTAGAAATGAATATTTTACAGTCAATCTCTTAAGACAGCAGAGCTCTAAATCTAGAGTACACACAAGAAAAGCATAACCCTAAATTTATAGTCTCACATGATTCAACTCAACACAAAGCTTATATAGTTGAGGCTCCACCACTCCACATGATTTCGGATAATTTTCTCAATTGTCAACCACCGGTCTTCACGATGATGCGATACCTATGATTTGTCACCAAAATCATACACCTGCGTCGAGACCATCACCACTTGAAATGCTTAAATCCCATGGCATATTAATATCACACCATAGTCTGTGATGTCCAATACTTACCGTCAAGATCATACGTCTGCTCCGAGAGCTGTCACCATTTGAAATGTACAAGACCAATTGGCACACCATATGCATATATTGTCTTCTCACGATCCTTGTCTTTCTCTCGTGCTTTCAGCTTGAGATGATACTTCATCCAGACTTACACGATACTCCATAGCCACCAAGTCTCAGTCTTGTCGCTTGCCACAATCCATCAGCAAAACATGTGCACACCAAAGATAAAGCAATCGATTTGAACATAAATAATATACACTTGACTCTCAATTAGCAAAACATATGTATGGACATACGCAATGACTAACACATGCATATAAATACCATGGCTAACACATGCGCAGACTCCCGCCATGACTAACACTATCAAAACCAACAACTAAGCACACTTCAACAGGGGTCGGTATGACTGCTGCCACCAAGTCGGTCAGACGGTCCAACACCTACCGGTCATACCGCGATTACAACACAGGTACTGCCATACTAGGTCTTAGACCAAAAACCTTTAAAAGATTCTCTCTAAAAAATAGCTACCGCTAACAAAGGGTTGATACTATCGCTTTTTGGTCAAACCCCCACCACAGTGGGTCAGACTACAACCCAAGCATCGGTAGGACTGCTAGCAACGCCCAATCACACCACACCAATCACACTGCCACCCCTCGCCAATCTGATCGGTGCTACCAAAAAAGCACTGATCAAAAAGAAAATTCACAAAAATAAGGCATAAACAATGTAAATTCTCATTACTATCATAGGGTTGCTACCATATAGTCTTACAGATGATCTCCCGAGGTGGAGATGTCAATTAAACCAAGCGCACTCCGCCGCCGATGACATTGATTAGTAAGAATGCGACTACAACGTGTAGGCTGTTGCGCGACCATGATCGGCCGGCCGGCCACCATAGGCCACAAGTTGCACTTGCTCAACAACTCGCAATTGCTCGTGGGTGGCTCGGCGGGAAGGAGGGAGCTTTAGGGGGCGGTGGCTCAAGGCAGAAGGAAGCTACTCTCTGTGTGTGGGCCTTGAGGGGACGTTAGCTTATCAACTTCTTTCGGATAGCACCCGGATGTAGGATACAGAAAAATCTTTTGGCTCGCGAGCTGCTCAAGGTTGGCCTGTTCTATACTCAATTTGAGCTCTAAACGAGTTGAGCTTGAGCTTGATTACGAGCTAGCGATCTTCAATGATCCAAGTTCGAATAGCTCATCACAGCTCGATTCAAGGTTGAATATTATTGCATGTTAACTCTTACTGAGTTTTCTCAAGTTGATTTTGAGTTTTTTATTATTGAAAATTAGTTCATGTTGAATTGTTGACTGTTACAAAACTTATTTGAGCCAAGCTTAAGTCTACTCTAGTTTGGGCTAAGCCGAGCTCGAGCCTACATCCAAGCTCAAACCCTAGCTCATATTTGCTCAAGTTTGAACTTAGGAGGTCAGACTCGCTCGAACTCGACTCGTTTATAGCCCTACTCGGACGCTCATGGGTTTTATGTCCGAGGACGTTCTGCTACATATTTTTATCTGTCCACTATGGAGCAAATTCCACGTTACCAATAGCTTTTTTAGTACTCGTATTCCATACCGGAAAGCTTATCAGATTTACTCTTTAAAGAGCCAATCACCACATCATTTGAAGCTCCATGTAAAAAGTTCTAGCCGTTTTAATGGACACTGCTCAAGTTGCTAGCTAAGGAAGCATGTAAAACTAGAATGTATTGTTTTTATCCTTAGGAATGGGGAAAATATTTTCTTGTTGACAGTAAATTGATCAACGGTGGTAGGAGAGGAGTGCAGGAGGAAGCAATTGCAACGGTGGCAGTGGTAGGGGAGAAGGTGGGAGGCCGAGACGGCGAGGAGGGGCGGCCACCACTGGTTGAGGAAACCCTTGTTTTTGGATAGGGAGGAGAAAAGGATGGGAGAAGTCGGTGGGGACGGGGACTTGGAATGCGTAGACCAACACCAACACAAGAAGGGGCTATTCCGTAAAAAATCTTAAGATCTATTTTTTGGGCTGTTGTTAATAGTTTTTTTTTGTTATGGTTGATGTCTTTTTGTTATAATTTTTAAAACGACAGCGAATAATGAAAACACTGATACAGATAATGTATATGGTTTTGAACTTAAAAAATCGTTTAAAGAACATACTTTAAAAAATTATTTCATTTATTTTAATTTTTTAAAAAACTAAAAGCCAAAAGAAAAAGGCTCATATGCCTTGCCCTTTGGCTTCGCACACAGATCTTCTCGTCAGACACTCCATACATATTGATCTCAAATGGTGTGTATGTATGCACGTAAAATTTAAGTCCACCGAACTCTGAATCAGAGACAAATGGATTCAAATAGGACCAACAATCCTCTCGTACACGGACAGGAGGCGGAAACTTCTCACGTGTGGATATTTGTGGTCTTTTTTTTTCTTCGATTTATGATTTTTAGATGTGGTTTATGGATTTTAGTCGATTCGTGTGAGAGTAAGGAGTAATAGAAATTTATGTACGGTTTTAATCGATATAAATAAAATTACTATAGTATATATTACAGTCAATTTGTAGAGCCTGTCTTAAATAGATACTTCATTTGAAAACTAGTTAGTATTGAAAAGCCGAAAATTAGTTTTTGAAAACTAAAAAAAGAAGATACCCTTTATCTGCAACTTTATAATTTAGACTCATTAAAATTAATTATATAGATTTTTTACTGATTAATGTGATAATTTTTAGCCCTTAAGAGCGAATATGGTAATTTTTCTTTGATAAGATAATAGATAGATTGAATTTTTGAAGTCTAATGTCCTATTCTTTTGGATTGTGGCTGACAATTTGTTAGCGTTTTTTAAGACGGCGGAGACGCTAATACGAATAACGTATATGGTTAGCTGCTTAGAGAAGTCTCTCTATTTATGTTTGATTTTTCAAAGAAGCTAAAGCTAAAGGAAAAAACAAGAAGAACGAGCCTAAATTTTATGCTGTTGTTCACAAATGACTGGAATCGCGGGACAAATAAATGGGACTCTGATGGCTCCAGAAAGTAGGCCCATCGTTTGTTTGGAAAAAAAAAGATGTCGATCCGGCCCATGGAGCGCGTCCAATTTTCGTGAGCCAGAGAACAAGGGCTCGAGGGTCGAGGCTGCTCCAAAGTAGAGGGAACAGGCAAGCAATATGGCCCAAAATAGACGAAACGTCCTTTTTTCAAGCCCATTTAATGTTGGGCCTTACATTCTATCTATCTAATAACCGCTGTTTTGTTTGCTCCGTTCACCAGTTTTTTGCGATGGGCTCGTGTGTAAACCGGTCTAATTGTTGGCTGTGGTAGAGCGTGGCATATCTCAATTTGTGCCGGACAGGTGACAACCGTGGTAAAAGATCCCACCCCAAAAAAACCGTGGTAAAAAAATGAGCGTATGACGAGTAGCTAGGAAAGCATGACACGTTGTGATCGTAGCTTCGAACCGAAGACTAACTTTATTCAATTATTAAACGTGCGTAACACTCCTTGTGAATAAGAAATATCGTGACCGTGACTTTGAACCAAATGCTTAGCTCCCAACCGACGCCCGTGCACGATTAGGAATCCATCTTACAAACTTCTTTAAATATCTATTTTTATAAATTTAATTTTTTTCTTCAAATCTATCATGCGCATCAGCATTTTAGCTGATCTACTACCGTATGTAGATCCGTAGATTTATTGTCATGGTAGTAGATTGACACTACGCACAATAAATCTATGAAAAAGAACTATATTTATAAAAATAAATATCTGATGGTCAAAATCAGAAAGAAAAATTGGCTAAAATGATATTTTTCAAACTCCATTCCACGATTAGAAGTTTTATTTTCTGTAACCGCTAAAACACCATGCCAAATGGTCCAACCAACCAACACCGGCACGTAAAAGAAAACGCAGTGAGAAAAATCCAAAAGAAAAGGAAAGGAAAAATGGACGAAAACGCATAGAGATCAGACTCGGATTTCTCAGCCGGACAGCCGCGTCTTCTAGGACACCACCGCTCGAGTTTCGACTTTCGAGCCGGAGAGAGAGAAGGAAAGGTCAGCCTCAGAGGGAGGTCGGTCAGTCTCCTCCCGCCCAGTGGCCCGCTCAGATCCGGATCCCCCACCCCTCCGATCCATGCGGGCGCCGGCGATGCTCCGCTGGGCCGCGCCCGCGGTCGCGCTCGCGGTGCTACTCGCCGCCGCGCCCGCCGCGGGCTTCTATCTCCCCGGCGTCGCGCCCAACGACTTCCAGAAGGTTTCCCTTCCCTTCCCTCCCTCCCTCCGGTCCCCTCCTAATGGTTCTGTGTTCGTTCCGTGTTGGATCTCGAGAACCGGGGCCCGGGGGTCCAGATCTAGCTCTAGGTAAACTCGGGCTGTTCATGATCATAGGTGCCTGCGTTCAATTGCCTGGTTTCTTCGTCTAGTTAGAGCTGTTGTGTTGGTCGGGGATCTTAACATTCTGGGTCTCAGTCCTCATTACTACGAATAGATGCTGTTGTTTACTCACCTAATGAATTGGTGCTGTTTCTGTGTATGCTAACTGGTCAGTTAGTGTGATTTGATGAATTGTGAGCAGGTTATCGATTTTCTGCATGTTGGAAATAACACGTAGTAGCAAATCAGTGCTAATGGAGCACCAACATTTGACGGCCTAGCATTTGATTACGGGATGGTTCTAGGCCCATCCGTCCGGAATCTGGATAGAGCAGTAACATTTGATTAGGCCCCTTATTTGAAATTTCAATGTTGAGGCAAAACAGTTAACCAAAGCGAGGAATAATTCAGTTAATTTCTACAGTGAGCCCACCGTACGGTACATTCTGTACATTTTTTCTTGAGATATTTTTCACCTGTATTCAAATTACATTTTTTTTTTCAAATTTGGTGCATCGAGTAGTGCCACTTGGTTCCAAGATCTCAGATGATACATTGTACATGATGCTTATATTTTGAGGACACAGCACGTGGTATTTTATTCCAGTCTAGACCTTTGTGTTCCGAACCAAGGTTCTTTTCTCTTGTTGGTTGTTGCCTAGTGTAACATGTGAGATCAACATTAGTTTTTGACAGTCGCATGTGTCATGTGTGTCCATGCAGCACTACGGCTAACTGCACTTCTACCCTTTGATGTGTTACCCATTATGTTCTAATCCTTAGGTGTTAAGCATGTTTGTGCTACTAGGTATGTTCTTGGTTATTACATGTTTATTTTATCTGTTACACACTGAGATGCTTAGAAAGCAAATATCAAGAAGTTGCATGAAAATCTTTTGAGGTTGTGAAGAAAAGAAATTCTATTCCTCTTATGAATGGAACTTTACATTTACCTCTTGCTTCATAGCCTTTTAATGAACTTATGTGTTGCATGTGCTCTAATAGGTGTATACATAATTGTCTGCAGAAAGATCCACTTTTAGTGAAGGTGAATAAGCTGACGTCCACAAAGACACAGCTTCCCTACTCCTATTACTCCCTTCCTTTCTGTAAGCCTGGTACAATAGTTGACAGTGCAGAAAACCTTGGAGAAGTTTTACGTGGTGATCGCATTGAGAACTCCCCTTATGTGGTTAGTACTGGTTTACAGATTGCCTGTCTGTGTGTAGTCACCTATGTCATGTGCCTAATTATGGAGTCGTCATCTACTTTGTTGTTTGGACTATAGTTTGAAATGAGGGAGCCGAAGATGTGTCAGATCGTCTGCAAAACAGCCATTAGCGAGAAACAAGCAAAGGAGCTTAAGGAAAAGATAGAGGATGAGTATCGGGTGAACATGTAAGGATTGTATATGCCACTTTGGAGTTTAGCTTGTATGATGAATTCTGGAGTAATGTGGTCAAATTGCTTTACAGGATTCTTGACAACCTCCCACTGGTTGTTCCTATAGCAAGGCAGGATAAGGATGCTGTTGTTTATCAGGGTGGATATCATGTTGGTGTCAAGGGCCAATATGCTGGAGTAAGTCTGTGTGCTCAGCTGACCTTTTGGTTTGGAACATGACTACATGGGTAATGATCTCATTACAAAATATATTTTTCAGAGCAAGGATGAGAAGTACTTTATCCATAACCACTTGACATTTTTAGTGAAGTATCACAAGGATGAAAATTCAGATCTCTCGAGAATTGTTGGGTTTGAGGTCAAATCATTCAGGTTTGTTTAACTTAAGCTTTTCATCTTGGATTTATATAATGTCTTTTACATATCGAGACTATTTTTGTTTACTCCCTTACGTTTCTTTGGTAAATTTCTTGTGTCAGTGTTAATCATCAGTTTGAAGAGAAATGGAATGATGCAAACACTCGTTTGAGCACGTGTGATCCCCATGCCAACAAGCTTGTGACAAACTCAGATACCCCTCAGGAGGTTGAAGCTGGAAAAGAAATCATATTCACATATGATGTTGGCTTTGAGGTGATATTTGTCGTGACGCTTCTTCATTTCTTTTGTACTTAACTCTTTTCCCTAAGAGCAACATTTTAAATGTTAGTGTTTTCCTTGCCATGGCTTTGCAGGAGAGTGATATCAAGTGGGCTTCTCGCTGGGACACCTATCTGTTAATGACAGATGATCAAATTCACTGGTTTTCTATTGTGAACTCTCTCATGATCGTACTTTTCTTGTCTGGTATGGTGGCCATGATTATGCTCCGCACTCTGTATAGAGATATCTCCAGGTACAATCAACTTGAAACTGAAGAAGAAGCCCAGGAGGAAACAGGATGGAAGCTTGTTCATGGAGATGTCTTCCGCCCTCCAAACAACTCTGACTTACTCTGTGTCTATGTTGGTACTGGTGTTCAGTTCTTTGGTATGCTGCTGGTCACCATGATTTTTGCAGTTTTGGGTTTCCTTTCTCCATCAAACCGGGGAGGATTGATGACTGCCATGCTGCTCATTTGGGTCTTGATGGGGTTGCTTGCTGGATATGCTTCTTCGTGCCTCTATAAGATGTTCAAAGGATCAGAATGGAAGAGTATCACCCTGAGGACTGCTTTCCTGTTTCCGGGGATTGCTTTTGGTATTTTCTTTGTCTTGAATGCTCTTGTATGGGGGGAGAAGTCGTCAGGTGCTGTTCCTTTCTCCACAATGTTTGCATTGGTCCTCCTTTGGTTTGGTATCTCAGTTCCTCTTGTATTTGTTGGGAGCTATCTTGGGTTCAAGAAACCTGCCATTGAGTCACCGGTGAAGACAAACAAAATCCCAAGACAGATCCCTGAGCATGCTTGGTACATGAACCCTGCCTTCACTATTCTTGTTGGTGGTATTCTTCCATTTGGAGCAGTTTTCATTGAGCTCTTCTTCATTCTCACCTCAATTTGGCTTCAGCAATTCTACTACCTCTTTGGCTTCCTTTTCCTTGTGTTCATTATCCTCATCATCACGTGTGCGGAAATTGCGATTGTTCTATGCTATTTCCAACTGTGCAGTGAGGATTACACGTGGTGGTGGAGGTCCTACCTTACCTCAGGATCATCTGCAGTCTATCTATTCCTGTATGCTGGGTTCTACTTCTTCACTAAGCTTCAGATTACTAAGCTGGTGTCAGGCATACTGTACTTTGGCTACATGCTGCTTGCCTCCTACGCTTTCTTCGTGCTCACCGGCACAATTGGTTTCTGTGCTTGCTTCTGGTTCACGAGATTGATTTACTCGTCTGTGAAGATTGACTAGGCAAGAACCTGCGCAGAGTTGGTAATATATTCGGCTTTCCAATCTACTGTATGATTATTGTGAGACGAGGATCATTTTCCACTTCGTATGTACCTGATTTCTCAGGGAATTTCTACTTTAGGTGTTAGTTTATAAACCATTCATGTTCACCGCGGTTCAGATGATACGTCTTCAGTATGGAGTTATGTAAGTCTAGGACACAACTAATAGTTTCATACGCGGCAATTTTTTCCTCATTTTCTGATGGACTACTTTATAAATTCAGTATATATGACTACTCAGAATTGTTTGCCATCCTTTCTACCTGTGCATGATGGATTCTTGATAATGGTGCTCGGTGAACGTGTGCCCAAAAATCTTTTGCCTGAAGTTTTGTGACTTGTTTGTAGTCAGGCTCTGCTCATTTCAGTTATTTTAGTTTATGTTTCTAGCTTCTTTTTTCTCACTATTCAGTAATCTCGTGTTTTTCTAAATTTTTTTTATATTTTTTAGGTTTTTTTGTATTTTTCTTTTTTTCGTATTCCTTTGTATTGTTTGTGATGAACTAGTTTGTTTTTTTCTATTTTTAAATTTTTTTAAATTTAATTATATCTAATAAGCTAGCTCAGCTACAGTAATAAATAAATTAGTTACAGTAAAATTTTAACCAGAAGCTATCATTGTTCCGAACGCTCGCTGGTCAATCTATTCTCCATTTTCGACAAACACAATTGGAGCGTGCATGTGGAGCTGTTACTGACCACAGGGATACAAAAGAGGGGTTTTATGAGCCACAGCGCAAAAGGCAAGAAGATGAGACAGCCGGCGATGCTCCAATGATCAGATCCTACGGTCCACACACGACTACACGAGTCAACCTCAAGTCAACCAAGTTAACACCGCCGAAAGCGACGGCCAGCGAGAGCGCGCGGCTTTGCTGCCTTGCTCCAAAGCTAGCTAGTCTTCCTCGTTTTCGCCGTCTCGTACCTGAGACCCCAATCTTGCGTCCACTCCGATGAGACAGACGGCGATGCTCCTGTGCGCGGCGGCGCTCGCGGCGCTGCTCGCCGGACCGGCCGCGGCTTTCTTCATCCCCGGCCTCGGTGCCGGCGAGTTCAACAAGGTACCACCAATCCGACATGCTCCACATGGCCTCTAGATCTCACTTAGCTCTAGCTCGAGCTGTAGGCTTGCCGCCCGCTGGCGTCCATTTCTCTACTCGTTGATCATCTCTTGATACTAATTTGTTTATTTATGGCCTGTGATGCTGCATCTCATGTTGCTCTTATCCACAGGGAGATGATGAGCTTCTAGTGGAGGTGAATAAGCTGACATCCATCGTGACTTAGTGGTGTTTTAATTGGCCGGAGCCTTTTTGGTTAGAGCTTTTAGTTGAAATAGAATAGTAACAACCATAAGTAGTAGTTTGTTGTGTTTTAATTGGCCGGAGCCTTTTTGGTTAGAGCTTTTAGTTGAAATAGAATAGTAACAACCATAAGTAGTAGTTTGTTGAAACAAAATTTGGAAAACTTTTGGAAGATCTGGAGGCAGAGGAGGCGACAGAGGCTGGCTAGTGGTTTTTGGAAGCGGCTTAGACAAACCACTTTTAGAAGCTGAGGTATTCAAATCCGCTTTCAGCTTCTCTGAGCAAAAGCCAGAAGCTAAAGTCGATTTGAACACCCCCTCAAATTCCCTACTCGAATTACTCACTCCCCTTCTGCAAAACGGACAATCTACAAACTCAAATTGGAAGGGCTCCAAGCCTATGGAAAGTTCGCCGCGGCGATCACAAACAGAAATCCCCTTATATGGTTAGTATTGGCTGCCAAACTCCAGACTACTTAGGATTTAGCTATCTGTTTCAACATGCCCAATTATGGATGCATTACCGAACCTCATCTTTGAATTGTAGTTTGAAATGGGAGTGCCCAAGACGTGTCAAGTTGTCTGCAGCTTGCGTGTCGGAGAGAAAAAAAGCAAAGGAGTGAATGGAAAAGATAGAAGATGAATATTGCTTGAACATGTAAGGATTTCAGATATGACTTCACATGTCCTGTTAACACGTTGAATTCCTGCGAGACATGATGAAATTGCTTTACAGGATGCTTGACGTACGACATCCCACTAGTTGTTCCTATTACAAAACTGGATAAGAATACTGTTGTTTATCGTTGCGGTTGTCATGTTGGTTTCATTGGCCGATATGTTGGAGTTAATGTGAGTTGATCTTCTCAATTGATGCTTTTATTCTGGTACGTGTGATCTGTCACTACAAGGCTGTACAGATATATTTTGCGGAGCGGAGAGGATAAGTACTTCGTCCACAATCACATTTCATTTTTGGTGAAGTATGATAGGGATCTCCAATCAGGTTTTTCTAGAATAGTGGCATTTGAGGTCAAACCATTCAGGTTTATCCACCTTTACTTCCCACGTTTTATTCAGTACCATGATTCCTTGAATGAGTTCTAGTGCATGTGCTCTCTTTATTGTTATTTTGTACATTCTTTTCTGTCAGTGTTAAGCATCAACTTCAAGGGCAATGGAATGGCGTAAATACTCGTCTGCGATCCTCATGGCAATGAGAAGTTACTAAACTCTGGCTCTCCTCAGGAGATTAAAGTTGGTGAAGAAATCGTAGTCAACTATGATGCTAGCTTTGAGGTAAATATATATTTCTTTCTTTCCGAATTCCCATGGATCGCAATTCTAGTGGTAGAATCCTTTGACTCTATGAACCCACCAATGCAAAATGATCCAAGTCGTAACATGTGAGTCATATTCGGTGGGATCGAGGTAGAATCTCGCTTTAAATGGTAGAATCGGGTAGTATCGCGCTTCAAGTTGCCGCCGGGATGCTGGCTTGCACGGTGAGAGGGGGTGAGAAGACAGAAGGGAGAGAGAGGAGATGAATGAGGAAAAGAGAGCATTGAGTTAACTGTGATTGTTGTCGGCATAGCTGTCGAGGACATTCTCTACGATGTCAAAAATATATTCTAATCAATAATTAAGAAAATTGTTGCTAAAGTTTTGATATTTTTTCGTTTGAAGGAAAGTTGCACCAAAACTGGGTAAAAAAGGAAAATCTTAATCTACTTTTGCTCGTGAGTTCTTGATGATCTAGATGATTTTGAATAGATTCTCACATACCATAGCAAGCTAGATCACAATCTGAATTCAAGCTAAAATATTCACAAGACCAAAACCTCAAAAACACCCTTTGTAACTTAAAACCAGGCAAACACAACAATTTACAAACAGCAAGTGTCTAGATTGATGAGATATATTCTCCAAGAGACATCTTCATCTCTTACACGTCTTTGACACACAATAAGATCAAGAGTAGAAGAGAAAACAGCCAAAAATCAAAGAGAAAGCACAAAAATTAACCAAATCAAGATTTTATCAGTTAAGCACAAGAGTGAAATACTTAGATGAATTTTGATCTATATTGATACTTGAAGATAAATATTTACAGTTACTCTATAGCCGTACACAAAATCTAAGGATGATAAAAAAAATTCAGCCATAAGAGCCTCCCATATCTTCCATAAAGTTCTCTTCATGAACCCTAACTCTCCTCTCAAACGTTTGGACTAAACTACTAAAAACTTAACCTAGCCACCTCTCTTCCTTCTTATACATGGAGGCTCACAAGGGAAACCCCAACTAACACCTCTAGTTAGGTTTCATCCACTTACATGACTAACAGATTAACCTAACACTATATCAAATTTTATACTTACATATGCACGTTTCTCAAAGCGTTCACACCTATTAACTCATTAATGAATCAACACCTCCATCGATAGCTTCTCCGACTCCTCAGCAGCGCGGCTTGTAACCATTACATAAGTCTCGGTCATCTTCGACAGTTCCTTAATCATCTGGATCTTGACTCCTCCTAAGTGTAGTCTTGACCCTTTTATCGCTTTGGACCTAAACTCTTCTAGCTTAGTCTCGGTCTCATCTGCCTTACCATGACGGAGCTCCGAAGAAATATAACCAATACAGATAAGCAAACCATCATGTAGCATGTGAATACCTTTGATTTCTATATTGAGCTTATGAGCTACACTTGGAATACCTAATATTATATAATTACATGTTATATTTTAATGAAAAAGTCCATATAACACTCCGAACTTTGCTCAAAAGTCCGTCCAGCATCTGAACTATAAAACAGACTCTTGACCCCCCTGAACTTTGCAATTCAGTTCAAATAACACCCTAACCCAATTTTGAATGGTGGTATTGCGTGCGTATCGTGATGAGTGGGTGGTTTTAACACTCTGATCAAGTATAAATGAATGACAGGTGGGGTTTATAGGGCCTTCTTAAAATAGAGAGGGTGGAAACGACAAGGGGTAGTGGCCATGGAAGCGCAGCTAGGAGTTTAGTGGGGAGAAGCCCTTATGGGCCCCACATGTCATCGACCAAATTTGGCCAGCGTGTCATCCTACGTGGTAAAATAGTCTACTCATTGTGCTACGCGAGCAATACCACCATGTGAAATTGGATCAAGGTGGTATTTAAACCAGATTGCAAAGTTTGGGGAGTTAAATGTTTGGTTTCATAGTTCGAGGTGTTCGACAGATTTTTAAGAATTTTTTTAGGGTGTTATATAGACTTATTCCTATTTTAATTGACAGCCACACAGTTTAGAAAGTACATCCATTAAATTGTGCATCTCTAATCACAAATCTGAATAGACAAATATTGAAAAATACATGCTGATGATGCCACTGCAAATAGAGCTCCAGTGAATCATACTTTATCTTACTGACATTGCACAAGAGACCGATCAAACTTAAATACAAGTATACAATTATTGTTCAGGACTTTTTGAAGAATGGGCCAGATCTATTCTCAAGGCACGCAAGGACTTGGAAGTCCTGGACAACATGAATGGGCTGTATGTAGTGTACATTGAGCTAGTAGTCGGCAAGGGAGGTGGCTCCTGCTGCTCATCAGGGGAAGCTGGACCTAGAAGTCTTCTCCAAACTCCTGTGCTGAGAACGCCCAGCCTCTTGACTTGCCAATGTATTTACTCCTCTTGTTTTGTTGTTAGCAATTCACATACTCGCCTCTCACTTTCTGCATCTCGATTTCAGGATGATTAGCTACAGAAAGATGGTCCAGCAAGCAGGTGTTCTGTTCTCCGTTGAACGGCCGGCAACCAATGCACAGTCAAAAGTATGTTTTATTAACTTCATCTTGTGTGGATGAGTATGCAATGCAAACTAGTTTGCTATAATCAAATATATAATATAATTGTTCTACTTAGTCTCCTACATATTTAAATTATGGTCTATAAGAGGAACTTATGTATTAACCAGTCTGCCATCGCATCGTTTGATTTGTCAATAGATAAGTGGAGCACTTTTCGCTCCACACCTTGCTAGTTGCTATAGGGATGCTTTGAGCCTTTGACTATTCTACACATTTAGGTACGTCTAAAGATTTGTCTGCTTTCGGTCTTTCATTCTCTACAGGTTGTGCACATATTTTTGTTATTTTGGAACTATAGAAAGAATAAAAAAAAATACAACACTACTTTCTGTCGATTCTCAGATGCTTTATAAAAAGAAGCAAGCTTTTTACTCCAATGTACACTTTTGTCATATTGAAAGGTTTACATGACCATGTTGTATATGCTTTAAAAGGGCGAGAACTTTTCTTAACTTTGAAGTTAGAACACGTAAGCCCATTTCTGTGGGCCGTGCAAAGGGCGCTGTTGTCTGTTACTCTTTGATGTGTATGTTGCTTTCGTCATTTCTAGATGTGATGTTGAAATCACGGTGTCAACTCATGAGATCAAGTTAAATGACTAAGCGTGTTTTGGGGGACTTTACTGAACAAGTAACTTCTTGCTTTACAATTGTGATAGCATCAGGGTGCTCCTTGTGGCCAATCATACGATGACTTCCTGGAATTAGGATTGGAAATCAATAGGCTGATTTTTTGTGTAACTACTCTTCTAGGATCTATGATCCTTTATATCTCTTGTATTTGTAATATATAACCTTTATTAGTAATATATTTTTCAGTAGGGAACTCCCCTACTGTTCTCATCAAAAAAAATTTTGTGTAACTAAGAGAATCTAGCAATGCGGCATCCGTACGCATTCTATATATCCAATTAATGCTCACGAAATAGTGTAAGTTCATAACACAACCGTGAATGGAGCAGCTTAATGCTCTGCTGCTCTAGAGTCATCTGTCAGTTCTTTAGTTTTTTTTTGGGGGGGGGGGGGAGCTAGATTGGTTCTAGAGTGCTAGCTCCAATTCTGCTGCAGTAACATGGTGAGGACGACAAGCGCCATGAAAGATCAGGGAAGCGTTTGATCGTGCTCAAGGAATATTGGATTCGAGAAATAAAAAAGGCTAAATCCCGAAAAAATATTAGTGTGCTTTCACTCTCCTTTTGGAAAAAGAATGAGCTTGCACTCTTCACCCTAAGGCAAGAAGATAGCCCTGCCTAGCTTTAGTTGCCAAATCGGTGTTTGAGGAGTTGCATCACCTTTTAGTTTTAGTCAGCAGCTATGCTCGCTCCCTTTCTCTACTGGTATAACAACAACAACTCCTCTAATGGAGAGAGAGAGAGAAAATAATTAATCTCAGGCTCTTTCAAGTCTTCATCTTGGCTAAACTCAACCGCCATCTTCATCCCATTGACGAGGCCTTTATGCCTGACCAATGCAAGGTCCTTTTCAGGGAGGCAATACCATCCAGCATCCAGCATCGGTTCCGATCAACAAGCTAAGTGACGTGCACCGCCGTTCCGGAGTCTAAATGTGGCCTTCTTCCTCAACGGTGAAAGATCTGGATCCCGGCTTTGATCTATCATGCACTCGTCTTCTTCCTACCTTTTCAACGCGAACGAACGGGCCAGGCTAGCTAGCTTGGGGACGGGTGGAAGAAAAAACCGGTTTCAAGAATCAATATCAGATTACCCTTGAAGGACTCCCTGGTGTTAGAGGGGTTTGTTTTCTATGAGCGCTAGCTAAACCATCAATGGAAATATGGCTTTTCGTGACACGACAACTGAGATCTTACCGTGTAAAGTTACGTAGTGTTTGCTTGGCCTCTTAAGGCCTGGGCGCGGTTATCGCTAGTTAACTGTTATTTTTAGAATGCAGGAATTCGATAGAGATCATGTGGCAATTATAAAGTTTCTGCTTTCCAAAACATGCCTAACTCAGAGAGGAGTGCTTAATTAGGTTGTGTGCTCGAATAGTGTTGGTTTTGGATTGAACTCAAACCTAGTGCTCTATAATTAACCACCATCTTTAATTACCACCAGGCTAGCTAAATTCTTCTTACCTTGTATTGGTTAAGGAATTTAGTTAAACTCTGAATTTTAAGCCGAAATTCACTGGTTTTGTAATTTTTCGGACCCCGCCAAGAAAACCGAAATTCGGCGAAGAAATTGTTTTCCCTGATGATGATAATCAAGCCGATCGAGACAAGTCGAAGTGCCCAGGCCACCAGTCTGCCCCGTTGCCTCATACGACGGCAGCATCATGTGGTCCTCGAGATATCTGAGGCCCCATGAAGCCATAACAATAGAATTAGTTGCGACAAGCAGACAGAGAGAGAGAGCCGCTCGCATTCTCGCATGCTTGTGAGAGGATGTTTGGCCGTGTTTGTGTCACCTACAAGAAGAGAAAGAGAGGCTCTCAAGTGAACTCCACTTACCTGCAAAAAAGTTTGTCTTTTTTTTTTGCCTTCCGATATTAGTTGGGAAAAGTGGCGTTTAGTGCTTGCACGTCGAGAAGGATGGTGCTACATGTGGAGCTCTGAGCACTGATGAAGCTACGCTAATTGGCGACAAAGAATCATTTGGACTTTTGTTCAAAGTGGTTGCTTTAGTTAGTAGAGCATGCATGCATTGCCCTTCCGTTGTGTTTTGTTAGCCACATGCTAGGGTTACTCGACAAGAGAGAGAAAGAGGGAGGGATCAGTGAGATGATTAGCTAGCTTTGAAATGAGGACTAGAGGAATAGGCTCTCAAATCAGGTCCCCTCTGCGTGGTACTTGGCATCCTTGTCCAAATGCAAGAAGCTTTTTGACATGAAACTCTTGAATTATATATGCTGATCATTGGATTCATTGCATGGTTGTGCATTGTGTGTGATTAGCACAAAATTAAAGTATATGACAAACAGAAGGAATCCACTAAGTAAAAAAAAAAGCATACGTAGCTATAACTCCATCTAAGCAACTAGCTGCTGCATGCTCGGACGCGTGGGCGGATGGACCCGTACGTTGATCTGCAACTGAAAGCTACGAGAGTACTAAATTAAACAAGATCCTGTAGCCCCGATAGGTAAGTGAATGCTAATCACATGGAGTGTCCTACTAAATTGCAGATTCCCAAAGGAAGAGGACATGAGAATGTAAAGTACATCACAGGTGTTTGGACTCAACGTTGGAGCAAGCGAGGACATGATCAGTGAGAGAGATCACTCGAGCCCATGCCATGAGCATGCAGAACTACAGAAGTATCGATCTAACTTTTCGTTGCATATCTAATAAAGTCACAATAGTTTCTGCCAAGGATCACATGCATGATGTGCATTGCATACCATGCATGAATCCAATCGACACCTACGTCGTGCATGCCGTACGTACTTCTTGCTGTTATGTACATACGTACATTATGCGTTCTCTTCCTTCGGTCTCTTGTGGGTAGAGGTAGATTAATTAGATGCATGATCGATCAGCCGTACGTTTACCCAACCCTCTAAGTGATCCCATGATCCTCCATTGGTTATTAGCAGCCTTCAAAGACCTAGGTTTGATTGAGCATGCCTTATTTTTAATGAGTTTATCAGTGTTAATTTGGTGATCAATATTAGCTACTCCGCTTTTTTAAGACGTCATATGTACATATCTATTGGTGAAGCCACATAGTACTGATATAGTACACACTATTATTATTATTAGTATTAGTATTAGTATTATTATTGAAGCTCACACTATTGTTAACTTGGTACATGCGATGTTAGCATCTTGCTAATTTCCTAAATGTGACATTGCAGTAGCCCTCACTCCTTATGTGATCATAATTGCTTGCCATCATGTCTTGGCAAATCAACTTTCGGTTGTCAAACCATCGCATACTTTAGCTCTCTCGCCAATAACCAAAGTTTGATTCCCATAAACTACGGGTTGGTTGGATTAATTGTGTGGATTTTATCACTGTGCTATTTTGATGTTTGAACATGTACTGTGATATTTTGATGTTTGAACATGTGACCTATATATGTCCTGTGAGCCTTAACATAACTACACTAGATAAACTTTTGGTTCTTACTAGTTGAAATGTTAAATGGTATAAATCAAACGTTAACAGTCCTATGTTAGAGCTGTTACTTCAATTCTAAAACACCTGATATTTTTAAAACATAAGTCGATTTTTCTAGCAAGTATATGAGCTTCAAGATGTGCGTGCTTCAGCTGATGGATGTTGCTATATATGACGGACAAAAAAAATCAGATTCCTGATTCATGTTCCTATATGATCATCAAAAGCTTCAAAGGAAAAGAAAAACCAAGGATGATCGAGTACCGAGCAAAAGAACCAGCTTGTGCAGAATGGAATCCTGACGACCAAAACCAATCATGCATTGCCGCCTCTCTTGCATGTGCTAGCTCATAATTAACACACGTACGATACTACCTGGAGAGAATTCCCCACGTGTTGTGTACAACACTGATGTCTGACGATGTAGATACACGCACATTAATTGGCGCACGTACGTTCGGTACGTGTTAGATCCGATCGATCCATTGCATGACATCGTCACGTACTATAGTTAAACCTGTATACGTACTAGTACTAATAAGCTAGTGTAGTAATCAAACAAACAGACTGGAAAGCTAGCATTTCACAGATCCGAGTACGCACTCTTGCGATCGACTTGCCTCCTCCACCAAACGTAGCGCCACCGTGCATGCACAGCGACGTCGTACGGGCACGAGTGTCCGTACTGGTGCATGGACGACGGCGCCGCACGAATGCACCTTACAGCTTCAGCGACAGGTCGATGTCGTCGACGTCGACGGCCGCAGCCGCCGCCGCCGCCGCCGCGTGCACGCGGTACCCGTACCTCCGCCCACCGTCGGCGATCCAGCTCACGACGGCCGCCGCGGCGGCATCCCCGGCTCGCGGCGGGTACCAGCTGAAGTCAGACGGCGGCGCGGCCGGGGGCGCGGTGGAGGAGATGGCCGCGCCGACGGCGGAGAGCTCGCGGCTGCGCTTGGCGAGGCTGCGCTCGAGCTTGTGCGCGTTCTGGTGGCCGCCCAGCGCCTGCGAGCTGTAGAACGTGCGGCGGCAGTAGGTGCACGAGAAGGTCCGGTCGGGGTCGGCGGCGAGCGGCGGATGCCTTGCCGCCGTCGAGTGGATGAGCCGCAGGTCGAGGTTGACGTCGCCGCCGACCGGCGTCCTCGCACCCATCTCCTCCTCCATTTCCTGGCGGGATGCCGTGCGCGTGTAGTGTAGCCTGTAGCGTGGCGTAATGCCTTGGGAGTTGGCCGGAGGTGCGCGATATAAAGAGGGGAGTGCGTGTCGTTTCGACTTGGAGTGGGATCGCGATGTGCGACGACTTCGTATGGGGTTTGTCATGTCAGCCGTTCCCACGGCCACGCAATTATTGTAGCTACGTACGTACGTACCTGACGTCTCTGGTTGCATATACGTACTGTGCCAATGGCCGGCGATGGAAATTCCTGCATGCCTACCTAGTTTTGAAGAAAGGATTAAGGGTTAGCGTTGCACAACATCTCAACGACGAGTGGCTGACTGACTAGAGGACGAGTGGGGGAGGGAGGACGCCTCACGGCTTGACTAAGAGGGTGATCGTTTCGATTTTTTTCGATTTCAGTTTCTAGTTTTAGTTTTTTTTCACTATTCACTACACTATCCATTAATTCAGCTACAGTATTTTTTCAGCCAGCTACAGTATTTTTTCAGCCAAAAGCTAAAAACCATCGCTATTCCGATCACCCCCTAAGGCGATTGGGATAGCCGGGGCCGACGATGGAATTGGGTTAGACGTACGTACGGGATTTAATTTGTAATTAAAACTGGATTAAGTGCCATTAACCACAGGTTTTATGTAGTTTACCCTTGCATTTCTTTAGGTGCCCCTGAATCCAAGTGGTTAGCCATGGGCCCTAGCTTGGGTAGATGCGATGCACTGTCCCCCTCAACATAGCTAGCCTGCTGTTTGGTGGCGAAGTCAGTCGCCGGCTGGCTTGGAAAAAAGAAGAGAGAGTTCAGTTTAACCATCTTACTCTAGCAAACTATCAGCTATGCTCCATGCATACATGGCTACCTAATTAAGCTAGCAAATTAACTGTTTCCTAGCAAGCTAAAGACGATTAAAGCGAGTAGAGACGTGCGCGATGGAAGCTTTACCAGACTGGGAAATTGAAGATCCGTGGGCTCACCGATTTTTCTTAGGGAAAATAGATTGATGTATACAGAACTGTAAGCATCTAGGTCTCCTAACGACTCCTAGATCATTAAGATTAACTTTATTTTAAGTGTTATTAAGATAAGTTAGGTCTTGATGCTGCATATGAGTTGATCTTGGATTTTTCTGAACCCCCATGGGTGTACAGGATGGCAAAACATGGTTTTACAGGATGGCAAAACATGGTTTTCATAAAGATTAGGGATCTTGTGACTAAAAATGATTAAAGGAGTTTAGTATGGATTATTTTAGTTGATAGATTTTTTGATTTTTGGTCGTACTATTAATGAAGGTTCAAGACGAGTAGCTTAAGTTTAGTTAGGTTAAGTAATTAGTTATAGTGCACACTAGCTCTTTCTAGCTCAGTTCTAATTAGAGAATGCCCAGAATTAAGTTGTGGCTGAGAGGATCTCAAAGTTTGGATCAAAATTCAGCTAAGTTTTCGCATTTCCGAGACCTTGGTAAAAAACATTTGTTTGTCTCTTGTCTCTTTTACATTTTCACATTTAAAATTATTATTCTTTCGATTATTAGATTACTAGACTTGTGTAGGATTGGAACTTAAGTTGCAAAACCTCACTAATATGTTTATGAGTTGATTGAGCGCACTACCAAACCATGGGAACTTAGATTGAGAGTAGTTTCTAGTTTGCTAATTTTAACCAGTTCGAATAAGATACCTAATTTATCCAACCCATCTTGGGCATCCAATCTACTTCAAGAACCAATCAACTAATGTTAGTGCTTCTAATGGTTAAGCTATATGGCATGAAAGGGGGAGAAATCTTCGATCATATATGCCTTCTAACCGACTTTTGTGGTTTCTCGCTGATAAGGCCCTTAATTAGGTTATCCTCGTTTAACTAGTGAACACGAGAATTCCTTACGTAGGAAAGAAAACATCCACTCTTAATGGATACAAGTTTTCTTACAAAATTTAATCCTTAATCCTTATGGTGCTAAAAAATGGATAGGATGCAGGCAAATTTGCTGGACGTGCATGGCTACGTACCTTTGCATGTCTCTGTGAGTACGTGATTGCGTACTGCGTATCTCTCTGTTGATGGCATGCAATGCAGTGAGTCGAACAGCAGGGTAAGCTGGCTGTACAATCGATCGATGGATGGGAAGGGAGATGGACTTGATTGACTGGTGGCGTAGATGCTGTAGTGAGTTCCGTTTGACGGCTCTTGGGACGTGCGAGAATACACGCATATACGTACGGTACGGTTGAAATTAAGATCTGCCTTTCAGGCTACGAGGTTACTATCCTATTCTTTTGAAGTGTAGCCGATATCTTTTAATTATTTATGTGTAAGAGAGAGTATAAAGTAAGAGACAATCATGTGCAATTTTGATCGGTTTAGATGAAGTCGCTACAACGTCTACTACAATCAACTTGTAGATTTCGCATTGAATAGACACCCCGTTTGAAAGTTAATTACTATAGAAAAATCAGAAGCTGAAAAAAGGGCCTTATATATTCCCTTTCTACGCGATCAGCTACACACATGTATAAGAAAAATACCTTATACTCCTGGGTATAGTAACTCCCACATCTGATATACCACTGTTCTAGTTGCAGTGCGTTCTTTTCAACTACAGCAGGTGGCTTTTGGCTCTAGCGTGTGCGTGAAGGACCATGTGAGAAGGTCTAGAATTATGTTGTGATGAACTATTATCATTTTAGAGAAGTGAAAATATTAAAATTTATAAATTTATAGTTTTTCTGGAATTCTTGTAGTCCTAACAATCTGACTGGGCAGAGGAGGCGGTCAGACTGGCCCCCTCCAGTGTCTGACCGACAGAGGTGCTTTTGTTTTGGCCAAATTTTGGTTTTTATGAAATTGAGTCATAGGATGATTTTGTTTGATTTAGGTGAGTGTATATGTATTACATAAGGTATGTTTCAACTAATGTGAGTCAAGTTGTGAACAATTTGTACCTAAAAATGATTTTCTTGTCTTTGGATGTGTAGGAAGGCTTGGAGTCAACCATGTCAACGGCAAGGATCAAGGCTACGCTCTTCGAGGAGCTAAGGCCCAGAACAATAAAGAATGCCAAGTAACATAGCTTTCAAGAAATTGTCAATAGTTTCATCAAGAGGATCAGGGCTATTTGCAAAATTCCCTCTTTAATTATGAAACAACCTCCAATTTATATTTTCAAGAAATTGTCAATAGTTTCATCAAGAGGAAGATTAAACGACCATGTGAGAAGGTATAGGGTTGTGTTGTGATAAACCATTACCATTTTGGAGGAGTGAAAATTTTGGAATTTGCAAATTGTTTTTGGCATTCCTGCAATCCTGGCGGTCTGATCGGCCAGAGGAGTAGGTCAGACCAGCAACCGATCAGACCAACACCATCCAATGGTCTAATTGACAACCACCAACGGTCAGACCGGCTGGAGGTAGTGGTCTGACCGGCATAGGCGCTTTTGTTTTGGGCAAATTTTTGTTTTTTGGAAATTAAGTCATGGAATGATTTGATTTGACTTAAGTCAGTGCATATGTGTTGCATAAGATATGGTCAGCTAACATGGGTCAACTTGTGAAGAATTTATATCTAAAAATAATTTCTTTATCTTTGGATGTGTAGGGTGGTTTGGAGTTAACTATGGTCAATAGTAAAGATTGAGGCTACACTATTGGAGAAGTCGAGACCCAAAATGATCAAGGATGCCGGGTGAAATGGTTGAGCTAAAGCATGGCATAAGTAATGTGAGAAATGTTGAAGAAAAATTTAAGCGATGGGTTACACTATATGGGTTGGTTGGTCCAAGTGAGACGTAGTGCGGTGGAACTAAAACTAGAGAGATTTGTCGATGTGTGATAAGCCATTGGTATACCTACACTTGGAAAGCATGGTGATTGTTTAGTGGAATTAACGAGTTTCTCCATTTGTGCTAGTGGACAGTATCCATTATAGTTAGATAGATGCTGGTTAGCCTATGTATTTAACGGGTTAGGATAGAGACTTACTAGTTAATCATTCAACCATTCTAGATTTAAATATTGAAGCCAAGTATTATATGGTTAGGGTTTGTGAAGTGTGAGTGCTATGGTATGCTTTCTTGTCCTTCAAGTGGAGTGACTGTAAAACCTTCATTTTTAAGTAGCAATATATTAACTTTATTTATCTCTTATGGATCCATATTGTTTTAATTGGTTTGCTCTTGATTTGGTTGGTTTTGATTTACTATCTCCCCTTCTTGATCTTGCTGGGTGCGAAGGATGAGTAAGTGATGTATCATGGAAACCAATCATATCCATCTAGGCATCAGGTTTAACAAGTTCATGAAGTTGTCCGATTTTGCTTGGATTTGACCTCTTTAGGTGATTTCTTGATCCGAGTGCTTTTTTTCAAATTCTTGGGAGTTCTTGCTTGGTGTGATATGTGAAAATACATTTAGAACTATCTTGGTCATCTTCTATCCACGAGCAAGTCATATTTCTCGCTTTTAGTTTTTGCTATGTTTTGGTGCAATCTTGCTTGATTTTGAGAAATGTCTGAACTTTGACATGAATTCATGCAATTTTTGGTTGGAATAGGTTCTTGAGATCTTAACCAAGGTGTGTATAAAATTTTACATCATTTAAACTTGTATTTTTAAAGTTGCATCGCTTTGGGATGAAATTTTTGTTCTGGAACAGGGGTGGCCGGTTAAACCGCACCTCTCTCGAACATATTGCTAGGGCCAGTCAGACCGGCATCTAGCCAGCGATCCGACCGCCAAGCACCGATCAGACCGCCCTTGGCAGCCAGTCTGATCTCCTGAGCATTGACTTTCTCGAATTTTTGATTTCTTGATTTGTTGACTTTTGTGTTAACTTTCTATTCTAATCTTTATAGTTCTATATTTATGGGAGTGAAGGATCGGTGAATACTTAAAAGAAAATTTGAAGATATCGTTCATCTCTCTTTGTTGATATATCGGTTCTACGGAGCGCTTATGCAAATAAATCAAATGCTAATAAATTGCTTTAAAAAGTTGTTTTGATGAACCGTTTTGAAAAAAACAGCGGAGAAATTCGAAGCAGCCATAGGATTTAAAAGAACGGGCGTAAGGTTACTGTACCAATGCGTGCACGGCTCATAGCTGAATCTGGATGAATACAAAACAAGTGACTAGCCAAAGATCTCTGAGATTCTCGATCTAACAGCTAGCCCGACCCTTTTCAAAAAAGAAAAAAAAAGTACTCCATCAGCTAGCGACTGAAGCACTGTAGTACTGTACTCCTTCAGTCTCTCTAGAAGATAGTTGCCGGACGGCCTAAATTATAAAAAAGATACTGACTGACCAGTAAAAAAACATGGCTGGCATGAACTATATACTAGCTTATCAACTAGCTACTAAGACAAACTATATATATATATATATATATATATATATATATATATATATATATATATACACATACATACTAGTAGTATATTGCTCAGAAAGAAGCTGTGGATGCATGTCCCTGACGCAGGATCAGAGCACGCAAGTACACTGTGACTTGGACCGCACATACGTTCATTCAGATTTCCGAAATCAGATGATAAAGCCCATTCCTAACTGTCCTGACTTGTCTGCAACCCACCAAAAACGTACTGTACTGTGATCTGTAAACAAAGGAGTAGGATCCGATCAACTACGCAGCGCTTGCTTGAATGCTTGATGCTTGTGAAAGTTTGCGCACGGTACAAAACATGTTTGTATCTAGCTGCATGCATCGCATGTCACCCTTCATGAGAAGACCGACCATGCACCTCATCTGCTTACTCTGCTACAGTGCTATGGATCTGTGGGCGGTCACTCGAATCTGCAGCTGGTAATCTGCAAAAAAAAGAAGGTATGTGTGGACCTATAATGATAGGATTAGGACCTGATGTGCTACAGTTGCTACTGCAGAATTCCGGTATGGACTAGGCCTGTAGTCTTGAGGGTACTCTTGAGTGACAGCTTTTGATCCAAGGGTTTCATGTGAGCTGTAGACCCCGCTCATTTCAGTTTTTTGTTCAGCTTCTAGTTTTAATTTTTTTTCACTATTCAGTAATTCATCTTTTTCTAATTTTTTTTAGATTTTTTTGGGTTTTTTTGTATTTTTCTTTTTTTTCTCGTGTTCCTTTGCATTGTCTGTGATGTGCTAACATATTTTTTATATTTTTTTAAAAATTTAATTATGCCTAAAAAGCTAAATCAGCTGTAGTAAAAAAATCATCTACTGTGAAATTCAGCCAAAAATAAGAAGTTATCACTAAAACAAACGTCCCTATAGTCAAAACTCGCAAGCTCAGACAGAACTATATATATAATCTCGTATTTGCGATGGTGCTGGTCAACTTGGTACCTTAATTTGCGATGGTATTTTCTATAATACTTACGTTTGCGATGACATCAGCCTAATTTACTTGAAGTCTAAATACCCCTAGCTATCCTGTTGTTGTTAATCAGAATCCGGCCGCTAGCCTCCGGCCAGCTGCCAGGATTGTACCGGCCGGGCATGGGGGAGTGGCTCAGACAGAGTGCAATGTAAGTAGTCCAAGACAAGCAGCACTGCACGGTGTGATGAGATGCTCGCATGCATGGTAGATGCGGGTACTGTGTACTAGTGGCTACGCTATACACACTACTACACTAGACTACTGGTAGACCAGTACGTAGTAGTCTTCTAGCTTGTTCTTGTATATCAGTATACCACAGTTCCATACCTTTTTTGGAGGAGTCTAGATAGTATATGAGTGTTTTTTTAGTGGGTAATAACATTTTTAGCTATCAGATCTAGTTCTAAATAATCTTAGCCATTCTATAAATCATATAAATTCTCTCATTCCCTTCCTCTCCTTAAACCCTAACCGCCTCTCCACTACCGGTGCAGGCGCAACCCGTCAAGGAGCCATCGCCGCCGCTCCTCCTTTTCCCTCCTCCCTCCATCCGCCCCAAGTACCCTCCCACGCCATCTCCTTCTTCCTCCTCTCCAGCCAGATCCCCGTCGTCATCCTTCTTCCTCGTCTGTGGTGACTATCATCGTCGAATTCACCACCACCTCCCACCGTCTCCTAACTGCTCTCATCTTTGTTGTCGCCACTCACCACCACCACTCCAGTCCTCCTCCAACTTTGTTGTCGCCACTCACCACCACCGCTCCAGTCTTCCTCCAACTCACGGCGCCGGTGGCGCCATTGCCTCCTCCCCCAACCTTCTTTTGTACCCGAAGGTTCTGGTGAACTCAACTTTAATCCAAACTCTAAACCTAATTTATTAGAGTTCTGTCATTGGTTGTCAGTCTTCGGAGACACCATTGAGACACGAATCTTGAGACAAATCGAAGAGATAAAAAAGTTCGAGTACTCCCAACGAGAAAACACCTTTCTTTACAGGGCGTACTGCTGATCACGTAGGTCGCATTATACTCCATGCCGGCACCTGGGGTCCGGGGCCGACATATCACCAATTATCTCTAGGGCGAAAAAGAACAAGTGTGCGTGCATACATGCTTCTGTACGTACTACATGTCATGCTCGTGGTTTAATTTGTTTGAGATCGATGAGACCTGTACATGCAATGTTGACGTGAGTTGTGCGTGATAAATGACTTCGCTCATTTCGATTTGGGCTTACGGTTTTTAGTTTTTTTTACTATTTCTAAATTTTATCTTTTTCTAATTTTTTTAGTTTTTTTAAGCTTTTTTGTCAGTTTTTTTTCTCTACTCGTTTATATTATACGTGATGGGATAACTTTTTTTCTATTTTTAGATTTTTAAATTTAATTATATCAAATAAGCTACATCAGTTACAGTACAGAATAAACTAGTTATGGACCTGTTCTTTTTTGCTGTGACTTATGGATTTTGACTGAAATTTTTAAATTTTAGCTGTTTGCGATAGAGATTACGAAAAGAGAAATACTCGCTTGCGATTTTGGATGGTACAAATATTGAGCTTTTAACATGTACTACAATTAACTTATATATCCCGTTTTGAAAAAACACTTCGTTTAAAAGTTAGATATTGTAGCAAAAACTAAAAACAGCTTTTAGAAGCCAAAAAAACAGACTCTATAATACAAATTCAACAATAAACTATAAAAATAAGTCTAATTGGGCGGGCTGAAAGTAGTTCTCGATCGATCCATCTAGTTCCTTCTCTGTGCGTGCAGTGACTTTGTGGCTGGCATGTGACATTTTATATTCTGGATTCACTTTGTTTCCATGTTGCATTGGGTCCTCCAAACTCCGACCGGTTCAAACAGCAGAGTAAAGACATGATATTATCTGAATCTGACAGAGATTTGGTCGGCATGCATGCATGATGGAGATGAGGCACGTATGGTTGGGATGCATCTACAACTTCGAGGCTGACAGATAGATAGGATAAACTATCGCAAAAATATTAGCTGCAAGCCATCCATGCTCAACCGCCCTCCTCGACCAATTATTCCTTTGTTAGTAAATTTTACCATATATTTTACTAATAGTAAAAAAGTGATAGTAAAAATTAAATGTGGCTATTAATTTGTGAAGATAAAATAGATTTTTTTATAAATCTTTTTTATATGAGGATATTATGAACTTTTTCTCTTAACCTATTATTAATCATTTATATCGCCGTCACTACCCCCTCTCACCCGTTTCCTACACCGTCGTCGCCGTCTCTTATGCGTGTGCTGCTACAATATTTACAAAAATTACTCTTACGTTATATGTTTCTTTACAATTTTATCCTTCTCAAAATTTTACTACTAGTACTGTCAGTGGTAGTATAACTAAATCCTAACTAATTTGATCTATTGTATTAAAAAGAATGAATGGCTCACATTCATTTTAGGTACGGTAAAAGAGACCCTTTATTATTATTTAATTTAATAATAGTGGAGAGATCTTTTACAGCTAACCGTTCACCAAGCAACATGTGTGTCTTTGGCAGAATGACAGAATGTGCTGTCTTGGCTAAAGCATTTTTTCCCTGTATGCACATGTGTGTCTATTTCTTAGAAATAAATGCAGAGCAATTTTCATTACTCCAGGGACTAAACTATTCTTCTATGAATTAAACTTAAGTAAGATTTGTTTTTACTCAATGGATTAACCCCCATATTCCTAAGATTAGCTTATGCAACAGAGCAGAATATGTAAAATGACTGAACCAGAAAACTTATATTTGAGGAAAGGAATAGACAAGAGTTAGCATGTGAAAAAAAAATGCCATTCCAGAAGCCTTAGGAAAGTTGCTTTGTCCAAAGGCCCCTGAAACACCACCAACAGGTTGCGGTGAAGCTGCGGGTGATGGAACTGACCCCGTTCCTTCTGACGGTCTGAACCATTCTGAAAAATATCATCGCAAGACACCAAGTTAAAATCTCACCTAAAACATGGGAGTTAAATCATCAGCTAAACAGAACACAAGAAAGAAAATAACCAGGTCTTGGCCCAAAAAGAAGCTGCTTGGACTCTAGAGTGTCAGCGATAAGAGCTCCTTGTGCTGGGTCATTCGGGCAACATTGTCTCACCCTGTAAATATGGCATGCCTGGTGGTAGCAAGGAGCCGAGGAGGAGAACTGTTGAGGGGAGTAGAGCTGACCATCTCCACTAACAGCAGCCGGTACAGGCGTTGTACGTAGGGTCTGTTTTTTACGACTTATGATTTTTTTTACTATAGCTTCTTAGTATAATAAATAGTGATTACTGAGATAAGTTAAAAGACAAAAAGTTGCTTAAAAGCAAAAAAAAAAAAAAACAGGGCAGTAATAGGAGAGTAATGGGCGTAAGGGTCATTAGCCATAGCCACCATGGAACATAAATGAAGGATCCTCATTGTATACAACCTAACATAAATGAAGGATCCTCATTGTATACAACCTTCAATGAAAGTCAAATTTAGAAAAGGTGCTTCATTGAAAATTTCAGATGGCGAGAGAGAGAGAGAGTGAGAGTGAGTGAGAAATACTTACAGCTGGACCCATTTCCAGTCCTTCAACACTCACATAAGGAGGATATGCATCCCATTCATTTGAAGGGTTCTCATATGATCATATCCTGGACATGCTCATAGAAGGTAAATTATGTTAGGACCCAGAAGTATCATTCATCAGCTCAAGACAAAAGATTCAAAATCTACGAGTTATTAAAATCCTGATGGCGTGATATATTCCCTCTCCAAAAGAAAAAATAGTCTGAAGAAAAAGAATATAAGTGAATTTAGTCTACTTGCATACTCTATATATAAAAGAAACACCAAATAGAGTCTATGTTCTTATTATTTGGTCATTGAAGAGCACAGGTGGTTCCTAGCAAGTCATAGGTAATTTCATAAGAAATGACAACTCAAAGAGAACCTCCTGATACATATATGCCATGATAATATCCAATAGTACCCCTTCAATTATTTTTGTTTTTTCTAGTTTAGCCCTTCATTAGAGGATCTATAGATGCCAGTGTAAAATAATTTCCGATTGGAGAAATCAAAATCCAATATAAACACCCGGCTTTCCAAAGTGACTTTCCCATTTCTCTCGCTCTAAGGGATAAGGCAACGGGTCACGAATGTATCACGCACTGACTCTCCTCACTCTTGCCTCGCGTATACATCTCTCCCTCACTTCCTCAACTGCTCGTCCTCTTCTTTTAAAAGTTACTTCTTTCAGCCACTTCTATTTATTTTCAGTAAAAAAAAATACCAACCGTAGCCAAAAACCATTAATGTAGTCGATATGAACATACCATAAGTCTAAGATGGATTGGTGTAAGTGGTCGGTGGTTTGATTAAGTCTTGTGTGGCTCGTTGGATTAGACCCGTTTGGAATGCAGAAATTACGTTGTATCTTATAATGTTCTTATGAAATTACTCATTTGAGAACACGCGCATTTCATTCGAGGCAAAGAAAATGCACATAAGAATACCTTGCGGGGTGTACCTAAAACGCATACATTTGTAGGGTAATTATCTCACCTAACGCACTAGAAGAAATCAAAAGCGACCAGAGCTATCTGCAGCGGAGAGTTCAGATCATGATTGTCAAGCGTGTAGTATTGCTATCTGCAGTGGCATTTTGGGGCAAGACTCACCTGCATGTGTTTGGCTCTATGTGGCTGTGGGGATCCTTGTGCGGATCCATTTCGACAAGGCAGGGGTCCAGGGTCAGGCTCCTCGTGGATCTGTTAGTGCAACAAAATACTACCACCCTCCAGAAAGTTATTGTTTTTTACCTTGTTTTTTACAATCTTCAATATAAAATTTTGATTATAATTTGTTATCATAATATAATAGAAAAATAATTAAAAATATATTATGAAAGTGTTTTATAAGATAAATCTAATGGTATTATTTTTATATAGTTAATTTATATAATTTAACATATGTTAATGATTAAAGTCTAATCATATGGAAGTCTAATCATATAGCCATACTGTAGCAACTTGTCACGTAGCAATTTGCACGAGTGGCTGCCGGAACTCCTGACGCAGCCGCCGGCGACGTCGCGGTCGACCAGCTCCTCCACCGTCTCCATGCTCTCCGACGCCTTCTCCTGGTCCACAAGCTAATTAAGCACATTCACGCATGCAAAAATAATTGTACGCGTCAGTACAAGGACATCTGTATCTATATATGATGCATCAATCGTACAACACGTTTATACCCTCTCGACGAAGTCGGCTTTCCAGAAGTGGGACTCGACGCCGAGGAGGTTGAAGAAGGCCAGCGCCTGGTAGCACGCCTGCACTAGCGGCTTCACCCTCATCGGCACCGCCGCGTACTTGGCCAGCGGCCTCTCCAGCTTAACTCCCTGCAACTCCTCCATTGCTGACCAAAAGTGCAGTGCGTACGTACGTGCTAGCAAGGTCTGCCCCTGCCCATGTCTACGCATATGTATGTGTGTGTATGGACTTTTCTGTTTCTGTTCCTGCCATATATTAAGTCATTCATGCACGCATGTTAGTTACTTAGGTCGTGGTCAACTGATTAAGTCATTCGCAAGATATGGCCTCACATTTTACTTATCACTTCTGCTTTTGTAATATAAGTATTTAATCTGATTAGCCATATATGTAAACTCTACCCGATGTAGAATATTTGAACTCTGATATATAATATTAATGAATGGTATAGTTCATACGATGTATGAAATAATTCAGTAATATATCTGTGAGTACTATCTACTAATTTAGGGAATAACACAGTAGATTCACAAAGGATTCTAGATTGACAAAATCTAGGTCCAACCAATCCTCCACCATCATTGCCAACAATCGCCCTCCCGCCGCATCCAGCTACATCTTTATCATCAACGGTCACCGGAAAACATCATGGCTGTGGGTTTATCTGGAAGCTTCCTCGTCTCTGAGATCACCTTATGTCGCCTCCTATCATGGTGCTGCCATGGCGCGTGGTTATGGAGTGACGTGGAACTTAGAGCGGCCATGGAGAGGAGAGAAGGACAAGGAGCTATGGATGTGATATGATCCAGATCTAGGGGGTTTGAGGATTTTCGTGTCGCGCAGGAGGCTATTCGAAAAGAGAAAAACTAGGGAAGCTTCTTCTCTCTCTTGCTTCTTACCCCTCTCATTGACTCACTCACTCTCGCTCTTGCATAACAGCCAATAGGGGCGGCATCACCGCCGCCGCCAAGTTCAACGTGCCCCTAGGTTGTAGAGGAAACCCAAGACGACGGTGGTTCCGTGAGGCGAGGGCTAAGAAAATATTAAATTAGATGGGATGATCGGCAGAGGCAGGATGAGGTGGGGGGAGGAGACATGTGGAGCTCTAACCGACGCATAGTGGTAAGGGTGGAGAAGGAAGGCTGCAGAGATGAGGGAGAGGGAGGAGGAGAGAAGGGCAGCCGAAGGAGCAAATGCTACGTCGTCGGAATCCATTCCGAGTAGTAGTACTTCTCATTCGAAAAGTATCCAGCAAGAGAAGAATTGGGCCTCTATCTCGTGGTCCACTCTGCCCACTGTCAGTGTAGCCCAGCCCAACATGGCCCATTAATTGCGACTTACTGTACTGTACGAACTGCACTAGAATTAACGCGATACTAGCGTGTACTAGCGCGCGCGCTCAGCTGCATCTCAGGCTCAGCATCTGCACGTGCATTTCTCTCCCTTTGAGGTGTACAAGGACACTGCACGTTACACCTAATGCGATCTTTTGAATCTATGTACAGTGTTGCTGGGGCACACAGAAATCACTGACGTGATTATCCATTCTACTAGTACTACTTCCTTAGCTAATAAGAACTCAGAAGAAGATGAACAAACATCCATGGAGAAAGAGGAGAGGAATTCGGTCAGAAGAAGATGAACAAACATCCATGGAGAAAGAGGAGAGGAATTCGGTGGTGTTCATTTGGGTTTAAAAATTCTGATTTATAGTTTATTTTGTATTGTAGTGATTGGAAATATACTGTAGTTGTTGATAATTTTAAGTGTAATTAATTTTTTTAAAAATAAAAAATTATATTATCACAAATAATACAAAGAAAAAAGATTAAAAAGCAAAAAAAAACCCACAAGGTCAAAAAAGGGACAAAAGTGAGAAACTAGAAGTCAAAATTTTCGAGCAGAAATAAGAAATAAGCAGCGCCAAAAAAGGAAAAAAGAAAAAGATACTACATGAGATTCCAAGTTGTTGGACCTGGAAAACATCGAGGAGAAGAAACCATCTGCATAGAAGTGGTTTGGACTTGCAATGCAGCTTTGATTGCTCTGTTCAATCATTCCCATTGCATTTCATTTATCTGTGCCTCCATAAACTATACATTTCATACTCTACTCCTAATTAATTGTTCTTTCTGCTAAGGAAACGAGAGGATCGTTTCTTAAGGGTATTTTTAATGGTAGATATTACTATGCTATTTTTATATTTTTCACATCACTAAGAAATAGCTATAGACACCATCTCTTTAGTAAGTAGTGCGTATTAGTAAGACCGAATAATAAATTTCACAAAGCTCTCTCTCCCTCTTCCTCTCCCTTCTCCCACCATTAGGAGTGCAGTCAAGGGCCACAAATTATATGTTGGATTTTGTGTCCGAGCAGTGTTTTGAATGAGACATTGTTTCTTTTTTCTCTTTACTTTTTCTTCACCTTAGCACAAATATAAATTTGCGTGCTAATTAATGTTATAAACACTGCTGACTAGAATCCATTGGGTTTGCCCGAATACTCCTGTGCAACTATATCTTTCTTTACACCCCAATTGCCTAGGACTCCATAAACGGATCGGATTGTGTATTGTTACAACTCTGGAGAGCATTATTCCATGCATGCTTTCTGGTCAAGCAACACTATTATACTCCATCTAGTGGAGTATTTATTGGTTGACTAGTTCAGTTGACCCGTTTATTTATACCGAAATCCATCACCAGTACCCACACAAAATCACATTTGATGATTTGAAGCCGCCCGGTACAGACACTCGCAAGCGGAGTAGGAGCGGTAGGTAGGGAAGTAATGGTTGCGTTCTCTTTTTTTTTTAATTTTAGTTTTAACTTATCATTTTCTGTTATAAAATAACTCAAAAAAGAATTCACCCAATGTGTGTGATGGTTCGGGGCATTGCTCTGCGCGTACGCCCATCTGTACCGCACAAATTTATACACGGCAACATCGAGCACCAGCTGATCAGGCACGTACATTACATGCATGCGCCATCTCCAGTACTGGATAAATTGGACTACTAGTGCGGTAACTTGCTGTACTTTTTTTTTGCGAGGAACTTTGCTGTACGTGAATTGTAGTAGTAGTAGTAGTAGTATTTATTTTTCACTTAGTACTAGTACGTAAATGAGTGAAAATTTGTGTCTAGCGCTAGCAGGATTAGTAAAATCATGCACCGAATGTTGCACGGTTTTCCTTTTGAACATTGCCGGTATGGAGTTTGATTGCTAGGTGAGTGAAAGTTTTTGAGTATGGAGAAAAAATTGATGGAACATCGTCATGTCATGTACGTGTCCAGAACTGTACCACGGAGTATACAGCTCTTTTTTTACGGCTATACGGCGGGGAATTCAGCTGAGCGGTTGTTTTAGTACGTACTTTTTAGTTATGACTGTTGTCTTATGGTTGTGACTGATGATTTTTATTTACTCTGCTTTAGTATGATTTTTATTTTCTAAGAAAAGAAAATGGCATTTATTTACTCTGGAAATGAAGGAGGGAGAAAAACGGGCAAAAAGCCAAAGCAGAGATGGAGGAAAAGGCAACCCTAGTCCACCTTCAAGTCTGAATCTGACACTCTCCCTTCCTTCCTTCTCTGCACCCAAAAAATTCCAAACACCATAAGATCCTAAATCCGAGCTCACCCCTTAATTGATCTCCAACTAACCAGCACCAAAAAAGCAACGGAAATCAACGTGATGAAAAAATAATCACCAGGAAATAAGGAAGAAAAGAAGGGGGGAAAGAGAGTCAGAGAGAATTGAGTTTTTTTATGTATATAAAATCTCCAGCCTAGTTAGGTTCCTCAGGTCTCAAGGCCTCAAGAAAGCAGGGGAAAGGCCTCCCCTTTTGGTGCTACTGCTACTGAGAGAGAGAAGGGGGAAGGGAAGGGAGACCATGGTGAGGAAGCATGGATGGCAACTTCCAGCACACACCTTCCAGGTGCAATTTTGATGATTTCTTTCTCTTGTTCTTCCTTTTTGTTGTACTTCACATGGTTTATGGTATGCAATGCCCGCAAGAAAATTTACTGGGAGAATTCCTTGCGGATTCTCTTACAAGGGCTGCAAGAAAGTTGCAACCTTTGTTTCTCTTCTGTAGATCAGTTGGGAGAATTCAGTTACTAATTGGGAATTCAATTACTAATGTTTTTTTTGTTTGTCCTCTTTTTATTTTGAACTTCCATTCTGTATGCGCTTGGAAAGATAAATGCCTAATGTAGCCTTACGAAGTTTAATCTCTAGGGTGCAATGCTCGCAAGAATGATGCTCGTAATTCTTGTTCCTAATTTTTAGGAAAGCGCGATTCTGTTCTGTAACCTGTTTAAGATTTGGGTGAATCCTGTGTTCTCGAGAGAGAAAAAGATTAGGTTGAATTCTCTTAGGTAGGTTACCTTGTGTTCCTGATTCCTGCATCTACCAGGAATTGGCTGGAGTGTCTTTTCTAATCATCAAGTGGAAATCCCCTTTCGCTAGAGAGATTCCTCCTTTGGCGTGATCCTAGTTTTGTAAATGGTGGAAAGGACGGAGCGATGGACAACTGGAGAGGATAGGTTCTACTTGTGCATAAATGGCTGCCTGAAGGGATGGCATGGTCATTGTCATTGGTTTGTTTGGGGAAAGCACTGTTGCTTGACGACCTAGTCCCTATTTTACCCTATTGACTCTGGAATCTTTCATACATTCCATGATTATGAATCAATGTCATTTTATGGATAGCTACAAAATTTATCTAGTTAGTGCCAATCTTGCAGTCACACTTATAGTGCTGACAGTCTGACAAATTTATAGACATTTGATTTTCAATATGGCATTCCTATGGAATTAAATAAAAAAATGTGACTGCAAGTGTGCTAAAAGAGGATAAAAAACTTGCCAAGTTATACTGTGCCTGTAATGCACTCCAGAGACATTAATGCCAAGTCATAAAGTTATTCTTTCATGTCAAATTGTTTGGTGCATTTTGCTAAGTTCTGCTGTCAATCAGTAGTCTTGTGCAGTTACCTTCACCTCTACACAAGTTCTTATTTTTGCCCCTACTTTTTTTTGTTCATCCTACACTGATATAAATTCCAAATTTGTCTCAAAGTTGCCAGCTTTTGTGTATTTTTTTTAACATTTGCATGACAAAGTTCTTAATCTCTTTTTAAACAGATTGTTGCAATTACGGTTTTCTTCCTTCTGGTGGTTGCATTTTATGCCTTCTTTGCACCATTTCTGGGAAAGCAAGTCCTTGAGTATGTCGCAGTTGGTATCTATACTCCTGTGGTAAACCTGCGAAATGGCACCTATATTGTATTTCTTTCTCATCATTCAAGGGCGTTTATTTGTGCTGTGCATTTACCGTTTCTCCTCCTTGTGGCAACTCTTTCAGGCATTTGCTGTTTTCATCCTTTACATCCGGTGCACTAGTATAAACCCTGCAGATCTTGGGATCATGTCAAAGTTTGAGGATGGCTTGATGAATGTACCAGAAAGTAATGCTGGCTTGCAGGGCACAAATCTGCCAGCAAAAGCTGATATTGCTACTGGAACAAACACCCCAACATCTACTTGCAGGAGCTCTCTAGACGAGCGTTCTAACCATGGAGGTTTAGCTGCTGGAGATACAGATATAAATTTAAGCTCGCAGCCGCCAGGAAGAAGCTCAAGTTGCTGCTTACTTGGAGGGCTTATTTGTGCTTTGTTTGTTAAGGATGATTGCAGGAAGTTTGATGATTCAGAACTTCAAGTTAATGGAGAAGATGCGTTGTTTTGCACATTATGTAATGCCGAGGTACGCTCTATATGTGGCCAGTCAATTTTTAAACTTTTAACTACATAACGACTCTTGTATAGATTTTAGTCAATAGGTCCTATCTGTTTTAGCTGCTAGACCAACTTTGGTAAAAAGTGAAAAAGTGAAAACTTGTGTTTTCAGATCTTGCTAATTTACAAAGATAAACTTTCAGGTTCGCAAATGCAGTAAACATTGCAGAAGTTGTGACAAGTGTGTGGATGGATTTGATCATCACTGTCGGGTATTTCTTACACAAAAAACTGTATTTGCCTTCAATTTTAATTTGCATATCTGATTATTGCATCTGCTGCAGTGGCTAAATAATTGTGTTGGGCGCAAGAACTATTTCACATTTATTGCTCTGATGACAACCAGCCTTCTCTGGGTCTGTAAAGTGACCTCACTTAATCTCCATCATAGAACAGATTCATTTTACAGATTCAACTGCTTGCTAAACTAAATCTATTTATATTCTCCTGTATGGCAGCTTGCTATTGAATTTGGAGCTGGCATTGCTGTTCTTGTTCTATGCTTTGTCAACAAGAATGCAGAAAGCATTATCCAAGACAAGCTTGGGGATGGTTTAACTCGTCCTCCCTTTGCAACTATTGTAGTAAGTTGTAGCCGAAATTGTCATATACTTTATTAGCGTAAGTACTAAATATCACAGGTCATGTTTAGACGCCTAGAACTGTATAGTTCTGTAAATATATGTCATTTGGTCATTGTTTGTTGTTTTCATTTTTTTCATGAGTAAGACCTTACTGTTATCTGACTGGATGTAAACTTCTTATGTGCAGGCCATATTTACTCTTCTTTCTCTAGTTGCTTGCATACCTTTAGGAGAACTTTTCTTCTTCCACATGATATTGATCAGAAAGGTTTCTCTCAAAATTCCCACCAAGTCTACTAATATGTATGCAAAGGTCATGTTGTTTGATTGTCTTACTATACTGCTTTTATGTGTTCTTCATCAGGGGATCACAACTTATGAATATGTTGTTGCAATGAGAGCGATGAGTGAAGCACCTCAAGAGGAAGACGAAGAGGAGGGAGTAAGCATTATTTATTCCCCAACGAATTCAGCAACTACTGGATTCAGCGGTACAAGTTCACTTGGTCACCACTACAAGGGTGCATGGTGCACACCTCCAAGGATTTTCATTGATCAGGTAGTTTTGAATGGTCAGCAGATCACTTTGCGAATTTAGAGCCTGCTAAATGATCACACATTATATATTCGAAAGTTCAGTAAGAAGCGGCAAGACACAAATAATATGTCATAGATTTTTAGGCATCCTTGCTAAATTTTGTTGTACTGCCAACTTTGAACCAGGATGAGATGATCCCACATTTGGAGCCTGGCATGGTACCATCTACTGTCGACCCTGATGCTGTCGGACATGCTGAGAGAGCAAACAAAGCCAAGAAGCAAGTCAAAATCAGTGCCTGGAAGCTTGCAAAGCTGGACAGCAACAAGGCAATGAAAGCTGCAGCCAAAGCTCGGGCATCCTCCTCTGTCCTCCGACCCATAGATGCCCGCCACCGCAGAGGTCATGATGCTGACCTTAGCTCTAGCGGCAATGCCAGTGTGAGGAGCAGCATGAGCGCTGATTACAGTGCTACAAAGGAACAAAGGAGAGAGATGAAACTGTCTTCTCTTCAGAACTCATATGCTCAGTCTCTCACGAGCCAGGATGACTATGAGACAGGCACGCAGAGTGCTAGTAACATAAGCAGTCCTGTCCACATTCACAAGCTCGCACCTAACACTCAGAGTATTGTGCCGCCTCGTCCACCTGCACCTCCTGAGAGACCTGCAGCAGTGATATCGAGGCCGCCTGTTCCAACTACGCAGATAACCAACCCAATGTTCCAGTCAGCCATGTCTGATGTTCGGGAGAACCGAAGAGCCTCGGTTGTTTGGGATCAAGAAACTGGTCGGTATGTGTCGGTGGCACCCGCACATGCAAGACCAGGAGCTGGTGGTGCTGATCAACCAGCGAGAACACCGCGTTTCTTGGCAAACCCAGGTGGTGAGCCAAGTAACCGTGGCAAAAACCTTGCGCCCATGAATGCCCCTTCATCAACATTGCCATCTGGACAGCCGTCTGAGAGACTGACGTATTCTGGGCAGTCAATATTCTTTGGCGGACCCCTTCTGGGTGCTGCTGCTGCTGAATCTCGAAGGAATGAAGCGAACGCAAGAGCGCAGCCAGATGACAGGAGGGAGCTCAATGCCCCCCAGCATGACGCAAGGGGACAGAGGGTTCGAACTGTGGAGTCATTCCCGCTGTTTGCTCCTGGAACCTTTCAGAAGAACCCGCCGTTCAACAGGTGAACTCCCGGCGCACATTTGCTGACAACCGCTGCCGCACCGCTGGAACATTGCCGCAGCATGATACGCCAAGAGCTCTGAACAAACAAAGGGGCACTTATCTGTTGGTTTTGCAAAGACTCAGCAAGCAGAGAAGAGAAGCATCTGCAAGAACATGTTGAAAAGCATGTAAAGGAGGGATCTTTTCCGTGAAGTTTGCATCTGAGCATAACCTTTTTCTCGGACGGTTGACTAGTAAAATGTCTATGTGTGCATGTGTCAGGAACACAAAGATCGGAAGCACAAAGTAGAAGAAGAGCCAACTGATTTTGATGTGACTTTTTTGCTCCTTCATTGTTAGTAAAATTTTATTCCTCTTTGTAGTTCTTGAAAAATAGCTCTGTGTAGTAGCAAGGAAAAGCTTGAGATATGATTAACGCTTGTTTTTGTTACACCTAAGAAACATCTGTTGTTACCTTGTGCTAGTGATGGACTTGCTGCTCTGTGATGTTGATTTCCTCTGATGGAACGCGTGTGATCCAGTCATCACCCATAAGATACGCTGATATGTTCATGAATTTGCCATTGTATACATACTGCTATGAGAGTCGTTACCGATTCCTATATGAGTTAGCTCTTAGTTTCCCTCCCTTGCAGTCCTACTACGTCATTTGGAGCCCCCGACAATCCGTAGCTCTGGTTTCTTTACTTTCTTTTCTTTTTTGTCGTTCTCCATTTTGGTTTCTCTTTTTTCCTTTTAAATATGTACTCTAAACACTAGTCTGTCTAGTGTCTTGTCCTGATTTCAATCTTCTTAATGCAACAGCGTGCAATTCTTTTGCACGTTCCCTAAAAACAAAATATATACATACTGCTATGTCTCAAATCCTCCTCTCGCCTTTTTCTAATCCTATCTTAAGCACAATCAATGAGAAGCTGAATGGATTGGAAGGTGGGAGTCGTGCCGATGCAGCGGAGCGGATTGCCTCCTTCTCCGCAGAATACCACCAGTATTGTCAGGAACCGAGGATGCAATCCGAAATCGAGAGCGAAATCAGAAAAACATTCAGAGAACAATCGAAAAATTACAGAGGATAAGGGTAAACTATGAGCTATATTGGAAATGACGGCTAAGGTTTTAGTATGATCAGCGTTGGGATCTTTAGAATGAGTTTGCAAGGCTTATATATATCGTCTGCTAGCATTAAACCCAAGCTTAAGACAATTGATGATGAATAAATCCCGACAAAATAAACAATTTAACAGATAATGAAGAAAGGTAGTTGCTTGGTGACCATCGGATGCCCGTTGAACGATCGAAGATACATCTATCCTTAACTTAATGTCGTCAACGCCTTCACTTATGCACGAGCCGCCTAATAAGCGTACCGCTTCAAGGCTTCATCTACGCCGTCCAAGGAAAACACCGGTTCATACCCAATCTTCAGAGTAGCTGCACCTCTGTTCTGACAAGTACTCTCCCCTCTATAAAAGGCATCTCCTCGGTTGACTTGTATTTGACCATTTTTTTTGCCGAACAGAGGAACTGAAGAAGCGTCCAGGACAGGAGTGGCAGAGCTAAGCCCTAAGGAAGGGAGGCAGGAAGCCATGAGTGGTGATGGAGGTGGGATGGAGGTGGAGGTGCGCGTGGTGGGCGGCGCCCGGAGCTGCTTCGTCGCGCTCCCGCTCCACCTCATCCAGGCCCTGTCCCGCACCTCCGCCTCCGGGGACCTCCCGCCCGTCCTCGCGCTCGACCTCCGCGGCGCCGGCGCCGGCCGGTGGTCCCTCGCTTGGTCCGGCGCCGCGTCCCGATCCCGCGCCATCGAGGTGAGCGAGAGCGACCCTCCAATCCCATCCCACACCCTAGCGTGAATTCCATCTTGCCTCCTTGTTAGTTAGAGCCTCTATCTAGGAGTCAGAATTTATTGTAATCGTTTGTTGAATTGACGCTTGCTTTAAGAGTTATGAGGGGCCAAAATTATCGAGATTTGTCTATTTTCGGGTCAATCTGGCACTAGTTTATACAGCTCTGCATGCAGAATTGTGATGATTCTCTCTGATTTATCCTCAATTTGGTGACCTTGCACATGCTTCTGTACATTATTTTGTAGAAAGAACAGACTGTATATTTGCAGCATGACATCAAATGGTATTGGTGTGCCTTGCAGGTTGCACAAGAGTTGGCAGAATGCATTTCATTGCTTGATGGAACAATAGCACAGTTGAGTGTAGCTCGCTCTCTGGCCAAAGCTAACTCGGTCAGTATAGAACCCTTCAGTGAGGATGATTGGGAGATACTGGAAAGCCGCGCTGATTTGGCTGAAGAAACAATCTTGCAGCAGGTATTATTTATTTTGTCTATCAGTTTGTTTGTTTGATATGCTTAGTGATTTCATATCACGTGGCTGCTATCCTATTGGCTATTGCCACTGATTCATGATGAAGTTTTGTGTTCTATCGAATAATATATTTCTTAATCATCTGTTGCTCCAACTGTTAATTCAGGTTTTACAATGAACTAAATGGTTGCGGAGTATACCCTCTGAACAATGCACTTCAGTATTTTCCATATTGCTTATTTACAAATCCATTTCAGTTTTAATGCATAAAATTAAAATTTTGTTCTTGAAACTAGGTCGGTATCGTTTACGAGGGCATGAAATTCCCATTGTGGTTGGACGGCCATAATATTGTGAAGTTTGTCGTGGTTTCATCTAGTCCCAAAAAGTCAGTTGGTATGCCTCTTTTGCTTCGTTCACTTGCAAACTACTTGTCCATCTAGTCGGTTGTATGCTCCTTTCAATGCCCTTTTACATATCACTGTGTTCATAGGCAGTATTTTGCTCTTCCTATTTGTATATAAAGTCAAATAATGTACATTTTTTAAGGGAGGCTCATGTGCACTTGGTAATGAGTGATTTCACTGTACTTATTGTAGAAAGTAATCTTAAGCTGTGTGTCTTACCGAAAATAATAATGAAGTCACTCTTCTTATAAAGTAATTTGCATTGACAGGATTCTGTTTTGATGGTTTCTCATTTAAGAATGCCAGTATCTTGTCCATTTTTCCTGGAAAATGACACTTGGTGATCCTTCAGTATCCTAAGACTAGCTTACCATAGCACCTATTGTGGGGGGCTGCCAATCTACATTGTAATTCATGCATGCTTCTCAACCAAAGTATGGTCTGAGGTTTTATGTTGGTTGGAACCAAACATTAGTCCGCCTAGTTTAAATGATCTTACTAGTGAGTATTGCTTCTAAGTTCTCCCAAAAACTAAATTGCATGAATCCTAAAGCAGTATTGTTAGTAGTGCAAATCAGGCTATTAAGGCCCTTTAAAATTTTGCAATTTATGTAACTACATTTTCAAGATTAGGTATATATTGGTGAAATCTCAAACTAGTTCAATTAATATCTCATGTCTTACAAACAAAATATTATGCTAATTCAAAATCGTGATATCAGCAAAAGTAGGGTATGAATTTTATAAGTTCACCCATATATAATTTCTAACCAAGTAACCAGTCTCATTAGTATTTAATTTTAACCTCTATAACTAGCTAAATTCTTACTAGCTAAATTCTTACTATAAATTTAGCTGTTCTGTACTGATATTGTTTTGTAACTTTTCTAGTACACTAGTACTCCATTTGACTGTACTTAATGTAATATCTTCTGAATAAATCCTAAAGATAGTTAGTTCTAGGGCATCATGTGCCTTGAAACTTTCTTTGCGCACTGCACTGTATTACAGTAAGTAGTGCTACTAATCTCCTAGTAAAAATTATATTCATGAAATGCCTCTAATCTTTGCAGTCATGTTTTCCAGATTTATTTCCTTCGTACTTATTTCTAATGATCCATCGTGCCTTTCTTTTAGTTCAACTTGTGCCAGGAACTGAAGTTGCTGTGGCACCCAAAAAACGTAAAGAGAAATACCAGGATGTGCAAAAGCAAAGTTCACTGAAGGAACAAGTCAAAATAAAGGCACTCTTGCGTGTTCAAGCAGCAGATAGGAAGTATGCGCATAAATTCAAATATAAGGGTATCGAACTGGGGGTGGTTCTCAGCTATGCTGTGCTGATACATCCAGATACAGCTGCAACGACTTCACTTGGCAATCTCCAGTTGGTCACTATTTCATCTAAATCATCACCGAAGGGACTTACTCAAAAAGGCAAAGAAGTTGCACAAAAGAAGGGTGTTTCAGTACTCAAAGAAAGGACCCGAGAAGTGGTTGTCTATATCTTATTCTCAGACTCTGTTGCCAAAGGGCATGTTATGCTTCCCCAATCTATTCGCCACTTCATAAGTGCAGACACACATTCATGTGAGTTCACAGATAGGTCTTTCTTCCATGTATCAAGAAGCAACCAGCTGTACTTTATGAATTCTGAATTGAAATAGAAGCATTTCTCAATAGCTACTTTGCCCATCTATCTTTACATCTTCTCTTGTCATTTAGTTTACAGTTATCTGAAATGGTGTTTGTTCGTCCCAGGGGTTTATGTGACGAAATGCTCTGCCAATGTCAAGAAGGATGAGCCTGAAATGACGATATCTCCTTTACATTTTAAAATGCATCGTAAAGATGCCCATGATAGCAGAGAATTAGGCAGTCAAGAAGTGGACACTTGGAGGAACACCAGCATTCCTTCAGAAAATGGTGATTCCTTTCAGGAAGCTCGTTATGGTAACAATGAAGATCTTCTGAGTGCAGATTTTAATAGTATTTTTGAATCCATATCAGAACAGAAGTTTCTTATTAAAAATTGGCTTATCGGGCAACTTAAAGAAACTGGCTTACATGTTGGAGATTCCGAGATTAGTTCAGTAGTTTTACCAACCAAAGTTTTGCTCCATTTTGAAGCAATAGATCAAGGGCTGAACAGAGGAGTTGGATTGATATACCTGTTAACAGTTGCTTTTGAAAATTCTGGTTACAACAATCCGCAAGGCAATGTTGAGTTTGCTTGGAGTGCTCGAACTGATGATCTAGAAAGTTTGGAACTAAATTTTGGGAGGTTGGAGCTGGGTGAGCCTATATCTTTTGATTCCATAGTGGATGATGGCTTCAGCAATGGTTTCAAGCTGACTAGATCTTCTTTAGGCTGGATGGAGAATGCAATGTCAGATGTGAGAAAAAGTATTTTCTTTTTTTTAACTACATGTGCAGATAGTTCCTTTTCTTAAATTTTAATTGTTTTCTAGCTATTATGTAAAAGTATTGCCTTTCTTATTTTTCACTTCCATGTTTTACATGCTTTCCTTTGTGAAGGGCTATCTGTGCTCTTATCATCGACTAGTCTGAGGTTATTTAACAGGCTAAAGTTCCCCTTTCCTGGACATGTTCTCGTCCATGGGCCTCGAGTAAGTAATAACATCCAGTTTCTGCTGTGAAACTTGACATTATATTGACATATCCTTTTTGTGTGTGGGTCTTTATGATTTTGAATTCTACTTGAGCTTAGGGATTGTGTTTTTTTCTTTACCAGTTTGTTTAACTTTATTTTCTGTTTCAGGGTTCTGGGAAAACTGCTTTGATTAGGGCTGCTGCAAAATACTTTGAAGACCATAAAGAGATCTTGGCACACGTGTAAACCACTCTTACAATCTTTTTATTCTTTTTTTTGTTTTGAAAAAAAGCCCATTGCACCTTAACTTATATCATTAAAAGCTTGATTTTGTTGTTAAGAGCAGAATATACGTAGACTGTTCCAAACTTGCACTTGGTAAGGCTAAGGAGACAAGACAAACCATTGAGGACAGCATTTCCGAAGCTCTGCTTCATTCACCTTCAATTATCATATTTGATGATCTAGACAACATAATTTCAGTCTCTTCAGATCCTCAAGTATCTCAATCACCCAGTTCTTCCGATTCTCTAGTAAGATACTTGGCGGACATTATGGACGAGTACAAGGTGAGAAGGTGTTATCATTTTTTTCTTTATTCACATTGTTATGATATATATAAAAAAACTTGGATAGCACTCATCTCAATATTTGTATGCTGTTCTTTCTTTTATAAGAGTAGTTGTGCGTTCACTTGCTCAGCATGACCCTGTATTCTTGCTAGGATAAGACATGCAATGCATGTGGATATGGACCTATTGCATTAATGGCTTCAGTTCAATCACTTCAGAGTCACCCTCAAGATCTAACTTCTTCTGGTTATTTCCTTCTCTACTTTTGTTCAAGTCTGGAGTTATATCACCAACTTCTGATGAACTAATAAAAAAGTTTGCCCCACAGGGAGATTTGATTTCCACATTGAGCTTTCTGCTCTTGCCATCCCTGAGCGTGAAGCGCTATTGAAACATCAAGTTGAGGAGCATGAGTTACAATGTTCTGAGGAAGTTCTTTCAGAGATAGCATCAAAATGTGATGGCTATGATGCATATGACTTGGTAATGTTTCCTCTTATCATACAATTGCTCTTTATCGACTATGGAACAGTGACAAGCATGTCCAAAATTAGAATTTATGATTTAATTTCTCTTATATTCAGACAACGTTGTTGCCTCAATCATGTAACAAGTCTGGCAAAGGGCACCCTATCTTGTTATTATTATTGTTACATCTTTTGGGGAACATAAATTTGTATTTGCAGAGGAATGGTCTGGCAGATCTATTTTTTGCCGTATGGGCTGTGCTGCCTGAGCAATGTGCGCCTTATACATATGTATACCATTGTTTTGCAGGAAATTTTGGTTGATAGGGCTGTGCATGCTGCTGCTTCTCGCTTTGTTCTTCCTTCTAATGCCTATTTGAACTCTGTGAAACCAACACTGGTGAAGGAAGACTTCTTGAAAGCAATGCATGACTTCCTTCCAGTTGCCATGCGTGATCTTAGGAAATATGCTCCTGATGGTAATGATGGTGGTTGGGAAGATGTTGGAGGGCTTAATGAAGCAGTAACTATTATTAAAGAGGTACAAATTTTTTTGATTTGCTTTCCTCAATAGTGATTTACACAATTTTTAAAGCATGATGAATGGTGGATATATATTACTTACCTCTTTATTTGTTTTAAGATTAGTGTTACTCTTGTCAGAGAGGAAAGAATAGAAACACTGCTCTAATTGGTTTCTTGTTCATATTATTATTGCGCTATTAACAGACAGTAAGCATAATGCCAACAGAGGTAGCTCGCAACACCAAATCTTCCTGGCTGTAGAAGTTTCATTAACTTTCCTTTTTTGGACTCAGAAGTTTTATTTGTTATGAATATTGTGTGTTGATATGAGACCCAAAAGACCATATATATAGGAGAGTACAAGTGATATATGCCATATAGAGATAAGACATATATGCAATAGAATACAAACTCTATATCCTAATACAACTCTATCTCCTTAACACCACCCCTCAAATGCAAGGCGTATATAATAGTATTGCATTTGAAAAGAGTTGTTACTAAAATAGTAAAATCCGAAGTCCGAGTCTTGATAATGTCGTCATAGCGTACAGTTCTTGAAAAATACTGTCGAATCAAGCCGAAGAGGAATACATAGAAGCATGGCGGTGCAGATCGAAGCCCAAGAGGCGGCGGCGCAATGCACAAGGTGCAAGAGAAGCGCGGCGACCTTAGAAGCTCGGGGCGGCGGCTACAAAAGCGGCGGCATCATACGACTTCTACGATCTACACGCGACTCAGAGAGAAGAGCGGTGTCTGCTGTCATGCAAAACACAATTCCTACACTTTTATGACTGACAATAAAATTTTTGTGGACTCGCATGGCTTAGACGAACTGGAAGATATAAGTTACGGACTTAGAATGAACGCAACCAAAAGATTTGCGGATGAAGTGAAGACGACGGCGGCCTGGGCAGCGGCGGTGGCGGTTTGAGCGGCGGCGGCGGCCAGGGTAGCGTTGAAGGAGATCAGGAAGAAGATGACGCCGCACACGGAGGGCAGCAAAGTGGAGGACGCCACACACAGAGAGCAGCGAAGTGGAGGACGCCACACACAGAGGGCAACGAAGTGGAGGACGCCGCACACAGAGGGCAGCAAAGTGGAGGACGCCGCACACAGAGGGCAGCGAAGTGGAGACGACACCGGCTTGAGCGGCGGCGGTGGCGGCTCGGGCGGCGGCGGCGGCCAGGATAGCATCGAAGACAGTGGAAGGACTAGATCAAAACCTCGTTTTTTTTAAGACTCCTTTTAAGTCTCAGATCTGATTATCTGAGAAGACGGCTCATAGCCTCTTGTGCGAGACCTCCTTGGCGGCGCGGTCTTCCAGTGGAGCAGATCAGTCGGCGGCTGCAACAGAGGGCGACGCCGGTAGCTCGGACCATATATATAGGAGAGTAGACGGGAGGCGGCGTCTGAGGAGGTGGAGAGGCGGGAGTAGATGGACGCGAGCTCGGCGTGGAGCAAATCGGTTGGCGGCCTGTGTCACCTGTCGCGCACCGAGACAAGGCGGCTGGTGGGCGCAGACGTCGGCGACCGGCGGCCGGCGAGCGCAAGCGTCGGAGGTGACCGACGGCCGGCCGGCACAAATCTAACCGCGCCCTCTCGCGGTTCCTAAGCTTGCACCGTCGAACTGACCGGCCCAAGCCCACGGGATCTCCCCAGTGTCGTGGTTCAGGTCCAGGTAGAGAGTCCGACGAGGACTTCAAGGCCTGTTGGCGGGCAGCTGCAAGCGTGTTCCGGTTGCCGCCGGCGGAACTCGGATGGAGTCGCGCCGAGGGTGGCCTGTTGGCGGGCGGCTGCGAGCATGCTCCGGTCGCCGCCGGCGGAACTGAACGACACCAAGCGGACGGATTTGCGCCGGGGACGGCCTGCTGGCGGGCGGCCGCGAGCTCCTGCGCGAGGCGGGGCTGTACGAGAGCGCCTGGGAGGAGAGTACGGCATCACGGAGCCCATCTCCCTGAGGCCGAAGGCGGATCCGGGCCGGCACAAGTCGACGAGATCGGAGAAGGCGCACGACGAGCAGACGACGACGCGAGCGCTTCGAGTTGGGCGGACGCGAGGTAACGTCGAAGCGAAGGCCGCGCATGGAGGTGGACGGCGCGCGCGGCAGCGGCTGCGCATGGAAGCAATCGTCGAAGATTCGGCGCGTCTGGGGGCAGGACATCGGCTCCCTGAAGAAGAAGCCGTAGAAGAACCAGGCGCCAGGAGAAGTGGCTGCCCCCGGAAGCAGAGATCGATCCTCTCGGGGGCAGCAGCAGCGGAAGTAAATCGAGTTGAGGTTAGGGTTTTAATCTAAGCTCTGATACCATGTTATGAATATTGTGTGTTGATATGAGGCCCAAAAGACCATATATATAGGAGAGTACAATGGATATATGCTATATAGAGATAAGGTATATATGGAATAGAATACAAACTCTATATCCTGATACAGCTCTATCTCCTTAACATTATTAACCTGGAACAAGACTATTACCATTGATGCTTCCTGTTTGTAACCTAAGTTTCAAGACGTATGATGGCAATTAATAATCACTGGTGTGTGTGGTGGTGGTTGGTTGGGGGATGAATGCCCTATAACTAACAGAACTAACAAATTATCTTTGTGAGCCAACTTCTTGGACTAAGCTCTCGAGGAGAGGATATTTTCTGGGAAGAAATGTTTCATTGATATTGCCTAATGCCTCCCTTCATGCGATAACGTAAATGGTGCCTTTTCTTCTGACTACCGGGGATGTTAAAGAGTAATGACTGTTGGATATAGTTTCATTGGATATTATTGTTTATATTCAAAGGGTTTGTGTGATACATTTTCAAAATAATCTAGTGCTAGATCAGGCCAATGTTTAATGCACCAGGACATCGATTCCTCAGTTATACGCTGATGGACAACTAACTATTTTCTACGCACATTCATTTTGTTATGTGTGTAAGATGTTCCTACTTATATTTGTTTTCCTTCTTATAGACTCTTGAATTGCCATCGAAATACCCAAATGTCTTTACTAAGGCACCTGTACGGTTGCGATCAAACATCCTCCTGTATGGACCACCTGGATGTGGCAAAACACATATTGTGAGAGCTGCAGCTACAGCTTGTTCTCTGCGATTCATTTCGGTCAAGGGTCCAGAACTATTGAATAAGTACATCGGTTCTTCTGAGCAATCTGTAAGGAACTTGTCCTTTTTTTATCAGCACGATACGTCATTCCTTGTCTTTGGCCTTTTTCTAGTTTCACACACAGGCATTTAAAGGGTTAGTACTTGGGACATTTCCTTGCATCTTGTATTATTCAAACCTGTCTTACTGTTATTATAAATGTAGCTGTTGATCTGAGTTATAAAAGCCCACCGAGATCACCTTGGCATGATTTTTTTTTTTGGGGCAATGATCATGATTCTGATATTAATAAGCCAATTCCAGGTTCGTGACTTTTTTGCAAAGGCAGCTTCAGCAGCACCTTGCCTACTGTTCTTTGATGAATTTGACTCCATTGCACCCCAGCGAGGAACGCATAGTGCAGGAGTTTCTGATCGTGTTGTTAATCAGGTAACTGTGCCTTTGCCGCTACTTGATAAAAGCTTTAGGTTGGTCTTTAGTTCCAACAAGCAGAACATTATCCAATTTCTTTTTATCATGGTTTGTATCATTTTTATGCAGTTCTTGACTGAACTAGATGGTGTAGAAACCTTGACTGGAGTATTTGTATTTGCTGCTACGAGGTTAGCCCTCAAAGCAAAAGAGATTGTAGTTTCCGCACATTTATTATTTTGTTCTCTTAATCTCTACTTTAATGGAGACATGAAAATCGATTTGAAGTGGAATATTTTCTATGGACTATATTGACCAGTCACAGAATTCTCTTCTGAAGAATCTGTCAGCACAGGATGAAATGCTGTGAAGACTGAATTTTTACTAACAAGGATAAAAATTTGTAACTCAAAAGCTTGCTTGATTGCATTCCATTTTTAACAGTGCCACTTATTTTCTTATGTGCAGCAAACCACAATTGATTGATGCCGCACTCTTGCGGCCTGGAAGATTTGATCGTCTTGTCTTTTGTGATTTTCCTCGATGGGATGAGCGTTTGGAAATTCTGAAGGTGCATTCTAGAACGGTGAGATTTCATTTAAAAACTGTTTTTCTTGCTTCTGTGATTTCCGTCATGCTGTCTTTTGTTTGATTTATTATTATTTGGCGATTTAGATCATGATATCTGATATAACCACGTTTTCTAGTAGTTGTGTGAACATCAAAAGATGTTGGCAATGTGTTTTTGTATTTCTTTTTCTACTTTTTCAGGTATACTGTGCATGAGTTTGTTTTTGCTCCAAGTTAAAAATCTCCGTTTTTCGATAGATTAGAACTGGAGTTACAGGATGCCATCTGTCTCTATTTAAATCTCGTGGTTTCTTTGGTATCTCATGTCTATAGAACAATGTTACTTTCTATTTTCCTCAGTTTGTAGCATCTTTCATTTTGTGAGCGATTTCAGTAGAGAATATTGTATATATGATCAGAAATGTGTGTGAATTCATGACAAAGTGTTATTTTTCTTTGCATTCACATTCTTTTTAATGCTGGCTTCTGTTTTCTTTTTTCTTTTTTTGCCTCAGGTTTCACTAGCAAGTGATGTCAGTCTGGAAGACGTTGTTTCTCTGACTGAAGGATTTACTGGTGCTGATCTCGCGGCTATTCTAACAGATGCTGGGTTGGCAGCAGTTCATGAAATTCTGGACAGCAGAGAGAATGGTATCCCAGAAAGAGAGCCGTGTATCAGCAAAGAACTTCTCATGTCTGTCGCCATGAAGGCTAGACCTTCTACACCAGCAGACGAAAAGAGGCGGTACGATAAGGAGTTTGGTGAATTTGTGTCGTCCAGGAAGTCTGTTTCCACGAAGGTGCACATCGTACTCAATTTCACAGCATACAAACTACATATATCTTAATTGAATATTCTAATGTCCCCATCTGATTTACCTCCACCTGTGATAGTGTGTCATGTGAGCATGATATTTCTTGGACAATTACTGAAAAGAATTTTGTGCAGGCTAGAGAGTCAAAAGGCAAAAAGGTCACGCTAGCTTGAGTCTCTCCTTCAACGTACTAACTACATCGGACAAATAAGGTCACCTTCCTTCTGATCTCCATTGGTTATTAAAAATCCATCCATGAAATATGAATGTCTCTGGGAAGGGTATAAATGTCATTTCCTATTGTCTAAAGTTTAGAATTGTGTGTGTGACTCATGTATTATATAATGCCCCTTTAGGCTGTGCAATAGACATCCAACATTCAATCATTCATCTATTCCTTCTCTAATATTAACATGGTATCAGAGTCTAGGTTTAGAGCCTAGCTTAGCCGTCTTCTGCTGCTACCCCCGGGATGGTGCTCTCTACTGCCAGGGGCGGCCACGTCGCCGACCACTGCGCACGCCAACGTGTTCGCCACCGCCACCTTCCAACCGCCGCGTCCACGCCCGTGGCCACACTGCTAGGACACCGCACCCCGGCCCACGCTCGCATCGGCGCTCCGCGCCGCTATCGCCTCTGCCGCCGCCGCCCACCGCTCCGACCACCTCCTCACGCGGATCCGACAACATCACCCTCTCCAGCCGGATCTGGCTCCCTCCCATCTCCAGCAGCTCCTCTGTCAGGCCGTCATTGCCTACACCGGATCCAGCCTTCCCGTCGCCGGACATTTTGACAGTGGTTTTGTCCCTCGTCGGATCTACCTGCTCCGAGCACTCCACCGCCTACATCTTCCAACTCCGCCGTAAGTAGGGATGTAAGCGAGGCGGGCGGGAAGCCTCCGCGCCCGCCCGCCCGCTTAGCCTCGCGGGAGATTGCCCCGTCCCGATCCTCGGGACTGACCACACGGGTCCCCGTGGGATTAAAAATTAAATTTATTGTTTAAAAATAAAATTTTGATTTTATTTATTAATTTATAATTACTTAAGCATATTATTTTTAAACATATAGCTTCAAAATATATATTCTAACATATAAATTCAAGTTTTAGTCTAAATATACAAGAAAAGAATACAATCTCTTATATTAAAAATAATAATCTATTATTAAATATATTTATTTTTATTTTTTATCGGGTTCCTGCGGGGCGAGGATGACCCCCGTCCCCGCCCCGCTAGCTTCATGGCCCCGCCCGTTCCCTCTGTGGATATTACCCCGCCCCGCCCACGGGATATTCCCATGGGCCCATTCATGCTGGGAATTGCCACCCCTAGCCGTAAGCTGTGCGAGTTCATAAAATTTCTGTCAATCAGCCGATTGCTTTGCTAGCTACGGTTTATCTTCTTGGTTGAGTGTGGTTCTCTTTCCTTTTGCATGGTAGCAGCCGTCGTTTTTTTCTTTGAGCCGCCGCACATCGTGTAAGTCGTTATGATGCCGCCGCTTCTCTTTGAGCCATCGCTCCGAGCTTCTAAGACCGCTGTGTTTCTTTTGCACCGCGCATCCGCTGCGTTTCTTGTGCACTGCACCGCCGCCGTCTTGGGCTTCGATCTACGCTGCTATGCTTCTGTCTATCCCTCTTCGGCTTAATTTGACAGCTCTCTACTTGTATCACTGTCCACATCTTCGTCGTGTTACCGCGTTCAACTTTGCCCCCGCTTACCTCTACTTTTCCAGCTTCTACACTTTGTGCTTTCTGAGTTGTTACACGATTTCGGATGTTTGGTACTCGACACAATTTTTCAAAAGCCGTACGCTATGACAATATCTTCAAGACTCATATTTCGGTTTTTCTCTATTTTAATGTAAACCCTTCCAAATGCAATGCTATTTTATATGCCTTGCATTTAAGAGGGGTGTTAAGGGTATAAATGTCATTCCTATTATCTAGGGTTTAGAGTTGTGTGTAAGGCTCATGTACTATATAATGCCCCTTTGGGCTGTGCAATAGATATCCAACATTCAACCATTCATCTCTTCCTTAACTAATATTAATAGTCTCAAGCATTTGAATGGACCTTCGGTTCCTTCTGAATGCAGATGCCTAGCCTGGTTTCTCTTATGTTCAGTGGTGCAGAACAAGATTGGTGAGCAGAGCATCATGCTTGTTTAGTCAGGAAACGCGTCCTTCTTTGCAGCCAGCCAGGCACGGAATGGACTTATCAACTCCACGTACATGCAACTTCTCCTTGGGAAAGAAACACAAGGCATAACTTATTTTGTATTGCGATGGACGATGAAGGAATCTGAGCAAAATTCTAAATCGGGTGCAGTTGAAATCGATTGCCACTGAGTGAATATATGGCATTGTACTTAGTATAGTGTGTGTACCAGTTTATGAATAAAATTTTGGATACGATGGCGTCTTCTAGTGTAGGAAATAGAAATGCTAACAGAAAACACGTTAATCCTCTCCTGGGCTGCTGCGTAATTCAATGGTTATGCTGTTTTAATGAGGAGCCAATGATGGAGGAAGGGGCTGTTGATTGATCTGCTTCCCTTGTAAGTGGGGTTTGTGCGGTGTGGCTGGCTACTGCTTTGCACCTCTCAGCTGAATAGGCACCACATTATTATCAAGAATACTGGTACTGTACATGGTGAAATCGTTTGCTGTCATGTGCCTGCTTTCCTTATGAATCATATTATGAATTCATTCTTGTTACTAATGTTATGGTACGATATTACAATGTTACATGTGATGTTTTCATGTTACTAGCGGGGATTCAATTAGCTTTCCATGTGAAAACGAACCACATGTTCTTTTTTTTCTCGAACAACGCAGGAGAACTGCGTGTCATTTCATTAAGAAGAAAATGTAAATACAAAGGAGGGTCAAGAGTCCACTCCTAAAACAGGGGAGAGAGGCTCCCGGACACCCAACACACCCACAGCACAAGAAAAACCGAGAACACTAAGAGATTAGCAACTGAAGGAGCAGCTCTTGAAGAGCAGAGGCTCCAACCATACACCATAAAGAACCTTCAATCGCTACTGCCTGTAAGACCTCTTGGACACTAGGAGAAGCTCCTTCAAATACACATACATTGCGATGCTTCCAGATTTCCCAAGCGACCAGGATAATCAAAGAATTCAGCCCATTTCTCTTCTTTTTATCAAACCCCTTGGTTGCTTGGCTCCACCAGTTAAAGAAACGGGTTACTTCCGGCTGAGGAGCAATAGCTAGAAGTCCCAATCTGTTTAGAATCATTGTCCACACCTGACGCGCAAACACACAACTAACAAGAGTGTGTTGAATAGTTTCTTCTGCTTGGTCGCAAAGAGGGCATGAAGCAGGATGAGGCAAACCCCTTTTGGCTAATCACACCGTCCAAAGACCGGTTCTTGATCACCGACCAAATGAAGAATTTGCATCTAAGAGGTGCCCAGCTTTTCCAAATACGCCTCCAAGGGGCAAACTTAATTGTACCCGTGAAAAAGGAGGTATAGGCAGACTTACTGGTGTAGGAACCTGATTCGGTTAAGCGCCACCGATGTTGATCGGGGTGTCATCTCAGCAGACACCAAGCCATCCACCGCTCCCACAATCAGTAAATATTCAACAAGCACTTGAACTGCCGAGCACCCTTATATCGGCCACCCATCTTCTGTTTGTTAGAGCTTGTGCCACAGTTCTTTGCTTCAAGGTTCTCTTTGGGATGAGTTTGAACAAATTAGGAGCCCATTCAGCGGCTGTCTTGCCTTGCAACCAACGGTCAGACCAGAATTTAATTGTTTCACCATTACCCACAAAAGAGTCAACCGCGATATCAAACAGAGCTTTAGCATTAAGAGGCACTTTAATAGGCAGGCCAGCCCAAGGGCGAGAGGCATCAGTCTTTTCCAACCAAAGCCAACGAATGCGCAAGGCCCATCCTAGCCGCTCAAAATTATGGATACCCAGGCCACCAAACTGAATTGGTTGCTGAATGTTTTCCCAAGAGACAAGACAGCTGCCACCATTGGCAATCTCTTGGCCTTTCCATAAGAAACCTCTTCTTTTCTTGTCAATATCCTTTATAACCCAATTAGGAAGATCCAAAGCAATCATAAGGTAGATAGGAATGGAGGTTAAAACCACTCGAACCATAATGAGACGACCAGCCCGATTCATGAGTGAAGCTTTCCATCCCGGCAGAAGGTCTGCCACTTTATCAACTAGTGGTAACAGATCTGCTTTTGCAAGCTTACGAATGGAGAGGGGGAGGCCCAGATAAGAGCAAGGAAAATCCTTGATCACACAGGGCAATAGATCTGAAATAGTGTTCAACTCCTCAGCCCCACATTGAATTGGAGTTACAGAACTCTTGGTCATATTGGTCCGGAGCCCAGTGGCATGGCCAAAAATGTCGAGGAGCTGATTGACCACTGAGAGATCCATCCTTGTAGGGCGAAGGAACAGCACCACGTCATCAGCATAGAAGGAGAGTCGGTGTTTTGCTTGCTGGACAGCAATGGGTTGCAGGAAACTTTCTCTAGTTGCATGATTTACTAATGAGTTCAGAACTTCCATTACCAAGATAAAAAAAGCATAGGGGAAAGAGGATCCCCTTGCCGAAGCCCACGCTGATGAAAAATACTTTCTCCTGGCTCGCCATTGAGTAGAATCTGAGTAGAAGAAGTGGACAGCAGCAGGCTAACAAGATTGCACCACATACAACCAAAACCGAGATGTTGCAAGATCTCAAGTTAGAAGGACCAGGAAACGGAGTCAAAAGCCTTTGAAATATCTAACTTTAGAAGAATATGGGGTTCTTTTCTGCTATGCAAAGCCCTGGCCAGCTGCTGTACCAAAAGAAAATTGTCTCGTATGCTCCTTCCTTTCACAAAAGCACTTTGGTTAATGGACACCAAAATTGGCAGGTGAGGGGTCAGCCGATTAGCCAACAATTTAGCTACAAGCTTTGCAAAGCCATGAATGAGACTTATTGGCCTGTAATCCTTGACATGGACAGCATCAATCTTCTTAGGCAGCAAGGTAATGAAAGCTGTGTTGAGGAGTTTAAATTTAAAAACATGTCCTCTTTGTACTGCTAGAAGGGCCCTCATAATATCATTCTTGATAATCCCCCAACAGACCTTATAGAAACGACCAGTGAAACCATCAGGCCCTGGAGCTTTATCCATAGGGAGATCTCTTATAGCTGCCCAAACTTCCTCCTCATAGAAAGCCTCATCCAGAGATGCAAGATCATGGTGTTGAATATCCAGAGCATGAAGGTCTAGGATGAAGTCTCTATGTTCAGCAGTTCCAATCAAATCTTCATAGTAATCAAGGACTGACTGTTGTTTCCCCTCTTGAGAAGTAACAATCTGGTCCCCAACCTGGAGCTTAGCAATAAGGTTCTTCCTTTTTCGGTAACGAGCTTGTTGATGAAAAAAGGAAGTGTTAGCATCACCCTCCCGGAGATAGAGGATACGGGAACGCAGCCTAGCAATAGTACGCTGTAGGGAGGCCAAACCAAGGCAGTGCAGTTTAAGCTTCTGCCGGAGTCCTTCCTTACCAGGTGAAAGGACACTGTGGTCCCTGGCGATTTCGAGGCGGTGTAACACTTCTTTGGCCATGTCCAGCTGTAATCTTATGTTTCCATCCTTGCACTGGCTCCATCTTTGCAACCCCTTGGAAAGCCGCTGGAATTTTAAAAAGATATTTTCAACCGGACAGTTAGTTGTAACTGGAGCATTCCAATTTTGGATAACTGCCTCTTGAAAGCCAGGGAGCTTGGGCCAAAAACTCTCAAAATGAAATCTCCGCTTACCACGAGTGTTAACTTTCAAACCCAAGATGAGAGGGCAATGATCGAAATGATGAAGCGCACTTTGCAGGAGCGAATCAGGGAAAATGTCTTCCCAAACAGTACAACAGAAGACCCTGTCCAGCCGCACCAGAGTAGGGGAGGACCTCTCATTTGACCAAGTGTATTTTCGACCATGCAAAGGGATCTCTTTAATATCAGTGTCATCCAAGAATCTCCTGAACCTGCCCATCAGCGCTCTGTTCAGATTAGCATTGTTTTTATCAGCCGCTTGATAAATCATATTAAAATCACCAGCTAACAACCAAGGACCACTACAAAGACCACAGAAGCCACGTAGATCTTGAAGGAACTTAGTTTTCTCATCATCCTCTTGGGGACCATAGACTCCCGTGAACCACCAATTATGCCCCTCCTGCTCAGCAAACTGGACGGAGACTAAGAAGGAGTCCACACGAGAAGAAATTGCCCGGCAAGAGTTTCCTTTCCAGGCAACTAGAATGCCACCACGAGTGCCCTCAGCTGGTAAAGCCACAAAATTGTCAAACTCTGAACCAAAAACTGAGAGGAACAAATGAGAAGTCATTGCTGCAATCTTTGTCTCTTGGAGACACACAATGTCGGCCTTGGAAGACAGAATAACATCTCTAACTGAATTTCACCTGGCCTTTTGATTGAGGCCATGAGCATTCCAAACTAGAATAGAAGAAGAGTTCATTGGAGAACAAGTAGTTGCACGACCAGAAACAAAACTCCTAGAACCCTGCCAACAAATCAGCTGAGCGGATCTCCAAGCTGTGATCAGCTGACCAGCCAAAGATGGCAGCAAGAGCAGCAAGGTGCACATCAGTGAGGGGTTTCTCAAAGAGTTTGCTATACTCATCCTGAGCTTTCTGATCAACCAAATCCCTGCTTTTAGAGAGTCCAAGGCTTCTAAAGATACGACATTGGGCTTCAGAAACCACAGGTCTTGGCGAGTAGGGGTTGGCTCCTGCCACACACCTGCTACGATGGGGGACTGATACAGGAGGGGTGCCAAGGTTCTCTGCTTCTTAATTACAGGCCGAGGCAGCAGCTGGCCCACCGGCTTAGTGATCTTCTCAACAAATTGCCGTCTGGGAGTTGGAACAGAAGGGTTAGGGTCAGTTGTAGGAGCATGAACCCTGGAGCGAAGAGGACGTCGGTAGTAGACACGCAAAGGCTTGGCCGCTCCACCCTTGCTGGCAGGTGGAATAGGATTAGAGGAGGGCTCTGCAACCGTAGAAGAAACAAAGCCAGGTTCCACATCCGCCCCGATTGACCCGTCCTCCGAGGGAGTCCCTTGAACAGGAGACTGAAGCGCCACAGAAAACGAGTCCCTAGCTTCAACCAGTCCAACATCCGAAGGGGCACCCAAAATGGGTTCTATAGCAGGCGGGCTAGGAGCATTGGAGGCTGCAAGAGGAATTCCAATCTCAACCGTCCTACTAACTAGGAGAGCATCCGGACTGGGCTCATCAACTAGTGAGCCGGGAGCAGAAGAAGGTCGAGATGGCCCAAACACGGATTCAGAAGGTAGCAAAGAAAAATCGAATCACCGCGAAAAACGTTGTTGATCGACTCGTCTCGCAGATCAACCGCCGAGGCATTCGGCGATCATCGGGCGCCTCGTGCCTGAGCCATCCCGCCAAGTGTTAAATGCACTCATCGCCTCCCGACCGGATCTCGAACCAAGGCGTCGTCGGTTCCAGATCGTCGAGGCATGCATCTTGAAATCGGCGAGGAGGCGAGGCGTCCCAAGCACACCCGCCACGTGGTCGCAAACCTCCTCGACACGGGGCCCAGCGCTCTTTGCCGGGATACGGCTAGATGCCGATCGTCCCTAGACCTTTGTCCAGCCAGCCGGCGCGCGAAGGGGATGACGGCGGCGGCGGCGGCTTGGACCTTGATCATCACCAGGAGAGGTTCTTGACGTGCAAGTGTACAAAGGGGAGGTATGTGCCGCACATCCGCTAGTGGATTGGAGAAAAAAGGGATGCGGCTGACGCTTTTGGCTGTAACTGAAAGTTTTAGCATGTATTTTTTAAGAAGGCAGCAAATAAGGTAGATATCGATGTGAGTGATATATATAATTTTATATTCGGAAAGTCGTTTAAAGAATATTTTAATTGTAGAAGTCGAAAGTCGAAAAAACAGGGCCATCAGTCAGTGGATTAGAGGAAAGAAAGGCCCAGTGTCCAAAAGCCTAACACAGGCGGAAGGAAACGCAGCACATCCCTTAGGTGGGCCTACGTTGTCATGTCAGGGGAGGGGAGAGAGAGAGAGAGAGAGGAGGGTTTGGGGGCTGGGACCGGACCGGAGAGAGAAGAAGAGGAAGAAAGAGACCAGCAAGCAAGGGAAGGAGGGAGGGATCGACGGAGATGGCGTCCGGCTGGGGCATCAACGGGAACAAGGGGCGGTGCTACGACTTCTGGTTGGATTTCAGCGAGTGCATGAGCCGCTGCCGCCAGCCCTCCGACTGCGGCCTCCTCCGCGAGGACTACCTCGAGTGCCTCCACCACTCCAAGGAGGTAACCCTCCTGGTCCTCCTCTTCATCGCCCGCCAACCCTCACACAGATAGATTGATAGATCCCATTCTCCTCTCCTCATCCTTCCTTCCTTGTGTGATTTATCGCTGCAAGAGGACTGTCCAACTGACTGCCTAGATCTGTCGCGCTTTTCGCCTCCTTGTCTGATTCATAGGCTACTATGGAGGGATCCATTGTTCTTGCCGTTGGCATCAACCCCCTAATTTTGCAACGGCGGCGTTTGCTTTTGGTAGAATCCAACTCGAAGGGTTAATGTCATGTTCATTATAGGCGTCGTCAATGTAGCCTAGTAGTGATCAGCCTTGAAAATCCATTATATGCGTGTTCGGACAGACTAGGGTAGGGATCCATTAGAGTAATACCCAGGCTCCAAAATCCATTGTAGGCTTGATTGGACTAAGTAGGGTTTGGATTCTATGTTTCATTTCCTCGTGTGTTGTAGACAAGTTTAGTAAGAGCATTGGGAGGGAAGGTATAGCAGTGTCTTTTCGTGTAATCTCTTAGGATGGTGCAGTGTGGCCAACAAACCCTCTACCTATGTTCCTTATATACATTTATCTTCCCGAATTTTGTCAAACAAGCCAGGAATTTTCTAAAGCGGTGCCTTTTGTCCTTCTGCTTCTGGTGATTGGATAACTAATTCAGAAAATTGCTGGTTCCAGAATGTGACTAGAAGAAAGAAAAATGGCACAAAAAGTAGAAATCTTATTCAAGTACTTGTTACTTCCCGGCATGCCTGATGAGATCCTATTCTGAATTATATTTTCTTTCAGGATAAGCCCCTGATTTCTTAGAAAAATATCAGAATTTTTAGTAAAGTCTTCCAATTGCGAGAGAAATGAATCAGAATAAAGCTCTCTAGTCTGAACTCTATTATTCTACACTTCCATTACTTCTGTTGGGTGAATTTTAAGAACCAAGATAAGTATACTAAAGCCTTTGTGATTTCTTCCGCTGCAGTTCCAGCGCAGGAACAGGATCTACAAGGAGGAGCAACGTCAGATAAGAGCTGCTGCCCGCAAGGCCAAGGAGGAAGCTGAGGGAGCCCCTGCTGTTGCAGCTCACCACTAGCCTCCCTTTTAAATTTTTCTGTATGCTTTTGTTTGTTGTGAACACTTCTTTGTTCAGCTGTGATGCTATGAGCAAGGCAATAATTCCCCTCCTCACTGTTGGAGCACACAAAACTTTTTCCCCGCCCACTGCATGACTTGTTCTAAATCAAGAGCTTGCTAAACTACCTTGGTGATGAAGTTTATGCTTGTTCCGGATATTGAGCGATAATGGTGCTTGATTCAATCACAAAACTTTGCACATGCATTGCAATCTGTCTTGATATTCTTATAGGATTGAAAGAGCAACATTATGGTTTAGTGGCATTGCCATTTGAAATTGGGATGGTCTTTGCCTGTTGCGTTGCATGCTCATCCCAAGATTTTCAGACAGCTATTTTTTTCTGCCCTAGATTGCTTCCTTATTTCATTGATGTGGCTCTGAACTTCTGATCGGAGAACAGTGAGAGAGATGTGATGGTTCTTCAGAAATATTTGCTGCGGGATAAAATACTTCTGTGGCTGTCATTTTGGTGTTCCAATCGTTCAGAGTAGTCTTCCTTGCGAAAATAAAAGCAGCTGAAACTTCTTCCTTGTTGAGACGTTCAAATTTGATGTCCAGGGTTGAAATATGGTGAATTTGTTTCAGAATTACCGCACTTGATGTGGTTAAAATGTGTTGAACATGTTGATTTCAATCTCAGCTCTTTTAATTTTATTTTTAGGATTCTCAAGACATATAAGTAATGTATAAACCTTAGCTGCCATGAAACACAAAAAGGTCAGACCAATTCAGTAGGTGACAATTCATAAAACAAAGTACAATATTAAGAGTAGTATTATTAAAGACTCAGGAACAATGCTACGGAAGTACAGCACATTTTATTTCAACTAAGCTGGATGTACAAAAGATCTTATTTCCAAGCTAACCAGATGAATTTGAATGAGACAAAGAGGAAAAAAGAACTATTCTTCATCTATTTTTCATCCCGCATTATTTTGCTGCGTTTATGAATTGATCGCCAAACTATATACAACACAAAGGACTGATTTTCAGTCCCAGTAGCTCCAAAGCAGTCGGTTAGTCCTAATGTAGAAAGCTGGATGCCCAGCACAGACCATTATAACATCATTGAAAGGAATTTGTGAATCTGACGTGCTTCACGTCAAAAAATAATCAAATATGCATCACTGATTTGCTTTCCGCACATATCTTGTGCTGTTAATGCAGAATCAGAGGCGCCAACCACTGAAAAATATATTGGCAGCTGCCAAGTGCATCTGGAACTGACATGAAGAATTCATGATCTCCTCTATTCTGGACCAAAATAGCAGTCTTGTATTGATAGCCGATCAAAAGCATCAAAATTTGCCTTTAAACTAACAAACTGGCTTCCTAGCTGTGCACACGCAGCGTGTGGCCATCTGCACCCTTCTCTGGTGCGGAAGGGGCAGAGCGACTCGCAAACTTGGTTGCTTGGTGTCTCTGATACTAAACTGCCCTCAATTGCAGAGATGGATACAGAAAAGTCAGCACTATCATCTTCCTGGGCTCCAGTGTCTGTGTCTCTTCGAAATGAATATGACAGCCCCTCAGTTTTGTCCACTTGGTTTCTGTTCATCGAGAAATTAACTTTGCATCCCAAAGTTTGTATTGCCCTTTTAATAAGAACATTTTCCCTCTGAGCACTTTGAGCCATGGCCAAGGCTGAACTACTTGCACGCCTCTCCCTCTTCAAGTCTGCTAGCATAGATTCCATCTTCATTTTAATATCTCTTGTTCTTGATTCAGCTATATCCTTTGCCTGTCCATTACATGAGAAAACAAAACAATTAGGAAACATTACAAGGGATATCTGACACAAAGCAATTTTCAAACAGAACACCCTTATATTCCTCTCCTCTTATGGTTAACCTATCTTCAGCCATGAATATATTGGCATTTGGTCTTGCTCCATAAAATTTCCAAGAACTCCATAATCAAATCAAACACTTACTGATGACCCTGCATACCTCAACAAAATGGTCAAAGGATGAAATAAAAAGCTATACATAAGTACCTTCATTGCTTCTGCGTATTTTTTATTCATGGCGCGCCATTGGGATTCAAGATCGCCACCTTGTGATTCCGGGGGACATGTCCATCTCAAATAAAACTGGGGCCAAAGGGTTGGAGCAAGTGCTGCAGCAGGGGGCACTAGGGGACCATTATGCTTTGCTGGGTCATAGAATGGATTATAGTGCTCATGGAAGCTGCCACCACAAACTCGGAGATCAGCCAAGTATGTCCACATGCAATGACAAGAGTTCGTAGCACCGGATTGCTCCCTTTCCCGCTCACTTGCATTTTAAATCAGAAATCAGCTATGCAGAATATTTTACAATCAAAATAAATCAAGCAGTACAAGTGATGAAAGGAATCAAACACTACTTTTTTTACCAAGAGATGTGCACATATGGGAACAAAAGAATATCGTGGTCTGGACTCTGGAGTCTGGACAAGCCCATTTTGGGGACACAAATCAATAGAACTTCAAACCGCTTGTGGATTTTAAATGAGTGAATGACGGATTTTAAAACAGGATGTAACATGATTACCAGGCAAACTAATAACTAGATTGTCCACATGTATCCTGTTGATACTTCAAGAAGATTGAGCACCACACGTGCATAAGTAGATAATCAAGAAAAACTTCAGAGGGCCAACCGTAGCATAGTCTACCAGTGTGGTACGGGTACCTTGTCTCTCTGACTGATGAACAGAGTTCAATTCCTACCAACCATAGGTTGGGTGGGTTATTTGTGTGGATTTTTACTTTGATTGTCTGGGATTTGAACCCATAGCCCGTGAGTTGTGAGTCTTAAGATAATTACACTAGCCAATTGTCCCACCCTCTCCAAAAAGAAAAGGAGAAACTTCAGAGGAATAGACCAATTCCTCAGTAAGCATGACTTTGTATATTCAACCATACTCCTTTATGAATCATGATAGATGCTGAAATAATACAGCATAGAGCCTATGGCGTACATGACATCATGGAAAACCCTAGAAGCATACAACAGTAATCTGAAATGTGAAATCATGTCTCCTTACAGAGGTTTAGTTTGATTCAATGTATGCCTACTTTAATTCTGAAAATCTCAAAATCAATCTCAACATAAAAGACATTCTACCATTGGAAATTTCCTACTTATAACTCTCTCAAACACACACTGCTGCATTCCATATTTCCATGTACCTACATGCGTCACTTTATGTCCAAAAAGAACTTTCCTTCACATTCTGGACAAATCAAAATATGAAAGGCATGTCAGGAGCAAAGACATGCCTTTGTTTCCTTCACTCATTCACTAAATCACAAAATGCACATATTAACAAAATACCCAAGATGGGGCCTCTAGATCAAATACCTATTGCATAAGAAGTTCCCAAAGCGGCATGACAACACACAATCCATAAAGTCAACTAGGAATTTCTGCAACAAAAACAGTTCAGAATATGAACATTAACAAAGAGGCTTAGTTTCAGCGAACCCATACGGTTGCAGAAGAAAAGAAGACTTACAGATGAGAACTCAAAAGCAGATGGGTATAGACGTAACAACTGAGAAATACAATCTAGCCACTGAAAAATAAGACATCATATTACAAGTCAGTTTAAAACAAGTTCAAGTAATTTAATTAAACAATGGATATCTCCAAAACAAACACAAATATATAAAAACATAACAGTACAACCAAACTATAAAAATGTGTAAAAACAGAGTTTAAGGAAGAATAACCCTTATCTCTACTAATATAAAAAAAGAGTTTGCCCGTTCACCACTCCTCCCCTTCACCCTCGCATGAGAATGAAATGTGACCTATCACGAATAGTATAGGCCAGACATGTCAATTGTTTTTTCAGTGAAAGGTTTTAAGGTCTGCTTCGAATATAGGAGTGCCACAAATAGTAGTCCAAATATTCTTGCAGAAATTAGAAAAATCCAAAGGAAGCCTTATTTTCAATTTTTTTGATTAAATCACTTAGCACAAGGTAAATTGTCTTGAGTTTTGCAAAACACCCTGTTGAGAAAAAACTTTTACGTAGCATGAGCCCTGATATAAATCTACAACCTCACCTTTTTTTTGGACACCGTTGCAACGCACGGGCATCTTACTAATTCCATTGAAAGGCCAGCATGCAGTGTTGTTCTCAAACTCTCAAATCCCATCGGTAACCGATGTAGTTTCATTAAAAATTTACAAATGCCTCTGACATGCATGATTTGTGAGGGGTCTATTGCACAGCCTAATCCTAAATGTTGATCAGCATTCAACCATACCTAGGCGCTAGTCGGGCGGCAGACCGACGCTTAGCACCTAGGCAGGCCAAATTGGCAAGGCGGGCAAGGCAGGAGGACGCTACCTAGCGCCTAGGTGCTGCCTAGGCGGGCTAGGCGGCCACCTAGGGGAACAATGACAATCCATAATCCAGAAGAGTATAGCTTATAGGTAATAAGGCAACACTAATAATAATTAGTTAATTACAAAATCCGAACTAGTAATTCGGTATGAACATATACAAGAAACATATTATCATTTATTCATTGAACCCACCAGTTGGTAGTTGCCGAGAAGGTGTATTTTACAGAGCGGAGGTGCAAGTTCAACTCTTGTTATTTTTTAATAAAAGGTGTGAAAGAAAAATTAAGAAAAAATAGCACTTGTAGGCTACCTGTAACAGTATGGGTGAACAGTTGCTTGAAGTCTGGGATTGAACTGAAGTATTAGAGGATGATCCAGATGGTCCTAAAGAGCTTCTGCTTGGCGAACTGCTTAAATTCCCAAGAGAAGGTTGCCTTAGTAGCTCAAACTGTGATCCACCATTCTCAGTTACTGTTGGAATTCCCATTCGTTCTGCAAATGGATGACCAAATGCTAGCCAATCCTTTTCCACAAGGGCCTAAAACAGTGTGGTGAAAGTGTGTTATATATCCAAAACTAAGTCAGAAATAACAAAGTGACAAATGCCAATGGCGTCATTGGAGTAACACAATTGAAATAAGTCAGCCGTTAGAAAGTATCAAGTACTAGCCAGCATGAATGTTCAACTAATTTTGATACAGAGATGCATAGCATCAAATGTAAGAACATAGACACATGCAACAAAGACACAAAATAAACTGCAGTTTTAACCTATAAATAAATTAGAGGACACCTATCATGTAAAGAGACGCATGCACCATTTCCATTTTAACAACAAATAGATAAGCAAACATCAAAATTAATGTTAAAATCAAACTAAAAGCTTTTTATTGAAGGACAAATGAAAGAAAAAGAGGAATCAACTATTTTGCCACCCGTAGTACATTACAAACTTTGTAATCTCTGTACCTGGAACCCACTGAACGTTCGATAATAGGGATCAAGCAACAAACAAGCAAGTGCAACCAACTGGGTTGTGCGGTCCCATCCATCACTGCAAAAACAAAATAGAGTGAAAAATTGAAATTCCTTCAGCAGCTGTTTAGAAATACAAAGCAACAAAGCTATAGAGACCATACAACCTAACATGACATCCAAAGGATCATTACTTAACTGCATGAGATGTGAACCAGCCGTGTTCGAGAAAAAAAAAAGAGATGTGAACCAGCCAACCAGGGTTTGGAGACCTGCCAGTTCCTAGTAGGGACTGATTTGGAAAGCTGTCTGGTTTTTATTAATTTACATTTAAAATTTTGGATCAAATTTGAATATCAAAGTATCAAACTCCCGGAGGTAATTGGACATAGACTGTTTCTCAATTCAAATATGTGTTTAAACTTGAGTTATCAATCACCCATGCTTTTCCCAGTTTCCAGCGGGAACCGTAGCAGCCTATGTGCAGGACTTCTTTTTCCCATAGCCAACGCGCAGGACTTCTTTTCCCCGTAACCGATTATGTAAGTTCAACAATTAGTGATAAAGACTTGGGAACTGGGTTACATATAAATGCACATCTTAGGATAGCCTAACTAATAATGTTTGCAGAATCCAGGGTGCAAATAACAACCCAACATGACTAAGCTGTCAAGCTATTCCAGAATGAAGCAAGGTTTTCTATTACACAAATTACTTCATGAACATCAGCAAAAGGTTCTGTTGTTTTGCTGAGTTGATATGGGGTAAATATGTTAGGAATAAGTCTAATTTACCCTTTGAACTTTGGGGGTCCGTCTAATCTACCCCCTAAACTACAAAACCGTCTAAATAGTCCCCCGAACTTTGCACAACCATCTAAATAATCCCCCAAGGCGGTTTCAATGGTGGTTTTGCCATTTTGACAATGGTTTTGTCACCGTGGCGAATGACTTGGGTAACAATCATTGCCACATTGTTGGCCAAGTCATCCGCCATGGTGGCAAAACCACTGTGGCATTGCCACCATGTCAACCATGTCATCTGCCATGATGGCAAAACCACCGCCGCAGTAGCAAAACAACCTCCAAAACCGTCTCAGGGGGTTATTTAGATGGTTTTGCATGGTTCAGGGGGCTATTCAGATGGATTTATAGTTTAGGGGTATATTAGACACACACCCAAAGTTCAGGAGGGTAAAATAGACTTATTCGCAGAGAATGACAAACCTTCCCTACACATCCGCACAAACACTTGCATGCATGTCCGAACTAAACGCCAGGTCAACACGCATACACAGAAAAACATCTTCATCCACGTCTCCATTTACTATAATAAGTGAATTAATTCAATTAACACATCTTACAGATACTGAGGAATAAAAAAAACCTGCAATGGACGAGAACTGAAGCTGATTCCTGAGCAATTTGTGCAGCAATCCATGAAGCACCAACCAGGATATTCTGGATATGGTTTAGCCATTCCCCCAGCATTGAAGAAAATTGTGTCATGCTATTCAGATTTCCTCCACCCCAGGTTGCTACACGATTTCTCTGGGGAAAAAAAGAATAATAAATCGTCAATCGCTACTCTTTTTTGTTTTGTTCTTGACAAACTTGCAGACATTCCAGTATGATAAAGTCAAACACTTCAAATATATCCACCAAAAAGCAACCTCTTTCTATTTTAAACCAAAAAACTCATTATTCATTTAGCACGGGAAGAATGTTTGCGCAAGAGATATGAATAGGAAATATTCAAACGGAATAAATAGAAGTATATACTCCCTCCGTCTACAAATGTAAGTCGTTTTTTATTTTTTTTGACAATCTCCAATGCAGGACTTTGATTATAATTTATTGTCATAATATACTAGCAAAAATAACATATATATATATATATATATATATATATATATATATATATATATATATATTATGAAAGCATTTTGCAAGACAAATCCAATGGTATTATATTCATGTAGTTAATCTATATACTTTAACATATATTAATAGTCAAAGCTTAACCGCACGGAACCCACAGCGACCAACATTTGTGGACAGAGGGAGTATGAACCAAGTAGAAAGGCTTAAGTAGCTAAGAGTTACAAGATGAACCAAGTAGAAAGGCTTAAGTAACTAAGAGTTACAAGATGAACCAAGTAGAAAGGCTTAAGTAGCTAAGAGCCTAAGAGTTACAAGGTAGTCGATGTTATCCAAACCAACTTTATCATAATTTTGCAAACAACTTTGTTGCCATTCGATGTTGATAATCTGCATATTAAGATGAGGGGGCAAGCATATCGCAGTTACATGCCTTAGGTTAGTCCAAAAGCTCAGAATGCCTACTACATTTGTGTCGATTCAGAAATAAGTCAAATTATTTCATAATTAATCCATAGGCTATTGGCAAAAAAAAGAGTCCTAACTGAAGGAGCTGCTTCACAGTATAGAACAGAACAATCTAACTTATGCCTGGGAAGGCAGATGCCAGATGGCATCAGATACATAGGAAAAGACAAGCATAGGACCCATGCATGGAGAAGCTTGAACCTGACACCAAGCCTGTCCAGGTCTATTTACAGTAGATGTAAGTGGTGGAAAATATCTCCAGAAAAGGAAGGTGGTGGTGATCTGGATGTTAGATGGCATGTCTGTGTATAGTGACATTGGTGCTTAAAATCAAACCTTAAACCACCCCCCGAGAGTTTCTACAAATGACCCCCATACCTAAACTTTGCACATAATTTTCAATGTGGAAGTTTTGTATATATTTTGACCCCATAATAAAAAGTTCAGCCTTCGCCCCTGGAAATAGGTAGTATAACTACTGTTTCACAGCATATTTGGAAATCTTCATTGCCAGCAATTGGAACAATCATGTCCTCCATGAGACCACATATATTCTAAACAAAGTTAACATATGCACAGAGACACAGTGCATGCTGGGAAACGGGGAATAGATGCCAGACCTCAAAAAGATGTATATTCCATTAGGTAGTTGTGAAGAAGGCAAACCATAAACTTACCCGATCTCCAATGAGGGATACGGCTGAAGAGGTTCCGTTTGATGATATTGTACCATGGGCATCAACATAGTCCCTAAGGCGAGAAAGACTATCTCTCATTGTGTGGATGTTTTGTATTCCTAAAAAGAGAACCTGGTCCCGGATCCAATGAATTAAAGAGATAAAAAGAATTATAAAGCAATGCTATGGAATATATACACCAGTCAATTCATACATATATTACTACCTCAGATTTCGGATAGTTCGAAGATGACTCTGAGCCACCTCCCTTTGCCCCATTTGCTAAAGCATTTGCTCTTGGCCGGGCATCAACTATGTATAATTTCCTATGTCATTGGAAGCAGAAGAAATGTAACTTGAAGAACATTGAGACTTTGTAATGGATATGTATCAAAAAAGGTCAAAAGGTATAAAGAGATATTGACAGAGGGGCATCAAAAAAAAAAACAATGGCTCAAACTTAGCTATCATCTGCACAGATTACTGTGCTGATTCCCCATTGTTAAATACAAAAGTAGTAAAAATTCAATATGGCATGCCATCTGCTACAGAGTATATCCTCAGCCTCAGTAATTCTACAGATATGCACTCCTTAGCTCAGTATAGACCTTTTGAAGTAGTTCTTACTTCTTAGTGCCCATGCAAAAAGAGGGTAAGGAAGCAAGAAGACAGTCAATAATATTAGCAAGACATTTCACATGCATAAAAGGTCTTTTTTCAAAGGAAAAATCGCATGGAACAACTAACTTAAAACATCGCCAGTAAGTGAGTCAGTTGACAGAGTATAGCCACATTATAGGAGACAATACTTCAATGGATGTCAAAAGAAAGAGAGTCAATAATATTAGCAAGACATTTCACATGCATAAAAGGTCTTTTTTCAAAGGAAAAATCGCATGGCACAACTAACTTAAAACATCACCAGTAAGTGAAAGAGTTAAGTCAGTTGACAGAGTATAGCCACATTATAGGAGACAATACTTCAATGGATGTCAAAAGAAAGAGACCAACCAACACAGAGTGAAATGCATACTTTGATTACCTTGGAGACCCAGTGGCATCAATAGTTTGGGTGCAAAGAGCACAAACAAGCTTTTCGTCAACATTGCTGCAGAAAATGACCTTATAATTAGACCAACAGCATTCAAAAGTCAGCATATGTGTAAAATCAATTTAGATGGATATGAGCTCACTTCCTAAAATTCATCATCAACCCCACCAATGGCTGAGATGACCTTGCCAGAACAGCTCCAGACCCTGTGATGTAAACAAATTCACATTTTTCTGCATATTATTCAAGACAAATGAAACCAGATGATTTATTTCCTCCACGGTTCTCTTTATTACCAGTCTTACCACAAATCTAAAGTATCTGCACACTTTTTAACCACCAAAACACGCATTGTTTACCCTATCAACAATAATAGCTACTTTTGGGGATGCCATTTAGCGTTTGAACCAAGAGAAGCCCAGAACTAGTTGCTAAACCAAATAGAAGGTCCACGTTTGGGGGTGGGGTTATGCTGTTTGTGCATGAGCACAACCAAGAGTTGTAGCATTAATAGTATAATTGACTGGTGGGATAGATTTGCAAGTTGCAACTGTGAATATACTAACAATAGTGATGGTGATGGCAGACTTGTAGGATGTAGGAAAGCAATAACTAAACAACTATCAACTTACATGCATAGAACCACTTTCCAATAAACATATGTGCATATCAACCTTTTTACAATAAATATAGGGAGCATAAGATTACAGAAAATAAAATAAAATTAATGGAAAACAATAAGAAAATATTTTAGCATACATACCAGGGTCACACCACGAAATAACAGGGAAGCGTCTGCCGGATCGGAAACTAGAAGCTTGACATAAATCTTCATCACTAATGGATAATGGAAAAATGGTAGTATTCATGACTTGTTAAGGTTTAAGAGAATAAAATTACCACATGATATCGTCAATGGTATAAAAGTACCTTATGCTTCTTGGTACAATCAATCGAGAGGGGTAAGTTGAACATAGTGAATAGCTCGAATTTACTTTGGTTACCCTCCACCAGTCATTACACAAAGAATCATTTTCAACTTCGGACCCACTGCTCTGTAAATGCGGAAACCATTTCCCAAAAAGACGATGGTATTCCTTCCAGAGCCGCAACTTTGGATCTGATTTCGTACCAATGGTGGATGGATCACAAGAAAATGCATATAGATCCCACAGATGAGCAGGTTTAGTGTATTTTCTCAAAGCTTCAAACACTTCGTTTTTCTGAAAAGATAAGTATCATACGTAAAACTAAAAGATTCAAAATGGTTGCCATTTATCTGGTAAACAAAGTACGAGCACATGTGAAGTCAAAATGAGATAATGCCCAACCTATAGAGAATACGAAGAAAAGAATAGCACAAAAAAAAGGACAAGGTAATCAATAAGCAAATGTAATGTAACAGAAGATTAGAATGGAACAGGATGTCCACCTGCTTGGTTTTAGGACGAAAAGCGAACACAATGACTCTCATGTCTTTACCTGAATGAAAAATAGATAAGTAAAGGATAAGGTCATTACAAAATGCATTTCCAAACTTTTTAATGTTAAACAAAATCCTTAGAAGATGAACTGCAGATCCACCAACAAAAAAAATCAATAAAGTAGTTAAAGAACATGGAAATTGCGATTATCCCATGGGGAAAAAATTGCCAAATAGTTAAAGCTGAGAACTGTGTTTTAATCCAAATCTCATGGCCAGAAAATAACGGATGTGGTTACAAGACGATATGTAAAAGAGATCCTTGACATCAGTAATATCTTCTCAAGACAGATCCTTTTCATTCTTCCACTAACATATACTCAAATTCATGATTAAGTAGGCCTGTAGTTAGACATATAAGTGTGCTCATAGGCGACTCCGTACAAAGCACAAACTTACCAATAACTTGCAGAAGTTCACGAGGCTGCTTCTTATCATACTGACGGGGCAGGGATTGAAGCTTTACATCCTGAGACAAAACAAGTCTAATCAATAATTTATAAGAATTATTTGCAAGCATTAGGGCAAATAAAACAGTGTTCACGGACCCAAAATAAATAAACAAACTTGAAAAGAATAAGTGCCCAATGAAGGTAACTTCTAGACATAGGACCTGTTCTTTTTGACTGTGGCTGATGGCTTTTGGCTGCGGCTGATAGCTTTTTGGCTGTTTGCGACAGAGATTGCGGAAAGAAAGATACTCGCTTGCGATTTTTGATGGTACAGATATTAGGTTTTTAACGTGTACTACAATTAACTTGTAGACCCCATCTTTAAAAAATACTCCGTTTAAAAGTTAGTTATTGTAGCAAAAGCCAAAAGCGGCTTTTAGAAGCTGCAAAGAACAGGGCCATACATCATTTAGCTTCTCAATTGCAGTTAGCGGGATCGTACCCAACTCTATTACGCTCTTTGTTGCTTGGCTCTGCAAAAAGGATCGCATTTATTAAAATAAGAATAAGAATAGAATGAGGAGGAAGAGAACTGGAGGGGAAGATGTGTCTACCTGCATGATGAGTACAAATAGTTCAAAAAAAAGGCTAATATACTAAGTTCCCATTCAAATAGCAAGTCAAGTCATTTTCCAGATTTCAAATCAATGGAACGAAGTTGATGGAACAAATAAGGAATAAAAAAGAACAATAACTACAAAATGAATGTTACATGGTAAAATGAATCTGTATTGAAGTGTAGGAGGCATCCAAATAATGTAGAATTATTTGTTAATAATCATGATACAATAATGATATGATTGCGTACCACAAAGAGAAGACGGAAATTTGTCACTGAAAGAATGCCAGCCTCATCTGTGTTTAGTAGAACAACACCATGGCCCTAAGAAAGGAGAGGTGAGAGGGATCAAATTCGAGATGGGCAAATGCAAAAGTCAAAAGCAAATATAGCCACGTAAGTGGAACTGAGGCCAGCCCAACACAGCCCATTGATCCTTGAAGCACCCAGCATAAGTTCTCATTGGGACTTAGCCCTTTCATGATACTCTCTTGAGCTGCGCAAGGTGGAGTGGTGCTCTAGCATTCTATATACTACCAGTTTGAATACGTGTGGCAATAAAAACCCAGCCCAGCCGGAATTGAGATGGCGTGGTGCCCGTGTAGGTGGCACCAGTAATTATTCATTGACGCACATAAATTTCAGTAAAAACTGGTTTATCGTTTTTGTACACCTCATTTTTTCTGCAATTTACATTTATTCCATATATTTTGCTGCATTATATAATATTTTAGCTGGGAATCTTGATCTTATTAGTTAGGAACTTGATTACGATGCGTCACGTGTCCACCCGGTCATAGTGCATTTCTGGTCTCATCACTGTATAGCTGATCATGTTGCACCTGCTATATCACTGCTACACACTGTTCGGTACATTGTTGTTTCTGTTAACTCCAAAATAAGCCACATAGCACCCTTTGAAGCTTGAATACAAGGAATTCACTGGAAATATTGAACAATGTTTTATTCCTTTTGGTTGGTGCCACTTTATATATTGGTGGGGAAATACCACTTCTACAACACCAATCAGATAATAACATATGTACCGCTCTATTGTGACAGATTATACCGCCTCACTTACCAAATACATAATTTGTGAATGGCATAAGAATTATTAGTTACAGGCAACAGATGGCCGCATTGCAACCAGGCTAATCTGGCGAGCCATCCCAAGCGGTGACCAATGCATATCATCAGCTAACCCAAGGACAATCCACACAATCGTTCGTCATGTACCATGTTATTGCAAGGTCGCCAAATGACCACGTCACGCAGCTAAATTCACCAATCCCCCCTATAGATTTCCGATTTCGTCTCCAATGAAATCTACGGCAGCCAAACATCAAAACGTAAGGAATTTAACGCAATGGAAGGGAGGCGAACCTGGGCGAAAACTTCCTCGTGCTCGAGCAGGAACTCCTCCATGCCCTGTGACAACCTCCGCGACCTCGGATCCTTCAAAGCGAAAAAACCGCAGAACCGCATCAAATCTCAAATCACAACCTAACCCTAGCTCCCAAAACACAATCGCACGCACGGGGCCACGCACATGCGCGCGCTTATCGGGGAAAGGGGCGGTGCACACGGGGCCACCGCACCGCATCAAATTCCGAGAACCAGCCCCACATCCCGCACACACACGCACAGGTGAGGTGCGCGCGCGAGGGAGGAGGGACGGGGAGGAGCGGCAGGAGGGAGCGTGCGAGCAGGGGAACCGTGCGTACCTCGATTTGGTTCCATTCGATGGCGTCCCAGCTCCCCGAGTGGTCCATCTCCGACGAGCGGCGGACGATGGAGTCCCAGCTCCCGGAGGGCTCATCCATCTCCAGCGGAAGCGGCGGGTCGGGGCGCGGGTTCCTTGCCGCGGCTTCGCGTTGTCGCGGCGAGAGCGAGAGAGCGGTGGAGGAAGAGGAGAGAGAGAGAAGGGGGAAATGTTTTGTTTGCCTGGGCTGGCCGGCTTCTCTTGGCTTGTTGTTGGACGCGACGAGTGCGACAGTACCGTATTGGCGTGAGGCAACAACAATTTCGTTCCAAGTAATCATCATAGAGATATGTCCCGCGTTCGTACAAGCTTCCTCCAGCTTCCCTATGGTCTAGGAAAACTTGTGTTTGACTGGGATTATTATGATTCCTTTTGCACCACACGGTTCTAAAAAAGTTCTAAATTTATTCAAATAGTTTCAGTTTTTATTTTTTATTTTGATATATGTAAGCTAGAAGCAATTTAGAACGTATCAACTTCTAATTTCAATTTATTTTAGTATTTTTTATTATTTTGGGTTTTTTTTCTCCTTATTTCTTTGTATTTGTCTATGATGATGTAATTTTTTTTATTTTTTTAATTGAATGATTCAAAAAAATTAACAGCCACTACAGTATAATTTTAACTAAAAACTAACAGCTAAAGTTATTAAACCAGAAGTTTAAACTCTTTAGGGAACCCAAATTAGACCTCAGGAGTTAACAATGTTGAGATAACGATGTTTGAACATTTAAGTACGTAACATCCAATAGTTAACATTTATCTTGTGAGCAACACCTTTTACCACAAAATTTAAGGCATATGAACTGGATATTGGTACTTGCTGTTAGCGGGCATGAGTGGAAATAGAAAGAAACCATATGTAGATGATCAAATCAGTGATGATGTCTAACTAAACATATTAGTAAAATCGATTATTGATGGGCATGGTTTTTTTTTTTTTTGAGGTTTTGGCTCACAATTTTTGGCTACAACTTATGATTTTTATACTTATCGATGAGCGCTCTTGTATGATCATGCAGAGTAAAGACACGAGAATTTTATCCAGATTCGAATCTTCTTCTAAGAAAATAATAACCATACATCCAGTGCTATTTGTTACTGAGGAAAGGCTTACAAGCATGAATATTACACTGCTTATAGAACTGATTGCTCCTTATTGGAACCAGAAGGCGTCTTAACATTTTAGAAGTTAATCGTTAGACGGCGATTATCGTCAAAGAGACGTGGGTAGCAGTTCGCTGTAGGACAGTTGTTGTTAGAGAGATACGAGGAAGATCGTGTGCGGTTATAGAGTATAACGTACGTCTTAACTGACTTTGTCAGGCTACTTCATTGTAGGAGTAGTTAGTCATAAATTGGAGAACGATCAGACCATCATAATAAGACTCACGATCAAGAAGTCGCAACAGGTCTTATGACTAGGTAGTGGTAACAGAATTTATAACTTACGACTAAGTAGTCGTAGAAAAATTTACGAAGTAGTCGCAGCGAGACTTATGACTACTCTATGAAATTTCTCTCTTGTCGTTAAGAGGTATATTCGAAGAATATGATGACTTAATAAATAAGAGGATTATTATATCCTCGTCAGGATTGTTCGTGAGAAGTACGAAGTAACAAATACTCTTGTGCGATTTTGACAGATATAAATAAAGTCTCTACAGTGTGTACTACAATCAATTTATAGATCCCACTTTAAAAAACACTCCCTTTGAAAACTAATTACGATAGAAAAGCAGTTTTTAGAAATTAAAAAGAAAAGACTCATCATTTGATTTTTTACGTTTATATTTTCTTGCAAAAAACAAGGGGTCCATAGATCCGACAGCCTACAACATCTCTCCGCCATCGCTCTATATTACAACATCTCTCCGCTATTGTTTTATATATACGTAGACGGTACAAGAGCATACATGTAGAACCTAGCGGTTGTTTGGGCTCATCGGTGAATATCCCGTAACACTTAGCGATTGTCAAGACAGCCAGCAACAGCAACGATTCCTAAGCCGAGATGGGCTGGCTTCGCGCCTGATACATGTCTCAAAGAGAAGAGATTCGGAATAACAAAAGCAGCTTTTAGAAGTTGAAAATAAAAGACTCATCATTTGATTTTCTATGTTTTATATTTTTCTTGCGAAAAACAAGGGGTCCATATATCTGACGGCCTACAACATCTCTCCATCGTTGTTCTATATTACAACATCTCTCTGCTATTGTTTCATATATACATAGATGATACGATGAGCATACATGTCAGCACCCGACGGCTGTCTGGGCTCATCGGCGAACATCCTGTAACACTTAGCGATTGTCAAGACAGTCAACAATAGCAATGATTCATGAGCCAAGATGGGCTGGCTTCACGTCTCTGATAAGATAGGCTGGCTATTGTTTCATATATACATAGACGAGACGATGAGCATACATGTCAGCACCCGACGGTTGTCTAGGCACATCGGCGAACATCCTGTAACAGTTAGCGATTGTCAAGACAGTCAACAATAGCAATGATTCATGAGCCAAGATGGGCTGGCTTCACGTCTGATACATGTCTCAAAGAGAAGAGATTCGGAATAACAAAAGCAGTTTTTAGAGAAAAAAAAAGAGAGAAAAGATTCATCATTTGATTTTCTACATGGGCAACAGCAAACAACATCCCATAACACTCAATTGTCAAGACAGCAACGATTCCTAAGATAAGATAGGCTGGCTCCGCGCCTGATGTCTCAAAGATAAAACAGATTCGGAATAACTTAAGTAATGAATGCGACCACGATGGGACTCGAACCCACAATCTCCCGCTCCGGAGGCGAGCGCCTTATCCATTAGGCCACGCGGTCGTTGTTGGAAGGGCCGAGTCCTCCAACTCTATAATGTATATCTCTATCTTTTTGTAGCATGAAATGAAGAATGGCATGGTCATTCCTTCGTTATTTTTGATCAATTTGTCCGTGGTGGGCCTAAAGCACGTAAAATGTATGCCAACCTCCTTCCTCGTTTGGAAAGGGCAAATACCACCAAAACCATCCCTAGCCCAATAGGCCCTGCTATAGTGTCTAATCTCTTCCAAGCTGAAGCCCATTATAGACTACTCTTTCTCGATCAAGGCCTATTGTAAGCACAAAGTGAAAGTGAAACAGCAGCAGCAGCAGCAGCAGCATCTTCCTTTAAAAAAACAGTAGCACCCTATAAAAAAAGAGAAAATTTCATCTATAACACAAGTTTAAGCCTGATACTAAAAGAATACTACAAATGAAGTCCTGTTCCAACCAGTGACACAGAGCGCGCATAAATTTTCTGTCTATGTGTCTGTTCTTTTTTTTTTACTTATGATTATAATTTATGATTTTTAGTTAAAATTTTTAAATTTTAGACTGCTTGCGATAAAAATTATAGAGAGGTATCTGTTTGCGATTTTAGCTAGTACAGATATTAGACTTTTAACGTGTACTATAATTAACTTATAAATATCGTCTTGAAAAAATATTTTGTTTAAAAGTTAAATACTATAGTAAAAAATAAAAGATGTTTTTAAAAATCGCAAAGAACATGCTATAACACTTCTGTGAACTCCCGTTAGGCCGTTACTCATTTTCGTTTCACTTAATTTCTTTCCATCCTTGACCACACGAGATGACGAAAAAACCCTCCGAAAATCACTTGGTTTCAGGATTGGACTGCTGCACTGCTGGCAGAACCGCTGCTCCTGGCCGTGGAAGGACGAAGACCGGCGTCCTGGAGTGCGCCTCGCAGACCTTGTGCCGCATGTCGTACTCGCAGCACCAGCTGAGGTCTGGCCAGTGGCCAGCACACGTCGACCGAGCAAGCCTTCGGGCCGCTGCCGCCCGGCGCGCGCGCCCTCCTCGCTGCCGGCGCTGGCCGGTCACACTGGACGAGACCGGCGGATAAATCTTGGAGCTGCGTCGCGGCGGCAGAGGAGGATGATGGCCTGACGAAGGACAGCATGGTCGGACCGGAATCGGCCGCCGCCGTCGTGCCCCCGAGACGACGCCTTGGTAGCCGCGGCCCAATCCATGCCGGCTAAGAAATGCTCTCAATTCTCGCAATCCACGCTAGAAATCAAGCAATAGGGCGTCCAATTCTTGCATTCCCAAAGCAAAAACTACTCATGGCAGCAAGCTTATCAAGAGAAGCAAAGTGCGGAGTAGAAGAGGCGGAGACAGGAGAGGCGGCGCATACGATAGGATGAACACGAGGAAGCAGCAGCACAGTGAAGAGCAGCGGAGTAGGTACGGTGCGAGCAGGAGCGCTTGGAGGTTCGCTGCGATGAGGACATCTTCGCTTAGCTCGGCAGCGACGCGGTATACCGATTCGTGGGGAGAGGGGGATCTGGGGAGGACCTCGAGAGATAGAAGGGGTATTTTGGTACTTTTTTTAACCCCCGCTAGCCCAAATTAACGGAAGTGGTATAGACAGGAGATTTGCGCGCCTCCTGTGCTACTGGTCACACACACGTTAGAACACGCAGATCTGATCAAACGGACCATTCGGTAAGGATCTGAATAAGGCATAATCCAATTAAACCCGATATGATTGTTCCAAATAAATTATTGTGTCTACCCTCCGACCTATACATGGTCTGAAGAGGGGTCAGACCATACCGGACCAGCCCAAGCACGCTTAGTCAAACGGGGTATTGACATCCGTTGATTTTATGTTAGTCGTAAGTAATTTTACTATTAGACACAAGTAAATTTACTATCAATCGTTGAGTCGTAGGTATTTTTACTATCAATCATAAGTAATTTTGATGCCAATTGCAAATAATTTTACTGTCAAATCACACATCCACACTCATAATAGTATAGTAACTCTAACATAAGTGATTTACTACCAACCATAAGCAAATTTACTACACTATCACAGGAGAATTATTGTTTGAACCATGTCAGGTTGGCTCGCCATGCTGAGATGCTGGCACAAGCACAGCATATCTAACGGATCAGGTCGATACGGCCCATTTACTATTTGTATCATGTCGTGCTTCGGGTTACCATGATTGTATGGCCCGTTTGGCTAGGTGTAGGGCCGGATTTTGTTTGTGATTTTTTTGTACCGGCTCAAATTTATGCTATAGATAAAATTTTCTCTTAAAAAAAGTTGAAACTGTGGCATGTGTTCCGGTAAGCATGTCCCGTCTTTGATACGAAGTCTACGAGATTTCACCAAACGATTAGCATACTGTGGATGCAGATGCAGTTATGTACAACATTTTTTTTTTTTTTTGCGATGAGATGTACTAGCATGTTCACGCATGTGACGAGGCAATGTAGTATCCCAATCTAGAATTATCGGATATCGAACTCATCGCATATGTTTTCTCGCTTAACATATCGAAACACTTGAGAGATATTTGGCTTGACTTGTCAGGAATCCCACAAAAAGCTTTGCATATATATCTGCGAGCCTGCTTAGCCAACTTAGAGATACAGATACAGATACAGATAGACGTGCGTTGCTATTCTGACTGTGGCATCACATAACACACACGATCAGCACTGGTCATGGCTAGCTAATTGGCAAATAATTGTGAATGGTCAGTATATACCGAGATTGATCGCCAGATGTGCATCATGCTGCTCATTTATCATGCCTTCACTCTGGGATCTGAAACGTAGCCTTGATTTTGTTTCGTGTCACATGAAGCAATCGAAGATATTGGAGCTGCCTGGCTATTATGCCAAGCCTCACGTGACAACGATGCATTTAGAACCTTTTTTTCTTTTATCCAAGCTAGCTGATGCTTCCAAACTTTCCATTGCTTGAGAATTTTATCTTCCGAAATCACATACTCATATATTCTTCTTCCATATTTTTTTTGTTTATAAAATGGCAGAAACTGTACGCACTTACCTGCTTTAAATTTAGGCGTAGCATCTGCAAGGCAGCTTAGGCCTAAACATGCACGGACACGAACGAACTTAAATCAATGCGATGCATGCGTAAAGCTTGGCATTGCACATTGTACTCCTAATAGCGAAGACAGGCAGGCAAGAGTTTGGCATCCTAGTCGCCATCCACTCATGAAACGAGCGCGGGGAGTGACACGCTTCCTTAATTCTTTGCTGTTACTTGCCGAGTACACGTTAGAAGAAATAGCACTCTTCCGACCTCCCTCGACTGGGACGTTAATTCCTCTACTTAGATCTACTGCATTATCTAATCCTCTCTGTAAATGTAATTCTGCAGTTCAGATATAGCACTTGATGTGTCTCGGTTCTCTGTTCCTGGAATTCTGCAGTTCATACCTGATACTGCATCTCGATGGATGCGACAGAAATCTGAATTCCAGAACTGGATCGGTGAGCCTCGATCGATCGGCAACGCGTTAGGAGTCAGCATTACGAGCGATGCGAAGCTTTGTACATGGCCGTAGCGTAAACGCCTCGCTAATTCTTGATCTGGCCACCCCCGCTAAGCAGCCACAAGCCATTAATTATTAGCTCCCCAGCACCTGTCCCGGCTACTTGCTTAACCAGTGTACGTGGAATCAATGTATCACACTGTACGTATCGATCGGTGGTTCGATGCTAGTACCAGTTTGGTCGTTCCATCGTAATTATTACCTGCTCAGTTACAACATGTGCATGCCTAGTTACTTCAATTATTCCTTGCGTATACTGCAAGCTCTAATTTCTGGTACATCAATATGAATCTTAATTTGGACATGTCCTTTTTAAAGTATAAGATAGACGCACACTCAATACACACCATACTTACATGATCTACGCATATACATGCGTACGTGTCTCTACCGTGTTGTGTTTTGTACTATGTACGTGTATTAATTGAGATCTCATACTATATGTAATATATGTGTAGAACGATGTTGAGAATATCTATGGTTTACATGTGTTAAATAATTGACACTCATGTCGAGTTGAAGTTTAATTTGAATTTGCGAGTATTTACAATTTTTTAGTCTTGTCAGTGCTTGTTGGTCTGATCGGCTACAAGTTGGCAATCAGACCAATCCTCTGTACTTTTGGATTTTGAGTGCTTCGATCATTCACGATTTAATCTAAAAGCACTCCAACCTGGAGTATAAAACTAGACAGCTAGGTCATCTCCGACGGTCAGACAGTTAGGCTAGTCCAACCACTCTCCTATAGCGGTCTGACTGGTCCAGAGGAGTTGAATTTTATTTGTTTCTACGTTGTTATGAGTTCTTTGCTGATGAACAAATCTAATTTTTTTTAATTTTTAGTAGCTAGTGAAGGTGGAAATTTTGTAGTACCTTTGGGAGGTTAAATCTAAAGGTATTATTCGCCTCTTTCTGACTGTCACGTCGGGTCTAACAACCTGACCACTAATGACTACGCTGTTGCCCGCAAGCAACATGCATCTTGATTCTTGCACCGTGCAGCATCCAGCCACCTATATAAGGACTAACTGACCTCCATGGCTACCACCACCATCCCACAACACCAAGAAGCTAGGTAGATAGCTAGTACGTACACTCAACTCGAGCGTTGCAATGGGGAGAGTACTCGTTCTTGCAACAACCATGGCTGCTGCGGTGCTAGTGGTGGCCATCGGGCTGGCCACTGTCCCGGCGGTGAGCGCCATGGACTTTACCGAGAAGGACCTGGCGTCGGAGGAGGCCCTGTGGGCGCTGTACGAGCGGTGGCGCGGGCAGCACACGGTGGCGCGCGACCTGGGCGAGAAGGCGCGCCGGTTCAATGTGTTCAAGGAGAACGTGCGCCTCATCCACGAGTTCAACCGCGGCGACGCGCCCTACAAGCTGCGCCTCAACGGCTTCGGTGACATGACCGCCGACGAGTTCCGCCGCGCCTACGCCGGTTCCAGGGTCGCCCACCACCGCATGTTCCGCGGCGACCGGCGACAGGGAGGGTTCATGCACGCCGGCGCCCGCGACCTCCCGGCCTCCGTGGACTGGCGCCAGAAGGGCGCCGTCACCGACGTCAAGGACCAGGGGCAGTGCGGCAGCTGCTGGGCCTTCTCGACCATCGCGGCGGTGGAGGGCATCAATGCCATCAGGACCAAGAATCTGACGTCGCTGTCGGAGCAACAGCTCCTGGATTGCGACACCAAGACCAACAGCGGCTGCAACGGCGGCCTCATGGACAACGCCTTCCAGTACATCACCAAGCACGGCGGCGTCGCCGCCGAGAACGCCTACCCCTACAAGGCCAGGCAGAGCTCGTGCAAGAAGTCGGCGTCCCCCATCGTGACGATCGACGGGTACGAGGACGTGCCGGCGAACGACGAGGCTGCGCTGAAAAAGGCGGTGGCGAACCAGCCGGTGGCCGTGGCCATCGAGGCCAGCGGGTCGCACTTCCAGTTCTACTCGGAGGGCGTGTTCGCTGGCAGGTGCGGGACGGAGCTGGACCACGGCGTGACGGCTGTGGGGTACGGCGCCACCGTGGACGGCACCAAGTACTGGATCGTCAAGAACTCGTGGGGGCCGGAGTGGGGCGAGAAGGGGTATATCCGCATGAAGCGCGACGTGAGCGCCAAGGAGGGGCTCTGCGGCATCGCCATGGAGGCGTCCTACCCTGTCAAGACCTCCCCCAACCCCAAGCATCTCCCGATTGCTGCCGCTGCTGACCGAGAGGAGGAGGACTACTTCAAAGACGAGCTCTAAATAAATAATTGCAACGCATATGATTGATCTGATAACAGTGCATGCATGACATTGCCTTAATTAGGGGATTATTAGTACAGGGCGACGAAGAAAATAAAGAATCATGCATGCATGATGAACACGTCACATTTACTTAGTACTTGTAACGAGATCGATTTGTCAGCAGTAAACATTACAAAATTTATATACCACATATGAAATTTGTTATGCACATGTCATGAATGTTAATCGGACCGAATATTACATATCAACTTGCTATTGTCCTTTTCTCTTCAAGAATACGCAGGAGAGCTGCACAACACATTCTTATGGGTAGAATTAGTATGCATGTTTTGTGTTGCTATATGACTGAAAACTGGTTTATGTTTGTCATGGGCAAATACCATTCTGCTATGGAGTTGCAGAAAACTCCTGTTGACATGGCACACGAGCTGCCTTAGGATGAGACACGTACAAGCAAGCAGGTTGGCAGCGCACGAACGGCCGTGCAGTCGTCGTCTTCTTCTTCAACGCTATCCGCCCGCCCGCGCACACCGCCGCGCCGCTTGTCGCCGTTGCGGTATTCAGGTCATTTCAGATCGAGGCTGCAGGGGTGGAGTGGGAGGAGCGACACCACTCGCCGTTTGATTTGGGCGCCGGCGCCCGGCGGAAAGGCTTCTTGCCACTTTGGAGCTCAAAACTGACTGGCCCATTTCAACCGTCATGGGCCGATCCGTCACCGAAGCATGAGATACAAATTCTCTCCGGCCCGGCCTAGCCCTACATCGGACTCATTGGGATTGGGTGTTTTTTTCTTGTTTTTTAAAGTAGAATTTAGAAAAACCACGGAAGGAAGGCCTACAGCGATCCGAACTCGGGAGGAAGGATAAATGACCACGATCAATAGTTCGACGTTTTTCATCTATATATTTCATGTATTTCTAATTATTTAAAGATATACGTGTACCATTCTTAATTCGTGGATCTGCGTGCCATGTAACTCCCTTGTCAGATGAACGAACGTATTGTTTTCCTTAAGTCATTTATCCGAAGTTTTTCTTCGTGTATTAATTCTTGGTTACATCGTAATATCACTTACCTTCGTACTTACGAATCGTTGCTGCTCCAATCATCCTCACAAAAAATTTTAAAAAATTAATCGCACTACAACAACATACAATGATCGCAAAATTCTATTGCAAATCTAACATATTTCGTACCATTCACATTCGACGAAAATTAAAAACGGATCAACCGATATTATCAATCCTTTTATTTAAAAAAATAACTTGCAACAAGATTTTATAAATGTTATGTCCCTACAACAATTGCCATTTACCCCTTACGAGAGGACGCTACACGTCTCCTTAGGCCTTTTCTACGGAAATGATACGTGTCGCCGATCAGTTCAGGCCAAATGCGCAAAAAGGGGGGTGGACTGGCAACTGTCCAATGGTTAGACGACAGGATGCTATCGTCCAATAGTTGAGTGACAGGTTGCAATCGCTTGACCGTTGGGCGACTAGAGCGATCCACCGATTGCCTTTGTGTGGCTCTGCTGTTGGACGACAAAGTTCAATCACTTAGCGATTGGACAATTGAAGACTATTCTGTAAAAGATTAAAGTGTACGTATATTTTTATAATTTTAAATAAAAAATAGATTATTTAAAAAAAATCCTCCGTGCTTGATATATTCGTTTTCTCGCGCACAGCAACTGGCCAGTGGCCAATAAACAGCATCCGGTTCGATGCTCCACTACCCTCGCCTCTTGCGCTGCGCCATCTCGATTCTCGAAGGCTCAATCACTCTCCCCACTGCAGCATGCATCTTCTTCCTCCAGGGTGCAGACTCCAGACCCACCCTGCCACCCACTCGTCTCACCCCCAAAGAACCTCTCTTCCTCCTCTCATCTCTTGCCATGGAGGTACTCCGCACCATCTTTTCTTGTTTCTCCTCATCCCGCACGGTAAGTTTTGTCTTGTTTTCTTGTCACAGAATTGTGATTCTGCTCTACGTACTTCTTGATTTGGTCTTAATATTCTCAACCCTCAATCTGACCATAGTACGGGTAATTCTGCGGATGCTTGTGTGTTGGGTCATAACTCATAACCTTAAATCTTTGTTAAGCGCAATCGCCACCTCCATCAGAATCGATGAGTAAGGATATGTCGAGTTGGAGCAGAATTGCGGGGGCGTTCGATTATTAACATACGCTAGTATTTCTTTCTCGAGCCTTTGGTACACATTTGTTTTAACTACCATCGTAGACATAAGATAGGATTGTTCTGATATGTCATAATCTATAAATTTCAGTTGATGAGTCGATCATAGAGGGCCAGTTTAGTTCACTGAATTTGCCACATTTTACAATGGACAAGGGGACTTATTTCATGTGTCTCGTGTTGCTGTTGGTGGTGATACTGATACAGCACCGACTGCGGTCGAGCGGAGCTAGCGACCAGAACAAGGCCATGGTAGAGCAACTGAAGAGGAGCGGGAAAATCAAGTCAGGCAAAGTTGCAGAGGTGATGGAGACCATCGACAGGAGGCTATTTGCTCCTCCGGGTGGCTCTCCCTATTTCGACAGCCCGATGCAACTTAACTACAACGCAACCATATCCGCACCTCACATGCATGCTTCTTGCTTGGAGCTCCTGGAGAAGCATCTTCAGCCTGGAATGCGTGCTCTAGATGTTGGATCAGGTCTTTTTATCATACATTCAGCTGTGTCCATTCACTTCAACTATCTTATGCTGTATCTCAAAGTCTCATGTTGTTTCCTTATTTAGCAACTATACCCTAGAATCTCAGTACCACAGACTAGATTGGCATTTGTTTTAGATTGATTGTTACAATTATAGTTTAATCCGTCAACTAAGAGTAATATTGCGTTAACTGGTTTTGAAGTTATCCCTTGTTTCAAAATAAAATACCTAAACTGGTTTTGTACCATTTCATCTGAAATATAATGCAGAGCAGTCTGTCAACATGTATGAGAGGAGAGTTCACCACATTTGACCTGTTATCATCTTTGAACCCTTTACTTGGAAGATTCAGTTGTAACACCGGTGTCTGTCGGATCTCTTGTTTATGTCATACTGATATATGGATTTAAGTGATGATACTAGTAGATTGTTTTAGTGGCTGAAATGCTTAACACCTTTGGTCTATATGTTTGTTGCCAAGCTCACTGTGGTTTTTTGATAAATTTGACAGGCACTGGGTACCTAACAGCTTGCTTTGCGCTCATGGTTAGACCGGAAGGGCGAGCAGTTGGTGTTGAACATATTCCACAGTTGGTTGCTTCTTCTATTGAAAACATCAGGAAAAGTGCAGCAGCGCTAGAGCTGAATGATGGATCGGGATCCCTTAGTATTCATATTGCTGGTAAGTAGAGCAAGTCTGAATTCTGAAATTCTCAATTATCTACTTGCTTCTCCACTAGAATTTTCCACAACCGTGTTAAAGTGGCAAGTTTTCAACTCAAGTTCATTCTGGACTTTGATGTGTAGATAAGGGCTTACTTGCAGGGGGCTGAGTTAAGAGTTCAGATGAACATAAACTATGCAATTTTCAGTTTGTTTTATTGAATAAAGGAACCTTCTTTAGCTATAAGGGTACTTCTGTTGGGTCCAACATAGTAACAAGTTCCTTTATTCTTCAAATTGAATTTCTTGTTTGCCCATACCACATGATGGTTCTTCTCCATCTGTGTTGTATGCTTCTCCTTAGATGGAAACCTGCAGCAATTGTGCCCATCTTACTATAGTGCATCTGAAACTCAGATTGTGCCTCCATGTGAATCCATCAGCACTTGTTTTTTTTATGTACATCATCTAATGTACCAACCGATGTTTACAACTGATGCAGATGGCAGGGAAGGTTGGCCAGAGCTTGCACCCTATGATGCCATCCATGTTGGAGCTGCAGCACCGCAGATTCCGGATGCGTTGATCAAGCAGCTAAAGCCCGGTGGCAGAATGGTGATCCCAGTCGGGACTGTCTTCCAGGAGCTGAAGGTGGTGGACAAGAAGGAAGATGGCTCTGTCAGCGTAAGAGACGAGATGTCTGTCCGCTATGTGCCCCTCACTAGCAAGGATGCCCAATTGCGTGCGAACTGATTGCCGTATTCCGCCCAATGTTATCTTCAACGTCTGAGCTGAAACCTTCTTATCAAGACGTTACCATTGCGCATAAATTGATCCTGCTGTCTCTGTAAAACGCTTGGGTTTGTCGGCAATGTAGGATGCTGGCTCATTATGAAGTCTGTGTTTAACTTTAGCCCCCTTGTCCTTGCTAGTATCCGTGCGGCGTGTTTTCTCAGAGCTACTTCTCTCAAATGAAATGCTTGTGATTCTGGCAAATTTGGGTTGGCTCGGGTGAATGTATCCTGTAAATTTGAACAGCATTAAAATTTATTTGGACAACCTATTTCCTACGCGTTCTGTGAACAATGCCAGTTTGCAAGAAAACACAAGTGGCCAGCAAAAGAGCACGGCTGCCGCGCATACTCTCATTTGCTCAAATAGCGTGGCCAACAAAACCTTGGATTATCCCGAGAAAATACACGGAGGACATCATCACAGTAGCCTACTTGAAAAGTTGAACCCACGGTGTTGACAAGGATTTAGCATGACATCAGCAGCAAAGAGAAGCATAAAAAAAGATGGGATGGGAGGACCCGACATCAGGAAGCTAATGCAGGACAGCATCAGCTTCCGCCTCCCGCAGAACATTTTAGCATAGCTGTTCTGATGTGTGCCAGTCACCGCATCAAAAGCCTCGCTGTGGTCGCTCCGCTGCAACATTCACTCGAAGCGGGCGGCCATCCAGTTCCTACGGATCATGATACGATAAAATTAGCATTAGCTCACAGCTTCCATGTTTGCCTTGCACACAGTGATATTTGACGAGTCCAGAGAAAATATTTGCTTCCTCGTCTAGTTGTGTTAAGTGTACGCTTTATGTAAATGATGCTGTCCTCACCTGTCCATCAAGGGCAGAAATAGCATCGTCCAGTTCCTCCTTTGATGCCATAGATATGAAACCAAATCCTCGTGAACGCCCAGTTTCTCTGTCGTAGACGACCGTAGCATTCACTACTTGCCCGTGCTCACTGAACAAATCCATCAACCTTGAGTCATCCACTTGCCATGGCAGGTTGCCAACATATGCCCTGAAAGCAGGTGCAAATTGTCGAGGAGTTCTCTCCATTCGAGAGCCCCTGGGAGCTGCCCTGTTTACATTCAGAAGCCTTCCACTAATGTCCTAATAAATAGAAATTAAACAATCAACTGTTCAGCAAAATATGCAAGCTTAAACATTCTGTTCTACTAGCTACAGAAATATCTTTATCTTCAAGTGCATTGTACTGACTGGTTGATCAAATATGAGTGCATCTATACTCTATAGAAGCTCTTCAAAGTAGTTAACCGCTGTCCCTCTGCAATCTAAGCCACAGAATGAAATGATATGTGCCCAACAGCATTCCCCTTTTATCAGATGATGTGTTTCTCATCTCAAATTCTCAAGGCACATCAAATTTCTTGTGTAATAGCAGCATATGAAACAATAACTTCAAGACATGCAAATGATGAAAGCTATAAAATACAGTGGATTGCCTTTAAACTCTAGATAGTTCAAAGAGCTAAGAAAATAAGAAGATAGAAATGCACTCACGTAACGGTTGAACATCTCAATGGCTTTGTCAGCTTCCTCAATAGTACTCATGGTAACGAACCCAAATCCACGGCTTTGTGCTGTCTCTCTGCTGTAAATTACCTAGACACCCACAAAGCAACGTCAACATAACAAAAACAATCGAGCCAAGCACAATCACTCAAGGTATGTTTATTAGAAATCAAGACCGTAAAAAATAATGCAATTTCAAAACATTAAACAATAGAAAGCAGAAAAAAACCATGACTCCACACTTACAGAAAACAATTCATTTCTCGCAATTGGCAAGATAAGATGACAACATATTGGGAGCTATGACTTAGACACTGAAGACTAACCCCACATTGTATCAATTATCAAGTGCACAGAAATATATACACATACCAACCTGTTAGGGACTCTCCTGGGCTGAGCAGTGGGCCGTGGACCTGTGGGGGTTATGGACTGGACTTGGACATGGCCCATGGAGGAAGACATTATGCACTACAAAAGCAGCAGCAGCAACACGAGAGGAGGCATCGATGAACAGATTGGCAACTTCGAACCCTTCTCCTTCCTTCTGTTTCTTCTTCATCTCTAGTTCCTCTTGCTATTTCCTTGAACCTTCTACTTCTCCTCTTGGATCCTGTAATCTCTCTGTAATCTTCTCAATTCCTCCTCTATTATCCCAAATTACCACAATTTGTACTGCCACCTGTGCCAAGTAATGGAGGTTGCTGACAAATTGGTATGAGCCACCCACCTCGTGCTTTGTTGATGAGTGGGACGCCATGTCCGACGAGCAAAAGGTGAGAATAGAGAAGATGTTGGAGAAGATCAACGCTCAGCTGGATTGCATCCTTGGGTGCCTTTGACTTTCTCGACCTCGACCATGGCACCCAAGCACAACGGCTTGACGCTTGCCACCGCATGCTTGGGTCGTGTGGAGGTGGCACCACAAGCTGATGACCACGCCACCACCGCCATCGACCCCACCTCTGTGACACTCACCAAGTGTTCGACGTCAAGGCCCATCGACAGTGTTGGTGCACCTACCACGGCGTCCACCTCCACCAGCGTTTCGCCTACTTTGCTGCTGTCGAATGCCACATCGGTGCTCGTCTCCATGCCTGCAGCGCTTCCTTCGGCCTCGTCGCCAACATCCATCACCGCAATGGCCCTCAACTTCAGCCTTTCCATCACCACCATGCCCACAAGGTGTTTGACAATGTTCCTTAGCCACGACACCAACATTCCCACATCTATTGGGCCCCCTTCACCGACTCCTGTCACCACCATGTGGGACATTACCCTTGCCTATTCTGACGAGGAATCACACGACCATGAGGTGGCAGAGGCCTTGCCGAGGGTGTCACTGTCGCTGGCACCCCTGACTGTGGCGGATTTGGGAGGCTGCTCCATCTATCGTTGTCCCCACCACCAAGGTTATCAAGTCGACACTACCCTCCTAGTGACCGACTAGTCGACAGGTACTGTTTATATGACAGTAGGCATATACCTATGTATATATTATATAATATATACCCTATATCGCTGACTAGTCCACGGATCCATCCAGAGCTACAGAGTACAGATTACAGAGATCTACCAGAGCTACAAATGAGTACAGACGGATCCATCTACCAGAGATCTCGTTAGCTACAAATGAGCTACCACGGATCCATCTGGGCAGTATAAGTCACCAGAGGAGGGGGTCGGGGCGGAGGGGGCTGGGGCGGAGGGGGCCGGGGAGGTGGGAGGCAGAGGGAGGAGGAGGGAGGCCGGGGAGGAGGGAGGCTGGGGAAGAGGGAGGCGGAGGGAGGAGGAGGGAGGCCGGGGCGGAGGTACCTGGATCTGGATCTGGCGGCGCCGGGGCGACTGCAGACGGATCTGGATCTGGCGGGTGGCGGCGGCCGGCGACGACTGCACTCGAAGCTCCACGCTCGCCTCTTCGCTCTTCCGCGCTCGCCTCTTAGTCTTAGCTCACTGGCTCACTGGCTCATTTCACTCGGTACATATCTGCTCTGTCTGCTCACTGCCTCCCCCAAGTCGCCCGACTTGCCGGCGCTTGGTCGACTAGTCGACAGGCCAGTCGACGACTAGTCGACCAGGCGCCCGACTTGCCTCTGCAAGTCGAGTCGCCGGCGCAAGTCGGTCCTGGCTCACCGACTTGTCGACTAGTTGACGACTAGTCGACGACTTGATAACCATACCCACCACTACCACGGTGCTCAGCACCACGTGTGCCTTCGACGCCACCGTTGTCATTCCCATCACCGCCATCTGGACAAGTGCCGAGTGCATCTCCATCAAGCCCTCTACAAGGCACGAGCAGTACTTGGCGCAGCGGTTGCAGTTCCTAGACTTGGGCTTGTCTCGTGTGGTGCACAACATGTGTTCGAGGAATTGCCCAAGGTAGATACAGTGTTCATATGGCCACTGCCAATGAAGTATGTTGGGAGGAATCTATGGTCACCCCTGGTAGAGTCGACGGCACTGGAAGTCAAACGGAGCCGTGGCAAGCATTGTGGCCATTGTTTGGGGGTGGTCTAGACGATATGCAGCTGCTCTCCCCATGGCCACCTCCTCAAGGAAATGCCATTATTCTCTGGTTGTTCAAAGAACAGGGAGGATTCAGCTCAGGGAAGACAGCCTTGGCTGCAACAGGCACAGACAGGGTACTGTCAATTGCCTTTGCTGTGAGGGATTGCTCAAGTGGTGTGGCGCTTCTTGCTAGAGAGCCCGGAAAGTGTTTGCAATTTTTGCAGCCAAAGCCCCATGGTCGCCACCTGCTCAAGCCAGCCCCGACCAAAGGCTACAGAGTGCAAGATTGGTTGTCAAGAAGCATCATTTCTTCAGGATTGTTGAGCCTACACTCGCCCGAATGATTTCCAATGCATGTAAGCTTGTTGAAATGGTAGTTGTTGTTAGTATCAGTTTGGGGCATGCTGAAGATCTGCGATATGCAATTGGACACGACTCCAGTTTAAGAAAAATTGCCTTGATTTGATTGAGAGGAAGGCAATGCTCCCACGGCCACCGCCTCTAGAATTCTTGCTATCACTTGGGTACCTCAGTTGGGTGCAACTTTTGATTGGAGAACTCTGGAAGGGCACAAGATATATCATATGCAGATGATTGGCAGAAGAGGAAAATGGATTTGGCACTATGAGGAGAATGTCATTGTCTTGTCTGATCTTTCATTTCATAGCAATCAATTCATATGGACACTTCTAGTAGTTGCTTCAGTGCACAGGGTGGTGGTAGGAGTGATTCAGATTGCTGAAATGAGGTTCTCATGCATACTCATCCAGATGTTCAGAGAATTCTGCTATGCCCTGGCGTATTTCGGTGAGCAAGGAATAATTAAGTCAAGATCAGCACATCACACCAACTGGATTCACCTGCGTACTGTTGCTTCGATGAGGACAGCTATAGAAGTAAGATAATTTCTTAATTGTGGGGGTGCATCAACACCATTTTGATGTTGAGGGACTTCAAGTTAGGCCATGTTCTGTCAAACCTACAAGGGCCGTTGACACCAATCCTTATGACATGAAGGAATCAAGTGCTACTCTGCAAAGTTTTGCCAATGGTCTGATGGCCTATACCATGGTTCAGTTGTGGTCTTCCACCTACTACTGCATCACTTCAAGAAACTCCAAGGGATTTCAAGAGCTACTGAATGATGTTGAATTACCAATGGTGGCTACAACATCCATACACAACTTTCGGTTTCTCTCAGGGAGCTTTTGGCTTGCAGATGTTGTGGACACAATACACATTGATGTTGTGTAGACCAGAGGGGAAAGGTTTCCTTACTTCTGCCATGGGCAAGTGCAGTTTCACATGTGCTTACAAGATGAAAGCTCAAGCTGGTAGTTGGTGCGCAAGGGAATTGCGAGTGCTATGAGATCCTGGTGGTTTGGAGCTTCTTAAGTCTCCATGGTGTCGGCTTGGAGACAACCTGAATTTCAAGGAGAGGGGAATGTTAGGGACTCTCCCTGGGCTGAGCAGTTGGCCATGGACCCATGGTGGTGATGGACTGGACTTGGACATGGCCCATGGAGGAAGAAATTATGCGCTATTAAGGCAGCAGCAACAACACGAGAGGAGGCATTGATGAATAGATTGGCAACTTCGAGCCCCGGTTTCTCCTTCCTTCTGTTTCTTTCTTCCTCTCTAGTTCCTCTTGCTATTTCCTTGAACCTTGTATTTCTCCTCTTGGATCCTCTAATTTCTCTGTAATCTTCTCAATTCCTCCTCTATTATCCTAATTACCCCCAATTTGTACTGCCACTTGTGCCAAGTAATGGAGGTTGCTAACACAACCAAACAAATTAACAGCAGATGATTACATCAACAGAAGTAAAAAGGTAAAATCCCAATCTTTTGCACACAGCAAAGCACATAAATTACAAGGTGCTGGCTCGCGAATAATCAAATACTAACACTAACCACAAACAGTTACTGGAATTCAAGCTTTTCACAACAACCAACTTTAAACGTAACTAATTATACGTAGAGCGTTGCACTTGAATACCGTACTATACCAGTTAAGCACAGGATAATCAAATTCATCACACCAAGCAAAGCAAATGCCAAATTTAACGCATAACTTAATCGGGGAACGATGAAATCGCATTTGCGCATTGTTCATTTTTGTTTCTTCAATTATTTTGGGGCTGCGGCGGTAGGCTCACCTCAGCGACCTCGACGACTCCAGCCTGGTCGAAAAGCTGGGCGAGGCTCTCGCTGTCGACGTCGTACGGCAGGTTGCCGACATACACCTTGGCCTCCTCGGGGGGCTCCACCGCGTAGCCCTCGTCAACCTCCTCCGAGGCAACTACCACTCCCTCCCCTTCCTCCTCCACAACATCCTCCTCACCCCCCTCCTGGAGCAGTTCTTCGGCTTCCTCGTCGGTCCAGTCGATGCCTGCCTCGGCGGCGGCGGCGTCGGAGAAGGCGACGAGGGGCGTGAGGGGGAGGCGGCGGGTGGAGCGGAGGAGAGGCGCGCGGGAGAAGAGGAAGGGAAGGGGGACGGCAGCGGCGAGCTTGTGAGGAGGAAGGGGGGCGTCGGTGGGCGCGGCCATGGCCATGGAGAGGGAGAGGGAGCGGAGGGACATGACGAAGGTGGCCATGGGACAAGAGAAGGGAAGGGAAGGAACGGCGAGGGGAGGAGGGGAGGGGATTTGAGCCTGCCCTGAGCCGTTGAGCTTGAGGTGCTCCGTGCTCACCTCACCGCGTTGCCCCCCTTTATACGCGCGAGTGGTGGCCTTGCTGGGCCGCGAATGGGATTATTGTGGGCCGTTGAGCTTGAGGTGCTCCGTGCTCACCTCACCGCGTTGCCCCCCTTTATACGCGCGAGTGGTGGCCATGCTGGGCCGCGAATGGGATTCTTGTGGGCCGTTGAGCTTGAGTTACACATTTCTATATCAACATGAGAAATGGTTTTCAATGCAGATGATTTATGTGAAATGAGAGACATTGCAGATGTTACCTCGTGGCGAGGTACAGCTTCTGGCGGGCTGTACGCAAAATCATCCTCGTATACAGCTAAGCCAGGAAACCATATAGCTCCAGTAACATTTCTTGAAGGCGGGGGAAGAGGTGCCCTTGCAATTGTTACGTCGGCGTAACTGCTAACTCAATGAAGCAAAGGCCAAAGGCACATAGTTTATTAGGAAGTAGAACTCATTTGTAGAAAGTAGAAGCTTTAGAATATTGAGTTCGATTTGAACAGGCTAGGTGTAAAGTCATACTCCAGTTGTAGCTTTGTTGTTGCTTTATACTGCGAATGCATGGCCCTCAATACTTCAAGAGCAAATTGTGCTTCCTTTGTTGGTTCAGGCACATCAGTTGACATGATATCGGTAAAATTGACGAACTGGAGTAATATATGTTATTTTGTTAAAGAGCAAGGAACACTGACAAATTAAAAATTGTGAAGATGATGAACATAGCACTTGCCTGGAAATTATTGAAACATCGTGATGGCAGGGTGCTTACAAACTGCTCCATTTGATTCCATGGACCATCCCCAACTCCAACAAGAATGATTGACAAAGGGAAGTGACTACAAGATCAATGACATAAATTGGTAAGAGAGTTCAGAGGCATATCATTTTATTCTTGAGGGCCCTAAAGAGAGAGGTTCCAACATAAAGTCTGTCACGTGCCAAATATTGTTCATGCGCACTGTTCACACGCATGAACAATACCTAAGCACTGTAGCACCACGTGGGTACTGTAGTAGACGCGCATGTCGGAGTCAAATTAGTAAGGATAGAGATAAGAATAGTTAATTTTCTTATTAGATAGGTTTACTACCTTATAGATATATTCTATTTATTAGAGATAGGTTTCATTTAGAGATGAAGATTGTTTTTTGGAGATCAAGTCGAGATATCCCCATAAAAGAGCTAGCACGTATCTATTATCAAAGAAGCAATAAAGATGATTTAATCTAATCACTTTTCCAAGTTCTATCATCTTAGTTTATAGTTAGATTTCTCATCCCACCAAGCCGATGCCCTCGGCCTTCTTACTAGCGATGTTTACCTCGATGAACTAAGATTCATCACATTTGGTATCAGAGTAGTCGATCTTTTCCCACGACTTCTATTACTGTGGTTCTTGTTGCTGAGTTATTGGCCACGATAAAGGCTAACACTAACAAGATGTCCAACATCGACTAGAAGATGACGGATATCTTTCTCAACATGCATACCATCTTGGAAAAAAAATTATGAATTAGAAGAATGCGCAACAAGAGGTGGTAGCGGCGCTGTTCCCAGTAACTGCCACGACACCGCCAGAATATGCCGTGGCAGCCGCGGTTCTGTCGACGCCTGCCACAACCGTGTCACGCCCTACCGCGGCAGCTGTGTTGCTACTGAAGTCTGCCGCGGCAACCATGTTGCTGCCACGACCATGCCATATCCTATCACAGTGTTGCCGAAGGCCGCTGTGACCTTGCCGAAACCTGTCGCGACAACCGCATCGTGGAAGCCTACTACAATACTGTCGTGGTTGCCACCACATCTACCGTGGCGATCAAAGATGTCATCAATATTGTTGCATTTGTACGTGGGGCCATGGTCTTCAAAGTCACTAGTAAACGTCATAGTATCTCATCGACTTGGAGTCTCCTAGGACAACAACCATGACTGTCACTACAGCTTGAGGATAAGCTGTCACCAAAGGGGGAGAAGTTGTCACGTGCCAAATATTGTTCACACGCACTATTCACATGTGTGAATAGCACCTGAGTACTATAGTAGACGTGGGTACTGTAGTAGTAGGCAGCATGTCGGAGTCAAATTAGTAAGGATATATATATATATATATATATATATATATATATATATATATATATATATATATATATAAAAGAATAGTTAGTTTCCTTATTAAATGGATTTATTATTTTATAGATATATTTTATTTATTGGAGATAGGTTTTCTTAGAGATGAAGCTTGTTTTTTTGGAGGTCAAGTCAAGCTATCGTTATAAAAGGGTTAGCATATATTTATTATCAAGAAAGCAATGAAGCAATGAAGATGAATTAATCTAGTCTCTTTCTTAAGTTCTATTATCCTAGTCTATAGTTAAATCTCTCATCCCACCAAACCGACGCCGTCCAGCCTTCCTCTCGATAATGTTTACCCCGAAAAACTAAGATTCATCACAAAGTCATTAGTCATTGCAGTAAGCCAATTCTAAGAATGATTGACTCGTCAAAAAGACAAGCACCGGAAAGGGAAAATCAACTAATGACTATGACTGAAGCAACATTAGTTTATTGTCCTGCCAGTATTACCTAGCATTACCAATGGCTTCAACGGTCCTTAGTTCCTGGAAGCTCAAATAGTCAGAAGAATCATGGACTCCTGTAACCTGGAGAAATACATGCAAGCAACTCGAATTTAGGAAAGCACCGCAACTAAATTTGCACATTTGGATTCACATATTCTCATTATTTGCTTTCTGTCTCTGTTTCAAACATCCCGGTTAATTTTGTTCAAACTTGATTAACAGCGTGATAAATAGTTTGTTGAGATATTATCATTCGAAGTTTGTCAATGTTATCATGACTTCTCCGAGAACATGGACAGAATCCAACTCACCTGTCCATCAGCAATTATTAATAGAACATGGTAATAATAACCGCTCCGCTTTACAGTGTCAACAGCCATTTCAATTATTGGGGCCAACGATGTCGGTCCTGCAAAAATAAGAAACATGGACCCAAAATTTAGGACCGCTAAAATAATTCGCTCGCCGTGGATGATCTGCTTCAGTACAGCACACCTGATAATTGCAATTCTGTAACAATCTCTTCATATCGCAGGAGACCTTCTGAAATGCCATTGCATGGCCTGTGGCCTGGGTAGAAACTGAACACATCATGGTCGTGTGTAGATGCTGAAAGATCACACATTTGTCAGATAATGGCATGTAAATAGCATTTGTACACTCTGTCGAAGACGTTACCATCTCCAAAACCAAAGAAGGGGATTTCTCCGTCCTCGTCAAATCTTGACAGTTTTCTGTTCATGATGCCAAGTGCTTGCTGATAAGGATTTGGAGGGCCGCTAGTGTCATGCAAGCACCGCCCCCCAAATGAGATCCTCCCTGTCACTCAAACATCGGCTACTTTTGAAGGAGGAAGGAAAGGGATGGTTCATCATGTGAAATGACAAGGTGATGGCATACCTGCCCATTCGTTGCTTCTGGTGAAGTCCACCCCAACTATGAGATTGCACGACTCAAGACCTGTCTTTTCAATGGCCTCAGTAACCTGGAAAGAAACCCAAGATATGTAAGATAAAATGAGCACTCACCGCTGATACTTGTAATGATCACATGTCCCCCTCCCCCTCTTCGAACCGACAGAAGCCATGAAATTATTCAACGAACTTTAGGGAATTGCTCTTGGTCTGTGTTAATGTAAATTGTCGAGAAAACAATCATAAGCCAAGTGTATGGGTTTCGAGGTTTCAAAGGTTGCGCTTACGCACTATCATCTTCAGAAAACTAATGTCTGCATATTTGTAACAGGGAAGTAGAAAAAAGCACATATGTGCGTATCATTTGCAAAACATAATACAGTGAGTATAAGAACAATAAAACTTGGTTGGTAAGGCCCGGTCCGCAGTTACTGGTTGGTTAGTACACAACTAAAACTTGAGTTTTTTATGGTAAGAAGGTGATACAACAAGAAAAGCCAGGAACACCATTGCTGCTCGCAAGGTTCAAACAAGCCCATAGAATCAAACCATCCTTATGAATGCAAGCAAAGGTCAATCAATACCTGCTCTACACTCTCGAAGTGATCATCTCCTCCTGACATCTGACTAGAGTTGCTTCGAGCTTGGTATGCCGCTTGTTGCATACTGATACTGTCCACTTGCCCCTTAGAAAGTAGTCCTCCCATTGTAACAAAACAAGAACACGCAAACACACAGATGGAGAGAGAGAGAGAGATGGTGCCAGTTTTGAAAGCAATACTCCAACAAGAGCAGCACTAACTACAAATAGAAGCTCTGCTCCCAAGTTCCAAGTCCTACTAACTGAATACTAAGTGTGACAAGCATAAGAATATCCTGCGACTTGCTGGCTTGACTCACGCGCAAAAAAAGAGAGAAGAAGATATTGTAGGATGCTTCCAGTGAACTAGTTGCATTGAAAGAATGTTATTATGTAATACCCGGCATTATCGTATCATTTCGCCGTCATGATCTTCTGCGAAACTTTCAATTCCCAAAAGTCCATATGCATGCGCACACGAAGACAAAAGTTTTGAACTGTTCACACGAATAGCATCATGGCCACACTTCTTTTCAAATTTAGCTCCCGGATGTTCATTTTTGCAAATTTAGACTCCTTCTTAAGCTCGGCAGATTGTTAGCCGAATTTAGACTCCTTAAACTCGGCAGGTTGTTAGCTGCCGCACAACACTTTTAAATAGTGATTAATTAATGTTAATTATAATAATTAGTGCCAATCATAGCCACTGCTGATTTGTGGTGGCTCAGGCAAGTCCTGCTGAGCTGCTATAGCGCGGCAGCTGACATGTGTCACCTGTCATAGTTATCGAGCTCGGGGAGGGCACTAGATTTTTCTTTAAAAAAAGTAGCTACAGTGCTATTCTATGTGAACAGTTCGAAAGTTTGCTTTCAAACAGCAAGAAAAGAATAGAAATGAAAGAGAACAGAAGGGATGCCACAACTATTGACTGACCTGATTCCGGACATCCATTCAGAGCTTCCCACATACACGCCTCTCAACGCGGTTCTTCTTGCGCGTCTGGCTGGTGATAGAGACGACAACCATGACTATTACTACCTTCGCCGTCGAAGTGCCCACGAAAACGAAATGATGTGGCGGTGAGATCAACGCGGCTATGCACCCACTCTAACCTGAAGAGATTCGTTTGCACATGACCTCAAGGGAAGAAAGAATCAGATTCCATTGCCACTGGTCCCTCTGCTCAACACATCTCCAATCCATTCATAAAAAAAAGAGTAGTGCTTTCATACTTTCCTTTTTAACAAGAGTAGTACTAATCTCAAAGCAAACGAAGAGATAAGTTGCATATATCTACCATTTATCGTGCTTAAAAGGTGTGCAAATCACTGTTGAGAAAAGCATTAAATCACCTCTCAAAAAAAAAAACAGCTGGGAAGTTTCTTCTCAATTCAGTTTTGCAAGGTTACACAGAAGCTGTGGTGTTTTGCGTATTAACGAATTCTCAACTCCCACAGTTGTAGCCCTGAATAGTGAATACCAAATCACCAAGTTAATTCATGCTTCCAGCGAATGCCTGAAGATGGAACGCATCTTTGTGTGTGCGCGTGCAAATTTGATAATCCGAGAACTGGGATTATACGCCCTATTTTTACATCACATTTAGCATGATCAGATAGGTTTAAGACCATTTGGGTATCTGTTGGCTTCTAGCATCTGCGATCGATGCTAATGCCCTGCGTGTACTGTTCTTCAGCAACAAGTTCTGAACTTCAGTGCTGTACACAAGCCTATACTTCTGCCAGTTACATTTAGCATGATCCAGGAACTCATTTGTGTAATAAAACATGCCCTGTTAAAGAGCGCTCTTAATGATTTGTGGTCAAAATTTTTAAAAATTGACTACAGGCATTCTAAAATGACAACTAAAAAGGAATCGAGGAACTATACGAAAAATGGATGTTTACATTCATCTAAAAAAAGTTGGCGTATGTTGATTTGCAGATTGTACTGGTTCCTTTGATTGTAACATCAGAGATTGATTGCTATCATACTATGTAATGTTGTTACAAGAAACAATGCTCATATTGGCACTGAGCCGTAAGCAAGAGAGCTCGTACACAGTAACACATACAGCAGCAGGAAGCTAGCTCACTCGCGGAAGGGAGAGCAGCATGTCCGTGCTGGCCATCCTGCCGGAGCCGACGAGCGAGAGCCTGTCAGGGAACACGTCGACGCGCCCGAACGCGTCTGTGCCGGGCGGGCACTCGAGGGCGGCCTCCAGGGTGCGGTGGTGCACGCCGCGCGCGTCCACGGCGTACCCGTCCTTGTGGTCGTGCCCGGCGAGGCACGCCACCACGCAGCTGTGCCGGTGCACCACGGCCAGCACCTCCTCGTAGTTCCACATCAGCCCCTCCGGCGACGCCGCGCCCGGGTGCAACGGCAGGTGGCTGCACACCACCACGCACTCCCGCCGCCGCGACGCGCCCCGCAGGGCGCAGTCCAGCCACCGCAGCTGCTCCTCGCCGACGCCCCCGTTGAACATCACGAACCGCCGGTCCGCGCCGGCAAGGCCGCTTGGGCTGTTCTTGTCGGGGTTCGGGTTCCGCTCCTCCAGGAACCTCCTAGCCGCCGCGGCCACCGGGTGGTCGCGCGGCCAGCCCACGGCGCTGAAGTCGTACGCGTCCAGCACGACGAACCTGTACCCGGGGCACAGCGAGAAGTCGTAGTAGGCGCGCCCTGACGGCGCCGTTGTTGGGATACGCAGCACGGACACCAGCTTGCTCCGGGGGAGGTTGTAGAGGCAGTGGTTGCCGAGCATGTGGTAGGCCGGGCCGTCGAACCTGTCGAACTCTGCGACGACGGCCTGCACGGCGGACAGCGACCTGTCCTTGGGGCAGGAGCCGTCGACGATGTCGCCGAAGTTGATGCAGAACTTGACGCCGGCCTTGTGGGTGTTCCACGAACGCACCGCCCTCTGGAGGACGGTGATGCTGTGGCGGTAGTAGCGGGGCACGCCGAGGAAGGAGCGGCCGTCGGGGATGTCGGCGTACTGGACGTCGGCGATGACGCCGAAGGAGAAGAGGGTCGCCTTGGCCGCCGACGCCCGGACCACCCCAACCCCGTTCGGATGAGCCAGCATGGATTAGTTAATCGATATTGCTGGCCGGAGCTTGAGGTGAAACAGCCAAACAGGTACTCGTAGCGCCGCTTTCCAGCTTTTCAATCGACTTCTTATTTAACTTATTTAAGAAACAACTTTTTATTAGAGTAATAAACCGTAACGAAAAGTTATAAGCTACAGAAAAAAAGCAAAGCAGACCCGTAGAAGCAAAATGAATATCGTGTTTACTCCGGGAGAACTATGTGTGTACTTGGTTCATGGAATGGCAAAGTGAGAGCTGAGGACCTCAAATGTTTGTATACCATAATTGATTCGGTGTCTGAGGGATTATGTGAGAAGATTCAAAATAATATTATGATAAATTATTATAAGTTTTATAGAGTAGTTAAATGATTTTACAAGGATTGTACTTTATTTGAATCTGTTTCCGAATTTTTCAGGGAAATCGGTCATACTACCATTATATCAGCGGTCATACCGCAGTGAGAGCACGGTCATACTACAAAACGGTAGTTCCGATTTCTAATTGGTAGTATGTTATTTCTAGAGAGGTCCAGTTTTGATGTGCGATGTGCAATAGTATCGATCCAGAGGAGTGATAATACCGCAGTGCGATAGTACCGACTTGATGGAAAAGTAGTACCGTTTTGGGCAGAAAAAATGATTTTGGGTTTTAAGTTGTGGATTGAGTTGGGATAACCTAAGTCATTGCATTTAAGGTTGCATGATGCATGTTTTAGCTAACGTAAGTCAAGTTATGAAGAATTTGTGCCCGAAAAAGATTTATTTGTCTTTGGATGTACCAAGTCGCTTAGAATCAACTATGATCAACAACGAGGATCAGGACTATACTTATAGAGAAGCTGAGGCTCAAAATGATCAAGAAAGTTGGGTGATATGGTGAGATCAAGTATGACACAGGAAAGACGAAAAATGTTAAAGGCGAGTTCGAATGGCAGGATTACACCATGTAGCTTAAACAGTCCAAGTGAGCTGTGATTCATGAAACCGGGACAAGAGCAACTTGACGACACGTGATAAGCTAGTGGTGCATCTACACATGGTAAGTATAGTGATGGTTTGCAAAGGATGGTGACAACCAAATCACCAAAATACCGGAAACTACTTTAAATCAAAACCACGGAACATGAGTGAAGCTTACGAGAGTAATTTAGATCAAGGGAGCATTGGTTTGATTAAGATAGATCAAAACTAAGGATTTAGCGGTTTCATGCTTATGCGCTTTGAAAAGCGTGCATAAGTATGATATGTGAGTTAAAACCCATGTGTATGAGGTTACTCGGGTCTTTCCATTATGCTACGTGGATAATATCCACTAAGGATTAGAGGTGACTGATTAGTCCACCTATAAAAAAGGGTTGGATGGAGATGTAGGGTTATCCAACCTATCTCTATTGTATTTTCATGTCTAGGGTTAGGGTTCTAGAGTTGGTTGTCTTGTGTGCTCTTTGTTTTTCAAAGTAGAGTGGCTGTAAAATCTACCTTCTCAAGTAATCACTACATCAATCGTTGTGTGTATCTACTTTAGTCTCTCATGTTTTGATTGTTGTGCTCTTGTTTTGATCGGTTTTGATTTCTTCTCTTTCCTTTTCTTGATCTTATTATGCCAAGAATATGTAAGAGATAGAGATAATCTCTAGGAATTTATTTCCACCCATGTAGGCATTTTAATAGCAAATTAATGAGAAAACCCGTTTTTACTTGACTTTGATCTCTTCAAGCGATTTCATGATCCGATGGTTTTTTGCTTAATTTCTTCGGTGTTCTAACTTATTGTGACACTTGAGAATATATCTAGACTTATCTTGGTCATTATCTACTTACGAGCAAGTTGTATTGACCGATTTTGGTACACTCTTTCTTTGGTTGCAAAAAGATTAGAACTTTTGACAATGATTTTCACAACCGTTTATGGAAACAGGTTCATAATATTTTGAAGAAGATTCCTGTAAAGTTTCATATTATTTGAATTTACGGATCAAGTGTTCCATTGATTTTTTTGAAATCATGTTGATTTTACTATTCATCCTGATTTCATTGCAGCAGCGGTAATACTACGATTATTGTAGCGATAGTACCGTAGTTACTGTCGCAAGCGGTAGTACCGCAAGTACAGGAGTAGTAGTTTAAATTTTGCTGATTTTTCTTAAGATTTCGGTGTCTCGGTTTGCAAGGTTTTGTGGTGGTTTTTCATTTTAATTTTTATTACTCTATAGTTATTGAAGTAAGGGATTGATAAATACTTGAAAGAAAATTTAAAACACCTTTCACCCTTTTTTCTGTTGTCATCTTTAGTCTTATATCGTCATATCTATTTATTCAGGATACAGATGCACCATGTACTAGGTAGGTTGTATATACCGGCATCGAAACAAAAAAGAAGGAAAGAAAGAAAATACAAAATGGTGGAGTATCCTGAATTCAAATGCTGAATCAGGATGTGTGTAATAGTTAGGAACACCTAAAATTAATCCTACGTCTGGTAGTACTAGCCTACTCGGTAGGCCGTACGTGCGTTCGTGCTTGGTGCCACCGAAACCTTCAGTGTCCATCGATTCAAATGTACCATGCCTTCCCCTGTATCTATTGAAGAAGGCGGACGCATGTCGTAGCAACATGAGGAAGGTTCTAAATTTCTTGAACAAGATGAAGGGGACGAGAATGTTCAGTTGCTCTGTTCACTACTCCCTCTGGCAATGGCAGATCGATACCTCTAAATCAATCTACACTTGTCTCGATTCACACGGAACGGATTGCTTTCTGCTTTGAGCGAGTTGCTTGCTGCAACTACTCCAACTGCGTGGTAAGATAAAGAGCCAGTAGGTAGAAGGAACTTACCGATGTGATGTTATGACCGCAGAGCTAGCCGGTTTCGCTCAGCAGTCGCCGGTTCGCCGCCGAATCAGGCGGAGCTCTTCGTCCCCGGTGAGCTCTCTCTCTTCCCCGAAGCGTGCGCCCCGAATGAAGACGAGGAGAAATCTTTTAAGGATGGGTAGCAGAGATAGCATCCGTCCCCGTCCACCTCTCGTTTCCGGCCTCACGTGGAACAATTCAACGGCATATATTAAATCTGAAAAGAAATATCTAGCAGCTATCTCTTTGGGCCGGAATTATTGATCATATACCCTCCACTTAGATGGAAATTGAGGATTTATCCTCCTGATCCACGTGTCAATGACCTATAATGACCTCACATATCATTAAGTGGGGAGAGTAAATCCTCAATTTCCCAACTATAAGAAGGGTATATGATCTAAACCCCTCTTTGGGTCTGCCTATCCTGCCTATCTTAAATGGGCCGAGCCCTTACAATGCCCATCCAAAACCCTCTGCGTAAGGGGCCCCACGTGTCAGTGGCACGCCCACAAAGACCGGCTCCCTTGCGGCCCTCACATACATCGTCACAAAGCCCACTTCCTCCCCCTCTTCATTCCGCCACCCACCACCAGGGATCCACCCGGCGCCGCCGCTCGCTGGAGCCTCACCTCGCTGTCTCCGCCCGCGCCCCGTAGGTAACCGTGTTACGCCCCTTTCATCGCTTGCTACTCGTTCCCTTCCCCTTCAGATATCTAGAGTTTCTGATCTGGTGATCTGCCCCGGTCGTTGCGGATTGCACGCCGGCGTCTCGGATTGGGTCTTGGGGGCGCGGGATTCAAGCGGTTAGATAGATCACTGTGTTTTCTGTGCGAATCCCATCGATTCGAGTGGTAGCTCCGTCGGTATCGAGGTATCACGCCATTACCAATCGCGCGTCTCGAGTTAGATCTCTTGGGATGCCAAGTGCGCGTAGGAGCCGAATGCCAATAACTTAGAGGTGCTACTTGTTGTTTACGATTCGTATAGGGAATTACCGTGTGATTCGGTGAAGTATCTGCATTCTGGGTCATTAAAAACTTGTTTTTTTTTCATGTGGCGATTGTAGTTGTACTGTACTGGCACCTAGTGTCTACTTAAATTTCTGATAAGTTTTGTTTGTTGTAATCTAAAACAACAGTCCCTTGTTTCGTTTTTGGGATTTGGGGTTGACGTTTTTTAGACCTATTTGGGGTTGACATTCTGAAACAAATTAGCAACAAATCCTGGTGATTTTGTACTTGTACGGTTGTACCATGATTTTACCCCAATTCACTCCATTAGGATGGCTTAGATATTGTAAATACAACCACACCGTTTCAATTTATCACTGCTATTCATCATAATTCACAAGTTTCATCTTTGGTTTGCTGCTGCTGTTAGTGACTGTCATGCCACGGCCCTCTTTCATTCTGTAACAAAGATCTGAATATTTGATGCAGAGTCCTGGATGGCTGCAGGTAGGGGCATTAACCAGCTCCTGAGGAGAACTCTCCATAACCAGTCTTCTGTAAGTGTTTTTTCCTGAACTCTTACTTCTGTATGCAGCTGCAGCCTATTCAATACGAGCCCATAACCAATCTTCTTATTATTTGTTTTAGATTCCACGTCTATACTAAAGTAATGGTACACAATTAGGGGTAGATAATTGAAGTGTCATGTGGAAAGATATCATCTTGTGTCATCGTTGCATGAAATGTGCTGAATGGGTTTTGCTACTAATATGAATGGAACAAATCACTGTTGGCATGCTTAGTCCGTTAGAATCTGCATGCTATGTTTTTCCTTACAGAGAAATCATTTCTCACACAAACTGCTGCATGTTTTCCTTTTTTTGAGGGTTCATGTTTGGCATGATTTACCTTTTCCTATTGTATAAAGTAGACTCAAATAGTTCTCAGTACGCTGCTTTTCAGTTATACTGATTGGATCAAGCCATCAACAGGTTATCCTAGTTTTGTTGAAATTAATAGATATGAAAGTGAATTTGCTGTTTAGAAGAACAAGTTTATTATGGCATGTTTGGTTTGCTACCATACATTGCCACACCTAGTTGTGGCAAAGTGTGGCAAGTCACACTTTTTGTGGCCAACAAATTGGTGGCCACACCTTAGGCATGATTTGGCAAAAGTACGAGTCTATGACAGGTGGGTGAGTCACAGGGCTAAAAAACTATGGTGCACCAAAACTGTGGCAAATATCCAAACGGCTATCATAAATAGTTTGGCAAAGTGTGGCATTGAACTGAACATGCTCTCAGTGGTCAAGGTATATTTTTTGGGTTATGATTGTTCTTTCTAACATTATGATCATTTTTTCTAGGGTTCATCTCTGCTTTCCTCATTTCGAGTAAAGCATGAAGAGTCCTCTGCTGGACTGAGAGCATTGGCTCTTCTTGGAGTTGGTGCTTCCGGTCTTTTAAGTTTCGCTACGATAGCATCTGCAGATGAAGCTGAGCATGGTTTGGCAGCCGCAGACTATCCCTGGCCACATGCAGGCATTCTTAGCTCTTATGATCATGCATCGTAAGTCAACCATATTTACTCATTTTTGACAAGTTTTCTTCCATTTATAGGGCTATGTGTTTACAATTTTACATAAGGTCATTGCACAGAAATTAATATAATCGACAATAGACCTATTCCAATAATGTAGTTTCCCAATAAGATACTGAAAAGAATGTAATAATGATGCTATCTGTTAGTTGTTTTGCTACTAAGGCATTCTTTTTGAACTACTAATACCTTATTTTTCTTGTGTACTGCTAATACCTTGTATTTGGAAAATTCTACGAGCAGAATTCGGCGTGGACATCAAGTTTACCAGCAAGTGTGTGCCTCTTGTCACTCCATGTCATTAATTTCGTACCGTGATTTGGTCGGGGTGGCCTATACTGAAGAGGAAACAAAGGCAATGGCTGCTGAGATTGAGGTGGTCGATGGTCCTAATGACGAGGGTGAAATGTTCACACGTCCTGGCAAGTTGAGTGACCGCTTCCCGCAGCCTTATTCAAATGAGCAAGCAGCCCGATTTGCAAATGGTGGGGCATACCCTCCAGACCTCAGTCTTATCACAAAGGTAATAATACTCCCTCCGTCCCACATTGTAAGTCCGTTTTGATTTTCCATGGTCTCCAACATAACACCTTGGCTTTGATACAATTTGTACCATGATATACTAGCTAAAATAATAAAAATGATATATTCTGAAAGTATTTTGCAAGACAAACACAATGATATTATTTTTATGTAATCAATTTATATACTTTAACATATATAATGGTCGATGTTTTAAAACCTTGACTACACGGATCCCAAACGGCCTTATATTGCAAGACGGAGGGAGTATCTCATGGCTTTGCATTGCATTGGTGTAATCTTTCATCTCCAGCTTGTGATTTACTGTTTTCAATGCATATGTTCAGGCAAGGCACAACGGCCAGAACTACGTGTTTGCTCTTCTTACTGGTTATCATGATCCACCTGCTGGTGTTCAGGTAACCCTCTCCTGTATATTTTTTTTCTCTATCAGGTAGCTTAGCTTTTGTAGTTGCTTGGCCTTGGTGTTCTCTCTCTCTCTCTCTCTGTATCTTCCTTTACAAATGGTCGAGAACCACCTCTTGCACATCGTTTGCAATCACCTGCATCACATGAGTACACGATACTGACACCCTGTTTTGCACTGTTCTATGTAAGTGATCGTGCTGGACCTTGGAAGTGCTAAAATTTCTTGATTGTGATGTCTTAACTATTTATGTGTGCCCTGTTGGTTTAGCAATATTTCTTTCCATTAATCTTACATCAATTAAGTTTCTCATTTTGGTCGATTGTTGTTGTGAATTTTACCACATGGGATCAATTCTTTGATTCCAGAATCAGGATTTTGGACTCTAGTCTGAAAAGTCATATTAACCTGTCCTGCAAATGCTGATTTGTTCTGCTGAATATTCTACAAATGGATGTAGTACTTAATACACTTCCAGAAAAGCCTTTCTTGTGAATCATCTAGAGACAGCTTACTTTATATATTGCTGTAAACTTTCATACTGTTTGTTTTTTTTGCTTTCTGCTGTCTTGTAACTGTATCAAACTGTTCTCTGGTTGATTTAAAATCTAGATTCGGGAGGGTCTGCATTACAATCCCTACTTCCCTGGTGGTGCCATAGCCATGCCCAAGATGCTTATCGATGGAGCTGTTGAGTATGAAGATGGTACTCCTGCAACCGAAGCCCAGGTAAGTCTTCTATCCTTTGTGGGGCCCTTTATGATTATGTTGTTGCCTTGTTGGGCTAGCACTAAAGCATGATTCTTTTCATATTTCTATCGCAGATGGGTAAGGATGTCGTGTCATTCTTGTCGTGGGCAGCTGAGCCTGAGATGGAAGAGAGGAAACTGGTAACTACCTCACAGCTCACTCGGAGATTTATATGTTACAACTTCTTAGCTGGCCATTGTTCAGATGTGCCTAATACCAACTTACTCTAATTTGTTCTAGATGGGAGTCAAATGGATCTTCCTACTGTCACTTGCCCTTCTCCAAGCTGCATACTACCGTCGCATGAAGTGGTCGGTCCTGAAGTCTCGCAAGCTGGTCCTGGATGTTGTCAACTGAGGACTATTGTTTCTCCCTTTTTATTACAACGTTGAGTTTTTAAGCGGAAGCATTCAAAATAATGAGATTGTGATGTACATTTTGCCACTGGGGTCGTGTCCCATGCTAGAATTTCTTTTCTTTTCTTCCTCTGCTGCAAAAACATTTTCTCCAAGGGAGCAGTTATCCTCATTTTTTTTCTGTTAATGCCTGTGGTATCAGCAAGCTTGTAATGTAACAGTTGATGAAGTTCATAAATCCTTTATGCTTTGAACTCTGCACCATTCGCCTGTCTTGCTTCTGTCAGTTCCAGTTTTCTCTTTTCCTGGATATAAAAAAGTAAACTGCGCTTGGCAGTATGAGTAAAAACCTTGCAGTCACAATCCGGTGGCCAAACAAAGTTTCGTTAGAATTGTTTTCTTTTGACACAAAGTTTTAGGGTGTATTTGGAACGTGGGAAGCTAACGAGAAATAGTGCAATTTTTACTGGAGTCGAACGTTCCAAATGAGGCCTTCAGGTTTGCATCCTGCAAGGCTGCGACACAATTTAAACATAAATGAGATGCGGAATGTTCAGAATTCAGAGCCGCTTCCCAGTCATAATTTGGCGACCTGGGGATGTCAACCAGCCGAAAAGAAAAATGTGTACTCTCCACTCCAGGTCAAGATGACGTTTTATCTCATGTTACGTAGTAAGACCTGAAGATAGAGATGCACAGCAGAGCTAAGCCGGTGCTGAGGACGACGCCTCTGTTCCGGTCAACAGAGAGGGATTCAGAGGGTGCGCATATGGGAAGAAATGTAGGGCGAGGTGAGGTGAAGTGATAGCCGAGGGGAGAGATGCTTGCGGTTGGGAGCTGCGGATGTGAGCGTCGAGCGGGCTGGAATAAGGAGGAAGGGAAGAAAAACGGAAGGAATGCATCAATGGCGGGTGCGGGTGGGACGAGGGAGAAAGGAGGAGAAAGAGGAGGGGTGAGTGCAGGTTGGCGAGTGGAAAACAAGGGGTATCGCATGGATGCGGAGGAGGGTACGGAAAAAAGGCGAGGCGAAGCGCGGGCGCGGTTGGAGGAGGAAGACGACTCCGACAGGTGGGGTCGGGCCCCATGCGACAGTGAGAGGGAGGAGGAGGGTGAGAGGGAAGGCAACGGATCAGAAAGACGCAGACGCAACGCGGAAAGCGTAAAGTCGGAGGCGGCTCGGAAGAGGATGCAGCTGGGCTGGAAGGAAATATGGGCAAGGCTGGAAGCCTGGAATTATTGTTTTGGCCTATATTGAGTTAGATGTTTTTATTTGGTTTCCGATTTTGGAAAATTCCAGAAATAGTTTTGAGCTCTGAAAAATACCAAATGAATTCCAAGTTACAATACCCCATACGGAATCAGCAATTTTCTCAAATTTTATGAAGAGATAAAAATACATTTGTGGCCTAAGATCACTCGTTATTTACTACGCAGGAAAAAAAACTGTATGGCTGTCCTACAGCATACATATTTCATCAGTCATGTATAAAAATAATTAGCAACAACTAATTTAACATTGAGATTTTTTGTGAAATATTTTTGTTGCACATATTGTATAATAATATTGCGAGCGATATCATCAAATTTGCTGTCTAGCATGAGATGTAGATGTTTATTTTTTATTGTAATATTTTGATTTTATGTGTACAACAATTAGTAATAACTAATGTAATATCGAGATTTTGTGTGAAATATTTTTATTGCATATGTTGTACGTTAATGTTACAAGCGTTGTCGTCAAATGTTCTGACTAGACCGTACAATGCTAGCGCCGAATTAGATGTCTGGGCGTTAGCATGCTGACAATCACACATGAAATACCTAAGTTTTTGAGCGTGCAGTTGTCACATGATAAAGTGTCAAGACATGGTTACTGCATGGCTATCACACACTTCTTCCATGTTTAATGAACTTATAGCAAATCCTGAATGGATATCACACCTCTTCCATGCTTGGTGTAAAAAAGGCAGAACATGCCTATATATAGAGATGGAATACTATTCCTTGTTGTAAACATGTTTAGCAACCGTACTGCTTTTTCTCGCTACGAATTAACTTATCAACTCGATTATTGCAAGAAAACAAATATTATGGTAAATATCTGTTTATCGGTAGCCTCCATGAAAAGAGTCTGGTTTCCCAGTTTAATATATATCTTCATTTGACAGAGTGCAACATGCATGAGAGATGCATAATGCTCCAACAGAGAAGCTCCGACGACCAGCTGCTTCGACGAATTGACCGCCTCATCTGATTAATAAAGCTCCATCGAAAGGCAGCCGAAGGATGAGAAGGCCAGCGTGGTCGAACATAAACCTAAATATTGAGATATTGGGAGAAGGCTCATCAGCCATCAGTGGAGATGGAGATGACATTAGCTTCTACTTCTATCTGTCTTTTGTTTAAGGAAGTCAGAAATTAATATAAACACTCGATTTTTCGAAGTGACTTTCTCACTCCTTTCGCTTTCATCTCATTTTGGAGATAAAACAGAGGGTCTAGGGTGCATCACATACCACACTCCTCTAAATTCTATCTCATGCACATGTTTCTTCCCCACTTTTCCATTGCTCGTAATCACTTCTTTTAGCTATTACTATTTATTTTTAGTTAAAAACTATTTTTTTAGTTATTACTATTTATTTTTAGTTAAAATTTATCGATCATAATCAATATGAACATACCTACAAGTTAGTAATGTACATCCAATGGAACGGTGTGTGTTATATATGGGACGAACCCCGAGCTCTTCGCTCTGTGGTTGAACTAGGCAAAAGTTGCTCTTGAACCCGGAGCTATATGCCTTTTTGCTGAAGTGATTTACACATGCGTGGAAATCTAAGTTACAGCTCGTGCATATGGGTTCAATTCTGTGGTAAAAATAGCTACAGAGGCTAAGTTTTTCTTTTGTTTGTGAGGTAGTGTACCTTCTAGAGACGTCTTCTATTCCTCCCATAGCTGTTCAGGACTGTTTAGCTGTGAGATAACTTTTAGATTTGTTAAAACAATTTTTAGTGTAAGTTTTGAAGAAACAACTTTATTCTGTTAATTGGTTAGGACAAGAACATAGCACTGATGTAAACAAATAACTGAGACCAAAATCCTATTTTCCTGCTCCCTGACTAGGAACTCTGTTTGTTAATGCATAGCAGGTAATGGAATAATTCCAGATGTATTCGAACTGTAAATGGAACTGTCTAATACAACAAAGGAAAACTAATTTAGAAAGTGTTGACAGTAAAATACATTTAGCGAGGTAAACTAGTCCAAGAAACAAGTTCTTGCTCCATGGTAGAGCCTCGGGTGGCATCTTGAGTTACCAAATAAGCAACTGTTCCGATATCAACATACTGGGTCGGAGAAGTATAGTTGGATGTTGACAATAATAGTGGCTCGGTTTCACCGTCCCTACGTAATTCCTCTCGATTCATTTTTTTTATCTTACCTCGCAAAAGTTGCAGCCTTAACTCAACTTCTTTCATTGTAGGTCTCTCTTGTCCTCTAAGCCTTAAACACATTTCTGCAAGTGAGGCCATCTCATCAATTTCCTTATGGTTTGCTTCTTCCACAACCTGAGCATCTACTATTTCTATTGTGGTTTTATCTTGTTGTCTTTGAAGGAAATGATGACACAAGTTCTGCTTCTCTCCAATAGAGTTGAGGAAGAGTGGTTTCTTTCTTGTTAGGAGTTCAATAAGTATCACACCAAAGCTGTAAACATCACTCTTCTCATTTAATTGGCCTGTATGGTAATATTCAGGATCCAAATACCCAAATGTACCCTGCACAATTGTGACCACATGAGTTTCATCAATGGAAACAGATCTTGAAGCACCAAAGTCTGAAACCTTTGCAATGAAATTGTCATCGAGGAGTATATTGGTAGATTTCACATCTCTGTGAAATATTGGTATTGAAGCAGCACAATGGAGATAGGCAAGAGCACTCGCAGCCTCAAGAGCAATTCTGATGCGATCATCCCATGTTAGCAAGCATTTTCTACTCAAATTACCATGGAGAAGGTCATAGAGTGTGCCATTGGAGATGAATTCATACACGAGCAAAGGTACCTCGGATTCAAGACAACAACCAAAAAGCTTAACCACATTACGATGAATAATTTGAGACAAGATGGCAACCTCGTTTACGAATTGATCAATCTCAATTTGCTCCACAATTTTGGACTTTTTGATTGCCACCACTCGTTGATCTGATAAAATGCCCTTGTAAACTGTGCCGTGACCCCCATGGCCAACAATACGTGTTGAGTCAAAGCTATTGGTTGCCTTCTCTAATTCTTCTAAGGAAAATATTTTTGTATTGTGCGCAACACTTTCATCGGATGAGATCAGTTGCTCCAAGATAAGGCCTTTGTTTTTTCGGTAGTACGCCCTCCTAACTTTCTTTTGGATGCGTCTCTTCCACCTTCGGACAAATACAGTCGAACTTATCGTGAGAGCTAGAACTCCAAAACCACAGCTAAGTCCAATAGCAACTCCTGCATAGTTCATATAAATATATATCTCAATGAACAAACCATTTTTATAACCAAAAAATATGAAATAAAAGACAATGGTTATGTCAGAAGACATACCCAAAAGAAGGCTATGTCGCTTATCTTTCCTTTCTGCAAGATGAAAAGGTGTTCAAAAGAAGGGGGAAAAGATCAGCAAGATCAACAGATATCCCATGTACAGATAATATAACACATTTGGTGGTGATGTACAAAAGAGGGGGGGGGGGGAAGGCTATATAATGGTAAAATGACTTGGATGTGTGTTAATAAATCGAAATAAGGAGGAGGCTGTAAGTAACAAATAAGACTCACTTTTACAGGGTTTGTTGTAATTTTCCCTATATTAGTATTTGGGTGCAAGGAAATAGGTACGCTCAGCACTATATCATTTAACATGCTTAATTGGCCATCTAGCTCGAACACAAAATCTTGCATGAACCAGGATACGCATCCATGTTTCCTGGCGCATGGACACACATCTTCTCTAGTGTGGTTCTCTCCTTTGTTGGCAGGAGTACACTCAATGTGTGACAATGACCTAGTTGTTTCCAGGTTATAGCCTATACCTTATGACTTCCCTCGAACAAATAAATAGGATGATTTCTCTATTGTCGTTTTGAAGAGGTTTATCAGGATACTTTTCTAAGTGACTTATTAGCTTATCAACATTCAATTCGTTCGCACGATGTGACCTTCTCCCACCCTTGCAAGTTGCATGCACCCAATTGCCTGGTTGAATCCACCTCCTGACGTGCCACATCCTCTCCCTCTAACTCCCCACTATGCTGCCACGGTGAATCTTCTCTCAAATTTGAGTTGAAAGTTTCAAATTTGATTTGAAAGTTCAAATCCACTTTTTTTGTTTTCAATTGAAAGTTCGTTTCTAATTGGAATTTTCCCGTTGAAAGTTCAATGTTTAGAGGCTCCAGTTGGAAGTTTTGATGTCAAACGAAAGTGTCCGCTGTAAAGCTATGTAGATGATATCCTCTAAATAGCATCCCCTCTGTTGTTATAAGCATGTGTAGTGGGATTCCTTAAACCAAACAAGTTTAGATTCAGATGATCCTGGACCAACCTCTTCTTCAAACCAAATTTGATGGATTATTACTATTATTATTATTGTTATTATTTTGAGTTAGAGCGTTCTCATGTGTTCGTGCTCACCTGCATCACACAAGCCGGATCTCATCCAAGGTTCAAAATCTCGGCGGTAACCGGAAAACCCGGTTGGGACCGGGATTGAAAATATTGCCCAAAATTTTTCAAAGTTGATAAAGTTTGTTTAGGGCTTTTTTTTGTGCTAGATTAGTTATTATATGAGGTAAATATACTTCAATTAGTAGTATACTGATTTTGAAAAGGGTTTTTCCGGTTTTCTAGTGGTTTAGGACTGCATAATGCAGTTTTAAGGTTTGTTTAGGGCTTTTTGGTGCTAAATTAGCTATTGTATGAGGTAATATGCTTCAATTAGTAGTACACTGATTTTAAAAAGCGTTTTTCCAGTTTTCTAGTGGTTTAGGACTGCATAATGCACTTCCAAGGTTTGCTTGGGGTTTTTTTTGAGTTAGATTAGCTATTATATGAGGTAAATATGCTTTAATTAGTAGTACACTGATTTTGAAAAGTTTTTTTTATTTTCTAGTGGTTTAGGATTGCATCATTCAGTCCCAAGGTTTGTTTAGGGCTTTTTTTGTACTAGCTTAGCTATTGTGTGATGTAAATATGCTTCAATTAGTAGTAGATAATTTTGAAAAGGGGTTTTCTAGCAGTTTTCTTTGCGTTTTCTACTGGTTTTTCCGGTTTTCTAGTGGTAACCGGTCCAGTTACCGGTCATGCATCTGGCAAACTTTAAAAGTTTTCAAAATTTGACTGAGATTTTCCCAGATTTTTGATTCTTGGTGTAACCTGCATACGATCCGTGAATTTACCCCAGTAGCGGAATTTTGAACCTTGATCTCATCCATCCAGGCTCCCTAGAAAATTAAAGTGTATTATGTGTTATATTAGCATATATCATCATGCAGGAAGTGCTAAAATCATCTTTCCGACTATCCAAACGGCACCACTTAATTTAGCTTCTGGTTTCTAAATTTTTGCTTTTTTTACTATTCATTAATTTCATCTTTTTTTTGAATTTTTTGGGTTTTTTTGTCTTTTTTTCCCGTATTCTTTTACATTGTCCGTGATGGGTTAACATATTTTTTCTATTTTTATTTTTTAAAAAAATTTAATTATACCAAATAAGCCAACTCAACTACAATAAAAAATAAATCAGCTACAATAAAAAAAATTATAAGCCAACACTATTTTGAACACCCCCTAACCATAACACTAATGTTGACACAGTTGTAAAATTAGAAGTGTGAATCGGTTATTTTAGAATAGGGAGTAATTAAAGTAGAGAAACGAAAGAATCCGTTATTCCCTCCATCTCATATTATAGGTCGATATTCCACTTCTTGTCAAGATTAATTAAGAACCGGTGGAATTAACCAGGGTGAGAGAATAAAAGGTTCGCCTGTTTACGCCTATTAAAAGCTTCAATTCATCAGCTAATGCTACCGTGTTGACTGGGGTATAACTTGGAAAATATGGGCTAAATGCACCCATGATTTTTTCGTAGGGGCATTATATATTTTAAAACAAGAAGAATGGATAATGGGTCGTTAAATTATGAAACGGCTGAATAAGAGTTGTGTACCTTTACACCCATTCTGGACATAAGGATTTCCTTGGTAGCCGTCAGAGCACTTGCAACGATAACCAATTCGGACATTAAGACAATCACTTTTAGGGCTGACGCAGGCATATGCGGTAATGTTGCTTCTCGCCATTTGGCAAGTTATATTTGTGACAGCCCACTTCAAAACACCATATTGCTCTGAAAAGTCAAAACTTTCCAAGTCCATTAACCAAGCAGTCCATACGCCATCAGTGACCTGTACTTCATACGTACGTGTTCTATCATCTCCAAGTTTAGAAGGGTTGCTAACGAACAGATATCCATCATCTACTGAAATATTTGTCACTCGGTATTGTGTGGGTGGATCTCCAATAAGAGTTTGATTGGCTGTGCAATTCAGTTGAAACTTCTTATTTCCAGAACAGCCCTCCTCAAGGCCAAATGGAAAAGGAATCCTTGTATTGCCACAGAATCTAGAACAATTCTGCCTGTCCCGAGTGGGATCATACCCTGTTCCGATTAATAAATATTAAAATAATAAATCACGTCTATTAATGAGAAACCAATACTAATAAAAGTTGAAAAAATGTTTCACTAAGTATATATAATTGCTGCTTCAGCAATATCAAGCAATTAGACGGCCTTACATCTAAAATTTTTAAGGGGCAATTTCTTATTTGCTATTGAAATTTTGCATCATCTCTTATATGATACTCATTGTGTTGGACCCCATATGTCAATGACATAATCAGGGATTTTGGAAATTTTTAGTGGTATATAAGGAATTAACCCAATTTTTAAATATATATATAGACAGCATTCATTGTATTTTAATGTGGTGATCGTTTTAGCGATGGCTTTTGGCTTTTTTTTTACTGTAGCAGGGTTTTTTTTCTGTAGCTGAGTTAGTGGATAATGCAGTGAATAGTGAAAAAAAACTGAAACTGGAAAAAGCCGAAATGACATTAAACTAGAAACAAGCACATTACATTTATATTAACAGAAAATCCATTGTACCACTGAGGAGGATTTATTTTTGTTAGGATCAAGCATCATCATCATTTACGAAAGAATCTATGCAGTAGAATTATTAGTCATGACGCGTAGTATAGTTACTAGTACTACACTACCTATCCAAGAATACATAGCAGAAGATATAAACAAAAAATCTAACAAATAAGTAAATGGATGTTTGGACTGAATTTTTTTTTTTGCAGATCTGCAAAGTTCGTAATGAAACGTAATAACGTGAAGGTGAAAAAAAAAGACTAGAAAACGCATAGCAGCTAATCTGTACTAGTTTCTACTTTCTAGGTTGGGACATTAGGTACCAAAATTTTTGAACATTTGAAGGCAATGATTGTCACGTAGCGTTGCAAGTTGATCTCGCTGCAACTTTTAACTCCAGCTTGAAAGTTCTGCGAACTAAGTACGTACAAACCAACAACTAGAGCAACTACCCATATGTGCTATCCTGTGCCTTAGTTCCGCTCACGCAGAGATTAACATGAGTATACCTTGGATGCAGCCACCCTGAAGGTAGGGATTGCCACCATCGAATTTACCGGGGCAGGTACAATGGTAGCCTCCTCCGTTTTCATGATCATCGTCCACGCACTTGTTAGTACCACATGCATACCCCTTCTGCTCCAACTGAGCCATTCGACAGTTTGGTTGATCTGTGATAACTATAGACAGATAGGCCCAAGCAGAACCAATGGTGCTTGCGTTTATCTTATCGGACAGGAGATCTGCTATGCTAAAATTATACTGGTACCGATAATATATGTATGTTAAGAAAGCCTTAAGAGTAGCATTAGCAACTTCAATGGGCTGCGTTTCTTCTTTCTGAACGATGGAAATTCTGAAGGCCCGAACAGGTCTTTGGAAGGTGATGGTACAGCAGCCCATGCCACTGCAAGCTCTTCCGTCTGCTTCCTTCTGCATGATCGTCATGTTAGCACACACGCTGGAACAATACCCCCAGGCGTCGTCGGTGTCAGGATCGAGCATGTGGACATCGATTCCGCAACCGACAATCACCAAATAATAATAATAAGGGTAGATGCTAAGGCTCTTCAGAGGCGACTCCCATGAACGGTTGTAGGTGCCGAGTACACCAGGTGTGGTGGCAATGTTGAAGACGATCGAGGCTTGAACACCAGATATATATTGTTGAACAATCTGAGTGGTGGTGGTGGTGGTACCCAAGAAGAGCTTCGGAGGTCGGGAGCTATCGTTGCAGGTGACCTCGAATCCCGGTCGGAAGCAGCCGGCCCCGATGCCGAAGGGATAGGTTATGTTCACGTCACCGCATGATTTAGGACAGCGCGCAAGATCGGCGGGGGAGGGCGGCGTGGCGGATGCCAGCCGCGCGGCGGCGGCGAGGCACGTCAACACGGCCCACATGCTGGCTCGGACAATAGTAGCACGCATTTATAGCAGGATGAGGATGCTTTGTGTTGCTGAGGGACGAAATCACACACAGCTTGTCCTATATATACTAGCGTAGAGTAAGAGCGCTCGAACGCATTGCCCGCGCTGGTTGCCACCTTGTGGGACTTGAAAGAGTCTATATGTCGACGCGCGCGCGATGGTGAAGGCAGTGTAAAAATGAGCTGCGCCTACGTACCGCGCAGCGCAGATGCAAGCAGACGAGCGTCATGCATGCATGACGAAGACACGATGCTTTCAGAAACGTCTTTGGCGGTGCTCCAACCAATTTATAACTTAAATTTTGATTGTGGCTTTTACATTATAACTAAAATGATACTATAACAGCTTTTACTTTTTTTATGAGAAATAAATAAATAAAAATAAAAAATCGTTATGTTATCACGGACAATGAAAAAGAATAAAAGTAAAAAAAGATAAAAATCTAAAATAACATAAAAACTAAAATTAAAAGTTAATGTGTTTTAAATTATTTTTGATTTAAATAAATCGTAAATTAAAATAAATTAGAAACTAAAGCTATTTAGAGGGAGACATATATGGCCAAAATTCCGACAAAAACCATCCATCGAACGTCGCAAGGAGATGGTGTTAGCCGCCGTGCTTACTCTGGCATACCAATTTTCAGCGGCGTGATGTACTCCTGCACGCTACCGGGTTGGCGTGCAAAGACAGGGGCCTGAACCACCAGCACGGTCCTCCTTTGCCATCGATGTGTTGTCAAAAGGATCATGTTTTTTAAAATGCAAACTTATCTGATACACGTCATCCTCGGTGGCATGGTAACAAATATCGAAAAGGGTTGTCTATTCATTAGTCACCTAAATTTTTTTATTAAATCTTAGTTATTTTTTTAGCCATTGAATATAGATCAATCCTCTTCACCTAATATATAAATCTCCACACCAACCTTATCCCTAAACCTAAACTCAACTCCCTCCAGTCGTCGCCCCATGGTCAAGCCCGAGCCGATTCAAAGGTGAGAAAAATTGAATGCGATTTAGCAAATCTAAAATAGAAGACTGAAATAAAAATCCACATATGTAAATTTATGGACATGACTAACACGCTATCGGTAGCACAATAGCATGCTAACACGACCACCCGACCAATCTTTTTCAGCGCACAATGGCATCTTTAATTTCCTGGCAATTTAGCTAGCATCTTGTAACACCTCATCCTTTAGTATCACATTGCTAGTTACACTGAATTCCACTAGCATATAATGCATTTTGTCCCCAAATCATAGCACTTTCAGGTTTACCCTTTTGGGCAAACCGAGGACGAAAACCCAAAAGAGGTGCTACACATGCGTGCTCACCCTGTGGATGGGCCGAGCTATTAGTGAATTTTAGGCGTAGGATGTTACGTGTGTGTGTGGTCTTATAGCAGCACACAACATGGGTCTTATGATGAGGGACATTTTTGGGCATTCCACGCTCATTTCACACCGCTGAGGGTTTAGCCCTTTAAGGGGGGCATGTAACGCCTCCACCCTTTAATACCACATTGCCAATTTACATTGAATTCCACTAGCATATAATGCTTATTGGTCCAAATCGTAGCACTTCCAGGTTAACTCTTTTAGACGAAGTAAGGACAAAAGTCATGTGGGATACTACATATGCATGCCCACCTCGTGGGTGTGCCAGGCTACTAGTGAATTTTGGGCTACAAGGTGTTGCACATCTGTCTCCACGCGATCTCCATGCTACAACATGAGGCCCACATCCAACCAAGAGACAAATAATTCTTTGTACATGTCCTTTTGATTTCTTATACTTGTTTATCGTTTCATCCTTTTCATCTTTAAATGATCGTATCTCTTAAACTGAATATTTGATTTGTATTTCATCTGAACCATAGTGATCCATATGATGAGTTTAACAAAACAAAACTATATTAGATATATTTTGGACATATTGATAAAATTATTTCTCAACTAGCTATTTTAGGTGTTGGTAATTAGCAACATGATGACCTCTTCTAGTAATTATAATCGTTGCTATCAAGGTATGAGTAACTATAAACTCTAGGGTGCTGACTACTAGCTCGCAAATCTCTATTGATAGTAATTACAATTGTCACTATCTAGATGTAGATGATTAGCAACTTTATGTGCTTGTAACTATCAACTTTAGATCTTGGCAATTGGTATATCTAGGTGATGTTAACTAGCAAGTCTAAGGTTATGATAACTAAGAAATTTATGCTACTAGTAATTATAGGTTTTATTACGTAGGTGCTTACTAGTAACTCTAAATATTGGCAACAAGTAACACTACTGTTAGACCATGTAATGAATAATTGATAATAGTTAATTTGTGATGCTGAATAATTGATAATATTATTTAGCGTTGTCATGCGAGGTGTGTTGCGCGTGTACGGACTGACGTTGGTCAAATTAGGACAAACTTATGCCGGAAAAATATTCTTTGGTCTTTGCATGTGCAGGTTGAGCATGGAGGCGATCGTGGTCGATGACGAGGTGGACTGGGATTAGGATGGAGATATCCGAGGTCAGACGGTTGAGAGTGTCACGAGATGGTCAAGCTCATATTTGGGCACGTGAAGATCAAAAGTGGATGATACGTGAAGAAAATACAGGAGGTGCGGTCCTAGAGACTTCGACACGTGATAGGCTGAAAAAAATTAGAAGCATAAAAATAAAAAAACCGTATTAGGAAAGGTTTCGGGTCTTTTGAAAAATAGTGGGCCAAAAGTTTGATTGAAGTAAAAAGATTCAAAATGAGTTATATTAAGGTTTTAAGTAGTGACTTGTTATTTGTATATAGGGGTGGCGGCTGGTTAATCTGGGAGGAACCGATTTGTAAAAGTGCTCGACTGAGACATTGCTAAGGAAAAAAAAATTGTCGATGTGATTTGATCGTTTCATACTAAAGCTTGTCCTCGTTTTTTCCCGTGTGAGTGCATCACGATTTTTGTCCTGTGCGTGACGTGGGAAGGCATTCAATCGCTGGCAGTGCGTGGTCTAATCTTTGATATTTTGGTTGTCATCTGCGCACGAAATTTCCAACAAGGTATGGCTGTTTCCTTTGCTTACGTATTGATCTAGTAATGTTTTAACTTGGATGCAAGGTGGCAGTTTGTAACAGTAAGGAGACGTGCGTTGGTCCTTGGAGATCATAAGAACTAATCAAGGTATGATAATTAAATACTGGATGCTTTAGACGTAAAGGGAGGCAAAGGCTAACTATTTTGATTGAAGTGGCCAGCTAGTAGTTTGCATGGTAAATCCCTTCATGTGATGCTACTTTTTGTTTTTTGATCTGCATGCGTTTCTCTGGCCGTGAGTCTCTTTGGTGATTAACTAGATAATTGGGTGAAGCTAATTAAGGTTTACGTATTATGCATACTTGCTCTCTACGTTGCATGTTCTTACTTTTTTTGGTGCTCACGGTACATGCATGATTAGAGTTTTTCGTCGCGACGAACAAATGCGGCATAATTAAGGTTAATTAATACTTTGTAGAGAAAAGTTTTCGTTGTTTTTTTTGTGTCTTTTCTGTGATTTGCAGGTTTAAAGAAAAATCAGTAGATTTAAAAAAAAAAGCTCCGCTGTAGATTACAATCATTCACCCCTCTCTGATTGTTATCGACGATCCTACAACTACAGTATTAGCTACTAGCAAAATCTTATCTGTTGGTACTTATAATCGTCACTATTTAGATGCTAGCAAGTAGCAACTTTAGATATTGGCAACTAGAAATACTAGATGCTATAGCTTAATCAATTCTATGTGAATCGTATCCTCAGTAGGTGAAGACATACAAATACAATTAGGATCATTTTTTTTGTTCAGGTTTTGGCTTCTCACTTTTTACTACAGTAACTAGTTTTCAAATACTGTATCTTTTTAAAGCGGGGTTTACAAGTCAATTGTATTAGACACTATACTAAGTTCAGATGTACCAGCTAAAATCGCATGTGACCTTTTCTCTCTTCATACTATTTCTTACGAATAGTTAGAATTTAAATAGTATAAGCCAAAAGCTAAAGCTACAGTCAAAAGAAACCCACCCTAGAAGGGGGCTGAGGGAACTTTGTTGATGTCATATGTCACATTTGCTAACTTACATATGTTGCATCCTGCTATGGGACAGGCTCGGGCCCATGGGCGTGCGAGTGGTGCGACTGCACAGGGCCCATGAGCGTGCGAGACTGCGAGTCAGCGAGTGCTTCGTATTCTCGGCGTGACGGCGTGTGTGGCTACTGGCTGGCGCTTCCGCTTTGTATTCTACGCATATTCGCTGGAAGCCTCAGTGCAATCGCTAGAATTACTTTCGTCACTTACTCTCTCCTTTGCAAGCAACATGATCTGCAGTCTGCAGATGAACAGACTGGAGCGGCTGCTCGCGCGGGACTAGCGGGAGCCGGGAGGACGCCGTGTCGCCGTGCTGCTCGCCTCCGCGTCGTCTCGAGGCCAAGGGGCAAGGGCGCCGAGAGGCCTGCCAGGCAGCATCAGGCGCAGCCGGGCGGCGCAGCGACACCATCTCCTCTTCCTCCCAGTTCCTTGCGTGCGTGGCGATGGGCGTGGAGTCGGCGCAGCCAACCCGACCTCATTGCCGAAAGCGAGCCGAGATCTCATCGGCGTTAGCCCCAAAACCCCACACCACCTCATCGCGAAACCTATCTGTCTTGTTCTCATGCGCTGTTGTGTATTGCCAAGCCGCCGGTGCGATGATCTGGAAGACGTCTTCGCCCTCTTCTCCGCCGGTGTTCCCCTGGACTCCACAGATTCGCAAGGCCGAACAGGTTGGTTTGAATCCCCGAACTGAACTCTTCCACTGACTGGATAGCTCCCAGTTTGCTCTCCAGATTTTTGGTATTGTCTTGTCAGTATGAATCTGCTATGGAGAAAGAAAAGGACCATTGGAGAAAGGTTTTATTCAAAATTGTTTGCATTGTTAAATTTCTTGCCAAGTATAATCTAGCATTTCGTGGTACTAACAGCAAACTATATGAAGATAGCAATGGGAATTTCTTAGGTTTGATAGAGATGTTGGCAGAATTTGACCCAGTTATCCAAGAGCATGTTCGTCGTATTACAAGTGAAGAAACTCTACTTCATTATCTTGATCCAAAGATTCAGAATGAGTTGATACACTTGCTTGCTTCTGCTATTAAGTCTGAAATTGTAAGGAAAATAAAGAGAGCAAAGTATTTCTCTGTCATACTTGATTGTACCCCTGATGCAAGCCACCAAGAACAAATGTCTTTAATTATAAGATATGTAGATTCATCTTCAAATAATATTTCCATAGAAGAATAAGAGCTTGAAATGTTCTTGTGATAATCTTGAAGCGGCCCTTAAAAGAGATGAAAATTCTGATATTGATGCCCATGGACTATATACAGAGTCGAGGTTTCTTCAAGATTTCATTCCAAAAGAAAATATGGGTCCTCTTGAAATTCTTAAGTTTCTAAAGCGGCATGATTGTTTTCCCAATGCATCTATTGCATATAGAATTTTATTGACTATTCCTGTGACTGTTGCATCAGCGGAGCGAAGCTTTTCTAAGTTGAAGCTATTGAAGTCATACTTGCGTTCTACAATGACACAAGAAAGACTTAATAGTTTGGCTACGATAGCACTTGAGAGTGGATTGCTGGAGAAGATTAATTATGAGCATATTATTGAAGATTTTATTTCAAAGAACACTAAGAAAATGATGTTATTCAAGTAAAGATTATGCAAACCAAGAGTTCAAAAGGTACTATTCTTGATATATCGCATTTGCTCTGCAATACATACATTATTTTGGCTATATTTGGTACTTTGGTTTAGATCTCACTTAGAGCTTTGTACAGGGCCTCTAAATTTCACGGCACGGCCCTGCTATGGGACATAAGAAAACAGTTGGCCACTTTGTTGCGTTGGGACTCAGGAGACTTAGGCGCTAGCAATTCTTGAGGTTTTGAGTTCAAACATCGGGTTCACTCGTTTGGTGGAATATTTTTTTTGTGAATTAGGTATGTACCTCTCAAGTATAATGGACCTTATCCTGTTGGGTATCCAATAAATACATAGATCTTTTCTAGTGGATATCGAATATGCCATTGACGTAACCAGGAGTGGCAATTTTTCATGGGGATGGGGCTCCGCGGGAAATATCGGGCGAGAGGTGATATCCCCCTACGGGGGAATAGGGCGGGAGTGACCTTGACTCGACGCGTGTATGTCGTCACCTCTGTGAGCCCCGTGCCCTGAGCTGGTCTACGCGGTGTGGCGTCGACCAGGCACTGGAGCGAAGAGACGTGCCTCTTGCATGCTGTCAGGGGCTGGGACTACCGGGTCGAAAGCGGCCAGTTATGGTGCAGAGGTGGGGCCTACCACGCACGCAGAGCTTCTCTCCTACGAAGCGGCCGTTGGAAGGCGATTTTCTGCTGGCAACGGTGAGAGGTGAGGTATCACCTTTCGAAGTGAGGCGGGGCTGCTTCATCGGAGTGGCGGCGAATGCGCAGCGACCAGCGCTGACTATGGGCGGGCCAACTCCGGCGGCTCAACTGACGTAGGGGCGGTTCCCCCCGCCAAGAAATCAAGGGCGAAGCCAAGGGGCAGACTTGATAAGACTCGAATCTATCCTGATTCGATCGCAGGGACCACCCCTCGGGCCGCACACGGCACACCTCGCCCCACTGTCCTTCATCAGTCCACTGTTCTCAGAACTCAGAAGCCCAACAAAGCCACACACGGACCACTAAGACATCATCTCACATCGACACATACCATTGCTATACCAGCCCGAGGTACCAGCAATCAAAACTTTACGGAGTACGAACTGACCTACGGGCTGTGGGGGGCCGGGGGCGAGCAGATCCGGCCATCCGACGGGGCAGGGGAGCCGGCGGGGCTGCGGCGGCTGGCTGCACCATGTGGGGCTACAGCGGGGCGGCGCCGTGCGGGTGGCTCGACGGCCGGGCGGCGCCACGGCTTCGGACCGGGCTGCGGCGCGCATGGGATGCGAGGCGACCGGGGCGGTGCGGCGTGCTCCAAGCGACGGCCGTTCTTCGGGCGGCGACGCCGGGGGCCCATGCAGGGGCTGCTGTAGGCCGGCGGGACGGCGGCCATTCGGGACCGTGTAGGCGGCGGGCGGCGCCATACGGGGCGTGGAGCGGCCGGGCCGAGGCGACGATGACGATGCCGACGGCCCGTGCAGGGGCCGGTGGCGCACATGCGGGTGCGACGGGGCCTTGTGCGGGAGGCGATGGTCGGCTGGTCGATAGGCTGGCGGCCAGTGCCTGATTTTTTTTGTTTGTGCAATGGCCGAACAAAGAAGAAAAAACCCAAGCAAAATTTTCTCGTTTCTAATCTACGATGCAATCAACATCTACCCTTTTTCACAATCTACCGATCGACATTGTGCCGGCGACTTCAGGTCTGCTCGTGGTAGATTAGGGCGGATTTGCACCGTAGAGATTCAATCTAGAACACGAAAGAAAATGTAGATTCAAAGCGATCTAGAAAATCAATCTATTAAGTGTTTCGATAATTACCTTCGTTCACCGAAGCGGAGTCGTGTTGATAACGTGTTGAGAAACCCTCGTTGATGACCAGTCCAAGCGATTTCTCTGTTTAGAACAAGAACGAATCAATTACAGAATCACAGAAGAATAGATTGAACACACAGAGAGATAGGGAGAACTCTTGATTTTTCTTTATTGCTTCAATTCATTGGGTACAAATCTAACCATATGGCTCTCTATTTATAGGGGGTGGTGAGGTGTCCACTACAGATAAGGACTCGTTTAAATGGAGAGAGGATCCGTTTAAACGGGAGTCCTTATCCTGGTTTCCTAATACACCCAAGCTCGCTCGACCGTCCGCGCGTCTTCGCCCATACCCCGCGCCATCACCTCATGCCGAACCTTACAGGAGTCGTACGCCACCTTACCTGTCTGCCCACGCCCCTGGCAAAGCCTTCCCCACCTCCCTCCTCCACGCACCGACACTCCCCGATTGGTGTCACTGCTCCCACCACCTCGACTCGCCTTTATAATCCAATCACCGTCGTAGAGAACTTTACCTCATCCTCACACTCCTCTCAGAACAACTCAATTGAGCTCTTGCCCACACCAGCTCCTCCGCCGCGCGTCCCCTACTCCTGGTGAGCCCTAGACTCAATCAATTGCTCCGCCCGATTAAAATCCAATTGCTTTCGACTAGAGCATCCCAAGAGCACTGTAATCACTTGGCCGAAGCCAATTTCTCACGAGCATGCCCCCTCTAGCCTAGTACCGAGAGCCCTCTTCTGGCCGGAACACCTCACCATGGATAGCTCGCTTGCGCATTCTTCGAGCTAAGGCCCTGTTCTTTGCGGCTTCTAAAAGCCGTTTTTGGTTTTTGCTACAATAACTAACTTTTAAACGGAGTATTTTTTAAGATGGGGTCTACGAGTTAATTGTAGTACACGTTAAAAAACTAATATCTGTACCATCAAAAATCGTAAACGAGTATCTCTCTTTCCGCAATCTCTATCACAAACAGCCAAAAAGCCATCAGCCACAGCCATCAACAAACAGGCCCTAAGTCAACCTCACACCCGTGAACCCCACTCCCCAAAGATGGTTAAATCAGAACCAATGGAGCCAAAGCATTACCGAAGCAGCCTCTAACCTCAGAAGGAGCCGCAGCCTCTAACCTCAGAAGCAGCCTCTAACCTCAGATCATTAAACTCAACTGAATTGTGGAACAAAAAAAACAAAATGTTTTGATCTTTTTTATGATTTATGAGATCTAATTGTGCCCCTTAGTGAGTGGAAGGTGTGATTATCCTCCATCATTGCGTGTAATTTATCACCAAAAATTAGCGACTACTGTTTGATGTTAAATGAAACAAGTTGGAATGCAAACTACGCCTTAATTGTCAAACTAGAAAAAGAGGAGCATTGCCACGTGATTTTTTTCATTTATTGTATTATTTTGTCACATCTTCTCTGTTCTTACTTTTTTTTTCATGTCAGGCGATGTTGTTCTAATCTGCATCCCCTATTACAGATTTACCCAGAACACTATGGAGACTCTCGTCCTCACTTCTACGCCTATTGGACGGTATGTGAAATTGCTGTTTTGGATTAACTCCAGACGAGTGATCTTGCTCTGATGGTAAATACATACATACAGTTACTCACCCAAGAACATATATACAACAGAGACATGGCTATCAAACAACCGGGTGCTTCAGCATGGACTGCCCTGGTTTCGTACCAGCGAAGGGTGCTACGGTAGCGCCAGGTGCTTTGATAGATCCAGTTTCTGACGCTAAGAATGGACGCCGTAGATCCTCAACTCCGACCACTGCCTCCATCCTAGACTCCGTCCACCGTGAGCATCTATACTTTGGGTGTCTTCCTCAACTCCCGCCATAGCAGCCACCTCTACTTTGGGCGTCCTTGCACAGATATCGACCAGATCTGTCCGTACGTGCCTAGTCCATTGTCTGCTTCAATTCTATTTTACAAATTCACATGCCATCCAGACACTAGAGATGGAATCTTAAAGCAATTCCGTTTCAACTTTAAATGGAATTGGACCTTCAATTATGTTAACCCAACTCAATTCAGAGAACCAAGCACGGCAAGATCTGAGCCTTGGTTGAATTCTTCCACGTCCGAGGCACGATAAAATTTGGCACTAAAATTTTCGTGCTCCTCGCCGCCCGTCTGTGGGTGGTCTGCTTGCCTGTGAGCATGTCGTCAGGGCCCACCGGCTCGTGGCCAGGGGCGAATTCAGCGTCCCTTCAGCGCCCAGGCACTTGTCCAGGTTTTACTGGCCTACTGCCTTCCTGAGTCTAGCCTGCTAGCTGCTAGCCTACCCAACTCCTAAACTCAGAACTCCTAAGTCCCAACCCTCAGTGGCTCAGTCTTCTCGTTCCCCAACCAAACCCTAACTCCTGAACTCCCCACTATCCTCAAGCGCAATTGCTGGTGTCAACGACATCGGTCTACAAACTCATTGAGTTGGCTTTGTTATTGCCGATGTCAACGGCATCGGTTGAAAGGGCTTTTTCGGTAATGAAGATTATCAAATCTAAATTACGCAACAAGATCAACAATAATTAGTTCAATGACTTGATGATATGCTACACTGAGCGAGACATATTTAAACAACTTGATGATAATGTTATTGCCAACGGTTTCAAGCCATGAAGAAAAGGAAAGGACATTTGCCTCGTAGGCCTAGGCATAATTAGCATATTATCGGTATGTTTTATTCTCTCCGATATGAATATTTTTTCAAGTCAAAGTTATATGATTTACTAATTCATTTTTTTATCTTGTAGAGTCTCTTACTCTCTTTCAGTTGTGTGATTGGATATTTGGACTTTTGTTGTTAACTTGTCGCAACTTTGGTAGTGCCTAGTGAGTTGTTTGTTATTGTATCTCATTTTTATTTCTATATAAGAACCTTTACATATGTGATGTATTATATCCGTTCTTTAACTTTAAAATTATTGTGGATTTGTATTATGTGTAATTGTGTATCTGAATATCCAATGCTTGCGGTTCTCAAATCTCAATAGACCATAATTAGATACTTAGCTTACGGCTTACCTAGGCTTTACAAAATTCCTGACTCCGCCACTAGGCGGCGCCATCGTGCCCATGCAGCAAAATATCCTAGACGTCAATGACAACAGGGACAGGCTTCGCATTAGTATATTTTTAGGGAGTGTTCAGAATAGCGATAGCTTATGACTTTTTTTTACTATAGCTGACTTATTTTTTTTACTGTAATTAAGTTGATTTAATTATTTGGCATAATTAAATTTTAAAAATAAAAATAAAAAATATATTAACTCATCACGAACAATATAAAGGAATACAGAAAAAAAGAACCTAAAATAAAAATAAAAAACAAAATATACACAGTAAAAAAAAGCCGGCAACTGGCGCTGAACACAGACACTCGCGTCATTGAGCGCGGCCTTAGCATCCATGATCGCATCAACGCCCCGGAGGCCATGGGCATCGAAGTCGAGTCAGATGCACCGTCGTTCATGTGGTGGCCTCACCCCGGTGCAGCTCATCACTAAATGAGAAAGTACCATTATCGACGCCTCTGCCAGGAAGTCATCAACATAAAGAAAATGGAGTGAGATTTCCATAAAACTAAATGAGAAAAACTTATGTCGATGCACGCTGATACTCGTGAGTACCATTATCGACGCCTCTCAGCCATATGTGTGGTGTTCGTCAGCCTATTCGCGAAGGAAGAGTTCGTCGGCCTGATCGCCGGAGAGAGGTTGCAGCATCTTGGGAATTGTCGATTTGGGGGAACAAAATACCAGTGTATGCCTCCGTGGTCGGTTGATCGCAACAAGAAAATCCAAACTCCCGTAATAATCTCGACGGCCAGCTTCATTCAAATTCGTATATGCACCCCGAACCAGAAAATTCACAAATTAATTGATCATGTTTAAACACTAAAAAAGATATAGGACTGTCTATTACACTATTGGATAAACATCCTCCAATAACCCTTTTTATAGGGGGATTTTTTTTGGAGGAAAAAATTAGTATTATATAACTTTAAGTGATTGAGAGATAAAAAAATTTCAGTCAACTGTGCAATAGCCAAACCGAAAAGATATTAGATCGAATCTCTCTCTCATCGGTGATTTCTAGCCCCATTAGGGTCAGATGAGCGCACACATCTCATCAAGCAAGGAATGGTGGATGAAGTGCGAGTAACTATATTTGGGAGTAGTTTTGTGTGTGTATATACGGTTGCGCTATTCTGCGTCTGCGCGCACTGTGTGTCGAAAAGTTACTATCGTGCGTAAGTGAAGTTACTACTAAATACATGTAGAGTTATTATCCGTTGTAAACTACAAAACGAGCAGTAACTATACATGTATTTGGCAGTACTTCACTTACACATACAGTAACTTTTCGACGCATGTTCTATACCTATGTAGAATACTGATTATATATACACACAGAGACACACTTTCCAAGACAAATATATGAATATGATTTTTCACATATCTAATCTAAATATTTAAAAAGATATTGATAGCAAAAGTTTTGATAGTTTCACTACTGTACATATTCTGACATAATATATACTAGTTATGTGTCCGTGCGTTGCAACAGAAAACCAAATAAAAGTGGTGCATACTATCAAATATGTGCCTGTGCAACGCACTTTGATAGTATGACCCGGAGGCCAGGAGAGGGAGGGGGCGGCAGGGGTAGAGGGAGGAGCGATGGGGAGGAGGGCAGGGGCCGGCGGGGGGAGGGGGAAGAGGGGAGGCCGGGAGGGGGAGGGGGAGGAGGGGGGCGGGGGTTGGAGGGTTTTAGGGCTGGCCGGGTGGCGGGAGGGGGAGGGAAGATCCGACGGTTCAGATTGGATGGAGGCTTCGGCAACCACCAACTCCTTCTTTTATAATAGTAAAAATTTATGACTAGAGAGAATATCCTACAGATGATCCATATATTGTTCTCAAAATGGTTGTGCACTGATAATTCACTAGCATATCTCGAATTCATATACTGAATACATACCCCATCTTGTATACACAGAGCACAGAACATTGAAGCATCTAGTAGACATGACAGTTTAAAGAAAAGGGAAAAATCACCGACTTGACTACTTAAATAGGTGTAACTGAACCATTGACCATACCTTGCTTAATCTGCGGCGTAAGTTAGGGCTCCTGCTAATTGGAACGTTGGAAGCATATAAGAAATCTTTTATTTTTGTAACGTGGGAAACGAGCATATCTATTAGAAAATGCTTCACAAATTAAGGGACTGTTCAGTTCGGCTGAGATAAATTAATTTATGGTTAAAATTATACTGTCTTTTGATATTTGTTATTTACTACTCCCTCCGTTCATATATACGTTAGGTGTGTATAGTTTTTGCACAGCAACCAAGGACCACTAGAAATTGACCAAAATACCCATAATTGAATGCTTGCATATTTGTACATGCCAATTCAACCATAGGATGTCTGTACTTAATGAATGGACGCTTTTGCGTTAATAGTATTAGGAAACCAGAGATAAGGGTTTCCGTTTAAACGGATTCTTTCCGTTTAAATGAGTCCCTGTCTATATTGGGCACCTCATCCCACCCCCTATAAATAGAGAGTCATATGGCTGATTTTGTACCCAATTGAATTGAAGCAATAAAGAAAGATCAGGAGTTCTCTCTACCTCTCTCTGTGTTCAATCTATTATTCTGTCGCTTTGTGATTGATTCGTTCTTGTTCTAAGCAGAGGAATTGCTCGGACTGGTCGCCAGCGAGGGTTCCTCAACAAATAGGTTCTCGTTTTCTCTACATGGTGTGAGGAATGCAAGGAACACTCAATTGCATTGGAAGCAGTCAACATTAATCATTTAGAGGCTGTTTAGTTAGGTTTTTTTAAGTCGGTTTATGGTTAAATCTGCGCTGTAGCTGACTTATTTTGCACTGTAACTGATAGTAGTTTATTTATTATACTTAAATTTAAAAAAGTAAAAATAGAAAAAAAATAGATTAGCCTATCACGGGTAATGCAAATGAATATAGGGAAAAAACCGGTAAAAAAAGCTCAAAAAAGCCAAAAATCGAAAAAGACGAAATTTAGGAATAGTAAAAAATAAGCTGAAGCAAAAAAACTCAAACCAACATAAATGGTGCCTTAATGCCACGGGAGCTAAGCATAATTATTAGGGGTACAGCAGGAAAAAGTTCACAAATTCTACCTTGACTATTGAGTGCGCCTAACAATTTTAAACAACAACAAAAGAAAAGTGTGTCTTGGATAAATGAATATAGGGACTATTTAGTACCTCCATCCTATGTTGCTTTGGACATAGACACGTGTGTCTTACATGACACAATACGGGGATTCGTCATTTTCCTAAAAACACCGATACGAGGACATATATATATATATATATATATATATATATATATATATATATATTAATAAAAATAATATGGTGTATGTATATAAATACAAGAGAATGAAGTATTGAAGTGTAAGTTGTAAATATAAGCATTTAATCATGAAAAATTGCAATATGTATCCTATGCTCTTGGGTTAGGATGAATGAATGAAGCATTGAACACCTTATGATCTTGCAAATGAGTGGAATGATATGTTTGATCCCCTGGCCTCCATATCGATCAAATCCTCTGTTGTTGGTGACATTTTTCAAAAAGGGAATGACACAGTTAAGTCATTGATGAAGTAGACCGAAATGTATATGCTAGTATGCTACTAATCCATCCTAGTCAATAAATCACTACACTATTGAATGGAATAAATTGAAGGAAATGTATATGCTACTAATCGTCTAATCCTAGTCAATGTATATGCTACTAATTGTCTAATCCTAGTTAACGTATATGCTTACTGAGGCCGTGAGGCGAGAAGGAGAAGGCTAGGCTGCGCGGGTGAGGAGGCTGGAGGTGCACGGGATCTGGCCACCCGCCGGGGATATGGCCGCCGCTGGGGTAAAGGGGAGTAGAGAGGAGGCAGCACCTGGAGACGAGAGGAGGCGAGGAGGCTGGTTGCCCGCCGGGGAACTGGCCGCCACCGGGGGAAGGGAGAGCAGAGAGGAGGCGAGGAGGCCGCCCGCCCGTTGGGGAACTGGCTGCTGCCGAGAAAGGGGGAGCATAGACGAGGTGACGAGAGGAGAAGTACCTGGAGGAGCAGCGCCTGGAGGAGAGGAGGCGAGGAGGCTGGTTGCCGGGGAAGGATCTACTCGCCGGCCATCGGAATCGAGGCGTCGGCCCCCTGGAAGAGGGAAGCAGGCGAGGTTGGAGGTGCTAGGCGGAAATGAAGGGCTGGGCCTGAGGCGCACAGGAGATGGGAATGTTGGATTAGGGTAAATACTAATGGGCTCATCCAAATGGGCCGTGTTTTACATGGGCTGTATCGTTTAAATGGGCTAATACATGTTTATCGTGTGTTCAATATGTATCCAAAATTAAAATTATTTTTCTTTAATCATTTATTTTCGACATGTCGCCAATATGTGTCCGTGCCATGTCTGTATCTGACACGAACATGGCACCTCCCAGGCGTGTTCGTGTATCACAGTCTCCACCATATGAAATTCTAGAAAAAAATATGCATAAATCTTTGGTGTTTACACTCTCAGTTCAGCAACCTAAAGAACAGTGCGAGAAGGAAACTTTGGGGGTGTTCAGAATGGCGTTAGCTTATGACTTTTTTTTACTGTAGTTGGTTTATTTTTTATTGTAGTTGAGTTGACTTATTTGGCATAATTAAATTTAAAAAAAATTAAAAAATAGAAAAATATGTTAACCCATCACGAACAATGCAAATGAACACAGAAAAAACAAAAAACAAAAAACCTAAAATAAAAAAATAGAAAAAAAATAAATAGTAAAAAAACCCAACACAGATGCAGAAGCTGATTTGAGCACGGCCTTTGGTTTGCCACAGTGCCAAGTGAATTTGCTTACCTTAACCAGCGTACATTATTCAATGTTTGAGGATTGTTTGGATACTGGATTTTTCAAATAGATTTGTTAAAACAATTTTTAATGCAAGTTTTGAAAAAACAACTTTAGTCTGTTAGTTGGTTAGGACAAGAACATAGCATTGATGTAACCAAATAACTGAGACCAAAATCCTGTTTTCCTGCTCCCTGACTAGGAACTCTGTTTGTCAAAGCATAGCAGGTAATGGAATAATTCCAGATGTATTCGAACTGTAAATGGAACTATCTAATACAATAAAGGAAAACTAATTCAGAAAGTGTTGACAGTAAAATACATTTAGCGAGGTAAACTAGTCCAAGAAACAAGTTCTTGCTCCATGCTAGAGCCTCGGGTGGCATCTTGAGTTACCAAATAAGCAACTGTTCCGATATCAACATACTGGGTCGGAGAAGTATAGTTGGATGTTGACAATAATAGTGGCTCATTTTCATTATCCCTTCGTAATTCCTCTTGATTCATTTTTTTTATCTTACCTCGCAGAAGTTGCAGCCTTAACTCAACTTCTTTCATTGTAGGTCTCTCTTGTCCTCTAAGCCTTAAACACATTTCTGCAAGTGACGCCATCTCATCAATTTCCTTATGGTTTGCTTCTTCCACAACCTGAGCATCTACTATTTCTATTGTGGCTTTATCTTGTTGTCTATGAAGGAAATGATGACACAAGTTCTGCTTCTCTCCAATAGAGTTGAGGAAGATTGGTTTCTTTCTTGTTAGGAGCTCAATAAGTATCACACCAAAGCTGTAAACATCACTCTTCTCATTTAATTGGCCTGTATGGTAATATTCAGGATCCAAATACCCAAATGTACCCTGCACAATTGTGACCACATGGGTTTCATCAATGGAAACCGATCTTGAAGCACCAAAGTCTGAAACCTTTGCAGTGAAATTGTCATCGAGGAGTATATTGGCAGATTTCACATCTCTGTGAAATATTGGTATTGAAGCAGCACAATGGAGATAGGCAAGAGCACTCGCAGCCTCAAGAGCAATTCTGATGCGATCATCCCATGTTAGCAAGCATTTTCTATTCAAATTACCATGGAGAAGGTCATAGAGCGTGCCATTGGAGATGAATTCATACACAAGCAAAGGTACCTCGCATTCAAGACAACAACCAAAAAGCTTAACCACATTACGATGAATAATTTGAGACAAGATGGCAACCTCGTTTACGAATTGATCAATCTCAATTTGCTCCACAATTTTGGACTTTTTGATTGCCACCACTCGTTGATCTGATAAAATGCCCTTGTAAACTGTGCCGTGACCCCCATGGCCAACAATACGTGTTGAGTCAAAGCTATTGGTTGCCTTCTCTAATTCTTCTAAGGAAAATATTTTTGTATTATGCGCAACACTTTCATCAGATGAGATCAATTGCTCCAAGATAAGGCCTTTGTTTTTCCGGAAGTACGCTCTCCTAACTTTCTTTTGGATGCGTCTCTTCCACCTTCGGACAAATACGGTCAAACTTATCGTGAGAGCTAGAACTCCAAAACCACAGCCAAGTCCGATAGCAACTCCTGCATAGTTCATATAAATATATATATCTTAATGAACAAACCATTTTTTATAACCAAAAAATATGAAATAAAAGACAAAGGTTAAGTAAGAAGACATACCCAAAAGAAGGTTATGTCGCTTATATTTCCTTTCTACAAGATGAAAAGGTGTTCATAAGAAGGGGGGAAAAGATCAGCAAGATCAACAGATACCCCATGTACAGATAATATAACACATTTGGTGGTCATGTACAGAAGGGGGGAAAAGGCTATATAATGGTAAAATGACTTGTATGTGTGTTAATAAATCGAAATAAGGAGGCTGTAAGTAACAAATTAAGACTCACTTTTAGAGGGTTTGTTGGAATTTTCCCTATGTTAATATTTGGGTGCAAGGAAACAGGTACGCTCAGCACTATATCATTTTCCATGCTTAATTGGCCATGTAGCTCGAACACAAAAAATTGTGTAAGCCAAGATACGCATCCATGTTTCCTGGCGCATAGACACGCATCTTTTCTAGTGTGGTTCTCTCCATTGTCGGCAGGAGTACACTCAATGTGTGACAATGACCCAGTTCTTTCCAGGTTATAGCCTATGTCTTATAACTTCATTCGAACAAATAAATGGGATGATTTCTTCGTTGTCATTTTGAAGCGGTTTATCATAATAGTTTTTTTGAAGCGACTTATCGGCTTATCAACATTCGATTCGTTTGCACGATGTGACCTTCCTCCACTGTTGCAAGTTGCATGCATGTAGTTGCCTTCTTGACTCCACCTCCCGACATGCCACATCCGCTCCCTCCTAACTCCCCACTATGCTGCCACGGTGGATCTTCAACTTTGAGTTGAAAGTTTCAAATTTGATTTGAAAGTTCAAATCCGCTTTTTTGTTTTCAACTGAAAGTTCGTTTTCTAATTGAATTTTTCCCGTTGAAAGTTCCCATGTTCAATGTTTTGAGGCTCCAGTTGGAAGTTTTGATGTCAAACAAAAGTGTCCGCTGCAAATCTATGTAGATGATATCCACTAAATAGCATCCTCTCTGTTGTTATAAGCATGTGTAGTGGGATTCCTTAAACCACACAAGTTTAGATTCAGATGATCCTGGATCAATCTCTTCTTCAAACCAAATTTGATGGAATATTATTATTATTATTATTATTATTATTTTGAACTAGAGCATTCTCACGTGTTCGTACTCACCTGCACCACACAAGCCAGATCTCATCCAAGGTTCAAAATCCCGGTGGTAACTAGGAAACCTGGTTGGGATCGGGATTGAAAATACCGCCCGAAATTTTTCAAAGTTGATAAGGTTTGTTTAGGGCTTTTTTTGTGCTAGATTAGTTATTGTATGAGGTAAATAAACTTCAATTAGTAGTACACGGATTTTGAAAAGGGTTTTTTCGGTTTTCTAGTGGTTTAGGACTGCATAATGCAGTTTCAAGGTTTGTTTATGGCTTTTTCTTGCTAAATTAGCTATTGTATGAGGTAAAATGCTTCAATTAGTAGTACACTGATTTTAAAAAGGGTTTTTTCCGGTTTTCTAGTGGTTTAGGACTGCATAATGCAGTTCCAAGGTTTGTTCGGGGTTTTTTTGTGCTAGATTAGCTATTGTATGAGGTAAATATGCTTCAGTTAGTAGTACACTGATTTTGAAAAGGGTTTTTTTCGGTTTTCTAGTGGTTTAGGATTGCATAATACAGTTCCAAGGTTGTTTAGGGCTTTTTTGTACTAGCTTAGCTATTGTATGAGGTAAATATGCTTCAATTAATAGTAGATGATTTTGAAAAGGGGTTTTTCGGTTTTCTAGCATTTTCTCTGGATTTTCTACCGGTTTTTTCAGTTTCCTAGCAGTACCGGTCATGCATCTGGCAAACTTTAAATTTTAGTTTTCAAAATTTGACCGAGATTTTCCCGAATTTTTCGGTTACTGGCTGGTAACCGATACCAGTCCCCTGGCAGAATTTACCCCAGTAGCGGAATTTTGGACCTTGATGTAATCCATCCAGGGTCCCTAGAAAATTAAAGTGTATTATGTGCTATATTACCATATATCATCATGCAAGAAGTGCTAAAATCATCTATCCGACTATCCAAACGGCACCGCTCAATTTAGTTTCTGGCTTTTGGATTTTGCTTTTTTTTCAATATATTTTAATTTCGTCTTTTTTGGTTTTTTGGATTTTTTGTCTTTTCTTTTTTCCCGTAATCCTTTGCATTGTTTGTGATGGGTTAATATATTTTTCTATTTCTATTTTTTAAAATTTAATTATGCCAAATAAGCCAACTCAACTACAATAAAAAATAAGTCAGGTAAAGTAAAAAAACATAAACCAGCACCATTCTGAACACCTCTAACCATAACCCTAATGTTGACACAGTTGTAAAATTAGAAGTGTGAATTGGTTATTTTAGAATAGAGAGTACAAAATAAGCCCGAAAGTAATTATAGAGAAAACGAAAGAATCTGTTATTCCCTCCATCTCATATTATAGGTCGATATTCCACTTCTTGCCAAGATTAATTAAGAACCGGTGGAACCAGGGTGAGAGAATAAAAGGCTAACCTGTTTACGCCTATTAAAAGCTTCAATTCATCAGCTAATGCTACTGTGTTGATAGGGGTATAACTTGGAAAATCCATTAAGGCACCTTTCAAAATAGTTTAAAGTCAGCTTCAGCTTCTGACTTCTACTCTTTTTTTACTATTTAATAATTTCATCTTTTTCTTGTTTTTTTATTTTTGGATTTTTTTACCTTTTCTTTTTCCCTATATTCCTTTGCATTGTTCGTGATGGGTTAACATGTTTTTTTTGTATTTTTTACATTTTTTAAAATTTAATTATACCAAATAAGTCAACTCAGATATAATAAAAAATAAGCTAGCTATAGTAAAAAAATCATAAGTCAATATCAAACTGAGCGTTACCTTAAATGCACCTATGATTTTTCATAGGGGCATTATATATTTTAAAACAAGAAGAATGGATAATGGGGCGTTAAATTATGAAACGGCTGAATAAGGGTTGTGTACCTGTACAGCCATTCAGGACATAAGGGTTTCCTTGGTAGCCGTCAGAGCACTTGCAACGATAACCAATTCGGAAATCAAGACAATCACTTTTACGGCTGACGCAAGCATATGCAGTAATGTTGCTTCTCGCCATTTGGCAAGTTATATTTGTGACAGCCCACTTCAGAAGACCATATTGCTCTGAGAAGTCAAAGCTTTCCAAGTCCATTAACCAAGCAGTCCATACGCCGTCAGTGACCCGTACTTCATACGTATGTGTTCTATCATCTCCAAGTTTGGAAGGGTTGCTAACGAACAGATTTCCATCATCTACTGAAATATTTGTCACTCGGTATTGTGTGGGTGGATCTCCAATAAGAGTTTGATTGGCTGTGCAATTCAGTTGAAACTTCTTATTTCCAGAACAGCCCTCCTCAAGGCCAAATGGAAAAGGAATCCTTGTATTGCCACATAATCTGGAACAATTCTGCCTGTCCCGAGTGGGATCATACTCTGTTCCTATTAATAAATATTAAAATAATAGATCACGTCTATTAATGAGAAACCAATACTAATAAAAGTTGAAAAATGTTTCACTAAGTATATATAATTGCTGCTTCAGCAATATCAAGCAATTAGACGGCCTTACATCTAAAATTTTTGAAGGGGCAATTTCTTATTTGCTATCGAAATTTTGCATCATCTCTTATACGATACTCATTGTATTGGACTCCATATATCAATGACATAATCAGGGATTTTGGAGATTTTTAGTGGCATGTAAGCAATTGACCCAATTTTAAATGTATATATAGACATCATTCATTGTATTTATATTAAACTAGAAACAAGCATGTTACATTTATATTAACAGAAAATCCATTGTACCACTGAATAACTCCTGATTCCACTACCAGCCACTGAATACATTCTTATGTCATCCATGCCATTAGTTTTAAAAGTTTGGCACTACATGGCATCGTTGAACATAAGTAGTGAATCAAAGGTTAAATTTGATATTAAAAGACCAATTTGCCCCTCATTTTGATTGGAATGAACAAAATTACCACAATCCTTACTCTTCTTCCTCCTCCCTCCCAAATCCGATCAACCCAATGACCCAATCCACCCACTGCCACCAATCTCCAACTAACAACCACGGAGAATCTACTCGAGCTGCCAACCAATGAGAGGACGTCATCACCATGTTGTAAAAGTTGCCTCCATGACATGTGGACCCAACATCTTCAAAAATCTTTAAAAAATATTCGTAAAATAGAGTCGTTGACACATGGACGACACGATATCAAAACCATACCACGTAGATGTCATGCAGCGAAATCAAGATGGTTTTGATTTTAAGGGGTAAATTGTCGAATGTTTGGTTTTGTAGTTTAAAATTGATTTCTATGCCTTTGCAACAGTTTAGATGGTCAAATAGATTTTTTTTTTGCATAACAAATAACAAGACATAGAGGAGGATTTATTTTTGTTAGGATAAAGCATCATCATCATTTACGAAAGAATCTATGCAGTAGAATTATTAGTCATGACACGTAGTATAGTTACTACTTACTAGTACTACACTACCTATCCAAGAACACATAGCAGAAGATATAAACAAAAAATCTAACAAATAAGTAAATGGATGTTTGGACTGAATTTTTTTTGCAGATCTGCGAAGTTCGTGATGAAACGTAATAACGTGAGGGTGAAAAAAAAAAGACTAGAAAACGCATAGCAGCTAATCTGTACTAGTTTCTACTTTCTAGGTTAACATGAGTATACCTTGGATGCAGCCACCCTGAAGGTAGGGATTGCCACCATCGAATTTATCGGGGCAGGTACAATGGTAGCCTCCGTTTTCATGATCATCGTCCACGCACTTGTTAGTACCACATGCATACGACTTCTGCTCCAACTGTGCCATTCGACAGTTTGGTTGATCTGTGATAACTACAGACAGATAGGCCCAACTAGAACCAATGGTGTTTGCGTTTATCTTATCGGACAGGAGATCTGCTATGCTAAAATTATACTGGTCCTGAAAATATGCGTATGATAAGAAAGCCTTAAGAGTAGCATTAGCAACTTCAATGGGCTGTGTTCCTTCTTTCTGAACGATGGAGATTCTGAAGGCCCGAACAGGTCTTTCGAAGGTGATGGTACAGCAGCCCATGCCTCTGCAAGCTCTTCCGTCTGCTTCCTTCTGCATGATCGCCATGTTAGCACACACGCTGGAACAATACCCCCAGACGTCGTCGGTGTCAGGATCGAGCATGTGGACATCGATTCCGCAACCGACAACCACCAAATAATAGTAAGGGTTGATGTTAAGGCTCTTCCGAGGCGACTCCCATGAGCGGTTGTAGGTGCCGAGTACACCGGGTGTGGTGGCGATGTTGAAGACGATCGAGGCTGCAACGGCACCAGATGGATGTTGTTGAACAATCTGAGTGGTGGTGGTGGTGGTACCCAAGAAGAGCTTCGGAGGTCGGGAGCTGTCGTTGCAGGTGACCTCGAATCCCGGTCGGAAGCAGCCGGCCCCGATGCCGAAGGGATAGGTCATGTTCACGTCGCCGCATGATTTAGGACACTGCGCAAGATCGGTGGGGGAGGGCGGCGTGGCGGATGCCAGCCGCGCGGCGGCGGCGAGGCACGTCAACACGGCCCACATTCTGGCTCGGACAATAGTAGCACGCATTTATAGCAGGATGAGGATGCTTTGTGTTGCTGAGGGACGAAATCACACCCAGCTTGTCCTGTATATACTAGCGTAGAGTCAGAGCGCTAGAACGCATTGCCCGCGCTGGTTGCCACCTTGTGGGACTTGAAAGAGTCTATGTCGACGCGCGCGCGATGGCGAAGGCTGTGTAAAAATGAGCTGCGCCTACGTACCGCGCAGATGCAAGCAGACGATCGAGCGTCATGCATGCATGACGAAGACACGATGCTTTCAGAAACGTCCTCCAATCGGTTTATAGCTTAAGTTTTTTATTGTGACTTTTAGATTATAGTTAAAATTATACTGTAACGACTGTTACTTTTTTATAAAAAAATAAATAAAAATAAAAAACCATTATGTTATTACGGATGATAAAAAGGAATAAGGGAAAAAGAAAAGATAAAAACCTAAAATAACATAAAAACTAAAATTAAAAGTTGAACGTCGAACGTCGCAAGGAGATGGTGTTAGCTGCCGTGCTTACTCTGGCATACCGATTTTCAGCGGTGTGACGTACTCCTGCACGCTACCAGGTTGGCGTGCAAAAACAGGGGCCTGAACCACCAGCACGGTCCTCCTTTGCCATCGATGTGTTGTCAAAAGGATCATGTTTTTTAAAATTCTTATACTTATCTGATACGCGTCGTCCTCGGTGGCATGGTAACAAATATTGAAAAGGGTTGTCTATTCATTAGTCACCTAAATTTTTTTTATTAAATCTTAGTTATTTTTTTAGCCATTGAATCTAGATCAATCCTCTTCACCTAATATATAAATCTCCACACCCACCTTATCCCTAAACCTAAATTCAACTCCCTCTGGTCGCCGCCCCATCGTCAAGCCCAAGCCAATTCAAAGGTGAGAAAAATCTAATGAGATTTAGCAAATCCAAAATAGAAGATTGAAATGAAAATCCACATATGTAAATTTATGGACATGACTAACACGCTATCAGTAGCACGATAGCATACTAACACGGCCACCCGACCAATCTTTTTCAGCGCACAATGGCATCTTTAATTTCCTGGCAATCTAAAGCATCTTGTAACACCTCATTCTTTAGCATCACATTGCCAGTTACACTGAATTCCACTAGCATGTAATGCATTTTGCACCCAAATCGTAACACTTTCAGGTTTACCCTTTTGGGCAAACCGAGGACGAAAACCCAAGAGAGGTGCTACGCACGCGTGCCCACCCTGTGGATGGACCGAGCTATTAGTGAATTTTGGGCGTAGGATGTTACGTGTGTGTGTGGCCTTATAGCAGCACACAACATGGGTCTTGTGACGAGGGATATTTCTGGGCATTCCATGCTCATTTCACACTGTTGAGGGTTTAGCCCTTTAAAGGGGGAGAATGTAACGCCTCCACATTTTAATATCACATTGCCAGTTTACATTGAATTCCACCAGCGTATAATGCCTATTGGCCCGAATCGTAGCACTTCCAGGTTAACTCTTTTGGACGAAGCAAGGACAAAAGCCATGTGGGATACTACATATGCATGCCTACCTCGTCGGTGAGTTAGGCTACTAGTGAATTTTGGGCTGTAAGGTGTGACACATCTGTCCCCACGCGATCTCTATGCTACAACATGAGGCCCACATCCAACCAAGAGACAAGTAATTCTTTGTACGTGCCATTTTGATTTCTTATACTTGTTTATCGTTTCATTTTTTTCATCTTTAAATGATCGTATCTCTTAAACTGAGTATATGATTTGCATTTCGTCTGAACCATAGTGATACATATGATGAGTTTAACAAAACAAAATCTATGTTAAATATATTTTGGACATATTGATAAAATTATTTCTCAACTAGCTATTTTTAGGTGTTGGTAATTAGCAACACGCTGACCTCTTCTAGTAATTATAATCGTCGCTATCTAGGTATGAGCAACTATAAACTCTAGGTTGCTGGCAACTAGCTCGCAAATCTCTGTTGATAGTAATTACAATTGTCACTATCTAGATGTAGATGATTACCAACTTTATGTGCCGGTAACTATCAACTCTAGATGTTGGCAATTAGTATATCTAGGTGATGTTAACTAGCAAGTCTAAGGTTATGATAACTTTTCATACGCACGACATGCACCGTCGGCCGGTCGGCAACTAACAATTTCTACGGTGGTTGTGTGACCTCTCAGGCCAGCCGCGCGGGTAGCACCGGCGGAGCCGTCGTGCCCATGCAGCAGAATATCCTAGACGTCAATGCAACAGGGACAGGCTTCGCATCAGCATAGGTTTAGCGTCCATGCGTGTGGTATCGGGAACGGCCATCGTGATCGCGACGGGAGCAACCGACGCCCCGGAGGCCATGGGCATCGAAGTCGAGCCAGATGCACCGTCGTGCATGTGGTGGCCGGCCTCACACCGGTGCAGCTCATCACGGTCGGGCGCGGTTCGCCGTCGGTGCGCTTGATCTCGCCGCAGGGGACAACATAAAGAAAATGGAGTGAGATTTCCATAAAACTAGATGAGAAAGATTTATATATGTCGATGCACGCTGATACTCGTGAGTACCATTATCGACGCCTCTCAGCCATATGTGTGGTGTTCGCCAGCGTATTCGCGAAGGAAGAGTTTGTCGGCCTGATCGCCGGAGAGAGGTCGCAGCATCTTGGGAATTGTCGATTTGGGGTAACAAATACCAGTGTATGCCTCCGTGGTCGGTTGATCGCAACAAGAAAAATCCAAACTCCCGTAAAAATCTGGACGGCCTGCTTCATTCAAATTCGGATATGCACCCCCGGAACTAGAAAATTCACAAATTAATTGATCATGTTTAAACACTAAAAAAGATATGGGACTATCTATTACACAGTTAACTAGTTTTTCCCTCCACTCTAAGTCACTTTTTTATATATTGGAGGAGCATATTCCAACGGACCCTTTGTAGGGGGATTTTTTTTTGAAGGGGGAATTAATACTATGGCCCTGTTCTTTTGCGGCTTCTAAAAGCCGCTTTTGACTTTTGTTACAGTAACTAACTTTTAAACGGAGTATTTTTTTAAAATGGGTTTACAAGTTAATTGTAGTACATGTTAAAAAACTAATATCTGTACCATCAAAAATCGCAAGCGAGTATATCTCTTTCCGCAATCTCTATCGCAAACAGCCAAAAAGCCATCAGCCGCAGCAAAAAAGAACAGGCCCTATATAACTTTAGGTGATTGAGAGGAAAGAAAATTTCAGTCGACTGTGCAATAACAAAACCGAAAAGATATTGGATCGAATCTCTCTCGCATCCGTGATTTCTAGCCCCATTAGGGTCAGATGAGCGCGCACATCTCATCAAGCAAGGAACAGTGGACGAAGTGCGAGTAACTATATTTGGGAGTAGTTTTGTGTGTGTATACACGGTTGTGCTATTCTGCGTCTGCGGGCACTGTGGGTGTCGAAAAGTTACTATCGTGCGTAAGTGAAATTACTGCTAAATACATATAAAGTTACTATCAATTGTAAACTATAAAACGAGCAGTAACTATACATGTGTTTGACAGTATTTCACTTACACATGCAGTAACTTTCTGACGCGCATTCTATACATGCAGGCAGAATAGTAATTATATATACACACAGAGACACACTTTTCGAGATAAATATATAAATATGATTTTCACGTATTTAATCTAAATATTTAAAAGGATGACGATAGCAAAAGTTTTGATAGTTTCACTACTGTACATATCCTGACACAATATATATTTATGACTAGAGAATATCCTACAGATGATCCATATATTGTTCTCAAAATGGTTGTGCACTGATAATTCACTAGCATATCTCGAATTCATATACTGAATACATACCCCCATCTTGTATACACAGAGCACAAAACATTGATACATCTAGTAGACATGACAGTTTAAAGAAAAGGGAAAAAATCACCGACTTGACTACTTAAATAGGTGTAACTGAACCATTGACCATACCTTGCTTAATCTGCGGCGTAAGTTAGGGCTCCTGCTAATTGGAACGTTGGAAGCATATAAGAAATCTTTTATTTCTCTCATGTGGGAAACGAGCATATCTGTGAGAAAATTCTTCACAAATTAAGGAATTGCTCAGTTTAGCTGAAATAAACTAATTTATAGTTAAAATTATACTGTAATTAATAATAGCTTATTTGATATATTTAAATTTAAAAATTTTAAAAATAAAATAAAATATGTTAGCCTATCACGTATAATACAAACAAATACAAAAAAATAATCGATAAAAAAGTTAAAAAAGTTAAAAAACAAAATTTAAAAAATAATATAAAATAAATCAAAAACTCAACTAAATGAGTGAAGTAAGACTGTTCTTTCTTCGAATTCCAACAAAGAATCCAAGAGCTATGCCTATGGAGTATTTTTATAAGAGTACCGACACCTCAAGTACGCTTATAGATTTACTCAGTAAAAAAATATCACAAGTACGATGTCCTGCGCATTAGCTGGACTTTTTCTTTCCTACGCATTATATGACCGTTTTCGGAACTCATTTCACCTAATGTTTGCTAAAACAAGTGGTGACAACTCTCTTTTAGGAGTATGTATAATGATATAACAACAACTATCTATAAATATTGCTATATAGAATATAAGATGATGTAAAAGAAGGGGAGAACATAGATAATCGAATTGTCTCTTATATAATAGTCAAATGTAACATAAGAAAACAAGATACATTATATCATAGATAAGCTGTGTAAAAAGATAATCTATTATAATAGCTGTCTTTAGTACTATCTATAGATGACATAAAGTGGTACTATAAATATCAGTTATATATACCATTGTACAGTTAGGGTTGTAAACGAGCTGAGCTCGAGCGAGTTTGACTTTCTAGGCTCGAGCTCGGTAGAAGTTTGAGCCGAGATTGAGTTGGGGTCCGAGCCTGAATGTGAGCTCGAGCTTGACTCGGTCTAAGCTCGAGTATGCTTGAACTCGGCTCGGTGAAGCTCAATAACAATTAAAATAATTTATTATGTACTAATTTTTGAAAATAAGAAAGATTCGAGTTCGAGTTCGGCTCGATAACAGTCAAAATAATTCAAATATGCACTAATTTTCAACAATAAAAAAAGCTCGAGCTCGAGTTCAGCTCGGGTAAGTTCGGTAAGAGTTAATATATATCACTATTTAAACTCGAATCGAGCCTCGCGAACTATTCGACCTCGGCTCGGTAAAGCTCGCGAGCTTGAAATCAAACTCGAGTTCGGCTCGCTTAAAACTCGAGCTGAGCTCAAATCAAATCTAGAATGAGTTGAGCCTGAGTAGCTCGTGAGTCTCGAGGTTTTTTTACAACCTTACAAATTGTACATAAGAAGATTTGACTGTTCTTCTCCTAAGATAAAAGTTGGTTGTTCTAAGAAGAATAATTCACATCTCTGTTGGCCCGTTGCCATGGTGGCCTTGCTATATATACATCATATTTATACAAATGTTGATGAGACTATGAAAATGGTCATAAATAACCCGCTTTCTACATAGTACTCCCTCTGTCCAACGCATTTGCCTTCTGGCCTACACTTGTTTGATTGTTTCCATGCAAAATTTTGGGCTGTTTCTCTCCATTGCCCCTATTAACCATTCAACTGCGTGCATGCCATTCAGGTCCCGCTCGTTTCAGTTTCAGCTTCTAGTTTTAGTTTTTTTTACTATTCAGTAATTTATCTTTTTCTGAATTTTTTTAGATTTTTTTTTTGCTTTTTTCTTTTTTTTTTCCTGTGTTCCTTTGCATTGTCCGTGATGAGCTAATATATTTTTTCTATTTTTTCTATTTTTTAAATTTAATTATGCCCAAAAAGCTAAATCCGCTACAGTAAAAAAAATCAGCTACAGTGAAATTTCAGCCAAAAGCTAGAAGACATCGCTAAAACGATCACCCCCTAAATTCTTGAGCTTGCATGGCTACCGCTTGAGTGCGCCAATGAAAGAAACGATTACTACTCTGGTTACAAGAACTCTCGACTACTATCCAAAACAAACTGTTTCTATGCATAGCTAACAACCAAGAGTATCACGGTGTCGACCAAAGAAATGAACAAAAAAAAAACAAGAACTCCATGAATGGAGAGGTAGAAGACTCCATGAACAAGGTGGTGAAGGACTCCATAGATGCTGTGGGCGAGGTGGTCCTAGACTACATGGACGAGGACGAGGAATAACCTATCGGCAAGGTGGTTCCAAACCCCATGGAGGACGATGAAGAACCCACCGGCGAGGTAGTCCCAGACTCCATGGACGAGGGTGAGGATGGGGAAGAACCCAGTTCACAGTGTTCGCAGTGACGAAGTTCTCTCTAATTTGGCGGTAGTACTAGAGCTATGATGCAGTGAATTTGCATGCATGCGCAAAAACACTAATGGATATGTCTGCATGCACAAAAACACTAATGGATATGGCTTGAGCTCAGTGGCAGTGCTTTCCATTAATATGCAAGCATGCATGCTTGGTGCATGTACATCAGTAACTAGAAAAGAGATGTCATTAAATAAAAGCATTAAATACAATACTTAAGGAGGTGATTGAGGATACTTTAGTCTATGTACGGAATGAAAATATGCTTTATAAACTTGGATGGAGTGAGTAACAATTGTGTTACATTTAATTTGCTTTGTTAACCTTATGGCTCGCCGTCAGTCGTTGCCATACACAAGATGTCGAAGAAAAAAAGTCAGGGGTGATGTTAAATTTAGTAGCAACAATGATATATGAGTGAGCATATATCAATAAATTAGGAATACACTAGTTCAAGAATCAAGATTGACTATTCAAGAGATTAAGAAAAGCCATGTATATATGGCTTTATATATATAGACATATAGTTTATAGCTCTCAAGCGCCATGTTTTTGTCATGTCGACGAAGCCAACAATGCTTTCACTTTCAATGTTCACTCTCTGTAGACTATATATATTCTCCATTTTCAAACACAAAACGGTACTGTTATTAATTTATCACAACATAGATTGTTGCAATCTGATTCTGTTCATCACGATGACAAATCATAGCAATATGTAGGCCTCATCATATGTACACGTATCTCCAGGCATTCTTCGTAACCGAACCAAATCAGTCTCCCCAAAAAAACGATCTTTACACTTCCCCAGCACATCAAATTAAGTCAACATGCTGCCCCGTGTTCAATGGCACAATCGCGGCCAAAACATTATTCATTTGGCAAATGGCGATCGCCCACTGATAGAGGGTGGTCCAATTAAAAGGATTGCTGCCCCTGACCTACCTACTGGAAGATGGAGCCTGTCGTTACAACACTCGAAAAATCTTCCCCAAAATGCAGTACAATTATGGTCCATAGATGATGATATGTGGCTTCCCCAAAAAAAGATCATATGTGACATATATATATATATATATATATATATATATATATATATATATATATATATATATATATATATATATATATATATATATATATATATATCTCAATATGGAGCTTAGACCTTGAGCTTTCCTGCCCTCTCATTGCATTTGTTGCAAGGGAAGTAAATTCTCCTGTCTATCCAACGAGACATATCCTACGTATGATGCACAACGCAATGTTTATTAAGTTTGATTTTATATTAAAGAGGAGAATAATCTAAGTAGAAAAGAATGTTTAAGTTCTGGGATGACTGGTGTACATTCAGAAAAAAAAAGGGGCTACGTTTTTTTCCAGTTATGTATCAAATATACAAAATTAGTAGTTTTCTATAACTCTTTTTTCCAGTTATGTATCAAATATACAAAATTAGTAGTTTTCTATAACTCAGTGGAATGTACCTAACTATGGCATGCATGATTGGAGTTCTTGAGTGGAACATGTGATCTTTGATGATAATTTGAAAGAAGGGCAATAAAATTACAGTTTTTGTGTTGCACAAGTAGCTATAACATGAAGTTCACTACATTTTTTTTTTCTCTTGTGAGCCTTGGACTCATGTTCCTTACTGGAAGCAGGTTTATTAGTCTCTTACATATGTTTCTGAGATTATTTTGGAAAAGCATTTATAAGTACTCTGTCCAAATCTTGTACTTTTGTGTTTCATGCAAATAAACTATGAGATTGATTTAAATGAACTTTATTGGCTCTATATATCTCCAAGACAACTAGCCTTGTGAACATTTTGTTTCTGCTTCAACTACTGTTTTAAACAAATAAAAGTTTTTGACTGTGTTATTTTACTCTAGAAGCTAATTATTCTAAAGGAGTTACAGAGAGAGAAGAGTTTCAGGTTCTTAGTTTTGCAGAGCTTATATTTATGATGATTATTTGTGTAACGTTGGCTGTCAAAACATTGGAGTGCATTTCTAAAAAGAATTGATATTAGAATAATTCTCTCTGTAGTCGTAGTAGTACAAAAAAAAAGGTGCATTCCACTGTAGTCGTAGAGTAGAGGGTAGAGTGCACATGCTTGGTAAGTAGTCGTAGAGTAGAGGGCAGAGTGCACATGCTTGGTAAGTAGTCGTAGAGTAGAGTAGAGTGCACATGCTTGGTAACAGTAGTACTAGGGTGTCAAGCTGTCCAGCCCCAACCTCTCCCACAGACACGGTAGCAGCACACCCTACTCTAGTACCAGACACCAGCGGCAGCCCAGCTCCTTGTTATTTTCTGAAGCGACTGGGGGTGGCATCTGTGCAAGGCCAGCACGTTGCAACCGGCATTTGCTTTTTTTGGACACCTTTCAGCAGCTTACAGCCTCCTGCGAGATTAGTGATTTGCTTTGCTTGTCCTCCTGCTCCGTTTCGGTTCTAGAATTATCTGGTGTTCTTAGTGTTTGCGCCTTGCGCAGTTTGCTGAGGTCTGTGTCCCTCGTTTGTCTTCGGGTGGAATTCAAGAAATGCTCCAGGTTCCAATTGGTGCCTGAAATCTCTGGGAGGGTTTAAGGTACAGCACCCCCCCCCCCCCCCCCCCAAAAAGTTATTTCAGTTTTCAAATTTGGTTTCTTTCTTTGTTATTTTTTAAGGGAATTTTTCTTTTTTCTTTCTTTGTTCTGTGCTTGATTTTCTTTCTTTTTTGTTCTCCAATTGGGTTCACTGTGTCAGCTTTTGGCTTCCTCTTCGGTAGCTGCTACTTCACTCCTAAATATGTTTCCTCTGTCCTTCTCCATTTTTGGTTTGCTGTTTTCGGCACCAAGAAATGGGTGATTGATTGAGAGGGTTGGTTTGTTTCCACATTTTCTTGAGAGCGGCATCCTCTAGAACTGAGCTGGAGGCGGCATTTGGTGTGAATTCTAGTTCGGGAGTATTTCGTTAGTTTCTTGTTTACTTTGAGAGATTTAAACTTTTCCCCTTTTGTTGCCGCACTGTGCGTGCTGTAAATCCGTGGGGGGCTATCCCCGTCATCCTCTGGTGGAGTAGCGGACTATTGTTTTCTTTGTCTTCCAAATTTCTTTTTCGGAAATAAGCTTTGGATCTGGTAGAAGAAAGAGCTAGCAAACGTTCCTCTTTCAACCGCTATTTCTTTTTACTAGTTATTCCTTTCAGTTTCCTATTTCCAGCCTTGAATTCCCCCCTTTCCCTGTGATTTTTATCCAGCATGGTCAGAATATCAACTTTTTTTAGCATTACTATTCCTAATTGGGGGGTCCTTTCTAATTTGGGGAATTTTAGATAGAACCAGAAATGCACATCCTGTAGCTTTGAAGGACATGTATTTTCAGTGTGCTAGTTGTTAGAAGAACAAGTAACATTTACACTTACTAAAAAAGCGATGCTGCTAAAAAATTTTCTTCCTTTTAGTTGCTAACTAACTTGTCCTTTGATCAGAGAAAAAAAGAGGAGAAATTGGCCTGAGAATTACAGAGGAATATGGCTGACATTGAAGCCGGCACGGTGGCCACGGACCTGGGTAGTTCAAGAAGATCACAAGATGACACTGCAACATTAATCCCATACAGTGGCAATGTGGAAGGTTCAAGCCACAAGGGCACGAAGACCACCAGGTTCAAAGATGATGATGAGGTTGTTGAGATTACCCTCGATGTACAACGTGATTCAGTGGCAATCCAAGACATCAGGGCAGTTGATGACGGCGGCTCAGCACTCAGTGGCGGGTTTGACGATCTGTCATTGGTATCACCTTCCTCATCGAGAAGTGGCAAGCTGTCGTCAAAACTAAGGCAGGTGACAAATGGGTTAAAGATGAAGAATTTAAGCAAGAAGGTGCCACAGGCGCCGGTAGCAAAGACAGTGAGGAAGAGATTGGATCGAAGCAAGAGCGGTGCTGCCGTGGCGCTCAAAGGCCTGCAGTTTGTAACTGCGAAAGTTGGCAATGATGGTTGGGCTGCAGTGGAGAAACGATTCAATCATCTACAGGTCGATGGCATACTGCTCCGTTCAAGATTTGGGAAATGCATTGGTATGTCAGCAGTTTTGAGTGAACTTGGACAGCTATTTGAAAGAATGGTAATTCAAGCGTTGCTTTTGATTGTGCAGGGATGGAAGGGTCTGACGAGTTTGCAATGCAAGTGTTTGATTCATTGGCGAGGAAGCGAGGGATAGTGAAGGAGGTGCTGACTAAGGAGGAGCTCAAAGATTTCTGGGAGCAACTGAGTGATCAGGGTTTTGACAACCGTCTTCGAACATTCTTTGACATGTTAGTGCTTTGTGTTAAATATCTAACTAATTTTGGCATGGTTTCCTTCTTTATAGATGTACAATATGCAATGAATATGCCAAATACAAATTTCAATTCAAAATGCTCAATTAACCTGCAATCTTACCTAATTTTCAAGCAAAACTATTGGAACGAACTTATGTATGGTTGTTCAGCCATTTCATATAGCAATTAATATGTGTTCATCTCATTTGCAGGGTTGACAAGAATGCTGATGGAAGAATCACAGCAGAGGAGGTTAAGGAGGTTAGTGAGAAGACTCGGAACTGAAAACCTAATGTCTTCATGTTGTACATTTAAGGTATTAATCAAATGATAACATGCTTTTGCAGATTATCGCCCTTAGTGCATCAGCAAACAAACTTTCTAAGATCAAGGAGCGAGCTGATGAGTACACAGCACTCATTATGGAAGAGCTTGACCCTGACAACTTGGGCTACATCGAGGTTTGTGCAATTTCACTCATCAAAATAACAGCTGGGACACAAGCTATATCTTAACTTCACAAAACAATTAACAGCTCGAGGACTTGGAGGCACTCTTGCTGCAGTCACCATCTGAAGCTGCTGCAAGATCAACGACTACCCACAGCTCCAAACTTAGCAAAGCTCTTAGCATGAAGCTTGCATCTAGCAAGGACATGAGTCCACTTCACCATTACTGGCAGGAGTTCTTGTACTTCCTCGAGGAGAACTGGAAGCGCATTTGGGTTATGACTCTCTGGCTCTCAATCTGCATTGCCCTTTTCATTTGGAAGTTCATCCAGTACCGTAACCGAGCTGTATTTCACATCATGGGTTACTGTGTCACCACTGCAAAGGGTGCTGCAGAGACCCTCAAATTCAATATGGCCCTAGTCCTTCTTCCTGTCTGCCGAAATACAATCACTTGGATTTGATCAAAGACACAGATTGGAGCTTTTGTACCCTTCAACGACAACATAAACTTTCACAAGGTAAAACCATAGGGATTTAATCATTATGGCAAAGAGCAATGGATCTCGCCATGTTGTGAAAACTTTCCATTCCATGTGAACACACTTTTGTTATCAAATGAGAGCCAGTGAGAATAACCATAACCTGTTGGTTCGTACGATAGATAATGTAGCACTGAGCAAACTGTGACTTAATATAGCTAAGATGGAGGTTACATAATCTGTATGCTATTATTGTGCAGGTAATAGCAGCGGGTGTTGCAGTTGGAGTTGCTTTGCATGCAGGTGCTCATCTGACATGTGATTTTCCTCGCCTGCTCCATGCAAGTGATGCTGCCTATGAACCAATGAAGCCTTTCTTTGGGGACAAAAAGCCACCAAATTACTGGTGGTTTGTAAAGGGGACTGAAGGGTGGACAGGTTTGGTCATGGTAGTGCTCATGGCAATAGCTTTTGTATTAGCCCAGCCATGGTTCCGGCGTAACAGGCTCAAGGACTCTAATCCACTGAAGAAGATGACTGGCTTCAATGCGTTTTGGTTTACCCACCACCTATTCTCTATTGTGTATACACTGCTCATCGTCCATGGAACATGTTTGTATCTAAGCAGGAAGTGGTACAAGAAAACGGTAAAAATCTATACCCTGATAATGATAGAAAATTTAATGACCAAAATTGATACTTATGGATCATTTTTATCTTTGTCAGACATGGATGTACCTTGCTGTTCCTGTCCTCTTATATGCAAGTGAGCGAACTCTTCGGTTATTTAGGAGCCATGATGCAGTTAGAATTCAGAAGGTACCACCAATTAAGCCATTCCTTTCATTTGGTTTTGCCTTGTTTGTCTTTGTGAACTTGAATATTACAAACAGTCACTTCTTTTTTTAAAATAAATATAGTCTCTGGTAGAAACGCACCAAACCTTTCAATATTGGAGACATACTATGAACAGAAATTTGGCCGTAAATTTTTTAAAAAACTTTGAATTCATTCTTTTTTGGCTTGTAACTTTTGTGCCCTCAACAGGTTGCGGTATATCCAGGTAACGTGTTGGCTCTTTATATGTCCAAGCCACCTGGTTTCAGATACCGGAGCGGGCAGTACATCTTCATAAATTGCCGTGCCGTGTCTCCATATGAATGGTAGCCACATTACACATTTTAATGCAAGATTGCGCTACTTTAATTATAAAATCAGCAGTTGATCAATAGTGCCATAATTTGGTTCTCTCACAGGCACCCATTTTCCATTACATCGGCGCCAGGAGATGATTATCTTAGTGTCCACATTCGCACGAGGGGCGATTGGACTTCACGGCTTAGGACTGTCTTCTCTGAGGTAAATCAGCTTCTTTTAGCCCTCAGTTTGTCTGCTGATCAGCTCCTATCGGAGTGAGGCTTGGGAACTTTTGGAGAATGAGTTTACGTATTTCAACAACAATGTGTTGCAGCATTACTTATAGGGAGCACTTAGATATTTCTTGTGTCAAATATATCAAAATTTTACTTAAATAAACTTCTGAAGCATGGTGAATTGTTAAGTTTGTTCATTTGTCGTATCTGATGCCATTGCTCTTCTTGATGGAACTGACAATAACCCTAAATGTGAACCAGGCATGTCGGCCTCCCACTGAAGGAGAAAGTGGACTTCTTAGAGCTGACCTTTCCACAGGAATTAGTGGCGACAATGCAAGGTGGAAAAGAATTCCTTTTTTTAAAAAAAAAATGTAGCACAGTACAATATATTTCTTACTTTCATCTGATCATAAACTTTCTTTGACATGTACTAGATTCCCAAAACTTTTGATTGATGGCCCATATGGTGCTCCAGCACAAGATTACCGGGAATATGACGTGCTACTTCTCATCGGACTTGGCATTGGTGCCACCCCATTGATCAGCATTGTGAAGGATGTGCTTAACCACATTCAGCATGGGGGATCGGTGGCAGGCACAGAGCCTGAGGGCAGTAGCAAGGCAAGGAAGAGACCATTCATGACGAAGAGGGCCTACTTCTACTGGGTCACAAGAGAAGAGGGCTCCTTCGAATGGTTCCGAGGGGTCATGAACGAGGTGGCTGAGAAGGACAAGGATGGAGTGATTGAACTACACAACCACTGCTCAAGTGTGTATCAGGAGGGCGATGCTCGTTCCGCCCTCATTGTCATGCTTCAAGAACTCCAACATGCAAAGAGGGGTGTTGATATCTTGTCTGGAACTAGTGTCAAGACGCACTTTGCCAGGCCTAATTGGCGAAGTGTCTTCAAGCATGTCGCAGTCAACCATGAGAACCAGCATGTTGGTATGCATTGTTCCTGACTTGTCAACTCCAGCACTATGAATACTCTCTCCAGTCATAAATACATATTGTTTTGGACATTGACACACTCTCTAAAATATAACTTTAACTACTAATTTCTATTATAATATAGCTATAACACCTGATAAAATTATAATACTATGAAAATTCTTTTTGAGACAAATCTAATATACATTTAAAATAATATTGATAGCCAAAGTTTTCAATGTTTGACTGCACGTATCCTAAAACGACATGTATTTGTTAGATGAATATTGTGTGCATCAATTCATGAGGCCCAAGGGGCAATATATATAGAGGTACAAGGGGATGTACAAAAGGAATACAACACAGCATAATAGGAAACAAATAAAATCCCTAATCTATTCTATCCTTAACACCCCCCCTCAAACTCATGGTGGATCAACAACACTGAGTTTGGAGAGGTAAAAGTCATCTTTGTGCTCGAGTCCGGCCTTCGTGAAGAAATCCGCTATCCAAGCTCAGAAGGCACATATCAAGAGTAATCACCGATCTTGCACACAAGACCTCATGAAAGAAGCATCAACACCAATATGCTTGGTGAGCTCATGCTTCACAGGATCACGAGCAATACTGATAGCACTGTCTTTCGACAAGAGAGGAGGTGTAGTGACAGAAACACCAAAATCCTCAAGTAACCACCGTAGCCAAGTAATCTCTGCTTTGTCAAGAGAGCCATAGCTCGCAACTCACCTCTGCACTCGAACGGACATCTGCGATGCTTTCTTCGTCTTCCGTGCAATAAGAAAATCACCAAGAAAAACACAGAGGCGAGAGAGACCGCGATCGAGGGATCGCCGCCCAAGTAGCATCCGAATAGGCTCAAGTCAGAACGAATCGAACGTGGAAAGAAGAGACGGCGAGAGATAGTCCCACGAAGGTATCGCAGAACTCGAAGAAGGTGGTCGAGTGGACTGAGTGGGAGCCAAACAAACCGACTCGAGAATATGAACGGGATAAGTGATATCCGGACGAGTAACAACAAGATAAACAAGACTCCCAACAAGATGACGATAGCGAGCCGGATCGTAAAGAGGCTCGCCATCCGAGGGTCGGAGGTGGACATTGAGCTCCATGGGAGTCTCAACAAAGTCGCTGATCGATGAGAGAGGCGCGATCAAGAAGATCTGAATATATTTCTCTTGGGACATAAAGAAACCATCCGGAGTGGAAGTAACCTCAATCCCAAGGAAATAACCGAGAGGACCAAGATCCGACATAAGGAATCGCTCACTAAGACGAGCCTTGACAAAGGCAATGTACTCGAATCATCTCCAGTGAATGATCATATCATCAACATACGTAAGAAGAAGAGTCCGACCACGAGACGAAGTGTGGACAAAGAGCGCAGATCATGATCACTAGTGAAAAGCCGCAGCAGTGACCACAGAGGAGAAGCGCTCAAACCAAGCACGAGGGCTTGCTTAAGGCCATAGAGAGAGCGGCGAAGCGATGCACCATGCCCTCGAATGAATACCCAGTGGCGGATGCATGTAGACCTCCTCACGCAACTCACCATTAAGAAAGGCATTCTTGACATCAAGCTGAGAAACAGACCAGTGGCGAACAGACGCCACCGACAGAAGAGTGCGAACAGTGGTCATGTGGGCCACAGGAGCAAAAGTCTCGTCGTAGTCAACACCATGCTCCTGCTGGAAGCCACGAGCAACAAGACGCGCCTTGTAGCGCTCAAGAGAGCCATCAGAGCGAGTCTTAATTTTATAGACCCACTTACACGTGATGGGACGAGAATGAGATGGCAAAGGAACAAGATCCCAAGTACCAGTACGCTCGAGGGCAGCAATCTCCTCGGCCATGGCAAGTCGCCACTCGGGTGAGTAACAACATCCCTGTGGGAGACAAAGCTCACGAGTAGCTGCGCCAGCAAAGGCAAAGCGGGTAGGAGGCCGAATCGACCGGCGATCGCGGAGAGCGTAGCGAGGAGAAAATGACCCATCAGGGGACGATGGATCATCAGGAGAAGATGACTCAGCTGGAAGAGCCTCAATACGAGGTCGACGAGTGTAAAAGAGAAGGGAGGTATCAGAGTGACAGGAGCACGGGAGTCGGAGGAGACGACGCAGCGGTGACAACGGCGGAGAGGCCACGGGGAATATGTGGAGACTCGATGGGACAAGTGGACGAGGCAAAGCGGATATAGGTGTATCCGGAAAGGTCAAGAAAGACAGAGACTCCGCAGAGGAGTCGGAGAGAGGCGGGGCGTGGGTAGAATGGACGAGACTCGCCGAAAGTCACATCCCGAGAAACCCGCATCCTTCGACCAACCGGATCCCAAAGACCGATAGCCCTTGTGCTCGCATCAGATCCCAAAAGACACACTCAACAGATCGAGCGGTCGGTTTGGTGCGTTCGCGGGCGAGGAGAACGTAGCAAACGCAAACAAACATATGAAGGGCGAGTAGTCGGAAGAAGACCACGAGACGCTCAACGTGGATCGCACCAAGAGCGTAAGAGGTCGGATGTTGATGAGATAGGCGGCGGTGGAAACGACCTCGGCCCAAAAGTGAGGTGGGGTAGAGGCGGCGATCATCGAGTACGAGCCGTCTCAAGGAGGTGACGATGCTTGCGCCGGCGACACCATTCGAGCATGAGCACCGGGACAAGAGAATCGAAGAGAGTCCTGCGCAGCAAGGAAACTGCGCAGTAACGAGAGAGTACTCGCCAAACAGAATCGGCACGAAAGACACGAATAGGAGTGGAGAACGTGTGTGGATCATAGTGGCAAATTGTTTATAGATAGACAAGATCTCACTACGAGAAGACATGAAATATATCCAAGTGTGGCGAGAGAAGTCATCTATAAATATGATATAATATCGATGACCCCTTTCAAACGAAGGAGCTTGACCCCAAACATCCGAATGAACAAGATCAAAAGGACGCCGAGACACGACTCACTATGAGGATAAGGAAGTCGAAGTTGTTTACCTAACTTACACTGACAGTCTAAAGACACGTCTCCCGAGATGCACCCGAAGACCACGACGAACTAAGGATGACAGACGAGATCCACACGAGATGACCAAGACGGTGATGCCACTGCTGAAAAGAGCCAGAGACGAAGTGGCGTAGCGGAGACCGCGGCGGCGATGGTGGCGGCGGAAGGAAGGTGAAGCAGTCAAGCTCCCGAGACGCCGTGAGTCACGGCGGCCGAGGCCGAACCAACCGAGCTCCGTGTGGCGGTCCCGAACACAACAAGAGTCGAGTCGAGAATGACACGATAACCAAGATCGATGTCATCCCACAGAAAAGAAGTCGCATAGTAAGGCGAGGAATATGAGCAAATGAAGGAACATGAAAGGATGAGTTGCTAAGAGATCCTCGACTGCAGACGAAAAGAGATGTACCATCGCAGTAAGAACACCGACAGGAGAATCAAGAGGTGTAATAGAAGACAGTGGAAGAATCGAGTCATGTGAAAAGATGCTCCGTAATCAAGAATCCACGGGAGGTACTGATGTGTAGGGGTGGTTTCTCGATGCACAAGAGTCGATGAGCGTAACCTCGAGAACACCGCCGAGAGAGAACTGGCGCGGCAAGCGGCGCCGAAGTCCGGCTATCTCTTGCTCGGTGAGAGAAACTGCCAAGAGGTCGATGCGACGGCGACGTAAAGCACTAGTGCCGGAGAAGAACGGCGTGATGATGCCGCTTCTTCTTATAGCACCGGGACTCAATGTGGCCGGCCTTGTCGCAGAGGAACAGTGAGGACGGCCACCTCAGACGAAGGGCGCCACCACCACCGTGGCGGCCGGCCAAGAAGGCGATGTAGCGGTAGACGAGCGGCGAGCACAGAGGGAGTGGCATCGCACAAAGACCACTCGACGAGTCTCCTCTGCGCGTATCTCGGAGAGCCTCCGGAGAGTGACACGAGGTGGCGTGCAAGGAGCCGAGCACGCCTTTGCTCGAACTCGGGACGGCGCGAGTAAGGAACTCGTAGACCCACTGAAACTCCAAGTCAAGACGTATATCCAGCAAAGACGGACAGAACGAGCAACGGCCCGCGAGGCGGAGAGTCCAATCGACGCGAGACAAGCAGAGCTCGAGCGTAAAGGCATCAACGATAGCACCACCTGCCAAGAGAGTGCTCTTGGCGAACCACGGACGGATCTGAGGCATCACCGGAGGGCTCGTGAGCGCCGACGAAGATGAGTCCACATCCGAAAGCCGGGGAGTCCCACAACCTCGTAAGAAAATCGAGGCCGATATCGGCGATGAAGACAAGAAGAGCTCGAGCGCCGCCATCGCACCACCGAGTGTAGGTGGTCGACGATCCTTGTAGAAATCCGAGCCTCTGGTAGGCGAGGCGCTTCATCATCAACAACTGAGCAGCCTCGTGAGCAATCTTGTTTCGGTGTCGGGCAATGCAACAGACGTGGGCTCCGTCGGAGGAATAGGGCAAGGCGGGCGGTGACATCGCGAGAGGACGCCCGAGACGTAAACCACGCATGTGAATGTGCATGTGAGACACGAAGCCTCGGTGTAATTAACACCATCAAAGACCACCGCAATGGCGAGGAAAGCGGTGCCCATTGGTAGGCGGCGCCGACGGCGCGGCGACCAATACAACGGTCTAACAGCGGCGCCGAACGGCGCGCGGTTAGATCGACGTTTTTGGAACCAAAACCTAACTATTAACGGGCCTTCGGCCCGTTAGCAACACACGCACGCACACAGGAGAGGCGGCGGCGCCCTTGGTGAGCAAATCGGCGGACGGGCAAGCGGCGGCGCGGCGCGCGCGCGGCGCGGCGATGGCGCGGCGCGGGCGGCGGCGGCGGCGCGCGCAGCGCGCGCGGCGCGCGGCGGCGCGCGCAGACGGAGCGGAGCGGCGCGAAGCGGCGGCGTGAGGCGGCGGCGCGCGGCGGCCGGCCGGGCGGAGTCGGGGCCGGGCCGCCGCCGCGCGTAGAGCGACGCCGCCGGCGGCGGCGGCGCGGCGGCGCGGCGCGCGCGGCTGGCGGTCGCGGCGGTGGCGCGAGTGTGCCGCGCCCGGGCGGCGCGCCGCGCGCGGCGCAATGGCAGGAGTCGGCGGGGCCGACGGCGGCAGGGGAGTCGACGGGGCCGACGACGGCAGGGGAGTCGACGGGGCCGACGACGGCAGGGGAGTCGACGGCGGCAGCGGCGAGGCGTCAAGCGGACCAACAGGAAACCCTAGGTACGCTCTGATACCATGTTAGATGAATATTGTGTGCATCTATTCATGAGGCCCAAGGGGCAATATATATAGAGGTACAAGGGGATGTACAAAAGGAATACAACACAGCATAATAGGAAACAGCATATTAGGAAACAAATAAAAGCCCTAATCTATTCTATCCTTAACAGTATTTATGTCTGTAGGGAGTGTGTTAACATTTGATTTTGTTCCAGGGGTTTTCTACTGTGGTGAGCCGGTCCTGGTGCCGCAGCTCCGGCAGTTGTCAGCAGATTTCACTCACAAGACAAACACAAGGTTTGAGTTCCACAAGGAGAACTTCTAATGGTATAACTTGACAAGCACCTGCGTATGGTCCCCCAGTGCTTCATGATGTGAATTATAAGGTTTGTAATATATATAGGTAGAGCAATGAAATAGAGTAAATTTTCCCTAGATCTCAAAATCCCACCATGTTCTTTTTTTTGTTGGCATGTGTGCTCTGTCCATCTCTGTTTCCTCCTGCTGGAAGGGGCCATGGCGTGCGCACTTTATGTTGTAGCCTAATTAGATATCAACACCCTTGTATGCCGCCCACACGACGAACATAAAATTTGATTTCCTCTTGTATTTGAAAGTTGTCAGGAAGTATGCCCAGCGTGTAACCTTCAATTCGGAGTGGCCTTGCATTTCGTTATCGAGCTGATCTTGGCAAGTCCAGTGTTTTTACGCGTTATCTGCTACTGTTTAATACTTCAGTGCATTGCCCTCCATACTGAAGGTCCAAGGAAGGTTAGCGGCAAATGAGCCAGTTTCATTTGTGCTGGATTGCTGTGACGGCCCTGCTCAGGCCCTGCTCAGCGATTCATCGATAGCGTGGGCGGTGGCGATTTTGGCACTGTAGTAGGTACTGCAGCTACAGTATCTGCTATAGTAATTTTTTCCGTTTTTTGTTTGATTTTTTTCTCATGTTTCTTTGTATCGTCCGCTCTAGATTAATATGCTATTTTTATTTTTAAATTTTTTAAAATTTAATTATATTTAATAAATCAACTCAGCGACAGTGTTTTTTCAGCTAGTTATAGTGTTTTTTCAGAAAAAACTAAAAACCATCGCTATTCCGATCACTCTCTAGACGAGTTACACTTTGTGCATTTGTCAGATTACATACGGACTAAGATGACATGTTGGATCATATGATCAAGAAACTGGATCACATGCAATGGTCAGCTTCTCACGTCGCGACGCAACTTGCGACCGGTGGCGCCGCCCACGCGCTCGGGCGGAAGAAATCGCCGCCGTCCTCCTCACGCTGCCCCCTGTCCTCAGCTTCCACCTCCGCCACGGTGCTCACATCCTGTGTGCGCGAGTAGGGGTGGAAATCGCCGGTCGCCGCCGTCCTCGCGCTGCCCCCTTGTCCCTCCGCATCCGCCTCTACCAGAGAAACACAGAATCATTCACACGCCTGTCAGTCATTCTGAGAATTAGGTCCGACAGTAAACAGGCAGAGTGCGAGTTGAGAGTTATCATATCAGTATATTAAGTAGTATGGATGTATGAGCACGAGATAATAATCTGCCAGTCGATTATGATGACATCTGAGATCCTCTCATCAATACTAGAGGTGCATGCCATTGCAAAAAAAAAAAAAAAACTTGACAAGAAATGAACTTGTTTCCTGGTCTTCACAGAGAAGCATATGAGCAATTTTTTCCTCCCTGGGAGGCTTGGCCTCGAGATGAATTGACTCAAAGTTCACAACTGCAAGTGGATTTTTTTTAATTGGAGAGTGCACATGCTCTCACATGGATAGTCGGTGGAGGTATTTAGTTAATTTGCATCCTGCAGTTTGGTTTTATTTTTGAAAAACTGCGCCACACGTACTGACATAAGTACATAACATAGATTGATTATTTTGTTTAGTTCAATATAACATTTTTAATACTAAAAATCCAAGATGAGAAAGCTCAGCTAATTGTCTACTTTATCTGCTAAATATTTACTCTGTTGGTCCAAGAAGATGTCTGCCGAGCTGTTGCGAGCTGGGGTGAAACTATTCATATAAATGTATTGTAACTATTTTTTTAAATTTGGCCTATGAGCACCTGTTTTTATAAATTTAGTCTCCTCTTTAGACCTATCGAGCTACAGTAGCTGGGTAGGCTACTAAACGGATTAGTGCGTATGCATAATTAGTGCTAGTCATGAGTTTTAATTAGCGCTAATCATGACATTTATTGCTACCAAGTTGCTGGAGCTCAAAAGATGCTTGCCAAGCAACTGTGCCTCGGCAGGTGCCTGCCGAGCTCCTTTAACTCGACAGGTACCTGTTAAGCTCGGTAAATTTAAGGAGGAGGTTAGTTTTATGAAAACGGTCATCCGAGGCAAGATTAAAAAAAGAAGTTACTGCAGATCAAGCTGTACGAAAGAGGATTATTTTAAGTGACCATACTACTTTGTATAAGGTTATTTTATATTGCATTAGTCGATGCAACAAATCAAACGCATCCACTTGGCTACCAGAAAGTCAATACTCGCATTCGCTTCCATTTTCCTCGGAAGAATTTGCTAAGACCATTCTCTTCTCCACCCTGCAATTTTGTTTCCCTGTGTTCTGCGCCTTTATTGTGAGCTCTGGGCACTCCAATGGCGGAGCTGGTGACCCGCATGGTTGTCGGGCCGCCGGTGTCCATGGTGACGGAGAAGGCGTCCAGCTACCTCTTGGACCAGTACAACGTGATCGAGGGCATGGAGGAGCAGCACAAGATCCTCAAACGCAAGCTGCTTGCCATCCTCGATGTCGTTTGCCTTCATCAGAGGGTCAGGATAGCGGATGGTGCTGCCATCACAGGTGGATGGTGCGGCCATCATAGGTGTTCAGATATGGAATGCCCTTCTGACCAAACTGGACTGACCGAACCTTGCACAGCTTGAACTAAAATCAAAATGTAAGAATGACAACATTTAGACCACAAAACCCAAAATATTATAACAATAATGAGTGAGCAAGGGAAAATATCAGACTGTTACAATTATTGGTAAAGCTGTCTAATTCTTTGTACTGAAGTTGTGATCACATGCAAAAGTAAAATTATGGTACATAGATTATCAACCACATATCCGAGATAAATTCAAGCTATAACCACATGGCATTCTTATAAAATTCATCTCAATCCAAAGTCGATAAAAAAAGGCTGTCTGAAACTCCGAATAAATAACCAGCATTGACAAAAAAAAAAGCATGGCATCAGCTAGGGCTGTACATGGTTCGCACAACCCACCCAGGGTGGCACCCGGGTTGGGTTAGGAGACAACCCACTTTGGGTATCTCCTCCACCAACGGGTTGGTCCGGGTCAGGACCCATCAAACTGATGAACCCAGCTCGCTCAAAGTAAAACGAAGCCTCTCCATCTCGCCGCCGTGGGACATTCGCGAGTCGACGAGCTTTTTTAGTTCTGCTGATCTGCCCCTACTCGTCTTCTCTAGCGTCGGTAGAACCTCCAGACTTCCAGAGCTTGCGCTTCTCTTCCAGCCAGGATCCTGCTGGCCGCCGCCGCCGCCTCACGCGTCTTCATCGCTTCGATCTCCGTTGGCGCCGGACCAACGCCGCCGAGGAAATGCACAGCTTTTGATTCGCTGCCTCGGTCATCGCCCCGTTGGCCGAGCCATCGCCGTCTTCCTTCGGTGCAAGCAGCCATTAAACTTTCTATCGATATGCATTCTGCATTTGATGGGCTTATTGGGCTAAACACGTGCACCGCTCTGTATATTCATTCCACAGCTCAACAACAGCATAATCTAACCCAACTAAACCACCCGAACCACCGACCCAGCCCAACGGACCAGCATTCAGAAGGCCCACTCAAACCTGTGCGAACCCACTCCAAACCGGAAGAGAGTTGGGCTATTACAGGTAGGCTCCAAACCCGCGTCAACCCGTATAAACCCACCTGTGAACAACCCATCAGCAACAACATGCTACGGAGCACACTAACTTGAAAAAGAATCCAAATTATGTAACATGGTATGTTCAACTCGAATTTGCATACAACAACAAAGACTTTTGCCCTAAATAAGTTAAGATAGGTTAGAAATAAAATCTCACCTTTGCATCCTCCTGATGGTGAGGATCAGAGGAAGGCACTGACTTGTAAGGTCCAGATGATGGCTTGGGAGCCTAACAAGCACAAAGCAACTCCGCGCATTACAATACTGAACAACAGAAAATATTCATGAATGGTGGAAACCATTTCAAGCAAACAGGAGTAAAATGCATCAACTTACAAAAGTTCCACCAAGCTTGTCCAGCATCCAATGCTTGGGCGCATTGAGCCTCTTCAGATGCTTCTTCAATCCCCTCGCCTGTTAAATAACATGTTGACAATATTAAGTATTATTCAACACTAGCTCATAGAAACAGTGGTATATAAACTGGTCCAGGTATAACAACAAGCTCTGCCCTGCATGGCCTCCCGCGCCGCACGCCCTTGCACGGGCCGCCACCACCTTGGCCGGCGGATCCCACGCCATGCGCCCCCGCACAAGCCACCGCCGCCTCGGTCGTCGGCCCGTTTCCCACGCATGCACCACCATGAAATCAATAGGGGTAGGGAGAACCTTACCCCCCCATTTGAATCGGTCAAAAAAATCTGGACCGTCCAATTGGCTGTGGAAAGGAGAAACGCTCACCATGGTTGTAAACTCGAGCTAGGGTGCCAGAGACCTTGCCGTTCACCCCCACGCCGTGATCTGGTGCCTCGCTCTGCTTCGTGGCACCGCTAAGAGGAGAGAAAGGGTGAAGGGCACAAGGTGGGAGGGAGAGGCTATATGTTGTGGGATAGGTTTTTTGGTTTGGTGGTCTTACGGTTGTCCTTAGGCCTACAATGTGTGTTTTGGGCTTCATATTTTTTATTCGTGCGAAAATGGGCTCGGCCTGGCACAAGTTTATACAAGGGATATTTCATCTTCTGTCATTGTAAAGATGTATGATTCAAGATTTGTTATTTTATATTTCACCGATATATGTGTGTTCTCGAGCTACATATCAATAAGATATTAGTGTTAAATTCTGAAATGACTCACCTTTGGCAGTGGCAAATGATCAATTCTCCATTTATACTAAGCTAATGAACCGTATGAAATATAGCGTCGTCCTCATCGTAAATTTATCATAGCGAAGAATTTGCTTTGGAAAAAAAAATCCAAATATTCATAACCCATGTAAGTCGCTTGTATTTTTCGCATTTCTTTCCTATATCATAATTAGGCTGTTGTGAACACCTCCTACATATTATTCATTGAACATTTTCGTGAGTTAGCTCTTGTTGGCGCCCCGCAGCCCGCAGGAGCTTGTCAACAGCTACTGCTACATTACTAATTTGATCCGTTTTTCATAATATAGTGCCTTGCTGTATAACATGGTTCAATTGTTCTGCGTAAACTAAGGTCCGGTTTAAAACGGTGGGAATTTAGTAGAAATTCTAGGTGAATTTTACTGTTTGCTGCGACAGCACCATTGTAGCAGGCTTTCTCCAATCTTCTGCTCTAAATAATTTCAGCTTCTAACTTTTTTTTGCTTTCAACTTATTTAAACCAAAATCACTTAAAACATATCAATTTTTAATTTTAACTTATTTTAATTTTTTTCTTTGTTTCCTTATTTCTTTATATTATTCATGATGATATAATTTTTTTTACTTTTTTAGAAAAAAAAACTAACAAATATTATAGTTTAATTTTAACTAAAAATTATAGCAAAAACTATAAATTAAAAATTAGTTGAAGCACCACATTTACCACCTTTTTCTGTGGTGATGAACAAATCCCTCTTCCCACACACGAAAAAGCGAGGAAAAGGGGAGATACTTTCATCAGGATAACGAGAAAAACGACCACCTCACCCGCCTTCCCCCTTCTACCTTCGAGACCGCAATGGCGGCCGCCACAGCAGCCGCGGCCGCGGCTCTCCGGCCCCACCTCTCCCTCCTCTCCGGCGGCGGCGGAATACCCAACCCCACCCTCCAAACCCTATCCTTCGTTTCCCCCCTGCCCCTCCACCGCCGCCGCCGCCGCCGTGGCGTCCTCCACTCCAACGCCTCGTCGTCTCCGTCTCCCCCACCGTCGCCGGAGAAGGAGACGGTGGCGGTTCAGACGGCGGAGTCGTGTGTCAACCTCGGTCTCGAGCTCTTCTCCAAGGGCAGGGTAAGCGAAGCCGATCCCCAGGCGCATGTTCCAACGTTCGAGTGACACGAGATTCTTGTCGAGTAAACTTAGTGAATTTTAATTCACGAGGAAGTCTATCAGCTAAGAATTGTATCAGTAATTCAGTAGGTCTTCAATTGATGATGCGGTTGTGTCAGCTTGGGTTCACAAGCTACTCTAGTGAAGATGTATCCGTATTAGGCAGCATTTACCCAGAGTTTAACCAGGCCATATCAGAATTGTTTAAACTCTGTATGTTATCCATTGCATGTATGCCCGGCTTGATTCAGTTTGGGCTGATTTTAGCTGAGTTTATGCCAGGTTTAAATTGAGTTTGGCTGGTTTATCTCATTGAATAAATGCTTGGAAACTACCTTCAGGGGAACTAATGGTGAAACCAAAAGTAAGTGATCCTTTTTTTAGTTTTGAGTGTGACCATTAGGGCTTGACTGGAATTTGACAATTACCTACTTGAAAACTACTACCAGTGGTGTTTGGTAGTTTGATGTTAAGCAGACATAAAACTGGAATTAGTACTCTGTTAAAGACAAAGGGAGTTAATACTGCGATTATAATGCCTAGATGCTTTTATGATTCCATAATACATTTCTGAAGTGGGTTCTTTCTAGGGGTGAGCGTGTAAGCATACCCTTTCATGGGTTTGTGGTAATCATTTAATTGGAGAACCATCTATCTTAAATCATTAACTACATTCTATTCATCTATTGTGATTTTATTTGCACATGTCATAGGTGAGGGATGCTCTTGAACAATTTGACAATGCTCTAGAGCTGGATCCAAATCCTGTGGAAGCCCAAGCAGCGCTTTATAACAAGGCATGCTGCCATGCGTATAGGTGAGGGGCACCTTCTTAGGGCAACAGTACTTGGAGTATGCATTATGCACATGTTGTGCTTACTTAGGCTTGTCACCACCATTTTCGAATGTGAATCAGTGACACCATGTGCAGCTCTACTTCACTGATTTAATTTCACATGAATGTATCTAGGCAGCAAATTACTGGAACTTACTGTTAAACAAGAGCCAGAAATCAAGACCTTAGGAAAGTTTTGGTAGAATGTATGTATGCCTTGTTTGGATCCTCTCATAGTCTCATGCCATCGTTACAACATTTTATGAATTTCCTCACTTGAGCTTTTCTCCCCCCCCCCTTTTCCATAACTGTTGCATCTGTTTGGACCAGGGAAGAAAGCAAAAAAGCTGCAGATTGTTTAAGGACAGCTTTGCGAGATTACAATCTCAAATTTGGTACTATACTTAATGATCCAGACATGGCACCATTCAGGGCATCACCAGAATTTAAGGAACTTCAAGAAGAGGTTTGTGGCTTTGTGCTTTACTGCTTTGCTAAATGCTGAATAAGAAAGTAATTTGCTGATCATAGTTGAAATCTGATCCCATGACCGATTTCCATGTCAGTGATATAATTCTGTACAACTTCTAAACCATTTCAGGCATTGCGTGGTGGAGAAGATGTTGGTTCTGGGTTCCGAAGAGACCTGAAACTCATTAGTGAAGTACAAGCACCATTTCGTGGTGTCCGAAGGTTCTTTTATGTGGCGTTAACTGCAGCAGCCGGAATTTCAACATTCTTTACCATTCCCAGACTTATACTTGCAGTTCAAGGTGGTGATGGTGCTCCTGATCTGCTGGAAACTGCTGGGAATGCTGCCATCAATATTGGAGGTAAATTAACATGTCCTAAAAGATAGGTGTTGCAAAGAGTTAACCAGTTGGTCACATGGCATTTTTGTTCCACCATTACATGGCAATGTGCATCCTGATGCATAGTAGCAGCATATGAAAAACTGTCATGTACAAATTTGTTTCTTGTACAGTTGTACTACATCTTGGTGACGTTTACTTTATATAGTTACAATTTGAGTTCAGTATCTTGCACATTCATTTCTTCATTGTCAAACAATTATAATAATCTGCATTCACTAAAATTTATTTGATTCACCAGTATATTGAAGCATTTTCCCTATGGTTATGCTTAGGCCTGATGGTTGCTACACCAATTATTGTTTCTTTTTTTAGTATGTTGAATTTCTGAGATGCTTCAACAGAAATTTCCACTACATAAATCTGCATTTAGTTTACTTCTAAATGAATGTGTTACTATTTCATCAATCCTTTCCGGCTACCAAAAAAGTTTTTGTTTTTTTAAAAAATACAAAGAACAATCACTTTTCCAGTCCTAGCTCCCTGAGGACCGCATCTTGTAGAAGTTCATATTGATGAGAATTACTTGATCCAATGATCTTTCACGCTTTGCGATGTACAAGTCAAGTCATTTGTTGAATCTTGTATACAATCCTTCTTTTACACTATTAACTAAACTAAAAAATAATCAAACTCTTGAATCAGCACACTGCAGGTATTGTTGTGCTGGTGGCTTTGTTTTTCTGGGAAAACAAGAAAGAAGAGCAGCAGATCACACAAATCTCTCGTGATGAAACCCTATCAAGGTTACCTGTGCGCCTGTCGACCAATCGCATTATTGAGCTTGTGCAACTCCGGGACATTACTAGGCCAGTTAGTATAATTCTCTTTGCATCTTTCATGCTCAATAGCTAAGTTGAGACATTTCCTGAAGTGCATACTTTTTTATCAGCGCGCACATACTACATTTCTTTGTCATCTCTCATTTCTTTTCGAAAATTTCATTTAGTGACTTGTGAATTGAGAAGTATTTTAGGTTATATTGGCAGGTTCGAAAGCATCTGTTACTCGAGCAATGCAAAGAGCTGAGAGGTACCGGACTGAACTGCTCAAACGAGGCATTCTTCTAATTCCTGTGATCTTTGGTGCTTCTCAGAAAGCCCAAACCAAACCAAGAGGCTTTGGTTCTACAAGATCTGCTGCATCAGTTCCTTCAGTTGGGGTTAGACCAGTCTTAAGTATTGGCTAAATACCAAAAGAACTTGCCTTCTTTTTAGTTTGTATATTTCATACAAATGAGTGAATGACTTGGCCCCTTATCTTTCTGATAGTACAATGCAATTTTCCTTTTTACAGGATGACTTTGAGAAGCGTACTGCATCTATTGCGGAAAAATCACGGTTGAGAGCTGAGGTTCGATTTAAGGCTGATATTGTCTCTCCTGAACAATGGGAAAGGTGTCTTTTCTTTTACTTTTTCCTTTAATATATCCACATTTTGTTCCTATACTGTATATCTTTCTTTAAAAAGTAACTAGATTGCATTTTTCACATGATTTTGCTATTTCTACATAGTGCAACAACATAGAATATGCACCTGGGCAGCATAGCAGGATTAAAAAAGGCATTTTGAAAAATTGTTGCACAAAGAAATAAGCTTATGATCCACCCTACAATGTCAAAAAAATCTAGTCTGCCCCTAAACAACACACACCATAGCGTTAAATGCCGTGTCACCCGTTTCTACTAATAGTGTTTGCTGTTTTGTGCCAATTCAGCATTAAAATGGACATAGTTAGCAGGAAACCAGAAGAAAATTTAGCAAAACTACCCTATTCCCTGTTTTTACCATTCAGCCACATCCTCAACCACAGTTAGCCAAGAAATTTTAGGAATTTAAATGGTAGGTATTTAATGAAGAAAAATTTATGTCAGTGTCATCACGAATATGCAAATTTATGAGAATACCATCGCAGTCATCCTCAAATGGCCAGTGGCCAGTGCAACCGCAAACACTCAAATTATGAAAAATACCATCCTCGACTGGCCCAGTCCTCTTCTCCCATAGGCCACAGGCCATAGCTACGGGCTGTTGTAGAACAATCTTGACCCTGTGTGCTATGATGGTTTCTAGCCCTCCAGCTGCATATGCATATTGTTGGTACTTACAGTAGTTACACTCTTAAGTTTGGAGAGCCTGATACTGCTATAAGATTACTTCTACATTATATCTATTTCTTGGGAAGACTACCAAGACTTTTAAGTATTGTCCTATTCCTTTTCTGTTGTTGCTAGCATGGTTGTAGATCTAGGAACTCCAAAATTCGCTATCTTAAAATTTGGTGCCATCAATTTGTTATGTCTGAGGTTTCATAGACATCTATGTACTCGTTGTTCAGTTGGATACGTGATCGGCAAGAATCTGAAGGTGTCCTTCCTGGTGAAGATGTCTATATAATCCTCCGTCTTGATGGTCGTGTGAGAAGATCTGGAAGGGTAATTCTTCTTCTGTGGGTTTTATTTGGTTACAATAAAATCTATTACTTCATGGTATAATAATAGTATAATCATAAAATTCCATAATTTGAATGGACCAAGAGAGTCTGCATGACACTGAATGTAACAGCGGAAGTAATAATACTAACCAAGCACATGTGCTTTTTTTGGTAGGGTATGCCAAATTGGAATGACATTTTGCAGGAACTGCCACAGCTTGAAAATCTACTGAGCAAACTTGAACGATGAAAAAGGTGCATATACAGCTGCGATTTGACCATTCCTCTGGTTTCTCCATGCCCTTATTTATGTGAAGGATGGGCCAATGTATTTCTTTTTAAAGATGTTGAACATCCTACTGTGTGAGAGTTCGTTGTAGACTTGTAGCTTTAATTTTTTCCTTTATTTGCAAACACCAAGATGGAGGACTTGACTTTCTAAGAAGCAGCTTTATGTGTCAGAGATGAGATGAGATCCAATATTTTAACTACAGTATAATATATTAAAAAACTCAATGATTATTTTATAATGATGGCATAGTATCCCAATGTATGTGCTACATAGCTATTTGAATGAATGGAGCACAGAACGCTATAATACATGTCAAAATATTACAACGGAACCATTATGGTTGACATGGCAATTTGAGCCCTAACTCCTGATTAGTCTATGTGTGGAATAAGACCATTGCGACTGTAGCCAAGTTCGAGGCTTTCATCATTTGCAGATGATGTGTAGTGTATAATAACTTAGCCTTTGGAGTCCTTGAGAAATGTCCAGAGATATACTGCTACAGCCCTTAACCATTACTTGAACGATTAGAGATGTCACATTGTGGCAGATTTCAGGTTATTTGCTTTGTGCCCCCAGATTGTGTACATAATGTGTTTCGACAACCTAGCATATTCCTTTTCTTGGCCTTCAGGCTTTTTTGCTGGTCAACATTGCAAACAATTTGTTGCTAGACATATGGAAATGGAAAATAATGCGAAAGGGTCGAATAGGCTTAATTTTATTTTGAGAGTACAGATCAAGATTTGTTACAGAAATTAATTTGAAGTACGTAGAGTTCTTCGATGGTCAAAATTACTTGTTCCATCCTGGTTTGTGTGTGTTCCTAAGCTTTGTCGTGGCTCTTAACAAAATCTACTTAGGGGGTGATCGTTTTAGCGATGGCTTCTGGCTTTTGGTTGAAATTTCACTGTAGCTGGCTTTTTTTTTACTGTAGCTGATTTGGCTTTTTGGGCATAATTAAATTTTTAAAAAATGTAAAAATAGAAAAAATATGTTAGCCCATCACGGACAATGCAAAGGAACACGGGAAAAAAATAAAAATGCAAAAAAGCCTAAAAAATCTAAAAAAATTCAGAAAGAGACGAATTACTGAATAGTGAAAAAAAAAGCTGAACCTAGAAGCTGAAGCTGAAAAAAAGCTGAAACGAGCGGAGCCTTAGAGTTTTGCTGACCACTACTACATTTTGTTTAGAAAAAAAAAAGAGAGCAAAAGAGGAAGCCGTGTAATAAGACCGAGTTTCTTTACAGCAAATTCTTGAAACGGAAAAGAGAGAGAAGAAAATGGTATAATCGTTGCATAATAAGGGTAGGTTCTTTTAGGCTTATGGCTTATAGTTTAAATATTCGAATTCTGGCTATTCACGAAAGGCAGTACGTAGAGCAAAATAGTCGTATGTGATTTTGCCTAGTGCAGCTAAACTTAGTATATTTTTTACTATAATTTTTTCTGTTAACATCGCCTTAAAAAACACACCGTTTAAAAGCTAGTTACTGTAGACAGTACTGCTATGAATATTGTGTGTATTGAAGAGGCATAATGAGCAATATATATAGGGAGTAGAAGAGAAATATGTCATATAGAGATAAGGAAGATATATAAGGAATATGATACAACAATAGAAATGTATTCGAAATAGTTGATATTAAAATAGAAAAAATCCCAAATCTAAATCTTGTAAACATCATCGTAGCATGCAGCTCTTGAAAATTATGTCAAAAATAGAATATCTCCATTTAATGTCATGCGGTAGCCTATAAAGTATGGTGACAGCCCATAAAGCAGATCGAATTCCGATACAATGGCAGCGTAATGTAAAAGAAGCGCAGTGCAGAAGAAGCGCGACGGTCTTAAAAACTCGAGGTGGTGGCTCAAAGAGAAGAGGTGGCATCATAACAACTTCTACGACCCGCACATGGCTTAGAGAGAAGAGTTACAGTTGCTGCCATGCGAAAGACCACACTGAAACCTAGAGGATGGACTGAGGCTTAGCAAAGCAATTGACTAATTGACATAGAAATTTATGGACTCATATGGTTTAGACGAACTAGAAGATAGATGACTATGGATTTGAATAGACGTAACGAAAGACTCAAAGAAAATGAACTAAAGAGTTAACAGTAGGAAGATCTTAACAAAAACTAAAGAGCTAGCAAAGCAAGCCATCCACCATGCACCTAAAGGCAACTGAACTACTCCAACACCTAGCAACAGTAGCACCTGAGTTTTAGAGCCCCAACACCTAGCAAATAGCATCGCATACCATCATTCCACTTTATCCTCTCCTCTCTCCATCAGTCCACTGCACAAATAGAGCCAAGAGGTTTTGAGGCGATGTCTCTGGCGAGGCTCGGGTGGCGGAGAGGGACGCAGAGTGCGGTGACACAAGCACAAGCTAACGCAGAGGCCGACGGCGAATGCGGCGGCCAGGATTCGACGAAGACGAGCCGGTAATGAGGGAACTGGCGGCGAAGAGGCACGGCAGTGGCCGAGGCGGGCCAGATCCAGCTAGATTTGGTAGAGTCAGCGGCCGAGGAGGCGCGACAGCGACCTTGGGGCGGAAGAGGCGGGCCACTATGGCCACGATGAGCTGCGAGAAGAGCATAAGGCCGCAAGAGACCAGCGCTGACCATAGCACTTCCAACACCGCTCGAGGGGAGTCGAGCGGCGGCCGAGGTGGAGAGACAGAGGCCATCGGCGACCTCACCCGAGAGATGCAGTGGCAGCCCAGAGAGATGGCATCTGTCGGTAGAGTCGGGAGAGCCGACTGGCGAAGAGCCTGGATCCGATGGATCTGGCGGCGGCATACAGATCCGGTTGGCGTCAAAGCTGTCCGGATTTGCCGGGCGGTGACAAACGGCAGTCGAATCTGAATCTCCAAGATGAAGAGACCGGTGTTGGCCAGTGATGAGCGACGAGCAACAGCCGACGGCGGCCAATGAACACGCTAGCGGCGGCACAGGCGGGATCTGATGGTGGTGACGACCCGAAGAGCGAATCCCAAAGCGCAAGACAAAGACGAAGGCAATCGGATCGATCTGAAGATGGCTAGCAGGACACCTGCGGGCAACGGCGGGAGAGGTGGCCGCCCCCGGGAGCGGAGATCATCCCCTCGGGGGTAGCAGATACGGAAGCGAGCGGAGGTTAGGTTACAAACCTTAGCTTTGATACCATGTTATAAATATTATATGTATTGAAGAGACTTAATGGACTATATATATATATATATATATATATATGTATATATATATGGAGTATAAGAGGAATATACCATATAGTGATAATGAAGACATATAAAGAATAGAATACAAACTATATATCATTAACAAGTACAAACATAAACTATATATAAGTTAAAAAGAACCTAGCGTAAGTAGCAAAAGGATACTTTATAGAATCAAAGGTTGCATGTCTGTTTAATTGCCAATTTGCTTGCTCATCGCCCTGAGATTTGGATTTCAGTGGAACTATTCTCAAATCTCAACAGATGAGCAGCTAGCTTTCGGAAATGGATTCTGTTCGTCTGTGTTTGGCTTGATCGGAGCAGGGTAAAATGTTTCGATCAGAACAACTTTAGAGACCGTGGATTAGCTAGATTCTCTTCAAATGCGTCCGAGCTTGGGATGGGCCGGACGTTGTACCACAAGGATACAAGCAAACTTGAACGGGCCTACTGTTTGTAGTGGATACCGTGAAACTGTGTAGAAAGATTTCCGTTCATACACTGAGTCAGTCCTATAAAGTTTAAAACGGTTTTCATGGTATTTTTTTACTAAAATAGATACTGTATCAACCGATAGCTTTTGACTGAAGTATTTAATTAAAGGAAAAATATGAAAAAAAAACTCATTATATCTCCTAACAATGCAAAGGAAAAAAAAGTCATCATGTTCAAAACAGTTTTTGACTTTTAAAAATTAGCTATAGGTCATTTAGAATGGGGCTGCTTCAAAGAGCTGTGGCCGTTGGTTTTTAACTAAAATTGCTAGGAGCAGCTGTTTGAGGGGAGGCCTAAAATCCACGGGAGGTTGCGTGCCTGGGATCGCTGCAGCGGGCCTCATTCACAGGAAGTGCCTTGTCTAGAACTCCCAAATGAAACCTACTTTACGGGCCAAGAAAGATCGGCTGGCTGGCTCCTGCTGCTGCAGGTGCCAACTTAATTGGCAGATGGAGATTAGCTGGAACCAAACAAAACTCCTAATAAAAAAAGATACAGTTGGGTAAAGGATATATGCTACTACTCCGTTAGCAGCAGTTGGGTAAAGATACAGCTAAGCGAGCCCGGTCGAAGGCGGCCAACGCGTCCGAGAAAAGAAAAAGGACGGTTTATGCATTGACTTCTGCATTTTGACGCGCAAACGCAACCGCCGCAGGCTGCTGCGCTCTCCGTTTCACAATACTTTCGGCCTGCGTACGAAGAGGGTATATTGTCTATTTGTTTAAGTAATATTTAATAAAATTATACGTACCAAGAAGACGTATTAATATTTAATAAAGCTATATTATATTTATGTCTGCTAAGTAGGGTAGTACTGCCGGTCTAATAGAAGCAAATATGATTTAATTCTATTGATATTACTTGAATTTTATGACTACTTATGTACGGGACTAATATTATGAAATGGATGGGGCAGCCTAGCTAGTACCACTCTGTCCATCCAATCTCCCGCACCAACCTTTTCATGCCACCATTTATTATCAATCAATAATGATTTAATATAATACGTGGCCATGCAATTAAACAAATCTAGCAGCATGTACTGGTTCCTCTTGTCACTGCATGAGTATTTACCTCTATGTCCCGTAATATAAATCTAACGCCCCGCTCAACAGGGCTTCTGTGATCGCTAGCGGTGGCGATTTTTTACTGTAGTCAATACCTGTTACAGTAAAATTTATTTTTTCTGTTTTTTTTAATTTACTTATACTTTTTTCGTTTTTTTAAAATTTTTACATTTAATTATACTCAATAAACCAACTCAACTACAATGTTTTTTCAGCCAGCTACAGTGTTTTTTCAACAAAAGCCAAAAGCCATCGCTATTCCGATCAACCCCTAAGCCTACTATACATACAGATTAAAGAAGAATTAAATCTAAGAAAAAAATTAATGTCACTATAACAAACATTTCTTTATTAAATGACACGCTATAACTAGTTAATCACTTTTTCTACATTAAAGTAGCGGTATAAAGTAAAAAATATTACAATAATTATACTTTGATTCTATCCATCGACGTATACTGTGAGACACCGCTTCCCAATAAGAGGGACTTATGTTATGAAACAGAGGGATTAGTGTACTATCAGTTTATCACTAGTGCTGTGCTATGGTACAGTAGTCCTGTTATTTGTGCTCCGTTTCATTCTCGCGTGGGGACCGGACGCTACAAAACCAAAGCTAGCCAGCCAAGAAAGATGAATGCCAGCCAAAACAACAAAATTAAAGGAGAAGAATGCCCAACCGCGTATTGCATTTGCCTCTTGAATCGGTTCGGTGGTAGCGTACTACAGTATAGTTAATGTAGGAGTATTCTGTTTGGTTAACAGCAGTTGGATTCGGTTGGGCACTAATACAGCGATACGATCGAGCTTAATTAATTACGTGTGTTCGATTACGTGATTGGTAGTAGCAATGATCATGCATTCATCGATTGGCTAATTAGAAAAATCGTAATGACTAACGACAGAGGTTACATTACATTATTTGACAGGGGTCAGAGGAAATGGCGCGTCGGCCGGGCAGGACAGAAGGAGCGCCGAAATTTTTCTATTTTAGCCCTTTTTTCGAAAAATATTCACATTTAGACCCAGCGGTTTTAATTCCGTTTTGGACCCAAAGATCGGCGCCGTGGGACACGGCGCGAGATCGCGTCTCGGCGCCGTGGTCCATGGCGCCGAGGTCGCGCACCGCTCGTGCGTCGCGGCTGCGTGGCGGCGTGGTGGCACCACCTCGGCGCCAGTGGGTCGTGGCGCCGACCTCGGCGCCAGTGTGTGTCGTGGCGCCGACCTCGGCGCGTGGGTGTTGGCGCCGAGTTGCTGAAACCTAAAAGGGCAAAAATCCCCCTTGGGATCTTTGGATGGTTGGACGCATGTGAACTAATTTTTGTATACACATTCAAGATTTTGGTTTCTTGCTACAGGTCTCAATGATCTAATGCATTGAGATTTTAAACTTATAAAAACACATATTTGATTGACATCCTGGTGAAGACGTTTAGCTTCTGGCAAGATTCGAAGGCCTTGCGGACAGAAAGGTTTACAGTGTGAATCGATACTTCATTAGCGGCCATTCTGTTGAGCATCTTTGTTTTGCCATGGAACTCTGTACTGGTAATGTTCAGAATTCCACCACTAGTCCTAACATGCATGCCTTAGGGAAAATAACTTGCTGGGTCTATTACATTTTGTCTACTGGGTGTAGCGTGGTTGTTTCCCCTTTTTGTCGCGCCCTGAAGATGGCTCCGCTACATCCTTCTTCCTGTCACTCTTGGTCTTGAGAGCTGCCTCACGAGCTTGAAGCTCTTCCTCCTGACGCTTGATGGCTGCTTCACGTAGACTTAACTGCTCCCGCCTCCTTTGCAACTCATCCTCCTTGCCCTTCAGACGGATTTGGTCCACCTTCTCAATAGTACAAAATGTTCATGTGGAAAATGAAAATTTGATAACATATGCTATCCAAAAACTTGTGTACATTTTGTTTATCTCCAATATCTTATGCAAAGCAGAAATTTGAACATTGTCCTGGAATAAAAACACTACCTCCTTTGTTATTACATTACCTACTTTGGAAGAGAAAAACCCAAACAAACTATACTTATTACATCAGTTCATACTTCATAACAATATTAGTCATATAAAAACCATGACCTACATCATCGATCATTCAAAATTTGCATGGCATACTATTTCCTCCACTTCATAACAATATTACACATGATGTGCAATATTACACTATTATCGATCATTCAAACCATGACCTACATCATCGATCATTCAAACCATAACCTACTTCATAACAATATTACACATGATGTGCATTTCACAACAAGACGACTACCTTAATACCTTGCCAAACTCCCAAGTGAAAAGGAAGCACTCGAGTTTTGCAGGGCGGGGGCGGGCGGCGGCGCGGCGGCGGGAGGCGGGAGGAGGAGGGGGTCGGAGGGAGGGGGAGGAGGGCGGCGGGAGAGGCCGGGACGGGAGGGGGCGTGGCGGGGAGGCGGGAGGGGGGGAGGAGGCGGGGAAGGCCGGGAGGGGGGGTGGGCGGAGGCGGGTGGGGCGGGAGGGGGGGACGCGGCGGGGAGGTCGGGAGTGGGAGGGTGGGCGGAGGCGTCGGGGGCGCGGGAGGAGGGGGGCGGAGGCGTCGGGGGCGCCGAGGGGGAGGATGCTGGGAGGGCTCGGTGGGCGGAGGCGGCGGGGGCGTCGGGAGGAGGAGGCGGGGGACGCCGGGAGGAGGAGGGCGCGGGGGGAGGTTGGGCGGAGGCGGCGGGGGGGGCGAGAGAGAGGAGGCGGCGGGGGGGCGTCGGGAGGAGGGGCGGCGGCGGGAGGCGGGAGGGGGGGGGAGGGAGGAGGCGGCGGGGAGGTCGGGACGAGAGGGTGGGCGGAGGCGGCGGGAGATCGGGGCGGGGATTTTGCGATTTTAGGTTTAGCTAGCTCGGCGCCAAGATCCACGGCGCCGAGCTCGCGCCACGACACACGGCGCCGAGGTCGGCGCCACAAAAGCAGGGCGCCGAGGTCGGCGCCACGACCACGGCGCCGAGGTGGTGCCACCACGGCGCCACGCATGCCGGCACGCTGGGCGGATGCAGCGACCTCGGCGCCATGGACCACGGCGCCGAGGCGTTTTATCTCGGCGCCGTGTCCCACGGCGCCGATCTTTGGGTCCAAAAACGGAATTAAAACTGTCAGGGGTCTAAATGTGAATATTTTTCGAAAAAAGGGTTAAAATAGAAAAATTTCGGGAAGGAGCGCTGGTAATCATTCACCTACTGTAGGTAGGATATGGTTTTTTTAACTGCAGTTTATGATTTCTAACCATAGATTATAATTTTGCTTTTAGAACATGCGTTTGTACGAATAAATCGAATACTGATAAATCAATAAACTGCTTTAAAAAAAATTATTCTGATAAATTATGTTAAAAGGATGATAGAGAAAACGTTCTATTTATTTATTTAGAAAAATTATAAATTATAAGTTGGAACGAATATGCCAGTCTATGTATTAGCTGACGTGTCTTACTATGCGGATTAGCTGAAAAGATTGAGGCAAGTTTTCCTTCACTGACCGCGAGTAACTAGCAGTCATGGTTTCACATGGGTGGTCGCTACCGGGAGTTGTTTCGGTGTACATGTGTGTGTGTGTGTGTACACACTGTGACGTTGTAGGTCCCCATTTCCGATCCGGAGCACGATATGCTAGAGTTGGTCGACGCTGTTACCTTTACGGCGTTGCCTGCACTGCACGGTGTCTCAGTCACTAAGTGTCTCATCCGGATCGAGTGCCGTCACGACTCACGGGCCTGTGACTGTGCATGTGTCTCCTACGTCTCCACTACTAACTAGCTTTTGATCCATAAAAAAAACTAGCTCTCGAAGATACATATCTCCGGTAGCACCACTTTAGCTATTTTTTTAGTTATACTATATCAGCAAATTACTATATAAAAGAAAGAGAATATGAGAAAAGAAAATATATTATTTTTAAGTGGTGTCTAGGGGGAGCACTTAGATTTTTTTGACGTTAAATCTTTATCCAATACTTTAGATTCAAACCACTTATATTTTTTTATAGGAGGGGTATAAAGGGATCCGTTAGATAGAGATCCAACGTCCCAGATTCTTTTTTTTAAAGGGAGCATAGGGGATTCATTAGTTAAAGATTTAACGTCTAAAAAATCTAAGTGCTTCCAACCCAAAAAAACACTCAACTATTCCTTACCATTTCTCTATTTTTATGCAAAAGGCAAGCTGATTACACAAACCAACATAAATAGTAATAAAGTATGAGAAGAGAAATGTGGTAAAAATAATATAAAATAGTTAGATAAATTAATTTTAGAAATAAACTGTTAAAAATATTATCTTGAGTACTGTTTTTAAATGAGATAAAAATTTTAGAGACGATCTTTAAAATATACTATTGTATGTATGCCTAAGTAAGATAGCATAGATCCTTTGTTTACTTTACTGCTCTTCTAATCTCAGCCACACGGAGAGTAAAAGTGTAAAACCTACTAGTTCTCAAGAAAAGTGTAAAACCTCACCTAGTCCCATTATGCAGGCAACGGTCCACAAACAGATAAGGTACGTACGTGCCGTTTCGACCACATGAAACAGCAGATTAGCATTAGGGTATCTTCAATGGTATTGAGTCAGCTGGTTATTTGCATATACACATCAGTATATATCCTATGTGGAAGAAAGAGAGTATGCAAAACACAAACAGCTAGCTACTATTTCGTCTCTAGTCTATAACGTAAAACGAGGTAGGTTCTATAAATGACTGTGTGTATGTAGACATCAAATAGTTATCCTTATAGATAGTCTTTTGGAATGCTAGCTTTTAGTGTGTACTCTATAGATGATGTGGAATTCTTATAGATAGTACTTAGCTAGAACCATTGGAGATGCCCTTAGCTAGCGACCAACAGAAAGATATGATCATGTTCTTTTATGTTATAATTTTTTTATTATAGTTAATAGTTTTTATCTGTATTTTTTAAAATAATAATAGATAATGAAGATATCGACACAAATAACACTTTATGATTTTGGATTCAGAAGCCATTTTTAAAAAATCCGTTTTAAAAATCACTCTATATATTTCTACTTTTAAAGAAGCCAAAAAGTCAAAAAGTACACGTCCATACATTAGTCAGTAGAAATCACTGTTCATCATGCACTATTGTGCTACATATATGAGCCTATGGTACGCCATGAGCTGATGAGCCCAATTGACACTTGCATTTCTTTTTTTTTCTTTTCTGTTAGCCTTGCCCATTTCGGTTTTTTGTGGCTTATAGCTTATATTTTACTGTTTGGCATTTATTTTACACTGTAACTGCTGGTGGCTTTTTGTGCAATTAAATGTAAAAATAAAAAATAGGTTAGCCATCACGGACAATGCAAAGGAATACGGGAAAAAAAAGCAAAAAAACCCAAAAAGCTAAAAAAGACGAAATTAAGAAACTAGAAACTAAAAGTCAAAAGCACCACAAAGAAACTGAAACGAGCAGGCACTGACGCTTGAAGAATCATCCCTATATCACATATGGGGGGATTCATGGCCTTCCTCTTATGCCACATTATCATTTTTACAAGAAGATCCTCTACATTTGTGTTTTTACAAAAAGACCCTCTGAATTTGTGAAATAGCATAAGGGTCCTCAGTTCTTGTAGAAAACCCCTGCCATGTTGTTTTTCCCCCGAAAAACCCTCTCCGCTTCTCTAAAATTGCATACATGTCCTCTGTATTTTCATGAAGGTCCTACTTTTGCTGGATAGCACCCGGCAGCTTTCTCGAAATTACGCAGGGATCCTTGATTTTATGCGAAATTATTCGTTTTATCTGGAAATACGTATGGATCCTCGCTTTTTTTAGAGAATCTTCTCTTATGAATTTTCATCTCTTTTATTTTAATCTATATAATAGCCAGCGTGATGTGATGTCGTGCTTACGTTGCTAGTTTGGCGCAAAGCGCGGACGAGATGCCATTTTTTTGCTAGTTTGACGCAAAGCACGGACGAGATGCCATTTTTTTTGTGTGTGATGGAGATGTGACCAGTTCGTCGCAAGCAGCGCAATCCACGCACAATTCAGTGTTGCATTGTTCGCTGAGAGGAAGGGAATAAGAAGTTAAGGTGCCGAAAGGGACCAAGTCAATAGCTAGCATCATCAAGTTGGAGGATTTTATATGGTTTTTCTTTGCGAGGATTTTATAGGGCTCGCGTTGTCTAGTAGTCACGCACACCTATTTATTTGACTTTTCCTCTCAGTTAAGTTGACATGGCAGATGCTTAAAACATGTACAATAGAGTTATTTTTTATTTTATTATAGCATCTCCGTAACACAAGAGACAGTCTTAATAACAATATTTTTAATAAATTATCTCTAACATGTTTCACAACAGCATATTTCTTTACTATTTTTCTTCTTAGTGTGCTTCCTCACCCTCAACCGGTCACCTTTCTCTCTATCTCCTTCGTCACCTAACACATCACCACATAACTGAGCAATCCCTTCTTTTTCCTCCGGCGCTCCTCCCCCATGCCATTGGCTCCTCCTTCCTCTCCACCACGCCTATCTACTTCTTTCCCTCATCGCCAGCTTCTCCTTCTCTCCACCCTACTCATCACCAGTCTCACCCTTCCTTGCCACCGATTTACCTAACCTCCTCACCACCGACCTCTCCTTCCCTCTTCACCCTGGTCTCCACCCTCCTCACTGTCGCCCTCTCCAACCCTTGCCACAACCCCTCACCTCCTTTATCTTTGATGCCATAGCTGGATTAGAGCTCCCCCGCTTCTCCCTCCCTCATAGACATGCCAACAGCAACCCTTACCTCCTCGTTGTGGATCAAGTGCAGCGAGGCAGGATCTGGCCCAATATGGTCGAATCTGATAGGATCTAGCCCAATATGGTCGAATCCGATAGGATCTAGGCTTTGGCTGCCAGATCAGGTCAAGACACGCCTGTCTCCATTTGTCTCTGTGGTTGCCTCTCTCTGCTGCTGGTGGATGTTGTACAACATGCCTCTCTCTGTTGTCGTTTCCTCATGTCATCGTCACTATTGACTATCTCCATGGTGGCCAGGTCAAACCCTCACATGGCCCCCACAAAACCACGTGGAGAGCAAACAGCACCGTTGCAATAGCGCATTCCCTTATCACTTCGCATCTTGTTTCGTGTACATAATGGTCACATGAGAAAACGACGACATGTTGTCTCGCTTTTCGTTCTCTCACCCTCAACCTAGTTTTAGGATGTTGTGGCAAGTTAACCGACAGCTGACGCGTTCCCATTGGAGATGCCCTTGGCTAGTAGCCGTAGACAGTCATTCGCCACCAGACTTTGTACGATATTTCTTTTCCTTGGAGTAGAAATCAACCCTGTTCTGTTAGAAGTGGTTATATATGGCGTTTGGCTGCTACTTGTTCACTGAAAGTGTGTGCAACCATTGAGAATCATGCGATGGAGAGATCCGAGATGCAGCAGCGACAGTGAGTGCTATTGGACGCGAGTTCCACTAGAGTTTGTCAGGCCCAGCGGGTGAGGAAGAAAAGCTGACTAGCAAGCTCCATGCTGATTGATGAGCCGTCGGTTGGTGAAGCACATGCGACGCGCCTTAACGGCATGTTCCATCATGGTATGCTGCTAGTTACTGACTAATAGCGTCACGATCGACATACATCTCCATCCTAGGCCATGGCTGTCCTCCTCGACCATGAGAGGATGTTATCAGGTGCAAGTGCAACGTCTGCCGTGCTGCAGCGTCCACATCAACGACGGCTCATCGAATCCGAGTACTTGTTGGAGCTTACAAAGAGATGGATGGACACGAGGATCGCGATCGATCAAATCAAACAACATCGTCCAACGTATTACCTTTGGAAGAATGGTGAAGAGCTCAGAACGCGAATATTTCAGGCAATCTTCGTATTAGGTTATGCTGGTTTCTACTTAGAAAAGCTAAAAAATAATATGAAAACCTAGCTTTTTAAAGTGGCTTTTTCACCCCTATCACTACCATCTTGCTACGGAGATAAGGTAGAGATTACAGGTGCATCATGCACCCTACTATTTTCGCTCTAATCACGTATACGCATCTCTCTAACATTTTTTCTACTGCTCGTCACCTCTCTCTAAAAACTACTTGTTTCATCTAACTATTTATTTTCAGTAAAAAAAACCATACAATAACCACTACGAACACCCCTTCTCTCACTGGATAAGAAAAGTGCTGAGGAACTGTCGCTAGTGAGTCTAGTCCGACCGATTTCTCATATACGAAGAGATGGATCAAACACATAATATTGCAAACAATAAATTAAACACAGAGAGATAGGGGAGGAATTTCTTTCTATGTTTACGTATATGTTATAATGAGTAGGACCTTTATTTATAGATTAAGTAAAAAATATCTATCAATAGACCAAGGTTACAAGACCTTGATTTCCAACACACAAAAAAAGAACGCAAACTCACGGCGAAAACAGTTCAGGCATACTACCACCGCGTCCACAATCAATCAAAAATAATAATAACATCGCTCACGCAGACCGAGCCGTAACGGACGCGACGCGACGCGCAACACGCACGGCGCACCGAATCGGTCGGTCCCACCGTGCGGCACGCGTAATTCCGTGCCTCCTTTCGACCGTACCCCGCTCCATCCCCGCGGCGGTATAAACCCAAGCAGCGAGACAGAGGTGAGGCCACCGAGCAGTAGCACTCTGCTAGACTAGCTTGCCGCTGCGAGAAGCCAAAACCAAACCCCACCAAAAAGCAGGGCAGAGCCAGAGCCAGAGCGCAAGCACCCACTCTCCATCCCCCCTTCGGCCTTCGCCATGGCAAGAACCATCGTCTCCCTTGGGGTCGCCGCGTCCGCGCTCCTCGTCCTCCTCCTCGCGCTGGCCTGCGGCGCGGCGGATGTGCCGCTGAGCTGGGAGCTTGGGGTGACGGGCGCGGGCGAGGGGGAGGCGGACGGGTTCGGGTTCGGCGGCGACGGCGACGCGGTGGTGCGGCGGGTGCTGCAGGGCAGCAACGGCTACATCAGCTACGGCGCGCTGCGGAGGGACTCCGTGCCCTGCTCCGTGCGGGGCGCCTCCTACTACAACTGCCGCCCCGGCGCTCAGGGCAACCCCTACTCCCGCGGATGCTCCGCCATCACGCGCTGCCGCGGCTGAGCCTCCTCTTCCCCACGTCGGCCCCCCGAAGTACGTACGCGCTTCGGTTCCCCTGACGAATCGAGCCGCTGCCTCGAATGAAATGTTGCCCTCTGCCTTTCTTGATTAGTTTGCTGCTCTTCTTCCCTGCTGTTTTAACGAAAACATTGTTCGGGTTGGTGCCCACGAATCGAGTCATGGAGGTGTCTCCTGTAAATTGGATGCTGCTAAGCCGTGTATAAACTGATGGATGCATGATTTCTTATGGTTGTCGTGATTGTTCTTGTCTAACAATTCCTTGCTTTGTTTCCTCTTGCTTTTCTGTCTGCTTCCCTTGCAAAATCTGCAATTGTGCCGGCCATCAGCCGGTCCATCTAGTGTTTTGTTCTGATGGCATTTTGACTGAGATGGTTGGTTGCCTCTGATTTGCAAAGCCGTTCATTTGTGAAGAATTGAGCATGTAGATCTACTTGCAACAAGATATTGTTCAACAGCAAGGGTGCCCTATGCCCTTATCTTTCAATTTAGATAATTTTTTACAGTAATTTCCGTGCGATATTCTATAAGAACGATTATCACATGTTATATTCGAATACAATCCACCAAAAACATGCAATCAATTTGAGTATCGGGATGTGATCCCTCTTGATTCTCCATTTCTCATATTCGTACCCAGCCAGCCCCGGCATGCCACATGGGGGGCATTAAGTAGGACGAAAAACTAGGTGATGAATTGGAATTCTGGAGGCCTGTTATTGTGCGCTTCTGGCTTCTACAGTAAAAGCAACCATACGGTTTTTTTGACGCGGTTTTTAAAGCGATTTTATGTGTCTAAAATAGATGCGTTTATTCATATTTTTATCATTCGCTGTTGTTTCAAAAACTATAGTGAAAAATCATTGATCCTAGCATAAAATAACAGTACCAAATTGTCATGCATGCACTTCACATGTAACTAAATACGATTTTGCCCATCTACAAGCAATCTGTTAACATAAATGACACTGTAGCTATTTTTTTTTTCAAATACAGTCTTTGAACATTTATTTTTACAAATCTAACCCTCTAAAAAAGTACATAACAAGCTAAAAGAGTTTGACAGACGATTTATCAAGCTACAATAGCTTGGTAGCACCTGTCGAGCTCCTTGACTCGGCATGTCGCTTTCCGAGCCCATGTGCGGCAGGTAGTCTACTGTATATACTTAGTCAGCACTTTAATTAGCGCTAATTATATTTAATTAGTACTAATTATAATTAACTAGCACTAATAATGAGTTTAGTTAAGCGCTAATTATGAGGCAACGTTGAGCTCGGTAGATCACGTAGAAACTAGATTGGCAAAAGCGGTTTGAAGGCTAATTTCCTTTTTCTTTTTTAAAGGCTACGGTCGTTTATGTAAATAACTCTGTTCTTCCGTACCACCACGAGTTATTAATCTCTATAAAATATGCCCTGACAGCTAAGAACTTGCGACTAGGAACCCAACCAAGCCACACCAACCGGCATGATTAGCACCACCAAACCGTACTCCACTAGCGCCTAGCGAGAATGGTCCGCAGCTAAAGGCGCCGTTAGCTTCTGAAATCTACTTTTGTTCGCAGAACGGAATGGCTGCCTATTGGCCAATTGGGAATAATTAAAGCGCGCGAAACGGAATGGGGATGCATGGAAAGGTAGATCACCGACACTGCATTAGCGCATTTCATGGGACCGTTTGAGGAAATAAAAGGTGTGTTTAGTTAGCAGCAGTAGTGGTAGTAGGTGATGTTATTTTGACCTTTAGGTTTTTGATTTCTCTAAAAATTAAAATAATTGATATGATTTTTTAAGTGAATTATCCAAACAACTTTTTGTTATCTACTGTTATCTTAAAAAATATAAATAAAAGTTATTACCCATAGTCTAAAAGAATGTATGTCTGAAATAGAAGGGCTTCATGAACATTTGATCTAGCTTTTAGTATAGTTGTTGCAACGACAGTAAGATGGCTATATGTGTGTGTCATCATGAACGTACGTTTTCCTGCATCGACAGCAAACATAACGAAATCCCAAGCTGCTCGATTGGAGAACAAAATCCCAAGCTCCAAAGTCCAACCGCCACCACCGCATTTACTACACCGCCGGCAACCACCTTCTCCGTGATGGTCAAGCTCCGTCACAGCAGCAGCAACGTCCACGAGTGCCACCGTTGCCGACCGAGCTTCTTGAACTCGTCTGGTGTGTCTCGTAGTACGTTGCAAACTTGTTTCAATCCATCTTCTCAATCGTGCAACAAAAGGTTATTTTAGTTGCCATATAAGCACATACTTTTACCACATTGAGGGTGCCCTTTTATGTTTCCATAGCTTCTGACATGGTTATTCCATTTTTTTTCTGCCGAATTTGGTATACTGATTTTATTTATATCAGCCAAAATTGCATACGAGTATCTCTCTACAAACCGACTGTTACTATTTATAAGCTAAAAGATATAAACTATTACTATTTATAAGTCAAAAGACAATATAAACGGATACATAGATGAGATCTTTTTCTTTTCTAGAAAAATACAAACATATTTTCGGTTGGACAATAGTAGTTAACAGTTCAATGATGGGAGTGGTGAACAAGTAGGAAAACATGTGGTGGGGACGTTGGAGGAGCCGCGCATTGCAAGGGAGGATGAGGAGAAAGCAGTGGAGAGTTGACAGAGGCCTTGCTGACGCCAATGATGGCGGTGGGTGGCGGCGTGCGAATGCGGCGCTAGGGTTCGGTGGCTGGAGGGGTGGGTGTATTGAGTGTGGGAGGGGGTGCACTTGGAGAGGGGAAGAACGGCATCCATCGGATCAAGATCCAATGGCCTAAAATCAACGGCCTAAAGACAACTGGCCTTATTCTCCCACAGCAAAAGACTTAACATATTTTTGATTGGACATTTGTAGCTACTATCCAACGATTAGATTGATAAAATAAGTAGGCATCGATAAATTGTAGCAACTGGCATCATTGAATTTGAATAGTACCTTCAATCTCTAGAAAGAAACTCTGTTTGCACACTGGTCAAATGTTTTGAACCTTAGCCGTTATCTTCGTAAGTCTCAAGATTGGTCATGAGAAAAATGACACAAGCATGCTCATTGTCAAAAATACTTTCTTAGCATTATAATTGTATACTTTTACACACACACACACACACACACACACACACACACATATATATATATATATATATATATATATATATATATATATATATATATATATATATATATAAATTAACTTTCAATGCGCAACTGCTGATTTGCTGTAGCTGCATATACCTATTATATCCAATCTTTACAGATAACATGCATTCATTAAAGGGAAAATTGGACTTATCTTACTGTGAACTTATGACTAATGAGTGGGATGTGTCCAGTTTTTTCTAGTAGGATTGAGCAATTGATAGACACTAGAAAATTCATAAATACAGGGAACTCGATTCCTTGCTAGTACTCCATTTTACAAAGTTTCCTTTTTATTAAAGTGTTTTACAAAATTGATGCTACAAAGTCTAGCCATAACACCAAATTACAGTACATGGAATGAGCAGCAATGTGCCAACGTACGATAGATACCAAGTCTGTTCCGAGAGTCGACAGACATGAAACATTGATCAGACTATTGCACGGCGCTGCTCAATTAGCAGTGCTAAATTTCCCCTCAAAAAAGTTAGCATTGCCAATGTGCTGAAGCCCAGATCAACCTCCTGAAAACGTTCACCTTTGATCCAAAATGCTCAAACCTCCTGAAAACGTTCACCTTTGATCCAAAATGCTCAAACGAAGCCTAAGCCCAAATGAAGGCATAATCTTTTGATCTAGGCCTAAAATGTAAAAGCTGAAGTGCGAAATGCTTAAGTACAGCATGCTTAGATGAGCTCGTTATTATACTTTACATGGATTGCTTGAGCAAGTTTGTACAGCGTCATTTAACATGACAGCAAATTCAGGTGTTGCTGTTTAGTGTTTACACACACCAACATGACAATCACTCAGCACAAAGCCACAAACTCATTTACAGAAGAAAAACAAACCCAGTGTGAACTGACATCAGCATATGCTATTTCAGATACAATTACACTCATATCTAGCTAGATCGAACTATTTGCAACTCTGAATCACAGCAATCAAGCAGCTATGAGCATATCTAATTTGCAGCTTGCGATCTTCTGTTGGTCATGCTGAGAAGATTTCAGACCATGGAACACTCACAAGAAGGATACTTCAAATGGTAATCTTTATGCCCAGTGATCATCCAATTCGTATTCAAATCCAAAGATCACCACTATTCTGAATTTGCATTAATTTGTGTTAGAAAACACGGACGTGGATAACATCCCGAATTGAATGTGTTCTCTCCTGCAATCAACGTCAACAACTCGCGAAGTATAGCCGCAGACAAAAATTGCACATTGAGAGAACATATACCTCAAAAATAGAACAGCATACACCCAAATCACTAATCTGAATTTAAGACACTTCAGATTAGTTGAGCTATACATTTACAAAAGGCAGTGTCAGTTGAGCTATACATTTACCATTCTGAAGAGTCAACTATGTTGACGTCGCAGAACTAGAGCACGTGATTTATTCAGTTTCTGTAATCATTTTAACAAATGAGTTTGAAAACATCACTTTTAGCAAAAACGGGGGCGTGATTATCTGTCCTGTGGGATGTGAACAAGCTGTCCTAATGTGTTTTTCTCAGACTTTCATGGGAGTAGTTTCTAACTGAAAATCAAAGCACTTGAAATCTGAAACACAAATTGAAGAAAGTCCAACTTCCTTGAAATTATTTTTCTTTTGGGAAAGGAGATAAATAAACAACTGACAATCATGAACTACTGGTATCATCACTTCAACACAAGAACAGATACAGTAATTCAGATAAGACATCTGGACAGTTAAAATTCCATTCAGTTAAGAACATCAGTTTTGTACTATATTTTTCATGGCAAAATGATGAAACTTTGTTGACTATGATTCAGTACATTCGAGGTTAATTACATTGGTAACGAAATCAGGAGGGATATTACAGACCTCTAGTAATATGACGATATCCTTGCATTTCAATTTGCAAGCGCTGCTGATAGGTGAGCTTCCACGTTATTGAACTTTCAAGATACTGAGGAAATTCATGAACATGTAAAAGTAAAAGGAAATTGAGCATGAAACTAATCGATTAATAAAAAATAAAACCTACCGTGACTAGTGAGCATGCATTAAATGGAATTTTGGGAGTCTTTTTGGCCAAGTACATGTCAACTAAGCTGCAGCAACCAAACTGGAAAATTTGAACACATTTTGAATGTAACGAGTAGGAACAAGAAACAAAGATAAAAGTATGGAAAAAGTCCAATTTTCAACCCTGAACTGTTGCTTGAGTCCAAAAGTGTTGGACCTGAAATCGATTGATCCAGACCTTCATGTGCATTTCCGTACTAGTCACATGATCAATGGCTAGTACACAAAGTATTTCAAAGAATATCATCAACACCTACACATGAATTTAAATAAAAATGGTACTGAGATAATATTAAACGGTCATACATAGACTATAATGGTCAAGTCTTACAAATTGGGCCTTATAGGTCAAATAGCAAATAAAGGAGTCTGTAGTAGAAGATAGATATAGTTCCCATGTGGTTTGCCATAACCCTTAGGCAACCGACTGGGTTTGTGCCCTAGTATTCGGCCTCGTCGTCATCTCTAAATCTGGCAGCATAGAAATAACCCAATACCGTATTGTCTTCTTCAACTATTAATTAATCAACAATCAAGGTGAGAACTTTCGTACTCCGCAAGACTTTCAGAAATGCTAATAAATATATGCAAGGGTATTCAAGGGAGGCTATAATTGTTTGAATTTCTGATATTCACAACATTATATATATTCATTGATTGTGAGGTATATATATAGACATTGCTACATGGGCCTCATGGGCTACGTGGGCCAGAGAGGGAGAGAGAGAAAGTACAATACTCCAAACTACAATACTCTTAACACTTCCTTCAAACTCAAGGTGGATCAGGAGGATCTAATACACTGAGTTTGAGTAGATGAAACCGATGTTTTATTCTCGAGTTTGAGCTTTAGTGAAGAAATCGACAACTTGAAGCTCTGAAGGAACATACTTGAGGGCGATGATCGACTGCTGACAATGAGATTGTGTGAAGAATACATCAACACCAATGTGTTTTTTCTCAATCATTAAGTGTGGTTAGTACATATATGGCTAATCCTGAAAATGAGTATTGGAAAGTAGTTCAATGGATTTTCAGATATTTGCGGGGCACATCTAATGCTTGTTTACAATTTGAAAATACTAGAGATGGACTTGTTGGTTATGTGAATTCTGATTTTATAGGAGACTTAGATAAAAGAAGATATCTCACTGGTTATGTGTTCACTCTTGGAGAGTGTACCATTAGCTGAAAAGCAAGTTTGAAATTTACCGTTGTATTGTCTACCACAGAAGTTGAGTATATGGTTATTTCTGAAGCTTGCAAAGAAACCATTTAGTTAAGCGATTTATTTACTGAGATTTATGGAAATATATCTTGCACTATAATATTTTATGATAGTTAGAGAGCTATTTGTCTTACCAAAGATCAAATATTTCACGAGAGAACAAAACACATTGATATCAGGTATCACTACATTAGAGGTGTCATTATTCACAGTGATATTAAAGTCTGCAAGATAAGTACTCATGATAACCAGCTGATATGTTGATAAAACCAGTTTCTACATCTAAGTTTGAGTTTTGCTCAGACTTAATTGGTATTACTTAGTAATCCTTTGGATTTTCGACGCTCAAGGTATACATGATGATTTCATTGAAAGAGTTTATCACATTCTTCGACTACTCAAGAAAAATCGGCTCAAAGTGGAGATTGTTGAAAAGATGATCCGAATTCGTACCATGTCCGTGTAGGACACTTCATCGTCTCATGCCAGACGTAGTATAACAGGTGTACGCATAGTTTGTATCAGACGTAGTATCAATCTATAGCAACTGACTCTGATTCAAGTTTTCTCTCCGTATGGGACTCGATTCCCTCATCCTATATATGTACTCCATAGTCCACAGGAAGAAGTGCTCCATTGTAATTTATACTTATTATAGTGATTTGCTTTTGAGCGTCCGTGGTTCTTTTTCGCAGGGGTTTTGTACGTAAAAATTCGTGTATCTCGTCTCTATTTTTCTGTGTATTATTTGCAACAGTTTTGAAGTTTCTATTTTGTTTCTTTAGTTAGGCTTCCATTAGGTAACTAGATTTCAAGTGTTGGGAGACCAAAAGAGTAAGATGTCACAAATCACGTTTTAGGTTTCAGTTGTGTTTCAATTGAGTTTCAGATATCAGTTATACTGATTATAAGGTTTCAGGTTCCGAAGTATCAGGTCTCAGGTTTAGTGTTTCAAAAAGGTACCAAGTTTCAACTTCCATGTTTCAAATTCTGACGTTTTCATGAGTATTGATTTTCAAGTATCAAGTTTCAGGCAAGTTTTAGTGGGTTTCAATTTTCAAGCATCATGTTTCAGGCAAGTTTCCATATGTTTCAAGTCTTTTGTTTCAAGCAAGTTTCAGCAAGTTTAAAATTTTAAGTCTCAAGTTTCAGATAAATATCCATTAGGCAAATTTTAAAAAGTTTCAAACAAGTTTTAGAAGATTTCAAATTGGAAGTCTCAAGTTTTAGAAAAATTTCTACTAGGCAAGCGTCAATAGGTAGAAAATTTCTACCAGGGATGGGAATGGGATTGGGGTACGAGTCAAGATGGCAACGGGTAAATACCCGTTGGGTATTGTCAACCCATACCCGTACCCGATACCCGCACCTGCTACAATACACGTACCCGCACCCGGGTATAAAAACCTACTCGTACCCGCACCCGCGCGGGTATTTATACCCGACGGGTAACCCATACCCGAATTGATAAGAGTATATACGAGGCACAGGTATATATAGGCGCAGGTATTTCCATCGGTTTTATTTCGAATATATATATACAAGCCACATGTATATGTACCCGTTGCTATCTCTATTATACACCCGGTCGGGTATATTTTACCCGCGGGTATGCGGGTATGGGTAGTATATACCCGCACCCGTACCCGCATACCCGATGGGTAGAGTTTCTTGCCCATTAGCATACCCACGGGTGAAGATATCTTTCCATACCCGCCTCCTTATCGAGTAAAACCCATCGGGTATTCGGGTTTCGGGTACCCGTTGCCATCCTTGGGTACGAGGTGTGATAAATCTAGCCCTTAGTTTCTCAATAAATTTATTCTATTTTATGTTCTAATCCTATCTGATAAATCTAGCTCTTAATCTCTCAATCTATCGACTAAATTTATTCTATTTTATATTCTAATCCTATTTTCACCCTTTTATTTCTCGTAATCCAAACAGTGGAAGCTACGAAAGAATAGAGTGGTCGGACCCCTCGCGACTTCAGGATGCGTGCGCCGCAGGGCTGATCGAACGGCGCCGCGGTTGTAGGCTGAGCGAACAGTATACAGTGTGTTAGTATTTCACCCTCGTTAATGAAACTATTAATTTTTTTAATGAAAAACCAGTAGGAAATATTGATTCCTGCACGTCAAACATCACGATCCAGCTTTGGCAAATCCGAAGACGTACCTGCGGCGCAGACTGTGCAGCTCCTCACCAAAATCATACAAAATATCAGTTGATGTGTCCCAAAGCGAGTGATCCTGCTCATTTTGGTTTCACCTTTTGATTTCTAATTTATTTTTCATTATTTATAAATTTCATCTTTTTCTGGCCTTTTTAGCTTCTTTACCAGTTCTTTTTTCCCGTATTCATTTTGCATTGTTCATGATAGGCTAACATGTTTTTTTAATTTTTTTAAAATTCATTACGCCAAATAAACCACTATCAGCTGCAGTGTAATTTCAACCAATTACAGTGCAATTTCAGCCATAAGCCACTAAATTTCAACCCCAATCGAGCGGCCTCTAAGTCCGCCACGTCGATAAGGATGGGCTTGTTTTTTCTAGCTTATGATTTATAGTAACTAATTTTTAAAAGAAATATTTTTTTAAAGTGAGATTTATAAGTTAATGGTAGTAGATACTGTACTAACTTAGTTATATTGTCCAAAATCGTACACGGATATCTCTCTTCCTACTCTCTTACAAACAGTTAGTATTCAAAAATTTCAGCTATAAACTGTAACCCAAAAGAACAAATCCCATATCGATGAAGTTGCGCTTGGACTGGGCTGCCCTATATAGATTCAACGCTTCCTGTTAGCGGTACATAGCAATTGTATAGAGACCCATGAGTGATAGAAATTTAGATGACTTTACGGGCATCAGCTATTGGCCCTCCAGAAGTTATCAAATTTGGCACACAAAGTTGGGAAAAAAAATCTCCGTATTTCTACTCAAAATCAGCACAACCACGTCATTGTGCTACCTTAATATTTCAGTGAACAGTTGAGAAACACGAAAACAGATATAGAAACTTCAATAATTATGGACACAAACACTCAAACAAAGATATAACTTATAGACATGAATCAGTGAGATTGCGAGATGGAATGAATCGAGTCGTTACTTGCTGCCTTAGGGAGGTCACGCAGCCTCCACGAGAAGCCTTCGATCTCACGACGGATGTGAGGTTTAGTCCGTCGTCTCCTACCATTGATGGCCAAGTGGTGCCCGCGGGAAAGACGGCGAGCGTGCTGGTTAAAGCCAGAGGGCCCGTTTGGGTGACGGATTGCCAGGGATGGGAATGGAATTAGGGGGTGATCGGAATAACGATGGTTTTTGATTTTTATTGAAAAAACACTGTAGCTGAGTGTTATGTTAGGCATAATTAAATTTTAAAAAATGTAAAAATAAAAACGGCTCGCTAGTCTAGTGCGGACAATGCAAAGGAATATGAGAAAAAAACGGAACGCAAAAAAATCAAAAAACAAAAAAAATTTCACTACGTGACAAAAATGCTACAGTGTTCCGATCGCTGAACAGTATTTTAATCTCCAAAGTGATCGGGACCTTAGGGTACGAGATCTGATAAATCTAGCCCTTAGTCTCTTAATAAATTTATTCTATTTTATGTTCTAATCATATCTGATAAATCTAGCTCTTAATCTATCAATCTATCGACTAAATATATTCTATTTTATACTCTAATCCTATTTTCACCATTTATTCCTCGTAATCCAAACAGTGGAAGCTACCAAAGAATAGAGTGGCCGGACCCCTACGACTTCAGGATGCGTGCGTCGCGGGGCTGATCGGACGGACGGCGCCACGGTTGCAGGCTGAGCGAACAGTATCCGGTGCGTTAGTATTTCACCGTCGTTAATGGAACTATTAATTTTTTTTAATGGAAAACCAAATGGGAAATATTGATTCCCGCACGTGAAACATCACGGTCCAGCTTTGACAAATCCGAAGACGTACCTGCGGCGCGGACCGTGCGGCTCCTCGCCAAAATCGTACAACCGAATATTTATTTTCCTCGGAAGCTACTGTTGCTGCAACTTTCCGGCCGTGAAGCTGAGGTACACAGCGGGATTTCTTTGGGAAAAAAAGGGAAGGGGAAAAAACTCGAGGCAGCCGAAATCAGCGACGGAAGGAAGCACAGAAATTCGTCTAGGGTTTCCGCCTCCGCCTCCGGCGATGGGCGCCCTCACCGACAGCCGCAAGCGCCTATCCGCCGACCACCGCCTCCTCCCTTCCTTCCCGTCCTCCCCTCCCCCTCCCTCCAAGAAGCCCAAGCTCGCGCCCCTCCCCACCTCCCCCGCTCCGCCTCTCCACCACGCCTCTCAGCATCTCCCAGCCTCCTCCTCCTCCTCCGCGCCGGGACCTTCCTCCTCCGCCGCCGCCTCCACCTCCTCCTCGTTCCCCCGCCGCCGCCGCCTCCCCCCGCCGCCCCCGCTCCCGCGCCCCATCCATGGGCCCCAACGCGTCCTCCGCGCCTTCCGCCTCGGCCCTACCCGGCCCCACTCAAACTCCTTGCGGTATTCTCCGTCCCCGCCACCGCCGCTACCCCAATCTCTCGGCCTCGAGCAGTACGTCGAGCTCGTCAACAGCGTCTCCCACCCCCCGCCGCCTACACCCTCAGCCGATGTGCCGAGAGGGGCGGAGGCGACTGCCGAGGTGGTCACCGTTGATGAGGGGGAGGATAGAAAGGAGGACGTGGAGCAGCAGCAAGAGGACGAGGAAGAGGTGAAGGGTACGGTGGTGGTGAGGAGGGTGCCGCTGTACAGAGAGCTGTACGAGGCATCCAGACGGAAGCGGGACGCCAGGCTCAGGACACTTGAGTTTGAGGTGCGCTTCGCCGAGAAGGGCCACCTCGGTCTCGAGCGGCTCGCGGAGGTCCTCCCACAGATCACGCCCAAGAAAGAGGTACAACTTTATTGGATCTTCCTTCCTTGGTTCTATGATGAATATAGGGGGCATTCGAATTGGCTTTTGCTGTTGGTTTTTGGCTGAAAATGAATAGTAGTGGCTGAAAGAATTAGGTGTAAAAAGTGATTGGGAGATATATGCACGAGACGGGAGTGTGAGGAGTGGGATGGGTGATGCACCCGTGACCCCTGTCTTTTTTCCTGAGTGAGACGGTAGCGAGAGAAGCGGAGAAACCACTTCGAGAAGCCGAGTGTTCATATTGACTTTTGGCTTTTCTAAGCATAAGCCAATATGAAAAGGGTGATAGTGTATAAAGTGTATAATGATACAATGTTACGCGCTGCACATAAATTGCACTTACAGTTAAAAGAAAACAAGGCTAAAATGTTATAACCAAACTAGTGGATGATCTTCTTACTGAAGAACATGTTTTTCCATTGCTCGATGCTAATATCTGTGCTCAAATGCGTTTCAGGAGGTGCCTGAACCTTTTATTCCTCTGATGGATGAGGATGAGGACACTGTTCGTCGTGCTCTTGGGGGCAGGAACAGGTTTTTCTTCTTATATGATCTTATGAAGACACAGTAGGCAGTAGGCACATTTCTTGCGCAAATGTCTAGCTGAATTAGCAGTATCTAAAAAAGCTCTTTTTCAGACGTGAAAGATTAGCAGTACATGAAGATTCAAATATTGTCATAACAAGAGAGATCTTGCAGTGCTTGAATGACAAAGAGTGGCTAAATGATGAGGTATTTTATTGCTTCTGCTATGTTTTCACTCTCTTCGGACTCTAGAGTTAAGCATATAGAATTTAACATTAGCATATATATTTTTTGCTCTTTTCAGGTCATAAATTTATATCTTGCACTGCTGAAAGAGAGAGAACTGAGAGAACCTAGCAAGTTCCTAAAATGCCACTTCTTCAACACCTTTTTCTACAAGAAGGTCCGCTACTATTTCCAATGATCTTGAACATCATTTAGGCGTTGCTGTACCTTTCCCTTGCTATGATCTTTACTTGAATCCCTGTAGAGTTACAGTCGGGTATCTTCTGCTTGATTCTGCTTAGTGCATGTGCCCTATGTGCTAATTCTAGACCATTTTTTGGCTCCAAATTTTATTAGCTTTTTTAATCCATGTGTCTGTCATTACTAGTCATTTGCACTTGTGCATGTTATTAACGTAGTACTGTTTGGTGTGATACTATTTAATTCTGATGATTCCATATTCATAGCATCAGCTGATATCATTACTTTTATTGTCAGATTGTGTTATGATATATATATATATATATATATATATATAGTATGTAAGCTCAGTTTCCATTAGTCATAGTTCATAATAGATTATTTATGTCACCAGAACAAACTAGTTAGCCTCTTGATTTTTCTCCTGTTTTTTTGTTTATCAGCTGATTACTGGTGGGTATGATTATAAGGCTGTTAGGAGATGGACAACAAAAAGGAAGTTAGGATACAGCCTAATTGAGTGTGATAAGGTAAATGTTTTTTGGGTCCTCTTTTCAACATTACATCCTCCTGGGATCTCATCTGACTATTCATCTAACTGAAACAAGTTCTGACTTTCTGTCCAGATTTATGTTCCCATACACAAGGAGGTGCATTGGTGTTTAGCAGTCATCAACATAAGGGACAACAAGTTTCAGTATCTGGATTCACTTGGCAGCATGGACACGAAGGTCTTGAGAATCCTAGTAAGTGGTATCATCTAATTCTGTCTGATTAACAACATACTGCTGTGTGTCTATATGTAAGAAAATCTGGTGGATTCTGAAATGCCTCTCCCTGGCTCCCTCTGTCTGTGTGTGTGTGTGAGAGAGAGAGAAGGGGGGATGATGCAACTGTTATGATCAAATCTTCTGCTGGTCTAGGCAAGAACTAGAACAATAGTGATCGTATTAATCAGAGAAGGATCATGTAAATACAGAAGCATTTATAACTGCACTTCGACGAAAACTTACAACAATTGCAAATGCTGTGTATTAATTCTCTCTCTTGTTCAGGACTTCAGGGTCTATCATTTAATATTTGCTTGCATTTGTTGGTGATTCTAACTTCCAACTTTTTCCATCTTTACCAGGCCAAGTATCTTGTGGATGAGGTAAAAGACAAGAATGGCCAACAGATTGATGCTCTTTCATGGAAGATGGAAGGTGTCAAAAACCTTCCTTTGCAGGAGAATGGGTATGTTTCTTATATTTGATACTAGCATGGCTATCATTGTTTTGCTGCTTGACCTTGTACAATGAGAGGTGCAAATAATGAACTTTAGAGAGAGAGAGAGAGAGAGAGAGAGGGGGGGGGCATGACATCTTCATCAGTGTTAAGAGAGCATTATAGTTTCCCGCAACATTACTCTACATTGTTCCGAAATTCGTCTAGTGTACTACTCACCAAGTCGTCTGTCATCTTAGGTGGGATTGTGGCATGTTCATGCTCAAATACATGGACTTCTACAGCAGAGATATGGGCCTTATTTTTGGGCAGGTAAGTAATTGGCTCTTGGTTTTCCTGTCAATCAATATGCTGTATCTTGCAGAAATTTGATGCTTATTACATGCTAGATTAGCTAAAATGGTGCTTGAAATGGGTTGTCTTTCGTAGAAACACATGCCTTACTTCCGGAGGAGGACTGCAAAGGAAATCTTGAATTTGAGGGCTGAATAACTGTGATGGGCATCATAGGTCACTAAGGCCAAGTTTGAATCAGGGGTTAGTGTATGTACTTTTCAAAAAGGCGGCGACGTCTTTCCTAGAGTGCTGAATGCAAGGATGTTGGAAGCTCCTCAAATGCTCAAATAAGTCACCGTGCAACCATCAATCTACAGGGTGAAGTGCTGCTGAAGATGGCCTCAGATATGCTTGCATGAGCACAGTTGGCTGCCTCCGTGGTGGTTTTTGTTGCAGTGAGCCATCGGGGGACAGAAAGGCATGGACAAACGTGGTTTTATGGCTGGCTTTAGACTGCAGGGAACCATTGAGATTTGAGAGAGACAAGAAAGGTATGGTTGGAGCTTGTATTTAATGGTTGGGTGTAGACTTTAGTAGCGTGCCATCCTTGTACGCATTTTAACGTGGTGTGAGTTCCTTTGTAGGCATCCAGCCGTGAGCAATTCGTTGTCTTTATGTGACCTGCTTCAGTGCAGCGAGAGTTTTGTGTAATACACCCATCCCTCTTTTTTTTTGATATAGTAGTGCTCCTTGCCTGGGAAACATGTTTCTGCAAACTCTGCAGTGGCAGTTCTGTCCCTTGTAGTCGAGCTGATAACTTTCTAATTGCCTCCATGATATGTATGGTTAAGTATGTCAGTTGCGTAGGGTTCAAAGTATTCCTTTACACAAACTGTATGGTAGCGTGAGATGATGTTGTCAGAGCTTATACATTTGGATTAGGAATCGAATGATTTTTTATGTGGTACTGTAATCAAGCAATTTATGGGGCAAGGTTGTAACTCCGGATTATGGTTACGACGTTCTGTTCTTTTCAGATCATACAAAATCCTATTGGTTTAAACCAGCCATGACATTGTTCAGCAGAAAACTAGGGGAGATCACTGTCACTAACCATTTTACTAAAGGTTAAATCACTATCAAAGTTACCTTCGATGGTCTGCAGTTCTGCACATTGATGAATGCTTATCACACGATAAAAAAAACTGAATGCAACAAATAATGACAGCGCATTCATTCACAGTTCCGTCTGGGATTTCATCGGATGCTTGGTTTGAGGTATAGGTTGACCTTGACATCAACACTGTTCGAGGAATGGAATCAATTTGGTCATTACCTCGTAACCACAGTGCTGATAGAAAAATGGACCAGCCCATTCTAGGATTTAGTCCAGTCCTCAAACCAAATATGCCACAAGTAGACATGAGGCATCCAAATCAAATAGATCATAACCGCCAGCTGAGTTTTCGAACTAAATTTCCAAGTTTTCAGTATTTGATAATCAAGCCACCAATGTGAAACAAGGGCATCTTTATTGCCTTTCCACTTACCATAATACAGTTTTCAACTATACGAATGACAAAAATCCTGCAATTTTCCAGTTGAATGCCACTGGAAATATTCCGCCTGCTGCCTTTCTTTCTTGATGTAAATAATATCAACAAAGAATACAACAATAGTTTCTATGTTAGCGAGGTACAAGGATTATTTCCTCACCGCAACGGTTTACCACTAATATCTTCAAACAACAGTTCCAACTACATTCATACAAAAGAAAATGGCACGATGACAATCCATGCCACCACCAGAAAACACACCAAACGGCCCTTTCAAGAAAAGAAAATTTAGCAAACTGATGAGAAAACCTCAAAACCAAGCGCCTGCACAACAATCACCCAACATCCTATCTCCCATCACTCCCGACTTCTGTTTTCCCCCTTTTTTTAGTCTCGGAGGTCTTCTGTGATCATCATATGGGAGATCACACCTCCCATTCAGAGCTCCTTGCAATTCATGACAAGGCCAAGGGTTTCCATTTCTGAGGTTCAACTATCTTGATGATTTCTTACGGGTAAGGATCTCCTGTTCTTTGAGGCGCTGCTGAAATCGTGCCAAGCGGGCCTGGAGGCTGACCAAGCCAGAAGCCTTCCGTGACAGGAGAAAGCTCAGCTGTGCCACGTAGTTGTCAATAAGGCTACCTGGCTGGTCAACTTCCGCCAACAAGTTCATCTCCTGCAATAAAATGGCATGTGATGTTAGGCAATATTGTTGTAGTGTTGAAATAACAGCAAATTTGTGAACAGCCTTAACCATTGCAATAATCTGACATTAGTAATAAAATGTCTAGATGTACATAATATACAACATCTGAGGTTGTATGACAAGTTGGCGTTTGGCCAAATAATTTACGCCAAATAATGTTTGAAGGAAATTCTAGTGCACCTGGACATATAACCCAGACAAGTGTTATTTAGATATATGCCATTGAAATCTACCATTGTAAAGTTTTTTCATCGAGAAATGCCACTAGAGTGCCTATTATGAGATATCCCATCATGAAAATTTTAGGACAATAATGCCCCCTGTCTTCTTCCTTTCTCTCTTCTTCCCCACCTTGCTCCTCCCTCATCCATGGATGCCTCCTTCCTCAACCATCGCTGCCAACCCATCCACCGTTGCCACCGAGCACCACGTTAGCCAATCAATCTTAGGCATCCATCCATTCTGTTGCCACTCCGCTAGCTAGCTATGTGTATATGGACCACCCACGTACCCCGGCCCCCTGCTTCTTCTCGCCTCTTCTCCAAAATCCAATTCTATCTCCCACTCCCCTGCTTTCAAAAAAGAAAAAGGAAACCTATCTCCCTCTGATCTGTGGTTCTTATGCTACCTTCTGATCTGTGGTTTGGTATTTGAGCTGGTCAAGTTCTTGCTTATTTAATACCCCTCCCTGCTTGATTCTTCTTTAATCTTGGTATCAGCATGAGTTTCTAGTTGCTGCTCTGTTCGATCTGGATTTTGACGATGAGATTTCAGATTTGAGGCACTTTTCTTCTTTGTTTAATTGATTTGTCTTGTCTCTCTCAATCTTGATGTAGATCTCATGGTTTGGTTGGTTAATATGTGATTTTTTTCCTTCAATTTTGGACGTGCCAATCATGATCGAAAGGCTTCAGTGAATTCTGGATGAATGTGCTTGCACACGACCAGTGCGCAACTCTGGTGATATTTCCTATCTGAGAGAGATGGGAGGGAAAGAGGAGAGAGAGATGGAGAGATGGTGGTGGCTGCCATGGGAGGGGTGAAGGAGGTGGGGGGTATTGTTGTCCAAAATTTTCCATAATGGCGTATCTTCAATTTCGTCTACTTAGTAGTGGCATATATCGAAGTTGGAACTTTGTAGTGGTATATCTCAAAAGTAGGAACCTCTCCCTCTGTTCTTTTTTAAATGGCGTTATAGAGACGGATTACTGCATATGGCTCACACAAAGACTCCAAAATCCCTGGTTCGGGTCTTTTATGATTGTGACCAATTTCCTGGCCTGTAAGCCCACTTGGATATTGAGCATTTACCGGCTGCCTTTGTTGATTCCCCACGAAGGAAATTCCATCCTGTTCTTGAAATGTTCTATGTTTTGGTGGCAAAATGTATGTATAGCTTCCCAAGCTATCCTCTACTTGTTTAACACATACTATTAATTGGGAAAGTCCCTTGTTCATTGACCACTTAGATATAGGGGTATGGTAGCGATATGTGCATTTTTCTTAATATGTGTGCATAAGCCTACAATAAAATTGGTAAGAAAATCAAAAGGTGCAAGCACAATAATGTGACTGCTTAATTCTCGCAGAAGATAGAACTGGCAAGACTTTCCTCATGAAATGCAACCATGATTACATGACAGAATATTAACTATTATTTGATTATGCACAAGATATAGAACTGGCAATGTTTTTCTAAGGATTCAAGACTACAACAGTTGTCAGGGAGAACCAGCCAGTGAAGTAGGTTATTTCAGCACAGAGCTGGCATCAAACAATTCAGATCAGTGCCAAGTGGTAGGTTGTAAGGTTGAGATGGCTGCAGCTGCTCATGCTTTTTTTTTAATGTTGCAGCTTCTCAGACTCGACAACAATCACTGGCACAATGCTTGATAAAATATAAGCTTGATACAGGTACTGAAACTGTACAGTTGTGACAGTATATAGTCAAGTGACATTATTTTCACTTGGCTCATAATTCTAGCAGCTACTTTTTGGAAGCTCAAGGTCTACAGCCGAGAAAGACCTAGTTTTCCAAATCATTATCATCCTAGTAAATTAGGATGAGCATATTTACATAATAAGCAACCCAATAGTAGGGAACGAGATGATACAGCATGCATACATGATCATAACAAGAATATCACCAAACACAAAGACATCTATGATGTAAATTCATATATAATTGAGTAACTGAAACTTACGTCCCGCACTATCTCCATAGTGTTTTCAATTTCCTTTCTGTGGGCTGCTATTAACGCCTCCTCTTCCTAATATACAAGAAAAGTTGATATCACAGCTCTGTTCATGATCAAATCATGATATCACGTATGATTATGATCAAAATATTTTTTACCTCAAGTATTGCATTTATTTCCATATCATCGCAGGAACTTTCCTTTTCAGATTGCTTGGATGAAACCTGCGATGCCGAGGCAGATGATGGTCTTTGCTGCTGCTGCTGTTTTGGTTGCTGTTGCTGTTTATGAACAGTCTGACTTATTTCAGGTCTGTTTTCTTTTTTCATGTAGTTGCTCTGCCTTTCAGATTTCTCCTCCCTGTTAGCCTTTGTCCGAGGTGGTGAGACTATTGTAACTTTCTCCTCGTCTTGCGAATTTACTGAATTCTGACGTGACTGTGCTTTACTACTATAACCTGTCTGGTTGGATTTCAAATCAACTCTCTCCCTATCATTCAAACCAGGTGATGAACTAGTTTCTTCTTTTCCCCTATGTGGATAACTTGGAATCATACTAAATGAGTTCCTCTCAGGCTCCACTGAAGAATTTGAAGTAAAATTTTCAACACCCTTCCTTGAAGCATCAACAGGTCTCTTCTCTTGAATGTGGTTCTTCTCTTGAATCTGGTCTGTAGTTTCTTCAGCTTCACTAGGTAAAGGATATGGAGTGTACGTGGACTCCTTGCTAGATGATACAGACAGCCCAGTGAACTGCTCTTTTCTAGAATTACCACCTTTCGAAAGACTTTTAACCCTGTTTGTTGATCGGCAATATCAGTAAGACTAATAACTAGGTTTTTTTGTCCCGAATCATTGAACACCATACGTAAATTCAAGACATTGAAAAGAAATAATACCTGTCGGCATATCTTAAGGTATTTAGTGTGTGCTCACATGAATTTGAGTTTGGTGAGATACAAGAAATCATTACTGTTCGAGAGTTGCCAACAAATGAGTCACGAAGCACCTCTGTTAGCTTGCTTCCTCTGAAAGGAATGTGTATTTGATCATTATCCAGTGCCCGAATACATTCCTTGAGAGCCAAAAGGCTCTTATTTATTTCTGCACCCTCAATTCTGTTACAAGAACAGTTAGATCGTCACAAGCTGTGCTATGTCGGTATTTACTGAAAGCATAAGGAGTAAATGAAAATGATACAACAGGAGCATGCTAGAAAGAGAGAAGTCCAGATCTATAGAATGAAAATAAATACCTAGTTTGTCTGTCATTGTCTGTTGTGTCAGCACCTCGCTCACTTCCAGCAAGATCAATAAATGACATTTTCCCCACAAGCTTTGTATTTTTAGCTTCATTAGCATCACGGTCTCTCTGTCTCCGGGTATCAGTCACTGGAATATGCTTCTTGACAGCCAACTGCAGAATAGCATGAGAGCGTGATGACTCTTCATTGGCCCCAGTTGACCCTGTGCTTCTTGCAGCATTTCCTCTCTCAATGTATTCTTTGACAATCTGGACATCAGAAACCTCAAACTCTTGTAAACCAACAATGCAGACCTGCTTCCTTCCATCTTCCCTCATGCAGAGTTGCCTAGAAAAAAAATCAGAGAAAAAAATGCAGCACCATTTAAGCATATAAAAACAAAACCCCAGAAACCAAGTCAAAAGAAAAAAAAGGCAGTTCCATTTAATCATACTGAAAAACAAAATACAAAACCAAGTTACCAGAACGGATTTCCAAAGCAAAGTATTGTTTCAGTGTTGAATTCAAACTAAAAACGTAGCTGTCGCATTCTAGGAACTAAGTACTTCTCATATTAATACAAGTCATCACTTGAGTTAAATTCCCTAACCCATTGCTTCCACTAGCCCTGACAAAGGAGGCCTCCCATGACCAGAGAGAACCTGATTCCACTAACTTACCAAAACAAGGAGCTAATATTTCCCATGACCATCGTCGACCAGTTACTAATAGGTTTCCAATTACAACTCACCCGTGTGCAAGAATAGTAAACATTTTTTAGCACTATTTCTGAGATACACATGCTTATCAATGTGGCACATGAAAGCATACAGGGAAAACCATGAACATGAGCAAGCAGACACATGAACAGGGGAAAAAAGGGAAGGAGAAAAAGGGCAAAGTGTCAAATCATATTATACTAAAACAATACATAAAAACATGCACACAAATTACGTCAACATCCCACCGATTACACGAAAGAGAAGTAATGACCTATATTTTACTATGCCAAATTTTTTTGGGGGAATTTTACTAAGGCAAGTTAAATAGTATAAGAATGCAGCAATCAACCTCCTTTCGCTGAGAAGATCAAATAGCTTCCCGCCATATATCTCAAAGTAGCTAAGCCACAACTTGAAATTTTGACCCCGGTACACAGGTTGATGCAAAAGACGAACCATATCATGTGCAGCTCTTAGAGGTAGAGGTTGCATTGTATATGTCTTGCCACTACCTGCACATGAAGGAGGAGTATTAGCCATGCTACAAAGGGAAATAAACAATCAATCAATTAATGGGTAAAGATGCAAGAAAGGTTCCTATTCTAATTTTAAATTCATTAACATAACACCATGTACAACATAACATCCAGCTGAGATAGATGAACAAATAATGCATAACATCTAGCATATAGAGCATTTTCAGGAACCATTGAGAGAAACAATCCAAGTTGTAATGATTTTAAGCACCTTTCTCAAAGAATGCTCCCCAAAACAGGGATCACATATTAAACTATTAAACTACCACATTTGTTCCATATACTTCCAACGTCAAATACCAAATGTTCAACTTCATCCCATCCATAAAACACTTGACAGCCACAAAGTTTACCAAGAATCAAATTGCAGCACTGCACTCTCGAGTTGGAGAACATTAAAGAAAATGGTGGACAGAAGCTATAGGATGAGTGGAAGACAAGATTCATCGATACTTGTTAAGAAAGTGCAGCTTTAGTGTTTAGCTTGACAGTCAGCGTTATCTAACCTGTTTGGCCATATGCAAAACATGTTGCTTTTGTCCTTTGGAAAATTATTGGCACAATGGGTTCCACAGTCTCGCGGTACACCTGCTCAAACAACCCGGGAAATTATATGTTAAGAACAAACCCAGGAAATTATATGTTAAGAACAAAATGGTGAATAAAAAGAAAAAGGAGTCAGTCTACATCATCCATCAGGTGAATAAGCAGAGACGGTTAAAAATTATAGTACCTCATCATTAGTGACATGTTCGTCCAGGACAGCATCAAAGCAGAATTCGTGCCTTTCCACATAAGCTGTCAAATCCACCTTTCAGTGGAGATTACATGTTAGTACAAATGGCATGAACAAGCATCAAAAACTTCTGAATGGCATTTTTATCCCTGGTATGACTGCTGACTCATGCATCTTATAACAAATTAACAATGAACTTTTTGTTTTTTCTTTTGGCGGAATGAGCATACAGTCATACACTAACAAGAAAAATAGCAAAACATGGAATGGTTTGTCACCAGCAATCCTGTTATGTAGAAAGTTATTTAACCACCCTAGGTCAGAAATATAGTCAAATTCAATGATACGTACCAACAAAATTATGTGGTTATTTTAACAATCTATATCTAGGCCCGCAACCGAGATGCTACCCATTGCGCCGAAGGGAAAGATGCATTTATTATATTTCTACATCGACCAGCCCACTGCAGATAGACGCAGACGAGCACATAAAATAATCCAAACACCCAATAGAATGGAAATCTTTGTGTAAATGCTTCATACCATGCCATTCCAAAGAAATGGCGGGTCCTACTACCAGAATTATCAGTTTGTATCACTTCAAAACATGCTTGTTCATCCACATCATAGTTCATACTTCATAACCACCTAAAGCATGCTGGCATCAAAATGATTTAGTATTGTAGTATTGTTTATTTTCTAACACAGACATGGTGAACATAAATGCTGCTAAAGGAATAAGTCATGCTGCATATCAGAGTACAGTAGTTAGCAAGTAAAACATGGAAGGAGTAAATGGATTGCCTCTCTTCCTATGCTTGTGATCTACTGCAACACTAGACATTCGAAATTGATTAAACTGTTTTGGTATAAGCCCCATAAGAAGATAAATAGAGCTGAACCAATCGATTAACTATTCATCAGACTATCAACACAGACATAATGAAGAATACCGATGAACAGATGAAGAACAGATGGTACCTTCAGCTTGGGTTCATGAACAGTCAAGAATTGGGAATTATGTACAGTTATGATGTCATCCTCCTTTCGAGATATCTCCTTTTTGTTCAGAGGCCTCTTCCTAACCTAAAAGCGCGACGAGTATTATTCAAGTAAGTTTTTCACTAATCACTAGCAATAAGAAAAGAAGAGAGAATATGACTTTAATATTTGGATAACTGTCGTAAAAGTACAACATCAGTATTTGGAAATGATCAACATACCACGACTTTAATCTTTGCTACATTACTTTCTCTAGCACTGGTCTCTTTTTCGCTGTTGATAGCACTACTGTAGTTCTCTGATAGACCTTGTTGGCTTCCTGATATCACATCATCCTCATCGTCATCAATTTCCTTTGGCATAAAGGGTGAAGGCTCAAATGGTTCTGATGCTACATTCTGACAGAGAAGAAACCATAACTAGATTAGACTGCATGAAGATGTCATTGCCGACCATAAATCAGGATTGGAGCAACCAATATGTTTACATCTCTTAATCACTTGCATCATCTCCCTAGTTTCTAGAAGGAACAAGTACAAGAAAAACAAGCAGATGCAGATATACAGTGGAAATACAAGGTCATTTTGCCTGTAGAATCCAGAGACATACCTCAGAAAGTAGCTCACTGTCATCCATCGCATGAAGATCCAAAAGGCCAGCTCCAGATTCACCTGTAAGTTCGGGTGAATAGAATCCATCTGAGGGGCCCCCACCACCAAAGCTCTGGACCGTCGGTGTGTAGGGCTCAGATATAGATGCAGATGCTGATTCGCCATTAAAATTCATGCTCCTTAATAGCATGTAAAGCTTCTGTTTTTCTTCGATTGATTGAGGCCCATACCCCTACCAAATAATAATAGTAACAATTATCATAATATAAAGACCCACTTAGCAACAGCACATATGTATTTATAAAGCTCCCATCAACGAACAAATTAAAAGTACTTAAACCATTCATGATAAGAAATAATAGAGGCACAAAATGCCATTAATATGAAAAATGAATGGAACCACTCAACCACATATGACAAACAAGGGCTCATCATGGGCCTCACGCATAGATCTAGTACAAAGTACAAATATCAAATTACTGTTAATATGGGACACTAGCACGGGATGTCAGCTTTCCCCTGAATGACACAATCAAAAGTGACATAATCATCTAGGCAATGACATGTAATATGCAAGGTGTTCCTTGAAAAATGAAAATTCAAAAAAAAAAGAATAATTCCTAACTTCCCCTATGGCATGTACAGTGGCAAATTTCATACAAAGGATTTGGTCACAAATCCAAACAGATCCAATTTTTGTATCATAATAGACCAAAATGCTAAAGTTTCATTTGTTTTCTAAGAGCGTTAAACAATGAAGAAGATGTATTGAGTGCCATTTCAAGTATAATTAACATTCAAAGCAAATTACAAAGATTCCATTTTATGTGGGAAAAAAAATCCAGCCTACAATTTGAATCCAAGATAGCAAAGCAATTCACCTATTTGTGCACCAACTCAAGATTATAAGAACATCAAATCTGGAATCCATATTAAACATGTAGAATAACTTCCCCCCAAATGCAGCTGTAACTTTGCAGCCATTCAATCAGTCTAGTTAACTTTTCATGCAAACTGGAAAGGCATAATTCCACCTTCCAGCTCAACAGCGTGCAGTTCCACATTGCTACCGTGTTAAATGCAATTACGCGCAGTGTGGAAAAGTTATGTAGGCCACCATTTTCCAACCCAATATGTAACAAGACGCTACCTTCCGGTTACCAAAACATTTTACATCCCGCGATGCCAGTCTCCAGCCTTCATAACCAGACCAGAGATGCCCATGCATCTCACAAGGCTGCACTGATCATCATGAACTCAGCATTCACGAAAGACAGACAACCTTCAGGAGCAGAACCACAAATTGCCAGCATCAGAAACCCTACAATGCAGCCCACAGCTCCAACAGAGCTCAACTTGATTTCTGACCATGGGCGACAAAACTCACTGGATTCCGACCATTTCTCCACCGATCCAAACGAGATAAGGAAAGAATCGAAAGAAATACACGCCTCCGCAGACTCTAGCACGCACTCATACAAAAGATCCCCGTGCCTGAGCTGCGATCGTGCAATGCAGGTGACGACACGAACACAGACAGCAAGGTTTCGAAACGTAGAGAGGACCACGCCCACGCGAAACGGACAAAAAATACGGAATCCTTTTTCGGGAATCCCGAGAGACGCACGCACCTGCATGAGAAGGTTCGGGAGGATGCCGCCACCGCCGATGCCGACGCCACCGAGACCGCCCCGGAGGTCCCCGGCTATCCCCACACCCGCCCCCGCCCCCGGCGAGGACGAGGACGAGGACACCGCGAGGTGCTGCAACCCCGCGGACTGCAGCCACCGCGCCATCACAGCGTCCCCCGAATCCCCCGAGGCGGACGACGCCGCGGCAGCGGCGGCGGCGGCGGCACCACCGCCGCCGCCTCGCTGCGACCGCTTCTGCGGAGCCAACTTGGCGTCTGCGCCGCACAGACCTGTGAAGCTAGAAGAAGACGCGGATCTGGACCTTGAGCAGGAGCCCAGATCTGAAGCGACAAGCAATGCGGGTCGGATTGGCGCGGGATTGGAGCAGGATTTGTGGCGAATTGGTGTTGGATAGGATCGCGAATTTGGGGAGGGAATTGGGAATTTGGGTTGCAGGAGGAGGTGGAGGATGAAGGCAAGGAGTTTGAAGGGGGTTCTCAAATGGTTTTCGGCGTTGGTGAGAGTAAGTTTGAAAAGGAGAAAGATTGAAAGAAGAGAAATGGAGGGGGATGGGAGATGGTTTTAGCCTAGAAGTGGACTAGTTCTTTAATTCTGTGGTGATAGTTTTTTGTTATGTTTTTAAAAATAGTAATGGATTATAAAGATACAGACCATATATATGTTGATGACTCAAGAAGGTGTTTAGAGAAATTATTTTTAACAAATCATTTAGAGATGTTCTATTTATTTTAGTTTTTAAAGTAGTTGAAGTCAAAAGTAAGAAAAAAAAAGAACAGGACTAGTGAGTGTCCTGGGAAATTAGGAGATCTTTTTAAGAGAGAATCCAAAAGTTTTCAGGAAAGGGAACGTCTGCATGTGGTGGGCCGCTACTATTTTTGAAATTTTAACATCTATGGCGAACTGATTAGAACAGAAAATTTCATTTTTATATTTCAAACGGTCTGTATCTTTTAAGGGGTGATCATTTTAGCGATGGCTTCTGACTTTTAGTTAAAATTTCACTGTAGTTGGCTTTTTTTACTGTAGCTGTTTAGTTTTTTGGGCATAATTAAATTTAAAAATTGTAAAAATAGAAAAAAATATGTTAACCTATCACGTACAATGCAAAGGAACAAGGAAAAAAGAAAAATGCAAAAAAGCTCAAAAAATCTAAAAAAATTCAGAAAAAGATAAATTACTGAATAGTGAAAAAAGCTAAAACTAGAAGCTGAAGCTAAAAAAAAGCTGAAACGAGTATGGCCTAAGTGTGTAATATTACGTAAAACACCGTGTCATATTTGCTAGTAGTTCTGTTCCGCTCGATATGGAATAAAAGTTTTCATAAACTCGTAGCTAGAGTTTTGCGAAAATCGATTGTTGTTATTTCGATTTTACCCTATTGTAAGCAAACAAGGTTTTAGTTTGTCAGTCCTTAAATCTTCTCCCTTTTTTATATAAAACTTGAGACCCCAAACAAAGGCGAAAATGTCTTGCGTTCTACTCTATTTCTATCTAGAATTAGAGGGTGATCGGAATAGCGATGGCTTTTGACTTTTGCTGAAAAAACAATGTAACTGGCTGAAAAAATACTGTAGCTGAGTTAGCTTATTGGGCACAATTAAATTTAAAAAAATGTAAAAATAAAAGCCGCACGCCAATCTAGAGCGGACGATGCAAAGGAATATGAGAGAAAAAATAAAACACAAAAATACGCAAAAACGCAAAAAAAAATTTGAATAAGGACAAAAATACTACATTGCCAAAATCGTTGCTACAGTGAAAATGTCGCCCATCGTCGCGTCTGGAAGCTAAGTTGATCGCTGCCTAAAATCATGTAAAAACATGTAAACCACCTTTATTCTATTGTCACGTGTTATTAAGTCGGCAGCAGAGTCAATTTTGACATGGATTACAACTTCATCAAAAATTGAGGTCCAACTTAAGACGAGTTTGGAATGCAGTAGTATTTCAGACGAGTTACATAGGATCTCTAGAAAAGTACAATTCGTCTGTATTACCATAGGTCTTTAGTATATAAAGATGGACCAAAATAAAAGGGGCCAGTTAAATGTTAAGTTGTTGTATACATCGAGCCCTAGTTGCACTAAATTTTTTTATTGATAATTTAAGCACAATTTAGGCCGCGTTTACTTTTGCTTCTGTGTTGGCTTTTTGCGTTTGCCTTTTTTTCACTGTTGTGGTTTTTGTTTTTGGTTTTTGTTTTTTTCTCGTATTCCTTTGTATTATCTATGATGTGTTAACATATTTTTTTATTTTTAAATTTTTTTAAATTTAATTATGTCAAATAAATAAACTCAGCTACAGTAAAAAAAAGTCATAAGTCATCGTCATTCTAAACACCCCTTAAAGCCTTGAGTCCCTTCCAATACATAAAGAAAATTACCGCGTATATATTTGTGTTGCAAGGTCTATTGATATTTTGCTTGGATAAATTTGCAGTTGATATTTATCTCTTACATTCCCTGATTTATTGTTGCAATGCGAACTGATTGTTATATCAATTTAACATGCGAACTGATTGTTATATCAAAAAAAATCTCGTTTTTTTCCTAATCAATTAACATGCGAACTGATTGTTATATCAAAAAATGTTGCAATGAGTTGTACAATCTACTTTGTTTTTCGAACGCAATTGTATTAGTTAGAATGTTCTCAAATATCTGTTAAAAAAGGAATAATAGGCATCATACCTATGTGCAACTTGTTCTTAGTGTTACATTACCATCACGGGAGTACTATCATATAAACTAATTTTTAGAAACATATGAATAGGATATTTCAATTGTCACATAGCGTGTATATTCGAAGTGGCACTTAGAATGGTGATAGCTTATAACTTTTTTATTGTAGTTGTTTTATTTTTCACTATAGCTAAGATAACTTATTTTTAAAAAAATTTAAAAATAAAAAAATAGATTAGTCTATCACAAATAATGCTAATAATGCTAAGGAATATCGCACATTACCTTTTTCTCTCATTCTCTCGAAAGGTTAAAAGGTGAGAGCGATATCTCGCCCAAAGTTTCAAGGGCGAATCCAGCATACAAATGTAATCTAGTTTAACCCATGAAGAAATTAATGCTTATAATGATATTACAGAGTATAATTACTGATTTATGTCCATAATGACCTTAGTGTGTTTATGGTGACCTTAATGACCTTAGTGTGTTTATGGTGACCTTAATGACCTTTTTCTGGATTCGTCCCTTCAACTTATCAAATAACATATGTATGCAAACAAGGAGCCCTTGTCACCGGCTATAAAACCGAAGCTGGTTTAATCTATTTTTGATTGGGTTTTTTTGTCACTATCTTACGTCTTTTGAATTCTAATTGTTTACATAAGAGAGTATGAAGTGAGAGATATTTATATATGATATTTACTGGTATAGCCGAAATCAATATAATATCTATTACAATCAATTGGTAGATCATATTTTAAAAAGATGTATTATTTAAAAATTAGTTACTATAATAAAATTGAAAAATTAAAAGCAATAAGTATGAAGCACAAAATTACTCGGCCGAAATGTCAACCTCTCCTCACATGTGGGCGTCCTGACGCCTAAGAAGAAGGATGGCTGCCGTGCACCAAGCTGCCTTAACTCTGCCTCAGAAGATCCCTTTGGGTGCACTGCATCAGTCCATCTTCGATTGATCCGAGGTGAAGCTATGGACAGGTGCGGAAAAAAACTACTCGGTGGGTTGTTGACTCGGTCAATTATACTTATTAATTAAATAAATATTTAAATAAGTTAATTTTGAATGAAATCAGCCCGACCTGGATCTACAAATATTTTTAAATTATAAATAACATAATATTAAATTGAAACTGTATAAATTTAGAAAAATCTTGGTGCTAAAGGGGTGAGAGCCTGCTCTTTTTTTGCTTCGGTTTATAGTTATGGGTTATAACTTTTAGGCTGCTGGTAAGAAAGAGTATTGAGTAATAGAATCTTATATGTAGTTTTGGTCGATATAAATAAAATTGCTATAATATACACTATAATTAAAAAAAATCAAAGAATACATTGTTTTAAAAAGATATTATATTATCGTACAAAAATCAAAAAAATATATTTTAAAAGCTGAAAACGAAGACCCATCTTCCGTGGCCAGCAACTTTACGTTACGGCCTTGCAGTCCTGCACTGGCAGGACTGGCAGCAGCCAGCAGCAGCAGGACCAGAAAAGAGCCGATGGACACGATAGCGTGCCTTCATAGCAACTAACAGACGTCTACGGTTTATCTCGTGTTTGAAACAAATCTGTAGGGACAGAGGTAGTCTAGTTTGAAACGACAGAATTTCACAGATAAAAAGATATAATCGTATTTCCGTGAAAAAATTATAATCCCATCCAAAAGAGGCAACTTTCGCAGATATGATATGTAAGCAGCAAGTAGCGATTGTTTCAGAAGTCGCGATCGTTAATTTACCCGGAGATAAGAGCGCTGCAAGGATGTTTTGTCTTTTTTAAGGGGTATTAAGAGGAGTGATAACTTATGACTTTTTTTACTGTAGTAAGATAGCTTATTTAGTGTAATTAAATTTAAAAAAATTTAAAAATAGGAAAAACAAGTTAACCTATCACGAGCAATGTAAATGAATACGAATAAAACAAAAAAATCCTTAAAAACAAAAAAACTAGATTAAACAAAATTAAATAATAGAAATCAGAAAAGTAGAAATCAGAATCCATTTCAAAACGAGCGATGCCGAAATACACTCTGAATCTGGCTTTTGGAGCCCACAAATGGAATCCATGCTGGCGTTTTGCCATTTATTGTTTGTCCTCCAGCTGAGAGAGGAGCGTTACTGTAGGAGACTCAGGCCAAGTGGTCTCTCCTTTCGCTGTTGAGCACTTGCCATCGACGTCTCTGTTTGATAGATGGATAATATCCTAAGAAGAAAAACAATTAACTACGTATCTGTTTGCTAACAGCATGCCCGGCCAAGAGGCCCAAAACATCCACATGATGACAAGGGAACAGTGCCATATACCTAAAGCGCTAGGAGCGAGACATTGGTCAAAGCAAACAGAGACAGCAACTGAAATCGTTCGAACAACAGGCCTAGGTATGTGGACCGTAGCTAGCATGAAGTGCAACCATCCAACTCGGGCTCCGTTTAGAACACACGAAACTCTCCCAGATTTATGCAGGATTTAAACCTTTTTTAGTAATTCCTATAAAATTCACATAAAATTCGTGCGTTCCAAATATGTCCTCAAAGGTAGGTTGCCACCAATGCGGCTCTGCCTGCATTATGTTTGGGTTTACCATCTATCCATCGAGGTAGTATCGCAACCATAAGATGGTATAGTCAGGGGTGCATTTTATTTAGCTGCGGTTTATTGCTTATGATTATGGTTGATAGTTTTTTATCTTAACATGAGCGTTTATGCGAATGAACCGAATGCCAATAAACTGCTTAAAAAAACAGCGAAAAAATGTTTCATATTTATTCGGAGGAAGCTATAAGTTATAAAATGGAAAGAACATGGCCTAATGATGACTTCTGCTTCTAGAGAAGTCAGAAGCCAGTATGAATACCTAACTTCTCAAAGTAGCTTCTCCACTGCTCTCGCTCCTGTCTTGCTTCGAAAATAAGGCAAGGGTCACGAACGCATTACGCACCTTGCTCCTCTTGCTCCTGTCTTGTGCACGTATCTTTGGCTCAGTTCGATTCGACTGGCAACTTACGCGTTTTGACTCGTGCTACACTAACCAATTTAAAATCGGTGTGTTTTTTCAAGACGAGATCTAAAGAAAAATTGTACTACGCATTATGCTAACTTCATTTGTATTGGCCAAAATCATATACGAGTATCTCTCTCAATAATCTCTCTCACGAACAACAAAAAATCATAAACCATAAGTCAAAAAGTATAAGCCACAGCCCAAAAGACTCACCTTTTATATCACTTTTCCCACCGCCACCCCTCTTTCTAAAAACAACTTCTTTCAGCCGCTATTATTTATTTTGAGTCAAAAGCTATCAATCATAACTATAAATCATCAGCCGCACTTTATACGAACACACCTAAAACACCTATAAGCTTCTTATAACTATTTTATACGCATGAGTACGAGGCTCGGAATGGTCCACGGTTGGATTGTAAGACCCTAGTGCCAACATATTCCCCAACATTTTGTACAACGAGTACTAAGCCCGCCCACGGACCATGCATACCGGACAATCAAAACCCACAGGTTCACAGCCAATTCAAACACCATCATACCTACTAACCATGGTAGCGCGGCGCCACACCGCGTCAGCTATCGTGTGGACCTAAGTAAAAGAACCGACAATTCGTAAGGAGAGTTTTCTATAAAAATCAAGAATCCATACGTATTTTCAGGTAAACCGAATGTCTTTTTTGCAAAAAAAAAAAACAAGACTCGTACGTAAGTTTGAGAAAGTTGTGGGGCTTTATCAAGTAAAAGAAGGGCTTCCTCGAAAAATCTAAGATCCATGCATAATTTTGGAAAACAAAAGGTCTTTTCACGAAAACCGTTGACGTGGTAGAGATCTTTTTTGTAAAAATCAAAGACTTATACGCTATTTCAAAAATCCTGAGGACTTTTTTGTAAAACACTGACGTGCAGAGTTTCTCCTAATATATGGAGTATTCATTATTCCAGCGGTTGAATGTACCAGCAAGATGCCATTACAAAGGTCCCAAAGGAAACAAATTACTAAGACGTCGGGTTGGTATTACAGCTACTCGTGCTAGGTACCAATTAAAGTAACGCAGAAATACGCGTGTAAGCAAGAGTGAAAACAGGCCTTGCTTTTTTATCAAGGGAAATTAGAGCCTGATGCTTAAGGAGCCAGCCAATCGGCATGATAAGACCACCCAAACAAGTTTGACACTGAATATGATGATCTATGCAGGCATAATCAACATGCTTACATCATTGCACTGGAAGTCTAGATTAAACTCTGTGTAGCTTGGCTGAGAAGAGATCTCATTCAGATCAACACAGTTAACATGTCACAGCTGTTGCCTAATTTAGGGGTACTTAGATTGGCAATGGTTTATTGTTTTTTCATTATAATTGAGGTAGTTTATTTGGTGTAAATAAATTTAAAAAAATAAAAATAAAAAATTAGCTTAGCCCATCATAGACAATACAAGAGAATATGAGAAAAAAAATCAAAGAGTCTAAAAAAAATTAAAAAATCAGAAAAAACGAAATTTAGAAATAGTAAATTAAAAATCAGAAACTATCGTCAAAATAGACGGGGCCTTAATCGTTCCAACAGCAGCGACATATCCTGTCTGCAGGAAGCAATACGTCATCGCAGCTAAAATTCCATTTTGAGATCTACCAATCCTGACTTACATAACCATACCAGCTAAGTATGATACAGTGGTACACATATCCATTAGGATTTAGGACCACTGACAAACACCAACAAGACAATATCATAAATGCAGCCATAAAATTCTATGTCTGAACTGTTTCAGCTAACTTCTATATATACGAAAGAAATCATTAACCAGGGTTTTGTTACAAAGCCTCAAAGATGGTCCACTGTATTGAACAGTACTACTGACAGGAACATTTCCCAAGTTTTGGCAAGAAAAAAATGGTAATTGGTACTGCAGGGGAAAAAGTTAAGGATACTTACAACAGCAGATCATTAAATTTTGTAAGCAGGAAATAAGTCGCTCCCTCAATGCTTCTCCTCATCCAGTTTAGGGGTCAGATTCTGGATCTACCTCCACATTAAGGTCACAAACTGCTGCTTATCGAAAGCAGGTTGTTCCTGCAAAAGGAACAGATGTCTACTATGTCAACAACCTTCTGGACCTGATCATCAACATCCTCATCATCCTGACCACCTCCAGCAGAAAGATTGGCACCAACGCTCGCATCAATTGCACCTTAATTTAACCACCCACTGCCAGTTTGCAAAGCAAAGGAGCATCACAATCAGAAAGCAATGTTAAACTCTGTGAAGTAACAAGCACAAATCTATCTATGTAGCATGCGTTGGGAATCCGGGGGCCTTTCAAGTAGAACAACAAATACCACAACAACACATTTATGCCTGGTATGAAGCGTCCAGTACTGAAATTTATGGAAGTATTAGCTACCATGCATACTTTCTCTACACCAGATTAGGGAGTGTTTTCTTGTTTGAAGACAAACTAAATCAAGCGGACCAAGCTTGCGTCGGCAACTGAACTCACAAATCAACAGAGCAACAGGGTCCTTACGGCAATAGAAAGAACTTTAATAAAGCGAAGAGCTTAATTTTCATCGGACTATTAGGACAAACACACGAAGTTCAGGATATACACGTTTTATGTTCACAATAGAAATACAGAATATTTAGTTTACAACAACTGTAAAAGTACACGAAGCCTGAAAAATAGCGATAACTCCAAAGAGTAATACGAGACCTTTGTTCCCAACCTCTTAGTAGAGGCTGTTGGCCAGGAGAGAGACGGCCGGGATGGGATTACAAGTTTACAACACAACGGCTACACACAAGCAATTTTTCTCTCTGATAATCAAATATCTTTGCTCAAACCTAATTGTTTGGAATAACAAGGGAGGCTGAGTTTGCTGAATATAAGCTCTTGGTAATCGCTTGAAGAAATCTGGGCATCTCGAGCTCTAGTGCACCTTCAAGAACTTGCACCGCTTGACCCATAAATTGTCGGTCGATCAACTCCATCGTCTTGGATACACCAGCAAGCAACACGCAATGCTCTTTCAACCTCCTTGAAATTAACGTGCTATCCACCAGGCTCCTCGCGTCTCCTTGGAGAAGCTTAGTTGCACCTCGCACAGGGAAGTAAGTGGCATCACCACCAGTGGTACAATCCTCAGGTGAGTTTCTCCTCCCTGACATGATCTCCAGGAGCACCATCCCGCAGCTATAAACATCGACCTTTGGCGTAACGGCAACCCGGCCCACTTATCCATTCAGGTGCAAGCTAGGTATCCTACGGTTCCTCTCGTCGTAGTCAAGACACGGCTGAAGTTCCTTCCGACAAACTTTGCCATCCCAGAGTCTGCAATCTTGGGAACGAAGGTAGCATCCAGAAGTATGTTCTACGGCTTAATGTCGCAATGGATGATGCGATCCGCGCAACTCTCATGCAGGTAGGTAGGCCAACCCTCTAGCAACCTGGTACTCCAGTTCAAGAATGTGGCGTTGTTTTGATTACAGATGGATATCCAGTGAACGATTTGGCATGTGTTCATAGACAAGCAGCCTTGTATCACCCTCGCAACAGAAGCCGATTAGCTTAACCAGGTTGACATGCTGGATGATACCAATCGAACTCACTTCAGCCCTGGATTGCTTCTCTCCTTGTCGAGCACCGTCAGGCCTTTTGACCGCTATAGTGATTGAGTCACACACTCCCTTGAACACAGAACCAAAGCCCCCAGCACCCAACTTCTCTGATAAATTTTTAGTCGCTCGCTGCAAAAGTGCAAATCGCTGTATCGAAAAGCCACAATCCCGCCGCCGCCGCCGCCTTGAATATTGTTCAATGTAATACCAGACCACCCCCTTTTGTTTATCGTCAATAAAACGCACACCAGCAGGCCAGAAGCAACAACGCTTGCCCCAACAGTAAACCCAGCGATCACTCCACTTCTGTTGTTTCTAAAGCTTAACTTCCATCCCTTTGGCGGCAAGGCGAAGGTGCAGCGTTTCAGCAATGGCACCAGCATTACCGTTATGTTGCTGCTGCTTTATGTTTAGCAATTCAACATGCCATAAAGAGCATCTAGTACCATGAGAATACGCAGTGCAAGAACAATTACTTATGCAAGCTTGTGCACACTGAGCCGCGCTTCCAGCCGCCTCAAAGAGGTCGACATTGTCTGGCAGTATAATGTCAGTTATGGGGTAGAACTTGTCTGTCGAGCTGCAATCTAACGCCATGTTCCTAACGCACCCGCCTGTTCGATCATTTAGGTCCCAATCCTGAGGGGCCTTTATGTAGAAACCCTTCATGCAGTTGCAGAAGGGGAACATGTTGTCATTGTTTATTGTGTATGGTCCACAGACAGCATAGACATCACACTGAGATCTAGGTTGGGCATGGATCGGCACCCAAGCTGCTCAGTCTGACCGGATATGTCCACCACACTGTATGTCAGCATGGTTTCATCCGCTATGGTGTACATGAAGTACTCTACTTGGTCATTTTTGACATAGTTGAACAGTGTACGGCCTGACATCTCCAGCATGGCGGTGAAGTATTGCCCAGTCCATTCTTCCGTGGAACAGTAAGCTCTGGACGAGTTCCATAGCTTAACGATGGACTGGCCAGTGCCTAGCTCCTGAGAGTATACACCGGGAGCTAGATCGGCCAAGTTCTTGTTGGAAACAAGACGACGGTTCAGACCGGTGACCTTGTTCCGAGCGACCTTTGCGCCGGGGAGCAAGGTGTCTGTCGGGTGGTCGAAGCTCTGCCACAGCACAAGTGAAGAGTTCGATCGAGATGCTGCGCAGGACAGGTTCCCGCCGTTTGATAGCACCGCGACGGTGTCGTTGTTGGCTGTCACATTGGCTTGGCTTGACCAGATCATAGCCATGGAGTTGTTAGTGGTCCGGTGTAGGATGGCAAGGTTGCCGTCGCCGGAGATTGCCAGCTCCGCCATGGTGGGGTCGGCGATCGGGATCTCCCGGTTGGCGACCCACACCACAGTTAACTTGGGGACAGCACGGAACCATATGCCCAGGTGTACCTATTCGGCTGGGTATTGTCCGGGGACGTACCGTTCGTGTGGAAGAAGCCGAGAACAAACTTGCCGTTGCTGGAGACGAGCTTGTCGTCGTCGGCGAGAACTTGGCCGCCGGAGAGGGTGTCAGTTGTTGGAGCCGAAAACGCACGAGTGTAGAGGAGGAACAGAGTCCAAGAAGTGTAAATGTAGCACCTGGGCCGGATGAGGTTAAATCATATATGATTCTATCTCTGTTTCTAAAATTGAAATATTATTTTTCTGATTCCGACATACACAAAAGGAATTTTAGGATAGAGTCAGATCCGTTGGAAAGAGGGCAAGATAAACTTTCTATGCTATACTCACGTATTCCAAACAGACTCTTGATGCGAATTCTATGAGCATTTAAAGTCGGTCCTGTCAGGCTCAATCAACATCAAATTGTTTTAGTAATTGTGGTGCGCACAGAAAGAATTTGAAGGTAGAGCCAGATACATTGAAAAGTGGACAAGTTATTTTTTCTATGCTATACTCGCACACCTCAAATGAAGTTTGTATGCAAATTCTATGTATGTTTGAAGTTAGTATATCTCCGAAGGTCGAATTGGATTTTAAAATGTGTTGAATTTGAACCCTTACTATGAATTGGACAAAAGTGATATGGGGACCTTGAGAAAGTGTTGGGGGAAATGTTGACTTGGTCTTGATGTGTTGGTCGGCTTTCCTTTAGGTGAACCTTAACCACAAGCGCGTAGAGTTAATACAATTCGTCTTGTATAGCGACACAAATAGACATTTTTATCATTAGGTAGTATCATATTCTCATTTAAAACAAATTGAAGTTGAAGAAACGAATTCACCTCTTGTTCAATATTAGAAGCTATGGTCGTATACGTATGTGGTATGATCACATCAGCTTTGAGCAAGTCTCATGCAAAATCTAGAAGTATTTGGATGAGATGTGAACAAATTCTTCATATTTGAGTTTTGTACCGAGAGGCTTTCAAGTATATGAACAAGGGTCCTATCGAACCGGCTCTTGACTTGCGGGCCAACCAGCCCCACCGATTAGACTGGACTTGTGCCTACGGTCTGACCAGCCTTAGGCCGAAGGCTATTGAGTTTGTTGTGTCTTAGGTCTCTAGCATGTGAAAATATTTTAAGGTAAAGGTGAAGAGAAAGTCAAGAGAATGCGCTCGTAAGCTTTGTCAAGGGTATTTTGGTAGTTGTCCAAATACCAAGTTGTGCCTTGATCAAAACCACGCCGCGGGGAAGGGCAAAAAAGAAGTGGTTTAAGTCAAAAAGAGTTAGAATTATTAAATAGATAAATCACTAAGGTGTTAATGGGTTAAATCTTATAAATGCTTTGAGAAGCATACATGACTATATAAAACTCGTGTTAGTGGAGTTAACGGATTCCGCGATGTTTTAGTATGTTGGACCCATTAGTGTTATTGTTGGTTATTAAAGAGGACTGGAGATAGTAAATCCAAAGATTCTAGGATTTAGTTTTTTTTGTTCTACCACCTTGTATCCTTCCATGATTGTGAGAGAGATAAATTGAGAGAGAAAATAATAGTGCTTTGGCTGTACCTTGTAATTATCTATGAGCATGTAAACTTCATCCTCCATTGAAAACAGATAAAATATTTGTCTCAATCATGTTTTGTTTGTATTCTTATTTGATTTTGCCTAAATTTAGGATTTCATGTTCGTGGACGTTCTAGATCGATCTCTCGTTTAAATTACCTTTCAAGGACATATGAGAATAGATTTAGAATACCTTATGTTTTAGACCCTCACGAGAAAGAAATAATTTGAGTTTTAGAGTTTTTAGTGTTGTTGTGAACTCGATTTGATTCTCTGCAATTGAGTGAACTCAAGCCCAAGAATATTGTGATTTTTTATTGGTTTATGTTCTAATTGCTTTGAGCAAGTCTCATGCAAAATTTAGAAGTATTTGGATAAAATTTGAACAAGTTTTTCATATTTGAGTTTTGTATCAAGAGGCTTTCAAGTATAGGAACAACGATCCTGTCAAACTGGCTCTTGACTTGTGGCCCAACCAGCCCCACCGGTTAGACTGGACTTGTGCCTGCGGTCTAACAGGCCTTAGGCCAAAGACTATTGAGTTTGTTGTTTTAGATCTCTAGCTTTATTTTGTAAAGCTTAACTGGTGCAATCTGAACTTGATGACTCTTATAGTCACCTAAGTGAATTTTTTGAAAACCATTTGGGGAAAAAGTTTAAACAATCATACACTCCCTCTGAGTACTGGCATTAGTCCTATAAATATGAACACAAATTGAATACCTACTAAATTCGATTGGTTTCGGATATCCGCATTACTTATATAATGGCAAAAAATATTTAGGACATTTTGACGTTATACACAGTTCAGTTAATTATTGTAATATATTGATTCATCGTAAAGAAACATAATTGTCTTTAGACATATTATAATAAAAATATATACATTGCTTCGTTGAATTTGAATATAAATACCTCAGATAATATAACAATTTGGATAGAAAATCCTAAACTCATTTTCGCATCAATATTTTTATTACGAATATAAATATGAATTCGAATAGAGGGAGAAACTGCTATTCGAATAGGAAAAAATCTAAACTATATCCACATCAAAATTTACGTGTATGCATTTACATGCGTGGTGATATATGTGTGTGTGTCTTCCTTGTAATCGAAAAAAATGTGCAGCTTAAAATTTACGTATGCATCTACCTCGGCACAGCATTTATGTATTACTTAGTCCGAGCCATTGATCACTCGATCACTGTGCAACGCACCGAAGCAATCGGCATCCTTCGAAAAGAAGAAAAATGAATCGTGGAATTGCTCAATTAGCATCTGCAAGGAAGAGAATGGATACGATCAAACAGATTAAAAAAAAATGATGATGGTGGCGAGGTGGAGGGGGAGGAGCGGTTAAAGCCGTTCATTGCTAATTATTACCACCAGTAGTTTACTTCTCACGTATAGGGGCTCGAGGGGAGGAGCTTTTACATCAAATCCCGAGTACTGTTATGGAGGATATGAATGAAGGACGCACTGGATGGCATCAGGATACCAAGGTGCTTGCACTGACGATAACCGATGGTTTTTAGCTGTAGTTAATAGTTTTTGGTTGAAAATAAATGGTAATACCTGAAAGAAGTGACTATTAGAATAAGAGTGCAAACAGTGAGAAAAATGAGGGAGATCCTTGAAGGATCTTCGTCCTATAAGCTTGTGCAATGTGTTGTATAAGCTGGTTTCAAAGGTGCTTGCAAAATAGATTGAAGAAGTTACTCCCCGAGATCATCTCTCCTAGCCAAAGTGCTTTTGTTCCGGGCCGAATGATAACAGATAATGTGCTGTTGGCGTATGAATTGACACACCATATGCACAACAAGAAGGGTGGCCCGGTTGGTAACATGGCAATCAAATTGGATTTGAGTAAAGCCTATGATCGTGTTGAATGATTTTTTTTTTTGAGGGAAGGAATGATGCTTAAGCTGGGCTTCTCAGAAAGATGTGTAAGATTGATAATGCGGTGTGTGACAACTGTGTCATACCGAGTGAAGGTTTACCGGGAGCACACGGATGTGATCTACACGCAAAGGGGCCTACGGCCAGGAGACCCTCTTTCGTTATATTTGTTCATTTTGTGCGTGGAGACGTTTTTAGCGTTGCTGCAACATGCGGACACACTACTACAGAAAAACTCATCACAGAAGATTTGAAAACGGTACCGCAGATGGTTTTTATAAACCGTCAGTGATAAATCATCTAGTATTAACCTTTTTGTAGTAGTGATACTGACCTCGTTGGAAGGAGCTAAGATATGCCCGGAAGCACCAAGGACAAACCACTTCTTTTTTGTTGATTACTCGTTAATTCTTATGAGGGCGAATGTAGAGGGTGCTGATAAGCTACAAGCTGTCTTGTCGCTCTATGAGGATGCTTCAGGACAGACGATCAACAAGACAACAAGGAGAAGTCGTCAGTGATGTTCAGTAAAGGGACGTCGAGGTGGGCGAAACAAAATATTCAGCAATCCTCAGGGATGAATGTGAGGCGCACAATCATAGATGTCTGGGTCTGCCAATGTACATGGGACGACCAAAGAGTAAAACTTTTGAAAATATGAATGAGAAGGTGTGGACTGTGGAGGCGGATATGCTCTCTAAAGCGGGCAAGGAGGTATTGATCGAAGCCAAAGCGCAGGCGATCCCAACGTATGCCTTGCAGGGTTTACGGTACTGGCTGAAAATTTTTACCACCCCTCACCGGTATGGCCAGTAGTTGGCTGTTACCGGAAATTTCGGAAAATTTTGAAATTTAAATTTGATTTTTGTGAATTTTTTTGAATTTTTTGCGGAAAAAAAATACTTGTGGAGATAAACTAGATATTTATATATACATTGGCAGACCCAACACGATGAGCATAAAATGCATTAGATCGGATGGGATCGGCTGACAAAGTCAAACAAGAAGGGAGGATTAGGGTTCAGGAACTTGCAAACATTTAATTATGGCAATGCTGGCGCGGCAAGGCTGGAGGCTGATCATATGTCCGGAATCCCTCTGTGCGCAGGTTCTCAAAGCCAAGTACTTCCCTGACACGGATGTTCGGCCAGCTCGTTTCGACTTTTTTTTTTGGTTCTGTTTTTTTTACTATTCAGTATTTCGTCTTTTTCTAAATTATTTTAGATATTTTTTGTATTTTCTTTTTTCCCCCATGTCCCTTTCTATTGTCCCTAATGGGTTAACATGTTTTTTTTTTCTATTTTTACATTTTTTTAAAATTAATTATACCCAAAAAACTAAATCAGCTATAATAAAAAAACTAGCTACAATGAAATTTCAGCAAAAAGCCAGAAATCATCGCTAAAACGAGCGCCCCCTAGAGTGTCTGAAGGGTATTTCGTTGCTGCGTGAAGGCATGATCTGGAGAGTGGGAGATGGCAATAAAATCCGGATATGGGAGGATCCATGCTTACCTCGTGATATCGACTTTGTTCTTTTGGACTTTTAGTTTTTAGCTTCTTAAAAAGTAAAAATAAACAATACGGCCTTTTGAAGCAAATTTTTTAAATGATTTCTATATTAAAACTATGTGCATCGTCTACATCGACATCTCTACTGCCTATTGCCGTCTAGAAAATCTACAGGGTTTCCTAGGGAGGCAGACACGAATGGGAAATTTCCTTGAGGATAGAGACTTCGTGTTAAATTTGCCTCCAAAATTCCTATGCTTCGTGCCATTCCATAGGAACTTAGGAGATCATTTATTTGTTCCAGTCATATAGGATTCAAATTGTGCAAATTCCTTCAATAATCCTTGATTTAGACTGACACAACAGTAGCATAGTACATCGTACAACTGAACTAGTAATTTGTGGAGCTCAGTGCTCAAAATATTTCTGAACGAAAAGCCAGATACAAATTCAGCTCTTAACCCTATACAGATCTCATACAGCCAGATACAAATTCAGCTCTTAACCCTATACAGATCTCATACAGGTATTGACAAATGTAACTGGCAGTTTTGAAAACTGCAATCACGTTGAATTTCCAGACATTCTACAGCCAAAAAAAATCTTGAATTCCAGAAATTCTACAGTAAATATCCCCAGAGCCCTCAAATTGGATCACTGGTTGATCAAAGCAGAAACTACAAAACATTCTGAAAGTTATTGTGTATGTAGCAGCATTGTTTCGTTGCTGCCGCCTACTGCATGAACACACAGAAACAATAATTTACAGCACCAATCTACCAACTGTGAATATTCCACGATGGCATGTACAACCTATACATAAGGAAAGCAAAGTAAGAAAGCAGAATTTGAGCATTATGCACGTGTATACATGCAGTGTCGTTTGGATGGTACATTTTGCAAAAAAATGATACAAAAAATGGAATCTGCTAGTAAGGACACCCTTTATTGTTGCAGCTAGGGTAATAAATTGTGAAGTTGTATTTTGCAAGAAATGAGCCCATCCCCCATTTTCTATAAAATACAAACAACAAAATCTCGGTAGTCTGCTAATGTCCCCAAAATCTCATGGTACAAGTAAAGCTAGCCAGCCGCAACATGATGACTTTGTTCAAACACTGACGAAATAGCCGCAAATGAATAATAGCAGAAATATTCTAAAACTTTAGCACATTCTGGCCATGCATTTCCTCAGCAAATATGAAGACTTGTGCAATAGCTTTGATAAACAATTCTACTTAGTACCCCAAAATGCCACTGAAAATTTGCATAGTCGTGAGAAGACCATTGTAAATCAACCTCTTAGTAAAATGCCACCCCAGATGGCACTAGTCCACTAGTTACAGTAAAATGCTATTCCCATATCACGTATATGACCATTTTAAAATTTTAATTAATCAAAATATTGTAATTTCTTTGTTGTGGGCTAACTTTCGGTCAGAGATTAGGGAGGTCATAGAGAGGAATATGTACGAGGTTGGGAACAGAGGGGATAACTAGAGCACTCACGCTCGCCCTCATGCGCTGGATGAGACTCCTTCATGGTCAGCGGCAACGAGGCTCTGAGCACACCTGAGTTAAGGAAGGCTTGTTTCTTAATTGATTTCCCAAATTACATGAGAGGTCCTCTTCTAGGAGTAAGCACAAATGTGGTGGCATCCTTAAGGGATACTTCTAACAAACCATATCCTGAAGGGATATTTGCCTGACAAACAAATTTCATGCCAAACTAATCCGATTGCCATCCTTGCGCCTGCGCCAACCCGGCCTAACCACACGTGCTACTAGCTTTGCTTGCCACAATGCTGGTACATGCGCCCCAGAAAGAGTCCACAACATTCTTTTACTTCTGTATGGACAAAATTACCCCTGAGAATTAAGACATGGAACACATCACGGACCATTATTGGTCCTTCGCTGAGGTACTTCCAATCTTCCACGAACCAAGTTAAATCCTTGATTTGCAAGGGTATTTTGGTAAATACAGAAAATAAAAGGGAAATAAAAGATTTCTTATGAACTAAAATGGTCATAAACATTTGGGAGTGTATTATACCGAGTTAATGGCATTCTACTAACAAGTTGAACAACTGAGAAGTTTTTTCTTTTGGGGTGAGCACACTGCATTCAATGGGCCAAATGGGCAAATATAAGCATGTACAAGACATTAGCAAAATAGCAAAACAAAAACCTATCACATATACTTCTAACATCCCCTCTCAAACTCATGATAGATCAACAACACTGAATTTGAAGAGATAGAAACTATGCTGAACCCTAGTCTACGCCTTTGTAAAGAAATCAGCTAGCTGAAGCTTTGAAGGTACATACTGAAGAGTAACAACATGCCGTTGCACCTGCAACCACATGTAAGAAACATCAACCCCAATATGCTTGGTGTGCTCATACTTCACCGGAATTCAGGCAATGCTAATCGCACCAGTGCTGTCTAACAGTAACGTAGTAGGCGTAGAAAACGAAACACAAAAGTTCTCAAGGAGCCATCGTAGCTAGGTAATCTCAGCTGTCACATACGCTAAAGCTCTCAACTCAGCCTCGAACACTTGAACAGAAAACTGTAGTATGCTTCTTAGTCTTCCAAGCAATCAAGAAAGAACCAAGGAAGACACAAAAAGCAGAAAGAGACCGATAGTCAGAAGGATCACTAGCCTAGGTCGCATCAGAGTCTGCATGAAGCTGTAAGGAGTTGGAGCGAGGGAAGAAAAAACACTGAGTGATGGTCAAACGAAGATATCACAAAACATTAATGAGGTTACTGAAGTGGAGCTAGGTAGGAGCAAAAATGAACTAGCTCAAAATGTAAATAGCATGAGAAATGTCAGGGCAAGTAACACCAAGGTAAACCACTCCCAACATGGCGGTGATAGTGAGTGGAATCCTCGAGAGGGGTACCGTTAGTAGGACGAAGCTGAAAGTGAAGCTCCATACTGTGCGCTGATCGGTAAGACAAACGCGATCAAGAAGATCCTGGATGTACTTTTGCTGAGAAAGGTAATAACCATCAGGCGTAGAGGTGACTTCAATCCCAAGGAAGTAGCGAAAAGGACCCAAACCAAACATCTGGGACTGCTCACTGAGACGTATCTTCACAAAGTCAATATACTGAGGGTTATCTCTAGTGGTGAGCATGTCATCCACATAGAGAAGAAGTGCCTCGATCACAAGGAGGTGTGAATAAAGAGAGCAAGGTCGTGATTACTAGCAGAGAAGTCGACACAATGGCAAGAGGTAAAACGCTCGAACCAAGCATGAGAGGCTTGTTGAGCCCATAGAGAGAACGACAGGAGACACCTAATCATCGAGGACAAAATACCTAGGAGGCAGGTGCATGTAGACCTCTCACAGTTCACCATTGAGAAAAGCATTCATAACATCAAGCTGTGAGATAGTCCATTGCCGAATAGAGACAATGGCAACAAGAGTGCGAACAGTGGTCATATAAGTAACAGAGGCAAAAGTCTCATCATAGCTACGCTCATACTACTGCTGAAAATCACGTGCAACAAGACACACTTTGTAGCGCTCAATGGTGCCATCAGCACGAGTCTTGAGCATATAGACCTACTTGTATGTGATAGGAGTGACAAAAGCAAGAAGGGGAACAAGGTCTCAAGTGTTAGTACGCTCCAAAGCAGCAATCAACTCAACTATAGTGAGCTGTCACTCAGGATGAGATGTAGCATCACGATAAGAGCTAGGCTCAGTAAGGGAGGTGGTAGCAGCTGCAAAGTCATAGCGATTAGGACACATGATCGCACTCCAATCACAAAGAGCATACGTCGAAGGAGATGCTGGAGCAGAACCCAACAAGGACGGGAGAGTAGAGGTAGAGGGTGACAAACCTGACGGAGAATGATCGAAACGAGGACGACGAGTGTAGTGGAATGGAAAGGGTGATACCTCAACAAAAGAGCTGGTGGGATCCTCCAATGGGGGAGACAACAGGAGCCAGAGGGGAAGGAGCCAAAGGTGAAACCGGTAGAGGTGGTGGAGACAGAAGTAAAACCAACGAAGTGGGGAGTAGAGGATCAGGAAAAGTAAAAAAAGGAGATCGATTCAGCAAGAGAGTGCGGACTAGAAATGGTGTCATGAGGATAGTAAGGTTAGGACTCATCAAAGGTGACATCATGCGAAATGCGCATCCGACGAGCAATAGGGTCATAGCAATGGGAACCCTTGTGCTCAGCACTATAGTTAAGGAAAACACACTCAACTGATTGAGCAGTCAATTTTGTGCGCTCACGGGGTGGAAGAAAAACAAAGGAAACGTAGCCAAAGGCATGAATGTGATTGTACCGAGGAGACCTACGGTAGAGACACTCAACAGTAGAACTCTAAAAAGTAGTAGAGGGTTGTAGGTTAACAAGGTAGACGGTAGAAACAGCCTCAGCCCAGAAGTGAGGTAGAACAGAATATGCTAGCATCAGAGTGCGTGCAGTCTTAAGAAGGTGACAATGCTTATGCTCAGAAACATCGTTCTAAGCATGAGCACCTAGATAGGAGTGCTGAGGAAGAGCGCCCTGCGCGGAAAGAAACTGACAAAAAGCAGTAGACAGGTACTCACCAACAGAATCAGTACGAAAGACTTGAATGGTTGAATCAAACTAAGTACGTACCATAGTAGCAAAAAACTGATAAATAGAAAGGACTTGGCTACGAGAAGACATGAAATAAATCCAAGTATGACGAGAGTAGTCATCAATGAAGATTACATAGTATTGATGACCCTTTTTGAAGTGAAGAGAGCCGGACCCCATACATCAGAGTGAATCAAATCAAAAGGACAAGTAGAAACAAGGTCACTGGAACCATAAGAGAGCTGCAACTGCTTGCCAAGCTTGTAACCCATACAAGATAAATAAGTATCACCGAGAACAGACCCATAAACACCACTATCAACTGAAGAAAAAAGATGAGACCCACATAGATCCCATATAGATGGCCTAAACGATGATGTCATTGAACAAAACTATGAAAGTGGTGGCGGTATTGGCAGTGACAGTAGTGGTGGCGGCGGAGGCAATGGCAGTAGTGGACGGCTGGCTGAGGGAGACAGCGGAAGCGAAAGGAAAGCGAAGCTAGTCAGGCACCCAGAGATGCTACGAATCAAGGCGATGTGGGTTAGTACCAACCAGAGTCCATGTGAGCTGGTCATGAACACAGCATGAGTCAAGCTCAAGAATGATACAGTAATCATGATCAGTAATCTAGCCCACAAACATAAGCTGCATAGCAAGCCTGGGAACACGAGAAACTGCAGAAACATGGAAACTAGGAGTAGAAAGTGTGCCTCGAGTAGTAACAGGAAGAGAAGTATCATCTATAGTCTAAATAGAAATGGGTAGAACAGAAGGACTCAAAGAGGTGAGGTGGATGGAACCTGGTGCGTCATGTGGAAGGAGGCACCAAAGTCCAGGATTCAAAGACACGAAGAGCTTGAGGTAGGGTTGATGACCAAACACTGGAGGAAGACTAGCTGCTGAGCGGTCTAGCTGGCGAGGAGCACCAGTACCTCCTGACTGAGCAGAGCCACACTGAGAGTGACCATCTCTGTAGCTCTGGCCCCGTCTCCTGGAGTAGCAAGTCTGGTAGCTGTGCACGCCATCACACTGACACCAGGTGTGGTGAAGGCCATTAGTAGAGGCACTCGCAGCGAAGGATCGAAAAACCGGAACCGGACCAAATCCCGGCCGCCGGGCGGTACCGGGAACCGGCCGGTTACCAAAAAACCCGGTTAAATTTTGTCAAATAAAAATTTTGGAGAGTGGGAGGGGACCGGTAACCGGTCGGAAACCGGAAAAACCGGTGGAAATTGAAGTTGTTCTAGTCCCGAAGAAATCAATGCAACGTTTCAGCTGCTGCATGTTAGCATTAATCCTGTGTGCATGTAATCTCTTAGTATCCCGTGTGCATGCAGTCCTCTTAATGGTGCAGCCTCTTAGTATTCTGCTGTACCTTTTAGTATTCCGCATGCCTCTTAAGTGCTGCGCATGCCACTTTACAGCTGCATGCAGTCCCTGCGCATGCCTCCTTACTGCTCATGCAGTCCTTGCGCATGCCTCTCAGGCTGGCATTCCTGCACATGCCTATTAGTTTTTTTTGCATGCATCAATAGTTTACAGCGCTGCAGTTATTGTCTATCTATTGCCTGTTGGCTATAAATAAAGAAGGAAGAAAAGAGCAGAAGTTAAGCAGCTCGAAAACCTGCTAGCTTGCAAGGCAATATGCTCATTTGCTTTGTGTAGCATTGTAGCTCATTCTTCAAATTTCGTAGGTTTTTAATCCGGACCACTAGGTTTTTAGGTTCTGGCCGTGAATCACGGAAACCGAACCCTGCTCGCAGCAACCACTAGTGCACCCACCAGTGCTGGAGCAGTAGTAGATGTTACCACCACAATAGCTGTAGGAGCAATGGGTGTACAAGTAGCTAGGACAACAGAAGACGATGCCACGAAGATGAGTCTCCTCGGAACGAACAAGTGTGCCTTTACCAAGACGGACACGGTAAGTGGGCCAGAAAGTGAGCACAAACCGGCTCAAACTCTAGTCGAAGACGCGTGAGGAAGTCATAGAGGCAGCGAGTCTCCTGATAAGCCCGGGTCTGCACACAGCAAAAACAGGTCCGACAAACATTGGTCCCAAAGAGTCAAGTTGGCGCCACACTTCAGTGATCTGCTGATAGAAGTCAACAGTGGCATCAAGTTGCTGGAGAGAGTGCGCTTGGTGTACCGCAAAGAGGTAAAGGGTATCACTGCTCGACTGATATTGTGCTCAGACATGCTCCCACATCAACTGTGACGACAGGAGCTTGGCGAAGTCCATAGAGATGTCGACGGTCATGCTCCTAATCAAGATGGCAATGGCAAAAGCTTCATCACCCTGCCACCTCTCATAAGCATGAAGGCCTGACTGGTACACCTCCACAGCATCCTCAAATGCAGCAACGGCATCAACATCAGCTGGGGCAACACCCACACCAACAGGTGACCCGACTAATGGAGCAAGGAGAGGCGGACAAGGCCGCTCACCGATGAGGTGATCCCAGAGGCGCTGACAGTTGAGGCAAATCCGCAGGTGCATAGACCACTCCCGGAAGTTCATCCCATTGAAGACGACCTTGGGAAGTGGGATAGAGATAGGAGCTAGCGGTGGCCGAGCTTGGGGCGGCGCGGCTGGAGCTCAAGGTGGCACGACTGGAGCTCGGGATGTCAGGGCGGAGTGGCCGGAGCTGGGGAAGCTTGGGGCAGCGGCCAGAGAAAGTTGATTGGAGTTGCCAATACAGCCTAATTTACATATACTTCTAAAAGGGTTAACAACTGCGAAGTTGATTGGAGTTGCCAATACAGCCTAATTTACACTCGAGCTTCTCATTAGGTTATGCTTTATCAGGGACAGAAAAAAATATTTTCGATGGGGCATAATTGAGAAGGCCCATCTGGTTAGAAACCACAGGTTTTTCCCCCATATAAGTGGTTTTCTTAAGGATGCAAAAACTCAAATCTTGTAAAATATTTTTTTTATAAAGCAGCTTATACAACTTATATCACAAGAAGGATCATTAGGCTTATTGGGCTAAATGCCTTACAAACTGCCTTATAGAAGTAAGCTTAAGTTAGACGAAAGAGGCCTTGGTCGTTCACATGCTTTAAGCCCATTAAGCCAATCTGCATTCTATAGTTTAGCTTTATCATATAATCCATTATCAACTTAAACTTTCTTCTGAAAATTAATCTAAACTTAATTATCAAAAATGAAGTTAAAATCCAATATTGAAACAGCCTCATAAGATAACAACATCTAAAATGTCAGGATGCCATACACTCGTACCTCAGATATATCATACTGCTGAGAGACTGCCAATCTTTCCCATCTCATATGTATCAGCATAGTAGTACAACTTGATCTTGTTTGACAAAGATAGGCCAGAGGCCAAAGGAAGATTTCTCAAGCTTAAGCCGTCAAGCTCGGCAATGTCATCAACAAAGGCAGTGACATCCCCAAGTAATCTAAAGATAACACAACGGGCATCTTGCTGTAAATCTGGAAAATCAAAATAGAGTGGTGTATTCCCTTTTACTTCTGGTAAACGGTATTCCTCCACAACAAGCTTGCCAGACTCCTGTAGAAAGACAAAACCACATGAAAGAGTTTTATGCACACAAAAAACAAAATAAGCAACCAAAAATCTATAGCTATCTAGAAGGTTCTATGATGCACGGACACTTGTCTAAACTGCCGTATCCGTGTCGGACACGGTGTCCGACACGGACACGTGTCGGCGATGTGTCAGCCGATTTTCGAATTAATTTTAATTGCTGAAATTTTCGACACGTATCGGACACAGGGAATGGACATGTCGGACCACATAGGCAGTGTCTTATTACCTTAACAACTGTGACTTGTATACGAAGGATTGCTGGATTTACAAGTCTATCTTCCATACGTGTCAATGAAAACTCTCTCATATCCAACTCTGACAACGAAGGTGCATGGGTCACTCGAGGTCTTATAACACTGAAGAAATCAAGGCGAAATCCAGCTATTCCAGGTGTATTAGGTAAAAGGTATTGCTCAAGAACAAGATCATTATCTGTCAGCCTCTCAGCTTCAACTGGAACCTGGAAAATAGGGGGGAAATGTTCACTCATAACTTGAATCTAGAGCTCAAAAGTGCTCACAACAAGACATAGGGTTTACCCTAAATCTGCCCAGAGGCGGTGATCCATCTAAATAACTTTTCATTCTCATTATTCCCACAGATGTGTCAGGGCCCATCTCCTTTCTCAAAGAGTTGCCGAAAACAACAATCCTTTTTGCATGGATGAATGAATATTGTGGGTTAGTTGGCTTGGATTCAGTGAATGAGCTTTCACCCAATGATAGAAGATCAAGTTCTTCATTAAACTTGGTTGAACGAGAACCAATACGGGGAAGTGTCATTTTTATTGAAATGATACGACAGCGGATAGGATTTGGGAAGTGAAATTTAATGTGTCTTGGTGCTTCACTCAAGCTATTTGACTTTTCTGGTCCACAAAGCTGTGGAGATGACACTATTATGTCTTGTACATCCCACTTTCCTACGAATGTGCGATCTTCTCGGTGTATTTTATTACTAGCCCATACCTCCACCTGCACAAACAGCACGGTTATTAGCATCTGAAGGAAGTACATACTGCACTTAAAGAAACAGGGAAGATGAAAATAGCTCGATGGGTTAGTTCAAATAATCTTCTTGTTTTCCATAGGTAGCTAACCCTGCCAGTGTATGAAAAAGATGTCTCACAGCAATTGCACATTGAGTAAATTCCAGACCAGGATAATGTCAACAAACTAGATGTGTTTTCATCAATGCTAATTGCTACATGACAGTGTATGTACAGAAAGACAGGCCACTGTCACAAATTATGGTTGTGCCCACATGGCCACACAAATAAAGTTGCAAATATCATAAGATTGAAACCGTTGTTATTTTACTTATCATAAATTGAATTGCTTAAAGAACATAAGTTAAATTATGAAGTACGCGCAGAGGAAACTCCACAAGCAAAATACTTATCCAGCTCCAAATAATTGACAGTACATTAGCAATTTGTCTGCAACAAAATTGGATGTTGCTCTGTGTTTAAACTTTAAAAGTTAAGTAGATAACAACAACAACAAATGAACCAGTTAGGTGACAGTTTTCTAATATAAAGTTACACAGTTATATCACAAGGTAGAATAACACAGATAATCTCCAAGCCGAAATGGTGTCAAGAACTCAAGATCCCTGGGAACCATCTCTTGGTGGGGTAGTGCGGTTGTAGGTTTACGACTCCACACACCTGGGTTCAAATTGTCCATGTGGTGCGCATGCGTGTGTCTTCTTTGTAATCGCAAAAAATAAAATAAAAAACTAAAAACTCAAGATCCCTAGAAGTCATGTTGTAAACTGCTTCAAGTAGCTCCCAGATAAATAGCAACAATTTTAGTTGGCAAATCCAAACTGAGCACTATTACTAGAAAAGAGAATTTATGTAGCTCTGCTCAGCACTGTCCATGTTGGGAATTTGTTTTTCTATTTGCAAAGTTTCTCCCTTGCTCTCCTTTTTTTATTCACAATCTAGGAAATAATTGGGCTAGAATGTGAGATCTCAAGGCGAATTCTCTTCTTCTTTTGGTACAAAATTCAGGAGAGAGAGAATGTTATTGCATTGCTTCTCATGTATGTACATGCAGTATGTTCAGGCATACAGCTGAATTGAATTGCTTTCCTTCTCTTGCTCAGAAAGAATATGCATTTGATAAAGCAATAGGAATTTATTAAAGATAATAATGATTTGATTATTTCAATAATTTCAATTTAAATACGCAGTTTGCTCAGTTTATCAAGAAAGTGGAAACATCATTTAGTGAAAATTTTCAGGCTAACATCATTTGTACTGCTTTTCTAGATAAACGAAGGATTCCATGATGAAGAAAGAAGACAGTCAAGTAGGCCATCTTACAATTGGGCAGTTAGTTGTTGAGTAACCGCAGGAACTGACAATTACTGCAACTCCTGAAACATCTGATAAACTGCCAAGAACAATCGAGAACTCCACAGATGTATCATCCTGTGGAGCTTTCCAATAAGACTTGTACACTCCACTACCAAGTGGTGCCAGTAATGAATACAGTGGTTCAGAGTCATCAGCAGTTTCCACCTGAAAAAGATAAACAGTGAGAGCTAGATCAAAGCATAGTCTGTGTCTGTGGCAAAACAATTATGGTGCAGGGACAGCAGTACAGCACAGTACAGCTTCAGACAAAAAGAAAAGGCTTCTTTCAAAAAAGATGATGTTAGGCATAAAGCCAGTGTATTTAACTGTTTGTCCATGTGCAACAGACTGTAAATGCAGCAGAGTGATATGGATACAAAGGGGCAGGAGATCATAAAGGGGTAGAAGTTATCATAAATTAGTACAGTGTTGAGGAATACCGTATGTAAAAAGCTTGCATATGGAAATTCTGCAAGGGATTCTTCACCATCAAGGAGCTGCTTCAATTGTCTCTCATCAGATTGTACACTTTGTGTCGAATCAGATATTCTACTGGGCTCAAGTCGGCAGACCTGATTCACCGCTTTCAGTGCTGCTTTCTCTGTGCGACCTTTTCTTCGCAAGCTATGAAGAACCCTGACATAATCCACATACAGTGCATGTTTGATCACCTCACTGCAGCATGATTTGCACACAAAGCTATCTGCGAGGGCTGAATAGCCACCACCTTGACTGCCACCATATATCTTCAGATCTCTGTAGGTGTTGTTAAGCAAAAGAAATGCCCCTTTTCCAGCACAGCAAGCTTTGCAAGCTGTTCTTTCACACTGGGAACACTCCATAAATACTGATGAATTTTCACTAGTGGCTGAAGCTTGTAATGAAGACAAAGCACGGACTTCACATGCCCCACCAGAGCACGATTCACCATTTTCACTGATATTCCAAAAGTCTATAGCATGGCTATTGATCTTTTCAAGCCCTATGGAAGCATTAACACCATCCTCAAATACAGCATGGCCCAGCAATGCTAGATTATCAGCAAAGCTGGATAACTTCAACAGGTAAGAATAATCAACCGAACGGTTTGGATCTACTGTGGCAGGAATTACACCAATCGATAATAATGCCCGGTCCCTTTTGGCAGCAGAAAGATCAAGATAAAGACGTTTTATTTCAAGCTTCATCATTTGCTCAAAGTTAATATTCTTTCCCTGGAAAGATGAATAAAATTTACATCTATGTGATGCTGATTTAAACTTATATGCACATGTGTTCAAAATAAGCCTTGTTTTATTTCTTTTTTTCAAAATAGGCAAGTATTATTGAGAACAGGATCACAGTGTATGAAGCAAAGCAATTATTAGCATCCCAAATACATATGTTGTATTTTGTATATATTGAACTTACTATAAAAATGAGATTAACATCAGAATGCACAACTATATCTACAATTAGCCGACAGAACAGAACTAAAGATCCGATAAATAATCATGAGTTGGTAAGGCAGATGATGGAGATGTTAGGTTGGACAGACAAGTAGTGTATAGGAAGGCCATGTTTCAATATTTGGGATCGATGCTACAATGGGATGGCGAGATTGATGAAGATGTGAGCCACAGAATAAGGTGAAATGGCGTTAAACATTGGGTGTCTTGTGTAACAAAAAAGTCCCTCAAAAGTTAAAAGGTAAGTTCTATAGAACGGTGATAAGACCTGCAATACTATATGAAACATAATATTGGATGACTAAAAGACAACATTTATAGAAGATGGGTGTAGCGGAGATAAGGATGCTGCGGTGAATTTGTGGTCACACAAGGTGAGATCGAATCCTCAATGATGATATACGTGATAGGGTGAGGGTAGCACCAATTGAAGAGAAGCTTGTTTAACATCGCTTAAGATGGTTTGGACATCTCCAACGGAGGCCTCCTGAGGTACCGATAAATAGTAGAATTTTAAGACGTACTGAAAACATAAGAGACAGAGGTCGACCAAGACTGATGTAGAAGAAAGCAGTTAAAAGACACTTAAGTGATTGAAATGTATCTAACGAATTAGCTTTAGATAGGAGCGCATAGAAGTTAGCGATCCACGTACCGAAACCATAAGAAGGTTTAGGGGTGATGTTTTAGGCTCTCAGCTCAGATAGCAGAATGTGCGGCTTAGGATTTTAGCATTATAGGGTTTTTTTTTTAAGGCTCTCGTCTTTTTGACTTTGATGAAATTTCACTCCTAGCCTACCTCAACATATTTAGGACAAAAGGTTTTGTTATTGTTGTTGTTGTTTCTAGAAATTGGAACCTTCTCAGCCATTCATTAAATAAGAGTAGCAATTCCAGATATTATTGGTAATTTAAGGATAATATCAACACAGATTTGACGAAAATCTACCAAGAAGATAATAGAATATCAATGAACTAGACAGGAAATGAAAGCAGATGAATTTTGTAAAAAAATTACCTCATTATTTCCAGAAAGTGATTCAAAAAATTTAAGATAAAGCTGCGTGCTGCCACATTCTTCAACCAGGTTATTCACTTTAGCAACAGGCACTTCTGATGCAGTGGCAAAAGGGTTCACATCAAATTCGTCATCGAAGGAGTTTGTTTGTTCCTCGTTACCAAAAGATGTATTCGCAGTTATGTTTGATTGGTTTGATATGTCAAAATCACCAGTGAGAAAATCCACAAAATTTCCCGAATCACCTGGTTGAACTGATGACGAACTGTTAGTATAAGTTCTCTCATTACCATGAGCATCATTCCCAGGAGAGAAAGAATTTGCATGGTCCTTTGAACCTATATCACGGGGAATACAAGATGATTTTTCATGGAGAAGCCCCACAAATTCAGGGCCGCATCTGCTATTGGTCAACATATCCACCCATGGAAGAGAAACCCCAAGGACTTCAATCTGTTGTAGAAGATTACTCAACTAGTCAAGGAACAAAATTAAATATAGGGGAAAGAGTTCTAATGCTAAAAGTGATGTTTTTTAAAACATCTACATCTAGAAGATTTTGTCAACCTTTTACCTCACCAAGAGTGATGGGTGTTCTCGCCACAGCAGATGGATGAAAAGATAATGCAACAACCCGATTTAAAAAGTTCAGTTCTCCTTCCAGCTCTTCAAAGTCATATAACAAAGGAAGGTAACTACCCTCTTGAACATCTGGTTGAGCACTTTTCCCTGTAACAGCTAAGTCCTCTGGATCAATTCTACCAGTGAGAGGGATCAACAAATTTGTCCCATTTGAGCACTGTGGAATGCAAGCACCCTAAACAAGTAATCTCCCGGTCAATTATACATCAACTGGCAAAATAAGATGTGCAAAAGATATACAGTACAGAGGGAACGAATGAAATCATTTGATCAAGAGACACAAGGATAGTGTACATACTGAAAGTGTCCATAGAAATAAGTAGGGCTAAAAATATAAAAAGATGATCCAAAAAAAAGAAAATATAAAAAGATGTACAGGACTACCATTTAACATGGGCGCCTGTGTATCAGATGAAACCTACACTAGCCACTAGGTAGAGAAATAGAACAGTTTTTGAAACTACAGGATCTGAACAATATATGATAGGGTTGTAACCTAGCCGAACTCAGGTTAGCTGACCTTGACTCATCTCAACTCTACCAAAGTTGAGGAGTGTGCAGTTCAGCTTTCGTTTTGAACCAATCAAAAGTCATGTGCTCAAGTTTAGATTGTTAGAATCGCAACATACCATGTTGGCTTAAACAGTTAAACCCAAATTTAAATGACACATCCGATGAGGCTCAATATTAGCAAGGACTACATTTTTATGTGTTCTCAGTCTTGACTGAGTACACAGAAGACTGTTCATCAAGCCTAATACTAAACGTAAGTGAGCCAACTTGATATTAAAAAGGAAATTGATAAAACACCTGGAGTAAAAATTATAATAATAAATCAGTGAGATAAGATGAAGACAAACCTCGACTACAAGATTAAGGGCATCTATGCTAGAGCCAACTCTAACATCTACAGTAGCTGGATATGAAGACTCTTCAACACCGTGGGAGACAGTAAGAAGAAGCTGACAAACGTGACAAGGTTCTCCAAGGAATATAAAAAGTTCAATATAGTCTGCACCTTGCTGACATACCTGCAGGAGTAAAAGTCTTTAATGTGCCATGTGAAAAACATAGACAATAATATAGAAAAATCAGGTAACTATCAGGAAATATTACTGGACAGTAACTATCTAAAGAAGTACCCAAATAAGATCCTTCTTTTTGAAGCTGAGAAGACTGGAGCCACCATCAGCCATTGGGGTGATACTAGGAACTGGTTTCAACATGCATCCAGATGGCCTTGATAGCACCTGAATTGTCAACATCAAGCATGTTCACCACAAAAATGTTAATTCTAAACTAGAAATAGTAAGAGCAAGTATTAAGATTGCACTTGTACATTGTTCAAGCTTAATATTCCCTGATACCAATACTCCAATAGATGAGCAAAGATGAGGCACATTTCTCTTAGACATCATGCGTAACAAGAAATAATAAAGATTATAGAATTAGCAATGAGCCAATCCAAGCTTTTTTCATGTGCTTATTATTCTATTGCAAGTTACCTATGTTTTACAATTAGAGTAGGGGAATGTTGAAGGGAACTGCAAAACTCATCAATGGTAAAAATGAGATGTAGAAATAAGATATTAATTCGCCTGTCGTTAAATCTGATATTACAGTACAAGGAAATTTGAAGTCAACTAAAACACAGGGAAATCTACATCTTAACAATCAAAATAGTTTCCAATCTAATGAGTGATAACTGATAATGCATTCTAGTTAAGTAATAATAGCATGTTTGGATAACTGATGATGCATTCGAGTTAAGTTAGAATAGCATGTTTGGAAAACTCATGTGGACTTCAAAACTTCTAAAGCCATTCTATTAATATTCAGTCCACAGAAGGAAACTTGAGGAGAAGAGACTGTACTATAGAAAGTTGAAATCGAGATTACTAAAGTAAACTTTGCAAGATACTGGTAATGAATAAGTTTACCTACTTTGAGAGGAAAAATGGGGATGGATGGGAGATGCTTATATAGCCTTAATCCAAGGAACATCTCAAACTGTTTTTGACGAGAACTATCATTAATATAATTGTGGAACCTTCTTTGCAATGTAATCTTCACATTCTGAGCAGCTGAGAATTTACTAAACTTGCCAGTCTCCTCCTTGAATATGTTCAGAATCTCACTGTGCATAGCTTTTGAGCCAGTGTACAATGTGGCATGGATATCACCAGCCAGAAGAAAAAGTTCTGCAAGCTGGTTCACTGGAGCAAGCATTGTTGAGCCTTTGAACTGATCGAATGCCATATCAAATCTCTTCCAGGGCTTCTGCGGAGCCTCTTGGCATGGATGCTCCCACGTGGTAGTACGTGTATTATGATCAATATAAAATGATTTCCCTGTTACAGAGTCAAAGCGTTCCTCCCATCCAGGGGGCAACGAACGAGCATTTCGACTATTATATTCGAAATATCTGCTTGCTGATAACCCAAACATTGCATCTACGTCAAGGGAGATACTCAGTCGACTACACTGTTCGACAAAAACTTGAAGTGCCCCAAAGTAGCTGGCAGCATTGGTCCGATCAAGAGAGTCTGCACAATTGAAACGTATCACCCCATTTTGAATAGATTCCATGCAAAAGCCGCCAGTAATGTCATCATTGCAGATAATTGATCCTCTGCATCCCTTAAGCTGCTGCTTTACACTATAGTAACTCCCTTCACTGAAGCCAATGGCCATTGTAGGTGCTTTAAGAAGTCTCCAAAGGCCCTCAACTGTCTGCTGCTGGCCTTTTAACTTCACAGTGGCATGCCAGTCATAATTTATCAACTGAATCCAGGTGTTTCCAAGCTTTCCAGTAGACTTCAGGAACTTTAGAGATTCTTTGAAATGTTCAACTAGAACTGTCTCAGGTTTTCCTTCACCATATCTTAGTAAGTTAACACACACAATGGGAACCATCCCAGGTTTCTTTTGCCTCGTTGCATTGACTTCAGATGATTTATTGCCGTATCTTCTACTCAACCGTTGGTAGTATTGCAAGGTCCCATTGTAAGGATCATCAGCAACATAAATTTCAGCTTCTACTGCAACAGCATTTTTTATTTCTGCACCCCACCATATTGGTATAGTTCCACGCCGCCATATATATGAGCTAAAAGGGGTAATTTGTCCACCCTTTCTAGGGGCCCAAACAAGTTGCTCACACTCTACCTCATTGCCTGTGCCAGAACATGCATTTAGGCCACGAGCCAAATAGCGGGTTCCAGGATGCAACCGACTACGGCGTGCAATGAGGGCAACTATCACACCTTGCTGCCCTGTACCACCGAAATTTCGACACTCAGCAAAACCCTGCAAAAGAATGACACAGTGCCCTGGCAACCCAAGATCCTTGAAAGGCTTTGATAACCACCTATTCCACACGAATTCCTCATCCGGTTCCTGAAGAGTCATACGACTTGGAAACGGCCTGGTAATATCCCTTGTTTCACAAAAGTAGTACTTCCCATCAATGTCAAGATCAGCCAATTCCTTGATATTCTTCAACTCTCCATTTCCCTGGGCTTGAGGGTTGTGCAGTTGAATCTTTATCCACTGACTCTCTGCCACCGTATATATACACCCACCTCCAGGTAGGCTTGGGACTGTTGCACTCAGCTGTGTCGCAACCAGAAGCAAGGCATAACTTCCTAATACTGCATAACCTAATACAGCTTTAGAGTATGTGGTACTCCTGGGTAAGATTCTTGATCCGTCAGTAATGTAGTTCAATGCCGCTGCCTCGGAATCGAAAAGGTCCTCCCCCTGCTTCCCCAGGTAGCGCAGGGAGCCGGTGGTTGGGTCAACACAAATCACCTGAGTGTCACTTGCTGTTGACAAACTGACTACAATGTACACCTCGTTCGTCGCTAACACGATGACGACAACCGAAGTGTCCCTGGGCCGACCACCTGAAATGGAAGGAAGGCAATCACCCGTGTACGTGTAAGTAGGAGAATGCGATCTGGTAAGAAAAATTAAACGCTACGAAAATTTAATGCACGCGGAAACTGCGAAATAATGTCGCCAAGTTAGTAGCTGCCTAATCATGAACCGTCATTATAGACAAGTAACAACAATAAAATGCAACGGCTGAACTGGAAGCAACCTGTACGAGACAAGGTAATTAAGGTTTGATCCAATTAGGGAAAAAAACTAGAGGAGTAACTAATTAAGCCCACGATCTCTGATCGAGTCAACTCGCCCGATATACTATCCGGATCCATCCAGACGAGATCACAACGAAGCGTGGAGGGGGAGAGGAAGACATAGATCTGATCTAAGGAGTGAGTGAGTGAGGGGAGGGGAGGCGTACGGGAGTTGGTCGGCGGCGAGAGATCCGAGAGGGATGAGGCGGAGTAGGAGCGCGACGCCATCGCGGCCGCCGGCGGGCGACAGGTTCTAGTCGGGGGCGGCGAACCACTCGCCCCCGGGAGGGATCTGGAGGCAGGGGCAGGACCGGGCGGTTTGGTCTCGTGGTCGCTTCTCTCGTTAGTGGGCGCCTGCCGTGCCGTGGGCGTTAGAGGCGGCCAATGGGCCAGGTCTAGGCGTGTCAGCCTGTGGCCTGATACTGTTGATCCGGTCTAAGGATGATGTGGCTAGTATGATTCGATAGACCTTGTCGTGTCTAGATCGAAGTGCGAACGTCGGGCTGTTACTGTACGGCCCGATAACGGCCATAAGCCGGGCCAACACGGCACCATTATAATTTTTCTATATTTTTTAAATTTTTTATAATTCTATATTGATATTCTATAAGTTAATAAAGCTCATTATATGACATTGTCAATATTTATATTGATGATTGATAATGTCTAGAATTTTTCTAGAATTTTTTATAATTTTTTGAAATTTTTTCCTTTTCCCTGACTTAACGGGTCAATCCGGCCGGCATGGCCCGTTAACCATTAACCGTGCACTTGCCAGCACGGCACAGTCATGGGCCGTGCCTGTGCTCGAACCACGGCCCGTGGACCAGCACGGCACGACCCATTTATTTCCTATAACTAAACGGGTTGTGTCTACTCCGGGTCTGTGCCGTGTCGACTCAGCATGACCCACTGGACAAGTCTGGTGGGCGTTGCGATGGGGTTCCCATCAACACGGGACAGGGGATGATTTCGGGGCGGGCCGGCCTAATCACTTCAGAGTCCGGCAGGAGCAATTAGAAAAGTGATTAGCGCATGAGAGCATCTCCAATGTATTAAATTAAGGTAGTTTGAAAATATATCATATAAGTATTTTAAAAATTAAGCTTATTTTTTCTAATGTATTAAACCGATTTTCTACTAATAATTGGGACCCACATTACATTAAAAACCATAAAATAATATTATTATTCTCTCAATCATACTCTCCTATATAGTTGTTTGATGCTCTATGAATTGCTTAATGTTTTGAATCGACTCCTAAGTAGAGTCTGATTCTACGTATTTTTTGTTGGAATCGACCCCTCTAATGTATTGAATCAATTTAATGCATTCTCTTTCCTCATTTGAACCAGCTAAAACACAACATTGAAAATAGTCTGAGTCTATAGGCCCCGCTGCTTCTGTGGATAAGAATTTGATTAACATATACTGGTGGGTGCGCATCTTGGGTTATACTGATGACATAGCGTAAATATTTAAGGTGTAAGGCATGGTGAAACAGAGCGGTTTTAGAAGGTGAGTGGATCCTCCTAATTTGCTATGTCTAAGCACCACAAAAAAAAACTGCCGTACTGTAATTGTCAAATGACTAATTTTCAAAATTTTCCTGCAGTTTGCTAGTACAGGAAATAGGATGCTTTTATGGCATGGTCCTCGGTTGACCAACTGGACGAGGATCCTTTCTCAGGGTAATTCATGCTATCTACAATAGTTGTTATCGCTTTCAATTTACATGTATAGAAGATAACTTCTCTAAGCTTTGTTCAGCTATGAGTTATGATCAACTATTGGGCATATTCTTTTCAGCTTTTCAAAACGGTTTTTTGATTTTTGCTATAGTATCTAACTTTCAAACAGAGTATTTTTTTAAGATAGAGTCTACAAGTTAACTATAGTACACGTTAAAAGCCCAACATCTGTACCATCCAAAATCGCAAGCGAGTATCTCTCTCCGTAATATCTGTCGCAAACAGCTAAAATTCAAAAATTTCAGCCAAAAACCATAAGCTACAGCCAAAAAGAACAGACCCATTTGCTCTTCCTGGAGTTCTCAGAATCATCTTTTGAGTTATTTTTATCGCATATACAGAAATATTAATGTTATGTTCATCAGGATGAATTTGATGCTTCGTTTTCATTTGAATGCATTTTTCTCCAGAGCTTTCTTGCTCGTTTATAACCCTCGCTTAAGCTTTCTTTAGTATGCTGAGTTGCAAAGGGAAGTTGTTCATTTCCTTTAGAAATGCCAAATTCACTTTGTGCTACTTTGCACTCTGTAAATGTTGGATTAACTAGATAGATGAATCGTGAATGAATTGCTCCTCCTGAAGCACCTGTTACTGGCTACATGTTTGAAACAGTGCGGGTTACTTTGCTGATAGGTTCTCCAAGAGTGCAAACTACTGCTATGCTTCAGATCAGTGGCGAAATCAGAACAAAAATATAGGATGGACTCAAAGGACTAAGCTAAATTGAAACAAAATGGTAAACAAGCTAGTATTTCGTTTCTCTATTATTACAAATCTATGAACAAATCGTAAATTTCATCACTACGTCAAAAATTATCAATTAAACAATTATCAAATACTAGTGGACTGGAAGAAATTGTGGTTTGGTCAAAGAATGATCGTTCAGAAGAATGTTATGGGATATTGTTGGAATAGTCCTACATTAATTGCGAAAAAGTAAGAGATCTAACTTAAAAATATGAGAGTTTCTCATCTCATTGGCTAGATTTTGGGATGAGAAGACCCTTACGTCCAACAAGTAGTATCAGATCCCGGTTTTAATATCTCTGGCCCAATGGACACTAGTGTGTGAATGTCTGATGGATTGTGACCCTGAGGGACCGTCGGTGTACGGTGATGGGACAGTGAACGGCTAAAAGACACCAATGTGTGAAGGAATGATTGTTGGAATAGTCCCATATTGATTGTGAAATGGCAAAGAATTTAACTTAAAAGTGGTGGAGTCTTTCACTTCATTGGATAACTTTTGAGGTGAGAAGGTGCAGGATCGAGAAGGCCGACTAGAGGGAGGGTGAATAGATGGACTTAAAATTTTTTTTAAATTAAAAACAATATCTATTTCACTAAAATCAAGTATATAATACGAAAACTTAACTCAAATTGGTTTAGCATAAATATTACCTAAAATAAATAAGTTCACATAAGTGCACCAACAATCTATGTCTATATCAGGATTTGCTACACTAGAAAGACAAGCAATCAAATAGAATTATATAAATGTAAATTGAGCACAAGTAAACAAACCACAATTGACATGGTTACTTTTTACGGTGATGTTCGAAGACTTGCCGATCTCTCCTGATCCACATTGGGGTAAACCCAAATAAATTGGACCGGCTCCATGAATTAAGCCTTCCACCTCAAATCCACTAGTGGTAGCTCTTTCTCGCTCCGGGTAGATGAGCTTCAACCTTCACAACACGTCGGGTTTTCTCACAACCTTTTTTGAGAAGATCACCGCGCACGTCGCCTCCAACGCCGTCTAGGAGTTGGCAAACTCCAAGAGTAATAAGCCAAGTCTCTGACTTGACTCTCACCACGTGCAATGAATGCATAAGCTCAAGTGGATGCAAAATCCACCTCTAGATGCAACACATGCAACTAGAAATCTCTCCTTGCTCACGAGGTGCAACACATGTACAATAGAGTGGAGAAACTTACACTAGCTCAAGAGAGTGAAATGAGATGCCAAACATTGATTTACAACCGGCCACAAGTGGATATTTATATCCCACACACAAAAACTAGCTGTTAGAGCCAAACCCTTGAAAAAATCAGGAAAATCGGAACTACCGCCGTAAAAAGTGTGGTACTACCGTACTCCACTTTAACAACTAGAAAAATAGCTGTTACTCAGCATTTGTGGTACTATCACTGTGTAACGTGCAGTACTACCGCAGTTCAAATCGCGGTACTACCGATTTCAGCAGAGATAACACTCGGAAAAACGGTCACAACTTTTGACTCCGATGTCGGAATTGAGGGATCTTGGATTGTATGAAAAGATTATTCAGAGGACTACACAACCCATCTATTTGCATGATCTCAAACAAATTAGATCAATACAGAAATCAGAAGAGTTCTAAGTCCAAGAAAAACAATAATACACAATTTTAGACCATACTAAGAGAAAATGTATAACCTCCAACAATTTGCAAAACACATTTGTAAACTTAGATCATACTACAAGGAAAAGGTACATGGATTTTAACCATTTGCAAAACATATTTGCAAAGTATAGTCACAAGTTGCAAAGATTAGATACATGAGTTTCAACTATTCGTAAAACACATTCGTAAATAATAGCATCATACCATACAGAGCTAGAGTAAGCAAGATTGAGCTATCAACACATGATGAGACTCAAACTGCTAGACAAGACCCTTCTTTATAGTACGGTAAATCTATACTAGCAATCCGATCTTTCAACCAAACACCAAAACCGGCAAAAGCCTAGGGACACATCTTTAGCCCTAGCTAGTCACACATTTACCTTGAGCATCTCTTGAAGCTTGATGATGCTTATCTTCACTTCAAGTCTAGGTCATTGTCTTCTCTTGAATTGATGATCAATTTATGACCATGTCCTTTTCGAAATCTTGATGCACATCAACACATGATACATCTCCTCTTCTTGATGGCCTTTAACACATAAAGACATTTCCCATCCTGAATCTTTACTTGATGATCTTCAACATATGAAGTCATCCAAAGTCTATATCATCTTGAAACATAACCTATTCATCCAACTCATGAAAAATGTTAGTCCCATAATGTGATTATCATTAATTACCAAAATATACTATTAACTTATAATAGTCTGTCTAGATTTTTCAATCTTCCCTTTGGTAATTAATAATAACCACCACAATTACAAATAATTGAAGATAAAACTTTAAACTCAAAATAAGATACTACCGTCGTTATAAGTTCGGTACTTTCGCTCTCCGGTAGTACCGCTTAGGAGTTGCGGTCATACCGCTCTACGGTAGTTCCGCCGTTCAAATTTCGGTACGACCGTTTTCAGATATACCAAGTGTTTCAAGGGGTGCTCTCCAGAAAATACGTACCGCTCAAGATGCCGGTACTTTCGAATATCGGTAGTTCCGCAGTACCGTGTGGTACTACCTCACTGCGGTAGTTCCGCCGTTATAAATCCGGTACTACCGATTTTCGTGAGCCAAAGTCCCTAGCAAGGGTGCTCTCTGGAAAAAACGTACCGAAAATCGGTAGTTCCGTAGTACCGTGCTGTACTTTCGATTTCTCTGAAAGAGTATAGTTGACTTTAGACTTTAAATTCAAATGCATGCTGAACTTTGTTTCGAGTTATATTGATCTTCTTATCAATCTTTGCATGCGTCTTCAAATATTCAAACGAATTCCGGGACTAAACCTTTCAATTACTTGACATACATGTTAGCCCCTTTTTGCAAAAATAAACAATTGAGTATAAAGCAATATGATTCAGTGTAAGTATATATGAAATACACAAATTTTATATACTCAAAAGATATATTTCAAAGTAGAGATCCCAATATATTTAGAAAAAGAAATATAGATCAGTACTAATAAAACTACAAAACATAGAGTGAACTCTCCCTAAATATGTGCATATAAGAATATATGATAAAAGCATATGCACATATTCATCTTAGACTTTTGGTGGAGTTTAATCTATATTTTAGATCCAAGAAATACACTAAGATATAATGAATATAAGTGTCGAATGAATACCTTTTTGATTTCTCCTTTTCATCCAAATGAGACTAAACTATATCATAATCAATCAAGTACATTAGTCTCACAAAAGTATTTGTTATTATCACCAAAACCAATATAATGGAGGTTGAACTTACAGAAGACCCTTACGATCCAATATATATAAATGAGATCTCTATTATTGATCAAAGATTCAGAAAGGCATTCCCATATGTATGTCGTGTGAGATAAAATTTACGGTACTCCATTGGAATGCAATCAGTTGCCATTGGCTAATTGGGTGTACTGTAGTATGTTCAATCCTATGGTATGGTATGGCAGACTGAAGAATTAAGCCAATCAATAGAACCAACAAACAACAAACTTAGACTCTTCCTGGTAGTACCTAGTACATTCTTGTAGATTCAGAGTATACTAGAAGGCTAGAAACAGAGTTTTGGATGGAGATGCAGCACCACCTAACTGGTAATACCTAGTACATTCTTATTCAGATACCAGTGTATCACAAGTATTGTAAGTACCATTAGTCATTAGGTAATGATTATTCAAGGTAATTACAACCCCAAACTTTGGCAATTCAGCCAAACAAAAGCTTTACATGCATATACTTTATCTATCTCGGTTTGAGCAAAACTGAAGCATTGAGTATGTATTGTAGCTGGTGCAAGCAGCAGCAACATATGAGGAGCACAAGTGCATCAGACAAAGCAGTGACTATACTAGGGATTGACAAGAAGGCAAACAAAGATAAGAAAATAATACAAGAAGCAAGGAAAGCATTTAGTGGTGATTAATCCATACATGGACATGGAGACATTAGACATGGATGATGCAGAGATAGCTATTGGTGGTTTGCGGGGTTGAGCTAGTTGACAAGGGTGAGGGCATTGCTGGTGGCCTGCGTGGCGGTGACCACCCTTCTCCTAACAGCATCCACGTTGGCACCGCCCTAGAGTAGGTGGCTAGGGAGTCGAGGCAGGTGGAGGTGTCGGTGAGCTTGGTGCTGGCCCAGGTCTGGATGTTGCTAAGGCGCGAAGCGAAGCGGGGGTTGGCAGCACGGCCCATCTAGGTCATCTCCCTCGCCGACTGGCTCAGGCGCTCCTCAGCATCGCACAGTGTCTCGGCGCAACCTACACGGAAGTCTGGGCAACGCACCCCGGCTCACCGTCGCTACCTGCTGACTCCGAGGGGGTAGGGGCCTCCGGCCACCGGAGGGTAGGCTAGAGTCTGATGAAGCACCCCCGGTGGCTCCGTCCCTGCATGTCGCCTATCACGACTGTCGAATTTGAGGAGAGAATTAAATTTGTAAAAACGGACGTCCAAATATCAAAATAAAAAAACATCACTATGCTGTCATATATAATAGAGAATTTTTACAGTACATTCTACTGATAGTAAAAGAGTGGTAGTAGAAATTAAATCTGATTATTGATTTGTGAGGGTCTAATAGACTTTTCTTTATAAATCTAAAATTTTCATGAGTATTATAGACTTTCCTCCGAATCTATTATGAATCCTTTTTGTTGTCACTTCTCCTGCCTCTCACCCATTCCACTACGTCGCTATAACCGTCTCTCGTACGCACACTGCCGTGACACTTATAGAAATTACTCTTACACCATGCATGCTCTTCACAATTTTACCCATCTCGAGATTTTACTGCTAGTACTACCGATGATAGTATAACTAAATTATAACTAATATAATCCATTAGATAAAAAGAATAGACAACTCATAAGCTTTGTTCGTATTAGTTTTTAAAATTCGTTTTTCTACAATAAATGACTTTCTACAGTCTCTAACTTTTAAACGGAATATCTTTTCAAGACGGGGTCTATTAGTCAATTGTAGTATATACTACAGTGACTTTATTTATATCGGCCAAAATTACATACGAGTATCTCTCTATAAACTTTTCTATAAACTATTATTATTTATAAATTAAAATAAAAAATAAATATAAACACGTTCATATTCATTTTGAGGTCACAAAGAGGACGTATAATAAGGATTCCATTTCAGCGAGCAAACTGTCAAAAACCCCTCGAACCTCCCGTGCTCAACGAACATCTCCTCCTCCTGGCCCCACTTGCAGCCACCCAAATCCACTCCTCCTCTTACCAGTTACCACCACTCCAATAACGTCCACGTCCAAACGCCGTCACCTCCGCTTCCTCCGCTCCGTCTCCCCCACTCTCCCACGCAACGCCTTACCCCAAAGTCCTAACACCCACCGACATGTAGGCCCCAGACGCGTGTTACACTCCGACTAGTCGATAAGTTTTCATTCCTCCATCTGGACCCCACTTGGAGACACCCAACGCCACCTCCTCGATCACCCACCTGTTTCTTACTAGTTCCCCATTTTTCCTTTTCTCTGCCCAACTCGGCACTGCTCTCGCCCTCCTCGCCTCAGATCTCGATGCGGCGCAAGCTCCCCGGCGACGCGCCGGCGTCGGGAGGCGGGCCCGCCACGTCTGACGTGGACCTCACGCAGCTCTCCGCCGCCATCGCGGCGGGGGAGGACCTGGGCCCGTTCGTGCGGCGCGCGTTCGCGTGCGGGAGGCCGGAGCCGCTGCTGGCCTCGCTCCGCGCCGCCGCGCGAGACCGCGAGGCAGAGATCGAGGAGCTCTGCCGCGCGCACTTCCACGACTTCATCCGCGCCGTCGACGACCTCCGCTCCCTCCTTGCTGACGCCGACGCGCTCAAGGGGTCCCTCTCCGCGTCCCACTCCGCTCTCCTCTCGTCCGCCGCGCCGCTGCTCGCCTCTCTCGAGTCGTTCATCAGCGCGCGCGCGCTCGCCGGGAACCTCTCCTCCGCGCTCTCCTCCTCCCGCCGCTGCGTCCGCCTGCTCGCGCTCGCCGCCCGGGCTAACGCCCACCTCCAGGACGGAAACCACAGCCTCTACCTCGCCCTTCGCGCCGTCGATGCCATCGACCGCGACCTCGCCTCCGGCCCCGAGCCTCTGCCCCTCCCCACCCTCCGCCGCATGCTGCTCAGCCTCGTCCCCGCGGTGCGCGCCCACGCCGAGCGCGAGATCTCCAAGGAGTTCTCCGACTGGATGGTCAGCATCCGCGCTGCGTCGCGGCACCTTGGCCAGGTATCCATCGGCCGGTCCGCCGCCGCCAGGCAGCGCCAGGAGGAGCTCCGCTCCAAGCACCACCCGCTGGAGGAGTGCATCACCCTGGATGACGATGGTGTTGGCGACCTTGATGACTTCGCGGCAGCCGCTGCAACAGCAGACGTTGCGGATGGTGCGGCTGCAGCGTCATTCGACCTCATGCCGCTCTACCGCGCGATGCATATACACCAGACGCTGGCGCTTGGGGAGCGGTTCAAGAAGTACTACCTGGAGAACAGGAAGCTACAGCTGACATCGGACTTTGATGTGATTGCAGCGACTCCGTTCCTTGAGTCTCACCAGGTGTTCTTCTCGCAGATTGCTGGGCTCTTTATTGTTGAGGACCGTGTGTTTCGAACAGGGGGTGGGCTCACGTCACGGGCAGATGTAGATGCACTGTGGGATGCCGCAGTGGGAAAGATGGTCTCTGTGATGGAGGACAACTTCTCTCGGATGCAGACAGCAAATCACTTGCTCCTCATCACTGATTATGCTGCTTTGCTTGCTGCCACGATGAGGCGGTATGGTTATGCAGTAGGGATGCTGCTCGATGTGCTGGCTAAGCATCGGGACAAGTACCATGACTTGCTTCTTGCGGATTGCCGTAGGCAGGTGGCAGAGGCACTAGCTGCAGATAAATTTGATCAGATGCTGATGAGGAAGGAGTATGAGTACTCAATGAATGTACTTGCATTTGGGATTCAGAGCTCAGATATCACCCCAGCGTTCCCATTTGTTGCACCGTTTTCATGCACTGTGCCAGACATTTGCCGCATCGTTCGGTCATTTATCGAGGATTCTGTAAGCTTCATGGCACATGGGGGTGGTGGGGACACATATGCAGCAGTGAAGAAGTACCTTGGTCGGATTCTCTCAGAGGTTGTGGATGCTTCGATACAAAAGCTTGTGGATTCAGGTGGTGGCCTGAGTGTGTCCCAGGCGATGCAGGTTGCTGCGAACATGTCCGTCATGGAGCGTGCATGCGAGTTCTTCACATGCCATGCAGCTCAACTGTGTGGTGTGCCTCTGCGTGCAGTGGAGCGTGGACGGCGTGACTTCCCACTTTGCAGGTCACGTGATGCAGCGGAGGCACTTCTGCTGCAGCTGCTGCGTTCCAAGGTTGACGAGTTCATCCGGCAATCTGATGGTGTCAACTGGATGGCTGATGACCCTCCTCCCGGCGGTAATGAGTATGCAAATGAAGTCATCATCTATCTTGAGACGCTCACTTCAACTGCACAGCAGATCCTCCCTCTTCCAGTGCTCCGTCGTGTCCTTGTGGCAGTGCTTGCACATATCTCTGATAGGATTGTTGAGCTCTTCTTGAATGATTCAGTCAAGCGGTTCAGTGCTAATGCAGTCACCGGTATCGATTCCGATCTCAAAATGTTTGAGGCATTTGCGGAGAGCATGTCCAGCCTGTTTGTGGATTCTGATCAAGAGTCCGCAGCAAATGAAATGAAGGCTGCACTAGTCGAATCAAGGCAGCTGGTGAATCTTCTTATGAGCAACAGCCCAGAAAACTTCCTCAACCCAGTGATCCATGAGAAGAGCTACAATAAGCTTGATTACAAAAAGGTGGCAGCCATCTCGGAGAAGTTTAGGGATACGTCAGAGAGCTATTTCTCGACATTTGGAACTAGGGGTGCTAGGCAGAATCCAAAGAAGAAATCTCTGGATACCCTGATCAAGAGGCTCAGAGAAGCCAACTAGAGCTGCTAGTCTCTCCCAACAGTAAGATAACACATGCATCTGGCCTTTCACCTCCTCATGTTTTCATGTACTTTAGCCTGTATTTGGTGTGTGTTATGCCTATTACAATCATTCTTCTTCTATATACTGTATATACTGTAATTTTAATGATCCTACAGTGCTTGATCCATGTGTGTGGATATTTTAATGTTGATTCTTTAACTCATTTACTGTATGATCAAGATATAGTACATCATTCTTTACCTTCCATTGCTCATAGCAACCATTTTGCACCCATGAGATGAAAGTGCTAGCTATGCACCATATTTTTTCACTTTCGTGTGTGTGTGTGTGTAATAGTCGGAAGGTTTTAGAGAAAAAGAAAATAAAAATCAGATTTGCAAATTGAATAGATCAATTTATGGTTTTAAACAAGCTTCATGACAATAGTATATTTTATTTGATAATGCTATCACGTCATATGGTTTTCTACGACGGAAGATGATCATTGCATATATACAAAAGTTATAGGTAAATGTTTTGTCTTACTGTCTTTTTATGTTGATAATATTCTCGTTACTTTTCATGATCAAAATACATTGATGGTAGTGAAAATTTGGTTATCTTCTAAATTTGATATAAAAAATATGAGAGAAGCTTCTTATGTTTTAGGAGTTAAAATACATAGAGATAAGAATAAAATGATTTTTGGGTTGTCTGAAAAGACATCTTGGAAGTGTTTTAAAACGATTTTCTATGAAAAATAGCAAACCTGTTAATGCACATATTATGAAAGGAATTGTACTTAGTAAGGAATTATGTTAAAATACTCATGTGGAAAAGGCAACTATACTCAGTGAGGAATTATGTTCAAATACTCCTGAGGAAAAAGCTGGAATGAATGGAATTCCTTAATTCTTCAACTTTGGAATGTCTTATGTATGTTTTTTTATTCACACGATCTGACCTTAGCCATACCATTGGAATTTTTACTGGATATGAAAAAGAATCCTAGGGAAGAGCACTGGAAACAAATCAAATATATATACTGCGTTATATCAAAGGAACTATGAATTATTCATTATGTTTTAATAGTTATAATCACTGCTGGATTATACTAGTGCTTATTGACAAGGGGATCTGGATCACCAAAAATCGAATTTGATGCGGAATTTAACTCGAGGTGCCGAGGACGGCTATGTTAGAATTTAATAGACATATTTATTAAGATCAAGTCTACTGGAATTTAATGTGCATGCATTTTTTTCAACCAGGGCATAACACAGGGTGGAATAGCTGAGTTTGTTTTACAAGATCAGCTCTGTAGGCTGTTTACCCGTATGATCAGATTGGAATTGATCTCATAAACAATTTGATTATAGCGCAGTACTCACACATGTGTACTTGGGACTAAATATATATTTAGACTTAAACTGGTCTGTATGATCGTGGTTGGTGATACGGTTTAGGAGTCTCACAGGATACTGAAAACATGTGGGTCACTTTGTAACACCTAAATAAATAGGTTCATATCCTCTAACCTTATTATGGATTGTGAGCGACACCACGGATAAGGCAGAAGAATGACAGGTAGACTAAAAAACCTTCACGGAATTAGTGTATGTTTTTTTCAGCTTCTCAAAACGACTTTTGGCTTTTGCTATAGTACCTAATTTTCAACGGAATATTTTTTAAGATGGAGTCTACAAGTTAATTATAGTACACATTAAAAGCTCAATATCTGTACCATCTAAAATCGCAAGCGAGTATCTCTCTCTGCGTAATTTCTGTCGCAAACAGTTAAAATTCAAAAATTTCAGTTAAAAGCTATGAGCTACGGTTAAAAAGAACATGCTCTTAATCTGAGTATTAATAAAATCCAACATGGCCTTCATCGCCGTGACAGAGGAAGGGTGGGTGGCGGGGCGTGCTCTCGTATCATATTTACAGAGCTAGGGGGAAGGGAAAACCCTGACCGGATTGGACTTCTTATGGACGGCTCAGGCTCAGATCGGCTGACTAGGGCGGCTCTGGTTTGCACCATGCTTGACTTGTGTGAGAAATTGCCAGTTATAGGTCCTTCTTTAGTGCTGTGGTTTTAGCTAGAATAATACTATAATAACTGTTAGATTTTTCTAAGTATTCAATTAAAAACACCGTTATATCTCTACAGATAATATAAAGAAAAAAAATAAAAATAAGGAAAATAAGAAGAAAAATCACGTTAATTAACCAATATATTCTAAATAACTTTTGGCTTCTGAAAACTAAAAACATCATTATTCGGAATGGAGCATAGTGTCCTACTCGGCTGGGCATATGGGCATGGCAGCATGCCTACTCCTTTTTTAAAAAAAAATTTAGAGGAGCTCTGCTATTCTTTGTAGAAGAATTACAAATTGTCAAAAAAAAAAACGGGGCCGGAGCACCCTACGACTAGAGAAAGAAACGTTGTAGAGACGTTACAAGAAGGACCAAGGGCCAAGGCACTATTGTCTACGAAAGACTCAAAACTGAGGAGCTACTAGTCGACCGGCTGAGCTGCTCTTCGTTTTCGCTGAAACTCCAGTTGGATCAAAGCAAGAACTTGTTGGGCTGAACTAATCAAGCCAGCACGTACGACTGAGGACAGTTACCTCGGTGCTGATGGTCTAAGAACTTCGTTTTCGTTTTTTGTAGTTGTCATAACACTCGGTCCATTCATAAATTCTAAGCCTGGAAAAAACATGTCGAGACTTCCCCGGAGAAAATGTGGAAAAACATGTCCCGTTTTCTGTTTGGCTCTGTAGATACTTGGTTCTTCGACGTACGGCGATCGGACATAACCGACTTCGCACGCTGGACAAAGAATTCCTGTTCTCTCATCCATTCACAGAACCATCTTGCGAGGGGAAAGCTCCCAGATGGAGAAGGTGTCTTCTGCAGTTCTTGGAGAACTCATCAGCAGGTCCGTATCGTTCTTCCTCGAAAAATTCTCAAATCATATGGCGCCGCCGTCCATGGAGGAGGGCTTACGAGGCCTACAAGAAGCGCTGCTCCGGGTTCGCATCATCGTCGAGGAAGCGGAGGGCCGGGGCATCACAAACCAGGCGATGCTCCAGCAACTCAAGGTTCTTAGATGTGAGATGTACCGGGGCTACTACGTGCTCGACAACTGCAGATACAGGGTCTCCAATGACGAAGTAAGCGGCCATTCCTTCACCCTGTCTAAATTCAATCCTGCCAAGCGCCTCTGCTTCACCGAGGAAAATAAGAAGAGCAGAAAGGAGCTACAAGAAGTGCTTCAACGCCTAATCGTCCTTGTTGCTAATACGAAGGAGTTCGTCGCGTTTTTGAAGAGCCATCCTCGGATGTACCGCCAGCCCTACAGCATGTACTTGTTCATGGACAAGTGTATGTTTGGCCGTCAAATGGAAATGGAACGGGTCGTCAGCTTCTTGCTGCGAATGGAGCCCCGTGGCGCAGATCAATTGGGTGTTCTCCCAATTGTCGGTGCGGCAAGAGTTGGAAAGAGCACCCTTGTTGAGCATGTCTGCATCGATGAAAGGGTGCGTAATTTCTTCTCTCGAATTGTTTTCTTACATGAAAATGATCTCAAGGACGGCAAGGTTACCAACCTAAGCGATGGAGGTGTAATCAAGTTTCACAACGATGCGCCTTCTGGAAATGGAAGGTTGCTAGTTGTTGTTGAACTGGTTGGGGATGTAGACGAGGACGTATGGAGAAGGGTGTGTGTAACTTCAGGAGCCTGTGTTGGAAATGGTAGTAAAATCATCATCGCTAGTCGATCTGATAAGATCGCGAAATTAGGAACAGCACAAGCCCTTGAGCTGAAACATTTGCCTCGAGAAACTTACTGGTACTTCTTTAAGGTGCTCACATTTGGAAGCATGGATCCTGAGGAGCACCCAAGATTGGCATCTACAGCAATGGAGATAGCTGTGGAGCTGGATGGAACCTTTTTGGGAGGACACGCCATTGCTAGTTTACTGAGAGCTAATGTTAACACTCAATTTTGGCGCCAAGTTCTTGCAGCTTTGAGAGTGGCTAACATACGCAGACGTCAATCCCTGTCTGGTGAACATCCGATCGGTCTTCGGCAGAAAAGCAGGCATTTATACATCCCTAAAATAGGTAAAACTACTGAAGATTGTTTAGTTTATGATCAGCAAGAAAGTAGCGCCGGCGTTGCTCAGGACAGTGTTCCCAGGATAACACTGCATGAGGTATTATCCGGAAGCGCGACACCTCATGGGAAATTTGAGGTCTTAGCATGGCAGTCTCACATCCCACCCTGCTACGGCTACACGTTTTGTTGCAGGGCACCGAGGCCGAGACATTTGATTGGCGGCAGGACGAAGCGCATCAAGAAGTCGAGCATTTGATCCGTGTTAGAAATGATTAATTGGTTACCTGATTCTGATGTAGTTGTGGATTGGTGTTTCTTTTTGCTTGAATTGTCCTGGTGTTTGTTTTGTTACTTCCAATGTATTGGGAGTGGTGGATCTTTGTGTTGGTTAGGCATGGAGGCCTTTTCCCTTCTTCTTCCAAAATGCTCCGAAGTAAGTAAACCGGTAAACAGAAACTCAGGGGTATTCGGAATAGCGATGACTTATGATTTATGGTCGAAATTTTACTATAGTTGACTGATTTTTTTACTGTAACTGAGTTGGTTTATTAGGCATAATTAAATTTAAAAAATATAAAAATAAAAATGATATGTTAACATATTATGGACAATACAAAGGAATACAGAAAAAAAACAAAACACAAAAAAAAACAAAAAAATGACAAAATAGTGAACAATATTTCCATCGCTGAGAAGCCCATCACCCATCGCCGGGAAGCATTGCTGAGAAGGGCCTAAAATTGCCTCATGTAACAAAACCGGTACAGCAATGAAATGAATAGGACGAAGTGTGCAGAATCGATGGGGGCCGAAAGACAAATAACACCAGTATTTGACGATCTACAACGAAACATTGAAAACTGTCAGAACTCAAACGCTGTTACACTGGTTTCAGAACTGTGCGAAGCATTGTACAGATTACATAAAACTCTTCAAGAATCCTACCCTAATTATGATGCTCTGAACTAATATACAGAATTACAGATCGCGTGTTATTACAGTTCCTTCCATTACACACCACCTTTATTGGTGTGTTATTACTCCGTAATACAATTTCCTCAGCTGACATGAAAACCGGATTTTTCATCTATAGCCGAGCCTTGACTCGATTCGCCGGTGCACTCTGCAAATGAAAATTTATCACCAATCAGATGCTATGTCGATAGTACTATCATGGATACAAAACGGAATAGATCGATGCTCCATATCAGGTTACATGTTTGCATTCTGGCTGAAACAAATAGACACTAGTACATTCTGAACGTACAAACAAATAGGTAGATTTCAGCTGAAACAAAATGACTTGCTCACCAGAGGATCCCTTTTGCCGCCCTTTCGGCAAGGTAGGAGCGAGGCTGGAAGAAGTTGCCGTACCGCTTTGCCCACTCCTCCAGCTTGTCATGGGTGTACTCTGCACCGATGGAATCGCACCAGAACATGGCACACCCCTGGTTGCACCAATCGACAGACAAGCAGTTAGTTAATCATAAGAGGCACATTGGACTAAATCTCTCAAAACGAACCTGTAAGGTGGGAATCCCATGCCAAAGATCGAGGCGATGTCAAGGTCAGAAGCCTTGACTGAGATGCCCTCATCAAGAACACGGCAGGCTTCGTTTATGACCGGGAAGAACACCATCTCAACTATGTCCTTCTCGCTTAGCTTCATCAACTGGCACAATTATACAAAACGTTTTATCGTTAGAGGCCAACTTATCCGTTTTTCAAGAAATAATGAAACATAGCATTTACCTCTACAAGAATCTAATCAGTTTAGTTAGGATATTTTTACCATTGTAAACATCCATTTAACATAAAAAAGTACCCCTATATCAGCTAATCTATTCCAGAGAGTTGTAATATTTAGTTGATAGTTGATACTAAAGATTGTTTCGAAACCTTTGTTTTGCTTCCACAACTGTCATTCATATTTCAAATATAAACACCAGCATAATTATATAAAGTTAATAACATTATATTTTGAGATATTATACACTAATGCCCTCTTCTCAACTGCTAGAATCCTAGGAACAGACTACAAAAACAAATGAACCAAGCACCAACCACAACACCAAGTCATTCTATTGCTACACATGCTTTTCAGAAAAATGCAGATTTCTCTAGGGAAGCACACAAAGAGAATAGCATGACATCGAAAAGATCAAACCAAACCTCAGGGTCCGGTGTGACTCTGCCATGCTCCTAGATTTCTCAATATATGTTCGTGAGAGAGAGTACAGAGTAACAGAAACTCGCGTACAGTTTTGATTAATATAAATGAAGTTGCTACAGTATATACTACAAGAGCAGTGCTTCAATGCTTTCCTCTCTAATAAGAGTAGCACTAATCTCAAAGCAAATGAAGAGGTAAGTAACATCTATCTACCATTCGTCGTGCTTTAAAAATTGTGCAAATCACTATTGAGAAAAGCATTGAAGCACCTCTCATACTACAATTAATTTATAGACCCTATCTTAAAAAGATACTCTATTTAAAAACTAGTTACTATAGAAAAGTTGAAAAACAGCTTTTAAAAGCTGAAAAGAAAGAATAGGCCTCTGTGCTGTTTCTTGATATATTAAAAGCTTCCATTACATTGTAAGTCTAAAGGATATGAAGGATTCAGGATTGCTCGTTTGGAAGAGTTACAGAATATGTTGGGAATTGTAACAGTTGCTCACTTGGGTCGTTCGATTTTTTCGATATAGAATTAAAATACTTATATGTAATCTCTTAAATTGTAGTGATCTTTTGTTGCTAATATAAGAACAAGTATTCTTTAATTCACGAGAACACATACATCAGACTTCACGGCCACCAAACCAATATCCACACATACGCACAGCTTTGTGGGCTTCTTCAAGTCGGTTCGGCCTAGGTCCGAATTCAACTCCAAGTTAGCCTAGCAAACCGGATTACAACTCCTAATTAATCTTCTTTCCTAAACAAACGACCCAGACTATTGTGCAATAAATTGCGTGGCCAAAGCATGGCTGACTTCGGTCATTAGGAAGGCATGCAGACCTTGGCTTCTCACGGTACATTCTGGCGACTTGAGTTTGGGCCATGCGCCACCCGATAGATTTCCTCCTTTAAGTATGAACTGCATGGGCCTTCTACATTGCTGATCCGCATGGTTACTTGGCCTGGGCCGAGTGGGCTGCTCCCACTTTGCTTGTGGCGGTTTGACCGTCTTCTCCCCGCTTGCAAGCCAATTGACCTTGTTCTTCCTTGTGTCTATCAGCCCCGGCCTCCGTCACCATCGTCTCGGTTCTAAAGCGTTCATGTCCTTCAAACCTAACAACGCACAAAAAATTGGCATAAGATAATATAGTGTTCTCATCAATAGAAGAAAATGCTTTAAGAAATAAACTCACCTGTTGTTTAATCTTTTTAATGTAGCTCCCTGTTCTTTGCGGCTTCTAAAAGCCGCTTTTAGCTTTTGCTACAGTAACTAACTTTTAAACGGAGTATTTTTTAAGGTGAGGTCTATAAGTTAATTGTAGTACACGTTAAAAATATAATATCTGTACCATCAAAAATCGCAAGCGAGTATCTCTTTTTCCGCAATCTCTGTCGCAAACAGCCAAAAAGCCATCAGCCGCAGCCAAAAGCCATCAGCCGCAGTAAAAAAGAACAGACCCTAATTCTTTCCAATCAAATATATTTAACTGAAAAGCGTAAGATATACACGTATCTGCATCATCATCCCATTCTTCAGAAAAAGCCGTCCTCGGCTTTTGATAACCAAAAATGTACTAAACAAAAGTATATGCATCCATCATTCACACTTGTCCTATTTAGCATATCATGTATAGCAGAAGGCATAGGAAACAAAAAGAACAACATATATATATATATATGGTATATATATGAATCAATTTTCATGTTATTTTCATTGTTTTGCATAAATCATTTAGTACAACAGTAGCCATAAGATGTATGTATTGCAATATTTTCATCCATATCATGATTGATGAAGGATATGCATTTTAGAACACGTGTAACTTACGTTTCACTATGATGTCACAATGTGATAGCATGCTCTTAATTTTTTTTTCAAATTGAGTGTATAAATTAACAAAAACGTATAAATTAATAGCCAGATCTTCCAAATCACGCTAATCAACTTTAATTTGACACCTAATTGCACAACATCACGTTCTAGAAATGTGCGACATAAGTCAAAATTTAGGTATAGACGTATGGTGCAGTTTTCTCTGGAAAGTCATGTATGGCAAAACGCACGCATTGTTACTCAAGGAACAGACGTAGCATCAAAACCCTTCTATAAGTGACTGCGATTTCTGCGTTGGGCTGTCACTGCCACCTCGCCCAGCCTTCATTGCCTCTATTGCCTTCTGTATCTCTAAGGTCATCGCTGTGTCTACGCTTCCCGATGATATCTTCCGGTGCGCCTTCTGCAGGTGGAGCTTCAGTGAGCTGCTACTGAGCCCAGCATTCTTGCCACAGATGGGGCACACCTTCATCGCAGGCCTCTTGTGCTGCCATTCCATGGAGATTTTCCCGTACAGCTTCTTGTCAAGATCCAGCAAGACCTTGGCGAAGCCATCGTTGGGGTGCGCACGTCGGTGCACCTTCTTCAGCATGTTCCATGCTTCTAGGAGAGTACAGTTTCTATAAGAAACAATAAACAGAGTAAAGCAATGAGTCCCAACAGAGTAGTATAAACGAAACGCGGCTTTCATCTATAGGAGTCCACCAAGGTTCTGATATTTTGTCTATATTAGAATAATTTTTTGTGTCTGTCTTTTGTAGGGGTTCACATAAGTTCTCCAGCTTAGAACAATATTTGTTTGTGAGACCGGTCTGTCTGAGTAATGCCACCACATGTAAACAGTCACATCATTGTAAAAATTTCAGTTCACAGCTAATGTGCAGATTTAATTTATCTTAAATGCGCAATAAAAAGTGGCAACTCGAACAGTTGAAAGTGCTAATTTAGAACTATGCTGCGTGTTAGTAGAAGCATTGTATATGGTAGCAGTAAGGAGTTAATTCATTATTTAGTTATGTTTAGATGTAGTTAATTCATTATTTATGTTTGGATGTAGTTAATTCATTATTTAGTTATGTTTGGATGTGAATAGTGGAAAGTTGCTGTTCTGTTTGTTTCTTTCTTCTGTAATGTACTATTAATTTATGTTTTGATGCAAGTTCTTTACACTTATATTGCAGTCAAAAGGAAGGCAGTTCGGGTAGCAAAAACAGTTGTATTGTCTTTCTACCCTTTGTAATATGCTTATTCTTCACATAGAAGGGCATTCCTGATGCTGCCTTTTTGTAGCACACTCCTATTTTCATGATAAAAAGTGAACTCTTTTGTTGTCTCTTAGTCAGAAATCATTTTATATTAGCTGCAGCTTGTAGTAGTTCAAATTTTATGTATGTGTGTTGAACCCTATTTTGTTTGTCTCAAATAATTGCTGTTGTAGTTATTAGGTTAATCTCTGTTATCTCTATTTTTCATGTAGTTGACGATCTCAATGATTTGTTGTGTTGGGCTTAATTGCTACAATTAGATGGGCCACTATTACTTCAAGGTAGGTACGGCAGGCTGTGTCGAGTTGAGCTTATTTCATTGTGTATCATTGGGCCTTGTATACTTAACGACTAATATCTTATTATTACTGGGTGGCCTAGCTGCAAGCAGGCCTTTAATGGGTCAAAAAGAGATAATTGCAGGCCGTCAAGCAACACGATAGTTCCGCACAGCTAAAAACGGCACAACACATCAGAGCACGAAGAACAATAGATATGAGTTGTGAGATGGTGATCCAACGTAAAAAAAAAATCAACTGAAACATAGCAAAAAAATCAGTCGCCTGAACAGTAGACTCCTCCAAAAGACAATACTCTCCCAGTCACAAGAGTGATATTTTGGATATCAACGTGATCTCAAATGCAAATTTGACAGCTCATTTCTATTGTTATATATTTATAACATCTAATAAATTATAAATATATGTTGCAAATAACGCACAGAAAAATAGAGACAAGAGATACGAATTTTTTACGTGGAAAACCCTTACAGGAAAAAACTACGGACGCTCGAAAGCAAATCACTATAATGTGGAGAGATTACAATAGAGAGCTTCTCTTTCAAGGCTTCATCTTCCTATAGACTACTGGGATACTTATATAGTATTAGGGGTAGAGTCCCACATGGAGAGCAAACAGAATCGGAGTCCTACATGGATATTATTACGAATTCGGATCATTTTTTAACAATCTTCACTTTGAGCCGAATTCGGATCACTTTTCAACAATCTCCACCTTGAGCCGAATTCCCTCTAGTAGTCGAAGAATATCATGAACTCCAATAAAATCAGCATGTACACCTTGAGCGCCGAAAGTCCAGAGGACTAATCTTCAATAAGAAAGATTGGAACAGTCTTGTCGAAACGCTTCTTGCGAAGCAAAAATTGAGCAAACTACTAGTAGGTCTGAACACACAGCTATTAACAAAGCAGACGAACAAATCTGGGTCTTTAGTTATAGCCCCAGCAAAAAGTCTGAGTCTGTGCAACTGACCTCCTGAAACAATGCTCAATCGTCAAATGGCATAAGCCAAAACATCACCTGTGGCGCTAGATAGATAGCGAAGAACTCATATCATGAAATCTAACATGCTCCACCTAGAACACAAAACTCAGCAAGTAACGCTCATTGAAAAGAACAACTCTTCAATAAGAAAGACTGGAACAATCTTATTGTACGTGTAGCCATCACGTATGCCAAATTGCCGACTTTAAAAAATAATTGAAATCCATGACATGATTGAAACTGCTCCTGTAAAACTGTTTGAATGAAAGGAATTCTTGTGCCGTCAATAGAGTATAAACTACAGTAGACCCCTCATATCGAGCTGCGACAACTGAAAAATGTTGTAGTATCCACGCAAAAAATAAATCTCCTTCTTGCACTTGAATCCTTTGTCTCAAACTGAAATTGGAGCAAAATCTTCACTTTCAAACAGCAAAACTCCATAGAGTATTATGCCAACTGCCATCAAAGTGTTATCAAACTTAGACTCTTAATCTGTAGATCTTGCCGCATATTTGTATGATGTGATTCTATCATATCAATTAGTCTTCCTGGTGTGGTTATAACAATTTTAACACCTTTTTGAATATCACGAAGTTGAGAACCTTTTGGAACACCACCGTATATGCATGTGCTTTTTATCTTTGATGATGCACCAAACTTAGTTGCCTTCTTTCTCCCAATTGACAATGCCTCGGTTGCCTTCTTTCTTTCTTGGTATCTCTCCCCTTTTGATTAGCTTGACTGGGCTCTGATTAGCTACAGCCCTTCCATTACCCCATGCTCTGCACGCGGACCGAAGCGAGGAAATAACATGTTGCTGCTGCTCTCTTTCTTTTCTCAAGTTCTAATGCTTGTTACTGGGTTTTGCACCTTTTTTTTAATCTCCAAGCTTGACCTTGGTACTTGCTGCTTGAAGATTGCTACTTAACTGCCTCGCTTTCGTTGCTCCTACTCCTGGTGCAGGCGTTGCCAACAGCTGCTTGATTTTTTTTCTGTTCTTTGGCTACCCTCTTTCTCTTGCTCCTTTGCGGTGCGTTGGCTTGTTGCGCGTAGACCGAGGGAGGAGAAACGCTGCTGCAGACGCTGCTCGTATACGGACCAAGACGAGGCTGTTGTGCGCTGGCAGGCTTGGTAGTACGCTCATCGAGGACACGCTCGCTGCTGTAGTGCTGTGGACGATGCGCCGAGAAACGAGACGAAGACACGCGAGTACGCGACGCTGGCGTCTTTCTCTACACTGCTTGGATCGATGATCTGTAACACCCCCGTTTCCAGGGGCGGTACTTATCATTCATCTCGCACGCCAGATCGCTCAATCGCGAGGCACCGTAATTGAGTGTACATCATAGCCAATATTTGCTCAAAAGTCCATTTTATTACAATATAGCAGCTTGGCAAAAAAACTTACAATGGGCGGCGGCCCTTACAAAAGAAAACAAAAGGCACCACAGCGGGCTCGAGTGCGAGAACAACCCTAAAATCAAACGTCTTACTCGTCAGCGACGCACCTTCGCCTTCGACTTCATAGACTCCTTGATCTTGCGACGCATCTTCATTTAATTTTTGTTTGCAAGTATGAGTACAATCACCGTACTCAACAAGTCACATGTGGAAGCGCTAAATAATTATATGCAAGGAGTTTCAATAAACCGGTATAGCGGTTCCATTATTTTATGTGGATGCAGTTTTGTTTTGTAAATATTTACGATTTAAAGCAATAAAATCGTATACTATTTAGTAAATGGGGGTTCTTTACTTAATCTTTCATAACTTTACCATTACCAAAACCATTAAAACCTTTTCATCCCTCCTTATGCATCAACAACGGAATCACCCATTGAACATAGCTCCGTAAACCGGAAGCACGGCGTATCAAAGATACATATGTGATTACTCCGAAGAGTTTGCCCAGCTTTACCCACAAGATTTCATAACTCCCGCGACAGAGTTAAGAAAACAAAGTCATTCACTGCTCATTTCTTTATTTAACCTCCGCTCGGTAGACCTCCAGTACGGACCCGGGCATCCACTAGCTAAGTCGAATGTTTTTCTCCCGTCCCGAGTGGATCCTACCGGATTTGTATGATTTTACCCCTTCTCATACCAAATCCTTCCTCCTGTACATGCCTGGAGTGTTAAACCGATTTGAGCAGGTACTAAACCAGGATTGATGAATCAAACTTGTGGTTGAGCGATCACTATGTCCTTGCTGAGCATAAGACACTTCGATCTATTGGGCCCACGCTACTTCAAACCATTTCCCTTTTTCTTTTTACACATTTTTCACTGCCCGACGACAGTGTAACCATCACATAAGGTATCACTTTCTTTACTTTGTGGACTTTACTTTCACTTTTACAACATAATTACTGGCAAAATGCCCTTGCTTAACAATATAAGATAATTAAATTGCACATGCTACCATGATTAAATTAAATAATAAGGATAATAATTCTAGGTCTTGTCAAGGTGAATATGGCTATTTAAAATAAATCGGGCTCTTGTCGGTGGTCGGAAGTAACTAATATCATGACATTTAACATTTATTTGTACACAAAATAACGATGCACAAATAGATTAATGAAAATACAGGTAAGTAAATAATTAATGAAACTTGGGTGCAATATGTTCAAAAATCATGTGACTTGCCTTGCGGGTCCTCGATTTCAATTAATTCGTATTCGTCAAAATCTTGGTCTCGCACCGATGTTCCTTCCTTTTGAATTGGTTGATCCACGGCGTCAAGGGCTAAGGCGAGAAACAATTAAACGAATTTAGTCCGCATTCCAAGGCTCGAATTTGGACTGACAAAGAAACTAAAATAAAATAAACAAAAATTCAAATAAAATTTCAAATAAAAGGTTTAGGGTCTTTAGAGGTTGGGCATGGGAATTTAGACTTTGGAAATGAACTTAATGGGCTCAAAATAGTTAAAATGGCTATTTTTAAGCTTAATGGGTCTGCTGTGAATAGTATCGGGTTTTGGGGCACTGTTCACGCGAAAATCCGGTTGCTACAGTGCCGGGTCGGCACTGTTCATCTCTTTCACCCGCGTGCTACAGTAAACCGGAAACAGGGTAAAATGGAAATGGCTCTTGGCGGCGCTACAGGAGTTTGTGACGCAATCCGAGGGCATGGATGGGTAGCAGGGGGACTAGGGAACCCATTTTGGGGGTCGGCAACAGCTAGATCTCCGACGATCACCGACGGTGCCCTCGCAAGATTTTTGATTTTTGGATGACTCCGAGAGGATTGGCTGCGAAAGGGAGCAATTGCGTTGGCATTTGAGCATCACAGGGGATAGGGGAACCTCGGAGAGGAGGAGGTTTGGTCGGGGGAAGTCGGAGATGGGCTGCCCACGGCGGCCTCCATGGCCGAGCAGGGGTAAACATGGCCAGGGCAATAGGGCTCATGGGAGGCTAGGGGAAGAATTAGGATGGCTTCGAGAGGTCCTAAGAATACTCCATGCGAAAGGAATTGGACTTTAATTGGCTAAAACATCGAATTGAAAATCGGGGCTTACCTCGGGTGCTTTGATGAGTTCTTGCGGTGGGGGCACTCTCGGAGCAATTGGACGAGGTTGGAGGTAGCTGTGCGCGTAGGCTTTAAGGCGGAGGGGTGTATGGGGTTAAATAGGGGCGGAATGGTGTGCTCGAGGACGCCCTGGAACCGGCGAGAAAGGAGCGGATGGCAGTTTTCGGGAAGGCTCGAGAACGCTCGGTTCTGGCTGGCAGGGGAAGGCTCTAGTGTCCTTGGAGATCAAGTTTCGACGGTCAAAAGGCCTCTGGAATCATCAGGTCGGCCGAGGAGTGAGTAGGTCGGTTGGGCGAAAAAAATATCGGGCGGTGGCAAGATATTTGATCGAGCGGCGGACAGGTGGATGAGGGGGTGGCCAGAGTTTGCTAGAAGCTTGCTAGCCGTGGCACGAAGCCGTTGGTGCAGCAAGGCAACCGCGGGAGAGGCAGCTGGGTGCTGGCGGCGGCAAGACAGTGACGACGGTGATTTTTTGGTCCTGCTACAGTGCCGCGCGAAAGGCAGCGAAAAGAGGGCGGTTCCGGCAGAGAAATGGGTCGCGCTGGGCTGGACTTCGAGCGGAAATGGGCAAGGGAGGGCTGGGAATGAAGATCCAACAGAAGAATCAAGAAATTCAGATTTTGGGAATTTTCGGTTTTGTTTCAACTTACCCCCCTTAAAAGAATCTCGACCTCGAGATTCATAGGGCTCACGAGTAGGTTCGAAATAAAATTCTTGCCGCAGGTTTAATTCTTTTTCCCACATCACTTCATCCACTGCGCAGTTATGTCACTGAACTTGTGAAATTGGACACTTGCACTTCTCAACTGTCTTTTTGTGGCTTCCAAAAATCAATCTCAGTGTCTCATATGTTAGGTCATCTTGTAACTTTATGCTTTCTGTTGGAACTTGGTCTGTAAGCCAATGTAGATACTTCTATAATCTGTGACACCTAAAATACATTGCATTCCGACTAGGTCTGATATCAGTTGCAATTCATAAGTCACTTTTCCCGTTCTTTCAATGATTTTGTATCTTGGGGGTAGCTTCTTTTTCACTTTGAATTCTTCGAAAAGTGTGATTTTAAAATACATGTGATCTCCGATTTCAAAATTGGGGTCCTTCCCATGGTCGTCCATATAATTCTTTTTTTTATCCGATGTTGTTTTCACCTGTCTTATTATTCTGACATAAGCCTTTATATCCTGAACAATCTGTAGTCTAAGATATTGTACTTTTCTGGTCTGCAAGTGGTGTGCTGCACTGAAAGCTAGATTCATCCTCGTAGTATCATATAATTTCTTCCAAAGCTAAATGGTGCTTCTTTATCTAAATCGCATGTAACATCATAATCTTGGTCTAGTATAACTCTGTTGATCTGTTCTTGTCGTAGGTTTGTCCATTTGGTGTAGAGTATGTTGTCTTTGCGGATCTATTTGTAATTATCCAAATTGTGTCGTATCCATGTTTGGCTTGTAAATAAATCCATGTCAATTTCTTTCCACTTCCTCCCTGATACTGGTATGAGTTGTAACATTCTTGAGGGTCTCCAATAGTCTGTCTTGGCCTTATGACATATATCTTGACATGCAATGCACTTGACTTTCTGACTTTTCTCGATTTTTCGAGCTATTGTATTTCCTTTATCCTTTTCTTATGCTGTCCTGACTTGATTCCTTGAATTCTTATATCCATGTCATTACTTCTAAAGTGGTATTCTACCTTATATCCAGGGGTTTAAAAAAAATGCAGGATTCTTGCCGTGTTGTAAACAATACTTGATTTTCACAATAAAATCCAATGAAGGAATGAATATACAGCTCCAAGGTAAAATCAATGAGAGTTGTAAGGCATTAGAAACGTACCAACGATGATGTCGTTGGCCCCAATTGTTTCTTCAGTTGAAATGTAATTCACTCCTCCTTGAACTGGCTTTAGTATCCATTTTCTTTTCTTTACTATTGGTGTCACTTTTGCTGACGTTTCTGTTGTAGTCCCAGTAGGTCTTGTAATGATACGTCGCACTTGATTACCTTCTTCTTGTCTCGGTAATGTGATAATCTGACGGGAAACTTTGGCTTGTGTTTCTGTCAATCTTTTTGCCGCATCAGAAGGCAATCGTTTCTTCGGGCACTGATCCCTTAAGTGTCCAAGTTGACCGCAATGGTAACATGCACTGGATTTTAGTGGACAATTTCTCTGATAATGGTTTTCTCCACAAGTATAACACCATATGGCCGAATATGGTGTAATGATAAACTGAGGTGTTGAAGTGGTATGATTATCATTAAATTGTGGCCTTGACTTGAAGATAAATTTCTTTCCTCGCTGCCCTTTGGACCGCGGGGCCATAAACGTCCATTTCCGGAGTGTCTCATGTGATGATGACACATGTATTATTTTCCTTTTCTGTGCTTCTTCCAACTGTTTTTGAGTCTCTTCTGACATGATAAGCTTGTTTACCATTGAAGGTAAACCTTTAAAATCCATAGCCGAAATATGGTGCTTCAGAGCTATCTGTAATCCTTCCTTGAATCGTTCCATCTTCTTCTCCTCAGTTCTTACGTCATCAGGGGCATAACGAGCCAATGTATTGAACTGATGGAGGTACTCTGTGATCGTACTGGTTTCTTGTTTTAGCGCGAGAAACTCTCGACGCTTAGCTTCCATCACACCAGTAGGTACATGCGTTTGACGAAAAGAATCTTCAAATTCTTTCCAAGTTATATCTCGACCTTCGAGCATAGTTTGGTAATTCATCCACCAAGCTGCTGCTGGGCCTTGTAACTGATGAGATGCATAAAGTACTTTCTCCTTTTCATTGCACTGGACCGTATTCAGCTTTCTCTCGACATCCCTGAACCAATCTTCTGCCACCATAGGATCGGGTGAGGCCGAAAAGACTGGGGGTCGAGTCTTCTGAAAATCTGCCCATTTGGATCGGATAGGTGCTGCCGACTGATTATTTCCTCCACTTCTCACTGCAATTTGTTCCATTAACTTTGCCTGTTGTTCTATCATACGAGATTGATTTAACTCTGCCTGATATCTGTTTTCTTCCATTTTTGCTAACACATCTGCTATATCAGGTTGTCTCATTTCTTCTATACGAGGGCTCGCTTGTCCTTGGGATATGGTTCCAGCCATCTTGTCTGAAGTTTAGTGGAATTCAGAATCAGTTCTGCAGCAGTTTTCGAAAGGTCAGATGGATAAGTAAGATTTAGAGTTTAGATAAGAACGGATAGAGCAAGGTAAGAAGCTAGAGTGAATAAGGTAGATAGCAATTTTTTTTGCAGAGGTAAGGTAAAGATATTTAATGACAATCAAATTATTTACTTACGCAAACATAGTTTTTATTCTTTAAACAAGTCGAACATATACCATACATACGAGGTATATATATTACAACATGTGTTACACAATCAAAAGATTCTATTGCTGAGGGGTTACTACTCCTATATTATCGTAATATATAATGTACACAGCTTCATCTGCAGATTACTTGCCGTGTACCATCTACATACATCGACTTTTTGAGATTTAGGCGAGAAGGAGATTAATTATTTTTGAAATCAAAACTGGGAATTAGGTAAGGTAAACAAGAGAAAGATTAATACAAGATTAATACTGATATTTTACGTAATCCCTTTTTACTTTTAAAATAATTTTAGTAAACATTCTAACTTACTTAGGGTCGTCCTACAGTCAAGTAAGCAGGCTCTGATACCACTCTGTAACACCCCGCTTCGTGAGCGGTACTTCATCGCTCATCTCGCAATGCCCAGATCGCTCAATCGTGAGGCATCGTAATTGAGTGTACATCATAGCCAATATTTGCTCAAGAAAGTCCATTTTATTACAATATAGCAGCTTGGCAAATTAAACTTACAATGGGCGACACTCTTACAAAACAGAAACAAAAGGCACCACAGCGGGCTCGAGTGCGAACAACCCTAAAATCAAACGTCTTACTCGTCGCGACGCACCTTCGCCTTCGACTTCATAGACTCCTTGATCTTGCGACGCATCTTCTGTTTAATTTTTGTTTGCAAGTATGAGTACAATCACCGTACTCAACAAGTCACATGTGGAAGCGCTAAATAATTATATGCAAGGAGTTTCAATAAACTGGGTATAGCGGTTCCATTATTTTATGTGGATGCAGTTTTGTTTTGTAAATATTTACGATTTAAAGCAATAAAATCGTATACTATTTAGTAAATGGGGGTTCTTTACTTAATCTTTCATAACTTTACCATTACCAAAACCATTAAAACCTTTTCATCCCTCCTTATGCATCAACAACGGAATCACCCATTGAACATAGCTCCGTAAACCGGAAGCACGGCGTATCAAAGATACATATGTGATTACTCCGAAGAGTTTGCCCAGCTTTACCCACAAGATTTCATAACTCCCGCGACAGAGTTAAGAAAACAAAGTCATTCACTGCTCATTTCTTTATTTAACCTCCGCTCGGTAGACCTCCAGTACGGACCCGGGCATCCACTAGCTAAGTCGAATGTTTTTCTCCCGTCCCGAGTGGATCCTACCGGATTTGTATGATTTTACCCCTTCTCATACCAAATCCTTCCTCCTGTACATGCCTGGAGTGTTAAACCGATTTGAGCAGGTACTAAACCAGGATTGATGAATCAAACTTGTGGTTGAGCGATCACTATGTCCTTGCTGAGCATAAGACACTTCGATCTATTGGGCCCACGCTACTTCAAACCATTTCCCTTTTTCTTTTTACACATTTTTCACTGCCCGACGACAGTGTAACCATCACATAAGGTATCACTTTCTTTACTTTGTGGACTTTACTTTCACTTTTACAACATAATTACTGGCAAAATGCCCTTGCTTAACAATATAAGATAATTAAATTGCACATGCTACCATGATTAAATTAAATAATAAGGATAATAATTCTAGGTCTTGTCAAGGTGAATATGGCTATTTAAAATAAATCGGGCTCTTGTCGGTGGTCGAAGTAACTAATATCATGACATTTAACATTTATTTGTACACAAAATAACGATGCACAAATAGCTTAATGAAAATACAGGTAAGTAAATAATTAATGAAACTTGGGTGCAATATGTTCAAAAATCATGTGACTTGCCTTGCGGGTCCTCGATTTCAATTAATTCGTATTCGTCAAAATCTTGGTCTCGCACCGATGTTCCTTCCTTTTGAATTGGTTGATCCACGCGTCAAGGGCTAAGGCGAGAAACAATTAAACGAATTTAGTCCGCATTCCAAGGCTCGAATTTGGACTGACAAAGAAACTAAAATAAAATAAACAAAAATTCAAATAAAATTTCAAATAAAAGGTTTAGGGTCTTTAGAGGTTGGGCATGGGAATTTAGACTTTGGAAATGAACTTAATGGGCTCAAAATGGTTAAAATGGCTATTTTTAAGCTTAATGGGTCTGCTGTGAATAGTATCGGGTTTTGGGGCACTGTTCACGCGAAAATCCGGTTGCTACAGTGCCGGGTCGGCACTGTTCATCTCTTTCACCCGCGTGCTACAGTAAACCGGAAACAGGGTAAAATGGAAATGGCTCTTGGTGGCGCTACAGGAGTTTGCGACGCAATCCGAGGGCATGGATGGGTAGCAGGGGGACTAGGGAACCCATTTTGGGGGTCGGCAACAGCCAGAGCTCCGGCGATCACCGACGGTGCCCTCGCAAGATTTTCGATTTTTGGATGACTCCGAGAGGATTGGCTGCGAAAGGGAGCAATTGCGTTGGCATTTGAGCATCACAGGGGATAGGGGAACCTCGGAGAGGAGGAGGTTTGGTCGGGGGAAGTCGGAGATGGGCTGCCCACGGCGGCCTCCATGGCCGAGCAGGGGTAAACATGGCCAGGGCAATAGGGCTCATGGGAGGCTAGGGGAAGAATTAGGATGGCTTCGAGAGGTCCTAAGAATACTCCATGCGAAAGGAATTGGACTTTAATTGGCTAAAACATCGAATTGAAAATCGGGGCTTACCTCGGGTGCTTCGATGAGTTCTTGCGTGGGGCACTCTCGAGCAATTGGACGAGGTTGAGGTAGCCGTGCGCGTAGGCTTTAAGGCGGAGGGTGTATGGGGTTAAATAGGGGCGGAATGGTGTGCTCGAGGACGCCCGAACCGCGAAAAGGAGCGGATGGCGCTTTCGGGAAGGCTCGAGCGCTCGGTTCGGCCGGGCAGGAAGGCTCTAGTGTCCTTGGAGATCAAGTTTCGACGGTCAAAAGGCCTCTGGAATCATCAGGTCGGCCGAGGAGTGAGTAGGTCGGTTGGGCGAAAAAAATATCGGGCGGTGGCAAGATATTTGATCGAGCGGCGGACAGGTGGATGAGGGGGTGGCCAGAGTCTGCTAGAAGCTTGCTAGCCGTGGCACGAAGCCGTTGGTGCAGCAAGGCAACCGCGGGAGAGGCAGCTGGGTGCTGGCGGCGGCAAGACAGTGACGACGGTGATTTTTCGGTCTGCTACAATTACGCGAAGGCAGCGAAAAGAGGGCGGTTCCGGCAGAGAAATGGGTCGCGCTGGGCTGGACTTCAAGCGGAAATGGGCAAGGGAGGGCTGGGAATGAAGATCCAACAGAAGAATCAAGAAATTCAGATTTTGGGAATTTTCGGTTTTGTTTCATGATCCAATCCATCTGAGCAGCGCAATTAGATCAGAAAAGTAGAGTACTTGCGAAATCGATCTGGGCTACACCGATGTTGACAGGGGCGATGTGCCGACGTTGCAGATCGGTAGAAGATTCTTGATGCCGATGTCGCCTGCCGAAGACACAGACGGCTGCTCCTCAATAAATTCTTCCGCTTCGCCTTGGGCACCCTTCTAATCTGCCCGATGGTTGCTTGAGTGCCGCTCAATGACGCTGTGATGCTGCGCGAACGTGATGCCGTAGATGATGCCTCGGCGAAGATGTATGGACGACATGCAGGATCCGCTTAAAAAAAACACGCCAAATTTTTTTTCTCTTCGAATCTCCTGATGCTGCGATGGCTTCCTCTGTATGTGCGATGGCCGCCCCAGGAGTCTCCTTCTCCCGGGGCGGCGGCTTTGATCTTGAATCTTAAACTCTGATACCATTTGTTACAAATAACGTATAGAAAAATAGAGACAAGAGACACAAATTTTTTTATGTGTAAAACCCTTGTGAGAAAAAACCACAAACGCTCGAAGGCAAATCATTATAATGTAGAGAGATTACAATGAAGAGCTTCTCTTTCAAGGTTTCATCTTCCTATAGATTTATATAGTATTGGAGGTAGAGTCCCACATAGAGAGCAAATAGAATAGGAGTCCTACACGGATACTGTTACGAATTCAAATCACTTTTCAACAATATGTTTTGAGACGAATCTGCGCATACCATTTGTATTTATCCATTCTAAATATTCGAGAACATATAGATAGAGATAGCTAATGGAACCACGGCAGCTGCTAGGCACGAGTGGGCAAAGAAAGAAGCGACGTTGGTAGCTCTGACCATCGCCGGCGGTGGATTGGATCTGTGGGTCAGGAGTCGCCACAGGAGACCCGAGATAACAGCAGCTGCTGTGAGGAATATGAAAGCCTGGGTGTAGTCATCACCGGAGCTCGGCACCGCCACAAGCAGGAAGCCGGTAAACGTGGCCTTGGTCAACTCGAGAGGCGCCGGTTTGGTCTCTCCGTTGCCGGGCGGCGGCTGCTGCCGGTCGCCTTGCCACTGTTGCTGGTTACCTTCCCGTTCCATTAGCTGGTCGCCATCTTGTTGCTGCTGCTGGCCGCCTTGGCTGCAGGCAAGGTATTCGAATAGCCCCGCCAAAAGCGACGCAAGTGGCGGGAAGAACAGCAGGCACGCCCACGGCTTCATGATAACCCATGTAATCCAGATCACCATCCCAGATACAGCTGCGGCTAGCAATCTGTTGGAACATTCGATATATGCTGCCGACGGCCGAGTCAGCAAGTCAGCAAGGTGATCGCCTTTATTATCGGCTAGTAGCGGGATCGTTCCGTAGATCGTGAAGTACACGCCCAGCACACAGATGACGAAGCTGCCGACGGCCAAGTCAGCAAGGTGATCGCCACCGACTTCCACCGCGTAGCGCCCCAATCCCAGGAACACAAGGGTCGTGATGGACGCCGTGAAATCAACGGATTTCTCGAGCTCCTCTTCACATTGTATAGCCCTGTACAACTCCGAATCTCGATCTTCGTCCCGTTCCCGTTGCATACTCGTGTAGCAGCATAGAAAGGTGAAGAATAAAAAGGGGATCAGGACAAGTAACCAGAGTTTCTTGTCCTTGCTGATAAGAAGTAGAATGTCGCTTGCGAGGGCGAATAGGAGCATACCACAGAGGTGGACTAGCAGCTTCGATGCAAAATACATGGCCTTCTTCAGCTCACCGGTGAGTAGCTTAGATGAACTGAGCCAAAGCCAGACGAACAAAAATATGCCGCCTTCCAATGTAGTCGCCGCGAATGGGGAAATAGTCCCTCGCGCAAATCCATTTCCCTTCTTGTTCAAGTCAGCCTTCTTCATGTTGAGAGCAAGAAACACAGGGCCTGCCATTTTCACGAGGCCTTCGGTGAATAATTGGATACGTTTCTTCAGGGCGTCCTGGCACACGGTAAAGATGAGTTATTGATTCTCAAACTTGTCACACGGTAAAGATGAGTTATTCATTCTCAAACATGTTGTTTAGGAGATCTGAGCTTAGTTTAGGCAAGGAGCTTCCCATTTTCATACTTGTACGATAAATATTTGAATAGCCTTCAAATCCCATCCCTTTTAACAGCCCCTTCCTGGTTATCACGAGAAAATAACTCTCTTTTTTGCGAGGAGAAAATACCAATTTGATGTGTGTTCTTGTGGTGAAATGGTTGACTGTATGAAGATTAATTTCAACATCTTTACTTTTATGCAAAGAACACATTTCACAATGGATTGCCACCTTAAACGTTCGCAATTGGATTGCCTTTGTTAATTGGAAAGATTAATTTACACATATTTCTTTCCTGTTAGTATAGAGAAGATTTCATGTTGATATGTTACCTGTGGTGGGTTGGTTGGTTGCGGAGCTTGTGGTGGCTGCTCCCTAGGCGTCGTGGTTGTTCCTGCCTGGTTTGCCTTCGTTGATCGGAAAGATTAATTTTCACATATTTCTTCCCTGTTAATATAGAGAAGATTTCACATCGATATGTTACCTGTGGTGGGTTGGTTGGTTGTGGAGCCTGTGGTGGTTGCTGCATAGGTGTCATGGTTGTTCCCGCATGGTTTGCCTTCGTTGATCAGAAAGATTAATTTTCACATATTTCTTCCCTGTTAGTATAGAGAAGATTTCATGTCGATATGTTACCTGTGGTGGGTTAGTTGGCTGCAGAGCCTGTGGTGGCTGCTCCATAGGGGCCATGGTTGTTCCCGCCTGGTTTGCCTTCGTTGATCGGAAAGATTAATTTTCACATATTTCTTCCCTGTTAGTATAGAGAAGATTTCATGTCGATATGTTACCTGTGGTGGGTTGGTTGGTTGTGGAGCCTGTGGTGGCTGCTCCATAGGGGCCGTGATTGTTCCTGCCTGGTTTGCCTTTGTTGTTTGGAAAGATTAATTTTCACATATTTCTTCCCTGTTAATATAGAGAAGATTTCACGTTGATATGTTACCTGTGGTTGGTGGGTTGGTTGCGGAGCTTGTGGTGGCTGCTCCATAGGGGCCGTGGTTGTTCCCGCTTGGTTTGCCTTCGTTGATCAGAAAGATTGATTTTCACAAATTTCCTCCTTGTTAGTATAGAGAAGATTTCACGTCGATATATTACCTGTGGTGGGTTGGTTGGTTGTGGAGCCTGTGGTGGCTGCTCCATAGGGGCCGTGGTTGTTCCTGCCTGGTTTGCCTTCATTGTTCGGAAAGATTAATTTTCACATATTTCTTTCCTGTTAATATAGAGAAGATTTCACATTGATATGTTACCTGTGGTTGGTGGGTTGGTTGCGGAGCCTTTGATGGCTGCTCCATAGGGGCCGTGGTTGTTCCCGCTTGGTTTGCCTTCGTTGATCGGAAAGATTAATTTTCACATATTTCTTCCTTGTAAATATAGAGAAGATTTCACGTCGATATGTTACCTGTGGTGGGTTGGTTGGTTGCGGAGCTTGTGGTGGCTGGTCCACAGGGGCCATGGTTGTTCCCGTCTGGTTTGCCTTCGTTGATCGGAAAGATTAATTTTTCACATATTTCTTCCCTGTTAATATAGAGAAGATTTCACGTTGATATGTTACCTGTGGTGGGTTGGTTGGTTGTGGAGCCTGTGGTGGCTGCTCTATAGAGGCCGTGGTTGTCCCTGCCTGGTTTGCCTTCGTTGATCGGAAAGATTAATTTTCACATATTTCTTCCCTGTTAGTATAGAGAAGATTTCACGTTGATATGTTACCTGTGGTGGGTTGATTGGTTGCGGAGCCTGTGGTGGCTGCTCCCTAGGCGTCGTGGTTGTTCCTGCCTGGTTTGCCTTCGTTGATCGGAAAGATTAATTTTCACATATTTCTTCCCTGTTAATATAGAGAAGATTGCATGTCGATATGTTACCTGTGGTGGCTTGGTTGGTTGCGGAGCCTGTGGTGGCTGCTCCATAGGGGCCGTAGTTGTTCCCGCCTGGTTTGCCTTCATTGGTCGGAAAGATTAATTTTCACATATTTCTTCTCTGTTAATATAGAGAAGATTTCACGTTGATATGTTACCTGTGGTTGGTTGGTTAGTTGCGGAGCCTGTGGTGGCTGCTCCATAGGGGTCGTGGTTGTTCCCACATGGTTTGCCTTCGTTGATCGGAAAGATTAATTTTCACATATTTCTTCCCTGTTAATATAGAGAAGATTTCATGTCGATTTGTTACCTGTGCTGGGTTGGTTGGTTGCTCTATAGGGCCCATGGTTGTTCCCTCTTGGTTTGCCTTCGTCGATTGTAAAGATTAATTTCCACACATTTATGTTCTTTTAACATAGAGAAGATTTCACATATGTGTCACCTGTGGTTGATTAGTTGGCTCCTCCGTAGCGGTGGTCATGGATGGTCCCATCTGCGGTGAATCGGTCTCTTCAGGGTCCGGTGATGTTCCGTCCTGCTCCGCCACCATTAATTCTCAAGATTAATTCCCAGATCTTCCTTTCGATTCAATGAGCTCGTTAGATGACATTTCTTTTGGGTTCACTCAAGAAAGCAAGCGACAGAGAAAGAAAACAACGATGATGTTCTTTTTATCGTAGCACATCTAGTCCCTTCCCTCTTCTGTTATGAGTTTGTGGCGTTAAATTGGGCATAGCTATCTAGTTAAGCAAGAAAATGAATTAACTCCAATAATTTCCACCAAGCCCATAGTTCTGAAGACTAATTTCACACATTTGTTTTTTGCTGAGAAAAGTATCACATTTACGCGTTACCTGCGTGCGGTAAGTTAGGTTGTTCCTCAAGAACTTCCACCGTTCCCATCTGCCTCGCCAGTCGCCGTAGTCACTTCAGTAGATTAACGCGTAAAATGCGATTTCTAGAATTAAATTAATGTGAAAAGAAGTTTTTTTAATCTAGTTTGATAATTTTTTGAGCTTAAATGCGATTTCTAGAATTAAATTAATGTGAAAACAATTTAAAATTTTAAAACCGTTTTTAGGCCAAATTCCTTAACCTTAGCCCGTCCTATTACTACTTTGGTCCAGCTCTGACCTGCCCACCGTCCTCCAGCCCGAGCTGCCCCTCCCTTCCCTGTTTTCCGCCTCTCTTGTGTGAAGGCGTCTTTTAGTAAATACGCTATCTCTCTCTCACGCTGATTCCAGTCGCTGATGCACGGGACCTGCCTGTGGAAGTTGTCATCCACCTCTACGCTCGCCATTGGAGTTGAGCTCCTGGGCACTATAGCAGCTATAGTAGTCGCACACGCCGTTGCAAAAGTCGAGCGCCTTGCGTGAAGCCACACCTTGTCATCTCCACCTCTTGTGGCCGTTGGCATACGGGAGAAGTCGGAGGCCACCAGTTTTGCGACTTCTCCCATTCGGTCATGAGAAATCGATGAGCGTAGTGCCCTCTTCTCACCATATAAACCTGACCTAAGTGCGTCACCCTCCTCTCCTCAACGAGCAATCTCTATTTTGCCCCTTGCCCATCCTTTTCATCCACTAGTCCAATTGGAACGTAGCCATCATTTTTGGCTCCAATGTGCATTCTCTACTGCGCTTTGCCGTGGCCATCGTTGCTCCAGAGTCATTTCCTTCGCTGAGCAAAACCCTCAACCCATTTCTTGGTTGATGCAACGTAGCTCTGGATCTACATCATCTTCTCCAACTCTAGCCACCACCGTCATTGTTGAACAGCTTTACCTCTGGTGAGCTTCGACCTTGCTTATGGTCAGTTTAGCTACCCCTTGAACCACACCGTGCACCGTGTTTCTACTAGTTCGCGCCGTTGGGAGCTGTCATCGTGAAGTCATCCCCTCAACCTCTATCGCCACCATTGTCCATTAACAGTTTCTTCTCTGGTGAGTCTTAAGCCTCATCGTGGTCATTTTTAGCATCCCCTTGTCTCGTTGAATCATGTTGTGTGCTTCCGTCCAGCTCTCTTTTGCCGTTGGACCTCACCATAGTAGGAGCCATTGTTGCCGCCATAGTTCACCGTCATCCCACTGCTCCAGACTTTCTCTGCCATCACCAACCTCACTGGCCTATTCCTAGTGAGATGCTGATCCTTGTGCGTTGCTCAATTTAGCCTAGAGTAGTAGTTTATGCTGTCATCGCCATCGTAGTAGCTAGCACCAACTTTTGCTCGCCTTGGTCACTATTTCGATGACCAGTGGTCCCCGCACTGTTGCCAACACCGCTGCCTAGCTCCCCCTACTCATCCTGTGCACACGCATGTCCCCTACACCGCTGTAGCCATGCCAGTGAGCTCACTCGAGCCGGCTGCGCTGTTTGTAGTAATAATCATGTTATTTGGATTAGTTCAACCTTAATGATGTTATTAGTAATTAGACTAAGTTAATTAACACTAATTAAGGCTAATGAGCCACTTACATGTGAGCTAGTGAGCCTATATGTGAACTCGGTTCACCATGGACCTAGCCCCAGTTGTCGGTCTGATGACACAATAAAATTTGGTTTCTCTCTTGTTTAGAAATAAAAATAGAAATTAAATTGAAAAATCAAAACCCTAGGTGAACAATGTTTACTCTCTTGTTTTTCTGGGATTTTCTTGCCCACAACACTTCAGAAGACCCGTTCTCCCTCATAATTTTTGATTAATGTGATATTTGTCTCTATTTTTCTAAAATCATGAGCTTTAATTATGTACAAAAGTCATGAATCTTTGTCTATATTTGAATTTATTTAGTTTTTATTTGTGTTTTGTGGCTTTTATCGATTAGATACCGATGTGCCCAAATCATATGAAGTTGGTCCAGTGCAAGAACAGGTGTTCAACGAGCAAGGCAAGAAACCTCTTTTGACCATGTTGATCCCAGTTTCAATGTTATGTATATTGCTTGCTCAAACTATTATGCATACTTATTTCGGTTAATTAAATATGTTTATGTTTAGTATTTAGTTATTGACAATTGTTGCATTGATTCTACCTTGAAAAGTCATTACCCTTAATATTGTCACCCTAGTAATATTATCCACTAATTGCTAGAAATAATGGTGGAATTTTAGAGTAATATATATGTCTTATGCTTAGCCATGCTTCGATTAAAAATGGTAGAAATGCTTTGATTAACTTGACGGTGAGGAGGAGACGACCCAACCAAGCCAAAGGAGGGACAATGCCATGCCCTGCTGCCAGTGCACGGCACAACCACAAACCCATCAACTACGCACCTATGGCTCCACCGGAGAGGAGCCGTGGAGCCTTGCCGCCATCACTGCCATGGCAGCAGTTATGATGGTGAGAAGGAGGGTACGACAACAACAGGCACAACCCTTGGAACACCGTCGTCGGTGTCCTTGTGTGGCTCGTCGTGTCTTGTGGTTTGACAATCTTAGAGCCACATATCTTTCTGCTAAACTTGTGTTTCATACCAGAACTAAACATATTGATGTTGTTTTTTTCTTTGTCCAAGGAGTGGCAAGAAAGGCGTTGTAGATTCGATTCATATCAACAGGAGATTAATTGGCTAATGGTCTCACCAAATCAATTGGAGTACAACAAATGAAAATCCTACGACACAATTTTAGGCTCACTGGTTGTGATTGAAGGGGAGTGTTAAACAAACTGGGATAGTTGTATTTCTATTTTTGTTTAGTATTCCTATGTTTCCATTGAAGTTTAGTATTTTTATTAGTACTAGTGTTTCCACTATAGGTAGTTCTTAGTATTCATATGTGAAAGTGTTTCCACTGGTGAAAGTGTTTTTACTCATGTAATTGTATATAAATAGATGATCAATAAAAAACAAATGTGAGCCGGTTGTAAACTATGCTCTTGATATTTTTTACAAAGTGAGTGTTGCAGCTTGTTACTCTTGGTGGTTGCCACCATCCGAACGGCATGAAGTCATGGTTGGTGATCTCCTCAAGAAGAGTTTGAAGATGTCTAAGTGTTGTGAGTGGCTTGTAGCTCACTATTTTTGGAGTGGAGGAAGAACAACCTCTAGTGGATTGAGGGAAATGGCTCGGTCGTATGGAGCTAGCTTATTTGTTAGGTTTCCGCAACGTGAATTAGGAGAGCCTAGTAAATCTATGAGCACCACGAAAAATGATCACTTGTATCAATTGTGTGGTTTATCTTTTTGCCCTTACACTTCTGCTATTTACATTCCTAAATATTGATTTTTTTGTTTATCACTTAAGAATTGTAAAATTTAATATAGACTTAAAGTGTTGTTGCACTTAGGGCCTGTTCTTTTTGGCTGTGGCTTATAGATTTTGGCTGAAATTTTTGAATTTTAGCTATTTGTGACAGATGTTACGGAGAGAGAGATACTCGCTTGCAATTTTGGATAGTACAGATGTTGGGCTTTTAATGTGCACTATAATTAACTTGTAGACTCCATCAAAAAAAATATTCCGTTTGAAAGTTAGATACTGTAGCAAAAGCCAAAAGCCGTTTTGAGAAGCTGAAAAGAACAGACCCTTAAAGTGACACTAGATTTTTTAGGCTTTCTCTCGTGCAAAACATATTTGTTTGAGTTTCGCATAAAACTTGTTGTTGGCCAAAAATTTTTAAAACTGCTATTCACCGGGCATTCGTTATCCTACAGAGTTATGAGGAACATGATATATATATTTAGATAAAATTTTGCTTTTCAAGGCACTCGTCTATGGGGGTAAATTTTAAAAAGATATGGAGTAGAGCTATCTGTTAGTGGTCAGAAAATTCCAAAGACAGCTAAAATGTGAGAGAAAGGAAAACACGATGATACAAGAGTGACGCTAGTACCGTGTTGTCGCACCGAGCTGGCTCTTCCGACTCTCCGCCAGTTATGTGGGAAATCTTGAGATGTGGGTCTCCTTGAGATGCTTCCAAGGTAACTGAAACTCTACCATGACAAGCTAGCCACGGGAGGAAGAAGCATTTAAAAAAGGGCAGGGGCTACGTTCACCTGCCTTAGTCGTCGCATACAGCGTATGTCCCTTTCTTTTCGATTTATGATTTATAATCTCTTTGCAACAAATAAATATGTGAGATAATTTATTCGTCATCATTTCAAAACGACATTCAGTCTGTTTTTACAAGTATTTATGATAAAATCAAAAACTATAAGCCGCAGCTAAAAAAAACCACTTCAAATAAATGGGTTGTAGATCTGCCATTAATTAAGTACAAAAGATAAGAGAATGACGAATACAGTTTAGTCATAAATTTCTTGGTAATGATAGGAATTTGTATGGGTTCTCGGTGGTGGAACATTTCCTCTGCAGCATACAAGTCCAGTCATAGCAATTAAGAAGGTACGGGCAAAGGCTTCGGTATTAGCTTCTACAGTAAATAGCTTTTACATCATACGTTTTTTTAAAATAGATCTATAAAAAAATTATAATAGACATTATACGGAGTTTAGATATACTATCCAAAATTATATGCTGTATCTATATACTGTATCTCATAAACAGTCAGAATTTAAAAATTATATACCAAAACCAAGTCACAGCCTGAAAACATAACGAACGACGACTTCAGGGAAGACTTGAACAAGCGACAGGTTACCGCGTAACATCACAATTATATACACATAACGAATGACGACTTCAGGGAAGACTTGAACAAGCGACAGGTTACCGCGTAACATCACAATTATATACACATAACGAATGACGACTTCAGGGAAGACTTGAACAAGCGACAGGTTACCGCGTAACATCACAATTATATACACATAACGAATGACGACTTCAGGGAAGACTTGAACAAGCGACAGGTTACCGCGTAACATCACAATTATATACACATAACGAACGACGACTTCAGGGAAGACTTGAACAAGCAACAGGTTACCGCGTAACATCACAATTATATACACACCGCGTAACAAGTCATTGGAGCCATATGGACTTGAAAATAAAGCACAGGGTTGCTTCAAAGCAAAGAAAGCGAAAAGCTTTGTGGAAGGTAGTAGAGGAGCATTTTGGTAAATTACCCAATACGGAAAACTGGCGGTATGCGAAACCGTGGCAGTGGCTTAAATGATTTAGGTTATGAATGTGCTGAAAATGTTAAGTGGATCAAATATTGATTCACCAATGGATTAATGGGTATATGCATTTTTGAGAAAAGTGTATGTGTAAATGGAGTAACAATGGAGGCCTACAACGGAGAAAAATAAAAGCACGAACAACTAGGAAACCGGTTGTGCCAATTAAGGGGTGTTTAGAATGTCGTTGGTTTATTTTTAATGTAGCTGAGTTGGTTTATTTGGCATAATTAAAATTTAAAAAATTTAAAAATAGAAAAAACATGTTATCTCATCACGGACAATGCAAAAGAATACGGAAAAAAGAAAAGGCAAAAAAGCCTACAAATAAAAAAACAAAAAAGATGAAATTAATAAATAGTGAAAAAACAGAAGTTAGAAACTAAATTGAACGGTGCCTAAGAAGGACTTCAAGTCTAGTCAACGGCTGTTTGAGGACAAAACAAAAGCCAAGCAGAAACAGGGGCGACGCTACATGGAGGCTCCCGAGTGCACCGGCAACACGGTAAAATTAAAAGTTAAGTTATTAGCAACTCATTTTCACCTCTTGTGCACCACCTTAGCCTAAATACGTGCACCACCCTAGTCCAAATATGTATATGTTAGATCATAATTACATGTGTATATTGAAGTGTGCACTCGGGTTCTTCATGCTCTAGCTTCGCCCCTGAGCAGAAAACAGACGATCTGCCTTGATTTTTTCAACTCACCATGAGAACAGTTTTAAATTTGACCACTTACATAAATGAAAACACTTATAGATTGACTATGTGAAATACTATAATATAGATTTAACATAAAAATATTGCGGTAACAATGTATATAAGTGCAAACAGCATACGCGGTGAGCTGTTGCCTGTATGAGCAGTTTCTTTTCATTCTGAGTGTACAGCCTGAGCTAAGAGCGGGTATTTCCACCTGATATATAACAAAGTGTAATGCTGCAACCATTTATAACATGTCGCTTTCCCACGAACCGATCAATGAAAGCACTATTTCACAACGAAATGAAGTGTTCATCGTTGTCAAGACTTCCCTGAGTCGTCGTCCTAGTGTACAATGATGTATCATGGAACCTACCTAGCCCCGTCTTCTTCGTCGGTAATGACATAATTGTCCGAACCAGAATTATTAGTACTATTCTTAATTGCGATGGCTGGGCTGGTATCGTAAGCGAACTGCAGAGTAAACACGAGAGAGACAGGAAGAAGGGAACAGAGATACCGCGTTCGATCAGGAAACCGTTGTGCCGACTAAGGGGGTGATCAGAATAACGATAGCTTTTAGCTGAAAAAACACTGTAGCTGATTGAAAAAACAATGTAGCTAAGTTAGTGGATAGTGTAGTGAATAGTGAAAAAAAAGCTAAAACTAGAAACTGAAACTGAAAAAAACCAAAACGATCACCCCCTAAGAAGGGCTTCAAGTCTAGTCGACGGCTCTTTCAGGACAAAACAGAAGCCAAGAAGAAAGCAGACGGCCTGTCTTGGAATTTGCAACTTACTGTGATTATAGAAAGCAGAAAACATACTTTAAACCACCGGCAATAGAATGCAACAAAAAAAATTACAAACTTTTAAAAATTAAAGTCAGATTCCGGTAGTTTTTTGAACTAAAAATCAATTACTCATTATAACCATAAATCTAAACTAAAAGTCAATTACTCATCACAACCATAAGGTTCCTCGTATAATCTCACAGCTACTTTTTTGGTGAGGATTTTCGTGCTAATGTGGCAATCACTAGTTCTGGTGAGTAAACTCCATCTTTTTTTGTTATTTATTCTAAGGGGACGTTCGGAATAGCGATAGCTTTTAGCTTTTGACTGAAATTTTACTATAGCTGACTGATTTTTTTTTACTGTAGTTGAGTTGGTTTATTGGACATAATTAAAATTAAAAAATGTAAAAAAAGAGTGGTCCAATTAGTGATCGATAAGATGGCCTTAATAAATTTTTATTTGGATTTAGTTTACGCGAACATATACTTGTCATCTCTATCTTGGTACAAAAACAAACAAGTGGTCCGTTGGTCGTCGTTAAGCATTAAGATGGTTACGTGTCTTTGAACTTGTTACGCGGTGTGTATACGGGGGTGTTCAGAATAGCGATGGTTTTTGATTTTTGCTGAAAAAATACTGTAGTTGGCTTATTTTTTACTGTAGCTGAGTTGGTTTATTGAGTATAATTAAATTTAAAAAAATATAAAAATAAAAATGGTACGTTAATCTAGAGCGGATGATGCAAAGGAATACAGAAAAAAAAAACGAAAAAAAATTTACTGTAGCACGCACAATGCGCGCTACAGTAATTTGATCGCCCATCGCCCATCGCCAGCGTTGGCAAAAGCCAACCTGAGTGGGGCCTATAATTGTGATGTTACACGGTAACCTGTTGCTTGTTCAAGTCCTCCCTGAAGTCGTCGTTCGTTATGTTTTCAGGCTGTGACTTGGTTTTGGTATATAATTTTTAAATTTTGATTGTTCATGAGATACAGTATATAGATACAGCATATAATTTTGGATAGTATATCTAAACTCCGTATAATGTCTATTATAATTTTTTTATAGATCTATTTTTAAAAAATGTATGATTTAAAAGCTATTTACTGTAGAAGCTAATACCGAAGCCTTTGCCCGTACCTTCTTAATTGCTATGACTGGACTTGTATGCTGCAGAGGAAATGTTCCACCACCGAGAACCCATACAAATTCCTATCATTACCAAGAAATTTATGACTAAACTGTATTCGTCATTCTCTTATCTTTTGTACTTAATTAATGGCAGATCTACAACCCATTTATTTGAAGTGGTTTTTTTAGCTGTGGTTTATAGTTTTTGATTTTATCATAAATGCTTGTAAAAACAAACTGAATGTCGTTTTGAAACGATGACGAATAAATTATCTCACATATTTATTTGTTGCAAAGAGATTATAAATCATAAATCGAAAAGAAAAGGACATACGCTGTATGCGACGAATAAGGCAGGTGAACGTAGCCCCTGCCCTTTCTTAAATGCTTCTTCCTCCCGTGGCTAGCTTGTCATGGTAGAGTTTCAGTTAACTTGGAAGCATCTCAAGGAGACCCACATCTCAAGATTTCCCACATAACTGGCGGAGAGTCGGAAGAGCCAGCTCGGTGCGACAATACGGTACTAGCGTTACTCTTGTATCATCGTGTTTTCCTTTCTCTCACATTTTAGCTGTCTTTGGAATTTTCTGACCACTAATCACGGAAACAAAGAACTAACAGATAGCTCTACTCCATGTCTTTTTAAAATTTACCCCATAGACGAGTGCCTTGAAAAGCAAAATTTTATCTAAATATATATCATGTTCCTCATAACTCTGTAGGATAACGAATGCCAGGTGAATAGTGGTTTTGAACATTTTTGGCCAACAACAAGTTTTATGCGAAACTCAAACAAATATGTTTTGCACGAGAGAAAGCCTAACAAATCTAGTGTTAGGGGTTGCTCAATATACTAGGGGTTGCTCTTCCTTCATTCTGAAAATGGTGAGCAACAAGCTACTCGCAACACCTAAATCTTTTCAAACTCTTTTTGAAGAGATCGCCAACCATGACTCCATGCCGTTCATATGGTGGCAACCACCAAGAGTAACAAACTAAACACTCACTTTGTAAAAAAAATATCAAAAGAATAATTTACAACCGACACACATTTGCTTTCTATTGATCTTTTTTTTATATACAAGTACATGAGTGGTAAAACTTTCACCAGTGAAAACACTTTCACATATGAATACTAAGAACTACCTACAATGGAAACACTAGCACTAATAAAAAATACTAAACATCAATGAAAATATAGGGATACTAAACAAAAATGAAAACACAACTATCCTAGTTTGTTTAACACTCCTCTTCAATCACAACCAGTGAGGCTGAGATTGTGTCGTAGGATCTTCATTTGTTGTACTCCAATCGATTTGGTGAGACCATTTGCCAATTGATCTTGTGTTGATATGAATCAAATCTACAACACCTTTCTTGCCACTCGTTCTTGGACAAAATAAAAATCCACCTCAATATATTTAGCTCTAGTATAAAACACAAGATTAACAGGAAGATATATAGTTCTAAAATTATCACACCACAGGATAGGATGGGCCCCACAAGGACACCGACGATAGTATTCCAAGGGTTGTGCCTGTTGTTGCCGCATCCTCCTCACCATCGTAGCTGCTGCCATGGAAGCGATGGCGGCAAGGCTCCACAGCTCCTCTTCGGTGGAGCCATAGGTGCGTAGTTGGCAGCAAAAAAAGATAAACCACACAATTGATACAAGTGATTTTTTTTCCGTGGTACTCCTAGATTTATTAGGTTCCCCTAATGCATGTTTAGGAAACCTAACAAATAGGCTAGCTCCGTACGGCCGAGCCATTTCCCTCAATCCATTAGGTGTTGCTCTTACTTCGGAGATAGTAAGCAGCAAGCCACTCACAACATATAGGCAAACTCTATATAGACAAACTCTTCTTGAGGAGATCACCAACCATGACTCCTTCATGCCATCCGGATAGTGGTAACCACCAAAAGTAACAAACTACAACGCTCACTTGACCTTAATTAAGTAGCAAGAAGCTCAAACAACACGAATCAATGGACTCAATCTTCACTAGCACTAAAATGCTCTCAAGAATATCACATTGATGCTCGATATCAAAGCTTGGCGTGCAATAGAAGCTCCACGAAATCTGAAACGCCTGACCAAGACTTCTATTTATAGCCCCCAACCAAATAGAGCCGTTTGAAACAACGTCCTCTAAAAACAGACCATTCGAATTCCCAAATTCGGGCCTTCTGAATTCGGCAATGGTCAATTCTATAAAAAATTCAGACCATGCCAACCACAAAATCTTTAGAGCACAGCGAAGCCTCTGCTAAAATGCCGGAAAATTAAATTGGACCTTCCTAACTCCAAATTCGGACTATCCTACAGCCCAACTCAGTACTGCTCTCCCACCAGAAAGATCACAAGCTTACCTTCAAAGACTATAAAAACAGTATCATACGAGGGAGACACATACCAAGTTCCTTGTACATCAGCACAATGTATCATGATGGCCCATCAGAATATGCATTCGATTAAATATTAAAATAGGTTTTTGTTGGGTATGAACTAATTTTCTTTTTCGTTATTCCTGAATAAAGGATAGAATATCAAAAATGGACCAAGAGAAGCACGCTGAATTCTTGCAAGCTGAGTCTCAATTTTCTATACCAGCAATGAACATATTGATCATTGATCTAGCAGTTCTGGGATTAGCGTTGAGCCCTCGGTACAGAACCGTTGTCACGAGTAACATACCCATGGTCATCGGCTATTTATTTATGCTCGGGTTTATTATTCGGGTGTATTTGCGACAGCTACGTTCTCTGTGGAGCAATTTTGCTGGTATGGAGACCTGCATCTTCAGCACTTCGGTAGCGATTACAGCTTACGCTCCGTTACTTGTAATCAACGCAAGTTATATAATCGGTTCCCCGGTGCTCGCTATCATCGTCCTTTTCATGGTCGCATTGTGGACCAAATTCAGGGAGAAGGATGATCCTAAATACAGTGTCGGCAATGTCGTTGTGTTGATGTTCATAACGCTGTTGCCGTATTATCTGCTTTGGTGGGAACTGCTAATGGGAGACAGGGGCGGCAGTTTCGTTCTCTCCCACTTCCTTCTCTTCTTGAGTTCCGCGCTCGGTGCTGTGGCGGTAATGGTATCCACGCTTGCTGTCGCAGCCGCTCCTGCTGGAGCACGAGTGCTGCAGTTGCTCCACAAGACCTGTACTGTGGTGCTGACGGTCACGGTGCACACCATGGCCGCAGAACGGCTTGGGGAAGACATGGTGTTAGCTTGCATGCCAGAGCTTATTGCAGTGCTCCGATGGTTCACGATCCACTCTGACCATGCGGGTTACATGGTGATCCTCTACCGGCTTGTCACATCACAGAAATCGACACTGTTCACTCTCAGCTCAGCCGTAGGCATTCTGGCATTCTTGATCTCCATGAACGGTGACGACAGCGAAATCCTGGCTTCCTTGTACACAAGGGCCCTGGGCATCTTGAGCTTTTCGGCGGCTCTATCCTACTTTGACTTGTGCATGCTACGTCAGTGGCCAGGAAGGCCATCCAACTCCAAGGGACCGATCCAGCTGCTCCAGGTTTCTGCAATAATCTGCTCTAGTGCAGCTGCTATGATGGCTGTAATGACAGTAGCTCGATGCATTATCGATCAGTCAATAACTGTCTTACGCGTCACAGCCGCTTTGGCGGCACTGCTCCTGGCTGCGCTTGTTTTGACTATCGTTTGCAGGATTGATACCCTTATGAGGTACCTTTCCACTCTTTTAAGGACCGCCCTTGGAATAATTGAATTGCAGGATGATGCCCCGGTTAGGTCTCCAAACTCTTGAGAAAAAAATCTCACTTCTTTGTTGTTATTTTCTAACTGTGTTGCGGGTTCTGATTTGTATTTCGATGTGAACATGTACTCAATTTTTTGTAGTCTCTAATTTGCATTGCATCAAATCAATCATCGTCGTTCCGAAACGGCTTATCATGGCCATTTCGGGGATTCTCTGATTCTGCCTACATATTCCTACTTCAGTTTGTGCATGCTACATGCCTAGAATACATCAGTTTTCCGCGGTTATTTGCCAAAGTACAATACTACGACAGCTATTTTGTTTCTACAGCGCTGCAGCTATCCACAGGATTTTGTCTTTAAAATAACACACATTAGGTGCCAATATTACAGGAAGGGCACGATCTTGAAGACTAAAAAAAGATTAAAACTAGGATTCTCACAATGTGGCGGCGGAGTGTCGCGCCGCAACTAAGTCTGCAGTGGAGCCCCAGTATATTAGAGAAAATCATGTTGAATTGATCCACCTTGAGATATTGTTGAGATTGTTATATTTTTATGTCATCAATTGGTCTCAAGAAACGATAATGTATAATCATTGTATTTGAAATCAGTATAGTTTTCTATATATGTAATAGTGTACTAAGAGATTGCTAAACACTACTCTATAACTTACTAATTATAAAGGTAGCTTTCATGTATGTTATAAAATATACGAAGAAATATAAATAGTTAAATATAAAATTTATCCCTCCTATATAATAGGAGAGAGTTTTCAGTGGTACTTACGATAATTAGCTTTCCTTCCTTTTGGACGAGTAAAAGCATGCTAGCTAGCTAGTGTATAGCTGGAGATGAAACAAAGTGCTGCAACTTGCAAGCTAAACCAACTACATTAGCTGTATTAGTTGGACATTGTGTTTAGGTTGGTATTACCCAATCAATAGCAGATTGCCAGAGGTGGCACTGGTTTACAGGAGGAGGTTTAGATCGTTCTTTCCCGGCACTGGTTTACAGGAGGTTTAGATCGTTCTTTCCCTATTTTGTGTGCCCATTTCTTATGCTCTGTGGTCTGCCTTGCAAAAAGAAAGAAAAAGAATTGAGAATTCCAACTGTTAGCAGGGCTTGCCCTGAAACGAAAAAAAACTCAATAAGCTTAGGCTATTTCGGTCGTTTAATAGCTCCCCAAGGAGAACGATCTTATTATGCACAAAGTAACACATTACACCCCTACATTTTCTTGATTCTGACACGAGTAGCTAGACCAGGATAAAGTTAAACTAAATGAAATGGAACAAATAAATCCTTTATTATTTTCACCTTTATTTCAGAATGAGGAGGGATGACGTCGTCTTTTGATCATCAATCCCTCTTAAGAGGCATCATCGATGTACATAGAGAAAACAAGGGTACCCAAAGAACAAAAGAAGGAAAGGTGCGGGGAGCGAGATCGACGGACCTCTGATCATATGGAGCCTACCACAATCACAAACAGATAAGGTTGACATGATCAAGATCCACGGTACGGCGGCACAGAGGAGAAGGGATCAGATGGGCACCAATCCGCCCCCTCACAATATCACATCATCTGGAGATAGGTCCCTGCCTCCCTTATCTCATCCTGACGAACCAAGAAAATTATATGGTTGGAACGGAATCACTGTGTGGTGAGCGCGCACGCGTGTGTTTGTATGTACATTGGCGATTTTGTATGGGCAGGGCTCTCAGCCATGTAGCAATGTGGATGCAGGTGGGGAAGACAAGGCCATGAGCAACAATGCAGCCTCCTCCACTCCCATTAGAAGCCTCCTTTTCTGAACCACCTTCAGGTTGCTGCTACTGCTGTCTTTTACTTCAGCTGTTGCCTCACCATGATGCTGCTGCTGCTGCTTCTGGTCTAGGCCAAGCTCTTGCCTCCTCTTCTTCCGGTACCGGATCCCACAAGCGTTGCACAGCGACTGCGGTCAGAATTGGAAGAGATAAAAATCACCATCACACGAGAGCGAAATTAAGCATCAAGATTTCATTTATGCTTTGTTATCTTATCCTCAAAATGCAAGTGCGTGTGTAACACATTTTTTTTTTTTGGTGCTAATGGTGCTACCAGAAACACAATGAGGAAAACATGAAGGACAAAACTGAAAATAGTCAGGTTAGAAGAATCGAAATGGATAACGTATCTCTCTCCATGGACACGATTGGCTTGGTGGTTAGCTCTGCTGCAAGGAACATCTCACCTAATCAACGAGTTGCAATCAAACTGAATGGAGAGAGGGGTCATCAAGACAAGTCATATTAGGATTCGACCAAAACCAAGACCTCACAGGCTCACACTACAGACTGTCAAAGGAAACTTCCATAGTTCTCAAGTCCAATTAGCGAATCAGTTGTCCGTAAGAGGAAACTTCAGAATTTTTTAAAGCATATTAGTTTCAATGATCGTATTGACAACCCACTGCGTAAGAAATAAAAAAGGAAGACCTGGAGCGCACAGGCTTACATATGGTGGAGTATGCTTCGATCTTTAGCTGGCTATGATTTTTTAAGAGTTAAATGCACACAAATTTGGTTCAGACTTGCAGCTCTTGATTCGATTTTATCATACCCGCTTTCGATTCCACTCTATTATTCAAATGACTAAACTTCAATTTAACATGGAACACCCACAACAAAATCATCCATTCTTGTACCAAGATGCCTGAGAGAACTAGAACTTTCCAATGGATTACATCTCATTAAGAGAAAAAAAATACATTTACTCACAAACCAAAAGAGAAGGATCACGTGTATTCCTAAATAGTAGAAAAAGCTCTAATTTCGTCTGATCAGATGAACATCAGGAACTAACACGCAAAAACATATCTAAGAAGAAGTCTTAGATGATCATACAAAACAAGCAACAACAACTAATTGCAGCAGAAGCAGAGGCATGTATCTGACTATGTTCTTCAGGAATGATCAAATCAACTCTGTAGTCAAGAATCCCGAATCTGCTTGACCATGATCCTGATCAACAGTACCGATTACTGAATAGCAAATAAGGAGCCGATAAAGAACTCACCCTGGGCCCGGTCGGCCCGCCGCGCCACATGGGCGTGGTGTTGGTGCGGCATTCGACGCAGCTCCTCCTCCCTTCCTCCACCACCCGGATCCCATCGACCTGCAAGAACAGCAAGCAAAAGGGAGCAAAATTGAGCCAAAAAGAGGCGAGCCAAAGAACATAAAAAGGAAGAGAAGAGCCGGATGTACCTTCCGTTCCGAGGATCCCATCGCCGCGCCGGATTGCAGCCCCGATTCTCGGTGGCCGGATTGGTTGGACATTTTTTTTTCTTGTGCGGTTGCTCTGTTTCTTGAAGCGTGTAGTGAAGAGTTGTTGCGGAGGAAGGCTAGAAGGGGGAGAGGGCGGTCGGGGTAAGAGGTGGAAGTTTTTGCTGGCTGTTTGTAAGTTTTGGCTTAAAATAATAATAATTTATAAAGAAGTTATAGAGAAATATTTATATACAATTTTAATTAATATAAATAAAGTCACTATAATATCTACTATAATCGACAAATGGACTCTATCTTAAAAAACATTTCATTTGAAAATTAGTTAATAAAAAAGCTATTTAATATAGAAAAACAGTTTTTAGAAGTCAAAGCGAACAGGCCAATAGTGGTTGTAATCTTGGATTGGGTTTAAATGATAAAAGATGGGCTATAAAGGTGTTTGGTAATTTGAATTCAGAAGGTGTTATTACGCTTTTCCTTGCCTTTTCTTTCTTTCTTTCTTTCTTTCTTTTTTTGAATTCAGAAGGTGTCATTACGCTTCGTTTGCAGACCTTGCCACAAAGGAAGCATACTCTCCCTAGTCACCCAACTTGCTAACGTAGGAAGCATGCGGTGGAACTTATTAATTTTGGAGAAAAAAATTATTTTCACATTTGATAACATAAATATATTATGATAAAAACAGTGTTTAAAGTTGCGTCTCAAAGGTCGAAAAAAAAGTCCAAATATTATGAGAGGAGAGTGTATGTAGTAATTAAAATAATTAATAATCTTAATTTGATTTTTTTGTCTAATTTAAGGAGGTGTTTAAAGTTTTATGTGGCATCTACTACCTGTATTCACAAAAAAATGTTGTTTTGGACATTGAACCTCTCTTAAATACAACTTTAACGGCCAATTTCTATTGTATTCGCAAAACCTAATCAAATTAAAATATTATAAGAGTATTTTGGAAACAAATCTATTCGTATTGTTGTCGTGTGTCTAATCTAGATATTTATAAAGATACCGTGGGAACCACCTTTTGGTGTGGTGGTAAAGTTGTGTGTATGACTCTATCTACGCACATACAAGTGTGTTTCAATAGAAATTTGTGGGACCACGAATTTATCCACGGTCTCTGTCTATTTAGGCGTATGCTAACAAGTGGTGCATGTGTATGGTGGTGTTTGTGCTTATGAGTCTTCATTGCAATCAAAAATTAAATAAAGATACCATCTTTTAAAGTTAAATTAATTTGACTGCAGGTATTGATTCTAGGATGACCCCTTTTCCTTAACCGATGGGGTATAAAATTGGTAAATTATGCTGGCTGTTACTGCTATCCATGGTTACAAGTTAAGTTGCCAATGCAAAAGAAAAAAAAAGATGCCGGCAGTTCTTAAGAATACTTCATGCCTATAACAACTATTAATTGCTTCCTTAGAGGATTAGATAAGGTACGGTGTCATCGATAAAGTTCTTAAAAGGTCCTAACTCATCAATGAACTCTCCTTAGGTAGAGTCCTCACGTCAACGAGCCAAACATCAGAGTTCACAAAGCTCCCTCAAAAGAGAAGCTCTAGAACTCTCTGAATAACTTTGTAACTAATTTCTTCCGTTAAACGTCACAAGGCACACACCACAGAAGTTGATGTGCTGCACAAACCCCATATATATATATATATATATATATATATATATATATATATATATATATATATATATATATATATATATATATATATATATATATGCTCATGTTTGCACGTATAAATCTTAAAACGACACTAGAATTAACTATCAACATCTAAACAGTGCTTTAGTTTTCATAAGACACAGTTTAGACAAACCATTTCCTGTGGTATCACCAACCAAACACCAGATAATCCTAGTAAAAAAATGGGCTTCGCTTCTCCTTTTCCTGTTGCTATCATCAGAGGTAGCTCTGCCTTCTTCTCCATTAATCTAGTAACGATTAGAAAAGTGTAGAACCAAACAAAGCAGTCATGATAAGCCAGGCACCGAAAAGGATAAGCCAAAGATGACGTCATAGCTTACCGGTGATCACATAGGCTTGATAGGCTTGGGGCTCACGCTATCACGAGCTACTAGCTTTTCTCAAAATGTTTTAAAGATAAGGGCACCAACCAAAATGTTTTGTCTCAGGATGGTTCGTTGCTCTAAGCAAGAATGAATTTGTGAAGCAAGCTCAATGATTTTGCTCAGAAGAAAGAATTTTCAATTTGAAAGATTATACATGTGTTATATTTACTACACAGTAAGAAGCCGACACTCCCGTGCTGCTCTCTGGGCGACCTGGGAGGCAACACACCTTTCTTCCCAGAGTTCCCACCCTCCATTCGTCCCTCTTACCGCCGCCGCCTGTTGCGGCGACAGCAGCGGGGCCTTCCCCATCTCCTCCTCTCTTCTCTCTTCTCAGCTCCGATGTCGGCTCCCTCTCTTAGTTTTAAATCCGGCAGTGGTGCTCTCATGCTCAGTCACCAATGCTGCTCGCCGTCGTCTTTCTCCACGTCGTGCCCCATCTACCTCATCGTGGGCCCCGCCCTTGGGGCTAGAAGTCTCTCTTCTTCAGATCTGGCTGGTCCTTGACGAATCTGGTCGGGATCGGTGAAGCCCGATGGCCGAATCTGAGGTGGGGAGAGCCAGAGGTAGCCGGTTCTGGCCATCTCCGGACCGGATCCAGTCTCGGTGGGGGCCTCCATCACCTCCAGCTTCCCTATCGCGCACGGGCGACCACGACGTAGAGGCGTCGTCTCGAGTGGGCGCAGGCGTCGACGCGGACGAGCGATGACGGAGGCTGGCGACAGCGCTGGATGGCTCGTGGCGGCGCTCATGGGCACAAAGTTCGCGGCCATGACACAGATCTCATCGCGGGCGAGCACGACGGAGACGAACGGCAACGACACTGGGTTGCATGTGGCTTGTTGGATGTGGGGACTAGCCGATGCACGACTGAGTGGGGCTGTGGGCGGCCGGCCACCCACTGCCCAGTGGGCGGTGCTACCCATGGGCGGCCTGATAGGAAGTCACACCCGGTCGGTGGTGGGTGTTAGGCTTGCCCCGCGTGGTGTAGTGCTGAGCTCTGGGTGAAAACCATGGATCCGACTCTTTTTCTTCGAAGGATCAGATGATGACTATGTCCTCGGGCGTCAGAAAAAGGCCAATTTCTATTGTATTTGCAAAACCTAATCAAATTAAAATATTATAAGAGTATTTTGGAAACAAATCTATTCATATCATTGTTGTGTGTCTGATCTAAATATTCATACAGATACCATAGGAACCACCTTTTGGTGTGGTGGTAAAGCTGTGTGTACGACTCCGACTATGCACACGTGAGTGCATCTCAATAAAAATTTTGTGGGACCATGAACTTATCCGCGGTCTCTGTCTATTTAAGCGTATGCTAAGGAGACACACTTGTGTATATGTGCGTATGGTGTACGTGTATGGTGGTGTTGTAGATTTGTTCTAAGTTTAAAGAGGAATCGTAAACATTAACCCCAGATCTAACAAGAACACATAGCATGAACTTAAATGCGGAAGCATACCTAAACTCGGAGAGGCCATAGTCGGTTGGTGCTCGGCGACGGTGTAGATGTGGATGACGGCGTCGGTGGTGCAATGGACGGGGACAGAGAGGGCTTTGGTCTTCGTCCACCTAGTGCCTGTTAGTAGATTGGATCTATTGGGGTATTGTAGACTTGTACAACCGTCGTGTATATAAGCCTTGCGAAACCCCTGCTTTTTATATGGCGCTAGGTGATCGGGACCGAAACCAAAACAGGAGTTGGAACCGCCTCCGATTAAGGCGCGAGTGGAGGCGTTGCCTTCCTGAAAACTCGGGATTTGGTTAGCCGAGATGATCAACCCAACAGGTGTTTGTGCTTATGAGTCTCCATTGTAATGGCAAAATAAATAAAGATACCATCGTTTAAAGTTAAATTAATTTGACTGCAGGTATTGATTCTAGGATGACCCCTTTTCCTTAACCGATGGGGTATAAAATTGGTAAATTATGCTGGCTGTTACTGCTATCCATGGTTACAAGTTAAGTTGCCAATGCAAAAGAAAAAAAAAAGATGCCGGCAGTTCTTAAGAATACTTCATGCCTATAACAACTATTAATTGCTTCCTTAGAGGATTAGATATGGTACGGTGTCATACTGTCATCCATAAAGTTCTTAAAAAATCCTAACTCGTCAATGAACTCTCTGAATAAAGCTCCCTCAAAAGAGAAGCTCTACAACTCTCTGAATAACTTTGTAACTAATTTCTTCCGTTAAACGTCACAAGGCACACACCACAGAAGTTGATGTTCTGCACAAACCCCATATATATATATGCTCATGTTTGCACGTATAAATCTTAAAACGACACTAGAATTAAACATCAACATCTAAACAGTGCTTTAGTTTTCATAACACACAGTTTAGACAAACCATTTCCTGTGGAATCACCAACCAAACACCAGATAATCCTGGTAAAAAAATGGGCTTCGCTTCTCCTGTTCTTGTTGCTATCATCAGAGCTAGCTCTGCCTTCTTCTCCATTAATCTAGTAACGATTAGAAAAGTGTAGAACCAAACAAAGCAGTCATGATAAGCCAGCCACCGAAAAGGATAAGCCAAAGATGACGTCATAGCTTACCGGTGATCACATAGGCTTGATAGGCTTGGGGCTCACGCTATCACGAGCTACTAGCTTTTCTCAAAATGTTTTAAAAATAAGGGCACCAACCAAAATGTTTTGTCTCAGGATGGTTCGTTGCTCTAAGCAAGAATGAATTAGTGAAGCATGCTTACAAACTTGCATAAGTTTTTCAACCATGCAAATCTACCTTAAAATGCCCTAGGAATCTTAGCATATATAACAACAATTGTCCTCCGGATAAGCGACCCGGGAGGTGACACACCTCCCTTCCCAAAGTCCTCACCCTCCCTTCCTCCCTCTTGCCGCCGCCACTACCGCCTATTGTGACGACGGCAGCGAGGCCTTCCCCATCTCCTCCTTTCTTCTCTCTTCTCAGCTTTGATGTCGGCTCCCTCTCTCAGTTTCAGATCCGGCGGTGGTGCTCCTGTGCTCAGTCACCAGTGCTGCTCACCACCGTCTTTCTCCACGTCATAGCCCCATCTGCCTTGCCGCGGGCCCTGCCCTTGGGGCTAGAAGTCTCTCTTCTTCATATATGGCCGGTCCTTGATGGATTTGGCCGGGATCGGTGAAGCCCAGCGGCCGAGTCTGAGGCGGGGAGAACTAGAGGCAGCTGGTTCTGGCTATCTTCGGACCGGATCCGGTCTCGGCGGGGGCCTCCATCACCTCTGGCTTCCCCGTCACGCATGAGCGGCCACGGCGAAGAGGCGCCATCTCGGGTGGGCACAGGTGTCGACGTGGACGAGCGACGGCAGAGGCTGGCGACAACGCTGGGAAGCTCATGGCGGCGCTCATGGGCATAGAGTTCGCAGCTATGGCGCAGATCTCATCGCGGGTGAGCATGACAGAGATGGACGGCGACGACGCTGGGCTACATGTGGCCTGCTGGATGCGGGGACTAGCCGATGCACGGCCAGGTGGGGCTGTGGGCAGTCGACCACCAATTGCTTGGCGGGCAGTGCTACCCTTGGGCGGCCTGACAAGCGGTCACGCCCGATCGGTGGCGGGTGTCGGGCTTGCCCTATGCGGTGTAATGCTAAGCTTTGAGCTCTGGGTGAAAACCATGGATCCGACTCTTTTCTTTCGAAGGATTGGCGTCCTCGGGCGTTGCATACCTCCTTAGAGGCGTTGTCTTAGAGCTATACCTCATACACCGCAGGGCTTATGGCATTGTCCGGGGTAAAAACCTCAGTTCTGGTTCTTGCCGGATCGGGTGACGGCGACGTCTTTAATACCATTCCCTCCTTGGAGGCGTTACCTTGGATCACCTAATCCTACCGCGTGATCTGGCCGCTTGCTGGCTGGTGCTTGTCCAACGGTGGTGGTCGTCCTCTCAGCGTCGTTTCTACTTCTTTGGTTGTGGCGGGGTTGTTATGAGGCGTGCTGAAGTGAAGTCGGAGCAGTCGGGTCGTGGGTGCGATGGGTGGCACCAATAACTCGTGCTAGTGCTTATCAGTCGTGGTCGGCATCCTGGTCAGTGTAGGGTGTTTTAGCTATGGACTTTCGTCTTCATGGGCTTTCGGAGTCATGTTTTTTTTATTTTTTTTGTGCTTGGTCTTTTCTCGGGTCTTTGTAAGCTATACCGCTCTTCTTCTTAATGAATGTAGCGTAAATCTCCTATGTTTTCAATAAAAAAATATTATACGTGTGTTATGTGCCCAACTTTGAGAGAAGAAACCATGTTTTTCATCTCCTTTTTTATTCCCCTTGGTAGGGATTGTTGTTATTTTATCTGTCCAACAAGAAGTACTACTATACGATCTCAATGACATGGGCGTTGACTTGGTAAACCATTTGGAGACTCTATTTTTTAATAGCAATCATATGGTATCACAACGTCCAATCCAAAAACCAAGAGCTAAATTTCCAAATACAATTAAGTGTATAATATAGGTTAATTAGTAGCTAGGAAGGGTGAAAATTAGAGTGAAAAAAAGTAGTCCAGCAATGGACAGAGGCAAAAGTAGAGCACACACCCTAACATCTCTATCGTTTGTAGCGCGAGATTCCCTCCTTTTTTTCCAATTCTAAGTCGAGGTGTTAGTCAACTCCAACAACTATTTGTTTCATTGTTGAATGAAAAACACAAGATGTTTGTGTCAACATCTTGTTCCACTACGGCATGTCTCTTCGCTTTTCAGCATGCACACTCTTTAGTCAACTCTACCAACGATATGTTCCATTGTTCCGTAAAATCCCTAAAACTTACGTAAGCATCTCATCTTCCACCGAGTTTTTTTCTTCGTTTTTTTCCTGTCTAATTGCAAATCGAACTTTGCTACTACATATAGTCACAAATAAGTGGCGTTTGAGGTATTGACGTGGTCTCCGCAATATAACTTTGACCAGCTAAATCTAGCGTAATATATTTGTAAATAGCTATCTATAATAAAATTTACATCTACGTATATTTATAGATACAAAATATTCACCAAGGGAAAAACAACGCTCATCACATTATATTGATATACAAGGTCACGCGGGATATACAAGGATATATTTTTTTGGTGTATATTTTTCATTGATGATATAGTGCTAGTTGATGAGGGCATGATAGATATCAATAGGATCTTAAAATCAAAGGGTTTTAGATTTAGTAGAACTAAAATTGAATATATGATGTGTGATTTCAGTGGTGTCAGGGCAGATGATAGAGATGTTAGTCCGAACAGACAAGTAGTGACTAGGAAAGACACTTTTCAATATTTAGAATCAATACTACAGGGGATAACGAGATTGATGAAGACGTGAGCCACAACATACGAGTGGGGTGGGTGAAATAGCGCAAAGCATCGGGTGTCCTGTGTGATAAAAAAAGTCCATCAAAAGTTAAAGGCTAAGTTCTATAAAACGGCAATCAGACTTACGATGCTATATGGAGCGAAATACTGAGCGACTAAAAGACAACATATACAGAAGATGAGTGTAGCGGATATGAGAATATTACAGTGGATTTGTGGTCATACAAGGAGGAATCGAAACCGCAATACAAGGAGGAATCGAAACCGCAATGATGATATACGTGATAAGGTGGGGTAACACCAACTGAAGAGAAATTTATCCAACATCGATTACAATAATTTGGATATCTCCAACGGGTGCCTTATGAGGCACCGGTATGTAATATAATTTTAAGATATACTGAAAGCACAAGAAGAGGCGGAGGTCAACCAAAACTGACGTGGGAGGAATTCATTAAAAGAGACTTGAAGGATTGAAATGTATCCAAAGAATTAGCTTTGGATAGAAGCGCATAGGAGTTAACAATCTACGTATCGGAACCATGAATAAGGAGGTTTAGAGGTGGTGTTTTAAGTTCTTTGCTCAGATGGTAGGACGCAGGTTTAGAGTTTTTGCCTTGTAAGTTTGATTACAAAGCTCTCGTTTCTTTGACCTTGAGGAGGTTTTATTTCTAGACTACCCTAACTTGTTTAGGATAAAAAGCTTTGTTGTTGTTGTTGTTAATATTATATTGCTATACCAGCTTGTAAAACGTTGAAGCTGTACGCCAGGAATAAGCCTGACCGGTCGTTCCAAAACGCAAATCAGAATTAAGATGACTTGCTTGAACTTAAATTGACCCTCGATCTAACCATGCCTGGTAGGCAAATCCACCCACTGGACTTCCCCCGCCGCAGGACGCCTCAACTCCAAACCAAACAAGGCTTCAACAAGAGCCCTCAACCGGAGAGATTTCCGATAGAAGCTACACCTGGATAAGAGGATAGATAACCATCGCATCACAACGAAGCTTAACCAATAGACTTAAAAGGTGTCCATCGATTCTACGAGTACATACACGTGTACGTGTTCAGTGAAAAAACGCGTGTTCACGCTCCATGAGATCTTGGATATATCTGATATATTCTAAGCATGTGTAGGAGACGAGTACATGTGTACGTAGATGGTGTGAGTGATGTATGTTGAGTTTGTACGTCGTAAGCTCATAGAACCACCACTGGGTCCATCAGCCTCGCCTCTGCACTCTGCAGCTGTAAAGTATGACAAGTTGAGAACAACCTGTACGCCCAGGCTTCGGTAATAGACATATGTGCGCCAATCATCCAAAATGGGTGTTCAACTTTCTAAATCCTGTGATGACTGGATGGTAGAAAGGAGACGAGACGCAGGCCAATAATGGGCGCCGTACCGAACGCAGCTTGGCGCACACCCTCCCTCCCGGCCGGCTGCATGATTAGCAGCAGTTTGCGCGGAAGAATCTTCGGCGAAGGAGCGGCGCGCGACGGGATGACCAAACCGGAAAGATGTGTTTTCCGTCAGAAGATGGTTAGCTTCTCTGCCTGGGAATGAACCGCTAGCCAGCACACGGTTAATTGCGCAGAAGGCGGCAGAGGAAGTGATCGCAGCGAGAGCTGCCACAGAGCAATCACGAACAGGCACCGAGGATTGTGTTCGTAGATTTGTAGTGAACAGCATTCTTTCTTTCAAGCAAAGAATAATATAGGGCATAGCTAGCCAGCATACATGTCAGGGGCCGTAGACGGTAGCCGTGGAAGACCGGTGGGCGCAGACCAGGCCCCTTGCGGCGTCCTGGACGATCCGTGAGGGCTGGCGCCAGCAGAAGATGGAGCGCGGGGGTGGGGCGCCGGTAGCAAGTAGATGGGAATAGATAGACAGGGAAAGGGAAAAAGACTATCCCACTTATTTCAGCACGAGTTCAAGAACAAAAATCGATGAAACTTTTGACTTGTAGATTCAAATAATATGAAATTTTACAAAGATTTTCTCTAGGATATTGTAAATCTATTCTAATAAACGATCATAAAATCATGACCAAAGTTGAAACCTTTTTTCAGTTTGTTGAAAGGTTGTATCAAAACCGAACCAAAACCCTAAATGGTGAATATATCTTGTCGTGGATAGATAATAGTCAAGATAGTTTTAAATGTATTCCCACATATCATATCAAATTAGAACACCAAAGAACCTGACCCAAAAACTCTTAAAACAAAAAAAATCATATGATAAGATCAAAATCAAGGTAAATCGGATTTATTTATGAACTTACTATCAAAGTGCCTAAATGATAGGAGATTGATCTCCAGATGTTATCTCCATCTCAATTGCATCCTTAGCACAGCAAAATCACAAAGAGGAAAGAGGAGAGATCAAACTAACTAAAACAAGAGCAAATTAATCAATACATAAAGAATCTATCGAGATGATCACGATTGATGTATTACTTACTTGAGGAAATAGGTTTTACAGCCACTTCATCTTAGAGGACAAAGAGTACACAACGTACTCAACTCTTAAACCGTAACCCTAGACGTGAGAGCACATGAGAGATGGATTGAATGGTTCACACAAGTCTCCATTCTAATACCTTAGATAGGTAGACTAACCAGCCACACCTAGTTCTTAGTAGATACTATATACTTAGCATAATGAAAAAGTCTGTTAACTCCACACATACGGGCTTTAACTTACACATGTCACTTATACACGTTTTTCAAAACGTATAAGCCTAAATCCACTAAGTCCTTTCTGCATGATCCAACTGTTTAAACCAGCTTCTCCTTAACCTAAACTACTCTCTAAACGCCACACATGTGTCGTGGTTTTAATCCAATGCAAATTCCAATATTTTGGCCAAACTTACCAAAATACCTTTCTTTACCAGATCTTCATCTTCTATTGTAAACAATCGCCATGCTTGCTATGTATAGGCTCACCATTGGCTTATCACATGTCGATAAGTCTCTCCCGCTCTAGTTTCATCGGACCACGTCTTACTTGGACCGACCAATCCATATAGTGCAAATCCACCATTCAAACTCGCGTTCAATATTTTCTACTTTTCTTGTACCTTGCTTGAGTTTACCATCTCACCCAGTATCCTTGATCATTCTGGACCTCTGCTCCTCCCTAAGTGTAACCTCAATCCTCACCGTCGACCATGGTAACTCGAAACGTCACTGCACATCCAAAGACAAAAAAATTATTTTCAGACAAAAGTTCTTCATAACTTGACCCACGTTAGGTAAAACATGCATCATACAACCTTAATACAATAACTCAGATCACCCCAACTCAATCCAAAACTCAAAACACAAAAATCATATTTTTCGACCAAATCCAGAAGTACCGCTTGCAACACGCCAGTACTACCGCACTGTAATACTACCACTCTGACCGGTACTACTGCTCCTTGCAAACCCAAATAAAACATCTCTAGGAAAAACGTATTGTCATAAAGTTAGAACACCGCTTTACGATACTACCGCACAAATACCTACGGCACTACCATCCTACGGTAAGACCGCATTCACAACTGCGGTACTTCTAAATTTCCTATCACTTCTAGAAAACAGTCCAAACAAAATACAATCTTTGCAAAACCACTCTACCAAATATGTAATGATTTATCACAATATTAAACAAGACCTTCTCACATGATCCTTCATAATTCAACTCTTATCTCTATATGGAACCGAATCTCCGAAGGAGACAGCCAACCGGGACTCCAAACTAACATATATGTAACTGTAGCTGACACCAATTCGGACTCTCCTGACTTACTTGCCGACTCCTGATGCTTGCCGCCTCTTCTGCAGTCTGCTCGGTGAAAACCCTGTAGCCTTTCAGCCCTTGCCGCCGCTAGACTGAATCTGCACCTGCTGCTCCTTTGCAAGCCCGGCAGCATCCTTCCTTGCCTTGCAACGCGTATAAGTGAGACCCCACATGACATAAATGTGTTACTCAATTCACACTCAATACACATCAGACAATGCTTAGCAAAAAAGAACCAGGTGACCCGCTTTGCAATAGAATCCATTGCTCCAACCTTTAACATGGTAGACCGCACCACAGTACCGATAGAAACTACAAACTATGATGCAGCCAAAAAATTACGTGTAATGACTAATGATAAATGCTAAGAAAACCAACGAATAGACTCGCATAGGAATCCCAAAACCCACTGACTATCCATATGCAGTTAGCTTTAGCTAGTGAGCAGAGTTCTACAGCATAGAAATGCTTTGGCAACAACTTGGAGGAAAAAAACCATATATACCGAAAAAACCATATATACCGAAGTTCTTTTTTACCTCCACAGGCATAAAAAAACATTCATGCTATAGGCTAGAGGTAAAAGCAACAGCCAACTCCGACAACACAAGCGACAAGATCATGTTGTCTCTGGAAGCCCGACCCACTTCCACTCTCCATTTTCTCATATGGAGGAGAGCCATAACCCAGAAGAACCAACCGCCAGACATAGATACCAAGCCACACAATAGCAGTGCAGCTAATTTACCGACCCTGACCCTGCTTTCATTGGGACAAACCATGACGACTGCCTGAGATGAAGCTGACAGGACCCAACCATGACTTGAATAAAATGACTCCCCCAACTTGACTAGCCCCGAAACAAATGGCTAGGGCACATTTTCACCTTCCAAATGGGAATCTGCGCAAATGAAGGGTTCCAAAAACACCACTTCAATGACAACAGTCAGACAGTCCTCCAATTCAAATCACTAGTAGAAAGAGCATACCTTCAGCCAAAGTTGAATCCACCCAATGGAACAGAGACCTGCTCATTTCCAAAGTGGAAGCCAGTCTGAGGAGCATCCCCTGAGGGCATGGCAACATCTTCCTCCTCTTCCCAATATGACTCGAGCAACTTAACTGCCTTCTCATATATCTCAGAGTTGTCATGGTTCTGGAGATTCTCAATCTTGTCCAAGCCCTCAGCATCATCAATCATATGTGCATACGTGTTGACATCACAAGCCCCCAAGTTCTTTTCAGCCTCCCCAACCTTCAAGATATTCTCAAGGCCCTCCAAACAAACTGTCACTATTCTAAGATCAGGGTGAGCAAGTAAATCACAAAGTGGCTTGATGCAACCCTGGCTAACAAGATACCTGGAAAACAAATGATGTATCAGTAAAAAAAATTGCAGCTAATTACTTGCATAAAAACAAACAGAAGCATAAAAAATAATGGAAAGGACCTATCATACTTTATCTGATCATGCGTCCCACCAGATGTGGCATTAGAGATTGCCCAAGCAGCCTCCTTCCTGATATCAAACTCGGCAGCTTGCAGCAGATGCACAAGAGGACCAATTATGTTTGCATTGATCACAGCCTACAAGCAAATGAAAATAAGTAATTGAGGGTATACCTTTTTAATTAGTACTTCAGCAAAATACGAACAGCAAACAGAGGATCACTTGAAATTTAAGATGGTGTTCCCATAACTAAAATATAGCACTAATTCAGTGATATGTTATATGCTATTGTACGCTTGTGAGAACTAAATGGTGGCTTCCAAACAAAAGGATAAATTCCAGAATTGCAAAGGATACAATTATGTTAATCATATACTCTCACTTTCTTTTTCAATTTGCAGGGTAGCAATATGTTGGTGAAGTTTACAAACCTGAATCTGCTCCTGGGTTCCAGCTGTTATGTTCGAGATGGTCCAGCAAGCTTCTTTCTTGATGCTTTTCTTTTGAGTTGTTGTCAAAAGATTCAAAAGACGGGGAAGTGCTTGATGATCAAGAATACGCTGCAGCAAGGGATAAGAAACATTAACGACGAAAAGAAGCGCAATACAAGAATAATCAAGAGACATATCCAAATCAAATAGAACCAAATACAGGGCAAATAGAAGCAAAGGTGCACAGCATGGCACAATTCGACTATACGAGACACTTCAGGAAAAATGCAGTCCCAACAAAAATGACAAAGCAAAACGAAGAGCTATTGCAAACAATTCACAGGAGTGCATGCAGACATGCAGTACACAAGACTGCAGCAACGGTACTAACATTAAAATGCCATAAATTAAGTGCAAACAAACTAAAATGGATATGAAATGATGAAAATATGTTTTAACATTCACTTCTGAGTATTGAACAGACTCTTCTAATCAAAGCACAATGGCAAAGCACTGAATGTCAAAGTTAGAACGGTTTACAAACCAAGTGGTATGGTACTTACTGAAACAGCAGCAACTACGTTGCCCGCTAGAAATGTTCTTGTTTGCACTTCTATTGCGCTCAAATTTGTTCATAATTTCTTATCCAGGGCTACCAAGCCCAGTAGAGAGATCATCGAAGATAATTACGACAATAACAATAAAACACCATTTTCCTAAATTTACCATTTTAAAATTAAAAACACAAGTTTGTAAGGATTTTGCATAGCTTTGAAAATAATTATTATACTTAGCAAGGAGACATATAGTGTCTCAAGTTTTGAAGGTATGCATATGCAATATTCCAGTTTGAGAACCACGAGTTGAAAATTGGATCATATTTGACATAGTACAAACTTCAAAAGGACGAAACAGTTGAGTGAAAACAAATCATCCAGAGTGCTCTGATGGTTAACACATATAACGGCAATTTTGCTCTGGCACAAGAAAGTAGGGGGAAAAAATTCTTGTGACCAACAGCAGCACCACCTTCAGCATAATAAAAGTTAACATGTCAGCTAAATAGCAATGGATACAATCAGGGAAAAATGATTAATTAAATTTGCTCTAAGGTAAAATGTTACCAAGCATGCAACACAGATATGAATTTCATCATGGTAAACAAACAGTGCAACTTCTGGTTGGCCGCAGATACAAATTAAAATCATTGGAATGACCAGAAATTGCTGGTCACATGCACATATTGATAACATCACAATATATTAGTTAGCAACTCAAAATCAATTTACACAAAAGATAAACCTCTGTTAGAAAAGAAAATACCTGAGTCTGAACATCCTCCCCAGTGACAATGTTACCAACCGTGCGCAGAGAAGGAATGAGCACCGAAGGTGAAGGGTGGCTGAGCCAATATTTAGTAGTTCATGCATCAGTCTTTGCCTTGAGATTGCTCAAATAAAAAAGAAAAAAAACTTACCTAAGGAGCTCAACAAGTCGAGGGCACACACCAACTTCAAGCACAGCTTGTATCTTGTCGTTATTACCATCAGACAAGTAAGAGAGTGCCCAACAGGAGTCAGTAAGGACCTCCTCGTCTTGAGACTGGATGAACTGCTGCAATGCTGGGAGTGCCGGTTTCACCTGCTCAATCATAGACAGATCAATCAACCAGTCAGGAGAGAGAGAGAGAGAAAAGAATGTATACAACCATAACACCATCACAGCTCCATCGTACATGCTCAAAGTTGGGCTGCGGCTTGCCACGGCAGAAGTTGGAGAGGGTCCAGGTAGCATTCCTCAGCATTGAGAGTTTGGCATGCTCATTGAGCTGCTGCAGTAGTGGGAACAGCGCACCATGTGCAAGCACCAGGTCACGGTATTTTGGGGAGTCACCAGCCACATTTCCCAGGGCCCACACAGCCTGCAAAATCAAAATAAAATAGCCTCTTTGAATTTCCTTATGCTAATGATAATATAAAAGGTATGAGCAATTCAAACTTAAATAATCTGTTTGATTCCATGCCTGTTCACGGACATCGGCGCTTGGTGAGCTGAGTAGCTTCACGAAGATGGGCACGGCACCATGATCGACAACCACCTTGGTGTTCTCTGATGTTCCTGAAGCAATGTTGGTGAGAGCCCATGCTGCCTCAAACTGCAGCCACAATAAAATCGAAAAAAGGTCAAATATTCTTTCAAAATAGTTTGCCATTACCACCATACAGAGAGATGTTTCAAGTATATTAAACCAAACAACATTGTGAATATCAATAGCTACAGCTGCATGCCTTCATCCTAAGGTTTGAGGACTAATAACAGTGTAACTTTTTTCAGTAAAACCACTAATTGAATGGTAATGTGCACCAAATGCATACTCCACACCATGAGCTTTAAAGATATATGGTGGAGAATACCATAAGTCATAACTTCATCTGACAATTAATTGAAAGTGCGCACACATCATCCCAAGAATAATTATTAGAATAAATGAATAATTGACCAAACCGATGGCTTTCAACAACCTTGAGGCGTGAAAGGATGAAAACAAAACAAAATAGGATCAGCTTTCTCATTCATGGGGGTGAAATGTTGGCATATATATAGATATTATAAGACTAACAAACTCTGACAATGTACATAGATATTCCAACATCAGTCTGAGTCAGATAACCAACTAATCCATGGAAATTGGAAACAGGAATCCTTTTTTCAAAAAAAATCACAGCCATGCTGCTGTTTGTTGTTTTAAGAGGAAAGAAGAATGCCGAATGTTCAAGGCTTCAAACGCAATATCACCTATTACTACTCTTAATTCTTCAAATCTGAAGTCAAGATGTATATCTATATTTCAACACCATACAAGCCTAGACATAGTTGCTCCTTAAAAAGTCTAGCCAAAAACCCATGAAAAATTATCTGTAGAGAAGAATTATGGTTGGACTGGGACATAAGTAAAAATAACTTATAACTCAAGTGATCAATGATTATTCATTTTCAAACTATGTACATTGTAGCAAAGCAAAGCAATATGTATTCATCCTAATCTCTATGAACAGCAAGAGTACTGAATCTAGATTGGCTATAAATGGGCAACATGTTAATAAACTGAATAAAACATCATAAAGAATGAGAAAAAACTATTTGTACAGAACAACTACCAGTCTGGAAGTATTGATAGATAGACCATGCTGTTATGAACAAATTAGTCTATAATCATGGCAACAATATTGGCCTCGCAACCTTCACAAACTAAAAAAGAAAGGCATTTCGAATAATGACATTCCAAAGTTCATGGTTTGGAAAATGCCACTGGCCACTGCAAAGTTCTTGTTTGGTAAAATGTCATTCGGAATTTGGAAATTTTGTTTCACTCAGATATTTATGCCTCAGATGTAATAATCAACAATAATCTGGTGGCGCAACAATGATGAGCACAGCAACAGCAGTAATAGACATGAAGCATGGCAGCACAGAGCACAGCAATGGCGGCAATGCGGACCATGGCAGCATGGCAATAGTAAGAAGCCTGGCGACATGGAATCGACAAGAGAGCAATGATGAATGTGGCCATCTTGGGCATAAGGAACTTCCCCTTTGCTACAATGTTGCATTACAACTTTTCCAAAGCCCATGTAAAAGCTTAAAACAGTGTCTATCTTAGCTGTAGTAGTCAAGTTAGAAGTAACAGCATTGTCGAATTGGCATAATTGCTACATACCTGGAGCTGAGAATAGTCCTCCCTGGTGAGGAACTGCACAAAGCAAGGCACCACTCCGGAGCTAATCACCTCCTCGATCGGAGGACATCGCTCTGAAAATAGTATTCAGAGCAACGCATCAGAGCAGTCAACGTATGTTTCAATTGTAATTTGGACAGTGAAACCAGACAACAAATATTCAATTGTAATTTGGACAGTGAAACCAAACAACAAAAATATTTGAACGGAAATTCCGTAAAAAGCAGGTGATGGATAGGAAAATCTGGAGGAAATTCCTAGCAATTTCTGGAAAACAAAAGAAGAATTGGGAATTTGTGCGGGCAAGTAGCAACATACCGATCGAAAGCAGCTTCCTGAACTGCGTGGTCGCCTCTAACTGCATGCTGCTGTCATCCGAGTACACCCCTTCCACCAACGACGGCAGTCTATCCAACTACACAGACGCAACAACCAAAAAAAATCAGTAAAACCGAAAACCCCATGGAAAGCACAAGATCCAACAACCCCGCAACCCACCGGATCGAAAGAACCCCCAAAACCTACCTTCTTCTCAAGGGCCGACGAGTGCGCGGCCAGCGGCACCGCCTCAGGGCGCTGCCTCTTGTCGTTGAGGGCGCGATCGCGGTCGGTCTTGCGGATTTCCACGGTGGTGTTCATGCGACGGCGCCGCCCCTCGTCCGCGTCCACCGACGCCTTGTAGCCCTTGTGGCGGATCTCCGCCCGCTCGCTCGGCCGCAGAGACATCGTCGCCTTGCCTCCGCTGCCTCCCCAAACCCTAGAGAAACCTGAGCGGCTGAGCCCTAATCGATGGAGAGGCGGACGGATTCGAACGGGGGAAAAGGAGAGGCGGGTGGGTGGTGATCCCCTCTTGACGCAAGGGAGGAAAGGTAGGGGCGTATCCACCGTCCGTTGGGATCCGACGTGCGCCGTCTATTGGCGCCACCGTCCAGCCTCGTTCCTGGGCTCGATCCCGTGCCCTCCACGCCTCCACCTCTGACCTCTGCGAGGAAATAGCACACGATTTCCTAATTTAAAGATGGAGACGGCCACAGGCAGAATCCGCTGGCCCTTCCTCTCGCAGCACTCGAACGAGCATCCTAGTAGAGACGGCAACGGCGGTGGAGCGCGAGCGGGGCACGCTTGCCTAGGTCAAGGGCGACAGCTTTAGTGGGGGGATAGCTCGCCGTGGAAGGTTACCCCGCTGGACTTGCAATATGATGCCCAGATCAATGGAATCCCGGTGTATCTCATCGCATCGTACCATCCATTGTACATACGAACTCATCTCCATTCCTCCAACTCACGAACACCAGTACACCACATGAGACAGCGAGAAGGCAATGGAGACCAGCTGGCTGGAGATGACGCAGAGCAATGGTGACACCTGTCGACAACAGGCAGTCACACCACCGAACTAGCGCCTCAACTCATCTCCACTCTCCACTTCTTCTAGATCTCAAGCAAGGTGCCCTCTCGTCTCCACTGCCTCAAAACTAATGGATTATAGCTCTTAAAAGTTCAATTCCAAGCCATGCTAGTATATATGTTCATTAATATATAGACTCAGCATGTGATTCATGGAGATTTAATTGCACTCGGCAGTTGCTTTGTACTAGTACTAACTTCGTGTAATTGTGTTATGCAAGGTCACATTTTAATTAGGATTTTTTCCTTCTAGGGCTATTTACATTGAGGTCTGATTTGATTCACATATGTCAGATTTGGACTCGGATGATGCCTCTCTTCATATCAGTGGCTCGCAATCACATGTTTCTGTGGACTCAACAAGTGAGAATGAAGTAGTAATTTTGGAAGAGGATGGAGATCAGATTCTAAATCTCAACGAAGAAACAAGAGACACCATAAGAGAATTAAAGTCCATCAATCTCTAAAGATAAGACAGAAAGAAGCGTTTACCTGTGTGGGAACTCTTCAAAGTGCTGCAAGTGCCCAACAAGGAGAAAGGGGAGACTGTAACCAAGGCGAAATGTATGCCATGCCACAATAAATTTGCTTACAAACCTGGATGTCCAACTTCTACTTTGAAGAGGTACATGAAATCTTACTCAATCTATTTAAACAAAGTTACTCGGGAAAAGAGGCAATGGACACTCAACTTCTCCCAAGATGGTTCATGTGATCCTAATGTATATATTGTTCTTAATCATGAAAAGTATGAGTATGACAAAATCCGTAAGATCATTGCTAAGATGATCATCGTGCGAGTACCCATTTAGGATAGTAGAGCATACGTGGTTTACTGTGCTTTTGAAGGCTTTGAATCCATCTTATCAGTGTATTGGTAGAAGGTCAATGTGAGGTGAGTGCATAAAGGTTTACAATTCAGAAAAGGATATCAACAAGATAAGCTTGGCATGTGACTTGTGGACATCCAATCAGACTCTTAGTTACATGTGTTTGATAGCACATTACATAGATACAAATTGGAAAATGCAAAGTCATATATTGAACTTCATTAAATTAGATCCACCACACACCGAGGGTGGGGCTATCATATTTAATGTTGTCTTTGATTGCATTACTGAATGAAAGATTGAAGATAAAATTGCCACAATCACTTTGGATAACCCATCCAACAATGATGCTGCTGCAAGGAATTTAATGTCCAAGTTCATTGCAGGGGTTCAACTGTTGTGCAAGTTAAATATTTTCATGTTCGTTGCTGCTCTCACATATTGAATTTAGTTGTGAATGATGGCATGGCATTATATGAACCTTTGATAAGTAAGCTTCGAGAAACTGTCAAGTATATCAAGAAGTCGCCAGCTCGCTTGTTCCACTTCACAAAAAATTGTAAATCCCTTGCAGTGCCAACAAAAGAAGGGTTACATCTTGATGTGGTGACAAGGTATGGTTTCACATATGCTATGCTGAAATGTTCTTTTGCTTACAAGAATGCATTAGTCACTTAAACATATGTAGATGGGAATTATAAACAGTTGCCCTCACCTACTGAATGGCAATTGTTCATGAAAATGTAACAAGTTTGGTCTGTTCTTTCACCACTTAAAACTAATGACTACTTGTTTGGTGGCTTTTTGTGCAAAAATTGAAGCTTGGAGTATTGTTGGCTTTTAAAGTCTTAACTATGGGAAGCTTAGCTGATGGAATGATGGACGACCTTAAGCAAAAGGGTTGCTTGACTTTGAAATTTTGGTTGTTATAACTATTTTGGCATTTGTAGTTTGACTATTAAACCTGGATGTCTAGGTGATGGCTTTTGATGTGGAAGACTTTTAATTAGCTCAATATTTAAATTAATGTATGTCCATGTAAGTAGTAACCATGTTAGGTTGGACTGGAATCGTTAGGATTGCTATCGGCTCCCGTCTAATTACCTATGTTTTACTTGCATGCTAGATAATTAGCTATGGTTTCATTTCTGCAGTCCTCTTACTCGAAGCATACCGAGTACTTTTGGTATCGAGTAGCACGTACTTTGTTAAGAGGGCAGCTCTGGAATCTGGATGGGGTACACAAAACCAAACCAGTTATTCACTGCTAATCGTCAAGAGGCAGGAGGCTTGGCTACACTTGTTTACCTTTTTCTACAAATCCTACTAAGCACAGATGTGCTACGAGTCTTACATACTCGGCATAGAAAACAATTCCTGCACAACCACTCGGTTTAATCCATCGACAACGGATGCCGTACAGCGGCGATGCATTCCGTGCGAACACAACGAATGCAGAAGAAGGACCTCTTCCTCATCGACTCTGGAAGTTAAACCTCATGATCGCGAAACTGAACAGGCAAGCGAACATCACAGTGAAAGCGACGAGCACAACCGCGACAAGCCACAGTGAATCATGGTGGAAGCCGTAGTACTCTGCAACAAACCGGGCCACGGTTTGGTCTCTGCCGTCGAGTGTAGTTTGGATATCGCCAAACTGGGAGGCGACCAGTCCATACAGCGTCCATGCAACCGGGCAGATCCAACAGTACCACCTCCACCAAACAGGAATTTTCTGAAGAAAGGGTTAAATTTATGGGTCGTTTATACGAGAACGATATGCTGTTACATTAGAAAAAGCAACAAGTAATCGCGAGTTGACAACTAGAGCAGTATGAAACGGGAGAGTAGCTTACAGGTCGAGGGATAAGATATCCTGAGAAGAGGTTCCATGCGTTGTAGATTGCTGCAGAGATGATAGCTGCTACGCTTTCGTTTGGTGTCAATCCTACCGCCATCATTCCGTAGAACGTGAAATATAGCAGTGTGAGGTACATGAAGAACAAGTACCAAAAGAACTTGGCAATGGTCCACTCAAATCCAATCATCGAATAGACTAGTACGCCATATATCACAGTCTGAACTAGGATGTATGGAAATTCAATCCCAACCTACAAAAGGACAAAGTAGCATTGTTAGGTTTTAAGACCAAAAGAACTTGACAATGTTATAGTCGTATGAACAGCTGTGCTCAGCTGCCCCTTTTGTTCAACCACAACTATGAGTTAAATTTGAAGGGCATTGCATTATTTATGGTCATACATCCATACACTGAGAACTCAGTAAACTTAGTGTATAAGACAACATACCTGTCCAAATGCATAGGGGAAAGCTGAATACATGCCGGCTGCCCTTTCTCGGTAAAAGACTGTTCGTTCCACCACCACCACTGGTTGAACAGAACCAGAGTTTTGTATTCCAATGTAAAGAACTGCAGCATACATTGATCCCATAGCATTGAACAGATCCTGTTCTCGTTTCCTGCACCAAGATATGAGTAAAGCATTAGAATATACCTCTCACAAGTAGCTACTATTTATCAAATTGACAGAAGTTAGGAGAATAAATGTTCGAGGATGTACGTTTTCCTTCCGAGGTCCCAAAACATCGTTCCAAACAGTAGTGCAATGATGACAGTGAAGAGTAGTCTCACTGCTGTGTAGGATGGGTTTCTCCAATATGATAAGTTTTGCTTCCACAAGCAAGCTAGACATTGTGTATAGAATGATCTAGAATACTGTGTAGGGAAGTGGAGATCACTTGAATCAGGAGGTGGTGTGCTTAGCTCCTCTATAAGTTCCTTGTTCCTTCTGAAATTTAAAAAAAAATGCAAATTAATTAGATTGTCAGTCAAATAGGCATCAAGAGTTGAACTATTTACTGCGGTTCATCAGAATAGCATGCAGGGTGGATAACTGATATAGTTCTGATCGCCTGTAGATTTCACCAAAATCAATGCCAAGCATCTCCTCCTGGGCAGTAGAGGTCACTTCCAACATCCATGTTGCTGGGTTATATCCATCTTTTATCTTACTAATGCCTTCCATTCCCTGAACAAAGCAACAAAAGGATTTCCTTTTGATGTGATTTATCTGGTTATAAGTGTTACAACCTGCAGTACTAACAGTTTATTTACTTTTTTTCTTACCTCAAAGTACTCAATTAGTTTCGAGGAATTATGTCCCAGTGGACCAACATATATCTCTTCTCCTCCTCTCTTCATTAGGAAAAGCTGTAATTTATACATAGATGACAAAAAAAGTCAATATATGACTTACTCTGGTAAAGCTAAGGATAATTACAAAAATAGAGCATCAAGAACTATCCACCTCATCAAATGCTTCAAATATGTCAATACTTGGCTGGTGAATGGTGCAAACAACGGTCCTACCAGTGTTAACAGTGTTCCTTACTGCCCTCATCACAATTGCAGCTGCCCGAGCATCAAGACCAGATGTTGGCTCATCCATAAAAATGATTGAAGGGTTAGCAACAAGCTCCACAGAAATAGTTAGCCTCTTCCGTTGCTCAGTTGATAGGCCATTCACTCCAGGAAGCCCAACAAGTGCGCCCCTCAATGATGTGAGCTCTACAAGCTCCATGACCTCCTCGATAAACATCTGTTATCAGAGTTCAATAGATAAGATCTCCAATCAATTAAAGACCAAAAATTCAAGACCCAATTATTTGCTTGTAATCTAGCTAACTAACCTTTCTTGTTTCTGAATCAACCTCTGAAGGAAGCCGCAGCCATGCAGAAAACACAAGTGACTCATAAACTGTTACATGTGGAGAATGAATATCATTTTGCTCACAGTATCCTGATATACGTGCAAAGGTCTCTTGCTTCTTTGGATAGCCTGAAATGGTAATATCACCTTCTATGTATCCTCCAGTTTTTCTCCCCGCTAATACATCCATCAGAGTAGTCTTTCCGGCACCACTCACACCCATCAGTGCGGTAAGTATTCCGGGCCTGAAAGAACCACTTACACCCTTTAAAAGCAACAAGCGGTCTTCCGTTACTCCTTGTGCTGCCATTGCCTGCAAGTGTAAGACAGTCTAATTCGGTGAGCGATCTTGGGTATGTAAATATGTTTGTTTATTCATCGTTCACTGGAAGAAAGTTACCTCTGGCATGTCCACTGAGTATTTTATGGTGTTAAAGCTAAGTGACAGTGGTGCAAATGGGAGTACCATGCCCTTCCTGCTTAGACTAGAATCTACACTGCTAATCACATGGTCTTGGTTGGCACTGTGGGACAATCCCTGCTTCCTAGGTTTCTTTTCCTTATGATTCTCTAGAACTTCACCAGTTAAGTTGGCATGTTTTTCCTTAAGTGCATCTTCCGGCACTGATGGGTGAGAGTCACCAAATGCTGCCGAAAATAAAAGGTAAGTAGCTACAGTTATTATCTTTTAACTCACAAATGTTGATTTGCAAATTCTCCAATTTCTAAATATAAAAATAATCTTTTAAATACTTACGATTCAAAAATGAAAGAGCTACAGTGTAGAGCAGGTTGAAGAGGAGTGTATATCCAATCATGGCACCAAACCCAATCCAATACCACTTAGCTTCAGTAAAAATTCCACGTGATTTCAGGATGCTAATTCCCATTGTCTCATTTTGTCCAGGGAGAATCTGTACAAGGAAATACATGTCAAGTTTTCTATTTTCTAAGTGGTTAGTTTGGTTGCTGGTCAAGGGATAGGGCACTTACTTTGTTCCAACTGTGCCCCAGAAATTCGTTTGTTGAAATAGCATTCTGTGCATATGATAATGGAGATATCCAGTAACCCCAAATCCACCATTTCTTCACATCGGCTGGAAAATACAAAGAAAGATTGAGATTGAAACATGCAAGAAACAATTAGCATTTAACACCATTAGTGCAAGTAAAGATAGCAACGTTTTTAAAGTTATCATTGCAAATCCAGTAACTTACGTCTTGCAAGAATAAAGCCACCCAATGTCGCAAAAGCCAATAATGCTAAGGGTCCAAAGGTCTGAGACACAACCATATCTCTCCCGAGCCCAGCAATGAAGCGGAACAGTGCAGATGACATCTGATTGAGTGCAAGGAGCAGCAGATACTGCTTGAAGAACCTGAGCACAAATAATTATTCAGATTTCATAGAACAAATTCATTTATTGTGGATCATTCAATTTAATTACATTCTCGCAAAAAAAAATACTGCCTAGAATATAGATGAAAATCTCTTCCTTATATTCTTCATACATGAAGACATGTGTTTTAGTGCATCCTACCTGCTTACACTGGGATCAAATCCGATGACATAGTATGTGGTGAAAACGTAAATTCCGACTTCAAAAAATGTGATAGGGATCTGAATAATCCACGATGGTATGGTGTAAGCCCATGCAGGGAAGAAAAGAAGATCCCTCTGCTTGAAGAAAACTGGAAGTTTTGTGACAGTCATGCTAAGCTCCGCGAAACCATTAAACATGATTGTGTCAAGAGCAAAGTACAATGCTCCCATATAGATCGTTCCGTAAGTCAAATCATGGTGCATTTCGGTACGGAAAAATATGGTCATCACGAGGAATGCCATAAGAGCTAGCTGCAATGATGAAAAAGTTCAGATTGATGCCAGCTAACCTCATCATCATAATAATAAAAAAAAACTAGCAAAGACATGAACTTACATTAGCATTTTTAAAAATGTACACAAATGAGTTCCTCTTCATGAGTAAAAGTTCTCTGTCAATAGTGGCTTTGAGCAACTCCATCCTGCTGACACCAAACTTTGAGGTAGCCAGAGCAGCAGGATGACTCCTGCTCCTATCAAATGGCTCTGAAAGTTCATTCTGAATGGACTGTCCCATGTGGAAGAAACGGAATGTATCTGCAAATTGCTTCACAGGAATGAAACGATATGGCCTGTCATTCCTATACCAATACTGCTCCTGGTCTTTCCTTGATGTCACCTTTTCAATGTATTCAGAATTTCAGGTATATCAGTATCTTTCATCTTTGCAAATCAGAATAACTATATGGCATAGCAATTTAATAGATGATAAGCATACTTCCTGCAAGAAGTCAGCAACACCCTTTCTCGGGGGGCATCTGAAGCCCATCACCTCAAAGAACTCGAGCACATGTTCACGGGCACCCTGGTACACAACCTGCCCGTCGGAGAGGAGTATAATGTCATCAAATAAGTTGTATGTTTCAGGCGCCGGTTGGAGCAAGGAGATGACAGCAGTTCCACCAAGGATGTGGATAGTCTGCCTAAGGGAATTCACAATCTGGTATGTGGTTGAACTGTCCAGTCCAGTGGATATCTCATCCATGAACAGAGCTCTTGCTGGACCAACAAGCATTTCACCTACGTAGTGAAGATTTATAAGACATATATTTTTAAAAAAGATGACAATTAGAACAATTAGATTGTTTCATTGTGATAAAGAAATCTTAAAAGTTTTATATGTGTATATCATTAGCATAAAAATCTAAAACCAATCATTCTCCACTTAATCTCCATGTGTTGCTAAAAAATGTTAATCATACCTGTTGTCACACGCTTCCGTTGTCCACCAGACACACCCCTTAACATCTCATTTCCTACCACCGTGTCAGCACAAATATCCAATCCTAAAATCTGCAGATATGTAGCAGAGTAGCAGACACAAGAGCTGATTAATAAACAAATATCCCATGAAAAATCATCCTTGTAGTGCTAGAATTAGATCCACAGCTAGCAGAGTACTATACCTTCAATATGTACTCCGTAACAACACTGGATTCTTGTCCTGCCATAGCTGAGGCCTACAAGAGTAAAGTAAAGAATTAACTATCTGTTATTTTTCCAATAAAAAATACAATACATCTGAGAAGTCCTCTTGAAACATTTCTGTTTGTTGTAAATATTGCGGTATAAGTATATATTTGGATTTAATTCCAGTATATTCATTAAAAACATAATCATGATATAAAAAACAAATAAATGACTTGACTACTATATAAGCATATGAATTTTCAAAGCCATCCAAATTGAAACATATGCCCAATAAATATATCATGTAAGAGTATAAAATTAACATATATACATATAGACAAATTAAGTCATATCAACTGAATGCTGATAATAATATGAATACTACATGTATGAACAAATTTAACATGTTATTAATATTTTGAATGCTATATTCTGCTCTCAGAAGGCTAGTTGCATAAGATTCATTCTTGGCCATCTTCACCATGATAAATATTAATCTTGATTATATATGACAGTTATAGATTAAATCTTGAGTTCTAAGTTAAGCTTTCTATTAAAGGAGATCACTGGATCATGAACAAATGTTGCCGAACAGTACAATTGAATGCTATAATCAATCTAACCTTCTAATAGACTGAAAAATATTGATTGTAACAAAGTAACAAAACTCAGCTACAGCTGAATGAACTGAAAGCTAATTCCTGACCTGATACAATATAAAGTACAACCGATTCAATGATCAGAGCAAACACAATAATAAAGTTAGCCACAAGCTCAAAATCAATCTATCCTCACATTCATACATAATCTCAGAAATATGTCATTTCATCACAGAGCAATTATAATTAGTCCACAAAATCACTTTGCACTTTCTTCAGAACAGAAGTAAAGTAAAACGAACGTTGCAATACTCACAACATTAGTGGCACTTAAAACCACTGAGAAGAAATCAGAGCAAGGCACGCCTCAAGGCGCTATCCCAGAAAATCAAACAGCTCGCTTTGTCGAGCAAGAAGACGAAAGTTGACGAAGATACAATGTTGGACTTCACACCTCGGCAAACCGAAGAGTGGAGTCGAGGGTTAGAGATGTCACACAAGACCACCAGAATGCACCCGGCCGAGTACACTCAAGAACAACAGAAAACCACCACTATCTTCTTCCCTTCTTGAGTAAATCCTTCGGATTTCCCCTCTCACCCCATCAGAGTCAGGGCACTTGGGAACCCAAAGGGAAGAGCTCGCTCAAGAACAACAAGGAAGAAAGCTAAAGAGGAGATGCGAGATCCGAAGATGAGATACTCACGAAGGAAGAAATGGTGGCTTTAAATAGAGGAGGCAGGGGGCTGTGGTGTGGTGGTTGCGAGCGGCCGGCTCCGAGGAGCCCGGGCTAGCCTACGCCTCCGCCGCCGCCTCTCCAGTCGCCACCTTCCCACTCGTTGCCCAAATCGCCCGCCGAGACGAAGTCCAAATCCACGTGAGGCGCCGCTCGGGGAGGAGACTGGGTCTCCTCCCCCTTATCCCTTCAGATACGAGTTCGGACAGTCTGAACTCTTCGGTGCGAGTTCGGACGATCTGATCTTTCGGTGTGAGTTTGGATGGTCCGATCTTTCGGTGCGAGTTCGAACGGTCCAAACTTTCCATCGGACGGTACAAAACTCTCCGGTGCAAGTTCGGACGCTTCGAACTTTCCATCGAACGGTCCGAACTCTCCCGCACCGCTTCCACACCGCGCACGTCTGTGAGGGCTTCGGTCCTATTCTTCTTTTGTCCCACTGATAGGTGGGATCTATCATTTCTCATTTTATCAAATTGGGAAATTACCAATTTGCCCTCAGGAGGCCAACACTTCAGTGCTATGCTAGTTAGATAAATACGTCTAAAGCAACATAGAGTGCTCTTATGTGATAGCGACCTCACCTTCATATAGACATCAATATCATGATCTGGCTTGATGTTCTCAGCCTTTTCCCTTCTTGCCAACTCAATCAGCATTTCTAGAACAAGGAAAGCAACGAAGCTCAGTATCCATTATACGGTCTCGAATAAGCCAACATCTAGGCACATACCGTCTCGAGAGCCGACACCTTGGCACCGTGCTGAGAAGGCCAAGGTCTCCCTCACAGTCATCTCCCCAATGTGGAGATCATGCTGGCTGATGTACGCAGCTGTCCTTTGTGGGACAAATTCATTCATCTCATGGCCATTATAGGTAACTTTCCCCGAGACCTGCACACCAGCGAAAAACACCCAACAGAATCTTCGTCATGTTAGCTAATATTGAAGCATCCGTAGAACAAGAAATGAACATTACACGGTACCTTGAGCTCCTTGTCAAGCTTCCCGGCCAATGCCAGAAGCAAAGTGGTCTTGCCTGAACCAGGAGGTCCCAATAGTAAAGTCATCCTAAAGACCAAAGTAAAACCATGGATGGTTAGCACCATGGCACACAGAAAATGCAATTAGTTTTAGACAAATTGGTTATATGAATCGCGAGTACCTCCGAGGCTTGATGATTCCGCTGACGTCATGGAGGACAGTCATCGGCTGCTTCCTGTTGGGGATGATGTGGAGCACGTTCCCGATAGCCTGGAGCAGAGCACCACCAAGAGAGCAATCTTAGCATATCTTAGCGTACAGAGGTACATATCTTATTCCTCTCCATGAAGTGTCACGCAAGCACGTCAGCGAAGCAACAAGATTACAAGTACTTGAGCACGCACACCATGTGCTCGACGAAATGCCACAGAGCCGCGCGGGGGCGGCGTGATGACCGCTCGTCATGGGGGGTGATTCCGTGATGTACATGGAGCGGGGCGGTGGCGCGTCGCCAGGAGCAGTCGTGGAGGCGGCGCCGCCGGCGGCCAACGTGGGAGGTTGGCGGGAGAGGGAGGAGTCCGTTGGTTGGCTGGCGAAAAGTGTCGCTATGGGCTGGGTCTCACGTAACTACATGTTTTGAATAACATTTTTTAATTGTTAAGACCGAACATGTAGGAAGGAATCCTTATCGAACACGAACTAAACCTTAAGGACCGTTCTCTTTACTAGTTTGAATGGGTCAAATTTTAGTTTTTTTCTTATTGGCATGATGAAAATACTAGCTACTATAAGCAATCTACAAACTTCACAAATTGAAAAAAGATTTAACGCCTTTTTTTCATATATTTAGACAGCAAAAAATTGTTCACGAATTGTAATTTCGATTTGCAACTTTCTGAGCTAACTTTCACATTACGTGAGTCCCACATCATTTTGTTTAGTTTAGAATGCTAGGCTAACTCTAACTTTTAAAATATGAACAGTGCTTCAATGCTTTTCTCTCTAATAAAAGTAACACTAATTTCAAAGCAAATAAAGAGGTAAGTAACATCTATCTACCATTCGTTATGCTTTAAAAATTATGCAAATCACTATTGAGGTAAGCATTGAAACACCTCTCTTAAAATATTTAATTATTAAAAGTTCTAATTTTTTATTTTAATTCCAGGTACATTCCGAATACGATTTTAACTCCGAAATTAATCAGTTCAAACATTTTAATTATGTCTATATATTCCACGATTAATTTTAACTCCAAAGTTAATTTTAAATTACTTGATGATTTTAATTTCAAACAATAATTCTCTTGCATCTAGGTTCTAGTTTGTGTCGAACCCGTACATACTACATCCAATCCGAGCTATCACAATGGAATTCCCATCAATTCACAGCTACACACACACGTGCATGGTCGTCGTTTGATTTGTTGGTTGCAACTTGTTCACCTCTATCGTGTTGGTGACGGAGTTGACGAGCGTGGGCAGGCCCCGGTTGCCGACGTGCACCTCCGCCTCCACCTCCAGGTTCTCAAACCGCACCTCGATGGTCGGGTAATCTATCCCCACCCTGCACACAACACACGTAGTACAATCCATTTTCATTTATCCAACGATTAATCGCATTCCCGATCTAAAATCTTATGCAGCTTTTTTTAGTGTGATTTATTGATGCACAACTGCTTATGTTATTATCGCATGACACTTGGACATGAAATCCTAGGATTTCATTATTTACGTTTTCTCGTTAATTTAAGTTGGGTGTGTATAGGTATCACCTGGATGTTTACTTCTAACAGCCATAAATGTGGATGATAGTTTAGAAAAAACATTAGGTGATGTTTATCAATACCTTTTTAAGTTTTTAGATAAATTGATTGGTGCATGACACTCAATATGATATCAGAACTCATTCAAAGGAAGTGGAGGCAGACCGACCTCACCGGAACACCCTAGATCTCACTGGGACAAGACCAGCCTAGTGCCTCACCCTCTCCTCGTTGAGCTGGGGAGAGAATGGAGGGGGATGGAGAGGGGATCTACTACCACTTGCAGTGGCGACGCTGTAGCAGCAATAAGTATGTCTGTTAGGATGTGGTGATTATTGATGCTGCCGGTGGCAAGCGACATGAGATTTAGGATCAACATGATCAAAAGAGTCTAACTTTGGAGAGGAGGACGCAGCTCCGGCAGTGAGCTCCGTCCCTAACCATAGGGGAGGGGCTTGGCCGGTGGATGAGAACAGGATGGAATGGAAAGGGACAAGGAAGATGTGAAAAGTAGTAGCAGTGGGTTCGAGAATTAACACAATTGTAAGAGAGGTGCGAACCGGACAGTGAAGTATCCGGCTCTGTCTGATGTGTCCAGACGGACGGACAGTAGCAATCTCCATAAGATATCAATGGATGGCTATGGATCGGATGAGGTAATCAGACGGCGTTGGCTTGTCCCGTTTTATAGTTTGTTTTGACGGTACCGTTTTATAGTTCCTCTCATGCAGTAATTAGCCATGGCTACGTACTATATATACATGCTACGTGTGCAGTGTGTGTACTCACCTGTCCACGCGCTCCTTGAGCATGAGGAGGAATCGCTCGTGGTCCTCGTCGGCGGCACGGATGAGGCGTTTGATGAGTGCGCGGCTCTCGCTGGCGCCGAGGCTGCCGACGTCGATGTCCACCTTCTCTCCCCCCTCCGTCGTCAGGATGGCCCGGCGCACGCGGTCGTACGTCGGCAGCCGCTCCAGCGCCGCCCACCGCAGCGCCTCCTCGTCGTCCTCCTCATCCTGGTACCGCGACGACGACCGCGAGAACACGTCGTCGCCGGGCCGCCACAGCGAGCTCTGCCGCCGCAGACTCGCGATCTTATGGATCTCCCTAGCCATCCTTGGTTGTACTAATCAATCTCTCTCTCTCCCCCCAGCTCTAGCTAGTTGTTTCTTGTTCTTGCTGTTGTAGATCGAACAACTCGTGTTTGGAGAACTGGAGCTGTGTGCATTTAGGCTTTAGCTCTGCGCCTCTGCCTCTGCATGGGTTTAAGTGTGTTAGACAGCTTCTCAACCAGCACGGGGGAGTAGAAGCTCAGATATATAGATGAAATCGATGGAAAGAAGTACATGTGAAGTACGTCTCGAGTTGGTGAGGACTGAGGAGTAGTGGAGTACTTAGGTTACCTACCTTGAGCTTGACACATCCGTAAAGGTAAGATTTTGTAGCTAGACATAACAATGGGCTGGCGTCCTCCGTCTATTGTACGTCATCACAATTAGTCAGTAGTATGTCCCAAGCTTCGATCCACGAGCTAACAATGTCATAACCATGGACGTCATCACAATTAGTCAGCAGTTTAGAAGCGACGGGAATGAGCACCGTGAGTTTTCCTGCTGACCAAGCGCGCCGTACGTGGTCTGCATCTTCATTTTTTTTTCATTCGGAAACACCCATGGTCGCAGTTGATATCTCTTCGATCCGAGGAAGTTACCTTGTCTACCAAATCAGAGAAGAACGGATCCACCATGGGGACAAGAAGTCCTTAGCTAGCCTAGTGGTGAGGGATGATGGTTGGTGAGCACTAGTCTTGAGTTTGAACCCCCAAAACCAACACTATTTTTTTTGTTTTCCATTTCTACTCAAAAATCAGATTTAAAATATAAAAATTTTGAATGAATTTTTTTTTGAGATTTTCCAAAATTATGGAATTTTAGATTGATCGATGGAGACGATTTTGTCCAGGAAAAATTTTCCTAGTTCCGACAATGTTTTGGCTAAGGATAGCTCTACTCAACAGTCAACACCCCTACCCCAAGGATGCAATCCGCGCGCATCGCACGCAGTGGGGGGGCACCTTTCCGATGCTTCCTCTCCAGCCCTAGAGCCCGTTGCTGTCACCCTAGAAAAAGCTTCCTTTATGAATTTGCCCCCCTTAATTTCAAGTCAAAAAAATGAAGCTTTCCACTAAAAATTCTTGCTTTCAACTCTGATTCCCAACTTTCAACTGGAAAAATAGCTTTCAATTAGGGAGAAATCGAAGCTTTCAACTCGAATGTTTTCTTTCAACTCGAATATTTGGCTTTAAACACTACTACAGAAAACAATATCATAGATGGTTCAAAAACATCATCACAGACGGCTTTCTGAACCGTCTGAATTTATGGGTCAGTGATAATCGAAGAGTATCACAGACGGCTTTTGAACCGTCTGTGGTGTAAACATCACAGACGGTTTTTAGTTACAAACCGTCTGTAATATTGATATATCACATACGGTTTTTGATTACAAACTGTCTGTGATTATACCTATCACAGACGGTTTTTAGTTATAAACTGTCTGTGATATTTTTTTCTACCCCTAAATCTATTTCTGTTTATTGGCTAGCCTCAGGAAATGCTAGTTATACCCTCTGAAACAAGCAAATCAACATGTACATGTATACATATAATTCACATCTCAATTCATTTCACAAACATAAAACATTCAATTTACATCTCAATTCATTTCACAAAAATAAAACATCCAATTCACATCTCAATTCATTTCACAAACATAAAACATCCATTTCGTAAATCAATTAATTGATATTTCAGATTATCACAGATGGTTTTTTTTACTGAAAACCGTCTGTGATATTCCAGTATCACAGACGATTCATTGGTAAGAACCGTTTGTGATACTCCTTCAGCAACACAGACTGTCTCCAAATTAAAACCGTCTGTGATGTACACCATCACAGACGGTTTCACAAAACCGTCTGTGATTTGGCATCTAGTATTATGCTTTCTGTAGTAGTGAAATTTGGTGAAATCAAAACTTTCAAGCCAAATTTGGGGGATTTTTACATGTGATTTCGCATGCACCTCCATCGGATCAATCTAGCGTGTTTGAGCTTTCCATAGATTGACCTTCTTCTCCGTCGGTTTCCACCATTGGTGTCACTGAGACAGCTCTGCGAGGTGTGCCATGGTGCACGGGGAAGGGAGGTGGAGGCGTGGGGTGCACAGTGTGGTGGCGACGGGAAGCGGCGAGGCAAGGGGCCACAACGCGGGATCAGGTGGTGGCAGCAAGGAGCGACAATGCAAGGGCAAGAAGATGAGTGTCCATGGGGGTTGGTTCGTTGGGTTGGTGGGCTAGGCAACACACATTTGCATTTTAGGTTATGTGCAGATGACCAAATGTAGGATTGGCAGTGTAGCACTTGTCTCTTTATCTGATGGCCAAAGTTCAATTCCCACTAACCTTAGGTTGGGTGAGTTATTTTTATTGATTTTCCACTAGCATTTTTTGGGATTTGAACCCATAACATATGATTATATAATCAAGGATAATCGACTAGAGGAGGTGAATAGAATGTTTTTAAATTCTTTTGGCTAAAACATAATTTTAAAACAAGTATGAACTAATTAAAATTAGTTTGCACAAATCAAGGTCTAAAGTTTCTAAGTCTTGTTATGTCACCACAAACCTATGTCTAGATAAGATATAATTCTAACTAAACAAGTCAATCAATTAATTGCTAGATATGTGAGTGCGAAAAGTAAATGGCAAGAGAACTAAACCACACGGATGACACAAGACTTTTTTCTAGTGGTCTCAAAGATTTGCTGGTCTTCACTAATCCACGTTGAGAAAGTTTGAACTAATCAAGTCAACTCCTAGTACAATCTTGAGCCTTTCCTCAATCCGCTATGGTAACTCTTTCCCACTCTGGAAGGTGAGCATTGACCTTTCACAACTGTGTTGGGTTTCTTTACAATCTTATTTAAGAGATCACCACGCAAACTCCTCCAAGCCGTCTAAGTGGTGACAACCACCAAGAGTACTAAGCCAATGACACTTGTTTGAAGATATTCAAGTGTCACAATGATTAACTATATGATGCAATATACTTGAATACTCTCAACAACTTTAAAATGTGAAAATGAAGCACTTGAGTTGAAGAGATGAAAGCAAGAGCTCAAGAGTATCTAATGAGGTTCAAGAGTTCTTGCTTACTGCTGATGGGAAGATATTTATAGCGTTCACCTACCAGGATAATCGTTGGGGATGAAATTTCTAAAAATCAGGGGATGAGGTACTACCGCCTTACAATGGCCGGTACTACTGCGCACACTGTTCAACGACTACTTAAGATTCATTAAATGCACATAAACTAGCTGTTAATACAAATATCGGTAATACCACACTCACAAGGCTCGATAGTACCGATTTTGTGGCAGTACCGTACTTCAGCTGTGATAGTAGCGATTTTTAGAGGAGAGAAAATCTTCCAAAATTATACCTCTCTAGAAATTAGCTACCGTTAACTAAAATATAATCATACTGCACTACAGTAATATTGAACATGCAGTGCAGTCATACCACTGCAGTACTACCGGTCAACAACAATGGTAGTACCGTTTCACGTCAAGTCCAAATATGTATCTCTATGAAAAACGTACCCACATGTAAAGTCTGATAGTACCAATAAAGCGGTACTATCGCTAACACAACGGTGGTCATATTGGATTTTCAATAAAAACTAGAGAGAGTTCCAAAAATGCATGCATGTACTAGATTTGATCAATATGGCATAAGATTAGTTTTAAACTACTAACCATGACCTCTTTTTACAGTACGGTATCTATTCTACCAATTTGATCTCTTTCGACCAAACGTAAAGACTAATAAAAACTATAAAAGAGGTCCTTATGCTGAATTATACCTTTATCTTGAGTCATGTCAATCGTTGGTTATCTTTGCATATCTTTTTCATGATATCATCAAAATCTGGGACTAAATATTTCAAACATTTTAACAACACATGTTAGCCTCTTAAATATTGTCGTCATTAATTATCAAAATCAATTTTTAGAGACTTAGATACTTTAATGAGTTGTGAGCTTTAAAAGATAATTACACTAGCCAGCTGTCCCACTATCTAAAAAAAGGTCATGTGCAGATGAGGTTATATTCTGCAACACTCCCAGAAGCATGCTTCTTGATGACCACCTTTATCAAATCATCAGGATTCATAATTTTGTCATAGGCCTTGTTTGGAACATAGAATTTTCACATGAATTTTATAGAAAGTTAACAGAAAAGAGTTCAATTTCTGCAGGAATCTAGAAAAAAATCCTACAATCCAAACGAGGCCTTAATGTATTTGATTAAGCTATATATTTCTTTGTGAACCGGAGGTTCTATAATTTTGGATGTGTTTATTCACATTTAGTTCAATTAATCTAATTATGTAACATATTTGATTATATCGTTGGTAAAGTTAAACATTTTAAAAGTCAAGACAACATTTATTTCACTTGAAACAATTTGTAAAGCGCTAAAAGAAAATATATTAAATTAACAATACTTTATATCATATTTTGTATGCTTATATGGCTTATTGTTAATACAATAATTGTATCCAATCCTAACCTCGGTCCTATAGAATCCTACAGTTGAACTTACAATATTTTGATCCTATTACCGATTTGTATCATGGTGTATAACATCTTTTTTCCTGGTAAATCCGTGTATGACTTTATGATAAACATGGTCACACCTCACAATATGCCCTACAAAAAAATTACTTTGTATTTTTTTTATAAGGAGGTAGTATTCATACAAGGCATCTCTTAACATCTAAAGCAGGTGCGACAAATCATCTCTCTATAATAACATTACTATCTATTTTTACTCTAATCTTTAGCACCACCTCTAGTGCCAAAGTGGCAGCGATTATTTTAAATTCTCTCTTCTAAATAAATATTCACAGAAAGAAACGTTAAACTTTTCTAACCTAGCATCAGTTTTTAAGATTTGCTTTTAGCATCCACTCCCTACCCGTTGACATCGATGTTAAAAAAAAATCAAAAATCTCTCACCTTTAATATTGTCTTAGCACCTAGGATGTCCATGCTCGTATTTGGTTCATTTGCCTAGCGTTGCGCATGTACTCGCTTGAATGGAGGTGGCACAGCGCACGGCGATGGCTACGCCTTGCCGTCGAGAGAATAAATACACGAGCTGCTGCGCGGGCCAAGCTGAGGCCTTGGCGACGGGCCGAGTAGCGGACGGTTGGTGAAGGGATCGAGACAGCGGCCGGGGCCGCCGGGCGAACTAGGCGGCGGGTGAAATCGGAAGCGGACCGGGCGGCTGCCCGCGGCGGACCGGCGGTTCGTAGCAGGCGGCGGTCCTGCCACGGATTTATCCTAAGTTCCTAATCCCATACGTGGCGCCGCGGTGAGTGGAAGACTTCAGGCGAGCGAGACCATTCTAGCGACCAAACCGGCCGGCGTCAGCTGGTGATCGCAGCAAAAACACGAATGAACTGACCGTGCAGAAAGGAACCACATTGATTACCCAAATCGTTGTTGAAAATTTGCACACGAACTGAGACCCATTTTCTTTAGAAATTCTAAAGTATATATAGCTTAATATAATATTATCTAGTCAAGTAGAAGGAAGATAATTTATGAGGTAGAGTCTTGCTACTTCTTAAAATATATAATACATGGTATGAGTAGAACTTTGGCTAAATACACGCGCGTGCATTTTGGCTAAACATGTAACGCCATGTAACTTGTGACTTGCGATAAGTGATGGTGCCATATTATACCGCATCTCCTAGCACATTAAATATATATTTTTATTTTACTGAATTATGTATTATCTCTCTCATTTATTTTATTTAAATGCAATATAAACACTAGTTACTAGTGAGTTAATCAGTTTAAATTGGATTAGTGCCGTCAATTGTTAGTGAGTAATTATTACGCATCTTTATAAGGACCTGAAGACATCTAGGCCTAAGTATAACCGAATTGCCTCTATTTCTTTTTCTTCCTCCTGTAAATCTATGATGTTGTGTTACGCCGCCTAAACCTTGTCGACACTTCTTTTCGATGTGTGCTGTGAAGGAGGGAAGCGGTATCTCCGAGTCATTGCTGCTGTAAAAACCTGCATAGGGAGGCAATAAGATTTATAGTCAGCGCACATCTACACGACTGCTTGCTTCACTGTTTCATCTACGTTCTGTACCGCATCTAGCCTACACTGTTTTCTATTCTTCATCAGGCCCAATTATAAGTTGTTCTTCATCAGGCCCAATTGTAAATTGTAAGTTGAGAATGATGTTAATGTTTACGTATGTTCTAATATTTTCTTTTTTATTCTTATTAGGGTGTAATTACACCCACCTCTAATATACCACCTAAACGAACTTGAAATACTCCTTTATCACTTTGGATATACTCGTATACTAATTATAAGATACGTCAATATGAATCACACGAAAAAATTGCAATTAAGTTCATAGTTTTTAGCGTATTTTATAAATACCTTTATATACTCATATAAAAAGGAGTATATCAAAAAAAATCTACATATTACCTCTAAAAATTGTTCATACCACCTAGATGGTTTTAAATACTCGTATATTGCATGTACATACCCTCCGTTACACGAGATACTCCCTACGTAAAAATTATGGACTCCCTTACAATTTTTTCATATGGTTCACATTAGAATATCTTATATTTAGTATATGAGTATACCTAAAGTGATAAAAGAGTATTTCAGGTTTGTTTAGGTGGTATATTAAAGGTGGGTGTAATTACACCCATAGTTCTACCGTCCATCTATCTCGGAATACCATCAAACGATTTGGGTTATTGGATCAGCTTGAAGAGTAATACCCGTTAAAATGACTGAAGTAACTACCGTCCATCTATCTCGGAATACCACCAGATGATTTGGGTTATTGGATCAGCTTGAAGAGTAATACCCGTTAAAATGACTGAAGTAACTAATTCCGTAAGAAACGCATCTCCTGATGGCCGTAATTATCTCCTGATGACTGAAGAAATTAATGCCGTAATTAAGCATAGCATGGCTTGATGTATGAATTGTTAACGACCCGAATGCATGCATGGAGTATGCATATAACTAGTACGTAATATGCATGTGTTGGGGTATATTTTTCACAACGCATGAAGTAGTATTTATCGTATTCCGCTATGCGAGATTGTATGCAGTATTATTTTTTTGGATAGTATGAAGTAGTAAGTAGTATGCAGAAGTATGAAGTAGTAAGTATATGAAGTAGCATGGAGTATGCATGTAACTAGTACGTAATATGCATATGTTGGGGTATATTTTTCACAACGCATGAAGTAGTATTTATCGTATTCCGCTACGCGAGATTGTATGCAGTAGTACGCAGTATTATTTTTTCGGATAGTATGAAGTAGTAAGTAGTATGCAGAAGTATGAAGTAGTAAGTGAGGTAGCGAAATATCTGGTGTTGCGAACGGAACGCAGAATAATAGGATTTTGACGGGTGTTGCGAGGTGAGGTGTAGCGAAATATCTGGCCTTGAATTGACAGGTGTGGTAGATATGCAAGATTTTGCGTCCGCGACCCGTTAAAGCATATACTAATCTAAATGCAATCGGATGACAATGAGAGTGGGTGTAATTACACCTAGGAGTAAAAAGGATTTTTCCTATATATATATATGTATATATATATGTATATATATATATATATGTATATATATATATATGGGGGTCATATCAGGTAGGTGAAGGGGGCAAATGTGAAACTATGCTAGGCAAGTGAGGGGGCAAGTGTAAAATCATGTCTAGTGTGAAATCGTGCTAAGTTGGTGTGTGAAACCATGTCATACCTTAAGTATAAGTTAAGAACTCGAGACGTCTAACATGTAAACCTAGGCGTCAAACACCCCCCACCCGCAGTTAGAGCATTGGTGGAGTGATCCTTTCACCGCTACTAAAGTGAGTTCTTTCTAGCTGTGCCTGATAACTTATGATTATGGCTGATGATTTTTAGCTCTAACACGAGAGTTTGTACGAACGAAATAAACGTTGATAAGCCATTTCAAAAATATTATCCTAATAAGCTGTTTTGAAAAAAAGACAATAAATTATTATATTTATTTATTTAAGAGAGATTATAAGCTATAAACTGAAAAGAAGGAGAGCTGTATTCCCTATGTCAAACCTTGTAGCAATCTACCTTTCCTTTCTGAACCCTTTGCCCACAGCCACAGACCAGCTTTTGAATATTCTTGGACATCCTGCTCCACAGCAAGCCCTGAGCCGCTTTTCATCATTGATGAGGCCTCGTTTTCTATCGGCAAGGAACGACCCCATTCGTCATTGGCCAAGAAAGTAGAGAAACTCCTGCAAAAGGGGAACCCCCGATTCCTTGCGTTCTGCACCGACCCTGGCCGCACTTTCTTATCTTGCAAGAATAAACCTTCAAGTGACGACGAGAAGATAGAAAGATCTGCTCTAAGGGAGAGTTCCTGCTGCTGGCTGGTGGATCCATTGCAGCCTGTTAAGGCAGTCCAAAGACGCATGCATCCTTCTGTCAAATCCTTGTAACACCACCTACTTACTTACTTAGGCGTGGAATTTCGGGAATTTTTTTTTCGATTCTGACGGAAGTAAAACTGTTTTTTTTGTGAAATTCTCGAGAAATTCGTGATACGTGAACAAAAATCATGAACTAAGAAGCTAGTGTTGTCCATGTCAACACCATGGGATATCTTAGGCTTAAACTGACAGTGGTGCTGAGCTTACCATTCTCTGAAGTCTGAAGCGAGTAAGACACGAAAAAGCAAAAATGTCGGTACGTTGTAACGTTAGTGCTTTCTCTTACCAAGCAGACCACACAAGTCAGATTCCTTTCCCCCGGGGAAGCTTCAAACCCCAGCCACTATAAATACCAGCTGCACAGATCGTTGTGGTGTATCTCTCACTCTCTCGATCACTTGCATATTTCTTACTCTCACTCTCAGTAGTTACTGCAGTAAACTCGTAAGGAGGAGGAGAGGACATACGTCTGAAAAATTCAAGCAAAGACAACATGGAGGCTTCCGCTGACCACGGCCGCCAGAAGAGCCAGGCCGCCGCCGGCGAGTACCACGGCTCCGACAGCGACGGCAAGTCGAGGGCGGATTTCTACGCCGGCGCGGTGGCGCAGCGGGCGCTGTACGGGCCGAGCCCGAGCCGGTGCCACGGCGGGCCGAGGAGGGTGGGCGGCAAGGACTCTAAGCCGCCGAGTAGGCTCAGCAAGATGTCCGGCGCGGAGGAGACCTGGCTCAGCAAGATGTCCGGCGCAGAGGAGACATGAAGTATATTATAGTATGGAGTCGTTCTAGCTAACCAGTATAGCTTCTTCTCGGCTGTAAATGATGTCTTATAGCTGCGAATAATGGCTTTTGATTCTAGTACGAATGTTTATATGAATAAATCAAATTCTAATAAATCGATAAATCGTTTTAAAAATACTATCTTGATAAGCCGTTTCAAATAAACGATAAAAAAATTGTTCTGTGTGTTAGTTCAGGGAAACTATAAATTGAAATGGAAGGGTGCTTAATTTGCTTATATTTTCACGTGGGTTGGGAGCTTTGTTGTACGTATCTGTGGTTCGTGTGGATATGTGTTTATGTATGTGCGTCCTGTTGGAACAAATAAAGCTAGTTGAATTGAATCGCCATGTAGTATGATTTCTCAGATTTCTTAGCTAGGCACATAATCAGTTATTTGTATGTTTAGGAAGAAGTATTATGTTCATGCATAGTTCTGACAGACTACTTTTGCAAGTTACAATCCATAAGTCATCGCGTCGTGCTCGCACCTTTTTCAAAAAAAAAAAAAAAAAAAGAGGAGTCCTCGCGTCGTGTTCTTCTCCGACGTTATGCCGTACTGCCGCTGCCGCGGTGTGGGACGGTGGTGGTTTTGCTGCCATTAGCGAGATTCTTGCGGGAGCTTCAATTCGCCGTCTGTTCTGCGTCGGAGAAAGATTGGGCTGCCGCGAGGAGGTTTAGTTGGACGAGTAATTTTTTTTGGAACTAAACGTATTTTTGTATAAATTATCAGAGAATAATACTTTTTATCGTATATTAAGGAATTACACGTATTTCGCACTATATTATCACAGAAACATACTTTTTATAGTACTATATGTGCTGGTCATACAGACTCACTCGTCAGCGTCCGCTGTATGTTCTGCTGACGAGTGGGACTGTATGATTAACACTGTATGTTACTGTAATAAGTGTGATTCTATATTAATATAGTACGAAATATGTGTTCTTTAAAATATGGTAAAAAAGTGTAATTATTGGATACTTTATACAAAATATATATGGTTCCAAATATATACTCTAGTTGGACAGTTTGAACTAGAGATGGGAGTTGGACCAGGTTATTGTGGGCCAGCCCGAGGCCCGCCCGGCCCAAACATGGCACAGGCACAACATGTGGTGAGCCATGCCGGCACGACACGAACGATGGGTCGGGCCGGGTCTAGAAAGCCGGCCTGTTGGGCAGCATGACACGACGAATCATACCATGCTCGGGCCGGCACGGGCGGCACGACGAGCACACCAGCGCCAGCGGCCGGGCCACCTCGCCTCCCCCTCCCAACGACAACCCACCACGACTGAGTGTGCTCACAGTCATCCCAGATTCCCCACAAGGCCACAAGCCCACAACCCACCACAGTCCCACACCATGACACCATCAATCCATCACTGCAGAGATAGGTCATAGGGAGCAGACGGGAAGAATCAAGGATGTGTTCATGTGTACCATTCACCGGAGCTGTGATGTGGCATCAAGAGTCGATGGAGGGGGCCCGGGGGGGGAGCATGGGGCAGCGTCGGCGCCGGCACCATAATGGGGTAGTACTTCGAGCACATGTTGTCCAACTCCAGGTACTGCTTCCACGACGAGATGTCCGTGCCGCCGCACGATGGGCTCCGCAGTGTCGTCGCCTCCGCCTTGCAGTGCCTTCGAATCGTGGCCTGGTCCTCCATGGCTGGGTGCAAGTACCTGGCGCCAGAGTTGCTGTTCGCCGTAGGCAGGGAGTAGTACAGGCCCTACGGCGGCGACGTCGGCTGCTCCGTCTTGACGTCTGGGGGGAGGAGGGGGTCGGGGAGGAGGGAGGCGATGGGGCGAAGGACGGGAGGACCCTTACAGTAATCATCACTCGGTTACTGGAGAAAAGGAGTCTACTCCTCTTTTGGAGGAGTATTACAAAGAGGTCGATCGCTAGGTCTCGTATCCCAGTTGATTCCCTGTGGCTTGAGATGGGTCATCACTCGGAATCTATTTTATTCTACGTACAATTTGTATTATTTAGTGCTTAAGCCCTGCAAGACTGAATAATTGTAAACTCGACCATAAGATCTCAACCATTATTTGCTATCAAATTCCGACACTTTATTATTTATTGTTGTGTATGGATGATAGTGCATCGATGTTGATATTGTGTGCACTAACATGATTCTAGACTAGTGCAGTATACACAGAGGAGCCGAATTTGTATATTCAGATCCCAACAAAAAGGTCCAGTTAAACACGTTTCATACATGTCTACACATTCAGTTCTCTTTCGTCATCGATCACAGCTCTTCCATATCGCCAGTGTCTATAATGAAGGAACCAGGCTGTGCAGGCATGAGCAGCCTCCTGTTTCTGTTGCTCAGAATCGTTGTAACATCGTGCATGGTAGGCCTGTCCTCTGCACTATCCTGAACACACAGAAGTGCGACCTGAATGCACCTGATAATGTCCATCTCTTGGTATTCCTCGCCCAACGAAGGATCGACGAACTCGTCGCATCTCTCATCTTTCCATAGTTGCCAAGCCTATATGCAGAACATTATAACATTCCAGAGGGGCATGCATAAACAATTAATTAGCTAATGGTGACATGTAGAACCTGAAGAAAAAGCTAGTGATCGATGTAACAGAGTTTTTAACAAAATTTTTACTCACATATCTCCTGAGCTCATATGATCTTCCGGATAATTTGTAGGAACCTACGGCCCTCTTTCCACTTATGATCTCGAGAACCAAGATGCCAAAGCTAAAAACGTCAGACCTTGTTGAGTAGACATTCTGGGAGTAGTACTCGGGCGCAATATATCCGCTGAAAAGAAACGATTTTATATATAAGATTGTCATCGCAAAAATATCATCGGAAAATGACAAGTGATGTAAAATTATTTGGACAATCATCTTTAGAGTTGATTTGAACTTTTCGTTAGTAAAATCTAATACTGTGCTTGTGTGACCTGGTGGCCATGACAGCATGATTATGTGGGTGAGTATTTTTTTTTGGGTAATACGATTGATAAATCTTGGTACAACTTGTTTATAGTTGTTCCCAATATATTTCCACTTTAGAATTGTCTGGGCTTTTCGGAAGACTTCAATTGAAAAGTTTGGGGTTGGCGGGTATACCCTTCACTATCAATAAACATTGGAGTTTAGATCGACAATTAATACTTCATATTTTTACTCATCTCATTAGTGAGAAAAACATCCCCACTCAACTTTGTGTGCTTAAGGTTACTTATTAGTGGACTGAAATTTTCCTAGGTTTTATATGTTTAATGGGGCCCATTATCCATACGTGCTATTCCAGATTGGCAAGAAAAATTAAGGAAAGAAGGAAGAAGCTACCTTAGTTAACTTGGTTTATCATTGACTTGAATAAGTCGTCATTGATCTATGGATTTGGCATGATCATACAAGTTGTAAGGTGTGAAGATTCCTTATAGTAGACAATTCTATTTGCTTGTGACATATTCATCTAGATGCATGTGAAGCACACATTTTTCCACTCCATGACTTCTACACTATATGATATTTTAGAAACTCTCCTTACTGTCAAAATTCTCAAGGAAAAAGGTTTAATGCGGAAGATCTATGTGTGTAGTACACGTACTTATAAGTATTACCATACCATGACTAGTACATACATATCATATAACATTGATGAAACTCTACATAGCCTCAACTAACAACTTAGTTTATTAATTCTATATTCTCAAAAAGATTGCAGACCAAATATTAAAGAGAATTGCTATACAACATTTGCATATTTTTAAGGGCAAAATTAGTCAGATTTTGAAGCATTGGATCTCCATCCAACGGATCCTACCATACACCCCCTCCAAAAATGAGTGCTCCGAATCTGGGACATTAGATCTTCATCTAACGAATTCCCTATATCCCCCTTCAAAAAATGAGTGGTCCAAATATGGAGCGACCATCCAACGCCCCAAAATCTGACTAAGTTTACTCTCAAAAACATGCAAATGTTGTATAAACACTCCCAATATCAAAATATTAAAACTATTTGAAGTGTTCCCGATGAACTAAAATGTGAAGTTCAGAAGGGCAAACCCTTACAATGTTCCCATTGCTGTTGTCGTATTTGATTCCGTCAAGTTGGAGAGGCATATCCTAGCAATCCCAAAGTCGGAAATTTTGGGATTCATATCATGATCTAGGAGGATGTTGCTAGGTTTCAGGTCTCTATGGACTATACACGCATGCGCATAGTTGTGTAAATAGAGAAGGCCTTCAGCTATCCCTTCAATTATGCGACGACGCGCAGGCCATCTCTGTTTTGCTCCTGATCCTATTGTATTAGTTCCAAGTGTAAAATGCTGTTAATGAAAAAAAAATTGAGACGGTGCAAAGTACTTAATTTGTAGCTATAAACTAGAAAAGAAGCAGTAAAACGAGTTCTTGCTGAAGATGAACATACCAAAAATGAACTCTTCCAAGCTTCTATTTGGCATATATTCATAGACGAGTATCCTCTCCTTGCTTTTGATGCAGCATCCAAGAAGCCTGACTAGATTCCTGTGCTGAAGACTTGCTATGAGTTTAATTTCATTCTTAAACTCCCGGAATCCTTGTACAGAATTTGGCGAAAGTCGTTTGACTGCTATCTCCTGATTGTTAGGCAACCGACCCTGATGATATATAGATATTTGCATGTTATAAGTCTAATACTTCTTACTAGATTGAGGATGATGCGATTTGTACTTGTTAGAGTCTGTCAACGTTACGTGAAAATAACTGAAAATATTGCTTGTTTAATTATGATGCCAGATATATAGATAGATCTTAATAAGAGTAATGATGATTCAAGCAAGTAATTAAGTATGTACTTAATGCTTGTTTGGGAAAAATTATCCCAAAACTGAAAAAAAAAAATGATGTGAGATTGTTTAGGTTTGTTTGACTTTGCAATGTTGACTCTTCAAAGCCAAAATACGAAAACTACAATGTATAATTAAAACAAGAGCCTGTTAAAACAAATCGAAAGCTCCCAATTTGTACTCTTTTTATTGTCAACAGGTCACATCTTGCCAGATGATACATATCCATAACGAACTTCGGACAAATAGTACACAGGTGAAAAATAACAATGTAAAAAAATCATATGCATACAGAAATTGAACATGCACCTGATACGTATACTATCATATATGGTATATAATTGGAGAGCTGCCACATATACAAATTAAACCTTTACGTAACAAGTAATGCAGTTACCTTGTAAACAGGTCCAAATCCTCCTTCTCCAAGTTTATTTTGCTTGGAGAAATTATCTGTAGCGTGTTTTACCTTAGAAAACCCAAACAGTGAAAACCTCGAGTCACTTTCGCTCACAATTTCCTTTTCCAAGATCACTAGATCCCTCTGCAACATCAACTCTGTTCTCGTCGAAATGTAAATGGTGAGAAGAGCTCATTTGTATATATAATCCTGAGAAAACAGAAGATCACTTGACTATAATTTCTTTTTACTCACCTCTTACTTGTTTGACGATATGTGGCCTTAGGATCAATATGATGGTGATCAGTACCAACGAAGGCACTCCAAATATGACGATCTTGAGCACCGTGCTCATCCCACCTTAGACGCATGATAGATTGACAGGTTGAGTTAGGGCTTCTTTTTTTTCATTTTCTGTTTACACGAAGTTTTGTGAGAGCACGTAGCCTTCTCATGGAGTCATGGGAAAGAGGTCGTATTTTTGGGCATGTGGAGAGAGAGAGAGAGAGAGAGTACTACATACTTTTTGGCATGTGGAGTTTGAGCGTGCTGTTAGTTTCCCTGAAGAAGAGATCCTTCTCGTAGCGCAGGTTGCACCGAACTCCAAGAATCCTTCCCCCAACGTTGCTTCCGGCCGCGCTACTGAAGTGCGCCGGCATCTGCGCGATGATACCGTCGAGGCAGCTCCGGCACTGTGCCCCGGTGAGGTCCGGCGTGCACTGTACCAACCCGTACAGTATGCTCACGCCCTGCTCGCCGAACCACGTCTCGCCGGTCGCGTACAGGCTCGACGACGAGTTGAAGGCGGCCAAGTCGGCCGTCCTGTTCATGAGCTCCACGGCCTTCTCCATGAACCGCGCCGCCGCGTCGGCCCCCGTGACCAAGTTCATGTTTATCCCGTACCATTCCGGCGCGTTGGTGTGGCTTGAGAGCAAGTACTCGTCGTTAGTGAAGCGGAGCATGTACTGGTCGTAGTAGATGGTGGCGTCCATATAGTACGGGCAGTACAGCTGGTTCGTGACGTCCTGGAAGGCGGCCGCAAGGCCGTCGGTGCAGTTGGCGATGTAGTCGCCTCGGCAGAGCACGAGGCCGTGGACCTGGTCAGGCGCCACGCCGGCGCTGCGAGACGCGAAGCCGGATGAGGAGGCGCCCTTGATGAGGCTGTCACCGAGGGCTCGTAGGTTGGACAGGTACGTGCTGTTTTCTGTGTACTTTCCGGCGGTCGGGTTGCAGTCCGACCTATACGGGCTTGCCGTGTTGGTCGCGGCCTGGGCGCTCGCCGTCGGTGGCCACGAGGCAAGCACAAGGAGGAGGTGGAGGAGGAGGAGGAGGAGCATGGCGATGGCGATGAGGTTAAGCTTGCACGTGAAAACAACCCTACAGCGCCACTACAAAGCCTTGGGTTTCCCTGTCTTGATAGGCTTACACTTGTCAAGTCGTTGCAGAGACTCCCAAGTGGACGAAAACTAGCTGCCACTTGCGTGCCGCTTTGGGGCTGTGCTTCTCTTGACTTATGCTAGTTTTGTATGTACTTCTCGAGAGGGACGTTGGAGAGATTAGGAACTTGCCGCGAGGGTACCGAGGCGAGCACCAATGCAAAAAACCCGGTTGATTCTGACCTTTCGTTCTTTACTGCACAACGGGGCTATAAAATTCTAGAATTTCATCGTTGAAAACAATCTAATAATATATAGATGGTTGACGGGTAATCGATCGGATATACTTGGACTTTTCTCTCCGCCCACGGATGTTCGACAGACTAATATTATCACCTGGTATTTGGCACACACCATTTAGCCTACGGCCTTGGATTTCTCAGGGTTGTTCCCTATTTCAATGCAGATAGTGAATTACGGATGAAAGCAACAGCTAGACAATCAGGCGAATTATCCACGCAATTATACAGCTAGATGCTATAATACTTAATCATGTTTATGTTTAAAGACAAAGTTGTCTTTGTTATATGTAACATACTAAATTTTGTAACCGAATTCTCGAGCATAAAAATGTGGGATTTTTAAAATTTTTAATGCATGCTAGTGTTATTTGAATTTTCTGTAGATTAATTGAAGTTTTGTCAAATTTTAACTTTGGCAAACTCAATCAACAAAATAAAAACTTGACTTAAGGTCATGAAGTTTGAAAACAAATTAAAATGAAATCTGAATTTAAGTCGCCTGTCCGAAAGTGAATTGAAATTCCAATTTAAAAAGAATAGTCTTATTTCCCTCTCCTTTTTTTCTTCCTTTTCTCTTTTTTTTTCTGCTAGGCCGGACTATTTTCCTCCCCTCCTTCCCGGCCCATCGACGTCCGGCCCGCCTGGCTTTCCTTCCTCCTCCAGCCCCTATGCTCGCCTCCACGCGCCGACCGCACCGAGCGCCGCCGTTTGTAGCCATGCCACCACCCGAGCCATGCATCACCACCGTCCTCGCTGCCTGTAGCCACAGCGCCGTCGACGCGACGCCGCCCACGCCCCGACGGAGCCCGCGGGCCCCGCTCTCTCCCTGTCGCTTCGCCCGTCAGCACCACGCGGCGCCCTGCCGCCGAGTCGCCGAGCACAGCAATGCGCCTGTCTTGCCATCCCCTTAAAGCCGCAGCCGAGGCGTGCACCTAGACCCCCTCCCATCTCCACATAATCTCCCCTCTTCCCTCGAAAAGAAAAGAGGAGAGTGAGCTCGTGGACCGGGCTCCTCTGCTTTTCATCGCCGCCGTCGCCACCGAGCCGCTTGTACTAAGGCGCTAGTGACCTCGGAGTCGCGCCGCCAACCTTTTCACCAGGAAGAATCGCCGTCCCGGCCACAAACCTGTAAGTGACCGGGTCAACTCATGTTCTAGGGATAGTCAAAGCTAGTAGGCTGGTCAATTTGGGCCGTAGAGCATCGTCGACCCGCCGCACCGTGGTTCCTTCGACCCTGGCGCCGGTCGCCATGGACAGACGTGCACGGGGCTCCTCGCACCGTACCTGTGTCACATTTAGAACTCCATTGGGGTGTAGATGATCATGCGCGCCTCCTTGCTGGTTTATCTGCCGGTTAGCCGCTGCCGCCTTAGTACAGATCGCCACCGCCACCGCCGCCGCGCGTAGCTGCGCCGTCACTGTGGGCCGTTGCCGACATCCTTAGGGTTTCCGAGGACGTGGGAACCAATTTTGGGGCTCATAGGTTGTCAGTTGTCACCGAGGTCCAGATCACCAGCACCGAGCTCGGCCTGGGCGCGCCCATGGTGTCTCCCCTGTTCCAGTGTGAATTGGTGGAGATGCATTGTAGCAACGTGATTAGGATTAATGATGAGATTAATTAGTTAATCACGTGATTATTAAATAATATATATTCTAGTTCATGCTAGCATGACATGTGGGCCTGAAATGATTAGAAAATCTAATTATAATTATTATAGTACTTAATATAAGTTTTGAGTCAATGATATGCCGGCCCCATCCTTTAAAATGCACTACGCAGACCTGATTCATGGTTCAGTGCCACTGACCTATGGGCCCATGGTTCAGTTACTGTTTCCACGGACTGACGCCTCGTGGACCAGCCCACCAGCTATGCGCTACGCAGATCTGGTAAATGGTGAGCTCTTTTTTACTTATGCTAGATTTTAGTTTTAATTTTTATAATAATTAGTTTTTAAATGATACACTTTTAAAGATGAAATTTATTAAAAAAATTGTAGTAAACATTGTACCGAATTCAGATATACTACAAAAATTATATGTGATTATTTTCCTTTACATACTATCTCTTGCAAACAGATAGAATTTAAAAATTATAAGATAAAAAGTAAAGCTATAGCTCAAAATACCCCACCCTTGAGAATACAGTAGAGCTAACTAACCATGATGATGTTGTTAAGAACGTGGTTGCAGTCTGGGATTGTTTGGCCAACGAAGCATTTTTGTGAGATATGTACTACTAAGGTTAAGTCTAGAAAAAGGTCAACTAGACATTTGAATGCCAAGGGATACAAAAACCTAGCCAAAAAATTCCTTGCAAAGATAGGAACACTGTACGACAAGATGGAATTCAGAAATCATTAGGACGCTTTGAAGAGGTTCCGCTCGTTTCGGCTTCAGCTTTTAGCTTCTGTTTTTTTTTTTCACTATTCAGTTTCGGCTTTGGCTTACAGTGGATGATGGGGACATGGATGTTCTTCATGATTTTATTGCTGGTTCTTTGATGCCTAATAGAGCATAGAAATGTGTACTATACAACCTTTTGTCGGTAGTGTTCAACTTTTGGATATATAGTGAATATTGCACCTTATGTGGCTAGTATTGCTTTGTAGAAAAAAAAATATACATTTGACCTCCTAAATGTGATAATTTTACTATGCTAATTGTTGCTCAATTGTTCATGACTTAGTAAAATAAAATCGTTAAATCAATATTTCCGCAAAAAGAATAAAAAAACAACCATATTTATGATAAATTGGCATACAAACATGCCTTCAGAACTCTCAAAGGTACTCTAGACATTTCATTATTTATTTATAGCTGCAGCAGCCAACTAGGCTAACAAAAAGACAGACTGCCAAACGGTCTATCAAGAAAAGCTTCAGCTACCTTTTATCTAAGGAAGCCAAAAACAACTTTTTAGGAAGGAAAAAAAAAAGCTACAGCTCTCTCAAATAGATTAGGGCATCACTAGGAAGAGAAAAAAAAAGCAACAACTCTCTCAAATAGATTAAGGCATCACTAGGAAGAAAAAAAAAGAAGCTACAACTCTCTCAAATAGATTAGGGCATCACTGGGCCACACAGCTACTTATAGGTTAGGGCCGAGTTGCGTGCTCAGATTTTTTTTAGTTTATTGGTCGATTTGAAACTTTAGTTAGGTGAAGGGCACAATCGATCGAGAGGATTACACCATCGAGTAGTATGTAACACAATCGTTACGTCGGATGCATGTGCTTAGAGATTACAGAGTCCGGATCACAGAAGAACAGTTACCAGGTCCGTTCTAGTTCTTTATTCTTCCGTTAGCACGTACCAGGTGGCAGATTTTTGAGATTACGTCACCCTCATGATGCACCCGTAAACTAGGACATGCTTTCGACTTTTTTTCCTGCCATTTCAATTTTGCCAACGCGAGGACCGTCAAGCTAAGCCGCCACTTGTTATGCTACTCCACAAAAAAAAAAAAAAAAAAAAGCGGCGGCGCCTACCACTTGTTTTCTTTTTCGCATGGCTGGTCATAAACCAGCCAGACCGGGACGGGAAGGGTGGCAATTTTCGGTGGGCCTACGGGAATTTCCCTGAGGGCCGATCTCTTTCGCAGGGGAACAGGGATGGGTTCGGCTGTGCTATCGGGGTGGGAATGGTCGCCCTCCCTCGTAGTTACGAGACCAGTGGGAATCCAGTAAAAATAAAAAATATATAATGAATTATGGTTTTTAATATAAAAGATTGTATTTTTTTATATATTTAAATTAAAACTTACATCTATATATTAGAATATATATTTTCAAGCTATATTTTAAAAAAATTTGTCTAGATGACTATAAATTAATAAATAAAATCATATTATTATTTTTTAAAATATTTTAATTTATTTTTAATCCTTACGGAGATCACCGTGAGTTGTCCCGCAGGGACTAGGGAGATCCTCGTTAGCCTAACGGGCCGGGTTAGCGGGGATCCGGGCAGGTCCCCGGCCCTATTGCCACCGCTAGGGCCGCCCACATGTTCTTCAACCAGCCGAAGAAAGAAAATGGCGAAGAAAGTTGAACGCGAAGCGAAGACCCTGCATGATTCTCTCTCTCTCTCGCATCGTACGGTTCTCTTCCAGACCCCACGAGACAAGACACGTCAAGAGAAGTGAAAAAAAAACAAGGAAACAAGTTCTTGTACTGGTACCACTTTCCCTTCCGCATTAACTCCACCCCCGGGAATCCATCGCTCGTGCTGCAGCGCGAATGGTCGGCGGCGGCGAGGCGGGAATGTCCCCGTCCGGCGGCGGGAAGCGGGGGAGGGACCCCGAGGAGGACGTGTACGTCGACAACCTCCACTCCCACAAGCGCTACCTCAGCGAGGTCGGTCTCTCTATTACGTACACTCTGCGCTTGTTCCTTTGTTTGGCGTACACTCTGCGCTTGTTCCTTTGTTTGGCGTTCCGAGGTAATTTTGCCATTGGTGTTCTTGGATCCGAATTCTGTGGGAAGATGGCCCCTTTGTTCGTAATGCGCGGGGGACCGGCTGGGTGCCATGGAGTTGTTCGCTTGTGTAGGACCTGGGATTTGACGCATAATTAAGGAAATTGCTTCTCGTTGTTTAGGTTTGCGTTTCCCTGGTTCCAAATGTGAGTGCGGTGGCTCCTTGGCTGGGTGATCCTGGGATTCTTTTGTTGTTCCGGTTCCGGGGCTGAATTATTTTTTGTTTGGTCCCCGGCTATGCTGATTAGTGACAGTTTGATCTCAGGATGCTTTTTTTTTCTAATTTAATGCCTATTGCTAAGTTCAATTATTGTGCTAGATATGTGTATTGTCAGAATTGGCGCAAGGGGCGCATAGGTGTATTTCTTTGATTTTTTGTCAAGGTGGTAGGTAAATTCCTGGGTCAGCGGGGGAAGGGTACCAAAAATTGGTGGGTGGGGGGGCACCAGAGAAGTTTGTGTTTTTATTATTCTTTTGATTCTGGTTCTCTTGATTAAGTGCCATGCGTCTTGCTTGCCTACTTCATTATGTGTAATTCTGTGTTAATATTCTCAACTGAATAGGGAAATAAAAAGTTGTTTTTTCTATCTAATGTTTGCCCTGACATTGTGTGGATGCTTGAGACTTTGAAAACCTTTTAAGCTTTTTGAGGTGGTCATTGCTGCAAATGTGTATAAATCATTGTTGGTTTCTCACTGCTCCATATACCTAGATGTAGGTTGAACAAAGAGATGGAAAACTACAACACTTGCTTGAATTTTAGAATAGAGTGTTGAAGAGGATATAATAATCCTCAAATTATTATTTATCCGTACGTCATTATGTTTCTTGAGTATACCTCTTATCTATAAAGGAGAGATCTACAGTAGAGTTGTAAGCTTTTCTATGACCGCTCCTTAGTCGTAATTTATTCTACAGCCATCTCTTAATCGTAACGTAGTCGTAATTTGTCCTGCGACTACCCTATGGTCGTAGACTTTCCTGCGATTAGCCTATCTCCGACTTGCTTGTTGGCGACAGCCTACCACATCGTGGGTCTGTCTGACAAGGTGGTTAGAACGTGCGTTTATTCTTTGGAATAATTGCACATAATCTCTTTCTGACGGCAACCACCACACGACAAGTGGGATACCACGTCTATCTCACAAATAAATTTAGTTAGACGGTTAACACCCAAAGCGTTAAAACGTCTTTTGGCACGGAACAACTGCCGCTGCTTGGTAGGCTATATAAAGGCTTACGTCAGGGAGAAGAGGGGCATGGAGCGAAGAGAGAACGGAAGTAGCGCAAGGTATTTCGCATTACTTTCCCAGTCGTAACCAGTTCATTGAGCAATAGCCACGCAAGAGTAGAGTTGTTATTTTCTCAGGAGAATGCCCGAACCTGTATAAAAATCTTTGTGTCTATTCTCTGTGTGTGATCGTAGCCAAATCTTCAAGAGTTTGCCCTGAATCCAAATAAATCATACGTAAGATCGGTAAACACCGACAAGTGTAATGATATGCAGAATATACCGCAGAATTGACAAGTTTTTAAATAAACTTAGCTTATGTACGTAGATATGCTGCAATGTTACTAAAATTAACAACAGAAGTCAAAATTAGGAAGCAACGTATGTCCTTATTTGCAAGATACTATCGTGGTGTCCCTAAATCTAAATCTTGAGATCTAATAGACGCTGACTGCTATTTACCTACCCCTGTATTTTTACTTGCAATGGACATGGATTTGTTTTCCTATTTCTATTTATCAGTTTTTGGGTCTTCATCAGGAGTTGATTGCTGGATGGGGTTCTTGCAGATAATGGCATCTAGCTTGAATGGATTGTCTGTTGGAGATTCAATTTCTGACAATACCATGGTGTCTCCAGTGATTCCGGAGAGTACCTCTTGCTTCAGGTTTGTGTACTTTAATCTTGTGTGCATCCTATCACACACGTCATCCACATAAGTTAATTTGTGACAAGGTACAATTTCACAGTAATCAACTATGAGGTTGTGAAAAACTGAAAGCCCAAGATGACCTTCATAAAAAAAAGGTTGCTCCGATAAGCTGCTTTGAAAAGATGGCGGAAAAGTTGTCCCGTTTGTTTATTCGAGAGAAGCTATAAATCATAAGCTGAAAAGAATGGGGCCAAGATAGAGACATAGAACATCACAGTATTTTACTTGACCTGCGTTCTCAACTCCTCGTGAAAACTAATCAAACTAATAATTAATTTCATTTGCAGAAGGACTTGATTCAGGTCTGTATGCCAGGTCATGCATGTTATGATAGAAATTAGTTGAGTGTGAAAAGAGCTTCACTCATAATATATACATATCCTCTAAAATTAGCTGAGTGCTGCAAAAGGAGCTTCATTATTCCGCCACATCACTCAATTAGTAATATGATAATATCCATCCAATTAGCAGGTTACTCCCATAGCATCGTTGAAATAATTGACCCAAGCCAAAGTTGATAGTGATTTCGACTCGAGTCTAACTATGTGATAGGCTGGGTTTGGGTTGATTTGCTCTTAGGCTGAGCTCGGGTGGGACTTGAGATGGGCTGGGCCAAGTCATTGATGAAAGGTGAAGTTGCCCAATTGGTCAAAGTGATACTAAAAACATGGGAATTTAGAGAAAGAAGCATTTAATCCCACATTACATTTTTTAAAAAAGAATATATTTTTGGAGCCAATCCTCCATATTATCACCTATAAATTTTCATATATGTTGGCAATTGAATTTCATTCTCTCTAGTTATAACAGCTGAAGTTTTTTTTAAAAAAATCTACTTCTCTGTTCATACTTGAAGAATTGAAAAAATTACTCCATGTACTAAAACCACATATAATTGCACAAAAATTATCTATCTTAATCCTGTCGCAAAGTACGAGCCTCATTCTAGTTATTATTAGTTTCTACTACTTTCATTAGCTCAAGTAAATGTTACATATAACTTTTAAGAGTAACAGAGCACAATAAAATCATGCAGTATATAGTCAAATTCATTTTGTCATTTCTACAAGTATTGCGATCCAAGTGGATGTTGATTACCATTCAAAATAGTCTGTGATTGTAACTCTTTTCATGTCGATACCATTGATTGAAGCATGCATGGTGTAATTTTCACACTAATTGTTGTGATGATTTTGCAATGAATATTGTTGCACGCTCACTGACCAACCTGGACAGTCTGTCAGCAAGTATTGAATTTGTTTAAACAATATAACATGTTCCAGCATATATAAGTCTGATTGCTTTTGAAGTAGGCTTCTTATATACTATATAGATACAAGCAAATATTTATGCTTTTTTACAAGCATTTGGTGTAGCAAAGTTGGGAGCACAAGGTTTGATTCCTGCATCATATGTGTCTATGTTGTCTCAAGAACCCTTTCTTATTCACCATTGAAAATTTTGTGATTTCTTCTTATCTGATAGGCCTCTTTACTGGGGTGCTTAAAGTTGGACCAAATGTCTTTTTAATTTATTACATCGTGCTATTTGCTATTACATTTTTATGTCTACATCGTGTCATGGCTGTTTTATTTGCCTCGTTTCAGGGATGAATTAATCTTGCAGTACTCACCTATGTCAGAAGACTCGGATGATTACCGTTATTATGACGCACAAGTAAGCAACAATGGAAACCAAACAGATGTGATGAGCAGTCCGTCAACTAGTCCAATTTCGTCTCCACATCGATTCCAGAAGCCACCCGCTGGGTTCTCTTCTGCAAACCCGTACCCTCTCCCAAGCTGCTCCCTCTCAGCAGTGGTCTGCTCAAATGCTCGGCATGGCGCTGAATCTGAAGGCCGGTTCCCATCTTCACCAAATGACATGTGCCATGGTGGAGACCTGAGGCGAACTGCACTCTTGAGGTCGGTGCAAATGAGGGTGCACGGCCCCCATGCATACGAGTTGTCATTCAGCAGTGGACATGAACAAGAACAAGAACATGCTCATGAACACACTCACGAGGTTGAACATGAGCACAAACATGTAGGGGATGTCGAAGTGGAGGGAAGATCTTTGTCTTGCCCAAAGTCGATCCAGGATGAAGCTGAGTTGCAAAGCACTAAAAACTGTTGCCAACATCCAGATCATGGTGTGGATTTTGTCGAGGAATTCTCATCAGATTACGGTATGACAGATGCCAAGTTTAACCACGACAAGATATCTGGTAAACTTTGCGTGAATGTGGATGAGCATAGGTAATATGTAGCAGGTACTATGATAACTTAGGAACTTCTCAGTCTTATGATAGGCTGTAACCTTTCCTTCTGTGCGTTGTAATTTCTATATCACTGCATTGTGACATCTAAGTAAGGTTAGACCCCTTGTAACGCATTATGATGTGGACCATCTGGTTTATGTACCTGCTGCCACTGCCAGGAGGGCAATCTATCAAGACCATATTCGTATTAGCTTCTAAAAGTTACTTTTCTACAGTATCTATCTCTCAAATGAGTATCTTTTTAAGATAGGATTTACTAGTCGATTGTAGTACACACTATGGTAACTTTATTTATATCGGTTAAAATCGTACGCAAGTATTTCTTTCTAAAAGTTGTTACTATTTATAAGTCAAACCTAAAAGTTAATATGAAGAGCCCCAAATTGGAACCACACCTAAACTAGGACTCTTATACATTGGATAATCGAATAGTTAGCAATGGGTTAGCCGAAAATCTTAGTATGTCAAATGCTTGGTCTAAATTGCCGGAAAAATAAACCTTTTATGATTATATTGGTAATAATCCGGCCAAGGGGGTTATTCAAAGCAGGCTCAATGGACAATACGTATGTAATTTAGGGTAGAACTGCTTAGAGCTTCGTATTGGACACTTCATAGCCACAACAACTTTGGGGGAAAAATTTTGAATTGTTCAATTACTAAACTAATGTCCTCCTGCTTTTCTAGAGATTTGAGTAATCTGAGTTGAGTTACACCATCCAAATACATCCATTTTTTAACTTGTCGTTCGGATGTAACAACTTCCATGGAAATGAAACACCTCTCATTGGCGCACGATATGGTTGTGCCTGTATTCTGTATTTTACAAAATTGCCAGGATAATCTCCAGAAAGAGTTACAAAATTGCCGGTTCATCCAAGCAGAGCTACAAAAATAAAATCGATGTGTCTTCTGCAGAGCTGCTGGTCTGACAAAACTGGCGGATCTTCTCCGAACTGAGCTGCTGGGTCGACAAGATTGCCGGTTCTTTTCCTGCCAATCATAGAAGACAACCTACACATATATATAGCCCATGTCCCTTGCTGGCCGGCCGGGAAAACTGCTCAGGCACTGTCGGCGGCGGTGGCGACGTCAGCTGAATCCGGCGCCCGTCCATCACCCAAAATTGCCGGACTCGCGATGTCGCGCGTCTAACTAGGGACTGACTGACGCTAGACCTTACTCGGAGAATGACGAGAGTTGGCCGGAAGCAAGGTTTAGTGGTTGCCCCATGGCTGCAACTGCGTGTCCCCGGATCCGAAGCGCATGCCTTCGGCCAGATCACTGAGGCAATGCGGCTGATCGAGGCTGGTGCCGGGGCGCTGGAGCTCCTCTGCCGAGCTCTGCGTCTCGAGGAAGGTCAGCAGCGAGCAGCAATGGAATTGCCGGAGGCGAGGAAGAAGGGTGGCAACGGAGGAGGGTGATCCAACGGTGGCTTGTAGCCAGGTCACATTGGTGCCAGGGCAATGGTGATGGTTTGAGAATGTTTCAGAACTTCTAGACCGATTTTCACAGTACTATTTCTACAGGACACGCTCCTATGGATATGGTTTACCTAAGAGGCTAAGTTCTACACGACTACGAAATTTGACTGATCTTTTACAGAGAAATCGTCTGACTTGATACCCTGTAGACATTCGACTGAGCGCAGAAATTTTTCTTGATTAACGTAGGAATTAAACTATTAACCGAGAACATGTGCAAAAGCTTCCCTACCAGGTCCCAAAAGTAAGCTAAGTTGCTGATTAGAACAGGAAAATATGATTTTGACTGATCTTTTGCAAAGAAATCATCTACTTGATAACCTGTACACAGCCCTAGTGGGAAATTTGACTGAACGCACAAATTTCTTCTCGATTATCGTGGGAATTAAACTATTTTCTGAAAAAAAATCTGTGCAAAAGCTTCCCTGACAGGTCCCAAAAGTAAGCTAAAGTTGCTGGTGACGCCTTCATATTGGAAGGCTCCCATGTCCCATCCCTCTGTAATAGAACAGGAAAATGTTATGATCCTAAAGAACAGGAACCTTTGTGACAACAGAAAAAGCTTACATGCATCTCTCTTCGTGCCTTAATCCCCTAATAATTTTGCATGTTTCGATCCGATAAGATTGAACTTGCATTGGAATTAGGAATCCATGTTGGAAGAACAAAATATACCACCAAAATTGGTCATTCCATCTTTAAAAACGAGTATGCACAGATTGCTTCAGGACAGGTAGGTTCATGCACACTGCTGAATGGTCAATAGTTCTTGAGAACATAAAATATTGTTTACCTCCTCCGTATGGCCAAAATTTTCAAAGAAACCTGCATATTCATACACGCAAAACAAAATTACTTGCGGCATTCAGCTTTCACCCAGGTCAGATATTACCCGATGGAGTTGTATTATTGGATTGAAAAATGAAGTTCAATGTCGTAACAAGGTTAATATCTTTCTCTCCATCCGAAAGTAAACTAATTTACTACTGACTGAATCCATGTAACCACAAGTAAAGAAGAAAAAAGACCGGGCCACGCAATAGGATACAAGTATGCCCAAGGAAAACCCCCAAAATTAGTTCTACCAAACAACAAACTCTCATCGTCACATTCCTAATCTTTCCTTTCTTTTCGCCTATATCCCGATTGCGATAATGGAGCACGCCATCAACTTAGGAAGAGAAGGTTGAAAGAACATTCTTCTTGATGATAAATTCATCTGCCTTTGAAGGGCTGATGGACTGCAACAAGAAAAAACATAAACATAAGTCAATTCATTATTTACGATGATGAATATGTTGAATGAAGTTTGGCATGGATATTGCTGTCTCACCTTCTCCAACATGCGCTGAAGCCTCTCGGTTTCCTTCTTAGCATAGTCATTGCCTTTCTCCAGGATCTTCTTTGCGATGGTTACATAGACCTTTCCATGCCTGATTTAAATAAAAGGTAAAGTTCAAATTATAGTGCCGATAATATTATTACAAACTGATGAATATAATATCATTTAAAAAAGCTTTGACAAATAACTGAAGCTAGAGTTTACTTTGCAGCAGACCCACTGAGCTTTGTAACCTCCTCTTCCATACTAGAGAGGACTTCCTTCTGCTTGTCACTAGCAGCACTAAGGAACTCTTTTGCCAGGGCATCCAAACTTGCTATACGTCCAGCCTAGAATAATAATAAACAGAGCACAGTCACAATAAGTAGTGTTTTTACGTGAATTCAAATGTGTAGCCATGCAGTACTGAATGCATGCAACCAACCTCTGAAGTGAGTTGACCCTTTGTATCACGGCTGGTACCACACTTCTCATTAATGACTTTTACAAAGTCACCCAAGTCCCTGCCACCATCATAATCTTCGCCAGCTTTGTTTCCCTTTGGGAAGAACTTCAATGTAGGATAGCTAGTAACTCCATACCTAAAAGTGGTGTAGAAAGTCAAACTATTTTGTACATTGATATATAAACCTGTAAATCATTAAAGCAATGAAGGTGTTACAAGTGTTGTGTGGCATACAAATGCCAGTTGGTTGTATTGATGTATTCACAGCAAAACAATAGCATGTCCCAATACAACACAAATAGGGTAAAGAAAATGCAGGTGAGACACATCAAGACATAAGTCAGAGAACATACTTTTCAGCCACGTCTTTGTGTTTGTCAGCATCAAGGTTAGCAATCACGACTCCCTCGTCCAACTTGAAAACAGAAGCCAGCTTCTCATATGTCTAAAACAAATACATGAGTATGATTAGACATGTCAGAGATAATGATACTTGCAAAAGTAAACTAAAATATGTACTGACAAATTCAAGCTAGAACCATCTACTAACCGGAGCAAGATGCTTGCAGTGGCCACACCTGTTGAACAAATAAGCACCCAATCAATTATATTCATTTGGGGAAGATCATGGATTCATGGTGCAAAAGATAATGGAGGAAAAGTAAATCAACTAAGAAAACCTACCATGGAGCATAGAACTCAACAAGAACATCTTTTGTTTCATCGAGGACAACTGAGTCAAAGGTCTCAGGGGTGAGCACTACAACGCTTGAAGGAACAGTTGCCAGCTTTACGCTAGTGCCTGAAAGACAGAGCCCACATGATTTTAGACACTGCTGTAATTGTGGATGGAAATTTCTTTGATAGCACATCTGTTCAAGTAGCTATTTGTGAGAACTCTTAAATGAGCAACACTAAACAGAATTTACAAGAAACCAAAGGAGATGACCATAACTTCTCGACAAGGTATCTCCTATTATTCTGAAAGGTGCATCATAGTTTAAAGTATACAAATATCACAGGTTTTTTATGAACAATACCAACACCATCCACAGTTTAGGAGTCAAAATCTCATACATGGATATAAAAGAAGATGATAGCAGGAAGTAACACAACATTGCTAATTTCAGTTGACCTTGATTCCTTGCCTACTAATAAAAATTCCAACATAATCTTATATATGATGACTTAATGAGTGCCATTGAGATAGGAAAGTGAAATCGCTTGGTAAAACAACATGAAAGAAAGCACAATGTACAAGCTATTCTAGTAATATAAGTTCGAAGTACCTCCTTCATTATTAACAAATTCAGCAAGGGCTTCTGCAGTGCGCTGTCCTTCGTACCTACATGATCATAGTAATATCTATCATGATATTTTTGTAACAGAGATGGTCATGTGCAAGTTGAAACAACAGTCACAGCCTCACTTTTTGGGTTCCAAGGATCCTTTGGGGAACCATTGGATTGTTGGGTACCCAGAAACTCCATACTTGCTGCACACAGTCTTGTGCTCATCACAATCAACCTATAACAAGAAATGAAGTTGAAGATGAGTAAATCCTATGAGTTGTATAAAATCGAAAAAAATGGAGAAGGCGATAAATTATCATGAATATCCATGTGCCAATCATTTTCTCATCCCTTCCTTTGTGGCATGAGAATGACAAAAAATACTACAGATATGTCCAAAACTCCAAATATTTAGCAGGGAAGAAACTAAGTTAATATTTGAAGTAAGAATGTAAACCTTGGCAATCAAGACAGATTTAGCTTTCTTGAAACTTGCACCAAGCCTTTCATACTCAGGGGCAAGCTTCTTGCAGTGACCACACCTAAACAAACAAAATACGCAGAAGATTAACACCAGATATGTTTTTTTTATTGAAAAAAAAGAATAGATATGCTTTGAAATGCCGAATTGCTGATACACTGAAATTCAAATACAATTTGTATGTCACTAGATCACAGAAGATACTACTGTGCAAGGGAAAATTACAGGTTTAGGAGCACACTGCTACACTAACTGTATAAGCTCTTCTTTTTCATTTTTTTCCAGTTGTATTCGTATACAACAGTCCATGAGAACTCCTCAAGTAGGAAAGAGCTACAATTTTCCCACTTCCAGAATCCAACAAGCCTTCAAATTTCAAAAACTCACCAGTGCCATGCTTAAGCATATAAGATATTTTTGTTGCTAAAACAATATAAATCTAACACTTCACACAATAGTAGTTATCAAAATTGTTGGAAAGGTTTTGACCCTTTTCTTTTTCATGTCAACCCACCCACTAGTTAGTAAAAACACTACAATGTTACGGCCCTTTTCTTTCCATAAAGAAGGAAATGTGAATCACCCTGAACCAATTTGCCCGGTTACCCCAACCAAAACTATGAACCCATAAACAGCATTACACACAAAAGAAACTAATCAATATGCCAAATAGATATCTACCACCACTGGAACACAAGTAATTAAGTTACAGTACGTAATTCTACCTACAGCTTAAGACCTAACCAAAAACCTACCAAATGCTCGCTTGAAAGAAAGATTCAACCTTTTTTTGTGACCAATCCCAGCCCCAAGTTCGTGATCTGACCTAAAATATTACACAACAGAAATATACGATCAAACTGTTGTGGTTACAGACCAAACAGTGAATAATGTAGGCTATGAAGAGGCCACAGATGGGCTGCCCAAAGCCTAAGGAACCGTGGAGATTGGATATAAAAAGGTGTATACACAAATGTGTTGTCTATTACATAGCGTTGTCTCTGAAAAAAATAAATCCCCCGTCTCATGGCGCCTTAAGGCATATATTTATAACTATAATGAGGTAGCTTGCATAAACACCATTGAGGCAAACATGTCCTCTCCTGTAAGCCCTTTTGGGCCAGCCACTTGGTTACATGTGCAGTGAGCTGACTGGGCAAGCTGGCCACTCTCCCAACACAAACCTACAGAAATAGTAACAAGATCTACAGCTCAATTCAAGCGCATGTACAGTCTACACTAGCAAAAGGATCAAAATTTCCAATCAGGCCGCATATTGGTAGCAATCAGATCAATTTCATAAGAAAGATCCACTGTGTGACAACAGCCTCAGCTTCTAGCGATTGGGTCAATTCCATAGAAAAATCCAAAGAAGCGAAACTTCCCGATCTCAAATTAAAACAACTCGAGAACTACGGCCGCTCCGCCGCATCCACCCATCCCAGCAGCAACCCGGTCGATCAAATCAAGCACGTCGTAAAGACCCAAACTCGCCCGTACGCAACTACTCGCCCGTACGCAACTACGGATCTGATCTGATCCGATCCAACCAAATTACGCGAGGATCTTACGAGGCAGAGGACGAACCAGGGGGCGTAGAACTCGACGAGGGCGCCGCGGTCTTGGCCGACCTCCTTCTCGAAGGTGGACTCGGTCAGGGCCACCACGTCGTCTCCATCGGCGGACGCCGGGGCGGCGAAGGCAGCGAGGAGGAAGAGGAGGGCCAGGGTTTTGCGGGAGATCTGGGAGATCGCCATGGCTGGGAGCTCCGTTTGGGCGTAGCAGGCGAACATGCGAAGCGAAGTCCTGGTCGTCCCCCTCGTCTTTTAAAGACCGGTACAATTTTGTTTTCTTTTCGACGTACAATACGGAACGGGTACTGATACAACGAAGCGAACAATTTTTCCGGACGCGCCTGTCCTTTGATTTGGTCTTATGCACCGTCCAAAACAATTTAAAATCAGTTTTTACTTTTAATTTCTGTTTTTTTCACTATTCAATAGTTTCATCTTTTTTAAAGTTTTTTAAAAAATTTTAGACTTTTTTATATTTTCTTTTTTCATGTATTCCTTTGCATCGTTCGTGATAGACTAGCATGTTTTTTTCTATTTTTATATTTTGTAAATTTAATTATATCAAATAAGCCAATTTAGCTATAATAAAAAATAAACTAGCTACAGTAAAAAAATCATAAGCCAACACCAAATTGAGCGCTACCTTATAAAAAGGAACAGCTTATAGAGAAATATTTACATATAATTTTAATCGATATAAATAAAGTCCCTATAATATATATTATAATCGATTAGTAGACTCCGCCTTAAAAAAATACTCCGTTTAAAAGTTAGATATTATAGAAAAGTCATTTGCTATAAAAAATAGTTTTTAAAAATCAATACGAACAGGACCATAACCTGACCACCACCATACAAATCTCATCCCACTAGTTTGGTAATTCCTCTTTAACTCTCTTATATATCTAGCCCTAACCATCGCTACCCATGCCTCTCGCCAGTGGCCATGAGCTTATGCCTGTGTCCCCTCCCCTCATATCCAACAGTTAAAACTTATCGCTACTCTCTCTTGACGAGGCCATCCATCGCAATTAGAGCTCTTGTGGAGGTCTCTCCATATGAGGAGCGACCAAACTCATCGAATCTAGAAAGATCAAGACTAGAGGAGGTGGGGCGGCCGACAGTGAGTGAATGGCCGACGACGAGGCAGCGGCATCAGGCAGAGACGAGACACTAGGTTAGCTGTCGTTGCCACCACTAGAATGCCCTGTTCATCTGATATACTTTGTTGCATATGTTTCTCCAAATTGTTGCAACATTTTATACTCCATTGTTGCATAAAGTGTTTGATTTTATTGCAATACCTCTTCTCAAATTTTGTCACTAGGTGTATTTGTTATAGTCGGTATTTTGATTTATTGCATGAAATATTTTTATTTGTTATAATTTGTCTTTTCCAAATCTATGTAGCAAGTTGCTTAAAACTTTGTAGCAAGAGCTATTGTTGCAGCAGGTTTACTTATTTGTTGCACACAAGTATTTTCTGTTATAATAGACTTATTTTTTTGTTACAGTAGGTTTGTTAGTTTGTTGTGTGGTGTTTTTTTTACTATAGCTTTGTTACAAACTAAATGGGATTTTGTTGCACGCTTAGACATAAGTTGTGTTATTGCTAGAAAATTGTTGTGCCAATCTAATAAGAGATCAAACGGCTATGAAATGAAATATTAAGTGAGATTTAATGGCTATCCGGATATCCAATTCTAGTGTCCAAATCCCACGTGGGGGCGCTAGTCATTCCATTAAGAATACTGTATGCGAGAATGGCTGCAACCGTAAACCATTACGGCTCCACTTTGCAGTGATACCAATCACGCAAGATTGTGACTCTCAACTTCACAGTGTTACTCCGATGCTAAAAATCGTATCGTTCACTCCAAAGTTCATTAGTTTTTTATTCATTCATATGGACACGTGAGAACTGTTAGTACAAATATCATTACAGTCACTTTTTTTTCACAAAATTAGTTTTCAAATATTATTTTTGTAGATCTAGCTCTTCGTGGACCTATCAACTCTGATAGGTACCTACCGAGTTAGAGGAGTTCGGCTCACCTGCCGAATTCATCAGTTCGGTAAGTATCTATCGAGCTCAATAGATTTACAAAAGATTTTAGATTTACAAAAATAACATTCGTACACCAAATTAAAAAAAATGGCTTCGACACATGACTCCTGGCCTAATAAAAACACTCCTTACTAGTGTTCACGCGTTAATTAGATTTGGTTCTGTTCGTAGGTAGGTTTTGTCGTAGTATGTTTGTCGAGAAAGATGTTTGTCCTTTCAACATAATTTCTTTCTCTTTTCCAAAGGACAAATGTTAAGGACCGTCGTTTGGTACATAAGAAGTTTTTCCTATTGCCTTTAGGAATCGAATGTTTCTTGTGAAATTTCTAAAAAAATTACTATAAATTTCTGTATGCTAAACGGAGCCTAATATCATATTGCTATGCAATTATACTAAAGTTCTGACGTCGGCAAGACCGGCGGTCAAACTCTAATATAATTTACGTTTGTACGGACAATTTCTTTTCGTTTATAACTACCCGTAATTTCTTTCAAACAAATAAATAGAACGACTTCTTCATTATCATTTTAAAATAATTTATCGAGATAATTTTTTTAAAGCAACGTATTAGTATTCGACTCATTCACATAAACGCTTATGTTAGCACCAAAATCATAAACCGCAGGTAAAAAAAAACACACCCTACAAACAATTCTCATTGTTTTGAAGATTGGTAGTGTTTATAATACACACATTCGACCATTATTCCTATGTAATGAAAATTCTACAAATATCATTTCATAATAACAAATCTAAGCGACTCGTGAAGTCGTGAAAAGTAAAGCTATCTGTGACTACTTGTGCCAAGTCACAACTATTTTTTAAGCAATTTGTAACACCCTATTTTTTTTAGAACAGGGCTAAGAGGTTTCTCGCAATAGCCTAGTAATTTAGTCGTGGACAGAAAAAGTATCATGCCTACTCATGAATATTTTAAAAAGATTAACTTAATTAAAATATGACCTAACGACGAAATTTCAATTGCTTTATGGGCATTTAAGCCCGAAACTTAACTTACATTAAAAAATCCAAAGAAATCCCACATGAACGCTTGAGTGTAGTCATAACCCTAACACGATAGTTGTTATATACTTCTTCTGTTGTCTATCCTGATGAAAAATAAGTAAGATTTAGTATACTAGGTACTCGGCAAACCACATAAAAAGGCTATGTAACTACTATACAAGGAGTTCAAATGGATAGTCACAAGTTGTAATATGATAATAATAAATACAATTTTGTTGGTAAAGAACTTTGCATTTAAAACAGTAAAATAATACTTAATTATCATCCATAATTTCCATACCAAAATTCTCCAAATTCTATTTATGCCTTACTGCTGAAATCACCCATGAAACAAAGCTCCATTAACCGAGAGCATGGCGTATTCGAATACTATTCATTATACTATGCAGAGTTACCCAATTTTACCGATAAGATATCTCAAACTCATAATGTCAATATATAGACACGCAACCTGTTAGTGTACAACTGAATTAAGATAACAAGGTCTTTTATTGCTTTATTCTTTCTAAATTTTACCCAGTAGGTTCGGGACCACACATTGTCAGTAATCCACTAACCAAAATGAAAATCACAGACTGATTCTAGGTGTACCTACCATTGTTAAATATGGAAGGTACAACTTACATACCACCCTATTATACATGGGTCGTTCCAACCACCGAAAAAGTGAATCATCCTATAGATATTAAATCAAATCGAGTAACTACTAGACCAGGTCTGATAAGTCAATATTTGTGTTTGAATGATTTCTGTGTTCTTTATTTAGCATAAGATTCTAGTCCTTACTTTCACACGTGAGGCAACCAACCACAAACCCACAAATCCAGTGCGTTACGGCACTACCATTAAATCATACCAAAGCCTTCATCCTAGGGTAAAGTTGTGAACTTCAACCATTTAGCAGCTTTCTATGAGTAATCCTTAACGCTAGTACCATTTTAAAATTTTTCAACAAAATGCCGAATTGACTTAGTAGTGCAAAATGTTTTATTGTCTAATCTACTGATGATTAATTATACAATAATTTATTATTACTTAAGTTGTCAAGGAGAATGTGGCCTTCACGTAAAACATGGTTTTTTTAGTGGTAGGACTTAGCTAACTATCATGTTATTTTAAATAAATAATAGTGCACAAATAGCAATATTAAAAGTACTGATACTTAATAAATAATGTAGAGTTAACATGATCAAAATATGTGACTTATCTCTTCATCCAGAATCTTTGACCATTTCTCTATAGTCTTCAGGTTCACACTATCCATCTTAATTACTCTAGTAGCTTCTTCGTTGGCCAATTATTCGAATTCGAATGCTAGTACAAAAGAATGAATACAAATAAGTTTCTGATTTGCAGAATATAAGCTGAAAACAAAATATAATAAAATAACCAGAAAAGATATAAAAGAAAATAAGTTTGGATGGTTAGGATTTAGATGGTGCTTGGTTGGATTGAATGAAGTTGAAAATGTGTTAGATGGGCTTGAGACGATCAAAATGGGTATAAATATGTTTAAGGGTTTTGGTTGAATAGTAATAGGATGGATGAACAGTGATAGTTTGACACTATTCATAACGGGTCAGGTTCAAAAATAGTAATGGGTTTGGGTCTAACCAGTGTTGGGTTCGGATTTAAATAGTACCGAACCATCTTAACTAGTACTGGGCTAGCTGCACAGTGTTGGGCCAAACAGTAATTGGACTTAACCCATCGATTCAGCTGGGTGGGCTTAAGGTTTTTGGTCCAATTCGGTCTGGCCTAGTTGGATGGCCTGCCAGAACTTGGCTTGGCTTAGCTTCGGCCTTGACCACTCTGGCACCATGGCACCGAGCAAAGAATAGCGGCAGCAAGCAGAATAGTGCTTCGGCAAGGCTCTTCGGTGGTGAGCGACAGTGCACAAAGGACTAGTGAGTGTCTAGGGTTCCATTGTTGGCCTTGGCAAGGTTTGGGAAGCTCCGATGAGGTCTAGCGATGGTGGAAGCTTGTCGGACCATGACCATGGCACAATGGCGTTCTGGTCGCATTTCGGTGAAAATCATGGGAACCTAAGCATCTACAGAGGATGGGGAGGCTAATGGCGGGGTTGGTTTTGGCTCACATGGCCTGTAAAATGGCTGTCCATGGTGACATGGTTCAAGCGATGATGGTACATGTTGCCGCAACGACCTAGGGATTGAGCCATTGAGGGAGGAGTCAGCGAGGTCAGCGTCGGGTCTGTGGTGGCCTAGAGAAGCTATGGTTACGATGAATTGAACTTGGCCGAGGTTAGAAGGAGATTGCAAAATTGGGTTCATTAGCGCAGGGCACGATAGTGGCATCAATGTGAGGTCGAACTGGGGAAGTAATGACATGGGCGGGCGATTGAGTGCTAAAGGAGATTCAGAGAAGGGCTAGGGCGGCTTTACAGTGCATGGGAGGCGGTGGGAGTAGTGGTTCGCTTGTTGCGGTGGTGGCACGTGGCCAATGAAGGTGGCGCATGGGAGGCTTTGACAGCTTCGGTGGCAAGGCCAGTGGTCACGGTGTCACCTTGGTCTCAACGCTCTTCTTTGGCACAAATGAGCTTGGAGCGGTGCAGTCAAAGCGTGGGTGCGCATCGAGCCAAAGGCTCATTATTCGGCGACGGTGGCGAAACTAGCTCCAATGGCTGCTGGCGCGTGGCGGTGGTGAAGTGACAAGCATTGATGGCATGTCGAAGAGGTGGCAGTGCATGGTACGGCCGTTGACAGGTTTGGTAACGGCAAAGGCGCTCTGGCAATGGTGACGAATCGAGTTCGGCCGGTTGGCATGGATAAGCAGGGGAGATGAAGGGAAAAAGAAAGGCACCAACGGTTAGGAAAGGTGGAGAGACTAAGAAGGGAAGCGTAAATTGCCTGGATTTGCCGAATTAGGGAAGAAACTCAAATATAACTGAAATTCAATAAAATTCAAAAATTTTGAAATTTCATGTTGTTTCACAATTGATCCAATTACATGAGTAACCATGCTTTTAAATCTGAATCACAAGTTGATTGCGAACGCATGCTTTTAAATCTGAATCTAGAAAAATGGCTACAAAACCAAAGATGCGAAGTATGGCCAAAAAAAACACGCAACGTTTTCATCCATTTTACATCTTTACTTGACATTTGAAGAACCACTGCTTGTCTCGGCACCTTTTTATCACGGTGACGGTACTGTGGATAATCAACATGGAGCAGGTTCACTTCGACAAACGCTCGTAAATTGCGCCGGACACTAGCCGACCAGTGTACAACGCTCCATCAAATCAGTGTCGGTATCTAGCTGTGATTTCAACATCGATCACGTTGAGGGCTAGCTGTGCTGTTCATGCTCTAAACAATTTTAGCAATCTAAATGTTACTTGAAACATATTAACATCATAGTTTTACTTTTTTTTAGTTTTTTGCCCTTTTTATTTCTTTGTATTAATTTTTTATTTTTTAATTAAATTACTTAAAAAATAATAGTCACTATAATATATTTTGAATTAGAAGACAACATTCACAGATAGAAACTGCGGCTTGAAAGATGTTTGAAGCGGCCCATAATAAGGCGGGCTGATTAGCACACGAGTATGTCAGTTTCAGTTGAAATTTCACATGTACTTTAATAAATAGAAAATTGTAATTTTTAACTAACTGCTGTTACTGCCAGAGTCCCAAACAGAACCTTCTTCGTAATCTGCGGAAGAAAATTATGTGGGAAGGGCGCCCTTCTCAGATTTGTGCCACATGGCATAGCACGGATCTAAAAGCGTTCTTCTTCTACCCATCGCCTTCCCCATCTTCCTCACCCATGCCCATCGGCTCGTCGGCCACTCGACCTCCCACTTCGATGCTTCCTAATGACCACCGGATCTCGCCGGCGACCACACCGTCGGGATGAAGCGTCACCACCTCCCACCCATCCTCCTCTTCCTCCTAGCTCGCGTGCCATGCTGCTAGCTCGCGTGCAGCCACCAGCTCGCCCTCCGATCCTTGTGCGTTGTCGTCCTCGGTGGCGTTGTCCGCGGTACCACCAACCTTCTAGCTCGTGCATGGCCGTCAGCGCATCACCATCCCCGATGGCATTGTGCTCAATAGATCTAGAGGTAAGCCATATTGCAGTGCGCGGTGGGCTTCTAAGATATGGTTGATCTGTAGAAGCTACTACGGTTAGTACTTACTAGGATCTTGCGTTTTTCAACTATGCATTTGCATTTTGTCATCTTGTGATGATATAATAGTGCTCCACTTGGTTAAAACATGGGCTTCCTCCCAGAAAGGAAATGAACCACCAGCTTCGCTTGCGATAATGGCTGTGCGGCGTGCTGCCTGGGATGGGGAAGGTGCATGAAGGGGCATTGGGGAAGAAAAGGCGTCGCTAGCCCTTCACGTCCGGGTATGGCGCCATGGCCACCGCATGTCCAAGATTTGGGAGAGCCAGAGGAGACCGAGAGGAGGAGAGAACGGAAATAATTCTGTGATTGACGGGCCGACGGGCATGGGTGAGGACGATGGGGAAGGTGGGAAGGGGAAGAGCGCTTTTAGATCCGTGCTATGCCACATGGCACAAATATGAGGAGGATCTCCAGTGGAGGGATTCAAGACCCACATATATTAGGTTTTTAATATATACTATAATTAATTTATAGATTCTATCTTAAAAAAATACTTCATTTAAAAATTAGATACTATAGCAAAAAACCAAAAACCGCAATAAACAGACCCTAATTATCTTCCTACAAAGTACCATAATGCACATTTTTTTTCCTTCATTGATCATCAATACCGGATTCATATACATGCTCTTCTACAAATTGATATATACTTAGGCCCATCTAGAGTCGAGAATAAATAATTTAATTCCTACAGAAAAAAAGGAAATAGACTTATAGAACATCTTCTTTTCAACTTCTATAAAATAGTTTTCAACCTTTTTTTTTACAGTAACTAGTTTTCAAACGAAGTGTTTTTTAAGGTGGGATCTACAAGTTGTTTGTAGTACACAATGTAGCGACTGTATTTATATCGGCTAAAATCGCAAGCGAGTTTTTATTACTCCGTACTCTTTCTCTCATAAACAACTCAAAAGCTATAAGTTAAGCCAAAAACCATAAGCCAAAACTAAAAAGAATATGAGTAGGTTCGAAAGCACTATGTGCTTTTTGTTTTTGTATGGAGCTACAGTAACCGGTTCAAGAACGGTGTGTTTTTTGTAAGGCGAGATCTAAAGGTCAATTGTAGTCCATAAGGTCTGTTTTTTTTTCTCAAAATAGTTTTTGGTTTTTGCTACAGTACCTAACTTTCAAAAGGAGTATTTATTAAAGATAGAGTCTACAAATTAATTATGGTATACATTAAAAGTCCAACATCTATACTATTCAAAATCACAAGCGAGTATCTCTCTTTATAATATCTATCGCAAATAGCTAAAATTCAAAAATTTCATATAGTCATTTTGAACTAAGAATAAAATAGTCATTTTTCATAGGTAACCGTTCCCTAACTAATGACAACAACATATAATAGAATTTCGGTCAAACCGAGTGGTATACAGTAGTTAGGCCCTTCGTCAAGGATAGTTTATCGAATCGATCACTCCCCAGTGACATGGAATCTATTATCTCTTTTTTTAAAAAAAGAAAAAAGACTTATAATCGACCGAACACAGTAAAAGAACCCAGGAAAAATAATTAAAATGAGGAAGATTAAGAAAAAGCAATGTAGGGGAAGAGAAGAATCCCAAATGGATATATTGAAATGAACAAACTAAGACATACGTACATGATAATGATTATACTACAAGATACATCATTCAGAAATCAGACTACTCAGGGTACGTTCATTGATAGCAAGCTAGTTGGAGTCAGGGTTGGCGCCGCTGGGCACCTGATGCTTGCTCACGTTCATGAACGTGGAGCTTCTTCTTCTCTGCATGCTCCGCGGATGCGCAGTCATCTTCACCTCCACGGACTGCGGCGGCACGGGCACTTGAAGAAGGCGCCGGCCAGCCACCGCTGTCGCGTCGACGACGGCGTATACCGAACAAGAGCTGAACAGCAATGGGATCTCTAGGATGAAGACGAGGAGGAGGAGGCCACAGAGCAGCTGATCATCTCTTGCCATGCACGCAGGAAATGAGCTAGGCCAATGTCCATGGGACACCAGATCAGACCATGGAACCGAGAGAGAGAGAGAGAGAGAGAGAGGGAGAGAGAGAGAGCTTGCTCAAGTGTCAAGACTAGTGAAAGGTGAGCTTAAAAGGATCTTGCAAAGTGTGAAATGGGGAGGATGGAAAAGCCGAAGCTCTGGACTTTGGTCAGAGCGAGGGTGTCTCAAAAGCAGTTGAGGCAGACATGAAAACCGGACAAATTAAGGCCCAGCTCAGCATTTGGACGCTGACGATGACGGTCAGCAAAGGACTTTTTTTACTGTTTGTATTTTTGTATTTTTGTATTTTTGTTTTTTTGAATTTTGTTTTTTTCTTGTATTCTTTTGTATTGTTCGTGATATGTTAGCATGCTGTTTTTATTTTTATATTTTTTTAAATTTAATTATGCTCAATAAGCCAACTCAGCTACAGTAAAAAAAAATAAGTCAGTTACAATAAAATTTCAGCTAAAAGCCATCGCTATTCCGAACGCTACCTAAGGCAACCAGTTGCATGTATACCTACGTCAATGCCATGCTTCGGCTGGTCCTATTCTAAGTCTGTGAGGGCATTGGTACGAACAACATATATAATTTTAGATTTAAAAAACTATTTAAAGTATCTATTTCAAAAACTCATTTAATTTATTTTAACTTTTTAAAAAACTAAAAATCGAAAAGATCAAGCCGAAACATGGAAGTGTTAAGTTAGTCTGGTTGTTAGGCCACATAAATTTGAGCACTCGAGTGTATGCGGTAACGCCCTCTCTCTCTCTCTCTCTCTCTCTCGTTCTGCACTCAGCAGGAACCTAGCTAGCTAGCTAGCCTCATGAGTGTGACAGAAAGGGCAGTTCCTTTAATTTGCTTTTGTGAAGAGTTGACATTTTGACAACATGAATCCATGGTCGACTGAACAATTGTGCAGAATCGAGTACTGTGTACCGTGCACAAGGGGTGAGGTTTGGCCTGCAGCTGGCTGCTGCTGCATATATTCATCATGGTATGTAGGCGTGAGTTGTGCGCTGCGGTAAAAGAATGCGATCGATCACTGACGATTTCTGATCGATCCATGGCCGATGCAGCCAGCCGGCGGTAGAATCTCAGACAAGCGCTACCAAACCGACGCTTCGTCCAATCATCATAAATGGCCTTTCATTCATGAACTGGAACGGGAAGTAATGGCACCGGGAACGAGCACTGCACGCGTGCGCTCTGCAGAACCTTGAGTTCAGATGTGTTCTTCTCGAATTTGCTTATGATCTATGACTACAATTTATAATTTTTATTTTTTATACAAGTATTCATATGAATAAATCAAATTTTAATAAATCATTTTTAAAAGACTAAGCCGATAAGCTATTTTAAAATGACGGTGAAAAAATTGTTCATTTGTTTGTTTAAGAAAAACCAAAAACTAAAAAAAACATGCTGATATCATACCATGGTTACGTTCTTTTCAATTACGACTTATAACTTATATCTATAGCTGATAGTTTTTGGTATTAACGTAAATGTTTGTACGAACGAACCGAATGCCGATTCAAACTCATGACCGCATATATTTATTTTGTTTTGACCTGAGTATCAAACTCATCTTTATCTATGGGCCCCTTGTTCTGATCATTCCGCGGGGGGCCACTTGTCAATGACTCGTAAATACGATTGTGTACAAATTTTCTACACAAGCCTTTAATTGTAAGCATACATGCATGGGTAATATCCGGAGGCGATTCAATTTCACACCGACACCACGAGATTGGGGACCAGAGGACGTGCATGCGTATGTACATATGCAGACGAAACCCTAGTGCTTGTCCTTTCGAGCCATTGCCAAGCTCGTGTCACTTCATGCTGGAAAAGAAGCACGCAGACACGCAGTAATTTGCATATGCATGGACTTTACATGCTTGGCCTCAGCAAATGGCCGCTTGCTGGTACATTATGATCAGTAAGTACCCAGCATTGGAGAGGGGCCTTCAGTTCAGGCTTTAGTTGCACTGCGCTCTGTGGGAGCTGAGGAATCTGTACATGCATCCGTGCATGCATGGGAAAGTGACCCGTAGACATGGACAAGCTGATGGAAAATAAGGCTAAACATGCTTTTTTTTTTTATCTCACAGAGAAAGGTGAAAAAGAGACCATGCTGCATGTCAGACAGCCAGAGGGATGAATGAAATCCACACAATGGAAGTCTGGAACTGCTGTTGTATAACAACTTGGGAAGTTTTGTAAATTAAATAAGAAAAAACTCCGGACTACAAAACCGTCTGACTAACCATCGAGCTTGTTAATCCCATCTACTTAACCCTTTTAGCTAGTTTTGCAGGGCGGTACTACACACGTGGAGCTCCAGCGCAGATAAGTTGCCAGCATGAACTGCCACATCACTTCGGAGTTCGGACCCACATGTCATTTCCTTGAACTTCTTCTACCTCCTCTCTTCCCTCTCTCCATCATCTAGTCCCACCTCATCACCACCTCCCTCCCCAAGCCCTCCCCCCTCAAACCGCCCCATGGCAATCGCGATGTAGCTCTAGGTGTGGTTGGTGTGGGCTAAGACAACGACACAGATCATGGCCAGTGGCGCGGAAACAAGGAAGGTGATGAAGCCAACGATGCCAGCGAGCTTGAAACATGGAGTAGGATAGAACAGAGAGGGGTTTAGCGCTTGTAGACACTTCAATTTTAATGAAAGGAACAAAGAATTGTTAAAAAAAACTGACTTTTAGAGATAAGCTACAAGTTGTTGGAGCCAAGTGCAAGTCGCACTTTGAGAAATATGCACATGTGAGTGTAAAACCCGATGTAGCGTTGGGTTAATAGGTTAGCCTATGTAAGAGAGGATGAAATCCAACTATAGGTGTTGGTTAGGGTTTATTGTAAGTCTCCACTATATAAGGAGGTGACTTGAGAGTTAGGTTTAGCTCTCTAGGAAGCCAAGTACAGTATAGTTAAGGTTTTTGGAGGAAACTTTTGATAGATGAAGTGTGGCTCTTTGTCTTGAGCTTTTTGTTATCCTTAGACTTTGGCTATTTGTCTTGAGCTTTTTGTTATCCTTAGACTTGTATATATGTGGCTAGGGGTGGCTGTAAACATGTATTTCCATATATCTATAGATATCTAAATCTTTCTCCTCTTTGATCAATATGTTGATATCTTGATTTGGCTTGGTTTTTTATGTTTCTTCTTTTTCTCTTGATCTTACTTTGTGCCAAGAACATGTAAATGATAAAGATATCTCTTAAAAAGTAGATCCTATCTATCTAAGTACTTTCTATAGCAAATTTTTGTAATTACCCGATTTGGCTCAAGAAAAGGTGATTTTAGAGGTTATTTGGATTAAGGGCTTTTAGCTTGTTTTCTTGATGTGATTAGACTTGTTAGTAAATGTGGGAGTTGATCTAAGGTCATCTTGACCATCAATTATTCACAAGCAAGTATTGGTTCAAGTTCTTGTGTTTTATTCAATCTCGATACAACATTCCTTTAAATAGAGAAATGTAGAAACTTTTGCAACGATCTTCTTGATCTTTACTTGAAATAAGTCCCTAACATCCTAGGAAAGGTGTCTATGCAAAGTTTTAAATTATATAGATCAATGGTTTAAAAGTTACATAGATTTTCATGTTTGGAAGGGCACACATCTCCCAGACAACGGGTGGGTCATGTGCGGCAAACACACGCTAGAGGTAGCAGCTGATGGAGATGTGCTCTAGAGACAATCATAGAGATGATTCTGTTTATTATATTCATGAATTATTGGATAATTTATCTTGTTCCTTGAATAACATCGTCAATATTTATTATCAAGTGTAAGACTTGATTGTGAAACTCTATATTGCTGCGATGATTATTCTTAGATGATCCCTAATCAAACATATGAGGACACATATTAATAGACTAGCATATGTATTGGTTGATGACCATATTTCACAGGTCATAGATATAAAGATATTAAACCAATAATATGGACACATGTTAGCAAACATGGGGTTGGATCGACCCACCATGAAACACTGTGAGAATGTTGCATTCTTACCGTCATCAGTTGGTTTCATTCACAATGCGTATGCTATGTCCTTAATACTTGAGATCGTCGCATGTACTCAAGATGCATAATGACTGACTTAGGGGTTGCCAAATATTACTCCGTAACTGGGTAGTTATAAATGTAGCTTTCGGGTTTTGTTATGATGCGTGCATTGAGGCATGGTCAATCAAGATAGGATTTGCCCCTCCAGGCAACAGGAGAGATATCTCTAGGCCTCTCGAGTGATTGGATTCCAGAAATGCATGGCCATGCTATTCACGGTTAAAGAGTTAACCGTAGTCGGGAATTCAAGTCACATAATCGAGAAAGAGTGGTTGAGCTAACCAAACAAGGATGACACGTACTCGCCTTGAGTTTAACCGATATCATGAGGCAAAGAGAAATGCATGAGTTTTGTTGAGGTTCGTCCGATATGATCTTTGCATATATTTAGGAGTCGGCATGTCTTGCTAAGGGGCCGCTGCCGATTAGTGGACGAGTAGGAGTACTCGGGCTATGTCTAAGTGTATGTGAACCTATAGGGTCGCACACTTAAAGGGCTGGGACTTAATTCGGATAGTGATCTGAATTCTTATGGGCCATGAGTTCCTAATGGGCCTCTAGTTCGAGACCCATTATGATGGATGCCTATAAATAGAGGGGAGGTGGCATAGAGTTTTATAAGAGAATTCGGAATTCCCGAAACCCTAATTGCCACACCTTCCTCATCTAATACCGCGCCGCCAGCGCTAGCACTCCGGCGTGTGGTGTTCCTGCCCCGTACGTGTGGATACCTTGGAGGTGTTGACGCGAAGCTTCAACACTAGGACGATCCGCAACTTGTGACGATTACAAGGATCTGAAGGAGGAGACGTTCTGCTAGAACGACTACAACTGCATCAACACGCCACATCGACTCTACTTCTGTTACGAGTCTGCGCGTCTAGAGGTAATCCCGTGATCTATTACTAGAAGAGGTCCCTTTTACGCGGTAGAATTTTTGAAATTTTGCTTGCATAGCCTACCCGTAGATCTTCAGCAGCCACTCATGGGAGAGTAGAGGGAGGCGACGGGTGGGTGTAGCACCACGAAGGCGGCGTGTGGGAGGTGTTAGGACAGGGGCAAACACACAGGGAAGGAGGGTGGAGAAAAGAACAAATGATGAAAGGAACAAAAAGAAATCACAATAATAGGTTGTTTTCTAACAATCCTAAAGTCACTTCTAGCGAAAACACATCCACAACACAGCAACCTGAACTTCTTTCCCTTATCTCAATTTCTAGGCTTGACACATGAAATAAACTTATAGACCATAATATTCCACATGCTCCAACAAGACATGTTTCAACCATGGACAGGTTATTGCCGCTGGAGAGAGAGAGAGAGAGAGAGAGAGAGGCAGTTTACACGGCGAATGGGCCAAGAGGATGCATGCAGTGAACTGAAGACTTTCTTGCATACATAGCATATCACAAACTGGCAAGCTCGCGGCGTGTGGGAGGTGTGAGGACAGGGGCAACACACAGGGCAGGAGGGTGGCGGCGGAGCTCGCGGTGGTTGCCAGTGTTTCGGCCCGGTCAAGCTGAACACAAGGGAGTGTTGTCCAACATAATCTATGAGGTGCTCGAGAACAGTGGTCGAGGGGTAACCATCGACACTAGATAAGAATCGAATAAGAGGGAAACAGACCAAAGTGAAAGGAAAAAAAAACAACCCTACAAAAGCTGGAGGAGGCGGAGAATAAAGGAGGGGGGTGGCGGCTAACAGAGGGCTGCTACGGGGTTGGGGTTGGTGTCAAGGCCAAATTAATTAACCTCGGTTGGCACTTCACTCGCACTACTTCACTCGCACTACTACTACGCTATCTCTGATCTCATCATCGGACAGAAATTTCAACCAAAACTTTTTTAGAGCCGTAGGGCAGAAATCCCGGTGTCAAGTTAAAAACTAGTCGTGTGGTGCGCCTTTTGCCCCTAACCACGTATACATATACACACGCAGAGTCTTACATATTGTAGGACAGATAGTAATAGAGAGGATGAATGATAACTTTTTAAAATCTTTCTTCATGTATCTGAAAATCTTACACTCTAGTAACTAGAGTTAAGAAGATTAGATTTAACAACATAAATCCAAGTAATAACCCAAAACAACAAGGTCTCACAGATTCAGCACCTAACCCAGTCTAACCACCACTGGAGATATGGTTTGACAGGCCACAACTCGCTGGTTTGATCAGTGGCCGGTCTAATCGGGCCTAAAAGTGGTCTGAGTGCTTCGCTATTCCCATAACAGAAAATCAGTCTAGACCAAAACTAAAATTGGTGCAAACTTCAAAATCCATAACTAAAATATTTAAAACTTTGCACACACCTTGCTGAGAGTCTCAAGAACATATCACATCTAAAGATCGTATAGATCTTGGCCAAAGTTCTGATATTTTCTCAAAATACATAAGGTTGCATCAAAACCAAGCAAATATTAAAAACTTGAGACACAACTTGCTCGTTAGTTAAGAATAATTGAGATGGCTCTATATGAATTCTCATATATCACAGCAAGCGAGATTATCCAAAGATTCGAAATCAAAACCCTCATATCAAGATTACTCAAGAAAAACTCCAAATCAAGTAATAACCAGGCAACTTTAAAATCTCGCAAACCAAAGTAACTAGATAGATGAGATTTAATCTAATGAGATATTTCTATCACTTACACGCCCTTGGCTTGCAACAAGATCAAGAAAAGAAGAGAAGATGCGAAGAACCAATAAAAACAAGTGCAAATCAACCAAAACAAAAACACTCCGTGCGAGATAAATAAAATTAATCTATTGCTACTTAAAGATAAATATTTCATAGTCACTCTATATGAAAGACAAGAAAGTACACCATATCACTCATTCTACTTTATCAAACTCTAACCCTAGAATTCAAGATTAAAAATAGTTAGAATGGTTGGTTTATAAGCTTCTATTACCAACCCATTAAATAGATGAAGTAACCTGCCCATATCTACTCTAATGGATACTATCCACTAGCACAATGGAGAAAATCCGTTAACCTCATACAACACAGGTTTCACACTTACACTTAACTTATGCATATTTTTCAAAGTACATAAGCCCACACCCACTAAGTCGTTAGCCTTTAACCCACTTGATTTTCTCAGTATCTTTTTGATCTAAACCGCTTTTCAAAGCACCGCTGTTTTGATCTAATGAAGTTTTCGGTATTTTACCAACTACCAGAATACTTGGTCATCTCCTTCCCTTGTAAGCTATCGTCAGATTTGCCACGTATAGATACACCAATAGCTTACCGCATATTGGCAAGTCTCTCTCGCTTCGGTTTTCATCGGACCACGTTCCACTTGGATTGATAAAGCCACTTGGTGCAACCCATCGCTTAAGTTTTTTCTTCAATATTCCTTGCTTTTCTTGTGCTACGTTTGAGCTTAACCATCTCACCTAGCATCCTTGACCTTTTTAAGTATCGGCTCTTCTATGAGTGTAGTTTCGGTCTTTGCCGTTGACCATAGTTGACTCCAAACTTCTCTGCACATCCAAAGACCAAAAAATCGTTTTTAGTTACAAGTTCTTCACAACTTGACCTATGTTAGTTTAAACATGTTTCATGCAACATGAATGTACTGACCTAGGTTAAAATGACTCGCATGATCAAATTCTTAAAATTTAGAACTCAGCCGAAATTCAGATCTTAGCTGGTATACCACCATGTGCGTCCGATCTGACCACTATATGCCCAAAACCCGAGATAAAGTCTGACCACCATCTACTGATTGGTCAAACCGGTTACATTGGTCAAACTGCTCCGCAGGGCTGGTCTAACCACCTGAGGTTGAAACCAATAGACTAAAACTCCAAATCGTTCGCAACTTTGAATTTCAACTTAACACACATTGACAATAGTTCATCATAAATATTTCTAAACCTTCTCATATGGTCTCTCACAGACCAAAGTGAAAAGAGCAAAAAAAAAAAACCTACAAAAGCTAGAGGAGGTGGAGAATAGGGGGGGGGGGTGGCGGCTAACAGAGGGCTGCGATGGGGTTAGGTTGGTGTCAAGGTCACCATGTAATTAATTAACCTCGGTTTACACTTCACTCGCACTACTACGCCATCTCTGATCTCATCATCGGACAAAAAAATTCAAGCTAAAATATTTTTAGCACGAAAGGGCAGAAACCCCGGCTGTCAAGTTAAAAGCTATCCTTGTGGTGCTGCCTTTTGCTCCAAACCACATACATATACATATACACACGCAGTCTTACACATGCACACACTTACAGATCGTGCTGCTAGCTATAGCACACTTGTGCACAGTCTAGATCAAATGGGTGGTGTCCCAGCTATTGGTTTGGTTTTGGTTGCTGTTTTCGTTGTGCTTGTATCGAGACTGTTGATCAATGCACTGGTGCATCTGGTGTGGAAGCCTTATGCCACCACCAAGTGGTTCAGGGGTCAAGGCATCAGGGGCCCTAGGTACAGGTTCTTCGTCGGGTCCATGCCGGAGATCAAGCGGATGAAGGCCGCCGGGAGCAAGATCGTCCTCGACGTCAGCTCCCACGACTTCATCCCCATCGTGCAGCCGCATTTTCGCAAATGGGTCGCCGATTACGGTATGTATATACATGTACGTGCTTGTACACAGGGAAAACAATTTTGGCCGAAATTCTCTGAAACTCGGTTCTCCCCCACCCCTAGAAAAGCCTAATTCAGCAAAAAAAAATCGTCTCGTTATAAATTTTTTCATGATTTGACTGAGGTTTCGTAATTTTAGAATATAACTGTAATTTGTATTTCTTGACTTCGAATTGTATGTTTGATATTTTGACCGAAATTTTTGAATTTCGAATTTCTCGAGAGGGTCCGATCATTTTTCCGTACCGAAACCGAAATTGTTTTCCCTGCTTGTACATACTAGCTCCATTTCACAACGCGTAGATAATCATCCCGACGATTTGCATGGTTCAGGAAAGACATTTCTGTACTGGTTCGGAGCGATGCCGGCCATCTGTGTCGCGGAGGTAGACATGGTGAAGCAGGTGCTCGCAGAGAGGACGGGATTGTTCGCAAAGAACTACATGAATGCGAACCTGGAGGCGCTCCTGGGCAAGGGTCTCGTCCTGGCCAACGGCGAAGATTGGAAGCGGCATCGCAAGGTGGTGCACCCGGCATTCAACCTCGACAAGCTTAAGGTCGATAAGCTGCCATGTCTACCGCTCAACCGAACTTCCACTTCAGATATTAGTTTCTTTTGGATGCTGATCCCTTTCACTTCTCATCTGTCTCACGCGTGCAGGCCATGTCTGCGGTCATGTCGGAATGCGCGCAGTCGATGATGCAGCAATGGCAATCTCAGATACTGCAAGGCAGGGATCTCCAGGCAGAGATAGAACTGAGCGGCGAGCTGTCGGAGCTGACGTCAGATGTCATTGCCCGCTCAGCATTCGGGAGCAGCTACAGGGAGGGTAAAGAGGTCTTCGTTGCACAGAAGGAGCTCCAAGAACTGGCCTTTTCAGCATCACTTGATGTCCCAGTTCCTGGCCGTCTAAGGTAACTTTCGGCGAGCAACATACTATAACATACCTGAAAAGTTCACAGCACATGTGAGCAATTAGCTTGCCGCTCGGCATGTTTGTAGCAGTGAAAATTCTGTGACATATATTATAATCTAGGCTCATGACAGTCAAACGTAGCAAATCTTTCTATTTTTTTCTTCGACTAGCGTGATAATTTCTAGCCTTTCAGAGCGAATGCAGTAGCTTATTTTCTATTGCCTTAATAATATAATATCCAACCTTTTTGCTTTTTTGTTTTTTCAAAAAAATAACATTTGAATTCAAAATAATTGAGACAAAAATTTCTAGTTTCCAGAAATTTCGATGGAGTCCTGTTCTTTTTTTAAAAAAGATTGAATGTTTTTCTCTGGTCTGTGTACACGTAGGAAATTTCCAACAAGGAGGAATCTTCGAGTTCAGAAGCTCAACAGCAAGGTGACAAGCATTCTAATGCAGATAATTCAGGGACGCCTTGCAAAGAAAGATACCAAAGGCTATGGCGACGATCTCCTCGGGTTGATGCTCGAAGCGCGCGCTCTGGAGCAAGATGGACATCAGATGCTCAGCACCCAGGAGATCATAGACGAGTGCAAGACCTTCTTCTTCGCGGGGCAAGACACAACCTCGCACTTGCTCACTTGGACCATGTTCCTCCTAAGCAGGAGCCCTGACTGGCAGGAGAAGCTGAGGGAGGAGGTGCTGAGAGAGTGCGGAAATGCAGCTCCAAACCCTGATACGATCAACAAGCTGAAGCTGGTAATTAAACTCTTCAATCCACGTATATTACACATCGATGTGCTCATGTGCATGCTTTAGTATTGTGCAGCGTTCTCATAATTGACTCTTCAGGTTAACATGGTTCTCTTGGAAACACTGAGGCTCTACAGCCCAGTGGTGTTCATACGAAGGGTTGCTGGCTCAGATACCCAGCTCGGCAGCGTAAGAGTGCCCAAGGGAACGATGCTAGCTATACCAATTGCAATGATAAACCGGGACAGGGATGTCTGGGGCCCCGACGCCGACGAGTTCAATCCTACGAGGTTTGAGAATGGCATCTCAAAGGCCGCGAACCACCCGAACGCCTTGATGTCCTTCTCGCAGGGGCCAAGAGCTTGCATCGGCCAGAACTTCGCTATGCTTGAAGCACGGATCGCGATCGCGATGATCCTTCAGAGGTTCTCGTTCGCTCTCTCGCCGAAGTATGTTCATGCGCCCAAGGAGGCTATCACCTTAATGCCCAGGTTTGGACTTCCTATGATCCTAAGGAATCTCCACGAATGAGATGGACCGTACTACTATCGACCTGTTCATGCATGGATGACTTGCTCTGCTATACAGATTGCAAGAAATAAAAGACTTGTGCGTTACCTATTTCTGCGTGTGGTACTGTGGTCGGTAGGCAGTGACCATTATGAGTGAAGCTATCGCTCTGTGATAATAATAGTTGCTCTGTGCCTGCCTGTGTTAAACTCTTGTACTACGTTGGAGTGTTCTTGGGGGGTATGTGCCTTCTGTCATCTTGTTATCTCTGCTGCATAATGTTCCACTTATATCAAAAGTTCGAACAGCACTGGCTTCATAGCAATAGCCGATGCAATCCCAATAAGCAGAAGCATAAGGTAGCGTTCAGTTTGACGTCGGTTTATAGTTTTTTTACTGTAGTTGGCTTATTTTTTACTGTAACTGAGTTGACTTATTTGGCATAATTAAATTTTAAAAAAATAAAAAAAACATATTAGTTCATCACAAACAATGCAAAGAAATACGGGTGAATCTGCCACTAGCATCCTTCCGAGTCTTCTTAGCAAATTCAATGGTCATTTGACCACAAAAGGGCTAGTTGTTGCTCACAATCATCCATTTGATGCTTGCAGGTGACATTGCATGTACCTTTGTTGCGGGTGGCACGAGGACAATAGAGGACCGCAGCTTAAGTCAGTGATCTTGTCGGTGGTCTTGCAACATTTTTTGAGCCTAGAACGACTTCGCATGGAAATCCTTACAACTAGAAAGTTGAGTATTTTCAAGTGAATTTCCATGGCTCATTATTAACTTAATTCAGAGTTCAGACGTGGGGGATATAGGTCCGACAAGCTAAGCTGCATAGAGGAGTATGAGATAGAAATAAAACAGAGATAACGTACTATGCAATTTTGGAATCCAAGATTGTTTTCAAAAGTCACTCATGTTAACAAAGTTTTTACAATAACGCTTGCCGTCATATGTTACACAAACCGTGCTATCACGCACAACGTTGTCGGATGAAGGGCGTGGGATGGGGAGCCACACGATGTTCATAACTAGCGGGGTAAAACGGTTTTGTATTAGTGTCTAATGTCAGCATGTAGTAGAGTTCAAGTTGGAGTTTTGTACTAGTTCATCAGTTAATCTTTAAACAGTACAGTGGCGAACCCAGAATCAAAATTTAGGGGGAGCTAATAGGACCTCATGTTTGGCCTGCAACTGAACTAAAACCATACTAGTAAGTTCGAACTTAGTTGTCTTAAAAGGATTCCTACCTGAGTGAAATTCATTAGTCAGAAGTAAATTCATTATTTTTAGACTCACTTCTTAAGTAATTGAGATTTAGTCAGAATTATTCTTTATCAATTGCCTTATGGAAGGGCAGGGGCAGTGGTTGCCATAGCACAAGTAGCATTGGACTGCAACAAGAGATCTGGAGTGCTATATTACATATTTTCGGATCTTTTTACATCACAATTCTGCTAAACGAGTTAAATTTAATCAATTCTAATTGTGTTCAAAAATCTAATTTGTGCTACCATATCCTTAAAGTCAAAATCCATTTATTTCGATGCGGTGTTGATAAATACCATATTTACTAAAGTTAACACGAATAATACATGTTACCGGAACTATTGGCTTCTCTAATCTCTATGACTCAATGACTGATTGACTAAATGAAAAAAAGAGAGCAGTAAAGCACCACTAGGCAGTAGCCACCAGGTCTAGCGGCAGCACGTCTGCACATGAGGCATGAGCACTATGCTCACATCTAGTTTCCAGTAGTTGCCACTGGCATTTCCCCTCGACGTTATCGTCAATTCGTCTATATTGGTCGCCTCGAGTCCAACTCCTAAACTTGCGTTTCTTTCCCCCCAAAACCCAAATCCGAGATGGCCCACTTCGCCGGCACTGACGTGGCCTCTCCCGCCGTCGCCGGATCCGGATCTGGCTCCGGCTCCTCGACTGACACATTCTGGACCGCGTGCCCGCACTGCTGCTACGTGCATTCCTACCCACGCCTCTACCTTGGCCGCTACCTCCGCTGCCGCGACGCCGCTGCCGCGCCTCTCCCGCCGACGAGCTCCCCTCCGCGCCGCCCGTAGTCCCCGGCACCGACATGTACTTCTGCACCTGGGCCTTCTTCCCGCTCAGCCCGCCCGCCGTCCCCGATGGCTGGGTCCCCTTCACCTCCATCCTTGTCAGGTTCACCCAGCGCTCCGGCCTATACGGGGGGCCAGGGGGAGCGGCCGGCGTAGGGGGGGCGCCAGCCCCACCTGACCCCCCGGTGGGTCCGCCACTGAACGAGTATATCTCTTCAATAGAGTGTATATTTTGTATTCTGTTTAAACCGTGTTGTTTAATACAACGAACTGAACAAAATAAAATCTATATTTCACATGTTTTGATGACATAATGATAGGTAAAAATTTTCAAATGCTTAGTTGCCAACACTTAAAATTGCTAGTTGCTAGCACCTAGATACCAGCAACTAGAATTACTAGCAGATTAGATTTTTTTTAGTTGCTAGCACCTAGAGTTGATAGTTGCCATATTACATCGATTACTTAGTAGAAAGTTGCCACACTGAACCAATTGCCATCTTTAGAGTTGATAGGTGCCAACATCACGGATGTGCAAAATAATATTTTTTCCTATGTACCACCAAAATTGGATTTTACTAGCTACCAGGAATTAGGATTGCTAGTTGCCAGTAATTAAAGTTGCTAGCTGCTAGGAATCTGATAGGATAAATATACAATTCTTGCAACTAGCGGACTGATAAATAATACGAGTCAGCAGCAACCTCATAGTTGCTAGTTGCCAGAAACTATATTTGCTACTTATCAATCAACCTGTCAACTCAACTAACCAATTTTGCTAGTCATCACGATGATAATTTTTGTTAAATCTGTAAGTGATGATAATTTTTGTTAAACCTGTAAGCTTTTTTCAATATTTTCTTACGGTTCACAATGATTTTAATTGCCAACTATAAATTTTATAATTGCTAATAGCCGGCGGTTATAGCTGCTAAATGCTAGTAACAAATATGTGAAGATGCTAACTAGTAACTGGTGTAGCAAGTAATATATAAAGCTACCAACTAATCCAGCAAGTAATATTAGAGTTATCAACTAATATAGCAAGTAACATATAGAGCTAGTAACTAATGTGGAATTTGATAGTTAGAGTTGCTAGTTGAAGGCGGCTACATAGTGAAATCTATAATTATTATCAGCGGAGAATTACAAGCTGTTGTCACCCTAGAGTTGGTAGTTATCAACATCTAAATTTGCTAGTCATTATGAATTGCTAACACCTAAAGTTGCTAATAGCGGATACCTAGAGTTGCTAGCTGAAAAATAATTTTATCAATATATCTTAAAATATATTCAATATATATCTTATTTTATCAATCTTGTCATATAAATTACAACGATTAATATAAAATGCAAATTGAACACTCGATTAAAAAGATAGGATAACTTACAGAAAAAGATGGGTAAGTATATGAATTAAACTTTATTTTGCATCTTATACGAATGCAAATTGGATATGATATGGTCATCAAGGTAGAATCTATTTTTCTATACGAATACAAATTGGACAATAATGTAGTAGCCAAAGTAAAATATGACAGAGTATGTACATTTAAACGAAAAAGGAAAGGAAGGGGAGAGACGCACGGGCAATCCAAAAATAGAAAATGAGGATGGTCGCACTCGCATGCTAACGCGCGACCGATCGCACGCTAAACACGTCCAAGTTTTTAGATCTCTTCGAGCTCTATAATTTATCCCTCTTCGAGCTCTACAAATAAAACCCGTATTACAGGCAGTAATATCCCTCTTCAACATCAATTCGTGCTATTATTGATCTTAGGCAACTGGGATCTTCGTACCCGTATTCTCTCACACAAACCGTCAATTAAAAAAAAGATGATCAATTATATACGATAGACTGCGGTACAGAACCTTTGCAAGATCAATGAACACCTACCCAGGTACAGAACCTTGCAAGACCAATGAACACCTACCCGCCTCAAAATAAGAAAATAAAACAAAAGTAAAAAAAGATAAGAGCTAAAACAGTCAATGATATTTTAGAATATTGAAGTAAACATCCAATGATATTACAGTTAACTTACCATAAAAATGAGATTGAGCACTTCCTCGGTATTTAGTTTTACAAGCGTATATCTTGAGAGGTAAAAGAAGGGATGAATTACAGCAAATTCTTGATTACACCAGAGATACCAATGATCCTTAATTCAACAGATATCTATACATTCAATAGCTATGGACAATCACTTACATCAGTATTTGCAATTCTTCAGCATAGTTAAAGAAAAGGCAGACAATCTGTTCAACAGCCAGTAGCATAGCCTCCAAACTTTGACGAATGAAGTTGAGCTATCTCACCTTTCTCGGAGGTCAATCATATCAAACTTTATATCGGGGTTCATGTACACATGGGAGCAATGCTCATAGATTGGCGAGCCATCTAATGGCGCCTTATGTGGATGGAATCCTCTCTCTGGGCAATCATGGATCACACCTACACCACCTGGATCCGTGAGATGAAATATACCGTGTTTTCTGTTCAAACAGAACATGTAATCAAGATCATATGACCATCTGATGCAAACAACAGGCAAATACCAATATTGCTCACAACCATTGCGAAGATCACCGAATTGGAAAGTTTTCCGATTTATACCTCTTTGCAGTGGTACTAACTGAATTAATTCTCTCAATTAGAAATAAGCTTCCCTAGCAAACAGCCAAGCAACACTAGTCTGTTAATTTGGGTTCAGCAGATTAGCCAAGCCTACAGGCTAAAGAATAACTTCAGCCAAAAAGCTTTACAACATACTGGTCGAGGATGTACGTTTCAAGAAGATCATGGACAGAACAATCTTAGAAACTATACAACCCTTTCTGTTGTTAACCAAGTTATTGGTGAATACTTCGGCATTAAAGCATGAAATTCAACTACGTGGTATAGACATAAAACACAGCATGATAATAATTTGATCTAATCTGCAGCAATGAAAACTAAAAAACCCTGAAAATCAGCATCCGCCAATGCTAATCTACATGATAAGTAACAGTCAAAAAAGATTGACCGCAAAACTGGGTGTCAACAGAACATATGGATAACATACTTCAAAACTGGGTGTCAATAGAATATATGGATAACATACTTTCTTGTGTCAGTTGGTGCCATAACTATTGCAATTGCTTCGGGTAGCATAACCTGTTGAAATAAAAAAAAAATGCCAAACGCATGATCAGATAAAAATAATGGATTTTCCTCAGCACTTCCTCAAGTAGAAAACCCAGATGCAGAAACTACATTTTCAATTTGATTAGCCAGTGAATAGTAAGCAAATTAGCAGAACACACACTAACTAGTAACTATTGAACATATAAGAAGAGATATTGAAATGAAACCGACAGAATAATATCTTGCTAAGTTCAATCATCTTTGGGTATGCAATAAAACTCCAGATAGGATCAAACAAACAGCAAGAAATTACGTCATGACCACAGGGTAAAAGTAGGTATCCTGATACAGGGTTCAAACAAGATCATAGGATAAGCATGATGAACAGATGAACCAAATCTCATTTAGCTATTGATCTGGACACTACAATCCATGCATTGCAAACATGCATTTTGAATTTCAGTTGTGGACATCAACAATAACATTATAGGGTCTTATTATCAGTGTAGTGAACATGGTTGTTACAACGTCATCTAGGCGTCCCGGCGGTGTTGAGAGGACACCGTGGAGCTTCACCTCGACTGGGCCTACTAGGTGAGCGCCTAGGAGTTCTCGGCGTCCAAGGCATCTTCAAGGCGTCCAAGGTGACGCCTTGCTGGTGAGGAGCAGACTAAAAGGCCGAGCCGACCAAAGCATTTCGATAAAAGTGAACTGATGCGCTCACTGGAGTGAAGCGAAGGCGACCCTGTGGAACCCTAGCTGTCACCACCGCCACTACCTCCACCGGCACCGCCGACCCACCATCGTCGAAGATCCCTCCGCCTCCGGCGAGCAATCCCCCCTTGCCCACTCCCTCCGGCACCATTGGAGGATTCGATCCGTCCGCAGTCCGTACACTCGCCGAAGCTAAGGACCCCAGGTAGCTCACCTCTGCGATTTGCCTTCTTCTTCTTCGGTTCTTCTTCTTCCACTACCTCGTTTCTTTGTTCGTCATCTTCCTCTGCTTTGCTCAGTGCTCAACTGATCATGCTCTCATTCTCGTGGTCTCCCTCGGTCCCTCCTCCCATGGTGGTCAATGGTGAACGCCTGAAGCCCTGAACTGCTAAGCATATTTGCTACCTTCTGGTTGTCGTAGCCTACCTGAATGACGCCATGGCGCCCGCCTGGATGCCATGGTGTCCTGGCGCCGAGCACTTGCCTTGGTCGCCGAGTCCACCGTGACAACTATGGTTGTGAAAAACGGTATACGGTTAACGGAGGGAAAAGCTACCGCTAAGTGACTAATCGGAATTCGGATGATTAATCGGAATTATGGGGATGATTACGCGTTCACACTAATATGTTGATATATTTGACACTGGAACACATTTTTATTAGTTAGAAAACACATAAATCCTTTTTAGAGGAACATAAATCCTCTTAAAAACACATGGACATTTTGGGTAAAAAATATTGAAGCCCATGAAACCATGTTCCGAAAAGGCCCAGGGTCAGGAACCATGCTTCGAAAAGGCCCAGGGTCAGGAACCATGCCTCATGTTCCGAAAAGGCACATGATTGTTGTCTCTCCCTCCCTCTCCGTCCATTCTTTCTTTTGCTCCCTCAACTGCACCTCCCATCAATAGCGAGAACAAGTCAAGTAATGGCGTGTGCGATGGGTGACGAGGAGGGCATGTGCCGCTGCCAGACCTACCGCTGGCGGTCAAGTGAGCAGGGCCACAAAGAGCAGTCGATGGTCAGGTGGTAGTGCAGCAATCGATGTGTGGGATGGGGATCTTGGCGCCGCGGTTTCCAGCAAATGAGAAAATTTTGAACGGGTTTCCTCTAATCCCCCAAATAATGTAGGAATCCCTCCTTTTCAATTGGAATTTGAATGGAGAAATCCTTTGGTTCAATCGCGTGACGGTATCTTTGCTGGTAGAAATTGGATTCTTGTACGAACCTTCCATACTTCCTAAAACATTGACATGGTATAAGCCGATTTGTTGCCCGATTAAATGGATATCGTTTGATTAATCAGATTATTTGGACCATTAAGCGTTCAAGGAGACAAGGACGTTAATAGCCCACTGAATCAACTAGTTGTGACGGTTTCATGGCCGACTCCGAATATACGGCCCAATAATCAGCCATTAACTCCAATTTTCACTACGCCGCCTGTTATACGTGGACATGCATTTGCTTAGTGTTTTCCTTATTTGAATCAATAAGAAAATAGTTATAACACAAATGACATTACCAAGTGCTGAGGGCAACGCAAATACAAATTACTAAAATGGAAGTGTGGCACTAAATAAGCAGTAATGGTATTGTGGGATCCAGTCTGCAAACATTACCTGATATGAATAATGATTATGGAGATCAATGGAAGACAGGAAGCAAGACTGTGTTGGATGTGTCTGGGATAAAAGGAGCAGAAAAATGGTTAGGAAAGCAAAAAAAACACGAGGAAAGCAATCAGCCAATCAACAAATAAAATTTCTGAGTAATTCCAATAATTGTTCTAGATACAGAAAAACTGTTGCATGAGATGCAACTGAGTGTTATGAATCCCCTGCAACCAATATTAAATACAGAAATTACCTGATACCCCTATGGGCACTGCCCCCATTTGTGTTTGCTAAGTGCATGATGCATTGTCAAAAATTTTCTAAAAAATCATGGATGTATACATGCTATGGAGACATGTCAAATTTCAAGGTCAAATTCGTCCATAAGGTAAATTACCAAAAAAAAAAAAGACAAAACTACATTACTCATGGATGCATTGTGGAGAACTGGAGAGCATCAACCTGATAACAGGAATGACAACCATACGCATGTACGCATGGGGCGTAGCAATAAGCTTCCCAAAAAAACAGCAACAGGCCAATGCAAGATAAAGAATGTATATTATCTACTTTTGTAAAGCATTCGCCGTGGTTAAGTAGAGTTCCTGCAGTTAGCCATGGTAGAGGGGCAGCTTGTCTTCAATAGGCTTTTTTAAGGAGTTAAAAAGTTTGAGAACTAAAGAAAACATGTTCATCAATATATCCTTACATATTGCAAGTGCAATACATGTAAATTATTTCTTTCTTTCTTTTTTTGGAAGGATACAGTGCATGTACCTTATTGAATTGAGCAGACAACAAAGAAGCATCAATGGTGTCAAAATTCCATTAAAATGAACTTACATGAATCCAACCGAGAGTGAAAAGTGAGCCCATGTCCTGAACTTCAAATAGCTCTTCTTCATTTGTAGCTTCACACTGTAAAATAAACAAAGCTGTGTAATTCAGTAATCTCTTGAAATGCTGCAATTTAGCCTTTTAGGTACTGCATTGCAATAAGGTGAATAACTTGCACTAAAAAACATGCAAGAAAAATCCAGGCGAAAACAACTTACCGAATCAGATGTGGATTTCTGCTTTGGAATTATCAAGGTTGTCACGTAAAAAGTTCTCTTTTTCTACATAAACATATAATGTAATGTTAGTACTCTAGCCAAATCATTGTTCACATTTTCTTTGGGGGAAGTACATACCAGGGTACCGGCAAGAACCCCACATGTCTCTAAACTTATTTTAGTGTTTGCCTCAGCAACCCTTAGAAAACACTCCATCAACTTCACCGGCTAACAAGGTACAATTAAAATCATCAGTCAAAATAAGTCAACGGTATACATCAGTTACAAATAAAAACAGATCAAAGATCCATAATCATGTATTTCCTATAAAGCTATAGGTTCAGAACAATACTATGGTTTGAAAAGGAAAAGGCATATTTTGAACTTACAACATGCAAGTTCTGATAATGTCTGGTTTCTGAGATAGCAAGCCCTGGTGTTGGATCAGCAATGCTTGATGGAGAAATTGGTCTACGCTCAGGATGTACCTCTGCCAGGACTGGTGGGGGAGAAGGCTGTCTAATATTCAACTGGGACAACTCTTCTTCCAGACTAACAGAAGGCGCGGGGTTGCATTCTTCTGCTGGTGCAGACCATCGACCATCATCAAGAGACAGAACAGATTTCATATCCTCATTATCATTTTTAGTGCTATCCAGAGATGCTATACTGGGACCATGCAGACCATCTTGGTTCAAGATAGCTGGTACTAAACTGCAGAAGCAAGGGAACGATAATGTCACGTGATAAGAAAGAAAATCATGTAGCTATGAGCATGGGCAATTTTTCTTATAAATATGAATACTTTCCTCCTGTAATATCTCTTCTATTCCAATCTTCTGCATAAGCATTTTTTTTTCTTTCAAATTGGTTAATCAAATCTCCTATCTTTGAAAATATATGCAATTTAGTCCATCCCATAAATAATTTGTTCAGGTGGCTCTACCGTGGCACAGCACATCATCATTAAAAATATTTCTAAAAGTAAATAAATCAAAAAAATAAAATTATATAAAACTAACAAAAAATCCTTAAAACAGTAGTAAAGTACTCCATTTCAAAACATAAAGTAAGGTCTCCAAAATTGAACTCTGATCATTCATTTATCTTATGGTATACTATTAACTACATAATTATGATAATATAAAATTACTTTCGAATGTGGATTTATCGGTAACATTTTCGTGTTACTACACTTAAGCATAGTTTGGTTAAATGTTAGTTGGACTCCCAAAAGGTGCGCACATAAAATCAGAGGGAGTATTTTGAAAATATACATAAATACATATAATATGTACAAAAGTGCATATATAAAAAAACGTGAATTTTAAAAATATGGAAAATACATAGAAGGAAATTAAATAGTTAAACATTATAATTTTTTTAAAAGAAGAATTCAAAACAATAAAGAAAGCAAAAAAAAGAACATTTGAACAATAAATTTTCTGAATATTCATGAATATTTATATTTTCTTTAATTGTTCTTTGCAGTTTTATATCATTTGGATTGTTCTAGGCCTGTTTGGAACGCAGAAACTTTGCAGGAATTTCACTAGAAACAGTTCAAGTCCTACAAGAATTTCCCGGGTTGCAAACAGGGTCAATTGAGTGAAGGTACCAATTAGGACAATTTTCAAAAGAAGGGGGGGTCTCAGTTTTCCCAACTGAAAGTAATTGTGCACAAGGTTTGGAATAGAAGAGAAACAAATAGATAAATTTAGTTTTAGAGATAGTAAGCTAGAACTATCTGAGTTCTCACCTAGTGATATCACTTTGCAATAATTCAAGATTGCTTGGATACTCAACCTGCAACATGCAGTAAGGAAATCCATAAGATAATGATTGTCTATGGTTAAATTATCAAGCAAACACATTAAGAAAATGAGAGGAAAATAATCATACCTTGATCCCAGCAACAGGTCCAGTCCATTGTCCATGAAGCCCATTAGGTCCTAATATAGAGTGTCTAGCTAGTGTTTCTTCTTTTGGATAAGGTAGATTTACAAATCTACATAATTTAGCCAGCAAATAAAGAAGGTTGTAGTTTAGTAACACAAAAAAAATATTTCAACATTACACCTATTTAACACACATGGCTGCCAATACAGGGAAAATATAATGGAATTTTTCATCTACAGAAAGCATACTGGATAAGAGAAGGAAATACAAACAAAGAAAACACTGAGTCAGATGCATGCAAATAGAATGAACAGTCTTGCTAATTCTTCTAAAGCACATAAATTCACTATTGTTGGCTTTTCGCAAAACCAGTATAACTGAGTTTGCAAGCCACCTGACCTTTTTCCTCTTGCTAGAAGAATGATATTTCTCTGCTTTACAACTATGAAATGTGTAGAATGACCACTTACCAGAAACACTGAATGCAGCGTCAAACTTCTAATAGGCTGATCCAATTATACAACTGAAGAACACCGCAAACTAATTGATAAACACAACGAAATCCGTGCCAAGCAAAACTATATTATTTTATAAAAATTTTGAACTAGTCAACTATAGTTAGATCTCTAAAAATCTCCTAATTCAACCCACCCAGTGGAGACTCAAGACTTGTGAGTTGTGACCTGCTGCACATCAAGAAACTAAGGCCCTGTTTGAAATGCAAGGAATCCGAGGGATATTAGAAGGATATGCTATGTTTCCTGCAAAATTGCTGCTCTCAAAATTAAGTTACTATATGTGGGTGATATGTTCCCTATAAGCCTAACCTTTGTCTTAACAAAATGATCAAGTTACCACAGTGTTTTAGGTTAGCTAACAAACATGTGAACTAATCTTCATTTTCCATAATTGGTGGTGGTATGTGGGTGATATTTCCCTATAAGCCTAACTTTTGTCTAAACAAATTGATCAATCACTTCAGTGTTTTAGGTTACCTAACGAACATGTGAACTAATCGTTCTTTTCGATAATTGCTGCCAACAATTCAATCTGAAAATCACTCGATGTCTACTGTTTACTTAAGCCAAATGAAACACAGCATATCATAGACATAAATATGACCAAGAGGTACACATACCGTTTGCTCATCTGCCTATCGGGTTGGACACTTGGTAATGATGCAACTTGATGTCTCCTACCAGGGAAGAAATTTTGCAATGATCCGTTATTGCTTCCTACAAATGGCTGAAGAAGAAAAAGAATGAGAAAGTATAACCAGAACAAGCACCTGAGAAGCTGACAGTTCTTAACTCTTTTTCCCAGAATTATTCAAAATATTACAGGGTAGGGAATGCTGTGCAATGCCATGTATACCTGAGGCAAATAAGAGATTGGGGTATGCTGCTCTGTCCTATGACTTGCAGCATAAGTCCCATTTGGACTATTAGATTCCGCGGTACCTGCTCTGTTATGCTCAGTGATCTGCCACTGCACAACTGGCTTCAGTGACTCAAGCTCATTGAGAACATCAATGAGTTTCTACCCAAAAAAAAACAGTCATTTAGAGAAACAGTTAGGTGGTAAATGTCATTGTCCAAAATTCAACATGACCAATTAGGATCCTAAATGCTATGTCACTCTACGAGCAATTGATTTAAGGCTCTAGATGAGCTTTCCAATCAGGACAAACTTGTACATTTTAACAACTTGAAACCACAAACACAGTTATTGAGCTCATGAGAGGGATTACAGAGGAGTTATATGGAGCATTCTTGAAGAACTCCGCTTCTCTCGACTTGAATGCGTGGTAGTCACGATGCTTCGGAATCGTCTCGCACAACAAGCTGCAGCCAGTCAGACGTCAGATGTGACACCCAAACAAGATACCAAAGAGCAGATATCAGGATAAACAACGCTCAACCCACCTCGAGTATCTCAGGAGAATGACATACAGGTCGAGGAGGTTCTTCTCGTCACGATATATCTTAGCCTGCACAGACCACATAAAAGCACCAAAATTTAACACAATTTGAGACCAAAGTCGATCGCGCTCTCGTTAATTCCGTAACAAGGCAATCCCCAATTCATCAAATCGCATCAAAGAACCAAAGAAAACTACCCTCAATTGCGCAACTAAATAACTACAAAGCTAACAATTTCAGCAAAAGAAGGCGAGATCTGGAGGCGCAGGAGGGATTCCTGCGTCGGGAATTCGGGGGCGGCTAGGGATTGACCTGGCGGAGGAGGGTGCCGGCGATGCGGAAGTAGTAGGGAAGGCTGATGCGGTGGTCGACGGCGATCGGCCGCGCGCAGGCCTCGATGTTGATGCCGCCCCTGGCTGGCTGCGGCGGCCCCATGGCCTTCTCCGCGAGCTGTTGGCCACGGGAATTAGCGATGCGGGTTGGGAATGGCGGTGGACTTTGCTCCCGCACGGCCGGTCCAAATAAGTTATCAAACCACATTGTAGTGGTCTACCTACCTATACTTCAGCCCAGACGTGACACGGGAGAAGTCGAGCTCTGCTGGTTTAAACGGACCACCGATAATCTATTAATTTTACTGTTAATAATAAATAATTTTACTATAAATTATTTAGTCGCAAGTATTTTTTACTAACAGACACATATGATTTTACTATCAGTCATAAGTGATTTTACTATCAGTCGTAAGTAAATTTACTGTTAAACCACTCGTCTGCGCTTCGAAGAGTACAGTAACTCTAACATAAGTAATTTTATTGTCAACCGTAAATAATTTTACTACACTACCACGGTACATGCTGTACCAGGCCAACCCGTCATACCAAAATGCCAGATCAAGCATGATACACTCATTCAGACTAGGCCAGTCTAACTGTTTATTGTATGTGTTCTGTTGTGTCTAGGTTAGATTAATAGTACTGTGCCTCGGGGGCAGCACATTTGCCCTGGCCGGTTTGGTCACATCAATACTGCATTGTAGTTGATTTTGCGGTTGTACCCTTCAGGATTATAGAAATTATAGATGTGGATGGTTTTTAATTCTATAAAACATGCAAATGTCGAAATTGCTGCAATGGGCCTCATGCAGCCCATTTGACTTTTACTTAACACGGTGTTTACAAAACGCCCCCACCATTATAAAGCAGCCACGACATTTGCAACTATTATGGTGTATGTAAACGCCCTAGATTTTGTAGGATCCAATTAAAAAATAATGACGGCGGCCGTATGCAATTCATGGCCACATACCAAAATAGTGACCTGCGTATTTTCCTTTTATACCAATGAAATTTCCCTGTATACCTCAGTTGCTTTAGTCTGAGAGTTAATCTCGTCAACAACCAAAAAAACATGGAAAGTGTTCCGCTAATACTAGGTTTGTTTTGTACCTAGTTGTGTCTGAATTAAATTTACATTAGGGAATGATCAACTCGACACTGTTTATCTTTGAATTAAATTAACTCTGAGGCTGTGAGCAGTTTAGGATTCGGACTCGGACAGCACAGCATGAGCGCTTCAGAAGAGAAGGTAAACCTGCATAAAATAGTCCCAATCTCCCTGGTATTGTTCAGTCTTGTGCTCCCTTTTGGTAATGCTGCCTAGATTTATGCAGAAATTAGGTATCTCTTCCACCAGGGCCTTTGGTTGAAGAATATTTAGTCTATCGAGAAGACCATAACAAAGATTTTGTGCTTGTGCCAGGATAAGTTTGTGCTAGATGTTAGTGTTAGTTGAGCACTGATTCAGCCATAAGCTGTATGTTTTCTTGCTACATTCTGGAGCAAGAAAGTTGGCTTAGCAACAGTGTTTGACATTTCTACTATATTTTTAACGCCCCTAAAGTCTAAACCAAACTTCAGTCATTACTCTACGATTAGCCATCGATTAACTCTTTATCTCTTTGCCCCGAAACATATACTGGGACCCGAGCAACTTTGCCAATTGTCACTGCCATTTTCATTTTGTTAGTTTAGTCTATAGGTTTTCTTGTAGACCTCTCAAATTCCATCTCTTAACCAGTCAATATGTACGCGAGTCCTCTTAACCAGTCAATGAACAAGACTTTAAAACAGGGCAATCCTGATCGAGGTTTTTGAAGATTTGATACTCACAAATGTAACAAATATGGGGTAAGACTGAGCAAAGCATACCACTATTCAAGCAGCTCGTGTTACATGAAATCAACTTTACAGGAAACTAATTTCTTCAACACTACAGAATACAAATGGATGCTGGCTAGCGCCCCACAGAAGCAATGTGCATTGTATGACCAGTTACTGGAATAGGAGATATGAGATAACTCCATGGTTTCTGGGGCATCTCAAAGCGGTATCACTCATTAGTTGCCAGTGTCTCTTCATTCACATCAAAAGCTTTCCTTGCTTGCTTGAGCTCTTCGTTCATGGAGAGTAGTTCAGTAGCACGGTGCAGTTTACGCGTATCCTAGAAAAAAAAGTAAAAAATGGTAAGTTTTTGCATGCTCTAGTGTGTTGCATTGCAATCATAGAGACAAATCACATGTTTAGAAATGTACCTTACGAATAAGGTACAGAAAATCCTCTGTCAACAGCTTCCCCCTCTTTGATGCAACATTCTGAGCCTTGTGCACCTGAGAAAAGGCACATTATACATCCACTCAATTATAAAACAAATAGACGTCAAGTATGTGCCTATTGTGTCTTGTTTTATCCTTCCTCCTGCGGAGATGTAAAAACACTTGCACAGTTGCATGTAATGAATTTATCAAAACTATGCTTTCAATGCGCGCAAGGAAGATGATTGCTCACTTAGCTGCACTACAAATATTTGATACATCATCACATTCACTTACTAATGCACAGTGCACACATCCCATGATTTTCACACTTACAAATTGTGCATGATTAAAAGTAGCACATACTCAGATCATTCATTAACCAAACCACTAACCCATGTCACAGAAGTACAGTTTCAGTCTATAATCTATAGAACTCAAGATAGCAATCAACCACACAAAGTGTCATATCATATCACAAAAGCAGACAGATGTCCACTTGTCAATTGATAATAGCTACTTGAAAAGAAGTGGCGTTCTTTGTATATTTTCCGATTCTAAGAAAGTGCAGAACCAACAACAAATGCAAAGTTTTATGAATGAAAAGTGTATAGGTGCCTGAGAAGTACGTATTGGGCACAGCATTAGTACGACAAATGCCCTGGCACAAACTCAGAACATAACAAAGTCTGTTTACATGAGCAAGCTAGGCTAAACATTCTAAAACTAACTAATGGACTGTAGAACAAAGTAAAACAATGGGTACACCACAAAATTAAAAGCAAAAGTCTCAAGAGCATTAGTAGCCAGCAATAGATAGTAGTCCTATACATGCTTTTTTTTCTAGAGCACCAGACGTGGAGTTCAACACAGCAATAACCCAAGCAAGAGGTGCTTTAGTGTTCTCCTAGAAGTGAGATGCACAAAGTCTAAAGTAGATTTGGGGGCCTGATTTACCACCCACTATTCCACTACTAATAACTACAGTAAAGATTTGCACAATGTAGTATTTTGGAGAGCATAGAAGAACTACTCAAGTGAGAACGTAAAAACAGGAATAACCATTTCAAAATTCAGAAATATTCAAAACATGCGCATATATATACTTAACAAAGATTCAATCAAAACCTTCTTTTCATCCACATAATTGTGTTATCTGTGAACGGGGTGTACCCTCTTAGCACCAAAAACACAAAAGGAAGAACTGCGCGGCAAGCTTACCAGGTCAGTGACATATTCTACTACAATGTCCTCCACAAGGGCAACGGTTTCTGGAAGTGGCTGTAAAACCAACAGAACACATATCATTGGCATAATGGAGTCAAGAAAATGTTGACGTTAAAAGGGGAACAGCATGTCGTTCTTTCCTTGCATAAAAGATATTTCAATATTCATATATTTGCATTGAAAATTCATGCGTCCCTTGCAGATTATCATCATTATTGCAAATTACCAGTTATCATCGATTGCATTCTAAATTCTTACACAAACTACACTAATTGCATTCTATTCCACAAAGCTCGTAATCAAAAAAAAATTAAGGAACCGAGATAATTGGTCAGGAGTCAGCTTACATTTGGATCGTCCCCAAATCCATACATCATGTGCTGCACTGCAATAACAGCAAAAAGAAATAAAACATAAGAATTGAAACCAATGAGCAAAAGAAACAGAACACTAAAATTCGGAAAACGGGGAACAAAAGGCCGTACGGTCTTTCTGAAAGACGCCGCGCTTGCGCTTGAGGGTGGAGGCGGATGCGTCGACGCCGCCGCCGGAGTGGTGGTGGTGGTGGGAGGAGGATGCCTGGCCCGACGCCGCCGCCACCACGGCAGGCGTCGAGGACTTGGACTTAGCCTGCGCCGTAGCCGCCGCCGCAGCCGGCGTCGAGGACTTGGACTTAGCCTGCGCCGCCGCGGCCGGGGCGGGGTGGTGGCCGCTAGGGTTCTGCATCCTGGCTGCCGGGGAGGAGAGCGAGACGAGCAGGGAGAGCAGAATACGGCCGCCTCCGCTTCCCGGAGGCGCTCGAAGCTCTCCTTCCCTCGGGTTCCGACTGGTTTAGGGCTTCCCGTCCACGGCTGCGGTTGATTCCTGCGAATGGAGGGGGAATCGCACGAACCGTGTCAGTCCAACTCGCGATTTTAAGTTCTCAAGTGCGGGGCGGGGGCGGGGGCGAGGGCGGGGACCGGAGGCGGCGCGGCGGAGGAGACGGCGGACGACGGACGACGGGACAAGCGTACCTGCGGTGAGAGGTAGGCGGCGGGCGGGCTGCGATCGAACGGAATTTCCTAGTGGCCTCGGCCTGTGCGCTTATATGGGGAGGGAGTCCCCTTAGGGGGGAATTTTGCTTGGGTTACGACCATAGGATCCGAAACCAAAGGCCCAGATCTAGCAATAGAATATATTTGAGAAGCTTGATCATAACCCTTCGATCTAAACATGAACAGCCCCCTTAAAAAGTCAAAATAAGTCAAAATTAGAAATCGATGTATTTCAAATGACTTTTAACTAAATAAGCTGAAAACCAAAATAAGATAGAAGCTGGAGCTGTTTGGAGCGGAGCCTAAAAACCCTAGCTTACGGCTTATTTTGTACTGTAATGATTGAAAATACACTGTAGTTGTTAGTAACTTTTTTTGCGTAATTAAATTTTAAAATAAAAAAATTATATCATTACAGACAATGAAAAGAAATAAGAGGGAAAAAAGGCAAAAAAACCCAAACAAAAATCATATCACCAGAAAAAAGGCAAAAGTAAAAAAAATCTGAAGCTAGAAGCTCTAATGAGCAGTCAAGACTTCTGAAAACTGATGTTTGTAAGATTCAATCTTTATTGCATTCTTAAGATTCAATCACTTCAACTTGTCAAGACACTTTTCTATCGATTGTAGCAACCACACTAAGATCATGTGTTGTATTGGTTTCTGATTCTAGTTTTTGTTTAGAAAAGTTAATACGAACATCCGGTTTCTTCACTTATCTTGCTACCGTCTCGCTTCGAGAATAAAATAGGGAAGCCACAATTTTTTTGAAAAAATTTGACCCCTAAACACCCGTTTTTGCAAATCTAGCCTCCTCCGTAGATCTACTGAGCTTGGCAGAACCTCCTAAGCCCCCCAAATGCAGCAACATTTAATGTTAGGTCATTAGTGCTTAATTAAGCATATAATTAGTGCTAATTAATGTGGTTAGTACTGATTAAATATAATTAGCGCTAATTAAATATATATATATATATACAGTGCATACAATGCACACACTGTGGCCAACGTGGCAGGTGCTGGCGAGCTACTCTAGCTCGGTAGGTCCATAGAGGGGCTAAATTTGCAAAAATAAACGTTTGAGAGTTAAATTTGAAAAAAAGTACCTAGTGTCAAAAAAATTGGCACTATTATTAAAGCAGCACTCCTCTCGCTCATATCATACATACGCACCACTCATTCACTTTTTCCACCGCTCACACCCTTTTTTAAAGTTACTTCTTTTAGCCATTACTATTAATTTTCAGCAGAAAGTTATAAGTCACAGTTAAAAACTATCACCAAAAACCAATATAAAATTATAAATGCCCCTAACACCAATCTCCTCAAGTGGCTCCACCCACCTAATGGCTCCTTGTGATATTAGATTTTCTTTTGTAGTGTTCTTTTTCTTTTCTAATACGCCCTTTTCGTTTCCGACTTCATGCAACTCCTCGTGTGGCAACTTTCTACCATGGCGATTGTCGGCCTCGTTGCCACCAAAGGTTCCCTGGGGGAAAAGCTTTATTCAAACAAGAGCGGCTTGTATCTGCACCAACATCTGCACCAACAAAGCAACCATCTTCATTAGTTCAAGGCTCCACGAATGCTAGCACAAGTCAAGCCACATCTTCAAAGAACTCCACCATTCAAAGTAGAAGTTGGCGGCTGTGAGGTTTGGGGTGGGTTCTTTTCGATTGCGGCATATGGCTCTAGTGTGGACTTCTGTGTGAATGAACTAAATGCTAATAAGTCACTTTAAAAAGACTGTCTTGATAAACCGCTTCAAAATGATGACGAAAAAGTTGTTCTATTTATTTGTTCAAGAAAAGGCATAAACCATAAACTAAAAGAAAATTGAACATATCCAATGATACGGCGTACTAACACATCCAATGAAGAGCAACAATTGTCGATAAGGCCCATGGAAGGTTGCACAGTAGCAACTCCTACCTAAGAAGAAACAAAGACGTGTCTTTATCGTCATTCCATCTGTGTCCATTTGTCCATGTATTTTCTAGTTGTAGAGGCCTTTATGATGTATCTCTTTGGGTCTCTTTTTTAAATGCAATAGGTTAGGAAATAAGAGGAGGGTTATCATTGTCTCTATCTTTCACCCCCAGCTGCTCCACCTCCACTACAATTTTGAGCCGTTACTCACCTACCTCTCATCCCCTCTACCGCCACATCCTCACGTCACTGTCCCCGTTGGCCTACGTGCTTGGCCCTAAAGCGCTAGCGATATTGACCAAATCCAGTAGATCTCCTCACTCATCGGTAGTCGTATGCGAGAAAAATGACTGGATCTGATCAGCGGTGACGACAAGCTCCATATCCACCACACAGCTCAAAATCCGATCGACTGCTAGGAAGAAGAAAGATGATGGCGAAGGGGTCGAAGATGGGCAGATCTGACAACAACAGTGTTGAAGTATAAGTGAATTACCCACATTTCCTCATTAGCTTAAGTTTTTGGGTGAACTGGCTGGTGCATGCAATTCAATATGGTATCAGAGCCAAGAGGTCTTGAGTTCGAGACCCGGTTGACGCAATTAAAAAAATAATTACAGCTCACTTCTATTCCACGTCTTAGGCCTGAGAGAGCATACACGTGAAAGAGAGTGTTGAAGTATAAATAAATTGCCCACATTTTCTCATTAGCTTAAGCTTTTGGATGAATTGACTGGTGCGTGCAATTTAATAAGCAGCGATAAGGATTCTGGTGTGGACGAAGACAACCACCGTTGGGGAGGAGGAATGGTGGCGTCAGAGATAGTCGGATGCAACGAAAGTAGCGATAGAGATGCCAATGTGAAGGAACATGAGGTAAGAAAATACAAAAGATCACAATTACATGGGGTTAAATGCTAATATTATCGCACACTCGATCGGTCACGCCGCACGTGACCCCCACACCATGCTGACATCAATCAAAACTATACATCAATGCTCAAGCCAATGAATCGTCTTTAGGACCTGTAGTAACTCATTTAAACAAGTTTAAATATATGAATCTACAGTTTCAAACTTTAAGGATCTAAGTAATCCAACTTGACACATTTAGAGACCGATAGTGTATTTTTCTCTATAAATAATCAACACGAAACACATGCGTTGTAATGCTAGGCAGCAACCCATAAACAAAACATCATTTAATAAAGCAATAATCTTATAATACATCACCATGAAGTCCTTAGTAAACGTCCTATGGAAAAGCAAAAGAATTTTAGGAGCTCGACATAAAAAATGGCTTGAGGCTAAAGATTCAACATGGTCTCCAATGTTAAGCATCGTTTCTCTCTTGATACCCATTCCATACCGTCGTGATGATCATTGTTGACCAACGGAAACAAACGAGAAGAAAAAAATTGCTGGGCAGAGTATCTAAGTCTCTCTCGACAAGGGCCCTATTTGATGTACTGGGAGACCCACTTGAACCCATCACCATAGCCCATCTTGCGGACAACACTGCACATGAACACCTCAAGAGGCCGGACATTGGAGTCGCCTAGGTTGACCTTGCCCTTCCCAGTTGTAAAGTTGCTAAGGCCTAGGTGATACCGCAGCTCCTCTTCAGAGGCAGCATATGGAATGTCAATTTTGTTGCCCAGGATGAGAAATGGGACATTTGCCAAGGAATCATCAGACAGGAGAGCATCGAGCTCCTTTTTTGACTCAGCAAAGCGCTCCTTATCGTACGCATCTACCAAGTATACTACAGCATCAACCTGTTGGGGCAACAAACAATGAGCCAAAACATATGAACAGCTGTCACCGAATGAATAAAAAGAGACTAACAATAAGAGCAAATGCATCTGCAAAAGTAAAGGAATAGATAGGCCACATCTATCCTCAACTAAAACACCCCTTCCCACATTTCATAGAAAGAATGAAAGAGGACACCAAGCACCAAAGAGTATAGACAAATATATGATTATATTAGCATGGGTTTACTGATTATGTCCACTGTTCCATGCAAAGGGCAGATGAGTTTTATCTTAAATTTTGGTAGCTTGAGAACTTAAACCACATAAGCAAAATTTGGATGCATCCTCATAGTGACTTGTGATAACTAAATGATCCATATAATACGCACAGCAGAATAAATATACTACAAAAACAGTTATCATATTGTTGCAGCGAGAAGATAACAAGAAAACTTCCAGCTCTAAGCAAAAGCACATGCATCGCACAATGGCTTGTTACTGCATAACTAAAAATCTAAGATGCACCTTAAAGCATTGACTACGGAAAACAAAGTAAATTATATTACAAAGCATTGTATGAAGATGGAATTTTAAGCAGATAAAGCTTTGAGGTAACAAAAGTAGCAGAGGTGGCGTGATGTACAAGAAAATGTGCAACTTTAAAGAACACAAGCTGTGAACTGCACATGTCAAGGCAAATGCAAATATACTACCCATAAAGAAAAGAATATTGAGAGTAAAGATAGCATTTAAACCCAATTATGTTCTAATCCTTCATCCTTGCACTAATGTTACAATATACAAAAAGCCAATTTACAATCGCATCTTCAAAATAGTAAAGTAGAGCAACAATAATAGGCAACCCCAATGGTCTCAAGTATACCCTCAAAGGGAACATAAATCGTGCATGTTTCAGCAATTGGTACACTAAACACTAATTCAGTAATTCTCCATACAAATCCTCTCTTTATGCAAGTCAGCCCACATCAGAAACAACAATTTGCTCAATTTTCCATCAATCTGCATAGGTGGAGTCTATGCTGTTCTCTTGCGACAAAGCTCGTAATAAACAAGGTATTAAACGGACCGCCCCCCTCGATTTAGCACAAACACTGCTATATATTAAAAAAAACTTCCAGGATTTTCATTGGTGCTACCGCGCTCTCCCTAAAATTTTCAACATACCATGCAGAAATCCTAAGCAAAATCCCATTCAGGCAATTCAGTGATTTCCTACATTCCTAGAACATCAAAGAAAAACACAAACAACAACCTTTCTAGCCTACGGGAGACAAATATATTCTTTTATAATTAAACGCACAAAATGACACGCACAGCACGAGAACCTATCATTCATCGACTAGATCTGAGAAAGCTAACAAAACACGATACAGGATGGGTAGGCTGAGACCTTTGCGTAGTAGTCTTTCCAGACGCGGCGGGCGATCTGGTGGCCGCCGAGGTCGAAGGCCTTGAACTTGATCTTGCCGATGCTGAGCTCCTCCGACGTCGGGTGTTGCGTCGGCTGGTGCTGCACCAACCGCTGCATCCATCCAAGTACATACGAATGAACACACCGATCAGATCTACCAAACCAAGAAACGAACAGAACGGATCAGATCCGGCGCGGGTAGGTACCTCGTCTTTGAGCATGTGGAGGAGGGTGGTCTTGCCAGCGTTGTCGAGGCCGAGGAAGAGGATCTTGGCCTCCTTCTGCCACAGCCCGAGCGTGGCCAGCACCCCGTAGAACCAGTCCCACAGAAACATACTGACCTCCCTTCTCCCCCGCTGCCTTCTCCTCCCTTAGGCCCTTCTTGCCACGTAGCCGGAGACGGCGGCAGCGGCGGCGGAGATCGCCGGAGGAAATGGGTGGATCCGAGGGATCTGGGAGAGAAAACCGAGGAAAGGAAGGAGGCAAGGATGGACCTGGTCTGTCTTTCCCTCTGTCTATTCTAGCTTGGTTGGGGTTGGGGCAGAGGAACTGCTGTCTGCTGGGGGAGGGGTGGGGTGGGGTACTGGGGTGGGGTGGAGGGAAGGAAGTAAAGCTGGCCACCTGGGCCGAGCTTAAATGGGTCGCACCACGGTCCGGTACTGTTGACCCGGTCCACGACGGCCCGAGCATGATCCGTAAATGGGCCGGGTCGGTACGGCACGGCACGACGGACCGGGTCATGCTTGGGCCGAGGGTGCGGTACGGCGGGCCGGCATAGCACGACCCGTTCGGCACGGCCCGCGTAACGACTCTAAACGGGCTGTGCCCGGCACGGCACGCCCGGCCCGTAACGGGTGAAAAAGAGCCGTTTTATGACCATTGGGGGTAAAAAAATTCGAAAAAAATAACAAAAAAATTCGAAAAAAATCTGAAATTTTTTCTATAAATAGAGGGGCATCCGGCCTCCATTCTCCACACCTCAAATCTCACTCTTCTCTCTCGGTTTAGCTGTGAAAATTCTGAAAGTGTTTGCACAAATTTGGTGAAAATTTCAAAAAAATTCCGAAAATTCAAAAATCTTCGGATTTTTTTGTGAGAGCTGCAAAGGAGGTAATAATGTTGTCTTATTTTAATTTTTGGGTATTATTTGTTATTTTAATTTTTTGCTATTATTTATTGATTTAATAGTAAGTTAATCGTTCTTTACTATTTCAATTTGTAGTTTATTTAATGGAGAACTACGATTTTGAACTCTCCGAATTTGGACTCTCGGCGGAGGATATGCAAACGTTTCAACAAGCATATCCATCCGAAGATGCCGAAGAAACGACGGGCCCGAGAGCGCGAGGTCCAATCGATCCATCTTCTGCGGCTCAACAAGTGCATCCACGACTCAAAGCACGGTGCAAAAGATCAAGAGCTAGTACATCAACAGTTTGGAATGATTTCGACAAGAAGTTCAAGGCCAGGGATGATGGGACTTGGTGAGGTATCTTTGTTTGTAAAATTTGTGGTAATGAATTAACCGCAAAATCTTCAGTGGGACGGGTCATCTACATGCGACATCTTTGCAAGTCGCAAGAAAAAGCAAGGAATACAAATGCGCCAGATACAACTGCAATATAACCCTGACGGCTCGGTACGTACATGGGAGTACAACCCAGAGGTAGCTCGGGAATCGCTTTGTAGATTAATTGCTTCTCAAGAATTACCTTTAAATTTTGGTGAGTCTGATGATTTTCAAAAATATATTAGAACTGCTCATAACCCTCGATTTAATTCTGTATCTAGGCAAACAACAACTAGAGATTTAATTAAATATTATAACAATTGTCGTGATAAAATGAAAGAAATGTTTCATACCTGTACATTCTCTATTGCTTTGACTTCTGACATATGGAGTGGTAGGGCTAGAGAGGATTATATTAGTGTTGTTACTCATTATATTAATAATGACTGGGTAATGGAAAAAAGAATTATAGGATTTAAATTAATTAATGTTGAAATTGCCACTCACTTAAAGTCTTTCGAAAATGATCCTATACTACGGGATGCTGTAGGTGCCATGAAAACTAAGTTTTTAAAATATTGGAGAGAAATTCCTATTTTATATGCATTCGCTTTTATTTTGGATCCTAGGGCCAAACTGCAAGGATTTATGAGTGTTTTGCAAATTTTAAGTGAGGCTACCAATTTAGACTATTCTTCATACTTTACATCAGTTAAGAATAAATTATATGAGGTATATGATAAATATAAAAATAAGTTTGGGTCTGTGCGTTTGGCAAGACCCCCGGTAGTCCCTAGCACCTCTAGGGGGGCTATGCAATGGGGCAAGATTTTTGGTTCCTCGTCTAGTTCTGTGCAGGTGCAGGTACACATCAATTAGGAGGAGGAAGGCGACAAAGCACTAGAGACCTATCAAGCTATCTCAACAGTGATAGCGTCAGCTTCGAGCAGAAGTTGAACATCCTCTTATGGTGGCAAACCCAGAAGGTATCATATCCAGTGCTATCCATATTAGCGCGGGATGTGTTGACTGTTCCTGTCTCTATAGTCTCGTCGGAGTCAGCATTCAGTCTTTCCGGAAGAATAATCGAGGAGCGACGAACAAGTCTCTCCAACGAGATGGTCGAAGTACTTATGACCGTCAAAGACTGGGAACTAGCTAAATCAAGACTTCAACACACTGCAGAAAATAAAGATTTAGAAGAATCTTTTGAGAATTTGTATTTAGATAGCAATGAATAGGATTTTCAATATTTTTCTTCACATATAGTCACTAATGAGTTTTATAGGTTGTACTCTTTTTTCTTTACCAAGGTTTTCTCAAATTGAGTTTTTACTTGGTAAAGTTTTTAATGAGGCAACCATTCCATGTAATTTAATAAGTTAATAAAGCTCATTATGTCATTGCAAATATTTATTTTTATGATTAGCAATGTCTATGATTTTCTATATTTTTTTGAATTTTTTTCTGAATTTTATACAATTTTTTTGAATTTTCTATAATTTATTTTATAATTTTTCTTATTTTTCTAAAATTTTTCTTATTTTTTCTGTTTTTTCGGTAACGGGCTGGCGGCGCAAGACGGCCGCTTAGCCTTAACTGCGTTCGGCGCGCGCAGACGGCCGCCATGCAGGCTTGCATCGCGCATGCGCGGCGCAAGACGCAGACGCGCCGTTTATTACACGGGCCTTAACGGGCCGTGCCTAAACGGGCCGTGCCGGCTCGGCACGGCCCAGTGGCCAGCTTTAGAAGGAAGGTAGGCTTCGTTCGTGGTGCACGTGGGGCCGGGGTTTCCTTCCTCCTAAATTCCGATCGACTCCTCACCCAAAAACAGAAAAGCGAAGGAGGGGATTTCTGAATGGTTCGTAGCTAAGTCATGTAGCCAAAACACAACCCAATTCACACGAGGCCTTTCTTCTTTGCTGAGAATCCAAACCCTATTGTTTGTCTAGCATGAAAATAAAATATGTGGGTTCTTTTGGGTTGTAGTTTATGGCTTATGACTTTTGAATTCTGATTGTTCGTGAGAGAGATTATGAAGAGAAAAATAGTCGTATGTAATTTTGGTCGGTACAATTGAACTCGGTACAGTGTATACTACAATCAACTTGTAGACCCACCTTACAAAGATGTATTGTTTAAACGCAATTTACTATAGTGTCGTATAAAAGCCAATAAACCTGTGCTGATTTGAACCCACTCGTTAGTTGTTAATAGATCAAGCATTAGGTGTAGCCATCAACGGGCCACCAATGACCTCACCAAGCTAGAGCATGCAGCGAGCACCATGCCGCTATCGGCGGATTTGAGCCCTAAGTTCATTGGAGAGAACATTATCGTCGCCTATCAACTACCCTAGCCAAGCTCACACATCTGAGTGCCGATATGTCTTGTTTGGACCAACCCAAGCTCCACCATGTAAGAGTTGATGTCGCTAGGTTAGAGAATACAATTGCTAAAAAATACTCGTGCAAATGTTGCAGCTGGTAGGTATAAGAGCTACACTGACCGCTATTAGGAAGAGTCACATCATCATTATTAAGGGGGACACGTGCTGATGTAGGGTGCTTTTAGAGTGGAGAATCGCCTAATCCTCATCATAGCTGTCAAGAGATGCTTGGTAGAGTTTCTAGAGTTTTGATGCTTGCTAGAGATGATAGGTGGGGATTGTATGATCCTGTAAATGAGAACTAATAGGTCTGTTCTTTTTGGTTTTGACTTATGACTTATGGCTGCGGTTTATGGCTTTTGAGTTGTTTATGAGAGAGAGTATAGAGTAACAAAAATTCACAACCGATATAAATAAAGTCACTACTATATGTACTACAACCAACTTATGGACACTGTCTTGAAAAGACCATTCGTTTGAAAGTTAATTACTATAGAAAAGCTAAAAAACAGCGTTTTGAAGCTGAAAAGAAGAGACCTAATTTTTTGTGCAATATTTTGGCTGGTCAGCACATTTGAGTGGTGCAAACTTGTTTTAGTGACATTTCGCCCCTGAAAATGGTAACCAAATTTCATAATTCTTAAAGTGTTGTGGTTAGTGAAGGAGTAGGTGGTTGCAAAGTAGACTATCTATATGTTTTAAATTTTGTGCTTGCACTCTTTAAGATGAGCATTGACACTCACCTCTTTTATCTTTACTACTTAAAAGAAGGAATTGGTGGTGATGGTTCACCACCCCTGTGGTTCATCTGCCACCACACCTTCCTCTTGAAATCACGTGCCGACAGGTGGGATTGAGTCGCATCCATCTCATGCCCGTGCATAGAGACCACGCCCTCTCGGTCTCTCCTCAACGCCACCGCCTGTGCATCTCCTCGATCTCCTCTCTCACCACTATGCGCTCGACCTCACGCTCTCCCTTTCGCGCCCAACTGAGCTCCTCCCCTCCCCTCCGCTCCCAATCCATGCTACCGCCTCCCCCGACTTCATCTCCCCCCTAACCCTCCCCTCTCTCTGGATTTGGCCAGGGTGCGTCACCTTCAATGGCCTCCTCTACCTTGTTTCCGTCAGCACCTTTCGTAGCCCTGTGACCCCATCGCCATCGGCCCACCCGATCCCACTAGATCTAGGCATCCAGATCCCCAAGTCCTCGTGCCTCCCCCTTGAAGCAGCATTGTTGCCGCTGCTAGAGGCCACGACAAGGCCACATGCTCTTCAGTGAGTATGGTGCTCGGCTACAGCGACATCCGGTGGAGATGGGGGATGCCGATGAGCTGTCCTGCGTGACGCTACTCTGGAGGGTGGCCAAGCTACCCATCTACTCCATGGTGCTTGTGCCACTCACCGTGCGTTCCTTTTGGTCCCTTCCTCCCCATTTTAATGCATGCATATCCTTGCGATTTTTTTTATTTTTATGGCAACCAAGCAGCACAATTAGATCCGTTCTGCAATTCAGAACTGTAATTGCGGTCTCATGCTTGTTCATATTGTTGTATAAGCTCCGATCAACCCACACTCAATACTCCAATTGAGGATTTATTGGAGCTATAGTGAGAACAAGCCAAATCAATGGGCTCATCAGTCACCACAATTGGGACTGTTTAGTCACAATTCATTGGGGAATTGCACAGCGTTTTGTAGTATGCAGTTATGGATGCTTTACACTATTACATTTATATATTTTGCGGTTGGCTACAGGTAGGGAGTGCTTCTACTTATCATTATGTGGGCTTGTTCTTCGCCAAACGCTACTTTGCTCTCTTAGCTGCAGCAGTCCTTGTGATCACTTGGCTCAATCTAAGATAACATAACATAGAGCAAGAGACTATTAGGAGAAGCATTTTTCATCCATTAATGTGCTAAATTTTCTAATGAAATGATCGATCTTGCTTCCCTGTACTTAAGAGAAAGAGACTTACTATATTTGACTTTTATTGCAGCAATGATGTTTACGATTCAGATGTCAAGGCTGATAAGAACAAGAAAGATCTGTTATTAACATTATTGCAGGTACTACTTTTTTTCTCATACCAAATAGTATTCTAAATTCTATGCCTGGTTTGTTCTAGAATGTAATATATTGTTCAGTTGAACAATGACGCAATATGCTGCAAACATTTCTCTTATGCTCGGCTTTGTGGGGCTATTTTGGACCTTTGCAGAAGTTAGGGATGTCAGGTTCATTTTATTGGTGATCTGTGCAATCCTTTGTGCCTTGTTTATTAGGTAACCTCATCGGTCCTCGCTCCTGCCATCGTCGAGGCTTTCGCTGAGGGTTGCGATGACCGCCTTTGGTGTTAAGATCAATGGGGGATGTATACTTGAAACGCATGTAGTATAACATAGAATGGATCAAACCGAAGTTCAAGCTTTCTGAACCATTCAATGAGCCTATATTAGGTGCCAACTTGTTTATCATCTCGCGTAGTCTTCAATCAAGTGACTGTTTCGTCATATTTGCTTCAGATGGTTTGTGGGAACATAGGCGTAATTAGGAGACCATTGTGATTGTTCACAACCATCAATGTGCTGTAAGATTATGTGTATCTTTTTCCCTTCATTCAGCTTTATTGTGAGCACTTCTTGTTTTTCTAGCTATCTATTGTTGCCTAGGTCCTAAGATATTCTTAAATCAACCAATTTGCAAAATGTTTATGGCTAGAAGGAACATTTGCCATCAAATATATATATTAAAGCTTCATGCCTTCAACCTTGCTATGCAACTCTTTTCACATTGTAACAATGTTTTAATGTATTACAAGTTTTGGATTGCATTAAAAAAAATAGGAGAACCAGCACGATTAGGTCACGTTTTACTTCATCATCTCAAAGAATGACAACTTTGACTATGGTGAGGACCAGAACGATTAGGTTGTGTCTTACTATCATTTGCCTGTGGGTAGGCTTGGGTTTCGCATTCTTCAGTTGCTGCCACGGTTATTTTTCCTTTAATTGTGCTAATGAGCATGGATGTAAACTTTGGGTTATAAGACCATACTCTTTTATTTAATAAAGATCATTATTTGTACTTGAATGTATCCTTGTTACCGTTGTGTGTACTAGCTGATCCTGGACTAGTGTGATTTATACAGTGGATCCGAATTCATTGCTTCAGGTCCGACATGTTACCAAAGCAATAAGCAAACGAAGTATTCTGGAAACCATTCCCTGATGATGGGTGGGTTCTTTTGGGCCATGGCTGATGTCTTTTGGCCATAATGCTAGCGCTTGTGCGAATGAACCGAATGTTGATAAGCTATATTAAAAATGTTGTCCCGATAAACCACTTTGAACAGATGACAAAGAAGCTGTCCCGTTTGCCGTAAGCCACGAGCTAAAAAGAACTGGGCCGATATCTCATCGATGAGTCAGTTGTAAGAGAAATCAACTATTTCAAGGCTCGACATAAGAGAAAATCCTACTAGTATTGAATGACTGATCTCGTTTGAGATAGATTCAATTTATGCAAATTCATTAGCTTCTCAAGATTCAAGGGGTCGCACCGGATAATGAATTGCTGTTCAAATCAATCAAGGTAGTTCACTTGGTATTTGCCTCCATAATTTGCTCTTCCTCAAGTTAAGAAATGTTAGAGAGGTGAGCTTTGCCAATGCCTACTAGTATCGTCCGAGTAAGCATGTGTCCCTGCCTCTATGGTGCCCTCGTACTAGTCCTCATGTTTTTGCCTCCATGGCATGTTCAAGCTCGTCCACAGTGGTGCCCGATGTATGTGCTACCACTCGGAGGTGGTTATGGAGGCCTGCTCGCTCCTCGCTCGATGCCACGATGCATGCCAAGTACGCCAAGGTGGAGGTACGTCTTGGCCATGATGACCACATGTTCGTCGTGCTCGACGCTAGGATTGTCAGGTTGGGTAAGGAGGAGGATAGGAAGAGGTGGGCAAGGGGAAGAATAACTTGATGTTTCAAGATATGTGCTGTGCCACGAGAAAAAAAAAATCTCAAGAGGGGCCTCTAACAGAGAGTTTCAAGGACCTGTCAAGTGGAAATTTTTCCATGGTCTGTTCTCATTCACATGCGTTAGAAAAATCTCCCTTCTCTACCATCCCATCCCTATAGTTAGCCGAAACAGTAATCCCACATCGAACTCCCGTGTCTATCATTCTCACTCTCCTTATTTGTCCATCCGTCCCCCGCTAGGGATGGGAAATGGTAACGGAAAATCCGTTTTATCCGATATTCATAGATGAGAAAATGCGAATGTGGTAAACAAAATCCGTATTAAAAAAATATTCGTATTCATATTCGATAATTTTCGTATCCGTATTTGAGAATGTTCATATTTATATTCGTATTCGAGATTATTCAATTCGTTTCCTATGCTGACCAGTCGGCCCAGCGGCCAAGCGGCCCAAGTCCAGCGGCCAATCACTCACTTGGCTGCCTCCTAAGGCCCCTAAGAGCAACTCCAGCAGTAGCCCTCAAAATAGGGCCCCTACTTTTCATTTGAGGGCTCCCTCTACTTTTGAGAGCCCTGTTTTCTGGGCTGCACTCTAGCAGGAGCTCTCAAAACAGAGCCCCTACTTCTCAATTCTCTCTATTTCCTCACACACTATATGCATATGTATAGGACAAAAGCAAAATACACAATAAAATATTTATGATTTCACAATGAAGGACAATATGTAAATTTATGAATTCAAATATGAATATTCAAATTTAAATTCAAATTTATTCCGAATTTAAATTTATGAATTCAAATACGAATATTCAAATTTAAATTTAAATTTACTACGAATTTAAATTTATGAATTCAAATACGAATATTCAAATTTAAATTCATATTTGTTCCGAATTTAAATTGAAAGCACAATGAGGGACGTTTAAATTTATGAATTCAAATACGAATATTCAAATTTGTTCCGAATGAGGGACGTATTTATTCAAATACGAATAAATCTGAGTTTGAGGGCTCAAGTAGGGGCCCCTAGGAATGAGGGCTTGGAGGCCTTATTTGAGAGGCCCCTATTTTTGAGGGCTCAAGTAGGGGCCCTGCTGGAGTTAAGTTTTTTACTCTGGCTCTCAAATCTGAGTTTAGCGGCTCAAATAGGGGCCCTGCTGGAGTTGCTCTAACTAGTAACCAGTAAGGCAGTAAGTCACGGGCTCACGCCCAGTCGCTTGGTTCCCCTAAGGGTGGGAAACAGTAACGAATAATCCATTTTATCAGATATGAGTGTCTGTGTAGATGTGTAATGTAGATGGTGTAGTCATGTAATTATATTACATAAATTTGTTCTATCGAGATTTGTTACAGAAGTTGCAGGAGGATATTTGTATTTGACCGAATTAAGTACATATTCGATTGCAAGAGGATATTTGTATTCGATCGAATTAAGTACATACTCGATTTGAATTCGTATTCATTAGGACATTCAATTTGTATTCAAGAATATTTGATTTTGTATATGTATTCGTTTTAAAAATATACATTCGTATTCGTATTTCAGACTATTCGATCGTATCCGATCCGTTTCTGAGCTTTGCCAATGCCTACTAATATCGTCTGAGTAAGCATGTGTCCCCGCCTCTATGGTGCCCTTGTACTAGTCCTCATGCTATGCCTCCATGGCATGTTCGAGCTCGTCCATAGCAGTGCCCGATGTACGCACCATGTTAGGAATAATCCCACATTGGTTGTGAGAGAGGAGAAAACATAACCTATAAATGTGAGAGAGTTCCCATCCATTAGATTAGTCTTTTGGGGGAGAAGACCCCAATATCACTTATAAGTGTATTGCTCTATGGGTTTAGTTGTGTTTAGCCCATTTAGACTTGTGGTCCGGAAAGTAAACCTGGTTGGATCTAGACATGCGGCCAGAGTTCGATGTAACAAGTGGTATCAGAGCTCAGGCGCCTAACATCTCCTTGAACCTCATGGTTGCAGAAGTGTCCAATCAATGTGTGAGGGAAAATTATTAGGAATAACTCCACATTGGTTGTGAGAGAAGAGAAAGCACAATTCATAAGTGTGAGAGAGCTCCTATCCATTGGACTAGTTTTTTGGGGAGAGAAGACCCAATACCACTTATAATTGTATTGCTCTGTGGATTTAGTTATGTTCGATCCATTTAATCATATGGCCCGGAAAGTAAATCCGGTTAGATCTAAGAATGCGGTCAGGGTCTGATGTAACACGCCACCACTAGGAGGTGGCTATGGAGGCCGCTCGCTCGACGCCACGATGCACGCCAAGTATGCCAAGGTGGAGCTGCGTCTTGGCCATGGCGACTATGTGTTCATCGTGCTTAGTGTTAGGATTGTCAAATTGGGTGAGAAGGAGGATAGGAAAAGAGGTGGGCGAGGGAAAGAATAACTTGATGTTTAGATTCGTGCCGTGCCACGGGAAAAAAATCTGATGAGGGGCCTCTAGCATAGAGTTTCAAGGCCCTGTCAAGTGGAAAATTTTCCATTGTCCGTTCTCATTCACATGCGATAGAAAAATCTCCCTTCTCTACCATCCCATCCCGTAGTTACCCGAAACAGTAATCCCACATCCAACTCGCGTGTCCATCGTTCTCACTCTCCTTATCTGTCCAAACAGACACGCGCACACAAAATATTCGCGAAAACAAGAGGGGGCAAAAGGGGAAAAGACGACGCCGAGGCCGCGAGAAGCGAGGGCGGAGAGGGGGTTGGTGTCGAGGTCGTCGGTGGTGGTTAGGGTTTCGCCGCCCGCGTCCTCGACCCGCTCACGAAGCGCTCCGGCTGCAGAGAGCCTCCCGCGTGCCCCTAGGCGGCTCTGGAAGGCGGTGGCGTAGGTGGGGACTGCGGCGCGACGGGGGAGCAGGAGCGGCGGGAGGCTGAGGCCGGGGGCGAGGCTGCGGCTGCGGCGGCGCATAGCAGCAGCATGCAGGTGAGGGCTCCCCCGCTTCTCGGTTGCTCTGTAGGGTTCTGGAAGCTTGTATTGGTGGTGGATTAGATGGGTAGATCCACTCGCGGCTGGCTGTTAGCCTAACCTGGGTGGGTGTGGTTGCGTGTAGCGATAGCAGGTTCTGGAAGGGGGCTCTTCGAATTCAGCATGGCGATAGGGGAGGTGGGGAGTTCCTGGAAGCCACACTTGCCCTAGATCCAAGTTTGTTGCTTTAGGAGCGGGCAATTTGGTGGTTTATCGAGGGATTGGTTACCATATTTCTTATTGAATTATAGTGACGAGCGAGTTGTTGTAAAATTTGTTCTGCTGTTGAGGACGAGGAGGGAAGGTTGTTCTGGTGATTATGACGACTTGACGAGGAGGGAAATAAGGTCCCATGTTTTGTTCAATCCACTTGCTGCTGTACCTGCAGCAGCAGGTTTGGAACTAACTGGATATGCTTAACTGCAGAGCTACTCCGCGTGACCCAATTTCTTTCAGTGAACTGAGTGGTGCTAAGTGAGGAGTTTGGGCTATATATAACTGGTCAAATCCTTACTTTCTAGCAAATGAATTTGTATATTTAAACAAAAAAGAATAGTTCATTCTCGTCTGTTCATAACTGAGACTGAAAACAAACCCATATATAGTCTGCTTAGTGTCATATGAACCATCACTGTAGTTACGTACTGACCTTAGTTGCAAACTGCATGGAAGATGAAGGTTCACTACATGCATTGTGGTCTGATAGATTGAAATTTGATTTGTTACTTGGCAAACATGTATGGGGGGTCTAATATTTGTGTATCACTTATTCACTTTGAGGAACATCATTGTTGGTTCTATCTTCTATGACCTTTCTGGACTTAAGTTCTGCATGAGTTATCGCCTTTGAATTTATTATTTCTATCCTGCTCCTTTCTTAGTGATTTGCACATTACCCTAGAATTTAGTTATTTGTGGTGGGCTGGCTGGGTGGGACATCTTATTTCCTATTCCCTCAGATTGCAAATAGAAGTTGTTGAAGCCCCTATGAACTTTTCTCTGAATATAGGTCGTTCTACAACTTCCGAGGTATTTTTATCTCTTTTCTTCCTATGATACCCTTGTTGAATGATGTTCATACTCTCAGTTATAAATGAAACATTTTTCCCAATCTCTCTTCTTCCCAGTTCCCACACATATTTAAGAGAAAAGCTGGTAAAGTTTGGGAACAAATAGAGGACTTCTTAATTCCTCTTCCCAAAGCTAAAACAACTTCTATTTGCAATTGGCGGTAGTTTTCTACATGCTTTTCTTATTCCCCATGTTTAACACTTACTAGCACCTAAGCAGGTGCACCCATTTTTAGAATCTTGGAGGTAACTGACTGTGTGTTGTGGTTATGATCAATCTTGGACCAGATTGGTTGTTGTAAAAAAGGGCCTTTTTATGGACATTTCATATTTCAACTTGAAATTTATGTTTTTCCTATAGAATCCGTTTAACTTTGCATCCTTTTGCACTCAAATACCTGGACATGATACTAACAATCAGTCTAATTGCCTTGAGAGTAATACTAATCAGTAATCATCATACCACAATGTCAATACGCGCAACTACACAATGCAATCATATCAAAACAAAATGCCCTGTAGGCTATCCGCTACCTTTTGTGCTACTTTAGTGCCCATAGCACCATCCTTTTTTTCTCATGGGGGAGCAGTAGTAGGGAGGTGAACAGAATTTATTCAAATCAAGATTTGTACAACATATACAAGCAGAAACTTCTTCCATACAAATTTGTTTTGCACATTTTTTTCAAATATGCATTGTTCCTTTGAAGCTATATATGCCATCATCATGGGGTAACCAATTTATTGAAGAAAGACCGACTTGGCACCACCTGAGCTTTTGCTAGTTTCAGCACACAAAAAATATCCAAAGCAGTATTCCAAAGTAGCGCTAATTGGGATCCAACAGTCCTTGCTAAATGATAAGCGAAAAACATATGCCACGAATTTTTCAGGGTATTAGACTATTAGGAGAAGTGGAGAACTAAGACCACATGATTCAGATTCAACAAAGAAGTATTTTCTCCCCATTACATTTCTATTATTTAATTTTCCTTGGAGAAGGATCCACAATACATATTTGTGTTTTTAGCATACATTTATTCTTCTAAACCCAGCTGTTAATAGCCTCTGTTTGCATATTTCATTATTTCCTCATAATATTTTTCTATCTAAGCCTTCTGGTTATATCTATTAAGAAAGTCCTTTGTAGTATGCTACTTTTAACCAAGATGCTCAGTCCTGGTTGTATCTATTAAGAAAGTTTATGTATCTCTTTTCTGTTTCTGTATATATTGTTGTCACATTATATAAATAATAGTTATAACATCTGGTACTTGTTCCAGCGTGTGAAAGTGTATCGTTTGAGTGATGGAGGGAAGTGGGATGATCAGGGCACAGGGCATGTTGCTATTGACTACACTGAGGTACGGTTGTATGTCAGTATATATGATACTTTTTATTTCTTTTATATGGTTTACTATTTATTTTTTTAAACTGGTGTCCAGTTAATTTTGTTTGCCTGTTGTTACTCCACTTTTAAATTTCTGTCATTCTTGTGACAACGTGCTGTGGGTTGTTTCCTCATGCCATAATGCAAGATCAGCTGGACTGTTAACAACTTTTCTCATCTTAATTCAATGACACAATTTGCTGATCACTGTGCTTTGTTTTTGGTCCAAATATTTATACTGAAACTAATGGAGTATAATGTATGCGTGAGAAGATCACACTTAACTGCATCTCATGGTAATACTGTAAAACCCCAGGGTCTGAAATTTGCAAAAGCCCACCCAAAGGGGGATGCTACATAACAGCTTTGTTGGGAGTCCTTGCTTTTCCAAAAGGGGTTAACCCAGAGGTGCTAGCTTGGTTCTCTTAGGTTTATATGCTGCCCAAACTTATTTGAGCAATGGTATTAAGCTCTCATTCAGCCACAGGTGAGCCACTTGAGCCACCACAAATTGGGTCTCTGTGTTACAGTTACCTTGTGAATGTAACTGTAAAAAAACTTGCCAAGGTATTCAACGATGGTGATTTGTAGAATAGTGAGCTGTAGTAAAATATATCAATCCAAATGAAAGCTAAGACATGAGTTGGAGTTAGAACATGAAGTTGATAACTAGTCCTGCTATATGGCACCATGGTATTCTGTTTGTGGGCTTACCATTTTTGGATCTTTGCTGAGTCAATTTTGGGTTGATTCCAGGGTTCAAAAGAACATGGTTTGACTGTTTTGGATGAAGAGGACAATGAAACACTACTCATCCACAGCATTACGTCTGAAGATATCTACAGAAAGCAAGAAGGTGAACTACTGTACTATCCTTCTCTTTTTCCGTTTTTTGAGCTAACTATTTGTGTCTGTTATGTGACATGTTATACCCATTTTCATTATTAGAAACAATCATCTCATGGAGGGATCCAGAAACAGCAACAGAATTAGCACTGAGCTTTCAGGAAGCTGCAGGGTGCTCCTACATATGGTAGTTCAAGAAATGGAACCATGGTGTAACTACCATTTTCTTTAATTACCCACTGATGTCTTAGTTTGTAACTTTGTATTCTTGGATTCTTGGTGCATCTCTGCAGGGACAACATATGCGACATTCAGAGAAACCTTCAGTTTAGTAACCTTGGTGGTGAGTTGTTTATTTAAAGCCTGTTGCTGTTCATTTCTTTCCTACCTTGTCTTATTTTTTCTATGTCCTGCAGCTCTTGAAGTTGGTCCTCGTCCAGTGTCGGAAACTCTAGAAGCCTCTAGAGTATTGCATTCAAATGGTAGATCCCACTGCCCTAACCAAATCTGCTTTGTGTTATGTTATTGAAAACGGCCTTATTATTGTCAGAATCTAAATCTGTCATATGTTAGTAGAATTAGTAACCAGCCATGGGATTCGATTTTGCATTATTAGTTTGACAACTAAAACTGTGCTGCCGTTGCCCTTCAATAAATACTCAAAGGATCTGACGACCTGTGTGATGAGATTGGTAGTACTAAAAATATGGTTCATGTATCGAAATTGTATTGTTCTATTGACAAAGTTGAAGGGCACACAGACTTGTACTTATCCCTGTAACCATAGCATTTAATGTTTTGTCAATGCAGTCAAAAGCACTTTTAGGTGCTAGGTCCTTAATTGCCTGAGGCACGTGGCGAACAAAACATGTGCCCAAGAAACATCAAGCGCAAAAATGAAAAGAAAAACCTTCCCTAGAAGTGACTAGTCATATACAGATTTTGATGAAACTTGGAACAAGGTTGTTTTCCTTGCATTTACAGCTATTACATATGACAGCAATCCGGCAAAAGCAAACATCACTGGTCATTTTTTTCGAAGATTTAAACATTCACAACATATATAGCACATACAGGGCAGATAGCATATGAGTACTGCAAAAAAAAAGTGATCACTGAGAATCCACCAAATCTTGAGGGTTAGGACCACCCGTGTGTTATTGGGCCTCATTGGTCCGTGGACCTTTGTTTTCCAAGGTTTCTTCTTGACTTTCTATCTCACACTCTTTGAGAGGCACACACATTGCCTTGAGCCTTGCTGCTAAAGGCATGCACATTGCTGGTGCCTCATTGCAGCACACCTTGCTGCCTAGCAGTGCACATTGCTGGTGCCTCAGAGAGCACTGGTTTCCGTAGCATTGTCGTAACTAATTATTGGTTTCCCTGCAGATGAGTCCTTCTGCTCTGTTAACGGTGAACTGAGGGAGCTTCCACCTGTTGAGTTATGCAATCTTCCTTTGATTTTAAAGGTTTGAATTGTTTTTTATTCTTATATAAAATTGTTCTTATTAATTTTACCTATCACGCTCAATTGCAACGGTTCTTTGTTCTTTTTTTAATTGTTGTAGTGCTGTGCCAACTCTTTTTGCAAATTCATTGTGACATAGTAATTTGCATACTGTCTTGGCTGTGAGGTTTGTGCCTTGGCTGATCATGTTTTCAAAGTCCCATCTCCTTGATGAATACTTGTAGAAAATCAGTAGTTTTGTGTTATTGCTGATATTTGGCCTAGAGTGAACTGCCAACCAGTTCCAGAATGAGGACAGTCTGTCTGCCAATTGAAAGGCATCTTTGATACTATTATCCTCAATATATTTCTCTATTTCATAGAAAAAGGCTTTAAACCTTTATATAATTTCTTTTGCTTTCGGGGGCCATATAAATCACAACTGTTGTGGTAGCCTTAACAGAATGGGGGCACAGTAATTTCAGTTAGGCATTTGGATGACTTGTACTTTCTGCTACAAAGTCAACCCCTATTAAATGTTTAAATACTGTTGATCAAAATCTGCAGACTATATTGGAGGGTGGCATTACAGATCAGGTGCGTGTGGCAGAGTTGATAACACAAGATGTAAGCCATCTAATCTTTACCTGTGGCATGGTCTCTACCATATTTATTTACCTGCATTAGCTTGTGTGCTAATTATCTTTAAAACAAGAATTTCATTTAATCATCAAAGCAAACACATCCTTGCCCCATTGGGAATCAGCTTGCTGCCTTCTCGTTAATGAAAAATGAGTGAACCTTCCCTCTCTATTTCTGTTATATGACCTACTTTTTTTTGGGAGATACCTACCTATGTTGAGCGTTGCATTTTTATTACTTATTACGTAATTACCACACTATTTTATCTGTTTAAAAGCCATTTTTTGGCGTGGTGGTATCGTGCGCAACCATTCATGATTAATATACTCCCATTTGCTTGATTTGTTTTTATGCTGGTTACCACTGGGGAGGTGAACTCTGGCTGAGACGTAAGATGAAATATTTTCGTAGAGTTTTTCTTTCAAAGTGGTATTTATACATAACTATTTTCTTTGACATATGGTGCTGGTATTTTGCAGTATGTAGCACTATCCTAAGGGGGGACTATTTTGTCTCTTGATTAATGAACTGTCTTAGTATTGCCTACGCGTCTCAATGTAGTAAGGGTTCTTGGGTTTGCTTCATTCCATTTGAATACAAATGTTTGCTCGAGTCTTGTTGTTCTTAGGATCTGATTTGTTTTTTTTTCAAGATTGCTTTATTGAACATTCATCAAATAAAGATCAATGTTGATCTAATGGGTAATTTAAGAGATCACCTCCCAGTTGCATGAACTTCATAATTTGGGCCTGTTCTTTTCAGCTTCTAAAAGCTGCTTTTGGTTTTTGCTACAGTATCTAACTTTTAAACGGAGTATTTTTTCAAGATGGAACCTACAAGTTAATTATAGTAGACATTAAAAATCCAACATTTGTACAATCCAAAATTGCAAGCGATTATCTCTCTGTTCGTAATCTTTGTCGCAAACAGCTAAAATTCAAAATTTTCAGCCAAAAGCCAGAAGCCACAACATAATATCAAACAGGCCATTTGATTATTTTGATCTTGTGTATGGGCCAGTGATTTCATCAAATATGTCACCAATTACGGGAATTGCCTCTCGTTGGTTTCATTTGAGGAGACCAGTCTGATGTTACAGATAGCTCCATGATGGTGGCTGGACTTTTCCCTACTAGATTCACTTTACATGTCGTAATAAGGATAATTTATATAAGTGATGCATGGTGCTTTCCTTCTGACATCATTCTTAGCTCTGTTTTGTTGAATTGACATCATCAGTACCATTAGGCAAGTTTGGTTAGAACTTAGAAGGAAGCAGTATGATACTATGATGGCACTAACTTCGTAGATGCTTAGAAAATGACAATTCCACTTTTTTTGGGGGTATGATTATTCCTGTCCAACATGAAGTTTTAAACTACTCTACTTACAAATTCTTGCAGCGTGACTTCTTTCTGAAGTTACTGGACATTTTTAGAATGTGCGAGGATTTAGAGAACTTAGATGATCTTCACATGATCTTCAAATTAGTCAGGGGAATCAGTAAGTACATATCTGTGATTCTGTATTAAAGTTTGCTTGCTAGAATATTTTAGACTGGTATTTACTGTTGTTTTTCATTCTGCAGTATTGTTGAACAGTCCAACGATCTTTGACAAGATTTTCTCCGATGAGTTTATTCTTGATATCATAGGTGCCCTTGAATGTATGTTATTCATTATCTCCTTTGTTGCTTCTTGTTTCTCCCATAACTTTATCATACCATGAAATTATGTATGATATGATTTTAACTGAAATGCCTGCGAGGTTGAATTATTTTTTTAATTTTAGTGAATTCTAATCTGTACAGATGACCCAGAGGTTCCTAAAGTGCAAAAGCATCGTACTTTTCTAAAGGATCATGTAGTTTTCAAAGAGGTATGCTGTATGCTGACCTTTGCACACCTTAGCCTGATCAAGAAGAAATGATTCTTTAATGTAAAGCTTTGTTCCACCCACAGGCCATACCTATTAAAAACGTTTCTGTGGTTTCAAGGATACATCAAACATACAGAATAGGCTATCTAAAGGTCAGTGCCACTTTTTACTTGGTTTTTTACACGATTGGATTCTGTTATTATTTTTGTTTGCATTTTTACAATTGGGCTTTTTTTTTGGGGCATTTGCAGGATGTTATATTACCGCGAATATTAGATGATGGCACTCTAGCAAGTCTTAACACGATGATACATGCAAACAATGCTGCTGTTAGTGTTTCAGCCTCACTTAGTGTTGAACTGTTGATGTCTTCTCATAAAATCTCCTTCCTTTTGTCACTTATGACTTAATGATTTGTCTGTAGGTTATTTCCTTACTAAAGGATGATGCTTGCTTTATCCAAGAATTATTCGCTAGGATGAGATCATCGAATACTTCTATGGAATCAAAAAGAGAATTGGTGCGAAAACATTCTTATTCTTTTGTTAATGACGAGTTGATGGCTTCGTTACATATTTTGAAATATCATTTTCATTCAACTGAAATTGTTTCTTGTTAGTGATCATCATAAACTCCTTAGCATTGCCACAATCAAAGTGAGTGAGGTAGTTTAGTCATGTTGCTGACAGATACGATTTTCCCCTTGAATTTTCAGAGAAATATCATATTTACCATAGCTGGCATTTTTGTACGTGATGATTAAGGACTAAAAACTGATTTGTCTTCATGAATTATGTTGATGCACTAGTGATGTTTCTTAACAGTGGGAGTTTGGATCAGGGATAGAAATCCCGGCGGTTACCGGCCGGTAACCGCCGGTTGCCGGATATCCCGGCGGCGACCGGGAAGAAAAAAACCGGCGGCCGGAATTAACGGAGTTTCTCACGCACGCATGCATGGATTAATGCGCGTCTGCATGCATTAATGGAGTTTCTCGGCCGGAATAATCCTTGCATGCATGCGCGTCTGCTGAACTTCCTCACGCATGTGCATTAATGGAGTTTCTCACGCATGCATGCATGGATTAATGGAGTTTCTCGGCCGGAATAATCCTTGCATGCATGCGCGTCTGCTGAACTTCCTCACACATGTGCATTAATGGAGTTTCTCACGCATGCATATGCATGCGCGTCTGCTGAACTTCCTCATGCATGTGCATTAATGTGCGTTAATGACTTGCATGCATGCGCGACTGCCGCGCTTCCTCACGCGTGTGCATTAATCATCTGTTAAGCCCACTGGTTTTTCCGGTTTTTTCACCGGTTTTTCCGGTAACCAGCTGGTTACCGGTATCCTCCCGCCCCGACCACAAAATTCATTTGCCAAATTTTATCCGGTTTTTATTTGGGATTTCCGGTTACCGGGCGGTAACCAGCCGGTTATTGGTACCGCCCGGCGGCCGGGATTTACCCCGGTAGCGGGATTTCGAACCTTGGTTTGGATTATCTTGGTTTGGCTCAAGATTTCCTGGATTCTTGTTTGAGTTATATATTTTTGCTAAATTTGATAGTCATCTGAGACCTGTTTGTCTTTCTGTAGGATGTTAGAGTTTTAGCCTTTTAGGTCTTGCATTGTCTTTTTGGGGAATTCAGATTGATGCCACTGCAAAGTTTTGTGGTTTGAAAATTCCGTTGTATGTCTTTTAGACATGTGGGTCTGGGGTTCATGTGTCAGCCTCATTCTCATTTCTGTTTTTAAGAACCACATAATTTGCATTGTTCCGTTATTTTCATGACGAGATGATCCAGACCAATCTGGATGCTTTTATCTGCATATCTGTTGCAATTAATGGAATGTGGAGTTGGAAGTACTATATACGTGATAGGGTGGAGGTAGCACCACCACCAATTGAAAAAAAGCTTATCCAACATCACTTGAGATGGTTTGGACATCTCCAATGGAAGCGACCTGAGGCACCGGTACATAGTGAAATTTTAAGACGTACTGAAAACGTAAGAAGAGGCAGAGATCGACCAAAACTGATGTAGGAGGAAGCAGTTAAAAAGACTTGAGAGATTGAAATGTATCTAAAGAATTAGCTTTGGATAGAAGCGTATGGAAGTTAGCGATCTACGTACCGGAACCATAAGAAAGTTTAGGGGCCGTGTTTTAGGCTCTTGGCTCAGTTGGTAGGGTTTTAGCATTGTAGGTCTTCAAGACTCTTGTCTCTTTGACCTTAAGAAAGTTTTATTCTTAGTTTGCCCCAACTTGTTTAGGATAAAAGGCTTTGTCGTTGGAGTTGGAGTTGGAAGTACTTAATGCTTTGCCTCTTGTTTGGTGACAGTGCTAACAGCTTTTTTTGGGTGTTTGCAGGTTCTGTTCTTGCATGAATTTTGCACTCTTAGTAAGAGTTTGCCGCTTGTTCAACAATTACGACTGTTTCGGTAGGTACTTGTTTGGTTCCCCCCCTCTTGTCCTGTGTGCTCTGGCTAGACTGCACAGGCATAATAGCACAACCAAGCCACAGTGATGTGTTGATTTTCCAAAAATGCCAACAGTGTCACATGGTTATTGCCTCTATGTGTTAAAAACAAGAAAAAATATGGCACAAATATTTTTGTACATGCTCTGTTGGTTCTACAACCCTATCACAAATATTTTTGTACAAGCTGTGTCAGTTCTGCAACTCTTGTTTCATTGTGTGGCTTGCTGTACGCAACTCAAATCGGTGTATAGTCATGCAAATATTAATTGGTGCTGAATCCCTAGTTGAGCTGGTTGAAAGCTTCTAGTATTCAGTGAGCACACACTTATCATTTAGCATCACAAAGTGTAAGATCCTAAAGTACTGTGTGCTGTATGCATTGAAGTTAATTACTTGTTCTAGTAGTATTATACCAATGATTTCTAGTGTTCTGTTGCCAAGTTGGCACACAGCATTACATTGGGGGCACCTTTTTTTCTCCGAAGATATGCCAACAATTCCTTGGCACACCATTGGACACGATGCAGGCACACTTTGAGAGACGTTGCATGTTAGACATGGCTCCCGTATATGTTGGTTAAAGTGTTTGTATGTGTCCGACATGGTTTCATACACTGAAATGCCAGTGTCACATAGTAGAAGTGTTCATGCAATTTAGCCTCTGCATTTTTTCTGTTTCTTTGGAATTTCTGTGCAGTATTCTGTGAATTGGTATGTCTTCAACCACACCCCATTTTCCTTCCTCTGCTAGCTCATTTGCTATTTTTATTAATTGTGGTGCCTCTCTTTTTGCTTCTGTGGCAAGTCTACTGGATTTGATAATTCGAAGTTCCCTGTATTTAGCTGACACAGGACTAATAATAAGCCATCAAGGTTTGTTTGCGTTGTTTGTCATGTGAATGTGTGGAATAGCACCCTTGTCGTTTGTCCTACTTATGGCATGGTATCCTTACATGATGATAGCACTGGTGTGGATGTGTGGTAGTAGAAAATGATGCCAAGCTGTAGAAAAAATTCATTTGTTTGGTGAGTGGGCCAAACCTATCTTCGTTTACTCAGGTGCATTTGCTAGTCAGAGATTTAGCAGAATCCATGTGCAGACATGATTATAATAACCCAGAGATTAGACGAATTATGTTTGTGAAGGTCAGGCAGACAGGCACAGTATGTAGCAAAAGGAAATAACTGATGAACTCATATCCAGGCACGATTAGAAAAACCCATAACTAGCTGTTTCTCTTACATTTCCTTTGGAAAACTTATGTTTGGATTGTTGGCTAAACGAGAACATCTCGTTTACTTAACACATTGGTCTAGCAGTGGGCTAGGATGAATAAAATCTTGCAGTCATTTAGCTTCAACACTAGACACATTTTAACTCAGTGGGCCAAACAGAAGTAATATTTTAATATATGTTCACTTAGCTAGATGTTCCATTTCTGGGCCTGATGGTATACCAGTGAATGAGACATGTTGCTCATAAACCTGATCCATCTGGAAGCAATCTTGGTTTAGGTACTTAGGTGCATTTGTCCTTTTTGTAATGTCATTCCTGTAGATTTAGGAGCAACATGAAGTTTACTACACACAAGCCACTCCCTCCAATCACAAATCCTTGTCACTGTGGGATTGCATAGTCAAAGAATTTGGTCTTTGACAAATAATCTCTTTTTTAAGTAATAGAATTGGCTGCATGAAAATTTATATCAGTAGATTCATTATGAAAAATGCTTTTTCATAATGTTATACTTCCATAATTTAAAACTATGGAAAAATATTAATGGTAAGTGTTGTATCTCAGAGACTATGAGAAATTGAGAATTCAAAAGTGGTAATAGTATTTGCCTGGAGCTAATCATGAATAGCCAGTGTTATGGATTTCTCCTTGTAGCTGATGTTGCAGGCAGTTAAACTTATAACAGCAGTGTTTTTAAGACTAACATGCTTCCTGGCACAAAAATTAACTATATGCAACAAAGCTATATGTCACAATAATTTTGTCAGCCGCAAAATTTCCTGTGTTATGTATTTGTAATTTGTTGTAAGACAGTCTTGTGCTCCCATGACTTGTGATGTTCTAGTCTGTTCCTCTCTAGGACAACGACCCCCAAGGAAAAAATTGCCATGAAACTTGAGATTATAGTTGTTTAGCATTTGCATCTTCTTCATGAATATAGGTAAGAAAATCAAGCAATTGTCATTTGTCAACAATGTCTAGTACTGCAAAAAGATCAATCCATCAAATTATAGATGGATATTTAGTTAACATATTTATTTATTTTTGACACCAACCAATTATGCGGCCTTTAACGGGTAACCGACCCCTTAATCTGCACAATCATCTCTTTTACTTGGCACTCGGCTAGTTGGCTAAAGCTATTAATTTGATCGTTTTGTAATAACCACAACGGGGAGGGCACCCTGTTCTTGTATGAAGCCTAGTATTCGGCTTAACAGGCCTAGTTTTTATGCATTTTTGGATTTAAGTATTTTACAGCATGAAACAATGCTATTTTTTGCAACTATTTGACTGAATTATTGAGTAAAATGCCCTTATAAGCAAGACTTTGCACTGCAGCTTAGCTGTTTGTGTTTTAAGTTTTAACCCTCTTATCCTGTCTTTTTTTGAAATAGAGCCTATGATACTGGTGTGCCTGAGGTGGTGGTGCCATTGTATTCACTGTCTGGCAGCCCTATGCTTTTGCTCTCTATCATTTAGCTTCAGATTTGCTAAAGGATATCTTGTAATTAGGTACATAGGGGCTTATTGTTCACCTTTTTCATATGTTTATTCACACTTGCTGTGCAATATGGTCATTCCCTGTAATAGAATGCATACAACCTATCCATTCCACTAAACAAATTTGAAGTCAAAGCTGCTGCTGTTTTTGACCTAGTTAGCTAACTGTGAAATTTGTATTTAACTGTAGGAATTCCTAGTAGAACTTTTTGAGTTAACCACCTATTTTCTTCAGGGATCTTTCAGGTGAAGGCGTACTTGAAATAGTTTCTGATGTGTTGCAGAGTGAAGATAGAAAAATTGTTTCAGCCGGGTGCTTATCGAGCAGCTGTTTTTAAATCACCCTCATTTTTATGCAGCTCGTTTTGTTCTAGCTTCTAACTGCATTTTATTTGACAAATGCAGGACAGATATTCTTATACTTTTTCTTAATCAGGACCCTAATCTATTGAGGTCATATATTGTCCAGCAAGAAGGAAATTCTCTTCTCGGACTTCTGGTAAGTTGCAGTTTCTTTGAGGTCTGCAGTATTGCATTCAGTAATTTCATCTACTTAGGGTGTTTCATTTTATAGCTGGTTTTATGACCAACTATTTGCATCTTTATTTTGTGCATATTTTGTCCGCTACTACAAGTCTGCAATTGCTCTGTAAACAAGAAATAGTGACTGAGCTGCATATCTGTTTAATATGTGGTTTGTTAAGTACGGAATATTGTGTTTGCTCACTGATAGTAATTAAATGGAAGTATTGTGCTCATATGTTTGCAGAGAATTCCATTACACATCTTTGTGGTTAACAAAAGATTTAACAGTTGATCAATTTTTTTTAGCATTTTTTCCTCAATGCCACTACAATGCTATTTCTTCTCTAGATGATGTTTCATTTCAGAAGGGCAATGTCAAATTTATATTCAAACATCACTATCCTATTAAAGTTGCTTACAACCACAAAAATTTCAGGTTAAAGGCATGGTAACTGACTTTGGTGAAGAAATGCATTGTCAATTTCTGGAGATCCTGCGTATATTGATGGATTCTTTCACCATGTCTGGAGCACATGTATGTTATATTTTCTATTGAATTGGTTTTGAAGGTTATGTGCTGTCTTCATCCCTCAAGTAAAAATGTGTTGATTATTTCGCTTAATGACTATCTGAACTGGAAAAAATCTATCCACTGATTGTGTATCTCTTCTAGGCTCATTACTTAACAAGCTAATGATGTTGCCACTTGTCTGCTTTTGATGGATACTTTTGCGTCTTCGCCATTATTTTTCTTTATTCTTTTTGAGAGGTAGTTTGCTGCCATTTCTGCATCTGGCTGCACTAAAGTCACTTCAAGATATCCAAAATTTGCACCTGTTTTTTTGACCAGATTCACCTGGTACAAACTCTACTAACTCTTGTTTCCCCTGGTGCAGAGAGACGTCATTATTGAGATTTTCTATGAAAGGCATCTCGACTACTTGGTTGATGTAATAGCATCCTCTTGTCCTCCGAGGAGTATTACCCGAACAGCATCTAAACCAGCTGGTGTTGGTGGAAATGCTGAAGTGCATCGCACCAAGCCCGAAATTTTGTTAAACGTTTGTGAATTATTATGCTTTTGTGTAGTTCATCATCCCTACAGAATTAAGTAATGCTCCTTGCAAACTTCTTCCACTATTCTAACAGACTACTTCCGTTCTCTATTTATGCACCTGCTAAATGAGCATCGTATAATCTTGTAGGTGCAACTTTCTTATGAACAATGCGATAGAGAAAATCCTTACCTTGACTCGACGGAGAGAGAAGTTTTTGGTTGTTGCAGCTGTTAGGTTTATGCGTACTATTATATCCAGAAATGTAAGGCATTATTGTATTTATAAGCTTTTTTTTTGATTGGTGAAGGAAATCAAGCATTGGAAAATTGAAAGTTCCCTTAAGTTATGCGCTTCTGACATAGCTGAAATGTCTGACATTGTGGAAACTTTTGATCTTCTAGCGATTCAATTACTTTCGTTTATCCTCCTTGGCCTATCCTTTTTACGTTTCTGAGATCTCATTTGCATTACTCTTTTCTTCCTTGATGCATCATCCAGCAAAGAATGATAGTTACTGCATGTAATTATCATTATTTACTACTTATTATGCGCTATTACATGTTTCCAATCTGCAAAGATGTTATCATCAGGGTTTGCATTTTGCCTTTATGCATAATGGGCCATGTGTAGAACTGTTACTAGCTGGTGGTATCTGCAGCATGCCAGCTAATTCAAGCAATTTTGGGCATGCCGCCTTTGCCTGAAGTTACAGCTCACATCTGAATTAAACAAAATTCTTGTAGTTATCATGATTTGATAGCTTCACATGCTAGATTATGAGCAAAACTAAATGGTGGGTGGGTGGGTGTATGTGTGTGTGTGTATTACTTCTGGCTGATAAGAGCCATTAAAATTGGCCAGAAAATATATCCTGATTGCAAGTGATAAATTAAACGCAAGCACCTTGATATCATATTTAAATCCCAGTGGATATCTCGTTTGTTTTGTAGGATGAGCATCTTATTCGCCATGTTGTCAAATTCAACTTGTTGAAACCAATAATTGATGCCTTTGTTGAAAATGGGGATAGATATAACATGCTACAGTCAGGAGTACTCGAACTGTTGGAATACATACGAAAGGTACATGCTCAGAACTACTTGGTAATTACTATGAATTGTGGTTTACTTGTTGGATTTTTTTCTTGTGCAGGAAAGTCTAAAATCTCTTATTATCTATGTTATTGAGTCTTTCTGGGATCAACTTGTGAAGTTCGAACACTTTGGGAGTATTCAGGCCTTCAAACTCAAGTATCAACAGGTTGGACCTTTTCTTGTGTACACTTGCGTCTTGTCTTGATGCTGCACCTGCACCAACCAGGGGTTACACTACTGTTTCTAGAAAAAGATTGCTCCGTGGCCGCTTCTAGTTTTTTGCTGTTTACCTGTGTTAAACGTACAAAAACCACCTGAAAATGCGAATTCAAATTTTGAATTTGAAAACTGGTCGAAAATCAGCGAAGGTGAAAATTTAAGTCTGTTTTTTAAATTTCGAACTGTTTAGAAAATTTCGGGGCAACCAATATATATAAAAAAAATCGGCAGGTCACGCCAGTGTTTCTGTTCCCTGTGCTGCACGCACATCTTTGGTCTTTGGAGTTGAGCTTGTATAACTAGACGAAATATATTAATACTGCTAGTGTTCTGACTTCTGACTACTAAGAATCTTAATTTCTGCTCACAATTTCACCATTAGTATTTGCTATCAAGTGATAGTCTTTATTTGGTTCTCGCAAGTACTTGGAGAGTGCTGAAACGAAATTAAGTGCTAGTGTGCCTGACACTAGAAAGAAGGCAGAAGAAAGGGGTCTTGATAAGGAAGAGGAAGACTATTTCAACGAGGACAGGTATGCTGTATTTATTTTCGTCATTGATTGCTTCATTATGTTTGCAATATAGGATGGTGACCGTCTGGCCTCTGCACTAGACTATGTTGTAAATGACATGACATTTTTACTTCTTAGTGATGAAGAAGATTCATTCAGACGGACTAAACATGCACAGGACCAGGATAGTAAGGCTAAGGTAGCCAATGGAAGTGAAGCCCGTGATGTATCCTCATGGTATTTTGCCTTCATTCATAATTTGAGATGATTTGTCAGTTCCCACGGTGTACTTTTTCTATTGCTTTCCCTTGTTACATCAATGAAAAGCTCTAAAATCTTATCATACACAATTTCATAAGTTCTATAGCTTAATTTGTTTATGTTGCTTCACCAACGTTTTAGTCTCCATCTTTGCAGGCCTAAATCTGGTGGACTTGTGGACTATGCCGATGACGACGACGAGGATTTCAATCCGCCACCAAAGGAGCCCGATAGGCCTGCAGAGGATGATGAGCCTTTGAAGATCTCAACAGTGAAGCGAAAGTCAGTGAATACAGTGGATGGCAAACATGCAGATGGGGAGGTTCGCAAGAGACAAAAGATAGAAACAAGAATTATTTGTGCTAAGATTGGTGCTTCCACTAGTCTGGCTGCCAAACGCATGGATTTACATAGCAAGCAGTCTCCCCTCTCACCTGCCCCAAGCACGCCAAGTTCTGAAGCCAATGGTGTTTTGGGGGAGCATGGTACACATTCTGACGCGCATCAACATTCTTTAGACAATGCAGAAACTTCATGGCAAACTGAAGGTGATTGTGTCAAAGCCATGGGCAATTTGTCTACTGAGAAGGCTGTAAATACAACGAATACAAATGATTCAGAGCCCTATTCAGTGAGATGACGAGTTGACAACGCATTTTCGACAACTGGTTTGTCCCTGAACCCAAACTGTCAATGCGAGCCAACAGGAAGGAACCGCAACGTGTTTGGCTCCGGCGAAGGCCAAATCCATTAATCTCAAATTCGAAAGCATGATTTGAGGTGACTTAGATCGCGCTTACCTGTATATCTTGAGTGAAATTCCAACTACCATTTGTGAGCCTGTAAAGTTAATTTTCCGCAAGGGAAGATCTGAAACTGAGAGTTGCCATGCCTTGCGGTTTAGCGTTGACATGGGCCTCGCTTCTGCTGCTGCACTACCTTATTATATGAGCTTCTGGAGGAACAGTGAATATGTGCGCTTTTCTCCTTTTTTTTTCTTTCTTTCTAGGATCATTGACAATGTTACTGTTGTAAAACAAATGGGAAAGAATAGTTTCGGTTGAGCAACGTTTTGCGACAGTATGTGTTAATCCATATCCTATACAATTGTGATTTGTCCATTCATAGTTTTGACTGTATATGATATGGTAGCTAATAGCGAGACTAGAAGACCCGAGATCACCCTCACACAGGAGGCTTTGATCTCTGGACAACCGGTTGAAGAACTTGATCTTTTATTGATTGGTTTTCACGGAACAGCCACTGCTCTTATATATAGCAGACGTCCGGACTAAAAGAAGTACATCTATTAGGAAAGACGAAACGCAATATATTAATATCCTAACATAAGGAACCACTAATCTGATCTGGCTTCATTTGCCGTGACCATTGAACTTCCAGCGTATCCGAGTCCTCCCCTTCATGCGCTGTAACTTGTTCGACAATACCTTCAACTGGTGTAGCACTTTCAGAAGCTCGATGCCGCCGATGCAGGTACGTCTTCCCTACAAATGCGTCGACAACACTGCCGCTGTCTCTGTGAAACAACTTGTCCTCGAGCTGGAATTCTGGATGATTGTGCTTGATCCAAAAACACCCATGTAGCATTAGCGGCGAAAGAACCGACCCACTGAATCAACAACTCCCACTGTCCCCGGTTGAGACGGGTGCAAATCACCTTATCAGGCGCAGGAAGAACGCGGCCATGCTGAATAACCGGAAGAGGCAGAATCGCAGTCGGTGGCGTGCCAACAAATTTCTTCAGGAAAACGATATGGAACACGTCGTGAATACGGGCCTTGGGCGGCAACTGCAGTTTGTAAGAAACATTGCCAACACGAGCCAAGATCTGAAAGAGCCTGTAATAGCGAGGCGCCAATTTGAACTGGACACGGTCAGTTATAGCAGATGTCGTGCGGTGATGCAACCGGAGCCACACCCAGTCGCCGACTTCAAAGGTAAGCTCATGGTGATGCTTATCATATTGCAACTTCATGGTAGTTTGGGCAAACAGAAGGTGCTCCCGAATTTTTGACAGAAAAACATCCCTGTCTTGCAATTGTTTGTCCATGGCAGTGAAACGAGCAAGACCTACCTAGTAAGTAATCAGTGCTGGAGGCTCTCGTCGGTAAACCACCTTAAATGGAGAGGTACGCAAAGCGGTTTGGTATGACGTATTATAGCAGAATTCCGCCCACGGTAACCAGCGAAGCCACTATTTAGGCTGATCACCCGCTAGACAACGAAGATAGACAGTGATAATACGATTAGTGACCTCCGATTGCCCATCTAATTGAGGACGAAATGCTGAACTCAATTGAAGCTTGACTCCGGCTAAGTGGAATAACTCCGTCCAAAAGTTGCTTGTGAAGACGGGATCACGATCACTGACAATGGAGCAGGGCAAGCCATGAAGCCAAACAATGTTATCAAAGAAAATCCGAGCAACAGTCGTGGCGTTGTAAAGGTGACCCAAGGCAATAAAGTGAGCGTATTTAGAAAAACAATCCACGACCATTAAGACAATCTACTTGCCGCCCACTCATGGAAACCCTTCAATAAAATCCATGGCGATGTCAGCCCAAACCGTGTGAGGAATTGGGAGGGGTTGGAGCACACTGGTCGGGTAAAGATGGTCGGTTTGTAGTGCTATGAAAAACTAGAAATCCGGATTGGAGAAAGCATTGATAGATTGTCTTCATCTTGCCAAGAGAGAGCGTCTGCGGCTGAGTTTTGCCGTCCTGGCCAAAATTCCACCCCAAATTCATATCCAAATAGTCTACTGACCCAGGTGTGTTGAGGAATTGTAGAAAGGCGTTGATCCAATAGATACTTAAGGCTGTGCGAATGAGAAAGGGCCGGCCCCAAAGATACGGACGCCAATGGTGAACTGCCTTAACAAGCCCGATGAGTTTCTGCTCATATGCCGCTAGCTTGGCGTGGTGTGGCACCACAGTACACCTAAACAAAGCAATGGGACTGGCGCCTTGATGAAGAACAACCCCGAAACCTGTGCCGGACGCATCACAATCTATCATGAATCTCTTACTAAAATTCGGTAATTGAAGGACCGGTCCAGAAACCAATGCCATTTTGAGGGTACGGAAAGACTCCTCAGCGTCCAACATCCACACAAAAGCTGCCTTCTTGAGCAACTTAGTAAGCGGAGCTGCAAGCTCACCATAAGACTTAATAAACTTGCGATAATAACCTGTGAGACCCAAGAACCCCCGTAGGGCATGCACGAAATGAGTTGGCCAACCGACAACAACATCTACCTTACTTGGATCCATAGCGACCGCGTGATGAGAGATGATGTGGCCCATATATGCAATGGCTTCCGTGTTGAAAGTGTACTTAGAGTGATGCAAGTGTAGTGTGTGGTGCCGCAAGGTCTGAAGGGCCAGTCGAACATGCCACAAGTGCTCCGTCCAAGAATGGTTGTAAATTAAGATATTGTAAAAAAAAACCAAGACGAATTGACGCAGGAACTGCTTCAATATATCATTCATAAGGGCTTGGAACGTTGCTGGTGCGTTGGTGAGGCCGAAAGGCATAACCAAGAACTCAAAGTGATCCCAATGCGTGCAAAAGGTGGTCCTCTCCATGTCCGATGAATGCATACGGACTTGGTGGTACCCACTCCGGAGATCAAGTTTGGTGAAGAAATGAGCCCCCTTCAACTCATCCAATTTTTTTAGATAAAGGATTTATAAAATCCGGCCTCTATATCCACAAGGGATATACACAGCCATAATTCATCAATCACGAGAATGGGAAACTTGTCCTTCACGATCTGCACATTGAGGGCGCGATAGTCGAGACAAAAGAACCATGATTGATCATGTTTCTTGACAAGGAGAATCGGAGAGGAAAACACCGATGTACTGTGCTGAATGATACCCTGCTGAAGCATGTCATCACACCGCTACTCAATCTCATCTTTAAGTAGCTGAGGGTAGCGATACGGTCGTACGATGACTGGAGCCGTCCCAGGCAAGAGATGGATGTGATGATCAAAACAACGGGCCGGAGGAAGGCCCCAAGCTTCTTCAAACACATATGGGAACTCATCCAAGAGAGCAGCCATCAGATCACGGTCTACCACCGCACAAGCGCGAGGTGCGCTCCCAGTCTGCTGAATACTGTGCCAAGTCACCTAGTGATCATCCCTCCATAACGACATAATCAGTTGGTCAAAATCCCAGAGAATGAGTCCGAGCGTGCGAAGCCATTGGACGACCAAGATGAGGTCATAACCATCCAAAGGCAGGACATAACCATCCAGGAGAAATTCTTCCTTGTCGATCTACATTCGGACCTGAGAACAGAGCCTTGCACTTTCAACGGGATCTCCGTTAGCCACGAGTATACGTAGACCTGGGCGCGGTTTTGGTGACAGGTTCAAATGGGCTACTGCGACTTGCACCCAGAATGTGTGTGTTGAGCCGAAATCTACTAGGGCAGGGAGAGGGATGCCATTGCATTTGACCTATAGCTACATCATATTGTCAGTCCTGATTCCAATTAAGGCATGCAAGGAGATTTCCACATTGGCTTCTTCTAGTGCTGTCGGATCGGTCTCGTCGTCGAGCTCAAGCAAATTAATCCCTTTCATCGAACAGTTGTCGGTGTGGTCGCGTGTGAACTTCTCGGGATAGTTGAAACAAAGGCCCTTGAGGCGACAGTCAGCCATCTCATCAGAGCTAAGGCAGCGGAACTGGGAGGCTTGCCAGTTATTGTGGTAGAAACAAGCAGAGGCGTTGGTGGTGAGGTCGTCTTGACCGACGGAATTGTGGGTGGCACCGACGGCACCCCAAAACTGTGAGTGGACGTTGGTAGGCGCACTGGACCCACTGGACATGCGGGCGGCTTGGGCTCCTCGTGATCAATCAGCAGTCGTTTCGCATAAGTATGAGCCAAACTCATGGTCGCCTCCAATGTGGTAGGAGTCTGTATCTCAACGTCCATTTGCAAAGGATTTTGCAACCCGGCGGTGAAAATTTGAACCTACTATTTCTCGGTCATGTCATCGCAATAGCAAAGAAGAGCAAGAAAAGCATCCTGATATTCCTCCACCAATGCTGTGCAGCGCAATTGGATAAGTTCTCCGAGTGGATTAGTCCGAACTGGAGGCCCAAAGCGCAAATCAACATGCTCAACAAAACGAGGCCAAGTTAAGACACCATTGCTGCGCTCCAAGCGGTAGTAACACTACTGCACCATTCCTGTCATATGATAAGACGCCAACCAAACCTTTTCATCTTCCATTGTATGTTGCCCCAAAAAAATGCTCGCAACAGTTGAGCCAGGGCAGGGGGTCCTCCTTCCTATCGAACATAGGAAAGCTCAACTTGTGGAACTACGGAACGGCACGGTCGCCATCACCGTGGTGCTCGCCGGCAAGACCCTGTGGTGCATCATCCTCTAGAGGAACCTTTGGCAACAGGTTGCTAGTGCTAGGGCCGAGGAGTCTCTCCAAATTGGTGAGTTGTTGTTGTTGCGTGTTCATGGCGGTGACAAGTTGTGCCTACTTGGAAACAAAACGCAACCAATATTATCATCTGAAGCTTACTATAGTTACAATTTACAGGATAGCTAGAAGAGGAAATTAACATTAAGGTCATAATTAGCATCGATTTGCATATCAAAATGTGTTATGACTACTTATACATGTTTACTGTTTCTTATAGACATGAAAGTGTTTCCATCTCTGATATTTCTTTTACTAAAGTACTATGTAATTATTAGAAAATATCTCACACAATAAAACTGGGAAAGGTGCTTGCGGGAGGTCAAAACAACATTAATAGTTCACTACCTCAAAATCTAGAAAAAAACCCAAACTGGCCAGCGGAAGTGGCGGCAGGGGGAGAGGGCGTCCAAATCCGGCCGGTGGAAGAAGGCGGTGGGGCACCTGCTAAACTGACAAACATAAGCTACATAGCACAGTAAGTTTGATGAAGAACCAAAAGCAGATAGAGAATACCAACAATAGGCTGGGGACATCCAAGATGAGAGTGAGATTCATGTTTTGCGCCACCAAGACAATACACCTCTTCTAAGCATAGCATCTTTTCATAGCAGTGCAAGGTAAATAACAACATTTTTATCAATTTGGCACAGGTGTAGTTCTCATTATTGGTCTAATTGCACATATTTCTTTGGATCATAATGATACTATTAACTTATGCAACAACTAAAACAGGGAATGAGCAAATGACACATCACTATAAGTTAGTAATTTACCGCATACTATATATGGGGAACGATCGACAGAATACCTCCATTATCTCATCTTATAGCATTGATTCAATGGTGGTGAAGAGGACACCTCGTCGTTTTGGCTTTCAGCACAACCTAAAAGCTGCATCAAATCTTTGACATATACCTGACAGAGAGATTGAGAGAGATAAACTAAATTAATGGATAATTTACTACTAACAAAATATGTTGACAAACCCCATATAATTATTCCTTAACGCAAAACATTGAAGAAAGCATTATAAAGTAAAAAGGGTTATGAAAAAGGAGTTGCTCACATCGGTCCTCTCCATCCTTGTGATGCAAAATTGCTAATCCAGATAAGATCTACAAAAACGAAAAAGTAGATTGTCAGAAGACACACAAAAATTGCGAGGCATAGTTCTTCCTTGCAAGCCTTATGCTTAGATCGATGTTGTTCTGTGTACGTGCAGCACAAAGCTGCAACTGCTATCCAGTCAGATGATTGTGTGGTTGTGAGATCTCAAGTGGAATCAGACTCAACGGGGCCAGGTGAGGCGGCGTTCTGGAATGGGGAGGGGGGCGCGATTGGAGCACAGGCCGAGGGGGCCAGCCATCCGACGCCGGATCTAGAGGGGAGGAGGGCCACTCGTCAGGCAAAGTCCGCGCGGCGGCGACGCGGGGTGGGAGGGAGGGGAGGAGGCGGCGGCGCGGGGTGGGAAGGAGGAGGAGGTGGCTGTGGCGTGGGGTGGGGAGGAGGAGGCGGCGGCGGCGCGCGGGGGCGGAGGTGGTGAGGGGAGAAGGCGGCGGCGCAGATGAGTAGGAGGAGCAGAAGGAGGGGGTGCGGAAAAGGAAGCGCCAACGCTAGGTGGGGAGGGAGATGCGGGTTTGGGGGGTGGGGAGCAGTTAGGAGATCACATATGCGGTTGGGAGATCACGCGTAGGACACGGATGTGGAGAGTTAAGGAGATCGGACGTCAGCATAGTTCTTATAATCAGATCGAAGGGTTGAGAGAAGAGGAGGGAGGACGGATCAACCACCAATTGCTTCTTTTATAATAGTAAAGATGTCTGTAACGACCGCTTCCGATTGCCGCTTACTCTAGCATGTTATGATCATTCCTCTCTTGTACTCTTGATGCTATAACAACGATGGTGCAATGTCTGGAAGATGCGAGCATAATAGTCATCGGAAAACTAGTTTCAAGAATTTTTATAGTGGGGCATCTTTTTGCATGTTGGAACTCCTTTGTCATTCATCTCCATGGAACCCTATTCTTTCATCAGTAGAGGTCCGTTTGAAACGCATGAATTTCAAAAAAATTATAGGAATTTAACAGTAAATAGTCCAATTCCCATAGGATTCGAGAAAAATTCTCGTTCGAAACGGGACGAGGGCAGCGTAAGTGAAGTGGCAGCGTTTTACATCACACAAATGAAGTGGCAGCGTTTTACATCGTCGTCTATCTGCATGCATGCGAAGTTCCAGTTCCACATGCATCAGGTCTCGATTCAGTTTGCAAGTCCTCTAGATTGCATTGCACCATGTTCACGCGAGTATACGGTGAGTGGATCCTCTTCTTCCCCGGTTACTTGAATATGAGGCCTCCATGGGCGGCGAAGAAGGGCGCGAACACGAGAGACTCGACGGCCATGAGCTTGATCAAGATGTTTAGCGACGGCCCGGATGTGTCCTTGAGCGGGTCGCCGATGGTGTCGCCGATGACGGCGGCCTTGTGAGCGTCCGAACCCTTGGGGCCCAGGGACTTGGCATGGTCGGATGCGCCCGCCTGTGTTGTGTTGGCAAGAGAAATGAAAAGAAACTTACACCTCAAATATCAGATGAGACCACACAGAGACAAGATGACAAACAAAATCAAATGGGAAAAATACGTCGCGTTTGGCCTTAAGAATGTAAAATTGAACTGACAGATGAAAAACAAAACGTGGGCCGTTCATATTGGTTTCTTCTTCTGAATATATCGGTTTCTATAACCCATTACTATTCATCAGCCACTATTTTTTGCTTTTACATATTATAATATATTTTGTATTTTATTATATTACAATTTTATAAGTCGTATGACGGTCTAAATGTTGTAATATCTTTTGTTGTACTATCTTTATTACATAATATATTACTATTCATTAGTTATAACCAAAAATTATCAGCAATATATAGCCAAGATGAACAGACCCGTTTGTTGAATTGAAATGTAAAATAAGAGACGAAACAAGAGAGCATGTTTACCTCAATATATTTCTTGGCGTTGTCCCAGGCTCCCCCGCTGTTGGAAGCAGATATGGCGACCTACAGAAACAAAGCGTTGCAGAGCGTGCACAACCAAAACAATTGAGTGTAACGATGCAAACGTACGCGCACACACTACTTGGCTAGCAAAACAAGTTCTCCTACCTGCACGCCAGAAACTAGCGCGCCGGCGAGCAGGCCGGCGAGCGTCTGGACGCCGAAGAAGGTGCCGGCGACCAGCGGCGCGAGCAGCACCAGCGCTCCCGGCGGCAGCATCTCCTTGAGCGACGCGTCCGTGGAGATCCTGACGCAGTTGGCGTAGTCCGGCGTGGCCCGCCCCTCCATCAGCCCCGGGATGGCGTTGAACTGCCGGCGCACCTCCTCCACCATCTTGAGCGCCGCGCTGCCGACGCTCTTCATCGTCATCGCCGAGAACCAGTACGGGAGCATCGCGCCGACGATGAGCCCGACGAACACCTTCGGGCTCAGCACGTTGATCACCGTGATCCCGGCGCGGCTCACGAACGCGCCGAACAGCGCGAGCGACACGAGCGCTGCTGATCCAATGGCGAAGCCCTGTGAGGAAGGAAAACGATAGAACATTAAGCTTTTGATTCTTTTGATCCATATACTTAAGGGTAGAATGTAGCACGTACCTTGCCAATTGCAGCAGTGGTGTTACCGGCAGCATCGAGAGCATCGGTTCTTTGACGGATCCTGCGGCTCATGCCGGCCATCTCGGCGATCCCGCCGGCATTGTCGCTTATGGGCCCGTAGGCGTCGATGGCCAGCCCGGTGGCGACCGTGCTGAGCATTCCCAGCGCGGCAACCGCAATGCCGTAGATGGAGGCCAGGGTGAAGCTGACATAGATGGACACGGCGATGGCGAACACGGGCACGATGACGGACTTGTACCCAAGGGCGAGCCCGAAGATGACATTGGTCGCCGCTCCAGTCCTGCAAGAGTCCGCGACGTCCCGGACCGGGCTGCGAATTTTGAGCAAAGTCAAGCACTCAACATTTGCATTTTGCAAAGTAGCTTGTCCTTGTTGCTGTAGCAATTCTGGCAAGCGTGCTGCTGCAAATGAAATTACCTGTAGGCATTGCTGGTAAAGTACTCGGTGGTGAACCCGATCGCGAGACCTGCCCATAACCCAATGGCGACGCAGAAGAATAGGTGCCTGCCATTGCCATTGCCATTGCTTAAATTTCCATCAGTGGCAACTGGCAAATTCACAGCGAGCGAAGGTGAACGCTTACCAGTTCTTGACTTGCTTCACCTCTCCGAAATCGAACATGGTGAACTTCGCGGGGAGCGCGGCAAAGGTGACAACGAGGACAGCGACGGTCATCAGCACGGTGGAGATGAGGAGTTGCAGCTTCAACGCCGGTGCGACGCCGCCGACGGTCTTGATCTTGAAGAAGTCCGTGGCAAAGAGTGTGGTGACCAGGCAGACTATTAGGCCGGCCGAGCTTATCAGCAGCGGGTAGGATACCGCCGCAAAGTTGTGGTCAGCGCCGAACGACGAGATCGACGCGACGAACAACGCCGCACAGGTGGACTCGGCGTAGGAGCCGAACAGGTCGGAGCCCATCCCGGCGATGTCACCGACGTTGTCACCCACATTGTCAGCAATCACCTGCACCAACACTAAATCAGCACGTCTTTGAAACAAGTTACTTCAGCACCATCCTTTTCCAACAGCTTAAGCTTTCGGATTAATTGGTACATAACTCAGCTCGGGTGAAGGTAACTTACCGCGGGGTTTCTTGGATCATCCTCGGGAATGTTCCTCTCCACTTTCCCGACGAGGTCGGCTCCGACATCCGCCGCCTTGGTGTAAATGCCACCTCCAACCCTCCCGAACAACGCCATTGACGAGCCCCCGAGCCCATACCCGGTTATCGATTCATACAAGCCTTCCCAGTCATCATGGTAGTAGAGCCCAAACAGCTTGATGGCAATGTAGAGCACCAGGAGGCCCAGGGAGGCCAGGAGGAACCCCATGACGGCGCCTGACCGGAACGCCGTGGCGAAGGCTGCGCCGATGCCTCTCCTCGCCTCCAGAGTGGTCCTTGCGTTTGCGAAGGTGGCGATCCGCATGCCGAGGTAGCCCGAGATGACGGAGGTGATGGCGCCCAGGAGGAAGGCTATGGTGCTGAACACTGCGTTGGCCAGCGCCGGCTTGCAGGTCTTTCCCTTGGTGTACTGGCATGGCTGGCTATCGGTGCTGAACCGGTGCACCGACCCCAAGAAGAGGAAGATGACCACGGCGAAGATCGCCGTGAAGGCGGCGAGGTACTTGTACTGCGTGAATAGGAACGAGTTTGCTCCTGGAATTTTGACACGCAAGTCAAATTGTTGCCAAATTGTTTCAGACATGAACAGCAATGTTAAAAGTAGAACAGTAGATGCTATTTCCCTTCAGAACAATAATTTAGCGAGTCAGCCAGGATGGTGTATATATTCAAGAAATGTAGTCGCAACAACGTCCTAGTTCCAATGATCCAATCACATTTGTTCGTCATTTTTCCAAAACATGTATAAAGTACAAAACTAATTCAAAGTTACACTTGAAACTTGAAGCAATAGTCAAGTATACAGCCCGGTACCCCTTCCGAAGAGATTGGGCCTAATGTCCTGATCCGTACACATCCCAACAATGAGCTCTTTTCGACTATGACCGATGGCTTTTAGCCCCTAACGTTAACAGTTGTGTGAACGAACCGAATGCTGATAAGCTGTTTTAAAATAGCAGTGAAAAAATCACCTCATTTATTTTTTGAAGAAGTCATAAAGTATAAGCTAAAAAAAACTAGACATTAATATTTAATACCTACGCGGTAAAGCTTATCTCAAACGTTGCAACAGCATGATTGGCTGTCCCAAAAGTTGGGCAAGCGGGAAGTTCGCATACTATTCCAATCCCTTATTCTACTTGAACTCATTGAAAAGCTAGCACTAATTGGAAAAAAAATGCTGGCTTTGCAGAATTTTCCCTTCTAGCTACAGTTCAAAAGATTATTCAATTTATTTCTAATTAGTACAATAGATTATTAACAACAAGAGCAACATGCTTTAATTAACTTCGTTTGAACAAGGTAGCACCAATAGCGGGTCAAACAAGGCATTGTAAACAAGGTCAAATGCAAGAAATTTCAATATACTTCTTAGCTAAGAAAGCCGAAGAGCCTCTTCTAAGGGAAGAAGAAATGTGGACAAGCTAGAGTAGGAATATGGCGTCTCGACCCGTACAGCTTGCGCTCATACTGGGTCAATGCTTTGACCAGAGCACACACCTTTGCTTATGTTTGGAGCAAGCTTATAAACAAACAAGATTTGCGTTTTCTTGGATTACTTTACAATAGAAATTACATCAACAGCAAGAACACCTGTAGTTGATTCATTTCGTTGCTGAAACCTTTGGAGGGATATTTGCGATGCGCAATTGCGAAATCAGTGGTAATATATTTTTGGATGATAGCTAGCGCTCAGAACTCTGAAGTAAATTAGAGTTACGTTTGACAATTTTTTCTCTGATACTGCTCCCAAAATGGAGTTTCTTGTTACATATGACTAAACATAGATATTCAGGACAATCAAACCATTGGCCCAGAATGAGAATACAAACAAAAACAAAGAGAAAAAAAGAAAATCATGAAATGTGATATCCACCCACCTCAGAATTCCACTAAGATTATCCTTGGATTCAATTTCTTCTATATATCAAAGAAATTGGGTTATATATGTTCTCGAGAGATCAAATTATACTTAACTCTTCTTAATTAGCACAGAAAAGCTGTTTTCCAAAAAAAAAAAGCACAGAAAAAGCAAGCAATAAGAAAAATATGCAGGAGAACCTGAAGAACAAACAAAAGTTCTCAGAAGCAGCTGCACAAACAGTCCACAAGAAAAAGGATCGATCGAGAAACCAAGAAAACTTCAAGATAGACGAGATCAAACTCACCAACCGAAATGGCGTTCTGGATCTCCGCGCACCTCACCACGGCTACCCCGCCGTCATCTCCGCCCTCCTCGTCGTCCCCGTTCCCGATACCGCCGTCCTCGTCCTCGCCCTCCGGCCGGAACACCGTCCGCCCGTGGCCGTTGCCGGACGCCGCGTAGGCGGACACCTTGACCCTGGAGACGAGAAACCACTGCCAGAGCGCGAAGGCAATGCCGACCACCGAGCACGCCGGTATGACCGCGTCGGCCGCGGAGCCCATCACCGAGAATCGCCAAGCAGGCAAGGCAAGAGAAGAGGGGAGATGCGGGGGAGGAAGGTTCGGTCTGAAGTTGAAATTGGAAATGCGGCAAGTTGTTGAGGGTTTCGTGCGCGCGCGCGCGCGAGGTGGCAACCGGCGAGGCGGCAAGCCGGCAACTACCCTCCTCGAGTACGTGCGTTGAAACGACCAGTTTGAAGCAGAAATACAGAATAAATACCTGGTATACGTAGATTGTACGGATATTTGTGGGTGTGATTAAGCAACCGAATCACGCATTAGCGTTAATAGGGTTCTTAATTCGTTGTTATTCACGCAGGGCTAGCTAGCTTGCGTGTATTGCTGAGTCGGTCCCATGTCCTAATCAAGTAGTGCTAGCTTATGTTGATTTTGCAAGCACACGTGAATAAGTCAGGGCTGGATTCGGTCCGTATCTGTCGTTTAAATTGCGCAAGAGGCTCGACCATTTTCCAGCACGTATCGTCAAAATTGTCAATGTAGTAGTATATGATTATGGTGGAAGAAACTTTAGACACTACAAAGATACTTGTCAGATATCATATAGGATCAGTTTTTTTTGGTTTCGGCTTATGATTTTTGAATTTTTCGTGAGAGAAAGTACATAGTAACAGATACTCGCATACGGTTTTAGCTGATATAAATGAAGTCGATATAGTGTGTACTACAATCAATTTGTAGACTCTATCTTAAAATAACACTTTATTTAAAAATCAGTTACTATAGAAAAGCTAAAAAGCAGTTTTTAAAAACTGAAAAGAAGAGCCCCTATGATCTCAGGCTACCTTTTACCATCATTTTCTATTTTAGAAATTTTCTTATTTATCATACAAAGTTACGGTTACTTTGATCTGTACTGAAAAGCTGCTCTTTTTCTTTAGTGCGACTGGCTTATTTTTCTTTACCTTTTTTTACCACTATGGTCTCTTACTGTGAGTTAGGTGTTAAGTTGGACCGAAAAAGACAAGAAAAACCCCTTCTTCCTCCTCTTCCTCTCTCTCTCTTCTCTCGTGGACTTCGCCGCCACCGCTGCGCTGAGCACATCCACCACCCTAAAGCTGCCTCGTCGTGGCCTCACTTCGCCCAACTCTGCTGTCCTCGTGAAAGTCCAAGCAGCAGGAGCCTCACTCCCTGTCCCCATTCTCCACCCATTACTTTGCAGCACCTCCGCACCCCTATCTTTTTCCCCAAACCCAGTAAGCTGCTACCTCTTCTCTAGGTCGCCGCCTGAAACTCTTCAAATTCGTCCTCCTCCCTGTTTCAATCCCAAAACTGAAATTGTCATCTTCTCCTTCATTCTCTTACAACCCCACCAAGGGACCTCTTTGATGACACCTGCTGTCTGAACTAGAGGTGGCAATGTCAGGGGCGGGGGCTGATCTCTCTCCACGAGGCAATAAGGGCAGCCTCACTACGCTAGCAGGACAGGGACGAGTCGCCCTCCCCTATGGGGTCTTGCGGAGACCCAGTAAAAATAAAAAATATAGGAGATTGTATTTTTTCTTGTATATTTGGACTAATATTTGAATCTATATGTTACAATATTTATTTTGAAGCTATATTTTGAAAACAGTATGCCTAAATAAATATAAAGTAATAAATAAGTCATATTATTATTTTTAAAAATAATTTAGCCTTTTTTAATCGGATCCCCGTGGTTGGGTCCCTGTAGGGACCGGGGATAGGGGGCAATCTCCCCCCATTTAGCCTAACAGGGTCGGGGTGGGGTGGGCTAGTGGGGATCGAGGTGGGTCCGTGGGGGCCTCCTCCGGGACCCTCGGCCCCATTGCCACTCCTAGTTTGAACCTCGCTACCGACCCATCGCGTCTCCTGCCACTGCACAAAGCTAGCTGAGCCGCTACTCCAAGCCACTCACGCCTCACTGACCACATCACCACCGTCACCTCATCCTGATGAAGCTTCTTGTGCCCTTGCCTGAGCCGAAGCACCACCAAGGACTGCCACCGTTGAGATCCACCGCTCCAACAGGGTCGTCACCGTCACCAGCCTCGCTCGCTTCATCCTAGAACAAGCCACCCCTGCAGAAGGGATCCCCAAGGCGATGTTGTTCTCATGCGCCCGCAAGCCATGCCGGAGGATCGACTAAGTTCGCCACCAGTGTGCTCTCCCTTCCCCACGGCTGTCGGGACCTGGAATTGAATTCCATACCCTATGTGTTTACCATGCTAATTCTATGATCAGTAGCTAACACATATATATACATTGTTGCATCACATCTAGACACGAATAAATAGAACATAATAGCATATAACAATAAGAGGTCTTACATAATAGCATATAACAATAAGAGGTCTTACGAATAAATAGAACATAATCACATCTAGACATGGATCCTAGTCAAATTAGGGTTTCCTTGTTATATATATCCTGTAAGCCGCCGTTTGGGATATGGCATCAGAGTTGTAAATCCCCGGCGTTGTAACCTCACCCCGATATAGTGAAGATTGTTGCTGGCTGGCACCCGTGGTTTTTCCCCTCTCGCATTGGGAGGGTTTTTCACGTTAAATCTTGTGTCTCTCTGCGATTGATCTTGTTTACTTCGTCGTTTCTTCCGCCGTCGCGTGCAACATTCATCACGGTCCTGTGGGCGCTGCTCCTGCATGCGGGCATCACTGCACGGCCCGGCAACGTCCCCGAACCTTGAGGGGGACTTGTATTTCTGTGTACAAGCTCCATGTTCCCTAATGTGTTAATGTGGTAGGCGACCAGCGGTGCGTAGTTCAGATTTCTGGTTTTCAGGTCAAGATTGTATTGACGGTACTCTGTTGGACTTATGTATGTTCTTTCGATGAAATTTCGTACAATTGCATCTCATCCCTAGTTGCCATCGCCGTCGCCAGCCTTGCTCGCTTCATCTTGGACCAAGCCGCCCTGCAGAAGGGATCCCCAAGGCCACACTGTTCTCACGCACCCGCAAGCCATGCCGGAGGATCGACTAAGTTTGTTGCCAGTGTGCTTTCCCTTCCCCATGACTGTTGGGACCTGGAATTTGAATTTCATATCCTATGTATTTACCATGCTAGTTCTATGATCAGTTGCTAGCACATATATATACATTGTTGCATCACATCTAGACACGAATAAATAGAACATAATAGCATATAACAATAAGAGGTCTTACATGAGTCTATAAGATTGAATTTTTACACAAAAGGGTCCGACTGGCCAAAGTTTACATAGAGAGTACCTACATCAAAAATAAACATTAAATTAAGGATAACGGCCCAAGTGATTTGCTTCATTTTCTATAGGCAACCGACTGAGGTTAATACCTAGTAATCGGTATTGCCCTCACCAAATCCCATGACATGAAAGTAGGAAACCGGAGGATCTTCTTCCTCTTGATCTGATAGTGTTCAACCAGCAACTACAAGTACAAAATCTAATATGTAAGACTTATATCAAATGCTATTTGCTACATGTTTGGCTTTGTCAAAGGAAGGATATTATATCTTGTTTTCTTGCTCAAAGCAAAATTTTGCTTTTACAGTATAAATAGTAGATTGCAAATTTACGTGCGTGCACTAATTCATCTGCGCGCATGTCATGCCCTCTCCTGTGGTGGGCCCCGCGGTCGCCTCCATCCGAATTTTTTGTCCCTCCCATTGCCTTCTCGCCGCTCTAATCGGTCTCCTCCCGTGTTACAAATACCCCACCATCCCGGACAGTTCTGCCGCACACTCGCAGCTAGCTCACACATCTCATCTCATCTCTTCATGGTGCCCCAGCCCGGCTCGCCTTTGCCTTCAGCCCGCTGCGGTGTGAACTTGTGAAGGCACCTCATTCAATTCCCTCCAGGTCTTGCTTCTCCTGGCCGGGCGTGCTGAGGTCTTCGCTTCTCCTGGCCGGGCGTGCTGAGGTCTTGCTTCTCCTGGCCGGGCGTGCTGAGGTCTTCGCTTCTCCTGGCCGGGCGTGCTGAGGTCTTGCTTCTCCTGGCCGGGCGTGCTGTGGTCTTCGCTTCTCCTGGCCGGGCATGGCGATGAGAATGTCAGTGCTAGCTAGCTTCTCCTTAATTCCTTGGTCTCTGATTAATTTCGTCCCTCCCAGCTGACAACATACATATTCCCTTGCACATCGATCGATCGTCTCGGATCTTGGCTCGGCCGCGCGCGGGATCCATCTTGATGCCGGTTCGTTACCTTCTCGGCTTCCATCGTCTTTGGATTTTCGATCGTTTCCCTTTATGACCGCTTGCAATATTTCTTCTGTGCTTGATGCTTTTTGCAGCGTTCTATAGATTGATCTGCTCGATTCTGGTGCCTAGTCCCTGAAGATATTTGTCGATCGCCTAATGCATGCGACCCGCACGTGCAAGGTGTCGTGCACTTCGCCCCGTTTTGTTTGTCCTTGCTAGCATGTTACACATTCAGCTATTCAGTTTCATAGGATTGCTTCAGTACACATACACCTCTTTTATAAAGGTTAATTTACAAATTTTAAAGCTAAACGGTTAATATTAAATGATGGAAAATTTATAACAACCTATAAAAAAATCAAATTGAGTTAGATATAACTATAGACATAAATCGTCGATTTGATCTATATTTTAGGTCGAAATAGTGGTGTACTAAGCACTCCCCTCAGTTTTAACTTTTTAAGCTATGGAAATATGAGAACCACAAAAGGCCAATCCAACCGATCTCTCCCAAAATGCGAAATTCATCTTGTTTTTTTAACAAAATGTCAACCTCATTACTACTTTAGGGTTCGAGAAATCTAATTTTCGTTAGGCACATAAACTCTGTTAGAAAGGACTTAATAATGATTTGTAGGTGAGATTCCATATTCTATAGGTCTTAACACAACTTTTGCATACGACCCCAAAATATTGTGTTTATTCTATAGGCACATAAACTCTGTTAGAAAGGACTTAATACTGATAGCTTTTAGTTGTAACTTATGAAGAGTAACAGCTTGCAGAGAGTCATACGGAGAGAGAGAAACTGATGTGTGAGTTTGATCGATATAAATGAAGTCACTGTAGTATGTATTACAATCGATTAATAGATGATATCTTGAAAAGACACTTTGTTTGAAAGTTAGGTACTATAAAAAAAAGTAACTTTTAAAAGTCAATATGAATATAGCCAAGAATCAAACTCACCACCTCTCTTTACAGTACACACTCATTTGTCATGTTACTTGGGCATTTGATATGGTTGAATTTTCAACCGAACATTTAGTCATTTCCTCACCTGCCGATTTGTCCGGAAGGTCAGCCAATAATAAGGTCACTCCATGTAGGATCACCAGTTAGCTGCGCAAGTGGGAAGGTTGTCTTGGCTTCGTCGTTATCCCTCTCTAGTACACTTCGTCGGCATACATCGACACAGCAGCATATTATTGGCTTGCAAAGGCGCGGAGCTAGATGGAACTGGGTTCAATGGCAATGGTGAATGAGTACATCCTCGTCTCAATACTGATGGCTTTCACCGCCGTCCTCGCCGTGCTGCAGATGGCGCTTAGAACATACGGGCACCGTTGCCGCCATCCGGCGCTCCGCTTCTTCCAGTGGGGCGCCTCCGCGGTATTCATTCCTCTTACGGCCTACATTATCTCATCCTATACGGCGAAGATCGACATTAAGAATGAGAAGGACCGCCACTGCTTTGGCTTCCATTGGTACTTGCCGGACTTGCAGGACTTGCCTGGCAACCCTCAACCGTGCATCTTTACGAAATTACTCATTGTGTGGACCGTCCTGATTCAAATCATCAAGGGCAATACTGACATGGCCTCTGCTGCGGTTGTTACTGAGGGCTTGCCGGTTGCTGGAGACGCCGGCGGCTCCCGGCCTTCTGTGGAGCTTCTTGCCTATTCTATATGGACAACAGGGCTCGTCCTCTATTATCAGATCTACACCGCTACATTCAGCCCTTTACTCATGCTGCTACTCTGTGCGCCCTATGCTACACAGGTGGCGGTCAAACTGGTTTCCTTTCAGCGTGCGAGAGGCTCGTTTGCTCTTGGCCGAAATGCCAAGGTCATCGCCGGGTATATGGCGCAGCTGTATGACCAGGGAGCAGATCTAGATCCTCTTCGTTACATAGTCATGGGAGAAGAGAAGGGGCACCTAGACAAAACCCCTCATGGCTATCGTATCAACGCCTCCGATCTGGAAGGCAGTACCTTGGTAACACTACGCCGGATCTGGGACCGGTCGTCGTCCGGTGATCCCCTCCTGGTCGCTCAGCCACAACTCAAGGAGCTTTGCCTGTCCTTCTCCTTGTTCAAGAGCCTGCGACGGGGGTTCGAAGGTTATCCCCTAGCGGAGGCTGGTTCTCCTAGGGCTCTTCCTTTTGTTCTTCAAGGCATGCTCGGGGAAAAACCTGACCATGAGCGGATGTTTCGGGTCGTCGGAAATGAGCTTGCCTTTGCAACTGATTTTTACTATTCCTCTCTCCCTTGGTCCTTCTCTGGCGGGTGGTTTGCAAGTCTCAACCTTTTGCTATCTACCATAATTGTTGCTGGGCTAGTATTTCTGGGATACCTGTGTCTTAGTAGAGCGACTTACTTACGTTATTACCCTTGCGTCATGGCTTACTATTGTATTACTTTCCTTCTCAATGTGGCGGCCATTGTCATAAAGCTCTGGGTAGTGATCTCCACCATATGTTCTAACTGGACCAAGCTAGCCTTGCTTCAGTACTATATCCGAAGTACAGCAGCTTTTCATCGATATTCTCTCATCTACCAAATCCTGGCCATGGTGCTGCGCTTCAAAGCTGTACAGCGGTTCGACGACAGAATTGGGCAGAACTCGATGCTGGAGCCTCGTCGGTTCTACAATCCTCCAATTCTTTTCCCAGAGAAAATGTCCCACCGTGCAAGCCTTCTCAAGTCCGTCGAAGTCCCACCAGAAGTGAAGGCTGCTGTCCTTACATCGCTGACGAGCAACGGCGGAAAGCTCAGCAACGGCACGACAGCCGTGCACCGGAGTGAACTGCGTGATATCATCATATGGTCTTGCCAAGGAGAGGGCGCCGCCGATGTCATCCTCGTGTGGCACATCGCCACAAGCCTCTTCGAGCTGAAGTACCTGCAGGAGCTATCTTCCCCAAGGACCGCAGAGATGATCACCGCCACTCACTTGTCGCAGTACTGTGCGTACCTGGTGGCCGCCGTTCCTGAGCTACTTCCGGACGACGCTACCTGGACGAAAGCCCATTACAAGGCGGTGGCCAAGGACATCGGAGAAGCTCTCGGACACGACGGCCGCTACAGCCCGGCGTCCATGGCGGGAAATGGGTACGATCGTTGTGTCCAGGCTCTCGGTGAAAGTTCCCGGCACACGGTGCTGAAGAAAGGCTTAGAGCTTGCCAAGCAGCTGGTGGGAGAGGTTGAAAGGCAGAAAGGAAAAGGAGAGGCCGGAGGCGAATCGCCGGTGTGGGAGCTCCTGGCGGAGTTCTGGTCGGAGATGGTGCTCTACGTCGCGCCGTCGGACAACGGCAAGGCCCACATCGTGGCTCTGGGGCGCGGTGGTGAGTTCATCACGGTCCTGTGGGCGCTGCTCCTGCATGCGGGCATCACTGCACGGCCCGGCGACGTCCCCGAACCTTGAGGAGGACATGTATTTCTGTGTACAAGCGCCATGTTCCCTAATGTGTTAACCTGAATGTGGTAGGCCACCAGCGGCGCGTAGTTCAGATTTCTGGTTTGCAGATCAAGATTGTACTGATGGTACTCTGTTGGACTTATGTATGTTCTTTCGATGAAATGTCGTACTCCTTGAGCAAATATTGAATTGCATCTCATCCCTAGTTGCATACAGGGCATGAGCTGATGGAAAAAAAATATTTGGAAATTCGCACGTCGAGAGGTGACAGATTTGCGTTACCAGACTTGTTTTGTTAACTGCCATCGCTGAATAAGCAAGTGAAAGGAAAAATCAGTCACATTCCAGTATACCACTGTGTTCTTGTCAAATTTGCAGATATACTGGTCCTTTTTCCCATGCATCTGGCCAAAATAGGCAAATATATACCACCAAACAAAGTACAGCCCAGCCTATCTAACACTGCAGACTTTTTTTGCCGTTCGAATTCTTAATCAATAGTTTTGCAAAACGCTTGCCACCAGACCAGTTACGAAACTTGTTGGGTGAGGGTCTCGTACCACCTCAGATCCACCACCATCTCGAAGCAGCAGCATTTATTGAAAGGTCTACCCTGAGCTAAGTCTCCAAATTGACCTTAGTGAGGTTCACAAAACCAACTTCGAACGAGGTATGCAAGATCGACCATGAAGGAGTCTAAGGCTAACCCTGGATAGAGTCCGAAGCTAGCCATGAACCCAATGTTACACTGAGCAAGAGATATTTAAAAGCCTTGAAAACAGATTTACGCAATAGAGTAACAGATGAGTGATTTAGTGACTTGATGATATGCTATATTGAGCGAGAGATATCTAGAAGCCTTATGACGACAGAACCAGGAAACACTTTTAAAAGCATAAAATCTCAAAATGCCATTGCCTCGTACTTATACTACCCGATGCTAGTGCTTTAGTAATATGTTCATCATTTTTCTAATCTTTATAACTATTCACAATCATAGTTTATGCATTTTATCATTAATTTTGCTAATTTTGGTGTACATATAGCTACTTATACATATTATAGACTTTTAGGGTATATTACCCATTACTAAAGTACAATCTTTATTGTATTTTATAGCTTTACTATGTTACTCTTCTATTTACGTATGATATTAGATTGCAAAAGATAATTAGATTTATATTTTGTTAATTTATCTTAGGTTGTGCTTATTCCATTAGCACTCCTAACTTTTAGTGATGTGTCCGCCACTGGTCTGGAGGGAATCGTACAGCGTGTTTTCACGGGGACAACAGAGGGCATGCACATGCATGGATACTTGGCTAGGAGGAGGAGTGGTGGCCCACGAGTGGTAGGCGTACATGTGCATGCAACGCATGGGTGGCATGGGAAAAAAAATTCTATAGAGGAGGGTTTTATATGAAACCCCCTATCCGCCGTTGGATCGACGCGTGAGGTTCCCCATAGAATTCGTTTCCGGCGGCATGTGCCCTTGAGTTAGGCGAACATGCATGCATGCATGCACATGCAGATATCCAATTAATCAACGTGCTCTCGATCTCTTTACGCGCACATTGTACTCTACTGCTCACCACATATATATATATATATATATATATATATATATATATATATATATCCACAAGGGAGGCAAGCTGCCGGGGACAACGAGGAGGCGCGTCGTGATCAGGAGGAAGGTCGATCGAAGCGCTGAGGAGGCTCGTGCCGACGGCGCTGGCGAGCGGGAAGACGACGAATTCTTCTCTGTTCCCTGTCTTTCTTTTGTACGACGCATTGGTGGTGGGTGCATAGATACTGATGTGTCGCGGATTGATTCAGCGGGATTGGTGATGACGATCGCATATACATACATACGTATGTACGTATACACGTGTACACATGCACGCACGCATGGTGTGGTATAGTACTAGATTTTTCTTTTGAGAGAAGTACTAGAAATATTTAGTTTGAGGGCATTTCGTTGGCGGCTCTGTGTGAGATGGTGGCAAGTTCTTGTGCGTACGTAAGCAATTGTTTACGGAATGAAAATCGGATTGAGCAGTCCTATATAGTTTGCCAAGATAATCTAAGGACCCAAATGCAAATAAAAATGTGTCATGCAAATTCATGCATCACAGAAGGACCAAGTTTCTTTTTACTTCAAACAGTATGGCCGCAGCTTGTGGCCCTAGGTCTCTACGGCCTGTGATTGCTCTTCGGCCTACTAGGCCTAGCCCACAAACAAAAGCCCAAACGACTGCATAAATAAATTGGATAATTAATAACTTTATTTATTTGGATATTTTTAAGAGGACGACACGTGAGACGTGACCTCTGCGGACTACCGGTGTGCTTTGTAATTTCCGCTCGCTTTCTTTCCTGCGCATGGACCCAGGCTCGAATTTAAGCCTTTACGGAGGACATAAATGCATACACAGCAAATCATTAAATGCTTGAAAACCTAGTACCCGCTGCCCTTCTCGTTCGCGGGCGATGAGTCGAAGCCTTGATCTTCCCACACCGACTATCTCTGTAGCCCCTGTGTGTCCGTGAATTTTACGCTGGGATGTAGAGCCCCGCACCGCTTGTCGCTGTCTCGAAGAAACAAGTAAAGCCACACGAGATCCCTCATGAGAGGATAAAACGAGCGGCGGCTTTAGACTCTCCGTACTAAATCGCATATTATTTTAAATAGTGTTCAGAATAACGATAGCTTATAATTTTTTTAGTAACTGATTGATTTTTTTCTGTAACTGAGTTAGTTTATTAGGTATAATTAAATTTAAAAAATTTAAAAATAGAAACGACATATTAGTCTATCACGGATAATACAAAGGAATACAGAGAAAAAACAAAACACAAATATACAAAAAAAAACAGAAAATAACAAAAATATAAACAGTAAAAAAAAGCCGCATAGTGCAAAGAAGCCAACGCCCGTCGCTATCGTGAGCGCGACCTAAAAGAAGAGGAGTGATGGTAGACCGAGAAATCTAACTTCGCCATAATCCACACGGTTAATTATGTTACAGATTTCATTTGCACAAGCAGCTGTAAGCCCTCTTCTTTTTTGTTTTTAAAAGCTAAATTTCTATGATAAAATATTTTTCTAACTAACTTTCAAACGAAATATGTTTTAAAGACGGGATGTATAAGTTAATTATAATATATAGGTGCTTTGTTCTAAATCTTGTCATCATGATGATTTCTCTTGTATTGAAAATCCCTACCACCGTGAGTACTGTGGTTGTCTCTGCCCTGATCTCTTCATTGAATAATCAAGGTTTAGCTTGCCATCTTTTTTTGTTTGCAGCCTTGCAGGTATTAAGTAGAAATAGTGTGACTTTCTGATTAATTGAATTTTGTCTTATTGTCAATTGCAGTTTGGATATGTGAGAAATCTCCCCTTGGTGATCATATGTTTATGCAAAACATCTGATCTAACCTGGATTCAACCAAACTAATAGCAACTTGAATTGAACTTCTCAAAAGCTGGATCATACAAGTGTGTCAGTTGTTGCATTTGATTTTGCAAATGTTCACATCAATTTGACAGCTAATTTACCTCAACCGTCGTGGTTCTTTTTCCTGGACCAACGAAAAGGACATTAGAACAGGATGATCATTCTCTTCGGACATAGAGATGCAACCATTTGCATGTGTGCGCATTCATTGTTTGTGCAGATTTTTTTGGTCATGCGCTATGCAACCGTGCGGTTGGTGCAAAGTTGCAAACAAAGACTAATCATTGCTCAAAACGGTGAGTTGGGATTTTCTTTTTTCCTCAATTTACGCAACCAATATTTATGAGCCAATGCGACGCGAGTTCAGGAAAAAGCAAACATCTGAAAATCGACCCCTTTCGTGGCTTGTAAAGTATAAATTGGTGAGATTTTGGCTACGATTTGCCAAGATAGCCGGCTGGATTTTGGCCTTTTTCTGGCCCATGTTCAAGCCAATTGCTCCTACTGGTCTAAAACAACTTTTTTATTTCTTTTTTTTTTACAATTTTTTTGGAACCAATCCTAGAGAATATTGTAAGTAGATTTAGTTTCTAAGAAATCCTCGAGAGGAGAGGCTATGACAAAAACAAGCAAGTGATACATGTGGTCCACATGTCACAACTAGTGCCAAAAGCAAAACCTCAGATAGGATCTTAGCCCTGTGATGATCAGTATCCTACATTTTAAGCAGACTTTTCTGAACCAAACAAACAACTGACCAGTCAACAATTTTATAAGCACAAGAGAGATTTTGCCACATGTATATATGGAAAGTACCTCAAATAACAAGGAGATCAGTGAAGGGCAACTTGCCAATGTTCAAATGATGCAATATCTCTTCCCCCTTCTCACTGAGCTGCTAGCCAAGGTAGTAGTGGACACACACAGTTCTGCACTCGCTCACTGACAACAGCAGAGAAGAGCAGAACAAAACAAGGGAAGGAGAACAAAAGATCCCATGGCCTCTTGTGCAGAAAGGCTCCAATCCCTATGCCACCATCCACTCTTCATCATCTTGGTTGCCGTCTCATTGCTGCTGCAGGCAGTCACAGCAGAGGATGAGAAGGAAGCTGATAGGGTGGCCTCCCTCCCTGGGCAGCCAAGGAGCCCACAGGTCTCTCAGTTCTCAGGGTACATCACTGTGAACAGGCAGAGTGGCAGGGCACTCTTCTACTGGTTCTTTGAGGCTCAGGCACAGCCCTCTCAGAAGCCTCTCCTCCTCTGGCTCAATGGAGGTTGATACTTGTCCATGAAAAATATTTAGCACAGTAGAAGTACTGGCCTTTGTTCTTGGTTACTTGTTTTGCTTCATTGACTTGCCATGCACGATGAATATATGATGAGCATAAGCAGTAAGCAAAGAAGTAGTTCTTAGTTTGCTTTCTTTGGTGCTATACTTTGCCGTACGCGATGGTCCATAATCAATAGTGATTTGTTCTTGTTCAGTTAGGATCTTTTCTAGTGAACAAGTTCAGTGTTCTCCTAGAAGTTGTTTTTTTTTCCTGTGTTACTATTTCTGTTTGCTTTGTAGACTATGTAATGTGTACTGTTGTTTGACTGAACCTTCATTTAGGCCCTGGTTGCTCCTCTGTGGGCTATGGAGCAGCTTCTGAGCTGGGGCCTCTCATGGTCAATGGAAACGGAACAGGTTTGGAGTTCAACAAATTTGCATGGAATAAAGGTGTGGTTTCATTCTTCTTCTAATACTTGTATGGTGTGTCACATCCAGAAGTCACATCAGTCATGCTGCTGCTACTAGCAGAAGTTGAACTAATAAAATCAGACCTACAATATTTGCATCTTCATGCTTCATTGATTTATACTTCATCAGGGCCGATTTGCCATTATTAGATGCTTTTTTTGTTCTTCCATGCTTGTTTGTTTTGTTGGTCTTCACTAAATCTGTTTATGGTTCTTTCAGAAGTTAGTTTAGGTGAGGTTCCGTGTAGTTTCAGAAATTGGCTGTTACTCATTTTTGGTTTCCTTGGTCAGAGGCTAATTTGCTGTTCTTGGAGTCTCCTGTTGGAGTTGGCTTCTCCTACACAAATACCTCCTCTGACCTAGACAACATTGATGATCGCTTCGTCGGTATTGATCTTTGTCTCATGCATGATCTTTACTGTTCAGAAAGTCTGAAAGTTTTCTGTCACTGTGTTCATTAACTGAAATTTTTGACCGGTGCAGCTGAGGACACCTACACCTTCTTGATGAATTGGTTCAAGAGGTTTCCTCAGTACAGGAACCATGACTTCTACATCTCAGGAGAGAGCTATGCAGGTAATGCGGCAGACAGCTCTCTTTCTTCCGACACAAAAATAGCAATATTGAATAAGCCCACAAGCAAGATATACAAAAGATATCGCTTTTGCCTTTTGTTGTTGAGTAGTGTAAGCATGCAAAACAGGAATAAATCCTCTATCTTTCCACTCCCCACTATTCTCTAGTCAAAAGGGTTAGCCTACAAAACATGTATAGATCCCATTCCCTACAGTCTTTAGTCCACGCCAATATATGGATCCCACCAGGGATAGAAATCTTGGAACTGGTGTAAAACCCGGCCGGTGGGGGGTAATGGTATCCGGCTAGTTACCGGAAAACCCGGGAAAAAAATAGATAAAATTCACGTTTCAATTTTTGAATTTGGACAGTTTGAAAACCGGTAACCGTTCCGGTTATCGAAAAAAACCAAAAAAACCGCTAAAAACCTGGAAAAACTAGAGAAAATTTAGCACATAATGTTGGAACTAGCATACTCATGCATATTTAGTTTATACAATAGGTAAGCACAAAAAGACATAAACCAATCTAGAAAGTACATTTGTAACCATCAGGATTTTGGCTGTTTTTTTCTCTCCCATCACCTACCGGGATTTTCGGTAACCGCCGGTTACCGTAACTACCGGTTTTTTATCCCTAGACCCCACTACTGCCTTAATTAGGTTCTGAAACAAGTTGATGGGGGGTTATTCTTTTAAAAATATAGCTAACTTTACTTGGAACTGGAATATTTCTTTTTGTTTGCTGTTGTCACTGAACCCAAACATTCATATTAAGGGTCAAGGACTATTTAAAAAAGGGTCAAACAGTATAAAAGTGGCTGATCCAATAAAATGTACAGTGAAAAGTATTGAGAATTAAGCATGGTGGTTATCCTAATGGTCACACACACATCAAGGCCTATGCGGCAATCCACAACATCCAATATGTTTCACACATGTAACACAGACTTAAGACACTGACCAACTTTGATACAACAGGCCATTATGTCCCTCAGCTTGCTGAAGTGGTGTATGAGCGCAACAAGCACCTTGAAACATATCAACACATCAATTTGAAAGGATTTATTGTAAGCACTTTCTGTAACCCATCCCCTTTTCTTTTGGTTACAGGTTTCCTTTCAAAGATTGCTATATTGGAAATTAACTTGAGAGCCTATGTGTAATGCTAAATTTATGCTGTTCTTTCATAGTGATTTCTTGTACATGTTATACAAGGTGTACATTTGTGAGCTTTGCTGAATCTCTCTCTAATGAATTGATCTAGTTTCAAAAGCTGCTTTGCGGTAGTGTGTAGTGTTATGAATAGTGCTTGTATCTATTCATGAGGCCCAAAGGGCAATATATATAGAGGTACAAGGGATGTACAAAAGGAATACAACACAGCATAATAGGAAACAGCATATTAGGAAACAAATATCTATTCTATCCTTAACACCCCCCCTCAAACTCATGGTGGGTCAACAACACTGAGTTTGGAGAGGTAAAAGCTGTGCTGTGCTCGAGTCTGGGCCTTCGTGAAGAAATCCGCTATCTGAAGCTCCGAAGGCACATACTGAAGAGTAATCACCTGATCTTGCACACAAGACCTCATGAAAGAAGCATCAACACCAATATGCTTGGTGAGCTCATGCTTCACAGGATCACGAGCAATACTGATAGCACCTGTACTGTCTGACAAGAGAGGAGTCGATGTAGTGACAGAAACACCAAAGTCCTCAAGTAACCACCGTAGCCAAGTAATCTCTGCTATCAAGAGAGCCATAGCTCGCAACTCAGCCTCTGCACTCGAACGGGACACTGCAGTCTGTTTCTTCGTCTTCCAGGCAATAAGAGAACCACCAAGAAAAACACAGTAGGCAGAGAGAGACCGGCGATCAGAGGGATCACTGGCCCAAGTAGCATCCGAATAGGCTCAAGCAGAACGAATCGAACGTGGAAAGAAGAGACGGCGAGAGATAGTCCCACGAAGGTATCGCAGAACTCAAGAAGGTGGTCGTAGTGGACTGAGTGGGAGCTGAAACAAACTGACTCAGAATATGAACGGGATAAGTGATATCCGGACGAGTAACAGCAAGATAAACAAGACTCCCAACAAGGTGACGATAGCGAGTCGGATCAGAAAGAGGCTCGCCATCCGAGGGTCGGAGGTGGACATTGAGCTCCATGGGAGTCTCAACGATCTGTTGATCGATGAGAGAGGCGCGATCAAGAAGATCTGAATATATTTCTCTTGGGACATAAAGAAACCATCCGGAGTGGAAGTAACCTCAATCCCAAGGAAATAACTAAGAGGACCAAGATCCGACATAAGGAATCGCTCACTAAGACGAGCCTTGACAAAGGCAATGTACTCGAATCATCTCCGTAATGATCATATCATCAACATACGTAAGAAGAAGAGTCCGACCACGAGACGAAGTGTGGACAAAGAGCGCAGGATCATGATCACTAGCGGAAAAGCCAGCAGCGGTGACCACGAGGAGAAGCGCCAAACCAAGCACGAGGGGCTTGCTTAAGGCCATAGAGAGCGGCGAAGGCGGCGGACCATGCCCTCGAGAACAGAATACCCGGTGGCGGATGCATGTAGACCTCCTCACGCAACTCACCATTAAGAAAGGCATTCTTGACATCAAGCTGAGAAACAGACCAGTGGCGAACAGACGCCACCGACAGAAGAGTGCGAACAGTGGTCATGTGGGCCACAGGAGCAAAAGTCTCGTCATAGTCAACGCCATGCTCCTGCTGGAAGCCACGAGCAACAAGACGCGCCTTGTAGCGCTCAAGAGAGCCATCAGAGCGAGTCTTAATCTTATAGACCCACTTACACGTGATGGGACGAGAATGAGATGGCAAGGGAACAAGATCCCAAGTACCAGTACGCTCGAGGGCAGCAATCTCCTCGGCCATGGCAAGCTGCCACTCAGGGTGAGTAACAGCATCCCGTGAGGAGACAAAGCTCACGAGTAGCTGCGCCAGCAAAGGCAAAGCGGGCAGGAGGCCGAATCGACCGGCGATCGCGGAGAGCGTAGCGAGGAGAAGATGACCCATCAGGGGATGATGGAGCATCAGAAGAAGGTGGATCATTAGGAGAAGATGACTCAGCTGGAAGAGCCTCAATACGAGGTCGACGAGTGTAAAAAAGAAGGGGAGGTACTGTAGTGAGAGGAGCCTGGGGAGTCGGAGGAGACGACGCAGGCGGTGACAAAGGCGGAGAGGCCACAGGGGGAATATGTGGAGACTCAGTGGGACAAGTGGACGAGGGCAAAACAGATATAGGTGTATCTGGAAAGGTCAAGAAAGACAGAGACTCCGCAGAGGGAGTCGAAGGAGAGGCAGGACGTGGGTGAATGGACGAGACTCGTCGAAAGTCACATCCCGAGAAACCCGCATCCGACGACCAACGGATCCCAAAGACCGATAGCCCTTGTGCTCGGCATCGTATCCCGAAAAACACACTCAACGGTGAGCGATCGGCAGTGCGTTCTCGAGGGGCGAGGAGAACGTAGCAAACGCAGCCAAACAGATGAAGAGTAGAGTAGTCAGGAAGAAGACCACAGAGACGCTCAACAGGGATCGCACCCTTAAGAGCAGAAGAGGGCTGAATGTTGACGAGATAGGTGGCGATGGAAACGACTTGGCCCAAAAGTGAGGTGGAATAGAGGCGGCGATCATCAGAGCACGAGCCGTCTCAAGGAGGTGACGATGCTTGCGCTCAGCGACACCATTCTGAGCATGGGCACCAGGACAAGAGAACTGAGCGAGAGTGCCCTGCTCAGCAAGGAAGCTGCGCAGGTAACGAGAGAGGTACTCGCCAGCAGAATCAACACGAAAAACACGGATAGGAGTGGAGAACTGTGTGTGTATCATAGTGGCAAATTGTTTATAGATAGACAAGACCTCACTACGAGAAGACATGAAATATATCCAAGTGTGGCGAGAGAAATCATCTATAAATATGATATAATATCGATGACCCCCTTTCGAAACGAAGGGAGCTGGACCCCAAACATCTGAATGAACAAGATCAAAAGGACGCTGGGACACAGACTCACTATGAGGATAGGGAAGCTGAATTTGTTTACCTAGCTTACAGCCCTGACAATCTAAAGAGACGTCTCCTGAGACAGACCCCAGAAGACCACGACGAACTAAGGATGACAGGCGAGATCCACACGAGATGACCAAGACGGTGATGCCACTTTGCTGAAAAGAGCCGGTGAGACGAAGTGGCGAAGCGGAGGCGGCGGCGATGGTGGCAGCGGAAGGAAGGTGAAGCCAGTCAAGCTCCCGAGAGACGCCGTGAGTCACGGCGCCGAGGGCCAGAACCAACCAGAGCTCCCGTGTGGCGGTCCTGAACACAACAAGAGTCAGAGTCGAGAATGACCTGATAACCAAGGTCAGTAATCTGTCCAGCAGAAAGAAGCTGCATAGTGAGGCGAGGAATATGAGCAACAGAAGGAACATGAAAGGATGAGTTGCTAAGAGATCCTCGACCAGAGACAGAAAGAGATGTACCATCAGCAGTAAGAACACTGACAGGAGAATCAAGAGGTGTAATAGAAGACAGAGTGGAAGAATCAGGAGTCATGTGAAAAGATGCTCCAGAATCAAGAATCCACGGGGAGGTACCTGACTGTGTAGGGGGTGGTTTCTCGTGCACAAGAGTCGATGAGCGTAACCCGCGAGAACTCCGAGAGAACCTGAAGCGGCAAGCAGGCGTCGAAGTCTGGCTATCTCTTGCTCGGTGAGAGAAACTGCTGAAGAGGTCGATGCAGACGGCGACGTAAAAGCACTAGTGCCAGGAGAAGAACGGCGTGACAGATGCCGCTTCTTCTTATAGCACTGGGACTCAATGTGGCCGGCCTTGTCGCAGTAGGAACAGTGAGGACGGCCACCTCGGGACGGCGGCGGCCACCACCACCGTGGCGGCGGCCAAGAAGGCGATGCAGCGGTAGACGAGCGGCGAGCACAGAGGGGAGTGGCATCAGACCAGCACCACTCAGACGAGTCTCCTCTGCGCGTATCTCGGTGAGAGCCTCCAGGAGAGTGACACGAGGGTGGCGTGCAAGAAGCTGAGCACGCCTTTGCTCGAACTCAGGACGAAGGCGAGTAAGGAACTCGTGACCCACGAAACTCCAAGTCGGCCGCGTATATCCAGCAAAGACGGACAGAACGGCGGCCAAGAATGCGGAGAGAGTCCAACTGACGCCAGACAGCAGAGCTCTGAGCGTAAAAGGCATCAACAGTAGCATCACCCTGTTGAAGAGAGTGTTCTTGACGAACCACGGACAGGTACAGGGCATCACCAGAGGGCTCGTAGCGCTGACGAAGATGAGTCCACATCTGGAAAGCCGAAGGGAGTCCCACAACCTCGAAAGAGAATCGAGGCCGGATATCGCGGCGAAGAAAAGCGGCAGCTGGCGGCGTCGTCATCGCACCACCGAGTGTAGGTGGTCGACGATCCTTGTAGAAATCGAGCCTCCCGGTAGGCGAGGCGCTTCATCATCAACAATCGGCAGCCTCGGTAGCAATCTTGTCGGCTGTCGGGGGCAATGCAACAGGCGTGGGCTCCGTCGGAGGAATAGGGCAAGGCGGGCAGGTGACATCGCCAGAGAGGACGCCCCAGAGACGTAAACCACGCATGTGAATGCGCATGTGAGACACGAAGTCGGTGTAGTTAACACTATCAAAGACCACCGGGCAGCGAGGGAGGGAAACGGTGCCCATTGGTAGGCGGCGCTGGACGGCGCGGCGACCAATACAACGAAGTCTAACAGGCGGCGCTGAACGGCGCGGCGGTTAGATCGACGTTTTTTGGAGCCGAGAAAACCCTAACTTAGTGGGCCTTCGGCCCGCTACTCACGCACACACGCACACACGCAGAAGAGGCGGCGGCGCCCTTGGCGAGCGGCACGGGGCGGCCGGCGGCGCGCGCGGCGGGCGGCGGCGGCGGTGGCGCGGCAGCGCGGCGGCGGCGCGGCGTGGCGGCGCGGCAGCGGCGCGCGCGGCGGCGCGGCGGCGGCGGCGGGCAGGCGAGGCGTGGGCGCGGCGGCGCGGCGCGCGCAGCGCGAGCGGCGTCGTCGTGGGCGGCGCGCGCGGAAGCGGCCGGCGGCGTCGGGCAAACGGTCGGCGGCGCGAAGGAGCAGCCGGCAGCGTCGGAGAGATGGAGACGCGAGCGGCGGCGCGGAAGGAGCGCCGCGGCGCGCGGCGAGCGGAGGCGAGCGGCGGCGGCGGCCCCGCGTGGAGCGGCGGCGCGAGGAGCGGCCGACGGCGTCGCCGCGCGAACGGCGGGCGGAGTCCCGCGCGTGGAAGAGCGGCGCGCGAGGAGCGGCGGCGGCGCGCGCCGGCTGCAGATGGAGACGAGCACGGTCCTAGGTATGACAAACCATAGGCTCTGATACCATGTTATGAATAGTGCTTGTATCTATTCATGAGGCCCAAAGGGCAATATATATAGAGGTACAAGGGATGTACAAAAGGAATACAACACAGCATAATAGGAAACAGCATATTAGGAAACAAATATCTATTCTATCCTTAACATGTAGTTTATTAGAAATTTTCCCCAAATAATTCTTCATTTCCTTGTTGTTTACTTGTTTTACCATGACTGAGTTTAGGATAACTCTTATATACTTTTCTATCTATCAACAACTACAGCTGAAGCTTATTCTGCATACAGCATGTTCTCCCAAAATAAACTGAAAATGATTTAATCACTAATATGCACCTACCTTTTGCAGGTTGGCAATGCAGAGACTGACGATTACTATGACTATAAGGGACTAGTCGAGTTCGCTTGGAGCCACTCAGTGATCTCAGATCAACTTTATGAACGTGTCAGAAATGTTTGCAACTTCAGGCTCTCACCCCGTAGCAATGAATGCAACCATGTCATGATCGCTGTATATGACCAGTACGATAAGATTGACATCTACAACATATATGCACCTAAGTGCAATACTGACGAATCAGCACAGTTGTCTACCTCTGACAGCACAGCTGAAATGAATGCCGAGGTAATTACAGTGCTTGCTAACTTCTATTGGTACTGTAGCAAAAATGACAATGGAATGAAATGAAGGTAAGAACTGAAGATAGTGTACATTTCAGAAGAGGTTCAAAAGAATGAGGATGTACTCGGGATACGATCCGTGCTACTCGACCTATATTGAAGATTACATGAACAGGATGGATGTACAGAAATCACTTCATGCAAATATCAGCGGATGGATTAAGGATAGAAGATGGAGTATGTGCAGGTGACATATAGGCATGAGCTTCCTTGTGATGCATCTATTGTGCTAATTGGATAGCATATATGACATTCTGTCATTTTTCTTTATACACTTTATTGCAGCTATTCAATTTTTGACAACTACGACATCACAGTCTTTTCTGTTCTTCCTATTTACTCGAAGCTCGTCAAGGCAGGACTAAGAATTTGGGTCTACAGGTTTGGCTCCTTCAATTTACTTGTTTGGTTTGGAAGTCAGAACAAGAGAGTAACTGACTAACTGTTATGCTAGAATCCTAAAGGAGAAGTAAAACCTATCTAATTGCCCTTATTCTTACCTCCTATATATTCTTCCTTCATGTTTTAACTTTTAACTAAATTACGTTTCTTGTAATGTCTCAGCCTTGAATGTCTTTTGTGGGCTTAATGAATTCTTAAAGAGTCAGTCGATAATATGACTTACATTCAGGAACTATTCGTGCGCTCATTTGAGTTCTGTTTACCAATCGAATTCCTTGAAGTGATCTCCTGAATCCTTGATCCTTGATCAGTTTTTCTTTTTTTACAGTGGAGACGTGGATGGCAGGGTTCCGATTATTGGGTCCCGGTACTGTGTAGAAGCCCTTGGTCTTCCTCTCAAGTCACAGTGGCAACCATGGTACCTAAGCAATCAGGTTTGTCACCCTATTACATGCCCTAAGTTCCCTCGTTTCTTCACCATAGCAATCTTCACATAAAGTAGATGTTAGCTTCAGTTTTGTTGGAATGATCATTTGATATTGTAATGATGTGGAAAAAAATCCAATGTAGGTTGCTGGAAGGTTTGTTGAGTATGAAGGACTGACAATGGCCACTGTTAGAGGAGCAGGCCATGCCGTGCCTCAAGACAAGCCAGCAGAGGCACTCGTGGTAATCAAGTCCTTCCTTTCAGGCAGACAACTGCCAACAAGAAACAACTGATGGCTACTACTACAGGAATAAAATTTGCTGAATGAGAAAGATTAAGAAAGAAGAAATAATTGATACTGAGATGTAGCAAAATATGCAGTCTAGGCTCTATCTGTACCTAAGTTATGTACCACTCGACATGAACTCCTTGCAAAACTGCCCGTGTGTGGTAAATGGTTCAAGTAAAATTTTCAACTAATGGAGATGACCGTATACGATAATTCTTAGGTGATGTTTATGTTTTGTTCTTTATTTTGAAAAAGGGAAATTTAAGTCTCGACTGCCAACAAATACTAGTATGTGCCACTGATGATTGCTCGAGACTCGAGGGCCCTTAGACTTGCAATGCCCTGATCAGTCGATAATGAAAAACTTACCAAACAGCTTTAAACAAGACAGCAACAAATAAAAAATGTAACTAGAAATGTCATTGTTCAAAAGGATCTGCCCCAAAATTCAGACTAGTCCTTCTTTCAAAGAAACAATCTTTCAGTTATGTTACGGTTCCCCCACATAAGGAATTATTGATCATATACCCTCCACTTAGATGGAAATTGAGAATTTACCCTTCTGGCCCACGTGTCAGTGACCTACGATGACCCCACATGTCATTGAGTGGGGAGGGTAAATCCTCAATTTCCCAACTAAGAGGAGGGTATATGATCTAAACCTCCCCCCCCCCCACATAATGGTTCCACTCTCCTTGATTTTTTTGGTCACAAATAGCCTTCACGTCCCCCAAATTTAACTGTCATTGGCGTGTCAGAAGCTGTTTACCAAGAAGGAATGTGTGGATCAGCGCAAGCACTTCAGCAGGCTTGTTAAGGGGTACCAAGTGGCCAGTGTTAAGAGTATCTCCTTGTATAGGGCCCATAGCATTAGCATAGTTAGGCCCATAGCATTAGCATATTTAGGCCCATGGCCATGAGGCCCATAACCCACTTGTATATATCCCCTCGTATAATCAACAGTGACATCAATACATTGAAAATCAGTTCTTCTCATTTACATGGTATCAGAGCTTGCTGCGGCTGTCAAATCCCTAACCCTAGTGACCAGTGTGTTACCGGCGCATTCCTACCGATCGACACCCCCCTCCCCCGCGTCGCCGATGGCTTCTTCTTCCGTTGCATCCTCTTCTTCCGCTGTATTGACCAGCCATTGACATCAAGCTAGATGGTTCCAACTACAGGTAGTGGGCCTTTTCGGCCATGATAGTTATGAGGGTACTTGGTCTTGAGGATCACCTGAACAAATGACCCTCCCGATTCGAAGGCTGATGATACCATCATGAAGGCTTGGAAAAGGGTTGATGCTAAGGTGATGGGAGCTTCAATTCTGAGTGTGGTTCTTTCATTTCGGATGAGCCTTGAGCATCACCACTCCACCAAAGAGATATGAAAGTATCCTGAGCAGTGATATCTTCAGCCTAGTGGAGTACTTTGTTTCTTCTTGTTGCAAAGTTTGTACAATCTTCAGTAGCAGGACAGTTTCACTTGTTTCTCCTTGGCTGCCCAACTCTTCCCACCTTGGATGATGCACTTGATCATCTAATTGCTGAGACACATCTTCGCTCTTTTGCCACACCTACTGCACCAATTACTCACACCAGTGTTCTTACCTTTCAATACTAAGGTTCTTTCCCATGAGATGTAGTCTGTTCCTATTGCAAGAAGTTTGGACATACATTTGATCGCTACTTTGCCCTTCACCTTAAGATGTTACTCATGCAATTGTTAAACGTTTTACTTTTTGTTGAATTACTCTCTAGTACCAACATATTCTCTCGATAACACGCATTTGTATCACTTGAAAGATCTGAAAAATCTCCCTGAAGCTTGTTTCAAAGTGTTATCATAAGTTTCGTGAACAACTTAATTACGTACCAAACCTTCGCCCATCTGCCGCTTCAAAAACTAGCAGATGCCTGTAAATTAGCAGTACTCAATGATTAATTATCTGAGGGCGATCAATGGGCCGGGTATGCCCCACACGGCCCCTTTATAATCTTAAGAAAGTAGCCGGCCGGCCACCACAGCTTACACCCACCTCGCTCCCACTTGGATGGCAGTAATTAAAATACGGTACAAGTATATATTCTTATATTACATAAAAACAGATCATTTGCATCAATATCCAATTCAATCTACACCTATAACTGGTGTAACGAAAAGTGCAATTTTGTCTTTCTACGAGTCTGTGGTCTCAAAAGTACAACCCCATAAAAATAAGCTCAAGAACAACACTATTCAGCATTGTAGCTGACCACACCTAACAACAGTAACAAACATACATCGATCGCATCATGCAGGATTAAGTAATCGAATGAAGATACATGACACGTCCATGTACATGCATCTAATATTTCAGAAGAGACCTGGCCTTGGAAAACAGCATCTTCCCATGTGATCAGAGCTTGAGCTTGAGCCATGCAACCATCCAAAGCTCGACAACTGATACAACGACAAGCACCTGCAGGCGCGCAATGTCCTGATCTGGCTCCATCTAATTATTGTAGCCGTTAGCCAAAACAAGGCAAGTGCACATGCTGAAATCAAGCTTATGCTTCCTGGAAAATTAAGCTTGCTAATTAAGACCTGTGATTACTTGGGAGTAGCTAGTTAGCTTATAATTAGTTAGTCTCAGTTCAGTGTACGTGTAATCATTCGTGGCCCCATCCTTGGAACGGCAACGTCGACGTCGCCGGCACCGACCATATGAAAGTAGCTTTCATTTGCCCTACGCTGTTAATTGTCTCTAATTTCATTCTTTATTTGTCTCTAATTTCATTCTTAGGATTCACTCGAGACTGCAAATTCTCTCACCTTGGTGGAGTTTGACGTAAGCCGTGCATGAGTTTCTGACTCATCGTCCCAAAGTTGTGCGAGGATAGAATCAAATTCAAAGGATTAGGTAAAGAATAAATTGTATGTATGGAGATGAGATGTGAAATCTAGGAACTCCACCGAATTACAAGTAAGTCGGTGTGAAATTGTCAAGCAAGTGATTAAGTAGTCAGTCATTTCCTATACTAAATTACAAGTACGTTCACTGCAAGTCAGTCAGTCATTTCAATTCCTGAGCACGTACGCGCACTTCGGAGTAGTTTTGACGATTTGACGACGTAAGTGCCATATAATCAATGTTACACCACGTCATGAGTCATGCGTCACACGATCAGTTGTCGATTTGACGACGCACGACGACCTAGGTTAAAATCTCTCTCTGGATCTCCTGAATCCTTGATCCGTCTGTACTTGCGACCATATATAGTTACACTCTACTGTGTAATCAATGGGCTGTTCATATGAATTTTTAGTATTGACTTATGAATATTAATAATTTATAGAGAGATATATGTATGCAATTTTAATGATACAAATGAAGTTACTATAGTGTGTACTACAATTGATAAGTAAACTTCGTTTTAAAAAGATATTCAATTTAAAAGTTAAGTACTATAAAAAAAAATATCCACTATAGAAAAATAGTTTTTAAAAATTAATACAAACGTGCCCATACATTATTTGCTTTCCGGCCGGAATGAATTAATGGTGCCGAGTCTAAATAAAATAAACGTACTTTCAAAATTATTACAAGCAGCAACTACGTACGCACGAGCATGCGTGTAAAATACATGATCTATCTATAGCCAGTTTCTCGACTAGATCGCATACGCATTCACATATTATATTGGTGTTGAATAATGAGTATGTAGCTTGTCTCAATCCTATCTTTGATCAGCATTATCTACCCACTCCAACTAGTGTACATGTTTACATACATACATACATACATACATGACGTTAAAATGAGGTACCATAATGCCTAGATGCACCATGATCTCAAATGCACGAATTCAACCTAAATTTGGGTCTATTTTTTGAAAATATCATTTTAGGGTATATATCTATCTATAACAATTCAAATGAAATATATATAGCTTTGAGAAAATATACTCGAATTCAAAGTTTTGAACGAATTTAGATCACATGCTTTGCTGATATTTGAAAAATATCATTTTAGGGTATATATCTATCTATAACAATTCAAATGAAATATATAGCTTTGAGAAAATATACTCGAATTCAAAGTTTTGAACAAATTTTTCAGAGGTGGTATGTACATTTTTTGACATACTCCTTTTTATATGCGTATATAAAGGTATTTACAAAATACATTAAAAACTATGGACTTCTTTATAATTTTTTTTATGTGGTTCATATTGAAATATCTTATAATTAGTACATGAGTATATCCAAGGTGATAAAGGAGTATTTCAAATTTATTTAGGTGGTATATTAGAGGTGGGTGTAATTACACCGGGTGTAAAAGATATTTTTCATATATATATATATATATATATATATATATATATATATATATATATATATATATATATATATATATATCAGCACATACCTACAATCAAACTATTATGAAAAAAAAGAGAACTACAATGTAAAATACTCACAGGAAAATTACTATCATTTGTGAGTGAAGTTACTATCAAATATATGTAGAGTTATTGTCAGTACACAATATGATAGTAACTCTATATGTATTTTATAGTAACTTCACTCACAAACGATAGTAACTTTTCAACATGAAAACTCGCACGCACGATAGCTGTGTGTGTGTGTGTGGCTAGGTAAATTTGGTGGTGGTTTTTCATCGATTTTAGGAGTACACATGTACACGTTTATATACAAGTAAGTCGGTGTGAAATTGTCAAGCAAGTGATTAAGTAGTCAGTCATTTCCTATACTAAATTACAAGTACGTTCACTGCAAGTCAGTCAGTCATTTCAATTCCTATTATAAAATGACAGTGAACTTGTCAAGCGATGAGAGCTAAAGTACACGCTTCGGAGTAGTTTCCTTTCCTCCACTGAATCGTGTACTATACGCACTTGTAATTGACTGAGGTAAGCGCCATATATAGGGGCAATTTGGAACAATAGTTGGTTTATAATTTTTTTATTACAGTTGATTTATTTTTTATTGTAACTGAGTTAACTTATTTAGTATATTTAAATTTAAAAAAATTTAAAAATAAAAAAATATGTTAACCTATTACGGATAATACAAAAGAATACGAGAAAAAAAGAAAAGATAAAAAACTCAAAATATCTAAAAACAAAAAAAGATGAAATTATTGAATAGTGAAAAAGAAGAAGCTAAAAATAGAAATTAGCTTTAAATAAAAATGAGTGGGTCATAATCAGTCAAGGCCGGCCTAACACAAATTAAGTGCCATTAATCAATGTTACACCACGTCATGAGTCATGCGTCGCACGATCAGTTGTCGATTTGACGACGCACGACGACCTAGGTTAAATCTCTCTCTGGATCTCCTGAATCCTTGATCCGTCTGTACTTGCGATCATATATAGTTACACTCTACTGTGTAATCAATGGGCTGTTCATATTAATTTTTAATATTGATTTATGAATATTAACAGTTTATATAGAGATATATATGTGCGATTTTGATGATATAAATAAAGTTACTATAATGTGTACTACAATTAACTAATAAATTTGTTTTCAAAAGATATTTAATTTAAAAGTTAAGTATTATAGAAAAACAATTTTTAAAAATCAATACAAACGTGCCCATACATTATTTGCTTTCTGGCCGGAATGAATTAATGGTGCCGTGTCTAAATAAAATAAACGTACTTTCAAACATTAATATTACAAGCAGCAACTACGTACGCGCGAGCATGCGTATAAAATACATGATCTATCTATAGCCACGCGCGAGCATGCGTATAAAATACATGATCTATCTATAGCCAGTTTCTCGACTAGATCGCATACGCATTCACATATTATATTGGTGTTGAATAATGAGTATGTAGCTTGTCTCAATCCTATCTTAGATCAGCATTATCTACCCACTCCAACTAGTGTATATGTTTACATACATACATGATGATGAAATGGGTCATAGTGCCTAGACACTATGATCTCAAATGCATGAATTCAACCTAATTCAGGTCTATTTTTTAAAATATCATTTGAGGGTATATATTTATCTATAACAATTCAAATGAAATATATAGCTTTGAGAAAATATATTTGAATTCAAAGTTTTGAACAAATTTAGATCATATGCTTTGCTGATATATATATATATATAATCAGTACATACTTACAATCAAACTATTATAAAAAAGGGAACTACAGTGTAAAATGCGCATAGAAAAGTTACTATCGTTTGTGAGTGAAGTTACTGTCAAACATATGTAGATTTACTATCAGTACACAACAGATAATATCTCTACATGTATTTTCTAGTAACTTCACTCACAAACGGTAGTAACTTTTCAGCATGAAAACTGGTGCGCACAATGTGCGTACGCGAAGATTAGCACAGCCGTGTATGTGTGTGTGTGTGTGTGCGCGTGGTGTGTGTGAAGGAAGCTAGGAAGTGGCCAGATAGCTAGGCAGATTTGGTGGTGGTTTTTCATCGATTTTAAGAGTATACACGTACACATTCATCTAAAAGAGTATATATATGTAAAAACTTTTGTAAAAAAGAATTGCATATACATTCATTGTATATTACTGAATCTAATTAAGACATGTCTAGTACATCTGGGTTCAGTTAAGGGATGAAGATGGCCACATGGATGGACTTGGAATAATAGTTACAAATAATGGAAGGTTGATGTAAATTAGAGGACATATCTATTTTTTTAGACTAGACGACATATAACTAATGCAAACTTCAAAGCACCACCTAGTAACATATATATGTAGTTATAGGGTATCAAATTAGCACGAAAATTTTCAATTCAAATTAGCCTTTTCATTCTGTCAAAAACAAAACTAATATCTGGCAAATATAAAAGAAAATAAGGTATTTGTTTTAACTTGTAGCAAAATTTTCCTTTTGTTAGCGCCAGTTGAGAAATTAATGTGCTACGTACAGACATACCTGATTATTTTATATATCACCTTGATGACTACCTACAGAAATGTTAAAATAATTTTTCGAGTTGGCTATTTGATGTCTAACATAAAGTGGCAGAATTAGAAGACACCTTTTTTTTTTGGAGAATTAGATAAAACTATATATTCCCTCTCATAACTAATGTAAACAACTCTAGTTCTGACCACATATGTTAAGTGCACAGAGTACTGCATCCTTTTTAGAGAGATATATACAATTAATTAGGCATTGCACGATACATGTCGAGAAAAGTTAGTGCATTGTGACCCTATAGCTCTGCCGTGCATGCACGTACCCATGCAATCAAAAGAAACTTTTATTAGATTTTAAATGTTCTGCACACTTGTTTCTGGAGATGAATTGTTGCAACATTCATCTCCACAAGCGAATGGTCCCCATGAGGATATATCAGTCAGTCATGCATGGTGCCCCGAACAAAACATAGTTCATGATTTTTGATGATCTGGCTCGCCTTTGATGAGACTTTGGTCACTGAACCGGACAGGCGCCAGTGCATTCAACATAGTTCATGATTTTTGGACCGTGATATCAATGTTCATGTCGAATGCGCATATCATGACTATATCTTAAGAACGCAGCATCTGGTCATTGTGACTGTCTTAAGACTTAATTATCTAGCACTAAATCAGATGTCACGATCGAAAAAAGTGATCAAATCCCGAGAAAACAAGTTAAATAACATATTCAACTTGCAGTTTATTGTGGGAATTGAACTTTATTTGATCTGTAAGCAAACAACCTAGGTGTGTCACAAAATACGTTTTGCCACCGTTTTGAAGAAAAAAAATGCTCAATTTCTAGTAGCGATATACTCTCTCGGTTCTCGAACACTTGGCATATTTACCAATATATATTTATGCCTAGAAAATCATATTTTGGATAATGTGACAAAATACTATTCGTTCTTTTACTTAGTATTTATGCTTAGATACTGAAATGAAATCCTGAATTATTTTCTTACTTCCTTTTCATATATATTTTAGACCTTATTTTAATAATATATAATATATACAAAGGTTTTCTATTTTAATATCACAAACAAAAATAACTAGGTGAACAATTATACACTTTTGATCAACGTAGAAGCCAACTCCGTAAGTTCGAGGATTCTAGCCGTGTGCTAATTAAGGGCACGTATTGGCGTATGTGGCATGCATAGTGGTGTGTATATGTCTGTCTTGTTATAAAAAAAATGGAAATTTGATAACAGAGTGAGTAATATTATCTAAAAATGCTTATTGTTTATTTTCTGTGAAATTTCTATGAAATTTCTGAGTTTCAATCAAACTCTAAAAGTTACTAATAAGTAGCTGGAGCTATTCGATCCGACGGTGACAGGAGCGGCAAGATGCCGGCCCCAGCGGTTGATTCATCCACGTGGAGGAGGGGACGAGGGGTCACCAGTCCTCAAATCCAAAGTACCAAGCAACAAACAAACATGGCAATAATCATTAAAGAAATAAGCATAATAATATTTGGGGCTTGACCCACTAAGTAGATAAGGACTTCTCTTGAAAAGAGACACATGCAATTCTATAATGATTTCCCTTGTGCCCGTGTTATTATTTGATTCTTCCTTTTTGGATGTTAGGTAATTTAAAAACATAAATGAGAAACTTATGTACGTCTCTGGCTGTTACTTATTTAATTTATATTCCACGCTCCCCTTGTTTACCTTCAAATAGATTGAAGTAATTTGGCATCTTTTTTGTTGCTAAATTCCAAGTTACACTCTGGTTTCTTTGCCAGTTCCAATTAATATTACTCACGTGTACGTGTGTGAAGAACTATGCGTGAAGGTCCAGCATATTATTATAATAAATTATTGCCAAGTTTGTAGAGTTGAAATTTAAATTTTGTAGAGTTTGCATTTTTTCAATATTTGTTGTCAGACAAATCGGTTTGACCGCTGGCTAATCGTCAATCTGACTGCTGGCTAGTTGTCGATCAAATCGCCGGTGTGTTGCTGGTCAAACCGCTGAGCGGTATGAATGGAGGTTTAATGGTGGTTGCAATTTTTCAGAACTAGTGTTTTGTGTTGGACTTGATCGGTCTGAATAGCCCCTGGTTGGCGGTTAGATCGGCCTTGAAAATTATTTATGTGATTTTGGAAAATTGGGTTTTGGATTTATTGAATTATGATTGGCCAGTTCATTTATGTTGTATGAAACATGTTTTGGCTGACATGGATCAAGTTGTGAAGAACTTATGGTTAGAAATTGTTTATTTGTATTTAGATGTGCAGGAGAACTTTTGAGTCAGTCATGATCAACAGTGAGGATCGGAGGAGCTAAGGTATAGAACGGTCAAGGATACCGGATGAGATGATTGAGTTCAAACACAGCACGAGGAATGCGAGAAATGTTGATGGGAAGGTTTGAGAGACGGGTGGCACAAAATGCCTTGGTCAGTCGAAGTAATGCGTGGTCCGGTGAAACAGAACAGGAGAGACTTACTGATGTGTGGCAAGCCATTGGTACATCTACATGTGGTATGCATGGTGATAGCTTAAAGGGAAGATGAAGATCAAATCAAGACGATGGTATTTTGGTAATTTACCAAATACCAAAAATTTTGTTGGATCAAAATAGCGGCGTTTGGGAAAACAGTTTAGGTCAAGGAGATACTGAGAAGATCAAGTGGATCAAAAACTAAAGACTCAGCGGATTCGAGCTCATGTGCTTTGAAAACATACATAAGTTAAGTGTGTGAGTAAAATCCATGATATGTGGGGTTAACGGATTTCCTCCAAATACGCTAGTGGATAGTATCTAGTAGGATTAGTGTGGGCTGGTTGTGTCATCTATTTAACAGGTTGGGATGGAGGCTTGTAATCTGACCATCCAAGATTCCAACCTTGTGTTATAAGATTAGTGTTAGAAAAGAGTGAGTGATGTGATATACTCTCTTGTCTTTAGGTAGAGTACATGTAAAACCTTCATTCTTAAATAGCAATATGTTAACTTTGTTCATCACTCATGGGGTCTCTTTGTTTTGGTTGATTTACTCTTATTCTTGTTGGTTTGATATCTTCTCTCTCCTTCTTAATCTTGTTGTGTGCCAAGAATATGTAAATGATGAAACTGACTCATAGAGATCAAATTCTATCCATCTCGACACTGAGTCTTGCAGGATTTTAAAGTTGTCCGGTTTTACTTGGTTTTGACCTCCTTTAGAGGTTTCTTGATCCCAAGGTTTTTACTTCGAATCTTTGGGATATTTTGCTTGTTGTGACATGTGAGAATATATCTAGAGCCATCTTAGTCATCTTCTACCTACGAGCAAATCATATTCTAAGTTTTTGGTTTTGCTCGATTTTGGTGCAACTTTACTTATTCTTAAAAAATGATTAGAATTTTGACAAAGATTCAAGCGATCCTTAAACAGAATAGGTTCCTAAGACCCTAAGTAAAGTTTGTGCAAAATCTCATTTCATTTGGCTATGAATTTTGGAAGTTGTACCAAAAGTGGCTTAGACTCAAGTTGATTTTCTATTCTGGGAGCAAGGGAACGGCCAGACTGTTCCTTGGCCCGATCATGCCAGTCACTGGTCAGACCACTAGCTCGTCACCGGTTAGAATGCTAGCGGTTAGACCACAAGAGCGCCATCAGTCAGACCGCTGATGTGTCACCACTAGACAGCACCTCAGTGGCCAGTCAAACCACTCAGGTGCAAAGCCTAGCTCTTTGGTTTCCGAGTTTGATGCTTTGCTTTTGACTTGCAATTTTGATCTTCATAGCTCTATAGCTACTGGAGTGAAGAATTTTAGAATAATTGGGGAAATGTTGTAAGGTACTATTCATCTCCTGTTGCCATTGCGGTCCTCCAGTGTGTAAAGTGTGTAAAGCCATTGCACTACTGGTGTGGTTTCAGTTTGTGAGGTCATGCATGCATTGCCAACGGAATGACAATATATCCCATATACTAATTCAGTTCTTTCTACATATATTTGAGTATAGAAAGCTTCCTACTTTCCTTTCAGAAAAATAATGCATTGCATGGAAAACCCCTCACATTTCTATGTTCTGCTTAGCTAGCCAAGGCATTGAAACCACTCAGATCACAGATTATAAAATGAACATTGACAAGAACACATTAGTTTGTCTAGTAAATGCTAAATTTAACGTTGTTTCCAACCCGTTCTCCTCGATACTACGTGGATACTACGTGGTGAACAATGCACAATGCAGTTGTCAGCTGGCCGAGGTTGGTCAAATTAAACTGACCCGCGTGTGATCGAGTCAGTACGATTAGTCTTATGTTACTGCGGGCACAAGAACATTGTTTTACGAGACACGCTGTCATTTCAGCAACTTGTGAAACCCCGTCAAACCTACGTACGCGTCTCCACCTGGAAAAGTATGTACTCCCTCCGTTACTGAATATTTAACGTTTTAAGATTTTACACTTCAATCAATTTATGTGTGAAAATGACTTAAATCACTCTTCTTCATTAGCGCACTTATTGTTTTTGAACGGTGTGTTAATTACTCTAATCATCCATAGTAATAAATAGCCTTAGGAATAATGAATGGTAGGGATATGCAAAGGAAAAAAATTAGTTAAAAGTTATCTCAAAATTATAGAATTTTATGTATTTGAGAATAAAATTTGAAAGTTAGAATGATATGTATTCAGGGACGGAGGAGTATAGTATGTAATGTGAAGATTGTGATCGAACAAATATAGGTCTATGGACTATATATTTAATTTCAGACAAGAAAGAGACCCAACAAAGCTAGCAAGTCGTGCACGCTAGCTTCACTGTCTCATGATCTCATCGGTAAAAATTAATTCATCATTTCCAAAGATACTTCAATATTTAGCATATCATCAAGAGTAGTATGTTGTAAAGTATTGCAATCTAGCTAAACCACTTACAATGAAACTAATTAATTGTACTGGCGGGGTGCAATTAATTACTTGTATTACATGAATCCCTACATATTGTAATTCGTTGAATGAACGGATTATATATATGCACATGTAGGATTGTAAGAAAAGTTCGAAGCTCGTGGGCTGCTCTAGTTTGACTCGCTTTAGACTCTATTCGAGCTCGAGTCGACTGGAAAAACAAACCGACCTCGAGCCTAATCACAAGCTCACGAGGCTAGTCGAGCCAAGCTCGAATAGCTCAATTGGGCTCGTTAATGTTGACTACTTGTGCCAGTCCGCAACCCTCCTCGGTCCAAATTCAAAATCACCCTACCCTAACTCTATCCACTTATCCCTTCATCCTTACTAGCCATCCTTCCACATAATCCCCTTCCCCTACCAAAACCTAATCTAGTCCCTACCTCCCACCAGTGATGCCCACCCCACTGCCTCATCTTCTGGCTCCCAGCCTCCGATCTCGCCGGCCACCACTCACCACCCACCAACCATGGCGGATGCCTCTCCTCCTTCTCCACCGAGCACCAACACCCTCTCTTTCTCACGTCAGCGTCTTGCTCCTCCTCCGCGAGCACGGATGTGATGCCTCTCCTCCTCCGGTGCCAAGCACCGACCTTCCTCTTCCTTGCGCCGACGCCTTCGCCTCCGAGAGTCGACCGCCCTATTCCTCCATCGTTGAGCGCCACCGCAGTGCCTCTCCTCCGCCGTCGCTGAGCACTGACCTCCCTCTTCCTCACTCTGACGCCTCTGCCACCGAGCTCTGACAGCCCCTCTTCCTTGTGTGGTCATGCAGATGCCCTGTTCCTCCTTCGCAAAGCACCGATGCCCCTCTCCTCTATCGTGAAGCACCTATTCCCACCGCTGCCTTTTCATCCTCAACTCATAATAGCCCGACATGTAACATATCTGAGTATGAACTATACTTCCTACTTATCCTGTTCTTTCGTTTATGTGAACCACTATAAATTTGTGGATATTTGTGTTGTTCATTATGCTACTGGGCTAGAAATTTATTCAAACATGCTTTGCTTCTTGATATGCTGTGATTTGTGAACTTGTATAATTTTTTCCTTTCTCACAATTGAAAACTAAGACATATGAAAGTTAATTACATACTACTTCTTAACGAGCTTACTCAAGTCGAGCTCGAACCTACTCGAGTTTCGGCCGAGCCAAGCTCGAACGTACTCGATCTTGCCTAGGTCCAAGCTTGGACCCAAACTTAGGCTTGGTCCAACGCCCAGATCAGAGCACTTATATTTTTTTAGAGGGGTATGGGGGAATCCGTTGGATCGAGATCTCGATCCAACGCCATAGACATATGCACAGTCCAAAAATCTGAGTTCTCCCAATCCAAAAATCTGAGTGCTTCCAACCCAAAAAAAACACTCAAAGTGCTGCTTAGCACTTCTTTTAAAAAATGCTCTTTCTTAAAAAGCATGCTCAATACGATATATATTTTTTTAAAAAAAACGAAAAGGCAAATGTTGAAAAATAGTCGTGCAGGCGGGATGAAAATGTCGACACCAAGGCCAAGACAGCAGAGCTCGGACAAGAGGAGAGGTTTCCTTCTCTCTTTTAGGGTAGTGCATGTTCTTGAACGGAGAAGGCACTTAGCCCTTTTTGGGGCTTTGAAAACACCAATGGACTCATCTGCCAATACGTGATGAACTTGTCAGGATAGTTAAAGACTAAACTAATTCAGGACGGCAGCACACAGCTGTTGGCGCGGAACGCTGCTGGCTTCTTCACCCACCGGAGTCTTGGATCCTCTGTGCCATTAACTGTCTATGTTACAGTTCTACGTGTGCTTTGCATGGACACGATCGAGCTGAGGCACATATACATACACGTAAGTTTACTAGAAATTTGGCATGCACTGTTTTGAGACCATTCACTACCAAAGTATGGATAGTTAGTGATAGTTAAACAAAGACTAAACTAATTCAGGGATATCCTCTACCGTCGAGAGAAATATGGATTATGGTAGTGATTGATTATATGTTCACCTGATTTATTATACTGTCTTGCAACTTGCAAGACTTTGACATTAGTTGCTGTTCACATTGCACGATAAGTTATCAGGATGTGTATTAAACCCTAGCATAAAGTGAAGTCATGCATCTATAGATCACCTAATTACATATCCATTTTTATCCGCAGAAGCAAAGCATGCATTAGTCGTTGCACGCATCATCGTAAGGGGAATGTAAGCCACAGTTTTGAATCACGGGATCAGGATCAAAATCAGACAAACTGCCAGGAGAGGCCGGCTTAGATTTCAAAAGAATTTGGGGAACCTACAAATAACAAAAGCCTTATGGTAGGCATTAATTGCTTCAGTTTTGGAAAATCTTTGGAATAGACAATTCGAGCTATGTGTAATTTCCTGGAAAATACTTATAAATTCTAAATAAAAATCAAACACGCGATTCAACCACAACAAATTAGCGGGCTTATCAAGTGGCCTATCACATAATAAGTGCATGTTTGTATTACTAATAATATAAAAGCATATATAGATGACAAACTCACGTTCTTAATTAAGGTTTTGTCTTGATTTTATTGAGTTCTATCAAAAACAAGGCTGTGTTAAGATGAAGTTTGGACTTGAAGACAATAACCGCGGAAGAAGTACACTCCACACCCACCGGCTCTACAGGCACAAGCTCAGGGAATAAAAGATAACGACCTGCAACTAAACTAATCACAATTAAAAGCTTAGAGCAAGGACACCAAGCCAAAAGCTGAACCATGGCCATGGGTCAGCACTTCTACAGGAATCTCCACAACTCCGTATATATGCCGGTGCCACGATCCCCTCGCTGCCATTCCAAGTTACCAGCACACACATACAACACATACATATCAGCTGATTGCAGGAGTGCAAACGCCATGGGGGTACCCTCTGCAGCGCCGGCGTGCCGGGACATGGCGCCCGCCGTGCTCGCCATGGGCATTCCGACGATCGACATGTCCGCGCCGGTTGGGCGCGGTGAGCTGTCGCACCAGATGGTGTGGGCGTGCGCGGAGCGCGGCTTCTTCAAGGCGGTCAACCACGGCGTGCCGCCGCGGGTGACCGCCCGGCTGGACGCCGCCACCGCAGAGTTCTTCTCGCAGCCGGCGCAGGCGAAGCAGGCGGCCGGGCCGCCGGACCCGCTGGGCTACGGCAGCCGGAACATCGGGTCCAACGGCGACGTCGGCGAGCTCGAGTACCTGATCCTGCGCACGAACCCGGAGGAGGTGGCGCACAAGGCCAAAGCAATCGATAGGAAGGACCCTTCACGGTTCAGGTATATGCATGCATGTCTGTCGAAAAACATATATGTCTGTTAGAAAGCGCAAGACAAAATATGAAACAACCAAGGATAATCAAAAACACGAGATAATAATTTAACATATAAAATTCTTACGAAAAAACTACAAACATACAATAATCAACAAAATCACTATACGAAAGAGAAGTTATAGAGCGCTCATGACATATTACATGTATAGATAACTTGTACTTTGCTTCACTATCTATCATGAGGTTTACAAGAGCATAAATAGACTTAGAAACAAGAGTTCCAGATGAGGAAGGAATAGAGTCCTAGTTAGTAATAAAAACACTTACTTAGAAACTGAAACAGTAATCTCCTCAGAGATGAAAACAACATCCCGCTCGAAGACAAAACAGAGTCTCAGAAGATAACTGTAAAGAGTTAATAGTTGAAAGCACCTCTAGTAGCCATATCTGACTCTAGTCGGAGCAAACACATTTGGACATCACGACTGGTGTCTTTACAAATATGTTTCTAGCTCTTAGACCTTTACAAATATGTTTCTAGCTCAATTAATAAGATAAGACAATTTCAATTGCTAGACATATAAATGCGGAATAGTAAAGACAAGAAATAACCAAACGGAGACACGCGATGTTTTTGACGTGGTATCTAAGACTTGCCAGTACTCACTAGTCCACGTTGAAGAAAGCCCAAATGAATTGAACTGGCTACGAATTAAGTCTTGCTCCTCGATTCCACTAGTGGTTGTTCTTACTCCTCTCCGGAGATGACGAACATCGAGTCACTCACAATTGGTGTCGGGCCTTTTCACAATTTTTTTGAAGAGATCACTGTGCAAACTCCCGCCACATCATCTAGGTTCTAGTAAACACCAAGAGTAATGAACCACGACCTTTTCTTGATGGATTTCAAGTGCCAAGGATCAACTAAATCAAATGAATGCACTTGAATGTCTTAACTACCTCAAATGAATGCAAATGGAATAAATGAAGTGTTGGAAGTGTGCTACAAGCTCAAGGATGTTCAATGAGATGTTCTCTGTATTTCCTTGAGCTGGTGGGTGTATTTATATTACCCACCAACAAATTCGACCGTTGAAAGTGGAATCCTAAAAAATCAACAAATGTGGTAATATCGTCGTTCATCGGCTGATACTACCGCACCTGCATAGTAACGGCTATAACAGGTGTATTTAATGCTTCTAAACTTGCTATTATATTTGCGGCGTGGTACTACCATCGCTCATGATGCAGTAGTTTTGATCTTCGGTAGTTCCGTTTCCATGAAGTGGTACTACCGTTTTTCTTAAGGACCAAAACTGGTCTTCTCTAGAAATAATGTACCACCAACTAAATTTCAGTCCAACTAGGATCCGATAGTTCTGCCTTAAATTTGTGGTCATACCACTATGCAGGAGTTCCACCATTTGTACACCGGTACTATCATTTTCCTAGGGGGGGGGGGGGCTAAAGTACTCCAAATGCAACTTTCTGGAAATTACATATCACCAACTAGAAATTGGTCTTACCGGGGTGCGGTAGTACCGCGCTTCCTCCCAGTCATACCGCTAAGCGGTAGTACCACCAAGTAGCCTCCAGCACTACCATTTTTCCTGTGAATGCATAGTTGGCTTTCAATTTTAAATTCTAAGTGTATGCAAGATCCATAGTTGATCCAAATGGCACAATAATTATCTTTCAATCTACTAGTCACAATCCCTGTTAATAATATGATGCCTATCCTAAAATCTGGTCTTCCACCGAACCTCCAAAGACTAGTAAAATCAAAAGGAGATCCTAGATTACTTATACATTTCTTCCATGCCACTGTCATCTTCTCTTCAATTCTTGTCATGCATCTCCAAGTCGTAAACCAACTTATGGGACTAAACCATCTAAACACTTTAAATGTTAGTCCTATATTCACTTATTGTCATTAATTACCAAAACATTTTTAGAGGGTTTAGATGCTTTCATCTGATTGCTCCCCTGTTCCCAGAATAGAAAATTAGTATGAGTCTAAACCACTTTTGATGCAAACTTCAAAATACATGATCAAATGAATTCAAACTTTGTATACACCTTACTAAGAGTTTCAAAAACCTATTTCATCCAAAGATCGTATGAATCATGTCCAAAGTTCTAACCTTTCCTCACAACAGGCAATGTTGCTCCAAAACCGACAAATATCGAGAAGTTGATAAACAACTTGCTCGTGGGTTAAGAATAGATAATATGGATCTAGATGTACTATCACATATCACAATAAGCAAAACAACCTAATGAATTGAAGTCAAAACTCTTAGATCAAGATTCCTCAAGAAGAACTCCAAAACAAGCAAGAACTGAATAACTTTGAAATCTTACAAACCATAGTGTCTAGATGGATAAAATCTGATCTACATGAGTCATTTCTATCACTTACCTATCCTTAGCACGCAACAAGATCAAAAAGAGGAGAGAAGAGACAAATAACTAATAAGCATAATAGCAAAAGAACCAAGATAATAAGACTTCATAGGAAATGAATAAAGTTAATTATATTGCTACTTGAGGATGAAGATTTCACAGCCACTCCATAAGGAAGACAAGAGAGTACACTACAACACTCACTTTTCTCTCTCAAATTCTAACCCTAACTAAAAAGTGAAATAGTTGGGATGGTTGGAATAGTTGGCTTGCAAGCCGCCATCCCTAACCCACTAAATAGATGGAGCAACCAGCTGACATTTAACTTTAATGGATACTATCCACTAGCATATTTAAGAGAAATCCGTTAACCTCACCAAAAATAGGTTTTACACGCATACTCAATTCATGCACGATTTTCAAAGCATATGAGTCCGAACCCACTAAACCTTAGACCTTTGATCCATTTGATTTTCTCAACATCCTCTTAACGTAAAATGCTTTTCCAAACGCTGCTCAAACATCATGGTTTTGATCCAACGAAGTTTTTGTTATTTGGTCAACTATCAAAATACGCTTGTCTTAACATGATCTTCTCCTTTCTTTGCAAGTAATCATCATACTTATCATATGTATGTGCACCAATGACTTGCTATGCATTGACAAGTCTCTCTCGGTCCAGTTTCACCAGAGCATGCCTCACTTGGACCTACCAAGCCACTTAATGCAATCCATTGCTGGAGCATTCCCTTCAATCTTCCTTGTATTTCTTGTGCCACGTTTGAGCTCAGCCATCTCACCAAGCATCCTTAACTGTTCTGGATATCGACTCCTCTATGAGCGTAGTCCCTGTCATTACTGTTGATCATAGTTGACTCCAAGTTTTTTTGCACATCCAAAGAGCAAGAAATCATTTTCAGAATAAGTTCTTTAAAACTTGACTTATATTAGCTCAAGTATGCTATATACCACATGAATACACTGACCTAGGACTAATTTACCCAATCCTCGACCTAATTCCCAAATTTCAGAATACATCGCCCAAAATTAGAGACATTTGGTCTGACTATTGTGCACAACTAGTCTGACCGCCAGGAGTTGAACCATAAACTAAAAAACTAAATCTATTGCAATTTTGAATTTCAACTTCACAAGCATTGACAATGATTCATCGTAAATTATCCTGAACCTTCTCACATTGTCCCTCAAACTTCTTTTTTTGCAATGAATTTGGCTTGGTGTATTTTATTATTGATAATGCTTAATCAGTACAAAGTGGCCCTCCCTAGCTACAATTTGACATTTCTTAATACCAATTGCTTGCTATGGTGTTTAATATATAGGCATACTTCAGTCATTTTGCTTATTAGGGCTTCAGTTATAATTTTAATACAACAAAAAAGTTGATGTTGATGTTGTTATAACCTTATAATAGGCCAAAGACAACTCGGTGCAGTCATTGAGAATTTGAGATCACATATGTTGGTAATATTACACAAAATGACACGAACAGTGTGTTGGATGCAGATGCACATGCATGCATGGTACGGAATAATTAGGTAGATATAGAGCTTAAAAAAAGGATCAAGAGGTTTTTCTTTTCGAGGAAGATCAAGAGGTAATTTAAGATAATAAAGGAGTATTTCAAATTTGTTTAAGTGGTATATTAGAGGTGGGTGTGATTACACCCAGGTGTAAAGATATTTTTCATATATATATATATATATATATATATATATATATATATATATATATATATATATATATATATATATATATTCCTTCCATGCATGCATAACAGAAAAAACATGATACATGATATTTTTGTATTCAGTAATTATATTCATAAAAGAAGAAAAAGTCTATTGACTAATAATAGCTAGTTTTGTTACATTTTGTTGCACAAATTGAATGTTTAAATCGCTCGTGCAACTGCGCATAAATAATCCCTCATTGTACTATATGGGAACACATGGGTAGCTTGTTATGTGCAATCCACGTACCCTTAGTGTGTAATCATGCAACCAAGTCAGTTGGGACACCAAATCAGTACGGAAAATTCCTAAAACAATTCTACATGCACTTTCTATTTACTCTGCCTATGCATAAAACATCACGTTCAAATTTGTTTTGTACTAAGAGAAATAAAAATAAGAAAATTCGACAAATAACAGATCAATTAAAAGGAAAATAAAGGACAAATCACTCAAGGGTTCCCATCTTTTTCAACAAATCAATGTCTCTATCGACAACAAAATTATACTTTCTTCTGACACACTTTGAGATTGATGTTAAAATTTTGAAGGGTGCTACACTCTATAGCCTACATCATGCATCAATTTTTTTTTGGAACTTTTTATATTGAATTGATGCCCAAACCAAAGGCACCCTGAGTGTGGGTTTGTACGTGGTACATGTTAGATGCAACCCACCCCTAGAGTGTAACGTGCAACATGGCTATATATCTATACATATAGAGAGCACACAACGAGCTAAATAGTTAAGTATGCTTATTTTTTACATACGAGAGGTCGGATTGGACTTTGTCTCAACAAAGTCGTCCATGCGTATGTATGGTGTGTGTGTGTGTCTATATATATATATATATATATATAATATTGTGGATCCAGCTCGCTAGTACAAAAATTTAACAGCTAGCTAGCTTGGTGTAAAAGGTTAAGATGTGTCCTAGCTACATATAAAGCAGCACGGCAACGAAAGGAAAGGTCTAGATCGATGGATCATGGATATATTTAGCCAGTACAATAGATATATGCTGGGACAGCGTAATGTCGATCGAGTGTCCTTGCGTCCTGCTGTGCTCCGACCAACTGATGAATAACGCCAGCAGCAGACGGGCACCAACCAGCGGGCCGGGCAGCTGGAGACCCTCTCGCTTCGACAAATTTGCATTGTTATATCCTGTATATTTGATAAATATATCTATCGTTTAGCGCTATTTTGATCTCCCTCGTCAAATGAAATTACATCGTATAGTTTATTTAACCCCTCTTCTTATCCTTAAATTTTGGCTCCTGCCAGAAATAGGAATCACAGATATAGATAGATTGCATCGATGTCATTCAGTTGATTATCTGCCGGTGAAAGATGGTGCACAGTTATCCTTGTCACAAAGAGGTACATGCAAGATTATTATTTCCCCACCAAAAGATCGATTTAGCCTAGGGCCGGCAGGGGGAATTAGAAATGGTGATAGCTATGGTACAAAGTAAGTACACAAGTTGTTGAGACTTTCTACGGTGCTTTGGTTTTTGATTTTTACTGAAAAAACACTGTAGCTGACTGAAAAAATACTGTAGTTGAGTTAATTTATTGAGTATAATTAAATATAAAAAAACAAAAAAACCGAAAATAAAAAACGAAAAAAGTATAAGTAAATTTAAAAAAAACGGGAAAAAACGGGGAAATTTTTTTTACTGTAGCAGATACTGTAACTACAATACCTGCTACAGTGTTTCTACCGCCCAACGCCAGCGGTCATCGCTGAGCGGGGAGTTAGATGTCGTGGTAAATGTTTATTCTTTGCAATATGATGATCCATAATCAAAGTACATGTTGGAAGGTACATAAATTATAGGGTAGATGCATGTTAACTCAAAGATAGTTTGGAAGTTACATATATAATTTTTTTACTAGATTGGAAAAAGAAGGCAAATAAAGCAACACATCCTTTTGGTTGTAAGCTACCAAATCCTAGTGTTTATCTTTTTGGTTTCACATGGACGAAGCTAGGTTACAAGGCTGCAGATTGGGTATATATAAAACTTATGTACTAAGTAACTGAACTGGATCGTTATTGTTTGTGGACTATAGGTAACTGATTATATATTAAGCTATGTGGCTGAACATGAAGTATACAATTCTTCCAAAATTTACATATAACTATTGTTGTATGGGCATTTGCAAACACAAAGAAACCATGGATACCGGCTGGAAGCCTAGCGCGTGGCGTTTTTGGCAATGATAACCAAAAGGACTAGTCGATTAATGGCAATGCCGATGGCACCAGGAGGCAACGGCGCCACAACCATGGATGCATTGCAGTGACATCGATCAGTATATTACATATTTACATAGTAATTGAGCAATTTACAAGGTCAAAATAACATAAACTCCGCAATGCCGGCCTCTCCGTCGTCTCTTGTGTGGTTGATTTAATCGTGGTTGCCAATGGCAGAATTAAAAGGGAGAATAAGACGAGTTAATTAAACATCTGGAGCAACCAAAATGGCAAGGGATAGTGGCAGAATTAAATGGAGCAAGGACAACTAAAAATCTGGGCAATCAACATGTCAAGGGCACGATTTGGATTTTGGAGTACTTAATAGTTACCAACTATAATGTTGTTTTCAAAAATCTATATATCTAAGTTACGCTTCAGTTAATCAGCGGTTGATATTTTTGAAGTGCTAGTACTCCTAATAATTTCCAAGCACAGTAGAAAATCTCAGTTTAACTTATTCCTCCGACATATTTCCCACTGCCCACGGGTCTTGCAGTTGTAGGGTGGTTATTCGATGGTAGGAAAAGTGCATGTGAAATGCATAAAAGTGCATACATATATAGTCACTTGCGTTACATATATATTTCCGTGTGTGATCTATACTTTTTAAGTTTTTTTTGTCCTAGTAGATGATTTCACAATTATATGTGGAATTCTGTAGATTCCACAGACTTCTATGGGTTCTTCTACTGCTTTTAGTTTAGGTCACTCTATAATAGTCGCCATACTTACTCCTACCAATTTTGTAGGAGTGATTTTTAGGAAGCAGATTGGCAATAGTTATTGCTAGTATAACTGTAACTTTTTTGACAGTTCTATATAGATGCCACTTTGAACCCAATCGACCTATAGGATCAACTTGAACGCTTCTTCCCCACCTTTCTAGTTATCCCGTAGCTAGGGGCGTAGCCAGCAGGGGGCGTAGTGAGGCTTGAGCCTCACCTCTTCCGCTGGTAACCAACATGTAAAGCAGAAGCAATTTTGTATATTTACTTGTTATCCTCACATTACTTGCTACTTGCTATTTTGCTTGAGCAAAGTAAACCAACAAGCAAAGCAAATCAAAAACCTTCTGTCATTGGTAACAATCAACAACCCACTTTTAGTAATGCTTGCCATTTTGCTTACTGCTTACCTTTCTCTCCGCTCTAACGTTTCCTTTGCTCGAGAGTAAAAGTTACTATTGCTTTTCATGGCACAATTCCTTCCCAGTTTACTAGAACCAAATCAAAATCATGATAAACTTGTTTCAAAAACTGTGCTGTCCAGCCATATCACTCACAAAAACAGTATCACTGCACATTGTCTTCTTTATCTTATTCTATATTGTCTCCTCTAGCAAACCTTCCAATGACTCATTCTCTGCCATCCATACTCTGAATCAAGTGATTCAAAATTTTAAATTCATCTAAATTCGTAATATACTTCCAAGTGTCTATTTTATACTTTTTTTTATTTTATTTTTATTTGATTTTATTCTGTTTGGGTCGCTTTTCACGTGTAGACTATGATATTTTCAAATATGACTTCGCTGATATTTGTTACCACCAGTATGCTTTATGCCCACTCTCTATTTTCTTTTTGGCTTTGCCACTGCCCGTAGCTGATGTCCAACAACCAGTTTGGGAGCGAATGACGTGAGAGACTGAGAGTTAGTGTATATTCTTCTTACTTCTGATCACAGTACCAGTATTTTCGGAAGGAAGTTCTCACGATAATTTGCATAAAAACTCTCAAAGCTAAATCTTGTTGTGCATTCATGATTCATTAAGTACTTTTATAAAGCCTTATACATGTCACAGCCATAGCCTGATGAGAACTTCAGCGCATATCTGATATCATAGCCTGGACAGAGAACGGAACAAGAGTAGACTGTGTTTTAATCAACCAGATAGCATCAGAATTGTTGGACAGCAAAATGGCGGGGGTTATTTTGCATTTTTTTTTACAGCCGTGTGCAGCAATCAAAAAACAATTAGTGGCTCAGTAAGTTCTCTGTGTCAGTGGAAGTAGCTAGAATCGAAGGTGACAACTGACAAGAACACAAATGGCCCTATCCTTCGACGCCACAAGGGGCGGCCAAATAAAACGATGCACTACTGCACATGCTTGATGCATGCGGGGAAACCCTTGACCAAGCTTATGTAGTTGTGATCTGCGTGCGAAGGTTGCGCGGAGGCAGTGATGGATGGCTGGCTGGATGGATTGCATGTTCAGCTAGCTGGCGGAACGTACTGATGGGATCTTTCAGGACAAGCAGCCGTACTGGTCTGAAAGAAGGTTTGGCAGATGCTGTCACCCCACACATGAGAGCTGGCGATCCTGAACATTCACAACAAGAATATCCTCAATGGATTGTTTTGTCTGAATTATATATATACATCCCCTTGAATGATCATGAACAATATCAGGAGTGTTTATTTGATCTCAGATAATCCATAGATGCTATTCTTCATGATATATCCTGAACTCAAATCTTCATGCATGGCTTATGATGGGAATTAGTTTTGAGTTCCACCACAATTCTGGCACTAGACGGTTGTGTATAGAGTAGTATTCCCAGGTCAGAACATCTATATATTCAGACTGAAGTTAACATGTCAGTCCTTCAAAAACAAATTATCATGTCAGACTGAGGTTAACTTGGAGCAATGAAGAGCTCCTTGCTTCCCTTGCCTTCATTTTTAACCTGAGCTAGTTTTTGAAAATTTTGTCTTTTGTGATCCTGTTCCTATCATCTTAAGATATGTTTATATTAGCTACAGCTAATGATTTTTTGCTGTGACTGATAGCTTTTAGATAAAAATAAATAATAGTGGTTGAAAGAAGTGATTTTTATAAAGAGGATATGATAGTTGAGAAAGTAAGAGAAATACATATATAAGATAGGAGAGAGAGGAGTGGGATATGTAATATATCCGACCCTGTCTTATCTTCTGAATGAAATGAGCGAGGAAATCTCTTTAGAAAGTTGGCTGTTTATATTGGCTTATGACCTCTTCTCGTGCCACCTAACCACATATGTCTGCAGCCTTTTCTGTCGCTGCAACTTCATACATCAATCAGTCTTCCCTCTTCTTTTCCGTCTACTTTTTTTCCCTTTCTAGCTTGAAGTGAAGTTTCACGTTTTTTTCGTTTCTTGTCCTGCATTTCATTGGCCGCATCTGATTAATCAACCCGCTGGACATTCTTATCCTTTTCTGCCTTGACAAAATCGTAATGTTTTGGTTTTGCCAAGCTGTAGTGCTAAGCATATAGTTGATTTTACCTATGCACAAATTGGTTTAATCCTTCTATATATCTGAACAGATAATTCTACTTTGTCATTTGTTTTGCTCAGATCAGTACTCAATACCACTTTAAAATGTTTACAACCTTATCATCTGAATGTAACATGCTAAGCAATGAATCATCTGGTTGAGTTTGTGATTTGTGATACAACATTCCTCCTAAATTTTCACTCTTAATTTTTTTCCAGTGAGGTGGTGAATGAGTACGTGGAGGCAGTGAGGCACCTTGCTTGTCAGATCCTGGACCTGCTAGGAGAGGGCCTAGGCCTCAGGGACCCCACATCCTTCAGCCGGCTCATCACAGCCACTGACAGTGACTCCCTCATCAGGATCAATCACTACCCTCCATCTTGCGCCACCCAGGAACATGAACTTGGTAGCCAACAATGCACTGTCAGGCGTGCCGGCGGTGACACTAAGTCCGGCGACGGTGGCGGCGTCAAAGGCGGGAGCATCGGGTTCGGCGAGCACTCAGACCCACAGATCCTTAGTGTCCTCCGGGCCAACGACGTCGACGGCCTGCAGGTGCTCCTGCCGGACGGCCAAGGCGAGGATGTCTGGGTTCAGGTGCCGGCCGACCCGTCTGCGTTTTTCATCAACGTTGGTGATCTCCTTCAGGTCAGTAGTATATGAATTGACACATTTTTTCTGAATTCTGATCTATCTGAATTGACACGCTTCTGAATTCTGATGTGATTAATGATGTTTTTTCAACTATATTACTTACCGCAGCTAAAACTGTAAGTTATAACTGATGTTGTATTTGACAGATTAATTCTTGTGTAACTGAACATTTTCGTTGTGTTAGGCTTTGACAAATGGGAAACTGGTGAGCATCCGGCACAGGGTGATGGCCAGCACCAGCAAGCCAAGGCTGTCGACCATCTACTTTGCGGCGCCGGTCCTGCACGCACGAATCTCGGCGCTCCCGGAGACGGTAACCGACGACGCGCCACGCCGGTACAGGCCGTTCACCTGGGCGGAGTACAAGAAGACCATGTACACGCTGCGCCTGAGCCACAACCGCCTCGACCTCTTCAACGTCGTCGACAACAACGGCGACGTCGGTGAAGGGGATGATCAAGAGTAGCTGATGCCTCCGAATATGGATACGGTGGTGGTGCATACATGTAGAGGGAGCAGGAGACACACTGTGTGCATGATAGGGATCTGATGAGAGTGGTGGTGCATGTAGAGTTGTACACAAAAAAAAATTGGCTCTTTGGCAGCTATTAATTGCCCATGTCTTGGTGTTCTGATGCTGTGAGTTTGTGACTGTTGCCTTGTAGTAGCAGAGGTCAGGGTTGTACAGATGTTATAGACTCGTAGTTCTATGAGAATTTATTGTTGCTTTTTTTTGTTTTGTTTTGTTTCAGGTAAATATATAGATGGCTCGTAGTTTCTTTACAGTTTTTTTCTTGCTATACAGAAGATGGTGGCCTTTGTTTAAAGTAACCTCTCAACGTTGCATTACTCCAGTTGACAAAATTCAGACAGGATTTTTTAGCCATCTTTGAGCTATTGTACGAGTGTTTGGCTGAAAGAAAACAGTGGCATAGATGCAGAGGCCGATGGGAATGGGATTATGGTTGCCTTTTTCTTTTTTCCTGGACAGTACTACATTTGAGCATGAAGAGTTCCCTCCTATTTGTCGTTTGTTTTTCTTGCAAGGCTCAGTTTCCTGAAAAGTTGGCACCCGATCTTTTTTGGCACATCTGGAAGTCGACCTAACACTGAACCTTCCCCTAATCGGCTAATCCCCTCCCTTTCCTAATTCCCTTTTTCTTTCTTCCTACCATTTTGTAAAATAGACAAAGTGAATTGCAGCATAACTGCTAAGTGGCCTAATTGCGCAAGCATTTCTTGAAAATGTAAAGTGAGATGTGATTCAACGTTCCTGCTTGCAAGAAATGGAATTTGGATGTTGCCGCAGGATATGGTTGAAGTCCTAAAAGCACTTTGGTTTTGGTGATCTTCTGACAAAGAGGTTCACGCAGGCAGCACATAGAACCATAAAAAAGCGCAAAAGTTCAGAGCTCGTGCGTTGATTTACGACGCTTCAACCTCAAGTCTACAGACTCATTCCTTGTAGAACTATCCTAGTTCCTAATTCAACTCAAAAGGTCTGGTCTACCTGGCAATGCACCCGTATTCCACCGAGTCTGCCTTCAAGACTTATCAACATTGACCATAACTAATGAGTTGATCTGTTTGCACAACCATCTTGACTAGTCCAAGCCAGAACCACTCACAACGCAACATGGAAACCAACAAGAACGCAACACACGACGGGGACGTAATAAAACATGCGGTAATTCCAAGCATCTCAAACATCCAACACAACAAAACGGATAATCATAGTATTCTTATAATTCATGACAAGAACAATGATATAGTCCCAGTTTAGTTCGCAGATGATGCAACATACAGCTTTGGTGCTGACGGAGGGTACAATGGTTAGGGCTTCGCAGCACCCCTGAATCGGGAGCCGCTGGTGGACCGAATACAAAGAACAGATCCCATTTTTTCTGTGTGCATGAGCGCCGCAACCTGAATTGGTGTTGCTCTCTTCGACCACCGGTATCACCCAGGGAAGTTCCCATCAGTGGCAGCTCAGGCAAAAAAGAATGAGCGCGCGTTGAGGAAATGAATGGATGGATATCTAACGTAAACCTATACTGATGTACACGGCTAGAGTGTGTCCGCCTCGGTTAATTCTCGGTCGGTAGTATACATGTTGTATGCAGAGTAGCAACTGTTTTACCCGACGACGTGTGACTTGGCCGCAAGGCGCGAGCACCTAACCCTCTTCTTCGAGAGGCAGCAAGCACAGCCTTCAAGCAGCTCAAGGTCCTCATCACAGGTCAGAAAAGAAGCCAGCTCTGGGTTTTCCAGCAACATCTTGGAGGTCAGAAAACCAGCAATAGTCCATGTTTGATATGATCGTGATTGCTTCCCGATGAATCTTCCAGATCGTGTGTCATAGTATTCGGGCCACTTGTCAGCCGAGAGCCTCTCCTCAGCCACAGCAATGGCCTTCTGGGCCAACTCAGGTCTCCCCATTTTGATGCAGGCCAGCGTAAACTATAAACAGAAACAAAGATTGGTCAGCGACGATTCGTAAGCATAACAGGGTGCAAGAAATTTGGAAACAGTGTCTTAATAGCTGCATACCTGCCACAGTAGAGTTGGCCAAGATCCACCATTATGATACGACCATGGGCTGCACGTGCACAAAATGGTTAGATGTCAAGAACTATGATGTCATGTTTAGGAAAGAGATGTTAATTCTTGGAAAATGAAATAGAGACCACACAACAAGGATATGCCACCAACCAGAAAACAGGGAAGAACGGTATGAAAGATTAATTTAATCAGCATGATGGCTTACGTGTTTTTAGGATCACTGCCAGTAATAATGCGCCATTCATCATCTTCCATTGCAGGGTAACAAATCTTGAGAGGCATGCTTGCTACGAGATCATCCCATTTCTCTTCAATAAGGCTAAGTATTCCCTCAGCTTGTTTTGGAGTAGTTAGAGATGAAGCTATGGCCCAAAGGTTGCCAAGAGAGAAGAACCTAAAATCCATGTGAGCTGGCTGCAGATTCCCAATGAGATAACCCCCTTTCTCAGGAATCCAATCAACAAGCCAGGAAGGGATTTGCTCGGGATAAATGTTGAATTTGTTAGTTGCGTCGTGAGAGTATTCTTCTGTCTTGTATCTGTAGATCTCATTTATCTTCTTCATGTCGACCCAGTAGTATTCCCTAATGTGGAAAGACAGCGCACTGAGCCTGTTGTTGATGGCACGGAGGAGATTTTTTGACCCATCAGTCATAACAAGCATTTCTCGTGAGCATCTTAGAGCAGAGTAGAACAAAGCCTGAGAAACAGTTGTAAACCTTGGTCAGTAAAGAGATTCCCTTTCACTGATAACATGTTGATAAATCTAGGTTAAAAGTAGCAGCAACATATTCTTTAAAATTAGTATAGCATTCAACAAAAGCATTGGTTCCTTCTTGGCAGCATATTTTTTCCTAGAAGTGATACACCATTCTAAATTGTATTAACAGACTCACTACCTACAAGTATTCTGAATTATCGAGCTAATAAAGCTGTTCAGGAAAGATCATTCTGTAGGGAATTGAGTCCTCACTGATTAAAATTCAACTTACTTGAATCTCAAGAGGATGCCCATGTATTCCCATCCTCCTGTCTATCATGCATGATCCGTCTGTGACCAGTAAAGTTGGAAACATGTCGAACCCATCAGACAAACACAAGTTCAAGATCAGTTTAATGCCGGTTTGCACATCTACTCTTTCTTGCAATGCATAGTCCCCTGTAATCTTGCAGTATGCTCTCAGCAAAATAATCCACCAAAGTCCTGCCAAAGGATAAGTTAGGTTAGAGTAGCAGGATAAACATTTTGCGGCTGTTAATTATTTTTAACACATAACTTCAAAAGAAAAGAACTTATGTGTAATGATGTAATATCTCTGCACAAGAGAGAGAGAGATACCAGAATCAACAGGAGCTACACGGCCAATAGCTGACTCGCCAAAGTCAGGGTCCAAAACCTCCTCAAATGCTTCGTTGTTTTCATCAAGCGACATGGTCCGAATCTTGAAGCTAGCAGGCATCAAGCCTTGCCCAGGGCTGTAACAGTCAACAGTTTTCTCCCAGCTCTGGCCATCAAATAAAGGACAAAGATCAGTGAATGAAAACTTAAATTCACTCAAGTGCCAGATAACAAGCTAACAAAAGTAAGTTCACAAACAGTTATGAGTAAGCCATTTTTTTGGTTTGATGATAAATGTGAGTGTCACATCTTCAAGGAAAATTTTGACATAAATCTAGTTACATGGTCCTTTAAGCTGTCAGAATTCTGCCGTCTGTTTAGCTTTCAGAATCCTCTTAAAGCAAATTTTTTTTCATTCATCAGTCGTAGTATTGACTACAGATACATGTACAAAATTGAATTCAGTAAGAGAAATATGCTTGCAATTTGTGCTATTGAGGTTTGGCAAGATAATTTTCAAAGCAGAATTCTTTTGATCAATTGTAACAGCCTGATTTTCAATGCCTTTTTGAAGTTTTTAAAACAAAAACAACCATTTGGATTTTTCTTAAATTAATTAAAGCTTAATTTGAATTTTTTAAAATTAAAATATTTAATATGAACAAAGTAAACATCAATTAAATTGAAACAAGTTTTTGCTGGGTTCCTTGTGTTGCAAGGAATTTTTCTGTGTTTTCTTGGATTTTTATGGATTTGAAAATCCGGATTTGGTCCCGAGCCGAATTCTTTCTCTCCGCTTAGTCCACTTCCCATCTGGCTCAGCGCAACTCCCTTTGCCTCAGCCCACCTTCTCCTGCGCGCGCTCAGTCCGTTCGCTCGTGCAGCCTGCTCAGCCAGCCCGCCTCACCACAGGGCACGCATCACCTAGCCGAGCCATCTCGCGCGTCAGCCTAGCCATCCTACCTGTACACATGTCGCCCCGCAACCCACCTCACCTTCCTTCTCCACTCAGCTGCTACCAAGCTAGTCCTACATTTCATGTGTGTCTTCCCAACCAGGACTCTTCCCTGTCCGGCTGTCCCCGTTTGGGACTCTTGTAGCGCCGCCGTCTCCGCTGCGGAATGTTCCTCACCCACGCCATAAAAGGCCACCGAGACCCTCGAAACTAATCGCATCGCACCGCCTCCACTTCGCCCTACCCTGCCGTTCTCGATCTTGTTGCCACACGCCGGGTTTGAGTTTGTGCCACCGCTGCCTCGCCCAACTCCGGTGACAAATTCCAACTCCACCGGTAAGCCTTCAACCCTATCGCCTTTTTCTATAGACTCGTCGTGCCTCGGTTCATCTTCTTCGCATCTCGTCCACACCGTTGCGTCGCCGGAACACCGATCCTACTATGACCTGAAGTCGTTGCCGCTCCTTTTCTCGCCGCCGGGCGTGACAGCTCACCAGTGATCATGCTGTCGTCACCGATAGCCTCCTCGCGATGCCCTCGCCGCAGTGCACCTATCCATGCGCTCCACTGTGCACCCTCACCGCCGATGGTCATCGGTCTTGAAGCCTCACCGTCCATGTTGACGTGGCACGCCACATCAGCACAAGGAGTCGATGTGTCACCCACGCAGCGCCACGACAATTCCAGATTGCCAGCTCACCCCTCCTCGGCCTTGCGCCACGTCATCCTACCACCTCAGCACAATCGAGCCACGTGTCACCCAATCATCTGCCATGTCATCGCCATGTGTCATGACACGTCGCCTACCATATCATCTTGCCACCTTGGAGCCTTGTCATCACACATGCACACGTGTCTGCCACCTCGCTGCCACGTCAGCCCTAACTTAACCCTGGTGCACCGAGTCAATGGTAGACCCAAGCTGATCCGTGGACATGGTCCAGGAGCCATGGCCCACATGTCGACCTAACCACCTTTTTCTAGAATTTCCTTTATTCCAAAATTCACAAAATTCATGGGGCCCACCTGTCAGCCACAAGCTTTTTATTAAATTAATTCCGAAGAGAATATTCTCCTTTCTCTCTTAATTTTTAGGAATTTATTTTCCCAGCAAATCTTTTAAGTGCCCGTTCTCCTTCGTCCGAATTCCAATTGACCCAAATCTTTTTCCTAAATTCATCTAAAATTGAGCTCTATCTTTTGTTTTTGGCTTTGTTATTTTGGATTTTATTTAAATTTATTTGTGTTTCGTTCGCTTTCTCTCTCGTTAGATAACGTCTTCGAAGGAGTAGAAACAGGACCTGTAGACCAAGAATTGGTAATTGAGCAAGACTAAGACAAATCATGACGTTTGATCATATTGAACCTATTGTTTCAAATCTATTATTTATTATTTTGTTTTAAATTATCATGTATTGCTAATTTAGTACAAACCCTTGTATCTGTTAGTTATCGGCCAAATTTGATTAATCCCTCAATTGATTGTTTGAATACCATGATTCCATTATCACCATAGGATAGGTAATTATCTAGTAATGCAATACTAATATGCACTTAAGTTGTACGTTTAGTATGATTAGCCATGCTAAAAGTACGTTGAGGTCATCATCACATGTTAATTAATTAACTAATTTTGACTTAATGAGATATTGAATAGTAGTGGTCAGCCACAATTATAAAACTTATATACCATGACATGGGTAGTTTTATTGGTGTTAGTTATACAAAGTAGTTTTCACTTGGACGAGAGATCGTGCAATAAAAGGGAAAGTATGGTTAGCACTTTTTGAGATATGGATGCTTTACCTGGGTAATGTCTAAAGAATTAACTTTGTGCGCCATTAATCTGAACCTTATCGTGCAATCACATGTCCAGTATGGACCTAGTTAATTAATTTGGAATGTTTCAATTTATTTCACCATTAAGATGAAAGTGGGTGTCGATTAGACATGTCCATGGGACGCAAAGGAGGACTCTCCAACTAAGTGGTTAGCTTACTCATCCGCGAAATCTTAGTGGACGGAACTGAGTTGAGATTAAACATTGTAAAAGTCTTGTGATAATCTCTTAGTCGCACACCTTTAGAAGTATGTCAGACTTAGTCACACACCTTTTGAAGTATGTCAGACGGACATTACAAGTTAATTATCTCTTGTGAGTAAAATTGTGCAATCTCTACAAAGTGTAAAATTATTTGAATAGTCGTGTCCTCAGTTATAGACAATACTTGGTGATTTCACACGAGTGGAAATTTCATAAAAACTTGGTTTGATTAAGTTTAGGTAGTGAATGGTTAGTTCACGAGTGGTTCATTAGGTGAATGACAGGTCACTCGTGGTTTAGCAAAGTGAATGGCAGTTCACTTGTGATTTATTCAATTCCTTTGGTTATTTACATATTAATAATTTTCAAAGTTCACTTTCAAACTATTTATTGCATTTACTCTAAATTGTTGCTTTCTGGAAAATAACCACTCAGCTATCATTTGATAAGCTTTACATCATTATATATTGCATCTTGTTACAAACGACTTGTTGAGTACTCTATGTACTTACAGCTATATCCTTTGTTGCTCAGTTGTTGAAAGAGAACCACTCCAGCCTGAGGTAATAAAGGAGTACTTCAGCGTCTTCACGGATTATGACTTCGCTCCCCAGTTGATTTTCTATGGGCATATCGAATGGCTACTACGCTTATCTTTATTTTCCGCAGCTAGAGTTTGCTAAACCCTTCAGGTTATTAATTGTAAACTTGGCCATAAAGTCACTACTTTGATAATTAATAACATTTCAGTCATTCTTAGTTAATCATAATCATGGTTGATATTTCATTTATGTTTCTAGTGTGTACACTAGCGTGCTTCTGGACTAAGGTAGAATATACAGGAGAGTCCGGATTTGTATATTCGGATATCGACATCAATCTACCCCAGTAAGCATGATTCCATATACAATCTCTCAAATCTCAATTTTACCAGCTAGAATATTAATTCTTCAGTTCAGATTTCTACTTTATGCATTTTACTGACATGTACAACAGCACTTGGATTTTATCATAACTGATCTTCCTTTGTAAAATAAGAAACCTAGGTACTTCACAGAAGAATAGGCTCCAGCATACATCGAGTCTACCTCATCACATTTGTTGAAAAGTGATCTGAATTCGTAATCGTGTCCGTATAAGACTCTAATTTGGTTTCCTCTCCATGTGAGACTTTATTCCCCCACACTATATATGTACCCCAATAGTCCATAGGAACCAAGCCTTAAGAGAAGCTCTCCATTGTAATCCCTCATTATTATAGTGATTTGCCTTCGAACGCCTGTGGTTTTTTTCCGCAAGGGTTTTTCACGTAAAAATCCGTGTCTTTTGTCTCTATTTTTTCTGTGCATTATTTGCAACGACACTACATGTACGAAAGAGACATACTAGCCAGCAAAAGGGAAATCTTATCTGTATCTCCCCCCACAGAACACAAAGCCCATAAAGAACAGGAATTTATCACATCCCTAAACAACCACATGCAGCAATCAGCAAGCAAATTCATCTTAAAATCCTTTTATATGATTTACGATCCTAAGTGGCAGTAAAATTATCATCTATATCCTAACACTGCAAAACTAGGTATTTTCTACCCACAACTAGCAGCAAACCTAACGTGCGCGCAATTAACACCACTCGCAACGCACTGATTCTTTAAGAATTCAAAATTGTTGACCCAGCAAGCTAATCAGGAATTCAGGACCCCAATTGGCGAGGCGCTCACCTGCAGCTGGAGGGTGTGGAGGAGGAAGTTGCGGACGATCTCGGTCTCGCCGCGCATGAGGAAGGCGAGCGCGGAGGGCACGAAGTCCCTGATGAAGACCTGGTCGTAGTTGAGCGTCTCCGTGCACTCGGGGTCCTCCGCCGCCACCGTCCCCACCGGCGCGCCGCAGTAGCTCACCACCGCCCTCCTCAGCAGCCTCCACGCATCCCTCTCCGTCTCCGTCTCCTCCCTCGCCGCCGCGGCCGACGCCAGCCCCTCATCGACCAGCGGGGCCGCCTCCTCCTCCACAGGCGGGGTCTCGAGCGGGAACGTGTCCGGGAATAGCACGCGGTCGAAGAAGGGGAGGTTGTCGGCGACGGCGGCGCGGGGGTCGGCGGGGATGGGGGTCGGGGTGGTGGTCGGGCCGGACTGCGAGGTCTGCGACGCCGCCGAGGTGAGGAAGGGGAGGCGGCGGCCGTGTGGGTGGTGGTGCGGGTGGAGGCATCTCGGGAAGAGCGGGGTCGCGGTGGCCGTCGTCGCGGTCGCCGCGGCGGAGGCCGAGGACAGGAGGAGGCGGCGGCACGGCCTCACTGCGGCCGCTGCGGCCACTGCGAGACCCATCGGGGTTTGACCATTCATATGGCAGCTCCGGCGAAGGGCACCGACGCGAGACGCGGAAACTTGTAGGGTTCTAGGCGTAAAAGGGTAGCAAAGGCAAAGGAAACTCTTGGTAAATTGTGAAGATAGCGAGGGTGGATTTGCGAAACTGCAAAGCTTGCTTCGGTTCGGTTTCGGTGGGGAGGCAGCGTAATGGAGGGGGCGGCAAGGGGAGGCGGCCATTTATATAGAGCGCGGGCGGTAGGTGGCGGGGCCCACTCTGGTTTTAAAGTGCGAGTTTTTAAATATTTTTTCTCTGCCTTCGAGCTAAATGGGGCATTTTCGATGAGGTTACTTTGTCTTTCTTTCGGTGAAATTACCATTGTGGGAATTGTGTTTTCTATTTTTCTTGCATACTGCAACGGGATGATGTGTCATGATGAGTCTAATTTTAGATTCATTCTTGCGTGTGCTCACCTGGAATAGGTTTAATTTTAGATTGGCAGGGTGTTTGGATTTCATTTTAGACGTGATAAATTTATACCCATATGATTTGTCTCTCCTCAAACAAAATGAAATGGTGCTCGGTCACTTCAACAGGCACCAAGAAAACATGGCAAATGAAAGGGCATTGCACACCCGAAAACACCAGTGAGTGACCAACCTGTTCAATCGGGCCCACCTGTCTGTGACATTTCGGTGGATGTTCTCCGTACGGGAAAGCATTTCCCCCACCGTCTCATGGGCGGGCCTGCGCGCACTGCCGGCAACTCGCGTGACGTCCCAACGGCGTGACCAGTTTAATAACCCACTCATATTTTTTACACAAGCGAAGATCCCACCATTCGATGCATATCAAACCGTCCACGCGCGTCGAGATAGTTCAAACTAACCGCGCGGTGAGGAAAGTATTTGGCTGCACCCCGTGGTTTTTTTTCTACAGCTGATAGCTTTTATTTATACTTTTAAAATGGTAAAGTACAGTAAAGATATCGACATAAACAGTGCACATATTTTTAGATTTATAAAACAGTTTAAAGAATCTACTTCTAAAAACTGCTCCATTTACTCTATCTTTAAGATAAACAGAAAGAAAACAAGCCAAAAAAATGGCGTGGAGACTGAAAAGGAGCTATTGCAAGTTGCCTCAACCTTAAATGCATATCCGAGGTATCTGAGACGACGCCGCCTCCTCCTCGTTGAGATCGGCGAGGCGGCTGCAAAATCGACGACGGGCTTGGCTTGGCGGGTTAGGATAGCCTAGCGAGATGGGATCGGCAAGGGTATAATAGAGAGCCCGACAATACAACTAACTGAAGAGGCACCGAGGTACTCTTCCGCCCTCTCACCATGCTTGGCCAAAATCTCCTTACTCTGGTCCTGTTGCCACCAACCAAACGCTAGGAGTAGGATTTGCTGAATGTGATGCTACTTTACCAGGCAATTTAGTGCCAACATAATCTAGGAGCAGAATGAATTCATTTTCAAATGGTTTTGCAACCGGAAAGTTTTACACCTGTATCTAAACGGATCAAATGTTTTCTTGGTGCACAGAAAGTTACAAGTGGAAACTTTTTACAGGTGGAAAAAATTTCTAGGCTCCCAAGCAGGGCCGTAAGGGTCTGCAAATCCGCTTGAACTCTGACCATAGCACTCCAAATTTCCAATCCAAGATGGGCTGGGGAGGTAAATAAAATTGTATTCATTCATTCATTTGCCCGTAGTAACTGATATGTGGCTGCGTCACCTCGTGCTCAGGTTTAATTCATCGAGAATACACCCTACACGAACGAACGTGTATACAGTGAACGCGGCTTAAGGCAGCGTTCAGAACGAACGCCGGCATTTGCGTTTGGCTTCTATTTCTTTTTTACTATTTTGTTTTTTTTCTGTTTTGTTTTTTATTTTTTGGTTTTTTTCTTGTATTTCTTTGTATTATCTGTGATAAGTTAACATATTTTTCTATTTTTAAATTTAATTATATCAAATAAATCAGCTTAATTACAGTAAAAAAATTATAAATTAAACCACCGCCATTTTGAACACCGCCTAAGAAGGCACACTTCTGTACTTATGATAAGCCATTCCTGTTCTTGGAAAAGAGTATACATATTCTCATGTGTCTTGTACCTTTAAACTAAACCATCTAAAAAGCCTACACAGAAGCCTAAAAGGATGTACTCACAGGAAAAAAATATGAAGGCAATCACACAAGGTATTAGAATTCTACTTGGTGACTTTCTCCTTCGCACAAATACATTTCAACCGTTACTCATAGATCTTGATCTCGATGAACTTCCTCGTTTGATATAGTTAATTTACACGTCACTTTGTTAATTAATGAAAGTGCTGCTTCTGCTTGTCCCCCTCATTGAGCATAGATTTAGGAAACTGATCACCCCATGTGATCACATGGCAATGCACTCTTATCTTTCAGCAATAGACTCGATCCTAAAATGTACAAGCCCTTTGAAAAACACACTTAGTAAACTTGATTGTGTTTTAAACGCCTCAAAAGTTTGCCGATATCATGATCCTAATGCAGAATAGCTTCACCTACTGTTCATATATAAGTTGGAAGCATTTCCAGCCAAGTAATTTCGCTTGCGAGACAAAGTACCATCCATGAGCGGATCCCAAAATTCATGCCTTAATTTTTTAAAAAATGCAAATCCCACCAAAGAATCTAAATTTGAAATTTCGTTTTCTTTTGCAAGAAATCTAAATCTGAATCTAGACACACTGGCCAGAACCAAACCAAACCAAAAACAAAAATGCTTATATGAGAGAATGTTAAGAGGGGGTGACGTGGCTAAGATTTTCGACACCTTTAGCTTAGGTGGCAATAGTAGCTCCTGCGAAGAACCAAACCTGGACCAACTAAAAACTCCGAGAAAAATATTTTGCCACTTCTCCCAAATTAAATTTGCTGCTTTGTATCTAGTAAAAAAACAAAAAATAAAATAAACCATGTGGACGGGAGACAAGAAAACAATTCATTTCGAATCAAAATCTCAAAAAGGACACGGTATGAAAAGGAGACTACGCTCCAAGCTTGGTCCTTATTGGAGCGCCATGTCTTCGTCTCACGCCAATAAATGATTTTCTCATGGTAAATTCTGTGGCTATGAAATAACGAAATACATTTTACATAATTCAGGCGAGAACGACCCGATGGTGGTGAGGAGGGAGGGGGAACGGGGGACATGTTTGTTGCAGAGTTTGGTACTGTTCGTTGGTTTTTTAGGACTTTTGGCTTGAGCTTCTCCAAACGACTTTTCGAGTATAAAATCATATGCACTGCCTACTTTGACGTCTTCATCGTCCGTCATCGTCTCAAAGAACATAAACGAAAATCATTAGCCGTAGCTAAAAACCATCAATCATAGCGTAAAAGAACAGGACCTTTGTCTGTAGCTCACGCGGATAACATCCGACGCGGCTTGGTGAGAGATGATAACGCCGGCCGAAGATGGAGCGACTTGACTGAGTACCATGGGCTGGTCGCCGTACCTGAATTTCAGAAGTGCGCGAGCGTGCCATCCAGAGACTACGTTTTCAGCGGCTCCGGTGGTCGAAAAATCCTCGGTTTTGGCACGGTTGCGATCGTGTGTTTGTCATGGGAAACGCTTTATCGCTGCCACGCGGCTCAAATATCTACAGTAGCATACAACATAGGTCGCTTGGGAAGGTACTTGTGATGCTAAACCGTTTTGGGATGAACAAATATCCTAGATTCTATTACAAGCCAGTAACTTTCAAGAAAGGTTACTACCATGGTAGGGGCTAAAAACAGGATGCCAGAGAGAGAGAGAGAGAGAGAGGAGTCGATTTGCTCATTGTTTTTGCAAAATTGACGGTTTGCCGGTGTTAGAAAGATCGGATGTTTACGGAAGACAAACAAAGGAGAGATGGACGCAAACGAGATCACTCTCTGCAAGTTTAAGATCCGAGTTGATGAGAGATATAGGCCCTGGTGCCCGTATTTACACGCACGCAAGTGCGGCGCAGTGGAAACTTTGTGAGATCACGGATTTATGTCCAGACTCTTCTAGGCGTATGCTTAGGAGGCGTGTGTGTGGTGGTATGTATATTTGTGAGTCTATCTTGTAATCGGGCAAAAAGGCCTAATTGACAAAGCAATCACAAATTGCACATATATACTCATAATTTCTTATCTTTTGTGAGAATTGTGATTGATAATATTTCCATGGTATCAGGAAAAACCAATCGTTGATAAGCTATCCTCTAAGACTGACAGCTTCTTTCTTACAGCACGATCATTTGTACCAGTAGACCAAAATGGGACGCACATTACTAATGTACACACTAACTTCTTACTCGAGATCACAGCTGTGTTCCCAATGCCTCCCACTGCCATACTTACATGCATTCTTTTGTGAAAAGCCACTTGGTTAGCAAAGTTTGTTGAACCAAGTTTCTTACTATCTGAAAATATGCCATGGGCAGGAGCAACGATGCAAACGGCACTAGGATATAAAGACTCGATCGAGAAGGCGATGCCTTGATTAATTCTAGCTGCAGGCACTCTCTGTTCAGTCACGAGCTCTCCATGTGCCCTTGCAAAAAATTGGTGCACATGGATACATATAAAGAAGATAACCTTCGAGAAGGATTGCTCAGATAGACTCGTAATGCTTTATTCTTCATGCCAAATGTGTTGGATAATACTTCCATGATATCTGAAAATACCAAGTGCTAACAAACTATCCATGTAGACTCACAACTTGTCTTTTTACAACGGAGTCATCGATTATCAGTATAACAAAAAGAGATCGAGGGTACCAATGTACACAGTCAAACTAGCTTCTGTATATACGTTGGTATTTAGCACATATAAATTTTAGAAAGGTTCTCTTTGGCGCGTCCTCACATGCATAGAAACATTACTAACTGCTCCCTCATCTGTTTTCCTCGACTTCGTCCCTGCAAGTTACCACCTTTCACCTTATTCTCTTCAGCGTTGCCATACCAAAAAAATTAATTGGCATGATAAACGATTCAATGAGCAATTTGTAGGGCCTATAGTGAGTGATGAAGTGTAAATTTGATGTTGCAGTGGTTAATTGCTCGCGTGTGTGGTTAATTCAAGACCAAAGATTATGTCCAAGTAGCAATGAACGACTCCATCTGAGTTCAGTTTTCATGCGGTGCTCCTACGGTGACCGATGTAGGAGTTGCAACCTGGGCCTTGCACAATAGATGAGGACTGTGCTCGTGCTCCGATCAATTTCAGTGCACTTCCATTCGGCCATTGGCCAATTCAGCATTACTGCAATCATGACCACAACAAGAATTTTATAATCACCTATCTTTCTTTTATCACCAGCCAGGCTTGTAAAGTTTCAAAGAGATAGCAGTATTCTAACAGTGAATCCTATATCTACCACAAGAAGGATCAATCAACATGGTCCACGATGTCATCGATCCAAGAAATATCATAATATAGGTTGCTTAATTTCTGAAGGATTGTACAGTGCAGGAGACTGAAGGATGCAAACAAATGAAAGAGAATGGAACCAGGCACTAAAGAAGCCCTTACCGTTGCTTAAAGCCGTCCTAATGCCTCCTACTCCTATGCTTCTGTTTACATTCTCTCATGGAAGACCATTTCGCTAGCTAATTTTCCCTGGACTTGAGCTTTCTAACATCTCACTATCTCAGGAGTCACTATATGCTATGGGAGCTAGAGGCAGAGGGAGGGGGTGCTGGCAGGGCCAGCCCCTCATGGTTGGTTAAATTTGTAACTCTTTGTATTTTAAGAAATTTTGTTATCGTTAATACTATTTGATCTCTCTCACCAGATATAATTATATTGTATAGGTTATTTTCCCTCTTCATTTCTAAATCATGGCTTCGCCCTAATGGGAGCTGAGCAACACCCAATAAGTCAGAGAGCAATAAAGGCTGAGAGAGTACCGATGCCACAATCAATACAATATTATTTGGTCTCTCTCATCAGATATAATTATATTATATAGGTTGTTCCTCTCTTCATTTCTACGGTAGTGTTCGGAATAGCGATAGCTTTTAGCTTTTACTGAAGTTTTACTGTAGCTGATTTATTTTTTACTGTAGCTAAGTTAGTTTATTGGGTATAATTAAATTTAAAAAATGTAAAAATAAAAATAGCATGCTAGTCTAGAGCGGACAATGCAAAGGAATACAAGAAAAGAAAAACCAAACACAAAAACAAATCACTATGTGACAAAATTACTACAGTAAAAGTTATCGCTGCTACAGTAAAAACCATCGCTAAACAGTGAAAAAAAAGAGAAGCTGAGCATGGCTCCACCCTAAAGGGAGCTGAGCGACACCCAACAAGTCAGAGGGCAATAAAGACTGAGATGGTACCGATGCCACAATCAATACATACGCACGTACATTGTGTTCAATTTGCATATGCCCTTTCCCTGAAAATTAATGGCAAGTGGAAAACAGTCGAATTGTATGGTTTCGGAGCATTGTTCAATCTGCATGGGATTAATTTGTCATTTACCCAATTTGCCCTCATTCAAGTTAGGCAACAAAGATACAAGTCATGAAGCAACAGTAGTACTATAAAACTAATGCTCCAGAAGATGTAATTGACAATGAGCAAGACTTACACTTTTTGTTTGGACAACTGCAGGCCTTACACTTTGAAGCTAACAAATGAAGATATATAGGTGGCCATTCGTGATGTCCGTACTTTCATCAATTGTTTTTGCAAGTTTTTGGCCAGTTGACCCTTTGTGTTAATCCCTCGTAAATTGAAATTTATAGGAACTAATTAACATGGCTATCTTAAGACTTATTAAACGAACTTTGGCTTTAGGCAGGGTGGCTCAACAATTTGATTACCCAACGGGTTGGCTCCAAGACGTATTTTGGCCAACAAGTTTTGTCATAACATATTTATAGCATTGTAGAAAAGATTCATGACGAATCAACTCATAGGATCTTCATGTGGGGTGCCTTTTTTTCTATCTATGGCTTATAGCTTATGCTACAGTAATTAGCTTTTAAACGGTGTATTTTTTAAGACGTGGTCAACAGGAAGATTACAATAAAAAGTGTATTAAATTCAGTTGTACCAGCCAAAATCATATGTGACTATTTTTCTCTACGTACTGCCCCTCACGAATAGCTAGAATTCAAAATTTTAAACCATAACCCACAGCCTAAAAGAATCTATCCGTGATAAATGTAAACACTCCGTACATATTATTGGTCAAATACAAAAAAAGGATAATGCTACAGCTTGGACATTCGATCCGAGCGTCCGGCTACGGACGCTCGGCTGCAACATTTTTTAGCCATATTTGCAACAAAAAAAATTGAAGAACGATGTTAGTATTCCCATCTATAATATTTCTCATCCATATCTGTAACATTTGTTGGCTATATATGCAACAAAGAAAGAAAGAACGATGTGAGTATTCACATCATACCGACAAAATTGACATGCCAATAGATGACCCGAATAAACAAGTTCGAAGAATTTGTGGTATCAAGTGGGAAATTTGAGACTATGGTTCATGAATGGTCCAATTTGTTTACAAAATTTAGAAGTTGATTCAAATATTAAACAATGACCCAGACAGGAACAAACGACTCCAACACTAGCTTCGTGCTGGCTTTTGCTAGTATACTCCTGCTCTTGGCATCACATTGTTGGCCTTTTCCTGCAGGAAGTGAGGATGAGGCCGAGGCATGAAACAGTTTAGATGCTATGTCTAGCGGTCAATATGAACATTAGTGGACTTTGCCCCTCCCCACGGATCCTGCAGGAACATATCAAAATAAAAGCACTTTAGATCACCTTGTTTCAATCTAGAGTCAAGATAATAAAGTCCCAAGTCGAATGCCAAATCGCAACAATGAAATGTATTGTTCCATAACGCGACATATGATTTCAAGGACCATAACACAAACAGCATGATGGAATGATCAATCAAAGATTTTCCAAAACTATTGAGCAGTCCAATATAGTATTGCCTTGTTAGTTACTTACTTTCTAAAACAAAAGATGAAAGTCTAGTTCAGATGGATTGATTACTCAAGGAAATAACCCTACCGTGAAAATTAAACTGCGCATACTGTCGCAAAAGGAAAGATGGTTCAAACTTGAAAGATTCTTACTTGATCATACAACCGTGTTCCTGGTGCCTCCTACTCCCACACTAAAAGTCATTCTCTTGTGAAAGAACATTTGGTTGGCTAATTTCCCTAATTCAAAAGTTTCTCCTCTTGTGAAAGAACATTTGGTTGGCTAATTTCCCTAATTCAAAAGTTTCTCAGCATGTCAAGATATGCCATGGTTATTTCTGAGCGGCGAGGCGAACAGTACTGGTAAGTGGTAATATATAGTGAGTGACTATTAAGAGGGCTGTGCCATGAGTAGTTCTGCAGTACTTCTTCTCCAATCTCCATGTGCATTACAAAAAGTTGGTGCGCATGCGTGCATATAAACTAAGACCACCTTTAAATTCGGCAAGGATTTTTCTCTATGATTGGGCTTTCACCAAGGTTTCAGAAAACCACCAAGAACTATCTGGAAAGTCGAAATCAACCTGGTTCCAGTTTTTTGGACCCTAGGCCGGTGCATAGCCCTAAACAGCCCTTTAGTCCAAAATTGTTGCAAAATAAATGAATTTTTACCTGTTACTTGGATTCCAAACATTGAAAAACTCAAGATTGAAAGCTGCGAAATAAAAACCTGTCCTAGGCAAGAAATCGCCAGTTTCCAGAGGAAAACTGTAACCAACTAGGTTCCGGTTTTATGGCCCAATCCAGTTTCCTATACCATTCTCTCTTATTTACCTTGGCTTTTATTTGACATAAGATTTTTACAAGATGTTTACCGATGCACTGCAGGTACCTGCCGCGCTCTGTGGGTGATAGGATGGTTGTAGCTTTGGTCCATGACTCCATGTGCCTCCTCACCACACGTTGGCAAAAAAAAAAGGAAAACAGTGCTAAACTTTTAATAAACCATGAGATGGCAGTCAAGAATAATAAGTAATGTAGGATCGAGAACTAGAAGAGAGATGAATAAGAGTCAATCTGATTAAAAGCCTTTTTAAATATTTTCCAGAAGGAAAAGTTAAATCTCTTCACTTCAATAGTTACGAGAAGCTACGAAAATCAGAGACTAATTATTAATAAAAGAAAGCTCCAAAAAATCGAGCCAAAAGAGTCAATTCTTCCCAGGCGGTAACCACAGGACAATAGGTGGTTTGACCGATACAAGGACGGTTTGATCAGCCCCTCTAAGCAGAGCTGATTTTAACATTATTTTAAATTTAAAAATTGATAAAACTTTTAATCGACAACTCCAAAAGACCTAAAACATGTTATGCACATTCTCTAGGATATTAGGGACCTAATCCAATCATGGATCATGAGAATAAATGCTAAAGTTCCTACTTTTATTCGAAACAAGGAATGATGGACCAAAATCAGGTAAAAAAGAGAAACCTCAATCTGGTCTTGCTCGTGAGTTTTTGATGATCTTAGATGAGTTCTCATATGTTATAGTAAGTTAGATCATAATACAAACTCAATCCAAAATACCCACAAGACCAAAACCTTAAAATCACCCTTCTCTTGAGTAAAAACAAAAAAACTTACAACAAACAGATGTCTAGATAGATGAGATCTGGTCTCTACGAGATATCATTAACACTTACACGTTCTTAGCATAAAGCAAGATCAGGAGGGGAAGAGAAAGCACAAAAAATCAAGCCAAATCAAGATTTCATCATAAGAGCACGAAAGAAAATACTTTGACTATTTTTGATTTTTATTAATACTTATGAATGAATGTTTACAACCACCTCTAACTATACACAAAACCTAAAGATAACAAAGAGCTCAACCACAAGAACTTAAAGATAACAAAAAAAAACTAAACCACACGAGTCTCTTACATCTCTAACAAGGTTTTCTTTAAGAACTTTAACTTTCCTCAACTTAGCATGGATGGCCTTTTCCTGCCACTCCTCTCCACCTTTTTATATTGGAAGCACACAATAAACCCTAACCAGCCCCTCTAGTTAGGTTTCATTCACTTACATGTGCTAACATATTAACTCAACACTATACCAAGCTTTACATTTACACATGCACGCTTCTCAAAGTGCAACCCATAAGTGAATTAACATTTGATCTACTTCACATTTTTAATACATCGTTGACGTAAACCATTTAGACTAATGCTGTGATTTCGCACACTGCCACTTTTTTTATATTAGATAATTTACCATAATACTCCTCTACCACTTTCCACGAAGTTTTCCGCTTCCTTTGACTTGACTGTAGACCTCACCTTTTCCTCCAGTTTAGTCTATGGTCAGCACCTCCTTTGTAAGCAATCTCTATGCTTGCAACGTGTAAGTTCACCAATAGCTCATATATCGGCAAGTCTCTCTATGTCGTGCCCCTCCGACCACGTTTCACTTGCATTGACCTCTCCATTTGATGAACTGTTGCTTGAACATTTCCTTCAACATCTCTTGTCTTCTACTGTGATTCGCTTGAGCCTAATCATCCCACTTGGCTTCTTTGACTGTACCTCAGCTATTCTGTGCCTAGTCTCAGTCCATGCCGTCAACCATAGCTATCTTCAAGCACCCTACATATCAAAGATCAAGAAACTGTTTCGGGCACAAGTTCTTCACTTGACTCACATTAGTCCAAACATGCTTCGTGCATCATGAATACACACAAGCAACGACACTCATACCGTGCATACACTCGACACAAAGACACCATACAAAACCACCAAGAACACCTCCCTATGTTTTGGCCGTCAACAACCAGTCTAACCGCACAACCCAAACCAGTCAGATCGTCGGTTGCCCATCAATTAGATCACTGGCCCGACCCGGTTACCTCCTCGTTCTGACCACGGCAACTAGGTTGGTTTGACGATCGGCACCCCGGCCGGTTTGACCATCACTCCACGGCCAGTGTGACCGCCAGCTCTAGGCTAGTCAAACCGCTCCTGGCTAGTATGACTACGGCCTCAATACGGATTATACCACCAACAATAAAAAGCAATTGAAAAATTACAAACTCTTAAAAACCAAACTCAAATTTTATAAATTCTCTAAACTAAAAAATAATTACTTATCATAAATGACCACTGACCATCGTATAGTCTCACAAACAATGTTATAAACAGCAAGGAGCATTAATGAAATAGTTAAAAAAACACTCAAAAGTGACTAAAACAGCTGCAATTAAAGCTCCAAGGATGTGTGCACTTCACACTAGGACACGCGTGTAATGCTTTCTTCCGCGCTCTCAAAGCGCATCAGGACCAGCCACCCTCCGGTACCGTGGTAGGATGGTGGACCCATCGTCTGCCGCGCTCAGGCAGGTCTCTGCCGCATCGTCGCTGTCTCACTAACCTGCCGCGTCTGGGAGCGCTGTAGGTATTTTAACATGCTGCGGTAATAACCTTGCTCAATTACTTTGTAATTACAATGAACAATCATGAACTTCTGCTGCATATGAACATTTTTATTTTCAAGGATCTGTGCATGTATTTTAATGATATTTCTTTGTAGTTACATATATTCTTGTAAAATTCACAAATCTAATGGCTTAGCTTGCTTCTTGTTCTTAGACTTTAGGCAGAGAAATTAACTTTCATGAACACTATGCAAACGTTGTTCTATTTTTTATTTTCTTTTGTCAACAGGCATTGCTTGTTCATGTTATCTTGATGGAGCAACCACTCCTCTCTGTCACTCTCATTTATTATGAAGATATGAACTATGCACTATTATTTTATTCTTTTAGCTTCTTTAAAAGTTGAAATAAATAGAAGCAGCTTCTTGAATCGGATTCTCTAAATGGCTTTCCAATTCTTAAACCATATGCGTTATCCGTGTCAGCATCTCTTTCGTTCGCTGCCATATTAAAAAGATTAGACAAATCTATCAGCCGTAACCTACAAAAATAGAGCCAAAAGTGTTTGGCCACCGTTAGCCACGCAGAAGGAAGTCGATGGTATTCTGCCTCCTCATTCCTCGACCTGCTCGCTAGAACACTAGAGTTGTGAATTACACAAGAATACGTGAAACTACAAAAAAAAAAAATCAGTAAAATGCACGCATAGGACCTTTGACAACATTGTCGAAGAATCTATCCAGATGCTCCATAATTATAGATCAATATTTCCAATAGTATTATTAGGGGGTGATCGTTTTAGCGATGGCTTCTAGCTTTTAGCTGAAATTTCACTGTAGCTGACTTTTTTTACTGTAGCTAATTTAGCTTTTTGGGCATAATTAAATTTAAAAAAATGTAAAAATAGAAAAAAAAATATGTTAGCCCATCACGAACAATGCAAAGGAACACGGGAAAAAAAGAAAAATACAAAAAATCTAAAAAAATCAGAAAAATATAAATTACTGAATAGTGAAAAAAAGCTGAAACTGAAAAAAAGCTAAAACGAGCGGGGCCTTATAGTGTCCGAAGAATAATGTAACTACAAGAGAGAGTAAAGATTACTTTAGATTGATAGGTGATTCCAGGAATTAAGTAACCCTGTTGCAAAATAAGCATGAATAATTTGAATTGTCCATAGTATAGTCTAAGGAACCATACATCAAACTTGTAAACTTTCTGAGGCTGACAGCCGTGTTCCTGATGGCTCCCATTCCAACACTTTAGATGCATTCTCCTGTAAAAAGCCACATGTTTAGCTAATTTTCGCAACTCAAGCTTCCCAATTCTCACCATCTGAAGATTGCCGCGGGCATTGCGGAGCTACGAAGAAAACGACGCCCGCAATATAAGGACTAATCAGGAAGGCCATGCCAGATTAATTCTGCAGGTGCATTCTGTTCAGTCTCCACGTGGGCTTCCAAATAGCCTTTGGGAAGTGTTCTGATACCCTTTCTTGTAAGTAGTAGTTCTCATATCAGATCAAATTTTATAAGATATGGTACGAGCTTATATCGTATTAAGAACAAAGTAGATGAATTTTATAGAAAGAATCAAATAACGATGACGAAACAACTATATAAGAAATAAAGATTTGGCGAAACCGACCACAAATTCTTTAAACACGATCTTAAAAGAGTACAAAAGATTTGTAGCACCAACGTCATCGCCAAAGTAAAGTGAAATAAAAGCAACAATAGAAATCACAAGAAATAAAACTTTATCAATACTTTATTAGGAAACCCGTGGAAGCTGAAAGTAATTGTTTGAAACATATGACCGGTCCTCTTCTAACTAAATAAAAAGTAAATAAAATAACATAAATAGTGATAAGCCACGGCGTTGAAAACTCGAGTGCTTCCACCTATACATGTTGCTATCACTGCACTGACTGTTTCCCTGAGAATTCTCTCAAAAGAAAATCACGGCAACCTTCCTTTCCGAGAATCACGGCCAGGCCAAAACAAACCAGCCGCACCATCAATTACCTAGTCGCTAACTTCTTTATACACAACTCTCTCACTTTGCTTTTATACTTTCACGGTCACCGTTAACCCTTCTAAAAATCACCGGTTACTGTTCTAGCATGACATGATGGAAGGATCAATCAAGATGCTCCACAATGAGATCAATATCATAAATACTATTATGGAATCAATTACGTCCTATCCAAAGGATGACAGAGAGCAAAAGACCTATGATTAGTTCAGAGCGGTCATGAGAGGAAAAAACAACACTACGAAAATATGAACAGTATAGCGAAGCCTCAATGGTGTCAAACTCGAGAAATTCTTACTTGAGCTTTTTTGAGGAAAAAAAAGTGTCCTTTCTTGGGTTCACAACCGCATTCCTAGTAAGATGCTAACGGCATTGCCTATGGCTGTGCTAATCATGCGTGCGCGCACGCACAGTGTCGGGTAGCCTGCGTGCTGATTGTGACATGAACACCGATGATTAATGAAAGCTCTCTGCTTCCTCTAAAGAGAACTAGATATCATAACCTTCTGCTGCGTTTGAAGCTTTTGTTGTCTAAGGGCCTGTGCGTGCATCTTGTTGATGTTATTTTCTTGTTTCACATATTCTTCTGGAATTAACAAATCTAAGGGCTGTCTTGTTGTTCGCAGACTTTAGGCAGAGAAGTCAACTTTCATGCACACTCTGCAAACACTGTTTGGTTATCAGCAGATTCAGTAGCCACAGCCTCACCATCAAACTCGGCAAGCCCTTACCAGAACCTGCAACTGGCAGTAATACGCACCATGATGACCACACACATCAATTTCCCGACATAATCGCTCTCTCGATAAAGCAAAAGCACAAAAAAGAAAATTGAGGCTTAGCAGTGATCAAACAAATACAAGAAAACGCTGTGCACTCCTCGCCAATCTCTTGATCAAATTTCAAAAGAAGTACACCTTCTCGACACGCACATGTTGCATGCTTGATGTACGTAACGCACCAAGGCCAGCCCCCAACCCCACGACAGCATCTGGTTGGGTCAGCTTAGCCTTTCCTCTCTTGGTCAATTGTGTTACCAGTCCCTAATTTTTCTTCTCCTCTGAAACTCCACTAATTTGCTGCAGTTTGGTCACACTCTCATCACCTTAATTTGGCACGAATAAACCAAATCAATGGCAGGTACCATCGATCCATTAGCTAAGAGCATCCATGTGAATCAGCCGTCGTTAGCTTTTGGTGGAGTTGACGAGGCTGGCGAGCGTGATCCTGGGGTCGGAGTAGTCGCCGGTGAGCGCCTTGGCGGCGACGACGGCGTTGGCAGCCTCGGTGAAGTGGACGCCGTCCCAGCTGATGAACCGGGCGTCCATGTCGCACAGCTGCATCTCCGCCGACATGCACGCCTTGAAGTGGTTGTAGTTGTAAGGCGGCCCGCCGTACCCGCAGCACGCCATCAGGGGCTTCTCAATCCCTGTATGCATACATCGGAGAAGAAGACTTATGTTTCGGGGAAATTTGAGGATTTGCCAACGCGGCAAAAGATGTGTGTTATTGATATGCAGGTCTTGAGATCACGTGCCAGTGGGGCATAAGTAGCAAATCCTCAAATACACATCTTTACAGTAGCAAATCCTCAATTATTCCTGTATTAGGAGGTAGCAAGAGGTTTTTAGCTCTAAGAGAATCCGTAGGATCTACGATCTCGTAGGACCATTTCCATCCTGAAACTTGTCTCGATCTTACGTAATGTCTTAATCTATATAAATAAAAACATCTGGTGAAATTAAATGCACTTTTTCGCTTTGAGGGTAAGAAAATCCTACAATAATTATAAAAAGAAAAATCCTAGAAATTCTCTTGTTAATAGAGAAAAGAGAGAAGCATCTCTACCACTTATTTGGTAGGATCAGATTATAATGGTACAGATTTATCATATAATATATATATATATGAGTTGTATAGCAAATATAATTATATTTTAATTATAGATAGTAAAGTTGTATACCAACGATAACTATATCATAATATCTAACCGCCGATCCTATGACAAGAGACAACCTTACTATGATACTATCGAGTGGCAAGCCACGCGCCTTAGATTCAATTACACTTATACTTCGTCCAATGCAAAACCAACACAGGGCAACAAAACAAGTAACAAACTTGCCAATTTTGAAGTCAAATGAAACTCGAAGAACTAGATCGAAACAATACATGTGCAGCGCCACTGAAGAAAACAGTACTGCCTCCGTTCCTATCATTCTAGTATTTTGCGCAACAACCAGGGGATGTATAGAAAATACCATATTACCCTTCTTCAACAGGTCACTTGTTACCCTTGGATGTCCTTAGTGGTAAATGATCTCGAAAATAGTCATGGATAATAAATAGGAGGGGGTATCCAAAGGAAAAAAGGGTACAAAATTATCTTCAAATCGTAAAATGGCATGTATTTAGGAATAAAATTCGAAAGCTAGAGTGAGATGTATTTGGAAGCAAAGGAAATAATCGACACGACGTTAAGAGCACTTACACGTAGAAAACGCCAATCAGGAGCAAAAAAAAAAAAAGAGGAGGAGGAGGAGAAAGAAGAATCTGAATTATTCAACTTACCGTACTTCGTGTGGTTGGCGACGAGGTCGTACTTGATGGCGAGCATGTCGGTGAAGACGATGGTGGCGTCGACCATGCGCTGCCGGAGCTGTTTGCAGACTTGGCTGAGCTGCTCGTTGAAGGACTTGGCGGCGTTGTTGTACGCCTTGAGGCAGCCGTTGCCGTCGAGGTCGCTGTCGTCGTCCCTCGGGATCGCCAGCTTCTGCGGCAGGCATCCCAGCGCGCCCGTCCCGTGGATCCAAAACTTCCGAGCGCCGTGCCCGTACAGAGCCTGCAATTACATATTGAGGAAGTAGAATCTCAATCAAATCAGACCATCGCTTGTTTAATTTGTCCAAAATACTGCTATGTTCCGCTCTAATTATATCATGAAAAAGTTAGATTTCACAGATAAAAAAAGGGAATTGCTAAACAACACTCGATTGTTTTTTGCAGTTCGGAGCATTTAGTTTTTTTCATGTATGCAACTCTTCTCTAAAAAATATTAGTTCTCCGAATCATAAAAAAAACACTTATTTTTTTCTATGTATGTAATGTTCTTCAAAAACAACTATGTGATCCGAATCATAAAAAACAATCGAGTGTATCCTAGTCACCATCATAAAAAAATACTGGAGATTAGGCCTTATTGCGAGAAATTTGGATGAATTACTCTGCTCCTTGCAAAGCTCACGTAGAATTTACGTGTTCCAAAGCGACGAACCATTTATGCTTTATTTACATGAAGCAAAACTCCTGTGTTTCCCGTGTACACGTAGAGAGAGAGAGAGAGAGAGAGGTAGTACTATCCTGGATTTACACAGGAACAGAACCGCATTTACCTCAATAGTGTACTTGATTTGAGCAATTATAGGGGGGATCTTGGCAAGCACTTGATCGTAGGGAAGGTGCAGATAAGCAGAAAGATCGTTTTGCCCTATGTCGATGGTGTAGATGCCGTTTTGGAATCCTTCACGATCAATCGGGGTTCTCAGACCTGCATGGCATCTCACACCAAACAAGTCTATTCATCAGTTACATATTTACATTTCTTCTTCTTGTCGAGCAGATTCTTTCTCTCTTTTTATGGTTGGAGAAGAGCCTGAAAAATTTTGTGGGAAACAAAATATTCATAGGACAGATTTCGTGTGCAACGGCAGATCAATGATTAGTTCTCAAGAATCTAGCTGCGAATTAGGTACAGACATACACATTTAAGGCGTGTTGGGCTGTTTTCAGACTTGCAGTGCAAGCGTTTGCTGAAGTCAAGGCTCAACAGAAAGCTTACATATCCAAACTTATATAGCTAAAATATTTGTATCTCCGAAAGCAGCATATAAACCAAATCAAGCAGAAATGAATAAGCTAAAATGTTCTGCCTTCCGAAATATTTTTCCCAATAGCTTTTCTAGACGACTAATTGTTGTTTTATTATTTTTCTAGTGCGTTCATGCGTTCATATATCGGAATTATCAAGGCGTGGCCAGCATTCACAAACCTTGGTTGATGAGCTCGAGAGATCTCGTTCTGAAGAAGAGGAACTGACGCAACTGGACGTTCAGCGAGAAGGGGGATCCTCCCGGCGTCGCCGTCGATCCACCGATGGCGAAGTTGACGCCATTGCTGAAATCCGAGCTTAACGCCTTCAGGTACGGGCTCAAATGAGGCGTGTTCAAGCTCTCACCTGCAAACGACATCACCAAATATCTACTCAAAAAAAAAAAACGTTTCTCTTGCAAAAATGGCATCACCAAACTTGCATCTCGAACCCACAAGCGACAAGGTATTCGCCAAATATGCATCTACAAAATAACTGCACACTGCACATGAAAGAGCTAGCTAGCACAAGCCTGTTTGGACCTTTTGGAACACAAGGATTTCACAGGGCATCCCTAGAGATTCCGCTATTTTCTGATAGAATTCCTTGTGAATTTTTGTGCTCGAAACAAGCCGGGTATATCGGATGCAACCAAAGCAAGGAACTCGTTTGGTTTTGCTATCGCGCAAAATTAAATTTTACTTTCTGTACGCCCCGCTCAGATTAGCTTTTTCCAGCGGGAGCGTCCGGCGTTAGCTTCTCAAATAATGTAGCAAATTTGTCTTTTTCCCCTTTTTTGGTATTTTTATGTTTTTTTGGGTATTCCTTTACATTGTCCGTGATAGGTTAACATGCCACTTTTATTTTATATTTTTTTTAAATTTAATTATATCCAATAAGCCAATTCAGCTACAGAAAAAAATCAGTCAGCTATAGAAAAATTTTAGCCAGAAGCAATAGCTATTCCGAACGCTACCATATCTTACCGGTAAGGTAGCGAATTGTTTTATTAGTTAACCCTTTTTTAATTTTATTTTTATTAATAATTATTCACCCAACTTATTTTCAAATCTGAATCTTTTGATCACACTACGGACAGTGGCACAGCCAAAATGGCCATTTTCTGGCTCGTGGCTAGAATTCAGCCAAAAGAGTTCCATTTGAAAATAAGTTGGTTATTAATAAAAAATAAAAAAGATTAAGTAACAAAAATTGGTCTAATGCAGCCCGGATTTATCATGCCCCCACCCCTACAAGCTTAGGGCATGTACAACGCGTTCCACCAGCCGTCTCTACGATGCGATATTTTGCAATTCGGTCCTCATTTTACCGCAGTGAATGAGACGTCGTCGCCTCGTGAGACGACGGCACGGGCGAGGAAGGATGTCGAGTGCGCATTTGGCGTGTTGCAATCCCGTTTTGATATTGTTCGTCGACCAGCACGATTATGGAAGCAGAGGGATGTTATCAACATAATGCAAGCTTGCATTATTCTTTATAATATGATAGTTGAAGATGAGAAGGTATTAGTTAAAATTCCCTTGGACATGAATGAGAATGCGAGTGCAACGATAGTGCTGCCACCTGAAGTGCATACCAGTAATAATCCTAATCCATGCTTCGCAGAGGTGCTTCGGAGAAATTCCGCTATCCGTGCTCGGCCAACACATAGACAACTCAAGAAGGATCTAGTCGAGCACATATGGCAGCGCTATGGCCACAACAGATATTAGACCTACATGATGTAATCGTATTATATTTTATTTGATTTATGAAAAAACTGTTATATTATATTATATATATTAATATATCATTTATATTGATGGTTCTAAAAAATATTGTAATTATGTTTATCTTATTTATGCTTGATCTGTTTTGTATTAAGAAGCAACACAATGGTATACAAGAATCATATTCATGCTTGGTCATGGCGGCATGCATGTATTAAACAGTTTACAGACAGTCAAATAGACGATCCATTGTATAAGCTGTCTGTTCAGTTGTCTATATGTGACGTGAAAAGAATTTACAAACAGCAATCTGTCTGTGAGTTGTACATACCCTTAGAGATTCAACCTGACGATTCGCTATGCAATGCACCACCATTCATTGCTATTTACTAGTACTATGAATTTGCTGCAAAAGTTGATCTCAGACTGCATCTCATCTATGGGATGAACTGGGTACTTACACCCAGGTCAAGCCGCCATGAAACGATCTCAAAAAAAAGTTCCGCTACATTAACGGCTGCAGATCGACTGCGGTGGTTCGCCGTTGATTGATGCAATAATTTGTCCTGGAATTGTCCCCACAACTATCAATTGGGGAGGGACAGTTCCCTCATGTGTACCTTTCTTCCCATATAAATCACCTTCGTGATTCATAATGGCGATGTCTCGAATATATTCCAATGTATAGTCTCATCACCTTTTGCCCCATCCCTTTCTCTTCTTGCTTAGACTCTATTTATATTAATTTTTAAAAACTATTTTTTTACAATAAATAATTTTTCTACTATATCTATCTTTTAAACAGAGTATATTTTTAAGACAAAATCTACTAATCGATTGTAATACATAATATTATAATTTTATTTATATTAGTTAAAATCATACATAAACATCTCTCTGTAAGTTTCTTAACAAGTTGTTAATATTTATAAACCAAAAATAAACGGGATCTAAGCGCGCGCGCTCTCTGTATATATTCTTAGGATACTTTTAAAAATTTAGACTCTTTTGTTTGGATTAGTGCACAAGTACAACTAGCTTAATCATGAGTTTTGTTTAGAATTATTTATCGTCCATAAATTGGAAATTAGCTAGACCTGAAAAGTTATGTGTTGTGAAAGTTTTACTTGTACTGTCGCTGGAGTGAACCATAGAGGTCTGAGCACGTTATTAATGTCAACTGCAGATCAGATCATCAGAGCAACAAGTGAAGTGTTTGGGCTGGCTGACTGACAGAAAAAGTCGATGACGAGGCGGCCGTCGGAGAGCCGACCGGTGGGGCGGCGGAAGTAGGTGCGGCCCTCCGGGAGCGCGATGCTCATCCCGAGCGCCGCGGCCATGCCGCCCGTGTCGGAGTTGGAGTCCCCGAAGTTGAAGATCACGACCGGAGACCGGGCACTGGTAGTAGACGAGCTAGTGCTGGCAGCAGCAGCTGCTGCCGCCCCGCCATGGCCGGCGAAGGCAACGCCAGCGCCTGCCGTCCCCTGCTGCTGCCCTCCCCCGCTCCAGAAGCCGTAACCGACCGCGGCCACCGCGGCTGCCGGCATGTACTTGAGGCAGGCGACGACGACGACGGCGGCCACCCCGGCCAGCACGACGTAGTACTGCAGCCGCAGGCTGATCTTGGCGTTGCCTCCGCCGTTCATCACAGCACTGCCACCACTGGTCATCCTCTCCCTCCTTCCTCTCTCTCACTCGAGTACCGACGCAACTGACACGGCGGTGTGCGATGGAAGTGTGTGTGTGGTTGTGTACCTGCGTATATATAGGCAGTTGATGAGCTAGCTCCTTGTCCCTGGGAGAGGCTAGATGAGATGGCCGGATCCGGATGGCCCGTCACCAACAGAGTATACAAAAAAAAACGAGAGAAAAAGTAAAAGGTGATGGGCGTCTTGCGATGAACATTGGGCCGGGCCGGGCCGGGCCGTGCGCGCGTCGTGTGTTGTGCGTGGGTGGAGTCAAAAAGGGAAGTTGGTGGCGGAACTTGAGTTGTGCGCGGGACGGAACGGCGACGTCGCATCGGTTTATGGCCGCCGGACAGCATCAGTTAGGTGCCGGGCCGCGGCCGTGCACCCAAATCAACAAGGCAGCAGGCACCGCTGGTACACGCGACGACTTAACGGCACAGGACCATGCCTATTGATCGGTTCATCGTAGCTTGTCTTGTGGCACAACAGCGAATTAAGTGTGGATTTTTTTCGGTTACGACCGATTTTTTTGGGTTACTTGCTCCAACAAAAAAAGTCGTAAGCCACCAAGCACGAGCTGACAAGGAGGACCAAAGCCAGCGTACACGTCACAGGCTTGGCTTCTTTCGGCCATTCATGGGATCCGTATCCTAGGCCTCGCTACCTCCGTACGTCGTTCCAACAGTATTCGATCATGATTGATGCACAAATCTAGCATCCAAATGCCCTCATCGGCTTCAGTATCAGACATGTCCGAAATGTCAAGGCCGCGGTGGCCACCCATCTTCGCTGCTCGTCAGCAGGTGCACGGTCAATCGCGGATCGATCCATCTTCGCTGGAGAGAGAGAGAGAGAGAGAACCGCCGCGCCGACCGGTGACAGGTTAAGTTTTTCAACCGTCGGAGAGGCCCCAACGCAACGCAAGAATTCACAGCAACTCTCTTGGATGTGTGCAGAAATCTGGAAAGGTTGGGATCTGTCGAACAGCGAAAGAAAAGCGTCGCACCACGCTACCAATCAATCTCAGCTTCAATCCCATCCGACTCGTGTTTTCAAGTCACGTCCGATTTGAATCTTTAAATAAAAGGTTACATCAGATTTGTGTGATGATTGTACACATCGAGAATAAACAAATTAGTAGCTAGCCCGTCTGATATCTGGGCAACGCAACAGGGCTCCACCAATAGCAACCAAGAAGAAAACAGAGCATCTGACGGCCCACACAAAACAACAGCGAGTGCCGGCCAAATGGGCTGCGCCTGTCGGGCCGGTCTAAAGCACACCACTATTAGCTCCGTCTAGACATGATACAATCCACGAAATCGATGGACCGGGTTGGAAGAGCACAATGCCATAGGCCGTGTTTGGACTGCCACCCCGGCCCAATGTGTTGGTCCAGCCCGCACGAATAATGCTGAGTCAAATACGGCTTGGCACAAGCACGACTGGATGGTCTATTAGGCACGTTAGTCTGTTTGTAGGATCAAGAATAAGCGACTAGAAGGGAGTGAATAAGAGGTTTTTAAATTATTTTAGTTAAATTATAATTTCTAGTTAGTATGAACTTAATCAAAAACCTTTTGCATAATTAAGATCTAAATACTTTAGATTTCACTAAGACACCACAAGCAATGTTAATACTATATATACTTCTAGTTATACAATTCAATTCAATATAAATGTTAAAAATATAAATACGAAAAGTAAAGACAAAATGCGATGTTTTTTATATGGTATCGAAGACTTCCCGATCTTCACTAGTCCACGTGAGGTAAGCCCAAATGGATTGAATTAACTCCACAAATTAAGCCTTAAAATCCTCTAATCCACTAAAGTTGCTCTTCCTCCACTATATTAATCTTATAATTAAATGTGGTTTAAAGAGATTGAATCCGTTTATTCAAGCTTATGCGATGCAATATCTTTTGTAAATCATCCTAACCAACAAATTACAGCATATAAGAACTTCTGCATTGTGATAGGTGTATGTCTAAGAAAGGTTGGTTTGAATATGCCAGCAAGGTGTAAACTCAACTTATATGATACTACAAAACATTTTACCCTATAAGAATATGTATATTTTTATTTTTATTCACACACACTATTACAACCATGATAACAACATACTATCGACTAAGTAGCATTGGTATGTCGCTAAAATGTTACTGGTATTTTTGAAAATATTTTACGATTCCATTGTTGCTTTATCTAGAGTGTATTATCGAATATCTACTTTAATTGCGTATCATATTTTTGCGATTATGAGTCACTTGAAAGCTAATAAAAATGAGATTGTATTACAGGAAGTTGTCTATGCTATGAAAACTAAATATTATAATATTGGAAAGAGATTTTGTATTTATTTTAGATCCAAGATGTAACATTCAAGGATTTACAAATGTTCTTGCACTTCGGAGTGATATTGTAGAAATAGATTATTCTAACTATTTTTCAGATATTCATACTAAATTATTCTATGTTTATCAAAAGTAAGATCTAAAGTTTGAGGAAGTTCGCTTGCAACGACCTCTAACACAAGTAAGAAGAAAAATATATGAGGCAAAATCTTTGATGCACCAGGTTCCTTCGGAAGATCAAGTTCTACAATATCAAGTGCTAGAGCAATATGTACCATTAAGGAACTATCCGCTTTTCTGGACAGCGATCCCGTGAATCACTAAAAAAAGATTTCAATATTTTGGGATGGTGGCATGAGCATAAACCAACATATCAGGTGCTATCCATATTAGCACGGAATATGTTAACGATTCCTATCTCAACGGTTTGTTCTAAGTCTACTTTTAGTTTTTCTAGAAGAGTATTGAAGGAAAGAAGAAGTCTCACAAGTAAGATGATGAAAGTAATTCTAAGAGTGAAAGATGGAAACAAGCTGATTCGCAAACTCAATACTCTGTAAAGAATACAAAGTTGGTAGACACATTCAACGATCTCTATCGACACTTAGAGCATCAATGTACATTGTAACTTTTTCATTTTTTTATATATACTGCAAAGTTATAGATTGTACTCAATGTACACTGTAACTTTTTCATTTTTTTATATATACTACAGAGTTATAGACTGTACTTTTTTTATCAATGTTTTCTCAGGTTGTATTTTTTTAACAAGTTAGCTATTTAAATATTAATAAAGCTCATTATTACATTTCTATAACTTATTTTGTATTTTTTTTTGAATTCTGCAGATTTTATAAAATTGTTGTATCTTTTACAGTTTTCAAGCCAAAATAGGCTAGACGGACCAAAATAAGCTAGACAAACCTCCTTGACCCGACGAACTAAATGTTTGCGGGCCAAAAACACTACATCAGCTCATTAGCTCGTGCCTAAATCTACAGCTTACCCATAGACCGTCACAGCACAACCCGTTTAGACTAACAGACTAAGTGGACCGTGCCTAATAAATCCATGCCGTAACCAGGCTATGCCATACTAGGTCGTGCCACCCATTCGACCACCACTAACAACCACAGATATTTGGAAGTACACATATTAATGGCCCCACTACAATTGGTTTACAGCTTAAGCTTCTTACTATAGCTTTTAGGTTAATACTAAAATTACACTGCAACGACGGTTAGTTTTTTCTTATAAAAAATAAAGAAAATAATAGAAAATAAATGAAAAAACTGTTATATCATCATAGACAATGTAAAGGAATAGAGAAAAAAGAAAAACCTAAAAAAACAACAAAAAAACTAAAATATACCAAAATTAGAAATCAACATGTTTCATATGATTTTTAACTTAAATGTTAAAAACTAAAATAAATCAGAAGCTAAAGCCGTTTAAAACGGGACCATTAAAGACGGCATGCAATGAAAATCACATCAGTCCGTTCAGAGCGCACGAAAAAGGAAAGCGAGCACAAAACTGAGGGTTCCAGAATCCCCCGTTACTTCTCTTTTTCCTTGACGTCAAAAAGAGAATTACATCTTGTATTGTCCTTTCCTCCCTCCCTCCAAAAGAAACCAAGAAATGTCGGGAAAAGTATGGACCTTGTTTCTCCACCAGGAAGCTAGAATCTAAGTAATTTTTTTTTTCTTTTCGTTGCCTTATGGAAGCTGGGCAACACTCAACTGAGGACAGGCATACTATCGGATGAGAAATAACACCTGAAGGAGGCCACTGCTGGGACCCCCAAAAACCCCAAAAGAGAAATTATGAACGGAAAAAAGAAAACTCCCACTACCCATCAGATTTGTTAACCCGGACTGGCATTGAGCCAATCGTCACGACTTCAACTGAGCGACTCTTAACGTCAGCCTCCCTTGCCTGAGTACTGATTGTAAGAGAGCCAACTTTGGTAACGATCATTTGTCCTTCAGGTGTCTCCGAAGTGACAATTGCCGAGCTACCTTTAACTCCGTTTAGGTGCTTTTGAGGTGCTTTCGATGAGCCATGAACAGCAGCGCAGTCAGGGTTCAGCCGAGGGAATTCAACCTTCTTCCAGAATTGCTGTTTCCCATCCACACTTGTCTTCAAACTAGAAGCTTGTGGCTGGTTAGTCACAGCATTCGCCACTTTCTCACTACCCTGCTTGCCGTTGCAGTGGTTCTCTTGCTGTCCATTTTCTTTGCCAGCCTCACTGGCTTGTTTTTCGCCACCTTCTGGGTATGGAATCTGATGCTTGATCACAGTACAATCATCTGGCTTCTCTGACACATTCTGTATCTCCGACGTTCTGTCTATCAGCACACTGCCTAATTTTGGCTGCTGAATGTTGGAGGCATCCTTCCTACTCTGCGAAACAGGTACGAAATCTGGTGCATTATGACTCAACTTAGATCTTCTGTGCTGTTTAGTTCTCGCTTCATCCTCCTCATATCTCATGAAATCATCAAAAAGACACTCCTTCACTTTGATATCCTTCAATAACTTAAGCACAGATATCCCAGGAATGTATAGTACCTGCAATTGAAACATAGTAACAGGTCATGAGATGAAGCCCAAGACTTTACAAATGTGATGCTTGAAACCACTCAGGTGACTAAGAAAATGCTAAGTAGACATAGAAAACCTTCTATAAAACTACATCAAAAATGGACTGACCTTCCATAGACCGAAAAAAAATCAATGCAGCATGGTTAGTAAAATGGATGTGTCTAAAGTAGAATTCCTTGTGAATACTTACTTCTTGCGTATCTCTGCTGTGTGTCACAGGTTTATTTTCATTGTTCTGCAACAAGATATGCTGCAAGGTATAATTAGGTACATCTTTGATGATGTGCCATCTTACAGGAAAGCTACCGGTCCATTTATCCTGACACCAAAAGTCCATGTCCTTCTGAAAATCGACAGGACCAACCATCTCAGCCATGCCACAGAAGTGCCCACTACCATTCACCTGATAGACCACAATCACAAATTTAGTAGTTGAACTTTAAAGCACAAAAATTGAATTAATGGAGGTTGACAACATTAGAGCCACTCACAGAGAAGAAGAGGAAAACAGGACACTTGGTAGAATTCCTCTTAGCTATTCTGTCAGCATCCCTGTACGCACTATCCAGCTTGCTGTTTCCACTGGAGGAACTTGACCATACACCATACTTGATTGATTTGTGGACATCTGCCTCACCAATTGACTTGATAACAAAGAACTTTGCATAGGGATAGTCCACTCGGAGATCATCGCTGTTATATTGGTCAGTTCTTATAAGGATTGTCCCATCTGGATTACCAACAGGGAGCCTTGCTGTGTAGGATTTTGCAACTATAGCAAAGGACCTTTGACAGCCTGGTTTCTCCGCGTTACCTAAGCTATGTTCATTCGACAAATGCACCTTTTGGCTAGCACTATTTAGATGGCCATTGGACTTTGAAGTAGGCTGAAATTTCTCAGCTGCAGCCCACTTCTGAGGATCAGATCCAACAAATCCAAAGCAATTGTTTGCAGACAATTTCGCCTTTGGTGAATGCTTGGCAGCAGATAGTGGCCTATCAAGCAAATGTGTAGATGCCTAATCATTACAAGAAGATTTGTCAGATCGAGATAGAAACAAATAGTTGAGCACACATAATAATAATAATAATAATAATAACTTTTACAGCAAGTGCTTGAAAGACAGCCTACAGCCAGTACACGAATTTTAGTCCATACTTCCTATATAGACAATCCATCAGGGAAAGATATTTCACCTTGCTACAAAGCATGCTCAAGCTCAAGTAATACACAACATAAGTAAAGAAAGGATAAATATCCATATCACATAAACTACCCCGTGGTGTTCAAATCCAAGAATACCTAAAATGAAAATGTTTAAAATGCCCCTTTGCAAGATATCTTTGCAATTAAACCACCTTGTTTCCTACAATGTCAAAAATTGACCATCTGCTATTTGCACTCAGATTTTACAATAGATCAACATTAACAGACAGTAGAGACATTGTTATTAAAGTGCTACCCTGCAACCCCGATGGCTGACAAGAAAACAATGGAAATTAAGGAAACCCTACAAGGACCTATGCAACTGCCTACCTGTGAAGTACGAGGGAGTTTAACAGGTACCATGGAACCATCTGCCAGCCCTTGCTTCAGTGGAACCGAATTATGCAGTTGAGCCTTCGGTAATTTTGCATGGTCATGAAATTGCTTTGAAGAGACAACTGTAGATTGTATAGGTGGATTCATGACATTGTCATTTTTTGTGGCAACAGGAGCAATTAAAGTTAATGTAGGATTTGTAGATGTTGCAGCATAACCAGGCATACTAGGAACGTATGCAAAATTAGGGTGCTGAATAGGTGTGGTTGTGCTTCCAAGGACACTATCTTGCGCATAAGGAAGAACAGATGGAATGTAATAGGATGAGGGAACTAGTTGGCATGTGGGGTGGGGGTCAGAAGCATCAGCAACATAATCTTGGGGCAGAATTGAGCCATCGACAATGAAAGAAGGATCTATAGGGTAAGGGCTGTAGGAAGGATGGATTGATCCACTGTCAGGGGCCGCATAGTACATGCATTGCATGCCTTCGGTCTGAAAACCCTGTGGAAGAATCAGCCACGTTAAACATGCATAATTGGAAAAAAGCAAGTATCAAGGAAATTTCATCATACCGGGTAATAAATATCTTGACCATCGTATCCTAAAGAACTCTGGTGGTTATACCACTCCATAGGTGATCCAACTTCTGCACCCAATAAATGTATTGCAATCAGAAGGCATGGAGATAAAGAAATCACCATTGACAAATACAGTGTTGAGGCAAGGCAGCTGCAAGTTCGTGATGTTACCTGAATAACCATATGGATAGGGATTTGCAGTAGCAGGAACATACATATTTTGTCCATACATTAGATCAGGGGTCATTCCCATCTCCATACAATTCACGCTTTCGAAGAAGTGTCTTGTTCTACTGCAGTGTTCAAACTTGGCTGGAACGAATAAAATTAGGGCTGCTATTAACAATTTAACAGCATGGTTCATGCACATAAATTCAGGTGATGAAACAAACAAGTAACAACAAAGCAAGATGAACTGCATAAAATGCAACTAAATCCATGCATTATCAGTACATAACCTCTCGGTGTTGGTGTTTGCTAGCTAAAGGGCATCATGTAACGAGACCTCACTTCAAACATAACTAGAAAAGCAGTGGGTTTTTCTATAAGCCAAATACCGATACCTTCTCAGACTTAATAATGCGTTCTAAGTTCTAACCAGTGAGACATGTAATGTTCATCACACTGAACATTTGAAGGTGGGCAAAATGTGGCAGCAGTGATGGTGTTGTGCAAAGTGGAGATGTGGCGAAAATGTGAAGCATAGATGGGTGCAGCAAACCAAGAAGATGAGGGTGAAGCTGAATCAGGCAAACATAAGGATAAGGGGTTAGGCCCCTGGTATGAGGGTGATAGATGGGTGAGATTTGTAAAGGAGCTAGGCAGGAGCCACATTCAGGATAGATGAGTCAACCATTAATCTTATCAATATAGTGGCCAATCAATATTTGAATCTACCAAACAAAAATGGGAAAGGAGGAATGAATTTACAAGTCTTGTTATAGTAATGAAGATGAATAAGTTAATGCTGACAATTAGTGAGTAAACATGCCTAAAAAGTGCAAAACAGTAGAAATCCTCTCAGTCTTATGCTAGTACGAGTGCATGACAAAAAAGAAAGAAAACTAACAACAGTACAACTGTACCGTGACAAGCCGTCATCAACACAAATGAATGTCATACCCACCAAACAACACCAATAGCAGAACAAAATATAAAACAATTCAAATTCCTTAATAAGTCACACATACATTGTGCTGAGGTATGTTTTAGGATGGCAGAATTATACATTAAGAGAAACAATGTGTGCATCAACTCATCTTTTCAGTGGCTCCACTTGAACTTAGAAAAATACGTAACCATGAAAGATAACATTAGGCATTTGTAGTTTTGTACAACCATGGAACAAAGCATTGGACATTTGTATGTCAAAATTGCACCGCTCTGTAATGCTAACAGGTACAACTAGAACATGAATCAACTTGACTCAAATCAATAACAGTTTGCAGTACTTCCTATATTACTAATGGGTAATCACACCATGATTCTCAATCTATTGTCAAAAAAATTACCATTCACCATCAATAAAAACAAAGACAACGACAACAATATCTAATAATTTCAGGAAAATTAGCCCCCCTGAAGCAAACCAATCATGAAATCAAATGAACAATGATCCAAACAAAGAATTGTTGACACAGCAACCTAATCTATCTGTTCCCTCCTCTCATAGAGCGTAAAACAACCCTCCCAACTTAACAGCAGATATCCAATTCACACGCCACAACCGCATCGAAACCCTAGATCCAAAAACCATCCGCTCACGGAACCGAAACAGAGATCCCACGCCACGCACCACAAGCGCCAATTCCCTGGCCCGCCCAAGCCTACGTAAGATCCAATAATCCGCGATCCCGAAGCGCGACCAGGAAGGAACCGACATCGCTACGGCCAACGAGAGGCATGCATACACAGATCACAGGTCGGGGCCAGGAGATAGGGGACTCACCGGTAACGACGCGACGATCTCGTCTTCCCTCCGGTCGGCGGAGGCGGAAACCCTAACCCTAGGGGGGAGAGAGGCGGCGAGAAGGCGGGCGAGGAGAGGTGGGGAGCGAGGAGGCGAGGTGGAGGCAAAGCGGGAAATGTGAAGCCGAGCCGGAGACTAGAAAAAAAAACGAGTCCTTTTCTGATCTCTCCCTTCTGTTTCTCTTTTTATTTTGGTTTTCCCCTGTGGTTTGACGATTGTGCCCTCGAGTTATAAGGTATCTCCAACATTATCACCTTAGTTATCTAAGTAAAAACTCGTATGAAAAGAAATAAGGTGAAAAAAGATAATATTTTGTCTCTTATGAAAAAATGATTTGAATCCGTAAACCAATGTAAATAGTGATAAATAAGTTATGGTAAAAATAATATAAAATAGTTAGAAGAATAATTATTATTAAAGAATATGTCTTTAAGGCCTTTTTTTAATAAGATAAAATGTTTAAAGATAATTTTAAAAGACAGATTATTCTATATGTACGGTTCGAAATAGTACGGGCGGTGCCTGTGAAACGTGGGGCTTGCTGTCGGGCCACGCAGGAGCCGCTTCCGAAAACACACGCTTATCCTTTTCGGTGGGGACTCGCTGTCTGGAAGGGCTGAGGGCGGCTTTGTCTCTATGACGGTAGGGCCAGTAATGTGTGGGACCCACGTGACAGTGCCCGTAGTTTTCGAACCGACCGCTGCTACGCTATCGGAAAGTCTCTTTGTTTGCCCTTATTTTTGGCGAAAGGGGACTGCAAGAAGAGGATTCCCGGTACGTTCAATGACTTGTGAGCCCCATTTGATGTGGGACCCGTTTGTCAGTAATGGATCTTTTTCTATCAAGAACACCAGACGAGGTGTGCTATTTCCCTTTTTTTGGCGTCGGCTTCAGCGAAAAGGCTCTGAAATTTGGGGGGACGGGCCGGAGCCGCTGACACGTAGGACATCCCGCGCGGGGCCCACGTGGTAGTGGAAGACTGGAAGACGCCTCCCAGCGTCGCGCCGGGCTTGTCGTATTTAAAAAGTTCTCTCCGGGTTTTGTGGGTGTGACGATAATGCCCCTGGTTGGGGTTTTGAAATGTGGTAGCGGCTAGTAAACGGAGCTATTACTCTCCACTACACCGATCGATAAAGTTAAAGATAATTCATACAATAAATTATCTCTAAATTATCTTATATATAACTTCATGATTTGTATCTATGCACTAGCAAAAAAATCATCTATAAAGACCTTATAAACGATCTGTTGCAGTCAGATGGTTATTTTTCTCTCCTCATTCTCTCTAATTTACATCATCAAAAATTTTAAAATTATCGATAACTGATGTTATCTCATTGTACATATCCTTACGAGAACTCAGGTGTTCAACGACAGTAGTATCTTTAATGCATGGGACTAGCTCTATAAATGAGCCGAGCTCAAACGAGCCTGCCTACGTAAGCTTGAGTTAAGCCTGTGTTGGGGTTCCAAGTTTAAATCTGGGCTTGAATTTGGTTCAAATAAGCTTGTTAAGAAATGATATACAGTATTCTCATGCATCAGTTTTCAATGGTGAGAATGGAAAAATTATCACAAGTACACCAATCATAATATAAATAGGAAGCAACACATATTTTCAGTGGTTTACATAAACAAAAGAAGAGGGTGAGAGAAATAGTTGTACTCAAATCTTAGAGTTGTCGGCGAAGGAGAAGAACAGCGATGGCTCGGTGATTATCGGTACACAACGGCGACGGAGCAGAAGCATCATCATCGGTGCTTGGCTGCAGAGCAGAAGCGTCACCGTCAGTGCTTGGCTACGAAACAGAATCATCACCGTCGACGCTTGGTAGCGGAGGAGGAGAGATGTCACCGTCGGGCGCTTGGCAGCAAAACAGTGCCCTCATCGTTATCCATGAGTTTTGAACCGGATAGTCCTAATTTTGATAAGATTAATGTTTTGCTTTGTATGACCAGGTAAATCTAGATCGAGCTATACTCCTCTCCTAAGCCACCAAAGGGATTGCATAGGTCTTCGCAACAAAAAGAAAGGGATTGTGTAGGCTCGTCCCATATCTTCGCAACAAAAAGAAAGGGAAAAATCAAAGAGTACAATTCTCACGGCATGAAACCTGTGGATTGTATAGGTCTTCGTATATCTTTGTTGTGTAGTCTACCTCCCCTGTGGTTTGGTTTGTCCTTGCGACTTGGAGAAGAAACCAACATACTAGTCAAGATTGTCATTTTTCAAGTTGGATTACTTTTATGTTGGTAGAACCAGGGTCATGGAGTTGATGTAGCATAGTCTAAAAGCACTGCACTTTAATTATCTGACTGATGTTTAACATTACTATATTTTGTTTCTCTGGCTGATAATCAGAGTTGAACTTTTATTTTAATTATCGAAGATTTGAACCAGTGAGACTACCATCCTCTAAAAAAACGAAACCAGGATCATGGAATCGAATGGTAATTACCACTGAGAAGTGACATGTGAAGCGTGCGAACTTGAGCCCCATTTGGGCTGTCTTCTTGCGAAAGGCCGAAAGCCACAGCCACAAAACTGGAAAGCCCAACGCTAGGGGGGCACATCTATACGCAGAAACAGCAACAGCTTTGGAAAGAAGTGTGGACTGGATGCAGGGCCAGGGCAGCCGGCACGCCCGTCCGGGGCCCCCGAAAGATATTGCAAACGTTATATTTCAATATCGAAATATGAAAAACACTCGTAATTTCAAATTAATCAGGTATATATCATGTTAGTAGCACGACAAAATTACAACTATAACAAGACATCCAAATCAATTAAACCTGGAACTTAGAAGCAGAAATACAAATGTAGTACACTGCTACATGCATGATAAAGTAGTCAAAATTTGGAATTAGATCTTCCGTAAGGCAATGTTCAAGCAATCATGACCTCAGGCAACAATAATTAACAACACAGCACACGTGCATACATCAAACACATTGGCTTGGTTTTTTTCGTCCGTAGCTTATGATTTTTTGCCCTAGCGTCAGTACGTCTCCGAGGCCTCCCCACGTGCCGTTTGCTTCGACAGTCTGGTTCACTACGGGAGCGCTCATGACGCGCACCGTGGCGTTGCGAAGGAAGATGCCTGTGACTTGGAGGCTAACAGCTCTGGTGGTTCGTGGGTCTGGTCGCAGGTGAGGTTGAAGCCTGGCCGGAGGTAGCAGTTGGCGTCGATGCCGAATGGGTACGGCACGCTCACGTCGCCGCATCTGGACGGGCACCCCGGCAGCGCTTACGGAGCCGCCGCCTCCGAACAGTCGCAGTTGTACTAACATGGGCGTGGATAGCTTCAAAAATGGTAATTTTCTCAGGTGGTTAGACATTGGCAGTCGATCAAAACCGCGCACGGAGGCCAACCACGCACCGCGCCACGGCCACCGAACTCTTTTCTCACGCACGCACTGCCATGAAGTGAGTAGGGGTAAGGGGAAACCTACCCCTCCCTCTTGAATCGGTCGTGAGAAATTTGGACCGTTCGATTAGCCATGGACCGTCCGATCAATCATAGGATGTTCGGACTAGTTTAGTTGGTCATAGGAAGTATGGACCGTCCGATCGCCTATGGACCGTCTGATCACCCATAGGACGTTCAGATCAGTCCGATCAGTCATGGACCGTTCGATCGGCCACGGAACGTTCTGACCAGTTCGATCGGCAATAGGAAGTATGGATCGTTCGATTGGTAATGGATTGTCTCATCGACTATGGGACGTTCGGACCAGTCTGTCGGCCGAGGGAAGTTCAGACCATCCGATCAACCGGAGGTGGGAGGCTCGATATTTGGAAAAGGGCCCTCAAAAAATAAAAAAAATTACGCAAATTTTTTTTCTAGAATTGAAAATTAGCATAGAAGCCTTCGAAAATTACAAAATTCATTAAAAAAAATACATACTTTAGCATAAAAAGAGCATCAAGAATTCAAATTTTGAGTTGTGTTTTCGCAATTGATGCTTGTTTAGCACTATTACTATTATATTTAATGCTTTTTTGTATTTACTTACTGTTTTAATTAATCGTAATTATTTAAATTGATTTTAATCACAGAAATTAACAGTAAAATTATAGTGGCGGTAGCAAAGGATGACTCAAATGTACTAGTCGTCAGTCAATAAGGTAGTTCTCATGGATGAATATTAGATTCAGGTTATTGCTTATATATATATTTGGTGATAGAGATGTTTCATGAAGGATTTTTACAGCCAGCGCAAGGAGTATGCAATTACTGAGATGGGAATGGTTACATTGGAGATGTATGATAGAGCATATCGCACATTGACAAGAGTTCAATATGTTCCCGATTTAAAGAATCTAATATCTATGAGATTATTTACTCGAAGGTTGTGATGTATCATTTCGAGGTAGAGTCATGTGAGTTACTTGCAAAAGAAAATTAATCATGAAAAGTATAGAGCAATAGAGAATGACGATTAAAAGATAATTTTAAAGGAAGAGCAACAAATGGGGGATCTAGTAAAAATCCTGGTCAAAAAAAGAAAATCATGCCATCAATAGTAGGTACTCAGATCTCATATGCAGTTATATGCAGAACTGTAAAGACGGGTTGCAAAATCTATCTGGCGTAAAGGCGAAGGTACGAGTTGTTGAAAAAAAGAAGACATGGTGGAACCCATGAAAGGCTGTAGGCACAGAAGATGTGGTTAATCAAACTACACAATGAAAGATCTCTCAAGTTTAGGGTTTGGACAGACTAGCCTGGATATTGACAAACACATTATGTTGATGCACGTGAGCCCCTACGGTGGGGCACTCCTAAAAGTGCCAATAAAACAAAAAAAATGGAAAAATAAGCTTATTGAACGTGGAGCACCTTGACGTGATTTCTTAGAGCACAGTGATTTCAATATATAAGAGTTAAGATGGAGATTGATAGGATTTGAAAAGATATGCTATAAAGTATTCTAGATGAATTCTATTAGGATTATTACTCTTACTCCTATTTGGATTAGGATTACTACTCTAAATTAGAGAAAGGCTAGGAAAGACTATATAGGCTGGGTTCTTTTTGGCTTTAGTTTACACTTCCTGATACAATAATTAGTTTTTAAACGATGTGTCTTTTTAAGGCGTGGTTTATAGATAGATTGTATTAGACAATGCACTGAATTCAGCTGTACTAGCCAAAATCGCATGCAATTAGTTCTTTCTGTATAATATCTCTTGCGAATAGCCAAAATTTAAAAACTATAAGCCAAAAGCCATAGCTCAAAAGAGTCCACCTATAAACTATGGGGGTGACCATGGACAAGCAATCAAGTATACTCATCCAAAGTAGGGGGCGCATGAAAGGATTAGAGTGTAGAATATCCGTTAGCTCTATATTCTTGTATAGGGCAAGTATTCGAGAGTCCTAAAAATTCAGGAGGGTTGTGAATGAGCGACAATTCATTGTACTCTTTTGAGATTGTGCTTAAGAAATTTACAGTCGGCTTCGCCGATTTTTTCTCTGTCATGATTCTCTCTACAAGATTTATCTTTTTTATTTTTGATACTGTCCACACTTGTACTGTATTTCATAAAATCTGAAACGATTTGGAAGTTACTGTGCATAAGAAGCATTATCAGTGTAACAATTTCTCGCTCCCACCTACATGAAGCTGTATTCTACACCCACCCTGCGAGAGCTTGTTCCATCTCGAGTACATGCATGCGCGTGCTCGCGCGGTGGATGCATCGAGCAGACAACGAGTTGGTTGATTAGCTAGCATTGATCCGGCTTATTTTTCTCAAAATTTATCGGGATTCTGATGCTTGGTCGAAAGCTTGTGGGGCTCAGGTGTAACACCTGTAATAGTGGATATATCTCGTTCTTCTGTTCTGGATCAATGGTTTTGGTTTTGCAGAGGAAAATGTTTGGTCCATGTATACGGACATTTTTCGCATTGTTTTGTGGACTGATTTAAGTTGCTTTTCTCCCTAAAAAAAAATCAGGGTGCTCTTAAGTTAAATAGATATTGTGCTCGCTGGAGCTTCGGCATGATCAAGTCGTGAATCCAAACCCAAGAAAAATGCTGTTGAAATATGACAGAATGGGAAGCCTATATTGATTTTTAATGGTTCTGAAAGAGAGGTGCAGGATACAGATAACAATTGACTCGTGAGGGCAGTGTCTCCCTAGGATCTCAGTGGTCTACAAGGACCAACAAAAACATATCCTCTCCTGGATTGGGTGCGAGCTGTGAGCCAGCAACTTCACTCTCTCTCTCTCTCTCAGCTGCAGCAAGCTTGGAGCACAATTAAGCACACATCCACAATGTGTAATAGAACACAACCGAGTTGTTGATTGTGTTACTCGGTTGCTAGGGCCCCATTATGCAAGTCTGTAATTCAGTTCTCTTTTTTCAATAGAATTTACAAGCACATTTACCAGCGATTTTCTGGTAGAAAACATAACAAAAAGAACATGTGATAGTCAGGTCAGCCTTAGCGGCTAACATTGTCTACTGTTCTATCGGTTGATAAACAAACACGGGTTAAGCTACCTAATTGTCTAGAGATAGAGAGAGCGGTCCGAATTGTCCAGCCAAAATTCACAAAAATATCCCAAAAAAGTCACAAAATAAGAGAAATTATTGGAGAAAATTCTGTAGTTGCCTATCCTAGTGCATCGTACGGCTATGATTGAGACGAGACAAATTCTGCCGTGCTTATTTGAGCTTAATATTTGAGACTGTAGCGCTTTTTTTAATATAGCTGTTGGTAACCTTTTTAGTGTAATTAAATTTTAAAAAACAAAAGAAAAAATGTTATTACGAATAATACAAAGAAATAAGTAAAAAATAGCAAAAAAAAGTCCTAAAAACCTAAAAAAACGAAATTAAGATTTAAAAGCTAAAATGCTGAAGCGCTGAGGAGCACTACCGAAACCCTATCTGGTCGTAGTACCCACCCGCAGCCAGGCGCTCCCTATTCTTCCTTCCCCTTCTCGTCTTCCCTGCACGAGCGAGAGGGAAAACAACACCAAGAAGCCGAAGCGAATCGGTGGATGGCGCTGGCGATCTTGGCGAGGCGGCGCGCGGCGGAGGCCGTTCTGCGGCGGCCGCACGCGCCCGGGGCGGCGGTGTCCGCGTGGAGGGCGTACGCGGCGGCGGCGGCGGCGGGGGAGGAGAGCGACGTCGTGGTGGTGGGCGGCGGGCCCGGTGGGTACGTGGCGGCCATCAAGGCGGCGCAGCTGGGGCTCAAGACCACCTGCATCGAGAAGAGGGGCGCCCTCGGTGGGACCTGCCTCAACGTCGGATGCATCCCCTCCAAGGTGATGGATGATGCCCTCCCGTTCCATCTCCCCCATTGCCGTGCCCTCTCGTTTTGCTTGTTCCCTTGTGACGCGACGCCATAGATCTGTGAAGGTCTTGTGATTTGGGGTCAATTAGGTGATTCGCGGTGGTTCCTAAGGTCCTGTTGTTGTAGCTCGTGTTGTTTGGTGTTTCTTGGTGCGATGCGCGATGTTGCGATGCATGATCTCTGGTCTTGCAGAGGATAGGCCGATCCAGAGAGCATTCTGGACTGTGCGGTTAGGGTTTGAGTTGCGCGGTTTTTGGTTCTTTTTGGCACGATTAGTTTGTGCAATTGCGTGTGCTGCTTATAGAAACTGGTGTTCCAAATCTACTGTAAGTATTGGAATAATGGCTTTGTGCAATCTACTGTCATGATAAGAGGTCTTCTGCTTTGTTTCTGTTGCGGCGTTGCCCATTGTGGGATGTCATGAAAGACAATTGTATGAAAAATGATTTGTAAAATTCTACCACCTCAAAATTTGGCTGGTTATCATCTGCTTGGATAATAGGTCTTAAATTTAATAGCACAACGTTGTTGCAAGCATCATTTGGGTAGATTACTTTTGTTTGATTTACCGATATTCATCAATAGGATCATCATAAGGAATTGATATGATATTGTTCACTAAATCAATACTATCAACAGTGTTATATATATATTTGGATTTTATGTGTTGGAACCTCTTTTTGGCAGCATTTGGGATTTCCATGGACTATTGGACTGTAATTTGCTTGAAATGAAGAATCACTGTCATAATATTTTGCACTGTAGTCATGGTATTTCCAGTTGACAATATTAGTTTCTTAACTGACCTTTTTTAGACGCATTTCCTGACTGCTCTTTGTTATGTTGTGCGACAATACCCATGTACCAATGAGTTGCGCTACTTCTAAGCATTTTAGGTTATCCATGGTCTTGTATCTTGAACCTTTTTAACCATCTATATATGATGCTTAGTACCTTATTAATTTTGTATCCACTTGTGAGGGTTTTCATTTGCAATGAAATTAAATGAATCTAATTTTTGAACCTGGCTAACAATTTAAATACATCATAAATGGTGAAATGAGCAAAGGGCTTTGGGGTTTTTTTTTTGCACAAGAATACTGTTCCTGTGCTAAAAACATATTGGATCACTATCTCTTTGTGGGAGCTAAAAATCTTGCTTCCAAGTCTATCCTTGCTATAGCTCCAATCTATGATTTTGGCTATGATTCCCTTGGATAATTGTACAGGTAGAGGCAGATTTCTTTTTTTATGGATACAGGTTACACATCTTTATGTTGGACCTAAACATCTTTCTTACACTATCCTCCCTATAGCTCCAACCAACATAAGATTCATGCTGTAGCTGTAGGATTCGCTTGGATCATCGTCTAAGCAGAGGCATATTTCCTTTTTCTGGGTATAAGATGAACATCTTTATCTAAGATCCGAACATCTTGCTGTAGTTCTTTCATGTGCTTTACTGCAGCTAGAGAATTATCTACTTTGGTGATATATGTTTACTGATGTGCTTCATGAGAACACTTTTAACTTCTCTTCATGCTTTCAATATCTATTTCAGGCTCTGTTGCACTCATCTCATATGTACCATGAAGCAAAGAGTTCTTTTGCACACCATGGTGTGAAGTTCTCTAATCTGGAAGTGGATCTTCCGTCAATGATGGCTCAGAAAGACAAGGCTGTGGCAGGGCTCACGAAAGGGATAGAAGGCCTCTTCAAGAAGAACAAAGTGAACTATGTCAAAGGCTTTGGCAAATTAGCTTCCCCCTCAGAAGTTTCAGTAGATTTGGTTGATGGAGGTAGTACTGTTGTCAGAGGAAAAAACATAATCGTTGCGACGGGATCTGATGTAAAATCACTTCCTGGAATTACAATCGATGAGAAGAAAATTGTCTCGTCTACTGGTGCCTTGTGCTTGACAGAGATCCCAAAGAAAATGGTGGTAATTGGAGCAGGCTACATTGGCCTGGAGATGGGTTCTGTCTGGAACCGCCTTGGTTCGGAGGTCACTGTGGTTGAATTTGCCCCAGATATTGTCCCATCAATGGATGGTGAGGTCAGGAAGCAGTTCCAACGCATGTTGGAGAAACAAAAGATGAAGTTCATGCTCAAAACTAAGGTAGTTGGTGTTGATACTGCTGGAGATGGTGTAAAACTAACACTGGAGCCTGCAGCTGGAGGTGAGCAGAGCATCCTTGAAGCTGACATTGTTCTTGTCTCTGCTGGCAGAGTCCCATATACTGCTGGCATTGGGTTGGATACTATAGGCGTTGAGACAGACAAGGCTGGCAGAATCCTTGTTGATAAACGCTTCATGACCAATGTGAAGGGAGTCTATGCAATTGGCGATGCCATCCCAGGGCCTATGCTTGCTCACAAAGCTGAAGAGGACGGTGTAGCGTGTGTTGAATTCATTGCTGGCAAGGAAGGCCATGTTGACTATGATATGGTGCCTGGTGTGGTTTATACACACCCAGAGGTTGCATCTGTTGGTAAAACAGAGGAGCAGGTGAAGGCTTCAGGAATTGCCTATCGGGTTGGCAAATTCCCGCTGTTGGCGAACAGCCGTGCAAAGGCTATCGATGATGCTGAGGGCTTGGTGAAGGTTGTGGCTGAGAAGGAAAGCGACAAGATTCTTGGTGTTCATATCATGGCGCCAAGTGCTGGAGAAATCATCCATGAAGCTGTTCTCGCCTTGCAGTATGGAGCATCGAGTGAGGATGTTGCTCGGACATGCCATGCACATCCCACCGTGAGCGAAGCCCTGAAGGAGGCTTGCTTGCAAACCTTCACGAAGGCCATCCACATATGATTTTAGCTTTTGTTTTAATAGTCCAAACTGCTTGGCTCAGCAAGTTCCAAAATTTTGTAATAATTTTGGATCCATGGGATAAAAAAGCATCTGCTTGTCATTCCGCTTTGTTGGCGATAGTATATGCTACTGAATATCGTTTCCTTGCTTAGCTGCTACAGCTGTTCCTAATAATATCCTAAAACTTCATTTCTGTGTCTCCATCAACCAATGCTGGATGTATTTCTTACCTTCAGAGCATTTGTGATTTATTGGAGAGGAATGCAATGATATCTCTTGTTTGCTCTGTTGTGTAGATGTATTGTTGGCCATTGCGTGATGTACTTATGCCTTTTTTCTCCCTTCATTCCTGCATTTGATTCTACGCCCTTGTGCATGAATGTGACTGGTTTTGTTGCTTCTCCAACTTAAATGGAACTGTCTACTGTCGTGGTTATGATATGGAGCATTCTATGCCGAATGGAAGGCTATGCTGAGATTTCATCTTACTGCAAAAGCATGAATAAATTTGCATTTTTACTTGAGACACTACTGGGCTTAAAGCTTCATGTTCGTTGTTGGTGCATTTCAACAATTATAATGATCAAACAAAACGATCAGCAACATGACAGCAAGAGTCGGAGCTTCTAACATTTTATTTGCCACAATAGTCACTCTTGTATTTCCCTTTGGATACAGTATTTTTTCCCGCCACATCTGGATGGCATTATGCAATCTTCACATCAATTGTGATCCTCGGGCTCCACCACAATGAAACTGGAATTCTTAAAAATGAGTGTCAAATGCAAGTGATGGGTGTTCGTCAACGCTGAGCGATCTTGCTATAGCGCTCCTTCGCAAACGTCGCAAAGCGTTCTAAACCTTTCAGAACCAACCCTTCCAGAAATGGTTTCAGTGCCTGGTGAATGATAGTTTGATCAATTCAAATATTTGCAAAAATGAACTCTTGGAACATAGCAGTATTGCAAACATAATATGTGTGCATATGCCACTTATGCAACCGGTGCCAAAATTTCTGGAACTTCATAAGCCACTGTCAGCTGCACACAGTGACAAAGGAACCTCAAGTTGTGAAGAAATAACTCAATTTAAATTAAAAAAGGGTTGTCACATTCACAGGGCAGAATGCTCACTTGTACTCTACAAGAGGATGAACTTTTAGGAAAGAATCGGACAGCGCCCCTGCAACAAGCAAAATTCATTATGTTACCTTTCGAGGGTTAACAAAACAAAAATAGCTGACGCATTGGATGGATCACCAAATTATTGAATTAAACCCAATCAAGCGGGGACAAAGATACTGTAGAGACTGAAATATGAAGAGAACTAAGTTATGTATGTAAAAAGTCTGGATTTGTGGAATAATTACCTATTAGAAAGACCTTCAAGAGATCGCCAATGGATCTTTTGATTTTTAGTAGGCTGATACACAGAAGAAGGAATATTCACATCCAGATTGGTAGCAGCTTTGTCATAGCAGATACTTTACTGTCATGTTTTGAGCAAGCCAAGAAAATTCTACATCCCGACCAAGTACCTCATTACATCAAAGTCCAGTGCGAAAGATCTGGTCTATCTTCAAGGATCTGTATATTATCATTTGCACAATCATGTGTGTTGAAACTGAAAGTAATTCATAGCTTCATATATGCAAAACCAAGCTAATGGAAAGCAAGCAGCAGATAAGAACCATATTAACATATAACATCAGTATGATTCTAGCTATAGTGAATACTAGTGGGTGATGATGGCCTTACAGCACCAGGGACAACATGAAAGAAACTACAGGAAGCCCAATAGCATGACCAAGAGAAGGTTCTACACATCATACATCTAATGTACAATACATCTAATGTACATTTTCTAGTCTTAAAATGACATAGACATGAGGGGAAAATTATAGTTTGCAAGTTCTACACCCATACCAAGGTGGCATGCTTATACAGTGAAAATGTCATATTTATGAGCCTAAAAGTGAGACACTAAATAAATTCTGGTTATCAAAGTTACAGCTATTACTCTTGTATATATGAAAACTTTGATTGCATATACAAAATAGTTGCTTGCATTTTCGAAAGGTCATTTAGATTTAGATGTAATCCACGTATTTAGTCATGAATAACTTACAAAGAAGGAAAAGGGATCTTCCCAAACTTTGATTCAATAACATTTCAGGTAAACATGTGTTCAAGAAAGTAGAATTCTGTAGAATCGTGCAATCTTTTTATTTTTGTAAGATATCAATTATCAATTATTGCCTGTCACGTCTTGCATCATTTGTTGGTTATCACTTATGAGAACTAACATACGTCACACAGTGACAGAGGTGTTTAGCAGAAAGATGTCTTTGTATACTTGTATACTGAGTGACGCTTTTGTAGTTTCATTCAAAAGGCGTATCAGTATCTCCATTGAGAACACACTAGACAAGCATCAATGCTGACAATGCAAGCATTCTGTCCAACTATTATCGAAGGAGCATGCAAGAACTAGACATTGTTAAGAGAACCGTATTGCTTTCCTAAAGGAAAATTGCACTAGTCAAGGTTCAAAAACCCGTTACCAGGCTAAATCCTGGCCAAGGGCCTGTACTGGTTGCCAGCCGGTAACCAGGAAAACCGAAAAAAAGGGCTAAATTTTACGTGTCGAAATTTGAATTTGAAATCAGTAACAGGAAAAACCGACCGGTTACCGCCCAAACAACTAAAGAAAAACCGTTAAAACAGGTTTTTCAAATTTGAAATTGAAAATTTCTAATACATTTATGGCAAAAAGTATGAAGTCAAACACGGGAGGTGCATGCATATTTCTAATACATTCCATTAGTGTTAAATAATGTAAACATCATTAGGGAAACTAATTTTTACATTCAAAATTTTAAATTTGAATTAAATAAAAAACCGACGGTCTAACACATTCATAGCAAAAAACATGAAGTCAAGTACGGGAGTTGCATGCATATTCCAAAATCCTAATACATTCCATTAGTGTTAAATAATGTAAACATCATTAGGGAAACTAATTTTTACATTCAAAATTTTAAATTTGAATTAAATAAAAAACCGCCGATTTAATACATTCATGGCAAAAAGTATGAAGTCAAGTATGGGAGGTGCATGCATCTTCCTAATACATTTCATTAGTGTTAAACAATATAAACATCATTAGGGAAACTAACTTTTACATTCAAAATTTTAAATTTGAATTAAATAAAAAAACTGTCGATTTTTATTCTAGCGGTCGCCACTGGTAGAACCGGTTACCAGCTGGTTACCGCCAGGATTTGTAACCCTGGCACTAGTCCTAAGTGGGTGCAGTTACTGATAGGTAGTTATGGAGTACTCTTACTTTAGGATTTGCGTCATCGTGTGGTTTCTTTTTCAGTTGAGTACAAAAGCATTTCATTGTTTTACATTGAATTTTCACTAAGAAACAGAAAATCGCACTGCCGAACTAAACTAACAAATAATGAGTTTTGCGAAACAAAGCTTATGTTTTCTTGTTTCTTCTTGGTTTAAATATTTATGACTTAGAAAAAGAAGGTATCATTGTCCATCCATCCCTGACAACTTAATGGTAAAATATTCACTACTATTCAGGTATAAAAAAATTCGGCCTCCAAGCAAGGCATGCTAATATGAAAAATGTGCTAGGAGAAAGATAAGTTGATCAAAGCTTAAGAAGCACCTTGACAGATGAGATGAATGGCATCCATTGAGGAATGGTCTCACGTTCTAAGTAACACTGATGCACCGCTGAACATGGAACATCAACTTCAATCTCAATGTTGTATTCAAGACAACATTCATAGTGTAGGAAGACTAGATGAACAAATTTCTGTAAAATTTAGATTGCATTTAAGATGAAACTTCAGCAAGCTGGTCATTGTACAAGAATATCCTACTTAATACATAGTCCGGTGTTCAAATGTGTGCAAGACTGCAGTATGATGTTACTTGTTCCTTGGAAGCAAGAATATCTATAATAACCGTCATCTTATAAAGAGCCATCCACGACTCCGAATGTCACAGACAAAAAATGGGGTAAAGTAACCTCTCCAGTGCAATCACGATTGTTTCAAATGGTGTTCAGACTAAACATGTGGTTAGAGGTCATATCTAGGAGCCTCCCCAGTACTAGTCGAGGTTACAAAACCGGAGTAAAACGAAATATTTAAGACCGATTTGTACTCTGACGGGGGTGCCCAGTAGGACTGATTTTCATAACCCTAGTACTGGTACACATCAACATTTATTGCACAATCTTTTCCCCACAACAAAGAGCATCGGCCTTGTTGTGGTTTCAGACCAAACAGCAAAGATCGGAACTAACGAGTGCTTTTTCTTAGATGTCCTGGGAAAGGGAACCCTTGAGACTTCCCTTTTTGGGGCTTTATATAGCTCTCACATTCCTTTTACAACTTCACCCTTGATGACAGGTGTTGCTCTAAAGTCCACCTGTCCTGTACACGTTTACAGGGGCCTCATGGGCATGCAACAGCTCTATCGTGCCTACAGTGTCACGCGCACAAACACGTCTCGCTGGCCTGTTGGGCCACACGGGCCGAACGGGCCAGATGGAGGCCAATCCTTCAACAGGCCTTATGATGACAGGAAGCTTTCTCAAACACATGCATAGTACAATTTAGATTTGGAGTATCTGATAAGCATCATCCACAAGCTAGGGCCAACAAAATCTAGCTTTATCTAATGCAAACAAGCAATCCAGCATTAAGGCCGCCTAGAACCCATAGCTTGATTCCAAATAGCATTAGTTGCCATTAGTTCTACACTTCTGATATGTTTTGGGTTGGATCGCAGGTTATTGCGAGGGTGAGGCTGGTGACGAGGGCGGAAGAACTGTCGTCCGGAGGACGCCATGGTAGCAGCCTGGCAGCTGGAAGGAGACGGAAAATAGACGAAGAGGTGAGAGATAAGATAATTCTTTGCTTGCTCTTTCATTATTTCGGCTAACCTCTTATACTTCCACGGTGGCCCCCTTCGTAACTCCATCTAATCTTTAACTAATACAGAAAGCAATCCAACAATAAGGAAAATCCTAAATCAAACAAATAGCAACTAATTCATATGAAAGGAAACATATCTGTGGTCCACTATTCTTGATCCGGCATGCTAGCTGCAGCCTGTGGCGTTGCTGGCCCATCCTCCTGCGCGCCACCAGAACTCCTTTTCCCCTGGTGTTAGTACACTTTGCCGAAGCCCCAGTTAGTAATTCCACAACATTTCTCCCCTCCTGGAGAAACAGCTCGTCCTCGAGCTGAAAGTCCGAGTGCGTCGCCTGAAAATCCTCCATGTTTTCCCAGGTTGCCTCTGTTGGCTGAAGGCCCTGCCAATGCACTAGAAGCTCCCGAGTTCCCTTTTGGCAACGTGAGCTAAGTATAGCCGCCGGTTGTAGGATCACCTTGCCATGGACTATAGGAGGTAGCGCCGGTGGGACTGCTGGCGGGGAATCGTGATATGGCTTGAGAAGGGCCACATGGAATACATCATGTAGTCGAGCACCTTCTGGTAGTCGAAGCTTATAAGCCACTGTACCCACTTGGGCGATGATCCGGTAGGGTCCGTAATATTTGTGCACCAACTTCTGTCAAGACTGGATGACCAAGGAGGCAGCAGGGCGGTGTTGCAGGCAGAGCCAGACCCAATCACCAGGACTGAAGACCACATCACGACGGCGCACATCATGATGGTCTTTCATGCATTGCTGGGACTGCAGAAGACGCTGTCGAACCTCCTGCAGAAACTCATCCTGATTCTTTAGCGATTTGTCAATGGCATCGACCTTCGCTCATCTTGGTTCATAGAAAGCCAATGCAGGAGGAATCTAGCCATAGACAACTTGGAGCGGCGTCGTATGCAGAGATGTCTAGAAGGAAGTGTTGTAGCAGTACTCCGCCCAAGGTAGTCGAAGAACACATTATCGCGGGCGGTCTCCCGTGAGGCAACGAAGGTACATGGCGATGATTCTGTTGACAACTTCTGTTTGTCCGTCCGACTGGGGGTGAAAAGCATAGCTAAAGTTCAATTGACCCCCCGATAAACGAAACAACTCCCGTTAGAAATTACTGGTGAAGACGGGGTCCCTGTCACTAATGATAGACGCCGGTAGGCCGTGGAGGCAGACTATCTCCCCAAAGAAGACTGATGCTACCGATGCTGCTGTATAACGGTGCGCAAAAGGGATGAAATGCGCATACTTGGAGAAGCGGTCCACCACGGAAAGGATCATGGATTTGCCATGGACCTTAGGGAGTCCCTCAGCGAAGTCCATTGAGATGTCCGCCCAGACTTGGTTTGGCACTGGTAGTGGCTGGAGTTGTTAAGGGTATTAGAGATATAATATGATTGTTTCAGTTGTTTCCTTATATGCCTAGGTTTCCTTATCCGTATATAGCATATTCCGCTATGATATCCCCTTGTACTCCTTATATATATTGTCCATTGGGCCTCATCAATATACACACAATATTCATAACATGGTATCAGAGCGAAGGTTAAAACCCTAACCTCGATCTCGATCTACTTCCGCTGCTACTGCCCCCAGGAGGATCATCTCCGCTCTCGGGGGCGGTCACCTTGTTGGGCCGCATCGATCTCCGCAGCTGCTGCCCCGCGCCACTCCAGTAGGCACCTGCCTCCATCGCCTTCCGCTACGGCCGCATAGAGGACTCACTCCGATCCTTCCTCACTACGGCTTCCCTCGCCTTCGCCGTCTCCTGCCACAGAGGTGCCAGCGCCACAGCCAGTCATTGCCGCCTCTACCGGATCTGACCACCAACGGCTTCTCCGACTGGCCGCCCCAGGCTCGGATCCGTCTTGGGCTTTGATCTGCGCCATCATGTTCTATTTATTACTCTTCGGTTTGATTTGACAGTATTTTTCAAGAGCTGCATGCTACGATGACATTATCAAGACTCAGACTTCGGATATTTACTATTTTAGTGACAACTCTTTTCAAATGCAATGCTATTGCATATGCTTTGCATTTGAAGTGGAGTGTTAATGATATTAGAGGTATAATAAAATTATTTCTGCTGTTTCCTTATATGTCTAGATTTTCTTATCCATATATGGCATATTTCCCTGTAATAACCCTTTGTACTCCCTATATATAATGCCTATTGGGTCTCTTCAATATACATACAATATTCATAACAGGAGTAACCCGGCTAGATGCATATGTTCCGATTTGTTGCGCTAACATGTGATAAAGCTCCTCACCCAATCGGCAACCAAGCTTCTGTTGCTGGGAATGTAGAAATCTGTTCTCAACCGATGAAGGGTCTTCTAGATACGTTCGTGTCCCATGTTGTGGACTGTACCGAGAATGGCCGGAACAAGGGGGCAATTTGATGGTAAGAAAATGTGGCCTCCATGCGTCACCAACCCGTCCAGCACCGCCCAAGGAGATGGCAAAACACCTGTTGTGATGCGCTGGATGTGCTCCTATAAAACCAGATTGGAAGCTGATTCCCAATGGATCTCGTAAAAAATCTGCAGGTGTGGCAGGGATACAGCCCGAACAGATTCTTCATCCCAGCGTGAGAGAGCATCGGCGACTTTGTTGAGGTGGCATGGACGAAAATCCACCACAAAATCGTAACCAAGGAGTTTACTCACCCAATAGTGCTGCGGAATGATAGAGAGGTGTTGATCCAATAAGAACTTCAGCTGTAGTGGTCGGTACGAACTGTAAATGGATGTCCCTAGAGATACGCGCACCAATGGCGTATCACTTTGATTAGGCCAATGAGCTCTCGCTTGTAAGCTGCCAATTTCACATGTTGTGGAGCGATGCGTGCAGAAGGCTGTTTTCTTGATGTCGTTGGGATGCATGCGGACTTGATGGTAACCGGAACGGAGGTCTAGTTTGGAAAAGTATTGAGCCCCATGGAGCTCGTTCAAAAGCTCATCCACCACAGATATGGGAAACTTATCCTTAACTATCTGGGAATTAAGGGCACAGTAATCCACGCATAAGCGCCATGAACCATCTTGTTTCTTGACAAGAATGACCGGTGATGAAAATTCTGATGTGCTTCTCCTGATAATACCCTATGCTTCCACGGCATGATGTTGAGATTTGAGTTCCGTCTTTTCACCGCATAACGGTATGGACAAACGACCACTGGCGGAGTTTCTGGCAATAAGTGGATGCGGTGGTCGCAAGCCCGCTGCGGCGGCAGCCCTGACAACTCTGTGAAGAGATCTCTGAACTCGGTGAGAAGTGGTTGCAGCAGCGCTTGGCCATCACAGAGGTTAGCACGGGTCATCAGAGGTCCGGCCAGGCCAGTCCATTGGATGTGCCGCCGACCAAGCCAAAAGGACATCTGCAAGGTAGCAAAATCCCATGTGATTAGCCCCAACGTCCGCAGCCAATTAACTCCCAAGATGACGTCAAAACCACCGATCGGAAGGCCATAACAATCAATGCGGAAATGCTCGTCAGCAATCCGGAGAGGCACCGCCCAAGTGAATCCAGAGCTAGGCACCCGGTCACCATTGGCGGCTTGCGCGACCTCTGTGCTCACGAAGTTATGAGTAGATCCCGAGTCTACCAGAGCAAGGCACTCCACTGATCCCAGCTTAATGTGCAGCTGCATGGTATCGACCAGGCAAATGCCCATGAGAGCATAAAAAGAGATGCCCGGATCTTCGTCTGCCAGACTCATGGCCACCTAGAGGTCGGCTGGTTGATGAAGTTCGCCGTCCGTACGCAGCAAGTCAGACAATCCCGCCGTGAATAGCTGGATCGGACTTGCTGTCGGGCCGTCAAAGGATCAGCGCAGGAAAGAAGTGCCAGAAACTTATCTTGGTACTCCGACACGGTACCCGTGAGGCGCAAATGAGCCAATTCGCCCAAAGCATTGTTGCGGATTGGTGGCCTGAAACGGAGTGACACAACTCCGAGAAGCGTTGCCAGGTTGGGGGTACCCATCTCGCTTTGCAGCTGAATGTACCATTGTTGTGCTGCACCGGTCATGTGGTAAGAGGCGAGCCACACCTTGTAACTCTCTTCCGTCCGTTGGCCCCAAAAGAAGCCAAACCAACGGATCTGCCTAGTGCGGGTATGGAGGCTGAAGACAACGCTGGTCTAATCTTTAACTAATACGGAAAGCAATCTAGCAATAAGGAAACTCCTACACCGAACAAATAGCAACTAATTCATATGAAAGGAAACATCACTAGCATGAGTATGCTCACTTTGCCGAAGCGCCCAGTTTGTAATTCCGCAACAACTTCACCCCAGTCACCAATCTCAGCACAATATAAGATTCATTGACCATGAGTATGCTCAATCAGCTACAGGAAATAAGGGGCAAAAAGTTTTCTTCAAGTCAACGAGTAACAGTGATATAGGCAGCACAATCAAGAGCTAAAATTGCTAATTCGGTAATTCCCATTGGAGCCAAATAAAGTAATAGCAATCCACAAAGTCAGGGCACATCACATGGCATGGATCATCAAATTCTTGGCAAGCATCACTAGCATTGATATTGAGGAATGGGATGCAGGAAACGAGGGCAAATTAAAGACAAAGGAACAGGAGGAGCACACATACCTGCACTCCTGCTACTCCATAGCCACGGGGAGAACAAGGCAGGCTTCACCATGGGCCTTGCTCTTGCCCTGCTGCTGCTGATGCTGCCGCTCGCCTTCCCCTCCAATCTCCTCCTCCTCATCCACCACCGGCCGCCGCCGCCGCTGCTGATAAATAAGACCTTGCTCTGCGACGGCCTCAGGCCCAGAGATGGCGAGGAGGGGGCGAAGGCATCGAGGTTTGCCCTTCCGGCGGCAGGGTGGTAGTAGCATGCAGCTTCTGCGGCCAAGGCTGCTCTCTCCGTCTCTCGCCTGTGTGTGTCTGTAACTGCTGTTTCTTGGAGAGCACAAGCTGCCGTGACGCGAGCAAATCGTACTGGGCTCGTCAGCACATGTTATCTTAGCCGTATTCAATTGGTACATTTCCCGTTGCCCAACAACTTGAAAAACGTAGAGCTCTTGTTACTCTGATCATCAATGTTAATTGTTGCATTATGCCACTATAAAATATTCAACCTTTTACTCTGATCATCAATGTTAATTGTTGCATTATGCCACTATAAAATATTCAACCTTTTTTTCAGCCTTACAAGCAGAATAAATCTTGTATCTGGAGTTTCTGAAATCTATTATTGTTCGAAAAGTTCTAGTAGCACCTGGTTCAAATTTCAGAATGTTACCAAACCTAGCTTCTCCAAAAATGAATGAATAGACTAGCATACATATATGCATACAAACAGTATCAATGTGCACTTCACCTTCTTCATTCACATTAATCAACAGATTGGAAGACATGAGAAGGCATTGGCAAAATAATGTCTCTTATCATCATCTCAAAAGAATGTCTACAACAAAAGGAGGAGAAAGAGCTGTAAAGATGATACTTTTTCAAGCCTACACGTCATCCTCCCGCATAGTATCGGTCCTGCGCTTAGCCATCATCGACAACCGTGCATCCCTCTCACGCTCAAACTCTCTGTAATCAGCTCTCTGCAAGAACGACACCTTGTCGAGATATTTGTTCGAGCTCTTCTTGTAAGCATCCAACTCCTCATCCATGCCTTTGTTCTCCTCCTTGAACTCTCCCCAATCTTTCTTCGTCTTGTCCAGGACACTAAGCTTCTGCTTCTTCCGTATCTGCTCAAGAATGTTGTCAAGAGCGGATGGGGTGGCACCAGCTGCCTTGGCCTTCTCGATAGCTTCCTTTGAATCTGCATCAACCAGTTTCTTGATTTCAATGTCTTTGCCCGCAAAGTCCCTTACCTCAGTTATCTGTCGGACCATATGAAAGTAGAAGGTTAGCAGTGTCACATCAAAGCAGATCCACAATTAAGGGCCAGAGTGTGGTCACACTTCTGTACATCTCCAAAATTATGGGCGTTGTTCCAGACTGTTAAGCCAGTTGGACTACGATACTAATAGACTGAGCATGACATAACACGCAACAATATAAAAAAAATTTCCAATTACACATATGCTGTGTCAATAGTAATAAAAAGAAGGCGGGTGTGTGATGTTGATAGTACGTCTTTACCTCCACTTTCCCTCTTCCAGATGCATCAGCGGCAGCATCTCTGACAGCTGCAAGAGCATTTGCTGCAAGTTTTTTGGCATCCTCACTTGCTTCATGCTGTGCCAGTTGTTGCCCATTTTTGGGGCCTTGATCATTTATAGAAGCCTTACTTGGTGAAAGGCCCAGAACGGTCATCCAATTCTACAAGAAAATTTCACATAGAAAATATAACTATTGAAATCAAACCACCACATGTTAAATATCAACTTGCTACTAAGGTAAATAGCACAAAGATTACTCACATTTGTCGCCTTACTTTTCTTTTCTTTTGCTGCTGTATTGAGCTTATTCATTGCAGGTTTGGGCATCACAGCAGGTAAACCACTGTTCATTTTCTTCCAAACATCCTCCACACGTGATTTTGTGTCTGTCAAAAAATGAAGCAATGAAGCCTCAGGCCATGTGTAGTCTACAGAACCCTTTGTCGACATAATATAATAACAAAACTGTGCATAAGGACCAAACACGCATGGAATGTTACACTCTGCTGCCAAAAACTCAATATGGACCATGTACATCACAACTCCATTGACATAACATATAAGGCCAACTGCTGAGTTACCAGGTAGCCTACACCAGCTCATGTTCCCGGATCACCAATATTAACCAAAAAATATTGTTTATTTTTCTACCAATTGTCCTTGATCCGTGTTTTCTATATCCATGACTACTTGTCAGTAACAAAACAAGTGTCCAGTTATGAGTGTTTCAATCAATAGGAGCATTACTAGACAAGGAAAAATCGAAGTTATCATACTCAGCCAACTGATTAGTGGTTACTACTACATAATATCTTGTGAAAAGGACAAATATCACCAAGGGACTTGGTCTATTGAATTTTGCAAAAAGCATAACCATGCATGAAATCTACAATGTTCGATGGCACTATGAATCATTAACCGTATAATCATACACACCCCGGTTTCATATTCTTGATGCAAATATCCAAAGGGATGGCTTCCGATTAATATGTGCAAGAACACCAAACATTGTTTTGGAACACAGAAGAGGCAATCAAGCATGGTGATGAAGTAAGAGTATACACACCAGCATCATGTGACTGTTGCTGTGAGTTATCAGCATTTCCAGAAACTTGCAGTGTTCCATCTGCAACCACACGTTTAGCCCCTGGCATTGACGCATACAAGATGAGACTTAATTCAACAACGCAGAACTACCAAAGTTCCAATTGGAAAAGAAGGGTAGTTAAAATGGCCGCAGTGCTTAGAAAAATGTTTGGGACTCTGATTAAGCTTATCGAGATCTACACACGAACATCGGAACTGGACGCGAAAATCTAACAAAGAACACACCTACTCTTTCGTTAACTTCAATCTCACGTAACCAAGAAAAGCATCCCATGTGTCCAAGATTTGGGGTTGCTACCAGAGCTTTGTACCTGAGCCGCCGACGTCGCTGGCGGAGCTTCTCGACGCCATCGCCTACGTGGTCTTTGGCGTCCTCGCCGGCTCTGCGGCGGCGGCGGCGGTGGTTGGCTTCGGCGCGGCGGCGGAAGCGGAGGGAGGCGTCGGGTAAGGATCGGAGGAAGAGAAGGAGAATTGGGAAAACTACGACAAGGCCCAACCTCAAAGAAACTCCTACTCCTAAGAACCCATAAGGCCCAACTCCCACTCGCAGGCCCATATACACCGTCCGATCGAAACCCTCCCGAATCCAACGGTGCATACCACGTCCTCCCAGCTATAAAATCGTCACCTCTCTTTCTCCACCCAAACCCTACCCGCCCAGATCTCTCCACCCCGCCGCCGCCGCCGCGAACCGCGGCCTCCGCCTCAGGTAGGTTGGCCGCCGCTGCCGCGGCCGCCAGAGGAAGCGCCGGCCAAGATGCAGATCTTCGTGAAGACCTTGACGGGGAAGACCATCACGCTAGAGGTGGAGTCCTCGGACACCATCGACAACGTGAAGGCCAAGATCCAGGACAAGGAGGGCATCCCACCAGACCAGCAGCGGCTCATCTTCGCCGGCAAGCAGCTGGAGGACGGCCGCACGCTCGCCGACTACAACATCCAGAAGGAGTCGACGCTGCACCTGGTGCTCCGCCTGAGGGGCGGCGCCAAGAAGCGCAAGAAGAAGACGTACACCAAGCCCAAGAAGCAAAAGCACAAGCACAAGAAGGTGAAGCTCGCCGTGCTCCAGTTCTACAAGGTCGACGACGCCACCGGCAAGGTCACCCGCCTCCGCAAGGAGTGCCCCAACGGCGAGTGCGGCGCCGGGACCTTCATGGCCAACCACTTCGACCGCCACTACTGCGGTAAGTGCGGCCTCACCTACGTCTACAACCAGAAGGCGTAGGCTGCTCTGCTCAGCTCTGGGAAAGGAAAGGTTTCGTTAGGTGGTAATCCTTTTTGTCTCTCGTATTAATGTAGTTTGCCGGAACAGAACACCTGCATCTGCGATGGTGATGCGTACTTTTGGTTTCGATTTCATGCCATGGTGGATATTTATCAAGTACTGTTGAATCCGAATTATGTTTTGGTTAATCGTTCTTGTTTTGATGGTGTGATCTCGGCTGTCTGGGTTACTGTCCTATTGCCGGGCAGTAGTTGTTACTGATTGCACCTTAAAATGGTTTATCTTTATCCGCGATGCTATAATGTTTGACTTGGTGAAATGATATATGTAGCATGCTGGTCTTAGCATGTAAGATGAAGCTTGTGTTTCTGATGTCCTATGCGATAGGGCTGCATTTTCTGGTGGTGTGGAAATTAGTTATGTGGTGTATGGATTCAGGGTGTAAGATAGACTGCTATGCTGATCGAATAACTTGATGTATACTGGTGTTAATTTTTTGCAGGTGAATTGATATTGTTGTACTGGTAATGTACTGCTTATGTGGCATTAGCTTTTAGCTTGGTCTTTATTGATAGCGTCACAGATGAAGCTGGTTGTGAATGTTGATCTTGCGGATATTGACAGGTTTCTGGATCACTTGCCAACATGCTTATGCAGCCCTCTTTAAAGGTACCAGATGAGCCTAGCAATTTAGTGTTGAAGAGTACAAAAGGACATACCGGTATGTCCCAATGCCAGTGAGCATGAGGCTGCATCGCCTGTATCTCCGAATCCTAGACCACTGCCCTCCACTGTATCAATCAAGGAATAGATTAGGATTTCTTAGCTACCAAGTTATGGTTATATATGATCTTATCTATTAGGAATTTCGTCTTTATTAATAGTAAATATTAGATCGACTTGTTCGGGACTTAACTGCTGTATAAGGGGTGCCACATTCTACCATTAGGAACCAACTAAGAAATATATCAAGTGTTCCTAGTAGAGGTGACCACATGAGCCGGTCTAATCGTGCTGGTACGAAGCACGGCATTATTGGTCTAGCTTAAGCACGGCATGGCGTAGGTTTAAATGGGTTGTGCTAGTTTGGCCTGAAGCAACATGTTGTGTTTAGGTCGAGACCTCCCACCGGGCCTACTCAGCACAGCACGCACAAGACACTTCTCTAGTCTCCACGTCTCTAAGCACGAGACCTCCCTTCGGGCTACTCGACACAGCACGCACACATGACACTTCTCTAGTCTACACGTCTCTAAGCACGAGACCTCCCTTCGGGCTACTCGGCACAGCACGCACAGGACACTTCTCTAGTCTCTATGTCTCCAGCATCTCTCTCCATTCTCCAACTCCGGCGTTGCCTCGTCCCCGTCTCACTCATCCCCCACTCTCCCTATTTCCCTCTCTCTCACTTCCTACAGGAGGTTGCGATAATGTGCCCTAGTGAGCAAGTGAGGCGGCAGTGGTGTCAGTTGTCGACCTAGGAGGTGGTGACATGGAGGTTGGCGAGCACCAGGGAGCTTGGATTGAGCGATGGGGCGACTGGAGGCGAGGGAGACACCAAGGGCTGCCGAATCTGGCTATTGTCTTCATCACCGGCAATTGGATCCCGCAGATTTGACGAGATCTATCGACGTGCTCAAGCTCCCTCTTTCTGGTCATCTTCCGTCAGATATGGTACATGCTCACACTCCCTCTCCTCTCTCACCATCGGCCAACTTGCTCGCTGTTGTGTTCACCGAGATGGGCTAAATAGGTTATGGCAAGCAACATGTGTCACCTGTCGTGACCGTTGAGCTTAGGGAGGTGCTAGATTTGCAAAAATATACATTCGAAGGGCTAAATTTGAAAAAAGTGGTTACAATACTATATATGTAAACAATTACTTTTTGTTCTAGATCCATGAGATCTAACATGCTGATAGTGATGTAATTTTTTATGGTGTGCAATACTTAATTATATGGCATGTGAATTCATTTTTTAGGATGGTTTTTTGGTCCCTTGGAATGTTACGATAATAATTGTGCTTTGAATCTGTGATACCGTGCAATCAGTGGCAGAGCCAGCAAATAGATATAGGGGGAGCCGAACAAATATGATGATTTTTTCATGCTATGCACTTTGATAGAAGACATAGAGACTGGGTTCAATGCGACAAAATATTTTCCAATTATACGTGCGGTAAATATTGATAGCATAATAATTATAATTGCATGATCGAAAAAAAATATAGATGAATAGGACATAGAGAAACTAACCTTTTCACTTTAGTCGTACTTGACGTGACTTCATTGCATAGAAATCATCTATAATTGTATCTGTTGTGAATCCTATTGCAATCTCCTTCTCAATGTAGATTATCAAGTAATCTCTTAGAAATCCATCTTCCATTTTATTTCGAAGCATTGTCTTGACAAGTTTCATTGCAGAAAATGCACGATTCTATCGTTGTAGTTGAAACCGGTATAGTAAGAACAAGTCAAACAACCTACCAAGGGAAAGTGGATTAATGCTTACTGTATACACACACACACATATGTCATATAGTGGTAAAAGAAAAGAGTTGAGAAATGAGAATGATGTAAGGCCTATCAATCAAATAATAATCATTTGATTTTCTGGTTTTTGCAAATCGATGACAAAGATCAACTACAGTTGACAAATCCCAAATTTGACAATGTATTCCTGGATCTCTTTCTACTACCAAAATATTATTACCAATATTAGCTCTTTGAACTTTATATGGTGGTGTTCTAGAAGTTCTTGAACATGTGATGGAGTTTCTTCTTGTTCAACAACTTGGTCCACGTGAGGGCAAGGAAGAATCACACCATTTTGTCTTGATACATCGTCCACTCTATCGATCTTCTTGAAAACAGAATCAATTGTCTTTTAGTTTTAGCCATGATTATCCTGGAAAGATTAATACACCAAGAAATTAAACAGATTTAGTACTGCTATCAGATTCAATAATTCTTAATCATGAATATATTTGGTCAAATATTAAACGATATGCTAGATCAACATTACTTATCTTAATTAAAACATTGATACAATGAGAAGAAGGAATTGTGCTGGTCTCCTGTTTGGGGAATTAAGAAGCCAACACAAATAGAATCACCTAAAAAACCAGATCTACATTGCAACAACAGAAAAAAAAAAAGAATTAACCTTGCAATTTAGGATATCAAGGTAAAAAAAGTTTCATTTTTGTACCTCTTTTTTATTTCTGCAGCAAAGAAGAGAGACTGAGAGAGTAGACCAAGAGAGATGGGAGTTGAGGAGACGAAGGAGAGGTTAATCTGAAGAGGTGTGGTCCAACTTCTTGCGATGGCTGGATGGGGATGGTAAAAGCTAATTAGCACTTCAGCAGCTCTCTCATGCCAAAAAGTTCGTGGGAATAGGATGTAAGGTGAATGAATATATGTAACCATAATGCACTTGCTAGTATTTAGAGTGGGCCATACACCATCAACAATGATTTCTGAAGTAAAAAAAAACAATCTGTACGTGATGGTTACATGGTTGCAACATTTTGTTTAGGTTACTGTGCAGGACGCTATTTCTATTTTCAGTCCTTTTGCATTGGTCTGATTCAGTGCATTTATTTGCAATAGAGTTGTGCTTAGCAATGTGAAAACAGTATGGTTCATACACTGCATTGCCAATATTCTTGATACATGCCTCTGGCCTGACTTGCCCCTTGTGAACACCACACCACTAATATACTATGGATGAATTCTTTTCAGCTTATGATTTATAACTTATAGCTTCCTTCAAATCAACAAACAGAATAATTTCTTCATTGTCTTTTCGAAACGGCTTATCGATGTTCAATTCGTTTGCACAAGCACTCGCGCTAGGATCAAAAACTATCAGCCGCAACTATAAAGAACCCATATTGTGCACTCGCCCTAGGACCAAAAACTATCAGCCGCAACCATAAAGAACCATACGTATACACACATGTCTACAGAAGCTGCGCACATCTGCCATGGATGGCCATAAGAAGCCTAACTGGTGGATGAGAAAGAGTTAAGGATTTCGACCATAATTTGAGCTTGCACATCACACGCAAATATTTGCCGAGTGTGTCTACGCATACAACCATTTAGATGTAATTACAAGGGAGAAGAGGGTCTCTATTTAAAACCATAGATTGAATTCTTTTAAGTTAGTCACCAGAAATGTCTAACCTGCTTGATACAAACTAAACTCTCATAGTGCTAGTGAGATAATAATCAGTAAGCAGGCAATAATCTCACACGATCCTTTCCAGCTAAAACCGGAAAGAAACACACATGGGAGTAATACCTCATTATAGATATACTATATATATAAGAAAAAATAGCTCAACACCATCGCAAAGAGGTATATACACGTCTTCACCACAGTTTGGAAATAGAAAGATCCATAAGATCAACCAAATCATTTAGGGTGAGGAGAAGAAAAGGGCTCAATTTTTTTAATTTAAATAACAGATCGCTCCAAGCAGACAATAGATAAGTGTAGAAATATAACAAATGCTGATCTTTGCAGAGCAGGAACAAAAGGAAATGCTATCTTTGAGCTGTCAGGAAGCAATTTAGCAAAAGCAATCAGTAATCTTGAGCAAAGGTTTAACATGGAAACGGTCAATAATAATGGAAGGACAACGTTATCAATCATGGCGTATAAGACCAATAGTGAAACAACATGGAATTTACATGCTTTTTATATGTAGATCTGATCCGATGTGAGGTAGTCTACAATAAAGTACACAAAAAATACTGGGAATGTATAATTGCCAGGGTTTGAAATATTTGAGGAATCTGTTTCTACTTCATAAGAGACAATCATTGTAGATGTCCTTCACTTGAGGGTAGGGTAGACAGATTGTTGAGAAAGGTACATAGGTCTTCTGTTAAGTCTTGCCATGCCTTAGTTAGGTTTTATGGGTATAGATAAAATAGAGCATTCAATAACTTAATATTGGTTTAGTGTTTGTCTTAACTGCCTCCCCAGTTTCTTTGTACAGTAATATATGAGAAATTTTGGCCACGTAATTTTCAAATACCCAGAGAAATCAGTTACTAAGATAGGAAGCTTACATGAGTAAGTACTTTATGAAGTTACGCTAACTTAAGTAGTCATGAACAATTGGCAATTGCATATAGCTAAAGATCCATAGCACTAATATGTCTAATTCGAAATCTATGTGATTAATAGGATGGAGCTAATCATATGTTAGAGTACACATAAAGTAAATTAACTTAGAGTTTGAAAGCAATCCATGATTCAACTTGAAACAAAAAATTATCACCACTTTGGATGCTTGCACCAGATGCACCAGCAAGCAATCGATGTATATAGTGCTCGAATTTAACTCAAAAGACCTAAAAGATCACATTTCTAAGATTTGACATATGAGGCTCAAATGTTTTTCAGAATTCTTAACAATTTGTGGAAGTCAAAATTAATTCATCAAAATACTTCAGTCCTAAGAAGAAAGAAGCATCCTACTCAAACAAAGATCAAAGTTAGCAACTCCAGGCAAGCAGACATCGAATTCTAGCACGGTAAGCATTTCATCCAACAGGCGCAACTCGAATTCTATTACACCTCACAAATCAGGACATGGTAGCAGCAACCACGATTGGTGCAGACAATACGGTTTTCAAACATCAAATGTACAAGAATGGATGGAATGAGCAGAACATAACAACCAGGGTAAGTCATTTCACTCAATTCCATTCCTTCAGATATATAAACGACAGCTACCGATGTCTGAAGTTCCTAACCAGCAAACGAACTGAAGCAGGAAACCTGCATTAGGAATAAGAGCATAGCAATTGCTACTACATGAGGGTGGAGGAGAGCTTGAGGCACTCGCTCTGGCACTTCTTGAGGCAGACGTCGTTCCAGTTGGGCACCTGGTGCTGGTTGACGCAGACGGTCCGCGCGCAGGCGTCGGCACAGGCGTCGAGCTCGGAGACGCCGCAGACGGTGACGCAGGTGTCCGGGATGGGGTCCTTGGAGAAGGCGCCGACCTTCTTGAGCATCCGCTTGGAGGTGCAGACGCGCTCGCAGACGAAGACCTCGTCGGAGCTCTTCTCGCGCCCGCGCGCTGCCTTGAGGCGCTGCTCCTCGTCGCGCCGCCGCTTGACGCGGATGACCTGGCCGGCCATGATCGCCGGGACGGCCGCGGCGAGCAGCGGCCACCACGCGTCCACCATCCTGGGGCGGGTGGACGAGAGGGAGGAGGTGCAGGAGAGGGGATCCGCCGGCGGAGGCTCGGTGGGGCGACGGCGTCGGCGCGTAAGGAGAGGAGGGGAGGGTAGGAGGCGGCTTCGGATGGGAGAGGAGCCTGCACTAGGGTGGCAATCGTACCCATTTACCCGTATGTACCTACAGATAAATATCTTAATAAAATCGGATATAGGATGTATTTTTTACTCATGAGTATGAAAATAGAGAAAACTTTTTGTCCATCGGGTAAACTGGTACGGATATGGGTAAGCTCCACCTATACCCGTTTTACCTGCGAGTCCACGATCTATGAATATATTACAAATATTCAATACTTTGGTGTAGAAATATAATATGTTACAAATAAAATTGCAATACTTTAATATGTTGTAATACTTTAGTGTTGGAAGATTTCATATTAAAGTACATGGTGACTCTCAGTTCGTGGGTAAATAGGTATACCCGTGGGCGACGGGTACCCACGGGCGATGGGTATAGGCGACATTCTTCGCCCGTTGTCCTTCACAGGTATATCCGTAGGCGTAAATCAAGATCACAGATATGAGTATAGACGAGCATTACCCGTGCCCGCCTTACCCAATTGCTATCCCTGCCCCTGGACGTGATTTTTTTTTGAGAAATTTGATGACTTCCCCTTTTTGTTCGCCATAAGCCATCAGCTCTTTTGCCATATAGTTAATTTTAATTGATGATTTATTTTATCTTTTAATTTATAGGTAATGATTTGCTCTCTTTGAATTTTTAACATGTTTTTTTATTTTGATAAAGCTAAATTACCATGTGAAATGACCAATGTGTCTTTTTTTTTTGTTGCTGTTGTCTGTGATGAGCACGACTGTCGCGCCTGCTTGCTACGCGTTCCATGACTTGAGTGCGAAGAAGCATTCTGCAAGGGCCATGAACAATGTCACACAATCACATTCTTTATAGCAAAAATTCTGTAAAAGTATTTGTTCTTTTTAAATTACAATGCACTAAAGTGAAAGAATCATAGATGTTAGCATAGGATAAATGGATAAGCAAGCTGATAATCCTAAGGAAGGAAGTGCAATGCATCTGCTGATCAAGTGCGTTGCGATGGTTGGATCAAATGACCGATTCATATATTAGCATTAGAAACGCAACCAATGTATACTACATGTATGAACCTATTCAGTTTTTGCTTCCCTGGGTTCAAAGTTGTCGGATCAGGCAATTGTCTGAAACTCTGATGTAAAGAAAGGAACAATCTAGCCTACTTTTGTTAACAAGAAAATCAGCTGGAGGAAGCTTAATAATAGGTTAACAGGATTGAGCAGAAAATCAGTTGCAGTAGTTGCCACGCGGTGGAGGGGTGACTAGCGGTTTGCTTGGGGGGGGGGGGGGGGCGTAGGGAGGTAGCTTGCGGGAGGTGGAGGAGCTGGTGGCCTCGGGTGACGAGGAGGGGAGGGAGGTGGTCGATGTGGAGTTGGCATTCCCGGGCGGCGGGGAGGGGACGGAGGCGTCGCCACACGGTGGAGAGGCGACGAGCGGCTTGCGCGGGGGTGGGGGGGGGGACAAGGAGGTGGCTTGCAGTGGTGGAGGTGCCGACAGCCTCAGCCGACGAGGAGGACAAGGAGGTGATTGACGTGGAGCTGGTGGTCTTGGCCGGCGAAGAGGGGATGGAGCGCCGCCATGCGGTGGAAGGGGTAGCAATAACTCTAGCTCAGGTGAGCAAGGGGAAATGGGGAATCATCGAAATTCTCTTCGGTTTTGTCCAGGGTTAAATCTTGGTTCAACTGAAGGGTACATATGTTATTTCACATGATAATTTAGCCTTGCCAAAACAGAAAATGGCTTATAAATTTAAAGAGGACAAATCATCACATGTAAATTAAAAGATAGGGCAAATAATCAATTGAAATTAACTGTAAGGCAAATAATCCGGCGACAAACAAAAAAAGGGCAAATTATTATTTTTCTATCTCTTTTAACCATCCTCCTCAGCTGATCCTAGTCATCCAATCTCGATCCGATGGCCCAGAAGAAATGCGGTGAATTGGCCTCGGGCAGCATGCGTGCAGTCTTTCGCTTTTGTTCCTTCGAGAAGATTGTTCCATCGATCCAGGACGGCCTCGCCGGCGGCGATGGCCCGCTCGACGGAGTGTCCGGAGTCGGCGTGCCCGGAGTGCCTGGAACGGCGCATCCGGTCCGACCTGGCCGGTTCCGGCCTCTCCTTCGTTCACGGACTCTCCGACTCCCCGCTCCCCTTCGCCTCCTCCGCCGTCGTCCAGGTCCGTCTCCACCCGGTTTCTTTATCGTTGGGTATTCTCATGGATCATGGTCCCCGAAGTTTGCAGCCAATTCGAGCTACGTGCTCTTGCCGGGACAGATTTTAGCTAGCTTCCATTTCCTCTGCACAATTCAATAAACCCTTTCTGTTTTTTTAGTTTGTTTGGGAAAAAACAGAAACCTGTTAAGTTTGGTCCATGTCCTTGTGGAAGAGCTAGCTGTTGTAGTTTGGCATAATGGTCGTTTTCTCTGCACTGCAGATAGCGTCTGATGGAGCCAAAGAATGTAATGGGAGGTAAGACCAAGCATTCTTAGCTTAATTTTCGTTATTATTCATTTGGTGGGTGTTTGGATACAATTGCATTGTTTGTTGATGATGTCTTATGATAAGATCGAAATGTAGCTGTGTGTGTTCTGATAAGAGCACAACTTTATACTTCAGTTAGATCGAGTAATGGAAACGTGCTTCAATATGATTTTGAGTGAAATGAGTTTAAAACTTCAAACCAATTATGATCACATCAATACAAGGAGTAAATCACCAACTGAACTGTAGTGGTTTTACCAGTGGTCTAATAAAAGCTGCTGTGAAACAGTGAAACTTCTTGTTTTAATTTGGAATATCATAGAAGCTCATGCCGAAGTTTTACGTTGGACACAAGGAATATAACAAGGTAGCACACAACCAAGTTTGACAGCTTTAACAAGCACTACAGTTCTTGAAACAAGACTCATGAGAGATTCAGACTCACGAGAGATTCTGTTCCACAGAAGGCAGCTGTGAAGCCAGCCAACTTAGTCATGTGAACAATGTCATATTTTTCATACAAGGAAGTAAACACCATAAAACAAAACGTTATCAAAAGCAGAGTAACCATTAGCACCTCTACGCATTTTATGTTTATCAGAGTTAGTTGCATGCAGACTGTTTTCATAACTAAATGCAGTTCCCTCTTTCTTATCCTTTGTTTAATCTCTTATTGAAAAGTGACGTGTATATATTGCAGCCAGCAGACCTCTGGTTATTTTGTATTGGTGGGACTACATGGTGGCAAGGCGATTTTGGATATTCAAAAATGGTAAAATTTCTTCTCAACTATTATCTTTATCTCCAACTGGCTTCCATGTTGATATCAACATATAATATTACCATATTTTCCTCCTCTGCAGTGAGGGCAATTCCTTGGAGAATGGCATTCAGATAGATCCACAGACAAAGCAAAGCATATGTACCGATGACAGCCGATATGATGTGCAAGCAGATTCCTCTTCATGTAATGAATGCACTGAAGATCATCAAAGTTCCTTCAGCCCCCACAAGCAGCAACCAATCATAAACACAGTTGCCAAGTTAACTCCTGTTCACTATCTGGGCAGAGGTTCCACTTCAGAAATTAGAGAGCTTATTGCAAGTTATGTGAATTTGTCTGCTGAAGAGAATGTGATTAATTCATTAAATCTGTTGTGTGAAGACAGAATTAGTGGATCAACTGGTTTAGATTTCCTCAATTTTGTTGGATTTTCAGCATTTGATGATATACATCCTTCTGGCTGTGTGAGACATCCCAACATCTTACCTGTGTTAGGTGTTGTAGAAGCATCTGATTGTTGCTACATGTTACATCCAAAGGCTCCATATACTTTGGAAAACATCATGCACTACAGTCCAGAGGCACTGTGCTCAGATTGGCACATTAGATTTTTCATCTACCAGATAATATCTGCTTTGGCATATCTTCATGGTTTTGGAGTTCATCATGGTAATCTAAAACCATCAACCATCTTGATGTCAGATTCTTTATGGCCTTACATGAGCATAAGTGATATCTGTCCTGTAAAACAAAATTGGGGTTTTGGGGAGCCTAAATGTTCGACACCTAATTCATGCTGTTTTGCGGAGGATTGTTCTTCAAGAGCCATTTATGCTAGTTTCAATCTGCCATCATTAGATTGGCCGTCTCTCTTTAAGCGATGGTGGGTGGGTGAATTGAGCAATTACGAATACCTTCTTGTCTTAAACAAGTTAGCTGGTAGAAGGTGGGGTGATCCAGCTTTCCACACAGTGATGCCTTGGGTAATAGATTTCACAGTGATGCCTGACAAAGGTTCTGATATTGGTTGGAGGGACCTCACCAAAAGTAAATGGCGGTTGGCAAAAGGTGATGAACAATTGGATTTTACTTATTCATCATCTGAGGTTCCACATCATGTTTCTGATGAGTGTCTCTCAGAGCTAGCAGTTTGCAGTTACAAAGCAAGGAGGCTACCAAAGACCATCTTGAGGTCAGCTGTCCGCTCTGTATATGAGCCCAACGAATACCCATCTAGTATGCAAAGGCTTTATCAATGGACTCCGGACGAATGCATTCCAGAATTTTACAACGATCCTCGGATTTTTGTCTCTCTCCATTCTGAAATGAGTGATTTGGCTTTGCCTTCCTGGGTGTCATCTGCAGAGGAATTCATTTGTCTGCACAGGGATGCTTTAGAGAGTGATCGAGTCTCGCAACAACTGCATCATTGGATTGACATAACCTTTGGCTATAAACTTTCTGGGGAGGCGTCTGTTGAAGCTAAGAATGTCATGTTGCCTTCTAGTGATCCATCAAGGCCTAAATCAACTGGGCGACGGCAGCTTTTTACGAAGCCACATCCTAAGCGACTTATTAGCACACCTCACTCAACCTACCACAACCAAATGGGATCTTGTGCTAGATGCCAAGGGCAAGGAAGTAACACAACTACTGATGTAGTGTTACATGGTTGTATCCCTCCAAATATGCTTTCACCAATTGACTATTTGAAAGAGTTTGAGCAAGCAGCATTATTTGTGGAGCTTGAGCATTATTTGAATCCAATATACAATTACGCTGACACTACTACTGGTTGTTGCTCTTCAGTCAAATATCCCAAAAGCCATTGTTCAGATCAGGAGATCTTGCAACCTGAGAGTGTGTTATCGGTGGTACCTGATTTTGATTTTACTTCCTTTCTTGAATGCTTTGAGTCTGATGATAGTTCTCCTATGGGTTATCAAGAGCTGTTGCGCTGGAAGCAAAGGTCTTGTTCTGTTATTGAGCATCATGCAAATGATATATTTTCTGTTGGGTGCATGCTGGCAGAAATCTATCTGCACAGACCACTTTTTGATGCTTCCTTGCTAGCTGCATACAAAGAAACTGGCATACTGCCAGGAGCATTTCACGAATTGCCTATTCATGTTGGTGTTCTTGTTGAGTCATGCGTCGAGAGGGAATGGAAAAGGTAACTTCAACAATGATGTCTGATGTTTATTATCTATAGTTTTGTACCCCACCACGTTGTGATGCCTAATCTAAATAAACTCTTGCATTTTTTAAATTTTGTGATTTTTTGCAGGAGGCCATTGGCAAAGCGCCTTTTGGAGTCACCATACTTTCCTCCATCAGTTCGGTCTGCATACATGTTTCTTGCTCCACTTCAACTTCTGTGTACATCTAGAGATCGCCTTAAGTATGTTGCTAAGCTTGCAAGTGAAGGGACACTTAAAGCTATGGGAGAATTTGCTGCTGAAATGTGTGCACCTTACTGCTTGCCTCTTGTTTCATCATCTTTGTTGGATGTTGATACCGACTCCGCCTTGTCTCTGCTTAAAGAGTTTTTAAAGTGCTTGAATGTCCAAGCAACTAAGGAACTTATTCTGCCCGTCATTCAGAAGATCTTACAGGCCAGTTAAGATATATCAGTAGGAAAATATTCACTTGTAGTTTTCTTTCATTTCTAAGTTTTGATCTGTGGAATATAATATTTCTTCGCTCTGATGAGTCATTTCTACTGGTAGCTACAGGCACCAGAGTATTCGCATATGAAGGTTTCCCTCCTTCAAGATTCTTTTGTTCGGGAGTTGTGGAAAAAATTGGGAAAACAAACATATATTGAGAAGGTGCATCCCTTGGTCATCACAAACTTATACAATTCACCTAACAAGATTACTGCCTCTGCTGCGTCCATTGTTTTGATTGGTTCAAGTGAGGAACTGGGAATACCAATAACTGTTCATCAGGCAAGTCTTAGTGGAAACTTTTTTGGTGTAGCCCTCTGATACCATCCATTACTGATTAATGTCTCCAATTTATACAGACAGTTTTACCACTAATCCACTGTTTTGGCAAAGGTTTATGTGCTGATGGAATTGATACTTTGGTCAGGATAGGTATCCCAGTTAACGCTTTTTGCTTGTGGTTAAACTGTTTGTTCTTTGATCGGTACTTGACCTTATTCATTATAGGTGGACTTCTCGGAGAAAGTTTTACTGTCAAGCAAATTCTTCCCTTGCTTAGGAATGTTATACTCTCATGTATCGATGCCACCAAGATGAAGAAGCCTGAACCGCAGCATAGTTGGAACTCATTTGCTCTTATCGATAGCTTATCTGCTTTGGAAGGCCTTGTATCAGTTCTTCCAGTTAAAGCAGTTCTCAGGGAGCTTCTTCAGGTATTTTGGTGGCAAAAACTAAGTTTGGTGAATGAATATAATGAGTGGTGAAAATGGATAGAGTTTGGATCCATCGAAGCTATGCTAAATTGGAATCCATTTTTAAAAAAGTGAGATCAGATCAAATTCAGATATCAGTCAGCATTAAACACTAGTTCGATGATTAACATATACCAATCAGATTTTCCTTAATTTGGACTTTCCTGGGTTTGATGTACAACTCAATGTGACCTTAAAACTTATACAGTTCAAATCAACACATTACAAAATTCGAATGAATTTGCACAAAATATCCCATCATCGATGTATTTGAATTCAGGTATTCAAATGCACCTTTTTTGTTAGGTTGAGTTTGGATGCGGATATCATCTTATTGAATTCTGATACTGATTTGGATAGAAAATGTGACTTGGCTGGGAAATTGTTACTGTAAAATTTGGCATATATTATATATATCAAATGGAACCGTATCCTTGTCACCCTTAAATATGTACTCATTTCCCCTTCTGCCTTTACCACATTTACAGGAACAAGCCTGTCTTCATATAAAGGTTCTTATGCAGATTCATTTAGATATTCGTGTGATTCAGGCAATTACTCTTCACTGACGTTACTTTCCTCATACTAGTTCTCTCTTCCATTAGCACGCCTTCAAATCATTGGCACCAAGTAGATTAAGTTCATTTCTTTGCTTTGCTTTCTTTTAATTAGGTGGCCGCTACTGCACTTGTTGACCTTTGTCAACGAATCGGACCAGAGAATACTGCCATATATGTTTTGCCACGTCTAAAAGAGCTTTTTGCTGAATTGGCCTTTTCTCATGAGTCTTCTGGCTTTAGCCTTCCAAGAAAAGGGTTAAAAATCTTTGAAGGAAATAAAAGTGAGCCAATTACAATGGAATCTAGAATTGATCTAATGTAAGTGTAAAGATATTTTTCTGTGTTTTGATATAAGTAATTGTACACACTTCAAGATATTTACTTATTAAAGTAAAATATTGTAGGTTGCTGCTGTATCCTTTCTTGGCATCACTTGTTGGAATAGAGAAACTCCGTGAATCTTGCTCTACATGGTTTCTGTTGGAGCAAGCTCTTCAAAGGTTGTACAATTGGAAGGTATGTTAAGCTGCTTTCGCTCTTGTGTGCACTGTTGACTGTTGAGATGGGATTCTTGTCATGCTCATATTTTGTGTTTTCCTTCTTATTTTGACCATCTGAGCTTTCTTTCAGTGTGAGCCTTTCAGTGACTGTTCTAACAGCGCTGAAAACATGAAAAGTCAAAGATTTCAACCTGGCAACTATACCTCATCTGAGGCTGTTCCAACAAAACTTTTTTTTAATGGGGTAGGGTGGTCTGTACCTCAATCAGAAATCGCCAAAAATGGCTGGAGTGTGGCAGCTTCCAAGCAAGGATCCAGACTTGAGCATGGGACATCTAGTGACAATTTGTCTGCCTCAAGTTCTGGAAATCAACCATGGTTTTGGTTCCCCAGTCCTGATAGTAGTTGGGGGACACCAGATTTTCTTGGACGCAGTGGTGGTGTGAAGGACGAATTTCCATGGAAGATCAAAGCTTCAGTCCTTTACTCAGCCCGTGCGCACCCTGGGGCTCTGCGGTCATTAGCTGTCCATGATGATGAGTGCACAGTTTTTACTGGGGGAGTTGGTCCTGGTTTTAAGGGAAGTATCCAGAGGTGGGAGTTGCCAAACATGAATTGCACGTCTGGATATTATGGGCATGAAGAGGTCAGTTTGTCTTGTTCCCTTCATACTATTTTCTTCTATGCTATTATGATTGGACGAATTTGTGTTTTCTGAGCTAACTGTACACATCTTGTACTGATGCATAGTTTATATTCTGAATTATGGTGCTCTGGTCTTGTGGTAGTTATGGCTGTAATGAGGAATGTAACTTGTAAGACTTGTATCTGGAAGGGGGTGGTGATATTATTTCCAGATAAAATCAGGGCTAACAATTTCGAGCATGGTTTGCATGATACCATGATTAGATCATGTGGTGTCATGGTGCAGAAGTTGTAAAAAAAGATTGCATTAAAATTTGTTTAATTAAATGTCTATTTCTTAAATAGTGTAGAAAGATAAATTTACGGTGTTCCAAGAATTCAGAGGGTATGTTTATAGACAATGTTGGGATCTGTTTATGAAATTGAAGAATATTGTTTTCCATTTCCTGAAAAACAATGATGGAAAGTTGGAAACAGATATAGAATATAGTTCAATATAACCTTGACGGTAAACCCCTTTGCATAACATTCAGCATATGGTCCGATGTAAACACTAGAAGTTTGACACCAGGGTTTCAAATCTTGCCGGTTCCTGATAATTCTAGTGGGGCCGGGGATTTAGAAATCCACCCATTTCTAGTGGAATTTAAATTTAAATATGATTTCAAATTTGAATTCCCTGTTCATTGTGGTAACTGGCTGGGAACTGTTTGTAACTGCCTTGAAACCATTGTCAATTCAAATTTGTATTTGAATCTGAGTGAGCAAATTGCCCAGTTGTCGGCTAGGAGCAATACCAGCCTATTTACAGGATATTTTCCCCTGAACCGGTTTTGGAACCTTGGTCCCACCATGGTATTGGAAGGTGTAAAATGGTAGCATTAAACCTAAACAGAGCTAAACATAGCGTCTTTGGTATATGGAGGTGCAAAGAGAGCACAAAAGCCTGAGTGGACCTTGGTCTGTTGCAAATTGTCATTGTTAGTCCCTGACCTGATTTTGCACTAGCAATTGCCTAATTGGAGAAGATAAATGACCAAAAGGTAAGGTAAAGAAAATGTGAAATGTGCATGACTTCAAATTTTCCTACTTGTTCTCAACTCAAACTCTCATCATACCTTGATGGAAAACTTAATGTTTAAGAAAAATGTGGTCAACTTTGCTGTGCAAAGCATTAATTAATATTCTAATTAATTAATATTGTAAGACATCATATAATGAATCTTTTTTTAAACAAACTGTACAAAACGTGAGACATATATTCTGTGGTAGAGATTTTGTTCCCTTTGTTTACTGCTGTGGCCTGATTAATATGTTTTTTCAGTTAATGTTGTAGCTCAAAATGTTCTATACTATTATATCACATACTAGATTGCTTGATCTCACTTCCATTTTTTATATGTTTGAACTCGTTGATGTACTCTTGTAAATTTAATCCATCCCTTAAGTTAAATATAACTCTTTTTCTTTATGTTCAAACACTTTCTTGTTTAATGTTATATTTACATAGGTTGTCAATTCCATCTGCATCTTGTCAATTACTGGAAAAGTAGCTTCTTGTGATGGCACTATTCATATATGGAATGGGCAGACAGGAAAACTCATAGCAGCTCATACCGAGTCATCTACAAGCTTTCCACTGCAAACTGCATCTATTGAACAGGCAAACATGCTTAATCAGGATGCACTCTCAGGTGGAATACTGTCGAATGCATTTCGTGGTAGTTTGTATACGACTATGCATTACATGGAATCTGAAGATAAACTTGTTGCTGGTATGGGGAATGGTTCGATCAGGTATTACACTTGTGTCATCAATTTGTTGGATTTGATTATGTTTGATAAATATATATTGAGACATCTTTCCTGCTAATCAATTGAGGGAAATGCATGCATGGTCAGAAGCGCAGGTTACGCATGCGCACAATTTTGACGATGTTTGATAGACATAGCCATAACAAAATAGGGAGAAAATTTATTTCTTGTAGGGTAAAGTTGAGAACATGTTTCTTTCTTTCTACAACACACTGTTATTTCACTCGTTTCTACCTGGCTACAATTTGTCTGCTAATTATTGGATTGCACATTGATTGAGTTCATGCAGATTTATTGACATTTCTCGGAATCAGAAGCTGCATTTATGGAAGAGTGATTCGGCTGAAATCTCTTTCTCATCACTTGTGTCATCTATTTGCTCATGTGGCTCAGACAAGCTGAGGAAAGGAAGCCCAGTGGCTTCATCATCCTGGATAGCAGCAGGTCTAAGCTCTGGTTATTGTCGATTGCTCGATGAGCGTAGTGGAAACATCGTTGCAGTTTGGCGAGCACATGATGGTCACATTACGAAGGTATGTCCATTCCCCTTATAGGCTACTACCAAATTTAACAAAGAAACCATGAGACGTTTGTTATTCTGCTATCTGATTTATTCATTTTCTATTTGCACATAAAGCTGGCAGCACCAGAGGATCACTTGATTGTATCAAGCTCCCTTGACAAGACTATCCGAGTTTGGGACCTAAGGAGGTATTATTCTGTTAATGCAACAATTTATCGATTCTGTACCTATTTTGCTACGATATGTTATTTCTTCCCTTATTGTATATGAGCATAAAGACATATATGAGATGTACAATGTTTTCTTCTACTATTTCTTTTTTTCCAGAGTTGTTTCTTGATGTATTTCTATCTAGTTTGGACCATACTGCCATTGACAAGATCATATCATAGTATTGAATTCACAATTTCACAGCAGAAGCAATGTGATTTTCAAGTTTGGATTATGGAATACTTCTATATCTTATGGCTTATGAGTTATTTTTCAATTTGAACTTCATGGTTTCTTAAAGTTTTTTTGTGGGAAATGTGACAGGAATCTAGCAACCCAGTCAAACATTTTCAGAAGCCATTCAGATGGCATCTTTAACTTTTCTGTTTGGGGTCAGGATGTGGTATCAGTTTCAAGAAACAAAATTGCACTAACTTCCCTTTCGAGGCCAACAAGTGAGGTATGCACTTTATCCTCTTCACAACATGCGCCACTGTGTGCTCTTCAAAACTTTGCTATTTGGAACAGTAGTGTAGCCCCCTTCAGCAATTTTGCATATGGTATGAGTTGGAATTCCTTTTGGCTCCCACTGAAGTAATTGTCAATACATTGTCAATTTGTCATGCAGATTGGACATCAGCAGCTCGTACTTCAGAACTTGTATTCTGCTGAGAGAGGAGTGAAATACAAAAACCTGTCTGTTCTTTCGACTATTGCTGTGCTTCCTTTGTCAAGATTGTTTGTAATTGGAACAGAAGATGGTTTTCTCAAAATCTGCCACTAGGTGTTTCCTGTAGTGGTAACCGTCTCTCCCTCGCACCGAGTTAATTTTTTTAGTGGTGCCTTGCTCATAGTTTTTTTGGAAGCTTCAAATTTTGTCTAATCTTCTCTCTTGCAATATCCCGTTGCTATATCTTACTAGCTCTAGCTTTGACGTTCTAATGAAGCTGAAGCTTCTAGCTCTAGTTTGGTACCTTGCGAAGATGGCCCCTTTGCTTCCGCACCCCCCCCCCCCCACCCCCGGAAGAGTGAGATCATATAATAGCTTAGTATCAGAAGTTAGTATTGAAAATGTCATGGGTATATTTGTTTAGTTGCAAATTTTGCCTCATTTCTCTGCTTTCTCTGCAAACCAATCATATCCCATACACTGTAACACTATTGTACTGGAGCACACTCCTGATAAATTGTTTCTTGCTAAGCTGTGAATGCTTATTTTACCGGCCACTTCTCCTTAGGACCAGCAGTCATCTCCTAGAAGTTCTCATCTCCTACCACTTGAATAAAAATCTGTTCTAAAAACTTATTCTTCAGTGGATAAGTGTCACACTTTTGCCCTCTTCTTTTGCTCCGTTTGCTGGGCAAAATGCCTGTCGATTTCGTATTGGCTTGGTCTGCCACAAAGCTGAGGATGCCTTGAATTCTGATTTTACTCTCCCTGATTTGCTGCAGACCTGACATGAATCATGGTAGCTTAAATGTGGGTTGTTGGGTAGCTGTGGAGAAAAAGTAAATTGGAGCTTGCTGTGTGTTGCTGCCCTGATATGAATGCTCTTTTACTGCAACTCTGAAACCTCGAATTTTGGACATATTTAGCACTGTATATCTTTAAAATTCCAAAAATAGCACTCTGCACGTACAAATTCCGTTTCTGGCCCCCGTTCCGACCGCATGACTCCGGAGGCTCGACACGTGGGCAGTCGTGCGGTCCGGCACCGCACGATCGAGCTACAGTCTTCACTGTAGCAGAGGTGGTTGTGCGGCAGAGAAATCATGCGCTCGGACACCAGACACCGCACCAACACGCTGTACAGTTGAGTCGTGCGGTCCGAGACCACACGATCTACCTACAGTGCGGTCGTGCGGTGCTGTACCGCACGACCAGACAGGTGTCACACCCACGCAATCCTACGGTCGATCGGGGGGCTAGAAGTAAAATTAACATACGCAGAGAGCTAGAATTGGAATTTATAGTTGTAACAGTGCTACGTATGCCCAATCCTCTGAAACCTCATGTCCTCCTGTCCTTACAGTCCTCGATATTTGCACACAGTGCACTATTCACCCAGCATCAAATTGTAGCACTAACCCGTGCATGAGTCATTTAAAGTAGGTCAAGTCTTGGCTTTATGGCCTTTATTTAAGGCAGAAGTGCACTACTAGGGCAAGGGATGTATGGAGCTCTATGGTCCATCATCGATTCATTGTACTATGGTTTGCCTTTCGTCAATGTGATTACAGCCACTGACAGGTGGGTGTTGCTGCAAAATAACACGAGACTGGTGTTGCTGCAAAGAAACGCAGATTAGGTCCACCTTTCAGTCATAGGTCAGTAGGTCACACATCCAGCCAAACATGCCCATCTCTAGCTCCACCCATGCAGTGTGCACTACTGCTTATAAATGAAGGGGCTGTGCAGCTAGGTTCTTGTCAAGCCAACAATGGAGAGAGGTAGCAGTGTTAGTGTGAGCCTTGTTCTTGGCCTATTGCTTGCGACCTCCCTTGCGTGCCATGGCGCAAGGGACATCCCCGCTGAGCCCAAGCCCTATCGGCCCCAGAACGTCTTCGGGTTCGGTGGCTTCTACCCTGGTCCGTCGATCAACTGGGTCTTTCCAGGCCCGAACGGCGTCACCCCACAGGTCGGCTTTGGTGGGATGCCGGGCTCTAGCTCCTTCCCTGGCATTGGTGGTTCGCCGTTGACACCCGGTGGCGGTGTGGTCGGCATCCATGGTGCTACGAAGCCGTGATAGGGTGGGTGCCTGTCAGTGGTGTAGTGCTACTGCTGTAGTGGTGTAAGCTTCTGGCTTGTGTTATGTGTTGTTTATGTATCTGTATCTGTGTAAAAGACTTGTTCTTGGCTGTTATTAATCTTATGTTTCACGTTGTCTTCAATGTTGTGGTAGTTGATGTTGCGGGTTCAAAGCTCTTTAAAGCAAAGAACTGCGTATCTTTGATTTGGAGAGTGAGGACTTGAACTAATGACCTCAACTGTGCACCTTGGCAAACCGCTTATATATGGCCCCGCTCGTTTTGGGTTTTTTTTCGGCTTCAGTTTCTAGCTTCTGCTTTTTTTTACTATTCCGTAATTCATTTTTTTCTTAATTTTTTAGATTTTTTGGATTTTTTTGTATTTTTTTTCGTGTTTCTTTGTATTATCCGTGATGGACTAACATATTATTTTATTTTTATATTTTTTTAAAATTTAATTATGTCCAAAAAGCCAAATCAGGTACAGAAAAAAACCAACTACAATGAAATTTTAGTTAAAATTCAAAAGTTAACCAGTTCAGAAAAGTGTTGGTCTTGTCAAATTGGAGCTCAGTCTTGCCAGGGAAGTGCTTCACCAGTTGGAAATCGCGCAAGACATCCGAACTTTGATAGATGAGGAGGTTTGGCTGCGCTGCAACCTCAAGAAACATTCCCTCGCCTTATCTTCCCTCTCACGCACTATTGCTAGATCCCGTTCTCGAATTGGCTGGTTGCATAGGGGGACGCAAATATTGCTCTATTTCATGCGTATGCTAGACATCGCAAGCAGAAAAATTTCATAGCCAAACTAGTTGATGGGGAGCAGGTAATTACAAGCCATGTCGCAAAGGAGCGGGCTGTGTACGAGTTTTACAATGAGCTCCTTGGTTTGAGCCTGGACAGAGAGCACACCATTAATCTGGAAGAAATGAACATTGAGACGCATGACCTTGCAGCTGTTGAGGGCCCTTTCTCTGTAGAGGAGGTTTGGAAAACCATCTGCCAGATTTCGTCAGATAAAGCGCCTGGACCAAATGGTTTCACAGGACGTTTTTACAAAGCTTGTTGGCCTGTTTTGAAGACTGATATTATGGCTGCTGTTTTAGCAGTTTGGAATCCAAGGTCACGTAATCTTGGGATGCTCAACTCAGCTTACATCATATTATTACCTAAGAAAGATGAGGCAAAGCACGTCAAGGATTTCCGACCCATAAGCTTGGTGCACAACTTTGCTAAACTGGTCACCAAAATGCTTGCCAATAGACTTGCTGTATGGCTACACCAGATAGTAACCCCAAATCAGAGCGCCTTCATAAAAGGGCGGTCTATACAGGATAATTTCATGTTGGTGCAACAGATGGCTAGGTTTCTGCATCAACAAAAGCAGTCTCGTATCCTTCTCAAGCTAGACATCACAAAAGCTTTTGATTCCGTCTCTTGGCCGTTCCTCCTTGAGGTTCTGACGAAGTTAGGCTTTGGACCCATTTGGTGTGACATGGTTTGTGGGCTGCTGGGCACATCTTCATCGCAAGTTCTCCTCAATGGAATCCCCGGCGAGGTCATTCTTCACAAGCGTGGATTGAGGCAAGGGGATCCCCTTTCCCCGATGTTATTCATCCTCGTAATGGACGTCTTAAGCAATTTGTTCTCCCAAGCATCAAGTGAAGGTTTGCTGCAGCCCCTCTCTTCACGAGATTTGCAACACAGGATCTCCCTTTATGCCGATGATGTGGTCATCTTCCTTAAGCCGAGCTCCGTAGATTTGAAGATCACTATGGACATTCGCCGATCGCCTTCCGGGTTGGAAAGCAGATCTGTTAACAAGAGCGGGTAGAAGAACATTGGTGCAATTTGTCCTAACCTCTATGGTGATCTACTTGGCCATGGCAGCTGACCTTCCCCTGTGGGCTATCAAAGAAATAGACAAAATCCGTAGGAGATTTCTGTGGAGAGGCAGGAAAGATATTAATGGTGGTCATTGTCTTGTGTCATGGGTCAAAACCTGCCGACCTATTGAGCTCGGTGGCCTTGGCATAACTGATCTTCAACGAATGGGATGTGTCCTTAGAATGAGATGGCTCTGGCTTCAGAAGACTGAACCTGACAGACCTTGGTCCTTCCTGATCCAGGTTCACCACTGTGTTCGATCCTTCTTCTCTATAGCAATAAGCACAGAGGTCGGTAATGGCTCCCGCACCCTCTTCTGGAGGGATAGATGGATTCTTGGGCAAAGGATTGTGGATATTGCACCCCGTCTTTCTGCATTGGTTTCCAAGAGATGTGCCAGTAAACGTACGGTAAGGGAGGCAATCACGAATCACACTTGGATTGTGGATATGCTAGGAGCGATGTCAGTTGGGGTGATCGCTGAATTTTTGGATCTTTGGGACCTCCTTTCACAGGTAGTACTGCAACCTGACTCAGACGATAAACATCTATAGCGCTTTACTGCTAATGGAAACTACTCGACAAAATCGACTTACGAAGGCTTCTTTCAGGGGGCATTGTGTTCAGCCCCTGGGAGCGAATCTGGAGAACATGGGCGCCAAATAAATGTCGTTTCTTTGTGTGGCTGGCTAACATGATAAGTGCTGGACTGCTGACCGTCTGGCACGCCGAGGACTACAACATCCTTCCCACTGCTTGCTTTGTGATCAAGAGGAGGAAACCATCAACCACCTCTTGATCTCATGTGTGGTTGCCCGATAGTTTTGATTCGAACTGCTACAAAAGGTGGAGCTTCAGAATCTCTCCCCTCAGCCGGGTGAGTCTTCCTTAGAAGATTGGTGGTCCAGAACATACAATGCAGTAAATGGCCAGGCGCGGCAAGGTCTCAACTCCATCATCATTCTAGGGGCATGGTCTCTTTGGAACCTCCGCAATTGTTGTGTCTTCGATGGGACTGCATCGGATGTTAGGGCCCTACTGTCATCTGTTAGTGAGGAAATGAGGATTTGGGGACTGGCTGGAGCAAAGGGTATTGCATACCTAACTACTTAGCCACAGGCTCTGGTCTAGATTATGTCTCTAGTAGAGGTCGTTCTTGTTGTTTTTTGTTCTATAGGCGAGCTCTCCTAGAGAAAGCGTGTGTGTTTGTAAAGTTTTTCTCTTCTTCTTAATATAAAGATACGCAGTTCTCCTGCGTATTCGAGAAAAAAAACTATGTTATGCACATTGCTAGGTCCCATCTGATTTAGAAAATTGTTGTTAGGACTTTTTGCACCTTGTGTGAGTCTTCCTGCATTTTTCTCTTTGTTAAGGATAGATGTGATTGAAATCTCGAAAATTCGTCTGATGCGAACTACTCCTTTTAGTTCATGTTCTTTGTTAGGATGACGGGGCTACCCTGAAAACTTGAAGCACGCAACCTTTTATTTATGCGAACTTAAAGTGTGACCCTCTCGCATGCATGCAAATACGTACGGGTCTACGTACAAAGCCACACAACCGTGAAAACACACGTATCACGCGCGCACGTACGTACACAACACACTGTACGTACGTATTTATTTATACTTCGTACTTTGTGTACGTACGTCGTCTCAGCTCGTGGCGAACTCATCGTCGGCTGAGAGGATATCGGAGCCGGCCATGAGGAGCGTCTCGATCATCCCTGCGGACGACGGCGCCGGGTTGACGACGCTGCAGTTGAGGCGCACCTCGCCCTGTGCGCAGGTCTTGACCGCGATGTTGCCCATCTTGAGCATGGCGGCGACGAAGCGCTCCTTCCAGAGCGTCTCGTCGGCGGCGAAGGCGTCGACGAAGGGGCTGAGCGTGGCGTTGCGGATGAGCTGGTCGTCGGAGAAGTGGAGGCCCAGGTTGAGCGGCAGCAGCTTGTAGTAGTTGTTGTCCAGCACCGTCGGCGTGCTCAGGTCGATCTCCGTTGTCACCGGCGTGAACTGGCTCGTGTTCGCCGGGCACAGCGCCTCCAGCAGCGCCTGGTACGCCGGGCTGATCGTACCACTCGCCTATACGTACGACATACGTATTAGTCCGTGTACACGAAACCGGCTCCTCTACTATACGTATGCGCATGCAGGTACGTATGTTAATTTGTATGTACGTACCAGTCTCTCGCGGTTCTTGTAGAGGAAGGAGTTGCAGTGGGAGCGGCCGATGGTGTGGGAACCGGAGAGGATGACCATCTCCTCGGGGCTGAGGCCCCTTTTGTCGAAGCCGTCGACGAGCTGCTCCGCCGTGAGGTTCGGCCCGGGGAGGGTGAGGGCCTCTTCAAAGATGGAGACGTTGCCGTCGCGGCGGCCGGCGGGTACCTGGTAGAAGACGTTGCCGGTGAGGTCAATGCTGTCGCGGGCGGCGAAGGCGAGGATGTCGGCGCAAGAGACGGTGCTGGGGCAGCTCTGCTCGATGGCGGCCTTGGCGGCGTCGATCACCTCGAAGCCGCGGAGGCTCGGGTTGTTGGGCGGCGCTTCCCGCTCCGTCTGGCCGCCGCCGGGGTTGACGGTCAGGAGGACGGAGGCATCGCAGCCCTGGAGTCCATCATAGATATGCACGTTAGTTAATTAATGCGTCATACGTGGCTAACTTGTATAATTTGATGCTACACGTTTTGTTTAATCTAATGTATCTGTATTTTGTTCTGAAAACATGTATATGTATTTTATTCGCAAAAAAAAACAAGTATATGTATTTTCGTGGGAACACAGGCCTGCCTAACATTACTGAACCTTGTAGATATGTATATATACTGGCCGGAAGGATACAAACGTACGTATGTATTGACGCCCTACGCCCACAGAACGTTACGTGGCATCTTCATATGCAGATATGTTTGATTATTAGTTTCTAGCTAGTTGTTTTACGTACGATTCAATGATGATCTAGACAGCAACAATGATGATCTAAACAGCAACAATGATGATCTCAATTGTCCAACTCATTAAACAGTTTCGTATGGAAATGTGAAACTAACCTAGGTAACACAGCGTGTGATATGTACACGTCGTGGTCCAAACAATAGATAGGTGTTGAATAATGAAAATCTTTGTGCAAACTTTGTAAGGTTTGACCACTAATATGTTTAAAATTATCTTAATTGATTATATGAAAACTATATCATTGAATTTGTTATTAGAAATATTTTTGTAATATTAGTATTTTATTAATATTATATCTTAATAAAAAGTAATAGTCAAAATCTTGTCTTAGAGACTTACAAAATAAAAAAGAGAATTACTATATAACATTCACATGTTTTTAGGCTCAAATCGATCAGATTTTAGCGCATTAGATCTCCATCCAACGAATCACCTATATCCCCTAAAAAAATGAGTGCCCTGAATCTGGGGTGTTGTATCTTCATTCAACGGATCCGTCATACCCCCTCAAAAAAAAATGAATGGTCAAATCTAGTGTGTTGGATCTCTGATTCAACGTCTCAAAATTTGACAAATTTAAATACAAAAAATATATGTATATTATATAGACACTCCTAATAAAAAAATCACAATAAAAAAGAATGGGGGGTAGCACATATCTAGCGTGTGCCACACTGCCACTGCACACTTGTAGTGCGCTAAAGGCATCTGCAACCCACTGTACCTGCCTCCACGTCATGTACCTAAGAACAGAATTAGGCACGATAGCTCCAAATTATACATACCTAGGGCACTATAGTGCCAGACGCATCATACTGTTTCGGGTAATTATATTATATATACATTAGCTTACTTGGAGCATTCAAGATATGCCGCCTTAATAATTAATCCAATTCAAACTCGTGTTCTTCCAAGTTATGTATTGTAAGTCGTGCGGCCTAAATAATAGTTCTTAGTTTTGCATTTTGTTATTTCCGGGGGGAAAATCCAGGGGAAGTGTAGGCGCTTCATCAGTTCTGTACAACAAACCTAAATATTTTAGTGCATGTTTATAATTAGTAGAAACGGCAAGGTGTTTATACTGCATAGATGCACTACCAGATCTCTGACCTTTCTTGACGGCCTGAAACCGTCAGGGAAGACCAAAAATAGTCGGGAATAGTTTTTGTCTGTCAGTGATGGCAGAAAGAAAATGGCGTACCATGCGTGCTACCAAATTTCATGAACCAAAGGACTCAATACGTTCTTATTGTTTTGATTTTCTCCGTAGTAGCAAAAAGAGCTAGCTATATATGTAAGGTAGTTGCACTGCACGAAACAAATGAACCATCTGCAGCACCTGCTTTACACGTATATCGCTTACATACCCTGACGAAGCAGTCGTGGAAATGGAGGCGGATGAGGCCGCCGGCGAGCCCGGCATTGTTGGCGACGGCGGCCACGACGGCCTGCCGGACGAGCGCCTCGGCGTTGGGGCAGGTGGTGTCGTAGAACCCCACCTGCAGCTGCGCGCGGCTCGCCGCCGGCAGCAGGGTCAGGGTGGCGGCCAGAGCCACCAGCCCGGCCAGGTGGCTGCTCGCCATGCTACTAGCTAGCAAGCAAAGCTCACCCTCACCAGGACGCGTGGCACAATTAGCTACGCTTATGCCGTCAAACTAGACAATTATGAGCAGGTTTGTTTCTTTCGGACCTTCCTTGCCCGGGGTTGGTTTGTTTCTTTCGGACCTCACAAGTAGCATTATTTATAGAGGTGCCCGGGGTTGGTTTGTTTCTTTCGGACCTTCCTCGCCAAATTTCTGCTTTCGACTTTTTTTTATAATAACTAGTTTTTAAACAAAATTACTTTTTAAACGATATCTATAAGTTATCTAAAATAGATACTATAACGATTTTAACTGTAGCGATCAAAACCGTTCACGAATTTTTCTTGCTTTATACTCTTTTTTATGATTTCTTTATTAACTGTTACTATTTATCAGTCAAAACAAAAGCCGCGTTCAGTGTCCACTGGTGCTGGCATTCAGCGATGGATTTCAATTTTTTTTAATGTTTACATTTTTGTTGTTTTCTGTTTTTTTCGTATCCCTTTGTATTGTCCGTGATGGACTAACATGTTTTTTCTATTTTTATTTTTTTAATTTAATTATGCCAAATAAACCAACTTAGTATAGTAAAAAAAATCAGTCAAATATAGTAAAAAAATTATAAACCATCTGTTGAATTTTTTCCTAATTCCTTCACTTCGGCACGACGCTCTTGCCGTCTCCTGCCGGCGATGTGGACACCTTGGTGGGACCCACCCCTGACGTGAGCGCCCGATGTGGTGAAGCAGCCCTGTGCTTTCTTTCCTCCACATGATGCTTCCTGCTGCCTTGATGTGATGACGCTTAGCTAGACAAAGAAGGTGGTAATCGAACACAACCATTCACATAGCAAGAGCACTCCGCTTTTCCTTGCTACTAACTTCCTTCACTTTTTCTCTTGTCTCAGTACATGACTCTGCATGCCTTTTAAAGGCTACATAACTAACTTGCACACGGACTTGTACACCATACGAACTCATACACCTATTCATATACGTATACGCGGCAAGCCTCCAAGACGAATACGGCAAGCCAAACAGAAAGAAAATTAACTAAACAAGATTAAATTCTAACAATCACCCCCCTTAATCTTGTTTCTTTATCTTGTTCCTTTTTACCTGCACTCCAATGCGCTGTTTTTTCTTAGATCGCCATCGCTCTACTGCATGCACTTGCTCCATCTTGAGTCTCACACAATCTGAGCTTGCCGCGCCTCGCACTTGACTGAACTCGTCCTCCTTTGCCTACTTGCCTGGGCTTCACCATTACCTGAACCTTTCACTCCTCTCTCTTGGACCAACTCTACTCGCTTTCCCGCATACATCTCAGCTGAGGCTACACTATATCTAACTCTTGTGCTAGTGCATCCTGTCTCCACTGTTGACGACGTATCCCTAAAATCACAGAAAAATGCACCAACCTGTACCCCAAGTCTTCCTCTTGGAACTTGTCCACTTTTTCTTCCTGAGAGCCTACCGTCTACACGAAGTCCACCGTCCGCAGCTGTATATGTGCCACCTTCAATTGCGCACGCACCTACTCTAGCCCTGGGGCTGCCACCTTTTGACCCCGAGCAGCTCTCCACGCGAACCCCCTGAGCGTGCACGTGCCTCTCTTGGGTTCCGCCATCTTGGCCTTCTGCACGCCTTGTTTAGCTGCCCCTATCTACACTCAGTGAGTCTCGCCCTTAGGTCCCGCCGCTCTTTAGATAAATCTACTTACAAGATTTCAAGAAAATTTTGTACAACTGGTTTGGAGATCTTTTCACCTTCATCAACAGATCATTGTTCTTGGTATAGACACGTAAGAACTCATCCTGCAACACCACCCTGCACCCTTTTTCTGTCATTTGTCCGAGACTAAGTATGTTGTTGCACAGATTTGGTATATAGTAAATCATTGTCAACAACTTCTTATCTCCATTCTTGTATTGCAAGAGCATCGTCTATTTGCCTCTTATCTCTACCGTAGAGCGTCACCAAACTTGACTTTACATCAAATCTTCTCATCGAACTCATGAAATATGAAGCGATCTTCCGTCATGTGATTGTTTGCTCTATTGTCTAAGTACCACAGATCCGAGTGATCGTGGTTGTCTTCCTTCGTACGTAGTTTTGGAACTACGTTATCTTCGTTCAGCATTACCATGGCCAGTGCCTTTTCAACATATGATGAGAAAAGTAGTACTGATTCGTCATCTTCTTCTTCGTCTTGAGTGAGTTTTGCCTCCTCATTCTTCTTTTTGCTTTGGTAATTCGAAGCATAGTGCTCATATTCGTTGCAGTTGAAACACTTTATGTGGCTACGGCATCCTGACGCGTAATTCCCGTATTCACCACATTCAAAGCACTTGATATGTGACTTGTCATGGGATCTGTCACCACCGCCTTGCCAAGCCCTGTCTCCACAGCCACCTCTGCCGCCTCGACCACTCTGACCACCTCGCCCGTGCCATCGCCCGCGACTGCTTGATGAGCCACCGCTCCTCCCTTTATCAGCAACGCCTGCTGGTTATGAGATTAGAATCCTTGCTTGTTACGTGACTTAAACCCCTTCAGTAACTTCTCATGCGCCTTAAGAGAGCCGGTGATATCCTCAATCTTCTTTTTCTCCAAGTCAGGGGAGTACATGAGCGTGATGACAACAGGCACGTACTTTTCTGGTAGCACACGCAGGTACTTCTTCACTGCCACAAATTTCTCCATCTTGTCGTCAAGAGAAATCATCTGGCTGTATAGCGAAGTCAACTTACCGATGAACTCGTCCACCAACTGGGTCTCTCTCATCTGGAGATTCTCAAACTCACTCCGTAAATTCTGGAGCCGCACCTCCTTCACACGATCAACTCCCTCGTGCATCTTCTGAAGTGTCTCACACTCCTCTTGTGCCGTCTCCTTCCCGATGAGCTGAAGCATCATCGAGTCTGGCACCACTTGGTAGATGATAGCCAAAGCCGCCTGATCCACCTTGTCGTCCAGCTCCTTATCCTTCCCCTTCGGATCGACTGCACTACAGACTCTCTGAGCGCGCATGTTCGCCTTCATCTTCATTGCCCACACCGAGTAATTGTCGTTCGTCAGGAGAGGGTACTGGAGAGAGATTAGCTCATCCTGGGTCTTCGCCTTCTCGCTCATATTCTCCAAGCACCACCAAGATCAGCAGGCTCTGATACCACTTGTTGAATTATTTCCTAATTCCTTCACTTCGGCACGGCACTCCTGTCGTCTCCTGCCGACGATGTGGACACCTTGGTGGGACCTACCCCTAACGTGAGTCGCTGCTCCCGACGTGATCGCCTCGCCTGGCACCCGATGTGGTGAAGCAGCCCTATGCATTCTTTCCTCCACGTGATGCTTCCTGCTGCCTTGATGTGATGATGCTCAGCTAGACAAAGAAGGTGGTAATCGAACACAACCGTTCACATAGCAAAAGCACTCATTTTTCCTTGCTACTAACTTCCTTCACTTTTTCTCGTCTCGATACATGACTCTGCATGCCTTTTAAAGGCTACATAACTGACTTACATACGGACTTGTACACCATACAGACTCATACACCTATTCGTATATGTATACACGGCAAGCCTTCAAAACGGATACGGCAAGCCAAACAAAAAGAAAATTAACTGAACAAGATTAAATTCTAACACCATCGTTATTAAATGCTATATAAAAGAATAGACCCTTTTAAAAGCTAGCAGCATTAGCAGCCGGAGAAGCGGCCCTTTTAAAAGCTAGCAGCATTAGCAGCCGGAGAAGCGGAGAACTGCTACTTGTATACCATTTTCTACAATGAGATAAGATCATTTTTGTCTTAGCGTTAAGATGGCGTGTGCACTGGGTCGAGGGTACCCGCATGAGTTCCCCCTGAGGTCGATCAGTCAAGCCGAGAACTGTAGGATTAGGTCCCTGAATTGACTGATTAGTTGGACGCGCGAGACACGCCGACGATTGATTTTGATGTGCAGAGTTGTACGACTGACCTGGTTCGAGGTACGCAGAGGAACGTCGGGTTCAGACGTGGCAGAGGCCCGTGTCGTCGTGAGCCGGCCATACGACCTGCAGACTTTGCGAAGAGAAAACCCAAACGTACATATCGCGGGCTTGAGGTTTGTCCAAAAGTCGGGGGTAAACCTGATTGCGCCGCTAGAAATTATTGTTGCCTGCCTGCGTAAGTTCGTTCGGGTCAAAATTTCTTTTTCTAAAGTTCCTTGCCGCATCGATAAAGTTCGCCAATGAGTGTTACTACTTGTCGTGATCTTGTATTAGTGGCACATTTAGAATTTATCTCTCTGATCACAAAAAAGAGTGGTATTGTGAATGTCTTCAAAATTTAACTTTAACCACTAATTTCTATTATAATATATTTATAAAATTTAAAAAAAATTATAATATTATAAAAATACTTTTTGAGATAAATCTATCCATACCATTTTTATGTCAAATCTAAATATTTATAAAAAAATATCAATAGTCAAATTTGTAAAATTTGAGTTCATGTATCCCAAAACATCATTCTTCTGCTATGGGAGTGACTGTAGATGAGTTGATATATTGGGCATAATTAAATTTAAAAAATATAAAAATAAAAGTGGCATGCTAATCTAGAATGGACAATGTAAATGAATACAGGAAAAAACAAAACATAAAAATACCAAAAAAAAAGAGGAAGGAATCAAAAGTGTTAAAGTGAATGAGAAGCAAAAGCTTGAAGCGGTTGCAGGCAAAAAGCTACTTTGAGCGCGCCCAAAGTGAAGAGTGTTGTGACCTATACCAAACATGTGGAAATTAATATCCGGTGCGAACCCATCCAAATTAGTGTGCTAGCCTTGCCAAATGATCGTAAGCTAACCAGTGAATGAGATTTATATGAAGAATAGATTCAACGGAATTAATGTGGGGATAAATGGACAGAACATTTTGCGAATAAGCATTCCATGGATCAATAATCCAAATGTCATCCGTTGAATTTGATTCATCCGAATATCATCCAATTAACGACTTATGTAAAGAATTGACAAGCTTGTATCCAAATTAAGATGGGGTTGGACACCAAGCACATTTTTCCCCACCAGTATAGTTTCAGTGTGTGGGTATATGAATAGCACAACTACTCAATTTTACGAACATGCGTGATTTTATCTTACTACATGTTTTTTTATAGCTGGAGATCGAGTGACTATAATACAATTAACTTTTTTGATAGATTAAATTATGACTATTGGATTGAGATCTAACGGATTGGACCTACCCCTTCCTCCTCCGTACCCATTCCACTGCCAAATCGAGCTGCCACCACCACTTTTGCAGCACCCTTCCCTTTTGGGGATAGAATTAAGAGAGCTTGGGACTATTAGTAGTGGGAGAGAGAGAGGTAGTGAGTAAGAATGAGTGAGTCCCCCTCCCTCATACCCTATTGAGATTTCATGTGTCTCTTCTTTTCAACTTCTAAAAGTTAATTTTTTGGATTTTCTACAGCAACTAGTTGTCAAACAGAGTGTCTTTTCAATGTGGTATTTATAATTTGATTGTAGACACACTATAACGACTTTATTTACATCGGTTAAAACCGCATTTGAGTTTCTCTTACTCCATACTCTCTCTTACGAATAGCTCTACATATATGAATATGGTAGGATGGTAATTTCCTACATTGCTCCTCAATAATTGCAAATGGTAAGAGCATATCGATACATTCCTTTATACATACAATATTATGTTATTGAGCTTGCTTCAAAGCACCCCCCGGAGGGACAGTCACCGTTAGCATAGCTACAATGCCTACAAAGGTCACCAACAATGAGCACCACCAGCACTGTCGCCTCCTAATGCAGCTGCCAGAGCTTCATAGGATACTGCTGCTACTGTCGCCAATCCTTGTGAATTATAAGGTTTGGTGTCCTAATCGGCAACGAATCTTGCATATATAAAAGCTAAGTACAAGGCGATCCCCACATCAAACAGTACCGGTGCATGCATGTACCCTGAAGAGCGCCAGTTTTATTCACTGATATAGCGTATGCATGGGGTGATTGCAAACCAATTTACGTGTACAAGTAACACACACACCACAGTGCAGACAACCTTCCACCACGGCCACATGCCACGTACATACTAACACAACACGTACGTACTTACTGATCTCGACCTAACGATGGGCGCGCGCGCATACACCGCATCAGCTGGTCGCGATCTCGTCGATGGACACGGTGGATCCCGAGTAGTTCGGCATCTCGATCCCAGCGCCGCCGCCCGTGGCCGCTACCGTCGACCGGTTGTTGACGACGCTGCAGTTGAGCCGGACCTCCCCCTGGCTGCCCGTGAGCACCTCGATGTTGCCCATCTTCACCATGGCCGCCACAAACCGCTGCTTCCACAGCGTCTCGTTCGCCGCGAAGCTGTTCACGGACGCGTTGAGCGTCGCGTTGGTGCGCAGCTGGTTGTCGGAGAAGAAGAGCCCCAGGTTGAGGGGCAGCAGCTTGTAGTAGTTGTTGTCCAGCACCGCCGGCGTGCTTGGGTCGATCGCCGTCGTCGTCGGCGTCGAATCGTTCGCGTTCGACGGGCATAGCGCCCGCAGCAGCGTCGCGTACGCCGGGCTCAGCCCCTCGTCCACCTGCACACGTACGTACACGCAGCAGCTTTACGTTACATGGATGCATGTGTGTATGGCGATGCATGAGACGTGCATGATCGGTGAGGACGTACGATGGGCGTGGTGCTGTTCCAGATGCGGGGGAGGAAGGAGGTGCAGAAGGAGCGGCCGACCGTGTGGGCGCCGGAGAGGATGACCATCTCCTCGGCAGTGAGGGTCTTGTTGGCGAAGCGGTCGACAAGCTGCTGCGCGTTGAAGGTGGGCGGCGGCAGGTTGTTGTTGGCGTCGGTGTCGATGGAGACGTTGCCGTCTCGGCGGCCGGCGGGGACCTGGTAGGCGACGTTGCCGGTGAGGTTGATGCTGTCGCGGGCGGCGAAGGCCAGGATGTCGGCGCAGGAGACGGTGCGCGGGCAGCTCTGCTCCACGGCGGCCTTGGCGGCGTCGATCACCTGGAAGCCGCGGAGGCTGGGCTTGTTCGGCGGAGCGTCGCGCTCCGCCGTGCCGTTGGGGGAAATGAGCAGCACGGAGGCGTCGCAGCCCTGGCCGATCGAGGAGAGTAAAAAAATAAGTAAATATTACTACACATTAGCTGGACTAGTGTTGCAATGCAACTAGACAAAGTAATTAATTTTTAAATTATATATTTTTTAAGGTAGGATCAACATAAAAGTTATAGTAAAAGATGTACTGAGTTCAGTTTTATCGGTTAAAATGGCATACGACTATTTTCTTCTGCGTACTGTCTCTCACGAACAGTTAGAATTCAAAATTTTAAATCATAAACCATAAGTCACAGCTCAAAAGAATCCATCCAAAAAGAAAGCAATAATATACTGGTGAGTAGTGACTAGTGATGGTTCTTCTTTTTGGTTCTTAAGTGATTTTTAGTTTTTAATTTTTTTAGTAATTATTATTTATTAGACTAATTCATAAGTTATAACTCATAAGCTACGGTCGATAAAAATAGACATAATATTTAGGTAGGTTCTTGTCAACCGATGGCTTATGGTTTCAATATTTAAATTTAGGCTATTCGAAAGAGGCAATATGCAGAGAAAAATAGTTGTATGTGATATTGGTTGATACAGCTGAATTCAGTACATTTTTTACTATAATTTTTCTATTAATCATGTCTTAAAAAATATACTATTTAAAAATTAATTATTATAAATAATATAAATATAAACTAATTTTAAGTTTAAAAGAACTCAGACTCAAATGGCTAAATCGGAGTATCAGATTGACTAACCAGAGTTAACAGTAGTTTAATTAGGTAGGTATCTGACTACCTGTTGTGTCCACATGGGATAGTCAAGCTAGAGTAGCTTAATTGGGTAGCAGACTAGCAGTTTCCGATTGACGAGGCCTTGAAGGCCTTAATTAGTTGGGTGGGAGGTCACTATCTGGAACTGACATTTCCTCTACCTCTCTGAGACTCTGATAATCTAGATGTTGAGCAATTAATCAAGAGAAGTGGTAAAAAGTATTTATTTTTAGATTGAAAGTATTTATATTTAGAGTTGATAGATCTTTATATAACAGATCTCCTATACCTTATTCTCTAAAAAAAATAAATCTAGAATATTAGATATTTATCTAACGGATTCTCTATACCTCCTCCCTCTAAAAAAATTATAAATACTCTGAATCTAGAGCGTTAGGGATCTAACATTTAAAAATTTTAAGTACTCTCAATAAAAAAACACTTAAGGGCTCGCGACACCACTATTAACCAAATGGAGTACAAGCATGCATGTGCTTGTCTCCAGGAAAAAATGTATGGGTTTAGAAATTTTACCGAGGGTAGCGAGATACAACCAGTAATTGTTAGTTACCAAAATGTTTGGATCGTTTTCAGACGAAAATTTTATTTTTGTATTTTTTTGATGAATTTTAGTGAATCTAAAAATTTTAATTAGTATAAAATTTTACCGATATCTACAGATAAAACCGTTTACCGGTGAAATTTTGGCTATATAAATTTCTCTTGCCTCCCACCTACGACGTACTCTGTTCAGTTACTAGTTAGGCCATACAGGCATACAGTGCCGACGACTAGAGAGCAACATGCATGTGATGCAGTAGTCATCCAGACCTGCACAGGCAGTCTGAAAAGTTGAAAAAAAAAAGCTACCATATTCGGGAGCAGGTAGAAGAATAACGGTATATGTGCTGCTTCGATCGACTTTGTTTTTGGACATTTCGTCACTTTGTTTGACTCTTCAGGAGCAACAGGAAGAGGCTCTTCCACTTTTACTTTCAGTTTCAACTTTCCAGCTAGCTATACGAGAGAGGACTTTACGCTTCTTTCGCTGCTAAAGACTTCCACTGAATCGAGGGCAAGAGTAGGATACATGCGACTATATATGCGAGCCAAACTTAAAGAGAAAATTGTTTGTTCCAATGCATTATTAATTAGTGAGCATTTTGGGGCTTAACTGCAGTAGTCCCATCTACTCCTAGATACTATTACTACTTATTATTACTCTAACGGCCATAAATTTAGATAAAACTGTTTAAAAAAAACATCTAGATGATAGATCGACACACCCTTTTGCAATTATATGAGCCTATCGATATCTCTAGAAAAGAAGAGAAAGGAATTAAAGAGCTTGAGGGCTACAGAGACATACCTTGACAAAGCAGTCATGGAAATGGAGGCGGATGAGGCCGGCGGCGATGCCGGAGTCGTTGGCGAAGGCGTTCGCCACGGCCTGTCGGACCAGCGACTCCGCGTTGGGGCAGCTCGTGTTGTAGAACCCCACCTGCAGCTGCCCGCGGGTCGCCGTCGGCAGCCGGAGGCACACCACCACCACGGCCGCCATGGCCACTACCACCAATCGATCCATTTGCTATTGCTAATAATTTGCCAAGCTAGTGTTATATGTCTTGAAGTGTGTATTGTAATGTAGCTGTACTAGTGGACGATATGCACATCACATCGGACAGCGCGAGGGTTTATATAGAAGGGATTCGAATGCACTGCACAGTTGTTGAGGTGAGGGTAGAGCGTGGTATGATGCAGCTCATTGACAAAAGTACCTCTATACAATTAACAGGACCATATATGGTTGCATGTGTTGTTTTAGCTTTCATTAATTAATTTTAATGGTCAGCTTTCGTTTTCTTAGAGCGAGAGAGAGAGAGAGAGAGAGAGAGAGAGAGAGTTATTAGACTTCTTTTCCTTGAGCGTATGGGTTTAGGGGATTGAGTTGTATACATGGTTAAGTGTACGCCCAAATCTTGCTTATACACGTAAGGCTCCGTATATATTTCGCAATTCAGGGCCTCTGCAATTAATTTCATAGGGATTTCTTAGAAAACAATACAATTTCTTCAATATTCCTACGAAATTCCGGAGTTCCAAATGAGACTTTAGAATACGGTTGTTTGAAAAAATAAACTTTATAATTTGGTTATCTCAATAAAATATTGCAATTTTACCTCAATATTTGGATTGCGAGAATTTTCTCATAATCGTATAGAAACTAAAATGTATGTACTCTCTTTGTGTGAAATTCCTATAAAATTTACGATTTCAAACATGCATGCCCTAAAAATGAAGCCTTGTTTGCACCATTCCCTTTCAAGAATAATGGACATATATATGGATTGTGAACTTGTGCCAGTTGACCAGTATATGATTATTCAGAATAATATCATTTTCTTTCTAGATGAAACTTACATAATTTTCCTTTTATCCCTAACAGATAACGGTGACAATGGGAACGAGGGCTGGGACGTGCCGGCTTATTATATGCATATGGAGTTTTTTTTTGCCCTTGTGTATGCGTGCGCATATCTACTTACGTGTGTTTGCTGATTTTGATTGCGGCTCCCGGAGACTAAACATGTTTCTGACTTTAATTTGCACACATTTGGTCGATGTGGAGATGGTCAGCGGGCGACCAGAGCAGCTTGTCTTAGAACTCATCCATCATTCCTAAAGACAAATTTTTTTATATATCATGTGGCTCTTTTATTTACTATTTGGAATAAAGGGTCTCTGGATTTCAGAATAGATTTTGATAAAAATATGAGTCTAAAGATTCGTTCAGCCGACTCTTGTTTTTATTTATCACAGCATGTTTCATCGGTTTCAAAAAATATATAACATGGTTCCTTATCATAGACATCTTTGCATTTGTCTTGTCCACTTTCGCATGGATATTATCGGTATTTTAATACCGATCTTACATATAATTTATTAGATTTAGGGAAACTCTTGAAGACTTTGCTACAATCACATAGAGAAATAATATAGGCATTTTTATATAGGTTCAAATCTTTTTCTGAGAGAATAACAACTTTACTTCTCTATGGTTATTGCTCAATGAATTGATTACAACAGTGAAAGTAATGCAAAATACTTTGCACTACTTCTGTTCTGTCACGTTCTGTCTCGATGTCTCTATTCTTCAACCTGATGTCAATCTTTATATAGCTTGTGAAACAGCGACAGTTGTTCCAAGCCAAGAGCTACTTCTGTTCTATCACGCTCTATCTTGATGTCTCTATTCTTCTCCCTGACGTCAATCTTTATATAGCTTGTGAAGCAGTGGCAGTTGCTCCAAGCCAAAAGACACCTTAATATTTTGGACAATAACCGTTCGACAGGAGTTATTATCAGAGAGATGTGGTATCCCAATCATCGTGTGGCGGTTACTCTCTAAGAGAGAGATTATGTGCAGTTATCCCAGAGAATAAACACATGTTATAACCACCTTATCAAACAGACTCACGATGTGGTAGATCGTGTGGACAAGCTAGTCGAAGATAGGTTAATCGCAGGAGGGTCTACGACCACAGAGTGGTCGCAAAGACAATTTACAAATATATCATGCTCGTAGGAGAACTTACGATCATGAAGTGGTCGTAGAAGTATCTACAACTATGAGGTGGTCGTAAAATAACTTACGACTAAGGAGTGGTCGTAGAAAAGCTTATTACTACCCTGTGAAATCTCTCCTTATACATAAGTGGTATACTCAAGGAGTATTTTGATGTAATCAATACCATTTATAGATAAATACTAATTTAAGAATTGTTATATTTGTTGGTACTTATGCTGAGGGCAATCTTGTAATTTCTCAATTTGAGAAAAGAAGAAATAAAGGGTGGGGGCCACCTGTCAGTAGGACCCACTTGTCAGTGGGCAACATCATGGGATAAGGCTGGAGATTTGGTCTCCAGCCGAGGAGGCACTCCTCATTCGGTTTTGGATCCGGGCCCTAGGGCTTTGGAGGTGGGGGTAGAGCGATCGACGCGACGACGCTAGCATCGCAGATTCGCAGGAGACTTGATGCTAGCGGTTGATGGCCTCCGTGCAACTCCTTTCCCCTCCCCTCTTCTTCCTTTAAAAGGAGGTCGGCTCTTCCTGGGCAGCATGGAAAAAATCGGGTGAGCTCTTCCTGCATAACCTTCCTCTTCCTCTTTCCAATTAGCTTCGGTTCTGAATCTTTGGAGCTGTTGCTCCGGTGTGTTAAATCTTTGGCAATCGGTGGGAGTTTGTGATTCATGGTGCTCGGTGGCTACGAGCACTAGGTCGGTGCTCCTCGGCGTCCTTGTGCGGCTCCTCCTTCCCTCGACTTTGCTAGTTTCGGTGTGTTCCGATCAACGAAGCGACATTGTATCTCTGTCTACCATGCTCTTCTCTCACGGCGGTACGGAGGGGTGCTAGGTTTTATGTGTCAGCACTTTCGGGTATGATTTGCCTGGTTTTGTCGGCAATTTACTTATTGCCGGTTTGGTTCACTTCTGGATGACTTTGAGTGTCGTCAGATCTGTGAGTATTTCGGATCTTAGATTACAAACTTTGTGAGATGTGCTAGTTCATTAATCTCTGGTATATGCTCTAGTACTAGGAGACATTGTTTGCTGGTGGGCTCGGATTGTATGCTCTATGATGAAGTTTGTCTAGAACTAAAGTTGGTCTATACAACTAATTTGATTTGAGCTCTACTTGTGGTGTTACTTCTGTTCTGTAGCACTTTGGATTATTTTTGGTCTGGCAGAATAGTCATATAGATTTGTGATTACATCTTGAGCAGTAGTTATCTTTCTGAAAGTAGTTATCTTTCAGATTTCAGATTAATTTGCAAAAGGTGTTACTCTTTTGTTATTTCAAGTATATGAAATTTCTATATTTGATCTTATTTATTTGTCAGTTAGAATATTGTTTGATAGTCAATTTCTTGAATACTTCTGTTATACCGAAAATTTTGGAAGTGCTAACATATGCAGTATAAGTAACAGTTAAGTGTTGCATTTTTAGAACTCAAATCATATTTGTTAATTGTTTTATCAATTGGTGAAGAGTATAGACAAGCGTTGAGAAGGCCAAGATCAAATCTTGAACAACTCTGCTATGAGAGTAATTATGAATCTAAAAAACTTGAACTTTATACTAGTTTTAGTGTTCTTTTGTTCATGAGAATGCTTTACATGCTCATTTCAGTGGCGATCATGTTTCAAACATTAATTATTTGCTCTTGTATAAATGATATGGTAGAATTACATGTTTATATGCAATTTCAGTCATTTATATACTGCTGGAATTGTGCTTTGTTTATTTTTAATTGTACTAAAATTAAATATAAATATATATTTATATCGTATTATTTGCAACAATATCCTCGTCAGATATATATATGCTCTTGTGCTTGGAAAAAAGAGCTATAAAACCAGTGAGTCCATCATGCATGGCCCGACACAAGAAAGGTAAAGTACACAAATGTACAACATATCTAACTAAAGGGAACCACAGAAAGATTGTGGTTAACTAATTGATTAATTTGTGCCCATTTGCTGCTCGCAACACTTCACTGCTTGCACTTCATAGTTTTCGTATCCCACTTTAGTTTGCTGTACTTTTTTGTTTTCTTATTACTCTTTCTTTGCCATACATGTATGTTCTTGAGTGAGACAGAGTAGGAAGATCGATCGAAGTTGGATGAGTGATTCTAAGCCCAACATGTGAAGAAGTGGCAGCACATGATCACGCTAACATCCCTGCTTTAGCTCGAATCATTAATTGCATAAAGGTAGCATTTGATCTGCTGGTGTGGTGGAAATTTAGTTGTAAAAACACTAAATGCTTGTTTGTTTCAGCTGTAGATTCTGAGAAGCAGCTGATGAGTATCTAGCTAGTTAGAATCTGGAGAAGCTGAATAACCTCAGTTTCTGGCTACTAGTTCATTTTCTGGATTCTGTAACTTCTGGCTACTTAGAATCTGGATGAAAATCTGAACTATTTGGGGGAGCTGCAGATTCTGAGAGTAGCTGCAGCTGCTAAAAGCTAAAATAAACGGGCGCTAATTCTTATGTATGGCGCCCCGTTTGGAGAAGCCGTAGATTTCTGCCATATGCTCTTTTTTGGCCCTCGGTCTGAATAGTAGTTGTAGCCTTTCTCGAGATGTGGTTTGGCAACATGATTTTTTCTAAAGCCAAAGTGGCGGTGGCGAGCAGCGGCGGAATCGCCCTAGGGTGAAGGGGATCGAGCGAATGGGACTCGGGTGGGGTTGTGAACGAACAGGAAGGCTGTTTTTTATGCGGTAGTATTCATCAACTTTCATTGGTAGTCTCCTAGCTTCAACCCATCAAACGCTGGGAAAGCATCTCTCTTCTAGCTTTCGCTTTTAGTATATTGTGGTTTTTGGCTTTCTTTATAAGCTGATTTGAAGCAATCATATTTGGGAGAGCTCCTGGGTTTTTAGAAGCAAAAGCTAAATTAAACAGGATCTAAATCAATCGAGTTGTGACTCTTTTAGAGAGTTGATCAGTTAAATAAAATTAAGGAATCCTTGAAGAGTTGACTTATTAATCTAATAAATAGTAATTACTTCCTTCGTTGAGAAATATAATGTGCATTTTAATTTTGCACAAGGATTAAGGAGGTAGTGGAATTGTGAAAGGTATGTGAAAATGACGTAGATACCCTTTATAGCTGTCTTGAAAAGATGAGTAGGAATACTTTATATGAGTAGTAATAAGTAAATGTATATGATAGAGAGAAAATAAATAGGAACATATAAGAAAAAAACCTAATTAAGTCTACATACAAATTATATTTATCAACACCAACTTTGATCTCACGCTGATCGAGTAAGCATATTGAAGACCTCGCGGTCCAAATTAAATTTCGACCATTAATTCTTTAGTCGGGATGGTCTAGATAAATGCGTGAGTAGCACTCCTCCATCGCACAGTAATTATATATGCCTGCACATCCATTACTTTGGGGCAGCTCCAATCGGCTTCCGGTTGCAGCTTCTAACTGTTAGGACATCTTCAATAGTTCTAACTAAGTACTATCTATAAGGATTCCATATCATCTACAGAGTACACACTAAAAGCTAGCATTCCAAAGGACTATCTATAAGAGTAGCTATTTGATGTTTACATGCACACACAGTCATTTATAGATGCTGTCTCGTTTTGCGTTATAGACTAAAGACGAAATAGTAGCTAGCTGTTTGTGTTTTGCATACTCTCTTTCCTCCACATATGATATATGCTGATGTGTACATGCAAATAGCCAGCTGACTCAGCACCATTGGAGATGCCCTTAGCTGAAATCACATTATAGTAATTATTAATTTTTATTGAGTTATTTAATTAAAGAAAAATAAACAAATAAAACATCGTTATATCTTCACGGACAATACAAAGAAAAAAGAGAGAAAAGCAAAAGAAAAAAAGCCGAAGTTAGAAGCCGGTGTGTTTCAAATAGCTTCTAGCTTAAAAAATAAAAAAAATCAGAAGTCAAAACTGTTTGAAACAGGTATTTTGGCCAAATCCTTCTCTTACACTCTTCAGAGCATTGTGTATATATGGATAAGCGCTTGATATAAAGACATATATAATGGTATAAATAACTGTTATTTGTAATACCCTTTATGTCATCTATAGATGTTATTAAAGATAGCTCTTACAATAGATTGTATTTTAATATATTTCTATAGACAACTCCTCTATGTACAATATGTCTTGTTTCTTGTGTTATAGTCGACTACTGGTCTAATTCTCTATGCTCCCACTCTTACCTGACAAAATTTACAGATAGCTGACGTCACACCATCGTACATGCTCTGATACTACTATAATTTGTTGCCTTGTGACTATTACCTTATGTATATGTTGACACATTTGGTATTATAGCCATTTTTGTAAATTTAGCCGTTGGACGTCCGTTTTTAGAAATCTAACCTCTTCCCTAAGCTCAGCAGCACGATAGATAACACGTGTCGCTGCCACGCTGCTGAGCAACCGTGGGTCAGCAAGAAGCTGCCAAGAAGGCAGATAGGCAGATAATTAATTAGTGTGTTAATCAATCATGATCAGCACTAATTAAGCATCATATTACATTATTAACACTAATTAATCATTATGTGACCGGTTAGCGTTCTATCAAACTCAAGGAAAAGACTAGATTAGATTTACAAAAACGAGTGTCTGTCGATCAAATTTGAAAAAAAAAAAAGTTACTGTGCTAGATGTGTCAACGGTTCTCGATTTTTAGTACACTTAATCCACATGCACTTGTCGGCAGGTTGCTTGTGCCGAATTGGAGGCCTCTGATCAATCTGCTCGGTCGTTTGTCCAGCTGCACCGCCGCGAGGAGATCAGGGGGAGGAATTTCTGCACACGCGCTTCACGCCTGTCTCGAGACTACACGCGTCTCCTGCCAATTAAAGTCCGCATTAATGACAAGTGCAAAACACGCCACCGTACCTTGTGGAATTCTTGCCTTCTTGTTACGGTTTCAACTACTCACTGGGTAGCTACATCGATCGGGCAAACTCATCTTCCTTTGTATATATATGTAATTCAGTAGATGGACACGTCGTTGCTTTCAGACTGGATCAAGCGCGTGCATATGCTCCCTCCGTGTCACGATAAACCCCACCATGAACATAGACTAAAAAAATATTAAATTTAAAAAAATTAATGCTATTAGACTATGTATATTTCTGTTAAATAGGATATTATAACTACTTACTTATTTTTCAATATTAAAGTAGATGTATATTACATCTGATCTCTATAATAAATTTATATTAGGAGATGACGTTTTCTAATAGTAAGAATTTATATTATGGGAGGGAGGAGTAGTTACGTTGTTTGTCGAAGACTCAAATTAGGAATCAGTTGGATCAGGGATGTCACATTGTTGACCAATTGGAAGTTTCTCGGTTGAATGAGGAGGCGGTGACCTAGCTAGTAGCCAACTTTGTCGTACCTGCCGTACGTAGAGGTTTTGTTTTATTTCACTAAAATCGTGTCCGAAGATATGGTGTATATCAAATGTCAAATATGAATGTGCTATATAGCTTTCCATGAGATTTGAGTTTTGAGACAAAGCTATATAATATTCCAAGCTTAATTCATCATGAAAGGAACACTTAGGGTGCGTTTACTTGGGCTTCCAAAAGCCACGATCGGCGATAGATTTATTGTAGCCGCGACCAAAGCTACTGTAGCACTTTTATTTTTATTCAATTTTTTTTAGTTTTTTGGTATTTTCGTGTTTTATTTTTTTCTCCGCATTCCTTTGCATCGTCCGCTCTAGATTAGTGTGCCGCTTTTATTTTTACATTTTTTAGATTTAATTATGGCTAATAAGTCAACTCAGTTACAGTAAAAAATCAGTCAGTTACAGTAAAATTTTAACAAAAATTAAAAGTTATCGCTATTCCGAACGATATCTTAATGTGTTCGGGACGTCTGAGGGCTAGAAGGAAACTTATTGGCATATATGTTTGAATGGACACAGATTGATTAATGCTATGCGTCGGCAGGCACCTTTGAATCTAGTTCTCCCGTTGAATTTCAAAGCAGGCTAGCAGGTACACCTGCTAGAAGCTCTCTATGATTTAATTTCTTAAATTTGTTTACCTCTCATAAGAAAGGTCTATTAGAGCATGTATATCGGTGTAAAGTCAGGTGTTTATAAGCCTTACTATATATGATATAAGATGATATGGAGGAGAGAGAAAGAGCATAGAGAATTAGACATCTTATATAATATTCGACTGTAACACAAAAAATAAAACATATTATATTATGAAGAAGTTGTCTATAAAGATATGTAAAAAGATAATATATTATAAGAGCTATATTTAGTATTATCTATAGATAACATAGAAAGTATTATAGATAACGGTTGTCTGTATCATTATATATACCTTTACTTCTATAAGAAAAAAAGAACTTATTATAACATGTTAGTTATGAAATGTGCATGAGAGTGAGATGATGTGCCAAGGACAAACAAACAACTTTCCTGCCAATGCCAAGGCTACTATAAATATAAATTGTTGTAAAGCGATCGGTGAGTAGCACACCGCACCTTGTAGCGCTATTGCAGTACGCGGCTGTGGTTCTTTGCAGGATAGCAAATAGCGTACGTGGATGTTGAGGCCTCACTTCTCGTTCTTCACACCCGATTAGTAGGTGATAAGGTTAATTTATAGGATTGGCGCTTGCTTCAATAAATCATGATCTTGAATCATCTGTTTAATTACAACCAATGTTCTAAACTGCGGTAAGCGGCGACCACCAATTGTAGCGCTATTGCAGTACGTGCCCGGCCTTCAAAAGCGGTTTAACAATTGTCAAATATAAACACTTATATGTGCAATATGAACCATAACACCACTACATAATTGAAGTACAAATATATCATATATTGTTGCATATATGAGGAAATATTGCTAGGAGTTAGTTGAATGAATCAATGTTGGCTTGAACTTTCAAATGATTAAAGGAATTCAACTGACTAGGCGTTGTATGACCGGGGAGGGAGTTCTGAACCGGGAATAATTTTTGTTATTTAACTCATTGTTTCAATTTATTTTTATTATGAATCCTTTGGCAACTTTATTTTCAAATCTAACTCTTTTGGCCATGCTATCATCTGTGGCATGAAAAGATAACACTATCACATCACAGGATAAGTCTAGCAAAGTAGCACTTCTTGCCACGCCACTAGTGGTGGTGTGACTAAACAACACTGTTATACCACTAATGGTAGCGTGATAGAATTTAGTCACACCATAGTGATTGATGCAGCAGTTCTATCTTAGCAAAAAGGTCAGAATTGGAAATAAATTAGGAAGAGGTTATTAATAAAATATTTTTCAAAACAAGATTATTTAATAAAAAAGTTTCTCTATCTCCACTGTCTACTTTAATTTCAAGATTTGTTCCAAGGAGAATGGTATGATTTTAGATATCAGTTATGTCACATCAACAACATGATTACTTGATTAGTCCATCAAAATTTCCCTCCCAGCAAGATGGATTCAAAATTTGAATGCGCATAATCTAACAATATACTATACCCATGTGCATACTACGTGCACTACGTGCTGTACAAGAATACACCGTACAATACATGACATAATGTATAAAATACATATTACTCATCATGTATTTTACAAATTACAATAGACTATAGGCATGTTCTTTTCAGTTTCTCAAAACGGCTTTTGACTTTTGCTATAGTACCGAACTTTCAAACAGAGTATTTTTTTAAGATGGAGTCTACAAATTAATTATAGTACACGTTAAAGCCCAACATCTATACCATCCAAAATCGCAAGCGAGTATCTCTCTCTCCGTAATTTTTATCGCAAACAGCTAAAATTCAAAAATTTCAACCAAAAATCATAAGCTACAGCAAAAAAAAAACAAGCCTTATACACATGGTTATACAACAGTGACCTCACAATGTGTATACGTAGCTTTGCATGTACTGTACACACGAGAGGCCTACTGTACATATGTATGTGGCCACCTACTGTACACCTACGAGGACAGTGAAGTGGACCGGATGCCTAAGAGGGGGGATAAATTGGGATTCGTTTTGCTAATGGTTAAAATAAATTTCTAACATTTTCTATAGCCCTAACTAAGTGCCTAAGGTTTCTAGTGTAGCCAACCAACTTCTACATAAGTCTAGTGAAAATTTGCAATATAAATTCCAATCCTACACAATTCTAGTGATCTAGGAATTGAAATGCAAGAAAGTAAATGCGGAATGCAAAAAGGAACAAGAGAACCAAATTTTTACTGAGGTCTCAGAGATTCTCGTCGGAGCACTCTCGCAAGATTATAGCTCCTACTTGAACCAAGGATCCAAGCTATCAACTCATAGTGCTCCTTCTTTTTAGATAGGTGGACTCCAAACCTTTGCAACCCTTTTCGGTGCCTTCCACAAGTTTCTCCTTGGAAGGTCACCAAGAGCATGTCTTCAAGCCGTCTAGGAATTACTGAATTCCAAGAGTAATAAGCTTAAGGTTGTCACTTAAACTCGGTAAGGATAAATAACTAAGAGTGATGCATACTAAAGTCTAATCTACTATCTCAAACTCTCAAATTTTTAACTTGAAGCTCTTGAGTACCCTAAAACTTCTTAATATACAAGTCACTATTTTAGAGTCACAAGAAAGCTAACTTGGATGCCCATAGTCCATTTATATAGCCTTTCCATTCAAAATCTAGTTGTTTGACACATTTACTGAAAAAGTGTTTCAAGACCCAAATCATCCACCTTTGTTTAATTTTCCTCAGTTTCAATGGTTCAAAAATTAGGTGTTATGTAGACCCGGATTATCCACCTAAGCCGGACCATTTGCTTGGCCATATCATCCCCCTCAGTGAAATTGCCCTGTGGAACTTCTCTAGAACAATGATATGAGTTGATGATACACGTTGGCCTGGATCATCTGCCTCAATGGTATGTCTCAAGCCGTATTATCCACCTCTCAACTTACTTAAAAACATCCTCTTTGGGGAGGAGGCCGGAGCTTTGTCATCCCTATCGGCTCCCTCACCATCTTCTTCATCAGCTCCATCCTCCTTACTGTCCCGGTCTATGGCCACCTCCTTGTCTCCCTCGCCCCACGGCTTCTCCCCACTCCAGTGCATGACCACATCCTCTCTATCATCGCCATGGTAGCTGCTGTGCTCACCAAGCACAGGCGCCTTGTTGCCACCAACGCCAATTTAAAAACATCCTCTTTGGGGAGGAGGTCGGAGCTTTGTCATCCCTATCGGCTCCCTCACCATCTTCTTCATCAGCTCCATCCTCCTCACTGTCCCAGTCTATGGCCACCTCCTTGTCTCCCTCGCCCCACAGCTTCTCCCTACTCCAGTGCATGACCACATCCTCTCCATCATCGCCATGGTAGCCGTTGCGCTCACCAAGCACAGGCACCTCGTTGCCACCAACGCCAATCTCTTTATCTACCTGCTCGTGCTGCAATTCTTCCTCATCAATGCTGGTTGTCCTCCACCCCTCCTCATCGGGTGGAGGGAGTACTTTGTCTGTGCCCTCCTTGTTAGCGCCGACAGTTCTTTCTCCTTAGCACATTGTTGTTATGCTTCTTCCTTAGCATCGTGCTTGTCAGTATAGTGTAGAAGGTGATGTCCTTTGGCGGCCATAGGGTGAGGATGAAGGAGAGAGAAGAGAGAAAATAAAATAGAGCATGACATGTGGGTCTCATTATGTTTTTTTCCTCTGATGGTGCTGATTGGTTTCTATATCATTTTAAAACCATCACATGTGTCAAAATCATTACCACTTTAGTGCTACGTTAGAGCAAAACCAGAATGGAATCATCTTAGGGGTAAAAATACCCGGTACTGATACTTAAGGGATTAAATATCTGATTTTGTAGTTGAAGGTTGGAATATCTGATTTTGCAATTGAAGGTTAAAGTATAAACTTTCGCAAGATTTCGCAAGGGTCAAGTGGACTTATTCATAATAAAAAAAAAGTCCTCCACACATACGTACGTACACACACAATACGTATTAATTATGCACGCATGCAAACTTACACACAAGCATACATATTATGCATGCATGCAAACATAAGCAGCTGGCAACGATCGAGTCAAACGACCGCTAATTTATGAAAATACAAATTAATATATGTAAGACGACGGCCGGCCGGCCGGACTAGCTCGTCGCGACGTCCTCCTCGGCGGCGGCGGCGCTCGAAAAGAGGTCGACCGACGAGCTGCCCCTGTTGACGACGCTGCAGTTGAGCCGAATCTGCCCCCGCGTCCCCGTCAGCACCTGTATGCCGCCCATCTTCACCATCGCCGCCGTGAACCGCTGCTTCCACAGCGCCTCGTTGGCCGCGAACCGTCCCACCGCCGCGTTCATGACTGCGTTGGTCCGCAGCTGGTTGTCGGAGAAGAAGAGCCCCAAGTTAAGCGGCAGCAGCTTGTAGTAGTTGTTGTCCAGCACCGTCGGCGTGCTCGGGTCGATCGCCGTCGTGATCCGCGTCGTCTGCGTCGCGCTCGACGGGCACAGCGCCCGCAGCAGCGCCGCGTACGCCGGGCTCAGCCCCGTATCCACCTACACGCGCGCGCGTAGTGTCGTAAGTGTGTGTGTGTCAAGTGTGTTCGTCTAAGAATCAATTCGTATATATGCATGTACCGCTGCTTACTATAGGGGTGGAGCCGTTCCAGATGCGGTCGAGGAAGGGGATGCAGAAGGAGCGGCCAATGGTGTGGGCGCCGGAGAGGATGACCATCTCCTCGACAGTGAGGTTCTTGGCAGCGAAGCTGGCGTTGAGCTCCTGCGCGGTGGAGGTCGGCGGGGGAAGGTCGTTGAGGGCCTCCGTCTCGTTGGAGACGGAGCCGTCGCGGCGGCCGGCGGGGACCTGGTAGAAGATGTTCCCGGTGAGGTTGATGCTGTCGCGGGCGGCGAAGGCCAGGATGTCGGCGCAGGAGACGGTGCGGTTGCAGCTCCGCTCCACGGCGGCCTTGGCGGCGTCGATCACCTCGAAGCCACGGAGGCTCGGGTTGTTCGGCAAGGCTTCTCGCTCCGTCCGGCCGCCGCCGGGGTTGGTCACCAGGAGGACGGAAGCGTCGCAGCCCTACATGCATGCAGGAGTCCGGCGACGTTTATTTGGAACTACTTTTCCATCGATTTCTTCACATCACCATTTAATTGCCAACGTACACTAACGCTGGCTGAAAAATCATATATGCTTTGTATGTGTGTGTGTGTATATGCGAAATTTTGTAGAAATAGACCCAACGTATGTTTGTAGCGATGTATTAGACCCCATAAGTGTTGGTGTCTAGCTCCCCACTAAGTGGCAATTCAATTGCTGAAAAATGAGGGAAGTACTTCCTTGCTATATCAGAACATATATGTTATACGATATCTCACTTTTATGTGGTTCAATTTTCTGATGTATGGGAGACCAGTTATGCTTTGCCACTAAAGGAAATAAAGATAGTAATATCTTTATTTTGAAAAGATCGCTCCGATAAACCGTTTTCAAAAAAAGATAGTTCTATTTATTTATTAAAAAAGTTATAAATTATAAACTAAAAATAAAGGTATAAAGGTTTCGCTTGGCACCAGTTGCAAGCAGGGTATATGCCCTTCTAGTTTCTTAACTATTTCGCGGCCTTTTGTGCTTTTGACTCTTTGGATGTCTCGTTCTTCTCATGGAAAACTTTACCTTTTCTTTTCTGCTTTATTAATTAATTGTTCGCTGCTGTATTAATTAATTGTTCGCAAAATGACCCTGATAACTAACAGAAAAAATACAAGAGTAAAAATTATGTTTTGAAGCATTTGATTGATTAGAAATACGATAAGAATTTACAGGCCAACCGATAAATTAGCATAAGTCAATAGTCCATACGCTTATTCAGAATTTGGCTGTTGGTGCTTCTTAATAACTGGTGACAAAAAATAATCAATCCATTGAAGAATTAAGATAACAAGTACTGATCGATGATGACAAAAAGAACCGATGATGAGAGACGAAAAGAAGTAAAATAATCATTTACCACCTGATTGTACTAAATCAAGCCATCAATTGTGGAGAAGAAACACGCGTGTATTGCTGTGTACCATATAAATTAGAGTCTAGTCAAGATCAAGACAGAAGTCGTCCCGTGTACAAGTCAGAACTCAGAAGAAATAGTTGTTGGCTAAGACGTCAATTGTAGTAGGTATGCGTCTTGCCACCATTAATCGGCTGTCTGTACATTAGCCGTCTGATTACTTTAATTCAAATTTTCGTCCATCAGATAAACATCAACAGCTAAAGCACGCTAGATATATCATTCTAGTCAACATTGCATAAAAAAAATATCAATCTACTTTTAGAAATATCAGTTGCCCGATAATTAGCAAAACCGCAACCATTAACTATATATTAACCTAGCTACACACACACACACACAGTGAGCAGATGAACAGAGCGGTTGGCTTCTTAGTTAACTGAATTAACCCTAATTATAAGGCCAAGTGGGCAAACCCATCCCCATGCACTCCCTTTATTTGTGAAGCATAGGCAAGCTTTAACTATTAACAAAGCTATCTGGTATTCATCTTTGCTAAAAGCTGCACGTACTAGTGATGATCTAGATGGAAACTACTGCCGCTAGTTGCTACTGGCTTTGGTTACCATGGCAGGCTCGTTCGTACGTACCCTGACGAAGCAGTCATGGAAATGGAGGCGGACGAGGCCGGCGGCGACGCCGGGGTCCCTGGCAAAGGCCGCCGCGACGGCCTGCCGGACGAGCGTCTCGGCGCTGGGGCAGGTCCTGTTGTAGAAGCCGACCCGGAGCTGGGCGCTGGCCATCGCCGGCAGCAGGCACAGGACGCACACGGCGAGGCCGGCCAGCTGGGCCGCCGTGCCCAGCAGTACTGGCTTTTGTGTCGCCATCTCTACTTACGCTCGCTTACTGGCTATGACTAGATGTAGATCTCTACTAGATAGTACGTTTTGGTTTAAGTTGGGCTCTCTGAGGTTACTGATGATTTGTATGCTACGGATCGTTTCTATAGAGGAGGACGAAGCTAGCTAGGTCATGATCGACTATGACTCCGTTTTGAACGGTTTCAGTTTTTAATTTATTTTAATTTTTAATTTATTTAAATCAAAAACTACTTAAAATATATCAATTTCTAATTTCAGTTTTTAAAAAATTTTCATCTTTTCTGTCATTTCTTTTCCCCTTATCCTTTACATTGTATAATGGTTTTTTTATTTTTTATTTATGTTTTTGTTATTTTTTTTAAAAAAATTAATAACCGTTATAATATAATTTTAATCATAAATTAAAAATTACAACTAAAAATTTAAAGTATAAGCCAATTAATCGTCTCGAAAGGATGAGATAAACAGGATAACATTTAGATACTCCTTTGGAAGGAGATAGCTAGCTAAATAGACAGTATTTTAGAATGCAGGCCGAGGGGTTAGAGACTGGACGCATGTACGTCTTGTCACTTTGCACTGTTTATATAGAATTTGCCTTTTTCATATCTTACAAATACATGTGATTGAATTTCATCTTAAATTTTCGCTAGGATATAGAGCATGCCCCTCTTCTACATCTGGTAGCGTTCTAAGAATTTTTTAAGAAAAATTTTCGTTTGGACTTTCACTGGGTTGCCTACATGTTACCTTAGTACGAGAATAGTCCGCTTTTTTTGGTTTTTCAGATGGATATTGGATTTAGTTTTTTTTAAAAAATCACTATTTATTAGAGTAATAAATCATTGTCAAAAAAATAATTCAATACCACGTGTACAGATGGAGAGTAAATTCATGGAAAGTACTTATGTAGTTTCTTTTTTACGAGGAAAAGTACTTATATGGTTAACTACCCCCATGCTTATCTTCTCCAAATCCAAGCACTGAAACTTTGGACCCCAGTTTCATTATGAAATAACCCACAAATAGCTAGTCGGTGGTGAACACCGTCAGCAAGTGAGGAAAAAAAATGCACGAATATTCGAGGCATCGCCTCATTTGACCGGCCAGCCCGATGAAAATTGCCATCCGAGCAAATCCATGCGTAGCGGTGCTTACGTCAATTGGTACTGCATTACTAAAATCCTTTAGGTTAGGGGATCGTACAAACGATGGTACGGAGTACGTACATTTTTCAAGTTGACCATCGGAGATTTGATCGAGATGACAGAAACGAACGCTGCTACATTTGTTTTCTCCACAGGTAAGCTTCTTCAGAATGGGCTTGAACGGGCCGAGAACCCAAGAACTAAGGGGTGCATGCCCGCGCGGCCCATGTTGCTCGCATCTCTGCGAGTGCTCTGGACGTGTGCTCCATGGGCCTGCCCTATTTCTGTTCCGGGGCCTGGACGAACGGCGCGCGCGCACACCCCGCGTGCACGGTGCATGCATGTGGAATAAGTCGACTTAATCCAATCAAAGCATTTTGATTCTCCTAATGTAGATTAAGTTAGCCTATCAAATTAGTGGAATAAGTTAACCTAGCACAAGTAATCCTTCTAGATTTTGTTTTTCTAGTGTTAACCCACCTAATCTGGACCAACAACAATTTGTTTCTTTTCTAGTGCTAGCCCACGTGATATGGACAAACAGTAATTTAAATTAACAAGATTTGCTGATAAACATAAAACTTAGATTAAACTAACTTAGTTAGATTAAAATTAGCTTAGTTAGATTAAAATTAGCTGACCCAACTATTTTAACCGTGCAACAAATAAAGCCTTCTCTGCAACCGACAACAAAACAAGAGAAGAGAAAGCGACAAAAACCTCGAAGGGAGTGTGGTCTGCAAATTGGGGCCACTCAGTTCGGCTTAATAAACTGATTTATAGCTTATTTTTTATTATAGTTTGCTTATTTTATACTGTAGTTGATGATAACTTATTTAATATAAATAAAATTTAAAAATAAAAAATATATTAACCTATCAAATAATACAAATAAATACGAAAAAAATAAAAAATCTTTAAAAATAAAATTTAATAATAATAAACTGGAACCAAAAACTAAGTCAAAACGAACGGAGCCTACCACGGATGATGTGGGCCGGCCGGTGCATTAGCCACGATGCCTTAATTTGCACGTGGAGCCAGCCACGCGAGATGTTCCAGCCTCCCGGCAAAAAAACCCTTGGCTTCTCTACAAGACTACACCACACGTGCTGCAAGTGTTGTAGAACATCAATTGCACCGGCGACAAGGTAACTCTAATGGTTTTAGGTCGTGTTTTATAGTTTTCGGTTTATAATTTTTAAATTTTAGCAATTCATAAGAAAGAGTGTACGAAGATAGAAACAGTCGCTAATGATATTGGCCGATATATCAAAAGTTCGGTATAGTGTGTAGTACAATCAATGCGTAGACCCTGTCTTCAAAAAACGCACCATTTGAAAAATGGTACTGTAGCAAAGGACAAAAGCCAAAAGCGGCAAGCCGATTCGAACCCAGCCATTACGTCTAGTTACTCTAGTATATATGAGCCCATCACAAAGAATGCAAAGGAATACAGGAAAAAAAGAAAAGACACAAAGTTCAAAAATCCAAAATAACAGAAAAAGATGAAATTAAGAAACTAGAAACCAAAAATTAAAAGTTGAAGCGCAAACGAGTGGAACTCTAATCTCAGCTGTTGGATTGTGTACCAATGATCATATTTACCACTTAATCGCACCAACATTTTAATCATGTTTTATAAAAAGGCTCATGCAACCATGGCACATTTTTTTTGCATAAAGCACCCTAACTCCACACACTTCTTCCTCACCTCTTTCTCGACCGGATCGCCGCCACCGACGGGGTACTCCACTTCGAACATGTGGTGAGGGATAGTGAGATACAGCGGGCGACGTCGCCTTGTTTCGAGCTACTCACGTGAGCACGAGCTCCAGGCAACCATGACGAACCTCGAGGCGGCCACGAAAAGAAAGGGAAGAGAGACGGCGAACACTCCAGCAGGATAGACAGATTTGGCCAGTGAACCTCAGGGATGACGGCGGCGCGCGTCTACTAGATTTGGCGAGTGGGGGTGAACATCGGGGGGCAATAGTGATCGTGGACTACGGGGTCAGCGACGCACACGGGGATGACGGCGGCAATAGCGGCGATTCAGCAAGATGAGGGAGATGGTGAGAGAGGAAGTGGGAGGAGGGCTTTTGCAAAAAAAATCATAGGTGGGAAGAAGAGGAGGGAGATCTGAACTTTTAGTGCATAATCCTAATCAAAATTTTTATATTTTTAACTTTTGGTACATTTAGGCATCTGATCAAACGTAGCATATGAGATCTTCGAAGATATCGAATTGAGATACCATTGGTCATAGCGAGAGGAAGTATAGCATAGCACTGTCATGTGTTGTTAAGCAAGTAGTATTGGCTTTGGCACCATGAGATTGGAGGACACGGTTCTGCATGGTGGCCCTCTTCTTTCATTTTTTTAGCAGTGGTAGGGGAGCAATCATGTCGAATTTTGACGGATATTGTTTATACCGTATTTTAACCCATATTTTTTCTCTGGAATCGGAGTTGGATACGATAAGACCGGATACAAATACGAATTCAGATTATTCGTAGTTTCGGATATGGTACTATTGGGAAGGATACATGCCGATTTTGGATCGAAAACGGATAATATAGGCGGATGGTATGCGCATGCATAAAGGGATATACATTAGACTGTACCACCAACACTTCAAGCTTCAACTAGCAATAAATTTATCTGGATTACTTAAGTACGATAGCCAACACAACATAAGGTCAACATAAGCGATAAATTCATACATAAGTTTAAAAACAGATAAATTCATACATTAGTTTGAAAGTCGATAAATTCATACGCAAGTTCAATATAGGCGAGGAGGATTGATGGCATCTGGCTAGAGTAGCTGGACTCTGGAGTTAGGTTAGGACTTGGGTAAAATCTAGGTTGATTGGTGTCAATGATGGTTGATGACCTAGGCTGTTGGGGTACTAACTTGCTTATCGGATATTCGATCAGATAGTATACGGTTTGCCATTTACCGATGCTATTCAATCAGATTTTAGCTCTCCCATTTTCACTACCATATTCGGCAACAACTATACGGTACATATTGGATTTGGTATCAGATGCTAAATTATCTTCTCGTATTTGGTACCAACCGAATTTGGTACCGGATCGGTCAAGATTAACCTATACCGTTTGCACCCCTAAGCAGAGGTACACAGTGGATCCCAAAAAGCATTATATCGCCAGGAGCATCTCTGGGTCCTCTTCATAGTAGCCCTAGGCTAAACACGGTAACTTGTACTCATTCCGTCTAAATTTACTGGACGTATGTTTGAATAGTTTTGTCTGTAAATATAAAGCTTATTTCATATTCTAATACAAATTAAGCGTGTCGTTCTCTATATACTTTCAATAAGTATCTGACTTTATTTTGTATTTTGTATATGCATGGATTATACATAGTATTTGGAGATAATAACTAGGAATGGTCTAGGCATTTTGAATGACTCATTAGTCTACGTACATCCCGTATATTTGAATGGAGATAGTAACAGAGATAAGAGGGGGCACTTCATAGCGTGTTACAGGCTTACAAGGCGTTGGATCTTCATATTTATTTACGTCCCGGTCGTGGATGAACCTGGACGCACATGTTGTCCTGGTGAGGATTCGGTGGACCCTACACACCTCTCCCCCACTGTTTCCTCCATGCAGGTTTTTCTCACAAGAAATCGCATGGTACAAAGAGGAACAACTAGCTAAGTACAGAGAGGAATAGCTAGCCACTGCCACGTTTGGTACCGGATCGATCAAGATTAATCTATACCGTTTGTACCCCTAAGCAGAGGTACACAATGGATCCCAAAAAAGCGTTGTATCGCCAGGAGCGTCTCTGGGTCCTCTTCATAGTAACCCTAGGCTAAACACGGTAACGAGTACTTCTTCCGTCTAAATTTACTAGACGCATGTTCGAATAGTTTATCTGTAAATATAAAGCCTATTTCATATTCTAATACAAATTAAGTGTTTCGTTCCCTATATACTTTCAATAAATATCCAAATTTATTTTGTATTTTCGGTATGCATCGCTTATACATAGTACTTAGAGAGTAACTAGGAATGGTCTGGTCATTTTGAATGCCTCATTAGTCTACGTGCAAAACAAAATACATCCCGTATATTTGAATGGAGACGGTAACAGAGATAACAGGGGGCATTTTCACAGCGTGTTACAGGCTTGCAAGGCGTTCGACTTCCCGTATTTATTTTACATCCCGATCATGGATGAACCTGGACAGGTCGTCCTGGTGAGGATTCGGTGGACCCTAGACACCTCTCCCCCTCTGTTTCCTCCATGCAGGTTTTTCTCGCAAGAAATCGTGTGGTACAAAGAGGAACAGCTGGCAAAGACTGATTTCATTTACTAGATGTATGTTTGAATACTTTATCTATAAATATAAATCCTATTTCATATTCTAATACAAATTAAATGTTTCGTTCCCTATATACTTTCAATAAATATCCAACTTTATTTTGTAATTTCTGTATGCATAGATTATACAAAGTATTTAGAGATAATAATTAGGAATTGTTTGGTCATTTTGAACGCCTCATTAGTCTACGTGCAAAACAAAACACATCCCGTATATTTGAATGGAGACGGTAACAGAGATACAGGGGGCATTTCGCAGCGCGTTACAGGCTTGCAAGGCCTTCGACTTCCCATATTTATTTTACGTCCCGGTCGTGGATGAACCTGGACGCACATGTTGTCCTCGTAAGGATTCGGTGGACCCTAGACACCTCTCCCCCTCTGTTTCCTCCATGCAGTTTTTTCTCGCAAGAAATCGCGTGGTACAAAGAGGAACAGCTGGCAAAGACTGATTTCATTTACTAGACGTATGTTTGAATAGTTTATCTATAAATATAAAGCCTGTTTTATGTTCTAATACAAATTAAATGTTTCGTTCCCTATATACTTTCAATAAATATTCAACTTTATTTTGTATTTTCTGTATGCATAGATTATACATGGTATTTAGAGATAATAATTAGGGATGGTTTGGTCATTTTGAATGCCTCATTAGTCTACGTGCAAAACAAAACACATCCCGTATATTTGAATGGAGACGGTAACAGAGATAACAGGGGGCATTTCGCAGCGCGTTACGGGCTTGCAAGGTGTTCGACTTCCCATATTTATTTTACATCCCGGTCGTGGATGAACCTGGACACACATGTTGTCCTGGTGAGGATTCGGTGGACCCTAGACACCTCTCCCCCTCTGTTTCCTCCATGCAGGTTTTTCTCGCAAGAAATCGCGTAGTACAAAGAGGAATAGCTGGCAAAGACTGATTTCATTTACTAGACGTATGTTTGAATAGTTTATCTATAAATATAAAGCCTATTTTATATTCTAATATAAATTAAATGTTTCGTTCCCTATATACTTTCAATAAATATTCAATTTTATTTTGTATTTTCTGTATGCATAGATTATACATAGTATTTAGAGATAATAATTACGAATGGTTTGATTATTTTGAGCGCCTCATTAATCTACGTGTAGAACAAAATACATCCCGTATATTTGAATGGAGACAGTAACAGAGATAATAGGGGACATTTCGCAGCGCGTTATAGGCTTGCAGGGCGTTCCAACTTCCCATATTTATTTTACGTCTCGGTCGTGGATGAACCTGGACGCACAGGTCGTCCTGGTGAGAATTCGGTGGACCTACACGCTCCCCCCTGTTTCCTCCGTGCAGGTTTCTCTGGCAAGAAATCGCGTGGTACAGAGGAACAGCTGGCAAGGACTGATCACATTTACAGCGTCGTCGTGTAGCGACCGGCAGGCAGAGACTGGCCTGTTCCTGCGTGACAACTCGCCAAACCTTTTCTGAAGAGCTGGCATCACCGGCCCCTTTTTTACTCAACGTATTGCTTAGGAAGAAGACAAGTTCTCCAGCAAAAAAAGAGAGAAGATATAACGGGTCTGTTCTTTTCGACTGTGGTTGGTGGTTTTTGGCTGTGACTGATGGCTTTTTGACTGATTGCAACAGAGATTGTGGAAAGAGATATACTCGCTTGCAATTTTTGATGATACATATATTAGTTTTTTAACGTGTACTACAATTAATTTGTAGACCCTATCTAAAAAAATACTCCGTTTAAAAGTTAGTTACTGTAGCAAAAGCCAAAAACGACTTTTAGAAGCCGCAAAGAACAGAGCCATTAGCACATCGTTTAGACCACCGTACACCACCATGCACGCAGACACCTAGAATGATAGAGGTTAAAAATAAATCTGTGATCTTATAGAGTTTCTACTTAGATATATTTGTGTGTAATCATACACTTATAGCTCTACCATCATACTAAGAGTGGTTCCGTACGTACAATTGAACTGAACTACCAAGATTCGTATTTGGAGGGTTTAATTGCGTATGTTTACATTTCACTTCAACCGAGACTGCCCCAGGGAGTACACATGGAGTTTAAAATATACTGGTCAGCAAAGAACTCTTTCAAAAGAAAACCAATCAGCAAAAAAAAAATATATACTTATTTTCAAAATACGAAACGTTTGCAGTGACATGTATCTGGATTTCACAAATTTGTATGTGTCCCACTGTTTCACAAAAGAATCGATCGATTTCTTCTTCCAGAAGATGCGTAATTCTAACTGATGTGACATGTTGTTTGCCTGGTTGAATGCCAACTAGATGTTTTGTAAGTCATCTGTGGATTACACTAATATCATTATCTCCATGTTGTCTATAACTTATTTACCTTAACCAATTTCTTAGGAATGAAAAGGGAGAGTAGACTGCCCGTTCAGTTGGGCTGAAAATAATGGTTTATAGTTAAATTTATATTGTATTTGGTTTATTTTATATTATACCTGATGATGATTTATTTAGTATAATTAAATTTAAAAATTTAAAAATAAAAATATGTTAGCCCATCACATATAATACAAATAAAGTGGGAAAAACCAACAAAAAAACTAAAAAAGTCAAAAAGCTAGAAAAAACTAAATTTAGAAATAGTGAAAATAAGTTAAAAATTCCAAAAAATAAGTTAAAAACTAAATGGGTCTTTCAAGCTATGATTTATGATTTTTAATTAAAAATTTAAAATTTTGAATTGTTTCGTATATAACTTTAGTTAATATAGCTAAACTCAAAGCAGTTTATATTATTATCTATCTATAACTCTATCTTAAAATATACTGTTTAAAAATTACTTGCTGTACCAAACAGAAGTGATAACCTAAGTGAAATCCTTCGAACACTAGCTGCTCGTCTCTCCATGAAGCACGCCGTCCAAGTTCGTTTTGTCCCCTTGACTGATTAGAGTAGTATATTTTTGTTGATGCTGTGAGGGCAGTCCCAATGGCAATTAATGATCAGTTTCTATCTTCCTTAAATGACCTGCCACGTAGGCAAAACGATGACATGGCAACTCAATTAATGAAGAAAGAGAAGAAAAAGAGTAGAAACCGTTTCTTCTCAGGGAAACCACCTCTACTCTTGAATCGATGCACGAAGAAACTGGAATTTTACCATTGGGAAGAAACTGGTGGTTTCCATGCGCGCTCGCACCGCTCCCAACATGCCTGCTCGCGCGGTTTCCACGGGAAGAAAGCGCAATTTTACCATTGGGAAGAAACTGGTGGTTTCCACTATTTATTGTACGAAGAAACTCCCATTGTGTGAGTCAGTTTCTATACTCAGATTTTTGCTGATGTGGCTATCTTGGATTTCGCACATGGTTTCTATCATAGGGACTGCCCTGAGATACCCGAATATTACCGGCTATTAAGGAGATCCTCTAGTCGTCATCAACTGTAGTCGTAATGCAAGCCAACATGCCATTTTCAAGCGCAAGTTAGCCATTGATGATACGCGTGATCCTGTTCACAGAGATGGGGATGTGTTTTTTTAAATTACGGTTTACAGTTTTTAACTATAATTTATTAATTTAATAAATAATTATTATTAAGAAATATTAAAACTAAAAGTCGCTTAAAGGCCAAAAAAGAACCGTCAGCCTACAGCAACGACTAGATCTTTTTAGGAGGGTTTTTTCCTGTAGCTTAAGATTTATGGTTGTAGCTAGTACCTTTTATCCCTAATGTGATCACTTGTGTAAATAAATTAAATGCTGGTAAGCTGTTTTGAAAATATTATCTCAATAAATTATTTTAAAAATATGATAAAAAAACTGTTCTTTTTATTTGTTAAAAAACTATAAATATAGGTCAAAAAGAACTATGCTTCTGTCTTTGTCGAAGCAGGGATGGATGGTGTAATGGTGTGATGACACATGGATGCATGCTGCTGCACCCATCCTTGGGCCATCAAAATATCAGACTAATGTGGTGTAGCAATTAGCAACCATGACTAACAATTCCTTATTACAAACCACGAACCCTGTTGTCTAGAGGAGAAAATGGGTCGGATGGTTCCTGATGATCATGATGAAAATGAATTTAGATTATCTCATATTAGATTTTCTTCATATAATTCTTAAATCAAAAATAAATACAGATTTTTTATTAGAAACAAATATAAATATAGTAGACCTAGTATCTATCGAATACGAACATAAATTATCTGAATAATACAACAGCCAGATATCCATAATTTCAACCCAATAATCAAGCCAAAAGGCAAAAGAAATTCTGTTTTTCGAACAAAAGAGGAAATTCCTCCGAAATTTGCAACCACCATCCATGACCACCCGTAAACACTTTCTATAACGGATCTTCTTTTTAGCTGCGAATTATAGTTTATGAGTGTGACTTATGATTTTTTTATCTTAGAACGAATATTTATATAAATAAACTAAATACCGATATATTATTTTTTAAAAATTATATTGATAAATTATTTTAAAATAACAGCAAAAACCATCTACTTTATTTATTTTAAAAAAATAATAAATTACAAGTAAAAAAGAACTCAGCTAATATCTATCGAGATAAGACCGGTGAGGGCGAGAATTCTCCGAATAGAGGGGGAAAACCCAGCAAATTAATCGGAGAATGGAGGGGTCGTTCGGTGAGGTGGGCCCCACAACATGGGTTGGTGGCCACGGGGTTGGTGAGGAGGAGGACGGGTGGCAAAAGAGGAGAGAGAGAGAGAGAGCGAGAGAAAAAGACAGCGACCGAGCACTGGCTGTGCGGTCGTCACGTGCATGCAAAATACTTTTCGCACGCAGGTCCCCGAACACCCACCCGCACCCGCACCGCGCTGGCCCACCCGTCCCCGATGGATCCGCACCCGACGCGCGGGCCTCCGCTGCTATAAAGATCGCGGGGCTCCTGAGGAACCGTGGTACATCCCCCTCTCGTCTCCCTCTTCGTCTCCTTCCTCCCGAATAAAGGCAGCAGCGCAAGGTGAGCGCTTCCTCGCGTCCCGCTTGTACTACCTTCTTCGCGATTGCTTGGCTCCGCTCAAGTTGGATCTGGTCGTTCCGTGGGTCCGTGCGTGCGGGATTTCTCGCTGTGCTGTGGTGTTCTGGGGTTTTCTTTTCCCTTTACTTTTTTTGGCCCTTAGTGATGAAGGAAGGGGGCAAGATGGGTGGCAGTGGGGGATTCTTCTTGGTTCGCGTAGATCTCTGCTCGTCGTGGGTGGATCTGGTGAGGTTTGGTGGGTGGGTGGGTGGTTTTCAGATTGGGGGCCTGGGGGTCTCTCATCTCCGGGTTGTTCCGTCTGTTCGTTTGTTTCTTGGTTACAGCAAAAGGAAAAAATTGGGAATATTCTAGCTTCTTTTTAGCAATCAAGACTTTGATTTCTGAAATCTAGGGTCGTTTTGTGGTTTGCCCGTCGGGAGTGGTGAAAAATTTACACCTGGCCTTTTAAATTTCTAAATTAGTCGTCTTTCGTGCGATAGATTCTTAGATCTGAAGCCCACGGATCTCTCTCCTGTCATTTTTTATTAGTTCGTTCGTCCAGTAGACCAATTGAAAATTTGCGGATAAATTTGATTTAATCCAGTAAGGTTCAATTTAAAAGTACCAATCGTCTTGCTGTAAAAAACAAATCTTTTCTTTTATGTCTACCAATTCGTAGGCGTTGTTAGCCAAGAAAACCTCCTCTCCCAACTCTTAACAGTGCTTTGATCATGCTTGTGTCGTTCAATTACTAGTTTATTACGATGTCATGGTGGATTTTTATTCTAATTCTGGACTCGTCTGCACCCACAGAGGTAGATAGTTATCACCACCAAGAAAAAAATGGCCGCCGAGACCTTCCTCTTCACCTCCGAGTCCGTGAACGAGGGCCACCCCGACAAGCTCTGCGACCAGGTCTCCGACGCCGTGCTCGATGCCTGTCTGGCCCAGGACGCCGACAGCAAGGTCGCCTGCGAGACCTGCACCAAGACCAACATGGTCATGGTCTTTGGCGAGATCACCACCAAGGCCACCGTCGACTACGAGAAGATCGTCCGTGACACCTGCCGCAACATCGGCTTCACCTCCGACGACGTCGGTCTCGACGCCGACCGCTGCAAGGTGCTCGTCAACATCGAGCAGCAGTCCCCCGACATCGCCCAGGGCGTGCACGGCCACTTCACCAAGCGCCCTGAGGAGATCGGCGCCGGCGACCAGGGCCACATGTTCGGCTATGCCACCGACGAGACCCCCGAGCTCATGCCCCTCAGCCACGTCCTCGCCACCAAGCTCGGCGCTCGCCTCACCGAGGTGCGCAAGAACGGCACCTGCGCCTGGCTCAGGCCCGACGGCAAGACCCAGGTCACCGTCGAGTACCTCAACGAGGGCGGCGCCATGGTCCCTGTGCGCGTGCACACCGTCCTCATCTCCACCCAGCACGACGAGACCGTCACCAACGACGAAATCGCCGCCGATCTCAAGGAGCATGTCATCAAGCCGGTCATCCCCGAGAAGTACCTCGATGAGAAGACCATCTTCCACCTGAACCCCTCTGGCCGCTTCGTCATTGGTGGCCCTCACGGTGACGCTGGTCTCACTGGCCGCAAGATCATCATCGACACCTACGGTGGCTGGGGAGCCCACGGTGGTGGTGCCTTTTCCGGCAAGGACCCGACCAAGGTCGACCGCAGTGGCGCCTACATTGCCAGGCAGGCCGCCAAGAGCATCGTCGCCAGTGGCCTCGCCCGCCGCTGCCTCGTGCAGGTGTCCTACGCCATCGGTGTGCCCGAGCCCCTGTCCGTCTTCGTCGACTCCTACGGCACCGGCAAGATCCCCGACAAGGAGATCCTCAAGATTGTGAAGGAGAACTTCGACTTCAGGCCCGGGATGATCTCCATCAACCTCGACTTGAAGAAAGGCGGCAACAGGTTCATCAAGACCGCCGCCTACGGCCACTTCGGCCGTGACGACGTCGACTTCACCTGGGAGGTGGTGAAGCCCCTCAAGTTTGACAAGGCATCCGCTTAAGAGGAGGACACGAGGCCTCCCATCTCTCGCGCGATCTACCTCTTGCTGATACCTGCACTGCTGCTGCTGCTGCTCCTGGATGTATCTTTGATCAATGACTGGTTGCTCCTTAGAAGGAAGAAGGATTCGACAATCGCCGCGACAGGCTACGCCGGCGCCTAGCGATTGGTTATGTGCTGAGTTTTTTTACTAGTCGGGTCTTTCTGTATCTTTGGGGTTTTTCTTCTCTCTTTTGAGTCTGCTGAAACTGCAAAGATCTCTTGCAGTTTGGTCTATCGGTCGTTCAGCTATTCTTTAGGTTTTGTGTAACCGCATTCATAATACTGTTTCTTTCAGTGTGAAAGAACCATATGTGATACTAGTACTCTGTTCACTTGCCAATCTCCTTTTCTTTTAAGCAGCGTTGTACTTTGGAGCTGTTAAATAAAAAATGTTATATTTACAAATAATATAAAATAAAAAATAAACTTAAAAAATAAAAAATGTTATATTTACAAATAATATAAAAAGAAATAAAAAAATTAGAAGTGAGAAGATGAAGCCGTATGAAGCGGACCAAAGTTCAGTAAAATTGGCAACTTCGTTTCTGCATGGTGACGGCCATGCGCGACGACTGGTTAGTGAATATACTGTCTGCCCGGTGAACAACAGGGCATGGTTTGATGCATCCTCCTGTGTTACAAATCCGTATCGATTTGTTGAATAAATAATGTCGCCGAGCCATCTAATAGTCCACCAACACAATTAGCAAACAAGAATAACATAAATAATTAGCAATAGTAAAAGTAGATGAACAATAGAAATAGTTGAGAGAGCGATCATATTCTTTATTGATATGACTTTATATACAAAATAGATAGTATATCTCCTGTATTTATATTCAACTAGTCTAAACGGTTAGTTAGGGATCTAAGGAGGGGAGTCTCTGAACAGGCGAAGGAATTAGGGATCGATCGATTGGGTTTAGGGGCTTGCATGTGTGGTCGATTTCTGCCGCCTACGTCGGCTTGTGAGTGAGATCGGAGGGGGACTTCACTGGCGAGCCGACTGGAGGTTGAGGAAGGCCGGTCGCCGCCGGATTCAGACACCTAGAGCTTGGGGAAGACGCGCCAATCCGGGACAATAATGAGAGGGAAGAGCAGCCTCGTCGTAGAGAGGGATGGCACCTGCGGTGGGGGGGAGTCGGGTGGCGTTGTGGTGAGGAGGGAGCGGGGGTGGGGTTGTGGTGCTTAGGAGGTGGGGAAGATGTGTCGCCGTCGAATTCGGTCACCTGAAACTCGGGGAAGGCCCATCGCCAACAGATTTGGACGCCTTGAGCTCGAGGAAGACAGAGCGGGGCGACGATGTGGTGCTCAGGGGAGCGGCACCGTGGTAGAGAGGGGTGGCACCCTTGGTGAGGAGGGAGCAGGGCGGCGCTATGGTAAGGATCTTGAGGGAGCGCTTGTTGATGTGCTTCGGCACCATCACTGTCGCCATCTCGTTGCCCTCCAGTCGCCAACCCATCATAAGTCATCACACATCACAGAGCAAAGAGAGAGAGAGAGGGAGTAGAGGGGAAGGAGTTTACCGTGCATAGACTGGCACGACAACGAGGAGAGCCCGGAGGCGTCGCCACGGTGGCCGGCGCCGACGTGCACCCCGTCTCGCGGGTACGGGTGCACCACAGCCGCAGCTGAGTCCACAGCGGTGGCGGGGGAGGAGGGGTGGGGAGACGGCGGGGAGGCGGGAAGGAAGGGGAACGGGGGAGGAGGCGGCGGGGTAGGAAGGGGAGGGGAGGCGACGGGGGAGCAAAGCAGGAGGGGGGAGGGGGGAAGCGGCGGGGGAGGAGGGGGAGACGGCGGGGGAGGGGGAGGGGGGAGGCGGCGGGGGAGGAGGGGGCGGCGGGGGAGGGGGGAGGAGTGGGGACGCGGCGGGGGAGGAGGGGGAGGGGGAGGAGGCCGCATGACCTGTTCGCCATGCGTCACCGCACGAAGGGGTTTGTGGGCGTGCAAAACGCGATCGTACGAGCAAAACCCAGTGGCTTTTAATAACTCTGATATCATTGAAAAACTCACCGCAATACCAACAGGAGCCACGGAGCTGTGCCCTAGTCGGTCTTCGAGTGGTCAGTAGGCTGTATGATCGTACACCTTCGCTTATTAGATTACGTCAATCCGCTGTGTGCTTAACAGTCATACACGCGCAGCCTAACTAAAACCGTTTCGTAAACGTGGAATTAGATCGCCAGGTAATAATTAGTGTTTGGTCAAAGCAGTCAGAGCTGCCACGGAAGGCACGGGACAACGAGGGGGTTCGAGCGTCGGCGACGCGTCTGGCCCCGAGGCCGACTTCGCGTGGGTGGTAGCGTGTGGATTCCACTGATCTGTGGCCGCACACCGGCCATCACCAACCCCACAATCACTCCATCACTTGCAGCTGTAGCCTTGTAGGACCAACAAGTCAAGCTGGATTTTTTTATTGAAATTTGCAGCCATAATTGTATAGAGATACCGTTGTATATTGTATACAACTGTCATAGATCATTTATCTATATCTAATCAATTTCTATAGTTATAATATAGATCCACCAAAATAGACGGCATATATATCTCTTTTTTTATTAACGTAGTAAATTTTAGCCTTTGAAAGTAAATATAGTGGCTTCTTTTTTTTAATTTATTTTAATAATGTAACACATATATTGTCCTTTTCCTTTATGGTAGCACTAGATGATGATGGGCTGCCTTTTCTTCCAACAGCTCGACCTCGTAATTGTCATCCATGGCACATGTTTTTCATGTGATTTTAGTGAGATAATCCCACTTCCCAATAATTCAAAAAACTGTCCAAATGAAATGTTTATTGGCAATAACTTATACAAAAGACAATAAAGACTAGCACTCTACTTCTTAGGCCTCGTTTGGGCCTCTCTGGAATGGAGTACCTGAAAAACACAGAAACAGGAAAAACATAGTAATTGGGTGTCATGACAAGTTGAATCCTATAGGAATTCGAAATACATGATTAATAAGAAATATTGCTTGGTTGCACCACAGGAAAAGCACGTGATTTTTTCTTAGGGACAGCATTGGTGACATAAACTTTCATAGACACAAAAGAAATTTCCAAGAGGTATGATAAAAAATTTGGATTCCTCCAAAATTCCCATGAAAAGGTACTATTTTCAAAGTAAATGTCTTGCGCTTTCTTGTGATCCAAACACCCCACCTAGTAAGTATTCCGTAGGAATAGGGGTGCAAACGGTATGGGTTAATTCTGACCGATCCGGTACCGAATCCGGTTGGTACCGGATATGGGAAGGTAATTTAGCATTCGGTACTGGATCCGATCCGTACCGGATAATTGTTGCCGGATATGGTAACGAAAACGGTAAAACTAAAATCCGACCGAATAGCATCGGTAAATGGTAAATCGGATACTATCCGACCGAATATCCGAACAAGTAAGTTAGTACCCTAACTAGCCCAGCTCATCAACTATCATTGACACCAACCGGTCTAGATTTTATCAAAGTTGTAACCTAACTCTAGAGTCCAGCTACTCTAATCAGTTGCCACCAATGCTCCCAGCTTATGTTGAACTTGCGTATGAATTTATGTATGTATTTATCGTTTATGTTGAATTTGTGTTGTATTGGCTATTATACTTAAGTAATCTAGATGAATTTATTGCCAGTTGAAGATTTAAAGTGATGATGGTATGATTCAGTGTATATTCTGTAGGATCGATACATACTAAGATAGGCAATCAGAGGGGGGGTGAATGATTGCGGAAGCTAAAAATAAATTTTAAGACTCACCCCTAGAAACAAAACCTATTTAAGCCGCGTTTAAATAAACTGGACAGAACACTGCGACCTCACTAAAAATGATCTCAATAAAAATCCGTAACTCCGATGGACTTCAAACTTTGTCAGAATAAACTAGAGAAAGTTATTGAACTAACCCAACTGGAAGTATATCAATCGGAGGTCTAGAACTCGAGATATAAAATAAACAAGATTGCTGCTGTAGAAGTGACGAGAATTAATTAAGCATATCTCTAGCAAAATTAAGAAAGAAGTTAAACATCACAAAGCTTAACAGACCATACTAAGAAAAATTATACTTAATGGCAAGAAAACAAGATAAAAGCAAAAACAAACAAACTCACTGTGTCCACACCGCAAACTGCAAACCAGATTTCTAGTTGCCCTCACGTCCCATGATGCATGCATGCAAACTTTGCTAATCTCTTTTTCCTCTCTCCTCACCTAATCTCTTTTTCTTCTCTCCTCATCACAAAGCTATGGACTGCTCACGTGTAGTTACAGGTCTGCATGAACCAAGGCAAAAAACAAGAAGAGAACTTACAGACCAAAATAGATCGAGGCGCACCTTTTTTTTTGTTTTCTCGGGTCGCTCCGTTTCTCCGTTCTTGCTTGCCACTTCTGTTTCTCTATTCGCTAATCACCTTCCCTGTCTCCTGGCTTTTCTTCCGTATGAGAAAATCATGCAGCGCCGCCAACTATTTTCTTCGAGAAAAAACACGCAGCGCCGCCGGCCTCTGCTTCAAACGCTCGCCTTCACGTGAACTCCCCAGATCAAAGCCGAAACACAGCCGCCAGGACAAAACGCCAGAGATGCAAATTTTTCTTTCAAAAACTACGGCCAACCAAAAAACCACAGCCCTCAATCTATTATCTCACCCCGTTACAAATCACGGCTCGCATCCACACCCCTGCCGCCTGCTGCTTCTTTCTTTTTATCTCAGAACGGTCACCGAGTCCTTTTACAATTCGGTCGCCGTCATCATCTTTTTCTTTTTACTAGTCTATCTCACGTTCCTATTTTTATCTCCAAAAATAAAACATCCAATCCGTACATATCCATACAAAACCAACTCCAATCCGTATACAACTCGTATACGCCCCCATCCGGGCACATGCAGCCTTACCGCATGCCTCCGCCATGACGTATCTCCGCGTCTCCAACGCCGCGTCACCTCCATGCGCATTGTTCTCTAGTCTGAACGTCCCGCATGACATCTTTGACCGATAGGATCTTAGTTCCTCCCTGAACTTAGTCCCGAAACCTCAGTTCCACCTGAACCTAGTTTCAGTCCCGTCATCAACCACGTTCCGCCTCAAGCAACACCTGCGCATGAATAAACAAACAACCACGTACGAGCACAAGTCCACGACTTGACTCAAGTCAATCCGCACAATACCTCACACGAGCGTATCATGCAACATACGCCAATCCGTACACGCAACACATCATAAGTAATATCATAACCAACGTTGTCAATTATTCATCACCTGAAATACCACATGGTCTAACATATTCCTTTATGTATACACATACTATCCGTCTATATTATCCGTTTTCGATCCGAAACTGTTATGTATCCGTCTCAATGACATCATATTCGAAACTCCGAATAATCCGAATTCGTATTTGTATCCGATCTTATCGAGTCCGACTTCGAATCCGAGAAAAAAATATAGGTTAGGATATGGTACAAACAATATCCATTCAAATCCGATCCAATTGCACCCCTACGTAGGATTGAATCCTTCCAAAAAAAATTCCTTTGTTTTCATACGTTCCAAAGAGGCCGTCGGCATGCAGAAAGTTTTTTTTATTCCTACAGAAAATGGATGAAATTTTCTATGAAATTTATGTATTCTAAACGGACTACCATAGCAGTAAACTACGGTCGGAAATTTCGCAGGATGATGTGCTGCCTTTCCTTCCCAGGGAAGCGTCACAATGATCATGTGCTATTTTTCAGAACCAGCGACCTTAAAACGTGTTCTTTCCTCTGAAATAATTGGCATTTGGCCTTTCGCTAAAGCTTGTGCTCCCTCGTAGGAAGATGCTTACACTGCCACCATTTTGGCATTTCTGAACACGACGGGCATTGACGTCTGAAGCGCTGACGAAGTGATGGTTGCCACCAACAGGCGAAAAAACTGAGCTCTTTCTGCATAAGCTGCTGCTGGGAAGGTTGGTTCGGCCTCAGGTTGAATTGAACTTACCCCGGAAACGTGGCCACATACAGACCATGCTTCAAACAACTTCAAAAGGTCACATACAGACCATGTTACAGACCGTGTCAACACGGGCTGGAGCGAGTCGTTTGGCTGCAAATGCACCTTCACTGTTTATGACCGTGTTACAAACAACTTTTAGCTTTTGCCTTTTAAAAGTCACAAAAAAAACAACTTATTTGTAATCGCAAAAAAAAAAAAGAAGAGAAGTGTCAACCTGGATGCCCATACAACATGTTATGTTCAAAAAAATGCTGGATCAAAGAGATTGTTCTATATCGACCATGACGATTTTCTTACTTTCCTTTTGTTTTGTAAGATTCGTAACGATCGATTCCTTCCTTATTAGATAATCTAAGGGCCCATTTTTTTTAGTTCAGCCTTATATTCTTCCGAATAAACAAATGAGATAACTTCTCAATCGTTTTTGCGAAGCGACTTATTAAGGCATTCTCTTCGAAACGATCATCCACCATAGTCATGAACCATCAACCGTAGCCGAAAATAGCACGCCCTAAAACGTGTAGAGCCTCTCTCGCTGCGGTTGCTGCACGAGACCTCCACAACACCCAACCTTGTCCGGTCTCAATCCGAAGTGCGACGCACCAGCGTTTTACAGTTGAAACGCAACGCACCGCCATCTATTGGAAATGGATCAGTTCTCTTTGCAGAAGGGTGCATTCGCAGACTACAGTATTCTGGGTGGCAAATTGCTGTCAATCCACAGGTATTCTGATCATCAGGTAAACAATTGCAGGAAGGCGAAAGATGGCTGTACATATCCGGCATGCGACCCGGGGCTGTGGGTCTGATCAGACATTGCCGCATTGGCCTAAACCCCTGAATTATGCTCACTCACTGTTCAGTTGCTCAACTATGCTGTCGATCGGTAGTGATCCCCATAACGCTCAAACATGTCGTATTCGAAATGATCATCCTCGCTGGTGGTATCAGGTGAATGTTCAAACTGATTCTCTCGGGGTCCAACTGTGGCTGCTTCAGACTCATCTTCCATGTATTCAGCATTTAGAACGTCAGGGTTCCACAAGCAGAGCCGGAAAAGAATGCTCAACAGCCTGAGATACAACGCTGAACTCGTAAGAAGGGAATCGGGTGTAAGCGCATCGACTTCATCGTCATCCAGCAGCAATGCTAGAGATGACTCGATCGCACTCTTCCATGGTTTAAACATTCTAGGCCTCAATACTTCTCTTATCGCCACGTTATCGCTGGCATCAGTGGCTTCATCTGCATCTAACAATAGCTTGTCTTGTTATGCTCAGCCAGAGAGTACAAGGCCGGATGCGCGGATAACTACACCACCTACTCGGTGAATGACCTTTCCACCTGATTTTTCCTGGAATAGCATATGTTTATATGTCTGAGAGTGCAGCATGATAAAGCCCAGATGCTTGTGTTGGAATAATGTGCAAGCATGACAATGGAGTTCTTATTCCACGAGCTGCTAACAAACACAGAGGCCTAACAAAAAACAAATAGACAAGTTCTCCTGAGTCCTGAACTCAAAACTAGTGTGAAGAAAATACGTAATTATATTTCATGGAGATTCCCGGAGAGTGGCAGGAACCCATGCACACGAGCACAACTGCATACTTATATATAGTAAAGATAGATACCTCAAGGTGATAACAAAGATTGTTCATATCAACGGTCAGCACTCCTCGACATCTTACTTTGCAGATTTCCTGGCGGCTGGCGCCTCCAGTGACAATGTATCATTTCCAACATGTTGTGGGTCAATCCATCCCTTCCTACAGGAAATTAATCGGCCAATGCACAACAACAAAGTATAGCTCTGCATAAGATTATCAAGGAAAACATCGAGCTGTGCTATGCTTCAAGTGTCAGAATGTTGTCTCAATACCTCAATTGAAAGGAAACTCATCAGTGGTTGCCAAAGGAAGTTTTAGCTATGTCAAGTTCCACCTCAAGGTCTGGCTTCCATCTGGAGTATTCCTATTTCCTAAGCATCTTTCTTATACAATGTTTTAGCCAGATTCCTATCTGAATAACAATCTTAATTCTTAATGTGCAAGAAACAATAACACACTACAAGATTTAAGCAATTCAAAAAACAGTTGGACCTGAGTAGAATGCTATGTTTTACTGATAGCTTTTCTCAAGTAATATGGTCGTTGCATAAAAGTCAAGTTGGCAGCGGATGAAAAAGTTCTGGATTCATGAATTGCTTGGCTCAGTTCTTACGCACGCAGAGAGAGAGAGAGAGAGAGAGAGAGAGAGAGTTTAAGAGGTCAAGCAGGATGATAAGGTGGACTTTGCATTCTAGGCCTGGTCAAGCTAAATATGGCAGGTTTGCTGCTGCAAGAAGAGTGCAGGAAGAATGACTAAGAGTGCAATGAAGTTCTTTCGAATCCAAGGGCTAGGATGCAAGATAACCCTTAGCTTTAGGGAAGTTCAAAGAGTTCTGATTTAACACAGTGCTTTAGGGAAGTTACTAGTACTACATATTTCAACGTTTTGCCGTTACCTTATAAACCTGCTGTAATTTAGCTCCAGAATACAAACCAAGCTAGAACTATGTAAATTCTAGTCTGCAGTATTATGGTACACCTTTTGGAGGCATTTGAGAAAATGGAATTATTCATAGCCATCTTTTGTCATTGGATATGATCACGTGGCTCAACATAGGCCAGTGGAACGTGTGCAGCACAATTTAATGTTTAAACTGTTGTGTGTTCAACTACAGTTCTAGAGTATAAATAAGTGAAGGGGTGAAGGGAGAATATAGTAGCAGATGCTCTGTCCATCAGAAATGCTTTTACAATGCTTAGTTCTGCAAGATGTTATGCACTGACCAGTGACCACAAATATTCCATTATGGATCAAGGTAAACATAAGAAGTTACAAAAAAAAAAGGGATCAGCATTGTTTTTGCTTCAGTATATCAGCTGTCTCGGACCCTGCAGGATCCTCCAATATAAGGTCTGCTGGAAGTGATCAGCAACTCGGACAACAATTGCTTCAGTTATGTTGTGATTCTTTTCTTGGTAGTCGCTTAGGAGTTTTTTTTTTCCTTTGTAAAAATGGGAGGTGGGTTCCCTACCTTATACATTACGAGGTTTCCTAACATTTATGTGAGATACAAAAGCAAAGGGTCAAAGGGAGGCGAACACAATCAATTCCCTGTCCAGCTCTTACATCATTCTTGTTCTACATTACATGGTTCTAGTATGACATCCACAACATTCAATTCGTTCCAGGATGGAACCCTAGATGTTTTTGTATGCAGCATCATACTTCACTAAGATTAGTTCGTGTATGCGATCAGCGGGACTACCATAACATCAACACATGTGGCTCCAAAGGCCTTATCCTACTTGACCATATCTTCCATAGGTACGTACACAATTTGTTCATTATTCAGAGTAGCAATCACGTAGATGTAGGTAGATATATATGGACCGTATATAGACGAGCTAGGTCAGTCTCTGGTGCAACCTTGCCGCGAATGCAAAGCTAAGCAACCACCCAACCGAACGATCGAGTACTAAACTTTGGTTTATTGGTCTTCATCGTACTTGTATATGCATGGCACTTGGCAGTGTACAAGGGCAGAGAAGGATTGCATGGAATTTTCATTTCTACTAGTGGTTGCTCACACACAAGCATGGAATGAGAACGTGTTGGAATACAAAAAAAAATCATGAAAATGCTCAATACAATGGTGATGTGACAAAATAACCAAAACACATCCATCGCATTCATGGAAACAATTGCTACACTCAAATGCTTTTTCATTAGAACAAATTAACTCTAAGCAACATGATAGCATTCAACAAATTGGATTTATTTTACTACTCAATTCTCTTGTCACACTAAGTCGTGGGTAAGTTAAACCGAAAATTCAACAAAACAAGCATGAACCTTCAAAGCAGTCTGCTTGCGCAGGATATCATTGGACTTGAACATCATCGCGGCAATCCAAATAGTCACAAAGAAACCTGCACAAAAACAACCCAGATCAAACTTAGCCAACATTCCACATTTCCTCTGCGATTCTCGCACACAAAGAAACGAGTGCAATCATCTATGCACCAAACACATGAGTACATGACAACATATCGATTTGCGCTAGTGGATAAGGGCAAATAGGGGGGAACGACCTTGCAAATGTTGTCTGAAGAATACGATGAGCAGCAGCAGGGAGAAGGGCAGTATCTGCTCCACCCACCTCGCCACTGTTGTATGTCGTACTCGATACGAGGACAAGGACTCCCCGCCAGCGCCGCGCGCGCGCGACGGAGGGTGCGCCTCGCGACCTCCCCTCCTCGCCTCTCGACGACGCCCTCGACTCCACCCCGACAATCCGGATCGAAACCTCGCCTCCCCCGCCCCCTTCCTGGTGGGACACGCCCCCGGGGTCGGCGCGGAGGATGCTAGAGTACTCGAGCGGCGCCTGGATGAAGCTAGAGGTGGAGAAGTGCACATCGTACCTCCTGGACGCCGCGGAGGTGGGGGGAGGGGGCGGCGGCGGCGGGGACGGAGGCCGCCGCGGCTGGGGTGGCGCATCCATCGGGTGGGTGGGACAGAACGGCAGCTTCCCGAGGTGGCAGCGACGGTGGCAGAGGGCGGGCGGAGCCGTGTCGGAGGGGGGAGGCGGCAGGGACGACGTCGGGGAGGCGGAGGTGGAGGCGGAGGGGGGGGGTCACGTGCTCGTCGCCGTCGTCGCGTTCGCAGTGGAAGGAATTTCTTGAGCCTTTTAGGATACGAGAAGACTTCACTGAGTGGCGTGGTGGCCAAGGAGGAGGCGGCGGGGGAGGGGGAGGCGGCGGGGGAAGAACCAGCGAGCGCAAGCACGGGGAGGGCACGGGCCCTTCTTGCCTGTGGGCACGGGGGGAGGAGGAGGCGGCGGGGTAGGAAGGGGGAGGGGAGGAAGCGGCGGCCGACGGGTGAGCGGGGGAGACGGCGGGGGAGCGGGGAGGAGGGGGCGGCGGGGGAGGAGGAGGCGGCGGGATAGGAAAGGGAGGGGAGGAAGCGGCGGCCGACGGGTGAGCGAGGGAGACGGCGGGGGAGTGGGGGAGGAGGGGGCGGCAGGGGAGGGGGAGGAGGGGGAAGGGGGAGGCGGCGGGGGATTAGGGGGGAGAGGAGGGGGCGGCGGGGGAGGGGGGAGGAGGGGGATCGGGCGGACAGGGCGAGGCGGGCCAGCACGAGGAGAGGCGGAGTTCGGACGCCACGCGTCACTGCGGGAGGGTGGCCGCGGGCGCGTGAAACGTGGTCGTGCGAGCAGACCGCAGTGGCTTTTAATAACTCCGATGTGCAATTGCGCATGCATATTGGTCTGTGTTTTTTTTCAGTTTTTAAATTTTGCTACAATATATAACTTTTAAACGGAGTATTTTTTTAAGACAGAATCTATAAGTTAATTTTAGTACACGATAAAAGTCCAATATCTGTACCAGTTAAAATCACAAGCGCGTATATCTCTCTCCGTAATCTATATCACAAGCAACTAAAATTTTAAAATTAGCCAAAAATCATAAAACATAGCCACAAAGAACATGCCCATATACGGCCAGTGAAAATGAACAGCTTAGCTAACGCAGACATTTATAGAAATACTTATAAGTATGCAAAGCTAAGAGTAGCAATCTCTGGTGCAACCTTGCCGCGAATGCAAAGCTAAGCAACCAACCAACCGAACGATCGAGTACTAAACTTTGGTTTATTGGTCATCATCGTACTTGTATATGCATGGCACTTGGCAGTGTACAACGGCAGAGGAGGATTGCATGGAATTTTCATTCCTATGTGCAATTGCGCATGCATATTGGTCTGTTTTTTTTTTCAGCTTTTAAATTTTGCTACAATATGTAACTTTTAAACGGAGTATTTTTTAAGAAGAGATCTATAAGTTAATTTTAGTCACTACCAAATTAGGGTATAACAGATGATAATTTTTTATTTTTTATAAATTAAAAATAATGATAATTTCTGAACTTAGGGTGATAGCTTGTTAAAACTGTAACTGATAATCCAGGATCAAACTGATGGTAAGTTTTGAAAGTTCAGATTTATTTTTGGGTTAAAAGTGATGATACTGTAAAATTATGGTAAATTTAAAAACAGGGCGGTGATTTATTAAACTATATATGATAACTTAGGGTGCAGCTAATGGTAACTTTAATGCAACTGATAATAAATTTTAAAATATTTCAAACTTATAGAAATTATGATAATTTTGAACTTATGGCGATAATTTCTTAAAAGTATAATGATAACTTAGGGTTCGAATGATGGTAATTTCTAATCTTTTCTCAAAATTGTAAACTAATGGTGATTTTAAACTTCTGCTGGTGATTTGTTAAGCTATTGGTGGTAACTTAGAATCTAAAAAATGGTAATTTATGTGACTTTTATTTGGTAATTTATTAAAATTCTAGATTATAATTTTTATTTTTTAGTTGTAATTTTGATTTTCTTGAGTTACATGACATAATTTAGTGGTAAATGTTATGAATAGAAGACCAAATATTTCTAAGATTATTCCATAAAAAATGAGTTCTCTATAAAAATGAAGAGCACCTAGATGCTCTATAATAAATCCCATTACTGATTTAAGATATGATGCTTTCCATTAATTAATTTGTCGGCAATTCTATTTGGGGAATTTGTTAAGTTGCTATTTTGTTTGAGAATTTTTTTTTTGTATTTTCTGAGCAAATTTGTGTGCGCATTGATTAGTAATTAGCTCTTGAACTGGTCTCTTTTTTGCGTTTATCATCCAAATAAGTATCCCAATTCAAGTTGATCAATGTCCCATGTGGACTAAGGCTATGTTCCAAATAGCTTGTGTCTTTTGGCTGAAGTCAATTTTTGAATAGAGTAGCTTATCAAGGTGGGTTCTATAAACCATGTATAGAAGTCACTACATGACTCACTTTGAATGGAGTGGTTTCTCAACGTGAGTGCCCCTTACTCACTTAATCTCTCTCACAATCAGCCAAAAGGCATAGCAGTTTTGAACAGGATATAAAACGCACCTTCTCAAACAACTCTCTAGCAGTACTTTTATACTTTCCTCTCTAGCAAGAGTAGCACTAATCTTAAAGCAAATAAAGAGGTAAGTAACATATATCTACCATTCATTGTGTTTTAAAAATTTTGCAAATCACTGTTAAGGAAAGTATAAAAGCACATCCCATACTTTTCTAATAGTAGAGATAGTTGTTAAAAATAGGCCTATAAGTGAGACTCATTTTCTAATTCTAAAGTGTGAATGGTTTAGTACTATATTTCTAAGGCAAGATGGGGGAATCCAATTTATAAAGTAGAGTTCATATCATTTCTTGAATTATGGATATGGATGGCATGAGAAGGGTTTTGGCTAATCACAAATACGCGCACGCACGCGTATTCGCGTATTTTCACGTGCGAATTGCGTGACTTGTGACTTGCGACGTGGCGCACCACTTGGCAGATCAAGTCCATCTTATTTTTGCTAAATCTTGCATCACCTCTCATATTTTAACTGTCATAATACTGCTTCAATATTATAATGTAATTTGATGAGACAGTTACAAGTGAGTTAACACTGCTTAATCTGTGATTTGATGAGGTAGTTACCAATGAATAATTCTGTTTAAATATAGCAGTTACTAGTAAATAACTGTAGCGCCCTTAAAAGGGTCTAGAGACATCCATGAAGAAATAGAGAGTTTTTCACCTCCATTCTTCCTCTACTTTCTTCTCTGCGAATTTGTGTTATTGTGCTGCTCCGTCTGAACCTCATCGACTCTTCTTCCGGACGTGCACTGTGAAGAAGGGGAGTGGTATCTTCGAATGGTTGCTGCCGTAAAGACATATATGGGGTGACAATAAGATTTTTGGGCAGTATACATCTGCACGACCGCTTGCTTCATGCATCATCTACGTTGTGCACTGCATCAAGCCTACGTTGTTTTCTATTTTTCATCAAGCCCAATAGTAAGTCGTTCGCGCGTTCGAATGACTTCGATAATATTTTTTCATTGTATATTTTCTAAAGTATAATGTGTAGTCTGCTGTTAGGTGTGAGTTTTGCATCGCTAGTTTTATTGTATTTGTTTTCTAGTAAAACTTGGAATTAAAATATTGCCTACATTTCTAACAGTAGTACATATGGTTTCATTTATTTCATTTTTCTCATGACAATTGCTTCGAAAGATAATCCAGAATTTTTTTTTAGAAAAAAAACAAATCGCTCGACATCACGCTACATTTTTTCTATTTTGTCGCAATTTAGTTATGGGTATGTCGGCCGGCATAGTCAGACAGAAGACTTTAAACGTTCTTGTTCCGTCATATCATGTTTACATCCAATTCCTTTCCCCCTAAACCAAACAAATATTCCTTTGAATTTAACATCATTTAGGGGCTAAAAAAAGAAGGGGTGTTGCTTCTTATCTTTTATTGCTTCGGGGGGTCAACGTGGAGGACGGTTTCTTTATTATCTTCCAGGACGACAAGAAAGCAAACCTCCTTACAAAGGACGAGAGCAAAGTACAAACTACTCTTTTCGTTGCCTTTGCCCAGAATTTAATCAATTAGACTTTTAGCTATTGAATTTTGAAAATATCCTCACCCATCTAAAATGACAGATGACCAAATCTGTGCGGTGCATTTGTACCACCTATAAACCAGTTGGCAGTATAACTGGCAAGCAATACAGGAGGGCACTTAATCGTCCTAAGAAAGATCTGAGTCTTAAAATCTCACAATTATTTCTATATACATAAAGTTATCGATTGCCAAGCTCTGTGGCTTAGATACCACTTAATTTAGTTTCTGACTTTTGGTTTCTGTTTTTTTACTATTTATTATTTTATCTTTTTCTAGTTTTTTTAAACTTTTTTGCCTTTTTTCCGTATTCCTTTATATTATCTGTGATTAGCTAACATATTTTTTATTTTTAATTTTTTTTAAAAAATTAATTATACCAAATAAACCAACTCAGTTACAATAAAAAAAATAAGATAACTATAGTAAAAAAATCATAAACAAACGTTATTCTAAACACCCCTCGATCTTATGATCTCTTTTGTTATTATCTTTGTCTTTCAAACATGCACTTTAACTAATTTATATTGCGAGAAGGAAGGAGCATGTTGCTTAGCTTACATATACATATGGTGGGCTTAAAGCACGTAGGTACATATGGCAAGAATAGCAAGAGGCGGTAGGTTTTCTAATTTCTTTTCTTCCATAGGCGGTGGAAAGGGTGGCGAGGAGCAACGGAAGGGAGGGGGGAATAATAAAACGGAAACGGCCGAAACAAAGAAAGAAACCAACAAGCAAGGACAGGGAGTGGCCAAGGCAACCATCGGGAGAAGGGGAAGGAAGGGCGAGGAAGGCCGCGTCGTGTTCCTCGTCCCCCTCTCCTCTCCTCTCTCTCTCTCTCTCCATCGCCTTCGCATTGTTCGCGATTCGATTCAATTTGATTCTAGTTTGATTCTCCTAACTGGTGAGGAACAAGAAGAGGAAAGAAGGAAAGGTACTGCCTTTGTTCTTGTTTTTTTTCATTCGTTTTGGTCGTGCATGCGAACTGGTGAATTCTTTCGGTTCTTAACTCCTGTGCAACGATCCTTTGATTCAAGATTTGGTTATTTTCTCTTCTTGTTTGGATGTGCGAAATTATCGCCGTCGGTTTGGGCGATCAGCCCTCGATCTGGCCGGCGAAAAGGAAAAGAAAGGGAAAGATATAACCGTCCGGTTCGTGAAACGGTGCAAGGAAGATGTCCAAGAACGAGTCCCCTGTTTCATATTTCGATTTTGTTGTTCTTGTTTTTCTTGCGATGGGCGAAAAAAGGCTGGTGCAAATTCATCGCGCGGCAAATGGTGCCAGTGTTTGATATCATCGTTGGATGGCGACTTTTTTTTTTCGAGAACCATCTCTATTTGATTTTTTTCCTGCCAAGAATAAAGAGGTGTGCACAAATGGCATCTTAAAGGAATTTTGTCAGATTCTTTTAAAATATTGCGTTGGATTAAGGATTTAATGTCAGATTCATGCAATCTGCTTTGCACGTCTGGGTTAAATATCTAGTGATTGAAAATGTATATTGCTTCTTGAAGGTTAGGGAACGATGGGATGCTTTTCATGCTGCGGAGCGGATGATGTTGGCAAGAGGAAGAAGCACGATGATCCCTATGTCCCGGTCCCTGATCCAGGTTGCTAGTTCTCTCTTTGTTTGATCACTTGTTGCTCATGGTTGCGAAGATTGTTTTGCACATACATAGAAACCTGTGATTTCACGAAGGCCCGAACCAGATTGTTCATTTCCATATTTGATGGATAGTTATTGATTGTTACGCTTGTTGATCGAGCAATTTAAAGTATTGTGTCGTTTGCCTTCCGATGATATTTATGCGTGATTTAACTGTAAATGTGCAGACAATTCTTTCATACATCAAAGACAATTACCAGCTTAGGTACATTGGCACAGATGTTGAACATTGCTTAATTAGGAGAGCTCAATATTTCTTTGAGATCACATTTGTTGCCTTGAAACATTGCATCTCGATGCTAACAAAATTACTCAATAGAATCAACTAGTCATCAATTTTATGATCTATTTTTGTCTCTTCTAAATGCTTTGTCATTTGATTCTCTCTTCCAAAGGTCGATATAGTTAATATAAATTGTTTTGCTCCCAGTATGTCAATTGAGGAATCATAGAAAAAACATGTAAATTGATGAGCGCTGATCTAACCAGTTTGTTAATTCCAAATTCTGCAAACTGCTTGCCAACTATCTTGACTGTGGTATTAAGTGTTTAGTTATACCCTGTGGCACAATTACCTTACAGCCCTTAACAAATAACATGTTTTATTCAAATTTCCGGAATAATTTGACTTGATGCAAATCTAAACTATACGTTAAAACATGTGTCTTTATTGCGCCAAGTGGTACCACTGAAAAACAAGAGTTTCCTGAGCATCTTAGTATATTGTAATTATTATTTCAAATTTGCCAAATGCAGGTGGTAACTATGGACATAGCCGGCCCCCAGCCCCTACCCCAGCCATGCCCGCACGCAGAACTCAGCCAATTGCAGTACCAGCCATTCCCCTGGATGAAATGAAGGAAATAACCAACAACTTTAGCAATGATGCTCTTATAGGAGAGGGCTCATACGCCAGAGTTTTCTTTGGTGTGCTGAAAGATGGCAAGAAATCTGCGGTGAAGAAGCTCGACTCCAGCAAACAGCCTGATCAAGAATTCCTTGTGCAGGTTCTGGCCCTCTTTCCCTCTTTCTCAGATAATATATCTTCATTTAGATTTAGGTGCCCCAACGGATTGCCTTCTCACTTCCATTTCTGTCGCAGGTTTCTGCCGTTTCAAGACTGAAGCATGACAATGTTGTCCAACTTATCGGATACTGCGCCGAAGGGAGCACCCGTATTCTTGCTTATGAGTATGCAACAAGTGGCTCCTTGCATGATATTCTCCACGGTAAGGAACAATAAGCCTTCTA